>CM070587.1:15558790-20558790 GCA_036346355.1 Rhipidocladum racemiflorum
CAACATCCCCAATGCCACACTGGCCCACCTGATTACTCTTGCCACATGCCCCGGTCGAAAACTGTTTATCAAAACCCCAGTTGATTACCAAGCACCACGTGCTATCAACATCACATGATACCTTTCCAAAACAGGTTCAATATATCATTAAGTCAATATTAGCATTTGATTGTCCAAATTCATGTCATGAGCACGTATGTGTCTAAGCGATACTACAACGGTCTAAAACCCATGTTGGCAATCTAATAATGTCCAACTAGTAATCCACAACTAGGGTGACAAGGGTCATGGCACATACTTAAATAATCAAGGTGTCATACAAAGAAATTGGTACTTATCTAACCCCATGTTTAAACAAAGTATTTTTCTAATTGAACTAGCATGCAATAGTTTAAATCAAAATAGATTTCGAGTTAGGATCAACATGATCAAAGCATAACTTGCCTTCAAAGAGTACTTGTTCTTGGTCTTGAGTTGGATCCTGAGTCAACACTTCTCCTTCGAATCCTTCTGGCACTTCAACGTCTACTCGTAAAGCGTGCAAATAGCAATACACAAATAAACAATAGGCAAAAACATCCCAAAACTCCAAATAAAATCCATAAACAGAAAGAACATAATTTTCTGGATTTTTAGGAACTGGAATCGTTCAAATCGGAGTTAAAATGCAAAAGTTATGATTTATTAAAGTTTAAATAATCAATTAAATAATATTACAGAGAAAAACTTTAGTCCAAAAATTAAATAAAATTCATATTTGAGTAGATCTGAATTTTATACAAATTTAGAAATTTGAACCACTCAAATCGGAGTTGAAACGCAAAAGTTATAAGCGTTTGAAATTTGGAACAAAATCTGAAATCATTATTTCGAATTAATAAATCATTTTCTTTTTCGGAAATTAATTATTGCGTCAGCATGGACACGTGGCAGCCTCTGATTGGCCTGCTGACGTCAGCCGGTCCATGGACATGGTCCACGCTCGGCTCGGGTCTACCGTGGACTCGGTCCACGACTCTACGTGAGACTGACATGTGGGTCCACCGATGACGTCATGGGTGGCGCCACGGCAGTGCGATCCGACACGCGGGGCCCAGCGTGTCGGTGTACGCTGCCAGCAGCGTCTGACGCTGACGCGTCGGTCCAACTTCCCGACACGTGGCGCAATCACGGCCGTTGGTTTGAAAATCAGCGCGCGGATTAGATCCAGGGTTAACACGTTGAAACTACTCGTTGATCGTGGGCGTTCGATCTAGATCGGACGGTCCAGATCTAATCCTATAATAACACTACTACGACGCGTGGCAATTGTGAACCGTTGGATCTTAATCCAGCGGTCGGATCCAATCGGGTTGGGGACACGTGAACTCACCTCAACCGTCCGATCTGGATCGGCGGTTCACCGAGCTCGCGAAGTCCGGCGATGGCGCTGGCGAGGCTTGGGCACCGAGACGAACGACGGCGAGCCCGACGGCGTTCGGTCGCTCGGCGAGATGAATCCTTCCTTCGGTTGCGTCTCGCCACGGTGGTTCCGGATCTGGGCTCCTTCTCGGCGGAAGACGACGGACGGCGGCGGAATCGGCGTTCAACCGCTGCGTACAGGGCTCCAACTCCGGCGAGCACGTACGGGCAAACGGCGACGGCTCAGGCGAGATGGCTCGGGGGAACGGGTGCGCAAAGATGAGGGCAACCTCGGGGGACGTCTCACGCTTTAAATAGCCTCGGCGTTCGTGCCCGAGACGGAAACCTAGTTCTACACGGCGGCGGGCGCGGCGAGTCCGGCTTCGGACTCGGCGGAGACGATGACGCTCAGCCGTCCACGTGGCACGATCAACGGCCACGATCGCACGGGGCGCGATCGGATCCGGCCGGATACGGCTCGAACCGGTACGGGCGGATCTCAGCCGTTGGATCTTGATCCAACGGTTGGGATTGATTAGGTTTTGATTTGGTTTGATCGAGTCAATCGGCTCGGGTCGGACTTCGAGTCCGACTTCGGGTTCCGACTTCGATCGGATGAAACGATACTCGACCGAGTTGAATTTCCAGCGATTTAATATTTAAAATAATTCCCAATAATTCATTTAATTCATTAAAAATAGCAAATGACTCAGAAAAATTCCAGAAAAATTCTGGAAAATATTTTGGATCATTTTGGACTCAAATAAAATATTTCCAACAAAATTTTATTTGCAAAATTAAATTCTTTAATTATTTCAAAATGGAATAAATTCAAATAAATTCCAAATAAATTCCAGAAAATTCCAAAAATTCACCAAAGTGCCAAATCACACATGAATTCAATAAAAGCAAAATTTTGGGGTGTTACAAACCTCCCCCCCTTAATAGAATCTCGTCCCCGAGATTCAGGGCTTACTAAAGGAATAGGTCTGGAAATTCTTTCTTCAAATCCTCTTCGCGCTCCCAAGTAAACCGCTTTCTTCATGGTTGCTCCACTGAACTCTACAGAAACGGGTTGACTTGTTTCTAGTTTCTCGATCCATTGTGTCTAGAATCCTCATGGGATGCTCCTTATAAGTCAAATCCTCTTGCAACTCAACTGACTCTAGCGGTGTCTGTTCCTCAGGAACTCGGAGACACTTCTTCAACTGGGACACATGGAATACATCATGCACTCCTGCCAACGATCGTGGCAACTCCGGTGATAAGCAACTTCGCCTCTGCGACTCAAAATCTTAAATGGTCCAACATAACGGGTGCGAGTTTCCCTTTGGCATGAAACCTCTTAACTCCCCGAGAGGCGTAACTCGAGGTATACAAAGTCTTACGGTTCAAAACTCAAATCTCGGCGACGATTGTCAAGATAACTCTTCTGTCGAGATTGGGCTATCTTCAACCTTTCCCTAATCATGGCGACCGCTCTTGACCTCTTGAAGAATATCAGGCCCAAAGACACGGCGCTCGCGGTCTCATTCCAATTCAATGGCGTCCGACAGGTCGACCATATGATGCCTCAAAAGGTGACATCGTAAACTAGCCTCGATAACTATTGTTGTAACCGAACTCGGCATACGGCAAACTCTTATCCCAAGAGGTAGCATAAGCTAATGCACAAGCTCTCAACATATCCTCCAGAATCCGGTTGACTCTTTGGTGCATTCCATCCGTCTGCGTGGATGATAAGTCATCTTGAAGTTCAAACGGGTTCCCATGGCTTCATGCAACTTATTCCGAGAACCTTGAGGTAAATTGGGTACCTCGTCCGATACAATCCTCTTTGGCACTCCGTGCAAGCAGACAATCCTGATCATGTATAATTACGCTAATTTATCTCCAGATTAAGTGATCTTAAATTGGATAAAATGGCATAATTTAGTCAAGCGATCCAATATAACACAAATGGAGTCATAACCTCCTTGAGTCTTCTAAGAAACCGGTAATGAAATCCATTCCGATTTCCTCCCACTTCCACTCAGGTATTTTCAGCGGTTGTAGCAATCCTGCTGGTCTCTGATGCATTGCCTTGACTCTCTAGCATACGTCGCACAATGCAACATGCTTGGCAACTTCACGTTTCATACTCGGCCACCAGAATCTCTCCTTCAGATCCTGATACATCTTGGCGCTTCCAGGATGAATTGAATACTTGGAGTCATGGGCTTCTTCCAGAATCAGTTGCTTTAACTCCTTCTTGTTAGGCACACAAATCCGATCCTTCATCCATAACGTGCCTTGCTCATCTAGCTTGAAATCCTTTGCCTTGCCTTCCTCCATTTTGGACTTAATCCTACGGATCTTGTCATCATCCTTCTGTCCTTCTCGGATCTGGTCCTCTAAAGTAGGCTTTACTTCCAATGCGGCCAAGAATCCGCTAGGTACAATCTCAATCTTCATCTTTTGAAAATCCTCACATAACTCATCCTGACTTGTGGCTAGCAACGCACTCACGGTATGGCTTTTCCGACTCAGAGCATCGGCTACTACGTTGGCCTTCCCGGGATGGTAATGGATTCCAACATTATAGTCCTTGATTAATTCTAACCATCTCCTCTGCCTCATATTCAGATCCGACTGGGTGAATATGTACTTAAGGCTCTTATGATCCGTATATACTTCACATCTGTTTCCAATCAGATAGTGACGCCATATCTTCAAAGCATGCACTACGGCAGCTAACTCTAAGTCATGTGTCGGATAATTTTCCTCATGCGGCCTCAACTGCCTTGATGCATAAGCGACGACCTTTCCATTCTGCATCAGCACACATCCAAGTCCTTGGCGCGATGCGTCACAATAAATATCGAAGCTTTGAGCAACATCCGGTAGAACTAACACCGGTGCTGATGTCAATCGCTTCTTCACTCTGAAATCCTTCCTCACATTAAAGGCGTCCATGCAAACTTCTTTTCCTTCATCAGCAATTGCGTAAGAGGTTTCGCAATTGTCGAGAAGCATTCAATGAAACGGCGATAGTATCCTGCCATTCAAAGGAAACTCCGAATCTGGTCACGATCTTGGTGCTCCCAATGTAACACAGCTTCTACTTTGCTTGGATCTACGGCGACTCCTTCTGCGGTCATCACATGTCCAAGAAACTCCACCTTGTCCTTCCAAAAATCACACTTGCTGAACTTGGCGAAAAGTTGCTGTTCCCTCAGCTTTTCCAAAACTCGCCTTAAGTGTTCGGCATGTTCATCCTCTGTCTTGGAGTAGATTAGGATATCGTCTATGAACACGACGACAAACTTGTCCAAATATTCCATGAACACCTTATTCATCATATTCATGAAATAAGCCGGCGCATTCGTCACCCAAAGGACATAATCAGAACTCGTAATGTCCATATCTTGACGAGAATGCGATCTTGAATATCTTACGATCGGATCTTCAATCGATGGTATCCCGATCTCAGATCAATCTTGGAGAAAACTCCGGCTCCTCTCAACCGATCAAACAAATCATCAATCCTGGGTAGCGGATACTTATTCTTCACGGTGACTTCATTGAGCGCCACGATAGTCGATGCACATCCTGAAACTTCCGTCCTTTTTCTTGACAAACAAAACTGGTGCTGCCCACGGCGACGAACTCGGTCTGATAAACCCTTTCTCCATTAACTCTTCTAGCTGTTTCTTCATCTCTACCAACTCCTCGGTAGACATCCGATAGGGTCTCTTTGCTATCGGGTGCACCGTACAAGCTCTATCACAAACTCTATGTCCTGTGGCGGCATACCAAGTAGATCTTTAGGAAAAACATCTGGGTACTCATTCACTCTTGAGACATCCTCTATGCTGATTGCCTTGGATCTGTTAACCATCAACTGTCCATCTCTAATCTGCAGTGGCTTGAAATTCCACTTTCTTCCCACACGGGCTCTCAATCGAGATAGTCCTTCGTCCACAATCCAATACGGCCTTGTGCTTGGATAACCAATCCATTCCCAATATGACGTCTAAGGTGCAGGTCTCCAAAATTATAAGGTTTGCTAGGAACTCTATTCCCTCTATTAGTATTCTCACCGGAACATCCTACTTTCGTTCGGAGTTCGGAACTGTGGGTTTGAACTAAAAGCATGCATCTAAGTCTTGCAATCCTCAAATCATTTCCAGTAGCAAAGCCTTGCGAAACAAACGAATGCGAAGCTCCGTGAGTCAAACAAAGCTGGTGTACTGAGTTAACAAGTAACTTACCCGACTGACGTCCGTAGCATTCGTAGTGCATCTGCGGTGACATGGTTGACTCGGCCTCTCACCACGGCCTGGGTGTGGCTCCTGGTCTTTGGCGTCCTAGCTGGGGTGGTTCCTAGATTGAAGCGAATCGAGTCACTCCTGCTGTCTTCTTTGGACAAGCTGTTGGCAAAGTGTCCTGGCTCGTTGCCATTGTAGCGTCTCCTTGTTCCTTCTTGTTGCACGAGTAGCGTTTACGGCGGTGGGTGCAGTAGTTTTGATTGGCAGGTCTTGGTGCTGGGGATGGTGTCCTTGTTGCATTCTGTGGTTGGAATCTGAAGAATTGATTTGGTGCAACTCTCAAGCGCTGTTGCGTTCCCTGGCGTGATCCTTGCTGTTGCATCCTGCGCTTCCTGTTCTCATCCAGTTCCTTGCGCTTGTCCTCAAGAATAAGTGCCTTATTCACCAACTCTTGGAAATCTGGAAAGGTGTGGGTGATCAATCCTACTTGCAATCCTGAGTTGAGTCCCTTCATAAAACGAGACTGTCTGGATTTATCTGTCGCTACATCCTCAGGTGCGTAGCGTGCTAGCTGTGTGAACTTGTTCAGGTAGTCGGCCACTGGCTGATTACCTTGCCTCAGTGCTCTGAACTCCTCCTTCTTAAGGTCCATGATTCCTTCAGGCACGTGATACTGTCGGAATGCAGCTGTGAACTCTTCCCAAGTGATATCTTGAGGGTTCTCTTGCGTGGCACAGAAGTTCTCCCACCATTCGGCGGCTGTCCCTTCCAACTGATGAGAAGCGTAGAGTACCTTCTCATTTCCTATGCATTGAGCTATGTGTAGCTTCCTCTCGATTGATCTTAACCAATCATCGGCCTCCAATGGATTGGCATTCCCAGAGAAAGTGGGTGGGTGAGTCCTCATGAACTCTGACAGTCTTGTATTCTGGCGTGGTCCCTGATTAACTTGATTAGCAGTGGCCTGAGCAGTGACGTGCTGCATTTGTTGCATCATAGCATGCATCAACTGAGTCTGAGCAGCAAGAAAAGCTCCGAAATTCTGCATATCAACTGGCGGTGCTGGTGCTCCATCATTGGGGTTTTCTGCTGGGCGAGAACCACTTCCACTGCCTCCAAGGTTTCCACGGGTGTTCACCATCTGTCGATTTGCTCTAGGTTTAGAGATGAGAGGGAAACAAGAATAGACAAGTAATATGGAACTTATGCGGGGCGAAAGGTGTAACCTTAAGGTCCAACTTTATTATTAATAACTTGGTATGGCTGCTTACAATGCCTAAGGGCCTTGCAACACATACTGCACACTCAGCAAACAAAGCAAATCCAAATCGAACTAACTCTGGAGTCTAACGCCTAAAGGGTGACTCTTTCTTCTATGACGCGACTCGGCGAAGGAGTCTCACTATAGAACCTATGCTCACTCATCGAGAAAACCTCCACGGCACAGATGCGGGTCTTTGTGGCATAGGCGTAAACGATCGCCATGTCCAAAGAATCGTGTCCTCTATGGTAGTCGAAGAAGCGGTGTCCTCATCGAGATCGACTCCTCTGGATCTGGCTCGTGTAGCTCAAATCTTGGCTCGGGTCCGGTCCGTACAAGGTCATCTCCAATTCGTCAATCCTTCGTAGAAGGTGTGCCACATACTCTTGAGCTTCCCGCCATCTGTTCTTCCCTCGTCGTGATCTCCTTGCGGGCCTTACGTAGCTCCTTGCTTGTATTATCTAGTACATCCTCCTGGCGACGACAAATCGTGCCAAGCTGTGTAACCGTGGCATCCTCATCTGAACCGCCTTGGGTCAAGAAGGTTATCGCCGCGGATGGTAACGGAACACCGTACTCTCAATTCTCTGGCGTAGATACGGGTAATGTGCCGCATTGCTTGTCGTGATACTTCTTGGATACCCATCTGCATTGTAGATCTCTGGCGGTCAAGGTGTATCGAGCGATTGCCTGGGCCCTTTTCCTAGCGGTACCTCAATCCTCACGTCACAAGCCTTGATCAATCCCGCTTGTCTGATCACTTCCACTTGGTATTGGGGCTTCTCAAAATCTCCGAGAGTCTGTAGCATATGCCAAAGTTCTGCAGCGTGACCAACTCCCAGATCAACGTAGTTGAACTCTTCCTCCATCTGTCACAAGAGTGCTTTACGTAAGAACTCGGAATTTTTAAATTCTGACAAGGTAAGGGAAAATTTCAGCAAGAGACAAGAAAAGAGAGAAGGGGATAAGTCGAGATGTCATTTCTTATCTTGACAATTTTTTTTAGCTTTTAGAAAATAGGTTTTATCCTCACTACGACCATTCTAGCTAGGGTTGAGCCTACAGTCAAGTATGGCTCTGATACCACCTCTGTCGGGACCCCGAATTTGCAAATCCGGACCCTCTGTGTACTCAGCACTAGTCCAGGAACGCGCTAGTGCACACAGTCTTAGCATCGGTAAATATCACAATCATACCAATCGATACTATCAAAGTACTTTATTTAAATAACCAAACTGGTTACTCAACCTTATGGTCAAGTCACAAATGTACGCCTCGTAGGACGATACTTATTTAAAAAGAGAAATAATAGCAGCGGAAAATCAAATAAGGTAACATCGTGGCGCCATCCAGTATACCACGAGTAACCGACTGGGCTCGCTTCCCTAAGTAGACGGATCCTCTTGGAGTTCCTCCTCCAAAGCTGGTGTAGTCTCCTCTTCAACTGGTGTTGTATTGAGGCAAGGGTGAGTACTTGGTACTTAGCAAGTCATGCACAGAATGCAAGCTAATATACTATATGCAAGGCTTGGTACAAAGGAATAACTCAAGGTATATTTGCAGTAAAAAGCTTTAGACAAGTAATATAAGTAGATTCGAAAGCAGTAGAAATAAGTAAAACGTAAATAACTTTTCAAGAAGTTTGGTAAACATCTTTCCCATCCTAATCCACATTTCCATCAACTTCATTATTAGTCCAGCCCAACCTTTCAAATCCAAGTTATTTCTGAGAAAATCTAACCCTTGACTGTAATTCCCGAGCGATGTCCAATACCGCGGACACGGCTATTCGAATAGATTCTAAACTCTGCAGAGGTTATGCACTTTACCCACAAGATACAGTCAAACACCACAAAGGCGAGTTCAGTAACAAAGTCTTTGAAACCTCTAACAATACAAGTGGTCCTCCCGGTTATTGTGCGCACTAGCCCTTCCCTTCGCTAAGGCGAAGTCTAGGCCAATCAACCGTTAGATGGGTACTGGCCTCGGCCCCAGACGCTCCCCGCACAACTTACACAAAGGGTGTAGTTGACCTCCTGAGGTCCCACAGTAATGCGTTATTAGCAACTTAATCAACTAGGTCCGTCCCATTACAGGACATGTGGTTGCACGTTAGACCCGAGTTCAAAGGCTTGCAAGGTTAAGTCCTTAGGGTGACCAGGGCAAGACTACCCAAGAACCAAATCAACATCCCCAATGCCACAACTGCCCACCTGATTACTCTTGCCACATGCCCTGCCGAAAACTGTTTATCAAACCCCAGTTGATTACCAAGCACCACGTGCTATCAACATCACATGATACCTTTCCAAAACAGGTTCAATATATCATTAAGTCAATATTAACATTTGATTGTCCAAAACCATGTCATGAGCACGTAGCAGGTCTAAGCAGTATACTACAACGGTCTAAAACCCATGTTGGCAATCTAATAATGTCCAACTAGTAATCCACAACTAGGGTGACAAGGGTCATGGCACATACTTAAATAATCAAGGTGTCATACAGCAAATTGGTACTTATCTAACCCCCATGTTTAAACAAAGTATTTTTCTAATTGAACTAGCATGCAATAGTTTAAATCAAAATAGATTTCGAATTAGGATCAACATGATCAAAGCATAACTTGCCTTCAAAGAGTACTTGTTCTTGGTCTTGAGTTGGATCCTGAGTCAACACTTCTCCTTCGAATCCTTCTGGCACTTCAACGTCTACTCGTAAAGCGTGCAAATAGCAATACACAAATAAACAATAGGCAAAAACATCCCAAAACTCCAAATAAAATCCATAAACAGAAAGAACATAATTTTCTGGATTTTTAGGAACTGGAATCGTTCAAATCGGAGTTAAAATGCAAAAGTTATGATTTATTAAAGTTTAAATAATCAATTAAATAATATTACAGAGAAAAACTTTAGTCCAAAAATTAAATAAAATTCATATTTGAGTAGATCTGAATTTTATACAAATTTAGAAATTTGAACCACTCAAATCGGAGTTGAAACGCAAAAGTTATAAGCGTTTGAAATTTGGAACAAAATCTGAAATCATTATTTCGAATTAATAAATCATTTTCTTTTTCGGAAATTAATTATTGCGTCAGCATGGACACGTGGCAGCCTCTGATTGGCCTGCTGACGTCAGCCGGTCCATGGACATGGTCCACGCTCGGCTCGGGTCTACCGTGGACTCGGTCCACGACTCTACGTGAGACTGACATGTGGGTCCACCGATGACGTCATGGGTGACGTCACGGTGCAGTCGCTGACACGCGGGCCCCGCGTGTCAGTGGCCACGCACGCGCGCGTACGACGCTGACCGCGTCGGTCCAACTTCCCGACACGTGGCGCAATCACGGCCGTTGGTTTGAAAATCAACGGCGCGGATTAGATCCAGGGTTAACACGTTGAAACTACTCGTTGATCGTGGGCCGTTCGATCTAGATCGGACGGTCCAGATCTAATCCTATAATAACACTACTACGGCACGTGGCAATTGTGAACCGTTGGATCTTAATCCAACGGTCCAGATCCAATCGGGTTGGGGACACGTGAACTCACCTCAACCGTCCGATCTGGATCTGACGGTTCACCGAGCTCGCGAAGTCCGGCGATGGCGCGGCGAGGCTTGGGCACCGGAGACGAGAACGACGACGAGCCCGACGGCGCTTTCGGTCGCTCGGCGAGATGAATCCTTCGCCGGTTGCGTCTCGCCCGCGGTGGTTCGGATCAGGGCTCCTTCGGCGGCGGAAGGCAGCGGACGGCGGAATCGGCGTTCAACCGGCTGCGTCTGAGGGCTCCAACTCCGGCCCGAAACGCGTCACGGGCAAGCAGCGACGGCTTTCGGCGAGATGGCTCGAGAGAGCAGTGCGCAAAGATGAGGGCAACCTCGGGGGCGTCTCACGCTTTAAATAGCCTCGGCGTTCGTGCGAGGCGGAAACCTAGTTCTACACGGCGTGGCGCGGGCGCGAGTCCGGCCGGACTCGGCGGAGACGATGACGCTCAGCCGTCCACGTGGCACGATCAGCGGCCACGATCGCGACGGGCGCGATCGGATCCGGGCGGATACGCGGCTCGAACCGTGCAGGCGGATCTCGGCCGTTGGATCTTGATCCAACGGTTGGGATTGATTAGGTTTTGAGCCGGTTTGATCGAGTCAATCGCTCTGCCTGACTCGAGTCCGACTCGGGTTCGACTTCGGTCGGATGAAACGATACTCGACCGAGTTGAATTTCCAGCGATTTAATATTTAAAATAATTCCCGATAATTCATTTAATTCATTAAAAATAGCAAATGACTCGAAAAATTCGAGAAAAATTCTGGAAAATATTTTGGATCATTTTGGACTCAAATAAAATATTTCCAACAAAATTTTATTTGCAAAATTAAATTCTTTAATTATTTCAAAATGGAATAAATTCAAATAAATTCCAAATAAATTCGAAAATTCCAAAAATTCACCAAAGTGCCAAATCACACATGAATTCAATAAAAGCAAAATTTTGGGGTGTTACAAACCTCCCCTTAATAGAATCTCGTCCCGAGATTCGGGGCTTACTAAAGGAATAGGTCCGAAATTCTTTCTTCAAATCCTCTTCGCTCCCAAGTCGCTTCGCTTTCTTCATGGTTGCTCCAATCGAACTCTCTGAAACGGGTTGACTTGTTTCTAGTTTCTCGATCCATTGTGTCTAGAATCCTCATGGGATGCTCCTTATAAGTCAAATCCTCTTGCAACTCAATCGACTCTAGCGGTGTCTGCATTCCTCAGAACTCGGAGACACTTCTTCAATCGGGACACATGGAATACATCATGCACTCCTGCCAACGATTGTGGCAACTCCGGTGATAAGCAACTTCGCCTCTGCGACTCAAAATCTTAAATGGTCCAACATAGCAGGTGCGAGTTTCCCTTTGGCATGAAACCTCTTAACTCCCCGAGAGGCGTAACTCGAGGTATACAAAGTCTTACGGTTCAAAACTCAAATCTCGGCGACGATTGTCGGCATAACTCTTCTGTCGAGATTGGGCTATCTTCAACCTTTCCCTAATCATGGCGACCGCTCTTGACCTCTTGAAGAATATCAGGCCCAAAGACACGGCGCCACGGTCTCATTCCAATTCAATGGCGTCCGACAGGTCGACCATACAAATGCCTCAAAAGGTGACATCGTAAACTAGCCTGATAACTATTGTTGTAATCGAACTCGGCATACGGCAAACTCTTATCCCAAGAGGTAGCATAAGCTAATGCACAAGCTCTCAACATATCCTCCGAATCTGGTTGACTCTTTCGGTCTGTCCATCCGTGCGTGGATGATAAGGCATCTTGAAGTTCAAGCGGGTTCCCATGGCTTCATGCAACTTATTCCGAACCTTGAGGTAAATTGGGTACCTGTCCGATACAATCCTCTTTGGCACTCCGTGCAAACAGACAATCCTGATCATGTATAATTCTGCTAATTTATCTCCCGAGTAAGTGATCTTCACGGGGATAAAATGGGCTACTTTAGTCAAGCGATCCACTATAACCCATATGGAGTCATAACCTCCTTGAGTCTTCGGCAAACCGGTAATGAAATCCATTCCGATTTCCTCCCACTTCCACTCAGGTATTTTCAGCGGTTGTAGCAATCCTGCTGGTCTCTGATGCATTGCCTTGACTCTCTAGCATACGTCGCACAATGCAACATGCTTGGCAACTTCACGTTTCATACTCGGCCACCGAATCTCTCCTTGAGATCTCGATACATCTTGGCGCTTCGGGATGAATTGAATACTTGAGTCATGGGCTTCTTCCGTAATCGATTGCTTTAACTCCTTCTTGTTAGGCACACAAATCCGATCCTTCATCCATAACGTGCCTTGCTCATCTAGCTTGAAATCCTTTGCCTTGCCTTCCTCCATTTTGGACTTAATCCTACGGATCTTGTCATCATCCTTCTGTCCTTCTCGGATCTGGTCCTCTAAAGTAGGCTTTACTTCCAATGCGGCCAAGAATCCGCTAGGTACAATCTCAATCTTCATCTTTTGAAAATCCTCACATAACTCATCCTGACTTGTGGCTAGCAACGCACTCACGGTATGGCTTTTCCGACTCAGAGCATCGGCTACTACGTTGGCCTTCCCGGGATGGTAATGGATTCCAACATTATAGTCCTTGATTAATTCTAACCATCTCCTCTGCCTCATATTCAGATCCGACTGGGTGAATATGTACTTAAGGCTCTTATGATCCGTATATACTTCACATCTGTTTCCAATCGATAGTGACGCCATATCTTCAAAGCATGCACTACGGCAGCCTAACTCTAAGTCATGTGTCGGATAATTTTCCTCATGCGGCCTCAAGCGCCTTGATGCATAAGCGGCGACCTTTCCATTCATCGACAAGACACATCCAAGTCCTTGGCGCGATCGTCACAATAAATATCGAAGCTTTGAGCAACATCCGGTAGAACTAACACCGGTGCTGATGTCAATCGCTTCTTCAGCTCCTGAAATCCTTCCTCACATTCTCAAGGCCCATGCAAACTTCTTTTCCTTCTTCGGCAATTGCGTAAGAGGTTTCGCAATTGTCGAGAAGCCTTCAATGAAACGGGCGATAGTATCCTGCCATTCCAAGGAAACTCCGAACTGGGTCACGATCTTGGCTGCTCCCAATGTAACACAGCTTCTACTTTGCTTGGATCTACGGCGACTCCTTCATGCGGTCATTACATGTCCAAGAAACTCCACCTTGTCCTTCCAAAAATCACACTTGCTGAACTTGGCGAAAAGTTGCTTTGTTCCTCGGCTTTTCCAAAACTCGCCTTAAGTGTTCGGCATGTTCATCCTCCTGTCTTGGAGTAGATTAGGATATCGTCTATGAACACGACGACAAACTTGTCCAAATATTCCATGAACACCTTATTCATCATATTCATGAAATAATTGGCGCATTCGTTAAATTTCAAAGGACATAATCAGAAACTCGTAATGTCCATATCTTGACGAGAATGCGATCTTGAATATCTTCTGATCGGATCTTCAACTGATGGTATCCCGATCTCAGATCAATCTTGGAGAAAACTCCGGCTCCTCTCAACTGATCAAACAAATCATCAATCCTGGGTAGCGGATACTTATTCTTCACGGTGACTTCATTGAGCGCACGATAGTCGATGCACATCCTGAAACTTCCGTCCTTTTTCTTGACAAACAAAACTGGTGCTCCCCACGGCGACGAACTCGGTCTGATAAATCCTTTCTCCATTAACTCTTCTAGCTGTTTCTTCATCTCTACCAACTCCTCGGTAGACATCCGATAGGGTCTCTTTGCTATCGGGGCTGTACCCGGTACAAGCTCTATCACAAACTCTATGTCCCTGTCTGGCGGCATACCAGGTAGATCTTTAGGAAAAACATCTGGGTACTCATTCACTACTGAGACATCCTCTATGCTGATTGCCTTGGTACTGTTAACCATCAACTGTCCATCTCTAACTGCAGTGGCTTGAAATTCCACTTTCTTCCCACACGGGCTCTCAACTGAGATAGTCCTTCGTCCACAATCCAATACGGCCTTGTGCTTGGATAACCAATCCATTCCCAATATGACGTCTAAGGTCTGGGTCTCCAAAATTATAAGGTTTGCTAGGAACTCTATTCCCTCTATTAGTATTCTCACCCCGGAACATCCTACTTTCGTTCGGAGTTCTAACTGTGGGTTTGAACTAAAAGCATGCATCTAAGTCTTGCAATCCTCAAATCATTTCCAGTAGCAAAGCCTTGCGAAACAAACGAATGCGAAGCTCGAGTCAAACAAAATCAGGTGCAGTCTTGAGTTAACAAGTAACTTACCCAAAGACGACGTCCGTAGCATTCGTAGTGCATCTGCGGTGACATGGTTGACTCGGCCTCTCACCACGGCCTGGGGTGTGGCTCTGGTGCCGGGCGTCCTAGCTGGGTGGTTCCTAGATTGAAGCGAATCGAGTCACTCCTGCTGTCTTCTTTGGACAGCTGTTGGCAAAGTGTCTGGCTCGTTGCGATTGTAGCAGCTGCCTCACTGTTTCTTGCCGATTGCTCGAGTAAGCGTTTAGCGGGGCTGGGTGCAGTAGTTTTGATTGGCAGGTCTTGGTGCTGGGGATGGTGTCCTTGTTGCATTACGTGGTTGGAATCAAGAATTGATTTGGTGCAACTCTCAAGCGCCGCTATGCGTTCCTGGCGTGATCCTTCTTTGTTGCATCCTGCGCTTCTGTTCTCATCCGGTTCCTTGCGCTTGTCCTCAAGAATAAGTGCCTTATTCACCAACTCTTGGAAATCTGGAAAGGTGTGGGTGATCAATCCTACTTGCAATCCTGAGTTGAGTCCCTTCATAAAGCGAGACTGTCTGGATTTATCTGTCGCTACATCCTCGGTGCGTGGCGTGCTAGGCTGTGTGAACTTGTTCGTAGTCGGCCACCGGCTGATTACCTTGCCTCGGTGCTCTGAACTCCTCCTTCTTAAGGTCCATGATTCCTTCAGCACGTGATACCGCCGAATGCACCGTGAACTCTTCCCAAGTGATATCTTGAGGGTTCTCTCATGTGGCACGAAGTTCTCCCACCATTCGGCTGTCCCTTCCAAGCGATGAGAAGCGTAGAGTACCTTCTCATTTCCTATGCATTGAGCTATGTGTAGCTTCCTCTCGATTGATCTTAACCAATCATCGGCCTCCAATGGATTGGCATTCCCAGAGAAAGTGGGTGGGTGAGTTCTCATGAACTCGGCAGCCTTGTATTACGGCGTGGTCACGATTAACTTGATTAGCAGTGGCCTGAGCAGTGACGTGCTGCATTTGTTGCATCATAGCATGCATCAACTGAGTCTGAGCAGCAAGAAAAGCTCCGAAATTCTGCATATCAACTGGCGGTGCTGGTGCTCCATCATTGGGGTTCCCATCTGGGCGAGAACCACTTCCATTGTCTCCAAGGTTTCCACGGGTGTTCACCATCTGTCGATTTGCTCTAGGTTTAGAGATGAGAGGGAAACAAGAATAGACAAGTAATATGGAACTTATGCGGGGCGAAAGGTGTAACCTTAAGGTCCAACTTTATTATTAATAACTTGGTATGGCTGCTTACAATGCCTAAGGGCCTTGCAACACATCTTGCACACTCAAAGAAACAAAGCAAATCCAAATCGAACTAACTCGAGTCTAACGCCTAAAGGGTGACTCTTTCTTCTATGACGCGACTCGGCGAAGGAGTCTCACTATAGAACCTATGCTCACTCATCGAGAAAACCTCCACGGCACGAATGCGGGTCTTTGTGGCATAAGCGTAACGATCGCCATGTCCAAAGAATCGTGTCCTCTATGGTAGTCGAAGAAGCGGTGTCCTCATCGAGATCGACTCCTCTGGATCTCGCTCGTAGCTCAAATCTTGGCTCTGGAGTGCAGTCCGTACAAGGTCATCTCCAATTCGTCAATCCTTCGTAGAAGGTGTGCCACATACTCTTGAGCTTCCCGCCATCTGTTCTTCCTGTCGTGATCTCCTTGCGGGCCTTCGTAGCTCCTTGCTTGTATTATCTAGTACATCCTCCTGGCGACGACAAATCGTGCCAACCGTGGTAACCGTGGCATCCTCATCTGAACCGCCGGGTCAAGAAGGTTATCGCTGCGCGGATGGTAGCGGAACACCGTACTCTCCAATTCTCTGGCGTAGATACGGGTAATGTGCCGCATTGCTTGTCGTGATACTTCTTGGATACCCATACTGCATTGTAGATCTCTGGCAAAGGTCAAAGTGTATCGGGCGATTGCACTGGCCCTTTTTCCTAGCAGGTACCTCAATCCTCACGTCACAAGCCTTGATCAATCCCGCTTGTCCGATCACTTCCACTTGGTATTGGGGCTTCTCAAAATCTCCGAGAGTGCAGAGCATATGCCAAAGTTCTGCAGCGTGACCAACTCCCAGATCAACGTAGTTGAACTCTTCCTCCATCTGTCACAAGAGTGCTTTACGTAAGAACTCGGAATTTTTAAATTGTGACAAGGTAAGGGAAAATTTCAGCAAGAGACAAGAAAAGAGAGAAGGGGATAAGTCGAGATGTCATTTCTTATCTTGACAATTTTTTTTAGCTTTTAGAAAATAGGTTTTATCCTCACTACGACCATTCTAGCTAGGGTTGAGCCTACAGTCAAGTATGGCTCTGATACCACCTCTGTCGGGACCCCGAATTTGCAAATCCGGACCCTCTGTGTACTCAGCACTAGTCCAGGAACGCGCTAGTGCACACAGTCTTAACATCGGTAAATATCACAATCATACCAATCGATACTATCAAAGTACTTTATTTAAATAACCAAACTGGTTACTCAACCTTATGGTCAAGTCACAAATGTACGCCTCGCAGGACGATACTTATTTAAAAAGAGAAATAATAGCAGCGGAAAATCAAATAAGGTAACATCGTGGCGCCATCCAGTATACCACAGGCAACTGACTGGGCTCGCTTCCCTAAGTAGACGGATCCTCTTGGAGTTCCTCCTCCAAAGCTGGTGTAGTCTCCTCTTCAACTGGTGTTGTATTGAGGCAAGGGTGAGTACTTGGTACTCAGCAAGTCATGCACAGAATGCAAGCTAATATACTATATGCAAGGCTTGGTACAAAGGAATAACTCAAGGTATATTTGCAGTAAAAAGCTTTAGACAAGTAATATAAGTAGATTCGAAAGCAGTAGAAATAAGTAAAACGTAAATAACTTTTCAAGAAGTTTGGTAAACATCTTTCCCATCCTAATCCACATTTCCATCAACTTCATTATTAGTCCAGCCCAACCTTTCAAATCCAAGTTATTTCTGAGAAAATCTAACCCTTGACTGTAATTCCCGAGCGATGTCCAATACCGCGGACACGGCTATTCGAATAGATTCTAAACTCTGCAGAGGTTATGCACTTTACCCACAAGATACAGTCAAACACCACAAAGGCGAGTTCCCGTAACAAAGTCTTTCGGAAACCTCTAACAATACAAGTGGTCCTCCCCGGTTATTGCGCACTAGCCCTTCCCTTCGCTAAGGCGAAGTCTAGGCCAATCAACCGTTAGATGGGTACCTGGCCTCGGCCAGACGCTCCCCGCATAACTTACACAAAGGGTGTAGTTGACCTCCTGAGGTCCCACAGGTACGTTATTAGCAACTTAATCAACTAGGTCCGTCCCATTACAGACATGTGGTTGCACGTTAGACCCAGTTCAAAGGCTTGCAAGGTTAAGTCCTTAGGGTGACCAGGGCAAGACTACCCGAAGAACCAAATCAACATCCCCAATGCCACAACTGGCCCACCTGATTACTCTTGCCACATGCCCCGGTCGAAAACTATTTATCAAAACCCCAGTTGATTACCAAGCACCACGTGCTATCAACATCACATGATACCTTTCCAAAACAGGTTCAATATATCATTAAGTCAATATTAACATTTGATTGTCCAAAACCATGTCATGAGCACGAGTGTGTCTAAGCAGTATACTACAACGGTCTAAAACCCATGTTGGCAATCTAATAATGTCCAACTAGTAATCCACAACTAGGGTGACAAGGGTCATGGCACATACTTAAATAATCAAGGTGTCATACAGCAAATTGGTACTTATCTAACCCCCATGTTTAAACAAAGTATTTTTCTAATTGAACTAGCATGCAATAGTTTAAATCAAAATAGATTTCGAGTTAGGATCAACATGATCAAAGCATAACTTGCCTTCAAAGAGTACTTGTTCTTGGTCTTGAGTTGGATCCTGAGTCAACACTTCTCCTTCGAATCCTTCTGGCACTTCAACGTCTACTCGTAAAGCGTGCAAATAGCAATACACAAATAAACAATAGGCAAAAACATCCCAAAACTCCAAATAAAATCCATAAACAGAAAGAACATAATTTTCTGGATTTTTAGGAACTGGAATCGTTCAAATCGGAGTTAAAATGCAAAAGTTATGATTTATTAAAGTTTAAATAATCAATTAAATAATATTACAGAGAAAAACTTTAGTCCAAAAATTAAATAAAATTCATATTTGAGTAGATCTGAATTTTATACAAATTTAGAAATTTGAACCACTCAAATCGGAGTTGAAACGCAAAAGTTATAAGCGTTTGAAATTTGGAACAAAATCTGAAATCATTATTTCGAATTAATAAATCATTTTCTTTTTCGGAAATTAATTATTGCGTCAGCATGGACACGTGGCAGCCTCTGATTGGCCTGCTGACGTCAGCCGGTCCATGGACATGGTCCACGCTCGGCTCGGGTCTACCGTGGACTCGGTCCACGACTCTACGTGAGACTGACATGTGGGTCCACCGATGACGTCATGGGTGACGTCACGGTGCAGTCGCTGACACGCGGGCCCCGCGTGTCAGTGGCCACGCACGCGCGCGTACGACGCTGACCGCGTCGGTCCAACTTCCCGACACGTGGCGCAATCACGGCCGTTGGTTTGAAAATCAACGGCGCGGATTAGATCCAGGGTTAACACGTTGAAACTACTCGTTGATCGGGGGCCGGTCGATCTAGATCGGACGGTCCAGATCTAATCCTATAATAACACTACTACGGCACGTGGCAATTGTGAACCGTTGGATCTTAATCCAACGGTCCAGATCCAATCGGGTTGGGGACACGTGAACTCACCTCAACCGTCCGATCTGGATCTGACGGTTCACCGAGCTCGCGAAGTCCGGCGATGGCGCGGCGAGGCTTGGGCACCGAGACGAACGACGACGAGCCCGACGGCGTTCGGGTCGCTCGGCGAGATGAATCCTTCCTTCGGTATGCGTCGCCACGGTGGTTCCGGATTCGGGCTCCTTCTCGGCGGAAGACGACGGACGGCGGCGGAATCGGCGTTCAACCGCTGCGTACAGGGCTCCAACTCCGGCGAGCACGTACGGGCAAACGGCGACGGCTCAGGCGAGATGGCTCGGGGGAACGGGTGCGCAAAGATGAGGGCAACCTCGGGGGACGTCTCACGCTTTAAATAGCCTCGGCGTTCGTGCCCGAGACGGAAACCTAGTTCTACACGGCGGCGGGCGCGGCGGCGGAGTCCGGCTCGGACTCGGCGGAGACGATGACGTTCAGCCGTCCACGTGGCACGATCAACGGCCACGATCGCACGGGCGCGATCGGATCCGGGCCGGATACGGCTCGAACCGGTACGGGCGGATCTCAGCCGTTGGATCTTGATCCAACGGTTGGGATTGATTAGGGTTTTGAGCTGGTTTGATCGAATCAATCGCTCTGCCTGACTTCGAGTCCGACTCGGTTCCGACTTCGGTCGGATGAAACGATACTCGACCGAGTTGAATTTCCAGCGATTTAATATTTAAAATAATTCCCAGTAATTCATTTAATTCATTAAAAATAGCAAATGACTCAGAAAAATTCCAGAAAAATTCTGGAAAATATTTTGGATCATTTTGGACTCAAATAAAATATTTCCAACAAAATTTTATTTGCAAAATTAAATTCTTTAATTATTTCAAAATGGAATAAATTCAAATAAATTCCAAATAAATCCAAATAAATTCCAGAAAATTCCAAAAATTCACCAAAGTGCCAAATCACACATGAATTCAATAAAAGCAAAATTTTGGGGTGTTACAGTGAGATGGCCTGACAAGTTCAAACCAGGCCCTGTCGAGCAGTATTCGAGTAAGATCAACCCTGTCAAATGGTTGCAGATTTACACCACGGTCATGAGGACAGCTAGCGGGAATGAGAAGGTGATGGCCAACTATCTACTCACTACCTTGGATGGGGCAACGAGGTCGTGGCTACTCAACCTCCCGCCACAATCCATATCCTCTTGGGACGAGCTGCGAGCTCAGTTCATCGCCAATTTCCAAGGCACATACGAACGACTCGGGACTCGTAGCGATTTACATTGAGTAATCCAGGAACCCACTGAGTTGTTGCGTGACTTCATCAGGCGCTTCAGCAACAAGCACAACCTGTTCCCTAACATCTCCGACGAAGCTATGATAATGGCCTTCGAGAACGGAGTCAAGGATTGCGAGCTTAAAGGGAAGCTCGCTACTCGAAAAATCCGAACCACTCGAGAATTATTCGAATTGGCAGACAAATACGCTGTCCGCACAAAGGCTCAGGACTTCCTCGATAACCCCAAATCGGAGAACGATAAACCCAAATCGTCCAAGCAAGGGGCCAAGAAGAACAAAAACCATGGCGAGAAACGGAAGGTGATTCTACCATCGCTGCGGTTGAAAGGAGCAAAGCGTGGAACACGGGCGACAACAAAGGTCGAAGTCATGGACGTAAGAAGTATTGCCCTGTCCACCACGGACAAGCACGATTTCGACGAGTGCCAAGTGACCGACAAAAAGGTCAAAGTGCAAAGACCAGTCTACTATGTAAGCGAAGTCCTGCACGATGCAAAGTTACGCTATCCCCAAATACAGAAGATGTTCTACCCAGTCCTGATGACCTCCAGAAAACTACGGCACTACTTCCAAGCACACAAGATTACGGTAATGACGACGTACCCGCTCGAGGAAGTAATCCGGAACCGGGAATCCACGGGACGAGTAGGACAATGGGCAGTCGAGCTCAACGAGTTCAGAGTCGATTTTGCTCCAAGGACTAGTGTCAAGTCAGGGATCTTGGTAGACTTCGTAGCCGAATGGACAAACGTCGAGGAAAAGAAGCACGAAATTTCTGGCGATTGCTAGACAATGTTCTTCAATGGCTCCCTCAGCTTACAAGGCTCAGGATCCGACATCCTTCTCAAATCACCAACAGGTGAGGAACTTAGGTATGTTATCCAACTCGATTTCCAAACTTCAAATACTATTGTAGAATACGAAGGACTGGTCAACGGGCTCTGAATAGCCGCTTCGTTTGGGATAAAATGACTACTTGTGAAAGGGGACTCATAGTTAGTCGTAAACCAAGTGCAAAAAGACTACCAGTGTACGGATGACAATATGGACACATACTTAGGCGAGGTTCGCAAGCTGGAGCACAAGTTCGAAGGCTTGGAGGTAAGACACAACCGACGAGGTGATAACTCCACCACTGATGAACTTGCCAGGCTCGCCTCATCCCGCTTGCCTACTTTGATAGGGGTCTTCATGGATAAACTCATAAAACCTTCCGCTTCTGCCAAGCAAAAGACGGAAGTCGCCCAACTCGACCAACAGCCTGGTTGAGTCAGCGAGGCGAAACTTGCAAACGCAGAAGCTGCACTACTCGAACGCGAGCCGACTTGGATGACACCGTTCCAAGCCTATCTTGAAGGTCGAGAGATCTCTAACGATGATGCTTCAGCCAAGAAAATTGCTCGTAATTCCAAGCTGTACACATTGGTAAACGGCAAACTCTACCGAAAGGGGAGTAATATAATCTTGATGAAGTGCATCACTCAGGAAGAGGGCAATAAGATATTGCTTGATATCCATGGAGGTTTCCGTGGCAACCAAGCGTCCTATCGCACCTTAGTCGGAAAGGCTTTTCGACAAGGGTTCTATTGGCCAACTGCCCTCCAGGACGCTTGTGAGCGGGTGAATAAGTGCGAAAGCTGCCAATTTTTTTATAAGCAGACCACCAGACCAGTCCAAGCACTGCAAACTATTCCTCTATCTTGGCCTTCCTTTGTCTGGGGCTTGGACATCTTGGGACCTTTCCCAAGAGCACAAGGAGGTTACAAGTTACAATTCATGGCCATCGACACATTCACCAAGTGGATCAAAGCCGAGCCCGTCGGAAACATCACCTCAGAAGCAGCCAAGAAATTCATGAGGAGCATAGTTACCCGATTTGGCATCCCGAATCGAGTAATAACAGATAACGGTTCCTAGTTCAAGAGTAGTGATTTTACAGTCTTTTGCGAAGAACTAGCAATCAAGCTCTTCTTCGCCTCAGTAGCTCATCCCCAGAGTAACAGCCAAGTCGAATGAGCTAATGGTCTAGTCCTACATGGACTCAAAACCCGCGTATTCGATAGGCTCAAAGCCTACTCGACCCGATGGGCGAAAGAGCTACCCTCGGTGCTATGGGCCATTCAGACCTTGGCTAGTCGAGCCACCGGTGAAACACCATTTTTCTTGGTCTACGGAGCTAAATCCATGCTTCCGGCCGAACTAACATACAGATCACCTAGAGTGGAAAACTACTCGGAAGAGGGACAGGAGCAAGTACGAACCGACGATGTGAACCTACTCGAAGAGTATCGGGATCGAGCCGCCCTCCGAGTGGCCAAATACCAACAAGCGCTACGGAAGTACCACGGTTAAATGATTCGAGAAAGAATACTTGCCGCAGGGGACTTAGTATTGCGAAAAGTGCAAAAGCATGACAACCATAACAAGCTATCGCCCAAATGGGAAGGCCCCTATCGGGTCATCGAAGCAACTCGACCCGGATCCATGCAACTATCCACACTCGATGGAACAGCGCTGGGCAACTCTTGGAACATCAATCAGCTCAGAAAATTCTACGCATGAACATACACAAGCAGCAACAAAACAGGAGAATCTTTCAATTTCATTCATACTAATACATCGTATATACAGGCAGGGGCCCCACGACTACTTATCTTGGGCATTGTCACGCCTGCACTTCGTCCACAGAGACTCGAAGGAGGATGAGATCATCCCCAGAATCTTCCTCCACCGTCCAGATGGGCCGAAGGGATGAGCAGAAATTTGATCGCGCGCGGATGACGAGAACGGTAGCTCAATCGGCCCAGGCCTTGAAGCATCGGTGGACTCCAAGCTACCGACAGACGAAGGGACTTTGTTGCCATCTCGAGCATCCCCTCCCTCTCCCGGTCCGTCGGCGGTCGCCACAATGTCCTTCCATCGCGTGATGGAGAAAGGCTCCGGGCGGGGGGCGGCGTCAAGCTTCACTTTCTTTTTCGATGGCGGCGAGGGCATCCCCTCCGTAGAGGTTCTCGAGTCACTGAGGACCCACCGCCCACCAGTCGCCTCCCCTTCCACCCTCGCCCTCCTCTCTTCCTCCCTGTCCTTCTCCTCTGCCTCCCGCTCAAGGGCATCCCAGTCAATCTCGTCGTCGTTCGACGAGACGATGATCTCGGGAGGAGAGCATGGCAGGGGGAAGCCATGAGTGCACTAGTACTTCAAGTGTACGGGCGAGGAAACGAAGTTGAAAAGGAAATTGGTGGCGAAATAGTAACATGTCCCATCCATTTATAAGAACTGAAACGGCATCACGTCAAACCATTCCGAATTCCTAAGGTGCCTAAACAGTGAGCGGCGCGAGGTGCGGAATTCGAGGTGACGCTTATACAACGTCATACGGAAGTTGAAATGACTAAGCACACCTCTTATGCTTATGCTCAACTCTCTACTCGATACAAGCATCGCGTCGACAGTTAGGGGCTACATCACCAAATTTTTGATACTCACGCTCAACTCTCTACTCGATACAAGCATCGCATCGAGAGTTGTGGGCTACATCGCCGAACTTTCGATGCTTACGCTCAACTATCTACTTGTAACATCCTAAAATTTTGCTTTTCTTAAATTCAAGTGTGATTTGGCACTTTGGTGAATTTTTGGAATTTTCTAGAATTTATTTGGATTTATTTGGAATTTATTTGAATTTATTCCATTTTGAAATAATTAAAGAATTTAACTTTGCAAATAAAATTTTGTTGGAAATATTTTATTTGAGTCCAAAATGTTCCAAAATATTTTCCAGAATTTTTCTGGGATTTTTCTAAGTGTTTTGCTATTTTTAATGAATTAAATGAATTTCTGGGAATTAATTTGAATTATTTAATTGGATTAATAGCGAGTGGGTTTGCACTGTTCCACCGACCGAGCCTGAGTCAGACTCGAGTTCGAGTCCGACTCGAACCCAACCGAGCCTAACCCTCTCGACCGTCCGATCAAGATCGAACGGCCGAGATTGAGCCACGTCACCCGAGCCCAAGCCCGACCAAGCCAGCCAGCTCGCCCGAGTAAGACCCGAGCCCAAACCCTTGCACTGTTGGATCTTGATCCAACGGCTGTGCGCGTGCCACGTCGCCCTCGCCGTGTCCGGGTCGGACTCCGCCGCCCGTACCGGTTTCGCCGCGGATTCCGCGGGGATCTCGGCGTCCGTGCCGGTATTTAATGCCTGGACTCGCGCCCGAGGTTCGTCTTTACCTCGTGCGTCGTTTGCCCTAGGTGCCCTAGCCCTAGCCGCCGCCGTCGACCCGCTATTGCTCGCCGTAGTTGCGTGAAGCTCCGCCGCGGACTTTGCTTCGCCCCGCCGCCGTTCTCCGCCGCGTTGAGGTCGGATCCGGAACCGCAAGGCCAAGACACGTCGGGAGGTATATTCCACTCCGCCGGAGAAGCCCCGAGGCGCCATCGCCGTGGTCATCGTCATCGTCTCCGGTGACCCCTGCTCTGCCGCGTCGCCGTTGTCGACCCCGAGCTCACTCCACCGTCCGATCTAGAGCCAACGCTCCAGATCACGCCACGTCACCCCGGTGAGTTCCACGTTGAAATCCCAGATCTAGTTCCAACCGTTGGATCTAGATCCAACGGTTTAGATCGTGCCACGTAGCCTAAACCGCACCGAGCTAGGATAGATCTCAGCCGTTAGATTTAGATCGAACGGTTAGGGTTAGCCGCGTTATGGCGTTAGATTGGATCTGGACCGCCCGATCAAGATCGAACGGTCCAGATCAGCGGAGTAGTTTCTTCACGCGAGAGTCCAGATCCAATCTGGGCCGTTGATTTTCAAATCAACGGCCGAGATCTAGCCACGTGGCCGGGAGGCGGCCGTCGCGATCGGCGGTCGGCGCCGTCGCGTGGGCGCGTGTCTCTGACACGCGGGGCCCACGTGTCAGTGGGGCCCACGCGTCAGCGTCTCAGCCAAGTGCACCATGACGTCACCGCTGACGTCACGGTGGGGCCCAGCTATCAGCCGTCCTCAGCCGTGCGTGATGACGTCACTGCTGACGTCATCCGAGGGGCCCACCTGTCAGCGAGACACGTGAGCCGTGGACCAGGTCCACGGTGGACCGAGCCGCGCCCGTGCGCCGGGTCCATGGACCCGAGGCGACGTGGCGGCACCGGATTGGTCCACGTGTCATGCTGACGCAATAAAAGAATTTCCGAAAAAGAAAATGATTTATTAATTCGAATTATTGATTTCAGATTTTTGATTCAAACTTCAAATGCTTATAACTTTTGCATTTTAACTCCGATTTGAGTGATTCAAATTTCTAAATTTGTATAAAATTGAGATCTACCTAATGATGAATTTTATTTAATTTTTGGACTAAAAGTTTTCCTCTGTAATATTATTTAATTGATTATTTAAACTTCAAAATGCTATAACCTTTGCATTTAAACTCCGAATTTGACGATTCCAGTTTCTAAAAATTCATAAAATTATGCTCTCTTTGTTTATGAACTTTCTTTGGATGTTTGGACAATTTTTGTCTACTGTTTATTTATTTATTTGCCATTTGCACGCTTTACGAGTAGACGTCGAAGTGCCCGAAGGATTCGAAGGAGAAGTGTTGACCCAGGAGCCAGCTCAGGACCAAGAACAAGTACTTTTTGAAGGCAAGTTATGCTTTGACCATATTGATCCTATTTTGAAACCTATTTTGATTTAACTTATTGCATGCTAGTTTAATTAGAAAATACTTTATTTAAATTATGGGAATTAGATAAATGCCTAATTGCTGTATGACACCTTGGTTAATTAAATATGTGGCATGACCCTTGTCACCATAGTTGTGGTTTACTAGTTGGACATTATTAAATTGCCAACATGGGAATTTAGACCGTTGTAGTATATTGCTTAGACCCGCTACGTGCTCATGACATGATTTTGGACAATCAAATGTTAATATTGATTTAATGATATATTGAACCTGTTTTGGAAAGGTATCATGTGATGTTGATGGCACGTGGTGCATGGTAATCAACTGGGGTTTGATAAATAGTTTTCGACCGGGGCATGTGGCAAGAATGATCGGGTGGGCCAGTTGTGGCACCGGGAATGTTGGTTTGGTTCTTCGGGTAGTCTTGCCCCGGTCACCCTAAGGACTTAACCTTGCAAGCCTTTGAACTGGGTCAAACGTGCAACCACATGTCTGTAATGGGACGGACCTAGTTGATTAAGTTGCTAATAACATACCTGTGGAACCTCTGGGTGTCAACTACACCGTTTGTGTAGTTGTACGGGGGAGCGTACCGGGGCTGAGGCCAGGTACCCATCTAACGGTGGCTTGACCTAAACTTCGCCTTTGCTAAGGGAAGGGTTAGTGTGCAACACCGGAGAGGACCACTTGTGCTGTTAGAAGTCTCCGAAAGACTTTTTGCGAGAACTCGCCTTTGTGGTGTTTGATTGTATCTTGTGGGTAAAGTGCATAACCTCTGCAGAGTGTAAAATCTATTCGAATAGCCGTGTCCGCGGCATTGGACATCGCTCGGGGATTATAGTCAAGGGTTAGACTTTCTCAAAAATAACTTGGACTTGAAAGGTTGGGTTGGTTTAATAATGATGTTGATGGAAATGTGGATTAGGATTGGGAAAGATGTTTATTTAACTCCTGGAAAAGTTATTAATGATATACTTGTTTCTACTGCTTTCGAATCTACTTACATTATTTGTTAAATGCTGTTTACTTCAAATATACCTTGAGCTATTCCTTTGTATCAAGCCATGCATATAGTATATTAGCTTGCATTCTGTGCATGACTTGCTGAGTACCAAGTACTCACCCTTGCCGCAATATAACACCAGTTGAAGAGGAGACTACACCAGCTTTGGAGGAGGAGCTCCAAGAGGAACCGTCTGCTTAGGGAGCGAGCCCAGTCAATTGCCTGTGGTATACTGGATGGCGCCACGAAGTTATCTTATTTTTCGTTGCTATTATTTCACTTTTAATAAGTTTCGCCCTGCGAGGCGTATATTTGTAACTTGACCATAAGGTCGAGCAACCAGTTTGTTTATCTAATTAAAGTACTTTATTAGTATCGAGTGGTATGATTGTGATATTTACCAATGTTGAGACTGTGTGCACTAGCGCGTTCCTGGACTAGTGCTGAATACACAGAGGGTCCGGATTTGCAGATTCGGGTCCCGACAGAGGTGGTATCAGAGCCATACTGACCGTAGGCTCACCCATAGTTAGATTGGTCGTAGTGAGGATAAAACCTATTTTCTAAAGCTAAAAGTTGGTCAAGATAATGAATGAATTCTCGACTTACCCCTTTTCTTTCTTGTTCATACCCCTTGCTGAGTTTTTTTCGTCTTCCACATTGATTTTAAAATGATGTGTTCTTACGCGAGCGTCTTTTGGCAGATGATGATGAAGAACAACTACGCCGAGCGTGAAGGAGGCTATGCCGCCGAGTTGTGGCGTATGCTTCAGTTTCTTGGAGGTTTTGAGAGGCCGCTCTACCGAGGGACTACACTTGTGCAAGCAGGACTGGTCACAGGATGGGACGTCCGGATCACGGTGTATGCCCGAGAGAAGACAAAGTTCAGCCACCCTTTCCACTTCACCGCCAGGAGGTCTACCTTTGAGATGGGAATTCAGGAGGTGTCGCGTCGAGCAATGCAGCAGATCGCTCGCACTTACTCCAGGGAGCTGGAAGGCACAGTGTTCCGTCACCACCCACGCCGAGACAACAGAGCTCAATGGAAGCCAATAGAAGATGAGGATGCTACTGTCACTCACTTAGCCAGATTCGTCGCCGCTTAGGAGGAGCTGATCGAAGACACAGTTCAGGAGTTGAAGAAGGCTCGTGAGCAGGTCGAGGAGGAGAAGAAGCACTTGGAGAATGCTTGTGAGTACGTCGCCTATGCTGCAGAAAGGATCGTAGAGCTGGAGACTACACTGTATGGCCAGGGTCCCGATCCAGTGTTGGAGTTGGATGCTCCAGACCCAGAGGAAGAACCAGAAGAGGCGCCACCTGCACCCGCACCACAGCCACAGCAACAGCCAGATCCAGAACCAGAGGAGGACGCCGCGTCGTCAACCACAGCTGCAGTTGTGGGGCATGGCGATTGTTTCGCGCCGATGCCGTCGCACCCGCCACGAGGAGGCAGTGGAGGTTTTCTCGATGAGTGAGCGTAGGCATTGAGGTTGGGACTTCTTTGTCGAGTCGCGTCATAGAATAAGAGTCACCCTTTAGAGGTGTTGGATTTTCATTGTTTGCTGAGTGTGCAGTACGTGTTGCAAGGCCCTTAGGCATTGTAAGCAACCATACCAAGTTATTACTATTAGTATTAATAAAGTTGGATTTTGAGTTACACTTTTCCCCCGCATAGTTTCCCTGTTACTTGTCTATTCTTGTTCCCTCTTATCTCTGAAAACTTGGAGCAATCGACAGATGGTGAACACCCGCGGAAACCTTGGAGGCAACGGCAGTGGTTCTCGCCCAGCTGGAAACCCCAATAATGGAGCACCTGCACCCCAACCAGCACCGCCAGTTGACATGCAGAATTTTGGAGCTTTTCTTGCCGCTCAGACTCAGTTGATGCATGCTATGATGCAACAAATGCAACACGTCACTGCTCAGGCCGCCGCTAATCAAGTCAATCAGGGACAACGCCAGAATACAAGACTGTCAGAGTTCATGAGGACTCATCCACCCACTTTCTCCGGGAATGCCTGTAGGACCGAGTAGGCAACTAGAGGGGGGTGAATAGATGCCGAATAAAATTCAACTATTTCTTTCGGAAAATTAAAGACCCCTAAATAGCGGAAGAATATCTAATATCGTAGATATCAAAACCCTAGATTAATTAGCGAGACAAGTCGAACATAAATCAAAACTAGTTCTATCAAAAATCGAACAATCCTTCTAATCAAGAATCATAGCAAAAGAGTATGTAAAGAATTGCATAACCTTTTCTTTATTCCAAAGCCACTCCTTCCGGGAGGACACCAAAATCTCTAATCTCACAAGATTAGAAAACCACCAAAATCTCTAATCTCACAAGATTAGAAAACCTTAAACAAACTAAAGAAAACACAAAATCTCTTCTTTGTTGTAGGCACCTCTTGCTTCTTGCCCTTTGCCCTGGATGAGTTCTAAGCCCCTAGACCCCCTATTTAATGGGCAAGAGACACCCCAAAAATCTGTCCAGACTAATCCGTTTAGACTTAGGAATCTGTTTTCTGTTTCTGATTGGAACAAACCAATCCGTTTCCTAGTCTGCATCAACTCGTCTGTTGGCTCTGCATGCAGTCACGTGCACCCACGCCTGAGACCTGCACACATACGCACACGACACCACGCACACGACACATGCATGCAGACACACACTCACGATGCACTCACGCACACATGCATGCAACACATGCATTCATATGCATGCACACACACACTCCATGTGCACTACTCACACACGCACACACCATGCATGGCGTTAAATGCACACACACACATGCATTAAATGCACATACACCACTCTCTCTCTCATGGCATGCACACACATGCACATGTATGCACACACATACACTTGCATTTGCCTGCATACACTGTTTCAAAAAAAATTCGTATACACGCGTACGGCCACCTACCACTACGTTGCAACGATCTCGACCTCACGTGCACTGTCCTCTAGTCCAAACATCTCGCATGACATCCTCGACCCTCACGACCTCAGTTCCTCCCTGAACCTAGTCTCGGTCCCGTCATCGACCATGTTTGACCTCAAGCAACACCTGCACGTGAACAAAAACACAAAAACAATTCCGAGCCCAAGTCCGCGACTTGACTCAAGTTAATCCATGCAACCACTCACACGAGCACATTGCATCAAATAAAATCAACCAAAAACATAATTAAAAATCAGACCAAACTCTTTTGCAAAATCTGAATCTTTTCAAATAAACAAAGCGGTTTTGATTTTTTCAAATAAAGAAACCAAAAAAATAAATCGTTTCAAATTGGTTTCAAATCTTTTTCAAATACTGAACCAAAATCAAATCAACTCAAATCTTTTCAAATCTCTTCGAATATTCAAATACTCATCATCAAAAACACATGGATCAAAAAACAATGATCCTTCAATCTCCCCCTTGATGAGTAATTTGACAAAACACAATATAAGATTTGACAAAGGTATAGAAAAATACCAAATGAGAGTTTGAGAGAGTTTGAGACCAAAAAGATTCCAAGACCAAGTAAAGACCAAGTAAATCCAAATTCTCAAACAGTTTGAATTTCTCCTTTCTTTTTATTTTTCTTCTTCTTGACTTGCTCTCCCTCTTTTTGACAAAATAGTCATCAAGATCTCAAAACTCCCCCTTAATGAATGCAGTATCTCAAGCTTTGAAGAATATTCAAGGTATATAATCAAAGTAAGGCATTTGGAGAGTTTTTACGAGAGTTTTCACATTTTGTATCAATTTATCCAATGAGAAAGCAAATTGTGAGAATATGGAGGCTCTAACACATAGAGTAGTTGTTGCATAAGCAAATTAGAGCAAACAAGTAAAATGTCATAAACTGATTTTACCAAAGCTAAAAAGAAATCTATCATGAGCAAAGAGAGACTTTCAAATTCACTAATGTTTGTCTCAAGCCTTTTCAAAAATTTGAATTTTTTTTTCCTTTTAGCAAGATTGACAATTTTGCTTTGTGATCAACAGGGATGACAAGTAACTGCACACTAGCCCATACTTGTGTATGAGTAGGTAGTTCTTTCTTGTATCTTTCTCAGTTTAAATTGGCAAGTGGCTTCACATTGTTCTGAACTTTTGTTTAGACAAGTAGCCTTTTCTTGCATCTTTTGAATTTAAATCCCTGGCAAGGAAGCTGCACATTGTACTAAACTTGTGTTTAGCCAAGTAGCTTTTGCTTGCATCTTTTTCAACTTGCTTTTAATATTAAAACACTGATTTTGCTTGAGACTCATAATGATCATTTGAAGTCCAACAAAAAGCTCACACATAGTTTCTAATCAGCTCTAGCCTTTCAACAGATGACAAGAAACTTTTAAGCCTATTTCACAAATGCAATACCATAATGAACAAGAGCCAAAATATTCTCAAAAAGCATCTCAAATTGAATTATTTTAGTCTTTTAGTGAGAAGTGAAGCAATGTAGCATTAATTTGACTATATACACAAGAATAGTCAACAAAGCTTTGTACTACATAATGCAATGAAAATAGGGGAGTTTTCTTTAAGTGTAACGTCAAAATAGCTCCTTGTAGTAACCAAAGTCAAGTAACACAAATGAAAGAGTTAAAATCAAGACTCCCCCTCAAATCAACCCATGGGGATGAATGATCCCAAGTTCGCCGCTTAAGAAAGCAAAGCGAGAAGAATCAAGCGGCTTAGTGAAAATATCAGCAATTTGAGCATCCGAATCAACAAATTTCAGTTCAATAGCTCCTTTTTCAACATGATCTCTAAGAAAATGATATCGAACATCAATGTGTTTAGTCCTTGAATGTTGAACAGGATTTTTAGCGATGTGAATTGCACTAGTATTATCACAAAGAAGTGGAACACTATTAAAGTTAATGCCGTAATCTTTAAGAGTTGAAGTGATCCAAAGAATTTGTGAACAACAACTAGCGGCTGCAACGTATTCAGCTTCATGATAGATTGAGCAACTGAGGACTGTTTCTTAGAAGACCAAGAAACAAGTGAAGTGCCAAGAAAATGACATGTGCCAGAAGTACTCTTTCTATCTAATCTACACCCCGCAAAATCAGCATCAGAATATCCTAGGAGTGTAAGCGAAGAAGAACAAGAATACCAAATACCAAATTCAGAAGTGGAGCGAAGATACCTGAAAATTCTTTTAATTGCTTGTCGATGTGATTCTCGAGGAGAGGCTTGAAATCGAGCGCACAAACATACTGCAAAATGTATGTCAGGCCTCGAAGCAGTCAAGTACAGAAGTGATCCAATCATGCTTCTGTATTCCTTTTGGTCCATCTCGACACCATTTTCGTCAGGATCCAAAATTGTTGTTGTGCTCATTGGAGTAGATACTGACTTTCCTTCTCCCATATCGAATTTCTTTAGTAGCTCCTTTGTATACTTGGATTGGTGCAGGAAGATCCCGTCTTTCGCTTGCTTGATTTGAAATCCAAGAAAGTATGTCAACTCTCCCATCATACTCATCTCGAATTCCCTGGACATTAGCTCAGAAAAATGCAACACAAGAGAGTGGGAGGATCCTCCAAAGATAATATCATCCACATAAATTTGCACCACAAGAAATTGATCATTTGAATTTTGAGTAAATAGAGTTTTATCAACTTTTCCCATCTCAAAATTATGTTGAAGCAAGAAGCCTTTTAATCTATCATACCAAGCACGAGGGGCTTGTTTTAATCCATAAAGAGCTTTTGACAAACGATATACATGATTAGGAAATTTTTCATTTTCAAAGCCAGGAGGTTGTTTCACAAAAACTTCTTCTTCTATAAAACCATTTAGAAAAGCACTTTTCACATCCATTTGAAATAACTTAAAACCTTTTGAAGCTGCAAACGCCAAAAGAATGCGAATAGCTTCTAAACGAGCAACAGGAGCAAAAGTTTCATCAAAATCAATTCCTTCAAGTTGGGAGTAACCTTGAGCTACAAGTCTAGCTTTGTTTCTAACAATTATTCCATCTTCATTCAGCTTGTTCTTAAAAACCCATTTTGTTCCAATAATGTTTTGACTTTTAGGAGGTTCCACTAAAGACCAAACTTTATTTCGTTCAAAATTCTCTAACTCCTCATGCATCGCAACAACCCAAGAACTATCAGTTAAAGCATGTGTTAAAATGATGTTGTTAAGGGCAGTGTTAATGCTAGTATTTAATCTATTTTAAATAGTGGGAGTATGTTGTGTGGTGGTAGTTTGTTATCACCTATGTATAGGGTAGCTAAAGGTAATGTTGTTGGTTGATGATTATGCCCATTTGTTGTTATTGATGACTAAGTAGTGGTGGTAACTGTTTAGATTACTCGTTGGAAAACCATGGTTAAAATAGAGGAAAATTTTAACATGTTGCGATGGAGTGCGCTTTGGATAATTAACATGATAAATGATCTTATCCTTAATGAAAGTATAACTTAGAGTCTCACTTACGAATTCTTCCCTGTGGAGATAATATTTACATGTTGAAGTCGTTGTTTAACTGAATAAGGTTCGGTTGTCGAGACGTGAATATATAGGAGGTATGAAATTTATATGTTGATCTTGCTGAAAAATTTGTTGAAGTACTATGTTTCAAATTTAGAATAAGAAGTAATATGATTTAGTGATCCGTGGGGATCATGTCAATGTAGTCTTGGTTGGGTGCCTTTTTGATAAGCATCATAAACCCTAATTAAAAGTGTTGGGAATGGTAATTAGAGGAAGAATTTGTTATGAAGCTTTTGGTTTAATTGTGTTGGGGCTTCGCAGGGAGTAAATAGTGATTATTGAAGTCTTTAATGGAAAGCGTAGTGGAGTACTAGAGATGGTTTTTTTTATGCTGAGCTTGTGTTCAAAAGCTTTTGGACTGGTTTGGTTGTTTGCCATTTTGGTTGAAGGGTTTTCGGTCAAGGTGTTCCATATGCTGTGTTTCAGAGTTTCCCTAAAACTCGAAGAATTTGGTGCAAATATTTGGTTTTGGCTAATTTGTTTAGTTGGTGCCATGTGTATGGTTTTACACCCAAAAGTCTTTGAGTGGATCGCGCTCCTTCGCGTTCGCACTGAGTCATCTTTGGAGTAAATTTTAAAGGAAGCAGAAGGTCTTAGTGGGTTGTGTTGAAGACTCTTGAGATTTAAATTGTAACTCTTTTTGACTAGAGATGGATTTATTTGCATAATGTGTGTGATGTTTGTGTGTGTGATGTTTGCGAGTGCTTCAAAAAGGTGGATTTTATGAATGTTTTATAAAGTGATTTTGTTAGTGAGGTGTTCCATTTTTGAAATGAGTTTCCCCCTCCTTGAGAAAAATTTGTGACGGTTGTGGGAGCAGATGCTCGACTTGAAATTTTTGATTTTCTCTTCCAAAATGTTGAATTTGGATGAAATGCAATGTGTTGCAAGTTCAGTTTCCAATTGGTGTGGGACGTGATGCGACGTGGTGTTTTACTGTCAACTATGGTGTCGTCATAGTCTATATGAATTTCTGCAACCTTCGATGTTAATTGTGTTTCCATTATTTGATACCGAGGAAGAAGTCATTTGGTGAATGACTATTCGGTACCGTTGTTACATGATGAATGAAGGGTGAAAAAGGAAAACAAGACATTGTTTATGCATAATTAATCATAAAGGAGTCGATGAGCCAGGTCGGTGAGAAAGTCATATAAGGATATATGACTAATCCGGAGTGCTCTTGAAAAGTGTGCATGCATGTCATGAATCGAGATGTCCATTTCTTTCTGGTATGTTGGTTGTGATGTAGGAGATTTGTGTTTCCCTTGCGTCTTGGCTTAGGAAGTTAAAATGAATGCTCTTTGGTTATTGTTGAGTTCTTTCCAAAGTGGCTTTTAGCGCTTTGGAGTTCGAGTTGTTGTATGTGGATCAGTTTGGGTTCATGGGTTTTGGGTTGAGCTTACTCAATGATTGTACCCTTTGTTCTGATTCTTTGAAAGGAAGAATATGAGGCGAGACCTTCTAAGAAAGGAAAATTTAGTGTGGATTGGTAATGACCTAAGATATTAGGCGCTGCTAGTGGTTGATCATAACTAGTTTGGAAGTGAAGAGTAAAAGGAAGGTTGGGTATGGCCCAATTCAAACTTTCTTGGAGAAATGTCATTGAGGTGTTCCTCAGTAGGGTTGATCCAATGATTAGTGGACCACTTGGTGGTTGCTAGTAATTGCTTTCTGTTTTTGAAGAGTATTGGATCTTTTGTCGCCGATCTTAGAGTGTTGTGTCTCACTTGGTTTGCGTCGTATTTAAAGGACCGAGTAGGCAACTAGAGGGGGGGTGAATAGATGCCGAATAAATTTCAACTAATTCTTTCGGAAAATAAAAGACCCCTGAATAGCGGAAGAATATCTAATATTGTAGAGATCAAAACCCTAGATTAATTAGCGAGACAAGACGAACAAAAATCAAAACTAGTTCTATCAAAAATCGAACAAACCTTCTAATCAATAATCAAAGAAAAAAAATAAGAGAATATTGCATAAACTTATCTTTTTATTCCAAAGCCATCTTCAACAAGATGACACCAAAAAAAAATCTTCTAATCTTCAATGATTAGAAAACCCTAAACAAAATCTCTAATCTCACAAGATTAGAAAACCCTAAACAAACTAAAGAGAGCACAAAAGCTTTTCTTTGTTGTAGGCACCTTTTGCTTCTTGCCCTTTGCATTGGATGATCTCTAAGCCCCTAGAATCCTCTATTTAAAGGACAAGAGAACAGGAATCCTTTTCCTATTCTTCATCTTCACGTTGACTCGAACACTGCTTCCGCTGGCCGACTCGTACTCGGATTGCTCTTGCGCCGTTGCTCCAATCGGACAGCAAAAACATAATTCGACTCTTCCACCGAATCGTTTTGCACACGCCACCACATGCTAGCCCATCGGACAAAAAGTCCAGCCATTAAATGAATGTGTCGGCTGGCTCATGAACCACACGCATGCATCACGTATACATACTTTTCATCTCTCTCGCACTCAACACGATACTGCACTCACACGCCAGCATCACACTCACGCTACTCACAGCACAACACTAACACACTTCTACACACACACAATGCATGACACTACACATTAACCCACATGCACACACTCACGCCATGCACACACATGCATTAAATGCATTCACACACACACATGCACATGCATGCAAACACACACACTCCATGCATGCACACACACATGCAAGTATTAAAAATCCGTATACACGCGTACGGCCTCCTGCCACTACGCTGCAACGATCTCGATCTCACGCGCACCGTTCTCTAGTCCGAACGTCTCGCATGACACCCTCGACCCTCACGACCTCAGTTCCTCCCTTGAAACTAGTCTCGGTCCTGTCACCGACCACATTCGACCTCAAGCAACACCTGCACATGAACAAAAACACACAAACAATTTCCGAACCCAAGTCCGCGACTTGACTCACATTAATCCATACAACCACTAAATAATCAAACCACTTTCAAATCTTATCAAATAATCAAATCAATTTCAACTCTTTTCAAATACTCATCATCAAAAACAATTGGATCAAAAACAATGATCCTTCAATCTCCCCCTTGATGAGTAATTTGACAAAACACAATAAGATTTGACAAGAGTAGAAAAAAATGAGAGTTTGAGACCCAAAAGATTCCAAGACCAAGTAAAGACCAAGTAAATCCAAATTCTCAAATAGTTTGAAATTCTCCTCTCTTTTTATTTTTCTTCTTCTTGACTTTTGCTCTCCCCCTTTTTGACAAAATAGTCATCAAGATCTCAAAACTCCCCCTTAATGAATGCAGTATCTCAAGCTTTGAAGTATATTCAAGGTATATAATCAAAGTAAAGCATTTGGAGAGTTTTTACGAGAGTTTTCACATTTTGTATCAATTTATAAAATGAGAAAGCAAATTGTGAGAATATGGAGGCTCTAACACATAGAATAGTTGTTGCATAAGCAAATTAGAGCAAACAAGTAAAATGTCATAAACTGATTTTGCCAAAGCTAAAAAGAAATCTATCATGAGCAAAGAGAGACTTTCAAATTCACTAATGTTTGTCTCAAGCCTTTTCAAAAATTTGAATTTCCTTTTTCTCTTTTAGCAAGTTTGACAATTTTGCTTTGTGATCAACAGGGATGACAAGTAACTGCACACTAGCCCATACTTGTGTATGAGTAGGTAGTTCTTTCTTGTATCTTTCTCAGTTTAAATTGGCAAGTGGCTTCACATTGTTCTGAACTTTTGTTTAGACAAGTAGCCTTTTCTTGCATCTTTTGAATTTAAATCCCTGGCAAGGAAGCTGCACATTGTACTAAACTTGTGTTTAGCCAAGTAGCTTTTGCTTGCATCTTTTCAACTTGCTTTTATCATTTAAAACACTGATTTTGCTTGAGACTCATAATGATCATTTGAAGTCCAACAAAAAGCTCACACATAGTTTCTAATCAGCTCTAGCCTTTCAACAGATGACAAGAAACTTTTAAGCCTATTTCACAAATGCAATACCATAATGAACAAGAGCCAAAATATTCTCGAAAAGCATCTCAAATTGAATTATTTTAGTTTTTAGTCTTTTAGTGAGAAGTGAAGCAATGTAGCATTAATTTGACTATATACACAAGAATAGTCAACAAAGCTTTGTACTACATGATGCAATGAAAACAGGGGAGTTTTCTTTAAGTGTAACGACAAAATAGCTCCTTGTAATAACCAAAGTCAAGTAACACAAATGAAAGAGTTAAAATCAAGACTCCCCCTCAAATCAACCCATGGGGATGAATGATCCCAAGTTCGCCGCGTAAGAAAGCAAAGCGAGAAGAATCAAGCGGCTTAGTGAAAATATCAGCAATTTGAGCACCCGAATCAACAAATTTCAGTTCAATAGCTCCTTTTTCAACATGATCTCTAAGAAAATGATATCGAACATCAATGTGTTTAGTCCTTGAATGTTGAACAGGATTTTTAGCGATGTGAATTGCACTAGTATTATCACAAAGAAGTGGAACACTATTAAAGTTAATGCCGTAATCTTTAAGAGTTGAAGTGATCCAAAGAATTTGTGAACAACAACTAGCGGCCGCAACGTATTCACTTGATAGATTGAGCAGCGAGGACTGTTTCTTAGAAGACCATGAAACAAGTGAAGTGCCAAGAAAATGACATGTGCCGGAAGTACTCTTTCTATCTAATCTACACCCCGCAAAATCAGCATCGAGAATATCCTAGGAGTGTAAGCGAAGAAGAACAAGAATACCAAATGCCAAATTCAGAAGTGGAGCGAAGATACCTGAAAATTCTTTTAATTGCTTGTCGATGTGATTCTCGAGGAGAGGCTTGAAATCGAGCACACAAACATCTTGCAAAATGTATGTCAGGCCTTGAAGCGATCAAGTGCAGTGATCCAATCATGCTTCGTATTCTTTTGGTCCATCTCGACACCATTCTCGTCAAGATCCAAAATTGTTGTTGTGCTTATTGGGGTAGATCTTGACTTTCCTTCTCCCATGTCGAATTTCTTTAGTAGCTCCTTTGTATACTTGGATTGGTGCAAGAAGATCCCTTCTTTCGCTTGCTTGATTTGAAATCCAAGGAAGTATGTCAACTCTCCCATCATACTCATCTCGAATTCCCTGGACATCATTTCGAGAAAACTGCAACACAAGAGAGTGGGAGGATCCTCCAAAGATAATATCATCCACATAAATTTGCACCACAAGGAATTGATCATTTGAATTTTGAGTAAACAGAGTTTTATCAACTTTTCCCATCTCAAAATTATGTTGAAGCAAGAAGCCTTTTAATCTATCATACCATGCACGAGGAGCTTGTTTTAATCCATAAAGAGCTTTTGATAAGCGATACACATGATTAGGAAATTTTTCATTTTCAAAGCCAGGAGGTTGTTTCACAAAAACTTCTTCTTCTATAAAACCGTTTAGAAAAGCACTTTTCACATCCATTTGAAATAACTTAAAACCTTTTGAAGCTGCAAAAGCCAAGAGGATGCGAATAGCTTCTAAACGAGCAACAGGAGCAAATGTTTCATCAAAATCAATTCCTTCAAGTTGAGAAAATCCTTGAGCTACAAGTCTAGCTTTGTTTCTAACAATTATTCCATCTTCATTTAACTTGTTCTTAAAAACCCATTTTGTTCCAATAATGTTTTGATTTTTAGGAGGTTCCACTAAAGACCAAACTTTATTCCTTTCAAAGTTTTCTAACTCTTCATGCATCGCATCTACCCAAGAACTATCAGTTAAAGCATGAGTAATGTTCTTAGGTTCAAAATTAGCAACAAAGGCAGAATGCATGCATAAAAGAGTTTGAGATGAATTAGAACGTGTCACCCTTTCATGAAGACTTCCAATAATTTGTTCAGGAGGATGGTTCTTCAAAACAGTAAGGGGAGGTCCAGTTGTTTCAGTCGTCGTGGGAGGTGTAGGAGAATCTGAAGTAGTAGTCACATCAATTTGTTCAGGAACATCTTCCCGTTCTGTAGGTATGAGCTCATCATCATCATTATCTTCATCATTTTCTTCGAATCTTTTATCCAAAAGATTGGCTCTAAATCTTCTCGTGAACCTGAAATGTCGGGTCTAGCTCCAGGGCTAGCCTCATCAAAAGTAACATCGCATGTCTCCAACAATTTGTTAGTCGATAAATCAAGTACACGATATCCACGAGAGTGCAACGAATAGCCAAGGAAAATACCATCTGTACTACGAGCTTCGAATTTATCAAGATTTCCATGTTTAAGAATAAAGCATTTGCAACCAAACACTCGTAAGTGAGAAACAGATGGTTTACGATCAAATCTCAGTTCATAAGATGTTTTACCAAGTAAAGCTATGAGATAGACCCTATTTGATATATAGCAAGCAGAAGAAATTGCCTCAGCCCAAAATTTTCTTGAAGTGTTGTATTCATCTAGCATAGTTCTAGCCATTTGAATCAAAGTTCTATTTTTCCTTTCTACAACACCATTCTGTGAGGGAGAATATGGCGAAGAAAATTGATGTTCAATCCCATTAGTTTCACAAAAGATTTAAACAAGGCATTTTTGAATTCTGTACCATTATCTGTTCTTATGGCTTTCAATGAGTTAGGCAATTCATTTATCAATCTCTTAATGAAGACATGAAAGAGTCCAAAAATCTCATCTTTTGAAGACAGAAAATGCACCCAAGAGTATCTCGAATAATCATCAACTATTACTAGAAAGTACCACTTACCTCCGGCCGATTGTACTCGAGATGGTCCTACTGTATCCATGTGAAGAAGTTGACCGGGGCCAGTGGTCATTACAGTAGAGACAGGAGCATGAGGGGCTCCAACCATCTTACCATGTCGATAGGAAGCACAAACAATGTCTTTGCAAGATTTTAATTTTGGCAAGCCACGAATTAAGTCTAGACCACTCAATCTAGATAACAGATCAAAGCCCATGTGACCTAACAAGCGATGCCAAAAATTGAGATTTCTAGATTCGAAGCAACAAAACAATGTGAACTTGAAGCATTGCTAAAATTTGCTATGAAAATTTTTCCAAGTCTAGATATCTCAAGAGTCAAGTTTCCAGAAGCATCGAGTACTCTACATGCATTTGGTTTAAAACTCACTTCAAAGTTTTCATCCAACAATTGAGATACAGACAGAAGGTTGAATTTCAGTTTAGACACCAAAGAGACATTCTTTAAAGTAAAGTGATCATTCACCTTCACTGTACCTTTTGCAATGACGCGTCCAGTAGTAGCATCTCCAAAAGTGATCGTTTCGTTCCCAGAAGCTTTTGTTAGGAGGAGAACCAACTTGGGTTGCTGTCATGTGTTGGCGACATCTGAATCAACCCAGATGTTCTCCTTCCCTTCTCGTACCACCTACATGTTATGAACAGAAGATGTTGAGGATTCAGCGCTGGGGTTAGAGAAATATGATTTAGGTATCCAGCATGAATCACTCGACGAGGAGGTGATCGTACAAAAGCTTGTGAATGCAAAGTAGATGAATTTCCAGGTATTTTGTTTGCTTTCACTAGCGGAACATGTGGAGAAATGATACGTGTTTGTCTAAAGTTAGACTTAGCCTTTGAATTTTCCTTTCTCTGTTGTTTGGCTAGTCTAAAACAAAAATTCATCAAATGACCATCTTTTCCACAATGAGTGCAATTGTACTTAACAAATGGTTTGACTTTAGAAGCAGAAGCAACATTTGCATTCATCATAGTAGAAGATAAAATTCCAGCAGATTTGAAGACAGTTTTCTCAGGTTCTTTGACAATTTCAAACTTTCCACTTTCAAGAGTTTTAACAATAGTAGGAGCATATGATTTGTGATGAGCATAAGGATCAAAACCTAAACCTTTGTGATGAGTGCTGACTCTTGATTGATCCAAAATCATATTTAGATTTTTCGAGAGAGTGTTAAACAATTATTACAGGAAACATCTACTTTTTCTTTTTGCTTGCGACAAGTTGAGCATGAAAGAACTTCATGTGTAAGCAAATCATTAAACAATTGAGTAATCTTAGCATCTGCATCATGCAACTTCAATTCTAGTATGGGACATTTAGAACAAGAAGTTTGACCATGTAAACCATCAGTAGAGCAACCAACATTTTTCACAAGTTTTTCATTTTTCAATTGTTTGGCATAAACTTGTTCTAGTTTAATCATATGTTCCTCTTTTAGAGATTTAATTTCAAATTTGAGATCTAAGCAAGAATCACATGTCTTTTCAGAATTTGAATTTCTAAGATAAAAGTTTTCAGTTTTCAGCATGGATAGATCTTTCTCTAAGTTTTTATTTTTGAGTGAAGATTTTCTTAAAGATTTTCTCAATATGACTAAAACTTCACAAAGCTCATCATACGAAGGTATTACCTCATCACCGTCGCTGGAGGTGCTGTCGTTGTCACTAGAATCACTAGTGTTCCCTTTCGCCATGAAGCACAGTCCGGTGAAATCTTTCTCGTTCAGCTTTGTTTGCTTTGCTTCCTTCTCATCGTCAGTTGAATCATCAATGTCGCTTAAGTCTAAGCGACCAATTGCAGCGAAGTCCTTGAAGCAATATGTTTCTAGCTCTATTATTATTTTCAACATCCTTTTCAAACTCGATTTTATCAATATCATCATTAGAAGGAAGCTCGTACGGAATTTTTACCTTGCGCCAAATTGCGTTACCTTGAGCTTGAAGATATCTGATCATCCGGATTCGCGATGGGAAATGCGTGCCATCGAAGATTGGCAGCTTGTTCGAGTATTTCTCTGTTGCCATAACTTACCGTTTACTAATCACCTGTTAAGATGGATTAGTAGAACCTTGCTCTGATACCACTTGTAGGACCGAGTAGGCAACTAGAGGGGGGGTGAATAGATGCCGAATAAAATTCAACTATTTCTTTCGGAAAATTAAAGACCCCTAAATAGCGGAAGAATATCTAATATCGTAGATATCAAAACCCTAGATTAATTAGCGAGACAAGTCGAACATAAATCAAAACTAGTTCTATCAAAAATCGAACAATCCTTCTAATCAAGAATCATAGCAAAAGAGTATGTAAAGAATTGCATAACCTTTTCTTTATTCCAAAGCCACTCCTTCCGGGAGGACACCAAAATCTCTAATCTCACAAGATTAGAAAACCACCAAAATCTCTAATCTCACAAGATTAGAAAACCTTAAACAAACTAAAGAAAACACAAAATCTCTTCTTTGTTGTAGGCACCTCCTGCTTCTTGCCCTTTGCCCTGGATGAGTTCTAAGCCCCTAGACCCCCTATTTAAAGGGCAAGAGACACCCCAAAAATCTGTCCAGACTAATCCGTTTAGACTTAGGAATCTGTTTTCTGTTTCTGATTGGAACAAACCAATCCGTTTCCTAGTCTGCATCAACTCGTCTGTTGGCTCTGCATGCAGTCACGTGCACCCACGCCTGAGACCTGCACACATACGCACATGACACCACGCACACGACACATGCATGCAGACACACACTCACGATGCACTCACGCACACATGCATGCAACACATGCATTCATATGCATGCACACACACTCCATGTGCACTACTCACACATGCACACACCATGCATGGCATTAAATGCACACACACATGCATTAAATGCACATACACCACTCTCTCTCTCATGGCATGCACACACATGCACATGTATGCACACACATACACTTGCATTTGCCTGCATACACTGTTTCAAAAAAAATTCGTATACACGCGTACGGCCACCTGCCACTACGCTGCAACGATCTCGACCTCACGTGCACTGTCCTCTAGTCCAAACATCTCGCATGACATCCTCGACCCTCACGACCTCAGTTCCTCCCTGAACCTAGTCTCGGTCCCGTCATCGACCATGTTTGACCTCAAGCAACACCTGCACGTGAACAAAAACACAAAAACAATTCCGAGCCCAAGTCCGCGACTTGACTCAAGTTAATCCATGCAACCACTCACACGAGCACATTGCATCAAATAAAATCAACCAAAAACATAATTAAAAATCAGACCAAACTCTTTTGCAAAATCTGAATCTTTTCAAATAAACAAACTGGTTTCAGATTTTTTTTCAAATAAAGAAACCAAAAAATAAATCGCTTCAAATTGGTTTCAAATCTTTTTCAAATACTGAACCAAAATCAAATCAACTCAAATCTTTTCAAATCTCTTCGAATATTCAAATACTCATCATCAAAAACACATGGATCAAAAAACAATGATCCTTCAATCTCCCCCTTGGTGAGTAATTTGACAAAACACAATATAAGATTTGACAAAGGTATAGAAAAATACCAAATGAGAGTTTGAGAGAGTTTGAGACCAAAAAGATTCCAAGACCAAGTAAAGACCAAGTAAATCCAAATTCTCAAACAGTTTGAATTTCTCCTTTCTTTTTATTTTTCTTCTTCTTGACTTGCTCTCCCTCTTTTTGACAAAATAGTCATCAAGATCTCAAAACTCCCCTTAATGAATGCAAGATCTCAAGCTTTGAAGAATATTCAAGGTATATAATCAAAGTAAGGCATTTGGAGAGTTTTTACGAGAGTTTTCACATTTTGTATCAATTTATCCAATGAGAAAGCAAATTGTGAGAATATGGAGGCTCTAACACATAGAGTAGTTGTTGCATAAGAAAATTAGAGCAAACAAGTAAAATGGCATAAACTGATTTTACCAAAGCTAAAAAAAATCTATCATGAGCAAAGAGAGACTTTCAAATTCACTAATGTTTGTCTCAAGCCTTTTCAAAAATTTGAATTTTTTTTCTTTTAGCAAGATTGACAATTTTGCTTTGTGATCAACAGGGATGACAAGTAACTGCACACTAGCCCATACTTGTGTATGAGTAGGTAGTTCTTTCTTGTATCTTTCTCAGTTTAAATTGGCAAGTGGCTTCACATTGTTCTGAACTTTTGTTTAGACAAGTAGCCTCTTCTCAAATTCTGAAATGAGAAGGTACTCTACGCTTCTCATCAGTTGGAAGGAACAGCCGCCGAATGGTGGGAGAACTTCTGTGCCACGCAAGAGAACCCTCAAGATATCACTTGGGAGGAGTTTACAGCTGCGTTTCGTCAGTATCACGTGCCGGAAGGAATCATGGACCTCAAGAAGGAGGAGTTCAGAGCACTGAAGCAAGGTAATCAGCCTGTGGCCGAATACCTGAACAAGTTCACATAGCTTGCACGCTACGCACCTGAAGACGTAGCGACAGATAAAGCCAGACAGTCTCGTTTTATGAAGGGACTTAACTCAGGACTACAGGTGGGACTGATCACCCACACCTTTCCAGATTTCCATGAATTGGTGAATAAGGCGCTTATTCTTGAGGACAAGCGCAAGGAACTGGATGAGAATCGGAAGCGAAGGATGCAACATCAGGGATCGCGTCAGGGAGCACAGCAACGTTTGAGGGTTGCGTCAAATCAGTTTTTCAGATTCCAGCCACAGAATGCTGCAAGGACACTGTCACCAGCACCAAGACCCGTCAATCGTAACTATCGACTCGGCCCGGCCCGTAAACGCCGCTTGAGCGATCAACGAGGGGACAGGTGAGACGCTACAATTACAACGAGCCAGGGCACTTTGCCAACAGCTTGTCCTAAGAAGACAGCAGGAGTGACCCGATCCGCTTCAACTGGGATCCACACGGCCAGGGCGATCGCACCAGGAGCAAACCGAGGGACAGCACAGCCAGGAGCAGCACCCTAGACCATGGTGAGAGGCTGAGTCAACCATGTCACCGCAGATGCTGCGAGAATGCCACCAGGCGTCGTCTTGGGTAAGTTACTTGTTAACTCAAGTACACTGCTTGATTTTGTTTGATTCTGGAGCTTCGCATTCGTTTGTTTCTCAAGGCTTTGCTGCTAAAAATGATTTGGAGATTGCAAGACTTAAATGCATGCTTTTAGTTCAAACCCCTGGTTCTGAACTCCGAACGAATGTAGGATGTTCTGGGGTAAGAATATTAATAGATGGGATAGAGTTCCTAGCGAACCTTATTATTTTGGAAACCCAGACCTTAGATGTTATTTTGGGAATGGATTGGTTATCCAAGCACAAGGCCTTATTGGATTGTGGACGAAGGACTATCTCAGTTGAGAGCCCGTGTGGAAAGAAAGTGGAATTTCAAGCTACCGCCGTTAGAGATGGACAGTTGATGGTTAACAGCACCAAGGCAATCGGCATAGAAGATGTCTCAGTGGTAAATGAGTATCCAGATGTTTTTCCTGAAGATCTACCTGGTATGCCGCCAGACAGGGACATAGAGTTTGTGATAGAGCTTGTACCTGGTACCGCGCCGATAGCAAAGAGACCTTATCGGATGTCCACCGAGGAATTAGTAGAGATGAAGAAGCAGCTTGAAGAGTTGATGGAGAAAGGATTTATCAGACCGAGTTCGTCGCCATGGGGAGCGCCAGTTTTGTTTGTCAAGAAGGACGGGAGTTTCAGGATGTGCGTTGACTACCGTGCACTCAACGAAGTCACCGTGAAGAATAAGTATCCACTACCCAGGATCGATGATCTGTTTGATCAGCTAAGAGGAGCCGGAGTTTTCTCCAAGATTGATCTGAGATCGGGATACCACCAGTTGAAGATCCGATCAGAGGATATTCCAAAAACCGCATTCTCGTCAAGATATGGACATTACGAGTTTACTGTTATGTCCTTTGGTCTGACGAATGCACCAGCATATTTCATGAATATGATGAATAAGGTGTTCATGGAATATTTGGACAAGTTTGTTGTTGTGTTCATAGATGATATCTTAATCTACTCCAAGACAGAGGATGAACATGCCGAGCACTTGAGGCGAGTTTTGGAAAAGCTAAGGGAACAGCAACTTTTCGCCAAGTTCAGCAAGTGTGACTTTTGGAAGGACAAGGTGGAGTTCCTCGGACATGTAATGACCGCGGAAGGAGTCGCCGCAGATCCAAGCAAGGTAGAAGCTGTGTTACATTGGGAGCCGCCGAAGACCGTGACCCAGATCCGGAGTTTTCTTGGTATGGCAGGTTACTATCGCCGTTTCATTGAAGGCTTTTCGACAATTGCAAAACCTCTTACGCAATTGTTGAAAAAGGAGAAGAAGTTTGCATGGACGCCGGAGTGCGAGAAAGGTTTTCAGGAGCTGAAGAAATGATTGACATCAGCGCCGGTGTTAGTTCTACCGGACGTCAATCAAAGCTTCGATATTTATTGCGATGCATCGCGCCAAGGACTTGGGTGTGTGCTGATGCAGAATGGGAAGGTCGTCGCTTATGCATCAAGATAGTTGAGGCCACATGAGGAGAATTATCCAACGCATGACCTAGAGCTAGCTGCCGTAGTGCATGCTTTGAAGTTATGGCGTCACTATTTGATTGGAAACAGACGTGAAGTATACACGGACCATAAGAGTCTTAAGTACATCTTCACCCAATCAGACCTGAACATGAGGCAGAGGAGATGGTTAGAGTTGATCAAGGACTACAATGTTGGAATCCATTACCATCCCGGAAAGGCCAACGTAGTTGCCGATGCTTTGAGTCGGAAGAGCCATACTGTGAACATGTTGATAGCCACAAGTCAGGAGGAGCTATGTGAGGATTTCCAGAGAATGCAGATTGAAGTCGTACCAGAAGGATTCTTGGCAGCATTGGAAGTGAAGCCTACCCTATAAGATCAGATCCGAGAAGGACAAAAGGATGATGACAAGATCCGAAGGATTAAGTCCAACATGGATGAAGGCAAGGCAGAGGACTTCAAGTTGGATGAGCAGGGCACGTTATGGATGAAGGGTCGCGTTTGTGTGCCGAACAAGAAGGAGCTGAAGCAGTTGATTTTAGAAGAAGCCCATGATTCAAAGTATTCCATTCATCCTGGAAGCGCCAAGATGTATCAAGATTTGAAGGAAAGATTCTGGTGGCCGAGCATGAAGCGTGAAGTTGCCGAGCATGTTGCGCTGTGCGACATATGCCAGAGAGTCAAGGCAATGCATCAGAGACCAGCAGAATTGTTACAGCCGTTGAAGATACCTAAGTGGGAATGGGAGGAAATCGGAATGGACTTCATTACCGGTTTGCTGAAAACTCAAGGAGGTTATGACTCCATATGGGTTATAGTGGATCGCCTGACCAAAGTCGCCCATTTTATTCCAGTGAAGACCACTTATTCGGGAGATAAGTTAGCTGATTTGTATATGACCAGGATCGTCTATTTGCATGGAGTGCCAAAGAAGATTGTATCGGACAGAGGTACCCAGTTTACCTCGAGGTTCTGGAACAAGCTGCATGAAGCCATGGGAACCCGTTTGAACTTCAGTACAGCCTATCATCCGCAGACAGATGGGCAAACCGAAAGAGTTAATCAGATTTTGGAGGATATGTTAAAAGCTTGTGCATTGGCTTATGCTACCTCTTGGGATAAAAGTCTGCCGTACGCTGAGTTCAGCTACAATAATAGTTACCAAGCCAGTTTGCAAATGTCGCCATTTGAAGCACTATACGGTCGACCCTGTCGGACACCGTTGAATTGGAACGAGACAGGTGAACGCCGTGTCTTTGGGCCAGATATTCTCCAAGAAGCCGAAGAACAGATTGCCATGATCAGGGAGAGATTGAAGATAGCCCAGTCACGACAGAAGAGTTATGCTGACAACCGCCGCCGAGACCTGAGTTTCGAACCAGAAGATTTCGTGTATCTCAGGGTCACGCCACTCAGAGGAGTCAAGAGATTCCATGCCAAAGGAAAACTCGCGCCGAGATATGTTGGACCATTCAAGGTTCTCAGCCGTAGAGGTGAAGTTGCTTACCAGCTAGAGTTACCGCAATCATTAGCAGGAGCGCATGACGTGTTCCACGTGTCGCAGCTGAAGAAGTGTCTTCGAGTGCCAGATGAGCAAACGCCCTTGGAGTCGATTGAGCTACAAGAAGATCTGACTTACAAGGAGCACCCCGTGAAGATTTTGGACACTATGGATCGAGAGACGAGAAACAAGTTAACCCGTTTCTGCAGAGTTCAATGGAGCAACCATGCGGAGAGCAAAGCAACTTGGGGCGCGAAGAAGAATTGAAGAAAGAGTTTCCGAACCTATTTCTTTAGAAAGCCCTGAATCTCGGGGACGAGATTCTGTTAAGGGGGGAGGTTTGTAACATCCCAAAATTTTGTTTTTCTTAAATTCAAGTGTGATTTGGCACTTTGGTGAATTTTTGGAATTTTCTAGAATTTATTTGGATTTATTTGGAATTTATTTGAATTTATTCCATTTTGAAATAATTAAAGAATTTAACTTTGCAAATAAAATTTTGTTGGAAATATTTTATTTGAGTCCAAAATGTTCCAAAATATTTTCCAGAATTTTAAGGATTTTTCTCGAAAGTGTTTTGCTATTTTTAATGAATTAAATGAATTTCTGGGAATTAATTTGAATTATTTAATTGGATTAATAGCGAGTGGGTTTGCACTGTTCCACCGACCGAGCCCGAGTCAGACGCGAGTTCGAGTCCGACTCGAACCCAACCGAGCCTAACCCTCTCGACCATCCGATCAAGATCGAACGGCCGAGATTGAGCCACGTCACCCGAGCCCGAGCCCGACCGAGCCAGCCAGCTCGCCCGAGTCAGACCCGAGCCCAAACCCTTGCACCGTTGGATCTTGATCCAACGACTGTGCGCATGCCACGTCGCCCTCGCCGTGTCCGGGTCGGACTCCGCGGGGATCTCGGCGTCCGTGCCGGTATTTAATGCCTGGACTCGCGCCCGAGGTTCGCCTTTACCTCGTGCGTCGTTTGCCCCAGGTGCCCTAGCCCTAGCCGCCGCCGTCGACCCGCTATTGCTCGCCGTAGTTGCGTGAAGCTCCGCCGCGGACTTTGCTTCGCCCCGCCACCGTCCGTCGTTCTCCGCTGCTGATGAGGTCGGATCCGGAACCGCAAGGCCAAGACACGTCGGGAGGTATCTTCCACTCCGCCGGAGAAGTCCCGAGGCGCCGTCGCCGTGGTCGTCGTCATCGTCTCCGGTGACCCCTGCCCCGCCGCGTCGCCGTCGTCGACCCCGAGCTCTCTCCACCGTCCGATCTAGAGCCAACGCTCCAGATCACGCCACGTCACCCCGGTGAGTTCCACGTTGAAATCCCAGATCTATTTCCAATCATTGGATCTAGATCCAACGGTTTAGATCGTGCCACGTAGCCTAAACCGCATCGAGCTAGGATAGATCTCAGCTGTTAGATTTAGATCGAACGGTTAGGGTTAGCCACGTTGTAAACGTTAGATTGGATCTTGACCGTCCGATCAAGATCGAACGGTCCAGATCAGCGGAGTAGTTTCTTAACGCGAGAGTCCAGATCCAATCTGGGCCGTTGATTTTCAAATCAACGGCCGAGATCTAGCCACGTGGCCGGAGGCCGTCGATCGGCGCGTGGCGCTGGCGCGTGTCTCTGACACGTGGGGCCCGCGTGTCAGTGGGGCCCATGCGTCAGCGTCTCAGCCAGGTGCACCATGACGTCACCGCAGACGTCACGGTGGGGCCCAGCTGTCAGCCGTCCTCAGCCGTGCGTGATGACGTCACTGCTGACGTCATCCGAGGGGCCCACCTATCAGCGAGACACGTGAGCCGTGGACCAGGTCCACGGTGGACCAAGCCGCGCCCGTGCGCTGAGTCCATGGACCCGAGGCGACGTGGCGGCACCGGATTGGTCCACGTGTCATGCTGACGCAATAAAAGAATTTCCGAAAAAGAAAATGATTTATTAATTCGAATTATTGATTTCAGATTTTGATTCAAACTTCAAACGCTTATAACTTTTGCATTTTAACTCCGATTTGAGTGATTCAAATTTCTATATTTGTATAAAATTGAGATCTACCTAATGTTGAATTTTATTTAATTTTTGGACTAAAATTTTTCCTCTGTAATATTATTTAATTGATTATTTAAACTTCAAAATGCTATAACCTTTGCATTTAAACTCCGAATTTGACGATTCCAGTTTCTAAAAATTTATAAAATTATGCTCTCTCTGTTTATGAGCTTTCTTTGGATGTTTGGACACTTTTTGTCTACTGTTTATTTATTTATTTGCCATTTGCACGCTTTACGAGTAGACGTCGAAGTGCCCGAAGGATTCGAAGGAGAAGGGTTGACCCAGGAGCCAGCTCAGGACCAAGAACAAGTACTTTTTGAAGGTAAGTTATGCTTTGACCATATTGATCCTATTTTGAAACCAATTTTGATTTAACTTATTGCATGCCAGTTTAATTAGAAAATACTTTATTTAAATTATGGGAATTAGATAAATGCCTAATTGCTGTATGACACGTTGGTTAATTAAATATGTGCCATGACCCTTGTCACCATAGTTGTGGTTTACTAGTTGGACATTATTAAATTTCCAACATGGGAATTTAGACCGTTGTAGTATATTGCTTAGACCCGCTACGTGCTCATGACATGATTTTGGACAATCAAATGTTAATATTGACTTAATGATATATTGAACCTGTTTTGGAAAGGTATCATGTGATGTTGATGGCACGTGGTGCATAGGGATGAAAACGGATCGGATAGTTTCCGACCGATCCGGATAATTTTCGGATCCGGATTCTGTCGGATCGGATATTTGTCGGATAGTATCGGATCGGATACGGATACGGATATTTTTTGTCGGATACGGATACGGATTCGGTAGCTCACTATCCGTCGGATCTGGATCTGGTCGGATAATCCGGATAGTGATGGATCGGATATCCGGATAGTGGGCCGGGCCAAGCTACTCTTTTGGCCCAAAAAGGTTACTAAATTTTAACTTGTTTTCTAATTTAATTAATCCATAAATCAAGTTTCAATTATTAAAATTAGCAAACTAGCTCCAAAAATTATGAAATATTTTGATAAAATTCCTAACATAGTCTATAATTTTTACAAAAATTATTTTTAAAATTTATTGTATTTTGAATTTTCTAAAAATTTAAAAAATGTTGTCTTTTATAGAAAAATATTTTAAATAAGTAGCTAAAATGCATAAAAACTCATAAAATACATAATTTATTATTTTAAACATAATTTAACAAATAATACAAATCTTGGGGTCATTAAATGTAAGTGTTATATATGTTTTCTAGAGATATGTTAATTAAGTATTATCAAACTTTTTGTGTATTCTATATTTGTTTCCATTTGTATCTCTGAGCAAGGATCACCTTTATTTTGTGTTTTGATCTACATGTATGATGAATTAATCATATGTACGTGATGAACTAAGTCTTACATAATTTTGTTTGCAACATAGTATCTAACTATTGTCTAAGTGAATGAAAATGCTTATATTTATTCAATTTTCAATAAGGTTTTAATCAAATCAACTAGTTATGTGTTTTCATTGATTTTTTATGTACAATCTAAGGGATTATCATGTTCCGATAAATATTCGTAACCGTATCCGATTCGATTCGTATTCGATCCGTATCTGTATTCGTATTCGTATCCGGACTATCCGTATTCGTATCCGAATCCGAGAAAAAATATGAAAACAAATATGGTAGAGCCATTATCCGTCCGTATCCGATCCGTTTTCATCCCTAGTGGTGCATGGTAATCAACTGGGGTTTGATAAATAGTTTTCGACCGGGACATGTGGCAAGAATGATCTGGTGGGCCAGTTGTGGCACCGAGAATGTTGGTTTGGTTCTTCGGATAGTCTTGCCTTGGTCACCCTAAGGACTTAACCTTGCAAGCCTTTGAATTGGGTCAAACGTGCAACCACATGTCTGTAATGGGACAGACCTAGTTGATTAAGTTGCTAATAACGTACCTGTGGAACCTCTGGGTGTCAACTACACCGTTTGTGTAGTTGTACGGGGGAGCGTACCGGGGCTGAGGCCAGGTACCCATCTAACGGTGGCTTGACCTAAACTTCGCCTTTGCTAAGGGAAGGGTTAGTGTGCAACACCGGAGAGGACCACTTGTGCTGTTAGAAGTCTCCGAAAGACTTTGTTACGGGAACTCGCCTTTGTGGTGTTTGACTGTATCTTGTGGGTAAAGTGCATAACCTCTGCAGAGTGTAAAATCTATTCGAATAGCCGTGTCCGCGGCATTGGACATCGCTCGGGGATTACAGTCAAGGGTTAGACTTTCTCAAAAATAACTTGGACTTGAAAGGTTGGGTTGGTTTAATAATGATGTTGATGGAAATGTGGATTAGGATTGGGAAAGATGTTTATTTAACTCCTGGAAAAGTTATTAATGATATACTTGTTTCTACTGCTTTCGAATCTACTTACATTATTTGTTAAATGCTGTTTACTGCAAATATACCTTGAGCTATTCCTTTGTATCAAGCCATGCATATAGTATATTAGCTTGCATTCTGTGCATGACTTGCTGAGTACCAAGTATTCACCCTTGCCGCAATACAACACCAGTTGAAGAGGAGACTACACCAGCTATGGAGGAGGAGCTCCAAGAGGAACCGTCTGCTTAGGGAGCGAGCCTAGTCAGTTGCCTGTGGTATACTGGATGGCGCCACGAAGTTATCTTATTTTCCACTGCTATTATTTCTCTTTTAATAAGTTTCGCCCTGCGAGGCGTATATTTGTAACTTGACCATAAGGTCGAGCAACCAGTTTGTTTATCTAATTAAAGTACTTTATTAGTATCGAGTGGTATGATTGTGATATTTACCAATGTTGAGACTGTGTGCACTAGCGCGTTCCTGGACTAGTGCTGAATACACAGAGGGTCCGGATTTGCAGATTCGGGTCCCGCCACTACTCGATACAAGCATCGAATAGAGAGTCGGGGGCTACATCGCCAAACTTTCGATGCTTACACTCAACTCTCTACTCGATACAAGCATCGCGTCAAGAGTCGGGGGCTACATCACCGAACTTTCGATGCTTACGCTCAACTCTCTACTCGATACAAGCATCGAATCGAGAGTCGGGGGCTACATCGCCGAACTTTCGATGCTTACGCTCAACTCTCTACTCGATACAAGCATCGAGTCAATAGTCGGGGGCTACATCGCCGAACTTTCGATACTTACGCTCAACTCTCTACTCGATACAAGCATCACGTCGAGAGTCGGGGGCTACATCGCTAAACTTTTGATGCTTACGCTCAACTCTCTACTCGATACAAGCATCATGTCGAGAGTCGGGGGCTACATCGCCGAATTTTTGATGCTTACGCTCAACTCTCTACTCGATACAAGCATCGGGTCGAGAGTCGGGGGCTACATTGCCGAACTTTTGATGCTTACGCTCAACTCTTTACTCGACACAAGCATCGAGTTGAGAATTGGGGGCTACACGACTACTTAACCCTATTCCATCAACAAAGAGAATGCAAGAGCAAACAATAAAAAGAAATACAACCACGATAACCAGGTAAGTACAAAATCCATTCTATTAATATTAGCCAAACATGGTTATTACATTGCAGATAACTGCCACCACTACTCTCTCTCGAAATTGCCACTTCGCGCTGACGAGGAAGAAGATTTTCCGGCAAGGCTCCATCGAGTCTCTCTCCTTTACTCTCCCCTGCTCCCGACGAAGAGATGAAGTTTCAGAAGCTAATATTTCACCTTCTTCTCCTCTTGTGCCTTCATCAGCTCGGGAGTAAGAGGGGGAAAAGCGTCCTCATCTCCAGGATCACGAGCAAGAGATGAAATTCCAGGAGATGGAACTCCACCTTCTTCTCCTCGTGTGCCTTTATTAGCTCGGGAGTAAGAGGGGGAAAAGCGATCTCTTCTCCAGGATCACGAGCGAGAGATGAAATTCTAGGAAATGGAACTCCACCTTTTTCTCTGTGTGTGCCTTTATCAGCCCATAGTGAGAAGGGGGAGAAGCGCCCCATTTTCTGCGACTGCAGCTCCCAGAGCACGAGGAAGAGATGAAACTCTAAGAGAAAACTTCACCTTGTTCTCCCATGTGACTTGGCTAGCCCAGGAGTAAGAGGGGGAAGAAGCACCGACCTCCTCGACAATGGCCCCCAGCATCCCAACAACCTCCTCCTCCTCGTATGGAACAGCGTCCTCTTCCACTGGTCGATCATCCTCTTCTGTCCCCAGCGCAAGGACATCTCTGCCGATCCCATCTTCTAGTCCCTAGGAAATGGCAATCCGAACAGAAAAATCCATGGCCAGGGGTGCAGGAGTTGGGATAGAATCGTAACTGTCAGAAGAAAGGACGTGTCAGAAGCCATAAAAGCCTCAAGCAGAGGTCTATCTGCGCCATTGGCATCGAAAGAGAAAGAAGGGAGAGTGAAGCGGAAAACCTCGCCACAAGTCCTGCCAATTTATAGCATCAGGAACGGATAAGGCACAACGGTTGGGTCGCCAAAGCGTCCGCTCGCATTCTGTGTCAGCAAGAAAATTGAGGGGACGCCACATTAAAGCAATTCGGCGGTCAGCATGCCGCGCAGAAATTAATGTTCGACCAAGGCCCGGCCCTCTACTCAATGAAGACCGTCGAAGTCGAGAGCCAGGGGCTACCCGAACACCTTACCCTCAGGAAGATCGATCAAATAGGGCTATCGAGTAAGTCATTCAGGGCTACAGGTAACCCGAACAAGAATTCCTTTTCTTTCCATTTTCCCCTTTTCGGTACTTTCTTTGGACAAGTGGTTCTTTGCATACATTTATCTGAGCACACGCTTAAGTGTGCTAGCAAATTAGACCGAGGGATCATCGTTTCTAAGCCCGACAATGAGCAAAATCTATCTTGAACGCATACGAGAAATAGGTCATCAGGCATCTAACACTCAGCGGCCAGCAGGAGACGAGGCCTCTAGTCGGCTTTGCATGCAAGATCCGAAATGTCCGCCACGCAAGCAAACTGCATCAGTAAAAGATCATAAAAACCATGTGTTTCAACTAAATGTGTAAAAGTTCTTTATATTTTACTAAACCGCGGGCTCGAGTCAATACTCGAGGGCGCACCAAACCTAACATAGCTTTTGAGAAAAAGTGTGCAGGCAAAGGCGTGGTTCGACAATCCGAAGCCCCATATCGACGCTAGGGCAGACTTGCCCCTACGTTGTGTTACTCTTTCTCATCGATAAGGAGAAGGCGAAAAACACATTAGAAAAGCAAAACTGCTGGCATCACTAAGTGTGAAGAAAGATGAAACAAACATCAAGGATTATGGTTCGTGTCATCCTCATCCTCGAATGACATCCCCAGCTTGTCCACGAACATCACAGCATAATCCTCAAGATCTGGTACATGGTCAATGACCTCACTTAGGCTACACGCCTCCAAAAGATGGAAATCAAAATCCCACTGAAGACTCCTTATTGTGCCCAGCGCGTGCACGGTAGCCAAGTGAGCTGACTCCTTCACATAGTGGCCAATGTCCGACCGCAACCAAGCGAGCTCGGCGTTCGCCTGTGCTTCGGCTTGGCCCCTCTCTGCCCTGGCTTTCTCCGCCTCCACTCGAGCCACCTCCAGCTGAACCTTGAGACCCGCCAATCCATTTTTTGCCTCGGAGGCCTCTCGACGGGCGACCACGAGCTACTCCTGTTGCTGCCCCCAGAACATCTCGGGGGAACACCAGGACGGGCGAGGAGGGGAGTGTCGGTGCTACGGTGCCAGCGGAGGTAGTAGCAGGAGCGGCGGCCCTCCCTACGGAGCCCCATGCGGTGTCCTCCTGTAAGATGTGCCTCATCAGATTGCTGATAAAGTACCAGAATAGACTGAAAAGGTGAAGATAAGCTCACGTGGTCGTGGGAGCCTTGATTCGTATCATTCCTCTGGACAGGCCTCACATTGACGGTTGGGCCTAGATAGTGGTCACGACGGGCGACGAATCGATCATCGTCAGATCAACCTAAAAGTTAAAACACATGATTTATTCGATAATGGTCGGGCATCAGCAGTCACCCGAAAAAGAAAAGAGTACCTGGTCACTGGTCGAAGGGGGTGTGTCTTGAGGAGAAGCCCGTAGGGGCTTTGTTGACCACTGGAGCCCAATCCTCAAAGCATCCCGCTGTTCATCCACCAGTTGTCAGATAAATCTAGAAGAAAACTCATAACAACCAAGAGAAGGGTTAAAATTCACCTAGTCGGACGGCTCTGGTGATTGCGTCTGTATCCGTTTGAGCGGTCGAGGAGTTCCTGGAGACGAAGACCCCCCACCTCGAAGAGAGACGGTTTTGGCCCGATCGCCAGCAGCCTCATCCTCAACAGGGGCGGGTGAAGTTTGTTCCCGCTCGGGCGAAGGCGTGACTGTTGGAAGCTCGGAGAAAATTTTGTCCTCTCCGGGAGCGATGGCCTCAGGAGGCGAACCATCGTCCTCCGGGTTGATGGCTCCCCTCGATGCCTCGCCCTCCTCCTCAAAGACAGGCTCCTGGAGGTGACATCGGTCAAGAATGGATAACATATGCATGAACGATGCATTGCATTTCCCAAACACTATGCTCACCTTTGGCCGAGGGTAGCTTCTCGACTATCCGACAATGTAGCTCCTGCCAGGGCCTTCGCCTTGAAATAGCCTATTCAAGTGGGCGGCAATACTTGAAGGCCGCTCGACTGTAGCAAAAACAACAATGTGTTAACCCGATCAATCCGTGGCATTGGAAAAACTGGGCGCCGTTAGCACTCACTGAGACGGGAGTTCACGGTAGCGTCATTGACTCCCTCGTAGTCCCAAGCCAGGTGGTCACGACTCTTGAGCGGGGCTGATCTGCCGGGTGAGGAAGTCATGCGCAACATCCCACCCAGTCAAATGCTTGTTCCTTAGCGCCTCGATCTTTTTCACGTAATAAGCATTACGAGCAGTCGGCGGAGGAGCTTGGGACCAGAGGTCGGCGGGGTAAATCAGGAGATTGCGAAAAGCCAGTGGACAGTTGACAGTGTCCGAGGAGATGATGTAAAACCATTTCTTCTTCCAATCTGCCTGCCAACAAGAGGTGATAGGGACAAAGATGTAGGGTGTGGATATCCTGGACCTCATGCGAAATCCAACACCTCCTACCACTTCCTGTTTGACCCTTGTCAAGATGTAAAAATGGTGGAAGAGATTGAAGCTGGGCCTAGTACCCAAGAATGCCTCACAAAGATGGACAAAACACGCTCAGCATGTTGATCAAGTTAGGTGTCAAATTAAAAAGCTGAATGGAACCGAAGTTCAGAATGGAGCGGAGAAAAGTGGACGGCGGAAAATTCAAACCGCATAGAAAAAAGGATGTGAATACCACCGTCTCATCCTCATCCTTCGGGGTGGGGTACGGTTCACCCGCGGATGAGCGCCAGTGGACTAACTCGCGAGGGGGAAGGGCGCCTCCTTCCTCCATCTTGGTGAGGATCTCCTCAGTAACGATCGAGGGTTGCCAGCACTTCCGGAGGCCCTCATCCTCGAATGTCGCCCTGTTCGTCTTCGTATCCTCAGGCGGGACGTCGTTTCCAGTGACCGACGCATGGGAACCAGACGCCATTGAAGAGAGGTGAAGAGTTCTCCTCGGCGGAAAAAGGCAAAGAAGTGGCGGAGCTTTCGAGAATGCAGGTACTGACGTTCTCTCGAAAACGGGAATATATATATAGACCACCTACTCGTCGCGAACCAATCCTTCCTCTTTGCGCGGCGCAACGATCGTTGGGGCAGTTGGAAAGATGGTCATAAAAGAAAAGCGTCGTAGCTTTTGCAGGTTGCAGCATTTAATGCTGCGTTTTTCCCCATACGTCGATATTTTGAACCATGTCTTAACTCTGTCTAGCATCGAGTTTTCAAAGTCGATGTCGAGCCGTGGGCTAACGTACTAAGATCTCGAGAAGGGCTACGATTGGGCCATCGACCCAGCATCCTCCCGCTCGATCCTTAGCAATCTAACCCTACTCGAAGCGTTCGACCGTGAGCATGTGTGGCGTTATTCGATCAAATCAAAACTTGGCAGTAATCGATCAAGCACTCGGCACGGACCGATCGCTAAACAGAGTTCAGGGGCTACTGTCGAATATCTAAATATGGGATATGTACGCACAACGGAATGATGAAGATCATGCTGCATATACCGTATGTCTAGAGCCCTATTTCCATGGGGCAAGATAGTAACGGAAGGAGTATCCCCATATCTGGAAGGACTCGATCATGCTCCCAGAACGAGGAGATTGGCTTGAGTACGCCAGGTAATAAGGAAAGTTAATTACCTTACGAGGATCTGGGTTTAAGGATCCCCTGGTCAGGTACGACTCGGAGTCCTCATCCGACGATGTCTCCAAAAGATGGTGTACCCAACTATAAAAGCAGGTGGAGGCGCACGGAGAAAGGGGACCGAGAAGGAGGCAATTGAAGCAAGGAAGGCAAAGCCTGAAGAGAGCATCTTCAAGACCGTAGATGAGAGAATAGGATTAGCTTTAGCCCCCTATTTCAATTGTAACTAGCACCAGATCCCCCATGTTTGTACTCCACGTTCATCGACCTGATAGTGAGAAACCGTAGGAGTAGGGTATTACTCGAACCCGAGACTCGAACCTGTCTAAATTGCGTATTGCATGTTCTTTTGATCCTGCGACCACCGAAGGTAACTGTTTACAAATTTACAGTCGATTTCATAACGTTCGACAATCGGTCAAAACAAATTGACCAAAGTCTCGAAAATTTCGGCCAAAATTTCGGATTTCTTGGTTGAAAAAAAAAACAGATTTGAAATTTGGTTTTGGATTTCATTCAAATTTTGTTTGAATTTCTAAGATTTCATCAAGATTTCAAATTTTGATCACTTCCAATATTTCTACAAAAACGAAATTTTAAATCTTAATAGTAGTACTGCTGGCAACCAGGGTGTCAAAGTTCATGCCAAATCGGTTTGTCACGTACGGTAATATGGGGAAAGATACAAGGGACTAAGGGAGTAGGAAGATTTGGTGTCTGCTGCATGCTTATTCGATAGTCTACACAGTACACGTAAACGCTTTAGAAATGTCAAACTGACAGCTAGTAGACAGTAGTACACCAGTACTTTACAAATGTTAAATAGACAGCTAGTAGACAGTAGTACACAAGTACTTTAGAAATGTCAAATAGACACGTCATGTCTGACGGCTCCAAGTTCCATGTTACCCCAAATTTGGGTTTTCGTTAACATCTCATCACCCTCCTAAATTTAAAATTTTAACAAAATCCCATTATTTCGAACGAAATCTAAAAATGTAAAATTTAAATCTAATTTTTTTTATCGTGATTTATGATATCTTTGTATTTTTAACCGAACACAAATTAGTCCAAAACGTGTCAAAATTTTTTGAAATTTTCTTATGGATACTCCTGACACATCACTAATACTCCTATAAAAATTTCAAATGATAATCAAGCCTAAGAAATTTTTAAAAATTCTGACCGTACTATTGTCCTCATACAAAGCTGATCGGTAAATTTCAAGCAAATGAAAAATAGTGCAAACCACGTTATAAACTTCTAAAAAAATTTTGGATGGTTCTGACATATCTATAATATTATCATAAAATTTTCAGATGATGATCAAGCTTAGAATTTTCAAAAATTCGGATAGTGCTACTGAAGGCTGACCGATAAATTTCAACCTAATGAAAAGTGGTTCAAACCATGTTAGAAAATTTTAAAATTTTTGTAGATGGTCCTGATGTATCGCTAATATTCCCATAAAATTTTTAAATGATAATCATGCTTGAGGAATTTTCAAAAATTATAACGGTGTTTCTATTCTAATTAAAGTCTTGCGGTGCTACTGTTTCAAATTTTCAATAGTTGTGTATGTATGTTGATTTTGTCATGTCTCATCTCACCTTTATCAATTTGGAGATTATTAATATAAAACAGAGAGTGTTTTTGTAAGAAAATGTTGTATTTCTCTGAGCTAATAATAATAATAATAGTAATAGTAATAGTAATAGTAACAACAACGACGACGACAAGGAATGCACTACTCCAGACAATGAAGAGATACCTTTTTCATTTTTGGTGGGCAGATTAATTATTAGCAGCAACTAGTAGCTAGCTTAATGGATGTGCCTGCCCCCTCGATCGCTAGTAGCTAGCAAAAACTTTTGGCAAAATCTCGGTTTGCAACACCAAGATCTAGCTTCTGCTGACCGGAGCTGCTGAAGAAAGGCCAGATGATGAGGCTATAAAAACTTTTAACCTTGATGCTAGACAAGAAAGTTGGTTGAGTGAGTTAGTTACAAGGGGCAGGTTAAGGATTCGAAATTTTCGAAATTACTGTAGTAACTTAAATTTTTTTCAAAAAAAATTATTTCGCCGGGATTATAAATCTCGGGTGGAGCCAAAATCTTGCAAAATTTCGCCGGGATTTCTCACCATGCCTAGCTAGTACTCTTTTTTGTTTTGACAAACTCCTAGCTAGTACTGGTACAATACGGCTTGCCAAACACCAACAAGAGTCGGTATTGAGAAGTTATGAATATTTTTACGTTAAAACAATAGGACTACCTGTGGACGCCAACACTTTTGTGTTTCCTAGCAAAGGCAACGGGAATAGAAGGCCTTGAACTGGATCATCCGGGCGCTTCGCATCGATTCATCAAGCCAGCCATATTTCAGCCAGCCACGGCGGTTGAAATAAAGTTATTCAACGGTCCATATATATAAATTGCCATATTTTACCAATAAACGAATGCATCACGCTTATCCAGTACTAAATAATAATAGTAATACCTCTACTATGCATGGAAGAAATGGAGCTTAACTAGAGCTCCACATCGTCGACTTCGCCAGAAGGCCCTCTGAAAAATCTAAATTGCATTTAGGTTCTTCCACCGTACAAAAAAGATCCTAAAAATTGAAATTACGTTTAGGTTCCCCGCGGTTTTTTGACAAAAAAATCCCTACGATAATCATCAGATCAAATTTCACACGGCGCAGCGTAGCGCGTAACCATGCCTAGTTATTAATAAATTGTGGAAAGAAAACAACTCACTCCGAACTCATACATTCAAATGTGAAAATGACGTGGGCACTTGTGTGATAAGAGACTGCCTTGGCTTACCTCAGCACAATGTGAGCTTAACCCATATTATTCCATCCCTTCATATATAAACCAATATTTTTCTAACCCTAATCTTATCTCTACTCCCACCCCAACCCTAGTCGCCACTGATGACGCCCCCACCTTTTCCCACGCTTCACCTCCCACCGCCATTAGCGTCAGCGAGGTTGTCTGGCCAACTTCCCCCTCCCCACCTCTTCCGCCACCTATCGCGGCTGCCAACAACTCCCGTCTCCTCCTCCACCGCCTCCACTTACCCCGCTGCCTCCTTCCTCGTCAGATCCACCTCTACCTCGCGTTGTCTCTCTCCTTGTACCTCATCCTTGATCCGTCGCCTCCTCTATACAGTGGCTGCCTCGTCACACTACCACTACCCACCATCATGCTTTTTGTTGCCTCTCCCTTCCTCTAAGATCGGGGCTCTAATGAACCCAAACTCTTACTCAGTGAGCGCCAAAGGGGAGAAGGATGAGATGTTAGAGCACAAATCTCCATGTTGATCCAAGAGTGAGGAAAATCAATTGGAACATAAGAATTTTCCAGTTACCTATGCATTAGCAAAACCGTTAACTTGTGAAGGACCATGTGGAGGTCCAGTCGTGTTTGTGATGAGTATTTGACATGTATTTGAGCTTGGATAGCTCATGTTTGAGTTTGATTTGAATTTGAAATCAAATTGAAGCATTTTGGTTTCTGTCAGTGTCGAGCGGCACTACCGGCTCCTTTAGGGCAGTACTGCCGGCCTCGGGCGGCAGTACTGGCCGGGAGGTTGGCTACTTTTTTCGAGAGAGGGTGCAGTTCTGTTTATCGTTAGGCGGCACTACCGCCAGGGTTGGGCGGTACTGTCGGCCGAGCGGCAGAACTGGCATTCGCACTGCGGTAGTGCCGGCCGAGCCGCGAAGCACCCAGAATTTTAATGAACAAAAGATTTAATGGTTGATTAAATGGTTCATTAATTGCACCTTGATGTTGGGCAATGCTATGTGATGTGTTTCCTTGTCTTTGATGAGTGCAGGGCTCCGATCTGAGGTCATGGTGAGGCGGAGGATGGACGGGACTATGCGAGGAGCGCTGGAGGTCCGGAAGGCCGGTGATCGCCGGAGGATGGCCGGAGATGGAGTGGATGCAAGTCAAAGGGTCAAGGAATCCATGTGGATGCTAGCTTGACGCTTCATGGATCAAGGAGGGCCGTTGGATCACGATTCATGCAGACAATGTAGTGGTTAAGTCTAATGGCTTTGAGAAGCGTGCAAAACCCGTTATGTTAGTGGGTTCCGGGTTAGCCCAAGAGGTGAAAGTGTGGGATTAAATCCTGGCCTTAGAGGGCTAGCTTAGGATAGAAGCAACTCATCTAAGGGCTAGGGATGACTCCCCAACACCATAAATAGAGGGGAGGGGGTAGCCTCCCATGGTTGAAGTTTTTGGTGCTGCTTTGAGCTTTGCCCACATGAAGTGTGGCTTTGTAAAAACTTACAAGGAAAATAAATACAAAAATATTTTCCTCATTTCTGAATTTAAATTCCGCATTTACATTATGTCTTTATATTACACAATTTAAATTCAGTCTTTACTTTCTCGCAATTTAAATTCCGCAAGTTGATTTTTGCCTCCCCTCCTACTTGCTCTTGGTTCTTCATGCCTATGATGAGTGATTGATCGGATGAGTCTTCCTTGAGATCATAACCCAATCCTCTAGGCAACTCTTCGTCCAAGTTTTGCGAGAAACCGATCTCTTGAGCCTTCATGGAGAAATCTTTGTGAATCAAATTTTTGGGTTGATCATTGTGTACTCTAGATTGCTGTGACTAGTGGGAGTATATCCAAGTTCATCTTGATCATCAAATCCCCACAAGCAACTCTAGATCACATATTTGCATTTTCTCGTGTTCTTGGTGTCCCTCCTCTTCAAACGGTTAAAGGTCTGAACTTTGACGTCAATCCTTGTGATTGATTATTGGAATAAGTTCCTGACATCCTTAGGAGGATATCTACCAAGTTTCATGAGGTCTTGACCACTGGATCAATAGTTTCATAATTTTTGGTCTTGGCCTCGGATTGTTTTTCTACGCCCTGTTCTTGAGCCCGGCAGTACCGCCCCTGAAGAGCGGTAGTACCGGCCAAGCGGCAGTACCACCCCTGAAGAGCGGTAGTGCTGGCCAAGCGATAGTACCACCATCTGGCCTGCGGTAGTGCCGGCCCTAGGAATTTTTGCAGTATTTTGCTCCAAAGTCTTTGATCTCTTTTGGAGGAGTTCTTCCTTGTTGCTATTTGTCCAAACTGTGGGAGAAGTTTTTATTTTGGGTGAGTTGCGATCATTCACCCCCCCCTCTGATGGCCATTTCGATCTTTCAATTGGTATCAGAGCTGGTTCTGCTCTTTCATAGATCTTGACTGGTCTCAAGAGCCATGGCGACGAACAAATACTCTTCTAAGCCTCCAATTTTTGCTGGAATCGACTATCCATTCTGGAAAATGTGAATGGAATCATACATCACTGCTCAGGGCTTTATGATCTGGCAGAAGTTGAAGCTCTCGTATAAGGTACCTGCCGATGAGAACGTCAAAGCCACAAACTTGGCTGACGTTGAGGTAAACGCTAAGGCTAGGGAAATCCTCATACAGGGACTTAGGCGCAGTGAGTATGATTGGGTTTCTCACTTTCGGTCTGCTCACCAGATCTGGGTGACCCTCAGTGCTTACCATGAGGGTACCACTTAGATTAAGTCGGTGAGGCACGACCAATTCAAGCGTGACTACAACAAGTTCGAACAACACGCTGGTGAGAGCCTCGATGAGTGCTTTGCTCAATTTTCTAAGATCCTAAGTGATCTCCGGTCAGTTGGTTGCTTATACTCTGACTCGGAGAATGCTAGGCATTTCTTGAGAACACTTGATTTGAGAATTTGGGAGATGAAGGTAACCACCATCACAGAACATACTGACTTGTCGACCTTGACTCTTGACGAGTTGTATTCCCGTCTCAAGACTCATGAGCTCGACATCGTCGCTCGCAAGACGAAGTCTCAGTCGATGGCATTGGTTACTGATCCCATTGGGTCTTCCTCTTCTGGACCTTCTCTTAATTTCTCTTCTGGTTTCTCCCTCTCCGCTCTTTGCGATATAAGCGATGATGTTCTGGAACAATTTCCAGAAAACGAGCTTGCTCTTGTCACTCACAAGTTTTCAAACATCTACAATAGAGTGAGAGATAGAAAGAGAGGTGGCAAGATCACTTGATTTGAGTGTGGTGGCCCCAACCACATTCGGGCAAACTGCCAAAAGCTGGAGAAGGGAAAAAATGAACAAGGCGATTCAAGCAAGAACGACAACACCGATAAGAACCGTAACAAGAAACCTCCAGCTCGCGAGCCGGTGCGAGAGAAGAAGTACTGCAAGTTCGCCAAGAGCAAGAAACTCTTTCACCGCTTACTCGCTGCACTCGATGATCTTGACCTCTCCGACATGGAGACCTGGAGCGACGAGGACGAGGACGAACCGCGAGAGAAGTCGAAGGGCGGCGACGACCTCTCCGGCATGTGCTTTATGGCCTTCAGTGCCATAGAAGCAAACGACTCCGAGCTGTATAGCGACATGGAGGAGGTACCTTCCTATGACCAAGTCAATGATGCTTTTGTCAAGATAGGAAAATTTCATTCCAAGTCTAGAGCTAGGTGTGCAGAGTTAGAGAAGGAAGTAGGTACCTTGTCTCGGGAGTTAGCTTCACTTAGATCATGTTCCTCCCGAGACTCTGATAGCTGTACTCTCTGTGATGCTTTGCTTGTGAAGCTGGAGAACCTAAGGACCCTGCATGATAGTGTGGTTTTTTATCTTGAGGCTCTTAGGTCGAAGGATGCTAGCACATGTTCTGTTGATCCTATTCCTACCGATGCTAGTTTTTTTCATGCTCACACGACTGCATCTTATGATAATTGCCCTAAATTGCTTGCTAAAATTGATGCCATGAGCTCACACCTTAGGAAGCTTTCTACTAGAAATGACGAACTTGAATCGCATGCTTCTAAGGACCCAGTCAGCTCATGTGAGGGCTGTAAGCAACTAAAACTTGAAAATGAGGCTTTGATTGTCAAATGTGCTAAATTTGCAAAGAACTTACTAGTTAAGTCACCAATTAGTTGCTTGCTGTGTGTTAGGGTTAAGGAGGACGTGGTCAAACTCCACGAAGAGCTTAGGGAGAAGTTAGAAGCCCAGATTGGTAGAATTACAGATGCTCCCTACTTGTCTTGCGAGTCCCTCAAGATTGAGGCTGCTGTTTATGGGGAGAGGTTTGCTCATGCTATTCGTTCTTCTCCGTCTGGCTCTTCTCCTTCTACTCCTTCCCCCTGCTCTTCATGTGCCTCGCTTTTCCGAGAGTGCTAGTATCTTATGAGCACCCTCGAGAAATTTGTAGGAGGCAAGAAGAAGCTCAATCTCATCTTAGATCAATCCAAAATTAGCAGATTCAATCAAGGTCTAGGATTTGATCACTTGGAGCATGCTCGGGCGCATCCGCCTACCGTTGTGCATTCCTCCAAGAGTGGAGAGATCGTGGTTGCTCCACAGACGAGCACCACTGCTTTTAGGTTAGCAAGTCTAGTCCACGGGATCTTTGACGAGAAGGGTACTTCTCCTGCTACTTTGACCCCTAGGGCGAAGTATACTTGCACCTTCTGTCAGAAGGATGGACATCTTGTTGATTTCTACTTCAGACGCACTAAGATCATTCGGCGTGAGCGTGTTAGTGCCTTAGGGGTATTCAGGGTCATCCCCAGACTTTGAGTGCTTCTAAGGCACACACTGCTTTTAAACAGGATAGACATGCTAGAGAGTCTCCTATTTTTGGACAGTGTATGGGGCTTGATTTTTAGGCTTCTACTTCAGGTTTTTGACCTAGAGCTGTCCCGAGTCAGTCCTTCCGCCATCCTTATGATATTCCTCATTCTTCCCGTCGAGGTGGATATCAGCGGCGAGAGTTTGCTTCCTCCAGCAGGAGGTCTGGACAACACTTGTGGATGATTCGGCCTTTGCACATCGGCAGATCAACCCCGCACCTACTCCCAGACATCCTACAGGAGCTGTCTCTGAGTTTGTGAGAGTAGAGTCACGGAGAGATGCTAGATTGCATTCTTCTGCTCCTTTGACTGCTTCTTCTTCTGCTCAAGTGACTCAATATTGGGTTCCTAGATCAACTTTGATCTATCCTAGTACTGAGACATCTGCCTTGCACTCTCATTGATTCAGGTCCATGGGACAGGGAAGGGGGAGGTTTGGATCGTATTCTCCGGCTGTTCACGCCATATGACTGGAGACTCCCATTGGTTTTCTTCCCTAGTCCGAGCTCTCGGTGATGAGGTGATCACTTTTGGGGATGCTTTGTCAGGTAGAGTCATCGCCAAAGATACTGTTTGCATTAACAATCAGTTTGTTCTTAAGGACGTTGCCTTGGTTAGTAAGCTGCATTTCAATCTGCTTTCTATTTCTCAGCTTATCGATGACCATTTTGAGGTAAGCTTTAAGTATAGTGCCTGTAGGATCCTCGATTTTTCTGGGGAGTTGGTCTGCGGAATTTCTTGTTTTGGGAGAGTCTTTCATGCTGATTTTTCTTCTTCTATAGACTCTCTCCATTGTCTTATTGCCTCAGAGTCCCGTGATCTCTCCTTTTGGCATAGGAGACTCAGTCACATTGGTTTTGATCATTTGACCCGAGTTAGTAGCCAAGATCTCATTCGTGGTTTGCCCAAACTCAAGATCGTCAAAGATGTTGTATGTTCTCCTTGCCGACATGGCAAGATGGTTGCGACTTCTCCTCCCCCTGTCACCCGAGTAATGACTGATGCACCAGGACAGCTCCTGCATATGGATACGGTTGGTCCAGCTAGAGTGCAGTCAGCGGGAGGGAAGATTTTTCGAGGTATTCTTGGGTTTTCTTCATGGCCTCGAAGGATGAGTCCTTTTCTCACTTTAGGGGTTTGGTTCGTAGGTTGTCCATTGAGCTCCCAGGTGCCTTACGAGCGATCCGCAGTGACAATGGCACAGAGTTCAAGAACTCCTACTTTAGTAGCTTCTGTGAGCAGTTAGGCATAGAGCATCAATTCTCGTCTCCATACATCCCTCAGCAAAATGGTGTTGTGGAGAGGAAGAACAGGACCCTTGTTGAGATGGCCAGGACGATGCTAGATGAGTACAATACTCCTAGGAAGTTTTGGGCTAAGGCTGTAGCTACAGCATGCCATGTTGCCAACAGAGTCTTTCTTAGGGCACACTTGCACTTCACTTCTTATGAGTTGAGATATGGGCGAAAGCCAAGTGTATCTCATTTTCGTGTTTTTGGTTGCAAGTGCTTCTTCTTGAAGTCTGGGAACCTAGATAAGTACGAGTCACGCTCTACTGACAGGATCTTTCTGGGTTACTCGACTTCTGCCTGTAGCTATAGGATTTGGGCTATAGATTTGGGTAGGATCATAGAGACCTGTGAGGTGACCTTTGATGAGGCTAGTCCTTGTGCTAGACCAAACATTTCAGGCTCTTCTCCTCTTTCCCAGTCTATCTTCTCAGAGGAAGTTGATGACGGAGATGAAGGCGCCTTGCCTGATCATGTCACCATTCCTGCTCCGGAGGTGCCTCCCATTTCCATTTCTGCACCTCAAGTTGATCAGCCCTTACCCTTAGACTCTTCGGTAGCTAGTGATTCTGTTCCTACTTCTCCCACGAGAGGAGTAGAGGTCACTTCTGCTTCTGGACGTCCCAGCCACATTCAGCAGGCTCATCCACCTGACCAAATCATTGGAGATCTATTTGAGCGAGTCACTCGCTCTAAGTCAGGTCTGTCCACATTCTTCCTCCACTCTGCCTTTGTTGCCTCTTTTGAGCCGAAGGATGTTTCTCATGCATTATCTAGTGAATCTTGGATTAATGCTATGCATGAGGAACTTGAAAACTTCGAGAGGAACAAAGTTTGGAAGCTTGTCGAGTCCCCTTCTAGTCACAACATCATTGGGACCAAATGGGTGTTCAAAAACAAGCAGAGTGAGGATGGGGTTGTAGTTTGAAACAAGGCTAGGCTAGTCGCTCAGGGTTTCACTCAGGTCGAGGGCCTCAACTTCGAGGAGACTATTGCCCCTGTAGTAAGACTAGAGGCCATTAGGATCTTGCTCGCCTTCGCGGCGTCCAAGGGCTTCAAGCTTTATCAAATGGATGTCAAGAGTGCATTCCTCAATGACTTCACTGAGGAAGAGGTGTATGTCAGATAGCCTCCAGAATTTGAGAACCTCAAGTACCCAAACCATGTCTTCAAGCTTTCCAAAGCTTTGTATGGACTTAAGCAAGCTCCACAAGCTTGGTATGAGAGGCTTAAGTCCTACCTCTTGAGTCATGGTTTTCATATGAGTCAAGTGGACAAGACTCTGTTCGTCAAACATTCCGATTAGGATTTTCTCGTAGTGCAAATCTATGACGACGAAATCATTTTCGTTGGTTCCTCGCATTCGCTCGTTACTCAGTTCTCAAATGTGATGAGTACTAAGTTCGAGATGAGCATGATGGGCGAGTTGAGCTACTTCCTTGGCTTCCAGATTAAGCAGACTAGGGAGGGTACATTCTTGCATCAAGCCAGTTATGACTCCTATGGCCACCACTGTAGTCCTCGAGCCTGATGAGGATGGTGAGCCAGTTGATTAGAAGGAGTTCCAGAGTATGATCGGCTCCATCCTGTATCTCACTGCCTCGAGACCTGACATACATTTCTCTGTATGTCTTTGTGCTCGATTTCAAGCGTCTCCTCGTGCCTCTCACCGTCAGGTGGTGAAGCACATCTTCAGGTATCTTCGAGCTACCATTGATTATGGTATCTGTTACTCTTCCTCCTCCTGTCTGTCCCTTCAAGCCTTTTCCGATGCAGCCTTTGCTTGCTGTAGGATAGATAGAAACAGCACATCTGGCACTTGCCAATTCATTGGCACTTCTCTTGTTTCTTGGTCTGTTAGTGTTATGCCCTTGAGGCAATCATATGGATGATTGTAACATGACTATGTTTATGAATAATAATATGATTATTGGTCCAATGAATGTATATCATTGTTTTGATCAACAAGTGTGTGACTTGTTTATGAATGGACATCTGGCACTTGCCAGGACTGGACTCAAACCCAGGTGGCTGCGGTGAGAGCCAACTCTCCGACCACTCTACCAACCGAGCTAAAGTCAATTTGTGAGTTTATTGTAAATTTTTTACATCTATTCCTCATAATTTGCATTAGAATTCTTCACAAAAAATGGTACCAAATTCGGTCACAAACAATAAAAATCGGTCTAAAATGCATGAAATACGTCAAAATACTCGGAATTTTGCCAAAATTTCTGAAATCACTGAAGCAATTTGATTTTTTTTTCTATCCCACTAAGATTTGGAATCTCATCCCTTTACTGTAATATATATATATATATATATATATATATATATATATATATATATATATATATATATATATAGGAAGCCTTTTCTGTACTCTTGGGAGTACGTACTCCTACCTCCAGTATACCACTTAAACGAATATGTTATACTCCTTTATCACTTTCAGTATACTCCAATAATAATTCTAAGATGCTACAATGTGACATTGTTGAAAAAATTCATTAAAACCATTTATTTTTTTGCTATATACTCTTTTTCGTATGTAAAAAGAGTATATACAAAAATTATGCTACAAAGGGTGGATTTTGATGAAATTTTTCGTAGAACTCACTTTGAAGTATCTTATAATCAGTATTAGAGTATATTCAAAATGATAAAGAGGTATAACAATATCATTTAAGCGGTATATTGAGAGTGGGAGTATGTACTCAGTGGATCTGGAACCATTTTCATATATATATATATATATATATATATATATATATATATATATATATATATATATATATATATATATATATATATATATATATATAATAGTAGTGCTACTAGTAGTAATAATAATCTGCTTAGCATATTGTGCAAACTCGTATTTTCGTTTATGCCTGTTTGAGAACACGATGAGAATCAATTGTACGTTGCACAACCATATTTTTACCACTATAGTATTTCCTTTGTTTTTTTTAAGATGTCGTTAGAACGTGTGGAATGTGTGTAGTCAATTTTTTTCAACTTTGGTCGCTAATATGTATAAAATATTTAGATTTTTCGTATGGAAATTATATCACTATATTTATTATAAAATATAGTTTCACATTATATATCTTTAACAACTTTTACTACCGTATAGATATAGAAAAATAATAGTCAAAGACAGTGTTGACGGAAAAAAAGACAAGAAAAAGAATGAAGGTATTAAATTTGTTGCGTGCAGTGGAACGCGATGGAGGTGTTTGTGTGTGTTACGATGGAAATAGAATGTTAATCTAAGTATAGAAAAACTATTTATTGGTGGATGAATCTAAACCTATCTTCTATTTTTAGCGAAGTCACTTCTGGAAATAGAATCTTAATCTAAGTATAGAAAAACTATGTATTGGTGGATGAATCTAAACCTATCTTCTATTGGTTTTGCTATATATTGGGCAGGAAAAATTGCTAAAATGCCACTCTCCAGAAGTGGCTTCGCTAAAAATGCCACTCCGCTGTCGTTGACAGGTGGGACCATCTGTGTGTATGACAGTGGGCCAGAGTGACATTTTAGCGATGCCACTTCTTGAGAGTGGTATATGCGCTAATGCCCCGTTCCTATTTATTCTTGCTATTCTATTGATGAATTGTGGTTGATCACGAGTGGGCGATATCGTTTTACAATATGTTATAGCACGAAGCTCTACAAGACCGAAGGTCTAGATCAATTCGACACCAACGTACTTATTCTATATTCTTTGCAAATACATCAATCTTATTTTCTTGATACTAATTACATATTGATTGATGATTGATTTGCATATTGTTTGAACCGAGCAACGAGCTCATCACTGCAACCGACAAAGTTCTACCAGGGCCGATCATCCTCGTCGGCCTGCATCAATCTACACTGCATCGAATTCAACCAGCATCACATGATTTAATCTACGACAAGCCATACACAAGTTTGAACTACGTAAGTAAATCACACATGAGCAGCTTCTTAATCCTCAGATTAATTCCCCCAATTACCGTGATTACTCGTTTAATCTAATCATCAATTAGGGTTTGTTGTTACTGTTCATTAACAAACAAAACAAAAAGGGGAAAAACAAAGATGAAGACTGCGCCAGCCGCATCGTCGGCCAGCAATTGAACCACCGCCTCATCGCCAGCTAGCAGTTGCAATGCCTCCAGCCATGGCGCCCACAGCGCCGCCCATGTTCACACTCCTCCGGCAATGACGTGCTTTGCGCCCGCAGCGTCGCCCGTGCATGCCATAGTTGGTGCTCGAGGTGGTGCCTTCGCCCCCGAGCATGCCACAGTTGGTGCTCGAGCATGCCACAGTTGGTGCCCGCGCCACCATGCCCCACAGGCACTGGCATCGTGGCAGCCCGTGCTCTAGTCACACTCGCTGCGCCACCCTACACGGGCAGTGTAGACCGTCGTCGCGTTCGTAGTCGTGATCATAGCCGCCGGTGCAGCGTCACACCTACGGCTCTCGCACTCAGCCCACTGCCAGGGGCATCCGTGCCCAGTGCATCACTTTCGGAGGCCCCACGCCTCCTGTGCTTGGAACACCACCATTGAAGCCTAACTCTGAGCACCAACAGAGGCGCAACGCCTCGCTCCGTGAGCTAACAGCGTTCGAAGTGCCGCCTCACCTCAGGGTTGACGATTACGCACCGCGCCCACGCCCACAGTCACTCTACGCATCGCTCGTGCGTGAGGAAGACGATGGCGGCTGCCCGCGTGTGAGGAAGACGACGGCTGCCTCCCACCTGCATCGCCTGCACATGAGGAAGACGGCGCAGCTGCCCGCCTGCGCCGCCCGAGCGTGAGGAAGACGGTGGCGGCCACCCACGCACAACCACCTGCCCGCGGTGCCTACACGGCAAGGAAAGGTGGTGGCGCTCCAGCTGCCGTCGGAGACCACTTACGCTCGCTCAGTCCGAGTGGCAGCTAGGGTTGAAAACCCTAGCCACCCTCCCCTTTTAGCAAGCCGCACCACCCCTTGGGCCATAACGGGCCGTACGGCCCAGCCGCCGTACGGTCCGTCCATTTTCCCCAAAATAAAATAACAGAAAATTTACAATAATGCCCCTTAGAATTTCCTGTTTTTCATAAAATTAGTTATTAAATCCCAAAAAATTGAGATTATTCTTAGAAATTGAATTTCCAGGTACATGGACTTCCGTAAATTTGTTAAACCTTGATATTTATCACATATTGAAAGTTCCACGCCCTGGGTTTATTTTTCTAGCTTTATTCCACGTTTATTATATTATGAAATTTTGTTTTATGTCATTTAAATAATTATGAAAATTGCTTAATTATTAACAGAAAAATGTAAAAATGCTAGAAACTTTATGGAAAATTATATGACATAGTGTTAGCATCATGCTCTCTGGAATTATTTTTCTTATCATTGTTTGATGTTAATATGTGCTAAAATTTATTTTTCTATTATTAAGTAATTCTGAAAATTGCTTAGTAATTAACACAAAATTTTGAAAAATGCCAAGAAAATTCTATATAGTATATTGGGAGATTTGTGTCTCTGGATTTATTTTCGTAGTATTATCTTATGACTAATTCATGCTAAAATTGTTTTTTTTGTTATTAAGTAATTTTGAAAATTGCTTGGTAATTAACAGAAAATTATAAGAAATACTAGGAAAATTTCATATAGCACATTGAAAACTCCATATCTTTGGATTTATTGCCTTAGCATAATTCCATGTTTATATATGTTGAAATTTGCTTTTGAAGGATTGAGATGGCGATCAAAGGGGGAGTGAATGATCTCCAAATAAAATTTTCCCCCACTCAAAGTACTCTAAACAATTCCGCAAGGAAATCGATGCTCCTTAAATTCGCCAACCCTTCAAAACCCGAACAACTAGACAACTATATGTACCTCTAGCTTGCATGGATGAGAACCATGAAGCATGTGAGGGATTTTTGAATCACAATCCTGGTTGTCAAGTGTCCACACAAAAAAGAATCAATTCAAATATTGCTTTTCGAAAAGAGATCAAGCCAAATCACCAAAGTCTCTTTTAGAAAAGCAAAAGAAGATATTTCAGAAATTGTCCTCACTTGGAGCAGGTGGTTGGTGCAGTTGCTCTAAAATTTTTGAGAATTTTTATCCCTCTAAGAAAATGAGTCCTGAAACACTCCACCGAAAATGACCTAAAGCCGTGTATAAAAATCAGAAAAAATCAAGCACTACAGACAGTTAGGAACTTCAACCAAAAAGTTTGGGGCTCGGTTTTTGTAACACCCCAAAATTTTGCTTTTCCTAAATCTATGTGTGATTTGGCACTTTGGTGAATTTTTGGAATTTTCTGGAATTTATTTGGATTTATTTGGAATTTATTTGAATTTATACCATTTTGAAATAATTAAAGAATTAGACTTTGCAAATAAAATTTTGTTGGAAATATTTTATTTGAGTCCAAAATACCCTAAAATATTTTCCAGAATTTTTCTGGAATTTTTCGGAGTCTTTTGCTATTTTTAATGAATTAAATGAATTTCTGGGAATTATTTAAATATTAAATCGCTGGAAAATCAAGTTGGGTCAAGTACTGTTCATTCGACCGGACCCGAGTCCGAGTCCGACTCGAGTCCGACCCGAGCCACGTGACTTGACCGAACCCCATTCGATCCTAACCGTTGGATCAAGATCCAACGGTCCAAATTGGACCGCACCGATTCGAAATGAGTGCAGGTCGGATCGATCGCACCACGCGATCGTGACTGGCCGATCGTGCCACATGGACGGCCGCGGCGTCGTCGTCTCCACCGAAACCGAGCCGACTCCGGCCGCAGAGATCTAGGGTTCCGCCTCGGGCACGAACGCCGAGGCTATTTAAGGCCCGGGTCACACCCCGAGGTCGGCCCTGACCTTGCGCACCCGTAGCCCCTACTCACCAAGGCAGAGCCGCCGCCGTTTAGCCGCGATAGCTCGCCGTAGTTGAGTGCCGCTCCACAACGGTTTTTGCTTCATCCCGCCGCCGTCCGCCGTCTTCCGCCGAGTTGGAGCCCAGTTCCGGAGTCCTCAAGCCAAGGCGCACCCGTGGGTACCTCTCACTCCGCCGGAGAGACCCCGAAACGCCGTCGGGCTCGTCGTCGTTTTCGTCTCCGGTGGCCCTGCTCCGCCGCATCGCCATCGACCTCGCGAGCTCTGTGCGCAGTCCGATCTTGATCGTGCGGTTGAGGTGAGTTCACGTGTTTCCAAACCCGATTAGATCTGGACCGTTGGATCAAGATCCAACGGCCCACGATCACCACGTGCCGTAGTAGTGTTAATGTAGGATTAGATCTGGACCGTCCGATCTAGATCGAACGGCCCACGATCATCGAGTAGTTTTCAACGTGTTAACCTTGGATCTAATCGTGGCCGTTGATTTTCAAATCAACGGACACGATCGTGCCACGTGTCCGGGGAGCCGAGCCGCCGCGCCCACGCGCGCGTGTGTGGGTCACTAACACGCGGGGCCCGCATGTCAGCGACCCAGCCAAACTGCACCATGACGCCACGACCCGGCGTCATGGCGGGCCAAGATGTCGGCTGTCCCAGCCAAGCGCTGACGTCAGCAATGACGTCACCCGAGGGGGACCCACATGTCAGTGACACGTGGAGCCGTGGACCGAGTCCACGGTAGACCCGAGCCGAGCGTGGACCAAGTCCATGGACCGGTGGCGTCGGCCAGACCAATCGAGGCTGCCACGTGTCAGCCGACGCAATAAATGATTTTCGAAAAGAAAATGATTTATTAATTCGAAATAATGATTTCAGATTTTGATTCAAACTTCAAACGCTTATAACTTTTGCGTTTCAACTCCGATTTGAGTGATTCAAATTTCTAAATTTGTATAAAATTGAGATCTACCTAATTATAAGTTTTATTTAATTTTTGGACTAAAGTTTTCCTCTGTAAAATTATTTAATTGATTATTTAAACTTTAAATAATTATAACTTTTGCATTTTAACTCCAAATTTGACGATTCCAGTTTCTAAAAATTCATAAAATTATGTTCTCTCTGTTTATGGATTTTATTTGGATGTTTGGACACTTTTTGCTTATTGTTTATTCGTGTATTGCTATTTGCACGCTTTAGGAGTAGACGTTGAAGTGCCGGAAGGATTCGAAGGAGAAGTATTGACTCAGGATCCAACTCAAGACCAAGAACAAGTACTTTTTGAAGGCAAGTTATGCTTTGACCATGTTGATCCTATTTTGAAACCTATTTTGATTCAAATTATTGCATGCTAGTTCAATTAGAAAATACTTTATTTAAATATGGGAAATTAGATAAATACCAATTTGCTGTATGACACCTTGATTATTTAAATATGTGCCATGACCCCTTGTCACCCTAGTTGTGGTTTACTAGTTGGACATTATTAAATTGCCAACATGGGAAATTAGGCCGTTGTAGTATGTTGCTTAGACCTGCTACGTGCTCATGACATGATTTTGGACAATCAAATGTTAATATGGACTTAATGATATATTGAACCTGTTTTGGAAAGGTATCATGTGATGTTGATGGCACGTGGTGCATGGTAATCAACTGGGGTTTGATAAATAGTTTTTAACCGGGGCATGTGGCAAGAATGATCAGGTGGGCCAGTTGTGGCACTGGGGATGTTGATTTGGTTCTTCGGGTAGTCTTGCCCTGGTCACCCTAAGGACTTCACCTTGCAAGCCTTTGAACTGGGTCTAACGTGCAACCACATGTCTGTAATGGGACGGACCTAGTTGATTAAGTTGCTAATAACGTACCTGTGGGACCTCAGGAGGTCAACTACACCCTTTGTGTAAGTTGTACGGGGGAGCGTACCGGGGCTGAGGCCAGGTACCCATCTAACGGTTGGTTGGCCTAAACTTCGCCTTAGCTAAGGGAAGGGTTAGTGTGCAACAACCGGGGAGGCTCACTTGTATTGTTAGAAGTTTCCGAAAGACTTTGTTACGGGAACTCGCCTTTGTGGTGTTTGACTGTATCTTGTGGGTAAAGTGCATAACCTCTGCAGAGTGTAGAATCTATTCGAATAGCCGTGTCCGCGGTATTGGACATCGCTCGGGAATTACAGTCAAGGGTTAGATTTTCTCAAAAATAACTTGGATCTGAAAAGTTGGGTTTGGTTTACGAATGACGTTAATGGAAATGTGGATTAGGATGGGAAAGATGTTTACTAAACTCCTTGAAAAGTTATCTATGCTTTACTTGTTTCTACTGCTTTCGAATCTACTTATGATACTTGTTAAATGCTGTTTACTGCAAAAATACCTCAAGCCACTCCTTTGTATTAAGCCATGCATGTAGTATATTAGCTGCATTCTGTGCATGACTTGCTGAGTACCAAGTACTCACCCTTGCCACAATACAACACCAGTTGAAGAGGAGAATACACCAGCTTTGGAGGAGGAGCTCCAAGAGGAACCGTCTACTTAGGGAGCGAGCCCAGTCAGTTGCCTGTGGTATACTGGATGGCGCCACGAAGTTATCTTATTTTTCCGCTGCTACTATTTCTCTCTTAATAAGTTTCGCCCTGCGAGGCGTACATTTGTAACTTGACCATAAGGTCGAGTAACCAGTTTGACTATTTAATTAAAGTACTTTACTAGTATCGAGTGGTATGATTGTGATATTTACAGATGTTAAGACTGTGTGCACTAGCGCGTTCCTGGACTAGTGCTGAATACACAGAGGGTCCGAATTTGCAAATTCGGGGTCCTGACAGAGGTGGTATCAGAGCCATACTGACCGTAGGCTCAACCCTAGCTAGAATGGTCGTAGAGAGGATAAAACCTATTTTCCAAAGCTAAAAGTTTTTCAAGACAAGAAATGACATCTCGACTTATCCCCTTCTTTCTTTTCTTGTCTCCTGCTGAATTTTTCCTTACCTTGTCACGATTTAAAAATTTCGAGTTCTTACGTGAGCACTCTTGTGACAGATGGAGGGAGAGTTCAACTACGTCGATCTGGAGGTTGGTCACGCCGCAGAACTTTGGCGTATGTTACAGACTCTCGGAGATTTTGAGAAGCCGCAATACCAAGTGGAAGTAATCAGACAAGCAGGATTGATCAAAGCTTGTGACGTGAAGATTGTGGTACCTGCTAGGAAGGAGGGCCCAGGCAATCGCCCGATACACTGCACTGCCAGGAGGTCTACAATGCAGATGGGTATCCAAGAAGTATCACGACGAGCAATGCGGCACATTACCCATATCTACGCCAGAGAGTTGGAGAGCACGGTGTTCCGTTATCACCACAAGAGCAATAACCTTCTTGACCCGAAGGCGATTCGGGATGAGGATGCCATGGTCACACGATTGGCACGACTTGTTGTCGCCAGGAGGATGTACTCGATGATACAAGCAAGGAGCTGCTGAAGGCCCGCAAGGAGATCACGGCAGAGAAGAACAGAGATGGCGGGAAGCTCAAGAGTATGTGTCACACCTTCTGCGAAGGATTGACGAGTTGGAGATGGCTTTATGCGGACCAGAACTGAGCGATTACTCGAGCTATACGAGCGAGATCCGGAGGAGTCGGATCTCGATGAGGACACCGCTTCTTCGACTACTCTGAGATGACGATTCTTTGGTCATGGCAATCGTTTCGCGCCTATGCCGCAGCATCCGTACCCAGGCCGTGGAGGTTTTCTCGATAAGTGAGCGTAGGTTCTATAGTGAGACTCCTTCGCCGAGTCGCGTCTTAGAATAAAGAGTCACCCTTTAGACGTTAGACTCCAGTGTTAGTTCGATTTGGATTTTCATTGCTTGCTGAGTGTGCAGTATGTGTTGCAAGGCCCTTAGGCATTGTAAGCAGCCATACCAAGTTATTGATATCATTAATAAAGTTGGACCTTAAAGTTACACCTTTCGCCCCGCATAAGTTCCATGTTACTTGTCTATTCTTGTGTCCCTCTCATCTCTAAGACCTAGAGCAAACCACAGATGGTGAACACCCGCGGAAACCTTGGAGGCAATGGAAGTGGTTCTCGCCCAACAGCAAACCCTAATGATGGAGCACCAGCACCGCCACTGGATATGCAGAATTTCGGAGCTTTTCTCGCTGCTCAGACTCAGTTGATGCATGCTATGATGCAACAGATGCAAAACGTCACTGCTCAGGCCACAGCTAATCAAGTCAATCAGGGACAACGCCAGAATACAAGACTGTCAGAGTTTATGAGAACTCACCCACCCACTTTCTCTGGGAATGCCAATCCATTGGAGGTCGATGATTGGTTAAGATCAATTGAGAGGAAGCTACACATTGCTCAATGCATAGGAAATGAGAAGGTACTCTACGCTTCTCATCAGTTGGAAGGAACAGCCGCCGAATGGTGGGAGAACTTCTGCGCCACGCAAGTGAACCCTCAGGACATCACGTGGGAAGAGTTCACAGCTGCATTTCGCCAGTATCACGTGCCTGAAGGAATCATGGATCTTAAGAAGGAGGAGTTCAGAGCACTGAAGCAAGGTAATCAGCCAGTGGCCGACTACCTGAACAAGTTCACATAGCTAGCACGCCACGCACCTGAGGATGTAGCGACAGATAAAGCCAGACAGTCTCGCTTCATGAAGGGACTTAACTCAGGACTACAAGTAGGACTGATCACCCACACCTTTCCAGATTTCCAAGAGTTGGTGAATAAGGCGCTTATTCTTGAGGACAAGCGCAAGGAACTGGATGAGAACGAGAAGCGCAGGATGCAACGGCGAGGATCACGCCAGGAACGCAATGGCGCCTCGAGTTGCACCAAATCAGTTTTGATTCCAGCCACAAAATGCAACAAGGACACCGTCACGGCACCAAGACCCGTCAATCGAACTACCAGACCCTAGCCCCGCTTAGAAACGCCGCTCGAGCGATCGGCAAGGAAACGATGAGACGCTGCTACAAGCGCAACGAGCCAGGACACTTTGCCAAGATTGCCCAAGGAAGACAGCATGAGTAACCCGATCCGCTTCAATCTAGGATCCACCCAGCTAGGACGCCAAAGATCAGGAGCCACACCCTGCATCGTGGTGAGAGGCCGAGTCAACCATGTCACCGCAGATGCACTGCAGAATGCTACGGACGTCGTACTGGGTAAGTTACTTGTTAACTCAGTACCTGCAGCAGTTTTGTTTGATTCTGGAGCTTCGCATTCGTTTGTTTCACAAGGCTTTGCTGCTAAAAATGATTTGGAGATTGCAAGACTTAAATGCATGCTTTTAGTTCAAACCCACAGTTAGAACTCCGAACGAAAGTAGGATGTTCTGGGGTGAGAATACTAATAGATGGAATAGAGTTCCTAGCGAACCTTATTATTTTGGAGACCCATACCTTAGATGTTATTTTGGGAATGGATTGGTTATCCAAGCACAAGACCGTATTGGATTGTGGACGAAGGACTATCTCAGTTGAGAGCCCGTGTGGAAAGAAAGTGGAATTTCAAGCTACTGCCGTTAGAGATGGACAGTTGATGGTAAACAGTACCAAGGCAATCAGCATAGAAGATGTCTCAGTAGTGAATGAGTACCCAGATGTTTTTCCTGAAGATCTACCTGGTATGCCACCGGACAGGGACATAGAGTTTGTGATAGAGATTGTACCTGGTACAGCGCCGATAGCAAAGAGACCTTATCGGATGTCCACCAAGGAGATGGTTAGAGTTGATCAAGGACTATAATGAGCTGAAGCAGTTGATTCTAGAAGAAGCCCATGACTCCAAGTATTCAATCCATCCTGGAAGCGCCAAAATGTATCAGGATTTGAAGGAAAGATTCTGGTGGCCGAGCATGAAGCGTGAAGTTGCCGAGCATGTTGCATTGTGCGACATATGCCAGAGAGTCAAGGCAATGCATCAGAGACCAGCAGGATTGCTACAGCCCGAAAATACTGAGTGGAAGTGGGAGGAAATCGGAATGGATTTCATTACCGGTTTGCCTAAGACTCAAGGAGGTTATGACTCCATATGGGTTATAGTGGATCGCTTGACCAAAGTAGCCCATTTTATCCCCATGAAGACCACTTACTCGGGAGATAAGTTAGCAGAGTTGTACATGATCAGGATCGTCTGTTTGCACGGAGTGCCAAAGAGGATTGTATCGGACAGAGGTACCCAATTTACCTCAAGGTTTTGGAATAAGTTGCATGAAGCCATGGGAACCCGTTTGAACTTCAGTACAGCCTATCATCCACAGACGGATGGACAGACTGAAAGAGTCAATCAGATTCTGGAGGATATGTTAAGAGCATGTGCATTGGCTTATGCTACCTCTTGGGATAAGAGTTTGCCGTATGCCGAGTTCAGTTACAATAATAGTTACCAGGCTAGTTTACAGATGTCACCTTTTGAGGCCTTTGTATGGTCGACCTGTCGGACGCCATTGAATTGGAATGAGACCGTGGCGCCGTGTCTTCGAACTGATATTCTTCAAGAAGCGAAGAAGCGGTGCCATGATTAGGGAAAGGTTAAGATAGCCCAATCACGGCAGAAGAGTTATGCTGATAATCGTCGCCGGGATTTGAGTTTTGAACCAGAAGACTTTGTATACCTCAGAGTTACGCCTCTCAGGGGAGTTAAGAGGTTCCATGCTAAAGGGAAACTCGCACCCCGTTATGTTGGACCATTTAAGATTTTGAGCCGCAGAGGCGAAGTTGCTTATCAGCTGGAGTTGCCACAGTCGTTAGCAGGAGTACATGACGTATTTCATGTGTCCCAGTTGAAGAAGTGTCTCCGAGTACCTGAGGAACAGACACCGCTAGAGTCAATTGAGTTGCAAGAAGATTTGACTTACAAGGAGCATCCCGTGAAGATTCTAGACACAATGGATCGAGAGACGAGGAACAAGTCAACCCGTTTCTGTAGAGTTCAGTGGAGCAATCATGAAGAAAGAGAAGCGACTTGGGAACGCGAAGAGGATTTGAAGAAAGAGTTTCCGAACCTATTCCTTTAGTAAGCCCTGAGTCTCGGGGACGAGATTCTGTTAAGGGGGGGAGGTTTGTAACACCCCAAAATTTTGCTTTTCCTAAATTTATGTGTGATTTGGCACTTTGGTGAATTTTTGGAATTTTCTGGAATTTATTTGGATTTATTTGGATTTATTTGGAATTTATTTGAATTTATTCCATTTTGAAATAATTAAAGAATTAGAATTTGCAAATAAAATTTTGTTGGAAATATTTTATTTGAGTCCCAAATACCCTAAAATATTTTCCAGAATTTTTCTGGAATTTTTCGGAGTCTTTTGCTATTTTTAATGAATTAAATGAATTTCTGGGAATTATTTTAAATATTAAATCGCTGGAAAATCAAGTTGGGTCAAATCTTGTTCATTCGGCCAGGACCGAGTCCGAGTCCGACTTCGAGTCCGACCGAGCCACGTGACTTGACCGAACCCCATTCGATCCTAACCGTTGGATCGAGATCCAACGGTCCAAATTGACCGCACTTGCCGGTTGGTGAGTGCAGGTCGGATCCGATCGCACTCCACGCGATCGCGGACCGTCGATCGTGCCACGTGGACGGCTGTGCGTCGTCGTCTCCACCGAAACCGAGCTGGACTCCGCCGCGCGTAGATCTAGGGTTCCGCCGCACGAACGCCGAGGCTATTTAAGGCCGGTCACACCGAGGTCGGCCACGACCTTGCGCACCGTAGCCCCTACTCACCAAGGCGAGCCGCCCGTTTAGCCGCGATAGCTCGCGCCGTAGTTGAGCGCCGCTCATACAGTTTTGCTTCATCCCGCCCGTCCGCCGTCTTCCGCCGAGTTGGAGCCCGATTCGGAGTCCTCAAGCCAAAGCGCACCAGTGCGGTACCTCTCACTCATTGGAGAGACCGAAGCGCCGTCGGGCTCGTCGTCGTTTTAGTCTCCGGTGGCCACTGCTCCGCCGCGTCGCCATCGACCTCGCGAGCTACGTGCGTGATCCGATCTTGATCGTGCGGTTGAGGTGAGTTCACGTGTTTCCAAACCCGATTAGATCTGGACCGTTGGATCAAGATCCAACGGCCCACGATCACCACGTGCCGTAATAGTGTTAATGTAGGATTAGATCTGGACCGTCCGATCTAGATCGAACGGCCCACGATCATCGAGTAGTTTTCAACGTGTTAACCTTGGATCTAATCGTGGCCGTTGATTTTCAAATCAACGGACACGATCGTGCCACGTGTCCGGGGAGCCGAGCCGCCGCGCCCACGCGCGCGTGTGTGGGTCACTAACACGCGGGGCCCGCATGTCAGCGACCCAGCCAAACTGCACCATGACGTCACGCTGACGTCATGGCGGGCCCGCATGTCAGCGGCTGTCCCAGCCAAGCGCTGACGTCAGCAATGACGTAACCCGAGGGGGACCCACATGTCAGTGACATGTGGAGCCGTGGACCGAGTCCACGGTAGACCCGAGCCGAGCGTGGACCAAGTCCATGGACCGGCTGACGTCAGCAGACCAATCAGAGGCTGCCACGTGTCCAGGCTGACGCAATAAATGATTTTCCGAAAAAGAAAATGATTTATTAATTCGAAATAATGATTTCAGATTTTGATTCAAACTTCAAACGCTTATAACTTTTGCGTTTCAACTCCGATTTGAGTGATTCAAATTTCTAAATTTGTATAAAATTGAGATCTACCTAATTATGAATTTTATTTAATTTTTGGACTAAAGTTTTCCTCTGTAAAATTATTTAATTGATTATTTAAACTTTAAATAATTATAACTTTTGCATTTTAACTCCAAATTTGACGATTCCAGTTTCTAAAAATTCATAAAATTATGTTCTCTCTATTTATGGATTTTATTTGGATGTTTGGACACTTTTTGCCTATTGTTTATTCGTGTATTGCTATTTGCACGCTTTACGAGTAGACGTTGAAGTGCCGGAAGGATTCGAAGGAGAAGTATTGACTCAGGATCCAACTCAAGACCAAGAACAAGTACTTTTTGAAGGCAAGTTATGCTTTGACCATGTTGATCCTATTTTGAAACCTATTTTGATTCAAATTATTGCATGCTAGTTCAATTAGAAAATACTTTATTTAAATATGGGAAATTAGATAAATGCCAATTTGCTGTATGACACCTTGATTATTTAAATATGTGCCATGACCCCTTGTCACCCTAGTTGTGGTTTACTAGTTGGACATTATTAAATTGCCAACATGGGAAATTACACCGTTGTAGTATGTTGCTTAGACCTGCTACGTGCTCATGACATGATTTTGGACAATCAAATGTTAATATGGACTTAATGATATATTGAACCTGTTTTGGAAAGGTATCATGTGATGTTGATGGCACGTGGTGCATGGTAATCAACTGGGGTTTGATAAATTGTTTTTGACCGGGGCATGTGGCAAGAATGATCAGGTGGGCCAGTTGTGGCACTGGGGATGTTGATTTGGTTCTTCGGGTAGTCTTGCCCTGGTCACCCTAAGGACTTCACCTTGCAAGCCTTTGAACTGGGTCTAACGTGCAACCACATGTCTGTAATGGGACGGACCTAGTTGATTAAGTTGCTAATAACGTACCTGTGGGACCTTAGGAGGTCAACTACACCCTTTGTGTAAGTTGTACGGGGGAGCGTACCGGGGCTGAGGCCAGGTACCCATCTAACGGTTGGTTAGCCTAAACTTCGCCTTAGCTAAGGGAAGGGTTAGTGTGCAACAACCGGGGAGGCTCACTTGTATTGTTAGAAGTTTCCGAAAGACTTTGTTACGGGAACTCGCCTTTGTGGTGTTTGACTGTATCTTGTGGGTAAAGTGCATAACCTCTGCAAAGTGTAGAATCTATTCGAATAGCCGTGTCCGCGGTATTGGACATCGCTCGGGAATTACAGTCAAGGGTTAAATTTTCTCAAAAATAACTTGGATCTGAAAGGTTGGGTTTGGTTTACGAATGACGTTAATGGAAATGTGGATTAGGATGGGAAAGATGTTTACTAAACTCCTTGAAAAGTTATCTATGCTTTACTTGTTTCTCTTTGCTTTCCGAATCTACTTATGATACTTGTTAAATGCTGTTTCTTGCAAAAATACCTCGAGCCACTCCTTTGTATTAAGCCATGCATGTAGTATATTAGCTGCATTACATTGCATGACTTCTTTGAGTACCAAGTACTCACCCTTGCCACAATACAACACCAGTTGAAGAGGAGAATACACCAGCTTTGGAGGAGGAGCTCCAAGAGGAACCGTCTACTTAGGGAGCGAGCCCAGTCAGTTGCCTGTGGTATACTGGATGGCGCCACGAAGTTATCTTATTTTTCCGCTGCTACTATTTCTCTCTTAATAAGTTTCGCCCTACGAGGCGTACATTTGTAACTTGACCATAAGGTCGAGTAACCAGGTTGACTATTTAATTAAAGTACTTTACTAGTATCGAGTGGTATGATTGTGATATTTACCGATGTTAAGACTGTGTGCACTAGCGCGTTCCTGGACTAGTGCTGAATACACAGAGGGTCCGGATTTGCAAATTCGGGGTCCCGATAGTTTTCACCTCATAGCGCCCAAAAGGTGCAATCAGTGGACTCCAAAATTTTTCTATAGATGGATATATGAGTTATGCACCTTCTCCAATAAGAATCATCCAAAAAGGATTTTTCTAGATTTTTATAAAAATTGAAGACTGACTGATGCGCGAAGAACAAGTTCTGGACAGATTTGTAATTTGATAAAACTTAATCTCTAGTCTATCCTAGGGTGCAAGAGAGATGTAAAACCAAATGAGCACCCTCAAGACATCCTTGATCAATAGCATTTAGAAGGAGAGGAGGCAAATCCAAATTGCAAGAAAGTAAATTGCGGGAATTTAAATGCAGGAAAGTAAATGCTGAATTTACATTGCGTAAAGTAAAGACATAATGTAAATGCGCAATTTAAATTCACAAGAATAGTAAATAAAATCTTTGTATTTTCTGGATAGAAAGTTTACAAAGCCTCACTTCATGTGGACAAAGCTCAAAGGAGCAACTCAAACCTTCAAATGAGAGAGGGCACCCCTCCCCCTCTATTTATACTACTCTTGGGCCACCTACCACCCTTGGATGAGTCTCTCAACCCTAGAGCACTCCACCAAGGTCTACGATTAACCCACTCACACAACCATGCAAGGGCAACCCAAAACCCTACACACATAATGGGTTTTCCTGCATGATTTTCAAAGCATACTACCTAGACTTACAAACCTATCAACTAGACAGCGATCCAACGGCCCTCATCGATCCTCACGGCATCTAGCTAGCATCATCACCTTTCCTTATCTTCTTGATTTGCCCAGACTCCGTCTCCAATCATCTTCCGACGATCTTCGACAGTCTGGACCTCCGACGCACCTCACCTAGTCCCGATCCTCCTCCTCACCATGACCTAGCACCATCGTCATCCAACCATCAAAGACAAGGAAAACACATCACATAACATTGTCCAATAATCATCATAAATGTTCACAATTACTCATGTCTCATTCGTCAGTCGGTTCTACCGCCAGCCATAGGCCGATAGTACCACAATAAGCTAACATAACTCAAATTGCTGTCTTTTCAATTCCAATTAAAATCAAACTCAAACCTGAGCACACCTTGCTCAAATAAAGTTGAATACTCATCACAAATATGGATGGACCTCCACATAGTCCTTCAAAATGATAATAAATCCACAAAAAATAAACTAATAAATGAGCCAAATGCATTCACTGATCATAAGAGAGTGAAAAGATCTCATATACCTGTAGTATATGCACTTGAAAGAGTGAAAATACCCCAAAAGGATATTGAACACACTTTTAACCCTCTTGATAAAAGGAGGGGAAGGCCTCCAGGTGCATGAGACTCAATTCCGCGAAGATGTTCGCAGAAGTAGAGATCCGAAAAAATGATAACACTACCCGTGATAGTGGAAGAAGCTCAACCTGATGTTGAGAAAATCCCTGAAGTGAGCCATCCAGAAGATAGTAACATCCCTGAAGTGATCCATCCTGAAGATGATAACCCCATCGCATATTTATGCTCACAATCTAACAATGGAAACTCAGAACACCCAGATTCCATCGTTATGGGAAATCACAAGGAACTGAAAGAAATTAATGAAGAAATATAACTGGAGTGATGCAGGAGAATCGTATAAAAGAAAGACTACAATTATCGATATGTATTTCGCCCTAAATATTGCTAAAAGCTGTATCAAAGACCAAAGTCCATGGCACAGTGTCAGAAGCGCTCAAATAGGGTCAAATGAAAAGAAGCAATTGAGGCAACAGTCGCTTAATAAGAAAAGTTTTTGGTCCTGTTGACTGAACACCTCATAAAGTGTTCCTATAGGATCAAATGGGTTTTTTCATCCGAAAGAGAAATGAAAATATCTAGATGGTGAGTTATAATGTGAGGCTTGTAGCACAAGGGTTCACGCAGAGACCCAACATCAATTACGATGAAACTTATTCTCCTGTAATATGTGGAATAACGTTCGGAAATTTAATATTAATGGTAGCAAGGTTAAACTTATTAATGCAGTTGATGGATGTAGTGACCGCATACCTATATGGGTCACTGAATATAGATATTTGTATGATAATCCCTGAAGGAGTTAAAATTCCATATCCTAATAATCGCAATATGTGTAGCATCAAACTGAAGAGATCGCTATACAGTCGAGGAGAATATGGTACAACTGACTTAACGAGTTCCTCCTGAAGAAGGGATACTGTCCCTATGTGTTCATAAATAAATCCCATAATAGATTTTGTTTCATCTCAATATATATTGATGATCTAAATGTTATCAGAACCATAGAGAAAATAAAGGAAGCAAATGTTTACCTTACGACGGAGTTTTGAGATGAAAGATTTGGGTAAAACCAAATATTAATTTAGCCTGCAACTAAAGCATTTCATAGAATAAATTTTTGTACAGACACCAGTCTATTTATACCAAGAAGGTATTGAAAAGATTTAATATAGATAAATCTCATCTTTTTAAAGAACCCCATGGTTGTAAGATAAATCTCATCAATATATATTGAGATGAAGTGGATAAGACCCTTTTGCAGACCAAAGATGGAAAATGAGAAAGCCTTATGGCCTGAAGTCCAATACTTATGTATCTTGCGAATTGCATAAGGCCTGATATTGTATTCACAATAAATTTGCTAACATGAAATAGTGTAGTCCAACCAGAAGACATTGGGTTAGTGTCAAGACTTTACTCATATACCTCAAGGTACTCAAGATCTTGGATTGTTTTTCCTAAAGAACTACGACTTAACTATGGTGGGATATATGGATGTTGGCTATCTATCTGATCCTCACAGTGCCAAATATAAGACTGATTTTGTGTTTCTCAACGGTGGTCAGCCATCTCTTGATGGCCTTTTAAGTAGACCTTGGTAGCTACTTCTACCAATCACTCAGAGATTATAGCTTCATGTGAGTGTGTTTGGCCGAGATGTGTGATTAATCATATCTAGAAGTAATGTAGTTTTAATACCGTCGATACCCCTATGATTAGTCATGAAGATAATATTACTTGTGTTTCACAAATGTAAATGGGTTATGTAAAGAACAATATCATGAACCATATTCCCCCTAAATTTTTTTATCCTCTTGAACTCCAGAAAGAATGATGAGGTAAAGATTTTACAAACTAAGTCATGTGAAAACTAGCAGATTTGTTCAATAAGCCTTTACCAAAAATTATTTTTCAAAGATGTATTAATAGCATTGGAATGAGATGACTTGCAGATATGCAGAGTTCACGGGGAGTAAAGCATTGAACCATGACCCATGATATGATCCTGAAGATCTTACTTTATATCCTGAAAATTATAACTTGTATTCTTTTTCCGTTAGTCAGTTTTTCTGAAGTTTTCTCATATGAAGGTTTTAATGAAACAACTAATGTAACACGGACTGCAAGTGTAATATACTATTTTCTCCATCATTTTTTCCCATTAGGTTATTTAGGAGAGTTTTAACGAGACATGTGTATTACACGGTATTCACCCAAGAGGGAGTGTTATGGTATAGATAGAATCCCAGTTTAAGTTTGGAAGGACTCTATCCATTGATGAGCGAATCCGATCATATATCGTGTTAGTTTCGGTATATATTAGACACCACTTTGTACAAGAGAATCAATCTAATAAAGAGAGAGAATAATTTATTTTTCTACTTTGTTTGTGTTTTCTATCTGTTTTTACTATTTTATTAATATGATGTGGTTGATCACGAGCCGACGACATCTTTTTACAACCGTATGCATGCGCGCGTTTGTGCGAGAGATTTTCTCTGTGAAGCTATCATGAACGCCGAATGGGCTTGTCCGCGCAAAAGCGGAGATGGAACATGCTTGCAATAGTGTACTACGTGGCGATGGAGACTTGGATTTAACTGGGCCACCAACAGGTACATCGGTATAGCTATAGACCGATATCATGTACTAGTACGTACGTTGTGTTGCCATCTCACGAAACCATTCCTTATTAGTACGGCGCCTCGTCTGTTGTAAATCTAGTTTTTTTTTTTTTTTTGGTATGTGGATTTGTTAATTTAACATTCTTTTCTATCTTAGAAGGCACAGCAAATTATACCTATATTAAGATTGGAGGTTTCAAGACCTCCGGTTGCTTCCACGTCTCCCATTGGCGATGGCCGTCCATCCTCTGTGTGGATGAAGATCCGGCCGTCCGCGCGTCCCCGGAACCATCGAGAAAACTCCAGTGCCCTCGTCCGTTTGCCCTATTCGCATCTCGTAATACGTATTCTTTGTCATGTCCAAGGACCACAGAAGTGAGCTGACGCCGTAGTAGGCCGACCGAGCACGATTGCACACGCATGGACGCGGGCGAGCAGAGTAGTCCTCCTACTTGTGGTGAGCCACGGTGCTTCTATGATCGACACTTCCACTCTCTTCGAACATGATAGGGCCATATATGGTCTATTGCATCTTTCAGGAGGAAAGAGGAGGCTAAACTTACGAATTTATGTGCTAAGGATTAGATTTTAAAAAAAATAAAGTACGGACGTGCTTAGGTAGGAGTGTTGTAGGATCGATATAGACTAATATAGCAATCAGATGGGGGTGAATGATTACGCGAAAGCTAAAACAAAATTTCATTGATTATCAAAACACCCCTAACAAATTTATTAAAATTGTTTTGATTCTCAGTAAAAAACAGATTAACCTATGTTCACTAAAATATGAATTCTCGGAGATCCAACTATCGGATTGATGTGAAATTTTTCCTATAGAAACTAGATTCAATTTAGAAACTAACCTAATAAGAATCAGCTCAATCGGACCTACGGATCAAAAACTATAAGCTTCATATGTTAACTGTAACAATAATGACGAGAATTGATTAAACCCTAATTTCATGATTAAACAAAATCTATGAGGAATTAATCAATCAAACTTTTTAGATCAGAATCTTGATGCCCTAGAAATATTTTGGATGAATCAAAGCAAAATTATGAAACTAAAACAGTGAATCAATCTAAAATCAAAAGCAAGAATGCAAACAGAGAGAGAAACAAAGCCAGACACTGGGCATGCGGTTACTGTAGCTACAGTGCGAATCACTGTATCACCGAGAGCCTTCGCTTGCTTTGAATGGAACGCTTCTGTCGCCGGTGTCAGCCGATCAGATAAAAGCTTCTGTCGCCGTTCCGTTTTTTAGCCGAAACAGCGCCGCCTCCTCTTTCTTGGTGCAGCGCCGCGTGACTTCCAGAACCGCCAGCACCTTGGTCTGGTATCGTCGTTGCTTCTTCTTTTCTTCGGCCAAACAGCGCCGCCTCCACCTGTTTCTTTTTTTTTTTTCGTCGTGCGCTTGCGCCGCCAGCCGCCGAAGCTCCTTTTCTCTGTTTTTTTTTTCGTGCGGCTCCCGTGTATGCTTTGAAAAATATTTTTATTTCTTTGTCTAGTATGATTAAAAACTCCAAACAAGAGAGTACAAATCCTAATCCATACGCCAAATAAACAGGAGACACCTCCCCCTATTTATAAGAACACCTAGAAGAGTTCGTATGCATGTCCACTTGGCCCAACATAGCTCAATACATGCAAACTACCTCAAAACGATTACAACTGCACGCGTACGGCCCACCTGCCGCACTCACATGACTCACTAGCATCCACGTGCACCGTTCACTAGTTCGAACGTCTCGCATGACATCCTCGACCACTAGGACCTCGGTTCCTCCCTGAACCTAATCTCGAACCTCAGTTTCTCCATGAACCTAGTTTCGATCCCGTCATCGACCATGTTCGACCTCAAGCAACATCTGCACATAAACAAACACGAAACCGTGTACGAGCACAAGTCCACGACTTGACTCAAGATCAGTCCATACAACCACTCACACGAGTGCATTGCATCAAATAAAACAATTACCATGCTACCACAAGCATATCAATTAAACATCTAAAACAACACATGCACATGCACCACATATGCCATGCGCACAATCACTTTGCAATACCAAATTCATCACTCAGCCAATTTTTCATCACATGATTTCACAGGTGTCAATAGGGAAAATCCTCACGGGGAGTGCCCTCCCATCCCCGATCCCCGATAACTAAAATTTCCCCATCTTCGTCCCCGCACACGAGGCTTAATACCCCTCGTCCCCGATCCCCGACAGGTTTGCGGGGTGTGAAATTATGTGCTGAAAAATTAGCTTAGAATTGAACTTGTTAGAATTGAATCTGCAAAATGTGCATGTGCATGTGTTGTCTTATATGATCATTTGATATGCTTGTGATAGCATGGTCGAGTGTTTTTCTGTTTGCGCGAACCAAATTTCAGTCCGCCGTGAATGTGTTTTTGAGGCATTTGCGCCGGACCAAGTTTTTTGAAAAACAGAAAGCCTTACATGTATGCCGGACCAAATTTTTGATCCATCGTGAACGGAGTTTTGAGGTTTGATTTCTTTTGTGCTGGACCGTTTTTCACATTTGCGCTAGACCAAATTTTCAGTCCCTCGCGAACATGATTTTGAGTGTCTTTACGCTGGACCAAAGTTTCAAATAACAGAGAGTTTGATGTTTGCGCCGGATCAAATTTTTCTGTCCGACGTGAATATGAATTTGAGACTTGTTGCGTCGGACCAAATTGGCAAGTAACAGAGGAATGCTTGTTTACGTCGGACCACTTGTGTTTCGGTCCATCGTGAATGGTTTTTTTTAAGTTGATTTCGTATGTGCGTCGGACCAAATTTTTGGTCCGTCGTAAACAGCGTTTTGAGGTTTGATTTCGTATATGCGTTGGATTGAGTTTTACAAAAAAAACAGTAAGTTTTGTATGTACGTCGGACCAAATTTCTTTGGTCCGTCGTGAACATGATTTTGAGGGCTTTGCGCTGGATCGTTTTCTTTTGAAACCGAGCATGGCACATGTACGGCAGACTAATTTTTTGGTCCGTCGTGAGTGACGCCGGACCAAAGTTTCGGTCCGGCGTGAATGTGATTTTCTAGGGTTTAGTCCCTGTGTGCGCTGGACCAGGAGTTTGGTATGGCGTGAACGTGATGTGCTCAGGTTAGGTTTTGCAACTTTGATATTGAGTTGATTTGTATGCAATGCTCATGTGAGTAATTGTATGGACTAATGTTGAGTCAAGTCGCGGACATGTGCTCGGAATTTTTGTGGTTTGTTCATGTGCAGGTGTTGCTCGAGGGCGAACGTGGTCGATGATGGGACCGGAACTAAGTTCGTGGAGGAACTGAGGTTCGGGACTAGATTTTGGAGGAATCGAGGTCTTGGTGGTTAAGGATGTCATGCGGGACGTTCGGGCTAGAGAACAATGCACATGAAGTCTAGTCAGTCAAGTGAGTATGGAAGGTGAGCCATACGCGTGCAGAGTTGTAATCGTTTGGGGTAGGTTGCTTGTATTGGTCTATGTTAGACCAAGTGGGCATGCATGCGTACTCTGTTAGGGTTACTTCATATAAATAGGAGGGGTTTGTTGAGGAACGCGGTATGCTACTCTAGCACAAATTAAAATTTCTACCGCAAACTAGAAAAGCTACTCGCAAGAAGGGGACCATAGATCTATTACCACTAGACGCGCAGCTGCGGAATCCTTCGCACATCGTTGTAGTGGATCGTTCTCGGCGTGGATCGTCCTCGCCACGGATCGTCCTCGCTGCGGATCATCCTTTCCACGCTGCAGTAGCAGCAGCGTCACTACAGCAGCCCACACGTCCGGGGATGGAATGCCGTGCGTCAGTGTGCAAGCACCGGGTCGCTCGACAGGGGCAACGAGAGGAGGTGGCTAGGGTTTCTGGCGAAACACCTCTAAACCGCACGAAAGTGTGTTCTGCGTTCAGCCTCCTCCCCTCCTTATATAGCAACAAGGTGAAACCCTAGGCAGTCAGGGCTCATCTACGCGCTAAGCCCACGAGGTCCATTAATTACGGATCCAATCAAAATTAATGCGTCCTGGCCAGCCCGTTAAGTGTGTGACCCTGTAGGTTCATACGCATTTGGACATGGATTCGAAAAACCCTTCTTTAATCCAATAGTCGGTAGCGACTCCTTGCAGAGCATGCCAACTCCCAAACGCATATGATTAAAGTACTGATGAAATAATCCCTTTGCCAAACTATATGAAGATCGAACTCAAGGCGAGAAGCATGTCATCCTTTGACAGTTCAATCCATCGCTCATATCTGTGATATATTAATAAGTTGTGATTGACTTCTCAATCACAGCATGGCCATGCACTTCCTTAATCATATCACACGAGTGGCCTAGACATATATCTCCTTTACATTGGAGTGGCAAATTCCATCTTGACTGCTCACTTCCCTCTGCATGTTTCATAGTAAACATGAAAGCTACCTTTATAACTATCCGGTTAGGAAATAGTGTTTGGTAACCCCAAGGTAAACTATTACACATGTAGGGAATATGACAATCTCAGGTCTAAGGATCATATATCTACTATGTATGAGATACACTGATGACACATAAGAATGTAACATTCTCGCAGTGTCCCATTGTGGGTCTATCTAACCCATGTTCTTCAACATGCGTCCACAATGTATTGATGATATCCATATCCCATGATCTATGAAACATGATCATCGAACAGTACATGTGTTGATCTATTCATCGTTGTCCTATACGATAATATCCGACCAGAGATATTTATCGAATTATATCAATAAGTAAAGAGCTTCATAAACAAGTCACACACTTGTTGATCAAAACAATGATATACATTCATTGGACCAATAATCATATTATTATTCATAAACATAGTCATGTTACAATCATCCATATGATTGCCTCAAGGGCATAACACTAACAGGGTTGTCTCCTGTTTATGTGTGTGCTGGATATTAGGGTTGTGCTCTTTTGTTTGGAATATTGTAACTATATCAAAAAGGAATAAAAGATCAAGTTCTTCAAGCCTCTCTGCGTGCTACAGTAATCTCGAAGCTACAGTGCACGCGTTGCTACAGTATTATCTGTTTTGAGTGTTCGTTTGCTCATTTGTTCTTGTTCTAGATTGGTTCTTTGCCTACTTTGATTCTTTGAGTTTCGTCTTGATTTGATCCATTCAAAACCTTTCTAGGGCCTTAATTTAGAGTTTCTCAAAGTTTTGTTGGTTAGTCTTTTGAAGATTTTGTTTAATCACGAAATTGATGTTAGATCAATTCTCGTCATATTCTATCAAAACAAGCTTGCGAGGTTCAGAACTTTTGATCTGTAAGTCCGATTGAACTGATTCTTTTTCTGTTAGATTCGTATTGGAATCTAGTTTCTTGTGTTCAAATTTTAGATCAATCCAATAGTTGGATCTCTGGGAATTTATGTTTTACCAAACGCATCTACTCTGTTTTTGTTGATTACGAAGCACTTATTTAAGTCCAATTTGGGGTGAATTCTTAGTAGATCAAAAATTTGGTTTTAGCTTCCGCACAATCATTCACCCCCCTCTGATTGCTATATTCGTATATATCAATCCTACACGGGGCCCGACAAGAATTAATCCCCGAAAATAATACATAAAAGATCATATGCTACATGAGTGAATCACTAGAGTAATGGTGCATGTGTGATAGAACTTTAAGTGAATCACTAGAGTAATTCATATTTAGCATGTTTATTAATAATAACCTCGTATATATTCTTTTTTTTAGAATTGACCATTTGCTCCCACCTATTAGTGATATCACGGGGGCGGGGACGGGGAACGGTGGAACGTCCCCATCCCCGCGATCCCCGACGAGCAGGGGCGGAGCCAGGCCTCGGGCCACCAGGACCTGGACCCAAGGCCTAGCATGATTGGCCCATGTAAACCGCTAAATAAATTCTATGTAATTAGTAAATAGGCTCAGGATTACATGGGCCAGCCCGAGGCTTAGGCTTGGATTGGCTCCACTCCTGCCGACGGGATAACATTTTTCCTAATAAATCCCCTACAGGGGAAGATTTCTCTGTATCCGGCCACTAATAAAGGAATTCCTCGCGGGAAATGAGGACCGGAGCCATTGCCATCCTTTCAAATAAAGCTTAGGTAACCAATGGCTTCGCGATCTCACCGCCAGTTTCGGTCTATCCACACAACCAAAACGGGCACATAGGTGGATGAACCAGAGATCGATCAAGCCTGTCTGGTACGCGTGCACACACACTTGCACTGTACTGCACTGCACCAGTGCCACCACTCAACTGTCCAACGAGTACGTACGTATGTACGTCGCCCACGGCCAGCTAGCTAACTAGCAGCTGTTATGTTATGGATAGAATCCGTATCCCCGAAGAGAAGGACTCTATCCATGGTGGGCGAATCCGAATTTATCTCTAGGGGTCCTCCACTATATATATAGGGCATTGCCTTCTACAAGAATCAATGTGTCAGCGTATTAAGCGCTGGGGTACCCACGCAGCCGCATTAAGTACTGTCGCCAAGAGGACAGGTGGCGTTCAGGCCACTCCTCGAGGCGACCAGCCAAGGTGCTCGCCAGGGGACAGGTGGCGCTCAGGCCACTCCTCGAGGCGACCGGCCAAGTACTGTCGCCAAGAGGACAGGTGGCGTTCAGGCCACTCCTCGAAGCGACCAGCCAAATACTCGCCAGGAGGCGGTGGCGTTCGAGCCACTCCTGGCGACCAGCCAAGGTGCTCGCCAGGGGACAGGTGGCGCTCAGGCCACTCCTCGAGGCGACCAGCCAAGTTGCTCGCCCAGAGGGCAGGTGGCGTTCAGGCCACTCCTCGGGGCGACCAGCGAAGGTGCTCGCCCAGGGGACAGGTGGCGTTCAGGCCACTCCTCGGGGCGACCAGTCAAGGTGCTCGCCCAGGGGACAGGTGGCGCTCAGGCCACTCCTCGAGGCGACCAGCCAAGTTGCTCGCCCGGGGGACAGGTGGCGTTCAGGCCGCTCCTCGGGGCGACCAGCGAAGGTGCTCGCCCAGGGGACAGGTGGCGTCCAGGCCACTCCTCGGGGCGACCAGCAAAGGTGCTCGCCAAGAGGACAGGTGGCGCTCAGGCCACACCTCGGGGCGTAGTTCCCAAGAATCAACCCCGTAATCTGTGCTACAGGGCGAAGGGTCAAGGATATTTAATGCGAGACGTGTATTTAATGCGAGACGTGCGCATTAATTGCAGGGTGTGAAGGCTGTGGTATGGCGGCGCGTCTTCCCTAGGCGCGCATTAATGATGGGTGGCGCCGAATCGACATCCCCTCTCTCCTGGCGGAGCATGCAGGGGTGACAGACAGGCGGGGCCCAAGGCGAAGTCTAAGTCAGTTAGGACAAGACATTAAATGTGATGTAAGAGAGTATGACGGGTGCATTAAATGCACTGTAGTAACGTGTCAGACGCTTGCTTTACGCAAGCTTGTAAGCCCCATGCGCCTCAGCCAGCCCGAGTATAAAAGGGAGCTAGGATGCATGGGAGGAGGGTTGTTGTTGATTATTGGGTTGGCAGAACCTGAGAGGGTCTTCTTCCCCAGCCTTGTAAGAACCTTGAACTCAGAGGAAACCACCAAGCAGGACTAGGGTCATTACTCCTGTGGAGGGCCCGAACCTGGGTAAACTCGACTGTCTTCTTGCTTGCTTCCAACATCCCGTTCTTCCTGTCTTTGGAGCGGTTGCCACAAAAGCCCCCAGTCCGAATCTCTCAAGCACCCAGTCTTAGGGTGCCTGTTGGTTAGTAAGCCGACAGTGGCGCGCCAGGTAGGGGCTTAGTGGTTAGATCGTTCCTTTCTTCCATTCCTTTTTGAGGAGTTTGCAAGAATCCGAAGATCATCCGGTATGGCGGAATCTCATCGCCAGCGTAGCGCCCTCCCCGAGGAAAGCAGCGCCCGAAGCCGATCTCGGCTCCCGGTAAGGGAGTCGGGTCAGCCGGGTCCTTCTGCGGCGGGAGGGGCGCGAGCCGCATCCAAGCCCGGAGTTCAGCCGGTCCAGCGGCGCTTGCTGTTGGGGGAAGATACCCCAATGCAAAGCCTTCATGCGGCCCGGTTGCTCCTGGATCATCCTCCGGTCCAACTGACGGGTGACACCCCAGCCACCCCTTGGCTCCAGGACATTGCCCGTCTAGTGGACTCAGCCAGAAGAGTTCTTTGTGGCAATTCAGCCGAGGCTTCCGGCGTCCTCATAAGGAGTTCGTATGGTGGATGCACAAGCTTCGATCGCTCTTTAGCGACCTCTCCCGCCGCGAGGCGGGATAAAGGGAAGAATCTTGGCTGCAGCCCCTGCAGCGAGGGGCGTGCACAAGCTTCCGCATCCTCCCGCGGTACTCCCATGCCGGAGGAGAACCGCGGGGATCTAAGGGCACGCCTCAATGAGGGGCGGCTCCAGCGGGGAGACGATCTGCGTCGAGTTCTTCGGAGGCGTCATCCGCAACAACGCGCCGAACCCCCGCTGCCGGTCAGTCAGAAGGGGGCTTCCCCTTCCGACTCTGGGGAGAGTGTAGACTCGCACTCCTCGACCCCTTCTCAGGGTCAGGGGGCTGGTGGGCGACACTACTCCCCATATAATGTTGGGTGCCAGGCGTTTTCCCTCCGTCTACGCCAATCGGCGTGGCCAGAAAGATTTCGTCCCGCGCCCATCGAGAAGTATGACGGCACCACCAACCCTGAAGAATTCCTGCAGATTTATACGACGGTGGTGCGTGCTGCCGGGGGGTCAGATAGAGTTATGGCCAACTACTTCCCGATGTCGCTGACAGGCTCCGCCCGCTCCTGGCTGCTGAACCTTCCTCGAGGTTCGGTACACTCGTGGGAGGAACTGTGCGACATTTTTGTAGCCAACTTTCAGGGCTCCTACGCTCAACCGGGTGTGGAGGACGACCTTCACGCTTTGGAGCAGAAGGAGGAGTCACGAGGGGTTTATTCGGCGGTTTAGCCATTGCCGCAACACGATCCCCGGATCTCTGGCGATCGGTTATTATTGCGTTAGGAGGGTTAGGGATCGAAGATGCGGGAGAAGATGGCTACCCTTTGTCGCTACCACTTCCGAGCTCTTCTCCCTGGCTCATAAGTGTGCCCGGCAATGAGGCTCGGAAGGGTGCAGCAGGCCCTCAAACCACTGACGAAGCCGGGCGTCGAAGTCCTCCGACCGTAAAGAAGAAGCGCAAGGAGGCCGTCGCCGAGAGGTTTTGGTGGCCGATCGAAGCCAAGCCTCGTGGCGCGACGATCGAGGAGCGAAGGAGAGATCGCCGGGACCAGCGAGACAATCGCGAGGATCGCCGTTCTCCCCGCCGTGAAGACGGCGAGGGCAAGCCATCTTGCCCCATCCACCGCACAAATGGGCACGACTTGGAAGATTGCCAGGTTGTGTCCAAGTTGGTGGAAAAGCGGCTCAGAAAGCGCCGCGAAAAGGATCGCGGAGATGATGACGGCGAAGATGACACCCCGGCTTTCCAACAAGCCGAGCACACGGTGGCATACATTCATGGGGGTTCGGCCACCTACTCTTCCAACTCGCGATACAAGCGAGAGCCGAGACAGTGTGTGCCACCATGCGAGCCGGGGCGAGTCGAATTTCTTTGAAGTGGTCGGATCAATCGATCACTTTCGGTCGGGCCGACCACCCGGCGAACACTTCGGCCCAAACCATCTCCGATCGTGGTCGCCCCTACGGTCGAGGAATGCGAAGCTTGGCGAGTACTAGTTGATGGAGGAAGTGCCATCAACTCGCTTTGTCGATCGGGCGTATCAGGCACTCCAAATACCTTATGAAGAACTGCGCCCCGCACCGCTTTTTTATGGAATTGCCCCCGGGATGGGTCTAATGCCTCTGGGACAAGTCCAGCTGCCCGTCACGTTCGGAAGCGCTGAAAACTTCCGGACGGAGCTCATCAACTTTGAGGTCGCCGACTTCGACCTCCCTTACAACGCCCTGCTTGGCCGGCCAGCGCTAGTCAAATTCATGGTAGTTACGCACCATGCTTATTTGCTGATGAAGATCCCTGGGCCAGAGGGCCCAATTGTGGTAAAGGTGGACAAGCTCGAAGCCTTGCGCCTCGATAAGCAAGTGCAAGATTTACTGGAGCCGCTGTTCGGCGCGTGGCGCGAAAGACCCCTCAGCGCTCCCCGGCCAAGGCTCGCGCTTCACCGATCCCTTGGGTGAGGTGAAGGTGGTCCCCGTGGGTGAGGAAGGCTCGGGCAAGGCTGTGAGAATTGGCGCTGATCTCAGCGCCAAATAGGAAGACGCGCTCGTCACCTTCCTCCGGTCTAATCTAGATGTGTTCGCCTGGGAACCATCTGAAATGACCGGGGTCCCTAGGGAGGTGATCGAGCACCGATTGGCAACGCTACCTGGAGCGCACCCAGTCCGACAGAAGATCCGGAGGCAGGCGCCAGAGCGACAAGAAGCCATTCGGGAAGAAGTGGAGAAGCTATTGCAAGCCGGAGTTGTGCGGTAGCCGCCTACCCTGAATGGTGGCTAACCCGTACTCGTGAAGAAGTCCAATGGGAAGTGGCGAATGTGTATAGACTTTACCGACCTCAATAAAGCCTGCCCTAAGGACCCTTACCCTCTGCCGAGGATTGACCTCGTTGTCGATTCTACGGCAGGATGTGAAGCTCTATGTTTCCTGGACGCCTACTCAGGATATCATCAGATTAGAATGGCGCAGGAAGACGAAGAAAAGACGGCCTTTGTCACCTCTTTTGGTGTGTACTGTTATGTTCGAATGCCCTTTGGGTTGAAGAACGCCGGATCTACCTACCAGCGAGCCATGCATATTGTATTCAAGTCACAAATTGGGAAGAACCTGGAGGTATATGTTGATGACTTGGTGATAAAAGCTAAGGCCGCTGATGGGTTGGTTGAAGATCTGAAGGAAACCTTCTCCCACCTCCGGCACTACTGCTTAAAGCTGAATCCTGAGAAGTGCGTGTTCGGGGTGTCGTCTGGGAAGTTGCTTGGCTTCCTGGTCTCCAGCCGCGGGATCGAAGCCAATCCAGACAAGATTGAAGCAATTGAACGAATGAAGCCACCTGTCCGGCTCAAGCAGCTTCAGTGCTTAGCTGGTCGCCTGGCCTCCCTCGGCCGGTTCATAGCCATTTGGGAGAAAAGTCTCCCATTGTTCAAGTGATGAAGAAGACTAATTCCTTCGAGTGGACCGGAAGCCCAGCGAGGCATTTGAAGATCTGAAGAAGTATCTCTCCTCGCCTCTGTCTTTGGTCGCCCCCGAGCACAGTGAGCCGCTTCTCCTTTATGTAGCGGCAAGCCCCTCGGATGAGTGCAGCACTAGTAGTGAGCGAGAGAGGCGTCTGTGGCCGGTCTATTATGTGAGCAAGGTCTTTGCATGATGCTGAAACTAGGTATCCCCAGGCTCAGAAAATGGTGTATGCTGTGCTGGTGGCATCAAGAAAGCTGCGACATTATTTCCAAGGAAGGGAGATCACTGTGGTCTCCTCGTATCCTCTGCGGGAGATCCTTCACAATCGTGAAGCTGAAGGTCGTATCGCCAAGTGGTCTGTCGAGCTGGGGGAATTTGGCTTCAAATTTGCCCCCCGCACTGCTATCAAGAGTCAAAGACTGGCGGACTTCATTGTTGAATGGACTCCGGCAGATGGGGAAGATAAGGAAGTCCCCGTGCCCACGCCTTGGACGCTCCTCTTCGATGGATCCTTCAGGCTCGAAGGCGCGGGGGCTGGGTTCCTCCTGGTCTCCCCGACCGGGGACCTCCTCAAATATATAGTCGTCCTGGACTTTAAAGCTACCAACAATGTTGCGGAATACGAAGGATTGCTTTGGTGGGCTCGAGTGCCGCAGCCATCGGCATCTGGCGCCCTCTGATTAAAGGCGATTCTTTCTTTGGTCATCAACCAGGCAAGGAAGGACTTCACCTGCTCTGATCCGTCATGGCGGCTTACAGCGGAGGTTAGAAAGATGGAGAGACACTTGAAGGGCTAGGGTATACACACATACCCGGCGCGACAATTATTTAGCGGACGAGCTCGCTCGGCTCGCCTCGACAAGAGCCCCTGTTCGGTCGGAGTCTTTGAAGAAAGGCTTCGCGGCCGTCCATCTCAGCCCGTCCCTGGTGGGGAGGATGGTGATGTCGCTTCAGCCCTCGCCGGATGGGAAGGCGGCGCCGCCTATCGCAACCCCGTTTCGGGTGGGGGCGATGGTGGCGCCGCCCGACCACGTTGCAGGAGGAAAAGTGGCACCGGCGGAAACGCTTGGCAGCGGAGTACCAGACGATCACTCTGTGGTCGCCGTGCTTGACCGGGAAGGCACATGGATGGACCCGATCCTGGCCTACTGCGGGATCAAGTATGCCCCGACGATGATGCGTCACCGAGAAGATAGCGCGGAAGGCCAAGCGCTACACCCTGGTAGATGGGGACCTGCATCGCCGGGGTGGAAGCGGAGTTCTTCCGAAGTGCATCACTCGGGAAGAGGGAAGCATTTTGCTTTCGATATCCATGGAGGCGTGTCACGGGAGCCATTTTTCGATCGAACCTGGTGGGAAAAGCTTTCCGCCACGGGTTCTATTGGCCAGCGCCCTCCAGGATGCTTGCGGTGGTGAGGAGATGCGAGGCGTGCGATTCCACGCCAAGCAAATCCACCAACCAGCCCAAGCTCTGCAAACCATCCCGCTCTCATGGCCCTTCGCGATGCGGGGCTGGATATCTGGGTCCGTTCGCGGGCCACGAGGAGGCTACACTCATCTGCTCGTCGCCATTGACAAGTTCACCAAGTGGGTGGAAGCTGAAGCCGTGAGAACCATTACCGCCGCAGCCGCGGTCAAGTTCATGCGAGGATCTTCGCCGCTTCGGTCGCCAACCGTATCATCACCGACAATGGCGCCCGATTCACTGGCCGCTTTTACGGACTTTGCGAAGAAATGGGCACGAAGGTCTGCTTTGCCTCCGTTGCCCATCCAAGAAGCAACGGCCAAGTTGAGCGAGCCAATGCCTTTAGTCTTTGAAGGGCCTCAAGACTCGGGCGTTTGATCGACTTCACCGGCGTGGCTCACGGTGGGTTGAAGAACTCCGGCAGTGTTGTGGTCACTCGGACCACTCGGCCGGGCACGGAGAGACTCCATTCTTTACGGTTTACGGAGCAGAGGCTGTCCTCCCTTGAGTTGACATTTGGGTCGCCGCGTGTTGCTGCGTTCGCGGAAGAAGATCAGGAAGAGATGCGCCAAGGCGATGTCAATCTCCTGGAAGAAGCCGGGATCGTGCGGCCTGCAGCGCCGCTTCGGTATCGGCAAAGCCTCGGGAGGTACCACGCCGCGGTCGGTGAGAGAACAACGGCGTGGGCGACCTGGTCTTGCGAAAGATTCGATCGCGGTGGGTTGCACAAAGCTGTCTCCCGAGTGGGAGGGCCCCTTTAAGGTGGTTTCGATCTCGACCGGGGCGGTCAGGTTGGCCAGCGAGGGCGAGGAGGAAGCTGGCGAACTCGCGAGAATATAGAGAACCTGCGCAAGTTCTACCCTTGAACGGTTGTAAGTTTGAGGTTTTGTTCCTCGCGCCCGGTCGAATCATGTCTGTCTTTGCCCGACTAGCCGAAACGACCGTTGTTCGAAAATTAAGTATTACGTTCCGTTGTTTTTAGCGATTACTTCATGCCTTTACAGTTCGTGTTTTATGGCAAAGTGTTGAGCGATCACTCTAGTCCGCTCGATCCTGTGGCGCCCGATGGCAAAGCGGGACCACTCTGTAAGTGCGGCGAGCAGATTGGGCAATTGGGCGGTGGTTTGAACTCGGCTCGGCACGGTCATGACACTCGGGTGTCCCGTGGTGGCGATTTAAACACTGCTATCAAAAGCCTACATCCTGTCACGTCTTACATTGTGTCCGCCCCGCGGAGGCCACGAGGGTACGTGTCGTTTGCAGGACTGTAAAGCAACGAGAAAAGAATCGCCGGACACAAGGGTGTTTTACTCCCTTCTTTTCCTTCTAAGCCTTAAGCGGCGGTAGCATTCAAGTTAATCTTTGGCGATCAAGAAGGTGGAAGGCTAAGAAGACAAGTTAAACATTGCTTTGAATAAGTCTAAAAATGTCATGTCTATTCCATGAAAATGCTTTACAAAAGTTGTTGCGGGACGACAAGTTAAAAAAAAGGGAGAAAGGGAAGAAGGGTCTAGGCTATCCTATCCTTCTTCCTCCTCGTCCGCCACGGTGCTCTACTTGAGGTCTTCCGCGAGGAGTCCAACGTCGGCGCCGATGCCACGTCTTCTGCTTCTTTGCTTCGGTAGCGAGGTTGACCATCTCGGTGGCGGCGGCGTGGTCGGCGGCACTGCACCAGCGCCTCCGCCTCGCTTGATCTCCTTCAATCCCTGGGCGGCAGCCAGAGGATCAAAGTTGGCGTCCTCGACGCGCGAAGACGCCAAAAGCGAACGCGTCGCGTAGCGGCCGCTCTGCGCGCTTCTCTGGTGGACCGGTCGGCGGGCGGCGAAGCCGGGCGGTGAAGTCCGCGATCCGGCCGAAGCGGCGTAGTGCGCCGGCCACGCTCGATGGCGCTTGCTGCACCAACCCTGATGGAAGCTGTCCCCATCCGGTCGGCGTACCTCGGCATCCGCAGAGTGTACGCCTCGGGTAGGTGCGGTTCGTCATTGCGCCTCGAGCTCTTCCATGAGCTCGGCGGCGCGAGTGGCATCGCTCCGCTCCCCACCAGCTCCGCTCCTTCCTTTCCACTTTCGATCATGTAAATCAGCCACCTCTGCCGAGGCTGGTGATCTCGCAGCGGCGTCGGCGGCCGTTGCTGCTCGGCGAAAAGCGGTGGCTGGTGTGGGAGTAGAGCTGTCCAAGGCGGCGGCAGCGCATCTGCGTCCGCCGAGGAACGGAGTCCGCGGGAAGATCCGGAGTGGGCTGTGGCCCAGCGCCTCTGAGTGCCTGCCGGCGGCTGGCCGGCTGCATGCTGATCGCCGGCTTCTTCTCGTCCTGGCGGATCAGCCGCAGCTCTGTCCGCTACCTCAGCCCCGATGCCCGGCCGCGAGGCGGTGGGAGTGCGGCGGGTGCCCTGGAACAAGCAAAAGCAAGCAAAGGTAAGGCTCCATTCGAAGGTTAAAAATTTTTTACCGTCCCTTTTTTGTGTTTCAAGGACTGCAGTACTGGTGAGGCCTCGGAACCGAGGCACTCCGGAGTGAGCGGCCCCTCGAGGCACCAGCCTCGGTGGCGAGTGGCGAGGACCGCTCCACCGGAAGCGGCGGCGGAGTCAACCGCCGGTGAATCTGCCATGGCATTGGCGGGTCGTGGCGATGGCGGTGGCGGAGGAGGATCTTTGCCGATGGCGGTGGAGAGATCTTTGCGCCGGTGGGTCCGCCATCGGCGGCCAGCGGAATCGGCCGCCCGGCGATGGCGGTGGCGGCAATGCGGCGCGGTCGGTCGCCAACGCTAAGCGCCCGGCCCGCCCGGCGATGGCGGTGGTAGTGGAAGGAAAAGCGCCGGCGGTCGGCCGTTAGCGGCGCCAGCGAACGATTGCGGCGGTGATAAGCGGGGCGAAGCGTCGCGGCCGTTGATGAAGAGCCCCGCGGTGAGAGGAAGTCCCGATGGGCGGGGCTGCTGTGGAGATCCGGCGGGCCAGCGAAGATGGCCACGATAGCCGTGGTCGGTGGGCGTTCGATGGGGGCGATGTCGTCGGCGGCAGACGCTTGTTCCTCCCTGGTCGCGCCCGTAGGAGTGCCGCGGATTATCAGGGGCCCTTGATGGACGATGATGGGCGTCCCCATGGCGTCCATCTTGGGCATCGCCTTGACGATCTCCGCCCGATCCCGAGGCTGCATGTCGCAGAGTGGAAGCGCAGCCTCGGGGAAGGGTGGAACGTCGCTCAACTGGCCCAGTCGCCCCATCCAGGAAGCGATCTGTGCGGCGTCCAGCTTTCCCACGGCTGACACAAAAAAAAAAAAAAAATGAATGATGAGAGAATGATGATGATGAAGAAGGAAGGTATAAAAGCTCACCTCCAGGAATCGTCCGAGTCCCGTCATCCACGCCCAGATAGTGCCAGGCTGGACGGTGGCGGCGGCGCAAAGGACTAATCCTCCGGGACACGAAGTCCCGGAGAACCATGCCTCCGGTCAGCCCCGCTGTCCGCAGCCGATCAACCCGAGCCAACATTGCAAGTAGCTCGGGCGTGTCGGCGACCGGAGATCCCCAGTCAGATTTGCTGCCCACCGCTCCGGTGGGAAGCCCCAGGGCTTCAATGCCGCTATCGTCTTCAACGTACACCCAGTCGGGGCGCCACATGTTCCCGCTGGATCGGTTCTCCATTGGAATATAGCGCGCCACGGCCCCGTCTCTACGTCGCAGATGGCAGCACCGGAGATGCTGGAGCCCTGGTGACGCGAGCGAAGAAGTAGCGGAAAAGGAGGAGATTGGGCATTACCCCTATGAACATCTCACGAAGTGGGCAAAGACGGAGAGGAGCACAATGGAGTTAGGGGAAGGTGGATGTTGTGAATGTCATAGAAGTTGAGGACGGCGATGTAGAAGTCCGAGATGGGCGAGACCAAGCCCGCCATCATCGCCTGAACAAAGAAGATGACTTCCGGATCGACAAGTGAGGAGCGGCGATCCGGCCGCATGCGAGAGCGCGTGGCGATCACCTTGGAGCATTTAGCGGCGGCGTTCTCTTCCACAGTTGAAGGAGGGAGGACAGGAGTCGGAGAGGCCATCAGAATCAGCTAAAGCAGAAAAGAAGCTAAGGAGCAGAGGCGAAAAGCGAAAACGGGAACATGCCCCCCCCCCCGTCGCCTGCTTATTTATAAGAATTCAAGGGAGAGCCTGGCGGGAAAAAGTCGAAGAGACGCGGCGGTTCGGATGCGGGAAAACCAAAGCATTTTTCAAGGAAGTGGGCACGTCCCACGAAGCCACGGAAACGGCCGCAGTATCCACCTCGGGACCGGAAAAAGAGGCAAGTTTTTAAAGACCGCGGCGTGCGTGGGCATTTATGGGCCCCACCCGGGAGATTGAACCGTTCGACGAAGAAAAAGAAAGAATAAAGACACTCCTGGGTGGGCCCGGGGGCTACTGTCAGCGTATTAAGCGCTGGGGTACCCACGCAGCCGCATTAAGTACTGTCGCCAAGAGGACAGGTGGCGTTCAGGCCACTCCTCGAGGCGACCAGCCAAGGTGCTCGCCAGGGGACAGGTGGCGCTCAGGCCACTCCTCGAGGCGACCAGCCCGTCTTGTCGCCAAGAGGACAGTGGCGTTGAGCCACTCCTCGAGGCGACCAGCCAAGGTACTCGCCAGGCGAGTGGCGTTCGAGCCACTCCTCAGGGCGACCAGCCAAGGTGCTCGCCAGAGGCAGTGGCGCTCGAGCCACTCCTCGGGCGACCAGCCAAGTTGCTCGCCCGGAGGGCAGGTGGCGTTGAGCCACTCCTCGGGCGACAGCGAAGTGCTCGCCAGAGGGGCAGTGGCGTTGAGCCACTCCTCGGGCGACGATCAAGGTGCTCGCCAGGGGCAGTGGCGCTCGAGCCACTCCTCGGCGACCAGCCAAGTTGCTCGCCGAGGGGCAGTGGCGTTCGAGCCGCTCCTCGGGCGACAGCGAAGGTGCTCGCCAGGGGACAGTGGCGTCGAGCCACTCCTGGCGACCAGCAAAGGTGCTCGCCAAGAGGGCAGTGGCGCTCGAGCCACACCTCGGGCGTAGTTCCCAAGAATCAACCCGTGTCGTGCTCACAGGCGAAGGGTCAAGGATATTTAATGCGAGGCGTGTATTTAATGCGAGACGTGCGCATTAATTGCAGGGTGTGAAGGCTGTGGTATGGCGGCGCGTCTTCCCTAGGCGCGCATTAATGATGGGTGGCGCCGAATCGACATCCCCTCTCTCCTGGCGGAGCATGCAGGGGTGACAGACAGGCGGGGCCCAAGGCGAAGTCTAAGTCAGTTAGGACAAGACATTAAATGTGATGTAAGAGAGTATGACGGGTGCATTAAATGCACTGTAGTAACGTGTCAGACGCTTGCTTTACGCAAGCTTGTAAGCCCCATGCGCCTCAGCCAGCCCGAGTATAAAAGGGAGCTAGGATGCATGGGAGGAGGGTTGTTGTTGATTATTGGGTTGGCAGAACCTGAGAGGGTCTTCTTCCCCAGCCTTGTAAGAACCTTGAACTCAGAGGAAACCACCAAGCAGGACTAGGGTTATTACTCCTTTGGAGGGCCCGAACCTGGGTAAACTCGACTGTCTTCTTGCTTGCTTCCAACATCCCGTTCTTCCTGTCTTTGGAGCGGTTGCCACAAAAGCCCCCAGTCCGAATCTCTCAAGCACCCAGTCTTAGGGTGCCTGTTGGTTAGTAAGCCGACACAATGAATCTAATAAAGAGAGAGGTTTCCCCTTGTATGGTGTGCTTCTCCTTCTTCTATTTGTGTGATTGCTTGGCGTGCCGTGGATTGGCGTGGGTGAACGATCTTGTTTCACAACACGTTATCAGCATGAGTCTACCACAAGAAGTGGAGAATCGTCGACTACGACGAACGACTACTACCAGCGATTGATCACCCGATCTGATCTGCAATCAACTCGCCATCATGCCGGCATCCACTCGGATCGCCGAAAAAGTCCTACGCGATAGTCAACACATCCGACATCAAGAACGTAAGTAATCGCGCATGATCAAAATCCTGCAGATTGTCTCATTGGATGTATTGATCTAATGCACTGTTAGATATCATTCTTGATCTGTTACTGTTATTGTCTTATTAGATGTATTGGAAGCTCCATACCCTGGGTTTATTTTCTAGCTTTTGCCATGTTTAATATGTGGAAACTTAATTTTTCTGTTACTCAAGTAATTATGAAAATTGCTCAAATATTAACGGAGAATTGAAAAATTTGCTAGAAAATTTTGAGGGCATGAGTAGTTGGGATTTGATTTCAGTAATGAAGGAACAGATGCAAGACAATTGGTGTCTAGGAAAACACACATGAGGCTTGGTTCTTTAATTGGCACCCGGAAACGGGAAGTGCTCCCTCCCTCATGTGAGCCCTAGGAGCGGGTTGACCTGGCCATGAGTCGAGCTAACGGAGACATTCATTACCTGTTTTCACTCCCAACAAACAAGAGTTACATAAGATGTCATTAGTATTATGCCGCGTTTAATTGATGTTGGAATTTATTTTCTGTTATTAAGTAATGATGGAAAATTGCTGTATAATTAACAGAAAATTGCTAAATGCTAGAAAAATTCTGGGAAAATTGTGATAATTATCTACTGAATAGATATAGACCAAAACTTTGTTGATTCAATAAGGATGCATGCAAAATAATATTTTACCAGTAGTAAAATTTCGTATTGCTTGCATATAGGATATGTCTGACATCGCAAAAAGGGAATTTGCTGTGCTTACCCTGCATGGCAGCAATTATCTCACTTGGGTAATGGATGCCAAAATCAACCTAACAGCTAGAGCACTTGGAGCTGCTATTGCCCAGCCTGAGCTGTTGCACCTGCTGTGCCTAAACACGCAAAATGCGTCGCTTTACATTTCCTGAGGCACCATCTTCATTCGGACCTGAAGGCCGAATACTTGATGGAGGAGGACCCGCTGGTATTGTGGAATTCCCTGAAGGAACGCTATAACTAGCAAAGATCTGTGTTGTTGCTAGAAGCACAACGCGAATGGACCCTCCTATGCTTTCAAGATTTTAAATCTGTGATAGCATATTATTCTGCAATGCACAAACTTGTCGCTACATTAACGTTTTGTAACCAGAAAGTTACTGATGCTGAAATGATCGACAAAACCTTGTGCACCTTCTACCCCAACATGATGATACTACAGCAATAGTACCGTCATGCAAAGTACAAGAAGTACTCTGAGCTTATTAGTGTTCTGCTAGAAGCAGAAAAACATGATGAACTCCTGTTGAAGAATCATCATGCAAATGCTAATGGAAATCAAGCATTGCCCGAAGCACATGCTACCGCTCAACAGGCTAGTAATAGCTATGGCCGCGAAAAAGGTCAAATGCATGAGGGGAATAAATGGAAGAATAGCAGAAACCAAAAGAGAAAGGGCAAATCCCAATGGAAAGGTAAAGGGAAAGGTACTGGAACCTTCTAGAAGCAAGGTCCAGCCAATAAGGCACCTAACCCTCCTCAGTCGTGTTTTAGGTGTGGGTGCGTTGGCCATTGGTCACGTACATGTCGCACCATAAAGCACCTGGTGGAACTTTACATGAAATCCACTGGGAGATTCCAGAAGAATCAAGAAAAAAAGGTTGAGGCACACTTCATTGAACAAAAAGGTGGGAAGAAGGACGACAACGTCACCGACCCTACGGTCGAGTTCAAATAAAGCCTTCTCGGATATGGTGACTCGCCCATGGAGGAAGATGACCTTCTTGGCACTGAACTTGTGGAATTCCAGAAGAATACCAATGTTCCCCACGAGGAGGAACATGACTTATATGGAGACTAGCAATAGTTTCCTTGTACCCTTTTTGCTTTATGTCGCATTTTCATTAGTTGAGTCTCCTTAAGAGCCTCATATTATCAGTTTGAATATTTGTGTTCCTGCATGAAAATTTGGTCTATGCTCCTGTTGAGCAATTATCAATAATAGTCAAATAAGGTGTTTTTCCAAAATATTTGCTCATTCTTGTGCTATGCTTGTCCTATATTCTACAATTTGTCCTGATGCAATAATTGTTTGATTGTTAAGTTATACCTTTAATATAGAACAAAGTATAATCCAGCGAAGGAGGAGTAAATTTGTCTAGAAGACAGCTATACCACACTAAGTGATTGAAAATTATGACTATCGTCAGAAGCGATGATCTTATAGTTGGCACTGGAAGAATGTCAGATTATACTCTCAGTCCAGTTGTACTCATTTATATCTTAAAGACATTGGTCTGAATGATACCCATATGCAGACATAGAAAGAGGATGGTACTGAATACCTACTCATGGCTAAGTTTAATGGGTGTAATAAATGTGTGGTTGAAAAACTTCCTCCCTTCTTCTCTGAGTTATACTACGCATATATAAAACTTGAAGTTTGTATTGCAATAAAAACCCAAAGATATTTAAAGATCTTGTAGATTGACTGGGCAATCTTGAGTTGAATAATATGAGAAAATAATTAGTAATTCTGCTAGCCATAGCATAAAGACTTTCCTAGACCTAAAGATTTCTTATGCCCTGTTTGTGCAATAGGAAAATTTACGGTTAGATCCTCTAACTTGTAGAAGAATCACTGAATATCCTGGCGAAAATTCAAAGTGATATTTGTGAACCTTTTCGGCCCGTATTGGGCCCTTTCAGATATTATATATCTCTTATCTACTACGAACTTGCTTCTGCCAAAGTTAATTACCTAAATTTTTAAGAACCTCCTTTCCAGAAGAAAGAATCAAGTCTATTCAAATGGACAGTGCTAACGAGTTTAATCTCAAAAGCATTTAATAATTATTATGTAGCTCTGGGCATTAATGTAGAGCACTCTGTACCTCATGTCCACACATTAGAATGACCATGTAGAGTCATTATTAAAAGAATAAAATTTATTGCTTAACCACTTTGTAGAAAGTAGGCTACCCACCAGTTACTGGGGCCACGTAGTGTTGCACACCGCGATATTAATTCAACTCAAATCAACTGCATATTATGGATTTTCCCCGTTGAAGATAGTGCATGGAAGAGAATTAAGTATTTTCCATCTGCGAAAATTTGGCGGTGTTGTATACATGCCAATCTCTCCACCACAGCATACCACTACGGGATCTCACCAGAAGTTGGGGATCTGTACACGACTTGGTACACTAATTGTACTAAGGACATTTATCGGCATTAGGGGGAGATAAGTACCACATTAAAGAGTGCCGAGTCCTTAGATCCACGCACTAAAGAGACCGAACTTGAAGTTCGAAAAGTAATAAATCTGCAAGAAATAAGCTAAGAATCTGCCAAATGCCTTCACTGATCATAAGGTAGTGGAAAGATCTCATATACATGCAGTATATACACCTGAAAGAGTGGAAATATCCTAGAAGGATATTGAACCCACTCTTGACCCTCATGATAAAATGAGGGGGAGGCCTCCAAGTGCACGGGACTCAATTCCATGGAGACGTCCGCAAAAATAGAGAACCAAATAAATGAGAACACTGCCCATAACAGTGGAAGAATCTCAACCTAATGTTGAGAAAATCCCTGAAGTGAGCCATCTAGAAGATGGTAACATCCCTGAAGTGATCCATCCTGAAGATAATAACCCCAGCGTATATTTTGTGCGCACAATCCAACGCTGGGAGTCGAAACACCCAGACTTCATCGTTGTGGGAAATCACGAGGAGCTGGAAGAAATTAATAAAGAGATATCCCTGGAGTGATACAGGAGAATTATATATAAAGAAAGTTTACAATTGTCGACATATTTTGCTTCTAAAAATTGCTAAAATCTGGATCTAGAACCGAAGTCCATGGCAGAGTGCCAGAAGTGCTCATCTAGGGTCACTTGAAAAAGCAATTGGGGGTAGCGCTCGCTTAATGAGAGGAAAGTCCTTGGTCCTGTTGACTAAACATTTCCTAAAATGTTCCCTGTAGGATCAAAGGGACTTTTTTTTCATCCTGAAGAGATATGAAAATATCCAGATGGTGAGATATAAAGCGAGGCTTGTAACACAAGGGTTTTAGCAGAGACCTATCATCGATTACGATGAAACATGTTCTCCTATAATGAGAAGGATAACGTTCCGAAATTTAATATTGATAGCAGCAAGCTTAAACTTATCCGTACAGTTGATGGATGTAGTGACCACATATTTATATGGGTCACTGAATACGGATTAAAACAGTCGATAAAGATGTGGTACAATCGACTTAGTAAATTCCTCCTGAAGAAGGAATATGGTCCCTGTAGGAATATTGTCTCTGTGTGTTCATAAAGAAATCCCAGAATGGATTTTTGTTTTTCTCTGCGGTGGTACAGCCATTTCTTGGCGGTCTTTAAAACAGACTTTGGTAGCCGCTTCTACCAATCACTCAGAGATTATATCTTTGTAAGGAAGCCTCACGGGAATGCGTTTGGCTAAGGCGTGTAATTAACCACGTCCAGAAGTCAGGTGGTATGAATACCGTTGATACCCCTACTATTATCTATGAAGATAATGCTGTTTGTGTTGCACAAATGCAAATGGGTTATGTAAAGAGCAATATCACGAAGCATATTGCTCCTAAGTTCTTTTATCCTCACGAACTCCAGAAGAATGGTGAGATAAAAATAATACAAACTAAGTCATGTGAAAATCTATCAGATTTATTCAAAAAATCTTTGCCAAAGTCTACCTTCCAAAGGTACGTCGATGGCATTGGAATGAGGCGACTTAGATATTTGCAGAGTTCAGGGGGATTAAATCCTGAAACATAATCCCTTTTGCTCGATCCTGAAGATCATAGTCTATATCTTGAAGATTATAAGTTGTGTTCTTTTTCCCTTCGTGAGTTTTTCTGAAGTTTTCTCACATGAAGGTTTTTAATGAGGCAACTAGTGTTACACGGATTGCTGGTGCAATGTACTCTTTTCTCCATCCCTTTTTTCCCACTGGGTTTTTGGGAAGAGTTTTTAATGAGACATGTGCATTGCGCGGTATTCGCCCAAGGGAGAGTGTTATGTTATGGATAGAATCCGTATCCCCGGAGAGAAGAATTCTATCCATGATTGGCTAATCCGAATTTATCTCTAGGGGTCCTCCACTATATATATATGACATTGCCTTCTACAAGAATCAATGAATCTAATAAAGAGAGAGGTTTCCCTTTGTATGGTGTGCTTCTCCTTCTTCTGTTCGTGTGATTGCTTGGCGTGCCGTGGATTGGCGTGGGTAAACAATCTTTTCACAACAGCAGCAACTTAAAGGGGTAAAGCCAGGCCGTCTGATTTGGAGCGTACGGCCCTCCTTTGACCAGCCGGCCAGTACGCATACGATGTACACGAAGGCACAGGAGAACGAATCCACGGCAGGATATGCTGCTCCATCTGTATGTGATTGATAGATTGACGCGTGGGCCATGCACACAGGTACAGTCCACGATGAATTTGTCAGGCTTGCCGTCTAGTCAGCGCAAAGCAGGTGGAGATATATAGTAGTGGGCATGCACGAGCAGCAGATCTTGGTCGGATCCTGTTAAGATATGATTAGAGGTCGTATCTCGATACGGAAAGATTCTATTTATTGGTGAGTCAAACTGAATTAATTTTTAGGAGTTCTCTACTATATATTATCTTGTACAGAAAATCTTATCTAATAAATAGAGAGTTTTTCCTATTACATTATGTTTGCTTCTAATTGCGTCTCTACTTCTATTCATGTGATTATATGAACGTGCTGTCGATTAACGTAGGCAAACGATTCCATTTTATAACATGTTATCAGCACAATCGTTCTATACATGGCTGACCGGAATCATCTACACCGCATAGACATCTTCATCGTGACCATTCGTTGATCGTCTGCCTGCGTCAAGTCTACACGGCATCGAGCTCACCTGCATCACGCGATCTACACTATTGCAAGCCCTACGTAAGTGATCACGTGTGAATAGTAGAAAATTTTGGCAAATTATTTTTGCTACTTTGCATATTAGCAGTCGATCTAATCGGTGAAAAACAACGTTGCTGTTCCTTCAATAAATAGAAAAAATTGACTGATCGCCGCAGGTGCCCACTACGCTCGGCCCTGCAGGCCGCCGCTCCCCGCCACGCCTGCCGTGCCCGGCTCCGTTGACCGTTAACGCCTCTGTCCACGCTCGCGCACCCCGTCGGCTAGCGCCACCATCAGCCTCACGCGGTTAAGCCCGTAGCAACGCCGGCCAGGCCGCATCAGCGTCGCGAGGCGGCGCCCATGGCCCCGTCGATCCGCGTCTCGCTCGGCAAGCTGCGTCCACCGGCCTTGGTCTCTACTGTCATTGTCCGCGCATGCGCCTCGGCTGCGGCCGACGGCCCATCGTCGGCCAGCCTCGACCTCTGCCGCGCAAGGCTGCCTCGCGCGCCACGGCCCCCTAACGTCATTCGAGCTGCCGCATGCGCCCCGGTCCGCTACCACACGTGCCCCGGCCCGCTACCACACGTGCCTCGGCCTATACCGCGCACGTCCGCCTCCGCACGCGCCTCGACCGCCGTCCCACCGACTGCCTGCGCCTCTGGCTCCACCGACCGCTCGCGCCTTTGGCCCCATTGGTTAGCTTCGGCCTCGCATGGCCTGCCGCCACCTTGACCCCGCCAGCCAGCCCCAGCCCCGCCGACCGCCGCGCCCGGACCTGATGGCGCTGCCGGAAGCAGCCTTTCGCCCCCCAAGTCCCGATCGAACTTGATCTCTTTGTTGCCTGCTGTAAGGAACATGTTAACTTCGGTTCATGTCCGGTTGAGCGGGAGCAGAATTACCCTTTTGCCCCTGGGTTTTTTTGTTTTCGAAAAACATTAATAATTCTGTTATTAATGCTGCATATTGTTAAATAATTAATAGAAAATTGTTGAAATTGCTAGGAATTTCAAGAAAATTATGATGACACATTGTACGTGCCATGGCTCTGATTTTATTTTTCTTACCATTATTTCATGTTGATATGTGCTAGAGTTTAATTTTTCTGTGGTTAAGTAATTCTGAAAATTGCTTGGTAATCAACAGAAATTCATGAAAATGCTAGAAAACTTCTAGAAATTTCTAGATAGAATATTATGAGCCTTGTGTCTTTGAATTTATTGTCCTATTATAATTGCATATTAAATTTATTTTCTGCTATTTGCTTAAATAATTAGCAGAAAACTATGGAATTTGCTAGAAAAATTCTGAAAAAGTTTAGATAATTATCTTCTAAATAGATATAGACCAAGCTTTACTAATTGAATAGTGAGCATGCAATATAATGATTTTACCAGTAGTAAAAGTCATTTTGCATAAATAGAAATAGGATACGTCAGACATCGCATAGAGGGAATCTATTAAGCTTGCCCTGACTGGCAACAATCACCTTACCTAGGCAATGAATACTAAGATTAATATGATAGCATAATATTTTAGAGCTACTGTTTCTTAGCCTGAAGCTGGTATCCCTGCTCTTCCCGAAGTCGCCATGGTACGACCTTGCACTTCTTGACACATTATTTTCATACGGACCTGAAGGTCGTATATTTGATGGAAGAGGGCCTGCTAGTACCTTTGAATTCTCTGAAGGAAAATATATAACTAACAAAGATCCATCCTGTTGCCAGAAGCACAACACGAATGAACCCTCTTGTGTTTTTAGGATTTTAAAGGCTATAGCAGTTCATAACTTTGTCATGCACAAGCTTGTCACTGAACTAACATTATGTAACCAAAAAATTACTAATGCTAAAATGGTTGACAAGATATTATGCACCTTCCACCCCAATATGAGGATGCTGCTGTAATAGTATCATCATGCCAAGTACCAGAAGTACTCCGAGCTATATGCATTTTGCTATAATCAGAAAAGCGTCATGAACTGCTGGTGAAGAATCTTCACATACTTCATAATGGAAGTCATGCAATGCCCGAAGTACATGCAAATGCTCAGCAAGATGGAAATAGCCGATGGCTACAAAAGGGCCAAAGGAATAAAGGGGACAAATGAAAGAATGGCATATCAGATAGGGAAGAGGCAATTTATAGTGGATAAGTAAAGTTAAAGAGCAAAGGGGTTTTTAGAAGCAAGATTTAGCTAAATGAGGTTGCAAACGCCAAATAACCCTGTTTTTAGGTATGGATGTACTAGCCATGGGCCGTCCATCTATCGCATCCCGATGTATATGTTGAGTCATACTTCGCCGTTCAACCTGTTGTTGACACGAACGCTGAGAAGTGTGATGAAATGGTTCTTAAAATTATTAAGTTCGAGAAGTCCCAGAAGGACACATACGACTCATGTGGAGACCTAGATTAGTCTCCTAAGTATTCCTTCGCCTTGCTAAGACAATGTCACATATTCTTTATAAGTCACCTTATCAGTTTAGCCATAGTTCCTGAACGAACATTTGGTCTATGCTCCCATTAAGTGATCATCATTTAAAATTGAGTAAATACCTATTTCCTAGGTATTTGGTTAATTGTGCTATGTTTGTTCTATATTTTATAAATTGTTCCTGATGCAACATTTATCTGATTATTAAGACATACTTTTAATATAAAACAAAGTATAATCCAATGATGGAGGAGGAAATCTGTCTAGAAGACAGTTGAACCACACTAAGTGTACTGTAAATATTATGACTATCGCTAGAAGCAATGCTTTCATAGTTGGCGCTGGAAGAATCTGAAGGACCATGTGGAGGTCCATCCATGTTTGTGATCAGTATTTGACTTTAATTGATCAAGATATGCTTAGGTTTGAGTTTGATTTGAATTGGAATTCAAAAGGAAGCAATTTGAGTTATGTTAACTTCTTGTGGTACTACCGGCCTATGGTTGGCATTAGTACTGACTTGATGAACAAGACATGATTAATTGTAAGTACTTGAATGATTATTGCATATTGTTGTTGGACAATGTTATATGAGGTGGTTCCTTGTCTTTGTTAGTTGCAGGGCTTCGTTCCGTGGTCATTGTGAGGCGGAGGATGGCGGGACTAGGCGATGTTCGTCGGAGGTCCGAAAGGCCGGTGATCGCTGGAAGATAGCCGGAGATGAAGTGGATGCAATTCAAAAAGTCAAGGGAACCTTGTGGATGCTGGCTTGAAGCTACTGGGTCAAGAAACCCATTGTGTCATGGGTTTTAGAAGATAGAGTAGCGGTCAAGTCAGCTAGTGGATAAAATCCGGTTGTTAGTGAGTTTTGGGTTAGCCCAATAGAGAAGTGTGTGGGATCAACTCCTGGCTCTTGGAGGTTAGCTTAGGATTGAATCAACCCATAAAAGGGTGGAGGATGACTCCCTTGCACTATAAATAGAGGGGAGAGGGTGTGCTCTCCCCCAAGCTTGTAAGAGTAATTCTTGTGTTGCTTTAACAAAAGATTTGCCCACCTAGTTGTGAGGCTTTGGAATTTATCCTCTCCAAGAAATGCAAATTTAATTTTACGCAATTTAATTTTAGTATTTAAATTCCGCAGTTACATTCTCGCAATTTAATTTATGCAAGTTGGATTTTCCTCCCCTCCTACTTGCTTGTGCTTCTTCTTGCCGAAGATGAGTGATTGATTGGATGAATCTTCTCTCAGATCAAATCCCAATTCCTCTAGGCAAACTCGACTTCATCTTTGCGAGAAACCGATCTTTTGGCCCTTCCATGAAGATTTCCTTTGTAAATCGTGTTTGAGGTTTCTACACAGCCTCTGTCTGTTGTCTGTTTTCTCTATGCAACAATCCTTGAATATTTGATAAAAAATTCATATGATCTAAATTGGGGTGATTCTTGTTGAAGGAAGTTCATACGAATTACAGTTTTGGATCTATGATGTTTTTACCGAGCCCCAAATTTTCTGTCTGAGTTTTTTGTGTGGTAGAGCTTGTGATTTTCATCAGATTCTTTCTATGATTGACCTGGATCTGATTTTTGGTGGCTAGCTTCATGACTACTTTCTCTCATCGGATAAAAAATTTGAAATTCAAATGAGCCATAGATTTGGAAAGATCACATTTTGACCTTTTATACTTTTGTGTTGGAAATTCTCTTTTGCTTTTCAAAAGTAGCAGACCTTGTATTATTTATCTCTTTTTCTAAAGGTGATTTTGAATTGATTCTTTTTTTGTGGACTCTCAACAACCAGTAGCACCAAAGAAAAAATCTCCATGACCTTATGAGTCACGAATTTTTATTCATGGCAATTTTATTAGGGGGATGTGCTGCTATTTTAAGATGATCCATGGTTACTTTTAATTCTTGAGGGTTCCTTTGCTTGGTTTGATTATTTAACTTAGTTCTTTGGCCCCGTTGTTGGAGAATGCATCAGTCTTGTCCAAGAGGTAGGAATTTTGGAATTGGGATCATTCACCCCCTCTAATCGCCATCTTGATCTTTCAATTGGTATCAAAGCCGGATTTGCTCTTTTTAGATCTTGACCGGTCTCGAGAGCCATGACGACAGACAAGTACACCACCAAGCCTCCAATCTGCACAAGAATTGACTATCCATTCTGGAAGTCGAGGATGGTGTCATACATCACTACCTAGGACTTCCTGATTTGGCAAAAGGTGAAGCTCCCATATGAGGTTCCTGCCGATGAGAATGTCAATGCCACGAACATGGCTGCCGTTAAGGTGAATGCTAAGGCTAGGAACATCCTCATACAGGGACTCAGCCGTAGTAAGTATGACCGGATATCTCACCTACAATCTACCCATTAGATCTAGGTGACCCTCGATGCTTACCATGAGGGCACTACCCAGATCAAAACAGTGAGGCAAGATCAGTACAAGCGTGACTACAATAAGTTTGAATAGCACGCTGGTGAGAGTCTCGACAAGTGCTTTGATCGCTTCACGAAGGTCCTTAGCGATCTCCAATCAGTCGGTTGCACATCCTCTAACTCGGAGAACGCGGGGCACTTTTTGATAGCACTCGATTTGAGAGTTTGGGAAATGAATGTGACCACCATCGAGGACTCCACTGATTTGTCGACCTTTACTCTTGATGGGCATTATTCCCGTCTCAAGACTCATGAGATCAACATCATTTCTCAGATGGCCTTTGTGAAATCATGTGTTGAAAAATTGACTTAGAATTGAATTTGCAACTGTGTTGTTTCAGATAATTATTTGATATTCCTGTGATAGCATGGTAATTGTTTTGCTTGATGCAATGCGCTTGTGTGAGTGGTTGCATGGACTGATCTTGAGTCAAGTCTTGGACTTATGCTCGTACACGGTTTCGTATTTGTTCATGTGCTGGTGTTGCTTGAGGTCGAACGTGGTCGGTGACGGGACCGGAACTAGGTTCATGGAGGAACTAAGGTTCGGGACTAGGTTCAGGGAGGAACCGAGGTCTTAGTGGTTGAGGATATCATGCGGGACGATCGGACTAGAGAACGGTGCCCGTGAAGGCTAGTGAGTCACGCAGTAGCGGCAGGTGGGCTGTACGCGTGCATATGAGAGATTTGGGCTGTGTGCGTATAATTGGGCCATATGTAATTGGGCCAGATTGATATGCATGCATGTATCTGTATACAAACTCTTCTAGGGTTTACTTCTTATAAATAGGGGGGTGTCCCCTGTATATAGGTATGTGTCAAGGCATTAGGGTTTGTACTCTTTTGTTTTGGAGTACTATAATTAGACTACACAAGTATAAATAAAAATCAATTTCTTTAGCAAGCCACAAAATGAAAAAACAGAGAGAAGAAAGTAACAGCCGGCGGCGTCGAGCGACGAATTCACATGCTACAGGTCTCGAAGCTACAGTGATTAGTGATTTTAATATGGCTACAATAAATCGGATGAACAGTTGTCGGGACCCGAATTTGTAAATCCGGACCCTCTGTGTATTCAGCACTAGTCCAGGATCACGCTAGTGCACACAGTCTCAACATTAGTAAATATCACAATCATACTCAGCGAAATAATAAAGTACTTTAATTAATAAACAAACTGGTTGCTCGACCTTATGGTCAAGTGACAAAAGATACGCCTCGCAGGGCGAGAACTTATTAAAAGTAAATAACTACAGTGAAAATCAAATCAACGATGTGGCGCCATCCAGTATACCACAGGTAACTGACTGGGCTCGCTCCCTAGGTAGATGGCTCCTCCTGAAGTTCTTCCTCCAAAGCTGGCGTCGCTTCTTCTTCAACTGGTGTTGTATTGTTGCAAGGGGTGAGTACTTGGTACTCAGCAAGTCATGCATAGAATGCAAAGCTAATATTCTACATGCATTGATTAATACAAAGGACAGGCTCATGGTTCATTTGCAGTAAAACAACATTCATAAAAACAGTAGTAGATTGCAAAGCAGTAAAAGAATAGTAAAGATAATAACTTTCACAATCATTTCACAAGTAAAGCATTCCACAACCTAAGTCAAATTCTCAGTCCCAACCCAACCATTTACCAAAGCCAAGTTATTTTCATGAAAGTCTAACCCTTGACTGTAATCCCCGAGCAGTGTCCAATACCGCGGACTCAGCTATTCGAATAGATTTTACACTCTACAAAGGTTATGCACTTTACCCACAAGATACAGTCAAACACCACAAAGGCGAGTGCCTGTAACAAAGTCTTTTGGAAACCTCTAACTATGCAAGTGGACCTCCCCGGTTGTTGCACACTAGCCCTTCCCTTAGCAAAGGCGAAGTCTAGGCCAACCAACCGTTAGATAGGTACCTAGCCGCAGCCCCGGTACGCTCCTCCTACAACTACACAAAAGGTGTAGCTGACACCCCGAGGTACCACATGCAAGTTATTAGCAACCTACTCAACTAGGTCCGTCCCATACTGGACATGTGGTCGCACGATTAACTCAGTTCAAAGGCTTTCAAGGTTAAGTCCTTAGGGTGACCAAGGCAAGACTACCCGAAGAACCAAAACATCTTTCTCTTGAACCAACCATGGCCCACCCTGACCATTCTTGCCACTTGCCCCGGTCTAAAGCATTTTATCAAACCCAGTTGATTACCATGCACCACGTGCCATCAACATCATCATCAACAACACACGACACTTCATCAAAGCATGTTCCATAACTCATTAAGTCATCATTAATATTTGATTATCCAAAATCATGTCAACTACGTGGCAGGGCTACGCATGATACTCCAGCGGTCTAATTACCCATGTTGGCAATTTAATAATATCCAACTAAATAATCCTCAACTAGGGTGACAAAGGGTTCATGGCACATAATTATATAATCAAGGTGTCATACAGCAACTAGGCATTTATCTAATTCCCGGACATAATTAAAGCATTTCCTAATTGAATTACCATGCAATAACTTGAATAAAAATAATTTTCAATGGTAGGCCCAACATGATCAAAGCATAACTTGCCTTCAAAAAGCACTTGTTCTTGGTCTTGAGCTGGCTCCTGGGTCAAAACTTCACCTTCGAAACCTTTGGGCACTTCAACGTCTACTCGTAACGGATGAAAATAGCAATTAATAAATAAAATAGAGATCAACTCAAGTCCAAAAATCAAATAAAATTCACCATTAAATAGAGCTTGATTTTATAAAAATTTAGAAATTGGAATCGCTCAAATCGGAGTTAAAATGCAAAAGTTATAGCCATTTGAAGTTTAAAAAATAATTAAAAGAATAAATCGAATTAATCCATTTATTTTTCTATTGAAAAATCAGAACTATGACATCAGCATGACGTCAACAATAAATTAATAAAAATAAAAATATATTTTTCGGAAAATAACGTGTCACTGACAAGTGGACCCACCGATGACGTCATCGCTGACGTTACGTCGCGGCGTGCTATTTCCTCGCATGGGACGTGCTATTTTCTTGCACGGGACGTGCTATTCAATCCCGGCCGTTGATTCAAAATTCGACGGTCCAGATCTAATCGAGATCAGATCGGTCCAAACATAATCAAGCATACGTGGCTCAATCTACGGCATTCAATCTAGGTCCAACGGCTACGGTTTCACCGATGTGAAATCATGTGCTGAAAAAGTGGCTTAGAATTGAATTTGCAAATGTGTGTGCATGTGGTTCTTTTAGCGCCAGACTGATTTTCACAAAAACAATAAGTTTCGCATTGGCGCTGGACCAAATCTGGAAAAACAGTAAGTTTCCCATTTGCGTCGGTCGTTTCTCAAGGCTACGCCGGTCCGCCGTGAATGGGCTTTTGACGACTGTTTTTGCATCTACGCCGGACCAAAGTTTTGGTTTGTCGTGAACGGCGATTTGAAGGTTTTTTTATGTGTATGTCGGACTGATTTTTGTTTAGTCCGTCGTGAACATGTTTTGTGCTGCACCAAGTTTTCACAAAAACAGTAAGCTTCTATGTTACGCTGGACTATGCATGTCGGAACAAACTCTTGGTCCGTCGTGAACGCATTTTTTTGAGCTTTGTTTTTGTATGTACGCCGGACCAAAGATTTGGTCCGTCATGAACGTGTTTTGGAACATGTTTGCTTTGATTTGAACCGAGAATTTTGCGTGTACGCCGGACCAGGTTTTTGGTCTGTCGTGAGTTTCGTCGGACCAAAGTTTGGTCTGGCATGAATGCTTTTTCTAGGGTTTTGACTCTTTTGTGCATCGGATCATTGTTTGGTCCGTTGTGGATGTATTTTGCTCAGGCTGAGTTGATGTTATGCAATGCTCATGTGAGTATTTGCATGGACTAATCTTGAGTCAAGTCGCGGACTTGTGCTTGGAATCGTTTTGTGGTTTGTTCATGTGCAGGTATTGCTCGAAGGCGAACGTGGTCGATGACGGGACCGGAACTAGGTTCATTGAGGAACTGAGGTTCGGGACTAGGTTTAGGGAGGAACTGAGGTCTTGGTGGTCAAGGATGTCATGCGGGACGTTCGGGCTAAGAGCATGGTGCACATGTAGAATGGTTAGTCACGTGAGTATGGCATGGTGGCCGTACGCGTGCAAGAGTTATTAGTCACATGGTATGGCTGGGTTGCCATACGCGTGCAAGAGCTGTATTTGGCTAGGTTGGGCCAAGTGGAGTTGTGTTGAATGCAGACTCCTTCTAGGATTAGGATTGGGACTCCTTCTAGGATTAGGAGTAGGAATTGTATTCAGGACTCTATGTGTTTGCTCTGTATAAATAGGGGGAGGCGCCTCTTGTTTATGCAATCAAGCATAGAACAGAGCTTTAGGGTTGTACTCTTTTGATTGGAGTACTTTAGACAAAAAGAAATAAAGATCAATTCTTCCAGATTCTTTGCGTGCTACAAGAATTTCAGAGCTACAAGACACGCTGCACAAGAATATCTGTTTTGGGGTTCTTTTCTTGCACATCTTCTGGTTCTAGATTGGATTTTTGATTCCTTGAGTTTCTCTTTGTTTTGATCCATCCAAAAGCTTTCTAGGGAATCAATTTAGTGTTCCTCAAAGTTTTGTTGATTAATCTTTTGTCATTCTTGATTAATCTACAAGTTTTGATTAGATTGATTCTCATCATCTTCTGTCACAACAAGTTTGTGAGGTTCATAACTTTTTATATGTAAGTCCGATCGAGATGATTCTTTTTCGGTTCGATTCGTATTGGAATCTAGTTTCTTGTATCCAAATTTCAGATCGATCTGACAGTTGGATCTCCGGGAATTAGTATTTTACCAAACGTCTATCAATCTGTTTTTGTCGAATACGAGGCAGTTATTTGGTTCCGTTTTGGGGTGAATTTTTAATAGATCAAAAATTTGTTTTTAGCTTCCTTACAATCATTCACCCCCCTCTGATTGCTATATTCATATACTTCCATCCTACAAGTGGTATCAGAGCAATGTTTTTCTAATCCATCTTAACCGGTGATTAGATTAATGGATCGTTATTCAACAAAACCATGTGTGTTCGATGGTGTTGATTTTCAGTTTTGGAAGGCCAAGATGGAGGCATTCATCCAAGCTCAGGGCTTTATAATTTGGGAGAAGGTTTACAAGCCTTACGAAGTCCCTGCAAACGACAACATCAACGACGCCAATCGCGCACATGTTAAAGCAAACAACAAAGCGCGCAACTTGATCATCCAAGGCTTGGGATGCATCGACTTTGATCGAGTGGTTCATCTTCGATCTGCATATGAGGTATGAAAATCTCTTTGTGATTACCATGAGGGTTCTAACACTGTCAAAGAGGTTCGCCAAGATATTTACAAAAAGGATTACGTGCGATTTGAGATGAAACCCGGTGAGTCATTAGATGACTTCTTTGCACGCTTCAATAAAATTCTTAGTAATCTTCGTGCTGTTGGAGTTAGCTTTGATGCTGCTGCTAATGCTAGATTATTGCTTGGTGCATTAGACATGTCTATTTGGGAGATGGAGGTTGCATCCATTAGAGAATCTACTGTCATGAGTACACTTACATTAGATGTTCTTTATTCCAAGTTGAAAACTCATGAATTAGATGTTCTTGCTAGAAAGAATGATCATAAATCAATTGCTTTGACATCTCAATCTAGCATATCTCATAATGGTGCTGCTTCAAGTTTTGCTCTATCTTTGTTGTCTTCACTAACCGATGAACAGATTGAGCAATTCCTAGAAGAAGACTTGTCACTACTCTCTTCTCGCTTTAACAAAGCTTTGCAGAATGTGAGAGTGAGGAAGAGATGTGGTGGTGGTCCTCCAAGATGCTACGAGTGTGGAGATCTCGACCATATTCGTCCAAATTATCCTAAACTTACAGGTAAAGCATCAAAGGAGGAGAAGGACAATGATAAAAGAAAAGAGAAGAAGAAGTTCTCATCAAATGATAAAAAGAAAAAGAGTTTCATCAACAGTAAAGTTGGCCACCGAGTTCTTTCCGCTCTTGAATAAGTCAATTTGAACGATGTGGATTCGGAGAGCAGCGAGGACGATGCAACTCCAAGCAAGCATGAATTGACAGGATTGTGTCTCATGGCAAGCAGGAAGGATAGCTTCACCGAGGACAGCAATGACAGTGACTTCAAAGAGGTAGATCCTTTATTATGATGAATTAGCCAATGCTGTTGCCCGTCTTGGAAAATTGCTTGACAAACGTGATTGAAAAATTAAGAAACATGATATTCTTGTGGAGTCATTGAATGCTGAAATTGCTAGACTTAAGACCTTGATTCCAGATGATGATACTTGCAAATCATGTGACTTAATTTACAATGAGCTCACCTTGCTTAGGAAAGAACATGCTCTCCTGTTACATCTAAATGAGAAAAATGAGAAACATGTTAAAAATGCTAGCTGTTCCACTGATGAATTGCATGGTTCAACTTCTTGTTCTAAATGCTCAACTCTTGAATTGAAGTTAAAAGATGCAAATGCTAGGGTTTCTCTAATGACTGATAATCAGCTCACACATGAGGTTCTTTCATGCTCTACTTGTCGTAAGCAAAAAGGGAAGGTTAATATTCCTTACAACAATTGTTTAACTCTTGCTAAGAAAGTTGATTACTTGCAAAGTTCTTTGGAACGATTCACTAATGGCAAGAAAAAGTTGAACATGATTTTGGATCAATCTAAGGTTAGCTCAAACAAGAAAGGTTTAGGTTTTGATCTTCATGCTTCATATGAAACTAAACCTCGCACTGTTGTTCAGACTCCTTGCAAAATTGAGTTTCCTAATGAGCCTAAGAAAATTGCTTTTCAATCTGCTAGTTTTTTATCTTCTACTATGATAAATGCAAAATGTGCTTCTACTATTAAAGCTAAACATCATGTCAAGTACACTTGCACTCATTGTGGTAGAGATGGACACTTAGTAGATTTTTGCTTTAGACTAGCCAAACATCAAAAGAAGGAAATGACTAAGGCTAGATTAAATTTCAGCAAAGCACATTTTACTTCTCATGCGCCTAGAGTGATGAAAACACCTTCTGTTCCTAGAAACACGGGAAAAGGCAAATCTGATTTTGTGCATAAAAATTATCGTGTTGCGCCTATTGTTGTGCGTCGTGTGTCTCAGTACTGGATTCCTAAACATCTTATTTCTAACCCTAGTACCGAGGCCTCCACATTTTTTTGCTTCTATGTAGGCTTCTCACGCGAGGAAGGAGAACATATGGCTAGTGGATTATGGATGCTCACGCCACATGTTCGGTGATAAGTTTTGGTTCTCCTTCACTCGTGCATCTCGTGCTGAAAGTGTTATTTTTGAAGATGCTTCTTCCACCTCTGTTTCGCAAAAGGCACTAGTCCAAATGGTGCAGGTACAGGTGCATATGTTCAGGGGGAGAGTATCTTTGTTCATGAAGATGATGATGATGCTGTTGAGGATGAGATAATTGGAGTTTGCTGTGTGCTTGTGTGCTCGTTTTCAAGCTTCCCCGCGTGCTTCACATCGACAAGCTATCAAGCGAATTTTCAGGTATCTCCATGGTACTCAAGATTTTGGCATTTGTCTTTCTGCTTCCTCATGCATTAGTTTAAGAGCTTTCTCTGATGCTGAATTTGGAGGATGCAGAATTGATAGAAATAGTACATCTGGTTCATGCCACTTCTTGAGTAATTCTCTTTCTTGGGCAATTCTCTTATTGCATGGTCTTCTAGAAAACAATCTTCTGTTGCACAATCAACTGCTGAATCTGAATATCTGGCTGCTGCTAGTTGTTGCTCTCAATTTTTTTGGATAGTAGCTACACTTAAAGATTATGGGGTTAATTTGGATAGTGTTCTTCTTTTGTGTGATAACACTAGTGCAATTTGCATTGCTAAAAAACCTGTGCAACATTCAAGGACAAAACATATTGACACCAGATTTCACTTTCTTAGAGATCATGTGGAAAAAGGCAATATTGTGCTTCACCATGTGGATACTGAATATCAATTGGCAGACATTTTCAGAAAACCTTTGTCTTCTTCTCGTTTTACTTTTATTCGGGGAGAACTTGGGATTGTTCATCTAATGGGTTTGTTTTGAGGGGGAGTTTCCCTGCCAAGTTTTTTACTTGATGAGCTTGCTTTATCATATTTCTTTATATATTATGTAATTGAGCTAATATATGATAATCTAAATTGTTCCACTTGAACTAAAAATGAAATTGCGGAATTCTTTGGTCTGATTGCCTATAGCTAAATACTCTGTGATATCTTACTCTTCTAGGCTTGATATTGAATTTTCTCGACAAATTTGGGCTATGGAGCAAGTGTGCTTTCAGCTTTACTCTTTCATAAGACCTTTTAATCACTTTTGCATGTTTACAATCAAAGAAAAGGTAAAGAAAAGGGAATCAGCAAAAAAAGGGTTGTTAAAAGCAGAGGCCTCAAGTTATGTGCATCAGGCATGTTTTCCCTAAAAAGATAAGATGTATGCTTCAAGCATGCCATTCCCTCAAAGATAAGATGTATGCTTCAAGCATGCCACTCCAAGGAAAAAAAAGAAGTATGATTCAAGCATGCCACATGCAGTTTATTGTTTAAAGATTAAATTGGTTTTCTAGATTGGAGTTGAAACTCCTTGCTCGCCCAGAGTTGTTAGTTGCTTCAAGTTTGGGCCTTGCTTTTCTGCTGAGATCTTGCTTAGTACTTGGCTATAGTTGACTGAATTGAGGTTGAGATGCATGTCATTCCCTAACTTAGAATTCCCTAACTTAGAATTGAGGTTAAAATCACATTAAGTTCATGTATTTTGCATATTATGTGATATATAATGTTATATGATCGAATGACTTAGAATTGAATTTGCAAATGTGTGTGCATGTGGTTCTTTTAGCGCCGGACTGATTTTCACAAAAATAGTAAGTTTCGCATTGGCGCCAGACCAAATCTAGAAAATAGTAAGTTTCCCATCTGCGTCGGACCGTTTCTTGAGGCTACCAAGGACCAAATTTTTGGTCCGTCGTGAATGGGCTTTTGACAACTGTTTTCGCATCTACGCCGGACCAAAGTTTTGGTCCATCATGAACGGCGATTTGAAGTATTTTTTATGTTTACGCCGGACTGATTTTTGTTTAGTCCATCGGGAACATGTTTTGTGCCGGACCAAGTTTTCACAAAAACAGTAAGCTTCTATGTTACGCCGGACCATGCACGCCGGACCAAATTCTTGGTCCGTCGTGAACGCATTCTTTTGAGCGTTGTTTTTGCATGTACACCGGACGAAAGATTTGGTCCATCGTGAACGTGTTTTTGAACATGTTTCCTTTGATTTGAACCGAGAATTTTGCGTGTACGTCAGACAAGGTTTTTGGTCCGTCGTGAGTTTCGTCGGACCAAAGTTTGCGCCGGATCATTGTTTGGTCTGTTGTGGATGTATTTTGCTCAGGTTGAGTTGATGTTATGCAATGCTCGTGTGAGTATTTGCATGGACTAATGTTGAGTCAAGTCGCGGACTTGTGCTCGGAATCATTTTGTGGTTTGTTCATGTGTAGGTGTTGCTCGAAGGCGAACGTCGTCGATGACGGGACCGGAACTAGGTTCATGGAGGAACTAAGGTTCGGGACTAGGTTCAGGGAGGAACTGACGTGTTGGTGGTCAAGGATGTCATGCGGGACGTTCGGGCTAAGAGAATGGTGCACATGAAGAATAGTTAGTCACGTGAGTATGGCATGGTGGCCGTACGCGTGCAAGAGTTGTTAGTCACGTGGTATGGCTGGGTTGCCATACGCGTGCAAGAGCTGTATTTGGCCAGGTTGGGCCAAGTGGAGTTGTGTTGAATACATACTTCTTCTAGGATTAGGAGTAGGAATTGTATTCAGGACTCTATGTGTTTGCTCTGTATAAATAGGGGGAGGCGCCTCCTGTTTATGCAATCAAGCATAGAACAGAGCTTTAGGGTTGTACTCTTTTGATTGGAGTACTTCAGACAAAAATAAATAAAGATCAATTCTTCCAGATTCTTTGCGTGCTACAGTAACCTTGTAGCTATAGTACACGCGTGCTACGGTAATATCTGTTTTGGGGTTCTTTTCTTGCACATCTTCTGGTTCTAGATTGGATTTTTTATTCCTTGAGTTTCTCTTTGTTTTGATCCATCCAAAAGCTTTCTAGGGCATCAATTTAGTGTTTCTCAAAGTTTTGTTGATTAATCTTTTGTTGTTCTTGATTAATCTACAAGTTTTGCTTAGATTGATTCTCGTCATCTTCTGTCATAGCAAGTTTTTGAGGTTCATAACTTTTTATCCGTATGTCCTATCGAGCTTATTCTCTTTGGGTTTGATTCGTATTTGAATCTAGTTTCTTGTGTACAAATTTCAGATCGATCAGACGGTTGGATCTCCGGGAATTAGTATTTTACCGAACGTATATCAATCTGTTTTTGTCGAATACGAGGTATTTTGCTAGCTGCGACATGCTATTCCATCCACGACGTTAAATTTAGATCCAACGGTCTAGATCTAATCTAGTGAAATCAATGGGATGGCTACGTGGGCTTACCAAAGCGGTTAGATCTTGATCGGACGGTTGACAGAGCTCGAAGAACCCGATGGTGGTGCGGCGGACTGCGTTGGCCGGAGTTGGGGACGACGACCACGGCCGCGGCATTTGGGTGTGAGTCCAGCGAAGTGGATAGTACTCCCAGGTGCACCTCATCGCGACAGTCCCGAATCTGGGCACCAATGCGGCGGAGAACGGCGGACGGCGGCGAAAAACGGCAAAAACGGCGGCTGACCTCTCCTCCCACTTCGGTGAGCGATTGCGGGCAGATGGCGATGGCTTGAGTTCGGCGACCTAGGGCTATGGGTGCGCACGGAAACAGAGAACACGACATGGGTGACGGCACATTAAATACGGCCCTCGGCGTCCATGAAATCCGCGAAAAACGAGGCCCACTAGGGCGCGGCGACGGAATCCGGCGGCGACTCGGAGAGGGTGGCGTGGCTCAATCTCAGCTGCACATGAGTACACGATCAACAGTTGAGATCGCTCCGAGCACGAACGGATTTGGACCAGATCCGATCAAGGTGATGTTGCGCAACGTCGGCCGTTGGATCAAGATCCAACGGTCGCGTGGGTTAGGGTTTGGGTCCGGCTCGGTCTGGCTCGAACGCAGCTCGGTCGGACTTGAGTCAGACTTGAGTCTGACGCGGGTCAGAAGAATAGTAAAACCCATTAGGGTTTTTCAGCGCTTTAATATTTAAAATAATTCTAGAAATTCAAATAAATCGAGAAAAATAGCAAAATGCTCAGAAAAATTCTGGAAAATAATTTGAGACATTTTGGACTTAAATAAAATATTTCCAACAAAACTTTATTTAAAAATTTTAATTATTTAATTATCTCTAAAGGGAATAAATTCAAATTAAATCAAAATAAATCCAAATAAATCGCAGAAAATTCCAAAAATTCTCAAAAGTGTAAAATACCATTTAAACACATGAAAAGCAAAAATTGGGGCGTTACAACAGTGCCTGCCCCGCTACAGTAATCCTATTTGCGTTCTTCGTTTGTCGTTTGTTTTACTTCTAGATTGATTCATCGTTTCGCATGATAATTTTGATTTGATCTAATCAAAATCTTTCTAGGGAATCAAGTTATTGATCTAAAAATTTTTGTTGGCTAATATTTTGTAGATTTTGTTTAATCACGAAATTAGGGTTTAATCAATTCTCGTCATTATTGATACAGTCAACTTCCGAAGCTTATAACTTTTGATCTGTAGATCCGATTGAGCTGATTCTTGTTGGGTTAGTTTATAAATTGAATATAGTTTATATAGTTAAAATTTCACATCAATCGGACAGTTAGATTTTTGGGAATTCATGTTAGATCTATTCTCGGTATAATCTATCACAACAAGAATGCGGAGTTCATAACTTTCGACTCGTAAGTCCAATCGAGCTGATTCTTTTTTTGTTAGATTCGTATTGGATTCAAGTTTCTTGTGTTCAAATTTTAGGTCAATCCACAGCTGGATATCTAGAAATTAGCGATTTACCGAACATCTGTCAATCTATTTTTATTGAATACGAAGCAATTATTTGATTCCGAATTGGGGTAAATTTTTAGTAGATCAAAATTTTAATTTTAGCTTCCGCGCAATCATTCACCCCCCTCTGATTGCTATACTAGTATATATCGATCCTACAGCCTTGGTCACCGATCCCTTTGGATCCTCCTTTGGACCCTCTCTCGATTTTTCTTCTGGTTTCTCTCTGTCCACTCTTTGCGACTTAAACGATGAAATTCTAGAAAGATTTCTTGAAAATGAGTTTGCTCTTGTTGCTAATAAATTTTTCAACATCTACAAGAGAGTGAGAGAGAGAGAAACAGAGGTGTCACGATCACTTGCTTCGAGTGTGGTGGCCCCAACCACCTTCGAGCAACATGCCCCAAGCTAGAGAAGGGCAAGAATGATTCTGGCGATTCAAGTAAGAACCACTACATCGACAAGAACCACAACAAAAAGCCTTCAGCTCGCGAGCCAGCGTGAGAGAAGAAGTACCGCAACTTTGCTAAGAACAAGAAGCTCTTCCACCGCGTTCTCACCACGCTTGATGACATCGACATCTCCGACACGAAGATATGGAGCGAAGAGGGCGAGGATGAACCGCAAGAGAAGATGAAGGGATGCAAAGACTTCACCAACATGTGCTTCATTGCAGTAGATGCCATTGAAGTCAGTGACTTCGAGCTGTACAGCAACACAAATGAGGTACCCTCCTATGACCAGCTCAATGATGCCTTCAACAAGTTAGGAAAATTTCATGCTAGAGCTAGGGATAGATGTGTAGAGTTAAAGAAGGAAGTAGGGACCTTATCTCGGGAGTTAGCTTCACTTAAATCATGTTCCTCTCGGGACTCTGATAGCAATACACTTTGTGATGCTTTGCTTGTGGAGCTGGAGAACCTAAGGACCCTGCATGATAGTGTGCTTACTGAGCTTGATGGTCTTAGGTTGAAGAATGCTAGTACTATTCCTATTCATGCCATTCCTGTTGATGCTATCTTTCTTCATGCTCACACAAATGCTTTGTGTAATAATTGCCCTAAGCTACTTACTGAAATTAATGCCATGAGCTCGCACCTTAAGAAGCTTTCTCCTAGAAATGATGAACTTCAATTGCATGCTTCTAAGGACCCAGTCAGCTCATGTGAGGGCTGTAACCAACTAAAACTTGACAATGATGCCTTGAATGTCAAGTGTGCTAAACTTGCTAAGGACTTACTAGCTAAGTCACAATATGGCTGCTTATTGTGTGTTGGGGTTAAGGAGGACGTGGATAAAATCCACGTAGAGGTTAGGAAGAAATTAGAGGCTTGGATTGGTAGAATTAGAGATGCTCCTTGCGTTTCTTGTGAGGCCCTCAAGATTGAGGCGACCGTGTATAAGAAGAGATATGCACGTGCTGTTCGTTCTTCCTCTCTTGGTTCTTCTTCTTCTACTCCTTCCCCCTGTTATTCTTGTGCCTCACTTTTCTGGGAGTGTCAATATATTATGAGTACTCTCGAGAAGTTTGTTGGAGGCAAGAGCAAGCTCAATCTCATCCTAGAACAGTCCAAGATTAGCAAATTCAATCAAGGTTTACGGTTTGATCACATGGAGCATGCACAGGTGCATCAGCCTACAGTTGTGAGTGCCTCCAAGAGTGGAGAAATTGTGGTTGTTCCACAGACAAGGACCACTGTGTTTAGGTTAGCTGGCCTGGTCCATGGGCTTTCTAACGAGAAGGTGGCACCCCCAGTACTTCGGCATCCAAGGCGAAGTATACTTGCACCTTCTGTCAGAAGGATGGACACCTCGCTGATTTCTGCTTCAGACATAGCACGCCTGTGAGAGGAAAATAGCACGCCTGTGCAAGGGAAATAGCACATGTACACCGAACCAAGGTTTTTGATCCGACGTGAACTTGCTATGCTTGTGATAGCGTGGTAATTGTTTTGTTTGATGCAATGCTCGTGTGAGTAGTTGCATGGACTAATGTTGAGTCAAGTCGTGGACTTGTGCTCGGAATACTGTTTTGTGATTTGTTCATGTGCAGGTGTTGCTCGAGGGCGAACGTGGTCGATGACGGGACCAGAACTAGGTTCATGGAGGACCTAAGGTTCGGGACTAGATTCTGGAGGAATCAAGGTCTTTGTGGTCAAGGGTGTCATGCGAGACGTTCGAGCCAGAGAACGGTGCACGTGAGGGCTTGTTAGTCACGTGAGTATAGTAGGGTGGCCGTACGCGTGCAGAGTGGTTAGTCACGTGAGTATGGCATGTGGGCTGTACATGCGTGCAAGAGTAGTATTTGGCCAGGTTGGGCCAAGTTAAGTTGTGTTGAATACAGACTCCTTCCATGTTTGGAGTTGGAGTTGTATTCAGACTCTTTGTATTTGCTCTGTATAAATAATGGGGAGGTACCTCCTGTTTATACAACCAATAGTGCATTACGCCAGCAGAGCTGAGCGCAGCTTAGTTTAGGGTTTGTACTCTTTTGATGGGAATACTTTAGATAAAAGAAATAAAGATCAATTCTTTCAGATCCTTGCGTGCTACATTAACCACGTTGCTATAGTGTTCCATGTTCTGGTTCTTGTTTGCATGCTTGTTCTAATTCTATATTGGTTTTTGTTCCTTGAAGTTTCATCTTGATTTGATCCATCAAAAACCTTTCTAGGGTTTTGTTTTAGAGTTCCTCAAAGTTTAGCTGATTAATCTTTTGTAGTTCTTGTTTAATCTACATGTTTTGGGTAGATAAATTCTCGTCATATTCTGTTATAGCAAACTAGCGAGGTTCATAACTTTTGATCCGTAAGTCCGATTGAGCTGATTCTTTTTTTATTAGATTCTTGTTGGAATCTAGTTTACTATGTCCAAATTTCAGATCGATCTGACTGATGGATCACCGGGAAATCATATTTTACCGAACACATCTACAAAAAGCCGATATCATCAAGTTCGGACTGGTCCGCACTTGATGACCTTGATTGGACTGGTCCGAACTTGGATCGGAGCGGTCCGAACTTGACGCTCATAATCGGACTGGTCCGAATTAGTCGATTTTGAAACAGTCAATTTGGAAAGCTTATAACTTTTGATCTGAAAATCCGATTGAGCTGATTCTTGTTGGGTTAGTTTTTAAATTGAATCTAGTTTCTGTAGTAATAATTTCACGTCAATTTGATGGTTTGATTTTTGGATATTTTTGATTTACCGAATGCATCTACTCTGTTTTTGTTGATTACATAGCAATTATTTGAATCTGTCTTGGGGTGAATTTTCAGTAGATTGAAAATTGTTTTTAGCTTCCGTGCAACTATTCACCCCCTCTAGTTGCAGTAGTCGTCCCTACAAGTGGTATCAGAGCAAGGTTTGTAATGGCAATAGAGAAGTATTCAACAAAGCCTCCCGTCTTCGATGGAACAGATTTTCCACATTGGAGGATCTGCATGACAGCATATCTTTAGGCTCAAGGTAATGCAATTTGGGGCAAGGTAAAAAACGCATATGACCTTCCTGGTAATGATGTTATTGATAATCTTGAGTTTGAAAAAGATGCTGAAAATAACAACAGAGCTAGGAACATCTTGCTTCAAGGACTTGCTAGAAAAGAATTTGATCGTGTCTGTCATTTGCTTACTGCTCATAGTATTTGGAAGTCTTTGCAAGACTATCATGAAGGCACTGATTCTGTTAAAGAGGTTCGCTAGGATCAATTTAAAAAGGAATACACTAGATTTGAGATGCATTATGGAGAATCCTTAGATGATAGCTTTGCTCGCTTTAACAGAATTTTAAATAACCTTAGAGCAGTAGACATCAAGTACACTGATTCTGAAAATGCTAGACACTTTTTATCTTCATTTGATCTTAAAGTCTGGCAAATGAAAGTCACTTCTATAAAATGAGTGAGATGACACTGGATAAACTGTACTCTAGTCTCAAGACTTTTGAGATAGATGTTGTCTCAAGAATTTCCAATGATAACTCTATGGCTTTGAATGCTAACTCTTCTGTAATTGATAATGCTTCTAGTTCTTCATATTCTATTGCTTCTTTGAGTGCACTAAGTGATGAACAACTAGATCAAATTCCAGAAGATGCACTTGCTCTTCTCTCCAAGCGCATGAATGCAGCATACATGAGATCAAGAGAAAGAAGAGGAGCCTCCATCACCTGTTACAACTGTAGTAAGACTGGGCACGTTCGTGCTAATTGTTTTAAAAACAGGGACAAAGAGGAGAAGGATCATAGTGCTCCATCCAAGTCCTTTCGATCAAGAGAAAGCAAAGACAAGAACAAACAAAGGACAAAGAAGATGCTAAACAAGGTCTTTGCTGCCATTGGTCGTTTAGACTTGAGCGATATTGATAACTCAACTGAAAATAAAGATGAAGAAAAACAAGGAAAGTTGAATGATAAGGACTTCTCTAGATTGTGCTTCATGGCAAAAGGTAACCCTAGTGATTCTAGTGGCAACAATGGCACATCCAGCGATTGTGATGAGGTAATGCCTTCCTACAATGAGCTTTGTGAAGTTTTGGTCATCTTAAGAAAATCTTTGAGAAAATCTTCTGTGACACTACGGTTTGTCGTGACATTATAAAATGTGAAATTGGAGATTAAAACTATAAGGTATGAGGTGTAATCGCGTTTTCGGGCCGTTTTCGGGAGTTTGGTCCTTTCCGGGCCGATTTGGGCCTAAGGGGGATGAGTCGTGGGCTTTAGTGGGAGGGGATCTGGGCCCATGTGGGAGGGAGGACCTGAATTCCCTGCCCTTGGGCGCCCCCCTGCCCTAGTGCGCCCCCACCACCTCCCTTCTCCCCCTAGCCGCCCCCCATTTGGCCCATGCGCCCCCCTTGCCCCCACCTCCATGCGCCCCCTCCTTTAGGGTTTCCCCTCCCTAGCTGCCACCCTCCCCTCCCCTAGCATCCCCTCACCTCTCCCTCCCCGGTGTCTGTCGTCCTCTTGCTTGGTGGATCGTCGGTCCGGAGTTCTCTGGCGATTCATTGCGGTTCCGGAGGAAGGAGCGACCGGAAGGAAGGGAGGTTTTTCGTCGCCGTTCGATTCTCCAAGATGAGGTAAGGATTTGTGATCCTTTTTGGGGTGGTCTAGGTGCTGCTAGATGGGGGAGATTGGGGTTAAATTTGATGTTTAGGATCTGTTCCTAGATGAGATTAGGGAGTTTGCAATTGTTGTCCCACGTTCTGTCTCGGGCAGATTGGATGTCCGACATAGGGTTGGAGTTTTCGCAATTTTACCTTCGTAATTTGGTCAGCCGCCTGTTGTGAAAGTTGTAGATAACTTCAATAACTTTAATTGGACAACAAGAACGTCCAATTCCGCCCAGCCATTTGAAAGTCATGATCGTTTTACCGAGCATGTTCAAATCTGTGACCTAATTGGGACAGAACGTAATGTTTTGTAGATTAGACAATTTTAGAGGACAAATCAGCTTTTCCCAATACTTATAAAAAGCTTGGAAATTTCCTAAGATTCACGATGATGTACTCGTTTACCTCATTTGGAGTCCTAGAACTCAAGTTGTGCTAGTTTGAAGCCTACTGTCCCGGCGGGACAGATTCTCTGTTTTTCGGCTTTGGGAGTAGTTTGCGAAGTCGAGGTAGATGAGCGATTGTGTACTATTTTTTGGGCACGTTTTGAGCGTGTGGTATCCATGTGCAGGTGGTGTGACCCCGGGAGTGCCCTCATCCTCTCGCCAATCAGTCGGCCGCGGTTAAGGCAAGTGTATTGGAATGGCTATCGTGTTGAATGTTACTAGACTTGACTAGATGCAAATTGTTTTCATGGTATGCTACCTTGCCATGATTAGTGCTTGCCCATGTTATGGTGAAAATGGTCTTTTACGATGCTATGCAATGGTTAATTGTTTATGTTTATGGCATATGTTGCACACATGGCATGAAAACTGGCCCGGTTGGTGAGAACGTCATAACTAGTCCGGTAAGGTCGGTGAGAAAGTTATGACTAATCCGGAGTGCCATGGATGTAAGACCTACCTCGTGATTCCACCCACGTGGTGAGTGGAAGCGAGGAGTAGGAACCCTCCATCTACGGGATGAAAGGGGGAAGAGGGTGCACGTCGACGGGTGTGCACTCGGCAATACTGGTATGTGCTTCGAGGAGACATGTGCATTGCATTGCATGCATGATGATTATAATGAAATGTGTACAATGAGATTGAGACATGGTTATGATGTTGTATATGAAATTATGACTTGATCATGAGGTTAAGTATGGTATGTATTGATGTTGGCATCGATTTGTTCTTTATGATCCATTGCAATATACTTGCTGAGTGATGAACTCACGCTTGTGTTTTATGTTGTTTTTAGATACCATGAAACCGGCATGCGGGAAAGGGCATTAGCTATACTTCTACACGTAGCTCCACACTTATAGATAATTTAATCGTTTGGGTCATGATAATAATGAATATTGCCATGAAACTTGGTGCATGGTTAAATTGTGTGCTTGATTTTCTCATTTGCTTCGTTTAGCTCATGAGATAGTTGAATTCATTATTCTAGACTTATATTATTGCTAGAACCCTCGTTATTGATGATTTAGATGTCATTCTTAATGCTATATCCTGTGATCATATTGTTGTTGCTTCAATTCATGGAAAAACAAAGGAGATGCTGCCGAAATTTTCGATTTTAGCATTTGCACCTTTGCTATAATTTATCTTTATTTGTGGTATTTAGATGTTGTTTAGTCTATGTTTGGTAACATTCAGGCACACTAGATGTCGGGGTGTTACAGTTGGTATCAGAGCGGGCTTCAGGTCCGTGGAATGTGAATGTAGTAATTTACTCTAGAGTCACCTCTTTTCGTTCATAGTAAGGGTGTGGTTTGACGGTGTGGCCGGTTAATGCCATCACTGACGAATTATTCACCCCTGTAGGAGAAGAGTGCTTACCCTCTCTGTCGTAGATCAGGTGGTTGACTGGAGTCAAATAGAAGAGATTGGTGGTGGATTCCTTCGGATGTTCTTTATCGTTCTATGGTCGTTCTTGGTTGGTTTTCTTGGTTTTAGTTGATTGAGACCAAAAGAAAAGTGTTTGGTATTGGATTTTCGCGGATTGTTCCGTATGCGGTGTGTGGTTTTGTCTTCCTTGGTTGAAGACGAAGAAGAAGAGTCTAGTGTTGCGCTTCTTTTGGTCGTCTTTCCAGCTTTGATGCTTAGTTTGTTGATTGCTTTATGGGGGAGAAGCATTCAATTTATTCCTGTGTTTGTCTTTCTCCGAGGTCAAAAGAGTTATTGCGGCGTTATGCCAGACCTGGTTGTCAGGGCTGAAGTTCTGTGGCTTTGTAGGAGTAAGTGGTGTTTGATTTCGTCATTTTACTGGTTTAAGAAATCTCTTTGAAAACCCTTCTTGTTTTGTGAAAGTTTGGGGTTTGGTGTTAAGGTTTTATTTGAAAAGGATTACTTGATCGCTTGGTTCCCTTTTAATAAAATTGTCTTTCAACCATTTTCCTCTATGGGAGTCTTTGAGATTGAAAAGTGTTTTGGAGAATTTCCTTTTGAATGACCAAGTTTGGGTTTGTCTCATTGCAATTTTTAGAGTCAAGTTTCCTTGTGAATTTGGGTTGAGTTTTAAAAATAAAATTGTCGACGATTGGAGAACGGGCTCCCGCCAAGGTTACTTGTTGAGTGAGGGATCAACAGGGGCCCCTTCGTACGAGCAAGGGGAAACGTCCGAGCGATGCCAAGACGGGAGAGGCACGTAGTGTTTATCCTGGTTCGGGCCTCTCACTGCCGAGGTAATAGCCCTACTCCAGTGTATTGTGTTTTTGTGTGGTCAAAAAAGAGAGTCCCCTCTTACAGGTGTTTTTGGGGGGATTAAATACAGAAGCTCATGTCATACAAAAGGTAACTACCCCCTAGATTTACGCCATGCGTCCATATCCGTAGTGCCCACGATCCGGAGCCCTTGATCTGCGCGTTATTTTGAATTTCCAGTGCACCTGCCCTTGACTTCTGGCGGATTGGCTGCCACTTTCCTTTTTAATGGTTTGACCGAGTCCCCCGACCATTTATCCGGGCATTCTTGTTTTGTGAACGGGTAGGCACGTATGCTCGGGCGTTGTGTTGTTCGGACGCTCTCCCGAGCATCTTTCGATGGTGCTGTATGGTCGGTACCTCCCTTCTGGGGGTACAATGGTCTTTTTAGCGAATAGTCAATCCCCGACAGCTAGCCCCCGAGGTTCAAGTGGGGAGCCATCTGGGCTCAGGCTTCCCCTTAGGCCTAAGAAGACTCGAAGGAGGGATTAGGTTCTTGTAGCAATGTTTGCTCGTGACACACGACCATCTCGTGACAGGGAGCGGGCTTGTCGTCATGGAGCGAGCGTCGACTTGCTCGTCGCTCAGACGATCATGCCGCGGTAGCGTAGAGTTTGGCTACTTTGGTTCCTTCTCCAAGAAGCTTCTTTGTAACGGTAACGTAGCTTCTTGGGAGATGTGCATTTACTGGGCGGTTTCACCGTAACGGACAGGTGCCGTTTCGCGAAAGGTCACGGTGGTGTTAAATGCATCTTTTCACGAGCCTTTTTAACCCCGATCAACGCAAGAGGCAAAGCTACTTTGCGCTTTACTCGATTTCACCCAGATTCTCTCCAAGAGATTCAGCGCCCTTTGCGACCTCCTTCTCCCCACAGCAATGGCGCGTTTCGGTGTTAGCCAAATGAACCGAAGGAGGCTCCAGGCGCTCGTGGACGACGGCCATATCGACCCGAACACCGCTCGAGAGCCCGGGAGCGACGAGGTGCCGGTGCCGCGGGAGGGAGAAATCATCTCCTGCGAGCTATACGCCATCAACGGGCTTCGCTTGCCCAAGAGTGAGTTCCTCGTCTCCGTACTCGCCTTTTGTGGGTGGGAGATTTCCCATCTTAACACTGACTCCATTCTTGCCCTCATGATCTTTTCCCACCTTTGCAAGGCGTATGTGGTTGTGACGCCTACGGCCAGCCTCTTCTTCCACTTCTACTCTCCTTTCCGCACCGGCGGGAATACCCCTGCCGGTTGTGTCTACCTTTGCCTCCGGCCCAACCGACCATACGAGTACCCTCTTCTTTCCTTGAGGGACTCGGTGTCGGGCTGGGTCGACCTCTGGTTCTACCAGAAGAAGACAGAGGGGAGCCAGCTGACCTACACCGGGGAGGTCGCCCCGATCAAGGCAGCCTGCCGTGCAGCCCGAGGAAGAGCGGATCCTCAGGACCATCAGTGAGCTCACCCAGATGGGGCTCACTGGTCGGGACATTGCCCGGGACTTCACCTTCAACCGGGTGTCCCCCTTGCAGCGTCGGGAGCATCCATTCTTCGAGGTGACTGGGTGGCAAGACATCACCCGCGAGGATGACGCAGGTATGCCCCTTAGACCCTCTTTTGGCCTTCGTCGTTGCCCGAGTGTTGGTCTAACCTTTTACTCTTGTTCGTATTGCAGCTCCGAGGATGGACTAGGTCGACGAAAGGGTCGCCGAGATGTTCGGCGCCCTGAAGGAGAAGGAGCTGAAGCCCGACCGCCAGTTCCCCAAAAACATCTTCAACCGCAGTGATGCGGTAAGTATTCCTGTTTGTTTTTTGCTCGAGAAACACATTCCGAGCTTGCCTTACTCGGTTTCTGTTCGCCGGAGAAGGTCACCCTTGAGCTCGCCATGTCGAGCGCTGGTCCGACGCCCCAAGGAGATACCCCGACTGGGGGTTCTCGCAAGAGCGGCGGGTCGAAGCCGCCGACCTCCTACCTCGCCTCCTCCCTCCAGGCGCTCAAAGCGCCAAGCCTCGTCCAAACCTCCGACCAAGCGCCACTTGGAGTACACCGACCGGAAGAAGGTAAGGGAACTCTGACAGTGGTTTGCTGGTTTCGAGCAGAAGAAGCCGGAGCTGATGGGTCGCTTGCAACAGCTGGCCGAGGAGGCGAAGAAGGACGAGGAGGCGGCCAAGTCCACCGCGAGCAAGGAGCAACTGGTGGAGCAGATCAAGGCGCTCCAGGCTCAGCTTGCACAGGTGGTCGAGGATCCAGCCGAGGAGGGTGAGGAGGAAGACACCTTCGCACTAGTCAGGAGGAGCCAAAGGTCGACGCCTCATCCGACCTTGGCGCTGGAGGGGGCCGACATGGACGAGGTTGACCGTATGATGGCAAGGGCCAGCGATGCCGCCACGGTTTGTCGTGACATTATAAAATGTGAAATTGGAGATTACAACTATACGGTATGAGGTGTAATCGCGTTTTCGGGCCGTTTTTGGGAGTTTGGTCCTTTTCGGGCCGATTTGGGCCTAAAGGGGATGAGTCGTGGGCTTAGTGGGAGGGGATCTGGGCCCATGTGGGAGGGGGGACATGAATTCCCTGCCCTTGGGCGCCCCCCTTCCCTAGTGCGCCCCCACCTCCTCCCTTCTCCCCCTAGCCGCCCCCAATTGGCCCATGCGCCCCCCTTGCCCCCACCTCCATGCCGCCCCCTCCTTTAGGGTTTCCCCTCCCTAGCCACCACCCTCCCCTCCCCTAGCAGCCCCTCACCTCTCCCTCTGCGGTGTTTGTCGTCCTCTTGCTCGGTGGATCATCGGTCCGAAGTTCTCTGGCGATTCGTTGCGGTTCCGAAGGAAGGAGCGACCGGAAGGAAGGGAGGTTTTTCGTCACCGTTCGATTCTCCAAGATGAGGTAAGGATTTGTGATCCTTTTTGGGGTGGTCTAGGTGCTGCTAGATGGGGGAGATTGGGGTTAAATTTGATGTTTAGGTTCTGTTCCTAGATGAGATTAGGGAGTTTGCAATTCTTGTCCCACATTCTGTCTCGGGCAGATTGGATGTCCGACATAGGGTTGGAGTTCTCGTAATTTTACAGTCGTAATTTGGTCAGCTGCCTGTTGTGAAAGTTGTAGATAACTTTACTACCTTTAATTGGACACCAAGAACGTCCAATTCCTCCCAGTTGTTTGAAAGTTATGATCGTTTTACCGAGCGTGTTCAAATATGTGACGTAATTGGGACAGAACGTAATGTTTTGTATATTAGACAATTTTAGAGGCCGAATCAGCTTTTCCAAATACTTATAAAAAGCTAGTAAATTTCCTAAGCTTCGCGATGATGTACTCGTTTACCTAATTTGGAGTCCTAGAACTCAAGTTGTGCTAGTTTGAAGCCTGCTGTACCGGCGAGACAGATTCTCTGTTTTTTTTTGGCTTTGGGAGTAGTTTGCGAAGTGGGGTAGATGAGCGATTGTGTACTGTTTTGTGGGCACGTTTTGAGTGTGTGGTATCCATGTGCAGGTGGTGTGACCCCGGGAGTGCCCTCATCCTCTCGCCAATCCGTCGGCCGCGGTTAAGGCAAGTGTATTGGAATGGCTATCGTGTTGAATGTTACTAGACTTGACTAGATGCAAATTGTTTTCATGATATGCTACCTTGCCATGATTAGTGCTTGCCCATGTTATGGTGAAAATGGTCTTTTATGATGCTATGCAATGGTTAATTGTTTATGTTTATGGCATATGTTGCATACATAGCATGAAAACTGGCCCGGTCGGTGAGAACGTCATAACTAGTCCGGTAAGGTCGGTGAGAAAGTTATGACTAATCCGGAGTGCCATGGATGTAAGACCTACCTCGTGATTCCACCCACGTGGTGAGTGGAAGCGAGGAGTAGGCACCCTCCATCTACGGGATGGAAGGGGAAAGAGGGTGCACGCCGACGGAGGTGCACTCGGCATTACCGGTATGTGCTTCGAGGAGACATGTGCATTGCATTGCATTGCATGCATGATGATTATAATGAAATGTGTACAATGAGATTGAGACATGGTTATGATGTTGTTTGTGAAATTATGACTCGATCATGAGGTTAAGTATGGTATGTATTGATGTTGGCATCGATTTGTTCTTTATGATCCATTGTAATATACTTGCTGAGTGATGAACTCACGCTTGTGTTTTATGTTGTTTTTAGGTTCCATGAAACCGGCATGTGGGAAAGGGCATTGTAACACCCCAAAATTTTGCTTTTCTTAAATTCATGTGTGATTTGGCCCTTTGGTGAATTTTTGGAATTTTCTGGAATTTATTTGGATTTATTTGGAATTTATTTGAATTTATTCCATTTTGAAATAATTAAAGAATTTAATTTTGCAAATAAAATTTTGTTGAAAATATTTTATTTGAGTCCAAAATGATCCAAAGTATTTTCCAGAATTTTTCTGGAATTTTTCTGAGTCATTTGCTATTTTTAATGAATTAAATGAATTACTGGGAATTATTTTAATTATTAAATCGCTGGAAAATCCAACTCGGGTCAAGTATCGTTTCATCCGACCGAAGTCGGACTCGAGTCCGACCGAGCCGATTGACTCGGCCGAACCAACTTGAAAACCTAATTGATCCCAACCGTTGGATCAAGATCCAACGGCCGAGATCCGCCGTCTGCGGTTCGAGCAGCGTCAGGCCGGACCCGATCGCGCCCGTGCGATCGTGGCCGTTGATCGTGACGCGTGGGCGGCTGGGATTGCGTCGTCTTCCGTGCGGATCGAAGCCGGACTCGCCGCCGCATAGCCGCCGTGACCGATTAGGTTTCCGCTTTGTGCACGCCGCCGAGGCCATTTAAGGCGTGGGTTATCGCCGAGGATCGCCGTTCGTGTCGCGCCTATTGCCCTAAGTTCCAACGCCCAAGCCGCCGCCGTCGCCTCGCGATTTCGCCGGAGTTTGGGGAGTGCCGCGTGGTTTTCTTCGTTCCGGCGCCGTTCGTCATCCTCCGCCGCCTTCAAGCTCGGATCGAGAACCTTGCGTCGAGGCGCACCTCTGGTGCACTCACTTGGCGGAGACGCCCAAGCGCGCCGTTAGGGTGGTCGCCGTCCTCAGCGCCCGGCATAGCCGCCGCCGCGAGCCATCGTCGTCCATGAGCTCGGTGCACCGTTGGATCGAGATCCAACGCGAGGTGAGGCCACGTCGCCGTATCTTGTTTCCGTCTTTGATTAGGTTTCAACCGTTAGATTTAGATAAATGCGGTCGTGGTTAGTTGTGTTGTAGCTTTAGGGTTAGATCTGGACCGTCCGATCTAGATCGAACGGCCGGATCAACCGTGTAGTTTTGAGCGAGAGGTCTAGATCCAATACGGACCGTTGATTTTCAAATCAGCGGCCGAGATTGTGCCACGTGTGCTTTCAGCGCCCAGCGGCGTGGGAGCGTGTCTCGACCGACACGGGACCCGCGAGTCGAGGGCCGCGTGTCGGCCGCGATCGCAGCGTGCGTGAAACCCAATATTGGCGGTGGGGCCCACATGTCGGCCGAGCGTAGAGTCGTGGACCGAGTCCACCGTGGACCCGAGCCAAGCGTGGACCGAGTACAAGGACCGGCCGACGCCACCGACCAATCAGAGGCTGACACGTGTCCATCTTGTACAATAATTAATTTCGAAAAAAGAAAATGATTTATTAATTCGAATAATGATTTCAAATTTAGATTCAAACTTCAAACGCTTATAACTTTTGCGTTTCAACTCCGATTTGAGTGATTCAAATTTCTAAATTTGTATAAAATTGAGATCTACCTAAATATGAATTTTATTTAATTTTTGGACTAAAGTTTTTCTCTGTAATATTATTTAATTGATTATTTAAGCTTTAATAAATCATAACTTTTGCATTTTAACTCCAAATTTGTGATTCGGTTTCTAAAAATCCAGAAAATTACGTTCTCTCTGTTTATGGATTTTATTTGGAGTTTTGGGATGTTTTGCCTATTGTTTATTGGGTATTTGCTATTTGCACGCTTTACGAGTAGGCGTTGAAGTCAGGAAGGATTCGAGGGAGAAGTGTTGACTCAGGATCCAACCCAAGACCAAGAGCAAGTGCTTTTTGAAGGCAAGTTGTGCTTTGACCATGTTGATCCTATTTGAAATCTATTTTGATTTAAACTATTGCATGCTAGTTTAATTAGAAAGATACTTTGTTTAAACATGGGGTTAGATAAATACCAATTTGCTATATGACACCTTGATTACTTAAGTATGTGCCATGACCTCTTGTCACCCTAGTTGTGGTTTACTAGTTGGACATTATTAAATTGCCAACATGGGTTTAGACCGTTGTAGTATCTTTGCTTAGAGCACCTTTCGTGCTCATGACATGATTTTGGACGATCAAATGCTAATATGGACTTAATGATATATTGAACTTGTTTTGGAAAAGTACCATGTGATGTTGATGGCACGTGGTGCATGGTAATCAAGCGGGGTTTGATAAACGATTTCGGCCAGGGCATGTGGCAAGAGTAATCAGGTGGGCGATTGTGGCATTGGGAATGTTGATTTGGTTCTTGGGTAGTCTTGCCCTGGTCACTCTAAGGACTTAACCTTGCAAGCCTTTGAACTGGGTCATACTTGCAACCACATGGCTGGAATGGGACGGCCCTAGTTGACTAAGTCGCTAAGGACTCACTTGTGGAGCCTCGGGGTGTCGATTACACCGTTTGTGTGATTATGCGGGGAGCGTATCGTGGCTGTGGCCAGATACCCATCTAACGGTGTGTTGGTCCCATACTTCGCCTTGGCTAAGGGAAGGGATGGTGTAGAGCACGAACCAGGAGAGGACCACTGTGTTGTTTGAGGCTTAGAAAGGCTTTGTTATGATCGCTCATTCGCATACTTTTGTATGGCGATTCACGGTGACGTGGTGAGTGGATTGTATCTTGTGGGTAAAGTGCATAACCTCTGCAGAGTGTAGAATCTATTTAAATAGCCGGAGTCCACGATCTTTGGACAATGCTCGGGAATTACAGTCAAGGGGTAGACTTTACGAAAATAACTTGGATTTGAAAAGTTGGGTTGGTTTAATAATGAAGATGATGGAAATGTGGTTTAGGATGGGGAAAATGTTTATTAAATTTCTGAAAAGTTATTTATGCTTTACTTATTTCTCACGCTTCGAATCTACTTTTATTACTTGTCAAAAGTCATTTCTTGCAAATATACCCTGAGCTATTCCTTTGTACCAAGCCATGCATATAGTATATTAGCTTGCATTACGTGCATGACTTCTTGAGTACCAAGTACTCACCCTTGCCTCAACACAATACCAGTTGAAGAGGAGACTACGCGATTTCGGAAGAGGAGTTCCAAGAGGACCCGTCTACTTAGGGATGCGAGCCCGATCAGTTACTGTGGTATCTTGGATGGCGCCAATAAGTTTATTTGATTTTCATTCTTTGTTATTTCTCTTTTAATACATTTTGCCTTGCAAGGCATATATTTGTAACTTGGCCATAAGGTCGAGTAACCCTTTGATTATTTAAATAAAGTACTTTGATAGTATCGTTTGGTATGATTGTGATATATACCGATGTTAAGACTGTGTGCACTAAGCGCGTTCTGGACTAGTGCTGAATACCTGAAGGGTCGGATTTGCAAATTCGGGGTCAGACAGAGGTGGTATCAGAGCCATACTTGACTGTAGGCTCCACCCAAAGCTAGAATGGTCGTAGTGAGGATAAAACCTATTTTCTAAAGCTAAAAATTTGTGAAGACAAGAAATGACATCTCGACTTATCCCCTTCTCTCTTTTCTTGTCTCTTGCTGAAATTTTCCCTTACCTTGTCACAATTTAAAAATTTCAAGTTCTTACGTAAAAGCACTCTTGTGACAGGATGGAGGAAGAGTTCAACTACGTTGATCTGGGAGTTAGTCACGTGCGGAACTTTGGCATATGCTCTGAGACTCTCGGAGATTTTGAGAAGCCCCAATACCAAGTGGAAGTGATCGGACAAGCGGGATTGATCAAGGCTTGTGACGTGAGGATTGAGGTACTGCTAGGAAAAGGGCCAGGCAATCGCTCGATACAACTGCCTTGCCAGGAGGTCTACAATGCAGATGGGTATCCAAGAAGTATCACGACGAGCAATGCGGTACATTACCCGTATCTACGCCAGAGAATGGAGATGCGGTGTTCCGTTACCATCCGTGCAGCGATAACCCTCTTGACCGAAGGAGATTCGGGATGAGGATGCCACGGTTACACGATTGGCACGATTTGTCGCCGCCAGGAGGATGTACTAGATAATACAAGCAAGGAGCTCTGAAGGCCCGCAAGGAGATCACGACGAGAGAAGAATAGATGGCGGGAAGCTCAAGAGTATGTGGCACACCTTCTACGAAGGATTGACGAGTTGGAGATGACTTTATGCGGACCGGACCCGAGCGATGCTCGAGCTACGAGCGGATCGGAGGAGTCAGATCTCGATGAGGACAACGCTTCTTCGACTACCACAGAGGACCCAGTTGCTGGACATGGCGATCATTTCGCGCCTATGCCACAGCACCCGTCCCCAGGCCGTGGAGGTTTTCTCGATGAGTGAGCATAGGTTCTATAATGAGACTCCTTCGCTGAGTCGCGTCATAGAAGAAAGAGTCACCCTTTAGGCGTTAGACTCAGAGTTAGTTCGATTTGGATTTGCTTTGTTTCTTTGAGTGTGCGTTATGTGTTGCAAGGCCCTTAGGCATTGTAAGCAGCCATACCAAGTTACTAATAATAAAGATGGACCTTAAAGTTACCCCTTTCGCCGCATAAGTTCCATATTACCTGTCTATTCTTGTTTCCCTCTCATCTCTAAACCTAGAGCAAATCGGCAGATGGTGAACACCGTGGAAACTTTGGAAGCAATGGGAGTGGATCTCGCCAGAAAACCCCAATGATGGAGCACCAGCACCGCTTGGATATGCAGAATTTGGGCGTTTCTTGCTGCCTGACTCGATTGATGCATGCTATGATGCAACAAATGCAGCACGTCCTTGCTCAGGCCACGCTAATCAAGTTAATCGGGGACCACGCCGAGAATACAAGGTGTCGAGTTCATGAGGACTCACCCACCCACTTTCTCTGGGAATGCCAATCCATTGGAGGCCGATGATTGGTTAAGATCAATCGAGAGGAAGTTACACATAGCTCAATGCATAGGAAATGAGAAGGTACTCTACGCTTCTCATCGGTTGGAAGGAACAGCACGAATGGTGGGAGAACTTCGTGCCACCTTGAGAGAACCCTCAAGATATCACTTGGGAAGAGTTCACGGTGCATTCGACGATATCACGTGCTGAAGGAATCATGGACCTTAAGAAGGAGGAGTTGAGCATCAAGCAAGGTAATCGGCCGGTGGCCGACTACGAACAAGTTCACACAGCTAGCACGCTACGCTTTGAGGATGTAGCGACAGATAAATCCAGGCAGTCTCGTTTTATGAAGGGACTTAACTCGGGATTGCAAGTAGGGTTGATCACCCACACCTTTCCAGATTTCCAAGAGTTGGTGAATAAGGCGCTTATTCTTGAGGACAAAGCGCAAGGAACCGGATGAGAACAGGAAGCGCAGGATGCAACAGCAAGGATCACGTCGGGGCGCAACGGCGCTTGAGAGTTGCACCAAATCAATTCTTCAGATTCCAACCACGAGAATCGACAAGGACACCATCCCGGCACCAAGACCTGCCAATCGAACTACCAAACCCCAGCCCCGCTAGAAACGCTACCCTGTGCAACAAGAAGGAACAGTGAGACGTTACAAGCGCAACGAACGAGCCAGACACTTTGCCAACATTGTCCAAGGAAGACAGCGAGAGCGACCCGATTCGCTTCAATCTAGGAACCACCCAGCTAGGGCGCCCGGCACCAGGAGCCACACCCCAGGCCGTGGTGAGAGGCCGAGTCAACCATGTCACCGCAGATCTTTGCAAAATGCTACTGACGTCGTCTTGGGTAAGTTACTTGTTAACTCGATACACCATGATTTTGTTTGACTCGAGCTTCGCATTCGTTTGTTTCGCAAGGCTTTGCTGCTAGAAATGACTTGAGAATTGCAAGACTTAAGTGCATGCTTTTAGTTCAAACCCTGGTTCGAACTCGAGCGGAAGTAGGATGGTCCGGGGTGAGAATACTAATAGTTGGTATAGAGTTCCTAGCAAACCTTATAATTTTGGAGACCCAGACCTTAGATGTTATATTGGGAATGGTTTGGTTATCCAAGCACAAGGCTGGATTGGATTGTGGGCGAAGGACTATCTCGATTGAGAGCCGTGTGGGAAGAAAGTGGAATTTCAAGCCACTGCGGTTAGAGATGGACGATTGATGGTTAACAGTACCAAGGCAATCAGCATAGAGGATGTCGGTAGTGAATGAGTACCAGGCGTTTTCGAGGATCTACGGTATGCCGCTTGACAGGGACATAGAGTTTGTGATAGAGCTTGTACTGGGTACAAAGACCGATAGCAAAGAGACCCTATCGGATGTCTACCGAGGAGTTGGTAGAAATGAAGAAACAATTTGGAAGAATTAATGGATAAAGGATTTATCGAGACCAAGTTAAATCGCCGTGGGGAGCACCGTTTTGTTTGTCAAGAAGAAGGGCGGGAGTTTCAGGATGTGCATTGACTACCGTGCACTCAATGAAGTCACCGTGAAGAATAAGTATCCGCTACCCAGGATTGATGATTTGTTTGATCGATTAAGAGGAGCCGGGTTTTCTCCAAGATTGATCTCGAGATCGGGATACCATCGATTGAAGATCCGATCAGCAGATATTCAAGGCGCATTCTCGTCAAGATATGGACATTACGAGTTCTGATTATGTCCTTTGGGTAACGAATGCGCCACTTATTTCATGAATATGATGAATAAGGTGTTCATGGAATATTTGGACAAGTTTGTCGTCGTGTTCATAGACGATATCCTAATCTACTCCAAGGCAGAGAGCGAACATGCCGAACACTTAAGGCGAGTTTTGGAAAAGTGAAGGAACAGCAACTTTTCGCCAAGTTCAGCAAGTGTGATTTACGGAAGGACAAGGTGGAGTTTCTTGGACATGTAATGACCGCAGAGGAGTCGCCGTAGATCCAAGCAAAGTAGAAGCTGTGTTACATTGGGAACAACCAAAGACGGTGACCCAGTTCGGAGTTTCCTTGGAATGGCAGGATACTACCGCCCGTTTCATCGAAGGCTTTTCGACAATTGCGAAACCTCTTACGCAATTGCTGAAGAAGGAAAAGAAGTTTGCATGGGCGCTTGAGAATGTGAGAAAGGATTTCAGGAGCTGAAAAAGCGATTGACATCAGCACCGGTGTTAGTTCTACGGATGTTGCTCAAAGCTTCGATATTTATTGTGACGCATCGCGCCAAGGACTTGGATGTGTCTTTGTCACGAGAATGGAAAGGTCGCCGCTTATGCATCAAGGCGATTGAGGCCGCATGAGGAAAATTATCCGACACATGACCTAGAGTTAGGCTGCCGTAGTGCATGCTTTGAAGATATGGCGTCACTATCGATTGGAAGCAGATGTGAAGTATATACGGATCATAAGAGCCTTAAGTACATATTCACGATCGGATCTGAATATGAGGCAAAGGAGATGGCTAGAGTTGATCAAGGACTATAATGTTGGAATCCATTACCATCCCGGGAAGGCCAACGTAGTAGCCGATGCTCTGAGTCGGAAAAGCCATACCGTGAGTACGTTGCTAGCCACAGGTCAGGATGAGTTGTGCGAGGATTTCCAGAAAATGAAGATTGAGGTTGTACCTAAGCGGATTCTTGGCCGCATTGGAAGTAAAGCCTACTTTGGAGGACCAGATCCGAGAAGGACAGAAGGATGATGACAGGATCCGTAAGATTAAGTCCGTCAAGGAGGAAGGCAAGGCAGAGGACTTCAGGTTGGATGAGCAAGGCACGTTGTGGATGAAGGATCGCATTTGTGTGCCTAACAAAAAGGAGTTAAAGCAACTGATTTTGGAAGAAGCCCATGACTCCAAGTACTCGATTCATCCTGGAAGCGCCAAGATGTATCAGGATCTGAAGGAGAGATTAGTGGCCGAGCATGAAGCGTGAAGTTGCCGAGCATGTTGCATTGTGCGGCGTATGCCACAGAGTCAAGGCAATGCATCGAGAGACCAGCGAGGATTGCTACTGACGTGAAGATACGAGTGGAAGTGGGAGGAAATCGGAATGGATTTCATTACCGGTTTGTCAAGACTCAAGGAGGTTATGACTCCATATGGGTTATAGTGGATCGCTTGACCAAAGTAGCCCATTTTATCCCGTGAAGACCACCTACTCGGGAGATAAGTTAGCGAGTTGTACATGATCGAGGATTGTCTGTTTGCACGGAGTGCCAAAGAGGATTGTATCAGACAGAGGTACCCAATTTACCTCAAGGTTACGGAATAAGTTGCATGAAGCCATGGGAACCCGTTTGAACTTGATCTGACTTATCATCCACAGACGGATGGACAGACCAGAAAGAGTCAACCAGATTACGGAGGATATGTTGAGAGCTTGTGCATTGGCTTATGCTACCTCTTGGGATAAGAGTTTGCCGTATGCCGAGTTCGATTACAACAATAGTTATCGAGGCTAGTTCTGAGATGTCACCTTCGAGGCCTTTGTATGGTCGACCACTGTCGACGCCATTGAATTGGAATGAGGCCGTGGCGCCGTGTCTTTGGGCCTGATATTCTTCAAGAGGTGAAGAAGCGGATCGCTATGATTAGGGAAAGGTTGAAGATAGCCCAATCTCGACAAAAGAGTTATCTTGACAATCGTCGCGAGATTTGAGTTTTGAACGAGAAGACTTTGTATACCTCGAGTTCGCCTCTCGGGGAGTTAAGAGGTTCCATGCCAAAGGGAAACTTCGCACCCGTTATGTTGGACCATTTAAGATTTTGAGCGCAGAGGCGAAGTTGCTTACAATTGGAGTTGCCACGATGCGTTAGCGAGGAGTACACGGCGTATTCCATGTGTCCCAGTTGAAGAAATGTCTCCGAGTTCACGAGAGCAGACATCGCTAGAGTCAATCGAGTTGCAAGAGGACTTGACTTATAAGGAACATCTGTGAGGATTACGGACACAATGGATCGAGAAACTAGAAACAAGTCAACCCGTTTACTGTAGAGTTCGATGGAGCAACCATGAAGAAAGTGAAGCGACTTGGGAGCGCGAGGAGGATTTGAAGAAAGAATTTCCAAACCTATTCCTTTAGTAAGCCACGAATCTCGGGGACGAGATTCTATTAAGGGGGAGGTTTGTAACAACCCAAAATTTTGCTTTTCTTAAATTCATGTGTGATTTGGCCCTTTGGGGAATTTTGGAATGTTCTGGAATTTATTTGGATTTATTTGGAATTTATTTGAATTTATTCCATTTTGAAATAATTAAAGAATTTAATTTTGCAAATAAAATTTTGTTGAAAATAATTTATTTGAGTCCAAAATGATCCAAAGTATTTTCAGAATTTTCCGGAATTTTTACGAGTCATTTGCTATTTTTAATGAATTAAATGAATTATCGGGAATTATTTTAATTATTAAATCATTGGAAAATCAACTCGGGTCAAATCTTGTTCATCCGACCGAAGTCGGACTCGAGTCCGACCGAGCCGATTGACTCGGCCGAACCAACTTGAAAACCTAATTGATCCCAACCGTTGGATCAAGATCCAACGGCCGAGATCCGCCCGTCTGGATTCGAGCGCGTCAGACCGGACCCGATCGCGCCGTCGCGATCGTGGCCGTTGATCGTGACGCGTGGGCGGCTGGGATTGCGTCGTCTTCCGTGGCCGGCCGGACTCGCGCGCGCATAGCCGCCGTGACCGATTAGGTTTCCGCTTTGTGCACGCTGCGAGGCCATTTAAGGCGTGGAGTTATCGCGAGGATCGCCGTTCGTGTCGCGCCTATTGCCCTAAGTTCCAACGCCCAAGCCGCCGCCGTCGCCTCGCGATTTCGCCGGAGTTTGGGGAGTGCCGCCGTGGTTTTCTTCGTTTCGGCGCCGTTCGTCATCCTCCGCCTTCAAGCTCGGATCGAGAACCTTGCGTCGGCGCACCTCTGGAGTGCACTCACTTGGCGGAGACGCCCGGCGCCGTTAGGGTGGTCGCCGTCCTCAGCGCCGGCAGCAACGCCGCCGCGCGAGCCATCGTCGTCCATGAGCTCGGTGCACCGTTGGATCGAGATCCAACGCCACGAGTGAGCCACGTCGCCGTTACTGTTTCCGTCTCTGATTAGGTTTCAACCGTTAGATTTAGATCGTACGGGTCGTGGTTAGTGTGTTGTAGCTTTAGGGTTAGATCTGGACCGTCCGATCTAGATCGAACGGCCCGGATCAACCGTGTAGTTTTGAACGAGAGGTCTAGATCCAATGCGACCGTTGATTTTCAAATCAGCGGCGAGATTGTGCCACGTGTGCTCAGCCGCGCCCACGCGCGTGGGGAGCGTGTCTCTGACACGCGGGACCCGCGAGTCAGAGGGCCCACGTGTCAGCCGCAGTCACGCGTGCGTGAAACCCAGCGCTGGCAGGTGGGGCCCACATGTCAGCGAGACGTAGAGTCGTGGACCGAGTCCACCGTGGACCCGAGCCAAGCGTGGACCGAGTCCATGGACCGGCTGACGTCAGCCAGCCAATCAGAGGCTGACACGTGTCCATGCTGACGCAATAATTAATTTCCGAAAAAAAGAAAATGATTTATTAATTCGAATAATGATTTCAAATTTAGATTCAAACTTCAAACGCTTATAACTTTTGCGTTTCAACTCCGATTTGAGTGATTCAAATTTCTAAATTTGTATAAAATTGAGATCTACCTAAATATGAATTTTATTTAATTTTTGGACTAAAGTTTTTCTCTGTAATATTATTTAATTGATTATTTAAGCTTTAATAAATCATAACTTTTGCATTTTAACTCCAAATTTGTGATTCGGTTTCTAAAAATCCAGAAAATTACGTTCTCTCTGTTTATGGATTTTATTTGGAGTTTTGGGATGTTTTGCCTATTGTTTATTGGGTATTTGCTATTTGCACGCTTTACGAGTAGGCGTTGAAGTCTTAGGAAGGATTCGAGGAGAAGTGTTGACTCGAGGATCCAACCCAAGACCAAGAGCAAGTGCTTTTGAAGGCAAGTTGTGCTTTGACCATGTTGATCCTATTTCGATATCTATTTTGATTTAAACTATTGCATGCTAGTTTAATTAGAAAGATACTTTGTTTAAACATGGGGGTTAGATAAATACCAATTTGCTATATGACACCTTGATTACTTAAGTATGTGCCATGACCTCTTGTCACCCTAGTTGTGGTTTACTAGTTGGACATTATTAAATTGCCAACATGGGTTTAGACCGTTGTAGTATCTTTGCTTAGACACGCTACGTGCTCATGACATGATTTTGGACGATCAAATGCTAATATGGACTTAATGATATATTGAACTTGTTTTGGAAAAGTACCATGTGATGTTGATGGCACGTGGTGCATGGTAATCAACTGGGGTTTGATAAACGATTTCGGCCAGGGGCATGTGGCAAGAGTAATCAGGTGGGCCGATTGTGGCATTGGGAATGTTGATTTGGTTCTTGGGTAGTCTTGCCCTGGTCACTCTAAGGACTTAACCTTGCAAGCCTTTGAACTGGGTCATACTTGCAACCACATGGGTGGAATGGGGCGGCCCTAGTTGACTAAGTCGCTAAGGACTCACTTGTGGAGCCTCAGGGTGTCGATTACACCGTTTGTGTGATTATGCGGGGAGCGTATCGTGGTGTGGCCGATACCCATCTAACGGTGTGTTGGTCCCATACTTCGCCTTGGCTAAGGGAAGGGATGGTGTAGAGCACGAACCAGGAGAGGACCACTGTGTTGTTTGAGGCTTAGAAAGGCTTTGTTATGATCGCTCATTCGCATACTTTTGTATGGCGATTCACGGTGACGTGGTGAGTGGATTGTATCTTGTGGGTAAAGTGCATAACCTCTGCAGAGTGTAGAATCTATTTAAATAGCCGAGTCCACGATCTTGGACAATGCTCGGGAATTACAGTCAAGGGTAGACTTTACGAAAATAACTTGGATTTGAAAAGTTGGGTTGGTTTAATAATGAAGATGATGGAAATGTGGTTTAGGATGGGGAAAATGTTTATTAAATTTCCTGAAAAGTTATTTATGCTTTACTTATTTCTCTTTGCTTTCGAATCTACTTTTATTACTTGTCAAAAGTCATTTCTTTGCAAATATACCTGAGCTATTCCTTTGTACCAAGCCATGCATATAGTATATTAGCTTGCATTCTGTGCATGACTTGCTGAGTACCAAGTACTCACCCTTGCCTCAACACAATACAGTTGAAGAGGAGACTACGCCGGTTCGGAAGAGGAGTTCCAAGAGGACCCGTCTACTTAGGGATGCGAGCCCGATCGGTTGCACTGTGGTATCTTTGGATGGCGCCACGAAGTTTATTTGATTTTCATTCTGTTATTTCTCTTTTAATACATTTTGCCTTGCAAGGCATATATTTGTAACTTGGCCATAAGGTCGAGTAACCCTTTGATTATTTAAATAAAGTACTTTGATAGTATCGTTTGGTATGATTGTGATATATACCGATGTTAAGACTGTGTGCACTAAGCGCGTTCTGGACTAGTGCTGAATACCTGAGGGTCGGATTTGCAAATTCGGGGTCCCGACAGAGGTGGTATCGAGCCATACTTATTTGTAGGCTCCACCCAAAGCTAGAATGGTCGTAGTGAGGATAAAACCTATTTTCTAAAGCTAAAAATTTGTGAAGACAAGAAATGACATCTCGACTTATCCCCTTCTCTCTTTTCTTGTCTCTTGCTGAAATTTTCCCTTACCTTGTCACAATTTAAAAATTTCAAGTTCTTACGTAAAAGCACTCTTGTGACAGATGGAGGAAGAGTTCAACTACGTTGATCTGGGAGTTGGTCACGCCGCGGAACTTTGGCATATGCTACAGACTCTCGGAGATTTTGAGAAGCCCCAATACCAAGTGGAAGTGATCAGACAAGCGGGATTGATCAAGGCTTGTGGCGTGAGGATTGAGGTACTGCTAGGAAAAGGGCCAGGCAATCGCTTGATACTGCACCTTTGCCGGGAGGTCTACAATGCAGATGGGTATCCAAGAAGTATCACGACGAGCAATGCGGTACATTACCCGTATCTCGCCAGAGAAGGTGGAGAGTGCGGTGTTCCGTTACCATCCGTGCAGCGATAACCCTCTTGACCGAAGGAGATTCGGGATGAGGATGCCACGGTTACGGTTGGCACGATTTGTCGCCGCCAGGAGGATGTACTAGATAATACAAGCAAGGAGCTACGAAGGCCCGCAAGGAGATCACGACAGAGAAGAATAGATGGCGGGAAGCTCAAGAGTATGTGGCACACCTTCTACGAAGGATTGGCGAGTTGGAGATGACTTTATGCGGACGGACCCAGAGCGATTACTCGAGCTACGAGCGAGATCGGAGGAGTCAGATCTCGATGAGGACATCGCTTCTTCGACTACCACGAGAGGACATAGTTGCTTTGGACATGGCGTCGTTTCGGCGCCTATGCCACAGCACCGTACCAGGCCGTGGAGGTTTTCTCGATGAGTGAGCATAGGTTCTATAATGAGACTCCTTCGCCGAGTCGCGTCATAGAAGAAAGAGTCACCCTTTAGGCGTTAGACTCCGAGAGTTAGTTCGATTTGGATTTGCTTTGTTTGCTTGAGTGTGCGGTATGTGTTGCAAGGCCCTTAGGCATTGTAAGCAGCCATACCAAGTTACTAATAATAAAGATGGACCTTAAAGTTACCCCTTTCGCCGCATAAGTTCCATATTACTTGTCTATTCTTGTTTCCCTCTCATCTCTAAACCTAGAGCAAATCGACAGATGGTGAACACCGTGGAAACTTTGGAAGCAATGGGAGTGGATCTCGCCACAGAAAACCCCAATGATGGAGCACCAGCACCGCCCTTTGGATATGCAGAATTTGGAGCGTTTCTTGCTGCCCGGACTCGATTGATGCATGCTATGATGCAACAAATGCAGCACGTCCTTTGCTCAGGCCATTGCTAATCAAGTTAATCGGGGACCACGCTTGAGAATACAAAGCTGTCGAGTTCATGAGGACTCACCCACCCACTTTCTCTGGGAATGCCAATCCATTGGAGGCCGATGATTGGTTAAGATCAATCGAGAGGAAGTTACACATAGCTCAATGCATAGGAAATGAGAAGGTACTCTACGCTTCTCATCGGTTGGAAGAACGACCGCCGAATGGTGGGAGAACTTACGTGCCACGCAGAGAACCCTCAAGATATCACTTGGGAAGAGTTCACATTGCATTCCGGCGGTATCACGTGCTGAAGGAATCATGGACCTTAAGAAGGAGGAGTTCGAGCCTTTGAAGCAAGGTAATCACCGGTGGCCGACTACTGAACAAGTTCACACAGCTAGCACGCTACGCTTTTTGAGGATGTAGCGACAGATAAATCAGGCAGTCTCGTTTTATGAAGGGACTTAACTCGGGATTGCAAGTAGGGTTGATCACCCACACCTTTCCAGATTTCCAAGAGTTGGTGAATAAGGCGCTTATTCTTGAGGACAAGCGCAAGGCCCGGATGAGAACAGAAGCGCAGGATGCAACGGCAAGGATCACGTCGGGGCGCAGCGGCGCTTGAGAGTTGCACCAAATCAATTCTTGATTCCAACCACGAATCGACAAGGACACCATCCCAGCACCAAGACACTGCCAATCAGAACTACCAAACCCCAGCCCCGCTAGAAACGCTACCCCAGTCGGCAAGAAGGAACAGTGAGACGCATTTACAAGGCAACGAGCCAGGACACTTTGCCATGATTGTCCAAAGAAGACAGCAGGAGCGACCCCAGTTCGCTTCAATCTAGGAACCACCCCAGCTAGGACGCCAGCACCAGGAGCCACACCCCAGACCGTGGTGAGAGGCCGAGTCAACCATGTCACCGCAGATGCGCTGCAAAATGCTACGGACGTCGTACTGGGTAAGTTACTTGTTAACTCAGTACCTGCAACAGTTTTGTTTGACTCTGGAGCTTCGCATTCGTTTGTTTCGCAAGGCTTTGCTGCTAGAAATGACTTGAGAATTGCAAGACTTAAGTGCATGCTTTTAGTTCAAACCCCTGGTTCCGAACTCCGAACGGAAGTAGGATGTTCCGGGGTGAGAATACTAATAGATGGAATAGAGTTCCTAGCAAATCTTATAATTTTGGAGACCCAGACCTTAGATGTTATATTGGGAATGGATTGGTTATCCAAGCACAAGGCTGTATTGGATTGTGGACGAAGGACTATCTCAGTTGAGAGCCCGTGTGGGAAGAAAGTGGAATTTCAAGCCACTGCGGTTAGAGATGGACAGTTGATGGTTAACAGTACCAAGGCAATCAGCATAGAGGATGTCCCGGTAGTGAATGAGTACCCAGACGTTTTTCCCGAGGATCTACAGTATGCCTTGACAGGGACATAGAGTTTGTGATAGAGCTTGTGCAAGATGCAGACCGATAGCAAAGAGACCCTATCGGATGTCTACCGAGGAGTTGGTAGAAATGAAGAAAGCAATTTGGAAGAATTAATGGATAAAGGATTTATCGAGACCAAGTTAAATCGCCGTGGGGAGCACAGTTTTGTTTGTCAAGAAGAAGGGCGGGAGTTTCAGGATGTGCATTGACTACCGTGCACTCAATGAAGTCACCGTGAAGAATAAGTATCCGCTACCCAGGATTGATGATTTGTTTGATCGATTAAGAGGAGCCGGGTTTTCTCCAAGATTGATACGAGATCGGGATACCATCGATTGAAGATCCGATCAGTGAGATATTCAAGCGCATTCTCGTCAAGATATGGACATTACGAGTTCTGATTATGTCCTTTGATTTAACGAATCGCCGGCTTATTTCATGAATATGATGAATAAGGTGTTCATGGAATATTTGGACAAGTTTGTCGTCGTGTTCATAGACGATATCCTAATCTACTCCAAGACAGAGAGCGAACATGCCGAACACTTAAGGCGAGTTTTGGAAAAGCTGAAGGAACAGCAACTTTTCGCCAAGTTCAGCAAGTGTGATTTCTGGAAGGACAAGGTGGAGTTTCTTGGACATGTAATGACCGCAGAGGGAGTCGCCGTAGATCCAAGCAAAGTAGAAGCTGTGTTACATTGGGAACAACCAAAGACGGTGACCCAGATTCGGAGTTTCCTTGGAATGGCAGGATACTACCGCCGTTTCATCGAAGGCTTTTCGACAATTGCGAAACCTCTTACGCAATTGCTGAAGAAGGAAAAGAAGTTTGCATGGGCGCTTGAGAATGTGAGAAAGGATTTGAGAGCTGAAAAAGCGATTGACATCAAGACCGGTGTTAGTTCTCTGGATGTTGCTCAAAGCTTCGATATTTATTGTGACGCATCGCGCCAAGGACTTGGATGTGTCTGATGCGAGAATGGAAAGGTAAATCGCTTATGCATCAAGGCGATTGAGGCCGCATGAGGAAAATTATCCGACACATGACCTAGAGTTAGGCCGTAGTGCATGCTTTGAAGATATGGCGTCACTATCGATTGGAAAGCAGATGTGAAGTATATCACGGATCATAAGAGCCTTAAGTACATATTCACCCAGTCGGATCTGAATATGAGGCAAAGGAGATGGCTAGAGTTGATCAAGGACTATAATGTTGGAATCCATTACCATCCGGGAAGGCCAGCGTAGTAGCCGATGCTCTGAGTCGGAAAAGCCATACCGTGAGTGCGTTGCTAGCCACAGTCGAGGATGAGTTGTGCGAGGATTTCAGAAAATGAAGATTGAGGTTGTACCTAAGCGGATTCTTGGCCGCATTGGAAGTAAAGCCTACTTTGGAGGACCAGATCCGAGAAGGGCGAAGGATGATGACAGGATCCGTAAGATTAAGTCCGTCAGGAGGAAGGCAAGGCGAGAGGACTTCAGGTTGGATGAGCAAGGCACGTTGTGGATGAAGGATCGCATTTGTGTGCCTAACAAAAAGGAGTTAAAGCAACTGATTTTGGAAGAAGCCCATGACTCAAGTACTCGATTCATCTGAAGCGCCAAGATGTATCGGGATCTGAAGGAGAGATTACGGTGGCGAGCATGAAGCGTGAAGTTGCCGAGCATGTTGCATTGTGCGACGTATGCCGGGAGAAGTCAAGGCAATGCATCGAGAGACCAGCAGGATTGCTACACGTTGAAGATACACGAGTGGAAGTGGGAGGAAATCGGAATGGATTTCATTTCCGGTTTGCCGAAGACTCAAGGAGGTTATGACTCCATATGGGTTATAGTGGATCGCTTGACCAAAGTAGCCCATTTTATCCCGTGAAGACCACCTACTCGGGAGATAAGTTAGCAGAGTTGTACATGATCGAGATTGTCTGTTTGCACGGAGTGCCAAAGAGGATTGTATCGGACGAGGTACCCAATTTACCTCAAGGTTACGGAATAAGTTGCATGAAGCCATGGGAACCCGTTTGAACTTGATCTGACCTTATCATCCACGCAGACGGATGGACAGACCGAAAGAGTCAACGGTCTGGAGGATATGTTGAGAGCTTGTGCATTGGCTTATGCTACCTCTTGGGATAAGAGTTTGCCGTATGCCGAGTTCGATTACAACAATAGTTATCGAGGCTAGTTCTGAGATGTCACCTTCGAGGCCTTTGTATGGTCGACCTGTCGGACGCCATTGAATTGGAATGAGACCGTGGCGCCGTGTCTTTGGGCCTGATATTCTTCAAGAGGTGAAGAAGCGGTCGCTATGATTAGGGAAAGGTTGAAGATAGCCCAATCTCGACAAAGAGTTATCTTGACAATCGTCGCCGAGATTTGAGTTTTGAACCGAGAAGACTTTGTATACCTCGAGTTCGCCTCTCGGGGAGTTAAGAGGTTCCATGCCAAAGGGAAACTCGCACCCGTTATGTTGGACCATTTAAGATTTTGAGCCGCATGAGGCGAAGTTGCTTACAGTGGAGTTGCCACGATCGTTAGCGAGGAGTACACGGCGTATTCCATGTGTCCCGATTGAAGAAATGTCTCCGAGTTCTGAGGAGCAGACATCGCTAGAGTCAATCGAGTTGCAAGAGGACTTGACTTATAAGGAACATCTGTGAGGATTACGGACACAATGGATCGAGAAACTAGAAACAAGTCAACCCGTTTCTGTAGAGTTCAGTGGAGCAACCATGAAGAAAGTGAAGCGACTTGGGAGCGCGAGGAGGATTTGAAGAAAGAATTTCCAAACCTATTCCTTTAGTAAGCCCTGAATCTCGGGGACGAGATTCTATTAAGGGAGGTTTGTAACACCCCAAAATTTTGCTTTTCTTAAATTCATGTGTGATTTGGCCCTTTGGTGAATTTTGGAATTTTCGGAATTTATTTGGATTTATTTGGAATTTATTTGAATTTATTCCATTTTGAAATAATTAAAGAATTTAATTTTGCAAATAAAATTTTGTTGAAAATATTTTATTTGAGTCCAAAATGATCCAAAGTATTTTCCAGAATTTTTCTGGAATTTTTCTGAGTCATTTGCTATTTTTAATGAATTAAATGAATTCTCGGGAATTATTTTAATTATTAAATCGCTGGAAAATCCAACTCGGGTCAAATCTTGTTCATCCGACCGAAGTCGGACTCGAGTCCGACCGAGCGATTGACTCGGCCGAACCAACTTGAAAACCTAATTGATCCCAACCGTTGGATCAAGATCCAACGGCCGAGATCCGCCGTCTGCGGTTCGAGCGCGTCAGGCCGGACCGTCGCGCCGTCGCGATCGTGGCCGTTGATCGTGGCGCGTGGGCCGGCTGGGATTGCGTCGTCTTCCGTGGCCGAGCGGACTCCGCCCGCGCATAGCCGCCGTGACCGATTAGGTTTCCGCTTTGTGCACGCTGCCGAGGCCATTTAAGGCGTGGGTTATCGCCGAGGATCGCCGTTCGTGTCTTGGCGCCCTATTGCCCTAAGTTCCAACGCCCAAGCCGCCGTCGCCTCGCGATTTCGCCGGAGTTTGGGGAGTGCCGCCGTGGTTTTCTTCGTTTCGGCGCCGTTCGTCATCCTCCGCCGCCTTCAAGCTCGGATCGAGAACCTTGCGTCGGCGCACTCACTGGAGTGCACTCACTTGGCGGAGACGCCCGAGCGCCGTTAGGGTGGTCGCCGTCCTCAGCGCCGGCAGCCGCAACGCCGCCGCGAGCCATCGTCGTCCGCGAGCTCGGTGCACCGTTGGATCGAGATCCAACGCACGAGGTGAGGCCACGTCGCCGTTACTGTTTCCGTCTTTGATTAGGTTTCAACCGTTAGATTTAGATCGTACGGTCGTGGTTAGTTGTGTTGTAGCTTTAGGGTTAGATCTGGACCGTCCGATCTAGATCGAGCGGCCGGATCAACCGTGTAGTTTTGAGCGAGAGGTCTAGATCCAATGCGGACCGTTGATTTTCAAATCAGCGGCGAGATTGTGCCACGTGTGCTCGGCGCGCCCAGCGCGTGGGGCGTGTCTCGACAGCGGGACCCGCGAGTCGAAGAGGCCCACGTGTCGGCCCGCGATCGCAGCGTGCGTGAAACCCGGTATTGGCGGTGGGGCCCACATGTCAGCGAGACGTGGAGTCGTGGACCGAGTCCACCGTGGACCCGAGCCAAGCGTGGACCGAGTCCATGGACCGGCTGACGTCAGCCAGCCAATCAGAGGCTGACACGTGTCCATCTTTTGACGCAATAATTAATTTCGAAAAAAGAAAATGATTTATTAATTCGAATAATGATTTCAAATTTAGATTCAAACTTCAAACGCTTATAACTTTTGCGTTTCAACTCCGATTTGAGTGATTCAAATTTCTAAATTTGTATAAAATTGAGATCTACCTAAATATGAATTTTATTTAATTTTTGGACTAAAGTTTTTCTCTGTAATATTATTTAATTGATTATTTAAGCTTTAATAAATCATAACTTTTGCATTTTAACTCCAAATTTGGCGATTCGGTTTCTAAAAATCCAGAAAATTACGTTCTCTCTGTTTATGGATTTTATTTGGAGTTTTGGGATGTTTTTGCCTATTGTTTATTGGGTATTTGCTATTTGCATGCTTTACGAGTAGACGTTGAAGTGCCGGAAGGATTCGAGGGAGAAGTGTTGACTCGGGATCCAACCCAAGACCAAGAGCAAGTGCTTTTTGAAGGCAAGTTGTGCTTTGACCATGTTGATCCTCTTTCGAAATCTATTTTGATTTAAACTATTGCATGCTAGTTTAATTAGAAAGATACTTTGTTTAAACATGGGGGTTAGATAAATACCAATTTGCTATATGACACCTTGATTACTTAAGTATGTGCCATGACCTTTTGTCACCCTAGTTGTGGTTTACTAGTTGGACATTATTAAATTGCCAACATGGGTTTAGACCGTTGTAGTATCTGCTTAGAGCACGCTCGTGCTCATGACATGATTTTGGACGATCAAATGCTAATATGGACTTAATGATATATTGAACTTGTTTTGGAAAAGTACCATGTGATGTTGATGGCACGTGGTGCATGGTAATCAAGCGGGGTTTGATAAACGATTTCGGCCAGGGCATGTGGCAAGAGTAATCAGGTGGGCGATTGTGGCATTGGGAATGTTGATTTGGTTCTTCGGGTAGTCTTGCCCTGGTCACTCTAAGGACTTAACCTTGCAAGCCTTTGAACTGGGTCATACTTGCAACCACATGGCTGGAATGGGGCGGCCCTAGTTGACTAAGTCGCTAAGGACTCACTTGTGGAGCCTCAGGGTGTCGATTACACCGTTTGTGTGATTGTGCGGGGAGCGTATCGTGGTGTGGCGAGATACCCATCTAACGGTGTGTTGGTCCCATACTTCGCCTTGGCTAAGGGAAGGGATGGTGTAGAGCACGAACCGGAGAGGACCACCTGTGTTGTTTGAGGCTTAGAAAGGCTTTGTTATGATCGCTCATTCGCATACTTTTGTATGGCGATTCACCACCGACGTGGTGAGTGGATTGTATCTTGTGGGTAAAGTGCATAACCTCTGCAGAGTGTAGAATCTATTTAAATAGCCGAGTCCACAGATCTTTGGATAATGCTCGGGAATTACAGTCAAGGGGTAGACTTTACGAAAATAACTTGGATTTGAAAAGTTGGGTTGGTTTAATAATGAAGATGATGGAAATGTGGTTTAGGATGGGGAAAATGTTTATTAAATTTCTGAAAAGTTATTTATGCTTTACTTATTTCTCTGCTTTGAATCTACTTTTATTACTTGTCAAAAACATTTCTGCAAATATACCTGAGCTATTCCTTTGTACCAAGCCATGCATATAGTATATTAGCTTGCATTCTGTGCATGACTTCTTGAGTACCAAGTACTCACCCTTGCCTCAACACAATACCAGTTGAAGAGGAGACTACGCGATTTCGGAAGAGGAGTTCCAAGAGGACCCGTCTACTTAGGGATGCGAGCCCGATCGGTTGCCTGTGGTATCTTGGATGGCGCCACGAAGTTTATTTGATTTTCATTCTTTGTTATTTCTCTTTTAATACATTTTGCCTTGCAAGGCATATATTTGTAACTTGGCCATAAGGTCGAGTAACCCTTTGATTATTTAAATAAAGTACTTTGATAGTATCGTTTGGTATGATTGTGATATATACCGATGTTAAGACTGTGTGCACTAGCGCGTTCCTGGACTAGTGCTGAATACACAGAGGGTCCGGATTTGCAAATTCGGGGTCCCGACAGGCATTAGCTACACTTCTACACGTAGCTCCACACTTATAGATAATTTAATCATTTGGGTCATGATAATAATGAATAGTGCCATGAAACTTGGTGCATGGTTAAATTATGTGCTTGATTTCCTCATTTGCTTCGTTTAGCTCATGAGATGGTTGAATTCATTATTTTAGACTTATACTGTTGCTAGAACCCTCGCTATTGATGATTTAGATGTCATTCTTAATGCTATATCCTGTGATCATATTGTTGTTGCTAGGGATGGAACCAGTACGGATATTTTCCGACCGACCGACCGACCGAATTGATTTGGATGATGATTTGGATAGTTTCATAGATATCCAGTTGATTTCTCGGATAAGGATATGGATATAGATAATTTACATGGATACGGATACGGATATGGAACACTGATTATCCGATGGATACGGAATATCCGAGTTTTTGTTCGGATAATATCCGAATTTGACATACGGATATTATCCGAATAACACGTTTCAAAATAACACATTAACAATTTAACATGTTTCATCGCTTCGTAGATCGGGTCTGCATTGGATGACAAGATATAATGTGTTCATGTGTGCTAGATGCTAATTTGGAGATATTTGGGTAAAGGTGGTACAGAAATTGGCAAGTGGCATTTCAAGAGGGCTACTTAGGATTCAGCAGCATATGCTAGCTGCAAATCATTTGGTTCAATTATTGCAATGGGGTACATTGTTACTCACAGAGTCACATGTATGACAAGCTAGGGATAAAAAGGCAAAAAAAAGACATACAAATATATTTCTTTTTGAATTTTGAATCTAAATTTGGACCGATTTTGGAAAAAAAAACTGAAATTGGATTTTTAAAATATCCGACTAATATTATTCGTATCCATGTTGATTTCGATCCGTATTCAATCTGTATTCGTAACTGATATTATCCTGTATAATTCGTATTCAATTCTGTATTCGACACTATTCATATTCGATAAAAAATACAGATACGGATATGAATAGGACGATATTCGACCGTATCCGATCCGATCACATCCCTGGTTGTTGCTTCAATTCATGGAAAAACAAAGGAGATGCTGCCGAAATTTTCGATTTTAGCATTTGCACCTTTGCTGTAATTTATCTTTATTTGTGGTATTTAGATGTTGTTTAGTTTATGTTTGGTAACATTCAGGCATACTAGATGTCGGGGTGTTACATCTTCACTTAAAAATAAAAACTTAGAGAATAATTTTGTGACATTACGGAATGTGACAATATAGATTTCGGCTTTTCGGTACGGCTTTATATAGTGTTTTCGGGCCGTTTTCGGGTGTTTGGGCCTTCCCGGGAGTAGTTGGGCCTGAGGGATTGAGTTTTGGGCCATCAGTGTGGGATGTTCGGGCCCATGAGGGGGAGGAAAACCTGGTTTTTCCTGCTGCCCTAGGGCTGGGAGCCCCACTCCCTCCCCGTAGCCGCCTCCACCTTCCCACAACCCTAGCCGCCGCTCCATCCCTCTCCAAGCCATGCGCCCCTCCCTCCCATTAGCTGTGCGCCTCCCCTCTCCACCCTAGCCGGCCCTAGCTAGGGTTCCCTCACCCCCCACTACTGCCACACCCTCTCCTCCATTGATCTCTCCGTTGGAAAGCTCCGCAACCGAGAGAAACCGACGGTTTCGACGTTTGGAGGGAGATCGAGGGTGGAAGAAGAAGGATTTCGTCGTCGTTCGATTCTCCAAGTTGAGGTAAGGATTTGTGATCCTTTTTGGGGTGGTCTAGGTGCTGCTAGATGGGGGAGATTGGGGTTAAATTTGATGTTTAGGTGTTGCCTCTAGATGAGATTAGGGAGTTTGTTATGATTGTCTCACGTTCTGTCTAGGGCAGATTGGGCGGCCGACCTAGAGTTTGAGTTTTCACAATTTTAGAGTTGGAATTTGGTCATCCGCCTGTTGAGATAGTTGTAGGTAATTGAATTACCTTTAATTTTACACCAAGAACGTTAAATTCCGGCCAGCTGTTTGAAAGTTATGGCTGGTTTACAGAACGTGTTCAAAACTGTGACGTGATTGGGACAGATCGTGTTGATCTGTAGATTAGGCCATTTTAGAGGTCGAATCAGTTTTTCCCAATACTTAGAAAAATCTAGGAAATTTCCTAAGATTCAAGAAAATGTACTCGTTTACTTAATTTGGAGTCTTAGAACTCAAGTTATGCTAGTTGGAAGCCTACTGTCCTGTTGGGACAGATTTTCTGTTTTCGGGTTTTAGGGGTAGTTTGCGGAGTCGGGTTAGAGGTTTGATCTTGTACTGTTTTGTGTGCACGTTTTGAGTGTGTGGTACCTATGTGCAGGTGGTGTGACCCCAGGAGTGCCCTCAACCTCTTGCCAATCCGTCGCCCGCGGTTGAAGGCAAGTGTATTGGGATGGTTGTGTCCATGTGCTATGTTGAATTGCCATGTTGGATTCTTGCATGTTGTATGATAGATAGATGTTGAGTTGCCATGTTTGATTCTTGCATGTTATAAGATGATAGACGTTGGATTGTCATGTTTGACTTGGGCAAGTACATCGATTGTTGTGTTTCGGAATGATAATTGAGTGCCATGTTAACTTACTCTATAAATAGCTATTGCATGATTTGTGATGTTGGCATCACTAGTATGTGTAGGATATGGTGAGTATCCATGAAAGAAGGAATAAAAAAGGCATGTGAATGGGTTTATTGTTATGAATGTGACCATGATATTGCATAAGATGAATATGATGAGTTTATATGCAAGTTATTCATGTTTATGTCATTTATGCATTCATGGCATGAGGACTGGCCAGGACGGTGAGAAAGTCATAAATAGTCCGGTGAGGTCGGTGAGAAAGTTATGACTAATCCGGAGTGTCATTGAGAAAGACCTACCTCGTGATTCTATCCACAGTTGTGAATGGAAGCGATGAGTAGACACTCCTTGTAGTAATTGCTTAAATCTTGCTAAAAAGGTTGATTATTTGCAAGATTCTTTAGCTCGGTTCACCATAGGAAAGAAAAATTTGAACATGATTTTGGATTAATCAAAGGTTAGCTCAAACAAAAATGGTTTAGGCTTTGACCCTTATGTTCATGCTTCTACTACTGTTAAAACCTTTGAGAGCGAAAAAGCAAAATCTGAAAATGAGCCTAAAAAGATTGTGTTTAAATCTGCCGGTGTTATACCTTCCACTTTTTTGAATGCAAAAACTGCTTCTACTGTTAAAGGCAAACCATATGTTAAGTACAAGTGCATTCACTGTGGTAAGGATGGAGATTTGGTGAACTTTTGCTTTAGGCTGGCCAAACAACAGAGAAAGGAAAAATCAAAGGCTAAGTCCAACTTTAGAACAACATGTGCTGTTCCTCAACATGCTCCTAGGGTGAAGCAAACACCTTTTGTTGATAGAAACATGAGTAAGAGCAAATATGTTTTTGTGCATAAAATGACTCGTGTTGTGCCTACTGTTGGGCGTCGTGTGATTCAGTGCTAGATACCGAAAACTTTTGTGACTAACCTCATTACTGAATCCTCGATGCATCCCTTTCATGTTGTGTAGGTGGTGCACGGAGGGAAGGAGAACATGTGGATTGTTGACTTTGGATGTTGTCAACACATGACTGGTGATTCAAATTGGTTCTCCTCCCTAACAAAAGCATCCGGGAATGAAACGATCACTTTTGGAGATGCTATTTCAGGACGTGTTATTGCAAAAGGTACAATGAAGGTAAATGAACATTTCACTTTGAAAAATGTCTCCTTGGTTGCAAAACTGAAATTCAATTTACTCTCCATATCTCAATTGATTGATTAGAATTTGGAAGTAAGCTTCAAACCATATGCTTGTAGAGTTTTAGATGCCACTAGCAACTTGATTTTTGAGATAACTAGACTTGGGAAAATCTTCATAGCAAATTTTAGCAACTCTTCAAGTTTGCACTGTCTTGTTGCTTCTGAATTTAGAAATCTCAACTTTTGGCATCATCGTTTTGGTCACATGGGCTTTGATCTTTTGTCTAGATTAAGTGGTCTAGATTTGATACGTGGCTTGCCTGTTTTGAAACTGTGTAAAGACATTGTTTGTGCTTCTTGTCGTCATGGTAAGATGGTTGGAGCCTCTCATGCTCCTGTTACCACTGTTATGACGACTGGCCCCGGTCAACTTCTTCACATGGATACAGTTGGACCTTCTAGAGTTCAATCGGCTGGAGGTAAGTGGTACTTCCTGGTAATCATTAATGACTATTGTAGATACTCTTGGGTTCATTTTCTGTCTACCAAAGATGAGATATTCGAACTCTTTCATATCTTCATCAAAAGGTTGCTAAATGAATTGCCTAATCAGTTGAGGGCCATTAGAACTAATAATGGGATTGAATTTAAGAATTCTTTGTTCAAATCATTATGTGAATCTAATGGAGTTGAGCATCAATTTTGTTCACCTTATGCTCCCTCACAGAATGGTGTTGTTGAAAGAAAAAATAGAACCTTGATTCAAATGGCTAGAACTATGCTAGATGAGTATAGAACACCAAGAAAATTTTGGGCTGAAGCAATTTCTTCTACTTGCTACATTTCAAATAGGGTTTATCTCAGATCCTTACTTGGCAAGACTTCTTATGAATTGAGATTTGGTCGCAAACTGTCTGTCTCTCATTTACGAGTGTTTGGTTGTAAATGTTTCATTCTTAAACATGGAAATCTTGATAAATTTGAAGTTCGTAGTACAGATGGCATATTTCTTGGATACTCTTTGCACTCACGTGGATATCATGTGCTTGAATTATCTACTAACAAACTGCTGGAGACATGCGATGTCACTTTTGATGAGGCTAGCCCTGGCGCTAGACCTGACATTTCAGGTTCACGAGAGGACTCAGAACTAATCTTTTTAGACAAAAGATTTGAAGAAGACGATGAAGGTAATGATGACGATGGTCCCATACATGCAGCAGAAGATGATGCTCCTGTTCCAAGTGATTTGGCCACTGGTCCTGAGCTCCAAAATTTGGGTGAAACAATTTCTGGACCTCACCTTACTATTTTGAAGAATCATCCGTCTGAACTTATGATTGCTTCATGAAAGAGTCACCCATTCTGGTTCTCAAAATCTTTTATGCTTGCATTCAGCTTTTGTTGCTAATTTCGAACCCAAGAATATTTCACATGCTTTAACTGACAGTTCTTGGGTAAATGCTATGCATGAAGAGTTAGAGAATTTTGAGCGCAATAAAGTTTGGTCTTTAGTGGAACCTCCTAAAGGTTAGAACATCATTGGAACCAAATGGGTGTTTAAAAACAAGCTAAATGAGGATGGAATAATCGTGAGAAACAAAGCTAGACTTGTAGCACAAGGTTACTCTCAACTTGAAGGCATTGATTTTGATGAAACCTTTGCTCCTGTTGCTCGGTTAGAAGCTATTCGCATTCTATTGGCTTTTGCCGCTTCAAAAGGTTTTAAACTCTTCCAAATGGATGTGAAAAGTGCTTTTCTGAATGGCTTTATTGAAGAAGAAGTTTATGTAAAACAACCTCCTGGCTTTGAAAATGCAAAATTCCCGAGTCATGTATGACACTACGGAATGTCGTAATCTTATAAAATGTGAAATTAAAGGTTAAAACTTTATGTTATGCCGTTTAATCGAGTTTTCGGGCCGATTTCGGGAGTTTGGACCTTTCCGGGGAAGTTTGGGCCCAAGGGGGATGAGTTGTGGGCTTTAGTGGGAGGGATATGGGCCCATGGGGGGAGACCAGGTTAAGGGGGCTTGGTGCGCCCCTCCCTGCCCTAGCCGCCCCCTCACGCCCCCTCCCTCCACTTGTGGCGCCTCCCCTCTCCCCAAGCTAGCCGCCGCCCCCCATTGTTGTGCACCCTCCCCTCCATCTCCCCCATTGCGCCACCACCCCTCCCCTCCCCTCTCCACCATCCTTGATGCCCTAGGGGGAGCCCCTCACCTCGCCATCCCGCTGTTTTCACCATTGGAGCGCTCTGCGACAAGGAGATCCGGTGGATTTGGAGAGAGGAAGGAGATCGGGAGAACCGGGAGGAGATTCGTTGGTTCATCGTTCGTCGGACGAAGGTATGGCTAGGGATAGTTCTTGAGGTTGGTCTAGGGGTTGTGCTAGAGGGTATTTGGATGCTTTTAGATCAAGAGGTGGTGCTGTGATTGGGTATATTGGATGAAAACTAGAGTTTGCCACGTTCTCTGCTTCGGGCAGATTGTGCAGTCGACATAGGGTTTTAGTTTTCGCGACCTTAGATTCAGAATTTGGTCGGCCGTCTGTTGAGAAAGTTGTAGATAACTTCAATACCTTTCAGTGGACATAAAGAACGTCCAATTCCTCCTACTCGTTTGAAAGTTATGTTCGATTTACCGAACGTGTTCAAATCTGTGACGTAGCTGGGACAGAACGTAGTGTTTTGTACATTAGCCAACTTTAGATTCCGAATCAGCTTTTCCCAATACTTAGAAAAAGTTAGGAAATTTCCTAATATTTGCAATGATGTACTCGTTTAATCGATTCGGAGTCCTAGAACTAAAGTTATGATAGTTTGAAGTCTGTTGTACGGGCGGGACAGATTCTCTGTTTTTCGAATTTGGGAGTAGTTTGTGAAGTCGGGGTAGACGAGCTTTTGTGTACTATTTTAGGGGCATGTTTTGAGTGTGTGGCATGCTTGTGCAGGTGGTGTGACCTCAGGAGTGCCCTCTTCATCTCACCAATCCGTCGCCCGAGGTTAAGGCAAGTGTATTGGAATGGGTAGTGGGTTGTAGGTTGCTAGTTTTGACTAGTTGCAATTGAATATATGATGTGATAACATGCCATGCTTTAATGTTTGCCATTGATATGTTGAAAACGGTTTATTATGATGTGATGCCATGAGTTAATGTGCAAGTTATTTATGATGTTGGCATAATTGATGTAACACCCCGGCATTTAATATGCCTGAATGCTACCAAACATAAGCTAAACAACATCTAAATACCACAAGTTACCATAAATTCCAGCAAAGGTACATATGCTAAAAACCAAAATTTCGGCAGCATCTCCTTTGTTTTAACATGAATTAAAGGAGCAACAACAGTATAGCAATGTATGGATTATGAGAGACAACTAAAAATAGCAATAATTAACGACTTAGCAACAATATAAGTCTAGTTTCAAACACATAATGTCTCCAAGGGTCAAACGAACAATAAAACTCTCATATAGCAAAGCTAAACCTTAAAGCAATAATCATCACACGCAATTTATTATGAAACTAATAGAATGACTTGTGGAATCAATATGGTGAAGCTACGTGTGGGATTCCCTTCCCCGCATGCCATTCTCATGGTACCTAAAATAACAAGAAAACACAAGCGTGAGTTCGAAACTCAGCAAGCATATTGCAATGGACAACAAGAATAATATCATGGCAATAACATCTCCCATCATATATATCATCTCATTCATGAACACTTAACAATATCTTCATCATTATGTATGCAATGTAATGCAATGCTCATGTCTCCTTGGAAACTCATACCGGTATGGTTGAGTACACACCCGTCGGTGTGCACCCTCTCCCCCCTTCCATCCCGAAGATGGAGGGTGCCTACTCCTCGCTTCCGTTCACCACGGTGAATGGAATCACGATGTAGGACTTACTCATTGGCTTTCCGGATTAGTCATAACTTTCTCACCGACCTTCCCGGACTAGTTATGACTTTCTCACCGCCCGAGCCATGTAACATGCCATGTATGCATTTATGCCAACATCATATTTAACTCACATATTAACACATGGCATCATAACATATTAAACATGCTCATCATATCATTGGCAATCATAAAAGCATGGCAAGTGATCATATATCATGTAGTCAATTCCATCTATTCTCAACAAGCAACCTACAAATCGCTATCCATCACAACACACTTGCCTCAACCACGGGCAACGGATTGGCGGGAAGTAGAGGGCACTCCCGGGGTCACACCACCTGCACATAGGTACCACACGCTCACAATCATGTCCACAAAACAGTACGCAAACCCTCATCTACCCTGACATTGCCAACTACTCGTAAAACCTAAAAACAGAGGTTCTGTCCCGTCGGGACAGCAGCCTTGTAAAAGGCATAATTTGAGTTCTGCGACTCCGAATCAATTAAACGAGTACATCCTCACGTAGCTTAGGAAATTTCCCAACTTTCTCTAAGTATATGGAAAGACTGATTCGGACTCTAAAGTTGTTTAATCTACAGATTACCATGATCTGTTCCAATTACGTCACAGATTTTATCACGCTCGGTAAAACAGCCATAACTTTCAAACGGCTGGGCAGAAATTAACGTGCTTTATACCCACTGAAAGATAATGAAATTATCTACAACTTCTTCAACATCCATACGGACAGATTCCGATTCTAAATTGACGAAAATGCAAACCCTAGGTCGACTGCTCATGCTGTCCCAAAAACAGAACGTGGCAACATCTAGATCTAATCCAAATTACTCAATTCCAGCACCACCAATTGATCTAAAAACTTGATAAACACCCTTAGAACAGTACCTAGATCAACCCCAAGGATTTCCATGGACATACCTTTGCCCGACGCACGAAAACCCAATAGATCTCGTCCCGGTTCGCGCGATCCCCTTCCTCGCTTCCAAATCCACCTGATCTCCTCGTCGCGGAGCGCTCCAATGGATGGATCTTCGAGGTGGTGAGGTCAAGAACTCACCTAGGCACAGCAAGGGAGGTGGAGAGGTGGTGGAGAGGGTGGTGGCGCAAGGGGAGAGGCTTGGGGGAGGTGGAGGCGCCCAAGGAGGAGGTGGGGAGGTGTGGGAGGCGGCTAGGGCACTTGGGGGCGCAAGGGGCTGGGGGAGGACGCCCAAAAGGGCAGGGAAACCCCCCTTTAACCAGCCCTAAGCCCCTTTCCTAATCCTAAATGGATTCCCACTCCATCCCACCAAAGCCCACAACCCCCTCTTTAAGGCCCAAACTCCCCCGGGAAGGCCTAAAACCCCGGAAACGGCCCGACAACGCTATTAACCTCCATACCTTATGGTTTTAACCTCCCATATCATATTTCAATATGTTTTTGACCTCATCATGCACCTTTTATAAGGTTACGACGCTCCGTGGTGTCACAACACTTCAAAAGGCCCAAAAACGCAAGTAAACCTCAAGCCGAAAGGTTTTATTCTCTAATTTCACATTTTATAATATCACACCATACCGTAGTGTCACATTCTTCCCCCCTTCAACAGGATTCGACCTTGAATCCGAAGGACGCCATAATCAACAACAAAGTCCCAAAGGGACAAAAGGCTTCTTTGCAGCTCAAAACATTCGCACAATGACTAAAACCGGAACAAACGACAAACGAGTTCTCAAAACCAACACTTGGCGAGAAAAGTAATGATCTAGCTCAACCAAGGGCAACCTCTCACAGGTCGACCTTCACTTCCATTCCCAAACAGAATCTGTGTACCAACCACAAAGGGCTCCATCAACCCAAAATGCTCGAATCCTCACGGCCAACACTTCATACTTCTATCACAACCAACCTGACTACCATACTCCATTAAACTCAACATGACATAATCAAAGCAAGTCACAATTCCTTTAATGACCTCTCTACATTCCCGAAAAATTCCCTCGAGGGGAATAACTCATTAAGGCACACTTGCCCTTCTGATACACGATCATGCTAACATTCATTCTATCCTCTGCCAGGCAAAACTCAAATCCAAAACAACTAGTGACGACAATTGCTCACGGCAGGACAAACATCACCGAACTACCGTCAACTTCATTTCCACCCATCACTACTCTTAATAAAGGTTAAATCCTTACATCATCAACCTCCATCACAAACCACCCTTATACCACTAAGGTTCTACACCTAGCCCCAAGCTAGGATCGTAAAAACTTTACCAAACCACAATTGGTTCCTTTCTTAAGAGGGTCTCGCCCTCACACAAAAACACTTAGCTATCAAGCCCAAGTGTACTCACGACAACTCAAACCCAAAGCGTTAACAACCATTTTGGAAAGAATTCGGCAACATCCAAAGAGCACACAAAGGAAGCATAAATCCCCTACACCACAACCAAGATACCATAATTTCTTCATTCGTTCTTTTCATACTAGAAAGCAAGGGAAATCTCGTTTCATGACATAAATGCACATTCTTCAGGAGCACTCCGGATTAGTCATATCTCTATATATGACTTTCTCACTGACCTGGCTCAACGACTCTTTTATCATTTAACATGTAAAAACGATGTCATGTTTACTTTTCACCATTCATTCATCATGGAACAACGGTACCGAATAGTCATTCACCAAATAACTTCTTCCTCGGTATCAAATGATTGAAATACCCATAACACTGACGGTTGCGCTAAATCATATAGACTATGACGGCAACATAGTTAACAGTAAGGCACCACATCAAATCAGAACCCACCAACGATAGATACCTAAACTTTGCAAAACATCGCATTTTAACAAAAATCAACGTTTTGGAAAAGAACATTGACTCCAAAGTTAGACATCTGCACAAACAACTGCCATAAATTTTATCAAAAGAGAGGGAAACTCAATCCCAAAAGAAAACTCTTCTCTAACCAAATTCACTTATGAAGCATTCATAAAAATCCAGACTTGTGAAACATCCGCACACCAGACACATTTTCCAAATGACTCCAACTCTAGCCAAACAGAGTTACACATCAAGGGCTTAACTCAAAAGTTTCCAACACAACCCTTTATGACCATCTGCTTCCTTTTAAAATTAATTTCAAAGATAATTCAGTGCGAACGCGAAAGGGCGCGATCGACTCAAAAACTTTTGGGGTGTAAATCCATACTCATAGCACCAACTAAACAAATTAGCCAAAACCAAATATTTGCACCAATTTATACGAGTTTTAGGGAAACTTTGAAACACAGCATATGGAACACCTTGACCGAAAACTCTTCAAATAAAATGGCAAACAACCAAACCAGTCCAAAAGCTTTTGAACACAAGCTCAGCATAAAAAGAACCATCTCTAGTACTCCACTACGCTTTCTATTAAAGACTTCAGTAATCACTATTTACTCCTTGAGGAGCCCCAACACAAATCAACCAAAAGCTTCACAACAAATTCTTCCTCTAGTTACCATTCCCAACACTTTTAATTAAGGTTTAAGATGCTTATCATAAAGGCACCCAACCCAGACTACATTGACATGATCTCCACGGATCACCGAATCATAATACATCTTATTCTAAATTTGAAACATTATACTTCTACAAATCTTTCAGCAAGATCAACATATAAATTTCATACCTCCTATATAATCACGTCTCGACAACCGAACCTTATTTAGTTAAACAACGACTTCAACATGTAAATATTATCTCTACAAGACAAAGTTCATAACTAGGATTCCAAGGCATACATTCCTTAAGGGTAAAACTCTACATCAGGTTAATTATCCATGGTTCACTCCTTCACCACAGGTTACAATACCCTCCATTTAATCAATGGTTTCCAACAAGTATTCTACACAACTACCACCACTACTAAGTCATTAATAACAACAAATGGGCATATTCATCAACCAACAACATTACTTTTAGCTACCCTATACATAGGTGATAACCAAATTACCACCACACAGCATACTCCAACTATTTAAAATAAATTGAATACTAGCATTAACACTACCCTTAACAACATCATTAACAATAAGTCTTATGTCTTCTCAATTGATATCAATACTAGCATTGAAGGGACACAACCGCATACTTCCAAATATACTAGTAGTTTGTAAAAACATAAATAACAACTCTAATCAACTTCCAAATTAAAGTCACTAGGCAACACGATTAAATTTCTCTATTACTCCATTAGATTAGAACATCTTTAAACAACCAGCAAAGTTTCTTTAACGGTAACAGCAGTCTACATCATCTTAATGTTTTAACTATGCATCAGGGTTTAAAACTTTAAACATAATCGAGGGTCCTAAGCATTTTTAAAGCAAAGCAACAGATTCTAAGCATGTACATTAACACATTAAATCATTCTCACTAAGAGTAAACTACAACACTAGTAGTCTATTTGTTCTCAAGCTAGAGATATTAATCACATTGAATTGATTCAACTCAAAATTTAACTTAGCCACACATCAATCCATAAACCACATTGTTACCTACTACATAACATGCTAAACATCAATTCTTACTAGGGACAAACGATTTCAGTCAAAAGACTACTTACTTTGTTTGCAACATTTTAGTTTTAAAACTCATCCCCAAATTCATAAGGAAACTTGACTCTCAAAATTGCAATGAGACAAACCCAAACTTGGTCATGCAAAGGAATTCTCCCAAAACACTTTTCAATCTCAAAGACTCCCACAGGAGGGAACCAACCGATCAAATAAACCTTTGCAAATAAAACCTTAACACCAAACCCCAAACTTTCACATAACAAGAAGGGTTTTTCAATGATGATTTCTTAAACCAGTAAAATAACGAAATCAAACTCCACGTACTACTACAAAGCCACAGAACTTCAGCCCTGACAGTCGGGTCCGGCACAACTCCAAAATAACTCCTTTAACCTCGGAGAAAGACAAACACACGGATAAATTAAATGCTTCTTCCCCATAAAGCAATTAACAAACTAAACGTCAAAACAGGAACGGCGCCCAAAAGAAGCGCAACACTAGACTCCTCTTCTTTGTCTTCAACCAAGGAAGACAAAACCACACACCGCATACAGAATTATCCTCGAAAAACCAATACCAAACACTTTTCTTTTGGTTTCCATCAACTAAAACCAATAAAACCAACCAAGACCGACCACAGAACGCACCACCAAACTTTTCTATTTGACTCCAGTCAACTACCCGATTTACGACAGAAAGGGTAAGCACTCTTCTCCTACAGGGGTTAATAGTTCTTCGGTGATGGCTTTAACCGGCCATACCGTCAAACCACACCCTTACTATGAACAAAAGTGGTGACCGAAACCCTTCGGCACCACAACCCCACTTTATCACCACAACAAGCACAATTCAATCATTTATCTCATCGACATAGCAGCATGCATTATCAAATGAAGCATTCAACATCAAAGCTTAAATACAACATTTAAGCGTAAGGAAACGATACCCATACCCTTTCCTACTGTGCATCCATTGTGTGTCAAATTTTAGATTAGTTATACCACTTTTGCAAGTTTTAATGTTGCTATCCTATAACAAAATTTTAGTAAAAACCTAAGCCATGTTTCTAAGTTATTCCACATCACATTTTAGTTGTAACCTAAGGTATGACACTAAAAATACATATTCCAAGGACCTACAGCCCGCTCGATACCAATCAGTAACACCCGGCATTTAATATGCCTGAATGCTACCAAACATAAGCTAAACAACATCTAAATACCACAAGTTACCATAAATTCCAGCAAAGGTACATATGCTAAAAACCGAAATTTCGGCAGCATCTCCTTTGTTTTAACATGAATTAAAGGAGCAACAACAGTATAGCAATGTATGGATTATGAGAGACAACTAAAAACAGAGGTTCTGTCCCGTCGGGACAGCAGCCTTGCAAAAGGCATAACTTGAGTTCTGGGACTCCGAATCAATTAAACGAGTACATCCTCGCATAGCTTAGGACATTTCCCAACTTTCTCTAGGTATATGGAAAGACTGATTCGGACTCTAAGGTTGTTTAATCTACAGATTACCGTGATTTGGAATGAAATTATCTACAACTTCTTCAACATCCGTACGGACAGATTCGGAGTCTAAATTGACGAAAACGCAAACCCTAGGTCGACTGCTCATGCTGTCCCAAAAACAGAACGTGGCAACATCTAGATCTAATCCAAATTACTCAATTTCAGCACCACCAATTGATCTAAAAACTTGATAAACACCCTTAGAATAGTACCTAGATCAACCCCAAGGATTTCCATGGACATACCTTTGCCCGACGCACGAAAACCCAATAGATCTCCTCCCAGTTCGCGCGATCCCCTTCCTCGCTTCCAAATCCACCGGATCTCCTCATCGCGGAGCGCTCCAATGGATGGATCTTCGAGGTGGTGAGGTCAAGAACTCACCTAGGAGCAGCAAGGGAGGTGGAGAGGTGGTGGAGAGGGTGGTGGCGCATGGGGAGAGGCTTGGGGGGGGTGGAGGCGCCCAAGGAGGAGGTGGGGAGGTGTGGGAGGCGGCTAGGGCACTTGGGGGCGCAAGGGGCAGGGGGAGGACGCCCAAAAGGGCAGGGAAACCCCCCTTTAACCAGCCCTAAGCCCCTTTCCTAATCCTGAATGGATTCCCACTCCATCCCACCAAAGCCCACAACCCCCTCTTTAAGGCCCAAAACCCCGGAAATGGCCCGACAACGCTATTAACCTCCATACCTTATGGTTTTAACCTCGCATATCATATTTCAATATGTTTTTGACCTCATCATGCACCTTTTATAAGGTTACGACGCTTCGTGGTGTCACAACACTTCAAAAGGCCCAAAAACGCGAGTAAACCTCAAGCCGAAAGGTTTTATTCTCTAATTTCACATTTTATAATGTCACACCATACCGTAGTGTCACATTTGCATACATGGCATGAGACATGGCTGGGTCGGTGAGAAAATCATAACTAGTCCGGTAAGGTCGGTGAGAAAGTTATGACTAGTCCGGAGCGCCATTGAGTAAGACCTACATCGTGATTCCATCCACCGTGGTGGATGGAAGCGAGGAGTAGGCCCCCTCCATCTTCGGGATGGAAGGGGAAAGAGGGTGCACACCGACGGGTGTGCACTCGGCAATACTGGTATGTGCTTCGAGGAGACATGTGCATTGCATTGCATTCATGATGATGATGATATGTGAATAATGAGATGTGAGCATGATTATGGTGATTAAGCATGAAATGTAGTGTTATAGCAATGTATTTGTTCTTTTGTTCCATTGCAATATACTTGCTGTGTGATGAACTCACGCTTGTGTTTTATGTTGTTTTTAGGTACCATGACACCGGCATGTGGGAAGGGGCATTAGCTACATATCTTCACATAGCTCCACACCTTTAGGCAGATTTATCAACTTGAGTCATGATCATAATAAGTGCCATGAAACTTGGTGTATGGATTAAGTTGTGTGCTTGTGTTCCTTATTTGCTTCGCTATAGTTTATGGAGTGGTTGGATTTGGTATTATTGGTTTATGTTGATGCTATATCCATTTATATTGCTGCTTTAGATGTCTTATGTTATGATATAACTTGCCATGTTATTGCTATTGCTTCAATTCATGTTAAAACAAAGGAGATGCTGCCGAAATTCTCGGTTTTAGCATTTGTGCCTTTGCCGTAATTTATCTTCATTTGTGGTATTTAGATGTTGTTTAGTCTATGTTTGGTAGCATTCGGGCATACTAGATGCCGGGGTGTTACATGATGTGTTTCATCTGTCAAAAGCTCTTTATGGATTAAAACAAGCTCCACGTGCATGGTATGATAGATTAAAAGGTTTCTTACTCCAACATGATTTTGAGATGGGAAAGGTGGACAAAACATTGTTTGTTCAACGTTCAAATAATCAATTCCTCTTAGTACAAATTTATGTGGATGACATAATCTTTGGAAGTTCCTCCCACTCCCTTGTTGTGCACTTTTCTGAGATGATGTCCAGGGAATTCGAGATGAGCATGATGGGAGAATTGACATACTTTCTTGGTTTTTAAATCAAACAAATGAAAGAAGGGACATTCTTGCACCAATCAAAATACACAAAGGAGCTACTCAATAAATTTGACATGGGAGAAGGAAAAGCAATATCTACTCCTATGAGCACCACAATAGGGTTAGATCCTGATGAAGATGGTACTGCAATGGATCAAAAGGAGTACAGAAGCATGATTAGATCATTGCTGTACTTGACTGCCTCGAGGCCTAACATACATTTTGTTGTGTGTCTGTGTGCTCGATTTCAAGCTTCTCCTCGGGAATCACATCGACAAGCAATCAAAAGAATTTTCAGGTACTTACGCTCCACATCCCAATTTGGTATTTGGTATTCATGTTCCTCTTCACTTGCACTCCAAGGCTATTCTGATGCTGATTTTGCGGGGTGTAGAGTAGATAGAAAAAGCACTTCTGGCACGTGTCATTTTTTTGGTACATCTCTTGTTTCTTGGTCTTCGAGAAAACAGTCCTCAGTTGTTCGATCCATCTTTGAAGCGAGAATATGTTGCAGCTGCTAGTTGTTGTTCACAAATTCTTTGGATCACTTCGACACTTAAAGATTATGGCATTAATTTTGATAGTGTTCCACTCTTTTCTGATAATACTAGTGCGATCAATATTGCTAAAAATCAGGTTCAACATTCAAGGACTAAACACATTGACATTACAAATCATTTTCTTCGTGACCATGTTGAAAAAGGTGCTATTGAACTGAAATTCGTGGATATCGACCATCAACTTGCTGATATTTTTACTAAACCACTTGATTCTTCACAATTTGCCTTTTTGCGTGGAGAACTTGGGATTATTCATCCAATGGGTTTATTTTGAGGGGGAGTTTCCTTGCCAAGTTCTTTTACTTGAGCTTACTTTATCATATTTCTTTATATATTATGTAATTGAGCTGATATATGATAATCTAAATTGTATCACTTGAACTAAAAATGACATTGCGGAATTCCTTGATCTGGTTGCCTAGTGCGATCAGGCATGTTTTCCCTAAAAAGATAAGATGTATGCTTCAAGCATGCCATTCCCTCAAAGATAAGATGTATGCTTCAAGCATGCCACTCCAAGGAAATAAAAGAAGTATGCTTCAAGCATGCCACATGCAGTTTATTGTTTAAAGATTAAATTGGTTTACTAGATTGGAGTTGAAACTACTTGCTCGCTCGAATTGTTAGTTGCTTCAGTTTTGAGCCTTACTTTTCTTCTAAGGTCTTGCTTAGTACTTGGCTATAGTTGACTAAACTAAGGTTGAGATGCATGTCATTCTCTAACTTGTTAAAATCACATCAATTTCAAGTATTTTGCATATTATGTGATATATAAGGTTATATGATCGAATGAGCTCATCTTTTCCTATCTTGGCACTCCTTTGTTTCCCTTTTGTGAAATCACTGCTAAAGGGAAAAATTTTAAACATGTTGTTCTCTCTTTTGTATTCTTGATGAATCCATTGTGAAAGGGGGAGAAGTTTGGGTGAGAAGTTTGGAGATTTTTGAGAAGTTTGGAGATTTTTGAAAAGTATGGAGATTTTTGAGAAGTTTGGAGGATGTTGGAATTTTGGCACATTGCACATTCACACACATTCTTCTTCTTATGGGGAGAGTTTTTCTTACTTTCACCTAAAGGGAGTTTTTCACTTTGCATATTTGTCAAAGGGGGAGATTTTATGTTTTTCACTTTGGCTTTTGATTTTAAACTTTTTTATTTCAAAAAAAAAATTTCTTGTGAGGTGAATGCCAATGTTCAGTTCTAAGTGGTGTTGTCAATGTTTTCATCAAGGGGGAGTGAAAGACCGAGATGGCGATCAGAGGGGGGGTGAATGATCCCAAATAAAAATATCCCCTACTCAACGTACTCCAAACAATCCCGCAAAGAAAACCGATGCTCCTTAAAATCGCGAAACCCACAAAAATCGGAACGACTTGACAACTATGTGTATCCCTAGCTTACATGGATAGGAACCATGAATCATGTGAGGGATATTTAAATCACAAATTCTGGTTGTCAAGTGTCCAAAGCAAGGAGGAATCAATTCAAATACTTCTTTTCTAAAAGAGATCAAGCCAAAACACAAAAGCCTCTTTTTAGAAAAGCAAAAGCAGATTTTCAGGAATTGTCCTCAATTAGAGCAGGTGGATGGTGGACTTCTGTTGCTCCAAAAATTTGGGAATTTTTCAGCCTGTGAGCTGTTGAGTCGTGAAGCACTCCACCAAAAATCACCACCAAACACCTTCTACAAAAAACAGGAAAAATCAAGAACTACGAACAGTCAGGATTTTCAATCAGGAAATTTGGAGCTCGGTTTTCACCTCACAGCTCCCAAATGGTGCATCCAGTGGACTCCAAAATTTTTCCACAGATTGGTATATGAGTCAAGCACCTTCTCCAACAAGAATCAATCAAGAAAGATTTTTCTATATTTTTCTAAAAATCAAAGACTGACTGCTGCGCCGAAGAACAAGTTCAGGACAGATTTGCAATCTTGATAGAAACTTGATCTCTAGTCTATCCTAGGGTGCAAGAAAGATGTAAAACCAAATGAGCACCCTCAAGACCTCCTTGATCAACAGCATTTAGAAGGAGAGGAGCAAATCCAAATTATAGAAAGTAAATTAAGTAGAATTTACATGCGGAAAGTAAATGCTGAATTTAAATTGCGTAAAGTAAAGACATAATGTAAATGCGAATTTAAATTCACAAAAAAGTAAAGAAAATCTTTGTATTTTCTGGTTGGAAGGTTTACAAAGCCTCACTTCATGTGGGCAAAGCTCAAAGGAGCAACTCAAACCTTCAAGTGAGGGAGGACACCCCTCCCCCTCTATTTATACTACTCTAGGGCCACCTACCACCCTTGGATGAGTCCCAAACCCTAGGGCACTCCACCAAGGGCTAGGATTAACCCTCTCATTTCAACCCACACATGGGCTTTACATGGGCCACATTGGCCATACATGGGTTTTAAACAAAACCCGATCAACCCGATGCAACGGGCCTTCATCCGCCGGACTTAACCGCTCAGTTTCCTCCTCTTCGAGCCTCCAACCCGAACCGGAACCTTGAGCCACCTCAAGTCCATTTCCATGACGTCCAAGTGAACCTGGTTTGAGCCCAACCATCTCGTCGGCATCCTCGACCGCTCTGGACCTCGGTTCTCCCAACCTAGTCCCGGTACTCACCAACGACCATAGCTGCCTCAGGAACCTGTACCACAAGGAACAAACCATTTTGCACATACCACAATGCACATACCTTTTCTTCCTGCATGTTAGTCCACAATTATCATTAATTGAAACATGCAATACCGAGTCAAATCAAACTCAAGCCTGAGCACACCTTGCTCAAATAAAGTCAAATACTCATCACAAACATGGATGGACCTCCACATGGTCCTTCAATCTCCCCTTGATGAGTATATTGACAAACGACACAAAAGGCATAAATTTGAGTTTGTAAACAAAGGAAGAAAAGCAATTTGATTGCAAAAATCATATTTGGTCCAATAAAAGAGAAAGAAAGCTCATGACCAAATAGATGAGAAGATTTTAGAGCTCAACACTTGAAAGGACAATTTTTCAACAAGAGCTCCAAAACCAAGAAATCTCTCAAAAGCTCAATATTACTCATGATCCAAATGCAAGGACAATTGTTCAACATGATCATGAGAAAGCATTTTTTTTTTAATTCTCTAAGATGTCTTTTCTACGTTTTCTCCCCCTTTTGGCAATATAGGCATCAAGAGAACAATTTTTTTTTTGCATGAAATGCAACCTAGAAGAGCTTTGAGGATTATGCAAGTGACCACTTAGACAAAGTATGACACCAAGCTACTCAAGTTCAGATTATGTCATCCTAAGTCATATCCAATGGCATATTTCAATTTTTGCTAACTAGCTCAAAAGAAGTTATAATACTTTGGTATGATTTCAACAATAGCAACACTTAGCATAACTTCAATACTAGAAGCAAAGCCAATCAAACGAGCAAATGGATATACTAGAGTTCAACCTAGTCAACACTTTGGGAAACTACAAGTTCATAAGAGAAGCCTCATGCTCAATCATCTCTTTAAATGCAAATTTTTAGATTAAAGCTCATAAAGCGGTATGAGAGAGTTAGGCTTAGTGAAGCACATCCTCGACTAGGAGCCATCGACAAAGGCCTCCTAAGCTTCACTCTCCTCCACAAACCTTTCAGGGTTTAGAGAGTTTATCCTAGAGAAACACAACCTCGACTAGGAGCCATCGACATAGGTCTCCTAGGCATCACTCTCTTTCTCTAGTTATTTTTGCATTTTTCGATGTATTGACTCAAGCCATTAGCAACCATCTCAAGCAAGAAGCTTAAAAGAGTGGTTTTGGTCATACACACTTCATTCCAAGTTCATCCCAAGTGCAATGGGAAGCAGTCTCGTGAATGAATAGTGTTGAGTTCAATTTTAGCACAAAAGAGTCAAATTATATTTTCAAAGACTTAGATTCATGAGCATTATTGAGGATTCTAGAATGAAACAATGTAGCTAACCCAAGTTGCTCTAGGGACTCTAGTAGAAACCCACTATTTCAATAAGCATGGCATAAGCATCTAGTGAAGAAGTATAGCAAGTAAAAGCCATGTTTCATCAACTTTTCAGGAAAGCTCAAGTTTAAAATGTTGGCTAGTTTCACATGATATACCAAATTGGATATGACCTAGATTAACAAATATCTTCAGAAAAGTAGCTAGGTGCAACATATCTCAATTTTATCAATTGCATAATAGACAAAGCTCGTAAATGAAAAACAAGTCTATATGCAATGCAAAAGAATCAATTCCAAGCTCCCCCTCAACAAGTGAGTTGATTAAGCACAAAAACTGATTGAAGTTGAGTTATTAGCAATTTTAGATTCAAAAGGATGAATTGAACTCAACTGAAACCGTAAAGACAGAAATGATGAGAAGGAATCAAGAACCGACAAATGGGTAGTCTAGGAGCATAGATAACATGAAGAGAAACACTAACACTCGGACTCGCTCTCACCTTCCCCATATGACTTATATAGGAAAGCTACAACTCCAACTCCAACCCAGGAGCAAACATGCACCACTGTCTACCAGGGGGCCCAACACCTGCTAGACCTAAAAGACTGTGAGTGAGCTCAACCGAGAAGAAGAGAGGAATAGCACCCTAAAGCATAAGGTGAGAGGTCCATGCCGAGGCATGTCAGAAGTCTAGGTGAAGTGGACTCAACCAAATAAAAACCATCCCAAAGATACCCAGAAAGAGAAAGGAAGGCTGAATATACAAACGAACATATAATACAAGCCAGCTCCCCCTCAAGATATGCCATATGGGCTCATAATCCCAAGCTCTCCTCTCAGGGAAACAAACCTGGAGCTATCCAAAGGCTTGGTGAAAATGTCAGCCAACTGGTGGTCACTCTCCACAAACTGGAGCACTATGTCACCCTTCTCCACATGGTCTCTAAGGAAGTGATAGCGAATGTCAATGTGCTTGGTCCGAGAGTGTTGCAATCGGGTTCTTAGCAATGTGAATGGCAGACGTATTATCACAGAAAAGTGGAACACAATCTGCTACTAACCCAAAGTCTCGCAAGGTCGATCTCATCCAGAGAACCTGGCTACAAAGAATCGGCTGCGACAACATACTCGGCCTCGGCAGTTGGGTATGCAACACCGGATCGCTTCCTAGGCGACCAAGAGACAAGAGAAGTGCCAATGAATTGGCAAGTGCCGAAGTGCTCTTCCTATCTATCCTACAGCCGGCGAAGTCTGCATCGGAGAAGGCTCTCAGAGATAGACAGGAGGAAGAAGAGTACCAGATACCATAGTCAATGGTAGCTCGAAGGTACCTGAAGATGCGCTTCACCGCCTGACGGTGAGAGACGCGGGGAGAAGCCTGAAACCGAGCACAAAGACATACAGAGAAATGTATGTCAGGTCTCGAGGCAGTGAGATACAAGAGGGAGCCGATCATGCTCCGGAACTCCTTCTGATCGACTGGCTCACCATCCTCGTCAGGCTCGAGGACAGCAGTGGTGGCCATAGGAGTCATAACTGGCTTTCCATCAGACATGTCAAAGCGCTTCAGGAGGTCTCGAGTGTACTTGCCTTGATGCAAGAATGTACCCTCCCGAGTCTGCTTAATCTGGAAGCCAAGGAAGTAGCTCAACTCGCCCATCATGCTCATCTGAGAACTGAGTAACGAGCGAATGCGAGGAACCACCGAAAATGATGTCGTCGACATAGATTTGGACTAGGAGAAAATCCGAATCAGAATGTCTGACGAACAGAGTCTTGTCCACTTGACCCATATGAAAACCATGACTCAAGAGGTAGGACTTAAGCCTCTCATACCAAGCTCGTGGAGCTTGCTTAAGTCCATACAAAGCTTTGGAAAGCTTGAAGACATGGTTTGGGTACTTGGGGTTCTCAAATCCTGGAGGTTGTCGACATACACCTCTTCTTCAATGAAGCCATTGAGGAATGCACTCTTGACATCCATTTGAAAAAGCTTGAAGCCCTTGGATGCCGCGAATGCGGCAGGATCGGATGGCCTCGAGTCTAGCTACAGGGGCAAAAGTCTCCTCAAGTCGAGACCCTCGACCGAGAGAAACCCCGAGCGACTAACCTAGCCTTGTTTGAACTACAACCCCATCCTCACTCTGCTTGTTTTTGAACACCCATTTGGTCCCAATGATATTGTGACGGAAGGGGCTCGACAAGCTTCCAAACTTTGTTCCTCTCGAAGTTTTCAAGTTCCTCATGCATAGCATTAATCCAAGATTCATCGGATAATGCATGAGAAACATCCTTCGGCTCAAAAGAGGCAACAAAAGCAGAGTGAAGGCAGAAAGTGGACAAACTGACTTAGAGCGAGTGACTCGCTCAAACAGATCTCCAATGATCCGGTCGGTGGATGAGCTCTTTGAATGTGGCGGGAGGTCGAAGCGAAGTGACCTCTACTCCTCGCGTGGGAGAAGTAGGAACAGAGCCACTAGGCTGCCGAAGAGTCCGAGGGTAAGGGCTGATCTCACGAGGTGCAGATATGGAAATGGGAGGCACCTCGGGAGCAGGACTGGTGATTGGATCAGGCAAGGCGCCTTCTTCTCCGTCATCAACTTCCTCTGAGAAGATAGATTGGGAAAGAGGAGAAGAGCCTGAAATGTCTGGTCTAGCACCGGGGCTAGCCTCATCAAAAGTCACCTCGCAGGTCTCTATGATCCTACCCAAATCTACTGACCCAAATCCTATAGCTACGGCGAAGTCGAGTAACCCGTAAAAGATCCCATCGTAACGTGACTCGAACTTATCTAGGTTCCCAGACTTCAAGAAGAAGCACTTGCAACCAAAAACACGAAAATGAGATACACTAGGCTTTCGCCCATATCTCAACTCATAAGAAGTGCAATGCAAGTGTGCCCTAAGAAAAACTCTGTTGGCAACATGGCATGCCGTAGCTACAGCCTCAGCCCAAAACTTCCTAGGAGTATTGTACTCATCTAGCATCGTCCTGGCCATCTCAACCAGGGTCCTGTTCTTCCTTTCCACTACGCCATTTTGCTGAGGGACGTATGGAGAGGAGAACTGATGCTCTAAGCCTAACTCCTCACAGAAGCTGCTAAAGTAGGAGTTCTTGAACTCCGTGCCATTGTCACTGCGGATCGCTCGTAAGGCACCTGGGAGCTCAACAGACAACCTACGGACCAAACCCCTGAAGTGTGAAAAACACTCATCCTTCGAGGCCATGAAAAACACCCAAGAGTACCTCGAAAAATCATCGACAATGACAAGAATATACCACTTCCCACCTGGCCGATCGCACTCGAGCCGACCAACGGTGTCCATGTGTAGCAAATTGTCCCGTGCATCGATCATCACTCGGGTATTTGGAGGATGGGAGGCAGCAACCATCTTGCCATGTCGGCAAGGAGAACATACAACATCTTTGACCATCTTGAGTTTAGGCAGGCCACGAATGAGATCATGGCCGCTAACTCGAGTCAAATGATCAAAGCCAATGTGACCAAGTCTCCTATGCCAAAAGGAGAGATCACGGGACTCAGAAGCAATAAGGCAATGGAGAGAGTCTCTAGAGGAAAAAGAAAAATCAGCACGAAAGACTCCCGAAACGAGAAATCCCGCAAACAAACTCCCCAGAAGAATCGAGGATCCTACAAGAGCTCCTCTTAAAATTGACCTCGAAATCGTCATCAAGAAGCTGAGAGACAGAAAGCAAGTTGAAATGCAGCTTACTGACTAAGGCAACGTCCTTAAGAATGAAATGATCGTTAATGCAGACGGTACCTTTAGCAATGACTCTACCCGACGCAGCATCCCCAAAGGTGATTACCTCATCACCGGGATCTCGGTCCAGGGAAGAAAACCAACGGGAGTCTCCGGTCATGTGGCGAGAACAGCCGGAGTCTACGATCCAAACCTCCTCCTTCCCTGTCCTACGGACCTGAATCAAAGAGAGTGAAAAGCAGATGTCTAAGTTCCAGGATAGATCAGTGCAGATCTAGGAACCCAATATCGAGTCAATCATGCGATGAAACAACGATCAACGGAGTAGAAGAATGCAATCCGCACCTCTCCTTGACTCGACTCTCACAAAATCAGACTCCGCTCAAGAGGGACGCCTGGGAGCAGCCGGTTGGTCCGCCGAGGTGCAAAGTCCGGACCATCCCAGTGCTGCTGCGCAGACCTCCCGCTGGGGAAAGCAAACTCACGCCGCTAATATCTACCTCGATGGGAAAAACGAGGAATATCAAGAGGACGGCGGAAAGACTGACTCGGGACAGCTCTAGGCGAAAAGCAGTAGAAGCACGAAAACCAAGCCCCATGCGCTGTCCAAAAGCAGGAGACTCTCTAGCTTGTTTATCTGTCTAAAAGCCGTGTGTGCCTTAGGCGCACTCAGTCTGAGGATGACCACGAATACCCCTAAGAGCATGGACACGCTCACGCCGAGAAATCTTGACGCGTCTGAAGCAGAAATCAGCTATATGTCCATCCTTCTGACAGAAGGTGCATGTATACTTCGCCTTGGGGGGTGAAGTAGCATGAGAAGCACCCTTCTCGTCAGACGTCCCGTGGACAATCCCTGCTGATCTAAACACAGTGGTGCTCACTTGTGGAGCCACCACTATCTCTCCGCTCTTGGAGGCACGCACAACAGTGGGCGGATGCGCCCGTGTATGCTCCAAGGCATCAAACCCTAGACCTTGATTGAATCTGCTAATCTTGGACTGATCTAGGATAAGATTGAGCTTCTTCTTACCTCCAACAAACTTCTCGAGAGTGCTCATAAGGTACTGACACTCTCGAAAAAGTGAGGCACAAGAAGAGCAAGGGGAAGGAGTAGCAGGGGAAGAGCCAGATGGAAGAAGAGCGAACTAAACGATCAAATCTCTCCCTATAAAGAGCAGCCTCAATCTTGAGGGACTCGCAAGAAACACATGGAGAGTCTCTAATCCTACCCACTGGGCTTTGAGCTTCTTCCTAAGCTCTACATGAATTTGATTCATGTCCTCTGCTACCCCAACACACAGCATGCAACCATTTTGTGACTTAGCTAGTAGATCCTTAGCATATTTTGAGTTTTCAAGCACCAAGTCATCATAAGCATTTTTTAGTTGCATACAGCCCTCACATGAGCTGATTGGGTCCTTAGAAGCATGCTTTTCAAGTTCATCATTTCTAGCAGATAGCTTCCTAAGGTGACAACTCATGGCATCAATTTCATAGAAGCTTAGGGCAATTAGCACATGAAGCATTTGTGTGAGTGTGAAGAGAACTAGCATCAACAGGAATAGAAGCTACTGGACATGTGCTAGCATCCTTCGACCTAAGTGACTCAAGATCGAAAGCACACTATCATGTAGAGTCCTTAGATTCTCCAACTCCACAAGCAAAGCATCACACAAAGTACTGACTATCGAGTCTCGGGAGGAACAAGATCTAAGTGAAGCTAACTCCCGAGATAAGGTACCTACTTCCTTCTCTAGATCAACACACTTAGCTCTAGACTTGGAATGAAATTTTCCTAGTTTGATAAAAGCATCATGGAGCTGGTCATAAGAAGGTACCTCCTCCGTGTCATTTGTCTGACTCGGTGTCGGGTACTTCCATGGCATTGGAGGCCATGAAGCACATCTTAGGAGAAGTCATCGCCGCCCTTCACCTTCTCTTGCGGTTCATCCTCATCCTCGCCGCTCCATGTCTCCGTGTCGAGAGAGGTCAAGGTCGTCGAGCGCGGCAAGGACGCGTGAAAGAGCTTCTTGCCCTTGGCGAACTTGCGGTGTTTCTTCTCTTGCGGGCTCGCGGCTGGAGGCTTCTTGTTGCGGTTCTTGTTGATGTAGTCGTTCTTACCCGCACCGCCTTGTTCATAATTGCCCTTCTCCAGCTTGGGGCGGTTTGCCGAATGTGGTTGGGGCCACCACACTCAAAGCAAGTGAACTTGCCACTCCTCTTTCTATCTCTCACCCTTTTGTAAATGTTCGAAAATTTTGGCGACAAGAGCAAGCTCGTCTTTCCGGAAATTGTTCCAGAATGTCATCGCTACGCCGCAAAGAGCGGGAGAGAAAACCAGAAGAGAAGTCAAGAGGGGTCCAGAAGAGGAAGACCGGTGGGATCGGTAACCAATGCCATCGTTTGGGACTTCGTCTGCGGCGGCGATGTCGAGCTCATGAGTCTTGAGGCGGGAATACAACCCGTCAAGAGTCAAGGTCGACAAGTCCGTATGGTCCGTGATGGTGGTTACCTTCATCTCCCAAATCCTTAGATCGAGTGCTCGAAGAAAATGCCTCGCATTCTCCGAATCGGTGTATGAACAACCCATCGACCGAAGATTGCCGAGAATCTTTGCAAAACGAGCAAAGCACTCATCAAGGCTCTCACCAGCGTTGCTCAAACTTGTTGTAGTCACGCTTAAATTGATCTGTCTCACGGACTTGATCTCGAGTGGTGCCCTCATGGTAAGCATTGAGGGTCACCCGGATCTCGTGAGCCGATCGTAGGTGAGAGACGCGATCATACTCATCGCGGCTAAGTCCTCGTATGAGGAGGTTCTTGGCCTTAGCGTTTGCCTCAACGTCAGCCATGTTTGCGGCGTTGACGTTCTCATCGGCCGGAACCTCATCACGGGTGCTTCACCTTCTGCCATAAAGAAAAGCCCTGGGCAGTGATGTATGTCTCCATCCGAACTTTCGAGCGGATAATCAACTCCAGCAAAAATTGGAGGCTTAGTTGAGTACTTGTCCGTCGCCATGGCTCTTGAGACCGGTCAAGATCTATGAAAGAGCAAAACCGGCTCGATACCAATTGAAAGACCGAGATGGCGATCAGAGGGGGTGAATGATCCCAAATAAAAATATCCCCTACTCAACGTACTCCAAACAATCCCAAAAGAAAACCGATGCTCCTTAAAATCGCGAAACCCACAAAAATCGAACGACTTGACAACTATGTGTATCCCTAGCTTACATGGATAGGAACCATGAATCATGTGAGGGATATTTAAATCACAAATTCTGGTTGTCAAGTGTCCAAAGCAAGGAGGACTCAATTCAAATACTTCTTTTCTAAAAGAGATCAAGCCAAAACACAAAAGCCTCTTTTAGAAAAGCAAAAGCAGATTTTCAGGAATTGTCCTCAATTAGAGCAGGTGGATGGTGGACTTCTGTTGCTCCAAAAATTTGGGAATTTTTCAGCCTGTGAGCTGTTGAGTCGTGAAGCACTCCACCAAAAATCACCACCAAACACCTTCTACAAAAACAGGAAAAATCAAGAACTACGAACAGTCAGGATTTTCAATCAGGAAATTTGGAGCTCGGTTTTCACCTCACAGCTCCCAAATGGTGCATCCAGTGGACTCCAAAATTTTTCCACAGATTGGTATATGAGTCAAGCACCTTCTCCAACAAGAATCAATCAAGAAAGATTTTTCTATATTTTTCTAAAAATCAAAGACTGACTGCTGCTCGAAGAAAAAGTTCAGGACAGATTTGCAATCTTGATAGAAACTTGATCTCTAGTCTATCCTAGGGTGCAAGAAAGATGTAAAACCAAATGAGCACCCTCAAGACCTCCTTGATCAACAGCATTTAGAAGGAGAGGAGCAAATCCAAATTGCGAGAAAGTAAATTGCGAGAATTTACATGCGGGAAAGTAAATGCTGAATTTAAATTGCGTAAAGTAAAGACATAATGTAAATGCGAATTTAAATTCACAAAAAGTAAAGAAAATCTTTGTATTTTCTGGTTGGAAGGTTTACAAAGCCTCACTTCATGTGGGCAAAGCTCAAAGGAGCAACTCAAACCTTCAAGTGAGGGAGGACACCCCTCCACATCTATTTATACTAATCTAGGGACACCTACCACCCTTGGATGAGTCCCAAACCCTAGGGCACTCCACCAAGGGCTAGGATTAACCCTCTCATTTCAACCCACACATGGGCTTTACATGGGCCACATTGGCCATACATGGGTTTTAAACAAAACCCGATCAACCCGATGCAACGGGCCTTCATCCGCCGGACTTAACCGCTCGCTTTCCTCCTCTTGAGCCTCCAACCCGAACCGGAAACCTTGAGCCACCTCAAGTCCATTTCCATGACGTCCAAGTGAACCTGGTTTGAGCCCAACCATCTCGTCGGCATCCTCGACCGCTCTGGACCTCGGTTCTCCCAACCTAGTCCCGGTACTCACCAACGACCATAGCTGCCTCAGGAACCTGTACCACAAGGAACAAACCATTTTGCACATACCACAATGCACATACCTTTTCTTCCTGCATGTTAGTCCACAATTATCATTAATTGAAACATGCAATACCGAGTCAAATCAAACTCAAGCCTGAGCACACCTTGCTCAAATAAAGTCAAATACTCATCACAAACATGGATGGACCTCCACATGGTCCTTCAGGGAGATTGTGAAATCATGTGATGAAAAATTGGCTTGGTGATGAATTTGTTTTTGCAAAGTGTTTGTGTTCATGGCATGTGTGGTGCCTGTGGATGTGTTGTATTACTTGTTCTTTTGGTATGGCTAAGTTTCTCTCTTGGAAGGAAAATAGCACGCCTGCTGAAGGAAAATAGCACGCCTGCTGAAGGAAAATAGCACGCCTGCTGAAGGAAAATAGCACGCCTGCTAGAGGAAAATAGCACGCCTGTGAGAGGAAAATAGCACGCCTGTGCAAGGGAAAGAACACGCCAACTGGGCGTAACACACGTACGCCGGACTAAGGTTTTTGATCCGGCATGAACTTGACATGCTTGTCATAGCGTGGTAATTGTTTTGTTTGATGCAATGCTCGTGTGAGTAGTTGCATGGACTAATGTTGAGTCAAGTCGTGGACTTGTGCTCGGAATATTGTTTTGTGATTTGTTCATGTGCACGTGTTGCTCGAGGGCGAACATGGTCGATGCGGGACCAGAACTAGGTTCATGGAGGAACTGAGGTTTGGGACTAGATTCTGGAGGAATCAAGGTCTTTGTGGTCAAGGGTGTCATGCGAGACGTTCGAGCTAGAGAACGGTGCACGTGAAGGCTTATTAGTCACATGAGTATATCAGGGTGGCCGTATGCGTGCAGAGTGGTTAGTCACATGAGTATGGCATGTGGGCTCTACACGCGTTCAAGAGTAGTATTTGGCCAGGTTGGGGCAAGTTGAGTTGTGTTGAATACAGACTCCTTCCATGTTTGGAGTTGGAGTTGTATTCAGACTCTTTGTATTTGCTCTGTATAAATAAGGGGGAGGTACCTCCTGTTTATACAACCAATTAGTGCATTGCGCCAGGAGAGTTGAGCGCAGCTTTGTTTAGGGTTTGTACTCTTTTGATGGGAGTACTTTAGACAAAATAAATAAAGATCAATTCTTTTAGATACTTGCGTGCTACAGTAACTATGTTGCTACAGTGTTACCTGTTCTGGTTCTTGTTTGCATGCTTGTTCTAATTCTATATTGGTTTTTGTTCCTTGAAGTTTCATCTTGATTTGATCCATCAAAAACCTTTCTAGGGTTTTGTTTTAGAGTTCCTCAAAGTTTAGTTGATTAATCTTTTGTCGTTCTTGTTTAATCTACAAGTTTTGGGTAGAATTCTCATCATATTCTGATAGCAAATTTACGAGGTTCATAACTTTTGATCCATAAGTCCGATCGAGCTAATTCTTTTTTGTTAGATTCGTATTGGAATCTAGTTTCTTGTGTCAAAATTTCATATCAATCTGACGACTGGATCACCGGGAAATCACATTTTACCGAACACATCTACAAAAAGCCGATATCATCAAGTTCGGACTGGTCCAAACTTGGATCAGAGCGGTCCAAACCTAGATCGGAGCGGTCCGAACTTGACGCTTACAATCGGACTGGTCCGAACTAGTCGATTTCGAAACACTCAACTTGCAAAGCTTATAACTTTTGATCTGAAGATTCAATTGAGCTGATTCTTGTTGGGTTTGTTTTTAAATTGAATCTAGTTTCTGCAGTAATAATTTCACGTCAATTTGACGGTTGGATTTTTGTATATTTACGATTTACCAAATGTATCTACTCTATTTTTGTTGATTACAAAGCAATTATTTGAATCTATCTTGGGGTGAAGTTTTAGTAGATCGAAAATTGTTTTTAGCTTCTGTGCAACTATTCACCCCCCCTCTAGTTGCCATACTCGTTTCTACAGCACTGATATGTCCTGATACCGAGACATCTGCCTTTCGTTCTCATTGATTCAGGTCCATATGACAGGGAAGGGGGAGGTTTGGATCATAGACTCCGGTTGTTCACGTCATATGATCGGAGACTCCCGCTGGTTTTCTTCCCTAGTCCGTGCTCTCGGTGATGATTCGATCACCTTTGGGGATGCTTCGTCAGGTAGATTAATCGCTAAAGGTACCACTTACATTAATGATCATTTCATTCTTAAGGATGTTGCCTTAGTCAGTAAGCTGTAGTATAATTTTCTTTCTGTCTCTCAACTTATCGATAATGATTTCGAGGTAAGATGTCGGGACCCGAATGTGCAAACCCGGACCCTCAGTGTATTCCACAATAGTCCAGGATCACGCTGGTGCACACTGTCTCAACATAGATGAATATCACAATCGTACACAATAGGGTAATAATAAAGTCTTTATTTAAAATAAAACTAGTTGAGTTAACCTTATGGTTAACTTACAAAAGTACGCCTCGCAGGGCTAAGTCTCAATCAAATAAACTTGCAGCGGAAAATAAAGAAGACACGTGGTGTCCAATCAATGTGCCACATGCAACTGACTTGGCTCGCTCCTTAGTTCGTAGGCTCCTCCTGGTACTCCTCCTCCAGTGCTGGCGTTGATTCTTCCTCATATGGTGTTTGTGTTGTTGTAAGGGGTGAGTACTTAGAGCACTCAACAAGTTATGCACGGAATGCAAGCTATATGTCATCTCAGTGTATGTTGATCATCTGAATGTCATCGGAACCACAGAGGAAATAAAGGAAGCAAATGCTCACCTTATGACGGAGTTTGAGATGAAATGTTTGGGTAAAACCGAATATTGCTTAAGCCTGCAGCTAAAGCATTTCTCAAAAGGAATTTTAGTGCACCAGTTTGCCTATACCAAGGAGGTATTGGAAAGATTTAACATGGATAAATCTCATCTTTTGAAAACCACTATGTTTGTAAGATCATTTGAAGCGAATAAAGACCCATTTAGACCAAGGATCGAAAATGAGGAAGTCTTAGGACCTGAAGTTCCATATTTAAGTGCTATTGGTGCACTTATATATCTTGCGAATTGCACTAGAGCTGATATTGCATTCGTAGTAAATTTACTAGCATGAGACAATGTAGTCCCAACCAAAAGACATTGGGCTATTGTCAAGACTTTACTCACATAATTTCATGGCACTTAAGATCTTGGATTGTTTTTCCTGAAGAACCAAGACTTAACCATGGTGGGATGTATGGATGTTGGCTATCTGTCTGATCCCCACAGTGCCAAATGATAGCACTTTGGGTGTCCCGATCTTTCGATGAGAAACACACGATTGATTTGGATGGAGACGACTTTGACAAGCCGACTACACCGTACGATGATGATGCGCCTTAGCAATCGCTAAACCAACTTCAGAGGGTTATTGACCTTGCCATGGACATGATCAACCTGATCACGAAGATCAATTCCTACAAATAATCGAAGAACAAGCCAGAAGAAAGCAAAGCAATCTAAAATACAAATATAGATGAAGGATTGATAGTTGGGGTTCTGATATAAGGAGCTTCTTAGGCGGCTATTGAGCACGTCTAAAAAGACTCAAAATAGTAGCAATGGCTAAACTATCAAATAAACAAAACCCAAGACCTAAAAGAGGTGGTGGCTAGCTATTTATGAGGGATAGGGGCATGGGGAACATGTCCAAAATAGGTGGAGGACAATTACAACTCAATTTACAAAGCCCAAGGCTCATGTATTCTCAGACTGGAAAAGTGAATTTTTGCTTTACATGAATTTAAATGAAATTTTGCACTTTGGTGAATTTTTCGAATTTTCTAGAATTTATTTGGATTTAATTTTAATTTATTCCCCTTTGAAATAACTAAAGAATTAAAAGTTTTAAATAAAGTTTTGTTGGAAATATTTTATTTGAGTCCAAAATGTCTCAAAGTATTTTGCAGAATTTTTCTGGAATTATTCTGATTATTTTGCTATTTTTCTTGAATTATTTGAATTTCTAGAAATTGTTTTAATTATTAAATCGTTGGAAAATTGTAACACCCCAAAATTTTGCCTGTCTTAAATTCATGTGTGATTTGGCACTTTGTTGAATTTTTGGAATTTTCTGGAATTTATTTGGATTTATTTGGAATTTATTTGAATTTATTCCATTTTGAAATAATTAAAGAATTAAACTTTGCAACTAAAATTTTGTTGGAAATATTTTATTTGAGTCCAAAATGATCCAAAGTATTTTCCAGGATTTTTCTGGAAGTTTTCTGAGTCTTTTGATATTTTTAATGAATTAAATGAATTACTGGGAATTAATTTAAATATTAAATCGCTGGAAAATGCGAGTGGGTTTGTACTATTCATCCGACCGAGTCGGAACCCGAGTCGGACTCGAGTCCGACCCGAGCCACGTGACTCGACCGAACCAGCCCTAAACCTAATTGATCCCGACCGTTGGATCGAGATTCAATCGGCCGATTGAGCCGCACTGATTCGACCGGTCCGGCTCCGGACCGTGTCTTTGGCAATCGTGGCCGTTGATCGGACACGTGTACGGCCGCGGGTCGTCGTCTCCGCCCGAGTCCGGATCGGACTGCGCCGCCGCGTCCTCCGCCGCATCCGTTAGGGTTACAGACAGCGCGGAGCGAGGCTATTTAAAGCCCGAGTCCTACCCCGAGGACCGCTGTGACCCCGCGCTACTTTTGCCCTAGCTCGCTAAACCCTAGCAGCCGCCGCTTGCCCGGGATTGCTCGCCGTAGTAGCTTAGGGCCTTGTGTTGGTTTTTCTCACCTTCCGCCGCCGTCCGCCGTCGCCCGAGAAGAAGGAGGCCAGATCCGGGATCCCCGAGCCAGGGCGATTCGAACGTGACCACGCACGTCGCCGGAGGAGCCCGTAGCGCCGCGCCCTTGGTCGTCGTCCCCGTCTCCGGTACACCCCGCTCCACCGCGCGCCATCGCCGCCCCGCGAGCTCCGTGAACCGTCCGATCAAGATCCGACGTCCCGGATTGCGCCACGTCATCCCACGGTGAGAACCACATGTGATTCCCAGATCCAATCTCAACCGTTGGATCTAGATCCAACGGCCCGGATTGACCACGTTCGCCCCAAACGTGCGTCATTAGGTCCGATCAGGACCGTTGATTTCCAAATCAGCGGCGGATCATGCCACGTTGTTTCAGCCGCCGCACTGCGCGGCGTGGGAGCACGCCAGCGACATGTGGGGCCCCGTGTCACCGCGCCGCCGCCGGCGTGAGCGAGCCATCGACAAGGCGGGCCGCTGTCAAGAATAGCCGAGCCCCGCTAACGCCAAGAATGACGCGTCACGAGGGGACCCACTGTCGGCGACACGTGGAGTCGTGGACCGAGTCCACGGTAGACCCGGCCGAGCGTGGACCGAGTCCATGGACCACCGACGTCAGCAGACCAATCGAGAGCGACACGTGTCCAGCCGACGCAATAATTAATTTCCGAAAAAGAAAATGATTTATTAATTCGAAATAATGATTTTAGATTTTGGTTCAAACTTCAAACGCTTATAACTTTTGCGTTTCAACTCCGATTTGAGTGATTCAAATTTCTAAATTTGTATAAAATTGAGACCTACCTAAATATGAATTTTATTTAATTTTTGGACTAAAGTTTTTCTCTGTAAAATTATTTAATTGATTATTTAAACTTTAAATAATCATAACTTTTGTGTTTTAACTCCAAATTTGACGATTTCAGTTTCTAAAAATTCATAAAATTATGTTCTCTCTGTTTATGGATTTTATTTGGATGTTTGGATACTTTTTGCCTATTGTTTATTGGTGTATTTGCTATTTGCACGCTTTACGAGTAGACGTTGAAGTGCCGGAAGGATTCGAGGGAGAAGTATTGACTCAGGATCCAACTCGAGACCAAGAGCAAGTACTTTTTGAAGGCAAGTTGTGCTTTGACCATGTTGATCCTATTTTGAAATCTATTTTGATTTAACCTATTGCATGCTAGTTCAATTAGAAAATACTTTATTTAAATGTGGGGAATTAGATAAATACCAATTTCTTTGTATGACACCTTGATTACTTAAATATGTGCCATGACCCCTTGTCACCCTAGTTGTGGTTTACTAGTTGGACATTATTAAATTGCCAACATGGGAAATTAGATCGTTGTAGTATACTGCTTAGTCCTGCTACGTGCTCATGACATGATTTTGGACAATCAAATGTTAATATTGACTTAATGATATATTGAACCTGTTTTGGAAAGGTATCATGTGATGTTGATGGCACGTGGTGCATGGTAATCAACTGGGGTTTGATAAATAGTTTTTCGACCGGGGCATGTAGTAAGAATAATCAGGTGGGCCAGTTGTGGCATTGGGGATGTTGACTTGGTTCTTGGGTAGTCTTGCCCTGGTCACCCTAAGGACTTCACCTTGCAAGCCTTTGAACTGGGTCTAACGTGCAACCACATGTACGTAATGGGACGGACCTAGTTGACTAAGTTGCTAATAACGCACTGTGGGACCTCGGGAGGTCAACTACACCCTTTGTGTAAGTTGTGCGGGAGCGTCTGGGGTGAGGCCAGTACCCATCTAGCACGGTTGATTGGCCTAAACTTCGCCTTAGCTAAGGGAAGGGTTAGTGTGCAATAGCAGGAGGACCACTTGTATTGTTAGAAGTTTCCGAAAGACTTTGTTACGGGAACTTCGCCTTTGTGGTGTTTGATTGTATCTTGTGGGTAAAGTGCATAACCTCTGCAGAGTGTAGAATCTATTCGAATAGCCGTGTCCGCGGTATTGGACATCGCTCGGAATTACTGATCAAGGGTTAGATTTTCTCAAAAATAACTTGGATTTGAAAGGTTGGGTTGGATTAATAATGATGTTGATGGAAATGTGGATTAGGCTGGGAAAGATGTTTATTAAACTCCTTGAAAAGTTATCTATGCTTTACTTATTTCTATCGCTTTGAATCTATTTATGATACTCGTTAAATCTTTGTTTTCGCAAATATACCTTGAGCTATTCCTTTGTACCAAGCCATGCATATAGAATATTAGCCTGCGTGCATTGCATGACTTCTTGAGTACCAAGTACTCACCCTTGCCACAATACAACACAGTTGAAGAGGAGACTACACGGCTTTGGAGGAGGAGCTCCAAGAGGATCCGTCTACTTAGGAAGCGAGCCCGGTCTGTTGCTGTGGTATCTTGGATGGCGCCACGAGTTATCTTATTTTCATTGCTACTATTTCTCTCTTAATAAGTTTCGCCTGCGAAATCATACATTTGTAACTTGACCATAAGGTTGAGTAACCAGTTTGACTATTTAATTAAAGTACTTTACTATTATCGAGTGGTATGATTGTGATATTTACCGATGTTAGGACTGTGTGCACTAGCGCATTCCTGGACTAGTGCTGAATACACAGAGGGTCCGGATTTGCAAATTCGGGGTCCCGACAAAAATGCCGAGTTGCTTAGTACTGTTCATCTGACCGGGTCCGACCCGAGTCACACTCGAGTCTGACTCGAACCGGACTCAAGCCCGACCGAGCCAGCCGAACCCTAACGCGCGTGACCATTGGATTTCGATCCAATGGCCACGATTGTGCCACGTCGCCCAGTCCGAAACCTCGTGTGGGCCTCGGTTTCCGCGGTTTTCACGGAAGCCGAGACCCCTATTTAATGCGCCGCCGGCGCCATCGTGTTCCTCTCTTCCGTGCGCACCCGTAGCCCTAACCCACCAAGCCCGAGCCACTGCCGTCGCCCGCTAGAGCTCGCCGAAGTTGGATTCGTGCTCCGCCGCGGTTTTTTGCTGTTTCCGCCGCCGTTCGCCGTCCTCCGCCGTCACCGAGCCCAGATCTGGAACCGTTGCGTCAAGACGCGTCGGAGGGCACCATCCACTTCGCCGGAGCACGCCCGCAACGCCGTCGGGCTCGTCATCGTCTTCGTCTCCGGCCGCCAAGCTCCGCCATGGACATCGCCGAACCCGCGAAGCTTCTCCGCCGTTAGATCTTCATCGCACGGCCAGGATTCGTCCACGTCACCCGCAGGTAAGCCTCACATGTTATTTCTAGATCTAATCCCAAACGTTGGATCTAGATCCAACGGTTTAGATAGAGCCACGTAGCCGTGAACCGCACCGTGCTTGGGCGCATTAGCAGCCGAGTTAACCCACGTTGTAGCATTAGATGCAATCTCGGCCATTCGATCGAGATCGAACGGCATAGATTGAGCCACGTGTCGTCACCCGGGTCATGCCACGCCACCCCACGATGAGGCAAAACCCGATCGAATATGGACCGTCCTATCCAAATCGAATGGCCCAGATTAACCATGTTGCCCGTAGCGTTTGGGATCCAGATCTGATATGGACCGTTGATTTTCAAATCAACGGCCTAGATCGCGCCACGCGTCCGTAAGTTGGACCGTCGCAGTCCACGCGGGTCAGCCGCGGTCGCCGCTGATGTCACGCGTGACGTCAGCGTGGGGCCCGCGTGTCAACGGGACAGCCAACCGCACAATGACGTCACCGCTGACGTCACGGTGGGGCCCGCATGTCAGTTCCATCAGCCGAGAGTGGTGACGTCACCGCTGACATCATCCCGTGGGTCCCACGTGTCAGTGTCATGTGAACCCGTGGACCGGGTCCACGGTGGACCAAGTCCATGGACCGGCTGACGTCATGATGACGTCATAATTCGATTTTCCTTTAGAAAAATAATTCGGTGGAAATTCAAATCCCGTGCTAACTTCATGCTGACGCAATAAATGGATTTTTCAATAGAAAAATAAATGAATTAAATCGGTTTATTGATTTATTTGAATTTTCAAACTTCAAACGCTTATAACTTTTGCGTTTTAACTCCGATTTGAACGATTCCAATTTCTAAATTTTTATAAAATTGAGATCTACTTAAATATGAATTTTAATTAAATTTTGAATATGAAATTTTCTCTGTTTATATTTAATTAATAGATTCTTTAAACTTCAAACAATTATAACTTTTGCATTTTAACTCCGATTTGGGCGATTCAAATTTCTAAAAATTTGTAAAATTATGCTCCTTCAGTTTATGAACTTTATTTGAATTTTTGAGCAAGGTGCATATACTATTTTATTTATTTATTGCTATTTACACGCGTTACGAGTAGACGTTGAAGTACCCGAGGGCTTCGAAGGTGAAGTGTTGACCCAGGAGCCAGCTCAAGATCAAGAACAAGTACTTTTTGAAGGCAAGTTATGCTTTGACCATATTGCTCCTTTTCTTGAAAATTAGTTTGTTTTAAATTATTGCATGCTAATTTAATTAGAGATTGTTTAAATTATTTCTGGGAATTAGATAAATGCCAAATTGCAGTATGACACCTTGACTATTTAATTATGTGCCATGAACCCTTGCCACCTTAGTTGTGGAATTTATATAGTTGGACATTATTAAAATTGCCAGCATTGGGTATTTAGATCGTTGTAGTTATTGCTTAGACCAGCTACGTGTGCACGACATGATTTTGGACAATCAAATGTTAATATTGACTTAATGAGATATTGAACCTGTTTTTGAGAACTATCATGTGTTGTGATTGTTGATGGCACGTGGTGCAGGGTAATCAACTGGGTTTGATAAATAGATTTAGACCGGGGCAAGTGGCAAGAATGATATGGTGAACCATGATTGGCACCGGGGATGTCGTTTTGGTTCTTCGGGTAGTCTTGCCCTGGTCATCCTAAGGACTTAACCTTGCAAACCTTTGATCTGAGTCAAACGTGCAACCACATGTCTGTAATGGGACGGACCTAGTTGAGTAAGTTACTAATAACTTGCATGTGATACCTTGGGGTGTCAACTACACCTTTTGTGTAGCTTGAAAGGGGAGCATACCTGTAACACCCCAGCATCTAGTATGCCCTGGATGTCACCAAACATGATAGACACAACATCTAATTGGCACAAATAAAGGTAAATTACAGCAAAGGTGCAAATGCTAAAACCGAAAATTTCGGCAGCATCTCCTTTGTTTTTCCCTGATTTGAAGCAACAACAATAATATGGCAAAGTATAGCATAATATGAGACATCTAAAACAGCAATAACAATTGATATGGCAACATCTTATGTATAAAATAATGAATCCAACCACTCCAAAATTATAACGAAGCAAAAGATAAACTTAAGCACACAATCAAGTCATACTCCAAGTTTCATGGCACTAATCTTACTATTATGTCTCCAAATGATAAAAACTGTCTATATGTGACGAGCTACGTATAGAAGTGTAGCTAAACCCCTTTCCCGCATACCGGTTTCATGGTACCTAAAAACAACATAAGACACAAGCGTGAGTTCGTCACTCAGCAAGTATATTGCAATGGAACAAAACGAATAGTTCAAAGCTAATATCTCTATATATCATGCTTAACATTATAACCATGTTCAAATCTCATTGTACACATATCATTATCATCATCATGTATGCAATGCAATGCACATGTCTCCTCGAAGCAGATACCGGTATTGCCGAGTGCACACCCGTCGGCGTGTACCCTCTTTCCCCTTCCGTCCCGTAGATGGAGAGTGCCTACTCCTCGCTTCCATTCACAACTGTGGATGGAATCACGAGGTAGGTCTTATTCAATGGCGCTCCGGATTAATCATAACTTTCTCACCGACCTTACCGGACTAGTTATGACTTTCTCATCGTCCTGGCCAGTTCTCATGCCATGTATGCAAATATGTCATAAACATAAACAACTTGCACATAAACTCAACTAATCATTGCATAGCCTCATAATAAACCATTTTCATCTTGTCGCAAGCAAGAGTCAATCATGGCATCATATCATAAAACATGTGTAAACCATCTCATTATCAAACATTACAGCACCCTAAGCCGCAACCACTACAATACACTTGCCTTCAACCGCGGGCGACAGATTGGCGAGAGGATGAGGGCACTCCCGGGGTCACACCACCTGCACATAGGTACCACACACTCAAACCACCTGCACATAGGTACCACACACTCAAAACAGTACAAGAACGATCCCCTACCCCGACTTCACAAACAACCCCTAAAACCCGAAAATAGACAATCTGTCCCTACGGGACAGCGGGCTTCCAACTAGCATAACTTGAGTTCTAAGACTCCAAATTAAGTAAACGAGTACATTTTCTCGTATATTAGGAAATTTCCTAGCTTTTTCTAAGTATTGGGAAAAACTGATTCGGCTTCTAAAATTGACTAGTCTACAGATCAACACGATTTGTCCCAACCACGTCATAGTTTTGAACATGTTCGGTAAAACAGCCATAACTTTCAAACTGCTGATCAGAATTTCGCATTCTTGGTGTCCACTGAAAGGTATTGAAATTACCTACAACTTTCTCAACAGGCGGACGACCAAAATCCAAATCTAAAATTGTGAAAACTTAAGCCCTAGGTCGGGGTGCAAATCTGCCTGAGGACAGAACGTGGGACAGCAATGCAATCTCCCTAATCTCATCTAGGAGCAGCACCTAAACACCAAATTTAACCATGGAATTACCCATCTAACAGTACCTAGACCACCCTGAACAAGACACCAAATCCGTACCTCTTCTTGATGGATCACCCGGTCGACGAACACCTCCTCGTTGCGACCCGATCTCTCCTCCAATCGCCGGGAACGCCGGAATCGCCGAGAACGCCGGATCCTCTTGGACGGAGAGCTCCTGGACAGTAAGATCGCATGGAAGGAGAGGCTCTAGGGCCGGCAAGAGGAGGGGAGGGAGGTGGAGAGGAAGGGGGAGGGGTGGAGGCGCAAGGGGGTGCTAGGGGGTTAGCGGCTAGGGTTAGGGAAGGAGGGGGGGCGCACATAGGGCAGGGCTGGCGCATGGGAGGGCCTTTTGGCAAGAAATTTCCCCCCTTGGGCCCCAAACACTCCCCCACCAATGGCCCACTACATCCTCCTAAGGCCCAACTAGCTCCCGCTAGGCCCAAACTTCCCCGGAAGGCCCAAATTCTCCCCCGGAAAGGCCCAAACTCACAGGGAAGGCCCAAAAACATGATACAAAAATCATACCTTAAAGCCGACATTGAAAAGTCTCATACCGTCATTCCGTGGTGTCACATTCTCCACCCCTTAAACAGGATTCGACCCCGAATCCGAGACACACAACTACGCAAACGAACAATACAAAGAGAATCTGTGACACTACGTTTTGGTGTGACATTACAAATTGCGAATTTAGAGAAGAAAATCTTACGGCTTGAGGTTTACTCACGTTTTTGGGCCTTTTGAAGCGTTGTGACACCACGGAGTGTCGTAACCTTATTTAACGTGCATGATAAGGTTAATAACATTATGAGATGTGGAATTAAGGTTAAAACTATAGGATATGGAGGTTAATAGCTTTTAGGGCCGTTTAGGGGTTTTGGGCCTTCCCGGGGGAGTATGGGCCTTGGTGGGCTTTGGTGGGATGGAGTAGGTCTCCGTAACGGACTAGGTTTGGGTGTGGGGGCTGGTAAAAGGGCTCCCCACCAGCCCTTGGGACGTCCACCCCTGCCCCATGCGCCCCTAACCCTAGCCGCCACCCTTCCTCCTCCCTCCACCTCCTAGCCGCCCCATCTCTTGCCCCCATGGCGCCCCCATTGCTCCCCATTGCACACCACCTCTCCTCCACCCCCCTTGCTGCCCTAGGGTGACCTCCCCACCCATGCATCCTCATGGATCCATCCGAGGAGCGAGGAGCGAGGTGCGAGGTGCGAGGAGCGAGGAGCGAGGAGCGAGGAGATCGATTGGAGTTTTCGTGCGTCGGGCAAAGGTATGATCATGGGGCTCCTCGGGGATGAGCTAGGTACTGTTATTAGGGAGTTTATCAAGTTTTTTGATCAATTGGAGGCGCTGTATTTGAGTAATTTGGGTTAGATCTAGATGTTGCCACGTTTCTGTTTTCGGACAGATTGAGCAGTCGAGCTAGGGTTCGCGTTTTCGCCAATTTAGAGTCCGAATCTTGTCGTACGGATGTTGAAGAAGTTGTATATAATTTAATTATCTTTCCGTGGATATAAAGAAAGTTAAATTCCGCCCAGCCGTTTAAAAGTTATGGCTGTTTTACCGAGCGTGTTAAAATCTGTGACGTAATTGGAACAGATCACGGTAATCTGTAGATTAGACGACATTAGAGTCCGAATCAGTCTTTCCCTATACCTAGAGAAAGTTGGGAAATTTCCTAAGATACGCGAGGATGTACTCATTTAATTGATTCGGAGTCCCAGAACTCAAGTTATGCTTTTTGCAAGGCTGCTGTCCCGTCGGGACAGAACCTCTGTTTTTAGATTTTGCGAGTAGTGGGCAATGTCGGGTTAGATGGGGTTTTGCGTACTGTTTTGTGGGCATGATTGTGAGTGTGTGATGCCTATGTGCAGGTGGTGTGACACCGGGAGTGCCCTCTACTTCCCGCCAATTCGTCGCCCGCGGTTGAGGCAAGTGTGTTGTAATGTATAGCGGATTGTAGGTTGCTTGTTGATATTGGATGAAAGATTGAATACTTGCTATGATCACTTGCCTTGCTTGCTGTTTTCCAATGATATATTGAGTATGATTATCATGATATGATGCTATGTGTTTATACTTATCATGATTCGATGCCATGTGTCTATATTTGTCATGATGAGAGGCCATATGTTTATGTACAAATGAGATATGATAATTCGCATAGTTGCATGCATGACATGAGATGGGGCGAGGGCGGTGAGAAAGTCATAACTAATCCGGGGAAGGTCGGTGAGAAAGTTATGACTATTTCGGAACGCCATTGAGTAAGACCTACATCGTGATTCCATTCACGTGGTGAATGGAAGCGAGGAGTAGGCACCCTCCATCTTCGGGATGGAAGGGGGGAGAGGGTGCACACCGACGGGTGTGTACTCAACCATACCGGTATGAGTTTCCAAGGAGATATGAGCATAACATTGCATTGCATTGCATTGCAATACATATTTAATGATGATGATGTTGTTATGTGCTCAAGTATGAGATGTTATATGTGATGTAAGGTATTATTGTCTTGTAAATGATCTTGTTGTCCATTACAATATGCTTGCTGAGTTTTCGAACTCACGCTTATGTTTTATGTTGTTTTTAGGTACTTTGAGATCGGCATGCGGGAAAAAGGGGTCTAGCTACACTTCTACACGTAGCTCCACCATCATAGTCCATAATTAATCACTTGGAGACATGATATTAAGAGTTGTGCCATAAACTTAATGTAGGGTTTAATTTAGCATGCTTGTGATTCCTTATTTGCTTGGTTATAGCTTATGAAGTGGTTGAGCATGCTTTTATTGGCGTAATTTGATGATATATCCATTTATGTTGATGTTTTATTTGTCGTGTGCTATGACATATCTTGCCGTGATATTGATATTGTGTTAATTCATGTTAAAACAAAGGAGATGCTGCCGAAATCTCGGTTTTTAGCATGTGCGCCTTTGCTGGAATTTATGTTTAATTGTGGTATTTAGATGTTGTTTAGCTTATGTTTGGTAGCATTCAGGCATATTAAATGCCTGGGTGTTACGATTGGTATCGAGCGGGTGTAGGTCCTTGGAATGTGAATTTTTAGTATCATGCTATAGGGTACAACTAAAATGTGATGTGGAATAACTTAGAAACATGGCTTAGGTCTTAACTAAAACTTTGTTATAGGATAGCAACATTAAAACTTGCAAAAGTGGTATAACTAATTTAAAATTTGACACACATGGATGCACAGTAGGAAAGGGTATGGGAATCATTGCTTTACGCTTAAATGTTGTATTTGAGCCTTGATGTTGAATGCTACATTTGTTTATGTATGTTGCTATGTTTATGAAAGAATTGAATGGAATTGTTCATGTTATTATGTTAAAGTGGGGTTGTGGTGCCGAAGGGTTTCGGTCACCTCTCTTTATTCATTGTAAGGGTGAAGTGTGACGGTGTGGCCGGTTAGCGCCATCACCGAAGAACTATTAACCCCTATAGGAGAAGAGTGCTTACCCTTTCGTCAGTAGATCGGGTAGTTGACGGAGTCAAATAGAAGAGTTTGGTGGTGGGTTCCTTCAGATGTTCTTCACCGCTCGACGGTTGGTTTTGGTTGGTTTTCTTGGTTTTAGTTGATGGAAACTAAAAGAAAAATGTTTGGTATTGGATTTTTCGCGGATCATTCCGTATGCGATTTGTGGTTTTGGTCTTCCTTGGTTGGAAACGAAGAAGAAGAGTTTAGAGTTGCGCCTTTTTAGTCGCCTTTGCTTTGACACCGGTTTCTTTGGTTATTGTGGATTGTCTTAGGGAGGAAACATATGTGGTTGTTGTCCTCCTATCTGAGAAAAGAGTTGAAGTTATCCTAGTGCCGACCTTAGGTTGGGTGGAGCTAAGTTTTGTAACTTTATCGGAAAAGGTTTGGTTGAACATTTTGTTTTCCCTAGTGCATCCTTCTTCCTTCTTGGAAGTATGGATCTTGAGATTTCTTGAAGAGTTTTGTGGGCAAATTTGGGAACTTGAGAGTGGAACTCTCCTGCATTTCTGTTAGAGTTTTGTTTTCTTCCTTGCCTGGAAAAGGAGAAATTGTCTATCGGTGTTAGATTACGGTTCATGAGTTGTGGTTGTCCTTAAAAGTGGAGTTGCATCTTGTTTGTCAAAAGTGAAAATGGTTGTTTAGCATGTCATGTAGTATGTAACAATGTGGTTATTGGAAATGATTTGTTCTTAAGTTAATTGGTGAGTTGAATCAGTTAAAAGTAATATTTGTGCTTAGCTTAAGATTAAATGAACTTCTAGTGTTGCAGATTACCCTATAATGAGAATGAATAAATATGTTAATGTACATGCTTAGAATATGTTGCCTTGCTTTGAAAGTGCTTATGACCCTCGATTATGTTTAAAGTTTTAAACCCTAATGCATAGTTAAAACATTAAGATGATGTAGACTGCCGATATTGTTAAAGAAACTTTGCTGGTTGTCTAAAGATGTTCTAATCTAATGGATTAATAGAGAGATTTAATCGTGTTGACTAGTGACTTTAATTTGGAAGTTGATTAGAGTTGCTATTTATGTTGTCGCAAACCATTAGTATAATTGGAAGTATGCAGTTGTGTTCCTACGATGCTAGTGTCGATGTCAATTGTGAAGACATAGGCTTTGCTGTTTATGATATTGCTAAAGCATTGGGATGGTCTAATCTATTAAATTTGTTTTAATAGTTGGAGTATGTTGTGTAGTGACAATTTGTTATGGTATATGGATAGTGTAACTAAAAACAATGTAGTTGTTTTTATGATTATGCTTATTTATGGATATTGATGATTTAGTAGTGGTGGTAATTGTTTGGATTACTTTTTGGAAGCCATTGTAAAATAGAGGTTATTATAACATGTGGCGATGAAGTGAACCATGGATATTTTAGCATGATATAGAATTGTATCCTAAAGAAGGTATATCTTAGAATCATAATTTTCGACTTTGTCTTATGGAGATACTATTTGTATGTTGAAGTCATTTGTTAATGGAATAAGTTTTGATTGTCAAGATGTTGACGTATTTATGGTATAAAAATTGATAGGATGATCATGCTTAAGTATCTGTTGAAGTACTACGTCTGAAATATAGAATACGTTGTTTTATGATGTGTTGGTTTGTGGGGTTCTTGAGGAGGTAGTATGGATTGATTTAAGATGGGTTTTCTCGATAAGTAAATAGTGATTATGGAATGCTTAAATGTTAAGGATAGTGGGACACGGTTATGGTGAGTCTCATGCCGAGCTTGTGTATAAAACCTTTTGGTGCAGGTTGGTGGTTTGCTATCTTGGTTAAATGTTTTTTTGTCAAGGTGTTCTTTATGTTGCATTTTCGAGTTTCCCTAAAACTCGTAGAGGTTGGTGCCCATCTTTGGTTTTGGCTAAGTTGTTCAGTTTATGCTATGAGTTTGATTTTGCACCCAAAAGCCTTTGAGTGGATCGCGCTCCTTCGCGTTCGCACTGAAGCATACTTGGAGTAAATCTTAAAAAGGAAGCCGATGCACATAGTGGGCTGTGTTGAAAATTCTTGAGATTTAATTTGTAATTCTATTTGATTGGAACTGGATTTATTTGGAAAAGGTCATGTGGTGTTTGCGAGTGTTTAAAAAGGGTGGATTTTATGAATGTTTATAAGTGATTCGGGTTGGTGAAGTGTTCTCATTTTGGGAAAATGAGTCTCCCATTTCTCTTTGAGAATTGATGTTCTTTTTCAAAATGTTGATTCTGGTTAAAACGCGATGCTTTACAAATTTGGCTTTCAATTGTCGACGGGTTATGTTTGACGTGGTGTTTTCCTGTTAATGGTGTTCCCCTCATAGTTTTATGATTGGGCGCAATCATCGATGCTATCCAAGTTTTAATCATGTGATGCAGAGGAAGAAGTTGTCTTGTGAATGACTATTTGGTAGCGTTGTACATGATGAATGAATGGTGAAAAGGAAACATGACATCATTTATAGATGTCTATTGATAAAAGAGTCGTTGAGCCAGGTTGGTGAGTAAGTCATATAGGGAAATATGACTAATCCGGTGTGCTCTCGAAAAGCTTGGATTCATGTCATGAATCTAGATTTCCATTTGCTCTTTAGCATGAAAAGAAAGAGTGAAGAGTTCCTGGCATTTGGCTTTGTTGTAAGAGGATTGGGTTTCCTTGTTTCCTTGAGAGTTATTATGGCGGTTGTGGATTCTTTCGATTGGTTTGAGAATCGGTTTTCTCTTCCACAATGTTGTTTTTATGAGATGCTTGGCTGTGGTGAAAGTGAGTCGAGTTGTCATTGATTGTTGAGAATTCCTAACCAAGAATTGTGTGGAGTCTCTCTTTTTGTTTGAGTGGTCCCCGATGCGAGATGTATCGCATTGATTTGAGATTGGAGTTTTTCCTTTGCGACTTGACTTAGGAAAAGAGATCGAGTGATCTTTCGAGGTTGTCAAACCTTTGTTCCAAGTGATTTGTTGTGTTTTGGGTTCGAGTTGATGAATGTGGTTCATCCGACTAAGGGAGTTGCTCTTCGTTGGCATTCTCGTTTGAGATGTGAATAGAAATGTCTATGGAATTGTTGAGCATAATGGAGGATTATACTCATGGGTTTGGTAGTTTTTGAGTGAGAAAGTGTGAGGCGAGACCCTCACAGAAAAGAACCGATTGAGGTTTGGTAATAATTTCTGACTCTACCTTGGGCTAGGCGTAGAACTTTGGTTGTGGTTCGAAGGGTGGTCATGTTGGAAGTTGGTGATGTCGGTCCAAACCTTGTTGAGAATATGGTTGGATTGTTAAAAAGTGATGATAATTTGAAATATAGTGATCTGTCGTGAACTTTGTCGTAGCTAGCTGTCCCTGGGTGTGTGTTTTGCCTGGGAGGGGGTAGAATGAAAGTGTAGCGTGGTTTGTGGAAGAAAAGAAAAGTTTTGTCGATGAAGGCTATGTACGTAGATGACATTAGTTAATTTTGATTCTTTGTGAAAAGGGTCAAATAATTGGAAGAGATGGGATTTTGTGTCATGATTGAGTTTGATGGAGTGTGGTAGTCAGGTTGGTTGTGATAGAAGTGCGAAATGTTTGTCGTGAGGATTCGAGCATTTTGGGTTGATGGAGCCTTTGCGGCTGAGAAGCCTTTTGTCCCTTGGGGACTTGGTAGTTGTTTTTGGTGTCCTTCGGATTCGAGGTCGAATCCAGTTGAAGGGGGGAAGAATGTGACACTACGTTTTGGTGTGACATTACAAATTGCGAATTTAGAGAAGAAAATCTTACGGCTTGAGGTTTACTCACGTTTTTGGGCCTTTTGAAGCGTTGTGACACCACGGAGTGTCGTAACCTTATTTAACGTGCATGATAAGGTTAATAACATTATGAGATGTGGAATTAAGGTTAAAACTATAGGATATGGAGGTTAATAGCTTTTAGGGCGTTCAGGGGTTTTGGGCCTTCAGGGAGTTTGGGCCTTGGTGGGCTTTGGTGGGATGGAGTAGGTCTCCGTAACGGACTAGGTTTGGGTGTGGGGGCTGGTAAAAGGGCTCCCCACCAGCCCTTGGGACGTCCACCCATGCCCCATGCGCCCCTAACCCTAGCCGCCACCCTTCCTCCTCCCTCCACCTCCTAGCCGCCCCATCTCTTGCCCCCATGGCGCCCCCATTGCTCCCCATTGCACACCACCTCTCCTCCACTCCCCTTGCTGCCCTAGGGCGACCTCCCCACCCCTGCATCCTCATGGATCCATCCGAGGAGCGAGGAGCGAGGAGCGAGGAGATCGATTGGAGTTTTCGTGCGTCGGGCAAAGGTATGATCATGGGGCTCCTCGGGGATGAGCTAGGTACTGTTATTAGTGAGTTTATCAAGTTTTTTGATCAATTGGGGGCGCTGGATTTGAGTAATTTGGGTTAGATCTAGATGTTGCCACGTTTCTGTTTTCGGGCAGATTGAGCAGTCGAGCTAGGGTTCGCGTTTTCGCCAATTTAGAATCCGAATCTTGTCATACGGATGTTGAAGAAGTTGTAGATAATTTAATTATCTTTCCGTGGATATAAAGAAAGTTAAATTCTGCCCAGCCGTTTAAAAGTTATGGCTGTTTTACCGAGCGTGTTAAAATCTGTGACGTAATTGGAACAGATCACGGTAATCTGTAGATTAGACGACATTAGAGTCCGAATCAGTCTTTCCCTATACCTAGAGAAAGTTGGGAAATTTCCTAAGATATGCGAGGATGTACTCGTTTAATTGATTCGGAGTCCCAGAACTCAAGTTATGCTTTTTGCAAGGCTGTTGTCCCGTCGGGACAGAACCTCTGTTTTTAGGTTTTGCGAGTAGTGGGCAATGTCGGGTTAGATGGGGTTTTGCGTACTGTTTTGTGGGCATGATTGTGAGTGTGTGATGCCTATGTGCAGGTGGTGTGACACCGGGAGTGCCCTCTACTTCCCGCCAATTCGTCGCCCGCGGTTGAGGCAAGTGTGTTGTAATGTATAGCGGATTGTAGGTTGCTTGTTGATATTGGATGAAAGATTGAATACTTGCTATGATCACTTGCCTTGCTTGCTGTTTTCCAATGATATATTGAGTATGATTATCATGATATGATGCTATGTGTTTATACTTATCATGATTCGATGCCATGTGTCTATATTTGTCATGATGAGAGGCCATATGTTTATGTACAAATGAGATATGATAATTGGCATAGTTGCATGCATGACATGAGATGGGGCGAGGGCGGTGAGAAAGTCATAACTAATCCGGGGAAGGTCGGTGAGAAAGTTATGACTATTTCGGAACGCCATTGAGTAAGACCTACATCGTGATTCCATTCACGTGGTGAATGGAAGCGAGGAGTAGGCACCCTCCATCTTCGGGATGGAAGGGGGGAGAGGGTGCACACCGACGGGTGTGTACTCAACCATACCGGTATGAGTTTCCAAGGAGATATGAGCATAACATTGCATTGCATTGCATTGCAATACATATTTAATGATGATGATGTTGTTATGTGCTCAAGTATGAGATGTTATATGTGATGTAAGGTATTATTGTCTTGTAAATGATCTTGTTGTCCATTACAATATGCTTGCTGAGTTTTCGAACTCACGCTCGTGTTTTATGTTGTTTTTAGGTACTTTGAGATCGGCATGCGGGAAAAAGGGGTCTAGCTACACTTCTACACGTAGCTCCACCATCATAGTCCATAATTAATCACTTGGAGACATGATATTAAGAGTTGTGCCATAAACTTAATGTAGGGTTTAATTTAGCATGCTTGTGATTCCTTATTTGCTTGGTTATAGCTTATGAAGTGGTTGAGCATGCTTTTATTGGCGTAATTTGATGATATATCCATTTATGTTGATGTTTTATTTGTCGTGTGCTATGACATATCTTGCCGTGATATTGATATTGTGTTAATTCATGTTAAAACAAAGGAGATGCTGCCGAAATCTCGGTTTTTAGCATGTGCGCCTTTGCTGGAATTTATGTTTAATTGTGGTATTTAGATGTTGTTTAGCTTATGTTTGGTAGCATTCAGGCATATTAAATGCCGGGGTGTTACAGAATCAAACTTCACGTTTCATACCTAAGGCAAAAAGCCCTGGGTATCGCTCGCGCATGCGAGGCTTCAATTTCCCAGGTCACTTCTCTCTCTAACTAAAACCACTACAACTACACTGATCGAGACTCGATGACAAGACGCATAGGTTCGAAGACCAACGGCTCCAACGATAACTCACATTCAAAACTTGCAAGAACTTTACTCAACATTGAAACATAAAGCACTCACACAAGGCCTCAGTACGACCCAAGCGATAGGATAAATTCCCAAACAGACCACGAAAGGAAACGGTCTCACATTCCTCATTCCATACATTCCTTGGCACTAAAGTTCCCGATCCCTTTAATCGAAACTACTCTCCAGAAGAACACAGTACCAGTATCTAGAACCCTCTTCAGCTCCCACGTACAAACGTGTTTTCACACCTCAACTTCTCTACTGAGGTTCATCGTATTCAAGACGACGCGAACCAAGTGAGACACAACACTCCAAGACTATCAACTGCTTGAACAATCGGGGTTAAAACCTTGAAAAAGATTGATCTTTTACAAAAATACCAATACCCACCATTACCATCGAAAGGAAAAGCCTACTTTATGACCCGGGTCCTTAAAACCCGCAAAGACAATAACAACCGAACAAAGCACTTCGGTTGACCCAACTCGCTCATAACCCAGCGACAAAAAAAGTCCAATACACTTCGAAAAGGAAAAGCAATTACAAGCAACCACCAAGTGGTCCACTTAATAATTTGATCAATCCTACCGAGGGACACATCAACGACATAATTCTCCAAGAGGGTTTGGATTGAGTCATACACAACCTTCCTTTACTTTTCACTTTTAAACTATTTACGATTAACTACTAGCCACACCAGATTTCTCTTACTAAAAAGGTCTCACCCTCACATTCTTCCACTCGAAGGACCAAGACAAAGAATACAATCATTGAGCGAGCTCAACCATAAACCATGGACCCAATGGATCCCCATGCATCAAGTTGAATCCAATGCATTAACATTCCCTTTAGAAAGAATTTGACAACAACCAAAGAGCCCACATTTTATTTTCCTAAGCCAAAATGCAAAGAAAACTCAAATCTCTTACGCCACAACCAAAATACCATAATTTATTCATTATTTCTTTCCATGCTAGAAGGCACTGGAAATCTCGATTCATGGCATGATTGCAAACTTTTCAAGAGCACTCCGGATTAGTCATATATGACTTTCTCACCGACCTGGCTCATCAACTCATTTATGATTAATTATACATAAACGATGTCATGTTTCTTTTTCACCATTCATTCATCATGTAACAACAGTATCGAATAATCATTTGCAAAGAGACTACATTCCCCTTAGCACATGATTGAAACACAAATAACATCAATTTTGTCGACAATTCATATAGACTATGACGGTAACACCGTTAACAGGAAAACACCACATCATATCATAACCCACCAACAATTGGAAGCTAACTTTGCAAAACCTCTCATTCTAACTGTCGGGACCCGAATTTGCAAATCCGGACCCTTTGTGTATTCAGCACTAGTCCAGGATCACGCTAGTGCACACAGTCTCAACATAGATGAATATCACAATCATACACAGCGGAATAATAAAAATAACCCAATTATAAAATATAAACTAATGTACGACCTTAAGGTCAACCTTACATTTGTGAAACCTTGATGGCTTCAACTCCAAATAAGCAGCAGCGGAATGAAGAACATCGGTGAATCCCATCAATACGCCACAGGCAACTGACAGGGTTCGACTCCTAAATAATCGCCTTCTCACGGAACTTCTTCTTCGACGATGTAGACTTCTGCTCACTGGTGATTGTTTGTTTGCAAGGGGTGAGTACATAAAGCACTCAGCAAGTCATGCACAGAATGCAAGTCTAATAACTATATGCATGGCTTACTCCAAATGACAGGCTGAAGGGGTTATTTTGCAATAAACAGCATTCACAAATACTCATAATAGATTGTAAAGCGGTAACACAAATAATAATAGTAATAGAATTCACAGTTATTTCACAAGTAAAACAAAACCACATCCTTAACCAATTATCACTTTTCCACAGGCAACCTGCCTCTAAGCCCAAGTTCAATTTTAAGAAAAGCTAACCCTTGACTGTAATCCCCGAGCAATATCCAGTACCGCGGACACGGCTATTTGAATAGATTTTACAATCTGCAGAGGTTATATATTTTACCCATAAGATACAATCAACTCACCACGTCAGCCGTGAATCGCCATAGAAGAGTATGCGAATGAGTGATCATAACAAAGCCTTTCGGAAACTTCTAACTACACAAGTGAACCTCTCCGGTTTTTGCCATATGTCGGGACCCGAATTTGCAAATCCGGACCCTCTGTGTGTTCAGCACTAGTCCAGGATCACGCTAGTGCACACAGTCTCAACATCGGTAAATATCACAATCGTACACAATGATAGTAAGTAAGTACTTTAAATAATTAACCAAACTGGTTGCTAGACCTTATGGTCAAGTTACAAGAGTACGCCACACAGGGCGAAAACTTATTAAAAGAGAAATAACTGCAGCAGAATAAAATAGACTTTGTGGCGCCATCCAGTATACCACAAGCAACTGACTGGGCTCCCTCCCTAGATAGACGGTTCCTCTTGGAGCTCCTCCTCCAAAGCTGGTGTAGACTCTTCTTCAACTGATGTTGTATTGTGGCAAGGGTGAGTACTTGGTACTCAGCAAGTCATGCATACAATGCAAGCTAATATACTACATGCATGGCTTAATACAAAGGAATAACTCATGGTTCATTTGCAGTAACAGCATTTAACAAGTAACGTAAGTAGATTCGAAAGAAGTAAAAACACGTATAACATCAATAACTTTTCCAGGAGTTAAATAACATCTATCCCATTCCTAATCCACATTTCCATTAACGTCAACATTAAACCCAACCAAACTTTTGAAGTCCAAGTTGTTTTCAGGAAAGTCTAACCCTTGACTGTAATCTCCGAGCAATGTCCAATGCCGCGGACACGGCTATTCGAATAGATTTTATACTCTGCAGAGGTTATGCACTTTACCCACAAGATACAGCCAAACACCACAAAGGCGAGTGATTGTAACAAAGCCTTTCGGCAACTGCTAACTACATAAGTGAACCTTTCCAGTTTTTGCCATACACCATCCCTTCCCTTAACAGAGGCGAAGTATGGGACCGACATACCGTTGGACGGGTACCATGCCATAGCCTTGGTACGCTCCCCATTCAAGCTACACAAAAGGTGTAGTTGACACCCGAGGTATCACATGCAAGTTATTAGTAACTTACTCAACTAGGACTGTCCCACTCCGGTCATGTGGTTGCATGATTGACTCAGTTCAAAGGCTTGCAAGGTTAAGTCCTTAGGGTGACCAGGGCAAGACTACCCGAAGAACCAGATCATCCTTCCCGATGCCACACCTGGCCCACCCGATCATTCTTGCCACATGCCCCGGTCCAAATCTATTTATCAAACCCCAGTTGATTACCATGCACCACGTGCCATCAACATCTTTATTAAGGACACATGACACTTTTCCAAAACTGGTTCTATATCTCATTAAGCCAATATTAGCATGTAATTGTCCAAAACATTTCACGTGGCAAGGCTAAGCATAATACATCGGTCTAACTACCCATGTTGGCAAATTAATAATGTCCAACTAATAATCCACACCTAAGGTGACAAGGGGTCATGGCACATAATTAATAATCAAGGTGTCATAGTGCAAAGCTGGCATCTAACTAATTTCTCAAAATTTATTAAAGCATTTCCTAATTAAACTAGCATGCAATAATTTAAATCAAAATAATTTCAAAATAGGATCAACATGGTCAAAGCACAACTTGCCTTCAAAGAGTACTTGTTCTTGGTCTTGAGCTGGCTCCTAGGTCAACACTTCACCTTCGAAGCCTTCGGGCACTTCAACGTCTACTCGTAAAGCGTGCAAATAGCAATAAATAAATAAAATAGTACACAAAAGTGTTCAAAAGTTCAAATAAACTTCATAAATAGAGAGAGCACATTTTTATAAATTTTCAGAAACTGGAATCGTCCAAATCGGAGTTAAAATGCAAAAGGTATAATTGTTTAAAGTTTAAAGAACTCATTAAAGAAATATAAACAGAGAAATATTCATAATAAAAAATTAATTAAAATTCTTATTTGAGTAGGTCTCAATTTTATAAAAATTTAGAAATTTGAATCACTCAAATCGGAGTTGAAACGCAAAAGTTATAAGCGTTTGAAGTTTGAAACTATATTTAAAATCAATAAAATGAATTAATTAATTAATTTCTTTTTCAGAAAATGATTTATTGCGTCAGCATGACACGTGGACTAATCAGAAGCCGCCACGTCGCCTCGGGTCCACGGACCCGGCGCACGGCTCGGCTCGGTCCACCGTGGACCCGGTCCACGGGCACGTGTGCCTCTGACATGTGGGACCCCTGGCGGCGTCGGCCGCGGCTCGGCGCCGCAGTTACGACACGCGGGCCCCACCGGGACGTCAGCATGATGTCACGGATGACGTCATGGTGCCGTTGGGCAGCCGCTGACACGCAAGTCCCACGCCGGCGTCCACGCCCGACGCGTCGTAGCGATCAGCGCCTTGATCGCGGCCGCCACGGCCGTCCAACTTCCGAACGTGTGGCTTGATCCGGACCGTTGATTTGAAAATCAATGGTCCAGATTGGATCTGGACCGCGCACGTTGTGGACAACGTGGCTGATCTGGGCCGTTCGATTTGGATCGGACGGTCCAGATCCGATCGGGTTTCACCGCGTCGGGGGAGGGTGACGCGGTATGTCCCGGTGACCGACACGTGGCTAACTCTATGCCGTTCGATTTTGATCGAACGGCTGGGATCTACCCGGGCACGGTGCGGTTACGGCTACGTGGCTCAATCTCGTGCGTTGGATCTAAATCCAACGGCTGAGATTGGATCTAAATGCCGCAACGTGGATTTCGTTGCGGTGACGTGGATGAACGTGGGTCGTCGGATCTAGATCTAACGGCTGAGAATAGATCCAAAACCGAAACGTGTAAAAAAAATACCTCCGGCGATGTGGACGAATCTGGGCCCTCGGATCTTGATCGGACGGTGGAGCGAGCTCGCGGTTCTGGTGATGTCGCGGCGGAGCTGCGGTGGTCGGAGTTGGGGACGATAACCTAGCCAACGGCGTTTCCGTGCGTCTCCGGCGAAGTGGGTGGTACCTCCAGGTGCGCCTCGTCCTTGCGGTTCCGAGTCTGGGCTCGGTGACGGCGGAGGACGGCGGACGGCGGCGGAAACGGCGCGAAACCGCAGCGGAACGCACGACCAACTACGGCGAGCTGTAGCGGCGCAACCACAGCGGCTCGGGCACGGTGAGTTAGGGCTATGGGTGCACACAGGAGAGAGGAACACGATGGCGGCGGCGACGCTTTAAATAGGGGCCTCGACTTCCGTGAAAAGCGCGGAGAACGAGGCCTACCCGGCTGCGGCGGTGGAATCCGAATCCTATCCGGATTGGGTGACGTGGCTCAACGTGGACCGTTGGATCAAGATCCAACGGTCGCGGGGGTTTGGGTTAGGTTGGACTCGGGTTGGACTCGAACGGTCACGCGATTAGGGTTAGGTTGGACTCGGGTTGGACTCGAACGCGGCTCGGGTCGGGTTCGAGTCGGACTCGGGTCCGGCTCGGCTCGGAGGAACAGTACTAGACCCGAGTTGGATTTCCCTGCGATTAAATATTCAATTTAATTCCCGAAAATTCGTTTAATTCAAGAAAAATAGCAAAGTACCCAGAAAAATTCCAGAAAAAATTTGGAAAATACTTTGAGACGTTTTGGACTCAAATAAAATATTTCCAATAAAATTTTATTTGAAACTTTTAATTCTTTAATTATTTCAAAAGGGAATAAGTTCAAATTAAATCCAAATAAATTCCAGAAAATTCCAAAAATTCACAAAAGTGCAAAATAACATTTAAATTCATGAAAAGCAAAAATTGGGGTGTTCCACCATACACCATCCCTTCCCTTAACAAAGGCGAAGTTTGGGACCGACATACCGTTGGACGGGTACCATGCCGCAGCCCTGGTACGCTCCCCCTTCAAGCTACACAAAAGATGTAGTTGACACCCCGAGGTACCACATGCAAGTTATTAGTAACTTACTCAACTAGGTCCGTCCCATTACAGACATGTGGTTGTACGTTTGACTCGGTTCAAAGGCTTGCAAGGTTAAGTCCTTAGAGTGACTAGGGCAAGACTTACATCAATACTCTCAAAGAAATCCATCTCACCATCACTCATACATATATCATGTTTCAAACATTCCTAACCGCCAAAACTGGCCCACCATAATTCTTGCCACTTGCCCCAGTCTAAATCATTTTATCACCCCAGTTGATTATTGCGCAACACAATGCCAACAACAACTCAACTTCCTTGAAGAAGCACGAAGGCCTCCGCATATCAACTTCATCGTGTCGGTAACACGTCACACGATTTCAAAATACATTGCATATCCATTAATCAATATTGACATTTGTAATTCCAAAATGATGGCACTGACTCGTTGCAGGTCTAAGCAGACTAATACGTTCTATCTAACCTATGTTGGCAATTCAATAGCTACCAACTATTAATCAACAAACCTAGGGTGACAAATGAATCATGGCATACAATCATTATAGGCAAGGTGGCGATAACAAGTAGGTTGATTATCTAATCCCAAATTAATTGAAATCAGTTTAACTCAAACTAGCATGCAATAATTTGAAACAACATAATTTTCGAAAATGGGATCAACATGATCAAAGCACAACTTGCCTGGCCCTTCCAACTTTTACTGTTCTTTACTCTTTATCTTCGATTCTTGATCCTTGATCTTCAACTTCCACTTTCTCGATCCTCAGCTTGTTCGAACAACTTCCGGACGACACGTCTAACGATAAAGAAATACAAATACAACAAAACTCAAAAGACAATTCTAATAAACTCCAAATTAAGAACGAACAGCATTGCGCACAACGGCTTGGATGAATTTAGGGACTCGAATGGATTAGATCGAAGATTAGACAAAAGAGAACGGGCTTTCGGGAAAACACCGAAGAGGGAAAGATTATGAAACTAGGGAAGAAAGAATAATATTCCGAAGAATATTTCTTCCGAAGTTATTATCTTGATTGGACAGATAATGACATATGGGTAGATTAGATCGGGCACAAGGGTATGACACATGGCCAATGGTCTATCGACCAAGTCCACGAACGAAGTATAGGTTAATGGTAGATTAGGTTTTCAGGGATAAGACAAGACAAGTGTCTTACCACGATTGAAACAACGGGAAAGATTGCAAAGATAACAACGCAGCTCACGATGAACTTAGTTCATCGAACCGGTCTTAGGTTAGTGTTTTGATTCGGCTTTGAAGATGACATGACGATGAGGCTAGGCTCACGTCATGATGATAGAGAAGATGAGGACATCGCGCTAGGGCTCTTGCATGAATGCACGCATGCGATGACAACAAAGCGATGAGAACCAATTGTTAACGATGAAGCATTAACGGCGGAGCGTTAACGGCAGAGCGTTAACAATGGAATGTTAACGACGGAACGTTAACGGTGGAGCGTTAACAGTGAAACGTTAATGGCAAAACGTTAATGGAGGAACGTTAATGGCGAAAAGTTAACGACGAAACATTAACGGCGGAGCGTTAACGACTGAGCGTTAACGGGGAAACATTAACGGCAAAACGTTAACGGAGGAACGTTAACGGAGAAACATTAACGGTGGGACATTAACGGTGAAACGTTAACGACGGAGGTCAAACAATGATAGGATACTCATGAAACAAGGTAGCGACCGTCGGTGCAACGACATGGCCGCAATAAAACGCTACCAAGGATGGCTAACCGATACGCGAGCCGGCGGCAACGGCTAGGTCAAAGACGACGGTTTTAGGTCGGAATCGAGCTCCGACGGCAAACGGAGACCAAAAGAATTCTAAGGATGATCCAAAACAGTACATGATGATCCACCGAACGCGACAACATGACCGGAGCGAACTAAAATAGCCGGTATCAAAAGGTGGCGCGCGGCGACGGTTAAACGGCGGCCTAAATATATAAAAAAAATTTCGGAGGATGGGGTGGCAAAAGGGAAATGTCTACCACGTAGAACGCGGCGAGAAGAACTCAACGGTATAGGCGGATTTTGCGGCACCCCTCCGGATTGATCACAAACTGCCGATTAACGGGTTTCGAATATAAACTTTGGACAGCCATAACTTTTAGAATAATTATCGGAACTTAACGAAATTTGACCGAGAGCTAGATGGGATCAAGAGGCACACCGTGACGCAGGTGGCTCGAAGAATTACCTTCTGAAACAGCGGGGAACGACCGAGGATGATTATCGCTGTCTGAAACGCAGTCTGATCGGATAAAATATTTTTTCTGCGCAAAATCCAGAGAGCAGCACATTTCTATGCCCTCGCCGCTACGATGATGAGTTTTTATTAAAACACCTCTATATTCTTTGCATATTTCATAGAAACACTTTACTGTGTCTCAAGTGTGGACTCTCGTAAAGGTTGATTCTGGAATTCTGAGTCTCATGGGAATATTTTTTTAAGATTAGTCACCCTTAGCTTGCAGTATTTATATGCAGTTTTCTTTTTTTAAAAAAAAAACATATCAACCACCTAAAAAGTGCTTTACAGCATCGAAAGATTATCTAAAAAAATGCCTTTGCACAATGAAACCTTAGGCAAATTAGATAACATCTCAAGAAGATCTTTATAAGCATCAAGCACCTGTTTATACTCATTATGTTATTCTAAATTCTTGTGATATTCCACCACACATTAGTACCTGTAGTGTTGCATACTTTATACTTGGATCTACCATACTCGTCGCTCTCTCTCTCTCTCTCTCAGAAAAAGAAGGGAGATACGTGATGGGCCATCTAGCTTTAACAAATACCCCAAACGCAAATGGGCCTCAACCTGCTCAATACACCGGCTCTCGTACATCATTTACTTGCGGGCTACATCGCGTATGACGGCCGACGAAGCCCATCTCTGGAAGTCAAGCACAAATTAAGGGGCCTTGCTAATTAGCTTGTACGGCTCTACGACGAGCCCACGCCTCACAGCAAAGAGTCTGCGGGTGCCGAGAAAAATATACGCACAACAGTCCACGTCAGCACACGCGATTCCAGACGGTCTTGCTTTTCTCAGGAGCGGTCTCTTCTGACTTTGCCACCACCTGACCTGGCAAGAACGAGATCGGGAGGATGCCGCCCGTGGTGCGCACGAGGAGCGTCTCCACGGTCGCGCTCCCCGCCGGCGGCGCGCCGCTCCCGCCGCCGGGTCGCCGCGTCCCGCTCTCCCCCTTCGACGCGTACTGGGTCGCGCTGCCCCCAGTCCGCCGTGTCTTTCTCTTCCGCTCCCCGCCCCGCAGTGCCCGCACCCCATTCCAGGACGTCGTCCGCGCCCTCAGGTCATCCCTCGAGGCGGTGCTCCCGGCCTTCCACCCCTTCGCCGGCGAGCTCACCTACTCGCCGGAGTTGCGCGCCCTGTCCATCGTCCTCCCCGAGGGCGAGGAGGGCGCGGCCTGCGGTGTCGCGTTCGTGGAGGCCGAGACGGACCTCGAGTTCGAGAGGCTCGTCGAGGAGGGCGCGGAGCACGATGAGGACGCGCTCCGGGAGCTTGTCCCGGACATCCGCCGGGACGAGCTCCCAGCGCCCGTGATGGCGGCGCAGGTACGCGTGTAGTTGAGTTCTCGCCAAGGTGGGCACGTCAATCTTTGTCTTTTTTTTTTTTTGGGTGAGTAAATCTTGACAGTTCAAATGTTTGGGTGCGTGCGCAGGTGACGGAGTTCGTTGGAGGCGGTGGGGGCGTGGCGGTGGGGGTGGCGGTGCACCACGCGGCGGTGGACGGGCGCGGCCTGTGGCGGTTCTTGGAGATGTGGGCAGCTTCGGCGGCGACCGGTGTTGAGGAGGGCGTGGTGGCGCTGGGGCCGGCGCAGCTGCACGACCGGATGCTGGTGCGGTTCGATGGCGACGACGAGCTGGCCGGGTTGTTCTTGCGACAACTCGCGTCGGACTTGCCCAGGGTGAACTGAAGCTCTCACTCTTTCTACAAAGTTATAGCTAACTTTGTGCATATGTGATATGTGCATGGCCCGCCTGAGAAAAAAATGCAAAAACATAGGTGATTCGAAGATAACTCAAAATTAGTAGGCCCCATGTAATTAGTAAATGATGATTGTTCATTGCTGTGAAAAATCTGGAGAAATTATACCGCTATTTACCGTAAAATTCTAATTTTCATACAAACCTTGCTAGTACTCGTGCATGGTTCAAGATGTTGGATTTTATTTGATTTGAAACTGACAGGGACAAAATCAGTATGAATTTCGGGGTTCACCAACAAAACCTTAGATTATATATTTCTTAACAGTCTTTTGGATGCTGTGAAAGGGAAATGTGGATTATCTGTATGGGTCATGGAGAATTATAGATGGAGATGCCTAAACTACACAAAAATCTTTATTTTCTAAAAAAAAGAACTAAAGATAAATATCAGAATTAGCTAATTCAGCTATATTGTCGGCTGATGAAGAGACTGTATTTCAAAAAATTTGAGACTCAAGTATCATTCTAAAACTAATAAATCTCAATGATTAAAAGGAGAAACAGAACATTTTGTCATCAAGTTAACATTTCCCTGTTCCATGAGTTATGTACACAGCAGTAGAAGACTAGAAGTACACAGCCGTAGCGCACGAGTGAAGTACAATGATACGCATTTTGTCATTTATAATAATCTGCAGATTGTTTCGAAGGAAGATCCCGTGCCCGAACGCCGGCGCCCTCTCAGCCGGCGAACCTTCATGTTCACCGCATCCGTAGTGCGGCACCTCAAGCAGCGTCTTGCCACGGCGAACGCCGGCACGGCGCCATCCACCTTCGCCGCCCTGACTGCGCACGGGTGGGTCTCCATCGCGTGTGCGAGCGGCCTCACTGACGACGACCCGGTGTTCGCTGCCTTCCTCGCCGACTGCCGTGCCCAAATGTCGCCGCCGGTGCCGGACGCCTACGTTGGCAACTGCGTCGCATTCTGCACGGCCTCGCTGAGCGGGTCGGAGCTCGCCGGGCCGGACGGGCCTGCCCGGGCAGTCCTGGCCGTCATGGAGGCCATCGCGGAGGTGAAGCGTGACCCGCTAGGCGACCGTGCCCGGTGGGTCGACAAGTTCAAAGCCATCCCACCGGGCCGCGCGGTCATCCTAGCGGGGTCGCCGTGGTTCCCGGCGTACGCAGTGGACTTCGGGTTCGGGAGGCCGGCGAGGGCGGAGCTGGTGTCCATGAACCATGTTGGCGAGATGGTGTTCGTCGCTGGGAGGGAGGTCGGCTCGGTGCAAGCATCGGTGGCGATCGCGGCGGACAAGATGCCGGCGTTCCGCGAGATGTTTGTGGCCGGTGCGACGGTGATGGCAATGCCTGATTGCTGAATTGGAGTAGTTCTTTTCCTTCGGTGCCTCACGCAGTCATGAGAATTCCACATCGGTGTGTGGTTCTTACTTCTCAATAAATAGAGATTTAAGACGAAATAGAGATTTAAGACGGTAAGTGTGTTTGGTTGTTTGTACTAAATGGTATATGTATCAGATGGTTTAAGAAAAAATTATCTATGTGTTTGGTTGCTTGAATAGAATCATCTTATTATGGACTATGAGATACAAATTTAAGAAATATTCTCTATAGATACTGACATGGTTCAAAAAAGCGCACTTCAGCGCCGCCTAGGCGGTCGGCGGCGAGCTTCTGCCTCGCCTAGGCACGTAATCGTGCTCTAGGCGGAGCCGACACCTAGGCGGTGCTCGGCGGACGCTTAGGCGGCGGAGGCAACGCCCAGGCGGCTGCTAGGTGGGAGGAACCGGCGCCTAGGTGGTTGGTGTGAGGACAAAAGGGGGAAAAGCGAAAGAGAGGAAGAGGCTAGGGTTACTTGAGAGGGGGAAGCGGGACCGCCGCCAAAGCCGTCGCCCGCTTGCGTGTCCCCGCGACGTGCTCCTCCCCGCCGCCTCCCGCCCGAGCTCCTCCTTCTGGTCGCCGTTGTCCTCTTCGAGCTCCTCCCTCTGGAGTCTTGTCACCGTTCGCCCTGAAGATCTGCCCTCTGTCGCCGTTCTCCTCTCCTCTCTCTGTGGCCGATCGAGTCAGGTGAACATGAATCGCACCCATACACAGTGACAGTAGTGCAGAACAGTAGTGATTGATCTCTATTCTTTCTGTAGAAGTGTTAAATCTATTGAACATTGAACATCAATATATGTGATAAACTACACAGTACACTGTTTTACATTTCCTACAGTAGTTGATTGATCATTGATTATTGATTATTGAATCTATTCTTTGTGTAGAAGTGTAGAGTGTTGATTCTATTGATTATTGAACATCAATATATGTTTGTCATTCACTCTTTTGTGGAACATAGTTATATGTGGGACTATGTTTTGTCATTTATGAGTTGTGACTATATTATGTGTGACTATGTTATGACTTATATTTGTGAGTTATGACTGTATTATGTGTTTTGTGACTATATTATGTGTGAAAATCGATATTTTGGGCTATATTTTGCCATTTCAGCCTAGGCGGGCTAGGCGCTAGGCAGTGGGTCTCCGCCCGCCTACCTCGTAGCGCTTTTTTGAACCTTGGATACTGAACTATTTCATTCACCCAAAATAATATAACCAAATGGTACAGGACATCCTATCCCATTCAACTTCATCCTATCAATCAAACACACTCTAAAATGACCAGCAGATCAGCATAGATAGTTTTATTTTGTTCTTGCCGTTTGTCGGTATTGGAGATTTGCCCTAGATGTAATAATAGAGATAATTATATTTTCTTATGTTTATGATTTATTATCTTATTTCTTGAATAATATCATTATTATTTATTCGCAAGTATGTGATTTGTTTGTGAAACTCTATATATGACTGATGAGGACATCACCATTCCGGATACACACACAACTACAAATGATGATGATCATTCTCCATCTTCGCCGATTCAAGGACCATTGAATCATTCTTAAGTATATCTAATTACACTTTTGAGAATATGCCACTACCTGATGCGTATGATGTGCTTATACTTAGGAACCATGGTTTGGATTAGCCAGAATGCACATCCACATCAAACAAGGACGGAGATCAAGTGTGCCACGTTTTGAAGCCCAACTCGGCCTCCTGATAACATTCTAAAGTAAAATGAGCATAACTTGTGCATACATAGTTCAATTGATGTGTTCTTGTACTTCATGGAAAGCTTACTTCGAGACCTTTCCAATGGATTTGAACCCACCAAAAAATTCCTTCGGAGGACTCCGTAATCACCAAAACAAGTCGAGTCAACTTTTCGGTCCGAGTCAAACTTGGGCATTAGCCCTTGTAAGAGTCTTATTCGGCCACCCTTTTTGTGTTGACCGAATTTCTCTCCTATTTCTTTTATATATGGCTAACAAGTTCCCCAAAATTACTTGGGTTTTGTTTAGTCATAGTTCTCCTTAGTGAAACTATTTAGTATTCTCTTGTTCGGCGAGATCAACAGTAATATTGTGCTTCAGAACCCCACATCAAAACTTCAATTATATTTGCAATTTTAGATTGCTTTTGCTTTGTTCTTACTTGTTCTTCGATTGCTTTCAGGAATTGATCTTCATGATCAAGTCAATCGGGTTTTGACACGATTGATAACAATTCGGAGTTTGGTTCAGCGATAGCTTGGCGTCGGTCGTGTTTTGGTCGGTAGCCTAGATCGTGAGGGCCGCCTCCACTAATCGAGAGTTATCCATCTCACCGAAAGATCGGGCAACCTTTAGCCTCATCAGTTGGTATCAGAACCTCAGTTGATTGGTGAGAATATCAGTACTTTAGATTAGTTCTTGTTTTCTATCCTAAATTGAAAATTACTCCACAAAAATTAAACCTTTAGTTTCAATTTGGTATTTTAGTGAGTTTTGTTAGGTTTTAATCAATTAGAGTCCATGTTTTAGTTGTTGATCTTTATTTTTATTTGCGTGACTTCAATCTTTCAACTATGTCCAGTTCGGTATTTCGTGCATAACTTTCGCATACGAACTTAGATTTTCACGTTCTTGCACTTTCCTGAAAACTTACAAAAAGATCTTCAAAATATCTTTTGGGCAGCCATGCAAATTCGGAATGTATCTGTGAAATCTACTGTAATCAAAGTTGGTACTCCAAATTAGGGTTTACAGATTGGTTTGATATTTTGCCAATACCTTTTACATCTGAACTTCGATTTTGAAATTTTTTTACTTTTTTGAATTGTGAGAGAGTACTCTACAAAAACAGTTTTGGGCAACTATTAGCACCCAAATTTGACCGACCGAGACAGGTACGGTCTTGATATGAGTCGGAGAAAAGCGACGTGAACTGGGCCGGCAACGGGTGATGGAACAAGACAAAATCAGGAAGATACGATCGTGTGAAGATTAGAAGAAAAGGCCAGAGCCAATACGAACTGGACTCCATATGGTTACGATCAAGATGGAAGGTCGAACATGGGGCTGATACGATTATGAAGAAACCATGATGGATACGATCGAAGCCATCGGACTATAAAGAGAGGATGAAGTGCTACGTTAAGAAAGGACATCAAAAACCACAACCAATCTATCAATTATTATACTTTACTCTTGTCGCATTAGGAGTAGTCACCATAGTTCTGTAATCTTTCTTTTGTAATACACTTTGATCAATACAAGTTGTGCATCGTCAATTGTTGATCTTTGCTGTGTTACGCTCTACCAAGCCCTAGTTTCTTCACAATCTTGTTGTGTATCGCCTTTTTCGAGGGAAGTAGGCGTTTACCCTGTCTGATCAACTCGCAAGGGTTGATTAGATTCATTGAGTCATCTTAATCTATGCTGGTTTGCCCCGAACCGGTTAGGATCATCTTACTACCAAGTCTCGGATCGTTCTTCTAAACGATCGCATCGGGAGATACATCTCTTGCCGATTGCGTGATCAAATCGGCTAGCATGCCTGCAAACCTGAACCCGGTGTTCTCATGCGTTGGCGGCGATCGACCCGTCGTCAAGTTTTTCGACGCCAACACACTTTTGGCACGCCCGGTGGGACCCAAAACAAAAAAGGCATTATGATGTCATCAAGAAAGACCGTCGCTTCCATCGACGTCAACACTAACGCGATAATCATGCCAACTTTGGCCGATTTGACGCCAGAACAGCACAAGGAAATCAAAGATCAAAAGGAGGCATTCGAGCGGATGATGTTGATCTAGTACCAGAAGACACGATGCGGCATTACTCAGAAGACGACGCTGCCAACGATCAACCCCTTCGGGACGGTCGCCCCCAGCACTAGCGATGGAGCCACGGTAAGCCGATACTTGCCTGCGCAAGCAGAATTATCGGATATGATCAATCAATCTATAAACCATGCACTACTAAACCAATCATCGGTCCTGGTCACCAGGCTTAGGCCGTTGATATCAAATAGCGTAAAAGAGGTGGCCAGGAGCTCTTGACGGTCGAGTCTCTTTTCGAACCACCACAGGCCCTCCCCACGTATCCAGTCTTTTCAATTTGACTAGGTACTCAAGGGGTGAAGTCCATAGTTGAAAGTAAGCCATCGGTCGCAGTCATGACACCCACGCTGCCACAGCCGACCATCACCCTGCCCAAGTACCCCGGGACAAGTGAGGTCAGGCAGTACCATGCTTATACAAATGATGCCAAAACGGGTGTCGCAAGTAACTCACTCCCGAGTGCACAATACCCCCACTGGGCGATCGCGTACTCGGAACCCTTCATACCGCTGCCGGAACCCGTAAGACACCAAGTCGTTAACCAAGAGGCCATGCAAAACCACCAGCAACTCAAGCCAGTGAACCAACCCGAGTTTGCACTCGGGGGGCACGGCTGCGATCAGCCCGAGCTCCCACTCGGGGGACATTACCATGAACCGCCCGAGTTCGCACTCGAGGGGCATCGGCATGGTTTAGGCCGACCAGCGCCTCCATTATAGGCCGCACCGCTCAGAGGGGCTGATTGGACAGACGCGATCACTACCGTCCTACGAGACCAGTTTGGCATCCAGCCGAGAGGACGAACTCTTGGCTGCAGAAAGCCCTAGCCTGATCATATTGATAGAATCCCATACCCTAATGGGTACCTGGTGCCAGATTTCGCTAAATTTTCAGGAGATGACGCGACCACCACTATGGAGCACGTTGGACGCTTCATAGTGCAATGCGGGGAAGCAGCGCATTCTAACGGGCTCCGGGTAAAACTTTTCCCACTATCTCTGCCTAGAGCAGCCTTCACTTGGTTCACTGCCCTGCCCCCAAATTCGGTTAATACTTGGACCGATTTGGAGAGCCGATTCCACGAATACTTCTTTTGTGGAAGCTTAGAATTACGGATCTCCGATCTAAGCTCTGTGTGGCAGAGATTCGGGGAATCAGTGGCAGAATACATTAAGAGATTCAGGGAGGTACGGAACCGATACTTTAGCGTCACTCTGCCCGACAACCAACTCGCTGATCTGGCTTTCCAGGGCTTGATTCCTCCTCTACGGGAGAAATTTGGTGGTCAAGAGTTTACGGACCTAAGCCACCTCTTGCACAGGGTATCGACCCAAGAAGGCCGATTCTATGAAAATAAGGGGTTTAAAGACAAATTTAAAAGTAATAAAGAAAAGGAAAAGCCAAAAGTCAACCTCGTGGAATAAAGCCAGAAGACTCAGCTGACGACGAGGAAACAGGCATTAATGCAGCCTAATGGGTTAAAGGAAACAAGAAACCTTTAATATGTTCCTGGTTAAAGCCGAGTAAAGCAAGTAGGAGGTCAAATACTCGTTTGCTGTGACCAAATGCGATCGCATCTTTGACTTGCTCTTACAAGAGAAGTTGGTACGGATCCGAGAGGGGCACATCATACCATCGGTCGAGGAGTTAAAAAAACACAGGTATTGCAAGTGGCATAATTCCTTCTCGCACAATACTAACGATTGCAATATCTTTCGTCAACAGATACAGTCGTCCATAGAAGACGGACAACTGAAGTTCGCGGAAGAACAAGCCTTGCAGATCGACACCGATCCCTTCCAGGTCAACATGGTCAGCTGCACGTCCAAAGGGAAGGAAGTAAGGCGGGATGAGACCCGTTCACTATCCATATCGGCTATAAAAGCCGATAAGAAAACAGTGAATGATGAAAAGACAGTGCAGATCACGATCGGCTCAATCCAAATAGAGGTCGATCGGGAAGGAAAGCTGTCCACGATAGTCAGGGTGAAAGGAACACCCGAGACCGATAAATGGCGCAAGGCTGAAAGGAACTACCGCCGAAGAAACCAACGCAGAAGGTTAAGCCGACTTTTGCCCAGCTACTGGCTAAGTACGAGCTAAGAGGCTAGAGGGCAAGAAATACACCCCAACGGGCGCCAATAGAGGAACATCGGCTGACTGCTACTGAAAAGGCCCACGAACGGTGCCCTTTCTGTCTCTTCTGCTGGGAGAAGAGATTGGCACTGCCATCCCCCACATTTTTCCGATGCAGCATTACCCGGGAAAAAACTAAGAACATCTCTATCCTCCAACGAAGGCAGCATCAGGGCAAAAGCCCAACCAACGCCCGGGAGGATATAGAAGGCCGATTCACGAAAGGATCACCAAGCCAGATCAAGTATTCAAGCATCCAACAGGACGTACAAGGCCAAGGGATCGAAACCGGCCGAACAAGAAGGATACAGAAGATCGGTTCATGAGAGGATCTCTTGGCCGAAGAAGGATCAAGTGACTGTCGGAGGAAAGCACAAGGCCGATCTGTCGGAGCCGACCATGTCTAAAAGTTCGAAGAGACCAGTCCGAGAGAAAACCTCTGAGATACCCAGAAGGATGAAAAAGCAGACTCAGCCGAGTTGACTGGAAAAAACCATCAACTGATAGAACCAAAGCCGCGGTGGTGTCCCTCTAGACTAACAGAATCGCAAAGACGTCGTCTCCAGCGCCTCAGAATGCAAGAGTTAAGAGAGGCCGACGAAGAAAACAGAGAGACACAACTTTTAATAAGCTGTGCCCCGTAAAGACCTCGAAGGAGTGGCGCAGGAAAGAGGTCACTCCAAAAGGTCCGCCCGTGATGAGGGATGTGGAGACCGATGACGAGGAGACACACACGGCCGATGACGTGGAAACACCCATGGCTGATGATGCGGGTACACCTGCGGAAGATAGCATGGGGTTATCTACAGCGCGGAGCAAAATGCCCCCTCCGGTGGGCATCAACATGGTGTTCGCCTTGCCGGCCGAGTTTAGAGCTCGGGCCACTGCAGCTCTGGAATCCTGCGCACAACTGTGCCTACGATCCTAGGAAGTGGTCTTCAAGAAGCCACGAGAAGACCATCAGCACCTGAAGCCATTGTATCTGAAAGGGCACATCAACGGCAGGCCAATATCCAAGATGCTTGTGGATGGAGGCGCAACTTAACTTGATGACATACTCAACATGCAAGAAGTTAGGAAAATCCAATGAGGACCTCATCAAGACCAATATGGTCTTGAATGATTTCATAGGAGATCCCACGGAAGCTAGGGGTGTCATGGTCACTGAATTAACAATCGGCAGCAAAACTTTGCCGACTGCCTTCTTTGTAGTAGACTCCAAGGGCAGCTACAGTGTGCTGCTAGGAAGAGATTAGATCCACGCCAACTGTTGCATCCCGTCCACCATGCACCAGAAACTGATACAGTGGAACGGCGATACTGTCGAGGTAGTGGAGGCTGACACATCGGCTCACATCGCCATGGCCAGCCCAGATGCAAATTGGCCGCACGAAGGAGCTAGGTGTATCTCAGGCAAAGTACTAGAAGACTGCGACTTCATCTGCATTAACGATGCAGGGATAAGGCCGATCAGCATGAGACCCATCACAGTTGATCGGACGAACGAAATTGTACAGAGATGGAGGCCGGCCTAAGCGCAAAACTGTTGCAAGAAAAGGTGAGAAGCTACCAGCACGCGACCGGTAGTCCCGAGGCTATTGGAGATTTCGAAGATGATGAAAGGCTCGGGCAAGGGTTTACTTCAGCCTATCCATTAGAAGAAATAGATGTAGGAGACGGAGATCGAAAAAGGCCAACCTTTATCAACGCTAGGTTATGTGCCGAATACAAGGAAAAGCTTGTAAAACTATTGAAAAAATATAATGATTGTTTCGCTTGGGAGTACAACGAGATGCTCGGTTTAGACTGACAACTGGTCGAGCATCGGTTACCAGTGAAACCCGAGTATCGGCCGTTTAAACAGCCCCCGAGGCGTTTTAACCCGATGATATACGAAAAAGTCAAAGAAGAGATAGAACGATTGTTAGAGGCTAAGTTCATCAGACCATGTCGGTATGCTGAATGGGTTTCCAACATCGTTCCAGTAACGAAGAAGAACGAAAAAATTAGGGTATGCGTCGACTTTAGGGATATAAATAAAGCTACTCCCAAAGATGAGTACCCAATGCATGTAGCCGATATGCTTATCGACGCTGCATCAGGGCACAAAGTCATCAGCTTTCTTGACGGCAATGTGGGGTACAACCAGATATTCATGGCCGAAACCGATATTCACAAAACGACCTTCCGATGCCCTGGGGGGCTAGGATTGTTCAAGTGGGCTGTCATGACATTCGGATTGAAGAAAGCCGGAGCTACTTACCATAGGGCCATGAATATGATATTTCATGAGTTGATCGGTCGCGTTGTAGAGATATACATAGACGACGTGGTGGTAAAGTCGGCAGGAGATCAAAAACATCTGGCCTACCTGGAAGAAGTATTCAAAATAACGCAGGTGCATGGCTTGAAGATGAATCCACTGAAATGTGCGTTTGGAGTATCGGTCGGACAGTTCCTTGGGTTCATGGTGCATGAGAGAGGGATAGAAGTGAACCAAGAACGAATCAGGGCCATAACCGATACTCAGCCGCCAAAGAACAAGAAAGATTTTCAAAAATTGGTTGGAAAATCAAGAGTTTGTGTGGGGAGAAGAACAGCAAGAAGCTTTTGACGATATCAAGAAGTATCTGTCGAAACCTCGGTCTTGATAGCACCACGAAAAGGGGTGTCGTTCAGGTTGTACGTATCGGCAGGAGAAACGACAATCGGAGCAGTCCTCATGCAAGAGATTGAGGGAATATAGCAGCCGATATTCTACCTAAGCTGACGGTTGGTAAACGCAGAGACTAGGTACACACCAGTTGAGAAACTCTGTTTATCCCTCTACTTCGCATGCACAAAGTTGAGGCATTATATATTAGCATCAACATGCACAGTCATGGGTAAGACCGGCATCATAAAGTATATGCTATCCGCCCCTATAATGAAAGGACGACTCGGGAAATGGGCCTATAGACTCACTGAGTTCGACCTGACATTCGTATCGGCTAAAGCTGTGAAAGGGCAAGTAATAGCCGACTTCGTTACAGATCATACTCCCACTTGTGAACTAGTAAGTCTCGCCCCCTGGCGGCTTTATTTCAACGGGTCGGTTTGCAAGGAGGGAGATGGTATCGGAGTGGTTCTGATATCCCCCAAGGGGTGTTATTACGAATTCGCCTCCAGACCGAACTGCCGATGCTCAAACAATCAGGCTGAGTATGAAGCTCTGGTTAGAGGTTTATACATGCTACACGATATCAGAGCAGATTCCATCGAAGCCTATGGGGATTCCCTGCTCATAGTTCAGCAAGTGCGGGGGGAATTCAACTTCTACGATGAAGTCCTAACCAGGTACTTGGCACGCTATCGCGAATTAATAAAAACCTTTAGCTCTTTTACAATCGGCCACATACCTCGAGAAGAAAACGACCGGGCTAACGCACTGGCCCAGCAGGTAGGGGTGCAAATGGAGCGGATACGGACGGATTTCATTCATCCCGTATCCTATTCCAAATTTTTTCTCAGATACATAATCGGATACGGACAGTGCCGGATTCGAATACGAATACGGATTACTTCGGTCATGAATACGAAGCGAATACAGGTCGTTCCGGATACGGTTAGTCTCGGTCACGAATAGTTAGTCGGATAATGCGTGAAAGCAGAAACCATATGTCACATATATTAGGATCAATCAACCATACACAAAACTTTACTATAACTTTCAAGACATGTAAATGTTTCAAATTCAATAATAGTTGCATTCCCTACATAAGAATAATATACAACCAAGTACAATTCTAATCAACATATGCACTTATATGATGTAGCACATCCAACTGCAATCAAGTGTTTTGTAGTGCAATTATTAGAGCCTGCTCCAGAAAGTAGTGCAATTATATTACAACTTGCTCACATTATATCACAGGCTCACAACAGCACTATGTTTCACATTATATTACAACTTGCCTAATCAGATAGTACATAACCAACACACAACATCTAAAATACAACTAGCAAGCTGTGACACTACAGAATGTCGGGACACCGTAAAAGGTGAAATTGGAGAATGTGACATTATAAAATGTGAAAATGGAGGTTAAAACTTTACGTTATGCCGTTTAATCATGTTTCTGGGCCGATTCCGGGAGTTTGGGCCTTTCTGGGGAAGTTTGGGCCTAAGGGAAAGGGTCGTGGGCTTTAGTGGGAAGTTGTTTGGGCCAAAGTGGGAGTGGGAGACCTGGTTGGGCGCCTCCCCCTGCCCTTTGTGCGCCCCCAATCCTGCCCTAGCCGTCCCCCCCCCCACTTCCTCCTCTTCCCCCAAACCAGCCGCCACCTCCCCCTTGTGCGCCACCCTCCTCCTCCCTCCTCCCCATTGCACCAACACCCCTCTCCTCTCCACCACCCTTGCTGCCCCTAGGGGAGTTCTCCACCTCACCACCCCGCAGATCTGTCCATTGGAGCGCTCCGCGACGAGAATCCTTGGGGTTGGTCTAGGTACTGTTCTAAGGGTTGATATCATGTTTTTAGATCAATTGGTGGTGCTGTAATTGGGTAGATTAGATGAAATCTAGAGTTTGCCACGTTCTCTGTTTCGGGCAGAATGAGCAGTCGACCTAGGGTTTGAGATTTCGCCAATTTAGATTCAGAATTTGGTCGGCCTCCGATTGAGGAAGTTGTAGGTAATTTCAATACCTTTCAGTGGACATAAATAACGTCCAATTCCGCCCAGCCGTTTGAAAGTTATGCTCGTTTTACCGAACGTGTTAAAAACTGTGAGGAGATTGAAACAGATCACGGTATTCTGTAGATTAAACCACTTTAGAGGCCGAATCAGTTTTTCCGTATACTTAGAAAAAGTTAGGAAATTTCTTAAGATACGCGAAGATGTACTCGTTTAATCAATTTGGAGTTTTAGAACTCAAGTTATGTTCGTTGGAAGTCTGCTGTCCCGACGGGACATAACCTCTGCTTTTGGGTTTTGCGAGTAGTTTGCGATGTCGGGGTAGAAGAGTGTTTGCGTACTATTTTGGGGGCACGTTTTGAGTGTGTGGTTTGTATGTGCAGGTGGTGTGACCCCGGGAGTGCCCTCATCCTCTCGTCAATCCGTCGCCCGAGGTTAAGGCAAGTGTATTGGAATGGGTATCGTTTAGATTGTTGCTAAACTTGATTGGACACAACTTGCTTATTATATGATGCTAAGAATGTTGTTTGCCTATGACATGATGAGCATGATTTCATATTGATTATGATTGTGTGGTATTTAATGTTTATGCCAATATTTACATGTTTATGTCATATGTGCATTCATAATTGCAGCGTATGAGCTGACAGACCATTTATGAAACGGGGTATAAGAAGTCCGAACGGGGGGCTTTCGTGGAGATTGCTCGAGACACGGTGGAAAGGAAACGGATGAAGCTTACAAGAAGAAGGCACTCGGGTTTATCCAGGTTCGGGCCCTCCTCACGAGTAATAGCCCTAGTCCTGCTTGTGTTATTTTTGCTGGTGTTCTTGGAGAAACCGAAAGGACTAGAAACAAGGAGCTCTCGGCCTCTCACCGCCAAAGAGGATGAACCAATCTAAAGAGGTGGACTAGCAGGGAAGAGGAAGAAGAACCAGCCGAACCAGAAGAAGACTCCGAACCCCTTCTCCCATGCACCCCCGCTACCTTTTATACTCGTGTTAGCTGGGGCGCACGGGACTTACATTAATGCAGTACATTGAATACACTTAACATGGCCCATTTAATGCACCTGTCACTGTTCTTGCTTCACACTTAATGCCCTGGCACAGCCGTCCTCTCCCCCGCCTCGGGCCCCGCGCCTGCCGGCTCCGCCCGCTCTACCGAGGTGGGAAATTGTGCCGTGATGTCATTTGTAATAATGGCGCGTGTTGGAAACACACGCCGCCATACTGTGGCCTTCATTACTCCCATTTAATGCGCACGATACGCAATAAATGTCTTTGACCTCCTGTGCGGCCGCGCAGGTTACTAGGTCGCCTTGGGAATTGAGTGCCAATGGTGTGGACTGGGCGCCGTGCGTCCGCCAGGTGACCACCTTGCTGACCGCCAGCGGCGTGGTCTGGACGCCACGTGTCCACTGGGCGATCACACAGTTGACCGCCAGCGGCGTGGCCTGGTCGCCACCTGTCCGCTGGGCGATCACACGGCTGACCGCGAGCGGCGTGGCTCGTCGCCACTGTCCATTGGCGCCACACGATTGACCGTCGTGGCGTGGCCTGGTCGCCACTGCCTGGCTGGCGACACACGGCTGACCGCCAGCGGCGTGGCCTGGTCGCCACTGATTCGGCGACCACCTTCTTGTCACTTGGCGTGGTCTGGACGCCACGTGTCCACTAGCGGCTCTTACTGAAGTGTAGTGGGCATCCTGGTGTAGAATACGCTGACAGTAGCCCCCGGACCCATCCTGGAGCGCCCTTTTTTACCTTTTTGGAGACGAAAGCGGCTCAGTCTTCCGGGTGGGTCCATCATAAATGCCCATGTAACGCTGCGGTTTTAAATGCCGCCGCTGTTTTCGGGCATCGACGCGGAACATGCAGCCGCCCCCGCCTCGTAACCAGCACGGGCCTTGGGAACATGCCTATGCCTTTTCTGATTCTTTCGGGTTTCCCGCCACCAAACCGCCGCGTCCTCTCGGGTCTCCCGCCATCGAACCGCCGCGCCCCCTCGGGTCTCCCGCCAAAGCGCTCCTCCATGCGTACATATATATGGGTGGCTAGGGGCGGTTCGCTCTTTCCTTAGCCTTAGCCCTCGCTCCTTGCTCCTTGCGAACTGCTCCTTCGCCCTTGCTTCTTGCGAACTGCTCCTCGCCCACATGGTGCCGCCAGCACATCTGCTTCCTCCATCGACCGTCGAGGACGTCGACGCCGAGAGGTTTGCTCGGTACGTCGCCGACGGCACCGTCCGCACTCGCGCCGGGACCGCCGCGCCCCACTGCCGCCCGGGAGAAGTAATCTTCTTCGGCTGGGGGCTGCTGGCGGGTCTCCTTCCGATGATCTTCGACTTCTACCTCGCCGTCCTCAACTTCTATTCCATCCACAACATTCACCTTCCTCCTAACTCCATCATCCTTCTTGCTGTCTTTGCCCACTTCTGCGAGATGTTCGTAGGAGTGACCCCCAATCTTCCTCTCTTCCGCTTCTTCTACTCCTTGCGCGCGGCCAAGGACCTCTCCACCACGGCAGGTTCCTGCCACCTCCGCCTTCGGGACGGCGCGGCTTCCCGCTACATTCCTCTAGACCTCCATTCTAACTGGAGGGCTTGGCGCAATGAGTGGTTCTACGTCAAGGACGACAGCGGCGTAGAAGTCCTGGACTTGCCGACTGGGCCAGCGGTCAGCACCTCCACCTGGGGAGCTCACGTCGACGAGACGCCCGAGCTCCAGGCGATGCTGGCCCTCGTGGACCAGCTGCGAACAGCAGGCCTGACGGGAGGCATGGTTCTCCGGGACTACATCTCTCGGAGAATTAGCCCGCTGCGCCGCCGTGCTAGCCTTGCCTGGCAGTACACGGGCCTCGACGACATGACCAGGACGGCTCCCAGAGGTAGGTTACTTGTTTTTCTCTTTCTGGTGCTTTTTGCAACTACCGCTGAACTAACGATGGCTTCACTCCTCTCTCTCTCTCTCTCTTCTTCTTCTCTTTTTTTTCAGCCGCAGGGGACTTGTCCCCCGCGAAACTCGAATCCTGGATGGGCTTGCTGGGCGCCACCAGCAACCTCCCGCCTTTCCCGGAGGGCGCGCTCCTACTCTGCCGAGTGGAGCCCCGGGAACGGGTGGCGATCACCCGTGCCATGCCCACCATGGACGCCATGGGGCTGGTGAACACGCCCCGCCAAAGGGCATTGACGATCCGAGACTCTCCTCCAGCTGGCGACCCGAGCAGGGATAAGCGCCCCGCTGATGACGACGCCCCTGGTCCCAGCCCCAGGAGGGTTCATGTCGCGCCAGGGGGCGCGGCGACCACGACCGGAGCGGGGAGCTCTATGGCGGCCGCAGCTTCCACTTCGACTGGTGCCGCCCCGACAATAGCTCCGCTCGCACCGGTTCTTCCTCCGCCGCCGCCGGCGCAGGTCGACCCGCCTCCGTCGCCGCCGCCGGCACCGGTCCTTCCTCCGCCGCCACCGGCGCAGTCGATCTGCCTCGCCACCGCGCCCGGCACCGGTCCTTCCTCTGCGCGCAGGTGCGGTCGATCCGCCTCGCGCCGCCGCCCGCGCCGGCACCGGTCTTTCCTCCGCTGGCGGAGGTCGATCCGCCTCTGCCCGCTGCCGGCGCAGGTGGATCCGCCTCCGCCGCTGCCGGCGACACCAGTCCTTCCGCCAGTACCGGCGCCGCGAGGGGGACTGACGCTCGCCCCGGCCACGCCTCGTTTCAGGAGGCCTTCTGCCGGGTACGCAAACAGACACACAGCACATTGTCAATTTCTTTTAATCTGAGAGGCTTACCTCTTTTTTACCTTCTTCAGGGCGTCTACTTCGAGTGCCCCAGCCGGGGGCGACCAGGGGACTGCAGCAGCCGCGGCAGCGCCAGCTGCGGGGGTCGAGCAACAAGGCGACCCAGGCGACCACCAGGTGGCCGACAACCAGGTGGCCGCCGCAGGGGCGGCCGTCCTACCGCCCAAAGGCGGGATGGGCTTGCCACCTACTCCAGAGGTCCCTAGCGCCCCAATCCCCTCGGTGGACGTGGACGCTCTGTTGGCCGCCCTCAGCGAACTACACTCCAGCGTGAGCATTCGCCTCACGACGAGCAAGGAGCGGCTGAGGGAGGCCACCGTGGAGAACAATCGTCTCCGCAAGGAGGTGCAGGACTGGCATGGCTGAGCGAAGCGACTGGAGCGGGACCTGCAACAGGAGAGGAGGAAAGGGGCCCTCCGCGCCGAGGCGATCACCCGAGAGCGCGATGAGGAGAAGGGCGAGCGGCTCCGCGCGGAGGCCGGGACCACCTCCATGTTGCGCCCTGCTTTTGACCGGATGGTGGCCAGCTTGGCGCCATTGGGACTAGAGCAGCCGTCCCCGGTCGAGCAGACGGCCCAGCATTATGCCTTCTACGTGAGCCAGATCGCCGACTTCCTCACCCGCCTGCCCAGCGCCTTAGCCACCCGGTCCAGCCAAGAGGCGGCGATCGCGGCGACCTGGCGGCGTACATGCTACTTTCTTCGCCGGCCACCGGATGCCAACTTCGACCCCTTGGTCGCCATCCAGGGGTGGAAGGGGACTGGGCCGGCGCAGAAGCATAGGTCAGCGATGCCGCCGAGCAGGTCGCTGACCAGCATGAGATGGTCAACCCGGCACTGGAAGTAGTGGCCGAGGACGTGGCACTCAGGCTGGACGTCGACCTGGAAGAGGACCAGGCAGCCGCGGAAGCCACGGCGGACGAGGAGTGAAGACTCCAGATTTATCTTTTCCTGCTTTTTTTTGTTTCGCCACCCTTTGTAAAAGACTCCTGCAAGTCAGTTTCTTATTTATTAATGCATATGCTTCTCTTCGCACGTCTTATGTTTGGATGCCTGTTCATGCCTCCACTACGCTGGTTTTGGACGAACAAAAAGACAACCGCACGCTTTAAGTGTTAGTTAGGGTGCAGGGCCCGGATCCCTCGCACCGGAATATCGCTATCTCCGGACCTTAAGACCCTGTGAAATTAATTACTCTCGCGGTCTCTTGGGACCGAACACTTGGTGAGGTGTGGCAGGGTAGTAGGCTTTCGGTAGTGGTGTTTGAGTCACCGGTTCTCATGGGAACACCCTGAGCGTCATGACCGTGTTGAGAACCGGGCCAAACTAGCCATTCGACCGCCCATCCCTGCACGCCGCGCTCACTCAAAGGTCCCACTTTTACCATCGAGAATTCAAGGAGCCTTAAGGTACTGGGGGCGATTACACAGACACGGTCCACCGGGGCGCAAACAAGAAAAAGGAGAACAAAGGTGACAACTGCTTTGAATAGAAACTGGACACTGAATTAAGCAGAGGCTTCCACCGACCAGCTTTGGAGAGGACAGCTCAACTCGGCTGGTCGGGGCGCCCAGCTCTGCACTTACAGCCTTCTCAAGGATAGAATTTGCGCAGAAGCTCTATGTTTTGGGAGTTCGTCAACTCCTCTCCGTCCTCAGTGGCCAACCTGACCGCCCCGGGGCGAGAGACTGAAACCACCTTAAAGGGGACCTCCCACTGGGGAGACAGTTTGTGCAACCCGGCATGCGTCTGAACTCTGCGCAAGACCAGGTCACCAACTGCCAGTGTTCTCTCGCTGACCCGGGCGACGTGGTACCGCCTGAGACTCTGCTGGTACCGGGCAGCGCGCAAGGCCGCGCGATCCCGCACTTCTTCCAGGAAGTTGATGTCCTCTCGACGCAGATCTTCTTGGGCTTCCTCAGTGAACACTGCCACGCGCGGTGACCCTAAGGCCAGCTCCGAAGGTAGGACAGCTTCCGCGCCGTAGACCAGGAAAAAAGGAGTTTCCCTGGTGGCCCGGCTAGGGGTGGTATGAAGCGACCACAGCACCGCCGGGAGTTCTTCAGTACACCGGGCTCCGCGCTTGTGGAGGCGATCAAATGCTCTGGTCTTGAGGCCCTTCAGCACCAGCGCATTGGCCCGCTCAACTTGGCCATTACTCCTCGGGTGGGCCACCGAGGCAAAACAAACCTTGGTGCCCATCTCTTCACAGAAACCCAGGAAAGCGGCGCTGGTGAACTGCGTGCCATTGTCGGTGATGATGCGGTTGGCGACCCCAAAGCGGGCAAAGATTCCTTGCATGAACTTGATCGCAGCATCGACGGTAATCGCCCTCACCGCTTCGGCTTCCACCCATTTGGTAAACTTGTCGATGGCGATGAACAAATGGGTGTAACCCCCTGTGGCCCACGGGAACGGGCCTAGGATATCCAGCCACCAGACCGCGAAGGGCCATGAAAGCGGGATGGTTTGCAGAGCCTGGGCTGGTCGGTGGATTTGCCTAGCGTGGAACTGGCATGCTTCGCACTTCCTCACCAGCTCGCAAGCATCCTGGAGGGCGGTTGGCCAATAGAACCCTTAGCGGAAAGCTTTCCCAACCATCGTTCGACTTGACATATGGCTCCCGCACACACCTCCATGGATATCAGAGAGCAAACTGCTCCCCTCTTCCCGAGTGATGCACTTCAGAAGAATTCCGTTTCTACCCCGGCGGTAAAGGTCCCCGCCCACCAGGGTATAGCACTTGGCCTTTCGTGCTATCTTCTCTGCTGACGCATCATCATCGGGGCACACTTGATCCCTCAGGTAGGCCAGGATCGGATCCATCCATGTGCCTTCCCGGTCAAGTGTGGCGACCACAGGGTGATCGCCCAGGTACTCCGCCGGGCCGGGCGTTTCCGCCGGCACTACTCTCCCTTCTGGAGCAAGGGCTGAAGCAGCGTCACCATCGTCCCCACTAGAAACGGGGGTTGCGATGGATGGTCGCGGAAGCCTTTCTTCAAAGACTCCGACCGGAACAGGGGATCTGGTCGAGGCGAGCTACGCAAGCTCGTCCGCCAAGTAGTTGTCGCGCCGGGGGATGTGAATATACCCCAGCCCATCGAAATGTCACTCCATCTTTCTGACCTCTGCCAAGTACTCCGCCATGACGGGATCAGAGCAGGAGAACTCCTTTCTCGCTTGGTTGATGACTAGCAGTGAGTCGCCCTTGACTTGTAGACGCCGGACTCCGATGGCCGCGGCGGCGCGAAGTCCCGCCAGCAAGCCTTCGTACTCGGCAACGTTGTTAGTGGCCTTGAAGTCCAGGATGACCACATACTTGAGGAGGTCCCCGGTTGGGGAAACCAAGAGGACCCCAGCCCCCGCGCCTTTGAGCCTGAAGGAACCGTCGAAGTAGAGCGCCCATGGGGAGGGCGCGGGGGTTTCCTCAGTCTCGGACTCAGCAGGAGTCCACTCAACAACGAACTCTGCCAGCCTTTGACTCTTGATCGCAGTACGGGGGGCGAATTTGAGGCCAAACTCCCCCAGCTCCACAGACCACTTGGCAATGCGGCCTTCAGCTTCGCGGTTGTGAAGAATCTCGCGCAGGGGATAGGCAGACACCACCGTGATCTCCCTTCCTTGGAAATAATGTCGCAACTTCCTGGACGCCACCAGCACGGCGTACACCATCTTCTGAGCCTACGGGTACCTTGTGTGAAATCATGTGCTGAAAAATTGGCTTTGAACTGAAAAATTAACTTAGAATTGGATTTGCAAAATGTGCTGGTGCATGTGCTTGACAATTTGACAAGAAGCAGTAAGTTTCGCTTTTGCGCCGGACCAAGATCTCAAGAAACAGTAAGTTTCCCATCTACGACGGACAAACTTTGTTGGTCTGTCGTGGACGTGTTTTTGAGCTCATAAGTCGAACTCAATCTTCCAAGAAACCAGTAAGTTTTGCATGTACGGCGGACAAACTTCTTTGGTCAGTTGTGAATGGCTTTTTGAGGTTTGATTTCGCATGTACGACGGACCGATTTTGTTTGTCCGTTGTGAACGTGTTTTCGCCAGAATGATTTCTTCTTGGAACCGAAACTTTCACTTGTACAACGGACCGATTTTGTCTCGTCTGCTAGAATGTTTTTTTTGAGTGATTTTTCATGTGTACGCCGGACCATATTTCCTTGTCCGTCGTGAATGCGTTTTTGCTGAATTAGGGTTTTGAACAGAATTGAAATAATTTGAATTTGAGATTATGAAATTTGTGATGATTTCATGATGCTACTTTTGAAGTGGATTTTATGCAATGCTCATGTGAGTAGTTGCATGGATTGACATTGAGTCAAGTCGTGGACTTGTGCTCGGATTTGTTTTGTGGTTTCTTCATGCGCAGGTATTGCTCGAAGACGAATGTGGTCGATGACGGGACCGGAACTAGGTTCATGGAGGAACTGAGGTTCGGGACTAGGTTCAGGAGGAACTGAGGTCTTGGTGGTCAAGGATGTCATGCGGGACGTTCGGGCTAAGAGAATGGTGCACATGAAGAATGGTTAGTCACGTGAGAATGGCAGGAGGTCATTCGCGTGCAAAGTGTTAGTCACGTGAGTATGGCAGGTGGCCATACGCGTGCAAAGTGTTAGTCACGTGAGTATGGTAGGGTTGCCATACGCGTGCAAGAGTTGTACTCGGCCAGGTTGGGCCAAGTAGAGTTGTGTTGGATACAGATTCCTTCTTGTGAATAGGAATTGTATTCAGAACTCCTTGTGGGTTGGTGCTTTAAATAGGAGGGGTTGTCTCCTGTTGAAGAGCATCGAATTGAGGAGAGCTAGGCGCATAGAGCCTTGGGCTCAAAGTTTAGGGTTTGTACTCTTTTGATGGGAGTACTTTAGACAAAAGAAATAAAGATCAATTCTTCTAGTTCCCGCATTGCTTCAACGTTCTCTTTTTGGTTCTTGTTTGCATGCTTGTTCTAGTTCTAGATTGGTTTTTTTTCTTTAAGTTTTATCTTGATTTGATCAATCAAAAACCTCTCTAGGGTATTGATCTAGTGTTTCTCAAAGTCTAGTTAAGTCTAGTTGATCAATCTTTTGTCGTTCTTGTTTAATCTTGAAGTTTTGATTAGATTGATTCTCGTCAAGTTCTGGATCAGCAAGCTTGCGAAGCTCATAACTTTTGATCCGTAAGTCCGATCGAGCTGATTCTTTTTGGGTTCGATTCGTATTGGAATCTAGTTTATCGTGTCCAAATTTCAGTTCAATCTAACGGTTGTATCTCTGGGAATTATCGTTTTACCGAACCTCTGTCATTCTGTTTTTGTCGAAAACGAGGCAATTGTTTGGTTCTGTTTTGGGGTGAACTTTTAGTAGATCAAGAATTTGGTTTTAGCTTCCGCACAATCATTCACCCCCCCTCTGATTGCTATATTCGTATACTTCGATCCTACACCTTGTTTCTGCGTCATGTAACACCTTGCTGACGTAGTAAACTGGCCGCTGGACACCTTCACGCTCCGCCACCAGCGCCGCTCTCACAACCGTAGGACTGGCCGCCACATACAACAGTAGCGGCTCGCCTGGCTCGGGAGCGACCAACACCGGAGGGGAGGAGAGGTACTTCTTTAATTCTTCGAGTGCTTGTTGCGCTTCTGTGGTCCACTCGAAGGAGTTGGTCTTCTTCAGGAGCTTGAAAAAGGGGAGACTCTTTTCTCCAAGCTGGGCTATGAACCGGCCAAGAGAGGCCAGGCGACCTGCCAGGCACTGGACTTGCTTGAGCCGTGTGGGCGGTTGCATGCGCTCGATGGCCGCAATCTTTTCCGGGTTGACCTCGATTCCACGATTAGAAACGAGGAACCCAAGCAGCTTTCTAGATGACACACCGAACACACACTTCTCAGGATTCAGCTTCAGGCAATACTGCCGGAGGTGGGAGAAAGTCTCCTCTAGATCTTCAACGAGCCCAGCAGCCTTTTTGGTCTTTACTATCAAATCATCAACATATACTTCAAGATTTCTTCCAACTTGTGACCGAAATACAGTGTGCATAGCGCGCTGGTAGGTTGAACCAGCGTTCTTCAACCCAAAAGGCATTCGGATATAACAGTACACGCCTAGAGGGGTCACAAAAGCAGTCTTCTCTTCGTCTTCCCGCGCCATGCTGATCTGATGGTAGCCGGAGTAGGCGTCTAGGAAGCACAAGACCTCGCACCCTGCTGTGGAATCGACGATGATGTCTATCCGCAGCAAGGGGTACGGGTCTTTGGGGCAGGCTTTATTGAGGTCGGTGAAGTCGATGCACATCCGCCACTTCCCGTTCGCTTCTTGACGAGCACAGGGTTGGCCAGCCACTCGGGGTAGGCAGCCTCCCGTACAACCCTCGCCTGCAACAGTTTCTCTACCTCATCCCGAATGGCATCCTGCCACTCTGGTGCCTGCCTCTGGACTTTCTGCCGGACTGGGTGCACTCTAGGGAGCGTTGCCAATCAATGCTCAATCACCTCCCTAGGGACCCTGGTCATTTCAGATGGTTCCCAGGCGAACACATCTAGGTTGGACCGGAGGAAGGTGACGAGCGCGTCTTCCTATTTGGTGCTGAGGTTGGCACCAATCTTCACGACCTTCCCAGAGCCGTCCTCGCCCACGGGGACCACCTTCACCTCACCCGAGGGACCAGGTGAGGCACGGGCCCTGACCGGGGGGAGCTCTGGGAAGTCGTCTTCACCTCGAGCCGAGCAGGTGGTGCCGGCCAGGTCCTGCACTTGCTTGCTGAGGCGCAGGGCTTCCAGCCGATCCACCTTCACGGTAATCGGGCCTCCGGGCCCATGGATCTTCATCATCATGTAGGCATAATGCGTGGCCGCCATGAACTTGACCAGAGCTGGTCGGCCAAGCAACGCATTGTAGGGGAGATCGAAGTCCGCGATCTCGAAGTTGATCTTCTCTGTCTGGAAGTTCTCCACACTTTCGAATGTGATGTGCAGCCGGACTTGTCCCAGGGGCATCAAACCCACCCCAGGGGCAACTCTGTAGAAGAGAGGGGCCGGACGCAACTCCTCGTAAGGAATTTGGAGTGCCTTGAATGCCCCTACAGACATAGGGTTGATGGAGCTCCCTCCATCGACGAGCACTCGCCCGAGTCTCGCATTCCGGACCGTGGGAGAAACCGCGATCGGGAGATGGCCCGGGCCTGAGGTGCTCTCAGGGTGATCGGCCTGATTGAAGGTAATCGGCTCCTCCGACCATTTCAGTAGCCTGCTCGCCCCGGGAGTCGGTACGGTGGCGCACACTTCTCTCAACTCTCGCTTATGCTGCGAGTTTGAAGAGTAGGTGGCGGAGCCACCATGGATGAACGCCACAGTGTGCTCTGCTTGCTGAAAGGCGAGCGGACCAGGATCTTCATCCACGTCATCACGGTCGTCTTCGCGGCGTTCTTTAAGCCGCTGCTCCACCAGTTTGGACACGACCTGGCAATCTGCCAGGTCATGTCCGTTGGTCCTGTGGATGGGGCAGTAAGGTCTGCCCCCGTCTGTAAGTTCAAGCTCCATTTGGTTTTGGTGATTGATTTAGATTAATGATTAATCTTTGTTTAACGACAAATCTAATCTTATTAAGACTAACATGCTTTATTGAGTTATATTCAATAGTCTCGTATTTGGATGGAAAATGGAAAACCCAAGGTATGTATGCATATCCATTCTAGTATAAATTGCATACTTTGGAATCAAGTTAAAGTTTGAATTCTCCATTGCATTAACCACAAAATGTGCATTACGTTTCTCAATCCATATGTTACATGGATGCACATATTTAGGGGGAGTTCACACTTGAACTTGATTTATCGATGTATTGATCTATTCTTCACTCCATATATAAAGGATCAATACATTGAAACATATCAATTTAAATGAATGTTTAAATTGAGTTCATTTGTCTCCTAATCATCAAAGAACATTGCATCATGTGTTGATGGTGTTCTTATGATTGATTAAGGGCAAATAAAGAGTTCTTGAGTAGCATGAAGCATTAGTTGCATCATGTGCTCAAGACACATATAAATTCATTTAGTTGACTTAGGTTGTGCTCAATTGGTGTAAGTGGTATCCATTATATGTGTAATGGAGTGCTTAGACGATTGAGACAACCATGCATCTTGGACTAACCATTCTCATAAGTGATGATTGAGCCAGGTTAGTTCCAAAGGTTGAAAAGAAGAAGGTCCATCAAGAAGAGATGAACAAGTTAATAAAGATGGGTGACGATCTTGAAGATAAGATGATTGAAGATCATAAAGACTTCAAGAGAGAGTCAGAGTAATGATCCCGGGGATACAAGGTGATTGAAGATCATAAAGACCCCAAAGGGGATTGCTTGCGGCGGCCAAGGTATAACTAGATAGGCTAAGGATCTTTCCTAGCTTTGAGTCTAGTTTTTAGCGCCGTACTATTAAGAGGGGTTGAGTATTTGCTTTAAGCTTCATCATGTGGTGATGATCTCAATCCCGTAGTCACTCAAGCTCAAATCTTAATTGGATTTGGTTTTTGCATGGAGCTAACCATTTGGCATGTGTTGCGAATGGGTGAAGCTCGTGCTTGGATTTTGCATAAGTTCTATTTGGCATTTGTTGCAAATAGGTCAAGCTTGTGCTTGGAGTTTTCGCATTGAGCTTTGATTTGCATTAGTTGCAAATAGGATAAGTTAATGCGTTGGCTTTTGCATGAAGTTCATTTGTTTGCATGTGTTGCAATAGATGAAGCTTCATGTTTTGTTTTTGTTTTTCAAACAAAATCCTTATTGCGTTTATTTGGTATTGCTTGGAGCTATTGTTTGCACGAGTTGCAAAAGGAGAGAGCTCAAGTAAGTGTTTAGTGCATGGAGCTAGAGAATTGCATAAGTTGCAATTAGAGAGCTCATGCACTCTGATTTGATTTTGTTTGGTGTTTGCATGAGGCTATCAATTTGCATGAGTTGCAAAAGGGAGATAGCTAATGCTTTGTGGTTTATTAGCTGCATGGAACTAGAGAATTGCAGGAGTTGCAATTAGAGAGCTCATGCACTCTGATTTGGATTTATTGCTTACTTGGAGCTAGGTTTTGCATGAGATGCAAAACGAGGATGCTCAAGCAAATTAAGTTGATTTGGAATTGGGATGAGGCTATGATTTGCAAGTGTTGCAAAAGAGAGATAGCTCATTCCTTGAGGTTTAATTGTTATTTTCATATTCGTTGTGCGAATAAACGGGATGTCTATGGGTTCCGGTCCTGAAAGCATGTGATACTTGCACCGTGGTTTTTGCAAGTCAGTTTGGGTCGTGGTTTGACCATCACATGGCTAAGAGGATAAACCTTATAGACTCCGGGATTTATTTGCTTAATACGTTCCTGCAAATATAATCTTTGAAGAGTTTGCGAAAGGTGTTTTCGCAAAGTATTTGGAATTTGAATGAAATTCCTTAAGCTTGAGTTGAGTTGTTGCAAATGTGATTTGCAAATTATTTTGAGCATGAGTTTATCATTTCATAGCTCAAGATTTAATCTTGTTGACTCTTGCTAGCTTGTGGTCATGGTTTTAATCAAGTCTATATGAGGATTTCGAGAAAATCGGTTTTAGACTTGAGTGGCCACTTTGGAGTTTTTTTGTGATTTTGGAAAATATCTATGATTGCTTAAATCTTGAAAAAGGGTGGAAAATGTAGCCCTCGTGATAAGCTTTTCATAGAGTCCAAGTTCACCGAAATCGGAGTTCAGAGTAAAAAGTTATGGCCGTTTGAAATCTGAAAAGAGTGGCACTACCGCCCCTGAAGAGAGGTAGTGCCGCCCATATACCTGCGGCACTACCGCCCATATACCTGCGGTAGTGCCGCCCGAGGCCGGCACTACCGCCATTTTAACTGCGGTAGTTATTTTCCAGAAAGGGTTTTTACGGAGTTTGCTCGAGGTCGGCACTACCGCCAGTAGAGGCGGTAGTCTTGCCGAGCGGCACTACCGCGATTTTGCCTGCGGTAGTACCGGATTTATAGCCGTTAGCCGACCGTTAGGGCTGAGAGCGGCACTACCGGCACTATGAGTGCGGTAGTGCCGGTTTTGTCGATTTTTCAGGGTTTTTGTCCCCAACGGCTAGTTTTGGCATGGGAGGCTATATAGGACCCCCTTGGGGGGCAAGGGCATGTGGTTGCTGGTGTTTTGAGTGCTCTTGAGCTAGGTTTGAGTTTGTGGGAGGGTTTGCATGGTTTTGCCTCTTCCAATTTGGTTTTGAGCTCAAGAGTGATTCTAATTGCATGAGTTGCAATTAGAGGGAGTTTGAGAGGACCCTAGTTGCATGAGTTGCACTAGGTGATCACCGGAGACGCGGAGGTGCGTTCGGTGAAGCTTGAGCGGAGTGCTCATCCTATTGCTCTTGGAGGTGGTGGCCTCCTAGACGGCGTCGGTGCGTTGTGCGCGGGAGCTCTCGAGGTTTGTGAGAAGCCCCGGCTAAAGTTTGTGAAGGTTGGTGCTTAGCCTACCCGGCGGGGTGAAAAGCAACCATAGTGGATTCGAGGTGAAGGCTCAAGTGAGTGGGCCGGTCCAAAGTGAGTTGGACTTCCTCAACGTGGAGTAGGAGGGTTTGCTCCGAACCACGGTAAAAAGTTTTGTGTCTCTTGCCCTTTTACATTCAAGCATTTACTTTATTGCAATATTATCAATTGCTGATTGTGAATAGAATTGCTTAGTGTAGCTTGCTTGATCAACCTAGCAATTCTAGTTAGAGACTTATTTAGTTAGTGCACTAGTGAGCCTAGTTGATTTAGGCTTTAATTGTCAAAACCTTAATCTTCCGCTTGCGCATAATCTTTGTGTAGGTTTTGACATAGGGGTAATTAGAGGCGATCCTCGATTAGTAAGAAGAATTTTTAAAACGCCTATTCACCCCCCTCTAGGCGCATCCTCGACCCTACAAGTGGTATCAGAGCCACGGTCACTCTCATTTTAGGCTTTACCGCTTAGAGAGTAAAAAGGATGGAGACTAGAGGTTTAGTGCACTACACCGATCCACTTGTGCTAGATGGCTCAAATTATGCTCATTGGAAATTATTTATGATTTCTCATTTTAAATCAATGAGCCCTCAAATTTGGTGGATCGTAGATGTAGGCTTTTCTCTTCGTCTAAACGAAGTTGCTCCAACTAAAGGAGAAGAGAAATGCTTACATCTCGACGCTCAAGCTACTAACGCTTTATTTAGCTTTGTGAGCATAGATGTTTTCAATCTCATATGCAACCTCTCAAGAGCTCATGACATGTGGATTAAACTTCAAGAAGAATTCGAATCATCCACATCATTTAAGGATTGCATTGAGGAGAAGACACCGGTAGAAGAACTCTCAACTTCTACCTCAAGTGATGATGAGGACACCTCAACCTCCGCCTCAAGCGACGACGAATCCTCACTTATATCAAGAATTTGTTGCTTCATGGCAAAAGGTAAAATGGAGGTAAGTGATAGCGAGGACGATGAAGGTGAGCCCTCTTATGATGAACTTTTCAATATGCTAGAGGAGCTCAATAAATTTCTTGGGAAGGAGAAACAAAAATATAAACTTTTGAAGTTGGAGCATGACTCACTTCAAAAGGATTATGATTTCCTTAAAGAAAATCATGAGGAAGTCCTTCTCGAGAAATTCACTAAGCCTAAAGTGGACATAGAAATCCCTAGCAATTCAATTGATGAAATGCCATGCTTAACTATTAATCCTTGCATTTCATCCAAAATTGATATGTCCACCTCATGTGATGATTTGCCTTGTTGCTCTAATATTGCTTCTAGTTCCTCTATGTGTTTGAATGCCAATCTTGTAGAGGAAAATGAAAAGCTCAAGGCTAGAGTCATCAAGTTGGAAGATGACTTGAAGAGGTATGTCAAAGGAAAGGCCGTCCTCGACGAGATCTTGAGCACACAAGATCATCCTCAAGATGGAAGAGGACTCGGCTACAACTCCAAGAGGGAGAATAGCAAGACGAGGCACAATGGAAGACACTCAAACAAGGTCAAGTGCTTCGGCTGCAACAAGATGGGCCACTTCGCCTCCAAGTGCCCAAACAAAGTGGATAACAAGGCCACACCACCAACCGTGAGGAGGACCGGCAAGGAGCACAACAAAAAGGTGAAGAAAAGCCCATACCGCCAAACGTGCTTCAATTGCCGAGAAAAGGGACATATTGGTAAGGATCCCATAGGTATGACTCCCAAGCCTATTATTCATGAAAATCATTATTTGCTTAGGAAAGACAAAAATGGCAATGTATTTGCCAAGTTTGTCAATTCTCCTAAGTGCTTCAAAAATAATGATAATCATATGCCTAGGAGAAATATATCTAGAAATGGTTTTACTAGAAATGCAAATTTTCCTAAACATATGCAACACAATGAAAAATATGTGTTTAGGAAAAATATGTATCGCAAACCATTTGCTAGATATACTTTGCCCCCTACGCCCGCTAAAAATGAAAATATTCATTTGCATAGGAAGAATAAATCTAGAAATGAATTTGCTAAAATTGTTAGGACTCCTAAGCCCACTCAAAGCAATTCCAATAAATTGCTTAGGAGAAATAACAATAGCAAACAATTTGCTAGATTTGCTAGATCCACTAAGCCAATGCATAATTTCAATTATCATATGCTTAGAATGGATCAAACTAGAAATAGGTTTGCTAATCATGCTTATCCTCCAAAGCCATCTCACTTCACTCCAAACATGTTGCCTAGGAGGAATAATATTCGCAAACCTAGTTCTAGTCGTGTTAGTCAAGTTAAAAATGCTAATTTTAGGGCCATTTGGGTTCCTAAATCTATTGTGACTAACATTGTTGGACCCAACAAGGATTGGGTACCAAAACCGCCTAAAAAGATTTTAGGTGGTACGAGATGGATTGGACGCTTGACCTCCATAAGAAGAAAAAGGATGTCATCTCCTACAAGTGGTGTCAAGCATGAAGAACGACACGCCCATCTTAAGCCAATGCCATCTCGGTAACAAGTATTTAAATTGATTACATTATTGCTTCTAGCCTTGTGTAGGTTTGGATGCATTAGTTTCATACAAAATCAATTTAATTGCTTGCTATGTGTGCTTGCTCTTGCTTATTTTATTTGTTCTCTATTGCAAATCTTGAGCAAGTTAGTAGTGGCACATTTAGGGGGAGTGCTAATTCATATTCATGTGTATCACATCCCTACGTGTGCCCATATTTATATAAGTGCATAATATAAATTTTTTAAATCAAACCATTTAGCCAAAACTCAAAATTTGCTAATCTATTAGTAATCTTTTGAAAAACAAGTTGAAAAATGCTTTCAAAATGTTTTTCAAAGTTTTTGGCTTCACAAAATCTATTTTACAAAGAAAATGAGATTTATACCCAAAATCTAGATAGAAGTATCTTGTTTTGGATTTAAATTTATAATTTTCATAGAATTAAAAGTAAAAAGATTTTGAAAATAAGTTTAATGCAAAAATCTTAGAGTTGGTCATTCTTAACGTCTTTCGAGTTCAAAAGATTTTCAAAAGACCAACCAAACAAAAGTTATTTGATTTTGAAACTCACCCGAAAAATTAGTTTGACCTATATTGGTCAAAATATTGCTCTTTGTGAGTTTCGCCATTTGGACTAGATCTTGTGCCATATCTTAGTTCAAAATGGTATTTTGGACTCATACATAAAGTTTCAAATCTCTAATTCTTATCCCATTCTCTTAAGTTGGATTTGTCTCTTTATGTTGATCGTATTTGACTTTGTTGGATTTCATTTGGTTCTCCTCAAGAACATTCTTTGGACAAAAGTCAAAATCAAGTTTAAAAGGACCTAGATTTGCTAAAAGCTTTGTAAAAATATTATAATGAGTATTTCAAATGTTTTACAAACTTTCATTTTGATAAACCTATGTTGAAAACTATTTTCACTCAAGAATTTTTGTTTTCAACCAAAAGAGACTAATATTGGATTTTGGCGTTCAATTGGATTTCATTGTTTTTACAAGTGGTCATGGCTTCAAAAATATATTTCATATCCTTCAAGCCATGAGGGTTCAATTGCCGATGAAATCCGAGTTGAAATTGCACTTTGAGGACTTTTCGAGTTTTGCATTCATTTTTATGCCTCAAAGCGCGTTTCGCCAAAATTGAGTTAAAAGAAAATTTCTTTTAAAGCAAAAGTTATTTGAAAACCTTCAAATTAGTCCAAAGTTGGTTTCCTGAAAATTTCAAATCGTTTGGACTTCATTTGATCAAAATTTGACAAAATTACAAAAGTTTCAGATTCAGTCGTGCCAAAGTCGGCACTACCGCACCTGTATGGCGGTAGTACCAGAGGTCGGCACTACCGCACCTGAATGGCGGTAGTTCCGGACCCTGGCACTACCGGCGTTGTGTGCGCGGTAGTGCCGGTCTGGCAGATAAAAGTCTGAAAAATCTGAAAATTTCAGATTTTCGGATTTTGTTTTGGGATAACATTAAAATGGTACTTCCTTTTTCAAGAATTCTTTTTGGAAAAGATTCTTGCTATCCCAAAGCATCTTTTTACAAAATTTCAAAATATTTGAAAATTATTTGAAGTGTTTTCTAGTGGTATCAGTTTTGAGCTAAATTTGATTGCAAAAGGGTTGATCTTTACAAGTGGTTTCTTTGCACCCCTTTGCTTGTTCTCAAAGGTTTTCAGCTCTAATACCTTTCTAAATCTTTGTGATTTAGATTTCATCTGTATTTGCTTTTTCTCTGATACCTGTCAGCATTTATTGCTCTGATACCCTTCAAGCTTATCGTTTTTCTTTCAAGTGGTATATCATTGGCTATTTGATCTCAACTAGTGGCATCATTCTTGATTGATGTCTACAAATGGTATCAAGCCAACAAGTGGTATCATTGAGGCTATTGTTTATTCCTTCAAGAGATATCCTTGTTTATTTGCAATTCAATTTCACAAGTGGTATCAATGTATTTTATTGTTTCCTACAAGTGGTATCTATTGCCTCTTTGTAGCATTGCTTTGATACCCATATCTTTCTTGGTTGGATTCTCCTTAAGCTTCAAATTGTAAGTTCAGTTGCTTAAGAATTCTCCGTGTGAGATTCTTTATGAATTGAAATACATATAAAGGAGATTTCCTTTTGAGCATTGTTCTTTGTGATAATCTCTTGAATGCTCATGTTTGAAAGAAGATTTTAAAGCACAACACTTGAGATAGATTTTAAATTGATATCTCCTTTCTCAAAGTGATATGTGTGTTGGGTTTCTCATATGACCCTGTTAGGCAAAATTCAAGATTCTTCAAGAGAATCATGATGTTTATTGTAAAGCTTAATAAAATGAGGTTCGTTATTTGAATTAGTTTCAAATAACCCGTGTGATACCCTTACTTGACTCTTTGAGCTTAATTTTACAAAGTGGTATCCAAACTCAAAATATGGCCTCTTTTAAAATTGGTTTGCTCTTTAAGGTCATATTTCAAAATTTGCAAACCTTCTTGACTTCGTGCAATTGGTATCAAGTTTTAAAATTGGTATCAATCTCAAGTTTGCAAAAATCTTTCATTGCATTTAATTCCTTCAATTCATTACCAAGGTCATGTGATTTCTCGATATTCCTTTTATGACCTTCATTTGAAAAAGGGGGAGAATTGATTTCTCTCTACTTCCCTGGCACTCGTGTTTACATGTGGTATCTCCTTTTTGGATTGGTTTTCCATTTTTGGTGTTTAATGCCAAAAGGGGGAGAATTTGAGTGCTATTAATTCCCTACTTGCCTTTTGGATGATTTGAGTTCTTTGCCTCTTTGAAAAAGGGGATTGTGCCAAAAAGGGGGAGTAAAGGGATTAAGGGGAGTTGCCAAAAGGGGAGAATTTATGCTTCTTGTGCAAAAGTTTTTAAATTTGGTTTGTGTGGTATGAAAGCCACCTCCCTTGTGTTTAAAATTGCTTTATTTTCAAAGTGTGGTATGAGAGCCACATTCTTTTGTTTTGCAAATGGTAAAAGCTTTAAGTGGTTGAGAGCCACAATTTTTGATTTTCCTTGGTATAAGAGCCACCTTCTTCCTTGTGTTTAATTTGTTTTATTTGTCAAGAAGAAGGAGTGTTTATTGCAAAAGGAAAATTTACCTTGCCTTAAAATTTAATTGCCTATTCAGATTTGATCTTCAAAACCTTTTGGCCAGCCACTCGGGGTAGGCAGCCTCCCGTACAACCCTCGCCTGCAACAGTTTCTCTACCTCATCCCGAATGGCATCCTGCCACTCTGGTGCCTGCCTCTGGACTTTCTGCCGGACTGGGTGCACTCTAGGGAGCGTTGCCAATCGGTGCTCAATCACCTCCCTAGGGACCCTGGTCATTTCAGATGGTTCCCAGGCGAACACATCTAGGTTGGACCGGAGGAAGGTGACGAGCGCGTCTTCCTATTTGGTGCTGAGGTTGGCACCAATCTTCACGACCTTCCCAGAGCCGTCCTCGCCCACGGGGACCACCTTCACCTCACCCGAGGGACCAGGTGAGGCACGGGCCCTGACCGGGGGAGCTCTGGGAAGTCGTCTTCACCTCGAGCCTAGCAGGTGGTGCCGGCCAGGTCCTGCACTTGCTTGCTGAGGCGCAGGGCTTCCAGCCGATCCACCTTCACGGTAATCGGGCCTCCAGGCCCAGGGATCTTCATCATCATGTAGGCATAATGCGTGGCCGCCATGAACTTGACCAGAGCTGGTCGGCCAAGCAACGCATTGTAGGGGAGATCGAAGTCCGCGATCTCGAAGTTGATCTTCTCTGTCTGGAAGTTCTCCACACTTTCGAACGTGATGTGCAGCCGGACTTGTCCCAGGGGCATCAAACCCACCCCAGGGGCAACTCTGTAGAAGAGAGGGGCCGGACGCAACTCCTCGTAAGGAATTTGGAGTGCCTTGAATGCCCCTACAGACATAGGGTTGATGGAGCTCCCTCCATCGACGAGCACTCGCCCGAGTCTCGCATTCCGGACCGTGGGAGAAACCACGATCGGGAGATGGCCCGGGCCTGAGGTGCTCTCAGGGTGATCGGCCTGATTGAAGGTAATCGGCTCCTCCGACCATTTCAGTAGCCTGCTCGCCCCGGGAGTCGGTACGGTGGCGCACACTTCTCTCAACTCTCGCTTGTACTGCGAGTTTGAAGAGTAGGTGGCGGAGCCACCATGGATGAACGCCACAGTGTGCTCTGCTTGCTGAAAGGCGAGCGGACCAGGATCTTCATCCACGTCATCACGGTCGTCTTCGCGGCGTTCTTTAAGCCGCTGCTCCACCAGTTTGGACACGACCTGGCAATCTGCCAGGTCATGTCCGTTGGTCCTGTGGATGGGGCAGTAAGGTCTGCCCCCGTCTGTAAGTTCAAGCTCCATTTGGTTTTGGTGATTGATTTAGATTAATGATTAATCTTTGTTTAACGACAAATCTAATCTTATTAAGACTAACGTGCTTTATTGAGTTATATTCAATAGTCTCGTATTTGGATGGAAAATGGAAAACCCAAGGTATGTATGCATATCCATTCTAGTATAAATTGCATACTTTGGAATCAAGTTAAAGTTTGAATTCTCCATTGCATTAACCACAAAATGTGCATTACGTTTCTCAATCCATATGTTACATGGATGCACATATTTAGGGGGAGTTCACACTTGAACTTGATGTATCGATGTATTGATCTATTCTTCACTCCATATATAAAGGATCAATACATTGAAACATATCAATTTAAATGAATGTTTAAATTGAGTTCATTTGTCTCCTAATCATCAAAGAACATTGCATCATGTGTTGATGGTGTTCTTATGATTGATTAAGGGCAAATAAAGAGTTCTTGAGTAGCATGAAGCATTAGTTGCATCATGTGCTCAAGACACATATAAATTCATTTAGTTGACTTAGGTTGTGCTCAATTGGTGTAAGTGGTATCCATTATGTGTGTAATGGAGTGCTTAGACGATTGAGACAACCATGCATCTTGGACTAACCATTCTCATAAGTGATGATTGAGCCAGGTTAGTTCCAAAGGTTGAAAAGAAGAAGGTTCATCAAGAAGAGATGATCAAGTTAATAAAGATGGGTGACGATCTTGAAGATAAGATGATTGAAGATCATAAAGACTTCAAGAGAGAGTCAGAGTAATGATCCCGGGGGTACAAGGTGATTGAAGATCATAAAGACCCCAAAGGGGATTGCTTGCGGCGGCCAAGGTATAACTAGATAGGCTAAGGATCTTTCCTAGCTTTGAGTCTAGTTTTTAGCGCCGTACTATTAAGAGGGGTTGAGTATTTGCTTTAAGCTTCATCATGTGGTGATGATCTCAATCCCGTAGTCACTCAAGCTCAAATCTTAATTGGATTTGGTTTTTGCATGGAGCTAACCATTTGGCATGTGTTGCGAATGGGTGAAGCTCGTGCTTGGATTTTGCATAAGTTCTATTTGGCATTTGTTGCAAATAGGTCAAGCTTGTGCTTGGAGTTTTCGCATTGAGCTTTGATTTGCATTAGTTGCAAATAGGATAAGTTAATGCGTTGGCTTTTGCATGAAGTTCATTTGTTTGCATGTGTTGCAATAGATGAAGCTTCATCTTTTGTTTTTGTTTTTCAAACAAAATCCTTATTGCGTTTATTTGATATTGCTTGGAGCTTTTGTTTGCACGAGTTGCAAAAGGAGAGAGCTCAAGTAAGTGTTTAGTGCATGGAGCTAGAGAATTGCATAAGTTGCAATTAGAGAGCTCATGCACTCTGATTTGATTTTGTTTGGTGTTTGCATGAGGCTATCAATTTGCATGAGTTGCAAAAGGGAGATAGCTAATGCTTTGTGGTTTATTAGCTGCATGGAACTAGAGAATTGCAGGAGTTGCAATTAGAGAGCTCATGCACTCTGATTTGGATTTATTGCTTGCTTGGAGCTAGGTTTTGCATGAGATGCAAAACGAGGATGCTCAAGCAAATTAAGTTGATTTGGAATTGGGATGAGGCTATGATTTGCAAGTGTTGCAAAAGAGAGATAGCTCATTCCTTGAGTTTTAATTGTTATTTGCATATTCGTTGTGCGAATAAACGGGATGTCTATGGGTTCCGGTCCTGAAAGCATGTGATACTTGCACCGTGGTTTTTGCAAGTCAGTTTGGGTCGTGGTTTGACCATCACATGGCTAAGAGGATAAACCTTATAGACTCCGGGATTTATTTGCTTAATACGTTCCTGCAAATATAATCTTTGAAGAGTTTGCGAAAGGTATTTTCGCAAAGTATTTGGAATTTGAATGAAATTCCTTAAGCTTGAGTTGAGTTGTTGCAAATGTGATTTGCAAATTATTTTGAGCATGAGTTTATCATTTCATAGCTCAAGATTTAATCTTGTTGACTCTTGCTAGCTTGTGGTCATGGTTTTAATCAAGTCTATATGAGGATTTCGAGAAAATCGGTTTTAGACTTGAGTGGCCACTTTGGAGTTTTTTTGTGATTTTGGAAAATATCTATGATTGCTTAAATCTTGAAAAAGGGTGGAAAATGTAGCCCTCTTGATAGGCTTTTCATAGAGTCCAAGTTCACCGAAATCGGAGTTCGGAGTAAAAAGTTATGGCCGTTTGAAATCTGAAAAGAGTGGCACTACCGCCCCTGAAGAGAGGTAGTGCCGCCCATATACCTGCGGCACTACCGCCCATATACCTGCGGTAGTTATTTTCCAGAAAGGGTTTTTTCTGGAGTTTGCCCTGAGGTCGGCACTACCGCCCGTAGAGGCCGGTAGTGCCGCCCGAGCGGCACTACCGCGATTTTGCCTGCGGTAGTACCGGATTTATAGCCGTTAGCCGACCGTTGGGGCTGAGAGCGGCACTACCGGCCCTATGAGTGCGGTAGTGCCGGTTTTGTCGATTTTTCAGGGTTTTTGTCCCCAACGGCTAGTTTTGGCATGGGAGGCTATATAGGACCCCCTTGGGGGGCAAGGGCATGTGGTTGCTGGTGTTTTGAGTGCTCTTGAGCTAGGTTTGAGTTTGTGGGAGGGTTTGCATGGTTTTGCCTCTTCCAATTTGGTTTTGAGCTCAAGAGTGATTCTAATTGCATGAGTTGCAATTAGAGGGAGTTTGAGAGGACCCTAGTTGCATGAGTTGCAGTAGGTGATCACCAGAGACGCGGAGGTGCGTTCGGTGAAGCTTGAGCGGAGTGCTCATCCTATTGCTCTTGGAGGTGGTGGCCTCCTAGACGGCGTCGGTGCGTTGTGCGCGGGAGCTCTCGAGGTTTGTGAGAAGCCCCGGCTAAAGTTTGTGAAGGTTGGTGCTTAGCCTACCCGGCGGGGTGAAAAGCAACCATAGTGGATTCGAGGTGAAGGCTCAAGTGAGTGGGCCGGTCCAAAGTGAGTTGGACTTCCTCAACGTGGAGTAGGAGGGTTTGCTCCGAACCACGGTAAAAAGTTTTGTGTCTCTTGCCCTTTTACATTCAAGCATTTACTTTATTGCAATATTATCAATTGCTTGATTGTGAATAGAATTGCTTAGTGTAGCTTGCTTGATCAACCTAGCAATTCTAGTTAGAGACTTATTTAGTTAGTGCACTAGTGAGCCTAGTTGATTTAGGCTTTAATTGTCAAAACCTTAATCTTCCGCTTGCGCATAATCTTTGTGTAGGTTTTGACATAGGGGTAATTAGAGGTGATCCTCGATTAGTAAGAAGAATTTTTAAAACGCCTATTCACCCCCCCTCTAGGCGCATCCTCGACCCTACACCGTCGTCTTCTCGGCGGGGTGAACTGCGGTCTCCGCGGTCGCCGCACGGGTCTCGGTGATCACCCCTCCGGTCGCGACGGTCGCGCTTCTGGGGCTTGGTCTCCAGCTCAGTGACTAGGACCTCTCCGGCGCCGACCTCCTTGTGCTTCTTCTTCTTCTTGTGATTAGAAGCCTTTGAGGTTCCCGCCTCGCTGTGGCCGGACGGCCCAGTCGTGCACTCCCGGGCCTCCGCCGCCCTTGCGCACTTATGCGCCAGGGAGAACAGCTTGGAGGTGGTCGAAATGGTGCGGGTAGCCATTTTCTCCCGCGATAATCACCGACTGCTCGGAGATCCGGGGGATCGTGTTTCGGCAGTGGCTGAACCGCCAAATGAACTCCCTCAGGGACTCCCCTTTCGTCTGTTCCAGGGCGTGGAGGTCGTCCTCCACACCCGGCTGAGCGTAGGAGCCCTGAAAGTTGGCAACAAAGATGTCGCACAATCTCTCCCATGAGTGCACGGAGCCTCGTGGGAGGTTCAACAACCAGGAACGGGCAGAGCCCGTCAGCGATGTCGGGAGGTAGTTGGCTATGATCTTTTTAGACCCTCCCGTGGCACGCACCACCGTTGTATAGATCTGCAGGAACTCCTCCGGGTTGGTGGTGCCGTCATACTTCTAGATGGACGCGGGGCGGAACCTCTCAGGCCACGTAGCTTGGCGTAGGCGGAGAGAAAACGCCTGGCATCCGACGTTGTAGGGGGAGCAGCGCCGCTCACCCGCCCCTCGGCCCCGCGATGGGGTCGAGGAGTGCGAGTCTACGCTCTCCCTGGAGTCAGAGAGCGAGTCTCCCCCCGACCGCTAGACATCGGGTGGCCCACGCGACGCTGTACATGCGCACGACGCTCCTTAAGGACGTCGCGCAAGTCACCATCGCGCTGGGACCTCCTTTCGTCTAGGCGGGCCCTCAGATCGCCGTGGCCCCCCGCTGGCTTGGGGGAACCATGGGAAGAAGTGGGAGCATGTGCACGTCCCCCTGTACCCGAGGGGGCTACAACCTGTGCACCCTTTCTATTGTCCCGGCCCTCGCGACCGAGGAAAGTTGCGGCCGAGCGGCTGGAGGCTTGTGCGTCGGTCGCGCGCATGTCCTGCCGCCCGACGCTGGAAGCCCCTGGCTGATTCGCCGCCTCCACTTGCTGCTGGGCGGCATCCACTAGGCGGGCGATGTCCCGCAGCCATGGAGCGGCCGGGGTTTCGCCCCCTAGCGCAACCGGGGGGTGGTCGAGGAGCAGCCGGGCCGCATGGAGATTCCGCGCCGAGGTGTCGTCTCCCATTAGGAGACGCCGCCGGACGGGCTGTCCTCCTTGCGCGGAAGCACCCCGCGTCCCTCCGAGACAGAGGACCGGGATGTCCGGCATACTGGCAAGCGCGGGGCCAGCTGCGGCTGCTCTCCTTGGGCAGGTTGTCGTGCTTGGAGCGCGAAACCACCATGCTGATGACCGTCAAGGCTTCTTGCAAGCTTCGCAAGAAGGTGGAAGAAGAAAGGACAATCCGGCCACTGAGCCCCCTACCTAGCGCGCCACTGTCAGCGTATGAGTTGACAGACCCCTTCTGAAACGGGGTGTAAAAAGTCCGAACAGGGGGCTTTCATGGAGATTGCTCGAGACACGGTGGAAAGGAAACGGATGAAGCTTACAAGAAGAAGGCACTCGAATTTATCCAGGTTCGGGCCCTCCTCACGAGTAATAGCCCTAGTCCTGCTTGTGTTATTTTTGCTGGTGTTCTTGGAGAAACCGAAAGGACTAGAAACAAGGAGCTCTCGGCCTCTCACCGCCAAGGAGGATGAACCAATCTAAAGAGGTGGACTAGCAGGGAAGAGGAAGAAGAACCAGCCGAACCAGAAGAAGACTCCGAACCCCTTCTCCCATGCACCCCCGCTACCTTTTATACTCGGGTTAGCTGGGGTGCACGGGACTTACATTAGCGCAGTATATTGAATACACTTAACATGCCACATTTAATGCGCCTATCACTGTTCTTGCTGCACACTTAATGCCCTGGCACAGCCGTCCTCTCCCCCGCCTCGGGCCTCATGCCTGCCGGCTCCGCCCGCTCTGCCGGGGTGGGAAATTGCGCCGTGACGTCATTTGTAATAATGGTGCGTGTCGAAAACACGCGCCGCCATACTGTGGCCTTTATTACTCCCATTTAATGCGCACGATACGCAATAAATGTCTTTGACCTCCTGTGCGGCCGCGCAGGTTACTAGGTGGCCTTGGGAATTGAGCGCCAGTGGTGTGGACTGGGCGCTGTGCGTCCGCCAGGCGACCACCTTGCTGACCGCCGGCGGCGTGGTTTGGACGCCACGTGTCCATGGGGCGATCACACAGCTGACCGCCAGCGGCGTGGCCTGGTTGCCACGTGTCCGCTGGGCGATCACACAGCTGACCGCCAGCGGCGTGGCCTGGTCGCCACGTGTCCGCTGGGCGATCACACGGCTGACCGCAAGCGACGTAGCCTGGTCGCCACCTGTCCGCTGGGCGGCCACACGGCTGATCGCCAACGGCGTGGCCTGGTCACCACCTGTCCGCTGGGCAATCACACGGCTGACCGCCAGCGATGTGGCCTGGTCGCCACCTGTCCGCTGGGCGGCCACCTTACTGTCCGCCAGCGGCATGGTCTGGATGCCACGTGTCCACAGGCGGCTCTTACTGAAGTGTAGTGGGCACCCTGGTGTAGAATACGTCGACAATAATGGAAGAGGCGTCCCATGCTGATTCGGGCCTCTGTGTTCACACGTAGTGAACACGAAAGACCTACCTCGTAGTCCCATCCACATGTGTGCATGGGAGCGAGTCAGTAAGAGTAGGCACCCTCCATCTACGGGATGGAAGGGGAAGGGGGTGCACGCCGACGGGTGTGCACTCGGCAATACCGGTATGTGCTTCGTGGAGATATGAGCATTTGCATTGCATACATGATGATGATGAAATGAGCACAATGATGATGAGACATGAGAATGAAATGGTATTCATGGTGTTGATCATGGTATTTAGTGATGATAACATTAAACTGTTTTTATGGTCCATTGCAATATACTTGCTGAGTGATGAACTCACGCTTGTGTTTTATGTTGTTTTTAGGTACCATGATACCGGCATGTGGGAAGGGGCAATAGCTACACATCTTCACGTAGTTCCAGCCACAATTACCATGTTTAGTCATGATCATAATAAGTGCCATGAACTTGGTGTATGAAATAATTTAGTGTGCTTGTGATCCTTATTTGCTTAGCTATAGATTATGGAGTGGTTAGATTTGGTTTTATTGGCTTATGTTGATGCTTTATCCATTATATATTGCTGCTTTAGATGTCTTATGTTATGATATATTTTGCCATGATATTGCTATTGTTTCAATTCATGTTGAAACAAAGGAGATGCTGCCGAAATTTTGGTTTTTTAGCATTTGTGCCTTTGCTGTAATTTATCTTTATTTATGGATTTTAAGTGTTGTTTAGTCTATGTTTGGTAGCATTCGGGCATACTACATGCCAGGGTGTTACAGTTGGTATCAGAGCCAGGTTGTAGGTCCTTGGAATGTGTATTTTTAGTGTCATGCTATAGGGTACAACTAAAATGTGATGTGGAATAACTTAGAAACATGGTGTTTGCACCAAAATTCGGTATACAGTAAAATCAGTTTGAATCGGATAAAAGCGTTCGTTTGGAAAAGGATCAGGTGACCGAATCGGAACAAGAATCCGTTTCAAAGGAAGGAGATCAGATCGGAGGCCGATACGAATAAAGCATACCGTGTCCATATACAACTCGGATCGGCTGGGCATATTATAAAAGGGAGTGAACGTCAAGCGAGAAAAGGGATCAATCCAACACACATCTACTACTTTTTACAGTTTCTTTTACATCGTTTCTTTTTTTCCTAGATTCATAAACCTCTCTGCAAGTCGACGGAATCAACATAGCTGCGCATCGCCGATTGTTGGTTTTAGCCGATTTCACCCAGGTTCGATCTGCTTCGTTTTGCTGCGCATCGCCTTCTCGAAGCTGATTTTACCTTGTATCCGGATTAACCGTAACTGGTTGATCTAGTCATCCCCTAATCGGTTTCTAGCCGACTAGCGAAAAGCCGATAAACATTGCTCTATCGGCTTTGATCAAATTACAAATTCTACCTTGTCAATTTTAGGTCAAATTGACTGGCACGCTCTGCAAACCCGGTGTTTGTCTTGTGTGTTCGAAGCTAAGGATCCAGCTTCACATTTTTAGCGTGAACATATTTTTGGCACGCCCGGTGGGACCAAGAAAAATCAACATGTCATCAACTGATAAGCCTGCAGTCACTGCCGATATCAATGCAGATGCTATAATCGCGCCTCAAATGGCCGATTTGACCCCCGAGCAGCGGAAAGAAATCGAAGACCGAAAGGCGGCTTTGGAAGAAATAATGCTGCGGTGTTTCCAGAAAACACGCCGTGGCGTTACTCAAAAAACTGCACTTCCAAGCATCAATCCTATCGGAGATTCATCCTCTGAACAGGTAAGCCGATACACACCTGCTCAAGCAGATTTGTCAAATATGATTGAGCAATCTGTCCATCACGCACTAATTAACCAATCATCGGCTCTAGTATCCACATTAAAGCCGATGATAGAAAATAGTGTGAAAACAATTGCTCAGGAATTGGCTGTGTCTGGGAGCCTGCTAGATCCACCACAAACCATCCCGACATACCCAGTATACTCCATAACACCCAACACCAATACAGTAAATGTGTCAGCTCAAACACCTGTCACGATGCCGACTCAACCTACTGTTTTGAAGCCTAGCACACAGAAAGGGGGATTCACGCACTACCATGGGCACACGAATGGGGCTAAAATAAGCACACCAAATCCGTCGAATGCACCCTCCAGTAGTATCGGTTTGTCGGCTTATCAGCCGATTGAAACAGATCAGGTTCCACATTCACGAGGAGCCGCGACTATGAAACAAGCGCCGTATAGGGTAGTGCCTTATATTGAACCTCTCGCACCCCTACCCGATGCATTGGTTTTTAACCACGATTATGACCAAGTGCCAAGACCTCCTGTGGCACGATTCGGACAAAGACCCGAGTTTGCACTCGGGGGGCAGGGCGTGAACAATGAAAATTGGCAATGTCTGGTTACGCCACAAGCCGACAATGTCAATTGGGCAGAACGAATTGCTAACGTTTTGAGAGAACAGTTCGGCCTACAGCCCAGAGGAAGGGTTATCGGCTATAGGAAGCCGTACCCCGATTATATAGATCGCATACAATACCCACACAACTTCAAGATACCAGACTTCGCCAAGTTTTCGGGTGATGATTCTGTTACCACTATTGAACATATCGGACGGTTTATGGCTCAATGTGGAGAAGCTGCACAATCCGATGGATTAAAAATTAGGTTATTTCCTTTATCGTTATCTGGTACTGCATTCACTTGGTTTACCAATCTACCTCCAAATTCAGTTCATGTGTGGAACGATTTGGAAAGCCGATTCCATGAATACTTCTTTTCGGGAACTATGGAACTTAGGATTTCTTATCTTAGTTCAGTCCGACAGAAGTACGGCGAATCGGTTTCTGACTATATCAAAAGATTTAGGGGCATACGAAATAGGTGCTTCAGCGTAACTTTACCCGACGATCAGTTGGCCGATCTAGCATTCCAGGGGTTAATCCCGCCATTAAAAGAAAAACTATCTGGCCAGGAGTTCCCCGATCTAGGCCACTTACTCCATCGTGTATCGGCACATGAAAGCCGATATGCAGAGAGTAAAGGGTTTAAAGAAAAATTTAGATTAAACAGTAATGAAAGGGCCAAAGTGAACATGGTAGAGTATAATTCGAGCGACGCTTCCGAAGACGAAGAAGTAGAAATAAACATAGCCGAGTGGAGTAAGGGTTCCAAAAAACCACTCGTATGCTCTCTACTTAAGCCGACAAAAAATAAGGCAGAAGTCAAGTATTCATATGATGTGTCGAAATGCGACAAGATATTTGATTTATTACTACAAGAAAAACTCATAAGGTTACCAGAAGGACACGTCATCCCGTCGGCCGAAGAAATTAAAAAGCGAAGGTACTGTAAATGGCATCATTCATTTTCACATAACACTAACGATTGCAATATTTTTCGACAGCAGATTCAATCGGCCATCGCCGATGGCAGATTAAAGTTTGCAGAAGAATCGGCTATGCAAATAGATATGAATCCTTTCCAAGTCAACATGGTGCAATGCTCGCAAAAAGGAAAAGGACCTATAAAAGATGTTAAGCCGACTAAAGGAATTGAAGCACGATCCAAAGGAGATGAAACAGTGTAGATCACTATCGGCTCCATACAAATAGAAGCCGATAAAAACGGACAGAACTCAAGGACGGTAAAACCAAAAGGAGACTTGGAAATCGAAAAATGGTATCGGGCTGAAAGGGCTCCAAGAAAGGTTAATTTCAAGTCCAAGCCGACCTTCTCGCAACTTCTGGGAAAGTATGAAAGGATAAGTCGAAGACATGACGCTCGACAACCTCAGAGTTTTCATCGGCCGGATCAGAAGACAGGCAACTATTGGCGACCAGATATGCCACGTCGGCCAACTACTGAAGAAGAGAGACACCGGCAATGTCCCTTTTGGCAGTTTTGTTGGGAAAGGGGGGTAACCTTACCAACAGTCATGTCCTGTCCTATGCAACACTCGTCTGTGCATCGGCCCAACCAATCGGTAAAGGACAGGTTGTCCAGACCGATACACAATCGACTAGAGATGAGAGACAGGAGGCCGATCCATGAAAGGTTGTCAGCATCGGAGCGAGGCGAGTCCTCCCGAACTCAAAGATTATCGACTTCCCATAGCATAAGTATAATGGAATCTAACAGCAAAATGAGCGATTTAGCTGGGAAAATCAGGGAACTGATAGAACCTAAGCCTAGGTGGTGCCCCTCAGGTCTTAGCAAATCACAGCGCAGGCGGCTTCAGCGACTAAAGACACAAGAAGAAAGGGAAGCCGAGAACGAAAGAGAAAGGGATCGGGTGTTCAATAAGTTAAGACCTATACGATTACGAAAAAGAATGGAGAAAGAAGGAACAGACCGATAGCGACTCAGATCAATCGGTCTAATCCGGATCTCCGATGATCCGAGATGATACCCCACCAATGGATATAAACATGGTATTCACTTTGCCTGCTGAGTTCAAGACCAAGGAATCGACTGAAGAAGTGTTCGCCCAATTATGCCTCGGAGCACCAGACGCTGTGTTCGAAAAGCCACAAGACATGCATCGGCATCTAAAACCGTTATACCTAAAAGGGTATATTAATGGTCGACCGATATCTCGTATGTTGGTCGATGGTGGGGCGACAGTCAATCTGATGCCGTCAAGTACTTTCAGAAAATTGGGTAAAGCCGATGAAGATTTGATCAAAACTAACATGGTGCTAAACGACTTCACGGGGGACCCTACTGAAGCTAAAGGCGTAATGATGTCAGAATTAACAGTCGGTAATAAAACTTTGACGACTGCATTTTTCGTGATAGAAGCCAAAGGCAATTACAGTGTGCTCCTTGGACGGGACTGGATCCACGCCAATTGCTGCATACCATCAACTATGCATCAGAAGTTGATACAATGGAACGATGATACAGTTGAAGTGGTGCCAGCCGACACATCGGCTCATATCGCCATGGCCAGCCCTAATACCAATTGGCCGCACGAAGAAGCTGAATGTATATCAGGAAAAGTCTTGGACGATTGCGATTTTATCTGCATCGAGAAGTCAGGATTCAAGCCGATCAGCGTCAAACCTAATACGTTTGATCGGATAGATGAAGTAGTAAGAAGATGGAGTCCAAGACAATAGCAAGGCTTCAAGAAAAGGCGAGGAGCTATCGGCAAGAAAAATACGAGGAAGCTGTTGAGGATTTTGAAGAAGAAAGAAAAAGTTTAGGATTTACCTCTGCCGATTTGCTCGAAGAGATCAACATTGGAGAAGGCGATAGTAAAAGACCAACATTTGTAAGCGCTAAATTAGAACCAAGTTATAAGGCAAAGTTGGTCGAAATACTCAAGAAATATAGAGATTGCTTTGCATGGGAATATTATGAGATGCCAGGTTTAAGCCGACAACTAGTTGAACATCGGCTACCCATAAAACCTAGATATCGGCCATTCAAGTAGTACCCTAGACGGTTTAATCCTACATTGTATGACGCCATAAAAGAAGAAGTGGGACAATTGCTAGAAGCAAAGTTTATCCGGCCTTGCCGATATGATGAATGGGTCTCGAATATCGTCCCTGTGAAAAAGAAAAATGGCAAACTTAGGGTGTGTGTTGATTTTAGAGATTTGAATAAAGCCACACCAAAGGATGAGTACCCGATGCCTATAGCCGATATGCTTATCGATGCTGCGTCCGGGAACAAAATCATAAGTTTTTTGGATGGAAATGCCGAATACAACCAGATATTCATGGCCGAAGCCGATATACCTAAAACGGCTTTCAGATGCCTAGGAGCTCTAGGGCTATATGAATGGAAGGTGATGACCTTCGGTTTAAAAAATGCCGGCGCTACTTATCAGCGTGCTATGAACCATATTTTCCATGATTTGATCGGCAATACTGTGGAAATATACATTGACGATGTGGTAGTAAAGTCCAAAGAGGACCGGCAACATTTAGCCGATTTAGAAAAGATGTTCGAGAGCACGAGGTTACATGGATTAAAAATGAACCCTCTCAAGTGTGCTTTCGGAGTATCGGCTGGACAGTTCCTTGGGTTTACCGTGCATGAAAGGGGAATTGAAGTAAACCAGGCCAAAGTAAAAGCTATAGCCGATACTAGACTGCCGACAAGCAAAAAGGAATTGCAAGTATTGATAGGAAAAATTAACTACTTGCGACGTTTTATTTCAAATTTGTCAGGACGTATTCGGGCCTTCACATCGCTGCTGAAAGTAAAAGACGACCAAGAATTCAAATGGGGAGCCGATCAGCAAAAAGCGTTCGACGACATAAAAGGTTATCTGATGAGTCCACCAGTATTGGCACCACCAAAGCATGGTATACCTTTTAAACTATATATATCGGCTGAAGGAGATACAGTGGGGGCGGTCTTAACACAGGAAGCCGATAGGAAAGAGCGAGCGATATTTTATCTAAGCCGACGTCTTTTAGATGCAGAAACCAGATATCCTCTAGTAGAAAAATTGTGCTTGTCTTTGTATTTTGCTTGCACTAAATTAAGACATTATATGCTGGCATCCAAATGCATCATAGTTTGCAAAACCGATGTGGTCAAATACATATTATCAGCACCAATCTTGCGAGGTCGGCTTGGTAAATGGGCATACGCCTTAACTGAGTTCGATTTAACCTATGAATCGGCTAAATCTATAAAGGGGCAAGCTGTGGCCGATTTTATTGCAGGAAATGAAACGTTAATAGGAACGGCCGATGTGACCCCTTGGCAGTTATATTTCGATGGATCCGTGTGCCAAGAGGGCGAGGGCATCGGCGTAGTATTAATTTCACCCAGAAGACAGGAGTACGAATTCATGTATCGGTTACCTAGCCGATGTTCAAATAATCAAGCAGAGTATGAAGCGTTATTGAGGGGACTACAATTGCTAGACAGCATCGGGGTAAAAGACGTCGAGGCTTTTGGAGACTCGATGTTAATTGTACAACAGGTCAAGGGGGAATACCGATGCAACGATGGTGCACTAACCCAATATTTGCAGCAATGCCTCCAGATTATTGAGACGTTTACCACGTTTTCTGTAAAACATATCCCCAGATAAGCTAATGACAAAGCAAACCGGTTGGCACAATGTGCATCAGGGTACAAGATTGAAAGCCGACAGGAGCCAATCGAGCTAAACGTTTGGCCGATCTTGTGTGTCCGTCCTGTCGACTGGAGAACAGAAATAAGGGAGTATTTATCAGACCCATCTAAGCCGGCTGAGCAGAAGGTCAGGCGCAAAGCACTCAAATATATTCTACTGGAAGATGTATTATACTTTCGAACCATAGAAGGCTTATTACTAAGGTGCCTAGGAAATGAAGAAGCCAAAATAGCGATGGGAGAAGTCCATGAAGGAATTTGTGGATCACATCAATCGGCCCATAAAATGAAATGGATGCTGAGACGAACGGGATATTTTTGGCTGACAATGTTGGAAGACTGTTTCAGATATTATAAAGGATGCCAAACATGCCAAAAGTTTGGTAACATACAGTCAGCACCAGCATCGGCTTTGCATCCGATCATAAAGCCATGGCCATTTAGGGGATGGGGCATAGATATAATCGGCCAGATATTTCCGTCATCCAGTAAAGGACATAAATTCATCCTTATAGCCACAGACTATTTCTCAAAATGGGTTGAGGCTATACCACTCAAGAAAGTTACTAGCAAAGAGCTGATCGACTTTGTAAATGAACACATCGTCCATCGGTTTGGAATTCCACAGACGATTACTACTGATCAAGGGACTATGTTCATGTCTAACGAGTTCAAAGGTTTAGCGGAAAACCTTGGGATAAAATTACTCAACTCTTCTCCTTATTACGCTCAGGCCAATGGACAGGCCGAGTCATCGAACAAGACATTAATAAAATTAATAAAAAGGAAAATCGAGGAGAAACCAAGAAATTGGCATTCAACGCTATCGGAAGCTTTGTGGGCTTATCGGCTGTCTCATCACGGATCAACTAAATTATCACCTTTTCAGTTCGTATATGGACAAGAAGCCGTTTTACCCGTGGAGATCAACATCGGCTCAGTAAGGCTGTTTAAGCAAAATAATTTGTCAGCCGATGAATACGAACAGGCAATGCTTGACAATCTAGATGACTTAGCTGAACTAAGGCTGATTACGCTAGATCGGCTTAAAAGGAATAAAGAGAGGGTTGCCAGGTCATACAATAAAAAGGTAGTATTAAAATCTTTTAATCAAGCCGATTTGGTATGGAAAACCGTGTTGCCGATCGGTTCCAAAGACAACCGATTCGGCAAGTGGTCCCCGACGTGGGAAGGACCTTATAAGATAAACCGGTCAACTGATGGAAACGCGTATATTCTGGAGACTTTAGAAGGGCTTGTCCTACCTAAAGCAATCAATGGGAAATATTTGAAAGCTTACCATCCTAGCGTTTGGGTCGGATCCTGATAAACGAAGTCAATAAATCACGCATTGCATAAGATGAACCATCAGTCAGGTCATGAAACATTTACATCAGTTTGGTTTACACCACAAAAGATCGGCTACATAGCCGATATAATCAGTATTTCCAGCAAAGTTCAAGATTACATCCCTGATCCGGGCAAATGAGCTCCTAAACCCGACAATGCCGCCGCCGCCTTCCCGATGGTTGTTTGAATGCTGTCGATAAGCTTTTCATCAGCCGTTGCGTCACCCGGGATTGGAACCACTTTGGTTGACTGAAGCTTCACTTGAGCAAAGACTTCACCAATCCGTTTTTTCTTGGCTGCTAGAGAAGAAGCCGATTCAGCATTCTTGGATTGGCAGTCGGCTAGGTCCTTGGTCACTAGGGCGAGTTGCTCCTCCAATTTGGTCTTGGCTGCCTCCAACTCCTGAGCCCTGCCCCTACTCAGCTTTAGGGCGGCGGTGCCTTGATCAAACTCCCTTTTTTGAAGCTTTGCATTGGCTACCAGCTCGTCCAAGATCCTTTGATCGGCTTTTTGTGCCTCCCTCTGGGCAGCTCTGAATCTGGCAGCTTCCACCGCTTCCCTCCGGCTATCCAAGTGACAGACGTCCAGCAAAGCGTTCATAGCTTCTGGAGGGAGATCGGCTTGGACAACAGCCATGGCATCCCTAAGCGATTGAGTGTTTTCCAAAAGTTTCGCTTCAGGCTGTAGGACTTCATGAAGGAGACGGTTAAGTCTTTCTTGCATGCCTGGCTCAGAGGTCACAACGGCCGATGCAGTGATGGAAGCATCAAGAATTCGCCGGACGTCGGCCGGGTAATCATCCGTAGCCATCACTTCAGGATCACTAAGCTCATCCAGGGTAAACCCTAAGAGGTTAGCAGGATCGGCAGAGTCAAGGGAAATCGGCACGACAACTGCGGATGATGGCACGACAGGTAGCGTCGGAGGCAGTACAGGAGGAGGAACCGAAGATGTGCCTTGAAGGTCGGCTATAACCCCTGCTACTTGTACCGAAGGCGATTGCTGAGAAAATCAAAATGACATCAGCATCATAAGAAAAAGAACACCATTTAAAAAGGGGAGGGGTTAGAATTACATCAGTAGCCGACTGCTCAGGAGAGTGATCTGCCGAACGCCTCACGGACCTAGAGGATGGCCTATTAGACCCCCTCCTCCTCTCTACAAAATACCAGGAGTTGATGATTGTGCAAGTTAAGAAAAGGAAACATAAGCCTATATGGAAAAATAGCTTACTCGGACGATGCTGGCGAGCTAGGTCCGACAAAGGAGGGCTACGAATGCCCAAGGTGCCCAAAGCATAGCCTGTGGTACCCACCGATTGCCCCGGCCATCTCTGTCGGCTGCTTTCGGCGGCAGCAGTTGGATCGACTGCAGGATCACCAACATCCGTAACAGTCCGTTCCTGTGAGAAGAACAAGATTAGTAAAAGCCGATCGTAAGACAAATGACGGGAGGATAAACTCCGGTACCTCGGCTATCGATGAATCGGTATAGCCCGAACTTTCACTTGAGCTGCTGGTGGATGCTACCGTCGGCTTATGAAAATTGGGTAAAAACTGGGAAAGGATTGCCGATGGTGTCCTATCCATCAAAAGGTCATCGGATATCAAGGACCACCATTTAGAAAATGAGCTTGACCGACGATTGTTTAGAATAAAATGGGGCATGTGGACGACTTGGAACTCATCGGCAAGTTCAAGAACGACCTCAGCCGCTACCAGATTGGTTACCCTGGTACGAGGTTCGATACATTCAAACAGAGAGAAGCTGGGTATAGCTTGGCCAAAACCCAATTGTCGGGCATAGATAGATGGATGGTAGAATTCGTATGATGGTTGAAAGGTTCGATTTCTGGTATTCAAACCAGCATGGAAAATACAAGGGGAAAGGAAGATTTTGTAAAAATCCAGAGTCGACTGGGGCATTTGGTCACTATCAGCGGCCAAGTGCAGAAAAGAGGGCCAAGGATAATCGGCTGCGTCAAGGTAACTAAAGAAGTCATGCTGGCCAAAAGACGACCGATCTAAGGTCAGGAAGAAAGAGAGGAATTTATGCATGCCTGCAGGAGTTATTTTTTGGTCATCAGCGGAGCACATAATGAACTTCTCTCCGTAAGATCGGCAAGCTGTATAGGTGGGGATAGTGTTTTCCGGGTAATCTTCACGAGGAAAAGCCGATTGATCTATAGGTTGAGAAAGGAGGGATCGACCGAACATACAGTACAACCAAGTTTGAATGAACCACAGGGGGCCCCCTACGTTGCCAACAACAAAATCGGCAAAGCCAGAAAACAATCGGCTTCGAATAAAATGCATCATTTGGAACACGGCCCCCAGAAACAGCTTTCCTAATGCAAGACGACGACCCTCTACCAATTGTTCTGCTATCAGCTGATAAGTCTGGGTCGGGCCGAGGGAAGCTCCACAGAAAAGGAACCTGTCCAACCAGAGGTTGAGGAAGGCGACGTGTTCTTCATCCGATACAAGCCCATTAACTTTGTTGTTATTTTGAATGTATTTGCTCCAGCCATCCCCTTTCTTATGAGTCAACTTATAGTGGGGCTTGCCGCTGAAAGCCGACAATTGGTTTCCGTCTGGTCTGAGGCAGCATAACTGGGCAATATCAAGGAGAGTTGGGCCAATGGGACCAGTTCTAAAATGGAAAGCATTGAAGGAATCGGACCAGAAGTAAGAAGCCGATGCTACCAAAGGCTCATTGGCTTCAGGGTTGCCTAAACTTAGGGGGAGACACTCGGCTATACCTGACCTTTCCCACTCCGTTCATTTTTGAGCCGATACCCTGATATACCACGATCGCCATCCCTTAAGGGCCGTAGGCCAAGCTCTAAAACTTTTGTCCCATTCTTTTATATTGTAGCCCGCGGCCGACAAAGGAAGCAGTTGTGCGCTTAAAACGCACCGAGATTTTTACGGCGCAGTTAATTAATGGGGTGGTTCCCAAGAAAGATTTTCCTATAAAGCCAATACGGACGAAAAGCCGATAAATTCTTTTTGGAAAACAACAAGTTATCTTCCAAAAACGGGGGGCATATGTTTGCACCAAAATTCGGTATACAGTAAAATCAGTTTGAATCGGATAAAAGCGTTCGTTTGGAAAAGGATTAGGTGACCGAATCGGAACAAGAATCCATTTCAAAGGAAGGAGATCAGATTGGAGGCCGATACGAATAAAGCATACCGTGTCCATATACAACTCGGATCGGCCGGGCATATTATAAAAGGGAGCGAACGTCAAGCGAGAAAAGGGATCAATCCAACACACATCTACTACTTTTTACAGTTTCTTTTACATCGTTTCTTTTTTTTCTTAGATTTATAGACCTCTCTGCAAGTCGACGGAATCAACATAGCTGCGCATCTGAAGGATCATTGTTTTTTGATCCATGTGTTTTTGATGATGAGTATATGAATATTCGAAGAGATTTGAAAAGATTCAGATTTTGCAAAAGAGTTTGGTCTGATTTTTTAATTATGTTTTTGGTTGATTTTATTTGATGCAATGCGCTCGTGTGAGTGGTTGCATGGATTAACTTGAGTCAAGTTGCGGACTTGGGCTCGGAAATTGTTTGTGTGTTTTTGTTCACGTGCAGGTGTTGTTTGAAGTCGAATATGGTCGGTGATGGGATCGAGACTAGGTTCAAGGAGGAACTGAGGTCGTGAGGGTCGAGGATATCATGCGAGATGTTCGGACTAGAGAACAGTGCACGTGAGATCGAGATCGTTGCAGCGTAGCGGCAGGTAGTCGTACGAGTGTATACGAATCTTTTGTGTGTGAATATGCATGCATGCATTGAGTATGTGTGTGTGCATGCAAGTGTGTGTGCGTGTGCATGCATGTGTGTGTGTGCTGCATGTGTGTGTGTTGCATGTGTGTGTGCATGCATGTGTGTGTGTGCTGCATGTGTGTGTGTTGCATGTGTGTGTGCATGCATGTGTGCATGTGCATTGTGTGTGTGTGTCTGCATGCATGTGCATTTAATGCATGTGTGCGTGGTGTGCGTGGCGTGTTGAGTGCGTGTGTGCGTGAGTGCATCGCATGCGTGTGTGCGTGAGTGCTGTGTCGTGATGGATGCATGTGTGCGTGAGTGCATTGTCCGAGAGGAGATCGGTTGGTCATGTCCGAGTTTGGCTGGCGTGTGCTGTCCGAAACTAACATGGAGACTGCTTGTTTGATCCGAATACAAGATGGATTCGGTGGCTGTGGAGTCCTTTAAATAGAGGTTGTAAGGGCTTAGAAATTCAAGCAATCAATCAAGCAAACAATTGTTCAATCAAGCACAAGGTGCAAAGAAGAGATTGTATGCTCTATTAGTTTGTTTAGGGTTTTCTAATCATTGAAGATTAGAAGATTTTTGGTGTCATCTTGTTGAAGATGGCTTTGGAATAAAAAGATAAGTTTATGCAATATTCTCTTTTTTTCGCTTTGATTCTTGATTAGAAGGATTGTTCGATTTTTGATAGAACTAGTTTTGATTTATGTTCGACTTGTCTCGCTAATTAATCTAGGGTTTTGATCTCTACGATATTAGATATTCTTCCGCTATTTAGGGGTCTTTAATTTTCCGAAAGAAATAGTTGAATTTTATTCGGCATCTATTCACCCCCCCTCTAGTTGCCTACTCGGTCCTACAAGTGGTATCAGAGCCAGGCTCTACTAATCGATCTTAACAGGTGATTAGTAAACGGTAAGTTATGGCAACAGAGAAATACTCGAACAAGCCGCCAATCTTCGATGGCACAGACTTTCCCCACTGGCGGATCCGGATGACTGCATATCTTCAAGCTCAAGGTAACGTGATTTGGCGCAAGGTAAAAATTCCGTACGAGCTTCCTTCTATTGATGATATTGATAAAATCGAGTTTGAAAAAGTTGTTGAAAACAATAATAGAGCTAGAAACATATTGCTTCAAGGACTTGCTAGAAAAGAATTCGATAGAGTCTGTCATTTACTCACTGCTCATGAAATTTGGAAATCTCTTCAAGATTATCATGAGGGCACTGACTCTGTAAAAGAAGCTAGGCAAGATCAATTTAAAAAGGAATACACTAGATTTGAAATGAACTCTGGAGAATCTCTAGATGATTGTTTTGCTCGCTTTAACAGAATCTTAAACAATCTTAGAGCTGTAGATGTAAAGTACACTGACTCTGAAAATGCTAGACATTTCCTATCATCTCTTGATCTTAAAATCTAGCAAATGAAAGTGACTGCTTTTAGGGAAGCTCACAAGATGAGTGAAATGACTTTGGATAAACTATATTCTAGTCTCAAGACTTTTGAGATAGACATTGTTTCAAGAACTTCCAATGATAACTCTATGGCTCTTAATGCTAATTCTTCATATGATAATGCTACTAGTTCGTCATCATCATATTCCATTACTGCTTTGAGTGCTCTTAGTGATGAACAGCTAGATCAAATACCAAAAGATACACTTGCTCTTCTTTCCAAGCGCGTCAATGCAGCTTACATGAGATCAAGGGAGAGAAGAGGAGCCTCCATCCACTGCTACAACTGCGACAAGGCCGGGCACATCCGTGCTAACTGTTTCAAGAACAAAGATAGAGAGGAGAAGGAGCAAAGCAACTCCTCCAAGTCCTTCCGGCCAAAAGAGAGCAAGGACAAAAATAAGCAACGGACAAAGAAGATGCTCAACAAAGTCTTCGCGGCAATTGGTCGCTTAGACTTAAGCGACATTGATGACTCAACTGGCGATGAGAAGGAAGTGAAGCAAACGAAGCTGAACGAGAAAGATTTCACTGGACTGTGCTTCATGGCGAAAGAGAACACTAGTGATTCTAGTGACAACGGCAGCACCTCCAGCGACGGTGATGAGGTAATACCCTCGTATGATGAGCTTTGTGAAGTTTTAGTCATATTGAGAAAATCTTTAAGAAAATCTTCACTCAAAAATAAAAACTTAGAGAAAGATCTATCCATGCTGAAAACTGAAAACTTTGATCTTAGAAATTCAAATTCTGAAAAGACATGTGATTCTTGCTTAGATCTCAAATTTGAAATTAAATCTCTAAAAGAGGAACATATGATTAAACTAGAACAAGTTTATGCCAAATAATTGAAAAATGAAAAACTTGTGAAAAATGTTGGTTGCTCTACTGATTTACATGGTCAATCTTCTTGTTCTAAATGTTCCATACTAGAATTGAAGTTGCATGATGCAGATGCTAAGATTACTCAATTGTTTAATGATTTGCTTACACATGAAGTTCTCTCATGCTCAACTTGTCGCAAGCAAAAAGGAAAAGTAGATGTTCCCTGTAATAATTGTTTAACACTCTCTCGAAAAATTGATTACTTGGAAAAATCTTTAGAACGTTTTACTAAAGGAAAGAAAAATCTAAATATGATTTTGGATCAATCAAAAGTCAGCACTCATCACAAAGGTTTAGGTTTTGATCCTTATGCTCATCACAAATCATATGCTCCTACTATTGTTAAAACTCTTGAAAGTGGAAAGTTTGAAATTGTCAAAGAACCTAAGAAAACTGTCTTCAAATCTGCTGGAATTTTATCTTCTACAATGATGAATGCAAATGTTGCTTCTGCTCATAAAGTCAAACCATTTGTTAAGTACAATTGCACTCATTGTGGAAAAGATGGTCATTTGGTGAATTTTTGTTTTAGACTAGCCAAACAACAGAGAAAGGAAAATTCAAAGGCTAACTTTAGACAAACATGTATCATTTCTCAACATGTTCCGCTAGTGAAAGCAAACAAAATTCCTCGAAATTCATCTACTTTGTATTCACAAGCTTTTGTACGATCACCTCCTCGTCGAGTGATTCAGTGCTGGATACCTAAATCATATTTCTCTAACCCCCAATGAATCCTCGGCATCTTACATTCACAACATGTAGGTAGTACGAGAAGGGAAGGAGAACATCTGGGTTGTTGATTCAGGATGCCGCCAACACATGACAGCAACCCAAGTTGGTTCTCCTCCTAACAAAAGCATCTCGGGAACGAAGCGATCACTTTTGGAGATGCTACTCATCGGACGCGTCATTGCAAAAGGTACAGTGAAGGTAAATGAGCACTTTACTTTAAAGAATGTCTCTTTGGTGTCTAAACTGAAATTCAACCTTCTGTCTGTATCTCAATTGTTGGATGAAAACTTTGAAGTAAGTTTTAAACCGAATACATGTAGAGTACTCGATGCTTCTGGAAACTTGATTCTTGAGATATCTAGACTTGGAAAAATTTTCATAACAAATTTTAGCAATGCTTCAAGTTCACATTGTTTTGTTGCTTCAGAATCTAGAAATCTCAATTTTTGGCATCGTCGGTTAGGCCACATGAGCTTTGATCTGTTATCTAGATTGAGTGGTCTAGACTTAATTCGTGGCTTGCCGAAATTAAAATCTTGCAAAGACATTGTTTGTGCTTCCTGTCGACATGGTAAGATGGTTGGAGCCCCTCATGCTCCTGTCTCAACTGTGATGACCACCGGCCCCGGTCAACTTCTTCACATGGATACAGTAGGACCATCTCGAATCCAATCGGCCGGAGGTAAGTGGTACTTTCTAGTAATTGTTGATGATTATTCGAGATACTCTTGGGTGCATTTTCTCTCTTCAAAAGATGAGATCTTTGGACTTTTTCATGTTTTCATTAAAAGATTGATAAATGAATTGCCTAACACATTGAAAACCATAAGAACTGATAATGGTTCGGAATTCAAAAATGCTTTGTTCAAATCTTTTTGTGAAACTAATGGAATTGAACATCAATTTTCCTCGCCATATGCTCCCTCACAGAATGGTGTTGTAGAAAGAAAAAATAGAACTTTGATTCAAATGTCTAGAACTATGCTAGATGAATACAACACTTCAAGAAAATTTTGGGCTGAGGCAATTTCTTCTGCTTGCTATATATCTAATAGGATCTATCTTAGAGCTTTACTTGGTAAAACATCTTATGAACTGAGATTTGGTCAGAACCGCCTGCATTTTCTCACTTACGAGTGTTTGGTTGCAAATGCTTTATCCTTAAACATGGAAATCTTGATAAATTCGAAGCTCGTAGTACAGATGGTATTTTCCTTGGCTATTCGTTGCACTCTCGTGGATATCGTGTACTTGATTTATCGACTAACAAATTGTTGGAGACATGCGATGTTACTTTTGATGAGGCTAGCCCTGGAGCTAGACCCGACATTTCAGGTTCACGAGAAGATTTAGAGCCAATCTTTTTGGATAAAAGATTCGGAGAAAATGATGAAGATAATGATGATGATGAGCTCATACCTACAGAACGGGAAGATGTTCCTGAACCAATTGATGTGACTACTACTTTAGATTCTCCTACACCTCCCACGACAGTGAAACAAGCTGGACCTCCCCTTGCATTACGAAGAACCATCCTCTGAACAAATTATTGGAAGTCTTCATGAAAGGGTGACACGTTCTAATTCATCTCAAACTCTTTTATGCATGCATTCTGCTTTTGTTGCAAATTTTGAACCTAAGAACATTACTCATGCTTTAACTAATAGTTCTTGGGTAGATGCGATGCATGAAGAGTTAGAAAACTTTGAACGGAATAAAGTTTGGTCTTTAGTGGAACCTCCTAAAAATCAAAACATTATTGGAACAAAATGGGTTTTTAAGAACAAGTTAAATGAAGATGGAATAATTGTTAGAAACAAAGTTAGACTAGTAGCTCAAGGATATTCCCAACTTGAAGGAATTGATTTTGATGAAACTTTTGCTCCTGTTGCTCGTTTAGAAGCTATTCGCATCCTCTTGGCTTTTGCAGCATCAAAAGGTTTTAAGTTATTTCAAATGGATGTGAAAAGTGCTTTTCTAAACGGTTTTATAGACGAAGAAGTTTTTGTAAAACAACCCCCTGGCTTTGAAAATTAAAAATTTCCTAATCATGTGTATCGATTATCAAAAGCTCTTTATGGATTAAAACAAGCCCCTCGTGCTTGGTATGATAGATTAAAAGGCTTCTTGCTTCAACATAATTTTGAGATGGGAAAAGTTGATAAAACTCTGTTTACTCAAAATTCAAATGATCAATTCCTTGTGGTGCAAATTTATGTGGATGATATTATCTTTGGAGGATCCTCCCACTCTCTTGTGTTGCATTTTTCTGAGCAGATGTCCAGGGAATTCGAGATGAGTATGATGGGAGAGTTGACATACTTCCTTGGATTTCAAATCAAGCAAGCGAAAGAAGGGATCTTCTTGCACCAATCCAAGTATACAAAGGAGCTACTAAAGAAATTCGACATGGGAGAAGGAAAGTCAGTATCTACTCCAATGAGCACAACAAAAATTTTGGACCCTAACGAGAATGGTGTCGAAATGGACCAAAAGGAATACAGAAGCATGATTGGATCATACTGTATTTGATCGCTTCAAGGCACGACATACATTTTGCGGTTTGTTTGTGCGCTCGATTTCAAGCCTCTCCTCGAGAATCACATCGACAAGCAATTAAAAGAATTTTCAGGTATCTTCATTGCACTTCGAATTTGGCATTTGGTATTCTTGTTCTTCTTCGCTTACACTCCTAGGATATTCGATGCTGATTTTGCGGGGTGTAGATTAGATAGAAAGAGTACTTACGGCACATGTCATTTTCTTGGCACTTCACTTGTTTCTTGGTCTTCTAAGAAACAGTCCTCGATTGCTCAATCTACTGCTTTGAAGTGAATACGTTGCGGCCGCTAGTTGTTGTTCACAAATTCTTTGGATCACTTCAACTCTTAAAGATTACGGCATTAACTTTAATAGTGTTCCACTTCTTTGTGATAATACTAGTGCAATTCACATCGCTAAAAATCCTGTTCAACATTCAAGGACTAAACACATTGATGTTCGATATCATTTTCTTAGAGATCATGTTGAAAAATGAGCTATTGAACTGAAATTTGTTGATTCGGATGCTCAAATTGCTGATATTTTCACTAAGCCGCTTGATTCTTCTCGCTTTGCTTTCTTACGCGGCGAACTTGGGATCATTCATCCCCATGGGTTGATTTGAGGGGGAGTCTTGATTTTAACTCTTTCATTTGTGTTACTTGACTTTGGTTACTACAAGGAGCTATTTTGACAAAATCAGTTTATGACATTTTACTTGTTTGCTCTAATTTGCTTATGCAACAACTATTCTATGTGTTAGAGCCTCCATATTCTCACAATTTGCTTTCTCATTGGATAAATTGATACAAAATATGAAAACTCTCGTAAAAACTCTCCAAATGCTTTACTTTGATTATATACCTTGAATATACTTCAAAGCTTGAGATAATGCATTCATTAAGGGGGAGTTTTGAGATGTTGATGACTATTTTGTCAAAAAGGGGGAGAGCAAGTCAAGAAGAAGAAAAATAAAAAGAAAGGAGAAATTCAAACTGTTTGAGAATTTGGATTTACATGGTCTTTACTTGGTCTTGGAATCTTTTTGGTCTCAAACTCTCATTTGGTATTTTTCTATACTTTTGTCAAATCTTATATTGTGTTTTGTCAAATTACTCATCAAGGGGGAGATTGAAGGATCATTGTTTTTTGATCCATGTGTTTTTGATGATGAGTATTTGAATATTCGAAGAGATTTGAAAAGATTCAGATTTTGCAAAAGAGTTTGGTCTGATTTTTTAATTATGTTTTTGGTTGATTTTATTTGATGCAATGCGCTCGTGTGAGTGGTTGCATGGATTAACTTGAGTCAAGTCGCGGACTTGGGCTCGGAAATTGTTTGTGTGTTTTTGTTCACGTGCAGGTGTTGCTTGAGGTCGAATATGGTCGGTGATGGGATCGAGACTAGGTTCAAGGAGGAACTGAGGTCGTGAGGGTCGAGGATATCATGCGAGATGTTCGGACTAGAGAACAGTGCACGTGAGATCGAGATCGTTGCAGCGTAGCGGCAGGTAGTCGTACGAGTGTATACGAATCTTTTGTGTGTGAATATGCATGCATGCATTGAGTATGTGTGTGTGCATGCAAGTGTGTGTGCGTGTGCATGCATGTGTGTGTGTGTATGCTCAATCAAGCAAACAATTGTTCAATCAAGCACAAGGTGCAAAGAAGAGCTTGTATGCTCTATTAGTTTGTTTAGGGTTTTCTAATCATTGAAGATTAGAAGATTTTTGGTGTCATCTTGTTGAAGATGGCTTTGGAATAAAAAGATAGGTTTGTAACACCCCAAAATTTTGCTTTTCTTAAATTCATGTGTGATTTGGCACTTTGGTGAATTTTTGGAATTTTCTGGAATTTATTTGGATTTATTTGGAGTTTATTTGAATTTATTCCATTTTGAAATAATTAAAGAATTAAACTTTGCAAATAAAATTTTGTTGGAAATATTTTATTTGAGTCCAAAATGATCCAAAGTATTTTCCAGAATTTTTCTGGAATTTTTCTGAGTCTTTTGATATTTTTAATGAATTAAATGAATTTCTGGGAATTATTTTAATTATTAAATCGCTGGAAAATGCGAGTGGGTTTGTACTGTTCATCCGACCGGACCCGAGTCCGAGTCCGACTCGAGTCCGACCCGAGCCACGTGGTCGAGCCGAACCCACTCGGCTGAACCCTAGCCACGTGACCGTTGGATCGAGATCCAACGGCCGTGACGGCGCCACGTCACGCGAGCCCGATCCGACCGGATCCGGGTCGGACCCGTTCGCGCCAAGCCATCGTGGCCGTTGATCACGCCACGTGGACGGTCCGGGGTCATCGTCCCCGATCCGGAGACCTCGCCGCGGCCGTTGCCCTCCGCCGCCGCGTCGGACTCGGATTCCGCGCTATAAAAGCCGTGGACCCCCTCCCGAGGATCGTCGTTTGACGCCGCGCCCGTTGCCCTAACCCACGCCTGCAGGGAAACCCTAGCGCCGCCGCAATTCCTCGCCGTAGTTAAGAACAGCCGCCGTGTGTTCTTCGTTCTTCGCCGCAAACCAGCCGCGCTCCGCCGCCTCCGTGGTCAGATCCGCAACCCCCGCGACGAGGCGAACCTGGGCGCGTACTTCATCTCGCCGGAGGCCTCGGAACGCCCGCGGAAGGTCGCCGTCCTTGTCTCCTGAGCTCGAACTCCCGCCAAGGCCGCCATCAACCGCTGCGGAAAGCTCGGACCGTCCGATCCCGATCGAGCAGCGTGAGCCCACGTTTCTCCCCAAACCCTAGAATCAGATTAGATTCGACCGCTGGATCAAGATCCAACGGCCCACGATCGCCACGTCGCCGTCTTGTGGATAACGTTACGGGTTAGGATCGTTTCCAACCGTTGGATCAAGATCCAACGGCTCAGATTAACCGCGTTCACCCCAAACGCGTGAAGCATAGATCCAATCTGGGCCGTTGATTTTCAAATCAACGGCCGAGATTGTGCCACGTGTACCCAAGCCACGCCACGCGCGCGTGAGCGCGTGTCTCTGACACGCGGGGCCCGCGTGTCAGCGGGACAACCGAACCGCACCATGACGTCACCGCTGACGTCACGGTGGGGCCTGCATGTCAGCGAGTTGGACCGCACGGGTTAATTGCGTGCGTGACACTGACATGTGGGGCCCACATGTTAGTGACACAAGGAGCCGTGGACCGAGTCCACGGTAGACCCGAGCCGAGCGTGGACCAAGTCCATGGACCGGCTGACGTCAGCCAACCAGTCAGCGGTTGCCACGTGTCCAGGCTGACGCAATAATTAATTTCCGAAAAAGAAAATGATTTATTAATTCGAAATAATGATTTCAGATTTTGTTTCAAACTTCAAACGCTTATAACTTTTGCGTTTCAACTCCGATTTGAGTGATTCAAATTTCTAAATTTGTATAAAATTGAGATCTACCTAAATATAAATTTTATTTAATTTTTGGACTAAAGTTTTTCTCTGTAAAATTATTTAATTGATTATTTAAACTTTAAATAATCATAACTTTTGCATTTTAACTCCAAATTTGACGATTCCAGTTTCTAAAAATTCATAAAATTATGTTCTCTCTGTTTATGGATTTTATTTGGATGATTGGATACTTTTTGCCTATTGTTTATTCGTGTATTTGCTATGTGCACGCTTTACGAGTAGACGTTGAAGTGCCGGAAGGATTTGAAGGAGAAGTATTGACTCAGGATCCAACTCAAGACCAAGAACAAGTACTTTTTGAAGGCAAGTTGTGCTTTGACCATGTTGATCCTATTTCGAAATCTATTTTGATTTAACTTATTGCATGCTAGTTCAGTTAGAAAATACTTTATTTAAATTTGGGGAATTAGATAAATACCAATTTGCAGTATGACACCTTGATTATTTAAATATGTGCCATGACCCCTTGTCACCCTAGTTGTGGTTTACTAGTTGGACATTATTAACTTGCCAACATGGGTTTTAGACCGTTGTAGTAAACTGCTTAGACTCACACGTGCTCATGACATGATTTTGGACAAACAAATGTTAATATTGACTTAATGATATATTGAACCTGTTTTGGAAAGGTATCATGTGATGTTGATGGCACGTGGTGCATGGTAATCAAGCTGGGTTTGATAAATAGTTTTCGGCCGGGCATGTGGCAAGAATAATCAGTGGGCCGGTTGTGGCATTGGGGATGTTGATTTGGTTCTTCGGGTAGTCTTGCCCTGGTCACCCTAAGGACTTAATCTTGCAAGCCTTTGAACTGGGTCTAACGTGCAACCACATGCGTAATGGGACGGACCTAGTTGACTAAGTTGCTAATAACGCACTGTGGGACCTCGGGAGGTCAACTACACCCTTTGTGTAAGTTATGCGGGGAGCGCATCGGGCCGAGGCCAGGTACCCATCTAACGGTTGATTGGCCTAAACTTCGCCTTAGCTAAGGGAAGGGTTAGTGTGCAATAACCGGGGAGGACCACTTGTATTGTTAGAAGTTTTCGAAAGACTTTGTTACGGGAACTCGCCTTTGTGGTGTTTGACTGTATCTTGTGGGTAAAGTGCATAACCTCTGCAGAGTGTAGAATCTATTCGAATAGCCGTGTCCGCGGTATTGGACATCGCTCGGGAATTACAGTCAAGGGTTAGATTTTCTCAAAAATAACTTGGATTTGAAAGGTTGGGTTGGATTAATAATGATGTTGATGGAAATGTGGATTAGGATGGGAAAGATGTTCATTAAACTCCTTGAAAAGTTATCTATGCTTTACTTATTTCTACTGCTTTCGAATCTATTTATGATACTTGTTAAATGCTGTTTTACGCAAATATACCTTGAGCTATTCCTTTGTACCAAGCCATGCATATAGTATATTAGCACGCATTCGTGCATGACTTGCCGAGTACCAAGTACTCACCCTTGCCACAATACAACACAGTTGAAGAGGAGACTACACCAGCTTTGGAGGAGGAGCTCCAAGAGGAACCGTCTACTTAGGGAGCGAGCCCGATCGGTTGCACGTGGTATCTTGGATGGCGCCACGGTTATTTGATTTTCCGCTGCTACTATTTCTCTCTTAATAAGTTTCGCCTGCAAGGCATACATTTGTAACTTGACCATAAGGTCGAGTAACCATTTGACTACTTAAATAAAAGTACTTTATTAGTATCGAGTGGTATGATTGTGATATTTACCGATGTTAAGACTGTGCACTAGCGTGTTCTGGACTAGTGCTGAATACACAGAGGGTCGGATTTGCAAATTCGGGTCCCGACAGAGGTGGTATCGAGCCATCTTGACCGTAGGCTCAACCCTAAGCTAGAATGGTCGTAGTGAGGATAAAACCTATTTTCTAAAGCTAAAAATTTGTCAAGATAAGAAATGATATCTCGACTTACCCCCTTCTCTCTTTCCTTGTCTCTTGCTGAATATTCCCTTACCTTGTCACGATTTAAAATTTCGAGTTCTTATGTGAGCACTCTTGTGACAGATGGAGGGAGAGTTCAACTACGTCGATCTAGAGGTTGGTCACGCCATGAACTTTGGCATATGCTTCACTCTCGGAGATTTTGAGAAGCCGCAATACCAAGTGGAAGTGATCAGACAAGCAGGATTGATCAAGGCTTGTGACGTGAAGATTGAGGTACCTGCTAGGCAGAAGGGCCCAGGCAATCGCCCGATACACTGCACTGCCAGGAGGTCTACAATGCAGATGGGTATCCAAGAAGTATCACGACGAGCAATGCGGCACATTACCCGTATCTACGCCAGAGAGTTGGAGAGCACGGTGTTCCGTTATCACCACAAGAGCAATAACCTTCTTGATCCGAAGGCAATTCAGGATGAGGATGCCATGGTTACACAGTTGGCACGACTTCTTGTCGCCCAGGAGGATGTACTCGATGATACAAGCAAAGAGCTACAGAAGCCCCGCAAGGAGATCACAACAGAGAAGAACAGATGGCGGGAAGCTCAAGAGTATGTGTCACACCTTCTGCGAAGGATTGACGAGTTGGAGATGGCTTTATACGGACTGCAACGAGCCAAGATTTCGAGCTACACGAGAGAGATCCTGTTGAGTCTGATCTCGATGAGGACACTGCTTCTTCGACTACCACAGATGACACAGTTGCTGGACATGGCAATCGTTTCGCGCCTATGCCGCAGCATCCGTACCCAGGCCGTGGAGGTTTTCTCGATGAGTGAGCATAGGTTCTATAGTGAGACTCCTTCGCCGAGTCGCGTCATAGAATAAAGAGTCACCCTTTAGGCGTTAGACTCCAGTGTTAGTTCGATTTGGATTTTCATTGTTTCTTTGAGTGTGCAGTATGTGTTGCAAGGCCCTTAGGCATTGTAAGCAACCATACCAAGTTATTAATATCAATAATAAAGTTGGACCTTAAAGTTACACATTTTGCCCCGCATAAGTTCCATATTACTTGTCTATTCTTGATTCCCCCTCATCTCTAAAACTTAGAGCAAATCGACAGATGGTGAACACCCGCGGAAACTTTGGAAGCAATGGAAGTGGTTCTCGCCAAATAGAAAACCCCAATGATGGAGCACCGGCACCACCAGTTGATATGCAGAATTTTGGAGCATTTCTTGCTGCTCAGACTCGATTGATGCATGCTATGATGCAACAAATGCAACACGCCACCGCTCAGGCCACGCCTAATCAAGTCAATCGGGACAACGCCGTAATACAAGACTGCCGAGAGTTCATGAGGACTCACCCACCCACTTTCTCCGGGAATGCCAATCCATTGGAGGCCGATGATTGGTTAAGGTCAATTGAGAGGAAGCTACACATAGCTCAATGCATAGGAAATGAGAAGGTACTCTACGCTTCTCATCAGTTGGAAGGAACAGCCGCCGAATGGTGGGAGAACTTCGTACACGCAAGAGAACCCTCAAGATATCACTTGGGAAGAGTTCACGGTGCATTCCGCCAAGATCACGTGCGAAGGAATCATGGACCTTAAGAAGGAGGAGTTCAGAGCACTGAAGCAAGGTAATCAGCCAGTGGCCGACTACCTGAACAAGTTCACACAGCTAGCACGCTACGCACCTGAGGATGTAGCGACAGATAAAGCCAGACAGTCTCGTTTCATGAAGGGACTTAACTCAGGACTACAAGTAGGACTGATCACCCACACCTTTCCAGATTTCCAAGAGTTGGTGAATAAGGCGCTTATTCTTGAGGACAAGCGCAAGGAACTGGATGAGAACAGGAAGCGCAGAATGCAACAGTAGGGATCACGCCAGGGAACGCAACAGTTTTGATGCTTAGTTTGTTGATTGCTCCGTATGCGGTGTGGGGTTTTGTCTTCCTTGGTTGAAGACGAAGAAGAAGAGTCTAGTGTTGCGCTTCTTTTGTTCGCCTTTCCAGCTTTGATGCTTAGTTTGTTGATTGCTTTATGGGGAGAAGCATTCAATTTATTCCTGTGTTTGTCTTTCTCCGAGGTCAAAGGAGTTATTGAGGTGCTATGCCAGACCTGGTTGTCAGGGCTGATGTTCTGTGGCTTGGTAGGAGTAAGTGGTGTTTGATTTCGTCATTTTACTAGTTTGAGAAATCATCTTTGAAAACCCTTCTTGTTTCGTGAAAGTTTGGGGTTTGGTGTTTAGGTTTAATTCGAAAAAAAGGGGATTACTTGATCGCTTGGTTCCCTTTTAAGAAAATTGTCTTTCCACCATTTTCCTCTATGGGAGTCTTTGAGATTGAAAAGTGTTTTAGAGAATTTCCTCTTGCATGACCAAGTTTGGGTTTGTAGCATTGCAATTTTGAGAGTCAAGTTTCCTTTTGAATTTGGGATGAGTTTCAAAACTAAAATGCTGCAAACAAAGTAAGTAGTCTTTTGACTGAAATCGTTTGTCACTAGTGAGAATTGTTGTTTAGCATGTTATGTAGTATGTACCAATGTGGATTATGGAATGATGTATTGTTAAGTTAATTTGTGAGTTGAAATAATTCAATGCGGTTGTTATCTTTAGCTTGAGAATAAATAGGCTACTAGTGTTGTAGAGTACTCTAGAGCGAGAATGATTAAATGTGTTAATGTATATGTTTAGAATCTGTCGCTTTTTCTTTAAAAGTGCTTATGACCCCCGATAATATTTAAAGTTTTAAATCCTGGTGCGTAGTGAGAACATTAAGATGATGTAAACCATTAACATTGTTATAGAAACTTGGTTGGTTGTTTAAAGATGTTTTAAATTAACGTGTTAGTAGGAAAATTTAATCATGATGGCTTGTGACTTTAATTTGGAAGTTGATTAGAGTTGCTATTTACGTTGTTGCAAACTACTAGTATATTTGGAAGTATGCAGTTGTGTCTCTACAATGATAGTATTGATATCAATTGAGAAGACATAAGACTTATTGTTAATGATGTTGTTAAGGGCAGTGTTAATGCTAGTATTCAATCTATTTTAAATAGTTGGAGTATGTTGTGTGGTGGTAATTTTGTTATAACCTATGTATGGGGTAGCTTAAAGCAATGTTGTTGTTTATGATTATGCTGTTTATCGATAATGATGACTTAGAAGTGGTGTTAATTGTTTAGGTTAATCGTTGAAAAACCATCCTTAAAATGAAGGACATTGTAACATGCTATGATGGAGTGAACCATGGATAATTAACATGATGTAGAATTTAATCCTTAATGAATGTATATCTTAGAATCATGTTTACGGATTTTGTCTTGTGGAAATAATATCTATTTGCTGAAGTCATTGATTAGTTGAATAGGTTGCGATTATTAAAAAAAAAGTTAATGTTTGGATGGTATAAAATTGATAGGTTGATCATGCTAAGGTAATTGTTGAAGTATTATGTTTTAAATCCAGAATATGATGTGGCATGATGTGTTTGTCTGTGGGGATCAGGATGAGGTAGTATTGGTTGGAGGTCTTTTTGATAAGCATCATAAACTTTATTTATAAGTGTTGGGAAAGGTAATAAGAGAAAGAGTTTGTGATGTAGTTTTTGGTTGAACCTTGATGGGGCTTCTCAAGGAGTAAATAGTGATTATTGAAGTCTTTAATGAAAAGCGTAGTGGAACACTAGCGATGATTGTATTTATGCTAAGCTGGTGTTTAAAACCTTCTGGACTGGTTTGGTTGTTTGCTATCTTGGTTGAATGCTTTCAGTTGAGGTGTTCCTTATGTTGAGTTTCAGAGTTTCCCAAAAACTCGTAGTGTTTAGTGTCGATCTTTGGTTTTGGCCCATTTGTTTAGTTTGTGTTGTGAGTATGGATTTACACCCAAAAGTCTTTGAGTGGATTGCGCTCCTTCGTGTTCGCACTGAATCATCCTTGGAATAAATTTGAAAATGAAACAGATGGACATAGAGGGTTGTGTTGGAAAACCCTCGAGGTTTAATTTGCAATCTCCTTTTTGGCTAGAGTTGGAGTTATTTGGAAAATCTGTGTGGTGTTTGCAAGCGTTTCAAAAGGTGGTGTGTGGATGGTTCATAAATGATTTAGTTAGTGAAGTGTTCCCTTTTGAAATGAGTTTCTCTTTCTCATTGAGAAAATTTGTGGTGGTTGTGTGTGCAGATGTTTAATTGTGGAGTTGATGTTCAGTTCCAAAATGTTGATTTTGGTTAGTATGCGGGGTTTTGCAAGGTTAGCTTTAAATGGATAGTGGGTTGTGACACGTTGTGGTGTTTTCCTGTTAACTATGATGCCGTCATTGTTTATCTGAATTATTGCAATCATCGATGTTATGGGCGTTTCATCATGTGATACCGAAGAAGAAGTCTTTTGGTGAATGACTATTTGGTATTGTTTGTTACGTGATGAATGAATGGTGAAAAAGAACAATGACAACGTTTATGTACAACTAAACATTAAAGAGTCGATGAGCCAGGTCGGTGAGAAAGTCATATATGGATATATGACTAATCCGGAGTGCTCTTGAAAAGTGTGCATGCATGTCATGAATCGAGATGTCCATTTTTTTCTAGTATGAAAAGAAAGAATGAAGAATTTCTGGCATTTTGGTTGTGGTGTAGGGGATTTGTACTTCTCTTGCTCTATAGATGGGAGTGAGGATATAAATGTTCTTGGTTTATGGTTGAGTATGCGAAATATGTGTACACTTGGTCTTGGTAATTAAGTGTTATTGTGTGAGGGTGAGTCCCACTTAAGAAAGGAGCCAATTGTGGTTTGATAAGGTTTTACGATCCTAGCTTGGGGCTAGGTGTCGAACCTTAGTGGTATAAGGGTGGTTTGTGATGGAGGTTGTTGATGTATGGGTTTAACCTTTATTAAGAGTATCGATGGGTGGAAGTGAAGTTGACGGTAGTTCGGTGATAATTGTCCTACCGTGAGCAATCGTCTTAACTAGTTGTTTCTGGGTTTTAGTCTTGCCTGGGAGAGGATGGAATGAAAAGTTAGCATGATCGTGTATCGGAAGGGCAAATGTGCCTTATTGAGTTATTCCCCTCGATGGAAATTTTCGGGAATGTAGAGAGGTCGTTAAAGGAATTGTGACTCGCTTTGATTGTGTCATGTTGAGTTTAATGAAGAGGGTTCTAGAGGCTGGTATTGTGTTCTTCTTGAGAGTAGTTTCGAATAAAGGGATCGGGCACGTTAGTGCCAAGGAATGTATGGAATAACGAGTGTGAGACCGTTTTATTTCGCAGTCTATTTGGGAATTGAAGTGAAGGCGGAACCGTGAGAGGTTGCACTCTGTTGAGCTAAATCAACATTTTCTCGCTAGTGTTGGTTTTGAGAACTCGCTTGTCGTTTGTTCCGGTTTGAGTCTTTGTGTGAATGTTTTCTTTGTTGTAAAGAAGTCTTTTGTCCCTTGGGGACTTTGTTGTTGATTTTGGCGTTCTTCGGATTCGAGGTCGAATCCTGTTTAAGGGGGGGAGAATGTGACACTACGGAATGTCGGGACACCGTAAAAGGTGAAATTGGAGAATGTGAGATTATAAAATGTGAAAATGGAGGTTAAAATTTACGTTATGCCGTTTAATCGCGTTTCCGGGCCGATTCCGGGAGTTTGGGCCTAAGGAAAAGGGTCGTGGGCTTTGGTGGGAAGGTGTTTGGGCCCAAGTGGGAGTGGGAGACCTGGTTGGGCGCCTCCCCCTGCCCTTTGTGCACCCCTAATCCTGCCCAAGCCGTCCCCCCCCACTTCCTCCTCTTCCCCCAAACCAGCCGCCACCTCCCCCTTGTGCGCCACCCTCCTCCTCCCTCCTCCCCATTGCACCACCACCCCTCCCCATTGCACCACCACCCCTCTCCTCTCCTCTCTACAACCCTTGCTGCCTCTAGGGGAGTTTTCCACCTCACCACCCCACAGATCCGTCCATTGGAGCGCTCCGCGACGAGGAGATCCGGTGGATTTGGAGCGAGGAAGGAGATCGCGTGAACCGGAAGGAGATAGCGCGAACCGGGAGGAGATCCGTTGGTTCTTCGTTCGTCGGGCGAAGGTATGGCCACGGGAATCCTTGGGGTTGGTCTAGGTACTGTTCTAAGGGTTGATATCATGTTTTTAGATCAATTGGTGGTGCTGTAATTGGGTAGATTAGATGAAATCTAGAGTTTGCCATGTTCTCTGTTTCGGACAGAATGAGCAGTCTACCTAGGGTTTGATATTTCGCCAATTTAGATTCGGAATTTGGTCGGCCTCCGGTTGAGGAAGTTGTAGGTAATTTCAATACCTTTCAGTGGACATAAAGAACGTCCAATTCCGCCTAGCCGTTTGAAAGTTATGCTCGTTTTACCGAACGTGTTAAAAAACTGTTATGAGATTGGAACAGATCACGGTATTCTGTAGATTAAACCACTTTAGAGGCCGAATCAGTTTTTTCGTATACTTAGAAAAAGTTAGGAAATTTCCTAAGCTACGTGAGGATGTACTCGTTTAATCAATTTGGAGTTTTAGAACTCAAGTTATGTTCGTTGGAAGTCTGCTGTCCCGACGGGACAGAACCTCTGTTTTTGGGTTTTGCGAGTAGTTTGCGATGTCGGGGTAGAAGAGTGTTTGCATACTGTTTGGGGGGCACGTTTTGAGTGTGTGGTTTGTACGTGCAGGTGGTGTGACCCCGGCAGTGCCCTCGTCCTCTCGTCAATCCGTCGCCCGAGGTTAAGGCAAGTGTATTGGAATGGGTATCGTTTAGATTGTTGCTAAACTTGATTGGATACAACTTGCTTTATGATATGATGCTAAGAATGATGTTTGCCTATGACATGATGAACATGATTTCATATTGATTATGATTGTGTGGTATTTAATGTTTATGCCAATATTTACATGTTTATGTCATATGTGCATTCATAATGGAAGAGGCGTCCTATGATGATGCGGGCTTCTGTGTTCACACGTAGTGAACACGAAAGACCTACCTCGCAGTCCCATCCACGTGCGTGCATGGGAGCGAGTCAGTAAGAGTAGGCACCCTCCATCTACGGGATGGAAGGGGAAGGGGGTGCACGCCGACGGGTGTGCACTCGGCAATACCGGTATGTGCTTCGTGGAGATATGAGCATTTGCATTGCATACATGATGATGATGAAATGAGCACAATGATGATGAGACATGAGAATGATATGGTATTCATGGTGTTGATCATGGTATTTAGTGATGATAACATTAAATTGTTTTTATGGTCCATTGCAATATACTTGCTGAGTGATGAACTCACGCTTGTGTTTTATGTTGTTTTTGGGTACCATGACACCGGCATGTGGGAAGGGGCAATAGCTACACATCTTCACGTAGTTCCAGCCACAATTACCATGTTTAGTCATGATCATAATAAGTGCCATGAACTTGGTGTATGAAATAATTTAGTGTGCTTGTGATCCTTATTTGCTTAGCTATAGATTATGGAGTGGTTGGATTTGGTTTTATTGGTTTATGTTGATGCTTTATCCATTATATATTGCTGCTTTAGATGTCTTATGTTATGATATATTTTGCCATGATATTGCTATTGTTTCAATTCATGTTAAAACAAAGGAGATGCTGCCGAAATTTCGGTTTTTAGCATTTGTGCCTTTGCTGTAATTTATCTTTATTTATGGATTTTAAGTGTTGTTTAGTCTATGTTTGGTAGCATTCGGGCATACTAGATGCCGGGGTGTTACAGTTGGTATCAGAGCCAGGTTGTAGGTCCTTGGAATGTGTATTTTTTAGTGTCATGCTATAGGGTACAACTAAAATGTGATGTGGAATAACTTAGAAACATGGCTTAGGTTTTAACTAAAATTTTGTCATAGGATAGCAACTTTAAAACTTGCAAAAGTGGAATAACTAATCTAAAATTTGACACACATGGATGCACAGTAGGAAAGGATATGGGTATCGTTTCTTTACGCTTAAATGTTGTATTTAAGCTTTGATGTTCAATGCTTCATTTGATAATGCATGTTGCTATGTGTCGGTGTTTCGTGCACCGGCAATACGAATTTTTGGTAAGTGGGGGTCACACGCTCCCTCTCCTCGAATGCTTGACTCAGGAAGCCAGGGGTTTATACTGGTTCGGGCTGAATGTCCCTACTCCAGTTCGTGCTGTTGGTGTGTATTGTTTCTCGAGGCGAACGATCGCCAAGGGGTTACAGATGAGGCAGGGTTTCGATCGATCGATCTCTCTCGCCCTCGGGTGCCCTGCTTCTCCTTATAGACTCGAAGGGGGCAGGTTACATGGGAGTTTGGAGAGAAAAAAGAAGGGGTACTATAAGCCTGGGAGTCTGGTCTTCTGTCTTGTCGTCCGACCGGGCTCCGTCTACCCCCATGCCGGGTTGGTAGTCCTGCGGCAGGGGGTCCTCGGCCGGGCTGACGGGGTGACGCACTGCTTCGTACGACCGTCAGCTCCGGCAATTAATTGTTTTTGACCTCAGCGTGGCCTCGGGAGGGGCGCTCTCCTCCGTGATGTGTCAGGATGACGGGACCGAGGCTTGACTTTCTGGCGAGTCCTCTGACATCCTCGGGAAGGGACCGCCTACCCTGGTACGGACGTCATGGGGCGCCGCGCACGCAGGGCAGTTGGCCGGACATCAGCTCAGGGCTTGACCCCTCGACCGCAGGTTGAGCCGTCCGACCGCGTGCTCTGACCTAAGAGGTCGGGGCCTGCCGACCGTCCGGAGCTGGTTCGAATCAGGGCCAGGTCCACTCTTTATGGCCCACGGGCCCTTCGCCAGAGCTGGGCTTCTAAAGAGGTCAGCCCGTTCGTGGTTCCAGGCTGATGGGGGTACCCATGGTATGTGTACTCGTCACTATGTCTATAGATAAATGATTGAATTGTTCTTGTTGTTGTGATAAAGTGGGATTGTGGTGCCGAAGGGTTTCGGTCACCTCTTTCTATTCATAGTAAGGGTATGGTTTGACGGTGTGGCCGGTTAACGCCATCACCGAAGAATTATTAACCCCTATAGGAGAAGAGTGCTTATCCTTTCTGTCGTAGACCGAGTAGTTGGTTGGAGTTGATTAGAAAAGTTGATGGTGGATCCTTTTGGATTTCTTTTACCGTTCTAACGATCGGTTTGGTTGGTTTTCTTGGTTTTAGTTGATTGAAACCAAAAGAAAAAAGTGTTTGGTATTGGATTTTCGCGGATTATTCCGTATGCGGTGTGGGGTTTTGTCTTCCTTGGTTGAAAACGAAGAAGAAGAGTCTAGTGTTGCGCTTCTTTTGGTCGCCTTTCCATCTTTGATGCTTAGTTTGTTGATTGCTTTATGGGGAGAAGCATTCAATTTATTCCTGTATTTGTCTTTCTTCGAGGTCAAAGGAGTTATTGAGGTGCTATGCCAGACCTGGTTGTCAGGGCTGAAGTTCTGTGGCTTGGTAGGAGTACGTGGTGTGTGATTTCGTCATTTTACTGGTTTGAGAAATCATCTTTGAAAACCCTTCTTGTTTCTTGAAAGTTTGGGGTTTGGTGTTAGTAGGAAAACATCGGTACGGATATTTTTCGAATACGGTATCGGATCGGTCGGGAATTATACGCTCTGTTTGCACCCCTACCAGTAGGCATCAGGGTACGTGCCTCTTGAACGGTCGACCGATTGTGGGCTAGTTGAAAAAACAATAATGTACTTAACAACATCCGATTAGCGCACGAAGATTACAGCCTATCTGATGGACCCGTCAGCCAAAACAAATGTAAAGACTAAAAGGCAAGCGCTAAGATACGTAATGGTTCGCCGCCATGAACTTTACCAATGCCGAACGCCCGAGAATTGCGTTGTACGGGAGGTCTGCGTCAACCACCTCAAAGTTGATCAGTTCAATTCGGAAATTGTCTGGGTTGCCGAAAGTGATGGGCAGAACTACTTGTCTAATGCGTGTGGTCGAGCTGCCTGGCACGATCCCGAAGAATGGAACGGCGATGTTCTTGATCTTCGACCGGGGAATCTGCATCCGGTATAGTGCGCTCGCGAGGAGCAGGTTGAGGGAGCTGCCGCCGTCGAGCATGACCCGCCTGACCGTGGTGTTGCTGATGGTCGGGGTCATGACCAGGGTGGTCTTGAAATCCTTCGACATCCATTGAGGGGTATCATCCCCAGAGAATGCAATTATTGTGCCCGCCCACTTGCTGGGCTGGTCGACAGGCTTCTCGGTGGTTGCTTGATAGACCATCCGAGCGGTGCTCTTGAGCTCATGCCGGGATTGGTACGCAGATGAGCCCTTAAAAATGACATCAACTCGGTGATTGCCCTGTTGATATTCCAGGTCGAGGTCATCCAGGTCCTCACCCGCATTAATTTTGTCGGGGTTCTCCCCCTCCTTTGGGAGCGTGGGCATCTCGCCTTGTCCATCGTAAAAGGCATCCAACTTGTTCTTCTAGGCCCTGCAGTTTCGCAAGTCGTGGCCTTGCGCCCTGTGATAGCGACAGTACTTGCTGTAGTCGTACTTGGGCCGTTCCCCCTGCGGCCGGGCATCACCTCGTTGGGGCCCAGGTCGCAGGTTACACTGTTGAGGTTGGCGCGGTGCTTGCTGTTCATGTACTTATCAGTTCCATGAATAAATGTCACTCCTTTGTTCATTGAGTATGACTTAATTGTGAAACACATTGGTTATATGATATTATTCTAAATGATCCCTGGTCACATATCATTATTTGGGACAATAGTGATTTGACCAGCACATATATTGATTGATGGTAATGTTTCACATACCATAGATATGGAGATATCAAATCAATAATGTGGGCACATGTTAGAGAACATGGGGTTGGATAGACCTGCTCCGAGACACTGCTGAAATTGTTATCTTAAGAAGTGCCATCAGGATGTAATCTTGAGTGGTATACCTATATGATCCTTTGACCTGAGATTCTTATTGATTCTCAGCAAATGTAATTGTATACTTTGGGGCTATCAAACGCTTCACCATAACAGGGGAGTTATAAAGGTAGCGTACGGGTATGCCATGAAACATGACGTGAGGTGTAAGAGATCAAGATGGAATTTGCCCCTCCTTGATAACGGGAAAGATATCTCTGGGCCCCTCGGTGTGGATGGATAAGGAAAAGTGCATGGCCATGCCAAAGTGAATAAAGATTTAATCACGAATTATATCCATTACATTGACGAGTGAATTTGTCGAGCTATCACAAGGGTGGCACGCTTCTCCTCTTGAGCTTGACTGATATCGTGTGGCAAAAGGATCCTATGTGAGTATATCAAGGTTCAGCTGATTCGATCATTGTGTACATTCGAGGGTCAATATGTGCTGCTAGGTACCGCTATTGACTTGTGGTCTGGAAAAGGGGTTCTCCAGGACCTCGGCCGACTTGTACATGAGCCTAATGGGTCACACACTTAACGGGTTGGATCATGTGTAATGGATTGGATCCATTAGTGGGTTTATGTGGGTTTGAATCCTCTAGCGTCTTAATGGATTTCTATTGTAGAAGATCCATTAGTGTGAGCCCTAGTGGGATTCTATTACAGAAGGCCCGTTAGTGCACTCTATATAAAGGAGGCGTGGGGGCGTGTGGAGAGAGTGTCTCCCCACCACAAGCCCTAGCCGCCACCGCGTCTCACTGCCCCTAGAACCCTAGCCGCATGCGTGGGTGCTAGCACACCAGCGCGCAGTGATCCCACCCAGACGTGTGGATACCGTAGAGGCGTCATCGCTATTGCGTCGGCGCTGATCGATTCAATTGGCTACATCAACTATGCGACTACAATGACACTGTTGTGACGGTGATCCGCGACGAGGAGGAGTTGTACCACGTCGTGTTCGACTACGTACTGTGCTTTGGAGCACGCGGGGAGGCTTCACCCACTCTACTTCCGCTGCTAACGTGCTCCAAGGGTAATTCTCTATGATCTCTGACTCGCATGTTTCCTGGGTGTTCGCGGTAGAAAAGTTTTGTTTTTGGCTAGCGTAGCACCGCGTTCTCCTTCAGTGGTATCAGAGCCGATCTTGCGTTGTCTTGGATCTAGATGCTGCACATATGTTGATATGCTATTGAATTGGTCACGGGTTGATGAGATCAATCGGTATAGGGTTCATGAGGTACGAGTTGGTAGTGCTATGAGGCCAAAAAGATTAGTTGTGCTTTATCTAGATCATGCCGCGACCGGTCCATACCGGCTGGAAACACCATCTGGACTTCTGTCATGTGCCATCTATGATATTAGCCAACAGATTGAGGCCGCATGCGCACAACCTTCTTGAGGGGCCTACACGACCAAAAGATTAGTTCGTTCTCGTTTTGTTTCGTGCCGTGCATTACCCCTACCGGCTGGTAACACCATCGGGGTAGTAGCCCTCGCCGAATAGATCGTGCCAACAGATCGAGATCGGTGTGGTTGCCGCCTTCTCAAGGATCTTATGGAAATTGAGACATTCTGATGGCTTGGGATCGGTATGATTTGATCAATCCGATTGGATTTCCATAGCGTTTTCATAGATGTGATCTACGTTCCCCAAAAAAAATTTCTACGGGCGCTGCCCGCACCCGCGAGGGGCACTGCCCCTTCGAACCCCGCTCGCAAACCGGCTAGCAGGACCACCGATAGTCAGCGTAGCGCCCACTAATTAAAACTTGTTCACATCGCGCGCTAGAATTCGATCCAGCGTCTAACTTGTTTTTGCAGGGAATGATGTGAATGGTATGGCTCCCTTGTGTGTATGTGATGCATTACTGTAATTTTCATAGTCTGTGTGCTATGGTTAATTGCAGCTTGGGCTGCCATGTTATTGTATAACAGCCTGCGTGCTGATTTGTGATGCTTCATATCCTCATGTAATTTGCTACTGTAGGACCGAATATAGCAATCAGAGGGGGGGTGAATGATTGTGCGGAAGCTAAAACTAAATTCTTAATCTATTAAAAGTTTACCCCAAAATAGAACCAAATAATTGCCTCGTTTTCGAAAAAAACAGAATGATAGAGGTTTGGTAAAACACGAATTCCTGGAGATCCAACCGTCCGATTGATCTGAAATTCAGACACAAGAAACTAGATTCCAATATGAATCAAACCCAAAAAGAATCAGCTCAATCAGACTTACGGATCAAAAGTTATGACCTTCGCAAGCTTACTATTCCAGAAGATGGCGAGAATAAATCTAACTAGAATTGTAGCTCGCCGAAAGATTTGATGAACTTGATCTTTATTTCTCCTTTCTTTTGTCTAAAATACTCCAAACAAAAGAGTACAACCCTAAAGCTTACTCAAAGCTTGATTGCCTTCAACAGGAGGCAACCCCTCTATTTAAAGAAGGCAAACACACCTAATCCTAGAAGGAGTCCTAATCCTAGAAGGATTCCTAATCCTAAAAGGATTCCCACTCCTAATCCTAGAAAGAGCATGTATTCAACACAACTCCACTTGGCCCAACCTGGCCGAGTACAACTCTTGCACGCGTATGGCAACCCTACCATACTCACGTGACTAACACTTTGCACGCGAATGACCTCATGCCATTCTCACGTGACTAACCATTCTTCATGTGCACCATTCTCTTAGCCTGAACGTCCCGCATGACATCCTTGACCACCAAGACCTCAGTTCCCCCTGAACCTAGTCCCGAACCTCAGTTCCTCCATGAACCTAGTTCGGTCCGTCATCGACCACATTCGCCCTCGAGCAATACACGCACATGAACAAACCACAAAAGCGATTCCGAGCACAAGTCCACGACTTGACTCACATTAAACCATGCAACCACTCACAGGAGTGCATTGCATTAAATATTCTAAGAACACGATTTCAAAACACGAACAAAAACCTTTGCAAAAATCAAAAGCTTTTCAAATAATAAAACTGATTTCAGATCTTTTCAAATAAAGAAACCAAAAATAAATCTTGTCGAAATATCAAACTGGTTTCAAATCTTTTTCAAATACTCATCATCAAAATCAATGGATCAAAAATAACGATCCTTCAATCTCCCCCTTGATGAGTAATTTGACAAAACACAATATAAGATTTGACAAGAGATTGAGCAAGAACCAAAAGACCAAATAATCCCAATTCAAAAACCTCCTTGACTTGTTCTCCCCCTTTTTGACAAAATAGTCATCAAGATCTCAAAACTCCCCCTTAATGAATGCAGTATCTCAAACTTTGAAGTATATTCAAGGTATATAATCAAAGTAAAGCATTTGAAGAGTTTTTAGGAGAACTTTCTCATTTTGTATCAAATTATCCAATGAGAAAGCAAATTGTGAGAATATGGAGGCTCTAACACATAGAATAGTTATTGCATAAGCAAATTAGAGCAAACAAGTAAAATGTCATAAACAGATTTTGCCAAAGCGAAAAAGAAATCTATTATGAGCATAGAGAGACTTCCAAATTCACTAATATTTGTCTCAAGCCTTTTTCAACCATTTGAATTTCCTTTTTCTCTTTTAGCAAGTTTGACAATTTTGCTTTGTGATCAACAGGGATGACAAGTAACTGCACACTAGCCCATACTTGTATATGAGTAGGTAGTTCTTTCTTGTATCTTTCTCAGTTTAAATTGGCAAGTGGCTTCACATTGTTCTGAACTTTTGTTTAGACAAGTAGCCTTTTCTTGCATCTTTTGCATTTAAATCCCTGGCAAGGAAGCTGCACATTGTACTAAACTTGTGTTTAGCCAAGTAGCTTTTGCTTGCATCTTTTCAACTTGCTTTTAACATTAAAACACTGATTTTGCTTGAGACTCATAATGATCATTTGAAGTCCAACAAAAACTCACACATAGTTTCTAATCAGCTCTAGCCTTTCAACAGATGACAAGAAACTTTTAAGCCTATTTCACAAATGCAATACCATAATGAGCAAGAGCCAAAATATTCTCGAAAAGCATCTCAAATTGAATTATTTTAGCCTTTTAGTGATAAGTAAAGCATTGAGCATTAACTTGGCTATATACACAAGAATAATCACCAAAGCTTTGTACTACATGATGCAATGTAAACAGGGGTTTTTACTTGAGGTGTAAAGTCAAAATACCACTTATAAAAATCACTTCTAGGAACCAAAGTCAAGTAACCCAAAAAGAGATAAACTCAAGACTCCTCAAATCAACCCATGGGGATGAATGATCCCAAGTTCACCGCGTAAGAAAGAAAGCGAAAAATCAAGCGGTTTAGTGAAAATATCGACAAGTGAGCACCCGAATCAACAAATTTCAGTTCAATAGCTCTTTTTCAACATGATCTCTAAGAAAATGAAATCTGATGTCAATGTGTCCAAGAAAGAGAATTACTCAAGAAGTGGCATGAACCAGATGTACTTTTTCTATCAATTCCACATCCTCCAAATTCAGCATCGAGAAAGGTCTTAAACTAATGCGTGAAGAAGCGAAAGCCAAATGCCAAAATCTTGAGTACCACGGAGATACCTTAAAATCCTCTTGATAGCTTGTCGATGTGAAGCACGCGGGAAGCTTGAAAACGAGCACACAAGCACACAAAGAACTCCAATTATCTCATCCTCAACAAAGATCATCATCATCTTCATCAACAAAGATACTCTCCCCTGAACATATGCACTGCACTGCACTATTTGGACTAGTGCCTTTTGCAAAAACAGAGGTGGAGGAAGCATCTTGAAAAATAACACTTTTAGCACGAGATGCACAAGTGAAGGAGGAGAACCAATTCTTATCATCGGACATGTGGCGTGAGCATCCGAATCCACTAGCCATATGTTCTCCTTCCTCAGCGTGAGAAGCCTACATAGAAGCGAAAGTGTCGATGTCTCGGCATCAAGGGGTTAGAAATAAGATGTTTAGGAATCGATCTTGAGACACACGACGCACAACAGCTTGGCACAACACGAGCATTATTATGCATAAAAGAAGATTTGTCTTTTCTCGTGTTCTTAGCAACAAGAGGTATTTGCATCACCCTAGGCACATAATGAGAAATGAAACGTGCTGTCTGAAATTAGACCTAGCATTAAACCTTTCTCTCTTTTGTTGTTTAGCTAGTCTAAAGCAAAAGTCTACTAGATGTCCATCTCTACCACAATGAGTGCAAGTGTACTTAACATGATGTTTTGCTTTAACGAGAAGCACATTTTGCATTCATCATAGTAGAAGATAAAAGACCACCAGATTTAAAGACATTTTTCTTAGGCTCATTGACAATTTCAAATTTTCCACTTCCAAGTGTTTTGACAACTGGGAGCATGTGATTTATGATGAGCATAAGAATCAAAACCTAAACCTTTGTTCTGAGTGCTGACTTTTGATTGATCCAAAATCATGTTTAGGTTTTTCTTGCCATCAGTGAAACGTTCCAAAGAATTTTGCAAGTAATCAACTTTCTTAGCAAGAGTTAAACAATTATCACAAGGAGTGTCAATTTTAGCTTTCTGTTTCTGGCAATTTGAACACGAGTTAATTTCATGAGTGAACATGTCATTTGTTAATTGTGTAACTCTACAATTTGCATCTTTTAATTTCAACTCAAGAATTGAACATTTAGAGCAAGCAATTTGATCATGTAAACTATCACTAGAGCAACCAATATTTTTCACAAGTTTTTCATTTTTCAATTGTTCGGCATAAACTTGTTCTAGTTTAATGACATGTTCCTCTTTTAGAGACTTAATTTCAAATTTGAGATCTAAGCAAGTATCACAAATATTTTCAGAATTTGAATTTCTAAGATCAAAGTTTTCAGATTTTAGCATGGATAGATCTTTTTCTAAGTTTTTATTTTTGAGTGAAGATTTTCTTAAAGATTTTCTCAATATGACTAAAACTTCACAAAGCTCATCATACGAAGGCATTACCTCATCACCGTCATTTGGAGGTCTTTGTCGTTGTCACTAGAATCACTAGTGTTCCCTTTTGCCATGAAGCACTGATCCGGTGAAATCCTTCTCTTTCAGCTTCGCTTGCTTCGCTTCCTTCTCATCTTCGATTGAGTCATCAATGTCGCTTAAGTCTAAGCGACCAATTGCCTCGAAGACTTTGTTGAGCATCTTCTTCGTCCGTTGCTTATTTTTATCCTTGCTCTCTCTTGGCCGGAAGGACTTGGAGGAGTTGCTTTGCTCCTTCTCCTCTCTATCTTTGTTCTTGAAACATTTAGCACGGATGTGCCCTCGCCTTGCCGCAGCTTGTAGCGATGGATGGAGGCTCCTTTTCTTTCCCTTGATCTCATGTAAGTTGCATTGACACGCTTGGAAAGAAGAGCAAGTGTATCTTCTGGTATTTGATCTAGCTGTTCATCACTAAGAGCACTCAAAGCAGTAATGGAATATGATGATGAAGAACTAGTAGCATTATCATATGAAGAGGAATTAGCATTAAGAGCCATAGAGTTATCATTGGATGTTCTTGAAACAATGTCTATCTCAAAAGTCTTGAGACTAGAATATAGTTTATCCAAAGTCATTTCACTCATCTTGTGAGCTTCCCTAAAAGCAGTCACTTTCATTTGCCAGATTTTAAGATCAAGAGATGATAGGAAATGTCTAGCATTTTGAGAGTCAGTGTACTTTACATCTACAGCTCTAAGATTGTTTAAGATTCTGTTAAAGCGAGCAAAACAATCATCTAGAGATTCTCCAGAGTTCATTTCAAATCTAGTGTATTCCTTTTTAAATTGATCTTGCCTAGCTTCTTTTACAGAGTCAGTGCCCTCATGATAATCTTGAAGAGATTTCCAAATTTCATGAGCAGTGAGTAAATGACAGACTCTATCGAATTCTTTTCTAGCAAGTCCTTGAAGCAATATGTTTCTAGCTCTACTATTGTTTTCAACATCTTTTTCAAACTCGATTTTATCAATATCATCATTTGAAGGAAGCTCGTATGGAATCTTTACCTTGCGCCAAATAGCGTTACCTTGAGCTTGAAGGTATGCAGTCATCCGAATTCGCCAGTGGGGAAAGTCTGTGCCATTGAAGATTGGCGGCTTGTTCGAGTATATCTCTGTTGCCATAACTTACCGTTTACTAATCACCTGTTAAGATGGATTAGTAGAGCCAAGCTCTGATACCACTTGTAGGACCGAATATAGCAATCAGAGGGGGGGTGAATGATTGTGCGGAAGCTAAAACTAAATTCTTAATCTATTAAAAGTTTACCCCAAAATAGAACCAAATAATTGCCTCGTTTTCGAAAAAAACAGAATGATAGAGGTTTGGTAAAACACGAATTCCTGGAGATCCAACCGTCCGATTGATCTGAAATTCGGACACAAGAAACTAGATTCCAATATGAATCAAACCCAAAAAGAATCAGCTCAATCAGACTTACGGATCAAAAGTTATGACCTTCGCAAGCTTACTATTCCAGAAGATGGCGAGAATAAATCTAACTAGAATTGTAGCTCGCCGAAAGATTTGATGAACTTGATCTTTATTTCTCCTTTCTTTTGTCTAAAATACTCCAAACAAAAGAGTACAACCCTAAAGCTTGCTCAAAGCTTGATTGCCTTCAACAGGAGGCAACCCCTCTATTTAAAGAAGGCAAACACACCTAATCCTAGAAGGAGTCCTAATCCTAGAAGGATTCCTAATCCTAAAAGGATTCCCACTCCTAATCCTAGAAAGAGCATGTATTCAACACAACTCCACTTGGCCCAACCTGGCCGAGTACAACTCTTGCACGCGTATGGCAACCCTACCATACTCACGTGACTAACACTTTGCACGCGAATGACCTCATGCCATTCTCACGTGACTAACCATTCTTCATGTGCACCATTCTCTTAGCCCGAACGTCCCGCATGACATCCTTGACCACCAAGACCTCAGTTCCCCCTGAACCTAGTCCCGAACCTCAGTTCCTCCATGAACCTAGTTCCAGTCCCGTCATCGACCACATTCGCCCTCGAGCAATACCTGCACATGAACAAACCACAAAACGATTCCGAGCACAAGTCCACGACTTGACTCACATTAAACCATGCAACCACTCACAGGAGTGCATTGCATTAAATATTCTAAGAACACGATTTCAAAACACGAACAAAAACCTTTGCAAAAATCAAAAAGCTTTTCAAATAATAAAACTGATTTCAGATCTTTTCAAATAAAGAAACCAAAAAATAAATCTTGTCGAAATATCAAACTGGTTTCAAATCTTTTTCAAATACTCATCATCAAAATCAACTGGATCAAAAATAACGATCCTTCAGCTACTAGCTATTATGTGTAATAGCTTAGTGTATTATCATGGAGGCTTCTAGCATGGTGACTCGGTGGACATGAAGCGTGATGATGGAGATCGGAACGCCACGGGCCATACCAATTCACAAGTCAATATGATTGTTTGTGATGATTCCTGTCATGCTATTCCTTCATATTTCATAGTTGGTGGATATGATTTTCATATGATAGAATAGTTTCCCTCGAAAAATTAAGTGTTTGATGCCCTTCCTATAGCTGCACCCATAAGGTTTTGTACGTTAATTGGCAGTTTCAGCATACAGCAGGGTGCCATTAATTTCCTTAACCATTGGGATGAAGTCGGACTTCACACGCATAGTATTGGTTTACTTATCGAGGCTATCAAAATGGTTTTGGGCCTCGGGGCATCAGTGTTGGGAGCCGGGGCATTGGATGCCACCCAACGAACAAGAGTCACATACGATGTGATTGGTAAGGGGTTGCCTACCTATGTCACTTAGTCCTAGGAGTCGCTTCCGTGCACTAGATCTTTGGATGACTATGGATCTTGTCCTACTAAAATGCACTAGAGGGAAAGTGATTTTAATGGGAGCATCTTTTATTAAAATTGTTTAATAGAAGGTTAACATGAACAATGTGCTAAAACTTTGCTTTACTGTTATAGATGGCACCTAAAACTGTCAATAACTCTGGTTTTAACTTGCGATTGATTCTAGAGAGAGAGAAGCTCTCTGGAACAAATTTCATTGATTGGTATCGTAACTTGAGAATTGTTCTCAAGCAAGAGAAAAAGGAGTATGTCATTGAGGAGCCATATCCTGAGGAACTAGCTGATGATGCTACTGGCTGGCGAGCAGCGTGCTTATGATAAGCATGTCAATGATGAGGTTGATGTTGGCTGTCTCATGCTTGCTACAATAAACTCTGAGCTTCAGAAGCAATATGAGAACACGAATGCCTATGCTATGATCACATGCCTACGTAGCATGTTTGAGAACCAAGCTAGGGCTGAGAGATTCTCGATCTCAAAAGCTCTGTTTGGGTGCAAGCTAACTGAAGCTAGTCCGGTGAGTCCTCATGTGATCAAGATGATTGGTTACATTGAGAACTTGGAGAAACTGAACTCCCCCTTAAGCCAAGAGTTGGCCACTGATGTGATTCTCCAGTCGCTTCCTGCAACCTTCGAGCCTTTCATCATGGACTTTCATATGAATGGCATGGAGAAAAACATGTCTGAACTACGTGGGATGCTTAAGACAGCAGAGGAAAGCATCATGAAAAGCAATAATCATGTGATGATGGTCCAAAAGGATGGTGGTAAGAAAAGGAAGCGTGGGGCAAAAGGCAAGGGTAAGGATGTGATCTCAAACCCGAAACCTAAGCATGATGGTAAGACCAAGGGTGGTCCTGCTACTTCTGATGAATGCCACTACTGCCATAAACCTGGTCATTGGCGTAGAAACTGCAAGAAATATTTGGAGGATAAAAAGAATGGAACTTTGGCTTCCACTTCAGGTATTAATGTTATAGAAATTAATCTTGCTACTTGTCCTAACGAGTCATGGGTATTTTATACCGGATCGATGATTCACTGTAACACCCCGGCATTTAATATGCCCGAATGCTACCAAACATAAGCTAAACAACATCTAAGTACCACAATTAAACATAAATTCCAGCAAAGGTTCATATGCTAAAAACCGATATTTCGGCAGCATCTCCTTTGTTTTTCCATGAATTAACACAATCTCAATATCATGGCAAGATATATATCATAGCACACGACATCTAAAACAACAACATAAATGGACATAACATCAAGTTACGCCAATAATACCACGCTTAACCACTTCATAAACTATAACGAAGCAAATAAGGATTCACAAGCATGCTAGATTAAACCATACATTAAGTTTAGGGCACAACTCTTAATATCATGTCTCCAAGTGGTTAATTATGGACTATGATGGTGGAGCTACGTGTAGAAGTGTAGCTAGATCCCTTTTCCCGCATGCCGATCTCAAAGTACCTAAAAACAACATAAAACACAAGCGTGAGTTCGAAAACTCAGCAAGCATATTGTAATGGACAACAAGATCATTTACAAGACAATAATACCTCACATCACATATAACATCTCATACTTGAGCACATAACAACATCATCATCATTAAAAAAAAATGTATTGCAATGCAATGTTATGCTCATATCTCCATGGAAACTCATACCGGTATGGTTGAGTACACACCCGTCGGTGTGCACCCTCTCCCCCCTTCCATCCCGAAGATGGAGGGTGCCTACTCCTCGCTTCCACAACCCACGGTAGATGGAATCACGATGTAGGACTTACTCTAATGGCTCTCCGGATTAGTCATAACTTTCTCACCGACCTTCCCGGATTAGTTAATGACTTTCTCATCGCCCGGGCCATGTAACATGTCATGCATGCAACTATGCCAATTATCATATTTCACATGTACATAAACATATGGCAACTCATCATGACAAATATAAACACATGGCATCGAACCATGATAATCATACTCAATATTTCATTGGAAAACAGCAAGCATGGCAAGTGAGCATAGCAAGTGTTCAATCTTTCACCCAATATCAACAAACAACCTACAATCCGCTATACATTACAACACACTTGCCTCAACCGCGGGTGACGGATTTGTGGGACGTAGAGGGCACTCCCGGTGTCACACCACCTGCACATAGGCATCACACACTCACAATAATGCCCGCAAAACAGTACACAAATCCCCATCTAACCCGACATTGCCCACTACTTGCAAACCTAAAAACAGAGGTTCTGTCCCGGCGGGACAGCAGCCTTGCAAAGGCCATAACTTGAGTTCTGGGACTCCAAATCGATTAAACGAGTACACCATCGCGAAGCTTAGGAAATTTCCTACATTTTTCTAGTTATACGGAAAGACTGATTCGGACTCTAAAATTGTTTAATCTACAGATTACTACGATCTGTTCCAATCGCGTCACAGATTTTAACACGCTCGGTAAAACGGTCATAACTTTCAAACGGCTGATCGGATTTTAACATGCTTTATGTCCACGGAAAGATAATTAAATTATCTACAACTTCTTTTAAGTCCGTACGGACAGATTCGGATTCTAAATCGACGAAAACTCGAACCCTATCCCGACTGCTCAATCTGCCCGAAAACAGAAACGTGGCAACGTCTAGATCTAACCCAAAGAACTCCAATCCAGCACCACCAATTGATCTAAAAACTTGATAATCACCCTGAGAACAGTACCTAGATCAATTCCAAGGATCCCCATGATCATACCTTTGCCCAACGAACGAATCTCCAATAGATCTCCTCGCGGATCGCTCCTCGCTCCACGCTCCTCGCTCCTCGCTCCAACGGATGGATCCACAAGGTGCAGAGGTGTGGAGACCACCCTAGGGCAGCAAGGGGGTGGAGGAGAGGTGGTGGAGAGGTGGGGAGCAATGGGGCAAAAGGGGAGGTGGAGGCGCACAAGAGGGAGAGGGGGTGGCGGCTAGGGCTTAGGAGGGGGAGGTGGGGGCGCCCAAGGGCAGGGGGAGCACGCCCAAAAGGCTGGTGGGGAGCCCTTTTACCAGCCCCCACACCCAATCCTAGTCCGTTACGGAGACCTACTCCATCCTACCAAAGCCCACCAAGGCCCAAACTCCCCCGGGAAGGCCCAAAACCCGGAACGGCTCTAAAGCGGCCGGAAAAGCTATTAACCTCCATATCCTATAGTTTTAACCTTAATTCCACATCTCATAATGTTATTAACCTTATCATGCACGTCAAATAAGGTTACGATACTCCGTGGCGACATAACACTTCAACCGGCCCAAAAACGCGAGAAAACCCTAAGCCGAAAGGTTTTATTCTCTAGTTTCACCTTCTATAACGTCACACCAAACCATAGTGTCACATTCACACTTGCAAATCGTTGCAGGGGCTAAGAAGGACTAGAAGTTGTGCAAGTGGTGAAGTGGAAATTCGCGTCGGCAATGGCGCAAAGGTTGCTGCTGTGGCCGTTGGCATTTATCCCTTATCGTTACCTTCAGGATTAGTTTTGGAATTGAATAATTGTTATTACATTCCGGCTTTGAGCAGAAACATTATCTCTTCTTCATGTTTGGAAGAAGATGGTTTTGATTTTGTAATAAAGAACAAACGTTGTTCAATTTATTTCAATGGTATGTTCTATGGTCATTGTAGGGCTATATGTGCTAGAACTTGAAGATAAATTTGTCTATAATGTAAATGCTAAAAGGCTCAAGACAAATGATTTTAATCGCACCTATTTATGGCATTGTCGCATAGGCCACATAAATGAGAAACGCGTGAAGAAGCTCCATAGAGATGGTCTTATTGATTCATTTGATTTCGAATCATTTGACACATGCGAATCTTGTTTACTTGGCAAGATGACTAAGACGCCATTCACTGGTTCAAGTGAGAGGGCCAGTGAATTGTTGGCGTTAGTACATACGGATGTATGTGGACCAATGAGCGTTGTGGCCAAAGGTGGATTTCAGTACTTCATTACTTTTACTGATGACTTTAGTAGATATGGCTATATCTATTTAATGAAGCATAAGTCTGAATCTTTTGAAAAGTTCAAGGAGTTTCAGAATGAAGTACAAAATCATTTGGGCAAGACAATCAAATTTCTGCGATCTGATCGTGGAGGTGAATATTTGAGCCATGAGTTTAATGATCATCTTAAGAGTTGTGGAATTGTTTCACAATTGACTTCACCAGGGACGCCTCAGTTGAATGGCGTGTCTGAACGGAGGAATCGGACTCTATTGGACATGGTTCGATCTATGATGAGTCAAACTGATCTTCCGTTATCTCTTTGGGGACTTGCTCTAGATACTGCTGCGTTCACCTTAAATAGGGTTCCATCGAAATCCGTAAGTAAGACACCATATGAGATGTGGAAAGGGAAACATCCCGATTTGTCTTACCTAAAGATTTGGGGCTGTGAGGCTTATGTTAAACATTCGATGTCAGATAAGCTCCACGCCAAATCACACAAGTGCTTCTTTGTGGGGTACCCAAGATCTGTAGGGTATTACTTTTATAACCGGGAGGAGGGCAAAGTGTTTGTCGCCCGGAATGGTGTCTTTTTGGAAAAATAGTTTTTCAAAAGAGCCAGTGGGAGGAAGGTGCAACTCGAAGAAATTCTGGAAACATCTGAAAATGTTTCAGCTCCCACTGATCCACATGAGGAGATGCAAAACGTTGCAGAACCGATGGAAGAGGCACCAGTCCCACGAAGGTCTACAAGGGAAAGCCGCGCTCCCGAGAGGTATATGTTCCTCACTACGGAACAACACGACATTTTCTTGTTAGACAATGATGAGCCCAAAAACTATGCGGAAGCGATGGTGGGACCGGACACTGAGAAATGGCTGCAGGCCATGAGATCTGAAATAAAGTCCATGCATGACAATCAAGTTTGGGACTTGGTTGATCTGCTTGATGGTGTGAAAACCATCGAGTGCAAATGGGTCTTTAAGAAAAAGATAGATGCTGATGGAAACGTTCACATCTATAAGGCACGGTTGGTGGCAAAAGGGTATAAGCAAATTCATGGTATCAACTATGATGAAACTTATTCGCCTGTAGCCATGCCGAAGACTATCCGGATCATGCTAGCGATTGCCGTATTTCACGACTATGAGATACGTCAAATGGATGTCAAAACGACTTTCCTAAATGGAGACCTAAGTGAGGATGTGTACATGACACAACCTGAAGGTTTTGACGATCCTAAGAATGTCGGCAAGATATGCAAGCTTCGAAAGTCCATTTATGGACTGAAGCAGGCATCTCAGAGTTGGAATCTTCGTTTTGATAAAGTAGTCAAAGAGTTTGATTTCATCAAGAATGAAGAGGAGCCTTGCGTTTACACGAAGGCAAGTGGGAGCGCAATTGTATTTTTGGTCTTGTATGTGGATGACATTTTATTAATTGGAAATGATATTCTAATGTTAGAAACTGTTCAATCTTATCTGAGAAAATGTTTCTCGATGAAAGATTTGGGAGATGCAACTTACATTTTGGGCATAAAGATCTATAGAGATAGATCGAGGAGGCTAATCTGATTAAGCCAAAGTACGTACATTAACAAGGTTTTGAAACGGTTCGAAATGCAGAATTCCAAGAAAGGTTTCCTGCCAATGTCACATGGTGTTAGTCTTAGCAAGACTCAGTGTGCTTCAACACCTAATGAGCTGGATAGAATGAGTAGGATTCCATATGCCTCTGCTATTGGATCCATCATGTACGCCATGTTGTGCACACGCCCAGATGTTTCTTATGCTCTAAGTGTTACGAGTAGATACCAATCAAATCCAGGTGAGTCATTGGATGGCTGTAAAGACTATTCTCAAGTACTTGCGAAGGACTAGAGATATGTTCTTGGTCTTTGGAGGTGAAGAAGAGCTCGTCGTAAAGGGTTACGCTGATGCTAGCTTCCAAATCGATAAAGATGATTCACGATCGTAATCCGGTTTTGTATTCTGTCTCAATGGTGGGGCAGTGAGCTGGAAAAGTACCAAGCAAGAGACAGTAGCTGATTCCACTACAGAGGCTGAGTATATTGCAGCTTCTGAAGCTGTAAAGGAGGCTATTTGGATCAGAAAATTTGTTTCTGAGTTGGGAGTTGTCGCTAGTGCATCCTGTCCAGTGGACCTCTATTGTGACAATAGTGGTGCTATTGCACAAGCGAAGGAGCCTAGGTCTCACCAAAAATCCAAACACATACTCAGGTATTATCACCTCATCCGAGAGATCATCGATAGAGGAGATGTGAAGATTTGCAAAGTGCACACGGATTTGAATGTCGTCGATCCGCTGACAAAACCTCTTCCGCAGCCGAAGCATGAGGCACACACAAGAGCCATGGGTATTAGATACTTGCATGATGCACTCTAGTGCAAGTAGGAGATTGTTGGTGATATGCCCTAGAGGCAATCATGTGAGATGATTATATCATACGTCTATGTTCATGTACTTATCAGTTCCATGAATAAATATCACTCCTTTGTTCATTGAGTATGACTTAATTGTGAAACACATTGGTTATATGATATTATTCTAAATGATCCCTGGTCACATATCATTATGTGGGACAATAGTGATTTGACCAGCACATATATTGATTAATGGTAATGTTTCACATACCATAGATATGGAGATATCAAATCAATAATGTGGGCACATGTTAGAGAACATGGGGTTGGATAGACCCACTTCGAGACACTGCTGAGATTGTTATCTTAAGAAGTGCCATCAGGATGTAGTCTCGAGTGGTATACCTATATGATCCTTTGACCTGAGATTCCTATTGATTCTCAACATGTGTAATTGTATACTTTGGGGCCATTAAACGCTTCACCATAACAGGGGAGTTATAAAGGTAGCGTACGGGTATGCCATGAAACATGACGTGAGGTGTAAGATATCAAGATGGAATTTGCCCCTCCTTGATAACGGGAGAGATATCTCTGGGCCCCTCGGTGTAGATGGATAAGGAAAAGTGCATGGCCATGCCAAAGTGATTAAAGAGTTAATCACGAATTATATCCATTACATTGACGAGTGAATTTATCGAGCTATCACAAGGGTGGCACGCTTCTCGCCTTGAGCTTGACTGATATCGTGTGGCAAAAGGATCCTATGTGAGTGTATCAAGGTTCAGCTGATTCGATCATTGTGTACATTCGAGGGTCAATATGTGCTGCTAGGTACCGCTATTGACTTGTGGTCTGGAAAAGGGGTTCTCCGGGACCGCGGCCGACTTGTACATGAGCCTAATGGGTCACACACTTAACGAGTTGGATCATGTGTAATGGATTGGATCCATTAGTGGGTTTATGTGGGTTTGGATCCTCTAGCGTCTTAATGGATTTCTATTGTAGAAGATCCATTAGTGCGAGCCGTAGTGGGCTTCTATTACAGAAGGCCCGTTAGTGCACTCTATATAAAGGAGGCGTGGGGGCGTGCGGAGAGAGTGTCTCCCCACCACAAGCCCTAGCCGCCACCGCGTCTCACTGCCCCTAAAACCCCAGCCACACGCGTGGGTGCTAGCACACCAGCGCGCAGTGATCCCACCCCGGACGTGTGGATACCGTAGAGGCGTCATCGCTATTGCGTCGGCGCTAATTGATTCAATTGGCTACATCAACTATGCGACTACAACAACACTGTTGTGACGGCGATCCGCGACGAGGAGGAGTTGTACCACGTCGTGTTTGACTACATACTGTGCTTCGGTGCACGCAGGTAGGCTTCACCCACTCTACTTCCGCTGCTAACGTGCTCCAAGGGTAATGCTCCATGATCTCTGACTCGCATGTTTCCTGGGTGTTCACGGTAGAAAAGTTTTGTTTTCGGCTAGCGTAGCACCGCGTTCTCCTTCACCCCCTGTGCTGGACCTCACACCTCCATCACCTCGTGTTTGCTACTCGTCGCAATGACCACCCGTGAACGATCGCTGCTTCTCTTGCGGTCTCTCTTCCACTTGTTGGAGGTCAAGGCGGGCTCGTTGCCCTTGGTCTTGGATGGGCCTTGTAACACCCGTGTTCTGTAATTAAGATTAATGAATCTAATTAAGTGTTAATTAGTGCTCTGATTTGTTTTCGAATCTCAATTTGGAGTTATTTGCTTTCGATTTCCATTTTGTCGTTTCGTTCGGTCGTTTTCCCCAATCGGAGCCCTTAAATTCGATTTTGGGTGATTGCTCAAATCGTGTAGGTTAAAGCCCAATCATAAGTTTCTAAACCTTCATTAGGATCCCTTGAGCCTATTCCAAAAGTCCCCAAAATATTTGATCAAGCGTCGTTGCGTAAGCTGTGAAATTTAGAGTTTTCAATTTCTTTGGAGCGGCGATCTGCAGCCTTAATTGCGGTACTCTTTGGGCTAAGCGGCGATGCAGGCCTCAGCTGAGGCAGATCTTGCCCGGCGAAGGGTCGAGAAACGGGGGGACAAGCCCCTGTTTTGCACGTCTCCGTCCATCCCTCCTTTCTCGATCCTTACGCCCTCCCCCACGTTGCCATGCCCTCAAGAAGCCAGGGGAGAGGCTCTCCTTCTCTCCCTCTCCCTCATTTCACCCCTCCCTCAAGTCCCTCCGTTCTAGCCGCGAGGAGACCGTGTGGAGCAAGGGGAGGCAAGAGCAAGTCCCTAAGAAGCATCTCAAGCCCTCAAGAAGCTTCACAAGAGGTAGGTTCAAGAGTTGAGCTCATTCTCTAGGTTTAAACTTAAACCCTAGCCTCTCCTTTTCCTTCCTCTCTTCTTTTCCTTTTGTTAAACCCTAGAAACCCTAGTTCTAATGGTGGGTCATATTTTCCCTAAGTTGTTAGACCTAGGTCGGGGCTAGAAAGATCTTTTGCGTGATCGGGTCATTTCGAAAACCCTTATCTACCTTTCGTTGGACTTGTTCACCTCAAAAAGTCGTTTCTCGAATTTTCAAAATCTTCCCTTTTGAAACCCTAGCTTCGAAAAGTTGATAAAGCGACCCGCGAGTATATTCCATGCCTCGGAGGTTGATTCCTGTGGAAGAATTGAGTTTGAACTCGATTCGGGACGAGAAGGGAATTCGGGACTAAGTTAGGATTTTCGGGTTTTAGAAGTCCGATCATCGTGCATCGAGGATTTTAGTCGAACTCTCAATCATGTAGAACCTTAGTGCACTAACGGAGCCAATACGCGTGTTGCAAATCCTCTACTCTGGTAGATTTGTAAAAGTTGCACTTTGGGCATTCGGAGTGATTTTGTAGGATCGAAGTATACGAATATAGCAATCAGAGGGGGGGTGAATGATTGTGCGGAAGCTAAAACCAAATTCTTGACCTATTAAAAGTTCACCCCAAAACAGAACCAAATAATTGCCTCGTTTTCGACAAAAACAGAATGACAGAGGTTCGGTAAAACGCGAATTCCCAGAGATCCAACCGTTAGATTGATCTGAAATTTGGACACAAGAAACTAGATTCCAATACGAATCGAACCCAAAAAGAATCAGCTCGATCGAACTTACGGATCAAAAGTTATGAGCTTCGCAAGCTTGCTAATCCAGAACTTGACGAGAATCAATCTAATCAAAACTTCAAGATTAAACAAGAACGACAAAAGATTGATCAACTAGACTTTGAGAAACACTAGATCAATACCCTAGAGAGGTTTTTGATGGATCAAATCAAGATAAAACTTAAAGAACAAAAACCAATCTAGAACTAGAACAAGCATGCAAACAAGAACCAAAAAGAGAACGTTGAAGCAATGCGGGAACTAGAAGAATTGATCTTTATTTCTTTTGTCTAAAGTACTCCCATCAAAAGAGTACAAACCCTAAACTTTGAGCCCAAGGCTCTATGCGCCTAGCTCTCCTCAATTCGATGCACTTCAACAGGAGACAACCCCTCCTATTTAAAGCACCAACCCACAAGGAGTTCTGAATACGATTCCTATTTCCTAGAAGGAATCTGTATCCAACACAACTCTACTTGGCCCAACCTGGCCGAGTACAACTCTTGCACGCGTATGGCAACCCTACCATACTCACGTGACTAACACTTTGCACGCGTATGGCCACCTGCCATACTCACGTGACTAACACTTTGCACGCGAATGACCTCCTGCCATTCTCACGTGACTAACCATTCTTCATGTGCACCATTCTCTTAGCCCGAACATCCCGCATGACATCCTTGACCACCAAGACCTCAGTTCCTCCCTGAACCTAGTCCCGAACCTCAGCTCCTCCATGAACCTAGTTCCGATCCTGTCATCGACCACGTTCGTCTTCAAGCAATACCTGCACATGATCAAACCGCAAAAACAAATCCGAGCACAAGTCCACGACTTGACTCAACATTAGTCCATGCAAATACTCACACGAGCATTGCATAAAGTCCACATTAGCTCAAAACCCTTAACTGCAGTGCACAAAACATCCAAAGACAGACCAAAAACTACCCACAAGACAAATGAAAAACTTACTTGTTTTTAAGAACTTGGTCCCGCGCAAAAACCTCAAAATCACGTGTATGACAGACCAAAAAATTCGGTCCGTCATACATGGGAAAAACGAGGTCGCCAAAATCATGTGTATGACAGACCAAAAAATTCGGTCCGTCATACATGGGAAAAACGAGGTCGCCAAAATCATGTGTATGACGGACCAAATTTGGTCCGTCATACATGGAAAAAACGCGATTTCTTGTACAAGCGTAAAAGCATCAAAATCACGTTTATGACAGACCAAAAAGTTTGGTCCGTCATACATGCGAAAAACGCGATTTTTAGTTATTTGGTTCGGCGCAAATGCAAAGTTTCTGTTTTTGGATGTTTGAATGTTTGGTCCTTCATGCAAGCAATTTTGCAAGATTAATCCTAACCAATTTTTCAGCACAAGATCAAGCCAATTTTTCATCACATGATTCACAATCTCCCCCTTGATGAAAACATTGGCAACACCACTTTAGATTTGAACATTGGCATTCTCTTTTTAAAAGATTTTGAGATCCAAAGGATTAACACCAAAACACAGAACCTTCCCCTTTGACAAAAAGGCAAAACAAAATCTCCCGAGAATGAAAATGTGTGTGAATGTGCAATGTGTCCAGAATTCCAAAATTCTCCAAACTTTTCCCAAAAAGCTCAAATTTCCAAAAACAACTTTTTTCACCCTTTTTCTTTGAACTTCTCAAATATTCCCAAAATTTCTCCCCCTTTGACAATGGATTCATCAAGAGTACAAAAGAGAGAATTTGTTCAAAATTTTTCCTGTAGCAAAGATTTCACAAGGAGAAACAAGGGAGTGCCAAGATAGGAAAAGATGAGCTCATTCGATCATATAACCTTATATATCACATAATATGCAAAATACATGATCTTGAAGTGATTTTAACAAGTTAGGGAATGACATGCATCTCAACCTCAATTTAGTCAACTATAGCCAAGTACTAAGCAAGATCTTAGCGAGAAAAAGCAAGGCTTTAAAAATTGAAGCAACTAACAACTTAGGGCGAGCAAGTAGTTTCAACTCCAATCTAGTAGACCAATTTAATCTTTAAACAATAAATCGCATGTGGCATGCTTGAAGCATACTTCTTTTATTTTCTAGGAGTGGCATGCTTGAAGCATACATCTTATCTTTGAGGGAATGGCATGCTTGAAGCATACATCTTATTTTTAAGGAAAGCATGCAGAAGCATACAACTTGAAGCTTTTGCTTTTAACACCCCTTTTTTATTCCCTTTTCTTTTTTCTTTTTCTTTGATTATAAACATGCAAAAATGATTAAATGGTCTTATGAAAGAGTAAAGTTGAAACCACACTTGCTTCATAGCCCAAATTTGTCAAGAGGATTCAATATCAAGCCTAGAAGAGTAAGATATCACAGAGTATTTAGCTATAGGCAATCGGATCAGGAATTCCGCAATGTCATTCTTAGTTCAAGTGAGACAATTTAGATTATCATATATTAGCTCAATTATATAGTATATAAAGAAATATGATAAAGTGAGCTCATCAAGTGAAAGAACTTGGCAAAGAAACTCCCCCTCAAAACAATCCCATTGGATGAACAATTCCAAGTTCTCCCCGAATAAAAGCAAAACGAGAAGAAGACAAAGGTTTTGTGAAAATGTCTGCCAATTGATGTTCAGTATCCACATGATGAAGCACAATGTTGCCTTTTTCAACATGATCTCTAAGAAAGTGAAATCGATGTCAATATGTTTTGTTCTTGAATGTTGCACAGGTTCTTAGCAATGCAAATTGCACTAGTGTTATCACACGAGAAGAGGAACACTATCCAAAATAACCCCATAATCTTTAAGTGTAGCTACTATCCAAAGAATTTGAGAACAACAACTAGCGGCTGACCACATATTCAGATTCATGATTGATTGTGCAAATGAAGATTGCTTTCTAGATGACCATGCAATGAGAGAATTTCCCAAGAAGTGACATGAACCAGAAGTGCTTTTCCTATCAATTCTACATCCTCCAAAATCAGCATCGAAAAAGATCTCAAACTAATGCATAAGGAAGCAGAAAGCCAAATGCCAAAATCTTGAGTTCCATGAAGATACCTGAAAATCCTTTTGACGACTTGTCGATGTGAAGCACGTGGGGAAGCTTGAAAACGAGCACACAAGCATACGACAAATTGTATATCCGGCCTTGATGCGTTGAGGTACAAAAGTGAACCTATCATGCTTCTATATTCCTTTTGATCAACCTGCTCACCATCTTCATCAGGTCAAGTGCGCAAGTGCTCTCCATGGGTGTCATGATCGGCTTCTTTGTTTTCCATTCCAAAGCGATGTAGCAAGTCTTTCGTGTATTTGCTTTGATGTACAAAAGTACCATCCTTCGTTTGCTTGATTTGAAATCGCAAAAGTATGTCAACTCACCCATCATACTCATCTCAAACTCCTTCCTCATTGTTTCTGAAAACTCGAGACACTAAAACATGAGATGAACCACCAAAGATAATATCATCAACATAAATCTGAGCGAATAGTTGATCATTGCCTTGCTTGAGTAAAAAGAGAGTTTTGTCAACCTTTCCCATTAAAAAGCCTTTTTCAAGTAAAAAGGTTTTTAGCCTATCATACCATGCTCTAGGGGCTTGTTTCAAACCATACAAAGCTTTTGATAGTTTGAACACATGATTTGGAAACTTTGGATTTTCAAAACCAGGTGGTTGCTTGACATAAACCTCCTCATTTATGTAGCCATTAAGAAAAGCACTTTTCACATCCATTTGATACAATTTGAAACCTTTGGATGCAGCAAAAGCTAAAAGGATTCTAATGGCTTCAATTCTAGCAACAGGAGCAAAGGTTTCATCAAAATCTAAGCCTTCAATTTGAGTATAACCTTGAGCAACCAATCTAGCCTTCTTTCTAACAACAACACCATCCTCACTTTGTTTATTTTTGAAAACCCATCTAGTTCCAATAACATTAAAATCTGGAGGAGGTGAGACAAGTTTCCAAACTTTATTTCGTTCAAAATTCTCTATTTCTTCATGCATGGCATTGATCCAAGATTCGTCAGATAATGCATGAGATATATCTTTGGGTTCAAAAGAAGCAACTAAAGCGGAATGAGCATGAGTGTCGAATGAATAAACCTGGATCGAAAGTGACTCTCTCATTTAGGTCTCCAATCATTTGTTCAGATGGATGCATTTTTGAATGTACAAGGAGCATTGGCTTTTGAGACTTCTCCTTCTCCTTCTTCATTTTCAGCATGTACTGAGATGATGTTGTAGCTTGAGGATGGTTAGCTGTAGGTAATGTAGTAGTAGGTGCCAAAGGTGCTACATCTTGTTGTGCATTAGGAAGAGTCAAGACCTCATCTTCAACATCATCATCATCTTCAAAGATTTTCTCCCCCTGAATGTATCTTTGTACTGCATCACTTGGACTAGTGCCTGGACTAGCCTCATCAAAAGTAACTTCACAAGTTTCCACAATTTTGTTAGTCTCCAAAACAAGCACACGATAGCCACGAGTATGAGCAGGATATCCAAGAAAAATGCCATCAGTTGATCTAGCTTCAAATTTATCAAGATTTCCAGATTTCAAGACAAAACATTTGCATCCAAAAACTCGAAAGTGAGAAACAGAAGGTCTATGTCCAAACCGAAGCTCATATGGAGTCTTACCCAATTTTGATCTCAAAAACACACGGTTTGAAACATAACAAGCAGTTGAAATAGCTTCAGCCCAAAATTTCTAGGAGAGAGATGTTCATCTAACATGGTTCTAGCCATCTCAACTAATGTTCTGTTTTTTCTTTCGACTACACCATTTTGTTGAGGCACTCTAGGAGATGAAAATTGATGATCAATTCCTTTTTCAGCACAAAAGAGATCAAAGGAAGCATTTTTTAATTCAGTTCCATTATCACTTCTAATAGCTTTGAGAGCTCCTGGATGGTCAACAGAAAGCCTAAGAACAAGACTTCTAAAATGACTAAAAGCCTCATCCTTAGATGCCATAAAATACACCCAAGAGTATCTAGAAAAATCATCAACAATCACAAGCACATACCGTTTGCCTCCAAAGGATTGAACTCGAGATGGTCCAATCTGTATCAAGATGTAGAAGCTGTCTGGAGCGTTTGTCATCATCATGGTAAGAGGTGGATGTGAACCTGCAATCATCTTACCATGTCTACAAGAAGAACATACTAGATTGCTATCACCCTTAAGCTTAGGCAGGCCACGTATAAGATCTAAACCACTTACACGAGTAAGATGATCAAAACCAATATGACCAAGTCTACGATGCCAAAAGAATAAATCTTTAGAAACATTGGCAATTAGACACCTATGCTTAGAAGAAGGTGATGCATCAAAATTAGCTTTAAAGACTCTTCCAAAACGAGAAATTTTGAACACAAGATCACCTGAGGCATCTAGCACTTTGCATTCATTTTTCTTAAAGCTTATCTCAAGATCTTCATCAAGCATTTGTGAGACAGAAAGCAAGTTATATTTCAAATTTTCAACAAGAGCCACATCTTTGAACATAAACTTGTCACTTACCTTTATTGTACCTTTTGCCACAACAGAAGAGGAAGAAGCATCTCCAAAAGTAACACTTTCAAGACGAGATGCACGAGTGAGGAGGAGAACCAATTCTTATCACCGGACATGTGGCGTGAGCATCCGAATCCACTAGCCATATGTTCTCCTTCCTTGCACGAGAAGCCTACATAGCAAAACATGTCGAGGCCTCGATCTTGGGGTTAGGAATGAGATTTTTGGGAATCGATCTTGAGACACACGACGCACAACAAGAGGGTACAACACGATAATTTTTATGCACAAAATCAGATTTGCCTTTTCCCATGTTTGTAGGAACAGAAGGTGTTTTCATCACTCTAGGCGCATAAAAATGTGCTTTGCTGAAATTTGACCTAGCCTTAGTTCTTTCCTTCTTTTCTTTGTTTGGCTAGTCTAAAGCAAAAATCTACTAAGTGTCCATCTCTACCACAATGAGTGCAAGTGTACTTGACATGATGTTTAGCTTTAACAAGAAAAGCACATTTTGCATTCATCATTGTAGAAGAAAGAATAACAGCAGATTTAATAGCAATTTTCTTAGGCTCATTAGATAACTCAATTTTGCAAGGATCCTGAACAACAAAGGTCACGAGGTTTAGTTTCATATGTGGCATAAGGATCAAAACCTAAACCTCTCTTGTTTGTGCTAACCTTAGATTGATCCAAAATCATGTTCAACTTCTTCTTGCCATTAGTGAAACGTTCCAAAGAATTTTGCAAGTAATCAACTTTCTTAGCAAGAGTTAAACAATTATTGCAGGAACATCTACTTTTCCTTTTGCTTATGCGACAAGTTGAGCATGAGAGAATTTCATGTGAAAGCAAATTATCAGTTAATTGAGAAACCCTAGCATTTGCATCTTTCAATTTTAATTCAAGAGTTGAGCATTTAGAACAAGAAGTTGAACTATGCAAATCATCGTGGAACAGCTAGCATGTACAACATGTTTCTCATTTTTCTCATTTAGATGCAACAAAAGAGCATGTTCTTTCCTAAGCAAGGTGAGCTCATTGTAAATTAAGTCACATGATTTGCAAGTATCATCACTAGGAATCAAAGTCTTAAGTCTAGCAATTTCAGCATTCAATGATTCAATAATGAAATCATGTTTCTTAATTTTCTTATCACGTTTGTCAAGCAATTTTCCAAGATGAGCAACAGCAATAGCTAATTCATCATAAGAGGGATCTACCTCATTGAAGTCGCTTGTCGTGGTCGCCTCGGTGAAGCTATCCTTGCTGCTTGCCATGAGACATAATCCTATCAAATCATGCTTGCTTGGAGTTGCATCATCTTCGCTGCTCTCCGAGTCCACATCGCTCAAATTGACTTGTTCAAGAGCGGAAAGAACTCGGTGAACCACCTTGCGGTTGATGAAGCTCTTCTTCTTCTTATCATTTGACGAGAACCTTTTCTTATCATTCCTTCTGTCGTTGTCCTTCTCCTCCTTTGATGTTTTTCCTGCAAGCTTAGGACAATTTGTGCGAATATGGTTGAGGTCACCACAGTCATAGCATCTTGGAGGACCACCTCTCTTTCTCATTCTCACATTCTGCAAAGCTTTGTTAAAGCGAGAAGAGAGTAGTGCCAGATCTTCTTCAGGAAACTCTTCAAGTTGCTCATCTGTTAAAGAAGACATGGAAGACAAGGCAAAGCTAGAAGAAGAATTTGCATTTGACATGTTAGGGTTAGAGATCAAAGCAATTGATTTAATGTTACCCTTCCTGGCAAGAACATCCAACTCATGAGTTTTCAACTTAGAGTAAAGAACATCTAATGTGAGTGTGCTCATGGTAGTAGATTCTTGTATAGATGTTACTTTCATCTCCCACACTGACATGTCCAAAGCACTAAGCAATTGTCGAGCATTTTTAGCATCAGTGTAGCTAACTCCAACAGCACGTAGATTGCTAAGAATTTTATTGAAACGTGCAAAGAAGTCATCTACAGATTCACTAGGTTTAATCTCAAAACGCATGTATTCTTTTTTGTAAATATCTTGGCGAACCTCTTTGACAGTGTTAGAACCCTCATGGTAATCACAAAGAGATTTTCATACCTCATATGCGGATCGAAGATGAACCACATGATCAAAGTCGCTGCGTCCCAAGCCTTGGATGATCAAGTTGCGCGCCTTGCTATTTGCTTCAACATGTGTGCGATTGGTGTCGTTGACGTTGTCGTTTGCAGGGACTTCATATGGCTTGTAGACCTTCTCCCAAATTGTGAAGCCCTGTGCTTGGATGAACGCCTCCATCTTGGCCTTCCAAAACTGAAAATCAACACCATCGAACACACATGGTTTTGTCGAATAACGATCCATTGATCTAATCACCGGTTAAGATAGATTAGAGAAACCTTGCTCTGATACCACTTGTAGGATCGAAGTATACGAATATAGCAATCAGAGGGGGGGTGAATGATTGTGCGGAAGCTAAAATCAAATTCTTGACCTATTAAAAGTTCACCCCAAAACAGAACCAAATAATTGCCTCGTTTTCGACAAAAACAGAATGACAAAGGTTCGGTAAAACGCGAATTCCCAGAGATCCAACCGTTAGATTGATCTGAAATTTGTACACAAGAAACTAGATTCCAATACGAATCGAACCCAAAAAGAATCAGCTCGATCGGACTTACGGATCAAAAGTTATGAGCTTCGCAAGCTTGCTGATCCAGAACTTGACGAGAATCAATCTAATCAAAACTTCAAGATTAAACAAGAACGACAAAAGATTGATCAACTAGACTTTGAGAAACACTAGATCAATACCCTAGAGAGGTTTTTGATGGATCAAATCAAGATAAAACTTAAAGAACAAAAACCAATCTAGAACTAGAACAAGCATGCAAACAAGAACCAAAAAGAGAACGTTGAAGCAATGCGGGAACTAGAAGAATTGATCTTTATTTCTTTTGTCTAAAGTACTCTCATCAAAAGAGTACAAACCCTAAACTTTGAGCCCAAGGCTCTATGCGCCTAGCTCTCCTCAATTCGATGCACTTTAACAGGAGACAACCCCTCCTATTTAAAGCACCAACCCACAAGGAGTTCTGAATACGATTCCTATTCCCTAGAAGGAATCAGATTCAACACAACTCTACTTGGCCCAACCTGGCCGAGTACAACTCTTGCACGCGTATGGCAACCCTACCATACTCACGTGACTAACACTTTGCACGCGTATGGCCACCTGCCATACTCACGTGACTAACACTTTGCACGCGAATGACCTCCTGCCATTCTCACGTGACTAACCATTCTTCATGTGCACCATTCTCTTAGCCCGAACGTCCCGCATGACATCCTTGACCACCAAGACCTCAGTTCCTCCCTGAACCTAGTCGAACCTCGGCTCCTCCATGAACCTAGTTCGATCCGTCATCGACCACGTTCGTCTTCAAGCAATACCTGCACATGATCAAACCGCAAAAACAAATCCGAGCACAAGTCCACGACTTGACTCAACATTAGTCCATGCAAATACTCACACGAGCATTGCATAAAGTCCACATTAGCTCAAAACCCTTAACCGTGCACAAAAACATCCAGCACAGACCAAAAACCAGTCCAGCGCACAAATGAAAAACTTACTTGTTTTTAAGAACTTGGTCCCGCGCAAAAACCTCAAAATCACGTGTATGACAGACCAAAAAATTCGGTCCGTCATACATGGGAAAAACGAGGTCGCTAAAATCATGTGTATGACAGACCAAAAAATTCGGTCCGTCATACATGGGAAAAACGAGGTCGCCAAAATCATGTGTATGACGGACCAAATTTGGTCCGTCATACATGGAAAAAACGCGATTTCTTGTACAAGCGTAAAAGCATCAAAATCACGTTTATGACAGACCAAAAAGTTTGGTCCGTCATACATGCGAAAAACGCGATTTTTAGTTATTTGGTTCGGCGCAAATGCAAAGTTTCTGTTTTTGGATGTTTGAATGTTTGGTCCTTCATGCAAGCAATTTTGCAAGATTAATCCTAACCAATTTTTCAGCACAAGATCAAGCCAATTTTTCATCACATGATTCACAGATTTTGTGTTCCAAAGTTCCAAAGCTCTCAAATCCAACGCGTATGAGTCCCTAGTGCCGTATGAATCCCGTTGCCACGATGAAAATTGAGTTTCGACACTTTTTGAGTCGGAATCCATTTTTCACGCCAATTTTGAGGTCTGAAAGGTCAAAAGGCGAGATTTTAAGCGAACGAGCTTGAAACTTGGCGAAACCAGCGTGAATGGGTCCCTAGAGTCCCTAGGAACCTAGTCATGCACTTACGTCGAAGTTCCTAGTTCAAATGAGCAAAATCCCACTTTTTGGGAAACTTCTCCTTGGAAAGTTGGCACTACCGCAGGCTTGTGAGCGGTACTGCCGGAAGGCCGGTACTACCGGATTTTCTCCGTCGGTAGTTAAAAACCAAAGAAGTCCCTTTTTGATCTTTGGCGACCGACACTACTCGGCAATGAGGCCGGTACTGCCGCCCTCACGGAAGTACCAGAGATAACATGCCGGTAGCTAAATTCCAAAGAGTGCCCATTTCGGTCCCATGCGAGTGGCACTACCGGGTAGTCTGGCCGGTACTGCTGACTTCAGAGCGGTGCTATTGCCCGTATACCGCCGGTACTGCCGAGCTCAGGGCAAAAATCCTGATTTCTTTTCCGTTTAAGTTCTCATTTGCCGTTTTTGATTCTTACTGATGTTTAATTGCTTCTTTACCTGTTTTGATCGATGATATTGGTATTATTGCTTTTCGCGTAGATGTTGACGTGTCGCACGTGGCAGATGACCCCGACTACGCCCCGGAAACCGATCTCGTCGAAGAGCAAACAGGCAAGCACCCCCTTTGATCATTTTGAGCCCATATTTGCAAATTATATTTTCTGATTGTCAAAACTATTATGCATGCGTGTATGTTTCTTTATAATGTTATTTTGTGGGAATCGGTAGTTAATTCCAGATGGATGAATTTCCTTAATTTGAATTGAATCGTGAACCTTGTTAAACTGTAGGATAACATTAGACATGGAAAAAATGTCAAGGGGTTAATAAAGTGTATATTTGCATACGCTTAGCCTCGCAGTAGTAATGGTTGCAGGAGATCGTGATTCACTCAATTACATATCTCCTAGAACTATTCGGTGGTTGGTTGGTATTTGGACCTCGGGTTGGGAATTCAGGTGGATGGGTTGGTTTTCCTGGAAAAGGGAATAGTTGCGTGAGTAAAATGGAAAACTCGGAGAGTTTATACCCGGGCGAGATGTTTGAAGTTCGGTGGTTGGTTTGGTCTGGTCTAGTTTGGTTAATACAGAGGATTGGAATGGAATGGGCGAGACTCTCAAGCCGGGGGCTTGATGAGGATGGTTTGGTTTTGGTTGGTCTCTTGCTATGGGGAGGTTACGGGCTAGTGTTTGCTCAGTGGGGCCGTTAGTGCCGATCCTTTGTGGCCGTAGCAAGTGAGTTTGGAAGATCTCGCCTAAGTCACCCTAAGGACTGAACTTGATGTTATCACTAAGTCAAAACGTGCAACCACATGTGCCAGTATGGGATGGCCTTGACCTAGTACATTGAGAAGGGTCTGGTCTTGCATTTAAGGAGGGCAAAGGGGTATGGATACACTTGTGGTGTTGGTGTGTTCTAGGGACTCTCTCGTCGAGGCATCGAGGGAGAGTTGCCCAATACAACGGTAATGCTGACTATGGGGAGGTTATGGGCTAGTGGGAGCCCGTAGGGACCACTAGTAGCCATCCTCTGTGGCTGTAGCAAGGGACGCACATTACCGGACCGGTGCAAGATTAGCAACCCGATCTCTCGAAAGGTTTTGTCACTGTCTAGCAAAACGGGTACTTCTGGTATCGCGTGGCATGGTTGACATGATTGCTAGAACGTGTCATGTGGGTACAGTGTACAGTCTTTGCAGAGATAGATAAACTAATCGATTAGCCATGCTCACGGACAAGAGCAGCTTGGGAAGTACTGTCAAGTATAGCTTTTGGGTTTGGTTTTTGGAAAATTGTTGGCTTTGGGTTGGCTTGGTTTGGAGTGAGTCCGGTTTGTTGGAAAAAGGGTCGGTATGGGTGGATGGCTTATGGTTTGTGGAAATTGGAAAGGTGTGCTTAAAGGTTGGAAAATGGAATGGTTAGGTTTTGGTTTCGGTTAAACTGTTAAATATTGTTACTTACAATGAAATGTCTTTCAACAATCTTTTTTACAAATTGCAGATGTTGAATCTATTATAATATTGCAAATAAATCTTGCTTTGTGCTAAAAAAGGCTTAGGGTAGAAACCTGAATTACCATTGTCATAACCTGCATGTATATGTATAATTTCCATACACTAAAGTCTTGCGAGTACATACGTGTACTCACCATTTGCTCTAACGGATTTTGGTCAAAGGAAGAAGAAGGTAATGAAGACAACCCCGACGAGTCGCAGTTCGCTGTGGAGTCCGACGATTTCGCTGAGGGTTAATTGGATCCTTTCCAGTCAGTTGCCTGAGGGTGGATGGCACACTGTGTCTTTCTTTTGAACTTTCGCTGTGTTTTATTGTTTCTTTTGGATTTGTGTAGGCCATGAGGCCTTAAGTTGTAAGATTAAATAGTTGTAATAACTTTACCTTTCGGATGTAATATATATTTACTCTTGCATAGTCACGACCTGTCTTGTACGACAACATGTGGATACTGGGCTACTGATCTAGGGAACCAGTATTAGACACACGGTTGCGGGAAGCTCGAATCGTGATCAATCGGTTGGCGTGTGCACTTGCCTCAAGTGTTGCCGATCAATTGGCCTCAATCCGAGTACGGAGTTGGTTTAGCAGTCAGAAGTTATTACGGGTTGCATTAATCTCTAGTTTGATGCAATAGTAATGACCCCGTTCGCTAATCTGAGTCCGGAGCCCCCACAGGCCTTCTTCCCCGAGATTAGGGGCGAGCTTTCCTTGGTCATAATCCTGCTGCCAACGCACCACATCGTCCGCGTCCGCATACTGTTCCGCCATGCATAACAACTTGTTGACACTAAGCCTCGTCGCTATCTCCAGGTCCTCGGTGAGGCGCCGATCATGAACGCCGAACTTAAAGGCCTTGATTACAACCTCATCAGAGGCACTGGGAATCGAGTTTCGAGTGCGAATAAATCATCATACAAACTCACGGAGAGTCTCATCCTCACCCTAGATAATTTGGTCGATATCCTTCTCCCTCCCAGGTCGCTCATAGTAGCTCTAGAAGTTGGAGCAGAGAGCACTCTGGACTTGACGCCATGACCGGAAGGAGGCGGGCTTCTGATTCAAGAGCCATGTGTGAACTGCACCATCCAACACGGTCGGGAGGTAGTTGGCCATCACCGCTTCGTCCCCTCCCGCCGCTAGAATTGATGTCAAGTAGATCGACAAGAACTCATCGAGGTTCTGGGTCCCATCAAAACGCTTGATCGGAGCAGGTTTGAACTAGGCTGGCCAACGTACCCGTCGAAGGTCCTCAGAATACACCGAGCAGCCAAATGCTGGCGTGGGCCCCCAGCGAGAGCGATTGCCGCCGTTAGACCTGGAGTCACGATCATCGTGGCGCCTGAGCCCCCGACCACGTTGGTCGTGACAGTGAGCTCGGGCATTGCCTGGATAGTAGCATAGACGCTCGTGAACCCTACGGCACCTGGGCGGGACATCTGGAGTTAGGCTCCTAGGCATGCTATCGTTCGAGCGGGTGCTGCTACCACTCTGCACGCGCCAGTCGTCGGCGACGTGGAGGTGTCCGGGACGTGCCCCTGGTTTGCTGGCGTAACAGCGACCTACGAGAACGTCAACACCTGCATGAGGAACTTCTGTCGCTTGCCAGGGAGTGAGTCCCGGAGTGACGGCTTCGGCCCCACTGCGGGACCATCGTTTCTCCGGCGGCCTGTTCGAGCTCTTCAGCGCGAGCCCGGCCGAAAAAGTCTGACTTCACCCGGGTGGGATCGGTCATGACCTGGGCTATGGCGCGTAGGCATTCAACTAAGCGAGGGAGCTTGGACCGCCCAGAGGAAGCGTCAATCTCCATACGTTCTTCCCGCCGGAGGGTTGTGATCGCCTGGTTGATGGCTACTTGAGCCATCTGTCGTGCATCCTCGGGGGTTTTGGGCTCACGATCCCCCATCTCCCAGCTTGCGTCGCGACTTCTAGCCATGAGGACGTACTGGTCGCTTGGTGGTGGCGAGGGCAAGAACAGGGATGTGGACCAGCCATGCTCGGGGATCAGGTTCAGACCCGAGCTGGCGAAGCCGGCGGAATTGCCCTTGGCGACGCGTGCCATGGCTTTGCCGGAGTTGTGGAAGTAGCTGTATTCATTCGAGTGAACGAAACTCTCGGGCCCCATGGTGGGAGCCAGCTGTCGGCGATCGAGATCGCCTGACCGCAGAAGTGAACACGGGGAGTGTAATCAAGAGACCGGAGGTCTAGCTTCGTGCACTTGGAGGTGGAAGTTTGTTGCCGCTGAGGTCGGGTCAAAGGGAAAGCGAGAGACACGAGGGTTTATACTGGTTCAATCCCCCAAGGTCGGGTAAAGCTCTACTCTAGTCTTGTCCGGAGGCGTGGAAGAATGCTTTGCTTGGATTCAGTACAGGTGGTCTCTCTTTTTCTTGGATTTAGTACAGGTGCTTATAAAGAGATTTTAAACCCCTCCTACACGTTACTGGTAACCGGTCCGGAGTAATTCCCGGAGAGAGTGGCCCCACGAACGCCTAAGCCAGATCACAACTGCCCCCGGGTCTTCCGCCCACATCGCTTGAAGTCCTGTTTTTATGGATCTTGGTAGCCGCCAATGTAGGCCTTTGATTGGGTCCCCCGAGCTTTAGGTCTTGATCGGGAGATGGCCTTCGGCTCTCTTGCTCGAGGTCGTGCGGGCGCCGCCCGGTCAACGGGATGGTAGGGGACCTGAGCTCGAGTTCCCAGCTCAAGCTCGGGCCAGGGTCCGTTGACCATGCTGTTGACCGGGCAGGATTTTTCAGTCCCCGACATCAAGGTTATGAGTGATGATTTTTTTCGAGAGAAAAAGTACTGTTGGCTTTGTACAGATGACTATCCCTGGTTCTCTCATCAACCAATGAGCGAGAGAGAGGGAGGTAATAGGCAAGAGAGAGATTGAGAGGGACGGTCGAGAGAGAGGGAGCAACAGGCGAGAGAGAACTGAAAGAGATTGAGTAATGTGTGTCTCCGTCTCCTTTCCTCTCGTCGCAATAGTGTAAATGGGCTGGGTCTGGTCCAGCACGGCACGAGGAGCAAATGGGTCGTGTTTGGACTCGCCGAAGGCGAGCCGGGCCGGGCCAGCATGGTACAGTAGGCACGATGGTCCGTCACAACCCGGTACGGTTCAGGCAGAAAACACGATAGATCTATACCAGACCGGCCCGACCCTGCATGATGCCCACCTCTAGTCGCGCACGCCACCAGGTATAAACACCAGGTATAAACCTTGGCCGCCTTCTCATTCATCCTACCATTTCCGTCGATCCCTTTGCTCCTTCCATTCCTAGGCGGCATCGTAATAGAGAGCATAAGAGAGATCGCGAGGGAGCAGCTTCCCCTCCATGTGGACTAGGCTAGTAATTTTCTCATCCGTGCGCTACCTAAATACTGCCTCAAGTTATCCCAAAAAAGTTTTCCACGGCCAGATTCTCCTTAGGAAAAGGGATCCCCAAATCCCTGGCTTCCAAATGAGCCCTAGTAGCGTGAGGCGTTCTCCTCCCCCGGACTACGACCTCGTCCTCCTCTCCACCCAGCGACGACCTCGTCCTCCTCTACCCCCGGCGTCAGCGACCTCATCCCCCAGCGTCTGCCTCTACCCCGGCCTCCTCTATCACCGGCGTCCGCCTCTACCCCGGCCGGGCGACGTCCTCTCCCACATAGCTTGAAGGTCAGTACCCATGGCGATTTTCCTCTGCCTCCTCCTTTTTTTTCAGCAGATTTGGATGAGATGAGATGCAAAATATGCATCGATGAATGTCCAAATTTCTGCCTCTAGCAATGTTCCAAGATGCCCCAAAAACATGCATTGATGAATGTCCCGATTTCAGTCTCTACACTGAAATTGCTCCAAGATGCCCCGAAATTGATTTTGTAAATCACATTTTGAGAAATATGGGGGATGACGTTCTCATGGCAATCTTGAAAAGTTCCTGAAACTATCAACAATATTCTAGTAATGTTTCTGGATAAAATTTGCATTCACCGGTTCGCTTATGGATCTAGATATTGGGTAGCAAAGTGGAAGCTGACAAAAAATCAGTTTGTACATAAAACTTTTGTGGCATGGCCTATCATACAAAGGCACATACATTTGCCCATTTCTTTGTAGTAATCATTCCATGGATATTCATTCAATTCTCCTAATGTGTGTTGATAGAATGTTGTGCCGATGGATAAAATTATTATAGCTATTGTATGTGCCATGTGCTGCTGTATGTTTGGCCTTGTATTTGTCCCTGACATTTTTCAGAAGTTTAGCCTGCTAGTTAGGACACACTAAGAGGTATGTACCTTGGTGCATAGCAATTAATTCCGGAATCCTGAGATGACCAAAAATATATAATGAAAATGCCTTATGTTGGTATGTGCCTTTACAGTGTTACTTAATTAATACTGATATTGATGAAATCAACTACTGAGTTTAAACTTTTGAATGCCTTTTTCTTTCTGGTTGGGAAATGGCTAGGCTTAGTTAATGATAAGCAACTTATGTTTTTCTTCATGAAAGCAGGTCTTCAGAATTCCTTTTAATGGAGATCAGTGTGGAGATGCTGAGTCAGTTGATGTAGGAGGTCACCCAAATGCTTTTAACCTTGCAGTTCAACAACCTGAATTTGCACTGGTTACCACAGATTCTGGGATCACATTGCTGCACAAGTCAAAAGTCACTTCCACAACCAAAGTTAATTAGACACATTAGGCCCTGGCAGCATTATTTCTTGCGTTTTGCATTTTAGGAAGAACTCTATTGTCGTTGTATCCCGAGCAGCCTATAGCAGTACCGCGGTAGAACTAGTACATGGGAGGTCCCAAAAAATCATAAGAAAAGACGAGGCGATTGCAGTAGCACTAGTACCTGGGAGGGTAGTGTGGTCTTTTTACACACAATTCTCTCAATCTTATATCCGGAGCTAACCTCCTAACCAAACACTTTTTTTTGATAGCTCCAGATTCTTAGTGGAGTGAATCCAAGTGAGAAGCTAGATCTAGAGCTACAAAATCTAGAGCTGAAGCCATACCAAACAAGGCCTTAGGGATACGGGGGATTTGCGATTTGGGGATTTGAGGGTGGGGATTTCAGATCTAGAATTGGTGGGTTTTGTGGGCTTTGGCACTTTGGCCCTCTGGTTGGCCTGTTGGCGTGCGACGGTGGCCCATTTGTGATTTCAGTTTGCCCTCCGGGACCAGCGGCTTCCTTGCTGCCGGCGGTGACCAGAGGTCCACTGGGCGACGTTGGTGAGCCGCCTGCCCGCCTTGTCTGGGAGCTGCCTCCGCCCTTGGTTACCCTGTACCATATCGATGCCCCTCGCGATCCCGTCTTCCGCAGCCAGCAAGAGCTTCCTACGGCGGCATGCTCTTGGTGGCCCCCCTCGCGATCCTCTCTTCCGCAGCTGGAGGAGTTTCCTAGGCGTGTTTGTGGTGCCCCTGGATCATTGCGAGTACGTCGGTACTTGGAACCAGTTCCACATCTGCACCCACCTGCACCCAGATTGAAACTAGTTCCTGGGTCTCATCGATATGGGTTTCGATTTGTGTTCCATGGATGTGGATGCTGTGTGTATTCAGATGGATTAGATCACCATGTTTTTCATATTGCATCGGCAAAGATAGTTGAAGAAGAAATTCTTTGCAAGTTCTTTCACTTTTCCCCCGAAGTAGGGATACCCTGATTTCCAATAGAGCAAGCAGTTCCACCTAGGGGTGAAAATAGGTTGTATATTTCCAGCTCGATCCGAAGCCTGATCCGGCCAAGACCCCAGATTTGGGAAGGGATTTGACTATTCAGCCGGATTCGGGATGGGATCCGGATACTTAAATCTGGATTCGGGATCGGATTTGCAACAATCAATAACCGGCAAATACGGGATGGGATCCAAACATCCGGATTTTTTCTATTTGGATATTCGGCAAGGCCCAACCCATTAATTACATATTTTCCGTAGCAGTCCATTTATCTTGACAATTAGCTGGTTCTATTGATCCTCAAATAGCATATTCTTTCTATGATGTCTATTGGGTTTGGTTCATATATAACTTGCTATTATGGTCATGTACTCGTATGGTTTGATTCAACATATATTACTTTGTATTTATGCGTCCATTATCCATGTATATCTTTATCCATTTCCAACCTGAATTTGTTACATATCCATCCCGTGTCCGTATCCTGATAACCCGGATTCGTATCCATATCCGGCTAGCCCGTATTCGGTTTTTAATCCGGGAAAAGAAATATGGATTAGAATACCGGAAGAGCAATATCCGCCCGTGTCCGACCCGTTTTCACCCCTAGTTCCACCAAATTACAATTTAGCAGTTTGGTGAAACGTTGCATAAGCTGGTTTTTATTGTACTTCAAGCATACGCACAGGACTCAAGTTTTTGTTCCACAATTTAGTACAATCAACTCCAGTTGCTACTTGTATATTTGATAATAGTCCAACTTATTCTGCTAATAATTTGACTTTGGATTCACAATGTTTGGCTTCGCGTATTACTCAGACCAAATTTCCGTATTCTGGCTCAGGTCCAGCAATCAGCCATGTCTACACCATCTTGCGAAGTTTCACTTACAGCCGCCAACAATATCCAGGTATGTTTGTACTTTGTACTTTGTTCTTAGATGTTGCTGCCTGCCTGCATCTTACTCTCCCTCTTAATTCTTTCTTCTTACAGCCGTTCTTTGTCCTTCACAAGGCTGCTGCTGCCTCCATTCCCTCAACGATACCTTCCCGGGCTCGGCGGCGGATTGATGTTTCCCAACCATCTTCTCCCAGCCCCAAATCTGCAAAGAGATCCCGTAATGATGATGATGATGATGATGAGGATGAGGCTGACTCGGAGCTGTACGAGCAGCTTCGCCTGGAGGCCTTCCACCATACTTGGTCCAAGATCCAATCCACCATCAATGTCTGCCTCTCTTCCCCCAACCATTCATTCTACTTCTACTGTATTTCTCAATGTGTGCAAACTCTGATGAGTGTAATTTCTCATCTTGGTATTGTTTTGTTTTTTGCTTCCTGTGAACGTGCATATGACCAGGAGGTCCTTAGAGGCATCAACCTCAAGCTGTTTGACCAGGTGCTCCAGTGGGTCCAGGAATCCTTCTAGGGGTGGCAATTATACCCGCGGGTTCGGGTACCCGCGGGTTCTGCACCCGTCGGGTTCGGGTTCGGGTAATATATTTTACCCGTGGGTTTTGCGGGTCGGGTACCCGTGGTGACTCGGATCGGATTCGGGTTTTAATCGATACCCATGGGTACCCGCGGGTATCCGAAATTCTCTCACTACCCCTTCAGGCCTTCAAGTCTTCATTCACCCCACGTGACCACCCGGTCCACCCCGCAGTCCCGCATCCACGAAGTCGTCCCAACTCTCCCAAATCCCTAATTCCCCAGAATCCCCACCCGGCCACGGGACTCCACCGCCGCCCCGCCCCAGAGCGCCGCCCCGCTTCGCCCGGCGGTGGCGCGCCGCTTCTCCCTCGGCGGCCGCTCCGACGGTTAGCTAGCCAGCTCTGCATCGCCGCGCTTTGCATCGCTGCAGACTGCTCCATCGCCTCCGGCCTCCCCGACGCCACCAGCTGGGCCGGCCCAATGATCGCTACTGCCTCCCCGAGGACCCCGACCGGCGACCGCCCGACGCCACCTCCCACCCAGCGCCTCCCTGCCCGAACTGGCCCGGCTCGAAGCCGCTTCCCAGACCGCCCGACGCCACCTCCGAATAGGTAGTTCCTTGTTCTTGCTGTCTTGATGTCTTGATGAGCTGTTGGTTGTGCTGTTGGTTGTGTTCTTACAGTTAATTGATGTCTTGATGGGTTGCTACCTGCTATCAAAATTTCTAACTTGGTCTAAATTTCTACCAGCATGAATGATTGAATGTTGGTTGTGTTCTTACAGTTAATAGAGTTGTGTCTAAATTGGTTGTGTTCTTACAGTTAATTGAATGTTGGTCTAAATTTCGATCAGCATGAATGATTGAATGTTGCCATGTTGGTTGTGTTCTTACAGTTAATAGGTACAGGTGCTTGTAATGTTGACTTGTCTTAATGTTGACTGTTGAGCTGTCAAATTTGTTCTTTATGTTTTGATTTGTTCTGCTCATAAACCAAATTGATTGTTGGTTATCTCCTAGCTAGTTGTTCTTGCTGCTGCCTTCTACTATCTACTGCAAAAATACTGTCTACTGCCTTCTACTGTCTACCGCAAGAGTGCAAGACCGCAACATCTTCTCATGTGAAATCTGTTGATTTTAAACTATGTTTGATACCCGTCGGGTACCCGTCGGGTTTCGGGTACCCGTCGGGTTCGGGTTCGGGTATATGTTTCTACCCGAACGGTAATTCGGGTTCGGGTTGGGTATTCCGAATCGGGTTCGGGTTCGGATCGGATTTTGTAAAACCCGCACCCGATCCGACCCATTGCCATCCCTAAATCCTTCTCTGTGATCCGCTCTATCGCGAAACCTTGTTCCATTGAAATTCAGCAGCCATTCCCTCTCCTTACAGATGTGTTCTGCAGAAAGATACCAACCGCGTTTGTTCTCACCAGTGAGTACCTGCCATCAAATGTTAAACAGATTGCTTTTACTGGTGAAAAGTTGACTGATTTGATGAGGTTGGACTTCTCACTTTTGCAGAGAATGCAGAGTTTGTTGATGACATAAAAACATTTCGGGATCTCGCAGAGCATCTGGAGAGCAATGGATGTCACCTGGCCAAGCTGTCAGCAACTGAATTGTCAGCAAAGCATGGAGTCGGTGGTTGCTTTAGGAGCTTGTTGAGACAGCTACTTTCAGATGTTCCAGATGTGGGTGACATGAATGGGGCTCAAATCTATTGAAGGCATTATTAGTACGGACTTGAGTGTATAAGCTTTCTAACTTCGTGCTGTTTGTTGCTGCTTTTCTCACTCCAAAAGGTAGCGGATATATCTGCACTTGCATCTTGGTACTGTGGACTTGAGAACTATGATAAGCCTATCATTGTCATAATTGATGATTTAGAGCAATGTTCTGGTGATGTCCTGGGAGAGCTTGTAATGATGCTGAGGTAAAGTTTCTGTTTCATAGCATTCATGCACTTTGTTATTATCTTGTGATTATGTGCTTCCATGCTGGCCCAAAAAAAAAATAAGTACAAACCTTGAAGCAACTGTGCTTATATCAAAACAAGCACTACATATAACTTGTTTCAACTTTCAACTCACTTATCTTATCATGACTGCTTAACTCACATTTGTTTTTATATGGGATAGCATAGAAGCATATTGTTTATTTTATAGTTCTTGACTCCTTTTTGGTGTGTTCCGCAGCACTCACCAAGCCGTGTTTAGCTCCTTTTTAGAAGAAATCCTTTTGTCAATTATGAAACATAATCTGTAATTTCCTCTCTCTATGATTAGTTTCTGTCAAGAAATATTTTCTTTTTCTCTATGATTAGTTTCTGTTAAGAAACTTGGATGTATGGGCTTGATTTGAGCACTGACATAGGATGTTTGCAGCCTAAATACATAGTCTCTCTGTTGCAGTGAGTGGGTAATTAAGATTCCAATCTTCTTTGTAATGGGGATAGCAACTGCTCTTGATGCACCGAGGAAACTGCTGTCCTCAGAAGCTCTTCAACGATTAGAGCCCTGTAAGCTCAACTTGGGGTGTCCCTCCGATAGAATGAATGCACTTGTTGAGGCCATCCTTGTTAAACCATGTTCTGGATTCTGCATCAGTCACGAAGTTGCGTTTTTCCTTAGAAATTACTTTTTCAGGCATGATGGGACAATAACCTCTTTTATTAGTGCTCTTAAGGTTAGTGCTTGCTGTTAAGCTATTACTCTTTCTATTGATGCTACTAATGCTGTTGTTTATGTTTTCTGCATTTGTCATGGGCACTTTAACTTAACCAAATTCACACAGCTTGCATGCAGTATGCACTTCTCCACTGAACCTTTGAGCTTCTTGTGCATGGGAATGCTTGAAGAGGATTGTGAGGTTGCTGTTATTTCCTATTCCCAAAATAATACACTATTAACTAATTATATGTTACTACTACTAATTAAAATCTACCTTTTAGTTTCCCTTAAATTTTAATGCTAAACTAGAAACATTCTTTTATTGAGATGAATATCTTTGTTTTCTGACTTCTGACTTATAACGTTACAGGACTTTTGGCGTGATAAGTTTGATGCACTGCCTCAAGCAATGCAGAAATACGTGTTTGATCTTCCCTCATGCACAAGGTACAAGACTTGAAAACACAGTTCTTTATCAATATTGTACTTTGTTTACAAATTTCCATTGCAGCGATAAGAACTCAATCAAGTCTGGCAACAATATGGTAGAAGGGTTGTCTGAGCTGATGAAATTGCAAAAGGATTGGAGTTCTGTTCTCTTGGTAGGCTCTTGTTGCTCCCAGAATTTTTGTGATGTTTTTTGGACAACAGGCAGTTGCCCAGCTTAATCAGAATTTTTGTGATATTTTTTGGACAACAGGCAGTTGCCCAGCTTAATCAGAATTTTTGTGATATTTGATGCCAAACACCTCAGATGTTGCATGTTCACATGTCTACCTACCATATGAAGGATGCACACAAGCTAATGAAACTTTGTAATTACTGTTTTGTTTATAAAGTGTCTAAATTTGATGATATCAAAAACATTTGTACCATTTGAACTTAAAAACACATAACAGAATTCTGGATTGGCCATCTCCTTATTATGAAAGCATCTTTTGTTGATTAATTTAGAATATGCTAGGTTCAGAATACTGAGTTATGTATCTTGCACATTATGATTTCAGTGCTTGTATGAAGCTGGAAGACATGACAAAGTGCAACTTTTAGATATTTTCTGTGAGGCACTCAACCCAGATCTGCATACTCATAAAGCATCAAATAATGACCTGCTCATGTCTAAAGTGACCAGTGAGAATCTATCAAGGGGAAAGTCAGGTTCTGGTAGAAGATTTATAGCTCGGGCAATGGATACAATAAGGTAGGATGCAAGGATTTGCTTTCAAGTTTTTGGATGCACTAAGTCTCTGATTCATTACAATTCACAAAGCTCCAGATCACCTAATAGGGCATTGTTGAATGTTGATTATTACTAACAGAGTGCCTATGCGTTGCAATGGATGTCGAATAAACATACCATAAGTTTGATCATGAGAGTTTTTCTTTATAATTTAGTAGTTCGTGCTAAATCAACATACCATATCAACTGTCTGAAATTCGTCATGCACAATAATTACCAATTAGCTACCATGGTACCCACTAACCTATTCATCGTGCTCAAATAATAAGCACTAAATCTAGAAATCCATAAGAAATTCGCATCCATTCAGTAGCCATAAATAAGAGTAAATTGCATTGTGGGTCATTCAACTTGTCGCATTGGTTCATCTAAGTCACGATACTTCGGAATTGCTAGGTCACGGTACTTCAGAATTGCATATTTGAGTCTCTAAAGTACATTAAATGGTTCATTTGCGGGTCATAACGCACACAGTGGTGACTCGTGTCCTCATGGCATGCCATGTCACTTCGGGATTTTTTCAAAACCCCCCATTTTCTTTCTTTTTCTCTCCCTTCCTTTTCTTTTATTCCCCTGCTTCTCTCTCCTACGCCCAATGCCATCGCCTCCCTCTGCTCGCACGGCCGCTGCGCTCTCGTCCTCACGGTGGGCGAGCTCCGCTGCCTGTGCTTCCTCCTTCTATCCTTCCTCTGTCTCTCTCTCCCTCTCTCTCTCTCATGGCCCAATGTTGCTACCTCCATGTGCCATCGTTGCCGTTCAACGGCGGCTGAGGGAGCACGATGTGTCCTCAGGGACTATGAATCCATTTTGGGCAGAGAAAGATGACGTGGATGACCAGAACGGGTGATGCAAGGATGGTGGCCGCGGAGAGGAAAAGTTTGCTAGAGGCGAATTCCAGTGACTTCTTGACCGGAGCATGGGTGCATGAGCACAGCGTCGATGAGGGGAGCCAATCTGTGGTGGCAGCTTGGCTGGAGATGCCCTGAGGAGAGCTTGCATTAGCACCCCTATGACACCACGGTGGCGCTCGCCGGTGGCGAACTCTGACAATGGGGCTGCTTGGGAGAGGGTTATGAGAGCTTTAGGGCTAAGATGCGGAGATGGTGAAGCGGTTGTCTCGGACTGAGGTGCACTGAGATGGTTGATCGGTGTGGTGTGGGATGGCCATGGTGGGGCTCACCGGCTTGGAGTTCTCGGCCATGGGGAATGAAGGGAACAACATGTTCTCAAAGAAGTAGAATAGGTAGGGAAAGTATCAATTTTGACCTTTGCATATCGCCGGTGGAGGCCATGTCGTTAACTTCTACCGCTGCCGATGAGTTCCGCTGCCATCTTTGCCACTCTTGAGTACCCCACCTCACGTTCTGTCCTATGTTCACGTTCGCAATGTTGTTGGGAGGCTAGACCACTGTTGCCACCATGGTTGTGCGGCCGCTGTCTCCACCTCCGGTGGCCATAGGGTCCTGTGCCGCCCACTGGTTTCATGCCCCCTCTCTTGTTTCCGCTACTACATCCCTGTGATTGGGCCTCCGTTTGCTATTGCCGCTGTCAAGCCGAGCCGCCGCCATCCATGGTCGGGGCGGTGAGGAGATGCCAGGGTGTTTTTTTGAAAACTTGCTGCTCACGTGTTGATCTCGCTGAGGTGGCACACCACATGTACGAGTAGTGTCCAGCTTGTGTGTTTGTGACCCACAAATGAACCACTTAATGCACTTCAGTGACCCAAATATACAATTCAGAAGTACCATGACCCAGATGAACCAACACTACAAGTTGAATAACCTACATCGTAATTTACTCCATAAAGAATTATGACACAAGGCACATACATACACGTCTGTGTAGATGATCCTATTCTCTACAGAAGATCTCTTTTTAGGTGCAGGTGGTGAACCAACAATCATCATCACCAGTTGTAATATTTATAGGAGTATAAATATATCGTGAAGCAATATGGGCACATGCAATTACTAAGGAAGCAAATGCAGTTGTAAAATTTTTGGGGCAGTCACATAGTACTACAGGATGGTTGTCATTGTACGAAGACAATATTCCCTTAGCTGTAATGTTTATTTCCTTTTGACTTTCTTCAGATTCTGATAAAAAGAGCAATGAATGATTGAAATGTGTTCTTTTGGATCAGATACCTGCCAATGGAAACATTATTTCGTGTTCTTGAAGTTTGGAGCATCCATTTAAAGGGAATGAATGAGGTATTTTCACTGATGATTTTTTTAAGATGAACAATTTTTAAAGATGAAAGAAGCATAACTCATACCACAAGAATTTATATTTTGCCTCAGTAATCCTTTTCAATAAGTTTATTGACTTGCATAATGTAGGATTCCAGTCTCTGATCACCAGTGTTGTTTTACTTTGTTGCTTGTCTGGAATCTGGATTCTAGTGGCGTGTTTGGTACGCTGCTTCCGCCGAACCTGGCCCGCCGCGTGCTTTGACCGTGCTCCTGATGGTGTTTGGATCGCTGCTGCTCTCGCCCGGGCCTGGCCCCGCTCATGCAACAAAGGAGAAATTTGCGAGGTCTCGCTGCACGCGCGGAAACGCCGCTCCGGATCGTTTCTTGCGGGCCAGGCGCAGCTGGTGCAGCGTACCAAACATGCCATAGATGTTCTGAAAAAGGACCTTTTTATGGTTCTCTGATGTTCAAATTGATAATTTTTGGGTTGAACTAGCTTCTTAGCACTTGCCATCAGCGTACTCTTCTTTACCAAAAGGATAATTCATTCCCCGGTTTTACGTTGGAGAAACTAGTTGTGGGCTTGTGGCAGATAGCCCAACGTAATATTTGTATTGACCCACTGTGGTGCTAGTTTTGAATGTGCTCATTCTTTTTGCAGATAAATGACAAGGTGAAAGAGCTTCAGTCAACTGCAATCAGTGCAGATAGTGTGAGGATAACAAAGGATAAGTGGACTAGGTTAGTTCCTGCTTTATTTCATCGTTCATGTAAAATTTGATTGATCAAAAAATATTAAGAATGTCATTTTTCTTTATAACTATAAAATGGCCATGCAAGTGTTGTACTTCCCAATCATAATTAATATGCGCGATTTCACTGCACCTGCAAGTCATCACGCATATGTAGTAGTTCCTTGCATTGTTGCTGTAGGTGCTTAAAACTCTAATACATTATTTTCATTTTTTAATATTTTTTTAAGAATCAATTTTGATTAGCTGAAACTGGCTTACCATCATTTTTCACGCTGAATCAGGAGATCAACTAGTACTGGGAATGGAACATTACCATTGAATGACAAAGCTGCCATGCTATTGGATGATTTTATAATGTAAAGGCTACTGTAAGATTATATTAGCTCAGTACCATTTTAGTCTTGTATGTCTATACTAGATTTAGTTGTTCTTATGACCTTTTAAGATAATAGACTTGATATACATTGAGGTTTAATATTGTGCATCATCCTTCCTCAGTCCGTTAGTGTATGCGATGAACCTAGAAAACATGTTTATCATTTTTATTTTGGGTGAACTTTTTAAAAACAATTTGCAGTCATTGAAAAATTTTCTCAGCATCTAATGTCTAGATATTCAAGCAGGAACTTTTTGGTGCCTGTTGAGTGTTTACCTTTTAATGAAATCATCTGCTTCAAGAATGTTGGCATTCTCCAATCTGTAAGTTTTTCCTTACCGAAAAGAAAACTGATATCATTGTTTAACACTTGGTTACATAATAGCAGTAATCCTATTCTGATTTCTATTGCATCTCAATCTAGGCATTAATTGGAAACCCAAGAAGAATGGTTCAACTTGATCTACTTAAGTCACAGAGCCGTATTAAATGCTCTTGCTGCAGTAGGAATGGGATTGCTGTGTCAGCATCCTTGCATGACACATCAATTATGTAAGTCCATGCATTCCTTGAACTAACATACGTATTCTTACTGTTATCTTCAAAGTTATGCTTGGAGTATAAATATCACTGCCATATATAGAGGGAATGACAAATATTTGAGTGAGTAAATTTCACCATCATTGGGCTATAATATTTACATTTTATCAGTAAGGTCCTTAAGCTGTCAATTCAGCTTTAATTTGAGTCCCTCCTGCTAAAATTTGTAATGGATTTTATGACATGGCATGCCAAGCCAGATCATATAGATTAGATGCCACGATATGTGGGACCACATACTGACATGGCATTGGTCTTCAACTGATTTTGTTGACATGACATGCCATGCACATTTTTTCCTGATGTGGTGTCCACATCATTGAATGAGAATCCATTATATGATTAAGTGGAGAGGGTGCAATGAAAGCCAAATGAAAATTTGGGGATCCTATTGGCGAAATTGCAGGAATGGGTGCCCAATTTAAATTTTGAGTAAAGAATAAGAGATTGGAGACTGGTGGTCAGGGACTTCGGCTTGCTCTTTGTTAAGGATATATTATCTCTTATAGTTATAGATAAGTTCCTGTTATAGATAGAGTCCTATTCCTATTCCTTTCCCTCATGTACTCTATATATTGTGGCCTTTGGCCCTCATATTTAATACAAGTCATATTCATAACATGGTATCAGAGCATAGGTTCAAACCCTAGCTTCACATTATCTTCCGCTGCTGCCGCCCTCGGGAGGAACAATCTCTACTCCCGAGGGCGGCTATCTCGTGTGGGGGTGGCCTTTGTTGGCTCACCGCCTCGCCATCAACGTCGCCGCCGGCTGCTGTGGACGTGCGCACGCTGCTTCTCCTGCCTTCCACCGTCGGCTTTGCTCTGCAGTCCGTCTCTGATCTCGTTCGACGCCGTCGCTCTGCCGCCGAGCCATCGGGAGGCGGTGACCTGACTCTGGCCGGACGGGCGGCTGTCTGCAGACGCACTGACGCGCCGCCGCCTCTTGGTCGCCGTCCGCCGACGCTCCTCTGCGACGGCCCACCCGAGCCCACCGACACGCTGCCGCCTCTTCGTCGCCTGACGCGCCTCGGCTTCACCCTCCGGGTCACCTCCACTCGGCTGCCGCCATCTTCGTACGCCGCCACTCCTCCCGTCCGCACTCCCCTTCTACGGGAGCCTTCGTACGGGAGCCTTGTTCTTCGCATCAACTGCGACTTCGATCTGAGCAGGACCCGCGGGTGCTCAACGCCATGCTCCCCTTCTACCTCCACCGCTACGGCAACCCGCACTCCCGCACCCACCTCTACGGCTGGGAGTCCGACGCGTGAACTGAGACGCGTGGTGTCGTCCGCTGCGCATCTGCACGAACACGCCCCCATCGAGCTGATCTGACCAGAGATGCTCCGACTCAAGGCTTTTCGAGCTCATCATGCTCGCCTGCCGCTCCGACGTCGACATGCGCATCCACGTCCGCGGCGGTGGGAAGACGTCCCAGATCTACCTCAGATGGTCAAGGCTCTCGTCCGGTTCTATCTGTAGCTGCTGCTTTACTTCTAGTCCAAGGCTCGTTTTCAATTGGGTGGAACAACAAGGCTGTTTCCTTTGGCTTTCATTTGCCACGCACAGTTTCAGGCGAAATTCATCATCGGAGATTTCTTCGACGTTTCGTCGTCGTCAATTTATCATTGGCGGATTCTTGACACTTCATTCGACGTTTCTTCATCAATTTTCTTGAGTCTTCCGTTGCGTCCATCCAAGTTTTTAGTATCTTGATTGTCTTCCGTCGTCGCTCGGCTCTTCTATCGGCTTGACTCTTTTTTTTGTCAACTCCTATTACCTTGGCTCGGCTCGTTTTGTCGGCCTCGTCGGTTCTTCTTCGTCGACTCAGCTCTACCGTCGGCTCTTCGTCGTCGACTCGGCCCTACCTTCGACTTCCGTTTGTCGATTTGGCTTCATCGTCGACTTTTCTTCGTCGACTCGGCCCTACATTCGACTTCCGTTCGTCGATTTGGCTTCTACGTCGACTTTTCTTCACCGACTCGGTTCTTCGTTGGCTGTTCTTCGTCAGCTCGATGTTTCAAGAGTTACATGCTACGACGGCTTCTTCAGGACTTTGACTTTGGATTTTTCCTATTTTAGTTCATTCCTTCCAAATGCAATGCTATTGCATACGCCTTGCATTTGTGGGGGGGGGGGGGTGTTAAGGATATATTATCTCTTATAGTTATAGATAAGTTCCTGTTATAGATAAGTCCTATTCCTATTCCTTTCCCTCATGTACTCTATATATTGTGGCCTTTGGCCCTCATATTTAATACAAGTCATATTCATAACACTCTTGACTCTTGAGTGAGATGGACACAAATTTTATGCTGTTGTGAATCCCTTTTACTTTGCAGGTGCAACCTAGCCCAAGAATACGGTGATGTAATCAACCTTCATGACTGGTACCTCTCTTTTGATGGAATTATCAATAGCACAAATTCAGAAGTGAAAAGGAAACCGCATAGTTCTCCCTCAAAAAAGAAATCAAAAGTCACACCTCCAGAGAGTGAAGCTATGATCCAGTATCCTTCAACTCAATATTTTTATTTAGATCTCAAATTCTTTACCTAACATACTAAAGTTCATGGATATTTTGTTTTTAAAATAACAGGCCATCTTTTTTTATGAACATTTTAGTCCAAGTAATCCTTGACACACGTCTTCCAGAGCAAGGTTCTGCAGAGCTGTCACTGAGCTACAAATTACTGGACTACTTCGGATGCCAAGCAAGAGAAGGCCAGATCTTGTGCAGAGAATTGCATTCGGTCCTTAAGACCTTAATGTTTGGTGAAAAATTGCTGTCTAGAGGCCGGATTGAAATGATGGAAGCTCACCAAACTAGTTTACTGACTGCAATTTGTCTCCTCTTATCAGTTTGTGCAGACTTGTGGTGCTTTGCATTTTTGAGATGTTTGCTGTTGTTGATGGCACGCAAGTTTATGAAACTGATCAGGTGTAGATTATTCAGCAACTCCTTGTGTGGGTGCATCCTAAAGAATAGGAATGCCTCTGGACCCCTTGCAAGCGAGCAACAAAATGAAATGAAGCAGCTACCACTTGCGATTTACAGTTGTGATAGTTGCGAATTTTTTTTTAAATAATATCTTTTTAAAGAAGATTTCCGACATTAATACGTGGATTTTAAAATTTGCAAGAATAATGTATTGTAGCCAAACGGTTTGGCGAAAATAGCATTGTAGCCAAACCGTTTGGCGAAAATACTATTTTTTTCGCCAAACAGTTTGGCGAAAATAGGTTGATCATTTACGAATCAATTCAAACAGATTCAAACACTAAATACCCGGATCAACCTATTTTCGCTAGACGGTTTGGTGAAAATAGGTTGATCCGGGTATTTAGTGTTTGAATTGCTTTCTAACCACGGATTAACGAATTTTTGTCGAACGGTTTGGCGAAAATAGTATTTTCGCCAACCCAAATGGCGAAAATATTATCTTCGCCAAATCATTTGGCTACAATGTATTATTCTTGCAAATTTTAAAATTAACATATTAATGTCGGAAATCTTTTTTTAAAAAAAATATTATTAAAAAAAAAACTCTGATAGTTGCACTGAAGGCCAAGTGATGTTTTTATCTGTCTTTTGGAGTAGTATGTAACATGTAGCCTTAGTTCTTTGCTTTGTTGTCTGTAGAGCTGGCTTAGCTTAATGCAATTCATGAGTGATAGTAATGTATCTGTTCGCGCTAAAAACGTGAAGGAGGGTTTCTAGCCTCGAACATACAAGACAAACACCGAGTTTGCAAGGCGTGCCAGTCAATTTGACCTGTAATTGACAAGGTAGAATTTATAAGCAATCAAAGCCGATAAAAACAATGATTATCGGCTTAACGCTAGTCGGCTAAAAAGCCGATCAGGAGATAACTAGATTAACCTGGCGGTTAATCCGGGTACAAGGCGAAATCGGCTTTGAGAAGGCGATGCGCAACAAAACAAAGCAGATCGAACCTGGGCGAAATCGGCTAAAACCAACAATCGGCGATGCGCAACTCTGTTGGTTTCGTCGACTTATAGAGAGAGGATTACAAAACTAGAGACTACTCCTAGTTGACAGGAAAATAAGGGAAAAGTAAAGCGTGTTTGTGGGTTGGCTCTGGGCGCCTTTTCCTTCTCGCCTCTGGTCCTCTTATATAGCACTCGGCCTGAACGTATCCTTCTCGGCTTTCTTCAATCACCCGTATCGGCCTCAATCTCTCCTTACCATATTAAGTTCGATCGTATCCGACTCGATCCCTTATCCTACCCGTGATCGGACTTAGTTTCCTTTGAATCGCGGCCCTCCATCAAAGCGGTATCAACTTGCTATAACCGACATATCCCTTATCAAAACCGACCTCCACAAGATCGGCTTTACCAAATTTTGGTGCAAACATATGCCCCCCATTTTTGGAAGATAACTTGTTGTCTTCCAAAAATCGTGTCGGCTTTACATCGTCAGCTTCCTTCATTCCCCGTGTCCTTAAGCGTTGGAGCCGTCTGCGCTGTGATCGGCTAAGACCAGAGGGGCACCATCTCGGCTTGGGTTCAATCGGCTTTCGGATTTTTTCGGCCAGATTGCTAGTTTCGCCGCTGGATTCCGAAGACTTCGGAGCACTGTCGGATTCCGAAGAATTTGGGGCTTCAGAGGACTCGCTTTGATTCGACGTTGGTAGCCTTTCACGAATCGGCTTCTTATTCTCCGGTCTTGATCGACTGTGCATCGGTCTGGATAATCTGTCTTTGACCGATCGCCTTGTCGGCTACATTCAGCATCTTGTATCGGCTTTAATCCTTTTGCATAACAGTGAACCATGTTGACATAAAACGGACTGGGAGCAAACTCCATCATCGGCCCTTCTGCAAATTGTAATTGGTCATCCTCCATAGTCGATTGTATCATGTTTTTGTTATTCCTACATTCATCTTTGAAGGCCTCATCATCGGAGAAACGGCTTTCTTGAGCCGATACTCGACGTAAGAGATGATTTAAATTGGTGAATTCCTGCCCACAGAATTTTTCTTTTAATGGGGGAATTAACCCTTGGAAAGCCAAATCGGTTAATTGATTATCGGGCAGAGTCACACTAAAATACTGATTCCTAATCTCCCTAAATCTTTTAATGTACTCAATTACCGATTCTCCAAACTTCTGTCGGATAGAACTCAAATCTGAAATTCTAAGTTCTAGACTCCCACGGAAAAAGTATTCGTGGAATCGGCTTTCCAAATCGGCCCAAGTATTAACCGAATTTGGAGGTAAGGTTGTGAACCAAGTGAAAGCTGCCCCTGTCAAGGACAATGGGAACAATTTCACTCTTAAACCGTCGGAGTGGGCTGCTTTTCCACATTGTGCAATAAAGCAGCCAACATGCTCCAAGGTGGTGGTGCAATCGTCTCCTGAAAATTTTATAAATCGGGGACTCTAAAATTATTGGGATATGGTATTCGATCGATATAATCAGGATACGGCTTTCTATAGACGATTACTTTTCCCTTGGGCTGCAAGCCGAATTGATCTCTCAAAACGACAGAAATTTGGTCGGCCCAATTAACGTTATCGGCTAACGCAGCATTGGGGTTTTGCCAATTGAGGTAACTGGCTGTTTGCGCCAAAATTCGGTACATGGCAAAATGGGTTTGAATCGGATAAAAGCAATTGTATGTGTTTGCATCAGAATTCGGCGTGTATTGAAATCAGTCCGAGACGAAAAGGAAGCGTTCGTATGGAAAGAAATCATCAAACGAATCGGAAAAGGAATCCGTTTCTAAAAAGGAAAGGAAATCAGATAAGAGGCCGATACGGATAAATGCACCATATCCATGTACAACTCGGATCGGCCAGGCGTGTTATAAAAGGAGGTGGGTGTCAAGCGGCAAGTAATCAATCAATTCCAACAAACCCTACTTTTACACGTCTTTTCTTTTACATTGCTTTAGCTTCATAGATTTCTCTGCAAGTCGACGGAATCAACATAGTTGCGCATCGCCGATTGTTGATTTTGGCCGATTTCACCCAGGTTTGATCTGCTTCGTTTTGTTGCGCATCGCCTTCCCGAAGCCGATTTTACCTTATATCCGGATCAACTGTAACTGGTTGATCTAGTTATCTCCTAATCGGTTTTTTGCCGACTAGCGAAAAGCCGATATATCTTTGTTTATCGGCTTTGATCGAATTACAAATTCTACCTTGTCGATTTCAGGTCAAATCGACTGGCACGCTCTGCAAACCCGGCGTTTGTCTTGTGTGTTCGAGGCCGAAAACCCCCCTTCACGTTTTTAGCGCGAACATATTTTGGCACGCCCGGTGGGACCCAAAAAGAATGTCGTCAACCGACAAGCCCGCAGTCACCGCCGATATCAACACCGATGCCATAATCGCGCCTCAGATGGCCGATTTAACCCCTGAGCAACGGAAAGAAATCGAAGATCGAAGGCAGCTCGAGGAAATGATGCTACGATGCTTCCGTAAAACACGCCGTGGCGTGACTCAAAAGATTGCACTCCCAAGCATCAATCCTATCGGAGATTCAACATCCGAATCGGTAAGCCGATACGCACCGCTCAAGCTGATTTATCAAGTATGATCGAGCAATCATCCATCACGCATTGATTAACCAATCATCGGCTCTAGTATCTACTTTAAAGCCGATGATAGAAAATAGTGTGAAAACAATTGCTCAAGAATTAGCTGCGCCTGGAAGCCTGCTAGATCCACCACAAACCATCCCTACGCACTCCAAAGATATTCCATAGCACCCAACACCAACACAGTAAACGTGTCGGCTCAAGCACCTATCATGATGCCGGCTCAACCTACTGTTTTGAAACCAAGCATACAGAGAGATGGGTCCACACACTACCATGGGCACACGGATGGAGCCAAGATAGGCGCATCAAATCAATCAAGTCGCGCCTCCAATAACATCGGGTTATCGGCTTATCACCGATCGAAATGGGACAGTTCCATATCCACGAGGGGCCACAACCATGAAACAAGCACCATATAGGGTGGTGCCATACGTCGAACCTTTCGCGCCCATACCCGATGCATTAGGTTTTAATCACGATTATGACGCAGCACCAAGACCTCCTGAGGTGCGAGTTGGACAAAGACCCGAGTTTGCACTCGGGGGGCAGAGCGCAAACAATGAGAATTGGCCGTGTCCGGCTGCACCACAAGCCGACAATGTTAATTGGGCAGAACAAATTGCCAATGTTTTGAGAGAACAGTTCGGTTTACAACCCAGAGGGAGAGTGATCGGCTACAGGAAGCCGTACCCCGATTACATAGACCGAATGCCATACCCCCACAACTTTAGGATACCAGACTTTGCTAAATTCTCAGGGGATGATTCTATTACCACAATTGAGCATATCGGACGATTCATGGCTCAATGTGGAGAGGCTGCACAGTCCGACGGATTAAAAATTAGATTGTTCCCTTTATCATTATCTGGCACTGCGTTCACTTGGTTCACGAATCTACCCCCAAATTCAGTACATATGTGGAACGATTTAGAAAGCCGATTCCATGAATACTTCTTTTCAGGGACTATGGAGCTTAGGATTTCTGATCTTAGTTCAGTCCGACAGAAGTACGGTGAATCGGTCTCTGATTATATCAAAAGATTTAGAGGCGTACGAAACAGATGCTTCAGTGTAACATTACCCGATGATCAATTGGCCGATCTAGCGTTCCAAGGGTTAATCCCGCCGTTAAAAGAGAAACTATCGGGCCAGGAGTTCCCGACTTAGGCCACCTACTTCCATCGCCAGACGGCACATGAAAGCCGATATGCAGAGAGCAAAGGGTTTAAAGATAGGTTTAAGACAAACGGCAATGAAAAGGCCAAAGTAAACATGGTAGATTACGATTCGGGCGACACCTCTGACGACGAAGCAGAAGTGAACATAGCCGAGTGGGCCAAAGGTTCCAAAACCACTCGTATGCTCTCGCTTAGGCCGACAAAGAATAAAGCGGAAGTCAAGTACTCGTATGATGTGTCAAAGTGTGACAAAATATTTGATTTATTACTACAAGAAAAACTCATAAGGTTACCAGAAGGGCACATCATACCATCGGCCGAGGAAATTAAAAAGCGAAGGTATTGCAAATGGCATCATTCGTTCTCCCATAACACTAACGATTGCAATATTTTTTGACAACAGATCCAATCGGCCATCGCCGATGGCAGGTTAAAGTTTGCAGAAGAATCGGCTATGCAGATAGATATGGGCCCTTTTCAGGTCAACATGGTTCAATGTTCACGAAAAGAAAAGAGGCCTGCGGAAGGGGATAAGCCGACTAAGGGAATTGTATCACGAGACGAGACAGTGCAGATCACTATCGGTTCTATACAAATAGAAGCCGATAAAAATGGGCAAAACTCAAGAATGGTAAAACCAAGAGGGGACTTAGAGGTCGGTAAATGGTATCGAGCTGAGAGGGCTCCAAGAAGAGCCGATTTCAAACCAAAGCCGACCTTCTCACAACTCCTGGGGAAATATGAAAGGATAAGTCGAAGGTATAGCCCTCAACACCAGGGATTTCATCGATCAGGGCAAAGGAGGGACGAACGTTGGCGGCCAGATGTGCCACATCGGCCGATTACAGAAGAAGAGAAACATCGGCAATGTCCTTTTTGGCAGTTTTGCTGGGAAAGAGGGATGACCTTACCAACAGTTGTATCTTGTCCTATGCAACACTCGTCTATATGTCGGCCAAACCAATCAGAAAAGACAAAGTTGTCCAGACCGATACACAATCGTCCAGAAGTAAGGAGCAAAAGGCCGATCTATGAAAGGTTGTCAACATCAGAACAAGGCGAATCCTCCCAAAATCAGGAATTATTGGCTAACGCAAGCAGGATGGAATCTGACAGCGAAATGGGCAATTTAGCTGGAAAAATAAGAAAACCGATAGAACCCAAACCTAGATGGTGCCCTTCGGGTCTCAGCAAGTCGCAACGCAGGAGGCTTCAGCGATTAAAAACACAAGAAGAAAGGGAAGCCGAAAAGGAGAGTGAGAGGGATCGGACGTTTAATAAGTTAAGACCGGTACCGATTTTGAAAAAGGAGTGGAGAAAGAAGGAACAGATCGATAGTGATTCAGATCAATCGGTTGAATCCAGTTCTCCGATGATCCGAGATGATACGCCACCAATGGATATAAACGTGGTATTCACTTTACTCGCCGAGTTCAGAATCAAGAATCGGCCAAGAAGTGTTCGCCCAATTGTGCCTCTGAGCACCGTGACTGTGTTTGAAAAACCACAAGACATGCATCAGCATTTGAAACCATTGTATCTAAAAGGATACATTAATGGCCGACCAATATCCCGTATGTTGGTCGATGGCGGGCGACGGTCAACTGATGCCGTTAAGTACTTTCGTAAAATTGGGAAAAGCCGATGAAGACTTAATCAAGACCAACATGGTGCTAAATGACTTCACCGGAGACCCAACTGAGGCTAAAGGCGTAATGGTGTCAGAACTGACAGTCGGTAATAAAACTTTGCCGACTGCGTTTTTTGTGATTGAAGCTAAAGGCAATTACAGCGTACTCCTTGGGCGGATCGATCCATGCTAATCGTTGTATACCATCAACTATGCACCGTAAACCGTGCAAAGTGGAACGATGATACAAAGAGAAGTCGTACCAGCCGACACATCGGCTCATATCGCCATGGCTAGCCCTAACACCAATTGGCCACACGAAGAAGCTGAATGCATATCAGGAAAAGCCTTGGACAATTGCGATTTTATCTGTGTTGAGAAATCAGGATTCAAGCCGATCAGCGTTAAACCCAATACGTTTGATCGGACAGACGAAGTGATAAGAAGATGGAGCGCAAGACAATAGCAAAACTGCAGGAAAAAGCAAGGAGCTATCGGCAGGAAGAATACGAAGAAGCTGTTGAAGATTTTGAAGAAGAAAGAAAGGGGTTAGGAGTTATTCACGATTTGCTTGAAGAGGTCGATATTGGGGAAGGGGATAGCAAAAGACCAACGTTTGTAAGTGCTAAATTAGAACCCAGTTATAAAGCAAAGTTGGTCGAAATACTCAAGGAATATAAGGATTGCTTCGCGTGGGAGTATTATGAGATGCCAGGTTTGAGCCGATACTAGTTGAACATCTACGCCTATAAAACCTGGGTATCGGCCGCTCAAACAGCACTTAGGCGGTTTAATCCTACGTTGTATGACGCTATAAAGGAAGAAGTAGGACGATTGCTAGAGGCGAAATTTATCCGGCCTTGCCGATACGCTGAGTGGGTCTCGAACATCGTCCCTGTGAAGAAGAAAAACGGCAAACTTAGGGTATGTGTCGATTTTAGAGACTTGAACAAAGCTACGCCAAAAGACGAGTACCCGATGCCCATAGCCGATATGCTTATCGATGCTGCATCCGGAAATAAAATCATAAGTTTTTTGGACGGAAACGCCGGATATAATCAGATATTCATGGCCGAAGCCGATATACATAAAACGGCTTTCAGATGCCCAGGCGCTTTAGGGCTATACGAGTGGAAGGTTATGACCTTCGGGTTGAAAAATGCCGGCGCCACTTATCAGCGCGCTATGAATCATATTTTCCATAACCTGATCGGCAATACTGTGGAAATATACATCGATGATGTGGTGGTAAAGTCCAAAGACGACTGGCAACATTTAGCCGATCTGGAAAAGATGTTCGAAAGCACAAGGTTGCATGGGTTAAAAATGAACCCTCTCAAATGCGCTTTCGGAGTATCGGCTGGACAATTTCTTGGGTTTACAGTGCATGAAAGAGGAATTGAAGTAAACCAAGCCAAAGTAAAAGCTATAGCCGATACTAAACCACCGACAAGCAAAAAGGAGTTACAAGTATTGATAGGGAAAATCAACTACTTGCGACGTTTTATCTCGAACTTGTCAGGACGTATTCAGGCCTTCACCCCCCTGCTAAAAATTAAAGACAACCAAGAGTTCAAATGGGGAACTGATCAGCAGAAGGCCTTCGACGACATAAAAGGTTATCTGATGAGTCCACCAGTACTGACCGCACCAAAACACGGTATACCTTTTAGACTATATATATCGGCTGAAGGTGATTCGATTGGGGCAGTTTTAACACAAGAAGCCGATAGGAAGGAACGAGCAATATTTTACTTAAGCCGACGTCTTCTAGATGCAGAAACCAGGTATCCTCTAGTAGAAAAATTATGCTTATCATTGTATTTTGCTTGCACCAAATTAAGACATTATATGCTAGCTTCCAAATGCGTTATAATATGCAAAACCGATGTAGTTAAATACATATTATCGGCGCCAATCCTGCGGGGTCGGCTTGGTAAGTGGGCATATGCTTTAACAGAGTTCGAGTTAACCTATGAGTCGGCTAAAGCTGTGAAAGGACAAGCTGTGGCCGATTTTATCACAGGAAGTGAAACCTTAGGAATAGCTAGTGTAACTCCTTGGCAGCTGTATTTTGATGGATCTGTGTGCCAAGAAGGCGAAGGCATTGGTGTGATATTAGTTTCACCCAGGAAACAAGAGTATGGCTTCATGTATCGGCTAAATAGCCGATGTTCAAATAATCAAGCAGAGTACGAAGCGCTACTAAGGGGTCTACAACTGTTAGATAGCATCGGAGTGAAAGACGTCGAAGCTTTTGGAGATTCGATGTTAATTGTACAGCAAGTCAAAGGGGAATACCGATGCAATGATGATGCACTAACCCAGTACTTGCATCAATGCCTCCAGATCATCGAGATGTTGACTACATTCTCTATAAAACATATCCCCAGAGAAGCTAATAATAAAGCAAACCAATTGGCACAATGTGCATCAGGGTACAAGAGTGAAGGTCGACAGGGATCAATCGAGCTAGACGTGTGGCCGATCTTATGTGTTCACCCTGTCGACTGGAGAACAGAGATAAGGGATTATTTGTCAGATCCAGCCAAGCCGACCGAGCAGAAGGTCAGGCGCAAAGCACTCAAATATGTTCTACTAGAAGACGTATTGCACTTTCGGACTATGGAAGGTTTGTTATTAAGATGTCTGGGAACCGAGGAAGCCAAAGTGGCGATGGGTGAAGTTCATGAAGGCATTTGTGGGTCACATCAATCGGCTCATAAGATGAAATGGATACTGAGACGGACAGGATATTTTTGGCCGACGATGTTAGAAGACTGCTTCAAATATTATAGAGGATGCCAAACGTGTCAAAAGTTTGGTAACATACAGTCAGCACCAGCATCGGCTTTACATCCGGTCATCAAGCCATGGCCATTTAGAGGATGGGGTATAGACATAATCGGCCAGATATTCCCGTCATCCAGCAAAGGACATAAATTCATCCTTGCAGCCACGGATTATTTCTCAAAATGGGTTGAGGCTGTGCCACTCAAGAAGGTTACTAGTAAAGAACTGATCGACTTTGTGAATGAACACATCGTCCATCGGTTTGGGATTCCACAAACAATCACTACTGATCAGGGTACTGTGTTCATGTCCAACGATTTCAAAGGGTTTGCAGAAAGTCTTGGGATAAAATTACTCAACTCCTCCCCTTACTACGCTCAGGCCAACGGACAGGCCGAATCGTCAAACAAGACATTGATAAAGCTGATAAAAAGAAAAATTGAGGAAGAGCCAAGGAGATGGCATTCAACGCTATCGGAGGCTTTATGGGCTTATCGGCTATCTCATCACGGATCAACTAAATTGTCACCCTTTCAGTTGGTATACGGACAAGAAGCCGTTTTTGCCCGTGAAATCAACATCGGCTCAATAAGGCTACACGAGCAAGATAAGGTATCAGCCGATGAATACAAGCGGCGATCTTTGGACAATCTAGATGATTTGGGTGAACTAAGGCTGATCACGCTAGATCGGCTTAAAAGGAACAAAGAGATGGTTGCCAGGTCGCATAATAAAAAGTGATTTTTAAATCATTCAACCAAGCCGATTTAGTATGGAAAACCGTGTTGCCGATTGGGTCTAAGGATAACCGATTCGGCAAATGGTCTCCAACATGGGAAGGGCCTTATAAGATCAATCGTAGGTTGACGGAATTCATATATACTGGAATCTTTAGAAGGGTTCGTCCTACCTAAAGCGATCAATGGAAAGTATCTGAAGGCATATCGCCCAAGCATATGGGTCGGGTCCTAACTACAGAGATGAAGGCATCAGGATCGATGACAAGCACATGCATATAAAATCGGTCATACAGCCGACCAAGTCAGTTTAAAACATCCATCCACATTAAGTTTACAAAATCGGATGCACAGCCGATCAAGCAAGAGTTCAAAAGACGTCATCTCAAGTTTAAAGCAATATTACAGAGGTTGGCCACAACTGATCAATAAATCAAAGACTAGTGTAGTCCCGACCCGGGCAAATGGGCTCCCAAAGCCGATAGTGCCGCTGCTGCCCTGCCGATGGTAGCTTGAACGCCGTCCATCAATTGTTGATCGGCTACTGCATCACCCGGGACTGGGACTATCTTGGCCGATTGGTTCTTGACTTGGGCGAAAACTTCGCCAATTTGCCGCCTTTGGACGGCCAGTGAAGACGATGAGTCAGTGATGCTGAGCCGACATTCTGCAAGTTCTTTTGTAACAAGGGCCAGCTGTTCTTCAAGTTTGGCCTTGGTCGATTCCAGCTCATGGGCCCTGTTCTTAGTCGTTTTGAGTATAGCTGCACCTTGGTCAAATGTGCTCTTTCGAGACTTAGCATCAGCTATAAGTTTGTCCAAAATCTCTTGATCAGCTTGTTGGGCCTTCCTCTGTTCGGCTCTTAGCTTGGCTGATTCCACATCCAGCCGACGAGCGTCCAAGTGGCAGACCTCTAGCAGTGCATCCATGGCGGCAGAAGGGAGATCGGCTTGCATGGCCGCCATAGCATCCCTCAGTGGTTGCGTATTAGCCAGAAGGGCTGCCTCTGGTTGCATCACTTCATCCAGAAGACGATTAAGTCGTTCTTGCATACCCGGCTGGGCAGTAATGACGGCCGATGCTGGCGCGGAAGCAACTATGATGCGTTGGATATCGGCTGGATAATCGTCAGTAGCCATGACCTCCAGGTCGTCCAGCTCGTCCAAAGTAAAGCCAAGCAGATCGGCTAGATCAGTTGGTGCTTTAAGGTCAGGATCGGAAATCTCGATCGTCTGTTGTGGTACGGCTGGAGGTGGGGAAAGCAATGGAGGAATAGCTGATGTAGCACCTTGGGGATCGGCTATAACTCCCGCTATCTGTACCGATGGAGATTGCTAGAAAAACAAACAAGTCAGCTAGAAAAACAAACGAAGCAGCAAAGACAGACGTAAGCCAAAGGCTCTGAGACTCACATCGCTGGTGAATGATCTGGGGAACCATCGGGTTGGTGCCTCAAGGGTCTGGGCGAGCGCCTGGCCGACTTCTTCCTCCTCTCTGCAGTGCCTTCGAGTTAGCAATTATCAAAGCAAGGGACATATTAGCCGATATGAAAAAGACTTACTTGGAGCGCGTTGGCGAGCCAGGTCCGATAGGGATGGACTCTGAACGCCCAAATTTCCAGAAGTATATCCTGTAGTTCCGACGGATTGACCCGGGCGTCTCTGTCTGCCACTACTGGCAGAAATATGGGGGTTGGCTATTTGATCACCAGCATCTGTGCCGCCCTGAAAAGTTCAAAAAACCATACTTAATGAAAAAACCAATGGCCAACATGGAAACAAATAAAAGGACACCGGTACCTCTACAGCTACTGAGGAGTCGGTATAACCGGAACTCTCGCTGGGGCCAGAAGCCACCATCGGCTCATGGAAGTCAGGCAAAAAGTTTAGAATTATAGCCGACGGAGTTCTGTCCATCAACAAGGCCTCTGATATCCGAGACCACCATTGTGAAAATGTGGCCGACCGACGGGAGTTAAGAATGAAATGTGGCAAAGAAAGAAGTTGAAATCCGTCGGCTACTTCGGGACGATCTCCGCAGATTAATCGTTGGTCACCCGGGAACGAGGTTCGATGCAGGACAGCAAGGGAAAGGAAGGGATGGTTTGCCCAAAACCCAATTGACGGGCATAAACCGATGGATGATAGAATTCGTAGGAAGGCTGAAATGTCCTGTTGCGTGTATTCAAGCCGACGTGAATAAGGCGAGGAGAGGATAATTTTATACAAGTCCAAAGTGGACTGGGGCATCAAGGAACTATCGGCATCTAAGTGAAGAAATGATGGGTATGGACAATCGGCTAGGTCGGTATAACAGAAAAAATCTTGTTGGCCGAAAGAAGACCTGTCTAAAGTGAGGAAAAAACGGAGATACTTGTGAAAACCAGCTGAGTCCATTTTTAGCTCATCAGTAGACGACATGATGAATCTCTCACCGAAAGATCGGCTAGCTCTATACTGGGGGACCACGTGTTCTGGATAATCTTCCCTGGGAAAAGTCAAACTCCCCATGGGTTCCGGTAAAATGGATCGGCTAAATATGCAGTAGAGCCATGTTTGGATAAACCACAGGGGACCTCCTATATTGCCGACAACAAACTTAGCGAAACCAGAAAAAAGCCGACTACGAATCACATACATCATCTGATATACTGCTCCCAAAAAGATCTTACCAAGGGCCAGCCGATAACCTTCCACTAAGCGTTCCGCTATTAGTTGAAAGGATTGGGTGGGGCCAAGAGAGGCGCCGCAGAATAAGTATCGGTCTAACCAAAGATTAAGAAAAGCAACATGTTCTTCAGCCGATACAGGACCATTGACCCTATTGTTATTTTGGACATACTTATGCCAACCTTCGCCTTTCTTGCGGATTAATTTAAAAGTGGGTTTACCACTAAAAGCCGACAGCAGACCCCCGTCTGGCCTAAGGCAGGATAATTGAGCCACGTCAAGTAAAGTAGGGCCTATCGGGCCAGATGGGAATAGAAAAGCATTAAAAGAGTCCGACCAGAAATAACAAGCCGCAGCTACTAAGGGTTCATTGGCTTCAGGGTCGGCTAGACTCAAAGGCAAAGATTCAGCTATGCCCATTCTCTCCCATTCTACCCTCTTCTGAGCCGATATCCTAATGAACCAAGATCTCCATCCCTTCAAATTTGTGGGCCAGGCTCTAAAACTTTTTCCCCACTCAGAAATATTATATCCTGCAGCCGACAACGGGAGTCTAGGGATCTCGTCATTGATAACCGTGTCGGCCGATATGGTACCTATGGGCCCTAGGTAAAATTGGTCCGAGCTTTGAGGAATCGGAATGAATACCTGCGAAGGGTCCATTTCAGCCGATTTCGAAAGAACGGAAGGAAGAAGATGAAGGCCGATGATGCGTGATTCGGGAGCTTGGAAGCGTGAAAATGACCGTGGGGGGGACCCCATATTTATACCACGATGAAAGAAGGCGAGCAAGGGAATAGCTTCTTGCATTAAAAACGCACCGAGATTATTACGGCGCCATTTAATGGGAAGTTACCAAGAATTTCCGACGACAAGCCGATTGCAATTTTTGAAAAGTATCAAGTTATCTTTCCAAAAATTGGGGGGCATATGTTTGCGCCAAAATTCGGTACATGGCAAAATGGGTTTGAATCGGATAAAAGCAATTGTATGTGTTTGCATCAGAATTCGGCGTGTATTGAAATCAGTCCGAGACGAAAAGGAAGCGTCAAGTATGGAAAGAAATCATCAAACGAATCGGAAAAGGAATCCGTTTCTAAAAAGGAAAGGAAATCAGATAAGAGGCCGATACGGATAAATGCACCATATCCATGTACAACTCGGATCGGCCAGGCGTGTTATAAAAGGAGGTGGGTGTCAAGCGGCAAGTAATCAATCAATTCCAACAAACCCTACTTTTACACGTCTTTTCTTTTACATTGCTTTAGCTTCATAGATTTCTCTGCAAGTCGACGGAATCAACATAGTTGCGCATCGCCGATTGTTGATTTTGGCCGATTTCACCCAGGTTTGATCTGCTTCGTTTTGTTGCGCATCGCCTTCCCGAAGCCTATTTTACCTTATATCCAGATCAATCAGAATCGTTGATCTAGTTATCTCCTAATCGGTTTTTTGCCGACTAGCGAAAAGCCGATATATCTTTGTTTATCGGCTTTGATCGAATTACAAATTCTACCTTGTCGATTTCAGGTCAAATCGACTGGCACGCTCTGCAAACCCGGCGTTTGTCTTGTGTGTTCGAGGCCGAAAACCCCCCTTCACGTTTTTAGCGCGAACACTGGCATCCTGCCCCCCGAGTGCAAACTCGGGTGGTCGGCTAGCTCGGGCCGACTGGGCGTTAGAGTTCTGCCAATTGTGGTAACTGGCATCCTGCCCCCCGAGTGTAAACTCGGGCGGTCGGCTAGACGGAACCGGCTGATATTGAAGTGATTGGTTGTGCTCATCTCTCTTTACGGCCGGTGAATCGGGTGTAGGAACAAAGGGTTCGGTGTATGGGACTACCCTATGTGGGATCGGCCCTTGAGATTGAGGAACCCTCACTGACTCAATCGGCTGAGGAACCGATTGGACGAAAGCGTTGGCCGGAACCACCGATGGCAAGTTGGTTGTTGTGCCTAACTTCGCCGCATCGGTGCATGCGTGGTAATGCGTAATCTCGTCTAAACAAGCACTGGGTGTCAACACCGTAGGTTGGGTCGGCATCATCGCAGGTGTCAGAGCCGACCCTTTTGTCGTACTGGTGTTTTGTGCTATGGAGAAAATGGGGTACGATGGGAGTGGCTGTAAGGGGTCTAGCAGTCCCCTAGATGAAGCCAATCCCTGGGCAATTATCTTGACGCTGTTTTCAATCATCGGCTTTAAAGTTGTAACCAAGGCCGATGACTGGTTAGTTAATGCATGACGCATAGATTGTTCAATCATAGCCGATAACTCGGCTTGATCCGGCATGTATCGGCCACCGGCTTGGTCGGGATGTCGCTGCCGCCGATGGGGTTGAGCGTTGGGAGCGCGTTTCTTCCGGGTAACACCCCATCGGGTCTTTTGATAGCACCTCAAAGCATCATTTCCTCTAGTGCTGCCTTCCTGTCTTCAATTTCTTTGCGTTGCTCGGCCGATCGGCCAAAGTTGGCACGATTATCGCGTCGGAGTTGATGTCAAGAATCGCAGATTTTCCGGTTGATGTCATATTGGCTTCTCTCGTGGTCCCACCGGGCGTGCCAAAATATGTTCGCGCTAAAAACGTGAAGGAGCGTTTCTAGCCTCGAACATACAAGACAAACACCGAGTTTGCAAGGCGTGCCAGTCAATTTGACCTGTAATTGACAAGGTAGAATTTATAAGCAATCAAAGCCGATAAAAACAATGATTATCGGCTTAACGCTAGTCGGCTAAAAAGCCGATCAGGAGATAACTAGATTAACCTGGCGGTTAATCCGGGTACAAGGCGAAATCGGCTTTGAGAAGGCGATGCGCAACAAAACAAAGCAGATCGAACCTGGGCGAAATCGGCTAAAACCAACAATCGGCGATGCGCAACTCTGTTGGTTTCGTCGACTTACAGAGAGAGGATTACAAAACTAGAGACTACTCCTAGTTGACAGGAAAATAAGGGAAAAGTAAAGCGTGTTTGTGGGTTGGCTCTGGGCGCCTTTTCCTTCTCGCCTCTGGTCCTCTTATATAGCACTCGGCCTGAACGTATCCTTCTCGGTTTCTTCAATCACCCGTATCGGCCTCAATCTCTCCTTACCATATTAAGTTCGATCGTATCCGACTCGATCCCTTATCCTACCCGTATCGGACTTAGTTTCCTTTGAATCGCGGCCCTCCAGTCCGAAACGGTATCAACTTGCTATAACCGACATATCCCTTATCAAAACCGACCTCCACAAGATCGGCTTTACCAAATTTTGGTGCAAACAGTATCTGTTTATTTGAGTATTTGTATTCTGTGAGCTTGAACAACCCAGGGATTAAAAAAAACAACGGTAACCGACTGGTACTACCGGCTTGAACCGGTAGGTTTCATATTGGCTGAATCGAAGTGCTTTGGTACTGATTTTATGAATATGGTTAATGCTTATAGAAACCAAAGAAGCACAATACTTTGTGGAAAAAATATATAAAAACGGTAAAAGGAAATACCAAAGAGGAGTTGCTCGGGTAAATTCCCAAAATCTGTTTTTTTTATCCTTGGCACAAATTCAAGGTTAAAAACAGAGTGAAAAGTTTTTTACCGTTCCGGAGAAAAATAGAAAGGAAAGCCTTTTTTTGGAAACGGAAATGAAAAATATCAATATAGAAACGGAATTTTTTTTTTGTCAGAAACGGAACGGGAGAACTAGTTTCGACGAAAACGGAAATAAAAATTCCGTATAAGTGAAACGGAAAATTAAAAACGGAAATAGGTCGGAAAGAGAATCAGGCTCGGCTCAGAAGGAGAAGGGGAATTTACATTTATTTTTAAATTAAAATAATTATAAAAATATAAATGACTTTATACAAAATATCAAATAGAGTTCAAAAATTCCAAAAAAATTCTCAAAAATACTTCGGAACATTTTGAACCTAAGAAAATTATTTTTATCATAATTTTGCTTTTATTTTTCATGAATAATTTGATTTTATAAATCTAAAAATAGAAAAATGGTATTTATAAACTCTAGAAAATCCAGGATAAATCTAAAAAAAAAAATCATAAATGAATAAATAAACATTGAACAATAATATGCAAATTTTAGGGCATTATAACTTTGTAGTTAGTGAAGCAAGAGGATGTCGATGATAAAAATATGGAGGAGAACATGATGGTTTGATATGAAGAACAAATAACGAGCCTTCAGCTGACAAACTCGAGAAAAAAATTTCTAGTGATACCGGTGAACATAACATTATTCTTGTATCCACTTTGGAAGTGGAATATGTTACATTATTCTTGTGGTCACAATACTTGTGGTCATGTATATTGTGATCATGCACTATGTTTTTAAGAAATTTTTCGTTTTCATTTTCGTATCCATTCCGTTCCGTTTCGCATGCATTTCCTTCACTATCTGTTTTTGGGATTTCCGATTTCGTTTTCATTACCAGTAAAAAGAAAATAGAAACGGAAACGAAACAACCATTTACATCATTTCCATATCGTTTTCATCCCTACTCAAGAGTGCTCCACAGCTATACAACGATGAATTTGCTTAAATTTTGATATCACCACAGCTATGTCTGTTACAGTCGATAAAATAGGAATCAGAGATGACCAAAATGCCGTCACTCAGTAAACCCGAAGCATTTCAAGCATAAGCGACGATGCAACAAGCACAAATTGCAAAAGCATGGCCCCAAAACACTCGCTAATCTACAATTTTCAGTGAACCAACTGGGAACCATAGTGTTAGCATATCTACAGAGCAAACGAATGCCTCCATGGATAAACTTCACAAAATTGGAGGCACCCGGATGAACATAGGCCCAACAATAACATCTCAGTCCATACTTTATGCATTATCGATCCATGGAACTGTTATGCCGCTGCTGCTACCACGCAAAAGAGAGCCGTTCAACGCGTAAACGCAGGAGTCAGGACCACCGCAATCAGAAATTTTCATCCTGATGAGTAATAGTCAAAACAAGCCTGTAACGATCAGAACAAGGGCGATCGGCAAGAAAAACCAGAGAGCGACAATATCTCGATAAAGTTCAGAGTAGAAATACAGAGTTCTTGGGTAGACGGGGTGGGGAAGGAGAAGAACAGCAACAAAAAGGGGAAAGTAGAAAGAAGATAGTTCACGATATCAGATTACATGTCCAGGCATCCCCAACAACTCTTTATATATCACGCTCTCTCACGACCTCTACGCCCCTTCTTCCTCTGCAAGTATACAGCTATCTTGGTCCTGCTGTTGTCCCTCCACGAAGGCGTCTTTCCCTTTTGCGCCACCGCTTGAATCTTGATGCTGTGTATTCCCGCCTTGATCAGCTACCGTGACAATACCCGCCCCAGCAGACTCTGCTTGTCCCCAAGCAGCAGCATCAGGAAAACTTTGCCGTACCACATAGTAATCTTCCCAGGTAGACATGGTTGATGGAATACCAGACCATTTGATGAGCACTTGAGGAATCGCAGCATTTCCTTTCTTGACTAGTCGCCTGTCCAATATGAGTTCTGGGCATACTGCGTCCAAATTCAGATCAGCCACCGTCGGAGGAAAATGGAACACCGGTGTGTAGTCGGGAATAAATGACTTAAGTTGGGACACATGAAAAACGGGATGTATCTGACTGTCGGCTGGCAATTCCAATTTGTAAGCAGATGGTCCAATTCTGTCAAGAACTCGATATGGCCCAAAATATTTAAACGCCAATTTGGGAAAAGGACGGTTGGCGACTGATGACTGTGCATATGGTTGTAACTTGAGGTAAACTTGTTCGCCTATCTGAAATTGCCGATCCATCCTTTTTTTGTCGGCCTGGAGCTTCATGCGGTTTTGAGCAGTTGTCAAATACTGTTTCAGCAATGCATCATGGGTTCTTCTGTGCTGTATGAATTCTTCCACCGACTGATTAGGCAAGGAGCCCTCATCTGGCAACACTCCATAGCGAGGCTCATACCCATATAATGCTTTGAAAGGAGAACACCCAAGAGAAGTGTGAAAGGAAGAATTATACCAAAATTCTGCCATTGGCAGCCAGGCACGCCATTTAGTTGGGGAGGATTGAATTGCACACCGGAGATACATCTCAAGGCACTGATTTACTCTCTCACTCTGGCCGTCAGTTTGCGGGTGGTAGGCTGTGCTGTACATCAATTTGGTGTCTATTGCTTTCAATAATTCTCTCCAAAACGAACTAGTGAATATTTTATCACGGTCGGAGATAATTGAACGAGGCACGCCATGTAATTTGACCACATTATCAATAAAAAGCTTTGCCACTTGCGGTGCTGTGAATGGGTGTCTTAATGCCAAGAAATGGGAGTATTTAGAGAATCTATCAACCACTACCAGAATAGTATCACAGCCATCAGAGCGAGGGAGACCTTCTATAAAATCCATTGTGACATCCTGCCAAGTTCCTTCAGGAATTGGGAGTGGCTGCAGCAAACCCGGCGTACGGTTATGTTCATGTTTAGCTTGTTGACAAGTATTGCATTGACGGACTACATTGATGACATCCCGCTTCAATCCGGACCAGACAAAGAGTTTCTTGATACGGTGATAGGTTGCTGTAGCGCCGGAATGACCTCCCAAAGCACTAGCATGAAAAGCATGTATAATCTTGGTTTGTAATGCTGAGTTTTCACCCACCCAAAGACGACCATTTTGTCTAATCAATCCATCACGAAGGGTGAAGCCTCGATCGTCTGGACTCTGAATGGCCAAGGCAGCCAAGAGCTTCTGGGCTCGAGAGTCCGTCACGTATGAGTTGAGTACTTCCTGAACCCACAAAGGTTGAACTCCTGATATGGCTTGCAAGGAAGTTAAGTGTCCTACCCGGGACAAAGCATCGGCCGCAAGATTGGAAGATCCTTGTTTATAATGAATACGAAATTGTAATCCCATCAGTTTCGTCATAGCTTTTCGTTGCAAGTCTGTTATCAAATGTTGATCGGTGAGGTAGCACAAACTGCGATGGTCGGTGTGAATAACAAATTCTCCTCGAAGCAAATACTGTCGCCATCTTTCGATTGCCATGATAACAGCCAAAAATTCTTTCTCATAAATGGGTAATTGCTGATTTTTGGGACTTAAAGCTTTACTTAAGAATGCAATAGGATGTCCATTCTGCATTAACACTGCTCCAATGCCTACATCACTTGCGTCGGTCTCAATGACAAAATTTTGTTGGAAGTCTGGCATTGCGAGGACCGGTGTCTGTGTCATGGCTAACTTTAAGTTGTCAAATGCTAGTGTAGCTTCCTCGGTCCAGTGAAAAGATTTCTTCTTCAACAAATTAGTCAAAGGACGAGAAATAGTACCATAATTTCGGACAAATTTCCGATAATAGCCAGTTAAGCCCAAAAAACCCCTTAATGCTGTAACAGTAGTAGGCCGAGGCCACTGAATCATGGCTTGGGTCTTAACAGGATCGGTGGCGACTCCCTTATCCGAAATGATGTGCCCCAAATAAGCAATACTTGATTGAGCAAAAGCACATTTGGACTTCTTCACGAATAGTTTATGCTGTGATAAGAGTTCCAAAACCTTACTGAGGTGATCCACATGTGACTGCAGGGTGGGACTATATATCAAAATATCGTCAATGAAAACCAATACGAATTTGCGGAAATATGGAGCAAGAATGGAATTCATGATGCATTGAAACGTTGCTGGTGCGTTAGTGAGCCCAAACGGCATCACGCGAAACTGGAAATGCCCATGATGGGTCTTGAACGCGGTCTTCTCGACATCCTTCTCTGCCATACGAATCTGATGATATCCGGAGCGCAAATCCAGCTTGGAGAAAAATTTAGTGCCTGCTAACTCATCCAAAAGCTCGTCCACAATTGGCATCGGGAATTTGTTCTTAATGGTAAGATTGTTCAGCTTCCGGTAATCGACGCAGAATCGCCAAGTGCCATCTTTTTTTTGAACTAGGAGGACCGGAGAAGCAAATGGGCTCATGCTGGGTTGGATCAGTCCCTCTTGTAACATTTCAGTCACTTGCCGTTCTATTTCATCTTTGTGCATAGGAGAATACCGGTAAGGCCGACTATTAACTGGTACTGCATCAGGGACTAATGGAATGGTATGATCATAGATGCGAGCTGGAGGTAAGGTGTGTGGTTCACTAAAGATTGCTGCATATTTGTCAATGACTTGCTGAATATCCGCTTGAATCTGCTCTGTTGCCGGAAGAGCTACAGTATTCTGAATGAGAGCCAAAGCCCAGACTTCATTGCTGTGATTCCATTTGTGCAACTGCTCCCAATGGATCTCCTGTAATGAATTTTCCTGTTTCAGACAGAGACCTTGCAACTTAATTGGCGCTCCACGGTAATGAAATTCCAATGTCTTGTGTTTCCAATGACAAATCATCGGACTATGTAATTGAAGCCAGTCAATACCTAAAATTGCGTCATAAGCACCTAATGGTAAAACTCGCATGTCTGACCGGAACGTATGTCCCTGAACCCACCATTCCAATTGAGACACCAATCTGTCACATTGTAATTTTTCACCATTTGCTATTTGGACTGGCACTGAAGGTATCTTGACAGTTTTACAGTGGGTGCGCTCGAGAAAAGATGTATTAATAAAACTGTGAGAACTGCCCGAATCCACTAGGACTAACATCACTTGATTACCCAGTAATGCTTTAAGACGTAACGTCTCATGATCTTCCGTACCCGCCATAGCATGTACTGATAATTTGAACTGCTCCTGTTCAAAATCTTTATCCATGTCCTCTAAAACCTGTAATGTTTCTTCACTCAGTCTCTCAGGTTCCTCTTCCAATTCCACCGCATGAGCCTGTGCCATAGGTAACAGTTTACACTGGTGTTCACGATCATATTTGTCACCACATTTGAAACACAAGCCACGAGCTCTTCTATAATCTCGCAACTATCGAGCTCTATTTAAATCATCCCCTCTAGTTTTGTTTTGTTCCATTGTGTGCTCTGTTCGCTGGCCACCATATGTTTTGAACCCGGCTTGATTTTTGGGTGAACGCCATCGGAACTTCTCATATTTTTCCTCTTGAATCTGAGCTAAAATTACTGCTTTTCTTACAGATTCCGGGAGCTGTGTTTCCACCTCAAAGCGTAACTCATCTTTCAAACCCATAATAAATTGGTTGACAAAGAAGTCCTCTGTACAAGAATTGGTATAGGCTCTGACTTTATACATTGCTGTCTCAAAACGAGTTTTATAATCCTCTACTGTATCAGACTGCCTTAACTGAATCAGTTCTCTCAAACATTTATGACCATCATAAAGTCCGAACTCAGATTCCACTGCTGTCATAAAATGTTCCCAATTTCCCAAGGTCTGTTCAGTCTGATAAGCTTGCAACCACAAAGCCGCGTTGCCTTCCAGATGCATGGCTGCGGCTGTCACCCACAAAGATTCATCCACATTATACATCTGAAAGTACCTTAAGCAACGGTCTCTCCAGATACGAGGTTCCGTCCCATCAAATTTAGGGAAAGACATTTTCGGAACTGGTAATCTCTTCTCTTGGAAATTGATCTCAGATCCAGAATTAAACATCGGACGATGTTGCTTGTGAGGGTGGAAGCTACCTGTCAATGGTGGCAATGTACATTTCCCCAGCAGACCTGCAGTCGGCGCCGTCAATACTCCTTCATGAGTCGCTGTTGATGTATCTCTTGGTTTGGGCGTGAGAAAACCGGCTTCGTCACCTTGACGATCGGCCAACTGAGATCCCCTTGAAGAATTACCAACATGTGTTAACTTTTGAAATTGCTCCAGAAGACCGGAAATCACCGTATGGTGTTCTTCTACTTGCGATTGAATTTCCGGAATGGCCTCAATCGGTTTGATCTTTTCCACGATGAAGTCCAAACTGGCCTTCAGAGCATCCCATCGATCATCCATTTGTTGCCACCGAGACTCATCAGACTCTGCTTTTTCTCCCATGGCATCCAATACGAATCTAGTTTGCGGCGTGGGTTTTGGAGGCGCCGTGTTGCCGGATGGATCAGACGAACCAGTTCAGAACAGCGAGCGACTCGATATTGCTTTTCCCGAGTGCACCGAGTTCCTACCTGGGATTTTACGGTCCGATCTGGAGATAGGAAGGAGAAAAAAAAAATTTCCTGGTGATCGACGCGGCTCTGATACCAAATGTAACGATCAGAACAAGGGCGATCGGCAAGAAAAACCAGAGAGCGACAATATCTCGATAAAGTTCAGAGTAGAAATACAGAGTTCTTGGGTAGACGGGGTGGGGAAGGAGAAGAACAGCAACAAAAAGGGGAAAGTAGAAAGAAGATAGTTCACGATATCAGATTACATGTCCAGGCATCCCCAACAACTCTTTATATATCATGCTCCCTCACGACCTCTACGCCCCTTCTTCCTCTGCAAGTATACAGCTATCTTGGTCCTGCTGTTGTCCCTCCACGAAGGCGTCTTTCCCTTTTGCGCCACCGCTTGAATCTTGATGCTGTGTATTCCCGCCTTGATCAGCTACCGTGACAAAGCCCGAAGTGATCGCTTGGTAAGACATAGTTTCAGTTTGCGAACCTTCTTGCGGACTGTTCTCTCCTTGTAGTATGAGACACCCGGTATAGCCTCCTTCCCGATCATCTCAATGCCGTCCATCTTGAAACCTGCCAACGTGCACACAAACTTGTCCAGTCGTTTCTGCAGAGTACGGTTGCCTGACAGCATGCCATTGGCTTTTCGTATCGTAAGTCCAGCCATTTCCTCCTGGCTTCAGCTCAACCCAAGCATCAACCCAGCCGTCCGGTAGAGGGAAGGGGCCTGTCTCCTTTGTCGGCCAAGTTCATATCCCCACAAAAGATCGCGTTGGGCAAGGCTCCAGGAATCCTCTTTACTGAGTAAGAAAATGGGATGAGGTCAAACGACTTCACAGGTAATTTGCTCATCTGCATTTGTTTGCAACAGATTCGGATTAGTAAAAATAAATGAACCGCAGATAAAAAGATAAACAATCATAAACCGGAAGGGGCTTCAGGAAGAGCTGAGCAAAGTTGAGACACCAGACTAAGCAGAAAATAAAATTATGCTGCCAGGGATCCAGACACCTCAATTCATAAAAGACAGCTTGACCTTGTTCGTGATTCTTTTTTATGGTGGAATTTGTTGCTGTTAGCAATATGCAGAGTAGCAGGTCAATTAATCTCCTTGTGTGGGCGCACGTCCTTTGTCGTGTGCCTTAACAGTGGCAAGCCGCATAGAGCACGATAACACAAGGTCATGCCAGGATATAGCTCACGTTTTCTAACATGGCACACTATGGGCACGTTATTGAAATCCCCTTGAGGTACAAATAAAGAATTGAGGTGCCAATCAGTATTAAACCATGGTATGAAATCCATTCCATCTATACATATTCCCTAGTATCTATGTTACAATATATGTAGAGTGTGCAAAACCTGCAATCAAACTCTTTAAACTCAACCGCAAATATAAGTAAGCGTTTGGATTGGCCTTATAGGAAATGATATCAGGTATTTGTTGTCAAAAGTGCTTTCATAAACTTATACTTTCCATAATATTTCCTGGAAATATATAAATCGATGGTCAAAGATGCATCTGGGGACCAAGAAAAGTTTCACTTATTTTGTAACAGAGAGAGCAAGAAATAGTAGCTGCATGTAGCCCTATGTAACATTCCAAAATTTGAAAAATAATATTTTATCACTTATTTCTAATTTTCTAAGATTGCTACTGAATTTTCTAGAATTTATAAAATTGTTATTCTATTTTCTGTTTTACAAAAATATTTACTGTAGACAAAATATAACTCAAAATTTTTTTAAAGTAAGTTGAAAATATTCCAAATTATGTTTGGCAATTTTTTTAGAATTTTTGAGCTTCATTTACTATAGTTTAAAAGCCTTTTTATTTCCAGCATTTATTAAATTCAAAAATAATTAGTAAGTGGGACCCACCTGTCATATGTTGTCTTCAATCTCTAGTCAATTCCAGCATATGTTCTCCCTCTTCCTAACATGGGCATGATTTGAAAAGCTCCAATCCCAACCCGTTTTGCTTCCGAATTAGTGTCCAATACGTGTGTCACCTTATCCTCATCCAAACCTTGTGATTCTTCCGTTCTAATCCTCTCTATTTTGGGATAAAATTGAGTTTTATTCGGCTTGAACTTTTCTTTAAAACCAATCGTATCTATCTCTACGAGCCACCCCAAGCCTATTTAAGGAGAGCACCGGGGCGCCCTCTCATTGCTTTACCCGTTCCCCAACTCGTCCCAGCCTCTTATGCCTCCATTGGTTTGGAACACCGTGACATTCGAAGCGCGAACCGAAGGTCACCGACGTGCTCTTGCAAACTTCCCAAAGCTCCGGAGCATCTCTTCCAAAACCGTTCACGTCACTTTGTCCCATTGATCATCACGAAGGTAACCTCTCAAACAATTTCAAGTTGGGTGAATTGTAGGCGAAGAATTTTATGATTTACCGAAGTGTGTTAGTTGTTGTTCATCGCGTTGTTGCGTCACTATCCCTGTCTCCTCGCCGTAACCGTGACCGTCATCGAGTTTGTTGCGTCGCGGGTTTCCCGAGACTCACCTCGGTTTGGCCGAAGCTTTACCCTCTTGGTCAGCCTTGCCCTGCCCTGTCTATGTTCATTTCGGCCGAAGAAATTCTTGGGTGAACAATACCATCGGGGATACTGTATCAACGCTAAGAGAGAGAAATTTGGGAAATAAATAAATAAATAAATAAATAATTTTTTTATAAAATAATATTCAAAATGATGATATTTTACGGTAGCTCAAAATTTTATTTTTCTTGATAAAAGGAATTTTAAAAATTCAAAAATCCTTTATTTATTTATGTGATTTAAACATTCAAAAATTTGTTCTCTCTCACGAGCTCCAATTGAGGCGATTCCAATTTCTAAAAATTTATAAATTCAAGATCCACCTAATTATGAATTTTATTTGATTTTTAGAACTTATTTTGCTCTTTATTTTGCTTTCACATGGTAGACTCTATGGTTTTGCTTTAAATAAAAATAATGGTTTGGGAATCTGTGAGCGGATAGAACTCTCGGGTTGTGGTTTGGTGGTTGGTGCCACTCGGATGATTGGAACTTGTTTAGTTGACATATTAAATTTAATATTTATAACTATTTTTTGGTTAAATGATGCTTTGTGAAATTACTGGTGCTATTTAAAGTTAAACATTGCTTTATTCTAAATGAGCCATATTATGCCTTCATTTGTTTAGCCTTGCATATAGTTATCATGCACGTTTCCAAAGCTTGTCAGTACGGTTGTGTACTCACCCTTGCAACATACCCACTTCCATAGAGAAGTGTTAAGAAGCATAAGGTGACTACGAGTACTTTGCTTGTAGTTTCGACGAAGGAGATCCAGAATACTAGGACGTGCACCCTAGTCGATTGCTTGTTGGGCACATGAATGTGTTTATCTTGCTACTATTTATTTTTGTTTCCGCTGCAACTTTATTAAACTCAAGCCATGCGGCTATTTATTTGTAATTGTTGACATAAGGTCGGTACCTTTATTCAAGTTATAATATTACTTAATTCGTGATATGGATGTGTTATTATTAATGTTTCCACTATGTGCACTAACTTTATCCGAGAATAGTATGATTATACACAAAGAATTCGAATTTGAAAATCTGGTCCCGACAGCCACCTTTATAAGAAGATCAATAACTATCTTTCCAGATGCTTGGAGCCTTGGACTCATGGTATGAAGTTTCAGAGATGAATTACCTGCATGCAGTAATATGGTCTCCGAATAGCCATCTCATGTGATAAGAAGCATTTGTATTCTTGCCACCAGTCAGATTTTTGCAGAAGCAGATATATGTATGGTGTAACCTCCTGCAGCTCCACATGTGAGGTCCATTGAAAAGGGGAAAAGAAAACGATTTAGTTCAAATTTCGAACCTGGAAGCATATGAGGTCTGGGTTGTGGTGCTTAATAAGATCTCCAAGAGCATCCATCCTTGTATGCATTTCCATATCCTCGCGGAACCAGACATTGTATGTCATGACTTTGAAGTTGTTATCCAAATGAGTTTCAAAATTTCCTGTGATCAAGTTTTTAATGTGACCATGCCAAAATACAAGCGGGAAAAAACAGCTTGAAACAAGAAATCAACTCCCAACTTACATAAGCTAGCTATTTTACAATCACAAAGATATGAAAGTATCACTACTACAGAACAAGCAATAGGCGTCGGCCCATCTTTGTCGGTTTTTTGCGAACCGACAGAGATAAAGATTTTGTGTCGGTTCTAAAACTCAAAATGGCAGGAATCTTATTTGTGTCGGTTTGTAACTACAACCGACACAAATAATTATGTATTAGTGTCGGTTTGTAATTGCAACCGACACAAATAGTATTTGTGTCGGTTTGTATATGGAACTGGCACAGATATAAAATTATTAGTGTCGGTGTTAATCACAAACCGACACAAATAGTTTCCCAAGTATTAGTGTCGATTTGTAATTGGAACCGGTACAAATAAATCATTATTTGTGTCGGTTGTAACAATAACCGACACAAATAAGTAAAATTTGTGCCGGTTCCGTTTACGAACCGACACTAATACGCCCCCCTATATAACCTGCTACTCGCAGCTCCTGCTCCATTCCCGATCAGTTCTTCCTCCCGACAAAGAAACTCTTCCTTCTTGCCTTCTTGCTCCATTGATTGCATTTGCTGCATTTTGAGTGTTTGTACTTCCTCTAGTTGTTCTAAGGTGAATAATTTCTTCTCCTCTCTTGATATGTGGTGTTCTAGATGCAATTTAATGTTTAGAATTTGTACAATTAAGGTTAATTTATATGTAGGTTTAGATTTAGTTTGTTTTAATTGGTGTAGCATTTTGTAGATGATGAATTTATTACCTAGCTTGATATGTAGCTTAGTTTTGTATAATGTAGCTTAGTTTTAATTATATAATGTATAGCTTAGTTTTATATAATGTAATTTCTTCTCCTCTCTTGATATGTAGCTTAGGTTTATATAATGTAGATTAAAATTATGTCAATCTATTATTGTTAGCTAATTAATTATTATCAAACATATATTAAATTTTAATAAGCATTAATTTGTAATGATCTAGTTGAAATTTAATGTTTACATCTGATTCAATTAAGATTAAATTATATGATCTAGCATTTTGTAGATGGTGATTTTGTTTTTATTGATATAACATTTTGTAGATGTTGAATTTATTACCTAGCTCCATTAGATGAAGTTTTGCTTAGTTTTATATACTGTAGATTAAAATTATGTCCATCTATTATTGTTAGCTAATTAATTATTATCAAACATATATTAAATTTTAATAAGCATTGATTTGTAATGATCTGGTTGAAATTTAATGTTTACATCTGATTCAATTAAGATTAAATTATATGATCTAGCATTTTGTAGATGTTGATTTTGTTTTTATTGATCTAGCATTTTGTAGATATTGAATTTATTACCTAGCTCCATTAGATGAAGTTTTGCTTAGTATTATATAATGTAGATTAAAATTATGTCTATCTATTATTGTTGATCCAGTTGAAATTTAATGCTTACATCTAGTTCAATTAAGGTTAATTTATATGTGGTTCAAATTAAAGGTTTATTTTAATAATCGTTTATGTTAATTAATCGTAGATGGACCGGAGATGGATGTACAGTGCAGACCATTACAGTCGAGAATACATCGATGGCGTCTCTACTTTTCTAAGATTCACTGAGGAGGACAAGTTGCAAAAGAAAAAGGAATGCATACATTGTCCATGTATTGATTGCAAGAATCAGAAGATGTTTTTAGACAAAGAGCATATCCACTTGCACTTGATTCGAAGGGGTTTTTTCACCTGGATATACACATTGGACAAGGCACGGTGAAGAAGAGATCATACATGAAGGGGATAACGTCATCAACGACGGAGCTACCAACATGGTATCTGACATCGGTTCCAGATCCGATGAGGATAGGTTGCTCGTGGATGATGACAATAATCTGGCTCAGATGTTGCGTGATGCAGAAGGGAACTACACTAGTCAGAGAGAGTTTAATCAATTCCAATGTTTGATGGAGGACTCGGACAAACCTTTGTTCCCGGGTTGTAAGGAGGAATACACAAAGTTGCACACCGTGCTTTCACTACTAAAATTGAAGGCAAGCAATGGTTGGTCCGATAAAAGTTTCACGGCGTTGTTACATCTCTTGGCGGACATGCTTCCAGAGGGAAACGTATTGCCTGAAACCACATATCTTGCAAAGAAGGTTGTATGTCCATTGGGATTGCAAGTAGAAAGAATACATGCATGTCCAAACGACTGTATACTCTATCGTAAAGAGTATTCAGACATGCATGTATGTCCGGTATGCAAATTATCAAGATACAAGCGGAAGAGTGATGACAGCAATGTCAGCGAGGTGAAGAAAGGACCTCCTGCTAAAGTGGTATGGTATTTGCCAGTAATCCCTCGGTTGAAGCGTTTATTTGGAAACAAAAAGCACGCCAAATTGTTGCGATGGCACTCGGAAGAGCGTAAGAGGGATGGAAAGCTAAGACACCCTGCTGATTCTCGCCTGGGAGAACCATCGATAGGCTCTTCAGAACAACCAGGAAATGAACCTAGGAATATAAGGTTTGGATTGAGTACAGATGGAATGAATCCTTTCGGTAATATGAGTAGCATTCATAGCACTTGGCCCGTGACTCTCTGTATCTACAACCTTACTCCTTGGTTGTGTATGAAACGAAAGTACATTATGATGTCGCTGCTTATTCAAGGGCCGAGACAACCTGGCAACGATATTGATGTATACCTGCAACCATTGGTGGAAGATCTTCTGATACTGTGGAATGAAGGTGTGCAGGTATGGGATGAGTACAAACGGGAGTACTTCACTCTACATGCATTATTGTTTTGCACCATCATTGATTTTCCTGCCCTAGGTAACTTATCTGGTCGTATTATAAAAGGGGCCAAAGCATGTCCACAGTGCTTGGATGAAACAGAAAGTGTGTGGCTCAAGAGCTCAAGAAAAACTGTATATATGTGTCACCGTAGGTTCCTTCGAAGGAATCACCCCTACCGCAATATGAAGAAACAATTTGACGGAACAAAGGAGAACGGTTTAGCTCCAAGGCCTCGTCGTGGGGAAGAAGTATATGATATGGTTAAGGATATTAATGTTGTACTTGGAAAAGGTAGTAATAATACTTCAAGATCCCGAATGCTGAAGACCACGTGGAAGAAGAGATCAGTATTTTGGGACTTGCCCTATTGGAAAGACTTAGAAGTTCGACACTGCATCGATGTTATGCACGTAGAGAAGAATGTATGTGACAGCTTGATTGGTCTTTTATTGGATATTCGTAGCAAAACCAAGGATGGACTCAAGTCACGAAAGGACCTAGAAGATATGAAAATCAGATCCGAGCTACATCCTCAAGACACTGGGTCAGGCCGACTTTATCTTCCCCCAGCTTGCTACACTCTATCCAAGAAAGAGAGAACAGAACTTTGCAAGTGCTTACATGGTGTGAAAGTTCCGTCCGGTTATTCCGCAAACATCAAAAAACTGGTCTCGATGAAAGATTTGAAGTTAAATGGAATGAAGTCTCATGATAAATATGTATTTTTGTATTAGTAGTATAGAATGTGTCTTATGCCTTGGCATGACCAGATTCACAGTGATGTTAGTGATGGTGTGAAGTGGAAATGGCCTCATTTGAGCTTCTGTAGTACTAGTCTTCATAGGCTTATTTTAATGCTACGTTTATCTTAATGCCATGTGATTGAGTGTGTATAAGTTAGAATCTGGTTCTTATATATGCATGGATGTTTGGTTAATAAGATGATTAAATTCTAAAGAGGAGGATTAGTAATGTTTACATTTTTAAATATGGAATTGATGGTTTATATGCTCATGTTCAATTTGGGTTGTATCAAATCCATTCATATATGCTACTGCATTCTTTTTGTAGAAAGTGGGATTACTAGGGCATGCAACCATGCTATTTGGATAGGTTTAGAATTCAAATACCTGTAAATGGATAGTTCTATGCTTAAGAAAATGTGCTGAATCTTTGCATTAATTTCCTAATGAATTCATAAATGGAGTGCTACCACAGAAAAGGGGTTGTATGACTATCATTTGTATTTGTGTATGACTACCACCTGTACTTATTGTTTTTTAAGTTGGCAGTACAGTCTGAGTGGACATAATCATACTTTATTCTAGCTATATGAGGCATCTTTTGGCTTTCTTTCTTCTATTTAATTGTGATTCTTATTTATTCAGTATATGTTATGTTTCAGTTTTCGAGGATTAGAATATGCTATGTCAATGCTTCAATGTTTTCTTCTTATTTTTCTTTTATTGCTCGATGATGCAAATTGGGTCAAATGATGAATTGAACAATTAAGGTTGTGAATTAGGCCTTGAATTAGTAGACATCCATGCTACAAATTGTTTAATTCCTTTCGCTGTTGCAAAGCTTGTTCATTATTGATTACTGTCTGTAGTTGTCCTCTTTTGATTACTGTATGTGTTACTTTATTTGCCAACATGGTACTATCTGTATATATGTATTATTCTGAATTATGATCATAAGAACAGTGAAATTGATTAAATAATACCTTAAACTACATGATTAGGAAGGTAAGGATTCAAGGCCTTCTTTACATAGTTAATTGTTTAGTTCAAATGAGATAAACTTGACCCAGGTGTAGATGAGGTAAGAGCTAGTCTCTAGCATTGCTACACCAATTGCCTGAGAGCACTACCAATCAATTATACATTTGATGATTGCACTACCAATCATTGGACTTTCTCTTAACCTTGTATGTACAAAATAACTCTTAACTTACCTTCTCTTAAATTTGCTTCTCTTAACTTTCTTTCTCTTAAATTCTATATCAATAGCTTCATCAACAACAGATGGAGGGGACCCATGAGCCTAACCCGAGTAGGAGCCCGAGCAGAAGCCCGACTAGCTTCCTCAACATCCACACATCGGACGCTGAAGTTTCGCCTGCCCTTGATGTCGCGGTAGCAAGGCGTCGTGGACGAGGGCAAACAAAGAAGCCTGAAGGCCGACATGTTATCTTGGACATATCAGAGACTGGGGCTCCTAGTTCACCACAAGCAGCAGTTTCTAAATATAAATCAACCTGCGTGTGCATCGTAAGGGATAAAGTGCCAATCATCTATCAGGACTGGCATAAAGTGCCCGCCGCCACAAAAGAGGACCTTTGGACAGAGCTGAAACAAGGCTTTGAATTCCCCGAAGGAGTCGAGAACCTCGTGCGTCAGGATGCCTTGATGACCATGGGTACCTGTTGGAAGAACTTCAAGACCCGATTGAACTGCAAATATGTGAAGAAAAACCGGTCGGCCATTACGGACTATCCAAAACTGGAACCATACTGGGATGAGTTTGTGGCGATGAAGTCCAATGAATCAGCAATGAAGTCAAGTGAGGATCACAAACAGATCTCCAGAAAGAACATTCATCCCCACAGACTTGGCACGGGTGGGTACGCGGGAAAAATTCCCCAATGGGAGAGGCAAGAAGCAGAGGCCTCTCAATCGATTGGCAGAAACCCCTTGTTTGAACTACCAAAGCGAGTCAAGCACTATGTGTTAGCAAGGGCAACTGTCATGTATGGTGGGGGCTTGTCCTTCAAAACTAATGAAGACGAAGCAATGTCCCAAAGAGTCCAAGAGTTGTCCGTCTAGGCTATAGAAGGCACTTTCATTCCAGATAGGGAGAAGGATGCACTTACCGTGGCCTTAGGAACGAAAGAGCATCCTGGTCGGACAAGGGGTGTTGGGGCTAAGGTACCTTGGAGCAAGGGATTCCCTGATCACACCAACTCTTACAAGAGTCGGAAGAGAGCAAAAGAAGAGCGTGCCGAATATGAACGAGAAGTAATGAAGCAAGAAATGCTTCGGGATTTACAAGGCACAATACAAGAACAAGTACAAAGACAAGTACAAGCAGCCATGAGCCATGCAGAAGTCGGGAACATTGTTCTCCCAAGCACCTCGCGCCATCGCAGCAGTTGCGCATCCACACCACTGCCAGATGATGCATTAGCCCGTTATCCCGTGGATGACATACAACAACAACCAACACCGTGCCAGCTCAATATTCCTGTCATGAACATATCTCTTCAGGCTGCTACAGGCATGGCTTATCCGTGCCAAGAAGGGGGTGTTTTGCACAACTCCCCAATCGCGCCCGGATACACAAAGGTCGAAGTGGACACGGTACTTCCGCAGTTCACCGACATGATGTTGGAAATGCCCGGAAATGACGAGGTGACAACTCTAGGGACTGCAGTGCACACGTTCATTCAGTGGCGCAAGCGTGACATTGTCCTCGACCTTCAAGTGCCAGCCTTTCCTACATTAGATGTTCCGGACTCGTCACCAGCACTCCAGTGTCAAGTGTCACCAGCTCCCCAGTGTCAAGTGCCCCCGCCAGCCGTGACAGCATCAGATATTCCAGCATTAGATGTTCTGCCGGAGATACGTGAAGAACATAATGTCTATCCTACAAAGAAATTGAAAAGCAGGCGAGCCAAGTCGAACACATCAGGTGACGCCAAGACTGAACATGATGTTGTGCGTAAAAAATATAAGGGCAAATCGAAATCAGACGGACAAGATAATGTACAAAGACTGAAATTCGAGATAGGGAAGCCTTTTGTGACCCAAAAAATGTTTGATACCCTAACATTAATGATGCAAAGATTGCATAAGTGGTACATGGAGCGGTCCAACCAGGACGTACTGCCGAAGTCAATCATTGGAGTTTTTAAAGATGAGCATTTTCACCATGGGGATGGGTGCTTCCTAATTGAATTCGACAACTTGCATAACTTGTACTACCAGGATGCTCTCGACGTGTCTCTTTTGAGAAGTTGGGTACTGTAAGTATGAATTACATAAATTGTTGTCTACATTAATGTAGTTCCGATAAATGCAATGTCAAACTTCTTTATTATGTAGGTACGAGACCATTGAATTAAGGAAAACGCAAGCACTTAGTGTAGGGTTCCTCGACCCAGGAATAGTTTGTGAACCTATAGTCCGAGGAACACCAAATGAGGTCGAGGAATACGTATATAATACTTTCATTAAACTTCAAGAGAAGGAATTGATACTTTTACCCTACAACTTCAAGTAAGTGGTTCACTAGCTAGTTATATTACTCGATGTTGTTCCTTACTCATTGTGATCTTAGCACAATGACTGTATTACCTGTGTGTGTAGATTCCATTGGATACTCGTTGCCATTGCACTCGATAAGAGCAAAATGGTTGTACTGGATCCCCTGGATAAAGATGTAGAACTTTACAAGGACATGACAAATATACTACAGAATGCCTTTAAAAGATACTGTCAAAAGAGCATGAGATACCGCCCATTCCAAAAGTCCTTCTCAATGCGTACTAAATTCCCGGTACGTACACATTATTTCTATATCGCATTTTGTAGTAAATGACTCGTTTCGTGACATTGTAGTTTATTTATTCTTTGTAGTGTCACAAACAGTTGCAAGGCACAAATTTATGCGGATATTTTGTCTGCCAATACATGCGGAAATCTTAGGTTCTACATTAGTAGACAATGACGTAGAGGTTTGTCATGCTAACAACGCAAATTGATTCATACCTAACGATAGCTACGAAAGCTCACATTCATTATTTTTCTACTTATAGCGCCTAAAATTGCCTACGGATAGACTGCACCATAAAGAAATCAAAGCCATTCAGGGACAACTCGCCTGGTTCGTCATGAGTCAAATCATCAACAAGAATGGCGAGTTTCATGACCCTGACAACAATGACCCAGTCTTCTGTACTAATCTGGAACGAATCGTGTCTCCATCCAACTCCGATTGATATATGTATCAGTACAGAGTGTGATGATGTTTCATATTTTTCCCTGAAACAGTTGGTGCAATGTAGAATGATGTACGCATGGTTTTCTATCATTTAAATTATTTGGTTCTGAATGAGATGGTTCTTTTATGATAAAGTGTCGTAGATTTGGGCCTCGCGGAGCTCTTGAGGCCTCGTGTCCCTAAACCCTTGCGCTGCTCTTCCTCCATTCATCCCCCTCGCATCGTCGATCCAGCTTGCAGATGTGGTGATAAGCGATAACCATTCTTCATCTAAACTAATAAAAAGAGAAGTTTACCCTGCTTATTGGATCGTCCAACAGCTCTTTGGTCCAACTCCCTCATTCGACCCATTCGTCGCTCGTCAACCCTACCTACTCGCTATCCAGCTCAAGCCGCTGCCCTGCGCCTCCTTCAACCCCTCTCGCCGCACACGCGCCCTATGGCCACCGCCGCCTCCCTTCCCACGCGCCTCTTGCGTTCACTTTCAGCATGGTGGAAGTAGTGAGGGTGTTAGTGATATTTTTTTATTAATGTTTTAAGGGTTTATATGTGATAGAAGCATTTCCTTAGGCTATTTTTGTCCACAAGTAACATTCAGCATGGTGGAAGTAGTGAGAACTGAGAAATCAATAATCATATAGAAAAGGATCTTGGGTGAATTGGATTCCCCAAGCACACCGTGCCTTTTATGTGCTACTGCCTTAATCCACTTCTTTAGTTTTAGAAATGTCTTTGCTGGCTGTGAATACCACCCATATGTCATTTAGTAGAAGCTGTAGAGATATCAAGGCCTACATTACCAAATTTGGGCATCAAATTCTTTAGCATGCTATACTGTTTGTAGCAGTCCATATAGGCAAATTCAGAATTGCAAAAATCAACAACTGTATATGCTGCCTATTTGTGTAAGAAAATTTCATGTATGGAGCATTTGTTGGATACAAATTTGCCATAGAGGCTTGGAGCACAGGAATGCCCTCCCAGCTATTGGATTTAGACTTACATGGCTTAAATTAGGAGAGGTTAACCCATCGTATAATAAACCATGATTTGATCTAAACTAAACCGTGAATGCAACTATTTGCTTGATTTGGTTATGGCGTAGATGATGATGACCAATTATTTTATTTGGTTAGGGTGGCCGATTCATTGATTTTTAATAAAATGCGACCAATTGCTTCATTTGGTTGTGTTAATTAATTGTTTTATTTGCCTGATTGCCAAATAGTGGATTTGATGCTTGCTGTTTGATCGTGCAAACTGTAGATGATGCAAAGTGTAGTTGCACAACAGTCTGTTCTCTTATTAAAAGATCAAAGATGCATTAATACAACCATTTAGAAAATATGTGGTTTTGTATTAATATAACCAAGTACCAACCAAGGATCGGGAACAAATGGAAATGAAATTGCAAGATCATTTGAAAAAAAATGGTGGACTGAACAAAATGGCACAGAAGTTTAAGGTTATGGTGAAATACATTGCAAGATCACTGGTCTTTAGCATCATGCTTATGTTTTTACTATATTGGATGAATTCTGTACTTCTGTTTATTCCTAATAAAATAGTGAGTGTGTACTTTGAATAAATTTTAATTTCTTGCTCGCTCCAATATTACTTGTTTTTGTTAACTCACATATGTTGTTATAGGTGAACTGCTGACACCTCGTCCTATCCTTCTAAATAGACATGGTGAAAGTTTAGATAATGTTAGAGGAAGAATCGGTGGGGATCATCTTTGAGGTCTTTAATTTCGTTGTTCTGCAATTCTGTCATTTAGCTTTTGCTGCTATATATACTAAGTTATATTTATTTTGGTGGTGCCATATTAAGGAACAATGCATGACAAGTTTTAAATGTTTGTTAATCTTGCATGCTTGCAATATAACAATGTCCCCAATTCTGTCATTTAAATGTTTGCCACTTATGAGACACCGGTACATGTGGTTTGGAAGACACGGGTACATGTGGCGTGATCGTGTTGTGACTGATTTGGCATTGCTCAATATTGCTCAATGACTCATGTAGTTGATCATTACTCAATATTGCTGTCTATCCCCGCCTTGTGACTAATTTGGCATTGCGTTTCTCTCTACTTTGTGATCATGTTGCTTCAGAGGGCATGGCTAGCAGTATTCCTGAGGCTAGCCACAATTCCGATTTTTATTTTTTCAGTTGAGGTATCATTTGTGTTGGTTCTTAAAAGAAACCGACACTGATATGTATATTTGTGTCGGTTATTGGCTTGAACTGACACTAATATGGTTTATATTAGTGTCGGTTCGTAGATATTACCGACACTGATTGTTGAATATTAGTGTCGGTTTTTTATTAGAACCGATACTGATATGTAGATATTTGTGTCGATTTGATATTAGAACCGACACTGATATTCAAATATTTGTGTCGGTTTGTGATTAGAACCGATACTGATAATATTATTTGTGTCGGTTTATAAACCGACACTGATAATGTCCGATTATTACTGTCGGTACATCTGTGTCGGTTGGAAAACCGACACTAATGTCGGTTCCAAACCGACACAGATGAATTTGTCCGTAGTAGTGTATGAAACCTACAAAGATTGGTCATATGAAAACTCACTACTACAAAACTGCAAATAGGAGACGCCCTATTAGTGGCGGTTTGTTTGGAACCGCCACTAATAGGAGTATCAGTGGCGGTTCTTGAGTGCAAACCGGTGACAGGATCATTCGTGACGGTTTTTGTTCCGAACCGCCACAGATAGTGTCATATCAGTGGCGGTTTGTGGTTATAACCGCCACAAATACTGCGACAACTATAAGTGGCGGTTTTAACCCTAAACCGCCACTGATAGTCCACTATCTCGTGGCGGTTCGAACAAAAACCGCCACTGATAGGTAGGTATTATCAGTGGCGGTTGGAGGACAAAACCGTCACTTATAATGAGCTTATTTGTGGCGGTTCTAAACAAAACCCGCCACAAATCTGATTATCTGTGGCGGTTTTTGTTTAGAACCGCCACAAATAAAACCCCTATATATACTAGTCGCTACAAAGACTCTACAGAGCTCATGGTCATCTTCCTCCCGAGAAGAAAAGCAAAATTTCAGATCTGAGATTTTGTTTGCAAAGAAACTTGAGTTTTTACTTTGTAGGGTTGTTCCAAGGTGAGTAATTTGTTCTCCTCTCTTCATTTGTGGTGATGTAGTTGCAATTTAATGGCTAGATCTAGCTTATTTAAGATTTTCCTTTCTTGAATGGCAAAGCTTAGATTCAATTTTTTTATTTACCTAGCATTTTTAGATTAATTTATATCTAGATGATGAATTTATTACCTTGCTCCATTAGATTATTTGTTGTCTACCTTTTAGATGACAAAATATGGCAAGCATATATTAAATTTATTTAATTAAGATTGTTGGATATTAATACACATTAAATTTAATGTATATGGTATATAGGTGATCATGAAGTTGCCTTGCATTTTGAGATGATGAATTATGTACCTCTTTGAGAGGATAAATTTAATTTTGGCTATGCATAGTACTTAAGATTTGTTTCTAATTACCATTAATTTTCTTACTACCTTGCTCTATTAGATCGGTCTTAGTTGCCTTCTATAGCTCTATTAGATTAAGTTGTCTACCTTTTTTGGATGATAAATTATGATTGAGCATATATTAAATTTATTTAATTAAGGTTATTGGATAGTAACAAATAATGGATTAATGATTTATGTAATTAAGATTATTGCATATTATTAATTGTTACATTAATTAATTGTAGATGGACCGGAGATGGATGTACAATGCGAACCGTTGCAGCCGAGAATACATCGACGGCGTATCTGCTTTTCTACGAGCAGCCGAGGAGAACAGATTGCAAAAGAAGACGGAGTACATACATTGTCCATGCATTGATTGCAAGAATGAGAAGATGTTTTCGGACAAAGACCAAATCCACTTGCACCTGATTCGGAGGGGCTTTGTACCTAGCTATACCTGTTGGACAAGGCACGGTGAAGAGGAGATCATACTTCAATGTGATAATGTCGACGACGACGAAGCCGCCAATATGGCAGCTGACATCGGGTATGGAACCGATGAGGATAGGTTGGTCGTTGACGATGACAATAACTGCTCAAATGTTGCGCGATGCGTATGAAACTATGAGTGAGAGAGAGTTTAATCAGTTCAAGGGTTTGATAGAGGACTCGGAGAAACCTTTGTTCCCAGGTTGCAAGGAGGAATACACAAAGTTGCACCTTTGTGCTTTCACTACTGAAATTGAAGGCAAGCAATGGTTGGTCCGACAAGAGTTTCACGGAGTTGCTACGTCTCTTAGCGGACATGCTTCCAGAGGGCAACCTGTTGCCTAAGACCACGTATTTTGCCAAGAAGGTTGTATGTCCCTTGGGATTGGAGGTAGAAAGAATACACGCGTGTCCAAACGACTGTATACTCTATCGCAAAGACTATGCAGACACGCATGTATGTCCGTGTGCAAAGCATCGCGATACAAAGCGTAAGGGCGAGGAAAACGAAGGCATAGAAGTGAAGAATGGAGCTCCCGCTAAAGTGGTGTGGTATTTGCCAGTAATACCTCGTCTAAAGCGTTTATTTGCAAATAAAAAGCATGCCAAGCTGATGCGATGGCACTCAGAAGAGCGAAAGAGGGATGGAAAGGCGAGGCACCTGCCGATTACGCTTGATGGAGAACCATCGATAGGCTCTTTAGGGAGAACTTCGGAAATGAGCCAAGGAACATAAGGTTTGGGTTGAGTACGGATGGAATGAATCCTTTCGGTAACATGAGCAGTATTCATAGCACTTGGCCCGTGACTCTCTGTATCTACAACCTTCCTCCTTGGTTGTGTATGAAGCGAAAATATATTATGATGTCGCTGCTTATCCAAGGGCCGAGACAACCTGGAAACGATATTGATGTATACCTACAACCATTGGTGGAAGATCTTGTGCTCTTGTGGAATGAAGGTGTACAGGTATGGGATGAGTACAAGCGGGAGTACTTCACTCTACGCGCAATGTTGTTCTGCACCATCAATGATTTACCAGCCCTAGGTAACCTGTCCGGCCGTACTATAAAAGGAGCTAAAGCTTGCCCCCAATGCCTGGATGAAACTAGTAGCGTGTGGCTTAACAACTCGAGGGAAAACAGTCTACATGCGTCACCGTCGGTTCCTTCGAAAGAATCATCCGCACCGTAATATGAAAAAACAATTTGACGGTACAAAGGAGGACGGTTCAGCTCCAAGGCCTCTTCTTGGGAAGAGGTATATGATATGGTTAAGGATATTAATGTTGTACTTGGAAAGGGGGATACCTCGAGGTCCCGCATCGAGAAAACCACGTGGAAGAAGAGATCCTTATTTTGGGATTTGCCCTATTGGAAGGACTTAGAAGTTCGACATTGCATCGACATCATGCATGTAGAAAAGAATGTATGTGACAGCGTGCTTGGTCTTTTACTGAATATTCCTAGCAAAACAAAGGATAGACTGAAGGCACGAAGGGACCTGGAAGATATGAAGATCAGAGCCGAGCTACATCCTCAAGACACCGGGAAAGGCCGACTTTACCTTCCCTCAGCTTGCTATACTCTGTCCAAGAAAGAGAAAACAGACCTCTGCAAGTGCTTGCGTAGTGTGAAAGTTCCGTCCGGTTACTCCGCAAACATCAAGAAACTGGTATCGATGAAAGATTTGAAGTTAACTGGTATGAAGTCTCATGATTGTCATGTGATGATGACACAAATGCTCCCTATTGCAATTAGAGGTATTTTTGCCCGACAAGGTTCGAGAGGCAATCATGAGGTTGTGTTTCTTCTTTAACGCGATTTCACGAAGGTCATCGATCCCGTTGGACTTTATGAATCGCAGTCGATGTGGTCAACACTGCGTGTCGCCTAGAGATGTATTTTCCTCCATCATTTTTCGATATCATGGTTCATCTCATTGTTCACCTTGTGAATGAGATAAATATTTGTGGGCCAAGATTCTGCATCGATGTATCCGCTCGAAAGGTACATGGGTGTTACGAAGAAATATGTACGTAATCGATCGCGACCGGAAGGTTCCATTGTAGAAGGTTATGCAGCGAGGAGGTTATTGAGTTCTGCGTCGATTACATGGGCGAGGTTGAACCGGTAGGAGTGCTGTATCACGCCATGAGGGGAGGCTAGGCGGCAAAGGAGTAATCGGAAAGAAATCCACAAATTCTTACGATCATTTTTTGTTCGAACAAGCTCATTTCACAGTCTTGCAAAGATCGATCGAGGTATCCCGTTTATGGACATGCACAAGGAAAAGCTACAGAGGGAAAATCGTGGACGATCGAGGTTTGGATAACAAAAGAGCACAATCGTGTGTTCAATCATTGGTTCAAGGAGCACATGTCCGGTGAAGAAACCGGTGTTACGTTGAGGTGGTTGGCAAAGGGCCATCGTGTACAATCGTGACATGGCAAGGATACGACATAAATGGATATACATTTTACACGAGAGCTCGAGGATAGCAAAAGTACTTACCAAAACAGTGGTGTCCGTATAGATGCCTCACGACAATACAGCAAGAAGAAGAGCGGCTTCTATGGGTTTATAGAGGAGATTTGGGAGCTCGACTACTGCATTTTCAAGATCCCGATGTTTCGGTGTCGTTGGGTCCAACTCCCAAAGGGTGTCAAGGTGGACAAATATGGCTTCACTACTGTGGACATCGAGCAAGTCGGATATAGAGGCGAACCATTCGCATTTCAAGCAAGTTGCACAGTCTTCTATGTAATCGACCGTGAGATAAGAAGCGTCATGTAGTTCTTCAAGGAAAACAAAGGATCGTCGGAGTTGAGAATGTCGTGGATGAGGAAGAGTACAACCAGTTTGATGAGTTGCCTCCTTTCGTAGATGGCAGCATCAGGCTCGACGAAGCAACCACTCAGGAAGCCACCTATCATCGTGATGATCATGAAGAAGGCCAAATTGTGAAAGAAAATAATTAGCTACGAGTAATGGCAAAATGTGTGTATTTATGTGGGGTAATGGAAATGTAATGTCAGAAATATGCATTTATGTGGAGTAATGGCATTTTTTTGTTAAAAAATATGCTTTATATTAATTCATGGCTTTATATTAATAGAAGGAAATCTGAAAAATATGCTTTATATTAATTCATGGCTTTATATTAATAGAAGGAAATCTGAAAAATATGCTTTATATTAATTTATATTAATCAGGGATTCAAATTTCATAAGAATATAAATTTATATAGCATAGATAAATTAGTTATGAATAATTAGTAGTTAATATATATGATAGGTTCACTAATACATTAATTCATGGCTTTATATTAATAGAAGGAAATCTGAAAAATATGCTTTATATTAATTTATATTAATCAGGGATTCAAATTTCATAAGAATATAAATTTATATAGCATAGATAAATTAGTTATGAATAATTAGTAGTTAATATATATGATAGGTTCACTAATACATTAATTCATGGCTTTATATTAATAGAAGGAAATCTTAAAAATATGCTTTATATTAATTTATATTAATCGAGGATTCAAATTTCATAAGAATATAAATTTATATATCCTAGATAAATTAGTTATGAATAATTAGTAGTTAATATATATGATAGGTTCACTAATACATTAATTCATGGCTTTATATTAATAGAAGGAAATCTTAAAAATATGATTAATATTAATTTATATTAATAAGGGGTTCAAATTTCATAAGAATATAAATTTATATAGCATATATAAATTAGTTATGTATAATTATTAGTTAATATATATGATAGGTTCACTAATCTGATAATTCATGGCTTTATAATTGAAGGAAATCTGAAAAATAGTATTAGTGGCGGTTTTAATTACAACCGCCATCGATATTTATCTGTGGCGGTTTTTAATTACAACCGCCATCGATATTTTATCTGTGGCGGTTTTTAATTACAACCGCCATCGATAAACCTTTTCTGTGGCGGTTTTAATTAACAACCGCCAGCGATATGTCCCCTATATAAACCACGGCAAAGTGGTCGGTCCTCACCAGTAGCTTTGAACCCTACCGCCTCCCTCCGCGCCGGCGACCCGCCGCCGCCTCCCTCCTCGCCGGTGACCCCGCCGCCTCCCTCCCTCGCCCGGTGACCCGCCGCCTCCCTCCGCGCCCGGTGACCCCGCCTCCTCCTGGTGCCTCGACGCCGCCACCGTTCGATCCAGCGCCGTCCTCGCCCCGTCCGGCCCGTCGGCCACCCCGCGCCCTCTGCTCTGCCCGTCTCCTCCCGGTGCCTCGACTCGCCGCCCGTTCGGTGGAGCGCCGTCCCGCCAAAGACAAGGTCTCTGAGCCGTCCCGCCCGTCGGCCACCCCCGCCTTCCTGCTCCAGCCCCGCCACTGGCCCCCGCCATTGAAGGTGAGCCCCGTCCGACCGAATGGAGTAGTATATATTAGATTAATGAAAATGGCGAGACCGTATAATACTGGATTGGAGTAGTATGTATGTATGTTAAATTAATAGTGATTGGTTACCTCGTTGTTCCATATGCTCTTCGTCTTTGTGAGATCAAATGAAAAATTATGATTGATTAGCTGTTGGCTCTTTAGTGAACCTTACTGGTTGAAACTAATATGCTCACTAGTCACTATTCAGCACTAATATGGTCTTACATTAATTATCTTGTATATTCAATTCTGAGATTTGTGTTGCGCTACAATAACATTTGTCTCCATTGGTCCACCCTTGTCGCTATAGTTTGGATGCTACAGAGTTGAAATTAACCTGTAGTTCTCTCTAAACCTTGAATTCTGCTTATGAAAACATTGCAAAGACTTTAGATGAAAATACCGACTTTCCATTCCTTGTTAGTACTATATGCAAGCAAACTGTACACACTATATGCAGCCAAAGTAAGGAAACTATGTTAAGAGCTGTTGAATGAGATCCATTGCATGCACACTTATTACATTGCACTGAATAGACACTAAGCGGCAAATTGATTAGCGTTTCATACTTTGCTGAATGATCTGCACAATTACAATGGTTTCTTTGTCAACCATATAACCATATGAGGTAGCCCTCTACTTTGATAATACTCCATACAGTCCCTTTCATAAGGAAACTCCATGCAGTTCATATTGTTGATACCATTCATTATGATGAATTGTACTTCGATCCCGACGGCTAAATAGGGATTGATAAGATGTATTTAAGGGACTGATGTACATATTTATATGCTCAATCTGTTTGATGTGTAAAATCCTGAAATAGTGAGTAATACTTGTGCTTACTATTTATATGCTCATGCTTCAAATTAATCTGACATCTTCTCTCTTCTTTAAAAACAAAACCATAATGGACCACTTCTTTAAAAACACTACATATGGCTGTCACTTTGTTATTGAAAGCACATTGTGCAAGAAAATGGTCTCATTTTTCTTTGCTTGTTGCGTGGTGACTAGAATAATATGCCAATTTTGGAACATTTGCTTAACTCGTATGCTCTGGATGAATTGTTGGTACTGTGGGTAATTCTCTGTGAGGAGTCGGCTTAAATGAGACGAGGTTGTGACAGTATAAGTAAAGTCTGAAATTAGTTAACTTGTTATTAGTATTTTGTCAAATTCCTTTACTGGTTGTTGTGTTGATTACTTAGTTCAGTTCATCTGTTACTTATCTAGTTCGTTACTTTTGTCAGTTTGTGAATAGGCTTTGATCTTTCTGTTAAAGCTGTGCATGATATAGTTTGATTGTGTATGTCCTAAGCAACTCAATAACAGGAGGTAAACTGTGTTGACAAAACTGAGAACTAATTTCAAATTTTGCTAGAAGTACTGTCACAACTAAGTCTATGATCTAGTTGCCTTTGTGGCGAGGAAGGCTAATCTTTTGATTAAGCAACCCGACATCCGAGAGAAATACTAAAATCAAATCTTCTTATTGTTCTCTTATATTCTCTCCCGTGGGACTATAATCAACCCACCGCTTTCGGACACTAGGTTTTTATTGTTCTCTTATTTGCATCTTATGGTGTTCATGTTCTTCAAGAGCAATAGGTGCGACTCGAGGCGCGTAGACCTCGAGGAGTTCTTGGTGCTTTCGGACACCAAGATTCTTGTTTCTTACCTCATTGCTTAAGAACTTGGCCATAAGACCTTCTAATTAATACAAGACTTCTTCTCTTTTAATCAAATTGCTGTTCTTAAGGATGTACCTATTGGTCTTAGCCGCCTTGCTTTTAACTACATATTTTTACCGATGCAACGCAACGTGTAAACCTACCTAGTCCGGTCTTAGTTGCCTTCTATAGTCGCCAGAGTAGTTTTACCTGTTGGTTAGGATTTCTCAACATTATTTATCACATCGGTTGATCTCTCTACACAATAAGACCTCTTGTTCACATTATCTTGAAATGACTATGTTTACTTTGAAATGTAGTTCTTATGGAGCTGAGGCCCACTGGGTTGGAGGATGCTTCCAACCCGTCCCGAACTCAAGCCCGAGTAGATACTGTTGGACCATCCAACCTTCGAAGGTGCCAAGCCTCCTTCGCTGTCGGAGATCTTGATGCTCCGTTGCAAGACGTCGAGGCCGAGGAAAACTAAGAAGCCTGAAGGCGGCATACCATCTCAGAGGTCTCAGATCTGGAGTCGGTTAAACCGGCAAAAACAAAGAAGAAAAATATAGGTCAACATGCGGGTACATCGCAGGGATAAAGTGCCAATCACCTATTTGGATTGGCACAAAGTGCCCGACGCCATCAAAATGGATCTATGGACAGAGCTGAAAGAAACTTTCGAATTCCTGAAGGAGTGAAGAGCTCGTGCGTCATAATGCATTGATGTCAATGGATGTCGCATGGAGGAACTTCAAGTCCAAGCTGAATACGCAATATGTGATGAAAAATCGGTCGACCATCGAGATTATCCTAAAGTAGAGCCATATTGGGATGAATTTATTGCGATGAAGCAAGACGAAGCAGCAATAAAATCCGGTGAGGACCACCGCCAGATCGCAAGGATGAACACTCACCCCCACGGACTAGGCACGAGTGGAGTACGCGGGTAAGATTCCTCACCGGGAGAGGCAAGAATTGGATGCAATCCGATCGACCGCACAAGTCCCTTGGCGGGTCTACGGACCGAGTTAAGCATTATGTGCTAGCAAGGGCATCTGTCATGCCTAGTGGGGGCTTATCAGTCAAAAGCAACGATGATGAAGCACTCTCCCAACGAATTCAGGAGCTGCACGCCGAGACCACCCAAGGAAATTTTCACGCAGATAGGGAGAATGACGAACTAACAAAGGCCTTGGGAAATAAAGAGCATCCTGGTCGGACCACGCAGGCGTAGGGGTCAAGGTTCCCTGGAAGATTGGTTTCCCGAGCACGGAGACTCAGACAGAGTCGCAAGAGAGCGAAAGAAGAGCGTGCGAACGGGCTATGGAGGAGATGAAGCAAAAGATGCTTCAAGAATTACAAAGCACCATAGAACAACAAGTTCAACAAAAAGTACAAGAAGCCATGAGCCGCCGCAAGGACACAACATCGTTTCGCTTGACCCTACGAATCGCCAGTAGCGCTTGCGCTGGCCCACACCATTGGTACAACCGGATAACACGCATTATCCTGTGGACGACATACAAGACCCCACACCTGCCCGGCTCAATGTGCCTGTCATGAACATATTTTTACAGGCTGCTACAGGGATAGCTTATCCATACCTACAAGGGGATGTTTTGCACAACTCTCCGATAGCTCCAGGTTATGCAAAGGTCCAGGTGGACACGGTGCTTCCACAGTTTGCTGAGGTTGGACTGGAAATGCCTTGCAATGATGAGGTCACAACTCTAGGAAGTGCCGTTCACACTTTCATCCAGTGGCGTAAGCGTGACATCGTCTTGGATCATGAACCGCCAGCCTCTCCTGCAGTACAACTCGCCCATTCATCACCAACACCTGAGCGTCAAATGGCTAGTGCGCCCACTATAAAGGAGCCTGCTCTAGGAGCCCATTCGTCACCAGCGCCTCAACATCAAAAGCTTAGTGTGACCACTTCAAAAGACGAAGGTACAACACCTGATCCGAAGAAATGGCCCGTTAGACAAGCCATATCAGTTAGATCAGGCGAAGCCAGAACAGAGTATGATGTCATCAGAGGAAAAGGAAAGGGCAAAGCGAAATCTCAAGTACAAGATAATCACGAAAGGCTGAAATACGAGCTTGGAAAGCCATTAGTCACCGAATCGAAGTTGAAGAGCCTAACACTCATGATGCAGCGATTACATGACTGGTACATGATGCGATCCAATCAACATTTACTCCGAAGATGATCACCGCCATTTACGGATCGGAACATTTTCACCATGAGGGTTGGCTACTTCATGATAGAATTCGATAACTTGCACAACTTGTTCTATCACGACGCCCTCGACGTGTCTTTTGCGATCTTTGGACAATCGTAAGTGTCTACTATATAAATCATGGTTTACATTCACGTAATACCGATAAATGTGTTGTCTAACTTTTTCCTTATCTAGATACGAGACTATTGAATTGAGAAGAACCAAGGGCCCGGTGGGATTCCTCGACCCAGAACGGTGTGCGATCGAAATCTTAAGAGCACCAAATGAGGTTGAGGAATACATATACAGGCGTTGCTAAAACTACAAGACAAGGAATTCATACTTGTTCCATACAATTTTAAGTAAGTTTCTCAACGGCTAGTTAAATCACTTGTTGAATTCGCTCATTTCTCTTATCCTAGGGCTAATGACTATAGCATCATACATGTATATGTAGGTTCCATTTGGATTCTTGTAGTAGTGACCCTAAAAGAGCAAGTTGCTGGTCATGGATTCGATGGACAAAGATAAAAAGACTACGAAGAGCTGCTAAGTGTAATGAATGCGGCGTTCAAAAGATATTGTACAAAGAGCTTGAGATACCGCCCATTCCGTAAATCCTTTCGATCCGAACTAAATTTCCAGATGCATACGCAAGAAATATTCTTATATCGCATTTCATAGTAAATAACTCCTTCCATGACATTTTAGTTTATTCAATTTTTGTAGTGTCACAAGCAGTCGCAAGGCACAAATTTATGTGGGTACTTCGTGTGCCAATACATGCGTGAAATCTTATCTTCTACAATAATAGACAATGACGTAGAGGTTTGTCATGCTAACATTACACATTTATTCGCACCACTCAATTTCTATATATACTCTTAGATTTATTTTTCGTACTTGTAGCGCCTCAAATTGCCTACGACAGGACTACATCCTCTTGACATCCAAGCCATTCAGAGGACAGCTAACACTTCCTCATGAAGGAAGTCATCAACAAAAAGGGCGAGTTTTATGATGAAGACAACAATGATCAATTGCTCCATCTTCTTTGTTAAGCGTCGTTCGCCTCCAAAGAATCCCTAAAGGCTCGTAGGCTTAAGATTGTGTGAGAAGATACTAGGTCTTGGATGTGGACTTGTAAATTGTAAACGAGAGCATGACAAACTTTAGAAACGAGAAGATACTCTCCTGGTCAATATGACTAATCTTATTTATTATCGATCTATTACAATGTGTGTGATATAATAGTTTTGCTTGTGATATAATTATCGATCTATTACACCGGAATGTTGTAATGCTGATTGGTTTTGTGATATAATTATTCTCTCGTCTCATCGTGAACTCCTCCTTCACCTGCATCATCGCATCACGAACTCCTCGCATCAGCGCCATCGTGTGCCTCCCTCTGTAAATGTGGTTAGGATGTAGTGATGATGGTGCTCATCTTTGAATTCCCCGAAGATGACCATCAATGTTGGTTTATCATTTGTAATGTGTTGAATGGGTTGCCACTTATAGTTCACTTCGAAAGCTGTCCAAAATGGATATGAGAGCATGCATTATGTGGGTGGCCATGGCTAGCAATTCCTGTTTGCACATTTTGTTAACTTTGTTCTCACAATGTTGGCCTATGTTTGCATGTGCTTTTGGCCATATTTCTTTTTTTGAGTTACTTAATTGGTGAATTAATATGTTCTCTATTAGCATATGAAAGATACAGTGAAGTGCTTGTTGGGCGTCACATTAGATTGTGGTCGACACTTAATATGTGGTAAAGTTACTTGCGAATTATCATATTATCACACTATAATCACTTGGTTAGTGTAATTTTGACATGTTTTGACTCAATGTAGTTATAACTATGGAACTGTTGAGGCATATGATCAGCAAAATGGCTTTCACAAGGTCTTGTTATTACTTTCTCTTGTGCAATGTCATATTAGTACTGATTATTTTTATTTGTTGTTTTATTGCAATACTAAAAAATCATAAAGTTTATATTAAAAAAATCATAAAGTTTGTCCTGCTTTGTTGTTTTATTGCCCAATATTAATAACTTGAAAGTTTATATCATACAAAAATGCTTATAAAGTAAAATGTAGTGTCAATGGCTTCATAGCTTCATATGTATCTCCTCGCAGTGTCCTGGGAATGGGGATCATCGACCTTACAAGCGGTGTAGACCGGGTAATATGGTACTTCTAGTTTCAAGATGTCCAAATGGTTATCTGAGCAAAACCTTTTAGCTGCAGCATTTTTGCATTAATGTTATTGTGTTTCTCAAATTCGACTATATTTGGAACTTACAATTATTTTATCCCTTATGGATCCTACTTCAAGATATGAAAATAATAGATCGTTTGATGTCATTGGTTCATTGTTGATGAAAATTCATTTGGCAATACTTGTTGAAAATGCTTGAAATCTCTCTGATGAATTTGGATCACAATGTTTAGTGGTTGGTGATTGTTGTGTTTTTGGTTTCATGAATATGATAAGATGCTTTTCCTGGACATTGCAGAGAAATAGGCTGGTGAAGGTTCTTGAGCATGCAAGTCTGATACAAGATCTCTGTATGGTATTAGGGATGAAATTTGTTAGCACAATAATCGATCAAGTTCATAGCGAGTCTAGATGACTCTATTGGTAAGGACCACAAGAGCATTAACAATGATATCCTGTCAAAACTTGATAGGACTATAGCTACCCTTAATAAGGAAAAAGTGTTGAGGCTAAAGAAAGTAATACATATCTTCGATTCTGTACTTGCCAACCAAGTTTGTTCTCTTCCTACATTATAGTTCCATTTATTTTCAATTTAATTGCAACAAATATGAGAAGGGGTGCACAGTTTTGAGTATATATATTGTTGTGTGACTTGTATATCTGTCCATGATATATTGTCATGATCATTGCTAGCCATATTTTGTTAGAATGGACTATTAAAATAATGCATTTCAAAGATTCATGCTGTTCTTCATATGTGATTTTGTATGGTTTTGTAAACTACAAGCTCTATTTCCTAACAATAACTTTGGATATTTCAGGCAACTATTGAGGAAGGTGTTGTAGTTGGTGGTGGATGTAGCCTATTAAGATTATGTAAGAAGATCGACAGGCTCAAGGAGTCAATGGATAATATAGAGCAAAAGGTACCTCACGCCTTGCTGTTGTCAGTAAAAGGGTAACATGTGGCGGTTTGGATATGTGTAGCTTGCAACGTTTGATTCCACAAGCGATTATTTAAGTGTTTGGTTTTTGTCCTTCGGCATGTATCATCTTGTGGTTCTTTTGTAATTCTGTGTAATGGTGAAATGGATGAATGCAGACGATAGCTATATAGTTCTTTCTGTATCTTGTTTCAGAGGGCATGGCTAGCAATTCCTGAGGCTAGCCAAAAATACGTATTTTTTTTATACTGGACGGGGATTATCAGTGGCGGTTTGATCCACAAACCGCCACTGATAATAATACCAGTGCCGGTTTTACTTTTAAAACCGCCACTGATAAGTCAATAACAGTTACGGTTTTACCCACAAACCGCCACTGAAAAGGCAATACCAGTGGCGGTTTTACCCACAAACCGCCACTGATAATGGCAATATCAGTGGCGGTTTTGACCACAAACCGCCACTGATAATGGCAATATCAGTGGCGGTTTTGACCACAAACCGTCACTGATAATAATATTTGTGGCGGTTCTAAAACCGCCACTGATAATCGCCGAATATTAGTGGCGCTTAATCTGTGGCGGTTCAAAAACCGCCACTAATGTCAGTTTAGAACCGCCACTAATGTGCTTCTCTATAGCAGTGACTACTGCCACTTTAAGAATACATTAAGACAAATATTATGTCGGAAAAAATCATCTAAATAACTTATAACTGAAAAAGCTATATATTTGCAATAGATATTAGATCATACATGATCCCTCAAACAGGGTGGAACGTACATTGAAGAAAGAAAAATTACATGAAGGTCATTTAGTACAAGATAAATGACGGAATTAATGAACCAATTGAACATTACTCAATCTAGAAAAGTAGTTCATTTAAGCCGCCGGAATTAGCAACCATGGTAACACCTTGACACACCCCAAATTAGAGCAAACAAAGTCAATCATTGTCGTACATGGGTACATACATTTTAATTATTGTCTCACCATATACTACCGCAACTCCGCAACATGGCCATACCAAATGCGGAATGACTACCCATTAGCAGTAGTCATTATCATTATTACTCTTCCCCGACTACTGTCAATTTGATTTTACTACAATGCCTTGTTTGTTGCAGTCCAACAAAACAGTTTGAGGGGAATCAAGAGCGTTACAATATCGCCATGCATCTCATTAATTCTGGTCAATTTATCGTGCTCTATGAAAAAAAAAGAAGCTAATCTCGCAAAAGAAATAGGGAAACATAATATCACACAACACGGTATTCGACCATAACAAAACGGAAAGCCTAGCAAACGCAAACATGAACACACAAAAAAAATCCAATCTTTTGATCAAAATAGATATGCAGATACTCTAAACGATCCTTGGCGGCGGGCGTCCCATCCCCTTTGTCCGCGCCATCGCCCTCGTTGGCACACACCTCGACGACGTCCGGCGACGCCGCGCGCTCCCTCTTCCTCGCGCATCGCCGGAGCATGGGTAACCCCGCATTGTCTTTGTCGGCCTTGACCTCCACGGGGTGCCAGGCGTCGCATGAGGTGCAAGTGTCAGAGCCGCCGGGGTTGAAGAACATGCACCGGGTGCAGGGCCACGGTGGCTGCGCGCCGCAGGATTCGCAGCGGGCCCAGCGTAGTTGTAATGGGCACAGGTCCCGCACTCCCACTCGCTCGGAGGAGGAGACGGCGGCCTCGCTAGGGAGCTGGAAGGGGAGGACATGGAGGAGGTGGGTTTCGGGTTTGAGGCGCCGGAGGTTAGGATGAGATGAGGCGGTGGAAGGAAAAGAGGAGCGCGGCGACTAAAGGTGGGCATCGTGCTGGCCTGGCACGGACCTATCGTGCTTCGGGTCTGAACCATACCGGGCCGTCATGACTCGTCGTGCCCGTTGTGCCGTGCCGTGCAGGTCCAGGCCCGGCCTATTTACACTATTGTGACGAAACGAAAAGGACCCCAATACGCACGATACTCATTAGTAGTTAGTATAAAGACTTGTACTGTTGTATATTACAAGAAATCGCTCTCTCTCACCCATTACTCTCAATTTCTCTCAGCTCGCTCCTCTCTCGCATGTCTTTCTCATTCTCTCAGCTTTTCTCTCTCGCCCATCTCTCTCATCTCTCTCTCTCTCTCTCTCTCTCTCTCTCTCTCTCACACACACACACACACATCTCTCTCACCCGTCTCTCTCTCTCTCTCTCTCGCCCATCTCTCCCCCTCTCTCGTCCGTTGCTCACTCTCTTTCTCATCTCTCTCGCCCGTCTCTCTCAGCTCTCTCTCTCTCACCCATTGCTCCCCCTCTCCCATCTCTCTCATCCGTTGCTCTCTCTCTCTCTCTCTCTCTCTCTCTCTCTCTCTCTCTCGCTCTCGCCCATATCTCCCCCTCTTTCTCTCTCGCCCGTTGCTCTCTCTCTCGTCAATGTGCTAAAGACTTATCATGGAATTAGCACCGTAAACACATAAGGTTTGAAAATATAGTTTCTGGGTCCGACAAACTGTAACTTTAAGTTTGAATTTTCAAGGAATGCATAATTAAGAGGGGCAGTGGCGACGGGCCACGTGCCGCCGCGTCGACGTGTTGCTGTCGTGCCCGGTTCTCGGGCCCAGCACGGCCCGAGCTACAGTGTCGGGCTGGCACGGCACGACCCTCTTACGTGCCGAGTCGGGCTTGGACCGTGCTGTGCCCGTCATGCTTCGGACCAGCCCAAAGAAGCCCAGCCCAAGTGCCCACCTCTAGTGGCGACCCGAATTTGAATTTGGCTTCTTCTGGACCGTCCGTTGCCCCGATCGAATGGATGAGAATTCTTGACTCCTCTTCGTTACCATCCGTTGTGGTCTTTGCTTTTTCTCCAAAAGAAAGCTGTTTGGGAGTTCAACATATTAAGTTTATGGTTTGAGAGGTATTTCTATGCTTTTCTTTTTAAAAATTGCACAAATATTAAAACATAAATGAATGATAGATAGTGATTACTTACTCCTTTGTTTGCCTCAAGATTTGTACAACTTGTATTGAGAGGGAAAGCATAAAAACACTGTTGTTATCGCCTTCTTCTTTTTATCACAAGACAGACGAACATACTTAAGACATAGATTTTTTTAAAAATAATATACTGTTTAAATATTTTTACAAAAATAATATGCCAATTTTTTTTACAAAAATATATCTCTGTCGTCAAATGAAATAGTGATAGATTCCTGTCTTGTCGTTGATTAAATTGGTCGACAAATTATTTTGTCGCAGATTCATTTGGCCGACAAGCCTAAAGCTTCTGTCATCAATTCATTTGGCGACAGAAGGCATGTCGCTAATTTATTTGCCGATAGATGTATATTTTTGTTATTGTTTTGACGTATTATTTCTGTAAAATTATTTAAAAAGTGTATTATTTTTTTAAAAAATTCCTAAAGACAAACAGGCCCTTATATGTTCACGTATATACGTGTGTTCCTTGACACGTATTATAATTTACTGAAGGCATCCAAGGTGAGAGACGTATTATACGTGTGTTCCTGTCCGGCTCCCCTCTATGGTTTCGTGAGTACATTATGCACCCACTGAAGCATGCATGTTGTTAGTGTTCTTTTTCTTATTCTTCTTCACTGTGGTGTTAATCTATCTTTTGCTATGTACATACACCCCAATTCAATTATGTAATCAAGTAGGCAATGTGGCGCGCTACAATGCGCCGTTTTAAATAGGCAGTTAATCACTATCGGTCTATCGGGTAAACTGCTATAGTTAGTACAGGGAAATGTATAAAGAAATAGAAAATGGGCTGAAATCAAGAAGCGCGTTGGAACTATCTGCGGGTATACATAATCTAGGGGGGTAAATGCATCGGTGAATATAACATCCTGCAATAGTATAGTATACCTTGATACAATAGATACATACAACAGTTTGCTCATGTTCAACAAAAGCAACGCATAGCGTATGTATATAACTGCTCTAATCTGATCATAGAGGAAGAGAGAGCAGTATTAGAGTTGGGCGATAACATGATTCTAAAATATTCATATATAAGAGAATATATACACAGGATAAGTATGCCGATGCATGAAGTAGATGTTCTGGAACATCCAAATAAACATATACACATTATAAGTATGCCGATGCATGAAGTAGATGTTCTGGAACATCCAAATACATATATAAGGTGCTGATCGAAGGCAAAAGATAGGATAGGAACCACACTGAATAAACAATAAAAGGCTTATGGCTGCTAATTTGTCTGGTCCAAAAGATACAGAACACGGTTAGGAAAACTGGATACGTGAAAGACTGGGAGGTTACAAAATAGCTGAAGTACAGTACTACATAAATACACACACACACATATATATATATATATAATATATATATAACCAGGACAGGAACTACTTATCTGTTGTTGAGGAAGGTAAAACAACATGGACCATCATATAGTTCGAAGCATTTGTTCGGTGTGAGTAAAGGGCCTTGCAAGCTAGGTGTTTGTTGTAATGAGTCGTTTGCTGTAAATAAGGTTTGGTATAGTGAACAACGATGTAAAACATGAAAGGAAAATGGAATGAAATAGGAGTGGTGTTATCAGCATACGAACCTTTTTCTAATCTGAGCTGGTATCTTCGTCCAGAAGCAGCTTCCTTTTAACCGAAGCTCTCTTGTCGGCGATGCTGTCAGCGTTTGGCATAAAGGAATAAATATGTGTTCGCGCAAAAAACGTGAAGGAGGGTTTTCGGCCTCGAACACACAAGACAAACGCCGGGTTTGCAGAGCGTGCCAGTCAATTTGACCTGAAATTGACAAGGTAGAGTTTGTAATTTGATTAAAGCCGATAAACAAGGATCTATCGGCTTTTCGCTAGTCGGCAAGAACCGATTAGGAGAGAAATAGATCAACCAGTTACAATTGATCCGGATACAAGGTAAAATCGGCTTCGGGAAGGCGATGCGCAACAAAACGAAGTAGATCAAACCTGGGTGAAATCGGCAAAAAATCAACAATCGGCGATGCGCAACTATGTTGATTCCGTCGACTTGCAAAGAGATCTATGAAGCTAAAACAATGTAAAAGAAAAGCTTGTAAAAGTAGATGTATGTGTTGTTGGATTGATTCTCTTTTTCGCTTGACATCTGCCCCCTTTTATAACACACCTGGCCGATCCGAGTTGTACATGGATACGGTGCATTTATCTGTATCGGCCTTTAATCTGATTTCTTTTCCTTTTTTAGAAACGGGTTCCTTTTCCGATTCGTTTACCGATTTCTTTCCATACGTACATTTTCTTTCCGCTTCAGACCGATTTCAATACGTGCCGAATTTTGGTGCAAACATATGCCCCCCATTTTTGAAAGGTAGCTTGCTATTTTTCAAAAATCCCTTCGCCTTTTTTCGTGATCGGCTTGTCGTTTAGGATTCACCTTGGTAACTTCCCCATTAATGGCGCCGCAATACCCTCGGTGCGTTTTTAATGCGGCAACTGTTCCCGCCTTCTCACCTTTTTCACCGAGGTATAAATATGAGGTCCCCCCCTGTGGTCATTTTCACCCTGGCGTGCTCTCGTTCATCTTGAAATCGGCTTTTCTCCGCGTCAATCCCCTCTTCCTGTCGTATCAGCTGAAATGGACGCATCCCAGGTACTCATTCCGATCCCAGATAGCGACCATCAGTATTTTCTAGGCCCAATAGGAACCATAGAGACCGATACGGTTGTTGGAGATGAAATCCCTAGACTCCCTTTGTCGGCTCCTAGCTATAATATCAAGGAATGGACAAAAAGCTTTAGGGCTTGGCCGACAGCTCTCAAGGGCTGGAGGTCTTGGTATATTAGAGTATCAGCCCAAAAAAAGGCGGAGTGGGAAGGAATGGGTATCGCTGAGTGTATTCCCATGTCCTTAGCCGATCCAGAACCTAACGAATCCTTGGTAGCCGCTGCTTGCTATTTTTGGTCGGATTCTTTTAACGCCTTCTTTTTCCCAACTGGTCCCATCGGCCCAACCCTCTTAGACATGGCCGAATTGTGTTGCCTTAGGCCCGATGGAGACCAAATATCAGCTTTTAGCGGGAAACCTCAGTACAAATTGACTCGAAAAAAGGGAGAAGGTTGGTCCAGATATATACAAAATAATAACAAGTTAACTGGCCCTGTATCGGATGAGGAACATGTAGCTTTCCTCAACCTATGGCTAGACCGATTCCTCTTCTGTGGTGCTTCCTTAGGACCAACCCAGGTTTATCAATCTATGTCGGAGCAGCTAGTCATGGGTCGTCGGCTAGCTTTAGGGAAATTCTTGTTGGGGGCCGTATACCATATGATGCATATCATCCGGAGTCGGCTTTTTACCGGCAACGGTTCCTATGTCGTGGGCAACATTGGTGGTCCACTCGTAATGTCCATATCTCGACGAGAATGCAGTCTTCGGAATATCCTCTGATCGGATCTTCAACTGATGGTATCCCGATCTCAGATCAATCTTGGAGAAAACTCCGGCTCCTCTCAGCTGGTCAAACAAATCATCAATCCTGGGTAGCGGATACTTATTCTTCACGGTGACTTCATTGAGTGCACGGTAGTCAATGCACATCCTGAAACTCCCGTCCTTCTTCTTGACAAACAAAACTGGTGCTCCCCACGGCGAACTAACTCTGGCCTGATAAATCCTTTCTCCATTAACTCTTCCAGTTGTTTCTTCATCTCTACCAACTCCTCGGTGGACATCCGATAAGGTCTCTTTGCTATCGGTCTTTGTGCAGTACAAGCTCTATCACAAACTCTATGTCCCTGTCCGGTGGCATACCAGGTAGATCTTCAGGAAAAACATCTGGGTACTCATTTACTACTGAGACATCCTCTATGCTGATTGTCTTGGTACTGTTAACCATCATCTGTCCATCTCTAACTGCAGTGGCTTGAAATTCCACTTTCTTTCCACACGGGCTCTCAACTGAGATAGTCCTTCGTCCACAATCCAACACGGCTCTGTGCTTGGATAACCAATCCATTCCCAAAATAACGTCTAAGGTCTGGGTCTCCAAAATAATAAGGTTCGCTAGGAACTCTATTCCATCCATTAGTATTCTCACCCCGGAACATCCTACTTTCGTTCGGAGTTCGGAACCAGGGGTTTGAACTAAAAGCATGCATTTAAGCCTTGCAATCTCCAATTCATTTTTAGCAGCAAAGCCTTGCGAAACAAACGAATGCGAAGCTCCAGAGTCAAACAAAATCAAGCAGATATCGAGTTAACAAGTAACTTACCCAAGACGACGTCCGTAGCATTCTTCGCAGTGCATCTGCGGTGACATGGTTGACTCGGCCTCTCACCACGATGCAGGTGTGGCTCGTGCCGGGCGTCCTAGCTGGGGTGGTTCCTAGATTGAAGCGAATCGGGTCACTCCTGCTGTCTTCTTTGGGCAGCTGTTGGCAAAGTGTCCTGGTTCGTTGCGATTGTAGCAGCGTCTCACTATTCCTTCTTGTTGCTCAAGCGGCGTTTCTAAGCGGGGCTGGGTCCGTAGTTCGATTGACGGGTCTTGGTGCCGTGACGGTGTCCTTGTAGCATTAGTGGCTGGAATCGAAAAATTGATTTGGTGCAACTCTCGACGCTGCTATGCGTTCCTGGCGTGATCCTGTTTGTTGCATCCTGCGCTTCTTGTTCTCATCCAGTTCCTTGCGCTTGTCCTCAAGAATAAGCGCCTTATTCACCAACTCTTGGAAATATGGAAAGGTGTGGGTGATCAATCCCACCTGCAGTCCTGAGTTTAGTCCCTTCATGAAACGAGATGCCTGGCTTTATCCGTCGCTACATCCTCAGTGCGTAGCGAGCAAGGCTGTGAACTTGTTCGGTATTCGACCCGCAGTCGATTACCTTGCTTCATGCTCAACTCCTCCTTCTTGAGATCCATGATTCCTTCAGGCACGTGATATCGATTTAAACGCAATCGTGAACTCCTCCCAAGTGATCTCTTGAGGGTTCTCTTGCGTGGCATGAAGTTCTCCCACCATTCGGGCCGTCTCTTCCAACTGATGAGAAGCGTAGAGTACCTTCTCATTTCCCATGCATTGAGCGATGTGTAGCTTCCTCTCAATTGATCTTAACCAATCATCAGCCTCCAATGGATTGGCATTTCCAGAAAAAGTGGGTGGATGAGTCCCCATGAACTCTGACAGTCTTGTATTCTGGCGTTGTCCCTGATTAACTTGATTAGCAGTGGTCTGAGCAGTGACGTGTTGCATCTGTTGCATCATAGCATGCATCAACTGAGTCTGAGCAGCAAGAAATGCTCCAAAATTCTGCATGTCCAGTGGCGGTGCTGGTGCTCCATCATTGGTGTTTTCTGTCGGGCGAGAACCACTTCCATTGCCTCCAAGGTTTCCTCGGGTGTTCACCATCTGTCGATTTGCTCTAGGTTTTAGAGATGAGAGGGAAACAAGAATAGACAAGTAATATGGGACTTATGCGGGGCGAAAGGTGTAACTTTAAGGTCTAACTTTATTATTCTAATCAATAGTAACTTGGTATGGTTGCTTACAACGCCTAAGGGCCTTGCAACACATACTGCACACTCAGCAAACAATGAAAATCCAAATCGAACTAACACTGGAGTCTAACGCCTAAAGGGTGACTCTTTATTCTAAGACGTGACTCGGCGAAGGAGTCTCTCTATAAAACCTACGCTCACTCATCGAGAAAACCTCCACGGCCTGGGTACGGATGCTGCGGCGTAGGCGCGAAACGATTGCCATGTCCAGCAACTGTGTCATCTGTGGTAGTCGAAGAAGCAGTGTCCTCATCGAGATCTGACTCCTCCGGATCTGGCTCGTGTAGCTCGATGTAACACCCCAAAATTTTGCTTTTCTTAAATTCATGTGTGATTTGGCCCTTTGGTGAATTTTTGGAATTTTCTGGAATTTATTTGGATTTATTTGGAATTTATTTGAATTTATTCCATTTTGAAATAATTAAAGAATTTAATTTTGCAAATAAAATTTTGTTGAAAATATTTTATTTGAGTCCAAAATGATCCAAAGTATTTTCCAGAATTTTTCTGGAATTTTTCTGAGTCATTTGCTATTTTTAATGAATTAAATGAATTACTGGGAATTATTTTAATTATTAAATCGCTGGAAAATCCAACTCGGGTCAAGCATCGTTCATCCGACCGAAGTCGAACTCGAGTCCGACCGAGCCGCTTGACTCGACCGAACCAACTTGAAAACCTAATTGATCCCAACCGTTGGATCAAGATCCAACGGCCGAGATCCGCCTGCATCGGTTCGAGCCGCGTCGACCCGACCCGATCGCGCCAGGCGATCGTGGCCGCTGATCGTGACGCGTGGGCGGCTGGGATTGCGTCGTCTTCCGTGGATCGAAGCCGGACTCGCCGCCGCATAGCCGCCGTGACCGATTAGGTTTCCGCTTTGTGCACGCCGCCGAGGCCATTTAAGGCGTGGGTTATCGCCGAGGATCGCCGTTCGTGTGGCGCGCTATTGCCCTAAGTTCCAACGCCCAAGCCGCCGCCGTCGCCTCGCGATTTCGCCGGAGTTTGGGGAGTGCCGCCGTGGTTTTCTTCGCTTCCGGCGCCGTTCGTCATCCTCCGCCGCCTTCAAGCTGGATTCGAGAACCTTGCGTCGGCGCACCTACCGGAGTGCACTCACTTGGCCGGAGACGCCCAAGCGCCGTTAGGGTGGTCGCTGCCTCGCGCCGGCAGCCGCAACGCCGCCATGAGCCATCGTCGTCCGCGAAGCTCGGTGCACCGTTGGATCGAGATCCACACGAGGTGAGGCCACGCCGTTATCAAGCTTTCCGTCTTTGATTAGGTTTCAACCGTTAGATTTAGATCGCGCGGTCGTGGTTAGTTGTGTTGTAGCTTTAGGGTTAGATCTGGACCGTCCGATCTAGATCGAACGCCCGGATCAACCGTAGTTTTGAACGAGAGGTCTAGATTCAGCTGACCGCTGATTTTCAAATCAATCGGCCGAGATTGTGCCACGGTGCTCACCGCGCCACGGCGTGGGGAGCGTGTCTCGACACGCGGACCCGCGAGTCGAGGGCCCACGTGTCACCGCAGCCACGCTGCGCGTGAAACCCGGGCCACGGTGGGGCCCACATGTCGGGCCGAGACGTAGAGTCGTGGACCGAGTCCACCGTGGACCCGAGCCAAGCGTGGACCGAGTCCATGGACCGGCCGACGCCACCACCAATCGAGGTCGACACGTGTCCATGCCGACGCAATAATTAATTTCCAAAAAAAGAAAATGATTTATTAATTCGAATAATGATTTCAAATTTAGATTCAAACTTCAAACGCTTATAACTTTTATGCTTCAACTCCGATTTGAGTGATTCAAATTTCTAAATTTGTATAAAATTGAGATCTACCTAAATATGAATTTTATTTAATTTTTGGACTAAAGTTTTTCTCTGTAATATTATTTAATTGATTATTTAAGCTTTAATAAATCATAACTTTTGCATTTTAACTCCAAATTTGATTTATTCCAGCTTTCTAAAAATCCGTAAAATTACGTTCTCTCTGTTTATGGATTTTATTTGGAGTTTTGGGATGTTTTTGCCTATTGTTTATTGGGTATTTGCTATTTGCACGCTTTACGAGTAGACGTTGAAGTCTTGGAAGGATTCGAGGGAGAAGTGTTGACTCAGGATCCAACCCAAGACCAAGAGCAAGTGCTTTTGAAGGCAAGTTGTGCTTTGACCATGTTGATCCTATTTGAAATCTATTTTGATTTAAACTATTGCATGCTAGTTTAATTAGAAAGATACTTTGTTTAAACATGGGGTTAGATAAATACCAATTTGCTATATGACACCTTGATTACTTAAGTATGTGCCATGACCTTTGTCACCCTAGTTGTGGTTTACTAGTTGGACATTATTAAATTGCCAACATGGGTTTAGACCGTTGTAGTATAACGCTTAGACACGCTACGTGCTCATGACATGATTTTGGACGATCAAATGCTAATATGGACTTAATGATATATTGAACTTGTTTTGGAAAAGTACCATGTGATGTTGGTGGCACGTGGTGCATGGTAATCAAGCGGGGTTTGATAAACGATTTCGGCCAGGGCATGTGGCAAGAGTAATCAGTGGGCCATTGTGGCATTGGGAATGTTGATTTGGTTCTTCGGGTAGTCTTGCCCTGGTCACTCTAAGGACTTAACCTTGCAAGCCTTTGAACTGGTCATACTTGCAACCACATGGCTGGAATGGGACGGCCCTAGTTGACTAAGTCGCTAAGGACTCACTTGTGGAGCCTCAGGGTGTCGATTACACCGTTTGTGTGATTGTGCGGGGAGCGTATCGTGGTCGTGGGCCAGATACCCATCTAACGGTGTGTTGGTCCCATACTTCGCCTTGGCTAAGGGAAGGGATGGTGTAGAGCACGAACCTGAGAGGACCACCTGTTGTTTGAGGCTTAGAAAGGCTTTGTTATGATCGCTCATTCGCATACTTTTGTATGGCGATTCACTACCGACGTGGTGAGTGGATTGTATCTTGTGGGTAAAGTGCATAACCTCTGCAGAGTGTAGAATCTATTTAAATAGCCGAGTCCACAGTGATCGGACAATGCTCGGAATTACAGTCAAGGGGTAGACTTTACGAAAATAACTTGGATTTGAAAAGTTGGGTTGGTTTAATAATGAAGATGATGGAAATGTGGTTTAGGATGGGGAAAATGTTTATTAAATTTCTGAAAAGTTATTTATGCTTTACTTATTTCTACCGCTTTGAATCTACTTTTATTACTTGTCAAAAGTCAAGCATCGCAAATATACCCTGAGCTATTCCTTTGTACCAAGCCATGCATATAGTATATTAGCTTGCATTCTCAGGCATGACTTGCTGAGTACCAAGTACTCACCCTTGCCTCAACACAATACCGCTTGAAGAGGAGACTACGCCGGTTCGGAAGAGGAGTTCCAAGAGGACCCGTCTACTTAGGGGATGCGAGCCGATCGATTGCCTGTGGTATACTGGATGGCGCCACGAAGTTTATTTGATTTTCCGCTGCTGTTATTTATCTTTTAATACATTTTGCCTTGCAAGGCATATATTTGTAACTTGGCCATAAGGTCGAGTAACCCTTTGATTATTTAAATAAAGTACTTTGATAGTATCGTTTGGTATGATTGTGATATATACCGATGTTAAGACTGTGTGCACTAGCGCGTTCCTGGACTAGTGCTGAATACACAGAGGGTCCGGATTTGCAAATTCGGGGTCCCGACAGAGGTGGTATCAGAGCCATACTTGACTGTAGGCTCCACCCAAAGCTAGAATGGTCGTAGTGAGGATAAAACCTATTTTCTAAAGCTAAAAATTTGTGAAGACAAGAAATGACATCTCGACTTATCCCCTTCTCTCTTTTCTTGTCTCTTGCTGAAATTTTCCCTTACCTTGTCACAATTTAAAAATTTCAAGTTCTTACGTAAAAGCACTCTTGTGACAGATGGAGGAAGAGTTCAACTATGTTGATCTGGGAGTTGGTCACGCCGCGGAACTTTGGCATATGCTACAGACTCTCGGAGATTTTGAGAAGCCCCAATACCAAGTGGAAGTGATCAGACAAGCGGGATTGATCAAGGCTTGTGACGTGAGGATTGAGGTACCTGCTAGGAAAAAGGGCCCAGGCAATCGCCCGATACACTGCACTGCCAGGAGGTCTACAATGCAGATGGGTATCCAAGAAGTATCACGACGAGCAATGCGGTACATTACCCGTATCTACGCCAGAGAATTGGAGAGTACGGTGTTCCGTTACCATCCGTGCAGCGATAACCCTCTTGACCCGAAGGAGATTCAGGATGAGGATGCCATGGTTACACAGTTGGCACGATTTGTCGTCGCCCAGGAGGATGTACTAGATAATACAAGCAAGGAGCTCTGAAGGCCCGCAAAGGAGATCACGACAGAGAAGAATAGCTGGCGGGAAGCTCAAGAGTATGTGGCACACCTTCTACGAAGGATTGACGAGTTGGAGATGACTTTGTACGGACTGCACCCAGAGCCAAGATTCGAGCTACACGAGCGAGATCCAGAGGAGTCGATCTCGATGAGGACACCGCTTCTTCGACTACCACAGAGGACATAGTTCTTTGGACATGGCGATCGTTACGCCTATGCCACAAAGACCTGCACTGTGCCGTGGAGGTTTTCTCGATGAGTGAGCATAGGTTCTATAATGAGACTCCTTCGCCGAGTCGCGTCATAAAAGAAAGAGTCACCCTTTAGGCGTTAGACTCGAGTTAGTTCGATTTGGATTTGCTTTGTTTCTCGAGTGTGCAAGATGTGTTGCAAGGCCCTTAGGCATTGTAAGCAGCCATACCAAGTTACTAATAATAAAGATGGACCTTAAAGTTACCCCTTTCGCCCGCATAAGTTCCATATTACCTGTCTATTCTTGTTTCCCTCTCATCTCTAAACCTAGAGCAAATCGACAGATGGTGAACACCCGTGGAAACTTTGGAAGCAATGGGAGTGGATCTCGCCCAGAAACCCCAATGATGGAGCACCAAAGACCGCCATGGATATGCAGAATTTCGAGCGTTTCTTGCTGCCGGACTCGATTGATGCATGCTATGATGCAACAAATGCAGCACGTCATCGCTCAGGCCATCGCTAATCAAGTTAATCGGGGACCACGCCGTAATACAAGGTCGTCGAGTTCATGAGGACTCACCCACCCACTTTCTCCGGGAATGCCAATCCATTGGAGGCCGATGATTGGTTAAGATCAATCGAGAGGAAGTTACACATAGCTCAATGCATAGGAAATGAGAAGGTACTCTACGCTTCTCATCGGTTGGAAGGAACAGGCCGAATGGTGGGAGAACTTACGTGCCACAGAGAACCCTCAAGATATCACTTGGGAAGAGTTCACGGTGCATTCCGACAAGATCACGTGCTGAAGGAATCATGGACCTTAAGAAGGAGGAGTTCAGAGCACTAAAGCAAGGTAATCACCGGTGGCCGACTACTGAACAAGTTCACACAGCTAGCACGCTACGCACTGAGGATGTAGCGACAGATAAATCCGCATAGCCTCGTTTTATGAAGGGACTTAACTCGGGATTGCAAGTAGGGTTGATCACCCACACCTTTCAGATTTCCAAGAGTTGGTGAATAAGGCGCTTATTCTTGAGGACAAGCGCAAGGAACTGGATGAGAACAGAAGCGCAGGATGCAACGGCAAGGATCACGTCGAGGAGCGCCAGCGCTTTGAGAGTTGCACCAAATCAATTCTTCAGATTCCAACCACGAATCGCGACAAGGACACCATCCTCGGCACCAAGACCTGCCAATCGAACTACCAAACCCCACCGCTAGAAACGCTACCCTGTGCAAATAAAGAAGGAACAGTGAGACGTTACATAATCGCAACGCAGCCAGACACTTTGCCAACAGTTGTCCAAGGAAGACAGCAGAGCGACCCCAGCTCGCTTCAATCTAGGAACCACCCCAGCTAGGACGCCAAAGACAGGAGCCACACCCTGCACCGTGGTGAGAGGCCGAGTCAACCATGTCACCGCAGATGCACCGCAAAATGCTACGGACGTCAGATCGGGTAAGTTACTTGTTAACTCAAGACTGCAATGCTTTGTTTGACTACGAGCTTCAGATTCGTTTGTTTCGCAAGGCTTTGCTGCTAGAAATGACTTGAGAATTGCAAGACTTAAGTGCATGCTTTTAGTTCAAACCCCTGGTTCCGAACTCCGAACGGAAGTAGGATGTTCCGGGGTGAGAATACTAATAGATGGAATAGAGTTCCTAGCAAATCTTATAATTTTGGAGACCCAGACCTTAGATGTTATATTGGGAATGGATTGGTTATCCAAGCACAAGGCTGTATTGGATTGTGGACGAAGGACTATCTCAGTGGAGAGCCCGTGTGGGAAGAAAGTGGAATTTCAAGCCACTGCAGTTAGAGATGGACAGTTGATGGTTAACAGTGCCAAGGCAATCAGCATAGAGGATGTCCCAGTAGTGAATGAGTACCCCGATGTTTTTCCCGAAGATCTACCTGGTATGCCGCCAGACAGGGACATAGAGTTTGTGATAGAGCTTGTACTGCACAAGACCGATAGCAAAGAGACCCTATCGGATGTCTACCGAGGAGTTGGTAGAAATGAAGAAACAAATGGAAGAATTAATGGATAAAGGATTTATCGGACCAAGTTCGCCGTGGGAGCACCGCTTTGTTTGTCAAGAAGAAGGACGGGAGTTTCAGGATGTGCATTGACTACCGTGCACTCAATGAAGTCACCGTGAAGAATAAGTATCCGCTACCCAGGATTGATGATTTGTTTGATCAGTTAAGAGGAGCCGGGGTTTCTCCAAGATTGATCTCGAGATCGGGATACCATCGATTGAAGATCCGATCAGCAGATATTCAAGATCGCATTCTCGTCAAGATATGGACATTACGAGTTTACGCTATGTCCTTTGGATCGATTTAATGCGCCAGCTTATTTCATGAATATGATGAATAAGGTGTTCATGGAATATTTGGACAAGTTTGTCGTCGTGTTCATAGACGATATCCTAATCTACTCCAAGACAGAGAGCGAACATGCCGAACACTTAAGGCGAGTTTTGGAAAAGTCGAAGGAACAAAGAACTTTTCGCCAAGTTCAGCAAGTGTGATTTCTGGAAGGACAAGGTGGAGTTTCTTGGACATGTAATGATCGCAGAGGGAGTCGCCGTAGATCCAAGCAAAGTAGAAGCTGTGTTACATTGGGAACAACCAAAGACGGTGACCCAGATTCGGAGTTTCCTTGGAATGGCAGGATACTACCGCCGCTTTCATCGAAGGCTTTTCGACAATTGCGAAACCTCTTACGCAATTGCTTGAAGAAGGAAAAGAAGTTTGCATGGACGCGGAATGTGAGAAAGGATTTCAGGAGCTGAAAAAGCGATTGACATCAAGACCGGTGTTAGTTCTACCGGATGTTGCTCAAAGCTTCGATATTTATTGTGACGCATCGCGCCAAGGACTTGGATGTGTCGATGCAGAATGGAAAGGTCGCCGCTTATGCATCAAGGCGCTTGAGGCCGCATGAGGAAAATTATCCGACACATGACCTAGAGTTAGGCTGCCGTAGTGCATGCTTTGAAGATATGGCGTCACTATCCGATTGGAAACAGATGTGAAGTATATACGGATCATAAGAGTTTTAAGTACATATTCACCCGATCGGATCGAATATGAGGCAAAGGAGATGGCTAGAGTTGATCAAGGACTATAATGTTGGAATCCATTACCATCCGGGAAGGCCAACGAGTAGCCGATGCTCGAGTCGGAAAAGCCATACCGTGAGTACGTTGCTAGCCACAGTCGAGGATGAGTTGTGCGAGGATTTCCAGAAAATGAAGATTGAGGTTGTACCTAGCGGATTCTTGGCCGCATTGGAAGTAAAGCCTACTTTGGAGGACCAGATCCGAGAAGGACAGAAGGATGATGACAGGATCCGTAAGATTAAGTCCGTCAAGGAGGAAGGCAAGGCAGAGGACTTCAGGTTGGATGAGCAAGGCACGTTGTGGATGAAGGATCGCATTTGTGTGCCTAACAAAAAGGAGTTAAAGCAACTGATTTTGGAAGAAGCCCATGACTCCAAGTACTCGATTCATCCTGGAAGCGCCAAGATGTATCAGGATCTGAAGGAGAGATTCTGGTGGCCGAGCATGAAACGTGAAGTTGCCGAGCATGTTGCATTGTGCGACGTATGCCACAGAGTCAAGGCAATGCATCAGAGACCAGCAGGATTGCTACATTTGAAGATACCGAGTGGAAGTGGGAGGAAATCGGAATGGATTTCATTACCGGTTTGTCAAGACTCAAGGAGGTTATGACTCCATATGGGTTATAGTGGATCGCTTGACCAAAGTAGCCCATTTTATCCCCGTGAAGACCACCTACTCGGAGATAAGTTAGCGAGTTGTACATGATCAGATTGTCTGTTTGCACGAGTGCCAAAGAGGATTGTATCGGACAGAGGTACCCAATTTACCTCAAGGTTCGGAATAAGTTGCATGAAGCCATGGGAACCCGTTTGAACTTCAAGATACCTTATCATCCATGCACGGATGGACAGACCGAAAGAGTCAACCAGATTCGGAGGATATGTTGAGAGCTTGTGCATTGGCTTATGCTACCTCTTGGGATAAGAGTTTGCCGTATGCCGAGTTCGATTACAACAATAGTTATCAGGCTAGTTTACAGATGTCACCTTCGAGGCCTTGTATGGTCGACTCGCTTGACGCCATTGAATTGGAATGAGACCGGCGAGCGCCGTGTCTTTGGGCCTGATATTCTTCAAGAGGTCAAGAGCAGATCGCTATGATTAGGGAAAGGTTGAAGATAGCCCAATCTCGACAAAAGAGTTATCTTGACAATCGTCGCGAGATTTGAGTTTTGAACCGTAAGACTTTGTATACCTCGGAGTTACGCCTCTCGGGGAGTTAAGAGGTTCCATGCCAAAGGGAAACTAGCACACCGTTATGTTGGACCATTTAAGATTTTGAGCCGCAGAGGCGAAGGTGCTTACAAGCTGGAGTTGCCACAGTCGTTAGCAGGAGTACACGACGTATTCCATGTGTCGATTGAAGAAATGTCTCCGAGTTCCTCGAGAGCAGACATCGCTAGAGTCAATCGAGTTGCAAGAGGACTTGACTTATAAGGAACATCCTGTGAGGATTACGGACACAATGGATCGAGAAACTAGAAACAAGTCAACCCGTTTCAGAGAGTTCATGGAGCAACCATGAAGAAAGTGAATCGACTTGGGAGCGCGAAGAGGATTTGAAGAAAGAATTTCCAAACCTATTCATTTAGAAAGCCCTGAATATCGGGGAAGATATTCTATTAATGGGGGATGTTTGTAACATCCCAAAATTTTGCTTTTCTTAAATTAATTTGTGAATTTGCACTTTGGTGAATTTTGGAATTTTAGAATTTATTTGGATTTATTTGGAATTTATTTGAATTTATTCCATTTTGAAATAATTAAAGAATTTAATTTTGCAAATAAAATTTTGTTGAAAATATTTTATTTGAGTCCAAAATGATCCAAAGTATTTTCCAGAATTTTTCGAATTTTTCGAGTCATTTGCTATTTTTAATGAATTAAATGAATTCTGGGAATTATTTTAATTATTAAATCGCTGGAAAATCCAACTCGGTCAAGCATCGTTCATCCGACCGAAGTCGGACTCGAGTCCGACCGAGCCGCTTGACTCGACCGAACCAACTTGAAAACCTAATTGATCCCAACCGTTGGATCAAGATCCAACGGCCGAGATCCGCCTGCACGGTTCGAGCGCGTCGACCCGGACCCGATCGCGCCGCGGCGATCGTGGCCGTTGATCGTGACGCTGCGGACGGCTGGGATTGGCGTCGTCTTCCGCGGATCGAGCGGACTCGCCGCCGCATAGCCGCCGTGACCGATTAGGTTTCCGCTTTGTGCACGCCGCCGAGGCCATTTAAGGCGTGGGTTATCGCCGAGGATCGCCGTTCGTGCGCGCCTATTGCCCTAAGTTCCAACGCCCAAGCCGCCGCCGTCGCCTCGCGATTTCTCGGAGTTTGGGGAGTGCCGCTGGTTTTTCTTCGCTTCCGCGCCGTTCGTCATCCTCCGCCGCCTTCAAGCTCGGATTCGAGAACCTTGCGCCGAGGCGCACTCTACCGGGTGCACTCACTTGGCCGGAGACGCCCAAGCGCCGTTAGGGTGGTCGCTGCCTCGCGCCGGCAGCCGCAACGCCGCCGCGAGCCATCGCCGTCGTCATGAAGCTCGGTGCACCGTTGGATCGAGATCCAACGCACGAGGTGAGGCCACGCCGCCAAGTATCTTGTTTCCGTCTTTGATTAGGTTTCAACCGTTAGATTTAGATCGTACGGTCGTGGGTTAGTTGTGTTGTAGCTTTAGGGTTAGATCTGGACCGTCCGATCTAGATCGAACGGCCCGGATCAACCGTGTAGTTTTGAACGAGAGGTCTAGATTCAATGCGGACCGCTGATTTTCAAATCAACGGCCGAGATTGTGCCACGTGGTGCTCACCGCGCCACGCCGTGGGGAGCGTGTCTCGACACGCTGACCCGCTGAGTCGAGGGCCCACGTGTCACCGCAGCCACGCTGCGGCGTGAAACCCGGGCCATTGGCGGTGGGGCCCACATGTCGGGCCGAGACGTAGAGTCGTGGACCGAGTCCACCGTGGACCCGAGCCAAGCGTGGATCGAGTCCATGGACCGGCCGACGCCACCAGCCAATCGTAGGCTGACACGTGTCCATGCCGACGCAATAATTAATTTCCGAAAAAAGAAAATGATTTATTAATTGAATAATGATTTCAAATTTAGATTCAAACTTCAAACGCTTATAACTTTTGCGTTTCAACTCGATTTGAGTGATTCAAATTTCTAAATTTGTATAAAATTGAGATCTACCTAAATATGAATTTTATTTAATTTTGGACTAAAGTTTTCTCTGTAATATTATTTAATTGATTATTTAAGCTTTAATAAATCATAACTTTTGCATTTTAACTCCAAATTTGGCGATTCCAGTTTCTAAAAATCCAGAAAATTACGTTCTCTCTGTTTATGGATTTTATTTGGAGTTTTGGGATGTTTTTGCCTATTGTTTATTGGGTATTTGCTATTTGCACGCTTTACGAGTAGACGTTGAAGTCTTGGAAGGATTCGAGGGAGAAGTGTTGACTCAGGATCCAACCCAAGACCAAGAGCAAGTGCTTTTGAAGGCAAGTTGTGCTTTGACCATGTTGATCCTATTTGAAATCTATTTTGATTTAAACTATTGCATGCTAGTTTAATTAGAAAGATACTTTGTTTAAACATGGGGTTAGATAAATACCAATTTGCTATATGACACCTTGATTACTTAAGTATGTGCCATGACCTTTTGTCACCCTAGTTGTGGTTTACTAGTTGGACATTATTAAATTGCCAACATGGGTTTAGACCGTTGTAGTATAACGCTTAGAGCACTTACGTGCTCATGACATGATTTTGGACGATCAAATGCTAATATGGACTTAATGATATATTGAACTTGTTTTGGAAAAGTACCATGTGATGTTGGTGGCACGTGGTGCATGGTAATCAATCGGGGTTTGATAGCTGATTTCGGCCAGGGGCATGTGGCAAGAGTAATCAGGTGGGCGATTGTGGCATTGGGAATGTTGATTTGGTTCTTCGGGTAGTCTTGCCTGGTCACTCTAAGGACTTAACCTTGCAAGCCTTTGAACTGGTCATACTTGCAACCACATGGCTGGAATGGGACGGCCCTAGTTGACTAAGTCGCTAAGGACTCACTTGTGGAGCCTCAGGGTGTCGATTACACCGCTTTGTGTGATTATGCGGGGAGCGTATCGTGGTGTGGCCAGATACCCATCTAACGGTGTGTTGGTCCCATACTTCGCCTTGGCTAAGGGAAGGGATGGTGTAGAGCACGAACCGGAGAGGACCACTGTGTTGTTTGAGGCTTCCAAAGGCTTTGTTATGATCGCTCATTCGCATACTTTTGTATGGCGATTCACTACCGACGTGGTGAGTGGATTGTATCTTGTGGGTAAAGTGCATAACCTCTGCAGAGTGTAGAATCTATTTAAATAGCCGAGTCCACAGTCTTGGACAATGCTCGAATTACGATCAAGGGGTAGACTTTACGAAAATAACTTGGATTTGAAAAGTTGGGTTGGTTTAATAATGAAGATGATGGAAATGTGGTTTAGGATGGGGAAAATGTTTATTAAATTTCCTGAAAAGTTATTTATGCTTTACTTATTTCTCGCTTCGAATCTACTTTTATTACTTGTCAAAAGTCATTTCTGCAAATATACCTGAGCTATTCCTTTGTACCAAGCCATGCATATAGTATATTAGCTTGCATTACATGCATGACTTGCTTTGAGTACCAAGTACTCACCCTTGCCTCAACACAATACAGTTGAAGAGGAGACTACGCCAGCTTCGGAAGAGGAGTTCCAAGAGGACCCGTCTACTTAGGGATGCGACGAGCGATCGGTTGCCTGTGGTATCTTGGATGGCGCCACTAAGTTTATTTGATTTTCCGCTGTTATTTCTCTTTTAATACATTTTGCCTTGCAAGGCATATATTTGTAACTTGGCCATAAGGTCGAGTAACCCTTTGATTATTTAAATAAAGTACTTTGATAGTATCGTTTGGTATGATTGTGATATATACCGATGTTAAGACTGTGTGCACTAGCGCGTTCCTGGACTAGTGCTGAATACACAGAGGGTCCGGATTTGCAAATTCGGGGTCCCGACACTCGAGTACTGGCTCTGGTTCTGGTCCGTACAAATCCATCTCCAACTCGTCAATCCTTCGCAGAAGGTGAGACACATACTCTTGAGCTTCCCGCCATCTGTTCTTCTCTGTCGTGATATCCTTGCGGGCCTTCTGTAGCTCTTTGCTTGTATCATCGAGTGCATCCTCCTGGGCGACAACAAGTCGTGCCAACTGTGTAACCATGGCATCCTCATCCTGAATCGCCTTCGGGTCAAGAAGGTTATTGCTGCGCGGATGATATCGGAACACCGTGCTCTCCAACTCTCTGGCGTAGATGCGGGTAATGTGCCGCATTGCTCGTCGTGATACTTCTTGGATACCCATCTGCATTGTAGACCTCCTGGCGGTAAAGGTATCGGGCGATTGCCTGGGCCCTTCTTCCTAGCAGGTACCACAATCTTCACGTCACAAGCATTGATCAATCCTGCTTGTCTGATTACTTCCACTTGGTATTGTGGCTTCTCAAAATCTCCGAGAGTCTGCAGCATACGCCAAAGTTCTGCGGCGTGACCAACCTCCAGATCGACATAGTTGAACTCTCCCTCCATCTGTCACAAGAGTGCTCACGTAAGAACTCGAAATTTTTAAATCGTGACAAGGTAAGGAAAAAATTCAGCAAAAGACAAGAAAAGAAAGAATGGGATAAGTCGAGATGTCATTTCTTGTCTTGACAAATTTTTAGCTTTAGAAAATAGGTTTTAACCTCTCTACGACCATTCTAGCTAGGGTTGAGCCTACGGTCAGTATGGCTCTGATACCACCTCTGTCGGGACCCCGAATTTGCAAATCCAGACCCTCTGTGTATTCAGCACTAGTCCAGGAACGCGCTAGTGCACACAGTCTTAACATCGGTAAATATCACAATCATACCACTCGATAATAGTAAGTACTTTAATTAAATAGTCAAACTAGTTACTCGACCTTATGGTCAAGTTACAAATGTACGCCTCGCAGGGCGAAACTTATTTAAGAGAGAAATAATAGCAGCAGAAAATAAGATAACATCGTGGCGCCATCCAAAGATACCACAGTAAATGACTGGGCTCGCTCCCTAAGTAGACGGTTCCTCGTGGAGCTCCTCCTCCAAAGCTGGTGTAGTCTCCTCTTCAACTGGTGTGGTATTGTGGCAAGGGTGAGTACTTGGTACTCAGCAAGTCATGCACAGAATGCAGCTAATATACTATATGCATGGATTCGTACAATGGAATAGTTCAAGGTTTATTTGCAGTAACAACATTTGACAAGTATCATAAGTAGATTCGAAAGCAGTAGAAACAAGTATAGCATAAATAACTTTTCAAGGAGTTTAATAAACATTTTTCCCATCCTAATCCACATTTCCATCAACATCATTATTAATCCAACCCAACCTTTCAGATCCAAGTTATTTTTGAGAAAATCTAACCCTTGACTGTAATTCCCGAGCGATGTCCAATACCGCGGACACGGCTATTCGAATAGATTCTACACTCTGCAGAGGTTATGCACTTTACCCACAAGATACAATCAAACACCACAAAGGCGAGTTCCCGTAACAAAGTCTTTCGGAAACTTCTAACAATACAAGTGGTCCTCCCCGGTTATTGCACACTAACCCTTCCCTTAGCTAAGGCGAAGTTTAGGCCAATCAACCGTTAGATGGGTACCTGGCCTCAGCCCCGGTACGCTCCCCCGTACAACTTACACAAAGGGTGTAGTTGACCTCCTGAGGTCCCACAGGTACGTTATTAGCAACTTAGTCAACTAGGTCCGTCCCATTACAGACATGTGGTTGCACGTTAGACCCAGTTCAAAGGCTTGCAAGGTGAAGTCCTTAGGGTGACCAGGGCAAGACTACCGAAGAACCAAATCATCATCCCGGTGCCACAACCGCCCACTGATCATTCTTGCGACATGCCCCGGTCAAAAACTATTTATCAAACCCCAGTTGATTACCATGCACCACGTGCCATCAACATCACATGATACCTTTCCAAAACAGGTTCAATATATCATTTAAGTCAATATTAACATTTGATTGCCCAAAATCATGTCATGAGCACGTAGCAGGTCTAAGCAGTATACTACAACGGTCTAAAACCCATGTTGGCAATTTAATATTGTCCAACTAGTAATCCACAACTAGGGTGACAAGGGTCATGGCACATATTTAATTAATCAAGGTGTCATACAGCAAACTGGTATTTATCTAATTCCCCATATTTAAATAAAGTATTTTCTAATTGAACTAGCATGCAATAATTTGAACCAAAATAGGTTTCAAAAATAGGATCAACATGGTCAAAGCACAACTTGCCTTCAAAAAGTACTTGTTCTTGGTCTTGAGTTGGATCCTGAGTCAATACTTCTCCTTTGAATCCTTCCGGCACTTCAACGTCTACTCGTAAAGCGTGCAAATAGCAATACACGAATAAACAATAGGCAAAAAGTGTCCAAACATCCAAATAAAATCCATAAACAGAGAGAACATAATTTTATGAATTTTTAGAAACTGGAATCGTCAAATTTGGAGTTAAAATGCAAAAGTTATAGCATTTTGAAGTTTAAATAATCAATTAAATAATTTTACAGAGAAAAACTTTAGTCCAAAAATTAAATAAAATTCATAATTAGGTAGATCTCAATTTTATACAAATTTAGAAATTTGAATCACTCAAATCGGAGTTGAAACGCAAAATTTATAAGCGTTTGAAGTTTGAAACAAAATCTGAAATCATTAATTCGAATTAATAAATCATTTTCTTTTTCGGAAATTAATTATTGCGTCAGCCTGGACACGTGTCAGCCTCTGATTGGTTGGCTGACGTCAGCCGGTCCATGGACTCGGTCCACGCTCGGCTCGGGTCTACCATGGACCGGTCCCACGGCCACGATCGGCCGACAGTGGGACGTGGTGACGTCATGGGTGACGTCGGCGCTCGGCCGGGACGACGGCCCGACATCTTGAGCCCGCCATGGCGTCGGCGTGGCGTCATGGTGCGATTGGCTGGTCGCCGACATGCGGGCCGCGTGTCGATGACTCCACACGCGGCGTCGCGTGGGCGCGGCGGCTCGGCTCCCCCGACACGTGGCACGATCGTGTCCGTTGATTTGAAAATCAACGGCCGCGATTAGATCCAGGGTTAACACGTTGAAAACTACTCGGTGATCGTGGGCCGTTCGATCTAGATCGGACGGTCCAGATCTAATCCTACGTTAACACTGCTACGGCACGTGGTGATCGTGGGCCGTTGGATCTTGATCCAACGGTCCAGATCCGATCTAGTTTATAGGGTTTGGGTTGCACGTGGGCTCACCTGGTTCGCCGGATTTTGATCGGACGGCTGAGGACCTTCGCGGGTTCTGATGGCAGCACGGCGGAGCGGCTGGACCGGAGATGAGGAAGATGACCCGAACCGCGGCGCTCCCGTGAGAAACCGGCGAGGCAAAAGGGTCCCGCGGATGCGTCTCGCGCTGAGGCTTCCGGATCTGGGCTTCAACACGGCTGATGCGGTTCGTCGACGACGGAAACAACGCAAAACCCTCGGCGGCGGTTCTTAGCGTCATGAGCGATTGCACGCTGGTGTGGCGCAGGGCTTGGGACCTAGACGTGTGTGCTCAGCACACACGGGCGATCACGTGGGGGTATTTATTGCCCCCGGCTTCCGTGCGAATCGCGGAAACCCTAACGAACGCGGCGGCCCACGGCGGAGGAGTCCGGCTCGGACTCGTCGGGGGAGATGATATCGCGACCGCACACGTGGCAGGATCCAACAGCCCAAGCACGTGCGCGACGCGGCCGAACGGCATTCGTCCGATCGGGATCGGACGGTGCGCAATTAGGGTTAGGGTTTGGGTTCGGGGACGCGGTTGAACCAAGTCACGTGGCGCGGGTCCGACTCGGGTCAGACTCGGGTCTGGTTCGAGTCGGAGGAACAGTACCAAACCCTAATTGAATTTCCAGCGATTTAATATTCAAAAATAATTCCCAGTAATTCATTTAATTCATTAAAAATAGCAAAATACTCCGAAAAATTCCAGAAAAATTCTGGAAAATATTTAGGGTATTTGGGACTCAAATAAAATATTTCCAACAAAATTTTATTTGCAAAGTTTAATTCTTTAATTATTTCAATATGGAATAAATTCAAATAAATTCCAAATAAATCCAAATAAATTCCAGAAAATTCCAAAAATTCACCAAAGTGCAAAATCACACATGAAATTTAAGAAAGCAAATTTTGGGGTGTTACAAACCTCCCCCCCTAATAGAATCTCGTCCCCGAGATTTAAGGCTAACTAAGGAATTGGTTCGGAAACTCTTTTCTCAAATCCTCTTCGCGCTCCCAAGTTGCTTCACTCTCCGCGTGGTTGCTCCATTGAACTCTGCAGAAACGGGTTGACTTGTTTCTCGTCTCTCGATCCATGGTGTCCAAAATCTTCACGGGATGCTCCTTGTAAGTCAAATCTTCTTGCAACTCAATTGACTTTAGCGGTGTCTGTTCCTCAGGTACTCGGAGACACTTCTTCAACTGGGACACGTGGAACACGTCATGTACTCCTGCTAACGACTGCGGTAGCTCTAGCTGGTAAGCAACTTCGCCTCTGCGGCTCAAAATCTTAAATGGTCCAACATAACGGGGTGCGAGTTTCCCTTTAGCATGGAACCTCTTAACTCCCCTTAGAGGCGTAACTCTGAGGTATACATAGTCTTCTGGTTCAAAACTCAAATCCCGGCGACGGTTGTCAGCATAACTCTTACATCGTGATTGGGCTATCTTCAACCTTTCCTAATCATGGCAATCCGCTCTTCACTTCTTGAAGAATATCAGGCCCGAAGACACGGCGCTCGCCGGTCTCATTCCAGCTTTAATGGCGTCCGGCAGGTCGACCATACAAAGGCCTCAAAAGGTGACATCTCAGAACTAGCCTAGTAACTATTGTTGTAATCGAACTCGGCATACGGCAAACTCTTATCCCAAGAGGTAGAATAAGCCAATGCACATGCTCTTAACAAAACCTCTAGAATCTCGTTGACTCTTTCGGTCTGTCCATCCGTCTGTGGATGATAGGTCATCTTGAAGTTCAAACTGGTTCCCATGGCTTCTTTCAACTTATTCCAGAACCTTTAGGTAAATTGGGTAGCTCTGTCCGATACAATCCTCTTTGGCACTCCGTGCAAACAGACGATCCTGATCATGTACAACTCTGCTAACTTATCTCCCGAGTAAGTGGTCTTCACGGGGATAAAATGGGCTACTTTGGTCAAGCGATCCACTATAACCCATATGGAGTCATAACCTCCTTGAGTCTTAGGCAAACCGGTAATGAAATCCATTCCGATTTCCTCCCACTTCCACTCAGGTATTTTCATTTGTAGCAATCCTGCTGGTCTCTGATGCATTGCCTTGACTCTCTGGCATACGTCGCACAATGCAACATGCTCGGCAACTTCACGCTTCATGCTCGGCCACCAGAATCTTTCCTTCAAATCCTGATACATTTTGGCACTTCCAGGATGAATTGAATACTACTTGGAGTCATGGGCTTCTTCTAGAATCAACTGCTTCAGCTCCTTTTTGTTCGGCACACAAATGCGATCCTTCATCCATAACGTGCCTTGCTCATCCAACTTGAAGTCCTCTGCCTTGCCTTCCTCCTTGATGGACTTAATATTGCGGATCTTGTCATCATCCTTCTGTCCTTCTCGGATCTGATCCTCTAGGGTAGGCTTTACTTCTAATGCGGCCAAGAATCCGCTAGGTACCAACTCAATCTTCATTCTCTGGAAATCCTCACATAACTCATCCTGACTTGTGGCTAGCAACATACTCACAGTATGGCTTTTCCGACTCAGAGCATCGGCTACTACGTTGGCCTTTCCAGGATGGTAATGGATTCCAACATTGTAGTCCTTGATCAACTCTAACCATCTCCTCTGCCTCATGTTCAGGTCTGATTGGGTGAAGATGTACTTAGGACTCTTATGGTCCGTGTATACTTCACATCTGTTTCCAATTAGATAGTGACGCCATATCTTCAAGGCATGCACTACGGCAGCTAACTCTAGGTCATGCGTCGGATAATTCTCCTCATGCGGCCTCGACTGCCTTGATGCAAAAGCAACAACCTTTCTGTTCTGCATCAGCACACATCTAAGTCCTTGACGCGATGCATCACAATAGATATCGAAGCTTTGATTAACATCCGGTAGAACCAACACCGGCGCTGATGTCAATCGCTTCTTCAGCTCCTGAAAACCTTTCTCACATTCTGACGTCCATGCAAACTTCTTCTCCTTTTTCAGCAATTGCGTGAGGGGTCTCGCAATTGTTGAAAAGCCTTCAATGAAGCGGCGGTAGTAACCTGCCATTCCAAGGAAACTCCGGATCTAGGTCACAGTCTTCGGCTGCTCCCAATGTAACACAGCTTCTACCTTGCTTGGATCAACGGCGACTCCTTCTGCGGTCATTACATGTTCGAGGAACTCTACCTTGTCCTTCCAAAAATCACACTTACTGAACTTGGCGAAGAGTTGCTGTTCCCTCAGCTTTTATAATACTCGCCTCAAGTGTTCGGCATGTTCATCCTCTGTCTTGGAGTAGATTAGGATATCATCTATGAACACAACAATAAACTTGTCCAAATATTCCATGAACACCTTATTCCTCATATTCGTGAAATATGCTGGCGCATTCGTCAGACCGAAGGACATAACTGTAAACTCGTAATGTCCATATCTCGACGAGAATGCAGTCTTCGGAATATCCTCTGATCGGATCTTCAACTGATGGTATCCCGATCTCAGATCAATCTTGGAGAAAACTCCGGCTCCTCTCAGCTGGTCAAACAAATCATCAATCCTGGGTAGCGGATACTTATTCTTCACGGTGACTTCATTGAGTGCACGGTAGTCAATGCACATCCTGAAACTCCCGTCCTTCTTCTTGACAAACAAAACTGGTGCTCCCCACGGCGACGAACTCGGTCTGATAAATCCTTTCTCCATTAACTCTTCCAGCTGTTTCTTCATCTCTACCAACTCCTCGGTGGACATCCGATAAGGTCTCTTTGCTATCGGTGCTGTGCAGTACAAGCTCTATCACAAACTCTATGTCCCCGTCGGTGGCATACTGTAGATCTTCAGAAAACATCCGGGTACTCATTTACTAATGAGACATCCTCTATGCCGATTGTCTTGGCATCGTTAACCATCATCTGTCCATCTCTAACGGCAGTAGCTTGAAATTCCACTTTCTTTCCACACGGGCTCTCAACTGAGATAGTCCTTCGTCCACAATCCAACACGGCTCTGTGCTTGGATAACCAATCCATTCCCAAAATAACGTCTAAGGTCTGGGTCTCCAAAATAATAAGGTTCGCTAGGAACTCTATTCCATCCATTAGTATTCTCACCCCGGAACATCCTACTTTCGTTCGGAGTTCGGAACTGTGGTTTGAACTAAAAGCATGCATTTAAGCCTTGCAATCTCCAATTCATTTTAGCAGCAAAGCCTTGCGAAACAAACGAATGCGAAGCTCCGTGAGTCAAACAAAATCAAGCAGATATCGAGTTAACAAGTAACTTACCCAAGACGACGTCCGTAGCATTCTGCAGTGCATCCGCGTGACATGGTTGACTCGGCCTCTCACCGCCTGCAGGGTGTGGCTCTGGTGCCGGGCGCCCTAGCTGGGTGGTTCCTAGATTGAAGCGAACTGGGTCACTCTCGCTGTCTTCTTTGGGCAGCTGTTGGCAAAGTGTCCTGGTTCGTTGCGCTTGTAGCAGTTGTCTCACTATTCCTTGCCGACGCTCAAGCGGCGTTTCTAGCGGGGCTGGGTGCAGTAGTTACGATTGACGGGTCTTGGTCTGTGACGGTGTCCTTGTAGCATTCTGTGGCTGGAATCTGAAAAATTGATTTGGTGCAACTCTCGACGCCGCTATGCGTTCCTGGCGTGATCCTCGCTGTTGCATCTCGCTTCTTGTTCTCATCCAGTTCCTTGCGCTTGTCCTCAAGAATAAGCGCCTTATTCACCAACTCTTGGAAATCTGGAAAGGTGTGGGTGATCAATCCCACCTGCAATCCTGAGTTTAGTCCCTTCATGAAACGAGACTGTCTGGCTTTATCTGTCGCTACATCCTCAGGTGCGTAGCGAGCAAGCTGTGTGAACTTGTTCAGGTATTCGGCCACAGGCTGATTACCTTGCTTCAGTGCTCTGAACTCCTCCTTCTTGAGATCCATGATTCCTTCAGGCACGTGATACTGACGAAACGCAACTGTGAACTCCTCCCAAGTGATCTCTTGAGGGTTCTCTTGCGTGGCACAGAAGTTCTCCCACCATTCGGCGGCTGTCCCTTCCAACTGATGAGAAGCGTAGAGTACCTTCTCATTTCCCATGCATTGAGCGATGTGTAGCTTCCTCTCAATTGATCTTAACCAATCATCAGCCTCCAATGGATTGGCATTTCCAGAAAAAGTGGGTGGATGAGTCCCCATGAACTCTGACAGTCTTGTATTCTGGCGTTGTCCCTGATTAACTTGATTAGCAGTGGTCTGAGCAGTGACGTGTTGCATCTGTTGCATCATAGCATGCATCAACTGAGTCTGAGCAGCAAGAAATGCTCCAAAATTCTGCATGTCCAGTGGCGGTGCTGGTGCTCCATCATTGGTGTTTTCTGTCGGGCGAGAACCACTTCCATTGCCTCCAAGGTTTCCTCGGGTGTTCACCATCTGTCGATTTGCTCTAGGTTTTAGAGATGAGAGGGAAACAAGAATAGACAAGTAATATGGGACTTATGCGGGCGAAAGGTGTAACTTTAAGGTCTAACTTTATTATTCTAATCAATAGTAACTTGGTATGGTTGCTTACAACGCCTAAGGGCCTTGCAACACATACTGCACACTCAGCAAACAATGAAAATCCAAATCGAACTAACACTGGAGTCTAACGCCTAAAGGGTGACTCTTTATTCTAAGACGTGACTTTGCCGAAGGAGTCTCTCTATAAAACCTACGCCACTCATCGAGAAAACCTCCACGGCCTGGTACGGATCTCGCGGCGAGGGCGCAAACGATTGCCATGTCCAAAGAATCGTGTCATCTGTGGTAGTCGAAGAAGCGGTGTCCTCATCGAGATCGACTCCTCCGGATCTCGCTCGTAGCTCGAATCGCTGCAGTTCTGGGTCTGCATAAAGCCATCTCCAACTCGTCAATCCTTCGCAGAAGGTGAGACACATACTCTTGAGCTTCCCGCCATCTGTTCTTCTTCGCCGTGATATCCTTGCGCCTTCAGTAGCTCTTTGCTTGTATCATCGAGTGCATCCTCTGGCGACAACAAGTCGTGCCAAGCTGTGTAACCATGGCATCCTCATCTGAATCGCCGGGTCAAGAAGGTTATTGCTGCGCGGATGATATCGAACACCGTGTTTCCAACTCTCTGGCGTAGATGCGGGTAATGTGCCGCATTGCTCGTCGTGATACTTCTTGGATACCCATCCGCATTGTAGACCTCCTGGCAAAGGTCAGTTGTATCGAGCGATTGCACAGGCCCTTCTTCCTAGCAGTACCACAATCTTCACGTCACAAGCATTGATCAATCCTCGCTTGTCTCGATTACTTCCACTTGGTATTGTGGCTTCTCAAAATCTCCGAGAGTCTGGCAAAGATACGCCAAAGTTCTCATGGGCGTGACCAACCTCCAGATCGACATAGTTGAACTCTCCCTCCATCTGTCACAAGAGTGCTCACGTAAGAACTCGAAATTTTTAAATCGTGACAAGGTAAGGAAAAAATTCAGCAAAAGACAAGAAAAGAAAGAATGGGATAAGTCGAGATGTCATTTCTTGTCTTGACAAATTTTTAGCTTTAGAAAATAGGTTTTAACCTCTCTACGACCATTCTAGCTAGGGTTGAGCCTACGGTCAGTATGGCTCTGATACCACCTCTGTCGGGACCCCGAATTTGCAAATCCGGACCCTCTGTGTATTCAGCACTAGTCCAGAACGCAGCTTAGTGCACACAGTCTTAACATCGGTAAATATCACAATCATACCACTCGATAATAGTAAGTACTTTAATTAAATAGTCAAACTAGTTACTCGACCTTATGGTCAAGTTACAAATGTACGCCTCGCAGGGCGAAACTTATTTAAGAGAGAAATAATAGCAGCAGAAAATAAGATAACATCGTGGCGCCATCCAGTATACCACAGGCAACTGACTGGGCTCGCTCCCTAAGTAGACGGTTCCTCGTGGAGCTCCTCCTCCAAAGCTGGTGTAGTCTCCTCTTCAACTGGTGTGGTATTGTGGCAAGGGTGAGTACTTGGTACTCAGCAAGTCATGCACAGAATGCAGCTAATATACTATATGCATGGATTCGTACAATGGAATAGTTCAAGGTTTATTTGCAGTAACAACATTTGACAAGTATCATAAGTAGATTCGAAAGCAGTAGAAACAAGTATAGCATAAATAACTTTTCAAGGAGTTTAATAAACATCTTTCCCATCCTAATCCACATTTCCATCAACATCATTATTAATCCAACCCAACCTTTCAGATCCAAGTAATTTTTGAGAAAATCTAACCCTTGACTGTAATTCCCGAGCGATGTCCAATACCGCGGACACGGCTATTCGAATAGATTCTACACTCTGCAGAGGTTATGCACTTTACCCACAAGATACAGTCAAACACCACAAAGGCGAGTTCCCGTAACAAAGTCTTTCGGAAACTTCTAACAATACAAGTGGTCCTCCCCGGTTATTGCACACTAACCCTTCCCTTAGCTAAGGCGAAGTTTAGGCCAATCAACCGTTAGATGGGTTCGGGGACGCGGTTGAACCAAGTCACGTGGCGCGGGTCCGACTCGGGTCAGACTCGGGTCTGGTTCGAGTCGGAGGAGTAGTACCAAATCCTAATTGAATTTCCAGCGATTTAATATTCAAAAATAATTCCCAGTAATTCATTTAATTCATTAAAAATAGCAAAATACTCAGAAAAATTCCAGAAAAATTCTGGAAAATATTTTAGGGTATTTGGGACTCAAATAAAATATTTCCAACAAAATTTTATTTGCAAAGTTTAATTCTTTAATTATTTCAATATGGAATAAATTCAAATAAATTCCAAATAAATCCAAATAAATTCCAGAAAATTCCAAAAATTCACCAAAGTGCAAAATCACACATGAAATTTAAGAAAGCAAAATTTTAGGGTGTTACAAGCACGCGGCAGGAGGGTAGAGAAATCGGAAGAAAACAACAACTGGAATGCGTGCAACGAATAGGAATCACAAGAGGAACTGAACAGGAAGGGGAAAACGAAAACAAATCCAAGATCAGAGAACAATCCAACAAAAGGAAAAACCTAACCAGGAGAAGACACCAAGAATGAAAGAAGCACGGCACAATCGGGCGCACCAATGCGTCTAGAGCACAGGGAAAGAACAACCAGGGCGAGGCACACTGCGGGCTCTGTTTTCATAGCACAAGTTCAGCAACAGCTCCTAAATCTCAGCCCCTATTTTACTTTTTCTCCTATTTTGACATATCTGCTATGTATAATCTTCATTTGACATCACTAAAATTCAATCAAAAATATTTGTAAAACATAAAACATAAGCATATTAACATTTACAATTTAAAAACATGATATTTCAAATTTAAATTTAAAATTTTCAAAACATGATAAATAGATAAATATAAACTCCGAACAATGAATCAAACTTACGAAGCACTGTGAATTGCCTACAAATTCTCAATAAGATCATTTCGAAGCCTCTCATGTATTTCCTTGTCTTCAATAATAGGGGTTGTACTCGTGTCCCTGAGAATTGGGGCTGAGGAGGCAAATTTAGGGGCCTCCTAATTTTAGGGGCTTGAGTTGGGGCCCCCTGGGAATTGGGGCTGAGGAGGCAAATTTAGGGGCCCCCTAATTTTAGGGGCTTGAGTTGGGGCCCTGCTGGATCTGTTTTTTTTACTACACTCCCTATTTTAAGGTTTAGGGGCTCTGCTGGAGATGCTCTAATAGAGTTAATATGCACTCACTCATCTGTCCCTGTCAATAATTTAGTTTTAGATTCCACGTAATGTCAATAATGTTATGTTTATAGGTGCATATATTAATCAAGAAAGCCGAAATAGAATGTGAACAATACCAAATTCCAAACATGTAATTTTCTAAAAATTCTAAAAGATACCAAATATAGGGGAGGATATGTTTTCTATCTTTGCAAAATTTCAACATAAAACTTAAACAAGTTTGTACTTGTTTTTTTTTCATATATTGCAACTTTGATTAAGTTTGATCTTGAAATTTTATAGATATAAGATCATGCTCCCCCCCCCCCCACCCCACACCTACATCTCATAAATTTTGAGAAAATTCTATGTTTGATTCTTCACAGAATGTCCACCGGAATGTTCACCGATTCGCATTTTCATAGGATCGATAGTGCCACCAACAAGAAATGCCTACAATATCACTCACATTAACCCGATTAGTATGTGTAGATCAGTTGCTATGAAAAAAAATATACCCTTTTCAACTCAGAATAATTGATTATTTATCACAAAGTTAAGGTGTATTTAATTATTTACCATGCTATATCTCATTGACATGTAACCCTAGGATCTACATCCTACTGATATATAGCATGACAAATCATCAAATACACATTAATTTTATTACAAATAATCAAATCCCCCTTTCAACTCGTTCCCCTATATCCAATTCTAGGCTTCGCCCCTATCAAGGCTTTACAGAGCGTGTGCTTTTCTACTGAAATTATTCGTCTCTTGATCCATAACCACTGGAAGTTACAATACGGATGAGTAAAGTCAAGTATTACCGTTCTAACCAAAAAATTCCGCTATTAGCCAAACATGACATGATAATATGAGATGCCAATATTCAAGGAGTAACCAACGGATCAAACATGCATGATGGATGAGATAAGCTTTTGCGAGGAGTATAAAAAGAAAAGTTTTAAGAATTTACCGCTTACAAAAATTAGGATCCAGAATTTAAATTCTGTATCCTTATGTGTATACCGTACTAATTTATGATTAATAGTACATATTCAACATCTTTTGTATCATATTCGTACACGCACAAATAAACAGAGTAGCATATAATAATAAATATACGAATAGAGGCTTACAAAATTAGGCTTTCAACAAAAGGGACGACTGGTCAAATAATTTGCTAAACAATTAAATGAGGTTACTTAAGTTAATATAGTCTTAACTGAACGTCATTAGCGCTAGATACCGGGGTCCACCTGTCATACACGTAAGATAGAGAACGACGAGCGTTCCACATGTCATACACGTAAGATAGAGAACGACGAGGCCGGCCATGGCCGAGCTCACCAGCGGCGAGGGAGGGCCATAGGGCATGAGCGAACTCGGGAATGGAGATAGGAGGTTATGACAAATCTATTGGTAACGGTGCTAGAGCCTGAGGCTCACCGGAGATGGGTCAGCGGCGGCGACGCCTCGGTTGCAACGGCAAACACGAATGGGGCGGGGACAAGCTAGGAGAAAAGGCGCTGGCTTCACTGGGTTGATGCAAAGCTGAAGACGCTGGTGCGAGGCCCTTCGGTCACCTGTACAAGAGAATGCACGGCGGTGAGCGGCGACACTAGCACGGCAACGGCATAAACGATCATGAGGAACAAAATCGAATAGCACAAAAGAATCATGAGCTCTCGGACAATGGCGAGCAGCGACGACGATGATAAGCTCCATGGTGGCCGAGCTCCTTGAAGGGAATGGACTGCAACGAAGCACACGAATGCGTTTAGAAGAGCGTGGGGATGGTGAAAACGACCTTTGTATGGTCTGAGCTTCAGCTAGAGAAACTGCTGCGCATCGGCGATGATGGCGACTGGAGATGGAGAAGGCGTGGATATGGTGATTCGTCGCATGCAGGAATCAAGAAATCGAGAGAGAGAGAGAGAGAGAGAGAGAGAGAGGGAGAGAGAGAGAGAGAGAGAGAGAGTAAAATGTGTTGCAGATAAATTTGTGCATGAAGTTTAAAGTCAGAGATTGAGTTAGTTTGTTAGCTAGATAAATTGGTGTTTGCACCAAAATTTGGCATATATGGTAATTATCGGCTCACTTGCGAAACAGAGTTTGGTACGATTGGGGGTTAAAAAGGTACGCCGTAATCGATAAGGATTCAACTGCTGAAACGGAAAGGAATCAGATCGAGGCCGATAATCAATTGTCGTGTCTAAGGAGGACTCGAATCGGCCGAAGCAATATAAAAGGGGACAAACCAGGAGGCGAAGGAGGATAATGAGCCAACCAATCAACACAACCTTATTTACAATTTTCTGTTTCTAGTTCTCGTAGCAATCTTTCCACTGTAAGTCATCGAGATCAATAAATGTTGCGCATCGCCGATTTGTTGCTCTCGTCGACTTGTTTCAGGTTCGATCTGCTTTGTTTGTTGCGCACTGCCTTTCAAAGTCGATCTACCTTTATCCTCGGATCAACCGTCATTGGTTGATCGATCTAGTTATCTCCTGATCGGCTATTAGCCGACCGGTGCTAAGCCGATAATTACCCATCTATCGACTCCGATTGATTTTACAACTTTTACCTTGTCAATTCTAGGTCAAATCGATTGGCACGCTCTGCAAACCCGGTGTTTGTCTTGTATGTTCGAAGCTAGTAACCCTACCTCACGTTTTTAGCGCGAACATATTTTGGCACACCTGGTGGGACAAAGGAAGTCAATCATGTCGTCGACTGGAAAATCCGCAGCTACCACCGACATTAATACGGAAGCAATAATCGCGCTTGCACTGGCCGATTTAACTCCTGAGCAGCAGAAGGAAATTGAAGATCGAAAAGCAGCAATGGAAGAGATGATGTTAAAATGCTTCCAGAAAACATGGCGAGGGGTCACCCAAAAGGTTGCGCTTCCAACTATCAATGCTATCGGCGATTCCCCTGTTGACCCAGTAAGCCGATATATACCCGGCCAAGCTGATTTATCCAGTATGATTGAGCAGTCTGTACATCATGCATTAATAAATCAATCATCGGCTCTAGTCTCCACGCTAAAGCCGATGATCAAAAATAGCATTGACGAGTACCTGTACCATGGGTACCCCCATCAGCCCGGAAACGCGAACGGGCTGACCAACCGCGGCGAAGGCCCAGCACTGCCGAAAAGTACTTGGGCCGTGGAGAGCGAACCCCGACCTGTGCAGGACCGACCCTAGACGGTCGGCGGGCTCCGACCGCCTAATGTTGAAGCTCGCGGTCAGCAAGCTCCACCTGCGCACGAGCGGCCAGGCCCACACCGGTGTCGATACCGCCTTGTGCGCAGGTCCCCGGCGTCCGTGCAGGCGCACGGCTCCTTCCCAAGACTGTCAGAGGAGCCACCGAAGAAGTCAAGCCCCCGTCCCATCGCCTGGCACACCGCAGAAGAATACGCCCACTCCCGAGGCCAAGGCAAAGTCAAGCGCCATTAAAGCCACCGAGGCTGACAGGAGCACCACGCGATACGTCATCCAGACAGCACTACGCAAGACCACTCATCACAGAGCCACCAACCCTGCCTCGAGACGGGCAGGGGTCGGTCGGACAAGACAGAAACCAGACTTCGAGACGCGCAGGCCCCCTTCCTCATGGTTTTCCCAAACTCCCGTGTAACCTGCCTCCTCCGTCTATATAAGGAGAGGCAAGGCCCGAGAGGGAGGGGCGATGGAAAAAACAGTCTTCTAGGTAGCCGCAACTCCCTAGCAAAAACACCGAGGGATCGGTTGACCGACTCCCTGCCTCGCTTGTATACCTCTCGTTCATCGCCCAAAGATCAATACACCCACACCGAACAAACTGGAGTAGGGACGTTCAGCCCGAACCAGTATACATCACCTGGCTCCTTGAGTCGACCATTCGGGGAGAGGGAGCGCACGACCCCATCCGACCACAAATTCGTATTGCCAGTGCACGAAACACCGACAAGCATCAAAACAATTGCCTAGGAATTAGCCGTATCTGAGAGTCTGTTAGACCCGTTACAGTTCCTGCCAACATACCTAGTGTACTCGATACCACCAAATACTAACGCAGTAAACGCGTCGGCTCCAATACTCCAAATGATGCCGACCCAACCTACGGTGTTAAAACCTAGTACTCATATAGATGGAATAGCACATTACCATGGGCACACAGATGGGGCCAAATTAAACACCAACTTACCCAACGTGCCCTCGGCCAGTGGGTTTGGCCAATCGGCTTTCCGGTCGATTGAAATAGGTAAAGTCTCTCAATTCTAAGGGGCTGCACCCAGAAACCAAGCCCCGCACAAGGTAGTCTCGTATGTTGAACTGTTTTTACCCATACCTGAAGTATCGGCTGTAAGGAACAACGAATATGACCAATTACCTAGGCATCCAATGATGCGGTTCGGCCGACAGCCCGAGTTTGCACTTGGGGGCAGGGCGCAAACTACGATAATTGGCCAGGTCACATGGCACCCCAAGCCGATAACATTAACTGGGCAGAACAAATTGCTACTGTATTGAGAGAACAATTTGGTTTGGAACCAAAGGGAAGGGTCATCGGCTATAGGAAACCTTACCCAGATTACATCGACCGTATGGTTTACCGACATAATTACAGGATCCTAGACTTTGCCAACTTTTTAGGCGATGATGCTGTAACCACTTTAGAACACGTCAGACGATTTATTGCTCAATGCGGTGAGGCAGCACAGTCCGACGGATTAAAAATCCAATTGTTCCCGCTGTCTCTCTCAGGGACAATGTTTATATGGTTCACCAATTTACCACCAAATTCGGTTCATGTTTGGAACGATTTGGAAAGCCGATTTCATGAATACTTCTTCTCTGGGACCACTGAATTAAGGATTTCCGATCTAAGTTTGGTTAGGCAAAAATTCGGCGAATCTGTTTCTGATTACATGAAGAGGTTCAGAGATGTGCGAAATAGATGCTTCAGTGTCATGTTACCCGATGACCAATTGGCCGATCTGGCGTTTCAGGGGTTAATTCCACCCCTAAAAGAGAAATTTGTGGGGCAGGAATTCACCGACCTGGGTCATTTGCTCCATTGTTTATCGGCACAAGAAAGATGATATTCAGATAAAGGGTTTAAGGATAAGTTTAGGGCAAATAATAATGAAAAAGGCAAGGTGAATATGGTCGAGTGTAGCTCAAACGAAACATTCGAAGATGATGAAGCAGACGTGAACACAGCCGAGTGGACTAAGGGTCCAAAAAAGCCACTTGTTTGCTCGTGGCTTAAACCAGCAAAGAACAAAACGGAGATCAAATATACTTTTGATATGTCAAATTACGATAGGATGTTCGATTTATTGTTGCAGGAGAAACTCAAAAAATTACCAGAAGGGCATGTCATTCCATCGGCCGATGAAATCAAGAAACAAAGATATTGCAAATGGCATCATTCTTTTTCACACAATACTAACGATTGTAATATTTTTCGGCAATAAATTCAATCGGCTATTGCTGATGGACGATTGAAGTTTGCAGACGAATCGGCTATGCAGATCGATGTAAGTCCTTTCCAAATCAACATGGTTCAATGTTCAGGGAAAGGAAAATAACCTATGGAAGAAGATAGCAAGCCGACGTAGAAAGTTGAAGTCCGATCCAGCACTAATGGGGACGAAACAGTGTAGATCACCATCGGCTCAATACAAATAGAAGCCGACCGTAGTGGTTGAAGCTCAAGGACCGTAAAGCCTAGGGGAGGGTTAGAGATTGGAAAATGGTACAAGGCAGAGAGAACTTCGCCAAGAAGACCCAATCTCAAACCTAAACCAACCTTCTCTCAACTCTTGGAAAAATATGAAAAGATAAGCTATCGACGGCAAAGTTACCATCGGCCGAGCTATTTCCATCCACCAAATACTTACCGATCAAACGAGCGTTATCGGCCGGATGGCTATTATCGACCAAGCAGTGAAGAAGAAGCTCACCGGCAATGTCCCTTCTGGCAGTTTTGCTTGGAAAAGGGGATGGCCCTACCCTCAGTACAGTCATGTCCTATGCAATACCCATTTAGGGATCGGTCAAACCGGTCAGCCAAGGACAGGTTGTCCAAACCATTACGTGACCGATTAGGGCCAAAAAACAGAAGGCCAGTCCACAAGAGGTTGTCAATACCGGAAAAGGGTGAATCCTCTAGAACCTCCCAATCACCAATTTCTGATGCTACTGCCGAGCCAGAATCTAGCGGCGAAGTGAGTAATCTGGCTGGAAAAATCCGAAAGCCGATTGAACCCAAGCCAAGATGTTGTCCCTTGGGCCTTAGCAAATCACAGCACAGACATCTCCAACGACTAAAGACACAGGAAGAAAGGGAGACCAAAGCAGAAAGAGAACAGGATCAGATTTTCAATAAGCTTCGGCCAATACCAGTCATAAGACATGAATGGAAGAAGAAAGATCAAACCGATAGTGATTCAGACCAATCGATTGATTCCAGATCTCCAATGATTAGAGACGACACACCACAGATGGATATCAACATGGTATTCACATTACCCACAGAATTCAGGATGGAGGTGAAATCGACCGAAGGGGTGTTCGCCCAATTGTGCCTTGGTGCGCAGAATGTCGTGTTCGAAAAACCTCAGGACATGCCACTACTACAGAAATGTACATCAGAATCGGTTCTTTTTCGTCATCACAATCGGTTCTAGTAGCGATAGAAAGTCCAACGATAGAGATGACGAAGCCTTATCACAGTCGGTTTTGGAACGATAGTAATTATTAGTCATCACAATCGGTTCTTTGTTGGAAACCGATTGTGATGAGGCCATTATCACAATCGGTTCTTGTTGGAAACCGATTGTGATGAGACATTATCACAATCGGTTCTTGTTAGAAACCGATTGCGATGAGGCTATTATTACAATCGGTTTTGGTTCGGAACCGATTGTGATGAGGTCATTATTACAATCGGTTCTTGTTGGAAACCGATTGTGATGAGGCATTATTACAATCAGTTTTTGTTCGAAACCGATAGTGATGATGCTATTATTACAATCGGTTTTGGTAAGAAACCGATAGTGATAATGATATTATTACAATCGGTTTTGGTTAGAAACCGATTGTGATGAGGACATTATCACAATCGGTTCTTGTTGGAAACCGATTGTGATGAGCCATTATTACAATCGGTTTTTGTTCGAAACCGATAGTGATGAGGATATTATTACAATCGGTTTTGGTTAGAAACCGATTGTAATGATGAGATTATCACAATCGGGTTTTGTTGAGAACCGATGGTGAAGAGAATATTATCACAATCGGTTCCAACAAAGAACCGATTGTGATGGTGCTGACCATATCACATTCTTCACAATATCACATAACATAACATTATCACAGAACATTCACAATAAGACACATAACATTCACAATATGACACATAACATACATCACAATCTTTAATACATTATCACAGAACATTCACATAAACATCCAAACATATCGCATTCAGTACAGTGTATCACATTCCCATTAATATTATTTACATTACATATTGACTAGTAAGAGCCTGTCGGGTCTTTAAATCTACCATCCTCCACTATAACTTCTGTCCAGTACCACTGGCATATGTGGTCTCGTAATTTCTTGAGATCCTTGTTGCTTAGGCTCTTCCGGGGGATATCAAGGTCCTGCAAGAAAGTAGTGCACTAATATATTTAAATTTTAAAATTTTATTTTAAAAGATTGATAGTACTGCAATAATCAGTTCTATACCTTAGGGAAAAGATTTGACCCGCCGACCAGAATTAGCATGTGATGCATCACGTAAAAGCCGCACAGGTCATCACACCCCTGTTGATGACACTGTGAACAAAGAAACTTAAATTAGGAGACGAATAATAGATGTGAGAAAGAAATTCTATGATAGACACTTGTACCTTGAAGCGCTTCCACTCCAATTTGTTGTCTTGTTTATCATTGTACCGGCTACCTTCCGCAATGTAAGACAAGAAAGCCCTACATACATTGGAGAGATGCCATTGAGGTAAAAAATATCTAATGTAGTTCAATATGTACAGTGTTAGAGGAATGTACTTACTTCTCCAAAATAGGCCGGATCGCGTAGTCCATCGGTCTATTTTCGAGCGAGTTAAATGTGTAGACTTTGTTTGCACTCGGAACAACCACAAGTAGAACCCAATGGTTGCTTATTAAACGGTACACAATGCAAGAAAATAAGTTCAAATACGGTTTAAGTGCGTACAAGTTATTGAATTTTATAGTAATACATACTCCTGGTGGTACGGGAAGAGAATGAAGTCCTTTTTCACCTCAACACGCAATGCATGCTTGATGTATCCTACAAGGAACTCCGATTGCAACCTAGCCATGGTCGCAGACACCATCTCGGGGTCGATAAACCCGACAAGGTGTCGACCCGTCACGGCTCGCTGCCTCATTATCCTACAAGTCATGTCAATTGTGATAAAAACATAATACAAAATCAATAAATAGTCTTAGGGATGAGTATGGTGCGATACTCACAACGTCCAACATCGTATAGTAGAAATATCGATGGCTTTCAAGCTGTACAAAAAGAACAGATCCTCAAAACTCACTGGGAAGATCCCATCCTCCTGGCGTTGGAAGTGTCCCCCTCGATACTTCACATTGAAATCGACGCGAGGCTCGACCTCATGTGACTTGTCGATGTACCATCCGTGTAACAAGCAAGTGCACAAGCCTAAAGCATTCAATTCACTACTTGGGAGAAAAGGCTTTCCATGTACGAACAACTTAGAATCATGAGGGGACTCTGTGGTCTCTGACAACTTGGACTTCTTCACAGAGGGATTCTCTGAGCTCTCCTGTGGATCTATCGTCAGCGTGCTAGTAGACCTTTTGTGCACCAGCTGTGCACTCCGTTTAGGAGCCGAAGAAGTTGTAGGTGCAGCTGGAGGAGCAGGTGCGATGAGCGAGAGCGAGGAGCAGGCAGTGCGATGCGAGGAGCGGAGGCGAGTGCAGCGGCGAGGCAAGTGCGATAGCAAGAGCAGTGCGATAGGGAGAAGGTGCAGGAAGCAGGAGTAGGTGCAGCGGCGGGAAGCGAGGAAGCGAGTGCAGCAGGGAGGCGGGAGGCGAGTGCGATGCAGTGTAGCGGCAAGTGTAGGAGCAGGTGCATGAGTAGTAACCTGTAAAGCACATGCATATATGTAACACCATGTGCTACATTATTGAAATGATGGACAAGATCGTAGTTTTATACCTTCGCACTATGATACCCGTCATGGGCCACTTGATGAGCGACATCCGTGCTTGCCCGAGAGTGGTGATATCTTCGTTCGGGGAATTCAGCGACGAGACAGAAATCATCATGGACATAGTCCACTGCACCTCGTGTAGCCCTTCCCCAAAGGTGTACCATGCACCGTGTCATCCTCTTTGCTTGGAAATGCAACCCGCGTCCAACCTCAACGCATAATCCGTCTTCGATCGGGATTAATCGGCACTTGGCGAGGATCCTACAAGAAGTGTGCAACTTGATCATAATCTTTGATGTGCGCAACTTGATCATAATCTTTGTTAGCTTACTCATGTACTTTTTACTCGTAAACACTTACTACGGCGGTGGAGTACCGGCCGATAACTTGGAAACGCCGCTGCTAGGGTGTATCACAGGCGAGGCTACATGACCCTGACTCAGGGAGATCATCGCCATCATCTCAGCCTTTAGGCGCTCCTCACGTATAGTCCATGCCTCCTCCATCTCCTGCCTCATCTCCTCCTTCACCTGGGCCCTTAGGCGCGCCTCACGTGCTTCCCATGATCTTGATGCGCACTGAAGCGCTCTCCTCTTGGAAGAAGGAGCTCTTCAGATGCCCCCACACTGCGGCAAGCACCCGACCCTTATGATCGGCCTTCCCGATTGCCGAAGATAGGATGTCTCTTGACCCTTGGCTTTGAAACGTTCCTTGCTCTTTTTGCTGGCTTACCTCCTCCTACAGGAAGCGAATATAAGTTAGTGCTACAATACAATAGGAAGAGTCAGCTGCAATGTACTATGTTAGATGTCTTACGATGGCGGAGACGATCTGTGCGGTCGCAGGGTTTGGAACCACAATCTGACCGTCGGCGGTTTTCTTTGTCCTCGCTAATACCCAGTCGCGTGCCCGCTCCTCACATATGTGGAAGTAAGGCATCGTTGTCCCAGAGTTTGCACACTCCTCGGCTTGTCGTGTCCACTCTGCCTTCTTACCTACATAGCCGCCGGAACCGAGGTGATGCGCGTGTGTGTTATGCCTCTGTATAGCGGTGTTCCTCTCTCTCAGCTCCTCCGCCTCGGGCAAATGCCTCATCCTTGTGAACTCCTCCCAAACTTCGGGAGTAACAAACGGATACCTTTGGAAGGGAGTACGGCTTTTCAACACGTACTCAGCATACATGATAACCCTGAAATGCCTCAAAGCCACACCCATTCTCTTCAAAGCGTACCGTCTCGCATTGATTTCATCTTCCTCTCGTATAATCCATTTCCCCTTAACTTCGTCCCACAGTCGGTTCTTTTGCTCGGCGCTGACTTCCTTCCTCCAGTCCTTCACTGTTATCGACACTCTCTCCCTCACCAATTGGCCGAGAAAAGAGGAGTAGCGCCCCTTACACTTGCCAGGACCCGTGCAAACTCCCGTGGCATTAAACTGGAGAACCTGTGGAGTTCTCCCTGTGGCCCCTTTACTCGGTCCTCGGCCCTTTCTGACCTTACTCGGTGGAGCGGAGGGAGCATCTCCTTCTCTCTCTGGCGTTGAGCCGGTGCTCTCTCTTTGCGACATTTCGAATATATATATGTCAAACCTAAATTTCATGAGAGAAAGCAATTCATATATCTGACATGATTATATTTCACATAAGCGATGACTCCTATTCTCTAATTAGGTTAGGCCCTAATCCCATTCGAGGATATGTGATTCAGGTACGTTCCTAAGCTGTTGTACAACTCTATAGAAAATTTCAAGAAGATTCGCCCGCATTTCTCCAAATACACGTCTCGACAACAGGTCAAGAGGGTGTGTATTCGGAGAACACCAGGGAGATGCTGCCGAAACTTTCTGTAGAGTTGAACAACAGCTCAAGAACTTGCCCGAACCACATATCCTCAAACTGTCCAAAAAAGTGGACAATTCGAGACTGCTAATTTATAAATATGACATTTCAGCATATTTATAAACAAGCACTCTCGAACGGGAGACGCATAGGTTACGCAACCTAAACTCTACCATTGATAATAAGAGCAATTTTATGAAAATAATAATTCCAAGCAAATTAAATAACCATGAATAATCATTGTTAATGAAGCATAAATACCAAAATAAAATTCACATAGTATCAAAGTATTACACATAGCAGTTCTACATGAAGTCATAAAAGCTAGGAGTCGAATATAAGGCCTAGGTGCAGGTGCAGAAAGATAGTGTTAGACATTCCAATGGACTTGTACTACTATATATATATTTATTCCAAGCATACGTTGGTAGTAGTCAACCTTTAGACACTAATGTCTGTTTCTCAGGCCATTGACCAATTAAACATTGCAAAGAAATATGACAAACATGTTGAAAACTCTCCTTTGTCTTCTTTAGGTTTGCAAAAACTGAGCTTGCTATGAACTGGAATGATCTATTAATTACCTTCAGACACTAATAATTAAGAACAAAACTTCAGCCAATGTTAGGACCACCTAATCACTGATGACTAGCATCCTAGGCTACCTAACCATGTCCATGTGTAGATCATCTTATACTAACCCACATTAATCACACGTTAAATCTAAGGCTTTGCTCCAATCGATAAAAAGGACGGATCACAAGTCACTGGTCTATACCAATTGTTTTTCTTAGTAGCTATACCAATTGTTAATTCAACTGTGCTAGCTTTGCCTTGCATAGTTACCTTCGTGTTGTTCAAGCAAAAGCTCCAGATTGTAGCAGCATCTCCAAACACTCGATTCTGTAATATGTATTTGGTAATCTATCTCAATTATTATAAGGCCTAGGTGCAGGTGCAGAAAGATACTGCTAGCACTCCAAACACTTGATCCGAATAATGGTGCAGAAAGATAGTGTTACATGGTAGTCTGACAGCCTGACTACTACAACATGGCCAAGTCGAATATGAGCTGCGTATGTATAATTAACAAATGAAGCTACACATTGATTAACAAATGAACCTACACATTGATTATCAATTGAACAAATATGCTTAGAGTATGTCAATATGTTTACAAAGCATCTCGCCTTTCTTTTAGTCCTGTGCTAACCAACGAAATGCTACATCATTTATGCTTAGAGTATGTCAATATGCTTAGAATATGTTTACAAGATCTAGTTTATTTGCTAAGCAAATAATCTCCACACAAATCTAGCTATCTATTCCCTTTCTAATCCATTTGTTCATCCACAGAAAAGCAAGACTCACCTCGAGTTTGGAGGAGATGGCGGATGTCGGATGACGAGGACGCACGTGTGCTAGAGTCCTGATCTGGTAGTCCTAGGGAGCTCGGTTGCGTGAAGTGGCGCAGGATGGAGGTGGTGCGGGAGGACACGGCTTGCGGCGGCGCTCGGGGACGAGGAGTCGGGGTGGCGGTTCTACATAGTATCAAAGTATTACACATAGTATCAAAGTATTTCACATAGTATCAAAGTATTACACATATGATGTATATAGTTACACATCAGCCACCTATATTTAACAAAAATGCATCGCCTTCACACAATGTCTATAAGGCATCCGCATCTCACTTGTGGCTAAATGAGTTATCTCTATTATTATCATTTCAACGCACCCAATGTTACCTTACTGTCTATTGGCTATTTCAGACCAAAAAGATGTAGATAAATAGCTAATACACTACAAATATGTCTATGTGAGATTTGTCTACAACCCACCAAAATGAAAAGCAACTATAGATGCCCAATTAACATATGCGAAATTTCTTGTTAGGATTTTGATGCTTGTATACTGGTACTGCAATTGTTATTGCCTCGCTACCACCATCTCAACTTCAGTCTCCATCCTTCACCATAGGTGTCTCCAATCTCTTTTTCAATATAAATATAGTGTTACACAAGAGTAAGCAGCAGTACTATCTCTTGGACAACTAAATCTGCAGGTACCAGTAAAATAAGATGCATGGATGAGAGGAGTAAATTAAGATGGCACAGCAAGGACATACCAAACTTCTGCAAGTTTTTTCCCCAATGGTCAACGGTCAACAAACAGCTACTGCAACAAAACAGATCATATCGACAAATTAACCGCAATATTGATTCACAAGAGGACATATATAGATCTAGTTTCCCAACTTCTGCAAGGGGCGCTACATTCACACAAAAAAAACAAAGCAAACAAATTATTAGGGATAGGCACGAAATGCAATCTTTCTCTTCTTCTCTTAATTTGGAACAATAACGTTTTGGATCAGGACAAGCAAGAGCTATCTATGTTGTAATCGACTCAAACATGAATGAACTATATCTTCTAGCCAGAACAAGATTATGCACTGATCATGGATCAGATTTAACAAAGGGGTTTGCTAGAAAAAAAATGTTTTGGATTATAACTCAACTACATGAAGAAAAATATAATGCCTATATGTATCACAGGAGTGGAGGATCACAAGAAAGAAGCAAAGCACACACACCTGCATCCTGGTGCTCTACTTGCTCAGCTATGAGGCTTCGTCCGCCGAGGTGTATAGCGGCAGGTAGCCGCAGTGCACTAACGGGTCGGATCCCTCGAAGCCCTCCGGTTGTAGGATCCCGGTCGCCGAGGCGAGAACGAGCTTCAGGTCGGCCACCCACTCCAGCGGCCGCTGCGTGCCGCACCACGGGACGACGAGGAAGCGGAACCGGGGAGGAGGCGGCTCAGGGTGGAGGCGCAGAGGAAGCTTGGGAGGAGGCGCACTGGCAGCCGGCGGCGCTCGGGAGGCGCAGTGGCGGCCGGCGGCGCTCGGGAGGAGGCGCAGTGGAGTGCTAGGTTTAGGAATTAGGAATGTGATGCTGAGAAGTCGCGAAAAATATATGGGGACATATTACTATCGGTTTCTATCAGAACCGACACACATATAGTAATTATTCCTATCGATTTTACTCAATGAAGCGATACAAATCAGATTAGGCTATTTCTATCGGTTTTATACAAAGAACCGATACAAATAAGAGGAGTAGTTCTATCGGTTTTCATGAGAAACCGATACAAATGAGGATATTGCTATCGGTTTATTCAATGAACCGATACAAATAACTATTAGGTACTGCTATCGGTTTTCATGAGAAACCGATACAAATGAGGATATTGCTATCGGTTTATTCAATGAACCGATACAAATAACTATTAGGTACTGCTATCGGTTTATTCAATGAACCGATACAAATAAGACGAGTATTTCTATCAGTTTTCATCATGAACCGATACAAATAAGAATGATGCTTTATGTTGTGAGGAGTTTCAATATAAATCTATAATACCTTAACTTTTTCAAATCTATTTGAATTTTTTTTGAAATTTTGCAGAAATGTATTTTGGGATACTTCATTCGATTCTATAAAAGGTTTTCCAAAAAAGAGTCCTCATTCAAAAGATATGCCATATTTCACATTGTAGGCACGAATTCAAAACTTATGGCAAATTTCAATTAAAAATTCAAAAGTTTTTCAAATTGTGGCATATAAGATCATAAAAGGGCCTTATTTCAGAACATTTGACATATATATTTCAAAACTTTTACAAATATATTTGACATATATATTTTAGAATTTTACAACTTTATTTACAATACAACCCTTCTTGATGATCTACACGCATGTAATTTGTTCCATGTGTGTCGTCGTCACCGCTAAGACATGCCCCATCTGCAAACGAAGGTATTTCATCGAATTGGTTATACTCTTCCTCATCTACGACATTTTCAACTCCAACAATCCGCCTCTTGCCATGAAGGACGACGTGCAACCTCGGATTGGCTGGATCACGCACGTAGAAAACTTGAGTTGCTTGCTTGGCGAGGATGAACGGTTCATCTCTGTAGGCGAGTCTATTGAGATCCACAAGAGTAAAACCTCTTTTGTCAACCTTCACTCCGTGAGGAAGTCTCACCCACTTACATCGGAACAATGGAACTTGGTATATTCCGTAATCGAGCTCCCATATTTCTTCAATCATCCCGTAGTAACAGTTCATTGCGGTTGAGGATCCTCTTTTCGAGTGATCATCGGACAAAGCATCTATGCTCACACCACTGTTTTGAACTGTACTCTTTGCATCTTGAGTTTCAGTATAAAAGGTGTAACCATTAATATCATACCCTTGCCATGTCTGTACATTAAATCTTGGTCCGTCAGCCAACCATTTGACAGAAATCGCATTGAAGAAATAACATAGCTTCGTGATTGCTAACCTTACATCCTCTGGCAGAATATTTCTGATTGCAACAGGGAGCATTTTGGTCATCAACACATGACAGTCGTGGGACTTCATACCAAGCAACTTCAAATCATCCATAGACACAAGCTTCTTAATGTTTGCGGAGTAGCCCGATGGAACTTTAATATCATGGAGACACTTGCAGAGGTCTTCTTTCTCCTTCTTGGATAAGGTGTAGCATGCAGCGGGGATGTACGGTCCTTTTCCATCCTCCTCTATCACTGCAAGCTTGGGCCTGATTCCCATGTAGGTCATATCGCGACGAGCATTCACACCATCCTTGGTCTTCCCAGGTATGTTCAGCAGGATACCAACCAAATTATCACAGACATTTTTCTCAACGTGCATGACATCAATACAATGACGGACATCTAACTCCTTCCAGTATGGTAAGTCCCAAAATATTGACCTCTTCTTCCAAATGTTCCTGGGACGAACAGATTTACGGCTCTTACCGTACTGAACATCGATATCTGACACGCGTGAATATACTTGCCTTCCACTCATAGGCTGGGGGGCCGCACGAATTTCCCTCTTTCCATCAAATTTGTCATCCATCTTACGATATCGATGACTTCGAGGTAGAAATCTACGGTGACCCATGTACACAGTTTTCCTGGAATTCGGCAGCCACAAGCTGTCAGTCTCCTCTTCACAAATTGGACAAGCTTTGGCTCCCTTCGTCTTTGTAGCCCGCCAAATTACCAAGGGCTGGGAAATCATTTATGGTGCAAAATATCATAGCCCGAAGGGTGAAGTTCTCTCTTTTGTATGCATCCCACACCTCGACCCCCTCATTCCACAATTTTACCAAATCCTCAATTAGTGGTGCTAGGTACACATCGATATCATTACCCATTGTTTGGGTCAGTAGATTAGCAACGACATCATGATATACTTCCGCTTCATGCATAACCAAGGAGGAGATTGTAGATACACAACAAAACTGGCCAAGTGCTGTGACGACTGCTCATATTACCAAACGGATTCATTCCATCTGTACTCAATCCAAATCTTATGTTTCTCATCTCGGCACCAAACTCCTCATGTTGCCAATCAATGTTTCTCCATTGAGCTGAATCAGCGGGGTGTCTCAACTTGCCATCTTCCTTTCGAGATTCATAATGCCAACGCAAAAATTTTGCCTCTTTGGGATTTGCAAACAACCTCTCTAAACGAGGAATGATGGGCAAATACCACAATACCTTGGCTGGTGCCCCTTTGTTCACATCTTCACCGTCGTCGGTTCGGCTCTTACGCTTCTTGTCATTACGCTTCTCCTTTTGTTTGTACCGGGGTACACCACAAACTGGACAAATGCACAGTTCCTTATGCACGTTGCGGTATAATATGCAATCATTTGGACATGCATGTATCCTTTCTATTTCCATTCCCATGGGACATAGTAGCTTCTTCGCTTCATAAATACTTGTTGGCAACTCGTTTCCCTCTGGAAGCATATCCGATAGAAGAACTAAAAGTGCATTGAAACTTGTATCTGTCCAACGGTGTTTTGCCTTCAGTTCAAACAATGCAAGGACCGAACCCAACTTGCTGTATTCTGCTTTGCAACCCGAAAACAACGGTTTGGCATCGTCTTCCATCAAGCTTTTAAATTTTTCGAACTCTCTTTTCGTGTAATTTCCCTCCACATCTCGCAACATTTGATCTAAATTATCCTCATCAAAAATATCACGCTCCAACTCGTGATCGGCTTGAAGCATGTCTTCGTTGCGTAATGGAGGGGTACTACTTGTCTCCCCATGATGGATCCAACACGTGTAATTCCTCACGAAGCCACGTCGAATCAAGTGGCCTTCGATTTGGTGAGTTGTTAAATCTCCTGAGATTGGTGCAATCAATGCAAGGACAATATATGAACTTTACACCCCTCATAACCATATCTACTTCTGCAATTCTTATGAACTCCTTAACTCCCCTCTGAAATTCGGTACTCACACGGCTTTTTTGATACATCCATTCTTCACGGTCCATCTACAATTAAACCATAAACAACAAATTAATAATGCCAACGAGCGACAACTAGCATGTAGGTCAAATACCAATATATTATTTATTGACCTTCGCACAATAGAGAGACATGCACTAATCAATGAAAGAAAATAAGGGTTGAAGAATTAACAAAGTCGAGGAATTGAGTACGTACCAACTATGACTCCTAATTTCAATTAGGTTAGGTCCTAATCCCATTCGAGGATATGTGGTTCGAGCAAGTTCCTAAGCTGATGACCCATTCCCTTATCACAATCGGTTCTTACAAAGAACCGATTGTAATGAGTGAGCCTTATCACAATCGGTTCTTTCTAAGAACCGATTGTGATGACCATTTTCCTCATCACAATCGGTTCTCTGTAAGAACCGATTGTAATGAGGACCCTTATCACAATCAGTTACTTCTAAGAACCGATTGTGATAACCTTTTTCCAAAATTTACTAAAGAGATACACGTATCACAATCGGTTTTTTAGTCAAAAGTTTGGAACCGACACAAATGAAGCGATAGTGATGTATCATTCTGTAGTAGTGTGCATCGGCATTTAAAGCCATTGTATCTCAAAGGGTACATCAATGGCCGACCGATATCAAGGATGTTAGTCGACGGCGGAGCAACAGTGAACCTAATGCCCTTAAGCACGTTTAGAAAGTTGGGTAAAGCCGACGAAGACCTGATCAAAACGAACATGGTGTTGAACGATTTCACAGGAGATCCCACCGAAGCAAAAGGGGTGATGATGACAGAATTAATTGTCGGTAACAAAACACTGCCGACTGTGTTCTTTGTGATTGAGGCTAAAGGCAGTTACAGCGTGCTCCTTGGGCGAGATTGGATCCACGCTAATTGCTGCATTCCGTCAACTATGCATCAAAAGCTTGTGAAGTGGAATAATGACGAAGTTGAAGTTGTGTCGGCCGATACATCGGCTCATATCGCCATGGCCAGCCCTGATGCTAACTGGAAACACGAAAAAGCCGAATGCATATCAGGAAAGTTTTTGGACGATTGCGATTTCATTTGCATTGGGAAATCAGGTTTAAAGCCGATCAGCATCAAACCCAATACGTTTGATCGGACGGATGAAGTTGTGAGAAGATGGAGTCCAAAACGGTGACAAAGTTACAGGAAAAGATGAGGAGCTATCGGCGAGAAATAAAATATGAAGAAGCTATCGAAGACTTCGAAGAAGAAAGACGAGGACAAGGATTTACCTCTGCCGATCTGCTCAAAGAAGTTGACATTGGAAAAGGCGATAGGAAAAGGCCAACTTATGTTAGTGCTAAACTAGATCCAGAATATAAAGCAAAGTTGGTTGGCATACTCAGAAAGTATAAGGATTGTTTTGCATGGGAGTACTACGAAATGCCAGGTTTAAGCCGACAGCTTGTTGAGCATCGGCTACCCATAAAAGTTGGGTATCAGCCATTTAAACAATATCCGAGGCGATTTAATCCTACACTATACGACGCCATAAAAGAAGAAGTAGAGCGATTACTAGAGGCCAAGTTTATCAGGCCTTGCCGATACGCTGAGTGGGTCTCAAATATCGTTCCCGTAAAAAAGAAAAACGGTAAGCTACGGGTATGCGTAGATTTTAGGGATTTGAACAAAGCCACGCTAAAAGACAAGTACCTGATGCCAATAGCCGATATGCTTATCGATGCTGCATCCGGAAATAAAATCATAAGCTTCCTTGATGGGAATGCTGGATATAACCAAATATTTATGGCTGAAGCCGATATACCCAAAACGACCTTTCGATGTCCAGGGGCTTTAGGGCTCTACGAGTGGACCGTCATGACAATCGGCTTGAAAAACACTGGGGCCACATACCAACGTGCTATGAACCATATTTTCCACAACTTAATCAGCCATACTGTAGAAATCTACATCGATGATGTTGTAGTGAAGTCAAAAGAGGACTGACAATATTTAGCCGATTTGGAAAAGATGTTTGAAAGCACAAGAGCACATGGGCTGAAGATGAATCCGCTCAAATGCGCTTTTGGAGTATCGGCTGGGCAATTTCTCGGGTTCACGGTGCATGAAAAAGGGATTGAAGTGAACCAAGCAAAAGTCAAAGCTATAGCCGATACTAAGCCACCGAAAAAAAGAGAGCTACAGATATTGATCGGCAAGATCAATTACTTGCGACGCTTCATTTCAAATTTGTCCGGCCGAATTCGCGCCTTTACCCCATTATTGAAACTAAAAGACAACCAAGAGTTTGTTTGGGGTGCCGATCAGCAGAAGGCTTTTGATGATATAAAAGACTATCTGATGAAACCTCCGGTTTTGGTTGCACCAAAGAGTGATTTACCCTTCAGAATGTACATATCGGCTGAAGAAGAAGCAATAGGAGCCGTCCTGATGCAAGAAGCTGATGGTAAAGAACAAGTCATATTTTATTTAAGCCGGCGACTTTTGGATGCTGAAATCAGGTACCCCCTTGTGGAAAAGTTATGCTTGTCTTTGTATTTCGCTTGCACTAAACTAATGCACTACATCCTGACATCAAGATGCACTATAGTATGTAAAACCGATATCATTAAGTACATACTGTCTGCACCAATTCTATGAGGTCGACTCAGCAAATGGGCGTATGTTTTAACCGAGTTCGACCTAACGTACGAATCGGCTAAGTCTGTCAAAGGACAGGTTATAGCCGATTTTCTCACAGGGAGTGCCACGCTAACTGGGATGGCCGATATCACTCCTTGGCAACTGTACTTCGATGGATCAATCTGCCAAGAGGGTGAAGCCATCGGCATAGTGCTAATCTCACCAAAAGGGCAGGAATCTGAATTCATGTATCGGCTTCGTAGTTGATGTTCTAACAATCAAGCAGAGTATGAAGCATTACTCAGAGGGTTACAGCTGCTAGAAAGCATGGGGATAAGTGATGCAGAAGCCTTTGGGGATTTGATGTTGGTCATACAACAGGTCAAAGGGGAATACCGATGCAACGATGAGGTACTGGCTCAGTATTTGCATCAATGCCTCCAAGTTATTGAAACATTCACAACATTCTCCACAAAACATATCCCCAGAAAGATCAATGATAAAGCAAACCTACTGGCACAATGGGCATCAGGCTATAAAGGTAAAAGTCGATAGGAATCGACCGAGTTAAGCGATGGGTTGGTTATGTGTGCTCAGCCTGTCGACTGGAGAACAGAGATAAGGGATTATTTGTTAGATCCGACTAAGCCGACTGAAAGGAAAGTCCGGCTCAAAGCATTAAAGTATGTAGTACTGGAGGATACATTGTACTTCCGAACCATAGAAGGCTTACTGCTATGGTGTCTTGGGACTGAGGAAGCCAAGATAGCAATGGGGGAAGTCCATGAGGGGATTTGTGGATTGCATCAATCGGCTCACAAAATGAAATGGATGCTAAGACGGACATGATACTTTTGGCCGACAATGTTGGAAGATTGCTTCAAGTATTACAAAGGATGCCAGACATGCCAAAAGTTTGGTAACATACAGTTAGTACCAGCATTGGCTTTACAACCAATCGTCAAACCGTGGCCATTTAGGGGATGAGGTATAGACGCAATCGGCCAAATATTCCCGACATCCAGAAGGGGTCATAAGTTTATCCTTGCAGCAACAGACTATTTTTCGAAATGGGTGGAGGCCATACCGCTCAAAAAAGTCACAAGTACAGAAGTAATCAAGTTTGTCAAGGAACATATCGTCCATAGATTTGGAATCCCGCAAACAATCACGACCGATCAGGGGACGGTATTCATGTCAAAAGAATTCCAAGACTTCGCAAAAAGCTTGGGTATCAAATTACTCCATTCTTCTCCTTATTACGCTCAGGCTAATGGACAGGCCGAATCGTCAAACAAAGCTTTGATAAAATTGATAAAAAGAAAAATCGAGGAAAAACCAAGGAACTGGCACTCAACGTTATCAGAAGCTTTATGGGCCTATCGGCTATCTTACCATGGATCGACTAAGCTGTCACCTTTTCAGTTAGTATATGGACAAGAAGCCATTTTGCCCGTGGAAATCAACATCGACTCGGTCAGGGTATCTGAGCAAAATAATTTATCGGCTGATGAATACAGACACTTGATGCTAGACAATTTAGATGACCTGGCAGAATTAAGGCTGATCACGCTGGATCGGCTTAAAAGGAACAAGGAAATGGTCGCTAGATCTTACAACAAAAAGGTTGTGGCAAAAGGTTGTGCCAAAATCCTTCTATCAAGCCAATTTAGTGTGGAAAACTGTATTGCCCGTCGGATCTAAAGATAGTCGATTTGGTAAGTGGTCTCCAACGTGGGAGGGCCCATATAAAATAAATTGGCTAACCGATGGTAACTCGTACATACTCGAAACTCTCGAAGGGTACGTATTGCCAAAAGCAATCAACAGAAAATACTTGAAGCCGTACTATCCTAGCATATGGATCGAAGCGTAGATGCATCCAGTTAATAATGCTGAAGATGAGGCAAAAGCATTAAAACAATCAGCTACTGAAGCCGATGATAAAACTTAACCATCCAAAAGGTTACAACCACAAGTTTCAACCAGCACCTAACCACGAGTAACAAATAAACATCATTTAACTCGAGAAATTACAGCCCTGATCCGGGCAGATGAGCTCCCAAGCCCGACAGTGCCGCTGCTGCCTTCCTGATGGTTGTCTGGATGCTATCTACGAGTCTTTCGTTGGCCGTTGCATCACCCGAAACGGGAACCACCTTGGCCGACTGAAGCTTGACCTTGGAGAAGACTTCACCGATTTGACATTTCTTGTCCACCAGGGATGAAGTCAATTCAGCATTCTTCAGTTTGCAGTCGGTCAGCTCCTTCGTCACCAAGGCCAGTTGTTCCTCAAGTTTTTTCTTGGCCGTTTCCAACTCTTGGACCTTGCCTTTGGTTAGCTTAAGGGTAGCAGTGCATTGATCAAATTCTCTCTTCTTAAGTTTGGCATCGGCTACCAGTTCGTCTAGAATCTTCTGATCGGCTTGTTGTGCTTCCCTCTGAGCGATTCTGGACCTAGTCGCTTGCACCGCCTCCCTCCGGTCATCCAAGTGACAAACGTCCAATAAGGCATTCATGGCCGTGGGGGGAGATCGGCTTGAACATTGGCCATGGCGTTCCTGAGTGGCTGGGTGTTCTCTAGGAGCCGAGCCTCAGGCTGCATAACTTCGTGAAGGAGATGATTGAGCCGTTCCTGCATACCCGGTTCAGAAGTAACAGCAGCCAATGCGGTGATGGAGGCATCAAGTATCTGCCGAACGTCAGCCGGATAATCATCTATGGCTATCACCTCGGGATCACTAAGTTCATCTAGGGTAATGCCCAGAAGATTGGCAGGATCGGCTGAGTCTGGGGAGATCGTCATGACATCTGCTGGCGGTGGCACAATGGGGAGCGTAGAAGATAGCGACGGCGGGATAGCCGATGACGCGCTTTGTATATCAGCCAGGATCCCAGCCACTTGTGCCGACGGTGATTGTTGATGCAAGAAGAAGTATCAAACACGGAACTAGTAAAAGGCACAAGTCAGAAATTTACCCCAGTAGCCGATCAAGTCGGAGAGTGGTCGGCACTACGTTCTGTGGGCTTTGGGGATCTTTTTGCCTTGGACTTTGTCTTTGTTCTCTCTAAAAAGTGAAATCAATGAATATCGGCAGATGAGAAACACGAAAGTAAAAACGTTTAATCAAGCAGACACGAATGAAATAGTAACGGAATATCTAAAGGCAAGTACCTCTACCGAAGAATCGGTATAACCAGAACTTTCACTTGCACTATTGGTAGGGTTTACCGTTGGCTCATGAAAATCAAGGAGAAACAGGGAGATGATAGCCGACGGGGGCCTATCCAGAAGAAGGGCCTCTGCTATAGAAGCCCACCATTGTGAGAAGGGACCCGATCGACGGGAATTAAGGAAGAAGTGTGGTAGTTTGAGTATTTGCAGGTCATCAGCTAGTTCGAGAACAATTTCCGCGGCTGTTTATTGGTTACACGGGATCGGGGTTCAATGCGATCAAGCAGTGGAAAGCAGGGGATGGTTTGTCCGAAACCCAGTTGACGGGCGTAAACTGAAGGATGATAAAATTTGTACGATGGCTGTAAGGTTCGGTTCCTGGTATTCAAGCCGACATGGAATATGTAAGGAGAGATGAAAAGTTTGTAGAGATCCAGGGTAGATTGGGGCATTTGGGAACTGTCGGCGTCCAATGATAAGAAGGAAGGCCACGGGTGATTGGCTGCCTCAACATAACTAAAGAAATCCCGCTGGCGAAAGGTGGGACGGTCTAAGGTCAGAAAAAAGTTAAGGTATTTGTGCAAACCGGCCGGAGTAATCTTTAGCTCGCCAGCAGAGCACATTATGAATTTTTCCCCAAAAGATCGGCTAGCTCGATACTGGGGGTTTGAGGTTTCAGGATAGTCTTCCCGCGGGAAGGCCGATACACCCAAGGGATCAGAAAGGATAAATAGGCTAAACATACATTAGAGCCAGATCTGGATGAACCATAGGGGTCCTCCTACGTTGCCTACCACGTGATTAGCAAAACCGGAGAAAAGCCGACTGCGAATGACATGCATCGTCTGCTATACAGCCCCTAAAAATATTTTTCCTAATGAAAGTCGACGGCCCTCCACCAATTGTTCCGCTATAAGTTGAAAAGTTTGGGTGGGAGCCAGAGAAGCTCCGCAAAAAAGATATCGATCGAGCCAAAGGTTGAGGAAAGCAATATGTTCATCGTCCGATACCAACCCATTGACCTTATTATTGTTCTGGATATATTTCCGCCACCCTTCCCCTTTGGATCAGATCAATTTCTATGAAGGCTTCCCACTAAAAGCCGATATTTGGTCACCATCCGGCCGAAGACAACAAAGCTGAGCAACATCAAGAAGGGTTGGGCCGATGGGGCCAGTGGGGAAAAGGAAGGCATTAAAGGAATCAGACCAGAAATAACATGCTATGGCCACTAGCAATTCGTTGGCCTCAGGATCGGCTAAACTTAGGGGGAGACATTCGGCTATGCCCGTTTGCTCCCACTCTGCTCTATTTTGAGCCGATACCCTAATATACCAGGACCTCCACCCATTCAAGGCTGTAGGCCAGGCTCTAAAACTTTTCCCCCATTCCTTTACATTATACCCCGCAGCCGACAAGGGAAGCCTAGGGATTTCCTGGTTTATCACAGAATCGGCTTCTATAGATCCTGTGGGCCCAAGTAAAAATTGGTCCACACTTTGAGAGATTGGTATAAATACCTAGGTTGGGTCCATTTTGGCCGATTGTGAAGAGGTCAAGACTTGGATGAATAAGCGAGGGAAGCCGACTATTGAAGATGGGAGAGCTTGAAAGCATGAAAATGACCGTGGGGGACCCGCGTATTTATACTGCGGTGAAAAAAGGTGAACAGGCGGGAAAAGTTTTCGCATTAAAAGCGCACTGAGATTTTTACGGCGCCATTAATGGGGTTGTATCGAGGAGATATTCCCTATAAGCCGATTAGGAAGCCGATGGTAGCAGAGCATGACTTTTGAAAGACAACAAGTTATCTTCCAGAAAAGAGGGGCATATGTTTGCACCAAAATTTGGCATATATGGTAAGTATCGGCTCACTTGCGAAACAGAGTTTGGTACAATTTGGGGTTAAAAAGGTACGCCGTAATCGATAAGGATTCCACTGGTGAAACGGAAAGGAATCAGATCGAGGCCGATAATTAGTTGTCGTGTCCAAGGAGGACTCAGATCGGCCGAAGCAATATAAAAGGGGACGAACCAGGAGGCCAAGGAGGATAATGAGCCAACCAATCAACACAACCTTATTTACAATTTTCTGTTTCTAGTTCTCGTAGCAATCTTTCCACTGTAAGTCATCGAGATCAATAAAAGTTGCGCATCGCCGATTTGTTGCTCTCGTCGACTTGTTTCAGGTTTGATCTGCTTTGTTTGTTGCGCATCGTCTTTCAAAGTCGATCTACCTTTATCCTCAGATCAACCGTCATTGGTTGATCTAGTTATCTCATGATCGGCTATTAGCCGACCGGTGCTAAGCCGATAATTACCCATCTATCGGCTCCGATTGATTTTACAACTTTTACCTTGTCAATTCTAGGTCAAATCGACTGGCACGCTCTGCAAACCCGGTGTTTGTCTTGTGTGTTCGAAGCTAGGAACCCTACCTCACATTTTTAGCGCGAACAATTGGTCTAGTTTGTGTTTTTGAGTTAGGTTCAAACTTTGCTTTCTCTGTTTTAGTTTCAAACTTGAAGATTCGAAGCTTCAGACTTTGCAGGACGGAAATCAGTGTTGTACCCGGTTTGAAACTTATTGACGTAAAAACTTGAAGTAAGGTTTTCAGCTTCAAACACACCGGCCGAACACCGGGTTCAAGCGTGCCAGTCAATTTGACCTGGAATTGACAAGGAAGAAGTTGTAAAAACGATCAAAGCCGATATCAATTGATAATCAGCGTAACTCTAGTCGGCTAAAAGCCGATCAGGGGATAACTAGCTTAGCCGATCAAGGCTAAACCAAAGGTAAAGGTACATTGGCTTTGAAATGCGATACGCAACAGAACAAAGCTAAATAAAACCTGGGGCGAAATCTGTAAGATCAACAAATTGGCGATGCGCAACTCTTTATTGATCTCATCGACTTACAGAGGAAAGCTTGCTACGAGAAAATAAAAGTAATAAAGAACTGGTACGGAAAATTATGGTGATTGTTGGTTGATGCGTCCCGTTCCTTCTTTCTTACATTTCTTTTATATGCCTTGGTCGACCCGAGTCTCTTCTTCATACGACAACAAGAATCCGTGTCGGCCATGGTTTCCTTAATCGGATTCTAACTTCCAAATAACTCTCATCGTATACCATATGAACTCCTTCGTGACCTAATCTGCCGATACTTTCCATAAATATCAATTTTTGGTGTAAACATATGCCCCCAATTTTTGGAAGATAAGCATTGTCTTCCAAAAATCATATCGGCCTTTTCATTATCGGTGACTCCTTGTAATCGGCTTCTTTGAGAACCTCTTCAGAAACTGCCCCATTAATGGCGCTGTAAAAATCTCGATGCGCTTTTAATGCACACGCCGTACTGAAACTGTTCCCGCCTTTACAAACTTTTTCACCACAATATAAATACGTGGGTCCCCCCACAGTCATTTTCACGCCTTCAAGCTCTCGAACCAGCAACAGTCGGCTTCCTTCGTACTCCAGTCAAGTCCCAAACCTTCTCTCAAATCGGCTGAATGGATCCGTCCTAGGTATTTATTCCAATCTCCCAAAGCAACGATCAGTTCTTCCTATGACCGGTAGGAACCCTAGGAGCCGATACAGTGATTAACCAGGAGATTCCCAGACTTCCCCTATCGGCTGCTAGATATAATATAAAAGAGTGGGGGAAAAGATTTAGAGCCTGACTGACAGCTCTCAAGGGCTGGCGATCTTGGTTCATTAGGGTGTCAGCTCAGAAAAGAGTGGAATGGGAAAGAATGGGTATAGCCGAGTGCCTCCCATTGAATTTAGCCAATCCCAAAGCCAATGAGCCATTAGTGGCCACGACGTTCTACTATTGGTCCGATTCTTTTAACGCCTTTCTTTTCCCAACTAGCCCTATGGGCCCAACTCTCCTTGACATAGCTGAATTATGCTGCCTCAGACCTGATGGTGATCAGATATCGACTTTTAGTGGGAAGCCTAGATATAAATTGATCCAATCCAAAGGGCAGGGCTGGCACAAATACATCCAGCATAACAATAAGGTGAATGGGTTGGTATCGGACGAGGAGCACATTGCCTTTCTCAACCTGTGGTTGGACCGATACTTGTTCTGCGGAGCCTCTCTTGGACCCACCCAGGTATATCAGCTGATAGCAGAATAGTTAGTGGAAGGTTATCGGCTTGCCCTAGGAAAGATGCTGTTGGGGGCCGTCTATCAAATGATGTACATCATACGGAGTTGGCTCTTCTCCGGTTTTGTCCAGTTTGTGGTTGGTAATATAGGGGGTCCTTTGTGGTTCGTCCAGATCTTGCTATACTTCATGTTCAGCCGATCTATTATCTCTGAGCCCTTAGAAGATTTGTTTCCCCCCGAGAGGACTATCCTGAAATCGCAAACCCCCTGATATAGGGCTATCCGATCTCAAGGGGAAAAATTCATCATGTGTTCTATTGGCGAGCTGAAGATAACTCCGGCCGGAATATACAAATACCTTAGTTTCTTTTTGAACTTAGACCGAACCATCTTTTGTCAGTAGGACTTCTTTAGCTATGTTGATGCAGTCGATCATCCATGGCCCTCCTTTCTTCACCTAGACGCCGATAGTTCTCTGATGCCCCAATCGACCTTAGATCTCTACAAACTTTTCATTTCTCCCAGCATCCTTTACGTTGGCTTAAATACCAGGAATCGGACCTTTTAGCCATCCTATGAATTCTATCAACTTTCAATCTATGCCTGCCAGTTGGGTTTTGGACAAGTTATTCCTTGACTTCCCCTACTTGATCGTCTCCAACCTCGGACTCGATTGACTAACAAAACAACTGCGGAGATCATACTTGAGATAGCCGATGACCTCTAGATACTGGGATTGCCACACTTTTTCCTTAATTCTCATTGGTCAAGCCAATTCACGAAGTGGTGGTCTTCTATAGCAGAGGCTCTTTTGCTGGATAGAACTCCGTCGGCTATCATCTCCTTGTTTTTGCCCGATTTCCATGAGCCGACAGTAGTGTCTGTCAACAGTTCCAGTGAGGAGAGTTCTGGTTATACCAATTCATCGGTAGCTGTAGAGGTATTGGCCTTTCAAGCTTCTTCTATAATCAAATGTTTTCCTTACATCGGCTTGACCGAGCTCCTTTTGCCTTTTTGCATGACGAGACCGCGAAGGATTCCGACAAGCAAGCAGCCAACCCCATAACTTTATCAGTCCCATTTGGCAGCGACCGTCAGGCAAAGATGGCAAGCCAAGCAACAGGCCTTACAGGCTATTCATCGGGTAATCTGGGCATCCAAAGCGCATCCCTCTTGGACTTGCCAAGAAGAAACGTCCAACAAGTAAGTTACATGGACATGATGAATAAGTTTTATTATCGTCCTTCCGTTGATACTCATTCTAGCTGATCTTAATTTCCAGAGAGAGCAAAAACATACAAGTCTACGGCGAAGAGATCTCCCAAGCCTGTGGAGCATAGCGCCAAAACCTCCCCTGGTCGATCGGCTACCGGGGTAAGTTCTCACGTCTTGGCTCTCATTTACTTTTAAGTCCGGACTTGTACTAACCGCAGCGTTCTTTGAATCAGCCATCACCATCGGTGCAGATGGCCGTGATCTTAGCCGACATCCAAGGCACCTCATCGACTATTCCGCCGTCCCTTTCCTCGATGCTCCTAATTGTGCTTCCTTCGGCGACTGTTGTGCCTACTTCTCCGGTGCCGTCGGTGGACCCAACTGATCTTTTGGGCTTCACCTTGGATGAATTGGATGATCCTGAGGTGATGGCCACAGACGACTACCCGGTCGACATCTGCAAGATCATCGACGCCTCCGCTGTAGCATCGGCCGTTGTAACCTCTACACCAGGCATGCAAGATCGCCTTGATTATCTTTTTCATGAGGTCACACAGCCTGAAGCCAAGTTCCTAGCCGATATGCAGCTTTTGAGGACTGCCATGGCCGCGGTTGAAGTCGATCTGCCTTCTGAAGCCATGAAGGCCTTTTTAGATGTCTACCATCTGGATGGCCAGAGGGAGGTGGTGGAAGCCGCGAGGAGAAGAATTGCTCAAAGGGAAGTTCAGCAAGCCAACAAGAAACTTCTAGACTAGCTGGTGGCCGAGACGAAGCTAAAGAAGCAAAGGTTCAATCAAGATGCCTCTGGTTACAAGTTAGCCAAAGCCAAAGTCCAAGAGCTTGAATCAGCCAAAAGGTCTCTCGAGAAGAAGTTGGCCGTGGTCACCAAGCAACTCGCCGAGTGCCAAGTGCGCATCTCTGAATCGGCTACTTCGCTGGTAGATCAAAAGCAACATATCAGCGAGGTATTTGTCAAGGTTAAAAAATAATCTGCCAAAATGATCATCATTCCCGGCAACGCCAAGGATGATCAACAGACCGTAGACAGCGTCCAAGAGACCATTGGGAAGGCGGCGGTGACTCTATCGGCTTTAGGAGCCAGACTGCCCGGATTTGGGCTATAATTTGCTCATACATTTCCACTGATGCCAGTTTAAATGCTTGGGGTTTTTGTGATGCTACTCAAATAGGCTGTCTAACAGATTTTTTTGATGTTTTTGTACTGCTTTAAATTCGGTTGAAAAACTATGTCTTATTGTAATCGGCTGTGTAACTGATTCCTGTAATGTATTTTCCTTAATCCACGCATTATGTTTTAATCGGCTTATTTAACCGATTATCTTCTGTTCTCATTAGCTCGACACGATCATGATCCGATCCATACGCTGGGGTAGTACGCTTTTAAATATTTTCCATTGATTGTCTTTGGTAGCACCGATCCCTCGAGTGTTTCGAGAATATACGAGTTCCCTTCGATCAGCCGATATATCCGGTACGGCCCTTCCCATGTTGGCGATCATTTACTGAATCGGTTTTCTTCAGATCGGCAATATAGTTTCCCACACCAAATCGGTTTCATTGAACGTTTTTGGCACAACTCTTTTGTTGTATGCTCTAGGAACCCTTTCCTTGTTCTTCTTGAGCCGATTGTAATCAATCTGGTTTCCGCCAAATCATCTAAACCACCGATCATTAGTTCTTTGTACTCGTTAGCAAACAAACTATTTTGTCTGGCCACCCTCAGGGAATCGATGTTTATCTCTACGGGTAGAACGGCCTCGTGCCCATATACCAACTAAAATGGAGACAACTTGGTCGATCCATGGTACGCTAGCCAATATGCCCACAACGCCTCCGATAACACAGAATGCCAATTCATTGGTTTTTTTATTAATCTTCCTTTTTATTAGTTTGATGAGGGTTTTGTTGGATGACTCAGCTTGTACGTTAGCCTGAGTGTAGTATGGTGATGAATTAAGTAGCTGAATGCCCAGGCTTTTTGCAAAGGTTTGGAACTCATCGATATGAACATGGTGACTTGATCGGTCGTAATGGTTTGTGGAATACCAAACCGATGTATGATGTGTTCGTTAACAAAGTTGATTACTTCGGTACTGGTAACCTTTTTGAGGGGCACATCCTCCACCCACTTTGAAAAATAATCTATTGTCGCAAGGATGAATTTGTGACCTTTACTCGATGCTGGGAATATCTGGCCGATTACGTCCATCCCCCATCCCCGAAATGACCAAGGTTTGGTGATCGGGTGTAGAGCCGATGCTGGTACGAGTTGTACGTTTCCAAATTTCTAACATGTTTGACATCCTTTGTAATATCTAAAACAATCCTCTAGAATCATCGGCAAATAATTTCCTGTTCGTCTTAACATCCACTTCATCTTATGAGCCGACTGATGGGACCCGCAAATTCCTTCATGAACTTCACCCATTGCCACCTTTGCTTCATCGGCTCCGAGGCATCTCAAAAGTAGTCCCTCCATGGTTCGAAAGTATAACATCCCTTCCAACATGACATATTTTAGAGCTTGTTGCCTGACTTTTCATGTAGTCGGCTTCGATGGGGCCGCTAGATAATTCCTAACCTCTGTTCTCTAGTCGATGGAGTCGATACACATTACTACCTTGTCAACCGACTCAATTATGTCATGTCGGCTATAATTTTTATATCCTGATGCCTGTTGTGCCAGCAGGTTAGCTCTATCATTTAATTCTCTAGGGACATGCTCGATGGAGAATGTCGTAAATGACCCGATAGATTGAAGGCATTGCTCTAGGTATTGTGCTAGTATTTCATTGTTGCATCGGAATTCCCCTTTGACTTGCTGCATGTCGGGACCCGAATCTACAAATCCGGACCCTCTGTGTATTCAGCACTAGTCCAGGAACGCGCTAGTGCACACAGTCTCAACATTGGTAAATATCACAATCATACCACTCGATACTAATAAAGTACTTTAATTAGATAAACAAACTGGTTGCTTGACCTTAGGGTCAAGTTACAAATATACGCCTCGCAGGGCGAAACTTATTAAAAGAGAAATAATAGCAGCGGAAAATAAGATAACATCGTGGCGCCATCCAGTATACCACAGGCAACCGACTGGGCTCGCTCCCTAAGTAGACGGTTCCTCTTGGAGCTCTTCCTCCAAAGCTGGTGTAGTCTCCTCTTCAACTGGTGTTGTATTGCGGCAAGGGTGACTACTTGGTACTCAGCAAGTCATGCACAGAATGCAAGCTAATATACTATATGCATGGCTTGATACAAAGGAATAGCTCAAGGTATATTTGCAGTAAAGAGCATTTAACAAATAATATAAGTAGATTCGAAAGCAGTAGAAACAAGTATATCATCAATAACTTTTCAAGGAGTTTAGTAAACATCTTTCCCATTCCTAATCCACATTTCCATCAACATCACTATTAATCCAACCCAACCTTTCAAGTCCAAGTTATTTTGAGAAAGTCTAACCCTTGACTGTAATTCCCGAGCGATGTCCAATACCGCGGACACGGCTATTCGAATAGATTTTACACTCTGCAGAGGTTATGCACTTTACCCACAAGATACAGTCAAACACTACAAAGGCGAGTGTCCATAACAAAGTCTTTCGAAAACTTCTAACAGCACAAGTGAGCCTCCCTGGTTATTGCACACTAACCCTTCCCTTAGCGAAGGCGAAGTTTAGGCCAATCAACCGTTAGATGGGTACCTGGCCGCAGCCCCGGTACGCTCCCCCGTACAACTACACAAAAGGTATAGTTGACATCCTGAGGTCCCACAGGTACGTTATTAGCAACTTATTCAACTAGGTCCGTCCCATTACAGACATGTGGTTGCACGCTTGACTCAGTTCAAAGGCTTGCAAGGTTAAGTCCTTAGGGTGACCAGGGCAAGACTACCCGAAGAACCAACACAATGTCCCCGGTGCCACAACTGGCCCACCCGATCATTCTTGCCACATGCCCCAGTCAAATCTATTTATCAAACCCTAGTTGATTACCATGCACCATGTGCCATCAACATCACAACACATGATACCTTTCCAAAACAGGTTCAATATATCATTAAGTCAATATTAACATTTGATTGTCCAAAATCATGTCAAGAGCACGTAGCAGGTCTAAGCAATATACTACAACGATCTAAATTCCCATGTTGGCAATTTAGTAATGTCCAACTAGTAAACCAAGGGTCATGGCACATATTTAATTAACCAAGGTGTCATACAGCAATTTGGCAATTATCTAATTCCCCGGAATCAAATAAAGTATTTTCTAATTAAACTAGCATGCAATAAATTGAATCAAAATACGTTTCAAAAAGGGATCAACATGGTCAAAGCACAACTTGCCTTCAAAGAGTACTTGCTCTTGGTCCTGAGTTGGCTCCTGGGTCAACACTTCTCCCTCGAAGCCTTTGGGCACTTCAATGTCTACTCGTAAAGCGTGCAAATAGCAATAAATAAATAAATAGTAGCCAAAGAGTGTCCAAACATCCAAATAAAGTTCACAAACAGAGAGAGCATAATTTTATGAATTTTTAGAAACTGGAATCGTCAAATTCGGAGTTGAATTGCAAAAGTTATAAGTATTTAAAGTTTAATTAATCAATTAAATAATATTACAGAGAAAAAATTTAGTCCAAAAATTAAATAAAATTCATCATTAGGTAGATCTCAATTTTATACAAATTTAGAAATTTGAATCACTTAAATCGGAGTTCAAACGCAAAAGTTATAAGCGTTTGAAGTTTTAATCAAAATCTGAAATCAATAATTCGAATTAATAAATCATTTTCTTTTTCGAAAATTAATTGTTGCGTCAGCAAGGACACGTGGTAGCCTCTGATTGGGTGGCTAACGTCAGCCGGTCCATGGACGTGGTCCATGGTTTGGCTCGGTCCACCGTGGACTCGATCCACAGCACGTGTGACTGACAGGTGGGACCCACTGGTGACGTCATTGCTGACGTCAGCGGGGACTCAGCCCATTGCTAATAGGTGGGGCCCACTGGTGACGTCATTGCTGATGTCAGCGGGGACTCAGCCCACTGCTGACAGGTGGGACCCACTGGTGACGTCATGGGTGACGTCACGGTGCGGTCACTGACATGTGGGCCCGCCTTGTCAGCCGCTGGGGTTCACGCGCGCATGGCGTGGCTGACAAGTGGGCCCTCTGACACGCAGGCCCCGCGTGTCAGAGACACGCTCTCACGTGCGGTGCTGACCGCGACGGTCAGACTTCCAGCCACATGGCGCGATCTCGGCCGTTGATTCGAAAATCAACGGCCCAAATTGGATCTGGTGACGCACGTTTGGGGTGAACGTGGCCAATCTGGACCGTTGGATCTAGATCCAACGGTTGGGATTAGATCGGGGGTTTGGAATGGGATCTCACCGGCGGGTGACGTGGCGCAATCCTAGCCGTGCGATTGCGATCCGACGGCTGAGGGAGCTCGAATCCCGGCGATGGCGTGCGACGGTGCCGGCTGGCCAGAGCTGGGGACGGCGACACGAGCAACGGCGTTTCGGGCGTGCTCCGACGAGGTGAGTTCTCCCTTCGGGTGCGCCTCATCGCGGGAAGTTCGAATCTGGGGTCGTCGGTGGCGGAGGACGGCGGACGGCGGCGGGGCGAAGCAAAAACCGCGGCGGAGAGCTTTTCCAACTACGGCGAGCAATCGCGGGCGCTACGGTGCGCTACGGGCAGCGGCTAGGGCAAAATGCGTGCGGGGTGGGGGTGAACCTCGGGGCATGTCCCGGGCTTTAAATGCCCTCGGCGTCCGCGCGGAAAACGGAACCCTAGGCCCACACGGCGGCGGACGCGGCGGCGGAGTCCGTTTCGGACTCGGTGGAGACGATGACGGGTAGCCATCCACATGGCACGATCGACGGCCACGATGGCGCGGGCGAGATCGGATCCGGACCGGATCCGGTCGAATCGGTGCGGCTCATCGTGGGCCGTTGGATCTTGATCCAACAGTCCACAGGTTAGGGTTCGGACGCGGTTGGGTCAAGTCAAGTGGCGCAGCTGGCTCGGGTCGGACTCGAGTCCGACTCTGACCCGGGGAACAGTAATCGACCCGGTCGGTCCTTTTCCAGCGAATTAATATTTAAAATAATTTCCAGAAATTCATTTAATTCATTAAAAATAGCAAAAGACTCAGAAAAATTCCAGAAAAATTCTGGAAAATATTTTGGAACATTTTGGACTCAAATAAAATATTTCCAACAAAATTTTATTTGCAAAGTTAAATTCTTTAATTATTTCAAAATGGAATAAATTCAAATAAATTCCAAATAAATTCAAATAAATTCCAAAAAATTCCAAAAATTCACCAAAGTGCCAAATCACACTTGAATTTAAGAAAAGCAAAATTTTGGGATGTTACACTGCACGAGTAGCAATGAATCCCCAAATACCTTGACACAGCTTACTCCGATACCCTCCAACAATTGTAGACCCTTGAGCAGTGCCTTGTATTCTGCTTGATTGTTGGAGCATCTGCTATTAAGCCGATATGCAAATTCGAAGTTATGCCCTTTTGGCGAAATCAGGACTATACCGATGCCGTCGCCTTCCTGGCACACTTACTGTCGACGTTTGGTGTCAGCAATAATCTTAGGGGGTGTGAATCTATGGGGCAAGGTGCTGGATCAGGAACTCGATGGTAACACAAGACAAGAGTTTAGACAGGTTTAGGCCCCCTACGGTGGAGGTAATACCCTAGTCTTGTGTTCTGGGATTGTGTGGTGTATCTCTTCTCTGATTTCTGAGATCCCTCCACCTCCTCTTATATATGAAGAGATAGAGGAGTCCAACTTGGTTACAAGGGGAAGAGCCCGAGTTGGTTATAAGCAAAGAGATCATATCTTTCCTTATCCAGGGAGATTTCGCCTACGGTTACAATCTTGCCTTTCTACTTTTCCTGGCCAGCTACGATGGGATCGTTCGCATGACACCGGAGCATACACGCCTGACCTTGTCCATCCCTCTTCTGGCCAGTCCTCCCAGGTTTCCATGCGCACACCCGGTTCTTGTGCCCTCCACAGTAGCCCCTGAGTGCTTTGCAGTCGAGTTGCCTTTGATAGCTGCAAGCAAGGAGTTTGCAAAGGACTCAGCATCAACCTACTCACCGAATGCTTGAGGACACCTCTTTTGCAATGGGGTACCAGTGTTCGACCCTTGTAGTGGCGCACCAGCAGAGATATTAGTGATCGGCCCGACTTGGGGTGCTCTGGGTGTACATCTAGAAGGACGCAGGTGACCAGCCTGACTTAGGGCGCACCTATGATGCATCCAATAGGATGCTGGTAGTCAGCCCATCTTGGGGCGCAACTAGGATGCATCCAATAGGACGCTGGTGATCAGCCCGACTTGAGGCGCACCTGTGATGTATCTAATAGGATGCTGGTGATCCGCCCGACTTGGGGCGCACCTGTGATGCATCCAATAGGACGCTGGTAGTCTTTACGCCTCGCGCAAATTTTTACGTGTTGCCACACTTTTGTTGTTTAACGGTGCCTTTTCTCGTACGGCTTGGTTGGAAGCGTTCACCGGAAGCTTTGACTCGGTCCGGGCTTAAAACTTCTAATTAAACCCGAACTGGGAGCGCGCCTTCGGATCCTCAGTACCCTTTTGCAGAGGAAGAGACACTGTTTTCCTCGCCTAAAGGAGAAAACCTGGCGCCGCACAATGCATTTAATGCGACTTTTCAGCGGGGGATGGTTTTTCTCTTCCCCGTTCTTCATTTCTCCGCCGTCGCCTTTTGCACCGCATTTTCCTAGGGCTCCCCACTCCTCCCAACGCTCGCCTGCTTCCTCCACTACCACTGCGTCCGACATGTTGCCCATATCCTAGGATTGGGCCGTCTCGGTGGTGACGAAAACGCGCCTGGAGGCAATGGTCTCCGCCGGAGTCCTCCCGCCATTAGTACTGATCGGAGCATGCCTGGAAGCGGGTGAGTCTTCCCCTACTCCTTGCCCAGAGGAGGTTGTCGTTTTTGAGTCCTTTTTCTGGCGCGGGTTTAGCTTACCCTCTAGCGCCTTCTTCCGTGGCCTTCTTCATTACTATGGGATTGAGTTGGTCCATCTCAATCCCAACTCCATTCTTTAGATCACAGTTTTTGTTCATCTTTGCGAGGCCTACATTGGCATTCGTCCTCACTTTAGCCTCTTCCGCCATCTTTTCCTTCTTAAGCCCTTCCCGAATAAGAACACCCCCAAACTGGTTGGGGGTGCGGGTCTTAAGCTCCGGGATGGGTTGAAGAAGTCCTATTTTGCCATTCCCTTCCGGTCTTCTAACAAGGGTTGGCATCAAGAATGGTTTTACTATTCCAACCTTGAGCCCTGCCTCCCTGTCTTCTCCGGGCGAAAGCCCGTTGTCTCAGTTTCTTGGACTAAGCCTCCTCTCGACTCCGACGAGTACCAAGTTGGGGAACTTATGGCCATCATCCATCAGTTGAAGAGTGCCAGCTTGCACGGGGTTGGTATCACTACCATCTTCGCCATTCGCCACGTACAACCGCTCAAGGAACGGGTCCACCCGGGATTCGAATACCTGGGAAGGTCAGATCCCACTCGGGAGTCGTCCGCAAAAGTTCCAGAGGAGGTGCTTGATGGGTGGCTGAACGACTTCTTCGCTCCCGGCACGATGTTGGACTGCTGGGCATGCCTGAGATCCTTCCGTGTGGAGCGTCCTCCCCCTTCGGTAATCTTTAAGCTTTAGGACGAGTCTCCAGTTCTTTGTCCTTAGTTGCTCTTAGCCTAAATGGTCTCTTTTTCCGTAGGGACGAGAGGTCTTCTTTTATGATGCTCCAATCCTCGAGTATCCCGAGTACCCAGGGTGCAAACTGAAGAAGCCCGGTCAGCCTTCATCCAGAGAGTCTAACGAGGGTCTGGAGATAATAATATCGGAGACCCCAATCCCTTAGGACCCTGCCGCCTTCCCAGGTGATGCCCCTTACATGGGGGCAGGCTTGAAGCGGTCGGCCCCAGCTTGTCCCCCTGCGCCGAGTGCAAAGAGGGGAAAATGAGCGACTGGGCGGGGCTCCTTTAGTCCTCGTGCCTCCCCCAGAGTTCCATGCGATGACCTAGTTGCCATGCTGAGTGCGGAGAAGGGGAAGGGAGTAGCCGTACAGGAATCCTCAAGCCCTCGGGCTGCCTTTACTACTCCAAGCGGTGGCCCGACCATCCAAGAACCCTCGAGCCAGCCTCCGACGTAGCCTGCCCCACAGGCCCAAGAGCCAGACCCGTAGTCCTTGCCCTCCAGCAGTGGTTCATTCGCCCGGGCCGGGCCGGGGCTAAGGATAAAGAGGTCCAACAGGTAACTCATTGTTTTGTTACCTCTTTCAGTTCCCATTGTTTTGTCGAAGCAAGCTTATGATCTTTCCGTTTCTGCCAGGAAACCATTGACTGATGTCCCTGTAAGCTCCTGTCCCTCGTGACTGGTCCAAGTAAGCTCCTGTCCCTCCCCCGCTCATTGGTTCTCCATGCTGCCTCTTTACTCTTCTTTTGTCACCCTCAGACCCTGGGGGCCGCTTGAGGAAGAAGACGGACTTCTTGCGGCGCATCCTTCCTTCCATCAAGACGAGCAAAGATAAAAGGGATGAGTTGGCAGAGATTCGGAACTAGTGCTTCCAGGAATTGCAACAGCTTCGAGCTAAAGTACGGTCTCTACACCTGGATAAGCTGGACGCGTCTGGTTCCCCCCGAGGTAAGCTCTCCCTTTGGCCAACTGGCCTTCGCGGCTTTCCGTCTTCTATCTCTGACTTTGTCTGAATTTCTCAGCTAGGGACACCACCTTTGCAAAACTCAAGGACTGGCTTGCTACATCATAGGAGCAACGCAAGGTGTTGGAGGAGAAGTCCCGAGTTTCGGAGGAGAAGCTCAAGGCTGCGGAGGGTCGTGAGTGCCAGGATAAGGCCGAGTAGGAGAGGCTGTTGGGGGAGCTCGAAGGAATGTGTCTGATCCTTTTTTGTCTTGGCAGTTCGTAGGATGTCTTGGGTTGCTGACCTACTCTGTTTGCAGAGCACCGGAGGAGGGCGCGAGTGCAGTTTGATGATCTTGAAGAGAGAATTCAATATGCTGATGTGCTACGCTCTGCCTACCAACAAAATTCCTAGTCGGTGTTGACTTTCCTACACCCCTGCGACCCGAGCAGCGGAAACCTGGCCCTCCAACTCTTGCGGGTGGCACCCGAGAGGCTTAGGGCCCATGTACGGGAGAGAGCGATCACGAGTTCTAATCAAGCGCTGGCAATCATGAAGTCGCTGTACCCCCGAGTGGAGCTTGAGGCCGTCAAGGAGGGCTTTGCCTATACAGTGGACAACGAGCAAGCCGCTACTCTTTTGAAGGATGTCGAGGACGTCTCGGAGGCTTTAGATGAAAGCATGGAATTAAATCCTATATAAACGTATGTAAACGGGAGCTTGAAACTTGTTAGCTGTGAATGCATGTGGATTTTGCTTGATGCTTGTCTTCCTTATTCTTGATGGGTCAATAGCCTGGTGCCCCGTCTGACTGGAGCGTTGCTCGAGTTCTTTTGTCCGACTGGGCTGGCGCCCTTTTCCGACTAGTGAGGCTTCCGAATGCTTTTCCGACCAGTGCTGAATACAAGGAGAAACAACTTGGTAGAAGCGTGAGCATGCACTTACTAAGTGTTGTGGTCATTAGACATGATAGCTTAGATCGGGGACTCGTGCATGTGCGAACGTGCACTTACTAAGTGTAGCCCCCGGCTTACTACCTAGTTGAGAAGCAACTAAGTCGTAAGACAAAAGGAAACATTTGTAATTAAAAGTAGAGGGAAATTTTGACATCACCGAAGCATTTTTAACTTAATGCTTGCATGGTCAATCAAGCCTTGCTCGGAATTGGTGCAGTGTTGCTTTGGCTTCCTGCCCCTGCATTCAATTCAATCTTCTTTGGCTTCCGCGCCTCTAGGTATAAGAAGGGGCGGGGAGCGTTTCTATGGGTGCAGCTGCTCTCTTCTTACCGGTCTCAAGCCTTCCTCCTTCTGTTCTTCTTCTCTCTGTCTCCTCTGATGGCGGGCTTCCCCGATCCCTGGTACCAGGGGCTGGAGAACGAGGAGCTGTGGAGGTAGTATGACGAGGCCTTGGCCGAGATTTGGGAGATGGAGGCCTTCGAGCATGACACGGCCGCCGTCGATGCGCTGCTGGAGGCCGTCTCCTAGCTCTTCAGGGTGAGGGATGCCCTTATCGCGGCAATCGGGCGGGCACGCCGTGGCGGGGCTTGAAAAAAAAGAAGAAAAAATTACAGGTGTATATTATATATATATATATATTATGTATATGTAATGAAATGAATGGAATACTATGTTTCCTCATATTCCCCCGTGTACTCCTTTTTTCCATTTTGCATGGCTTATGAATTCATCCGAGCAACGTATCCCCTTCTCATTCACGTGTTCCGTCCGACTGGGTCAGCCCCCGAGTGTTGGTAGTTGACTAGGGTTCGTTGCAGATGGCTCAACGTTTCATGCTTTGGGATTTTAACGCACTCGGCTTTCTTTGCTGATGCTTTAGGAAAATGGGGGTATCTAGGGTGTTTTTCAGATAGAGAATACTTCAAAAAATGTTTTATTCATAACGGCAGGATCAAAATACAGGATTCAGGCATAGAAGCGACGTAGCTGTTCTATATTCCAGGTATTGCTGATGACTGCACCGTCTTCGTGTTTGAGCCGATAGGTTCCCGGCCGTACTACCTCATCGACAACGTAGGGGCCTTCCCAGCTCGGGGAGAGTTTGTGCTCACTCTTCTGATTCTTTCTTAGAACCAGGTCTCCTTTGGAGAAGGCGCCCCCCCGAACGTTACGATCGTGATAGCGACGTAGTCCCTGAAGGTATCTGGCCAATTAGATTGCTGCGACGTCTCTTGCTTCTTCAAGTCGGTCGAGGTCCTCTAGCCTGCATTCTTCTGATCTGTCTTCGTTGTGGCTCCGAACCCTCGGGGATCCGAATTCCAACTCGGTAGGTAGGATTGCTTCTGACTCATACACCAGGAAGAAGGGTGACTACCCGGTGGCTCGACTGGGAGTAGTTCTGAGTCCCCAGAGCACCGAAGGCAATTCCTTCACCCATCGGGTAGGGTTAAGGCGATCAAAGATCCTTGCTTTGAGTCCTTGCAGCACCATGTCGTTGGCTCGTTCAACCTGTGCATTGCATCATGGGTGGGCCACTGATGAGAAACATATCTTGATCCCCAGCTCCTCGCACCAGCTTTGGAACTCCTCCCCTCTAAACTGGGTGCCATTGTCTGTTATGATTCTGTTCGGAGTGCCAAAATGAACCACAATTTCCTAAAAGAATTCCTTTACCTTAGCTACAATAATGGTGGCGACCGGCTTGGCTTCGATCCACTTGGTAAATTTGTCCACAGCGATGAAAAGGTGGGTGAACACGCCTTGCTCCTTTTTCAGGGACCCTACCATATCAAGCCCTCAGACTGCAAACGGCCAAGTGATCGGGATGGTTTGCAATTCCTGGGCTGGCACATGAGTTTGCCAAGCGAAGAACTAGCAGCCTTCACAAGTGCGAACAATATCCTCCGTGTCAGTTACTGTAGTCGGCCAAAAGAAACCTTGGCGATATGTTTTTCCGACTAGGGTTCTTGAAGCCGCGTAATGCCCGCATACTCCCGAGTGGATTTGCTTGAGGAGATTTCTCCCTTCTTGCTCAGAGATGAACCGCCTGAGCATTCTGGAAGCGCTTTTCTGAAAGAGTTCCCCTCGATGACCGCGTAGATCTTGCTTCTGCGCGTGACGCGCTCTGCTTCTATGCGATCTTCAGGTTGTTCGTCCTTTATCAGGTAATCCAGGTAACGGCCTGTCCAGTCGGCGCTGATGACAAACACTTCCATGTCTGCTGAATGGGACATTTTCTTGTTTACTTGGCGTAGGCTCGTCCAGGGTTTGTGGAGTTCTTCCACAAAAACACCCGTTAGCGCGTCTGCTCGACTGGATCCTAGTTTGGCGAGCTCGTCGGCAGCTTCGTTGTCTCGTCGAAGCATGTGGGATAGCTCCAGCCCATCAAATTTGTCTTCCAATCTTCGCACCTTCTGACAATATGCAGCCATCGTATCATCAACGCATGACCAATCCTTTTGCACCTGATTGATCACAAGTTGGGAATCTCCGTGAACAGCCAATCGTCGGATACCGAGTGATATGGCGATACGGAGCCCATGGATGAGTGCTTCGTACTCGGTGGCATTGTTTGACGCTGGAAAGTGAATATGTAGAGCGTACTTCAATTTTTCCCCTTTTGGAGAGGTGAGCACAACTCTAGCCCACGCGCCGTTGAGTGTGAGGGAATTGTCGAAATGCATCATCCAGTATTCGAGTTTCTCGCCGGTCGTTGGGCCCTGCAGTTTCATCCACTCGGTAGTGAAGTCAGTGAGTACTTGTGATTTTATGGCAGTGCGAGGCTTGAATATAATCTTAAAGGCTCCAAGCTCGGCTTCCCACTTGGCGATCCTCCCGGTGGCTTCCCGGTTATGGAGTATATCTCCGATTGGGAAGGAAGTGATTACTGAAATCGCGTGCTCTTGGAAGTAGTGCTTGAGCTTCCGGGAGGTAATTAGCACGTCATAAATGAGCTTCTGTATCTGGGGGTACCGTACCTTGGATTCGCCCAATACTTCGCTGACGAAGTAAACCGGGAGTTGTATCTTCTGTTGGCGCCCCTCTTCTTCCCGCTCCAAAACGATTGCTGCACTGACCACATGGGTAGTTGCGGCTATGTAAAGCATAAGTGGTTCCTCCGGCATTGGGGATGCTAGTATTTGGGGTATTGTTAGAAAGGTTTTCAGATCTTCAAAGCTTGCTGTGCTTCGGAGGTCCACTGGAATTGGTCCTGCTTCTTAAGGAGTTTGAAGAACGGTGATCCCTGCATCCCTAAGCGAGAGATGAATCTGCCGAGTGCCACCATGCACCCCGTAGCTTCTAGACATCCTTCTGGCTTGCTGGCGGCTTCATTTTCAAGATGGCATTGACTTCTCCGGGTTTGCTTCGATGCCATGGTGGGACACGATGAACCTGAGAAGCTTTCCCGAAGGGACTCCAAAAGTGCACTTCTCAGGATTAAGTTTCATCTGGTAAGCCCTTAGGCTTTCGAATGTCTCGGTTAAGTCGGAGATGAGATTTCACCACGACGTCGTCCACATAGGCCTCCACATTGCGCTCGAGTTGGTTGTGAAATCATCGTTGTATTGCGTGTTGATAAGTTGTGCCGGTGTTCTTCAACCCGAATGGCATTATGACATAACAGAAAGCTCCGAACGGCGTGATGAACAAGGTTTTGATGCAGTCTTCTTCCTTAAGCTGATCTGGTGATACCCTAAGTAGGCATCCAAAAAGCTCAGGAGTTCGCAGCCGCCGGTGGAGTCTATCACTTGATCGATACAAGGCAGCCCAAAAGGGTCTTTTGGATATGCTTTGTTGAGATCGGTGTAATCAACACACATGCGCCAACTTTTATTCTTTTTGTGAACAAGAACCGGGTTTGCTAACCAGTCGGGATGATACACTTCTTTTATAAAGCCTGCGGCTAGTAGTTTAGTGATCTCCTCTCTGATTGCGTTATGACGATCCTGGGCAAACCACCGAAGCCGCTGTTTGACCAGTTTTACGCTTTCTTTTACATTTAGAGCATGCTCGATCACCTCCCTCAGGACACCAGGCATGTCGGATGGTTTCCAAGCGAAGATGTCCTGGTTTGCCCGGAGGAAAGTGACGAGCGCGTTTTCCTATTCCTGACCGAGTCTTGTCCCAACCAGAGCCGTTTTGGTTGGGTTGGATGGATCGAGTGCTATTTTCTTGACCTCTTCGTCAGGCTGGATTCCTGCCTTAGCTTGCTTCTTGGTCGGGATCTCCTCATGTTGCTGAGTGGACACCATTAGCCGGAGTTTCTCCAGGTCGACCGACGCATGTAGGGTTTCAACCAACTCGCAGCTCTCCTTGTCACACTAGAAAGACTGCTTGACGTCCCCCTGAACCGTAATGATGCCTTTTGGACCTGTCATCTTAAGTACCGAGTAGGTGTAGTGTGGTACTGCCATGAATTTTGCCAAGCCTAGTCTTCCCAAGATGGCGTGGTATGCCTTCTCGAAATCGGCCACTTGAAAGTTCATGCATTCTGTCTGGTAATTGTCTTTTGTATCAAACGTGACGGGCAAGACAATCTATCCGAGTGGCACGGAGGAAGTCCCAGGGATTACACCATTGAATGGTGACGGACTCTGCTTGAGCTCCGAGCGTGGGATCTTCATGTCGTCAAAAGTTTTGGCGAACAAGATGTTGAGCCCACTTCCTCCATCAATCAAGACCCTTTTAAGCTTTATGCTGCGGATGACTAGGTCCAACACCAGGGGATATCTGCCAGGAAAGGGAATGTGGTCGGGATGGTCCAAATGATCGAAGGTGATGGATACTTCTGACCACTTCAGGTATTGGGGGGCCGCCGGCATGATCGCGTTGATGTCCCGATTGGTAAGCTTTTGCTTCCGCTTGGATTCATACGCGTCCGACCCCCCGAATATGAAGTTGAGCTCGTGCTCGATCTCTGGGAAGTCACCTTCTGTGGAGGGGTCCTCTTTCTTCCCACCTTCCTTCTTATCTTTGGACTTTGACTGATTCTGATTTTCCTATGCGAATCTTTTCAAAGTGAAGCAATCTTTTGCTGCATGCTTTCCCTTTGGGTGGAAAGGGCATTGCGCATTCATTACCTCATCGTAATCTTTGTTCTATGGAGCCTTCATCTTTCCACACTCGGCTGCCACGACCAACTCCTCGCCCTTCCGTTTCTTATCCTTTTGCTTTGAGGACCTAGCATGGTCTTTCTTGTCTTTCTGTGGGGGTCGATCTTCCCGGCATTCCGCTAGTGCGTTTGAAGCAGCCGCATAGTGGTCGGTTAAAGCAAACATCTCCCGAGCCTTGGTTGGAGGTTTCCGGGACATCTTCTTGATGAGATCGGGATCGCTGACTCATTTTTGGAAGGCGGCAATGACGACCACTCCGAGATGTCTCGAACAGTGTTCTTTTTCTGCGTGAATCGTCGAATAAACTCTCTCAGGGATTCGTTCTTCTTTTGATGAAACTGGTAGAGATCCCAGTCCCAGGCTTCTCAAAAGTGCCCTAAAAGTTCGTAATGAACTAGTCACAAAGCTCTCCCTAAGAGTCAATGGAGTCCCTTGGAAGCCCTGTAAGCCATGCTTGGGCCGAAGGAGCGAGCATGATTAGCAAGTAGTTTGCCATGGGCACGAGAAGAAGTACAATGAGATCATTGTTGATAATGCAGAGGTAGAGGTTGCACCATACATGTACTACTTGTAGGTACGTCAATGCATAGTTGTTCACAAGATCATTTCACTCTTTCCACACTTCTTCATACAATAAATATTCATACTCCTTATTTAATTTTGCCTCTTGTAGGTCTCCGGTGGCTTACGGTGTCATCCATGCTTCAAGCCTTCAACAAGTATTTCTCTCATGTATGTATTTATGAAACAAATTGTGATGGATGGAACGCATGATGTTTGTGAATATAATTTAAATGTTTATCATTTGTGATCATATTATGTAATGCTTTTATTATGTTGCCTAGTTAAAGTGTTCAAATCCAAAAATCAGGCGAAATACTGCTGAAATTTGGTTGTGTACAGTATTTTATGTGCAAAAATTTAGTAAATTTCATTCAATGATTATTTTCAAAAATTTTCTAACTTTTTCTAGCCCCGGGATACCATTTTATAGTACTTTTCACTCTATGAATTTTTATAAATTACTCAAGCTTGATCATTATCTACAAATTTCATGAAAATATTAATGATATGTGAAAAGCATAAATAAAAAATTTCAAAAAAATTTAACAATTTTTACACACTTTTTACATCATTTTAATCTGGTCAAGATCTCAGCTATTTGTGGCGAAATTTTGGTTTCTGAACCGAAATCTCGAGAATTTCGATTAAAAAAACAAATTCAAATTTACTTTTTGAATTTCGTCTGGCTTTCATCCGAAATAATGAGATTTGTATGAAATATCGGATTTCGGTGAGTAACGAGATTTTACCCTAAATCAAAATTTTGAACCCTGGCTAGGACACATCCATTGAACCCACCTTAATGATTGACACTATCAGCTTGTCATCGTCCCGGTCTACGCATCAATTGGACTGGTGTTGTCTCCTTAGAAAATTGTAAGGTGTTGTTTGGCTCGTGTTGTCTTTTAAAATGGAGTTTTGATCGTTAATTTTTTTATAATATTTATTCATATCTACACAATTATAATAATAAATGCGTGTTTTTAAATATGAATCCAACGATTACACTTAACTAAAGGTCACTTTTCACATAACATATAAATGCCAATTTTGGTGATCAATATATGAAAACAACATCAATATTACAATATTTTTTGTACGAGATCGATGCGTTTCGTTGGCAAAATATGGGTACAAATTCTGGCAATATTTTTGAGTGATGATACTAACAACAGATTGACATATTAACCACTACTATAGAACAGGATATCACTATCGCTTCATCTGTGTCGGTTCCTAACTTTAGCGAAAACACCGATTGTGATATATCACAAATTTGCGTGACAGAGTTATCACAATCGGTTCCACACAAGAACCGATTGTGATGAAAACTCTCATCTAGCACACTAATCACTATCGGTTTATTTGTAGAATCGACATAGATAATACAATATTATTTGTGTCGGTTAGGGATAAAAATCAACTATGATAATGATACACTCGTCACAATCGGTTTTTATGCCTAACCGACACAAATAATATTATTATCTATGTCAGTCCTTTGAAGAACCGACAGTGATGTATCGAATGTTACGTGGTTTTGTGAATGTTCTGTGTGTATTGTCAAATTGTGTAAGGTTTGTTTTTTTTCGGATGATGAACAGTAATGTTCCTCGAAAGGATCAATATCTCTGCTTCAATCCCAACTCTTGGTTCAACTCTCAGATAATTTATATAAGCATGTAGTGATGCAAATTATATATATTTTATATATAACATTATAGTAGCAGCAGATAATAATAATATATATACAATTTTCTACACATTATACTTCATTACAATATATAACATTAATTGTTTATAATTATATAAACATATTAACAAACTGCATTATAATTAATATTACATTACCACTCGTGGCTCTCGACCGAGGGTAAGGAGTCACTCGATTCGCTGGAGTCGCTGTCACTGGAGTCGTCGTCACTGGAGTCATCGTCGCTGGAGGAGACGCCGCGTGGTTCATCCTCTGATGATGAACAAGACGAGGCGTCGGTCCCCCAAGGGGTGGTGACTGTGAAATCATGTGCTGAAAAATTAGCTTAGAATTGAATTTGCAAAATGTGTTTGTTCATGTGTTTTGACAATTTGATAAGAAACAGTAAGTTTCGCTTTGGCGCCGGACCAAACATAAAGAAAACAGTAAGTTTCCCATCTACGATGGACCAAATTTGTTGGTCTGTCGTAAACATGCTTTGGCAACCTCATTTTCCCATGTACGACAGACCAAGTTTTTTGGTCTGTTGTAAACATGAATCTGAGTCCATTTGCGCCGAACCGATTTTGTGTACGACGGACCAAGTTTTTGGGTCTATCGTGCACATGTTTTTAAGCTCTTGTGCCAAACTCAATTTTCCAAGAAAATAGCAGTCAGCGCATGTACGACGGACCAAGTTTTTGGGTCTGTCGTGGACGTGCTTTTGAGATCATGAGCCGGACTCAATTTTCCAAGAAACCAGTAAATTTTGCATGTACGTCGGACCAATTTCTTTGGTCAGTCGTGAACGGCCTTTTGAGGATTGATTTCGCATGTACGACGGACTGATTTCTTTTAGTCTGTCGTGAACGTGTTTTCGCCGGAATGATTTCTTCTTGAAACCAATACTTTCACTTGTACACCGGACCGATTTTGTTGGTCCGTCGTGAATGGTTTTTTGAGTGACTTTTTCATGTGTACGCCGGACCATATTTTTTGGTCCGTCGTGAATGCGTTTTTGCTCGATTAGGGTTTTGAGCAAAATTGGAATTGTGTTTGATTTGTTTTTGAGATTATGAAATTTGTGAGAATTTCATGATGCTTGAAGTGGACTTTATGCAATGCTCGTGTGAGTATTTGCATGGATTGATGTGAGTCAAGTCGTGAACTTGTGCTCGGAATTGTTTTGTGGTTTGTTCATGTGCAGGTATTGCTCGAAGACGAACGTGGTCGATGACGGGACCGGAACTAGGTTCATGGAGGAGCTGAGGTTCGAGACTAGGTTCAGGGAGGAACTGAGATCTTGGTGGTCAAGGATGTCATGCGGGACATTCGGGCTAAGAGAATGGTGCACATGAAGAATGGTTAGTCACGTGAGAATGGCAGGAGGTCATTCGCGTGCAAAGTGTTAGTCACGTGAGTATGGCAGGTGGCCATACGCGTGCAAAGTGTTAGTCACGTGAGTATGGTAGGGTTGCCATACGCGTGCAAGAGTTGTACTCGGCCAGGTTGGGCCAAGAGGAGTTGTGTTGAATACATACTCCTTCTAGATTAGGAATTGTATTCAGAACTCTTTGTGTTTTGCTCCTTTAAATAGGAGGGGTGTCTCCGGTTGAAGGGCATTAATCGGAGCTGAGCGCATTGAGAGCCTCAAGCTCAGTTTTAGGGTTTGTACTCTTTTGATGAGAGTACTTTAGACAAAAGAAATAAAGATCAATTCTTCTAGATCTCATGCGTATACAAGAATCGCGTTGCTCTGGTGTTTCCTGTTTTGGTTCTTGTTTGCATGCTTGTTCTTTTCTAGATTGGTTTTGTTCTTTGAGTTTTATCTTGATTTGATCCATCAAAACCTTTCTAGAGAATTGATTTAGGGTTTCTCTAAGTTTAATTGATTAAACTTTTGTCGTTTCTGTTAAACTTTCAAGTTTACGTTAGATCAATTCTCATCATCTTTTGTCACAGCAAGATTGCGAGGTTCATAACTTTTGATCTGTAAGTCCGATCGAGCTGATTCTTTTTGGGTTCGATGCGTGTTAGAATCTAGTTTCTTGTGTCCAAATTTTAGATCGAGCTGACGGTTGGATCTCCAGGAATTCGCGTTTTACCGAATCTCTGTCATTCTATTTTTGTCGAAAACGAGGCAATTATTTGGTTCTGTTTTGGGGTGAACTTTTAATAGATCAAGAATTTGGTTTTAGCTTCCGCACAATCATTCACCCCCCTCTGATTGCTATATTCGTATACTTCGATCCTACAGTGACCCACTCGTACTGCTCCTCCTCCTCCTCGTCCTCCTCCTCTTCGTCGTCCTCTCTGGGGTGCTTCCTGGTGGCATTGGAGGTGCCCGGCCGGGGTGAGGCACTGGGAGAGACGTCGAGAGACAGCGGGGGCGACGCCTGGCCGGAGTGAGGCGCCGGGGGCTGAGGCGGCGCTGCCGGCGGCGGTGATGACGCTGGAGGATGGAAGTAAGGTGAGTCCACGGAGGAATCAGAGCTTACCGGAGAAGGAGGCGCTGCCATTGCTGCGGTCGAAGAGTCAGAGAAAACAAGAGCTATGGAAGACTACCGATGACCAAGAGGCATTGCCATTGCTGCGTACTTTTATATATAGGCTGCTTATTGATTGGGGAACGCGATGGTGTGATCAATGCTATGTTTGAACGGTTAAATTGGAAGGGAAGACCAAGGGGTGGATGAATATCAGTGTTGGTTCTTATCCAGAACCGACTGTGATGACTGATCCTATTACAGTCGGTTCTTTCTCAGAACCAACTATGATATATTATCTGTGTCGGTTCTATAAAGAAACCGACAGTGTTGAGGATCCAAATTATCACAGTCGATTTTACATATAAGCGACTGTGATAACCATTTAATCACAAATGGTTCTTGTATAGAACCGATTGTGATGAGGTTCGCTAGATTTCATATATGTATGTGTGTGTACCGTTGGGACTCGGGATGAACTTATAACTCTCGTCGATTTGGTGTTCTGGAGCCAAAAAAATACCGCCATTGCCTCAAAAAATGAATACTCTGGTTTAAACTTATATTTGGATGAGAAAATATGAAAGTCTTGAGGATGTGTGTGAAGAGGGTAATTTGATACATTAAGGAGATTTCTCTATTTTCTTGCCTAGCTTATTTGTGTCTTTCTTCAAAAGGTGGGCATTCCTTCAAATCCCTTTAATTTTGTATTAATGTACATTATTCGATTTTGATTTGGTGAATGTGTTATCTGTCATTAGCCCATATGGTTGAGAAATTAAATCATGGATCTTATCAGTGGGTTGAGGGTTAAAGTTAATTGAAATCCTAGCTAGCCTAATCAGTAGCTAGATTTCCCCTCATTTGTGGTTTTCTTCAAAAGGTGATCAGCATTATTTCCTACAAATCCCTTAAATATTGCAGTAGGACTTAAATTAATTTTTTTATTTGGTGAATGTGTACATTACATGTCATTATTGTTTCAATATAATTAATATGATCAATGGTAGACTAGTTTAGGTTGCGTAACCTATGCGTCTCCCGTTTGAGGGTGCTTGATATTTATAAATAAATAGTCTCGAATTGTCCACGTTTTTTGGACAGTTCGAGGATATGTGGCTCAGGAAAGTTCTTAAGCTGTTGTACAAACTCTAGAGAAAATTTCGGCAGCATCTCCCTGTTGTTCTCTGAATACACATCCTCTTGACCTGTTGTTGAGACGTGTATTTGGAGAACAGAGGGTAGATGCTGCCGAAATTTTCTTTGGAGTTGTACAGCAGCTTAAGAACTTGCTCGAACCACATATCCTCGAATGGGATTAGGACCTTACCTAATTAGAAATTAGGAGTCATCGTTGGTACGTACGTACTTAGTTGGTCAACAGATAGATGTTTCTTTAAGATCATTCAATTTCTAAACTTTGTTAATGCTTCAACCCTTCTTTTATTTCATTGATTAGGGCATTATTAATTTATTATTTGTGGTTTAATTGTAGATGAACCGTGAAGAATGGATGTATCAAAAAATCCGTGTGAGTGCTGAATTTTAGAGGGGAGTTAAGGAGTTCATAAGAATTGCAGAAGTAGATATGGTTATGAGGGGTGTAAAGTTCATATATTGTCCTTGTTTGGATTGCACAAATCTCAAGAGATTTAACAACTCAGCTCAATTTGAAGGCCATTTGATTTGACGTGGCTTCGTGAGGAATTACACGTGTTGGATCCATCATGGGGAGACAGGTAGTACCCCTGTGATATGCAACGAAGACATGAAGCCGATCACGAGTTGGAGCGTGATATGTTTGATGAGGATAATTTAGATCAAATGTTGCGGGATGTGCAGTGAAATTACACAGAAAGAGAGTTCAAAAAATTTAAAAGCTTGATGGATGATGATGACAAACCGTTGTTTTTGGGTTGCAAAGCGGAATACATCAAGTTGGGTTCGGTTCTTGCATTGTTTGAACTAAAGGCAAAACACCGTTAGACAGATACAAGTTTCAATGCACTTTTAGTACTTCTGTCGGATAAGCTTCCAGAGGGAAACGAGTTGCCAACAAGTATTTATGAAGCGAAGAAGCTATTATGTCCTATGGGAATGGAAATAGAAAGGATACATGCATGTCCAAATGATTGCATACTATACCGCAACGTCCATAAGGAACTGCGCATTTGACCAGTTTGTGGTGTACCCCGGTACAAACAAAATGAGAAGCGTAATGACAAGAAGCTTAATAGTTGAACCGACGACGGTGAAGATGTGAAAAAAGGGGCACCAGCTAAGGTGTTGTGGTATTTGCCCATCATTCCCCGTTTAGAGTGGTTCTTTGCAAATCCCAAAGAGGCAAAATTATTGCATTGGTATTATGAATATCGAAAGGAAGATGGCAAGTTGAGACACCCCGCTGATTCGACTCAATGGAGAAACATTGATTGACAACATGAGGAGTTTGGTGCAAGATGAGGAGCATAAGATTTAGATTGAATAAAGATGGAATGAATCCGTTTGGTAATATGAGTAGTCGACACAGTACTTGGCCAGTTTTGTTGTGTATCTACAATCTCCCTCCTTGGTTATGCATGAAGCAGAAATATATCATGATGTCGTTCCTAATCTCGGGACCCAAACAGCCGAGTAATGATATCGATGTGTACCTAGCACCACTAATTGAAGATTTGGTAAAATTGTGGAATGAGGGGGTCGAGGTGTGGGATGCATACAAAAGAGAGAACTTCACCCTATGGGCTATCATATTTTGCACCATAAATGATTTGCCAGCTCTTGGTAATTTGGCGGGCTACAGCACGAAGGGAGCCAAAGCTTGTCCAATTTGTGAAGAGGACACTGATAGCTTGTGGCTGCCGAATTCGAAGAAAACGGTGTACATGGGTCACCGTAGGTTTCTACCTCGAAGTGATCGATATCGTAAGATGGATGACAAATTTGATGGAAAGAGGGAAGTTCGTGCAGCCCCGCAGCCTATGAGTGGAAGGCAAGTATATTCACGCATAGAGGATATCGATGTTCAGTATGGTAAGAGCTGTACATCTGTTCGTCCCAAGACCATTTGGAAGAAGAGGTCGATATTTTGGGACTTACCATATTGGAAGGAGTTAGATGTCCGTCAATGTATTGATGTCATGCACGTTGAGAAAAATGTTTGTGATAATTTGGTAGGCATCCTGTTGAACATACATAGGAAGACCAAGGATGGTGTGAATGCTTGCCGCGATATGACCTACATGGGAATCAAGCCCAAGATTGCAGTGATGGAGGAGGATGGAAAAGGTCCGTACATCCCCGCTGCATTCTACACCTTATCCAAGAATGACAAAGAAGACCTCTGCAAGTGTCTCGACGATATTAAAGTTCCATCGGGCTACTCTGCAAACATTAAGAAGCTTGTGTCTATGGATGATTTTAAGTTGCTTGGTATGAAGTCCCACGACTGTCATGTCTTGATGACCCAAATGCTCCCTGTTGCAATCAGAAATATTCTACCAGATGACGTCAGGTTGGCAATCACGAAGCTATGTTATTTTTTCAATGCGATTTCATGCGAGGTTATTGATACTGATATACTGGACAACTTACAGAGTGAGGTGGTGCAGACTCTTTGTCAGCTTGATATGCATTTCCCCCTGTCGTTCTTCGACGTCATGGTCCACCTCGTTGTTCACCTTGTTAGAGAGATTAAGATTTGTGGACCCGCATTCATGCATTACATGTATCCGTTCGAGAGGTACATGGGTATATTAAAGTCATACGTGAGGAACAGGTCGAAGCCTAAGGGTAGTATTATTGAAGGTTATGGGACTGAAGAGGTTATTGAGTTCTGCGTGGACTATCTAGGTAAAAGACAACTGATTGGTGTTCCTATATCTCGTCATGAGGGCAGACTTGGTGGCAAAGGAACCATTGGGTCAAATCTAATGAGTCCACAGTTTGATATGTACTGTAAAGCACGTTTTACAGTTTTGCAACACAGCGCAGAAGTTCATCCATACATCCAGCAGCACAAGTTGATATTACGGGAAGAGAATCCACATATGGATGAGCTTTCCATCACACAAGAACACGACGATTGATTCCTCACATGGTTCACAGAAAAGGTAAAGATCTCCGTTAGTACTGAGGCTATCAAATGGTTGGCTAACGGACCAAGATTTAATGTATAGACATGGCAGGGTTACGATATTAATGGCTACACATTTTATACTGAAAGTCAAGATGCCAAGAGTATAGTGCAAAACAGTGGTGTGAGCATAGATGCTTTGTCCGATGATCACTCGAAAAGAGGATCCTCAACTGCAATGAACTGTTACTACAGGATGATCGTAGAAATATAGGAGCTCGATTACGAAATATACCTAGTTCCATTGTTCCGATGTAAGTGGGTGAGACTTCCTCACGGAGTGAAGGTCATCGTTTAGTCGATGATGAGGTCGACGCACAGCAGAGGGTAACGATCCTTCGGGCAAGCTTTGTTTAGGTCAGTGAAGTTGACACACATCCACCACTTCCCGTTGGATTTCTTGATGAGCACAAAGTTGGCAAGCCACTCGGGGTGAGAGACTTCCCTGACGATCCTTGCGCTCAGTAGTTTCTCTACCTCCTACCGAATGGCGTCCTGCCGCTCAGGTGCCTGCCTCTAGACCTTTTGTTAGACCGGGCACACTTCTGAGAGCGTCGCCAATCGGTGCTCGATCACCTCCCTGGGGACCTCAGTCGGACGGTTACTAGGCGAACATGTCCTATTTGGCGCTGAGGCTGCCCCCAAGGAGTTAGACCGGAGGAAGGTGACGAGCTCATCTTCCTATTTGGCGCTGAGGCTGGCGCCAATGGAGACAGTTTTCCCAGGCTTGGCCTCGCTCTGGGAGACCACCTTGACCTCGCCGGAAGAGCCAGGCGAGGCGTGAGTCTGGCCCTGATGGGCTCCCGGACAGGCGTCGTCGTCCGGTCTGCTACAGGTGGTGCCGGCCAGATCCATTGCGTTCTTCTGGCAATGCAAGGCCTCTAGTCGGTCCACCCGGATTATTATGGGGCCAGCAGGCCCTGACATCTTCACCACCATGTAGGCGTAGTGGGTTGCCGCCATAAACTTGGCCAACGTAGGTCGACCAAGCAAGGCGTTGAATGGGAGGTCGATTTTGACGACCTCAAAATCCACCATTTCTGTCCGGTAGTTGCTTTCTTCCCCGAAGGTGATGGGGAGGCGCACCTGGCACAAGGGCTGCAAGGTAGTCCCCGGAGAAACCCCGTAGAAGGACAACACCAGGCGCAACTCCCGTCGGGAAATTTGGAGCACACGGAACGCCTCGAAGGACAGAAGGCTGATAGTGCTGCCTCCATCCATCAGCACCCATCCAAGCTTCACGTTCCGAATCGTGGGTGAAACCACAATCGAAAGGTGGCCTAGGTCGTCCGTGCTCTCGGGGTGGATCGACCTGACTGAAGGTGATCGGCTCCTTCGACCATTTCAGCATCCGACCCGCTCCTGCGCTCGGTACCGTGGCACAAACCTCCCTCCTTAGATGCTTAAACACAGTGTTGCAGGGGATGGTGGCCGAGCCACCATGGATGTATGCCACGGTGTGGTTCGCCCACTGGAAGGCCAGCGGGGCAAGGTCTCCGTCTTCATCGTCATCGCGAGGGCGGTGTTCCTTGAGCTGTCGATGCATCATGTTGGTCAGGACCCGGCAATTGGCCAAGTCTTGATCGCTAGTTCGGTGGATCAGGCAGAAGGGATGGCCCTCCTTTTCCATGCGATCGTCGTCCCTTCGTCCAGGTTGGCCGCCCCGCCAGTCGAGGCGATCGCGCCCCTGTGGACGGGTGTCCCGTTGCTCGTGATCAGTAGCCAAGACCCGCTTGGTCTCACCCGCCTCGCGCCCTTTCATCTACTTGCTTGCATGGCCAAAGCCCCTTGAGGCTTCGGCCTCGTCTCCACCACGGCCACCCGTAGAACGGGACACTAGCCCCCGAGCTTCTATTGCCCTAGCACACTTGTGTGCCAGGAAGAAAAGCTCAGAGGTTGTGGTGACCTCACGGATGGCCATTGTCGGTTGGTTAGGCAAAAGACCCCTTCCAGCGAGGGGTATACTAGATCCTAATCGGGGCTTTCGTGGAGATCGCTCGAGAAACGGGGAATTGGGGGCGAAGCATGCAAGGAGACCGGCGGTTTGTCAAGTTCGGGCCCTCCTTAGAGTAATAACCCTACTCCCGTGTTCTTGTATTATGGTGCGCCCTGAGGGAGTTGGAAGATGAACAGCTACCCAGAGCCACCCAAATTAGTTCACCCGTATCGTCTAGCCTGAGAGAAAAAATGATTCAACCCTCTCCCCCATGCACCCCGACTCCCTTTTATACTCGGGCCGGCGGGGGCGCATGGGGGGCTTACACCACAAACCATCTCATTACTCTAATCTTTAGCATTTAATGCCCATGCAACACATTAAATGCCCTGGTGCAGACATCCTCTCCCCCCGCCCTTGAGTGCCGCGCCTGCCGGCTTCACCCGCTCTATCGGGGTATAGAAGTGCACCCTGACGTCACTCGCCATTATGGCGCACGTTGGGAACACGCGCCGCCATCCTGTGGCCTTCATTAGCCCCATTTAATGCGCACGATACGCATTCAATGTCTTTGACCTCTCGAATGGCCGCGCGGGCCATTAAATGTCCTCGGGAATTGGCTGCCAGCGACGTGGCCTGGTCGCCACTCTCCTGCTGGCGATCACTCAGCTGACCGCCAGCGGCGTGGCCTGGTCGCCACCCTCAGGCTGGCGATCACTCAGTTGACCGCCAGGGGCGTGGCCTGGGCGCCACGCTCCTGATGGCGATCACTCAGCTGACCGCCAGGGGCGTGGCCTGGTCGCCAACCTCCCGCTGGCGATCACTCAGCTGACCGCCAGGGGCGTGGCCTGGCCGCCACCCTCCCGTTGGCGATCACTCAGCAGACCACCGGGGACGTGGCCTGGTCGCCACCCTCCCGCTGGCGATCACTCAGCTGACCGCCAGGGACGTGGCCTGGTCGCCACCCTCCCCCGGCGACCACTCAGCTGGGCGCCGGGGGCGTGGCCTGGATGCCACGTGTCCGACGACGGCTGCTTTTACTAAAGTGCAGTGGGCACCCTGGTGTGGAATACACCGACAGTAGCCCCCGGACCCACCTAGGAGCATTATTTTCATCTTCTTCCGCCTCCTGGGTGGGTCCAAAAAAGAGTGGCCACGAAACGTTGTGGCTTTTTAAATGCCGCCGCCGTTTTCGGGCCCGAGGCGGATCGTGCAGCCGTTTTTGCCTCGTAACCAGCGCGGGTCTGGGGGGCATGGCCGCGCCTTTTCCGATTCTCCTGGGTTTCCCGCCAGCGAACCGCCACGCCCCCTCGACTATCCCGCCTTTTCAACTACCACGCCTCCTCGGGTTTCCCGTTGAGGCGCTTAAAGACGTATAAACGGCTGCACCGGGCCGTGGTGCTTCTTCTTCACCCTAGCTTCTTGCGAACCACCTCTCTGCCTCCACTCTTGGCTCATTGCTCCTTGGCTCGCATGGCACCGCCAACAACTCTGCTTCCTCCCTCAACCGTCGAGGATGTCGACGCCGAGAGATGCGCCAAGACGTTCTTTGGCAGATCGTCTCAGACTCGCCGGATCGCCGTGCCGGCACCGCCCGGTGAACTGGTTTTCTTTGGCTGGGCAATGCTGGCGGGCCTTGTCCCGCCCATTTCCGACTTCTACCTCGCCGTCCTCAACTTCTACTCCATCCACAATCTTCATCTTCCTCCTAACTCCATTGTTCTCCTCGCTGTTTTTGCTTACTTTTGCGAGATGTTCGTGGGAGTAGCCCCTAATCTCCCCCTTTTTTGCTTCTTCTATTCCTTGCGTGCGGCCAAGGACCTTTCCACCGTGACCGGCTCCTACCACTTCCTCCTTCGTGATGGCGCAGCCTCCCGCTACATTTCGCTAGACCTCCGCTCCAACTGGAGGGATTGGTGCAATGGGTGGCTCTATGTTGAAGACGACAGCGGCTTGGAGGTCCTGGAAATGCCGACTGGGCCAGCGGTCGGCATCCCCACTTGGGGAGCTCATGTTGACGAGACGCCCGAGCTCCAGGTGATGCTAGCCCGCGTGGACCAGCTGCGAGCTGTGGGCCTAACGGGGGCCATGGTTCTCCGGGACTACATAACCCAGAGAATCAGTCCCCTGCGCCGTCGCGCTCGCCCCGCTTGGCAGTACACGGGCCCCGATGACATGACCCAGACGCTTCCCGGAGGTGGGTTGCTTTTCATTTTGCTCTCTTTGTCTTCTTCTTCTTTTCTTTCAACTGCTGTCAGACTGACGGCGCCTTCGCTCCTTTTTCTTATCGTTTCTTATTTTTCAGCCGCGGGGAACTTGTCCCTGGCCAAGATCGACATGTGGTAGGGGCATCTGGGCGTCTTTGGCCCCATCCCGCCCTTTCCAGCGGGCGCCCTCCCACTCTACCAAGTGGAGCCGCCATGCCCATCATGGATGCCATGGGCCCGGTGATCACGCCTCGTCAGACCACGCTAACTATCCGGGATCCTCCTCCAGTAAGTGGGGGGAGGGACAAGCGCCCCGCCGCCGACGACGCCCCCGACGATAACCCCAGGCGGGTCCGCATCGCTCTGGGGGTGCGGCGACCACAACCGGAGCGAGCAGCTCTACGACGGCCACCGCTTCTACCTCTGCCGGAGTTGCCCCGCCAGCAGCTCCGCCAGCTCCTGTTCAGTCTCTGCCGCCGCCGGCGCAGGCCGATCCGCCCCTGCAGCCGTCGGCGGCACAGGGCGATCTTCCCTCACCGCCGACGCAAGCAGATCCAGCCTGCGCCGCGACATCGGGCGCAGGTGATCCACCGCCGCCCGGCGCCGGCGCGTGATGATCCGCTTCGCCGCCAAAGACTGGGCCAAGCAGGTGATCCACCACCGCCGCCGGCACCAATTCTTCCCCCGCCGCCGGGCGAGGGTCGCCCATGGGGCTAACGCCGCGGGGAATAACTCCTGGTCCCGAAGCGCGTTCTCGATAGGCAAAGCAAGCTTATCAGATTTATATAACTTCGGGAGACTTACCCCTTCTTTCTTGTTTCCTTAGGGCATCTTCTTCGAGGGCTCCTATAGGGGTCGACCAGGGCACTGCTGCAGCAGTGGCGGCGCCGGCCGCGGTGGTCGATCCCCAAGGCGGCCCTGGTGCCCACCCAGTGCCCGCCGCTGGGCCAGACGTCTTACCGCCCATCGGCGAGCTGGGCCGCCAGCCACTCCGGAGGCCCCGATCCCTTTGGCGGACGTGGACGCTTTGCTGGGCGCCCTTGGAGAGCTACACTCCAACGTGAGTGGCCGGCTTGCGGCGAGCAGAGAGAGGTTGAGGGAGGCTGTTGCGGAGATCGCCCTCCTCCGGGCGGAGGTGCAGGACTGGCGCAACCGGTCGGAGAGACTGGAGCTGGACCTGCAGCAGGAGAGGGAGCAAGGCGCCCTCCGTGTCGAGGCGATCACCCGGGAGCGCGACGAGGAGAAGGGCGAGCGGCTTCACGCAGAAGCCGAGGCCACCTCCATGCTGCGCCCGGCCTTCGATCGGATGGTGGTCAGCCTGGCGCCACTAGGGTTGGAGCAGCCGAACCTAGTGGAGCAGACGACCCGACACTATGCCTTCTACATGGTCCGGATCGCCGACTTCCTCACCTTCCTTCCTAGCGCCCTAGCTGCCCGGTCCAGCCAAGAACGGCGGGCAGTCGCGGCGGCTACGGCGTCGTACATGCTTGACTGCTGCGCCAACCGGGACCCTAACTTCGACCCCCTGGTTGCCATCTAGGGAGTGGAAGGGGAATGGGCCCGCGTAGAGGCACGGGTCAGCAACGCCGTCGAAAGGGTAGCTGATCAGCTGGAGATGGTCAATCCGTCGCTGGAGGCGATGGCCGAAGACGTGGCCCTTGAGCTGGACGTTCCTCCAGCGGAGGACCAGGAGGCAGCGGAGGCCGCGGTGGACGAAGACTGAGGGTTTTTCTTCTTTTTTTTTTGTTGATGTGCTTTCCCTTGTAGCGGTCTGCTGCAAGTTCAGGATATAATTTTATAAAAAAGGTGTACTTCCCTTTCGCATGCCTTATTTGCCCGGATGTCCGTTCGCGCATCCCGTGTGCTGGTTCTAAGCAAACAAAAAAGGCATCGGCGCACGTTAGGGGTTAGTTGAAATGCGGCGTCCGAGTCCTTTGTGCCGGGGAGTCGCGACCTCAGGTTATTGGGGCCCTACGAAATTTAGTTACCCTCATGGCCTCTTAGGGCTGAACACTTGGTGGAGTGGGGCAGGGCAGTAGGTCTTCGGTGATGGTGTTTGAGCCGCCAATTCTCACGGGGACACCCTGAGCGTCACGACCGTATTGAGAACCGTACCAAACCAACCACCCGACTACCTATCCCTGCACACCATGCTCACTCAGTGAGCCAATTTTTGCCGTCGAGCACTCGGGGGGCCTTAATATTCTGAGGGCGAGCACACGACCATGGCACAACGGGGCACAAACCAAAAAGCGAGAATAAAAACCGATAACTGCTTCAAGTGAAGACTACACTTTTTGAACAAACCAGAGACATCCCGCGACTAGACCGCGGAGAGGAGGGCTCAGCGGGGCTGGTAGGGGGGTGTAACTCTGTACTTACGGCCTGTTCAGGGATAGAACTTGCTCAAAAGTTCTATGTTCTGGGAGTTCGCCAACTCCTCTCTGTCCTCAGTGGCCAGCCTGACCGCCCCGGGACGAGAGACTAAGACCACCCTAAAGGGGCCCTCCCACTGGGGAGACAGTTTATGCAACCTGGCATGCGTCTGGACTCTGCGCAAGACCAGGTCGCCCACTGCCAGCGTCCTCTCGCTGACCCGGGTGGCGTGGTACCGCCTGAGACTTTGCTGGTATCGGGCGGCGCGCACGACCGCGCGGTCCAGCACTTCTTCCAGGAGGTTGACATCTTCTTGACGCTGCTCCTCCTGAGTTTCTTCGGTAAACGCCGCCACACGCGGTGACCCTAAGGCCAACTCTGATGGTAGAACTACCTCTGCGCCGTAGACCAGGAAGAAAGGGGTCTCTCCCGTGGCCCGGCTGGGAGTGGTACAAAGCGACCACAACACTGCAGGGAGCTCTTCGGTCCAACGCGCTCCACGCTTGTGGAGTCGATCAAACGCTCTGGTTTTGAGGCCCTTCAGCACCATCGCATTGGCCCGCTCAACTTGGCCATTGCTTCTTGGGTGGGCCACCGAGGCAAAACAAACTTTGGTGCCCATCTCTTCGCAGAATCCCAAGAAAGCGGCGCTGGCGAACTGCGGGCCGTTGTCGGTGATGATGCGGTTGGCGACCCCAAAGCGGGCGAAGATACCTTGTATGAACTTGATCGCAGCGGCGGCGGTGATCGTTCTTACCGCTTCGGCTTCCACCCACTTAGTAAATTTGTCAATGGCGACAAACAGGTGGGTGTAGCCCCCTGTGGCCCATGGGAACGGACCCAGGATATCCAACCCCCAGACCGCGAAGGGCCACGAGAGCAGGATAGTTTGCAGAGCTTGGGCCGGTCGGTGGGTTTGCTTGGCGTGGAACTGACACACCTCGCACTTCCTCACCAGCTCGCAAGCATCCTAGAGGGCGGTTGGCCAATAGAACCCTTGGCGGAAAGCTTTCCCGACCATCGTTCGACTTGAAACATGGCTCCCGCACACGCCTCCATAGATATCAGAGAGCAGAACGCTCCCCTCTTCCCGAGTGATGCACTTCAGAAGAATTCCATTTTTACCCCGGCGGTAAAGGTCCCTGCCCACCAGGGTATAGCACTTGGCCTTTTGCGCTATCTTCTCTGCTGACGCATCATTGTCAGGGCACACTTGATCCTGCAGGTAGGCCAGGATCGGATCCATCCATGTGCCTTCCCGGTCAAGTGTAGCGACCACTGAGTGGCCGCCCGGGTACTCCGCCTGGCCGAGCGTTTCCACTGGTGCCGCTTCCCCTTCTAGAGCAAGGGCGGGAGCAGCGTCACCATTGTCCCCACCGGAGACGGGGGCCGCGATGGACGGTTGCGGAAGCCTTTCTTCAAAGACCCCGACCGGAACAGGCGATCTTGTCAAAGTGAGCTGAGCGAGCTCGTCCGCCAAGTAGTTATCGCGCCGGGGGATATGGGTATACCCTAGCCCATCGAAATGTCGCTCCATCTTTCTAACCTCCGCCAAGTACTCGGCCATGACAGGATCAGAGCAGGAGAACTCCTTCCTTGCCTGATTGACGACAAGCAAAGAGTCGCCTTTGACTTGCAGACGCCGGACTCCGATGGCCGAGGCTACACGGAGTCCCGCCAGTAAGCCTTCGTACTCAGCAGCGTTGTTGGTGGCTTTGAAGTCCAGGACGACCGCGTACTTGAGGAGGTCCCCAGTTGGGGAAACCAAAAGGACCCCAGCCCCAGCACCCTCGTACCTGAAGGAGCCATCGAAGTAGAGTGTCCAGGGGGAGGGCGCGGGGGTCTCTTCAACTTCCGGCTTGGCAGGAGTCCATTCGACAATGAACTCCACAAGCCTTTGACTTTTGATTGCTGTGCGGGGGGCAAACTTAAGACCGAACTCCCCCAGCTCCACAGACCACTTGGCGATGCGGCCTTCGGCTTCACGGTTGTGGAGAATCTCGCGCAGGGGGTAGGAGGACACCACCGTGATCTCTCTTCCTTGGAAATAATGCCTCAGCTTCCTGGACACCACCAGTACAGCATATACCATCTTCTGAGCCTACGGGTATCTAATTTCGGCAAGGCAAAGACCTTGTCGATATAGTAAATCGGGCGCTGGACCCCTTCACGCCGCCACTGGGCGCTCACGATCAGCCGCTGGCCGCTACGCATGATGGCGGCTCACCCGGCTCGGGGGCGACCAACACCGGGGGGGAGGAGAGGTATTGCTTCAGTTCTTCGAATGCCTGCTGCGCTTCCGTGGTCCATTCGAAGGAGTTAGTCTTCTTCAGCAGCTTGAAGAAGGGGAGACTCTTTTCCCCTAGCCTGGCGATGAACCGGCCGAGAGAGGCCAGGCGACCAGCCAGGCACTGGACTTGCTTGAGCCTTGTGGGCGGTTGCATGCGCTCGATGGCCGTAATTTTTTCTGGGTTGACTTCGATCCCGCGGTGGGAAACAAGGAACCCGAGCAGCTTTCCGGATTACACACCAAACACACACTTCTCTGGGTTCAACTTCAGACAAAATTGCCAAAGGTTGGAGAAAGTTTCTTCCAGATCTTCAATGAGCCCAACAGATTTTTTCGTCTTCACTACCAGGTCATCGACATATACCTCGAGATTTCTCCCAATCTGCGATCGGAATACAGCATGCATGGCGCGCTGGTAGGTTGAGCCCGCATTCTTCAATCCAAAAAGCATGCGGACATAGCAGTACACTCCCAAGGGTGTCACAAAAGCGGTCTTCTCTTCATCTTCCTGCGCCATGCTGATCTGGTGGTAGCCGGAGTAGGCGTCCAGGAAACACAAGGCCTCGCACCCTGTGGTGGAGTCGACGACAAGGTCTATCCGCGGCAGGGGATACGGATCCTTGGGGCAGGCTTTGTTAAGGTCAGTGAAGTCGACGCACATCCGCCACGTTCCGTTCGACTTCTTGACAAGCACGGGGTTGGCCAGCCACTCGGGATAGGCGGCCTCCCGCACAATCCTCGCCTGCGGTAGCTTTTCTACCTCAATCCGAATGGCGTCTTGCCGCTCTGGTGCCTGCCTCCGGACCTTCTGCCGGACTAGGCGCACTCCAAGGAGCGTTGCCAATTGGTGCTCGATCACCTCCCTAGGGACCCCGGTCATTTCTGATGGCTCCCAAGCGAACACATCCAGGTTAGACCGGAGGAAGGTGATGAGCGCGCCTTCCTATTTGGTGTTGAGGTTGGCACCGATCTTCATGACCTTCCCGGAACCGTCCTCGCCCACGGGGGCCGCCTTCACCTCACCCGAGGAACCTGGTGAGGCGCGGGCCTTGGCCGGGGGGCGCTCCGGGTGGTCTTCCTCACCTCGAGCCGTGCAGGTGGTGCTGGCCAGGTCTTGCACCTGCTTACTGAGGCGCAAGGCCTCCAGCCGGTCCACCTTCACAGTGATCAGACCCCCAGGCCCGGGGATCTTCATTATCATGTAGGCGTAATGTGTGGCCGCCATAAACTTGACTAGGGCTGGCCGACCAAGCAACGCATTGTAGGGGAGGTCGAAGTCCGCGATCTCAAAGTCGATTTTTTCTGTTCGAAAGTTCTCCATACTTCCGAACGTGACGTGCAGTCGGACCTGACCCAGGGGTGTCAAACCTACCCCGGGGGCAACTCTGTAAAACAGTGGGGCCGGACGCAACTCCCGGGTATTTCTATACTCGAATCACTGTACATTTGTACTCAAGCACTGTTTAATAATACACTGCTCTTATGTATTTCTGTATTTTGAGATGAGTATACTTGATTGGCATCAAAAAGAGCCCTACAACTTATTTAACTTCGCTCAAAATCAATTTCCCATTTGATCGCGGTCATTAGACTACCCGACTAAATTAATTGCACTCTCATGAGCAATTGCAAATTGAGTTGGAAAGGTGTTAAATTAACCTAAAAACCTTCCTAAATATCTTAGAATCGATAAAAATCAACTTTGGAAGTTTAATTCTTCAAGATTTGTCACTTGACCATAATGCCCCTTGTAAGTGCATAGTGTCTTTATACCCTTTTATTGCCTCCTTGCCCCCAAAACCAACAGCCACTCCCTTTGCTCACCTCCCTCACGTGCTAAGCAAAGAAGGAGAAGGAGAAAGAGAGGAAGAAGAAGGCAAGGAGCACCCAAATCCGGAGTTTGAGGGCGAATCGACCGACGAAACTTGATCCGGAGGCGGGAATCGACACCACCATCGCGTTCCCCACCTTCTGAACCCTCTTAAGTGAGTATTCCAACATCTCCCATGGATGTTTCCTTGAGCTTGCATGGGGTTTTTGAGTTCTAGGTTGATTTCTAAACTCCCGGGACTTCCCTCTAGCCATTGCTACGACTATCCCCATCGTAGCATCGCATTTCATCAAGTTCTTCTAAACCCTAGCCTAGGTCAAGTCTAGGTACCATGTGTTAGGAACATCGCATGGCAATTGTGCTTGAAACAAGACTCAGGTCATCGTTAGGTCCATTTAACTCTACTATCGACCTAGCATTTGACCACCTTCGAAATCTAGCAACCTAATGCTAGGTTTTCGATTTGTCGGAGTTCTAGTGGAGCAAAGCATGGATAGTAATTTGTGGGCACTTCGGTAGCTAGAGCCGCTTATCGGGAGAATCGGAATTCAATTCGATAAGCCGGATTTTATTTTATTTAATTAGGTGTTAAGTGTTTTCACAAAATACTAGGAGTCCGTAGCTTGAATCGACGATTCTATTAGCTCTTCCGATAGCCGTAGTCGCGATCGGAAGAGTCGAATTCAATTTGTCGCATCCTACACAAAGTTGTCACTCTAGGTCACTCTATTTGCGAAAAATCCTAGAGGTCCGATGACCGAATGGATAGCCCCTATAGCTTTCTAGCTAGTAGAAACCCCGATAAAAATACGGAGTTTAGTTTTGACCATTTTGCAAAGATACTTTGCTGCTCTAGGTCTCAATTGGTTGAATAAAATCCTAGAGCTCCGGAGCACGAATCAACTTCACTATTAGTCTTCTTAGAGGCTAAAACAGTGGCTAAAAATGCTAGATTTGTATTTTAGCACTTCGCATTTTATTTTAATAATTAGAGGGCCCAAAGCCGTTCTTGGCTTTTCGCTTGATTCGCCTCGTTTAAGGTCCCTAAGGTTGAAAGCATGCTTCACGTGTGCTTTAGATCCCATTTTGGCCCTTTTCCGGACTTTTGTCGTACTTCGGGTAAATACCGGAGCTACGCGGACGTTTGATCAAAAGTCCGAGTAGGTTAAGTCAATTTTGGTGGTGATTGGCTCCGATAAGTCATTATTACCTCCAAGTGTCTAGCTGCGGGTCCAGAACGAAGTTTCACGACATTCTTGATCAAAACGACCTTTTGTCGGTTTTGATCGTTTTTGGTCGTTAACGGTCGTTTTGATCGTTTTGGCCGTTTTTGCGAATTCGATGCAAATTGCTAATCTACCGAGCGTTTTAGTTAGGTGTTGAGCGTTCGAACCCGTATTGGGAACCCACACGCGGATTCGATCGCGTTTGGACTCAATACGGACTCAAAACGGTTTTGTCGGTAATTACTCCGCGGTTTTTCATTTTTATTCAATTTTGGTCAATTTCATTAGGAATTGCTTTGCAACCGATCCAACTAAGTCCTAAATATCTTGCTTTAGCTTGTTGCGTTGTCGGAAACCTGTTTTGCGCAAAAATCCGCAAAATTGGCCGTTTAACGGATTTCCGACAAAACGACCGTTTTCGGCCGTTTCGGCAAATTTGTTGCTTTTAGGGCCGAAAGGTTTTTCTTCGATCTTTCGAGCGTTTTAGCACCTAGTTATGTACCTGAGGCCATATTGAGGCTCCACATGCAAATTTAATTGCATTTGTCTTCAATTTACGTATTTTTATTCACGTAGGTAAAGAATACGCCGTTTTAAATCGTTTTAGCTCCCGGTTGATCATTTCAACTTCAAACAAGTTCCAATAAGTCCCATTAGGTATGTTATACCTATTTTTAGGTATTTCACTAAGTTTAGTTGGGTTTTACTTCATTTTGCACGTTTTAATCCATTTTGGCACTTGTTCGGCCGAAATGGACATAATAGGTCATAGTTTCACATTTTCTTCGTTTTCTTCATTTCTTTCTCCTTTAAATATTTAAGTGGGTCTTATTTGATGTTTAGTTGGCATTTGTGCATTTAAATCTTTCTTTGCTAAGTTGTATTTCTTTTGTCGCTTTTGTTGCTTTGACCGATTAGAGGCTAGCGAGTCGGGCTTCGCCTCGAACGACCCGAACATCATCCCGGACATCACCGAAGTGCAACAACAAGGCAAGCACCTCATTTGACCATCTTGAATCCTATATTTCACAATGTTTACATTGATTTCTCAAACTAATATGCATCGTTTAAATTCAATAAAGCGCTAGTTTGTGGGAATGGTAGATATAATCCAAATTGGTGGTTTTCCTTAATCTAATTTCCCTTCCACACATTGATAACCCTAGTAGAGGTTAGACAACTTAATAAATGTCACTTGGGTATAAACGAACTAGTAACTGCATATGCTTAGACATTGCAATAGAAGTGATTACAATGGTAGTCTTGTACCATACATTTTTAACTATGACATTTTTAAGTGGTTTTAGAAATGTGACATATGAAAGTAATTTGGTAAAAATGTGAAGTGTCTAGTTGGTAATTAGACCGAGCGGGAGGTATAATATGTGCTAGTTAAACTGGTGGCGATTGGTTGACGAGTTAAGTGGAGTACCCCGCTTGAGTCACTAGGAGAAAACTATAAGGACCGAAGCCTTGAAACCATAATTAGTCGACATTACGTGCAACCGCGCATGCTAGGATGGGGCAGCCGCAATTGAGTACTTGAAGTGTGAGGGTTTAGCCGTGCCTGTTGGTAGGTCATTTGTGTGGACCTTTTTCCCGTGATGAGCAAGTCAAGCGCGGTGTGAGTGTCCCCACGACCGCCGTTTGCACCTTCGTGAGTGCGCTTGGTCTTAGCGGCGGGAAATCGCTTCGGTGTCACATCGGGTGATACAACGGTGTGCGCCTTGCTATGGGATAAGGGCCGCGCACGGACTTACAGATTACCGCCGTCACGAGAAGGTGGCCGCTGTGTGTGCGGTTGGCTCCTTATCGCCATAGTGGTGGATATCGTCACCGGTCTTTGGGTGTGGCTAAAACCTCAACGATGGGAAAGAATGTGTTCGGGCTTGTACAACGGGTACCTTTGGTATCGCGTGTTCCCTGGATGACAGGGTGCAAGTCTGGTTTGCGAGATAAAGTGTACATACTCTGCAGAGTCTTAAAATAAATCGATCGATTAGCCGTGCTCACGGACATGAGCAATTAACTCAGTTTTTGTTTCAAGTATAGACGTTTGGTTTGGTTTTGAAAATGAAAATCTATTTCGGAGTCTAACTAAAGTATATGAATCGATATGAAACTTGGTGGATTTACATGTGGTTCGATATGGTACTTGATGGAACTATGGATGTGTGGATATAACACTTGGTGGATTTACGCATATATGGATGTCAAATCTTATCTCAACTGCGATCATGTATGGCGGCAGTTGAGAAGCTCAAATGTTATATATATATGTAAATATGTTTTAGTCAAGCTGCTGTCTTTCAAATTATGTATTACTTTTCGATGAATTGATTCAACTCTTGCTTTTCGCAATAGACTTAGTGTAGCGACCTTTCATTGAATCAGCTGCATTAAATTTATATTTGCATACACTAAAGTCTTGCGAGTACATACGTGTACTCACCGCTGTCGCTAACCTTTTTCCAACAGAGGAAGGTACAGGTGATGATGTCTGGGTGATGCCGAGCTTCGATTCTGCGAGTCTTTGTAACCGTAGGTCCTCCCTCGATCCACCGCCTTAGGGTGTGTTCGGGCTCATTGACCGGTTTTGATGTCACTTTTGGTTTCCGTTGTCGTTCTTTCTTTTGTAATCTACTTTGTAGGATATTGTAAGATTTACGCCCAGTTATGTAAATTAAGTTAACTTAGTTCGTTTGTGCATTGATACTTGTGTTGTTGGTACGCGATACAGGGCTATTGATCCAGGAACGATGATCGGATGCGTCTGGTGCAGATGCGAAGCTAAGGGTTCGATTCCGTCGATCGAATTTTTGGGTTCAGATTTTCGGTATCGAGGCTTCATGTTGCTATACGGTGCTATACGCTACAGTAGATGGCGTACAGTACGGTATAGGACAAGGGGCCCTCACAGCGGGCCATTAAATGTCCTCGGGAACTGGCTGCCAGCGGCGTGGCCTGGTCGCCACCCTCCTACTGGCAATCACTCAGCTGACCACCAGCGGCGTGGCCTGGTCGCCACCCTCCGGCTGGCGATCACTCAGCTGACCGCCAGGGGCGTGGCCTGGTCGCCACCCTCCCGATGGAGATCACTCAGCTGACCGCCAGGGGCGTGGCCTGGTCGCCAACCTCCCGCTGGCGATCACTCAGCTGACCGCCGGGGACGTGGCCTGGTCGCCACCCTCCCCCCGGCGACCACTCAGCTAGGCGCCGGGGGCGTGGCCTGGATGCCACGTGTCCGGCGGCGGCTGCTTTTACTAAAGTGCAGTGGGCACCCTAGTGTGGAATACACCGACATCCATCTTCTCTCGCATCTTGCGGTCCTGAACGCCTCTTCGAAAGGTGATCACGACCGACAGGTCGGAGATCCGAGGGATCGTATTGCGACAGTGGCAGAAACACCGGATGAAGTCACACAACGACTTCCCTTTTCCCTGTTCGAGGGCATGGAGGTCATCCTCCATGCTCGGTTGTGTGTACGAGCCCGGGAAGTTGGCGATGAAAAGGCCACACAACTCCCCCCACGAGTGCATTGAGCCCTGTGGGAGATTCAACAGCCAAGATCGGGCGGACCTAGTCAAGGCCGTTGGAAGATAGTTAGCCATGGTCTTTTTGGTCCCTCCAACGGCCCATACCACTGTAGTGTAGATCTGCAGGAACTCCTTCGGGTTGGTGGTGTCGTCGTACTTCTCGAGGGATGTCGGGCAAAATCTCTCAGGCCACGCCACATGGTGCAGCCGTCGGGAAAACGCCTGACACCCTATGCCGTAGGGGGAGTAGTTTTGTCCGCCCGAGCCCCAGCGCGGAGACTGTGCCAGAGAGTGCGGACTCTGACTCTCCAGAGAGCCAGAGGAGGAGAAGCCCTTCCCCCCCGGAGTGAGACTCACGGGAGGAGCTCTCATCCCTAGAGGCTGCCCGCTTGCCACAGTTCTGCCTCAGGGCACAGCGGTTTTGTAGGTGATCGTGCAGATCACCATCATGCCGCCAACGATGGTCCTCCAAGTGAGCCCCCAGGTCCTCATGGTTCCTTGTGGAGCTGGGACCCGAGTATTGCGTACCCTTGCCTTTGCTCAGGCCCTCCTGGCTAGAGCGCTCCTTGTTCGGGAGACTAGGAGCTTGAGCTCGGTCAGCGCGCGCCGTTGACCGAGTGGTGCCGACGGTACATGACTGGGCAGGCATCCCGACATGAAGTAGGGCCGCATCTACGAGCCCAACAAGGTCTCGAAGCCACGTCGTCACCAGGGCGTCTCCCACGAGTCCCACCAGAGGGTGGTCCAGGAGGAGACGGACGACGTGTAGATTTTGGGCCAGAGTGGCCGCCTTGAAGTTTAGTCGCCGCCTAACCGGGCGTCCCGGTGGATCCAGGGGGACGTCTCAGCCTCCCTATGGGGGCGGCGTGAGACGACTTCCTGCCTGACGGGAGTGCTGGGATGCACCTTGAGTGCTACTAGCCTTCACTGCCTCCTGATGCTGATGCTGGGAGTGTGATCCCGCCATCACTAGATGAGCGGCTCGGTTTATCAAAGGACCGAGATCAACCAGAGAGATGTCCGGGCGATCCAACCGCGGGCCCCCTAATTGGCGCGCCCCTGTTGGCGTTTTTGGCCGGCAGGATATCTCGCGAAGGAGATAGTTTGTTCGATAGGGGTGCTTTTGCGAGTGGAACTCCGGACGGCCCCCTCGTGGGATCTCGGTGGCCGACTATCATGGTGATGGCCCGTGGCGCCGGGGGGCGAGAAGGTGGTGAAGCGAGTAGTGCGAACAGAACTGAGAATGAACTGGACTCCGATGTACCCAGGTTCGGGCCCCTGATGTGGGTAATAGCCCTTTGTCCTGCTTGGTTGTAGTATGATATTGAATAGAAGAACGATTACACGGTGTCTTTTTCCTCTCTCCCCCGGCCTCTCCATTCGCATGCACCTGAGCCCCCTTATATAGATCGGTTGGGCTCGGGCAGGGAAGAAGGTGGCGTCACGCTGATCCGTAGATCATTATTACAATAGTCGCTTCTGTCTTGTCTCTGCCTCATTCTTTGCGCGGCTGCCCGCTCCCTTCCAGTCCGCTCGGAGAAGGCGTGAGACGTCAGGGGGCAGGCCGTCTTTGCATTTACTGGCCCTGACATGGTGTGTCAGTGCGGGGGAGGCTTCGGGGTGAAGCCTCTGGTTCCACCTCCTGGTCGCCCATCTTCTCGCTTGGTAGCCCATTGAGTTTGCCCCTGGCAGAGGGACCCTGGTCGCCCGCCTGCGTGGTCGCCAGCCCGGTCGCCCAGCTGATCGCCCACCTGGTCGCCTGACCGCCATGTGGGGTGGTGCTCGGCGAGTGGGGCCTGGTCTCTGGGCTACTTGTTTTGAACCCAGTGGAGGGGTACCCCCGGTATAAAATATGCCGATAGTAGCCCCCGGGTCCATCTCAGAACATGCGCTGAGTTGTAATTCGGACCATTTAAATGTCGCCGCGTTTCGGGATAGAGCCCGTTTCTCAGGGTACCCCAACCGCCTCAACTTTCTTTAACTTCCGCCGTTTTTCCTTGGAGACATGAGGCGTCGCGTCCCTTCGTTGCTTTTGTGAACCGTCGACGCAGTGGGTATAAGTACGGACATGCCTCCATACCCAGCGATTCCACGCCACCTTGAACTCCCGCACACATTGCTTTCCCACTCTTTTGGCCCTCCGTCTTGGTAGTCTTCTTTGGTTTCAATGGCGCAACCTCTCCCATCATCTTCTGTTGACCAGGAGAGGGTGCGGGTGCTCACCCAGCTTGCTCCCGAGGGGGTTTTACTCCTTCGCCGTGGGACCCTTGTGCCACGGTGCAAGCCCAGGGAGATCGTTATCTTCACCTGGGGGTGTTTGCCGGTTTGGTGCCGCCCTTCTTTGAGTTCTTCCTCACCGTCTTCCACTTCTACGACATCCACCATCTTCACCTCACCCCCAACTCTGTCGTTACCCTTGCCATCTTCGCACACCTTTGCAAGATGTTCGTGGGGGTGATGCCAAATCTTCCTTTCTTCTGGCACTTCTTCACTCTCTACAGCCTCCCTGACAACGAGGTCGTGGGGAGTTTCCACTTCCGTCTCCACGACGGGCTGGCCCCTCTCTACATCCCCGTCCAGGCGAAATCCAACTAGAAGACATGGTGGAGCGACTAGCTTTACGCCATTGACGACAGCGGAATGGATGCCTTGGTGGTTCCGTCCTTGCCAGCAAGAGGCGGCGAGGAATGGGGCTCACTCATTGAGGAGCCAGTGGAGCTCCAAGCCATGGCGGCCTGCATCCGCCACCTGCGGGACACCGGGCTGACCGGGGCAATGGTCATCCGGGACTTCATCGCCCGAGGATCAGCCCCCTCCGTATGCATGCCCGCTCGGCGTGGCAGTATACGGGGGACGGCGACGTGACCCACGCTTATCCGGGCAGTAAATCTCTGTTCTTTGCTCATTCGTATTTCTTCATGTAGTCATTGCTTCCTTAACCGATCTTCGTTCTTGCTTTTGCCTCTCAAGCGCAGGGAACTTGGACGGGGTCTCCATCTCTAGATGGATGTCCACCCTGCTTCCCCCGGTGCAGGGCATTTTGGACTTCCCTGATGGGGCCATACCGCTCTGCGATTTGGGGTTCGCGGATAGGCTTCACATTGTGAGCCGCTTCCCCTCCATGGACCCTATCGGGCCATCGATGCTGCTGGTCTGTGGTCCTTTGAGGATTAGGGACCCGACTCCGCCCGATGACCGAAGTGTAGGCAAGCGACCTACATCTCCTGACCCCCTTGTGCAGATCCCAAGAGGCCTCGCACCAGGGGTTAGGCTTCTGCTTCCAACAACCCTATCACAGCTATGAGCGCACAGGGGGCAACGAGAGCTCCCTTTGGGGCGGTGAGCACTACCGCCCCGGAGGTGGAGCTGGTTCTTCCGACGTCAACCTTGTCGACGCCCTCTCCAGTGGCGCTGACTCCTCTGGTATCGAGGGCCGCTGCGGCCACTGGGCTTGCTCTCCCGGCGGCCTCCTTCGCCTTCTAGTCGCCCCCAAGGGTGGCCGTTCCATGCATCCCCGTCGGGCCAGCGCCTGCGACACTAGCCGCCGTGGTGGGGACTTCCGTCCATGATCTGCCAGGTACCGCCGCCGCGGTCCCCCAGCCTACCCCAGTCGATCCTGCCGCTCCTTCTCCCAGCCTGGCTGCGCTACTCGCCGAACTTAGCGCAGCGTAGGTGTCCTTGGGCAAACTCCTTGCAGCAGCCATCCAGCGTGAAGCACAGCTGTCGCAGCAGATGGCAGTGCTATGTGATGAGCTGTCCTAGTAGCGGGAGCAAGGAGCGGCACTGTTGTCCTAGGAGAGGGCCACTAGGGCGGCCCTCATCACCCGGGCGCAAGAGGCGGAGGCGGGGCAGTAGCAGGCACGGTCCGAGCTGCGCCACACGTTGCATAACCTCACGATCATGCTCCACTCGACCTTTGAGCTCATGGCGAGGAGCCTGGGATCGTTGGGGGTAGTGTTCCACAACCCCATCGAATCCACGGCTCTGCAATATGCCCACAGCCTCACCCGGGTCGCCAAGGCCCTTGGCGGCCTGCCAAGTGCCCTGGCTGCCCGCTCCGTCAAAGAGGGGCGGGCAGTGGCACTTGCCATCACCTCCTTCGTGTTGGAGAGCTATGTTAGCCGTGATGCTTCCTTCGATCCGATGGCCGTGGCGACCGGCGTTGAAGGAGATGAAGCTCAGGCGCGAGCTCGCGTGAGCGAAGCGGCAGAGTAGGTGGCCGAGCTGATGGAGATGGCGGTCCCTGAGCCCGACGCTGCTGCAGAGGAGGAGGAGGCCCAGGACCCTGTCGGGCATATCGAAGTTGCTGGCGATGAGTGATCGCCCGAGCCGTACTCCTTTCTGCCTTTGTCTTTCTTTTCCTTCTGCATGTAAGACATTATCCAGTAAGTCCAATAAAGTTGGCGCTTGTGGACTTTACCTGAATGCTTGCTAGGCCCTCTTTCGTTAGCGCTATCTTGGTTCAACCATTGGGCGACCAGCCCTTGTGCTGGTTGTGACGTGGCGACGAGTCAGGCTGGTGTTTTGGTACTCCACGGTTGCCTGCATACAGCCACAAGTGATCGAATACGCGCAGAAGAAAGGCCAAACGGCCAAAAACTCCCGGTAGCTCTGGTTCCCTTTAGGCCTTTGTGATTTCGGGATTTAGGCTTGTGGGGCAGCGTGTTAGGGGAACGGGGGAGCCAGGGGCGGTCGGACTTTCCAGTGTCAGCGGAGCTGGCCGTCTTAGGAGACCGGGCTGCACTCGTCCCCTGGTCGCCCGGTCCTGCATGACTTAGGCGCCAGAAGCAATCGCTCATCACTCAAAGGACTTTTTTGCGCGAGGACCTTGCACGTGATTCATCATGGTTCATACATTTTTGGGACTTAGGTTTCTTGTGACCTAGGATTACGCTCGTGGGGCAGCGTGTTAGGGAAACAGGGGAACCAATGGCGGTCGGACTTAGCGGTGTCAGCGGAGCTGGCCGTCTTAGGATACCGGGCCGCATGTGCCCCCTGGTCGCTTGGCCATGTACGAATTAGGCGCCGGATGCAACCGTATGTCAGCCAAGAATGGCCAGACAAATCAGAACCAATGACGATCACGACAAACCATACCCTTTTGGGTGCGCGTAGGAAAGGAAAAGGGAACCAAAGCAAAAGGCACTTTTGAAATCAGCAACTTCTCTGTCGATTGGCAGTTGTTGGGCTGGCCATGGGGAAGCTTGACCTTGCAGTCGACCAGGGGGGACCACCAAACTTTTACATCTCTTCAGGGGTAGAACTTCCACAGTAACTCCACGTTATGGGAGTTCGCCAATTCCTAACCGTCTTCCGTCGCCTATTGGACCGCCCCGTGTCGGGACACCGAGATCACTTTGAAGGGGCCCTCCCAGTTGGGAGATAGCTTGTGGCGACCGTCATGCATTTGGATCCTACGCAAGACTAGGTTGCCCACTGCCAGTGTTCTCAGCTGGACCAGGGAGGCATGGTACCGCCTGAGACTCTGTTGATACCGGGCTGTGCTCAAGGCTGTCCGGTCATGTGCTTCTTCAAGAAGGTTGATGTCATCTTGGCGAAGATCCTCCTGGTCTTCTTCTGCGAAGGCTGAGGTCCGTGGAGAGCCGAGCGTCAGTTCGGACGGAAGGACAGCTTTCGCTCCATAGACCAGGAAGAAAGGTGTTTCTCCAGTCACCCGGCTGGGTGTGGTTCGGAGAGACCACAGCACCGCCGGGAGTTCTTCTGTCCATGGTGCCCCTCGCTTGTGGAGTCGGTCGAAGGCTCTGGTCTTGAGGCCCCTCAGTACCAGCGCATTGGCGCGCTTCGCTTGGCCGTTGCTCCTTGGGTGGGCCACTGAGGCGAAGCACACCTTGGTTCCCATCTTGTCACAGAAGTCGAGGAAGGCCGCGCTGGTGAACTGAGTGCCGTTGTCGGTGATGATGCGATTGGCGACTCCAAAGCGAGTGAAGATCTCATGCATTAATTTGACAGTGGCAGACGCTGTGACGGCACGCACCACGTTGGCTTCAACCCACTTAGTAAACTTGTCGATGGCGACGAACAAGTGGGTGAAGCCCCCTGTGGCCCGTGGGAACGGGCCCAGGTTATCCAACCCCCAGACTGCGAATGGCCAGGAGAGAGGGATGGTTTGTAAGGCCTGGGCGGGTTAGTGGATCTACTTGGCGTGGAATTGACACACTCGCATCGCTTCACCAGTTCGCTGGCATCCTGGATGGCAGTAGGCTAATAATATCCTTGGCGGAACGCTTTGCCGACGAGCGTCCGGCCTGACATATGGCTCTCGCACATGCCTCCATGGATATTAGAGAGCAGGGAGCTCCCCTCTTCCTGAGTGATGCATTTAAGGAGGATACCATTTCTACTATGGCGATATAGGTCCCCACCTACTAGAGTATAGCACTTGGTCTTTCGTGCAAGTTTCTCGACTGAAGCATCATCGTCGGGGAACACTTGGTCTTGCAGGAAGGTGCGGATGGGATCCATCCACTGCTCTTCCCAGCCAAGGGGGGCGATCATGTACCCCAATCCCTCAAAGCGACGCTTCATCCTTCTGACCTCCGCCAGGTAGGCAGCCATGGTGGGGTCAGGGCATTGGAACTCCTTTCGCGCTTGGTTGATTACCAGCAGGGAGTCACCCTTGACTTGAAGGTGCCAAACACCCAAAGCCAACCCTGCCAGTAATCCTTCGTACTCGGCGATGTTGTTGGTTGCCCTAAAGTCTAGGGTGACCACGTACTGGAGGATGTCACCGGTTGGAGAAACCAGGACAACCCCAGCCCCCGCGCCTTCCAGACTGAAGGAGCCATCGAATGAGTCCATTCGACCATGAACTCCGCCAGCTTCTGACTCTTGATTGCGGCGTGGGGGGCGAACTTAAGACAGAACTCCCCAAGCTCCACCGACCACTTGGCGGCACGACCCTCGACTTCCCGGTTGTAGAGGATTTCTTGGAGAGGATAGGCCGTGAACACTGTGATTTCTCATCCTTGGAAGTAATGCCGCAGCTTCCTGGATGCCACCAGGATAGCATATAGCATCTTTTGTGCTTGCGGGTATCTAATTTCCGCTTCATGCAACACCTTGCTTATGTAGTAGACCGGCTTCTGAATGCCTTCCCTCTCCGCCAAAGCACTGCGCTCACTACCGCAGGGGTAGCGGCAATGTACAGGAGCAACGGCTAACCCTGCCCGGGGCGACTAGCACTGGTGGGGAGGAGAGGTACTGCTTTAGGTCTTCAAATGCTCGTTGGGCTTCCTTGGTCCACTCGAAGTGATTGGTCTTCTTCAGCAGCTTGAATAGGGGCAGGCTCCTTTCCCCCAGTCGAGCGATAAATTGCCCGAGGGAGGCCAGGCGACATGTGAGGCATTGTACCTGGTTGAGTCAAACCGGCGGGAAAAGCCCTTCCCCCTTGGTAGTGAGACACACGGGAGGATCTCTCATCCCTAGAGATTGCCAGCTTGCCACAGTTCTGCCTTAGGGCACGGCGGCGTTGCAGGTGATCGCACAGATCACCGTCACGTTGTCGACGATGCTCCTCCAAGTGAGCCCCCAGGTCCCCATGGTTCCTTGCGGAGCCGGGACCTGAGTCTTGTGTACCCTTACCTTTTCTTTGGCCATCCTGGCCAGAGCGCTCCTTGTTCGGGAGACTGGGAGCTTGAGCTCGGTCAGCGCGCATCGTGGACCGAGTGGTGCCGACGGTACCTGACTGGGCGGGCGTCCCGACAGGAAGTCGGGCCGTATCTACGAGCCCAGCAAGGTCCCGAAGCCACGTCGTCGCTAGGGCGTCTCCCAGGAGTCCCACCGGAGGGTGGTCCAGGATGAGATGGACGGCGTGTAGATTTTGGGCCGGAGTGGCTGCCTCCAAGTTCAGCCGCCGTCGAACCAGGTGTCCCGGTGGAGCCAGGGGGACGTCCCGGCCTCCCTGTGGGGGCGGCGTGAGACGACTCCCTGCCTGACGGGAGTGCTGGGATGCTCCTTGAGTGCTACTAGCCTTCGCTGCCTCCTGATGCTGATGCTGGGAGTGTGATCCCGCCATCACTAGATGAGCGGCTCGGTTTATCAAAGGACAGAGATCAACTAGAGAGATGTTCGGGTGATCCAACCGTGAGCCCCCTACCTGGCGTGCCCCTGTTGGTGTTTTCGGCCGGCAGAATATCTCGCAAAGGAGATAGTTTGTTCGATAGGGGTGCGTTTGCGAGTGGAACTCCGGATGGTCCCCTCATGGGATCCCGGTGGCCGACTACCGTGGTGATTGCCCTTGGCGCCGAGGGGCGGGAAGGTGGTGAAGCGAGTAGTGCGAACAGAACCGAGAACGAGCTGGACTCCGATGTACCCAGGTTCGGGCCCCCGATGTGGGTAATAGCCCTACGTCCTGCTTGGTTGTAGTATGATATTGAATAGAAGAATGATTACAAGGCGTCTTTCTCCTCTCTCCCCTGGCCTCTCCCTTCCCATGCACCCAAGCCCCCTTATATAGATCAGTTGGGCTCGGGCAGGTAAGAAGGTGGCATCACGCTGATCCATAGATCATTATTAGAATATGAAAGACCGAGATGGCGATCAGAGGGGGGGTGAATGATCCCAAATAAAATTGTCCCCTACTCAACGTACTCCAAACAATCCCGCAAAGAAACTCGGTGCTCCTCAAAATCGCAAAACCCGCAAAATCAGGAACTAGACAACTATGTGTATCCCTAGCTTACATGCATGAGAACCATGAATCATGTGAGAGATTTTTAAATCACAATCCTGGTTGTCAAGTGTCCAAAGCAAAGAGGGATCAATTCAAATACTTCGTTTCTAAAAGAGATCAAGCCAAAACACAAAAGCCTCTTTTAGAAAAGCAAAAGTAGATTTTTCAGGAATTGTCCTCGCTTAGAGCTGGTAGATGGTGGACTTCTGTTGCTCCAAAATTTTTTGGTATTTCTCACCCTGTGAGCAGATGAGTCTTGAAGCACTCCACCAAAAAAAAAACAAACAACCTTCTACAAAAATCAAGAAAAATCAAGAACTACGAACAGTCAGGATCTTCAATTAGAGAATTTGGGGCTCGGTTTTCACATCAAAGCTCCCAAACGGTGCACCCAGTGGACTCCAAAAGTTTTCCACAGATGGGTATATGAGTCAAGAACTTATCCAACAATAATCACTCAAAAAGTATTTTTCTAGATTTTTCTAAAAATCGAAGACTTACTGCTGCGCGAAGAACAAGTTTAGGACAGATTTGCAATATTGATAGAAACTTGATCTGTAGTCTATCCTAGGCTGCAAGAAAGATGTAAAACCAAATGAGCACCCTCAAGAAACAAGAGAAGTGCCAATGAATTGGCAAGTGCCAGAAGTGCTCTTCCTATCTATCCTACAGCCGGCAAAGTCTGCATCAGAGAAGGCTCTTAGAGATAGACAGGAGGAAGAAGGGTACCAGATACCATAGTCAATGGTAGCTCGAAGGTACCTGAAGATGCTCTTCACGGTCAGGTTTCGAGGCAGTGAGGTCCAGAAGGGAGCCGATCACGCTCCGAAACTCCTTCTGATCAACTGGCTCACCATCCTCGTCAGGCTCGAGGACAGTAGTGGTGGCCATAGGAGTCATGACTGGCTTTCCATTAGACATGTCAAAAGCGCTTCAGGAGGTCTCGAGTATACTTGCCTTGATGCAAGAATGTACCCTCCCTAGTCTGCTTAATTTGGAAGCCAAGGAAGTAGCTCAACTCGCCCATCATGCTCATCTCGAACTCAGTACTCATCACATCTGAGAACTGAGTAACGAGCGAATGCGAGGAATCACTGAAAATGATGTCGCTGTCATAGATTTTGACTAGGAGAAAGTCCGAATCAGAATGTCTGACGAACAGAGTCTTGTCCACTTGACCCATATGAAAACCATGACTCAAGAGGTAGGACTTAAGCCTCTCATACCAAACTCGTGGAGCTTGCTTAAGTCCATACAAAGCTTTGGAAAGCTTGAAGACATGGTTTGGGTGCTTGGGGTTCTCAAATCCTGGAGGCTGTCTGACATACACCTCTTCCTCAATGAAGCCATTGAGGAAAGCACTCTTGACATCCAATTGAAAAAGCTTGAAGCCCTAGGATGCCGCGAATGCGAGCAGGATCCGGATGGCCTCTAGTCTGGCTACAGGGGAAAAAGTCTCCTCGAAGTCAAGACCCTAGACCTAAGAGAAACCTTGAGCAACTAGCCTAGCCTTATTTCGAACTACAACCCCATCCTCACTCTGCTTGTTTTTGAACACCCATTTGGTCCCGATGATGTTGTGTCCAGAAGGAGGCTTGATAAGCTTCCAAACTTTGTTCCTCTCGAAGTTTTTAAGCTCCTCACGCATGGAATTAATCCATGACTCATTAGATAATGCATGAGAAACATCCTTCGGCTCGAAAGAGGCAACAAAGGCAGAGCGAAGGCAGAAAGTGGACATAGCTGACTTAGAGCGAGTGACTCGCTCAAACAGATCTCCAATGATCTGGTCAGGTGGATGAGCCTGTTGAATGTGGCGGGGAGGTCCAAAAGTAGAAGTGACCTCTACTCCTCACGTGGGAGAGGTAGGAACAGAGCCACTAGCTGCTGAAGAGTCTGAGGGTAAGGGCTGATCTCCCTGAGGTGCAGATATGGAAATGGGAGGCACCTCGGGAGCAGGAATGGTGACTGGATCAGGCAAGGCGCCTTCATCTTGGTCATAAACTTCCTCTGAGAAGATAGACTAAGAAAGAGGAGAAGAACCTAAAATGTCTGGTCTAGCACCAGGACTAGCCTCATCAAAGGTCACCTCACAGGTCTCTATGATCCTACCCAAGTCTACAGCCCAAATCCTGTAGCTACAGGCAGAAGTCGAGTAACCCAGAAAGATTCCATCAACTAAGCGTGACTTGAACTTATTTAGGTTCCCAGAATTCAAGAAGAAGCACTTGCAGCCGAAAACACGAAAATGAGACACACTGGGCTTTCGCCCATATCTTACCTCATAAGAAGTGCGGTGCAAGTGTGCCCTAAGAAAAACTCTGTTGGCAACATGGCATGCCGTAGCTACAGCCTCAGCCCAAAACTTCGTAGGAGTACTGTACTCGTCTAGCATCGTCCTGGCCATGCCAATCAGGGTCTTGTTCTTCCTTTCCACTATGCCATTTTGTTGAGGGACATATGGAGAGGAGAACTGATGTTCTAAGCCTAACTCCTCACAGAAGCTACTAAAGTAGGAGTTCTTGAACTCCATGCCATTGTCACTGTAGATCGCTCGTAAGGCACCTGGGAGCTCAACGGACAATCTACAGACCAAACCCCTGAAGTGTGAAAAAGAGTCATCCTTCGAGGCCATGAAAAACACCCAAGAGTACCTCGAAAAATCATCGACAATGACAAGAATATACCACTTCCCACCTATTGACTGCACTCGAGATGGACCAACAGAGTAGTAACACCCCAATTTTTGTTTTTCATGAATTTAAATGAGATTTGGCACTTTTGTGAATTTTAGGAATTTTCTGGGATTTATTTGGAATTTATTTGAATTTATTCCCTTTTCAAATAATTAAAGAATTTAATTTTGCAAATAAAATTTTGTTGGAAATATTTTATTTGAGTCCAAAATGTTCCAAAATATTTTCTAAAATTTTTCTGAGTGTTTTGCTATTTTTAATGAATTAAATGAATTTCTGGGAATTAATTTGAATATTTAATCGCTGGAAAAATCGATCGGGTTTGCACTGTTCATCCGACCGAGCCCGAACCCGAGTCGGACTCGAGCCCGACCCGTGCCGCGTTTGAGCAGGACCCGAACCAAACCTAACCCTAACCGCGTGACCGTTGGAGCGAAATCCAACAGCCACGATTGTGCCACGTCACCCGAACCGGACCCGACCGAGCCAGCCAGGTCGCCGAGCCAGATCCGAGCCCGAACCCCGTGACTGTTGGATCAAGATCCAACGGTCCACGTTGAGCCACGTCACCCAATCCGAATTGGATTCGGATTCCGCCGCTGCCCGTGCATGGGCCCTCGTTTTCCGCGCATAACACGGACGTTGAGGGGGTATTTAATGCGCCGTCGCCGCCATCGTGTTCTCCGTTTCATTGCGCACCCGTAGCCCTAGTCCTTCACGCCTGAGCCGCTGTGGTTGCGCCGCAATCGCTTGCCGTAGTTGGGTTAGGCTTCCGCCGCGGTTCTCCATAGTTTCCGCCGCCGTCCGCCGTCCTCCGCCGCCACCGAGCCCAGACCCGGAACCACAAGGACAAGACGCGTCAGAGACTACCACTCACTTCGCTGGAGGAGCCCCGCAATGCCGTCGCCTTGGTCGCCGTCCCCAACTCTGGTCTGCAAGCGCCGCCGGACGCCATCGCTTTCCCCCGAGCTCTCTCCACCGCCCGATCAAGATCCGAATGCCAGGATTCGTCCACGTCATCCTCGGGTAATTTTGACGTCTTAGTTTTTAGATCTGTTTTCAACCATTGGATCTAGATCCAACGGTTTAGATTGCACCACATAGCCGTAAATGCACCGTGCTTGGATAGATCTCAGCCGTTAGATCTAGATCGTGCAGCTAGGGTTAGCCACGTTGTAACTCTAGATTGGATCTTGACCGTCCGATCAAGATCGAACGGTCCAGATCAGCCAAGTTGTTTTCCAAACGCGTGAGCTTAGATCCGATCTGGGCCGTTGATTTTCAAATCAACGGCCGAGATCTAGCCACGTGGCCGGAAGGCTGACCGTCGCGGTCAGCGTGGTCACGCTAGTCGCCGCTGACGTCACGCGTGACGTCAGCATGGGACCCGCGTGTCAGCGACTCAGCCGGACCTCACCATGACGTCATGCTGACATCACGGTGGGGCCTAGCTGTCAGAGCCCTCGACCGAGCCGTGCGCTGACGTCACCCGAGGGGCGCACCTGTCAGAGGCACACGTGCCATGGACCGGGTCCACGGTGGACCGAGCCGAACCGTGCGCCGGGTCCATGGACCCGAGGCGACGTGGCGGTCTCTGATTGGTCCACGTGTCATGCTCACGCAATAAATCAGTTTCCGAAAAAGAAATTATTTATTTAATTCGGCTTATTGATTTTAAATATAGATTCAAACTTCAAATGCTTATAACTTTTGCGTTTCAACTCCGATTTCGGTGATTCAAATTTCTAAATTTTCATAAAAATGAGGCCTACTCAAATATGAATTTTAATTAATTTTTGATTATGAATATTTCTCTTTTTATATTTAATTAATGTTTTCTTTAAACTTTAAACGGTTATAACTTTTGCATTTTAACTCCGATTTGGACGATTCCAGTTTCTAAAAGTTTATAAAAATGTGCTCTCTCTGTTTATGAAGTTTATTTGAACTTTTGAACACTCTTGTGTACTATTTTATTTATTGATTGCTATTTGCACGGGTTACGAGTAGACGTTGAAGTGCCCGAAGGCTTCGAAGGTGAAGTGTTGACCCAGGAACCAGCTTAAGGCCAAGAACAAGTACTCTTTGAAGGCAAGTTGTGCTTTGACCATGTTGTTCCCATTTTGAAATTATTTTGATTTAATTTATTGCATGCTAGTTTAATTAGCAAATGCTTTAATTAAGTTTGGGGAAATTAGTTAAATGCCAATTTTGCATTATGACACCTTGATTATTATATTTGTGCCATGACCCCTTGTCACCCTTGCAACGTAACATCTTTTTGACAAATACATGACAACCTTGACTTAATGAGATATGGAACCTGTTTTTGAGAAGTGTCATGTGTTGTTGATGATGATATTGATGGCATGTGGTGTGTGGTAAACAACTGGGGGTTTGATAACTAGTTTTCGACTGGGGCATGTGGCAAGAATGATCGGGTGGGCCTATTGTGGCACCGGGAACATTGATTTGGTTCTTCGGGTAGTCTTGCCCTGGTCACCCTAAGGACTTAACCTTGCAAGCCTTTGAACTGAGTCAAACGTGCAACCACATGTCTGTAATGGGACGGACCTAGTTGATTAAGTTGCTAATAACGTACCTGTGGGACCTCAGGGTGTCGACTATACCTTTTATGTAGTTGTACAGGGGAGCGTACTAGGGCTGCGGCCAGGTACCCATCTAACGGTTGATTGGACTAAACTTCGCCTTCGCTAAGGGAAGGGTTAGTGTGCAATAACCGTGGAGGTCCACTTGTGTTGTTACAAGTTTTCGAAAGACTTTGTTACGGACACTCGCCTTTGTGGTGTTTGGCTGTATCTTGTGGGTAAAGTGCATAAACTCTGCAGAGTGTAAAAATCTATTCGAATAGCCGTGTCCGCGGCATTGGACATTGCTCGGGAATTACAGTCAAGGGTTAGACTTTCTTGAAAATAACTTAGACTTGAAAGGTTTGGTCTGGTTTAATAATGACATTGATGGACATGTGGATTAGGAATGGGAAAGATGTTTATTTAACTCCTGGAAAAGTTATTGATCTTATACTCATTTTTACTGCTTTCGAATCTACTTATGTTACTTGTCAAATGCTGTTTTACTGCAATTATACCATGAGCTACTCCTTTGTAATAAGTCATGCATGTAGTATATTAGTTTGCATTCTGTGCATGACTTGCTGAGTACCAAGTACTCACCCTTGCCACAATACAACATCAGTTGAAGAAGAGTCTACACCAGCTTTGGAGGAGGAACTCCAAGAGGAACCGTCTATCTAGGGAGCGAGCCCAGTTAGTTGCCTGTGGTATACTGGATGGCGCCACGAAGTTATCTTATTTTCCGCTGCTGTTATTTCCCTTTTATTAAGTTTCGCCCTGCGTGGCGCATATTTGTAACTTGACCTTAAGGTCGAGCAACCAGCTTGGTTAACTAATTAAAGTACGTTAATATTTCATTGAGTATGATTGTGATATTTACCAATGTTGAGGCTGTGGGCATTAGCGTGTTCCTGGACTAGTGCTGAATACACAGAGGGTCCGGATTTGCAAATTCGGGTCCCGACAGAGGTGGTATCAGAGCCATACTGACTGTAGGCTCACGCATAGTTAGATTGGTCGTAGTAAGGATAGAACTTATTTTCTAAAAGATAAAAGTTATCAAGATAATGAATGAATTCTCGACTTACCCCTTTCTTTCTTGTTCATACCCTTGCTGAGTTCTTTTCGTCTCCCACATTGATTTTAAAATGTTGCGTTCTTACGCGAGCATCCTTTGACAGATGATGATGAAGAACAACTACGCCGAGCATGAAGGGGGGCTACGCTGCCGAGTTGTGGCGTATACTTCAGTTTCTTAGAGGTTTTGAGAGACCGCTCTACCGAGGGACTACACTCGTGCAGGCAGGACTGGTCATAGGATGGGACGTCAAGTTCAGCCGCCCTTTCCACTTCACCGCCAGGAGGTCTACCTTTGAGATGGGAATCCAGGAGGTGTCGCGTCGAGCAATGTAGCAGATCGCTCGCACTTACTCCAGGGAGCTAGAAGGCACAGTATTTCGTCACCACCCACGCCGAGACAGCAGATCTCAGCGGAAGCCGATAGAAGATGAGGATGCTACCATCACTCACTTAGCCAGATTCGTCACCGCCCAGGAGGAGCTTATCGGTGACACAGTTCAGGAGTTGATGAAGGCTTGCGAGCAGGTTGAGGAAGAGAAAAAGCATTTAGAGAATGCTCGTGAGTACGTCGCCTATGCTGCGGAAAGGATCGCAGAGCTGGAGACCGCACTGTATGGATAGGGCCCCGATCCAATATTGGAGACCGCACTGTATGGCATGGCGATTGTTTCGCGCCTATGCCGCCGCACCCGCCACGAGCAGGCAGTGGAGGTTTTCTCGACGAGTGAGCATAGGTCTTGAAGTTGAGACTCCTTCGTCGAGTCGTGTTATAGAATAAGAGTCACCCTTAGAGGCGTTAGACTCCAGTAAGAGTCAATTTGGATTTTCATTGCTTGTTGAGTGTGCAGTATGTGTTGCAAGGCCCTTAGGCATTGTGAGCGACCATACCAAGTTATTATTATTAAGTAATAAAGTTGGATTTTTGAGTTACACTTTCCCTCGCAGAAGTTTCCCTACCCCTTGTCTATTCTTATTCCCTCTCATCTCTGAAACCTTGGAGTAATCAACAGATGTTGAATACCCGTGGGAACCTTGGAGGCAGGGAAGTGGTTCTCGCCCAGTTGGGAACCCCAATGATGGAGCACCTACACCCCAGCCAGCACCGCCAGTTGACATGCAGAATTTTGGGGCTTTTCTTGCTGCACAGACCCAGTTGATGCATGTCATGATGCAGCAGATGCAACAGATTACTGCTCACGCCACTTCTAATCAGAATAATCAAGTCAATCAGGGACAATGCCAGAATTCAAGACTGTTAGAGTTCATGAGGACTCATCCACCCACCTTCTCTGGGAATGCCAATTCGTTGGAGGCCGATGACTGGTTAAGGTCAATAGAAAGGAAGCTACACATTGCCCAATGCATGGGAAATGAGAAGGTACTCTACGCTTCTCATCAGTTGGAAGGGATCGCTGCTGAATGGCGGGAGAACTTCTGCGCCACACGGGAGAACCCTCAGGACATCACTTGGGAGGAGTTTACAGCTGCATTTCATCAGTATCACGTGCCTGAGGGAATTATGGACCTCAAGAAGGAAGAATTCAGGGCACTGAAGCAAGGTAATCAACCGGTGTCAGATTATCTGAATAAGTTCACACAGCTTGCATGTTACGCACCTGAAGACGTAGCGATAGGTAAGGCTAGACAGTCTCACTTTATGAAGGGACTTAACTCAGGACTGCAGGTGGGACTGATCACCCACACCTTTCTAGATTTCCAGGAGCCTGTGAACAAGGCGCTCATTCTTGAAGATAAGCGCAAGGAACTGGATGAGAACCGGAAGTGAAGGATGCAATAGCAGGGATCACGTCAGGGAGTGCAGCAACGCTTGAGGGTTGCGCCAAATCAGTTTTTCAGATTCCCGCCGCAGAATGCAACAAGGACACCGTCACCAGCATCAAGACCCGTCAACCAGAATTATCAGACCCCAGCTCGGCCCGAAAACGCCGCTCCGTGATCAACAGGGAACAGTGAGACACTGCTACACATGCAACGAGCCAGGGCACTTCTCCAACAGTTGCCCCAAGAAGACAGCAGGAGTGACCCCGGTCCGCTTCAATCTGGGATCCACACCAGCCAGGACGCCTGCACCCGGAGCAAACCGCGGGACAGCACAGCCGGGAGCCACGCCCCAAACCGTGGTGAGAGGCCGAGTCAACCATGTCACCGCAGAGGCACTCCAGAATGCCACGGATGTCGTGCTGGGTAAGTTACTTGTCAACTCAGTACCTGCAATAGTTTTGTTTGACTCTGGAGCTTCGCATTCGTTTGTTTCTCAAGGCTTTGCTGCTAAAAATGATTTGGAGATTGCAAGACTTAAATGCATGCTTTTAGTTCAAACCCCTGGTTCCGAACTCCGAACTAAAGTAGGATGTTCTGGGTGAGAATATTAATAGATGGGGTAGAATTCCTAGCGAACCTTATTATATTGGCAACCCAGACCTTAGATGTTATTTTGGGAATGGATTGGTTATCCAAGCACAAGGATGTGTTGGATTGTGGACAAAGGATTATCTCAGTTGAGAGCCCGTGTGGAAGGAAAGTGGAATTTCAAGCCACCGCTGTTAGAGATGGACAGTTGATGGTTAACAGCACAAAGGCAATCAGCATAGAGGATGTCTCAGTGGTGAATGAGTACCCGGATGTCTTTCCTGAAGATCTACCTGGCATGCCGCCAGAAAGAGACATAGAGTTTGTGATAGAGCTTGTACCTGGTACAGCGCCGATAGCAAAGAGACCATATCAGATGTCCACCGAAGAATTGGTAGAGATGAAGAAGTAGCTTGAAGAGTTGATGGAGAAAGGATTCATCAGACCGAGTTCGTCGCCGCGGGGAGCGCCAGTTCTGTTCATCAAGAAGAAGGACGGGAGCTTCAGGATGTGCATCGACTATAGTTCACTCAATGAAGTCACCGTGAAGAATAAGTACCCGCTACCCAGGATCGATGATCTGTTTGACCAGTGAGAGGAACCGGAGTCTTCTCCAAGATTGATCTGAGATCGGGATACCACCTGTTGAAGATCCAATCAGAGGATATTCCAAAGATCGCGTTTTCGTCCAGATACGGACATTACGAGTTTACAGTTATGTCCTTCGGTCTGATGAATGCGCCAGCATATTTCATGAATATGATGAATAAGGTTTTCATGGAATATTTGGACAAGTTTGTCATTGTGTTCATAGATGATATCTTAGTCTACTCCAAGACAAAGGATGAACATGCAAAACACTTGAGGCAAGTTTTGGAAAAGCTGAGGGAACAACAACTCTTCGCTATGTTCAGCAAGTGCGACTTTTGGAAGGACAAGGTGGAGTTCCTCGGACATGTAATGACCGCAGAAGGAGTCACCGTTGACCCAAGCAAGGTGGAAGCTGTGCTACATTGGGAACACCCGAAGACCGTGACCCAGATTCGGAGTTTCCTTGGTATGGCAGGTTACTACCGCCGCTTCCTTGAAGGCTTTTCGACCATTGCGAGATCTCTCACGCAATGGTTGAAAAAGGAGAAGAAGTCTGCATGGACGCCAGAGTGCGAGAAAGGTTTTCAAGAATTGAAGAAGCGATTGACATCAGCCCTGATGTTAGTTCTACCGAACGTCAATCAAAGCTTCGATATCTATTGCGATGCATCGCGCCAAGGACTTGGATGTGTGCTGATGCAGAACGGAAAGGTCGTCGCTTATGCATCGAGGCAGTTGAGGCCGCATGAGGAGAATTATCCAACGCATGACCTAGAGCTAGCTGCCGTAGTGCATGCTTTGAAGTTGTGGCGTCACTATTTGATCGGGAACAGATGTGAAGTGTATACGTGTCGGGACCCCGAATTTGCAAATCCGGACCCTCTGTGTATTCAGCACTAGTCCAGGAACGCGCTAGTGCACACAGTCTTAACATCGGTAAATATCACAATCATACCAATCGATATTAACAAGGTACTTTATTTAAATAACCAAAGTGGTTACTCGACCTTATGGCCAAGTTACAAAGGTATGCCTTGCAAGGCGAAACTTATTAAGAGAGAAATAATAGCAGCGGAAAATCAAATAAGGTAACATCGTGGCGCCATCCAGTATACCACAGGCAACTGACTGGGCTCGCATCCCTAAGTAGACGGATCCTCTTGGAATTCCTCCTCCGAAGCTGGCGTAGTCTCCTCTTCAACTGGTATTGTGTCGAGGCAAGGGTGAGTACTTGGTACTCAGCAAGTCATGCACAGAATGCAAGCTAATATACTATATGCACGGCTTGGTACAAGGGAATAGCTCAAGGTATATTTGCAGTAAACAGCATTTGAAAAGTAATATAAGTAGATTCGAAAGCAGTAAAAATAAGTAAAGCATAAATAACTTTTCAAGAAGTTTAATAAACATTTTCCCCATCCTAAACCACATTTCCATCATCTTCATTATTAAACCAACCCAACTTTCAAATCCAAGTTATTTTTGAGAAAATCTAACCCTTGACTGTAATCCCCGAGCATTGTCCAGTACCGTGGACACGGCTATTTAAATAGATTCTACACTCTGCAGAGGTTATGCACTTTACCCACAAGATACAGATCAAACACCACAAAGGCGAGTTCAGTAACAAAGCCTTTCGGAAGCCTCAAACAACACAGGTGGTCCTCTCAGGTTCGTGCTCTACACCATCCCTTCCCTTAGCCAAGGCGAAGTATGGGACCAACACACCGTTAGATGGGTATCTGGCCACGACCACGATACGCCCCCGCACAATCACACAAACGGTGTAATTGACACCCGAGGCTCCACAAGTGAGTCCTTAGCGACTTAGTCAACTAGGGCCGTCCCATTCCAGCCATGTGGTTGCAAGTATGACCCAGTTCAAAGGCTTGCAAGGTTAAGTCCTTAGAGTGACCAGGGCAAGACTACCCGAAGAACCAAATCAACATCCCCAATGCCACAACTGGCCCACCTGATTACTCTTGCCACATGCCCCGGTCAAAAACTGTTTATCAAACCCCAGTTGATTACCATGCACCACGTGCTATCAACATCACATGATACCTTTCCAAAACAGGTTCAATATATCATTAAGTCAATATTAACATTTGATTGTCCAAAACCATGTCATGAGCACGAAAGTGTGTCTAAGCAAAGATACTACAATGGTCTAAAACCCATGTTGGCAATCTAATAATGTCCAACTAGTAATCCACAACTAGGGTGACAAGGGTCATGGCACATACTTAAATAATCAAGGTGTCATACAGCAAATTGGTACTTATCTAACCCCCATGTTTAAACAAAGTATTTTTCTAATTGAACTAGCATGCAATAGTTTAAATCAAAATAGATTTCGAAATAGGATCAACATGGTCAAAGCACAACTTGCCTTCAAAAAGTACTTGTTCTTGGTCTTGAGTTGGATCCTGAGTCAACACTTCTCCTTCGAATCCTTCCGACACTTCAACGTCTACTCGTAAAGCGTGCAAATAGCAATACACAAATAAACAATAGGCAAAAACATCCCAAAACTCCAAATAAAATCCATAAACAGAGAGAACATAATTTTCTGGATTTTTAGGAACTGGAATCGTTCAAATCGGAGTTAAGACGCAAAAGTTATGATTATTTAAAGTTTAAATAATCAATTAAATAATATTACAGAGAAAAACTTTAGTCCAAAAATTAAATAAAATTCATATTTAGGTAGATATCAATTTTATACAAATTTAGAAATTTGAATTACTCAAATCGGAGTTGAAACGCAAAAGTTATAAACGTTTGAAGTTTGAAACAAAATCTGAAATCATTATTCGAATTAATAAATCATTTTCTTTTTCGGAAATTAATTATTGCGTCAGCCTAGACACGTGGCAGCCTCTGATTTGGCCACGTCAGCCCTGCTGACGTCAGCGTTCACGGACTCGGTCCACGGGCTCGCGCCTCTCGACATGTGGGTCCCACATGTCGCCGCAGCGCCAACCACGTGGTATGGCTCAACGTCGCCGACGTGGGCCCCGCCCGTCGCTGCCCACGCGACGCACCGGATCGACGCGGGCTCAAAGATGTCGATGGCACGCACACGTCTTGGCGCGCTGCACGCTGCCAGGCATACGTGGCGTGATCGGCCGCTGATTTGGAAATCAGCGGCCGCGATTAGATCTAGGGTTAACATGTTAAAAACTACACGATGATCGTGGGCGTTCGATCTAGATCGGACGGTCCAGATCAATCCCTACAGTAACGTTGCTACGGCACGTGGTGATCGTGGGCCGTTGGATCTTGATCCAACGGTCCAGATCCAATCTGGTCTTCTAAAGCCTCAGGGAAACGTGGACTCACCGTGATCGTCGGATGGGGATCGAACGGTCCGTGGAGCTCGCGAGTCCGGCGATGGAGGTCGGTGGCGCAGGCTGCCGGGGTTGAGGATGACGACCTACGAAGCGGCGTTTGGAGCACGCTCCGGCGAAGTGACTGCTACTCCCAGACGCGCCTCGTCCTTGCGGTCTCGGATCTGGCCACCAACACGACGGAGAAGCGGTGGGCGGCGAACGACGCCAAAACCCTAAATTAACCCTAATCAACTCCGGCGAGGAATCGTGAGCACGGAGGAGCTCTCAAGTGGCGGCGGCTAGGGCAAAGGTGCGCCGCGGTGGCGGTGATCTCGCACGCACTTCACGCCTTAAATACCGGCTCGACGTCGAGATGCGACGGTTTCCATGGCGAGGCGATGACGGGCGGAATCCGGCTCGGACACGGCGAGGCGACGCGGCTCAATCCTAGCCGTCCACGCGGCACGACGGACGGCCACGATCGCACGGGCACGAACGGGTTCGACTCGGTCTCGACTAGGGGCGACGTGGCGCAATCACAACCGTTGGATCTTGATCCAGCCGCGTAACTAGGGTTCGGGTGGGGTCCGGCGCCGCGGTTCGACCGAATCAAGTGGCTCGGTCGGGTTCGGGTCGGACTCGAACTCGAGTCTGACTCGGGCTCGGTCGGATGAACAGTAACCGACTCGGTTTGGATTTCCAGCGATTTAATAATTAAAATAATTCCCAGTAATTCATTTAATTCATTAAAAATAGCAAATGACTCAGAAAAATTCCAGAAAAATTCTGGAAAATACTTTGGATCATTTTGGACTCAAATAAAATATTTCCAACAAAATTTTATTTGCAAAATTAAATTCTTTAATTATTTCAACATGGAATAAATTCAAATAAATTCCAAATAAATCCAAATAAATTCAAGAAAATTCTAAAAATTCACCAAAGTGCCAAATCACACATGAATTTAAGAAAAGCCAAATTTTGGGGTGTTACAAACCTCCCCTTAATAGAATCTCGTCCCGAGATTCAGGACTCACTGAGAATAGGTTTGGAAACTCTTTCTTCAAATCCTCTTAGGCTCCCAAGTCGCTTCGCTTTCTTCATGGTTGCTCCATTGAACTCTCTAAACAGTTGACTTGTTTCTAGTTTCTCGATCCATTGTGTCCGGAATCCTCACGGGATGCTCCTTATAAGTCAAGTCCTCTTGCAACTCAATTAACTCTAGCGGTGTCTGCATTCCTCAGGAACTCGGAGACACTTCTTTAATCGGGACACATGGAATACATCATGTACTCCTGCTAACGATTGTGGCAACTCCGGTGATAAGCAACTTCGCCTCTGCGACTCAAAATCTTAAATGGTCCAACATAGCAGGTGCGAGTTTCCCTTTGGCATGGAACCTCTTAACTCCCCGAGAGGCGTAACTCGAGGTATACAAAGTCTTCGTTCAAAACTCAAATCTCGGCGACGATTGTCAAGATAACTCTTCTGTCGAGATTGGGCTATCTTCAACCTTTCCCTAATCATAGCGATCTGTTCTTGACCTCTTGAAGAATATCAGGCCCAAAGACACGGCTCGCCGGTCTCATTCCAATTCAATGGCGTCCGACAGGTCGACCATACAAAGGCCTCAAAAGGTGACATCTGTAAACTAGCCTGATAACTATTGTTGTAACTGAACTCGGCATACGGCAAACTTTTATCCCAAGAGGTAGCATAAGCTAATGCACAAGCTCTCAACATATCCTCCAGAATCTGGTTGACTCTTTCGGTCTGTCCATCCGTCTGTGGATGATAAGTCATCTTGAAGTTCAAACGGGTTCCCATGGCTTCATGCAACTTATTCCAGAACCTTGAGGTAAATTGGGTACCTCTGTCCGATACAATCCTCTTTGGTACTCCGTGCAAACAGACAATCCTGGTCATGTATAATTCTGCTAATTTATCTCCCGAGTAAGTGGTCTTCACGGGGATAAAATGGGCTACTTTAGTCAAGCGATCCACTATAACCCATATGGAGTCATAACCTCCTTGAGTCTTCGGTAAACCGGTAATGAAATCCATTCCGATTTCCTCCCACTTCCACTCGGGTATTTTCAGCGGTTGTAGCAATCCTGCTGGTCTCTGATGCATTGCCTTGACTCTCTGGCATACGTCGCACAATGCAACATGCTCGGCAACTTCACGTTTCATACTCGGCCACCAGAATCTCTCCTTCAGATCCTGATACATCTTGGCGCTTCCAGGATGAATTGAGTACTTGGAGTCATGGGCTTCTTCCAAAATCAGTTGCTTTAACTCCTTTTTGTTAGGCACACAAATGCGATCCTTCATCCACAACGTGCCTTGCTCATCCAACTTGAAGTCCTCTGCCTTGCCTTCCTCCTTGATGGACTTAATCCTGCGGATCTTGTCATCATCCTTCTGTCCTTCTCGGATCTGATCCTCTAAGGTAGGCTTTACTTCCAATGTGGCCAAGAATCCGCTAGGTACAACCTCAATCTTCATCTTTTGAAAATCCTCACATAACTCATCCTGACTTGTGGCTAGCAACGCACTCACGGTATGGCTTTTCCGACTCAGAGCATCGGCTACTACGTTGGCCTTCCCGGGATGGTAATGGATTCCAACATTATAGTCCTTGATCAACTCTAACCATCTCCTCTGCCTCATATTCAGATCCGACTGGGTGAATATGTACTTAAGGCTCTTATGATCCGTATACACTTCACATCTGTTCCCGATCAGATAGTGACGCCATATCTTCAAGGCATGCACTACGGCAGCTAACTCTAGGTCATGTGTCGGATAATTTTCCTCATGCGGCCTCAACTGCCTTGATGCATAAGCGACGACCTTTCCATTCTGCATCAGCACACATCCAAGTCCTTGGCGCGATGCGTCACAATAAATATCGAAGCTTTGAGCAACATCCGGTAGAACTAACACCTGCCGATGTCAATCGCTTCTTGACTCTGAAATCCTTCCTCACATTCTGGCGTCCATGCAAACTTCTTTTCCTTCTTCAGCAATTGCGTAAGAGGTTTCGCAATTGTCGAGAAGCCTTCGATGAAGCGGCGGTAGTATCCTGCCATTCCAAGGAAACTCCGAATCTGGGTCACCGTCTTTGGCTGTTCCCAATGTAACACAGCTTCTACTTTGCTTGGATCTACGGCGACTCCTTCTGCGGTCATTACATGTCCAAGAAACTCCACCTTGTCCTTCCAAAAATCACACTTGCTGAACTTGGCGAAAAGTTCTTTGTTCCTCGGCTTTTCCAAAACTCGCCTTAAGTGTTCGGCATGTTCATCCTCTGTCTTGGAGTAGATTAGGATATCGTCTATGAACACGACGACAAACTTGTCCAAATATTCCATGAACACCTTATTCATCATATTCATGAAATAAGGCGCGATTCGTTAAATCCCCAAAGGACATAATCGTAGAACTCGTAATGTCCATATCTTGACGAGAATGCAGTCTTGAATATCTTACGATCGGATCTTCAATCGATGGTATCCCGATCTCGAGATCAATCTTGGAGAAAACTCGGCTCCTCTCAACCGATCAAACAAATCATCGATCCTGGTAGCGGATACTTATTCTTCACGGTGACTTCATTGAGTGCACGGTAGTCAATGCACATCCCGAAACTCCCATCCTTCTTCTTGACAAACAAAGCCGGGTGCTCCCCACGGCGACTAACTCGGTCGATAAATCCTTTCTCCATTAACTCTTCTAGCTGTTTCTTCATCTCTACCAACTCCTCGGTAGACATCCGATAGGGTCTCTTTGCTATCGGTCTTTGTGCAGTACAAGCTCTATCACAAACTCTATGTCCCTGTCCGCGGCATACAGGTAGATCTTCGGGAAAAACATCGGGTACTCATTCACTACTTTGGGACATCCTCTATGCTGATTGCCTTGGTATCGTTAACCATCAACTGTCCATCTCTAGCTGCAGTGGCTTGAAATTCCACTTCCTTCCCACACGGGCTCTCAATCGAGATAGTCCTTCGTCCACAATCCAATACGGCCTTGTGCTTGGATAACCAATCCATTCCCAATATGACGTCTAAGGTCCGGGTCTCCAAAATTATAAGGTTTGCTAGGAACTCTATTCCATCTATTAGTATTCTCACCGGAACATCCTACCTTCGTTCGGAGTTCGGAACTGTGGGTTTGAACTAAAAGCATGCACTTAAGTCTTGCAATCCTCAAATCATTTCTAGTAGCAAAGCCTTGCGAAACAAGCGAATGCGAAGCTCGAGTCAAACAAAGCAGGTGCAGTCGAGTTAACAAGTAACTTACCCAAGACGACGTCCGTAGCATTCTGCAGTGCATCTGCGGTGACATGGTTGACTCGGCCTCTCACCACGATGCAGGGTGTGGCTCCTGGTCTTTGGCGTCCTAGCTGGGTGGTTCCTAGATTGAAGCGGCCCGGGGTCGCTCCTGCATCTTCTTTGGACAAGCTGTTGGCAAAGTGTCCTGGCTCGTTGCGGTTGTAGCGGCGTCTCACGGTTCCTCGCTGACTGCCGGAGTAGTGTTTCTAGCGGGGCTGGGTCCGTAGTTACGATTGATGTGTCTTGGTGCTTTGAGGATGGTGTCCTTGTTGCATTACGTGGTTGGAATCTGAAGAATTGATTTGGTGCAACTCTCAAGCGCCGCTATGCGTTCCTGGCGTGATCCTTCTTTGTTGCATCTGCGCTTCTGTTCTCATCCAGTTCCTTGCGCTTGTCCTCAAGAATAAGTGCCTTATTCACCAACTCTTGGAAATCTGGAAAGGTGTGGGTGATCAATCCTACTTGCAATCTGAGTTGAGTCCCTTCATGAAACGAGACTGCCTGGATTTATCCGTCGCTACATCCTCAGTGCGTAGCGTGCTAGCTGTGTGAACTTGTTCAGGTAGTCGGCCACCGGTGATTACCTTGCCTCGATGCTCTGAACTCCTCCTTCTTAAGGTCCATGATTCCTTCAGGCACGTGATCTTGTCGAATGTTGTGAACTCTTCCCAAGTGATATCTTGAGGGTTCTCTGCGTGGCACGAAGTTCTCCCACCATTCTGGTAATGTTCTTCCACCGATGAGAAGCGTAGAGTACCTTCTCATTTCCTATGCATTGAGCTATGTGTAGCTTCCTCTCGATTGATCTTAACCAATCATCGGCCTCCAATGGATTGGCATTCCCAGAGAAAGTGGGTGGGTGAGTTCTCATGAACTCTGATAGCCTTGTATTACAGCGTGGCCCCGATTAACTTGATTATCGGTGGCCTGGCGATGACGTGCTGCATTTGTTGCATCATAGCATGCATCAACTGAGTCTGGGCAGCAAGAAAAGCTCCGAAATTCTACATATCCAGTGGCGGTGCTGGTGCTCCATCATTGGGGTTTTCTGTTGGGCGAGATCCACTCCCATTGCTTCCAAAGTTCCCACGGGTGTTCACCATCTGTCGGTTTGCTCTAGGTTTAGAGATGAGAGGGAAACAAGAATAGACAAGTAATATGGAACTTATGCGGGGCGAAAGGTGTAACTTTAAGGTCCAACTTTATTATTGATATTAATAACTTGGTATGGTTGCTTACAATGCCTAAGGGCCTTGCAACACATACTGCACACTCAGCAAACAAAGCAAATCCAAATCGAACTAATCCTGGAGTCTAACGCCTAAAGGGTGACTCTTTCTTCTATGACGCGACTCGGCGAAGGAGTCTCACTATAGAACCTATGCTCACTCATCGAGAAAACCTCCACGGCCTGGGTGCGGATGCTGCGGCATAGGCGCGAAACGATCGCCATGTCCAGCAACTGTGTCATCTGTGGTAGTCGAAGAAGCAGTGTCCTCATCGAGATCTGACTCCTCTGGATCTGGCTCGTGTAGCTCAATCTTGGCTCTGGGTCTGGTCCGTACAAGGTCATCTCCAACTCGTCAATCCTTCGTAGAAGGTGTGCCACATACTCTTGAGCTTCCCGCCATCTGTTTTTCTCTGTCGTGATCTCCTTGCGGGCCTTCTGTAGCTCCTTGCTTGTATTATCTAGTACATCCTCCTGGGCGACGACAAATCGTGCCAACTGTGTAACCGTGGCATCCTCATCCTGAATCTCCTTCGGGTCAAGAAGGTTATCGCTGCGCGGGTGATAACGGAACACCGTGCTCTCCAACTCTCTGGCGTAGATACGGGTAATGTGCCGCATTGCTCGTCGTGATACTTTTGGATACCCATCTGCATTGTAGATCTCCTGGCAGTGCAGTGTATCGGGCGATTGCCTGGGCCCTTTTTCCTAGCAGGTACCTCAATCCTCACGTCACAAGCCTTGATCAATCCTGCTTGTCTGATCACTTCCACTTGGTATTGCGGCTTCTCAAATTCTCCGAGAGTCTGTAGCATATGCCAAAGTTCTGCAGCGTGACCAACTCCCAGATCAACGTAGTTGAACTCTTCCTCCATCTGTCACAAGAGTGCTTTACGTAAGAACCCGAAAATTTTTTTTTAAATTGTGACAAGGTAAGGGAAAATTTCAGCAAGAGACAAGAAAAGAGAGAAGGGGATAAGTCGAGATGTCATTTCTTGTCTTCACAAATTTTTAGCTTTAGAAAATAGGTTTTATCCTCACTACGACCATTCTAGCTAGGGTTGAGCCTACAGTCAAGTATGGCTCTGATACCACCTCTGTCGGGACCCCGAATTTGCAAATCCGGACCCTCTGTGTACTCAGCACTAGTCCAGGAACGCGCTAGTGCACACAGTCTTAACATCGGTAAATATCACAATCATACCAATCGATATTAACAAGGTACTTTATTTAAATAACCAAAGTGGTTACTCGACCTTATGGCCAAGTTACAAAGGTATGCCTTGCAAGGCGAAACTTATTAAGAGAGAAATAATAGCAGCGGAAAATCAAATAAGGTAACATCGTGGCGCCATCCAGTATACCACAGGCAACTGACTGGGCTCGCATCCCTAAGTAGACGGATCCTCTTGGAATTCCTCCTCCGAAGCTGGCGTAGTCTCCTCTTCAACTGGTATTGTGTCGAGGCAAGGGTGAGTACTTGGTACTCAGCAAGTCATGCCGAATGCAAGCTAATATACTATATGCACGGCTTGGTACAAGGGAATAGCTCAAGGTATATTTGCAGTAAACAGCATTTGAAAAGTAATATAAGTAGATTCGAAAGCAGTAAAAATAAGTAAAGCATAAATAACTTTTCAAGAAGTTTAATAAACATTTTCCCCATCCTAAACCACATTTCCATCATCTTCATTATTAAACCAACCCAACTTTCAAATCCAAGTTATTTTTGAGAAAATCTAACCCTTGACTGTAATCCCCGAGCATTGTCCAGTACCGTGGACACGGCTATTTAAATAGATTCTACACTCTGCAGAGGTTATGCACTTTACCCACAAGATACAGTCAAACACCACAAAGGCGAGTTCCCGTAACAAAGCCTTTCGGAAGCCTCAAACAACACAGGTGGTCCTCTCCGGTTCGTGCTCTACACCATCCCTTCCCTTAGCCAAGGCGAAGTATGGGACCAACACACCGTTAGATGGGTATCTGGCCACAGCCACGATACGCTCCCCCGTACAATCACACAAACGGTGTAATTGACACCCTGAGGCTCCACAAGTGAGTCCTTAGCGACTTAGTCAACTAGGGCCGTCCCATTCCAGCCATGTGGTTGCAAGTATGACCCAGTTCAAAGGCTTGCAAGGTTAAGTCCTTAGAGTGACCAGGGCAAGACTACCCGAAGAACCAAATCAACATCCCCAATGACTCATATGGCCCACCTGATTACTCTTGCCACATGCCCCTGGCCAAAAATCGTTTATCAAACCCCGCTTGATTACCATGCACCACGTGCTATCAACATCACATGATACCTTTCCAAAACAGGTTCAATATATCATTAAGTCAATATTAACATTTGATTGTCCAAAACCATGTCATGAGCACGAAAGGTGTCTAAGCAAAGATACTACAATGGTCTAAAACCCATGTTGGCAATCTAATAATGTCCAACTAGTAATCCACAACTAGGGTGACAAGGGTCATGGCACATACTTAAATAATCAAGGTGTCATACTGACAAATTGGTACTTATCTAACCCCCATGTTTAAACAAAGTATTTTTCTAATTGAACTAGCATGCAATAGTTTAAATCAAAATAGATTTCGAAATAGGATCAACATGGTCAAAGCACAACTTGCCTTCAAAAAGTACTTGTTCTTGGTCTTGAGTTGGATCCTGAGTCAACACTTCTCCTTCGAATCCTTCCGGCACTTCAACGTCTACTCGTAAAGCGTGCAAATAGCAATACACAAATAAACAATAGGCAAAAACATCCCAAAACTCCAAATAAAATCCATAAACAGAGAGAACATAATTTTCTGGATTTTTAGGAACTGGAATCGTTCAAATCGGAGTTAAGACGCAAAAGTTATGATTATTTAAAGTTTAAATAATCAATTAAATAATATTACAGAGAAAAACTTTAGTCCAAAAATTAAATAAAATTCATATTTAGGTAGATATCAATTTTATACAAATTTAGAAATTTGAATCACTCAAATCGGAGTTGAAACGCAAAAGTTATAAATGTTTGAAGTTTGAAACAAAATCTGAAATCATTATTCGAATTAATAAATCATTTTCTTTTTCGGAAATTAATTATTGCGTCAGCCTAGACACGTGGCAGCCTCTGATTTGGCCACGTCAGCCCTGCTGACGTCAGCGGTTCACGGACTCGGTCCACGGGCTCGCGCCTCTCCTGACATGTGGGTCCCACATGTCAGTGGCTCGCGCGCAACCACGTGGTATGGCTCAACGTCGCTGACGTGTGGGCCCCGCCTGTCAGTGCCCACGCACGCAATGGACTGACGTACGGGGCCAGCATGTCAGTGGCACGCACACGTGCGCGCGTACGCGGCTAGGCATACGTGGCGTGATCCCGGCCGTTGATTTGGAAATCAACGGTCGCGATTAGATCTAGGGTTAACATGTTAAAAACTACACGATGATCGTGGGCCGTTCGATCTAGATCGGACGGTCCAGATCAATCCCTACAGTAACGTTGCTACGGCACGTGGTGATCGTGGGCCGTTGGATCTTGATCCAACGGTCCAGATCCAATCTGGTCTTCTAAAGCCTCAGGGAAACGTGGACTCACCGTGATCGTCGGATGGGGATCGAACGGTCCGTGGAGCTCGCGAGTCCGGCGATGGAGGTCGGTGGCGCAGGCTGCCGGGGTTGAGGATGACGACCTCACGGCGGCGTTTGGAGCACGCCCGCCGGCGATCGCTACTCCCAGACGCGCCTGCGTCCTTGCGGTCTCGGATCCGCCACCAACACGACGGAGAAGCGGTGGGCGGCGCGAACGACGCCAAAACCCTAAATTAACCCTAATCAACTCCGGCGAGGAATCGTGAGCACGGAGGAGCTCTCAAGTGGCGGCGGCTAGGGCAAAAGGTGCGACGGTGACGGTGATCCTCGCACGCACTCACGCCTTAAATACTGGCTCGACGCCGAGATGCGACGGTTTCCATGGCGAGGCGATGCAGACGGCGGCGTGAGTCCGGCCGACACGGCGAGGCGACGCGGCTCAATCCTAGCCGCCCACGCGGCACGACGACGGCCACGATCGCACGGGCACGAACGGGTTCGACTCGGTCTCGACTAGGGGCGACGTGGCGCAATCACAACCGTTGGATCTTGATCCAACGGTCGCGTGGCTAGGGTTCGGGTTGGGTCCGGCGACGCGGTTCGACCGAATCAAGTGGCTCGGTCGGGTTCGGGTCGGACTCGAACTCGAGTCTGACTCGGGCTCGGTCGGATGAACAAAGAATCGACTTCGGTTTGGATTTCCAATGATTTAATATTTAAAATAATTCCCAGTAATTCATTTAATTCATTAAAAATAGCAAATGACTCAGAAAAATTCCAGAAAAATTCTGGAAAATACTTTGGATCATTTTGGACTCAAATAAAATATTTCCAACAAAATTTTATTTGCAAAATTAAATTCTTTAATTATTTCAACATGGAATAAATTCAAATAAATTCCAAATAAATCCAAATAAATTCCAGAAAATTCCAAAAATTCACCAAAGTGCCAAATCACACATGAATTTAAGAAAAGCAAAATTTTGGAGTGTTACAATACGGACCATAAGAGCCTTAAGTACATTTTCACCCAATCAGACCTGAACATGAAGTAGAGGAGATGGCCAGAGCTGATCAAGGATTATAATGTTGGAATCCATTACCATCCCGGAAAGGCCAACGTGGTGGCTGATGCCTTGAGTAGGAAGAGCCATACTGTGAATGTACTGATAGCCACAAGTTAGGATGAGCTATGCCAGGAGTTTCAGAGAATGCAGATGGAAGTAGTACCAGAAGGATTCCTGGCCGCATTGGAAGTAAAGCCTTCCCTGGAGGATCAGATTAGAGAAGAACAGAAGGACGATGACAAGGTCCAGTGAGTCAAGTCCAAGATGGAGGAGGGCAAGGCGATAGACTTCAAGCTGGACGAGCAAGGCACATTATGGATGAAGGATCGAATTTGTGTGCCGAACAAGAAGGAACTGAAGCAGCTGATCCTAGAAAAAGGCCATGACTCCAAGTATTCAATTCATCCGGGAAGGCCCAAGATATACCAGGATTTGAAGGAAAGATTCTGGTGGCCGAGCATGAAGCGTGAAGTTGCCGAGCATGTTGCGCTGTGCGACATATGCCAGAGAGTCAAGGCAATGCATCAGAGACCAGCAGGATTGCTACAGCCGTTGAAGATGCCTGAGTGGAAATGGGAGGAAATCGGAATGGACTTCATTACCAGTTTACCCAAGACTCAAGGAGGATATGACTCCATATGGGTCATAGTGTATCGCTTGACTAAGGTCGCTCACTTTATTCCCGTGAATACCACCTATTCAGGAGATAAGTTAGCCGAGTTATACATGACCAGGATCGTCTGTTTGCACGGGGTGCCGAAGAAGATTGTATCGGACAGAGGTACCCAGTTTACTTCGAGATTCTATGGTAAGCTGCATGAAGCCATGGGGACCCGTTTGAACTTCAGTACAGCTTATCATCTGTAGACGGATGGACAGACTGAAAGAGTTAATCAGATACTGGAGGATATGTTAAGAGCATGTGCTTTGGCTTATGCTACCTCTTGGGATAAGAGTCTACCGTATGCCAAGTTCAGCTATAATAATAGCTATCATGCAAGTTTGCAAATGTCACCATTTGAGGCACTATACGGTCGACCCTGTCGAACGCCGTTGAACTGGAATGAGACAGGTGAACGCCGTGTTTTTGGGCTGGACATTCTTCAAGAAGCTGAAGAGCAGATTGCCATGATCCGGGGAAGACTGAAGATAGCACAGTCAAGATAGAAAAGCTACGCCGATAACCGTCGCCGAGACCTGAGTTTTGAACCAGAAGATTTCGTGTATCTCAGAGTTACGCCACTCAAGGGAGTTAAAAGATTCCACGTTAAAGGGAAACTCGCACCGCGTTATGTTGGACCATTTAAGATTTTGAACTGTAGGGGCGAAGTTGCTTACCAATTGGAGTTGCCGCAGTCGTTGGCAGGTGTACATGACGTGTTCCACGTGTCCCAGCTGAAGAAGTGTCTTCGAGTACCAGATGAGCAGACACCGTTGGAGTTAATTGAGTTGCAAGAGGATCTGACTTACAAGGAGCACCCCGTGAAGATTTTGGACACCATGGATCGAGAGACAAGGAATAAGTCAACCCGTTTCTGCAGAGTGCAATGGAGCAACCATGCAGAGAGAGAAGCAACTTGGGAGCGCGAGGAGGATTTGAAGAAAGAGTTCCCAAACCTATTCCCTAGTTAGACCTGCTGTTAAGGGGGGGAGGTTTGTAACACCCCAATTTTCGCTTTTCATGAATTTAAATGAGATTTGGCACTTTTGTGAATTTTTGGAATTTTCTGGGATTTATTCGGAATTTATTTGAATTTATTCCCTTTTTAAATAATTAAAAAATTTAATTTTGCAAATAAAATTTTGTTGGAAATATTTTATTTGAGTACAAAATGTTCCAAAATATTTTCTAGAATTTTTTTGGAATTTTTCTTAGTGTTTTGCTATTTTTAATGAATTAAATGAATTTCTAGGAATTAATTTGAATGTTTAATCGCTGGAAAAATCAATCGGGTTTGCACTGTTCATCCGACCGAGCCCGAACCCGAGTTGAACTCGAGCCCGACCCGAGCCGCGTTTGAGCCGGACCTGAGCCAAACCTAACCCTAACCGCGTGACCGTTGGATCGAAATCCAACGGCCACGATTGTGCCACGTCACCCGAATCGGACCCGACCGAGCCAGCCAGGTCGCCGAGCCAGACCCGAGCCTGAACCCGGTGCCTGTTGGATCAAGATCCAACGGTCCACGTTGAGCCACATCACCCAATCCGAATTGGATTCGGATTCCGTCGCCGCCCGTGCGTGGGCCCTCGTTTTCCGCGCATAACACGGACGTTGATGGGCTATTTAATGCGCCGCCGCCGCCATCGTGTTCTCCGTTTCATTGCTCACACGTAGCCCTAGTCCTTCACGCCTGAGCCGCCGTGGTTGCGCCGCAATCGCTCGCCGTAGTTGGGTTAGGCTTCCGCTGCGGTTCTTCGTTGTTTCCGCCGCGGTTCTTCGTTGTTTCCGCCGCCGTCCTCCGCCTCCACCGAGCCCAGATCCGGAACCGCAAGGACGAGACGCGTCGGAGACTACCACTCACTTCGCCGGAGGAGCCCCGCAACACCATCGCTGTGGTCGTCGTCCCCAAGTCCGGTCTACAAGCGCCGCCGCACGCCATCGCCGTCTCCTGAGCTCTCTCCACTGTCCGATCAAGATCCGAAGGCCAGGATTTGTCCACGTCATCCTCGGGTAATTTTCACGTTTTAGTTTTTAGATCCGTTTTCAACCGTTGGAGCTAGATCCAATGGTTTAGATCGCGCCACGTAGCCATAACTGCACCGTGCTTGGATAGATCTCCTCCGTTAGATCTAGATCGTGCGGCTAGGGTTAGCCACGTTGTAACTTTAGATTGGATCTTGACAATCCGATCAAGATCGAACGGTCCAGATCAGCCGAGTTGTTTTCCAAACTCGTGAGGTTAGATCCGATCTGGGTCGTTGATTTTCAAATCAACGGCTAAGATCTAGCCACGTGGCCGGAAGGCTGACCGTCGCGGTCAGCGCGGTCACGCTAGTCGCCGCTGATGTTACGCGTGGCGTCAGCAACTCAGCCGGACCGCACCATGATGTCATGCTGACGTCACAGTGGGGCCCAGCTGTCAGAGCCCTCGACCGAGCCGTGCGCTGACGTCAGCGCTGATGTCACCCGAGGGGCGCACCTGTCAGAGGCACACGTGCCGTGGACCGGGTCCACGGTGGACCGAGCCGAACCGTGCGCCGGGTCCATGGACCCGAGGTGATGTGGCGGTCTCTAATTGGTCCACATGTCATGCTGACGCAATAAATCATTTTACGAAAAAGAAATTATTTATTTAATTCGGTTTATTGATTTTAAATATAGATTCAAACTTCAAACGTTTATAACTTTTGCGTTTCAACTCCGATTTGGGTGATTCAAATTTCTAAATTTTCATAAAAATGAGGTCTACTCAAATATGAATTTTAATTAATTTTTTATTATGAATATTTCTCTGTTTATATTTAATTAATGTTTTCTTTAAACTTTAAACGGTTATAACTTTTGCATTTTAACTCCGATTTGGACGATTCCAGTTTCTAAAAATGTATAAAAATGTGCTCTCTCTATTTATGAAGTTTATTTGAATTTTTGAACAAACTTGTGTACTGTTTTCTTTATTGATTGCTATTTGCACGCGCTACGAGTAGACGTTGAACTGCTCGAAGGCTTCGAAGGTGAAGTGTTGACCCAGGAGCCAGCTCAAGACCAAGAACAAGTACTCTTTGAAAGCAAGTTGTGCTTTGACCATATTGTTCCCATTTTGAAATTATTTTGATTTAATTTATTGCATGCTAGTTTAATTAGCAAATGCTTTAATTAAGTTTGGGGAAATTAGTTACATGCCAATTTTGCATTATGACACCTTGATTATTATTTTTGTGCCATGACCCCTTGTCACCCTAGTTGTGGATTACTAGTTGGACATTATTAAATTGCCAACATGGGTAATTAGACCGATCTAGTATGCTTAGCCTTGCCATGTAACATGTTTTTGACAAATACATGACAACCTTGACTTAATGAGATATGGAACCTGTTTTTGAGAAGTGTCATGTGTTGTTGATGATGATATTGATGGCTCGTGGTGCATGGTAAACAACTGGGGGTTTGATAACTAGTTTTCGACTGGGGCATATGGCAAGAAAGATCGGGTGGGTCTGTTGTGGCATCGGGAACGTTGATTTGTTTCTTCGGGTAGTCTTGCCCTGGTCACCCTAAGGACTTAACCTTGCAAGCCTTTGAACTGAGTCAAACGTGCAACCACATGTTTGTAATGGGACGGACCTAGTTGATTAAGTTGCTAATAACGTACCTGTGGGACCTCAGGGTGTCGACTATACCTTTTGTGTAGTTGTACGGGGGAGCGTACCGGGGCTGTGGCCAGGTACCCATCTAACGGTTGGTTGGACTAAACTTCGCCTTCGCTAAGGGAAGGGTTATTGTGCAATAACCGGGGAGGCCCACTTGTGCTGTTAGAAGTTTCCGAAAGACTTTGTTACGGACACTCGCCTTTGTGGTGTTTGGCTGTATCTTGTGGGTAAAGTGCATAACCTCTGCAGAGTGTAAAAATCTATTTGAATAGCCGTGTCCGCGGCATTGGACATTGCTCAGGAATTACAGTCAAGGGTTAGACTTTCTTGAACATAACTTGGACTTGAAAGGTTTGGTCTGGTTTAATAATGACGTTGATGGAAATGTGGATTAGGAATGGGAAAGATGTTTATTTAACTCCTGGAAAAGTTATTGATCTTATACTCGTTTTTACTGCTTTCGAATCTACTTATGTTACTTGTCAAATGCTGTTTTGCTGCAATTATACCATGAGCTACTCCTTTGTAATAAGCCATGCATGTAGTATGTTAGTTTGCATTCTGTGCATGACTTGCTGAGTACCAAGTACTCACCCTTGCCACAATACAACATCAGTTGAAGAAGAGTCTACACCAGCTTTGTAGGAGGAACTCCAAGAGGAACTGTCTATCTAGGGAGCGAGCCCAATCAGTTGCCTGTGGTATACTGGATGGCGCCACGAAGTTATCTTATTTTTCGTTGCTGTTATTTCCCTTTTATTAAGTTTTGCCCTGCGTGGCGCATATTTGTAACTTGACCTTAAGGTCGAGCAACTAGCTTGGTTAACTAATTAAAGTACCTTAATATTTCGTTGAGTATGATTGTGATATTTACCAATGTTGAGACTGTGGGCACTAGCGTGTTCCTGGACTAGTGCTGAATACACAGAGGGTCCGGGTTTGCAAATTCGGGTCCCGACAGGTGTCCATGTGTAGCAGCTGCCCTTGTGCATCAGTCATCACTTGGGTGACTGGAGGATGGGAGACAACAACCATCTTGCCATGTCGGCAAGGAGAACATACAACATCTTTGACCATCTTGAGTTTAGGCAGGCCACTAATGAGATCATGGCTGCTAACTCGAGTCAAATGATCAAAGCCAATGTGACCAAGTCTCCTATGCCAAAAGGAGAGATCACGGGACTCTGAAGCAATAAGGCAATAGAGAGAGTCTCTAGAGGAAGAAGAAAAATCAGCACGAAAGACTCTCCCAAAATGAGAAATCCCGCAAACAAACTCCCCAGGAGAAGCGAGGATCCTACAAGAGCTCCTCTTAAAATTGACCTCGAAATCGTCATCAAGAAGCTGAGAGACAGAAAGAAAGCTGAAATGCAGCTTACTAACTAAGGCAACGTCCTTAAGAATGAAATGATCGTTAATGCAGACGGTACCTTTAGCGATGACTCTACCCGACGCAGCATCCCCAAAGGTGATCACCTCATCACCGGGATCTCGGTCCAGGGAAGAAAACCAACGGGAGTCTCCGGTCACGTGGCGAGAACAGCTAGAGTCTACGATCCAAACCTCCCCCTTCCCTGTCCTATGGACCTCCTCCGTGTCGCTGTATAGCTCGGTGTCGGGTACTTCCATGGCATTGGAGGCCATGAAGCACATGCCGGAGAAGTCATTTCCGCCCTTCACCTTATCTTGCGGTTCATCCTCATCCTCGTCGCTCCATGTATCCGTGTCGGAGAGGTCAAGGTTGTCGAGCGCGGAGAGGATGCGGTGAAAGAGCTTCTTGCCCTTGGCGAACTTGCGGTGCTTCTTCTCTTGCGCCGGTTCGCGAGCTGGAGGCTTCTTGTTACGGTTCTTGTTGATGTAGTCGTTCTTGCCCACACCACCTTGTTCATTCTTACCCTTCTCCAGCTTGGGGCAATTTGCTCGAATGTGGTTGGGGCCACCACACTCGAAGCAAGTGATCATGCCACTCCTCTTCCTATCTCTCACTCTGTTGTAAATGTTTGAAAACTTGCAAATGACAAGAGCAAGCTCATTTTCTGGAAAGTGTTCCAGAATGTCATCGCTTACGTCGCAGAGAGCCGGAAGAGAGAAGCCAGAAGAGAAGTCAAGAGGGGTCCAGAAGAGGAAGACCAAGTGGGATCGGTTACCAATGCCATCGTTTTGGACTTCGTCCTGCGTGCGACGATGTCGAGCTCATGAGTCTTGAGGCGGGAATACAACCCGTCAAGAGTCAAGGTCGACAAGTCCGTATGTTCCGTGATGGTGGTTACCTTCATCTCCCAAATCCTTAGATCGAGTGCTTGAAAAAAATGCCTCGCATTCTCCGAATCAGTGTATGAACAACCCACTGACCGAAGATTGCTGAGAATCTTTGCAAAACGAGCAAAGCATTCATCACGGCTCTCACCAGCGTGCTGTTCAAACTTTTTGTAGTCACACTTAAATTGATCCTGTCTCACGGACTGGACCTGAGTGGTGCCCTCATGGTAAGCATTAAGGGTCACCCAGATCTTGTGAGCCAATCGTAGGTGAGAGACGCGATCATACTCACTGCGGCTAAGTCCCTGTATCGGGAACGACTAAACAACTATGTTTATCCCTAGCTTACATGCATGAGAACCGTGAATCATGTGAGGGATTTTTAAATCACAATCCTGGTTGTCAAGTGTCCGAAGCAAAGAGTGATCAATTCAAATACTTCGTTTCTAAAAAAGATCAAGCCAAAACACAAAAGCCTCTTTTAGAAAAGCAAAAGTAGATTTTTCAAGAATTGTCCTCGCTTAGAGCAGGTGGATGGTGGACTTCTGTTGCTCCAAAATTTTTTGGAATTTTTCACCCTGTGAGCAGATGAGCCTTGAAGCACTCCATCAAAAATCACCACAAAAAAGCCTTTACAAAAATCAGGAAAAATCAAGAACTATGAACAGTCAGGATGTTCTATTAGGAAATTTGTGGCTCGGTTTTCACCTCACAGATCCCAAACGGTGCACCCAGTGGACTCAAAAAATTTTCCACAGATGGATAAATGAGTCAAGCACCTTATACAACAAGAATCACTCAAAAATTATTTTTCTAGATTTTTCTAAAAATCAAAGACTGACTGCTGCGCGAAAACAAGTTCAGGACAGATTTGCAATCTTGATAGAAACTTGATCTCTAGTCTATCCTAGGGTGCAAGAAAGATGTAAAACCAAATGAGCACCCTCAAGACATCCTTGATCAATAGCATTTAGAAGGAGAGGAGGCAAATCCAAATTGCGAGAATTTACATGCGGGAAAGTAAATGCTGAATTTAAATTGCATAAAGTAAAGAAATAATGTAAATGCGGAATTTAAATTCACAAGAATGTAAAGAAAATCTTTGTATTTTCTGGTTGAAAGGTTTACAAAGCCTCACTTCATGTGGGCAAAGCTCAAATGAGCAACTCAAACCTTCAAGTGAGGGAGGGCACCCATCCCCCTCTATTTATACTACTCTAGGGCCACCTACCACCCTTGGATGAGTCCCAAACCCTAGGGCACTCCACCAAGGGCTAGGATTAACCCACTCATTTCACCCCACACATGGGCTTTACATGGGCCACATTGGCCATACATGGGTTTTAAACAAAACCCGGTCAACCTGATACAACGGGCCTTCATCCGCCGGACATGACCGCTCAGTTTCCGCCTCTTCGAGCCTCCAACCCGAACCAGAACCCTTGAGCCACCTCAAGTCCATTTCCATGACGTCCAGGTGATCTTGGTTTGAGCCCAACCATCTTGTCGGCATCCTCGACCGCTCCGAACCTCGGTTCTCCCAACCTAGTCCCAGTACTCACCAACGACCATAGTTGCCTCAGGAACCTGTACCACAAGGACCAAACCATTTTGCACATTCCACAATACACTCACCTTTTTCTTCCTGTATGTTAGTCCACAATTATCATTAATTCAAACATGCAATGCCAAGTCAAATCAAACTCAAACCTGAGCACACCTTGCTCAAATAAAGTCAAATAGTCATCACAAACATGGATGGACCACCACATGGTCCTTTAGAATAGTCGCTTCTGTCTTGTCTCTGCCTCATTCTTTGTGCAGCCGCCCGCTCCCGTCCAGTCCGCTCGCACGAGACGTCAGGGGCGCAGGCCGTTTTTGCTTTTAATGGCCCTAACATGGCGTGTCAGGGCGGGGGAGGCTTCGGGGCGATGCCTCCGGTTCCACCTCCTGGTCGCCCATCTTCTCGCTTGGTAGCCCATTGAGTTGGTACCTGGAAGAGGGATCCTGGTCGCCAGCCTGGTCGCCCGGCTGATCGCCCACTAGGTCGACTGACCGCCACGTGGGGTGGTGCTCGGCGAGTGGGGCCTGGTCGCCAGGCTACTTGTCTTGAACCCGGTGGAGGGGTACCCCCGTTATAAAATATGCCGACAACTGGCCTACAGAGATGAACCGTTCGTCCTTGCGAAGCAAGAAATTCAAGTTTTCTACGCGCGTGATCCAACTAATCCAAGGTTGCACATCGTACTTCATGGCAAGAGGAGGATTGTTGGAGTTGAAAATGTTGTAGATGAAGAAGAGTACAACCAATTTGATGAAACACCTTCGTTTGCAGATGGGGCGTGTCTTAGTGGTGACGACGGCACACAAGGAACAAATTACATGCTTGTAGATCATCAAGAAGGGTTGTATTGTAAATAAAGTTGTAAGATTTCCATGTAGCTAGATAATCTAGCATTTTGTAGAATATATATGTCAAATGGATCTTATAGCATAGCAAATTTGAAAAAGTTTTGACTTTTTGACTCTTTTGAATGAAGACTCTGTTTTCAAAAAATGATAGAAATTAGATCCCAAAATATATTTCTACAAAATTAGTGCAATGGTTTCAAAAAAATAATAGAAATTGGATCATAGTCATCACAATCGGTTCCTTTAGGAAACCGACACAGATGTATAGTCACAATCGGTCCCTTTAAGAAACTGACACAGATGTACATTTACAATCGGTTTTGTTACAGAACCGACACAGATAGTTTATATATTATGATCGGTTTTTTGGATGAACCGATACAGATATGAAATTAGTGCAATCGGTCTCTTTAGTTAACCGACCGTGATAAAACCCCATATGGCTGGCACTAAATTCATTTTGGCGCGCACACTCAATTCATTTCAGCGCGCACTGAATTCGTTTCCTCCTCATTCACAACCCTAGCTCGATCCCCTCCCCCAGCGGCGCCTCCCCCTCCAGCTCCTCCCCCCCGGTGCCTCCCCCATCGGTGCGTACCCCATCGGCGCCTCCCCCATCGGTGCTTCAGACATCGACTCCTCCCCCATCGGCGCGTCCCCCATTGGCTCCTCCCCCCATCGGCGCGTCCCCCTCCGGCCGGCTCCTCCCCCATCGGCGCATCCCCCTCTGGCTCGTCCCCCATCGGCGGCCCCCTCCGGGTCCTCCCCCATTGCCGACTCGGTTCGGCGCACTATAAGAACTCTCGGAGTGTGGGCTTTGGTTGTAAATAGCTTGATGATGATTGCTTAAAATTGAGGCTTGATTAATCTGATCATTAAAGGAACTTGCTAGACCTAGATAAGTACTACTCTTAGCTGACAATTTGGTGGCACTTGTTCTTAATGCATTGTTATATACAAGTAAGAACTCTCCTATCACATAGTGCTGTGCTTATTCCTTTTGTGCAAGAGCAGTGCTGTTCTAGGGTTGTAATCCTGAAATTTTCAGATGTAATAACCTGTGATATATTGGCCATCTAGAAGTTGGACGGCTAATTAATTTAGCAACCCTTCTATAGCAATCTGAGAGCAATCCATCTTGGTTAAAATCTGAGTTTACACCTGATGTTGTTTTGCTCATTATGATGATGGTTTGAATATGTGCAGATTATATTCTCATTGCAATTTGAAACTTGTAAAATATGCTATATTATCGCACTTTATTATCGAGTTTAGTTGCATAACCTATGCATCTCCCGTTCGAGCGTGCTTGTTTATAAATATGCTAAAATGGTATATTTATAAGCAAACAGTCTCGAATTGTCCATGTTTTTGGATAGTTCGAGGATATGTGGTTCAGGCAAGTTCTTAAGCTGTTGTACAAACTCTAGAGAAAGTTTTGACAGCATCTCCCTGGTGTTCTCTAAATACACACCCTCTTGACCTGTTGTCGAGACGTGTATTTGGAGAACAACGGGGAGATGCTGTTGAAATTTTCTCTAGAGTTGTACAACAGCTTAGGAACTTGCCCGAACCACATATCCTCAAATGGGATTAGGGCCTAACCTAATTAGAGATTAGGAGTCATCGTTGGTACGTACTTAGTTGGTCAACAGATATATGAATTAATCTATTAGCTAGTACAAAGGGATAGTATCAATTATCCCTTAATTTGTTAATTTACTATAATATGCTTTCGCTTATGTGAAATATAATCATGTCAGATATATAAATTGCTTTCTCTCATGAAGCTTAGGTTTGACATATATATATTCGAAATGTCGCAAAGAGAGAGCACCGGCTCAACGCTAGAGAGAGAAGAAGGTCCTGCTACCCCATCGAGGAAGGTCAGAAAGGGCAGAGGACTGAATAAAGGGGCCACAGGGAGAACGCCGCAAGTGCTCCACTTCAATGCCACGGGGATTTGCACGGGTCCTAGCAAGTTTAAGGGGTGCTACTCCTCTTTTCTTGGCCAATTGGTGAGGGAGAAAGTACCAATCACAGTTAAGGACTGGAGGAAGGAAGTCAGCGACGAGCAGAAGAACCGACTGTGGGACGAAGTTAAGGGGAAATGGATTATACCAGAGGAAGATGAAATCAATGCGAGACAGTACGCCTTGAAGAGAATGGGTGTGGCTTTGAGGCATTTCAGGGTTAGCATGCATGCCGAGTTCGTGTTGAAAAGCCGTACTCCCTTCCAAAGGTATCCATTTGTTGCTCCCGAGGTTGGGGAGGAGTTCACAAGGATGAGGAATACGCCCGAGGTGGAGGAGCTGAGAGATAAGAATATCACTATATAGAGGCGTAACACACACGTGCACCACCTCGGTTCTAGCGGGTATGTAGGGAAGAAGGCAGAGTGGGCGCGACTAGCCGAGGAGTGTGTAACTTCTGGGACAACGATGCCTTACTCCCACATATGCGAGCAGCGGGCACGCGACTGGGTATTAGCTAGGACGAAGAAAACCTCTGACTGTCAGATTGTCATTCCAAACCCCGCGACCGCACAGATCGTCACGTACATTGTAGCTGACCCTTCCCATTGTATTTTACCAATAATTTATATTTGCGTCCTGCAGGAGGAGGTAAGCCAGCAGAAAGAGCAAGGAGCATTTCAAAGCCAAGGGTCAAGGGACATCCTATCTTCGGCAATCGGGAAGCTCGGTCATAAGGGTCGAGTGCTTGCCATGGGTGCGGGGCATACGAAGAGATCCTTCTTTATAGAGGAGAGAGCTTCCAGTGCCAGGTCAAGATCATGGGAAGAACGTGTGGCGCGCCTGAGGGCCCAGGTGAAGGAGGAGGTGAAGGAGGAGGTGAGGCAGGAGGTGATGGTGGAGGTGCTGGCACGTGAGGAGTGCCTAAAGGCTGAGATGATGGTCATGTTCTCCTAGAATCAAAGTCCTGAACAATCACCTATGCTATGCCATAGCAGCTGCGCTTCCAGAAATGATCTGCCCATTCCACACCTTAAGGTAATAATTGTTTCGAACTAAAAGGTACATGAGTAAGCTTAACAAAGATTATGATGAAGATGCGCACTTCTTGCAGGATCCTACCAAGTGCCAGCTAGTCCTGATCGAAGACGGATTACACATTGAGGCTGGGCGCGGGGTTGCATTTCCAAGCAAGGAGGATGACACGGTTCATTGTATACCTTTGGGGAAGGGCTACATGAGGGTGCAGGTGGACTATGTCCACGATGTTTTCCTGTCTCATGCCCTGGAGTTCCCCCCGAATGAAGATATCACCACTCTCAGGCAAGCATGGATGTCGTTCATCAAGTGGCCCACGACGGGTGTCGTAGTGCAAGCACCTCCTCATGTTACTGCTCATCGCTCTTTGCATCGCTACTACTATCGCTACTATCGCTGCACTTGCTCACATCGCACTCTCGCTGCACTGCTCCTATCGCTAATGCCACTCTGCTGCTCTTGCTCTTGCTACTACTGCTGCACCTGCTCCTGCTGCTGCCATTGCTACTACTGTTGCACTTGCTGCTGCACATGCTCTTGCTCCTACGCCTGCTACAGCACCTGCTCCTACCCTTGCTGCACGACCTGCTCCTACGCCTAATGCTGCACCACCTGCACCTATGCCTTCAGCTACAAATGCTGGTGCACAGGTGGTGCGCAAAAGGACTTCTACCACGTTGACGAAAGATCCACAGCAGAGTTCAGAGAGTCCCTCCATGAAGAAGGCAAAGTTGTTAGAGGGCATAGAGCACCCTGATGATCACAAGCAGTACATACATGGAAAGCCCTTTCTCGCAAACAATGAATTGAATTCTTTAGGCTTGTTCACTCGCTTGCTACATGGATGGTACATCGATAAGTCACATGAGGCCGAGCCTCGCCACGATTTCAATGTGAAGTATTGAGGGTGACAATTCCACCGCCAAGAGGATGGGACCTTCCCAGTCGGTTTTGAGGATCTGTACTTTATGTACAGCTTGAAAGCCGTCAATATTTCTACCATACGATTTTGGACACTGTGAGTATCGCACCATACTCATTCCTATGATTGTTTACTGATTTTGTATTACATTTTTTAACAATTGACATGAATTGCAGGATCATGAGGCAGCCAGCCGTGACAGGTCGACACCTTGTCGGGTTTGTCGACCCCAATATGGTGTCTGCGACCATGGCTAGGTTGCAATCGGAGTTCCTTACAGGATACATCAAGCATGCATTGCATGCTGAGGCGAAAAAGGACTTCATTCTCTTCCCCTACCACCAGGAATATGTACTACTATACAATTCAATTACATGTACACACTTCAACCGTATATGAACTTATTTTCTTGCACTGTGTACCGTTTAATAAGCAACCATTGGGTTCTACTTGCAGTTGTTCCGAGTCAAAACAAAGTCTACACGTTGAAATCACTCGAAAATAGACCGATAGACTACACGATCTAGCTTGTTTTGCAGAAGTAAGTACAATCCTCTGACCTAACACTTTACATATTGAACTATGTTAGATATTTTTTACCTCAATGGCATCTTTCCAATGTATGTAGGGCTTTCTTGTCTTATGTTGCTGAAGGTGGCCGACACAATGATAAACAAGGCACCAAACTGGAGTGGAAGCGCTTCAAGATACAAGTGTCTATCATAGGATTTTTTTTCTGACACCTATTATTAATTTGTCTCCTAATTTAAGTTTCGTTCACAGTGTTGTGGGAGACATGGGAACCGGGTGTACGCATGAAGACCTAAAGAAGACCCAACAAAAAAGGGGATGGACCAAGTCCAGCGCACATATTCCGGAAGTCTACCCCTTGTCCCGATATAACTGAAGCAAAAGATTGTAACCGTAGGGGAAGTCACCCTGGATAAGGAAAGATACGATTCTTTTACTTGTAATCAACTCGGACTCATACTTTAGTAACCGAGTTGGGCTCCCCCCCCCCGTATATAAGAGGGATGGGAGGACCTCAAAGAGAGAGACCAGATAATCCCAGAACACAGGACTAGGGTATTACCTCCACCACACAGGGCCTATCTAAACACTTGTCTTGTGTTACCATCGAATTCCTGATCCAGCGCCTTGCCCCACAAATTCACACCCCCTAAGATTATTGCCAACACCAAATGTCGACAGTTGGCGCGCCAGGTAGGGGCGAGCGAAGATCAATCCTGGCGATCTCAATGGCTTTCAGAGATGGCATCACCTTTGCTCCAGGCCAGGTTTTTTGCTTCGGAAGTCTACGCTTCATTGCCAACGAGTTCGGCGCCCTTATCTCTTCGGACTTAGATCGGATTCGGCTCGAGAGCTCTCCTAGATTCCGTTCCGTACTTGTGATCGGAAGCGGTCTTCCCAAATCACAGAACCGGCGGGGAGCCGAAGAAACCGAGACAGAGCTTGTTCAGCATGAAGATCAAGACGATCGCGCCCTGTCACTTCAAAATCGGGCACACAACGTTAATGAAGACATTTTTGCATGCTAGAATGGGGAGCCAGTCGGTTTTCCAAACTCCGCAGCAAAATATCATGGCCACCAAGACACTCCTCGACACCTTGGGTCCCATGATCGAACCCAATAGCCCAGTTGCACCGATCATGGCACAAGTTAAAGCTATGGTGACGGCTGCAGCAATCCAGCAAACTAGCGGGGCCAGACGGCGAAGCCCCCACCTACAGGAGAAGAAATACACACGGCTAGTAGTCGGACCAGTCGCAGTTGGACAGAAGGCAGTCAGCCCAACAACCCATGCGATAGGGACATCCGCTCTGCCATCCACCGTGACCTTCGCCAGGACCTCGACGCCAGAAGGCGGGAACAGGATGATGACGAGCGGTGCCAACGAGACGATGACCAGGACAGCCGACATCTCCGCATTCGGGCCTCCAACTACGGCAACCACAAAAGCCGACATAGCCTACGCCGGGATGCCGGCCGCCGAATGGATTCTTCACCGCGCTACCATCATGCTTGACGCGACGAGGAACCTATCGACGGGATCAGAGCATTCATTGCTCGCCTCCGCTGAGTGTAGTGGCCAAACGGCTTTAATCTGAAAGGCATCACTAAGTTTGATGGAGAAAGAGACTCAGAAGCCTGGCTGCAGGTCTATTCCTTTGTAGTCAAAGTGGCTAGAGGTAGCCACATTGTGATGGCAAACTATCTACCAGTCATGTTGGCTCCCTTCGGCCCAAGCATAGCTTACAGGGCTTCCAATGGATTCCATCGACTATTGGGGAGACCTCTGTGACCAATTTATCATGAATTTTTAGGGCACTTTCGAGAAACCTGGAACACCCTAGGACCTCTACCAGCTCCATCAAAAGAAAAATGAATCCCTGAGGGAATTCATCCGGTGATTCACGCATAAAAAGAATACTGTTCGAGATGTCTCAGATGCGGTCATCGTCGCGGCCTTCCAGAAAGGAGTCAGCAACCACGATCTCATCAAAAAGATATCTGTGGGATGACAGAAACAGGGGTCCCGTAAGAGGGACCTACACTCGGCTGGGCCTGACAGGCGGAATGGAAAGCCCAAGGCCAAGCAGCACCACGACGGGCCCAGAGGAGACCTTCGACTTGCTCCCCAAGACAACCCCCGGTCCTTCAAGGAAGCTTCGTGCCCCGCCCTAACAACCCGCCAGGGACGAGGCATCTTGATGCCGACATGCCAGACCTGCGGAAGCTGGAACCTGACAAGGCGGCAGGCGTGGGTCGGAGAAAGCATAACCTCCTCTCCAGGACATAGAGCGTGAAGGCGGATAAGGACAAGGGACATGTCGTCCAGGCCACCATGTTTAGGGCCCGGTGGCGCCCATCTATCATGTATTCTCCCCCCAGTATATAAGGGGAGGAGGAAAAAAACAAAGGAGAGGCTCTCCTCTCCGGCTCTCCTCTCTTGCTCTCTCTTGAACACACACAATACATCCAAGAACACAGGACTAGGGTATTATCTCCTCCGAGAGAGCCCGAACCTGTCTAAAACAGATTGCCCTCGCATCCTGTGTTACCATCAAGCTCAGATCCCGCACAAATCCCCTAGAATCACAAATCTCATTGCCGGCGAAACAGATCGTCGACAGTTGGCGCGCCAGGTAGGGGGCTTGTGTCAACATCTTCGTCAAGCTTGATGGCTGCGACGAGCGAAGTCTCCACAGTCTTCGCCTCGGGCCAGGTCTTCCGTTTCAGAAGCCTGACCTTCATCTCCAACGACCTCGGAAGCCTCTCTCTCTTCAAGGGAACGCTCTGGTAGCGGTGAGGTTTCCGGCGATCCATCGTCACGACTTCCGCCCGATCGGAAGGTCCCCTGTCTCGTACTCTAAAGTACCGAGCGGGGATCCAAGACCCGTTCGACCACGAGTCAGGCTCGAGGACGCCGAGGCACGAAGGGTGGGAGTTCTCACCGCCAAGCCACTCGGCACCCGAGCGCCTAGGTTTGTCTTCTCCAGACTCACCCACCTCGGCCGAGTCGGAAGAAAGCCTGGAGAGCTGCTGGAATTTCCGTGAGTCTGTGTGATCGAAGGCTCGCGGGCGGTCGCGGCAGCGCCCGACACCTCGATCGCCGCCCGATTTGGAAGGAGGCCGAGTGATCGAGCCTCGACGCGCGGCAGCGCGTACTCTCGAGACCGCGCCGGGCTGTCAATGAAGACATTACGCAAGCCAAGATGGGGACCAGGCTGTTTCGTACCCAGAGCGAGAATATCGTCGCCTCCAAGACACTCCTGGATACCACGACCCCTATGTTGGGGCGGATGATCGATTGCCCGATCATGGCCCAAGTAAAGGCCATGGTGACGGCGGCAGCTATCCAAAGCATACTCAAACCGACCCGGCCGGCGAAGGAGGCATCACGTGGTCCGGCGAGGACCAGACGGCCAGCGGCCCGTCGGTCGAAGCCCGTCGAGATACATCATGTTCTACCTCGCGGAGACGACTTGCGACATAGCATCACCGCGACCTCCGTTCGAACCTCGACGCCAGCGCCGCGACCGAGAAAGGGAGGAACAACGCCGTCAAGCCGGCGAATATGAGCGCCGGCATCCTTCCGCGAGGCCGCGAAATCGCCAAGTCACGATCCCCTCGCGTCGATCACCTCCCGGGGTATCGCGAGTCATCGAAGGGGTCGTCGTTTACTCCTCACCTACGCCGAGTGGTTTGGCACGATGGATTTAATCCTAAAGGCATCACTAGGTTTGACGGTGAGAGACCCGCAGGCTTGGCTACAAGTATACGCTCACAGCGGTCGGGGCAGCCGGGGGATCAGTAATGGCAAACTACTTGCCGGTTACCCTCTCGCCCTGGCCCAAGCATGGCTCAGGACTTCCAATGAACTCTATAGATTCCTGGGGAGATCTGTGTGAGCAGTTCATCTCAAATTTCCAAGGCACTTACGAGCGCCAGGCACCCTTGGGACCTATATCAGCTACACCAAAGGAGGAGCGAATCCCTCAGGGAGTTCGTCAAGCGCTTCATGAACAAGAAAAGCACCCTTCGGGGCGTCACAGATGCGGTTGTGATAGCTGCCTTCGAGAAGGAGTCGGCGACCCGACCTCATCAAGAAGATGTCGGAAGCCACCCACGTCGGTCCGGAGCTGTTCGCCCTAGCGGACCGTTACGCTTCAGCCTCCGAGGCTCTGGCGAACGACGAGATGAAGGGAAGGATCGATCTGAACCCCCTCGGCGGAAAGAAAAGAAGCGCAAGGGTGAAGAGCTAGTGGCGATCATTGCGCCAACTCATCCTCGCGCTCTCAAAGAGGATGGATATGATAAGGTCATGAACTCACTCTGCCCTTTCCATCCAAAGGGGAGGCATGCCGCCAAGGATTGTTTCACCCTAAAGAGGTTCGCGCGAGAGCAAGAGGCGGTGGACAAGGTCCGAAGCGGTCATGCCGCCGACAAACCGCCTCCCCACGGGCGAGGAAGACTATCGGGAAGTCGACCTCGAGCTTAACTACATATTCGGGGTTCACCAAGCATATGAGTCCAAGCGGAAGCAAAAGCTCACCGCTCGGAAATCTATGCAGAGAGCCGGAGACCCCGATATGTCCGGTGGTCCGAGGTCGCAATAACTTACGACCGCGACGGATCACCCAGATCGCGTCCCATTCCCGGCAGATACCGCTGGTCTTGGCGCCGGTTGTCCGCGACATCAAGCTCAAAAGGGTGTTGATTGGCGGTGGGAGTGGGCTCAACGTCCTCTTCGTGAAGACACTCGGCGATATGGGAATCCCGCGGTGCGACCTCAAACGCGGTCGTCGCCCTTTCATGGAGTGATACCGGGCGTCGGCGGTACCACTCGGACAAATCACTCTACGATCCACGTTCGGCGCAAGGGACAACTACTGACCGAGAGCCTTAGCTTCGAGGTGGCAGACTTCGCGACGGCAGATCACGCCATCTTGGGGAGACCGCTGGCCAAGTTCATGGCGGTGCCCCACTCTGGCGTATCGATCGAAGATGCCGGGTCCGAGTGGTATTATCACTCTCTGTGGCGATGTTAAGCGATCTTTCTCTTGCGACGAGAGAGTTGCGAAATGGCCGAGTCTCTCGAGGCGCCGGGACGGGAAAGGATTCGTCAAGAGGCGGATTTCGACAAGCCGGAAGGCGATGTCCCTACCCGCAAGCCGCGAGAACTCGGGATCGGCCCGAGGAGGGCACCAAGAGGATTCTCCTCGACCCGTCCGATCCGGCGCGAGCCGTCTCGATCGGGACAAGGCTCGAGGATGAATAGGAAGCAGCGCTCGTCACCTTTCTGCGGGCAAACCAAGGCGTCTTTGCCTGGAAGCCGCCTCGATATGCCCGGGTCCCCAGGAGGTGATCGAGCACGCACCGAATGTAAACCAATCCGCCAGGCCCGTCAAGCAAAGGTTACGACGGTTTGCTCAAGATCGACGAGAAGCCATCGAGAGGAGATCACAAAGTCGCTAGCCGCAGGCTTCATCAAAGAAGTGTATCATCCCGGTGGTTGGCGAACCCTGTACTCGCCCGTAAGAAGAATAAAGGCTGGCGCATGTGTGTTGATTACACCGACCTCAACAAGGCTTGTCCGAAAGATCCCTTTGGTCTCCTCGTATTGATCGGGTGGTAGACTCCACCGCCGGATCTCGGCTACTCGACTTTACGGGCGCCTATTCAGGCTATCATCAAATTCGGCTTCGAGAAGAAGACTGCGAGAAGACTTCGTTTATCACTCCATTCGGAGCATATTACTATATCACCATGCCGTTCGGGCTCAAGAACGCCGGCGCAACGTACCAGCGTGCCGTGCAGCGGTGTTTTCACCATCAGCTCGGGCGCAACGTGGAAGCTTATGTGGATGATGTGGTAGTTAAAACGCAGACACAAGATAGCCTTATCTCCGACCTGGCCGAGACGTTCGAGAGTCTAAGGGCGTTCCGGATGAGGCTAAACCCCGAGAAGTGCGTTTTCGGAGTGTCTTCCGGGAAACTACTCGGGTTCATCGTCTCCCGTCGTGGGATCGAGCCGAACCCGGAGAAAATTGGAGCCATTATGAAAATGGCCCCGCCTACCAGCCAAAAGGAGGTCCAAAAGCTCACCGGATGCATGGTAGCGCTTGGCAGGTTTATCTCACGATCGGGGTCCGAATGCCTTTCTTCAAGCTCCTTAAGAAGAAAGATCGCTTTGATTGGGCGAGAGGCACAAAGAGGCCTTGAAGAACTCAAGGTGTTTCTCTCCACTCCTCCGATCTTAGTATCGCCGGCGCCAGGTGAACCTCTTCGCTCTACATAGCGGCAACATCTCATGTAGTAAGTGCCGTGATAGTTGTGGAGCGGGAGGAATCTGGACACCGCCACGGCGTGCAACGCCTGCTTATTTCGTCGGTAATCTTGGCGAATCCAAGACAAGATATCCTCAAATCCGTAAGTCAGACGCCATTTTGATCTCGTCACGGAAGTGAAGCATTATTTCCAAGGACATTCGATTTGAGTAGTCACTTCTTTCCCGTAGGAGAGGTCCTCCGCAATCGAGAAGCTCTTTGGAAGAATTTCAAAGTGGGCAGCTGAGCTTGGAGCTTTCGACATCTCATTCAAGCCGCGCACCGCCGTCAAATCCCAGACTTTGGCTGACTTTACGGCCGAGTGGACCGAATCCCAGACTCCCTGCACCGAAGAAGAGCCAGAATATTGGGTCATGCACTTCGACGGATCTCTCATGCTTGGAGGAGCAGGGGCGGGAATCCTCCTTATCTCGCCTAAGGGTGACAGGCTGAAGTATGTCCTTCGGATTCACTTCCCGGCCTCAAACAATGCCGCGGAGTACGAGGCCCTCATCCATGGGCTTCGTATCGCCACATCACTCGGAATCCGACGGCTGGCGGTTCGAGGCGACTCGATTGGTGGTGAATCAAGTCTGAAGGACTGGTTGTGCGTGGATCGAATATGGCGGCATCTTGCCCGGCAAGTCCGAGAATTGGAAGGCAAGTTTGACGGTGCTGAGCTGGTTCATGTCCTCCGCCGCAATAATGAGGCAGCGAGACGAGTTGGCTAAGATGGGAGCCACTCGGGCAGATGTCCCAAGTGATATCTTCGTGACAGGATCTTCACGAGCCAACCGTTACAAAGCGGCAAAAGCCAAGCGAGGGTCTGGCAGGGTCCTGCTCATCGATCCAGATCGGACTACCCGTACCTTGATTATCTCCTGAAGGACAAACTCCCGGGAAGCAACCACTCTGGCAGAGCGCATCTCCGACAAGCCAAATCCTACGTGGTGGTGGGCGACGAGCTCTTCAGAAAAAGTGCCTCGGGTGTCCTCAGCGGTGCATTTCGGGACAAGCGGGAAGAGAGTTGCTCCAAGAAATCCATTCGGGATGTGCGGCCATCACGGCATCAAGCGCCTTGGTTGGGAAAGCCTACAAGCGGGGTTTCTTACGCCAACGGCGATAACGGATGCCAAGGAGATAGTTCGAACTGCGAGGGCTGCCAATTCTATGCAAGACAGACACACTTGCCGGCACATGAGCTACAGACTATACCCATTTCTTGGCCTTTTGCGGTCTGGGGCTCGACATAGTGGGCCCGCTCAAGAAGGCTCAAGGCGGTTTCGCTTACCTCTTCGTGGCCATTGACAAGTTCACCAAGTGGATCGAAGCCAAGCGATCGTAACTATCAACTGCAGATTAAGGCCAAGGAGTTCTTCCAGGATATTGTAGTCGATTCGGAGTGCCCAACCGGATCATCACGGACAACGGCACCCAGTTCAGAGTGAAGAATTCCAAGAATGGTGCGAAGGCGTCGGGATCAAGATCTCGCCTCGGTGGCTCACCCACGAAGCAATGGGCGGTCGAGCGAGCTAACGGTCTGGTCCTTCAAGGCCTCAAGGCCAGGATCTTCGACCGCCTCAAACCATACGCCGCCCGATGGGTGAAGGAGCTACTGTCGATGCTACGGGGACTCAGAACCACCCCAGTGAGCGATCGCCAAACCCCTTTTTACGGTCTATGGCGCGAGGCGGTTTTGCCGATCGAATGGATTCGAATCCCCGAGAGTTCGGAACTACAACGGCCGAGTCCGAGGAAGCCGAATGGTGGAGCTTGATCAACTCGAGGAGGCTCGAACGTTGCCGCCCTCGATCGGCTAAGTACCTCCAGGGACTTCGGCGCTACCACTCGCAACGTCGTAAATAGAACCTTTTGAAGGAGATCTGGTCCCGAGGAGGAACTAAAAGCGAGCACAAGCTCTCTCCAATTTGGGAAGGTCCATACATCGTGCGAGAAGACAACCCGGCCGGGTGCTTATCGACTCAGGCGAGAAGACGGCGAGGTTGGGCAAATACTTGAACGCCGAACAGCTCGTCGCTTCTACGCATTAGTTATGTATCCCACTCTTACACATTAAATAAAATAGTGGTTCGTCTTATTTTACGAAGTTACGTGTAATGCTAGCCCGAGTGGTTATTACCCGGCTGTAGCGCCTAACCCTGGTCGTGCCGATATAGAATGCACGGAAATAACAAACCACGATGAGCACAAAGCCTCGGCGGTTTATACCAGCGCGCACAACGGAACGGGTAGAAAGCACTAACCACTCGGGACTGCAATTCGCAGCGCCAGAATTTAACCAAGATTTGCCTGGTCGCGAATTTCTAACCGTCAAAAGCTCGAGCCCCACTTCTCGCTGTCGGGTAATCGAGCAACTGACTAGAATGAGTTGATCAGGCGGAACCACTAAGTTCGGGTTAAATGTGATAGGCACGAACTGGATAAAATTTCGCATTTCATTCCATAATGTTAATAATTTACATTACTATTTTTTTTTTCTTTTTCTCGCGCTAAAAAAAAAAAAAAAAAAAAAAAAACTCTAGGTCTTCTTTGGTCTTTGTTGGTACTCCTGCGGCTGCAGTCTTGGTCTTTGTCTGTGATCTTGGCCTTGTTGGGAGACCGGAGGCGAGATCGCCGAGGTTAGTCGCGACCCACGCGGCCCAAAGCCGCCAGAATCTCCTCGTCAACCACCCACAAGGGGGGTACAAGGCGGACGAGGGCCCTGACGGCAAGGTCGTCGCGACGATCGCGACCAACCATCTCGAGGATGATCTCCGCCACCTCGTGGAGCCCTGGGGCGACCTCCAACAAGGTGGCCACGGCGGCGGCGTCCCTCGCCGCTCCGTCCTCCGCCTCCGCCTCCAGTGTGAAAAAATCATGCTCCTCCCATGCTTCGGCCTCCTCCCAGCTATACAACATCCTAAAGAACCGCTGGCGAAAGAATGCCGCGTATGGGCCAACGAACTTCCTCATGTTAGACATGGAAGGAAACTGGAAGAGGAAGAAGAAGGACAAGGCAAGAAGAAACGGGCGATCGCTCATTAGCGGTGACGCCCCATTTATAAGCCACCTGAGCCTCGGAAATCGAAGCATCTCAAAGGCAATCAAAACGCGCCACCTCACAATCAATGAAGCGCGAAAAACGAAGCGACAGTGCAAATACCGAAGAAGATCGGCGCATTGAACAAAATCAAGGAGAATTTCACCAGACACGTGTTGTAAGTAGTTCAAGCTCATTCGGCTTCCTCGCTTAATTATACCAAATTAAGCGCAAAAGCCCATGGGCTGGAGAGCTAGCAAGTGATGCAAGCCTGGGGGCTAAACCACTCAGCCAGGTGGCCACAACGTAAGTCCCGACGCTCGAGAGCTGCACGCCAGCCTCTCGGAAAAGCGTGTCCGGGGCAAGAAAGCCACGGGCCAAGGCCCTGGCGTTTGGAATCCATACCAGTCGGCTGAAGCCCATCCGGAAAGGCACAACAGGATCCAAAAGGCTACGGGCCTATATTCAGGTCTGAAGACCACTCAGCGGAAGACAATACAAGCGAATTATACTGAAGTAAGAAGACAGTATTTCAAACAAGGAGGGCGAGCACTCGGCATCAAGGCCCACGTCAAAGTCGAGAATTCCAGATTTTCCAACAGGGCTGCGATGCACGGACACCTCTTCGAGGAGCGCGTTGGCCTTGTCTTCATCACGAGCAAAGCCTTCTTTCACAGCCTTCCGAGGTCAACTCTCGGATAATGAGACTTGACCACCGCCAATGCCTGGTTCGCGCTCATCGGCTGCGGACTCTTTGGCGTAAGCTCGATCTGTCGGCTCCTCCCGAGAGAAGTGGAACAGCATCGCCCCCTGGCCCGGCGTGGCTCCTTCAATGCGCAGAAGGTGCAGGGCGGCTCGCAGCGACGCTTGATTCGATCCGCCCTGTTCGGCGGCGCCATCTTCTCCTTGCACTCTGCCACAAAGTCAAACAGCCATCAAGAGCACACCCGACGCCAAGTATGTTCAACCCAAGTCAAATAAATTTACCCTTCGGCTCATTGCATCCTTTCGGTGACTCGAGCTTGAGGCGAGAATTCTCTGAAGCCTCGGTAGGGCCTCGGCTCGACAGCGGTCGAGTCGCTCTCAAACACGAGTGTGTCATCATCCTCTCCAACCACCATCCAAAAGCATCCGAACCGTATTCAGGAAGAATCTCACCTTCGAGCATATGCTCAAGCTTCGTCTTTTCCTCCGGATCGTCATACACTCGCCAAGCTCGTGGACTTCTTTCCATCTGTCCGCGCTGATCTCGTTGAGCTTATCCTGCATCGCTTACGCTCTTTGAGCTTTGGGAGCACCTTCAGGAAAAACCGCGACCTTTGCTCCGAGCGCTCCCCATGTCCTAAGTAACAGGCGAGAATCTCGAGGAGAAGTCAAGCGACATGATTGAAGACAAGAAGCTCACCCTGACGAGCGGCGTGCTACACTTGACGGTGAGCTCATAAAGCTCGTCCGAGCCGCTCTCTCCATCTCGTCGTCCTCTTCCATCCCCTTCCGGTGGAACCCCTTCCCACCATACGGTCCGATTCGGGGCTTCGGCAGAGGACCGAAGCGGCGGTGGCTTTCGAGGCACTTCCTCCACTCCGGGAGGCAGCCGGGTCGATCGTCGGCGGACGGACCACCGGATGGTCCGATTGTCGGACGCTGCGCCCGGTGGCGACGCCCGGCGATTGGCGGCGACGGCGACCTAGCCGGCGGGGGCTCCCCTTGGGAAGCCCCTGCCTGGACTCCTTTCAGAGACCCCTCCACGAGGGACGTCCACGGCGAGAGTCTGAATCGGCAAAAGGAAGACACCTCGGACAGCAGGTAACAAAAGACAAGGATCGCCCAAAAGAATACCTCTTGGATTTCTTGAATTTCATCCTGTGTTTCATCCGAGGCCCAGCACCACTCGGAGGGAAGTTGGCGCTGCACTGGGGCTGCCATCGGGACAGAATGTGGCCCCGCGCTTTGCGATCCGGGTGCACCAGAGGTCGAAGGTCTGGCCGGGCGAAGGCGGCGACCTCCTCCGCCGACTCCGGTGCAGCTCGTCGATCGAGGTGTCGGCCGCCGCTTCGCTCGAGCGTGTCTCGGCCGAGAGAGGCCGACAACTGGAGCGTCAGAAAGGAAGGACGCGCGCTCCTGAAAAAAGGAACGATCGCACCCTGTTTGAATCACACATCAGTCAAAGAAATCATGGAACAGCCTTTCGAGAGAATAGTGCACTCACAGGAGGGGGAGGCCTTGCCATTGAAAATTTACGAGGGCAGCCCCTGTTGGTGATTATTGTGCCAGGCACGAAGAAATCAACTACCCGTGCTGCCAGCGCCTCCATCGACAGGTCCACGTCCAACTCCCGCGTGGGGTCCAGAGGCCCGTTGTCGGGACCCCGAATTTGCAAATCCGGACCCTCTGTGTATTCAGCACTAGTCCAGGAACGCGCTAGTGCACACAGTCTTAACATCGGTATATATCACAATCATACCAAACGATACTATCAAAGTACTTTATTTAAATAATCAAAGGGTTACTCGACCTTATGGCCAAGTTACAAATATATGCCTTGCAAGGCAAAATGTATTAAAAGAGAAATAACAGCAGCGGAAAATCAAATAAACTTCGTGGCGCCATCCAGTATACCACAGGCAACTGACTGGGCTCGCATCCCTAAGTAGACGGGTCCTCTTGGAACTCCTCTTCCGAAACTGGCGTAGTCTCCTCTTCAACTGGTATTGTGTTGAGGCAAGGGTGAGTACTTGTTACTCGACAAGTCATGCCTGAGAATGCAAGCTAATATACTATATGCATGGCTTGGTACAAAGGAATAGCTCAGGTATATTTGCGAAGCGACTTTTGACAAGTAATAAAAGTAGATTCGAAAGCAGAGAAATAAGTAAAGCATAAATAACTTTTCAGGAAATTTAATAAACATTTTCCCCATCCTAAACCACATTTCCATCATCTTCATTATTAAACCAACCCAACTTTTCAAATCCAAGTTATTTTAGAAAGTCTACCCCTTATTTGTAATTCAGAGCATTGTCGATCACAGTGGACTCGGCTATTTAAATAGATTCTACACTCTGCAGAGGTTATGCACTTTACCCACAAGATACAATCCACTCACCACGTCGGTAGTGAATCGCCATACAAAAGTATGCGAATGAGCGATCATAACAAAGCCTTTGGAAGCCTCAAACAACACAGGTGGTCCTCTCAGGTTCGTGCTCTACACCATCCTTCCCTTAGCCAAGGCGAAGTATGGGACCAACACACCGTTAGATGGGTATCTGGCCCACGACCACGATACGCTCCCCCGTACAATCACACAAACGGTGTAACTGACACCCTGAGGCTCCACAAGTGAGTCCTTAGCGACTTAGTCAACTAGGGCCGTCCCATTCCAGCCATGTGGTTGCAAGTATGACCCAGTTCAAAGGCTTGCAAGGTTAAGTCCTTAGAGTGACCAGGGCAAGACTACCCAAGAACCAAATCAACACTCACAATGCCACACTTGCCCACCTGATTACTCTTGCCACATGCCCCGGTCGAAAACTGTTTATCAAACCCCAGTTGATTACCATGCACCACGTGCCATCAACATCACATGGTACTTTTCCAAAACAAGTTCAATATATCATTAAGTCCATATTAGCATTTGATCGTCCAAAATCATGTCATGAGCACGTAGCAGGTCTAAGCAAAGATACTACAACGGTCTAAACCCATGTTGGCAATTTAATAATGTCCAACTAGTAGACCACAACTAGGGTGACAAAAGGTCATGGCACATACTTAAGTAATCAAGGTGTCATATAGCAAATTTGTATTTATCTAACCCCATGTTTAAACAAAGTATCTTTCTAATTAAACTAGCATGCAATAGTTTAAATCAAAATAGATTTGAAATAGGATCAACATGGTCAAAGCACAACTTGCCTTCAAAAGCACTTGCTCTTGGTCTTGGGTTGGATCTGAGTCAACACTTCTCCCTCGAATCCTTCCGGCACTTCAACGTCTACTCGTAAAGCGTGCAAATAGCAAATACCCAATAAACAATAGGCAAAAACATCCCAAAACTCCAAATAAAATCCATAAACAGAGAGAACGTAATTTTCTGGATTTTTAGAAACTGGAATAGGCAAATTTGGAGTTAAAATGCAAAAGTTATGATTTATTAAAGCTTAAATAATCAATTAAATAATATTACAGAGAAAAACTTTAGTCCAAAAATTAAATAAAATTCATATTTAGGTAGATCTCAATTTTATACAAATTTAGAAATTTGAATCACTCAAATCGGAGTTGAAACGCAAAAGTTATAAGCGTTTGAAGTTTGAATCTAAATTTGAAATCATTATTCGAATTAATAAATCATTTTCTTTTTTTCGGAAATTAATTATTGCGTCAGCATGGACACGTGTCAGCCTCTGATTGGCTGGCTGACGTCAGCCGGTCCATGGACTCGGTCCACGCTTGGCTCGGGTCCACGGTGGACTCGGTCCACGACTCTACGTCTCGCTGACATGTGGGCCCCACCTGCCAGCGCTGGGTTTCACGCACGCGTGACTGCGGCTGACACGTGGGCGCTCTCGACTCATGGTCGCGTGTAGACACGCTCCCACGCTGGGCGTGGCGCGAGCACCGCGTGGCACAATCTCGGCCGTTGATTTGAAAATCAACGGTCCAGATTGGATCTAAAACTCTCGTTCAAAACTACACGGTTGATCCGGGCCGTTCGATCTAGATCGGACGGTCCAGATCTAACCCTAAAGCTACAACACAACTAACCACGACCGTACGATCTAAATCTAACGGTTGAAACCTAATCAGAGACGGAAACAGTAACGGCGACGTGGCCTCACCTCGTGCGTTGGATCTCGATCCAACGGTGCACCGAGCTCGCGGACGACGATGGCTCGCTGGCGGCGTGCTATGCCCGGCGCTGAGGACGGCGACCACCCTAACGGCGCTTCGGGGCGTCTCCGGCCAAGTGAGTGCACCCAGTAGGTGCGCCTCGACGCAAGGTTCTCAGATCCGAGCTTGAAGGCGGCGGAGGATGACGAACGGCGCCGGAAACGAAGAAAAACCACGGCGGCACTCCCCAAACTCCGGCGAGAAATCGCGAGGCGACGGCGGCGGCTTGGGCGTTGGAACTTAGGGCAATAGGCGCGCACACGAACGGCGATCCTCGGGCGATAACCCACGCCTTAAATGGCCTCGGCAGGCGTGCACAAAGCGGAAACCTAATCGGTCACGGCGGCTATGCGGCGGCGAGTCCGGCTTCGATCCACGGAAGGCAGCGCAATCCCAGCCGTCCACGCGTCACGATCAACGGCCACGATCGCACGGCGCGATCGGGTCCGGGTCGGACGCGGCTCGAACCGGTACGGGCGGATCTCGGCCGTTGGATCTTGATCCAACGGTTGGGATCAATTAGGTTTTCAAGTTGGTTGGTCGAGTCAATCGGCTCGGTCGGACTCGAGTCCGACTTCGATCGGATGAAACGATACTTGACCCGAGTTGGATTTTCCAGCGATTTAATAATTAAAATAATTCCCGATAATTCATTTAATTCATTAAAAATAGCAAATGACTCGAAAAATTCGAGAAAATTCTGGAAAATACTTTGGATCATTTTGGACTCAAATAAAATATTTTCAACAAAATTTTATTTGCAAAATTAAATTCTTTAATTATTTCAAAATGGAATAAATTCAAATAAATTCCAAATAAATCCAAATAAATTCCAGAAAATTCCAAAAATTCACCAAAGGGCCAAATCACACATGAATTGAAGAAAAGCAAAATTTTGGGGTGTTACAAACCTCCAACCCTTAATAGAATCTCGTCCCCGAGATTCAGGGCTTACTAAAGGAATAGGTTTGGAAATTCTTTCTTCAAATCCTCCTCGCGCTCCCAAGTCGCTTCACTTTCTTCATGGTTGCTCCACTGAACTCTACAGAAACGGGTTGACTTGTTTCTAGTTTCTCGATCCATTGTGTCCAGAATCCTCACAGGATGTTCCTTATAAGTCAAGTCCTCTTGCAACTCGATTGACTCTAGCGATGTCTGTTCCTCAGGAACTCGGAGACATTTCTTCAACTGGGACACATGGAATACGTCGTGTACTCCTGCTAACGACTGTGGCAACTCCAGCTGGTAAGCAACTTCGCCTCTGCGGCTCAAAATCTTAAATGGTCCAACATAGCAGGTGCGAAGTTTCCCTTTGGCATGGAACATCATAACTACCCTGAGTGGAGTAACTCTGAGGTATTCAAAGTCTTATGGTTGAAAACTCAAATCTCGGCGACGATTTTCATCATATCTCTTTTGTCGAGATTGGGCTATCTTCAACCTTTCCTAATCATAGCGACCGCTTCTTGACCTCTTGAAGAATATCAGGCCCAAAGACACGGCGCTCGCGGTCTCATTCCAATTCAATGGCGTCAGGCGAGTCGACCATCTGATTGCCTCGAAAGGTGACATCTGTAAACTAGCCTGATAACTATTGTTGTAACTGAACTCGGCATACGGCAAACTCTTATCCCAAGAGGTAGCATAAGCCAATGCACAAGCTCTCAACATATCCTCCAGAATCTGGTTGACTCTTTCGGTGCATCCATCCGTGCATGGATGATAAGGCATCTTGAAGTTCAAGCGGGTTCCCATGGCTTCATGCAACTTATTCGAACCTTGAGGTAAATTGGGTACCTCTGTCAGATACAATCCTCTTTGGCACTCCGTGCAAGCAGACAATCTGATCATGTACAACTCTGCTAACTTATCTCCGAGTAGGTGGTCTTCACGGGGATAAAATGGGCTACTTTGGTCAAGCGATCCACTATAACCCATATGGAGTCATAACCTCCTTGAGTCTTGACAAACCGGTAATGAAATCCATTCCGATTTCCTCCCACTTCCACTCGAGGTATCTTCGGTAATTGTAGCAATCCTGCTGGTCTCGATGCATTGCCTTGACTCTCGGCATACGTCGCACAATGCAACATGCTCGGCAACTTCACGTTTCATGCTCGGCCACGAGAATCTCTCCTTGAGATCTGATACATCTTGGCGCTTCGGGATGAATCGAGTACTTGGAGTCATGGGCTTCTTCCAAAATCAGTTGCTTTAACTCCTTTTGTTAGGCACACAAATGCGATCCTTCATCCACAACGTGCCTTGCTCATCCAACCTGAAGTCCTCTGCCTTGCCTTCCTCCTCGACGGACTTAATCTTACGGATCCTGTCATCATCCTTCGTCCTTCTCGGATCTGGTCCTCCAAAGTAGGCTTTACTTCCAATGCGGCCAAGAATCCGCTAGGTACAACCACAATCTTCATTTTCTGAAATCCTCGCACAACTCATCGACTGTGGCTAGCAACGTACTCACGGTATGGCTTTTCCGACTCGAGCATCGGCTACTACGTTGGCCTTCCGGGATGGTAATGGATTCCAACATTATAGTCCTTGATCAACTCTAGCCATCTCCTTTGCCTCATATTCGAGATCCATTGGGTGAATATGTACTTAAAACTCTTATGATCCGTATATACTTCACATCTGTTTCCAATCGAGATAGTGACGCCATATCTTCAAAGCATGCACTACGGCACTAACTCTAGGTCATGTGTCGGATAATTTTCCTCATGCGGCCTCAATCGCCTTGATGCATAAGCGGCGACCTTTCCATTCTACATCGGCACACATCCAAGTCCTTGGCGCGATGCGTCACAATAAATATCGAAGCTTTGAGCAACATCAGGTAGAACTAACACGGTCTTGATGTCAATCGCTTTTTCAGCTCTGAAATCCTTTCTCACATTCTGGCGTCCATGCAAACTTCTTTTCCTTCTTCGGCAATTGCGTAAGAGGTTTCGCAATTGTCGAAAAGCCTTCGATGAAACGGCGGTAGTATCCTGCCATTCCAAGGAAACTCGAATCTGGGTCACCGTCTTTGGTTGTTCCCAATGTAACACAGCTTCTACTTTGCTTGGATCTACTGGCGACTCCCTCTGCGGTCATTACATGTCCAAGAAACTCCACCTTGTCCTTCCGAAATCACACTTCTTGAACTTGGCGAAAAGTTCTTTGTTCCTTGACTTTTCCAAAACTCGCCTTAAGTGTTCGGCATGTTAAGCTCTGTCTTGGAGTAGATTAGGATATCGTCTATGAACACGACGACAAACTTGTCCAAATATTCCATGAACACCTTATTCATCATATTCATGAAATAAAATTTGGCGCATTAAATCGATCCAAAGGACATAATCGTAAACTCGTAATGTCCATATCTTGGCGAGAATGCGATCTTGAATATCTGCTGATCGGATCTTCAATCGATGGTATCGATCTCAGATCAATCTTGGAGAAAACCGGCTCCTCTTAAAAGATCAAACAAATCATCAATCCTGGGTAGCGGATACTTATTCTTCACGGTGACTTCATTGAGTGCACGGTAGTCAATGCACATCCTGAAACTCCCGTCCTTCTTCTTGACAAACAAAACTGGTGCTCCCCACGGCGACGAACTTGGTCTGATAAATCCTTTATCCATTAATTCTTCCAGCTGTTTCTTCATTTCTACCAACTCCTCGGTAGACATCCGATAGGGTCTCTTTGCTATCGGTCTTGTGCAGTACAAGCTCTATCACAAACTCTATGTCCCTGTCTGGCGGCATACCAGGTAGATCCTCGGGAAAAACGTCTGGGTACTCATTCACTACCGGGACATCCTCTATGCTGATTGCCTTGGTACTGTTAACCATCAACTGTCCATCTCTAACTGCAGTGGCTTGAAATTCCACTTTCTTCCCACACGGGCTCTCCACTGAGATAGTCCTTCGTCCACAATCTAATACAGCCTTGTGCTTGGATAACCAATCCATTCCCAATATAACATCTAAGGTGCAGGTCTCCAAAATTATAAGATTTGCTAGGAACTCTATTCCATCTATTAGTATTCTCACCCCGGAACATCCTACTTCCGTTCGGAGTTCGGAACCAGGGGTTTGAACTAAAAGCATGCACTTAAGTCTTGCAATTCTCAAGTCATTTCTAGCAGCAAAGCCTTGCGAAACAAACGAATGCGAAGCTCCAGAGTCAAACAAAATCACAGGTGCAGTCGAGTTAACAAGTAACTTACCCAAGACGACGTCAGTAGCATTTTGCGGTGCATCTGCGGTGACATGGTTGACTCGGCCTCTCACCACGATGCAGGGTGTGGCTCCTGGTCTTTGGCGTCCTAGCTGGGTGGTTCCTAGATTGAAGCGAATCGGGTCGCCTCGCTGTCTTCTTTGGACAAGCTGTTGGCAAAGTGTCCTGGCTCGTTGCGGCTATGTAACGTCTCTCATTCCTTCTTTGTTGCTGGGGTAGCGTTTCTAGCGGGGGCTGGGGTTTGGTAGTTCTGATTGGCAGGTCTTGGTGCTGGGGATGGTGTCCTTGTCGCATTCTGTGGTTGGAATCTGAAGAATTGATTTGGTGCAACTCTCAAGCGCTGTTGCGCTCCCTGACGTGATCCTTCTTTGTTGCATCCTGCGCTTCCTGTTCTCATCCAGTTCCTTGCGCTTGTCCTCAAGAATAAGCGCCTTATTCACCAACTCTTGGAAATCTGGAAAGGTGTGGGTGATCAACCCTACTTGCAATCCCGAGTTAAGTCCCTTCATAAAACGAGACTGTCTGGATTTATCTGTCGCTACATCCTCAGGTGCGTAGCGTGCTAGCTGTGTGAACTTGTTTCGGTAGTCGGCCACCGGCTGATTACCTTGCTTGATGCTCACGAACTCCTCCTTCTTAAGGTCCATGATTCCTTCAGGCACGTGATCTTTGTCGGAATGCGGTGTGAACTCTTCCCAAGTGATATCTTGAGGGTTCTCTCGCATGGCACGAAGTTCTCCCACCATTCGGCATTGTTCTTCCAAGCGATGAGAAGCGTAGAGTACCTTCTCATTTCCTATGCATTGAGCTACGTGTAACTTCCTCTCGATTGATCTTAACCAATCATCGGCCTCCAATGGATTGGCATTCCCAGAGAAAGTGGGTGGGTGAGTCCTCATGAACTCGACGACCTTGTATTCAAGCGTGGTCACCGATTAACTTGATTAGCAAAGTGGCCTGAGCAAAGGACGTGCTGCATTTGTTGCATCATAGCATGCATCAATCGAGTGCAGGCAGCAAGAAACGCTCGAAATTCTGCATATCGATGGCGGTCTTTGGTGCTCCATCATTGGGGTTTTCTGCTGGGCGAGATCCACTCCCATTGCTTCCAAAGTTTCCACGGGTGTTCACCATCTGTCGATTTGCTCTAGGTTTAGAGATGAGAGGGAAACAAGAATAGACAAGTAATATGGAACTTATGCGGGCGAAAGGGGTAACTTTAAGGTCCATCTTTATTATTAGTAACTTGGTATGGCTGCTTACAATGCCTAAGGGCCTTGCAACACATACTGCACACTCAGCAAACAAAGCAAATCCAAATCGAACTAACTCTGGAGTCTAACGCCTAAAGGGTGACTCTTTCTTCTATGACGCGACTCGGCGAAGGAGTCTCATTATAGAACCTATGCTCACTCATCGAGAAAACCTCCACGGCCTGGGTACGGGTGCTGTGGCATAGGCGCGAAACGATCGCCATGTCCAGCAACTATGTCCTCTGTGGTAGTCGAAGAAGCAGTGTCCTCATCGAGATCTGACTCCTCTGGATCTGGCTCGTGTAGCTCGAGTACTGGCTCTGGGTCTGGTCCGTACAAAGTCATCTCCAACTCGTCAATCCTTCGTAGAAGGTGTGCCACATACTCTTGAGCTTCCCGCCATCTATTCTTCTCTGTCGTGATCTCCTTGCGGGCCTTCTGTAGCTCCTTGCTTGTATTATCTAGTACATCCTCCTGGGCGACGACAAATCGTGCCAACTGTGTAACCGTGGCATCCTCATCCTGAATCTCCTTCGGGTCAAGAGGGTTATCGCTGCACGGATGGTAACGGAACACCGTACTCTCCAATTCTCTGGCGTAGATACGGGTAATGTACCGCATTGCTCGTCGTGATACTTCTTGGATACCCATCTGCATTGTAGACCTCCTGGCAAAGGCAGTTGTATCGGGCGATTGCCTGGCCCTTTTTCCTAGCAGGTACCTCAATCCTCACGTCACAAGCCTTGATCAATCCCGCTTGTCTGATCACTTCCACTTGGTATTGGGGCTTCTCAAAATCTCCGAGAGTCTGTAGCATATGCCAAAGTTCCGCGGCGTGTCGGGACCCCGAATTTGCAAATCCGGACCCTCTGTGTATTCAGCACTAGTCCAGGAACGCGCTAGTGCACACAGTCTTAACATCGGTATATATCACAATCATACCAAACGATACTATCAAAGTACTTTATTTAAATAATCAAAGGGTTACTCGACCTTATGGCCAAGTTACAAATATATGCCTTGCAAGGCAAAATGTATTAAAAGAGAAATAACAAAGAGCGGAAAATCAAATAAACTTAGTGGCGCCATCCAAAGATACCACAGGCAACCGATCGGGCTCGCATCCCCTAAGTAGACGGGTCCTCTTGGAACTCCTCTTCCGAAGCTGGCGTAGTCTCCTCTTCAACTGGTATTGTGTTGAGGCAAGGGTGAGTACTTGGTACTCGGCAAGTCATGCCTGTAATGCAAGCTAATATACTATATGCATGGCTTGGTACAAAGGAATAGCTCAGGGTATATTTGCAGTAAACAGCTTTTGACAAGTAATAAAAGTAGATTCGAAAGCAGTAGAAATAAGTAAAGCATAAATAACTTTTCAGGAAATTTAATAAACATTTTCCCCATCCTAAACCACATTTCCATCATCTTCATTATTAAACCTACCCAACTTTTCAAATCCAAGTTATTTTCAGAAAGTCTACCCCTTGACTGTAATTCCCGAGCATTGTCCAGTACCGTGGACTCGGCTATTTAAATAGATTCTACACTCTGCAGAGGTTATGCACTTTACCCACAAGATACAATCCACTCACCACGTCAGCCGTGAATCGCCATACAAAAGTATGCGAATGAGCGATCATAACAAAGCCTTTCGGAAGCCTCAAACAACACAGGTGGTCCTCTCCGGTTCGTGCTCTACACCATCCCTTCCCTTAGCCAAGGCGAAGTATGGGACCAACACACCGTTAGATGGGTATCGGCCACAGCCACGATACGCTCCCCGCACAATCACACAAACGGTGTAATCGACACCACTGAGGCTCCACAAGTGAGTCCTTAGCGACTTAGTCAACTAGGGCCGTCCCATTCCGACCATGTGGTTGCAAGTATGACCCAGTTCAAAGGCTTGCAAGGTTAAGTCCTTAGAGTGACCAGGGCAAGACTACCCAAGAACCAAATCAACATTCCCAATGCCACAACCGGCCCACTGATTACTCTTGCCACATGCCCTGGCCGAAATCGTTTATCAAACCCCGCTTGATTACCATGCACCACGTGCCATCAACATCACATGGTACTTTTCCAAAACAAGTTCAATATATCATTAAGTCCATATTAGCATTTGATCGTCCAAAATCATGTCATGAGCACGAAAGGTCTAAGCAAGATACTACAACGGTCTAAACCCATGTTGGCAATTTAATAATGTCCAACTAGTAAACCACAACTAGGGTGACAAAGGTCATGGCACATACTTAAGTAATCAAGGTGTCATATAGCAAATTGGTATTTATCTAACCCCATGTTTAAACAAAGTATCTTTCTAATTAAACTAGCATGCAATAGTTTAAATCAAAATAGATTTCAAATAGGATCAACATGGTCAAAGCACAACTTGCCTTCAAAAGCACTTGCTCTTGGTCTTGGGTTGGATCACGAGTCAACACTTCTCCCTCGAATCCTTAGGCACTTCAACGTCTACTCGTAAAGCGTGCAAATAGCAAATACCCAATAAACAATAGGCAAAAACATCCCAAAACTCCAAATAAAATCCATAAACAGAGAGAACGTAATTTTCTGGATTTTTAGAAACTGGAATAAATCAAATTTGGAGTTAAAATGCAAAAGTTATGATTTATTAAAGCTTAAATAATCAATTAAATAATATTACAGAGAAAAACTTTAGTCCAAAAATTAAATAAAATTCATATTTAGGTAGATCTCAATTTTATACAAATTTAGAAATTTGAATCACTCAAATCGGAGTTGAAACGCAAAAGTTATAAGCGTTTGAAGTTTGAATCTAAATTTGAAATCATTATTCGAATTAATAAATCATTTTTTCGGAAATTAATTATTGCGTCGGCATGGACACGTGTCGACCTCGATTGGCTGGTGACGTCGGCCGGTCCATGGACTCGGTCCACGCTTGGCTCGGGTCCACGGTGGACTCGGTCCCACGACTCTACGTCTCGCCGACATGTGGGCCCCACCGCCCGCCGGGTTTCACGCCGCAGCGTGGCTGCGGTGACACGTGGGCCCTCGACTCGCGGGTCCGCGTGTCGAGACACGCTCCCAGCGGCGTGGCGCGGTGAGCACACGTGGCACAATCTCGCCGTTGATTTGAAAATCAACGGTCCGCATTGGATCTAGACCTCTCGTTCAAAACTACACGGTTGATCCGGCCGTTCGATCTAGATCGGACGGTCCAGATCTAACCCTAAAGCTACAACACAACTAACCACGCACTGCGATCTAAATCTAACGGTTGAAACCTAATCAAAGGCGGAAACGAATGGCGACGTGGCCTCACCTCGTGCGTTGGATCTCGATCCAACGGTGCACCTGCTTCATGGACGACTTGATGGCTCGCGGCGGCGTTGCTGCCGTGGCCGAGGACGGCGACCACCCTAACGGCGCTTGGGCGTCTCCGGCCAAGTGAGTGCACCCGGTAGAGTGCGCCGACGCAAGGTTCTCGATCCGAGCTTGAAGGCGGCGGAGGATGACGAACGGCGCGGAAGCGAAGAAAAACCGGCGGCACTCCCCAAACTCCGAGAAATCGCGAGGCGGCGGCGGCTTGGGCGTTGGAACTTAGGGCAATAGGCGCCAAGACACGAACGGCGATCTCGGGCGATAACCCACGCCTTAAATGGCCTCGGCAGCGTGCACAAAGCGGAAACCTAATCGGTCACGGCGGCTATCTGGCGGCGGAGTCGGCTTCGATCCACGGAAGACGACGCCAATCCCAGCCATCCACAGCGTCACGATCAACGGCCACGATCGCGACGGCGCGATCGGTCCGGGTCGACGCGCTCGAATCCGCAGACGGCGGATCTCGGCCGTTGGATCTTGATCCAACGGTTGGGATCAATTAGGTTTTCAAGTTGGTTCGGTCGAGTCAATCGGCTCGGTCGGACTCGAGTCCGACTTCGGTCGGATGAAACGATACTTGACCCGAGTTGGATTTTCCAGCGATTTAATAATTAAAATAATTCCCAGTAATTCATTTAATTCATTAAAAATAGCAAATGACTCAGAAAAATTCCAGAAAAATTCTGGAAAATACTTTGGATCATTTTGGACTCAAATAAAATATTTTCAACAAAATTTTATTTGCAAAATTAAATTCTTTAATTATTTCAAAATGGAATAAATTCAAATAAATTCCAAATAAATCCAAATAAATTCCAGAAAATTCCAAAAATTCACCAAAGGGCCAAATCACACATGAATTTAAGAAAAGCAAAATTTTGGGGTGTTACACCCGTTGTATTGGAACCCCAAATGGACTCTCTCCTTCAAGGGCTGCACTCGGCGCTTCACAAAACTGACCGCGATCCCGGGGCCCGTCAGCCCTCGATTCTTCAGATCGTCAATCAATGCCAGAAGCTCGGGGACTTGCGCCAAACCTCCTCCGTCCGGGGTGTCGCTCCAGCATCGGGAAGCTTTAGGAGCACAACGGCAAAGGGGCGAGGAAAGGATCAACGTTGGCACAATAGAACCACTCCCGCCTCCAACCTTTGAGGAGGTCTTGAGAGGAACGACAAAATACTGCTTTCTTGAGCCCTCCACTTGGCTAGAGCCGGCGCCCCAACGACATTGGGAGCGGCCCGGTTCGGATGAGGCTTCAGCCAGAAGAAGGAGCGGAACAAATCCAAATGAGGACGTATCCCAAGATACGCCTCAGAGTCGGACGAAGATGGCAATGTGAAGAATCGAGTTGGGGTTCAAATTGATCAACTCAATTTCGTAGAAGTGGAGGAGCCCCGGAAGAAGGCGCTCCCGGGAATGCTAAGTCCTCGCGAGGAAGAAGGACTCAAACACCACAATCTCATTCTCTAGAGGTGTGGGGTAAGGGTCACTGCGGCGGGCGAAGGAGATCAACTCGGCGGAGGGAGGACGCGCGGCAACCATCCCCTCAAGCGGGACATCGTCGTGATGGAAGTCTCCCACCCTACCGTCGCAGGGTCGGTGCTACCCTCCGATGACGAGGAAGACGACATGGCGAAGAAGAAGACCTGGAGGAAAGAACCGCCGCAAGCCAAGGGCGCGAAATCAGAAACCCTAAATCGCCAAGGAAGGTTTGAAGGTTTCGCGGTAGTAGTGGAGAAGGTGCGAGGAGGCCGTTGCTCCAACGAGGATCCTTCCGACTTATAAGAAATGGGCCCCAATTTCCACCTACGGTGGGAAGAAACGAGGGCCCCTCTGTTCACCTCTGGGCGGATCAGGGCACGCCCCATGACGGGCCAATAGGCTGCCGCGCCAAAAGCGCGGCAGGTGTCAAATCTGGTCCGAAGTTTGGGAAAAAGTGCGCCCCATGACGGGCTGAACGCCCGCCCACGGAAGCTTGGGGCTGGGCACTTTCCGAACATCCTCGACGGCACACCCCATAATTTGGGGTCAATTGCTGGTCGCTGTCTCACAATGCGATTGGGTGTCGCGGGAGGATCTACAACCAACACGGTCTTGAGAATGCGCCCCATGAGGGTCTAAAGCGATCTTGGCAAGTAGCGAGCACGAGCATTACTCAGTATGACCAAGGTATGCCCCATGAGGGTCAACCGAGCGACAAGCCCTGTTGCAGCCAGAACAAGCGCGGTACCGCCTCGCCCCGAGCCAAAAGACCAAGGTATGCCCCATGAGGGTCACCGAGCTACAGCCGGTTGTCAGCGCCGTGCATCAGCGCGCGGTACCACTCGACCCGAGCCAAAAGACCAAGGTATGCCCCATGAGGGTCACCGAGCTTACAGCCTGGCTGTCACAAGATCAGAACGGGCGCTGGTACCGCCCGGCCCCGAGCCAAAAGACCAAGGTATGCCCCATGAGGGTCACCGAGCTACAGCGGTTGCCGTCACAAGACCGTAAATCCAAGCGCGGTACCACTCGACCCGAGCCAAAAGACCAAGGTATGCCCCATGAGGGTCAGGAGCTACAAGCCGGTTGTCACAAGATCAGAACGTGGCGCTGGTACCACTCGACCCGAGCCAAAAGACCAAGGTATGCCCCATGAGGGTCGGCCGAGCTACAGCCGGCTGTCACAAGATCAGAACGGCGCGGGTACCACTCGGCCCCGAGCCAAAAAGAACAAGGTATGCCCCATGAGGGTCAGCCGAGCGACAAGCCGGTTGCCGCGCACCGTGAACGGGCGCGGGTACCACTCGGCCATGAGCTAACCAACCACGGTGGCTTCACACTACAAGTTCTTTATGATCTCTCTCCCGCATAATCCTCATGACAGGGTAAGGGACGGAAAGTCGATCCTAAAGCACTTGGGGGCTGCTGTGGGATGAAAGAAACAGGGGTCCCGTAAGAGGGACCTACACTCGGCTGGGCCTGACAGGCGGAATGGAAAGCCCAAGGCCAAGCAGCACCACGACGGGCCCAGAGGAGACCTTCGACTTGCTCCCCAAGACAACCCCCGGTCCTTCAAGGAAGCTTCGTGCCCCGCCCTAACAACCCGCCAGGGACGAGGCATGCGGTCTGACCTTTGCCGAGGCTGCGGAAGCTGGAACCTGACAAGGCGGCAGGCGTGGGTCGGAGAAAGCATAACCTCCTCTCCAGGACATAGAGCGTGAAGGCGGATAAGGACAAGGGACATGTCGTCCAGGCCACCATGTTTAGGGCCCGGTGGCGCCCATCTATCATGTATTCTCCCCCCAGTATATAAGGGGAGGAGGAAAAAAACAAAGGAGAGGCTCTCCTCTCTGGCTCTCCTCTCTTGCTCTCTCTTGAACACACACAATACATCCAAGAACACAGGACTAGGGTATTATCTCCTCCGAGAGAGCCCGAACCTGTCTAAAACAGATTGCCCTCGCATCCTGTGTTACCATCAAGCTCAGATCCCGCACAAATCCCCTAGAATCACAAATCTCATTGCCGGCGAAACAGATCGTCGACAATATCCCAAAAACCTCCAACCACGGCTCGGGAGATGTTTTCCTTGGCCGATCGCTATGCAGCCACATCGGACGCATTAGCAAAACACCGAGAGGATCGACCCCTGCCAAAGGACAAAAAAGATCACGCTGAACCCTCGAAACAAAAGGAGAAGAAACGGAAGGGTGAGGAGTTGGTCGCGGCAACCGAGCGTGGAAGGATGAAAGCTCCACAGAACAAAGAATACGATGAAGTGATGAATGCCCAATGCCCTTTCCACCCGAAGGGAAAGCATGCGGCAAAAGATTGCTTCACTTTGAAAAAATTCGCACGGGAAAATCGGAATCAGTTGGAGTCCAAAGATAAGAAGGAAGCTATGAAGAAAGAGGACCCCTCGACGGAGAGCAATTTCACAGAAATAGAGCACGAGCTCAACTTCATATTCGAGGGCTCAAGCGTGTATGAGTCAAAGCAGAAGAAGAAGCTTACAGCTCAGGACATCAACACGATCATGCCTGCGGCCCCCCAATACTTGAAGTGGTCAAACAACGACTTCGGCAGTTCAGCCAGGACCGTCGCGATGAAATCAGAGAGGAGATCACCAAACTATTAGCCGCAGGCTTTATACAAGAAGTGTATCATCTTGACTGGTTAGCAAACCCGATTCTTATTTGCAAAAAGAATAAAAGTTGGTGCATGTGCGTTGATTACACCGATCTCAACAAAGCATGTCCAAAAGACCCTTTTGGGCTGCCTCGTATTGATTAAGTGATAGACTCTACCACCAGCTGCGAACTCCTGAGCTACTTGGATGCCTACTTGTAACACCCCAAGTTTTGCTTTTCATGAATTTAAATAAGATTTGGCACTTTTGTGAATTTTTGGAATTTTCTAGGATTTATTTGGAATTTATTTGAATTTATTCCATTTTCAAATAATTAAAGAATTTAATTTTGCAAATAAAATTTTGTTGGAAATATTTTATTTGAGTCCAAAATGTTCCAAAATATTTTCTAGAATTTGTTTGGAATTTTTCTGAGTGTTTTGCTATTTTTAATGAATTAAATGAATTTCTGGGAATTAATTTGAATAGTCAATCGCTGGAAAAATCGCGTTGGTTTCACTGTTCATCCGACCGAGCCCGAACCCGAGTCGGACTCAAGCCCTACCCGAGCAGCGTTTGAGCCGGACCCGAACCCAACCTAACCCTAACCGTGTGACCGTTGGATCGAAATCCAATGGCCATGATTGAGCCACGTCGCCCAAACCAGACCCCGACCGAGCCAGCCAGGTCGCCAGGCCAGACCCGAGCCCAAACCCCGTGCCCGTTGGATCTTGATCCAACGGTCCACGTTGAGCCACGTCATCGAATCCAAATTGGATTCGGATTCCGCCGCCGCAGCCGGGTGGACATCGGTCTCGGCGAGATTCATGGAAGCTGAGGCACCTATTTAATACGCCGCCGCTGCCATCGTGTTCTCCATTTCATTGCGCACCCGTAGCCCTAGTCCTTCACCCCTGAGCCGCCGTGGTTGCGCCGCAATCGCTCACCGTAGTTGGGTTAGGCTTCTGCCGCGGTTCTTCGTTGTTTCCGCCGCCATCCGCCGTCCTCCGCCGCCACCGAGCCCAGATCCAGAACCGCAAGGACGAGACGCGTCAGATACTACCACTCACTTTGCCGGAGGAGCCCCGCAATGCCGTCTCCGTGGTCGTCGTCCCCAACTCCGGTCTGCTAGCGCCGCCGCACGCCATCGCCGTCTTCCGAGCTCTCCCCACCGTCCGATCAATATCCGAAGGCCCAGATTCTTCCACATCATCCCCGGGTAATTTCCATGTTTTAGTTTTTAGATCTGTTTCCAACCGTTGGATCTAGATCCATCGATTTAGATCGTGCCACGTAGCCGTAACTGCACCATGCTTGGGTAGATCTCAGCCGTTTGATCTAGATCGTACGGCTAGGGTTAGCCACGTTGTAACTTTAGATTGGATCTTGACCGTCCAATTAAGATCGAACGGTCCAGATCAGCCGAGTTATTTTCCAAACGTGTGAGGTTAGATCCGATCGGGGGCGTTGATTTTCAAATCAACGGTCGAGATCTAGCCACGTGGCCGGGAGGCTGACCGTCGCGGTCAGCGCGGTCACGCCAGTCGCCGCTGATGTCACGCGTGACGTCAGCATGGGACTCACGTGTCAGCGACTCAGCCGGACCGCACCATGATGTCATGCTAACGTCACGGTGGGGCCTAGCTGTCAGAGCCCTTGGCCAAGCCGTGCGCTGACGTCAGCGCTGATGTCACCCGAGGGGCCAACCTGTCAGAGGCACACGTGCCGTGGACCGGGTCCACGGTGGACCGAGCCGAACCGTGCGCCGGGTCCATGGACCCGAGGCGACGTGGCGGCCTCTGATTGGTCCACGTGTCATACTGACGCAATAAATCATTTTCCGAAAATGAAATTATTTATTTAATTCGGTTTATTGATTTTAAATTTAGATTCAAACTTCAAACGCTTATAACTTTTGCGTTTCAACTCCGATTTGAGTGATTCAAATTTCTAAATTTTCATAAAAATGTGGCCTACTCAAATATGAATTTTAATTAATTTTTGATTTTGAATATTTTTCTATTTATATTTAATTAATGTTTTCTTTAAACTTTAAACGATTATAACTTTTGCATTTTAACTCCGATTTGGACGATTCCAGTTTCTAAAAATTTATAAAAATATGCTCTCTCTGTTTATGAAGTTTAATTGAACTTTTGAGCACTCTTGTGTACTATTTTGTTTATTGATTGCTATTTGCACGCGTTACGAGTAGACGTTGAAGTGCCCGAAGGCTTCGAAGGTGAAGTGTTGACCCAGGAGCCAGCTCAAGACCAAGAACAAGTACTCTTTGAAGGCAAGTTGTGCTTTGACCATGTTGATCCCATTTTGAAATTATTTTGATTTAATTTATTGCATGCTAGCTTAATTAGAAAATGTTTTAATTAAGTTTGGGGAAATTAGTTCAATGCCAACTTGCACTATGACACCTTGATTATTATTTATGTGCCACCTTGATTATTATTTATGTGCCATGACCCCTTGTCACCCTAGTTGTGGATTATTAGTTGGGCTTTATTAAAATGCCAACATGGGTAATTAGACCGATGTAGTATGCTTAGCCTGGCCACATAACATGTTTTTGCCAATTACATGATAACATTGACTTAATGAGGTACGGAACCTGTTTTGAAAAGTGTCATGTGTTATTGATGATGATATTGATGGCACGTGGTGCGTGGTAAACAATTGGGGGTTTGATAAATAGTTTTCGACCGGGGCATGTGGCAAGAATGATCGAGTGGGCTTGTTGTGGCACCGGGAACGTTGATTTGGTTCTTCGGGTAGTCATGCCCTGGTCACCCTAAGGACTTAACCTTGCAAGCCTTTGAACTGAGTCAAACGTGCAACCACATGTCTGTAATGGGACGGACCTAGTTGATTAAGTCACTAATAACGTACCTATGGGACTTCGGGGTGTCAACTATACCTTTTGTATAGTTGTACGGGGGAGCGTACCGGGGCTGCGGCCAGGTACCCATCTAACGGTTGATTGGCCTAAACTTCGCCTTCGCTAAGGGAAGGGTTAGTGTGCAATAACCGGGGAGGCCCACTTGTGCTGTTAGAAGTTTCCGAAAGACTTTGTTACGGACACTCGCCTTTGTGGTGTTTGGCTGTATCTTGTGGGTAAAGTGCATAACCTCTACAGAGTGAAAATCTATTCGAATAGCCGTGTCCGTGGCATTGGACATTGCTCGGGAATTACAGACAAGGGTTAGACTTTCTTGAAAATAACTTGGACTTGAAAGGTTTGGTCTGGTTTAATAATGACGTTGATGGAAATGTGGATTAGGAATGGGAAAGATGTTTATTTAACTCTTGGAAAAGTTATTGATCTTATACTCATTTTTACCGTTTTCGAATCTACTTATGTTACTTGTCAAATGCTGTTTTACTGCAATTATACCTTGAGCTACTCCTTTGTACTAAGCCATGCATGTAGTATATTAGTTGTATTCTGTGCATGACTTGCTGAGTACCAAGTACTCACCCTTGCCACAATACAACATCAGTTGAAGAAGAGTCTACACCAGCTTTGGAGGAGGAGCTCCAAGAGGAACCGTCTATCTAGGGAGCGAGCCCAGTCAGTTGCCTATGGTATACTGGATGGCGCCACAAAGTTATCTTATTTTCCGCTACTGTTATTTCCCTTTTAATAAGTTTCACCCAGCGTGGCGTATATTTGTAACTTGACCTTAAGGTCGAGCAACCAGCTTGGTTAACTAATTAAAGTACCTTAATATTTCATTGAGTATGGTTGTGATATTTACCAATGTTGAGACTGTGTGCACTAGCGTGTTCCTGGACTAGTGCTGAACACACAGAGGGTCCGGATTTGCAAATTCGGGTCCCGACACTACTCAGGGTATCACCAGATCAGCCTCAAGGAAGAAGACTGCATCAAAACTTCATTCATCACGCCGTTCGGAGCCTTTTGTTATGTCACAATGCCATTCGAGTTGAAGAACGCTAGTGCGACTTACCAACGCCCAATACAACGGTGCTTTCACGATCAACTCGGGCGCAACGTGGAAGCCTACGTGGATGATGTTGTGGTGAAATCTCGGTTGACAGGGGACCTCATCTCCGACTTAACCGAGATATTCGAAAGCCTAAGGGCTTACCGAATGAAACTAAATCCCGAAAAGTGCACTTTTGAAGTCCCTTCGGGAAGGCTTCTCGGGTTCATCGTGTCACACCGTGGCATCGAAGCAAACTCAGAGAAAGTCAATGCCATCTTAAGAATGAAGCCGCCAGCCAGTCAGAAGGACGTCCAAAATCTTACGGGGTGCATGGTGGCACTCGGTAGGTTCGTCTCTCGCTTGGGAATGAGGGGATCATCGTTCTTTAAAATCCTCAAAAAGCAAGATCAGTTTCAGTGGACTCCCGAAGCACAACAAGCTTTTGAAGACCTTAAGACTTTCCTAACAAAACCTCTGGTACTATCATCCTTGATGCCGTAAGAACCACTTATGCTTTACATAGCCGCGGCTACCCACGTGGTCAGTGCTGCAATCGTTGTGGAGCGAGAAGAAGAGGGACACCTACAGAAGGTACAAGCCCGGTCTACTTTGTCGGTGAAGTATTTGGCAAATATAAAGTACGGTACCACCACATACAGAAACTCATTTATGCCGTGCTAATCACCTCTCGGAAGCTCAAACATTACTTCCAAAAACATGTGATTTCGGTGATTACTTCCTTCCCAATAGGAGACATACTCCATAATCGGGAGGGCACCGGAAGAATTGCTAAGTGGGCAACCGAGCTGGGTGCTTTCGAAATTGTATTCAAGCCCCGCACTACCATAAAGTCACAGGCACTCACCGACTTCACCGTCAAGTGGACGGAACTACAAAGCGCAGCAACCAATAAGAAGCTTGAGTATTGGACGATGCATTTCGATGGTTCCCTCACACTCAGCAGCGCGGGGGCTGGAGTTATGCTCACCTCTCTAGAAGGGGAAAAACTAAAATAAGTCCTGCAGATTCACTTCCCAGCGTAGAACAATGCCGCCAAATATGAAGCACTCATCCATGGACTCCGTATCGCCATATCGCTTGGTATTTGACGATTGGCGGTTCACGGGGATTCTCTGCTCGTGATCATCCAGGTACAAAAGGATTGGTCATGTGTTGACGATATGATGACTGCTAGGAGGTGCGAAAACTGAAAGACAAATTCGATGGACTGGAGCTGACTCATGTGCTCTGGCGTGACAACGAAGCCACCGATGAGCTTGCCAAACTGGGATCTAGTTGGGCCAATGCGCCGATGGGGGTTTTTGTGGAAGAACTTCACAAACCCTCGGCGAGCCTACACCAAGGAGACAAGAAGACAACTCTTCTAACCGGCACGGAAGTGTTTGTCATCAACATCGACTAGACAAAACCTTACTTAGACTACCTGCTCAAGGATGAACTCCCTGAAGATCGCACAGAAGCAGAGCGCATCACATGTAGGAGCAAGAGCAATGTGGTCGTCAAGGAGGAACTTTATCGGAAAAGCACTTCTGGGATACTCAGACGATGCATCTCTGAACAAGAAAGAAGAAACCTCCTTAAACAAATCCACTCGGGAGTATGCAGACACCATGCGGCCTCAAGAACCCTAGTCGGGAAAGCATATCGCCAGGGTTTCTTTTGGTCAACGGTAGTAACCGACGCAGAAGATATTGTTCGCATTTGCGAAGGCTGCCAGTTCTTCGCTCCACAAACTCATGTGCCGGCCTAGGAACTGCAAACCATCCCAATCACCTGGCCATTTGCAGTCTGGGGGTTGGACATGGTAGGGCCCCTAAAAAAGGAGCAAGGCGGGTTCACCCACCTTTTCATCGCTGTGGACAAATTCACCAAGTGGATCGAAGCCAAGCTGGTCGCCACCATTACCGCAGCTAAGGCCAAGGAATTCTTTCTAAAAATTGTGGTTCGCTTCAGCACACCGAACAGAATCATAACAGACAACGGTACCCAGTTCAGAGGGGAAGAATTCCAAAGCTGGTGCGAGGAACTAGGAATCAAGATCTGTTTTGCATCAGTGGCCCACCCGCGGTGTAATGGTCAGGTCAAACGAGCCAACGGCATGGTTCTACAAGGACTTAAAGCAAGGATTTTTTATCGTCTCAACCCGTATGCTACCCGATGGATGAAGGAATTACCATCAGTACTCTGGGACTCAGAACCACCCCTAGTCGGGCTACCAGGCAGTCACCCTTCTTCCTGGTATATGGGTCAGAAGCGGTCCTACCCACTGAGTTGGAATTCGGATCCCTGAGGGTCGGAACCACAACGAAGATAAGTAAGAAGAAGGCAGGTTGGAGGACATCGATCGACTGGAAGAAGCAAGAGACGTCACGTCAATCTGATTAGCCAAATACCTTCAGGGATTACGCCGCTATCACGATCGAAACATTCGGGGCCACGCCTTCTCCAAAGGAGATCTGGTTCTGAGAAAGAATCAGAAAAGCGAGCACAAATTCTCCCCGAGCTGGGAGGGACCCTATGTTATCGACGAGGTAATACGGCCAGGAACCTATCAGCTTAAATGAGAAGACAGTGCGGTCATCAGCAACACCTGGAACATAGAACAGCTACATCGCTTCTATACCTAAACTCTGTACATTCTCGAATAAAATTCTTTTCAAAAGTTTTCCCCAAGCATTGGCAAAGAAAATCGAGCACGTCGAAACACCAAATCGTGAAACGCTGGGCCGTCCGCAGCAAAACCTAGTCACCCACAAAAACAAAAGAAGAAAAAAAAGAAGGGGGGTCGCTAGCTGACCGCCGGCACTCGGGGGCTCGACCAGTTGGACGGAACGCGTAAACGAAAGAGGAAGGTGGCACTCGGGTAAATTCGTATGCCGTACACAATGGAAAAACAGTAGCACACACAGGAAAAATAAGGAAATATAGTCTTCCATTCATTACATTACATATATATATATATGTATATATACACAAACAAAAGAGAGGAAGGCGGTTCTTGCCAAGGCCCAAAATTTAAATTTGGCTCGTGTGGCTAGCATTAGCACCAACCAATTTTAGCCACATTTGAGATCAACTGCTAACGCCAAAATCCATTCCAAATTGCCATTTAAGAGTATCCCAAACTTAGCAAAAATTTAGAGCTAGAAATTTTGGTGTGCAAATATGGGTTTCATTGAAGTTTGGAGCCTTGTAACTGGAGTTCTACAAGGATATAAGTCATGGTTGTTAATAAAAATGAAAACAATAGACTTTCCTCTACAACTTGGTTGTGTTTGAGTCATGATCCAACATCAAACACTATTTTGGATCATGGCTCAAAGATTGGATCCATGTGTTGAAATTATGGGGACTTAGCCATAACACCTAGTCTCCACTTAGTCACTTGTGGGTGGGCTAATGAACACAAAAAAGCAACAAAACAGCAGCCACCCCATTATCCTCATCTCCCCAACACGCCAAACAGCAGCCACCTCTTTTCCTCTCTTCCCAAATCGTGCAACACAAGCACTCCTTGCCAAGCTCCTTGTGGAGAAGGCTCCTCCATGGCAGCACCTTGAGGTCTCCTCCAAGCATCTCCAAGCTCCACCAGCAGCCCAAGCCAAAGCCTCCTCCATTGCTGCACCTTGGAGCTCCACTCCATCCCCCTCAAACCAAGCTTCTCCCCTTCTCTCCATGGCTCCTCCTTGAGGGAGGCCAAGGTAAGCCTTCCCCCATGGCTAGATCTAGTTCTTGAGGGTATTTTACTGCTGTTTTGGGCGCCTAGGGTTGGATTTGGGAAAAGTTTGGAGGGAAACCACAACTCTAGGGTTTGGAGCAAAGTTCTGATTTTCGAGTAGATTTCAGAGCTGCTGTTTTTCGTCTTTTTGAGCAATTTAGAAGATTCATCTCTCTATCCGGATGAAGAATTAATTGTAGATAATCAAGTTATCTTTCATTTCCAACTAGAATCGATCGATTTCGTTAATCCAGCAGAAAGTTATGATGATTTTCGTGCTGACTGTCCAGAAGATGCAGCATTTCGGCAGAGCTGCTGTTTGTTAGGGTTTGGGAGGGTTAAACTATTTTTCTCCAAATGGGGGTAGATGCATGTGTATTTAGGGTTCTAATTCTCATTTAGAAACTGGGAGAACTCAAATTGGATGAGGGATTAAAAAGTTATGCCCAAGTGAATGTCATGCTGTTCTGAAACTCTAAAATTGTGAATGCTGAACTTGCCACCTGTTCCTGGACGAACTGGGAGTTCCTCGTGCAGTTGCTTGATGATTGGCCAATTCAATGTCGTAGGTCTATGTCTTATGGTCATTTAGAATCTGAGTTTGCTCAATTTGATTAAGCGGTTAGGAAGTTATGGCCATTTGTATCACAATCTGTCTGGAATTGTCGCAATTGCGCAGAGTACTGTTATTTTCAGTTTTTGGGCAAGCTAAATCAATGGGTGGTCAATTAGGGGTATATGTATGTGTAGGTATTGCTCTTATGTTCAATTATAAACTGGAATCGTTCAATTTGTTTGAGTAGATAAAAGGATATGCTCATTTGAATTCATGCCGTTATGAAAATTCAGAGATTAAGATTTAGGTTGATGAGGGTTGAGCATTTCTAAGTATTGCTTGGCTATTGATGTGTAGTGTAACATTGCACCTTCATTTTTTATTTGATAAATGCTTGCAGCTTTTTGGAGCTATTTTGGGTCTTTTGTTGCCATTCCATACCATGTGCATAGCATGCATCTCATTTCATATACATTATGAACGTGTAGAGAACGAACCCGCGGAGGTTGACGTGGCCGTGGCCGAGGGGGAAGCTGAGGCGCAAACTGTTGTTGAAATTCCGGCAGAAGCTCAAGGCAAGCACCTAAGCATACTCAACCTTATATATATTTGTATTGTGGAGAATGAATTGCTTATTGGATGCTTAAGTTATGCATTAGGAGTTGAATTGTGGGAATGGTACTAGATCCTATTTGTTGCACATACAATCCTTCATACTTGTTGAACACCTCCTTTGGAGCTAGTATATGGGTAAATATATTGTGTCCATGCTTAGTTTGCTTAGATGTCGGGTATGGGCCAAGTGGTGGATGGTTCCATCACTTGAGATTATTACTTCACAAATGTTGGACTGCAATGGTTATGATTATGTTCTGAAATGTTGAATTTGAGACCGGGCGAGAGAGTTGAATCATTTGGGTGTGGAGACTCAAGTGTTGTAGTCTCTCCTGTGTCGGTTAAGGACCGATCCGTTGTTTGCCATGTTGATCGAGCACACCTTGTTGATCGCATGCCCGATATGATGGTACGGTAAGCTATTCTTCTGTCGCATACTAATTCGACGGGTCATGCCCTCATGCGGTTGGATGTGGTTGAGGGTGAGGCTTAGGCCGACTCTCGAGGGACAAGCGAGGCTTGGGCCACTCGAGGGGGTGCTAGGTGCTCGAACCACATGAAGATGGCTCAACGAATGTGTATGGATGGGAGGAGGGTTGACATGAGGTTCCTTGTGGCACATGTCGTGCGATTGATGATCCCCTGCAGGGTTGAGAAAACAATTCGAATTGCCGTGCTCTCGGATATGAGCACGCTTGTATCATCAGACATTTCTACGTTGTAACAACTTAAACTTGAAGCTAGTTGGTATATTGATGATTGTCATTGTTCATGAATTACTTGCTATCCTTTAATTGTTTAATTTCAGATTTCACTCTAGTAATAGGTGCTGTCCATAAATGCTATAAAATTTGTGAATAGAGTAGTGGAATGTGATTGCAACAAAGTTAAGCTTTCCGCACTTTTACCTTAAGCTTATTTCCTTGCTATATCCAAATGCATATTCTTTCGAGTCGGTCATATATGGACCACGGGTAAGTCTTGCGAGTACCTTTTGTACTCATGCTTCTGCTTTGTGGTTTTCAGGTGAGGACACCGACGGTTGTGAGTTCTGTCCGTATTGCCTCTCGGTGACCAGGCGGGGCACCGAGTAGAGGCTAGCTCGGCGTGGTAAACACCCGGGAGTGTTCAGGGGTAGGACACTTCCGGAGATGCTTTATTTTGCTAGTGTGTTGGTTGGAATGAATTTTGTTGTATAGTTAGCCTTCCAAACCATGTCGTATGAGGCTTGAATGCTTGGTTATCTTCTTTGTTGAACGTTGATTTATTTTGGTGCTTTTATCATGCTTGTATGTTGCTCATATCCATGTCAACTATATTGCTATGTTAATTGCTTTTCTGTCTGCTGAGTGGATGTCCTTATTTTCTAGAGGCATCATGCCGAAATTTTGTAGAAATCCTGAGTTTAGGTAGGATCTTCTTACTATAGTTGTTTTGCAAGTTAGAGTTTGTTATAGTGAGTTCTTGCCATGTGTGGTTGTCGGGTGTGTCTTTGTGCATTGGTTTTTAGTCGTCTTGTTGTGCTTCTGCGTTGCGTGTCCGGTTGTGGGGTTTTGAGTTCGTTGCCCCCTTTATGCAAATTGAGTTGATATGGCATTGGAAACCGGTATGCGGGCGATCTGGCGAAGCCGGGTCGCATACCGGGGGAATACCGGGATTGTTGTCGAGCTATTCGAATGGTCTCATGGTTGTCTCATTTGGGCTTGGGTGCTAGCATTGCGAGCGCCATCGGCGATCCGTTACTAGCCTCCAAATCCGATAACGACGACCGAGCATTCAAATAACCCGAGGACGGTCTGGGCGGCTCCTCACAGTTCTTCTTCTTATTCCCAGGCCTCGCCGTGGTGCCCCTGTCTGATTGCCGCGATCAGGGCATCCCGCGCCCTGAAGAGATGAGGAGCGGCCTCAAGCAGTACGTCGACGGCGGCTGCGTCGCGATCGACGACCTCCAGCTCTCGCAGCTCCGCCATGGCCTCATTGAACTGCTGCCACAGCTCTTCGTTCGGCGCCCCCTGGTACCAGCAATCGTCACGGTACCACTAGTGACTAGAGGGGCCCTCCATGAAAGGAGACAAGAAGAGGAAGAGCAGAAGGAGGAAGAAGGAGTGAAAAAGAGCGGCTGCAGAGGTTCTCCTCGCCCCTTCTTATACTGAGAAGCATGGAAGCCGAGGAGCACGGAATTAAATGCAGGGGCAGGAAGCCAAAGTAGCACCGCAGTAGTCCCGAGCCAAATTTGAATTGGCCATGCAAGCAGTACGACAAAAGCACCCCGGTGACGTCACTCCCTCCTACTTTTAATTAAGATTATCTTCTTTTTTGCCTTACGACCTAGTTACTTCTCAACTAGGCAGTAAGCCAGGGGCTACACTTAATAAGTGCACGAGTCCCCGACTTAAACTATCCTGTCTAGTGGCCACAACACTTAATAAGTGAACGCTCACGCTCCTACCGAGTTGTCTCTCCTCGATTTCAGCACCGATCGGAAAAGCACTCAGAAGCCTTACCGTTTGGACAAAGCACTCGGGTGCCAGCCAGTCGGGCAAAGGAACCCGAGCAATGCTCTAGTCAGAAGAGATGCCAGGCTGTTAATAAACCAAGCACTCGGAAGCCTCACCACTTAGACAAAGCACTCGGGTGCTAGTCCAGTCGGACAAAGGAACTCGGGCGATGCTCCAGTCGGAAGATCACGCCAGGCTGATCAAGAATAAGGGAGGCAAACGCCAAGCAAAATCCCAAATTCATTCCCAGCAAACGAGCATCAAGCTCCCGTTTTACACACGTTTATACAGGGTTTAAGTCTAAATTCTCAGCTAAAGCCTCCAAAACGTCCTCAACTTTCCTCAGAAGAACAGCGGCTTGCTCGTCGTCCACAGTGCAGGCAAAACCCTCCTTGATGGCTTCAAGCTCCACTCGGGGATACAATGACTTCACGATCAGTAATGCTTGATTGGAGCCCGTGATTGCTCTTTCCCGCACATGGGCCCTAAGTCACTCGCGAGCCACCCATAGACGCTGAAGGGTCTGGTTTCCGCTGCTCAGATCGCGAGGGTGCAGGAAAGTCAGCACCGACTCAGAAGCCTGCTAAAAAGCTAAGCGCAATGCATTAGCATGTTGAATCCTCCCTTCAAGGTCGTCAAATTATGCTCGCGCCCTTCTCCGGTGCTTTGCAAACAGAGCAGGTCAATGATCCAGGACACCTTGCAAGCTGACAAAATAAGAAGAAAAGGACCAGATGCGTACCTTCGAGCTCCCCCGACAACCTCTCCTGCTCAGCCTTGGCCCGGCGCTCACAGGCCTCCGCAGCTTGGAGCCTCTCCTCCGAAACTCTGGACTGCGCTTCCAAAGCCTCGCGTCACTCCTCTGTGGCAGGAAGCTGTCCTGGAGTTTCGCGAAAACAGCGTCCCTAGCTGAGAAAGCCAGACAAAGTTAGAGACAGAAGACGGAAAACCACGAGAGCCAGTCGCCTAGAAAGAGAACTTGCCTCAAAGGGAACCCGACGCGTCCAATTTCTCCAGGTGCAGAGACTGTACTTTGTCCCGAAGCTTCTGCAGCTCCTGGGAGCGCTCATTCCGAACCTCCGCCAGCTCATCCCTATGCTCTTTGTTCGTCTTGATGGAAGGGAGGACGCGGCGCAAGAAGTCAGTTTTCTTCCTCAAACGGCCCCCTAGGGTCTGAGGAGGACAAAAGGAAAGTGAAAAATGTCCCAGAGAAACAAAAGCGCGGAAGAGGGTCACGAGTCTACCTAGACCAGTTGGGAACACCTAATAGAATACTCATGAAGATCCTCTATTTCCTGCTCTTCGGTGTCGTCGTCAAAGGTGTCCCACTCCTCCTCCTCACTATCCCAAGTACCCAGCATAAGGGCAGGCTCGACGCGCGTGGTCAAGCGTGGGATCTCTTCCACTTGAGGGGAAGCGCTCTCGGCCAGTCCTTGAACCTCTCCACCCATTGTCGGCGGCGGATGCTCGTGGGAGGACGGCCCAGTCGGAGCTACCTCAGGAATGACCTCCGCACCCCCAAGAGCAGTCGCACTCAAAGAAGGCAGCCTGTCCTGACCGGAGACATCCCCAGGGCTAGGCCCCTGAGGAGTTCTAGTCGGCAGGCCAATAGGAACATCAGCCGACAGCATCCTGACATAAACAAAAGTCAAAGGCTCACGTCAGCAAGCCAACAGGGATTAACAGAAGGAGCGAGATGAAGAATTACCTTGTGGGTCTTTTTATCTTCAGCCCCAGCCCGCCCCGGGTGAATGAGCCACTATCGAAGGGACCGGACTATAGGTCCGGCTCTTGGGCCCGCGAGGCAGGTGACGCTGAAGACTGGCTGGAAGGCCCTCGGAGGGTCGGGCCGTCACTCGGAGCTACAGGGGCAGCCCGGGGGTTTGAGATCCCCTGTACTGCTACCCCTTCCCTCTCTCCGCACTCGGCACGGTGGCCGAGTCGTCACCCGGGATTGTGGGGGAAGCGGGTGGACTCGGGGAACCTTGCCCAGCCGCTCATCTTTACCTCTTTGCACTCGAAGCAGCAGGGGAAGTCAGGGCCGACCGCTTCGAGCCCGCCTCCAGGCGAGAGGCGTCCTTCGGGAAAGCAGCAAGGACTGGAGAATCTCGAGTCTCTGGTGCCACCATTTCCACGTCCTCGGAGGTCTCCCCAGACACGGGCTGACCGGTCCTCCTCAGCCCACACCCCGGGTAGTCGGGGTACCCGGGGACTGGAGCATCAGAGAAGAAAACTTCCGGTCCCTACAAAAAGAAAAGAAGAACCATTCAGGTGAGAGCAACTAAGGCCAGGAAATTGAAGACATTCGAGAACTTGAAAGATCACCGGGGGAGGAGGATGCGCCACATGGAAGGACTTCGGGCACCCCTCGCAATCCAGCATGGTGCCAGGGGCAAAGAAATCATTCAGCCGCCCCTCCAATACTTCCTCTGGAACCCTCGCAGGCAACTCCCGAGTGGGGTCCAACCTTCCTAGATATTCGAAGCCCGGGTGGACCTGTTCCTTTAGCGGCTGAACACGACGAATGGCAAAGCTAGCAGCAATACCAACCCCGTGCAAACCGGCACTCTTCAACTGATGAATGATGCCCATGAGTTCCCCGACTTAGTCTTCGTCAGAGTCAGGGGGAGGCTTAGTCCAAGAAACCGACACCACAGGTCTCCGTCCGGAGAAGACAGGAAGGCCCGGCTCAGGATTAGAGCAGTAAAACCACTCTTGATGTTAGCCCTTGTTAGAAAATCGGAAAGGAATAGCAAAATAGGATTTCCTCAACCCATCCCGCAGTTGAAGGCCTGCACCCCCAACCAGTTTGGGGGTATTCTTATTTGGGAAGGGTTTGAGGAGGAAAAGATGGCGGAAGAGGCTAAAATGGGGGCGGATGTGAAAGATCGGAATGGCGATCAGAGGGGGGTGAATGATCCCAAAATAAAATTTCCCCCACCTACTGGAAAAATATAGTAATCAGATGAAAACCTCTCTTGCAAAGGATAAAAATCTGGAGCAAAAATGAAAAAGAGCAAATCAGTGATCTAGGCTTGCTCGTGGGATTTTAAAGATCAAGATGAACTTGGATACCTTCCCACAAGTCACAGCAAGCTAGAGATCACAAAGAAAACTCATCAAAACACGATCAAACAAGGATTCACCCATGGAGGCATAAAAGAAAATGCAACTTTGCGATCTAGCTTTGCTCGTGGGGATTCAATGATCAAGATGAACTTGGATATACTCCCACTAGTCATAGCAACCTAGAGTACGCAAGAATCAACCCAAAAACTCGATCTACAAATATTTCTTCATTTAAGCTCAAGAGATCGGTTTCTCGCAAAAACTTGAAGAGTTGCCTAGAGGATTGGGATATGATCTAAGTGAAGACTTATCCAATCAATCTCTCATCCTTGGCAATAAAAAAACCAAAAGCAAGTAGAAGGAGGGGAGGCACATCCAACTTGTGGAATTTAAATTGCAAGAATGTAAAGACTGAATTTAAATTGCGTAATGTAAAGATTGAATTTAAATTGCGTAATGTAAATACATAATATATATGCGGAATTTAAATTCAGAGTGGAGAAAATGTTTTTGTATTTCTTTTCTTTGGAAGTTTTTACAAAGCCTCACTTGTATTTATAGTGTTCTAGGATCAATTCCCACCCTTGGATGTCTTGCTTCAATCTTGAGCTAACTTCCAAGGGTCAAGATTTAATCCCACACTTCTACACACATGAGTTGAACTGATCCTGTCTTACACATGCTTTCCCAAAGTACCTTTAAGTGATCAGTCCAACAACCCTCTCACATGCTAACTTGACCACTACTTTAGCTCTAAAACCAACAACTCTCTGGTCTTCTAGACCTAAAAAGCCTAAAGCTTAGCAGACACTTTGTCTCCTTGTCTCCTTGGACTGCATTGGTTCCATTTCCGGCCATCTTCCGGTGATCTCCGGCCATATTGAACCTCCGGCACCTCTTGCTTAGTTCCAGCCTCCCTTTGCCTCACCATGACCTACAAATAGAGCCCTACATCCATCATAGACAAGGAAAACACATCACATAGCATTGCTCAAGAATAATATGCAATTTTCGTCAAAACTCATCATGTAGGATCGAAGTATACGAATATAGCAATCAGAGGGGGGTGAATGATTATGCGGAAGCTAAAACCAAATTTTCGATCTACTGGAAAAACACCCCAACTCGGATTCAAAAGATTGCCTCGTAATCAACAAAAACAGATTAACAGACGCTTGGTAAAACGCGAAGTCCCGGAGATCCAACCGTCGGATTGATTTGAAATTTGGACACAAGAAACTAGATTCCAATATGAAATGAAATCAAAACGAATCAGCTCGATCGGACTTGCGGATCAAAAGTTATGAACCTAGCAAGCTTGCTGTAACAGAAGATGACGAGAATTGATCTAACATAAACTTGAAGGTTTAACAGAAACGACGAAAGATCAACCTACAGAACTTTGAAAAACTCTAAATCAAAGCCCTAGAGAGGTTTTGGATTGATCAAATCACGAAGGAACTCAAGGAAACAAAGTAGACGAAAAATCCATCTACTAAACCTAAAAACCGGAGAGAAACCGAAACCCAAAAACTTGGATAAACAGGACCTCGTGGGTACTGTAGCACGCAAAGGATCTAAAGAATTTGATCTTTATTTCTCTCTTGTCTAAAGTACTCCAAACACAAGAGTACAAACCCTAAAACAAAGCCCTAAGCTTTCAATGCGCTCAGCTCTGTTTAATTGCCCTTCAACAGGAGACAACCCCTCCTATTTAAAGGAGCAAACCACAGAGAGTCCTGGATACAATTCCTACTCCTAAAAGGATTCCCAATCATAATCCTAGAAGGAGTATGTATCCAACATAACTCCACTTGGCCCAACCTGGCCAAGTACAACTCTTGCACGCGTATGGTAACCCTACCATACTCACGTGACTAACACTTTGCACGCGCATGGCCACCTACCATACTCACGTGACTAACCATTCTTCATGTGCACCATTCTCTTCGCCCGAACATCCCTCATGACATCCTTGACCACCAAGACCTCAGTTCCTCCCTGAACCTAGTCCCGAACCTCAGTTCCTCCATGAACCTAGTTCCGGTCCCGTCATCGACCACGTTCGTCCTCGAGCAACACCTGCACATGATCAACCACAAAAACGATCCGAGCACAAGTCCGCGACTTGACTCAACATTAGTCCATGCAAATACTCACACGAGCATTGCATAAAGTCCACTTCAAAACATGCATCATGAAATTCACACTAATTTCATAATCTCAAATTCAAACCAAGATTCAATTCCAAATTTGCTCAAAACCCTAATTGAGCAAAAAGACATTCATCACGGACCAAAATCCAATCCAGCGCACACATGTCTCAAAACCCCAGAAGAATCAGTTCATGGCGGACCCAAAAATTTGGTCCGGCATACATGGCGAAAACAAGCATCAAAAATCCCGTTTGTGATGGACCAAAGAATTTGGTATGTCATACATGGGAAAAGCGAGGTTGCCAAAAACACGTTTATGACAGACCAAAGAATTTGGTTTGTCATACACATGAAAAACAAGGTCACCACAAACAAGTTTACGACAGACCAAAAAATTTGGTTTGTCATACAAGGGAAAAACAAGATCGCCACAAACACGTTTATGACAGACCAAAAAATTTGGTTTGTCATACATGGGAAAAACAAGGTCGCCAAAAACACGTTTATGACAGACCAAAAAATTTGGTTTGTCATACACATGAAATTTACTGTTTCTTGGAAATTTGGCCCGGCGCAAAAGATAAACACATGAGCATGCACAAAACACATTTATACAAGTTTAAAATCATCATTAAGCCAATTTTTCATCACATGATTTCACACATCAGAACACGAAGCATCTGAGACAAACTTATTTTTTAGTCCGGCGTCACTCACGACAAACCAAATAATTTGTCCGGCGTACATGGGAACTCAACCATGGATTTTGTAGTTCACGCCGGACTGAAAATTTGGTCTAGTGTAACTCACGACAGACAAAATAATTGGTCCGGCATACACGTCGAACTCTCGATTAATTGTAAAACTTGGTCCGGCGCAAAAACCTCAATTTCACGTTCACGACGGACCAAAGAAAATTGGTTCGGTGTACATGGAGACTAAAGCCTAGAAATCACCATTCACGACGGACCGAATAATTGGTCCGGCGTCACTTACGACGGACCATACAATTGGTCCGGCGCAAATGAAACAGGTCATTTCTAACTTTGGTCCAGCGCAAATGAGAAACTTACTGTTTCTTGGTTCCTTTGGTCCCGTGCAAATACCTCAAATACACGTTCACGGCGGACTGAAAAAATGGTCCGGCGCAGATGCGAAATGTGGTCCAGCGCAAACATGTCATATCTAACCTTGGTCCGACGGAAATAAGAAACTTACTGTTTCTTGGTTCCCTTGGTCCGGCGCAAAACAAAATGCCTTAATTTAAAACCCATTTAAAATCCAAATCAAATCAAACTCAAACCTGAGCAACCCAAGCTCAAAACATGTCAAATACTCATCACAAACAAGGATGAACCTCCACATGGTCCTTCAGGATGCAAATGTAGGCTTCGCAAAGATGCACAAAAACAGCAATTTGAAGAATGGAGTTAGGATTGAGGTGGGTCAGCTCAACTCCGTAATAATGAAGAAGGACATGGAAGAAGGCGCTAGAGGGTAAGCTAAACCCGCGCAAGAAAAAAGATTAAAAAACAACAATCTCCTCAGGACGAGAGGTAGGGGAAGACTCACCCACCCCCGGGAGCGCTCCGATCAGTAACTGTGGACGGAGGACTCCAGCAGAAACCATTGCCTCCAGACGCTTTTCCTTCACAACCGAGACGGCCCAATATTGTGGCGTGGGCGACACGTCGGGCGTGGTGGCAGCGGAGGACACCATTCCGAAGATCGAAGAGAAAAGACGGCGAACGTTAGGTTGAGCAGGGAGCCCTAAGAAACGCAACGCAAGAGGCAACGACAGAGAGACGAAGAATGGGGAAAAAAACTGCCCCTTTCCCCCTGAGAAATCGCATTAAATGCATCATGGGGTGCTAGGGTACCGCCTTTGGGCGGGGAAAGCGGAATACCCTCCTCTGCAAAAGGATAGTGCGGATCTAAGGGCGCGCTCTTAGTTCGGATTTAATCAAGAATTCAGGGCCGGACCGGGTCAAAACTTCCGGAGCACGCTCCCAACAGCACCATACAAAAAAAGGGGGAGAGGAGCATGCCGCTGAAACAGCGCAGGTGTGGCCACAAGCAAAAAACTTACGCAAAGACCACTTAGCCAACGTCCTATTGGATGCCAATCAGGTGCGCCCCAAACCGGGCTGATCACCAGCGTCCTATTGGATGCCCATTAGGTGCGCCCTAAGTAGGGCTGATCACCAACGTCCTATTGAATGCCCCACAGGTGCGCCCCAAGCTGGGCTGATCAGCAGTGTCCTATTGGATGCCCATCAGGTGCGCCCCAAACCGGCCTGATCACCAGCGTCCTATTGGATGTCCATCAGGTGTGCCCCCAAGCCGGGCTGATCACCAGCGTCCTATTGGATGCCCCACAGGTGCACCCCAAGCTGGGCTGATCACCAGCGTCCTATTGGATGCCCATTAGGTGCGCCCCAAACCAGGCTGATCACCAGCGTACTATTGGATGCCCATCAGTTGCGCCCTAAGCCGGGCTAATCACCAGCGTCCTATTGGATGCCCCACAGGTGCGCCCCAAGCTGGGCTGATCACCAGCGTCCCATCAGATGCACCTTTGGCGCGCCCCTACAAGGGTCGAACTCCGGTATCACATCGCAAAGGAGTCTGCCCAATGCACACGGCAAGAAGACTGAGGCTGAGTCCTTTGCAAGCTCCTCGCCTAGCACTCGGATGAAGTGATGCAAGGGCCAGCAAGTTACGTCTGCGTGAGATCAAAAGGCATCATCTAGGGCAACTCGATTGCAAAGCACTTAGGGGCTACTGTGGGAGACATGGGAACCGGGTGTACGCATGAAGACCTAAAGAAGACCCGATGTAAAAGGGGATGGACCAAGTCCAGCGCGCATATTTAGGAAGTCTACCCCTTGTCCCGATATAACCGAAGCAAAAGATTGTAACCGTAGGGGAAATCACCTTGGATAAGGAAAGATACGATTCTTTTACTTGTAATCAACTCGGACTCATACTTTAGTAACCGAGTTGCCCCCCCTCCCCCCTGGTATATAAGAAGATAGGAGGACCTAAAAGAGAGAGACCAGATAATCCAAGAACACAGGACTAGAGTATTACCTCCACCGTAGAGGGCCTGAACCTATCTAAACTCTTGTCTTGTGTTACCATCGAGTTCCTCATCCAACGCCTTGCCACACAAATTCACACCCCCTAAGATTATTGTCTGCGGTGGAGGTAATACCCTAGTCCTATGCTGGGATTATCTGGTCTCTCTCTTTGAGGTCCTCCCGTCCCTCTTATATACGGGAGGGGGGGAGGAGCCCAACTCGATTACTAAAGTATGAGTTCGAGTTGATTACAAGTAAAAGAATCGTATCTTTCCTTATCAAGGGTGATTTCCCCTACGGTTACAATCTTTTGCTTCGGTTATATCGGGACAAGGGGTAGACTTCTGGAATATGCTCGCTGGACTTGGTCCATCCCCTTTTACGTCGTGTCTTCTTTAGGTCTTCATACGTACACTCGGTTCCCATGTCTCCCACAAGTGTCATCAACAAGGGTGCGATGATCTGTGTGATTTTTACGTAATGCAGCACATGCTGATTTTTGTTGGTCGCTCAGATCTTTTCCCTAAGGTATAGAGCTGATTATTTGCACTACTGTCAATGTGATATTTGTTTACAAGCATAATACTATCAGCCTTTTACAATCAAATTTTAAGACTTAAATATATTAGTGCACCACTATCTATTTTGCAGGATGTTGATATCCTCCGGAAGAGCATAAGCAAACATTGATATCAAGAGATTACGAGACCATATGTGCCAGTGGTACTGGACAAAAGTTATAACGAATAATGGTAGATATAGAGACCAGACAAGCATTTACTAGTCCATAAATGTAAATAAAATTAATGTGAATGTGATGTGTAATGCTATGCTTGGATGTTTATGTTTATGTGATCTGTTACAGATTGTAAACAATATTAATGTGAATGTGATGTGTGTAGATTGTGATGTATGTTCTGTGTAATTATGGATTGTGATGAATGTCATATTGTGAATGCTATGTGTCATATTGTGAATGCGCGGTTATTTTCGGACGATAGACAGTAACATCATCACAATCGGTTCTTTGTTGGAACCTATTGGGATGGGTAGAGTATCACAATCGGTTCTTTATTCGAACCCAATCGGTTCTTTATTTGTACCGATTGTGATATTATACTTATCTCAATCGGTTCGAATAGAGAACCGATTGTGATAATAAGATTATTATCATAGTCAGTTCTGACAAAGAACCGACAGTTATGAGAGATCATTATTGTCGGGTTAAAACCAACTGTGATAGAACTACCTTATCACTGTCTTTGGGCTTTTTATCGTCATCAAAACCGACTGTGATGATAAAAAATAATCGATTGTGATGTATGAATCTGTAGTAGTGAACGTAGATAGCAAAAAGACATTTATTTATTTTTTATATAAATTTGGTAGAATCCAGAATTCCGTGACCGCACGACTAGATGACATGCACGGTTCGGCTGTACGAGAGCAAATCGATCCGACATATAATTTCGACTTCAACTACCTCGGATGCAATTGGATTTGTCGATATCCCAGCTAAGTCTGACCAATATCAGGTTTAATTTTGCTCAAGTCCATTACAACTGCCTAACACTTTTCATTTAATCTACAAATAGAACTATAGTTGTGTAAGCCTGGTACATACAATTTTGGACATATATTTGGGACGACAATATCAGGCAACAGTACATGGAAAAAAGCCAGGCTTGTACTCCACTATCACAATTCACAATCTATCTGTTCAAGTTTGCTGGCGTGAGAATAACAAGATCTATGTTGGGAACAACTAAACAAATTTGAATGGCGTCAAAATTGAAGATTTCCAAATCAAAAGTATGACACACCGAAATACCACTCAAGTAAGTTAAATTGGTAATACGAAGAAGCCCATATAACACATAAACTTTGGTCAAAATTAAGTCCATCACTACCTTAAAAACCTACATTTGTGTCGGTTCGGAGCACACATCAGTGTCAGTTTTCAAACCGACACAAATATAGCGACACTGATAATCGGGGATTTTCAGTGTTGGTTTTCAAACCAACACTGGTAAGCCTATTTGTGTTGGTTTTTGGCTAGAACCGGCACTAATAAGACTATTTGTATCGGTTTATGGCTAGAACCGACACATATATTATGACTAATGTGACACTACGGGATGTCGAGACACCGTAAAAAGTGAAATTAGAGATTGTGACTTTATAAAATGTGAATTAGGAGATTTAAACTTTACGCTATGAGGTTTAATCGCGTTTCCGGGCCAATTTCAGGAGTTTGGGCCTCTCCGGGGGAGTTTGGGCCCAAGCGGATGTGTCGTGGGCTTTAGGGGATGGAGTTTGGGCCCATGTGGGGAGGGTGGGACCTGATATTTTGGCTTGGGGGCGCCTCCTTCCTGCCTCTCATGCGCCCCACCCTTTCGAAAAACCCTAGCCGCCACTTGCCACTCCTCTCCACGCCTCCCCACCTCCCTAGCCGCCTCCCCCATGCGCCCCACCACTTCCCTCCCGTCTCCACCTCCATTGCTGCCCTAGGGGAGCTCCCCACCGCGCCACTTCGCTGTCCCTCCATCGGGAAGCCCCGCGACGAGGAGATCTGGTGGATTTGGAGCGAGGAAGGAGATCGGGTGAACCGGGAGAAAGGATCTCATCGTTCGTGTTCATTGGTGAAGGTATGTTCTTGGGGAATCTTTGGGGATGGTCTAGGTACTGCTATAGAGGGGGATTTGATGCTTTTAGATCAAGGGGTGGTGCTGTGATTGGGTAGATTTGATGGAAACTAGAGTTTGCCACGTTCTCTGTTTCGGGCAGATTGTGCAGTCGACCTAGGGTTTGAGTGTTCGCGATTTTAGATTCGGATTTTGGTCGGCCGCCTGTTGAAGAAGTTGTAGGTAACATCAATACCTTTCAGTGGATATAAAGAACGTCCAATTCCGCCCAACCGTTTGAAAGTTATGCTCGATTAACCGAACGTGTTCAAAACTGTGACGAGATTAAAACAAATCACAGTATTCTGTAGATTAAACTACTTTAGAGGCCGAATCAGTTTTTCCATATACTTAGAAAAAGTTAGGAAATTTCCTAAGCTATGCGAGGATGTACACGTTTAATCGATTCGGAGTTCTAGAACTAAAGTTATGATAGTTTGAAGTCTGCTGTCCGGGCGGGACAGATTCTCTGTTTTTTGATATTGAGGGTAGTTCGTGAAGTCGGGGTAGACGAGCTTTTGCGTACAGTTTTGGGGGCACGTTTTGAGTGTGCGGTATGTATGTTCAGGTGGTGTGACCCTGGGAGTGCCCTCATCCTCTCGCCAATCCGTCGCCCGAGGTTAAAGCAAGTGTATTGGAATGGGTATCGTTTAGATTGTTGCTAGACTTGATTAGATGCAACTTGCTTTATGATATGATGCTAAGATTGATGTTTGCCTATGACATGATGAACATGACTTCATATTGATTATGATTGTGTGGTGTTTAATGTTTATGCCAATATTTACATGTTTATGTCATATGTGCATTCATAATGGAAGAGACGTCCCATGCTGATGCGGGCCTCTGTGTTCACACGTATTGAACACGAAAGACCTACCTCGTAGTCCCATGCACGGGTGTGTATGGGAGCGAGTCAGTAAGAGTAGGCTCCCTCCATCTACGGGATGGAAGGGGAAGGGGGTGCACGCTGACGGGTGTGCACTCAGCAATACCGGTATGTGCTTCGAGGAGATATGAGCATTTGCATTGCATACATGATGATTATGAAATGAGTACAATGATGTTGAGACATGAGTAAGATGTGGTATATGAGATTATGACTTGTTCATGATGTTGATCATGGTATGTAGTGATGATAACATTGAATTATTCATTATGATCCATTGCAATATACTTGTTGAGTGATGAACTCACGCTTGTGTTTATGTTGTTTTTCTTAGGTACCATGAAACCGGCATGCGGGAAAGGGAGCTAGTCACACGTCATCACTTAGCATCATACTTTTAAACAATGACAAGTTCTCTCCTTTAATTGTGATGGTTAATTCACTGAACTAAATTGTGGTTTTGATGCTTCGTTGGTTGTCATGAGTAATTGATTAGTCCACATTTGACTTGTGACGGATAGGCTTATATCCTTAGTTGTACGGTGGCTGAAATTCCTGATTTATCATGTTATTGCCATCGTTGATTATGCTATCTTGATATGTTATGATTGTTGTTGCTCCAATTCATGATAAAACAAAGGAGATGCTGCCGAAATTTTGGTTTTAGCATTTGCGCCTTTGCTATAATTTATTTTAATTTGTGGTATTTAGGTGACGTTTAGTCTTTGTTTGGTAGCAATCGGGCATACTAGATGCCGGGGTGTTACAATTGGTATCAGAGCCAGGTTGTAGGTCCTTGGAATGTGTATTTTTAGTGTCATGCTATAGGGTACAACTAAAAATGTGATGTGGAATAACTTAGAAACATGGCTTAGGTTTTAACTAAAATTTTGTCATAGGATAGCTACATTAAAACTTGCAAAAGTGCAATAACTAATCTAAAATTTGACATACATGGATGCACAATAGGAAAGGGTATGGGTATCGTTTCTTTACGCTTAAATGTTGTATTTAAGCTTTGATGTTGAATGCTTCATTTGATAATGCATGTTGCTATGTCTATGAGATAAATGATTGAATTGTTCTTGTTGTGGTGATAAAGTGGGGTTGTGGTGCCGAAGGGTTTCGGTCACCACTTTTTGTTCATAGGATGGGTGTGGTTTGACGGTGTGGCCAGTTAGCGCCATCACTGAAGAACTATTAACCCCGGTGGGAGAAGAGTGCTTATCCTTTCTGTCGTAGACCGGGTAGTTGGCTGCAGTCGAATAAGAAGAGTTTGTGATGGTTTCTTTCAGTTGCTCTTTACCGTTCGGTCGGTTTCGGTTGGTTTTCTTGGCTCTGGTTGATTCAAATCAAAAGAAAATTGTTGGAATTGGATTTTCGCGGTGTGTCCCTTTGGTATTTCTTGGTTTTGTCTTCTTTGGGTGAAGACAAAGAAGAAGAGTTTTGTGTTGCACGTCTTTTGGCCGCCTTTTGGCTTTGACACCGGTTTTGGTTGGTTGCCTTGCAAAGAAAAGTGTAGTTTTGGTTCTTGTGTGTCTTACTCTGAGTTTAAAAGAAGTTATTGAAGCGTGTACAAAAAGTTAAATTGTCTCGATTTATGTTTTGTGCCTTTGTCCGTAAAGGTTTCCCTCCTGTGGGAGTCTTTAAGATTGAAATGTGTTTTGGAGTCATGTCCCATTGCAACTTTGAGAGTCAAGCTTCTTTGTGAGTTTTGGTTGAGTATTAAAAGAAAAATGCTGTAAACAAAGTAAGTAGTCTTTTGACTGAAATAGTTTGTCAACAGTGAGAATTGTTGTTTAGCATGTTGTGTAGTATGTAACAATGTGGTTTATGGAAATGATGTACTCCTAAGTTAAATGGTGATTTGAATTAGTTAAGCGTAATTTTTTTTTATCTTTAGCTTAAGATTAAATGAACCTCTAGTGATGTAGAGTACCCCATAGTGGGAATGAGTAAATGGGTTAATATACATGCGTAGAACCTGTTGCCTTGCTTTAAAAGTGCTTATGATCCTCGATAATGTTTAAAGTTTTAAACCCTGATGCATAATTCGAACATTAAGATGATGTAGCCTACTGATGTTGTTATAGAAACTTGGTCGGTTGTTTAAAGATGTTTTAAATTAACGTGTTAGTAGAGAAACTTAATCGTGTTGGCTAGTGGCTTTAACTTGGAAGTTAATTAGAGTTGCTATTCATGTTGTTGCAAAATATTAGCATGATTGGTAGTACGCAGTCGTGTCCCTAAAATGCTATTATCGAGGCCAATTGGAAAGGTATAGGTTGTGTTGTTTGATGATATTGTAAGAGCTTTGTGAAGGACTAACTTATGAAATCTAATTTAATAGTTGGAGTATGTTGTGTAGTGACAATTTTGTTGCAACCTATGTATAGGGTAGCTAAAAGCAATGTTGTTGATTGATGATTATGCAAATTATTGATATTAATAGCTTAGTAGTGGTGGTAATTGCTTAGATTAATTGTTGAAGATCCTTGTTACAATGGAGGTTATTGTAACATGTTGTGATGGAGTGAACCATGGATAATTAACATGATGTAGAATTTTATCCTTAATGCATGAATGTCTTAGAATCATAGTTACGAACTTTGTCTTGTAGAGATAATATTTACATGTTGAAGTCGTTGGTTAACTGAATAGGTTTCGATTGTCGAGACGTCGACATATAGGTGGTATGAAATTTATAGGCTGATCATGCTGAAAGATTTGTGGAAGTACTATGTTTCAAATTTAGAATAAGATGTATTATGATTTGGTGATCCGTGGGGATCATGTCAATGTAGTCTTGGTTGGGTGCTTCTTTTTTTTATAAGCATCATAAACCCTAATTAAAATTGTTGGGAATGATAACTAGAGAAAGAAATTGTTATATAAATTTTGTTAAATCCGGTTGGACTTTCTCAATGAGGAAGTAGTGAATTTTGAAGTCTTTAATGGAAAGCGTAGTGGAACACTAGAGATGATTGTAGTTATGCTAAGCTGGTGTTTAAAACCTTCTGGACTGGTTTGGTTGTTTGCTATCTCGGTTGAATGCTTTTGGTCAAAGTATTCCTTATGTTGAGTTTCAGAGTTTCCCTAAAACTCGTAGAAATTGGTGGCAATCTTTGGTTTTGGCGATTTTGTTTAGCTTGTGTTGTGAGTATGAGTTTACACCCAAAAGTTGTTGAGTGGATCGCGCTTCTTCGCATTCGCACTGAATTATCTTTGGAATCATCATTTTAAAGAAGCAGATGGACATAGTGGGTTGTGTTGGAAACTTTTGAGTCAAGCCCTTGATGTGTAACTCTATTTGGCTAGAGTTGGAGTTATTTGGAAAATGTGTCTGGTGTGTGCTTCACAAGGGTGGGTTTTTTGAATGGTTAATAAGTGATTTTGTTAGTGAAGTGTTCCCTTTTGAATTGAGTTTCCCTTTCTCTTTAAGAAGATTTGTCGTGGTTGTGTGTGCAGATGTTTGACTTTGGAGTTGATGTTCTTTTCCAAAATGTTGAGTTTGGTTGAAATGAAATGTTTTGCGAGTTCAGTTTTCAATTGATGTGGGATGTGATGCAACGTGGTGTTTTACTGTTAACTATGCTGCCATCACAGTCTATATGAATTTCCGCAACCTTCGATGTTAATTGTGTTTCAATTATTTGATACTGAGGAACAAGTCATTTGGTGAATGACTAGTCGGTATTGTTATTACATGATGAATGAATGATGAAAAGGAAAACGAGACATTGTTTATGCATAATTAATCATAAAGGAGTCGTTGAGCCAGGTCGGTGAGAAAGTCATATATGGATATATGACTAATCCGGAGTGCTCTTGAAAAGGTTGCATTCATGTCATGAATCGAGATGTCCATTTCTTTCTAGTATGAAGGAATGAAGAATTTCTGGTATGTTGGTTGTGGTGTAGGAGATTTGTGTTTCCTTTGCGTCTTGGCTTAGGAAGTTAAAATGAATGCTCTTTGGTTGTTGTCGAATTCTTTCCAAAGTGGTTTCTAGCACTTTGGGGTTCGAGTTGTGGTATGTGGATCAATTGGGTCTATGGTTGAGTTTACTCAATGATTGTACTCTTTGTCTTGGTCCTGTGAGTAGAAGAATGTGAGTGCGGGATCTTCTTAGAAAAAGGAATCTAGTGCGGTTGTTAATGATCTAAGCTATTAGATGTTGCTAGTAGTGATTGTAAACAGTTTAAAAGTGAAGAGTGAAGGAAGGTTGTGTACAACTCAATCCAAACCTTTTGGGAGAATTGTGACATTGATGTGTTCCTAGGTGGGGTTGATTAAATTATTAATGGACCACTTGGTGGTTGCTAGTAATTGTTTTTCCTTTTCAGGGTGTATTGGATCTCTCTCTGTCGCTGAGGTTGAGCGAGGTTGTGTCAACCGTAGCGATTTTGTTCGGTTGTTACTGTTCCTTGCGGGTTTAAGGACCCTGGTTGTAAAGTAGGTTTTTCCTTTCAGTGGTAGTGTTGGGTAATGGTCTTTTGTAAAAGATCAATCTTTTGCAAGGTTTTAGTCTCGTTTGTTCCAATAGTTGGTGGCCTTGGAGTGTTCGTCTCACCTGGTTCGTCGTCGTCTTGAATACGACGAACCACAGTAGAGAGGTTGAGGTGTGAAAACACATTTGTGCGTGGGGGCTGAAGAGGGTTCTAGAGGCTGGTACCATGTTCTTCTGGAGAGTATTTTCGATTAAAGGGATCGGGCACGTTAGTGCCAAGGAATGTACGGAATGAGGAGTGTGAGACCGTTTTCTTTCGGGGTCTATTTGGCAATTGAAGTGAAGGTGGAACCGTGAGAGGTTGCACTCTGTTGAGATAAATCAACATTTTCTCGCCAAGTGTTTGTTTGAGAACTCGCTTGTCGTTTGTTCCGGTTTAAGTCTTTTGTCCCTTGGGGACTTTGTTGTTGATTTTGGCGTTATTCGGATTCGAGGCCAAATCCTGTTTAAGGGGGGGAGAATGTGACACTACGGGATGTCGAGACACTGTAAAAAGTGAAATTAGAGATTGTGACTTTATAAAATGTGAATTAGGAGATTTAAACTTTACGCTATGAGGTTTAATCGCGTTTCCGGGCCAATTTCGGGAGTTTGGGCCTCTCTGGGGGAGTTTGGGCCTAAGGGGATGTGTCGTGGGCTTTAGGGGGATGGAGTTTGGGCCCATGTGGGGAGGGGGGACCTGATATTTTGGCTTGGGGGCACCTCCTTCCTGCCCCTCATGCGCCCCACCCTTTGGAAAAACCCTAGCCGCCACTTGCCTCTCCTCTCCACGCCTCCCCACCTCCCTAGCCGCCTCCCCCAAGCGCCCCACCCCTTCCCTCCCCTCTCCACCTCCATTGCTGCCCTAGGGGAGCTCCCCACCATGCCACTTCGCTGTCCCCTCCATCGAGAAGCCCCGCGACGAGGAGATCCGGTGGATTTGGAGCGAGGAAGGAGATCGGGTGAACCGGGAGGAAGGATCTCATCGTTCGTGTTCATTGGTGAAGGTATGTTCTTGGGGAATCTTTGGGGATGGTCTGGGTACTTCTATAGAGGGGGATTTGATGCTTTTAGATCAAGGGGTGGTGCGGTTATTGGGTAGATTTGATGGAAACTAGAGTTTGCCACGTTCTCTGTTTTGGGCAGATTGTGCAATCGACCTAGGGTTTGAGTGTTCGCGATTTTAGATTCAGATTTTGGTCGGCCGCCTATTGAAGAAGTTGTAGGTAACTTCAATACCTTTCAGTGGATATAAATAACGTCCATTTCGGCCCAGCCATTTGAAAGTTATGCTCGATTTACCGAACGTGTTCAAAACTGTGACGAGATTGGAACAGATCACGGTATTCTGTAGATTAAACCACTTTAGATGCCGAATCAGTTTTTCCATATACTTAGAAAAAGTTAGGAAATTTCCTAAGCTATGCGAGGATGTACTCGTTTAATCGATTCGGAGTCCTAGAACTAAAGTTATTATAGTTTGAAGTCTGCTGTCCGGGCGGGACAAATTCTCTGTTTTTCGATATTGGGGGTAGTTCGTGAAGTCGGGGTAGACTAGCTTTTGCGTACTATTTTGGGGGCACGTTTTGAGTGTGTGGTTTGTATGTGCAGGTGGTGTGACCCCAGGAGTGCCCTCATCCTCTCGCCAATCCGTCGCCCGAGGTTAAGGCAAGTGTATTGGAATGGGTATCGTTTAGATTGTTGCTAGACTTGATTAGATGCAACTTGCTTTATGATATGATGCTAAGATTGATGTTTTCCTATGACATGATGAACATGACTTCATATTGATTACGATTGTGTGGTAATTAATGTTTATGCCAATATTTACATGTTTATGTCATATGTGCATTCATAATGGAAGAGGCGTCCCATGCTGATGCGGGCCTTTGTGTTCACACGTAGTGAACACGAAAGACCTAACTCGTAGTCCCATCCACGGGTGTGTATGGGAGCGAGTCAGTAAGAGTAGGCTCCCTCCATCTACGGGATGGAAGGGGAAGGGGGTGCACGCCGACAGGTGTGCACTCGGCAATACCGGTATGTGCTTCGAGGAGATATGAGCATTTGCATTGCATACATGATGATGATGAAATGAGTACAATGATGTTGAGACATGAGTAAGATGTGGTATATGAGATTATGACTTGTTCATGATGTTGATCATGGTATGTAGTGATGATAACATTGAATTGTTCTTTATGATCCATTGCAATATACTTGCTGAGTGATGAACTCACGCTTGTGTTTATGTTGTTTTTCTTAGGTACCATGAAACCGGCATGCGGGAAAGGGAGCTAGTCACACGTCATCACTTAGCATCACATTTTTAAACAATGACAAGTTCTCTCCTTTAATTGTGATGGTTAATTCACTGAACTAAATTGTGGTTTTGATGCTTCGTTGGTTGTCATGAGTAATTGATTAGTCCACATTTGACTTGTGACGGATAGGCTTATATCCTTAGTTGTACGGTGGCTGAAATTCCTGATTTATCATGTTATTGCTATCGTTCATTATGCTATCTTGATATGTTATGATTGTTGTTGCTGCAATTCATGATAAAACAAAGGAGATGCTGTCGAAATTTTGGTTTTAGCATTTGCGCCTTTGTTGTAATTTATTTTAATTTGTGTTATTTAGGTGACGTTTAGTCTATGTTTGGTAGCAATCGGGCATACTAGATGCCAGGGTGTTACAACTATTTGTGTCGGTTTTTGGCTAGAACCGACACAAATAATATGACAAAAAATGTATTTATGTCAGATCTAACAACTCCATGCTACATGTCATCCTCACGTGGCCCACCCTAGTACTACTCTTGCCCAAACACGCTTAACTTTGAAGTTCCAACAGGATCTAAAAGATTTAACTTCCCAAGAGGTCACCCATCTTAGTACTACTCTCACCCAAACACACTTAACTTCGGAGTTCTTATAAGATCCAGTGCTTTAGTGCTGGTGTGATCGCATATGACGTATAACACACACCCGAAAACCGATTTTAATGTTATCATACTCCGAACATGGTTTGAGCAAACATTTTAGTGTTGCCATACTCCAAAACGGGTACAAAACTTCGGAGGTTGTTTTGAGGCCCTAAACGATATTTTTTCAATTCTTTCGCCACGCTCGCACTCGCATAAATAATCATTGAAAGACCTACTGATTTTCAGATGGAGCTTCTCATTAGCTTTCCAATGAGCCAAAGAACGCCCCAATCGGAGTTACGAGTCAAAAGTTATAGCCTTTTTAGTGAGACGCATAGGAGTGAACTATTTGTGTCAGTTTTTTGCTAGAACCGACATAGATAATATTATTTGTGTTGGTTTTTATTTGTTAGAATCGACACAGATAATATTATTTGTGTTGGTTTTTGGCTAGAACCGACATAGATAATATTATTGTTTGTGTCGGTTTTTTGGTTAGAATTGACACAAAAAACTGAACTATTTATATCGGTTCCAATGTAGAACCGACACAAATGTATTTGTGTCATTTTTTAAACACATAATACATTATTTGTGTCGATTTCAATTAAAAACTGACACAAATAGTCTTCTTGCCATTTTGAGTTTTAGAATCGACACAAAAACTTTATCTGTGTCGGTTCCAAAAAGCCAACACAAATAGACTGCCACCTTTTAGGTGTTTTGTAGTAGTGCATAAAGCATCCCAAACTATAAGACCAAACATTTACCCCCCCCCCCCAAAACTTTGCAATCTAGTTCAAATAAAACCCTAACCTAGTTTCATATAGTGGTATTGCTTGTGTGGTGCAATGAGTGGATGATTTTGCTATGTAGTATGACACGCTAGCCAAGTTAGGTTAATGGCAAGTGGAGTGTAACAACCCAAAAAGGGGCCAAAAAGAAAATGTGCATTTCAAAAAGTAAGTAGAGATTATAATTGGAATTTTAATGATTAATGTAAAATTCTTTCATCTCTTCCTCACTTTCTTAAGTTCTGATAAAGAACAACTACAATATTGACATTCTTTCTCCAAACGAACAAAACATTAATATCAGTTTTAAAGACAATCTCAATTTTGAATTTCTAAACATCCTGTATTTGCTTGAATATTTAGGCAATCATTTATATTAATGCAAAACTCAAAATTTCCTAAGAAGTTAAACTAGAATATATATATATATATATATATAAATCATCTTCAGGACATTTCTAAAAGTTTCCAAGGACTTATGAACACATCTGTTACTGAAAAAGAATCTACAGACATGAATCGATCTTTTACTTACCGTTCATCACATTTTCTGTCCGAACTGAAAAATTATTGTAATACCCCGGCACCTAGCATGCCGCGAATGTCACCCAAACAATACTAGAAACAACCAAAAACACATATTTAACATTAAATTACAGCACTACGTTAATAGTTTACATGAAATTTCAGCAGCATATCCTTTGTTTTTCCATGATTTTGAGCATCAATAATAAGTTCACAACATAATAGCAGGATAACAAATACTGTGAGCATGATAACCAAGGTTGCATCAACCATTTATACCAAGGATAAATCTAGACATCTCAAGCACAACTACGGGTTGATCAAATAGTTAAAACAACTAACTTGACATAGTCCACATTCTAGTTCAATGAGGTAACCATCACAACTAAAGGAAGGGTATAACATTGATTAAATGAGTGATGGTAAGTGATGTTGTGTGTCTAGCTCCCTTTCCCACATGTTGGATTCATGGTACCTAAAAACATCATAAAACAACAAGCGTGAGTTCATCACTCAGCAAAGTGTATTGCAATGGAATAAAACAATAACAGTACTCAATGAAATTCTCATCGACATCCCATGAAACATCATCATTAATTTTTCATCCATGCAATGCAATGCACATGTCTCTTTGTTTAGCACATACCGGTATTGCCGAGTGCACACCCGTCGGTGTGCATCCTCTTTCCCTTCCATCCCATGGAGGGTGCCTACTCTTACTGACTCGCTCCCATTCACAACCATGGATGGGACTACAAGTTAGGTCTTTCGTGTTCACTACGTGTGAACACAGAGGCCTGCATCACAATGGGACGCCTCTTCCATTATGAATGCACATATGCCATAACATGATTTAACTTGCATAAATACTCAATATAACAACTACACAACCATTAACTAATCATGTTCATCATATCACAAGCATGGATCAAACATGGCAATTTAGCACATCATATAGTATTATTGCAATGCTACAAATCTATTTGGTCACCCAATTCCAAAACCATCCCAACACACTTGCCTTCAACCATGTGCGATGGAGTGGCGAGATGTGGAAGGCACTCCCGGGGTCATACCACCTGCACATAGGTATAATACACTCAACAACATGCCCACAAAACAACACAAGAACAATCAACTCCATCGACTTCGCAACCCACTCCTAAAACCCCAAAAACAGAGAATCTGTCCAACAGGACAGCAGTCTTCCAACAAGCATAACTTGAGTTCTACAACTCTAAATCAGGTAAACGAGTACATTTTCTCGAACCTTAGGAAATTTCCCACCTTTTTCTAAGTATTCGTGAAAACTGATTCGTCCTCTAAAGTCCTCTAATCTACAGTCGAACACAATCTGTCCCATTCACGTCACAGATTGGACATCGTTCGGTAAATTGACCATAACGTTTAAACAGATCAACAAAATGTAGCGTTTTAAATGCCTAATTAAAGGTAATTTGATTATCTACAACTTTCGCAACAGCCGGCCCTCATGGAAATGCCTCTAAAATTATCTAATTCACATCCGAAGACCGATGACCTAATCTGTCTGAGAACAGAATGCATGACAGATTTGTAAACCTCCTAAATCCATCTAACCACAGCACCTAAACACCAAAATAAAACATGATCTCCCCCATCTAATCAGCGCCAAAACTCTACAGACGAATCTACAATCACTTACCTCATTTGAAGAAACCGACGAACGACGAACTCCTCCTCTTCTCGGTCCAATCCTCCCTCCAATCGCCGAAACGCCGGGATCGCCGGATCCCGTTGGATGGGGGGCTTCCATCTCGTTCGAGGGCAGCGTGGGGAGGGCGCTAGGGCCTGCTAGAGGACGGGAGGGTGCGCAAGGGGATGGGGGCGTGCGGCTTGGGGCGAAGGGGAAGGGGGGCACCAACAAGTGGGTTGGCGGCTAGGTAGGGAGGGATTGGGGGAAGGGGGCGCACCCAAAGGGGGGCGCATGGGGAGAAAACCCTAGGGGGAGGTGGCAGGAATTCCCCCCACATGGGCTAAGAGCTCCCCACCGATGGCCCAATTAATTCCCCCAAGGTCTAAACTATCTCCCACAAGGCCCAAAATCCCCCGGAGAGGCCCAAACACCCGGACAAGCCTAAAAACTCAACAAAAACTCGCACTGTAAGAGCATCTCCAGTAGAGCCCCTAAACTAGCCCCTAAACCTTAAAATAGGGAGTGTCGTAAAAAAAAACAGATCCAGCAGGGCCCCAACTCAAGCCCCTAAAATTAGGGGGCCCCTAAATTTGCCTCCTCAGCCCCAATTCCCAGGGAGCCCCAACTCAAGCTCCTAAAATTAGGAGGCCTCTAAATTTGCCTCCTCAGCCCCAATTCTCAGGGACACGAGTACAACCCCTATTATTGAAGACAGGAAAATACATGAGAGGCTTCGAAATGATTTTATTGAGCATTTGTGGGCAATTCACAGCGCTTCGTAAGTTTGATTCATTGTTCGGAGTTTCTATTTATCTATTTATCATGTTTTGAAAATTTTAAATTTAAATTTGAAATATCATGTTTTTAAATTGTAAATGTTAATATGTTTATGTTTTATGTATTACAAATATTTTTGATTGAATTTTAGTGGTGTCAAATGAAGATTATACATAGCGGATATGTCAAAATAGGAGAAAAAAGTAAATTAAGGGATGGGATTTAGGGGCTGTTGCTGAACTTGTGCCCTGAAAACAGAGCCCCAAAAAATAGGAGAAGTCCCTAAATCCAAAATAGGGAACTGTTTTAGGGACCCTTGCTGGAGATGCTCTAATGTCACATTTTGTAATGTCAGAATTATCTAACCACCTTGTTTGACACTGCCATGTGGGGGACCGATTCCTCTGTTCCTAATTCAGCTGCAATAACTTTTCCATGTTTGTCGACGATTGGTTCCGCCGGCAATGAGATTTGTGATTCTAGGGGATTCATGCGAGATCAGAGCAAGATGGTAACACAGGATGCGAGGGCGATCTTTTTAGACAGGTTTGGGCTCTCATGAAGGAGATAATACCATAGTCCTGTGTTCTTGGATATCTGGATCTAGTCTCCTCTTTTTCCTCTGTTTTTCTCCTCTCCCTTATATACTGGGGGAAGGGTACGTTACAAATGGGCGCCACCTGGCCTTGGACAAGGTGGATTTATGAGTACGTGGGTTGTCTCTGTCTGCTGAGCCCCACTACGTCCAGGGGATTTGGTCGTTCCTTTCCCGACCCAACCTACCGATCCGCCAGGTTCTGGTGCCTACAGGCTCTGCCGGCGCCAGGTCGCAGGCTTTACTTTCGATGGGGTTGTCCTGACGCAGCGCGAAGCTTCGTCGAGGGGACAACCAGCTGCCTTGGGGAAGAAGTCGGGCCATGGCTGTGGGCTCTTCATAGTGCTTCTAGGCTCTGGGCCTATTGCTCCGTCCTCGGCCCAGTTGGGCATTGGCTTCTCCTGCGGGACCCCCGTCTCAGACATCCCACAGCAGCCCCCAAGTGCTTTAAGATTGGATTTCCCCCTCTTGTCCTGTCAGAGAGATTTTACGGGAAAAAAGATCGTAAAGGACTTATTAATTGCCGGGATTATTACCAATGTTTTCCCCAACTTGATGTCCGAATAGCGCTTACGCTCGTCATCGATCTTTGTAGGGCATAGAGGGATGGGTCACTGTGGTTGGTCGGCTCGTGGCCGAGTGGTACTCGCACCCGTTTACGGTGTGCGACAACCGGCTCGCAGAGCTCAATTGACCCTCGTGGGGCGTACCGCAATTAGTTGGCTCGTGGCCGAGTGTACCCGCGCCCGTTTACGGTGTGTGGAAACTGGCTTGTCGAGCTCAATTGATCCTCATGGGACGTACCACGATTGGTTGGCTCGTGGCCGAGTGGTACCCGCACCCGTTTACGGTGTGCGGCAGTTGGCTTGTCGAGCTCAATTGACCCTCATGGGGCGTACCATAGTTGGTTGGCTCGTGGCCGAGTCGTACCCGCACCCGTTTACGGTGTGCGGCAATTCGCTTGTAGGGCTCAATTGACCCTCATGGGGCGTACCATAGTTGGTTGGCTCATGGCCGAGTGGTACCCGCACCCGTTTACGGTGTGCGGCAATTGGCTCATAGGGCTCAATCGACCCTCATGGGGCATACCTGAAATAGGTCGGCTCGTGGCCGGGCGGTACCCGCACCCGTTTACGGCGTGCGACGATCGGCTTGCAAAGCTCAATCAACCCTCATGGGGCATACCTTGGTCATTCAGAGTAATGCCTGAGCCCGTTTACGGCGCACAGCTTCAGACTCTCATGGAGCGCATTCTCAAGACCGTGTTGGTAAAATCCTCCCACGGTATCCAATCACGCTAAGCAGCAGTGACCAGCAATTGACCCCAAATTATGGAGCGTTCCGCTGGAGGATGTTCGGAAAGTGCCCGGCCCCCATCTTCCGTGGCGGCCGGCGTTCAGGCCCATCATGGGGCGCACTTTATCCCAAACCTCGAACCAGACTTGACACCTGGTCGCGTTTTGCGCGACACAGCTCTCGGCCCAACGTGGGGCGTGCCCTAGATCTGGCTCAAAATTAAGCACGGAAGCCCTTGCTTTTTCCCGCCGTAAGGCGAAAATTGAGGCTCACTTCTTGTAAATGAGGAAACCCTTGTTGGGGTAAAGACATCTTTGCCCCTCCACCACCACGGCTGAGAAATCTTCGAATCTCCTTTGGCGATCTTGGCGGCCTAGGGTTTCCCGTTTCGCACCCAAGACTTGCGGTGGTTCCTCCCACAGGGCTTACTTCTTCGAGATGTCTTCTTCTTCGGCCTCTTCATCGTCGTCGGAGGGTAACGCTGGCCCCGTGACCGCGGGGTGGGAGGCCTCCATTACTACGAAGTCCCGCCTGGAGGAGCTCGTCGCGGCCGGCGTTCTTCCTCTGCTGGAGTTGATCTCCGCCCGACCCGCCGCAGGTGAACCTTACCCCATACCCCTGGAGAATGAGATTGTGGTCTTCGAGTCCTTCTTTTGGCGGGGGTTTAGTTTTCCCGGGAGCGCCTTTTTCTGAGGGCTCCTTCACTTTTACGAGTTCGAGCTGATCAACTTGAATCCCAACTCCATTCTTCACATCGCTCTCTTCATTCAACTTTGCAAGGCGTATCTTGGGATCCGTCCTCACTTTGACTTGTTCCGTTCCCTCTTCCTGCTCAAGCCTCATCCAAACCGGGCTGCTCCCAGTGTCATTGGGGGAGCTGGACTCCAGCTACGAGAGGGCTTGAAGAAACATTACTTCGCCATCCCCCTCAAGACTTCCCTCAAAGGTTGGAAGCAGGAGTGGTTCTATTGTGCGAATGCTGATCCTTTTCTCACCCCTTTCACTAGCCGTGCCCCTAAAGCCTCTCGATGTTGGGGCGATGCCCTAGATGGCGGCGGATTGAACCAAGTCACCGAGCTTCTGGCGTTGATCAATGATCTGAAAAGCCGAGGGCTGTCTGGCCCCGGGATCGCGATCAGCTTTGTCAAGCGCCGGGTGCAACCCTTAAAGGAACGAATCCATTTGGGATTCCAGTATAGCGGGACTCAGGATCCCACACGGGAGACGAGCGCGCCCCTTCCGAGAGATGCATTGGCGGCGCGGGTGGTTGATTTCTTTGCCCCTGGCACCGAGATCACCAACAGGAGCTGCCCTCACAAGTTTTCAGCGGCGAGCCCTCCCCCTCCTGTGAGCGTCCCTCTCTCTCGAGAAGTCGTTCCATAGTTTTTGTCTGATTTGTGATTCTAACAATGTGCAATCGTTCACCTTTTAGGAGCGTGAATCCTTCTTTTCTGACGCTCTGGTCGTCGGCCTCTCTCGACCGAGGAATGTTCAGGCCAAGCGTGCGGCTGACATTTTGGCCAATGAGCTGTGCCGGCAATCGGTGGAGGAGGCTGCTGATCCCTCACCGGCCGGGCCTTCAACCTCTAGTGTCCCCGGGCCACTAGGCGCAGAGCCCCGGCCCTCTAGCTCAGGAGCAGCCCCGACTGCTGGTGTCAGATCAGGCTCCCCTCCGAGTGGTGCCGGGACTCGGATGAGGCCTGGGATGAAGTTTAAGAAATCCAGGAGATATTCTTTCGGGTAATCCTTGCCTTTTTGTTCTTACCCGTGCTGAGATGCTTCCTTTTTGACAACCCAGGACTCCCACTACGGATGTCCAGGTGGGGGAGTCTCATGAGAAGGAGCCCCCGAAGCCGGCTTCTCCAAGGGGGACCCCCTCCTCGTCGGCTAGGTCGTCGTCTCCTTCGGCAGCTGGGGCACCACCTCCTCCTACTGCTGGCTCGACCGCCGAGCCGTCGAGTGGTCCGGCGGTCGATGGGCTTGACCCTGCTTCGTCTCCCGAAGTGGAGGAGGTCCATCGAGAGCCACCACCGCTTGGCCCTCTCCCGAAGCCCCCAAACCGGACCGTGTGGTGTGAGGGGGGTTCCAACTGGAACGGGATGGAGAGGACGAGGAAGCGGAGGTTGCGGCTCGGATGGAACTCTACGAGCTCACCGTCAGGTGCAGCAAGCTTGTCAGAGTAAGTCTTCTGTCTTTCTTTAGTCTGTTAACATCACGAATGCTGGCCCCCACCTGAGACTTCGTCGTGTAACCTAGGACATGGGGGAGCGCTCGGAGAAGAGATCACAATTTTTTCGGAAGGTGCTCCCCAAGCTAAAAGAGCACCGAAAGTATCGAGACAAGATCAACGAGATCGGCGACGAAAGGTGGAGAGAGGTCCATGGGCTGGAGGCCCAGTGCATGACACTCCGAGAGGAAAAGGCGGAGCTTGAGCATACGCTCGAAGGTAAGATTCTTCCCTGGGTTTGGCATGGACACTTTCTTAAATAATCGGGAAGAATGTCGGCATCCTCGTGTTTCAGGACGCGACTCCACAATCGCTGAGCTAAGGGCACAACTAGAGGCTTCAGAAAGTTCTAACCTCGAAACTCGGGCTGGCTTGGAGAAAACACAGCGAGAGCTGGAGGGTAGGCTTCTTTGATTTGAATTAGACGTGCTTGGCGCTAGGTGCGCTTTCTGATGGCAGCTTGGCTTTGGTGCAGAATGCAAGGAGAAGATGACCGCTGCCGAACGAAGCCGCACCGAGCTCCGCGTCGCCTGCGAGCCAGTCCTGCACCTTCTGCGTATCGTGGGAGCCGAACCAAGCCAGGGAGACGATGCCGTTCCGCTTCTCTTGGGAGGAGCTGACAGGATCAAGGCTTACGCAATGGAGTCGGCGACCATGAGTGCTAACCAGGCGTTGGCAGTGGTCAAGTCTCACTATCCGAGAGTTGACCTTGAAGCTGTTAAAGAGGGCTTTGCCTGTGACGAAGACAAGGCCAACGCACTCCTTGAAGAGGTCTCCGGTACATCACAGGCCTTGTTAGAGAATCTTGAATTCTGACTTCGATGTGAACCTTCATGTCGAATGCTGACTCTCCTTGTTGGAGGCGTTGTATTCCTTACTTGAATATAATTTGTTTGCTTTGCTCTCCGATAAGTGAGCTCACAGCCAATTGGTACGGCCCCCAAGTGCCGGGACCTTGTCTCGTGGCCTTCTCGCCCCAGGCACGCTTTTCCGAGTGGCTGGCGTGCAGCTCTCGAGCGTCGGGACTTACGTTGTGGCCTCCTGGCTGAGTGGTTCAGCCCCCAAGTTTACGTCGTTGCCTCCTAGCCCCCGGACTTCTCGCTTAGCTGGGCCAACTGAGTGGGAAGGTCGAATTAATTTGAACTGCACCTGACACATGTCTGGCGAAATATCCCTTCATTCTATTCGACGTGTTGATCTTCTTTGTACTTTGAGAATATCAGCAGCGTCGTAACGTCGCTTCGTCTTCCTTGTCTTTAAATGGTGTCGTCTCGGCTTCGGGGCCATGCATGGCCTATAAATGGGGTGTTACCGCTCTTGAGCGATCGCCCTCTTCTTCGAGTCTTCTTCTCCTTCTTTCTTCAAGCTTCCCTCCATGTTTAACATGAGGAGATTTGTCGGCCCTTACGCGGCATTTTTTCGCCAGCGCTTCTTCGGCTTGCTCTTCAGTTGGGAGGAGGCGGAGTTCTTGGAAGACCATGACTTCGCCATACTGAAGGCAGAGGAGGAGGTTGGGGTCGCCAGAGACGCCGCCGCCATGGCCGCCTTGTTGGAGGTGGCACCGGGGCTCTTTGAGGTAGCTGAGGTCATTATGGAGATGGTAGGGCGCGAACGTCACGACAACCTAGCCGTCATGGCCCTCGTCCGCCTTGTACCACCCCTTTGGGTGGTTGAGGATGAGATCCTCGCGGCTCTGGGTCGCGCGCGCTGCACCTGACCTCGGCGATCCCGACCCCGGCCGCCCCAGTGGTCGCACCAGCAGCAGACACCAGCGTCCCCCCCTTTTTTTAATGCGAGAAAATGGGGTAAAAAGAAAAGATCAGCGATGTAAAAAAGTTTATTATGGAACAGAACATAAACTTTTTCCCAATCTTTGCCATCTTAATTATTTCGAGTTTAAGGTTCTGCCTAGTCAACCGCCCTAGTCAGTTGCTCCGGCACCAGCAACGAGGCGTTGAGGCTCGGGCTTTTGACAGTTAGAAACTCGCGACTAGGTGCCTTCTCGGAAAAATTCTGGTGCTGCGAATTGTAGTTCACGAGTGGTTAGTATTTTCTGGCTTTGTTTTTCCCGCATCGCGCACCGGTATAAAATGCCGGATTTATCCGCTCATCGTGGTCTTTATTTCCATGCATTTTGTACCGGCGCGACTGGGATTAGGCGCTACACTAGTCGGGTAATAACCACTCAGGACTAGCATTACACAGTAGGAATTCACAAAATGAAACAGTTCATAATTCTATTTAACGCGTGAGAGTCGGGTACATAACTTATGCGTAGAAGCGATGCAGCTACTCGACGTTCCAAGTATTCGCCAAAACCGCGCCATCTCCACGTCTGAGTCGATAGGCACCCGGTCGAACCGTCTCCTCCACAATGTACGGGCCTTACCAAATCAGAGAGAGCTTGTGCTCACTTTTTTGGTTCCTTCTGAGGACCAAATCTCCTTTTGAGAAGGCTCGACTTCGGACATTGCGAGAATGGTAGCGCCGAAGTCCCTGGAGGTACTTAGCCGACTGGATGGCTGCAACATTTCGAGCCTCCTCGAGTTGATCAAGTTCTACCACTCGGCTTTCCTCGGACTCGGCTTCCTTGTAATTCCGGACCCTCGAGGATCCAAATTCTAGCTCGGTTGGCAAAACTGCCTCTGCACCGTAAACTAGGAAAAAGGGGGTTTGCCCAGTGGCTCGGCTAGGAGTGGTTCTGAGTCCCCAAAGTACCGACGGTAATTCTCTCACCCATCGGGCAGCATATGGTTTGAGGCGATCAAAAATCCTGGCCTTGAGGCCCTAGAGGACCAAGCCATTAGCCCGCTCAACCTACCCATTGCTCCGTGGATGGCCTACCGAGGCGAAGCAAATCTTAATTCCAACGCTTTCACACCACTCTTGAAATTCTTCGCTCCTGAATTGGGTACCATTGTCTGTAATGATCCGGTTGGAAACTCCAAATCTGACCACGATATCCTGGAAGAACTCCTTGGCCTTGACCGCAGTGATCGTGGAGACTGGTTTAGCTTCGATCCACTTGGTGAACTTGTCAATGGCTACAAAGAGGTAGGCGAAACCGCCTTGCGCCTTCTTGAGCGGCCCGACTAAGTCGAGCCCCTAGACCGCAAAGGGCCAAGAGATGGGGATAGTTTGCAGCTCTGTCTTGCGGCAAATAAATGCGCCTTGCATAGAACTGGCAGCCCTCGCAAGTTCGAACGATCTCCTTTGCATCCGTCACCGCTGTAGGCCAAAAGAAGCCCTGCCGGTAGGCTTTCCCAACCAAGGCGCTTGATGCAGCGTGATGGCCGCACATTCCCGAGTGGATTTCTCTGAGCAGGTCCTTTCCCACTTGTTGCGGAACGCACCGCCTAAGAATGCCGGAGGCGCTCTTTCGAAAGAGCTCTCCCCCAATCACCACATAGGACTTGGCTTGTCACGAAATGCGCTCGGCTAGAGTAGGAGTTTCAGGAAGTTCGTCGTTCAAGAGATAATCCAGATATGGAGCCGTCCAGTCGGGGTTAATGGATAGGACTTCAGTCTCAGGATTCTTACTTGGCTCTCGTCGTTTAGTGACTGTTGGCTCGTAAAGATCCTGGACGAAGATTCCACTCGGGACCTCTGCCCGAGTGGCTCCCATCTTGGCCAGCTCGTCCGCTGTTTCATTATTGCGGCGCAGGGCATGGACCAGCTCCAGTCCATCAAACTTGCCCTCCAGTTCTCGGACCTTTTGACAATACGCCGCCATAGTCTGATCGACACACGACCAGTCCTTCTGTACCTGGCTCACCACCAACTGCGAATCTCCGAAGACCGCCAATCGTCGGATCCCGAGTGATATGGCGATGCGAAGCCCGTGGATGAGTGCCTCGTACTCTGCGGCATTGTTCGAGGCCAGAAACTGAATCCGAAGGACATACTTGAGTCTATCGCCTCTCGGCGAGATGAGGAGAATTCCCGCCCCGGCCCCGCCGAGCATGAGAGATCCATTGAAGTGCATGGTCCAATACTCCGGCTCTTCTTTGATGCGGGGAGCTTGGAATTCAGTCCACTCGGCCGTGAAGTCGGCCAAGGCCTGGGACTTGATGGCGGTGCGCGGCTTGAACGAGATGTCGAAGGCTCCAAGCTCGGTCGCCCATTTTGAGATTCTCCCAGTAGCTTCCCGATTATGGAGGACCTCTCCCACTGGGAAAGAAGTCACTACTGAAATCGAGTGTCCTTAGAAAAAATGCTTCAGCTTCCGCGACGAGATCAAAATTGCGTACAGCAGCTTCTGAACTTGAGGATATCACGCCTTAGATTCGCCCAGTACTTCGCTGACAAAGTAGACCGGGCATTGTACACCGTAGCGGTGTCCTGACTCCTCCCGCTCCACAACTATTGCGGCACTGACTACGTGAGTTGTTGCCGCTATGTAAAGCAGGAGAAGTTCACCTGGCTCCGACGAGACTAGAATTGGAGGGGTGGAGAGGAACACCTTGAGTTCTTCGAAGGCTTGATGTACCTCAGCTGTCCACTCAAAACGGTCTTGCTTCTTGAGGAGCTTGAAGAAAGGCATCTCCCGAATCCCCAACCAGGAGATAAACCTGCCAAGCGCTACCATGCAGCCCGTAAGCTTTTGAACATCTTTCTGGCTGGTAGGTGGCGCCATCCTCATGATGGCCCTGATCTTTTCTGGATTTGGCTCAATCCCGCGATGAGAGACAATGAATCCGAGTAGTTTCCCGGAAGAAACTCCGAAAACACACTTCTCAGGATTCAACCTCATCTGGAACGCCCTTAGACTTTCGAACGTCTCGGCCAGATCGGAGGTGAGACTGTCCTTGGCTTGCGTTTTAACCACTACATCATCCACATATGCCTCCACGTTGCGTCCGAGCTGATGGTGAAAACACCGTTGTATCGCGCGCTGATAAGTTGCGCTAGCGTTTTTCAACCCAAACGGCATCATGACATAGCAATATGCTCCAAATGGAGTGATAAACGAAGTCTTCTCGCAATCCTCTTCTCGAAGCCGGATTTGGTGATAGCCTGAGTAGGCGTCCAGAAAACTGAGGAGTTGACATCCAGCAGTGGAGTCCACCACTTGATCGATGCGGGGTAGACCAAAGGGATCTTTTGGGCAAGCCTTGTTGAGGTCGGTATAATCAACACTCATGCACCAACTTTTATTCTTCTTTTGAACGAGTACAGGGTTTGCCAGCCAGTCGGGGTGATACACTTCTTTGATAAAACCTGCGGCTAACAGCTTTGTGATCTCCTCCCTGATGGCTTCTCGGTGGTCTTGAGCGAACCGTTGCAACCTTTGTTTGACCGGCCTGGCCGATTCATTTACATTCAACGCATGCTCGATCACCTCCCTGGGGACTCCGGGCATGTCCGACGGCTTCCAGGCAAAGACGTCTTTGTTTGCCCGCATAAAGGTGATGAGCGCGTCCTCCTATTTCTCTCCGAGCCCTGTCCCGATCAAGGCCGTTCGAGCCGAATCGGACGGGTCGAGGATAATCCTCTTGGTACCTTCTTCGGGACCAATTCTGGGGTTCGGCGCTTTGCGGGTAAGGACGCTACCTTCCGGCTTGTCGGAATATGCCTCTTGCCGAATCCTCTCCCGACCTGCTCGCGCCTCCAGCGACTCGGCCATCTCGTAGCTCTCCCTGTCGCAAGAAAAGACTGCCTGATATCACCGCGTAAAGCGATAATACCACTCGGCCCTGGCATTTTCAGTGTCAGGTACGCATAGTGGGGTACTGCCATGAACTTGGCTAGCGCTGGTCTCCCCAAGATGGCATGATACGCTGTCGCGAAATCAGCCACCTCGAAGCTAAGATTCTCCGTCCGGTAGTTTTCTCTTGTGCCGAACGTGACCGGCAGAGTGATTTGTCCGACGTTCCGGGTATCACGCCGTGAAAAGGCGACGACCCGCGTTTAAGCTCCGACCGTGGAATTCCCATGTCGTCGAGAGTTTTCACAAAGAGGACATTGAGCCCACTTCCACCATCAATCAATACCTTCTTGAGCTTGATGCCGCGGACAACTGGCGCCAAGACAAGCGGATATCTACCGGGGAATGGGACTCGATCCGGGTGATCCGAGCGGTCGTAAGTTATCGCGACCTCGGACAATCGTACATACTGGGGGGTCTCCGACTCTATTGCGTTGATGTCTCGGGCGGTAAGCTTTTGCTTCCGCTTGGACTCGTACGCGGCCGAGCCCTCGAATATGTAATTGAGCTCGAGATCGACTTCCTGATAGTCTTCCTCAGCTTCGGGAGGAGGTTGCTTGGCGGCGGGTCCACTCGGACCTTGTCCGGCCTGCTTCTTGCTCTCCCGGGCGAATCTCTTCAAAGTGAAGCAGTCCTTGGCGGCATGTCTTCCCTTCGGATGGAAGGGGCAAAGCGAGTTCATCACCTTGTCATACCAATCCTCTTTGAGCGCACGAGGGCGGGCATGTTCAGCGACTGCCACTAGCTCTTCAACTTTGTGCTTCTTCTCCTTCCGTCTGGAGGGCTCGGCCTGATCCTTCCTCTCGTCGTGCCGTTCCGCCAAGGCCTCGGAGGCGGAAGCGTAGCGGTCCGCTAGAGCGAACAGCTCACGCAGCAAGCGTTGGCGACTTAGGACATCTTCTTGATGAGATCAGGGTCGCTGACCCCCTTCTGGAAGGCAGCTATGATGACCGCATCCGTGACATCCCGAACAGTGCTTTTCCTGTGCATGAAGCGCTTGACAAACTCCCGCAGGGACTCATTCCTCTTTTGGTGCAGCTGATACAGGTCCCAGGGGGTGCCAGGGCGCTCATAAGTGCCTTGGAAATTTGAGATAAACTGCTCACACAGGTCTCCGCAGGAATCTATGGAGTTCGCTATGAGTCCGGTGAGCCAGGCTTGGCCCAGGAGCGAGAGGGTAACCGGCAAGTAATTTGCCATTACTTTCTGATCCCCCGGCAGCCCTGACCGCTAGAGCGTACACCTGTAACCAAGCCTCTGGGTCCCTCTCACCATCAAACCTAGTGATGCCCTTGGGGTTAAACCCATCGGGCCAAACCACTCGGCGTAGGTGAGGGGTAAACGCGCGAACCCCTTCGATGACCCCACGGCAACCCCCGGGCGGTGACCGAGGTGGAGGGGATTGGGCGTGGCGCGCGTCACGATCTCTTGGAAGGACGCCGAAACGTTCATACTCATCAGCGTGACGGCGCTGCTCCTCCCTCTCTCGGTCGCGGCGCCTAGCGTCGAGGTCGGAACGGAGATCGCGGTTGAGGCTGTGTCGCAAGTCGTCCCCGCGGGGAGGAATATAACGTCCCCGGTAGGGGGTTTCACGACCCGGCCGACCGTGCTTGGCCGCCTGGTCTCTAGCCGGAGTCGCGTGATCTGCGCTTTGCTTTGGCTGGTCTGGGCCTGCTGGATCGCTGCCGCCGTCACCATGGCCTTTAGTTGGGCCACGATCGGGGCGGCTGGATTACCAGCCCCCAGCATGGGGCTCAAGGTATCCAGGAGTGTCTTGGAGGCGACGATATTCTGCTGTGGAGTATGGAAGATCGCTTGGTCCGCCATCTTGGCTTGCAGAATGTCTTCATTGACGCCGCGGGCGCGGTCTCGTAGGGCATGCGCCCGCGCGTCCAGCTCTGTTCTTCGGCCACCTTCCAAGTTGGCGGCGGCCGATGTGTCGAGGCGTTGTTGCTAATCCGCCCGCGAGCCTTCGATCACGCAGACTCTGTGGAAATTCCAGCAACTCTCCAGGCTCTCTTCTGACTCGGCCAGCGAGCTGGGCGAGCCCGAAAGAGATAGCTCCAGGCGCTCGGAGGTACCGAGTGGTTTGGGGGTGAGAACCCCCACCATCCGTGTCTCGGCGCCCGTGGGTCCGACTCCCTAGCGGGACCGGGTCTTCAGTCCCCTGCCCAGTGCTTCTGAGCACGAGACAGGGGGACTTCCCGATCTGCGCGGAAGTCGTGACGATGGCTCGCAGGAGACCTCGCCGTGCTGGAACGCGGCCTCCTCAAAGAGGGAAAGATTCCCAAGGCTGTTGGCGATGAAGATCAGGCTTCCGAAGCGGAAAACCTGACCCGGGGAGAAAACTGTGGAGACTCCGCTCGTCGCAGCCATCAAGCTCAACGAAGATCTTGACACAAGTCCCCTACCTGGCGCGCCAACTGTCGACGATTGGTTCCGCCAGCAATGACATTTGTGATTCTAGGGGATTCGTGCGAGATCAGAGCAAGATGGTAACACAAGATGCGAGGGCGATCTTTTTAGACAGGTTCGGGCTCTCACGGAGGAGATAATACCCTAGTCCTGTGTTCTTGGATATCTGGATCTAGTCTCCTCTTTTTCCTCTGTTTTTCTCCTCTCCCTTATATACTGGGGGAAGGGTACGTTACAAATGGGCGCCACCTGGCCCTGGACAAGGTGGATTCATGAGTACGTGGTTTGTCTCTGTCTGGCGAGGCCCACTACGTCCAGGGGATTTGGTCGTTCCTTTCCCGACCCAACCTGCCGATCCGCCAGGTTCTGGTGCCTACAGGCTCTGCCGGCGCCAGGTCGAAGGCTTTACTTTCGACGGGGTTGTCCTGACGCGGCACGAAGCTTCGTCGAGGGGACAACCAGCTGCCTTGGGGAAGAAGTCGGGCCATGGCTATGGGCTCTTCGTAGTGCTTCTAGGCTCTGGGCCTACTGCTCTGTCCTCGGCCCAGTTGGGCATTGGCTTCTCTTGCGGGACCCCCGTCTCGGACCGTTGGGCATTGGCTTCTCCTACGGGATCCCCGTCTCGGACATCCCACAATGTTCATTTTCCTTCACTGACAGCTGGCCCAGCCACCACTCGGCGCCCCTTCTCCTCCGTCCATCCCTCACCTTGCCCGAAGTTCCCTGCAGTTCCTGTGCCTCCAGCCGAAGCTCCCCAAGGTTCTAAGGGCATAGCACCGGCTACTGTAGCTGCTCAAGGAAAGCGGATCTGTTCTTCAGCTAAGGTATAATAACTAGCTTTAATCCCCGGCAAGGAAACCAAGTCGTTTAGTACCAAGCTACTCCGCAGCACCTAAATTCAGTCATGAGTTTTGTTTGTTTCTATTACATGGTGATTGTATCCTTCATTAATCACTAATCAGTTTATTGGCTGTTAGATGTGCTATGTTTGATTCTTGTCTAGATGACTAACCGGTGACCTCAAAATCAATAACCAAGCTAGCTCTATTTTTTTCCCATAGTCAGTAGGTGCAGGTCGAATCAAGCCAAGTAGGTGCAATGAATTCCTCCTGCTAAACAACTAGAGTTAGTTGAGAAAACAATAGGTAGAAAGTTCAGGACTTAGGGTTATGTCAATTAACCTCGTCCTAAGTTCACATTACATGATACATATGTGCAAAATAAAAATGACAGAAGCAAATGTTTCAATACTTCAATTGATTCCCAATTTAAAGATGTCATAAGTTGTTCAGCTCCTACTTATGTATTTCTCTGCTTTTCTCCTTCCTTGCGAACTTATGGTTGTTCCTGATTCTTGTCCAGAAGATTTCCGTGTACGTTGTGTTGCTTGAACATGGATCCTTGTGCTAATATGTCAGTTCTGTATGATATGCATGTTATGGTGATTTGACAAACTAAAAGATCTTTAACACTAATGGGTCTATACATTGTATCCTTATGGTAAAAACTAAATCCTAGCTCCTTAGGTGACATGAAGACAATCGGGATTATATGGAGTAAAATTGGTATACTATTGATAAACAGTGAACTGCTACTTTGTTAGATCCTTTATAAACCCATCCAACTGAACTAGTTTTGTAATGACTTAGAGATGAAATAAGAGGCAGCTAAGAGGAAGTAAGCACTCTGACTTAGTTCCATCTTTGAAAATCAACTTACAATCCAAAGGAACATCAGTAAACCGACTGCTCCACCTGGGCTAAACAGTCAGATCGTGTAGATCTTCATCTCAACAGTGCTAATTGCTTTTAGTTGGCTTTTGAAGCTACGAGGGTGTTAATTAAAACAGTTAGCGTATTAACAACCCCCAATATATTCAGATCAAAAGCTTAACCTAATGAACTCAAATAGTTATGTGTGTGTGTATATATATATATATATATATATATCAAATTTAAATGTCAAGGATATAGAATCAAAAAGATCATTGATTAGTCTCATAAACGTTTTACTGATGAGCTTGTTTAAAGCCCCATATGGGGTTTGCATAATTAGTAAATACTGAGCTTCACCATGAGTCCAAAGCTGTAGTGCTCAAGTGAAGCTATTTCAGCTAAAAACTCTATTTGATTCCAGTTTGCGTTAGATTCCACTTGTAAGTTGGATTCTAATCATAAAAATTCATATAATACTAACTGCAGTCATTAATCTTTTTGAGACTGCGAAACCAGTTTCAAGACATCTATGAGAATAAGACTTACTGATGCCCAAAGTATTATTAAATAATCCTTTGAGGTGCATCCGGAAACACAAAATGGAAACTAAATTGTTGTCACATAGACTTATTAACACTTAAACCTTTTCAGCAGCCCGTAGAATGTTTCGTCTAAATGAGAATTTTAGGATGAATAACCCAGAAGTGATTTCAGTATATGGACTACCATATTCTGAGAAAATATTTAATTTACAACATGCTTTGCATCTGAATCCTATTAGAGCAAAAACCTTAAGTATTATGATTATCGGCAACGCATGTTATGATTAGTTAAGCTTAAAATGATCTTTAGCTAAAATACTTATATTGTAAGAATCATCCGAAACCCATGTAGGTTTAACCGGTAACTACAATCCAGTAAACGCCATCTTAATACTTAAAAGTCGATACTACCAAACAGTAGCACCTTAATTAATGTCTTAATTCTATTAATCTAAACAATTTTAGTTTCTTGAATTCGTAAAATAAAAATAAACAATTCATAAAGAGGAGAAATGGTGTAGCCTAGACCATTAGTAAGAAATACAAATGAAAAGATTGACCATAACGCAACCGTAACTCTAAATCACTCCTGTTTTATGTGATGGATTTATATTTTGGTTTTTTCTGTCTGTATTCTTTTTGCCTCGTTGGAATTTACCTTATTGGAGTTCATTATTGTTTGCTATGTTCTCGTGGTGTGACGAGTAGCACTTGACGTAACCGACGCTACCATTAGTCGAGTCCAAACGAGTACTTGACGACAACTCCGATCTCGATGACAACACGAATCCGACTACTCCAAGCTGCGACTTACTTTCATCGTAAACAACGTATAGCAAGGCAAGCACCTCCTTGAGCATATTGATCCCAGTTTTCATAAATGTTTTCATAACTGTTTTTCATGTATGATGTATATTCTACAATGTTATTTTGTGGGATACGGTAGTTAGACCCTGCAATATGGATTTCCTTAATCAACTTTGCAATGTGATCCATTGAAACCCTAGCTTACGGAATGACACATGAACATGAAAAATGGGTATAATCGCTTTATAATGACACATGCTTAGTTGTGCTTAGAATGGTTAACTTAAGTGTTCACAAGATTTAAAAAGGTTGGATATGACAATAAAGGATACCGATATGTTGGTAAAAATGAAAATAAAACTATGATTTGGACGCGGGCAATTATTGGTAATAGCCGAATGTGCGAGGGTATAATTGCACGTAGTTAGGGGGAGATTATCGCTCGAGCCAGATTAATGACCGAACGTAGTGTTGTATGATCCAAGAAATACCGTGCAACCACAAGTGCTGGAATGGGACAGCCTTAACTTATCAAATTATTTGGAACTAGCTTTGCACATTGGAAGGTTGTAGTAGCACGGGCTTCTGGATTTAAGTTGCTCGTAGGGGTGTCCACACAGAGGTGTGGGTCAAACACATACCAATGCAACGGTGTACGCTTTGCTATGGGGAGAAATGGTTTTGCAGGGATATACTGCAGTGTGAATGAGATATGTGTTATGACTTGGGTGTGTTGTTTCTACCGCCATAGCAAAGGGTAACGTCATCGGGCTGGTGCAAAGTTAGGTTTGAATAATTGAACGGTTCCGTTATGAACTCCCTGCAAGCACACCAAAGGAAGTGTGTCAAATACGCGTTGCACAAGGGTAGAACATATCTTGTGGGTAAAGCTGTACAACTCTGCAGAGTAAAAACTAATCGATTAACCGCGCTCTCGGTTATGAGCATTTGGTGAACTTGCACTAGTTAGTTGTTTTGGAAATGTTCATAAAAATGAAAAGAAATAAAGATTTTGGTAATAGAAGTTACCCTACAGATGAATCAATACTTGACATTCATTAGCTTTGGTTATACAGATGAATCAATACTTGACATTCATTGGCAATGGTGAGGTGTTTCGTATTCGTTCACCAGTTCATTATTTTATATACCTGTTAAATTGCTTTTATTCAATTTCGCTTTCAATTTATTATTCAGTATTTAAATTCAATTTAGCCTTACGCAAAACAATCGTAGAAAGCCACTTTCTATTCAGCTTGCATATATTTCAGGTTTTGCAAACACTGTAAGCTTTGCTAAGTACGCAATGTTCTCACCCTTGCTATCGTTATTGTTTTTAGGTGAATATCCCGACAGATCATACTTCTATTTCTTCCGCTGTATAATTCTGACTCGTAAGATTTTAGCTCTTGTAACAATAAGTGTATAGTTGTGATTTCCATTCGTATGTGCGTGCTAGCTACTGATCCAAGGATTAGCACAGAAAGCGTATTAGAACCTTTCTTTTATAGTACATTGTGCTGTAAAAGGGAGGGTCTTCACATGGAGCTCATATGGACTTCTCCCATACTAAGCTCCCAATCATGCTTCTTTCACTGTCGGCGCCTGTAGTTCCATCCCTCCTTATTTCGATTTAGAAGATAGACCTATGTGAGTCCCACCTGTCATTGACATAAACTTGCACAACACATGTCATCATATATAGTAAACCATCCACACATCATGCCACACGGGCAATACCATTATATGAAATCAGGTTATCATGTTATTTGAATCGAATTGCAAAGTTTAGAGGTCTAATGTTTAATTTCATAGTTCGAGGTGTTGGACGAACTTTTAAGCAAAATTTAAAATATTATATCGACTTTTTCCTTAATAATATGCCACTCAAATCAGTGTTTGATCTATTCACATCACATATAAATGCCAATTTTGGTGATCCATATATAAAAACGTGTTTCACGAGGAAAATATGGTACAAATTCTGACAACATATTTGAGTGATGACAATAACGACAAATCGACTTATATTAGCACAGATAACAAAAAGACATTTCTTTTAAATATAAATTTGGTAGAATCCAGGATTCCTCAATTCGGTATCACCATTTGGCCACAATAACATCTGCGTTTTTCTCCAACATCCGTTCTCTTTTCTAACAGTACTGACATATAATATAAAGCTATGGCTGGTAGTTCTCACATTTTGCTTTTTGCAGAATCAATCAAATTCGATACATATGTAGGTGTTACTTCGTATTCTATTCCAGGATAGCCACACTAATGGACCGCCTTTTCAGCTGACACGTTTAAATGCCTCGATAGCTACCTAGGAAGATTAGCTGCCGGGAACAAAGTGCATATTGCCAGACAAAATGGCGAATCAACTGTTTTTAGATAACTTAAGGCCTAACGGCCAGAATTTTACAAAAGGAGGCGTAGTGAGCCCCGAATATTTTACATTACCAAAAGACCACACAGGTATAACCTGAGCACAGACCAAGATCTTAAAACCAAATAGAATCACCATCTACGGTTTCTTGGAACTGCTCGGCGTCTTGAAGCTCTGGGAGAGTTGGGTTTAAGCAAGAGTCACTACTACAGATCCGTACATCACAATCGGTTCTTTTTGGTCATCACAGTCGGTTTTGGTGGTGATACAAAGTCCAACGACAGTGATAAGGTAGATATATCACAGTCGGTTTTTAACCGACACTAATAATACATTATCACTGTCGGTTCTTTTTAGGAACCGACTGTGATATTACACTTATCACAATCGGTTTCCTCTTACAACCGATTGCGATAAGTGTAATATCACAATCGGTTCTTTTTTAGACCGATACAAATGATTACATTATCACAATCGGTTTTTTGTTGAAACCGATGGGGATAAGTATAATATCACAATCGGTTCGTTTTTAGAACCGATTCAAATTATTACATTATCACAATCGGTTTTTTATTGAAACCGATGGGGATAAGAATATTATCAAAATCGGTTCTTTATGCAAACCGATTGCGATACTAAAGATATCCCAATCGGTTCTAGTAAGAACCGATTGTGATACTGTACCTATCCCAATCGGTTCCAACAAAGAACCGATTGTGATGATGTTACTGTCCATCGTCCGAAAATGGCCTCGCATTGACAATATGACACATTCATCACAATCCACAATATCACAGAACATATACATCACAATCTACACACATTACATTCAAATTAATATTGTTTACAATCTGTAACAGATCACATTCACATTCAGATAAATTTTGTTTACACTTTATGGACTAGTATTTGCTTGAATGGTCTCTATATCTACCATCATCCGTTATAACTTCATTCAGCACTAATCGGCATAAATGGTCTCGTAGTTTCTTGAGATCAGCGTTGGTTAGGCTCTTCCGGATGATATCAAGGTCCTGTAAAATAGATAGTAGTGAACTAATATATTTAAGTCTTAAATTGGAACTAAAACATGCTGATAGTATTATGCTTGTAAACAAATATCACATAGACAGTAGTGCAGATAATCTGCTATATACCTTAGGGAAAAGATGTGAGCGACCAACCAAAATCAGCATGTGATGCATCACGTAAAAGCCACACAGATCATCGCACCCTTGTTGATGACACTGTGAACAAAGAAACTTAAATTAGGAGACGAATTAAAAATATGTGTCAGAAAAAAATCCTATGATAGACACTTATACCTTGAAGCGCTTCCACTCGAGTTTGGTGCCTTGTTTATCATTGTGTCGGCCACGTTCAGCAACGTAAGACATGAAAGCCCTATACATTGGGAGAGATGCCATTGAGGTTAAAAATACCTAACGTAGTTCAATATGTAAAGTGTTAGGTTAGAGGAATGTTCTTATACGCAAAAGCAGGCTCGATCGCATAGTCCATCGGTCTATTTTCGAGTGAGTTCAACGTGTAGACCTTATTTTGACTCGGAACAACCACAAGTAGAACCCAATGGTTGCTTATTAAACGGTACACAATGCAAGAGAATAAGTTAATACAAGGTTAAAGTGTGTACATGTAATTGAATTGTATAGTAGTACATACTCCTGGTGGTATGGGAAGAGAATGAAGTCATTTTTTGCCTCGTCATGCAATGCCTGCTTGATGTATCCTGCAAGGAACTCCGATTGATACTTAGCCATGGTCGCAGACACCATCTCGGGGTCGACAAACCCGATAGGGTGTCGACCCGTCACGGCTCGCTGCCTCATGATCCTGCAATTCATGTCAATTGTTAAAAAATATAATACAAAATTAGTAAATAGTCATCTGATTGAGTATGGTGCGAGACTCACAGCGTCCAGGATCGTATGGTAGAAATATCGACAGCTTTCAAGCTGTACATAAAGTACAGATCCTCAAAACTGACTGGGAAGGTCCCATCCTCGTTGCGGTGGAATTGGCCCGCTCGATACTTCACTATGAAATCGTGGCGAGGCTCGGCCTCATGTGACCTATCGATGTACCATCCATGTAGGTGGCGAGTGAACAAGCCCAAAGAATTCAATTCTTGGCTTGGGAGAAAGGGCTTTCCATGTATGTACCGCTTGTGATCATCAGGGTGCTCTGTGCCCTCTGACAACTTTGCCTTCTTCACGGAGGGACTCTCTGAACTCTGCTTTGTATCTTTCGTCAGCGTGGTAGAAGTCCTTTTGCGCACCACCTGCGCACCAGCATTTGTAGCTGCAGGCGTAGGTGCAGGAGGTGCAGTTGCAGGCGTAGGTGCAGGTTGTGTAGCAGGGGCAGGAGCATGTGCAGCAGGAGCAGGAGCAGCAGTAGTAGGAGGAGCAGGAGCAGGAACAGCAGCAGCAGGAGTAGTAGCAGGAGCAGGAGCAGGAGCAGGAGCAGGAGCAGCGAAGCAAAGATAGCGTGAGCAGCAGCAGCATTCAGCAGTGAGCGATAGGAGCAGGTGCATCAACAATAGTAGCAGGACCAGTGCGACACGATGCGATTGATGCAGTACCGATACTAGCGAGCTTGATAGCGATAGTAGTAGCTTGGCAGCAGCAGTAGTAGTAGCGATAGCGATGGCGTGAGCAGAGTACCAGCAGTAGCAGAAGTAGTAGCAGTAGTGATAGCAGTAGTAGGAGGAGGTGCTTGCACTACGACACCCGTCGCGGGCCACTTGATGAACGACATCCGTGCTTGCCCGAGAGTGGTGATATCTTCATTCGGGGGGAACTCCAGGGCATGAGACATGTAAACATCGTGGACATAGTCCACCTCCACCCTCATGTAGCCCATCCCCAATGGTATACCATGCACCGTGTCATCCTCCTTGCTTGGAAATGCAACCCCGCGCGCAGCCTCAATTTGTATTCCGTTGTCGATCAGGACTAGCTGGCACCTGGCAGGACCCTACAAGAAGTGATCAGCATCTTCATCATAATCTTTGTTAAGCTTACTCATGTACCTTTGGGTCTGAAACAGTTATTACCTTGAGGTGTGGAATGCACAGTTCCTTATTGGAAGCGCAGCTGCTAGGGCGTAGCATAGGCGATGGTTGAGGAATCTGATTCTGGGAGAACATCGCCATCATCTCAGCCTTTAACTCCTCCTTCAACTCCTCCTTCATCTGCGCTCTAATCCGCGCCTCACGTGCTTCCCATGATCTTGCCCTGGCACTGGAAGCGCTCTCCTCTACAAAGAAGGACCTCTTCGTATACCCCGCACCTGCGGCAAGCACCCGACCCTTATGATCGGGCTTCCCGATTGCCGAACACAGGATGTCCCTTGACCCTTGGCTTTCAAATGCTCCTTGCTCTTTCTGCAGGCTTACCTCCTCCTGCAGGTCGCAAATATAAATTATTGCTAAAATACAATGGGAATATAATATGCAATGTACTATGTTAGATATCTTACGATGGTCGTGACGATCTGTGCGGTCGCGGGGTTTGGAATGACAATCTGACCGTCAGAGGTTTTCTTCGTCCTCGCTAATACCCAGTCGCGTGCCCGCTCCTCGCATATGTGGGAGTAAGGCATCGTTGTCCCAGAGGTTGCACACTCCTCCGCTAGTCGCGCCCACTCTGCCTTCTTCCCTACATACCCACCGGAACCGAGGTGGTGCGCGTGTGTGTTACACCTCTGTATAGCGATATTCTTCTCTCTCAGCTCCTCCGCCTCGGGCGTATTCCTCATCCTTGCGAACTCATCCCAAACATCGGGAGTAACAAATGGATACCTTTGGAAGGGAGTACGGTTTTTCAACACGAACTCGGCATGCATGGTCACCCTGAAATGCCTCAAAGCCACACCCATTCTCTTCAAGGCGTACCGTCTCGCATTGATTTCATCTTCCTCTGGTATAATCCATTTCCCCTTAACTTCGTCCCACAGTCGGTTCTTCTGCTCGTCGCTTACTTCCTTCCTCCAGTCCTTAATTGTGATCGGCACTCGCTCCCTCACCAATTGGCCGAGAAAAGAGGAGTAGCGTCCCTTAAACTTGCTAGGACCCGTGCAAACCCCCGTGGCATTGAAGTGGAGCACTTGCGGCGTTCTCCCTGTGGCTCCTTTATTCGGTCCTCTGCCCTTTCTAACCTTCCTCGATGGGGTAGCAGGACCTTCTTCTCTCTCTGGCGTTGAGCCGGTGCTCTCTCTTTGCGACATTTCGAAGTAAGTACGTATATGTCAAACCTAAACTTCATGAGAGAAAGCAATTCAAATTTCTGACATAATTATATTTCACATAATAGAAAGCAATTCACATGTCTATCTGTAGACCGACTAAGTACGTACGTACCAACGATGACTCCTAATCTCTAATTAGGTTAGGTCCTAATCCCATTCGAGGATATGTGGTTCGAGCAAGTTCCTAAGCTGTTGTACAACTCTAGAGAAAATTTCGGCAGCATCTCCCCGCTGTTCTCCAAATACACGTCTCGACAACAGGTCAAGAGGGTGTGTATTCGAAGAACACCAGGGAGATGCTGCCGAAACTTTCTCTAGAGTTTGTACAACAGCTTAGGAACTTGCCCGAGCCACATATCCTCGAACTGTCCAAAAAACGTGGACAATTCGAGACTGCTTATTTATAAATATGCCATTTTAGCATACTTATAAACAAGCACCCTCGAACGGGAGACGCATAGGTTACATTGACGGACATCAATACATTGACGGACATCTAACTCCTTCCAATATGGTAAGTCCCAAAATATCGACCTCTTTTTCCAAATGGTCCTGGGACGAACAGATTTACGGCTCTTACCATACTGAACATCGATATCCTCTACGTGTGAATATACTTGCCTTCCAGTCATAGGTTGCAGGGCTGCACGAACTTCCCTCTTTCCATCAAATTTGTCATCCATCTTACGATATCGATGACTTCGGGGTAGAAACCTACGGTGACCCATGTACACCGTTTTCCTCGAATTCGGCAGCCACAAGCTATCAGTGTCCTCTTCACAAATTGGACAAGCTTTGGCTCCCTTTGTGCTATAGCCCGCCAAATTACCAAGGGCTGGAAAATCATTTATGGTGCAAAATATCATAGCCCGTAGGGTGAAGTTCTCTCTTTTGTATGCATCCCACACCTCAACCCCCACATTCCACAATTTTACCAAATCCTCAATTAGTGGTGATAGGTGCACATCAATATCATTACCCGGCTATTTGGGTCCTGAGATTAGCAACGACATCATGATATACTTCCGCTTCATGCATAACCAAGGAGGCAAATTGTAGATACACAATAAAACTGGCCAAGTACTGTGTCGACTGCTCATATTACCAAACGGATTCATACCATCAGTACTCAATCCAAATCTTATGTTCCTCATCTCGGCACCAAACTCCTCATGTTGCCAATTAATGTTTCTCCATTGAGCCGAATCAGCGGGATGTCTCAACTTGCCATCTTCCTTTCGAGATTCATAATGCCAACGCAACAATTTTGCCTCTTTGGGATTTGCAAAGAACCGCTCTAAACGGGGAATGATGGGCAAATACCACAACACCTTGGCTTTTGCCCCTTTTTTCACATCTTCACCGTCGTCAATTTGGTTCTTAAGCTTCTTGTCATTACGCTTCTCATTTTGTTTGTATCGGGGTACACCACAAACTGGACAAATGCGCAGTTCCTTATGGATGTTGCAGTATAGTATGCAATCATTTGGACATGCATGTATCCTTTCTATTTCCATTCCCATGGGACATAATAGCTTCTTCGCTTCATAAATACTTGTTGGCAACTCGTTTCCCTCTGGAAGCATAACCGATAGAAGTATTAAAAGTGCATTGAAACTTGTATCTGTCCAACGGTGTTTTGCCTTCAGTTCAAACAATGCAAGGACCGAACCCAACTTGGTGTATTCCCCTTTGCAACCTGAAAACAATGGTTTGGCATCGTCATCCATCAAGCTTTTAAATTTTTTGAACTCTCTTTCCGTGTAATTTCCCTCCACATCCCGCAACATTTGATCTAAATTATCCTCATCAAACATATCACGCTCCAACTCGTGATCGGCTTCCAGCATGTCTTCGTTGCATCGCACAGAGGTACTACCTATCTCCCCATGATGGATCCAACACGTGTAATTCCTCACGAAGCCACGTCGAATCAAATGCCCTTCAATTTGAGCTGAGTTGTTAAATCTCCTGAGATTGGTGCAATCAATACAAGGACAATATATGAACTTTACACCCCTCATAACCATATCTACTTCTGCAATTGTTATGAACTCCTTAACTCCCCTCTGAAATTCAGCACTCACACGGCTTTTTTGATACATCCATTCTTCACGGTCCATCTACAAGTAAACCGCAAACAATAAATTAATAATGCCCTAGTCAATGAAATAAAAGAAGGGTTGAACCAGAAAACAAAGTTGAGAGATTGAATGATCTTAAAGAAACGTATATCTGTTGACCAACTAAGTACGTACGTACCAACGATGACTCCTAATTGCTAATTAGGTCAAGTCCTAATCCCATTCGAGGATATGTGGTTCGAGCAAGTTTCTAAGATGTTGTACAAACTTTAGAGAAAATTTCGGCACATCTCCCCGCTGTTCTCCAAATACACGTATCGATAACATGTCAAGAGGATGTGTATTCGGAGAACACTGGCCAGGGAGATGCTGCCGAAACTTTCTCTAAAGTTTGTACAACACCTTAGGAACTTGCCCGAGCCACATATCCTCGAACTGTCCAAAAAATGTGGACAATTCGAGACTGCTTATTTATAAATATGCCATTTTAGCATACTTATAAACAAGCACCCTCGAACGGGAGACGCATAGGTTCTGTGACCTAATTAACTACTATATCATTGATCATATTAATTATATTGAAACAATTATGACATGTAATGTACACATTCAGCAAATAAAAAAATTAATTTAAGTCCTACTGCAATATTGAAGGGATTTATAAGAATTAATGCTGGTCACCTTTCGAGGAAAACCACAAACGAGGGGAAATCTAGCTCCTGATCAAGCTAGCTAGGTTTTCAATTAACTTTAACCTTCAACGCACTGATCTCCTCCACGATCTAATTTCTCAACCATACACTCTGCTAATGACACCAAATCAAAATCGAATAATATATGTTAATACAAAATTGAAGGGATTCCAAGGAATGGGGCCCACCTTTTGAATAAAGCCACAAGTAAGCTAGGTAGGAAAATAGAGAAATCGCCTAGCGAACCAACTCGACGAGAGTTAATAAGTTCATCCCGAGTCCAGACGGTACATATAAACCTAGCGAACCTCATCACAATCGGTTCTATAGAAGAACCGTTTGTGATTAATTAGTTATCACCGTCGCTTATATGTAAAACCGACTGTGATAATTTGGATATTCAACACTGTCGGTTTCTTTATAGAACCGACACAGATAATTTATCGGTGTCGGTTCTCAAAAAGAACCGACTGCAATAACATAAGTCATCACAGTCGGTTCTGGATATGAACCGACACGGATATTAAACCACCCCCTCGTCTTCCCCGCCAATTTGACCGTTCAAACATAGCTACCAATGTGATCGATCGCGTTCCATATAGCTCCTTTCATATAGCTCCTGATCATCGGTAGTACTCTTCCATATAGCTCCTTTCTTCTCTGCAAGGTCTGACTCCTCCGGCAATGGCAGCAATGGATCCTTTCTTCTCTTTCATATAGCTCTTCCATATAGCTCCTTTCTTCTCTTTCATATAGCTCCTTTCTTCTCTGCAGGGTCTGACTTCTCCTTTCGACCGCAGCAATGGCAGCGCCTCCTTCTCCGGCAAAGTCTGACTCCACGGTGGAGTCACCGTACGACTTCCATCCTCCAGCGTCCTCACCGCCGCCGGCAGCGCCGCCTCAGCCTCCGGCGCCTCACTCCGGCGTGGCGCCGGCGCCCCACCTGTCTCCCGACATCCCTCCCGGTGCCTCACCCCATCTGGGTGCCTCCAAAGCCAGGAGGAAGCGCCCCAGAGATGACGATCAAGACGACGACGAGGAGGAGGAGGACGACAACGACGACGAGGAGGAGGACGATGAGGAGAAGAAGGAAGAGGAGGAGGAGGAGGAGGAGGAGGAGTACTACGCGCTGATCACCATTGGGACCGGCGCCTCGTCTAGATCTGGTTCATCATCGGAGGATGAACCACCACTACTCCGCGTAGTCTCCAGCGACACCGACTCTGGCGACTCGGATGACTCGGGTGACTCGGGCGAGAGCCGCGAGTGGTAAATTTAATATATTAGCTGTAATGCCGCCAAAATGTTATAACTATTCTTAGTTTCATTGAATGGAACTGGGGCATCAAATGTTTGATGTCCTATTGATAAAAAAAGTATAATGTGTGGAATGGTATATATATTATTATTATCTGCTGCATTCATGCTACTATAATGTTATATATAATTTGCATCACTACATGTGTCTATATAAATTGTCTGAGAGTTGAACCGCGAGTTGGGATTCTAGCAGAGCGGTACTGTTCATCATCCGAAAAAACAAGTTGCACAAATATTAAAGCATGAATGAAGGGTAGATGAGGTCTGTGTTGGGATTCTAGCAGAGCGGTCTGTGTTGGAGTCAAAAGTTTTTTTCTTGTTCCCTGAAGGGGAAATGTGTGAGTGGAGGATCTCACAAAAACTATGTTTCTGTTGAACAGTTCTTGGTTTCACCTAATGGAACTAGGGCATTCTGTTGCCCTATTGGCTATTGATATAAAAATCATCACAATCGGTTCTGGAAAAGAACTGATTGTGATAACTTCTGTGCTCATCACAATCGGTTTCTTCCCAAAACCAATTATGATAATACCTTCTCATCACAATCGGTTCTGGAAAAGAACTGATTGTGATAACCCCTGTGCTCATCACAATCGATTTCTTCCCAAAACCGATTGTGATAATACCTACTTATTACAATCGGTTCTAGATAAAATTCGATTGTGATAACAAAATGATTATCACAATCGGTTCTTATCTAAAACCGATTGGGATTATTATCGTATCACAATCGGTTCCCTCTCAGAACCGATTGTGATAACCTGTTACCAAGATTTCCAAATGGAATATACTTATCACAATCGGTTTTTGAGTCAAAAGTTTAGAACCGACACAGATGAAGCGATAGTAATGTGTCATTCTGTAGTAGTGAGTGAGTACACAACCGTTCTTAACAAGTCGCACAGAAATTTCTGAATACTACATGCAGGGATTTATCAAAGGTTGGCACAAGTTTAATAATGATTGTGGATGCAGTTTTATTTCTAAGTCCATTTTACATTTGAAACACAAACCACAATTAATAGTAATAGGGGGTATTCACAAAGTAACCACCATTAAGCCACTCTTAAAATTCCAAAGATCTACTTGAGATAGGTTACGGGAGTCACCCTAATTCAAACATAGCTTCATTAATAGGAAGCACAGCGTATTCGAATACCATTTAATTAGACTCTGCAGAGCTGCTCAGCTTTACCCACAAGATATCTACGGCCGTTAATGCCAAGTGCTACATTACATGCAACTTAAATACATGCGGCCGGGCCGAGACCATCACAGCTTTTTGTTGAACACTCCTGGATATTCCCTAACCGGTAGGTCTAAGGCCACTTCACTCAGGACCCACTACCTTGAGCGAGTACCTACCATTGTGAGAACCGGCGAATGGCGCTATCAGGCCCATTCCCTTTCCACCCCATTGGTCATTCCCCTGCTGGGAATGCTGCTCCCCATTCTCCTTCTAGAATGGTACCACCATGTAAGTATTTTTCAGGAAATGACGCCGGTGACGCCCGGCTGCCCGCCGCCCTGCGGGTGGAAGGCGGTGGTGTCCGACACCACCACTAGCCAGCCGACCCCCTCCTACGGACATGGGACATTCGGGACTTAGTCCGCATCAAGAGTTTCGAGCCTACGGCGGCCTGTTCATGTACACGTATCGATGTGGCCCTCAGGAGAAGAGAGAACCTGATTGAGAGAGAGGATGGCAGCGGAGGAGCGGAGGGCCCACATGTCATCGAAATATGCGAGTCTGGTGGGGCCCGCAGCCCTAGCCAGAGCACCCTCCGTGGCCATCTTTGCGGAGGTGGTGATTGCCGTCGGTGTCAAGGAAGGAGTGGAGTGGAGGTGGTGTTGGTCTACCACGGAGCACCAAGTTGTTCAAACGTGCAATATACGAGCAATCCATTTGGGTCGGGGTGAGGGAGAGGAGGCGGGGGCAAGGAAAGGGATATGGACCTGGTGGAGGGGAACGGCGGAGGTGGCGAGACGGGTAGGGCGGAGAACTCGGAGCGAGGGGGAGGAAGGAAGGAGGCGGGGGCGAGGAAGGGGCGATGGACCTGGAGGAGGGGAAGGGCAAAGGTGGCGAGACGGGTAGGGCAGAGACCTCCGAGATGATAGAAGCATGCATCGAGGGAGCAATCGAGCACGGCAGAGCGCTTTCAGATTTCATCGGGGGCTTTTTGATGAAGAAAGCAACGTGGCATCGCTCTCCTTCCGAAAAATCTCCCAACTTTGTTGCATAGACTATATCATTCGGGCCTTTTCTTTTTATTTTCTGAGGGTTGCAAAAACAGCGCTAAAAACATGCCATTCTTGCTCCATGACAGATCGACAGCTAGTTTTGATTGGGCAGGCAGGAGGAAAACTTATGAAACACGTACATGTATTGTGTGGCACCACCAGCACGCATGCATGGACCAGTGCAATGAGAAGCAAAAAGCGAGCGCCACCCCTATCCCGGTGCAAGTGGGACGAGATCCAATGCAGTCCGTAGTGAATTAATAACATCCAAATCAACCCATTACCTATTTGGATTCTGCATCTCGTAACAGTTAAGCTTCATATAATAACATCCAAATCAATCAATTAGCCTACACCATCCTTCTTCCTTCCACGCTCCCGGTCACCACCACCCGTCCGCCATCAGCTCAGCTCCCTCCTCGGTTTCCATGTTTTTCATGAAAACCGAGGGCGTTATTTAATACGCCATCGCTCGCAGATAAAGCAGTTGCCTTTTGACAATCCTTTAGAAGTAGAATGAGAGTTTCAACACAACCAAATATTCATTTCGATCTCTCAGAATTAATTTTTACTAGCATATTGTCTGACTACAATTGCCTATCCCTTCACAAAACAAGAAATGGATGAAGTAGTAAAATCTCTACCAGTTGATAAAGCACCAGGTTCAGATGGTTTGTTCATCGAAAAAATGTTGGCCCATTATTGCAAAGGATTTTTGTGCCCTCTATCATGAGTTACTCAGGGAAACTTAATTTGCAAAGTATCAATGGATCTTATATTTTACCCTGGTCCGTAAAAAATCCTCTCTGAAAACTGTAAATGACTGCAGACCCCATCTAAATTCTGATTTGAAATTGGTTACAAAACTCTTGGTAAATAGACTAAAACAGATTATCCAGCAATTAGTACATCAAAATCAATACGGATTCCTCAAAAATAGGACAGTACAAGACTGTTTACCATGGGCTTTTGAATACTTACATCCACTACTACAAAACAGTACATAGGTGGCGCCCTATTTGTGGCGGGTTTTTTTGAACCGCCACAAAAAGAAGTATCAGTGGCGGTTCTTTAATTCCGAACAGGGAGAAATTCATCAGTGGTGGTTTTTATTCAGAAATGCCACAGATAATTCAATATCTGTGGCGGTTCCAACCAAAAACCGCCACAGATATTGAATTATCTGTGGCGGTTCTAGGCACAAACCGCCACTGATATCTCGTAATTATTTATGGCGATTCTGAAACAAAACCGCCAATGATAACACGAGTATTTGTGGCGGTTTTGTTTTAGAACTGTCGCAGGTATTATTATCTGTGGCGGTTTTAATTTAAAACCGCCACAAATAATACTCCCTATAAATACCCCCTACAGCAGCTCGTTCAGGTCATCTTCCTCCCCGAGAACAAAGCAAAGTTTTAAGATATGATCAGATTTTGTTTGCAAAGAATCTAGAGCTTTTACTTCCTAGAGTTGTTCCAAGGTGAGTAATTTGTTCTCCTCTCTTCATTTGTGGTGATATAGTTGTAATTTAATGTTTAGATCTAGTTTATTTAAGATTCTCCTCTCTTCAAATGCAAAGTTTACATTTAATTTGTTTTTATTTACCTAGCATTTTTTTAGATTAATTTATATCTAGATGATGAATTTATTACATTGCTCCATTAGATTAAGTTGTCTCATTTTTTTAGATGACAAATTATGATCAAGAGTATATTAATTTTTTTAATTAAGGTTATTGGATATTAATAAACATTAAATTTTAGTTAATATGGTAGATGGGCGATCATGAAGTTGCCTTGCATTTTGAGATGGTGAATTTATTATCAATCTCTTTGAGACGATAAATTTAATTTTGGCTATATATGGTACTTAAGATTTGTTTTTTAATTACCATTAATTTTTTACCGTTAGTGCGTGCATATACATCTTGCTCCATTAGTGGCTATTGTTTGCTTATTTTTTAACAATGACGTTTTTTATTGGGAATTTTTATTTAGCTATAAGGATCCAGATTATGTAATAAAGATTACTATGTTCCATGCAAATTAAAATTGATTAAATGAAGTTTAATTAAAGATCATTTTATGTATTATGAAGGAACTATACAAACCATGGCTCAAAAAATCATGAAATAAATATTTTATTGTTTAAATGTATTTTTTAGGAAGAAGGGACCAGATTTGCTCTTTGATATCTGGACTACCATATTTTGAAAAAATATTTTATTTAAACCTTTATTTTCATATAAATTCTACTAGTGCAATTACCCTAGTTGACAACAACCCATGATATGAATAGTGTAGCCCAGGAAAACTTTAGCCAAAGTGTTTAAGTCATTACGGTCATTGTGAAAAGCGTGTAGATGTAGCCAGCAACCTTAGTAGGGCAGATACAACGAAAGTTCAGATGATGACATAAGCAACAAATCTTATTACAAGGCCATTATAACAGTGACGACATTGCTAGAAGAAATGACGATGACATTGGTTGTCATGGTGGAACAAGTGATCATTCCGCCTATGTTCTTAGAGTGGGAATGATGCGTCACATTTTCTACATATTACATCAACCAACAATCTTGTGCGATTTGTTCTCAGGCACCGCTGAATCTCTCTTATGAAAGAGCTCCATGGGGGTGCGTAGTGCTCCTAGCTGTCGCCGAATGGATAGCCTATGCCGAACGTCTCGGGGGTATAAAACATTTTTTTTCTTTTTTATGTCGATTTCTTCCCTCCTGATTACCCGCGTCCCCTATGTTAATACCACCCGGGTTCTCTGATGGTCATTGTAATTCATTAAGGATCTATTGCGTAGTGCAGACCTCGGCCGGCTGCTTCCCCTTATCCCTTTCTCTTCGAGAGGAGGAACCCTCTTGCACTTCCGGAGACTTGCCGTGACGCCTCCTCTGTTTTGGCTCGCACTCCACTGTATGGTGCAGGAGGTGTGTGTTGGGCTTGTTGTTATACAACCGGAAGTGTGCCCTGCAGTCAATGCAGTATGCCCGTTGTGGTTGTTGAATAATACCGTAGGCATACTCAGGGTCTAGCTTTTCTGGGAGGTAGTAGCACCACGGCGAGGGTTGCTCCCCCAGTTATCCGAGACGGGAAGTTTGAGATGTGGGTGGTACGTCCCCGGGTCCACCCAGTTAAAGTACCAGCACCATTCATCCTCGGGTAAAGGGCACTGGCAGAATCTTCGGTCCGCTAGATCCTCGTGGCAGGTATCAACCACTGCCTGCAGGCCGTGTTCGCACAACTCGGGGCTTTCGGGTGGCCCTTGAGGAGGTTTCTCCTTTGACTTGAGGAATTTCGTAAGTTTCTTTTTGAAATCCTGTATGGGATAAACTGGTTTAGAATTACTACTTGATGAGTGAAACCTTAGCATGTCGCATAAAACTCACCGATTGGTTGGTCCCTTGCCCACCGGTCCTTAACTCCAGTCGATCTAGATAGGGGACATATCCCAGCGGCCTCTCCCACCGGGTGAAGTTCTCGAGCGAAGTGGGGTAGGTGTCGTGGCAGTTGTACATAAATTCGTAGTCACGTCGTTCCGGGCCGTCGATCCATTGGAAGAAGCAACACCGGTTCTCGTGCTACAAAAGCAAAGAACGATGACCCAATTAGTGTTACCCTAATTTGTATGGATACCAATTGGTTTACCTCGTCGCTACGGCCACAACAGTAGTTAGCGCGGGCGGCCGTATCTCCATGCGTAGACTGCCTCATCTTCGCTAGAAGGTTGCAATTGCATTTCGGCCGGGGCAACTCCGGTAGAACTGGGGCGTCAACGCTACTTGCATCTAGGTATTCGCGGGGGGTTAAGTTTCGCTTGCTGAAGAGGCGACGGTAGAACAACATCGTGCCCTAATTTGTGTAAAGTCGGCTAAAGTTTATTGCTGGTTTGGGAGTGTGATGCATCTATCCCTCCCTCGGACGGTTTTTATAGTGCTGGTGAGGGGCTTCTCCACTTAACTACAACACTTGTCTCTGTGAAAGGCTGCACGACGTGTCACCCATCATCAAAGCTGCAGCACCTGTCACCCTCTGTAAAAGGCTGCACGATGTGTCACCCATCATCAAAGCTGCAGCACCTGTCACCCTCTATGAAAGCCTGCACGATGTATCACCCATCATCAAAGCTGCATCTATGCACATAAACTTAGATATAAAATTATTTCTACTCAATCACAATTTACGATGGACCACAGATTGCATATTAATAATTATTACATTAATTAATTGTAGATGGGCCGCAGATGGATGTACGATGCTAACCGTTACAACCAAGAATACATCGACGGCGTATCTGCTTTTCTAATATCAGCCGAGGAGAACAGATTGCAAAAGAAGACGGAGTACATACATTGTCCATGCATTGATTGCAAGAATGAGAAGATGTTTTCGGACAAAGACCATATCCACTTGCACTTGATTCGGAAATGGCTTTGTACCTAGCTACACATGTTGGAAAAGGCACGGTGAAGAGATCATACTTCAACGTGATAATGTCAACGATGACGGAGCCGACAGTATGGTAGTTGACATCGGTTATAGATCCGATGAGGATAGGTTGGCCATTAATGATGACAATAATCTGGCTCAAATGTTGCGCGATGCAGAAGGAAACTACACTAGTAAGAGAGTTTAATCAATCAAGGGTTTGATGGAGGACTCGGAAAAACCTTTGTTCCCGAGTTGCAAGGAGGAATACACAAAGTTGCACACCATGCTTTCACTTCTGAAATTGAAGGCAAGCAATGGTTGGTCCGACAAGAGTTTCACGGCGTTGCTACATCTCTTAGTGGACATGCTTCCAGAGGGAAACGTGTTGCCTAAGACCACGTATTTTGCCAAGAAGGTTGTTTGTCCCTTGGGATTGGAAGTAGAAAGAATACATGTATATCCAAACGACTGTATACTCTATCGCAAAGACTATGCAGACACGCATGTATGTCTGGTGTGCAAAGCATCATGATACAAGTGTAAGGGCGAGGACAGTGAAGGCATAGAGGTGAAGAAAGGAGCTCCCGCTAAAGTGGTCTGGTATTTGCCAGTAATACCTCATCTGAAGCATTTATTTGCAAATAAAAAGCATGCCAAGCTGATGCGATGGCACTCGAAAGAGCGTAAGAGGGATGGAAAGCTGAGACACCCAGCTGATTCTGCCCAATGGAGAACCATCGATAGGCTCTTTAGGGAGAACTTCGGAAATGAGCCCAGGAATATAAGGATTGGATTGAGTACATATGGTATGAATCCTTTCGGTAACATGATGTCAAGGCCCCACTTTCAAAATTTCTGGGAAATCCGGAGTATCCGGATCAACATCCGGAATGTCTGGATATGACCCGGAATGTCCGGATGAATTGTCCGGAGTATCCGGATTAGCTCGCCCAAATACCTCAACCCGGAGTATCCGGACTAAATATCCGAAGTATCCGAGTTAGTGCTACCGAAGACCCCAACCCAGATTCTCCGGGTTAAATGTCCGGAATGTCCGGGCTGTGCGGGGGTTTTGTATAAAAGTCCCATTTCGTGGCTTTCACTCATCTCTCCTCCTCTCCACTGGCTCTCCACCTCTCCTGTGCGTCTCCTCCACCCCAAGCACGTCTCCGGTGACCCTCCACTCCGGCGACCTCTCGTGCTCCTCCCCGGTGACTTCTCCATCTCGGTGGCCTCAATGTCCTCTTCAAGCGGCATCCTCTTCGTTCAACCTGGCTTCCCTCTCTCTCTCTCTCTCCTTCATCCCCATTGAAGGTGAGACCTCTTCTTGAAGTCCATTCGAGGTTCTTGGGTTCTAGGGCTTCCGTGGGGTTTGATTTGGGGTTAGGTTTGTAGATTTGGGGTTGGGGTAACCTTGGGGAAGGTTAGGGTTTTTGGTGGGTGGTTGGATTGGTGGTTGGTTTAGGCAATGTCGGATGCTAGGGTAAAAGATCGGGTTGAGAGGATGCTATTCTACGCCTCGGGTTAGGTTTTGGTTGGAGTTCTTAGAAGTGAGCGTCGTTCATCGCGGTTTAAGTTAGCTCGGAGCTTCTCCGGCTTGACCGCGTGTAGGACAGTCGTAGATCGGGCCGTCGCGAAGTAGTAAGACTTAGGACCACCACTGTTTTTGCGCGCCGTCCTCCCAATCCTGGGCAATCCGGAGTGTACGGCCAAGTGGCCGGAATGTCCAGGTTAGCCGGACTGTCCGGATATTAAACCCGGACTGGCCGGGTTTACCTGGTCTGTTCGGTGGGAGGGGAATTTGTTGTAATCCGTTGCATTTGCATTTGTGTTTTATTTCATTTGCATTGCATGCATCTTATTCGTGCATTATATCGTGTAGAGAATGAGACCGCGGTGACTGACGTGACCGTGGTTGAGGGGATTGCCAACGAGCAACTTGTCGACAATCCGCAAGCAGAAGTACAAGGCAAGCACCTAAGCATATTCAACCCTAACTGTAATTCTATTTTGTGAATGAACTGCTTATCGGATGTTAAGTATGCATTAGGAGTTAATTGTGGGAATAGGGCTAGATCCTACTTGTTGCATGTGCCATCCTTATTACTTGTGAACACCTCCGTTGGAGCTAGGTTTTGGGTATTAATTGTGTCCATGCTTAGTTTGCTTAAGAGTCGGGTATGGGCCAAGTGATGGAAGGTTCCATCGCTTGAGATCGTTCCACTTTACAAACTTTGGGTTGTAGTGGAAGTGGTTACGGTTACGAGTGAAAATGGAATATGAAATGGGACCGGGCGAGAGAGTTGGATCACTTGGGTGTAGAGACCCAAGTGAGGTAGTCTCGCCTGTGTCAGTTGAGGACCGATCCGTTGTTTGCCCTTTGATCGAGCACAAATTGGTTGATCGCATGCCTGATTATGGTACGGTAAGCTGCTCTTTCATCGCATGCCGTTCGATGGACCGTGACCTCATGCGGTTGGACGTGGTTGAGGGCGGGGCTTAGGCTGGCTCTCGAGCGCCAAGCTGGGCTTGGGGCCGCTCGAGGGGGTGCTAGGTTTCCGGACTGCATGAAGACGCTCCAACGAATGGGTATGGATGGGAGGGGGTTGACATGAGGTTCCTTCGTGGCACATGTCGTGCGGTCAATGCTTTTCTGCAGGGTTAATTAAGCGATTTGAATTGCCGCGCTCTCGGATATGAGCACGCTTGGTCATCGCACATTCAACGTAGTAATAACTTGGACTGAAGTTCGCCTTTGGGCTTGAGCTCAAAAATGTTATGAGATTATTTGCTTTGTTAATGTGATTGTTGAACTCCACCCTATAAGTAGGTGCCGTTACAACTGCTTTAACTTGTGAGTTGATTAGCGAAACTAATTAAACAACAAAGTTAAGCTTTTCGCACTTTTAACTTCAGCTGATTTCCTTGTTATATTCAAATTCATACTCTTTGTAGTCGGTCATATATGGACCACGGGTAAGACTTACGAGTACCTTCCGTACTCAGGCTTCTGCTTTTGTGGTTTTGCAGGTGAGGATCCCGCGGGGTGTGAGTTTTGCCCCTACTGCCTCTCGGTGACCGGGCGGGGCGCCGAGTAGAGGCTACCTTCGTCGTTGTACACGCCTGGGAGTGTTCAGTGGCAGAACACTTCCGGAGATGTTTTGCTTTTGGGTCTAGTTTAATAGTTGTATATCCTTTTGTTGTATAGTTAAGTTAAACGATGTCTTAATTGCATGGAGTACTTGGTTTCTGTTGTATGTTATTTACCACCTCATATTTTGTTCTACTCCTGTCTTTACCGGCCTTCGTGCCTTGTTGTTGTCGTTGTGGTTGTGGTCGTGGGGTTCTGTCTTTGTGCTAGGGTGTTGGTTTTTTTTGTTGGTTTTGCTTCCGCGCATGTCTGGTTGTGGGGTCTTCGAGTTCGTTGCCCCCTTTATGCAAATTGATGTGATACAAGGTTGTAAACCGGTATGCGGGGATCCTGGGCGTGTTTCGGGTCGCATACCGGGGGAATACCGGGATTGTTGTCGAGTTATTCGAAGGGTCTCACCGTTGTCTCGGTTGGGCTTGGGCGCTAACACCGCGAGCACCCTTGGTGGTCCGCTGTTAGCCTCCAAATCCGATTAGGACGACTAAACCTTCTAATAACCCTAGGATGGTCTAGGCGGCTCCTCTCACATGAGTAGCATTCACAGCACTTGGCCCGTGACTCTTTGTATGTACAACCTTCCTCCTTGGTTGTGTATGAAGCGAAAGTACATTATGATGTCGCTGCTTATCCAAGTGCCGAGACAACCTAGCAACGATATTGATGTGTACCTACAACCATTGGTGGAAGATCTTGTGCTACTGTGGAACGAAGGTGTACAGGTTTGGGATGAGTACAAACAGGAGTACTTCACTCTACGCGCATTGTTGTTCTGCACCATCAATGATTTACCAGCCCTAGGTAACCTGTCCAGCCGTACTATAAATGGAGCTAAAGCCTGCCCCCAATGCCTGGATGAAACTAGTAGTGTGTGGCTTAACAACTCGAGGAAAATAGTCTACATGTGTCACCGCCGGTTCCTTCGAAGGAATCATCCGTACAGCAATATGAAAAAACAATTCGACGGTACAAACGAGGACGGTTCAGCTCCAAGGCCTCTTCATGGTGAAGAGGTATATGACATGGTTAAGGATATTAATGTTGTACTTGGAAAGGGGGGTTCTAATAATACATCAAGGTCCCGTACTGAGAAAACTACGTGGAAGAAGAGATCCTTATTTTGGGACTTGCCCGATTGGAAGGACTTAGAAGTTCGACACTGCATCGACGTCATGTATGTAGAGAAGAATGTATGTGACATCGTGCTTGGTCTTTTACTGAATATTCCTAGCAAAACAAAGGATGGACTCAAGGCACGAAGAGACCTGGAAGATATGAAAATCAGAGCCGAGCTACATCCTCAAGACACCGTGAAGGGCCGACTTTACCTTCCCCTAGCTTGCTACACTTTGTACAGGAAAGAGAAAACAGACCTGTGACACCTCAGAATGTGACATAATAGTTTTTGGCATTACGGTACGACTTTATATCGCGTTTTCGGGCCGTTTTGGGGTGTTTGGGCCTTTTCGGGGAAACTTGGGCCTTCGGGGGATCTTTTTGGGCCTTAGGTGGAGGCTCCTTGGCCCATGTGGGGTGGAGGGGGGCTGCCAACCTGCCCTAGGGCGCCCCCATACCCTCCCCCATGCGCCCCACCTCCTCCTCTCCCTCCCATAGCCGCCACCCTCCCACCAAGCCCTAGCAGCCCCTCCTCTCCCCTCCCATGCGCCACCCCCTCCCTCTCCTTCCCACCTCTAGCCAGCCCTAGATCCTCCTCATAGCCACTCTGATCTCACTGTCCGGGAGCCCTTCGTCCAAGGAGATCCGGCGTTCCCGGCGATTTCGGTGTCCCCGGCGATCGGCGGGAAGATCGGGCCACGAGGAGGCGGAGTTCGTCGACCGGGCGTCTCACCAAGAAGAGGTAAGCCCCGGGGATCTTTGTTCTAGGGTGTAGATGCTGGTTAGATTGTGAATTCCATGGTTAATCTTGGTGTTTAGGTGCTGTTCCTAGTTGAGATTAGGGAGTTTGCAATTGTTGTCCCACGTTCTGCTTCCGGTAGATTAGGCACACGACCTAGGGTTTGAGTTTTCGTAATTTTAAAGTCGGAATTTGGTCGGCCGCTTGTTGAGGAAGTTATAGGTAACTTCAATACCTTTAATTAGACACCAAGAATGTCCAATTCTGCCCAGCCGTTTGAAAGTTATGGTCATTTTACTGAACATGTTCAAATCTCTGATGTAATTGGGACAGAACGTAATGTTTTGTAGATTAAACAATTTTAGAAGCCGAATCAGCTTTTCCCAATAGTTAGATAAAGCTAGGAAATTTCCTAAGCTTCGTGATGATGTTCTCGTTTACTTAATTTCGAGACCTAGAACTCAAGTTATGCTAGTTTGAAGCCTGCTGTCCCAGGGGACAGATTCTCTGTTTTTCGGCTTTGGGAGTAGTTTGCGAAGTCGGGGTAGATGAGCGATTGTGTACTGTTTTGTGGGCACGGTTTGAGTGTGTGGTATCTATGTGCAGGTGGTGTGACCCTGGGAGTTCCCTCATCCTCTCGCCAACCCGTTGCCCGCGGTTAAGGCAAGTGTATTGCAGGGGTTGCGGCTTAGGGAGCCGTAATGTTTTAATATGAGATGGTTTACACATGTTTTATGATATGATGCCATGATTGATGTTTGCCTATGACATGATGAACATGATTTCATATTGATCATGATTTCGTTGTATTAAATTTTTATGCCAATCTTTACATGTTTATGTCATATGTGTATTCATAATGGAAGAGGCGTCCCATGTTGATGCGGGCCTTTGTGTTCACACGTAGTGAACACGAAAGACCTACCTCGTAGTCCAATCCACGGTTGCGCATGGGAGCGAGTCAGTAAGAGTAGGCACCCTCCATCTACGGGATGGAAGGGGAAAGGGGGTGCACGCCGACGGGTATGCACTCGGCAATACCGGTATGTGCTTCAAAGGGATATGTGCATTGCATTGCATGAATGAAGTGGTTTATGAGATGATTATGATGTTCTATGAGATTCATATGAAGATGTTATTTGAGATGTTTATGATGATGGTATATCAGAGCATAAATGAAGTTCATGAGTTTATTCTCAGGATATGTGAATGGCATTAAGTATGTATATGAGTTGTTATTATTTTGGTATCATTGCAATATACTTGCTGAGTGATGAACTCACACTTGTGTTTTATGTTGTTTTTAGGTACCATGAAACCGGCATGCGGGAAAGGGCATTAGCTACACTTCTACACGTAGCTTCACACTTATAGACATTTTAATCATTTGGAATCATGATATTAATGATTAGTGCCATGAAACATGGTGTATGGCTTGGTTTGAGCTTAAGTTCATCGTTTGATCCTTTATAATTTGTGGAATGGTTGAATTCCCTATTTTAGACATAAGTGATGCTATACCAATTGTTATTGTTGTTTTAGATGTCTCTTATCATGCTATATCATGCCTTATTATTGTTGTTGCTTCAATTCATGGAAAAACAAAGGAGATGCTGCCAAAATTTTCAGTTTTAGCATTCGCACCTTTGCTGTAATTTATCTTTATTTGTGGTATTTAATGTTGTTTAGTCTATGTTTGGTAACATTCAGGCATACTCAATGCCGGGGTGTTACAGTTGGTATCTGAGCGGGCTTTAGGTCCGTGGAATGTGAATGTAGTAATTTACTCTAGAGTAAACTAAAATATTGACTTGGAAAAACATAAACATGGCATAGGTTTACTTGTTAAAATTTGGCCTTAGGGCAATAACCGTAAAATCTGCAATAGTTTGGTTAACTAATTTAAAACTTGACACACTCTGATGCACAGAAGGAAGGGTATGGGTATCGATGCCATCCGCTTAAATATTGTATTTATGCTCTAATGTTAAATGCTGCATTTTGATGAAGTATGATGTTATATTTATGAAAGTATTGATTGAGTTGCTATATTTGTGATGAAGTGGGGTTGTGGTGCCGAAGGGTTTTGGTCACCTCTTTTTGTTCATAGTAAGGGTGTGGTTTGACGGTGTGGCCGGTTAACGCCATCACCGAAGAATTATTAACCCTTGTAGGAGAAGAGTGCTTATCCTTTCTATCGTAGACCGGGTAGTTGGTTGGAGTTGATTAGAAAAGTTGATGGTGGGTCCTTTTGGATTTCTTTTACCTTTCTGACGATCGGTGAGGTTGGTTTTCTTGGTTTTAGTTGATTGAAATCAAAAGAAAAGTGTGCGGGTATTGGATTCTCACGGATTGTTTCGTAGGCGGTTTGTGGTTTTGTCTTCTTTGGTTGAAGACAAAGAAGAAGAGTTTAGTGCTATGCCTATTTCAGATTGCCATTACAGTTTTGGCGTCCGGTTTTGTTGATTGCTTTATGGAGAAATCTCTCGATTTATTCTTGTGTTTGTCTTTCTCCGGGATTAGCAGAGTTTGTGGTGTTGTGTCGGACCTGGTGGTCAGGGCTGAAGTATGTCTCTTTGTAAGAGTAAGGAGGATGTTTGATCTCATCATTTGACTTGGTTGGGAGATCATCCTTGAAAACCCATTTGTTTCGTGGAAGTTTGGAGTTTGGTGTTAAGGCTTTATCGAAAAAGATTTGGTGGAACATTTGGTTTTCCCTGGTGCATCCATCTTCCTTCTTGGAAGTATAGTTCTTGAGGTTTCTTGAAGAGTTTTGGCTATCAGAGTTGGAAATTTGAGAGTTGAGCTCTCCTGCATTTCCGTTGGAGTTTTGTTTCTTCCTTGCCTGGAAAGGAGAAATTGTTTATCAGTATTTGTTCTTGTTCTTGAGCTGTGGTTATCTTTAAAGTTGGGTTGCCTCTTGTTTGTCCAGAGTAGGTGACCCATGAAGGTGTTTAGGAAAGTTTATGTCCGTGCTATGTTGTAGTTAACAATGTGATTGTTATCTTTAGCTTGAGAATAAATAGATTACTAGTGTTGTAGATTAATCTATAGCGAGAATAATTAAATGTGTTAATGTACATGCTTAGAATCTGTTGCTTTGCTTTAAAATTACTTATGACCCTCAATAATGTTTAAAGTTTTAAACCCTGATGCATAGTTAGAACATTAAGATGATGTAAACTACTGATATTGTTAAAGAAAATTTGCTGGTGGTTTAAAGGTGTTCTAATTTAACGTGCTAAAAGAGAAATTTAATCATGCTGGCTTGGAACCTTAACTGAGAAGTTGATTAGAGTTGTTATTTATGTTGTTGTTGCAAACTAATAGCATAATTGGAAGTACGCAGCTGTGTTCCTGAAATGCTAGTATTGATGTCAATTGGAAAGATATAGGTTTTGTGGTTTGACGATATTTTAAGAGCATTGTGATGGTCTAACTTATTAAATTTATTTTAATAGCTGGAGTATGTTGTGTAGTGACAATTTGTTATGATATATGAATAGAGTAATTAAAAAAAACAATGCAGTTGTTTTTATGATTTTGCTCATTTATTGATATTGATGACTTAGTAGTGGTGGTCATTGTGTAGATTACTTTTTGGAACCAATTGTTAAGAAGGAGGTTATTGTAACATGTTGTGATGGAGTGAACTCTGGATAATTAACCTGATGTAGAATTTTATCCTTAATGAATGTATGTCTTAGAATCATAGTTACGAACTTTGTCTTGTAGAGATAATATTTACATGTTTAAGTCGTTGGTTAACTGAATAAGTTTTGATTGTCGAGATGTGGACATACAGGTGGTATGAAATTTATAGGTTGATCATGCTGAAAGATTTGTTGAAGTACTATGTTTCAAACTTAGAATAAGATGTATTATGATTTGGTGATCCATGGGGATCATGTCAATGTAGTCTTGGTTGGGTGCCTTTTTGATAAGCATCATAAACCTTAATTAAAAGTGTTGGGAATGTTAATTAGAGAAAGAAATTGTTATGTAAATTTTGTTAAATCCGGTTGGACTTTCTCAATGAGTAAGTAGTGAATTTTGAAGTCTTTAATGGAAAGCGTAGTGGAACACTAGAGATGATTGTATTTATGCTAAGCTGGTGTTTAAAACCTTCTGGACTAGTTTGGTTGTTTGCTATCTTGGTTGAATGCTTTTGGTCAAAGTGTTCCTTATGCTGAGTTTCAGAGTTTCCCTAAAACTCGTAGAAATTGGTGCCAATCTTTGGTTTTGGCGAATTTGTTTAGTTTGTGTTGTGAGTATGGGTTTACACGCAAAAGTCTTTTGAGTGGATCGCGCTCTTTCGCGTGCTCACTGAATTACCTTGATGTGTAACTCTATTTGGCTAGAGTTGGAGTTATTTGGAAAATGTGTCTGGTGTGCGTGTGCTTCACAAGGGTGGATTTTTATGAATGTTTCATAAGCGATTTTGTTAGTGAAGTGTTTGATTTTTGAGTCGATGTTCTTTTCCAAAATGTTGATTTTGGTTAGAATGCGAGGTTTTGCAAGTTTAGCTTTCAACTAATGGTGGGTTATGACACGATGTGGTGTTTTACTGTTAACTATGATGCCTTCTTAGTTTATCTGAATTATTGCAATCATCGATGTTATGGGTGTTTCAATCATGTGATACCGAAGAAGAAATCTTTTGGTGAATGACTATTCGGTATTGTTGTTACATGAAGAATGAATGGTGAATAGGAATCATGACATCATTTGTGTATACTTAATCATAAAAGAGTCGATGAGCCAGGTCGGTGAGAAAGTCATATATGGATATATGACTAATTCGGGGTGCTCTTGAAAAGAGTTGCATTCATGACATGAATCGAAATTTCCATTGTTTCCTTGTGTGAAAAGAAAGAAAGAATAAATTTTGGCATTTTGGCTATAGTGTAAGAGATTTGAGTTTCCATTGCGATTTGGCTTAGGAAAAAAAAAAGAAAATGAATGTTCTTTGGTTACTGTCGAATTCTTTCCAAAGTGGTTTTTTTAGCACTTTGGGGTTTGAGTTGTTGTAGGTGGATCAATTGGGTTCATGGTTAATGGTTGAGTATGCGAAATATGTATACACTTGGGCTTGATTACTAAGTGTGAATTTGTGAGGGCGAGACCCTCTGAAGGAAAGAGCCGATTGTGGTTTGGTAAGGTTTTACGGTCCTAGCTTGGGGCTAAGTGCTGGACATTAGTGATATAAGGATGATTTATGACGGAGGTTGATAATGTATGGGTTCAACTTTTATTAAGAGTGTCGATGGGTGGTAGTGAAGATGATGATAATTCGATGACAATTGTCCTGTCATGAGCAATTGTCTTAGCTAGTGGTCTAGGGGTGTATGAGATTTGCCTGGGAGAGGATGGAATGAAATGTTAGCATGATTGTGTATCGGAAAGGCAAATGTGCCTTAACGAGTTATTTCTTTTGATGGCACTTCTCAGGAATGTAGAGAGGTGGCTAAACGAAATGTGACTCACTTTGATTGTGTCTTGTTGAGTTTAATGAAGTGTGGTTCCAGGTTGTTTGCGTTAGCTGTATGAAATGATTGATGTGAGGTTTTGGTCGTATTTAGTATTTTCGATTGAGGCCTTTCGTGGGTGAAATCGAGGATTTCAGTTGGGGAATTGCAAGTAAGGGTGGAACTGTGAGAGGCTGCACTTAGTTGAGCTAAGTTAACTCTTTCTCGCTAAGTGTAGGTTTTGGGAAATTGTTTGTCGTTTGTGTCGGTTTGAGTTTTGTGTGGTTGCCTGGTGTTGCCCAGAAGTTTTTGTCCTGTAGGGACTTTGTTTTGGTTCTTGGCGTGTCTTGGATTCGAGGTCGAATCCTATTAAGGGGGAGAGAATGTGACACCTCAGAATGTGACATTATAGTTTCGGCATTACGGTACGACTTTATATCACGTTTTCGGGTGTTTGGGCCTTTCCGGGGAAACTTGGGCCTTGGGGGGATCTTTTTGGGCCTTAGATGGAGGCTCCTTGGCCCATGTGGGGAGGAGGGGGCTGCCAACCTGCCCTAGGGCGCCCCCATACCCTCCCCCATGCGCCCCACCTCCTCCTCTCCCTCCCATAGCCGCCACCCTCCCACCAAGCCCTAGCCGCCCCTCCTCTCCCCTCCCATGCGCCACCCCCTCCCTCTCCTTCTCACCTCTAGCCGGCCCTAGCTCCTCCTCATAGCCAATCCGATCTCGCTGTCCAGGAGCCCTTCGTCCAAGGAGATCCGGCGTTCCTGGCGATTTCGGTGTCCCAGCGATTGGCGGGAAGATAGGGCCACGAGGAGGCGGAGTTCGTCGATCGGGCGTCTCGCCAAGAAGAGGTAAGCCCCGGGGATCTTGGTTCTAGGGTGTAGGTGCTGGTTAGATTGTGAATTCCATGGTTAATCTTTGTGTTTAGGTGCTTGTCGGGACCCGAATCTGCAAATCCGGACCCTCTGTGTATTTAGCACTAGTCCAGGAACGTGCTAGTGCACACAGTCTTAACATCGGTAAATATCACAATCATACCACTCGATACTAATAAAGTACTTTAATTAAATAGTCAAACTGGTTGCTTGACTTTATGGTCAAGTTACAAATATACGCCACGCAGGGCGAAACTTAATAAGAGAGAAATAATAGCAGCGGAAAATAAGATAACTTCGTGGCACCATCCAGTATACCACAGGCAACTGACTGGGCTCGCTCCCTGGTTAGACGGATCTTCCGGGAGCTCCTCCTCCAAAGTTGGTGTAGACTCCTCTTCAACTGGTGTTGTATTGTGGCAAGGGTGAGTACTTGGTACTCAACAAGTCATGCACAGAATGCAACTAATATACTACATGCATGGCTTAGTACAAAGGAATAGCTCAGGGTATATTTGCATTAAACGGCATTTAACAAGTAACATAAGTAGATTCGAAAGCAGTAGAAACAAGTATAAGATCAATAACTTTTCCAGGAGTTAAATAAACATCTTTCCCGATTCTAATCCACATTTCCATCAACATCATTATTAAACCAAACCCAACCTTTTCAAGACCAAGTTATTTTCAAGAAAGTCTAACCCTTGACTGTAATTCCCGAGCGATGTCCAATGCCGCGGACACGGCTATTCGAATAGATTTTACAGTCTGCAGAGGTTATGCACTTTACCCACAAGATACAGCCAAACACCACAAAGGTGAGTGTCCGTAACAGAGTCTTTCAAAAACTTCTAACAGTACAAGTGGTCCTCCCCGGTGAATGCACACTAACCCTTCCCTTAGCGAAGGCGAAGTTTAGGCCAATCCACCGTTAGATGGGTACCTGGCCGCAGCCCCGGTACGCTCCCCCGTACAACTACACAAAGGGTGTAGTTGACAACCTGAGGTCCCACAGGTACGTTATTAGCAACTTAATCAACTAGGTCCGTCCCATTACAGACATGTGGTTGCACGCTTGACTCAGTTCAAAGGCTTGCAAGGTTAAGTCCTTAGGGTGACCAGGGCAAGACTACCCGAAGAACCAAACCAACATCCCGGTGCCACAACTGGCCCACCCGAGCATTCTTGCCACATGCCCCGGTCGAAAACTATTTATCAAACCCCAGTTGATTACCATGCACCGCGTGCCATCAACATCACATGATACTTTTCCAAAAACAGGTTCAATATATCATTAAGTCAATATTAACATTTGAGTGTCCAAAATCATGTCATGAGCACGTAGCGGGTCTAAGCAATACTCTACAACGACCTAAATTCCCATGTTGGCAATTTAGTAATGTCCAACTATTTAACCCTCAACTAGGGTGATAAGGGTCATGGCACATATTTAATTAACCAAGGTGTCATACAGCAATTTGGCATTTATCTATTTCCCCACAATTTAAATAAAGTATTTTCTAATTAAACTAGCATGTAATACATTGAATCAATATAGATTTCAAAATGGGATCAACATGGTCAAAGCACAACTTGCCTTCAAAGAGTACTTGTTCTTGGTCCTGAGCTGGCTCCTGGGTCAACACCTCACCTTCGAAGCCTTCGGGCACTTCAACGTCTACTCGTAAAGCGTGCAAATTGCAATAAACAAATAAACAGTAGACAAAAAGTGTCCAAACATCCAAATAAAGTTCATAAACAGAGAGAACATAATTTTATAAATTTTTAGAAACTGAAATCGTCAAATTCGGAGTTGAAACGCAAAAGTTATAGCATTTTGAAATTTAAATAATCAATTAAATAATAATATAGAGAAAAACTTTGGTCCAAAAATTACATAAAATTCATCATTAGGTAGATCTCAATTTTATACAAATTTAGAAATTTGAATCACTCAAATCGGAGTTAAAATGCAAAAGTTATAAGCATTTGAAGTTTTGAAATTCAAATTAAACAGTAAACCGAATTAATATTTCATTTTCTTTTTTGGAAAGTAATTTATTGCGTCAGCAAGGACACGTGTCAACCTCTGATTGGGTGGCTGACGTCAGCCGGTCCACGGGCTCAGCCCACGGCTCGGCTCGGGTCCACCGTGACCCGGTCCACGGCTCCGTGTGTGGCTGACAGGTGGGACCCACCGATGACGTCATGGGTGACGTCACGGTGCGGTCGCTGACACGCGGGCCCGGCGTGTCAGCGCCCCACGCCCACGCCCACGTGGCGCGGCGGTTCGGCTTCTCGGACACATGGCTCGATCCGAGCCGTTGGTTTGAAATCCGACGGCTAGGATTGGATCTGGGCTACACACGTTGGAGCGGACGTGGTCGATCTGGGCCGTTGGATTTTGATCCAACGGTCCTGATCCAATCTAGTTCTTACGGGTTTGGGAAAACACGTGACTCACCGTAACCGTTCGATCTTGATCTAACGGCTGAGATCTATCCTAGCCTGGTGCAGTTCTAGCTACGTGGCACAATCTAAGCCGTTGGATCTAGATCCAACGGTTGGGATTAGATCTGGGATTTTCAACGGGGAACTCACCGAGGGTGACGTGGCGCGATCTGGTTCGCTTGATGAAGATCCGATGGCTGGCAGAGCTCGCGGGGACTGCGAGGGTGCGGCGGAACTAAGTTGGCCGGAGCTGGGGACGGTGACCTCTCGAACGGCGTTTCCGTGCATCTCCGGCGAAGTGAGTGGTGCTCCCGAACGCGTCTTGGCCTGGGGAATCCGGCTCTGGGCTTGACGGCAGTGGAGGACGACGGACGGCGGCGAAACACGCAAGAAACCGTGGCGGAGGGAAGAATCAACTACGGCGAGCTCTAGCAGCTAGACGGCGGCGGCTCAGGCGAGGTGAGTTAGGGCTACGGGTGCGCGTGGAAGAGGCGGTCACGACCGTGGCGGCGGTGCATTAAATAGGGGCCTCGGCTTCCGTGAATCTCGCGGAAACCGAGGTCCACCCGCAGGCGGCGGCGGAGTCCGACGAGGACTCGGAGAGGGGCGATGTGGCACACGCTCAGCCGTTGGATCAAGATCCAACGGTTCGGGGGTTTGGGCTCGGGTCCGGCTCAGGCGACCTGGCTGGCTCGGTCGGAGTCGGGCTCGGGTGACGTGGCTCAATCGTGGCCGTTGGATCAAGATCCAACGGTCACGCGGGTTAGGGTTCGGGTCCGGCTCGGGTCGGACTCGAGTCTGACTCAGACTCGGGTCCGGTCGGATGAACAGTACAAACCCACTCGCTATTTTCCAGCGATTAAATAATTCAATTAATTTCCAAGAAATTCATTTAATTCATTAAAAATAGCAAAATACTCAGAAAAATTCCAGAAAAATTCTGGAAAATATTTTGGATCATTTTGGACTCAAATAAAATATTTCCAACAAAATTTTATTTGCAAAGTTAAATTCTTTAATTATTTCAAAATGGAATAAATTCAAATAAATTCCAAATAAATTCCAAATAAATCCAAATAAATTCCAGAAAATTCCAAAAATTCACCAAAGTGCCAAATCACACATGAATTTAAGAAAAGCAAAATTTTGGGGTGTTACAGTGCTGTTCCTAGTTGAGATTAGGGAGTTTGCAATGGTTGTCCCACGTTCTGCTTCGGGCAGATTGGGCACATGACCTAGGATTTGAGTTTTTGCAATTTTAGATTCGGAATTTGGTCGGCCGCCTGTTGAGGAAGTTGTAGATAACTTCAATACCTTTAATTGGACACCAAGAACGTCCAATTGCGCCCAACCGTTTGAAAGTTATGGTCGTTTTACTGAATGTGTTCAAATCTGTGACGTAATTGGGACAGAACGTAATGTTTTGTAGATTAAACAATTTTAGAGGCCGAATCAGCTTTTCCCAATACTTAGATAAAGCTAGGAAATTCTAAAAAGTCTTTCAGGCACCACATATTCAAATAAGTTGATAATGATTTCCTCTTATCTGAACGAATACTTGTTGGCCTTGCTATCTAGTATATGGTTTGCTCAGTTATGATAATTAGTGAGCAATGGTTTCCAATATTCTTTGTGTATGTTGTTCTTTGTGTATGTGTATGTTGTTGTTATTTATGTATGTTGTTCTTTGTGTATGTGTGCGTAATCGTTAATTCACTATGCTATTATTCTTTGTGTATCTTGTTTCAGAGGGCATGGCTAGCAATTCCTGAGGCTAACCAGAAATACGTATTTTTTATATTGTGGGCAGGGATTATCAGTGGCGGTTTTACCCACAAACCACCACTGATAAAGCAATACCAGCACCGGTTTTACCCACAAATCGCCACTGATAATGGCAATACCAGTGCCGGTTTTACCCACAAACAGCCACTGATAATGGCAATATCAGTGTAGGTTTTACCCACAAACCACCACTGATAATGGAAATACTAGTGGCAATTTTATTTATAAACCGCCACTGATAATATTGCCTGTGGTGGTTTTAAAACCGCCACTGATAATCCCCAATTATCAGTGGCATTTAATCTGTGGCGGTTTAAAAACCGCCACTGATGTGAGTTACAAACCGCCACAGATGAGCTTCTCTATAGTAGTGATCACTATCAGCAAGGTAGAAAGGAAATAGACATCATAAAACTGGATTTTGAAAAGGTTTTTGACTCAATAGATCTGTGGGGGCTCCGGTCTTAGATTAGCGATAAAGGCTCTTACTGTTGCATCGGACTGGATAATGATGCAACCCGAAAGGAATCCAATCGCTTATCTGAAACCGTACTCGAATTGAGATCAACCAATCGGCGCAACACTCGTGCTCTTGCCAACTGGTTGGAATCAATCCATGCTTCCCGCATATGTGTTCTGTGCTAGTTCCCAAGATCAATGCCTAGCACACACATAGTTAGCACAACGAGAATGATACATCACACATACGCATAACTTAAAGTAGACTGGCAGTTATTACAAGTGCTTAGGTTACAAGTTCTGGGCCGACCAGCCAAATATACAACAAAAGAGAGTAAGTTCAGCGGGAATAGCATAAGTCCAAAAGAAAGGCTTCGAAATGCCACCCATAACCCAAAACGGCATCCGACTGGGGAAAGACCCAGCTTAACCATCAAAGACATCGTTTACCCCTGAATCGCAGTACGTGTCATCAGGAGCATCATCGTTACCTTCCTCTAAACATTTTTAATTAGAGCAAACGGTGAGTACACGTATGTACTCGCAAGACTTTAGTGTATGGAAGTAATTATACATGCAAAGCTATTCAATGAATGAAAGCTTCTACTCTAGGTTCGAATTTCAGCATAAGGCAAATTTTATTTGTAATCATGCAATTTGCTAAACAACACTAACATTTGAAATGAGCATTTGATAAAAACTACAAGTAGCATATAAGTATTTGAACAATCATTCATGACCCTCCATGGCCATAAACAATATCCGAAACATAACCAGCCCACCATAACTTACACCAACACACTAAACCACCATTTTCTAAGTCGTTTTGCAAAACCAAAACCAAATCACTATACTTGACATTATGTTTCCAGACCACTCATGACCGTGAGCATGGCTAATCGATTAGATTTAAATCTCTGCAAAGAGTGTACACTTTACCCACATGACATATTCTAGCAATCATGTTAACCATGCCACGCGATACGCAAGTACCCGTTTTGCTAGACTATGATAAAACTTTTCAACTAGCTAAAGCCTAACCTTGCACTAGCCCGAGTATGACCTGTCCTTGCTATGGCGATAGAATTTCAACAGTTACGATGGTCTCGCTAGTCATTGCCCTCGTTCTCCCCATAGCAAGGCATACTCATTGTATCGAGTCACTTACTCCCAATACCTTGGTGAAGGGAGCGCCCTCGAACGACACCACTCACTTGGTTTGTCCTACTCTTCTGCTTACCGGCGTGCAAGATTAAAACTTCATCTAGCTTACTAAGTTAAGGCCATCCCATACTAGCACATGTGGTTGCACCAATTAACTAGTATCAAGTTCGGTCCTTAGGTTGACTCAAGCGAGTGTCTCCCCCTATCTACGTGCAATTACCAATTCCATACAACACCAATTCATTCTCTTGTACCGTACAAGTGGCCGCTTGTACGGTGCAAGACAACCCATTGCACTTTTAGTTAAACATAACTCGCACGTGTCTAAAACATACTTTTATTTCCATTTTTAACCACATACCAGTATCCTTTACTGCCATTTTCAACATTTGCAAAGTTTCATAAAGATTCAAGCCTAGCATTCTACCCAACTAAAGCATGGCTAAGCATAGTATCATGTATCGATAATAACTATCTTTCACTTCATAGCATGAATAATCCCTAGCCAAGGTTTCAGCGAGTTTTCATGGTAATGTAATTCAGGTAAACCCACAAGTTAGGAATATGTCGGTGTTTCTAGCACCGGCAATACGATTTTTTGGTATACCGGATCGGGCTGAATATCCCTACTCCAGTTTGTTCGCTGTGTATATGCCCTTTTGAGGTATTACAATTGCCACTTCCAGGAGGAAGTTAGGGTTTGTTCGTTGTCCAAGTGTTCTCTCCAAATGTTTCTCACACCCTCCCCCTCTTCTCACACCCCCTGTTCTCCCTTATATAGACGGGAGCGACGGGTTACACGGGAGCTCCTCTAAAGAAAGGAAAAAGAAGGAGAAGGGGTGTCTTGTCTCGGGGTTTGATCTTCGGCCTTGGCGTCTGACCGGCCTCCACCTCCCCGTGTGCTTGATTGGTAGGCTTGCGGTGGAAGGAAGGTTTCGTCCTGTTGGGGGGACGTGACGCGCCGTCCCGTACGCTTGTCAGGCGGTTGGTTTTAATGGTGAATGACCCTTGAGGCCTTGGGAGGGAACATTCCCTCCTGTTGCGTGTCAGAGCGATGGGACCAGAGCTAGATTTCGTTGGCGGCTCCCCTGACACCTTAGGAAGGAGCCACCTACCCTAACACGGACGTCCAACGACGTCGTGTTTGGCAGGGCAGGTACTCGAGTGCCGAAACGCCCAACCAGGGGGCTCTCCGACCCGGGCGGTCGGAGAAGGTTGGATGGGGTGTTCGAGCTGGAGCCTGGTCGGGGACTGAGCTTGTTTGTGGCCCACAGGTCTCCGGCTGGAGCTGGGCCTTGAAGGCAGCCCGCTAGAGGTTCCGGGCTGCTGGGAATACCCATGGTATAATTATTCGTCAGTAGCCCCCGACCGCGCTCTCGTCAGAAGCGATCGGGGGTTTAGATTCGCCTTAGCAGACTCGTTCTGCCAATTGTTCCGGGTGCGCGCGAGCGCACCCGGTTGGTGTAGCCCCCGAGCCTCTGAGCAGGTCGGAGAGCCGGTCGGAGGGTTACCCAGTCGGAGCTATTCCAGCCAAGCGCGTGCGATGCGCACTCGACTAGTTGCTTCTTGCTGGGGTGCGCGCGAGCACACCCTACGGGTGTAGCCCCCGAGCCCCCGAGCGGGTCAGAGAGCCGGTCGGGGGGTTACCCGGTTAGAGCTGACTTGGCCAAGTCCTTGTGACGCATGCTCGACCAGTCGTCCCTTGCTGGGGTGTAGCCCCCGAGCGGGTCGGAGTGCCGGTTGGGGGGTTACCCGGTCGGAGTTGAACCAGTCAAGCGTGTGTGAGGCACACTTAACCGGTAGCTTCGGGCTTCCGTCATTGGGTTGCCTTTGTTGGAAGTTGAAGTCGGCCGCTTCGTAAGGGGACAATCGCTTGGGCCTTTCGCTGTCCAGGAGCCTGGATGGCCTAGTGGGCCCCCGCCTTCTCCCTCCAGGTAACTGCGGTGCAGTGGGCCCAGGAGTCAGAGCGGATGAGTTGTGGCGGTTGCTCCGAGGTGACGTCGCCTCGGCTTCTGCTGTCGTATTTCGAATTAAATGCGAAGCAGCAGGTGCAGAGTGAAGCGCCTCCTCGATCGATGAAGTGGTTGTTCGGATTCTGCCATTCCGTTTCCCACGCCCGCCTATAGAACGAGGGGGGGCGTGAGCGGTTTCCACAATTGCCTCCCACGTGCTGCTTCCTTTGCTTCTGTTTCCTTCTCGCTTCAGTATCCTTCTCCTCTCGAGCGTCGATGGCGAGCGGAGGTGACGATGCTGGGGGCAGCCGCGGGGGCAGGAAGCGCCCTGCACCCGTGAACCTGCTGGGCTCGGACCGTCGACGGCCCCATACCGATGCCGGGACCTCCACTGGTGTGGCGGGGGGCGAGCTCGTGCTCCCTCGTCCTCCTTTCGTGTGCAGGATCCACCTCTAGGGTGAGTTTCCGTCGTCGGTTTTTGGGTTGAACTTTGGTTCTTTTTCTGACTCTAGCTCGTTTTTCTTGCCTTCTTTAGTGCTTCTGGCTCGAGCGTTCGTCACCGCCAGCGGCGCCTTCGTCGGCGGGCGCGGCCGTGGTGGGGGGAGCGGATGCTCCAGGCACCACCGCCCATGCCGTTCCGCCCGCCCTGGGCGACCCTTCTGAAAAAAGGTTGCGAGCGACCGCCCTGGCGGACGCGCTGAAGAGGCTCGAGTCCACCTTGGCTTCCCAGGCTGAGGTTGTTAGTGCTCGCGAAGCAGAGGCGCTGGCCCAGCGGACTGGTGCTGAGGCGGCCGAGGCGGAGCTCACCTCGACGTGCTAGGAGCTTGCTGCCATGCTTCGCCCGGCCTTGGAGGGCATGGCCAGGGCCCTGGCACCACTAAACGTGTGGCTGGAGGAGCCCTCGAAGCCTACTATGGCGTAGTACGCTCTTGGGTTCGTCCAGGCGGCCGGGGCCTTGGCCGCATTACCCCACACTCTCCGCCAGCGCTCGGTCCGCGAGGGGCGGAACATCGCGCTTGTGGTGGTGGAGCACGTGCTAGCTCGGTGCACCAGCCGTGATGCCTCCTTCGACCCGGTGGCGGTTGTGGACGGGCCCGAGGGGGACGCGGGCCACGCCCAGTCGGGCGTTCGGATGGCGGCAGAGATACTGGCGCAGCGGCTGCGCGTGGAGGTCCTGGGTGCCTCCTTCGAGAGCGATGACGACGGCAACAAGGGCGACACCTAGGATCGCACACCTGGGAGCTTTTAGAGCTCGCCCCGTCGTCGTCCTTTGTTTTTGTGTTTTGGTGTCTTTTTGGTCTTAAGTAGCTGTCGACTGGACATCTTTGTACTTGTCTTGACGAATGGAAACGGGTGATAATCCTTGCTTTAGCAGACGCTTCTGGCACCACCCGTAGCCGTTAGTAACCTCGTAAGGTCCCCGAGCACAGGTCGACGTCATCGTAGCCGGGTTGCTGTCGTCTTCCTTTCCCCAACGCTGACATTGGTAGTCGTGGGGTTGCCTTGGTTCAGCTTGGCGCAGGAGCCGTCGATCTTAGGGTCCTGTCGTAGACCACCCCTCGAAGGATCGCCCAGCGGACACCATTGCGGGACGCTCTCCACCAGGGGTAGAGATCACGTTAGACCATTTCACTTTACAGCGAAACGATTTTAGCAAGTAACACACTAGGGCTCTTGTGCTTCGTCCTTTGCAATAAGCGAGGTGCGAAAGAAAGCGGGTTGCTCGGGTGAGAAGCGCTCCGATGGCTTGCGCAAGGGAGGGGTATTCCCGATTTAGCCAAGGATCGCCGCCTCTCAAGCACTTCCTTCTTCCGCAGGACGTTACTTCGGAACCGTAGCCGCCGGGGCGTAGGTCGTAACGCCTGAGTCGAGAGGGTTACCATTGGGTGGAATCCGAGGGTTAATCGGGTCACCGCCTCGTGTAAGCGCAGGGAGCGGCTATCCCTCTTGTGCTGGCGTGGGATGAGGATGTTCCAGTCCGGCCTTGGACTACTCCAATGGGGCACTTCCTTCTTCCACGACGCACTACTTCGTAACCGTAGCCGCTGGGGCGTAGGCCGTAGCGTTCGGGTTGAGAGGGTTACCGCCGAGGAGAGTCCAGAGGTTGGTCGGATTTCCTACCCAGGTGGGCGCAAAGAAAGTCGGCCGAGATCTGGTTTCTTAGCGCGATGAAATTTATGCAAAGGACTTTTTGCGAGTCGCGCAAGTGGCTCTGGCCGACTGGGCCAATCTAAGTGCTGCTTTTCGTCTGTTTTTGCATTTGTTCGAGGGAAACGTAAGTAGACTTTTAGACTTAGATTGCTCAGTTCGTGTGGACGGAGTGTTCCCAACCGGTTTGGAGGTCGCCTCACTCGAGTGTCCGCTTCTTCCGCAAGGCGTTACTTCACAACCGTAGCCGCTGGGGCGTAAGCCGTAGTGCTTGGGTTGAGAGCGTTACTGCGAGGAGCCTGGTGGTCGGTCAGGTCACCGATCAGAGCGAAAGTGTGAGCAAAGCGCCGACTTGCGTTGCCAACTGACAATGAGTGGTTCTACCGGGTGGCACCTTTTACCGCAGAGTTTGCTTTGCGACTGTAGCCACAGGGGCATAAGCCGTACCGGAGGGTAGGGCCAATATTGCCGGTTGGGAAACCGACCCAAGTGGGTATGAGCAGCCCCCGAGTGGGGCGTGAGGACTGGTTCGCAGTCATTACGCGCCGCTGAAAACTCGGGAGGCGAGAAGGAAGTGCGATAGGAAAATTCGAGGGACAAGGTTGACTTATCTTTTGTGTGGTTGGTTTTTGGTCGGAGATGGCGTGGGGCGCTCCTGCTTCGGAGCCCGGTCGCTAGCGCTTCGTCAGGAAGAAGATGCTTAGTGCGTCCGGCGTACTCCTCTCTTTCTTTCTTTCTTTTTTTTTGCTTCGCGAAGGCCGCATCGTCCAGGACGAGGAGGATGGCAAGAGGGTGATCAGTGGCTCGGTCGAATCGTTGAGCGATTACAAGCTTCGCGAACTGAAAGCCTCTCGAGCAATACAACGATAAAACAAATTGTCTAAGGATAAAATTTCCTTAGCTTTTCTATGTTCCAAGCGTTGGGGATAACGTTGCCCTTGAGATCTTTAAGGCGAAAAGTGCCGGGCCGGACGACCTTCGCAACGGTGAAGGGACCTTCCCATGGTGGAGAAAGCTTGTGTTTGTCTTTGCTAGACTAGACTTGGCGTAGAACCAAGTCGCCGACACCGAAGGACCGGCTACGAACCTGGCGACTGTGGAACCACCGAAGGGTCTGTTGATACTTTGCAGATCACAGGGTTACGACGTCGTGTAATTCGTCTAGCTGGTCGATGGCGTCTTGCTGCGCTTCGAGCCCCCGAGTCTCGTCGTAGGCTTGAAGTCTTGGGGCGCCGTATTCCAGGTCGGTCGGGAGAACAGCTTCTGCCCCGAATACCAGGAAGAACGGCGTGAACCCAGTTGATCGGGTCGACGTGGTCTGCAGGCTCCAGAGAACGGAGGGCAGCTCGGCCGCCCATCGTCCCGCGAATGTCTTCAGTCGACTGAAAATTTGCGGCTTTAGCCCTTGGAGGATCATGCCGTTTGCTCGTTCCGTCTGGCCGTTGGCTCGGGGATGCGCTACTGCTGCCCAGTCGACGCGGATGTTGAAGTCATCGCAAAACTCGAGGAACTCCTTCCCCATGAATTGCGTTCCGTTGTTGGTGATGATGGAGTTAGGGACTCCGAATCGATAGACGATGTCGCGGAAGAAGTTTGCCGCTTGCGCCGAGGTGATGGTTGCGAGCGGCTTTGCCTCTATCCATTTGGTGAACTTATCCACCGCGACAAGTAGATGAGTGAAGCCCCTGGGTGCCTTCCTGAAGGGCCCGACCAGATCAAGTCCCCAGACCACGAATGGCCAGGTGATGGGGATTGTCTGTAGAGCCTGCGCCGGGAGATGCGTCTGCCGAGCGAAGAATTGACATCCTTCGTAGGTGCGGACGATCTGTTCGGCGTCGGCCAAGGTGGTCGGCCAGTAGAAGCCCTGTCGGAAGGCTTTCCCTACTAGGGACCGTGGCGTGGTGTGGTGGCCGCAGATGCCACCGTGGATGTTGATCAGCAACTCCTTGCCCTAGTTGGTCAATATGCATCTCTGGAGAACCCCGGAATGGCTTTTCTTGTAGAGCTCTTTCTCGACCAAGATGAAGGATTTCGCCCTTCGAGCGAGGCGCCGGGCCTCGGTTGGGTCAGCGGGGAGTGATCCGTCCGCCAACCGGGCGATGAAGGGCTCCCTCCAGTCGGAGTCGATGGTGAGCACGCTTCGATCTGACCCAGGCGGGCCCGAGCCCGACTGCTCGGCAGTCGGGGTGGTCGCTTTCAGGGGGTCGGACGCGCTCTCAACTGTTGGATCCAACCGGATGGTTGGCAAGTGCGTCGACTTCGCTATTGTAGCGTCTGTAGCTATGGTGAAGCTCGAAACCCTTTAACCTTTCCTCGAGCTTGCACATTCCAAGCAATAGGCCACCACGCGAGCGTCACGAGGCTCCATTGCCTTCATTACTTGGTCGACAATGAGCTTGGAGTCACCATGGACGTAGAGTCGCCGGGCACCAAGGTCGGCAGCGATCCGGAGACCGTTGACCAAGGCCTCGTACTCGGCGACATTATTGGTCGCGTCGAAGAGCAGTCTGATGGCGTACTGAAGCTTATTGCCGAGCGGGGAGATGATGACGACTCCCGCCCCTGCTCCGTTCTTGGTGTAGGACCCGTCGAAGTACATCGTCCAGTATTTTGGGTCTTCCATCGTTGGCAGAGCTTTTGCTTCGGTCCACTCGGCGACGAAGTCGGCTAGGACCTGAGACTTGATCGCCGTCCTGGGGACGTATGATATGTCGAGGCTGTTGAGCTCGAGCACCCATTTGGCTATCCTCCCCGTGGCGTCACGATTGTGGACGATCTCGCCGAGTGGTGAGGAAGTCACTACTGAGACTGGGTGTCAGTCGAAGTAGTGGACCATCTTCCTCTTCGTGATGAGCACCGCGTACAGCAGCTTCTGTATCTGTGGGTACCGGGTCTTTGTTTCGGAGGGTACTTCGCTGACGAAGTATACTGGCCTTTGCACCTTGAGCACGCGGCCTTCCTCGGCTCGCTCTATGACGAGTGCCGCGCTGACGACCTGGGTTGTGGCGGCGATGTAGAGGAGCAAAGGTTCCTGCGGCGTCGGGGTGAACAGCACCGGAGACGAAGTCAGGAATGCCTTCAGTCGACTGAGGGCTTCCTGTGCTTCTTGCGTCCAGACGAAGCGGTCGGATTTCTTCAACAGTTTGTAGAGTGGCATCCCGCGCTCGCCGAGGCGAGACACGAAACGGCTCAGGGCTGCGAGGCACCCCGTCAGCCCTTGTACTCCCTTTAGGTTGTTGATCGGCCCCATCTTCATGATGGTAGAGATATTCTCGCGGTCGGCTTCGATGCTGCGTTCGGAGACGATGAAGCCGAGCAGCTTTCCCTTCGGGACCCCAAAAATGCACTTCTCGGGGTTGAGCTTTATGTGGAACCGTCGAAGTTTCGCAAAAGTCTCCTCCAGGTCGGTGACGAGGTCGTCGGCCTTTCTGATCTTGACAACGATGTCGTCGACATATGCCTCGATGTTACGGCCAATTTGGTCAGAAAGAAACGTCTGCATACGTCGCTGGTATGTAGCACCCGCATTTTTCAGACCAAATGGCATCGTTACGTAACAAAACGAGCCATACAGGGTGATGAAGGAGGTTGCGAGCTGGTCGGACTCCTTCATCGCTATCTGGTGATAGCTCGAGTAGGCATCCAGAAAGGAGAGGGACTCACACCCGGCGGTGGAATCCACTACTTGGTTGATGCGGGGCAATGGGAACGGGTCTTTAGGACACGCCTTATTCAGGCTTGTGTAATCAACGCACATTCTCCATTTCCCAGATTTCTTTTTTACAAGGATGGGATTGGCGAGCCACTCAGGGTGGCGCACCTCCCTTACAAATCCGGCAGCTAAGAGCTTGGTGATTTGTTCCCCGATGGCCTTGTGCTTTTCTTCGTTGAAACGGCGCAGGCGCTGAGCGACCGGCCTAGAGCCTGGCCGGATGTTCAAGGAATGCTAGGCGACTTCTTTCGGGATTCCTGGCATGTCCGAGGGCCTCCACGCAAAGACGTCCCGGTTTGCTCGGAGGAAGTCAACGAACGCGCTTTCCTATTTAGCGCGGAGCGTGGCTCCGATCCGCACCGTCTTGTGCACCAAGGCCTCGCAGGTGGTGCCGTAGATGAACGCCCCGACGACGTCGGCATCCCGAATATCGGGGAGCTCATTGCACTGCTGGGAGAAGCGGCAGATGTAGTCCCGGAGCGTCTCCCCTGGCTGCTGTTTGTAGCTCTTTAGGTACCAAGAGTTGCCAAGGCGTTTGTATGTGCCCTGGAAATTCCCGACGAAAAGATCCGTCAGGTCCGCCCAACTCTTGATGGTGTTAGCGGGCAGATACTCAAGCAAGGCTCGAGCGGATTCCGCAAGGTAGATGGGGAGGTACTGGATGATGAAGAGATCATCAACCGCTCCTCCCGCCTGGCAGGCGAGCCGGTAGTCTTCCAGCCAGACACTACGGTTTAACGCCCCTGTGTACTTGGCTATATTGACCGGGGCCCGGAACCTAGCCGAGAAGTCCGCGTTGCAGATGACGTGAGCGAACGCCCGCGGTCCTAGGCCGTCGGGGCCCAGACCACAGTGGTCGCGTCTTCCGCTGTCCACGACCTTTGAATGGGCCACCGCGTCGGCGACCCTCCTCCTTGCTTCGAGGGTGGCGCGGACATCACGGTTGTCCCCCAGGCGAAGGCACACTGGGGTGCACAATGCCTGGGGTCGCTCGTGCTGCGACGCCGTCTTCGCTGGGTCTGCTGGTCCCGCGAGGACGGGCGACCCGGGCGGCTCGAGGTTGCGCCCTAGTGGTGAGAGCCGAGCGGAGCGGCGTCTTTGGGCGACGACGCTCCATCAGCCCCCGGAGGTTTTGGTACGTGATCTTAGCCTCCGGGTCCGTGGGCAGCATTGCAGCTGCGGCGACGTTTTGGCTCGCGTGGGGGAAGAACGGGAGGCTATCCGATCCCTAGCGAGCTGGTGGTGTACTTGGCGCACACGCGCGCGCGCTGGACAGAAGTGGGGGCTCGAGCTGATGTTGCTCCAGGTCGGCCTGGAGTCAATCGAGCTTGGCCCTGCGGGCCTCAAGCTCCTCGTGCTGCTACTGGAGCTCATCACGGCGAGCTTGGAGGCGCGCGAAGCTCTTGCGCCGGTGCTCATCCTCCTGCGCTTCGGTGCGCGGGAGGAGAGCGCCGGGAGTTGGGGGAGTGGCGGCGGTGTCCGTCACGCCCGCCATGTTGCACTCTCGAGAGTGCAACCTGCGGGGGGCGTGCTCCTTGTCGGAGCTGGAGCCGTGGCTGGAGGAGTCCTCTAGTAGGTCGTGGATGGTGGATAGCACGTAGCCGGTCATTGGCACGAGTCGAGAACCCGTCGATGGGAAGGCCGCCGCCCGTTGCTTCGTCGTCGAGGCCTATGCGGGGGCCTCGAGGCGAAGATTGCCGAGGGCGGCAACTGCGTTCAGACCCCCGGAGGGAGCCTGGTCATGGACGGCGGCAAGGATGGGCACGAGCTCTCCTATGGTGGTGGTGACGAAGTCGAGGGTACCGAAACGAATCCAGCCCCCCGACGCGGGTACACCGGCGTGGGTGAAGGAAGCCATCGAGAAGGCGAAGCTGGAGATGATGTCGACGCGCGAAGATCCCCTACCTGGCGCGCTAACTGTCGGTGTTTCGAGCACCGGCAATACGATTTTTTGGTCTAGGGGGGTCGCGCGTTCCCTCTCCTTGAATGGCCTGACTCAAGGGAGCACAAAGTTTATACTAGTTTGGGCTGGATATCCCTACTCCAGTTTGTTCTCTGCGCATATGCCCTTTTGAGGTATTACAATTGCCACTTCCAGGAGGAAGTTAGGGTTTGTTCGTTGTCCAAGTGTTCTCTCCAAATGTTTCTCACACCCTCCCCCTCTTCTCACACCCCCTATTCTCCCTTACATAGACGGGAGCGGCAGGTTACACGGGAGTTCCTCTAAAGAAAGGAAAAAAGAAGGAGAAGGGGTGTCTTGTCTCGGGGTTTGATCTTTGGCCTTGGCGTCCGACCGGCCTCCACCTCCCTGCGTGCTTGATCGGTAGGCTTGCGGTGGAAGGAGGTTTCGTCCTGTTGGGGGGATGTGACGCGCCGTCCCGTACGCTTGTCAGGCGGCTGGTTTTAATGGCGAATGACCCTTGAGGCCTTGGGAGGGAACGTTCCCTCCTGTTGAGTGTCAGAGCGATGGGACCGGAGCCTGATTTCGCAGGCGGCTCCCCTGACACCTTGGGAAGGAGCCACCTACCCTGACATGGATGTCCCGGGACGTCGCGTTTGGTAGGGCAGGTACTCGAGTGCCGGAACGCCCAACCGGGGGGCTCTCCAACCCGGGCGGTCGGAGAAGGTTGGACGGGGTGTTCGAGCTGGAGCCTGGTCGGGGACCGAGCTTGTTTGCGGCCCACAAGTCTCTGGCTGGAGTTGGGCCTTGAAGGCAGCCCACTCGAGGTTCTTATCTGCTGGGAATACCCATGGTATAAGTATTCATCAGAATATAACTACCATGACCCACAATATAGCAACTTTATAGAAATTAAACGCATGCATAATAGTTTGATTGAAACAAATTAAACTTTGTAAAGCATGGGATCAACATGTTCAAAGGATATGGTGCTTGCCTGTTTGCTCTTCTTCTGGATTGTTCTCAGGAATATAATCAGGGTCGTCAGCAACAGATTCCGACATGTCGTCAGCTACACGCACGAACGATAAAACCCACAACAAAAGCAAATAACAACGAATCAAATGGGGAAAAAGGAAATCAGATAGAAACCACAATTTAAGCTCAATAAGAGAACAATCAATTACAGGAAGGACTCAATCAAATGCTAGCATACTAGTTCCACACACAGCAGGTTAATTACATGTATTTTAGTGTTTAAACTATCGAATTCAGGAAGTTAAGATTGTTTGGATTAAAATAAATTCAAGACTAGCTACTTAAGCAATGCGTTGGTTAATCACAAAACTTAGCCTATTTTCTCTAATAGGATTCAGATGCAAAGCAAGTTATAAACGAAATGTTTTTCCTAAACATGATAGTACACAGAATGTAGAGTGATTTGGAGCTATCCTCCCTAATTTCTGCATTTAGACGAGTAGTTTAACGGATGACCGAAAGGCCTAAAAGATCACAAATGCACAAGCATAAGGTTATGACTTACATGCTTAAGTTGAGGTAGCAACATGGTAAACTTGTCTAACCAACATTAAAAGTTATTAGGGAATGCATATGGAGGTGTCTTAGGGTTGGTTTTATTACATCTTCATCTATTTGCAAGGTTAAGGCTTACTTGGGAATTAAAGCCTTATCGCTACTCCATTTTCCCCTAATGAGCATGAAACAGAATTGATACTAAAGCATGCATAGGCAGTAAATAAGACCTAAGCAAGTCATATGACAGCATGATCACACCATATTAAAGTCCTAGGAACCCATTTACATGCATTTATACTTAAGTTGTACATATCAACATCATTTCGGCAAATCTAGGTGAATAAAGACAACTATGATGACATACATTGCAAATCAAGTCCAAATACAAGTATGATCACACATTCAGCAAGATTACAGACCAAGGATCACAATGGAGTTGGTTTCATTTATTTTGGAGTTGAAATGTGCAAATAGTACATTATGCAATTTATTAACCTAAACATATATTTGGATTCATTATCTGTACATTAGTCCAACATGAAATATTTTTACATATTCACAAAGTTCATGATTTTATTAAAATTTAGGAAGTGGTTTCACCTCGTTTGGAGTTGGGTAGCAAAAGATACATCCATTTGAATTTGGATCGGCCAGATAAATCAATGGAAAATGAGGAAGGCGCTTTCATGAAGAGAAAGCGTATTCCTCGGGCGCACGTGCCTCAGTTGGCTCCTAGCCACCTAACAGCCGGTGCCCACCGGTCAGAGGGCCAACACATGCGTGCCTCTGAGTGGCCGGGCCAGTGCGTCGGTGGCCCATAGCAGAGGTGAACGGGAGTGGGCTTGCCAATGGCGCTGCGGCGGCAGAGGGAGGCCGGCGACCGCAGGAGAAGCAAGAGGGGACCGGGGCGAACCTGGGGGTGCAGTCGCCTTAGGCCGAGCGGCAGTGGAGGAAGCTCGCGACGAAGGACGGCGGGGCTCGGCGGAGGGAGCTGCCGGTCGGGAAGAAGATGATAGGTTAGGCTCGGCCAAGGGAAGAAAAATGATCAGGGGGAGGAGGCGATGCTGTGAAGGTACCAGAAGAGGGCGGCGAGGCAGCGGAGTGAGCTGGCACCGAGCGATCGGAGGTGGGGAAGAAGGAGCTCGCGGCGGCGGCGCTACGGGCTCCGGGGGCTGAAATCGAAGAAAGCAGGACAATCAGTGATGCTCCAAGATGCTAGAAACTCGGATGAATTGAGGCATTACACCACCGATTGCTCAATTGGAATTTCTCCCTTTTGGCGCTCCACTGGAGGAAATGGCGGTGCAGCGAGAGGGGTTGTCGGGTGGAGCTAGAAAAGGGATGAATGAAGAGGGCAGGTGCCAATTTATGGGGTTTGAGGCAGAGAGGGCGAGGCAACAGGGGAAGCATGGGCGGCATGGCCGCGTGGCGCGATTTCTCCGAGCACGCCATGGCCGGGAGAGAGAGAGAAGGTGGAGCAGGGCGACGCCGTGAGGAAGGCTGATGGCAGGGGTGGCTGGCGCTGCTGCGGTGTACGGGTGGAGGGGGCTAGGCAACAACGGCAAGGAACGGCGTCCAACGCTTCAGTCCCCTGTTCGAGCACAGTGCTGAGATTCAGACGTTACAGAGAGCTGAAGGTTCAGAGGAAAAAGAAATTGAGCAGTCACATTGTGCATTTGCTAGGTTCAAATTGATATGATGATCTGATTGCATTGGGAGACCATCCTTTCCTGTTTTGGTTGCATCTGAGCTCATCCAGGGATGAAGTGCTAAGCTTTGGATAGAAACTTCCTCAGATAGCAAAGTTCAGAAAATGCTCAAGTGCACTATTCACAGTCAGACAATGCAACACTTGATTGAATCATTGAGCTGTCAGGTTTCCAGCATTGCATTGCTTCAATGGTATGGTGTAGACCAGGAAATGGCTTATACTTCAGGCTTCCATCCATTGCACTGTCCAACCGATTTACATGGTGCAGTGGCTTTTCAGAAAAAGCAATGGGATGGATCACTAAATTATCGAAACGGAGCATTATATTGGTGCAGGGTAGTTTAGAGATGTCAGGTCCGGACTTTGGTTTGGCACAAGTGATCTGAGGATAATCGAGTCGGGAAGCTTTCAAGTGAATGCATCTGCTTCGGCTCAAGGAAGTGATATCAGGTTTGAATCAAGAACGACTGGAATTGGAAAACTTGAGCTAGCAGATTTGGAAGTGAACCCTGGAAGCAATGTTCAGTGCCCTCATTGGTATTGCAAATGTTAGTTTGGAATGGCAAGGAATGAGATCTTTATTTAGTTAATAAAGTTTCAGACAATCGTGCAGGAGTTGTTGCAAGACCTGCTACAGCACTCAAAGCACCGAGGCGTAGTGCTTGCTTGATATACTGAGCTGTCGGACTTCGAGCAAGGAATTAGCCAAAATGGTTTAATGAAATTTGAGCTCACAAGTTTGAAGATTGACTACTTAGAGCATCCATTCCTTGTTCACAACAGAAAAAGGGTGCTTAAGTCTGAAAAGACACGAAGTGGAAATTTTATTTCATTGATAAAGTTTCGGATGTTACAAGATCATTCTCTCATAATAACAGTATTGAGACACAAAGACTTCCCACAGAGATATATTATGTGGATTCAAGAAATCCTCTTGTCAGGATACTCTTCAATTCTTCTAAAAGAGGAGTAAGACAAGGAGATCCTCTATCTCCATTGCTTTTTCCTAGGAGCTGATTTACTTCAAATCATCGTTAATAAAGCTGCTCAAAGAGGTGTTCTGCAACATCCAATTACTGTTCATGGAAGCTTAGACTATCCCATAGTCCAATATGCTAATGATACATTATTAATCATGTCGGCTTGTGCGCGACAACTACTATGTCTCGAAAGTCTTCTCGACACTTTTGATTAATCAACAGGGCTTAAAGTTAATTATCAAAAAGCATCAATGTATCCTATCAACATTGAGGAAGATAGGCAGTGTATCCTATCAATGTATCCTACACAACCAAACACCATATGACGAACTTTGAACTCTCGTTGACACAAAAGAAGTTCAGCGAGCGACATAATCCCATGCATTCATGATGACATTTGATTGATAAGATATGCAGCCGTCATCATCGCCTCATCCAAAATCTCTTAGGCAAATTCATCTGAAACATGTGTGAACGTGCTACCTCCAATAAATGTCAATTCTTCCTCTCATCTGAAACATGTAGCGGGTTCCTAGACAAGTGGTTTGATGAAGTATCCTATTCTCTGAGAGATATGCTGCAAACTCATTGTTAACATACTTAGTTCCGTTGTTCAATCGAAGAATTCAAACTTTCGCATCAAACTGAGTAGCCACCAACTAATTGAACTCATGGAAACATCGAAGGACCTTACTCTTGTACTTCATCATATAGGCCCAAGTCATACAAGTATAGCAAGCAATGATTGTGACAAACCACTTAAAAACACTCACAGTGGTAACTAAGCAAGGACCCCAAACATCAGAATGTATTAATATAAAATGTTCACAGCTCCAAAGACCAATACTAATATAAGTAGGCCGTGTATGCTTTTTCAAACTCATAAGAATGACACAAGTTTACTTTTATCTACTTAATTAACACTACTAGAAAACGGCTTATATTAGACGCCTCATCATAGATGGTTTTGATAAACCGTCTATGATGAAGAACATCACAGACGGTTCTATACTGCAGCCATCAGTGAGAACATCACAGACGGTTTAATTTAGAAACCGTCTATGATATACAACAATATCACATACAGTTTTAGTATAAAACCGTCTGTGATGACTGCTGTAGCCATCACAGATGGTTCTATTTAGAAACTGTCTGTAATATACAGCAATATCACAGATGGTTTTATTATAAAACCATCTGGAATGACATATGTAGCTATCACAAATGGTTCTATTTAGAAACTGTCTGTGATATCAGCGATATCACAGACGGTTTTAGTATAAAACCGTCTGTGATATTGCTCCTGTAGATATTTCGCACGGTTAGTAAAAACATCATAATTTTTGACTCGTAATTCTGATAAGAGTGTTCTTGTACTTTTTGGAATCAGCATGATGAACTCTTCAATTTTTCTTTCGGGCAACAAGTCTGATTCGGTTTGCAAATAGGAAATCCGAACACGTTTGGTAAAATGGCCATAACTTTTGACTCGTAACTCCGATCGGGGCGTTCTTTGGCTCGTCGGAAAGCTAACAAGAAGTTCCATTCGAAAATGCAGAAGTTCAAAAATTAGGAGGTCGTTCAATGATAGTTTGAGCGAGTGCGAGCATGGCGACAGAATTAAAAAAAACATCGTTTAGGGCCTTAAACACTGTTTTGGAGTATGACACAACATTAAAATATAGCTCAAATCGTGTTCGGAGTATGATAACATTAAAATCGGTGTTTGAGTGCTCTATGGGGTTAAGGGGAGAGGGACGCGTTGCACATCACATGTGATCATAACAGCACTAAGTACTAGATCCTATAAAAACTCTGAAGTTAAGCGTACTTGGATAAGAGTATTACTATGATGGGTGACCTTTCGTGAAGTTAAATATGCTAAATCCCGTTAGAATTTTGAAGTTAAGCGTGCTTTGGGCGAGAGTAGTAGCAGGATGAGCAACGTGAGGTTGACGCTGAATCCCGTTAGAATCCAAGATAGCGTTTATGTAGTGCTGAATTATGCATATCACAGACGGTTCTAAATAGGAACTGTCCAAACCGTCTGTGATATACAACGATTATCACAGACGGTTCGGAAAACCGTCTATGATGTCTTTTTCTGTAGTAGTGTAAATTAAGAACACAAGGTATATATGACTCAAACTCTGAGAAGAAGAATGCCCCAAACAACAATGATGCAGCAAAATCTCTTCCTCAATTCCACTGGCAGCCACAACCATTATTGTATCTACTGAACAACATACCACAATACACCCGGTAGAGAGAGAGACCGGCCCGGACTGTCCTCGTCACCGTATCTCTGCTGCAGGATATCTTCTCTGCCTCTTTTCTCGGTATCTCAAGTACCAAAGGTTTTTAATCCGGCAGCTTCGGTGTGTTGCGTGCTCGCATTATATAAGAGCGACCCCCGAACTAGCCAATCCGCACAAGCGTCACGAGTGGTACAAGCTTCTCATTTCTTGGGAACTTGTTGGCCATGGGTAGCTTGCCACCGGATCAACCACTTAATCCCGAGACGTTCACCGACGAGTCGAACGCCGTGGTCGACTTCCTTGCCGACTACTACCGCGACGTCGATAAGTACCCTGTCCGGGCGGCCGAGCTCGAGCCGGGTCTCCTCCGCAAGCGCCTTCCTGAGGCGGCGCCCGAGCGCGGCGAACCGATGGACAGCATACTGAAGGACGTGAGGCGGGACATCCTCCCGGGGCTTACACACTGGCAGAGCCCCAGCTTCTTCGCCTACTTCCCGATGAACGCGAGCACCGCCGGGTTCGCCGGCGAGATGCTGTCGGTTGGCCTCAACGTCGTACCGTTCGTGTGGGTCGCCTCGCCGGCCGCCGCCGAGCTCGAGGGTGTCGTGGTGGACTGGATGGGCAGACTGCTCGGCCTGCCGGACAGCTTCCTCTTCTCTGGCGGCGGCGGCGGTGTCCTGCATGGGAGCACGTGCGAGGCCGTCGTGTGCACGCTCGCCGCCGCGCGAGACCGCGCGCTGAGCAGGCTTGGGCATGAGGGCATCCTGAAGCTGGTAGTCTACGCCTCCGACCAGACGCACACAACCTTCCAGAAGGGCGCGAGGCTCGTCGGCATTCCGCCGTCCAATTTCCGCATCATCCGAACGTCGGCGGCCTCGGACTACGGCCTGACCGCAGACTGTGTCCGCGCCGCGGTGGAGGCCGACGTCGACAGTGGGCTAGTACCATTATACTTGTGCGCCACCGTGGGCACGACGGGGCTCGGCGCCGTTGACCCGGTCAGCGAACTCGGTGAGGTGGCACGCCGCTACGGCATGTGGCTGCACATCGACGCTGCCTACGCCGGCAGTGCGGCCATCTGCCCCGAGTTCCAGGGCTACCTCGACGGCGCCGAGCTCGCGGACTCGGTGAGCATGAACCCGCACAAGTGGTTCCTCACCAACATGGACTGTTGCTGCCTGTGGGTGACAAACCCCGTTGCCCTCACCACCGCGCTGTCCACCGACCCGGAGTACCTCAAGAACGTCGGCGCAGACGGCGCGACGAAGCCGACTGCCATGGATTACAAGGACTGGCAGATCTCTTTGTCGCGCCGGTTCCGCGCCATGAAGCTCTGGGTCGTGCTGCGTCGCTACGGCGCGGCAGGCATGCGCGCGTACATTCGGCGTCACGTTGCAATGGCCGAGTGGTTCGAGGGGGCGGTGGCGGCTGACGAACGTTTCGAGGTAGTGGCGCCGAGAAAGTTCTCACTGGTGTGCTTCCGCCTCCGGCCACGGTTCGATGGCGACGACGCAGTGGACACCGTCAACCGCGAGCTCCTCGCGGCAGTGAACGCAAGCGGGCGGGCGTTCATGACGCACTTCGTGGTGGACGGCAAATTCGTCATCCGGCTCGCCGTCGGCGGGGCCATGACGGAGATGCGGCACATCCGGGGCGCGTGGGATCTACTGCAGGAGATGACCAGCGATGTTCTGCCGAGCAATTAGTTGACTACGTACACATCATATTGTCGATCTTTATTGGCAGCCAGGCTGTATGAGTAGAGCTAGGCTGGTGGGATCTAGGCTTAGTGGATGCAAGAGGTGCTGTTTGATTGATTGTATGAATTGGTGTAGGTTGAGAAGAGATGCTATTTGGTTGATTGTATGAGCTGGTGTAGGCTGAGAAGAGAAGATGTATGATTGGCTGCATGAGAGTCTGATACGAAGAGAGCGTGTTTTTTTATGTCATTATTGATTGGTTATTTTTTGATGTCATTATTGATTGGTTGTTCCCAGAAGACTGGATTCAACTAGGTAGTTGACAGGGATATTGCATTATGAATTAGTTGTGATATTATTGAACTGGTTGGTTTTTTTCAACTGAAAATGCTAAAAGAGAATTGCAGTCTGCTTCCCTCAACAAAAGTTTGGATCTTGAAGGTAACATTTTAAACTAGAATTCTAAAACTAATGGAACGAACTGGCATTGGGGCAGTCAATCTATCTGACATTTTGTCTCGAAAGGAATGAACATAGAGATGTCATTATTGATTGGTTGTTCCCAGAAGACTGGATTCAACTAGGTAGTTGACAGGGATATTGCATTATGAATTAGTTGTGATATTATTGAACTGGTTGGTTTTTTTCAACTGAAAATGCTAAAAGAGAATTGCAGTCTGCTTCCCTCAACAAAAGTTTGGATCTTGAAGGTAACATTTTAAACTAGAATTCTAAAACTAATGGAACGAACTAGCATTGGGGCAGTCAATCTATCTGACATTTTGTCTCGAAAGGAATGAACATAGTATAATCATATTTATCAAGTAAAACATGATGATTATTTTCCCTGTACTTATTTAGATTCATAGAACTCTCTCAGATTATGTATTTTTATTTAGACAAGAGGCCTTCCCCCACTTATATTGAAAGCAACTTGTCTCAGATACAAGAGGAAAGGAAAAAGCAAAACAAAACACAAAGTATTTACTCGCTAGATACATCATCCATGAAAAGACAACTCCACAATCTGACGAAACAAAATGAACAAACACCCCATGTTCAACTTCTACACTTGCCAGGCAGAAAATTAGCCAGGTGCTGCATTTGTTGCTTGCATCATTCTAGCTTTAGATTGAATCTATTCCACCACCTGCTTCACCTTCATCTTGGCGTCCATCGGTATCAAAATCCTCCATCTCTGCAGATAGCCAAGAAGATTGAACAGAATTTTAGAAGGATGTTTCCTACCACTTGTTGAGTCTCCATTTTGATGCACGTATTTCATAGACTCCAGAAAACTACCCCCAAACTAAAAATGATCAGAGAATTCTTTTTGTATAAACCCCCAACCTCTGGCATAAGCTACATTCTCTAACACATCAGCGCCATTCAATCCAAACCTAGAACTCAATGATCACATAGCTGAGTCTAGCTTTCCTTTCCCAATATAACACACTAACATTCAGAAATGCAGAGCAACAATCATGCAAAATTCTGAATAAAATTCCAACCATCCAATGATTGTTTGATACTTTGATGGGGTTTGTTCAAAAACAGTAATTGCATAATGGAAGTCCTCCAAACCATGAAATTTGATAATAAGCTTCCTTCGTCGACTTCGCATATCCATCTAACAAATAATACATGACTATATGTTAAAATTATATTCCTTACACCACATTCAAATAACTAGTGCACAACTAAATATGTTAATGACAAATATATGTACAAAAGCTCATTGAAATTATTCAGCTCTAGAAGACAAACCTACACATATATATATACAAAACCTACAAAAACATTGTAAAGGAACTAACCGCTAGTGAACTAACTACAAAAACATTGTTGAAATTATTTCATTGGTCCTGTTTTTGCTACTAACGAAAGTTTCAGAAGTAATTGCCAGTGAACTCAACCAATTGAAGAAATGAACTAACTGCCAGTGAACTAACTACAAAAACATTGTTGAAATTATTTCATTGGTCCAGTTTTTGCTGCTATGAAAAGTTTCAAAAGTAATTGCCAATGAACTCAACCAATTGAACTAACTGCTAGTGAACTCAACCAATAGAAGCAAGCACAAGTACTAATTAAACACGAGCACAAATTAAGACAATAAACACGAGCACTAATTAAGACATTGACAATCAATACAAGCAAGCATATCCAAATAGAGATGAATTGCCAGTGAACTGCCAGTAAACAATAGAGGTATGAACTCAATAGAAGCAAGCATATCCAAATAGAGATGAACTGCCAGTGAACAATAGAGGTATGAACTGCACGAGACTGAGCCATGTTTCATCATGAGATTGAACAATAAATACGAGCACTAACTACCAGTGAACTGAGATATAACACAATAGAAGCAATGAAATTGAACTAACTGCAGTTATAGCACAACAAAAGCAATAGAAGCACCGCCAGTATGAACAATAGAAGCACTAACTGCCAGTATGAATTTGTATCAAAAAGAACTATATTCATGACATCCACCGCATGGAGAAATAGATCTACCTTTGCAAAATGTGCTACATCGGTGCGCAGGGCATGGCAACGGGCGGAGACGAGACGAGATGACCGGAGATGCGGGAGACTGGGGGCGGAGACGACCAGCTGGAGGCGCGCGGGGGTCGGAGATGGCTGGAGGAAGGAGGCACGCGGGGGTCGGATACGGCCGGAGGGCGGAGACGCGTGAGGGTTAGAGACGGGCGGACGGCTGGAGGAGCGCGCGGTAGCGTGGAGTGTGTGGGGGAGAAAGCCTCAGATCTGAGGAGCGATCGGCGGCGTGGAGGGCGAGCGGAGGAGCGCACAGCGTCATGGAGGGCGAACGAAGGAGCGCGCGACGGCGTGGAGGGCGAGTGGAGGAACCCGTGTGAGCGGCGGCGTGGAGAAACCCTTAGATCTGAGTTGCGAGAGGAGGAAGTGCGAGCGGAGGCATGCATTACATCTGAGGAGCCGTGCACGTTGCATCTACGGAGCCAGGCCCGCCGAAAATGCCCAAAACTTTTGTTTCAGCTGGGCCTGGCTCCGGGGCTACGGTTGCATCTGTAGGGCCTGGCCTAGTGATCTGAGAAGCCAACCAAAAAGACCACACTTGCATCTTCAAAGCCAAATCTCCTCAGATGCAGCCAACCAAACAAGCCATATGTGATGGCCCAGCCACGCATGCATATATATATGTCAAGTATTTCGTACATTCCGTCTGGTTTTTTATGCTTTTCCATTGGCTGTCCGGGAGGCTAGCGGTCATGGGGCTCACAATGGCCAAAGCAGCGTGAGCCATACGGGCTATGGGCGAGGAGGCACGCTGGCCACAACGTCAGGAGCGGGCAGTGGAGGGGCCAAGGAGAGCTCGACGACGTCATAGGTAACCCTCACGTGACCCTGCTTCTTTTCCCTACTACTTCCCTATCGTAGGCCCATGCCTCGCTGTTGTGACACCACGGAGTGTCGAAACCTTATATAATGTGAATGTTGAGGTCAAAAAACATTATGAAGGGTGGAATTAAGGTTAAAACCATAGGGTATGGAGGTTAATAGCGTTTCCGGGCCGTTTCCGGGAGTTTGGGCCTTTCCTGGGAGTTTTGGGCCTAGGGGAAAGGGTTGTGGGCTTTGGTGGGATGGAGTATGAGTCCATTTGGGATTAGGATACCTATTTGGGCTGTTAAAAAGGGCCTCCCCTCCCCTTGCTTCCGCCCCCACCACCCCTTGTGCGCCCCCCACCCCCTTGGGTGTCCTAGCCGCCACCTCCCTCCCTCTCCCTTTGCTTGCGCCACCCCCTTGCCCCCTTTGCTCCCCACCTCTCCACCACCCCTCCTCCACCCCCTTGCTTCCCTAGGGTAGCCTCCCCACCCCTGCACCTCGAAGATCCATCCGTTGGAGCGAGGAGCGAGGAGCGATCCGGGAGGAGATCTATTGGGTTTTCGTGCGTCGGGCGAAGGTATGGCCATGGGACTCCTTGGGATTGGGCTAGGTACTGTTCTAAGGATCATTATCATGTTTTTAGATCAATTGGTGGTGCTGGAATTGAGTAAATTAGATTAGATCTAGAAGTTGCCACGTTCTCTGTTTTGGACAGCATGAGCAGTCGACCTAGGGTTTTGTTTTTTGCCAATTTAGATTCCTAATTTGGTCGGCCTCCTGTTGAAGAAGTTGTAGGTAATTTCATTATCTTTCTGTGGGTATAAAGAACGTCCAATTCTGATCAGGCGTTTGAAAGTTATGGCTGTTTTACCAAGCGTGATAAAATCTGTGACGTGATTGGAACAGATCACAGTATTCTGTAGATTAAACCACTTTAGATTCCGAGCCAGTCTTTCCATATACTTAGAAAAAGTTGGGAAATTTCCTAATCTACTCGAGGATGTACTCGTTTAATTGATTCGGAGTCCCAGAACTCAAGTTATGTCTTTTGGAAGGTTGCTGTCCCGACGGGACAGAACCTCTGTTTTTGGGTGTTGCGAGTAGTTGGCAATGTCGGGGTAGATGAGGGTTTGCGTACTATTTTGTGGACATGATTGTGAGTGTGTGGTACCTTTTTGCAGGTGGTGTGACCCCGGGAGTGCCTTCTACTTCCCGCCAATCCGTTGCCCGTGGTTGAGGCAAGTGTGTTGTAATGGATAGCGATTTGTAGGTTGCTAGTTGAGACTAGATGACTTTGCTTATATGATATGATCACTTGCCATGCTTTAATGATTGCCAATGATATGATGAGTATGCTTATTATGTTATGATGCCATGTGTAATGTACAAGTTAATTATGATGTTGGCATATTTGCATACATGGCATGTTACATGGCCCGGGTGGTGAGAAAGTCATAACTAGTCCGGGGAAGGTCGGTGAGAAAGTTATGACTAATCTGGAGAGCCAATGAGTAAGTCCTACATCGTGATTCCATTCACCGCGGTGAACGGAAGCGAGGAGTAGGCACCCTCCATCTTCGGGATGGAAGGGGGGAGAGGGTGCACACCGACGGGTGTGTACTCAACCATACCGGTATGAGTTTCCAAGGAGATATGAGCATCGCATGGCATTGCATACATAATGATGATGATAATGATTTGTGATCATGAATGAGATGATATACATGATGTGAGTTGCTGTAGCCATGTAATTGTTTATGTTTGTACCATTGCAATATACTTGCTGAGTGATGAACTCACGCTTGTGTTTGTGTTGTTTATTTTAGGTACCATGACACCGGCATGTGGGAAGGGGAAATAGCTACACATCTTCACGTAGTCCAGCCACATTTACTATTGTTTAGTCAAGTTCATAATAAGTTCCACGGACTAGGTTTTTGGAATAACTTTTGTGTGCTTGTGATCCTTTTTTGCTTAGCCATAGTTTATGGAGTGGTTGGCTTTAGTATTATTGTCTTATGTTGATGCTATATTCGTTTATATTGCTGTTTTAGATGCCCTATGTTTTGCTATGAACTGCCTTGTTATTGCTATCGCTTCAATTCATGTTAAAACAAAGGAGATGCTGCAAATTTCGGTTTTTAGCATGTGCGCCTTTGCTGTAATTTATGTTTAATTGTGGTATTTAGATGTTGTTTAGTCTATGTTTGGTAGCATTCGGGCACACTAGATGCCGGGGTGTTACAGTTGGTATCAGAGCGGGCTGTAGGTCCTTGGAATATGTATTTTTAGTGTCATACCTTAGGTTACAACTAAAATGTGATGTGGAATAACTTAGAAACATGGCTTAGGTTTTTACTAAAATTTTGTCATAGGATAGCAACATTAAAACTTGTAAAAGTTGTATAACTAATCTAAAATTTGACACACAATGGATGCACAATAGGAAAGGGTATGGATATTGTTTCTTTACGCTTAAATGTTGTATTTTAGCTATGATGTTGAATGCTTCATTTGACAATGCATGTTGCTATGTCAATGAGATAAATGATTGAATTGCTCTTGTTATTGTGATAGAGTGGGGTTGTGGTGCCGAAGGGTTTCGGTCACCTCTCTTTATTCATAGTAAGGGTGAGGTTTAACGGTGTGGCCGGTTAGCGCCATCACCGAAGAACTATTAACCCCTGTAGGAGAAGAGTGCTTACCCTTTCTGTCGTAGATCGAGTAGTTGACTGGAGTCAAATAGAAGAGTTTGGTGGTGGATTCCTTCGGATGTTCTTTATCGTTCTGTGGTCGGTCTTGGTTGGTTTTCTTAGTTTTAGTTGACGGAAACCAAAAGAAAAGTGTTTGGTATTGGATTTTCGCGGATCGTTCCGTATGCGGTGTGTGGTTTTGTCTTCCTTGGTTGAAGACGAAGAAGAGGAGTCTAGTGTTGCGCTTCTTTTGGGCGCCTTTCCAGTTTTGATGCCTAGTTTGTTGATTGCTTTATGGGGAAGAAGCATTCAATTTATTCATGTGTTTGTCTTTCTCCAAGGTTAAAGGGGTTATTGCGGAGTTGTGCCAAACCTGGCTGTCAGGGCTGAAGTTCTGTGGCTTTGTAGGAATAAGTGGTGTTTGATTTCGTTATTTTACTGGTTTAAGAAATCATCTTTGAAAAAAAAACCCTTCTTGTTTCGTGAAAGTTTGGGGTTTGGTGTTAAGGTTTTATTTGCAAAGGTTTATTTGATCGCGTGGTTCCCTCTTGTGGGAGTCTTTGAGATTGAAAAGTGTTTTGGAAAATTCCTTTTGCATGACCAAGTTTGGGTTTGTCTCATTGCAATTTTGAGAGTCAAGTTTCCTTATGAATTTGGGATGAGCTTTAAAACTAAAATGCTGCAAATAAAGTAAGTAGTCTTTTGACTGAAATCGTTTATTCCTAGTAAGAATTGTTGTTTAGCATGTTATGTAGCATGTACCAATGTGGTTTATGGGATGATGCATTGTTAAGTTAATTTGTGAGTTGAAACAATTCAATGTGGTTGTTATCTCTAGCTTGAGAATAAATAGACTACTAGTGTTTAGTTTACTCTTAGCGAGAATGATTAAATGTGTTAATGTACATGCTTAGAATCTGTTGCTTTGTTATAAAAAAAATGCTTATGACCCTTGATAATGTTTAAAGTTTTAAACCCTGATGCATAGTTGAAACATTAAGATGATGTAGACTGTTGTTATTGTTAAGGAAACTTTGCTGGTTGTTTAAAGATGCTCTAATCTAATGGATTAATAGAGAAATTTAATCGTGTTGCCTAGTGACTTTAATTTGGAAGTTGATTAGAGTTGCTATTCATGTTGTTGCAAAATATTAGCATGATTGGAAGTATGCAGTCGTGTTCCTAAAATGCTAGTGTCGAGGCCAATTGGAAAGATATGGGTTTTGTAGTTTGATGATATTGCAAGAACTTTCTGCTGGTCTAACTTATTAAATTTAATTTAATAGTTGGAGTATGTTGTGTAGTGACAATTTTGTTGTAACTTATCTATAGGGTAGCTAAAAGTAATGTTGTCGTTTGATGATTATGCTCGTTGGTTGTTATTAATAATCTAGTAGTGGTGGTAATTGTTTAGATTACTTGTTGAAAACCATGGTTAAAATAGAGGAATTTGTAACATGTGGTGATGGAGTGAACTTTGGGTAATTAACATGATGAATGATTTTATCCTTAATGAATGTATAATTTAGAGTCTTACTTGTGAATTCTACCCTGTGGAGATAATATTTACATGTTGAAGTCGTTGTTTAATTGAATAAGGTTCGGTTGTCGAGACATGAATATGTAGGAGGTATGAAATTTATATGTTGATATTGCTGAAAGATTTGTTGAAGTACTATGTTTCAAATGTAGAATAAGATGTATTATGATATGATGATCCGTGGGGATCATGTCGATGTAGTCTTGGTTGGGTGTCTTTTTTTATAAGCACCATAAATTTTAATTAAAAGTGTTGGAAATGGTAACTAGAGAAAGAATTTGTTCCGTCAATTTTGTTAAAACCGGTTGGACTTTCTCAATGAGTAAGTAGTGAATTTCGAAGTCTTTAATGGAAAGCGTAGTGGAGCACTAGAGATGATTGTATTTATGCTGAGCTTGTGTTTAAAAGCTTTTGGACTGGTTTGGTTGTTTGCCATTTTGGTTGAAGGGTTTTCGGTCAAGGTGTTCCATATGTTGTGTTTGAGAGTTTCCCTAAAATTCGTAGAAATTGGTGCAAATATTTGGTTTTGGCTAATTTGTTTAGTTGGTGCTATGAGTATGGATTTACACCCCAAAAGTTTTTGAGTGGATCGCGCCCTTCGCGTGCACCCTGAATTTATCTTTGGAATAAATTTTAAAGGAAGCAGATGGACATAGTGGGTGTGTTGGAAACTCTTGAGATTTAATTTGTAACTCTTTTTGACTGGAGTTGGATTTATTTGCATAATATGTGTAATGTGTGCGAGTGCTTCAAAAAGGTGGATTTTGTGAATGTTTTATAAAGTGATTTTGTTAGTGAGGTGTTCCCTTTTGGAAATGAGTTTCCCTCTCCTTGAGAAAATTTGTGACGGTTGTGGGAGTAGATGCTCTCTTCCAAAATGTTGGATTTGGATGAAATGCAATGTTTTGCAAGTTCAGTTTTCAATTGATGTGGGATGTGATGCGACGTGGTGTTTTACTGTCAACTATGCTGCCGTCATAGTCCATATGAATTTCTCAACCTTCGATGTTAATTGTGTTTCCATTATTTGATACCGAGGAAGAAGTCATTTGGTGAATGACTATTCGGTATCGTTGTTACATGATGAATGAAGGGTGAAAAAGGAAAACGAGACATTGTTTATGCATAATTAATCATAAAGGAGTCGATGAGCCAGGTCGGTGAGAAAGTCATAAATGGTTATATGACTAATCCGGAGTGCTCTTGAAAGGTGTGCATTCATGTCATGAATCGAGATGTCTAATTCTTTCTAGTATGAAAGAATGAAGAATTTCTGGTATGTTGGTTGTGGTGTAGGAGATTTGTGTTTCCCTTGCGTCTTGGCTCAGGAAGTTAAAATGAATGCTCTTTAGTTATTGTCGAATTCTATCCAAAGTGGCTTTTAGCGCTTTGGAGTTCGAATTGTTGTATGTGGATCAGTTTGGGTTCATGGGTTTTGGTTGAGCTTACTCAATGATTGTACCCTTTGTTCTGATTCTTTGAAAGGAAGAATGCGAGGGTGAGACCTTCTAAGAAAGGAAAATTTAGTGTGGATTGGTAATGACCTAAGATATTAGGCGTTGCTAGTGGTTGATCGTAACTAGTTTGGAAGTGAAGAGTAAAAGGAAGGTTGGGTATGACCCAATTCAAACTTTCTTGGAGAAATGTCATTGAGGTGTTCCTTAGTAGGGTTGATCCAATGATTAGTGGACCACTTGGTGGTTGCTAGTAATTGCTTTCTGTTTTTGAAGAGTATTGGATCTTTTGTCGCCGATCTTAGAGTGTTGTGTCTCACTTAGTTTGCGTCGTCTTGAATACGACGAACCACAGTTGAGAGGTTGAGACGTGAATCACTTTTGTGCGTGGGAGCGGAAGATAGATCTAGAAGTTGGTACCATGTCCTTCTGGAGAGTGGCTTTGGTTAAATGGATCAGGCACTTTAGTGCCAAGGAATGCATAGAATGAGGAGTATGAGACCGTTTTCTTTTGTGGGCCGTTTGAGGATTTATCTTATAGCTTGGGGTCGTGCTGAGACCATGTGTTAGTACTTTGTGTTTCAATGTTGAGTAAAGTTCTCACAAGTTTTGATTGCGAGTTATCATTAGAGCCATTGGTCTTCGAACCTAGGCGTCCGTAATTACAGTGGCTTTATTTAGAGAAGCGACATGGGAGTTGAAGTCTCGCGGAGGCGAGCTTTACTGAAAGCTCTTTTCTTCAGGTTTGAACCGCGAAGATAAGATCTCTATGTGTTGTTGGTTTGGTGTAGTGTCATGTCTTGGATTTGAGGTCGAATCCTGTTGAAGGGGGGGGAGAGTGTGACACCACGGAGTGTCGAAACCTTATATAATGTGAATGTTGAGGTCAAAAAATATTATGAAGGGTGGAATTAAGGTTAAAACCATAGGGTATGGAGGTTAATAGCGTTTTCGGGCCGTTTCCGGGAGTTTGGGCCTTTCCGGGGAGTTTTGGGCCTAGGGGAAAGGGTTGTGGGTTTTGTTCATGTGCAAGGTGTTGCTCGAGAGCCAATGTGGTCGATGACGGGACCTGAACTAGGTTCATGGAGGAACTGAGGTTTGAGAATAGGTTCAGGGAGGACTGAAGGTCTTGGTGGTTAAGGATGTCATGCGGGACGTTCGGGCTAGAGAACAGTGCACATGAGGAGTTGTTAGTCACGTGAGTATGGCAGGTGGGTCGTACGCGTGCAAGAGTTGTAATCGTTTGGGGTAGCTTGCATGTATTGGGCCAGGTTGGACCAAATGGACATGCATACGTACTCTTTAGGGATGCTTCTTATAAATAGGAGGGGTTGTCTCCTGTTTATGTGCATTAGAGCAGAGCGCAATTGAGCATTACGCCAGACCTGTTTTTAGGGTTTGTACTCTTTTGATGGGAGTACTTTAGACAAAAGAAATAAAGATCAATTTCCTCAGAGATCCTCTGCGTGCTACGGTAATCTCGAAGCTACAGTAATTGCGTTGCTACAATATTCTTTGTTTTGGTTTTTTGGTTGCACGCCTGTTTTCTTTCTAGATTGGATCTTTGTATACATTGATTCTTTGCGTTTCTTCTTGATTTTATCCATCCAAAATCTTTCTAGGGCTTCAATTTAGCGTTCCTCAAAGTTTTGTTGGTTAATCTCTTGTAGTTTTTGTTTAATCTTGAAATTAGGGTTTGATCAATTCTCGTCATATTCTGTCATAGCAAGCTTGCGAGGTTCATAACTTTTTATCCGTATGTCCGATCAAGTTGTTTCTTTTTGGGTTCAGTTTGTTTTGGAATCTAGTTTCTGTTTTTCAAATTTTAGATCAATCTGACGGTTGAATCTCTAGAAAATTGTGATTTACCGAACATCTATCAATCTGTTTTTGTTGAATACAAAGCAATTATTTGATTCTGATTTGGGGTGAAGTTTGAGTAGATTGAAAATTTGGTTTTAGCTTCCGCACAATCATTCATCCCCCCTCTTATTGCTATATTCGTATACATCGATCCTACAAGTGGTATCAAAGCCTAGGTTCTTCTAATCTATCTTAACCGGTGATTAGATTAATGGATTGTTATTCGACAAAATCGTGTGTGTTCGATGGTGTTGATTTTCTGTTTTGGAAGGTCAAGATGGAGGCTTTCATCCAAGCGTAGGGCTTCGCAATTTGGGAGAAGGTTTACAAGCTATATCAAGTTCCTGAGAACGACAACGTCAACGACGCCAATCATGCACATGTTGAAGCAAATAGCAAGGCGCGCAACTTGATCATCCAAGGCTTGGGATGCAGCGACTTTGATCGAGTGGTTCATCTTTGATCCACATATGAGGTTTGGAAATCTCTTTGTGATTAGCATGAGGGTTCTAACACTGTCAAAGAGGTTCGCCAAGATATTTACAAAAAGAAATATATGCGATTTGAGATGAAACCTGGTGAGTCGCTAGATGACTTCTTTGCACGCTTTAATAAAATTTTTAGCAATCTACGTGTTGTTGGAGTTAGCTACACTGATGCGGCTAATGCTAGACAATTGCTTGGTGCTTTGGACATATCAATTTGGGAGATGAAAGTAACATCCATTAGAGAATCAACTGTAATGAGTACAGTTGCTTTAGATGTTCTTTATTCTAAGTTGAAAACTCATGAGTTGGATGTTCTTGCTATGAAAAATGATCATAAATCAATCGCATTGACCTCCTAATCTAGCATGTCTCATAATAATGCTTCTTCAAGTTTTGCTTTGTCTTTCTTGTCTTCACTAACTAATGAACAGATTGAGGAATTTCCGGAAGAAGACTTGGCATCACTCTCTTCTTGGTTTAACAAAGCTTTGCAGAATGTGAGAATGAGGAAGAAAGGTGGTGGTGGTCCTCTAAGATGCTATGAGTGTGGTGATCTCAACCATATTCGTCCAAATTGTCCTAAACTTGCAGGTAAAGCATCATGGAAGGAGAAGGACAATGACAGAAGAAAAGAGAAGAAGAAGTTCCCTTCAAGAGATAGAAAAAAGAAGAGCTTCATCAACCCCAAAGTGGTCCACCGAGTTCTTTCCGCTCTTGAACAAGTCAATTTGAGCGATTTGGATTCGGAGAGCAGCGAGGACGATGCAACTCCAAGCAAGCATGACTTGATAGGGTTGTATCTCATGGCCAAAAGCAGCGACAGCTTCACCGAGGACGATCATGACAGCGACTTCAATGAGGTAGATCCTCCTTACGATGAATTGGCTATTGCTGTTGCTTGTCTTGGAAAATTGCTTAACAAACGTGATAGAAAAATTAAGAAATATGATATTATTGTGGAATCATTGAATGCTGAAATTACTAAACTCAAGACCTTGATTCCTGATGATGATGCTTGTAAATCATGTGACTTAATTTACAATGAGCTTACTTTGCTTAGGAAAGAACATGTTACCTTGTTAGAGCACATTAATGCTGAAAATGAGAAAAATGAGAAACTTGTTAAACATGCTAGTTGTTCTACTATTGATATGCATGATACAACTCCATGTTCTAAATACTCCATACTAGAATTGAAGTTGCATGATGCAAATGCTAGGGTTTCTCAAATGACAGATGAGTTGCTCACACATGAGGTTCTTTCATGCTCAACTTGTCGCAAGCAAAAAGGAAAAGTGGATGTTCCCTGCAATAATTGTTTAACTCTTGCTAAGAAAGTTGATTACTTGCAAAATTCTTTGGAACGGTTCACTAATGGCAAGAAAAAGTTGAACATGATTTTGGACCAATCTAAGGTTAGCTCAAACAAGAAAGGTTTAGGTTTTGATCCCTATGCTTCATATGAAACTAAACCTCGCACTGTTGTTTATGCTCCTTGCAATGACAAAATTGAGATTCTTAATGAGCCTAAGAAAATTTTCTTTAAATCTGCTGGTCTTTTTATCTTCCTCTGTGATGAATACAAAATGTGCTTCTACTGTCAAAGCTAAACATCATATTAAGTACACTTGCACTCATTGTGGTAGAGATGGATATTTAGTAAATTTTTGCTTTAGACTAGCCAAACAACAAAAGAAAGAAAGGACCAAGGCTAGGTCTAATTTCAGAAAGGCACACTCTGCTTCTCATTATGTGCCTAGGGTGAAACAAGCACCTTTTGTTGCTAAAAACACGGGAAAAGACAAATCTGATTTTGTGCATAAGAATACTCGTGTTGTGCCTACTGTTGTGCGTCGTGTGTCTCAGTACTGGATTCCTAAACATCTTATTTCTAACCCCAGTATCGAGACCTCGATATTTTCTACTTCTATGTAGGCTTCTCATGCGAGGAAGGACAACATATGGCTAATGGAGTCCGGATGCTCATGCCACACGTTTGGTGATAAGATTTGGTTCTCCTTCAGTCGTGCATCTCGTGCTGAAAGTGTTACTTTTGGAGATGCTTCTTCCACTTCTATTGTGGCAAAAGGTACAGTGAGATACAAGTGCATATGTTCATGGGGAGAGTCTCTTTGTTCATGAAGACGACGATGATGATAATGTCGAGAATGAGGAAGGCCGGATATACAATTTGCTGTGTGCTTGTGTGCTCGTTTTCAAACTTCCCACGTGCTTTACATCGACAAGCTGTCAAGAGAATTTTCAGGTATCTCCATGGTACTCAAGATTTTGGCATTTGGCTTTCTGCTTCCCTTGCATTAGTTGAAGAGTTTTTTTTCTGATGCTGAATTTGGAGGATGTAGATTTGATAGAAAAAGTACATCTGGTTCATGTCACTTCTTGGGTAATTCTCTCATTGCATGGTCATCTAGAAAACAATCTTCTGTTGCATAGTCAACTGCTGAATCTGAATATGTGGTTGCTGCTAGTTGTTGTTCTCAAATTCTCTGGATAGTAGCTACACTTAAAGATTATGGGGTCAATCAGGATAGTGTTCCTCTTTTATGTGATAACACTAGTGCAATATGTATTGCTAAGAACCCCGTGCAACATTCTAGGACAAAACATATTGATATTAGATTTCATTTTCTCAGATATCATGTAGAAAAAGGAAATATTGTGCTTCACCATGTGGATACCGAACATCAATTGGACGATATTTTCACAAAACATTTGTCTTCTTCTCGTTTTGCTTTTATTCGAGGAGAACTTGGGGTTGTTCATCCAATGGGCTTGTTTTGAGGGGGAGTTTGTGGAAACTTTGTGATTCTTAGTTTACACTTAGGCTTTCTTTTGTGTTTCTTAAAAAAAAAGAAAAAATATAGAAAAATTATGAAAAAGTATTGAGCATTATATTTGATACACATGTCTTTTGAAGCCATGTCTTTGTAACTTCATGTTTATACATATATGGTTTAGATTGTGGCATGACTATTTAAATGGAATGAAAACTTGAATTAAATCTTGTCATGGTTGAACTTTCTTGGCATCTTGATCCTGTGTCAAAAGTGCTTAATGTGAAAGTTTTCAAAGTTAAAGAGCTAAAAGCTCAAAAAGTGATATTTGATAGATGCTAGATCAAGGTTATGCACTGTCGCACTTCTTCTTTACGAGACTGCTTATCATTGCACTTTGATATGAACTTGGAAGAAGTTGTGTATGACTGAAACCATGAAACCTTAAGCTCATTGCTTGGTATGGTTGAAAAGTAAGGCTGATGGTGCATATAATTCCTTGTAATCTTTATATTCTATTGCAATCAATCAAAAAATCAGTTTTTCAAGCACCAAAGAAGTGCACAAAAATTCAATGTTTTCAGGTTTTGATATAGTTGAGCAAGGGAGATCATGCCATGCCAAAAATCGTTAATAGTACTTGATTTCTAGTTGTGCTTACTCTATATTGTCCACGTGTAGATTTGAGGGTGTAAGTATCTTGGATAGCATGACTTGGAGATGAATTTCATTTGTGAATGACTTATAGTGCTTAGTACATAAAAAAAACAAAAAAAGATTTTTGTTCTCTCTTTTGTATTCTTGATGAATCCATTGTCAAAGGGGGAGAAGTTTGGAGATTCTTGGGAGAATTTTTGAGATTCTTGGAGAATTTTGGTCACATTGCACATTCACACACACATTGTTCTTCTTAGGGGGAGATTTTTCTTATTTTCACCTATGGGAAGTTTTTCACTTTGCATTTTTGTCAAAAGGAGAGGTTTTGTGTTTTTTACTTTTGGCCTTTTATTTTGAACTTCTTGATTTCAAAAACTTTTCTTTTGAAGTGAATGCCAATGATCAGTCCTAAATGGTGTTGCCAATGTTTTCATCAAGGGGGAGATTGTGAAATCATGTGATAAAAAATTAGCTTAATGGTGCATTTGGCAGTGCAAAGTGTTTGTGCTCTGGCATGTGTGGTGCTTGTGCATGTGTTGTCCAATTTGATCCATTGACGTGCTTGTGATATGCTTTGATTAAGTGTTTCAGAAAAAACTCTTTGCACTGGACCAAATTGTCAAGAAACAGTAAGTTTTATATGCACGTCAGACCAAATTTGTTGGTCCGCCGTGAACATGCTTTTGAGCTTTGCGCCGGACCAAGTTTCTTGAGAAAACAGTAAGTTTCATATGTATGCCAGACGAAATTTTTTGGTCCGTCGTGAACGATGTTTTGAGGTCTGTTTTCGCATTACGCCGGACCATTTTTCTTCAGTCCGTCGTGAACATGTTTTTGAGCTTTTATGCGCCAGACCAAGTTTCTTCGAAAACAGTAAGATTTGCATGTACGCCGGACCAAAGAATTTGGTCCGCCGTGAACATGCGTTTGGTGCTTTGGAGCCAGACCAAGTGTTAATGCAAACTGAGTATAGCACATGTACTATAGACTGTTTTATTTTTAGTCTGTCGTGAACATGATTTTGAACATTTTTGTGCTGGACCAATTTGGCTTGTAACCGAGACTTCAAAGTGTATGCCGAACCATATTTGCGGTCCGTCGTGAGTTGCGCTGGACCGGAGTTTAGTCCGGCGTGAACGGCATTTTCAAGTGGTGATTTCCTGTGTGCGCCGGACCAAGGATTTGGTCCGTCGTCAGAGTGAATGCATTTCTCGAAGGTTTCTCTTATGAGTTGGATCAGTTTGGTTGTAGTTTGAAGTTGGTTTGATTTTATGCAATGATCGTGTGAGTAGTTGCATGGCCTAATGTCGAGTCAAGTCGCGGACTTGTGCTTGGAATTGTTTTGTGTTTTGTTCATGTGCAGGTGTTGCTCGAGGGCGAACGTGGTCGATGACGGGACCGGAACTATGTTCATGGAGGAACTGAGGTTCGAGACTAGGTTCAGGGAGGAATCGAGGTCTTGGTGGTCAAGGATGTCATGCGGGACGTTCGGGCTAGAGAACAGTGCACATGACGAGTTGTTAGTCACGTATGGCAGGTGGGCTGTATGCGTGCAAGAGTTGTAATCATTTGGGGTAGTTTGCATGTATTGGGCCAGGTTGGACCAAGTGGACATGCATACATACTCTTTAGGGTTGCTTCTTATAAATAGGAGGGGTTGTCTCCTGTTTATATGCATCAGAGCAGAGCGCAATTGAGCATTGCGCCAGAGCTGTTTTCAGGGTTTGTACTCTTTTGATGGGAGTACTTTAGATAAAATAAATAAAGTTCAATTTCCTCAGAGATCCTCTGCGTGCTACAGTAATCTCGAAGCTACAGTAATTGCGTTGCTACAGTATTCTCTGTTTTGGTTTTTTGGTGGCACGCCTGTTTTGTTTCTAGATTGGATATTTGTCTACTTTGATTCTTTGAGTTTCTTCTTGATTTAATCCATCCAAAATCTTTCTAGGGCATCAATTTAGTGTTCCTCAAAGTTTCGTTGGTTAATCTTTTGTAGTTTTTGTTTAATCATGAAATTAGGGTTTGATCAATTCTCGTCATATTCTGTAATAGCAATCTTATGATGTTCATAACTTTTTATCCGTATGTCCGATCAAGTTGTTTCTTTTTGGGTTCAATTTGTATTGGAATTTAGTTTCTTGTGTTCAAATTTCAGATCAATCTGATGGTTGAATCTCTGGGAAATTGTGATTTACCGAATGTCTATCAATCTGTTTTTGTTGAATACGAAGCAATTATTTGATTCCTATTTGGTGTGAAGTTTTAGTAGATTGAAAATTTGGTTTTAGCTTCTGCACAATCATTCACCCCCCTCTGATTTCTATATTCGTATACATCGATCCTACGCGTACCCAGCACCACAGCAGGTGCGATGTTTGCTTCTTCAACAGTAGCATGATTGAGACGACCACATCCAAAGCCTTAAGCTGGCTTAGGGGCTGATCGACTCCATTGGGAAGCTCCACGTCCACAAGCTGGACCTTGTGGACGAGTTGGTGCACTTTGTGCTTGAGGGCGGGCTGGTGGTTGCTTATGTGGATAGATAGTGACAATATGCCCTTTTTCACCACAACCATAGCAAGTAACAACAGCAAATCGATTCTGGCCTCCAATAGACTGCCCTCCGCGGTTATAAGGTTGAACCGCTGGTGGAGAGGGGCGATGAGTGTACCCTTGAGGCCTTGGAGGTGGTGATGTAGTAGAATGCACACTGGATGGCGGCCCTGCACACGGCTTTGAAGAACCGGTGCTTGCTGATTTTTGAGCCATCCACTTGCCCTTCCGGCTCTCAGTCACTGCCTTCGCGCTATCTTCAACGTGGATTTCCTTGTCAACCAATATTTGCATATTGGGAATGTCATGAGCAGCAAGTAATTATTTGATCTCCTCATTAAGGCGCTCCCGGAAGAGAGCAACCTTCCTTGCTTCGCTTGGTATTTCATCGGTGACATACCGAGCAAGATAGTTGAACCGATGAAGGAAGTCCATAATAGACATGGAGCCTTGTTTGAGGTTATAGAACTCCATCTTTTTAATCTTCATCAGACTTGAGGGGATGTGAGCAGTGCGAAAGGCTTTCTTGAAAGCCTCCCAAGTAGTTATCTGGCCCGGTGGGTGAATAGCCTTGAAGCTATCCCACCAGGCTGCAGTGGCTCCTTGTAGATAATATGCAGCAAATTGCACTTTTTTCTCATCATTGCACCTCGCGATGTCGAGTTTGCACTCAATGTCGTGAAGCTAATCGTCAGCGTCTAGCGGATCAGTAGCTGAAAAAAAACTTGGTGGACGAGTTTGCTGGAACTCGGCCAAGTGCGATTGGGGCAGTACGGCTGCCATTCCACCGTAAGCTATTGCATTGAAATTTTCTAAATTCTGGACCATTCTTTCCAGGAGATGTGTTAGCATTGCCAGAATTTGAGCTATGGACGGAGGAGGTGGCAACTCCTCACTCCGGTTAGCCTCAAGATGACTGCGTTCTTTGCTTGCCCCATCCATCGGTGCACTTGAATGTTGAGTCTCACGGCTTCGAGACCCTGGGCTCGGTGGGTTAGGATGTGCCGGATTTGGCACTTGATCATCTGGATCGCAATCCTCATTGGCAGCATTGTCTGCCACAAGAGCACACACAGAACACATTTTTGGCATCCTGCAACACGTACAAGATTCAATAATATTCGCAAAACGGGTGTTAGTACGACATGGGATGGAATTGTAATGAACAAGGGATGAATAATATCACTTAATCACAGCCAAGAACTAATTGTTATGCTCGAATGAAATTGCGTACAGCAAGGGAAACTTTTGCATTTTTGCAATGAAATTGAAGATAACAACTTAGCATAGATGGCATACATAAGTGAGTTCATCATGGGGGCCATTACAAAATTCCCGAACCTCCCCATGGCAGGTTTTGTACATCACAAGAGTACAACAAAGGTTAGCTCACACAAATGCCCAAAAGTGAGCGCAAGCATCTAGATCGTCATGTATAAACCTAAACATCACCACCGTTGGTGGTGGCGCCAGAAGTGCTGGGGGTGCCTCGAGCTGCAGGTGGAAAAGGAGGCGGCGCGGGCATCATCAGCTTGTACTCATGCCCGTTGTAGACGATGTTTTGGCCTTTCTCTGCTCTCAAAGGAACGCTAGGGCGAGAGGCCGAGACGCAACGTCCATGTCCTCCTATTGACATCCAGGAACGACGAAAGATGCAATGATATGAGCCATACGGGCGCGGAAGGTCCTTCGCTGGCTTAAAAGCGTCGTTCTCACTGTACAAGATGTCGTCGGTGAAGAACCCGTGGTGACGGAGTGGTGCCATATGGATCTCCAGCTTGGAGACGCAGTGTCGAGTGCGGATCAGCTCATCGTGAAGGCGTAGGAGGTACCGATCGAGGGAACCCATCATCCTGACATGCCAAGCCAGGGTGGGATCCACTGGAGCGTCGGTCGAGACGTAGGTGTTGTCGAGAATGTCTGGCTCCCATGAAGGACAATACGGGAACATCTGCGCTAGCTCGGGGACATCGTGGCGGACGCGAACGATGGCAACGTAGGCACCATCGAGCACAACCGAGAGTGGGCTAGTCGCCGTCCCGGTGTAGCGCTGAGTCACCTCTCCTCCATGGCGTCCATGAATGGACACCTCCATGGTATAGAGGTAGGAGGCCAGGCTCACCGCAGAACGAGAGATAAGATACTCGGGCTGCTCTGTGAAACCTACGCGACATATCCCATAAGGCCTCCTAGGTGGAGCCTTCTAGGATAGTGCGTATATAATAGCATGGCTCCCAACATCCTGCCATCTAGAAACATGAAAAAGGATCAAGTTAGCAAATACTTGCAAGGAAATGAACAAGTTTGTAAAAATGGAGAGCGAATAATCAGCAAAACAGCATTATATAAAATCTGTTCGGCAACTTCAACGAATTTTTAGATATAGGTACAGAGATACAAAAATTTTGAAAATTTTTGGGTAGCTTCCTGCAGAAGTTTTCTGACATAGAAAAAATTTTAAAATTTGTTTTACTTACAGATCTCCCTACAAAAATTTCTAAGTGAGGTGCTGTCCAGAATTTTTCGCTGCAAGCCTATCGCTATGTTTTTCTCCTTTTTGACCTTGATCCCAATCTTGAGAACCTACCAAATTTTTATGGGATTGCTACTATATCCTCTAGATCAATTCCACAAAGTTTAGTTGCAAATTTTAGGTTTTTATTCTATTAATCATACCAAATCCTATTCTCCTTATTTTCGCTTCTAACCAATACACATCTAATATTGGAATTGGAGAAGCTTTTAAAAAGTTTTTCGTCTCATGAAGAGACGGTTTAGAGTAAGATAAGAGTTGAGAGCTCTCTCTAGAGTCCTTACAAATTTTATGTTTTAATTTTCCAAATCGTCTTTTAACTTTCAAACCCTTCCTTTGAATGGGATGAGAAGTAGATTAAACTCATTTTTCAGGTTTTGCCACTTCCAGAAGGATAGTAATTTGAAGTTCGAGATAAGCATAAAACCATTTTGAAGAGTAAAAGAGGGATGATGCTATATAAGCATAAGAGTAGCAACCTACCCTTTTACAAATAAGATTTTTTAGTTAAAATATATTTTTGAGGGAAAGATTGTCCCTAAGTCTATCGTCCATACTAACTAGGGCTTCACTACAGTCGTATGGGCTCATATACCACCTATTGTGGGGGCTCCGGTCTTAGATTAGCGATACGCATTCTTACTGTTGCAGCAGACTGGGAATGATGCATCCCGAAAGAACTCCGAATCGCTCATTTGAAACCGTACCTGGATTGAGATCAACCAATCGGCACAACACTCGTGCTTTTGCCAACCGGTTGGAAGCAATCCGAGCTTCCCGCATATGTGTCCGGTGCTAGTCCCCAAGATCAACGCCTAGCACCCACATATTTGGCACTCGAGATGATTCATAACACATACACATGAACATAACATAAAAGTAGTATGGGAGTTAATACATTCGCATAATATTACAAGTGCACGGCCGACCGGCCAAATATACAACAAAAGAGTAAAGTGCAGGGGAATAAACATAAGACCCAAAAGGAGGACTACGGTATGCCATCCAACCCAAAGGCATCCGACTGCAGGCAAAACCCAATCAACCATCCAAATAATCGTTTGACCCCGGTTCGAAGAAAGCATCATCGGGAACGTCCTCATTACCTTCTTCTACACATTTTTAAGTTGAGCAAACGATGAGTACACGTATGTACTCGCAAGACTTTAGTGTATGGAAGTAGTTATGCATGAAAGGCTATTCAATGGAAGAAACTTCTACTCTAGGTTTAATTTTTAGCATAAAGCAAGTTTCATTTGTAATCATGCAATTTGATAAACATCGACAGTATTGAAATGAGCATTTGATTAGAAACTACGAGTAGTACGTAAAGTATTTGAACAACCATTCATGACCCTCCATGGCTGTGGAGGACATAGGAACCAGTTGTACGCATGGAAACCTAAGAAGACCAAACGAAATAGGGATGGACGAAGTCAAGCGTGTATACCCCAGAGATCTACTTATTACCTCATCATAACTGATCAAGGAAAGAGGAAAGAAAAGATTGTAACCGTAGGGGAAATCTCCCCAGATAAGGAAAGTTACGATCCCTTTACTTGTAACTAACTCGGACTCTCCCCCTTGTAACCGAGTTGGACTCCTCTATCTCCCCATATATAAGAGGGGTGGGGGGATCTCAGGAGTAAGAGGGACAAGAGGAGAGGCCATACACCACATAATCCCATAACACAAGACTAGGGTATTACCTCCACCACAGAGGGCCCGAACCTGTCTAAACTTTTGTCTTGTGTAACCATCGAATCCCTGATCCAGCACCTTGCCCCGTAGATTAATACCCCCCGAGATTATTGCCGACACCATACGTTAACAGTTGGCGCTCCAGGTAGGGGAGCGCGAAGATCAATCCAGGCGATCTCGATGGCTTCCAGAAACGGCCTCACCTTCGCTCCAGGACAGGTTTTTTTGCTTCGAAAGTCTATATTTCATCGCCGATGAGCTCAGCACCCTTATCTCTTCGGACTCAGATCAGATCCGGTTTGAGAGTTCTCCCAATTTCCGTTCGGTACTTGTGATCGGAAGCAGTCTACCCAAATCACAGAACCGAAGGGGAGCCGAAGAAACAAAGACAGAGCTTGTTCGGCATGAAGACCAAGACGGCCGCGCCCGATCACTTTAAAATCGGGCGCGCAACATCAATGAGGATATCTTGCATGCTTGAATGGGGAGCCAGTCGATTTTCCAATCTCCGCAGCAAAATATCATGGCCACCAAGACACTCCTTGACACATTGGGTCCCATGATCGAACCCAATAGTCCAGCTGCTCCGATCATGGCACAACTCAAAGCTATGGTGACGGCTGCGGCAATCCAGCACAACCATCAGGGCCAGGCGACGAAACACCCATGTACAGGAGAAGAAATGCACACTGCCAGCAGTCGGACCAGAAGCAGTCGGATGGAAGGCAGTCGGCACAAATCCCTCTACGATAAGGATGTTCGCTCTGCCATCCACCGTGACCTCTACCAGGACCTCGACGCCAGGAGGCAGGAACGGGATGATGACGAGCGGCGTCGATGAGATGACGATCGCTAGCGTTTCGGCATTAATCATGATCGAGACAACCGACACTCCACAATCGGACCATCGGCCATGGCAACCATAGAAACCGGCACAGCCCGCGCCAGGATGGAGACGGCTGAGTGGACTCTTCACCGCGCTACCACCATGTTCGATGCGACGAGGAACCTATTGACAGAATCAGAGCATTCACTGCTCGCCTCCGCCTAGTGCAGTGGCCGGACGGTTTTAATCCGAAAGGCATCACTAAGTTTGATAGGGAAAGAGACCCAGAAGCCTGGCTGCAGGTCTATTCCCTTATAGTCAAAATGGCCGAAGGGGACTGCAACATGATGGCAAACTACTTGCCAGTCATGCTAGCTCCTTCGGCCCAAGCATGGCTTACAGGGCTTACAAGGAATTCCATCGATTCTTGAGGAGACCTATGTGACCAATTTATTACGAATTTTCAGGGCACTTTTGAGAAGCCTGGAACCCCCTAGGACCTCTACCAGCTTCATTAAAAGAAGAATGAATCTCTGAGAGAGTTCATCTGGTGATTAACGCAGAAAAAGAACAGTTTTCGAGACGCCTTGGATGCGATCGTCGTCGTGGCCTTCCAGAAAGGAGTCAGTGATCCTGATCTCATCAAGAAGATGTCTCGAAAACCTCCAACCACGGCTCGGGAGATGTTTGCCTTGGCCGATCGATATGCGGCTGCATCAGACGCATTAGCGGAACGCCGAGAGGATCGACCCCCACAAAAAGACAAAAAAGATCATGCCGAACCCTCGAAGCAAAAGGAGAAGAAACGGAAGGGCGAGGAGTTGGTCGCGGCAGCCGAGCGTGGACGGATGAAAGCTCCACAGAACAAAGAATATGATGAAGTAATGAATGCCCAATGCACTTTCCACCCAAAGGGAAAGCATGCGGCAAAAGATTGCTTCACTTTGAAAAGATTCGCATGGGAAAACCGAAATTAGTCAGAGACCAAAGATAAGAAGGAAGCTGGGAAGAAAGAGGACCCCTCCACGGAAGGCGACTTCCCAGAGATCGAGCATGAACTCAACTTCATATTTTGGGGCTCAAGCGCGTATGAGTCCAAGCGGAAGCAGAAGCTTACCGCCTGGGACATCAATGCGATCACGCTAGTGGCCCCCCAATACTTGAAGTGGTCAGAAGTCTCCATCACCTTCGATCTTTCGGATCATCCTGACCACATTCCCTTTCCTGGCAGATATCCACTGGTATTGGACCCAGTCATCCTTAGCGTAAAGCTCAAAAGGGTCCTGATTGATGGAGGAAGTGGGCTCAACATCCTGTTTGCTAAAACCATTGACGACATGAAGATCCCACGCTTGGAGCTCAAGCAGAATCCGTTGCTATTTCACGGCGTAATTCCCGGGACTTTCTCCGTGCCACTCGGATAGATTGTTTTGTCCGTGACGTTCGGTACAAAAGACAATTACCGGACAGAATGCATGAACTTTGAAGTGGCTGATTTCGAGACGGCGTACCACTCCATCTTGGGAAGACTAGGCTTGGCAAAGTTCATGGTCGTGCCACACTACACCTATTCGATACTAAAGATGCCGTGTCCAAAAGGCATCATTATGGTACGGGAGATGTCAAGCAATCTTTCTAGTGCGACAAAGAGAGTTGCGAGTTGGCTGAAACCCTACGTGCATCGGTCGACCTGGAGAGACTCTGGCTAACAACATCCACTCAGCAATACGAGGAGATCCCATCCAAGAAGCAAGCTAAGGCGGGAATCAAGCCCGATGAAGAGGTCAAAAAGATAGTACTCGATCCGTCCAACCCAGCCAAAATGGCTCTGATTGGGACATGACTCTGTCAGGAATAGGAAAACGTGATCATCACTTTCCTCCAGGCAAACCAGGATATCTTCGTTTGGAAGCCACCCGACATGCCTGGTGTCCCGAGGGAGGTGATCGAGCATGCCCTAAATGTAAAAGAAAGTGCAAAATAGGTCAAACAACGACTCTGACGGTTAGCCCAGGACCGTCGCGATGCAATCACAGAGGAGATCACTAAATTATCAGCTGCAGGATTTATAAAAGAAATGTATCATCCCGACTGGTTAGCAAACCCGATCCTTGTTCGCAAAAAGAATAAAAGTTGGCGCATTTGTGTTGATTACACTGATCTCAACAAAGCTTGTCCAAAAGACCCTTTTGGGCTGCCTCGTATCGATCAAGTAATAGACTCCACCGCCGGTTGTGAACTCTTGTGCTTTTTGGATGCCTACTCAGGGTATCACCAGATCAGCCTCAAGGAAGAAGACTGCATCAAAACCTCTTTCATCACGCTGTTCGGAGCTTTTTGTTATATCACGATGACATTCGGGTTGAAGAATGCTCGCGTGACTTATCAACGCGCAATACAATGGTGATTTCACAGTCAACGTGGAAGCCTACCTAGATGATGTCGTGGTAAAATCCCGGTTGAAAGGAGACCTCATCTCTGACTTAACCGAGACGTTAGAAAGCTTCTCGGGTTCATCGTGTACCACCGCGGCATCAAAGCAAACCCAGAGAATGTCAACGCCATCTTGAAAATGAGGCCGCCAGCAAGCCAGAAGGATGTCCAGAAGCTTACGAGGTGCATGGTGGCACTCAGCAGATTCATCTCTAGCTTGGGGATGCGGGGATCACTGTTCTTCAAACTCCTTAAGAAGTAAGACCAAATCTAGTGGACCTCTGAAGCACAGTAAGCCTTCGAGGATTTGAAGACCTTTTTAACAAAACCCTCGACACTAGCATCCCCAATGCCGGAGGAATCACTTATGCTTTACATAACTGCGACAACCCATGTGGTCAGTGCAACAATGGTTGTAGAGCGAGAAGAAGAGGGACACCTATAGAAGGTACAACGTCCGGTCTACTTCGTCAGCGAAGTGCTGGGTGAATCTAATGTACGGTACCCCTAGATACAAAAACTTATTTACGCCGTGCTAATCACTTCTCGGAAGCTCAAACATTACTTCCAAGAATATGCAATTTCAGTAATTACTTCCTTCCCAATTGGAGACATACTCCATAATCGGGAAGCCACCAGGAGAATTGCTAAGTGGGCAGCCTAGCTGGGTGCTTTCGAAATTGTATTCAAGCCCCGCATGGCATAAAATCACAAGCACTCACTGACTTCACCGCCGAGTGGACGGAGCTACAAAGCCCAGCAACCAACAAGGAGCTTGAGTATTGGACCATTGTAACAGCCCAAAATTTGTTGATAGCTAATTTGTGCATGGCATGCTCATACCATTCATGTTAGTGGCATAATCAACACTTAATTAAGATTTTGTAAATGTTAGCATCATTTTAGTTAGATGAATATGAATTTGTAATGTTCATGGTATCTAAAAACTGCTACTTATTTATACCCATGCTTCATTCACCATTAGTTAATGACATAGGGACCCCACATGTAAGTGAGAGGGAGTGGACTGCTCATACACCTAACCTTTTCTCACTTTACATACCTCTACCCACCCTTTTGTACCGCACTATGACATGTGGGACCAAGGCCCACATGTAAGTGGTGAAGTGGGGCAGCTATATAAGCCCTTACCTTGGTTTCTCCTCCCTCATTCACCCCATTTGCTTCCACCCAAGTCTGAAATTCTGCTCAAAGGGAGAGCAAGAACCCCCATTCACCCTTCCTATTTCACCTCCTCAAATCCATCCACATTTTGAGTTTGAGCTTGTGCATGTTATGCCATTGGATTCCCCTCATCAAGAGCTTCAATTCCATCCAAATGGATTGTTGATGCACTAAGTTTTGGGTGAGTTCTAATCACTCCTTTGCTTTCCCTTTTTCTGAAATTTTGTCACCTTGGACTCATTCCTCTCCCTTCCCTTGAAAATCATGTTCCCGTCGACGATTGGGCCGTGCATGTTAGCTTGCTAGCTTAAGGAGGAGTCGAAGCTGCAACAAGCACAAGGAGTGAAGGCATTGCTTCCTCGAGCAAGGGAGAAGGAGTTGATACCGGGAGAACCAACGAAGATCACCACCTCAACACCATTCTTCATCCCGTCGACGAACCGGCCTCCCACCAAGTACAAGAACACCCTAGAAGTGGTAAGGTTGCACTCTATGTCATCTTTTTGGAGTATAGGAGCCCCTAGTGCAATAGTTATTTTCAGACAGAGCAGTCAACCTGGATAGTCCGGACTTCCACCTGGACATTCCGGATAGATCAGTGCAAACTAGTAAACTGGAGCCAAAAAATCCAACCTGGAAAATCCAGGATTTTATTCGGACACTCCGAATGGGTTGGAAAATTGTAACCGAGAATGCCAACCCGAACACTTCGGACATTTGGCCCGACACTCCGGATGTGTCAGAACGAAACACTGAATAGAGAAACCCAACCCGGATACTCCGGATAGTCCGGATAACCCGGATACTCCGGTTATTTAAGCTCGGATACTCCGGATTGGTCAGCATTCGAATAACCAAGAGGTTCAACCCGGACATTCCGGACCCTAACCCGGATACTCCTGACCTATGTTGATCAAATGCTTCTCATATGCATGCTAGGATTAGGAGTATAATCATGATGCATTTCATGCATGATTGTGCATGTTCTCGTGTTGTTTATTATTTGTTCTTAATTGGTGTTCTTTTGGAATTGGATTTTCTCGTTAGGTGTTGATGCTTTGGAGGCTACTCCCGAGTATGACTACGCCTACGACGTCAAGAGCGAGCAACAAGGCACTACTTCATCCTTGAGCATACTTGATCCCATTATTTGCAAATTACATTTGAAGTTATTTTATCAATTGCATGCGTACTTTCAATTACAACTATGTTTTGGGTAGAATGATTAGTTATCACCTTGTTGACATGCATCCCCTTACCATGTTCCCTCGTGAACCCTTGTCGCCTTAGGTGGCTGGTCTATTATTCTGTATGGGTTCAAACAATTGCTTAGTCATGCTTAGAACAAACGTTAGGAAACGCGATAGATGGACTTAGTTCATCGGTTGCAAGGATCAAATTGATTATGATGATGATGGTTCAATTGTGGTTATTGTGTAGCAATGTTGGTTAAGGACCTTAAGGATTGAATCCTGGTGACGTCTCTTTGAGTAATTATCGTGCGAACCACACGCCGTTTATGGGGTCGGCGTAACCAAGTTCTTATGTACAACTAGGGGTGTTTAAACCATATGCACTCGGAATTCCTTGAGCTCGTTGGAGTGTCAAGGAATGTCCGTCGGAGTTCCTTGAGCCAGTTAGAGTGTCAAGGAACGTCCTCAGAATCCCTCAAACTTTGTGAGAGTTGGGGATGTCTAACAACGGGTGTACTCCTTGGTCCACACACACGGAGCACTGAGCACGCGGGATCAAGGGTCACAGTCACCCGGGTGGTTTAAATGCACTACCATGCATACTGGAAAATGGTTTGTCACGTCTACCTCGGGCGGCACATCAAAGGAATTGTGCTCATAGCTTGGCTTACGAGTGTGGCGTGTCGTGTGGGTAAAGTCGTACCTCTGCAGAGTTTAAACTATTTGAATAGCCGCGTCCATGGTCAAGGACGATCGCTTGATTTGTCAGTCACTGGGCGAGTATTAAGGACCGGGTAAGATGGATGGTGTGGGACAAGATTCGTGGGTATTGGAGTACTCACGGGAGGAACTTCACGAGTATCGGAGTACTCGTGGAAGGAGACTCACGGGTATTGGAGTATCTGCCGGTGTGATGAGCGCGAGCGTCGGACTCGTGTCTCAGAAATGCCTGGAGGCATGAAAAAGGATATGGAATGATTACATTTACTTTATGTACTAAGGTTTTGCAAATGTTTATCAAACAGCAAATTCCAATCTATAAGTGTTTATGATTTTACTCAAATGTTGCTTTATGCTGAAATTGCCTATGGCCTTCCTTGGTGAATCAACCTCATGTAAGTAGGGTTCAATGCATAATCTATCCTATTGTGCGAGTACACCTTTTGTACTCAACCGGATTGTCCACTTGCTGCAGGTGAGGATGAGACACTTCCCGGAGACCTTTACCGGGCAGATTTCGACGATGATAATGCTTAGAGGGTCGTTCTTAACCCCCAGCCGGTTGCCTGAGGGTTGGGGCATACTACGCTGGATAACACTTTTGTCGTTTATGTTTATTTCCGCTGCATGCTAATGCAAAACTCTATGTGTATGTCTTTCTGAACTACGGTATCACTTTTGGTATGTAATATAAATGCTTAAGTTCTCGTTATTGTGTGAGATATGATCTGAACTGTGATACATTATCACGCGTGTTGGTGAACTTTCCTGGGACCAACACGGGCATATATGCGGGCCGCTCGAGACTCTCTTTATTTACTATGGATGGGTGACACCACCGAGTGAATCAATGGAATCCCGGGGAAGGGTTCCCCCACAACCATGCATTTCAACGATTCTCTCACACTCAACGGTGCGGGGGCTGGAGTTATGCTCACCTCTCCAAAAGGGGAAAAACTAAAATATGTCCTGCAGATTCACTTCCCAGTGTTGAATAATGCCGTCGAGTATGAAGCACTCATCCATGGGCTCCGTATCGCCATATCACTCGGTATCCGATGATTGGCGGTTCGCGGGGATTCTCAGCTCATGATCAACCAGGTGCAAAAGGATTGGTCATGTGTTGACGATACGATGACTGCATATTGTCAGGAGGTGCATAGATTGGAAGACAAATTTGACAGACTAGAGCTGACCCATGTACTCCAGCGAGACAACGAAGCCACCGAAGAGCTTGCCAAACTGGGATCCAATCGGGCCGATGCGCCAACAGTGGTTTTTGTGAAAGAACTTTACAAACCCTCGGCAAACCTATGCCTAGGAGACAAGAAGACACCTCTTTCAACTGGCACGGAAGTGTTTGTCATCAGCCCCGACTGGACAAGACCTTACTTAGATTACCTGCTAAAGGACGAGCTCCCTGAAGATCGCATAGAAGCAGAACGCATCACACGCAGGAGCAAGAGCTACGCGATCATCGAGGGGGAACTTTATCAAAAAAAACGCTTCTAGAATGCTCAGACGGTGCATCTCTGAGCAAGAAGGAAGAAATCTCCTCAAGCAAACCCACTCGGGAGTATGCGGGCATCACGTGGCCTCAAGAACTCTAGTTAGAAAAGCATATCGCCAAGGTTTCTTTTGGCCGACTGCAGTAATAGACGCGAAGGATATTGTTCGCACTTGTGAAGGCTGCCAGTTCTTCACTTGGCAAACTCATGTACCGGCCTAGGAATTGCAAACCATCCCGATCACTAGGCCGTTTGTAGTATGGGGGCTAGACATGGTAGGGCCCCTAAAAAAGGCGCAAGGTGGGTTCACCCACCTTTTCGTAGCTGTGGACAAGTTTACCAAATGGATCGAAGCCAAGCCGGTTGCCACCATTACCGCAGTTAAGGCCAAGGAATTCTTTCAGGAAATTATGGTTCGTTTCGGCTCTCCGAACAGAATCATAACAGACAATAGCACCCAGTTCAGATGGGAAGAGATCCAAAGCTGGTGCGAGGAGCTAGGGATCAAGATCTGTTTCGCATCAGTGGCCCACCCGCGGTGTAATGGTCAGGTCAAACGAGCCAACGGCATGGTTCTACAAGGACTTAAAGCAAGGATTTTTATCGTCTCAACCCGTATGCTACCCGATGGGTGAAGGAATTGCCGTCGGTGCTCTGGGGACTCAGAACCACCCCCAGTCGGGCTACTGGGCAGTCACCCTTCTTCCTGGTATATGGGTTAGAAGCGGTCCTACCTACCGAGTTGAAATTCGGATCCTCGAGGGTCCGGAGCCACAACGAAGACAAGTCAGAAGAAGGTAGGCTGGAAGACATCGACCGATTGGAAGAAGCAAGAGACATCGCAACAATCCGATCGGCCAGATACCTTCAGGGACTACGCCGCTATCACAATCGAAATGTTCGGGGGCGCGCCTTCTCCAAAGGAGATCTGGTTCTAAGAAAGAATCAGAAGAATGAGCACAAACTTTCCCCAAGCTGGGAAAGCCCCTACGTTGTCGACGAGGTAGTACGGCCAGGAACCTATCAGCTTAAACACGAAGACGGTGCAGCCATCAGCAACACCTGGAACATAGAACAATTACGTCGCTTCTATGCCTAAGTCTTGTATTCTGATCCTTCCGTTGTGAATAAAACAATTTTTTTGAAGTATTCTCTATCTGAAAAACGCCCTAAATACCCCTATTTTCCCAAAGCATCGGCAAAGAAAATCGAGCACGTCGAAACCTCAAATCGTAAAACGCTGGGCCGTCCGCAACAAACCCTAGTCGCCCACAAAGTGTGCCCGCAAAAAAAAAGTCGCTAGCCGACTACCAGCACTCGGGGGTTGGGCCAGTCGGACGTAACGTGTGAGCGAAAAAGAGGAAACGATGTTCGGATAAGTTCCTAAGCTATGCAAAATTAAAAATAGGAGCACACAGGGGAGTATGAGGGAATATAATCTTCCATTTATTTCATTACATATAATATATATGTATATATACACATTTTTTCTTCTTTTTTTAGGCCTTGCCGCGACGCGCCCGCTCGACCACCACGATGAGGGTGTACCTCGTCCTGGAGAGCGGAGGAATGACGTCGAGCAGTGCATCAACGGCGGCCGTGTCGCACTCGATCGCCTCCACCTCCGCGAGCTCGATCAGGGCCTCGTCATAGGCCCTCCACAGCTCCTCGTACTCCAGCCCTTGATACCAAACAGCTGGGAAGTGCGCCATCGAAGGAACGGGAAGAAGAAGAAAGGAAGAAGAAGGGGGAGGAAGCCGAAGCTACACCATTCCAGTTCCAAGCAGGGGCTGATTGACCACGCAGGCATTAAAGTTAAAAATACCTCGGTGACGTCATAATTTCTCTTCACTTTTAACTAAGATTATTTTCTTTTGCCTTACAACCTAGTTGCTTCTCAACTAGGCAGTAGCCGGGGGCTACACTTAATAAGTGCACGTTCGCACGTGCATGAGTCCTCGACCTAAACTATCCTGTCTAGCAGCCACAACACTTAATAAGTGCACGCTCACGCTCCCACCAAGTTGTCTCTCCTTGTTTTCAGAACCGATCAGAAAATCAGTCGGAAGCCTCACCGATCGGAAAAGCACTCGGAAGCCTCACCAATCAGACAAAGCACTCGAGCGCCAGTCCAGTCGGACAAAGGAACTCGGGCAACGCTCTAGTCAAAAAAGGCGCCAGACCATTGAGCCACCAAGAATCTAGAAGACAAGCATCAAGCAAAATCCACGTGCATTCACAAGTTTCAAGTCCTCAACTGTATACGTTTATACAGGGTTTAATTCCAAAATTTTAGCTAAATCCTCTGAGACATCCTTGACCTCCTTCAGAAGAGCGGCGGCTTGCTTATCGTCTACCGTGCAGGCAAAACCTTCCTTGATGGCCTCTAGCTCCACTCGGGGGTACAGCGACTTCACGATGGCCAGCGCTTGATTGGAACTTGTGATCGCTCTCTCCCGAACGTGGGCCCTAAGCCTCTAAGGAGCCGCCCGCAGGTGTTGGAGGGCCTGGTTTCCACTGCTGGGGTCGCAAGGGTGCAGGAAAGTCAACACTGACTCGGAAGATTGCTGGAAAGCCAAGCGCAGCGCATCAGCACGTTGGATCCTCCCCTCAAGATTGTCAAATTGTGCTCGCGCCCTCCTCCGGTGCTCTACAACCAGAGTAGGTCAACAATTTAGGATATAATATGAGCCGCCAAGACAAAAAGACAAGGATCAGACATGTACCTTCGAGCTCCCCCGACAACCTCTCCTTCACAGCCTTAGCCTGGCCTTCACGGCCCTCCACAGCCTTGAGTTTCTCCTCCGAAACTTGGGACTTCTCTTCCAATGCCTTGCACTGCTCCTCTGACGCAGCGAGCTAGCCCTGGAGTTTTGCGAAAGCGGCGTCCCTGGCTAAGAAAGTCAGACAAAGTCAGAGACGTACAAAGAAAGGCTGCAAAAGCCAATCGACCAAAAAAGCAGCTTACCTCGAAGGGATCCAGACACATCCAGATTTTCCACGCGCAGGGATTGCACTGCAATTCCAGGAAGCATTCATTTTGAACCTGCACCAACTCATTTCTATGCTCCTTGCTTGTCTTGATTGAAGGAAGGATGCGCTGCAAGAAGTTCGTTTTCTTCTTCAAGCGGCCCCCAAGGTCTAGAAGCGATAAGAGAAGAGTGGAGAAGCAACATGAAGAAGTAGAGCGGGGGAGGTCCAAGAGCTTACCTGAACTAGCCGGGAACACCTAACAGAGTACTCATAGAGCGCCTCCATCTCCTCTTCTTCAGCGGTGTCATCGAGGGTATCCCACTCCTCCTCCTCACTGTCCCAAGTGCCCAGCATGAGGGTGGGCTTGGCGTGGGTAGTCGGGTGTGGGATCTCCTCCACTCGAGGGGAGGAGCTCCTGGCTGGCTCCAGCACCTCTCCACTCGCTGGCAGCGGTGGACACTCACGAGGACGAAACACAGTTAGGGTTACCTTAGGAATGACTCTCGCGCCCCTAGGAGCGGACATGCTCGAAAAAGGCGACTTGTCTCGACTGAAGAAGTCCCTGGGACTAGGTTCCCAAGGAGTTCCAGTTGATGCGCCGACAGGGACATCAGTCGACGGCTTTCTAGCGGAAAAAAATAATAAAAAAATCAAAGGTTCACATCGGCAAGTCAACAGGGATTGACAGAGGGAGCGAAATGAAGAGTTACCTGGCGGACCTCTTTATCTTTAGCCCTGGCCCACCCCGGGTGAATGAACCACTATCGGAGGGAATGAACTGAGGGTCCGGCTCTCGGGTCCTTAAGGCAGGCTGAATCGGAGGCTGGTTCGAAGGCTCTTGGATGATCGGGCCACCGCTTGGAGCTATAGAGGCAGCCCAGGGGCTTGAGGTTCCTGGTACAGCTACCCCTTTCCCCTTCTTTGCACTCGGCACGACGGCTAAGTCGTCACCCGAAACTGTAGCGGAAGGGGGAGGACTCGGGGGAACCTTGCCTAGCCGCTCGTCTTCCCCTCTTCGCACTCGGAGCAGCGGGGGAAGCTAGGGCCGACCGCTTTGAGCCCGCCCCTGGGCGAGAGGCATCCTCCGGGAGAGCAACAGGGTCTTAAGGACTTGGAGTCTCTGGTACTATCGTCTCCACATCTTCGGAGGTCTCCCCGAACAAAGGCTGACCAGGTTTCCTTAGTACACACCCCGGGTAGTCGGGGTACCCGGGGACTGGAGCATCAGAAAAGAAAACTTCCCGTCCCTGCAAAAGAAAAGAGAGGCCATTCAAGCTAGAGCAGCTAAGGCCATGGAATTAGAAACTCAGTCGAGAACTCGAAGATACCGGGGGAGGAGGGCGCGCCATACGGAAGGACTTCAAGCACGCCCCGCAATCTAGCATGGTGCCAGGAGCAAAGAAATCGTTCAACCACCAATCCAATACTTCCTCCGAAACCTTTGCAGACAACTCCTGAGTGGGGTCTGACCTCCCCAGATATTTGAATCCTGGGTGGACCCGTTCCTTGAGCGGTTGAACACGGCGAATGGCAAAGCTGGTGGCAATACCAACCCTGTGCAAACCGGCACTCTTCAATTGATGGATGATGGCCATGAGCTCCCTGACTTGGTCCTCATCGGAGTCGGGAGAAGGCTTAGTCCAAGAAACTGAGACAACGGGTTTTCGTCCGTAGAAGACAGGGAGGCATGACTCGAGATTGGAGCAGTAAAACCACTCTTCATGCTAGCCTTTGTTAGAAGATCAAAAAGGAAAAGCAAAATAGGATTTCTTCAACCCGTCCCATAGTTGAAGACCTGCACCCCCGACAAGTTAGGGGGCGTTCATATTTGGGAAGGGTTTGAGGAGGAAAAGATGGCGGAAGAGGCTAAAGTGAGGGCGGATGCCAATGTAGGCTTCGCAAAGATGCACAAAAATAGCAATATGAAGAATGGAGTTAGGATTGAGGTGGATCAACTCAATCTCGTAATAATGACGAAGGCCACGGAAGAAGGCACTAGAGGGTAAGTGTAAGACCCTCACTTTTATGCTACAGTACAAACATAAAAGCAAGGTTCTAATGTGCATACTGTACCATTCCCATGATCAGTGGCTGGCACGCACAAAACACAATTTGGAATCACAACCATACAATAGTTTCATATTTTATTACAGCGGAAGTAATTTTACAATATGACCGATGAGGTCTACTAAACATAGCGAAAGAATCAGATGACTTGTAGTTTGCCACATAATCCACAGGCAACTGACAAGGTAAAGCCTTAGAAAGAAATGTCGTTAATAATCCCGCAATCCTGCGTCAAAGTAAAATTCATCGAGATACCTGCATCTTCACCTAAAATCAACAATGATAGCAAGGGTGAGTACATTTCGTACTCAGCAAGACTTGAGTTGTGTGTTTGGAATGCAGGCTGATCCTAGAATAAAGCTTCTACGGTTAACTTTTGCTTGGAGCCAAATTGAATTATAAATACTGAATAGTAGAGTGAAAGCGAAAATTTGTAAAAGTAAATAAATAAGTAGAGTATCAAGTATGTACTTAAAGGTAATGCGAAGAGATAGATAACTCACAGCCTTTCACGAATAAAATGTAACAAAATACCCACAACTCTTTGTGAGTGATAAAACGTTCAGTCCCATCATATGAAATATTATCTGAAGATTAAAGTTTTGTCCACACAGGGCACAACAGCTGAATTCAACCTTGCCAACGTAATGTCAAGTATTGAATCATATGTAAGGGTAAACTCACCAATTCCAAATTATCTGGTCCAGTTTTATAAAAGTACAGAAAATGTCTAGCTATGTGATGACTTTACCAAGTGCTCATGATCATGAGCGCTAATCGATTAGGTTTAGACTCTGCAGAGTTTGTACAGCTTTACCCACAAGATATGTCCTCCCTTCGTGGCAAGCGCATTTGACACACTTCCTTTGGTGTGCCGCCAGAGAGTTCATAACGAAACTGTTCGTTACTTGGACCTTAACTTTGCACTAGCCCAATGACGTTACCCCTGACTATGATGGAAGCTAAAAAGGTAAAAGGAATTCCGGAGTCAGTGACCCACCAGGAATAAAACAGCCCCAAATTTATAGCCAGGCGTACATCGTTACAACGGCAGATGCCAACACCTCGGTGATGACACCTCCCTCGAGCAAACCTATATACGGAATTCCCGTGCTACAACTGCCTACCAATGTGCAAAGCTAATTCCCAAATAATTTAATAAGTTAAGACTGTCCCACTCCAGTACTTGTGGATGTACGGTTATCTTGGTCTGAAAACAACACATCAGCTCGGTTCTTATACGACACGGGCGATAGATCTCCCCCTATCTACGTGCATCATCAATTGCACTTCCGGCTATTGCCAATAATCACCCGCATCAAAATCATAGTTTTGTTTTCAGAAAAAGAAAGTTTCAATAATCACAATATTCCAACATGTTCAAGATTAATGTTCATCATGTCCAACACTTTTAGTTCATCACGAACAAAGATAACCATCCGTTCGTGTTCCCGATCCTAAAGCAGGGCTAAGCATATGCAAATAATAATCGAATATACCCATTTTCTGTGTCCATCAACAATCTAGGGTTTCATCTATCACTACTGATTAAGGAAAACCATCAATGAAGGTTATATCTACCATTCTTCCCATAATATAGCAGTGTATACAGAATATAGCATATGCATGCAAGTTTTAATTAGATTCTTCTTGTTAAAGAAAATTGGGATCTACATGAGTGCTTGCCTTGCTATCCGTTATTTTCAGTGACGGAGTCGAAGACGTGATCTTGAAGTCGTCGACGATGAAGTCCGGGACGTCGGATTCTACACGTCGTACAATGGAAAAGATACAAATAGCAAATAACACTTTCAATAAGGGCAAAAGGAAATCAGATGGAAATTCAAATAAGCAATCATTACATAAAACAGGCATGGGTCGTGGTTTAGGGTTTCAAGATTGTATGTGCTAATGTACTTCTTTTACGTTGTAGTCTTATTACCGATTAATGGTTTGAAGGTCGCATCGCACACCACATCTATTCCTTATGATTCGTTCTATTTTATTTTACGAATTCAGGAAGCTAAGATTGTAAGATTAAATATACTAAAATTCATTTTCGGGGTGTGGAGCTGCTTGTACTAATATTAATTAGTTTATAAAACAACAAGTGTGAGAGTAACTACAATTTACATGATTCAACTTATGCATATGCATCGATATTACAAATCTCAGGATTCACTTCTCGTAGGGTCATGTTTTAATAGGATTCAGATGCAAAGCATATTATAATGAAAAGGTTTCTACGGATTAGGTGAGTCTTACATTAAGAAATGCCCTAGGATTTGTCTAATTGTGTTTGATTAATAGTAAGTGAAATGGTTTGGTTTAAATTAAATTAAATATTGTATAAACATATACATTTAAGATCGAATAATGTGGAAGTTGGCAACCTATCTTCAAAAAGGGTTTTCGAAGAATGGGTCTAATGAAGGAAATTTCAATCTATTGTTTCTCTGTCAGACTTTAATTGAATAAATTAATGAATGAGAGTTTATTGATTGACTAGGTTTTGATTTGAATCATTTAAAAGAACCATTCAAACTCAACCAGAATATTTCCTTTATTATTTTATTATTATATATTTTTTTTCTCCTTTTTCCTCATTTCTCCCTTTCTTTTCTTTTTCCCTACTTCTTTTCTCTGCCTCATCTATTTGGCCGACTGGACTCTTCTCCACCTAGCGTCTTCCTCAACCTTTCCCCCATTCTCCCAATCCTTCTCCTTTCTTCTTGCCCCTTCTCGATCCCATCGATCGGCTCGGCGCTGCTACTTGCTGGTTCCTTCGCCGGATCCTCTACTCGAGCGGCGCCGCCTCAGGCCTCAAGCGTCGCCGGTCGCCTCTGCCCTAACCTCACCGACTGCTTGCTCTCATGGATGGTTCAGGCGCCAGGTCTACGCCGTCCGGCTTTGCTCGAGCGAGCCTACAGCCCTCATCGCCCCGCTGCTGGCGCTCTGGCCCTGCCGCCGATCACTGCCCATGGCTTCGGCCCTAGATTGCCTGCTCTGGTTTGCTTTCCCCCCTTTTCTCTTCTAACTGGTAGCACTGCTTCTTCTATATCTTACTAGATAGTCCATAGATTAGAGGTGAGATTCATGCTTTACACTATTAACTACCTATGCTGGTGCTCGCCTACTGCCGATTGGAATTACACAGATCCTGGCTATGGTCTGGTAATCCTTAGCTTCTCCTTTTCTCTATTATATGGTGGTTCCCCTGATTGCATACTTGCAGAACCAAGAATTTGGGATGAGGGTCATGTTTTATGTTGTAACTTATTTATTCAGGTGTTTGCTTTGCTGCCGATTGATGCTGGGGTATACCCTGATGATTAAATCTTCCTAAGTACCAAGATAGTTGTTATTTAATGATGAACTATGAACCGGGTAGACTCATAGTTCATTTACCTTGAATAATTAATTGTTACGGGTTGCAATGATTCAATGGGATGGTTCACTATGCAATTTAAATTGTTAAGGTTCCTATTTAAGGATACTAGTGCGAATACTGATATTTGGCACAAGAGACCTAACACAGTGCACGTATGCAAATATGTATATACATATATTTATCAGTCCTTAATAGGTGTAGATACTTTTGGAAATTTTGATCTTCTCTTCTTTATGAAACTAAATTGTCATTTAGTCTCTACATGACCTAAGAACTCTATAAAAGAATAGACTCATAGCCATCTCTGTTTATTAGAATATTGACCCGTATTCGCCTACTATCAAACTTTCTACTCCCTCTGTCCTGACTTGTGCTTGAAGGCCTAACCTGAAGATTAATCTCACTAGGGTGGAGAGTAACAGTATTGAGGCAAAGATGAATTCAGTTCATGACGAATTGAAACCACACTTGGTTCTGATGATTCCTATGCTTAATTTGACATACTGATAATAACTTTGATTACCTTGCATAGCAGATGATAGAGTTGATGCTATGCTGTGCGATTTCATTGTCCCTCTATGATGTGTTTGGATGATTTAATTGAGAATTGATTTCTCTGAATCCACTGAGGAATAGAAAAGCTTAGTAGATGACGGATTAATACTAAGTTGTGCTTAATGAACCTTGAATGCTTAGCTATAGGCTAAAGCATGACAGAGTTTCAGAATAGATTGATTCGCATGATAAGTGATGATTTGATATCATGTTTCGCCCAGTTACGACTGTATGCTAATGAATCACAATCTGAGTATATGAATTGAGGGATTAAATGACATGATCTAAGGACATTTATTGGTGCTATGATGTCGCTCTGTAATGATAATGTTATGAATTGGTTATAAACGACTGAGCGCCAAGGTCTGTGATGATTCGTGCACTTTCAAACTTACGGGTAGGATGGCGTCATAGCGATGATCTTGAGTTGCAATACGCCGGGGGAGTATTGTAATTCAAGAGGACATATGACGTAACCCTCGTTGTTTGTCATGCATGCAAACTGAGGCCACTACTTTTATTCCTTCTCATCTACCCATTTTTATTTCTAGTTCCCTTTTTGCTTTTACTAGGTATAATATGATACTTCTTAATGCAATCAAATTTTGTGGAAACTTACTTGGTGTGAAGGGGTCGGATGGATGTCTGGGTAGCTTATTGCTCCCTTCTTGCTCCTGGAGTTTAGCTCTTTTGGCTTCCTCCTCCTCGCTAGTTTGATAGTAGCCTTTCTGGTGATTTACTCTCCTAAGGTTTACTTGGATGGCTTTTGAGGCTTACTTGAGTTGTTGATGGTGATATGAGCGCATGGGTGGCTTTTATAGTCACAAAATGGTCATGCAACAGGGTATGAAAATGGAGGTTGGTCTTGCGGCTGGACTGATCTTTAATAAATGCATCCTCCTTATCTTGTCAGTGCATGGTTTCACTCTTAGTCTTAATCTTGTCTCACTGGCTTGGCCGGCTGGTTATTGTCCCTTGGGTGATAGTGTTGGGCTGGACGTGGTTGGTTCTGGGCTTTCATTTGGGTTGTTCTGGAGTTCTCAGTCGGCAAGGAAAGCCTGGAGGCTTGCGTGGGTCTCTGAGGCTATCCTAGAAGTTTCGGCTGAGAGATTGCATGCTTTGATAGTTTGATCTCAGCCTCGTGATTTTGCTAGGATAAGACTATGTCTTTGCGACTGGAATGATTGCACATATTAACTAGCTTTGTCAGTGCTTTGGTATTGGCCTTGGTCTTAGCTTTAGTCTTTGGCTCAGGCTTGGTGTACCGTACTTTGGTCTCAAATGTTCTGGTGATTTCGGCTGGGCATTTGCCTTGGAGGGTTTGAGTGACCGGCTGGCTTTACTCTAGCAACTCCCAGTTGGGTCTGGAACGGTGTGAGCTGTCTTATGGGCACAGTGCCGTAGCTTTATCTCTACTCACTGAGGTTCTACTGTTTTACTATGGTAAAATATTTTTACCTCGCGGTATTTTCTGAATATTCGCGTCTACGGCTTAACAGGTTTGTAAATTGCCGAGTGATGCAAATCTTAATCGCGAGAGGAGCCAGATTGGCCCCCGGACAATCTAGGGTACCTCATTGAGCGATTAATCAATTAATTAGCTGACGGCAATTCTTTCTCATCTATTTATTGTATTTAATTTAACGCATTTACTTTATTCTTATTCTTATACATGTGCAACTGAATACGCAGATTCACAAGATGCAGATCAAGCCAGCATAGGAGCTATAGTTTATAGTTTTGTATTTTACTTTTTGAGATGTAGTTTTGTAATCAGATATGTAATTAGATAGTTATGTGAGTTGTAATTGTAATTGCATATGTAATCGAATGATTGTAAGAGTTATATTCCATATAACTGTTGTATGTAAAGATCTTTGTATTTCCTATGTATTGTAAATGTGAATTACGATGTATCAATAATAATTTGTGTTACAGTTCAATTCTTTGATTCAATCCTTTGCAATGATTGCTTCTGATCAGCAAATAGTAATTGGTTTATTTTATCTTCTTACCATTTTCTTCTGTAACTTTTTCTTTTTCTAATTTCAGGAATTCAATTATCTTTTAACAAAAGCTTTTAAATTTGCAGAAAGATAATAATAATTCAAATTCACATTTTAATATTTTATTTTATCTGTCCAGTAAATCCAGGGATGTTACAGTAAGCTAAACCCGTGCCAGAAAAAAGATTCAAAAACGACAACTTCCTCTGGACGAGGGGTAGGGGAAGACTCACCTACCGCTAGGCGCCCTCCGATCAGCACCAATGGAGAGAGGACTCCGGCAGAGACCATTGCCTCCTAACGCTTTTCTGTCACCACTGAGACGGCCCAATCCCGGCACATGGGCGACGCGTCGGGTGCAGTGGCAGTGGAGGACGCCATTCCAAAGTCCGGGAGAAAAGCCGGCGAACGCTGGGATGAGCGGGGAGCCCTAAGAAACACAATGCAAGAGGCGACGGCGGAGAGATGAAGAATAGGGAAAAGACCCCCCCCCCCCCCCGAGAAATCGCATTAAATGCGTCGTGGGGTGCTAGGGTACCTCCTTCGGGCAGGGAAAGTAGAGTACTTTCTTCTGCAAAAGGATAGTGCGGATCTAAGGGGGCACTCTCAGTTTGGGTTTAATTGAGAATTCTAGGCCTAGACCGGGTCAAAGCTTCCCGAGCAAGCTTCCAACAGAACCATGCTAAAAGGAAAAAAAAGGAGGGGATGCCATTAAACAGCACAAGTGTGGCCACACGCAAAAATTTGCGCAAAGACCACTCAGCCAACGTCCTATTGGATGCCCCTTAGGTGCGCCCCAAGCTGGGCTGATCACCAGCGTCCTATTGGATGCCCCTCAGGTGCGCCCCAAGTCGGGCTGATCACCAGCGTCCCATTGGATGCCCCACAGGTGCGCCGCAAGCCGGGCTGATCACCAGCGTCTCATTGGATGCCCCTCAGGTGCGCCCCAAGATGGGCTGATCACCAGCATCCTATTGGATGGCCCACAGATGCTCCCCAAGCCGGGCTGATCACCAGCATCCTATTGGATGCCTCATAGGTGCGCCCCAAGACGAGCTGATCACTAGCATCCCATTGGATGCCCCACAGGCGCACCCCAAGCCGAGTTGATCAACAGCGTCTTTCTGGATGTATATCCAAAGCGTCCCAAGTCAGGCCGAACGCTAGTATTGCTGTTGGCACGCCCCTACAAGGGTCGAATATTGGTACCCCATCACAAAGGAGTCCCCCCAAAGCGTACAGTGAGTAGGTTGAGGCTGAGTCCTTTGAAAACTCCTTGCATGCAGCTAAGCACTCGGATGGAGCAATGTAAGGGCTAACGAGTTGTATCCTCTGCGTGAGAACAAAAAGCGTCATCAAGGGCAACTCGATTGCAAAGCACTCGGGGGCTACTGTGGAGGACATAAGAACCAGGTGTGCGCATAGAAACCTAAGAAGACCAGACGAAAAAGGGATGGATGAAGTCAAGTGTGTGTACCCTAGAGATCTACTTATTACCCCGTCGTAACTGATCAAGGAAAGAGGAAAGAAAAGATTATAACCACAGGGAAATCTCCCCGGATAAGGAAAGTCATGATCCCTTTACTTGTAACCAACTCGGACTCTCCCCCTTGTAACCGAGTTGGACTCCTCTATCTCCCCATATATAAGAGGGGTGGGGGGATCTCAGGAGTAAGAGGGACAAGAGGAGAGGCCATACACCGCATAATCCCAGAACACAGGACTATGATATTACCTCCACCGCAGAGGGCCCGAACTTGTCTAAACTTTTGTTTTGTGTTACCATCGAATCCCTGATCTAGTGCCTTGCCCCATAGATTAACACCCCCCGCCCCTGAGATTATTGCCGACACCATATGTCGACAATGGCCATAAATAGTATTCGGAACATAGCCAACCGACCAATACCATACCCCAACACACCATACCACCATTTTTCCAAGTTATTTTGCAAAACCAAAACCAAAACACTATACTTGACATTATGTTTCAATAGGTTTAAATCTCTGCAGAGAGTGTACACTTTACACACATAACATATCCTAGCAATCATGTCAACTATGCCAGGCGATACACAAGTATCCATTTTGCTAGACTATGACGAAACTTTTCGACTAGCTAGAGTCTAACCTTGCACTAGCCTGGGTATGACCATCCTTGCTATGGCGGCAGAAGTCACTGGTTGTACATTTATTACTCCTGATGGTCCCGCTAGCCATCACCCTCGTTCTCCCCATAGCAAGGCATACCCGTTGTATTGGAATGCTTTGGTCCCAACACCTCGGTGAAGGGAGAACCTAGAATGACACCACTTACCCGGTTCGTCCGTACTCTTCGGCCTACCAACATGCAAAGTTTAAACTTCAACTAGCTTACTATGTTAAGGCTATCCCATACTAGCACATGTGGCTGCACCAATTAACTTAGTTAATATCATCAAGTTCGGTCCTTAGGTTGACTTAGGCGAGAATCTCCCCTAGCTACGTGCAAATACCAAACTTGCACAACTCAAGTCTATCCCCTTGTACCGTACAAGCGGCCGCTTGTACGGTGCAAGCCAATCCATTGCACTTTCAGTTATAAATAACTCGCCTGTGTCCAAAGCAAAATTTATTTTTGATTTTATCAATATATCAGTATCCTTTACTGCCATAACCAACATTTTTAAAATTCCAAAAGGATTCAAGCCTATCATTCTACCCATATCTAAAGCATGACTAAGCATAACATTTATATTCGAATATACCCAAGTTTCATTTCATAAAAATGAATAACCCTAGCCTAGGTGTTAACAAGGTTCACATGCCAAAGAAATTAAGGAAATCCCACAATCTCGAATATTGCTACCATTACCCACAACATATAGCTACTTTACAGAATTTACACGCATGCATGATAGTTTAATCAAAACAAAATAGACATCGTAAATTATGGGATCAAAATGTTCAAAGGAGGGTGCTTGCCCGTTTGCTCTTCGACAGAATCGTTCTCGAGAATATAGTTGGGGTCCTTATCAACGGACTCCGACACGTCGTCAACTACGCGTTTGAATGATAGAAACCGCGGCAAAAAGCAAATAACCATGAACCAAAATGGGGCAAAAGGAAATCAGATGCAAATAACAACTTAAATCCAACAAAAGAACAAAGCAGTTACTGGGAATTTCATTCTATTGTTAGCATACTAGTTTCAAACGCATCAAGTTAATGAGGTTCTTTTATATCTTTACTATCTTCATTAATTTGGTTTCAAGGGCTAGGTTTACATATTTTAGTAATTATTCAATCGAATTCAAGAGGATAAGATTGTTTGGATTAACATAATTAAAACTAACTATTCAAATAATGCGCTATTCGCAACCATATAACTTAGATCTATTGTGCTAATTGGATTCAGATGCAAAGTAAGTTATTATTTAAATGTTTTTCGACAACATGGTAGTACAATTACTATAGAGTGATTCTGAGCTAATCTCCCTTAAATTTGTGTTTAGACGAGAAGTTCTACGGATGAATGAAAAGGCCTAAGTGACAATATTTGCACACGTATAAAGTTAAGACTTACATTTTAAAATTGCGGTGGCAACTAAATAATTTATCAACTCGAACCCTAAGAGCTGTTAGGGAATGATTATAGAAATAGCTTAAAGTTGGTTTTACTATAGCTTAAAACCTAATTGCAAGGCTAACAGTTGAATTGAGCATGAAAGTCTTATTATTCCAATTTCCCTAATAAGCATGAATACGAAATCGAAGTTCAAGCATGTAAAAATAGTGAGCAATTCCAAAGAAAAGTCATATAACATCATGATTATGATATTTTAAAGTCCTAGGAACAGGTTCAAATGCATTTGGACCAAGGTTGCACAAGTTAATCACATATCGGCAATTCTAAGTATTGGAATGCATCGATGATAACATTTAATGTAAATCAAGTCCAAATTCAAATGTTTTCACATATTTAGAAAGCTTACTGTCCAAGGATTGCAATGGAGTTGGTTTCACTCATTTTGGAGTTGTTTTGTAATATTTTTACTTTATGCATATTCTAAGCCCAAAGCAATTAATTGAGCTCATTTTCTGTATAATAGTCCAAACTAAAATATTTTTACATATCCATAGACTTCGTGATTTTATACAAATTTAGGAAGTTGTTTCATCTAATTTGGGGCTAGGTAGCAAAATATATGCCCATTTGAATCCAGTTTGGCCAGGCAAAACAAGAAAATAGGAAAATAAGATTTCCAAAAAGGAAAACACATTTTCCCAGGCACGCAAAGCTAGTGGGAGCGCACTTATGTTTCTGAGCTTGTATGTGGATGACATATTATTGATCAGGAATGATATTCCTATGCTTGAAGACGTTAAGACTTCGTTGAAAAGGAGTTTCTCAATGAAGGACTTGGGAGAAGCATGTTATATCTTGGGCATAAAGATCTATAGAGATAGATCAAAAAGGTTGATTGGAATAAGTCAGGAAACGTACATTGATAAAGTATTGAAAAGGTTCAATATGCATGAATCTAAGAGAGGTTTCATGCCAATGTGTAGGATCGAAAGACACGAATATAGCAATCAGAGGGGGGTGAATGATTGTGCGAAAGCTAAAACCAAATTCTTGATCTACTAAAAGTTCACCCCAAAACAGAACCAAATAATTGCCTCGTATTCGACAAAAATAGAATGACATAGGTTAGGTAAAATGCAAATTCCCGGAGATCCAATTGTCAGAACGATCTAAAATTTGGACACAAGAAACTAGATTCCAATACAAATCGAATCCAAAAAGAATCAGCTCAATCGGACTTACGGATCAAAAGTTATGAACCTCGCAAGCTTGCTATGACAGAAGATGACGAGAATAAATCTAACTAGAATTGTAGCTCGCCGAAAGATTTGAAGAACTTGATCTTTATTTCTCCATTCTTTTGTCTAAAATACTCCAAACAAAAGAGTACAACCCTAAAGCTTGCTCAAAGCTTGATGCACTTCAACAGGAGACAACCCCTCCTATTTAAAGGAGCAAAACACAAGGAGTCATGAATACAATTCCTACTCCTAATCCTAGAAGGAGTCCCACTCCTAATCCTAGAAGGTAGGGATGTGATCGGATCGGATACGGTCGAATATCATCCTATTCATATCCGTATTCGTATTTTTTATCGAATACAAAATCGAATATGAATAGTGTCGAATACAGAATCGAATACGAATTATACAGGATAATATCGGTTACGAATACAGATCGAATACGGATCGGAATCAACATGGATACGAATAATATTAGTCGGATATTTTAAAATCCAATTTTAGTTTTTTTTTCCAAAATCGGTCCAAATTTAAATTCAAAATTCCAAAAGAAATATATTTGTATGTCTTTTTTTTGCCTTTTTATCCCTAGCTTGTCATACATGTGACTCTGTGAGTAACAACGTACCCCGTTGCAATAATTGAACCAAATGATTTGCAGCTGGCATATGCTGTTGAATCCTAAGTAGCCCCCTGAAACGCCACTTGCCAATTTCTGTACCACCTTTACCCAAATATCTCAAATTAGCATCTAGCACACATGAACACATTATATCTTGTCATCCAATGCAGACCCGATCTACAAAGCGATGAAACATATTAAATTGTTAATGTGTTACTCTGAAACATTTTATTCGGATAATATCCGTATGTCATATTCGGATATTATCCGAACAAAAACTCGGATATTCCGTATCCATCGGATAATCAGTGTTCCATATCCGTATCCGTATCCATGTAAATTATCTGTATCCATATCCTTATCCGAGAAATCAACTGGATATCTGTGAAACTATCCAAATCAATTCGGTCGGTCGGTCGGTCAGAAAATATCCGTACCAATTCCATCCCTACTAGAAGGAGTCCCACTCCTAATCCTAGAAAGAGTATGTATTCAACACAACTCCTCTTGGCCCAACCTGGCCGAGTACAACTCTTGCACGCGTATGGCAACCCTACCATACTCACGTGACTAACACTTTGCACGTGAATGACCTCCTGCCATTCTCACGTGACTAACCATTCTTCATGTGCACCATTCTCTTAGCCCGAACGTCCCGCATGACATCCTTGACCACCAAGACCTCAGTTCCCCCTGAACCTAGTCCCGAACCTCAGTTCCTCCATGAACCTAGTTCCGGTCCCGTCATCGACCACATTCGCCCTCGAGCAATACCTGCACATGAACAAACCACAAAATGATTCCGAGCACAAATCCGTGACTTGACTCACATTAAACCATGCAACCACTCACAGGAGTGCATTGCATTAAATATTCTAAGAACAAGATTTCAAAACACGAACCAAAACCTTTGCAAAAATCAAAGCTTTTCAAATAATCAAACTGATTTCAGATCTTTTCAAATAAAGAAACCAAAAAATAAATCTTTTCGAAATATCAAACTGGTTTCAAATACTCATCATCAAAATCAAATGGATCAAAAATAACGATCCTTCAATCTCCCCCTTGATGAGTAATTTGACAAAACACAATATAAGATTTGACAAGAGATTGAGCAAGAACCAAAAGACCAAAAAATCCCAACTCAAAAACCTCCTTGACTTGTTCTCCCCCTTTTTGACAAAATAGTCATCAAGATCTCAAAACTCCCCCTTAATGAATGCACTATCTCAAGCTTTGAAGTATATTCAAGGTATATAATCAAAGTAAAGCATTTGGAGAGTTTTTAGGAGAACTTTCTCATTTTGTATCAATTTATCCAATGAGAAAGCAAATTGTGAGAATATGGAGGCTCTAACACATAGAATAGTTATTGCATAAGCAAATTAGAGCAAACAAGTAAAATGTCATAAACTGATTTTGCCAAAGCGAAAAAGAAATCTATCATGAGCATAGAGAGACTTTCAAATTCACTAATATTTGTCTTAAGCCTTTTTCAACCATTTGAATTTCCTTTTTCTCTTTTAGCAAGTTTGACAATTTTGCTTTGTGATCAACAGGGATGACAAGTAACTGCACACTAGCCCATACTTGTGTATGAGTAGGTAGTTCTTTCTTGTATCTTTCTCAGTTTAAATTGGCAAGTGGCTTCACATTGTTCTGAACTTTTGTTTAGACAAGTAGCCTTTTCTTGCATCTTTTGCATTTAAATCCCTGGCAAGGAAGCTGCACTTTGTACTAAACTTGTGTTTAGGCAAGTAGCTTTTGCTTGCATCTTTTTCAACTTGCTTTTAACATTAAAACACTGATTTTGCTTGAGACTAATAATGATCATTTGAAGTCCAACAAAAAGCTCACACATAATTTCTAATCAGCTCTAGCCTTTCAACAGATGACAAGAAACTTTTAAGCCTATTTCACAAATGCAATACCATAATGAGCAAGAGCCAAAATATTCTCGAAAAGCATCTCAAATTGAATTATTTTAGCCTTTTAGTGATAAGTAAAGCATTGAGCATTAACTTGGCTATATACACAAGAATAATCACCAAAGCTTTGTACTACATGATGCAATGTAAACAGGGGATTTTACATGAGGTGTAAAGTCAAAATACCACTTATAAAAAAATCACTTGTAGGAACCAAAGTCAAGTAACCCAAAAGGAGATAAACTCAAGACTCCCCCTCAAATCAATTCATGGGAATGAATGATCCCAAGTTCACCGCGTAAGAAAGCAAAACAAGAAGAATCAAGCGGTTTAGTGAAAATATCAGCAAGTTGAGCACCCGAATCAACAAATTTCAGTTCAATAGCTCCTTTTTCAACATGATCTCTAAGAAAATGAAATCTGATGTCAATGTGTCCAAGAAAGAGAATTACTCAAGAAGTGGCATGAACCAGATGTACTTTTTCTATCAATTCTACATCTTCCAAATTCAGCATCAGAGAAAGCTCTTAAACTAATGCATGAGGAAGCAGAAAGCCAAATGCCAAAATCTTGAGTACCACGGAGATACCTTAAAATCCTCTTGATAGCTTGTCGATGTGAAGCACGCAGGGAAGCTTGAAAACGAGCACACAAGCACACAGCAAACTCCAATTATCTCATCCTCAACAGCATCATCATCATCTTCATCAACAAAGATACTCTCCCCTTGAACATATGCACCTGTACCTGCACTATTTGGACTAGTGCCTTTAAGTAAAACAGAGGTGGAAGAAGCATCTTAAAAATAACACTTTTAGCACGAGATGCACGAGTGAAGGAGGAGAACCAATTCTTATCATCGACATGTGGCGTGAGCATCCGAATCCACTAGCCATATGTTCTCCTTCCTCGTGAGAAGCCTACATAGAAGCAAAAGTGTCGATGTCTCGATCTTGGGGTTAGAAATAAGATGTTTAGGAATCCAAGATCTTGAGACACACGACGCACAACAGTTGGCACAACACGAGCATTCTTATGCATAAAAGCAGATTTGTCTTTTCTCGTGTTCTTAGCAACAAGAGGTGTTTGCATCACCCTAAGCATATAATGAGAAATGAAACGTGCCTGTCTGAAATTAGACCTAGCATTAAACCTTTCTCTCTTTTGTTGTTTAGCTAGTCTAAAGCAAAAGTCTACTAAATGTCCATCTCTACCACAATGAGTGCAAGTGTAAATAACATGATGTTTTGCTTTAACAGTAGAAGCACATTTTGCATTCATCATAGTAGAAGATAAAAGACCAGCAGATTTAAAGACAGTTTTCTTAGGCTCATTGACAATTTCAAATTTTCCACTTTCAAGTGTTTTGACAACAGTGGGAGCATGTGATTTATGATGAGCATAAGAATCAAAACCTAAACCTTTGTTTTGAGTGCTGACTTTTGATTGATCCAAAATCATGTTAGGTTTTTCTTGCCATCAGTGAAACGTTCCAAAGAATTTTGCAAGTAATCAACTTTCTTAGCAAGAGTTAAACAATTATTACAAGCAGTGTCAATTTTAGCTTTCTGTTTCTGGCAATTTGAACACGAGTTAATTTCATGAGTGAACATGTCATTTGTTAATTGGGTAACTCTACAATTTGCATCTTTTAATTTCAACTCAAGAATTGAACATTTAGAGCAAGCAATTTGATCATGTAAACTATCAGTAGAGCAACCAATATTTTTCACAAGTTTTTCATTTTTCAATTGTTCGGCATAAACTTGTTCTAGTTTAATCACATGTTCCTCTTTTAGAGACTTAATTTCAAAATTTGAGATCTAAGCAAGTATTACAAATATTTTCAGAATTTGAATTTCTAAGATCAAAGTTTTCAGATTTTAGCATGGATAAATCTTTTTCTAAGTTTTTATTTTTGAGTGAAGATTTTCTCAATATGACTAAAACTTCACAAAGCTCATTATACGAAGGCATTACCTCATCACCGTCGCTGGAGGTGCTGTCGTTGTCACTAGAATCACTAGTGTTCCCTTTTGCCATGAAGCACAGTCCGGTGAAATCCTTCTCATTCAGCTTCGTTTGCTTCGCTTCCTTCTCATCTTCAGTTGAGTCATCAATGTCGCTTAAGTATAAGCGACCAATTGCCGCGAAGACTTTGTTGAGCATCTTCTTCGTCCGTTGCTTATTTTTATCCTTGCTCTCTCTTGGCCGGAAGGACTTGGAGAAGTTGCTTTGCTCCTTCTCCTCTCTATCTTTGTTCTTGAAACAGTTAGCACGGATGTGCCCTGCCTTGCCGCTTGATTGTAGCAGTGGATGGAGGCTCCTCTTCTCTCCCTTGATCTCATGTAAGCTGCATTGACACGCTTGGAAAGAAGAGCAAGTGTATCTTCTGGTATTTGATCTAGCTGTTCATCACTAAGAGCACTCAAAGCAGTAATGGAATATGATGATGAAGAACTAGTAGCATTATCATATGAAGAGGAATTAGCATTAAGAGCCATAGAGTTATCATTGGATGTTCTTGAAACAATGTCTATCTCAAAAGTCTTGAGACTAGAATATAGTTTATCCAAAGTCATTTCACTCATCTTGTGAGCTTCCCTAAAAGCGATCACTTTCATTTGCCGATTTTAAGATCAAGAGATGATAGGAAATGTCTAGCATTTTCAGAGTCGTGTACTTTACATCTACTGACTCTAAGATTGTTTAAGATTACATAAAGCGAGCAAAACAATCATCTAGAGATTCTCCAGAGTTCATTTCAAATCTAGTGTATTCCTTTTTAAATTGATCTTGCCTAGCTTCTTTTACAGAGTCAGTACCCTCATTATAATCTTTAAGAGATTTCCAAATTTCATGAGCAGTGAGTAAATGACAGACTCTATCGAATTCTTTTCTAGCAAGTCCTTGAAGCAATATGTTTCTAGCTCTATTATTGTTTTCAACATCTTTTTCAAACTCGATTTTATCAATATCATCATTTGAAGGAAGCTCGTATGGAATCTTTACCTTGCGCCAAATAGCGTTACCTTGATCTTGAAGGTATGCAGTCATTCGAATCCGCCAGTGGGGAAAGTCTGTGCCATTGAAGATTGGCGGCTTGTTCGAGTATTTCTCTGTTGCCATAACTTACCGTTTACTAATCACCTGTTAAGATGGATTAGTAGAGCCAAACTCTGATACAACTTGTAGGATCAAAAGACACGAATATAGCAATCAGAGGGGGGTGAATGATTGTGCGGAAGCTAAAACCAAATTCTTGATCTACTAAAAGTTCACCCCAAAACAGAAACAAATAATTGCCTCGTATTCGACAAAAACAGAATGATAGAGGTTCGGTAAAATGTGAATTCATGGAGATCCAACCGTCGGAACGATCTAAAATTTGGACACAAGAAACGAGATTCCAATATAAATCGAACCCAAAAAGAATCAGCTCGATCGGACTTATGGATCAAAAGTTATGAACCTCGCAAGCTTGCTGTGACAGAAAATGACGAGAATAGATCTAACTAGAATTGTAGCTCACCGAAAGATTTGAAGAACTTGATCTTTATTTCTCCTTTCTTTTGTCTAAAGTACTGCAAACAAAATAGTACAACCCTAAAGCTTGCTCAAAGCTTGATGCCCTTCAACAGGAGACAACCCCTCCTATTTAAAGGAGCAAAACACAAGGAGTCATGAATACAATTCCTACTCCTAATCCTAGAAGGAGTCCCACTCCTAATCCTAGAAGGAGTCCCACTCCTAATCCTAGAAAGAGTATGTATTCAACACAACTCCTCTTGGCCCATCCTGGCCGAGTACAACTCTTGCACGCGTATGGCAACCCTACCATACTCACGTGACTAACACTTTGCACGCGAATGACCTCCTGCCATTCTCACGTGACTAACCATTCTTCATGTGCACCATTCTCTTAGCCCAAATGTCCTGCATGACATCCTTGACCACCAAGACCTCAGTTCCCCCTGAACCTAGTCCCGAACCTCAGTTCCTCCATGAACCTAGTTCCGGTCCCGTCATCGACCACATTCGCCTTCGAGCAATACCTGCACATGAACAAACCACAAAACGATTCCGAGCACAAATCCGCGACATGACTCACATTAAACCATGCAACCACTCATAGGAGTGCATTGCATTAAATATTCTAAGAACACGATTTCAAAACATGAACCAAAACCTTTGCAAAAATCAAAAAGCTTTTCAAATAATCAAACTGATTTCAGATCTTTTCAAATAAAGAAACCAAAAAATAAATCTTGTCGAAATATCAAACTGGTTTCAAATCTTTTTCAAATACTCATCATCAAAATCAAATGGATCAAAAATAACGATCCTTCACAATGTCACATGGCATCAGTCTAAGCAAGAATCAGTGTCCTTCGACAACTGATGAGCGAGATAGGATGAGCAAGATTCCATATGCTTTGTCTATTGGATCTATCATGTATGCCATGATCTGTACGCGCCCAAATGTCTCATATGCTCTAAGTGTCACAAGTAGATACCAAGCGGATCCCGGTGATGGTCTTTGGATAGCCGTGAAAAATATCCTAAAGTACTTGAGAAGAACTAAGGGTATGTTCCTAGTCTTTGGAGGTGAGGAAGAACTGGTTGTAAAAGGTTCACCGATGCAAGCTTCCAAACTGACAAAGATGATTTTCGATCACAATCCGGTTTTTTGTTTACACTAAATGGAGGAGTAGTAAGCTGGAAGAGTTCCAAGCAAAGCATGATGGCTGACTCTACGACAGAAGCGGAGTACATTGCGGCTTCGGATGCCGTAAAAGAAGCTATATGGATAAAGAAGTTTATCTTAGAGCTTTTTGTGGTCGCTAGTGCCTCTAGTCCAATGGACATCTATTGCGATAATAGTGGTGCCATTGCACAAGAAAAAGAGCCTAGATCACATCAGAAGTCCAAACATATACTCCGACGCTTTCACCTTATTCGCGAGATTGTTGATAGAGGTGACGTGAAGATATGCAAAGTACATACGGAAGCCAATGTGGTTGATCCGTTGACAAAGCCACTGCCACAGCCTAAGCATGAGGCGCACACGAGGTCTATTGGTATTAGATACTTAATTGATTGACTCAAGTGCAAGTGGGAGATTGTTAATGTTATGCCCTTGAGGCAATCATATGGATGATTGTAACATGACTATGCTTATGAATAATAAAATGATTATTGGTCCGATGAATATATATCATTGTTTTGATCAACAAGTGTGTGACTTGTTTATGAAGCTCTTTACTTATTGATATAATTCGATAAATATCTCTGATCGGATATCATCGTATAGGACAACGATGAATAGATCAGCACATGTATTGTTCGATGATCATGTTTCATAGATCATGGGATATGGAGATATCATCAATACATTGTGGACGCATGTTGAAGAACATGGGTTAGATAGACCCACAATGGGACACTGCGAGAATGTTACATTCTAATGTGTCATCGGTGTATCTCATACATAGTAGATGTATGATCCTTAGACCTAAGATTGTCATATTCCCTACATGTGTAATAGTTTACCTTGGGGTTGCCAAACACTATTTCCTAACTGGATAGTTATAAAGGTAACTTTCATGTTTGCTATGAAACATGCGGAGGGAAGTGAGCAGTCAAGATGGAATTTGCCACTCAAGTGTAACGGAGATATATATCTAGGCCACTCGTGTGATATGATTAAGGAAATGCATGGCCATGCCGTGATTGAGGAGTTAATCACAACGAATTAACTTATCAAGAATACGAGAGATGGATTGTACTGTCAAAGGATGACATGCTTCTCGCATTTAGTTCGATCTTCATATAGTTTGGCAAAGGAATTATTACATGAGTACTTTAGAAAGGTTCTATCCGATTTGATCATATGCGTTTGGGAGTTGGCATGCCCTACAAGGAGCCGCTACCGACTATTGGATTTGAAAAAGGAGTTTTCCAAATCTATGTCCAAATGTGCATGAACCTACAGGGTCACACACTTAACGAGCTGGGACGCATTAATTCGGATTGGATTCGTAATTAATGGACCTCGTGGGCTTAACGTGCTGATGGGCCCTGGCCTAGGGTTTCGTTGCGTGGCTATAAAAGGAGAGGAGAAGGGTGGGCGTAATGCATCTGTTCCAGAACACTAGCCTCCATCTCTCGTTGCCCCTGCCGAGTGACCCGGTGCTTGCACACCGACGCACGGCGTTCCATACCCGGACATGTGGACTGCTGTGGTGACGCTGCTGCTACTGCGGCGTGGAGAGGACGATCCACAGCGAGGACGATCCGTGGAGAGGACGATCCGCGGCGAGGATGATCTGTGGCGAGGATGATCCGCGGCGAGGACGATCCTCGGCGAGAACGATCAGCAGCGAGGACGATCCACGCCGAGAACGATCCACTACAACGATGTGCGAAGGATTCCACAACTGCGCATCTAGTGGTAATAGATCTATGATCCCATTCTTGCGAGTAGCTTTTCTGGTTTGCGGTAGAAATTTTAATTTGTGCTAGAGTAGCATGCCGCGTTCCCCAACAGTGGTATCAGAGCCATCTCGCGTAGATTCGTGATCTGGATTTTGCACATATGGTATGTGAGGATAGTAGATTGGATCTATTACATGTTCAACCAGTTCTTGTGACGAATTGGTGGAGGCAGCCATCGATGAGATCGATCGGTTTTGGGTTTGAGGAAAGTTCGAACTGAATCAATCTTGATTTGGGTGAGTCCATTCATGGTACGACGTTGCCCTTACCGGTCGGGTTACCGCCATCAGGGTTCACGAATCGTGACCATGAGGGACCAAGCCAATCAGATTGAATCGGATTGGGTCAATCTGATTGATTCGTGGCAATTTTCAGTGCGTTTTCCTTTGATAGGAGACCGCCTCCAGGGGCTCTTCCCCTTGGACCCCGCCTTGGGCGCTACCCCTGGACCCCGCTAAGGGCGCTGCCCCTTGGAACCCCGCTAGGGGCATTGCCCCTAGGACCCCAAAACTGTAGGATCGCTTTGTTTAACTCTTTTTGTAGGAAATTATGTGAAATAGTATGGCCTATGTGTATGTGATGCATGTAATTTTCACATGGCCTGCGTGCCGTGTCAAGCCATAAGGCTATTTCATTATCAAAAGTTGTATAACGACCTGCGTGTCGACTTGTGATGCTTGGAACCTTTATGTAAAATTCATTATCAAAAGTTGTAAGGAGTTGCATCTACAATAATGAAGATGGTGGCATCGAGCATGATGGATAGGTGGACAATCAAGCTAGATGGCTAAGTGAATAGGCAATCATGATGATGGAGATCATAATGCTAAGGGCCATGCTATTTCACATCTTAATTTTGATTTTTTGTGGATGTGTGTTTAATACTTGCTATTTTCTTTATGCTCATTGCGTGTGATGCCATGTTCATAGTAGATATTGTTCATCCCCATAGTTATAAAATTTTTAAATCAAATATGTCCATCCAATTGTTGCACCCATCAAGAATTTAGATCATTATTGATATGACTGCCAAAATAGTATATCAATGTCTATCTTAATAGATGATAGGGATGTGTTTGACATATCGCGCATAACAATGGTTGATTTAACTGGGCTATCAAAACGGTTTTTGGCTTAAGGACATAAGTGGTTGGAATATGATTTCAGTAATGAAGGAACGGATACAAGACGATTGGTGTCTAGGAAAACACACATGATGCTAGGTTTCTTAATTGGCACCCGGAAATGAGAAGTGCTCCCTCCCTCATGTGAGCCCGAGGGGTGAGTTGACCTGGCCATGACTCAAGTTGACGGAGGCATTCATTACTTGTTTTCATGCTCAACCAACAAGAGTTACATAAGATGTAATTAGCAATGATGTTGCTTACCTATGTCATTAGATTTCTAACAGTGATGCCAAAGCTCACTAGTGTTTGATGAATATGGATCTTGAATACTCACCATGTGTCCATAAAGGGGGCGCATGATAGGAGTTTCTTTTGTTAAAATGTTTAATAAAAATATTACATAAACATAGTGCTTAGAAACTTTGCATGTTTTTGTTGTAGTTCAATGGCACCTCCTGCTGCTGCTACTGTTGCACCTATTTTTGCTTTGAGATCGGTTTTGGAAAGAGAAAAACTAAATGGAACAAATTTTGTTGATTGGTATCGCAACTTGAGAATTGTTCTCAAGCATGAAAAAAAGGAGTATGTTCTAGAGAATCCAATCCCTGATGAACCGGCTGAAAATGTTCCTCGAAATTTGAAGGTTGATCATGAAAAACATGTTAATGCCTCCGTAGAGGTCAGCTGTCTCATGCTTGTCACCATGGACTCTGAGCTGCAAAAGCAATATGAGGACCAGGATGCTTACAATATGATTGTGGGCTTGAAGGGCATGTTTGGGAACCAAGCAAGGGCTGAGAGGTATGGTAGCTCAAAGCTTCTGTTTGCTAGTAAGCTGGCTGAAGGTAGTCCGATCAGCCCACATGTAATCAAGATGATTGGCTACATTGGGAGTTTGGAAAAGCTTGAGTTTCCCCTTAGCATTGGTCTGGCTACAGACGTAATTCTCCAGTCTCTGCCTCAGAGCTTTGAGCCATTCATTATGAATTTTCATATGAATAGCATGGAGAAGAGCCTGACCGAGCTACATGGGATGCTCAAGGCTGCCGAGGAAAGCATTAAGAAGAAACCCAATCATGTGATGATGGTTCAGAAGACAACTTCCTACAAAAAGAGGAAAGCCAAGGCTTGGGGAAAGGGAAAGGTCAAGGGCAAGGGCAAGGCTCAAGACGAGATCACGAGCCTCAAAACTAAGCTTTAGAAGCTAAAAGTCGGCCCTCAACCCTCAACCCAGTGCTTCTATTGCAAGAAGTCAGGACATTGGAAACGAAACTGCGAGAAGTACCTGGCAGATAAAAAGAATGGGAGTGTGACTTCCACTTCAGGTATTAATGTTATAGAAATTAATCTTGCTACTTCTTATTCCAGCTCTTGGGTATATGATACCGGATCGGTTGCTCACATTTGCAATTCGATGCAGGGGCTGACAAAGAGTAGAGACTTGGCAAAAGGAGAAGTGGATATTCGCGTGGGGAATAAAGCAAGAGTTGCTGGTCTTGCCGTTGGCACCTACCCATTGCATTTGCCTTCAAGATTAGTTTTAGAACTTAATAATTGTTATTTTGTTCCATCTTTGAGTAGAAACATTATTTCATCTTCCTATTTGGAACATGATGGTTATGAATTCAGAATAAAGAACTTTGTTTGTTCAATATTTTTGAATGATATGTATTATGGTCGTTGTCCCATGGTGGATGGGTTATATGTCCTAGAACTAAAAAAAAACATGTCTATAACATTAATGTCAAAAGGCCTCGATCAAATGATTTGAACCCTACCTTTTTATGGCATTGTCGCTTGGGTCACATAAATGAGAAGCGCATGAAGAAGCTTCATGGTGATGGACTTCTCACTTCATTTGATTTTGAATCATTTGAAACATGTGAGTCTTGTTTACTTGGCAAGATGACAAAAACCCCTTTCACAGGTTTTAGTGAGAGGGCGAGTGAATTGTTGGCCCTAGTACATACAGATGTATGTGGACCAATAAGCTCGATTGCTAGAGGTGGGTTTCAGTACTTTGTAACTTTTACTGATGACTTTAGTAGATATGGATATATCTATTTAATGAGGCATAAGTCTGAAACCTTTGAAAGGTTCAAAGAGTATCAGAACGAAATACAAAATCAACTTGGCAAATCAATAAAATACTTACGATCAGATCGTGGTGGCGAATACTTGAGCCAAGAGTTTGGTGATCATCTAAAGCAATGTGGAATCGTTCCACAACTTACTCCGCCAGGAACGCCTCAATGGAATGGCGTATCCGAACAACGGAATCGAACTTTATTGGATATGGTTCGATCAATGATGAGCCAAACAGATCTGCCATTATCCTTCTGGGGGTTCACTCTAGAGACAGCTGCGTTCACATTAAATAGGGTCCCATCAAATTCCGTTTAGAAGACACCATATGAGATATGGACTGGGAGAAGTCCCATGTTGTCATTTCTCAAGATATGGGGATGTGAGGCTTATGTAAAACATTTGCAATCAGATAAACTCGCACCTAAATCAGAAAAATGCTTCTTTGTGGGGTATCCTAAAGAAACAAAAGGATATTACTTTTACAAAAGAAACGAGAACAAAGTTTTTGTTGCTCGAAATGGTGTCTTTTTGGAGAAAGAGTTTCTTTCAAAAGAAATCAGTGGGAGTGATATGCATCTCGATGAAGTTCGAGAATCACATGAACATGTTCAAACTGCCACTGAACCATCACATGATGTACAAAATGGTGTACAACCTGTGGAAGAGACACTAGCCCCACGTAGGTCGGGGAGGCCGCGTCATGAACCTATAAGATATGGACATGACATAATATTGTTGGACAATGATGAGCCCACGACTTATGAAGAAGCCATGATGTACCCAAACTCCGAAAAATGGCTTGGAGCCATGAGATCCGAAATTCAATCAATGAATGACAATCAAGTTTGGAACTTGGTCGATCCTCCTGATGGTGTAAAAACCATACAATGCAAATGGATTTTGAAGAAGAAGACAGACGTAGATGGAAATGTTCAGATATATAAGGCACGGTTGGTGGCAAGGGTTTCAAACAAGTTCAAGGAATTGACTATGATGAAACTTTTTCACCGGTAGCCATGCTCAAGTCTGTCTGGATCATTTTAGCAATTGCTGCATGTTTCGATTATGAAATATGGCAGATGGACGTCAAAACAGCTTTCCTTAATGGGAATCTATCTGAGGATTTATACATTCTAGCTAGGGTTGAGCCTACGGTCAGTATGGCTCTGATACCACCTCTGTCGGGACCCCGAATTTGCAAATCCGGACCCTCTGTGTATTCAGCACTAGTCCAGGAACGCGCTAGTGCACACAGTCTTAACATCGGTAAATATCACAATCATACCACTCGACACTAATAAAGTACTTTATTTAAATAGTCAAACTGGTTACTCGACCTTATGGTCAAGTTACAAATGTATGACTCGCAGGGCGAAACTTTTTAAGAGAGAAATAGTAGCAGCGGAAAATCAAATAAATTCGTGGCGCCATCCAGTATACCACAGGCAACTGACTGGGCTCGCTCCCTAAGTAGACGGATCCTCTTGGAGCTCCTCCTCCAAAGCTGGTGTAGTCTCCTCTTCAACTGGTGTTGTATTGTGGCAAGGGTGAGTACTTGGTACTCAGCAAGTCATGCACAGAATGCAGGCTAATATACTATATGCATGGCTTGGTACAAAGGAATAGCTCAAGGTATATTTGCGATGCTTGACATTTGACAAGTAGCATAAGTAGATTCGAAAGCAGTAGAAACAAATATAGCATAGATAACTTTTCAAGGAGTTTAATAAACATCTTTCCCATCCTAATTCACATTTATATCAACATTATTGTTAATCCAACCCAACCTTTCAAATCCAAGCTATTTTTGAGAAAATCTAACCCTTGACTGTAATTCCCGAGCGATGTCCAACACCGTGGACACGGCTATTCGAATAGATTCTACACTCTGCAGAGGTTATGCACTTTACCCACAAGATACAGTCAAACACCACAAAGGCGAGTTCCCGTAACAAAGTCTTCCGGAAACTTCTAACAATACAAGTGAGCCTCCCGGGTTATTGCACACTAACCCTTCCCTTAGCTAAGGCGAAGTTTAGGCCAATCAACCGTTAGATGGGTACCTGGCCTCAGCCCCGGTACGCTCCCCCGTACAACTTACACAAAGGGTGTAGTTGACCTCCTGAGGTCCCACAGGTACGTTATTAGTAACTTAATCAACTAGGTCCGTCCCATTACAGACATGTGGTTGCACGTTAGACCCAGTTCAAAGGCTTGCAAGGTGAAGTCCTTAGGGTGACCAGGGCAAGACTAAATCAACATCCCCAATGCCACAATTGGCCCACCTGATTATTCTTGCCACATGCCCCGGTCGAAAAACTATTTATCAAACCCCAGTTGATTACCATGCACCACGTGCCATCAACATCACATGATACCTTTCCAAAACAGGTTCAATATATCATTAAGTCAATATTAACATTTGATTGTCCAAAATCATGTCATGAGCACGTAGTGTGTCTAAGCGATACTACAACGGTCTAAAACCCATGTTGGCGATTTAATAATGTCCAACTAGTAGTCCACAACTAGGGTGACAAGGGTCATGGCACATATTTAAATAATCAAGGTGTCATACAAAGAAATTGGTATTTATCTAATCCCCATATTTAAATAAAGTATTTTCTAATTGAACTAGCATGCAATAGGTTAAATCAAAATAAGTTTCAAAATAGGATCAACATGGTCAAAGCACAACTTGCCTTCAAAAAGTACTTGTTCTTGGTCTTGAGTTGGATCCTGAGTCAATACTTCTCCTTCGAATCCTTCGGCACTTCAACGTCTACTCGTAAAGCGTGCAAATAGCAAATACACGAATAAACAATAGGCAAAAGTATCCAAACATCCAAATAAAATCCATAAACAGAGAGAACATAATTTTATGAATTTTTAGAAACTGGAATCACAAATTTGGAGTTAAAATGCAAAAGTTATGATTATTTAAAGTTTAAATAATCAATTAAATAATTTTACAGAGAAAAACTTTAGTCCAAAAATTAAATAAAATTCATATTTAGGTAGGTCTCAATTTTATACAAATTTAGAAATTTGAATCACTCAAATCGGAGTTGAAACACAAAAGTTATAAGCGTTTGAAGTTTGAAACAAAATCTGAAATCATTATTTCGAATTAATAAATCATTTTCTTCTTCGGAAATTAATTATTGCGTCAGCCTGGACACGTGGCAACCGCTGATTGGTTGGCTGACGTCAACCGGTCCATGGACTTGGTCCACGCTCAGCTCGGTCTACCGTGGACTCGGTCCACGGCTCCTTGTGTCACTGACATGTGGGCCCCACATGTCAGTGTCACGCACGCAATTAACCCGTGCGGTCCAACTCGCTGACATGCGGGCCCCACCGTGACGTCAGCGGTGACGTCATGGTGCGGTTCGGTTGTCCCGCTGACACGCGGGCCCCGCGTGTCAGAGACACGCGCTCACGCGCGCGTGGCGTGGCTTGGGTACACGCGGCACAATCTCGGCCGTTGATTTGAAAATCAACGGCCCAGATTGGATCTATGCTTCACGCGTTTGGGGTGAACGCGGTCAATCTGAGCCGTTGGATCTTGATCCAACGGTTGGAAACGATCCTAACCCGTAACGTTATCCACAGTACGGGCGACGCGTGGTCGATCGTGGGGCCGTTGGATCTTGATCCAGCGGTCCAGATCTAACTGGATTCTAGGGTTTGGGGAGAACGTGGGCTCGCCGGCTGCTCGATCGGGATCGGACGGTCGAGCTTCCAGCGGTTGATGGCGGCCTTGGCGGGGCTCAAGCTACCGGAGACAAGGACAGCGACCTTCCGCGCGGCGTTCCGAGGCCTCCGTGAGATGAAATACGTGCCCGAGTTCGCCTCGTCGCGGGGTTGCGGATCGACCACTGAGGCGGCGCGAGCCTTGGTAGTTTATGGCGAAGAACAAAGAACACACGGCGGCTGTTCTTAACTACGGCGAGGAATTGCGGCGGCGCTAGGGTTCCCCTGCAGGCGTGGGTTAGGGCAACGGGCGCGGCGTCAAACGACGGTCCTCGGGAGGGGGTCCACGGCTTTTATAGCGCGGGATCCAAGTCCGACGCGGCGGAGGGCAACAGCCGCGGCGAGGTCTCCGGATCGGGGACGATGACCCCGGACTGTCCACGTGGCGTGATCAACGGCCATGATGGTTTGGCGCGAACGGGTCCGACCCGGATCCGGTCGGATCGGGCTCGCGTGACGTGGCGCCGTCACGGCCGTTGGATCTCGATCCAACGGTCACGTGGCTAGGGTTCGGCCGAGTGGGTTCGGCTCGACCACATGGCTCGGGTCTGACTCGAGTCGGACTCGGGTCCGGTCGGATGAACAGTACAAACCCACTCGCATTTTCCAGCGATTTAATAATTAAAATAATTCCCAGAAATTCAATTAATTCATTAAAAATATCAAAAGACTCAGAAAAATTCCAGAAAAATTCTGGAAAATATTTTAGGGTATTTGGGACTCAAATAAAATATTTCCAACAAAACTTTATTTGCAAAATTAAATTCTTTAGTTATTTTAAAATGGAATAAATTCAAATAAATTCCAAATAAATCCAAATAAATTCCAGAAAATTCCAAAAATTCACCAAAGTGCCAAATCACACATAGATTTAAGAAAACAAAATTTTGGGGTGTTACAAACCTCCCCCCCTTAATAGAATCTCGTCCCCGAGATTCAGGGCTAACTAAGGAATAGGCTTGGAAACTCTTTCTTCAAATCCTCTTCGCGCTCCCAAGTCGCTTCGCTTTCTTCATGATTGCTCCACTAAACTCTACAGAAACGGGTTGACTTATTTCTGGTCTCTCGATCCATAGTGTCCAAAATCTTCACGGGATGCTCCTTGTAAGTCAAATCCTCTTGCAACTCAATTGACTCTAGCGGCGTCTGTTCCTCAGGTACTCGGAGACACTTCTTCAACTGGGACACATGGAATACGTCATGTACTCCTGCTAACGACTGTGGCAACTCCAGCTGATAAGCAACTTCGCCTCTGCGGCTCAAAATCTTAAATGGTCCAACATAACGGGGTGCGAGTTTCCCTTTGGCATGGAACCTCTTAACTCCCCTGAGAGGCGTAACTCTAAGGTATACAAAGTCCTCTGGTTCAAAACTCAAATCCCGGCGATGATTGTCAGCATAACTCTTCTGTCGTGATTGGGCGATCTTCAACCTTTCCCTAATCATGGCAATCTGCTCTTCAGCCTCTTGAAGAATATCAGGCCCGAAGACACGGCGCTCACCGGTCTCATTCCAATTCAATGGCGTCCGACAGTCGACCATACAAAGGCCTCAAAAGGTGACATCGTAAACTAGCTTGGTAACTATTATTGTAATCGAACTCGGCATACGGCAAACTCTTATCCCAAGAGGTAGCATAAGCCAATGCACATGCTCTTAACATATCCTCCGAATCTGGTTGACTCTTTGGCCTGTCCATCCGTGCGTGGATGATAGGTCATCTTGAAGTTTAAACGGGTTCCCATGGCTTCGTACAACTTATTCCGTAACCTTGAGGTAAATTGGGTACCTGCATGCGATACAATCCTCTTTGGCACTCCGTGCAAACAGACGATCCTGATCATGTACAACTCTGCCAATTTATCCCCCGAGTAAGTGGTCTTCACGGGGATAAAATGGGCTACTTTGGTCAAGCGATCCACTATAACCCATATGGAGTCATAACCTCCTTGTGTCTTAGGCAAACCGGTAATGAAATCCATTCCGGTTTCCTCCCACTTCCACTTAGGTATTTTCAGCGGCTGTAGCAATCCTGCTGGTCTCTGATGCATTGCCTTGACTCTCTGGCAAACGTCGCACAATGCAACATGCTCGGCTACTTCACGCTTCATGCTCGGCCACCAGAATCTTTCCTTCAAATCCTGATACATTTTGGCGCTTCCAGGATGAATTGAGTACTTGGAGTCATGGGCTTCTTCTAGAATCAACTGCTTCAGCTCCTTTTTGTTCGGCACACAAATGCGATCCTTCATCCATAACGTGCCTTGCTCATCCAACCTGAAGTCCTCCGCCTTGCCTTCCTCCTTGATGGACTTAATCCTGCGGATCTTGTCATCATCCTTCTGTCCTTCCCAGATCTGGTCCTCTAGGGTAGGCTTTACTTCCAATGCGGCCAAGAATCCGCTAGGTACCACCTCAATCTTCATTCTCTGAAATTCCTGGCATAGCTCATCCTGATTCGTGGCTATCAACATATTCACGGTATGGCTTTTCCGACTCAAGGCATCGGCAACTACGTTGGCCTTCCCGGGATGGTAATGGATTCCAACATTGTAGTCCTTGATCAACTCTAACCATCTCCTCTGCCTCATGTTCAGATCCGACTGGGTGAATATGTATTTAAGACTCTTATGATCCGTATACACTTCACATCTGTTCCCGATCAGATAGTGACGCCATATCTTCAAGGCATGCACTACGGCAGCTAACTCTAGGTCATGCGTCGGATAATTTTCCTCATGCGGCCTCAACTGCCTTGATGCATAAGCGACGACCTTTCCATTCTGCATCAGCACACATCCAAGTCCTTGGCGCGATGCGTCACAATAAATATCAAAGTTTTGATTAACATCCGGTAGAACTAACACCGGTGCTGATGTCAATCGCTTCTTCAGCTCCTGAAATCCTTTCTCACATTCTGACGTCCATGCAAACTTCTTCTCCTTTTTCAGCAATTGCGTAAGAGGTCTCGCAATTGTCGAAAAGCCTTCAATGAAACGGCGATAGTATCCTGCCATTCCAAGGAAACTCCGGATCTGGGTTACGGTCTTCGGTTGCTCCCAATGTAACACAGCTTCTACTTTGCTTGGATCAACGGCGACTCCTTCTGCGGTCATTACATGTCCAAGAAACTCCACCTTGTCCTTCCAAAAATCACACTTACTGAACTTGGCGAAGAGTTGCTGTTCCCTCAGCTTTTCCAAAACTCGCCTCAAGTGTTCGGCATGTTCATCCTCTGTCTTGGAGTAGATAAGGATATCATCTATGAACACGACGACAAACTTGTCCAAATATTCCATGAACACCTTATTCATCATATTCATGAAATATCTTTGGCGCATTCGTCGATCCAAAGGACATAATCGTAAACTTCGTAATGTCCATATCTTGACGAGAATGCAGTCTTGAATATCTTACGATCGGATCTTCAATCGATGGTATCGATCTCAGATCAATCTTGGAGAAAACTCGGCTCCTCTCGGTGATCAAACAAATCATCAATCCTGGGTAATGGGTACTTATTCTTCACGGTGACTTCATTGAGTGCACGGTAGTCAATGCACATCCTGAAACTCCCGTCCTTCTTCTTGACAAACAAAACTGGTGCTACCCACGGCGACGAGCTCGGTCTGATAAATCCTTTCTCCATTAACTCTTCCAAATTGTTTCTTCATCTCTACCAACTCCTCGGTGGACATCCGATAGGGTCTCTTTGCTATCGGTCTTGTACTGGTACAAGCTCTATCACAAACTCTATGTCCCTGTCTGGCGGCATACCAGGTAGATCTTCGGGAAAAACATCTGGGTACTCATTCACTACTGAGACATCCTTTATGCTGATTGTCTTGGTGCTGTTAACCATCAACTGTCCATCCCTAACTGCAGTGGCTTGAAATTCCACTTTCTTTCCACACGGGCTCTCAACTGAGATAGTACTTCGTCCACAATCCAATACGGCCTTGTGCTTGGATAACCAATCCATTCCCAAAATAACGTCTAAGGTCTGGGTCTCCAAAATTATAAGGTTCGCTAGGAACTCTATTCCATCTATTAGTATTCTCACCATGGAACATCCTACTTTCGTTCGGAGTTCGGAACCAAGGGTTTGAACTAAAAGCATGCACTTAAGTCTTGCAATCCCCAAATCGTTTCTAGCAGCAAAGCCTTGCGAAACAAACGAATGCGAAGCTCCAGAGTCAAACAAAACTGTTGCAGGTACTGAGTTAACAAGTAACTTACCCGATCTGACGTCCGTAGCATTCTGCGGTGCATCTGCGGTGACATGGTTGACTCGGCCTCTCACCACGATGCAGGATGTGGTTCCTGGTCTTTGGCGTCCTAGCCGGGTGGTTCCCAAATTAAAGCGAACTAGGGTCACTCCTGCTGTCTTCTTTGGACAATTGTTGGCAAAGTGTCTGGCTCGTTGCGATTGTAGCGGCGTCTCCTCATCGTTCCTTCTTGATCGCTGGAGCAGCGGCGTTTCTAGCGTGGGTGCAGTAGTTTTGATTGACGGGTCTTGATGCTGGTGACGGTGTCCTCGTTGCATTTTGTGGCTGGAATCTGAAAAACTGATTTGGTGCAACTCTCAGACGCTGTTGCGTTCCCTGGCGAGATCCCTGCTGTTGCATTCTGCGCTTCCTGTTCTCATCCAGTTCCTTGCGCTTGTCCTCAAGAATAAGCGCCTTATTCACCAATTCTTGGAAATCTGGAAAGGTGTGGGTGATCAGTCCTACTTGTAGTCCTGAGTTAAGTCCCTTCATGAAGCGAGACTGTCTGGCTTTATCTGTCGCTACATCCTCAGGTGCGTAGTGTGCTAGCTGTGTGAACTTGTTCAGGTAGTCGGCCACTGGCTGATTACCTTGCTTCAGTGCTCTGAACTCCTCCTTCTTAAGGTCCATGATTCCTTCTGGCACGTGATACTGATTTAAACGCAGCCGTGAACTCCTCCCAAGTGATATCTTGAGGGTTCTATTGCGTGGCACGAAGTTCTCCCACCATTCAATTTGTTCCTTCCAACTGATGAGAAGCGTAGAGTACCTTCTCATTTCCTATGCATTGAGCTATGTGTAGCTTCCTCTCAATTGACCTTAACCAATCATCTGCCTCCAATGGATTGGCATTCCCAGAGAAAGTGGGTGGGTGAGTCCTCATGAACTCTGACAGTCTTGTATTCTGGCGTTGTCCCTGATTAACTTGATTAGCAGTGGCCTGAGCAGTGACGTGTTGCATTTGTTGCATCATAGCATGCATCAACTGAGTCTGAGCAGCAACAAATGCTCCAAAATTCTGCATGTCTAGTGGCGGTGCTGGTGCTCCATCATTAGGGTTTTCTGCTGGGCGAGAACCACTTCCATTGCCTCCAAAGTTTCCGCGGGTGTTCACCATCTGTCGATTTGCTCTAGGTTTTAGAGATGAGGGGGAAACAAAAATAGACAAGTAATATGGAACTTATACGGGGCGAAAAGGTGTAACTTTAAGGTCCAACTTTATTAATGATATTAATATCTTGGTATGGTTGCTTACAATGCCTAGGGGCCTTGCAACACATACTGCACACTCAGCAAGCAATGAAAATCCAATCGATCTAACTCTGGAGTCTAACGCCTAAAGGGCGACTCTTCATTCTAAGACGCGACTCGGCGAAGGAGTCTCACTATAAAACCTACGCTCACTCATCGAGAAAACCTCCACGGCCTGGGTACGGATGCTGCGGCATAGGCGCAAAACGATTGCCATGTCCAAAGAATCGTGTCATCTGTGGTAGTCGAAGAAGCGATTTCCTCATCGAGATCGACTCCTCCGGATCTGGCTCGTGTAGCTCAAATCGCTCAGTTCTGGTCCGTACAAAGCCATCTCCAACTCGTCAATCCTTCGCAGAAGGTGTGACACATACTCTTGAGCTTCCCGCCATCTGTTCTTCTCTGTCGTGATCTCCTTGCGGGCCTTCTGTAGCTCTTTGCTTGTATCATCGAGTACATCCTCCTGGGCGACAACAAGTCGTGCCAACTGTGTAACCATGGCATCCTCATCCTGAATCGCCTTCGGGTCAAGAAGGTTATTGCTGCGCGGATGATATCGGAACACCGTGCCCTCCAATTCTCTGGCGTAGATGCGGGTAATGTGTCGCATTGCTCGTCGTGACACCTCTTGGATACCCATCTGCATTGTAGACCTCCTGGCAGTGCAGTGTATCGGGCGATTGCCTGGGCCCTTCTTCCTAGCAGGTACCTCAATCTTCACGTCACAAGCCTTGATCAATCCTGCTTGTCTGATCACTTCCACTTGGTATTGCGGCTTCTCAAAATCTCCGAGAGTCTGTAGCATATGCCAATGCTCTGCGGCGTGACCAACCTCCAGATCGACGTAGTTGAACTCTCCCTCCATCTGTCACAAGAGTGCTTACGTAAGAACTCGAAATTTTTAAATCGTGACAAGGTAAGGAAAAATTCAGCAAGAGACAAGAAAAGAGAGAAGGGATAAGTCGAGATGTCATTTCTTATCTTGACAAATTTCGTTCTTTTAGAAAATAGGTTTTATCCTCACTACGACCATTCTAGCTAGGGTTGAGCCTACGGTCAGTATGGCTCTGATACCCCTCTGTCGGGACCCGGAATTTGCAAATCCGGACCCTCTGTGTATTCAGCACTAGTCCAGGAACGCGCTAGTGCACACAGTCTTAACATCGGTAAATATCACAATCATACCACTCGATACTAATAAAGTACTTTATTTAAATAGTCAAACTGGTTACTCGACCTTATGGTCAAGTTACAAATGTATGCCTCGCAGGGCGAAACTTATTAAGAGAGAAATAGTAGCAGCGGAAAATCAAATAAATTCGTGGCGCCATCCAGTATACCACAGGCAACTGACTGGGCTCGCTCCCTAAGTAGACGGATCCTCTTGGAGCTCCTCCTCCAAAGCTGGTGTAGTCTCCTCTTCAACTGGTGTTGTATTGTGGCAAGGGTGAGTACTTGGTACTCAGCAAGTCATGCACAGAATGCAGCTAATATACTATATGCATGGCTTGGTACAAAGGAATAGCTCAAGGTATATTTGAAGTAAACAGCATTTGACAAGTAGCGTAAGTAGATTCGAAAGCAGTAGAAACAAGTATAGCATAGATAACTTTTCAAGGAGTTTAATAAACATCTTTCCCATCCTAATTCACATTTCTATCAACATTATTGTTAATCCAACCCAACCTTTCAAATCCAAGCTATTTTTGAGAAAATCTAACCCTTGACTGTAATTCCCGAGCGATGTCCAATACCGCGGACACGGCTATTCGAATAGATTCTACACTCTGCAGAGGTTATGCACTTTACCCACAAGATACAGTCAAACACCACAAAGGCGAGTTCCCATAACAAAGTCTTTCGGAAACTTCTAACAATACAAGTGAGCCTCCCCGGTTATTGCACACTAACCCTTCCCTTAGCTAAGGCAAAGTTTAGGCCAATCAACCGTTAGATGGGTACCTGGCCTCACCCAGACGCTCCCCGCACAACTTACACAAAGGGTGTAGTTGACCTCTGAGGTCCCACAGTGCGTTATTAGCAACTTAATCAACTAGGTCCGTCCCATTCTGAGACATGTGGTTGCACGTTAGACCCAGTTCAAAGGCTTGCAAGGTGAAGTCCTTAGGGTGACCAGGGCAAGACTACCCGAAGAACCAAATCAACATCCCCAATGCCACAACTGGCCCACCTGATTATTCTTGCCACATGCCCCGGTCAAAAACTATTTATCAAACCCCAGTTGATTACCATGCACCACGTGCCATCAACATCACATGATACCTTTCCAAAACAGGTTCAATATATCATTAAGTCAATATTAACATTTGATTGTCCAAAATCATGTCATGAGCACGAAAGGTGTCTAAGCAGTATACTACAACGGTCTAAAACCCATGTTGGCGATTTAATAATGTCCAACTAGTAGTCCACAACTAGGGTGACAAGGGTCATGGCACATATTTAAATAATCAAGGTGTCATACAGCAAATTGGTATTTATCTAATCCCCCATATTTAAATAAAGTATTTTCTAATTGAACTAGCATGCAATAGGTTAAATCAAAATAAGTTTCAAAATAGGATCAACATGGTCAAAGCACAACTTGCCTTCAAAAAGTACTTGTTCTTGGTCTTGAGTTGGATCTGAGTCAATACTTCTCCTTCGAATCCTTCCCAAGGCACTTCAACGTCTACTCGTAAAGCGTGCAAATAGCAAATACACGAATAAACAATAGGCAAAAAGTATCCAAACATCCAAATAAAATCCATAAACAGAGAGAACATAATTTTATGAATTTTTAGAAACTGGAATCGTCAAATTTGGAGTTAAAATGCAAAAGTTATGATTATTTAAAGTTTAAATAATCAATTAAATAATTTTACAGAGAAAAACTTTAGTCCAAAAATTAAATAAAATTCATATTTAGGTAGGTCTCAATTTTATACAAATTTAGAAATTTGAATCACTCAAATCGGAGTTGAAACACAAAAGTTATAAGCGTTTGAAGTTTGAAACAAAATCTGAAATCATTATTTCGAATTAATAAATCATTTTCTTTTTCGGAAATTAATTATTGCGTCAGCCTGGACACGTGGCAACCGCTGATTGGTTGGCTGACGTCAACCGGTCCATGGACTTGGTCCACGCTCAGCTCGGTCTACCGTGGACTCGGTCCACGGCTCCTTGTGTCACTGACATGTGGGCCCCACATGTCAGTGTCACGCACGCAATTAACCCGTGCGGTCCAACTCGCTGACATGCGGGCCCCACCGTGACGTCAGCGGTGACGTCATGGTGCGGTTCGGTTGTCCCGCTGACACGCGGGCCCCGCGTGTCAGAGACACGCGCTCACGCGCGCGTGGCGTGGCTTGGGTACACGTGGCACAATCTCGGCCGTTGATTTGAAAATCAACGGCCCAGATTGGATCTATGCTTCACGCGTTTGGGGTGAACGCGGTCAATCTGAGCCGTTGGATCTTGATCCAACGGTTGGAAACGATCCTAACCCGTAACGTTATCCACAGTACGGGCGACGTGGCCGATCGTGGGCCGTTGGATCTTGATCCAACGGTCCAGATCTAATCTGGATTCTAGGGTTTGGGGGAGAACGTGGGCTCACCGCTGCCGTTCGATCGGGATCGGACGGTCCAGAAGCTTCGCGCGGTTGATGGCGGCGCGGCGGGGCTCAGGCTACCGGAGACAAGGACGGCGACCTTCCGCGCGGCGTTTCCGAGGGCCTCCGGCGAGATGAAGTACGCGCCCAGGTTCGCCTCGTCGCGGGGGTTGCGGATCTGACCACGGAGGCGGCGGAGCGCGGCTGGTTTGCGGCGAAGAACGAAGAACACACGGCGGCTGTTCTTAACTACGGCGAGGAATTGCGACGGTGCTAGGGTTCCCCTGCAGGCGTGGGTTAGGGCAACAGGCGCGGTGTCAAACGACGGTCCTCGGGAGGGGGTCCACGGCTTTTATAGCGCGGGATCCGAGTCCGACGCGGCGGCGGAGGGCAACGGCCGCGGCGAGGTCTCCGGATCGGGGACGATGACCCCGGACCGTCCACGTGGCTTGATCAACGGCCACGATGGCTTGGCGCGAACGGGTCCGACCCGGATCCGGTCGGATCGGGCTCGCGTGACGTGGCGCCGTCACGGCCGTTGGATCTCGATCCAACGGTCACGTGGCTAGGGTTCGACCGAGCTGGTTCGGCTGGACCAACTGGCGCGAGTCGGACTCGAGTCGGACTCGGACTCGGGTCCGGTCGGATGAACAGTATAAACCCACTCGCATTTTCCAGCGATTTAATAATTAAAATAATTCCCAGGAATTCAATTAATTCATTAAAAATATCAAAAGACTCAGAAAAATTCCAGAAAAATTCTGGAAAATATTTTAGGGTATTTGGGACTCAAATAAAATATTTCCAACAAAACTTTATTTGCAAAATTAAATTCTTTAGTTATTTTAAAATGGAATAAATTCAAATAAATTCCAAATAAATCCAAATAAATTCCAGAAAATTCCAAAAATTCACCAAAGTGCCAAATCACACATAGATTTAAGAAAACAAAATTTTGGGGTGTTACATTGCTGGAGCTGGGGACGAAGACCTCATGAACGGCATTTCCGCACTCCTCCAGTGATGTGAAGGGCTCCTATGGGTGCGCCTCGCTTCGACGATCCCGGATCTGGGACTCACGCGGCAGAAAACGGCACGACGGCAGCGAAACACGCACGGAGAAGATGGCAGCACCCTCCTGGACTTCAGCGAGAAATCGGCAACAGACAACGGCGGCTTGAGCTCGGGCGACTAGGGCAAATGACATGTACAGGAAAGAGGAACACAACGGTGGGGTCAATCATTAAATAGGCCTCGACTTCCGCGCTTAATCCCGAACCCTAATGAACACGGCGGAGAACGCGGCGGCGCAGTCCGGCGGTGGCTCGGATTGACGACGTGGCTACATCACGCGCGTACGCGTGTCCTCGATACAAGGCTTCATGCACACGCGTGACACTGAGGTTGCTAGTAATTTTTTTTCCTGTTCAGAGTGTATTGGATCTTTCTGTCGCTGAGGTTGAGCAAGGCTGTGTCAACCGTAGCGATTTTGTTCGGTTGTTACTGTTTCTTGTGGGTTTAAGGACCCTGGTTGCAAGGTAAGTTTTCCCTTTCGGTGGGAGTGTTGGGTATTGGTCTTTTGTAAAAGATCAATCTTTTGCAAGGTTTTAACCTCGTTTGTTCAAATAGTTGGTGGTCTGGGAGTGTACGCCTCACCTGGTTCATCGTCGTCTTGAATATGGCGAACCACAGTAGATAGATTGAGGTGTGAAAAAACGTTCGTGCATGGGAGATGAAGAGGGTCCTAGAGGCTGGTACCGTGTTCTTCTGGAGAGTAGTTTCGATTAAAGGGATCGGGCACGTTAATCGAAGGAATGTATGGAATGAGGAGTGTGAGACCGTTTTCTTTCGTGGTCTATTTGGGAATTGAAGTGAAGGTGGAACCGTGAGAGGTTGCACTTTGTTGAGTTAAATCAACACTTTCTCACTAAGTGTTGGTTTTGAAAACTGGTTTGTCGTTTGTTCCGGTTTTAGTCTCTGTGTGAATGTTTTGTTGTTGTTTTTGGCGACTCTTCGGATTCGAGATCGAATCCTGTTTAAGGGGGGAGAATGTGACACTACGGAATTTCGAGACATTATAAAATATGAAATTAGAGAATAAAAACTTTACGGTGTGGTGTTTTATCGCGTTTTGGGCCGTTTCCGGGGGTTCGGGCCTTGGGAAACCTAGTTCGGGCCTTGGGGGGATTGGATGGGCCGATGGTGGAGAGGTTTTGGCCCAAGTGGAGGTGGGGGAGGGCAGCAAAACCCTTGGGCGCTAGCCCTAGGGCACCCCCACTCCTCCCTCTAGCCGCCTCTCCCTCTCCCTCTCCCGACTCCTCAAGCCGCCACCCTTGGGGCACCTCCCCTCCATCTTCCCCTTGCGCCACCACCTCCACCTCCCTTCTTCACCTCCCTTGCTGCCCTAGGGGAGCTCCTGAAGGGAATATGCCTGAGAGACAATAATAAATTGTTTATTATCATATTCCATGTTTATAATAGATGTTTATTTCTCATGCTAAAATTGTATTAATCGGAAACGTTAATACATGTGTGTTTAATAAACAAAAGGGTTCCTAGTAAAGCCTCTTTTTAAACTAGCTCGTTGATTAACTGATGATCAAGGTTTCCTGATCATGAACATTGGATGTTGTTAATAACGGGGTCATGTCATTAGAAGAATGATGTGATGAACACACACCCAAGTTGGTATAGCAAATACGATCAAGTCATTTAGTTTGTTGCTGTATCAAACACATTCGAAATAGCTCTTTTCCTTAGACCATGAGATGATGTCAATCACTAATTCCGGAAGAGTACTTTGATGACATCAAACGTCACTCCGTAACACGGTGACTATAAAGATGGATTTGGGTACTATGAAAGTATTAGTTGAGGCTCATGCATCAAGAGTGGGATTTGTCCATCCAGATGACGGAGAGATATACTGGGCCCTCTCGGTGATATCACATTGACATCGCTTGCAAGCATGTGACTAGGTCACAAGAATGTTATATCACGAACGAGTAAAGAGTACTTGCTGCAACGGGATCGAACTAGGTATAGTTGATACTGATGATCGGATCCGGACAAGTAAAATATCGTGAGACAAAAGGAATTGGTTATGTCGTTTTACGGTTTACGCGATCACTAGTTCATCGTTGAGTGAATGGGAGTCATTATGGATCTCGGATCCCGCCGATGATTATTGATCCGAGAGGTGTCTCAATCATGTCCATTTTATTCACGAACCGTAGGGTGACACACTTAAGGTTCATCGATGCATTTGAGTGGATACGAAACAGGAGAAAAGTATGGATAAGACAGGGGACTATTTCGAGTATCGCGGAATAGTTTCAGGATATCGGAATAGTTAAAGGGGGTATATGCGTTAATGTTTGTTAATTAAAATAATTAACAAATATTAAAATATCTGAAATAAAAATGTTTTATTTATTTATGGGAGAAAACCCTTTCATTTATAGAGTGGGGTTTTAATGGAAAACAAAGAGGGTTGATTTAAGTGAGTGGCGAGATCACTCACATGAAGAGAGGAGGGCAAGGGGCACCCCCATGCGCTGCCACCCCTTGGCATGCCTCCTCCTCCTCCTATAAAAGGGAGGGAGGAGCTCCTCTCTTTGAGTGTTCATCCATTTGACCCTTTGGTTGGTCCATTCTCCCTCCTCCGATCTGTTTTCGAGCCGTGGCTTATGCGGCGCTGCTGAAATTATTTCTCCACCACCACCACCACTAAGCTGTAGTGTTGTTGGAGTTTTCCGGGGATCCACTACTTCCGCTGCCCCGCTGGAACGAGGGATTGGAGGTCATTGTTGATCCGTACGTGTGACCAAGTACGGAGGCGTTGCCGTTTGTGGCGCTCATCTTCGCGACTTTGAAGTCGGGAGTGTACCTCTACATCAACCACGTTTGTTTGCGGGAACGTTATTCCCGCTTTCGGTCTACGAGGGTGAGTCCTTCTGAAACCGTTTACTTGCATCTCCTAGATATGATCTTGGTGTTTGGTTGCAATCGTAGGAAAATTTTTTTTGTTTTCCTTGCTTCGAAACCCTTCAGCTCCCCACCATGCCACTTCGTTGTCCCCTCCCTCGGGAAGCCCCGCGACAAGGAGATCCGGTGGTTCTAGCGCGAGGAGGACGATCGGGGAGCTCGGGAGGAAGGATTTCGGCGTTCATCGTTCGTCAGGAAGAGGTATGATTTGGGGGAATCCTTGGGGTTGGTCTAGGTGCTGTGATAGAGGGTATTTGGATGTTTTTAGATCAAGTGGTGGTGCTGTGATTGGGTAGATTAGATGAAAACTAGAGTTTGCCATGTTCTCTGCTTCGGGCAGATTGTGCAGTTGACCTAGGGTTTGAGTTTTTGCGACCTTAGGTTCGGAATTTGGTCGGCCGCCTGTTGAGAAAGTTGTAGGTAACTTCAATACCTTTCAGTGCACATGAAGAACGTCCAATTCCGCCCAGCCGTTTGAAAGTTATGCTCGATTTACCGAACGTGTTCAATCTATGACGTAGCTGGGACAGAACGTAGTGTTTTGTAGATTATACAACTTTACATTCCGAATCAGTTTTTCCATGTACTTAGAAAAAGTTAGGAAATTTCCTAAGCTACGCGACGATGTACTCGTTTAATCGATTAGGAGTCCTAGAACTAAAGTTATGCTAGATCGAAGTCTGCTGTCCCGGGGGGACAGATTCTCTGTTTTTCATTTTCGGGAGTAGTTTGCGAAATCGGGGTAGATGGGCGAGGGCGTACTGTTTTGTGGGAACGTTGTGATTGTGTGGCATCTTTGTGCAGGTGGTGTGACCCCGGGAGTGCCCTCCTCATCCCGCCAATCCGTTGCCCGAGGTTAAGGCAAGTGTATTGGGATGGGTAGCATGTGGTTTATTTGCTTGTCTTGACTAGATGCAATTGTTTCCATGTTATGATATCTTGAGCCATGCTTAGTGTTTGCCATGATATGATAAAAAGGGTATGTTAAGATGCTATGCAATGGTTTATGGTTAATGATTATGGCATATGTTGCATACATGGCATGAAACTTGGCCAGGTCAGTGAGAACGTCATAACTATTCCGGTAAGGTCGGTGAGAAAGTTATGACTAATCCAGAGCGCTATGGATGTAAGACCTACCTCGTGATTCTACCCACGCGGTGAGTGGAAGCGAGGAGTAGGCACCCTCCATCTACGGGATGGAAGGGGGACCTGGGTGCAAGCCGACGGGTGTGCACTCGGCAATACCGGTATTTGCGTCGAGGAGACATGTGCATTGCATTGCATTTCATTCATGATGATGATGATGAAATGACCTCAATGAGGTTGAGACATGAATATGATGTTGCATATGAAGTATGACTTGATCATGATGTTAAGTTGTTATGTAGAGATGATAATAATTTAATTGTTCTGTATGACCCATTGCAATATACTTGCTGAGTGATGAACTCATGCTTGTGTTTTATGTTGTTTTAGGTACCATGACACCAGCATGTGGGAAGGGGCAATAGCTACACATCTTCATGTAGTTCCAGTCACATCTACCAATTTGTGTCATGATCATAATAAGTGCCATGAACTTAGTGTGTGGAATAGTTTTGGTGTGCATGTGATCCTTATTTACTTAGCTATAGTTTATGGAGTGGTTGGATTTGGTATTATTAGTTTATGCGGATGCTTTATCCACTTATTATTGTTGCTTTAAATGTCTCGTATTATGCCATATTTTTGCTATGCTATTGTTGTTGCTTCAAATCATGTTAAAACAAAGGAGATGCTGCCGAAATTTTCGGTTTTAGCATTTGCTCCTTTGCCATAATTTGTCTTTATTGGTGGTATTTAGATGTTTCTTAGTCTATGTTTGGTAGCATTCAGGCATACTAGATGCCGGGGTGTTACAACTGGACTCTGCAGAAGCGGGTCGACTTGTTCATGGTCTCTCTATCCATTGTGTCCAAAACCCTTACCGGGTGCTCTTTGTAAGTCAGATCTTCCTGCAGCTCTATTGACTCTAGCAGTGTTTGTTCATCTGGCACTCGGAGACACTTATTCAGTTGGGACACATGGAAGACGTCATGCACTCCCGCCAAGGACTACGGCAACCCCGGCTGTTAAGCAACTTCGCCTTTGCGGCTCAAAATCTTAAATGGCCCTACATAACACGGTGCGAGTTTCCCTTTGGCATGGAACCTTTTAACTCCCTTTAGAGTTGTAACCCTAAGGTACACAAAATCCTCTAGTTCAAAACTCAAGTCTCGGCGACGGTTATGCGCGTAGCTTTTGTCTCGATTGAGCTATCTTCAGTCTTTCCCGAATCATGGCAATCTGCTCTTCGGCTTCTTGAAGAATATCTAGTCCAAAGACATGGGGTTCACCTGTTTCATTCTAGTTCAACGGTGTTCGACAGGGCCGACCATACAAGGCCTCAAATGGTGACATTTGAAGACTGGTTTGATAGCTGTTATTGTAGCTGAACTCAGCATATGACAGATTCCTATCCCAAGAGGTAGCATAAGCCAATGCACAAGCTCTCAGCATGTCCTCCAGAATCTGATTAACTCATTCAGTCTGACCATCCGTCTACGAATGATATGCCGTACTGAAGTTCAATCGAGTCCCCATGGCTTCATGCAGCTTGTTCCAGAATCTTGAGGTAAATTGAGTACTCTGTCGGATACAATCTTCTTCGGCACTCCGTGTAAACAGACAATTATGGTCATATACGCTTCTGCTAATTTATCTCCCGAGTAAGTGGTCTTTACAGGGATAAAATGAGCAACTTTAGTCAAGCGGTCCACAATGACCCATATGGAATCATATCCACCTTGAGTCTTCGGCAAACCGGTAATGAAGTCCATACAAATTTCCTCCCACTTCCACTCAGGTATCTTTAGCGGTTGTAGCAATCCTGCTGGCTTCTGATGCATTGCCTTGACTCTCTGACATATGTCGCATAACGCAACATGTTCGGGAACCTCGCATTTCATGCTCAGCCACCAGAATCTTTCCTTCAAGTCTTGATACATCTTGGCACTTCCTGGATGAATGGAATACTTGGAATCATGGGCTTCTTCCAGTATCAACTGTTTCAGCTCCTTGTTGTTGGCACACATATGCGATCCTTAATCCACAACGTACCTTGCTCATCCAATCTGAAGTCTTTTGCCTTGCCTTCCTCCATTTTGGACTTAATTCTTTGAACCTTGCAATCATCCTTCTGTCCTTCTCGGGTCTGATCTTCCAGAGTAGGCTTTACTTCTATTGCGGTTAAAAATCCTTCCGGTACGACTTCCAGCTTCATCTTCTGGAATTCCTTGCATAGTTCGCCCTGAGCCTCTGCTATCAACATATTCACGGTATGGCTTTTCCGACTCAGAGCATCGGCCACTACATTGGCCTTTCCGGGATGGTAATGGATTCCAACATTATAATCCTTGATAAGCTCCAACCATCTCCTCTGCCTCATGTTCAAGTCTGATTGGGTGAATATGTACTTAAGACTCTTATGGTCCGTATACACTTCACATATGTTCCCAATCACATAGTGTAACACCCCGGCATCTAGTATGCCTAAATGCTACCAAACATAAGCTAAACAACATCTAAGTACCATGAATTAAGGTAAATTACAGCAAGGGAGTAAATGCTAAAACCCGAGATTTCGGCAGCATCTCCTTTGTTTTAACATGATTTGCAGGAGCAACAACAGTATAGCAATATATGGCAATATGAGAGACAACTAAAACATCAATAATTAAAGACTTAACAACAATATAAGTCTAGTTTCACGCATTTAATGTCTCCAAGAGTCAAACGAACAATAAGACTCTCATTTAGCAAAGCTAAACCTTAAAGCAATAATCATCATACGCAATTTATTATCAAAGACTAAATCAATGACTTGTGGAATCAAATGAGTGAAGCTACGTGCGGAAATGTGACTATTTCCCTTCCCCGCATGACGGTCTCATGGTACCTAAAACAACAAGAAAACACAAGCGTGAGTTCAAAACTCAGCAAGTATATTGCAATGGTTCAAACAAAAACAATTACATGGCTGCAACAACTCACATCATGTATATCATCTCATTCATATTCACAAATCCTTATCATCATCATTATGTATGCAATGCGATGCGATGCGATGCTCATATCTCCTTGGAAACTCATATTGGTATGGTTGAGTACACACCCGTCGGTGTGCACCCTCTCCCCCCTTCCATCCCGAAGATGGAGGGTGCCTACTCCTCGCTTCCCCACACCGCGGTGGATGGAATCACGATGTAGGACTTACTCATTGGCTCTCCGGATTAGTCATAACTTTCTCACCGACCTTCCGCGGACTAGTTATGACTTTCTCACCGCCCGGGCCATGTATCATGCCATGTATGCAAATATGCCAACATCATGAATAACTTGTACATTAACACATGGCATCATCATAGATAACTTGTACATAGCATCATCACGAAATAAACATATTCATCATATCAATGGCAAACATTAAAGCATGGCATGTGAACATATCATATATTCAAATTACAATCTCAATCAATTAAACAAACTACAATCCGCTACCCATTCCAATACACTTGCCTCAACCACGGGCGACGGATTGGCGGGATGTAGAGGGCACTCCCGGGGTCACACCACCTGCACATAGGTACCACACACTCACAATCATAACCACAAAATAGTACGCAAACCCTCATCTACCACGACATTGCCATCTACTCGCAATAACCAAAAATAGAGGTTCTGTCCCGCCGGGACAGCAGCCTTCCAAAAGGCATAACTTGGGTTCTAAGACTCCGAATCAATTAAATGAGTACATCCTCATGTATCTTAGGAAATTTCCTATCTTTTTCTAAGTATAAGGAAAGACTGATTTGGACTCTAAAGTTATTTAATCTACAAAATACCGAGATCTGTTCCAATCACGTCACAGATTTTAACATGCTCGGTAAAACAGCCATAACTTTCAAACGGATGATCGGAATTTAACGTTATTTATACCCACTGAAAGGTATTGAAATTACCTACAACTTCTTCAACAGGCGGACGTCCAAATTCGGACTCTAAATTGGCGAAAAACCGAACCCTAGGTCGACTGCTCATGCTGTCCGAAACAGAGAACGTGACCACTTCTAGAATTCATCTAATCTACTCAATTCCAGCACCACCAATTGATCTAAAAACATGATATTGATCCTTAGAACAGTACCTAGCCCAACCCAAAGGAGTCCCGGTTCGCGCGATCTCCCTCCTCGCTCCGATTCCACCGGATCTCCTCGTCGCGGAGCGCTCCAATGGATGGATCTTCTATTTGGGGAGGTGGAGAACTCCCCTAGGGCAGCAAGGGTGGTGGAGAGGTGAGGAGAGGGGTGGTGGTGCAAAGGGGAGCAACAATGGGGGTGGCGGCTAGGGCAAAAAGGGAGAGGGAGAGGTGAGGAGAGGCTAGGGCACAAGGGGGCACAATGGGGCAGGGTTGGGGCGCATAAAGGGGTAGGGGAAGGCCCCCAACCTGGTCTCCTACTCCTATTTGGACTCCCACTCCTTCCCACCAAAGCCCACGACCCTTTCCCTTAGGCCCAAACTCCCCCGAAAAGGCCCAAACTCCCCCGGAAGGCCCAAACTCCCGGAAATGGCCCGAAAACGCATGTAAACCTCATACCACATGGTTTTAACCTTAATTCCATATTTTATAATGTTCTTTCCCTCAACATTCACATTTTGTAATGCCACAATCTCTAATTTCACATTTTATAAAGTTTCGGCATTCTGTAGTGTCATACATAGTGACGCCACAACTTCAAGGCATGCACTACGGCTGCTAACTCTAGGTCATGCATCGGATAATTCTCCTAATGCGGCCTCAACTGCCTTGATGCATACGCAACGACCTTTCTGTTCTGCATCAACACGCACCCAAGTCCCTGGTGTGAGGCATCATAGTATATGTCAAAACTCTGGTTCACGTCTGGTAAGATTAACACTGGTGCTGATGTCAATCGCTTCTTCAGCTCCTGAAAACCCTTTTCGCACTCCGGCGTCCAGGTAAACTTCTCCTTTTTCAACAATTGTATGAGAGGTCTCGCAATTGTCGAGAATCTTTCAATGAACCGGCGGTAATAACCTGCCATTCCCAGAAAACTACGGATCTGGGTCACTATCTATGATTGTTCCCAATGTAACACAGCTTCTACCTTACTTGGATCAACTGCGACTCCTTCTGCTGTCATTACATGTCCAAGGAACTCTACCTTGTCCTTCCAGAAATCACACTTGCTAAACTTGGTGAAGAGTTGTTTCTCCTGTAGCTTCTCCAAAACTAGCCTCAGGTGCTCCGCATGCTCTTCCCTTGTCTTGGAGTAGACTAGAATATTGTCTATGAACACAACAACGAACTTGTCCAAATACTCCATGAAGACCTTGTTCATCATATTCATGAAATAAGCTGGCGCATTCGTCAGACCGAAGGACATAACAGTGAACTCGTAATGTCTGTATCTCGACGAGAATGCGGTCTTCGGAATATCTTCTGACTGGATCTTCAGCTGATAATACGCTGATCTTAGATCAATCTTGGAGAAAACTCCGGCTCCTATCAAACAGATCGTCGAACCTAGGTAGTGGATACTTGTTCTTCACAGTGACCTCATTGAGTGCACGATAATCTATACACATTCGGAAACTCCCATCCTTCTTCTTGACAAACAGAACTGACGCTCCCCACGGCGACGAACTAGGTCTGATGAATCATTTTTCCATCAGCTCCTCGAGCTGCTTCTTCATCTCCACCAGCTCCTCGGTTGACATCCGATAAGGTCTCTTTGCTATCGGTGCTGTACCAGGTACTAACTCAATTACAAACTCTATATCTCTATCTGGCGGCATACCCAGTAAATCTTCAGGAAAAACATCTGGATACTCATCCACTACTAGAACATCCTTAATGCTGATTGCCTTCATACTGTTGACCATCAACTGTCCATCTCGAACGGCGATCGCTTGGATCTTCACTTTCGTTCCACAAGGGTTCTCAACTTATATGACTCTTCGTCCACAGTCCAACACAACCTTGTGCTTGGATAACCAATACATTCCCAAGATAACATCTAGAGTTTGGGTCTCCAATATTATGAGGTTTGCTAGGAATTCTACCCCACCTATTAATATTCTCACCCCAGAACATCCTACTTTAGTTCAGAGTTCTGACCCAGGGGTTTGAACTAAAAGCATGCATTTTAAATCCATAGTCTCTAAATCATTTTCAGCAGCAAAACCTTGAGAGACGAACGAATGCGAAGCTCCAGTGTCAAACAAGACGGTTGCAGGGACTGAGTTGACAAGTAACTTACCCAGCACGACGTCCGAAGCATTCTGAAGTGCATCTGCGGTGACATGATTGATGCGGCCTCTCACCATAGTCTGAGGTGCAGCTCCTGGCGTTGCAGTTCGACGGTTCACTCCCGGTACAGGTGTTATTGTTGGCGTGGATCCCAGATAAAAACGAACTAGGGTAACTCCTGCTGCCTTCTTGGGGCAATAATTGGCAAAGTGACCTGGTTCGTGGCAGTAGAAGCAATGCTTCACTGTGCTCTGCTGACTCCCTACAGCTGTATTCCCGGCTTGCGCTGGCGTCTGGTAGTTCTGATTTGCGAGTCTCGGTGCATGTGACGGTGTCCTCGCGATGTTCCTCGGCTGGAACCTAAAGAACTGGTTTGGCGTGATCCTCAAGCACTATGCTCCCTGACGTGCTCTCTATTGTGCCATCCTGCGCTTCCAGTTGTCATCAAGCTCTTTGCGCTTGTCCTCCACAATAAGAGCCTTGTTCACTAGTTCCTGGAAATCCAGAAACGTGTGGGTAATCAATCCCACCTGAAGTCCAGAATTCAGTCCCTTCATGAAATGGGACTGTCTTGCCTTGTCCGTTGCTACGTCCTCAGGTGCGTAGCATGCCAACTGGGTGAACTTGTTCAAATATTCAGACACATGTTGATTACCTTGCTTCAGTGCCCTGAACTCCTCCTTCTTGAGGTCCATGATCCCTTCTGGCACATGATACTGATGAAATGCAACTGTGAACTCCCATGTGATGTCCCAGGGGTTCTCATGTGCAGCACAGAAGTTCTCCCACCATTCGGCTATAGTACCTTTTACACACTGAGTGATGTGCAGCTTCCTTTCAATCGATCATAGCCAATCATCGCCTCCAGTGGATTGGCATTTCCAGAGAATGTGGGCGGATGAGTCCTCATAAACTCTGAAAGTCTGGAATGCTGTCACTGTTCCTGATTAGCTTGATTGGTAGCGGCCTGAGCAATGACTTGCTGCATTTGTTGCATCATGGCATGCATCAATTGAGTCTGTGCAGCAAGGAAAGCTCCAAAGTTCTGCATGTCCACTACTGGTACTGGTTGGGGTGCCTGGTTCACATCATCTGGGTTCCCAGCTAGGAGAGAACCACTCCCGTTGCCTCTGTTGTTTCCACGACTGTTCACCATCTGTCGATTACTCCAAGGTTTAGGGACGAGAGGGAAACAAGAATAGACAAGTAGTAAGGAAAGTTATGCGAGGTGGAAGGTGTAACTCAAAATCCAACTTTATTATTTATTCAATAATAACTTGGTATGGTTGCTTACAATGCCTAAGGGCCTTGCAACACATACTGCACACTCAGCAATCAATGAAAATCCAAATTAAACTAACACACTGAAGTCTAACGCCTCTAAGGGTGACTCTTTATTCTTAGACGCGACTCGACGAAGGAGTCTCAACCACTAATTTGAACACTCACTCCTTGACCCAACCTCCACTGCCTCCTCGTGGCGGGTGCGGAGGCATAGGCTCAAAGCAATCGCCATGCCCCACAACAACTGTAGTAGAAGAAATGGCATCCTCCTCGGGCTCTGGCGCGGGCTGTGGCTCTCGCTGCGGCTCCTCGGGATCTGGCTCGTGCAGCTCCAGTATTGGCTCTGGCCCCTGTCCATATAATGCCATTTCCAGCTCATCAAGCCTTCGCAGAAGTTGTGACATATACTCTCGAGCCTCCTGTAGGCTTCTCTTCTCTTTCTTAACCTCCACACGGGCCTTCTGCAGCTCTTGCACCGTATCATCGAGTGCGTCCTCCTAGGCTACGATGAACCTCGCCAAGTGTGTGATGGTGACATCCTCATCCTCTATCGGCTCCCGCTCAACCCTGTTGTCTCGACGTGGGTGGTGACGAAACACTATGCCCTCCAGCTCTCTAGAGTAGGTGCGAGTGATGTGTCGCATCGCTCGGCGCGACACCTCCTGAATCCCCATCTGGAAGGTGGACCTCCTGGCTGTGAAGTAGCATGGGCAGCTGAACTTAGTCTTCTCGCGAGCATACAAGGTGATCTTGACGTCCCATTCCTTGACCAATCCAGCCTGCACTACGGTGGTCCCCTGGTAAAGTGGTCTCTCGAAACCTCCTAGCACCTGTAGCATACGCCATAACTCAGCGGCATAGCCTTCCTCATGCTCGGCGTAGTTGTTGATCATCTTCATCTGCCAAAAGATACTCGCGTGAGAAAGCAACATTTTAAAACCAGAGTGGAGACAAAAGAATTCAACAAGGGGTATGAACAAAAGAGAAGGGATAAGTCAAGAATTCATTCATTATCTTGGCAACTTTTAGTTTTAGAAAATAATTTTCAACCTCACTACAACCATTCTAACTAAGGGATAGTCCTACAGTCAGTATGGATCTGATACCACCTCTGTCGGGACCCGAATTTGCAAATCCGGACCCTCTGTATATTCAGCACTAGTCCAGGATCACGCTAGTGCCCACAATCTCAACATCGGTTTATATCACAATCATACTCAACGAAGTAGTAAAGTACTTTATTAAAAGGGAATTATAACAGGTTACTCAACCTTATGGTCAAGTTACAAAAGTACGCCTCGCAGGGCGAAAACTTATTAAAGTAATCAATTGTAGCGGAATGTATAGAAAACGCGTAGCGCCAACCAATATGCCACAGGCAACTGACTGGGCTTTCCCCTAAGTATACGGCTCCTCCTGAAGTTCCTCCTCCAAAGCTGGCGTAGTCTCTTCTTCAACTGAAATATTTTGCAAGGGGTGATTACTTGGTACTCAGCAAGTCATGCACAGAATGCAAGCTAATATTCTATATGCATGGCATATTACAAAGGATAGGCTAACAGGTTCTTTTGCAGCAAAACAGTAAGTGTAAATACGGTAATAAATTGCAAAGCAGTAAACAATAATAAATAGAGCACTTTCACAATGATTTCACAAGTAACACATTTTCTGACCCTAGGTCCAATTCAACATTTCAACCCACACATTTTTTGAGGCCAAGTGAAAGTCTAACCCTTGACTGTAATCCCCGAGCAGTGTCCAATACCGTGGACTCAGCTATTCGAATATGTTGTACACTCTGTAGAGGTTATGCACTTTACCCACAAGATACAGTTAAACACCACAAAGGCGAGTGTCCATAACAAAGTCTTTCGGAAGCCTCTGACTACACAAGTTGACCTCCCCAGTTGTTGAGCACTAACCCTTCCCTTAGCAAAGGCGAAGTCTAGGCCAACCAACCGTTAGATGGGTACCTAGCCATCGCCCTGGTATGCTCCCCCATACAACTACACAAAAGGTGTAGTTGACACCCCGAGGTTCCACAAGCAAGTTATTAGCAACTTATTCAACTAGGTCCGTCCCATTACAGACATGCGGTTGCATGTTTGACTCAGATCAAAGGCTTGCAAGGTTAAGTCCTTAGGGTGACCAAGGCAAGACTGCCGAAGAACCAAAATGACATTCCCGGTGCCACTCATGGCCCACCAGATCATTCTTGCCACTTGCCCCGGTCTAAATCTATTTATCAAACCCAGTTGATTACCATGCACCACGTGCCATCAACATCATCATTAATAACACATGACACTTCTCCAAAACATGTTCCATATCTCATTAAGTCAACATTAACATTTAATTAACCAAAATCATGTCATGACTACGTGTCAGGTCCAAGCATTATACTTCAACGGTCTAAACACCCATGTTGGCGATTTAATAATGTCCAACTACTTAAACCAGACTAGGGTGACAAGGGGTCATGGCATACAATTATTTATGTCAAGGTGGAATACATAAAATTGGCATTTAACTAATTTCCAGAATTAATTAAAGCATTTTCTAATTAAATTAACATGCAATAATTTGAATCAAAATAATTTCCAAAGTGGGAACAATATGGTCAAAGCATAACTTGCCTCCAAAAAGTACTTGTTCTTGGTCTTGAGCTGGCTCCTGGGTCAAAATTTCACTTTCGAAGCCTTCGGTTACTTCAACGTCTACTCGTAACGAGTGCACATAGCAATAAATAAATAAATAGTAGACAAAAATTGTTCAAAAATTCAAATAAAATTCACCATTAAATAGAGATCAATTTTATAAAAATTTAGAAATTGGAATCACTCAAATCGGAGTTGAAACGCAAAACTTATGAGCGTTTGAAGTTTGAAAATTCAAATAAAAGAATAAACCAAATTAATTCATTTATTTCTCTATTGAAAAATCCGAATTATGACGTCAGCGTGGATTTTGAATTTTGGCTGAATTATTTTTCTAAACAAAAATTGAATTATTGCGTCATGCTTGCGTCATCCGGTCCATGCGCCTGGTCCACGGTTCGGTTTTGGTCCACCGTGGACCTGGTCCACGGCGCATGACCCGCTGACATGTGGGACCCACTTGGATGACGTTAGCTGCTGACGTCAGCACGGCTCGGCCGATGGGACGGCTGACATGCGGGCCCCACGTGACATCAGCATGACGTCACGGATGACGTCATCACGCGGGTGACCCAGCCACTGACATGCGGGCAGGGGTGAAAACGGAGCGGATAATATCCGGATCGTATCCGTATCCGGTATCCGTTTTTATAGAAATGACAAAAAAATTGGATATTTGTCGGATATGGATACGGATACGGATATTATCCGGATCGGGGCAGCCGGATACGGAGCGGATATGGGAGAGATGATATCCGACGGATACGGATCGGATACGGATATCCGGATACCGGATATCCGGATATTACTGTATGACCATAAGTCCATAACAGATTAACAGGCCGGCCGGCCCACTGGCGGACTGGCTCAACCCGCATCGGCGCACAACAGTCCAACTCCAAATCATGCCATGGTCACTCGGTCAGGCTGAGGTTCCAGCGGTCTAGCCTCCATTGCGCTGCGCCGAGCCGCCGACACCCCCAACCCTAGCCGACGCAGCATCGCCTACAAGCCTCCTGGCGTCCACGCCACTGGACGACACTGCCTCCAAGCCTCCCCGACGACGTCCCAGCCACCGGACGGCGCTGCGCTCTGCACCTCCGCTGCACCGTCGCCCCACCACATCGCCAAGAATCGACGGCGCAGCTCGCCACACGGCCGGCGGCCCTCTCCGATCCACCGGTCGTCGCCCCACCGCCGCCTCCAAGCTTCCCTGCCACCTACCGCCCATTGGCGATGTCCGGGTTTGCTTCTCTCCACCGGTTCCTCTTGCAAAGATAAGCTAGTATTGGACCTAATGGAGTAATGGTTGTATGGTTGGGATTGTTATGCTGTGTTGTGGAAATTGGAATCAGGTAGACCAGCCAATGAGCAAATGATCCATGGAGATGGAGACGTATAAGTACTTTTTAATGGACTGCCAACTCTCTGTTAGTTAAAGAATTAGACAGGCTAAAGGGCTATTTGAAAGCAGCTCGTTTCTGACGAGGAGACCAAGGGGGGAAACAAATTAACCGGGAACTGTTGTTTGCATCCTTTCTTGTTACCAGTGATGCTTTTCTTAGCATGAATATGTCCAATCAGACGAATATACATCACATTTTGTGTTTTGTTCTAGAAGTCCTGTTCTATTCAGGGTACTCATCAAAGATCAACAGGAAAGAAAAAAAATAGTTCTAGAAAGCGTGAAATCTGGTAGCACTAGGTCAGGAGTCACCAAAAGAAGGGCTAAGGAACCAGCAATTGTTTGACCAAAGCTTATGAACCATCTTACCCGATTCTTCTTTTGGATGATTGTACCAGATACATCTTGAGTAATTATTTGGTAATGCTAATTTATTACATATTTACATGTTGTACCTTATTTTGCTGCTTGAACAGTTGAACTATTACAGATTTACAGTGCTTGGCTGCTTGCGATGTCCCACGACGAGCGTGGTGGTGGAACGCCGGTTGCAATGTGCAGCGATGAGGGTGGTGGTGGAACTGGAATGCCAGTTGAGGTGATACACGCTGGTGGTGATCTTGTCGGTCCCACTCCGGCCAATAGAGACAATAGCAAGAAAAGAGGATGCTCCTCGATTCCGATCGGAGGAGAAAGCACACACCCGCCCAAGATTCGTTCAACTGAGGTCAACGCAAGTCCTATAACATCCTCAATCAACACAGCAGCGGTATCCAAAGGCAAGAAACCGGCGACAAAATTGGCAAAAGCCATGACTGTGAGAGGTGAATTTGTTTGCCATAACTACAATTTATTAAAATCAAGATCCTTATGCTTATTAAAATCAAGATCCTTATGCTTATTAAAATCATGCAGCAGGAAACTCTCTATTGAGGCTAGCTCCTGCTCCCACCACCACACTGGACAAGAACTTACAATCAAAAGGTAATGAAAGACTAGAATTAAATATTGTAAATGCTCATGTATATATATTTATAATAGGAAGCTAACACATATGTTTGCTTGTAGCTATTGATGTGCAATCTGGAAGTTCAAGTGCAAGTGTAGCTGCCAACAAAAATGCAAGTGCAAGTGCAAGTGCAGTTGCCAACAAAGATGAAGATGAAGAGTTCAAACCTGCAAAGAAGCTAACATCCTTTGTTTGGGATCACTTTACTAAATATTTTGAGAATGTGGAACAACCGGATGGTACATTTGACAAGGAGTTATGGGGTCAATGCAATCGCTGCAAATTCAAAAGAAAAGCTACGAGCTCAAGTGGCACATCAGTTTTTAGCAATCACTTGAAGTCAAAACACAATGTTGTGAAAGGACAACAATTGATCGAACAAAACAATGAAGGAATTCAAACATTTCAGTATGATCAATAAACCAGTTTGAGATACTTCTATATTGCTATAATTATGCATGAGTATCCATTCAATATGGCTCATCATGAGTACTTTGTCAAATTTATCAATTCCATGCGACCTAATTTTCCTTTGAAGTCTCGTATCACTGTTCGTAAAGAAATAATGGAAATTTATAAAGAGGAAAAGAAAAGGTTATATGATCATTTCAAGACCCTTTCTTGTCGGTTTAGCACAACCATGGACATGTGGACATCAAATCAAAATAAAGCCTACTTGTGTGTCACGCTGCATTGGATTGATGATAATTGGACCATGCAAAAAAGAATCATCAACTTCATGCATTTAGAAGGTGTGCATTCAGGAGCAGCATTGAGTGGGACTATTTTTTGGAAATATATTGAACTGGAATCTTGACAAGAAATTGTTTGCTCTCTCTTTGGACAATGCTGCTTCTAACAAGGTGGCAGTTGATGATATCATTGGAAAGCTAAATGCTAGAGATTCTCTTGTTTGTTCTGGCAAATTTTTTCATGTTAGATGTGCTAATCATGTATTAAATCTTGTTGCTAGAAAGGGTATGGAAATAATTGGGCAAGCTATTGAAAAAATTAGAAAGTTTATAACAACTGTGAAGAATTCTCCTCAACAATGGGAGGCTGTAACACCCCAAAATTTTGCTTTTCTTAAATTCATGTGTGATTTGGCACTTTGGTGAATTTTTGGAATTTTCTGGAATTTATTTGGATTTATTTGGAATTTATTTGAATTTATTCCATTTTGAAATAATTAAAGAATTTAATTTTGCAAATAAAATTTTGTTGGAAATATTTTATTTGAGTCCAAAATGTTCCAAAATATTTTCCAGAATTTTTCTGAGTCGTTTGCTATTTTTAATGAATAAAAAGAAATACAGGGAATAATTTTAAATATTAAATCGCTGGAACTCCAACTCGGGTCAAGTACACTTCATCCGACCGAGTCGGACCCCGAGTCCGACCCGAACCCGACCAAGCAAGTTTACTCGACCGAACCCACTCCTAAACCTAATCAATCCCAACCGTTGGATCAAGATCCAACGGCTGAGATCCGCCCGTACCGGTTCGAGCCGTAACCGGGCCGGATCCGATCGCGCCCGTGCGATCGTGGCCGTTGATCGCGCCACGTGGACGGCCACGATTTCGTCGTCTTCGCCGAGTCCGAGCCGGACTTCGCCGCCGCGCCCGCCGCCGTAGCGAACTAGGTTTCCGTCTAAGGCACGGACGCCGAGGCTATTTAAAGCGTGAGACGTCCCCCGAGGTTGCCCTCATCCTTGCGCACCCGTTCCCCCGAGCCATCTCGCCGGAGCCGCCACCGTTGAGCCGCAATCGCTCGCCGGAGTTGTCTCTTCACTCCGCTGCGGTTTGCGCCGGTTTCCGCCGTCGTCCGTCGTCTTCCGCCGAGAAGGAGCCCAGATCCGGAGTCCCCGCGACGAGACGCACCCGAAGGGAGGCTTCATCTCGCCGGAGCACGCCCCAAACGCCGTCGGGTTCGTCGTCGTCCCCGTCTCCGGTCAAGCCAGCGCCGCCGTGAAGCCATCGCCGTCCGCGAGCTCGGAGGACCGTCGGATCCAGATCGGACGGTTGAGGTGAGCTCACGTGTTCCCAAACCCGATTAGATCTGGATCGTTGGATCAAGATCCAACGGTTCACAATTGCCACGTGTTGTAGCAGTGCGAATATAGGATTAGATCTGGACCGTCCGATCTAGATCGAACGGCCCACGAGCAACGAGTAGTTTCAACGTGTTAACCCTGGATCTAATCCGCGCCGTTGATTTTCAAACCAACGGCTGAGATTGCGCCACGTGTCGGGAAGATGGACCGCCGCGGTCAACGCCGTCCACGCGCGCGTGCGTGTGACGCTGACGGGGCCCGCGCGTGTCGAGGGGCCGCATGTCGATGGTCGACCCGCCAGGCGCTGACGTCACCCATGACGTCACAATGGGTCCCACCTGTCAGCACCGTGGGCTGAGCCCCGCTGACGTCAGCGATGACGTCACCCGAGAGGGCCCACACGTCAGCGATGACGTCACCCGAGAGGGCCCACATGTCAGCGACACGTAGAGTCGTGGACCGAGTCCACGGTAGACCCAAGCCGAGCGTGGACCAAGCCCATGGACCGGCTGACGTCAGCAGGCCAATCAGGAGCTGCCACGTGTCCATGCTGACGCAATAATTAATTTCCGAAAAAGAAAATGATTTATTAATTCGAATAATGATTTCAAATTTAGATTCAAACTTCAAACGCTTATAACTTTTGCGTTTCAACTCCGATTTGAGCGATTCAAATTTCTAAATTTGTATAAAATTGAGATCTACCTAAATATGAATTTTATTTAATTTTTGGACTAAAGTTTTTCTCTGTAAAATTATTTAATTGATTATTTAAACTTTAAATAATCATAACTCTTATGCTTTTAACTCCAAATTTGATTTATTCCAGTTTCTAAAAATCCAGAAAATTATGTTCTCTCTGTTTATGGATTTTATTTGGAGTTTTGGGATCTTTTGCATAGTGTTCATTTGTGTATTTGCTATTTGCACGCTTTACGAGTAGACGTTGAAGTGCCTAAGGATTCGAGGGAGAAGTGTTGACTCAGGATCCAACTCAAGACCAAGAGCAAGTACTTTTTGAAGGCAAGTTGTGCTTTGACCATATTGATCCCATTTCAAATCTATTTTGATTTAAACTATTGCATGCTAGTTCAATTAGAAAGATACTTTGTTTAAACTCGGGGTTAGATAAATACCAATTTGATATATGACACCTTGATTACTTAAGTATGTGCCATGACCTTTGTCACCCTAGTTGTGGTTTACTAGTTGGACATTACTAAATTGCCAACATGGGTTTAGATCGTTGTAGTATGTCGCTTAGACACGCTACGTGCTCATGACATGATTTTGGACAATCAAACGCTAATATGGACTTAATAATATATTGAACCTGTTTTGGAAAAGTATCATGTGATGTTGACACGTGGTGCATGGTAATCAAGCGGGTTTGATAAACAGATTTCGACCGGGGCATGTGGCAAGAGTAATCAGTGGGCCGGTTGTGGCATTGGGAGTGATGATTTGGTTTTTCGGGTAGTCTTGCCCTGGTCACTCTAAGGACTTAACCTTGCAAGCCTTTGAACTGGGTCATACTTGCAACCACATGGTCGGAATGGGACGGCCCTAGTTGACTAAGTCGCTAAGGACTCACTTGTGGAGCCTCAGTGGTGTCGATTACACCTTTTGTGTGATTGTACGGGGAGCGTATCGTGGTCGTGTGGCCAGGTACCCATCTAACGGTGTGTTGGTCCCATACTTCGCCTTGGCTAAGGGAAGGGATGGTGTAGAGCACGCATCGGAGAGGACCACCTGTGTTGTTTGAGGCTTCCAAAGGCTTTGTTACTGAACTCGCCTTTGTGGTGTTTGACTGTATCTTGTGGGTAAAGTGCATAACCTCTGCAGAGTGTAGAATCTATTTGAATAGCCGAGTCCACTGTGATCGACAATGCTCGGGAATTACAGTCAAGGGGTAGACTTTACGAAAATAACTTGGTTTTGAAAAGATGGGTTGGTTTAACAAGGAAGATGATGGAAATATGGTTTAGGATGGGAAAAATGTTTATTAAACTTCTTGAAAAGTTATTTATGCTTTACTTATTTCTACCGCTTTCGAATCTACTTATATTACTTGTCAAAAGCTGTTATCGCAAATATACCTGAGCTATTCCTTTGTACTAAGCCATGCATATAGTATATTAGCTTGCATTCTCATGCATGACTTCTCGAGTACCAAGTACTCACCCTTGCCTCAACACAATATCGCTTGAAGAGGAGATTACGCCACTTTGGAGGAGGAACTCCAAGAAGACCCGTCTACTTAGGGATGCGAGCCCGATCGATTGCCTGTGGTATCTTGGATGGCGCCACTAAGTTTATTTGATTTTCCGCTGCTATTTCTCTTTTAATAAGTTTCGCCTTGCAAGGCATATATTTGTAACTTGGCCATAAGGTCGAGTAACCCTTTGATTATTTAAATAAAGTACTTTGATAGTATCGTATGGTATGATTGTGATATATACCGATGTTAAGACTGTGTGTGCACTAGCGCGTTCCTGGACTAGTGCTGAATACACAGAGGGTCCGGATTTGCAAATTCGGGGTCCCGACAGAGGTGGTATCAGAGCCATACTTGACCGTAGGCTCAACCCTAAGCTAGAATGGTCGTAGTGAGGATAAAACCTATTTTCTAAAAGCTAAAAAGTTGTCAAGATAAGAAATGACCTCTCGACTTATCCCCTTCTCTCTTTTCTTGTCTCTTGCTGAAATTTTCCCTTACCTTGTCACAATTCGAAAATTCCGAGTTCTTACGTAAAGCACTCTTGTGACAGATGGAGGAAGAGTTCAACTACGTTGATCTAGGAGTTGGTCACGCCCGCGGAACTTTGGCACATGCTACAAACTCTCGGAGATTTTGAGAAGCCCCAATACCAAGTGGAAGTGATCGAGACAAGCGAGGATTGATCAAGGCTTGTGACGTGAGGATTGAGGTACTGTCAGGAAGAGGGGCCTGTGCAATCGCTCGATACAATCAGACCGCTAGAAGATCTACAATGCAGATGGGTATCCAAGAAGTTTCACGACGAGCAATGCGGCACATTACCGATATCCACGCCAGAGAGTTGGAAAGCACGGTGTTCCGTTATCATCCGCAGCGATAACCTTCTTGACCCGAAGACGATTCAGGATGAGAATGCCACGGTTACATACGGTTGGCACGATTCGTCGCCAGGAAGATGTACTAGATAATACAAGCAAGGAGCTGAAGGCCCGCAAGGAGATCACGACAGAGAAGAACAGATGGCGGGAAGCTCAAGAGTATGTGGCACACCTTCTACGAAGGATTGACGAGTTGGAGATGACTTTGTACGGACCAGACCCGTGAGCCAAGATTGAGCTACACGAGCCAGATCCGTGAGGAGTCGAGATCTCGATGAGGACATCGCTTCTTCGACTACCACAGATGACATAGTCGCTGGACATGGCGATCGCTTTCGCGCCTATGCCGCAAAGACCCGCACTCCAGTGCCGTGGAGGTTTTCGATGAGTGAGCTTAGGTTCTATAGTGAGACTCCTTCGCCGAGTCGAGTCATAGAGTAAAGAGTCACCCTTTAGGCGTTAGACTCCAGAGTTAGTTCGATTTGGATTTTCATTGTTTGTCGAGTGTGCGATGTGTTGCAAGGCCCTTAGGCATTGTAAGCAGCCATACCAAGTTATTAATAATAAAGTTGGACCTTAAAGTTACCCCTTTTGCCCCGCATAAGTTCCATATTACTTGTCTATTCTTGTTTCCCTCTCATCTCTAAACCTAGAGCCAATCGACAGATGGTGAACACCCGTGGGAACTTTGGAAGCAATGGGAGTGGATCTCGCCCAAATGTAAAACCCCAATGATGGAGCACCAGCACCGCCATCGGATGTGCAGAATTTTGGAGCATTTCTTGCTGCTCAGACCAGTTGATGCATGCTATGATGCAACAAATGCAGCACGTCCTTTGCTCAGGCCACTTTGCTAATCAAGTTAATCGGGACCACGCCAGAATACAAGGCTGTCAGAGTTCATGAGGACTCACCCACCCACTTTCTCTGGAAATGCCAATCCATTGGAGGCCGATGATTGGTTAAGATCAATCGAGAGGAAGCTACATATAGCTCAATGCATAGGGAATGAGAAGGTACTTTACGCTTCTCATCGGTTGGAAGGAACAGCCGCCGAATGGTGGGAGAACTTCTGTGCCACGCAGAGAACCCTCAAGATATCACTTGGGAAGAGTTCACGGTGCATTCCGACAAAGATCACGTGCTGAAGGAATTATGGACCTTAAGAAGGAGGAGTTGAGCATCAAGCAAGGTAATCAGCCGGTGGTCGAGCTACGAACAAGTTCACATTAGCACGCCACGCACTGAGGACGAGCGGCGGATAAATCCGCAGCCTCGTTTTATGAAGGGACTTAACTCGGGATTGCAAGTAGGGTTGATCACCCACACCTTCCTGGATTTCCAAGAGTTGGTGAATAAGGCACTTATTCTTGAGGACAAGCGCAAGGAACTGGATGAGAACAGAAGCGCAGGATGCAACAAAGCAAGGATCACGTCGTGGAACGCAATAGCGCTGAGAGTTGCACCAAATCAATTCTTGATTCCAACCACGAGAATGCAACGAGGACACCATCCTCAGACCAAGACTCCGCCAATCAGAACTACCAAACCCCAGCTTCGCTAGAAACGCTACCCTGGTAGTCAAGAAGGAACGATGAGACGCCGTTACAATCGCAACGAGCCAGGACACTTTGCCAATGATTGTCCGAAGAAGACAGCAGGAGCGACCCCGATTCGCTTCAATCTAGGAACCACCCCAGCTAGACGCCAAAGACAGGAGCCACACCCTGCATCGTGGTGAGAGGCCGAGTCAACCATGTCACCGCAGATGCACCGCAGAATGCTACTGACGTCAGATCGGGTAAGTTACTTGTTAACTCGCACTGCAACAGCTTTGTTTGACTCGAGCTTCAGATTCGTTTGTTTCGCAAGGCTTTGCTGCTAGAAATGACTTGAGAATTGCAAGACTTAAGTGCATGCTTTTAGTTCAAACCCCTGGTTCCGAACTCCGAACGGAAGTCGGATGTTCCGGGTGAGAATACTAATAGATGGAATAGAGTTCCTAGCAAACCTTATAATTTTGGAGACCCAGGACCTTAGATGTTATATTGGGAATGGATTGGTTATCCAAGCACAAGGCCGTATTGGATTGTGGACGAAGGACTATCTCGATTGAGAGCCCGTGTGGGAAGAAAGTGGAATTTCAAGCCACCGCATGATTAGAGACGGACGCTTGATGGTTAATAGTACCAAGGCGATCAGCATAGAGGATGTTCCAAGTAGTGAATGAGTACCTGATGTTTTTCCCGAAGATCTACAGGTATGCCGCTTGAGACGAGGACATAGAGTTTGTGATAGAGCTTGTACTGCACAAAGACCGATAGCAAAGAGACCCTATCGGATGTCTACCGAGGAGTTGGTAGAAATGAAGAAACAGCTAGAAGAGTTGATGGAGAAAGGATTTATCAGGCCAAGTTCGTCGCCGGTGGGAGCACCAGTTTTGTTTGTCAAGAAGAAGGACGGGAGTTTCAGGATGTGCATTGACTACCGTGCACTCAATGAAGTCACCGTGAAGAATAAGTATCCGCTACCCAGGATTGATGATTTGTTTGATCGATTAAGAGGAGCCGGAGTTTTCTCCAAGATTGATCTCGAGATCGGGATACCATCGATTGAAGATCCGATCGTAAGATATTCAAGATCGCATTCTCGTCAAGATATGGACATTACGAGTTCTGATTATGTCCTTTGGCCGATTTAATGCGCCAAATTTATTTCATGAATATGATGAATAAGGTGTTCATGGAATATTTGGACAAGTTTGTCGTCGTGTTCATAGACGATATCCTAATCTACTCCAAGACAGAGGATGAACATGCCGAACACTTAAGGCGAGTTTTGGAAAAGCTGAGGGAATAGCAACTTTTCGCCAAGTTCAGCAAGTGTGACTTTTGGAAGGACAAAGTGGAGTTTCTTGGACATGTAATAACTGCAGAAGGAGTCGCCGTAGATCCAAGCAAAGTAGAAGCTGTGTTACATTGGGAGCCGCCGAAGACTGTGACCCAGATTCGGAGTTTCCTTGGAATGGCAGGATACTACCGCCGTTTCATTGAAGGCTTTTCGACAATTGCGAAGCCTCTTACGCAATTGCTTTGAAGAAGGAAAAGAAGTTTGTATGGACGCCGAATGTGAGAAAGGATTTCGTGAGTCAAGAAGCGATTGACATCAGCACAGTGTTAGTTCTACCTGACGTTGCTCAAAGCTTTGATATTTATTGTGACGCATCGCGCCAAGGACTTGGATGTGTGTCTGACGAGAATGGAAAGGTCGCCGCTTATGCATCAAGGCGATTGAGGCCGCATGAGGAAAATTATCCGACACATGACCTGGAGTTAGGCTGCCGTAGTACATGCCTTGAAGATATGGCGCCACTATCCGATTGGAAACAGATGTGAAGTGTATACGGATCATAAGAGTTTTAAGTACATATTCACCAATCGGATCTGAATATGAGGCAAAGGAGATGGCTAGAGTTAATCAAGGACTACAATGTTGGAATCCATTACCATCCGGGAAGGCCAACGTAGTTGCCGATGCTCGAGTCGGAAGAGCCATACCGCGAGTATGTTGCTAGCCATAAGTTAGGATGAGTTATGTGAGGAGTTTCGTAAAATGAAGATTGAGGTTGTACCTAGCGGATTCTTGGCGCATTAGAAGTAAAACCGACCCTGGAGGATCCGCTTCGAGACGGACAAAAGGATGATGACCAGATCCGCAGGATTCAGTCCATCAAGGAGGAAGGCAAGGCAGAGGACTTCAAGTTGGCTGAGCAAGGCACGTTGTGGATGAAGGCTCGCATGTGTGTGCCTAACAAAAGGAGTTAAAGCAATCGATTACGGAGGAAGCCCATGACTCCAAGTACTCAATTCACCTCGAAGCGCCAAGATGTATCGGGATCTCAAGGAGAGATTACGGTGGCCGAGTATGAAACGTGAAGTTGCCGAGCATGTTGCATTGTGCGACGTATGCCAGAGAGTCAAGGCAATGCATCGAGACCAGCAGGATTGCTACACCGCTGAAAATACCCGAGTGGAAGTGGGAGGAAATCGGAATGGATTTCATTACCGGTTTGCCGAAGACTCAAGGGGTTATGACTCCATATGGGTTATAGTGGATCGCTTGACTAAAGTAGCCCATTTTATCCCCGTGAAGACCACTTACTCGGAGATAAATTAGCGTAATTGTATATGATCGGGGTTGTCTGCTTGCACGGAGTACCAAAGAGGATTGTATCGGACGAGAGGTACCCAATTTACCTCAAGGTTTTGGAATAAGTTGCATGAAGCCATGGGGACCCGCTTGAACTTCAAGACGGCTTATCATCCACAGACGGATGGACAGACCAGAAAGAGTCAACCAGATTCGGAAGATATGCTAAGAGCTTGTGCATTGGCTTATGCTACCTCTTGGGATAAGAGTTTGCCGTATGCTGAGTTCGATTACAACAATAGTTATCGAGGCTAGTTTACGAGATGTCACCTTTTGAGGCATCAGATGGTCGACCATGTCGGACGCCATTGAATTGGAATGAGACCGTGGCGCCGTGTCTTTGGACTGATATTCTTCAAGAGGTGAAGAGCAGATCGCTATGATTAGGGAAAGGTTGAAGATAGCCCAATCTCGACAAAAGAGTTATCCGACAATCGTCGCGAGACTTGAGTTTTGAACCGTAAGATTTTGTTTACCTCGAGTTACGCCTCTCGGGGGAGTTAAGAGGTTCCATGCCAAAGGGAAACTCGCACCCGTTATGTTGGACCATTTAAGATTTTGAGCCGTAGAGGCGAAGTTGCTTATCACCGGAGTTGCCACGATCGTTGGCGAGTACATGATGTATTCCATGTGTCCCAGTTAAAGAAGTGTCTCCGAGTTCCTGAGGAACAGACACCGCTAGAATCAATTGAGTTGCAAGAGGATTTGACTTATAAGGAACATCTCGTGAGGATTCTAGACACAATGGATCGAGAAACCAGAAACAAGTCAACCTGTTTAGAGAGAGTTCAGTGGAGCAACCATGAGGAAAGCGAAGCGACTTGGGAGCGCGAAGAGGATTTGAAGAAAGAGTTTCCAAACCTATTCTGTAGTGAGCCCTGAATCTCGGGGACGAGATTCTATTAAGGGGGGGAGGTTTGTAACACCCCAAAATTTTGCTTTTCTTAAATTCATGTGTGATTTGGCACTTTGGTGAATTTTTGGAATTTTCTGGAATTTATTTGGATTTATTTGGAATTTATTTGAATTTATTCCATTTTGAAATAATTAAAGAATTTAATTTTGCAAATAAAATTTTGTTGGAAATATTTTATTTGAGTCCAAAATGTTCCAAAATATTTTCCAGAATTTTTCCGAATTTTTACGAGTCTTTTGCTATTTTTAATGAATTAAATGAATTATCGGGAATTATTTTAAATATTAAATCGCTGAAATCCAACTCGGGTCAAGTATCGTTCATCCGACCGAAGTCGGAACCCGAAGTCGGACTCGAACCCGACCGAGCCGCTTGACTCGACCGAACCCACTCCTAAACCTAATCAATCCCAACCGTTGGATCAAGATCCAACGGCCGAGATCCGCCTGCACGGCTCGAGCCGTAATCGGCCGGATCCGATCGCGCCTGCGGCGATCGTGGCCGCTGATCGCGCCACGTGGACGGCCACGATTTCGTCGTCTTCGCCGAGTCCGAGCCGGACTTCGCCGCGCGCCGCGCCGTAGCGAACTAGGTTTCCGTCTAGGCACTGACGCCGAGGCTATTTAAAGCGTGAGACGCCCCTCGAGGTTGCCCTCATCCTTGCGCACTGCCGTTCTCGAGCCATCTCGCCGGAGCCGCCACCGTTGAGCCGCAATCGCTCGCCGGAGTTGTCTCTTCCCTCCGCCGCGTTTGCGCGGTTTCCGCCGTCGTCCGTCGTCTTCCGCCGAGAAGGAGCTCAGATCCGAGTCCCCGCGGCGACGAGACGCACCCGAAGGAGGCTTCATCTCGCCGAGCACGCCCCAAACGCCGTCGGGTTCGTTGCCGCCCCGTCTCCGGTCAAGCCAGCGCCGCAGTGAAGCCCTCGCCGTCCGCGAGCTCGGAGGACCGTCAGATCCAGATCGGACGGTTGAGGTGAGTTCACGTGTTCCCAAACCCGATTAGATTCGGATCGTTGGATCAAGATCCAGCGGTTCACAATTGCCACGCGTCGTAGCAAAGGCGAATATAGGATTAGATCTCGACCGTCCGATCTAGATCGAACGGCCCACGAGCAACGAGTAGTTTCAGCGTGTTAACCCTGGATCTAATCCGCGCCGCTGATTTTCAAACCAACGGTGAGATTGGCGCCACGTGTCGGGAAGATGGACCGCCGCGGTCAACGCCGTCCCACGCAGCGCGTGCGTGACGCCGACGCCGGGCCCGCGTGTCGAGGGGCCGCATGTCGCTGGTCGACCGCCAGCGCCGACGCCACCCATGACGTCACAATGGGTCCCACTGCCAGCACTGCGGCCGAGCCCGCCGACGTCGGCGATGGCGTCACCCGAGAGGGCCCACACGCGTCGGCGATGACGCTACCCGAGAGGGCCCACATGTCGACACGTAGAGTCGTGGACCGAGTCCACTGATGAGACCCAAGCCGGCGTGGACCAAGCCCATGGACCGGCCGACGCCAGCAGGCCAATCAGAGCTGCCACGTGTCCATGCCGACGCAATAATTAATTTCGAAAAGAAAATGATTTATTAATTCGAATAATGATTTCAAATTTAGATTCAAACTTCAAACGCTTATAACTTTTATGCGTTTCAACTCCGATTTGAGCGATTCAAATTTCTAAATTTGTATAAAATTGAGATCTACCTAAATATGAATTTTATTTAATTTTGGACTAAATTTTTTCTCTGTAAAATTATTTAATTGATTATTTAAACTTTAAATAATCATAACTCTTATGCTTTAACTCCAAATTTGACGATTCCAGTTTCTAAAAATCCAGAAAATTATGTTCTCTCTGTTTATGGATTTTATTTGGAGTTTTGGGATCTTTTGCATAGTGTTCATTTGTGTATTTGCTATTTGCACGCTTTACGAGTAGACGTTGAAGTCTGGGAAGGATTCGAGGGAGAAGTGTTGACTCAGGATCCAACTCAAGACCAAGAGCAAGTACTTTTTGAAGGCAAGTTGTGCTTTGACCATATTGATCCCATTTCGAAATCTATTTTGATTTAAACTATTGCATGCTAGTTCAATTAGAAAGATACTTTGTTTAAACACTGGGGTTAGATAAATACCAATTTGATATATGACACCTTGATTACTTAAGTATGTGCCATGACCTTTTGTCACCCTAGTTGTGGTTTACTAGTTGGACATTACTAAATTGCCAACATGGGTTTAGATCGTTGTAGTATGCTGCTTAGACCTGCTACGTGCTCATGACATGATTTTGGACAATCAAACGCTAATATGGACTTAATAATATATTGAACCTGTTTTGGAAAAGTATCATGTGATGTTGACGGCACGTGGTGCATGGTAATCAACTGGGGTTTGATAAATGATTTCGACCGGGGCATGTGGCAAGAGTAATCAGGTTGGCCAGTTGTGGCATTGTGAGTGATGATTTGGTTTTTCTGGTAGTCTTGCCCTGGTCACTCTAAGGACTTAACCTTGCAAGCCTTTGAACTGGGTCATACTTGCAACCACATGGCTGGAATGGGACGGCCCTAGTTGACTAAGTCGCTAAGGACTCACTTGTGGAGCCTCAGGGTGTCAGTTACACCTTTTGTGTGATTGTACGGGGAGGCGTATCGTGGGTGTGGCCAGGTACCCATCTAACGGTGTGTTGGTCCCATACTTCGCCTTGGCTAAGGGAAGGGATGGTGTAGAGCACGCATCGGAGAGGACCACCTGTGTTGTTTGAGGCTTCCAAAGGCTTTGTTACTGAACTCGCCTTTGTGGTGTTTGACTGTATCTTGTGGGTAAAGTGCATAACCTCTGCAGAGTGTAGAATCTATTTGAATAGCCGAGTCCACAGATCTTGGACAATGCTCGGGAATTACAGTCAAGGGGTAGACTTTACGAAAATAACTTGGTTTTGAAAAGATGGGTTGGTTTAACAAGGAAGATGATGGAAATATGGTTTAGGATGGGAAAAATGTTTATTAAACTTCTTGAAAAGTTATTTATGCTTTACTTATTTCTACCGCTTTGAATCTACTTATATTACTTGTCAAAAGCTGTTTCTGCAAATATACCTGAGCTATTCCTTTGTACTAAGCCATGCATATAGTATATTAGCTTGCATTACTGTGCATGACTTGCCGAGTACCAAGTACTCACCCTTGCCTCAACACAATATCGGTTGAAGAGGAGATTACGCCACTTTGGAGGAGGAACTCCAAGAAGACCCGTCTACTTAGGGATGCGAGCCAATCGGTTGCCTGTGGTATCTTTGGATGGCGCCACTAAGTTTATTTGATTTTCCGCCGCTATTTCTCTTTTAATAAGTTTCGCCTTGCAAGGCATATATTTGTAACTTGGCCATAAGGTCGAGTAACCCTTTGATTATTTAAATAAAGTACTTTGATAGTATCGTATGGTATGATTGTGATATATACCGATGTTAAGACTGTGTGCACTAGCGCGTTCCTGGACTAGTGCTGAATACACAGAGGGTCCGGATTTGCAAATTCGGGGTCCCGACAGAGGCTTTTCAAAAGTGTGCCACAGAATGTGAGTTGGAAACCCAAAAAGCTCTCTCTTTGGATGTTGGTACAAGGTGGAATTCTACTTATCTAATGTTAAGCAATGCCATTTATTACAAATATGCTTTTGATAGACTTTCACTTAAAGATCCTACTAGATATGAGCGCATAACTCCTTCGGATGATGATTGGAACAATGCACATAGTATTTGCAAGTGTTTGAAAAAATTCTATGAGATCACTTTGCTCTTTTCTGGAACTTGCTATCCTACTGCAAATCACTTTTTCAAGAAATTTTGTGAGATCAAAATTTCAATTGGCAAATGGTGCTATAGTGATGATGTTATAATAAGCAGATTGGGAAATTCTATGAGTGGTAAGTTTGATAAGTATTGGGAGCTTACAAACATGTCATTGGCAGTTGCTGCTTTTCTGGATCCCAGGTTTAAAGACAAAATGATTGCACTATGTCTAGCTAAAATGTATGACTCTTACAAAGCTGAGCTAGAAAATGGTAAAATTATGGATGTGGTGCATGATTTGTTTATGTTTTATTGATCCAATTTGGCTACAAGTTCAAACAGTAAGCCTTTGAAAGAGAATGACCATTCTAAGGCCTCCAAGTCAAATGACCTTATGGGTGATGATGATGAGGATGAGTTAAACCTTGATGAAATATATGAATCTGATGGGGATCATAGTGAGAAATCAGAGTTGGATTTGTACAAATCTGAAGGGCCATTGAAGTTTCGTGAGAGTGATGGAGTATTTGATGTTTTGGCATGGTGGAAGGGTCAAGCAAGTAGATTTCCTATTCTTTCACGTCTTGCTCGTGATGTGCTATCTATGCAAGCCTCGACAGTTGCTTCAGAGTCAGCTTTTAGTGCCGGTGGACGTGTTATTGATGCTTTTCGTAGCCGGCTTGATCCTGAATGTGTTGAAGCTTTGGTCTGTACAAAGGATTGGATTCTCCATTCAAGAGAAGGTAAACATTTCCTATTGATATTAGCTTGATTGCATGATAATTTATGACTATTGACTAGTATATTAATGTTACTTATTTTCAGATTCTATGAGCAAGATAGATTCAATTGTTGAAGAATTAGGTGCTACAGAGTCAACCCACAAGACAAATGCAACGTGTTCTACTTCTGTCGATGATTTGGAGGTATGCGCAATATATTACTTCATAAGACATATTTTGAATAAAAAATAATTACAACCTAATGTTTTACAGGATATCGAAATGTACGAAGAATAATCAAAGTGATGACATTGGTCTACTGCTACTATCTGATATGTCACTACGCTTTATATGCAAATTATCTATGAACATTGAACAATGTGCTCTCCTATGTTAAGATTTTGTTATGTTATGTTTGTTTTGAACACTATTGTATAAGATTTTGTGCTGGTTGCATAACTTATGGACCGAGTTTCTTGGCATTATGTAATGGACATGTTATATGTATGTATGGTCCAGTGCGACCCAATTCCTATGTTGAAACTTGTGTTTTGTGATATGTGCTGCTGTGATCTGTGCTGTTGTGCGTGAGAATGAAAACTTAAGTGTGTATTTGGTCGGTTGTATCAAGTATGGTGCATATATATGTATATATATATAAAATAATCAATGTGTTTTGTTGTTTAGATAGAATCATTTCATTCTAAATAATGGGATTCTATGTTGAAACTTGTGTTTTGGCGTTTACATAATATTCGACTAAATATTCGGTTTCGTTTCCGTTTTCGATCCGAATCCGATTACTATCTGTTTTATTATTATCCGATACCGATTCAATATCCGATCCGTTTTTAAATTATCCGTATCTGTATCCGGGTAAAAAAAATGTGAGCGGATATGGTAAAGCTATTATCCGTCCGTATCCGCTCCGTTTTCACCCCTACATGCGGGACCCTCGCTGATGTCACGCGTGATGTCAGCGATGACCGGTCGTCGCCACGCTGACCTCGCCGGTTCAGCTTTCAGACACGTGGCGCAATCTAGGCCGTCAGTTTGAAATCCGACGGTCTGGATCAGATCCCATCTCGCACTAATTGGATATACGCGGTTCAATCTGGGCCGTTCATTTTCAATCGAACGGCTGAGATTATTGGATTAAGTTTTACCACATCGTGGGGCGACGTGGCATGACCCAGCGTGCGACGCGTGGCTCAATCCATGTTGTCGGGTTCCGATCGGACGGCTACGGTTCAGCCTAATGCGTCACAGCACAATCTACGTGGCTTAATGTCTGCCGTAGGATCTAGATCCAACGGCCTACGTTGACCTGATCCATGGCTACACAGTACGGCTACGTGGCCTAATCTAAGCCCTATGATCTAGATCTAATGGCCTAGATCTAATCTGGTTTCTACGGGAATTAGGGCGCACGTGAACTCACTGCGATCGTCGGATCTTGATCAAACGGTGGAGAAGCTTTGCGAGGGCTCGATGGCGTGCGGCGGCGCTGGTTGCCGGAGCTGGGGACGAAGACCTCACGAACGGCATTTCCGCACTCCTCCTGTGAGGTGAAGGGCTCCTATGGGTGCACCTCGCTTCGACGATCTCGGATCTGGGACTCACGCGGCGGAAAACAGCATGACGGCGGCGGAACACGCACGGAGAAGATGGCAGCGCCCTCCTGGTTTTCAGTGAGAAATCGGCAACAGACGACGACGGCTCGAGCTTGGGCGACTAGGGAAAACGACGTGTACGAGAAAGAGGGACACAACGGCGGGGTCAATCATTAAATACTCCTCGGCTTCCGCGCTTAATTCGGAACCCTAACGAACATGGCGGAGAACGTGGTGGCACAGTCCAGCGGCAGCTCAGATTAACGACATGGCTACATCACGCACGTACGCGTGTCCTCGATCCAACGCTTCATGCACGCGCGTGATGCAGACGATTACCTGCCGTTGGATCCGAATCCAACGGTGGTGGGTTAGGGTTTGCGTCCAGGTCGGGCTCGGGTGCGGTCCGGTTTGGGTCGGGCTCGAGTCCGACTCAGTCGGTTGAACAATAAAACCCGCTAGGGTTTTTCAGCGATTTAATAATTAAACTAATTCCTAGAAATTCAAATAATTCAATAAAAATAGCAAAACAATCAGAAAAATTCCATAAAAATTCTGAAAAATACTTTGAGACATTCTGGACTCAAATAAAATATTTCCAATAAAATTTTATTTAAAACTTTTAATTATTTAATTATCTCAAAAAGGAATAAATTCAAATTAAATCCAAATAAATCCCAGAAAATTCCAAAAATTCTCAAAAATGCCAAATATCATTTAATTTCATGAAAAACAAAATTTGGGGTGTTACATACAAGCTCAGCCTGGGAAGCTTGTAATGGGCTCAAGGTGGTTTGTTTTGGCTAAATAGGCGGAGGTGGTGGCCAGGCTCGTGAATTCGCCTTGCGTCACCCGAGGAGGTTGGTGGCGGCAGAGAGCTCCGACGGAGATTACGCGCATGCGATGTCGGGACCCGAATGTGCAACTCGGACCCCTCGGTGTATTCCACACTAGTCTAGGATCACTCTAGTGCACACCGTCTCAACACAGATGAATATCACAATCATACATAGTGGAAATATAATTAAAGTCTTTATTTAAAGTATAACTGTAGAGCAAACCTTATGGTCAACTTACAAAGATACGCCTCGTAGGGCTAAGTCTCAAAATAAATAAAATGCAGTGGAAAATAAATAGAACTCATGGTGTCCAATCAATGTGCCACAGGCAACTGATTGAGCTCGCACCCTAGTTCATCGACTCCTCCTGGAACTCCTCCAAAGCTAGCGTCGATTCTTCCTCAGCTGATGTTTGTGTTGTTGCAAGGGGTGAGTACTTAAAGCACTCAACAAGTTGTGCATAGAATGTAGGATATTACTACATGCATGGTTTATTCCAAAGGTAGGCTATTTGGTTGTTTTGCAGTGAACAGTGTTCACAGATGATCATAATAGATTGAAAAGCAGTAAAACAATAATAACTTTCACAATTATTTCTCAAGTAAGGCATTTCCCATCCTTAATCAATTTCATCATTTTCATACCATAATATCCACCATTCAAATTGGTTTTACACCCTGTAGAGGATATACACTTTACCCACGAGATCCAGTCACTCACCACACATGCGATTAATCGTAATAAAGTCATTCGAAAACTTCTAGCTTAACATGTGAACCTCCTCGATGTTGGCTTCATTATCACTCCCCTCACACAGAGCCGATGTATAGGACCGACAAATATCATTGGATGGGTACCAAGCCTCAGCATAGGTACGCTCCCCCCGTATAGCCAGGGATTCAAATTTCGGTCCGAAATCCGAAATCTCCTTCGAGATTCAAAATCCTGTTCACATAAAAAAATTAAAAAAAAAAAATTTCGGATTTCTCGGCGAGATCTTGGCATTTTCGGCCGAAATCTCAGTGATTTCAACCGAAATATTATGATTTTTTGCTGAATTTTAAATTTTCTGCATTGGATTTGATTGGATTTATTGTCAAGATTATCCACAAAAAAATTCAAAAATTTTTGACATGTTTTTTTACCATTTTTTGGTCGGTTCAATTTGTCGGTTAGGACTGTCCGAATTTTGTAAAATTTTTCAAGATTGATCATCATCTGAAAATTTTATGGGAATATTATGGATGTATTAGGACCATTCACAAAAATTTTCAAAATTTTATAAAGTGATTTGTACTATTTTTCACTCAGTGAATTTTGTTGGTTCATCTTTAATAGTACTATTTGAATTTTTTAAAATTCCTAAAGCTTGATCATCATCTAAAAATTTTATGAGAATATTATGAATATGTTAGGACCATTCAAAATTTTTTTAGAAGTTTCTAATGTGGTTTGCACCATTTTCCATTCAGTTGAAATTTGGTGGTCAACACTTTTATCAGGACAATGGCACTGTTAGATTTTTTAAAAATTCCTCATGCTTGATTATTATCTGAAAATTTTATGGAAACATTACTGATGTGTGAAGACCACTCAAAAAAAATTTAAAATTTTTTGATTTGTTTTCGACTATTTTTGGGTTGGTTCAATGTGGACCGAGATCTTTGTGATTTCGGCCGAGATCTCGGTGATTTCGGCTGAGATCTCGGATTTCCCGGTTGAAAAAAAAATCAGATTTGAAATTTGGTTTTGGTAATTTGCCCGAATTTTGTCCGAAATTTCTAAATCTCGCCGAAATTTTGGATTTCGGGCACCTCCGATATTTCACTCAAAACAAGATTTGGAACCTTGCGTACAGCTACACCCCTTTGTAACTATCACCCTGAGGTACCACATGCAAGATATCAGTAACTTACTCAACTAGTTGTCTGTCCCATTCGAGACATGTGGTTGTATGCTAGATTCAGTTCAAATTCTTGCAAGGTTAAGTCCTTAGATGACCAAGGCAAGACTTCCAACGCTCAATGGCAGACAGCCCACACAATCACTCATCACCCATTGCCACACAGGCCCACGTCTAAATCATTTTCTCACCCGGTTGTTTACCATTCACCATGTGCCATCATATCATTAGAGTTATTCCAAGGATAGGCTATTTGGTTGTTTTGCAGTAAATAGCATGCACAGATAATCATAATAGATTGAAAAGCAGTAAAACAATAATAACAATAATAACTTTCACAATTATTTCTCAATTGGTAACATCCCAATTTTTGCTTTTATTGAATTTATTGAGTTATTTGAATTTTTGGAATTTTCTAGAATTTATTTAAATTTATTTGGAATTAATTTAAATTAAGCCATTCATTGGATTATATCAATATTTCAAATTTTCATATAAAGTTTTGTTGGAAATATTTTATTTGAGTTCAAAATGTCTCAAAATATTTTCTAGAATTTTTCTAAAATTGTTTTGGTAATTTTATTGCGTTAAATGAATTAGTTTAATTTTTGGAATTTAAATTAATTAGAAAATCCCGAAAAAATCATTTGAAAAGTATCGAGCCAAAGCTCAACACTGTGCAGCCCGCGCTGCCAACCCAGCCCAACTACGTCGCACGAACCCTCACCCTATCCATGCTGCCGGTTGGATTTTGATCCACCAGCTGTGAACCCGCCGCGTTGCCGCCGCTGTGGAACTGTCCGATTTGGACATGTGTACGTTGGGATTTCCACCGTGTCACCTCGCCGTGTGGAGGTCGTATTCCACCGCTGCAACGGCCATCCCTCGATTTTCGTGCTGAATCCGGACGTCGAGGCCGGTATTTAATGCCCTGTATCGCGCATCGTGTAGAGTTTCTCGAGTCACGCAAGAACTCAAAAGCACTGCCACCTAGGTTGTCGTGAAGCCACTGGGAGATCTTGTCGTAGTTGAGGCACTTCACCGTCGTGAGTTTGGTTGATTTTTGCCGTCTGAGCCACCCCGGTCACCGTTGAGCAGAAAACTGGGTTCGCCAGAACAAGCCGCATTTAGGGGGACATCTCACCTCACCGAAAATCCATGGGAATGCCACCAGTCGGGTCATCGTCTTCCTCTCCGGTGAACTGCGCTGTTGGGAGTCACCGCCAACCTTTCAAGCTTCGCTCACCGTCCGATCCTGATCCAACAGTCCAGGTATGCCCACGTAGTTTTCCTCTCGGTGAATTAGATGCAATCTGAACCGTTGAATCTAGGATAGAAGGTTAGGATTGTGCCACGTAGAGGTTTTCCAGTCTCGTAGATCAGATCAAATCTAGATCGTAGATTTAGAGTTGAAGGGCTATGATGAAGACGCGTAAGGGTAGCGATAGCTCACCACGTGCCCTAGTCTCGTAGAGATCGGATGTGATCTGGACTGTTCAATTTGGATTGAACGGCTCAGATCAATTCGCATATATTTAGTTCGAGTAGATCATAGTCGTTAGATCTTAGATGGATGAATTGGATGGTGCCACGTGGTTCGGTATTTGCGAAAGTTAGATCGCATTGTAACCGTCCGATTTGATTTGTTCGGCTTAGATCAAACCGTGTAGTGCTTTTGGAATATATTGGCAACCGTTGGATTGTAGTTGGATGGCCTAGATTTGCCCACACGTCGATTACCGGGATGTGCCACATCATCCCTAAAGCCCAGTAGTCTAGATGTAATCTCGACCGTTGAGCTTCAAACATGTAGCCCAGATTCCACCACAACGCGAGCCAATCGCATGCTGCCACGTGTACACATGGGAGTTGAGGCGCCGATGGCCAGCACCGGGCACGATGACATCATAAATGATGTCATTGGTGGGACCCACATGTCAGCCGAGAGAACCGTGGGTGCTTATATCAGCAGTGGGGCCCACATGTCAGTGGGACCAGGTCGCGTGGACCGGGTCCACGGTGAACCCTAGCCAGGCGTGGACCAAGTCCATGCGCCGCACCAGAGCGTGCCACGTGTCCAGCTAACGTCACAGTGACGCAATATATCGAATTTCCAATAGTAAAATAATTCATGTAATTTAGATTTTTTTAATGTATTTTCAACTTCAAATTCCTCGTTCTTGCTCATACGAACTTCGATTGAGGTGATTCTAGAGCCTAAAAATTTGTAAAATTGTGCTCTATTTGATTATGAATTTTATTTAATTTTTGGAGTTGCATTGCTCTCTGTTATTGGTTATTTATTGTTTATTTATCCGATTCGCGTAGACGTTGAGTTGCCCAAAGGCTTCAAGGAAGAGGTATTGACTCAAGAAGAAGGTCCAGAGCTTAACCAATATCTTTTCCAAGGCAAGTTGTGCTTTGACCATGTTGATCCTACTTTTAAAATTTATGTTGTTTTAAATTACTGCATGCTAGTTCAATTAATTTGGGAATAGTTAAACACCCATTTGAATTTTGCCACCTTGTCTTTAATAGTTGTATGCCCTAATTCATTTGTCACCCTAGATTGTGGAATAATAGTTGGACATAAATACTTTGCCAACATGGGTTAATTAGACTGTAAATAGTCTGCTTAGCCATGCAACGTGTTATTGATATAATTTTGGAATATTGAAAATTAATCTTGACCTAATGAGATATGGAACATATTTAAGAGAATGTGACATGTGTTTTTGATGATATGATGGCACGTGGTGCATGGTAATCAACCGGGTGAGAAAATGATTTAGATAGAGGCAAGTGGCCAGGAAATGGGTGATGAGTGATTGTGCGGGCTTTGTGCTGTTGAGTGTTGGATGTCTTGCCTCGATCATCTAAGGACTTAACCTTGCAAGAATTTGAACTTAGTATAGCATATAACCACATGTCTGGAATGGGACAGACCTGGTTGAGTAAGTTACTGATATCTTGCATGCGATACCTCGGGGTGATAGTTACACAGGGGTGTACCTGTACAGGGGAGCGTACTTGTGTTGTGGCTTGGTACCCATCCAACAATATGTGTCGGTTCTATACTTCGACTTTGTGTGAGGGGAGTGATAGTTAAGGAAATATTTGAGAGGTTCACATGTTAAGCTAGAAGTTTCTGAATGGCTTTGTTACGGTAAATCGCCTGTGTGGTGAGTGACTATATCTTGTGGGTAAAGTGTATAACCTCTGCAGAGTGTCAAACCTTTTCGAATAGCCGTGTATACGGTACTGGACATTACTCGGGGATTACAGTCAAGGGTTATACTTTCATAAAATAAAGTTGGGATGGTGGATATTAGCCCCGTTCGTTTCAGCTTCTGGACAGCTTCTGCTTTAAAAAAAGAGGATTATTTGCCGAATGGGAGGATTCTGGATAGCTTCTCTGAGAATTAGAAGCTGGTTTCTATATAAAATCAGAAGCGGGCTGAAACCTGATTCTCACTGATTCTTACTGGCTCGGTCCAAAACCTAAAAGTTGTAGCCGGCTCGACCCAATTCTCCCATAATCAGAAGTAGCGTCTCCCATAATGCAGAATCTGAAACGAACTGGGCCATTATGGTATGGAAATGATGAAATTGATTAAGGATGAGAAATGCTTTACCTGAGAAGTAATTGTGAAAGTTATTATTGTTTTACTGCTTTTTAATCTATTATGATTATCAGTGAATGTTGTTTACTGCAAAACAACCAAATAGCCTATCCTTGGAATAAGCCATGCATGTAGTAATAGCCTGCATTCTGTGCACAACTTGTTGAGTGCTTTAAGTACTCACCCATTGCAACAACACAAACATTAGTTGAGGAAGAATCCACACCAGCTTTGGAGGAGTTCCAGGAGGAGCCGATGAACTAGGGAGCGAGCCTAGTCAGTTGCCATGTGGCACATTGATTGGACACCATGAGTCTTGTTTACTTTTTCGCTTCAGTTTATTTATTGAGACTTAACCCTACGAGGCGTATCTTTGTAAGGTGACCATAAGGTTAACTCAACTGGTTATAATTTAAATAAAGACTTTATTTATATTTTCGCTATGTATGATTGCAATATTCATCTGTGTTGAGATGGTGTGCACTGGCGTGATCCTAGACTAGTGTGGAATACATTGAGGGTTTGGGTTTGCACATTTGGGTCCCAACAGACGTGGTATCAGAGCCATACTGATTGTAGGACTTGCCCTTAGTTAGAATGGTCATTAGTAAGGATAAAACTATTTTCTAAAGTTAAAATTTGCCAAGATGATGAATGAATTCTCGACTTATCCCCTCTTTCTTGTTTCGTACCCCTTGCTGAATTTTTTCTTGCTATTACTTTGTTTTAAAATGTTGCAATCTCACGAGAGTGTCTTTGGCAGATGAGGATGACCCACACCTATGGGGAGCATGAGGAAGGCTACGCCACGGAGCTTTGGAGGATGCTCCAAGTGGTGGGAGGATTTGATAGGCCAATCTACAGGGCCAACACTTGGATTGTGAACAGGAAGGCCTAGGGCATGACCACCGAAGTTAATATTTATGCTCGGGAGAACACGAAGGCAAGCCGCCCCGTTAACATCACAGTAAGGAGAGCTACATTTGATGTTAGCATCCAGGAGACAGCACAACTTGCCCTGAGGAGGATTTCTGCTGATTATGCTGACGAGCTGAGGGACTCTGTCTTCCGTCTACACCCTCGGGGGGGTGTCACTAGCGTATCGATAAACCTGGAGAGCGACGCTGTAGTCGTTCACCTTATCCGGTTTGCTACCGCATGGGATGCGGTGATGGACATACCGTGCAGGAGCTGGAGGAAACCTACAGTGCTTTGGAGGCTACAGAGTTGAGGCTGTAGGAGGCCAGAGTCAGGGAGCTAGAGGTGGCCCTGTATGGCAGGGAGCCGAAGGCTGAGGTGGAGATCGATGAGGAGGGTCTCGAGGAGGTGCAACCAGAGCCTGAGCCAGAGCTGCAGCCAACACTAGAGGCAACGGATGTGGCTTCGTCGACCACGGCAGTTCGAGGCCATAGAGATCAGTTCGCGTCGATGCCGCTGCACCCGCCAGTGTACCGCCAGGAGGTCCCCAGCTGGGTTGGCTGGATTAGTGATAGAGTCAGGTCTAGTAGCTGAGACTCAAGTGTTGAGTCATGTCTTAGAGTAATAAGAGTCGCCCTTTAGACGTTAGACTCCAGTATGTTAGCTTAATTTAGATTTTCATGATTGTCGAGTGTGTGGTATGTGTTGCAAAGACCTTAGGCATTGTGAGCAACCATAATAACTTATTATTAAATAATTAATAAGATTTGGATTTTGAGTTACATACGTTACCCCTCATAAGTTTCTCTACTACTTGTCTATTCTTGTTTCCCCCTTATCTCTAAACCTTGAAGTAATCAACAAATGGTGAACACTCGTGGAAATAGTTGAGGGAATGGAAGTAGTTCTCGCCCCAGTGAGAGCCCTAATGATGGAAGACCTGTCCCATAGCCTACACCTCAAGTTGACATGCATCCCATGATGCAGCAGATGCAGCACATCACTGCTCAAGCTGCTGCCAACCAATTAACTCAAGCTAACCAAGGATAGCGCCCATACTCCAAGCAGTCAAAGTTAATGAGGACCCATTCGCCTATGTTTTCTGGTAATGCCAATCCATCAGAGGCAGATGATTACTGAGGTCCATCTTGAGAAAGCTACACATTATCAAGTGTACCAGGAACGAGAGGGTACTTTATGCCTCTCATCAGCTAGAAGGGATCGCAGTAGAATGGTGGGAGAATTTCTGCGCTTTGGATGAGAACCCACAGGAGATCACTTGGGAAGATTTCACTACTATCTTCCGTTAGTACCACGTGCCTGAAGGAATCATGGAGCTGAAGAAGGAAGAATTTAGAGCCCTGAAGCAAGGCAACCAGCCAGTGGCTAACTATCTGAACAAATTTACCCAACTAGCTCGCTATGCATCGGAAGACGTAGCAATAGATAAAGTAAGATAGTCTCGCTTCATGAAAGGACTGAACTCTGGAGTGCAAGTGGACTGATTACCCACATATTTACTAATTTTCAAGAGCTGGTGAACAAGGCTCTTATTATGGAGGATGAGCGTAAGGAGCTAGACGACAACAGGAAGCGCCGCATGGAACAACAAGGAGCTCGCCAAGGAGCACAAAGGTTGAGGATTGCGCCTAATTAGTTTTTAAGGTTCCAACCCAAAAAATACTTTCAATACACTATCACCTGCATCGCGTCCAACTGGTTAGAGTTCGCAGACACTTGTCCAAGCTGGTAATCAGACTAGAGGAAATCCACAGATGGCAAGAAGACGTTGCTACAACTACAATGAGCCAGGTCACTTTGCCAACAATTGCCTCAAGGGAGGAGGTGTTACGCCAGTCGCTTCAACTTAGGGAGCACACCTGCGAGGACGCTCGCACCAGGAGGGAATCGTGGAGCTGGTCAAGCTATAGCCACACCTCAAGCTACGATGAGTGTTTGAGTTAACCGCATCACTACTGATGGAGTTCAGAATGCAACGGACGTTGTATTGGGTAAGTTCCTAGTTAACTCTGTACCTGCAATAGTCTTATTTGACTCTGGAGCTTCACATTCGTTTGTTTCTCGAGGTTTTGCTGCTAAGAATTATTTAGAAATTGTGAATCTCATGTGCATGCTTTTAGTCCAATCCCTTGGATCAGAACTATGAACTAAATTAGGATGTTTGAGGGTAAAGTTATTAATAAATGGGGTAGAGTTCCTAGCGAACCTTATTATATTGGATAACTAGACCCAAGATGTCATATTGGGAATGGATTGGTTGTTCAAGCACAAGGCTGTTTTAGATTATGGACGGAGAGTCATATCTGTTGAGCGCCCAAATGGTAGAAAAGTTGAGTTTCAAGCAACCGCAGTTCGCGATGGATAGTTGATGGTCAACGGCGTGAAGACTGTCAGCATAGAAGATGTACCAGTGGTTAGTGAGTACCTGGATGTCTTTATGGAAGATTTACCCGGTATACCACCTGATAGAGATATCGAATTCATGATAAGTTAGTACCTGGTACAGTCCCAAAAACTAAGAGATCCTATCAGATGTCTACCGATGAGCTAGTGGAGATGAAGAAGCAGATTGAAGATCTGATGGAGAAAGGATTTATAAGAGCCAGTTCATCATTGTGGAGAGTGTCTATTCTGTTCATCAAGAAGAAGGATGGAAGTTTCAGGATGTGTGTGGATTATCGTGCACTTAATGAAGCGATGGTAAAGAACATGTATCCGCTACCCAGGATCGATGACTTGTTTGATCAGTTAAGAGTAGCTAGAGTTTTCTCCAAGATTGATCTTCGATCAGGATATCATCAACTGAAGATCCGATCAGAAGCTATACCGAAGACTGCATTCTCGTCATGATATAGACACTATGAGTTCACAGTCATGTCCTTTTGTTCGACGAATGCACCTGCATACTTCATGAATATGATGAACAAGGTTTTCAAAGAGTACTTGGATAAGTTTGTTGTCGTGTTCATAATGACATTCTTGTCTACTCCAGGACGAGGGAGGAACATGCCGAGCATCTGAGGCTAGTTCCTGAGAAGCTATGGGAGAAGCAATTATTTGCCAACTTTAGCAAGTGTGATTTTTTGGAAGAATAAGGTGAAATTTCTTGGACATGTAATGACTGCCGAGGGAGTTGCAGTTGATCTGAGCCAAGTGGAAGCCGTATTGCTTTGGGAGCAACCGAAGATGGTGACCCAGATCTGCAGTTTGCTTGGAATGGCAGGATATAACCATCGATTTATCGAAGGATTCTCAACAATTGCTAGGACCCTTATGCAACTGTTGAAGAAAGAGAAGAAGTTTGCATGGACGCCCGAGTGCGTGAAAAGTTTTCAGGAGTTGAAGAAATGGTTGACATCAACACCAGTATTAGTCTTACCTAATGTTCACTAGAGTTTTGATATTAATTGTGATGCATCGAGGCATGTTGATGCAAAATGGAAAGGTAGTTGCTTATGCATCGAGGCGTTTTAGACCACATGAAGAGAATTATCTAACGCATGACTTGGAGTTAGCAGCCATCATGCTTCCTTTGAAGTTATGGTGTCATTATCTCATTGGGAACATATGTGAAGTATATATAGACCATAAGAGTCTAAAGTACATGTTCACTCAGTCGAACCTGAATATGAGGCAGAGGAGATGGTTGGAATTAATCAAGAACTATAATGTAGGAATCCACTACCATCCTGGTAAAGCTAATATGGTAGCCGATGCTTTGAGTCGGAAGAGCCACAACATGAATATGCTGATAGAGGAGAGTCAGGGTGAGTTATGCAAAAATTTTCAGAAGCTGAACTAGAACTGGTACCAAAAAGATTTTAGCCGTATTGGATGTGAAGCCTACCTTAGAAGACAAGATCAGAGAAGGTCAGAAGGATGATGAAAATATCAAGAGAATCAAGCCCAAGATAGATGAAGGCAAGGCTAAGGATTTCAATTTGGATGAGCGAGGTACCTTGTGGATTAAAGGACGTATCTGCATGCCAAACAAGGAGTTGAAGCAATTGATTCTAGAAGGTCATGATTCCAAGTATTCTATCCATCCAGGAAGTGCCAAGATGTATCAGGACATGAAGGAGAGATTTTGGTGGTCGAGTATGAAGCGTGAAGTTGCTGAGCATGTTGCGTTATGTGACATATGCCAAAGAGTAAAGGCAATGCATCAAAGGCCAGCGGGATTGCTGCAGCCATTGAAAATTGCTGAATAGAAGTGGGAGGAAATCGGTATGGACTTCATTACTGGTTTGCCTAGGACCCAAAGTGGATATGATTCTATATGGGTCATAGTGGATCGTTTGACCAAAGTAGCCCATTTCATACCTGTGAATACCACTTACTCAGGAGACTGTCTAGTAGAGCTCCGTATGTCAAGGATTGACTGGTTGCATGGAGTGCCGAAGAAGATAGTGTCGGACAGAGGTACCCAATTTACCTCGAGGTTTTGGAACAAGTTTCATGAAGCCATGGGAACCCGTTTGAAATTTGGCATAGCTTATAATCCATATACAGATGGTTAGACCGAGAGGGTCGATCAGATTCTGTAGGATATGCTAAGAGTGTGTGTATTAGCTTACGCTACTTCATTGGACAAGTGTTTGCCCTATGCCGAATTCAGCTATAATAATAGTTACCAGGCAAGTTTACAGATGTCACCATTCGAAGTTTTGTATGGTAGACCTGTCGTACACCCTTGAATTGGAATGAGACTGGGGAGCGTCATGTCTTTGAACTGAACATTCTTAAAGAAGCTAAAGAAAAAATAGCCATGATCAGGGAAAGACTGAAGATCGCTCAATCAAGGCTGAAGAGTTATGCTGACAATCATCGCAAAGAATTGAGCTTTGAACCTAGAGATTTTGTATACCTTAGAGTTACACCTCTCAAGGGAGTTAAAAGGTTTCACAGAAAAGGGAAGCTCGCGCCAAGGTATGTCGGACCGTTTAAGATCCTGAGTCGTAGCAGTGAAGTTGCATACCAGTTGGAATTTTCACAGTCCTTGGCAGGAGTACATGACGTGTTTCATGTGTCGCAACTGAAGAAGTGTCTTCGAGTGCCAGATGAGCAAATACCTTTAGAGTCGATTGAGTTGCAAGAAGATTTGACTTATAAAGAGCACCCAGTGAAGATTCTGGATACAATGGATCGAGAGACCAGGAATAAGTCAATTCTCTTTTGCAAAGTTCAGTTGAGCAATCAATCAGAAAGTGAAGCGACTTCGGAGTGCGAAGAAGACCCGAAGAAAGAGTTTCCCGACTTATTCCTTAGTTAACCCTGAATCTTGAGGTTGAGACTCCGTTAAGGGGGGAGGTTTGTAACATCTCAATATTTGCTTTTATTGAATTTATTGAGTTATTTGAATTTTTGAAAATTTCTGGAATTTATTAGGAATTAATTTGAATCAGGTCATTTATTGGATTATTTAAATATTTTGAATTTTCATATAAAGTTTTGCTGGCAATATTTTATTTGAGTTCAAAATGTCTCAACATATTTTCAAGAATTTTTCAGGTATTTTTATTGCCTTAAATGAATTAGTTTAATTTTTGGAATTTAAATTAATTGGAAAATCCCAGAAAAATCGTTTGACCAGTATCGGGCCGAAGCCCAACAATGCGCAGCCCACGCCGCCAGCCCAACCAAACTGCACCGCGTGAACCCTAACCCTATCCATGCTGGCGGTTGGATTTTGATCCAACGGCTGTGAACCCACCGCATATCCGCCGCTGAGGAACCGTTCGATTTGGACACGTGTACGTTGGGATTTCCACCACGTCGCCTCGCCGTGTGGAGGTCGGATTCCGCCGCTGCAACGGCCGTCCCGTGATTTCCATGCCAAATCTGGACATGGACGCCGGTATTTAATGCCCCATATCACGCATCATGTAGAGTTTCTTAAGTCGCATTAGAACCCTAAAGCGCCGCCACCTAGGTTGCCATGAAGCCACCGGGAGAACTCGTCGTAGTTGAGGCGCTTCACCGCCGCGAGTTTGGTTGATTTCCGCCGTCATTGAGCCGCCCCGATCACCTTTGAGTGATTTCCGCCGTCGTTGAGCCGCCCCGGTCACCATTGAGCCTAGATTTGGGTTCGCCAGGACAAGCCGCATTCAGGGGGACATCTCACCTCACCGGAAATCCATGGAAATGCCGCGAGTCGGGTCATCGTTTTCCTCTCCGATGAAGTGCGCCGCCAGGAGTCACCGCCAACCTTTCGAGCTCTGCTCATCGTCCGATCCTGATCCAACCGTCAGGTACGCCCACGTAGTTTTCCTCTCGGTGAATTAGATGCAATCTGAACCGTTGAATCTAGGATGTAAGGCTAGGATCCAACCGTCAGGTACGCCCATGTCAGCTCTTTTATGAGTGCAGGGAGTTCGAAATTTCATTTGTGCCTAAGGCGGTCTCTCTCTCGTGTATACACATGAATTTACGGGGTAACATAAAAGTGACCTCATTTCCTTCATAGATGATTAATATTTTTCTTAAATGTAATTAAGTTGACTTTGCGATTGTTGGTTTTGCATGAAAAACGGTGTGCTGTTTGGTTGTGTTGATCCAATGGGGAAAAAATGAGCGACGTCTAGGATAAATTTGCCTCAAAGTTGCAGAAGAAGTTATATCAATCGGAAACATTTGCAATATGAGGAACTTTATATTCATACTCCCTCCGTTTCATAATTAAAGCATACTCCCTCTGTCCCACAAAAAGTGCATTTCTAGGTTTTTTAAGACAGATTAGTGTGCAAGGTAAATGACCAATATGACCCTCATTACTCCATACACAAGCATGCTGATGCTTCGATTTTCACAGGCACTTAAATGAGCATGCATACACTTACAGCTGGGTCCTACAGACTAAAGATGCATTCTTTGTGGGACAAATTTTGAACACTAGAAATGCACTCTTTGTGGGACAGAGGGAGTATAACTTTTGCTAGTTTCTTTCAGAATATAAGATGCGTGTACAAATTTATTGATGTTTTTCCTCGTTTGTCTTTGTTACAACATTTTCTTTCTCCCGCATTTATAAGCAACACACTCACCAACTATTCTCTCTTACATTTTCAAGGTATTTATAGCATGGGTAGTATGGTCATTTTATCCTGTTTTTCTGTTGGTTTTTTGCAACCTCCTTAATGCCATGTCTAGCCGAAATAGTCTTATAAAAAGAAATGGAGGGAGCATCTTTCTTTTGGGAGCATGTATAATATATCACTCGGGCCTTTTCTTTTTATTTTCTGAGGGTCGCAAAAACAGCCATAAAAAATGCCATTCTTGGTCCATGAGAGATCGACAGCTGGTTTTGATTGGGCTGGCAGGAGGAAAACATATGAAACACGGTACATGTATTGTGTGGGCACCACCAGCACGCATGCATGGACCAGTGCAACAAGCAGCAAAAAGCGAGCCCCACCCCAACGACCCGGTGCAATCGGGACGAGATCCAATGCAGTCCGTGGTGAATTAATAATATCCAAATCAGTCAATTACCTTTTTAGATTCTGGATCTCGTAACAGTTAAGCTTCATATAATAACATCCAAATCAATCAATTAGCCTCCACCTTCTTCCTTCCACGCTCCCGATCACCGCCGCCCGTCCACCATCAGCCACTAGTCATGGGTTACATCCATTTTAGCAATTAACTCAATTACATCACAGCCCTTATGGCACATCCATTTCAGAAATGAAGTCAAATATGTTAACCAATGAAATTCAATTTTATTAACAAATTAATTGAATGCACAACTACAATTCACAAATTCACATCACAAGTTTCATAAATGAACCCAAGTGGCAATTCAGAAAAAACACAACTCCAGCAGTTAGGCAGAGTGGAACTCGCCTTTTTTTATTTATGACATCACTGAGTAGGAAGAGACAAAGATTTCCTCAAATTTTGCTCAAACCGGCCTCTTTCAACGTAGTTAATTACAACCTAATTACTCATTTTTGTAATGACGAGGAGTTGCATGTTGTGGTAAACGTAAAATTCACATAGGTTATTTCCCTTCCCTGCTGGTGGCACTGCAAATATAGAATATGTTAATTCCAGAGTCATTATTTTGGAGTTTGATACAAGATTTTTGTGTAGAGCGGATATTGAAAACTCAAAATCGTGTTGCAGCTTCGCCCCGTCCTTGTACACTTCGAACGACCTACATGATTGCAAAAGGTTAGCCTCAACTATTCCAGGAGCAACGTACACCTAGAACAACCTACATGACCATGTTATCTATGAAGGAAACGTGATTACCTAGTGATTAATTTCGCGATAAGATTTAAGTCGTGGCTACCGCTCTTAGACATTTATCACTATTAGACATTTATAACGTGATTACCATGTTATATATATTGGTAGACATTTATCACTATTAGACGAATGTAGACTGTAATAGCACACACTTACAATGTCCAACATCTCAAGAGCGCGACGTCGAGGTTGTAGAGATAGAACAGGTCCTGAAAGTCGACCACGAAGAAACCCCCTGATGACTCGTTGAAAAGATGCGTACAATTGAAGCTGACTGTGATACTCGTTATACGTTCTTGCACTAGCTTGATAGGTTGTTCAATGTACCAAGCATGCAATCTAATGGATGACAAACAAAGTGCATTTAGGCCATCCCCTATTAGTAAAGGCTCTCCTAGCTTGTATAAACGGGCCAACCGGGCAATTGGGTAGTCGGCAAAGGCCCAAAAATCCTTTGCCCAGCCTGACAGCTAGCCTTTTCTTCCTCTTCTCCTTGTGCAAATCGGCAACTTGGTCATCGTAACACTCCAGCACAATATGTGCTCAAGATATTACCACCATTTACATTTTTCCTTACTTCTACCATAATTTAGCAAGTGACCTAAACAAGTTCCATCATTACTAAGCCATCAATAACAATAATTTGCATAATTATGTAAACAACAACAAAACAATATTAAATCTTGGAACCACACACCCAAGCATGCCCAAGTCTTCGCACCTGGGTACGCCCAGATCACATGCATCTGGGAGCAATCTTTACCTTTTGGCGATGATAAACAAGTACACCTCTCAACTAACAAAGATAACCAACTAAGTGCACATGTCCATTATTGCAACGATGTAATTCCAATATCTAAATATAGCTAAGCACTACATTATTCATAAGATGTCACTAAACTAAATAATTGTGGAAGCTAGGGTGACAAGTGACATATTGGCGCTACTCCCATCCATGCATGTCGCCTTCAACGACTACCTAAAAATACTAAAATAAGCAAGGATGAGTCCACGACTAAGTAAGGACAGAATAAAACAATAATATCTTCATTTATCACAATTGACTCATTAATCATCATTTACAATGCCATGAAAATCTATCTGTATGCTCATTTACTCATCACATAGCATCACGGCATTGCTAAGTGGTGTCAATGTTGCACCCACTCATGCACTCCATCCCGTGGAGGTGCCTACCGAGGTAAGTCTTCCATGCATACATAAAGTAGGTCATAGAGGCCCACACAGGTTATGTAACATCCCAAATTTTGCATTTGATGGATCTATTGTGCCTTTTATATTTTTGTGAATTTTCTAGAATTTATTTGAATATTTTTGAATTTAAATAAACTTTTTTGGAAATATTTTATTTGAGTTCCAAATGCCATAAAATATTTTCCAAATTTTTTTGGTATTTCTACTATTTTATTTTGGCTTTGTTTAATTTCTAGAATTATTTTAAATAGAAAAAGTCAAAAAATCACTTAAATCTAATTGGGCTGAAACCCTAGTGGACTCTGCCCAAATCCATAGTCCGTGCTAGCCTAGCCCACTGCTACAGCCCAAGCGCCCAAACCCTAGATCTGCAACCGTTGATTTCAGATTGAATAGTCGAGAGGATCCCATGAGACTTAAACGCGTTGGAGCAAATGGATCAAGGACACGTGTTCTGAAGGGATTGAGCCGCGTCATGCACCCTGGTCACCATTTGATTTGCACACCTGGATGGTCGTGATTCACTACCGTGTTCCGAACGGAATCCACCGTCGCATCCCAACCAACCTTGGTTTCCATGTTTTACACAGAAGCCGAGGTCGCTATTTAATGCGCCGTCGCTCGTACGTAAAGCACCTACTTTTTTGGTAGTCCTTTAGAAATAGAATGGGAGTTTCAACACAACTAAATATGCATTTCGATCTCTCATAATTAATTTTTACTAGTAGATTGTCTGAGTACAATTGCAGATCCCTTCACATAACAAGAAATGGATGAAGTATTAAAATCTCTACCAGTTGATAAAGCACCAAGTTCAGATGGTTTTATTGGCATGTTCCTCAAAAAAATGTTGGCCCATTATTGCAAATGATTTTTATGTCCTCTATCATGAGTTCTACTTAGCGAACTTAATTTGCAAAGTATTAATGGATCTTACATTACCCTAGTCCGTAAAAATCCTCTCTAAAAATTGTAAATGACTACAGACCAATCGCCCTTCTAAATTCTGATTTGAAATTAGTTATAAAACTCTTGGCAAATAGACTAAAAAAGGTTATCCTACAATTAGTACATCAAAATCAATACGGATTCCTCAAAAATAGGACAATACAAGACTGTCTATCATGGGCTTTTGAATACTTACATCACTGTTAGCAAGGTAGAAAGGAAATAGTCATTCATAAAACTGGATTTTGAAAAGCCTTTTGATTCAATAGAGCATACTCTCATAATATCAATATTGAGACACAAAGAATTTCTAGAGAGATAGATTATGTGGATTGAAGAAATCCTCTCATTAGGATACTCTTCAATTCTTTTAAATGGGGTTCCTCGGAAACAATTCCAATGTAAAAGAGGAGTAATACAAGGAGATCCTCTATCTCCATTGCTTTGTCCTAGGAGCTGATCTACTTCAAATCATCGTTAATAAAGCTGCTCAAAGAGGTGTTCTGCAATATCCAATTACAGTTCATGGAAGCTTAGACTATCCCATAGTCCAATATGCTAATGATACATTATTAATCATGGCGTCTTGTGTGCGATAACTACTATGTCTCGAAAGTCTTCTCAACACTTTTGATTAATCAACAGGGCTTAAAGTTAATTATAAAAAAGCATCAATGTATCCTATCAACATTGAGGAAGAGAGGTTTACATATCTGGCAATTACTTTTGGCTGGGATTCTATTACAAGATCAGCTAAACACAAAATATATGCTAAACACATGCAATGATACGCACTGTGTCCTTTGCCAAACAACAGAGGAAAAAATAATTCGACATCTCTTCTTCACATGCCCTTTTAGTAAAAATTGTTGGTAGAAGCTTATAATTTTCTGGGACTACATAATTGATATTATGGAAATGATAGAACAAGCTTCGCAAAATTTTGGGACACAATTTCTTATGAAAATTTTAATCATTGCTTGGTGGCATATTTGGAAACAATGGAATAAAAGATCTTCAAACAAATTAATCCTTCCATTGAAAACTGGAAGCATAGTTTCACTGAAGACATCACTCTACATTTGCATAGAGTGAAAAGCATTACAATACCCCTTGTAAAATCCTGGCTAAACTCCCTATAACTCAACACCTTGTTTTTCATTTTATATTTTTATATATATTAATATAATACAGTAGGGGCCACTCGTACTATTTTCCTTAAAATAACTCCTAAAAAGATAAATCCATACTCACAAAACAATTTTCTCTCTGTTGGGTTCTAGCACTTATATCGCTTATGACTAGATGAATATCTTATGAAGACACACTTCACAGGATGAGGATCCAATTTGCCCACCATTGGCCAGTGATCTCGTACAATGCACACACAACCAAACATCTTATGACGAATTTTGAACTCTCGTTGACACAAAAGAAGTTCAGCGGGAGACTTAATCCCAATTATTCAAGATGACATGTGATTGATAAGATATGCAACCATCATCACCGCCTCACCCAAAATCTCTTAAGCAAATTCATTTGAAACATAAGTGAACGTGCTACCTCTAATAAATGTCAATTCTTCCTCTCAGTCATTCCATTCTGCAGCGGGTTCCTAGATAAGTGGTTTGATGAAGTATCCTATTCTCTAACAGATATACTGCAAACTCATTGTTAACATATTTAGTTCCATTGTTCATTCGAAGAATTCAAACTTTTGCATCGAACTGAGTAGCCACAAACTAATTGAAGTCTTGGAAACATTGAAGGACCTTACTCTTGTGCTTCATCAGATAGACCCAAGTCATACAAGTATATCAAGCAATGATTGTTGTAACACCCCGGCATTTAATATGCCCGAATGCTACCAAACACAAGCTAAACAACAACTAAATACCACATTTAACATAAAATTCCAGCAAAGGTGCATAGGCTAAAAACCGAGATTTCGGCAGCACCTCCTTTGTTTTATCATGAATTTAAGGAACAACAACAATATAGCATTATATGGCAATAAGAGAAACATCTAAAACAGCAATAAATAAAGTCTTAACGACAATAAGAGACTAACATTAAGCTCTTAAGGTTCCAAGTGTCAAACAAACAATAGAACTCTCATTAACCAAGCTAAGACTTAATTTTAAAGACCATCACACGCAATTTATTATCAAACTAAATGAATTGACTTGGGGAAACATTAAGGTGAAGCAACGTGTGAGCGTGTGACTATTCCCCTTTCCCGCATGCCGTTCTCATGGTACCTAAAACAACAAGAAAACACAAGGGTGAGTTCGAAAACTCAGCAAGCATACTGCAATGGACAACAAGCATAACAACATGGCAATAACATCTTCCATCATGTATATCATCTCATTCATGATTACTTATCAATATCATCATCAATTTGTATGCGAAGTAATGCAATGCTCGACCCTCCGGAACCTCATACCGGTATGGGAAGTACACACCCGTCGGTGTGCACCCTTTCCTCCCTTCCATCCCGAAGATGGAGGGTGCCTACTCGCTTCCAAACACCATGTGGATGGAATCACGACATAGGACTTACTCAATGGCGTTCCGGATTAGTCATAACTTTCTCACCGACCTTGCCGGACTAGTTAAGACTTTCTCACCGCCTCGCCCTATCTCATGACATGCATGCAACCATGCCAATTATCATATTCAATTCACATATTAACACATGGCATCATAATATGTTAAACATGCTCATCATATCATATCAATCATTAACACATGGCAAGTGGACATATATCATGTAAACAATTCCATCTAATCTCAACATGCAACCTACAACTCGCTATCCATCACAACACACTTGCCTCAACCACGTGCGACGGATTGGCGGGAAGTCGAGGGCACTCCCGGTGTCACACCACCTGCACATAGGCATCACACACTCACAATCATAGCCTCCAAACAGTACACAAACCCCCATCTAACCCGACATTGCCAACTACTCGCAAAACCTAAAAACAGAGGTTCTGTCCCGGCGGGACAGCAGCCTTGCAAAAGGCATAACTTGAGTTCTGGGACTCCGAATGAATTAAACGAGTACACCTTCGCATAGCCTAGGAAATTTCCCAACTTTCTCTAGGTATAAGGAAAGTCTGATTCGGCCTCTAAGGTTGTTTAATCTACAGATTACCGAGATCTGTTCCAATTACGTCACAGATTTTTAGGCGCTCGGTAAAACAGCCGTAACTTTCAAACGGCTGATCGGAAATTAACGTGCTTTACGTACACGGAAAGATAATTAAATTATCTACAACTTCCTAGAAGTCCGTACGGACAGATTCGAACTCTAAATTGACGAGAACTCGAACCCTAACTCGACTGCTCAATCTGCCCGAAAACAGAAACGTGAACAAGTTTAGATCTAACCCAAATTACTTCAATCCAGCGCCTCCAATTGATCTAAAAACTTGATAAACACCCTAATAACAGTACCTAGATCATCCCCAAGGATCCCCAAGATCATACCTTTGGCCGACGAACAAATCTCCAATGAATCCCCTCGCGAATCGCTCCTCGCTCCACGTTACTCGCTTCTCGCTCCTCGCTCCACGGGATGACTCCACGAGGTGCAGGGGTGGGGAGGCCACCCTAGGGCAGCAAGGGGGGGCGGGGCGGGGGGGGGGAGGGGGGGGCTGGGGGGGGGGGCGCACGGGGGGGGGCGGGGGGGGGCGGCGCGGGCTGCGGGGGGGAGCGGGAGGAGAGGTGGAGGGGGCGCAAGGGGCTGAGGTGGGGCGCAAGGGGCAGGGGAGCCCCTTTTAACAGCCCCCACACCCTGCCCTAGTCCAATAAAAGTCCCTCTCAATCCCTCCAAAGCCCACCAAGGCCCAAAACTCCCCCGGGAAGGCCCAAAACCCCGAAAACGGCTCGGAAACGGCCCGAAAAAGCTATTAACCTCCAATTCTTATGGTTTTAACCTTATTTCCACATCTCATACTGTATTTAACCTTATCATGTTCAAAAATTAAGGATACGACACTCCGAGGTGTCACATTCTTCCCCCCTTCAACAGGATTCGACCTCGAATCTAAACGCACCAATCATGAAACCCAGCAAAACCAAAGACAGCTAGGTTTTCACATCACACACCTGAGGCGAAAAGTTCGGGATACTTCTCGCGCATGCGAGATTCCAGCTCCCAAGTCGCTTCTCTCTCCTCTGATGTGACCACAGGACCTTGACAAACTTAAGCGCCCTGTTCTTCATCACTCGCTCTGAAGTCCCAGAATTTCCACAGGACGGGACTCCAAGGTGAGGTCCTTTGAAGCACTAATGGTTCCAACGGAACCACCATCTCCGGATCATGCAAGTATTTCCTCAACATCGAGACATGGAACACATTATGCACACCTTGCATGGATTCCGGTAGCTCTAGGCGATAGGCCAACCTGCCAACTCGGGCGAGGATAGGAAAAGGCCCAACATACCTTGGACTGAGCTTTCCTTTCGTGCCAAAATGCACCACACCCTTGGTGGGAGATACTCGCAAGAGTACGTTATCACCCACCTCAAACTCCAAGTCTCGCCGCCACATCAAGATAGCTTTTACATGCGCTTCTGTGCTGCGATAAGGTTCTGCCGAACCTTCGACACACGATCAACAGTCTGCTGCACCCAATCCGGTCCAAGAATAGCTCTCTCGCCCACAGCATCCCAACAAAGTGGCGATCTGCACTTCCGGCCATACAGCACCTCATAAGGAGCAGCTCGGATGCTGGAATGATAGCTGTTATTGTAAGCAAACTCCGCAAGAGGCAAATGATCCTCCCAGCTACCTTTCCAAGCCATCACACAGGCCCTGAGCATGTCCTCCAAAGTTTGAATGGTACGCTCAGACTGCCCATCTGTCTGAGGGTGAAAAGCGGTACTAAGGCGAAGCTGCGTACCCAAAGCACTCTGCAAACTCTCCCAGAACTTGGAGACGAACTTCGCATCCCGATCAGAGATAATGGTCTTGGGTACACCTTGCAATCTCACGATCTCCCGCACATAGATGGGAGCCAACTCGCTCGCTGAATTGGTCGTGCGGATGGAAATGAAATGCGCAGACTTGTTGAGACGGTCCACCACAACCCAAACAGCATCCTTCCCTCGTGGAGAACGAGGTAAACCAACCACAAAATCCATGGAGATGTCATCCCATGGCCACACAGGAATCTCCAAAGGTCAGAATAGCCACGGACGCTTATGCTCAGCTTTGATCTTCTGGCAAACCCCACAAGACGCCACATACTTGGCAATATCCACTCTCATCCTTTTCCACCAGAAATTCTTCTTCAAGTCCCTGTACATCTTGGTCTCTCCAGGATGGACCGTGTACGGGGTGCGATGAGCTTCTTTCAGGATGTCTTCTTTCACTTGAGATTTTTGGGGCACGCACAGTCGGCCCTGAAACCTCAAGGCTCCCGCATCATCAACAGTAAAGTCTCCAGACTTGCCATCCTTAAGGCGTTTCCTCACCGGGCCGGAGCAAACGATCATCTTCTTTGTGCCTCTCGCACACGCTCAGGAATCGCTGACTCAAGAATCATTTGAGTTTCAGCCTGCATGGTCCCCGCAAAGCAGTAGGAGACTCCCAAACGCTCAAAATCAGCAACAAGACAATCAACAACAGGGGGCATTGTCTTGCGACTAAGAGCATCGGCCACCACATTTGCCTTCCCCGGATGATACTGGATAGTGAGGTCATAATCCTTTATCAACTCTAGCCACCTCCTCTGCCTCAAGTTCAAATCTTTCTGAGTAAAGATGTACTTGAGGCTCTTGTGATCAGTGAAAATATCACAAGACTCACCGTACAGGTAATGCCTCCATATCTTCAATGCAAACACCACGGCGGCTAGCTCAAGATCATGCGTGGGATAATTCTGCTCATGCTTTTTCAACTGCCTCGAAGCATAAGCAATCACCTTGCCCTCTTGCATGAGCACACACCCAAGTCCCAACCGAGAAGCATCAGAATAAACAGTGAAGCGCTTCCCCGGCTCGGGAAGGGTAAGAACAGGAGCAGTCACTAACTTCTCCTTCAAAGTGCAGAAGCTGTGCTCACATTCTGTGATCCACCGGAACTTTATCCCTTTACGAGTCACCGTGAAAGTGGCTTGGCAATGATAGAGAAATCCTGCACAAAACGCCGATAGTAGCCAGCCAACCCAAGGAAACTACGCACCGCTTTGACATTGGAAGGCCTCTTCCAATCCAAAACTCACGAGACTTTACTAGGATCTACAGATATGCCCTCTGGATTGATGATGTGGCCAAGAAAACCCACTTCGAAATCCGTAACTCGCACTTTTTCAGCTTAGCAAAGAATTGATTCCCTCAGGGTACTCAAAGACAAGCCTCAAGTGTCGCTCATGCTCCTCTTCCGATTTAGAGTAAATCAGAATGTCATCGATGAACACTACCACAAACTCATCAAGGTACTTGTGTAGCATCTTGTTCATCGCCTCCATAAAGACAAATAGGGGCATTAGTTAGTCCAAAAGACATAACTTTAAATTCATAATGCCCATACCTAGTGGAGAAAGCAGTCTTCTCAATGTCCTGCTCCCTCACACGGATCTGATTGTACCCCGACTGAAGATCAATCTTGGAGAACACCTTTGCTCCCTTCAGTTGGTCAAACAGATCCTCGATGCGAGGCAAAGGATACTTGTTCTTGACTGTCACTTGATTAAGAGCACGATAATCAATGCACATACGCCAACTTCCATCCTTCTTCGAGACGAAGAGGACGGGTGCTCCCCATGGCGAAACGCTACGCCAAATGAAGCCCTTGGCCAACAGATCCTCCAACTGCTTCTTCAACTCGTCTTGAAAAGGACGAGCCAAGCGGTATGGAGAGATAGAAATAGGCCTAGTGCCCGGAACAAGATCAATACGAAATTCCACATTCCTCACGGGAGGTAGACCAGGCAACTCGTCAGGGAACACATCAACGAATTCCTTCACTACAGGAATCTCCTCAATGGAAACTGAAGAAGATGGCTTTTCTGACAAGGTCATGAGGAAACCCAAATGCCTCAAACGGCGAATTAAAAAAGCAGACTAGTCAACGCAAAGACAGGCTGGAAGGTAAACCACCCTGAAAGGTCAACTCTACTCTGACGGGGCCTGCAAGGCAACCGCCTTCCGTAAACAACAAATCTTGGCGCGGTACGATGCAACCAGTCCATGCCCAAAATGACATCAAAAGGAGCCAAGCTGGATCACCATAAGATTGGCAAAGAAAACCTCATCATCAATGGCAATGGTGCAACCAGGGCAAACCAAAGAACTAGCAATCAAACCCCAGGGGAACCGACTAGCACAGACTCGTAAATCATTTGGACCCCAATTTAGCTCTACTAGCAAACTCAGACGACACAAAGGAATAGGATGCTCGGAATCAAAGAGAACAAAGGCATCAACGGAATCCACGAGCAGAGTACAGAAACCACCTCTGGATGCCCGGTGACTCGGCGGTCGGCAAAGCGTACACTCTGGTGGCGCCGGGACAAAAGGAGCCCCGACTCGGTGATGCCCCATCAAGGCTGGGGCGGAGGAGGCAGCGAGGAGGAGCAGGCGGTGTGGGCACCAAGACGCTTGGCCGGTGGCGCCACGCAAAGGGTGGGTGAGAAACAGGGCAGCCATCATGTGCACCGATCCTCCGGAAGACGCCGGGCCGAGTGGGAGGAGAAGGCACCGTCTCCCACTTGATGATGCTACCGGGGTTCATCCGGCAGACTCGCCCCATATGGCGGGCTTGCCACGGTGGTTGCAACTCCTGGTCCAACCACACTCAAGCACGGTGCTCGCCACCGCACTTGAAGCACTTCATGCCTGCCGGCACGGGGCGAGCGATCGCTCACGAAGAAGACGGCAAGTGGCGGCCCCATCTTAGCCCCGAGGAGGAGCCCTGTCCTCCCTTGAACTTCTTGAAGGTGGGTCGAGAGGACCCACCTCCTCCACCAAAGGTCCTCTTCGGCCCCTTTGCCGCAGAACCCTGAACCTCCGGGTTCTCGCTTGTCCCGGGAGAGCTCCAACTCAAGCTCCATGCCCTTCGCTTGCTCCACCACAGAGCGAGAAGTCACGAGGACGATCGCCCCATGACAACTCTGAACTCTGGTTGAGGCCCCTACGAAACCTCCTAGCTTTCTCCCGATCGTTTACCGCCACACGGCACGTAAGCGCACCACGCTGTTGAACTCCTTCTCATACTCTGCCATGACCTCTTTCCTGGGAAAGAGTGGTCGAGTAAGCTCCATCCTCTCAAGGAAAGACTCGATGGAACTTGGCTCGGGCGAGCCACAAAGTCCTCCCAGGTCACTAGACCCAGATCGGGGCTCTAGCGGCCAGAACCCCTCCCACCAGATATCCGCTTGGCCCTTGGTGAAAAGCCACAAAGCGAGTCCTCCGAACCGAGGTCAAATCTAGGACCTCAAATCGCCTCTCCATGTACCGCAGCCAATCTGCGGACTGGATCGGCGTGCTCGCTCCGTCGAAAGTGTCAAGACGGAGGGACATCCACTCCGGAGACTCATCCTCGGCTCCGGTGCAATGGGCAACAACAGGGCCCTTTGCATGGGGAGGCACAACCAGGGGCTGCCCGCACCGCCGGGCGCAGCTCCCGAATCTCCTCTGCAGAGCTGAACTAAATCTTCATTTGCGGCGGGCACCCCCGCCGACTGCAGCTGGAAGCTCCTCCCGAGCTGGCCCACAAGCATTAAGCGAAACGCTACCCTCAAGACAGACTCCTCAACTCCTGGGAGCCTCGCCCCTGGCCTCCACGCCACGGCGTCCACGGCCTCTACCCTCGGCATGGCTGCTTTAGGCAGACAACCACCCAAACACGAAAGCACACAATCAAGATCATAGATCAAACATCATCATAGACATATTCCTTATCACATAATCAAGCGCGATGCAATGACGAACCAAAACCCATCCTCTGTGCATCCAAGTGTGTCAGATTTTAGATTAGTTATACCACTTTTACAAGTTTTAACGTTGCTATCCTATAACAAGGTTTTAGTTAGAACCTAAGCCATGTTTCTAAGTTATTCCACATCATATTTTAGTTGCAACTTAAGGTATGACACTAAAAATACATATTCCAAGGACCTACTGACCGCTCGATACAAATCAGTAACACCAGGCATTTAATATGCCCGAATGCTACCAAACACAAGCTAAACAACAACTAAATACCACATTTAACATAAAATTCCAGCAAAGGTGCATAGGCTAAAAACCGAGATTTCGGCAGCACCTCCTTTGTTTTATCATGAATTTAAGGAACAACAACAATATAGCATTATATGGCAATAAGAGAAACATCTAAAACAGCAATAAATAAAGTCTTAACGACAATAAGAGACTAACATTAAGCTCTTAAGGTTCCAAGTGTCAAACAAATAATAGAACTCTCATTAACCAAGCTAAGACTTAATTTTAAAGACCATCACACGCAATTTATTATCAAACTAAATGAATTGACTTGGGGAAACATTAAGGTGAAGCAACGTGTGAGCGTGTGACTATTCCCCTTTCCCGCATGCCGTTCTCATGGTACCTAAAACAACAAGAAAACACAAGGGTGAGTTCGAAAACTCAGCAAGCATACTGCAATGGACAACAAGCATAACAACATGGCAATAACATCTTCCATCATGTATATCATCTCATTCATGATTACTTATCAATATCATCATCAATTTGTATGCGAAGTAATGCAATGCTCCACGACCCTCTGGAACCTCATACCGGTATGGGAAGTACACACCCGTCGGTGTGCACCCTTTCCTCCCTTCCATCCCAAAGATGGAGGGTGCCTACTCGCTTCCAAACACCACGTGGATGGAATCACGACATAGGACTTACTCAATGGCGTTCCGGATTAGTCATAACTTTCTCACCGACCTTGCCGGACTAGTTAAGACTTTCTCACCGCCTCGCCTCTATCTCATGACATGCATGCAACCATGCCAATTATCATATTCAATTCACATATTAACACATGGCATCATAATATGTTAAACATGCTCATCATATCATATCAATCATTAACACATGGCAAGTGGACATATATCATGTAAACAATTCCATCTAATCTCAACATGCAACCTACAACTCGCTATCCATCACAACACACTTGCCTCAACCCCGCGCGACGGATTGGCGGGAAGAAGAGGGCACTCCCGGGGTCACACCACCTGCACATAGGCATCACACACTCACAATCATAGCCTCCAAACAGTACACAAACCCCCATCTAACCCGACATTGCCAACTACTCGCAAAACCTAAAAACAGAGGTTCTATCCCGGCGGGACAGCAGCCTTGCAAAAGGCATAACTTGAGTTCTGGGACTCCGAATGAATTAAACGAGTACACCCTCGCGTAGCCTAGGAAATTTCCCAACTTTCTCTAGGTATAAGTAAAGTCTGATTCGGCCTCTAAGGTTGTTTAATCTACAGATTACCGAGATCTGTTCCAATTACGTCACAGATTTTTAGGCGCTCGGTAAAACAGCCGTAACTTTCAAACGGATGATCGGAAATTAACGTGCTTTACGTCCACGGAAAGATAATTAAATTATCTACAACTTCCTACAAGTCCGTACGGACAGATTCGAACTCTAAATTGACGAGAACTCGAACCCTAACTCGACTGCTCAATCTGCCCGAAAACAGAAACGTGGACAAGTTTAGATCTAACCCAAATTACTTCAATCCAGCGCCTCCAATTGATCTAAAAACTTGATAAACACCCTAATAAAAGTACCTAGATCATCCCCAAGGATCCCCAAGATCATACCTTTGGCCGACGAACAAATCTCCAATGAATCCCCTCGCGAATCGCTCCTCGCTCCACGTTACTCGCTCCTCGCTCCTCCCTCCTCCCTCCTCGCTCCACGGGATGACTCCACGAGGTGCAGGGGTGGGGAGGCCACCCTAGGGCAGCAAGGGGTGGAGGGGAGGTGGTGTGGAGGTGGAGGAAGGGGTGGGGGGGCGCACGGTTTGGGGAGGGGGGTGGCGGCTAGGGCTTAGGGGGGGGAGAGGGAGGAGAGGTGGAGGGGGCGCAAGGGGCTGAGGTGGGGGCGCAAGGGGGCAGGGGAGCCCCTTTTAACAGCCCCCACACCCTGCCCTAGTCCAATAAGAGTCCCTCTCAATCCCTCCAAAGCCCACCAAGGCCCAAAACTCCCCCGGGAAGGCCCAAAACCCCGAAAACGGCCCGGAAACGGCCCGAAAAAGCTATTAACCTCCAATTCTTATGGTTTTAACCTTATTTCCACATCTCATACTGTATTTAACCTTATCATGTTCAAAAATTAAGGATACGACACTCCGAGGTGTCACAATTGTGATAAACCACTTAAAAACACTCTTAGTGGAAACTGAGCATTGACCCTGTGAAATCATGTGATGAAAAATTGGCTTGGTGATGAATTTGGTATTGCAAAGTGGTTGTCCTCATGGCATGTGTGGTGCATGTGCATGTGCTGTTTCAAATAATTATTTGATATGCTTGTGATAGCATGGTAATTGTTTTGCTTCATGCAATGCGCTCGTGTGAGTGGTTGCGTGGACTAATCTTGAGTCAAGTCGTGGACTTGTGCTCGGAATATTATTTTGTGGTTTGTTCATGTGCAGGTGTTGCTTGAGGTCTAACGTGGTCGGTGACGGGACCGGAACTAGGTTCATGGAGGAACTGAAGTTCAGGACTAGGTTTAGGGAGGAACAGAGGTCCTAGTGGTCAAGGATGTCATGCGGGATGTTCGGACAAGAGAACGGTGCACGTGAAGACGAGTGAGTCACGCGGTAGCGACAGATGTGTCGTATGCGTGCATGCATGAATTTTGGGCTATGTGCATATATTGAGCCTTATGTAATTGGGCCAAGTGGATATGCATGCATGTATCTGTATACAAACTCTTTAGGTTTTCTCATTATAAATAGTGGGAGATGTCTTATGTTTATGGTGAGCTAGGCATTAGGGTTTGTACTCTTTTGTTGGGAGTACTGTAACCAGACTAGACAAAAAGAAATAAAAATTATTTTTCTTCAAAGCCACGCGCGACAAGGAAAAGAAAAAAATAGAAGCGGCAGCCGAACACGATGCTACACTGATCTTTGCGCTACAGTAAACCGTGATGCTACAGTACCCACTACAGGAGATTGCTACAGTACGCATGCTACAGTGTTCGCGTCTGCTAGGGTGATCGTTGCTACAGTACTCCCGTTTCCGTTTTTCACTTTCTCGCCCGGTTTTCGGTTTAGTAGATTGATTCATTGTCTATCTTGATTCTTTGAGTTTATTCTTGATTTGATCCATCCAAAACCTTTCTAGGGCATTAATTTAGTATTCCTCAAAGTTTTGCTGGTTAATCTTTTGTAGATTTTGTTTAATCACGAAATCAGGGTTTAATCAATTCTCTTCATTATTGATATAGTCAACTTGCGAAGCTTATAACTTTTGATCCGTAGATCCGATTGAGCTAATTCTTATTGGGTTAGTTTTAAAATTGAATCTAACTTCTACAGTTTAAATTTCACATCAATCCGATGGTTGGATTTTCAAGAATTAAGGTTAGATCTATTCTTAGCATGGTGTTGCGGCATGGCCGCGCATCGGTGCATGTGGATCGCAAGGGAGCACACGAAGCTCGAGGCCTTGTCGACATTGCGGGCGTGTGGAATGCAAAGAGACACCATCGCATAGGTACTACGGGCTCCGTGCGGCCGGGCGAGGGCGAGCAATGTGCGACCAGGCACACACGCAGTGGTGGCCGGCGGCACGGGTGATTCGGTGGTGCATGGCAGAGCAGTCGATGGTAGGCTACTCATCGCATTGGGCATAGGTGGCATCGCTGATGCCACCGCCAATGGGCACGCGGCTCACGAGTGCGGCGCCAACGCCGTGACGCCATGTCCATCTCCTTCATTGTTCTTATTTTCTTGTTTTTTTTGTTTTGTTTTGTACGAAGAACAGTAACATTGTGCTACCATAATCAGTAATTAGACTAGACAATTAATATGCAACTATAGTATAATAATATGCAGGATTGCAACATGTATATGCGATTAATCTTACATGACTCGAACTTACGTAGGGCTTGTGGATGATTTTAATCATGTGTCGCAGGTGATCTCGATGCAGTGTAGATCGATGCCGATAGACGATCTCGATTAGCCTCGATAGAACATTATGCTGATAACATGTTGTAAAAATGTAGTCGTTCACCCGCGATTAATCCACAACATGCCAACAAGATCACACGAACAAGAACATGGAGCACACACAATCTAGGGCCAAAGTACTCTCTTTTATTATATTGACTTTTCTATACAAGGGGATGCACAATATATAGCCAAAATGGATGGAGATAGATTTAGATTCGCCCACTAATACATAGTCCTTTCATACTTGGACTAGGATTATATCTATATCATAACAATTATCACATCTTGTGGGGGCTCCGGTTTTAGATTAGCGATTAGGATCCGTACTGTTGTGTTGGACTGGCAATTAACGCAACTCGTAAGAAATATGATCACCTATCTAAAATCATATCCGGATTGAGGCTAATCAATCGGCAAGTCACGTGTCACACGCGATCGTCTGTCGACTGGTTGATACCAATCCGAGCTTCCCGCAAATATGTGTCTAGTGCTAGTTCCCTAGATCAGTAGCCTAGTACCCACATATTCATCGGTTGAGTTGTATCACAATGACATACACAACTATTGACATAGTTAAAGGGTGAAACTGTTACAATTGACTTAAACTTTACAGCTTACGGTCAACCGGCTGATTATAACATGTGAAAACCAAATTACAGCGGAAGTCCAAAAGAAGCTCTGTGATGTGCCCCCCAAACCCATAGGCAACTGACTGGGAAAGACCCAATTAACCACCGGTGAAGTTGTCGGGAACTGGTGCACGTTGCAGATCATCAAGCGGATCTTCATTACCTTCCTCTAGCCAAAAAATTTGCCAGAGCAAACGGTGAGTACACGTATGTACTTGCAAGACTTTAGTGTATGGAAGCAATAATATAAATGCAGGGTTACGACAAAGGATGAAAGTTTCTACACTAATTCTATTTTGGGCATAAAGCAAATTTCATTTGCAATAGGTTAATAATTTCAAAACAACGCGAAATTTAAAGTGCAATTGCAAAGAAAGTATTTACTGCACAAATATTCATTTAGCTAATAATTCAAAATCTATCCATCCATCAATCCGCTCCACCAATTTAGCATTTCAGTTTCTAATCCTTTCCCCATTCCAATCCTCAAATCAATTCTATATCACTGAAGGACCATGTGGAGGTCCATCCATGTTTGTGATGAGTATTTGACTTTATTTGAGCAAGGTGTGTTCAGGTTTGAGTTTGATTTGAATTGGAATTCAAAATGAAGCAATTTGAGTTATGTCAGCTTTAGGAATACGATTGAGATAAGATCTTTGTTTGAGCATGTGTGATGATTATTGCATATATTGTTGGACATTGCTATGTGATGGGTTTTCCTTGTCTTTGATGGTTGCAGGATGATGGTGCTAGGTCATGGTGAGGCGAAGGATGACCGGGACTAGGTGAAGTGCGTTGGAGGTCCAAACGGTCGAAGATTACCGGAAGATGGCTGGAGATAGAGTCCGGGCAAGTCAAGAAGACAACGAAAGGTGATGATACTAGCTAGATGCCGCGAGGATTGATGAGGGCTGTTAGATCACAGTCTACTTGATATGATAGTGGGTCTAGGTAGTATGCATTGAAAACCGTGCAAGAAAACCCATTATGTGTGGGGGGTTTTGGGTTGCCCTTGCATAGTTGTGTGAGTGGGTTAATCCTAGCCCTTGGTGGAGTGCTCTTGGGTTGAGAGACTCATCCAAGGGTGGTAGGTGGCCCAAGAGTAGTATAAATAGAGGGAGAGGGGTGCCCTACCTCATAAGAAGGCTGTAGAGGTTTTTATGCTCTTTTGAGCTTTGCCCACCTTGTTGTGAGGCTTTGTAAACCTCCCCTTCCAGCAATGCAAATCATTTTCATTTATGCTTGAATTTACATTACTCATTTACTTTATGTCTTAAATTCTGCATTTCAATTCCACATTTAAATTCCCGCAATTTACTTTCTCGCAATTTGGATTTGCCTCCCCTTCTTCCAAATGATGTTGATCTAGGATGTCTTGAGGGTGCTCATATGGTTTTACATCTCTGTTGCACCCTAGGGTAGACTAGAGATCAAGTTTATATCAAGCTGCAAATCTGTCGTGAACTTGTTCTTCGTGCAGCAGTCAGTATGTGATTTTCAGAAAATTAAGAAAACTACTTTTTGGGTTATTACTATTAGAGAAGGTGTGTGACTAATATATCCATCTATGAAAAAATTGGAGAGTCCACTGGTTTCACCGTTTGGGTGCTATGAGGTGGATACCGAGCCCCAAACTTTCTGATCGAAGTTCCTGACTATCTGTAGTGCTTGATTTTTCCTGATTGTTCTGCAGGGCTTTTTGAGGTGGTTTTTGGTGGAGTGTTTCAAGATTCATTTTATCACAGGGAGTAAAATTCTCAAAAATTATAGAGCAACAGAAATTTGCCAACCACCTGCTCCAATTGAGGACAATTTTTGAAAAATTTGTTTTCGCTTTTCTAAAAGAGACTTTGGTGATTTGGCTTGATCTCTTTTTAAAAAGCAATGTTTGAATTGATTCCTTTTTATTTGGACACTTGACAACCAGGATTTTGGTTCAAAATCCCTCACATGTTTCATGGTTCTCATCCATGCAAGCTAAGGTTACACATAGTTGTCAAGTTGTTCTGATTTTGAGGGCTGGTGAATTTGAGGAGCACCGGTTTGAAGAAAAATCTTCGGGTCTTTCAGATTTTTCTTGCAGGATTGTTTGAAGGACTTTGAGTGGGGGAAAATTTTATTTTGGATTATTCACCCCCTCTTTTATCGCCATCTCGATCCCTCAATTAGTATCAAAGCCAGTTTTGCTCTCTTTATATCTTGACTGGTCTCGAGAGACATGGTGACGGACAATTACTTAATGAAGCCTCCAATTTTTGCTGGAGTTGATTATCCATTTTAGAAAATGCGGATGGAGTCTTACATCACTGCCCAGGGTTTCCAGGTATGACAAAAGGTGAAACTCCCAAATGAAGTTCCTGTCGATATGAACGTCAGCGCTGCGAACATGGCAGACGTTGAGGCAAATGCTAAGGCTAGGAACATCCTCATATAGGGACTTAACCATAGTGAGTATGACTTGGTCTCTCACCTACCATCCGCTCATCAGATCTGGGTGACCCTCGATGCTTACCATGAGGGTACCACCCAGATCAAGACGGTGAGGCAGGACTAGTACAACCGTGACTATAATAAATTTGAACAGCATGCTGGTGAGAGTCTCGATGAGTGCTTTACTCGGTTTTCCAAGATTCTTAGCAAAATCTAATTAGTTGATACAACATACTCTGATTCAGAGAATGCTAGGCACTTTCTGATAGCACTCGATTTGAGAATTTGGGAGATGAAGGTGACCACCATCAATTACTCTACTGATCTGTCGACTTTCTCTTGACGGGCTTTATTCCCATCTCAAGACTCATGAGCTCAACATCGTCTCTCGCAGGACGAAATCTCAGCTGATGGCCTTGGTCACCGATCCCATTGGATCCTCTTCTGGACTATCTATCGATTTCTCTTCTAGTTTCTCTCTCTGCTCTTTGCGACGTAAGCGATGAAGTTTTGGAATGATTTTCAGAAAATGGGCTTGCTCTAGTCACTCGCAAATTTTCCAACATTTAAAAGAGAGTGAGAGGGACGAAGAGAGGTGGCACTATTACTTTCTTCGAGTGTGCTGGCCCAAACCACATTTGAGCAAACTGCCCCAAGCTAGAGAAGGGTTAGAATGAGCAAGGCGGTTCAAGCAAGAACTACTACACCGACAAGAACCGCAACAAGAAGCATCCAATTTGGGAGCCAACGCGAGAAAAGAAGTCCCGCAACTTCGCTAAGAACAAGAAGCTCTTCTATTGCGTGCTCGCCGCGCTCGACGACCTTGACTTCTCTGACACAGAGACATGGAGCGACGAGGGCGAGAATGAACCGCGAGACAAGACGAAGGGTGGTGTAGGATCTATATATACTAATATAGCAATCAGAGGGGGGGTGAATGATTGTGCGAAAGCTAAAACCAAATTTTTGATCTACTAAAAATTCACCCCAAATTGGACTTAAATAAGTGCTTAGTAATCAACAAAAATAGAGTAGATGCATTTGGTAAAACACGAATTGCTGGAGATCCAACCATTGGATTGATCTAAAATTTGAACACAACAAACTGGATTCCAATACGAATCTAACAAAAAAACATCAGCTCGATCGGACATACAGAACAAAAGTTATGAACCTCGCAAGCTTGCTGTGATAGAATATGATGAGAATTGATCTAACATCAATTTTGTGATTAAACAAAATATTCAATAGACTAACCAACAAAACTTTGAGGAACTCTAAATCAAGGCCCTAGAAAGGTTTTGGATGGATCAAATCAAGACAGAACTCAAAGAATCAAAGTAGACAAAGAACCAATCTAGAACTAGAATAGATGAGCAAACGAACACTCAAAACAGAGAATACTGTTGCAACGCATGCACTGTAGCTTCTAGATTACTGTAGCACGCAGAGGATCTGGAAGGAATTGATATTTATTTCTTTTTGTCTAAAGTACTCCAACCAAAAGAGTACAAACCCTAAATCCCTAGCACTCACTCCTAATTTGATGCATAGATAGGAGGCACCTCCTCCCTATTTATACAGAGCAAACACAAGGAGTCCGAATACAACTTCCACCCCAAACATGGAACAAGTTTGTATTCAACACAACACCACTTGTCCCAACCTGGCCAAATACAACTATTGCATGTGTACAGCCACCCTACCATACTCACGTGAGTAACAACTCTGCACGCGTACGGCCACCCTGCCATACTCACGTGACTAACTAGTCTTCATGTGCATCGTTCTCTAGCCCGAACGTCCCGCATGATATCCTCGACCACTAGGACCTCGATTCCTCCCTGAACCTAGTCCCGAACCTCAGTTCCTCCAAGAACCTAGTTCTGGTCCCGTCATCGACCACGTTCGCCCTCGAGCAACACCTACACATGAACAAACCACAAAACAATTCCGAGCACAAGTCCGTGACTTGACTCAACATTAGTCGATGCAACTAGTCACATGAGCATCGCATAAGATCAAACACACATTATGAAGTCCACACGAATTTCATAATCACAGATCCAAACCAAAATTAAATTTGTTTAGACACAAAAAGTTAACACTAGAAAATCACATTCACGTCGGACCAAAAATATTAGTCCGACGCACACAAGGAATCAACCTTCAAAAAGCTGTTCACGCTAGACCGAAACTTTGGTCCGGTGTCACCCATGATGGACCGAAAAATTGGTCCGACGTACACGTCGAACTCTCGGTTACTTGCCAATTTGGTCCAGCGCAAACACATTCAAAACCACGTTCACGGCGGACCAAAAATATTAGCCCGGCGCACACAAGGAAACAACCTTCAAAACTCCGTTCACGATGGACCAAAAAATTTGGTCCGGCGTACATGTAAAACTCTCTGATTTTTGTAAACTCAATCCGGCGCATATACGAAATCAAACCTCAAAACGCCGTTCACGACAGACCAAATAATTTGGTCTGGTGTACATGTAAAACTCACTGTTTCTCAAGAGACTTGGTCCGGCGTATTTGTCTCAAATTCACATTCACGACGGACCAGGAACTTTGGTCCGGTGTACACATGAAAAACCTCTGTCACCTTGAAACTTAGTCAAGCACATGCACAAGCACAAGCACACTTTGCAAATGCAATTTTAGCAAGTTCAATTCTAAGCCAATTTTTCAACACATGATTTCACAATGTCCCCCTTAATGAAAACATTGGCAATACCTCTTAGAATTGAACATTGGCATTCACTTCACAAAAAGGTTTTTGAAATCAATAAGTTTAAAATCAAAATCCAAAGTGAAAAACACAAAATCTCCCCCTTTGACAGACATGCAAAGTGAAAAACTCCCCTTGGGTGAAAATAAGAAAAATCTCCCCTAAGTAGAAAAATGTGTCTGTGAATGTGAAATGTGCCCAAAATTCGCCCCCTTTGACAATGGATTCATCAAGAATACAAAAGAGAGAACAAGAATTTTTTTATGTATTGAGCATTATAAGTCATTCACAAATGAAATTCATCTCCAAGTCATGCTATCAAAGATACTTGTACCCTGAAATCTACACATAGACGATGTAGAGTAAGCACAACTAGAAATCAAGTTCTATTAATGATTTTTTTGCATGGCATGATATCTCTTCCTTAACTATCTCAAAACCTGAAAACATTGAATTTTTGTGCACTTCTTTGTGCTTGAAAAACTGATTTATTGATTCTTTTGCAACAAACTATAAAAAAATGCAAGGAATATATGCACCATCAGCCTTACTTTTCAACCATACCAAGCAATGAGCTTAAGGTTTCATGGTTTCGGTCATACACAACTTCTTCCAAGTTCATATCAAAGTGCAATGATAAGCAGTCTCGTAAAGAAGAAGTACGACAGTGCATAACCTTGATCTTGCATCTATCAAATATCACTTTTTGAGCTTTTAGCTCTTTAACTTTAACATTGAGCACCTTTTTGAGCAAGATTAAGATAGTCAAGAAAGTTCAACCATGACAAAATTTAATTCAAGTTTTTATTCCATTTAAATAGTCATGCATCAATCTAAACCATATATGTATAAACATGAAGTTGCAAAGTCCTTGTAGCATAAACATGGCTTAAATTACCATATTTGTATCAAATATAAAGCTCAATACTTTTTCAACATTTTTCTTATTTTTTTGTTTTTTTAAAGAAAAACAAAGAAAAAAATGTAAACAAAGAATCACAAAGTCTTCACAAACTCCCATCAAAACAAACCCATTGATGAACAATCCCAAGTTCTCCCCGAATAAAAACAAAACGAGAAGAAGACAAATGTTTTGTGAAAATATCTGCCATTTGATGTTCAATATCCACATGGTGAAGCACAATATTTTTTTACATGATCTCTGAGAAAGTGAAATCTGATCTCAATGTGCTCAAGAAAGAGAATTATCCAAGAAGTGGCATGAACCAGATGTACTTTTTCTATCAATTCTACACACTCCAAACTCAGCATTAGAAAAAGCTCTTAAACTAATACATGAGGAATCAGAAAGCCAAATGCCATAATCTTGAGTACCATGGAGATACCTAAAAATTTGTTGACATCTTGTCGATGTGAAGCACGTGGGGAAGCTTGAAAACGAGCACACAGCAAACTGTATATCCGGCATTGATGCAGTGAAGTACAAAAGTGAACCTTCTTTCATATGTTTGATTTAAAGTCTTGGACTGGGAGAGTCTCTCATTTAAACCTCCAATTATCTCATCCTCAACAGCATCATCATCATCTTCATGAACAAGGATACTCTCCCCTTGAACATATGCACCTGTACCCTCACTATACCTTTTGCCACAATAGAAGCGGAAGAAGCATCTCCAAAAGTAACACTTTCAGCACGAGATGCACGAGTGAAGGAGAACCAAATCTTATCACCGAACATATGGCGTGAGCATCTGGAATCCACTAGCCATATGTTCTCCTTCCTCGCGTAAGAAGCCTACATAGAAGCGAAAAATGCCGAGGTCTCGGTACTGGGGTTAGAAATAAGATGTTTAGGAATCTAGTACTGAGACACACGACGCACAACAGTAGGCACAACACGAGCATTCTTATGCACAAAAATAGATTTGTCTTTTCCCGTGTTTTTAGCAACAAAAGGTGCTTGTTTCACCCTAAGTATATAATGAGAAGCAAAGCGTGCTTGTATGAAATTAGACCTAGCTTTAGCTCTTTCTTTCTTTTGTTGTTTAGCCAGTCTAAAGCAAAAATCTACTAAATGTCCATCTCTACCGCAATGAGTGCAAGTGTACTTAACATGATGTTTTGCTTTAAGAGTAGAAGCACATTTTGCATTCATCATAGAGAAAGATAAAAGACCAGCAGATTTAAAGCAAATTTTCTTAAGCTCATTAAGAATATCAATTTTGTCATTGCAAAGAGCCTGAATAATAGTGCGAGGTTTAGTTTTACATGAAGCATAAGGATCAAAATCTAAACTTTTCTTGTTTGAGCTAACCTTAGATTGGTCTAAAATCATGTTCAAATTTTTCTTGACATTAGTGAAACGTTCTAAAGAATTTTGCACGTAATCAACTTTCTTAACAAGAGTTAAACAATTATTGCAAGGAACGTCCACTTTAGCCTTTTGCTTCCGATAGTTTGAGCATGAAAGAACCTCATGAGTGAGCATGTCATTATTCATCTGAAAAACTCTATCATTTGTATCTTTCAATTTCAATTCAAGAATTGAACATTTAGAACAAGAAATTGAATAATGCAAATCATCAGTAGAACAGCTAGCATTTTTAACAAGTTTCTAATTATTCTTATGTTTAGTCTTAACTTGCTCTAACAAGGTAGCATGTTCTTTTCTAAGTGAAGTAAGCTCATCATAAATTAAGTCACATGATTTGCAAGTATCATCATAGGAATCAAAGTTTTAAGTCTAGCAATTTCAGCATTCAATGACTCCACAAGAACATCATGTTTCTTAATTTTTCTTATCGCGTTTATCAAGCAATTTACCAAGACGAGCAGCATCAATAGCTAATTCATCGTAAGAAGGTTCTACCTCATTAAAGTTGATGTCTTGATCGTCCTCGGTGAAGTTGTCATTGCTTTTAGCCATGAGACACAACCCCGTCAACTCATGCTTGCTTGGAGTTGCATCATCCTTGCTGCTCTCTGAATCCACATTATCACCGAACATATGGCGTGAAGGAGAACCAAATCTTATCACCGAACATATGGCGTGAGCATCTGGAATCCACTAGCCATATGTTCTCCTTCCTCGCGTAAGAAGCCTACATAGAAGCGAAAAATGCCGAGGTCTCGGTACTGGGGTTATAAATAAGATTTTTGGGAATTCAGTACTGAGACACACGACGCACAACAGTAGGCACAACACGAGCGTTCTTATGCATAAAAATAGATTTGTCTTTTCCCGTGTTTTTAGCAACAAACGGTGCTTATTTCACCCTAGGCACATAATGAGAAGCAAAACGTGCCTGTCTGAAATTAGACCTAGCCTTAGCTCTTTCTTTCTTTTGTTGGTTAGCCAATCTAAAACAGAAATATACTAAATGTCCATCTCTACCGCAATGAGTGCAAGTGTACTTAACATGATGTTTTGCTTTAACAGTAGAAGCACATTTTGCATTCATCACAGATGAAGATAAAAGACCAGCAGATCTAAAAGCAATCTTCTTAGGCTCATTGAGAATATTAATTTTGTCATTGTAAAGAGCCTGAACAATAGTGCGAGGTTTAGTTTCATATGAAGCACAAGGATCAAAACCTAAACTTTCTTGTTTGAGCTAACCTTAGATTGGTCCAAAATATGTTCAAAATTTTCTTGCCATTAGTTAACCGTTCTAAGGAATTTTGCAAGTAATCAATTTTACGAGAAAGCATGAGATAATTATTGCAAGGAATATCAACCTTCCCTTTTTGCTTACAACAAGTAAAGCATGAAAGAACCTCATGTGTAAGCAGATCATCAGTTAATTGAGAAACCTTAGCATTTGCATCTTTCAATTTCAAGTCAAGAGTTGCGCATTTAGAACAAGAAGTTGAACCATGCAAATCATCAGTGGAACAGCTAGCATGTTTGATATGTTTCTCATTTTTCTCATTTTGATGTAAGAGGAAAGCATGTTCTTTTCTAAGCAAGGTGAGCTCATTGTAAATTAAGTCACATGATTTGCAAGTATCATCATCAGCAATCAAAGTCTTAAGTCTAGCAATTTCAACATTCAATGATTCCACAATAAAATCATGTTTCTTAATTTTCTTGTATTGTTTATCAAGCAATTTACCAAGTTGAGCAACCGCAATAGCTAATTCATCATGTGAAGGATCTACCTCATTGAAGTCGTTGTTATGATCATCCTTGGTGAAGCTATCCTTGCTACTCGCCATGAGACACAACCCCATCAAATCATGCTTTCTTAGAGTTGCATCGTCCTCGCTGCTCTCCGAATCCACATCGCTCAAATTGACTTGTTCAAGAGCAAAAAGAACTCGATGGACAACTTTGCGGTTAATGAAGCTCTTCTTCTTTCTATCACTTGGAGAGAACTTCTTCTCTTTTCTTTTGTCATTATCCTTCTCCTCCCTTGATGCTTTACCTGCAAGTTTAGGACAATTTGGACAAATATGGTCGAGATCAACACACTTATAGCATCTTGGAGGACCAGCACTAACTCTCTTCCTCATTCTCACATTATGCAAATCTTTGTTAAAGCGAGAAGAGAGTAGTGACAAGTCTTCTTCTGGGAATTGCTCAATTTGTTCATTGGTTAGTGAAGACAAGAAAGATAAAGCAAAACTTGAAGAAGCATTATTATGAGACATGCTAGATTGGGAAGTTAATGCAATTGATTTATGATCATTCTTCCTAGCAAAAACATCTAATTCATGAGTCTTCAGGTTAGAATAAAGAACATCTAAAGTAAGTGTACTCATGACTGTTGATTCTCTAATGGATGTAACTTTCATCTCCCAAATAGACATATCTAATGCACTAAGCAATTGTCTAGCATTAGCAGCATCATCAAATCTAACTCCAAGCGTGCAAAGAAACCATTTAGCGACTCACCAGAATTCATCTCAAATCGCATTTATTCTTTCTTATATACATCCTGATGAACCTCTTTGACAGTGTTAGAACCTTCATGGTAATAACAAAGAGATTTTCATACCTCATATGCGGATTGAAGATGAACCACTCGATCAAAGTCGCTGTGTCCCAAGCTTTGAATGATCAAGTTGCGTGTCTTGCTATTTGCTTCAACATGTGCGCGATTTGCATCGTTGACGTTGTCGTTCTCAGAGACTTCGTATGGCTAGTAAACTTTCTCCCAAATTGCGAAGCCCTGCGCCTGGATGGACGCCTCCATCATTGCTTTCCAAGCTGAAAATCAACACCATCAAAAACACAAGGTTTTGTCGTATACCTATCCATTGCTATGATTTCTAATCACCGGTTCAGATTAATTAGAAAAACCTTGCTCTGATACCACTTGTAGGATCGATATATACTAATATAGCAATTAGAGGGGTGTGAATGATTGTGCGGAAGCTAAAACCAAATTTTTGATCTACTAAAAATTCACCCCAAATTGGACTTAAATAAGTGCTTCGTAATCAACAAAAACAGAGTAGATGCATTCGGTAAAACATGAATTACCAGAGATCCAACCGTCGAATTGATCTCAAATTTGAACACAAGAAATTGAATTCCAATACAAATCTAACAGGAAAAGAATCAGCTCGATCAGACTTATAGATCAAAAGTTATAAACCTTGTAAGCTTACTGTGACATAATATGACGAGAATTGATCTAACATCAATTTCATGATTAAACAAAATCTTCAATAGACCAACCAACAAAACTTTGAGAAACTCTAAATCAAGGCCCTTGAAAGGTTTTGGATGGATCAAATCAAGACGGAACTCAAAGACTCAAAGTAGACAAAGAACCAATCTAGAACTAGAATAGATGAGCAAACGAACACTCAAAACAGAGAATACTGTAGCAATGCGTGCACTGTAGCATCGAGATTACTGTAGCACACAAAGGATATGGAAGGAATTGATATTTATTTCTTTTTATTTAAAGTACTCCAACCAAAAGAGTACAAACCCTAAATCCCTAGCACTCGCTCTTGATTTGATGCATAAACAGGAGGCACCTCCTCCCTATTTATACAGAGCAAACACAAGGAGTCTGAATACAACTTCCACCCCAAATATGGAACAAGTTTGTATTCAACACAACTCCACTTGGCCCAACCTGGCCAAATACAACTCTTGCATGTGTGTAGAACCACCCTGCCATACTCACATGACTAACAGCTCTGCACGCGTACGGCCACCCGGCCATACTCATGTGACTAACTAGTCTTCATGTGCATCATTCTCTAGCCCGAACGTCCCGCATGACATCCTCGACCACTAGGACCTCGATTGCTCTCTGAACCTAGTCCCGAACCTCAGTTCCTCCATGGACCTAGTTCCGGTCCTGTCATCGACCACGTTCGCCCTCGAGCAACATCTGCACATGAACAAACCACAAAACTATTCCGAGCACAAGTCCGCGACTTGACTCAGCATTAGTCCATGCAACTGCTCACACGAGCATCGCATAAGATCAAACACGCATTATGAAGTCCACACGAATTTCATAATCACATATCCAAACAAAAATCAAATTTGTTTAGACACAAAAAAGTTAACCCTAGAAAATCACATTCACGTCGAACCAAAAATTTTAGTCCAACGCATACAAGGAATCAACTTTCAAAAAGCTGTTCACGCCGGACCGAAACTTTTGTTCGGCGTCACTCACGACGGACCGAAAAATTGGTCCGGCGTACACGTCGAACTCTCGGTTACTTGCCAATTTGGTTCGGCGCAAACACATTCAAAATCACATTCATGGCAGACCAAAAATATTAGTCTGGCGTACACAAGGAAACAACCTTCAAAATGCCGTTCATGACGGACTAAAAAATTTGGTCCGACGTACTTGTAAAACTCTCTGTTTTTTGTAAAACTCAGTCCGGCGCATATTCGAAATCAAACCTCAAAACGTCATTCACGACGGACCAAATATTTGGTCCGGCGTACATGTAAAACTCACTTTTTCTCAAGAGACTTGGTCTGGCGTATTTGTCTCAAATACACATTCACGACGGACCGGGAACTTTGGTCCGGCGTACACATGGAAAACCTCTTTCACCTCAAAACTTAGTCAAGAACATGCACAAGCATATGCACACTTTGCAAATGCAATTTTAGCAAGTTCAATTCTAAGCCATTTTTTCAGCACATGATTTCACAGGTGGCGACGACTTCTCCAGCATGTGCTTCATGGCAGCAGATGCCAATGAAGTCAGAGACTCCGAGTTGTACAGCAACACGAATGAGGTACCCTCCTATGACCAGCTCAATGATGCCTTCTGCAAGCTAGGAAAACTTCATGCTAGATTTAGAGCTAGGTGTAGGGAGTTAGAGAAGGAAGTAGGTACCTTGTTTCAGGAGTTAGCTTCACTTAAATCATGTTCCACCCGAGACTCTGAAAGCTGTACTCTCCGTGATGATTTGCTTGCGGAGTTGGAGAACCTAAGGACCTTACATGATAGTGTGCTCTCTGAACTTGATGGTATTAGGTCGTAGAGGGCTAGCTCTAGTTCTTTTGATGTCATTTCTACTGTTACTAGTTTTCTTCATGCTCACACAACTGTATCCTGTAAAAATTGACCTAAACTCCTTGCTAAAATTGATGCCATGAGCTATCACCTTAGGAAGCTTTCTGCTAGGAATGATGAACTTGAATTGCATGCTTCTAAGGACCCAGTCAGCTCATGTGAGGGCTGTAAGCAACTAAAACTTGACAATTATGCTTTGAATCTCACGTGTGCTCAACTTGCTAAGGACTTACTAGTTAAGTCACCAAATGGTTGTTTGCTGTGTATTGGGGTTAAGAAGGATGTGGATAAAATCCACGTAGAGCTTAGGAAGAAGCTTGTGGCCCAGATTGGTAGAATTAGAGATGCTCCTTTCATTTCTTGTTAGTCCTTCAAAATTGAGGCAACCATATATAGGGATAGATATGTACGTGTTGTTCGCTCTTCTCCTACTCCCCCTTTTTTTTCTTGTGCCTCACTTTTTCGAGAATGTTAGTATCTTATGAGCACTCTCGAGAAGTTTGTTGAAGTCAAGAATAAGCTCAATCTCATCCTAGAATAGTCCAAGATTAGCAGATTTAATCAAGCTTTAGGGTTTGATCACTTGGAGCATGCACGGGCGCATCCGCTACTGTTGTGCGTGCCTCCAAAAGTAGAGAGATCGTGGTTGCTCCACATATGAGCACCACTATGTTTAGGTCAGCTGGAATGGTCCACGGGATCTCTGATGAGAAGGTAACACCACCTGCTACTTTAGCCTCTAAGGCGAAGTATACTTGCACCTTCTGTCAGAAGGATGGACACGTTGCTAATTTATGCTTTAGATGCGCCAAGATCACTCAACGTGAGCGTGTTCGTGCCCTTAGGGGTATTTAGTGTCATCCACAGACTCTGAGTGCTCCTAAGGCACACACTGCTTCTAGACAGATTAGAGAGTTGCCTATTTTTGGACAACGTATGGGGCTTGGTTTTTAGGCTTCTACATCTGGTTTTCGCCCCAGAGCTGTCCCAACTCAGTCCCTGCAACATCCTCATGATATTCCTCGAGTTAGATATCAGCGGCGTGAGTTTGCTTCCTACAACAAGAGGTCAGAGCAGTAGCACCAGGATGGTCTGGCCTTTGCACGTCGGCGAACCATCCTGGCATCTGCTCCCAAGCATCCTACAGGAGCTATCTATGAGTTTGTGAGAGTAGAGTCACGGAGAGGCGCTAGATTGCATTCTTCTGCTTCTTTGATTATTTCTTCTTCTGCTTAGGTGACTCAGTATTGGGTTCCTAGATCTGTACTGATCTATCCTAGTACTGAGACATCTATATTTTGCTCTCATTGATTCAGGTTCGTAGACAGGGACGGGGAGGTTTGGATCGCAGACTCTAGCTATTCACGCCATCTGTCTTCCGCACGTGTCTGGTTGTGGGGTCTTCGAGTTTGTTGCCCCCTTTATGCAAATTGATGTGATACAAGGTTGTGAACCGGTATGCTGGGATCCTGGGCGTGTTTCGGGTCGCATACCGGGGGAATACCGGGATTGTTGTCGAGTTATTCGAAGGGTCGCACCGTTGTCTCAGTTGGGCTTGGGTGCTAACACCGCGAGCGCCCTTGGCGGTCCGCTGTTAGCCTCCAAATCCGATCAGGACAACTCACCCCTCTATTAACCCGTGGACGGTCTGGGCGGCTCCTCTCAAGCGCTGGTATCAGAGCAAGGTGCATGAGGACGAATCCGAAACTTGACGACCACTTAAGGAGTTGATTAGGGCTATCATAATGCATTAAGTAGAAGTAGTACTTATATACCCCGCCCTATGTATGTGTACAGTGAGTATGAGTTATGTTGGAATCGTGCATTTCATGTCATATCATGCATGTGCCATGTCATCTTGCATTATGAGTTGGGTTTTGGGTATGTTAGACTTGTTGGGCTCCAGTGTGGAGTGCTACAGTCGGGCTTGGGGTTTGTTTGCGGGTTTACCCAGTTTAGGACTTATCCTGTCTGTGTGGAGTCTAACTCTTGTCGTCTAACTTGATTGACGGCAGAATGAGGACCCGCGGTGGTTCGGGAGGTGATGATGGCGCTGGGCGATCGCAGCCTGGCGATAGCGATCCGCCTCCTCCTCCCATCCTGCTAGATGTCTTGCTGCGTTCGGAGCAGAACCAGCAGACTACCAACAGGATCTTGGACATGTTGGTACAGAATCAAGCTGCTCCAGGTGGCCGTGGTGAAGGGCGAGGCCGACCCAATGGCTACTTGGACTTCCTCCACACTCAGCCGCCGACGTTCTCCCGGGCTAGTGATCCGTTGGAGGCCGACGACTGACTGCGCATGATGGAGCAGAAGTTTGCGCTCATCCATTGTGAGGATCTTCAGAAGACGCCGTTCACAGCGCAGCAGTTTCAAGGTCCTGCCGGTGCTTGGTGGGCTAACTTTCTGGTCATGCAGCCTGCCGGTCACCAGGTGACATGGGAAGAGTTTCGTGAGGCTTTTCCAGCTTATCACATCCTGAAAGGGCTCATGGATAGCAAGAAGCAACAGTTTCTTGCCCTCAAGCAGTTGAGCAAGTCAGTGATGGACTACTCACAGGAGTTCAATTACTTGGCTCAGTATGCGCCGGAGGAAGTCGACACCGATCGGAAGAAGCAAGATCGCTTCATGAACGGGCTGACAGCAAAGATGCAGGATAAGCTCTCGGTTTGTGACTTCGCCGACTTCAATGCCTTGGTGAGTCGGGCGATCACCGTAGAGCACAAGATGAGGAGCCATTAAGATGAGAAGAAGCGGAAGAGGGCAGTACAGTTTGCAGCGGGCGGCAGTTCACAGAGGGCCGACTGCTCTTCCACCACCGAGGGCCCCTGTTCCTGTGCCTCCCTTGCCTGTTGGAGTGGCCCGACCTCCTGTTACTACTCCTCGACCTCCCCAGCCACAACCGGGGGTACGAGTGGCGACGAACTCTGGACCCGGCCCGTGCTACAACTATGGGCGTGCGGGGCACTTCATCCGCGACTGTCCCTTCCCAAGGAGGGGCAACACTTCCAGCGCCCCGAGACCTCAAGGCGCGACTGCACCACCTCCACTTCCTGCACCTACCCGTGGCCGCGTCAACTATGTGGATGCTGAGGCAATTCCTGAGGGCGCCACCGTGCTGACGGGTACGTTATGCATTGAGGGACATGCTGCTAGGGTGTTATTTGACTCGGGGGCTTCTCATTCCTTCATTAGTAAGGATTTTTTCATGCAACATCGGATGGAAGTGAGCTGTGGCCGTACCTCGTTCTTAATTGAAGCACCGGGTTCTAAGATTGTTGCAAATCAAGTGGTCCAGAAGGCCACCGTGCAAATCCAAGGGGTTCTTTTCCTTGTCAACCTGCTACTCCTCAACCTTCATGGAATAGATGTCATCTTGGGCATGAGCTGGCTCACACGGCAGAAGGCTATCCTCGATTGTCCCATCGTTCCATCTCACTCAAGGCACCGAAGGGCGACTTGCTGACTTTACTCCTAGATGATGGCAAGACCGCTCTTTACTCCTTGAATGGAACCGAAGTTGTGGAATTAGAATCCATTCCCATGGTTTCGGAGTACCCGGATGTGTTCCCAGCGGAACTGCCAGGGATGTTTCCAAGCAGCCGTACCGGATGCCACCAAACGAATTGGCCGAGTTGAAGAAGCAACTAAAGGAGCTGATGGACAAGGGGTTCATTCACCCGAGCTCCTCACCTTGGGGCTGCTCGGCTCTCTTTGTGAGTAAGAAGGACGGCTCCCTTCGCCTCTGTGTTGATTATCGACCGCTAAACGCGGTCACTGTCAAGAACAAGTACCCTTTGCCTTGAATCGACATCCTGTTTGATCAGCTTGCTGGTGCACGGGTATTCTCCAAGATTGACTTGAGGCTCGGGTACCATCAGATCAAGATTCGGGCTGAGGATGTCCCAAAGACAGCATTCTCCACCCGATATGGGTTATATGAGTACACCGTCATGTCGTTCGGTCTGACGAATGCACCAGCGTACTTCATGTACCTCATGAACTCTATCTTCATGGAAGAGCTTGACTCTTTTGTGGTCATCTTCATCGACGACATCTTAGTCTATTCAGCCAGTGAAGAAGAGCATGCCAAGCATCTTCATATCGTTCTCGGGAGACTTCGGGAACATCGCCTTTATGCCAAATTCAGCAAGTGCGAGTTTTGGCTGAAAGAGGTATCCTTCTTGGGACATGTCCTTTCGGAGCGAGGTGTCACTGTCGACTCGAGTAAAGTACAGGATGTCCTCAAGTGGGAGCAACCCAAGACAGTCACCGAGATTCATAGTTTTCTTGGGCTTGCCGGCTATTATCGTTGTTTCATCGAAGACTTCTCCAAGATTGCCAAGCCTATGACAGAGCTGCTGAAGAAGGGTGCTGAGTTCAAATGGTCAGTGGGCTGTGAGAGAGCATTCCAGACTCTAAAGCAGCGCTTGACTACAGCTCCTGTCCTCACACAACCGGACGTCCACAAACCGTTTGATGTTTATTGCGATGCATCAGGCATCGGCCTTGGTTGCGTGCTCATGCAAGAAAGCCGGGTTGTTGCCTATGCATCTCGGCAATTAAAGCATCATGAAGAGCACTACCCAACCCATGACTTGGAGCTTGCTGCAGTGGTCCATGCTTTAAAAATTTGGCACCACTATCTCCTGGGGAACGAGTGCAATGTCTACACCGACCACAAGAGCCTCAAGTACATCTTCACTCAGGCAGATCTGAATATGAGGTAGCGAAGATGGCTTGAGTTGATCAAAGACTATAGTTTGGAAGTGCATTACCACCCGGGAAAAGCCAATGTGGTGGCTGATGCGTTGAGTCGCAAGGCTCAATGCAATTGTCTCACTCTTCAACCCCGCAGTGCCACTCTCTGTGAGGAATTTTAGAAGCTCAGCCTGGAGATGGTTGAAGAGGGTTCCTTAGCTAATCTGGAGTTGAATTCCACGCTGTTGGATCAGATTTGGGAAGCACAAAAGGGGGACAGTGACGTTGCCCAAATACGCAACAGAATGAGTTCCGGCCAAGCCACTGACTTCCATCTTGATAATCATGGAACTTTATGGTTCGGTGAACGCTTGGTCGTCTCCGAGAACCAAGGATTGCGAAGGAAGATTCTTGATGAGGCCCACAACTCCTTGCTGACAATTCATCCGGACAGTAACAAAATGTATCAAGACCTGAGAGAACGGTTCTGGCGGACTCGCATGAAGCGTGAGATTGCTCGCTATGTGGCTGAATGCGATGTCTGCAAAAGGGTGAAGGCGGAACATCTTAAGCCAGCTGGCACTCTTCAACCGTTGCCCATTCCAAGTTGGAAGTGGGAAGACATTGGCATGGACATCATCACCGGCCTACTAACGACCTCTCCGGGTCATGACTCGAGATGGGTTATAGTCGACCGGTTGACAAAGTCCGCACATTTTCTGGCCGTTCGCACCACCTATCCATCCAAGAAGTATGCGGAGTTGTACGTCTCGTGGATTGTATGCCTTCACGGGGTACCCAAGCGAATAGTTTCGGATCGAGGCTCCCAGTTTGTCTCTCGATTCTGGAGAAGTCTGCATGAGGCATTGGGCACTAATCTACTCCATAACTCAGTGTATCATCCGCAAACGGATGGCCAAACTAAGAGGGTCAATCAGATCCTTGAGGATATGTTGAGGGCCTGTGTTCTGTCTTATGGGAAAAAGTGGGACGAGTGCCTTCCATATGCTGAGTTTGCTTACAACAACAGCTACCAAACCAGCATCAGAATGTCTCCTTTCGAAGCACTCTATCGTCGTAGCTGTCGGACACCCCTGAATTGGTCCGAGAGTGGAGAACGACCATTCTTTGGGCCGGATATGGTTAAAGCTGCAGAAGAGAAGGTGAAAACCATTCGAGAGAATTTGAGGGTAGCGCAATCACGGCAGAAGAGCTATGCTGATTGCCGTAGGAGACCTCTCTCCTTCGACGTTGGGGATTATGTCTATCTAAAGGTGTCTCCTCTCCGGGGCACCCGTCGCTTCGGAGTTAAAGGAAAGCTGGCACCTCGCCATGTAGGACCTTTCCAGATCCTTGCGAGGTGTGATCAAGTGGCATATCAGCTAGATCTTCCTCCCTCTCTAGTAATGGTCCACGATATCTTCCACATATCTCAGTTGAAAAAGTGCCTCCGTACTCCCTTCGAGTCACTGGAGGTGGATGAACTCGAAGTCACTGGAGGTGGATGAATTCGGGTTTTGGATGAAGCTGAACGCAAGACGCGTCGGAAGACTCTCAAGTTCTACAAAGTTTAGTGGAGCAACCACACCGAAGATGAAGCCACTTGGGAACCCGAAGATTGCTTAAAGACCGAGTATCCCGGATTCTTCCATACCATGTAAGTTGCTAGTGTGCAAACTCTTCGCAACCTCAAACATGTCAATCCGTATGTGACTGTATGGTCTATCCGTGTTCCACTCTGTCTATGCGCTTGTCTTGAATCTCAGGGCGAGATTCCTTAAGGGAGGAGGGTTTGTCAAGGCCCCACTTTCAAAAATTCTGGGAAATCCGGAATATTCGGAATAAATACCCGGAATATCCGGATGTAACCTGGAATGTCCGGATAAATTATCCGGAGTGTCCGGATTAGCTCGCCCGAACACCCTAACCCGGAGTATCCGGACTAATTGTCCGGAGTGTCCGAGTTAGTCCGACCGAAGACCCCAACCCGGAGTCTCCAGGTTGAACGTCCGGAGTATCCGGACCTTGCGGGACTTAGGTATAAAAATTCCATTTCGTGGCTCTTCACTCACCTCACCTCACACTTGTGCTCTCCACCTTGCCCGTGTGCTCTCCTCCACCCAAGCTCGTCTCCGGTGAGCTCCTCACCCCAGCGACCTCCCGTCCTCCTCCTCGGCGACTCCTCCACTCCGGTGTCCTCAAGCTCCTCCCCAAGCCGGCGTCCCTTCCTCCTTCCCGGCTTCCCTTCCTCTCCTTCATCCTCCTCGAAGGTGAGGCCTCTCCTTGGAGTCTATTCATGGGTTTTTTGGGTTCTAGGGAGTCCTTGGGGTTGGATTTCGGGTTTGGTGTGGAGATTGGGAGTTGGGGGTAACTATTGGGAATGTTAGGGTTTTTAGTGGGTGGTTGGATTTGGGGTGGTTTAAGCAATGTAGGTGGTTAGGGTGAGAGATCGAGGGTAGATAATGTCATCCCTAGCGTTGGATTGGGTTTTGGTTGGGTCCCTCGTGAACAAGCCGTTCGTCGTTGTTTGAGCTAGCATTGGAGCCTCTCCGGCTTAGCCACGTGTAGGAAAGTAGTAGATCGGGCCCCCGCAGTGCCGTAAGACTTGGGAGCACCTCCGTGTTGTGCGCCATCTTCCAAGCCCTAGGCCATCCGGAGTGTCCAGCCAAATGGCCTGGAGTGTCCATTCTATCCGGACTGTCCGGATATTAAACCGGGACTGTCCGGGTTGGCTGTGTAACACCCCAGCATCTAGCATGCCTGAATGCTACCAAACATAGTGTAACATCCCAAAATTTGGTTTATTTACATTTATTTAGTTATTTGAATTTTTGAGAATTTTCTGGAATTTAATTGGAAATTTTGGAATTTATTTGAACATAAGACTGCTTGAACTAATTGAATTAAATAAAGATCATGCATTTTTGCATAAGCATAAAATCTAAAAATTCATTTATAATTAAGATAATTGGTAGACGAGAGTGTTCGCTTCAAATATTTTCAAAAAATATGTTATATAACGTACGTCGTTGATTTTATAAAAATCGGTACATGTGTCAGATTCACGAAAAGAATTTTTGCGGAAAATCTATACGTCGAAAAATCATGAAACCAACTTCGTTAGGTTCCAAATATTTCCTAGAATTTTAGAGGAATTTTTCTGATTTTCAGAATCTCCCTGTTATTTTTTTTCTCAGTACACCTAGGCTTGAGCTTTAGACGCTTGATTTTCCAAGCCTTCTTACCTTTTCCATTCCCAGCCATTTCCATGGTCGGCAAAAATTCGTGTCTCAATGGAACATTTGTTCTCTTTCAACAATTGCATTTTTTTAGACCTGCACGTCTCTTTGTTTTCTAGCCGTTCCATCTCGTAATGCATTCACGTGTGTGCACAAGGAGGCCATTTCCATTCTAGCCATTACTAGCTCCTTTGCATGCCAGCCGTTTCCTCTCACATGAATTCTTACCCAGCCGTTTCTTAGTCTCTCCAAGCACATGCACTAGTGTATTTGTTGGACTAGTGTTCTCACGCCAAGTAACTGCATGCACACTAGTAAATACAAGTAATTGCATGCACATTAGTAAACACCCGTAACTGCATGCACTAGTGTTTGCTTCAAATAATTTCGATTCCCTACTGGCCTCTACTGATTCTCATGCACAAAATGTTCTAGTCTTCCATTCCTTCCAGCCATATCCCTCCTCTAGCCACTTCTATTTCCTTCAACCATCGTGCACTGCCGTTGTCATCACCGCCGTCAACGCCACTGCCGTGTACGCCGGCGTCGCTTCCGCCGTCGCCGTTGTCTACGTCGTTGCCATCGTGTACGCCGCCGTCTCGTCGTCGTCGCCGTCGCCGTCATCTACGTTGCCGCCGTCGCCATCGTCGCCGCCGCTGTGTACGCCATCATCATCTACGCCGTCGTCGCTGTCTATGTTGCCGCCGTTGCCGCCGCAACCGCCGTCGTTGCCGCCCCCGGTTACGCAGTCGCCACCGACGTACTCTCCGGCCTCGCCGATCCGCACGCCCGCCTGTCCTGACCGGTACTCCCTCCCATCTCTCGCGCGCATTTTATTCGCGTCGACTAGTTAATCCAGTTTGTGTGTATTTGTTGTTGTTTTTTTATCAGATCAGATGTATATATATAGGTATTTATTTTGGTTAGCGTACGCAAGTATATATGTAAATATTTATATATATTAGAACGTGTACACATATACATACGCTAGCCTGTAAGTATATACATCTATGCATGTATTTAAGATATACACACACACATTAAGCTCATGTATACAAATGTTGAGGTAATACTAGCTTGCTTTGATTTCTCCTCACGTAGCCTAGCAGAACATGGACGCGTGAAGTTTGTGCTTTCGTGAACTGTAGCATGCAAGAAACTAAAGTTAGTTTGTACATATTGATTTCCAAGATTTGCGAATTTTGTCTTTTTCGCTACAAATCCGTTCTAGCTCCAAACTGCATGCAACAAATTTTGTTAATTAGTATAAATTAATACCTTTCTACAGTAATTTTTATGAAATTTTATAATCAAATCTATAATGTTAAATTATTCACAATAAGTCCAAACGTATGAATTTTGTAACTCTTAAACTATACGTCTAAAAATGTCCAAATAAATTTTATAAATCTTAGAAAATGCCAAACTAATTGTCTGAAAGTTTTCATGAAATTATTAGTTTGATTTGCGGCATTTCTTTGAATGTGTGTTTGTACGTTGTTTTGCTTGTTTATTTGGTTCTTTATCTGTTACGCGTAGACGTCGAGCTGTGTGAGGACGCGGATTTCGAGGATCAAGCTCCAGACCAAGACTCGTTGCTTTACAAAGGCAAGTTGTGCTTTGACCATATTGCTCCTAGTTTTTGAAATTGTATTTTGATTTAAATTATGCATGCTATATTGATTAAAATGATTAATTTAATTTGGGTAAATTAGTTAACCAACCTAATTGTTAATTCCACCCTTCATGATAATATTTGTATGCCATATGTTCCATTGTCACCTTAAGTGGGGATTAAATTGTTGGATGAAATGATTGTGCCAACACGGGAGGCTAGACCGTGACTAGTTGCTTAGCTATGCTTGCGCGAAATATATTTCAAATGGCAAAATAATATTGACTAATGATATACGGAATGAATTTTGGAATCAGTGTAATCTTGCTACGTGATGATGTGAAGTGTAGGTACCTTTGTGGTTCTACATGGTAACTGATATTATTGTTGGTATGTGTTGCACAATAATGGAACAAGGGTGGGAAAAGATTTAGTTTGGGGCAAGTGGTATGAGGCTTTACGCTAGGTGGGCCTTTATGGCACAGATTTTGAAATAACAGCCTTTGCGGCAATGGGATGAGTGATATGAGAAGATTTGGGTCAGGGACTGTGAGAAGGATGTCTTGCCCTGGACATTTAAGGACTTCACCTTGCAAGCCTTTGAACTGGGCCTTACGTACAGCCACATGACTGGAGTGGGAAGGTCCTAGTTTAGTAGGATTCTGAAATCTTACCTTTGATACCTCAGGGTGACAGTTACATCGGGGTAACTGTGTGGGGGAGCGTACCGGAGCTACGGCTTGGTACCCTATCCAACGGTATGTCGGTCCTATACTTCATCTCTGCTGAGAGAAGGGATAGTGTATGGCAACCGGAGATGGTCATAGGTGGAGATCGAGGTTTCCGAAAAGCTTTGTTATGATCACTCATTCGCATAGTCTTGTATAGCGATTCACGGCTGACGTGGTGAGTTGATTATATCTTGTGGGAAAAGTGTACAACCTTTGCAGAGTGTGTCAAATCTATTAGAATAGCTGAGTCCACGGTACTGGACAAAGCTCGGGGATTACAGTCAAGGGTTAGATTTTTTAAAATAAAAATGTGGGAATGGGTGGCTGTACGCCAGCAATAATTGCTAAAGTGATTTAGGGCTTTGTGCCAAACTATTTGGAAAAGATATTGATAACTTATTGTATAATATGGTTTTATAGCTTTTGAATCTATTAAGATTATTTAATCAAAGCAAAATGCTGTTTGATGCAAAACAACCACTTAAGCCATTCCTTTGGAATAAGCCAGGCATATAGTATTAGAACTGCATTTCTGTGCATGACTTGCAGAGTATGTTGTATACTCACCCTTTCTTCCAATACAATCATCAGTTGAGAAGAAGACTACAACTTCGAAGAAGGCAAAGTTCCACGAGGAGGCAGTTATCTAGGAGTTGAACCTTGTCAGTTGCCTGTGGCATGCTGATGGGGGTCATCGATGTTCTTCATTCCGCTGCTGTTTATTTACTTTTGTTATTATAAGCCCTGCGTGGCAGACTATTTGTAAGTTGGCCTTAAGGTCTTGTAACCAGTTTATTTAATGTTTGAAGTACTTTCTTATTAATTCCGTTGTGTATGATTGTGGTACTTCATCCCTGTTATGACTGTGTACTAGCGTGATCCTGGACTAGTACAGAATACACAGAGGGTCCGGATTTGCATATTCAGGTCCCGACAGAGGGTAACATCCCAAAATTTGATTTATTTACATTTATTAAGTTATTTGAATTTTTGAGAATTTTCTGGAATTTAATTGGAAATTTTGGAATTTATTTGAACATAAGCCTGCTTGAACTAATTGAATGAAATAAAGATCATGCATTTTTGCATAAGTATAAAATCTAAAAATTCATTTATAATTAAGATAATTGGTAGACGAGAGTGTTCGCTTCAAATATTTTCAAAAAATATGTTATATAACGTACGTCATTGATTTTATAAAAAACGGTACAGGTGTCTGATTCACGAAAAAAAATTTTGCGGAAAATCTATACGTCGAAAAATCATGAAACCAACTTCGTTAGGTTCCAAATATTTCCTAGTATTTTAAAGGAATTTTTCAGATTTTCAGAATCTCCCTGTTATTTTTTTTTTCTCAGCACGTTTAGGAACGTATATACGTATACACCTAGGCTTGAGCTTTAGATGCTTGATTTTCCAAGCCTTCTTACCTTTTCCATTCCCAGCCATTTCCATGGTCTGCAAAAATTCGTGTCTCAATGGGAGCATTTGTTCTCTTTCAACAAGTGCATTTTTTTAGACCTGCACGTCTATTTGTTTTCTAGCCGTTCCATCTCGTAATAATGCATTCACGTGTGTGCACAAGGAGGCCATTTCCATTCTAGCCATTACTAGCTCCTTTGCATGCCAGCCGTTTCCTCTCACATGAATTCTTTCCCAGCCGTTTCTTAGTCTCTCCAAGCACATGCACTAGTGTATTTGTTGGACTAGTATATTGCCCGTGCTAACGCTACGGCAATATTTAGTAATACAATTCAAATAAGCAAAAGGTGTTATATGTTTTTTGGTAATAAAGTGTAGTAAGATGTGCACAAAAGAAAGATACAATCGTTGATTACACAAGCAAGTGCATAAAGTAACAAATGACCCAGGCGGATGCAACCCCTTGCCCTCATTCAATGTGTAGAACTGGTTCAACTACTGTAGGTGCAGAGGGCACACCACTTGGGACAGGCTCAGATCCCTTGGGTTTGATGGCTTCATATGCAAACCATTCGGTGCTGGTGCTTCCAGGGAATTCATATACAGGTTCTGTGGGCTCAACATTCATATCGATAAAAGCCATCCACTGAAATCTGCACAACACATCAAATCAAAGTGAGAAAGTCCTGTGATGAAATCATGCAATCTCACATTCACAATCATAAATTGGCCGATAGTAAAGACAGAAGGGTAGTACGTACCCCTAATTTGATTGAGCTCTGGCGTGCAAATTTATCTCCACCAACCCAGACAAGTTGCATCCCAAATGGCCACATGGTAGATCCATTGTTACGTATGCGCCAAATCTTGGTAAATGGAGTTGATGGTGCTAGTAGTGTTCCATCAGGGACAGTAACATCCTTAATGAAGCAGCACTTGAAGTTTGTCCTTTTGATGCCATGAATGGAGCCTCCGTTTCTGAAAATCGTCAGACAAATGTAAGTTGGAATCATTCTGTTACTATTCCACAGGAACTATCTAGTCAAGAATATAAACAAGTTGCAATGGTCACCTCATCTCTCCAACTTTCAATTGCTAAAGTTGGCCTGTCTATTCTGGTATATTCAGCCTCATTGTCCATGTGAGAAAAACAAGCACTGCACAAATCATAGTCGTCTTTACTGCCAGCAAAGAAGACAGAATGTTAGAAGAACGACAGAATTTTTTTTCAATTTCCAATTACAACACAACTAAAGACTTGCAACCATTATTGAACTAAAAAACTTACACATTGGACTCGTAGCGAGGCCCTGCAATAGGTGTCACCCCACAGCCATCACATTGTATCCATCTATGGAGTGTACAAAATATGCATTGATTATTGTATTGTATGTCACTATATCTGGAGTTAAACTATTACTGTACATTTCTAAGAAACGGTTATTAACCATCTTTCTTCGTATCATCCCAACATTTCAAGGCAACTACTACATTACCACTGATATATGAAGAGAAGGCAATACGCAACTTTCTTCATATCATCCCAGCATTTCAAGGCAACTACTACATTACCAGATCTGAAGCATGCATCCAAGTAGATGGTAAATGATGTACTCACACAATATCCCTTACTAATCATATGCTCAAGGAGCATCTGTGCATCATTGAGTTTTCCTTGATTGCACAGTCCCATTATCAAGTAATTCAAAGTGGGCGATGACGGTGCAAGGCCAATCTTGTTCATAATTCTATATAGCTCAAAAGCTTCTTCCTCAAATCCCTCCTTGCTATATGCAGCGATCAAAGCATTAAACCCTACAACGCTCATCGGAACACCCTGCTCAATTGCACTACACAAGAGCTCTCAGGCATCATCCAATTGCCCATCCCAACAAAGCCTACAGACCAACATGTCAAAACCATCTGCCGACATCTGCGAACCAAACATTTCATGCAACTCCTGGTGCTCACGCGCTAACTGCACAACCTTCCTAATCTTGTATGCTCAGCAGCAAGAATGTTGAAGGTGCAGGAATCTGGCACTAATCCCCTCGCCTTCATCTCCCTGCAGGCGGCATTCTCTGAGGCGTTAGTGAGCATATTTAACACGTGGAATCGAAAATTTCTACAACTTCATAGCATATAATATTGTTGATGCTTCTTGCGAGGATGAGCGAGGTTCTTAGCAGCATAGCAGCAGCACGTTCTTACAAAAAAGCTATGACTGTTCAACTTTTATTTATCCGATAAGTTACCATACATGAACATATATGCTATGAAGTTTCACAACGAAAAATATTTTCATGAGAAATTCTAAAAAATCCACACAAAGGATGAAAGTCAGAAAAAATCCCACAAGAATTGAATTCTTTTCGCCTGCTATCTGTTTGAGAGTTAATTTGCAGCAGGTCAAAGCACAAGATACATATGAAATTCCAACAAGAAGGAATTGCCGCATCACCAGCAGCTGACAGGGCAACCGATCAGAGCGCCCGTAACACAGAAGAACTGCAAGAACATGGCGGAGTGCGATGCAGCATCAAGCATCGTCGCATGGAGTTACCCGGTGAAGTTGGGGGTGGTGCAGTTGACGACGTTGTCGTGCTCCTTGTCCATCTCCAGGAACGGGCAGTTCTCGCAGCCGTTCTCCCTGAACTGCACAACACATACAGCAATTAGAGGCATCCTCCCCCGGCTTACCCACCACCCAGGTAGAGGCTGAAGTACCAACAGAAAACCGTAACCCTAGCCCTAGATGGACAGGTAAGGGCGACGGGGAGAGTACCTAATCGTAGGTCTTGACGAGGCGACAGCGGAGGTAAGTTGTAGGATCAGGATAATGTTGGCTTGTGTTAATTATTTGCAGTGAAGTTATGTAAGTATCACTCTGACTATAATCATTTTAAGGCCAAGCACAGGACATAGCTAAAATCATGTCAAAGAAAGGAATTTCAGGGTGTGTTGTTTAACAAGATATATGCTGAAAAATCTCATACCTGTGACTTGGAATCAGAACCACCACTGAACACAGAGCAACCAATAGAATGTGCAAGATTCCATGCCGCTTCAATATGTGAAACACAAAGCCTGCATTTCAATAGAAGATAGGAGATGAGTTTGAACTGAAGCACATACACTAATGGAAATAATAGAAAAAAGCATACATTATCTTGTATAGTTCTAGTGTATTTGTTGGACTAGTGTTCTCACGCCAAGTAACTACATACACACTAGTAAATACAAGTAATTGCATGCACACTAGTAAACACCCGTAACTGCATGCACTAGTGTTTGCTTCAAATAATTTCGATTCCCTACTGGCCTCTACTGATTCCCATGCACAAAATGTTCTAGTCTTCCATTCCTTCCAGCCATATCCCTTCTATAGCCACTTCTATTTCCTTCAACCATCGTGCACTGCCGTTGTCATCACCGCCGTCGACGCCACTGCCGTGTACGCCGGCGTCGCTTCCGCCGTCGCCGTTGTCTACGTCGTTGCCGTCGTGTACGCCGCCGTCTCGTCGCCGTCGCCGTTGGTCGCCGTCGCCGTCATCGTCATCTACATTGCTGCCGTCGCCATCGTCGCTGCCGCTGTGTACGCCGTCATCATCTACGCCGTCGTCACTGTCTATGTTGCTGCCGTTGCCGCCGCAACCGCCGTCGTTGCCGCCCCCGGTTACGCAGTCGCCATCGACGCACTCTCCGGCCTCGCCGATCCGCACGCCCGCCTATCCTGACCGGTACTCCCTCCCATCTCTCACGCATTTTATTCGCGTCGACTAGTTAATCCAGTTTGTGTGTATTTGTTGTTGTTTTTTATCAGATCAGATGTATATATATAGGTATTTATTTTGGTTAGCGTACGCAAGTATATATGTAAATATTTATATATATTAGAACGTGAACGCATATACATACGCTAGCATGTACGTATATACATCTATGCATGTATTTAATATATACATACACATTAAGCTCATGTATACATATGTTGAGGTAATACTAGCTTGCTTTGATTTCTCCTCATGTAGCCTAGCAGAACATGGACGCGTGAAGTTTGTGCTTTCGTGAACAGTAGCATGCAAGAAAGTAAAGTTAGTTTGTACATATTGATTTCCAAGATTTGCGAATTTTGTCATTTTCGCTACAAATCCGTTCTAGCTCCAAACTACAAGCAACAAATTTTGTTAATTAGTATAAATTAATACCTTTCTACAGTAATTTTTATGAAATTTTATAATCAAATCTATACTGTTAAATTATTCACGATATGTCCAAATGTATGAATTTTGTAACTCTTAAACTATACGTCCAAAAATGTCCAAATAAATTTTATAAATCTTAGAAAATACCAAACTAATTGTCTGGAAGTTTTCATGAAATTATTAGTTTGATTTGCGGCATTTCTTTGAATGTGTGTTTGTACGTTATTTTGCGTGTTTATTTGGTTCTTTATCTGTTACGCGTAGACGTCGAGCTGTGTGAGGACGCGGATTTCGAGGATCAAGCTCCAGACCAAGACTCGCTGCTTTACGAAGGCAAGTTGTGCTTTGACCATATTGCTCCTAGTTTTTGAAATTGTATTTTGATTTAAATTATGCATGCTATATTGATTAAAATAATTAATTTAATTTGGGTAAATTAGTTAACCAACCTAATTGTTAATTCAACCCTTCATGATAATATTTGTATGCCATATGTTCCATTGTCACCTTAAGTGGGGATTAAATTGTTGGATGAAATGATTGTGCCAACACGGGAGGCTAGACCGTGACTAGTTGCTTAGCTATGCTTGCGCGAAATATATTTCAAATGGCAAAATAATATTGACTAATGATATACGGAATGAATTTTGGAATCAGTGTAATCTTGCTACGTGATGATGTGAAGTGTAGGTACCTTTGTGGTTCTACATGGTAACTGATATTATTGTTGGCATGTGTTGCACAATAATGGAACAGGGGTGGGAAAGATTTAGTCTGGGGCAAGTGGTATGAGGCTTTACGCCAGGTGGGCCTTTATGGCACAGATTTTGAAATAACGGCCTTTGCGGCAATGGGATGAGTGATATGAGAAGATTTGGGTCAGGGACTGTGAGAAGGATGTCTTGCCTTGGACAGTTAAGGACTTTACCTTGCAAGCCTTTGAACTGGGCCTTACGTACAACCACATGACTGGAGTGGGACTAGTTATGACTTTCTCACCGCCCGGGCCTTGTAACTTGCCATGTATGCAAATATGCCAACATCATAATTAACTTGTACATTAACACATGGCATCATAACATAATAAGCATACTCATCATATCATTGGCAATCATTAAAGCATGGCAAGTGATCATATCATATAATCAATTTCATCTAGTCTCAACTAGCAACCTACAAACCGCTATCCATTACAATACACTTGCCTCAACCACGGGCAACGGATTGGCGAGAAGTAGAAGGCACTCCCGGGGTCACACCACCTGCACATGAGTACCACACACTCAAAATCATGTTCACAAAACAGTAAGCAATCCCTCTTCTACCCCGACATCGCAAACTACTCGCTAAACCCAAAAACAGAGGTTCTGTCCCGTCGGGACAACAGCCTTCCAAAAGGCATACATCGGGTTCTAAGACTCCGAATCAATTAAACGAGTACATCCTCGCATAGCTTAGGAAATTTTCCAACTTTTTCTAAGTATATGGAAAGACTAATTCGGACTCTAAAATGGTTTAATCTACAGAAAACCGTCATCTGTTCCAAACACGTCACAGATTTTAATATGTTCGGTAAAACGATCATAACTTTCAAACGGCTGGGCGGAATTGGACGTTCTTTATACCCACGAAAAGATATTGAAATTACCTACAACTTCATCAACAACCGTACGACCAAATTCCGACTCTAAATTGACGAAAAGCCAAACCCTAGGTCGACTACTCATGCTGCCTAAAACAGAGAACGTGGCAACTTCTAGATTTCATCTAATCTACTCAATTCCAGCACCACCAATTGATCTAAAAACATGATAATGACCCTAAGAACAGTACCTAGGCCAACCCCAAGGAGTCCCATGGCCATACCTTCGCCCGACGCACGAAAACCCAATATATCTCCTCCCGGTTCGCGCGATCTCCTTCCTCGCTCCAATCCCACTGGATCTCCTCGTCGCGGAGCGCTCTAACGGATTGATCTTCGAGGTGTTGAGGTGGGGATCTCCCCTAGGGGCAACAAGAGAGGTGGAGAGGTGGTGGAGGGGTGAGGTGGGGGCGGCTAGGGCACAAGGGGAGGTGGAGGGGGCGCACAAGAGGGAGGTGGGGGCTCACAAGGTGTAGGAAAAACCCCTTTTTACCAGCCCAAATAGGAATCCTACTCCTAAATGGACTCTAACTCTTTCCCACCAAAGCCCACAACCCTTCCCTTTAGGCCCAAACTCCCCCGGAAAGGCCTAAACTCCCCGAAACGGCCCGAAAACGTGAATAAACCTCATACCGTATGATTTCAACCTCCAATACCATATTTCATAATGTTTTTGACCTTAACATTCACATTTTATAAGGTTACAACACTCCGTGGTGTCACAGGCTGATCTGCGGTTCGCGTAGTATTCGCCGGTGGGGTTGTTTTGCGGCGGGGGTTGCATTTTTAGTTTCTCTTCTTTCGCATTGCATGGCATGCATCTTGATTATGCATTGTACTCGTGTAGAGAACGAGACCGCGGTGACTGACGTGACCGTGGTCGAGGGAAGTGCCGAAGAGCAAGTCGCTGTCGATACGCAAGCATAAGCATCAGGCAAGCACCTAAGCATCTTGAACCATATGTTAAATTTACTTTTGTGACTTAACAGCTTATTGGATGATTAAGTGTTGCATTAGGAATTGAAATGTGGAATAGGCTAGATCCTATTTGCTGCATGTACTGTCGGCGTTTTAGCCAACAGACCCCCTTCTGGAGAGGGGTATACTAGATCCTAACCGGGGCTTTCGTGGATATCGCTCGAAAAGTGGGGAACTAGGGGCGAAGCATGCAAGGAGACCGGCGGTTTGTCAGGTTCGGGCCCTCCTTAGAGTAATAAACCTACTCCTGTGTTCTTATATTATGGTGCTCCCTGAGGGAGCTGGAAGATGAACAGCTACTCATAGTTACCCAGATTAGCTCACCCGTAATGGAGAATCTAGCCTGAGAGAAAAATGATTCAACAACCACCCCCTCCCCCATGCACCCCGACTCCCTTTTATACTCGGGCCGGCGGGGGCGCATGGGGTTCTTACACCACAAGCCATCTCATTACTCTACTCTTTAGCATTTAATGCCCCTGCAACACATTAAATGCCCTGGTGCAGACATCCTCTTCCCCCGCCCTTGAGCGCCGCGCCTGCCGGCTTCGCCCGCTCCATTGGGGTGGAGAAGTGCACCCTGACGTCGTGCGCCATTATGGCGCACGTTGGGAACACGCACCGCCATCCTGTGGCCTCCATTAGGCCCATTTAATGCGCACGATATACATTAAATGTCTTTGACCTCTCGAATGACCGTGCGGGCCATTAAATGTCCTCAGGAAATGGTTGCCAGCGGCGTGGCCTGATCGCCATCCTCCCGCTGGCGATCACTCAGCTGACCGCCGGGGGCATGGCCTGGTCGCCACCCTCCCGCTGGCGATCACTTTCGGTGGCGACCCGAGGCGTGGCACAGTCGCCACCCTCCATTGGCGATCACTCACCGACCGCCAGGCGTCGCCTGCTCGCCACCCTCCCGCTGGCGATCACTCAGCTGACCGCCAGGGACGTGGCCTGGTCGCCACCCTCCCGCTGGCGATCACTCAGCTGACCGCCGGTGACGTGGCCTGGTCGCCACCCTCCCCCGGCGGCCACTCAGCTGGCCGCCGGGGGCGTGGCCGGGATGCCACGTGTCCGGCGGTGGCTGCTTCTACTATAGTGCAGCGGGCACCCTGGTGTGGAATACACCGACAGTAGCCCCCAGACCCACCTCGGAGTGTTCTTTTCGTCTTCTTCCGTCTCATGGGTGGGTCCAGAAAGTGGCCACGAAACGTTGTGGCTTTTTACATGCCGCCGCCGTTTCCGGGCCCGAGGCGGATCGTGCAACCGTTTTTTGCCTCGTAACCGGCGCGGGTCTGGGGGGCATGGCCGCGCCTTTTTCGATTCTTCTAGGTTTCCCACCAGCGAACCGCCACGCCCCCTCGACTATCCCGCCTTTCCAACTGCTACGCCTCCTCGGGTTTCCCGTTGAGGCGCTCCTGCGGACGGATAAATGAAGGCACGGGCTGTGTGCTTCTTCTTCACCCTAGCTTCTTGCGAACCACCTCTCTGCCTCCGCTCTTGGCTCATTGCTCCTTTGCTCGCATGGCACCACCAACACCTCTGCTTCCTCCCTCAACCGTCGAGGATGTCGACACCGAGAGATGTGCTCAGTACGTTGCTGGTGGTACTGTCCGTACCCGAGCCGGGACTACCGCGCCCGGCATTCGTCCAGGCGAACTGGTTTTCTTTGGTTGGGCAATGCTGGCGGGCCTTGTCCCGCCCATTTCCGACTTCTACCTCGCCATCCTCAACTTCTACTCCATCCACAATCTTCACCTTCCTCCTAACTCCATCGTTCTCCTTGCTGTCTTTGCTTACTTCTGCGAGATGTTCATGGGAGTAGCCCCTAATCTCCCCCTCTTTCGCTTCTTCTATTCCTTGCGTGCGGCCAAGGACCTTTCCACCGTGACCAGCTCCTGCCACTTCCGCCTTCGTGATGGCGCAGCCTCCCGCTACATTCTGCTAGACCTCCGCTCCAATTGGAGGGATTGGCGCAATGGGTGGCTCTACGTCGAAGACGACAGCGGCTTGGAGGTCCTGGAGATGCCGATGGGGCCAGCGGTTGGCATCCCCACCTGGGGTGCTCATGTCGACGAGACGCCCGAGCTCCAGGTGATGCTGGCTCACGTGGAACAGCTGCGAGCAGCGGGCCTGACGGGGGCCATGGTTCTTCGGGACTACATCACCCGGAGAATCAGTCCCCTGCGCCGTCGCACTCGCCCCGCCTGGCAGTACATCGGCCCCGATGACATGACCCGGACACTTCCCTGAGGTGGGTTGCTTTTTCATTTTGCTCCCTTTGTTTTCTTCTTCTTTCTTTCGACTGCTGTCAGACTAACGGCGCCTTCGCTCTCTTTTTCTTATCGTTTCTTATTTTTTAGCCGCGGGGAACTTGTCCCTGGCCAAGATCGACGTGTGGCAGGGGCAGCTGGGCGTCTTTGGCCCCGTCCCGCCCTTTCCAGCGGGCGCCCTCCCACTCTGCCAAGTGGAGCCCCGGGAGCGTGTGGCGATCACCCGTGCCATGCCCATCATGGATGCCATGCGCCCGGTGATCATGCCTCGTTAGACCACGCTAACTATCTGGGATCCTTCTCCAGTAAGTGGGGGGAGGGACAAGTGCCCTGTCGACGATGACGCCCCCGGCGACAGCCCCAGGCGGGTTCGCGCCGCTCTTGGGGGTGCAGCGACCACAACTGGAGTGAGCAGCTCTACGGCGGCCGCCGCTTCTACCTCAGCCGGAGTTACCCCGCCAGCAGCTCCGCTAGCTCCTGTTCAGCCTCCTCCGCCGCCAGCGCAGGCCGATCCGCCCCTGCAACCGCCGGCGGCACAGGGCGATCTCCCCTCACCGCCGGCGCAAGTAGATCCACCCCTGCCGCTGACACTGGTGCAGGGTGATCCACCACCACCGCCGGCACCGGCGCGTGATGATCTGCCCCCGTCGCCAGCACCAGCGCAGGGTGATCCACCACTGCCGCCGGCACCAATTCTTCCCCCGCCGCCGCCGGCGAGTGTCGCTCCGGCGGGGCCAACGCCGCGCTGGGGAATAACCCTGGTCCCAGGCGTGCCCCGATTCAGGGGGCCTTCTACTGGGTACACGCCAAAAGACACGCATCAAGCTTATCAGATTTAGATAACTTCGGCAGACTTACCCCTTCTTTCTTGTTTCCTCAGGGCGTCTTCTTTGAGGGCTCCTGTAGGGGTCGACCAGGGAACTGCTGCAGCAGTGGCGGCGCCAGCCGAGGTGGTCGATCCCCAAGGCGGCCCTGGCACCCACCCGGTGCCCACCGCTGGGCCAGACGTCTTACCGCCCGTCGGCGGGCTGGGCCTGCTAGCCACTCCGGAGGCCCTTGGCGCCCCGATCCCTTCGACGGATGCGGACGCTTTGCTGGCCGCCCTTGGAGAGCTACACTCCAACGTGAGCGGTCAGCTTGCGGCGAGCAGGGAGAGGCTGAGGGAGGCTGTTGCAGAGATCGCCCGCCTCCGGGCGGAGGTGCAGTACTGGCGCAACCGGTCAGAGAGACTAGAGCTGGACTTGCAGCAGGAGAGGGAGCAAGGCGCCCTCCGTGTCGAGGCGATCACCCAGGAGCGCGACGAGGAGAAGGGCGAGCAGCTTCGAGCAGAAGCCGAGGCCACCTCCATGCTACGCCCAGCCTTCGACCGGATGGTGGCCAGCCTGTGGCCACTAGGGTTGGAGCAGCCGAACCCGGTGGAGTAGACGACCCGGCACTATGCCTTTTGCATGGGCCGAATCGCCGACTTCCTCACCTTCCATCCTGGCGCCCTGGCTGCCCGGTCTAGCCAAGAAGGGCGAGCAGTCGTGGCGGCTACGGCGTCGCACGTGCTTGCCTGCTGCGCCAGCCAGGACCATAACTTTGACCCCCTGGTCGCCATCCAGGGAGTGGAAGGGGAATGGGCCCGCGCAGAAGCACAGGTCAGCAATGCCGCCGAAAGGGTAGCTGATCAGCTGGAGATGGTCAATCCATCGCTGGAGGCGATGGCCGAGGACGTGGCCCTTGAGCTGGACGTTCCTCCAGTGGAGGACCAGGAGGCAGCTGAAGCCGCGGCGGACGAAGACTGAGGGTTTTTCTTTTTTTGTTTTGTTGATATGCTTTCCCTTGTAGCGGTCTACTGCAAGTTCAGGATACACTTTTATAAAAAAGGTGTACTTCCCTTTCGCATGCCTTATTTGCCCGGATGTCCGTTCGTGCACCCCGCGTGCTGGTTCTGAGCAAATGAAAAAGGCATCGGTGCACGTTAGGGGTTAGTTGGAATGCGGCGTCCGAGTCCTTTGTGCCGGGGAGTCGCGACCTCAGGTTATTGGGGCCCTGCGAGATTTAGTTACCCTCGTGGCCTCTTAGGGCTGAACACTTGGTAGAGTGGGGCAGGGCAGTAGGTCTTCGGTGATGGTGTTTGAGCCGCCAGTTCTCACGGGGACACCCTGAGCGTCATGACCGTATTGAGAACCGTACCAAACCAACCACCCGACTACCTATCCCTGCACACCATGCTCACTCAGTGAGCCAATTTTTGCCGTCGAGCACTCGGGGGGCCTTAATATTCTGAGGGTGAGCACACGGCCACGGCACAACGGGGCGCAGACCAAAAAGCGAGAATAAAAACCGACAACTGCTTCAAGTGAAGACTACACTTTTTGAACAAACCAGAGACATCCTGCGACCATACCGCGGAGAGGAGGGCTCAGCGGGGCTGGTAGGGGGTGTAACTCTGTACTTACAACCTGTTCAGGGATAGAACTTGCGCAAAAGTTCTATGTTCTGGGAGTTTGTAAACTCCTCTCCGTCCTCAGTGGCCAGCCTGACCGCCCCGGGACGAGAGACTGAGACCACCTTAAAGGGGCCCTCCCACTGGGGAGACATTTTATGCAACCCGGCATGCGTCTGGACTCTGCGCAAGACCAGGTCGCCCACTGCCAGCGTCCTCTCGCTGACCCGGGTGGCGTGGTACCGCCTGAGACTTTGCTGGTATCGGGCGGCGCGCACGATCCCGCACTTCTTCCAGGAGGTTGACATCTTCTCGACGCTGCTCCTCCTGGGTTTCTTCGGTAAACGCCGCCACACGCGGTGACCCTAAGGCCAACTCTGATGATAGAACTGCCTCTGCGCCGTAGACCAGGAAGAAAGGGGTCTCTCCCGTGGCCCGGCTGGGAGTGGTACGAAGCGACCACAACACTGCAGGGAGCTCTTCAGTCCAACGGGCTCCACGCTTGTCGAGTCGATCAAACGCTCTGGTTTTGAGGCCCTTCAGCACCATCGCATTGGTCCACTCAACATGGCCATTGCTTCTTGGGTAGGCCACCGAGGCAAAACAAACTTTGGTGCCCATCTCTTCGTAGAATCCCAAGAAGGCAGCGCTGGCGAACTGCGGGCCGTTGTCGGTGATGATGCGGTTGGCAACCCCAAAGTGGGCGAAGATACCTTGTATAAACTTGATCGCAGCGGCGGCGGTGATTGTTCTTACCGCTTCGGCTTCCACCCACTTAGTAAACTTGTCAATGGTGACGAACAGGTGGGTGTAGCCCCCTGTGGCCCGCGGGAACGGACCCAGGATATCCAGCCCCCAGACCGTGAAGGGCCACGAGAGCGGGATAGTTTGCAGAGCTTGGGCTGGTCAGTGAATTTGCTTGGCGTGGAACTGACACGCCTCGCACTTCCTCACCAGCTCGCAAGCATCCTGGAGGGCGGTTGGCCAATAGAAACCTTGGCGGAAAGCTTTCCCGACCATCGTTCGACTTGAAACATGGCTCCCGCACACGCCTCCATGGATATTAGAGAGCAGAACGCTCCCCTCTTCCCGAGTGATGCACTTCAGAAGAATTCCGTTTTTACCCCGGCGGTAAAGGTCCCCGCCCACCAGGGTATAGCACTTGGCCTTTCGCGCTATCTTCTCTGCTGACGCATCATCGTCGGGGCACACTTGATCCCGCAGGTAGGCCAGGATCGGATCCATCCATGTGCCTTCCCGGTCAAGTGTAGCGACCACTGAGTGGCCGCCCGGGTACTCCGCCTGGCTGGGCGTTTCCACCGGTGCCGCTTCCCCTTCTGAAGCAAAGGCGGGAGCAGCGTCACCATCGTCCCCACCGGAGACGGGGGCCACGATGGACGGTCACGAAAGCCTTTCTTCAAAGACCCCGACCGGAACAAGAGACCTTGTCGAAGCGAGCTGAGCGAGCTCGTCCGCCAAGTAGTTGTCGCGCCGGGGGATATGGGTATACCCTAGCCCATCAAAATGTCGCTCCATCTTTCTAACCTCTGCCAAGTACTCGGCCGTGATAGGATCAGAGCAGGAGAACTCCTTCCTTGCCTGGTTGACGATAAGCAAAGAGTCGCCTTTGACTTGCTGACGCCGGACTCCGATGGCCGTGGCGGCACGGAGTCCCACCAGCAAGCCTTCGTACTCAGCAACGTTATTGGTGGCTTTGAAGTCCAGGACGACCACGTACTTGAGGAGGTCCCCAGTTGGGGAAACCAGGAGGACCCCAGTCCCAGCGCCCTCGTACCTGAAGGAGCCATCGAAGTAGAGTGTCCAGGGGGAGGGCGCGGGGGTCTCTTCAACTTCTGGCTCGGCAGGAGTCCATTCGATGACGAACTCCGCCAGCCTTTGACTTTTGATCGCTGTGCGGGGGGCAAACTTAAGACCGAACTCCCCCAGCTCCACGGACCACTTGGCGATGCGGCCTTCGGCTTCACGGTTGTGGAGAATCTCGTGCAGGGGGTAGGAGGACACCACCGTGATCTCTCCTCCTTGGAAATAATGCCTCAGCTTCCTGGACGCCACCAAGACAAAGATACACCATCTTACGAGCTGCGGGTATCTAATTTCGGCGTCGTGCAGCACCTTCCTGACATAGTAAACTGGCCGCTGAACCCCTTCACGCTCCGCCACCAGCGCCGCGCTCACGACCGCCGGGCTGGCCGCTACGTGCGAAGAGTGGCTCGCCGGCCTGGGGCGACCAAAGACCGGAGGGGAGGAGAGGTATTGCTTCAGTTCTTCGAATGCCTGCTGTGCTTCCACGGTCCATTCGAAGGATTTAGTCTTCTTCAGTAGCTTGAAGAAGGGGAGACTCTTTTCTCCTAGCCTGGCGATAAACTGGCCGAGAGAGGCCAGGCGGCCAGCCAGGCACTGGACTTGCTTGAGCCTTGTGGGCGGTTGCATGCGCTCGATGGCCGTAATTTTTTCCGGGTTAACTTTGATCCCGCGGTGGGAAACAAGGAACCCGAGCAGCTTTCCGGATGACACACCAAACACACACTTCTCTGGATTCAACTTCAAACAAAACTGCCGGAGGTTGGAGAAAGTTTCTTCCAGATCTTCAATGAGCCCACAGACTTTTTCGTCTTTACTACCAGATCATCGACATATACCTCGAGATTTCTCCCAATCTGCGATCGGAATACAGCATGCATGGCGCGCTGGTAGGTTGAGCCCACATTCTTCAACCCAAAGGGCATGCGAACATAGCAGTACACGCCCAAGGGTGTCACAAAAGCGGTCTTCTCTTCGTCTTCCTGCGCCATGCTGATCTGGTGGTAGCCGGAGTAGGCGTCCAGGAAGCACAAGGTCTCGCACCCTGCGGTTGAGTCGACGATGAGGCCTATCCGCAGCAGGGGATACGGATCCTTGGGGCAGGCTTTGTTTAGGTCAGTGAAGTCGACGCACATCCGCCATGTTCTGTTTGACTTCTTGACGAGCACGGGGTTGGCCAGCCACTCGGGATAGGCGGCCTCCCGCACAATCTTCGCCTGCAGTAGCTTTTCTGGTGCCTGCCTCCGGACCTTCTGCCGGACTGGGTGCACTCCAGGGAGCATTGCTAATCGGTGCTCGATCACCTCCCTGGGGACCCCGGTCATTTCTGATGGTTCCCAGGCGAACACACCCAGGTTAGACCAGAGGAAGGTGACGAGTGCGTCTTCCTATTTGGTGCTGAGGTTGGCACCAATCTTCACGACCTTCCCAGAATCGTCCTCGCCCACGGGGGCCGCCTTCACCTCACCCGAAGAACCGGGTGAGGCGCGGGCCTTGGCCGGGGGGCGCTCCGGGTGGTCTTCCTCACCTCGAGCCGTGCAGGTGGTGCCGGCCAGGTCTTGCACCTGCTTACTGAGGCGCAGGGCCTCCAGCCGGTCCACCTTCACGGTGATCGGACCCCCAGGCCCGGGGATCTTCATTATCATGTAGGCGTAATGCGTGGCTGCCATAAATTTGACCAGGGCTGGCCGACCAAGCAACGCATTGTAGGGGAGGTCGAAGTCCGCGATCTCGAAGTCAATTTTTTCTGTTTGGAAGTTCTCCACACTTCCGAACGTGACGTGCAGCCGGACCTGACCCAGGGGTGTCAAACCTACCCTGGGGGCAACTCCGTAAAACAGAGGGGCCGTACGCAACTCCTCGTACGGGATCTGGAGTGCCTTGAACACCCCCCATGGACATGTGGTTGATGGAGCTCCCTCCATCAACGAGTACCCGCCCGAGTCTTGCATTCCGGACCGTGGGAGAAACCACGATCGGGAGATGGCCGGGCCGGCGGTGCTCTCCGGGTGGTCGGCCTGGCTGAAAGTGATCGGCTCCTCCGACCACTTCAGCAGCCTGCTCGCCCCGGAAGTTGGCACGGTGGTGCAGACTTCTCTTACTTCTCGCTTGTACTGCGAGTTCGAAGAGTAGGTGGCGGAGCCACCATGGATGAAGGCCACCGTGTGCTCTGCTTGCTGGAAAGCCAGCGAAGCAGGGTCCTCGTCCGCGTCGTCGTGGTCGTCTCCACGGCACTTCTTCAGCCATTGCTCGACCAGCTTGGACACGACCTGGCAATCCGCCAAGTCATGCCCATTGGTCATGTGGATGGGACAGTAAGGCCTGCCTCCGTCGTCTTCTTTACGGGAGGACTGACGATCCCCACAATCACCCCGCCTGCCCTGGTGGTCGCGCTTCTGGGGCTTATCCTCCGGTTCGGCCGCGAGGACCTCTCCGGCACCGACCTCCTTGCGCTTCTTCTTCTTCTTGCGGTCGGAAGTTTTCGAGGTCCCCGCCTCGTCGTGACCGAACGGCCCCGCCGGGTGTTCCAGGGCCTCTGCCGCCCGGGCGCACTTGTGCGCCAGGGAGAACAGCTCGGAGGTGGTGGAAATAGTGCGGGTGGCCATCTTCTCCCGCATCTTTTGATCCCGGACCCCCCTCTGGAAGGCAATAATCACCGATTGCTTGGAGATCCGGGGGATAGTGTTCCGGCAGTGGCTGAACCGCCGAATGAACTCCCTCAGGGACTCCCCTTTCGTCTGCTCCAGGGCGTGGAGGTCATCCTCCACGCCTGGTTGAGCGTAGGAGCCCTGAAAGTTTGCGACAAAGAGATCGCACAACTCCTCCCACGAGTGCACAGAGCCTCGGGGGAGGTTCAACAACCAAGAACGGGCAGAGCACGTTAGTGACGTCGGGAGGTAGTTTGCCATGACCTTCTCAGACCCACCCTCCCGCGGCGCGCACCACCGTGGTGTAAATCTGTAGGAACTCCTCCGGGTTGGTGGTGCCATCATACTTCTCGATGGACGCGGGGCGGAATCTCTCCGGCCACGCAGCCTGACGTAGGCGGAGGGAGAACGCCTGGCATCCAACGTTGTAGGGGGAGCAGCGCCGCTCACCTGCCCCTCGGCCCCGAGATGGGGTTGAGGAGTGCGAGTCTGCGCTCTCCCTGGAGTCAGTGGGAGAGGTTTCCCCCTGGCCGCTGAATGACGGGTGGCCCCCACGGTGTGGCACACCGGCGCGGCGCCCCCTAAGGACGTCGTGCAAGTCACCACCGTACTGGGACCTCTTTTCATCTAGGCGAGCCCTCAGGTCCCCATGGCACCCCGCCATCTTGGGGGAACCACGGGAAGAAGCGGGGGCGCGCGCCCGTCCCCCTGTGCATGAAGGGGCCGCAACAGGCGCACCCTTCCCTTTGTTCCGGCCCCTACGGCCGGAACAAACTGTAGCCGTGCGGCTAGAGGCTTGCGTGTCAGCCACGCGCACGCTCTGCCGCCCGACATCGGAAGCCCCCGACCGATTTGCCACCTCCACTTGCTGTTGGGTGGCATCCACCAGGCGGGCGATGTCCCGTAACCATGGAGCGGCTGGGGTTTCGCCCTCTAGCGCAACCGGGGGATGATCGAGGAGCAGCCGGGCCGCCTGAAGGTTCCGCGCCGGGGTGTCGTCCCCCATCAGGAGGCGCCGCCGGACGGGCTGGGCCCCTAACACCGAAGCGCTACGCGCCCCTGCGTGAGCAGACGGGCCCGGGGGGTCCGACGCTCTGGGCGAGCGTCGGGACCGGCCACGAGCGCTGCTCTCCTCGGGCAGACCATCATGCTTGGAACCGGATATCGCCATACTTGTAACTGTCAAGGCTTCTTGCAAACTTCGCAAGAAGATGGAATAAGGGAGAACAATCCAACCACTGAGCCCCCTACCTGCGCACCACTGTCGGTGTGTTAGCCAACAGACCCCCTTCCGGAGAGGGGTATACTAGATCCTAATCGGGGCTTTCGTGGAGATCGCTCGGAAAGTGGGGAACTGGGGGCGAAGCATGCAAGGAGACCGGCGGTTTGTCAGGTTCAGTCCCTCCTTAGAGTAATAACCCTACTCTTGTGTTCTTGTATTATGGTGCGCCCTGAGGGAGCTGGAAGATGAACAGCTACTCAGAGTTACCCAGATTAGCTAACCCGTAATGGAGAGTCTAGTCTGAGAGAAAAATGGTTCAACAACCACCCCCTCCCCCATGCACCCCGACTCCCTTTTATACTTAGGCCAGCGGGGGCGCATGGGGGGCTTACACCACAAGCCATCTCATTACTCTACTCTTTAGCATTTAATGCCCCTGCAACACATTAAATGCCCTGGTGCAGACATCCTCTTCCCCCACCCTTGAGCGCCGCGCCTGCTGGCTTCGCCCACTCCATTGGGGTGGAGAAGTGCACCCTGACGTCGTGCGCCATTATAGCGCACGTTGGGAACACGCGTCGCCATCCTGTGGCCTCCATTAGCCCCATTTAATGCGCACGATATGCATTAAATGTCTTTGACCTCTCGAATGACCGCGCGGGCCATTAAATGTCCTTGAGAAATGGTTGCCAGCGGCGTGGCCTGATCGCCATCCTCCCGCTGGCGATCACTCAGCTGACCGCCAGGGGCGTGGCCTGGTCGCCACCCTCCCGCTGGCGATCACTCAGCTGACCGCCAGGGGCGTGGCCTGGTCGCCACCCTCCCGCTGGCGATCACTCAGCTAACGGCCGGTGACGTGGCCTGGTCGCCACCCTCCCCCGGCGGCCACTCAGCTGGCCGTCGGGATGCCACGTGTTCGGCGGCAGCTGCTTCTACTAAAGTGCAGTGGGCACCCTGGTGTGGAATACACCGACAAGTACCATCCTTGTTACTTGTTGGACACCTCCGTTGGAGCTAGATAATGGGTATTAATTGTGTCACGCTTAGTATGCTTAGAGGTCGGGTTTGGGCCAAGTGGTGGATGGTTCCACTTCTTGAGGACTTGCACTTTACATTCTATGGAACGGTTTGGTTATGGTTGTGCTGTGGAAAAAGGTATAATTGGAGACCGGGCGGGAGAGATGGACATTTGGGTAAGGAGACTCAAATGTGGTAGTCCCGCCTAAGTCAGCTAAGGACCGATCCGATGTTTAACTGTGGCCGAGCACAAATTGGTTGATCGCATGCCGGTATGGGACGGTAAAGCTATTCTTTTATCGCATGCCGTTCGATGGGGCATACACCTCATGTGGTTGGACGTGGTTGAGGGCGAGGCTTAGGCCGACTCTCGAGGGCCAAGCCGGGCTTGGGCCGCTCGAGGGGGTGCTAGGTGCTCGGACCGCATGAAGATGTCCCCAACGAATTGGTATGGATGGGAGGATGGTTGACACGAGGTTCTTTGTGGCACGTGTCGTGCGATTAATGCTTCCCTGCAGGGTTAATTAAGCGATTCGAATTGCCGCGCTCTCAGATATGAGCACGCTTGGTTATCTGTTACTACACGTAGTAATAACTTGAACTGAAGTTCGCCTTTGGGCTTGAGCTCGAAATTGTTGTGAGATCCCTTGCTTGGTTATCATTAAATGTTGAACTCCACTCTAGAAGTAGGTGCCGTTACAACTGTTTTAAATCGTGAATTGAATAGTGGTACTAATAAATCAACAAAGTTAAGCTTTCCGCACTTTGAACTTCAGCTGATTTCCTTGCTACTCCCAAATGCATACTCCTTTCGAGTCGGTCATATATGGACCACGGGTAAGACTTGCGAGTACCTTCCGTACTCAGGCTTCTGCTTTTGTAGTTTTGCAGGTGAGGATCCAGTGGGGTGTGAATTCTGCCCATACTGCCTATCGGTGACCGGGCGGGGCACCGAGTAGAGGCTATCGTTGTCTTACACATCCGGGAGTGTTCAGAGGCAGAACACTTTCGGAGATGTTCTACTTTTGGGTCTAGTTTAGTAGATGTGGACTCTTTTGTTGTATAGTTAGTTTAAGCGATGTCTTGTTTGTATGGAATACTTGGTTTCTTTTGCAGTTGACCTCAGTTGTATGGCTTGCCCACTTTATCCTTTTGTTCCGTCTCCTGTCTTCGCTGGCCTTCATGCCTTGTTGTCGTTGTGTGTGAAATCATGTGCTGAAAAATTGGTTTTGAACTGAAAAATTAACTTAGAATTGGTTTTGCAAAATGTGCTGGTGCATGTGTTTGACAATTTGATAAGAAACAGTAAGTTTCGCTTTTGCGCCGGACCAAGCTCTCAAGAAACAGTAAGTTCCCCATCTGCGCTAGATCGTTTTTCGTATGTACGACGGACCAATTTTGTTGGTCTGTTGTAAACATGTTTTTGGCAACCTCTTTTGCCCATGTACGTCGGACCAAGTTTTTGGGTCTTTCGTGGACGTGCTTTTGAGCTCATGAGCCGAACTCAATTTTCTAAGAAACCAGTAAGTTTTGCATGTACGTCGGACCAATTTCTTTGGTCAGTCATGAACGGCTTTTTGAGGATTGATTTCGCATGTACGACGGACTGATTTCTTTTAGTCCGTCGTGAACGTGTTTTCACCGAAATGTTTTCTTCTTAGAATAGAGACTTTCACGTGTACAACGGACCAATTTTGTTGGTCCGTCGTGAATGGTTTTTTGAGTGACTTTTTCATGTGTACGCCGGACCATATTTTTTGATCCATCGTGAATGCGTTTTTGCTCGGTTAGGGTTTTGAGCAAAATTGGAATTGTGTTTGATTTGTTTTTGAGATTATGAAATTTGTGAGAATTTCATGATGCTTGAAGTGGACTTTATGCAATGCTCGTGTGAGTATTTGCATGGATTGATGTGAGTCAAGTCGTGGACTTGTGCTCGGAATTGTTTTGTGGTTTGTTCATGTGCAGGTATTGCTCAAAGACGAACGTGGTCGATGACGGGACCGGAACTAGGTTCATGGAGGAGCTGAGGTTCGGGACTAGGTTCAGGGCGGAACTGAGGTCTTGGTGGTCCAGGATGTCATGCGGGACGTTCGGGCTAAGAGAATGGTGCACATGAAGAATGGTTAGTCACGTGAGAATGGCAGGAGGTCATTCACGTGCAAAGTGTTAGTCACGTGAGTATGGCAGGTGGCCATACGCGTGCAAAGTGTTAGTCACGTGAGTATGGTAGGGTTGCCATACGTGTACAAGAGTTGTACTCGGCCAGGTTGGGCCAAGAGGAGTTGTGTTGAATACATACTCCTTCTAGATTAGGAATTGTATTCAGAACTCCTTGTGTTTTGCTCCTTTAAATAGGACGGGTGTCTCCTGTTGAAGGGCATCAATCGGAGCTGAGCGCATTGAGAGCCTCAAGCTCAGTTTTAGGGTTTGTACTCTTTTGATGAGAGTACTTTAGACAAAAGAAATAAAGATCAATTTTTCTAGATCCTTGCGTGCTCTGATGCAAGCGTTGCTACAGTGTTTCCTGTTTTGGTTCTTGTTTGCATGCTTGTTCTTTTCTAGATTGGTTTTTGTTCTTTGAGTTTTATCTTGATTTGATCCATCAAAACCTTTCTAGAGAATTGATTTAGGGTTTCTCTAAGTTTAGTTGATTAAACTTTTGTCGTTTCTGTTAAACCTTCAAGTTTACGTTAGATCAATTCTCGTCATCTTCTGTCACAGCAAGTTTGCGAGGTTCATAACTTTTGATCCGTAAGTCCGATCGAGCTGATTCTTTTTGAGTTAGATTCGTATTAGAATCTAGTTTCTTGTGTCCAAATTTTAGATCGTTCTGACGGTTGGATCTCCAGGAATTCATGTTTTACCAAACCTCTATCATTCTATTTTTGTCGAAAACGAGGCAATTATTTGGTTCTGTTTTGAGGTGAACTTTTAATAGATCAAGAATTTGGTTTTAGCTTCCGCACAATCATTCACCCCCCTCTGATTTCTATATTTGTATACTTCGATCCTACAAGTGGTATCAGAGCAAGGTTTTTCTAATCTATCTTAACCGGTGATTAGATTAATGGATCGTTATTCGACAAAACCATGTGTGTTCGATGGTGTTGATTTTTAGTTTTGGAAGGCCAAGATGGAGGCGTTCATCCAAGCACAGGGCTTCGCAATATTGGAGAAGGTTTACAAGCCATATGAAGTTCCCGAGAACGACAACGTCAACGACGCCAATCGCGCACATGTTGAAGCAAATAGCAAGGCGCGCAACTTGATCATCCAAGGCTTGGGACGCAGCGACTTTGATCGTGTGGTTCATCTTCGATCCGCATATGAGGTATGGAAATCTCTTTGTGATTACCATGAGGGTTCTAACACTGTGAAAGAGGTTCGCCAAGACATCTACAAGAAGGAGTACATGCGATTCGAGATGAAACCAGGTGAGTCAGTAGATGATTTGTTTGCACGTTTTAATAAGATCCTTAGCAATCTTCGTGCTGTTGGAGTCAACTATACTAATACGGCCAATGCTAGACAATTGCTTAGTGCTTTGGACATGTCGGTGTGGGAGATGAAAGTAACATCTATACAAGAATCTACTGTCATGAGTACACTTACACTAGATGTTCTTTATTCTAAGTTGAAAACTCATGAATTAGATGTTCTTGCTAGAAAGAATGATCATAAATCAATTGCTTTGACATCTCAATCTAGCATATCTCATAATGGTGCTGCTTCAAGTTTTGCTCTATCTTTCTTGTCTTCACTAACCGATGAACAGATTGAGAAATTTCCGGAAGAAGACTTGGCATCACTCTCTTCTCGTTTTAATATAGCTTTGCAGAATGTGAGAATGAGTAAGAGAGGTGGTGGTGGTCCTCCAAGATGCTATGAGTGTGGTGACCTCAACCATATTCGCACAAATTGTCCTAAACTTGCAGGAAAAGCATCAAGGGAAGAGAAGGACAATGACAAAAGAAAAGAAAAGAAGAAGTTTGATAGAAAGAAAAAGAGCTTCACCAATCGGAAAGTGGTTCACCGAGTCCTTTCCGCTCTTGAACAAGTCAATTTGAGCGATGTGGATTCGGAGAGCAGCGAGGACGATACAACTCCAAGCAAGCATGCGTTGACGAGGTTGTGTCTCATGGCCAAAAGTAGCGACAACTTCACCGAGGACAATCACGACAGCGACTTCAATGAGGTAGATCCTTCCTGTGATGAATTAGCTATTGCTGTTGCTCGACTTGGTAAATTGCTTGATAAACGTGATAAGAAAATTAAGAAACATGATTTTGTTGTTGAATCATTGAATGCTGAAATTGCTAGACTTAAAACTTTGATTCCTGATGATGATGCTTGCAAATCATGTGACTTAATTTGGAATGAGCTTACTTCGCTTAGGAAAGAACATGCTTCCTTGATTGAGAAAATTAATGCTGAAAGTGAGAAAAATGAGAAACATGTTAAACATGCTAGCTGTTCCACTGATGATTTGCATGGTTTAACTTCTTGTTTTAAATGCTCAACTCTTGAATTAAAATTAAAAGATGCAAATGCTAGGGTTTCTCAATTGACTGATGATCTGCTTACACATGAGGTTCTTTCATGCTCAACTTGTCGTATGGCTACTTGGATTTTCTGCACACTCAACCGCCGACGTTCTCTCGGGCCAACGACCCATTAGAGGCTGATGATTGGCTACGCACCATGGAGCAGAAGTTTGCGCTCATCCATTGTGAGGATCTTCAGAAGGGGCCATTCGCAGGGCAGCAGCTTCAGGGTCCATCCGGGGCATGGTGGGCCAACTTCCTAGTCATGCAGCCTGCTGGTCACCAGGTGACATGGGCAGAGTTCCGTGAGGCTTTTCGGGCTTATCACATCCCGAAGGGACTCATGGACATTAAGAAGCAGCAGTTTCTTGCCCTCAAGCAAGTGAGCAAGTCAGTGATGGACTATTCATGAGAGTTCAACTACTTGGCTCAGTATGCACCGGAGGAAGTCGACACTGATCAGAAGAAGCAGGATCGCTTCATGAGTGGACTGACGGCAAAGATGTAGGATAGGCTCTCTGTTTGTGACTTCGCTGACTTCAACGCCTTGGTGAGTCGAGCGATCACTGTGGAGCACAAGATGAGGAGTCATCAAGATGAGAAGTGAAGGATCGTTATTTTTGATCCAGTTGATTTTGATGATGAGTATTTGAAAAAGATTTGAAACCAGTTTGATATTTCGACAAGATTTATTTTTTGGTTTCTTTATTTGAAAAGATCTGAAATCAGTTTGATTATTTGAAAAGCTTTTTGATTTTTGCAAAGGTTTTTGTTCGTGTTTTGAAATCGTGTTCTTAGAATATTTAATGCAATGCACTCCTGTGAGTGGTTGCATGGTTTAATGTGAGTCAAGTCGCGGACTTGTGCTCGGAATCGTTTTGTGGTTTGTTCATGTGCAGGTATTGCTCGAGGGCGAATGTGTTCGATGACTGGACTGGAACTAGGTTCATGGAGGAACTGAGGTTCGGGACTAGGTTCAGGGGGAACTGAGGTCTTGGTGGTCAAGGATGTCATGCGGGACATTCGGGCTAAGAGAATGGTGCACATGAAGAATGGTTAGTCACGTGAGAATGGCATGAGGTCATTCGCGTGCAAAGTGTTAGTCACGTGAGTATGGTAGGGTTGCCATACGCGTGCAAGAGTTGTACTCGGCCAGGTTGGGCCAAGTGGAGTTGTGTTGAATACATGCTCTTTCTAGGATTAGGAGTGGGAATCCTTTTAGGATTAGGAATCCTTCTAGGATTAGGACTCCTTCTAGGATTAGGTGTGTTTGCCTTCTTTAAATAGAGGGGTTGCCTCCTGTTGAAGGCAATCAAGCTTTGAGCAAGCTTTAGGGTTGTACTCTTTTGTTTGGAGTATTTTAGACAAAAGAAAGGAGAAATAAAGATCAAGTTCATCAAATCTTTCTGAGCTACAATTCTAGTTAGATTTATTCTCGCCATCTTTTGGAACAGTAAGCTTGCGAAGGTCATAACTTTTGATCCGTAACTCCGATTGAGCTGATTCTTTTTGGGTTTGATTCGTATTGGAATCTAGTTTCTTGTGTCCAAATTTTAGATCGATCGGACGGTTGGATCTCCAGGAATTCGCGTTTTACCAAACCTCTATCATTCTGTTTTTTCGAAAACGAGGCAATTATTTGGTTCTATTTTGGGGTAAACTTTTAATAGATCAAGAATTTGGTTTTAGCTTCCGCACAATCATTCACCCCCCTCTGATTGCTATATTCGGTCCTACAAGTGGTATCAGAGCTTGGCTCTACTAATCCATCTTAACAGGTGATTAGTAAACGGTAAGTTATGGCAACAGAGATATACTCGAACAAGCCGCCAATCTTCAATGGCACAGACTTTCCCCACTGGCGGATTCGGATGACTGCATACCTTCAAGCTCAAGGTAACGCTATTTGGCGCAAGGTAAAGATTCCATACGAGCTTCCTTCAAATGATGATATTGATAAAATCGAGTTTGAAAAAGATGTTGAAAACAATAATAGAGCTAGAAACATATTGCTTCAAGGACTTGCTAGAAAAGAATTCGATAGAGTCTGTCATATTTACTCATCGCTCATGAAATTTGGAAATCTCTTCAAGATTATCATGAGGGCAATCGACTCTGTAAAAGAAGCTAGGCAAGATCAATTTAAAAAGGAATACACTAGATTTGAAATGAACTCTGGAGAATCTCTAGATGATTGTTTTGCTCGCTTTAACAGAATCTTAAACAATCTTAGAGTTGTAGATGTAAAGTACACTGACTCTGAAAATGCTAGACATTTCCTATCATCTCTTTATCTTAAAATCTGGCAAATGAAAGTGATCGCTTTTAGGAAGCTCACAAGATGAGTGAAATGACTTTGGATAAACTATATTCTAGTCTCAAGACTTTTGAGATAGACATTGTTTCAAGAACATCCAATGATAACTCTATGGCTCTTAATGCTAATTCCTCTTCATATGATAATGTTACTAGTTCTTCATCATCATATTCCATTACTGCTTTGAGTGCTCTTAGTGATGAACAGCTAGATCAAATACCAGAAGATACACTTGCTCTTCTTTCCAAGCGTGTCAATGCAGCTTACATGAGATCAAGGGAAAGAAAAGGAGCCTCCATCCACTGCTACAACTGCGGCAAGGCAGGGCACATCCGTGCTAAATGTTTCAAGAACAAAGATAGAGAGGAGAAGGAGCAAAGCAACTCCTCCAAGTCCTTCCGGCCAAGAGAGAGCAAGGATAAAAATAAGCAACGGACGAAGAAGATGCTCAACAAAGTCTTCGAGGCAATTGGTCGCTTAGACTTAAGCGACATTGATGACTCAACAGAAGATGAGAAGGAAGCGAAGCAAATGAAGCTGAAAGAGAAGGATTTCACCGGACTGTGCTTCATGGCAAAAGGGAACACTAGTGATTCTAGTGACAACGACAGCACCTCTAGCGACGGTGATGAGGTAATGCCTTCGTATGATGAGCTTTGTGAAGTTTTAGTCATATTGAGAAAATCTTTAAGAAAATCTTCACTCAAAAATAAAAACTTAGAAAAAGATCTATCCATGCTAAAATCTGAAAACTTTGATCTTAGAAATTCAAATTCTGAAAATATTTGTGATACTTGCTTAGATCTCAAATTTGAAATTAAGTCTCTAAAAGAGGAACATGTCATTAAACTAGAACAAGTTTATGCCGAACAATTGAAAAATGAAAAACTTGTGAAAAATATTGGTTGCTCTACTGATAGTTTACATGATCAAATTGCTTGCTCTAAATGTTCAATTCTTGAGTTGAAATTAAAAGATGCAAATTGTAGAGTTACACAATTAACAAATGACATGTTCACTCATGAAATTAACTCGTGTTCAAATTGCCAGAAACACTCCTTGTGATAATTGTTTAACTCTTGCTAAGAAAGTTGATTACTTGCAAAATTCTTTGGAACGTTTCACTGATGGCAAGAAAAACCTAAACATGATTTTGGATCAATCAAAAGTCAGCACTCAGAACAAAGGTTTAGGTTTTGATTCTTATGCTCATCATAAATCACATGCTCCCACTGTTGTCAAAACACTTGGAAGTGGAAAATTTGAAATTGTCAATGAGCCTAAGAAAAATGTCTTTAAATCTGGTGGTCTTTTATCTTCTACTATGATGAATGCAAAATGTGCTTCTACTGTTAAAGCAAAACATCATGTTAAGTACACTTGCACTCATTGTGGTAGAGATGGACATCTAGTAGACTTTTGCTTTAGACTAGCTAAACAACAAAAGAGAGAAAGGTTTAATGCTAGGTCTAATTTCAGACAGGCACGTTTCATTTCTCATTATGTGCCTAGGGTGATGCAAATACCTCTTGTTGCTAAGAACACGAGAAAAGACAAATCTTCTTTTATGCATAAGAATGCTCGTGTTGTGCCAACTGTTGTGCGTCGTGTGTCTCGATCTTTGGATTCCTAAACATCTTATTTCTAACTTGATGCCGAGACATCGACACTTTCTGCTTCTATGTAGGCTTCTCACGCGAGGAAGGAGAACATATGGCTAGTGGATTCCGGATGCTCACGCACATGTCCGATGATAAGAATTGGTTCTCCTCCTTCACTTGTGCATCTCGTGCTAAAAGTGTTATTTTTCAAGATGCTTCCTCCACCTCTGTTTTCGCAAAAGGCACTAGTCCAAATTGTGCAGTGCAGTGCATATGTTCAGGGGAGAGTATCTTTGTTGATGAAGATGATGATGATCTTTGTTGAGGATGAGATAATTGGAGTTCTTTGTGTGCTTGTGTGCTCGTTTTCAAGCTTCCCCGCGTGCTTCACATCGACAAGCTATCAAGAGGATTTTAAGGTATCTCCGTGGTACTCAAGATTTTGGCATTTGGCTTTCTGCTTCTTCACGCATTAGTTTAAGACCTTTCTCTGATGCTGAATTTGGAGGATGTGGAATTGATAGAAAAAGTACATCTGGTTCATGCCACTTCTTGAGTAATTCTCTTTCTTGGACACATTGACATCAGATTTCATTTTCTTAGAGATCATGTTGAAAAAAGAGCTATTGAACTGAAATTTGTTGATTCGGGTGCTCAGCTTGCTGATATTTTCACTAAACCGCTTGATTCTTCTCGCTTTGCTTTCTTACGTGGCGAACTTGGGATCATTCATCCCCATGGGTTGATTTGAGGGGGAGTCTTGAGTTTATCTCTTTTTGGGTTACTTGACTTTGGTTCCTAGAAGTGATTTTTTTATAAGTGGTATTTTGACTTTACACCTCAAGTAAAAACCCATGTTTACATTGCATCATGTAGTACAAAGCTTTGGTGATTATTCTTGTGTATATAGCCAAGTTAATGCTCAATGCTTTACTTATCACTAAAAGGCTAAAATAATTCAATTTGAGATGCTTTTCGAGAATATTTTGGCTCTTGCTCATTATGGTATTGCATTTGTGAAATAGGCTTAAAAGTTTCTTGTCATCTGTTGAAAGGCTAGAGCTGATTAGAAACTATGTGTGAGTTTTTTGTTGGACTTCAAATGATCATTATGAGTCTCAAGCAAAATCAGTGTTTTAATGTTAAAAGCAAGTTGAAAAAGATGCAAGCAAAAGCTACTTGGCTAAACACAAGTTTAGTACAATGTGCAGCTTCCTTGCCAGGATTTAAATGCAAAAGATGCAAGAAAAGGCTACTTGTCTAAACAAAAGTTCAGAACAATGTGAAGCCACTTGCCAATTTAAACTGAGAAAGATACAAGAAAGAACTACCTACTCATACACAAGTATGGGCTAGTGTCTGATTACTTGTCATCCTGTTGATCACAAAGCAAAATTGTCAAACTTGCTAAAAGAGAAAAAGGAAATTCAAATGGTTGAAAAAGGCTTGAGACAAATATTAGTGAATTTGAAAGTCTCTCTATGCTCATGATAGATTTCTTTTTCGCTTTGGCAAAATCTGTTTATGACATTTTACTTGTTTGCTCTAATTTGCTTATGCAATAACTATTCTATGTGTTAGAGCCTCCATATTCTCACAATTTGCTTTCTCATTGGATAATTTGATACAAAATGAGAAAGTTCTCCTAAAAACTCTTCAAATGCTTTACTTTGATTATATACCTTGAATATACTTCAAAGCTTGAGATATCTGCATTCATTAAGGGGAGTTTTGAGATCTTGATGACTATTTTGTCAAAAAGGGGAGAACAAGTCAAGGAGGTTTTGAATTGGGATTATTTGGTCTTTTGGTTCTTGCTCAATCTCTTGTCAAATCTTATATTGTGTTTTGTCAAATTACTCATCAAGGGGGAGATTGAAGGATCGTTATTTTTGATCCAGTTGATTTTGATGATGAGTATTTGAAAAAGATTTGAAACCAGTTTGATATTTCGACAAGATTTATTTTTTGGTTCTTTATTTGAAAAGATCTGAAATCAGTTTGATTATTTGAAAAGCTTTTTGATTTTTGCAAAGGTTTTTGTTCGTGTTTTGAAATCGTGTTCTTAGAATATTTAATGCAATGCACTCCTGTGAGTGGTTGCATGGTTTAATGTGAGTCAAGTCGCGGACTTGTGCTCGGAATCGTTTTGTGGTTTGTTCATGTGCAGGTATTGCTCGAGGGCGAATGTGGTCGATGACTGGACTGGAACTAGGTTCATGGAGGAACTGAGGTTCGGGACTAGGTTCAGGGGGAACTGAGGTCTTGGTGGTCAAGGATGTCATGCGGGACGTTCGGGCTAAGAGAATGGTGCACATGAAGAATGGTTAGTCACGTGAGAATGGCATGAGGTCATTCGCGTGCAAAGTGTTAGTCACGTGAGTATGGTAGGGTTGCCATACGCGTGCAAGAGTTGTACTCGGCCAGGTTGGGCCAAGTGGAGTTGTGTTGAATACATGCTCTTTCTAGGATTAGGAGTGGGAATCCTTTTAGGATTAGGAATCCTTCTAGGATTAGGACTCCTTCTAGGATTAGGTGTGTTTGCCTTCTTTAAATAGAGTGGTTGCCTCCTGTTGAAGGCAATCAAGCTTTGAGCAAGCTTTAGGGTTGTACTCTTTTGTTTGGAGTATTTTAGACAAAAGAAAGGAGAAATAAAGATCAAGTTCATCAAATCTTTCGGCGAGCTACAATTCTAGTTAGATTTATTCTCGCCATCTTTTGGAACAGTAAGCTTGCGAAGGTCATAACTTTTGATCCGTAACTCCGATTGAGCTGATTCTTTTTGGGTTTGATTCGTATTGGAATCTAGTTTCTTGTGTCCAAATTTTAGATCGATCGGACGGTTGGATCTCCAGGAATTTGCGTTTTACCAAACCTCTATCATTCTGTTTTTTCGAAAACGAGGCAATTATTTGGTTCTATTTTGGGGTAAACTTTTAATAGATCAAGAATTTGGTTTTAGCTTCCGCACAATCATTCACCCCCCTCTGATTGCTATATTCGGTCCTACAAGAAGAAGCGGAAGAGGGCGGTGCCGTACTCAGCAGGCAGTTCACAGCGGGCACGGATTGCCTATCCACCACCAAGGGCCCCCGTTCCTGCGCCTTCCGTGCTTGTTGGAGTGGTCCGACCTCCTGTTGCTGCTCCTCGACCTCCCCAGCCACAGCTGGGGGTACGAGTGGTGACGAGCTCTGGACCCGGCCCGTGCTACAACTGTAGGCGTGCGGGGCACTTCATCCGCGACTGCCCATTTCCAAGGAGGGGCAACAATCCCGCTGCCCCGAGGCCTCAAGGCGCGACTGCACCACCTCCACTTTCTGCGTCGAGCCGTGGCCGCGTCAACTACGTCGATGCTGAGGCGATCCCTGAGGGCGCCACCATGCTGACTGGTTCGTTATGCATTGAGGGACATGCTGCTAGGGTGCTATTCGACTCGGGGGCTTCCCATTCCTTTGTTAGCAAGGATTTCGTAGTGCAACATCGGATGAAAGTGAGTTGTAGCAAAATCTCATACTTAATTGAAGCACCGGGTTCTAAGATTGCTGCAAATCAAATGGTCTAGAAAGCCACTGTGCGAGTTCAAGGGGTTCTTTTCTTTGTCAACCTGCTGCTCCTTGACCTTCGTGGGATAGACATCATTTTGGGCATGAATTGGTTAACCCGCCAGCGGGCCATTCTAGATTCTTCTCGTCGCTCCATTTCACTCAAGGGACCGAAGGGCGACTTGCTGACTCTACTCCTTGATGATGGCGAGGCCGCTCTTTATTCTTTGAATGGCACGGAAGTTGAAGGGCTAGAGTCCATTCCCGTGATTGAGGAATACCCGGATGTGTTCCCAGCAGAACTGCCAGGGATGCCACCTGATCGGAACATTGAGTTCGTAGTCGAATTTCAACCAGGGACTGCTCCAGTTTCCATGCAGCCGTATCGAATGCCCCCAAATGAGTTGGCCGAGTTGAAGAAGCAACTGAAGGAGCTGATGGACAAGGGATTCATTCGCCCGAGCTCCTCACCTTGGGGCTGCTCGGCTCTCTTCGTGACCAAGAAGGACGGTTCTCTTCGCCTCTGTGTCGATTATCGTCCTTTGAATGCAGTCACTGTCAAGAACAAGTACCCTCTGCCTCGGATCGATATCCTATTTGATCAGCTTGCTTGTGCACGGGTGTTCTCCAAAATTGACTTGAGGCTCGGGTACCATCAGATCAAGATTCGGGCTGAGGATGTCCCAAAGACAGCCTTCTCCACCCGATATGGGTTATATGAGTACACCGTCATGTCATTCGGTCTGACGAATGCACCGGCGTATTTCATGTACCTCATGAACTCTATCTTCATGGAAGAGCTTGACTCTTTTGTGGTCATCTTCATCGACGATATCTTAGTCTATTCAGCCAGTGAAGAAGAGCATGCCAGGCATCTTCATATTGTTCTCGGGAGACTTTGGGAACATCGTCTTTATGCCAAGTTCAGCAAGTGCGAATTTTGGCTGAAGGAGGTATCTTTCTTGGGACACGTCCTCTCTGAGCAAGGTGTCGCAGTCGACCCAAGCAAAGTACAGGATGTCCTGAAGTGGGAACAACCCAAGACAGTCACCGAGATTCGTAGTTTTCTTGGGCTTGCCGGCTATTATCGCCGCTTCATCCAAGACTTCTCCAAGATTGCCAAGCCTATGACGGAGCTGCTGAAGAAGGGTGCTGAGTTCAATTGGTCTGTGGGCTATGAGCGAGCATTCCAGACTCTAAAGCAGCGCTTGACTACAGCTCCTATCCTCACACAACTGGACATCCACAAACCGTTTGATGTTTACTGCGATGCATCAGGCATCGGCCTTGGTTGCGTGCTCATGCAAGAAAGCCGGGTTGTTGCCTATGCGTCTCGACAGTTGAAGCATCATGAAGAGCACTACCCAACCCATGATCTGGAGCTTGCTGCAGTGGTCCATGCTTTAAAAATTTGGCACCCACTACAAGAAACAGTGAAAAATTCGTGGGTTTTTTAAATTCGTGGGCCAAAAAAACCCACGAATTTATATATTTAAATTCGTCGGTTTATAAAAAACCCACGTATTTAATTAAATTCGTGGGCCAAAAAAACACCCACAAATTTATATATTTAAATTCGTCAGTTTGTAAAAATACCCACGTATTTAATTAAATTCGTGGGCAAAAAAAAACTCACGATTTTAATTAAATTCGTGGGCACGCCTTGCCCACGAATTTAACTGAGGGGTTTACCCCGCGGGCGTCTCTCTCTCTTCGCTCCTCTCACCCACCGCAGCCCCCAACCCGAACTCGCCCTGGCCCTCCTCACTCAAGAATGCCACTCCCCTAGCGCCGGGCGACGCCCTCTCCCTGAGCTCAGCGCCGCCGTCGCTCTCCCTGGTTCCCCTGCTCCTGGCGATGCCGCCGTGCCCTCTGCTCCTCCCCGAGGCCGCCGCGTGCTGCCTCCTCCCTCAGCCGGCCGCCGTGGCCATCTCCCCCGGTCCACCTCACGTCGGTCTTCTCCCTGGGTTTGCTTGTGGCCGTGTCTTTGCCTGACCTCCGGTCGTAAGCTACCACACCAGACTCCCTCCTCCTCGGCCCGGCTCTGTCCCGGTTTGGTCCCGATTCGATTTAGGGTGTGGTAAACCCTAATATAATCCCCCTTTTCTTCCTTCTTCTGTCTTATGCCAAATCCTCCTTTTCCCCCTCTACTCTATGTGTGATGGTTGCATTAACGTTGATGACCTGGGATTGTGGATTTGATGATGAACAATTGATACTGAGATCATCCTCTGATCTGTGATGCTTGAGGGGTTTATTGATTTTGTTGAGTCCCATTGACAGGAAAGGTAAGTTTAGCAAATGATGGATTGATGCTAAATTATAATCTGGGATGTTTTATGCTTGTCTAGATTACATAGCAGATGATGAACTGATGCTATGTTTTATGGGTGGTCACTTTTCTTGGTCTGTGATGCAAAGATTTATCTATGTTACGTGCAAGTTGGATGGTATCTCTGTTTTCCTTAATTGTCAGTGCGCCGGGGGAGCATGTTTGGCTGAAGGAAACATGATGCAACCCTTGCAACTTTTGATTATGCCGTAAACTGAGACCACTACTCCTCCCTATTCTCATTTTAATTCTTCTGCTGTCTAATCTTTTATCTATCTCATTTGTACTGTTGTGACTGTGATGAATAAACTGGAATGGCTATAGCACTTACTTGCTTGCGGTATGAAACATGGGTGAGAGGAAGATGGGTGATGGTGCTGCTATTGGTTCAATCTCCTTCTCTTCTTGCTCCTGGTTCGGCCTCCTGGTCCCTTGTGCCGGTCTCCTGGAGCTTGGGCTTGGCTACTTTCTTGCTGGTGTGGGTGTTCCTGGGGTGTGGTTGCTTGTTGCCTCTTCTGATGGGGTCCTTGGTTTGGCTTTGGCTCTGGGCTCATTTTAATTCTAATCATTTACATACCACAGTCTTGGAACTATTTAGGCTGTGGTTCTTTAGTAGTTGGTACTTTAAAGAATCATGTAATGACCTTACTTCTTGCAGGATATGTGTTTCTGGCCTGAGCTTTTCAAGAGGACATTAAGTACATCTGAGTGTTCTGCACATTACAGTCGCCCTCAAATTCTTTTAGCAACAACACTACTAATTGCACTTGCTGTCCTTGATGAGTTTCTTTGTGCCATACTGTCAAGTTTCATCTTTGAAACATTTAAGTCTGATGAAACTTAAATAATAGGAATAAAATTTATGAAAACAAATAGATATTTAATTCAAATAAGCAGTAATCACACCATGTTTATTTTGAATACCTGAAATAATAGGGATGGAATTTGGATAACCATATGTGGTCTACAGCTATTTGGATAACCATATGTGGTCTACAGCTAAGGCATACAAGAAAGATGCAAACAATGCGGGGAACTGGGACATGATGAAAACTAACATTTACTTAGAATTATTGACTAACTGATCCTTGTAGCTACTTCTTCTCGGGCTTTTGTTTGTGCTGTGTTGAAGACTACTGTAGATGGGTGCGTCAGTGATCAGTATCTGAAACTTATTTCCGTGAGCTATTCTTTGGTCCAACATGCTAGCTCACATTTTGTTCTCCACCCACAGCCATGCATGGTTTCACAGCTTACGTTGGATTCTATGAGGCCTACTCCTAAAGCTTATTGGTGTGATTCCTTCTGCAAACATGCTTATTGGTAGTTTCCTGCACCCCTTAATTTAAATTAAACTTATGATTACCAATCTTTCCAAAGTGGATTCTTAAGTGCATATGACTCTGCTAGGAATAGGATCATGGTTATGTATCATCACTCATTTACCACTTTTGCTTCCATGCAATATGGGTCAGGGCACGCCGTGTGCGCATCATTTAGTCTTGTAGAGCGTGTTAAAGATTAAGAAAAAACTTCAAGGGGCATTTGACTATGACATAAAGATCTGCATTTAACTTGTAATGTCGTGACTGCTTCAGTAAGTGTAGTTGGTCACTATAGGTTGCTCAACATAATAGTGTGCTTGGCTGGTAATGGCCCATGCGTCATGATGACCACTCTGTTTTCAGTCATGAGTGTAATTTTGAGCATCTGTAATCTCGTGGCTGAAGCTTTGTTTTTTGTGATCATATTCTAGGCCGGCATCCATTTCTTACCCAAGATTGCTCGCTGTCTTTACTTCTATAACAGTTTGTTATTATGTATGCACAACCATCATTGTGTAGTTTACAAATTGCCGTTGGATGTGTGATTGATTATCTAAGGATCTGCTAGAATGTCTTCTTTTGGTTTGAGAGATTGATATATATATATTATAACTGCAAATGTTTTTTTGTCTGTTGAGTGGATGTCCTATTTACTAGAGAGGTCATGCCGAAATTTTGTATATTTCGGTGACTTAGTTTTTGTTGAATTATGATCCAAATTCAGAAGAAGGCTAACTTCTGTCGAAGCAGAGCGGAGGCCCGTCGCCGGGAGGCTTGGGCCGGAGTGGAGCGGATAGTTGTTATTCTTGACCTAGGTCATTGCCTTATATATGTTCATCTTGTAAGCCGTCGCGAGTTGATCTCTCCGTCGATTTGTAAACACTCCTGAAAATAGTGAAGTTTGCCGGCCGGTGCCTGTGGTTTTTTACCCTTCGCATTGGAGGGGTTTTTCCACGTTAAATCCTGTGTCCCGATCTGTTTTTGGTTTGATCTACTTCGTTCTTGAGTTCATGTCGATTTGCTAACAGTTTTAAGCTGGTTTTAAAGAGTTAAAAGGTTGGTTTCAATCTTTTAGTAGAGGTAATATTGCGATGTATTGAATAAGATTGAATGTGAAGATGGTTGTGTTGAATGAGATGTATATCGATATATATATGCGTGATCGACATGATTATATGTATTGAGTGTGATATCGATATGGATATATATTTTTTTTATATAAATGTCTGATAAATTCATGAGCCATTTAAAACCCATGAATTTAACAATTAAATTCGTGGGTACTCACGAATTTAAGTTAAATTCGTGGGTTTTTTCAGCCCCACGAATTTAGCAGTTAAATTCATGGGTTTCTTTAGCCCACGAATTTAGCAGTTAAATTCGTGGGTTTCTTCAGCCCATGAATTTAACAGTTAAATTCGTGTGTTTTTTCAGTAACCCACGAATTTAATTTAAATTCGTGGGTACCCACGATTTTAATTTAAATTCGTGGGTACCCACGAATTTAATTGATTAATTTCGTCGAGTTAAATTCATGAACTAAATTTGACGGTTTGCCCACGAATTTAACTTAAATTCGTGGGTTTTGGCCTAAATTCGTGGGTTTTTGGCCCACGAATTTTTCCCTGTTTCTTGTAGTGGCCACTATCTCCTGGGGAACAAGTGCAATGTCTACACCGATCACAAAAGTCTCAAATACATCTTCACTCAAGCAAATTTGAATATGAGGCAAAGAAGGTGGCTTGAGCTGATCAAGGACTACAATCTGGAAGTCCATTACCACCCGGGAAAAGCTAATGTGGTGGCTGACGCGTTAAGCCGCAAGGCTCGATGCAATTGCCTCACTCTTCAACCCCGGAGTACCACTCTCTGCGAGGAATTCCAGAAGCTCGGCCTGGAGATGGTTGAAGAGGGTTCCTTGGCTATTCTGGAGTTAAATTCCACGTTGTTGGATTAGATTAGAGAGGCTCAAAAGGGGGACAAGGATGTTGCCCGGATTTGCGGCGAACTGAATTCCGGCCAAGCCATTGACTTCTGTCTTGATAACCGTGGAGCTTTGTGGTTCGGTGAGCGCTTGGTCGTCCTCGAAAACCAAGAGTTGCGAAGAAAGATTCTTGATGAGGCCCACAATTCTTTGCTCACAATCCATCCGGGCAGCAACAAAATGTACCAAGACTTGAAGCCGAGGTTTTGGTGGACTCGCATGAAGCGTGAGATTGCTCGCTATGTGGCCAAATGCGATGTCTGCAAAAGGGTGAAGGCTGAACATCTTAAGCCAGCTGGCACTCTTCAGCCATTGCCCATTCCAAGTTGGAAGTGGGAAGACATTAGGATGGATTTCATCACCGGGTTGCCAATGACTTCTTCGGGTCATGACTAGATTTGGGTTATAGTCGACTGGTTAATGAAGTCCGCACATTTCCTAGCCGTTCGCACCACCTACCGAGCCATCAAATATGCGGAGCTGTACATGTCCCGGATTATGTGCCTTCATGGAGTGCCGAAGCGAATAGTTTCAGATCGGGGCTCTCAGTTCGTCTCCCAATTTTAGAGAAGTTTGCACGTGGCATTGGGCACCAAACTACTCCACATCTCAACATATCATCCGCAAACTGACGGACAAACCGAGAGGGTCAATCAGATCCTCGAGGACATGTTGAGGGCCTGTGTTCTGTCTTATGGGAAAAAGTGGGATGAGTGTCTTCCATTTGCTGAGTTTGCTTACAACAACAGCTACCAAACCAGCATCAAAATGTCTCCGTTTGAAGCACTTTATAGCCGTAGCTGTCGGACACCTCTGAACTGGTCCGAGAGTGGGGAGCGACCATTCTTTGGACCGGATGTGGTCAAATCAGCAGAAGAAAAGGTGAAGACCATTCAGGAGAGTCTGAGGGTAGCGCAATCCCGGCAGAAGAGCTATGCTGACCGCCGTAGAAGGCCTCTCTCCTTCGCTGTTGGTGATCATGTCTATCTGAAGGTGTCTCCCTTCCGGGGCACTCGTCGTTTTGGGATCAAGGGAAAATTGGCGCCTCGCTACATAGGGCCATTTCGGATCCTTGAAAGGTGAGGTCAAGTGGCATATGAGCTAGAGATTCCTCCTTCTCTAGCGATGGTCCACAATGTCTTCCATGCATCCCAGTTGAAGAAATGCCTTGTAACACCCCATAAATCTAAACTGTTGTACAAGAAAAATTCGACAGCATTTCCCCTAAAACAGGATAATACGGAAGCAATTCATAAAAACAAGGACCATGATAAGCAATTCAAATAGGAATAATATCACGACATCAATACTAGAGACAACAAGTCTAAATCAACCAGGAATCAACCATAAACATAACACATCTATAAAGGGACAACCATAAACGAGAACAAGTTTAAAGGGAACAACAATGGGTCTATTTGTAATAAAATTTCATCCAACTAATGAATTATTTAAAGCACTAGCACACGTGAGTCGTAAGCATGAAGGGTGGGCTAGCAACACAATAAATTTTTTGATGTCATCACGACTCACATGATCTAGTGCTTTAAATAATTCATTAGTTGGATGAAATTTTATTACAAATAGACCCATTGTTGTTCCCTTTAAACTTGTTCTCGTTTATGGTTGTCCCTTTAGAGATGTGTTATGTTTATGGTTGATTCCTGGTTGATTTAGACTTGTTGTCTCTAGTATTGATGTCGTGATATTATTCCTATTTGAATTGCTTATCATGGACCTTGTTTTTATGAATTGCTTCCGTATTATCCTGTTTTAGGGGAAATGCTGTCGAAATTTTCTTGTACAACAGTTTAGATTTATGGGGTGTTACATGCCTCCGTACTCCCCTTGAGTCGCTGGAGGTGGATGAACTCGAAGTCCAGCCTGAACCTGATCTGTCTTATCAAGAGCATCCTATTCGGGTTTTGGATGAAGCTGAACGCAAGACCCGTCGACGGACTCTCAAGTTCTATAAGATTCAGTGGAGCAATCACACTGAAAATGAAGCCACTTGGGAGCCCGAAGATCGTTTAAAAGCCGAGTATCCCGAGTTCTTCCAAGCCATGTGAGTACCCGTGTTCAGTTCTTCATGATTCCTGGCATGTTGGTTAGCGTGTAACTACGCTATCTATTCGTATTCCACCCTGTCTGTGTGCTTGTCCTGAATCTCGGGGCGAGATTCCTTTAAGGGGGGAGGGTTTGTCAAGACCCTCAACTTCTAATTTCTGGGACATCCGGAGTATCCGGATTAAACGTCTGGGATATACGGATATAACCCGGAATGTTCGGATAAAATGTACGGAGTATCCGAGTTAGTGCTACCGAACACCTCAACTCGGAGTGTCCGGGTTAAAGATCCGGAGTGTCTGGACATATCGGGGGTTGGGTATAAAACTCTTGTTGTCTTGGCTTCTCACTCACTCCCTCTCCACTCTTGGCTCTCCTCCTCTCCCGTGAGCTCCCCTCCGTCCAAGCCTTGTCTCCGGCGAGCTCCCCATTCCGACGACCTCCCGTGGCTCCTCCCTGGCGACTTCCTCACCCCGGTGACCTCAAGTTCCTCCCCAAGCCGGCATCCCCATCCTCCTTCCCTGCTTCCTTTTCCTCTCCTTCATCCTCCTCGAAGGTGAGACCTCTACGTGGAGTCTATTTATGGGTTTTTGGGTTCTAGGGCTTCCTTGGGGTTGGTTTTGGTGGTTAGGTTTGTGGATTTGGGGTTGGGGTAACCTTGGGGAAGGTTAAGGTTTTGGTGGGTGGTTGGATTGGAGGTTGGTTTAGGCAATGTTGGGTGTTAGGGTTGTAGATCGGGGTTGGATGATGCCGTTCTAAGCACCGGATTGAGTTTGGGCCGTGAGTTACCCATGTGTGCCTCGTTCCGTCGTGGGCTGGGTTAGCTTAGGGCTTCTCCGGCCTAGTTTTGTGTAGGAAAGTGGTGGATCTGGCCCCCCCTCGGTGCCGTAAGACTTGGGAGCACCTCCACATTGCGCGCCATCTTCCAAGTCCTAGGCAATCCGGAGTGTCCGACCAATTGGCCCGGAGTGTCTGGCTTATCCGAACTGTCCGGATATTAAACTCGGACTGTCCGGGTTTACCTAGTCTGTTCGGTGGGGGAAATTTGTTGTAGTCCGATGCGTTGCATTTGTGTTTTATTTCATTTGCATTGCATGCATCTTATTCATGCATTATATCCATGTAGGGAACGAGACCGCGGTGACTGACGTGACCCTGTTTGAGGGGATTGCCGACGAGCAACTTGTCGTCGATCCGCAAGCAGACGCAGAAGCACAAGGCAAGCACCTAAGCATCTTGAACCTTATGAGTGACCTACTTTGGTGAATTAATGGCTTATTGGATGTTTAAGTTTTGCATTAGGAGTTAAAATGTGGGATAGGCTAGATCCTAATTGCTGCATGTACCATCCTTGTTAATTGCTGAACACTTCCTTGGAGCTAAATTATGGGTATAAATTGTGTCATGCTTAGCCCTGCTTAGATGTGGGGTACGGGCCAATTGATGGATGGTTCCTCTGCTTGCGATTGTTCCGTGTCGTATTACTCGAGTTGTGGTGGTATTGTTGGTGTGTAGAAATGGAAAGAATGAAGTGAGACCGGGCGAGAGAGTTGGGCACTTGGGTGTGGAGACCCAAGTGTGGTAGTCTCGCCTGCGTCAATTGAGGACCGATCCGTTGTTTTCCCTTTGATCGAGCACAAATTGGTTGATCGCATGCCGGTATGGGACGGTAAAGCTATTCTTTCATCGCATGCCGTTCGATGGGGCATGCACCTCATGTGGTTGGACGTAGTTGAGGGCGAGGCTTAGGCCGACTCTCGAGGGCCAAGCTGGGCTTGGGTCGCTCGAGGGGGTGCTAGGTGCTCGGACCGCATGAAGATGTCCCCAACGGATTGTTATGGATGGGAGGATGGTTGACACGAGGTTCTTTGTGGCACGTGTCGTGCGATTAATGCTTCCCTTTAGGGTTAATTAAGCGATTCGAATTGCCGTGCTCTCGGATATGAGCACGCTTGGTAATCGCACATTCAACGTAGTAATAACGGTCTGGGCGGCTCCTCACATACAGCTCCTGTCCTCACGCAACCTGATATCCACAAGCCGTTCGATGTGTATTGCGATGCATCAGGTGTCGGCCTTGGCTGTGTTCTTATGCAAGAAAGCCGGGTAAATATGCATCTCGGCAATTAAAACGCCACGAAGAGCACTACCCAACGCATGACTTGGATCTTGCTGCAGTGGTCCATGCCTTAAAGATCTGGCACTACTACCTCCTTGGGAACAAGTGCAATGTTTATACCGATCATAAGAGTCTCAAGTAAACCTTCACTCAGACAGATCTGAATATGAGGCAAAGAAGGTAGCTTGAGTTGATCAAAGACTACAGCCTGGAAGTGCATTACCACCCGGGAAAAGCCAATGTGGTGGCTGACGCGTTAAGTCATAAGGTGTCGGGACCCGAATCTGCAAATCCGGACCCTCTGTGTATTCAGCACTAGTCCAGGAACGCGCTAGTGCACACAGTCTTATCATCGGTAAATATCACAATCATACCACACGATACTAATAAAGTACTTTAATTAAATAGTCAAACTGGTTGCTCGACCTTATGGTCAAGTTACAAATATACGCCACGCAGGGCGAAACTTATTAAGAGAGAAATAATAGCAGCGGAAAATAAGATAACATCGTGGCGCCATCCAGTATACCACAGGCAACTGACTAGGACTCGCACCCTAGTTCGACGGTTCTTCTGGAAGTTCCTCCTCCAAAGCTGGTGTAGACTCCTCTTCAACTGGTGTTGTATTGTGGCAAGGGTGAGTACTTGGTACTCAGCAAGTCATGCACAGAATGCAGCTAATATACTACATGCATGGCTTCGTACAATGGAATAGTTCAAGGTTTATTTGCAGTAAACAGCATTTGACAAGTATCATAAGTAGATTCGAAAGCAGTAAAAACAAGTATAAAATCAATAACTTTTCCAGGAGTTTAATAAGCATCTTTCCCAATCCTAGTCCACATTTCCATCAACATCATTCTTTAAACCAAACTCTCTTTCTAAGGCCAAGTTATTTTTGATAAAGTCTAACCCTTGACTGTAATTCCCGAGCGATGTCCAATACCGCGGACACGGCTATTCGAATAGATTTTACACTCTGCAGAGGTTATGCACTTTACCCACAAGATACAGTCAAACACCACAAAGGCGAGTTCCCGTAACAAAGTCTTTCGGGAACCTCTAACAATACAAGTGGTCCTCACCGGTGTTGCACACTAACCCTTCCCTTAGCAAAGGCGAAGTTTAGGTCAAGCCACCGTTAGATGGGTACCTGGCCGCGGCCCCGGTACGCTCCCCCGTACAACTTACACAAAGGGTGTAGTTGACATCCTGAGGTCCCACAGGTACGTTATTAGCAACTTAGTCAACTAGGTCCGTCCCATTACGGACATGTGGTTGCACGCTTGACTCAGTTCAAAGGCTTGCAAGGTTAAGTCCTTAGGGTGACCAGGGCAAGACTACCCGAAGAACCAAAACAACATTCCCAGTGCCACAACTGGCCCACCTGATCATTCTTGCCACATGCCCTGGTCAAAAGCTATTTATCAAACCCCAGTTGATTACCATGCACCACGTGCCATCAACATCACAACACATGATACGTTTCCAAAATAGGTTCAATATATCATTAAGTCAATATTAACATTTGACTGTCAAAAATCATGTCATGAGCACGTAGCAGGTCTAAGCAATATACTACAATGGTCTAAATTCCCATGTTGGCAATTTAATAATGTCCAACTAGTAAACCACAACTAGGGTGACAAGGGTCATGGCACATATATATAATTAACCAAGGTGTCATACATCAATTTGGCATTTATCTAATTTCCCATATTTAAATAAAGTATTTTCTAATTGAACTAGCATGCAATAAATTAAATCAAAATAGGTTTCAAAATAGGATCAACATGGTCAAAGCACAACTTGCCTTCAAAAAGTACTTGTTCTTGGTCCCGAGCTGGCTCCTGGGTTAACACTTCTCCTTCGAATCCTTCCGGCACTTCAACGTCTACTCGTAACACGTGCAAATAGCAACAAATGAATAAAACAGTAGACCAAAAGTGTCCAAACATCCAAATAAAGTTCATAAATAGAGAGAATGTAATTTTATGAATTTTTAGGAACTGGAATCGCTCAAATCGGAGTTAAAACACAAAAGTTATAAGTGGTTAAAGTTTAAATAATCAGTTAAATAATATTACAGAGAAAAACTTTGGTCTAAAAATTAAATAAAATTCACCACTAGGTAGATCTTAATTTTATACAAATTTAGAAATTTGAATCACTCAAATCGGAGTTGAAACGCAGAAGTTATAAGCGTTTGAAGTTTGAAATCATATTTGAATTCATTAAATCGAATTAAATAAATTATTTCTTTTTCGGAAAATGATTTATTGCGTCAGCGGTGACACGTGTCAAGATCGATTGGTCCACGTGGACTTGCCGACGCCAAAGATCACCGAACCCACCGATGACGTCAGCATGACGTCACCGTGACACGTGGCAAGACCCGGATGCTGCCACGTGTCCGGGTCAACGGACGCGATCCACGCGCGCTTGGTCCCGTTGTTGACATGCGGGGCCTACTAACACACGGGCCCCGTGTGTCAGAGACACGCGCTCACGCATGCGCTCGGTGTGTCGCGGCTAAGGCACACGTGGCACGATGACGGCCGTTGGTTTGAAAATCAACGGCGCGGATTAGATCGCGTTTTACGCGTTGAAAAACCACTCGGCCGCTCTGGACCGCACGATCTAGATCTAACGGTTGAAAATAGATCTAATCCCCGCAACGTGGAATCCGTTGCGGCGACATGGCCTAACGTGAGCCGTTGGATCTCGATCCAACGACTGAGATCTAATCTAACGCTTTAGGATTCGGGAAACACGTGGCTCACCATGGCCGTTAGATCTTGATCGGAGGGCTGTCCGAGTTTGCGAGGTCGATGGCGACGCGGCGGAGCTGCAGCAGCTGGAGACGGAGACGACGACCACTCCCGTGGCGCTTCGGGGCTCCTCCGGCGAGGTGAGTTGGCTCCACGGGTGCGTCTCGGTCTGGGGGTTCTAGATCTGGGCTCAACGGCGGCTGGGGACGGCGGTTGATGGCGGGATGAAGCAAAAACCGTGGCGGAGCGGCGCGCAACTACGGCGAGCTATCGCGGCTAAACGGCGGCGGCTCTGCCTTGGTGAGTAGGGGCTACGGGTGCGCAAAGTCAGGGCCGACCTCGGGGCGTGACCCAGGCTTTAAATAGCCTCGGCGTTCGTGCCCGAGGCGGAACCCTAGATCTACGCGGCGGCGGAGTCCGACCGCGACTCAGATGGAGACGACGAATCGCCGCCGTCCACGTGGCGCGATCAACGGCCACGATCATGCGGGCGAACGGGTTCGGGTCGGACACGGCTTGGTCGGGTCCGAGTGAATCTCGGCCGTTGGATCTCGATCCAACGGCTGAGATCGACCGAGTTCTTTTGGTTAGTGGTGCGGTCGCACGTGGGCTATGTGGCACCTTGTGGGCCGTTGGATCTTGATCCAACGGTTCACGGGATTAGGGTGCGTCCGACGCGGTTGGGCTCAGCCGCGACTCGGTTGGGTCCGGGTCGGACTCGGACTCGAGTCTGACTCGGGCTCGGTCGGATGAACAGTACAAACCCACTCGCATTTTCCAGCGATTAAATATTCAAATTAATTCTCAGAAATTCATTTAATTCATAAAAAATAGTAAAACACTTAGAAAAATTCCAGAAAAATTCTGGAAAATATTTTAAGGCATTTGGGACTCAAATAAAATATTTCCAACAAAATTTTATTTGCAAAGTTAAATTCTTTAATTATTTCAAAAGGGAATAAATTCAAATAAATTCCAAATAAATCCAAATAAATTCCAGAAAATTCCAAAAATTCACCAAAGTGCCAAATCCTATTTGAATTCAATAAAAGCAAAATTTTGGGGTGTTACATAAGGCTCAATGCAATTGTCTCACTCTTCAACCCAGAGTGCCACTCTTTGTGCCGAATTCCGAAAACTCGGCTTAGAGATGGTCAAAGAAGGATTCTTAGCTAATCTGGAGTTGAATTCCACGCTGTTGGACCAGATTGGAGAGGCTCAAAAGAGGGACAAGGGCGTTGCCCGAATTTGCGGCAAACTGAGTTCCGACCAAGTGTCGGGACCCCGAATTTGCAAATCCGGACCCTCTGTGTATTCAGCACTAGTCCAGGAACACGCTAGTGCACACAGTCTTAACATCGGTAAATATCACAATCATACCACTCGATACTAATAAAGTACTTTATTTAAATAGTCAAACTGGTTACTCGACCTTATGGTCAAGTTACAAATGCATGTCTCGCAGGGCGAAACTTATTAAGAGAGAAATAGTAGCAGCGGAAAATCAAATAACTTTGTGGCGCCATCCAGTATACCACAGGCAACTGACTGGGCTCGCTTCCCTAAGTAGACGGTTCCTCTTGGAGCTCCTCCTCCAAAGCTGGTGTAGTCTCCTCTTCAACTGGTGTTGTATTGTGGCAAGGGTGAGTACTTGGTACTCAGCAAGTCATGCACAGAATGCAAGCTAATATACTATATGCATGGCTTGGTACAAAGGAATAGCTCAAGGTATATTTGCAAAGAAACAAGATTTGACAAGTAGCATAAGTAGATTCGAAAGCAGTAGAAACAAGTATAGCATAGATAACTTTTCAAGGAGTTTAATGAATATCTTTCCCATCCTAATCCACATTCCCATCAACATCATTATTAATCCAACTCACCTTTCAAATCCAAGTTATTTTTGAGAAAATCTAACCCTTGATGTAATTTGAGCGATGTCCAATACCGCGGACATGGCTATTCGAATAGATTCTACACTCTGCAGAGGTTATGCACTTTACCCACAAGATACAGTCAAACACCACAAAGGCGAGTTCCCGTAACAAAGTCTTTCGGAAACTTCTAACAATACAAGTGGTCCTCCCCGGTTATTGCACACTAACCCTTCCCTTAGCTAAGGCGAAGTTTAGGCCAATCAACCGTTAGATGGGTACTGGCCTCGGCCCAGACGCTCCCCCGTACAACTTACACAAAGGGTTTAGTTGACCTCCTGAGGTCCCACAGGTACGTTATTAGCAACTTAGTCAACTAGGTCCGTCCCATTACAGACATGTGGTTGCACGTTAGACCCAGTTCAAATGCTTGCAAGGTTAAGTCCTTAGGGTGACTAGGGCAAGACTACCCGAAGAACCAAATCAACATCCCTAATGCCACAACTGGCCCACCTGATTATTCTTGCCACATGCCCCGGTCGAAAAACTATTTATCAAACCCAGTTGATTACCATGCACCACGTGCCATCGACATCACATGATACCTTTCCAAAACAGGTTCAATATATCATTAAGTCAATATTAACATTTGTTTGTCCAAAATCATGTCATGAGCACGTAGCAGGTCTAAGCAGTTTACTACAACGGTCTAAAACCCATGTTGGCAAGTTAATAATGTCCAACTAGTAAACCACAACTAGGGTGACAAGGGGTCATGGCACATATTTAAGTAATCAAGGTGTCATACAGCAAATTGGTATTTATCTAATTCCCCAAATTTAAATAAAGTATTTTCTAATTGAACTAGCATGCAATAGGTTAAATCAAAATAGATTTCGAAATAGGATCAACATGGTCAAAGCACAACTTGCCTTCAAAAAGTACTTGTTCTTGGTCTTGAGTTGGATCCAGAGTCAATACTTCTCCTTCAAATCCTTCCGGCACTTCAACGTCTACTCGTAAAGCGTGCAAATAGCAAATACACGAATAAACAATAGGCAAAAAGTATCCAATCATCCAAATAAAATCCATAAACAGGGAGAACATAATTTTATGAATTTTTAGAAACTGGAATCGTCAAATTTGGAGTTAAAACGCAAAAGTTATGATTATTTAAAGTATAAATAATCAATTAAATAATTTTATAGAGAAAAACTTTAGTACAAAAATTAAATAAAATTTATATTTAGGTAGATCTCAATTTTATACAAATTTAGAAATTTGAATCACTCAAATCGGAGTTGAAACGCAAAAGTTATAAGCGTTTGAAGTTTGAAACAAAATCTGAAATCATTATTTCGAATTAATAAATCATTTTCTTTTTCGGAAATTAATTATTGCGTCAGCCTGGACACGTGTCAGCCTCTGATTGGTCTGCTGATGTCAGCCGGTCCATGGACTTGGTCCACGCTCGGCTCGGGTCTACCGTGGACTCGGTCCACGGCTCCACGTGTCGCTGACATGTGGGTCCCCCTCGGGTAGCGTCGCTGCGGCGTCAGCGGGGCTCGACCACAGGCGGTGGGACCAGCTGTAGCGTCATTCTTGGCGTCGGCGCTCGGGACGGCCCGGCCCGACATGCGAGCGCCATGACGTCAGTGTGACGTCATGGTGTAGGGTGGCTGGGCCGCTGACATGCGGGCCCCGCGTGTCAGCGTCACACGCACGCGCGCGTGGACGGCGCTGACCGCGGCGGTCAGCCTTCTCGGACGCGTGGCGCAATCTCGGCCGTTGATTTGAAAATCAACGGCCCAGATTAGATCTGGCTCTCACGCGTTTGGGTTAACGCGTTTGATCTGGACCGTTGGATCTAGATCCAACGGTCGAGATTGGATCTGGGATTTTGGACGGAATCTCACCGTGAGATGACGTGGCGCAATCTGGGACGTTGGATCGGAATCGGACGGCGGAGCGAGCTCGGGGTCCGGCGATGGCTTGCGGCGGCGCTGGCTCGCCGGGATTGGGGACGACCACGGCAACGGCGCTTCGGGCGTGCTCCGGCGAGGTGAGAGGTCCCTTCCGACGCGGCTTGACCTCCCGGTTCCGGATCTGACCTCAACGGCGGCGGAGGACGACGGAGACGGCGGCAATCGGCGAAAAACTACGGCGGAACGCTACGGCAACTTCGGCGAGCGATTGCGGCTAGACGGCGGCGGCTCCGGCGACGTTGTCTAGGGCTACAGGCGCGCAATGAAGTGGCGGTCACGATGGCGGCGACGGCGCAATAAATAGAGCCCTCGGCGTCCGTGAAACGCACGGAAACCGAGACCTGCTCCGTTGCGGCGGCGGAGTCCGGCGGCGACTCGGACGGGGTGACGTGGCACGCGACCCATTGGATCGAGATCCAGCGGTGCGCGAGTTTGGGTCCGGTCGGACTCGGCGAGCCGGGCCGCTCGGTCGGGCTCGGGCTCGGTGGCGTGGCTCCATCGTGGCCGTTGGATCAAGATCCAACGGCCACACGGTTAGGGTTCCAAATGAAGGTTCGGCTTGACCACGCGCGGTCGGGCTCGGGTCGGACTCGAACTCGAGTCCGACTCTGCTCGGTCGGATGAACAGTGAAACCAACTCGATTTAATTAATCCAATTAAATTCCCAGAAATTCAATTAAATCATTAAAAATAGCAAAAGACTCAGAAAAATTCCAGAAAAATTCTGGAAAATATTTTGGAACATTTTGGACTCAAATAAAATATTTTCAACAAATTTTTATTTACAAAATTAAATTCTTTAATTATTTCAAAATGGAATAAATTCCAATAAATTCCAAATAAATCCAAATAAATTCCAGAAAATTCCAAAAATTCACCAAAGTACCAAATCACACATGGATTTAAGAAAAGAAAAATTTTGGGGTGTTACACCAAGCCACAGGGTTCCATCTTGATGACCATGGAACTTTGTGGTTCGACGAGCGCTTGGTCGTCCCTAAAGACCAAGATTTGAGAAGAAACATTCTCGATGAAGCCCACAACTCCTTGCTCACAATCCATCCGGGCTGCAACAAAATGTATAAAGACTTGAAGCGACAGTTTTGGTGGACTCGCATGAAGCGTGAGGTTGCTCGCTATGTGTCTGAATGTGATGTTTGCAAAAGGGTGAAGGCCGAACATCTTAAGACAACCGGCACTCTTCAGCCGCTGCCTATTCCAAGTTGGAAGTGGGAAGAGATTGGCATGGATTTCATCACCGGCCTGCCAACGACTTCTACGGGTCACGACTCGATATGGGTTATAGTCGATCGGTTGACAAAGTCTGCACATTTCCTAGCCGTTCACACCAACTATCGAGCCATTAGGTATGCGGAGCTGTACATATCTCGAATTGTGTGCCTCCATGGAGTGCCAAGGCGGATAGTTTCGGATCGAGGCTCTCAATTTGTCTCTCAATTCTGGAGAAGTTTGCATGAGGCACTTGGCACCAAGCTGCTTCACAGCTCATCATATCATCCGCAAACTGACGGCCAAACCGAGAGGGTCAATCAGATCCTTGAGGATTTGTTGAGGGCTTGTGTTTTGTCGTATGGGAAGAAATGGGATGAGTGTCTTCCATATGCTGAGTTTGCTTACAACAACAGCTACCAAACTAGCATCAAAATGTCTCCTTTCGAAGCACTCTATGGTCGTAGCTATCGGACACCCCTGAACTGGTCCGAGAGTGGGGAATGACCATTCTTTGGACCTGATTTGGTCAAAGCGGCAGAAGAGAAGGTGAAGACCATTCAAGAGAATATGAGAGTAGCGCAATCACGGCAGAAGAGCTATGTCGATCGTCGAAGGAGACCTCTCTCTTTTGACATTGGCGACTACGTCTACCTGAAGGTGTCTCCCCTCTGGGGCACCTGACATTTCAGAATTAAGGGAAAGTTGGCACCTTGCTACATAGGACCTTTTCAGATCCTTACAAAACGAGTTCAAGTGGTATATCAGTTGGAGCTTCGTCCCTCTCTACCCATGGTCCACAACGTCTTCCATGTATCTCAATTGAAGAAGTGCCTCCGTACTCCTTTTGAGTCACTGGAGGTGGACGAACTCGAGGTTCTGCCTGAACCTGATTTGTCTTACCAAGAGCATCCTATTCGGGTTTTGGATGAAGCTGAATACAAGACCCGTCGGAGGACTCTCAAGTTCTACAAGGTTCAGTGGAGCAATCACACGGAAGACGAAGCCACTTGGGAGCCCGAAGATCGTCTAAGGACCGAGTATCCAGAGTTCTTCGGTACCATATGAAGTGCTAGTGTACAATTGCTTCGCAATGCAAGGCAAGTCAATCAATATGTGCCTGCACTGTCTATTTACATTCTATTCTACATGTGCGCTTATTCTGAATCTCGGGGCGAGATTCCCTTAAGGGGGGAGGATTTGTCAGGGCCCCGAGTTTAAATTCGACTCACGCGGTAAACTTAAGCCCTAACCCACCTGTAGCCGCAATTGGGGTCGAGTAGTAACTCCCTAGGGTATCCCAAACCATCCCGTAGAAGTGTCCAAAGCTCAACCGCAAGTTTGGAGCTTGAACACTCCAATCCGCAAATGTGTCTCCATCCAAGTTTGGGGCCTTGCAACTTGAGATCCGGGATGATCTAGGATGTGCATGTTGCTTGGTTACAAACTAGAAACTTTTCTCTTCGACATGGTGAGGTTTGCACCGAGATTCGACATCAAATCCTAGTTCAAACTTAGCGAGAGAGATTGAATCCTGTGCTAGAAATTCTGGGCGATCCGGAGTATCCAGAAAAAAGGTCCGGAGTGTCCGGGTTGGTGTGACCGAAGGACTCAACCCGGAGTATCCGGATTGGGTCGACCGAAGGCCCTAGCCCGGAGTATCCGGACTAATGGTCCGGAGTATCCGGCCTTTGCGGGGTTTGGATATAAAATTCCATTCCTTGGCTCCTCAATCACTCCATTTCCTACCTCCACTTTCCCCTTGCGTCTCCTCCAACCGAGCTCCTCTCCGGCGCCTCCCCACCGGCCGGCGTCCTTGCGTGGCTCCTCCCCGGTGATTCCTCCACTCCGGTGTCCTCAAGCTCCTCTCCAAGCCGGCGTCCTCCTTCCTCTACCCAGCTTTCCCTTTCTCTTCTTCATCCTCCTTGAAGGTAAGACCTCTTCTTGGAGTAGATTCATTGATTCTTGGGTTCTAGGAGCATCCATGGTAAGATTTGGGGCTTGGTTGTGTAGATTTGGGGTTTGTGGGCAAACTTTGGGGTGTTAGGGTTTTTGGTGTGTAGTTGGATTTGGGGTTGGATTAGGCGGTGCTTTGGTATCGGGGTGAGAGATTGGGGGTAGATGATGTCATTCCAAGTGTTGGATTAAGTTTTGGTTGGGAGCTGTAGAAATGAGCCTCGATCTATCACGTTTCGGGCTAGCTCGGAGCTTCTCTGGCTTGGCCACGTGTGGGAAAGTTGTAGTTCGGGCCCTCGTGATGTCGTAGGACTTAGGGGCACCTCGATCCCTTGTGCCATTGGGCAAGTCGCGTGGCGTTCGGAGTGTCTGGATGAAACATCCAGAATGTTCGGTTTATCCGGACTATCCGGATGAAGTATCCGGACTGTCCGGATTGTCTGGGCTGTTCGGTGGGGGAAATGCATTCATGTTATATTCTGTTGCATTGCATGCATCTCATTCATTCATTATACTCGTGTAGAGAATGACTCCGCGGAGGTTGGCGCGGAGGTGACTGAGGGGATTGCCGAAGAGCAAGTCGATGTTGATCCTCGAGCAGAAGCATCAGGCAAGTACCTAAGCATACTCAACCATATATGTAATCTTATTTTAGAGAATCAATTGCTTATTGGATGATTACGTCATGCATTAGGAGTTGAATTGTGGGATAGGTGTTATATCCTATTTGTTGCACATACACTCCCTTGCGTTTGTTGAATATTTTCCTTGGAGCTTGTATATGGGTAATACATTGTGTCCATGCTTAGTCTTGCTTAGATGTCGGGTAAGGGCCAAGTGGCGGATGGTTCCACTGCTTGAGGTTACTTGCTTAACAAATGTTGGGCTTCAACGGATGTGTTTATGTTATACGTGAAATTGTCGAATTGAGACCCGGTGGGAGAGTTGGGGCATTTGGGTGTGGAGACTCAAATGCGTAGTCTCGCTTGTGTCGGTTGAGGACCGATCCGTTGTTTGTCCCTTGATCGAGCACACCTTGTTGATCGCATGCCTGATAATGGTACGGTAAGCTATTCTTTCGTCGCATATTGCCCGATGGGTAATGCCCTCATGCGGTTGGGCGTGGTTGAGGGCGAGGCTTAGGTCGACTCTCGAGGGCCAAGCCAGGCTTGGGCCGCTCGAGGGGGTGCTAGGTGCTCGGACCGTATGAAGATGGCCCAACGAGTTGGTATGGATGGGAGGAGGGTTGACATGAGGTTCCTTGTGGCACATGTCGTGTGATTGATGATCCCCTGCAGGGTGAATATGCGATTCGAATTGCCGCGCTCTCGGATATGAGCACGCTTGGTCATCGCACATTTCAACGTAGTAATAACTTGAACTTGATGATAGTTTGTTTGGATGGTGATACTTGCTTATAATGTCACTTGCTTTACTTCAATTGTAAAGTTTCAGATTTCACTCTAGTAATTGGTGCTATCCATAAATGCTATAAAACCTGTGAATTGAGTAGTGGATTGTAATTAAACACCAAAGTTAAACTTTTCCGCACTCTTTACCGTAAGCTTAATTCCTTGCTACATCCAAATGCATATTCTTTCGAGTCGGTCATATATGGACCACGGGTAAGTCTTGCGAGTACCTTTTGTACTCATGCTTCTGCTTTGTGGTTTTCAGGTGAGGATCCGGACGGATGTGAGTTCTGTCCGTACTGCCTCTCGGTGACCGGGCGGGGCACTGAGTAGAGGCTACCGACGATGATACACACGCCCGGGAGTGTTCATGGGCAGGACAATTCCGGAGATGTCGTACTTTTGTTTTAGCTTAGTAGTCGTGTGTCCGTTTTTGTTGTACAGCCAGTCTTAGCTATGTCATGTCTATTTTTGACTTATCGGTCACTTTCGTTGCAATCTTTAATATACTATTGTATTCGTGTCGTGTCTCGTTTGTACTCCTTTGCTTGGTCTCGTGTGGTGGTTGTCGTGGCGCTATTTCGGCTTGTTTGCATTCTTTGGGGTCGGGTTTTGTCTTCGTGCATGTCTGGTTGTGGGGTTTTGAGTTCGTTGCCCCCTTTGTGCAAATTGAGTTGATATGGCGATGGAAACCGGTATGCGGGGCGATCCTGGGCAGACTTCGGGTTGCATACCGGGTGAATACCGGGATTTGTTGTCGAGTTATTCGATGGGTCTCACTGTTGTCTCAATTGGGCTTGGGTGCTAACAATGTGAGCGCCTTCGCTGATCCGTTGTTAGCCTCCAAATCCGATGGGGATGACTGAGTCTTCAAATAACCCGGGGACAGTCTGGGCACTGTGTGCACTAGTGTGTTCCTGGACTAGTGAGGTATACACAGAGGGTTTCAGATTCATAAATCCGGGTCTCGACAAAGTTGGTATCAGAGCCATCTCGACTGTAGGCCGTAACCCTTGTTAGCATGGTCTTCTTAGAAAGAACTTCAAAATTATTTTCAAAATCAAACCAACGAATTGGCATTGAATAGTTGTCTCCTCTCATGTTATTCTTAGGTTCTTATTCCTCTCCTTTGCTCAAATATTGTTTTCAAAAGTTTAATTTGATCTCATCTCATAAAACTTCTCAAGCCTCGAGACGTCCGTGAAGATGTAAAGCAAGAAAGGGATGCTGCAGACTTTTCAAGACCAGTGAAAGAGCTGCTGGAAAGACCAAGTCTTCTTGAGGATGTTCGAGAAGCCTTCCATATAGGATGAGTCAATAGTGCTCTTTTGCATTGGAGCATGTCATTTCCTTTTTAGTTAACGATGTGTAGACCGCGTGTAATAGGTGTTTTTGTTGCTTGAGTGTTAGGTGTGTTGTGCACTTGCTCGATGCATGGTGTTTGTAACACCCCATAAATCTAAACTGTTGTACAAGAAAAATTCGACAGCATTTCCCCTAAAACAGGATAATACGGAAGCAATTCATAAAAACAAGGTCCATGATAAGCAATTCAAATAGGAATAATATCACAACATCAATACTAGAGACAACAAGTCTAAATCAACCAGGAATCAACCATAAACATAACACATCTCTAAAGGGACAACCATAAACGAGAACAAGTTTAAAGGGAACAACAATGGGTCTATTTGTAATAAAATTTCATCCAACTAATGAATTATTTAAAGCACTAGATCATGTGAGTCGTGATGACATCAGAAAATTTATTGTGTTGCTAGCCCACCCTTCATGCTTACGACTCACGTGCGCTACCTGAAAACATCAAAACAACAAGTAGTGAGATTGGGTAATCTCAGCAAGCGGAACAACTAATACAAATAACACATCCACCATATATCTAGCATTCCGCATTCCTCATATACAATACCACATCAAAGAGTCCACACCACTTTAGTAAAATGCATATGATTGATGCACATGCTTATGCCATGTTCCTCCTCACCGTGCCCTTTCTCAGGAATACACGGTGTTGTACGGCTCTGATCGCCAAGACGCTAAGGGCGTCGACAAACTTCCAATGCATGATTATGCAGTTAATGCTTCATGCATAAATTCATTCATAACCCCTCCCACTGAGTCCACATGTTTGCATATCATCATATAGCATGGATAGAAAGCAAATATCATAGAGATGAAATGTTTAGACAATTCATCTGGTAAACAACATCATTCTTCACCTTACTCATGATTCATAGCTAAACCACAACATCACAATGCCAGTCAAGATATTGCAATCCTCAAAGCAAGTGATTAAACCATGTATGATTGCTGTAATTGGAGTTTATAGTGAAGGCGAAGCAAACAACAATGTATAGCTTAACAATACAACTACTTCCACTTGCCTTTACCGACGTAGATGACGAATCTAGTTGCGTCCAGAAGGGGCACCACCTGAACAAGCATACTTTCAGTATATAATAACATCACAATTGATCACACAATTCAAACACGCGTTTCCTACTACCCATTCCCCTTTTAAACACCGAAAACCCCGATCTGTCCGGATCGAACAGCAACACCCTCTCTTCCCAATTTCGTATCTTTTTTTATACTTTTCATAAAAATACAAAAAACTTACAGTAGCTAGATATTGACGAGATCTACAACTTTCATGAAGGTCACAAATTTCAATTCCACTGTTAAATATGCCTAAACAATCGTCCAACACAGTGGACGAAATCTGTTTCCAGATTCTGTTCGTCATCTTCCAACACCGATAACTCTCAGACCGACGCCCCACAAATTCTGAAAAAATTACAGAAACTAGGTCTCAACGTTATCTACAACTTTCTAGTTATAGGTTTTTGCAGGAAAAATCATCTATACCACGTAAAACGCGAAACAATCCGCGCTGCACAATCTCCCTTTCCAGAAACAGCACCACGTGAACAACTACCATTCTCCCCCATCAAGATCCATCCAAACCACACACCACCAGATCTAATACACTCCTAATCCCTAGGTAGAACAGGGGTAAAATTTTGGGAATTTTACCTAGAGTTCTCCCTTGAGAACCCACGAAGAATGCGCGACGATCCCCGAAACGGAAATCTGCTCGTCCTCCACGCCTCCACGGATCCTCTTCTCGTTTTCTCCTTCGCGTTTCGCGGCGGATCTTGAGCCACCACGTAGGGGGAGGAAGAGGAGGGGTGGTGCGGCTGCTAGGGGAGGAAGGGGGAGGCGCCCTAGGGTTGCAAAGGGTGGGGGCGCCACCCCTCTTGAGGGAAAGGTGGGCTGGCCCACTAGGGCGTGGGGAGGGAGGGGGTGGGAAGGGAATTCCCGGCCCAGGCCCAGGTTGCCTCAGCCCAGCTAAAACTAGCCCAAAACTCCAATTTCTAATATTAATCGCAGCATAAAACTCAATTATTTCATCTCCCAACATTTCCCTCATTCCTTCCAAAATCGAAACAAGGGAGAAAACCCCCCCTACGGTAATCTCCCAAATTCTAAGGCATCACAGTGTTGCAACCACCCATTAAGTTGAAAAGTTTATTGCCTCTCTGTTTCGTAGCCTTTTCGGCTATGTTTTCCGTTGTCTATTGTCCTTGGGTATTACCTGCTCCCCTTAGATGATCTTACCACTTGTCTATTGCTTTTCCCTCTTACCTATCAACTTGGTCCTATCTCGCAGATGGTTGACACTCATTCTAGAGCTGGTCGCAGTTCTTCAATGGATGCCAATGCCAATGCCAATCCCAATGCACGACCTCCATCACCAACGGTGACAGGTTAGAACTTTGGACACTTCTTGGCAGCTCAGACTCAGCTCATGAACACTATGATGCAGAATATGAACAACATGATGAATCAGCAGAACGAGACTGCAGCTGCCCTAGCCAACCTGTTGACCTAGCAGAATCAAGCCGCTGCTGCACCTCCCTAAGCTCGTCCGCAGTCCAAGCTAGCAGAGTTTATGAGGACTCATCCACCTGTCTTCTCCAACTCTTCAAAACCCTTGGATGCAGATGATTTTATTCGCTCCGTGGAGAAGAAACTTGCTATTGATTAGTGCACAGATCGCGAGAAGGTCCTCTATGCTGCTCACAGCTAGAGAGCACCGCCGCTGAATGGTGGGAGAACTACAGTGCCACCCATGATGACCCTCAGACTATCACTTGGGCAGATTTTCTGCTACTTTCCGTCACTCTCATATCCCGGATGGCAAAGTGGAGATGAAGAAGAATGAGTTCCGCGAGCTTAAGCAAGAAGGGATGTTAGTGAGTGAATATCTCAATAAATTCACTCAACTTGCTCGCTATGCTCTAGACGATGTTGCTACTGATGATGCCCGCTAGAAAAAGTTCAAGCGTGGTCTCAACCCCGGACTAAAGATGCAAGTCATTGGCAACGATTACGCATATTTTCAGCACCTGGTGGACAAAGCTATGCTCATTGAGGAATCTCATCGTGAGCTAGAAGAATCTCGTAAAAGGAAGTTGATGCAGCAAGGAGCCCATCAAAATCAGCAGCAGAGAGTCCGAATGAATGCACCGCAGCCTGCTCATTTTGCTCCTCTGACTGCATTCAGGACACCTGCACCAACGCCTCGCCCAGCTGCTCCAGGCAACCGCAACTTCAATGCCAACAGCAATCAGTCTCAGAGGATGAACAATCCAGCTGCAATAGTCACTTGCTTCAACTGTCATGAAATGGGGCACTATGCCAACAATTGCCCAAAGAAGCAAGCTCTGACACCAGTCCGCTTCAACCTGGGAGCTACGCTAGCCTAGACCCCCGTACTAGGATCAGGACGTGGACCACCCCAGACTCCCAACCCAGCTACTAGGACTCCACCAACCGCTGGAAGAGGTCATGTGAACCACGTCACCACTGAGGATGCCCAGTCTGCACCAGATGTCATACTAGGTAAGCTCCTAGTTAACTCAGCATCTGGCATGGTTTTGTTTGATTCTAGAGCTACACATTCGTTTGTTTCTCGGTGTTTTGCTACAAATCATCAATTGGAAACAAAGCCTCTTAGAACTGCTTTGTTAGTCCAATCACCTGGTTCGGATTTGAGTACGAACCAAAGCTACCTCGAAGTTAAGATATTAATCGGAGGGGTAGAATTTCTAGCCAACCTTATAGTCCTAGATACCAAGTCCTTGGATGTGATACTAGGAATGGATTGATTATCCAAGAACCAGGGAGTTTTGGATTGTGGAAATAGAATGATCACCTTAACCAGCCCGGATGGAGCAAAATTAAAGTTTCAAGCTGCCACCGACAAGTCAGATGGTATACAAGTTTGCCGTGCTAAAGGGATAAGTTTGGAAGATGTGCCAGTCGCCCGAGAGTTCCCTAATGCATTTCCAGATGAGTTGCCTGGGATGCCACCAGACCGAGACATAGAATTTCTTATTAACCTAGTTCCAGGAACTCGACCCATCTCCAAGAGACCCTATAGGATGCCTGCTAATGAGTTAGCTGAAGTAAAGAGACAGACTAAGGAGCTACAAGACCAAGGTTTTGTTCGACCAAGTTCTTTGCCATGGGGAGCCCCAGTTCTTCTTGTTGGAAAGAAGGATGGTACGCAGAGGATGTGTGTGGATTACTGCTCACTCAATGAAGTAACAGCAAAAACAAGTACCCTTTGCCTAGGTTTGATGATTTATTTGATCAGCTTCAAGGAGCCGGAGTGTTCTCAAAGATTGACTTAAGGTCGAGTTACCATCAGCTGAAGATTCGTCAAGAGGACATTCCCAAGACAGCCTTTGTGACACAGTATGGACAGTATGAGTACACCGTGATGTCCTTTGGTTTGACCAATGCCCCTGCCTATTTCATGAGCCTGATGAATAAAGTATCCATGGAGTACTTAGATAAGTTTGTCGTTGTCTTCATTGATGACATTATGGTATACTCCAAAAGTGAGGAAGAGCATGAGAATCATCTTCGCCGAGTCTTGATGAAGCTAAGAGAACACCAACTCTATGCTAAGTTCAGCAAATGTGAATTCTGGATGAAGGAAGTGTAACACCCCAATTTTTGCTTTTCATGAATTTAATTGAAATTTTACACTTATGAGAATTTTTAGAATTTTCTGGTATTTATTTGGATTAATTTGAATTTATTCCCTTTTTAAATAATTAAATAATTAAAAGTTATAAATAAAATTTTGTTGGAAATATTTTATTCGAGTCCAAAATGTCTTAAAGTATTTTCCAGAATTTTTCTGGAATTTTTCTGAATATTTTGCTATTTTTCTTAATTATTCGAATTTCTAGAAATTAATTTAATTATTAAATCGCTGGAAAATCCAATCGGTTTCACTGTTCATCTGACCGGGCCGAACTCAAGTCTGACTTGAACCGGACCCAAGCCTAACTCAAGCCCGACTGCACCACGCAGTTCGACTCGGCTGCGTCTGGGAACGAACCGTAGGATCGCGATCCAACGGTCCGGATTCAGCCGCATCGCGCGGGCCGCCGGATCGTGCCACATGTGTGGCTGAGATTGCGTCGTCCCCACCAAGTCCGATATGGACTGCGCCGCCCCAAGTTCGTTAGGGTTTTGCGGATTTCACGCACGCTGAGGCGGTATTTAAGACGTTGGCCCCGACGCCATTTTCTCCGTTTGATTGCGCGTCGTTTGCCTCGCTTCCCATTGCTCAAGCCGTCGCCACGCCCACGCAATCGCTCGTCGGAGTTGCTTTAGGTCTCCACCACGGTTTCTGCAAGTTTCCGCCGCCGTCGAGCCGCCCCGGTCATCTTCGAGCCCAGATTCGGGTGCGCGAGGACAAGTCGCGTCGGTCAGGACCATCCACCCAGCCGGAGCGCGCTCGCAACACCGCTGCGGGGGTCATCTTCCCCGTCTCCAGTGACCCAACGCCACCATGCTGCCATCACTACTCGCGAGCTCCTTCAGCCATCCGATCGAGATCCAACAGCGGAGGTGAGTCCACGTCGCCCTGACCCCGTAGAGACCCAGATTAGATCTAGATCGTTAGATCTAGATCCTAGCGCTCAGGTTCGTACACGTCACCCCTGTGTAATTTTTCACGTTACGGTTTTAGATCTGTTGTCAGCCATTAGATCTAGATTCAACGCTCTGGATTGAGCCACGTAGCCCGTAAACTACACCGTGCTAAGGTTAGATTTCAGCCATTCAGTCTAAATCGAACGGTCCAGATCAAGCCACGTTACCCCAAACGTGCGAGACCTAGATCCAATCTGGACCGTTGATTTTCAAATCAATGGCCCGGATCATGCCACGTGGCAGGGAGCCGAACGGTCGCGGTTCACGCGGGCACACCCTGTCGTCTCTGACGTCAACGGTGACATCAGCACGGGCCCGCGTGTCAGCGACCGCACCGACCGCTCCATGACGTCATCAGCACGGGCCCGCGTGTCAGTACAGTGACATCAGCACGGGCCTGCGTGTCAGTACATATTTACCGATGTTTAGACGGTGACATCAGCACGGGCCCGCGTGTCAGTACAGTGCGGCCAAACGCGATGAAGTCAGCAATGACGTCATCCGAGTGGGTCACACGTGCTAGTGACACGTGTACCCGTGGACCAGGTCCATGGTGGACCGGACCCGAACCGTGGACCAAGCCCATGGACCGGATGACGCAAGCATGACGTCATAATTCGATTTTTCAATAAAAAAATAATTCGGTGGAAATTCGGTTTCCATGCTGACGTCAGCTGACGCAATAAATCAATTTTTCAATAGAAAAATAAATGAATTAATTCGGTTTATTGTTTTATTTGATTTTTCAAACTTCAAATGCTTATAACTTTTGCGTTTTAACTCCGATTTGAGTGATTCTAATTTCTAAATTTTTATAAAATTGATATCTACTTGATGGTGAATTTTATTTAATTTTTGGACATGAGTTTACATCTGTCTATATTTATTTAATTGATTTTTCAAACTTTAAACGGGTATAACTTTTGCGTTTTAACTCCGATTTGGATGATTCAAATTTCTAAAAATTTATAAAAAAGGTGCTCTCTCTGTTTATGAATTTTATTTGAATTTTTGGACACTTTTTGTCCATTACTTGATTATTTATTGCTATTTGCACGCGTTACGAGTAGACGTGGAAGTACCAGAAGGCTTCGAAGGTGAAGTTTTGACCCAGGAGCCAGCTCAAGACCAAGAACAAGTAATCTTTGAAGGCAAGTTATGCCTTGACCATATTGCTCCTATTCTTGAAAATTTGTTTGACTTAAATTATTGCATGCTAGTTTAATTAGAAATTGTTTTAATTATTTTTGGGAATTAGGTAAATGCCAAATTGCAGTATGACACCTTGGTTATTTAAATATGTGCCATGAACCCCTGTCACCCTAGTTGGGAATCATATTAGTTGGTCATTATTAAATTGCCAACATTGGGTATTAGACCGTTGTAGTATATGGCTTAGGCCTGCTACGTAAACATGACATGATTTTGGACAATCAAATGTTAATATTGACTTAATGCGATATTGAACCTGTTTTTGAGAAGTATCATGTGTTGTGATGTTGATGATGACCTGTGGTGCGTGGTAATCAACTAGGTTTGATAAATAGATTTAGACCGTGGCAAGAACAGTCGGGTGGGCCTTGAGTGGCATTTGGGAAAGTCGATTTGGTTCTTTGGGTAGTCTTGCTCTGGTCATCCTAAGGACTTAACCTTGCAAGCCTTTGATCGAAGTCAAACGTGCAACCACATGTATGTAATGGGACGGACCTGGTTGAGTAAGTTACTAATAACTTGCATGTGGTACCTCGGGGTGTCAACTACACCTTTTGTGTATCTTGAAAGGGGAGCGTACCAGGACTATGGCATGGTACCCGTCCAACGGTATGTCGGTCCCATACTTCGCCTCTGTTAAGGGAAGGGATGGTGTATGGCAAAAACCGGAGAGGTTCACTTGTATAGTTTGCGGTCTCTGAAATGCTTGGTTACGATCACTCGCCTTTGTAGTGTTTGATTGTATCTTGTGGGTAAAGTGCATAACCTCTGCAGAGTGTGACAACCTATTCGAATAGCCGAGTCCACGGTATTGGACACTGCTCGGGGATTACAGTCAAGGGTTAGACTTTCATGAAACAAACTTGGACTTGAAAAGTTTGATTGGGTTTAATGATGACATTGATGGAAATGTGGATTAGGAAAGGGAAAGTGTTTACTTAACTCCTGGAAAAGTTATTGATATTATCTTTACATCTACTGCTTTCGAATCTACTTATGCTACCGTTACTTGCTGTTTTACTGCAAATGAACCATGAAACATTCCTTGTACTAAGCCATGCATGTAGAATATTAGTTTGCATTCTGTGCATGACTTGCTGAGTACCAAGTACTCACCCCTTGCAAATACACAACATTAGTTGAAGAAGAGTCTACGCCAGCCTTGGAGGAGGATTTCCAGGAGGAGTCGACGAACTAGGGGCGAGCCCAGTCAGTTGCCTGTGGCATATTGGTTGGCACCACGCATTTTCTTTACATTCCGCTGCAATTGATTATTTCAATAAGTTTTCGCCCTGAGAGGCGTACTTTTGTAACTCGACCATAAGGTCATGCAACCAGTTATATTTCCTTTTAATAAAGTACTTTACTATTATCGATGTGTATGATTATGATATTTACCGATGTTGAGACTGTGTGCACTAGCGTGATCCTGGACTAGTGTTGAATACACAGAGGGTCCGGATTTGCAAATTCGGGTCCTGACAGGAAGTCGTTTTCCTAGGACATGTCATCTCTGCAGCAGGAGTCGCAGTTGACTCAAGTAAAGTTTGGGATGTGCTCAACTGGGAGTCACCCAGAATAGTACCCCAAGTCAGAAGTTTTCTTGGAATGGTAGGATATTATTGCCATTTTATAGAAGGATTCTCTAGAAAAGCCAGACCTCTCACCCAGCTATTGAAAAAGGAGCAAAAATTTCTTTGGACACCAGAGTGTGAACAGAGTTTCCAAGAATTGAAGAAGTGCCTCACCACTACCCTAGTGCTTATCTTACCGGACATCAAAATGGATTTTGAGATCTTTTGTGATGCATCCCGACAAGGACTCGGATGTGTGCTAATGCAAGATAGGAAAGTTGTAGCATATGCTTCGCGACAACTAAGGCCACATGAAGTTAACTACCCTACCCATGACCTAGAATTGGCAGCCGTAGTGCATGCTTTGAAGATCTGGCGTCACTACCTTATTGGAAACTGTTGTGAGGTTTACACCGACCACAAGAGCTTGAAGTACATATTCACTCAGACTGACCTTAATATGAGGCAAAGAAGATGGTTAGAGTTGATCAAGGATTATGACATTGGAATTCATTATCATCCTGGCAAGGCCAATGTCGTAGTTGATGCTTTGAGTAGGAAAAGCTACTGCAATTCTTTAATGATTAAGGAAAATCAGCTAGCGTTGCATGAAGAGTTCCAGAAGCTTAATTTGGAGTTGGTTCAAGAAGGATACCTAGCTACATTGGAAGTGAACCCACGTTGGAAGACCAGATCCGACAAGCACATGTTGAAGATGCTGACATGAAGGAAATCAAGCAAAACATGAAGAAAGGTAAAGCCCCTAACTTCTCGGAGGATGAGAGAGGTACAATTTGGTATGAGAAGCGTATTTGTGTGCCAGATCAGAAAGAGCTCAAAGAGTTGTTACTTAAGGAAGCACATGAGTGTTGTGATACGGGTAGGCTACGTGAGCAACAATCAAAAATTTCTACCGTGAACACCCAAGCTCACATGCAAGTAGGGGATCATGAATCGTTACCCTTGACACGCTTATGGAGCAGAAGCAGATACGTGCACGTAGAGGAAGTAGTCGTTAACGTCCCGATCAACGCCGAGTGGTTCCCGACCTCCCTAGAGTGGTTCTCGATCTACGCCGATTGGTTCTCGATTTGCGCCGAGTGCATCCCAATCTACGCCGAGTGCTTCCCGATAGATCTAGTCAAGATCAAACACCGAAAGTCGCCGGAGATCCAACCAAGCAGCGCGTCCACAGATGGCAACGCCTCTAACGGTATCCACACGTACCAAGCTGGAACACTGTGCGTGGTGTGCTAGCACCTCGCCACACGACTAGGGTTTCTGGGAGCAGGAGGGGTGCGCGACGGCTGAACGTGGTGAGGGTTTTCTACCTCATCGCGCACTGTTCCTAGCCTCACCTTTTATTGACACGCTAGTGGGCCAAAGCTCACTAGGGTTCTACCTCCAACGTGGATCTATTCCACGCACAAACCCGTTAATCAATTCCAACTCGTTAAGTGTGTGACCCGTTAGGTTCAGTGCAAGTCGGACATGAATCTAGAAACCCGTTTCCAATTCATTGATCAACAGCGGCACCTAGCAGTACGTATTAATCCCTAAATGCACAGAATCATTATTCGGCTGAACCTTGATACACTCACATACCGATCCCTTTGCCTCACGATACCAGTCAAGCTCAAGGCGAGGTGCGCGCTACCCTTGTTGATAGCTCGACCACTTCACTCGACAGTGTGATGGATACAAACCATGACTAACTCCTTAGTCATGTTAGCACGGCCGTGCGCTTTCCCTATCCATCCACACGAGGGGCCCAGAAGTATCTCTCCCGTTATCTAGAAGGGGCAAATCCCATCTTGATCATCACAACCTTGACGATGTATCATGGCATACCCAGTAGTGATGTTTATAACTACCCTGTTGTAGTGTAGCGTTTGATGATACCAAAGCATACAAGTCTACATGCTAGGTATCCATGACAATCTCAGGTCTAAGGACCATATAGGCGTACCACTCGAGACTATACGCTGATGGCACTATAAGAGATAACAATTCACATCGTCTCGAAGTGGGTCTCGTCCGACTACCCATGTTCTTCAACATGTGTCCACATTATTGGTTCGATATCTCCATATCTATGGTATGTGAAACATTACCATCAACCAATACATGTGCTGATCAAATCATCACCGCTCCTCGTAATGATATGGATCAGGGACCCATTCAGATTAATGTCACTTGACAATGTGTTTCACAATTAGGTCGTACCCAATGGACAAAATTGCAACATTTATTCAGGGAACCAATAAACGAAGTTATCATAATTACATGAACAAAGACATATTACAATCATCACCATGATTGATCTAGGGCATATTTCCTTCAATCTCCCACTTTCATTAGAGTCAATCATATAGGTACCGAATACCCATTGCTCTTGTGTGCGCCTCATGCTTTGGTTATGGAAGGGGCTTTGTCAATGGATCAGCCGCATTTAGATCCGTGTGCACTTTGCATATCTTCACATCACCTCTCTAAATGATCTCCCAGATCAGGTTGTATCGCCTGAGTATATGTTTGGATTTTTGGTGAGACCTAGGCTCCTTTGCTTGTGCAATGGCATCACTATTGTCACAATAGAGGTCCACTGGATAGGATGCACTAGCAACCACGCCCAACTCAGAAACAAATTTTCTGATCCAAAATGCTTCCTTTGTTGCTTCAGAAGCTGCAATGTACTCGGCCTCTGTTGTGGAATCAGCTACTGTCTCTTGCTTGGAACTTTTCTAGCTCACTGCCCCACCATTGAGACAGAATACAAACCCGGATTGCGATCGCGAATTATCTTTGTTGGTTTGGAAGCTAGCATCGGTGTAACCCTTTACGATGAGCTCCTCCTCTCCTCCAAAGACAAATAACATCTCCTTAGTCCTTCGTAAGTATTTAAGGATATTCTTTACAGCCACCTAGTGACTATCATCAGGATTTGATTGGTACCTGCTCGTGACACTCAGAGCATATGACACATCTGGGCGCGTACATGTCATGGCATACATGATGGATCCAATAGCCGAAGCGTATGGAATCCGACTCATTCTCTCTTGCTCATCAGGTGTCGAAGCACACTGAGTCTTGCTAAGACTTACAACATGTGACATGGGCAAGAAACCTTTCTTGGAATCATGCATGTTGAACCGTTTCAGTATCTTGTCAATGTACGTACTTGGGCTCAATCCAATTAGCTTTTTTGATCTATCTCTATAGATTTTTATGCCCAAAATATAAGCTACATTTCCCAAGTCTTTCATCGAGAAACTTTTTCCCAAATAAGTTTGTGCAGCATCTAACATTGGAATATCATTTCCGATCAATAGTATGTCATTCACATACAAGACCAGAAATACAAGTGCGCTCCCACTAGCCTTCTTGTAAATACATGGCTCTTCCTTATTTTTGATGAAGCCAAACTGTTTGATCACTTCATCAAAGCGAAGGTTCCAACTCCGAGATGCTTGTTTCAGTCCATAAATAGACTTCCTAAGCTTGCATACCTTGCCATCATTAGTAGGATCGACAAAACCCTCGGGCTGTACCATGTACATGTCCTCGCTTAGGTTTCCATTAAGGAAAGCCGTTTTGACATCCATTTGCCGAATCTCATAATCATGATATGCGGCAATTGCTAGCATGATCCGGATAGACTTCACCATAGCGACTAGCAAATGAGTTTCATCATAGTCCACACCATGAATCTGCTTATACCCTTTTGCCACCAATCGTGCCTTAAAAATGTGAATATTTCCATCATCGTCTATCTTCTTCTTAAAGATCAATTTGCACTCGATAGTTTTTACACCATCAGGCAGATCAACCAAGTTCCAAACTTGATTATCATACATGGACTTTAACTCGGATATCATGGCCTCCAGCCATTTTTTAGAGTCTGGGCCCACCATAGCTTCCTCATAGTCCTTGGTCTCGTCATTTTCCAATAATAACATATCGCGTTGCTCCGTCATGAGGAACATGAACCTCTCTGGAGCATGCTTGCCCGTGAGGACCTCCGTTGGGCTGGCGCCTCATTAACAGGTTCAACAACACGTTGTTCATCCTGCTGAGGACTAGGTGGAGCTGAGACATTTTCGGGCATTTCTTGAACTTCTTCGAGTTGCACCTTGCTCCCACTAGCTCTTTTGGAAAACTCATTCTCCAAAAAGACACCAGTCCGGGCGATAAACACTTTGCCTTCTTCCCGGTTATAAAAATAATACCCTTTGGTTTCACTTGGGTACCCCACAAAGAAGCATTTATCCGACTTGGCGTGGAGCTTATCCGATGTCATACGTTTTACATAAGCCTCATAGCCCCAAATTTTAAGATAAGACAAGTCGGGACGTTTCCCTTTCCATATCTCATATGGTGTCTTATCAACGGATTTAGATGGAACCCTATTTAGCATGAACGCAGCTGTTTCTAGAGCGTGTCCCCAAAATGACAATGGAAGATCGACTTGACTCATCATAGACTGTACCATGTCCAACAAAGTCCGGTTCCTTTGTTCGGATACCCCATTCCACTAAGGCGTACTGGGCGGAGTCAATTGTGGAACAACTCCACAATTCTTTAGATGATCACTAAACTCTTGGTTCAAATATTCACCTCCACGGTCGGACCGTAGAAATTTAATTTTCTTGCCCAAATGATTTTCTACTTCATTCTGAAACTCTTTGAACTTTTCAAAAGATTCAGACTTATGCCTCATTAGATAGATATAGCCATATCTACTAAAGTCATCGGTGAAAGTAATGAAGTACTGATAACCACCTCTGGCCATTGAGCTCATTGGTCCACATACATCAGTATGCACGAGAGCCAACAACTCGCGCATTCTCTCACTTGTACCAGTGAAAGGTGCCTTTGTCATCTTGCCAAGTAAACAAGACTCGCATGATTCAAAAGATTTCAAATCTAATGAACCAAGAAGACCATCTTTATGGAGCTTCTCCATGCGTCTTTTATTTATATGTCCCAAGCGACAATGCCATAAATAAGTGGAATTAGCATCACTTGTTTTGACTTTCTTATTAATATTGTTTATAGAAGCATTACCAAGATCTAGAACATACAGTCCATTCACCAATGGACAGTTACCATAGAGCAAGCCTTTGAAATAAATTGAACAATTCCTATTCTTTATTACAAAATCATAACCATCTTCCTCTAAACAAGAAGAAGAGATAAAATTCTTACTCAAGGCAGGAATGTAATAACAATTATTTAATTCCAAAACTAAGCCAGAAGGTAATGACAAGGGATAGATGCCAACGGCTTTCGCAGCAACCATTGCTCCATTGCCGACGCGAATTTCCAACTCGCCAATCTTGCAATCTCTAGTCCTTCTTAACCCCTGCAACGATTTGCAAGTATGAATCATTGATCCGGTATCAAATATCCAAGACTCGGTAGGACAAGTTGCAAGATTAACTTCTATAACATTAATACCTGAAGTAGAAGGAACCTTTCCTTTCTTTTTGTCTTCCAGGTACTTCAGACAGTTTCTCTTCTAGTGCCCATTGCCTTTGCAATAGTGACATTTATCAAAAGCACTAGGGCCAACCTTTGGCCTTTCTTTAGGCTTTGGTTTTGGGTCTTGGATCTTATCCTCACCATTACTTGTAGCCTTGTGCTTCCTTTTCTTATCCTTTTGAATCATCATCACATGATTTGTGCCTTTCTTTATGCTCTCTTCCGCAGTTTTCAGCATCCCATGCAGTTCGGTCAGATTCTTCTCCAGGCTGTTCATATGAAAGTTCAGAATAAATAGTTCATAGCTCATAGGGAGTGACTGGAGAATCACATATGTAGCCAACTCATTTTGTAGGGGAAAACCGAGCTTCTCCAGGCTCTTAATGTAACCAATTAGCTTAATTACATGAGGGCTAACAGAAGCACCCTCAGCCAGCTTGCACGCAAATAATGCTTTAGATATCGAATATCTTTCAGCCCTTGCTTGGTTATCAAACATGCCCTTGAGACCCACAATCATAGTGTAGGCATCGGCATGCTCATATTGCTTTTGGAGCTCAGAGTTCATCGTGGCAAGCATGAGACAGCCGACGTCTAAGGCATCGTTAGTGTGCTTCTCATAAGCACGCTTATCAGTAGCGAATGCATTTTCAGGCAACTCATCAGGATATGGACCGTGTAGAACATATTCCTTCTTTTCAGCCTTGAGAACAATCCTCAAGCTTCGATACCAATCCATAAAATTCGTCCCGGAGATTTTTTCCCTCTATAGAATCTACCGTAAGTTAAAACCAGTGTTTGCATTAACAGCGTTTGGTGCCATCTACAACATAAATAAGCAAAGTTTTAGCACTATGTTCATGTTAATCTCTTATTAAACAATTCAATAAAAGATGCTTCCATTAAGATCACTTTCCCTCTAGTAATCTCCATGTAACAAGGTCCATAGTCACCACAATTCGGGTAAGGACTTGTCAATACCTCTTGAACCCGTGCCATAGGTAGGCAACACCTTGCCAATCACATCGTATGTGACTCTTGCTTGTTGGGGTGGCATCATATGCCCCGGCGCCCAAAACTGATGCCCCGAAGTCCCAAATCATATTTGGATGACTCCGTTAAGCAAACTAATACTATGCCTGTGAATGCACGGGTTAGGCTACATTCACTCTATTGTACAAGGAAGTTGGTGGCGTTCCTGACTTGTCAAGACCTTATCCACCAACGTACAAGACAATAGATGCAGCTATTGGAAAAAGGCATCTAACTCTTAATTTTTCGAGGGAAACTATTCAATCAGGTTAACATATTCACCATATATGACGTGAAAGAATAACAATGCAAGGTAAAACATCACATGCAATCAAATTAGACTGTGAACTAGTATGGCCCATGACGTGGCGATCTCCATCTTCCACGACCATCCTTGCACACCCGGTCATCAGGATTGAAGCCTTCAAGAACATGTACTAAACTACTACATCTAGCAGCTAGTAGAAAAATTACATGACGATTCAAGGCATCACATGCTGGCACGCAGGCCGTTACACAATAACAGGACAGCTCATAACTGCAATTAACCATGACATGTAGGTCATGAAATATAGAACCATGCGTCACATACACATAGGGTCCATACTGTTCACATCACACCCCCTGCAAAAACAAGTTAGGCGCTGGATCGAATTCTAGCGCGCGGGAAGTGAACAAAATTTAATTTATGGGAGCTATCCTGACTATCACGGCGGTCCTGCTAGCCGGTTAGCGGGCGGGGTTCGAAGGGGCAGCGGCCGTAGAAAATCTGACGCGCAAGGTCCCTTTGAGAGGGCGGTGACCACACCGATCTCGATTCGTTGGCTCGATCTGTTCGGCGCTTTCTACTACCCCGATAGTGTTACCAGCCGGTAGGGGTAATGCATGGCATGAAATTGAAACGAGCACGAACTAATCTTTTTGATCGTGTAGAGCTACCAACTCATACCTCATACTTCCCCGATACCGATTGATCCAATCAACCCGTGATAAACACAACAGCACATCGACATGTGCACGCGATCCAGATCCTAAACTACACATGGTCAGCTCTGATACCTGTCGGGACCCCGAATTTGCAAATCCGGACCCTCTGTGTATTCAGCACTAGTCCAGGAACACGCTAGTGCACACAGTCTTAACATCGGTAATTATCACAATCATACCACTCGATACTAAATAAGTACTTTATTTAAATAACCAAACTGGTTACTCGACCTTATGGTCAAGTCACAAATGTACGCCTCGCAGGACGATACTTATTAAAAGAGAAATAGTAGCAGCGGAAAATCAAATAAGGTAACATCGTGGCGCCATCCAGTATACCACAGGCAACTGACTGGGCTCGCTCCCTACGTAGATGGATCCTCTTGGAGCTCCTCCTCCAAAGCTGGCGTAGTCTCCTCTTCAACTGGTGTTGTGTTGAGGCAAGGGTGAGTACTTGGTACTCAGCAAGTCATGCACAGAATGCAGGCTAATATACTATATGCATGGCTTGGTACAAAGGAATAACTCAAGGTATATTTGCAGTAAAAAGCATTGGACAAGTAATATAAGTAGATTCGAAAGCAGTAGAAATAAGTAAAACATAAATAACTTTTCAAGAAGTTTGGTAAACATCTCTCCCATCCTAAACCACATTTCCATCAACTTCATTATTAGTCCAGCCCAACTTTTCAAACCAAAGTTATTTTTGAGAAAATCTAACCCTTGACTGTAATTCCCGAGCGATGTCCAATACCGCGGACACGGCTATTCGAATAGATTCTAAACTCTGCAGAGGTTATGCACTTTACCCACAAGATACAGTCAAACACCACAAAGGCGAATTCCCGTAACAAAGTCTTTCGGAGACTTCTAACAATACAAGTGGTCCTCCCCGGTTATTGCGCACTAACCCTTCCCTTCGCTAAGGCGAAGTCTAGGCCAATCAACCGTTAGATGGGTACCTGGCCTCAGCCCCGGTACGCGCTCCGCACAACTTACACAAAGGGTGTAGTTGACCTCTTGAGGTCCCACAGTAATGCACGTTATTAGCAACTTAGTCAACTAGGTCCGTCCCATTCTGGACATGTGGTTGCACGTTAGACCCAGTTCAAAGGCTTGCAAGGTTAAGTCCTTAGGGTGACCAGGGCAAGACTACCCGAAGAACCAAATCAACATCCCCAATGCCACAACTGGCCCACCTGATTACTCTTGCCACATGCCCCGGTCGAAAACTGTTTATCAAACCCTAGTTGATTACCATGCACCACGTGCCATCAACATCACATGATACCTTTCCAAAACAGGTTCAATATATCATTAAGTCAATATTAACATTTGATTATCCAAAATCATGTTATGAGCACGAAAGTGTGTCTAAGCAAAGATACTACAACGGTCTAAACCCATGTTGGCAATTTAATAATGTCCAACTAGTAATCCACAACTAGGGTGACAAGGGTCATGGCACATACTTAAATAATCAAGGTGTCATACAAAGAAATTGGTATTTATCTAACCCCATGTTTAAACAAAGTATTTTTCTAATTGAACTAGCATGCAATAGTTTAAATCAAAATAGATTTCGAAATAGGATCAACATGGTCAAAGCACAACTTGCCTTCAAAAAGTACTTGTTCTTGGTCTTGAGTTGGATCCTGAGTCAATACTTCTCCTTGAATCCTTCCCAAGACTTCAACGTCTACTCGTAAAGCGTGCAAATAGCAAATACACGAATAAACAATAGGCAAAAGTGTCCAAACATCCAAATAAAATCCATAAACAGAGAGAACATAATTTTATGAGTTTTAGAAACTGGAATCGTCAAATTTGGAGTTAAGATTAAAAGTTATGATTATTTAAAGTTTAAATAATCAATTAAATAATTTTGCAGAGAAAAACTTTAGTACAAAAATTAAATAAAACTTATATTTAGGTAGATCTCAATTTTATACAAATTTAGAAATTTGAATCACTCAAATCGGAGTTGAAACGCAAAAGTTATAAGCGTTTGAAGTTTGAATCAAATTCTGAAATCATTATTTCGAATTAATAAATCATTTTCTTTTTCGGAAATTAATTATTGCGTCAACCTGGACACGTGGCAGCTTCTGATTGGCCTGCTGATGTCAGCCGGTCCATGGACTCGGTCCACGCTCGGCTCGGGTCTACCGTGGACCCGGTCCACGGCCACGTGACACCGACATGTGGGACCACTTTCGGGTGGCGTCGCTGCGGCGTCGGCGGGGCTCGGCCACGGTGGCGGCAGGTGGGTCCCATGGGTGCGTCATTCTTGGCGTCGGCGCTTGGCTGGGGCGACCAGCGACATCTTGGGCCCGCCATGGCGCGGCGTGACGTCATGGTGCGGTTTGGTTGTCCCGCTGACACGCGGGCCGCGTGTCGAGACACGCGCCACGCTGCGTGGATCGCGCGACCGCGACGGTCGATCTCCGCGACACGTGGTTAGATCTCGACCGCTGATTTGAAAATCAGCGGTCTAGATTGATCTCGACTCACGCGTTTGGGGTGAACGCGGTTGATCTGGACCGTTGGATCTAGATCCAACGGTTGAGAACGGATCTGGGATTTTTGGACGGGATCTCACCGTCGGGTGACGTGGCGTGATCTTGGACCGTGCGATGGAGATCCAACGGCTCACAGCGCTCGCGGACGACGATGGCGACGCGGCGGAGCAAGGCCACCGGAGATGAGAACGACGACGAGCCCGACGGCGTTTCGGGGTCGCTCCGGCGGAGTGAGAGGTACCCACGGGTGCGCATTGGCTTGGGGGTCTCGGAACTGGGCTCAACCGCGGCGGAAGACGGCGAACGGCGGCGGAATGAAGCAGCAACCGCGGCGGGGAGAGAGAGAACTCCGGCGAGCAATTGCGAGGCGACGGCGGCGGATAAGGCTCCGGGAGTTGGGGAAGACGATGCGCACGGGTCAGGCGATCCTCGGGCAACGATCCACGCCTTAAATCTGCGGCGCGGACGTCGAGATCCACTCGGTTTCAGCGGCGAGCGCAGCGGGCGGAGTCCGTTCGAACACGGTGAGGTGACGTGGGCGCACGATGGCCGTCCACGTGGCGTGATCGGGCGGTCGAGATTGGCTCGGTGCGCCGCGGATCGGGCGCGGATTGATCCTGACCGTTGGATCTCGATCCAACGGTTCGGATCTGATCTGAGTTGGAGTCGGTTCGGTCGAGTCAGCTGGCTCGGGTCGGACTCGAACTCGAGTCTGACTCGGGCTCGGTCGGATGAACAGTACAAACCCACTCGCATTTTCCAGCGATTTAATAATTAAAATAATTCCCAGTAATTCATTTAATTCATTAAAAATAGCAAAAGACTCAGAAAAATTCCAGAAAAATTCTGGAAAATATTTTGGAACATTTTGGACTCAAATAAAATATTTCCAACAAAATTTTATTTGCAAAAATTAAATTCTTTAATTATTTCAAAATGGAATAAATTCAAATAAATTCCAAATAAATTCCAGAAAATTCCAAAAATTCACCAAAGTGCCAAATCACACATGAATTTAAGAAAAGCAAAATTTTGGGGTGTTACAATACCACTGTTACGATACGGGTAGGCTACGCGAGCAACAATAAAAAATTCCTACCGCGCACACCCAAGATCACATGCAAGTAGGGGATCATGAATCGTTACCCTTGACGCGCCGATGAAGCGGAAGCAGATACGTGCGCGTAGAGGAAGTAGTCATTCACATCCCGATCAACATCGAGTGGTTCCCGACCTCCCCCGAGTAGTTCTCGATCTGCGCTGACTGGTTCTCGATCTGCGCCGAGTGCTTCCCGATCTGCGCCGAGTGCTTCCCGATAGATCTAGTCGAGATCAATCACCGAAAGTCACCGAAGATCCAACCGAGCAGCGTGTCCATGGATGGCAGCACCTCTAATGGTATCCACACATACCAAGCAGGAACACCGTGCAGGGTGTGCTAGCACCTCGCCACACGGCTAGGGTTTCTGAGGAGCAGGAGGGGTGCGCGACGGCTGAACATGGTGAGGGTTCACTACCTCATCGCGCATTGTTCCTGTCCTCACCTTTTATGGACACGCTAGTGGGCCAAAGCTCGCTAGGGTTCTATCTCCAACGTGGATCTAATCAACGCACAAACCCGTTAATCAATTCCAACTCGTTAAATGTGTGACCGTTAGGTTCAGTGCAAGTCGGACATGAATTTGAAAACCTGTTTCCAATTCTTTGATCAACAGCGGCACCTAGCAGTACGTATTAATCCCCGAATGCACAGAATCAGTATTCGGTTGAACCTTGATACACTCACATACCGATCCCTTTGCCTCACGATACCAGTCAAGCTCAAGGCGAGATGAGTGCCACCCTTGATGATAGCTCGACCACTTCACTCGACAGTGTGATGGATACAAACCATGACTAACTCCTTAGTCATGTTAGCACGGCCGTGCGCTTTCCCTATCCATCCACACGAGGGGCCCAGAGGTATCTCTCCCGTTATCTAGGAGGGGCAAATCCCATCTTGATCATCACACACTTGACGATGTATCGTGGCATACCTAGTAGTCATCTTTATAACTACCCTATTACGGTATAGCGTTTGATGATACCAAAGCATACAAGTCTACATTCTAGGTATCCATGACAATCTCAGGTCTAAGGACCATATAGGCGTACCACTCGAGACTATATGCTGATGGCACTATAGGAGATAACAACTCACAGCGTCTCGGAGTGGGTCTCGTCCGACTACCCATGTTCTTCAACATGTGTCCACATTATTGGTTCGATATCTCCATATCTATGGTATGTGAAACATTACCATCAACCAATACATGTGCTGATCAAATCATTACCGCTCCTCGTAATGATATGGATCAGGGACCTGTTCAGAATAATGTCACTTGACAATGTGTTTCACAATTTGGTCATACCCAATGGACAAAATCGCAACATTTATTCTAGGAACCGATAAACGAAGTTATCATAATTACATGAACAAAGACGTATTACAATCATCACCACGATTGATATGGGGCATATTCGCTTCAATGAGACCCTATACTCCGTCCACCCTAGAAGCACCAAGATGTATCAAGGCCTCAAGGAAAGATATTGGTGGCCTAGCATGAAGCGAGAGATCGCAGAGTATGTTGCTCTCTGTGATGTCTGCCAGATGGTCAAAGCTGAGCATCAGGGACCGACAAGATTATTGCAACCATTAATGGTTCTAGAATGGAAATGGGAAGAAATTGGTTTGGATTTCATCACCGGACTTCCTAAAACCCATGGTGGTTATGACTCGATCTGGGTAATAGTGGATCGATTGATTAAGGTAGCTCACTTCATTCCAGTTAAGACTTCCTACACGGGAGATAAGCTAGCAGAATTGTACATGTCGCGGATTGTCAGTCTTCATGGAGTACCCAAGAAGATCGTATCAGATAGAGGAACTAAGTTTACTTCTCACTTTTGGCAAAGTTTGCATGAAGCCTTGGGCACTCAACTTCGGTTCAGTACTGCCTATCATCGTCAAACTGATGGACAGACTGAACATGTAAATCAAATCCTGGAGGATATGCTAAGAGCTTGTGCCTTAACTTATGGTATCAAGTGGGACAAGTGTTTGCCATATGCTAAATTCTCTTATAACAATAGTTACCAAGCTAGTCTGCAAATGTCTCCGTTTGAAGCCTTATATGGAAGAAAGTGCAGTACCCCTCTCAACTGGAAAGAGACTGGGGAACGACAACTGTTTGGTCCTGCCATACTTCAAGAAGCCGAAGAGCAACTTCAGTTGATTCGAGATAGGTTGAAGATAGCTCGAAGCAAACAAAAGAGTTATGAAGATAACCATCGCCGAGATTTGAGTTTCTAGCCCAATGATTATATGTATCTTAGAGTCACCCCTGTCAAAGGAGTTAGGAGATTCCAAGTGAAAGGAAAGCTTGCCCCTCGATATGTTGGACCGTTCAAAATTTTGGAATGAAGAGGAGAGGTTGCTTATAAACTTGAGTTGCCACCATCTTTTGCTGGAATTCATGATGTGTTCCATGTGTCATAATTGAAGAGTGACAAAAGAACAGATGCCTTTGGAAGCCATAGAATTACAAGAGGATCTCACCTACAAGGAGCAATCGGTGAAAATTTTGGAAGTGGCAGAGCGTGTCACTAGGAGCAAAACGGTCCATTTTTGCAAGGTGCAGTGGAGCAAACACCCAGAAGAGGAAGCCACATGGGAGTGCGAAGAGGATCTCAAAGCCGAGTTTCCCCACCTATTCTTTAGCCAGCCTGAATCTCGGGGTCAAGATTCCATTTAAGGGGGGGGGGGTTGTAACATCCCAATTTTTGGGCTTTTGCAAAGTTTTAAAGTCAAAAAGAACCATTTGGATTTTTCCCGAATAAATTCCATCTTAATTTGAATTTTCCAATCACCAAAAGATTTTATTTAATTAATATATGCATCAAATGAAAGATTTTCTGAATGAGTTTGTTATTTTTTGGGATTTTTCTGAATTTATTTGAATTTATTTGCCTTTAATTGATTTTCTGGATTTTGCTTTATTCAGAAAAGGATTTTAATTCTCAAATCGGCTTCAGGCCGAATTCCTTCTTTGGCCCACTTCTCCTCGGCCCAGCCGGCCTACCTCCGCTGCGCAGCCCGTTTGCTCAGCCCAGCTAGCCCGCCTCTGGCCCACACGATGTCGAACCCTAGCGTCGTCCGTGCTAAACCCTAGATGTGCCGCCTGTTAGTGTTATGCCCCTGAGGCAGTCATATATATGACTGTAACATGACTATGTTTATGAGTAATAATATGATTATTGGTCCAATGAATGTATATCATTATATTGATCAACAAGTATGTGACTTGCTTATGAAACTCTTTATTTATTGATATAATTCTGTAAGTATCTCTGATCGCATATCATCGTAGTGGACGACGATGAATAGATCAGCACATGTACTGATCGATGATCATGTTTCATAGATCATGGGATATGGAGATATCATCAATACATTGTGAACACATGTTGAAGAACATGGTTTAGGTAGACCCACAATGAGACACTGCGAGAATGTTACATTCTTATGTGTCATCAGTGTATCTCATACATATTAGATGTATGATCCTTAGACCTGAGATTGTCATATTTCCTACATGTGTAATAGTTTACCTTGGGGTTACCAAACACTATTTCTTAACTGGATAGTTATAAAGGTAGCTTTCATGTTCACTATGAAACATGCAGAGGGAAGTGAGCGATCAAGATGGGATTTGCCACTCCGGTGTAACGGAGATATATGTCTAGGCCACTCGTGTAATATTATTAAGGAAGTGCATGGCCATGCCGTGATTGAGGAGTCAATCACAACTTATTAATATATCACGGATACGAGAGATGGATTAAACTGTCAAAGGATGACATGCTTCTTGCCTTGAGTTCGATCTTCATATTGTTTGGCAAAGGGATTATTACATCAGTACGTTGATCATATGCGTTTGGGAGTTGGCATGCTCTACAAGGAGCCGCTACCAACTATTGGATTAGAAAAGGTTTTCCGAATCTATGTCCAAATGCACATGAACCTACAGGGTCACACACTTAATGGGCTGGGACTCATTAATTCGGATTGGATCCGTAATTAATGGACCTCGTAGGCTTAACACACTGATGGGCCCTGGCTTAGGGTTTCGTTGCGTGGCTATATAAGGAGAGGAGAAGGGTGGGCGTCATACACCTCTGTCGTCGAGAACCCTAGCCTCCACCTCTCGCTGCCCCAGCCGTGCGACATGGTGCTTGCACGCCGATGCTGTGGTGACGCTACTACTACTGCGGCGTGGAGAGGACGATCCGCAGCGAGGACAATCCGAGACGAGGACGATCCGCAACGAGGACAATCCATGACAAGGACGATCCACACCGAGCACGATCCACTACATCAACACGCGAAGGATTCTGCAACTGCGCGTCTAGTGGTAATTGATCTATGATCCCCTTCTTGCGAGTAGTTTTTCTAGTTTTGCGGTAGAAATTTTAATTTGTGCTAGAGTAGCATACCACGTTCCCCAACACTGCCGCCCGGATCTTGGCATCTGTACCGCATTCCCCGTCCTTTAAAAGTCATCACCAACCTTGGATTCGGGTTTCCCACCCCGCGCCGCTTTCGCCACACCGATCTCCATGCTCGAGACGCCGTCAACAGCCTTCAATCTCTCACCGAAGTACGTCTCCACCGAAGCTCTTTCTTCCGCATAGATCTCTATCTCTGATCGATCTCCGCCTCGGCAGGTCACTCCTTCGTGTTTGTTGCGTCGGTCGCACTTGAACCCGCCAAGTCTCGTGTTGAATCCCTCGCTCCACCGTTGCCGGCTACACCATCTTCCTCATTGCCGGTGAGTCCACACCCGCCTGTCGTCGGAGCTCCATCGAAGAACCTTCATCGTTCGATCCGCAACAGGCGTCCCGGATCTAGCCACGTCAGCCGAACGTCATCGTGCCACCTCGTCAGCCACCTCAAAGCCGAGTCAGCCGCCACCTCGGCCCTTTTCGCTTGCGTGTCACCGCGTGTCTGCCACGTCAGCATTGTGTCAACGCCACCGAGCCGCCGTGTCAGCAATGACGCAATAAATCCCTTTTTTCCTTTAGAAAAATAATTCCCGAAATTAGCCTTTTTCTTTTTTCTGATTTTTGAACTTCCGAGAGCCCATTCTCCCTCATACGAACTCCGTTTGAGGCCATTCAAATTTCTAAAAATTTGTAAAATCGAGCTCTACATTCCAGAGCTATTTATTTCAATTTTTGGTACTGTTTGATTATTATTTTGGTATTTATTTGTGTTTATTGCATTCTTTTCCGGTGGACGTTGACCCCCAGGCAGCGAGCGCAGGATTTGAAGATCAAGACTCAGCGATAGCAGTTGATCAACAAGGCAAGTCGTAGTCCTTGACCATGTTGGACCTATGTTTGCAAAAGTATTTTTGATTCATACAATTGCATGCTATTTGTTTAGAGCTATTATTTAATGGGAGTAGTTAAACACCTGATTGCAATTATGACACCTTGAGTGATTGAAATGCCATGTATCCATTGTCGCCCTAGGTTGGTTTATTTGCTAGCTGGACATATTGTAGTACCAACATTGGGTTAGCGTAACTATGCTTAGCCATGCTTAGTTGTACGATGGGATTCATGTCACATGATGAATTAATAATATTGACTTAATGAGATATGGAATCGTGGCGGGTAGCCACTGCTATAAAATTTGTTGTACCATGGCGGGATGTGCCATTTGGTATTGGTTATACAAATGTTGTTTTCACTCGGGGAAGTGATTGTGTAGTAAAGGGGGTGTTGTTAGCACATTTGGGATGTGGTTATCTTGCCTGAGTATATTTAAGGACTTAATCTTGTGCGCATTGAACTAGGCCTAACCGTACAACCACATGTCTGGTATGGGGCAGACCTGGCTAATTAATTTGCGATGTCTATATTTAAGTACTGTTGTGGTTGTGTGGGTTCCAGGATCGACGGGTAGACTCACATGGCGCAATAGGGGTCCCTAAGGGGTGAAACCTTAGCGGGTAGTACTAGGTTTAGACAGAGCATTGTAAAAGCCTTGTCGTGATCTCTCTGCCGCACACCAAAGGAAGTGTGTTAAATGCGCAATGCACTAAAGAGATGATCATGTCTTGTGGGTAAAGCTGTACAACCTCTGCAGAGTGTATGTTAAACTATTCGAATAGCCATGTCCACGGTCATGGACGTGCCTGGGGATTTCACATAGGGTATAGAGTTTTCAGAAATTGTTGGAAGTGAATGGGGAGTTCACTATTGTTTTTTATGTTAAATTATTAATGCTGTTCAGTTCAATGGTTGATGGTGATCTAGTTGGTGATGGGTGATGCCTCACCAATCTTGTGTAGTTATTTACCATTGATTTACCAGTTATTATTATCTTGGTCAAATATGCTTTGAATCTATTTATTGTATTTACGTTCAAGTTATTGCTTTCTGCAAAATAATCATATGACTATCCTTTGTCAAGCCGTACATTATTTGCATTATTCTCTACGGCTTGCTAGTACTTTTGTACTCATGGCTTTATGCCTTTGTTGATCAGTTGCTAAAGAAGAACAGGGAAATACTGAGTTCTACGAGGAGTATTATGAAGACTACGTGAACTAGGATGGCGCTCCCCAGACAATTTCCTGTGGCATGTCGTATGGCCCAAGTTATTTTATTTTCTGCTACAAGTGTTTTATTTGTTTCTTAAGCTCTTAAGGCACAGTTATGTAAACTTGACCATAAGGTCTGTTGTTGGTATTTGCTACTTTCTTAGTTAATTCGATCAATGGAATGATATGTCAATTTTGTTGCCACTGTCTGCACTAGCGTGTTCCTGGACTAGTGAGGTATACGCAGAGGGTTTTGGATTCGTAAATCCGGGTCCCAAAACGACTTTCCTAAGCCGACACTCTATGCAGGAGGTGACTAAGATCAGTGAACTCCTGACACCAAATTTTTCTCTTAAGGGAGGGATTAACCCCTGGAAAGCCAGATCGGCTAACTGATTATCGAGTAAGGCAACGCTGAAGCACCGATTCCGTACCTCCCTAAACCTCTTGATGTAGTCTGCCACCAATTCCTCGAATTTCTATCGTACAGAGCTTAGATTGGAGATTCGTAATTCTAAGCTCCCACAAAAGAAGTACTCGTGGAAACAGCTCTCCAAATCGGCCCAAGCATTGACCAAATTCGGGGGTAACGTGGTGAACCAAGTGAAGGCTGCTCCGGACAATGATAATGGGAATAATTTTATCATGAGCCCGTCGGAGTGTGCGGCCTCCCCGCATTGCACTATAAAGTGTCCAATATGCTCCATGGTGGTAGTTGCATCATCACCTGAAAATTTGGCAAAATCGGGAACCTAATATCCATTGGGGTACGGGATCCTGTCAATGTATTAGGGGTATGGTTTCCTGTAACCAAGAGCTCGCCCTCTTAGCTATATGCCAAATTGGTTTCTCAGGATGGTTGTGATGGCGTCGGTCCTATCGGCTCCGCTAGGTGGCGTGATATGTACCGGAAGTACTTGTCGGCCAGGCTCATGCCGATGACCCCCGAGTGCAAACTCAGGTGGTTCATGGCGATGCCCCGAGTGCGAACTTGGGCTGGACCAAAAGACTGGGCTGCAAGTGATCTTGTAATAGTTCATGACCAACAAACTGGTGTCTAATGGGTTCCTGTAGCAGCACGAAGGGCTCCGAGTTCGTGACTACTCTGTAATAGTCCTGTGTTAGGGGCGGCTCAGTGTACGGGCTGCTACTAGCTAGTTGTGATGATGATCCAGGAAAACCCAGGGGTTGGGTATTCGGGGGCAGGCCAGACGAACAACCCAATTTAGCACCATCCGTATGAGCATAGTACTGCCTGACCTTACTCGTCTCGGGTTCCCTAGGCAAGATTATGGTCGGCTGTGACGGTGTGAGAGTTGTGATCATGGCCGGTGATTTGCTCACACGATTATCGCGTCGGAGTTGATGTCATCAGCTGCTGTAGACTTTCCTGTTGATGCCATATTGGCTTCTTCGGGTCCCACAAGGTGTGCCAAAGGCTTCTTCAGGTCCCACCGAGTGTGCCAAAGGTGTGTTGATGCAAAAAACTTGACGAACGGTTAATCGCCACCAACACACGAGAACGCTGGGTTCAGTTCTGGTTCACGAGCGTGCCCAGCCGATTTAATCCTGCAATCGGCAAGAGGAAAGATCTCTCAAAAAAATCATTCAAGGAATTGATTTGGAGCCTGATAACAAGTTGATCTGGTTGATCTGAAACAAGCCAACATAGATCGGGGTAACCGGTAGATCTAAACAACTCTATGAGTCAATTAGATGGGGGTAAAGGCTACTTTTCCCGAAAAAGGCGATGCGCAACAAGATCGAAAAGAAAGCAGGACCTTGAGGGGCATAATGCAGCGAAGATCAATAATCGGCGATGTGCAACTATATTGATCAAAGTGTATTACAGGAAAAGATTACAAGCTAAGTGTATACTCCTAATGCAAAGGAAAAGAAAAGTATAGATTGGTTTGATGTGTGTGTATCCTTGATGTAGCCAGTGGTATTTCTTTTATAGTCCTTGAGCCTGATCGTATCTACCTCGGTCTCGCCATCCGCTCGTACCGGCTTTGAACTCTTCTTCCCATCTTGGGCACGATCATATTCAATTCTAGTTGTATCAGCTCCCACTTTCCTTCTGGTCTAGGTGTTGCCATATGACCACAACCTTTCCAATCTACCCGTTCATCATCTTTTATCAATCTGACTTTATGCCAGTCCCTCCAGATTCGTGCCAAGACTGCACCCGTCTCGGTCGCCCAATTTTTGGTGCTAACAGGTACTTGGGGTTCTCAAATCCTGGAGGCTGTCTGACATACACCTCTTCCTCAATGAAGCCATTGAGGAATGCACTCTTGACATCCATTTGATAAAGCTTGAAGCACTTAGATGCCGCGAATGCGAGCAGGATCCTGATGGCCTCTAGTCTGGGTATAGGGGCAAAAGTCTCCTCGAAGTTGAGACCCTCGACCTGAGTGAAACCCTGAGCAACTAGCCTAGCCTTATTTCGAACTACAACCACATCCTCACTCTGCTTGTTTTTGAACACCCATTTGTTCCCAATGATGTTGTGACCAGAAGGAGGCTCGATAAGCTTCTAAACTTTGTTCCTCTCGAAGTTTTCGAGTTTCTCATGCATGGCATTAATCCAAGATTCATCAGATAATGCATGAGAAACATCCTTCGGCTCAAAATAGGAAACAAATGCATAGTGAAGGCAGAAAGTGAACAGACCTAACTTAGAGCGATTGACTCGCTCAAACAGATCTCCAATGATCTGGTCAGGTGGATGGGCCCGCTGAATGTGGCGGGGAGGTCTAGAAGTAGAAGTGGCCTCTACTCGCGTGGGAGAAGTAGGAACAGAGCCACTGATTTTGAGGGCAAGGGCTGATCTCCCTGAGGTGTAGAGATGGAAAATAGAGGCACCTTGGGAGCAGAAATGGAGAATGGATCAGGCAAAACACCTTCATCTCTATCATCATCCTCTATGAAAATAGACTGGGAAAGAGAAGAAGAGCCTGAAATATCTTGTCTAGCACCGAGACTGGCCTCATCAAAGGTCATCTCATAGGTCTCAATCGTCCTACCCAAATCTACAGTCCAAATCCTATAGCTACGGGAAGAAGTCAAGTACCCCAGAAAGATCCCGTTAGTAGAGCGTGACTCGAACTTGTCTAGGTTCCCAGACTTCAAGAAGAAGCACTTGCAACCGAAAACACAAAAATGAGACACACTGGGCTTCCGCCCATATCTCAACTCATAAGAAGTGCAATGCAATAGTGCCCTAAGGAAAACTCTGTTGGCAACATGGCATGCTGTAGCTAAAGCCTCAGCCCAAAACTTCCTAGGAGTATTGTACTCATCTAGCATAATCTTGGCCATCTCAACCAAGGTCCTGTTCTTCCTCTCGACTACGCTATTCTACTGAGGGACGTATGGACAAGAGAACTGATGCTCTATGCCAAACTCCTGACAAAAGCTGCTAAAGTAGGAGTTCTTGAACTCTGTGCCATTGTCACTGTGGATCGCTCGTAAGGCACCTGGGAGCACAATGGACAACTTACGGACCAAACCCCTAAATTAAGAAAAAGACTCATCCTTCAAGGGCATGAAAACACCCAAGAATACCTTGAAAAATCATCGACTATAACAAGAATGTACCACTTCCCTCTCGCTGATTGCACTCTAGCCGGACCAATAGTGTCCATGTGCAAGAACTAACTTAGTGCATCAGTCATCACTTGGGTGACTAGGGGATGAGAAGCAGCAACCATCTTGACATGTCGGCAAGGAGAACACAAGACATCTTTGACCATCTTGAGTTTGGGCAGACCACGAATGAGATCATGGCCACTAACTCGAGTCAAATGATCAAAAGCCAATGTGACCAAGTTTGCTGTGCCAAAAGGAGAGATCACGGGACTCTGAAGCAATAAGGCAATAGAGAGTGTAAGATCGATATATACGAATATAGCAATTAGAGGGGGGTGAATGATTGTGCGAAAGCTAAAACAAAATTTTCGATCTACTAAAAATTCACCCCAATTCCGAATTAAATAATTGCCTCGTATTCAGCAAAAACAGATTAACAAATGTTTGGTAAAACGCAAATTTCTGGAGATCCAACCGTCGGATTGATCTAAAAGTTGAACACAAGAAACTAGATTCCAATACAAATCTAACAGAAAAATAATCAGCTCGATCGGACTTACGGATCAAAAGTTATGAACCTCACAAGCTTGCTGTGATAGAATATGACGAGAATTGATCTAACATCAATTTCGTGATTAAACAAAATCTTCAAAAGATTAACCAAAAAAACTTTGAGGAACTCTAAATCAAGGCCCTAGAAAGATTTTGGATGGATCAAATCAAGACGGAACTCAAAAAATCAAAGTAGACAAAGAACCAATCTAGAACCAGAAAAGATGAGCAAACAAAAACCAAAAAGAGAATACTGCAACAACACGTGCACTGTAGCTTCGAGATTAATGTAGCACGTGGAGGATATTGAAGGAATTGATCTTTATTTCTTTTGTCTAAAATACTCCCATCAAAAGAGTAAAAACCCTAAAGCCTAGCGCTGGCAAAACATGCGCTGGCTCTGCGCTATGCTCTCTAACCCCCATAAATAGGGGACACTTCCCCCTATTTATAATGAGCAACCCTAACAGAGTACGCATCCAACATGGCCCAATAAATGCATGCTACCCCAAACGATTACAACTCTGCACACGTATGGCTCACCTGCCGTACACGTCAAACTCTCGGTTAAATGAAGAATTTGGTCTAGCGAAAAAGCCTCAAATTCATGTTCACGGTGGACCAAAAATTTGGTCCGGCGTACGTGTAACACCTTCTGTTTCTCGAAGATTTGGTCCGGCAAAAATCATGTTCACGACAGACTGAAAGAAAGTCAGTCCGGTGTACATGTGCTACACTCGGTTTGCATTACCACTTGGTCCGGCACAAAAGACCTCAAATGCATGTTCACGACGGACTAAAAGTTTGGTTCGACGTACATGTGAAATCACACCTCAAAACGCCGTTCACGACGGACCAAAACATTTGGTCCGGTGTACTTGTAAAACTTACTGTTTTTCAAGAAGCTTGGTCCGGCGCAATTCCCTCAAAAACACATTCACGACGGAACAAAAAAAAACGGTCCGACGCAAACATCAATGTCTCTGTTATTTGAAAATTTAGTCTAACGGAAAGACACTCAAAGTCACGTTCACGACGGACTGAAAATTTGGTCCAGCACAAATGTGAAAAACCTATGTTACTTCAACATCCGGCCCGGCGCAAGACACTTAAAAGCACGTTCATGTCGGACTAAGAAATTGGTCCGGCGCAGATGCGAAAAAAATCATATTCACGGCGGACCGAAATATTTGGTCCGGCGCAAACAGAAAAATCTCTGTTTTCCCGAAACACTTAACTAAAGCATATCACATGCATGTCAATTGATCATCTGAAATAACACATGCACATGCACCACACATGCCATGAGCACAACCACTTTGCAATACCAAATTCATCACTAAGCCAATTTTTCAACACATGATTTCACAATCTCCCCCTTGATGAAAACATTGGCAACACCACTTCACCTCACAAGAAAAGTTTTTGAAATCAAAATAAGTTTAAAATCAAAACCTCCCCCTTTGACAAATATGCAAAGTGAAAAACTCCTCCTAGGTGAAAATAAGAAAAATCTCTCCCTATGAAGAAAAAGTGAGTGAATGTGCAATGTGTGTCTAAAATTCTCCAAAGTTCTCCCCCCTTTGACAATGGATTCATCAAGAATACAAAAGAGAACAAAATCCTTTTTTGTTCTGAATTTGTCATTTCTTTATGTAATGAGCATTATAAGTCAACCACATATGTAATTCATCTCCAAACAAGCTATCAAAAATACTTGCATCCTCAAATCTACACATAGACAATGTAGAGTAAGCACAACTAGAAATCAAGTTCTATTAATGAATTTTTGCATGGCATGATCTCCCTTTCTCAACTATGTCAAAACCTGAAAACATTGAATTTTTGTGCACTTCTTTGGTGCTTAAAAAACTAATTTTTTGATTCTTTTGCAACAAACTATAAAAATGCAAGAAATTATATGCACCATCAACCTTACTTTTCAACCATGCCAAGCAATGAGCTTAAGGTTTCATGGTTTTGGTCATACACAACTTCTTCCAAGTTCATATCAAAGTGCAATGATAAGCAGTCTCGTAAAGAAGAAGTGCGACAGTGCATAACCTTGATCTTGCATCTATCAAATGTCACTTTTTGAGCTTTTAGCTCTTTAACTTTGAAATTTTTCATATTGAGCACTTTTTGAGCAGGATCAAGATAGCTAAGAAAGTTCAACCATGACAAGATTTAATTGAAGTTGTCATTCCAATTAAACAGTCATGCCATAAACTACACCACATATGCATAAATATGATGTTGCAAAGACCTTGTAGCATAAACATGGCTTCAAATAACATATGTGAATCAGAAATAATGCTCATTACTTTTTCAATATTTTTCCTTTTTTTGTTTTTCATTTAAGAAATATAAAGAAACAAGTGTAAACAAAGAATCACAAAGTCTTCACAAACTCCCCCACAAAACAAGCCTGTTGGGTAAACAACCCCAAGTTCTCCTCGAATAAAAGCAAATCAAGAAGAAGACAAAGGTTTTGTGAAAATGTCTGCCATTTGATGTTCAATATCCACATGGTGAAGCACAATATTTCTTTTTTTTACATGATCTATGAGAAAGTGAAATCTGGTCTCAATATGCTCAAGAAAAATAATTACCCAAGAAGTGGCATGAACCAGATGTACTTTTTATATCAATTCTATATCCTCCAAAGTCAGCATCAGAAAAAGCTCTTAAACTAATGCATGAGGAAGCAGAAAGCCAAATGCCAAAATCTTGAGTACCATAGAGATAGCTGAAAATTTCGCTTGATGGTTTGTTGATGTGAAGCACGTGGGGAAGCTTGAAAATGAGCACACAAGCACACAACAAATTGTATATCCGACCTTCCTCATTCTCAACATCATCATCGTCGCCGTCTTCATGAACAAAGAAACTCTCCCCCTGAACATATGCACTTGTATCCTCACTATACCTTTTGCCACAACAGATGTGAAAGAAGCATCTCCAAAAGTAACACTTTCAGCACGAGATGCACGAGTGAAGGAGAACCAAAACTTACCACTGAACATATGGCGTGAGCATCCAGAATCCACTAGCCATATGTTCTCCTTCCTCGCGTGAGAAGCCTACATAGAAGCAGAAAATATTGAGGTCTCAGTACTAGGGTTAGAAATAAGATGTTTAGGAATCCAGTATTGAGACACACGGCACACAACAGTAGGCACAACACGAGCATTCTTATGCACAAAAATATATTTGTCCTTTCCCTAGTTTTAGCAACAAAAGGTGCTTGTTTCACCCTAGGCACATAATGAGAAGCAAAGTGTGCATGCCTGAAATTAGACCTAGCCTTAGCTTTTTCTTTCTTTGGTTGTTTAGCCAGTCTAAAGCAAAAATCTACTAAATGTCCATCTCTACCACAATGAGTGCAAGTGTACTTAACATGATGTTTTGCTTTAACAGTAGAAGCATATTTTGCATTCATCACAAAGGAAGATAAAAGACCAGCAGATTTAAAGACAATTTTCTTAGGTTCATTAAGAATCTCAATTTTGTCATTGCAAGGAGCATGAACAACAGTGCGAGGTTTAGTTTCATATGAAGCATAAGTATCAAATCCTAAACCTTTCTTGTTTGAGCTAACCTTAGATTGGTCCAAAATCATGTTCAAATTTTTCTTTACTTTAGTGAAATGTTCTAATGATTTTTCCAAGTAATCAACCTTTTGTGAAAGAGTTAAACAGTTATTACAGAGAACGTCCACTTTTCCTTTTTGCTTGTGACAAGTTGAGCATGCAAGAACCTCATGTGTAAGCAAAGCATCTATTACTTGAGAAACCCTAGCATTTGCATCATTCAACTTCAATTCTAGTATAGAGCATTTAGAACATGGAGTTGTATCATGCAAATCAATGGTAGAACAGCTAGCATGTTTGACAGGTTTCTCATTTTTCTCATTTTGATGTAACAAGAGAGCATGTCCTTTTCAAAGCAAGGTGAGTTCATTGTAAATTAAGTAACATGATTTGCAAGTATCATCATTAGGAATCAAAGTTTTAAGTCTAGCAATTCAGCATTCAATAACTCCGCAAGAATATCATGTTTCTTAATTTTTCTATCACGTTTGTTAAGCAATTTTCCAAGATGAACAACAGCAATAGCTAATTCATCATATGAAGGATCTACCTCATTGAAGTCGCTGTCATGATCATCCTCGGTGAAGCTATCCTTGCTTCTTGCCATGAGGCACAACCCCGTCAAGTCCTGGTTGCTTGGAGTTGCATTGTCCTCGCTGCTATCCGAATCCACATCGCTCAAATTGACTTGCTCAATAGCGAAAAGAACTCGGTGGACCACTTTGCGGTTGATGAAGTTCTTCTTCTTTCTATCACTTGAAGGGAACTTCTTCTTCTCTTTTCTGTTGTCCTTGAAAAGAGGTGACAATTTGCCTAGAGGGGGGTGAATAGGCTAATTAAAAATTTAGACAATTTAAAGCAGCGGAAAAAGGAACGGATATTTCGATCTAGTATCAGAACTTCCGATATCTTCGGAACTTCCGAGATCAATTCGGAATATCCGATAAACTCTGATCAAGTAGACTCAAGATTAGGACAAGCAATTTGAACTACTTGTTCTCAGCAAATGAAATAAGCAACAAAGTAAATTCACGTGACTAAAAAGACGAAAAGAGACAAGTTGGGACACAATAATTTGTTTCCTGGAGTTCGGATCCTTGAGGGGATCGTACGTCTCTGTTGAGGAGGCTCCAAGGAGCCGGGTCTCTTCCAACCCCTTCCTCCCAAACCTCGGTCGCACTTGAGGCTTGGTTCCACTATTTTGTTCCTTCCCTTTCGGAGGCGGAGCCGGCCTTCACAAACTTCTCACGGCGTCCCACAATCCTTGGGGGCTCGTGAGCGACGCCTAGCCGTCTAGGAGTCCTTCAACCTCCAAGAGAAATAAATGCACTTGAATCTCGATCTTGGAAAGGTTCTCTACTTTCTCAAGATGAATAACAACTTAGCCCTAGACTTTCAATCACACTTGACAAACTCTCACTCACTAAATGATCCCTAATATCAAGGAGGAGAGAAGCTCAAAGAATGCTCTAGAGAATACTCAAGAAGCTCAAGTAAATAGTCCAAGCAAGTGTGTACCCAGCAAAAGGAGTGGGAGAGGAGTATTTATAGTTTTGGTTCAAAACTAGCCGTTACCCTCGCACTCAGCCACTCTTCGGAATGTCCGAAGCATACTTCGGAACATCCGAAGAGTGCAAATTACTAGAACTTGGAAAGCTCCCAACGGTCGAGAAACTACAGACATCGGAATGTCCGATAGCAACTTCGGAACATCCGATGTAACCCAGAGAGGGAACCAAGCTAAACAACACCAAGTCCTCATCGGAATGTCCGAAAATAGACATCGGAACATCCGAGCAAAACAGAGAGTTCCCAAACAGGAAAACAACCACTTCGGAACTTCCGAAGAAGCAACTTCGGACAGTCCGAACCAAATAGAGAGTTCCCAAACAAAGGAACAGCAGGCATCGGAACATCCGATGTACCACATCGGAATGTCCGACCCTAGAAGAGCACAACGGACTAAAGCACAACTACACTTCGGAACTTCTGAAACATCGGAATGTCCGATACGACATCGGAACATCCGACTTGAACTTTAACACAAACTTCATTCCGAAGCGAGAGAGGACACTACTAACTCTTGAGAGACTCGACTAAATTCATCTTGAGTGAGGATACCATCTCTAAGTCAATTTCAATGCATCCCTCTTAATAGTACGGCAATCCTATGACTTTAAAAAATCAAAAATTACAAGCTCAAATACCGTTTTTCTTACTCAACGTCACTAGGGGATACTTCACGTACATAGACAATCTCTTCTTGAAGCATTTACCTGTTCATAAACTAGTTGAACACATTAGTTTCTTTAATCGTTTGTCATTAATCACCCAAAACACATTTAGGGGGCCTAGATGCACTTTCACTTCTCCTCCCATGATGCTTTACCTGCAAGTTTAGGATATTTTGTGCGAATATGGTTGAGATCACCACACTCATAGCTTCTTGGAGGGCCACCACCACCTCTCTTTATCATTCTCACATTTTGCAAAGCTTTGTTAAAGCGAGAAGAGAGTAGTGACAAGTCTTCTTCTGGGAATTGCTCAATCTGTTCATCGGTTAGTGAAGACAAGAAAGATAGAGCAAAACTTGAAGAAGCATTATTATGAGACATGTTAGATTGGGAGGTCAAAGCAATTGATTTATGATCATTCTTCCTAGCAAGAACATCCAATTCATGAGTTTTCAGCTTAGAATAAAGAACACCTAGGTCTCCTCCAGCTCCTACACGGTAAGGTCCATCACCGCATCCAGCGCAACAGCAAACCGGGCAAGGTACACAACTGCAGCGTCGCTCTCAAGGTTTATCAGTGCGCTAGTGACACCTCCCCTCGAGAGTGTAGACGGAAGACAAACTCCCTCAGCTCATCAGCATAATCAGCAGAAATCCTCCTCAGGGCAAGTCGTGCTGTCTCCTAGATGCCGGCATCAAAACTAGCCTCCTTACTGTGATGTTGACGGGGCGGCTTGCCTTCGTTTTCTCCAGAGCATAAATAGTAACTTTGGTGGTCATGCCCCGAGCCTTCCGGTTAACAATTCAAGTGTTGGCCCTGTAGATTGGCCTGTCAAAACCTCCCAACACTTGGAGCATCCTCTAAAGCTTCGCGACGTAGCCTTCCTCACGCTCTCCGTAGGTGTGGGTCATCATCATCTGCCAAAAGACAGCTATCATGAGAACGAAACAATTTAAAACAAAGTAAAAGCAAGATAAATTCAGCAAGGGGTATGAAACACAAAAGAGGTGATAAGTCAAGAATTCACTCATCATCTTGGCAAATTTTAACTTTAGAAAATAGTTTTATCCTCTCTAACGACCATTCTAACAAAGAGCAAGTCCTACAGTCAGTATGACTCTAATACCACCTCTATCGGGAACCAAATGTGCAAACCCGGACCCTAAGTGTATTCTACACTAGTCCAGGATCACACTAGTGCACACCGTCTAAACACAGGTGAATATCGCAATCATACACAACGGAAATATAAATAAAATCTTTATTTAAATTTTAACCGGTTGAGTTAACCTTATGGTCACCTTACAAAGATACACCTCATAGGGCTAAGTCTCAATAAATAAACTATAGCGAAAATGTAAAGAAGACTCATGGTGTCCAATCAATATGCCACCAGCAATAGGCTGGACTCGCTCCCTAGTTCATCGGCTCCTCTTGGAAATCCTCCTCCAAAGCTGGCATGGATTCTTCCTCAAATGATGTTTGTGTTGTTGCAAGGAGTGAGTACTTAAAGCACTCAACAAGTTGTGCACAGAATGCAGGCTATTAATACATGCATGGCTTATTCCAAGGACAAGCTATTGGTTGTTTTGCAATAAACAACATTCATAGATAATCATAATAGATTGAAAAACAGTAAAATAATGACAACAATAATAACTTTCACAATTATTTCTCAATTTGTTACATCCCAATTTTTGCTTTTATTAAATTTATTGAGTTATTTGAATTTTTGGAATTTTCTAGAATTTATTTAGATTTATTTGGAATTAATTTAAATTAATACATCTATTAGATTATATAAATATTTGGAATTTTCATATAAAGTTTTGTTGAAAATATTTTATTTTAGTTCAAAATGTCTCAAAATATTTTCTAGAATTTTTCTAGAATTGATCTGGTATTTTTATTACCTTAAATGAATTAGTTTAAATTTTGGAATTTAAATTAATTGGAAAATCCCGGAAAAATTGTTTGAGTAGTATCGGGCCGAAGCCCAACACTGTGCAGCTCGAGCCACCAGCCCAGCCCAACTGCGTCGCTCGAACCCTAACACTATCCATGTTAGCGGTTGGATTTTGATCCAACAGCTATGAACCTGTTGCGTTGCCGCTGCTGAGGAACCGTCCGATTTGGACACGTGTACGCTGGGATTTCCACTGCGACGCCTCACCATGTGGAGGTCGGATTCCACTGCTGCAACAGTCATCCCATGATTTTATGCTGAATCCAGACGTCGAGGCCGGTATTTAATGCCCCGTATCGCGCATCGTGTAGAGTTTCTCGAGTCATGCAAGAACCCTAAAGCACCGCCACCTGGGTTGCTATGAAGCCGCCGGGAGAGCTTGCCGTAGTTGAGGCGCTTCACCGCTGCGAGTTTGGTTGATTTCCGTCGTTGTTGAGCCGTCCCGGTCACTGTTGAGCACAGATCTGGGTTCGCCATGACAAGCCGCATTCAAGGGGACATCTCACCTCACCGGAAATCCACGGGAACGCCGTCAGTCGGGTCATCATCTTCCTCTTCGGTGAACAGCGCCGCCGGGAGTCACCGCCAACCTTTCGAGCTCTACACATTGTCCGATCCCGATCCAACCGTCCAGGTACACCCACGTAGTTTTCTTCTCAGTGAATTAGATGCAATCTGAACTGTTGAATCTAGGATAGAAGGCTAGGATCCTACCACGTAGAGGTTTTCCAGCCCCGTAGATCAAATCAAATCTAGACCATAGATTTATAATTGAAGGGCTGGGATGAAGATGCATAAGGGTAGCAATAGCTCACCACGTGCCCTGGTCTGGCGGAGATCGGATACAATCTGGACCGTTCAATTTGGATTGAACGGCTTGGATCGATTCACATAGCTTAGTTCGGGTAGATTGTAGCCGTTAGATCTTACATGGACGAATTGGATGGTGCCACATAGTTTGGTATTTGCGCATGTTAGATCGCATCGAAACCGTCCGATTTGATTTCTTCGGCTCAGATCAAACCGTTTAGTGTTTCTGGAATCTATCGGCAACCATTGGATTGTAGTTGGATGGCCCAGATTCGCCCATGCATCGAGTACCGGGATGTGCCACATCATCCCTAAAGCACGGTAGTCTAGATGTAATCTCGACCATTGAGATTCAAATGTGTAGCCTAGATTTCACTGCACCGTGAGCCAATCGCACGATGCAACGTGTACGCGCAGGAGTTGAGGCACCATTGGCCAGCGCCGGGCACGATGACGTCATCAGTGACATCATGATGATGTCATTGGTGTGACCCACATGTCAACTGAGAGAAACGTGGGTGCTGACGTCAGCAGTGACATCATCAGTGGGGCCCACATGTTAGTGGGACCAAGTCGTGTGGATCGGGTCTGTGGTGAACCCGAGCCGGGCGTGGACCGAGTCCATGCGTCGGAGGCGAAAAGGCCATACCAGAACGTGCCATGTGTCCAGCTGATGTCACAGTGACGCAATAAATCCAATTTCCAATAGAAAAATAATTCATTTAATTGGGATTTTTCTTCTTAATGTATTTTCAAATTCAAATTGCTCGTTCTTGCTCATACGAACTCCGATTGTGGTGATTCCAGAGCTTAAAAATTTGTAAAATTGTGCTCATTTGATTATGCATTTTATTTAATTTTTGGAGTTGTATTGCACTATATTATTGGTTATTTATTGTTTATTTATCCGATTCGCGTAGACGTTGAGTTGCCCGAAGGCTTCGAGGGAGAGTTGTTGACTCAAGAAGAAGGTCCAAAGCTTAACCAAGGCCTTTTCCAAGGTAAGTTGTGCTTTGACAATGTTGATCCTACTTTTGAAATTTATGTTATTTTAGATTATTACATGCTAGTTCAATTAAACTGCTTTCAATTAATTTGGGAATAGTTAAACACCCATTTAAATTTTGCCACCTTGTCTTTAATAGTGGTATGCCCTAATTCATTTGGCACCCTAGATTATAGAATAATAGTTGGACACTAATAATTTGCCAACATGCGTTAATTAGACCGTAAATAATCTGCTTAGGCATGCATTCTGTTATTGATATAATTTTGGAATATTGAAAATTAATCTTCACCTAATGAGATATGGAACATGTTTAAGAGAATGTGACATGTGTTGTTGATGATATGATGTCACGTGGTGCGTGGTAATCAACCAGGTGAGAAAATGATTTAGACAGGGGCAAGTGGCTAGGAACTGGTGGGCCTGTGTGGCAATGGGTGATGAGTGATTGTGCGGGTTGTGTGCTATTGAGTGTTGGATGTCTTGCCTCAGTCATCTAAGGACTTAACCTTGCAAGAATTTGAACAGAGTATAGCATACAACCACATGTTTGGAATGGGACAGACCTGGTTGAGTAAGTTACTGATATCTTGCATGCGGTACCTCGGGGTGATAGTGACATAGGGGTGTAGCTGTACGGGGGAGCGTACTTATGTTGGTCCTATACTTCGGCTCTGTGTGAGGGGAGTGATAGTGAAGGCAATACTTGAAAGGTTCACATGATAAGCTAGAAGTTTCTGAAAAGCTTTGTTACGGTAAATCGCCTGTGTGGTGAGTGACTGTATCTTGTGGGTAAAGTGTATAAACTCTGTAGAATGTAAAACCTTTTCGAATAGCGGTGTCCACGTTATTGGACATTACTCGGGGATTACAGTCACGGGTTAGACTTTCATAAAATGAACTTGGGATGGTGGATAGTATGGTATGTAAGCCATGCATGTAGTAATAGCCTGCATTCAGTGCACAACTTATTGATTGCTTTAAGTACTCACCCCTTGCAACAACATAAACATCAGTTGAGGAAGAATCCACACCAGCTTTGGAGGAGGAGCCGATGAACTAGGAAGCGAGCCCAGTTAGTTGCCTATGGCGTATTGATTGGAAACCATGAGTTCTATTTATTTCCTACTACAGTTTATTTATTTTGAGACTTAGCCGTGTGAGGTGTATCTTTGAAAGTTGACCATAATGTTAACTCAACTGGTTATAATTTAAATAAAGACTATATTTATATTTCTACTGTGTATGATTGTGATATTCATCTGTGTTGAGACGGTGTGCACTAGCTTGATCCTGGACTAGTGTGGAATACACCGAGGGTTCGGTTTTGCACATTCGGGTCCTGACAGAGGTGGTATCAAAGCCATACTAACTGTAGGACTTTCCCTTAGTTAGAATGGTCGTTAGCAAGGATAAAACTATTTTCTAAAGTTAAAATTTGCCAAGATGATGAACGAATTCTCGACTTATCCCCTCTTTCTTGTTTCATACCCCTTGCTCAATTTTTTCTTTATTTAAATATGACATGCATGGCTAATGCTACATGCATGGCTTATTACAAGGACATGCTATTTCGTTGTTTTGCAGTAAACAGCATTCACAGATAATTACAATAGATTGAAAAGAAGTAAAGCAATAATAACAATAATAACTTTCACAATTATTTCTCAAGTACGGCATTTCTCATCCTTAATCAATTTCATCATTTTCATACCATAATATCCACTATTCCAAGTTCATTTTTGTCGGGACCCCGAATTTGCAAATCCGGACCCTCTGTGTATTCAGCACTAGTCCAGGAACGCGCTAGTGCACACAGTCTTAACATCGGTAAGTATCACAATCATACCAATCGATATTATCAAAGTACTTTATTTAAATAACCAAAGTGGTTACTTGACCTTATGGCCAAGTTACAAATATATGCCTTGCAAGGCAGAACTTATTAAAAGAGAAATAACTGCAGCGGAAAATCAAATAAACTTCGTGGCGCCATCCAGTATACCACAGGCAACTGACTGGGCTCGCATCCCTAAGTAGTCGGGTCCTCTTGGAGTTCCTCCTCCAATCTTTGGCGTAGTCTCCTCTTCAACTGGTATTGTGTTGAGGCAAGGGTGAGTACTTGGTACTCAGCAAGTCATGCACAGAATGCAAGCTAATATACTATATGCATGGCTTGGTACAAAGGAATAGCTTAAGGTATATTTGCGGTAAACAGCATTTGACAAGTAATATAAGTAGATTCGAAAGCAGTAAAAACAAGTAAAGCATAAATAACTTTTCAAAAAGTTTAAATAACATTTTTCCCCATCCTAAACCATATTTCCATCATCTTCTTTGTTAAACCACCCAACTTTTCAAATCCAAGTTATTTTCAGAAAATCTAACCCTTGACTGTAATTCCCGAGCATTGTCCAGTACCGTGGACTCGGCTATTCAAATAGATTCTACACTCTGCAGAGGTTATGCACTTTACCCACAAGATACAATCCACTCACCACGTCGGTAGTGAATCGCCATACAAGAGTATGCGAATGAGCGATCATAACAAAGCCTTTGGAAGCCTCAAACAACACAGGTGGTCCTCTCAGACGTGCTCTACACCATCCCTTCCCTTAGCCAAGGCGAAGTATGGGACCAACACACCGTTAGATGGGTACCTGGCCACACCACGATACGCTCCCCGCACAATCACACAAACGGTGTAATCGACACCCGAGGCTCCACAAGTGAGTCCTTAGCGACTTAGTCAACTAGGGCCGTCCCATTCCAGCCATGTGGTTGCAAGTATGACCCAGTTCAAAGGCTTGCAAGGTTAAGTCCTTAGAGTGACCAGGGCAAGACTACCCGAAAAACCAAATCATCTTCCCCAAAGGCCACACCGCCCACCTGACATTACTCTTGCCACATGCCCTGGCCGAAATCGCTTATCAAACCCCAGTTGATTACCATGCACCACGTGCCGTCAACATCACATGATACTTTTCCAAAACAGGTTCAATATATCATTAAGTCCATATTAGCATTTGATTGTCCAAAATCATGTCATGAGCACGTAGCAGGTCTAAGCGGCATACTACAACGGTCCAAACCCATGTTGGCAATCTAATAATGTCCAACTAGTAAACCACAACTAGGGTGACAAAGGATCATGGCACATACTTAAGTAATCAAGGTGTCATATAGCAAATTGGTATTTATCTAACCCCCAGGTTTAAACCAAAGTATCTTTCTAATTAAACTAGCATGCAATAGTTTAAATCAAAATAGATTTCGAAATAGGATCAATATGGTCAAAGCACAACTTGCCTTCAAAAAGCACTTGCTCTTGGTCTTGAGTTGGATCCTGAGTCAATACTTCTCCTTGAATCCTTCCCAAGACTTCAACGCGTCTACTCGTAAAGCGTGCAAATAGCAAATACACAAATAAACACTATGCAAAAGATCCCAAAACTCCAAATAAAATCCATAAACAGAGAGAACATAATTTTCTGGATTTTTAGAAACTGGAATCGTCAAATTTGGAGTTAAAGCATAAAAGTTATGATTATTTAAAGTTTAAATAATCAATTAAATAATATTACAGAGAAAAACTTTAGTCCAAAAATTAAATAAAATTTATATTTAGGTAGATCTTAATTTTATACAAATTTAGAAATTTGAATCACTCAAATCGGAGTTGAAACGCATAAAAGTTATAAGCGTTTGAAGTTTGAATCTAAATTTGAAATCATTATTCGAATTAATAAATCATTTTCTTTTCGGAAATTAATTATTGCGCCAAAGCATGGACACGTGGCAGCTCCTCGATTGGCCTGGCCGACGCCACCGGTCCATGGGCTCGGTCCATGCTCGGCTCGGGTCCACGGTGGACTCGGTCCACGGCCACGTGGATCGACATGTGGGCCCACTCGGGTGACGTCATCGCCGACGTCGTGAGCTCGGCCCAGCGGCCAGCAGTGGGACCTTTGTGGACGTCATGGGTGACGTCAGCGCTTGGCTGGGTTAGCCACTGACATGCGGCCCTCTGACACGCGGGCCCCGCGTGTCAGCGTCACACGCACGCTGGCGTGGGCCAGCGGCCCGACGCGTCGGTCCAACTTCCCGACACGTGGCGCCAATCACGACCGTTGATTTGAAAATCAACGGCGCGGATTAGATCCAGGGTTAACACGCGTTGAAACTACTCGATGCTTGTGGGCCGTTCGATCTAGATCGGACGGTCCAGATCTAATCCTATAATCGCACTGCTACAGCACGTGGCGATTGTGAACCGTTGGATCTTGATCCAACGGTCCAGATCTAATCGGGTTTCTAGGGTGTGGGAAACACGTGAACTCACCGCTGCCGTCCGACCTGGATCCAACGCGCACGGCTCGTGGACGGCGATGGCACGCGGCGGCGCTGGCTTGACCGGAGACGGGGCGGCGACCTTGCCGTCGGCGCTTCGGGCGCGCCCGCCGGCGAGGGGTACTCAACGCTGCCTCGCCTTGGGGAATCCGGATGCAGGCTTGATGACGGCGGAGGGCGACGACGGCGGCAATATCGGCGTTTAATCGCGGCGAACAGACTTCCAACTCCGGCGAGCAATAACGGCGAGGCGGTGGGGATCCTAGCGGCGCGAGCTAGGTTTCGAACGGCGTGGGATGGCGATCCTCGGTATGCCGGGCATTAAATAGCCTCGGCGTCCGTGCAGAAAACGGAGACCTAGCTCTCCACGGCGGCGGACACGGCGGCGGAGTCCAGCTCGGACTCGGGCGGAGACGATGAAATCGTGGCCGTCCACGTGGCACAACCAACGGCCACGATCGCGCGGCCGGTCCGGTCGGACACGGCTTCGTGCAGGTCGGACGGATCTCAGCCGTTGGATCTTGATCCAACGGTTGGGATTGATTAGGGTTAGGAGTGGGTTCGGTCGAGTCAACTGGCTCGGGTCGGACTCGAGTCCGACTCGGTCGGATGAACAGTACTTGACCCGAGTTGGATTTTCCAGCGAATTAATATTTAAAATAATTCCCAGTAATTCATTTAATTCATTAAAAATAGCAAATGACTCAGAAAAATTCCAGAAAAATTCTGGAAAATATTTTGGATCATTTTGGACTCAAATAAAATATTTCCAACAAAAATTTATTTGCAAATTTAAATTCTTTAATTATTTCAAAATGGAATAAATTCAAATAAATTCCAAATAAATCCAAATAAATTCCAGAAAATTCCAAAAATTCACCAAAGTGCCAAATCACACATGAATTTAAGAAAAGCAAAATTTTGGGGTGTTACAAACCTCCCCCCCTTAATAGAATCTCGTCCCCGAGATTCAGGGCTTACTAAAGGAATAGGTTTGGAAATTCTTTCTTCAAATCCTCTTCGCGCTCCCAAGTCGCTTCACTTTCTTCATGGTTGCTCCACTGAACTCTACAGAATCGGGTTGACTTGTTTCTAGTTTCTCGATCCATTGTGTCTAGAATCCTCACAGGGTGCTCCTTATAAGTCAAATCTTCTTGCAACTCAATTGACTCTAGCGGTGTCTGTTCCTCAAGAACTCGGAGACACTTCTTTAACTGGGACACATGGAATACGTCATGCACTCCTGCCAACGACTGTGGCAACTCCAAATTGGTAGGCAACTTCACCTCTGCGACTCAAAATCTTAAATGGTCCAACATAACGGGGTGCAAGTTTCCCTTTGGCATGGAACCTCTTAACTCCCCGAGGCGTAACTCGAGGTAAACAAAGTCTTACGGTTCAAAACTCAAGTCTCGGCGACGATTGTCAAGATAACTCTTCTCGTCGAGATTGGGCTATCTTCAACCTTTCCCTAATTATGGCGACCGCTTCTTGACCTCTTGAAGAATATCAGGCCCAAAGACACGGCTCGCGGTCTCATTCCAATTCAATGGCGTCCGAGTGGTCGACCATCTGATGCCTCAAAAGGTGACATCTGCAAACTAGCCTGATAACTATTGTTGTAATCGAACTCGGCATACGGCAAACTCTTATCCCAAGAGGTAGCATAAGCTAATGCACAAGCTCTTAGCATATCCTCCAATCTGGTTGACTCTTTCTGGTCTGTCCATCCGTCTGTGGATGATAAGGTCATCTTGAAGTTCAAGCGGGTCCCCATGGCTTCATGCAACTTATTCAGAACCTTGAGGTAAATTGGGTACCTCGTCCGATACAATCCTCCTTGGCACTCCGTTCAAACAAACAATCCTGATCATGTAAAACTCTGATAACTTATCTCCATAGTAAGTGGTCTTCACTGGGATAAAATGGGCTAATTTATTCAAGCTATAAACTATAAACCATATGGAGTCATAACCTCCTTGAGTCTTCGGAAAACCGGTAATTAAATCCATTCCGATTTCCTCCAACTTCCACTCAGGTATTTTTAGCGGCTGTAGCAATCCTGCTGGTTTCGATGCATTGCCTTGACTCTCGGCATACGCCGCACAATGCAACATGCTCGGCAACTTCACGTTTCATACTCGGCCACCAGAATCTCTCCTTGAGATCCCGATACATCTTGGCGCTTCGGATGAATCGAGTACTTGGAGTCATGGGCTTCTTCGAATCGAGTTGCTTTAACTCCTTTTGTTAGGCACACAAATGCGATCCTTCATCCATAACGTGCCTTGCTCGTCTAGCTTGGAAATCCTTTGCCTTGCCTTCCTCCATTTTGGACTTAATCCTACGGATCTTGTCATCATCCTTCATCCTTCGGATCTGGTCCTCTAAAGTAGGCTTTACTTCCAAGGCGGCCAAGAATCCGCTAGGTACAACCTCAATCTTCATTTTCTGGAAATCCTCACATAACTCATCCTGACTTGTGGCTAGCAACGTACTCACGGTATGGCTTTTCCGGCCAGAGCGTCGGCTACTACATTGGCCTTCCCGGGATGGTAATGGATTCCAACATTGTAGTCCTTGATTAACTCTAACCATCTCCTCTGCCTCATATTCAGATCCGACTGGGTGAATATGTACTTAAGGCTCTTATGATCCGTATATACTTCACATCTGTTTCCAATCAGATAGTGACGCCATATCTTCAAGGCATGCACTACGGCGGCTAACTCTAGGTCATGTGTCGGATAATTTTCCTCATGCGGCCTCAACTGCCTTGATGCATAAGCGACGACCTTTCCATTCTCGTGACAAGACACATCCAAGTCCTTGGCGCGATGCGTCACAATAAATATCGAAGCTTTGAGCAACATCCGGTAGAACTAACACCGGTGCTGATGTCAATCGCTTCTTCAGCTCCTGAAATCCTTCCTCACATTCTGGCGTCCATGCAAACTTCTTTTCCTTCTTCAGCAATTGCGTAAGAGGTTTCGCAATTGTCGAAAAGCCTTCGATGAAACGGCGGTAATATCCTGCCATTCCAAGGAAACTCCGAACTGGGTCACGATCTTGGTGCTCCCAATGTAACACGGCTTCTACTTTGCTTGGATCTACGGCGACTCCTTCTGCGGTCATTACATGTCCAAGAAACTCCACCTTGTCCTTCCAAAAATCACACTTGCTGAACTTGGCGAAAAGTTGCTTTGTTCCTCGGCTTTTCCAAAACTCGCCTTAAGTGTTCGGCATGTTCATCCTCTGTCTTGGAGTAGACTAGGATATCGTCTATGAACACGACGACAAACTTGTCCAAATATTCCATGAACACCTTATTCATCATATTCATGAAATAAGCTGGCGCATTCGTCAGCCCAAAGGACATAATCAGAACTCGTAATGTCCATATCTTGACGAGAATGCAGTCTTGAATATCTCCTGATCGGATCTTCAATCGATGGTATCCCGATCTCAGATCAATCTTGGAGAAAACTCGGCTCCTCTTAATCGATCAAACAAATCATCAATCCTGGGTAGCGGATACTTATTCTTCACGGTGACTTCATTGAGTGCACGGTAGTCAATGCACATCCTGAAACTCCCGTCCTTCTTCTTGACAAACAAAGCGGTGCTCCCCACGGCGACTAACTTGGTCCGATAAATCCTTTCTCCATTAACTCTTCTATTTGTTTCTTCATCTCTACCAACTCCTCGGTAGACATCCGATAGGGTCTCTTTGCTATCGGTCTTTGCACGGTACAAGTTCTATCACAAACTCTATGTCCCTGTCGCGGCATACTGTAGATCTTCGGGAAAACATCGGGTACTCACTCACTACCGGGACATCCTCTATGCTGATTGCCTTGGTACTGTTAACCATCAGCTGTCCATCTCTAAGCTGCAGTGGCTTGAAATTCCACTTTCTTCCCACACGGGCTCTCAATCGAGATAGTCCTTCGTCCACAATCCAATACAGCCTTGTGCTTGTATAACCAATCCATACCAAATATAACATCTAATGTCTGGCTCTCAAAAATTATAAGGTATGATAGTAAATCTATTACATCTATTAGTATTCTCACCGGAACATCCTACTTCCGCTCGGAGTTCGGAACCAGGGTTTGAACTAAAAGCATGCACTTAAGTCTTGCAATTCTCAAGTCATTTCTAGTAGCAAAGCCTTGCGAAACAAACGAATGCTGAAGCTCGAGTCAAACAAAGCATTGCAGTCTTGAGTTAACAAGTAACTTACCCGATCACGACGTCCGTAGCATTTTTGCAAAGGTGCATCCGCGGTGACATGGTTGACTCGGCCTCTCACCACGATGCAGGGTGTGGCTCTCGTGCGGGCGTCCTAGCTGGGGTGGTTCCTAGATTGAAGCGAATCGGGGTCGCTCTGCTGTCTTCTTTGGACAAGCTGTTGGCAAAGTGTCACTGGCTCGTTCTGCGATTGTAGCGGCGTCTCACTTGTTCCTTCTTTGGCTGCCTGGGGTAGCGTTTCTAGCGGGTGGGTGCAGTAGTTTTGATTGGCAGGTCTTGGTGCCGGGAGGGTGTCCTTGTTGCATTCTCGTGGTTGGAATCAAGAATTGATTTGGTGCAACTCTCAAGCTGCTATGCGTTCCTGGCGTGATCCTTCTTTGTTGCATCCTGCGCTTCTGTTCTCATCCAGTTCCTTGCGCTTGTCCTCAAGAATAAGCGCCTTATTCACCAACTCTTGGAAATCTGGAAAGGTGTGGGTGATCAATCCTACTTGCAATCCTGAGTTAAGTCCCTTCATGAAACGAGGTATGCCTGGATTTATCCGTCGCTACATCCTCAGTGCGTAGCGTGCTAAGCTGTGTGAACTTGTTCGTAGTCGACCACCGGGCTGATTACCTTGCTTCATGCTCTGAACTCCTCCTTCTTAAGGTCCATAATTCCTTCAGGCACGTGATCTTGTCGGAATGCGGTGTGAACTCTTCCCAAGTGATATCTTGAGGGTTCTCTGCGTGGCACGAAGTTCTCCCACCATTCGTAATTTGTTCCTTCCAAGCGATGAGAAGCGTAAAGTACCTTCTCATTCCCTATGCATTGAGCTATGTGTAGCTTCCTCTCAATTGATCTTAACCAATCGTCGGCCTCCAACGGATTGGCATTCCCGAAGAAAGTGGGTGGGTGAGTCCTCATGAACTCGACGGCCTTGTATTACGGCGTGGTCACGATTAACTTGATTAGCGATGGCCTGAGCGGTGACGTGCTGCATTTGTTGCATCATAGCATGCATCAACTGGGTCTGAGCAGCAAGAAATGCTCCAAAATTCTGCACATCCAGTGGCGGTGCTGGTGCTCCATCATTGGGGTTTTCTGTTGGGCGAGATCCACTCCCATTGCTTCCAAAGTTTCCACGGGTGGTTACCATCTGTCGATTTGCTCTAGGTTTAGAGATGAGAGGGAAACAAGAATAGACAAGTAATATGGAACTTATGCGGGGCGAAAGGGGTAACTTTAAGGTCCATCTTTATTATTAATAACTTGGTATGGCTGCTTACAATGCCTAAGGGCCTTGCAACACATACTGCACACTCAGCAAACAAAGCAAATCCAAATCGAACTACTCTGGAGTCTAACGCCTAAAGGGTGACTCTTTATTTTACGACGTGACTCGGCGAAGGAGTCTCACTATAGAACCTAAGCTCACTCATCGAGAAAACCTCCACGGCCTGGGTACGGGTGCTGCGGCATAGGCGCGAAACGATCGCCATGTCCAAATGACTATGTCATCTGTGGTAGTCGAAGAAGCGATGTCCTCATCGAGATCCGACTCCTCTGGATCCGGCTCGTGTAGCTCAATCTTGGCTCTGGGTCTGGTCCGTACAAAGTCATTTCCAACTCGTCAATCCTTCGTAGAAGGTGTGCCACATACTCCTGAGCTTCCCGCCATCTGTTCTTCTCTGTCGTGATTTCCTTGCGGGCCTTCTGTAGCTCCTTGCTTGTATTATCTAGTACATCTTCCTGGGCGACGACGAATCGTGCCAACTGTGTAACCGTGGCATTCTCATCCTGAATCGCCTTCGGGTCAAGAAGGTTATCGCTGCGCGGATGGTAACGGAACACCGTACTCTCCAATTCTCTGGCGTAGATACGGGTAATGTGCCGCATTGCTCGTCGTGATACTTCTTGGATACCCATCTGCATTGTAGATCTTCTGGCAGTGCAGTGTATCGGACGATTGCCTGGGCCCCTCTTCCTGACAGGTACCTCAATCCTCACGTCACAAGCCTTGATCAATCCTGCTTGCCTGATCACTTCCACTTGGTATTGGGGCTTCTCAAAATCTCCGAGAGTCTGTAGCATATGCCAAAGTTCCGCGGCGTGACCAACTCCTAGATCAACGTAGTTGAACTCTTCCTCCATCTGTCACAAGAGTGCTTTACGTAAGAACTCGGAATTTTTGAATTGTGACAAGGTAAGGAAAAATTTTAGCAAGAGACAAGAAAAGAGAGAAGGGGATAAGTTGAGATGTCATTTCTTATCTTGACAAACTTTTAGCTTTTAGAAAATAGGTTTTATCCTCACTACGACCATTCTAGCTTAGGGTTGAGCCTACAGTCAAGTATGGCTCTGATACCACCTCTGTCGGGACCCCGAATTTGCAAATCCGGACCCTCTGTGTATTCAGCACTAGTCCAGAACAGCGCTTAGTGCACACAGTCTTAACATCGGTAAGTATCACAATCATACCAATCGATATTATCAAAGTACTTTATTTAAATAACCAAAGTGGTTACTTGACCTTATGGCCAAGTTACAAATATATGCCTTGCAAGGCAGAACTTATTAAAAGAGAAATAACTGCAGCGGAAAATCAAATAAACTTCGTGGCGCCATCCAGTATACCACAGGCAACTGACTGGGCTCGCATCCCTAAGTAGTCGGGTCCTCTTGGAGTTCCTCCTCCAATGCTGGCGTAATCTCCTCTTCAACTGGTATTGTGTTGAGGCAAGGGTGAGTACTTGGTACTCGACAAGTCATGCATGAGAATGCAAGCTAATATACTATATGCATGGCTTGGTACAAAGGAATAGCTTAAGGTATATTTGCGTGTAAACACATTTGACAAGTAATATAAGTAGATTCAAAGCAAGAAAAACAAGTAAAGCATAAATAACTTTTCAAAAGTTTAAATAACATTTTTCCCCATCCTAAACCATATTTCCATCATCTTCTTTGTTAAACCACCCAACTTTTCAAATCCAAGTTATTTTGAGAAAATCTAACCCTTGACTGTAATTCGAGCATTGTCGATCACAGTGGACTCGGCTATTCAAATAGATTCTACACTCTGCAGAGGTTATGCACTTTACCCACAAGATACAATCCACTCACCACGTCGGTAGTGAATCGCCATACAAGAGTATGCGAATGAGCGATCATAACAAAGCCTTTCGGAAGCCTCAAACAACACAGGTGGTCCTCTCAGACGTGCTCTACACCATCCCTTCCCTTAGCCAAGGCGAAGTATGGGACCAACACACCGTTAGATGGGTACCTGCCACACCCACGATACGCTCCCCGCACAATCACACAAACGGTGTAATCGACACCGAGGCTCCACAAGTGAGTCCTTAGCGACTTAGTCAACTAGGGCCGTCCCATTCCAGCCATGTGGTTGCAAGTATGACCAGTTCAAAGGCTTGCAAGGTTAAGTCCTTAGAGTGACCAGGGCAAGACTACCCGAAACCAAATCATCTTCCCTGCCACACCGGCCCACTGATTACTCTTGCCACATGCCCTGGCCGAAATCGTTTATCAAACCCCAGTTGATTACCATGCACCACGTGCCGTCAACATCACATGATACTTTTCCAAAACAGGTTCAATATATCATTAAGTCCATATTAGCATTTGATTGTCCAAAATCATGTCATGAGCACGTAGCAGGTCTAAGCGGCATACTACAACGGTCCAAACCCATGTTGGCAATCTAATAATGTCCAACTAGTAAACCACAACTAGGGTGACAAAGGATCATGGCACATACTTAAGTAATCAAGGTGTCATATAGCAAATTGGTATTTATCTAACCCTGTGTTTAAACCAAAGTATCTTTCTAATTAAACTAGCATGCAATAGTTTAAATCAAAATAGATTTCGAAATAGGATCAATATGGTCAAAGCACAACTTGCCTTCAAAAAGCACTTGCTCTTGGTCTTGAGTTGGATCCTGAGTCAATACTTCTCCTTCGAATCCTTCCGGCACTTCAACGTCTACTCGTAAAGCGTGCAAATAGCAAATACACAAATAAACACTATGCAAAAAGATCCCAAAACTCCAAATAAAATCCATAAACAGAGAGAACATAATTTTCTGGATTTTTAGAAACTGAATCGTCAAATTTGGAGTTAAAAGCATAAAGTTATGATTATTTAAAGTTTAAATAATCAATTAAATAATATTACAGAGAAAAACTTTAGTCCAAAAATTAAATAAAATTCATATTTAGGTAGATCTTAATTTTATACAAATTTAGAAATTTGAATCACTCAAATCGGAGTTGAAACGCATAAAAGTTATAAGCGTTTGAAGTTTGAATCTAAATTTGAAATCATTATTCGAATTAATAAATCATTTTCTTTTTCGAAATTAATTATTGCGTCGCAAGCATGGACACGTGGCAGCTCCTGATTGGCCTGCCGACGCCACCGGTCCATGGGCTCGGTCCATGCTCGGCTCGGTCCACGGTGGACTCGGTCCCACGGCTCACGTGGATCGACATGTGGGCCCACTCGGGTGACGTCATCGGCCGACGTCGGCGAGCTCGGCCACAGCGGCAGTGGGACCGCGTGGACGTCATGGGTGACGTCGGCGCTGGCTGGTTAGCCAGCGACATGCGGGCCCTCGACACGCGGGCCGCGTGTCGGCGTCTACACGCACGCTGCGTGGGCCAGCGGCCCGACGCGTCGGTCCAACTTCCCGACACGTGGCGCAATCACGACCGTTGATTTGAAAATCAACGGCGCGGATTAGATCCAGGGTTAACACGTTGAAACTACTCGATGCTTGTGGGCCGTTCGATCTAGATCGGACGGTCCAGATCTAATCCTATAATCGCACTGCTACAGCACGTGGCGATTGTGAACCGTTGGATCTTGATCCAACGGTCCAGATCTAATCGGGTTTCTAGGGTTTGGGAAACACGTGAACTCACCGTTGCCGTCCCGATCCGGATCCAACGCGCACGGCTTCGTGGACGGCGATGGCACGCGGCGCTACCGGGCTTGACCGGAGACGGACGATTTACCTTGCCGTCGGCGCTTCGGGCGCGCTCCGGCGAAGTGAGGGTACTCCGAACGCTGCCTCGCCTTGGGGAATCCGGACCGGGCTTGATGACGGCGAGGACGACGGACGGCAGCAATATCGGCGTTTAATCGCGGCGAACAGACTTCCAACTCCGGCGAGCAATAACGGCGAGACGGTGGGGATCCTAGCGGCGCGAGCTAGGTTTCCGAACCGGCGTGGGATGGCGATCTCGGGTATGCCGGGCATTAAATAGCCTCGGCCTGCGTAAAACGGAGACCTAGCTCTCACTACGGCATGACACGCGGCGGAGTCCAGCTCGGACTCGGGCGGAGACGATGAAATCGTGGCCGTCCACGTGGCACAACCAACGGCCACGATCGCGCGGCGCGACCGGTCCGTCGGACACGGCCGTGCTGGTCGGACGGATCTCAGCCGGTGGATCTTGCTCCACCGGTTGGGATTGATTAGCGTTCGGCGTGGGTTCGGTCGAGTCAACTGGCTCGCGTCGGACTCGCGTCCGACTCGATCGGATGAACAAGATTTGACCCGAGTTGGATTTTCCAGCGAATTAATATTTAAAATAATTCCCGATAATTCATTTAATTCATTAAAAATAGCAAATGACTCGTAAAAATTCCAAAAATTCGAAAATATTTTGGATCATTTTGGACTCAAATAAAATATTTCCAACAAAAATTTATTTGCAAATTTAAATTCTTTAATTATTTCAAAATGGAATAAATTCAAATAAATCCCAAATAAATCCAAATAAATTCCAGAAAATTCCAAAAATTCACCAAAGTGCCAAATCACACATGAATTTAAGAAAAGCAAAATTTTGGGGTGTTACAATTTTCTAAAAGTCTAACCCTTGACTGTAATCCCCGAGTAATGTCCAATATCGTGGACACGGCTATTCTAATAGGTTTTACACTCTGCAGAGGATATACACTTTACCGACAAGATCCAGTCACTCACCACATAGGCGATAATTCGTAACAAAGTCTTTCAAAAATTTCTGTCTTAACATGTGAATCTTCCCGGTATTGCCTTCACTATCACTCCCCTCACACAGAGCCGAAGTATAGGAACCGACACATACCATTGGATGGGTACCAAGCCTCAGCACAGGTATGCTCCCCTGTATAGCTACACCCCTATGTAACTATCACCCTAATGTACCACATGCATGATATCAATAACTTACTCAATTAGGTGTGTCCCATTCTAGACATGTGGTCATATGCTAGACTCAGTTCAAATTCTTACATGGTTAAGTCCTTAGATGACCGAGGCAAGACTTCCAACGCTCAATGGCACACAGCCCGCACAATCACTCATCACCCATTGCCAAACATGCCAACCATTTCCTTGCCACCTGCCCCCGTCTAAATCATTTTCTCACTCGGTTAATTACCATACACCACGTGCCATCATATCATCAACAACACATGTCACATTCTCTTAAACATGTTCCATGTCTCATTAAGTCAAGATTAACTTTCAACATTCCAAAATTATATCAATTATACGATGCATGGCTAAGCAAACTATTTACAGTCTAATTAACCCACGTTGGCAAAGTATTTATGCCCAACTATTATTCCATGACCTAGGGTGACAAAATGAATTAGGGCATACAATTATTAAAGACAAGGTGTCACAATTCAAATGGGTGTTTAACTATTCCTAAATTACATGAAAGCATTTTAATTCAACTAGCATGCAGTAATTTCAAACAACATAAACTTCAAAAGTAGGATCAACATGGTCAAAGCACAACATGCCTTGGAAAAGGTCTTGATTATGTTATGGACCTTCTTCTTGAGTCAACACCTCTCCCTCGAAGCCTTCGGGCAACTCAATGTCTACGTGAATTGAATAAATAAATAACCAATAACAGAGAACAATTTTACAAATTTTTAGGCTCTGGAATCACCTCAATTGGAGTTTGTATGAGCAAGAATGAGCAATTCAAAGTTTTAAAATACATTAAAAAGAAAAAATCCGAATTAAATGAATTATTTTTCTACTGGAAATTTGATTAATTGCATCACGCTTGCGTCAGCTGGACACATGGCACGCTTTGGTGCAGCCACATCGCCTCTAGCACATCGACTTAGTCCACGCTCGGTTCTGGTCCATGGTGGACCTGGTCCACGCGACTTAGTTCCACTAACATGTGGGCCCCACTGCTGACATCACTGCTGATGTCAGCACCCACGGTTCTCTCGGCTCACGTGTGGGTCTCAATGATGACGTCATCATGACATCATCGATGACATCAATGCACCTGGCGTTGGCCAGCAGCGCCTTGACTCCCGCGCTTACACGTGGCAGCGTGCGATTGGCTCGCGGTGCGGTGGAATCTGGGCTACATGTTTGAATCTCAATGGCCGAGATTACATCTAGAATGCCATGCTTTAGGGATGACGCGGCACATCCTAGTACTCGACGCGTGGGCATATCTAGGCCATCCAACTACAATCCAACGATTGTCATTATGACACTACGGAATGTCGTAGTCTTTCAAAATGTGAAAATAAAGGTTAAAACTTTACGTTATGCCGTTTAATCGCGTTTTCGGGCCGATTTCGGGAGTTTGGGCCTTTCCGGGGAAGTTTGGGCCCAAGGGGGATGAGTTGTGGGCTTTAGTGGAAGGGGTATGGGCCCATGAGGGGGGGAGGAGACCATGTTAAGGGGGCTTGGTGCACCCCCTCCCTGCCCTAGCCGCCCCCCACACGCCGCCTCCCTCCTTGTGGCGCCTCCCCCTCTCCCCAATCTAGCCGCCGCCCCCCACATTGCCGTGCGCCCCCCCTCCATCTTCCCCCTTGCACCACCACTTCTCCCCTCCCCTCTCCACCATCCTTGCTGCCCTAGGGGATCCCCTCACCTCACCATCCCGCTGTTTTCACCATTGGAGTGCTCCGCAACAAGGAGATCCGGTGGATTTGGAGAGAAGAAGGAGATCGGGAGAACCGGGAGGAGATTCGCCGGTTCATCGTTCGTCGAGCGAAGATATGGCTAGGGGTAGTCCTTGGGGATGGTATAGGTGCTGTGCTAGAGGGTATTTGGATGCTTTTAGATCAAGAGGTGGTGCTGTGATTGGGTAGATTGGTTTAAATCTAGATGTTTCTTAATTCCCTGTTTCGGGCAGATTGTGCAGTCGACCTAGGGTTTGAGTTTTCGCGATTTTAGAGTCGGAATTTGGTCATCCTCCTGTTGAAGAAGTTGTAGGTAACTTCAATACCTTTAATTGGACATAAAGAACGTCCAATTCCGCCCAGCCGTTTGAATGTTATGCTCGATTTACCGAACGTGTTCAAATCTGTGACGTAGCTGGGACAGAACGTAGTGTTTTGTAGATTAGACAACTTTAGAATCCGAATCAGTTTTTCCCAATACTTAGAAAAAATAGGAAATTTCCTAAGCTTAGCGAGGATGTACTCGTTTAATCGATTCGGAGTACTAGAACTAAAGTTATGATAGTTTGAAGTCTGCTGTCCGAGCGGGACAGATTCTCTGTTTTTCGATTTTGGGAGTAGTTTGTGAAGTCGGGGTAGACGAGCTTTTGCGTACTGTTTTGGGGGCACGTTTTGAGTGTGTGGTATGTATGTGCAGGTGGTGTGACCCCGGGAGTGCCCTCATCCTCTCACCAATCCGTCGCCCGAGGTTAAGGCAAATGCATTGGAATGGGTAGCGTGTTGAATGTTGCTAGAATTGATTAGTTGCAAGTTTCTTTATGATATGATGCCATGATTGATGATTGCCTATGACATGATGAACATGATTTCATATTGATCATGATTGCATGGTATTAAGTGTTTATGCCAACCTTTACTTGTTTATGTCATATGTGCATTCATAATGGAAGAGGCGTCCCATGCTGATGCGGGCCTCTGTGTTCACACGTAGTGAACACGAAAGACCTACCTCGTAGTTCCATCCACGGTTGTGCATGGGAGAGAGTCAGTAAGAGTAGGCACCCTCCATCTACGGGATGGAAGGGGAAGGGGGTGCATGCCGACGGGTGTGCGCTCGGCAATACCGATATGTGCTTCGAGGAGATATGAGCATTTGCATTGCATACATGAGGATGATGAAATGTGTACAATGATAATGAGACATGAGTATGATGCTGCATATGAATTTATGACTTGTTCATGATGTTGAGCTTGGTATGTAGTGATGATATCATCGAATTGTTTTTTTTATGGTCCATTGCAATGTACTTGCTGAGTGATGAACTCACGCTTGTGTTTTATGTTGTTTTAGGTACAATGACACCGGCATATGGGAAGGGGCATTAGCTACACATCTTCACGTAGCTCCACACCAATAGGAAGATTTATCAATTTGAGTCATGATCACAATAAGTGCCACGAACTTGGTGTATGGAATAATTTTGTGTGCTTGTGATCCTTATTTGCTTAGCTATAGTTTATGGAGTGGTTGGATTTGGTATTATTGGTTTATGTTGATGCTATATCCATTTATATTTCTGCTTTAGATGTCATATGTTATGATATAACTTGCCATGTTATTGCGATTGTTTCAATTCATGTTAAAACAAAGGAGATGCTGCCAAAATTTCGGTTTTAGCATTTGTGCCTTTGTTGTAATTTATCTTTATTTGTGGTATTTAGTTGTTGTTTGGTCTACGTTTGGTAGCATTTGGGCATTCTAGATGCCGGGGTGTTACAGTCATAGACTCTAGAAGCACTACACGGTTTCATTTGAGCCGAACTAATCGAATTGGATGGTTCCGATGCGATCTAACTTGCTCAAATACCGAACTATGTGGCACCATCCAGTCCGTACATCTAAGATCTAATGGCTACGATCTACCTAAACTAATTCTATGCAAATCGATCCGAGCCATTCAATCCAAATTGAATGGTCCAGAGCGCATCCGATCTCTGCGAGACTAGGGCACATGGCGAGCTATCGCTACCCTTACGCGTCTTCATCATAGCCCTTCAACTCCAAATCTACAGTCTAGATTTGATCTGATCTACAGTGCTAGAAAACCTCTACATGACATGATCCTAGCCTTCTATCATAGATTCAACGGTTCAGATTGCATCTAATTCACTGAGAGGAAAACAACGTGGGCGTAGCTAGACGGTTGGATCAGGATCGGACGGTAAGCATAACTTGAAAGGTTGGCGGTGACTCCCGGCGGCGCAGTTCACTGGAGAGGAATACGATGACTCGACTGGCGGTGTTCCCATGGATTTCCGGTGAGGTGAGATGTCCCTCTGAATGCAGCTTGTCCTAGCGAACCCAGATCTGGGCTCAACGGAGATCGGGGCGGCTGAACGACGGCGAAAATCAACAAAACTTGTGGCGGTGGAGTGCCTCAACTATGACGAGCTCTCCCAGTGACTTCACGGCAACCTAGGTGGCGACGCTTTAGGATTCTTGCGCGACTTAAGAAACTTTACACGATGCGTGATACGGGGCATTAAATACCGGCCTTGACGTCCGGATTCGGCACAAAAATCGCAGGACGGACATTGCAGCATGGAATCCGACCTCCACATGACGATGTGACGTGGTGGAAATCCAGCGTACATGTGTCCAAATCGGACGGTTCCTCAGCGGCGGCAACGCAACGGGTTCACAGCCTTTGGATCAAAATACAACCGCCAGCACGGATAGGGTTAGGGTTCGCGTGGCACAGTTGAGCTGGGCTAGTGGCGTGGGCTGCACAGTGTTGGGCTTCGGCCTGATATTGTTCAAACAATTTTTTCAGCATTTTCCTATTAATTTAAATTCCAAAAATTAAACTAATTCATTTAGGGCGATAAATATACCAGAAAAATTCTAGAAAATATTTTGAGACATTTTGAACTCAAATAAAATATTTCCAGCAAAACTTTATATGAAAATTCCAAATATTTAAATAATCCAGTAAATGACTTAATTCAAATTAATTCCAAATAAATCTAAATAAATTCCAAAAAATTTCAAAATTTCAAATAACTCAATAAATTAAATAAAAGCAAAAAATTGGATGTTACAAGTGAGCTGGGCTTTTGGCGAACAAAACACGAGGGGTAGGGAGGGCTCGGTCATAGCTTAAGTACCATGGGCGGCAACGTATCACTGTTGTGGGGAGGAAAAGGCGGAGAAGTCAGCTGCTGTGGTAGGCTCGGGCTGTCACTGAGAGAATCGATTCGGCAGAGCACGCGCGCGAGGGTGCTGTCGCGGCAGAGAGGAGGGGAAAAATGGTCACTGCGGCAGAGAGCAGGCGTGACGTGGCCACGGTCCTCTGCGTGAACAAGCACAGGATGGCATATATAGGTGCTGTCGCGGCAAGGAATTGGGGCGGGAATCGCCGCGGCGGCAAAGAAACAGCAGCGCTCGCACGTCAGAAAGAGAAGGAAGGGAGGAAAGATAATGGTGACCGATAGGTGGGCCATGGGTCCACATGGCAGAGGGTGAGAGCTGGTCAGCGCAATAACAGGTCATGCTGATCAGAGGGCCCACTTGGCAGAGAAACAAAAGAGCAAGGAAGTGAAATCATTTTTCTGATTTTCTGGACAGCAAGTAACTTGGATTTATTTGAGCTAGCAAAACATGTTAGAAATTTTTGTGAAGGGTCCTGGGGACATAATCATTGTACCATAAAAATTTCAAGCATAAATAATGCACCATAAATCCTACAAATTTTTAATTCTATTTATTTTAATTTGAGGATGTTACAAATGATAAGAGAATTAAGTAGTCAAAGGAACACTGTTGAAGTATAAGTGAATTGCCCGTCTTTCCTCATCAACTTAAGCTTTTGGGTGAACTGGCTAGTGCATGCAACTCAATATGGTATCAGAGCAAATGGTCTCGAGTTCAAGACCCGGTTGATGCAATTAAAAATAATAATTGCAGCCCACTTCTATTCCACGTCTTAGGCCTGAGGGAGCCTACACGTGAGGGGGAGTGTTGAAGTATATTGCCCGTCTTTCCTCATCAGCTTAAGCTTTTGGGTGAACTGGCTGGTGCATGCAACTCAATAAATACATTGTTGTCCATGAAAAGTAAAACAAAACGCCACTCTTTTATGAGTGCTGGGAGTTCGAAATTTCATTTGTGCCTAAGGCGGTCTCTCCCTCGTGTATACACATGAATTTACGGAGTAACATAAAAGTGACCTCATGTCCTTCATAGATGATTAATATTTTTGTTAAATGTAATTAAGTAGACTTTGCGATTGTTGGTTTTGCATGAAAATCGGTGTGCTGTTTGGTTGTGTTGATCCAATGGGGAAAAAATGAGCAATGTCAAAGATAAATTTGCCTCAAAGTTTCAGAAGAAGTTATATCAATCGTAGACATTTGCAATATGAGGAAGTTTATATTCATACTTCCTCCGTTTCATAATTAAAGCATATAACTTTTGCTAGTTACTTTCAGAATATAAGATGCGCGTAAAAATTTATTGATGTTTTTCCTCGTTTGTCTTTGTTACAACATTTTCTTTCTCCTGCATGTTCTCACCAACATTTTCTTTGTTACAACATTTTCTTTCAGAATATAAATACAACATTTTCAGAATATAAGCAACACTCTCACCAACTATTTTCTCTTACATTTTTAAGGTCATTTTATCCTGATTCTCTATTGGTTTTTTTCAACCTCGTTAATGTCATGTCTAACCGAAATAGTCTTATAAAAAAATGGAGGGATCATCTTCCTTTTGGGAGCATGTATAATATATCATTCGGGCCTTTTCTTTTTATTTTCGGAACGTTGCAAAAACAGCCATTCTTGGTCCATGACGGACCGACACCTGGTTTTGATTGGGCAGGCAGGAGGAAAACATGTGAAACACGCGGTACATATGTATTGTGTGGCACCATCAGCACGCATGCATGGGCATTGCAACAAGCAGCAAAAAGCGACATCATTTTTTGCATCATGCCGCTTGATATATTCACATGGCGTGTCCTGAGTAAAATTATAATTTTAATCGGTGCATAATTACACATGATAATTAGTAAGGTTCAATAAATTGCAACTAACGAGTGGCTAATGATAGTAGAAGATCGAATTCTACTATAGAAAGATTTATATTAGACGTTTCATTACAGGTTTTGATAAACCGTCTATGATGAGAAACAACACAGATGGTTCTATAGTGCAACCGTCAGTGACAACATCACAGACGGTTCTATATAGACTATAACCATCACAGACGGTTCTATTTAGAAACTGTCTGTGATATACAGCTATATCACAGACGGTTTTAAAATAGAACCGTCTGTGATATATTATTATCACAGACGGTTCTAGCTACAAACCGTCTGTGATACAAATTTTGGCAAAGTGTACGAATATGCCATGACTTGGATGCTTCAAATTTTGGCAAAGTGTACGAATATGCCATGACTTGGATGCTTCAAATTTTGGCTAAGTGTTCAAAATTATCATGACTTGAATGTTTTAAATTTTGGCTAAGTGTACAAATTTGCTATGAATTGGATTTTTTAAATTTTGGCTAAGTGTCCAAATTTGCTATGAATTGGATGTTTTAAATTTTGGCTAAGTGTTCGAATTTGCTATGAATTGGATGCTTCAAATTTTGGCTAAGTATTCAAAATTACCATGACTTGGATATTTTAAATTTTGGCTAAGTGTCCATGGTAAATTTGTACACTTAACCAAAATTTAAAACATCAAAGTCATGGTAAATTTGAACACTTAGCCAAAATTTGAGCCATCCAATTAATAGCAAATTTGAAAATATGAGGATGTACCATATGTATTTCATTCAGTTTTTGCAGTGCTCATACTGGCATGCTAGCGTTTTTATTCTCCAAATATTGATCTCCAAACCGTATTTGGAGTATGAGAATACTAAAATCATTGTTCGGGTGCTTGTGAGGTTAAGGGGAGGGGGACGCGTTATATTTCAAATGAAATCATACCAACTCTACAGTACTAGATCATGTAAGAACTCCACTCCGAAGTTAAGCTTGCTCGGGCGAGAGTAGTACTAGGATGGGTGACCTCTTGGGAAGTGCTCATGTTGCGTTAAAATGGCGATAGAACTCGTTAGTTAAGCATACTTGGGCGAGAGTAATACTAACTAGGAAATTTGAAAATATGAGGATGTACCATATGTTTATTAATGCTGAACCAATGTGGGTTTTATGCATATCACAGACGGTTCTTGGCTAGAACCGTTTGTGATATTATCACAGATGGTTCGTGGGTAGAACCGTCTGTGATGTGCTTGTTTATAGACGGTTCAGAAACCATCTGTGATATGCAATGATTATCACAAACACATAGTTACAGACGGTTCAAAAAACCCGTCAATGATGATGTTTTCGAACCGTCTGTAATGTCCTTCTCTGTAGTAGAAGAGATATTGTTCATGTGTTTCTGGTAGATAGCCATTAGTTCAAGATAAAGGTTGAGGTGCCCATGTATTCAACTACTTCTTTCTTTCAGGGAAAAAATAAAGCTATTTGGGAAAGAATGTTCTCTGTTCCTGTTCCATATGCATCCTTGAAAAAGAGTTGTATGTGTCGGTTTCCCAATTTTCTACCGGGTATGCACTAGACCATTAGACAACTACCTGGGTTTCCCAATTTTCTACTGGGTATGCCCTAGACCATTAGACAACTACCTGGTTTTGGATGTCTTGGCGGCAGCAGTTTCAGCGCTGGTCCGGATTCTTCTTCTTTGGAGTGGCATCTTCTAATAATCACTGGTATTAATTTAATCAAGCATTTGGAATTTATGTGGCCCTTCCACACTGGATTATACATTCATTTTGGTGTGTGGCACTGGCACATAGTATTAGTGTTGAAGGACATATTAGTTGTGTGTCTATTAATTGTTCTAGCAAGAAATTCAGCCCGATGGAAATTCTGTAAGCTTATTGAATGTTGAATGGTGCTGTAGATTGAATGGATGATAGTTTCATTTTGGTGTGTGCCACTAGTTGGCTGGCACATACTATTAGTGTTGGAGCATGGTTGCAAATAGTATGTCAGGGATATGTGTGGTGCACTGCATAATGTTAGCATTCCGATTATCTGTTATGCCATCATATCTATTTGGTTTGATGGAGACCAACTGTCTTCAACTTGCAATTGATCTTAACTCTTGCCTGGCTTATCTAATTCCTATCTATTATTATTTTAATCACCTTAACACACCTGATTGATTGTTAATATTTATTTGCTCTATCTGATTAAGACTCATTTTGGATAATTGATGCCTTGCAATGATCCCTTTCCCTTTTCTACCCTGCAGAAACTTCTGCAATTTGCACTATCTAGTAGCAAGGATGCAAAGTTGTTTTTTACTTGGGATGTAGTGCTGTTTTTCATGTCTGAAAATACCTTTTGATTCACTATCTCATAAAAACTCAAAGAAAGTTACGAGGAATGGTCAAAGAAGGCTGGGGTTTTTAAGGAGCTTAACGAGCCAACTCAAATTTTTAACGAGTCGAGCCAAGTTGAGTTTTGAGCTCGTTAAGATAATGAGTCGAGTCGAGCTGGCTCGTTATCTTAGCGAGTTTAACCGAGTCGAGTAGAACCGAGTTGAGTTTTGAGCTCGTTAAGATAACGAGTCGAGTCGAGCTGGTTCGTTATCTTAGTGAGTTTAACCGAGTCGAGTCGAACCGAGTTGGCTCGTTATCCACCCCTAATGGGCAGTATGATCATTTTATCATGTTTTTCTATTGGTTTTTGCAACCTCCTTAATGTCATGTCTAGCCGAAATAGTCTTATAAAAAGAAATGGAGAGAGCATCTTTCTTTTGGGAGCATGTATAATATATCATTCGGGCCTTTTCTTTCTATTTTCTGAGGGTTGCAAAAACAGCCCTAAAAACATGCCATTCTTGGTCCATGAGAGACCGACAGCTGGTTTTGATTGGGCTGGCAGGAGGAAAATATATGACACACGGTACATGTATTGTGTGGCACCACCAGCACGCATGCATGGGCCAGTGCAACAACCAACAAGCAGCAAAAGGCGAGCCCCACCCCAACCCACCCCGGTGCAAGCGGGACCAGATCCAATGCAGGCCGTAGTGAATTAATAATATCCAAATCAATTAATTACCTATTTGGATTCTGGATCTCGTAACAGGTAAGACCCTATTTGGCAAAATTCTAGATCTCAGCTTCACCTTAGATCTAAAATTTATAGGCTAAAATAAAGTGAATTAAGTTTATATTTTTATCCTAAAAGGTAAACAAGATGACTCACCTAAACACTTTTAAATATACCCACAGCTCCAACTCCACGGATCGGTGGAGCTAGGAATACCCAGCTCCACTAGATCAAGAATCTGGTGGAGCTGGAGCTCTGCCAAACAGGGACTAAGCTTCATATATTAACTTCCAAATCAATCAATTAGCCTCCATCTTCCTTCGTCCTTCCATGCTCCCGATCACCACCACCCATCCACCATCAGCTCCCTCCTTGGCATTGTGCCGCTGCCACTAGCCATGGTGTTAAGAACTCAAGAACCGAAAATGAGGATTTTAGGAAGCAGAACAGAGGAGGAAGAACAGGAGCAGGTAGATTGGGGATAAAGGTATTCTCATTCTCGTCGCCTCTCTCCTTAGCTGTCATAGTATATATAGTTTCGAGTTAAGTCACTTACAAGTAGGTCCACTGACCCAAACACTGAAGGAAAAACAGAAACACCACGCACTCAAGTAAACAAGTCTTCAGGTGATGCCTTCCTCCTGTCTACTGTACTCCATCCGACAACCCGTCGCATAACATTTCCTCCCCCTTAACAGGCGGCTTGTCCCCAAGCCGATGCAGCAGGGAACTGACGCCGAAGCGAAGCAACATTCTCCCACGTTGTCAACGACGATGGTAGTCCAGACCACTGTATCAGAGCGACTGGTGCCACATGATTGCCACGCTTGATCAACTTCCTCTGCAGTATGGCTGTGGGCTCCCGTGGCTCATCCTCCTCTACAAAATGCATGGTCAGTGCTGGTTCCACCTGTATCCGTGGAGATATGTGAGCTTTGAGCTGAGAAACATGTACGACAGGATGAATTTTTCTATCCTCTGGTAATTCCAACTTATAGGCCACACGACCAATCTTCTTCAGAATTTTGTAGGGGCCATAAAATTTGAAGCACAACTTTTGGTTACTTCGTGAAGCAATCGACGATTGAGCATATGGTTGAAGTTTGAGATATACCCTGTCTCCGACCTGGAATTCCCTGTCTGACCTGTTCTTGTCCGCTTGAGCCTTCATTCTCGCTCTAGCCCGTTCTAAATGAAGTTTCAGAAGTTGATTCATTGCTTGCCTTTGTTCCAGCCACTCATTCACCTCAGTGTCGGTATCCTGGTTAAGTACTGGAATCCCAAAATGCCTTGGTGGGTGTCCATATAGCACCTCAAATGGTGTTCTCCCTATTGCGGACTGATATGTTGTATTATACCAATACTCGTCTAACGATAACCATTCCGACCACTTCTTTGGGCATGCATGAACAAAGCACCTTAGATAGGTTTCCACACATTGATTAAGCCTTTCGGTTTGTCCGTCCGTCTGTAGATGGTAAGCCGAACTCATGTTCAATTGCTTATCCGACAACTTGAACAGCTCCTGCCAAAAGGTGCTAGTGAACACCTTGTCCCTGTCAGATATTATAGTTTGAGGTAACCCATGAAGCTTGTAAATGTGATCGCAAAAGACTTTGGCCACTTTAGCCGCAGTATATGGATGCACCAGCGGCAGAAAATGCGCGTACTTGGATAACTTGTCAATGGTTACCAGTATCGTTGTGTACTTGTGAGACCGCGGTAACCCCTCAATAAAATCCATGCTTATCACTGCCCACGATTGAGATGGTACTGGTAAAGGTTGTAACAGCCCTGGGATTTTGATGTGTTCAACCTTGGCTTGCTGACAAACTGTGCACTCCTTCACATAGTTTTCCACCGTGCTCTTCAGCTTAGGCCAAGCAAACAGTGCCTTGACCTTGTGATATGTGGCACTAATACCTGAATGGCCGCCGATTGCACTGCTGTGCAAAACCTGCAGTATATGCTTCTGTGCCAAATCATTGTTACCCACCCAGATTCAGCCATTAAGGCGAATAACTCCATCTTGCAACGAGTATCCGTCCCCCGTGGATCCTACAACACATAGTTTCTCCATCATCTTTTTGGTCTCCGCATCGTCCTGATACCCTGCCACGAGATTCTCCATCCAAACCGGAGTGTTCACCGATATAGCCTGAAGGAAACCGTCCTGAGGCATACGCGATAACGCATCTACCGCTGCGTTATGTATTCCCTTCTTATATTGAATCCGATACTGAAGACCCAACAGCTTCACAAAAGCCTTTTGTTGCATTGCAGTTGTCAACTTTTGATCTGCCAAATGTATTAGCGCCTTCTGGTCTGTTCTGATAACAAACTCTTGATGTTGCAAGTATGGCCGCCACTTCCCTATTGCCAACAAAATTGCCAAACACTCTTTCTCATAAGTTGATAGGGCTTGGTTTTGCTTACTTAAGGCTTTGCTCAGGAAGGCTATTGGATGCCCTTCTTGCATCAGGACAGCTCCGATCACTCCATTACTTGCGTCCGTCTCGAGAACAAACTGTTTTGTGAAATCCGGCACGGCTAATACTGGTGCTTCCACCATCGCCTTCTACAGGGCCCTGAATACATTCTCTGTAATTGGGGACCAATTGAACTATTTGCCCTTTTTTAACAAGACAGTTAACGGCTTGCAAATGATGCCATAGTTTTGGATAAATTTCCTGTAATAACCAGTTAGACCCAAGAACCCCCTTAACTCTTTCACATTCTTTGGGCTTGGCCAAGCTAACACCGCTGCTACCTTACTTGGATCAGTGGATACTCCTCCCGGAGTGATTACATGCCCCAAATACTCTAGCCTTTGCTGACCAAATGAGCACTTATCCTTCTTGATGAATAAATGTTGTTGTTCCAGAATCTGAAACACTTCAGTGAGATGCTCTGCATGCTCCTTCACTGTTTTGCTGTAAATGAGTATATCATCTACAAACACCAATACACTTCGTCGTAACATCTTGTGGAAGATTTGATTCATCACACTTTGGAAAGTCGCCGGAGCGTTTGTAAGTCCAAAAGGCATGACTAAGAATTCATACAGCCCATGACGTGTACAGAAGGCAGTTTTGTACTCCTCTCCCTCCGCTACCCTGATCTGATGATACCCTGCTCACAGGTCCAACTTTGTAAACCAACATGCACCTCCCAGTTCATCTAGCAATTCATCTATAATTGGCAACGTCTGCTTATTCTTTACCGTGATTGAGTTCAATCTTCGATAATTGACACAAAAATGCCACGTCCCATCCTTTTCTTGACTAATATCACTGGAGATGCAAATGGGCTTGCACTCTGTTGAATCATTCCCTTCTTCAACATGTCACAAACCTGTCTTTCAATCTCATCTTTTTGCTGTGGTGTGTATCGATAAGCTCTGGCATGCACCGGTTGTGCTCCCTGTATCAAAGGAATTGTATGATCGTACAACCGTCTTGGTGGCAAGTGCGCTACTTCCTCGAACAATTGCTTAAATGACTGCACCACTTTGGTCAACACTCTGGGCACTGAACTTTCCTCCATCAGTTTTCTTGTATTCTGCTCCACTTTGTGTAAATGTACCAAATGTGTGACTGCTCCTCTGTTCAATAATCCTTGGAGCTCCTTTCCACTCATACCTCCTTCCAATCTCTGATCCTCTTGTACTCCTTGCAGTTTCACCCGGCGGCCTTGATGTGTGAATCTCATACACTTGTGCCCCCAATGCACCCACATTGGACTATGCTCTTCCAACCAATCTACTCCTAAAATCAAGTCATAGCAACCCAACGACAAGACACGGGTATCTTGGGTAAATGAATGACCCTGTACCCACCATTCTAAAGATTTGACTAACCTAGTGCATTGCATTGCTCTCCCATCCGCAATAGACAGTTGCACTAGATTGATCTCCACTATCGGCATCTGCAATTTCTTCACCAGCTTCTCACTAATAAAGGAGTAGGTACTCCCTGAGTCAACTAGAATTAAGACTTCTTGCTTCCCAATTAACCCTTGCAACCTCACGGTTCTTCTCCTAGTTTCCCCAGAATGGTTGTGATCAGTGACAACATATAATTCCTCCTTGCTTTCCCCATTTTCTTCCTCTGAATCGTCTTCGGTTCCCTTCTGCACATGTAAAACTTCTATTAGTTCCTCTATAATGTGTAAAGGAACTTTATCCGGACACTTATGGTTCCTTCCCCATTTCTCTCCGCAAGTGAAACACAATCCATTTGCTTTCCTATATGCCCTCAGTGCTTCCAATTTCTCATCCCACCTGTGATTATTTCCTTTCTTCACCTCTTCATTCCGCTTGTGTTCCTCCACCTTAGGAATGATTTTAAGCTTTTCTGCATATCTGCCCCCTCCTTTGTGAAACTCTTTCACCTCCCCTTTATGGTAAGAGCCTTTCTCCCTATTCTCCAGTTCCTCTTCCTGTAACAATGCCAGGCACACCATTGTCTCCATGTCTTCTGGATTGTGCAACACTAATGAAGTCCTGATCTCTTCTCTCAAACCACCCAAAAAATGTGTGCCAAAGAAAACTTCATCCTGTGAGGAGTTGTACAGGAGTAGATGATGTTGCAACTCTTCAAATTGTTCCACATATTCCGCCACCGAACCCATCTGTCTAAGATTAATTAGTCGATTCAGATGCTTCTTGTATAAATTTCTGCCAAATCTTTGCTCCACTGCTTCACACAACACCTCCCAAACTTCAAACCGCCCTCTAACTTCCATCTTCTGTAACCAAAGAGCGGCTCCCCCAATAAAGTTTAATGATGCCAATCTTGTGTACAAGGCTGGATTGATTCCCATAATCTCAAAATAAGTCTCACATCGCTCTTTCCAGAGTTTTGGATTGTTCCCATCAAACTTTGGGAATTCAATCTTCGGAAGGACTTGCCTAGGTTGCCACAACGAATTGCTGTTTTGCCCCATCCTTGCTCTCTGTTCAATCATCGGTTGTGTTTGTGGCCAATCTTGTTTACCTGAAACCGGATGGAACAGTGGGGCACCCAGAATTCCTTTTGACATATCTCTAACCTTCTCCACCCCTCTGGATCCTAATAGCGACCTCACTTCTTCTCTTGGTGGCGAGACTGCAGCCGATCCCTCCGCCAGATGCACTTCTCCCGCTGCTGATGTTCCGTGCCCAAACAACTGATTATGAACCTCTGGACGAGACTCTAATATTTCTACCCGACCTCTGACCCCCCTCCACCACCGATCGCACCTCCCCGATCTCCGATTTGACTCCATGCACATCATCCAAGATTTGCTTGAGGAGAGCGTTCACACCTTCGAACTGCGCCTCCACTGAAGCCATGGTGGTGGTGATCATGTTCTCCAACTGGGTCTGCTTCTTCTTCGGTGCCAGGCCGGCGATCAGTTCTGATACCAAATGTTAAGAACTTAGGAACCGAAAATGAGGATTTTAGGAAGCAGAACAGAGGAGGAAGAACAGGAGCAGGTAGATTGGGGATAAAGGTATTCTCATTCTCATCGCCTCTCTCCTTAGCTGTCATAGTATATATAGTTTCAAGTTAAGTCACTTACAAGTAGGTCCACTAACCCAAACACTGAAGGAAAAACATAAACACCACGCACTCAAGTAAACAAGTCTTCAGGCGATGCCTTCCTCCTGTCTACTGTACTCCATCCGACAACCCATCGCATAACACATGGGCACGCACCTTTGCTGCTGCCCTGGGTGCCCCCCTCGTCCCATCTTCTCTGCTTGGCCACTAACCCTTATTAGTACAGAAAATTTTATTAAAGACAGTTCATAAATGTCATCACAAACCATTTTGTGAACCGTTAGTAATAATGGTTCAGTGATGAAAGAGATTATCAGAGACGATTCTAAATAGGAACCGTCAATGATGATCTTTCATCATAGACGGTTCCTATTTAGAACCGTATGTGATATTAATGTTATCACTGACGGTCCACATTAGAACAGCCTACGATAGCAGGAACATCATAGACTGTTCTAAATAGGAACCGTCTGTGATGTGTTTTTATATAGATAGACCTTTTTTGTTTATTGGCTAGCCTTTGGAAATGCTAGCCAAGCCCTCTGAAACAAACATATTACATATCATCACAAGCATATATAGATTACATCCATTTCAACAATTAACTCAATTACATCATAGCCCTCACGGCACATCCATTTCACAAATGAAGTCAAATATGTTAACCAATGGACCTCAATTTTATTAACCAATTAATTGAATGCACAACTACAATTCACAAATCCACAGCATAAGTATCATGAATGAACCCAAGTGGCAATTTAGAAAAAACACAACTCCAGCAGTTAGGCAGAGTGGAACTCGCCCTTTTTATTTATGACTTCATTGAGCAGGAAGAAACAAAGCTTTCCTCGAATTTTGCTCAAATTGGTCTCTTTCAACGCAGTTACAACCTCATTGCTCTTTTTTGTAGTGACAAGGAGTTGCATGTTGTGGCAAATGTAAAATCCACATAGCTTATTTCCCTTTCCCTGCTGGTGGCACTGCAAATATAGAACAGGTTAATTCTAGAGTCATTATTACAGACTTTGATACAAGATTATTGTGTAGAGCAGATACTAAAAAATTAAAATCATGTTGCAGCTTCGCCCCATCCTTGTACGCTTCGAACGACCTACGTGATTGCAAAAGGTTAGCCTCAGCCATTCCAGGAGCAACGTACACCTGGAACAACCTACATGACCATGTTATCTATGAAGGAAACGTGATTACCTGGTGAGTAATTTCATGATAAGATTCAAGTAATGCCTACCGCTCTGTAAGGAATCAAGGTAAATAACCTGGTTCATGGCTATTGAATTAAAATTAGAACCCAGTGAAACCTACACAGGTATGTCACTATGGTCAATGAACAAATTGAGTTGCGTGCATAGTACAAGTCAAAGTGTAGCAAGTAGTGTAGCACTTACCCTGGGTTATGGGGTAAAAGTATGAAATATTTATCTTTTTGAGCCAGCAATGCCTGTTTCATGTATTCTTCTACTATGTTTATATCTTCTTCCATTGTTTGCTTCGAGACTATGTGTGGGTCGAGGAAACCCACCGATAGTTTGTTCCTTGTCGCTTCGAGTATCATGTTTCTATATATACAAAGGCGAATTATCTCTACTATTATAAAGCAACAGTTGGTGGCAGTGGTGAGTTCTACCCACGTCATTAATTGCCCTGCTTAATTGCCCTACTTAATTGCCCTGCTTAATTGCCCTACGCAAAAAACGAAGCGTTGCTTTAATTAGCCAGCTTTCGCAAGAAACGAAGCGTTAAAGATAGATGTTTGATCTTGTGAAATAATTTTTTTATTTTTTAATCTTTATTTTTCGTTATCAATTTTGTTTTTCGTAGCAATGCACGGGCATGTAACTAGTATATATATATATATATATATATATTGGTGGACATTTATCACTATTAGATGAATGTAGATTGTGATAGCACACACTTACAATGTTCAGCATCTCAAGAGCGCGATATTGAGGTTGTAGAGATAGAGCAGGTCCTGGAAGTTGACCACGAAGAAGCCCCCCATGACTCGTTGAATAGATGCTTACGGTTGAAGCTGACCGTGATACTTGTTATACATTCTTGCATTAGCATGATAGGTTGTTCCATGTACCAAGCATGCAATCTAATGGATGACAAACAAAGTGCATTTAGGCCATCTCCCATTAGTAAAGGCTCTCCTAGCTTATATAACTAGGCCAATGGGGAAATCGAGTTGTCGGTAAAGGCCCACAAATCCTTTGCCCGGCCAGGCAGCCAGCCTTTTGTTCATCCTCTCCTTCTTGTGCAAATCGGCAACTCGGTCATCGTAACACTCCAGCACAATATGTGCTCAAGATATTACCACCATTTACATTTTTTCTTACTTCTACCATAATTTCAGCAAGCGACCTAAACAAGTTCCATCATTACTAAGCCATTAATAACAATAATTTACATAATCATGTAAACAACAACAAAACAATACTAAATCTTGGAACCACACGCCCAAGCACACTCAAGTCTTCACACTTGGGTACGCCCAGATCACATGCATCTGGAAGCAATCTTTACCTTTTGGCGATGATAAACAACCACACCTCTCAATTAACATAGATAACCAACTAAATGCACATGTTCATTATTGCAACGATGTAATTCCAATATCTAAATATAGCTAAGCACTATCTTATTCATAAGATATCACTAAACTAAATAATTGTGGAAGCTAGGGTGACAAGTGACATAATGGCGCTACTCCCATCCATGCATGTCGCCTTCAACGACTAACTAAAAATACTAAAATAAGCAAGGATGAGTCCACGGCTAAGTAAGTACATAATAAAACAATAATATCTTCATTTATCACATTTAACTCATTAATCATCATTTGTAATGCCATCAAAATCTATCTATATGCTCATATACGCATCACATAGCATCTACAGTTGTCGGCATTTTCGGCCGACAGGATATCTCCCGGAGGGAGAAAGTTAGTTCGATAGGGGGTGCTTTTGCTAGTGGAACACTCGGGGGACTCTCTTAGGGGATCCCGGTGCTCGATCGACCCAGGAGCGCACTTGTGGTGCCAGAGAGCGAGGAGAAGAAGAAGAGGCGAGCGGCGCAGTGAGAGGAAGAATGAGCAACGCCCCGATGTACCCAGGTTCGGGCCCCTGTTGTGGGTAATAAACCTACGTCCTACTAGGTAATTGTTGATGTGTATTGAGGTGGTTACAAGGCTTCTCCCTTAGAAAGGAAGCTCCAAGCTCAGTCTAGGTTCTAGCAAGAAAAAACCATCCTCCCCTTGTCGGGACCCGAATTTACAAATCCGGACCCTCTGTGTATTCAGCACTAGTCCAGGATCACGCTAGTGCACACAATCTCAACATTGGTAAATATCACAATCATACCACTCGATAATAATAAAGTACTTTAATTAGATAATCAACTGATTGCTTGACCTTAAGGTCAAGTTACAAATATACGCCTCGCAGGGCGAAACTTAATAAAAGAGAAATAATAGCAGCGAAAAAAGTAAGATAACATCGTGGCGCCATCCAGTATACCACAGGCAACTGACTGGGCTCACTCCCTAGTTAGACGGTTCCTCCTGGAGCTCCTCCTCCAAAGCTGGTGTAGACTCTTCCTCAACTGGTGTTGTATTGTGGCAAAGGTGAGTACTTGGTACTCAGCAAGTCATGCACAGAATGCAAACTAATACACTACATGCATGGCTTAGTATGAAGGAATAGCTCAGGGTATAGTTGCAATAAAACAGCATTTGGCAAGTAGCATAAGTAGATTCAAAAGCGGTAGAAACAAGTATAAGATCAATGACTTTTCCAGGAGTTACATAAACATCTTTTCCAATCCTAATCCACATTTCCATCAACATCATTATTAAACCAAACCCAACCCTTCAAGTCCATGTTATTTTCGAAAAGGGTTAGACTTTCTCGAAAAGAATGAAGCATATGTCTCGTTATTTGTAAATATAACTTTCTCGAAAAGAATTCTTCACAGAAGGTTAGACTTGTCTCGTTAGCAAGAAAAGCTCTAACATACTATTACAGGAATATACATCATAATTGACTCTTTTTCATCACCACAGTCGGTTTTAGTGACGATAGAAAGTCTTTAGATAGTGATGACGAGACGCTATCACAGCTACTTTTGGTCCAATTGTGATAAATCGATTCTAACTTGTACAATAGCAAAGAATGAAGCATATTTCTGTTGAGAACTGAACTTTTCATTGTGTTGTATACTATGACTTTGCAATCCCTGAGGGATCTAATGATCACTACTAAGCTGCTTGATTGCCTTCTCAGCTCAGCCAGGCTGCATGAACTCAGCCAGGCTGGTGGGAGTCAGGCTGAATGGATGCAAAGAGATGTTGTTTGGTTGGTCGTATAAGGTTGGACAGGCTGCACAGAGATATTGTTTGGTTGGCTGGACTGGAATGGAAGTGTGATAGGCAAATTCAAGAGAGGGATAAAACAAATTTTAAAAATACTAGAAAATCAATAATTTCACAAACGAAAATAAAAAGTTTTAAAATATATTCTAGAAAATCAATGAGGATGTTATATGATGATAATATATGATGATGTCAATGATATGCTTACACTATGAATATGAGATGTGTATGATGTCATATGTGAAAAGTGGTGATGAAGGTATTAGAATGTATTTTCTTGTTCCATTGCAATATACTTGCTGAGTGATGAACTCACGCTTGTGTTTATGTTGTTTTTCTTAGGTACCATGAAACCGGCATGCGGGAAAGGGAGCTAGTCACAAGTCATCACTTAGCATCACACATATAAACAATGACATGTTCCTTCCTTTAAATTGTGATGGTTAATTTGTGTGCTTGGTTTCCTCATTTACTTCATTTGGCTCATGAGATGGTTGGAATTTTTATTCTAGTCTTATACTGCTGCTAGAACCTTTATTATTGATGATTTAGATGTCATTTTTTTATACTATATCCTGTGATCATATTGTTGTTGCTTCAATTCATGGAAAAACAAAGGAGATGCTGCCGAAATTTTCGGTTATAGCATTTATTCCTTTGCTGTAATTTATCTTAATTTATGGTATTTAGATGTTGTTTAGCCTATGTTTGGTAGCATTCGGGCATATTAAATGCCGGGGTGTTACAGTTGGTATCAGAGCGGGCTGTAGGTCCCTGGAATGTGTATTTTTAGTGTCATGCTATAGGGTACAACTAAAATGTGATGTGGAATAACTTAGAAACATGGCTTAGGTTTTAACTAAAATTTTGTCATAGGATAGCAACATTAAAACTTGCAAAAGTGGTATAACTAATCTAAAATTTGACACACATGGATGCACAGTAGGAAAAGGGTATGGGTATCGTTTTTTTACGCTTAAATGTTGTATTTAAGCTTTGATGTTGAATGCTTCATTGGATAATGCATGTTGCTATGTCTATGAGATAAATGATTGAATTGTTCTTGTGGTTGTGTTAAAGTGGGGTTGTGGTGCCGAAGGGTTTCGGTCACCTCGTTTTGTTCATAGTAAGGGTGTGATTTGACGGTGTGGCCTGTTAACGCCATCACCGAAGAATTATTAACCCCTGTAGGAGAAGAGTGCTCACGTTTTCTGTCGTAGGTCGGGTAGTTGACTGGAGTCAAATAGAAGAGATTGGTGGTGGATTCCTATGGATGTTCTTTACCGTTCTAACGGTCGGTTTCGGTTGGTCTTCTTGGCTCTGGTTGATTGAAACCAAAAGAAAAGTGTTTGGTATTGGATTTTCGCGGATTGTTCCGTATGTGGTTCGTGGTTTTGTCTTCCTTGGTTGAAGACGTAGAAGAAAGGTTTTGTTTTGTGCATCTGTTGGTCGCTATTTTTGCTTTGACACCGGTTTTGTTGGTCATTACGGGCTGTCTTGAGGAGGAAACTTTTGTGGTTGTTGTTCTCCCTATGTAAGAAAAAGTGTTGGAGTTTCCCCTTGTGCAGGCCCTGAGTTGGTGGAGCTAAGTTTGAATCTTTTATCGGAAAAGATTTAATGATCATTTGATTTTCCCTGGTGCATCCTTCTTCCTTCTTGGAAGTATAAATCTTGAGATTTCTTGAAGACTTTTGTGGGCAAATTTGGGAATTTGAGAGTTGAGCTCTCCTGCATTTCTGTTGAAGTTTTGTTTTTCTTGCTTGCCTGGAAAGGAGAAATTTTCTATCGGTGTTCGTTCTGGTTCTTGAGTTGTGGTTATCTTTAAAAGTTGAGTTGCATCTTGTTTGTCAAGAGTTCGTGCCCCATGAAGGTGTTTAGAAAAGTTTATGTCCGGGCTATGTAGAAGGTAACAATGTGGTTTATGGAATGACGTGTTGCTAAGTTGAATTTTGAGTTGAATCAATTCAATGTGATTATCATCTCTAGCTGGAGAATAAATAGACTACTAGTGTTGTAGTTTACTCTGCAGCGAGAATGATTAAATGGGTTAATGTACATGCTTAGAATCTGTTGCCTTGCTTTAAAAGTGCTTATGATCCTCGTTAATGTTAAAAGTTTAAACCTTGATGCATAGTTAGAACATTAAGATGATGTAAATTAATGATACTGTTAAAGAAACTTTGCCGGTTGTTTAAAGATGTTCTAATCTAACGGGTTAATAGAGAAATTTAATCATGTTGACTAGTGGCTTTAATTTGGAAGTTGATTAGAGTTGCTATTTATGTTGTTGCAAACTACTAGTATATTTGGAAGTATACAGTTGTGTCTCTACAATGCTAGTAATGATATCAATTGAGAAGATATAAGACTTATTGTTAATGATGTTGTTAAGAGCATTGTACTGATCTAACTTATTAAATCTAATTTAATAGTTGGAGTATGTTGTGTAGTGACAATTTTTGTAACACCCCGGCATCTAGTATGCCCAAATGCTACCAAACATAGACTAAACAACATCTAAATACCATAAATAAAGATAAATTACAGCAAATGAGTAAATGCTAAAAACCAAAATTTCGGCAGCATCTCCTTTGTTTTAACATGAATTGAAGGAAACACAATAGCATAGCAATATAAGGCAATATGAGAGACATATAAAATAGCAATAATTAAAGGTATGACGACCTTAAAAGTCTAATTCCAAACATTTAATGTCTCCATGAGCCAAACGAACAATAAGACTCTCATATCGCAAAGCTAAACCATAAAACAATAGGCATCACACTTAATTTATTATCAAGACCCAATTGAGTGACTGTGGGAACAATTAAGTGATGCTACGTGTAGAAGTGTGACTAATTCCCTTCCCCGCATGCCGATCTCATGGTACCTAAAACAACAAGAAAGCACAAGCGTGAGTTCAACACTCAGCAAGCATATTGCAATGGTACACAAAAACAATTACATGGCTACAACAACTCATATCATGTCTTTCATCTCATTCATGATCACATATCAAAATCATCACCATTATGTATGCAATGCGATGCGATGCTCATGTCTCCTTGGAAACTCATACCGGTATGGTTGAGTACACACCCATCGGTGTGCACCCCCTCCCCCCTTCCATCCCGAAGATGGAGGGTGCCTACTCCTCACTTCCGTTCACCGCGGTGAATGGAATCACGATGTAGGACTTACTCATTGGCTCTCCGGAATAGTTATAACTTTCTCACCGACCTTCCCCGGACTAGTTATGACTTTCTCACCGCCCGAGCCATGTAACATGCCATGTATGCAAATATGCCAACATCATAAATAACTTGTACACTATCCCATGGCATCATAACATAATAAACATATTCATCATATCATTGGCAATCATTAAGGCATGGCATGTGAGCATATCATGTATTCAAATTCAATCTCAATCAATCTAGCAACTACAACCCGCTACCCATTCCAATACACTTGCCTCAACCACGGGCGACGGATTGGCGAGAAGTAGAAGGCACTCCCGGGGGCACACCACCTGCACAAAGGGACCACACACTCACAATCACGTCCATAAACCAGTACACAAACCCTCTTCTACCCCGACATTGCCAACTACTCGCAAAACCCAAAAACAGAGGTTCTGTCCCGTCGGGACAGCAGCCTTCCAAAAGGCACAACTTGAGTTCTAAGACTCCGAATCAAATAAACGAGTACATCCTCGCGTAGCTTAGGAAATTTCCTAACTTTTTCTAAGTATAAGGAAAGACTGATTCGGAATCTAAAGTTGTTTAATTTACAAAATACCGTGATCTGTTCCAATCACGTCACAGATTTTAACACGCTCGGTAAAACATCCATAACTTTCACACGGCTAGGCGGAATTCGACGTTCTTTATACCCACTGAAAGATATTGAAATTACCTACAACTTCCTCAACAGCCGTACGACCAAATTCCGACTCTAAATTGACGAAAACCCAAACCCTAGGTCGACTGCTCATGCTGCCCGAAACAGAGAACGTGGCAAACTCAAGATTCCATCTAATCTACTCAATTCCAGCACCACCAATTGATCTAAAAACACGATAATAACCCTAAGAACAGTACCTGGACCAACCCCAAGGAGTCCCATGGCCATACCTTCGCCCGACGAACGAAAACCCAACGAATCTCCTCCTGGTTCGCGCGATCTCATTCCTCGCTCCAATTCCGCCGGATCTCCTCGTCGCGGAGCTCTCCAACGGATGGATCATCGAGGTGTTGAGGTGAAGAACTCCCCTAGGGGCAGCAAGGTAGGAGGCGAGGGGAGGGGAGGCGCACAAGGTGGGAGGAGGAGGCGCATGGGAGGGAGATCAAGCGGCGGCTAGGGTTTCAAGTGGGGGGAGGCGCCCAAGGGGCAGGGGTGGGGCGCAACAAGAGGCAGGGGGAGGCCCAACATGGTCTCCTACTCCCACATGGACTCGAACACCATCCCACCAAAGCCCACGGACCTTTCCCTTAGGCCCAAACCTCCCCGAAAAGGCCCAAACTCCCGGAAACAGCCCGGAAACGCGATTAAACCTCATACCGTATGGTTTCAACCTCCAATTCCATATTTCATAATGTTTTTGACCTCATCATGCACATTAAATAAGGTTACGACTCTCCGTGGTGTCACATCACTTCATCCCCCCAAGGCCCAAAAACGCGAGTAAACCTCAAGCCGTAAGGTTTTATTCTCTAATTTCACATTTTATAATGTCACACCATACCGTAGTGTCACATTCTACCCCCCTTCAACAGGATTCGACCCCGAATCGAAGACATGCCACTCCGCCAAACCAACAACACACAGAGATCTAAATTTCGCGGTTCAAACCTGAAGAAAAGAGCTTTGGGTAAAGCTCGCCCCCGCGAGACTTCAACTCCCAGGTCACTTTCCTAAATAAAACCACTGGAATTTACACTGATCGAGACTCGATGACAGGACGCCTAGGTTCTAAGACCAACGGCTCTGATGATAACTCGCAATCAAAACTTGCGAGAACTTTACTCAACATTGAAGCACAAAGCACTCAAACAAGGCCTCGGCATGACCCAAGCGATAGGATAAAACCCCAAACAGACCACGAAAAAAAATACGGTCTCACACTCCTCATTCCATGCATTCCTCGGCACTAATACTACTCTCCAGAAGAACACGGTACCAACCTCCCTTCTCTGGTTCCTTGTACTCAAGACGACGAGAAACAGGAGAGACAATGCTCTAAGATTACCACCAGAAGGAAAAACCTACTTTACATCCAGGATCCTTAAGACTCGCGCAACAGAAATGACCGAACGTTCCTATGCGGTTGACACAACTCGCTCATTGCCCAACGACAAAAAGATCCAATACACCTCAAAAGGAAAATCGATTACTAGCAACCACAAAGTGGTCCACTAATAATTTAATCAACCCTACCGAGGAATACCTCAAAGACACAATTCTCCAAGAAGGTTTGCATTGAGTCATACACAACCTTCCACTCAAAGGACCACGATAAAGAGTACAATCATTGAGTGAGCTCAACCATAATCATGAACCCAAATGGTCCACCTACAACAACTCAAACCCCAAAGCGCTAAAACCACTTTGGAAAGGATCCGGCAACATCCAAAGAGCACACATTTTAATTTCCTATGCCAAGACACAAAGGAAACGCAAATCCCCTACACCACAACCAACATACCAGAAATTCTTCATTGTTTTTTTTCATACAAGAAAGCAAGGGAAATCTCGTTTCATGACATAAATGCACACTCTTCAAGAGCACTCCGGATTAGTCATATCTCCATATACGACTTTCTCACCGACCTGGCTCATCGACTCTTTTATGATTGAATAAACATAAACGATGTCATGATTCCGTTTCACCATTCATTCACCATGTAACAACAATACCGAGTAATCATTCACCAAACGACTACTTCCTCGGTATCACAGGTTTGAAACACTCATAACATTGACGGTTGCGCTAAATCATATAACTATGATGGCAACACCGTTAACAGCAAAACACCATGACGTATAGGAACCCACGTCAATTGAAAAAACTAAACTTACAAAACCTCGCACTTTAACCACAATCAACATGTGAAAAAGAACATCGGCTCCAAAGTTAAACATCTGCACATGCAACCACCACAAATTTTCTCAAAGAGAAAAGGAAACTCATTTCCAAAAGAGGAACACTTCACTAATAAAATCAGTTATGAAACATTCGTAAATTCCACCTTTTTGAAGCACTCGCAAACATCACACACATTATGCAAATAAATCCATCTCCAGTCAAAAAGAGTTACAAATTAAATATCAAGAATCTTCAACAAAACCCACTAAGACCTCCTGCTTCCTTTAAAATTTACTCCAAAGATGATTTAGTGCGAACGCGAAGGAGCGCGATCCACTTAAAGACTTTTGGGTGTAAAACCATACACAAAGCACAAATTAAACAAAATAGCCAAAACCAAAGAGTGTGCATTTATGTCATGAAACGAGATTAAATAATGTTTTTGATCTCATGCCAAAACCAAATTAAAATGTGTGCTCTTTGGATGTTGCCGGATCATTTCCAAAGTGGTTTTAGCGCTTTGGGGTTTGAGTTGTTGTATGTGGACCAATTGGGTTCATGTTTATGGTTGAGCTCACTCAATGATTGTACTCTTTATCGTGGTCCTTTGAGTGGAAGGTTGTGTATGACTCAATGCAAACCTTCTTGGAGAATTGTGTCGTTGAGGTGTTCCTCGGTAGGGTTGATTAAATTATTAGTGGACCATTTGGTGGTTGCTAGTAATCACTTTTCCTTTTGAAGTGTATTGGATCTTTTTATCGTTGGGCAATGAGCGAGTTGTGTCAACCACAGAGGAACGTTCGGTCGTTTCTGTTGCGCGAGTCTTACGGATCCTGGATATAAAGTAGGTTGTTCGTTCTGGTGGTAATCTTAGAACGTTGTGTCTCTCCTGTTTCGCGTCGTCTTGAGTACAAGGAACCACAGAAGGGAGGTTGGTACCGTGTTCTTCTGGAGAGTAGCATTAGTTAAAGGGATCGGGCACTTCAGTGCCAAGGAATGCATAGAACGAGGAGTATGAGACCATTTTCTTTTGTGGGCTGTTTGAGGATTTATTTTATCGCTTGGGGTCGTACTGAGACCATATGTGAGTACTTTGTGTTTCAAAGTTGAGTAAAGTTCTCGCAAGTGTTGACTGCGAGTTATCGTTAGAGCTGTTGGTCTTCGAACCTAGGCGTCCTGTCATCGAGTCTCGATCAGTGTAAATTCCAGTGGTTTTATTTAGAGAAGCGACCTGGGAGTTGAAGTCTCGTGGAGGCGAGCTTTACTCAAAGCTCTTTTCTTCAGATTTGAACCGCGAAGATTAGATCTCTGTGTGTTGTTGGTTTGGCGTAGTGGCATGTCTTGGATTCGAGGTCGAATCCTGTTGAAGGGGGGGAGAATGTGACACCACGGAGTGTCATAACCTTATAAAATGTGAATGTTGAGGGCAAAAACATTATGGAATGTGGATTTGGAGGTTGAAACCATACGGTATGAGGTTTATTTGCGTTTCCGGGCCGATTCCGGGAGTTTGGGCCTTTCCGGGGGAGTTTGGGCCTAAGGGAAGGGGTCGTGGGCTTTGGTGGGAAGGAGTTTGAGTCCAAATAGGAGTAGGAGACCTGGTTGGGGGCCTCCCCCAGCCCTTATTGCACCCCCACCCTGCTGCTTGCGCCCCCCATTGAAGCCCTAGCCGCCCCCATCTCCTCTCTCCCTTTGCTTGCGCCCCCTCGCTCCCCCTTGCTCCCCATTGCACCACCACCCCTCTCCTCACCTCTCCACAACCCTTGCTGCCCCTAGGGGGGTTCTCCATCTCACCACCCTGAAGATCCGTCCATTGGAGCGCTCCGCGACGAGGAGATCCGGTGGATTTGGAGCGAGGAAGGAGATCGCGCGTACCGGGAGGAGATCCGTTGGGTTTTAGTTTGTCGAGCAAAGGTATGGCCACGGGATCCTTGGGGTTGGTCTAGGATCTGTTATAAGGGTTAATTTCATATTTTTAGATCAAGTGGTGGTGCTGTCCATGGGTAGATTGGGGAGAAAACTAGAGTTGCCACGTTCTCTGTTTCGGACAGATTGAGCAGTCGACCTAGGGTTTGGTTTTTTGCCAATTTAGATTCGGAATTTGGTCAGCTGCCTGTTTAAGAAGTTGTAGGTAATTTCAATATATTTCAGTGGGTATAAAGAACGTCCAATTCCGCCCAGCCGTTTGAAAGTTATGCTTGTTTTACCGAACGTGTTAAAAACTGTGACGTGATTGGAACAGATCACGGTATTCTGTAGATTAAACCACTTTAGAGTCCGAATCAGTTTTCCCGTATACTTAGAAAAAGTTAGGAAATTCCTAAGCTACGCGAGGATGTACTCGTTTAATTGATTCGGAGTCTTAGAACCCGAGTTATGCCTTTTGGAAGGCTGCTGTCCCGACGGGACAGAACCTCTGTTTTTGGGTTTTGCGAGTAGTTTACGATGTCGGGGTAGAAGAGTGTTTGCGTACTGTTTTGTGGACATGATTGTGAGTGTGTGGTACCTATGTGCAGGTGGTGTGACCCCAGGAGTGCCTTCTACTTCTCGCCAATCCGTCGCCCGTGGTTGAGGCAAGTGTATTGGAATGGGTAGCGAGTTGTGGTTTGCTAGATTGGTTGAGATTGAAATTGAATATATGATATGTTCACATGCCATGCTTTAATGATTGCCATTGATATGATGAATATGCTTATTATGTTATGATGCCATGTGTTAATGTACAAGTTATTTATGATGTTGGCATGTTTGCATACATGGCATGATACATGGTTCGGGCGGTGAGAAAGTCATAACTAGTCCGGGGAAGGTCGGTGAGAAAGTTATGACTATTCCGGAGAGCCAATGAGTAAGTCCTACATCGTGATTCCATCCACCGCGTTGTATGGAAGCGAGGAGTAGGCACCCTCCATCTTCGGGATGGAAGGGGGGAGAGGGTGCACACCGACGGGTGTGTACTCAACCATACCGGTATGAGTTTCTAGGAGATATGTGCATCGCATTGCATTATATGAGGATGTTATATGATGATGATATATGATGATGTCAATGATATGCTTACACTATGAATATGAGATGTGTATGATGTCGTATGTGAAAAGTGGTGATGAAGGTATTAGAATGTATTTTCTTGTTCCATTGCAATATACTTGCTGAGTGATGAACTCACGCTTGTGTTTATGTTGTTTTTCTTAGGTACCATGAAACCGGCATGCGGGAAAGGGAGCTAGTCACAAGTCATCACTTAGCATCACACATATAAACAATGACATGTTCCTTCCTTTAAATTGTGATGGTTAATTTGTGTGCTTAGTTTCCTCATTTACTTCGTTTGGCTCATGAGATGGTTGGAATCTTTATTCTAGTCTTATACTGCTGCTAGAACCTTTATTATTGATGATTTAGATGTCATTTTTTTATACTATATCCTGTGATCATATTGTTGTTGCTTCAATTCATGGAAAAACAAAGGAGATGCTGCCAAAATTTTCGGTTATAGCATTTACTCCTTTGCTGTAATTTATCTTAATTTATGGTATTTAGATGTTGTTTAGCCTATGTTTGGTAGCATTCGGGCATATTAAATGCCGGGGTGTTACAGATTCAAATCCCATCAAGATTTCAGAAATCTCGATTCAGATTTCGGATTTCGAACCCCCTAAGATCCTAAATCTCAACCGGGTAAAAACAATTGAAAAAAATTCAAAATGCTACATTACCCATCCAAATCTCGGTGAGATCTCGGTGATTTTGGTCGAAATCTCGGTAATTTGGACCGGATTTTCATTTTTATGGACTGGATTTGATTGAATTTAGGGTCAAGACGATCCACACAAAATTTCAAAAAAAATTGAGGTATTATTGACCATTTTTCGGTCAGTTCAATTTCTCGGCCAGTCTTCAGTAGCATTGTTCGAATTTTGGAAAATTCCTCAAGATTGATCATCATCTGAAAATTTTATGGGAATATTATGGATGTGTTAGTACTGTCGACAAAAATTTTCAAAAGTCTATAACGTAGTTTACACCATTTTCCATTCGGTTGAAATTTGGTGGTCAATATTTTATTAGGACAATATCACTTTTAGATTTTTTAAAAAATCCTCATGCTTGATCACTATTTGAAATTTTTTATGGGAACATTAGTGCTGTGTTAGGACCGTACAAATTTTTTTTAAAATTTTTTTGACGTTGTTTGAACTAGTTTTCATTTTGTTGAAATTTACAGAGATTTCGATAATTTCATATGAAATTTCAATTTTTTTGGTGAAATTTCGGAAATCCTGATTAAAAAAATTTGAATTTGAATTTTTTCCATATTTTGTTTGAAATTTCTAAATCTCGCCAAAAAATTGGATTGTGGTCCCTTCCGAGATTTAGTCCAAAATGAAATTTAAATCCTTGGTCCAAAGTTCATGAGACTTGGTAGATATTTTGTCAAGGATGTCAGGAACTTATTCCGTCCATCAATCCATATGATTGATATCAAAGTTCTGACCTTTTTTGAATCGAAAGAAGATTGCACCAAGAAGTGGCAAAAACTAAAATTTTCGATCGAAGCTTGCTCATGGGATATTGATGATCAAGATGATTTTGGATGTCTTCCCATTTGTCATAGCAAGCTAGAACATAAGAAGAACAACCTCCAAGTGCATTCTACAAAGATTTCCTCAAAAAGATCGGTTTCTCTCAAAGAAGAACTCAAGTTTGCCTAGAAGATGTATCTAACTCAGATGATGATACGGTGCTGCCATATGACTGGTGAAAATCTTGGGCAAGGGGGCAAAGCGACATCAATATAGTTTTTATTCTGCCAGCATATTGCAAGCATATAGAAAAGCGAATATAATTAATTATGGCTAAGTGACGTCTTGGGCTCAAGGATGCTGTTATCTCAAAGCCTAATAAAGATTGTCAGCACACTTAAATGATTTGATCAACGATAAGCACTACAGGAATCCACATTATTTTCGTCGGCCTAGAACCGACGAAAATAAGGGTAAAACCGACGAAAATAGCTATTTTCGTGTATTTTCGTCGGCCGCGCGAGCTGACGAAAATAAGAGCCGTTAACCTGACCTCCCGTGCTCGATGACATGGCCCAGTTTATTTTCGTCGGCCTTGGCCGACGAAAATATCGCTTCTACTATTTTCGTCGGCCAAGGCCGACGAAAATACGATTTTAAATTTAAAAAAAATACGGGAAAATATAAAAATCCATAAAAATTAACAGAAATTCACCGCATGCATAATTCACAGAATAAAAATTAACAGAAATTCACCGCATGCATACAATACTATAAAGAACCCTAAATACACTAGATTTATTTAATAAAAAAATGTGTAATTAGTAGATGTACAAAAGCGAAGAGGCAAGCAGCCGTCTTGAAGCAACTACACTATTAGAATATTCCCTTTAGGTAATTCAAGAATTTCATTTTAACATGACAACTAACACCAAACATTGAAATTAATTGATGACTACTTAGAAAATGTATTCATAAGGAAAAGAAACAGTCAGGACATTATCCTAGGTACAATACCATCCATTCATCCACAAAGAAATATGCAGTGAAACAACATAAACAATAATTGCCTCAATTTGTCCCATGAGATGACATAATAGAAAAAGTTGTGAGTTGTGACCCCAAATGGATGAGCTATAGTTCTAAACAAATATCAATGAGATAATGCTAATGATATGCCCTGGAAACAGTTTAGGAAGTGATCACTGGATAAACACTCCAAAGTGCCTAAGGATACACTCTGTTTCTCTTTTTTTGATGGGAGAAGTGTAGTTAGTCTTAGAGAATTAAGTAACCAGTAAATTCTTGCTTTGGATCTAGGTAAGACCCAAAAAAATACAAATAGTAAAAATGTTATAACTGCACAGTTTAGCAGTGTATTCTCCCTAATACAGTTACAGAAAGTAGCACAAAACAGAACAAATGTCTTCATACAAGGTAAGTTTGCATTGTCAGAATTGAGAATGTTGTACCAAACATAAAATCAAATTTCAATCAGTGTTTGCAGGACTTGACATGTACATTTCCAAAGGTAGCTTCAATCACAGAATAAAAATGAATGTAGCTTCAAGTTCCAATAGGAATTAAGGAGTAATAATGTAAATTCATGGTAATTAAGGAGTAATAATCTGCACACTGAACAGAAGAACAGAAAAGAAGGAAAACATAACTTTGACAAAGATTAAATATTCTTTTCTTCTCTCTTCATACAAGGTAAGTGGAGAACTATTTACCTCCTCAAGAATCTTAGCGATGTATGAAAATATGACAGATCCACATGAGTGACAAATGAGTGGTGACAAAAGATTAAAGTGTGCTCCATATCCTTTCTGAGAATGCTATAACCCCAACGGTGAACGGTGCTGAAACCTGCATAAGTCAAAGCGAGAATAAGCAACAACAATATAGCTGAAAACAGGTGCCGATGAAGTAACACAACACAACCAAACTATATTAAGCGAGCCTAGAGCATCAAAATTCAAACATGAAGCACACGTATAAACATTTGCATTAGACAAAGACGTAATTCATCCTAAGGTGATGCTTCCATAACAAACGAGGTTTCTTTGGATCAACAATATTATGCTCAATGGCTTCGATGGTTCAATTCAATTGATCCTTCCCATATTTCTCCTAATTAATTTAGCGAATAGGAGCTTTAATTCAAAGTCTTGAAACGTAATCCAAACCTGTCTTGTATCTGTTCAGGAGCAAGCTGTTAAAATAGCTCCTTGGGAGGGCTTCATGAACCTAAGGAACATACAGGAATCAGCAAAGCACTAGAAGGGTTGAATCATCATGAAACACAAACTACTGCATAGTTTGTAAATATTATAGATAGCTAGTTTCTGCCGATTACATATAGCAATGTAAAGAATCACTTTGGCACCCCTCTAACTGGAGTTCTTTAATGGTCACAATATCCATGTGATTATGCAGTAAAAAATATTGGTGTGCTCACTAGGAAAGCATCAAGCTGAAATCACAAGTTCACAATCAGGAAAAACCAATCTAAGCATTAGTACTTACACATCAAGAAATTGAAGATCTCCTTGTTTACTTAAACACAACTCGTTAACTTGTTTTATTATCAAATAGAATGTGAAACCTCAACCAGAATTTCAGTATCAGGGATCAGTTAGTTGTCTGTCATGCTTTCGAACTACCAGTTCTTGTGCAATAAGTACTCAAAGAGTAAACATATGAATTCAAGCTTCATCTGCATGCTTTGACTGGCCCACAAAAACAATTTGGCTAAAAATAATTACTTAAAATACTCATGTACAACTCTGCAGCAATTATAGAGGGAGAAATAAGGCGCGTAAATACTACCTGATTCCTATCATTTCAATTAGAAATTTACACACAATGAATTTCCATACAAAAAGAAGTAAACTAGTAGTGCAGAAACAAAACTTCCTAATAGAGTTCTATGATCCTCAGGCACTTGATTTAACCGTGCATTCATGGGAAAAGAAATAGAAAGATCTCCATGTGCTGTAGAATATAAAAATAAGAAATGCGTGCGCCAACACAAACCAAAACGGTAAAGCTAAGACATATTAGACAACTAAAATCTCCGTTTCGAAAAAAAGGACAACTGCAATCTCACTCTCCAATTGTAAGATGCCTATGTTCCGAAAAGAAAATAACAGGTACTAGTCAATCATCAATTTATCGGTTCTGGTTCCCAATTCAATTAAATTCCATAGTAATGCCTGGACGCCTTACCGATTCTACCAAAGTGGAGTGGAAGTAGTGCCAGGAGAAGATTTTCTACGACATAGAGATATTGAAAGTAGCATCTTCACAGTGCTACCGCTATATCTGCCTTGTCTAACACATAGGTTCAAAATAAACAATAGGCCAATAATCCATCAATCACAACAGGAAAAGAACTCAGACGACCGTGATGATTCAGAAAGGGCTAGAAAAATACTCACGCGTGCTCGGCGGTGTCCTGCTCGAGGAAGTGGTCCTCTAGCCGTATCCGGTGAGCTCGAGCTCGGGGCCGACGCGGACGGCGGCGCTCCTGACCTTGGCTCGGACGATGGACTCCTTGACGTTGCGGAGGTTGGTGTCTAAGTCCATCGCCCACTGGTTCAGGTTGCACGTGGCCACCCGGAGCAGCCTCATCTTGCCGCCCGAGCCAAGAACCCCTCCCCCTAGCAATCCAAGCAAATAGGTAGGGATCGTCACCAACAAAAGAAATCAATCCAAGAATTCTGTGGCGGCATGGTCCGGAGGGATTCCCAATTGACCGGAGACGCACAAATTGGAATACAGATGAATAATTTCGAGAGAATTGGGATGAGAAGAGGAAGGGCTGGGGATGAGAATTCAGAGGAGAGGGGGAAAATAGATTTCATGTCTATTCCGGGGCGCCGGAGGGCGGGGCGGGGCGCCGGAGGGAGGCGGCGACTGGCGGTGATGCCGTGCAGACACAGAGACGAGGCGGGGCGCCGGAGGGGCGGAGTTGTGGGCGGAGGAGCGCGTGCAGGGCAGCCCTTGGTTGGCGCAGGGCAGGCGGGGGGCGGCACGGGGCAGGCCGGGGGCGGGCGTCGGAGGTCGGGGGCGGGGGAGGCCGGGGGCGGGCGCCGGAGGTCGGGGGCGTGGCGTGAGGGGCGGCGTGAGGGGCGTGAGAATGCCCGATCGACTTAGCCCTAGTCAGATTTAGGCCTAGTCGCATTCCTATTTTGGTCAGCCAAAGCTCAAGCCGACGAAAATATATTTTTATTTTCAACGGTCCAACCCAGACCGACGAAACTATTGGATTATTTTCGTCGGTCCCACATGGCCGACGCAAATATGGACGTATTTTCGTCGGTTCACATAGGCCGATGAAAATATATGAGTATTTTCGTCGGCTTTTGCAAGCCGACGAAAATAATTTCGGCCGACGAAAATATATCGGATTCCTGTAGTGAAGCCGATATATAGGATGTTGCCGTGTTGGTCGATGGGGGAGCTACCATAAATTTGATGCCCCACAAAATTTTCACGAAGCTTGGAAAAACTGAGATGAGTTAACTAAGACCAACATGATGTGCAATGCATTTACTAGAGATTCCACTGAAGTTAAAGGGGTGTTGATGGACAAGCTTACTGTAGGCAGTAAAACATTGCTCACGACTTACTTTGTGGTGGACGCTCAAGGAAATTACACTGTTCTACTAGGAAGAGACCGAATTCATGTCAACAGTTGTATTCCATTGACTCTTCACAAAGCGTAGATTCAGTGGAATGAGCAAGAAGTGGAGGTTACCCTAGCTGATACATCTTCTCATATTGCTCAGGCCAAAAGCTTGAAGATTGTTATTTCCTTAATGTCTCCAAAAATGGGTTTACACGGATAAGTACGACAATCAGGCACTATCAATTGATGTTGGTTTTGATCTCGGCTAACAAACCCTAACTACCTCCTGAGAATCCAGCGCCATGATCGGAGGCGCTCCAACAGAAAATTGGTGTGGTCCCAAGTCAAAAGTGCGCAACATTTAAAAGGGGAAGCTGGCCTCTCTTTCAATCGATCTGATGATTAAGAAAGGAGAGAGGCAATCCCGAAATCTATAACCCTAGCCGATCCTAAGGTGTGCTTCTTTGACCTGAAGCCCTCACCATCGCCTCCTCACGCGTGCTCTTGACGATCCTCTACGGCCAACTACTCCTTCACCGACGCACAGAACACCATCGCCCTAACCTTAATGGCTTCTACTTTATCGGGTCTACAAATTCTATTTCGCATTACTCTTGTGATCATGACCTAGGCTAGATAATGACTTGGACTTAGATCTCAGCAAACTAACATTTGATATCAGAGCCGATCTAGCCTAAGCATGTTCCAATTGTTCCCTTTCTAGCCCGGTTTAGTTCTTGTGTCAGTTTAGCACTTAATTTGGCTCATATTAGACCTTGCTTTTCATCAACTTAATGTTAATTAGGGTTCTTGTTTGGATCGGTTAGCACTTAGAAGGAGGGGATGAGATCGATTTCAAACACTAGAACCTCAAATCAAAAACCCTATCCGCAAATCTCCAATCGAATTCCGAACCCTAATCCCAAATTTTCCAAAAATCCCGAATCAATCAAAGAAAACCTAAAGTTTGGTGGGTTTCGAGACTTACCAGAGGTCGCTGTTGACCGCTTTGTGCGTGTCGCCAAAGCCCCATGTCATTGGTTTTGGGCGCGGCATAAGTCCATCGCACGCGCTCCATCAGCCTCTCCTTGCCAGTCGTGCGCGCTGATGCGGCTCCCCTCAGTAAGTCAGCTCTGCTCTCGCCGCGCGCACATACGCCGTAGCCGCTCCACTGGGGCCCCCTCCTGCTCGTTCGCCGCACGCGCGCCAACGCACTACTCTGCCGCTTGGTCATCGCGCATCAAACTTTTCGGATCAGAAATGGGAAAGGTTACGGTTAGGGTTTCCATCGCATTGCGCCCTTTTTTTTGTTCCATCCTGCGCGATCCAAGCTGTCCGTCAGGATCGACGGTTGGTGTTCCACCTCGAGCGGGCTGAGCACGTCACGCAGGTTGTGCTCGTGTGCAAGTGGGCTGCGGTCGCCTACTGGGCTGCTGGTCGCGCCTTTCGGTCACTGGGCCGACAGCGTGTTCTGGGCCGTAAGTCCTTTTAGCCTTTTGAGTCCTTTATTGTTTTGCTGATAATTACTATTTAGTCCATTTCAATTTTATTTACTTTCAGCCCATTAAATTTCAGTAACAATTATTATTTAATGTTTATTTGCTAGGCATTATTATTATATTTAATGATTAATTTTTTGAGTAAGTTAATGTGGCAAATTAATTAACGTGGCGATTTTTCTTTACATGATGATTGTTCTAAGCATCATCTCTAATTAAAATGGAACTAACAGGAAGTTTTAATTAGAGATTATTTAATGTTTAAAATTGGGATTATGTCATGGCCATGATCATATTCTGACCAACATTGTTTATGAACATGTGTCACCCATAAAATAATTTTAGTTCTTTTCGTTTCTGCCCAACGGTGATGCGAATTAGGACTGTTATTTTTCTTGTCGTTAGCATGTTATTAATCAGACCAACGTAGGGTTAATTTCATGCAAGACATTTATCTTCTCTAATGTTTACTGATTATACTTTGTTTTTTGATTCATCGATGAACAACACTAACGTTGCCGCTTACTTGAACAGCATTGAGCAGCTAATTGGGACAAACTTTCCCTTTTGGAAGGAAAGAATTCAGATTGTCCTTAGAGTCATGGACTTGGATTATGCATTATGTGAGGACGCTCGTGTAGCTCCTTCCGCTGATGATGAGAGTTTCATTGAGAAAAATAAACTCTATAACTTAATAGCAGAAAAGTGGGAGCGGTCCAACCGCGTATCCTTAATGATCATGAAGAGCACGATATCTGTTGGGATAAGGGGAGAAATCCCTAAATCCGATAATGCTAAGCAGTACTTAGCCTCAGTCGAGGAGCAATTCAAGGGCTCCTCAAAAGTATATGCCAGTACATTAATTATGAAAATGCTCACAACTAAGTATGATGGCTCCAGCAGCGTTCGTGAACATATCATGATGATGACAGATATGGATGCTAAACTTAAGGCCATGGAAATGGCTATTTCTAATGGCTTTTTAGTCCACTTCATTATGACCTCCCTTCCTTCTGAGTATAATGCATTTATGATTAATTATAACACTCAGAAGGCACAGTGGACCATGAGTGAGTTGATCACCATGTGTGCCTAGGAGGAGAGGATTAAGGCCGAAAGGAAAGACCACGTTTACCATATCGGTCATGGCAAAAGGAAGTTCCGAGGGGACAATAAGTCTAAGAACACTACTGCAGATTGGAGTATCACAAGCGGTTCGAAACCACTTCTACAAGCGGTTTTAGAACCGCTTGTAAGCAACCACGAGTGATACTCGCGGTAGTATCAGAAGCGGTTATAAAACCGCTTGTAGAAGCCACTTAAAACGAGAAAATAATATTGTGAGGAATGGGGTTCGAACCCACGACCTCTCCCCTCCTCGTGACCCACGCCTCACCCATCTAACCAACCAACCCACGCGTCATCTCTAATAGAGTAGGACAAGCATTCCTTTTATTATTTCGAAAACTGGGCTTCTACAACCGCTTGTGATGGTCGTTTTTCTAGTAGTCGAAGAAGCTGCACTTCACTTCCAAGGCTGAATCAAGCAAGTCAAAGCTAAAGGAGAAGGCCCCTGTTGCACCTAATTCTACTTCTTCTGATGGGCCCATCTGTCGTTTCTGCAAAAACAGTGGGTACATTCAGAAGTGGCTCGCTAAGAAGGTTAACAACATAATTTCTACTATTGACGAAACCCTTTATGCTGATTTTTCCTCTAATACCTGGTGGATTGATTCTGGTGCCACTATGCACGTTTCTAATTCATTGCAAGGATTCCTTACCATGAGGATATTAAGAAAGGGGAAGTGAAACCTTGAAGTTACTAATGAAAATGAGGCTGAGGTTGAAACCGTTGGCACGCTATCATTAGAATTAGATAGTGGCTTCACCCTTCATTTGAACAATGTTGTTTTTGTTCCTAGCATAAGGAGAAACCTTATTTTAGTTTCTCTATTAGATGATGATGGATTTATTTGTATCTTTGGAAACAATGAATGCATTGTAAGTTTTAATTCTAATAATGTTGGTCTCGCGATTCGATGAGACAAACTCTATATGCTTCCTCTCTCTGAATCTCATGTGTCAATGAATGTGCGCGATGCCCCACCAATAAGCGAACGAGAAGTTTAGGTGATGAGACTTCATTGAAATTGTGGCACTGTCGTTTAGGTCACATTTCAAAGGGGAGAATGGAACGTCTCATCAAGGAAAAGATACTCTACCCTCTAGACTTCTCTGACTCATACCATTGTATTGAATGTATTGAGGGGAAATATGTAAAACAAATTAAGAAAAGAGCAACACGAAGCACATGAATCTTAGAATTAATCCACACTGATATATGTGGACCTTTTCCTATAACTTCAGTAGATGGGTATGACTCCTTTATCACATTCACTGATGATTTCTCCTGTTATGGTTATATTTTTCCTATTCGTGATTGATCTGAATCACTCGATAAGTTCAGAATATTTATGGCTGAAGTCAAAAATCAGCATAACTTAAAAATTAAGGTAGTGAGATCAGATCGTGGAGGAGAATATTATAGGAGACATGCTCCTTATGGACAAATTCCTGCTCCATTCGCTAAGTTTCTTTCAGAAAATGGCATAGTAGCACAATATTCCACACCTAGTGAACCTCAGCAAAATGGAGTAGCTGAAAGACGCAACCGCACCCTTATGGATATGGTGTGTAGCATGATGAGTTACTCTAGTTTACCAACTAGTTTGTGGATTGAAGCATTAAAAACAACCGCACATAAACTTAATCGGGTTCCTAGTAAATCAGTGTCTAAGACACCTTATGAATTATGTACTGGGAGGAAACCGAGCTTAAGATACTTATGTGTGTGGGGTTGTCCTGCTGAAGCTAAAGTCTTTAATCCACATATTGGAATATTAGATCCTAAGACAATAAGTTGCCATTTTATTGGATATCATGAAAGATCTAAGGGATATCGATTTTATTATCTAGATCGTATCACTAAATTTGTGAAAAGTGGTTATGTTGTATTTTTAGAGAATGATGAAATCAGTGGGAGCTCAGAGGCTAGGAAAATAGATCTTAAGGAAGTTCGGACTTATGTATCATTACCGATAATTCAAGAGACTATTCTTCCTGTACCTCATACTGTTATACCTCCAGCTGAGAATGCTAGAGTTGGGCCCCAACTGAGGATTCAGGTATCAACAGTACAACACCTAATGATGAGCCTCAACAGCCCCTTGTGATAACTAATGAACCACTAAGAACATCATAGAGTGAAAGAAGATCTGCCATCCTGAATGATTATGTTGTATACATGAATAAAGATGTAAAGGACATAGGGAAGGTAGATGATCCTACATCATTTAAGGAGTCAGTGATTACTAAGGATTCATCCAAGTGGCTTGAGGCCATGTAGGATGAAATAAAGTCTATGAGAATTAATGACATCTGGGATCTAGTAGAAATTCCTGATGGAGTCAAAACAGTAGGTTGTAGATGGGTCTACAAAACTAAGCATGACTCTAAGGGAGATATTGAAAGATTCAAGGGAAAGCTTGTAGCAAAAGGGTTTACACAAAGAGAGGGGATTGATTATGTTGATACTTTCTCTTCCGTCTCAAAGAAAGATTCGCTAAGAATTATCATGGCGCTTGTTGCTCATTATGATTTAGAGCTACATCAGATGGATGTTAAAACTGCCTTTCTTAATGGTGACTTGCATGAGAATGTTTACATGGCTCAACCGAAAGGTTTTTTCGTGGAAGGCAAGGAACATATGCGATGTAGACTTAAGAAATCCATCTATGGACTAAAACATACGTCTAGGCAATAGTACCTTAAGTTCGATGAGACCATAAGAAATTTTGGTTTCAAAGAAAATGAAGTGGACAATTGCATATACATTAAGATTAAGGGGAGCAAATTTACTATCTTAGTGTTTTATGTGGATGATATCTTATTGGCTAGCAGCGATAAGGATATGCTATATGAGACCAAGAGATTTCTTTTCGCTAATTTTGACATGAAGGATCTTGGTAATACCTCTTATGTTTTGGGCATTGAGATTCACCGAGATAGGTCCAGAGGGATATTAGGCCTATCCCAAAAGGCATATAATGATAGAGTGTTTAAGAGATAGAATATGCATAACTGCTGTCGGGACCCCGAATTTGCAAATCCGGACCCTCTGTGTATTCAGCACTAGTCCAGGAACGCGCTAGTGCACACAGTCTTAACATCGGTATATATCACAATCATATCAAACGATACTATCAAAGTACTTTATTTAAATAACCAAACTGGTTACTTGACCTTATGGCCAAGTTACAAATATATGCCTTGCAAGGCGAAACTTATTAAAAGAGAAATAACAGCAGCGGAAATTCAAATAAACTTCGTGGCGCCATCCAGTATACCACAGGCAACTGACTGGGCTCGCATCCCTAAGTAGACGGGTCCTCTTGGAGTTCCTCCTCCAAAGCTGGCGTAATCTCCTCTTCAACTGATATTGTGTTGGGGCAAGGGTGAGTACTTGGTACTCAGCAAGTCATGCACAGAATGCAAACTAATATACTATATGCATGGCTTGGTACAAAGGAATAACTCAAGGTATATTTGCGGTAAATGACTTTTGACAAGTAATATAAGTAGATTCGAAAGCGGTAGAAATAAGTAAAGCATAAATAACTTTTCAGAAATTTAATAAACATTTTTCCCCATCCTAAACCACATTTCCATCATCTTCATTATTAAACCAACCCAACTTTTCAAATCCAAGTTATTTTGAGAAAATCTAACCCTTGATTGTAATTCAGAGCATTGTCGATCACAGTGGACTCGGCTATTCAAATAGATTCTACACTCTGCAGAGGTTATGCACTTTACCCACAAGATACAATCCACTCACCACGTCGGTACCGTGAATCGCCATACAAGAGTATGCGAATGAGCGATCATAACAAAACCTTTCTAAGCCTCAAACAACACAGGTGGTCCTCTCAGGTTCGTGCTCTACACCATCCCTTCCCTTAGCCAAGGCGAAGTATGGGACCAACACACCGTTAGATGGGTACAGCCCACGACCACGATACGCTCCCCGTACAATCACACAAAAGGTGTAATCGACACCTGAGGCTCCACAAGTGAGTCCTTAGCGACTTAGTCAACTAGGGCCGTCCCATTCGACCATGTGGTTGCAAGTATGACCCAGTTCAAAGGCTTGCAAGGTTAAGTCCTTAGAGTGACCAGGGCAAGACTACCCGAAAAACCAAATCATCACTCCCAATGCCACAACTGGCCCACTGATTACTCTTGCCACATGCCCGATCGAAATCTGTTTATCAAACCCCGCTTGATTACCATGCACCACGTGCCATCAACTTCACATGATACTTTTCCAAAACAGGTTCAATATATCATTAAGTCCATATTAGCATTTGATTATCCAAAATCATGTTATGAGCACGTAGCGAGTCTAAGCGACATACTACAACGATCTAAACCCATGTTGGCAATTTAATAATGTCCAACTAATAAACCACAACTAGGGTGACAAAGGGTCATGGCACATACTTAAGTAATCAAGGTGTCATATAGCAAATTGGTATTTATCTAACCCCATGTTTAAACAAAGTATCTTTCTAATTGAACTAGCATGCAATAGTTTAAATCAAAATAGATTTGAAATAGGATCAACATGGTCAAAGCACAACTTGCCTTCAAAAAGCACTTGCTCTTGGTCTTGAGTTGGATCCTGAGTCAACACTTCTCCTTCGAATCCTTCCTAAGACTTCAACGTCTACTCGTAAAGCGTGCAAATAGCAAATACACAAATAAACACTATGCAAAAGATCCCAAAACTCCAAATAAAATCCATAAACAGAGAGAACATAATTTTCTGGATTTTTAGAAACTGGAATAAATCAAATTTGGAGTTAAAGCATAAAAGTTATGATTATTTAAAGTTTAAATAATCGATTAAATAATTTTACAGAGAAAAACTTTAGTCCAAAAATTAAATAAAATTTATATTTAGGTAGATCTTAAGTTTATACAAATTTAGAAATTTGAATCACTCACATCGGAGTGGAAGCATAAAAGTTATAAGCGTTTGAAGTTTGAATCTAAATTTGAAATCATTATTCGAATTAATAAATCATTTTCTTTTCGGAAATTAATTATTGCGTCGGCATGGACACGTGGCAGCTCCTGATTGGCCTCTGGCGTCAGCCGATCCATGGGCTTGGTCCACGCTCGGCTCGGGTCCACGGTGGACTCGGTCCCACGGCTCACGTGATCGACATGTGGGCCCGCTCGGGTAACGTCATCAGCGTCGGCGCTTGGGCTGGGTTAGCCAGCGACATGCGGGCCCTCGACACGCGGGCCCGCGTGTCGGCGTCCTGCCTGCCAGCGGCGTGGGCCAGCGGCCCGACCGCGTCGGTCCAACTTCCCGACACGTGGCGCCAATCTCGTCCGTTGATTTGAAAATCAGCGGCGCGGATTGAATCCAGTGGTTTAACACGCGTTGAAACTACTCGATGCTCGTGGGCGTTCGATCTAGATCGGACGGTCCAGATCTAATCCTATAATCGCCTTTGCTACGGCGCGTGGCGATTGTGAGCCGTTGGATCTTGATCCAGCGGTCCAGATCTGTCGGGTTTGGAACACGTGAACTCACCTCAACCGTCCGATCCGATCCGGCGGTGCCGCATGGCTTCGCGAGGGTGATGGCCGTGGTGGCGCACGGCTGCCGGAGTTGAAGACGACAGCGAGCCCAACGGCGTTCCGGGGTTGCTCGGCGAGATGAAGGGTCGCTTCGGTGCGTCTCGTCGCGGTGAGTCCGGATTCGAGGTCAACGGCCAGGGACGGCGGACGGCGTGAACGAAGCAAAGACCGTGGCGGAGCCGCGCAACTACTGGCGAGCTCGCGACGGCTAAACGGCGGCGACTTAGCCTCGGTGAAGTAGAGAAGGAGGGCGCGGAATCACGGCGGTCCTCGGGTATGCCGGGCATTAAATAGCCTCGGCGTCCGTGCGTAAAACGGAAACCTAACTTGCTACTCTGGCGGCGGGCGGCGGAGTCCAGCTCGGACTTCGGTGAAGACGACGAAATCGTGGCCGTCCACGTGGCACAACCAACGGCCACGATCGCGGCGGCGCGGCCGGTCGTCGGACACGGCTCGGGTCGAGTCAGGCGGATCTCGGTAGTTGGATCTTGATCCAACGGTCGGGATCGCTTAGGGTTGGGAGCTGGTTTGGTTGAGCCAACTGGCTCGGTCGGACTCGAGTCCGACTTCGGTCGGATGAAACGATACTTGACCCGAGTTGGATTTTCCAGCGATTTAATATTTAAAATAATTCCCGATAATTCATTTAATTCATTAAAAATAGTAAAATACTCAGAAAAATTCCAGAAAAATTCTGGAAAATATTTTGGAAAATTTTGGACTCAAATAAAATATTTCCAACAAAATTTTATTTGCAAAGTTAAATTCTTTAATTATTTCAAAATGGAATAAATTCAAATAAATTCCAAATAAATCCAAATAAATTCCAGAAAATTCCAAAAATTCACCAAAGTGCCAAATCACACATGAATTTAGGAAAAGAAAAATTTTGGGATGTTACAAACCTTCCCCCCTTAACAGAATCTCGTCCCCGAGATTCAGGGCTTACTACAGAATAGGTTTGGAAACTCTTTCTTCAAATCCTCTTCGCGCTCCCAAGTTGCTTCGCTCTCTGCATGGTTGCTCCATTGAACTCTGCAGAAACGGGTTGACTTGTTCCTCGTCTCTCGATCCATTGTGTCTAGAATCTTCACAGGATGTTCCTTATAAGTCAAATCCTCATGCAACTCAATTGACTCTAGCGGTGTCTTGTTCCTCGGGAACTCGGAGACACTTCTTCAACTAGGACACATGGAATACATCATGTACCGCTTACTTTGTGTGGCAACTCCGGTGATAAGCAACTTCGCCTCTGCGGCTCAAAATCTTAAATGGTCCAACATAGCAGGGTGCAAGTTTCCCTTTGGCATGGAACCTCTTAACTCCACTGAGAGGCGTAACTCGAGGTATACAAAGTCTTACGGTTCAAAACTCAAATCTCGGCGACGATTGTCAAGATAACTCTTCATCGAGATTGGGCTATCTTCAACCTTTCCTAATCATGGCGATCTGCTCTTGACCTCTTGAAGAATATCAGGCCCAAAGACACGGCGCTCACGGTCTCATTCCAATTCAATGGCGTCCGACAGGTCGACCATGATGCCTCAAAAGGTGACATCGTAAACTAGCCTGATAACTATTGTTGTAATCGAACTCGGCATACGGCAAACTCTTATCCCAAGAGGTAGCATAAGCTAATGCACAAGCTCTTAGCATATCCTCCAAAATCTGGTTGACTCTTTCGGTCTGTCCATCCGTCTGTGGATGATCTGACATCTTGAAGTTCAAACGGGTTCCCATGGCTTCATGCAACTTATTCCAGAACCTTGAGGTAAATTGGGTACCTCTGTCAGATACAATCCTCTTTGGCACTCCGTGCAAGCAGACAATCTGATCATGTACAATTACGCTAATTTATCTCCCGAGTAGGTGGTCTTCACGGGGATAAAATGGGCTACTTTAGTCAAGCGATCCACTATAACCCATATGGAGTCATAACCTCCTTGAGTCTTGACAAACCGGTAATGAAATCCATTCCGATTTCCTCCCACTTCCACTCGGTATTTTCAGTAAGTAGCAATCCTGCTGGTCTCGATGCATTGCCTTGACTCTACGGCATACGTCGCACAATGCAACATGCTCGGCAACTTCACGTTTCATACTCGGCCACGAGAATCTCTCCTTGAGATCTGATACATCTTGGCGCTTCCAGGATGAATCGAGTACTTGGAGTCATGGGCTTCCTCCAAAATCGATCGCTTTAACTCCTCCTTGTCGAGGCACACAAATCCGATCCTTCATCCACAACGTGCCTTGTTCATCAATTTGAAGTCCTGCCTGCCTTCCTCCTTGATGGACTTAATCCTGCCGGATCTGTCATCATCCTTCGTCCTTCTCGGATCGATCCTCTAGGGTAGGCTTTACTTCCAATGCGGCCAAGAATCCGCTAGGTACAACCTCAATCTTCATTTTACGAAAATCCTCACATAACTCATCGACTCGTGGCTAGCAACGCGTACTCACGGTATGGCTTTTCCGACTCGAGCATCGGCTACTACGTTGGCCTTCAGGGATGGTAATGGATTCCAACATTATAGTCCTTGATCAACTCTAACCATCTCCTTTGCCTCATATTCAGATCCATTTGGGTGAATATGTACTTAAAACTCTTATGATCCGTATATACTTCACATCTGTTTCCAATCAGATAGTGACGCCATATTTTCAAAGCATGCACTACGGCGGCTAACTCTAGGTCATGTGTCGGATAATTTTCCTCATGCGGCCTCAAGCGCCTTGATGCATAAGCGGCGACCTTTCCATTCTGCATCAAGACACATCCAAGTCCTTGGCGCGATGCGTCACAATAAATATCGAAGCTTTGAGCAACATCAGGTAAAACTAACACCGGTCTTGATGTCAATCGCTTCTTGACTCTGAAATCCTTTCTCATATTCGGCGTCCATGCAAACTTCTTTTCCTTCTTGACAATTGCGTAAGAGGTTTTGCAATTGTCGAAAAGCCTTCGATGAAACGGCGGTAATATCCTGCCATTCCAAGGAAACTCCGAATGCTGGTCACCGTCTTTGGTTGTTCCCAATGTAACACAGCTTCTACTTTGCTTGGATCTACGGCGGCTCCTTCTGCGGTCATTACATGTCCAAGAAACTCCACCTTGTCCTTCCAAAAATCACACTTGCTGAACTTGGCAAAAAGTTGCTGTTCCTCGACTTTTCCAAAACTCGCCTTAAGTGTTCGGCATGTTCATCCTCTGTCTTGGAGTAGACCAGGATATCGTCTATGAACACGACGACAAACTTGTCCAAATATTCCATGAACACCTTATTCATCATATTCATGAAATAAGTGGCGCATTAAATCGATCCAAAGGACATAGCTGTAAACTCGTAATGTCCATATCTTGACGAGAATGCGGTCTTGAATATCCTACGATCGGATCTTCAATCGATGGTATCGATCTCGAGATCAATCTTGGAGAAAACTCCGGCTCCTCTTAAGCGATCAAACAAATCATCAATCCTGGGTAGCGGATACTTATTCTTCACGGTGACTTCATTGAGTGCACGGTAGTCAATGCACATCCTGAAACTCCGTCCTTCTTCTTGACAAACAAAACTGGTGCTCCCCACGGCGACGAACTCGGCCTCGATAAATCCTTTCTCCATTAACTCCTCTAGTTGTTTCTTCATTTCTACCAACTCCTCGGTAGACATCCGATAGGGTCTCTTTGCTATCGGTCTTTGTGCAGTACAAGCTCTATCACAAACTCTATGTCCTGTGCGGCGGCATACCGGGTAGATCTTCGGGAAAGACATCGGGTACTCATTCACTCTTGGGACATCCTCTATGCTGATTGCCTTGGTACTGTTAACCATCAACTGTCCATCTCTAAGCTGCAGTGGCTTGAAATTCCACTTTCTTCCCACACGGGCTCTCAATCGAGATAGTCCTTCGTCCACAATCCAATACGACCTTGTGCTTGGATAACCAATCCATTCCCAATATAACATCTAAGGTGCAGGTCTCCAAAATTATAAGGTTTGCTAGGAACTCTATTCCATCTATTAGTATTCTCACCGGAACATCCTACTTCCGTTCGGAGTTCGGAACCAGTGGGTTTGAACTAAAAGCATGCACTTAAGTCTTGCAATCCTTAAGTCATTTCTAGTAGCAAAGCCTTGCGAAACAAGCGAATCTGAAGCTCGAGTCAAACAAAGCTGTGCAGTCTTGAGTTAACAAGTAACTTACCCGATCTGACGTCCGTAGCATTCTGCGGTGCATCTGCGGTGACATGGTTGACTCGGCCTCTCACCACGGCCTGGGTGTGGCTCCTGGTCTTTGGCGTCCTAGCTGGGTGGTTCCTAGGTTGAAACGAACCGGGTCGCTCCTGCTGTCTTCTTCGGACAAGCTGTTGGCAAAGTGTCTGGCTCGTTGCGGTTGTAGCGTCTCACTTGTTCCTTCTTGATTTGCACAGGGTAGCGTTTCTAGCGGGGCTGGGAGTGCAGTAGTTACGATTGATGGTCTTGGTCTTTGGGAGGGTGTCCTTGTTGCATTGTGGTTGGAATCGAAGAATTGATTTGGTGCAACTCTCAAGCGATTGCGTTCCTCGACGTGATCCTTCTTTGTTGCATCCTGCGCTTCTGTTCTCATCCAGTTCCTTGCGCTTGTCCTCAAGAATAAGCGCCTTATTCACCAACTCTTGGAAATCTGAAAGGTGTGGGTGATCAACCCAACTTGCAATCTGAGTTAAGTCCCTTCATAAAACGAGGCTGCCTGGATTTATCCGTCGCTACATCCTCAGTGCGTAGCGTGCTAGCTGTGTGAACTTGTTCAGGTAGTCGGCCACCGGTGATTACCTTGCTTGATGCTCTGAACTCCTCCTTCTTAAGGTCCATGATTCCTTCAGGCACGTGATACTTTGTCGGAATGCATTGTGAACTCTTCCCAAGTGATATCTTGAGGGTTCTCTGCGTGGCACGAAGTTCTCCCACCATTCGTAATTGTTCCTTCCAACTGATGAGAAGCGTAGAGTACCTTCTCATTCCCTATGCATTGAGCTATGTGTAGCTTCCTCTCAATTGATCTTAACCAATCGTCGGCCTCCAATGGATTGGCATTCCCAGAGAAAGTGGGTGGGTGAGTCCTCATGAACTCGATGACCTTTGTATTCTCGCGTGGTCACTGATTAACTTGATTAGCGATGGCCTGGCAAAGGACGTGCTGCATTTGTTGCATCATAGCATGCATCAATCGAGTCTGAGCGACAAGAAATGCTCCAAAATTCTGCATATCATCTGGCGGTGCTGGTGCTCTATCATTAGGGTTTTCTGCTGGGCGAGAACCGCTCCCGTTGCTTCCAAGGTTTCCACGGGTGTTCACCATCTGTCGATTTGCTCTAGGTTTAGAGATGAGAGGGAAACGAGAATAGACAAGTAATATGGAACTTATGCGGGCGAAAAAGGTGTAGCCTTAAGGTCCAACTTTATTATTAGTAACTTGGTATGGCTGCTTACAATGCCTAAGGGCCTTGCAACACATCTTGCACACTCAACAAACAAAGCAAATCCAAATCGAACTAACTCGAGTCTATCGCCTAAAGGGTGACTCTTTATTCTATGACTCGACTCGTGAAGGAGTCTCACTATAGAACCTATGCTCACTCCTCGAGAAAACCTCCACGGCACGGGTACGGGGTGTGGCATAGGCGCGAAACGATTGCCATGTCCAAAGAATCGTGTCCTCTGTGGTAGTCGAAGAAGCAGTGTCCTCATCGATATCGACTCCTCCGGATCGGCTCGTAGCTCGAGTAATCGCTCGGAGTGCAGTCCGTACAAAGTCATCTCCAACTCGTCAATCCTTCGTAGAAGGTGTGCCACATACTCTTGAGCTTCCCGCCATCTGTTCTTCTCTGTCGTGATCTCCTTGCGGGCCTTACAGCTCCTTGCTTGTATTATCTAGTACATCCTCCTGGGCGACGCATTTAATCGTGCCAACCGTGTAGTCGTGGCATTCTCATCTGAATCGTCTTCGGTCAAGAAGGTTATCGCTGCGCGGATGATAACGGAACACCGTACTCTCCAACTCTCTGGCGTAGATATCGGTAATGTGCCGCATTGCGGCGTCGTGATACTTCTTGGATACCCATCTGCATTGTAGATCTCTGGCGGTCTGGTGTATCGGGCGATTGCCTGGGCCCTTTTTCCTAGCGGGTACCTCAATCCTCACATCACAAGCCTTGATCAATCCCGCTTGTCTGATCACCTCCACTTGGTATTGGGGCTTCTCAAAATCTCCGAGAGTCTGTAGCATGTGCCAAAGTTCTGCGGCGTGACCAACTCCTAGATCAACGTAGTTGAACTCTTCCTCCATCTGTCACAAGAGTGCTTTACGTAAGAACTCGGAATTTTTGAATTGTGACAAGGTAAGGAAAAATTTTAGCAAGAGACAAGAAAAGAGAGAAGGGGATAAGTCGAGATGTCATTTCTTATCTTGACAAACTTTTAGCTTTAGAAAATAGGTTTTATCCTCACTACGACCATTCTAGCTTAGGGTTGAGCCTACGGTCAAGTATGGCTCTGATACCACCTCTGTCGGGACCCCGAATTTGCAAATCCGGACCCTCTGTGTATTCAGCACTAGTCCAGGAACGCGCTAGTGCACACAGTCTTAACATCGGTATATATCACAATCATACCAAACGATACTATCAAAGTACTTTATTTAAATAACCAAACTGGTTACTTGACCTTATGGCCAAGTTACAAATATATGCCTTGCAAGGCGAAACTTATTAAAAGAGAAATAACAAAGAATGAAATTCAAATAAACTTGTGGCGCCATCCAAGATACCACAGGCAACCTGATCGGGCTCGCATCCCTAAGTAGACGGGTCCTCTTGGAGTTCCTCCTCCAAAGTGGCGTAATCTCCTCTTCAACTGATATTGTGTTGGGGCAAGGGTGAGTACTTGGTACTCAAGAAGTCATGCTAGAATGCAAACTAATATACTATATGCATGGCTTGGTACAAAGGAATAACTCAAGGTATATTTATGTAAATGACTTTTGACAAGTAATATAAGTAGATTCAAAGGTAGAGAAATAAGTAAAGCATAAATAACTTTTCAGGAAATTTAATAAACATTTTTCCCCATCCTAAACCACATTTCCATCATCTTCATTATTAAACCAACCCAACTTTTCAAATCCAAGTTATTTTCGAAAATCTAACCCTTGATTGTAATTCAGAGCATTGTCGATCAAGTGGACTCGGCTATTCAAATAGATTCTACACTCTGCAGAGGTTATGCACTTTACCCACAAGATACAATCCACTCACCACGTCGGTAAGTGAATCGCCATACAAGAGTATGCGAATGAGCGATCATAACAAAGCCTTTCTAAGCCTCAAACAACACAGGTGGTCCTCTCAGGTTCGTGCTCTACACCATCCCTTCCCTTAGCCAAGGCGAAGTATGGGACCAACACACCGTTAGATGGGTACTGGCCACGACCACGATACGCCCCCAGTACAATCACACAAAAGGTGTAATCGACACCTGAGGCTCCACAAGTGAGTCCTTAGCGACTTAGTCAACTAGGGCCGTCCCATTCCAGCCATGTGGTTGCAAGTATGACCCAGTTCAAAGGCTTGCAAGGTTAAGTCCTTAGAGTGACCAGGGCAAGACTACCCGAAAAACCAAATCATCACTCCCAATGCCACAACTGGCCCACCTGATTACTCTTGCCACATGCCCCAGTCGAAATCTGTTTATCAAACCCCAGTTGATTACCATGCACCACGTGCCATCAACTTCACATGATACTTTTCCAAAACAGGTTCAATATATCATTAAGTCCATATTAGCATTTGATTATCCAAAATCATGTTATGAGCACGTAGCAGGTCTAAGCAGCATACTACAACGATCTAAACCCATGTTGGCAATTTAATAATGTCCAACTAATAAACCACAACTAGGGTGACAAAGGGTCATGGCACATACTTAAGTAATCAAGGTGTCATATAGCAAATTGGTATTTATCTAACCCCCATGTTTAAACAAAGTATCTTTCTAATTGAACTAGCATGCAATAGTTTAAATCAAAATAGATTTCGAAATAGGATCAACATGGTCAAAGCACAACTTGCCTTCAAAAAGCACTTGCTCTTGGTCTTGAGTTGGATCCTGAGTCAACACTTCTCCTTCGAATCCTTCCGGCACTTCAACGTCTACTCGTAAAGCGTGCAAATAGCAAATACACAAATAAACACTATGCAAAAAGATCCCAAAACTCCAAATAAAATCCATAAACAGAGAGAACATAATTTTCTGGATTTTTAGAAACTGGAATCGTCAAATTTGGAGTTAAAGCATAAAAGTTATGATTATTTAAAGTTTAAATAATCAATTAAATAATTTTACAGAGAAAAACTTTAGTCCAAAAATTAAATAAAATTTATATTTAGGTAGATCTTAATTTTATACAAATTTAGAAATTTGAATCACTCACATCGGAGTTGAAACGCAAAAGTTATAAGCGTTTGAAGTTTGAATCTAAATTTGAAATCATTATTCGAATTAATAAATCATTTTCTTTTTCGGAAATTAATTATTGCGTCAGCATGGACACGTGGCAGCTCCTGATTGGCCTGGCGACGCCACCGATCCATGGGCTTGGTCCACGCTCGGCTCGGGTCCACGGTGGACTCGGTCCACGGCCACGTGGATCGACATGTGGGCCCGCTCGGGTAACGTCATCGCCGACGTCGGCGCTTGGTGGGTTAGCCAGCGACATGCGGGCCCTCGACACGCGGGCAGCGTGTCGGCGTCTACCTGCACGCGTGGGCCGGCGCCGACGCGTCGGTCCAACTTCCCGACACGTGGCGCAATCTCGTCCGTTGATTTGAAAATCAGCCGCGGATTGAATCCAGGGTTTAACACGTTGAAACTACTCGATGCTCGTGGGCGTTCGATCTAGATCGACGGTCGAGATCTAATCCTATAATCGCCTTTGCTACGGCGCGTGGCGATTGTGAGCCGTTGGATCTTGATCCAACGGTCGAGATCTAATCGGGTTTGGAACACGTGAACTCACCTCAACCGTCCGTCTGGATCCGACGGTGCACAGAGCTTCGCGAGGGTCGATGGCCGTGGTGGCGACGGGCTGCCGGAGTTGAAGACGGCAGCGAGCCCAACGGCGTTCCGGTTGCTCGGCGAGATGAAGGGTCCTTCAGTGCGTCGTCGCGGTGAGTCGGACCGAGGTCAACGGCCAGGGACGGCTGACGGCGGCGAACGAAGCAAAGACCGTGGCGGAGCGGCCAGCGCAACTTCTGGCGAGCTCGACGGCTAAACGGGCGGCGACTTAGCCTCGGTGAAGTAGAGAAGGGAGGGCGCGGAATCACGGCGGTCCTCGGTATGCCGGGCATTAAATAGCCTCGGCGTCCGTGCAGAAAACGGAAACCTAACTTGCTACGGCGGCGGGCGCGGCGGCGGAGTCGGCTCGGACTTCGGTGAAGACGACGAAATCGTGGCCGTCCCACGTGGCACAACCAACGGCCACGATCGCTTGGCGCGGCCGGGTCGGTCGGACACGGCTCGGGTCGAGTCGGGCGGATCTCGGTAGTTGGATCTTGATCCAACGGTCGGGATCGCTTAGGGTTGGGAGTCGGTTTGGTTGAGCCAAGCGGCTCGGTCGGACTCGAGTCCGACTTCGGTCGGATGAAACGATACTTGACCCGAGTTGGATTTTCCAGCGATTTAATATTTAAAATAATTCGATAATTCATTTAATTCATTAAAAATAGCAAATGACTCAGAAAAATTCCAGAAAAATTCTGGAAAATATTTTGGATCATTTTGGACTCAAATAAAATATTTCCAACAAAATTTTATTTGCAAAATTAAATTCTTTAATTATTTCAAAATGGAATAAATTCAAATAAATTCCAAATAAATCCAAATAAATTCCAGAAAATTCCAAAAATTCACCAAAGTGCCAAATCACACATGAATTTAAGAAAAGAAAAATTTTGGGATGTTACAACTGCTCTGCCACACATGCTCCTGTTGTTAAGGGCGATAAGTTTGGAACATTCCAATGTCCAAGGAATCAATTAGAAACTGATTAGATGAAAGGGATTCCTTATGCTTCAGTTATCGGAAGCATTACGTATGCTCAAGTTTGTAGTCACCCTGATTTAACATTCGTAATCGGGATGCTTGGCAGATATCAACCAAATCCAGGGTTGGACCATTGGAAAGTTGTTAAGAAAGTCTTGCGTTATTTGCAGGGCATTAAGTATTACGTGCTCACAAATAAGAAGTCTGATACCCTTGAGGTTGTGGGCTATTCAGACGCTGACTTTGCAGGTTGTGTAGATACTAAGAAATCTACATCAGGTTATATCTTCACACTTGCGGGAGGAGCCATTTCGTAGAAAAGCTCCAAACAATCACTAACTACATCATCAACGATACAGGCTGAGTTTGTGGCATGTTATGAGGCTACCATAGTTTTCTATTCGAGTAACAACAAGTCAAGTGGCGCTGCCAAACACATTGACATTAAGTATCATTTTGTGAAAGATAGAATCCAGGATCAAACAATTGATGTCAAGCATATAAGTACTAAGTATATACTTGCGAATCCGCTTACTAAAGGTTTACCACCCAGTCTCTTTCGAGAACATATTGCCGGCATCGGTTTATTGGAAAGCCTTCGATTCTGGAAATAAGGACCATAAGAATAAACCAACTCCCGTTAAGAATAAGTAATTATTCCATTGAGATAGAATTTTACACTATAGATACTGGAGTTTCAACGGTGCCTTTATTAACTGTTGTAATACATTATCTTGGTGTATTGTTTTGTTGAGTATGGACGTATGTTATTTGTAACACCCTGGCAATTAATATGCCTGAATGCTACCAAACATAAGCTAAACAACATCTAAATACCATGAATTAAGGTAAATTACAGCAAAGGAGTAAATGCTAAAACCCGAGATTTGTGACATCTCCTTTGTTTTAACATGATTTGAAGGAGCAACAACAGCATAGCAACACATGGCAATATGAGAGACAACTAAAACAGCAATACTTAAAGACTTAACAACAATATAAGTCTAGTTTCAAGCATTTAATGTCTTCAAGAGTCAAACGAACAATAAGACTCTCATATAGCAAAGCTAAACCTTAAAGCAATAATCATCACACGCAGTTTATTAACAAAAACTAATTGAATGACTTGTGGAATCAAATGAGTGAAGCTATGTGCGGAAGTGTGACTATTTCCCTTCCCCGCATGCCGGTCTCATGGTACCTAAAACAACAAGAAAACACAAGCGTGAGTTCAAAACTCAGCAAGCATATTGCAATGGTACAAACAAAAGCAATTACATGGCTACAACAACTCACATCATGTGTATCATCTCATTCATGTTCACAAATCATTATCATCATCATTATGTATGCAATGCGATGCGATGAGATGTGATGCTCATATCTCCTTGGAAACTCATACCGGTATGTTTGAGTACACACCCGTCGGTGTGCACCCTCTCCCCCCTTCCATCCCGAAGATGGAGAGTGCCTACTCCTCGCTTCCCCACACCGCGGTGGCTGGAATCACGATGTAGGACTTACTCATTGGCTCTCCGGAATAGTCATAACTTTCTCACCGACCTTCCCCGGACTAGTTATGACTTTCTCACCGCACGGGCCATGTATGCAAATATGCCAACATCATGAATAACTTGTACATTAACACATGGCATCATCATAGATAACTTGTACATTAACACATGGAATCATCACGTAATAAACATATTCATCAAATCAATGGCAAGCATTAAAGCATGGCATGTGAACATATCATATATTCAAATTTCAATCTCAATCAATTAAACAAACTACAACCCGCTACCCATTCCAATACACTTGCCTCAACCACGGGCGACGGATTGGCGAGATGTAGAGGGCACTCCCGGGGTCACACCACCTGCACATAGGTACCACACACTCACAATCATGTCCACAAAACAGTACGCCAACCCTCATCTACCCCGACATTGCCAACTACTCGCAAAACCCAAAAAATAGAGGTTTTGTCCCGTCGGGACAACAGCCTTCCAAAAGGCATAACTCTGGTTTTAAGACTCCGAATCAATTAAACGAGTATATCCTCGCGTAGCTTATGAAATTTCCTAACTTTTTCTAAGTATATGGAAAGACTGATTCGGACTCTACAATTGTTTAATCTACAAAATACCGAGATCTGTTCCAATCACGTCACAGATTTTAACACGCTCGGTAAAACAGCCATAACTTTCAAACGGCTGATCGGAATTTGACGTTCTTTATACCCACTGAAAGGTATTGAAATTACCGACAACTTCTTCAACAGGCGGACGTCCAAATTCGGACTTTAAATTTGCGAAAAACCGAACCCTAGGTCGACTGCTCATGCTGTTCGAAACAGAGAACGTGACAACTTCTATATTTCATCTAATCTACTCAATTCCAACACCACCAATTGATGTAAAAACTTGATAATCATCCTTAGAACAGTACCTATACCAACCCCAAAGAGTCCCATGGGCATACCTTCGCCCGACGCACGAAAATCCAATAGATCTCCTCCCGGCTCGCTCCTCGCTCCAATGGACGGATCTTCGAGGTGCAGGGGTGGAGAGGCTACCCTAGGGAACCAAGGGGTGGAGGAGAGGTGGTGGAGAGGTGGAGAGCCAAGGAGGCAAAGGGGGAGGTGGGGCGCATGCAAGGGAGAGGGGGAGGTGGGGTGTGGCAGCTAGGGCATGGAGGGAGAGGGAGTGGGGGCGCACATGGGCTGGGTGGGGGCGCACCAAGGGGCAGGGGAGCCCCTTTTTACCAGCTCAAATGGAATCCTAATCCTAAATGGACTCATACTCCATCCCACCAAAGCCCACAACCCCTTCTTTTAGGCCCAAACTCCCCCGGAAAGGCCCAAACTCCTGGAAACGGCCCGAAAACGCAATTAAATCTCATACCATATGGTTTTAACCTCCAATACTAAATTTCATAATGTTTTTTACCTCATCATGCACATTTTATAAGGTTACGACACTTCGTGGTGTCACATTATTAGCCTTACGATCAAGTGGGAGAATGTTGGTTTTGACCTCAGCTAACAAATCCTAACTGCCTCCCGAGAATCCAGTGCCATGATCGGAGGCGCTCCAACAGAAAATTGGTGTGGTCTCGAGTCAAAAGTGCGCAACATTTAAAAGGGGAAGCTGGCATCTCTTTCAATTGATATGATGATTAAGAAAGGAGATAGGCAATCCCCAAATCTCTAACCCTAGCCGATCCTAAGGTGTGCTACTTTGACCCGAAGGCCTCACCATCGCCTCCTCACGCGTGCTCTGGACGATCCTCTATAGCCGACTACTCCTTCACCGACGCACAGAACACCATCGTCCTAACCTTAATGGCTTCTACTTCACCGGGTTTGTGATTTCTATTCTACATTACTCTTGTGATCATGACCTAGGCTAGATAATGACTTGGATTTAGATCTTAGCAAATTAACATTTGAACAAAAGAGGTCATTTGTTGTTGGATGCTTGGTGAAGACTAGAATATCTTGAGAAATATCAGGTTATTTATAAGCCGTTTTTTTTTAAATAATACTTTTTTAAAACTGAATTGCGTTTTTAATACTCGAAAAATAAAATTTGCAAAAATAATACGTGGTCGCCATACCGTACGGCGAATACCCTATTTTCGCCATATGGTATGGCGAATACCCTATTTTCGCCATATGGTATGGCGAAAATACCATAATTACCCGATTAAAGCCGATTAACCGTCGGTTGTTTGGTTAAGGCTATTTTCGCCAAACCGTATGGCGAAAATAGTATTTTCGCCAAACCGTATGGCGAAAATACCTTATTTTCGCCAAACCGTATGGCGAAAATAGGGTCTTCGCCATACCGTACGGCGAAAACAGCCTTGATTCTCGTGTAGCAGATTAACTGCGGATTTAGGGTATTGTCGCCACACGGTTCGGCGAAAATAGGGTATTGTCGCCACACGGTTCGGTGAAAATAGGGTATTCGCCACACGGTTCGGCGAAAATAGGGTATTCGCCACACGATTCGGCGAAAATGAGGTATTCGCCGTACGGTATGGCGACCACGTATTATTTTTGCAAATTTTATTTTTCGAGTATTAAAAACGCAATTCAGTTTAAAAAAAGTATTAATTAAAAAAAATTCTTTATAAGCCGATATAAACGTCTGATATTTGAGTTAAAATTCAGTTCGCTAAAAGCAAACTCAACTGTAGCATATGGCTTATTGCTAGTGAAAGGACCATCAATTGATCTCTCTGAGAATAAAAATGCAAATTCTTAATTTGGTTGTTTTATTTTAAGGTCCTGTTTGGGGGAGCTGTGCTTCAGCTTTGGGCCTAAAGCTCCCCCAAACAGCTCAGCTGCACAGCTAAGCCACAGCTGAAACACCTCTAAAAGCCACAGCTAGTAGGGAGGTGTTTTTCAGCTGTGGTTTCGCTTGATCGCCTCCCCGCTCGATCTGCCACCCTTCTCGCCCCGTCGTCTCCCCGCCTGATCGTCTCCTTAACTACCACTGGCTCGGGCACCGCCTCCCCGACTCACTCATCACTCAGACCCACTCGGTTGCCCCCCAAAAGGTACAGCTGCAGCAGCCAATTTGCCAAATGACATATCAAGAAAAGCCACAGCCGCCAACTACAGCTGCTTTACAGCTCAACAAGCCAAAAACAGCTTTGCAGCCTAGCCGCAGTCCTCCAAACAGGCCCTAAGATGATTAAGAAGTTTATTACATCGTGTTTGGTATAAGGCCCCGTCTGGCAACTTGGAACCAGACCGTTTCTACTAGAATCTGGGAGAAACCCAGCCAAACGGATTAAAGCTCGGAACGATTCTCCTCGAATTGTTTCTTTTTTTCCACGCCGGGGCCGAATCGCCCTCAACCCCGTTTTACCCCGATTCACAGAATCCAAACAGCTAGCCAAATGGTTTCCAAACAGTGATTCCGATTCTACCTGAAATGTTTCTAAAAAGAATCTGGAACCGTTTTCGTTTCTACTGGAATCTGAAACTGTACCAAATAGGATCTAAATGTTGGCACTAAAATGCTAAGCAAAAAAGGTCTTCTTTTTAATTGATATTAGCCAAATAGCATGTCTAGTCGCATTTACAAAATGATGATTGCGCTGAGTTCAAAGGCTAACGGTTCGTGAGCTCATTACGATCCAGTTTGTTTCAGCTTCTGGATTATGGAAAAAGCTGTTTCTAATTATGGGAGAATTAGGCCGAGCTAGCTATGACTCTAGGTTCCGGACCGAGTTGGTAAGAATCAGCAAAATCTATGAGAATCAGGTTTCAACTAGATTCTGATTCTATTCAGAAGACAACTTCTGATTTTCAGAGAAGCTATCCAAAATTCTTCCATTTGACAAATAATCTGCTTTTTTTAAAAATATACACTGTTCAGAAGCTGAAATGAACGAGGCCTACAAATATCCTAAAGCGGCCTTCAGTTTGGACTTATGGCTTTCGAAAGCCATTTTCTTACGACGAATCCAATATGACATGGTTCTCCAAGTCGTCTTCTAGTTTATCGGCAATTCTTCGCAGCCGTTTTTCCTGTTGCTCTGCATATCTCACTGCATCCATCAGCTTCACCCTTTCGAAGAATAAGGACTGTATTTTTTTTTTTTTTTTTTTTTGCCAACTCTCTCTCGCTCGCATTTCAAAATGGCTAGTCGATGGCATTGTAAGCCCAGGCGTGACCCTGATCTCGAAATCATTTCACCAAGGTGGTCAAACCGATGCCCGAGGGCTTTGATTCTCGATCCCTCGTCGTTGAGGTGTTCATGTTATAATACCTTACAAATTGTATTAATACAAAGTTAATCGTGAAAGTTTAGATCCGTAGACCGTAAACGGTCATGAGTGCCGGGTATTTTAAAACGGAGAAAGTAGGCTGAACTAGGGTAGCCCAAAATTTGGCTGACATATCCATCAATCCAAAAACTTGGCAACAATTTAGTTTCCGGGTGATTCGAAAATGGCAAAGCTTTTTCGAATTTAACCTTGTGCGGCCCATCTATCCGTAGAGAAACCCATTGCCCCATGTAGCACGCAGCACGGCTCTGAACAGTTCCTTTTGGGGCCTGTGGGCGTCCAGTTGCTGGGCTTTCTTCCCCTGCTAGTCTGGCTGAGAACAATTCCTTTTGGGGCCTGTGGGCCATTTCAGAGGCCGCCTGTGGGCCATTTCAGAGGCCGCCTGTGGGCCATTTCAGAGGCCGTACGCACGTGCTTGTTCACATCTTTGCCCTCCTCTTCCTCACCTGCAAACGCACTCGAACCATGCCTCCGCCTTCCCGCCTCCTCGCGCTCCTCTCCTCCCGCCACCCGCCGCCGCTCCGCCGCCTCCTGCAGCTCCACGCGCACCTCCTCGCCGCCGGCCTCCTCTCCTCTCCCTTCGCATCCCGCCTCGTCGCCGCCTTCGCCCTCTCCGACGCCGCCTCGGACCGCTCCCCGCGCCCGCTCCTCCACGCGCTCGCCCTCCTTGCTTCCCTCACCTCCCCGCCCGCCTCCGTTTCCCCCTACAACGCTGCGCTCCGCGCCCTCTCCCTCTGCCCGCTCCGCGGACTCCTGCCGCGCAGCCTCCCCCTCTACCGCTCTCTCCTCCGCTCCGCGCGCCCGGACCACCTCACCTTCCCTTTCCTGCTCAAGGCATGCGCGCGCCTGCAGGAGAGGAATTACGGCAGTGCGGTTCTTGGTAATGTCCTAAGGCTGGGGCTCGACTCCGACGTGTTCGTGGTGAACGCCGCGATGCACTTCCTGGCGGTCTGCGGGCCCATGGAGGACGCGCGCATGCTGTTCGATCGAAGTCCCGTTAGGGACTTGGTGTCGTGGAATACGCTCATTGGAGGGTACGTGCGGAGAGGACTCCCCGGGGAGGCGCTTGAGGTGTTCTGGAGGATGGTGGAAGACGGAGAAGTGAGGCCTGATGAGGTCACGATGATCGGGGCCGTGTCAGGGTGCGCCCAGCTGCGGGTTCTGGAGCTCGGGAGTAGGCTTCATGAGTATGTGGAGAGTAATGGGGTGAGGTGCACGGTGAGGCTCATGAATGTGGTCATGGATATGTATGTAAAGTGTGGGAATTTAGAGCTGGCCAAGTCGGTGTTTGAGGCGATTGACAACAGGACAGTTGTTTCTTGGACGACGATGATCGTTGGGTATGCAAAGTTCGGGCTGATGGTTGACGCACGGAGGGTGTTTGATGAGATGCCTGAAAGGGATGTGTTCCCATGGAATGCACTGATGGCCGGTTATGTGCAGTGTAAACAGGGCAAGGAGGCTCTCGCGTTGTTTCACGAGATGCAGGAAGCGAAGGTGGAGCCTGATGAGATCACCATGGTTAATATTCTATCAGCCTGCTCGCAGCTTGGATCACTAAAAATGGGTATGTGGGTTCACCATTACATCAACAGACACCGGCTTTCGCTTAGTGTTGCACTTGGCACATCTCTGGTTGACATGTATGCAAAGTGTGGGAACATCGAGAAGGCAGTCCATGTTTTCAAAGAAATCCCAGAGAAGAATGCACTCACGTGGACAGCCATGATATGTGGTCTAGCAAATCACGGGCATGCTGTTGAGGCCATAGAGCACTTCCTGAGAATGATAGAGCTTGGATTGCAGCCTGATGATATTACATTTATAGGGGTTCTGTCAGCATGTTGTCATGCCGGCTTGGTTAAAGAAGGTCGGGAATTTTTCTCCCTAATGGACTCAAAATATCACCTTGAGAGGAAAATGAAACATTATTCCTGTATGATAGACTTGCTAGGCAGAGCAGGCCACTTGGATGAAGCAGAACAGCTAGTAAACACCATGCCCATGGAACCTGATGCAGTAGTTTGGGGTGCTTTATTCTTTGCTTGTAGGATGCATCGTAATATCAATCTTGGCGAAAAGGCAGCAATGAAATTGGTAGAGCTTGACCCGAGTGATAGTGGAATTTACGTGCTACTGGCTAACATGTATGCAGAGGGCAACATGAGAAAGAAGGCACACAAAGTGAGGGTTATGATGAGGCATTTGGGAGTGGAGAAGGTTCCGGGATGTAGTTGCATCGAGCTGAATGGTGTGGTCCATGAATTTATCGTGAAGGATAAATCACATGCAGATACTGATGCTATTTATGACTGCTTGGATGAGATCACACTACAAATAAGGCATACTGCAAACACGATTGACATTTATGGAACTGGTGTCATGTAGCATTCTTTAGGCCAAGAACAGCTGGTTGAGCTCTGCAAGATGTGATTTGTTCAGTTGTGTTCCACAACTCAATCGTGTGATGAGCTATGCCAGGCAATGTGCTCAGATGAGTATTTCCTGATGTTCATCAAAATTTGAGCCATTACCTGAGCATTTCTAGTCCTTATGCGTCTTGCAATTCAATGAAAATAGTGATGTCCCATTACAGATGCTCCAGTGAGTACAAGAAACCAGAAGGTACTGTTACGATTTATGAGCAAGCTTTTTAAGTTTGTAAAATTTTGAATTGGTGCTCATCTGACTGATTTCTTAATTCTGTGTCAGACCTGTGAATTCTTTCATGGGAACAGGGGATGTTAACTCCACTATTTTCATCATTGATCTTTGTAGAAAGCTGATAAAAGAGAGGAGCAACCAGCTCCATTTGTAAAATCTTCGACTGTGTAAGTTGGCCTGAAACTTTTCCTATGAGTTGTATGATGATAAATTTGCATATAATCGGTTGAAGGTGTTGTTTCATAAAACACTATACTTTCTACAAATGACAATGATAGTTTGCTATTTAAGAGGTCAGAATTACTGTACATATTATTTCATATTTTTGTTGTCCATTTTTCAACATACTATTTGATGGATTTTTTTTAATTTCTGATTACAACACATAATATAAGATTCTCTCATTGCCTTGCAGAGTAAGGGCACTTTACTGCTGCACATGGATGCAAAGGCAGTAGTCACAGCCTGTTCCGCAGACACCTGCAGTATGGATAGGATAGATGTATCATGTGGTTTCTACCTGCTGGACCTTGCTGGTGAATATCTTGCCTTCATATGTGTACACACATACAAAGAAATCGCAAAATTGTTAAATGTTTTCCGATACTACTATCATTTTGAAACTTCTTGCCTTTCTGGATTAATTGGTAGTTTTTTTGCCGTAATGACATTAAATCCATTAGTGTTATCATGCACGATTGGTTCGAAATTTTTTTTAATAAACTATATTTTATTCAAAATTGCAAAAGTAAACGTCAGCTGTAAGAAATTACAGTTTTATACGTCTATCGCCGGTCCAACGGGCGATATAATATTGTCGCCGGTCAATCGGGCGACATGAGACCTTTCGTGTGTATGTCGCCCGTTACACGGGCGATAGGCTTATATCGCCTGATGAACAGGCGAGTGATTAAAAATCCCCCGATCAACAAGCGACATAAAGGGTGCGGGTCTATGTCGCCCGATTAACGGGCGACAGGTTTATTTTATAAAGCGTCGCGCGCGCCCGGCCGGCCGGCAGAAGCAGCAGAAGCAGCAGAGGAGAAGAGAGAAAGGAGAGAAAAAAAGAGAAGAAGAGAGGGGAGGGAAGAAAAGGAGAGCGCGATTTTTGAGTCACTGTATTTCATATTCAGGTATTTTCTCGTTCTTTATTTTTTGTATTTGTAGATCTAGAAAATCTAGTTAGATGTAGATAGATTTAGCAAACCTAGTCCCTAGTTAAATGTAGTTCATCTAGTTAGATGTACTACAGACATAGCAAATATAGTTGTAGTAAATTTAGTTAGGTGTAGGTAGATCTAGCAAATCTAGTTTGATGTAGGTATGAACTACTCGTTTTAAATTTTTTAGCAGTAAATTATGATTAAGTAGAAATGATTTCAGATCTAGGTTTGTGTGCGTTGATATATCGAATGTAGATGCTTTGGACGGATAGAAGTATTCATTTCTTAGGAATGTAATTGGGTATATATAGCGAAAGTAGTTTGATGTACGTCGAGTAGAAATTAATCGTAGAGAATGTAGTTAGAGTAGTTGTTTAATTCTTTAGTAGTAGATCTAGTGAATGTAGATATTGTATACCGATACGAATACATCCATATACATATTCAATTCTTACGAATGTAGTACGGCAGAGATAGCGATTGTTACGAATCTAGATATGTATTGTTGGGAATGTAGTTAATTTTTGTACGAATAAATATGTATTTTTGTAGCATATAGATGTACCAAAGTTGGGAGTCATAATATTTTTTACGGAAAGTAATTAATTCGTGGGTGAATGAATGGATTTGCAGATATGGCAGAACGAGTTCTATTTAGAATATATTATGACGAAGGGGTTGTAATGTATGGTTCGGAGGGTGCGGATCTAAGTAACTTCCAATATGTGGATAGAAGTTTGAGTAGGGTCGAAGAACGCACATTTTCTTCAGTGTTGAAGTGGTTGTATTATACTTTTCGGATGGAAGAAGAGAAGTGGCAGCTGAAGGTATTTTGCCTCTGTAGTATGCAGAACAATCCATTTTGTTGGGAGCTAGTTGAGTTGAAAGGAAACGCATCGTGGAGATCATATGTGAGGGGGACAGAGCAACGGGGATGGAACCGATTGCTTTTAGTGCAAGCATATGGCTGGGATGTTGCCCCCAGCAGCAGCCGGACGGTGGTGAGTGTAGTCAGGCTCAAAATGAGTTAAATTTTGGTGACACCGAAATTGGGGGATCTAGCCGTGAGTAGTACATTTAGACACGTAACGAGGACGTCATTTGCCAAAGTGGTGAACAATCTGAATTTGGGGAGGACGAAGAAAATGTTGGACAAGTAGCGCGGGACTAGTAGACGAAGGTGAGCAAATTGATGAAATAAAAGTTAGGATGGAAGAGGAAGACCGTGAGTACGGCATAGCAGAAGTGGAAGACGACGATGAGTCGGATGAGGAAGATGGAGGTACGGAGTTGCCTGTGCCAGCCGAGTGGAGCACGCATCAATTTGAGAGGTTGGTTGTTAATGAAAGCAACGACATACGTTGGCAGTACAGCGACAACGAGGTTAGGCTTGACAGTATGTACGCGACAAAGGAGGCTGTGCTGGATGCTATGAAAGATTGGGCCTTATCATTAAGGACTTTCAGGGTTAAGAAATCCACCCCGACCTGCTACGACGTGGTGTGTGAGATCCATGGGTGTCCGTGGAGAGTGCACGCGTACAAGTCGAAATGGGGCACCCATTGGTTATGCTCGAAGGTTGAGCAGCATAGCTGTATGATTGAGGAAACAATGATGGCTGACAGGAACCTGTTATCTGGGTTTGTCGCGAACATCATGTACGCAGAGATAGTGGAGAACCTGACTTATGAGCCTCGTGCTATTATCCGAGCTATCGAGAACAGATATCAGTACACAATTAGCTATGGGAAGGCATGGAGGGCGAAACAGTGAGTGTAGTCAGGCTCAAAATATCGATGAGCTGACAAGAAAACACAAAGAGGAGCAGGTGTGACACCTCGGAGTGTCGTATCCTTAATTTTTGAGCATGATAAGGTTAAATACAGTATGAGATGTGGAAATAAGGTTAAAATCATAAGGATCGGGGGTTAATAACGTTTCCGGGCCGTTTAGGGCCGTTCGGGTTTTGGGCCTTCCCGGAGTTTTGGGCCTTGGTGGGCTTTGGTGGGATGGATTAGGACTCGTGAACGGACTAGGATTGGGTTGAGGGCTGTTAAAAGGGGCTTCCCCAGCCCTTGCGCCCGCCTCCTCCTTATTGCGCCCCACCTCCCCTCTTGCGCCCTCCCCAAGCCGTCGCCCCTCCCCCAAACCGTGCGCCCCTCCACCTCTCCACCTCCACACCATCTCCCTCCACCCCTTGCTGCCCTAGGGTGGCCACCCCACCCTGCACCTCGTGGATACATCCCGTGGAAGCGAGGAGCGAGGAGCGAGGAGCGAGGAGCGAGGAACGTGGAAGCGAGGAGCGATTCGCGAGGAGATTCGCGGAGATTGATTGGAGTTTTGTGCATCGGGCAAAGGTATGATCTTGGGGATCCTTGGGGATGATCTAGGTACTGTTATTAGGGTGTTTATCAAGTTTTTAGATCAATTGGAGGCGCTGGTTTGAAGTAATTTGGGTTAGATCTAAACTTGTCCACGTTTCTGTTTTCGGGCAGATTGAGCAGTCGAACTAGGGTTCGAGTTTCCGTCGATTTAGAATCCGAATCAGACCGTACGGACTTCTAGGAAGTTGTAGATAATTTAATTATCTTTCCGTGGGCGTAAAGCACGCGTTAATTTCCGATCAGCCGTTTGAAAGTTATGGCTGTTTTACCGAGCGCCTAAAAATCTGTGACGTAACTGGAACAGATTGTGGTAATCTGTAGATTAAACAATTTTAGAGTCCGAATCAGTCTTTCCCTATAACTAGAAAAAGTTGGGAAATTTCCTAAGCTTCGCGACGGTGTACTCGTTTATTCGATTTGGAGTCCCAGAACTCAAGTTATGCTTTTTGCAAGGCTGCTGTCCCGCCGGGACAGAACCTCTGTTTTTAGGTTTTGCGAGTAGTTGGCAATGTCGGGTTAGATGGGGGCGTGTGTACTGTTTTGAGGTTATGATTGTGAGTGTGTGATGCCTATGTGCAGGTGGTGTGACCCCGGAGTTCCCTCTTCTTCCCGCCAATCCGTTGCACGTGGTTGAGGCAAGTGTGTTGTGATGGATAGCAAGTTGTAGGTTGCATGTTGAAATTAGATGGAATTGCCTACATGATATATGTCCACTTGCCATGTGTTAATGAATGATATGATATGATGAGCATGTTTAACATATTATGATGCCATGTGTTAATATGTGAATTAAATATGATAATTGGCATGGTTGCATGCATGTCATGAGATAGGGCGAGGGCGGTGAGAAAGTCTTAACTAGTCAGGCAAGGTCGGTGAGAAAGTTATGACTAATCCGGAACGCCATTGAGTAAGTCCTATGTCGTGATTCCATCCACGTGGTGTTTGGAAGCGAGTAGGCACCCTCCATCTTCGGGATGGAAGGGAGGAAAGGGTGCACACCGACGGGTGTGTACTTCCCATACCGGTATGAGGTTCCAGAGGGTCAGGAGCAATGCATTACATCGCATACAAATTGATGATGATATTGATAAGTATTCATGAATGAGATGTTATACATGATGAAAGATGTTATTGACTTGTTATGCTTGTTGTTCATTGCAGTATGCTTGCTGAGTTTTCGAACTCACCCTTGTGTTTTCTTGTTGTTTTAGGTACCATGAGAACGGCATGCGGGAAAGGGGAATAGTCACACGCTCACACATTGCTTCACCTTAATGTTTCCCCAAGTCAATTCATTTAGTTGGATAATAAATTGCGTGTGATGGCCTTTACATTAAGTCTTAGCTTGGTTAATGAGAGTTCTATTGTTTGTTTGACACTTGGAACCTTAAGAGCTTAATGTTAGTCTCTTATTGTCGTTAAGACTTTATTTATTGCTGTTTTAGATGTTTCTCTTATTGCCATATAATGCTATAGTGTTCTTTGTTCCTTAAATTCATGATAAAACAAAGGAGGTGCCGCGAAATCTCGGTTTTAGTCTATGCACCTTTGCTGGAATTTGATGTTAAATGTGGTATTTAGATGTTGTTTAGCTTATGTTTGGTAACATTCGGGCATAGTAAATGCCTTAGGGGTGTTACTGATTGGTATCGAGCTGGTTTGTAGGTCCTTGGAATGTGAATTTTTAGTGTCATGCTATAGGGTACAACTAAAATGTGATGTGGAATAACTTAGAAACATGGCTTAGGTCTTAACTAAAACTTTGTTATAAGATAGCAACATTAAAACTTGTAAAAGTGGTATAACTAATCTAAAATTTGACACACTTGGTTGCCTGAGTAGGATGGGGATTCGGTTCATCATTGCATTGCGCTTAATTATTTAATGAAGGATATGCTTATGATGATGTTTGATCTATGATCTTGATTGTGTGATTTTGTGTTTATGTTTTGTGTTTGGATGGTTGTCTGTCTAAGCGACCATGCCAAGGGGTAGAGGCCGTGGGCGCCATGGCCGTGGAGGCCAGGGGCGAGGCTCCCAGAGAGTTGCGGAGTGCACTGTATAAATGATTGGGTTGTTCTGTTGTGGTGATAAAAGTGGGGTTGTGGTGCCGAAGGGTTTCGGTCACCTCTTTTGGTTCATAGTAACGGTGAGGTTTGTGGTGTGGCGGTTAGCGCCATCACCGAAGAACTATTAACCCCTGTAGGAGAAGAATGCTTATCCTTTACGTCCTTGATCGGGTAGTTGGTGGAGTCAAATAGAAGAGTTGATGGTGGTTCCCTTCGGTTGTTCTCTGCCGTTACGGCGGTCGGTTTATTATTTTCTTGGCTTTAGTTGAGCTGAACCAAAAGAAAAGTGTTTTGCATTGGATTTTTGTGGATCGTTCGAGTGCGGTGGTGAGCACCGTGCTTCAGAGTGTGGTTGGACCGGGAGTTGCAACCATCGTGGGCAAGCCTGGCCATACGGGCGAGTCCACGGATGAACCCGGTAGCATCATCAAGTGGGAGACGGTGCCTTCTCCTCCCACTCCGGGCGTCTTCTAGAGGATCGGTGCACATGATGGCTGCTCTGTTTCTCGGCCACCCTTTGCGTGGGCGCCACCGGCCATCGGTGCCCGCAGCTGCCTGCTTCCTCCTCGGTTGCCTCCTCCGCCCCGGCCTTGATGGGGCATCGGCTGAGTCGGGGCTCATACGTCCGGCGCCACCAGGAGTGTACGCTTTGCCGACCGCCCGAGTCGGTAGGGCATCCAGAGGTGGTTTGGTACTCGCTCGTGGATTCCGTTGATGCCTTTGTTCTATTTGATTCGGAGCATCCTATTCTTTTGTGTCGTCGGAGTTTGCTAGTAGAGCTAAGTTGGGAGTTCGGATTTACGAGTCCGTGTTAGTCGATTCTCCTGGGGGTTTGATTGCTAGTTCTTTGGTTTGCCCTGGTTGCACCATTGCCATTGATGATGAGGTTTTCTTTGCCAATCTCATGGTGATCGATTGGCTCCTTTTGATGTCATTTTGGGCATGGGTGTTTGCATCGATGCAGTGCTAAGATCTGTTGTTTCGGAAGACAGTTTCCTTGCAGGCCCGTCCGTGAAAGAGTTGACCTTTCAGGGTGGTATACCCTCGATTCCGTCTTTGCTTTGACTAGTTTGTTTTCCGGTCGGCGTTTGAGGCTATTGGGTTTCCTCATGACTTTGTCTCGAGAAACCATCTTCTTCGATTTCCATTGAGGAGATTTACGTAGTGAAGGAGTTCGTTGATGTGTTCCCTGACGAGTTGCCTGGTCTACCTCCTGTGAGGAATGTGGAGTTTCGTATTGACCTTGTTCCTGGCACTCGACCTATTTCTATCTCTCCATACCGCTTGGCTCGACCTTTTCAAGACGAGTTGAAGAAGCAGTTGGAGGATCTGTTGGCCAAGGGCTTCATTCGGCGTAGCGTATCGCCATGGGGAGCACCCGTCCTCTTTGTCTCGAAGAAGGATGGAAGTTGGCGTATGTGCATTGATTATCGTGCTCTTAATCAAGTGACAGTCAAAAACAAGTATCCTTTGCCTCGCATCGAGGATCTGTTTGACCAAGCGAAGGAGCAAAGGTGTTCTCCAAGATTGATCTTCAGTCGGGGTATAATCAGATCCGTGTGAGGGAGCAGGACATTGAGAAGACTGCTTTCTCCACTAGGTATGGGCATTATGAATTTAAAGTTATGTCTTTTGGACTAACTAATGCTCTATTTGTCTTTATGGAGGCGATGAGCATTATGCTACACAAGTACCTTGATGAGTTTGTGGTAGTGTTCATCGATGACATTACGATTTACTCTAAATCGGAAGAGGAGCATGAGCGACACTTGAGGCTTGTCTTTGAGTACCGAGGGAGAATCAATTCTTTGCTAATTTGAAAAAGTGCGAGTTACGGATTTGAAGTGGGTTTTCTTGGCCACATCATCAATCCAGAGGGCATATCTGTAGATCCTAGCAAAGTCTCGGCGGTTTTGGATTGGAAGAGGCCTTCCAATGTCAAAGAGGTGCGTAGTTTCCTTGGGTTGGTGGCTACTATCGGCGTTTTGTGCAGGATTTCTCTATCATTGCCAAGCCACTTTCACGGTGACTCGAAAGGGATGAAGTTCGGTGGATTTGCAGAGTGTGAGCACGGCTTACGCACTTTGAAGGAGAAGTTAGTGATCGCTTCCTGTTCTTACCCTTCCCGAGCCGGAAGCGCTTCACTGTTTATTCGATGCTTCTCGATTGGGACTTGGGTGTGTGCTCATGCAAGAGGGCAAGGTGATTGCTTATGCTTCGAGGCGCTTGAAAAAGCATGAGCGAGAACTATCCCACGCATGATCTTGAGCTAGCCGCCGTGGTGTTTGCATTGAAGATTTGGAGGCATTACATGACGGCGAGTCTTGTGATATTTTCACTGATCACAAGAGCCTCAAGTACATCTTTACTCAGAAAGATTTGAACTTGAGGCGGAGGAGGTGGCTAGAATTGATAAAGGATTATGACCTCACTATCCAAGATCATCCGGGAAGGCAAATGTGGTGGCCGACGCTCAATCGCAAGACAATGCCCCTGTTGTTGATTGTCTTGTTGCTGATTTTGAGCGTTTGGGAGTCTCCTCGCTGCGGGGACCATGCGGTGAAACTCAAATGATTCTTGAGTCAGCGATTCTGGCGTGTCGAGAGGCACAAAGAAGATGATCGTTGGCTCCAGCAGTGAGAAACGCCTTGAGGATGGCAAGTTGGGAGACTTTACCGTTGATGATGCGGGAGTTTTGAGGTTTCAGGCCGTCTGTGCGTGCCCGAAATCTCAAGTGAAAGAAGACATTACGAGAGAAGCTCATCGCACCCGTACACGGTCCATCCTGGAGAGACCAAGATGTACAGGGGACTTGAAGAAGAATTTACGGTGGAAAAGGATGAGAGTGGATATTGCCAAGTATGTGGCGTCTTGTGGGGTTTGCCGGAAGATCAAAGGCGAGCATAAAGCGTCCCTGGCTTTATTCTGACCTTTGGAGATTCTGTATGGCCATGGGATGACATCTCCATGGATTTCGTGGTTGGTCTACCTCGTTCTCCACGAGGGAAGGATCTTTGTTTGGGTTGTGGTGGACCGTCTCGGCAAGTCTGCGCATTTCATTCCCATCCGCACGACCAATTCAATGAGCGAGTTGGCTCCCATCTATGTGCGGGAGATTGTGAGATTGCATGGTGTACCCAAGACCATTATCTCACGATCGGGATGCGAAGTTCGTCTCCAAGTTAGGAGAGTTTGCAGAGTGCTTTGGAGTACGCAGCTTTGCCTTAGTACCGCTTTTCACCCTCAGACAGATGGGCGATCTGAGCGTACCATCCAAACTTTGGAGGACATGCTCGGGGCCTGTGTGATGTCTTGGAAGGGTAGCTGGGAAGACCATTTGCCCTTGCAGAGTTTGCTTACAATAACAGCTATCATTCCAAAGATCCTGGCCTGCTCCTTATGAGGTCTTTGTATGGCCGGAAGTGCAGATCGCCGCTTTGTTGGGATCTTTGTGGCGAGAGAGCTATTCTTGGGCGGATTGGGTTCAGCGGCCGTTGATCGCGTGTCGGAGGTTCGGCAAAACCTTCTCGCAGCCTGAAGCGAGCATGTAAGAGCTATCTTGATGTGGCGGCGAGATTTGGAGTTTGAGGTGGGCGATAGCGTACTCTTGCGAGTATCTCCCACCAAGGGTGTGGTGCGTTTTGGCACCAAAGGAAAGCTTCGATCCAAGGTATGTTAGGCCTTTTCCTATCCTCGCCCGAGTTGGCAGGTTGGCCTATCGCCTAGAGCTACGGAATCCATGCAAGGTGTGCATGATGTGTTCCATGTCTCGATGTTGAGGAAATACTTGCACGATCCGGAGTTGGTGGTTCCATTGGAACCATTAGTGCTTCAGCAGGACCTCACCTTCGAGTCCCGTCTGTGGAAGTGCAGGGACGTCGAGAGCGAGTGATGAAGAACAGGGCGCTTAAGTTTGTCAAGGTCTGTGGTCACATCAGACCGAGAGAGAAGCGACTTGGGAGCTGGAATCTCGCATGCGCGAGAAGTATCCCGAGCTGTTCGCCTCGGTATGTGATGTGAAAATTCGTCCTTTTGGTTTCTTTGGGTTTCGTGTTGGTGCGTTTAGATTCGAGGTCGAATCCTGTTGAAGGGGGGAAGAATGTGACACCTCGGAGTGTCGTATCCTTAATTTTTGAGCATGATAAGGTTAAATACAGTATGAGATGTGGAAATAAGGTTAAAATCATAAGGATCGGGGGTTAATAACGTTTAGGCCCGTTTAGGGCCGCTGGTTTTGGGCCTTCCCGGGAGTTTTGGGCCTTGGTGGGCTTTGGTGGGATGGATTAGGACTCGTAACGGACTAGGATTGGGTTGAGGGCTGTTAAAAGGGGCTTCCCCAGCCCCTTGCGCCCCACCTCCCTTATTGCGCCCCACCTCCCCTCTTGCGCCCCTCCCCAAGCCGTGCGCCCCTCCCCAAACCGTCGCCCCCTCCACCTCTCCACCTCCACACCATCTCCCTCCACCCCTTGCTGCCCTAGGGTGGCCACCCCACCCCTGCACCTCGTGGATACATCCCGTGGAGCGAGGAGCGAGGAGCGAGGAGCGAGGAGCGAGGAGCGAGGAACGTGGAGCGAGGAGCGATTCGCGAGGAGATTCGCGGAGATTGATTGGAGTTTTGTGCATCGGGCAAAGGTATGATCTTGGGGATCCTTGGGGATGATCTAGGTACTGTTATTAGGGTGTTTATCAAGTTTTTAGATCAATTGGAGGCGCTGGTTTGAAGTAATTTGGGTTAGATCTAAACTTGTCCACGTTTCTGTTTTCGGGCAGATTGAGCAGTCGAACTAGGGTTCGAGTTTCCGTCGATTTAGAATCCGAATCAGACCGTACGGACTTCTAGGAAGTTGTAGATAATTTAATTATCTTTCCGTGGACGTAAAGCACGTTAATTTCCGATCAGCCGTTTGAAAGTTATGGCTGTTTTACCGAGCGCCTAAAAATCTGTGACGTAACTGGAACAGATTGTGGTAATCTGTAGATTAAACAATTTTAGAGTCCGAATCAGTCTTTCCCTATAACTAGAAAAAGTTGGGAAATTTCCTAAGCTTCGCGACGGTGTACTCGTTTATTCGATTTGGAGTCCCAGAACTCAAGTTATGCTTTTGCAAGGCTGCTGTTCCGCCGGGACAGAACCTCTGTTTTAGGTTTTGCGAGTAGTTGGCAATGTCGGGTTAGATGGGGGCGTGTGTACTGTTTTGAGGTTATGATTGTGAGTGTGTGATGCCTATGTGCAGGTGGTGTGACCCCGGGAGTGCCCTCTTCTTCCCGCCAATCCGTTGCACGTGGTTGAGGCAAGTGTGTTGTGATGGATAGCAAGTTGTAGGTTGCATGTTGAAATTAGATGGAATTGCCTACATGATATATGTCCACTTGCCATGTGTTAATGAATGATATGATATGATATGATGAGCATGTTTAACATATTATGATGCCATGTGTTAATATGTGAATTAAATATGATAATTGGCATGGTTGCATGCATGTCATGAGATAGGGCGAGGGCGGTGAGAAAGTCTTAACTAGTCCGGCAAGGTCGGTGAGAAAGTTATGACTAATCCGGAACGCCATTGAGTAAGTCCTATGTCGTGATTCCATCCACGTGGTGTTTGGAAGCGAGTAGGCACCCTCCATCTTCGGGATGGAAGGGAGGAAAGGTGCACACCGACGGGTGTGTACTTCCCATACTGGGTATGAGGTTCGGAGGGTCGAGAGCAATGCATTACATCGCATACAAATTGATGATGATATTGATAAGTATTCATGAATGAGATGTTATACATGATGAAAGATGTTATTGACTTGTTGTTATGCTTGTTGTTCATTGCAGTATGCTTGCTGAGTTTTCGAACTCACCCTTGTGTTTTCTTGTTGTTTTAGGTACCATGAGAACGGCATGCGGGAAAGGGGAATAGTCACACGCTCACACATTGCTTCACCTTAATGTTTCCCCAAGTCAATTCATTTAGTTGGATAATAAATTGCGTGTGATGGCCTTTACATTAAGTCTTAGCTTGGTTAATGAGAGTTCTATTGTTTGTTTGACACTTGGAACCTTAAGAGCTTAATGTTAGTCTCTTATTGTCGTTAAGACTTTATTTATTGCTGTTTTAGATGTTTCTCTTATTGCCATATAATGCTATAGTGTTGCTGTTCCTTAAATTCATGATAAAACAAAGGAGGTGCTGCCGAAATCTCGGTTTTTAGTCTATGCACCTTTGCTGGAATTTGATGTTAAATGTGGTATTTAGATGTTGTTTAGCTTATGTTTGGTAACATTCAGGCATAGTAAATGCCGGGGTGTTACAGCAGGCGAACAAGACTACTGCCAGCGAAGGACACGATGAGGCGGTGCCTCTTCCCCCCTGCCAACAGAAGATGACTCGACTAATCGTCGTCGAAGGCAAAGACCAATCAAATGTTTCTCGGACTGGATCAAGCACAAACCGAAGGAAAAGTGGGCACTGTTACATGACACACATGGTGCCAGATACAGTGTGATGACCAGTAACTTTGCAGAAGTTTACAACTGGGTAATGAGAGGGATGAGGTGTCTCCCATTGGTGGGAATTGTTGAGGGAGTGCTGCGGGGCACAACAAAGTATTTCGTCGACAGACATCAAGCTGCACAGATAGTGCTGAGAGATGAGAAGCTCCTGTACTCCTCCATGATCAGTAAATACATGGAAGAGAAGAGTTAGAAGGCGGCCAAGCATAGAGCTATAAAAGTTGGTGCACGAACACTGCGCTTCGAGGTGATCTGTAAGGATAAAGGATGGCGTGGAATCAACCAGAAGGTTGTCATTCAGGAGTGCATATTACAGGATATTTGCAAATGCTCGTGTAACAAGCCCCACCTTTTGCACAGGCCGTGTTCTCATGTGATAGCCGCATGTGCTTTATTTGGAATGCAACCTGGTACCTATCTATCTGAATATTTCAGGAAGGAAAGGGTGATGGCAACTTGGAGCGAGGAGCTTTATGGTTACGGTGTTGTGGGTTCTTTCACCACAACTCCTAGTGCTGATGAAAGGTTCTGAGTCCCAGATTTTAATGCAGGTAGATGGAAAGCAGGGCGTCGGAAGACAAGACGTATCAGAAATGACATGGCTGAGTCAGAAGCTGGCAAGCGCGTGAAGAAATGTTCATTGTGCAAGGAAACAGGACATACGTTCAAGAATTGCCATGCACAAAACGAAGTAGATGAAGGAGGAGATGGCAATCCGACGGTGGCGGGTGGATCGTCCTGTGCGAGGAGTGCTGCACGACGCCAACGTACCACATGAGAAGCAATTTAATCGCAATTTAATCGATGTGATGTGTGTTGTGTGAACCCTGTGTGTGAGCTTGTTTCATGTGGCTGTGAGTGTTGTGCATTGAAAAATTATTGTAACTGTTTCATTATATTTATGATGCTTGAAAAATTTTACGTGCGTGTTTGTTTGAACACATTGTTGAGAGATACCAATAGTATTCGGACGCTTTTCTTTCTATATGTTTTTCAATTGTAACTCTAAATTTTTGATTTACAGGTATGGCTGACCAACCCGGAGATGACGAGTGGCCCTTCGAGTTGTTGGATCGGGTCGTTGATGGTAGTCACCGTACCCACATCGCCACTGCTTTTCCAGAGGAGGGAGGCGATCCTGTGCAGCTTGGCGTCCTTCGACCGAGGACACCGCAGTACGGCTGGGAGATTGATCCTCGTTGGATCCCCAAGTAACATATTACAATTTAGATTTCTTAATATGTTTGTGGTAGTATAGTTACTGGTGTTGTACTGATATAAATTACATGTTTTTCCTTTCGTAGGCTTCGAGCTTCAGGATTGCTGCCTTTCGCCCGGATGGTACAGGATGTTGTAGGACCGAATATAGCAATCAGAGGGGGGGTGAATGATTGTGCGGAAGCTAAAACCAAATTCTTGATCTATTAAAAGTTTACCCCAAAATAGAACCAAATAATTGCCTCGTTTTTGAAAAAAACAGAATGATAGAGGTTTGGTAAAACGCGAATTCCCGGAGATCCAACCGTCCGATCGATCTGAAATTTGGACACAAGAAACTAGATTCCAATACGAATCAAACCCAAAAAGAATCAGCTCAATCGGACTTACGGATCAAAAGTTATGACCTTCGCAAGCTTACTGTTCCAGAAGATGGCGAGAATAAATCTAACTAGAATTGTAGCTCGCCGAAAGATTTGATGAACTTGATCTTTATTTCTCCTTTCTTTTGTCTAAAATACTCCAAACAAAAGAGTACAACCCTAAAGCTTGCTCAAAGCTTGATTGCCTTTAACAGGAGGCAACCCCTCTATTTAAAGAAGGCAAACACACCTAATCCTAGAAGGAGTCCTAATCCTAGAAGGATTCCTAATCCTAGAAAGAGCATGTATTCAACACAACTCCACTTGGCCCAACCTGGCCGAGTACAACTCTTGCACGCGTATGGCAACCCTACTATACTCACGTGACTAACACTTTGCACGCGAATGACCTCATGCCATTCTCACGTGACTAACCATTCTTCATGTGCACCATTCTCTTAGCCCGAACGTCCCGCATGACATCCTTGACCACCAAGACCTCAGTTCCCCCTTAACCTAGTCCCGAACCTCAGTTCCTCCATGAACCTAGTTCCAGTCCCGTCATCGACCACATTCGCCCTCGAGCAATACCTGCACATGAACAAACCACAAAACGATTCCGAGCACAAGTCCGCGACTTGACTCACATTAAACCATGCAACCACTCACAGGAGTGCATTGCATTAAATATTCTAAGAACACGATTTCAAAACACGAACAAAAACCTTTGCAAAAATCAAAAAGCTTTTCAAATAATCAAACTGATTTCAGATCTTTTCAAATAAAGAAACTAAAAAATAAATCTTGTCGAAATATCAAACTGGTTTCAAATCTTTTTCAAGTACTCATCATCAAAATCAACTGGATCAGAAATAACGATCCTTCAATCTCCCCCTTGATGAGTAATTTGACAAAACACAATATAAGATTTGACAAGAGATTGAGCAAGAACCAAAAGACCAAATAATCCCAATTCAAAAACCTCCTTGACTTGTTCTCCCCCTTTTTGACAAAATAGTCATCAAGATCTCAAAACTCCCCCTTAATGAATGCAGTATCTCAAGCTTTGAAGTATATTCAAGGTATATAATCAAAGTAAAGCATTTGAAGAGTTTTTAGGAGAACTTTCTCATTTTGTATCAAATTATCCAATGAGAAAGCAAATTGTGAGAATATGGAGGCTCTAACACATAGAATAGTTATTGCATAAGCAAATTAGAGCAAACAAGTAAAATGTCATAAACAGATTTTGCCAAAGCGAAAAAGAAATCTATCATGAGCATAGAGAGACTTTCAAATTCACTAATATTTGTCTCAAGCCTTTTTCAACCATTTGAATTTCCTTTTTCTCTTTTAGCAAGTTTGACAATTTTGCTTTGTGATCAACAGGGATGACAAGTAACTGCACACTAGCCCATACTTGTGTATGAGTAGGTAGTTCTTTCTTGTATCTTTCTCAGTTTAAATTGGCAAGTGGCTTCACATTGTTCTCAACTTTTGTTTAGACAAGTAGCCTTTTCTTGCATCTTTTGCATTTAAATTCCTGGCAAGGAAGCTGCACATTGTACTAAACTTGTGTTTAGCCAAGTAGCTTTTGCTTGCATCTTTTTCAACTTGCTTTTAACATTAAAACACTGATTTTGCTTGAGACTCATAATGATCATTTGAAGTCCAACAAAAAACTCACACATAGTTTCTAATCAGCTCTAGCCTTTCAACAGATGACAAGAAACTTTTAAGCCTATTTCACAAATGCAATACCATAATGAGCAAGAGCCAAAATATTCTCGAAAAGCATCTCAAATTGAATTATTTTAGCCTTTTAGTGATAAGTAAAGCATTGAGTATTAACTTGGCTATATACACAAGAATAATCACCAAAGCTTTGTACTACATGATGCAATGTAAACATGGGTTTTTACTTGAGGTGTAAAGTCAAAAAACCACTTATAACAAAATCACTTCTAGGAACCAAAGTCAAGTAACCCAAAAAGAGATAAACTCAAGACTCCCCCTCAAATCAACCCATGGGGATGAATGATCCCAAGTTCACCGCGTAAGAATGCAAAACGAGAAAAATCAAGCGGTTTAGTGAAAATATCAGCAAGCTGAGCACCCGAATCAACAAATTTCAGTTCAATAGCTCTTTTTTCAACATGATCTCTAAGAAAATGAAATATGATGTCAATGTGTCCAAGAAAGAGAATTACTCAAGAAGTGGCATGAACCAGATGTACTTTTTCTATCAATTCCACATCCTCCAAATTCAGCATTAGAGAAAGGTCTTAAATTAATGCGTGAAGAAGCAGAAAGTGTCGATGTCTCGGTACTGGGGTTAGAAATAAGATGTTTAGGAATCCAAGATCTTGAGACACACGACGCACAACAGTTGGCACAACATGAGCATTCTTATGCATAAAAGAAGATTTGTCTTTTCTCGTGTTGTTAGCAACAAGAGGTATTTGCATCACCCTAGGCACATAATGAAAAATGAAACGTGCCTGTCTGAAATTAGACCTAGCATTAAACATTTCTCTCTTTTGTTGTTTAGCTAGTCTAAAGCAAAAGTCTACTAGATGTCCATCTCTACCACAATGAGTGCAAGTGTACTTAACATGATGTTTTGCTTTAACAAAGAGAAGCACATTTTGCATTCATCATAGTAGAAGATAAAAGACCACCAGATTTAAAGACAGTTTTCTTAGGCTCATTGACAATTTCAAATTTTCCACTTTCAAGTGTTTTGACAACAGTGGGAGCATGTGATTTATGATGAGCATAAGAATCAAAACCTAAACCTTTGTTTTGAGTGCTGACTTTTGATTGATCCAAAATCATGTTTAGGTTTTTCTTGCCATCAGTGAAACGTTCCAAAGAATTTTGCAAGTAATCAACTTTCTTAGCAAGAGTTAAACAATTATCACAAGGAGTGTCAATTTTAGCTTTCTGTTTCTGGCAATTTGAACACGAGTTAATTTCATGAGTGAACATGTCATTTGTTAATTGGGTAACTGTGAAATCATGTGCTGAAAAATTGGCTTAGAATTAAATTTGCAAAATGTGTTTGTTCATGTGTTTCGACAATTTGACAAGAAACAGTAAGTTTCGCTTTGGCGCCGGACCAAACTTATAGAAAACAGTAAGTTTCCTGTACAATGAGACCAACTTTTTGGTTCTTTGTAAACTTGCTTTTGACAACCTCATTCTTCCATGTACAATGAGACCAACTTTTTTGATGCATCGTAAATGTGCTTTTGAAGGTTGTTGTGCCAGACCAAGTTATTGAAAAGCATTAAGTTTTACATGTACGACGGACCAAGTTTTTGGGTGCATCGTGGGCGTGTTTTTCAGATCATAAGCCGAACTCAATTTTACAAGAAACCAGTAAGTTTTGCATGTACAACGGACCAAGTTTTTTTGGGTCTGTCGTGAACGGCTTTTTGAGGATTGATTTCGCGTGTACAACAGACTGATTTTGTTTGTCCGTCGTAAACGTGTTTTCGCCGAAATGATTTCTTTTTGGAACCGAGAGTTTCGCTTGTACAACGGACCGATTTTGTTGGTCCGTCGTGAATGGACTTTTTCTAGGGTTTTTGATTTTGGTCCGTTGTAAACGTGTTTTGCTCGGTTTGGATGTTTTGCAAGATTTGAAATGGTTTGAATTTGAGATTATGAAATTTGTGATGATTTCATGATACTTGTTTTGAAGTGGACTTTATGCAATGCTCATGTGAGTAGTTGCATGGATTGACTTTGAGTCAAGTCGTGGACTTGTGCTCGGATTCGTTTTGTGATTTGTTCATGTGCAGGTATTGCTCGAAGACGAATGTGGTCGATGACGGGACCGGAACTAGGTTCATGGAGGAACTGAGGTTCGGGACTAGGTTCAGGAGGAACTGAGGTCTTGGTGGTCAAGGATGTCATGCGGGACGTTCGGGCTAAGAGAATGGTGCACATGAAGAATGGTTAGTCACGTGAGAATGGCAGGAGGTCATTCGCGTGCAAAGTGTTAGTCACGTGAGTATGGCAGGTGGCCATACGCGTGCAAAGTGTTAGTCACGTGAGTATGGTAGGGTTGCCATACGCGTGCAAGAGTTGTACTCGGCCTGGTTGGGCCAAGTAGAGTTGAGTTGGATACAGTTCCTTCTAGGGAATAGGAATCGTATTCGTAACTCTTTGTGGGTTGGTGCTTTAAATAGGTGGGGTCTCTGTTGAAAGGCACCAAGTAGAGCTGAGCGCATCAAGCTTTGAGCTTGGTTTTAGGGTTTGTACTCTTTTGATGAGAGTATTTTAGACAAAAGAAATAAAGATCAATTCTTCTAGTTCCCGCATTGATTCAACGTTCTCTTTTTGGTTCTTGTTTGCATGATTGTTCTAGTTCTAGATTGGTTTTTGTTCTTTAAGTTTTATCTTGATTTGATCCATCAAAAAACTCTCTAGGGTATTGATCTAGTGTTTCTCAAAGTCTAGTTGATCAATCTTATGTCGTTCTTGTTTAATCTTGAAGTTTTGATTAGATTGATTCTCGTCAAGTTCTGGATCAGCAATCTTGCGAAGCTCATAACTTTTGATCCGTAAGTCCGATCGAGCTGATTCTTTTTGGGTTTGATTCATATTGGAATATAGTTTCTTGTGTCCAAATTTAAGATTAATCTAACGGTTGGATCTCCGGGAATTCTCATTTTACCGAACCTCTGTCATTCTGTTTTTGTCGAATACGAGGCAATTATTTGGTTCTATTTTGGGGTGAACTTTTAGTAGATCAAGAATTTGGTTTTAGCTTCCGCACAATCATTCACCCCCCCCTCTGATTGCTATATTCGTATACTTTGATCCTACAAGTGGTATCAGAGCAAGGTTTTTCTAATCTATCTTAATCGGTGATTAGATCAATGGATCATTATTCGACAAAACCTTGTGTGTTCAATGGTGTTGATTTTCAGTTTTGGAAGGCCAAGATGGAGGCGTTCATCCAAGCTCAGGGATTCGCAATTTGGGAGAAGGTCTACAAGCCATATGAAGTCCCTGCAAACGACAACGTCAACGACACCAATCGCACACATGTTGAAGCAAACAGCAAGGCGCGCAACTTGATCATCCAAGGCTTGGGACGTAGCGACTTCGATCGTGTGATTCATCTTCAATCCAAGCATATGAGGTATGGAAATCTCTTTGTGATTACCATGAGGGTTCTAACACTATTAAAGAGGTTCGTCAAGATCTTTACAAAAAAGAATACATGCGATTTGAGATGAAACTTCGGTGAGTCGCTAGATGACTTCTTTGCACGTTTCAATAAAATTCTTAGTAATCTTCGTCTTTGTTGGAGTTAGCTTTGATGATGCTGCTAATGCTAGACAATTGCTTGGTGCTTTAGACATGTCTATTTGGGAGATGAAAGTAACATCTATACAAGAATCTACTACCATGAGTACACTTACTTTAGATGTTCTTTATTCTAAGTTGAAAACTCATGAATTAGATGTTTTTGCTAGAAAGAATGATCATAAATCAATTGCTTTGACATCTCAATCTAGCATATCTCATAATGGTGCTGCTTCAAGTTTTGCTCTATCTTTCTTGTCTTCACTAACCGATGAACAGATTGAGCAATTCCCAGAAGAAGACTTGTCACTACTCTCTTCTCGCTTTAACAAAGCTTTGCAAAATGTGATAAAGAGAAAGAGAGGTGGTGGTGATCCTCCAAGATGCTATGAGTGTGGTGATCTCGACCATATTCGTCCAAACTGTCCAAAACTTGCAAGTAAAGCATCAAGGGAGGAGAAGGACAACGACAGAAGAAAAGAGAAGAAGAAGTTCTCTCCAAGTGATAGAAAGAAGAAGAACTTCATCAACCGCAAAGTTGTCCATCGAGTTCTTTCCGCTCTTGAACAAGTCAATTTGAGCGATGTGAATTCGGAGAGCAGCGAGGATGATGCAACTCCAAGCAAGCATGAGTTGACGGGGTTGTGTCTCATGGCCAAAAGCAAATGAGCTTCACCGAAGCGATCATGACAAATGACTTCAATGAGGTAGATCCTTCTTACGATGAATTAGCTATTCTGTTGCTCGTCTTGGTAAATTGCTTGATAAACGTGATAAGAAAATTAAGAAACATGATTTTGTTGTGGAGTCATTGAATGCTGAAATTGCTAGACTTAAAACCTTGATTCACGATGATGATGCTTGCAAATCATGTGACTTAATTTACAATGAGCTTACTTTGCTTAGGAAAGAACATGCTCTTACATTTGCATCTAAATGAGAAAATGATAAACATGTTAAACATGCTAGCTGTTCCAATCGATGATTTGCATGGTTTAACTTCTTGTTCTAAATGCTCAACTCTTGAATTAAAATTGAAAGATGCAAATGCTAGGATTTCTCAATTGGTGATAATCTGCTTACACATGAGGTTCTTTCATGCTCTACTTGTCGTAAATGTAAAGAGAAGGTTGATAATCTTTGCAATAATTGTTTAACTCTTGCCAAGAAAGTTGATTACTTGCAAAGTTCTTTGGAACGATTCACTAATGGCAAGAAAAGATTAAACATGATTTTGGATCAATCTAAGGTTAGCTCAAACAAGAAAGGTTTAGGTTTTGATCTTCATGCTTCATATGAAACTAAACCTCGCTCGTTGTTTATGCTACTTGCAATAACAAACTTGAGAATACAAATGAACCAAAGAAAATTGTCTTCAAATCTGTGGCCTTTTATCTTCTACTATGATGAATGCAAATGTTGCTTCTCTTGTTAAAGCAAAACATCATGTTAAGTACACTTGCACTCATTGTGGTAGAGATGGACATTTAGTAGACTTTTGCTTTAGACTAGCTAAACAACAAAAGAGAGAAAGGTTTAATGCTAGGTCTAATTTCAGAAAGGCACACTCCACTTCTCATTATGTGCCTAGGGTGAAACAAACACCTTTTGATGCTAAAAACACGGAAAAAGGCAAATCTGTTTTTGTACATAAGAATACTTGTGTTGTGCCTACTGTTGTGCATCGTGTGTCTCAGTACTGGATTCCTAAACATATTATTTCTAACCCCAGTACCGAGGCCTCGACAATTTCTGCTTCTATGTAGGCTTCTCACGCGAGGAAGGAGAACATGTGGCTAGTGAATTTCGGATGCTCACTTCATATGTTCAGTGATAAGTTTTGGTTCTTCTTCACTCGTGCATCTCATGCTAAAAGTGTTGCTTTTGAAGATACTTCTTCCACTTCTGTTTTCGCAAAAGGCACTAGTCCAAATGATGCAGTGCAGTGCATATGTTCAGGGGAGAGTGTCTTTGTTCATAAAAGATGATGATGATCTTTGTTGAGGTTGAGATTATTGGAAGTTTACATTAGAGACTCTTCCCACGTGCTTGTGTGCTTGTTTTCAAGCTTCCCACGTGCTTCACATCGACAAGCTGTCAAAAGGATTTTCAGGTATCTTCATGGAACTCAAGATTTTGGCATTTGGTTTTCTGCTTCCTCATGCATTAGTTTGAGATCTTTTTCGATGCTGATTTTGGAGGATGTAGAATTGATAGGAAAAGCACTTCTGGTTCATGTCACTTCTTGGGAAATTCTCTCATTGCATGGTCATCTAGAAAGCAATCTTACATTGCACAATCAATGCTTGAATCTGAATATGTGGGCTGCTAGTTGTTGTTCTCAAATTCTTTGGATAGTAGCTACACTTAAAGATTATGGGGTTAATTTGGATAGTGTTCCTCTTTTGTGTGATAACACTAGTGCAATTTGCATTGCTAAGAACCCCGTGCAACACTCTAGAACAAAACACATTGACATCGATTTCACTTTCTTAGAGATCATGTTGAAAAAGGCAACATTGTGCTTCATCATGTGGATACTGAACATCAATTGGCAGACATTTTCACAAAACCTTTGTCTTCTTCTCGCTTTTGCTTTTATTCGGGAGAACTTGGGATTGTTCATCCAATGGGTTTGTTTTGAGGGAGTTTCTTTGCCAAGTTCTTTCACTTAATGAGCTCACTTTATCATATTTCTTTATATATTATGTAATTGTGCTAATATATGATAATCTAAATTGTTCCACTTGAACTAAAAATGATATTATGGAATTCCTTGGTTTGATTGCCTATAGCTAAATACTCTGTGATATCTTACTCTTCTAGGCTTGATATTGAATATTCTTGACAAATTTGGGCTATGAAGCAAGTGTGTTTTAGCTTTACTCTTTCATAAGACCTTTTAATCACTTTTGCATGTTTATAATCAAAGAAAATGAAAAGAAAAGGGAATCAATAAAAAGGGTTGTTAAAAGCAAAAGCCTCAAGTTATGAGCTTCAGGATGCTTTCCTAAAAGATAAGATGTATGCTTCAAGCATGCCATTCCTCAAAAGACAAGATGTATGCTTCAAGCATGCCACTCCAAGGAAATAAAAGAAGTATGCTTCAAGCATGCCACATGCACATCTTGTTTAAAGATTAAATTGGTCCACTAGATTGGAGTTGAAACTACTTGCTCGCCCTGATTTGTTATTTGCTTCAACTTTGAGCCTTTGTTTTTCTACTAAAGGTCTTGCTTAGTACTTGGCTATAGTTGACTGAATTGAGGTTGAGATGCATGTCATTCCCTAACTTGTTAAAATCACATCAAGATCATGTATTTTGCATATTATGTGATATATAAGGTTATATGATCGAATGAGCTCATCTTTTCCTATCTTGGCACTCCCTTGTTTCTCTTTGTGAAATCATTGTTTCAGGAAAAATTTTGAACAAATTCTCTCTTTTGTACTCTTGATGAATCCATTGTCAAAGGGGGAGAAATTTGGAAATCGTTGAAAAGTTTAAGGAAAAAGAGGGAGAAGAATAAGGGGGAGTTGTTTTTGGTAATTGGAGTTGTTTTTGGAAATTTGAGAAGTTTGGAGAATTTTGAATTTTTGGGCACATTGCACATTCACACACATGTTCCTTCTCAGGGGGAGATTTTGTTTCGCATTTTGGTCAAAGGGGTAATTCTGTGTTTTCTCTTTTTGGTCCTTGATCCTTTGAAATTCAAAATCTTTGTAAAGTGAATGCCAAATGTTCAATTCTAAGTGGTGTTGCCAATGTTTTCATCAAGGGGGAGATTGTGAAATCATGTGCTGAAAAATTGGCTTAGAATTAAATTTGCAAAATGTGTTTGTTCATGTGTTTCGACAATTTGACAAGAAACAGTAAGTTTCGCTTTGGCGCCGGACCAAACTTATAGAAAACAGTAAGTTTCCTGTACATGAGACCAACTTTTTTGGTTCTTTGTAAACTTGCTTTTGACAACCTCATTCTTCCATGTACAATGAGACCAACTTTTTTGGTGCTGTCGTAAATGTGCTTTTGAAGGTTGTTGTGCGGACCAAGTTATTGAAAAACAGTAAGTTTTACATGTACGACGGACCAAGTTTTTGGGTCTGTCGTGGACGTGTTTTTCAGATCATAAGCCGAACTCAATTTTACAAGAAACCAGTAAGTTTTGCATGTACAACGGACCAAGTTTTTGGAGTGCATCCGTGAGCGGCTTTTGAGGATTGATTTCGCGTGTACAACAGATCGATTTTGTTGGTCCGTCAGAAATGGCGTGTTTCGCCGAAATGATTTCTTTTTGGAACCGAGAGTTTCGCTTGTACAACGGACCGATTTTGTTGGTCCGTCGTGAATGGACTTTTTCTAGGGTTTTTGATTTTGGTCCGTTGTAAACGTGTTTTGCTCGGTTTGGATGTTTTGCAAGATTTGAAATGGTTTGAATTTGAGATTATGAAATTTGTGATGATTTCATGATACTTGTTTTGAAGTGGACTTTATGCAATGCTCATGTGAGTAGTTGCATGGATTGACTTTGAGTCAAGTCGTGGACTTGTGCTCGGATTCGTTTTGTGATTTGTTCATGTGCAGGTATTGCTCGAAGACGAATGTGGTCGATGACGGGACCGGAACTAGGTTCATGGAGGAACTGAGGTTCGGGACTAGGTTCAGGAGGAACTGAGGTCTTGGTGGTCAAGGATGTCATGCGGGACGTTCGGGCTAAGAGAATGGTGCACATGAAGAATGGTTAGTCACGTGAGAATGGCAGGAGGTCATTCGCGTGCAAAGTGTTAGTCACGTGAGTATGGCAGGTGGCCATACGCGTGCAAAGTGTTAGTCACGTGAGTATGGTAGGGTTGCCATACGCGTGCAAGAGTTGTACTCGGCCTGGTTGGGCCAAGTAGAGTTGAGTTGGATACGGATTCCTTCTAGGGAATAGGAATCGTATTCAGAACTCTTTGTGGGTTGGTGCTTTAAATAGGTGGGGGGTCTCCTGTTGAAAGGCACCAAGTAGAGCTGAGCGCATCAAGCTTTGAGCTTGGTTTTAGGGTTTGTACTCTTTTGATGAGAGTATTTTAGACAAAAGAAATAAAGATCAATTCTTCTAGTTCCCGCATTGATTCAACGTTCTCTTTTTGGTTCTTGTTTGCATGATTGTTCTAGTTCTAGATTGGTTTTTGTTCTTTAAGTTTTATCTTGATTTGATCCATCAAAAACCTCTCTAGGGTATTGATCTAGTGTTTCTCAAAGTCTAGTTGATCAATCTTATGTCGTTCTTGTTTAATCTTGAAGTTTTGATTAGATTGATTCTCGTCAAGTTCTGGATCAGCAATCTTGCGAAGCTCATAACTTTTGATCCGTAAGTCCGATCGAGCTGATTCTTTTTGGGTTTGATTCATATTGGAATATAGTTTCTTGTGTCCAAATTTAAGATTAATCTAACGGTTGGATCTCCGGGAATTCTCATTTTACCGAACCTCTGTCATTCTGTTTTTGTCGAATACGAGGCAATTATTTGGTTCTATTTTGGGGTGAACTTTTAGTAGATCAAGAATTTGGTTTTAGCTTCCGCACAATCATTCACCCCCCCCCTCTGATTGCTATATTCGTATACTTCGATCCTACAGTAACTCTACAATTTGCATCTTTTAATTTCAACTCAAGAATAGAACATTTAGAGCAAGCAATTTGATCATGTAAACTATCAGTAGAGCAACCAATATTTTTCACAAGTTTTTCATTTTTTAATTGTTTGGCATAAACTTGTTCTAGTTTAATCACATGTTCCTCTTTTAGTGACTTAATTTCAAATTTGAGATCTAAGCAAGTATCACAAATATTTTCAGAATTTGAATTTCTAAGATCAAAGTTTTCAGATTTTAGCATGGATAGATCTTTTTCTAAGCTTTTATTTTTGAGTGAAGATTTTCTTAAAGATTTTCTCAATATGACTAAAACTTCACAAAGCTCATTATCTGAAGGCATTACCTCATCACCGTCATTTGGAGGTCTTTGTTGTTGTCACTAGAATCACTAGTGTTCCCTTTGCCATGAAGCATAGTCGGTGAGATCTTTCTCATTCAACCGTTTGCTTCGCTTCCTTCTCATCTTCATTGAGTCATCAATGTCGCTTAAGTCTAAGCGACCAATTGCCTCGAAGACTTTGTTGAGCATCTTCTTCGTCAGTTGCTTATTTTTATCCTTGCTCTCTCTTGGTGGGAAGGACTTGGAGGAGTTGCTTTGCTCCTTCTCCTCTCTATCTTTGTTCTTGAAACATTTAGCACGGATGTGCCCTGCCTTGCCGCAGTTGTAGCAGTGGATGGAGGCTCCTTTTCTTTCCCTTGATCTCATGTAAGTTGCATTGACACGCTTGGAAAGAAGAGCAAGTGTATCTTCACGGTATTTGATCTATTGTTCATCACTAAGAGCACTCAAAGCGGTAATGGAATATGATGATGAAGAACTAGTAGCATTATCATATGAAGAGGAATTAGCATTAAGAGCCATAGAGTTATCATTGGATGTTCTTGAAACAATGTCTATCTCAAAAGTCTTGAGACTAAAATATAGTTTATCCAAAGTCATTTCACTCATCTTGTGAGCTTCCCTAAAAGCAGTCACTTTCATTTGCCAGATTTTAAGATCAAGAGATGATAGGAAATGTCTAGCATTTTCAGAGTCAGTGTACTTTACATCTACAGCTCTAAGATTGTTTAAGATTCTGTTAAAGCGAGCAAAACAATCATCTAGAGATTCTCCAGAGTTCATTTCAAATCTAGTATATTCCTTTTTAAATTGATCTTGCCTAGCTTCTTTTACAGAGTTAGTGCCCTCATGATAATCTTGAAGAGATTTCCAAATTTCATGAGCAGTGAGTAAATGACAGACTCTATCGAATTCTTTTCTAGCAAGTCCTTGAAGCAATATGTTTCTAGCTCTATTATTGTTTTCAACATCTTTTTCAAACTCGATTTTATCAATATCATCATTTGAAGGAAGCTCGTATGGAATCTTTACCTTGCGCCAAATAGCGTTACCTTGAGCTTGAAGGTATGCAGTCATCCGAATCCGCTTGATGGGGAAAGTCTGCCATTGAAGATTGGCGGCTTGTTCGAGTATATCTCTGTTGCCATAACTTACCGTTTACTAATCACCTGTTAAGATGGATTAGTAGAGCCAAGCTCTGATACCACTTGTAGGACCGAATATAGCAATCAGAGGGGGGTGAATGATTGTGCGGAAGCTAAAACCAAATTCTTGATCTATTAAAAGTTTACCCCAAAATAGAACCAAATAATTGCCTCGTTTTCGAAAAAAACAGAATGATAGAGGTTGGTAAAACGCGAATTCCCGGAGATCCAACCGTCCGATCGATATGAAATTTGGACACAAGAAACTAGATTCCAATACGAATCAAACCCGAAAAGAATCAGCTCAATCGGACTTACGAATCAAAAGTTATGACCTTCGCAAGCTTACTGTTCCAGAAGATGGCGAGAATAAATCTAACTAGAATTATAGCTCGCCGAAAGATTTGATGAACTTGATCTTTATTTCTCCTTTCTTTTGTCTAAAATACTCCAAACAAAAGAGTACAACCCTAAAGCTTGCTCAAAGCTTGATTGCCTTCAACAGGAGGCAACCCCTCTATTTAAAGAAGGCAAACACACCTAATCCTAGAAGGAGTCCTAATCCTAGAAGGATTCCTAATCCTAAAAGGATTCCCACTCCTAATCCTAGAAAGAGCATGTATTCAACACAACTCCACTTGGCCCAACCTGGCCGAGTACAACTCTTGCACGCGTGTGGCAACCCTACCATACTCTCGTGACTAACACTTTGCACGCGAATGACCTCATGCCATTCTCACGTGACTAACCATTCTTCATGTGCACCATTCTCTTAGCCCGAACGTCCCGCATGACATCCTTGACCACCAAGACCTCAGTTCCTCTCGAACCTAGTCCGAACCTCGGTTCCTCCATGAACCTAGTTCGATCCGTCATCGACCACATTTGCCCTCGAGCAATACCTGCACATGAACAAACCACAAAACGATTCCGAGCACAAGTCCGCGACTTGACTCACATTAAACCATGCAACCACTCACAGGAGTGCATTGCATTAAATATTCTAAGAACACGATTTCAAAACACGAACAAAAACCTTTGCAAAAATCAAAAAGCTTTTCAAATAATCAAACTGATTTCAGATCTTTTCAAATAAAGAAACCAAAAAATAAATCTTGTCGAAATATCAAACTGGTTTCAAATCTTTTTCAAATACTCATCATCAAAATCAACTGGATCAAAAATAACGATCCTTCAGATGTGGGTCGCCGGTTCCCGTTCGACAGGTCCCTCATCATCGCTCTGCTGGATCGGTGGAGGCCGGAGACCCACACCTTCCACCTACTCGTCGGGGAGATAGCGATCACTTTGCAGGACGTGTCGTACCTGCTCGGCCTCCTGATTGCCGGCGACGCTGTGGTGCCCCAGAACGTCGACCCTGCGTGGCGCACGCAGCTACTTCAGCGGTTCGATGGTATGCTACCACCACCTAGGTACTGTGGCTTCACCGGCTCACACGGTCCTACGCTGCGGTGGCTTTGACAGTTCGTGGTACGCAACTAGACTTTCAAAAAACAAGTGCTCTTCAATTACAGCTTAAAATAACATGTAATATGTGGTCTTCTATTTTGCAGCCTTCGCAGATCGTCGAGCCGGCGGACGAGTACAGGGTCAGCTGCCACCTGGAGGTGTACCTGCTGTGGCTGTTCGGCTGGTGCTTGTTCACGAGCTCCCATGGGGATAGGGTGGACAGGCACCTTGTCTAGTTCGCGAGGGAGATAGCGGACGCACCCCTTGACGACGTGCCGCAGTACTCCTGGGGGTCCGTTGTCCTCTGCAGCACGTACCGGGCCCTCTGCGACGGGTGTTCCCGGGTCAGCGATGAGTCGACCTTCGGTGAATGCCGACTGCTGGTACAGCTGTGGGCATACGAGAGGTTCCAGATAGGGCGCCCCGACATCGACCTACAGCCGGTTGAGCCTACAGGCGATGGCGACGTCGACGGTTCGACCATGGGCACCATCTGGTGCCACCAACGGGTAAGATATTGCAACTGAATGTTTGGTACTATTGCTTCAACATTTCTGAATACTAACGGTAACGTTCTGTTGTCACTGCAGCCTAGGTGGGCACACCGGACGGTGCGCCAAGGCTACCCGCAGTTCGTCGTAGCGTTCGACCACCTCACGGACGACAATGTGCGCTGGACGCCGTACACTCAGGCGCAGGTCCTGCTTCGTGTGACCGGCGGCGCCCTATCGACCCTGTGCACGCGAGACGCGGCGTACTGGCGAACACGACGGTTCTTGGTGTTCGACGTCCAGGTCGAGGCCTACGCTGTCCATCGAGTGATGAGGCAGTTCGGCCTACGACAGGAGTTCCCAGTGCCGGTCGGCCGTCTGCTCCCACACGCCGCCCACACGTAAGTTCCCTTGATCGATGTTCCATAATTACTATCGTGTGTTGCCATCTAATATTTGTACATTCATTTCTGATCCACAGCCAAACTAGGAAGGGGGTGCATGGGGCCACCCCCTGGCACGTACAGATGGCGCCACGGATCGAGGAGTGGGTCAGAGCCCTCGAGGACGTTCATGCTGACGATGCGTTGTACGATCTGGAGACGTACTAGGCGTACCGACAGTGGTTCACCTCTCGCACACGTGTGCGCCTGGTACGCGTCGACCCGTATCCTCCCAGGCACGTCCCCGGCCCGAGAGACACGTATCCCGAGCATATGGACGCGGCTCTGCACGCTGCGGTACGTTGTATCCGATATACGATTAACCATTTGATATCTGTGCTATCTAATTTGCGATGTGTTTTCCAGACTGACATGCTAGGCTAGTTCTGCGAGGAGTCGTCGAAGATGCTCTCGCGATTGACCGGCGGCCTGCGGGTGAGCAGAGAGGACGTTGCCAGCTTGCTCGGTAGGTTCCGGAACGGCTCCGCACGCGCCCTCGAATTGGCTGGATCACCCCTGCCTCGTGGTGTGGTTCCTGACGCGCCGCTCGCGCCAGGGAGGGGACCTACGGCTAGTGCAGCCTTCGACACCGGAGGTGCTTCTTCTTCACACCACGGTGCAGCCTTCCACGCTGGAGATGCCGGAGGTGTGTGCTGCTTCATGTTTTGTATTCACTTTTCATGCTTTGCACTCACTAATTCACGGGTCTTAATATTTCTTCACTTTGTACAGGTGCTGGAGGTGTTAGTGCACCGTGGTTGCCGCCTGCTGCTGATGACTACGACGGGTGGGGTGATGATCATGAGGACTACGAGGACAACACCGTGTCGAGGTACCTCGTTGATCCACCCCCAGTTCAGCTTGGTACCGCACAGCAGCAGTGGGCGCCACGACCGACGCAGTGGCACACGACACCGCCACCACCATCGACCCAACCTGGGTCGTCGCAGTGGGCGTCGCCACCTCCACCAACGCAGGTTGGACCGGCGCAGCAGCCGACAGGCGACACCCCCACCACCACCGGTGCAGGCTGACCAGCCTGTGTACGCCACACCTCCAGCGAGACCACAGAGGGCCCACCGCCCGCCGACGCAGCTGACGTACTCCCGGATTCAGATTCGGAGGAGGATTACACACGAGCGAGGAGGTGCCCCGAAGAGGGGCCGGCACTAGTTCTTTTTATGTTTCAGTGTTTGTAATTTTTTTTGTTTATTTTGGTTTGGCAGTTTCGATCATGGTGGTGATTGTTGGTACTATGTTATGTTTTACCATCTATTTTGTGTACTTTCTGCTTTTCCAGCTTTGTCATATCATCTTTTGCAGCTTTTGTCATATCAACTTTTCCAGCGTTTGTCATATCATCTTTTTCAGCTGCCTAAAGCTGCATGACCTAGCCTTCTAGCCGACAATGGGAGAGATTCCCGGTGTAAAGCTGTTGCCATAGCCAGGCTCATGTCCCTTCACATGCAAAGCTGCAGAAGCATCCGATGCTCGCGGATTTGAACTTCTCTTAAGTCCGCCACTCTCTCCTTTGCCTGGCCCCTCACTAGCGCTATAAAAACCGACCGAGGGACGGATATGTGCATCACACTGCCAAAACTACAATAAACTTTAGCCGACTTTACACACATTAGGCCACGATGTCGTTCTACTATTGCCTCTTCAGCAAGCGAAAATTAAGCCCCCCAAATACCCGGATGAGAGTAGCGTTCACGCCCCAGTGCTGCCGGAGTTGCCCCGGCCGAAATGCGACTGTAGCCTTCCAGCGAAGATGATGTAGTCTACGCACACAAATACGGCGGTCCGCACTCACTATTGTTGTGGCCACGGCTACGAGATAAACCAATTGTTGTCAATACAAATTAGGGTAACACTACCAATTCATGCATTGTTCTTTGTTTTTTTAGCACAAGGGCCGGTGTTGCTTCTTCCAATGGATCGACGGGCCGGAACGATGTGACTACGAATTTGTCTACAATTGCCACGACGCCTACCCCACATCACCCGAGAACTTCATTCGGTGGGAGAGGCCGCCAGGATATGTCCCCTATATGGATCGACCGGAGTTCAGGGTCTGTGGGCAAGGGACGAACCAATCGGTGAGTTTCATGCGATATGCACATGTTTCAGTCACAAAGTAGTCATTCTAAACCAGTTCATCGCATACAGGACTTTAAAAAGAAGCATGCGAAATTGCTCGAGTCAAGGCAGGAACATCCTCCTGAAGGGCCCACCCTAAAGCCTCGAACTGTGCGACCACGGCCTGCAGGCAGTGGTTGACACCTACCACGAGGATCTAGCGGACCGAAGATTCTACCAGTGCCCTTTGCCCAAGGATGAATGGTGCTGCTACTTCAACTGGGTTGACCCAGAGACGTACCACCCACATCTCAAACTTCCCGTCTGGGATAACTGGGGAGAGCAACCCTCGCCGTGGTGCTACTACCTCCCAGAAAAGCCGGACCCCGAGTACGCACACGATGTTCTTCAACCACCACAGCGGGCATACTGCATTGACTGCACAACAAGAAGCCCAACACACACCTCCTGCACCATATAGTGGAGTGCGAGCTGAAACAGAGGAGGCGTCTCGGCAAGTCTCCCGAAGGGCAAGAAGGATCGTCCTCTCGAAGAGAAAGGGATAAGGGGAAGCAGCCGGCCGAGGTCCGCAGTACGCAACAAATCATTGACGCATTACGAAGACCATCCGGGAACCCGGGTGGTATTAACATAGGGGGTGCCGAAAATCGGGATGGCATGCCCATATGGGAGGGCAGAACTCCACAGAATGCACACAAACAAGTTACTTCTTATACCCTGAGACGTATGGCATAGGCTACCCATTCGGCAGCAGCTGGGAGCACTACGCACGGCCATTGAGCTCTTTCATAAGAGAGATTGAGCGGTGTCCGAGAACAAATCGCACAAGATTGACGGGTGATGTAATATGTAGAAAATGTTGCTCGTCCTTCCCACTTTACGAACATAGGCGGAACGATCACTTGTTCCACCATGACAATTAGTGTAATCCGCACTTCTTCTAGCAATGTCGTCACTGCTGTAATATCCTTGTAATATCATCTGAACTTCCATTGTATCTGCCCTACTAAGGTTGAGTTTGCGTACAAAAGTTACTGGCTGCATCTACATGCTTTTCACAATCCTTGCAATGATTTAAACACTTTGGCTAAAGTTTTCTTGGCCTAAACTATTCATATAATGGCTAAATTACATCCAAACTAGATGTTTTACGGGCTGCCGAAAAGGGTTAGAAGTTATCGTTGACAATAATACTTAGGGTTATTGCGACAGTCTATTTGCGTAGCAAAGAAAGGTGTAAATAACATATTTCTCTAGAATATGGTACTCCATATATCAAACCGCAGATCTGCTGTACTGTTGCAAAAAATTACATCCAAACCAGATGTTTTACGGGCTGCCGAAAAGGGTTAGAAGTTATCGTTGACAATAATACTTAGGGTTATTGCGACAGTCTATTTGCATAGCAAAGAAAGGTGTAAATAATATATTTCTCCAGAATATGGTATTCCATATAGCAAACCGCAAATCTGTTGTACTGTTGCAAAAAATTACATCCAAACTAGATGTTTTACGAGCTGCCGAAAAGGGTTAGAAGTTTTCGTTGACAATAATACTTAGGGTTATTGCGACTGCCTATTTGCGTAGCAAAGAAAGGTGTAAATAACATATTTCTCCAGAATATGGTACTCCATATAGCAAACCGCAAATCTGATGTACTGTTGCAAAAAATTACATCCAAACCAGATGTTTTACGGGCTGCCGAAAAGGGTTAGAAGTTATCGTTGACAATAATACTTAGGGTTATTGCGACTGCCTATTTGCGTAGCAAAGAAAGGTGTAAATAACATATTTCTCCAGAATATGGTACTCCATATAGCAAACCGCAAATCTGCGAAACTGTTGCAAAAAATTACATCCAAACCAGATATTTTACGGGCTACCGAAAAGGGTTAGAAGTTATCGCTGACAATAATACTTAGGGTTATTGCGACTTCCTATTTACACAGTAAATTTTATTGCATAGTCTGGATCCTTTACTTATATAGCTTATATAAATTTAGAAATTTATTTCGTTCTATTTGGAGCGTAATAAAACTAACAAAAATGTCAAAAATAGTCTGTGTCGCCCATTCATTGGGCGACATGAATTTATCGCCAATTCATCAGGCGACTTTCATACCGTCGCCTATTAAAATTGCGACATTTCATTGTCACCATTTTGTTCGGCGAAATTTTGTTTTGTCGCCCGTTGGTTCGACGATATCATACTGTCGCCTAACTAACGGGCGACAGACATACATTTCCGTAATTTCGTTGTCCCAATGTATAGTTTTGCAATTTCGATTATAATTAGTAATTTTTTTAAAAAAATCCGATTGGTTCATCTTAGTTTAAACCTTCAGTGGGTACCCATCTTTGAACACAAATACTGAAGTTTCATAATTTTCTTCCTAATGCTTTCGAAAAAATATATTTCTATTCCTCAAATATATGACCAAATGGACCCCTAGTAGTGGAAGTTTTAAAACAAGAGACTTCTACCAAACCAAGGGCGTTTCCATGAACGCCTTCCATCAAGGGCCTCGCTTGAGAAGGAGCTCCGATGGCGGGGCGGCAGCAGTGCTGTTCAGGTTAGGGAACCGATTTTGTGGTCCATAATTGCAATTTGGAGCCCTAATCACGCTTTGGATGGAGGATTGGCATTCTAGTTCATTCCTTCGATAATTCCCCTTCTGATTTGGAGGAAAACAAAGAAAGAGAATGGAAGAAGTTTCAGGATTAAGGTTGGGCGAGATATATGAACCTTGTTTTTTTTTACTTGGATCCACCCCACTCTCACTGGCTCTTGGTTTGAGCTTTGGGGGCCTTGCACGGTTGCGTCCAAGTAGAGGTGGGCACTACAGAGTGGGCTATGTCATGCCGACATGAACTATAGCATGTGTCGTGTGCTGGGCTGAGAATCGGGTACGATGGGTGGTACAACCGGGCAGGGCATGGCAGCAGCATGCCGGCACTGACCGGCAACGAGCACGGGGGCTCTTTCGCGGACGTGCGGCAAGGGGCACGGTAGCTCGTGGCAGGGCACGCCGGCCACGGCAGGGAGGTGGGTGTGGGGGAGAGGAGAGGGGGCTTTACCTGCCGTCGCTGTCGATCGAACGCTAGTCTGTCGTGCCACCAGCCGAGGCCCCACTGCCTCGACTCCCCTTGCCGCCTCGGCTCCCTCGCTGAGCCGCTTCAGCTCCCACGCCGTGATGCATCGCCTCACTATGGCCGTGCTGAGCCAACGCCACCTCACCTCCGTCATGCTGCTGCCCGCCGTGGCCGTGCCGCTCCTCGCTGTGGCCGCTACCCGCCGTGCCACCACCTTGCCCACTGTGCACCTTGGCCGCTGCCTTGGTCACGCGGGGGACGAAGGGGGAGACGACCTTGGCTATGCAGGGGCTCAAGGGGAGCTGGGCCGTAGGTGAGGCCGATTCGGAGGGAGGGCGGCGCGGAGACGAGCCGACGGCGGGGAGGCCAAGAGGGTGTCAGGCTGGAGGGGCGGGGAGGCTGAGGTGGCGTCCGGCCGGAGGGAGGGAGTTGGGGAGACTAGGGGTCGGTACGGGATGGTGCAAGTAAAAGTGCTAGCATTTGTGCAAGTACAGGAGCATCCCCTGCTATTATTGGCACAACGGCTAGTACGGACCAGTTGGCGCCAATACCACCGCTACCGAATGATAATACATTGGTGGCATATGAGTTTGAGACAGCTATGGGAGGTGTAGATGCTGATTCTTCCACTGCAGAAGTTGAACCTGCTCTGAAGAAGCAGAAGAAGTGTACCTCCAAGGTTTGGGAACACTACACGAAGTACTCGGTAACTGCTAAGACAACAGGTGGTGGGGATGAGAAACAAGTTTGGGCAAAATGCAAAAAATGTCCGCACAAAGCTCAAGGTAAAACCTCAAGGGGCACAAAGGCCTTGTGGAATCATTTGGAATTCAAGCACGCCGTAAAGCAAGGCCAGCAACAACTCCAATTAGAGAAGGGTGAAGGTGAAGGAAATAGTGCAACTGTTCAGACTTACAGGTATGATGCTGAAGCCAGCATGAGGAAGTTCTATTTGGCAATAGTTATGCATGAATATCCCTTTGCTATGGTTGAGCATGAGTACTTTATTGATTTCATCAAGTCTCTACGTCTTGGTTTTTCATTCAAGTATCGCACAATCACTAGAAAAGATATATTGGAAATATTTGGGGATGAAAAGAAGTTATATGAACAACTAAAAACTCAGTCATGTCGATTTTCTGCAACTATGGATATGTGGATATCTAATCAAAATAAACGCTATATGTGCATCACTGTGCATTGGATTGATGATAATTGGTGTATGCAAAAAAGAATAGTTAAATTCAATCATGTCAAAGGGAGCCTATAACATCACAAAATTTTGCCTTTATTTAATTTATTGAGTTAATTGAATTTTTGGAATTTTCTAGGATTTATTTGGATTTAATTTGAATTGATTCCTTTTTTAGTTCATTAAAAATTTAAAAGTTTCAAATAAAATTTTGTTGCAAATATTTTATTTGAGTCCAAAATGTCTCAAAGTATTTTCCAGAATTTTCTTGGAATTGTTCTGAGCATTTTGCTAATTTTCTCGATTTATTTGAATTTCTAGAATTATTTTAAAAATTAAATCGTTGGAAAAACCCTACTGGGTTTGTACTGTTGGATCGATCGAGCCACGTTTCCGCCGGACCGAGCTCGAGTGGCGCCGGACCGAGTCGGACCCCGCGCCGGACTGAGCCCAACCAGCGCCGGACCCGAACCTTAAGCCGCGCGACCGTTGGATCTCAATCCAACGGCCGTTAATGCGCCACGTCACCCTGACCGAATCCGGATCGAACCCGTTCGTGCTAGATCGCATCTGGGCCGTTGATCGTGTACGCGTGTGCGACGGAGATTGAGCCACGTCACCCTCTCCGTGTCCGCGCTGGACTCCGCCGCCCGTGCCGGCCTCACCGCGATTTTCACGTCGATCTCAACGTCCGAGCCGGTATTTAATGCCCACGTGCGTGCCCGAGGATCGTCTTCGCCTCGCGCACCTTTTGCCCTAGCCGCTGGTGCCCGTAGAGCCCCGCTGTTCCCGCGATTGCTCGTCGGAGTGGGAGGAGTAGCCGCCGAGGTCTTTGCCGTCTCCCGTCGTTCTCCGCCGTGACTGAGGCCAGATCCGAGACCGTCATGACGAGACGCATCTAGGAGTACCACTCACTTCGCCGGAGATGCGCCCGACCGCTGTTAGCCGTGTCGTCGTCCCCAACGCCGGTCAGACTGCTCCGCCGTGACATCGTCAGTCTTTGCGAGCTCGGTGACCGTTAGATCAAGATCTAACCGCTTACGTAAGCCCACGTAGCCATCCCATTGATTTCACTTGATTAGATCTAGACCGTTGGATCTAAATTGAACAGCGTGGATGGAATAGCACGCTGCGACTAGCAAAATAGCATGCCGTAGCACGTTTGTTTTAACCGTCGGATCAAGATCGTATGGTTAGATTGAATCGCGTAGTTTTTTTATTTCACGAGATTAGATCTATTACCAACCGTCGGATCTAGAATGGATGGCATAGATTGGGCCACGTCGCAATAGCATGCCAATAGCACGTGAATAGCACGCCTTAGCATGTTGCCGTTGGGCCGTCGGATTTAGATCGAACGGCTCAGATCTAGCGTTGAGTTCGGACCGCTCTGAACTCGTTGAAACCGTAGCCGTTGGATCTTGATTGAACGCCGTAGATTGAGCCACGTATGCTTGATTAAGTTCGGACCGTCGAATTTATAATCAACGGCCGGGATTGAATAGCACGTCCCGTGCAAGGAAATAGCACGCCGCGCCCAGTGACGTCAGCGTTGACGTCATCAGTGGGTCCACTTGTTAGTGACACGTTATTTTTTGAAAAATATATTTTTATTTTTATTAATTTATTGCTGACGTCATATTTCGGATTTTTCAATAGAAAAATAAATGAATTAATTCGGTTTATTCTTTTAATTATTATTATTTTTTCAAACTTCAAATAGCTATAACTTTTGCGTTTTAACTCCGATTTGAGTGATTCCAATTTCTAAAATTTTGTAAAATCAAACTCTATTTGATTCTGAATTTTATTTGATTTTTGGACGTAAGTTGCTCTCTGTTTTATTTATTTATTGCTATTTTCATCCGTTACGAGTAGACGTTGAAGTGCCCGAAGGTTTTGAAGGTGAAGTTTTGACCCAGGAGCCAGTTCAAGACCAAGGACAAGTATTTTTTTGAAGGCAAGTTATGCTTTGATCATATTTTTACCACTTTTGAAAATTATTTTGATTCAAATTATTGCATGCTAATTTAATTAGACAATGCTTTGATTAATTCTGGAATTAGTTAAATGCCAATTTTTCTCTATGCCACCCTGACATAAATAATTGTATGCCATGAACCCTTTGTCACCCTAGCTTGGTTTAAGTAGTTGGACATTATTAAATTGCCAACATGGGTTGATTAGCACGTTGGTAGTATGCTTAGCCCTGCCCCATGTTATGACGTTATTTTGGAGTATCAAATATTAATGTTGACTTAATGAGATATGAAACATGTTTTTGAGAAGGGTCATGTGTTGTTGATGATGTTGACAGCACATGGTGCATGGTAATCAACTAGGTGTTAAACTGATTTAGACCGGGGCATGTGGCAATATTGTTCTGGGGGGCCAAGAGTGGCATCGGGAACGTCGATTTGTTTTGATAATTGGGTAGTCTTGCCCTGGTTAATCTAAGGACTTAACCTTGTAAGCCTTTGAACTGAGTTCATTATGCAACCACATGTCTGGAATGGGACAGACCGAGTTGAGTAGGTTGCTGATACCTTGCATGTGGTACCTCGGGGTGTCAGCTACACTTCTGTGTAGTTGTATGGGGGAGCGTACCAGGGCTGCAGCCAGGTATACGTCCAACGGTTCGTTGTCCTAAACTTCGCATTTGCTAATGGAAGGGTTAGTGTTCGACAATCGGGGAGGTTCACTTGTGGAGTTAGAAGCTTCCAAAAGACTTTGTTCCGGACACTCGCCTTTGTGGTGTTTGACTGTATCTTGTGTGTAAAGTGTATAACCTCTGCAGAGTGTAAGATCTATTCAAATAGCCAAGTCCGTGGTATTGGACTCTGCTCGGGGATTACAGTCAAAGGTTAGACTTTATGAAAATGAACTTGGTTTATGGATACTGGGTGTTGGAAATGATGAACTTGCTTTAGGCTGATAAATGCTTTACTTGTGAAATTGTTTATGATGTTATTATTGCTATTACTGTTTTACTGCCTTCAATCAATTATTGTTATCTATGAATGTGCTTTACTGCAAAAGAACCATCTTAGCCTATCCTTTGTAATAAGCCATGCATGTAGAATATTAGACTGCATTCTGTGCATGACTTGCTAAGTGCTTTAAGTACTCACCCTTGCAACAACAAAACATCAGTTGAAGAAGAATCAACGCCAGCACTAGAGGAGTTCCAGGAGGAGCCGACGAACTAGGGGGAGAGCCCAGTCAGTTGCATGTGGTATATTGGTTGGCGCCACGCGTTTCTTTATTTTTCGCTGCAAGTTTATCTGAATAAGACTTAAGCCCTGCTAGGCGTACTTTTATAACTTGACCATAAAGTCGAGAAACCGGTTATATTTCCTTTCAATAAAGTACTTTACTATTTCGTTGAGTATGATTGTGGTAATTACCGATGTTGAGACTGTGTGCACTAGCGTGATCCTGGACTAGTGCTGAATACACAGAGTGTGACATCACAGAGTGTCGTAATCTTATAAAATGTGAATGTTGAGGTCAAAACATTATAAAATATGAAATTGGAGGTTAAAACTATATGCTGTGAGGTTTATTAGCATTTTCGGGCTGTTTTCGGGAGTTTGGGCCTCTCCGGGGGAGTTCGGGCCCAAGGGGGATGTGTCGTGGGCCTTGGTGGGAGGATTTTTGGGCCCATGAGGGAGGGGGAGGCAGGATAACCTGCCTTGGGGGCATCCTCCCCCTGCCCACATGCGCCCCACAACCCTAGCCGCCACTCCACCTCCTCCCACCATCCAAGCCGCTACCCCCCACTTTGGGCGCCTCTTCTCCCCCTTGCGCCATCCCCTCCCATCTCCACCACCCCTTGCTGCCCTAGGGAAGCCTCTCCACCTCACTACCCCGAAGATCCATCCATTGGAGCGCTCCGCGACAAGGACATCCGGTGGATTTGGAGCGAGGAAGGAGATCGCGCGAACCGGGAGGAGATCCGTTGGTTCTTCGTTCGTCGGGCGAAGGTATGTCCATGGGAATCCTTGGGGTTGGTATAGGTACTGTTCGAAGGGTTGATATCATGTTTTTAGATCAATTGGTGGCGCTGTAATTGGGTAGATTAGATGGAATCTAGAGTTTGCCACGTTCTCTGTTTCGGGCAGCATGAGCAGTCGACCTAGGGTTTGGGTTTTCACAAATTTAGAATCGGAATTTGGTCGGCCGCCTGTTGAAGAAGTTGTAGGTAATTTCAATACCTTTCAGTGAGTATAAATAACGTCCAATTCCACACAGCCGTTTGAAAGTTATGATCATTTTACCGAACGTGTTAAAAACTGTGACGTGATTGGAACAGATCACGGTATTCTGTAGATTAAACCAGTTTAGAGTCCGAATCAGTTTTTCCATATACTTAGAAAAAGTTAGGAAATTTCCTAAGCTACGCGAGGATGTACTCGTTTAATCAATTCGGAGTGTTAGAACCCGAGTTATGCTCGTTGCAAGTCTGCTGTCCCGACAGGACAGAACCTCTGTTTTGGGTTGTGCGAGTAGTTTGCGAAGTCGGGGTAGAAGAGTGTTTGCGTATTGTTTTGTGGGCATGATTTTGAGTGTGTGGTGCCTATGTGCAGGTGGTGTGACCCCGGGGGTGCCCTCTACTTCTCGCCAATCCGTCGCCCATGGTTGAGGCAAGTGTATTGGAATGGGTATCGGGTTGTAGTTTGCTAGATTGGTTGAGATTGAAATTGAATATATGATATGTTCACATGCCATGCTTTAATGATTGCCATTGATATGATGAATATGCTTATTATGTTATGATGCCATGTGTTAATGTACAAGTTATTTATGATGTTGGCATGTTTGCATACATGGCATGATACATGGCCCGGGCGGTGAGAAAGTTATGACTATTCCGGAGAGCCAATGAGTAAGTCCTACATCGTGATTCCATCCACCGCGGTGTATGGAAGCGAGGAGTAGGCACCCTCCATCTTCGGGATGGAAGGGGGGAGAGGGTGCACAACGACGGGTGTGTACTCAACCATACCGGTATGAGTTTCCAGGAGACATGTGCATCGCATCGCATTGCATACATGATGATGATGATAATGATATGTGATCATGAATAAGATGATATACATGATGTGAGTTGTTGTAGCCATGTAATTGTTCTTTTTGTACCATTGCAATATACTTGCTGAGTGTTGAACTCACGCTTGTGCTTTCTTGTTGTTTTAGGTACCATGAAACCGGCATGCGTGGAAGGGAAATAGTCACACTTCTACATGTAGCTTCACTTATTTGTTTCCACAGTTAGTCAATTGGAGTCTTGATAATAAATTAAGTGTGATGCTTATTGATTTATGGTTTAGTTTTGCGATATGAGAGTCTTATTGTTCGTTTGGCTCATGGAGACATTGAATTCTTGGAATTAGACTTATATTGCTGTCATGTCGTTAATTATTGCTATTTTAGATGCCTCTTATATTGCCATATATTGCTATGTTGTCGTTGTTCCTTCAATTCTGTTAAAACAAAGGAGATGCTGCCGAAATTTTGGTTTTTTAGCATTCGAGCCTTTGCTGTAATTTACTTGTATTGGTGGTATTTAGAGGTTGCTTAGTCTATGTTTGGTAGCATTCGGGCATATTAAATGTCGGGGAGTTACAGTTGGTATCAGAGCGGGCTGTAGGTCCCTGGAATGTGTATTTTTAGTGTCATGCTATAGGGTACAACTAAAATGTGATGTGGAATATCTTAGAAACATGGCTTAGGTTTTAACTAAAATTTTGTCATAGGATAGCAACATTAAAACTTGCAAAAGTGGTATAACTAGTCTAAAATTTGACACACATGGATGCACAGTAGGAAAAGGGTACGGGTATCGTTTCTTTACGCTTAAATATTGTATTTAAGCTTTGATGTTGAATGCTTCATTTGATAATGGATGTTGTTATGTCAATGAGATAAATGATTGAATTGTTCTTGTTGTTGTGATAGAGTGGGGTTGTGGTGCCGAAGGGTTTCAGTCACTTCTTTTTGTTCATAGTAAGGGTGTTGTTTGACGGTGCGGTCGGTTAGCACCAGCACTGAAGAACTATTAACCAATGTGGGAGAAGAGTGCTTATCCTTTTTGTCGAAGACCGGGTAGTTGGCTGGAGTCGAATAGAAGAGTTTGTGGTGGATTCTTTCAATTGCTCTTTACCGTTCTAACGGTCGGTCTTGGTTGGTTTTCTTGGTTTTAGTTGATTGAAACCAAAAGAAAAAAAAGTGTTTGGTATTGGATTTTCGCGGATTTTTCCGTATGCGGTGTGTGGTTCTGTCTTCCTTGGTTGAAGACGAAGAAGAAGAGTCTAGTGTTGCGCTTCTTTTGGTCGCCTTTCCAGCTTTGATGCTCAGTTTGTTGATTGCTTTATGGGGAGAAGCATTCAATTTATTCCTGTGTTTGTCTTTCTCCAAGGTCAAAAGAGTTATTGCGGCGTTATGCCAGACCTAGTTGTCAGGGCTGAAGTTCTGTGGCTTTGTAGGAGCAAGTGGTGTGTGATTTCGTCATTTTACTGGTTTGAGAAATCATCTTTGAAAACCCTTCTTGTTTCGTGAAAGGTTGGGGTTTGGTGTTAAGGTTTTATTTGAAAAGGATTACTTGATCGCTTGGTTCCCTTTCGAGAAAATTGTCTTTCAACCATTTTCCTCTATGGGAGTCCTTGAGATTGAAAAGTTTTTTGGAGAATTCCTTTTGCATGACCAAGTTTGGGTTTGTCTCATTGCAAATTTGAGAGTCAAGTTTCCGTGTGAATTTGGGTTGAGTTTTAAAAAAGATAAAATGCTACAAACAAAGTAAGTAGTCTTTTGACTGAAATCGTTAGTCAATAGTGAGAATTGTTGTTTAGCATGTTATGTAGTATGTACCAATGAGGTTTATGGAATGACGTATTGTTATGTTAATTTGCGAGTTGAATCAATTAAATATAATTGTTACCTTTAGCTTAAGATTAGGTGAACCTCTAGTGATGTAGAGTACCCCATAGTGGGAATGATTAAATGGTTAATGTACATGCTTAGAATCGGTTGCTTTGCTTTAAAAGTGCTTATGGCCTCCGATTATGTTTAAAGTTTTAAACCCTGATGCATAGTTAAAACATTAAGATGATGTAGACTGCTGTTATTGTTAAAGAAACTTTGCTGGTTGTTTAAAGATGTTCTAATCTAATGGATTAATAGAGAAATTTAATCGTGTTAACTAGTGACTTTAATTTAGAAGTTGATTAGAGTTGCTATTTACGTTGTTGCAAACTACTAGTATATTTGGAAGTATGCAGTTGTGTCTCTACGATGCTAGTATTGGTATCAATTGAGAAGACATAAGACTTATTGTTAATGATGTTGTTAAGCGCAGTGTTAATGCTAGTTGTAGGATCGAAAGACACGAATATAGCAATCAGAGGGGGGTGAATGATTGTGCGGAAGCTAAAACGAAATTCTTGATCTACTAAAAGTTCACCCCAAAACAGAACCAAATAATTGCCTCGTATTCGACAAAAATAGAATGATAGAGGTTTGGTAAAACGCGAATTCCCGGAGATCCAATTGTTAGATTGATCTGAAATTTGGACACAAGAAACTAGATTCCAATACAAATCGAACCCAAAACGAATCAGCTCGATCGGACTTACGGATCAAAAGTTATGAACCTCGCAAGCTTGCTGTGACAGAAGATGACGAGAATAGATCTAACTAGAATTGTAGCTCGCCGAAAGATTTGAAGAACTTGATCTTTATTTCTCCTTTCTTTTGTCTAAAGTACTCCAAACAAAAGAGTACAACCCTAAAGCTTGCTCAAAGCTTGATGCCCTTGAACAGGAGACAACCCCTCCTATTTAAAGGAGCAAAACACAAGGAGTCATGAATACAATTCTTACTCCTAATCCTAGAAGGAGTCCCACTCCTAATCCTAGAAAGAGTATGTATTTAACACAACTCCTCTTGGCCCAACCTGGCCGAGTACAACTCTTGCACGCGTATGGCAACCCTACCATACTCACGTGACTAACACTTTGCACGCGAATGACCTCCTGCCATTCTCACGTGACTAACCATTCTTCATGTGCACCATTCTCTTAGCCCAATCGTCCCGCATGACATCCTTGACCACCAAGACCTCAGTTCCCCCTGAACCTAGTCCCGAACCTCAGTTCCTCCATGAACCTAGTTCCGGTCCCGTCATCGACCACATTCGCCCTCGAGCAATACCTGCACATGAACAAACCACAAAACGATTCCGAGCACAAATCCGCGACTTGACTCACATTAAACCATGCAACCACTCACAGGAGTGCATTGCATTAAATATTCTAAGAACACAATTTCAAAACACGAACCAAAACCTTTGCAAAAATCAAAAAGCTTTTCAAATAATCAAACTGATTTCAGATCTTTTCAAATAAAGAAACCAAAAAATAAATCTTGTCGAAATATCAATCTGGTTTCAAATCTTTTTCAAATACTCATCATCAAAATCAAATGGACCAAAAATAATGATCCTTCACTTGTATTCAATCTATTTTAAATAGTTGGAGTATGTTGTGTGGTGGTAATTTTGTTATCACCTATGTATAGGGTAGCTAAAAATAATGTTGTTGGTTGATGATTATGCCCATTTGTTGTTATTGATGGCTAAGTAGTGGTGGTAACTGTTTAGATTACTCGTTGGAAAACCATGGCTAAAATAGAGGAAAATTTTAACATGTTGCGATGGAGTGAGCTTTGGATAATTAACATGATGAATGATTTTATCCTTAATGAAAGTATAACTTAGAGTCTCACTTACGAATTCTTCCCTGTGGAGATAATATTTATATGTTGAAGTCGTTGTTTAACTGAATAAGGTTCGGTTGTCGAGACATGAACATATAGGTGGTATGAAATTTATAGGTTGATCTTGCTGAAAGATTTGTTGAAGTACTATGTTTCAAATTTAGAATAAGATGTATTATGATTTGGTGATCCGTGGGGATCATGTCAATGTAGTCTTGGTTGGTTGCCTTTTTGATAAGCATCATAAACCCTAATTAAAAGTGTTGGGAATGGTAACTAGAGAAAGAAATTGTTATGTAAATTTTGTTAAATCCGGTTGGACTTTCTCAATGAGTAAGTAGTGAATTTTGAAGTCTTTAATGGAAAACGTAGTAGAACCCTAGAGATGATTGTATTTATGCTAGGCTGGTGTTTAAAACCTTCTGGATTGGTTTGGTTGTTTGCTATCTTGGTTGAAAGCTTTTGGTCAAAAGTGTTTCCTTATGTTGAGTTTCAGAGATTCCCTAAAACTCGTAGAAATTGGTACCAATCTTTGGTTTTGGAGAATTTGTTTAGTTTGTGTTGTGAGTATGAGTTGACACCCAAAAGTCTTTGAGTGGATCGCGCTCTTTCGCGTTCTCACTGAATTACCTTTGGAATAAATGCTTAAATGGAAGCAGATGGTCATAATGGGTTGTGTTGGAAACTTTTGAGTTAAGCCCTTGATGTGTAACTCTATTTGGCTAGAGTTGGAGTTATTTGGAAAATGTGTCTGGTGTGCGGATGCTTCACAAGGCTGGATTTTTATGAATGTTTCATAAGTGATTTTGTTAGTGAAGTGTTCCCTTTTGAAATGAGTTTCCCTTTCTCTTTGAGAAAATTTGTGGTGGTTGTGTGTGCAAATGTTTGACTTTGGAGCCGATGTTCTTTTCCAAATGTTGATTGTGGTTAAAATGCGAGGTTTTGCAAAGTCTAGTTTTTCAATTGACATGGGTTCTTTTACGACGTGGTGTTTCCCTGTTATTGGTGTTGTCGTCATAGTTTATATGAATTTCGCAGCCATCGATGATATTTGAGTTTTAATCATGTGATACCGAGGAAGAAGTCATTTTGTGAATGACTATTCGGTATTGTTGTTACATGATGAATGAATGGTGAAAAGGAAACATGACATCGTTTATGTAGAATTAATCATAATTGAGTCGTTGAGCCAGGGCAGTGAGAAAGCCATATATGGATATATGACTAATCCGGAGTGCTCTCGAAAAGTGTGCATTCATGTCATAAATCGAGATTTCCATTGCTTTCTAGTATGAAAAGAAAGAATGAATAACTTATGGTAATTTGGCAGTGGTATAGGAGATTTCTGTTTCCTTTGTGATTTGGCTTAGGAAAATAAATGAGTGCTCATTGAATGTTGCCGAATTCTTTCCAAAGTGGTTTTTTTTAGCGCTTTGGGGTTCGAGTTGTTTTCATGGATCAATGGAGTTCATGGTTTATGGTTGAGTATGCTAAGGATGTATACTCTTGGGCTTGGTTGCTTGCGTGAAAAGTTTGTGAGGGCGACACCCTCTTGGGAAACACACCAATGGTGGTTTGGTAAGGTTCTACGGTCCTAGCTTGGGCTAGGTGTTGGACATTAGTGGTATAAAGGGTGGATTTTGATGGAGGTTGTTGATGTCGTTGTTCAGTTTTGTATTCAGAGTATCGATGGGTGGTAGATAAGATGAAGGTAATTCGGAGATAAATGCCCTGTCGTGAGCAATTGTCTTAGCTAGTTGTCTCTAGATATGAGATTTGCCTGGGAGTGGATGGAATGAAATGTTAGCGTGATTGTGTATCAGAAAGGCAGATGTGCTATAGTGAGTCATTTCGTTCGGTGGCATTTCTCGGGAATGGTCCGCTTGGTTTAAAGGGCGCCCAATTGCAAGAGTTGAGAACCAGTGTTTTCTTGGTTCTTGATTGGTGTTTGGTGGTAGCATTGTTGTTTGCGATAATTGTATGAAATGATTGATGTGAGGTTTTGGGCATATGTAGTATTTTCAATTGAGCCCTTTAATGGGTGAAATCGAGGAATTCGATTGGGGAATTGGAAGTAAAGGTGGAACCGTGAGAGGTTGCACTCTGTTGAGCTAAATCAACATTTTCTCGCCAAGTGTTGGTTTTGAGAACTCGCTTGTCGGTTGTTCTGGTTTAAGTCTTTGTGTGAATGTTTTGGTGTTGCAAAGAAGTCTTTTGTCCTTTGGGGACTTTGTTGTTGATTTTGGCGTTCTTCGGATTCGAGGTCGAATCCTGTTTAAGGGGGGGGAGAATGTGACACCACAGAGTGTCGTAATCTTATAAAATGTTAATGTTGAGATCAAAACATTATAAAATAAGAAATCGGCGGTTAAAACTATATGCTGTGAGGTTTATTCGCATTTCCGGGCTGTTTTCGGGAGTTTGGGCCTCTCCGGGGGAGTTCGGGCCCAAGGGGGATGTGTCGTGGGCCTTGGTGGGAGGATTTTTGGGCAAATGAGGGAGGGGAGGCAGGATAACCTGCCTTGGGGGCGTCCTCCCCTGCCCACATGCGCCCCACAACCCTCCCAAGTGTTGTTGAGGGACACGGTGATCGCTTTGTGCCGATATCGTCACACCCTCCCAAGTGTCAAACAGGATGTTCCCATGGGGGATGGATCGATGAGTGAGCGTTTAGGTTCAGTAGTTGAGACGCCAGTGTTGAGTCACGTCGTAGAGTAATAAAGAGTCACCCTTTAGGCGTTAGACTCCAGTGTGTTCGTTTAATTTGGATTTTTCATTGATTGCTGAGTATGCAGTATGTGTTGCAAAGCCCTTAGGCATTGTGAGCAACCATACCAAGTTATTACTGAATAGCTAATAAAGTTGGATTTTGAGTTACACCTCTCACCCCGCATAAGTTCTCTACTACTTGTCTATTCTTGTTCCCTCTCATCTCTAAACCTTGGAGAAATCAACAGATGGTGAACACTCGTGGCAACGGAGGAAGTGGAAGTGGTTCTCGCCCTGCAGGAAACCCCAATGATGGAGCACCTGCACCCCAGCCAGCACCACTAGTTGATATGTGGAACTTTGGAGCGTTCCTTGCCGCTCAGACCCAGTTGATGCATGCAATGATGCAACAGATACAGCAAGTCACTGCCCAAGCCGCTGCCAACCAAACTAATCAGGGACAGCGATAGAATTCAAGGCTTTCAGAATTTATGAGGACCCATCCGCCCACATTCTTTGGGAATGCAAACCCACTAGAGTCAGATGACTGGTTGAGGTCCATTGAGAGGAAGTTGCACATCACCCAATGCGTTGGAAATGAGAGGGTACTCTATGCCTCTCATCAGTTAGAGGGAACTGCGGCTAAATGGTGGGAGAACTTCTGTGCTTCACATGAGAACCCACAGGAGATTACTTGGGAAGAGTTTACTGTTGCTTTTCGTCAGTATCATATGTCCGAAGGAATTATGGACTTGAAGGAGGAGTTTCAAGCACTAAAGCAAGGCAGCTAGTCAGTGGCTGATTATCTGAACAAGTTTACCCAGCTAACTCGTTACGCACCTGAAGATGTAGCGACAGATAAGGCGAGGCAGTCCCATTTTATGAAGGGGCTGAACTCTGGACTGCAGCTGGGACTGATAACCCACACTTTTCCTGATTTTCAGGAGCTGGTGAACAAGGCACTTATATTGGAAGATAAGTGCAAAGAACTGGATGATAACCGGAAGCGTCGGATACCACAACAAGGATCTCGCCCCGGAGTGCAAATGCTGAGAGTTGCACCCAATCAGTTCTTCAGGTTTCAGCCTCAGAACGTTGTTAAGACACCGTCACCTGCACCAAGACCTGCCGGTCAGAATTATCAGACACCAGCACAACCCAGAATCGCACCAGCAGGAAGCCAGCCAACAACGGCGAAACGTTGTTACACATGCAATGAGCCAGGGCACCTCTCCAATAATTGCCCTAAGCGAGGAGGAGTTGTGATGCCTGTTCGCCTCAATCTTGGAACCCCACCTACAAGAACACCAGCACCAGGAGGAAACCGTGGAGCTGTTCAAGCTAGAGCTACGCCCAAGCTACGGTGAGAGGATGAATCAACCACGTCACTGCTGATACAGTTCAGAACACATCGGATGTCGTACTGGGTAAGTTACTTGTTAACTTAGTACCTGCCATAGTTTTGTTTGACTTTGGAGCTTCGCCTTCGTTTGTTTCTCGAGATTGTGTTGCTAGAAATGATTTGGAGATCGTGGATCTTAAATGCATGCTTATAGTTCAAACCCCTGGGTCAGAACTCCGATCCAAAGTAGGATGTTTTGGGGTAAGACTATTAATAGATGGGGTAGAGTTTTTTGCGAACCTCATTATACTAGGTACCCATACCCTAGATGTTATACTTGGAATGGATTGGTTGTCCAAGCACAAGGCTGTGTTAGATTGTGGACGAAGGGTCATATCAGTTGATAGCCCTTGTGGAAGAAAAGTGGAGTTTCAAGCAACTGCCGTTCGAGATGGACAGCTGATGGTCAATAGTGTGAAGGCAGTCAGCATCGAAGATGTATCTATTGTCAGTGAATACCCGGATGTTTTTCCTGAAGATTTACCCGGTATGCCACCAGATAGGGACATTGAGTTCGTGATTGAGCTAGTACCTGGTACAGCCCCGATAGCTAAGAGACTTTATCGGATGTCTACCGATGAGTTAGTAGAGATGAAGAAACAGATCGAGGAGCTGTTGGAGAAAGGATTTATCAGACCTAGTTCATCACTGTGGGGAGCACCAGTCCTATTCGTCAAGAAGAAGGATGTAAGTTTTCAGATGTGTATTAATTATTGTGCACTCAATGATGTGACGATAAAGAATAAGTATCCGTTGCCCAGGATCGATGATTTGTTTGATCAGTTAAGAGGAGCTGGAGTTTTCTCCAAGATTGATCTTCGATCAGGATATCACAAGCTGAAGATTCGGTCAAAAGATGTGCTGAAGACTGCATTTTCGTCAAGATATGGACATTACGAGTTCAAAGTTATACCCTTTGGTATGACGAATGCACCCGCATATTTCATGAACCTGATGAATAAAGTTTTCATGAACCTGATGAATAAAGTTTTCATGGAATATCTGGACAAGTTTGTCGTCGTGTTCATAGATGATATACTTGTTTACTCCAAGACAAGAGAAGAACACGTCGAGCATCTGAGGCTAGTTCTTAAGAAATTGCGAGAGCATCAGTTATTTGCTAAGTTTAGCAAATGTGACTTTTGGAGGAGTAAAGTGGAATTTCTGGGACATGTGATGACCGCTGAGGGAGTTGCAGTTGACCCAAGCAAGGTAGAAGCAGTGTTGCATTGGGAGCAGCCGAAGTCGGTGACCCAGATTCGTAGTTTTCTTGGAATGGCGGGATATTACCGTCGATTCATTGAAGGATTTTCAACGATTGCCAGACCCCTTACGTAATTGTTGAAGAAAGAAAATAAGTACGCATGGACGCCAGAGTGTAAGAAGAGTTTCCAAGAGTTGAAGAAGCGTTTGACATCAGCACCGGTGTTAGTCCTACAGGATGTAAATCAAAGCTTCGATATATACTATGATGCATCGCGCCAGGGACTTGGATGCGTGTTGATGCATAACCGAAAAGTCGTTGCATATGCATCAATGCAGTTGAGGTCGTATGAGGAGAATTATCCGACGCATGACCTAGAGTTAGCAGCCGTAGTACTTGCCTTGAAGTTATGACGTCACTATCTGATTGGAAATAAATGTGAAGTGTATACGGATCATAAGAGTCTTAAATACATATTCACCCAATCGGACCTGAACATGAGGCAGAGGAGATGGTTGGAGCTGATTAAGGACTACAATGTTGGAATATATTACCATCCAGGCAAGGCTAATGTAGCAGCTGATACTTTGAGTCGTAAGAGTCACACCGTGAATATGCTAGTAGCAGAGAGTCCAGCTGAGCTATGCAAGGATTTTCAGAGGATGAAGCTAGAAGTGGTACCAGAAGGATTTTTGGTAGCCTTGGAAGTGAAGCCTACCTTAGAGGACCAGATTAGGGAAGGTCATAAGGATGACGACAAGATCCACAGAATTAAGTCCAAGATGGATAAAGGCAAGGCTAAGGACTTCAAGTTGGATGAGCAGGGTACACTGTGGATGGAGAACTGTATCTGTGTGCCGAACAAGAAGGAGATGAAGCAGTCGATTCTGGAAGAAGCCCATGATTCCAAGTACTCGATTCATCCGGGAAGTGCCAAGATGTATCAAGACCTAAAGGGAAGATTTTGGTGGCCAAGCATGAAGCGTGAGGTTGCCGAGCATGTTGCTTTATGCGATATATGCCAAAGAGTCAAAGTAATGCATCAGAGGCCAGTAGGATTGTTGCAGCCACTAAAGATACCTGAATGGAAGTGGGAGGAAATCGGTATGGATTTCATTACCGGTTTGCCGAGAATACAAGGTGGATATGACTCCATATGGGTAATAGTGGATCGTTTCACTAAGGTTGCCCACTTCATACCTGTGAAAACCACCTATTCAGGAGATAAATTAGCAGAGTTGTATATGTCAAGGATTGTCTGTCTGCATGGAGTGCCAAAGAAGATCGTATCGGACAGAGGTACCCAATTTACCTCAAGGTTTTGGAATAAGTTACACGAAGCCATGGAAACCCGTCTGAACTTCAGTACCGCTTATCATCCACAGACGGATGGACAGATGGAAAGGCTTAATCAAAATTTGGAAGACATGTTGAGAGCTTGTGGATTGGCTTATGCTACCTCTTGGGGCAAGTGTTTGTCGTATGCTGAGTTCAGCTACAATAATAGTTATCAAGCTAGTCTGCAAATGTCACCATTTGAGGCATTATGTGGTCGATCCTGTCAAACGCCGTTGAATTGGAATGAGACAGGTGAGCGCCATGTCTTTGGACCAGACATTCTTCAAGAAGCCGAAGAGCAGATTGCCATGATCTGGGAAAGGTTAAGGATTACACAATCAAGACAGAAGAGTTATGCTGATAATCGTCGTAGAGACCTGACCTTTGAACCGGAGGATTTTGTATACCTCACAGTTACACCTCTCAAAGGAGTTAAGAGATTCCATGCTAAAGGGAAACTCGCATCGCAATATGTTGGACCATTCAAGATCCTAAGCCGCAGAGGTGAAGTTGCTTACCAACTGGAGTTGCCGCAGTCGTTGGAAGGAGTGCATGATGTATTCCATGTGTCGCAATTGAAAAAGTGTCTTCGAGTGCCAGATGAACAGAAGCCTTTGGAGGCGATTAAACTGTAGGAAGATCTGACTTACAAAGAGCACCCGGTAAAGATTTTGAACACAATGGATCGAGAGACAAGAAACAAGTCAACCCGTTTCTACAGAGTTTAGTGGAGCAACCATTCAGAAAGCGAAGTGACTTGGGAGCGTGAAGAGGACTTGAAGAAAGAGTTCCCAAACCTATTCCTTAGTTATCCCAGAATCTCGGGGTCAAGATTCTGTTAAGGGAGGGAGGTTTGTAACATCCCAAAATTTTACCTTTATTTAAATTATTGAGTTAATTGAATTTTTGGAATTTTCTGGGATTTATTTGGATTTAATTTGAATTGATTCCTTTTTGAGTTAATTAAATATTTAAAAGTTTTAAATAAAATTTTGTTGGAAATATTTTATTTGAGTCCAAAATGTCTCAAAGTATTTTCCAGGAACACCCAGGAAACATGCGAGTCAGAGATCATGGAGCATTACCCTTGGAGCACGTTAGAAGCGGAAGTAGAGTGGGTGAAGCCTCCCTGCGTGCTCCAAAGCACAGTACGTAGTTGATCACCGTCACAACAGCGTTGTTGTAGTCGCATAGTTGATGTAGCCGATTGAATCGATCAGCGCCGACGCAAGAGCAATGACGCCTCTACGGTATCCACACATCCGGGGTGGGATCACCGCGCGCTGGTGTGCTAGCACCCATGCATGCGGCTAGGGTTTTAGGGGTAGTGGGACGCGGTGGCGGCTAGGCCTTGTGGTGGGGAGAATATCACTCCGCACACCCCCATACCTCCTTTATATAGAGCGCACTAAAGGGCCTTCTGTAATAGAAGCCCACTAGGGCTTGCACTAATGGATCTTCTACAATAGAAATCCATTAAGACGCTAGAAGATTCAAATCCACATAAACCCACTAATGGATCCAATCCATTAGACACAATCCAACCCGTTAAGTGTGTGACTCATTAGGCTCATGTACAAGTCGGCCGCGGTCCCGGAGAACCCCTTTTCCAGACCACAAGTCAATAACGGTACCTAGCAGCACATATTGACCCCCGAATGTACACAATGATTGAATCAACTGAACCTTCATATACTCACATAGGATCCTTTGGCCACACGATATCAGTCAAGCTCAAGGCGAGAAGCGTGCCACCCTTGTGATAGCTCGACAAATTCACTCGTCAATGTAATGGATATAATTCGTGATTAACTCTTTAATCACTTTGGCCTGGCCATGCACTTTTCCTTATCCATCCACACTGAGGGGCCCAGAGATATCTCTCCCTTTATCAAGGAGGGGCAAATTCCATCTTGATCTCTTACATCTCACGTCATGTTTCATGGCATACCCATAAGCTACCTTTATAACTCCCTTGTTATGGTGAAGCGTTTGATTGCCCCAAAGTATACAATTACACATGCTGAGAATCAATAAGAATCTCAGGTCAAAGGATCATATAGGTATACCACTCGAGACTACATCTTGATGGCACTTCTTAAGATAACAATGTCTGTAGTGTCTCGGAGCGGGTCTATCCAACCTCATGTTCTCTAACATGTGCCCACATTATTGATTTGATATCTCCATATCTGTGGTATGTGAAACATTACCATCAATCAATATATGTGCTGATCAAATCACTATTGTCCCATATAATGATACGTGAACTAGGGATCATTTAGAATAATATCATATAACCAATGTGTTTCACAATTAAGTCGTACTCAATGAGCAAAGGAGTGACATTTATTGATGGAACTGATAAGTACATGAACATAGACGTATGATATAATCATCTCACATGATTGCCTCTAGGGCATATTGATGGGTTCTAAGCATGGAAAACAAAAATTTTTCCTACGAATGCAACCAAACACCAAGATCATATCTAGGAGATGCATGCAAACGGTTTCAGAAGGACTCACCCTCGTAGACCGAAAGCGGGAATAACGTTCCCGCAAACAAACGTGGTTGAAGTAGAGGTACACGCCCGACTTCAAAGTCGCGAAGATGAGCGCCACAAGCGGCGGCCCGCATTTGGTCACACGTGCGGAACAACGACGACCTCCAATCCCTCGATCCAGCGGGCAGCGGAAGTAGAGGATCCACGGAAACTCCAACAACACTACGACTTAGTGGTGGTGGTGGAGAAACTATTTCAATAGCCGCTTAAGCTACTGCTTGAAAGGTGGAACAGCAGGAGGAGGGAGAAAGGACCAACCAAAGGGTTATGGAGATTAGTCCATGAGAGAGGAGCTCCACCCTCCCTTTTATAGGAGTGAGTGGACTCTTGTAACACCCCAAAATTTTGCTTTTCTTAAATTCATGTGTGATTTGGCACTTTGGTGAATTTTTGGAATTTATTTGGATTTATTTGGAATTTATTTGAATTTATTCCATTTTGAAATAATTAAAGAATTTAATTTTGCAAATAAAATTTTGTTGGAAATATTTTATTTGAGTCCAAAATGTTCCAAAATATTTTCCAGAATTTTTCCGAATTTTTCTGAGTATTTTGCTATTTTTAATGAATTAAATGAATTATGGGAATTATTTTAAATATTAAATCGCTTGGAAAATGCGAGTGGGTTTGTCTTGTTCATCCGATCGAGCCCGAAGTCGGACTCGAGTTCGAGTCCGACCGAACCGGACCAGCCGTGGTTGAGTCGAACCCACTTACCGAACCCAAACCGGCGGCCAGTTGGATCAAGATCCAACGGCCACGATTGAGCCACGCCACGGACCCGAGCCCGACCGAGCCGACCCGGCTCGCGAGTCCGACCGAACCCAAACTCACGCACCGTTGGATCTCGATCCAACGGCTGTGCGCGTGCCACGTAGCCCAGTCCGAGTCCTCGCCGGACTCCGCCACCGCAACGAAGCAGGTCTCGGTCTCCGTGCGTTTCACGGACGCCGAGGGCCCTATTTAATGCGCCGCCACGTGCCGTGGACGCCCGACTTCCGCGGCGCACCGTAGCCTAGACAACGCCGCTCGAGCCGCCGCCTAGCCGCAATCGCTCGCCGGAGTTGCCGTAGCGTTCGCCGTAGTTTTCGCCGATTGCCGCCATCTCCGCTGCCCTCCGCCGTTGAGGTCAGATCTGGAACCGGGAGGCCAAGCCGCGTCGGGAGGGACCTCTCACATCGCCGGAGCACGCCCGAAGCGCCGTTGCCGTGGTCGTCGTCCCCAACTCTAGCAAGCCAGCGCCGCCGTGGGCCATCGACGGACTTCAAGATCTCTCAGCCGTCGGATCTCCATCCAAGGGCCCAGATTGCGCCACGTCATCTCACGGTGAGATTTCGTCCAAAATCCCAGATCCAATCTTGACCGTCCGATCTAGATCCAACGGTCCAGATCAACCGCGTTCACCCCAAACGCGTGAGTCCAGATCCAATCTGGACCGTTGATTTTCAAATCAACGGTCGAGATCTAGCCACGTGTGCGGGAGACTGACCGTCGCGGTCGTAGCTTCCACGCCAAGACGCGAGCGTCTCTCGACACGCTGGCCCGGCGTGTCGGGCCGGGACAACCAAACCGCACCATGACGTCACGCTGGCGTCATGGCGGGCCCGCATGTCAGTGGCTGTCCCAGCCAAGCGCTGACGTCAGCAATGACGTCACCCGAGTGGTCCCACATGTCAGTCTCACGTGGAGCCGTGGACCGGGTCCACGGTAGACCCGAGCCGAGCGTGGACCGAGTCCATGGACCGGCTGACGTCAGCAGACCAATCCAGTGCTGCCACGTGTCCCTGCTGACGCAATAAATGATTTTCCGAAAAAGAAAATGATTTAATAAATCGGTTTAATAATTGATTTGAATTTCAAAACTTCAAACGCTTATAACTTTTGCGTTTCAACTCCGATTTGAGTGATTCAAATTTCTAAATTTGTATAAAATTGAGATCTACCTAAATATGAATTTTATTTAATTTTTGGACTAAAGTTTTTCTCTGCAAAATTATTTAATTGATTATTTAAACTTTAAATAATCATAACTTTTAAGCGTCTTAACTCCAAATTTGACGATTCTAGTTTCTAAAAACTCATAAAATTATGTTCTCTCTGTTTATGGATTTTATTTGGATGTTTGGACACTTTTTGCCTATTGTTTATTCGTGTATTTGTTATTTGCACGCTTTACGAGTAGACGTTGAAGTGCCGGAAGGATTCGAAGGAGAAGTATTGACTCAGGATCCAACTCAAGACCAAGAACAAGTACTTTTTGAAGGCAAGTTGTGCTTTGACCATGTTGATCCTATTTGAAATCTATTTTGATTTAAACTATTGCATGCTAGTTCAATTAGAAAAATACTTTGTTTAAACATGGGGTTAGATAAATACCAATTTCTTTGTATGACACCTTGATTATTTAAGTATGTGCCATGATCCCTTGTCACCCTAGTTGTGGATTACTAGTTGGACATTATTAAATCGCCAACATGGGTTTAGACCGTTGTAGTATACTGCTTAGACCTGCTACGTGCTCATAACATGATTTTAGATAATCAAATGTTAATATTGACTTAATGATATATTGAACCTGTTTTGGAAAGGTATCATGTGATGTTGATGGCACGTGGTGCATGGTAATCAACTGGGGTTTGATAAACGATTTTATCGGGGCATGTGGCAAGAGTAATCAGTGGGCCGGTTGTGGCATTGGGAGTGTTGATTTGGTTCTTCGGGTAGTCTTGCCCTGGTCACCCTAAGGACTTAACCTTGCAAGCCTTTGAACTGGGTCTAACGTGCAACCACATGTCTGTAATGGGACGGACCTAGTTGACTAAGTTGCTAATAACGCACTGTGGGACCTCGTGAGGTCAACTACACCCTTTGTGTAAGTTATGCGGGGAGCGCATCGGGCCGAGGCCAGTACCCATCTAACGGTTGATTGGCCTAGACTTCGCCTTAGCGAAGGGAAGGGTTAGTGCGCAATAACCGGGAGGACCACTTGTATTGTTAGAAGTCTCCAAAGACTTTGTTACTGAACTCGCCTTTGTGGTGTTTGACTGTATCTTGTGGGTAAAGTGCATAACCTCTGCAGAGTTTAGAATCTATTCGAATAGCCGTGTCCGCGGTATTGGACATCGCTCGGGAATTACTGATCAAGGGTTAGATTTTCTCAAAAATAACTTTGGTTTGAAAGGTTGGGCTGGATTAATAATGAAGTTGATGGAAATGTGGATTAGGATGGGAAAGATGTTTATTAAATTCCTTGAAAAGTTATCTATGCTATACTTGCTTCTATCGCTTTCGAATCTACTTATGCTACTTGTCAAATCTTTATTTCTGCAAATATACCTTGAGCTATTCCTTTGTACCAAGCCATGCATATAGTATATTAGCTTGCATTACATGCATGACTTCTCGAGTACCAAGTACTCACCCTTGCCACAATACAACACCAGTTGAAGAGGAGATCGCACAAGCTTTGGAGGAGGAGCTCCAAGAGGATCCGTCTACTTAGGGAAGCGAGCCCGGTCGGTTGCCTGTGGTATCTTGGATGGCGCCACGGTTATTTGATTTTCCGCTGCTATTATTTTTCTCTGAATAAGTTTCGCCTTGCGAGGCATATATTTGTAACTTGACCATAAGGTCGAGTAACTTGATTTGACTATTTAAATAAAGTACTTATTTAGTATCGAGTGGTATGATTGTGATATTTACCGATGTTAAGACTGTGTGCACTAGCGTGTTCCTGGACTAGTGCTTTGAATACACAAAGGGTCGGATTTGCAAATTCGGGTCCCGACAGAGGTGGTATCGAGCCATCTTGACCGTAGGCTCAACCCTAAGATAGAATGGTCGTAGTGAGGATAAAACCTATTTTCTAAAGCTAAAAAGTTGTCAAGATAAGAAATGACATCTCGACTTATCCCATTCTTTCTTTTCTTGTCTCTTGCTGAATTTTCCTTACCTTGTCACGATTTAAAGATTCAGAGATCTTACGTAAAGCACTCTTGTGACAGATGGAGGAAGAGTTCAACTACGTTGATCCGGGAGTTGGTCACGCCGCGGAACTTTGGCATATGCTACAAACTCTCGGAGATTTTGAGAAGCCGCAATACCAAGTGGAAGTGATCAGACAAGCGGGATTGATCAAGGCTTGTGACGTGAAGATTGAGGTACCTGCTAGGAAAAAGGGCCCAGGCAATCGCCCGATACACCGTGACCGCCAGGAGATCTACAATGCAGATGGGTATCCAAGAGGTATCACGACGAGCAATGCGGCACGACGTTACCCGTATTCACGCCAGAGAGTTGGAGAGCACGGTGTTCCGTTATCATCCGTGCAGCGATAACCTTCTTGACCCAAAGGCGATTCAGGATGAGGATGCCACGGTTACATACGCTTGGCACGATTTGTTGTCGCCAGGAGGATGTACTAGATAATAAAAGCAAGGAGCTCTGAAGGCCCGCAAGGAGATCACGACAGAGAAGAACAGATGGCGGGAAGCTCAAGAGTATGTGGCACACCTTCCGTGAAGGATTGACGAGTTGGAGATGACTTTGTACGGACCAGACCCGAGCCAAGATTGAGCTACACGAGCCGATCCGGAGGAGTCGGATCTCGATGAGGACATCGCTTCTTCGACTACCACAGAGGACACGATTCTTTGGACATGGCAATCGTTTCGCGCCTATGCCGCAAAGACCCGCACCAGGCCGTGGAGGTTTTCGATGAGTGAGCATAGGTTCTATAGTGAGACTCCTTCGTGAGTCGCGTCATAGAATAAAGAGTCACCCTTTAGGCGTTAGACTCCAGAGTTAGTTCGATTTGGATTTTCATTGTTTCTTTGAGTGTGCATTATGTGTTGCAAGGCCCTTAGGCATTGTAAGCAACCATACCAAGTTATTAATATCAATAATAAAGTTGGACCTTAAAGTTACACTGTCGCCCGCATAAGTTCCATATTACTTGTCTATTCTTGTTTCCCTCTCATCTCTAAACCTAGAGCAAATCGACAGATGGTGAACACCCGTGGAAACTTTGGAGGCAATGGAAGCGGTTCTCGCCACAGAAACCCCAATGAGGGAGCACCAGACCGCCACTAGATGTGCAGAATTTGGAGCTTTTCTCGCTGCCTGCACTCGGTTGATGCATGCTATGATGCAACAAATGCAACATGTCACCGCTCAGGCCACGCTAATCAAGTTAATCGGGGACCACGCTGAATACAAGACTGCCGAGTTCATGAGAACTCACCCACCCACTTTCTCTCGGGAATGCCAATCCATTGGAGGCCGATGATTGGTTAAGATCAATCGAGAGGAAGCTACACATAGCTCAATGCATAGGAAATGAGAAGGTACTCTACGCTTCTCATCACCGAAGGAACAACGGCCGAATGGTGGGAGAACTTCTGTACACGCAAGAGAACCCTCAAGATATCACTTGGGAAGAGTTCACACCGTGCATTCCGACAGTATCACGTGCTGAAGGAATCATGGACCTTAAGAAGGAGGAGTTGAGCATCGAAGCAAGGTAATCAGCCGGTGGCCGACTACGAACAAGTTCACATGACTAGCACGCTACGCTTTGAGGATGTAGCGACAGATAAATCCGCAGCCTCGCTTTTATGAAGGGACTTAACTCAGGATTGCAAGTAGGATTGATCACCCACACCTTCCCATTTCCAAGAGCTGGTGAATAAGGCACTTATTCTTGAGGACAAAGCGCAAGGAACCGGATGAGAACAGAAGCGCAGGATGCAACAAAGAAGGATCACGCCAGGAACGCATAGCGGCGCTTGAGAGTTGCACCAAATCAATTCTTGATTCCAACCACGAGAATGCAACAAGGACACCATCCTCAAAGACCAAGACCTGCCAATCGTAACTACGGACCCAGCCCCGCTAGAAACGCTTACTCCGTGCGGCAAAGAAGGAACAAAGTGAGACGCCGCTACAAGCGCAACGAGCCAGACACTTTGCCAACAGTTATCCAAAGAAGACAGCAGGAGTGACCCGGCCGCTTCAATCTAGGAACCACCCAGCTAGGACGCCAAAGACACAGGAGCCACACCCTGCACCGTGGTGAGAGGCCGAGTCAACCATGTCACCGCAGATGCACGCTGCAGAATGCTACTGACGTCGTCTTGGGTAAGTTACTTGTTAACTCAAGACTGCACAGCTTTGTTTGACTCGAGCTTCAGATTCGTTTGTTTCGCAAGGCTTTGCTACTAGAAATGATTTGAGGATTGCAAGACTTAAGTGCATGCTTTTAGTTCAAACCCCTGGTTCCGAACTCCGAACGAAAGTAGGATGTTCCGGGGTGAGAATACTAATAGGTGGAATAGAGTTCCTAGCAAACCTTATAATTTTGGAGACCTAGACCTTAGACGTCATATTGGGAATGGATTGGTTATCCAAGCACAAGGCCGTATTGGATTGTGGACGAAGGACTATCTCAGTTGAGAGCCCGTGTGGAAAGAAAGTGGAATTTCAAGCCCGCTGCTTGATTAGAGATGGACGATTGATGGTTAACAGTACCAAGGCAATCGGCATAGATGATGTCTCAAGAGTGAATGAGTACCCAGATGTTTTTCACGAAGATCTACCTGGTATGCCGCCAGACGAGGGACATAGAGTTTGTGATAGAGCTTGTACTGCACAAAGACCGATAGCAAAGAGACCCTATCGGATGTCCACCGAGGAGTTGGTAGAGATGAAGAAACAGCTAGAAGAGTTAATGGAGAAAGGATTTATCGTGCCGAGCTCGTCGCCGTGGGGAGCACCGAGTTTTGTTTGTCAAGAAGAAGGACGGAAGTTTCAGGATGTGCATCGACTACCGTGCACTCAATGAAGTCACCGTGAAGAATAAGTATCCGCTACCCAGGATTGATGATTTGTTTGATCACCGAGAGGAGCCGGAGTTTTCTCCAAGATTGATCTCGAGATCGGGATACCATCGGTTGAAGATCCGATCGAGAAGATATTCAAGACTGCATTCTCGCCAAGATATGGACAATACGAAGTTTCTGATTATGTCCTTTGACTCGATTTAATGCGCCACTTATTTCATGAATATGATGAATAAGGTGTTCATGGAATATTTGGACAAGTTTGTCGTCGTGTTCATAGATGATATTCTAATCTACTCCAAAACGGAGGATGAACATGCCAGGACACTTAAGGCGAGTTTTGGAAAAGTGAGGAACAGCAACTTTTCGCCAAGTTGATAAGTGTGATTTTTGGAAGGACAAGGTGGAGTTTCTTGGACATGTAATGACCGCAGAAGGAGTCACCGTAGATCCAAGCAAAGTAGAAGGCGTGTTACATTGGGAGCGACCAAAGCGTGACCTGCATTCGGAGTTTCCTTGGAATGGCAGGATACTACCGCCGTTTCATCGAAGGCTTCTCGACAATTGCGAAACCTCTTACGCAATTGCTAAAGAAGGAAAAGAAGTTTGCATGGACGCCAGAATGTGAGAAAGGATTTCAGGAGCTGAAGAAGCGATTGACATCAGCACCGGTGTTAGTTCTACCGGATGTTGCTCAAAGCTTCGATATTTATTGTGACGCATCGCGCCAAGGACTTGGATGTGTCTTGTCGATGCAGAATGGAAAGGTCGTCGCTTATGCATCAAGGCAGTTGAGGCCGCATGAGGAAAATTATCCGACACATGACCTAGAGTTAGCTGCCGTAGTGCATGCCTTGAAGATATGGCGTCACTATCTGATCGGGAACAGATGTGAAGTGTATACGGATCATAAGAGCCTTAAGTACATATTCACCCAGTCGGATCTGAATATGAGGCAGAGGAGATGGTTAGAATTGATCAAGGACTATAATGTTGGAATCCATTACCATCCCGGGAAGGCCAACGTAGTAGCCGATGCTCTGAGTCGGAAAAGCCATACCGTGAGTACGTTGCTAGCCACAAGTCAGGATGAGTTATGTGAGGATTTCCAGAAAATGAAGATTGAGGTGGTACCTAGCGGATTCTTGGCCACATTGGAAGTAAAGCCTACCTTAGAGGATCAGATCCGAGAAGGACAGAAGGATGATGACAAGATCCGCAGGATTAAGTTCATCAAGGAGGAAGGCAAGGCAGAGGACTTCAAGTTGGATGAGCAAGGCACGTTGTGGATGAAGGATCGCATTTGTGTGCCTAACAAGAAGGAGTTAAAGCAACTGATTCTGGAAGAAGCCCATGACTCCAAGTACTCAATTCATCCTGGAAGCGCCAAGATGTATCAGGATCTGAAGGAGAGATTCTGGTGGCCGAGTATGAAACGTGAAGTTGCCGAGCATGTTGCATTGTGCGACGTATGCCAGAGAGTCAAGGCAATGCATCAAGACCAGCAGGATTGCTACAACCGCTGAAAATACCTGAGTGGAAGTGGGAGGAAATCGGAATGGATTTCATTACCGGTTTGCCAAAGACTCAAGGAGGTTATGACTCCATATGGGTTATAGTGGATCGCTTGACTAAAGTAGCCCATTTTATCCCCGTGAAGACCACTTACTCGGGAGATAAATTAGCGTAATTGTACATGATCGGGATTGTCTGTTTGCACGGAGTGCCAAAGAGGATTGTATCGGACAGAGGTACCCAATTTACCTCAAGGTTCTCGGAATAAGTTGCATGAAGCCATGGGAACCCGTTTGAACTTGATGACTTATCATCCACAGACGGATGGACAGACCAAAGAGTCAACCAGATTCGGAGGATATGTTGAGAGCTTGTGCATTAGCTTATGCTACCTCTTGGGATAAGAGTTTGCCGTATGCCGAGTTCGATTACAACAATAGTTATCGAGGCTAGTTTACGATGTCACCTTTTGAGGCCTTTGTATGGTCGACCATGTCGGACGCCATTGAATTGGAATGAGACCGGCGAGCGCCGTGTCTTTGGGCCTGATATTCTTCAAGAGGCTGAAGAGCAGATCGCCATCATTAGGGAAAGGTTGAAGATAGCCCAATCACGACAAAAGAGTTATGCTGACAATCATCGCAGGGATTTGAGTTTTGAACCAGAAGACTTTGTTTACCTCAAAGTTACGCCTCTCAGGGGAGTTAAGAGGTTCCATGCCAAAGGGAAACTTGCACCCCGTTATGTTGGACCATTTAAGATTTTGAGCCGCAGAGGCGAAGTTGCTTATCAGCTGGAGTTGCCGCAGTCGTTAGCAGGAGTGCATGACGTATTCCATGTGTCCCAGTTGAAGAAGTGTCTCCGAGTTCCTGAGGAACAGACACCGCTAGAGTCAATTGAGTTGCAAGAGGATTTGACTTATAAGGAGCATCCCGTGAGGATTCTAGACACAATGGATCGAGAAACTAGAAACAAGTCAACCCGTCTCAGAGAGTTCGATGGAGCAACCATGAAGAAAGCGAAGCGACTTAGGGAGCGCGAAGAGGATTTGAAGAAAGAGTTTCCAAACCTATTCCTTTAGTAAGCCCTGAATCTCGGGGACGAGATTCTATTAAGGGGGGAGGTTTGTAACACCCCAAAATTTTGCTTTTCTTAAATTCATGTGTGATTTGGCACTTTGGTGAATTTTTGGAATTTTCTGGAATTTATTTGGATTTATTTGGAATTTATTTGAATTTATTCCATTTTGAAATAATTAAAGAATTTAATTTTGCAAATAAAATTTTGTTGGAAATATTTTATTTGAGTCCAAAATGTTCCAAAATATTTTCGAATTTTTGGAATTTTTCAGTATTTTGCTATTTTAATGAATTAAATGAATTATCGGGAATTATTTTAAATATTAAATCGCTGGAAAATGCGAGTGGGTTTGTATCTTGTTCATCCGATCGAGCCCGAAGTCGGACTCGAGTTCGAGTCCGACCGAACCGACCCGAGCCGTGGTTGAGTCGAACCCACTCTAGAACCCAAACCCGTCGGCCAGTTGGATCAAGATCCAACGGCCACGATTGAGCCACGCCATCGACCCGAGCCCGACCGAGCGGCCCGGCTTGCCCGAGTCCGACCGAACCCAAACTCACGCACCGTTGGATCTCGATCCAACGGCGGCGCTGCGTGCCACGTAGCCCGGCCCGAGTCCTCGCCGGACTCGCGCCAGAACGGAGCAGTCTCGCCTCCGCGGCGTTTACCGACGCCGAGGCCCTATTTAATGCGCCGCCACCCGTGCCGTGGACGCCGACTTCCGTGGCGCACCGTAGCCCTAGACAACGCCGCCGAGCCGCCGCTGCCTAGCCGCAATCGCTCGCCGGAGTTGCCGTAGCGTTCGCCGTAGTTTTCGCCGATTGCCGCCATCTCCGTCGTCCTCATTGCCGTTGAGGTCGGATCTGGGCAGGAGGCCAAGCCGTCGGGAGGGACCTCTCACATCGCCGAGCACGCCCAAGCGCCGCTGCCGAGGTCGTGCGTCCCCAACTCCGGCAAGCGGCGCGCGAAGTGGGCCATCGACGGACTTCAAGATCTCTCAGCCGTCGGATCTCCATCCAAGGGCCCAGATTGCGCCACGTCATCTCACGGTGAGATTTCGTCCAAAATCCCAGATCCAATCTTGACCGTCCGATCTAGATCCAACGGTCCAGATCAACCGCGTTCACCCCAAACGCGTGAGTCCAGATCCAATCTGGACCGTTGATTTTCAAATCAACGGTCGAGATCTAGCCACGTGTGCGGGAGACTGACCGTCGCGGTCAGCGCAGTCCACGCGCGCGTGAGCGCGTGTCTCTGACACGCGGGGCCCGCGTGTCAGCGGGACAACCAAACCGCACCATGACGTCACGCTGGCGTCATGGCGGGCCCGCATGTCAGTGGCTGTCCCAGCCAAGCGCTGACGTCAGCAATGACGTCACCCGAGTGGTCCCACATGTCAGTCTCACGTGGAGCCGTGGACCGGGTCCACGGTAGACCCGAGCCGAGCGTGGACCGAGTCCATGGATCGGCTGACGTCAGCAGACCAATCCAGTGCTGCCACGTGTCCCTGCTGACGCAATAAATGATTTTCCGAAAAAGAAAATGATTTAATAAATCGGTTTAATAATTGATTTGAATTTCAAAACTTCAAACGCTTATAACTTTTGCGTTTCAACTCCGATTTGAGTGATTCAAATTTCTAAATTTGTATAAAATTGAGATCTACCTAAATATGAATTTTATTTAATTTTTGGACTAAAGTTTTTCTCTGCAAAATTATTTAATTGATTATTTAAACTTTAAATAATCATAACTTTTGCGTCTTAACTCCAAATTTGACGATTCTAGTTTCTAAAAACTCATAAAATTATGTTCTCTCTGTTTATGGATTTTATTTGGATGTTTGGACACTTTTGCCTATTGTTTATTCGTGTATTTGCTATTTGCACGCTTTACGAGTAGACGTTGAAGTGCTTGGGAAGGATTCGAAGGAGAAGTATTGACTCAGGATCCAACTCAAGACCAAGAACAAGTACTTTTTGAAGGCAAGTTGTGCTTTGACCATGTTGATCCTATTTCGAAATCTATTTTGATTTAAACTATTGCATGCTAGTTCAATTAGAAAAATACTTTGTTTAAACATGGGGTTAGATAAATACCAATTTCTTGTATGACACCTTGATTATTTAAGTATGTGCCATGATCCCTTGTCACCCTAGTTGTGGATTACTAGTTGGACATTATTAAATCGCCAACATGGGTTTAGACCGTTGTAGTATCTTGCTTAGACACACTGCTACGTGCTCATAACATGATTTTAGATAATCAAATGTTAATATTGACTTAATGATATATTGAACCTGTTTTGGAAAGGTATCATGTGATGTTGATGGCACGTGGTGCATGGTAATCAAGCGGGGTTTGATAAACGATTTTATTGGGGCATGTGGCAAGAGTAATCAGGTGGGCAGTTGTGGCATTGGGAGTGTTGATTTGGTTCTTCGGGTAGTCTTGCCCTGGTCACCCTAAGGACTTAACCTTGCAAGCCTTTGAACTGGGTCTAACGTGCAACCACATGTCCTCAGTAATGGGACGGACCTAGTTGACTAAGTTGCTAATAACGCACTGTGGGACCTCGGGAGGTCAACTACACCCTTTGTGTAAGTTATGCGGGAGCGTCTGAAGTGAGGCCAGTACCCATCTAGCAGTTGATTGGCCTAGACTTCGCCTTAGCGAAGGGAAGGGTTAGTCTTAATAACCGGGAGGACCACTTGTATTGTTAGAAGTCTCAGAAAGACTTTGTTACGGAACTCGCCTTTGTGGTGTTTGATTTGTATCTTGTGGGTAAAGTGCATAACCTCTGCAGAGTTTAGAATCTATTCGAATAGCCGTGTCCGCGGTATTGGACATCGCTCGGAATTACAGTCAAGGGTTAGATTTTCTCAAAAATAACTTTGGTTTGAAAGGTTGGGCTGGATTAATAATGAAGTTGATGGAAATGTGGATTAGGATGGGAAAGATGTTTATTAAATTCCTTGAAAAGTTATCTAAGCTATACTTGCTTCTACTGCTTTCGAATCTACTTATGCTACTTGTCAAATCTTGTTTCTGCAAATATACCTTGAGCTATTCCTTTGTACCAAGCCATGCATATAGTATATTAGCTTGCATTCGTGCATGACTTCTTTGAGTACCAAGTACTCACCCTTGCCACAATACAACACCAGTTGAAGAGGAGACTGCACAAGCTTTGGAGGAGGAGCTCCAAGAGGATCCGTCTACTTAGGGAAGCGAGCCGGTCGGTTACTGTGGTATCTTGGATGGCGCCACGAGTTATTTGATTTTCATTGCTATTATTTTTCTCTGAATAAGTTTCGCCTTGCGAGGCATATATTTGTAACTTGACCATAAGGTCGAGTAACTTGATTTGACTATTTAAATAAAGTACTTATTTAGTATCGAGTGGTATGATTGTGATATTTACCGATGTTAAGACTGTGTGCACTAGCGTGTTCCTGGACTAGTGCTGAATACACAGAGGGTCCGGATTTGCAAATTCGGGTTCCCGACAACTCTCCACTCTCTCCATGTGAATGGACTCTCCATTCTCTTCATGTGAATGGACTCTCCATTCTCTTCATGTGAATGGACTCTCCATTAAATAAATAAACAATTTTATTTCTGTTATTTTAATATTTGTTAATTCTTTTAATTAACAAAAATTAACACATACCCCCTTGAACTATTCCGATATCCCGAAACTATTCCGGTGCTGTCCAAACTTTTCTCCGGTGTTCCGTATCCACTCAAAAGCGTCGATGAACCTTAAGTGTGTCACCCTACGGTTCGTGAATAAAATGGACATGATCAAGACACCTCTCTGATCAATAATCATCAGCGGGATCTGGAGATCCATAATGACTCCCACTTACTCAACGATGAACTAGTGATCGTGTGAACCAAAAACAACATAACCAATTCCTTTTGTCTCGCGATATATTACTTATCCGGGATCCGATCATTGGTATCAACTATACCTAGTTCGATCCCGTTACCGACAAGTACTCTTTACTCGTTCCGTGATATGACATTCTTGTGACCTAGTCACGTGCTTGCAAGCGATGTCAATGTGATATCACCGAGAGGGCCCAGTATATCTCTCCGTCATCCGGATGGACAAATCCCACTCTTGATGCATGAGCCTCAACTAATACTTTCATAGTACCCAAATCTATCTTTATAGTCACCGTGTTACGGAGTGACGTTTGATGTCATCAAAGTACTCTTAAGGAGTTAGTGATTGACATCATCTCATGGTCTAAGGAAAAGAGCTATTTTGTATATGTTCAGTACAGCAACAAACTTTAATGACTTGATCGAATTTGCTATACCAACTTGGGTGTGTGTTCATCACATCATTCTTCTAATAATGTGACCCCGTTATTAACAACATCCAATGTTCATGATCAGGAAACCTTGATCATCAGTTAATCAACGAGCTAGTTTAAAAGAGAGGCTTTACTAGGAACCTTTTTGTTTATTAAACACACATGTATCAACATTTCCGGTTAATACAATTTTAGCATGAGAAATAAACATCTATTATAAACATGGAATAAGATAATAAACAATTTATTATTGCCTCTCGGGCATATTCCCTTCACATATCACCAACAATCTCCCACTTGCACCATAGTGTATCATGCAAGTATCTAATACCCATGGCTCTTGTTTGTGACTCATGCTTTGGCTGCGGAAGAGGTTTTGTCAGCGGATCAGCGACATTCAAATCCGTGTGCACTTTGCAAATCTTCACATCTCCTCTATCGATGATCTCTCGGATGAGATGATAATGCCTGAGTATGTGTTTGGATTTTTGGTGAGACCTAGGCTCATTCGCTTGTGAAATGGCACCACTACTGTCACAATAGAGGTCCACTGGACAGGATGCACTAGCAACAACTCCCAACTCAGAAACAAATTTTCTGATCCAAACAGCCTCCTTTGCAGCTTCAGAAGCTGCAATATACTCAGCCTCTGTAGTGGAATCAGCTACTGTCTCTTGCTTGGAACTTTTCCAACTCACTGCCTGTCGGGACCTGAATTTGCAAATCCAAACCCTCTGTGTATTCAGCACTAGTCCAGGATCACGCTAGTGCACACAGTCTCAACATCAGTAAATATCACCAACATACTCAACGTAACTACAATTACTTTATTTAAAATAACCAAATTGGTTGCCTGACCTTATGGTCAAGTTACAAAGATATGCCACGCAGGGCGAAAACTTATTAAAGGAAATAAACTACAGCGGAATAAAAGCATCAACGTGGCGCTATCCAGTATACCACAGGCAACTGACTGGGCATGCTCCCTAGTTAGCTGATTCTTCCTGGAGCTCCTCCTCCAAAGCAGGTATAGCTTCTTCTTCAACTGATGTTGTAGTTGCAAGGGGTGAGTACTTGGTACTCAGCAAGTCATGCACAGAATGCAAACCAATATTCTACACGCATGGCTTAGTACAAAGGAATGCTTCATGGTTCACTTGCAGTAAAACATCATTTAACAAGTAGCATAAGTAGATTCGAAAGCGGTAAACACAAATATAATATCAATAACTTTTCCAAGAGTCAAGTAAACACTTTCCCTTTCCTAATCCACATTTGCATCAACGTCATCAATAAACCCAACCAAACCTTTCAAGTCCAAGTTGTTTTCATGAAAGTCTAACACTTGACTGTAATCCCCGAGCAGTGTTCGATACCACGGACTCGGCTATTCGAATAGGTTGTTACACTCTGCAGAGGTCATGCACTTTACCCACAAGATACAGTCAAACACCACAAAGGCGAGTGATCATAACAAAGCCTTTCAGAAACCGCAAACTTTACAAGTGAACCTCTCCGGGGTAGCCATACACCATCCCTTCCCTTAGTGGAGGCGAAGTATGGGACCGACACATTGTTGGACGGGTACCATGCCATAGCCCTGGTATGCTCCCCCTTCAAGCTACACAAAAGGTGTAGTTGACACCCCGAGGTCCCACAAGCAAGTTATTAGCAACTTATTCAACTAGGTTCGTCCCATTACAAACATGTGGTTGCACATTTGACTCAGATCAAAGGCTTGCAAGGTTAAGTCCTTAGGGTGACCAGGGCAAGACTACCCGAAGAACCAAAACGACTTCCCCGGTGCCAATCATGGCCCACCCGATCATTCTTGCCACTTGCCCCGGTACAAATCTATTTATCAAACCCAGTTGATTACCATGCACCACATGCCATCATCATCATCACAACACATGATACTTCTCAAAAACAGGTTCAATATCTCATTAAGTCAATATTAACATTTGATTGTCCAAAATCAAGTCATGTGTATGTAGCTGTCATGTGTACGTAGTAGGTCTAAGCAATATATTACAACGGTCTAAATACCAAATGTTCGCAATTTAATAATGTCCAACTACTTAAACCAGACTAGGGTGACAAGGGGTCATGGCATACAATTATTTATGTCAAGGTGGAATACAACAAATTGGCATTTAACTAATTTTCCAGAATTAATCAAAGCATTTTCTAATTAAATTAGCATGCAATAATTTAAATCAAAATAAATTCCAAAGTGGGATCAATATGGTCAAAGCATAACTTGCCTTCAAAAAGTACTTGTTCTTGGTCTTGAGCTGGCTACTAGGTCAAAACTTCACCTTCGAATCCCTCGGGCACTTCAACATCTACTCGTAACGTATAAATAAACACCAAATAAATAAAAACAGAGAAAAACTTATGTCCAAAAATTAAATACAATTCACCATTAAGTAGAGCTCAATTTTATAAAAATTTGGAAATTGGAATCACCCAAATCGGAGTTAAAACGCAAAAGTTATAAACGTTTGAAGTTTGAAAAATCAAATAAAAGAATAAACCAAATTAATTCATTTATTTTTCTATTGGAAAATCCGATTATGACGTTAGCTGACGTCAGCGACGGAATTGAATTTCCACCGAATTATTTTTCTATTGAAAAATCGAATTATGACATTTTTGCTGACGTCATGTCGGGACCCGAATTTGCAAATCCGGACCCTCTGTGTATTCAGCACTAGTCCAGGATCACGTTAGTGCACACAGTCTCAACATCGGTAAATATCACAATCATACACATTGATAGTAATAAAGTACTTTAATTAATTAGCCAAACTGGTTGCTCGACCTTATGGTCAAGTTACAAAGATACGCCTCGTAGGGCGAAGACTTATTAAAAGAGAAATAACTGTAGCGGAATAAAATAGATTTCGTAGCGCCATCCAGTATACACAGGCAACTGATTGGGCTCGCTCCCTAGTTAGACGGCTCCTCCTAGTATTCTTCCTCCAAAGCTAGCGTCGACTCTTCTTCAACTGATATTGTATTGTGGCAAGGGTGAGTATTTGGTACTCAGCAAGTCATGCACAGAATGCAAGCTAATATTCTACATGCAAGGTTTAATACAAAGGATAGGCTAACAGGTTCATTTGCAGTAAAATAGCATTTAGCAAGTAGCATAAGTAGATTCGAAAGCAATAAAAGTAACGATAATATCAATAACTTTTCTAGGAGTTAAGTAAACATTCTTCCCTTTCCTAATCCACATTTCCATCAACGTCATCAATAAACCCAACCAAACTTTTCAAGTCCAAGTTGTCTTCATGAAAGTCTAACCATTGACTGTAATCCCCGAGCAGTGTCCAATGCCGTGGACTCGGCTCTTCGAATAGGTTGTTACACTCTGCAGAGATTATGCACTTTACCCATAAGATATAGTCAAACACCACAAAGGCGAGTGATCATAACAAAGCCTTTCAGAGATCGCAAACTAAACAAGTGAACCTCTCCGATTTTTGTCATACACCATCCCTTCCCTTAACATAGGCGAAGTATGGGAACGACATACCATTGGACGGGTACCATACCATAGCCCTGGTACGCTCCCCTTTCAAGCTACACAAAAGGTGTAGTTGACACCCCGAGGACAACATGCAAGTTATTAGTAACTTACTCAACTATGTCCGTCCCATTACAGACATGTGGTTGCACATTTGACTCAGATCAAAGGCTTGCAAAGTTAAGTCCTTAGGGTGACCAGGGCAAGACTACCCGAAGAACCAAACGATATCCTCGGTGCCACTCATGGCCCACCATAACATTCATGCCACTTGCCCCGGTCTAAATCTATTTATCAAACCCAGTTGATTACCATGCACCACATGCTATCATCAACACAGCACATAATACTTCTCCAAAATGGGTTCAATATCTCATTAAGTTAATATTAACATTTGATTGTCCAAAATCATGTCTTATGCACGTAGCAGGTCTAAGCAATATACTACAATGGTCTAAATACCCATGTTGGCAATTTAGTAATGTCCAACTAAATATCCACCACTAGGATGACAAGGGTTCATGGCACATAATTTAAGTAATCAAGGTGTCATACTGCAATTTGGCATTTATCTTCTTCCCAGAAATAATTTAAACAATTTCTAATTAAACTAGCATGCAATAATTAAAATCAAACTAATTTTGAAGAATAGGAGCAATATGGTCAAAGTATAACTTGCCTTCAAAAAGTACTTGGTCTTGGTCTTGAGCTAGCTCCTAGGTCAAAACTTCACATTCGAAGCCTTCGGGCACTTCAACGACAACTCGTAACGCGTGTAAATACCAATAAATAATTAAACAGTAGATAGAAAGTGTCCAATAATTCAAATGAAGCTCATAAACATAAAGAGCACATTTTTATAAATTTTTAGAAATTTAAATCGCCCAAATCGGAGTTAAAACTCAAAAGTTAAACTCGTCTAAAGTTTGAAAAATCAATTAAATAAATATAAACAGAGAAAACTCATGTCCAAAAATTAAATAAAATTCACTATTATGTTGAGCTCAATTTTATAAAAATTTAGAAATTGGAATCACCCAAATCGGAGTTAAAATGCAAAAGTTATAAGCGTTTGAAGTTTGAAAATTCAAATAAAAGAATAAACCGAATTAATTCATTTATTTTACTGTTGAAAAACCCGATTTATGACGTCAGCATGATGTCAGCGTGGAAATTGAATTTCCACCGAATTATTTTTCTATTGAAAAATCGAATTATTACGTCAGCATTGCGTCACCCGGTCCATAGACTCGGTCCACCGTGGACCCGGTCCACGAGTGCACGTGTCATTGACACACGGGACCCACTCGGGGGACGCCAGCGTTGACGTCAGCACGGCTCGGCCGAGCGATCTGACACACGGGCCCCACCGTGACGTCATCGAAGACTGAGCGCGCCCTTGTGGACCGCGCCGGTTCGGCTCCCGTGCACGTGGCACGATCTGGGCCGTTGGTTTCGAATCCAACGGTCCAGATCAGATCTAACCTCACGTGTTTGGAAATAACGCGGTCAATCTGGACCGTTCGATTTGAATCGGACGGCTCAGAACCGATCGGGTTTCACCGCGTCATGGGGGCGACGTGGCATGTCCCGGCGTGCGACGTGTGGCTCAATCTACACCGTTCGATCTCGATCGAATGGCTGAGAACGCATCTAACGCTACAACGTGGATTAACTCTAACCGCACGATCTAGATCAAACGGCGGAGATCAATCCTAGCACGGTGTAGTTTACGGCTACATGGCTCACTCTAGAGCGTCGGATCTAGATCCAACGGCTGATAACAGATCTAAAAATTAAAACGTGGAACTTACCCACGGGTGATGTGGACGAATCCTGGCCGTGCGATGAAGATCCAACGGCGGAGAAGCTTCGCGGGTTCGGCGATGGCCACGGCGGAGCTGGGTACCATGCCGCAGCACCTGGTACGCTCCCCCTATAACTACACAAAAGTTATAGTTGACACCCCGAGGTATCACATGCAAGTTATTAGTAACCTACTCAACTAATTCTATCCCATTCCAGACATGTGGTTGCATGGTTGACTCAGTTCAAAGGCTTGCAAGGTTAAGTCCTTAGGGTGACCAAGGCAAGACTACCCGAAGAACCAAAACATCTCTCCTCGTACCAATCATGGCCCACCAGATCAATCTTGCCACTTGCCCCAGTCTAAAGCATTTTACCACCCCAGTTCTTTACCTTGCACCACGTGCCATCAACATCATTCATCAATAACACATGACACTTTCCAAAACATGTTCCATATCTCATTAAGTCAGCATTAATAGTTGATTGTCCAAAATCATGTCATTATTATGTGGCAGGGCTAAGCATACTACGACGATCTAGTTAACCCATGTTGGCAATTATTGATGTCCAACTAATTATCTACAACTAGGGTGACAAAGGGGTTCATGGCATACAATTATATATGTCAAGGTGGCATACCACAACAATGGCATTTAACTAATTCCCAGAAATAATTAGAGCCTTTTCTAATTAAATTAGCACGCAATACATTGAATCAAAATAATTTTTGAAAGTGGGAACAATATGATCAAAGCATAACTTGCCTTCAAAAAGCACTTGTTCTTGGTCTTGAGCTTGCTCCTGGGTTAAAACTTCACCTTCGAAACCTTCGGGTACTTCAACGTCTACTCGTAACGGATAAACAAACAACAAATAAATAAAAACAGAGTCAAACTCATGTCCAAAAATTAAATAAAATTCAGAATCAAATAGAGCTTGATTTTACAAAATTTTAGAAATTGGAATCACTCAAATCGGAGTTAAAACGCAAAAGTTATAGACATTTGAAGTTTGAAAATCAATTAAAAAGAATAAATCGAATTAACTTATTTATTTTTGAATTGATAATTTGGAAATATAACGTCAGCATGACGTCAGCAACGAAACAATAAAGATACAAAAATATTTTTTGGAAAATAATGTGTCACTGACAAGTAGACCCACCGATGACGTCAGCGTTGACGTCACGCACGCACGGGCGTGCTATTCCATTTAAACCGTTCAATCGAAATCGAACGGTCCAGATCCAATGGAGATCGGACCGGTCCGAACTGAACGCTAGATTGGAGCGGTCCGAACTGAACGCCAAATCGTAGCCGTTTGATCTAAATCCGACGGCCCAACGGCAATGTGCTAAGGCATGCTATTCACGTGCTATTAGCGTGCTATAGCGACGTGGCCCAATCTATGCCATCCATTCTAGATCCGACGGTTGGAAATAGATCTAATCTCGTGAAATAACAAAACTACATGATTCAATCTAACCATACGATTTTGATCCGACGGTCAAAACTGAAGGGAATATGCCCGAGAGGCAATAATAAATTGTTTATTATCATATTCCATGTTTATAATAGATGTTTATTTCTCATGCTAAAATTGTATTAATCGGAAACGTTAATACATGTGTGTTTAATAAACAAAAAGGTTCCTAGTAAAGCCTCTTTTTAAACTAGCTCGTTGATTAACTGATGATCAAGGTTTCCTGATCATGAACATTGGATGTTGTTAATAACGGGGTCATGTCATTAGAAGAATGATGTGATGAACACACACCCAAGTTGGTATAGCAAATACGATCAAGTCATTTAGTTTGTTGCTGTATCAAACACATTCGAAATAGCTCTTTTCCTTAGACCATGAGATGATGTCAATCACTAATTCCGGAAGAGTACTTTGATGACATCAAACGTCACTCCGTAACACGGTGACTATAAAGATGGATTTGGGTACTATGAAAGTATTAGTTGAGGCTCATGCATCAAGAGTGGGATTTGTCCATCCGGATGACGGAGAGATATACTCTGGGCCCTCTCGGTGATATCACATTGACATCGCTTGCAAGCATGTGACTAGGTCACAAGAATGTTATATCACGGAACGAGTAAAGAGTACTTGTCGGTAACGGGATCGAACTAGGTATAGTTGATACTGATGATCGGATCCCGGACAAGTAAAATATCGTGAGACAAAAGGAATTGGTTATGTCGTTTACGGTTTACGCGATCACTAGTTCATCGTTGAGTGAATGGGAGTCATTATGGATCTCGGATCCCGCCGATGATTATTGATCCGAGAGGAGTCTCAACCATGTCCATTTTATTCACGAACCGTAGGGTGACACACTTAAGGTTCATCGATGCATTTGAGTGGATACGAAACAGGAGAAAAGTATGGAATGATGCAGGGACTATTTCGAGAATCGCAGGAATAGTTTCGGATATCGGAATAGTTAAAGGGGGTATATGTTAATGTTTGTTAATTAAAAGAATTAACAAATATTAAATCTGAAATAAAAATGTTTATGGGAGAAAACCTTTCATTTCTTGAGTGGGGTTTTAATGGAAACCAAAGTGGGTTGAGTGGAGAGATCACTCACATGAAGAGAGGGAGGGCAAGGGGCAACCCCATGCGCCGGCCACCCCTTGGGGTTCTCCTCCTCCTCCTCCTATAAAAGGGAGGGAGGAGCTCCTCTCTTTGGTGTTCATCCATTTGACCCTTTGGTTGGTCCTTTCTCCCTCCTCCTGCTGATCCGTTTTTCGAGCTGTGGCTTATGCGAAGCGCTGCTGAAATTATTTCTCCACCACCACCACCACTAAGCTGTAGTGTTGTTGGAGTTTTCCGGGGATCCACTACTTCCGCTGCGGCTGGAACGAGGGATTGGAGGTCATCGTTGATCCGTACGTGTGACCAAGTACGGAGGCGCTGCCGTTTGTGGCGCTCATCTTCGCGACTTCGAAGTCGGGAGTGTACCTCTACATCAACCACGTTTGTTTGCGGGAACGTTATTCCCGCTTTCGGTCTACGAGGGTGAGTCCTTCTGAAACCATTTACTTGCATCTCCTAGATATGATCTTGGTGTTTGGTTGCAATCGTAGGAAAATTTTTGTTTTCCATGCTTCGAAACCCTTCAAAAACAAATGTGCTATGGCTTCCTATTTTGCTATTTGCGGCGTGCGATTCAATCTGAACCGTTCAACCTAGATCTCACGGTCACGATCAAACTACGATCGGACTGGTCCGAACTTATCGAGCCTACGTGGCCTAATATGATGCATTGGATCTGGATCCAACGGTCCTGATTGCATCTAATCTCTACGGGGATTAGGGCGGCATGTAATCACCGTGGCGGTAGGATCTTGATCGGACAGTTGAGGGAGCTTGCGGGTTCCGATGGCGGCGCGGTGGCGTGCGGCTGCTAGCGTTGGAGACGATGACCACGTTGACGGTGCCCGAGAGCTCCTTCGGCGAAGTGGATGGTATGCATAGGCGTGCCTTGCGAAGGGGATCCCAGATCTGGCCTCGAACACAGCGAAGACGGTTCGACAGCGGTGGTATGCGCAAGAAACCAAAGCAAAGCCCTAACCTAACTACGGCGAGCAATTGCGGGCGGGCGTCGGCGGCTTGAGCTCAGTGGCCTAGGGCAAAGTGTGCGCACGGAAGAGGGGATCACGACACAGGTGGCAACACATTAAATAGCCCCCTCGATGTCTATGAAATTCGCAGAAAATGAGGCCCACCCGCACGCGGCGGCGGAATCCGGCGGCGACACAAAGAGGTGACGTGGCTCAATCCTGGTCGTTGGATCAAGATCCAATGGTCACGCGGTTAGGGTTTGGGTCCGGTTCAGTCGGGCTCGAGTCGGACTCGAGTCCGACTTGGTCGGTTGAACAATACTAACCCGCTAGGGTTTCGAGCGTTTTAATATTTAAAAATAAATCTAGAAATTCATTTAATTCGGGAAAAATAGCAAAGTACTCGAAAAAATTCTAGAAAAATTCTGAAAAATATTTTGAGACATTTTGGACTCAAATAAAATATTTCTAACACAAATTTATTTAAAACTTTAATTATTTAATTATCTTTAAAGGGAATAAATTCAAATTAAATCCAAATAATTCCCAGAAAATTCCAAAAAATCTCAAAAGTGCAAAAATTGGGGTGTTACAAACCTCTCCCCTTAACAGAATCTCGACCCCGAGATTCAGGGCTGACTAGGGAATATGTTCAGAAACTCTTTTCTCAAATCCTCTTCGCGCTCCCAAGTCGCTTCACTTTCCGAATGATTGCTCCACTGGACTCTGCAGAAACGAGTTGACTTGTTTCTCATCTCTTGATCCATTGTGTCCAAAATCTTCACCGGGTGTTCCTTGTAGGTCAAATCTTCTTGTAGCCTGATCAACTCCAAGGGCGTTTGCTCATCTGGCACTCGGAGACACTTCTTCAGTTGCGACACATGAAACACATCATGCACTCCTGCTAATGACCACGGCAACTCCAGTTGGTAAGCAACCTTTCCTCTGTGACTCAGGATCTTGAATGGTCCAACATATCTTGGCGCAAGCTTCCCTTTGGCGTGGAACCACTTAACTCCCTTGAGAGGTGTAACTCTGAGATATACGAAATCTTCCAGTTCAAAGATCAAGTTCCGACGACGGTTACTAGCATAACTCTTTTGTCTTGACTGAGCTATCTTCAATCTTCCCGGATCATGGCGATCTGCTCTTCGGCTTCCTGAAGAATGTTTGGTCCAAAATCATGGCGCTCACCTGTCTCATTCCAATTCAATGGAGTTCGACAGGGTCGACCATACAATGCCTCAAAGGGTGACATTTGCAGACTGGCTTGATAACTATTATTGTAGCTAAACTCGGCATACGGCAAACACTTGTCCCATAAAGTAGCATACACCAATGCACAAGCTCTCAACATGTCTTCCAAAATCTGATTTACTCTCTCCGTCTGTCCATTCGTCTACGGGTGATAAGCTGTACTGAAGTTCAAACGGATTCCCATAGCTTCGTGCAACTTATTCCAGAATCTTGAGGTAAATTGAGTAACTCTTTCCGACACAATTTTCTTCGGCACTCCATGCAAACATACAATCCTTGACATGTACAACTCTGCCAATTTATCCCCTGAGTAGGTGGTCTTCACAGGAATAAAGTGGGCGACCTTTGTCAATCGATCTACTATAACCCATATGGAATCGTATCCACCCTGAGTTCTCGGCAAATCGGTAAGGAAGTCCATACCAATCTCCTCCCACTTCCACTCAGGTATCTTTAACGGTTGTAGCAATCCTGCTGGCCTCTGATGCATTACCTTGACTCTCTGGCATATATCGCACAACGCAACATGCTCGGCAACTTCACGCTTCATGCTTGGCCACCAGAATCTTTCCTTCAGATCTTGATACATCTTGGCACTCCCCGGGTGATAGAATACTTGGAGTCATGAGCTTCTTCCAGAATCAACTGCTTCAGTTCCTTCTTGTTCGGCACACAGATAGGATCCTTAATCCACATAGTGCCTTGCTCATCCAGTCTGAAGTCCTTTGCCTTGCCTTCATCCATCTTGGACTTGATCCTCAAAATCTTGTCATCATCCTTCTGTCCTTCTCGAATCTGGTCCTCAAGGGTGGGCTTTACTTCCAAAGCGGCTAAAAATCCCTCCGGTACTACTTCAAGCTGCATCTTCTGAAACTCTTTGCATAATTCAACCTGACTTTCATCCACCAACATGTTGACGGTGTGGCTCTTCCGACTTAAGGCATCGGCTACCACGTTGGCCTTACTGGGATGGTAATGGATTCTGACATTGTAATCCTTGATCAATTCCAACCATCTCCTCTGCCTCATATTCAGGTCTGATTGGGTGAAAATGTACTTAAGACTCTTATGGTCTGTATACACTTCACATCTATTTCCGATCAAATAATGACGCCACAACTTCAAAGCATGCACTACGGCCGCTAACTCCAGATCACGCATCGGGTAATTCTCCTAATGCGGCCTCAACTGCCTTGACGCGTATGCAACGACCTTCCGGTTATGCATCAGCACGCATCCAAGTCCTTGGCGCGATGCATCACAGTATATATCGAAGCTTTGATTCACATCCGGTAGGACTAACACCGGTGCTGATGTCAAACGCTTCTTCAGTTCTTGAAAGCCTTCCTCGCACTCCGGCGTCCATGTAAACTTCTTCTACTTTTTCAACAATTGCGTAAGAGGTCTCGCAATCGTCAAAAATCCTTCAATGAAGCGGCGGTAATAACCTGCCATTTCAGAAAACTACGGATCTGGGTCACTGTCTTCGGTTGCTCCCAATACAACACGGCTTCCACCTTACTTGGGTCAATGGCAACTACTTCAGCGGTCATTACATGTCCAAGGAACTCCACCTTGTCCCTCTAGAAATCGCACTTGCTGAACTTGGCGAAGAGTTGCTGTTCTCTTAGTTTTTCCAAAACTAGTCTCAAGTGTTCTGCGTGCCCTTCTCTTGTCTTGGAGTAGACCAAAATGTCATCTATAAACACGATGAAAAACTTATCCAGATATTCCATGAAAACCTTGTTCATCAGGTTCATGAAATACACTGGTGCATTCGTCAGACCAAAGGACATAACTGTAAACTCGTAATGTCCATATCTTGACGAAAAAAGCGGTCTTCGGAATATCCTCCGATTGGAGAAAACTCCGGCTCCTCTCAGCTGGTCGAACAGCTCATCGATCCTGGGTAGCGAATACTTGTTCTTTATTGTCACATCATTGAGTGCACGGTAATCTATACACATCCTGAAAGTCTCATCCTTCTTCTTGACAAACAGTACTGGTGCTCCCCATGGTGATGAACTGGGTTTGATGAATCCTTTTTCCATCAACTCCTCAATTTGTTTCTTCATCTCTACCAACTCTTCAGTAGACATCCGATAAGGTCTCTTTGCTATCGGCGCTGTTCCAGGTACCAACTCAATCACAAACTCTATATCTCTGTCAGGTGGCATACCAGGTAGATCTTCAGGAAAAACATTTGGGTACTCGTTCATCACTGGAACATCTTCAATGCTGACTGCATTTACGCTGTTGACCATCAGTTGTCCATCACGAACGGCGGTCGCTTGAAACTCCACTTTCCTTCCACAAGGGCTCTCAACTGATATGACTGTTCGTCCACAGTCTAACATGGGCTTGTGTTTGGTCAACCAATCCATCCCCAGGATAACATCTAAAGTCTGGGTTTCCAATATAATGAGGTTCGCTAGGAATTCTTCCCCACCTATTAATATTCTTACCCCGGAACATCCTACTTTGGTTCGGAGTTCTGACCCAGGGGTTTGAACTAAAAGCGTGCATTTTAGAAACTCAGTCTCCAAATCATTTTTAGCAGCAAAACTTTGGGAAACGAACGAATGCGAAACTTCAGAGTCAAACAAAACTGTTGCAGGTGCTGAGTTGACAAGTAACTTACACAGTATGACATCCATAGCATTCTGCAGTGCCTCTGCGGTAACATGGTTGATGTGTTGTGAAATCATGTGCTGAAAAATTGGCTTAGAATTGAATTTGCAAAATGTGTTTGTGCTTGTGTCTGACAATTTGACAGCAAACAGTGAAGTCATCTTTTGTGCCGGACCAAACTCTCAAACCAGTAAGTTTTGCATGTACGTCGGACCAATTTCTTTGGTCAGTCGTGAACGGCTTTTTGAGGATTGATTTCGCATGTACGACGGACTGATTTCTTTTAGTCCGTCGTGAACGTGTTTCGTGGAATGATTTCTTCTTGGAACCGAAACTTTCACTTGTACAACGGACCGATTTTGTTTGTCCATTGTGAATGGTTTTTTGAGTGCTTTTTTCATGTGTACGCCGGACCATATTTCCTTGTCCGTCGTGAATGCGTTTTTGCTCGATTAGGGTTTTGAGCAAAATTGGAATTGTGTTTGATTCTTTTTGGGTTCGATTCGTATTGGAATCTAGTTTCTCGTGTTCAAATTTCATATCAATCTAACGGTTGGATCTCCGGGAATTTGCGTTTTACCAAACCTCTGTCATTCTGTTTTTATCGAAAACGAGGCAATTATTTGGTTCTGTTTTGGGGTGAACTTTTAATAGATCAAGAATTTGGTTTTAGCTTCCGCACAATCATTCACCCCCCTCTGATTGCTATATTCGTATATTTCGATCCTACAAGTGGTATCAGAGCGAGGTTTTTCTAATCTATCTTAACCGGTGATTAGATTAATGGATCGTTATTCGACAAAACCTTGTGTGTTCGATGGTGTTGATTTTCAGTTTTGGAAGGCCAAGATGGAGGCGTTCATCCAAGCACAAGGCTTCACAATTTGGGAGAAGGTCTACAAGCCATACCAAGTCCCTGCAAACGACAACGTCAACGACACCAATCGCACACATGTTGAAGCAAACAGCAAGGCGCGCAACTTGATCATCCAAGGTTTGGGACGCAGCGACTTTGACCGTGTGATCCATCTCAAATCTGCATATGAGGTATGGAAATCTCTTTGTGATTACCATGAGGGTTCTAACACTATTAAAGAGGTTTGTCAAGATCTTTACAAAAAAGAATACATGCGATTTGAGATGAAACCCGGTGAGTCGCTAGATGACTTCTTTGCACGTTTCAATAAAATTCTTAGTAATCTTCGTCTTTGTTGGAGTTAGCTTTGATCTTCTTTGCTAATGCTAGACAATTGCTTGGTGCTTTAGACATGTCTATTTGGGAGATGAAAGTTACATCCATTAGAGAATCTACTGTCATGAGTACACTTAGCTTAGATGTTCTTTATTCCAAGTTGAAAACTCATGAATTAGATATTCTTGCTAGAAAGAATGATTATAAATCAATTGCTTTGACATCTCAATCTAGCATATCTCATAATGGTGCTGCTTCAAGTTTTGCTCTATCTTTCTTGTCTTCACTAACTGATGAACAGATTGAGCAATTCCCAGAAGAAGACTTATCACTACTCTCTTCTCGCTTTAACAAAGCTTTACAAAATGTGAGAATGGGAAAGAGAGGTGGTGGTGGCCCTCCAAGATGCTATGAGTGTGGTGATCTCGACCATATTCGTCCAAACTGTCCTAAACTTGCAGGTAAAGCATCAAGGGAGGAGAAGGACAACGACAGAAGAAAAGAGAAGAAATTCCCTTCAAACGACAGGAAAAAGAAGAGCTTCATCAACCGCAAAGTGGTTCATCGAGTTCTTTCCGCTCTTGAACAAGTCAATTTGAGCGATGTGGACTCGGAGAGCAGCGAGGACGATGCAACTCCAAGCAAGCATGAGTTGACGGGGTTGTGTCTCATGGCCAAAAGCAGCGACAGCTTCATCGACGGCGATCATGACAGCGACTTCAATGAGGTAGATCCTTCTTACGATGAATTAGCTATTGCTGTTGCTCGTCTTGGTAAATTGCTTAATAAACGTGACAAGAAAATTAAGAAACATGATTTTGTTGTGGAGTCATTGAATGCTAAAATTTCTAGACTTAAAACCTTGATTCCTGATGACGATGCTTGCAAATCATGTGACTTAATTTACAATGAGCTTACGTTGCTTAGGAAAGAACATGGTTCCTTGTTAGAGCAAATCAATGCTGAAAATGAGAAAAATGAGAAACTTGTTAAACATGCTAGTTGTTCTACCATTGATTTGAATGATACAACTCCATGTTCTAAATGCTCCATACTAGAATTGAAGTTGCATGATGCAAATGCTAGGGTTTCTCAAATGACAGAAGATTTTCTTACACATGAGGTTCTTTCATGCTCAACTTGTCGCAAGCAAAAAGGAAAAGTGGATGTTCCCTGCAATAATTGTTTAATTCTTGCTAATAAAGTTGATTACTTGCAAAACTCTTTGGAACGATTCACTAATGGCAAGAAAAAGTTGAACATGATTTTGGATCAATCTAAGGTTAGCTCAAACAAGAAAGGTTTAGGTTTTGATCTTCATGCTTCATATGAAACTAAACCTCGCTCTGTTGTTTATGCTCCTCGCAATGACAAACTTGAGATTTCAAATGAGCCTATGAAAATTGTCTTCAAATCTGCTGGCCTTTTATCTTCTACTATGATGAATGCAAATGTTGCTTCTACTTCCAAAGCTAAACATAATGTTAAGTACACTTGCACTCATTGTGGTAGAGATGGACATTTAGTAGACTTTTGCTTTAGACTAGCTAAACAACAAAAGAGAGAAAGGTTTAATGCTAGGTCTAATTTCAGAAAGGCACACTCTACTTCTCATTATGTGCCTAGGGTGAAACAAACACCTTTTGTTTCTAAAAACACGGAAAAAGGCAAATATGTTTTTGTACATAAGAATACTCGTGTTGTGCCTACTGTTGTGCGTCGTGTGTCTCAGTACTGGATTCCTAAACATCTTATTTCTAACCCCAGTACCGAGACATCAACACTTTCTGCTTCTATGTAGGCTTCTCACGCGAGGAGGGAGAACGTGTGGCTAGTGAATTTCGGATGCTCACTTCATATGTTCAGTGATAAGATTTGGTTCTCCTTCACTCGCGCATCTCGTGCTAAAAGTGTTATTTTTCAAGATGCTTCTTCCACCTCTGTTTTCGCAAAAGGCACTAGTCCAAATAGTGCAGGTACAGGTGCATATGTTCAGGGGGAGAGTATCTTTGTTGATGAAGATGATGATGATGCTGTTGAGGATGAGATAATTGGAGTTTGCTGTGTGCTTGTGTGCTTGTTTTCAAGCTTCCCACGTACTTCACATCGACAAGCGTTCAAGTGAACTTTCAGGTATCTCCATGGTACTCAAGATTTTGGCATTTGGCTTTCTGCTTCCTTATGCATTAGTTTAAGAGCTTATTCTGATGTTGACTTTGGAGGATGTTGAATTGATTTGGTTCGTGCCACCTCTTGAGTAATCCCCTTTCTTGAGCATATTGATACTGGATTTCACTTTCTTAGAGATCATGTTGAAAAAGAAAATATTGTGCTTCATCATGTGGATACTGAACATCAATTGGCAGACATTTTCACAAAACCATTTGTCTTCTTCTCGTTTTGCTTTTATTCGGGGAGAACTTGGGATTGTTCATCCAATGGGTTTGTTTTGAGGGGGAGTTTCTTTGCCAAGTTCTTTCACTTGATGAGCTCACTTTATCATATTTCTTTATATGTTATGAAATTGAGCTAATATATGATAATCTAATTGTCTCACTTGAACTAAAAATGACATTGTGAAATTCCATGGACTGATTGCCTATAGCTAAATACTCTGTGATATCTCACTCTTCTAGGCTTGTTATTGAATCTTCTTGACAAATTTGGGCTATGAAGCAAGTGTGTTTTCAGCTTTACTCTTTCAAAAGACCTTTTAATCTCCTTGCATGTTTACAATCAAAAAATAAAGGAAAAGGGAATCAGTTAAAAAAAAAGGGTTGTTAAAAGCAAAAACCTCAAGTTATGTGCTTCAGGATGCTTTCCCTAAAAGATAAGATGTATGCTTCAAGCATGCCATTCCCTCAAAAGACAAGATGTATGCTTCAAGCATGCCACTCCAAAGAAATAAAAGAAGTATGCTTCAAGCATGCCACATGCCGTTTACTGTTTAAAGATTAAATTGGTCTACTAGATTGGAGTTGAAACTACTTGCTCGCCCTGATTTGTTAGTTGCTTCAACTTTGAGCCTTTTTCTACTAAAGGTTTTGCTTAGTACTTGGCTATAGTTGACTGAATTGAGATTGAGATGCATGTCATTCCCTAACTTGTTAAAATCACATCAAGATCATGTTGCATATTATGTGATATATAAGGTTATATGATCGAATGAGCTAATCTTTTTCTATCTTGGCACTCCCTTGTTTCTTCTTGTGAAATCATTGCTACAAGAAAAATTTTGAACAAATTCTCTCTTTTGTACTCTTGATGAATCCATTGTCAAAGGGGGAGAAATTTGGGAATCATTGAAAAGTTTCAGGAAAAAGGGGGAGAAGAAAAAGGGGGAGTTGTGTTTGGAAATTTGAGAATTTTGGGAGAAGTTTGGAGAATTTTGGAATTTTTGGACACATTGCACATTCACACACATGTTCCTTCTCAGGGGGAGATTTTGTTTTGCTTTTTGGTCAAAGGGGGAATTCTGTGTTTTCTTACTTTGGTCTTTGATCCTTTGGATTTCAAAATCTTTTGTAAAGTGAATGCCAAATGTTCAATTCTAAGTGGTGTTGCCAATGTTTTCATCAAGGGGGAGATTGTGAAATCATGTCTTTGAAAAATTGGCTTAGAATTGAATTTGCAAAATGTGTTTGTGCTTGTGTCGACAATTTGACAAAGAAACAGTGAAGTCATCTTTTGTGCCGGACCAAACTCTCAAACCAGTAAGTTTTGCATGTACGTCGGACCAATTTCTTTGGTCAGTCGTGAACGGCTTTTTGAGGATTGATTTCGCATGTACGACGGACTGATTTCTTTTAGTCCGTCGTGAACGTGTTTTCGCCGGAATGATTTCTTCTTGGAACCGAAACTTTCACTTGTACAACGGACCGATTTTGTTTGTCCATTGTGAATGGTTTTTTGAGTGCTTTTTTCATGTGTACGCCGGACCATATTTCCTTGTCCGTCGTGAATGCGTTTTTGCTCGATTAGGGTTTTGAGCAAAATTGGAATTGTGTTTGATTCTTTTTGGGTTCGATTCGTATTGGAATCTAGTTTCTCGTGTTCAAATTTCATATCAATCTAACGGTTGGATCTCTGGGAATTTGCGTTTTACCAAACCTCTGTCATTCTGTTTTTATCGAAAACGAGGCAATTATTTGGTTCTGTTTTGGGGTGAACTTTTAATAGATCAAGAATTTGGTTTTAGCTTCCGCACAATCATTCACCCCCCTCTGATTGCTATATTCGTATATTTCGATCCTACATGTGTCCTCTCACCACAGTCTGAGTTGTGGCCCCAAGCTGTGCAACTCCGTGGCTCATTCCTGGTGAAGGTGTTCTTGCTGGTGTGGATCCCAGATTAGAGCGAACGGGGGTCACTCCTGCTGTCTTCTTGGGGCAATTGCTGGAAAAGTGCTCTGGTTCATTGCATGTATCACAGCATTTCACTGTGCCCTACTGACTGCTAGTAGCGGCGTTCCTGGCTGGAGCTGGTGTCTGGTAGTTCTGGTTGGCAGGTCTTCGTACTGGTGACGGTGTTCTTGCAGCATTCTGCGGCTGGAACCTGAAGAACTAATTTGGTGCAACTCTCAAACGCTGCGCTCCCTTGCGTGCTCCATGCTGTGCCATCCTGCACTTCCTGTTGTCCTCTAGCTCCTTGCGAGTGCCTTGTTCACCAATTCTTGGAAATTAGGAAATGTGTGGGTAATCAGCACCACCTGTAGTCCTGAGTTCAATCCCTTTATGAAGCGAGACTGTCTAGCCTTATCTGTCGCCACATCTTCAGGTGTGTAGCGAGCAAGCTGGGTGAACTTATTAAGATAATCAACCACTGACTAGCTGCCCTGCTTTAAAGCTGTGAACTCCTCCTTCTTGAGGTCCATGATTCCTTCTGGCATGTGATACTGACGAAATGCAGTTGTAAACTCCTCCCAGGTGATCTCCTGTGGGTTTTCCTGTGTAGCGCAGTAATTCTCCCACCATTCAGCTGCAGTCCCCTCTAGCTAGTGAGATGCGTAAAGCACTCTCTCATTCCCTACACACTCGGTGATATCCAACTTCCTCTCAATTGACCTTAGCCAGTCATCTGCCTCCAATGGGTTGGCATTCCCGGAGAACGTGGGTGGATGAGTGCTCATGAATTCTGACAGCCTTGAGTTCTGTCGTTGTCCATGATTAACTTGGTTGGCAGTGGCCTGAGCAGTGACTTGCTGCATCTGCTACATCATGGCATACATCAGCTGGGTCTATGCAGCAAGGAAGGCTCCAAAGTTCTGCATGTCAACTGGAGGTGCTGGCTGAGGTGCAGGTGCTCAATCATTGGGGTTTCCTGCGGGGCGAGAACCACTTCCGTTGTCTCCAAGGTTTCCGTGAGTGTTCACCATCTGTCGGTTGCTACAAGGTTTAGGGACGAGAGGGAAGCAAGAATAGGCAAGTAATAGAGAACTTATGCGGGGCGAAAGGTGTAACTCAAACTCTAACTTTATTAATTATTTAATAATAACTTGGTATGGTTGCTTACAATGCCTAAGGGCCTTGCAACACATACTGCACACTCAGCAAGCAATGAAAATCCAAATTAACTAACACACTGAAGTCTAACGCCTCTAAGGGTGTCTCTTTATTCTTAGATGCGACTCGACAAAGGAGTCTCAACTACTAATCTTGAATGCTCACTCCTTGAGCCATCTTCCTTAGGAACTCCCCGGCGGGTGTGATGGTATCGGCGCGAAGCGATCACCATGCCTTACCACAGCTATGGTCGACGACGCAACGTCCTCCTCTGGCTCCGGCTCTAGCTATGGTTGTGGTGCAGGTGGCGCCTCCTCTGGGTCCTCCTCAGGGTCTGGGTCATGCATCTCTCACACCGGCTCTGGTTCGGGTCCGTACAGCACCATCCCCAGCTCATGAACCCTCTGAATGAAGTGAGCTAGGTACTCTCGAGCTTCTTGCAGTTGCTTCTTGACATCCTCGACCTCAGCGCGAGCCTTCTGCAACTCCTGTACGGTGTCATCAATCACATCCTCCTGAGCGACGACAAACCTCGCTAGATGAGTGATCGTGGCGTTCTCATCATCTATCGGCTCCCGGTCAAGGCGGTTGTCTATGCGCGGGTGGTGATGGAACACGGTGCCCTCCAATTCTCTGGGGTAGATGCGAGCGATCTGCCGCATCGCTAGACGCGATGTCTCCTGAATCCCGGCCTTAAATGAAGACCTCCTCACTGTAAAGTAGAGTGGACGGCTTGCCTTCGTCTTCTCTCGGGCATATACAGTGACTTTGACGCGCCATGCTTGGACCAATCCTTCCTGCACTATGGTGGTCTGTTGGTAGAGCGGTCTCTCAAAACCTCCAAGTACCTGCAGCATACGCTATAACTCAGCGGCGTAGCCTCCCTCACGCTCAGCGTAGTTGTTGATAATCTTCATCTGCCAAAGACATTCACGTGAGAACGCGACAATTTTTTTAAAACAAAGTAAGAATAAGAAATATTCAGCAAGGGGGTAAGAAAAAGAGAGAAGAGATAAGTCGAGATTTCATTCATCGTCTTGGCAAGTTTTAACTTTTAGAAAATAGGTTTTATCAGCCATTCTAGCTAAGAGTAGTCCTACAGTCAGTATGGCTCTGATACCACCTCTATTGGGACCCGAATATGCAAATCCGGACCCTCTATGTATTCAGCACTAGTCCAGGATCACTCTAGTGCACACAGTCTCAACATTGGTAAATATCACAATCATACTCAGCGAAATAATAAAGTACTTTATTTAACTAACCAAACTGGTTGCTCGACCTTATGGTCAAGTTACAAAAGTATGCCTCGCGGGACAGAAACTTATTAAGAGAAATAACTGCAGCGAAAAAAAATAAAGAAACGTGTGGCGCCAACCAATATGCCACAGGCAACTGACTGGGCTCGCTCCCTAGGTAGACGGCTCCTCCTGAAGTTCTTCCTCCAAAGCTACCGTCACTTCTTCTTCAACTGGTGTTGTATTGTTGCAAGGGGTGAGTACTTGGTACTCAGCAAGTCATGCACAGAATGCAAAACTAATATTCTACATGCATGGCTTAGTACAAAGGATGGTTAACAGGTTCATTTGCAGTAAAGAAGCATTCATAAATACAGTAATAGATTACAAAGCAATAATACAGTATTAAAGATAATAACTTTCACAATGATTTCACAAGTAAAGTATTTCCCAATCCTAAGTCCAATTCAAAAATTCTAAACCAACTATTTACCAAAGACAAGTTATTTTCATGAAAGTCTAACCCTTGACTGTAATCCCCGAGCAGTGTCCAATACCTCGGACTCGGCTATTTGAATATATTTTACACTCTACAGAGGTTATGAACTTTACCCATGTGATGCCCTAGAATTTGAGAGCGATCCTAGGGTTTTCTTTCTTGGTTGTTCCGGAAAGAAAGAGGGTTTTATCGGGGAATGAAATAATTAAAGAATATGGGGCAATTTAATATTAAAAATTGGAGTTTTGGGCTAGTTTCCGCTGGGTTGAGGCAACCTGGGCCTGGGCCGGGAATTCCTTTTCCCCCCTCTCCTCCCCATGCCTTGGTGGGCCGGCCCACCTCCCCCTTTAAGTGGCACCCCCTCCCCCCAAACCCTAAGGCGCCTCCCTTCCTCCCCCTAGCAGCCGCACCCCCCTCCTCTTCCTCCCCTGCGTGGTGGCTCAAGATCCGCCGCGAAACGCGAAGGAGAAAACGAGAAGAGGATCCGTGGAGGCGTGGAGGACGAGCAGATTTCCGTTTCGGAGATCGTCGCGCATTCTTCGTGGGTTCTCAAGGGAGAACTCTAGGTAAAATTCCCAAACTTTTACCCCTGTTCTACCTAGGGATTAGGAGTGTATTAGATCTGGTGGTGTGTGGTTTGGATGGATCTTGATGGGGGAGAAGGGTAGTTGTTCACGTGGTGCTGTTTCTGGAAAGGGAGATTGTGCAGCGCGGATTGTTTTGCGTTTTACGTGGTATATATGATTTGTCCTGCAAAAACCTATAACTAGAAAGTTGTAGATAACGTTGATACCTAGCTTCTGTAATTTTTTCAGAATTTTTGGGGCGTCGGTCTGAGAGTTATCGCTGTTGGAAGATGACGAACAGAATCTGGAAACAGATTTCGTCCACTGTGTTGGACGGTTGTTTAGGCATATTTAACAGTGGAATTGAAATTTGTGACCTTCATGAAAGTTGTAGATCTCGTCAATATCTAGCCACTGTAATTTTTTTGTATTTGTATGATCAGTATAAAAAAAGATACGAAATTGGGAAGAGAGGGTGTTGCTGTTCGATCCGGACAGATCGGGGTTTTCGGTGTTTAAAAGGGGAACGGGTTGTAGGAAACGCGTGTTTGAATTGTGTGATCAATTGTGATGTTATTATATACTGAAAGTATGCTTGTTCAGGTGCTGCCCCATCTGGACGCAACTAGATTCGTCATCCATGTCGGTAAAGGCAAGTGGAAGTAGTTGTATTGTTAAGCTATACATCGTTGTTTGCTTCGCCTTCATTATAAACTCCAATTACAGCAATCATACATGGTTTAATCACTTGCTTTGAGGATTGCAATATCTTGACTGGCATTGTGATGTTGTGGTTTGGCTATGAATCATGAGTAAGGTGAAGAATGATGTTGTTTACATGATGAATTGTCTAAACATTTCATCTCAATGATATTTGCTTTCTATCCATGCTATATGATGATATGCAAACATGTGGACTCAGTGGGGAAGGTTATGAATGAATTCATGCATGAAGCATTAACTGCATAATCATGCATTGGAAGTTTTGTCGACGCCTTGTCTTGTGGCCGATCAAGTACAACACCGTGTGTTCCTGAGAAAGGGCACGGTGAGGAGGATCATGGCATAAGCATGTGCACAATCATATGCATTTTACTGAGGTTGTGTGGACTCTATGATGTGGTATTGGATATGAGGAATGTGGTATGCTAGTTTTATGGTGGATGTGTTATTTGTATTAGTTGTTCCGCTTGCTGAGATTTACCCAATCTCACTACTTGCTGTTTTGATGTTTTCAGGTAGCGCTTGTGAGTCGTAAGCTTGAAGGGTGGGCTAGCAACACAATAAATCTTCTGGGGTCGTCACGACTCACTTGAACTAGTGCTTTAATTATTTCATTAGTTGTTTGAAATATTATTACACCTAGACCCATTGTTGCCCCTTTAAACTTGATTTCGTTTATGGTTGTCCCTTTAGAGATGTGTTATGTTTATGGTTGATTCCTGTTTGAATTAGACTTGTTGTCTCTAGTATTGATGCTTTTGTGTTATTCCTGTTTGTAATGTTTATTATGAATCTTGTTGTCGCTTCCGTTTTGCCCTAATTTTAGGGGAGATGCTGTCAAAATTTTCTTGTACGACAGTTTAGATTTGTAGGGTGTTACAGTTGGTATCAGAGCGGGCTTCAGGTCCATGGTGTATGAACTTAGTGAAATACCATAGGTTCAACTAAAATGTGATTTGGGATAACTTAGAAACATGGCTTAGGTTATACTTAAAAAATTTGCCATAGGATAGCAACATTAAAATTTGTGTTAGTGGAATAACTAATTTAAAATTTGACACACATGGATGCACAGTAGGAAAGGGTATGGGTACCGTTGCTTTCCGTTTAATTATTGTATCTAAGCTTTGATATTGAATGCTTCTTTTGATGATGTATAATGCTATATTTATGATGGATTTGATTGAGTTGCTTCATTTGTGATGAAGTGGGGTTGTGGTGCCGAAAGGTTTTCGGTCACCTCTTTTTGTTCATAGTAAGGGTGTGGTTTGATGGTGTGGCCGGTTAACGCCATCACCGAAGAATTATTAACCCCTGTAGGAGGAGTGCTTACCCTTTCTGTCGTGGATCGGGTAGTTGACTGGAGTCAAATAGAAGAGATTGGTGGTAGATTCCTTCGGATGTTCTTTATCGTTCTGACGGTCGGTCTTGGTTGGTTCTCTTGGTTTTAGTTGATTGAAATCAGAAGAAAAGTGTTTGGAATTTGGATTTTCGCGGAGTGTGCCTTCGGTGTTTCTTGGTTTTGTCTTCTTTGGGTGAAGACAAAGAAGGGGAGTTTTGTGTTGCGCGTGTTTGGTCGCCTTTTGACCTTGACACCTGTTTAGTTGGTTGCCTTGCAAAGAAAGGTTTAGTTTTTGGTTCTTGTGTGTCTTGCTCTGAGTTTAAAAGTAGTTATTGAAGCGTGTGTAAAAAGTTAAGTTGTGTCGATTTATGTTTTGTGCCTTTGTTCGTAAAGGTTTACTTGATCGCTTGGTTCCCTCCTGTGGGAGTCTTTAAGATTGAAATGTGTTTTGGAGTCATGTCCTATTGCAACTTTGAGAGTCAAGCTTCTTTGTGAGTTTTGGTTGAGTATTAAAAGAAAAATGCTGCAAATAAAGTAAGTATTCGTTTGACTGAAATTACTTGTTAAAAGTGAAAATTATTGTTTAGCATGTTATGTAGTGTGTAACAATGTGGTTTATAGAAATGATGTACTCTTTAGTTAATTTGCGAGTTGAATCAATTAAGTGTAATTGTTACCTTTAGCTTAAGATTAAATGAACCTCTAGTGATGTAGAGTACCCCATAGTGGGAATGATTAAATGTGTTAATGTACATGCTTATAATCCGTTGCTTTGCTTTAAAAGTGCTTATGACCCCCGATAATGTTTAAGGTTTTAAACCCTGATGCATGGTTAGAACATTAAGATGAGGTAGACTGCTGTTATTGTTAAAGAAACTTTCTTTGGTTGTTTAAAGATGTTCTAATCTAACGGATTAATAGAGAAAATTTAACCGTGTTGACTAGCGACTTTAATTTGGAAGTTGATTAGAGTTGCTATTTACGTTGCTGCAACCTACTAGTATATTTCGAAGTATGCAGCTGTGTCTCTGCAATGCTAGTATTGATATCAATTGAGAAGACATAAGACTTATTGTTAATGATGTTGTTAAGGGCAGTGTTAATGCTAGTATTCAATCTATTTTAAATAGTTGGAGTATGTTGTGTGGTGGTAATTTTGTTATCACCTATGTATAGGGTAGCTAAAAGTAATGTTGTTGGTTGATGATTATGCCCATTTGCTGTTATTGATGACTTGGTAGGGTTGTTAATTGTTGGAAACCATTGATGCAATAGAGAAAAGTGTAAAACTGTAGAATTATGTCGAGTACATGTTGTGATGGGATGAACATTGGATAACAATCATGATGCAAGATTTTAACCTTAATGAATGCATGTCTTAGAATCCTGTTTACTTAATTTTATCTTGTAGAGATAATACTTATTGGTTGAAGTCATTTTATTGATTGAACAAGAGTTTTAATTGTCAAGATGTTGATGTATGGATGGTATAAAATTGATACGTTGATCATGCTTAAGTATACATTGAAGTACTATGTTGGAAATATAGAATACATTGTTATATGATGTGTTGGTCTGTGGGGATCATGATGAGGTAGTATAGAATGGAAGACGTTTTGTTAATCATCATAAACTGTATTTATAAATGTTGGGAAAGATAACTAGAGAAAGAATTGGTTATGTAGCTTTTGGGTGAATTATATTGAGGCTTCTCGATGAGAAAATAGTGTATATTGAATGCTTAAATGGTAAGTATAGTGGAATACTAGATATGGTGGCTTTCATCCTGAGCTTATGTCTAAAACCTTTTGAATGGTTTGGTTGGTTGCTATTTTGGTTGAATACTTTTGGTCGAAGTGTTTCTTACATGTTGTGTTTGAGTTTCCTAAAACTCGTAGTAATTAATGCCAACCTTTGGATTTGGCTAACTTGTTTAGTTTGCACTATGAGTATGGATTTACACCCAAAAGTCTTTGAGTGGATCGCACCCCTTCGCGTTCGCTTGAATTATCTTTGGAATTAATTTTAAAGTAAGCGAGATGGACATAGTGGGTTGTGTTGGAAACTCTTGAGATTTAATTTGTAACTCTTTTTGACTAGAGTTGGATTTATTTGCATGATGTGTGTGACGTTTGCGAGTGCTTCAAAAAGGTGGATTATATGAGGGTTTCATAAGTGAATTTGGTTAGTGAAGAGTTCTCTTTTGGGAATGAGTTTCCCTTTCTTTCGAAAAAAAAATTGTGGCGGTTGTGTGTGCAGATGTTTGACTTTGGAGTCGATGTTCTTTTCCAAAATGTTGATTTTGGTTAAAATGCGATGTTTTGCAAGTTTATCTTTCTATCATTGGTGGGTTTTGATACGATGTGGTGCCTTACTGTTAACTATGCTGCCGACATAGTTTATATGAATTAGCGCAATCCTCGATGTTATTCGAGTTTCATTCATGTGTTACAGAGGAAGAAGTCGTCTTGTAAATGACTATTCGATAGTGTTGTTACATGATGAATGAATGGTGAAGAGTAAACATGACATTGTCTATAGATGTTAAATGATAAAAGAGTCGTTGAGCCAGGTCGGTGAGAAAGTCATATATGGATATATGACTAATCCGGAGTGCTCTTGGAAAGCTGCATGCATGTCCTGAATCGAGATTTCAATTGCCTTCTAATACGGGAAGTAAGAACGAATATCTTCTGATATGTTGGTTGTGGTGTAAGAGATCTGAGCTTTCTTTGCATCTTGGCTTAGAAAAATAAAATAAAATAAAATGAGTACTCTTGGGTTGTTGCCGAATTATTTCCAAAGTGGCTTTTAGCGCTTTGGAGTTCGAGTTGTTGGATGTGAATCATTTGGGGATCATGGGTCTTGGTTGAGCTTCCTCAATGATTCTACCCTTGGTTCTGATTCTTTGAAAGGAAGAATGCGAGGGCGAAACCTTCTAAGAAAGAGGAATTTAGTGTGGGTTGGCAATGACCTAAGATATTAGATGTTGCTGGTAGATGATCATAAACAGTTTAAAAGTGAAGAGTAAAGGAAGGTTGTGTATGACTCAATCCAAACCTTCTTGGAGAATTGGGTCATTGATGTGTACCTAGGTGGGGCTGTTTAAATTATTAGTGGACCACTTGGTGGTTGCTAGTAATTGTTTTTCCTTTCAGTGTATTGGGCCTTTACGTCGAGGTCGAGCGAGGTTGTGTAAACCATAGCGATTTTGTTCGGTTGATACTGTTTCTTGCGGGTTTAAGGACTCTGGTTGTAAAGTAGGCCTTTTCTTTTGGTGGTAGTGTTGGGTATTGGTTTTTTGTAGAAGATCAATCTTTTGCAAGGTTCTAACCTCGTTTGTTCAAATAGCTGGTGGTCTTGGAGTTTATGTCTCACCTGGTTTGTCGTCGTCATGAATACGGCGAACCACAAGAGAGGGTTGTGGTGTGAAAACACGTTTGTGCGTGGGAGATGAAGAGGGTTCTAGAGACTGGTACCGCTTTTCTTACGAGAGTGGTTGGAATAAGGAGTGCGAGACCGTTTTCTTTCATGGTCTATTTGGGAATTGAAGTGAAGGTGGAACCGTGAGAGGTTGCACTCTGTTGAGCTAAATCAACATTTTCTCGCTAGTGTTGGTTTTGAGAACTCGCTTGTCGTTTATTCCGGTTTGAGTCTTTGTGTGAATGTTTTGTGTTGCAAAGAAGTCTTTTGTCCCTTGGGGACATTGTTGTTGATTTTTGGTGTGTCTTAGATTCGGGGACGAATCCTTTTAAGGTGGGGAGATTGTGATGCCCTAGAATTTGAGAGCGATCCTAGGGTTTTCTTTCTTGGTTGTTCCAGAAAGAAAGAGGGTTTTTTCGGGGAATGAAATAATTAAAGAATATGCGGCAATTTAATATTAAAAATTGGAGTTTTGGGCTAGTTTCCGCTGGGTTGAGGCAACCTGGGCCTGGGCCGGGAATTCCTTTTCCCCCCTCTCCTCCCCATGCCTTGGTGGGCCGGCCCACCTCCCCCTTTAAGTGGCACCCCCTCCCCCCAAACCCTAAGGCGCCTCCCTTCCTACCCCTAGCAGCCGCACCCCCCTCCTCTTCCTCCCCTGCGTGGTGGCTCAAGATCCGCCGCGAAACGCGAAGGAGAAAACGAGAAGAGGATCCGTGGAGGCGTGGAGGACGAGCAGATTTCCATTTCGGGGATCGTCGCGCATTCTTCGTGGGTTCTCAAGGGAGAACTCTAGGTAAAATTCCCAAACTTTTACCCCTATTCTACCTAGGGATTAGGAGTGTATTAGATCTGGTGGTGTGTGGTTTGGATGGATCTTGATGGGGGAGAAGGGTAGTTGTTCACGTGGTGCTGTTTCTGGAAAGGGAGATTGTGCAGCGCGGATTGTTTCGCGTTTTACGTGGTATAGATGATTTGTCCTGCAAAAACCTATAACTAGAAAGTTGTAGATAACGTTGATACCTAGCTTCTGTAATTTTTTCAGAATTGTTAGGGCGTCGGTCTGAGAGTTATCGCTGTTGGAAGATGACGAACAGAATCTGGAAACAGATTTCGTCCACTGTGTTGGACGGTTGTTTAGGCATATTTAACAGTGGAATTGAAATTTGTGACCTTCATGAAAGTTGTAGATCTCGTCAATATCTAGCCACTGTAATTTTTTTGTATTTTTATGAACAGTATAAAAAAGATACGAAATTGGGAAGAGAAGGTGTTGCTGTTCGATCCGGACAGATCGGGGTTTTCGGTGTTTAAAAGGGGAACGGGTTGTAGGAAACGCGTGTTTGAATTGTGTGATCAATTGTGATGTTATTATATACTGAAAGTATGCTTGTTCAGGTGCTGCCCCATCTGGACGCAACTAGATTCGTCATCCATGTCGGTAAAGGCAAGTGGAAGTAGTTGTATTGTTAAGCTATACATCGTTGTTTGCTTCGCCTTCATTATAAACTCCAATTACAGCAATCATACATGGTTTAATCACTTGCTTTGAGGATTGCAATATCTTGACTGGCATTGTGATGTTGTGGTTTGGCTATGAATCATGAGTAAGGTGAAGAATGATGTTGTTTACATGATGAATTGTCTAAACATTTCATCTCAATGATATTTGCTTTCTATCCATGCTATATGATGATATGCAAACATGTGGACTCAGTGGGGAAGGTTATGAATGAATTCATGCATGAAGCATTAACTGCATAATCATGCATTGGAAGTTTTGTCGACGCCGCGTCTTGGCGATCGTGAGTACAACACCGTGTGTTCACGAGAAAGGGCACGGTGAGGAGGATCATGGCATAAGCATGTGCACAATCATATGCATTTTACTGAGGTTGTGTGGACTCTATGATGTGGTATTGGATATGAGGAATGTGGTATGCTAGTTTTATGGTGGATGTGTTATTTGTATTAGTTGTTCCGCTTGCTGAGATTTACCCAATCTCACTACTTGATTTTTTGATGTTTTCAGGTAGAGCTTGTGAGTCGTAAGCTTGAAGGGTGGTATAGCAACACAATAAATCTTCTGGGGTCGTCACGACTCACTTGAACTAGTGCTTTAATTATTTCATTAGTTGTTTGAAATATTATTACACCTAGACCCATTGTTGCCCCTTTAAACTTGATTTCGTTTATGGTTGTCCCTTTAGAGATGTGTTATGTTTATGGTTGATTCCTGTTTGAATTAGACTTGTTGTCTCTAGTATTGATGCTTTTATGTTATTCCTGTTTGTAATGTTTATTATGAATCTTGTTGTCGCTTCCGTTTTGTCCTAATTTTAGGGGAGATGCTGTCGAAATTTTCTTGTACGACAGTTTAGATTTGTAGGGTGTTACAACCCACAAGATGCAGTCAAACACTATAAAGGCAAGTGCCCGTAACAAAGTTTTTCGAAAACCTCTAACTTTACAAGTGAACCTCTTCGGTTGACATACACCATCCCTTCCCTCAGCAGAGGCGAAGTATGGGACCGACATACCGTTGGATGGGTACCATGCCGCAGCACCTGGTACGCTCCCCCTACAACTACACAAAAGGTATAGTTGACACCTCGAGGTATCACATGCAAGTTATTAGTAACCTACTCAACTAGGTCTGTCCCATTCCACACATGTGGTTGCATGGTTGACTCAGTTCAAAGGCTTGCAAGGTTAAGTCCTTAGGGTGACCAAGGCAAGACTACCCGAAGAACCAAAACATCTCTCCTCGTACCAATCATGGCCCACCAGATCAATCTTGCCACTTGCCCCAGCCTAAAGCATTTTACCACCCCAGTTCTTTACCACGCACCACGTGCCATCAACATCATTCATCAGTAACACATGACACTTTCCAAAACATAGTCCATATCTCATTAAGTCAGCATTAAAAGTTGATTGTCCAAAATCATGTCATTATCACGTGGCAGGGCTAAGCATACTACGACGATCTAGTTAACGCATGTTGGCAATTATTAATGTCCAACTAATTATCTACAACTAGGGTGACAATGGGGTTCATGGCATACAATTATATATGTCAAGGTGGCATACCACAAGATTGGAATTTAACTAATTCCCAGAAATAATTAATGCTTTTCTAATTAAATTAGCATGGAATACATTGAATCAAAATAATTTTCGAAAGTGGGAACAGTATGATCAAAGCATAACTTGCCTTCAAAAAGCACTTGTTCTTGGTCTTGAGCTGGCTCCTGGGTTAAAACTTCACCTTCGAAGCCTTCGGGTACTTCAACGTTTACTCGTAACGGATAAATAAACAACAAATAAATAAAAATAGAGACAAACTCATGTCCAAAAATTAAATAAAATTCAGAATCAAATAGAGCTTGATTTTACAAAATTTTAGAAATTGGAATCAATCAAATCGGAGTTAAAACGCAAAAGTTATAAACATTTGAAGTTTGAAAATAATTAAAAAGAATAAACCGAATTAACTCATTTATTTTTGAATTGATAATTTGGAAATGTGACATCAGCAACGAAATGATAAAAATAAAAATATATTTTTCAGAAAATAATGTGTCACTGACAAGTGGACCCACCGATGATGTCATCATGACGTCATCGCTGACGTCACGCACGCACGGGCGTGCTATTCCATCTAAGCCGTTGATTCAAAATCCAACGGTCCAGATCCAATGGATATTGGACCGGTCCGAACTGAATGCTAGATCAGAGCGGTTCGAACTGAACGCTAGATCAGAGCCATTCGATCTAAATCCGACAGCCCAACGGCAACATGCTAAGGCGTGCTATTCACGTGCTATTAGCGTTCTATAGCGACATGGCCCAATCAATGCCATCCATTCTAGATCCGACGGTTGGAAATAGATCTAATCTCGTGAAATAACAAAACTACGCGATTCAATCTAACCGTACGATTTTGATCCGATGGTCAAAACAAATGTGCTATGGCGTGCTATTTTGCTAGCTACGGCATGCTGTTCAATCTGAACCGTTCAACCTAGATCTCACGGTCACGATCAAACCAGGATGGGACCGGTCTGAACTTATCGAGCCTACGTGGCCTAATCTGATGCGTTGGATTTGGATTCAACGGTCCAGATTGCATCTAATCTCTACGGGGTTTAGGGCGACGTGGACTCACCGTGTCGGTAGGATCTTGATCGAACGGTTGAGGGAGCTTGCAGGTTCCGATGGCTGCGTGGTGGCGTGCGGCTGCAGGCGCTGGAGACGATGACGGCTCCCGAGAGCTCCTCCGACGAAGTGGATGGTACGCACAGGCATGCCTTGCGAAGGGGATCCAAGATCTATCCTTGAACACAGCAGAGACGGCTCGACGGCGGTGGTATGCGCAAGAAACCGAAGCGAAGCCGTAACCTAACTACGGCGAGCAATTACGGGCGGGCTGCGGTGGCTTGAGCTCAGTGGCCTAGGGCAAAGTGTGCGCACGAAAGAGGGGATCACGACACGGGTGGCGGCGCATTAATGGCCCCCTCGATGTCCGTGAAATTTGCTGAAAACAAGGCCCACCCGCACACGGCGATGAAATCCGACGGCGACACTTTGAGGTGACGTGGCTCAATCCTGGCCGTTGGATAAAGATCCAATGGTCAAGCGGTTAGGGTTTGGGTCCGGTTCGGTCGGGCTCGATCAAACTCGAGTCCGACTTGGTTGGTTGAACAGTACTAACCCGCTAGGGTTTCCAGCGTTTAAATATTTAAAAATAAATCTAGAAATTCATTTAATTTGGGAAAAATAGTAAAGTTCTCGGAAAAATTCTACAAAAATTCTGGAAAATATTTTGAGACATTTTGGACTCAAATAAAATATTTCCAACAAAACTTTATTTAAAACTTTAATTATTTAATTATCTCTAAAGGGAATAAATTCAAATTAAATCCAAATAATTCCCGGAAAATTCCAAAAATTCTCAAAAGTGCAAATCACCATTAAAATACATGAAAAACAAAAATTAGGGTGTTACACGATGCCATGAATTTGCTTATACCCTTTTGCCACCAATCGTGCCTTATAGATGTGAACGTTTCCATCGGCATCTATCTTTTTATTAAACACCCATTTGCACTCGATGGTTTTCACACCATCAGGCAGATCAACCAAGTTCTAAACTTGATTATCATGCATGGACTTTATTTCGGATCTCATGTTCTCCAGCCATTTCTCAGAGTCCAGTCCCACCATCGCTTCCGCATAGTTCTTGGGCTCATCATTGTCCAACAAGAAAATGTCACGCTGTTCCATAGCAAGGAACATATACCTCTCGGGAGCGCGGCTTGCCCTTGTAGACCTTCGTGGGACTGGTGCCTCTTCCATCGGTTCTGCAACGTTTTGCATCTCCTCATGTGGACCAGTGGGAGCTGAAACATTTTTAGATGTTTCCCGAATTTCTTCGAGTTGCACCTTGCTCCCACTGGCTCTTTTGAAAAACTCTTTTTCCAAAAAGACACCATTCCGGGTGACAAACACTTTGCCCTCCTCCCGGTTATAAAAGTAATACCCTACAGATCTTGTGTACCCCACAAAGAAGCACTTGTGTGATTTGGCGTGGAGCTTATCTGACATCAAATGTTTAACATAAGCCTCACAGCCCCAAATCTTTAGGTAAGACAAATCGGGATGTTTCCCTTTCCACATCTCATATGGTGTCTTACTTACGGATTTCGATGGAACCCTATTTAAGGTGAACGCAACAATATCTAGAGCATGTCCCCAAAGAGATAATGGAAGATCAATTTGACTCATCATAGATCGAACCATGTCCAACAGAGTTCGATTCCTCCGTTCAGACACTCCATTCAACTGAGGCGTCCCTGGCGGAGTCAATTGTGAAACAATTCCACAACTCTTAAGATGATCATTAAACTCATGGCTCAAATATTCACCTCCATGATCAGATCGCAGAAATTTGATTGTCTTGCCCAAATGATTTTGTACTTCATTCTGAAACTCCTTGAACTTTTCAAAAGATTCAGACTTATGCTTCATTAAATAGATATAGCCATATCTACTAAAGTCATCAGTAAAAGTAATGAAGTACTAAAATCCACATTTGGCCACAACGCTCATTGGTCCACATACATCTGTATGTACTAAAGCCAACAATTCACTGGCCCTCTCACTTGAACCAGTGAATGGCGTCTTAGTCATCTTGCCAAGTAAACAAGATTCGCATGTGTCAAATGATTCGAAATCAAATGAATCAAGAAGACCATCTCTATGGAGCTTCTGCATGTGTTTCTCATTTATGTGGCCTAAGCGACAATGCCATAAATAAGTGTGATTAAAATCATTTGTTTTGAGCCTTTTAACATTAACATTATAGACAAATTTATCTTCAAGTTGTAGCACATATAGCCCATTCAATAATGGACAATGACCATAGAGCATACCATTGAAATAAATTGAACAACGTTTGTTCTTTATTACAAAATCAAAACCATCTTCTTCCAAACATGAAGAAGAGATAATGTTTCTGCTCAAAGCTAGAATGTAATAACAATTATTCAATTCCAAAACTAATCCTGAAGGTAACGATAAGGGATAAACGCCAAAAGCCACTGCAGCAACCTTTGCGCCATTGCCGACGTGAATTTCCACTTTACCACTTGCACAACTTCTAGTCCTTCTTAGCCCCTACAACGATTTGCAAGTGTGAATCATCGATCCGGTATCAAATACCCATGACTCGTTAGGACAAGTAGCAAGATTAATTTCTATAATATTAATACCTGAAGTGGAAGCCAAAGTTCCATTCTTTTTATCCTCCCGATATTTCTTGCAGTTTCTACGCCAATGACCAGGTTTATGGCAGTAGTGACATTCATCGGAAGCTGCAGGACCACCCTTGGTCTTACCATCATGCTTAGGTTTCGGGTTTGAGATCACATCCTAACCCTTGCCTTTTGCCCCACACTTCCTTTTCTTACCACCATCCTTTTGGACCATCATCACATGATTATTGCTTTTCTTGATGCTTTCCTCTGTTGTCTTAAGCATCCCATGCAGTTCAGACATGTTTTTCTCCATGACATTCATACGAAAGTTCATGATGAAAGGCTCGAAGCTTGCAGGAAGCGACTGGAGAATCACATCAGTGGCCAACTCTTGGCTTAAGGGGGAGTTCAGTTTCTCCAAGTTCTCAATGTAACCAATCATCTTGATCACATGAGGACTCACCAGACTACCTTCAATTAGCTTGCACGCAAACAGAGCTTTTGAGATCGAGAATCTCTCAGCCCTAGCTTGGTTCTCAAACATGCTACGAAGGTCTGTGATCATAGCATAGGAATTTGTGTTCTCATATTGCTTCTGAAGCTCAGAGTTCATTGTAGCAAGCATGAGACAACCAACATCAACCTCATCATTGACATGCTTATCATAAGCACGTCGTTCAGCAGCAGTAGCATCATCAGCTAGTTCCTCAAGATATGGCTCCTCAATGACATACTCCTTTTTCTTTTGCTTGAGAACAATTCTCAAGTTACGATACCAATCAATGAAATTTGTTCCAGAGGGCTTTTCTCTCTCCAGAATCGATCGCAAGTTAAAACCAGAGTTATTGACAGTATTAGGTGCCATCTATAATAGTAAAGCAAAGTTTTAGCACAATGTTCATGTTAACATTCTATTAAACAATTTTAATAAAAGATGCTCCCATTAAAATCACTTTCCCTCTAGTGCATTTTAATAGGACAAGATCCATAGTCATCCAAAGATCTAGTGCACGGAAGCGACTCCTAGGACATAGGTAGGCAACCCCTTGCCAATCACATCGTATGTGACTCTTGTTCGTTGGGTGGCATCCAATGCCCTAGCTCCCAACACTGATGCCTCGAGGCCCAAAACCATTTTGATAGCCTCGATAAGTAAACCAATACTATGCGTGTGAAGTCCGACTTCATCCCAATGGTCAAGGAAATTAATGGCACCCTGCTGTATGCTGAAACTGCCAATTAACGTACAAGACCTTATGGGCGCAGCTATTGGAAGGGCATAGAACACTTAATTTTTCGTGGGAAACTATTCTATCATATGAAAATCATATCCACCAACTATGAAATATGAAGGAATAGCATGACAGGAATCATCACAAAAAATCATATTGACTTGTGAAATGGTATGGCCCGTGGCGTTCCGATCTCCATGTCCACCGAGTCACCATGCTAGAAGCCTCCATGATAATACACCAAGCTACTACTCATAATAGCTAGTAACAAATTACATGAGGATATGAGGCATCACAAATCAGCACGCAGGCTGTTATACAATAACATGGTAGCCCGAGCTGCAATTAACCATAGCACGCAGACTATGAAAATTACATTAATGCATCACATACACACAAGGGAGCCATACCATTCACATCATTCCTTGCAAAAAGAAGTTAGGCGCTAGATCGAATTTTAGCGCGCACGATGTGAACAAGTTTTAATTAGTGCCATCAGAATGCCTCAATTTTCATATGATCCTTGAGAAGGCGGCGACCACACCGATCTAGATCTGTTGGCATGATCTATTCAGCACGAGATACTACCCCAATGGAGTTACTGTAACACCCCGGCATTTAATATGCCCGAATGCTACCAAACATCGACTAAGCAACCTCTATGTACCACAATTACAAGTAAATTACAGCAAAGGGACAAATGCTAATACCGAAAAATTTCGGCAGCATCTCCTTTCTTTTTCCATGAATCGGAGCAACAACAAAGTATCACAAGTTATATCATAATGGAAAGCATCTAAAACAGCAATAACATGTGACATAGCAACAATATAAGTCCAGGATAAAGCATTCAACCACCTCATGAGCTAAACAAATCAAATAGTAAGACCGAGCACACAGTTAAGCAATTCTCCAAGTTTCATGGCAATACTTTCATTATCATGACTCCAAATGATAACACAGTGTAATTTGTGTGGAGCTACGTGTAGATGTGTAGCTAACCCCTTTTTCCCGCATGCCGGTTTCATGGTACCTAAGAAAAACAACATGAGCACAAGCGTGAGTTCATCACTCAGCAAGTATATTGCAATGGAACAAGAAAACACATTCCAATACCTTCATCACCACTTTTCACATACAACATCATACACATCTCATAATCATAGTGTAAGCATATCATTGACATCATCATAAATCATCCTCATATAACATCCTCATATAATGCAATGCAATGTAATGCAATGCGATGCACATATCTCCTGGAAACTCATACCGGTATGGTTGAGTACACACCCGTCGGTGTGCACCCTCTCCCCCCTTCCATCCTGAAGATGGAGGGTGCCTACTCCTCGCTTCTGTTCAACGCAGTGAATGGAATCACGATGTAGGACTTACTCATTGGCTCTCCGGATTAGTCATAACTTTCTCACCGACCTTCCCAGACTAGTTATGACTTTCTCACCGCCCGGGCCATGTAATCATGCCATGTATGCAATTATGCCAACATCATAATTAACTCGTACATTAACACATGACATCATAACATGATAAACATGCTCATCATATCATTGGAAATCATTAAAGCATGGCAAGTGATCATCTCATATAATCAATCTCATCTAGTCTCAACTAGCAACCTACAAACAGCTATCCATTACAATACACTTGCCTCAACCACGAGCGACGGATTGGCGAGAAGTAGAAGGCCCTCACGGGGTCACACCACCTGCACATAGGTACCACACACTCACAATCAAGCCCACAAAACAGTACGCAAACCCTCATCTACCCCGACATTGCCAACTACTCGCGATAACCAAAAACAGAGGTTCTGTCCCGTCGGGACAGCAGCCTTCCAAAAGGCATAACTTGAGTTTTGGGACTCCGAATCAATTAAACGAGTACATCCTCGCATAGCTTAGGAAATTTCCCAACTTTTTCTAGGTATATGGAAAGACTAATTCGGACTCTAAAGTTGTTTAATCTACAGATTACCGTGATCTGTTCCAATCGCGTCACAGATTTTAACACGCTCGGTAAAACAGCCATAACTTTCAAACGGCTGATCGGAATTTAACGTTCTTTATACCTGCTGAAAGGTATTAAAATTATCTACAACTTCTTCAATAGGCGGATGACCAAATTCGAATTCTAAATTGGCGAAAAACTAAACCCTAGGTCGACTGCTCATGCTGTCCAAAACAGAGAACGTGGCAACTTCTAGATCTAATCCAATCTACTCAAATCCAGCACCACCAATTGATCTAAAAACATGATATTGATCCTTAGAACAGTACCTAGCCCAATCCCAAGGAGTCCTATGGCCATACCTTCGCCCGACGCACGAAAACCCAATAGATCTCCTCCCGGATCCCTCCTCGCTCCTCGCTCCAAATCCACCGGATCTCCTCGTCGCGGAGCGCTCAAATGGACGGATCTTCGAGGTGATGAGGTGGACAACTCCCCTAGGGGCAGCAAGGGAGGTAGAGAGGGGAGGAGAGGGGTGGTGGCGCCATGGGGGAAGATGGAGAGGAAGGGGAAGGGTGGAGGCGCATGGGGGTCTAGGGGGTGGCGGCTATGGTTAGGAGAGGGAGTTTGGGGTGCACCAAGGGGTGGGGGCCAGATTTGGCTGCCCAAAAGTCCCCCCTGGGCCTAAACCCTTCCACCGGAGGCCCAACTCAACCCCTAAGGCCCAAAGTCCCCCGGAGAGGCCCAAACACCCGAAAACGGCCCAAAAACACGCTATAAACGGCATAACGTAAAGTTTTAACCTCCATTTACATATTTTATAATGTTTTGACCTCAACATCCACATTTTATAAGATTATGACACTCCGTGGTGTCACATTCTCCCCCCCTTCAACAGGATTCGACCCCGAATCCGAGACACGCCACTTCGCAAACAACCATATCGAAGAGAGCTATGGTTCACGCCTCAGAACCCGCTTAGAAGCCCTTACGATTTGCACCAGCCAACACTCAGAAGCAAGGAGCTAAGGATCAAAGACTGACAGCTCTAAAGATAACTCACATTCAAAACTTGCCAGGATTCTTACTCCACTTTGAAACACCGAGTACAAACATAAGGATTTAGAACGTCCCAAGCAAAAGGATAACTTCCTAAGCTGACAATGAAGGGAAACGGTCTCATATTCCTCATTTTTATGCATTCCTTGGCACTAAAGTGCCCGATCCCTTTAACCGATGTTTCTCCTCAGAAGAACACGGCACCAACCTCTAGAACCCTCTTCAGCTCCCACGCACAAAAGTGCTTTCACATATCAACCTCTCTACTATGGTTCATCGTGTTCTAGACGACGCGAACCAAGCAAGACACAACACTCCAAGACTACCAACTACTTGAACAATCGGCTAACACCTTGCAAAAGATTGACCATTTACAAAAGACCAATACCCACCACTGCCACCGAAGGAAAAACCTACTTTATAACCAAGGTCCTTAAAACCCGCAAAAACAATATCAACCGAGCAATCCACATCGGTTGACACAACTCGCTTAGAGCTCGGCGACAAAAGATCCAATACACTTCGAAAAGGAAAAGGAATTACTAGCAACCACCAAGTGGTCCACTAATAATTTAATCAACCCTACCGAGGGACACATCAATGACACAAGTCTCCAAGAAGGTTTGAATTGAGTCCTACACAACCTTCCTTTACTCTTCACTTCCAAACTAGTTACGATCAACCACTAGCAACGCCTAATATCTTAGGTCATTACAAACCCACACTAGATTCCTCTTTATAAGAAGGTTTAGCCCTCGCATTCTTCCTTTCAAAGAATCGGAACAAGGGTACAATCATTGAGTAAGCTCAACCAAGACCCATGAACCCAAAATGATCCACATCCAACAACTCGAACTCCAAGGTGCTAAAAGCCACATTGGAAAGAGTTCTGCAACAACCAAAGAGTACTCATTTCATTTTTCTTAGCCAAATCGCAAAGAAAACTCAAACCTCTAACACCACAGCCAAAACACCACAAATTATCCATTCTTTCTTTTCATACTAGGAAGAAATGGAAATCTCGATACATGACAAGAATGCACACTTTTCAAGAGCACTCCGGATTAGTCATATATCCATATATGACTTTCTCACCGACTTGGCTCACCGACTCATTTATCATTGAACATTTATAAACGATGCCATGCTTCATTTTCACCATTCACTCATCATGTGACAACAATACCGAAAAGTCATTCACCAAAAAACTTCTTCCTCGGTATCACATGATTGAAACACACATAACATTGACGGCTGCGCTAAATCATATAGACTATGACTGCAACACCGTTAGCTGGAACACACCACGTCATGTCAGAACCCACCATTTCTCGAAAGCTAAACTTGCAAAACCTCACATTTTAACCAAAATCAGCATTTTGGAAAAGAACATCGACTCCAAAGTTAAACATCAGCACACACAACCGCCACAAATGTTCTCAACAAGAAAGGGAAACTCATTTCCAAGAAGGGAACACTTCACTAACAAAATCACTGATGAAACATTCATAAAATCCACCCTTTTGAAACACTTGCAAACACCACACACATTTTCCAAATAACTCCAATTCTAGCCAAAAAGAGTCACAAATTAAATCCCAAGAAACTCCAACACAACCCACTATGTCCAACTGCTTCCTTTAAAATTTATTCCCAAAGAAAATCCAGGGCGAACGTGAAGGAGCGCGATCCACTTAAAACTTTTGGGTGTCAATCCATACTCATAGCACAACTAAACAAATGGGCAAAACCCAAAGATCAACACCAATCCCTACGAGTTTAGGGAAACTCTGACACACAACATAAAAAAACGCCTTGATCGAAAGCATTTGACCAAGATAGCAAACAACCAAACCAGTCCAAAAGGTTTTAAACACAAGCTCAGCATGAAACCCTATACTTATCTTTTAAACATTCAATATTCACTATTTACTCATCGAGAAACCCCTCAGGTTACAACAAGAGCTACAAAACAAATTCTTTCTCTTATTACCTTTCCCAATACTTATAAATAGAGTTTATGATGCTTATCCAAAGACATCCAATGAAGACTACGTCAACAAGATCCCCATGGACCAACATATCATATAACATCATATTCTAGATTGAAACAAATGCTCCAACAAATCTTTCAGCATGATCAACCAATGAATTTCATACAACCTATATGTAAACGTCTCAACAATCGAAACTTATTGTGTTAATAAGCGACTTCAACATATAAATATTATCTCCACAGGGAAGAATTCGTAAGTGAGATTAATTTATACTTTCATTAAGGATAAAATCATTCATCATGTTAATTATCCAAAGCTCACTCCATCGCAACATGTTAAAATTTTCCTCTACTTTAACCATGGTTTTCCAACGAGTAATATAAACAGTTACCACCACTACTTAGTCATCAATAACAACAAATGGGCATAATCATCAACCAACAACATTACTTTTAGCTACCCTATACATAGGTGATAACAAAATTACCACCACACAACATACTCCAACTATTTAAAATAGATTGAATACTAGCATTAACACTGCCCTTAACAACATCATTAACAATAAGTCGTATGTCTTCTCAATTGATATCAATACTAGCATTGTAGAGACACAACTGCATACTTCCAAATATACTAGTAGGTTGCAACAACATAAATAGCAACTCTAATCAACTTCCAAATTAAAGCCACTAGTCAACATGATTAAATTTCTCTATTAACCCGTTAGATTAGAACATCTTTAAACAATCAGCAAGGTTTCTTTAACAGTATCATTAATTTACATCATCTTAATGTTCTAACTATGCATCAAGGTTTAAACTTTTAACATTAACAAGGATCATAAGCACTTTTAAAGCATGGCAATAGATTCTAAGCATGTATATTAACGCATTTAATCATTCCCACTATGGGGTACTCTACATCACTAGAGGTTCACCTAATCTTAAGCTAAAGGTAACAACTACATTTAATTGTTTCAACTCGCAAATTAACTTAACAATACGTCATTCCATAAACCACATTGGTACATACTACATAACATGCTAAACAACAATTTTCACTTTTGACAAGTAATTTCAGTCAAACGAATACTTACTTTATTTGCAGCATTTTTTTTCTTTTAATACTCAACCAAAACTCACAAAGAAGCTTGACTCTCAAAGTTGCAATGAGACAAACCCAAACTTGATCATGCAAGAGGAAATTCTTCAAAACACTTTTCAATCTCAAAGACTCCCATAGAGGAAAATGGTTGAAACACAATTTTCTTAAAAGGGAACCAAGCGATCAAGTAATCCATTTCAAATAAAACCTTAACACCAAACCCCAAACTTTCACGAAACAAGAAGGGATTTCAAAGATGATTTCTCAAACCAGTAAAATGACGAAATCAAACACCATTTACTCCTACAAAGTCACAGAACTTCAGCCCTGACAACCAAGTCTGGCATAACGCCGCAATAACTCTTTTGACCTCGGAGAAAGACAAACACAGGAATAAATTGAATGCTTCTCCCCATAAAGCAATCAACAAACTAAGCATCAAAGCTGGAAAGGCGACCAAAAGAAGCGCAACACTAGACTCTTCTTCTTCGTCTTCAACCAAGGAAGACAAAACCACATACCGCATACGGAACAATTCGCGAAAATCCAAGACCAAACACTTTTCTTTTGATTTCAATCGACTAAAAACCAAGAAGACCAACCAAAACCGACAGTCAGAATGGTGAAAAGCATCCGAAGGAAACCACCATCAACTCTTCTATTTGTCTCCAGCCAACTACCCGATCTACGATAGAAAAGGTAAGCACTCTTTCCCCACAAGGGGTTAATAGTTCTTCGGTGATGGCTTTAACCGGCCATACCGTCAAACCACACCCTTACTATTAATAAAAGTGGTGACCGAAACCCTTCGGCACCACAACCCCACTTTATCACAACAACAAGAGCAATTCAATCATTTATCTCATTGACATAGCAACATGTATTGTCAAATGAAGCATTCAACATCAAATTTTAAATACAACATTTAAGCGTAAAGAAACGATACCCATACCCTTTTCCTACTGTGCATCCATGTGTGTCAAATTTTAGATTAGTTATACCACTTTTGCAAGTTTTAATGTTGCTATCCTATGACAAAATTTTAGTTAAAACCTAAGCCATGTTTCTAAAAGCCATGTTTCTAAGTTATTCCACATCACATTTTAGTTGTACCCTATAGCATGACACTAAAAATACACATTCCAAGGACCTACAGCCCGCTCTGATACCAACTGTAACACCCCGGCATTTAGTATGCCCGAATGCTACCAAACATCGACTAAGCAACCTCTATGTACCACAATTACAAGTAAATTACAGCAAAGGGACAAATGCTAATACCGAAAAATTTCGGCAGCATCTCCTTTCTTTTTCCATGAATCGGAGCAACAACAAAGTATCACAAGTTATATCATAATGGAAAGCATCTAAAAGCAATAACATGTGACATAGCAACAATATAAGTCCAGGATAAAGCATTCAACCACCTCATGAGCTAAACAAATCAAATAGTAAGACCGAGCACACAGTTAAGCAATTCTCCAAGTTTCATGGCAATACTTTCATTATCATGACTCCAAATGATAACACAGTGTAATTTGTGTGGAGCTACGTGTAGATGTGTAGCTAACCCCTTTTTCCCGCATGCCGGTTTCATGGTACCTAAGAAAAACAAACTAAGCACAAGCGTGAGTTCATCACTCAACAAGTATATTGCAATGGAACAAGAAAACACATTCCAATACCTTCATCACCACTTTTCACATACAACATCATACACATCTCATAATCATAGTGTAAGCATATCATTGACATCATCATAAATCATCCACATATAACATCCTCATATAATGCAATGCAATGTAATGCAATGCGATGCACATATCTCCTGGAAACTCATACCGGTATGGTTGAGTACACACCCGTCAGTGTGCACCCTCTCCCCCTTCCATCCCGAAGATGGAGGGTGCCTACTCCTCGCTTCCGTTCACCGCGGTGAATGGAATCACGATGTAGGACTTACTCATTGGCTCTCCGGATTAGTCATAACTTTCTCACCGACCTTCCCAGACTAGTTATGACTTTCTCACCGCCCGGGCCATGTAATCATGCCATGTATGCAATTATGCCAACATCATAATTAACTCGTACATTAACACATGACATCATAACATGATAAACATGCTCATCATATCATTGGAAATCATTAAAGCATGGCAAGTGATCATCTCATATAATCAATCTCATCTAGTCTCAACTAGCAACCTACAAACAGCTATCCATTACAATACACTTGCCTCAACCACGAGCGACGGATTGGCGAGAAGTAGAAGGCCCTCACGGGGTCACACCACCTGCACATAGGTACCACACACTCACAATCAAGCCCACAAAACAGTACGCAAACCCTCATCTACCCCGACATTGCCAACTACTCGCGATAACCAAAAACAGAGGTTCTGTCCCGTCGGGACAGCAGCCTTCCAAAAGGCATAACTTGAGTTTTGGGACTCCGAATCAATTAAACGAGTACATCCTCGCATAGCTTAGGAAATTTCCCAACTTTTTCTAGGTATATGGAAAGACTGATTCGGACTCTAAAGTTGTTCAATCTACAGATTACCGTGATCTGTTCCAATCGCGTCACAGATTTTAACACGCTCGGTAAAACAGCCATAACTTTCAAACGGCTGATCGGAATTTAACGTTCTTTATACCTACTGAAAGGTATTAAAATTATCTACAACTTCTTCAATAGGCGGATGACCAAATTCGAATTCTAAATTGGCGAAAAACTAAACCCTAGGTCGACTGCTCATGCTGTCCAAAACAGAGAACGTGGCAACTTCTAGATCTAATCCAATCTACTCAAATCCAGCACCACCAATTGATCTAAAAACATGATATTGATCCTTAGAACAGTACCTAGCCCAATCCCAAGGAGTCCCATGGCCATACCTTCGCCCGACGCACGAAAACCCAATAGATCTCCTCCCGGATCCCTCCTCGCTCCTCGCTCCAAATCCACCGGATCTCCTCGTCGCGGAGCGCTCAAATGGACGGATCTTCGAGGTGTTGAGGTGGAAAACTCCCCTAGGGGCAGCAAGGGAGGTGGAGAGGGTAGGAGAGGGGTGGAGGCGCCATGGGGGAAGATGGAGAGGAAGGGGAAGGGTGGAGGCGCATGGTGGTCTAGGGGGTGGCGGCTATGGTTGGGAGAGGGAGTTTGGGGTGCACCAAGGGGTGGGGCCCAGATTTGGCTGCCCAAAAGTCCCCCCTGGGCCCAAACCCTTCCACCGGAGGCCCAACTCAACCCCCAAGGCCCAAAGTCCCCCGGAGAGGCCCAAACACCCGAAAACGGCCCAAAAACACGCTATAAATGGCATAACGTAAAGTTTTAACCTCCATTTACATATTTTATAATGTTTTGACCTCAACATCCACATTTTATAAGATTATGACACTCCGTGGTGTCACAGTTACCAGCCGGTAGGGGTAATGCACGGCACGAAATAAAACAAGCACGAACTAATCTTTTGATCGTGTAGGCCCCTCGAGAAGGTTGTGCGCATGTAGCCTCGATCTGTTGTCTAATATCATAGATGGCATATGACAGAAGTCCAGATGGTGTTTCCAGCCGGTATGGACCAGTCGTGGCACGATATAGATAAAGCACGAACTAATCTATTTGGCCTCATAGCACTATCAACTCGAACCTCATGAACCCTATACCGATTGATCGCATCAACCCGTGACCAACTCAACAGCATATCAACATATGTGCAGCATCCAGATCCAAGACAACGCAAGATCGGCTATGATACCACTGAAGGAGAACGCGGTGCTACGCTAGCCGAAAACAAATCTTTTCTACCGCGAACACCCAGGAAACATGCGAGTCAGAGATCATGGAGCATTACCCTTGGAGCACGTTTGCAGCGGAAGTAGAGTGGGTGAAGCCTCCCTGCGTGCTTCGAAGCATAGTACATAGTCGAACACGACGTGGTACAACTCCTCGTCACGGATCGCCGTCACAACAGCGTCGTTGTAGTCGCACAATTGATGTAGCGATTGAATCGATCAGCGCCGACGCAAGAGCGATGACGCCTCTACGGTATCCACAGGTTTGGGGAGGGATCACCGCCCGCTGGTGTGCTAGCACCCACACGTGCGGCTAGGGTTTTAAGGGTAGTGGGACACGGTGGCAGCTAGGCCTTGTGGTGGGGAGACTATCACTCCGCTCGCCCCCACGCCTCCTTTATATAGAGCGCACTAATGGGCCTTCTGTAATAGAAGCTCACTAGGGCTTGCACTAATGGATCTTCTACAATAGAAATCCATTAAGACGCTAGAGGATCCAAATCCACATAAACCCACTAATGGATCCAATCCATTAGACATGATCCAACCCGTTAAGTGTGTGACCCATTAGGCTCATGTACAAGTCGGCCGCCGTCCCAGAGAACCCCTTTTCTAGACCACAAGTCAATAGCAGTACCTAGCAGCACATATTGACCCCCGAATGTACATAATAATTGAATCAACTGAACCTTGATATACTCACATAGTATCCTTTTGCCACACGATATCAGTCAAGCTCAAGGCGAGAAGAGTGCCACCCTTGTGATAGCTCGACAAATTCACTCGTCAATGTAATGGATATAATTCGTGATTAACTCTTTAATCACTTTGGCCTGGCCATACACTTTTCCTTATCCATCCACACCGAGGGGCCCAGAGATATCTCTCCCTTTATCAAGGAGGGGCAAATTCCATCTTGATCTCTTACATCTCACGTCATGTTTCATGGTATACCCGTAAGCTACTTTTATAACTCCCCTGTTATGGTGAAGTGTTTGATTGCCCCAAAGTATACAATTACATATGCTGAGAATCAATAAGAAGCTCAGGTCAAAGGATCATATAGGTATATCACTCGAGACTACATCCTGATGGCACTTCTTAAGATAACAATCTCAGCAGTGTCTCGGAGCAGGTCTCTCCAACCCCATGTTCTCTAACATGTGCCCACATTATTGATTTGATATCTCCATATCTGTGGTATGTAAAACATTACCATCAATCAATATATTTGCTAGTCAAATCACTATTGTCCCACATAATGATATGTGACCAGGGATCATTTAGAATAATATCATATGACCAATATGTTTCACAATTAAGTCATACTCAATGAACAAAGGAGTGACATTTATTCATGGAACTGATAAGTACACGAACATAGACGTATGATATAATCATCTCACGTGATTGCCTCTAGGGCATATCACCAACAGTGTGCGTGCCTGAGGATCGTCTTCACCTCGCGCACCTTTTGCCCTAGCCGCCGCCGCTCGTAGAGCTCCGTCGTTCCCACGATTGCTCGTCGGAGTGGGAGGAGTAGCCACCGAGGTCTTTGCCATTTTCCGTCGTTCTCTGTCGTTCTCCACCGCGACTAAGGCCAGATCCGAGACCGTCACGACGAGATGCATCTGGGAGTACCACTCACTTCGTCGGAGAGGCGCCCAATCGCCGTTAGCCGTGTCGTCGTCCCCAGCGCCGGTCAGCCTGCTCCGCCGCGACATCGCCGGTCTTCGCGAGCTCGGTGACCATTAGATCAAGATCTAACCACTCAGGTAAGCCCACGTATCCATCCCATTGATTTCACTAGATTAGATCTCGATCGTTGGATCTAAATTGAACGGCGTGGATGGAATAGCACGCCGCGGCTAGCAAAATAGCATGCCGTAGCACGTTTGTTTTGACCGTCAGATCAAGATCGTACGGTTAGATTGAATCGCGTAGTTCTGTTATTTCATGAGATTAGATCTATTACCAACCGTCAGATCTAGAATGGATGGCATAGATTGGGCCACGCCGCAATAGCACACCAATAGCACGTGAATAGCATGCCAATAGCATGTGAATAGCACACCTTAGCACGTTGCCATTGGGCCATCGAATTTAGATCGAATAACTCAGATCTAGCGTTGAGTTCGGATCGCTCCGAACTCGGTGAAACCGTAGCCATTGGATCTAGATTGAGCCACGTATGCTTGATTAAGTTCGGACCGGACCGATCTTGATTAGATCTGGACCGTCGAATTTTGAATCAACGGCCGGGATTGAATAACACATCCCGTGCAAGAAAATAGCACGTCCCGTGCAAGGAAATAGCACGCCGCGCTCGGTGACGTCAGCGATGACGTCATCAGTGGGTCCACTTGTCAGCGACACGTTATTTTCCAAAAAATATATTTTTATTTTTATTAATTTATTGCTAACGTCATACTTCGGATTTTTCAATAGAAAAATAAATGAATTTATTCGGTTTATTCTTTTAATGTTTTTTTCAAACTTCAAATGGCTATAACTTTTGTGTTTTAACTCCGATTTGAGTGATTCCAATTTCTAAAATTTTGTAAAATCAAGATCTATTTGATTCTAAATTTTATTTGATTTTTGGACTTGAGTTGCTATTGGTTTTATTTATTTATTTATTGCTATTTTCATCCGTTACGAGTAGACGTTGAAGTGCCCGAAGGTTTCGAAGGTGATGTTTTGACCCAGGATCCAGTTCAAGACCAAGGACAAGTACTTTTTGAAGGTAAGTTATGCTTTGATCATATTGTTCCCACTTTTGAAAATTATTTTGATTTAAATTATTGCAAGCTAATTTAATTTGAAAATGCTTTGATTAATTCTGGGAATTAGTTAAATGCCAATTTTGCTGTATGCCACCTTGACATAAATAATTGTATGCTATGAACCCTTTATCACCCTAGCTTGATTTAAGTAGTTGGACAATATTAAATTGCCAACATGGGTTAATTAGCACGTTTGTAGTATGATTAGCCTTGCCCCGTGTTATGACGTGATTTTGGAGTATCAAATATTAATGTTGACTTAATGAGATATGAAACATGTTTTTGAGAAGTGTCATGTGTTGTTGATGATGTTGATGGCACATGGTGCATGGTAATCAACTGGGTGTTTAACTGATTTAGACCGGGGCATGTGGCAAGATTGTTCTGGAGGGCCAAGAGTGGTATCGGGAACATCGATTTGGTTTTGATAATTGGGTAGTCTTGCCCTGGTTAACCTAAGGACTTAGCCTTGCAAGCCTTTGAACTGAGTTCATCATGCAACCACATGTCTGGAATGGGACAGACCTAATTGAGTAGGTTGCTAATATCTTGCATGTGGTACCTCGCGGTGTCAGCTACACTTCTGTGTAGTTGTATGGGGGAGCGTACCGGGGCTGCGGCCAAGTACCCGTCCAACGGTTCATTGTCCTAAACTTCGCCTTTGCTAAGGGAAGGGTTAGTGTTCGACAACTGGGGAGGTTCACTTGTGGAATTAGAAGCTTCCAAAAGACTTTGTTACGGACACTCGCCTTTGTGGTGTTTGACTGTATCTTGTGGGTAAAGTATATAACCTCTGCAGAGTGTAAAATCTATTCGAATAGCCGAGTCCGCGGTATTGGACACTGCTCGGGGATTACAGTCAAGGGTTAGACTTTATGAAAATGAACTTGGTTTATGGATACTAGGTGTTGGAAATGATGAACTTGCTTTAGGATGATAAATGCTTTACTTGTGAAATTGTTTATGAAGTTATTATTTCTATTACTGTTTTACTGCCTTCAATCTATTATTATTATCTATGAATGTGCTTTACTGCAAAAGAACCATCTTAGCATATCCTTTGTAATAAGCCATGCATGTAGAATATTAGACTGCATCTTGTGCATGACTTGCTGAGTGCTTTAAGTACTCACCCTTGCAACAACAAAACATCAGTTGAAGAAGAATCAATGCTAGCACTAGAGGAGGAGTTCCAGGAGGAGCCGATGAACTAGGGGGAGAGCCCAGTCAGTTGCTTGTGGCATATTGGTTGACGCCACACGTTTCTTTATTTTCCGCTGCAAGTTTATTTGAATAAGACTTAAGCCCTGCGAGGCGTACTTTTGTAACTTGACCATAAGGTCGAGAAACCGGTTATATTTCCTTTCAATAAAGTACTTTACTATTTCGTTAAGTATGATTGTGGTAATTACCGATGTTGAGACTGTGTGCACTAGCGTGATCCTGGACTAGTGCTGAATACACAGATCGTCCGGATTTGCATATTCAGGTCCCGACAGAGCCATACGGGAACTAATCTAGCCAATGAATTTGTCAAAGGAGTCATGTCTATGAACATTGAGAAGAAGTTAGTTGCTCTCACTCTAGACAATGCTTCATCCAATGATAAATGTGTTATAGAAGTCGTGATGGAGCTTATTAAGCGTTCTCCCTTGATATGTGATGGGGCCTTCCTTCATGTGAGATTTTTATGTCATATACTAAACCTTGTTGTCCAAGATGGTTTGAAAGTAATTGCATCTTCAGTTCAAAATATAGAGCTACTACTGTTATTGTGAAGAATTCTCCATTGCAATGGGATGAATTTCAGAAGTGTGCAATAGAATGTGACTTAGATAATAAATATAGTCTTTCTTTGGATGTGCCTACAAAGTGGAACTCCACATATGAAATGTTAAGGCAAGCTATTTACTATAAGAGGGCTTTTGAAAGGCTATTGTACTTGCACAAGGGTAAATATGAGAAGTGTGCTCCAACATATGAAGAATGGGATATGAAAGAATTACTATGCAAGTGTTTGCAAAAATTTGATGATGTTACTCATATTTTCTAAAAATTAATATCCAGCACCAAACCTATTTTGGTGAAAATTTTGTGAGATTAAGCTTGCACTTGAAGAATGGTGTGGTAGTGTTGATGTTACTATATCTTCTATGGCTAAGGCCATGAAGCCAAATATGACAAGCATTGGGATAAGTTCAACATAGCTCTTGCTATCGCATGATTTCTTGTTCCTAGATAAAAGAAAAGGCTGGTGGAATATTTTATGAAGAGGATTTATCATGAGAGGGCTGCTCATGAAGTTAATCAATTCATTGATGTTATGAAAAAATTGTTCGAAGCTTATCAAGCCAACCCACCTACATCATCAAACTCTAATCCAGAAGGACCTTCTCAGCCACTCAGTAGTGTCGACTTTGACATTGAACAGTTCTTGTATGAGGATACAACTTTGCCAACACACGGTGGTACAAATGAATTGGAGGCATACATGAGTGAAAAACCAATTCGATGGGTTGATCCCAGTGGTAAGGATGCACGGTTTGACATATTATCATGGTGGAACACACATCAAGAGATTTATCCTATTCTCTCACGAGTAGCCTGTGACATGTTAGCTATTCAACTATCAACAGTTGCTTCAGAGTCGGCTTTTAGTGCTGGTGGACGTGTTGTTGATCCATTTCGTAGTCGATTAGAGTCAGGGTGGTTGAGGCTCTAATTTGTACCAAGGACTGGGCATCTTCATCTAGGAAAGGTAATAATAAGTCATTTAGTTCATAGTTTACACCACTTTCAACTTTTGTTTACTAGCTTCATGACATTTTTAAATTCTAGGTTCTAAGCAAAAGATAGCATCACTTGTTGATGAGTTGAGTTGGATTTGCATATGGAGGAAAATAATATGCTACTACAAACATGAACGATGAGGTTTCATAATTGTCAATTTTCCTGCTATGTTACTGTCAATTGTTGTTCTTATTATCCATATCGCAAATATTACACTTTGATAGATTGTTAGTTTTGTTTTGTGGTGATAGTGCTTCTATACAATGGTTTGTCTTGTATGCAAAAATTGCTTCTATGCAATTTTGTCTTGTATTCCAAAAAATACACTTTGATAGATTGTTAGTTATCGCTGCACTCCATGATTCATAAGATTTTACATAATTCCCATTAGCAATATGGTGTGTCATTTTTGGTGATAGAGTTGTTATTTTAGTTTTGCTATCAATAACTATTTTTTTATGTCAATCGATATATTTTTTGTAGGATTAGAGGATGTATGTGGCAGACAACGACTAAGGCATGGTCATAGGGATGGCTGGATACTGTCTTGTGCTCTATCCTATCCTATAATTGTGATATTGTGATGTACTTGGCTTTTGACTATGGCTACCATGTAACAGTTTAAGGTGTGAGGGTTGTGACTTGTGACTTACTACAATGCTACTAGCTAGTTACTACTTACTACTCCATAATTTGCCCTAGTCATGTGCTTGCTTAATTAGCCTCTGTTATTATCGACAGATGTACTTAAATCTATTTGTCAATCTACTAATGTAGTTGCATTTTGGATATAATATGGTTGATTGATCCTAATATGTGTGATATATATGGTTTCTGCTTTCACGCATTATCCGAGTAAATATTTGTGATCGAAACTAACCGTATTTGGAACGATCTGTATTTGCTCGATCCATATTCGTGACCGAGATAGTCCGTATTTGTATTCAAATCTGACACTGTCTGTATCCGACTCCAATTTCGAGAAAAAAATATGGAATAGGATACAGGATGAACGAAATCCTTCCGTAGCCACTCTGTTTGCACCCCTAGTATACCGTCCACAGGGCGGCTAGCTACATATACGCGCTGGCCTCACCTATTGTTTATTGCGACTTCACTGTTAACAATGCTTCTTACTTTTTGTTTATCCCGGCGCTAAGCGTAATTAGGTGGCCAGCAAGCTTATCAGCATGACAGCATGTGAACCTAGTACGTATTGTGATGCTACGCGGGACATCTAATTAATATTTGTTTGGAGTTTGGACGGAGCTAGCAGAAGCGACAAATCCCTGGTTTGGTTGGGTTCATTGAACGGAGGCGCGTCAAATGGAAAAGAGGCAGGCAGAAGTGTAGTTGCACTGGCTGCTAATTTTTCCAATTGGCAAAATTGCACTCATTGACTAATCGATTTCGTGCGTTAATTAGTTAAACACAATTCCATTTTTGTTTACGTACGTTCACCTAAATGAATGAAATACCCCTACCTTCTTAATTAATTAAGAAGCTAGGTTGCAACATGGATGGATAATGAATTGGTCAGTACAATAGATGGATGCACTATAGGTACGACGTCAGTACGTGATAAACGTAGGAGACATTGGCTTTTTATATCTAAGGAAAAATACGCTCCAAAATTAAAGGTCAAATAACACTAGCGAATGTAAGCACGTAGGTCACCAAATATCGATTATAAGATCATTATCGATCAATATCACTACAGGAATCGACACTATTCCGTTTTCGTCGGTTTACCGATAAAAATAAACCGGCGAAAATATGTTGATGAAAATACAACTATTTTCGTCGGCCGGGAAGGCCAACAAAAATAGTGTCCGTCACCGCATTAGATGACGTGGAATCTCTATTTTCGTCGGCAGAGGCCGACGAAAATACTTTTTAAAATTTTAAAAAATATATAAAAAAACATTCCTGTTTGCTATTTTCGTCAGCATTTTTCTTCTATTTTCGTCGGCCTTAGCCGACGAAAATACTTTTTTATATTTAAAAAAAAATATAAAAAACATTCCTGTTTGCAATTTTCGTCAGTAATTTCTAAATTTGAAAGCTGACAATGAGGATATAGTATCGTGAGGGAGACATAACCTATTTGAATATGACAGCATCAAGTTCAACGCAAGTGCAAACATGCAAACAGCACCATTCTTTTAATTATGTTTTAAAATAAAATTTATTTTTACATGCAACAAAATATTGTTGTATTTTTCATAATAACTAAGAGTTGGACATTTGTACTACCATCAACAAGTTTGACCTGTGATGTATATACAGAAATACATAATTATCAGTCAAGTCATATACAACCTATTAAAGTAAAAGCCAACACATTATGGACACATTTCTTTTTTATATGATTAATGTACTTTATCTTCATGAACTATCAATCAACAATGGTGCAGGAAAAACTGAGTTAAAGAATCTTAAGTAGATATGGTTACCTAATGACACTTTCGTAGGCCAATATAACTGGTGGCAGAGAAATTTCTAGAGGAAACTCATCAACTTGGTAATTCTCCCTTTCAACAACCTGAGATACCATCAAAGTGATGTTATCAATTGGAGAAACACCATGTGATGGTTCTCTACCTTCACCTTCGCATTTAGAAAGTGCCAGGTATGCATGAACTAAGCCTGAAAATATATGTATATTAGGCTAACAGTAAGTTTTGAATGTACAATTACATGTACCAATGGCTAATGACCTTGATAAGAACGAAAGATCAGCCCTTAGCTCCTGAGCTCCCCTGAAGTCAGTCACCGCCAAATCTGGTCGATTCAATGAAAGATGCAGATTGCCCTTAAAAGCAGTAAGCAAACAATAAGTTTCTTCATATGGGTAAAGAAAGACGAAGATGGTAGCAGGCACAAATCACACACAGCTTTGTTGTAATGCCACCCAACCATTGTTGTGTGCTTTATTGCAAACACACTTTCAACAATACTTTCAATGCATGAATATACTGGTATAATAATACAAAAATCAATCGTTATGAACTCTGGTCAAGCTTTTGCAGTATTACCTTCATAATATAGCCGATTATATGCCTATCATCAACTCGGAGGCTCTGTTAAAGGAAAACATTGCAAGGAACATTAGATGGAATGAAGAATGATAGCTTCCAGTATTGCACAAAACAAATCTGTCAAAGGTATATACCTTTTCAGCATATGTCAAAGCTTTTCTTTCGTCTTTTCTTTCCCATAGTGCGGCAAGAGCAACACATGTTTCTGGTCTTGCAGGGTCAATATGCAGCATGTCATGTACCAACTTGTTTAGCTTAGTGTAGTCAGATTTTGATTTTAGGAGAATTGCATACTCATCCATATATTTCATGATGTTTGGATCAATTAACCGAGCCTGCAAGGAGCAAATGATTTAACTCATATAACTTAGTACATGTTAGCACGTATTCCAAAAGCATCCGAGTCTAAGTCTCTACTTGTCAATGTACCTTTTGAAGTTGAATCCACCAAAACTAAATTTGAAGTTGAACTACAGACTTAACTAGTTTTCAAAATACTGAGGAGCACAATGGCAGAAAACTTGAAAAAACACAAAAACAGAGAAATACTATGCCTAGCAGTTAGCACTTTAATATAATCACTTACAAATTCTTAACTAATGAAGGCACAAGTCTTGTGATCTGAAAGTGCATGCACAATAACTAAGTGTTCCTTCTGGACCTTCCAAACTAAAGCTAGGCAGTGATTCTTGGTTTGCTGTGATTTTGTTGCAGATGATACTATCCTTTTAGCTACCATTTGCGCTCATCCCACTTTTCAAGTTCAGCAGTAGCAGAAGCAAGATGGGACCGCACAAGAACTCCATCAATGTACACACACCGGCTCAGGAAAACTAAATTCTTGCTGCTTGTTCATTTATACACCTACATGCATGCATGCACCTTAATAATTGAGCATCCCCAATACATCATGAGCTAGCCTAGCTTTCAAAAAAAATGATCTAATGATCGATCCCTTTATACCATGTTCTTAATCAATGATATGTGAATGCCTGCACTACTAGTAGTACATGTCCAAGCTGAACCAAACAAATAGTAACATAAACGAGGACTAACATGTCGAAACAACCATTCAACCAACCAAGTTGGACACATCCTTTAATATCCTTAATATAATTTGCCAAGAAATGTTGAGCATTTACTGATACTACTAATAATTTGCCCTCCATTGGTCCCTTTTCTTTAATATAATCACTTGCAATAGTAAAACTCTTTCATACCTAGGATTGTTAAGAACTTCATATGTTACCACCTTTCGAGGAACCAGTGGTGTGTGACTGGAAGTATTTTAACGCATTTGTGTTCCACCATAAACACCATACTAAGATGAAATACAACTTCCATTTCATTGTTCATAGTTTCTATACTTGCATCAGAAAATCTTACTACAAAACCATTGGCTAGTGGCCTGGTGTGCATGTAGTTGATGTACATGAGTTGGCTTTGTATTTCTAAAGCAGGTTGCAAAATTATCTTTGGAATCAGTTTGTCATGTGAAATTGTTACAGCAGGTAGTCAATTTGTTCTATTAGCAAATGGCATACAAGACACAATTTGAGTTTTTGCTTATAGCTATGTTGCTCAGAACCCATAAACCTTCAGTCTACTGACAACCATTCAAACAACCATTCACATTCAAACATCCATTCAACCAAACAAGACCATTTTAGAAGACAATCTGAACCTACCTTGTCAGCGGCGGCGCGGCTCGGGGACGTGCGGCGGCGTCGAGGCCTCACGCCACGGCTCGGGGATGTGCGGCGGCGGCACGGGGACGGCGTAGGGATGGTGCGGGGAAGGCGCGGAGACGTCGCGGGCGGCGGCGGCGTGGGGACGCACAGCGTGGGGAGATGGAGACGGAACCAGGCATGGAGAGAGCTAGGGCAAAAGCTAGCGATCGATCTGACTGGGCTTTTTGGGCTGGAAGTAGTTTCGTCAGCTCAGACCGACGCAAATAGCCCGGCCATGCCACGTGGCCTATTTTAAATCGGTCGGACCGACGCAAATAGGTGCTCAACTATTTTCGTCGGCCTTGCCAATGATGCTGACGAAAATAAAGTTAATTGCGTCGGTTCATATCTGACCGACGAAAATAACCAGTTATTTATGTTGGCCTATTTCTGGCCGACGAAAATATTTCGGGCCGATGAAAATAGTGTCGATTCCTGTAGTGTATATAGCTAAAATTTCAAAAGTTTATCGTACGTATCAAAACAATATAATTTTGTGAGGTGGAGGGAGTAAAACATAATTTGAGCTTTTACAGCTCATGCAGCATTGCTATACTTGTAACATCATGATTTAAAATTCGTTTAAAGTCTAGCCCACAATAGAAGACCCACGATATGCATAGCAGACATGCATGCATGCAGTTCTACTGGCGGCTAGCTCTACTGAAATTAATTTTTCCAATTGGCAAAATTGCACTCGTTGACTATTCGATTTCGCGCGTTAATTAGTTAATAAACTCTGAACGTGCCATAGTGTGAAATGCATATGAAGAGGCACGACTCAACCAAGTCATACATTACAATTTCGAACGTCAAGTCCTCAAAGGTTCATGCATATGCATGTATGCTTTGGTTCTACATCGTACGTGTCACGGTGGAAAAAGTGATTTGCCAAGTTTACTATTACCTGTTGAGTGCCTTTTGGATGCTTTGAAAGTGCGCCCTAGCAAATTACTCTCTCTCTCTCGATAAATATAAGATCTATAGTTTAAATAGTCTTGTTTAAAAATATAAAGTTTGCATGTAGATTTAATGAGCATTTTCTACTATACCCTTATTTATTCTCTCTTAACCATATGCATTTATTCATTACCACCCAGTGGCGGACCCAGAAATTTTCTAGAGCCCGGGCACGCTTAAAGGAGGACAACAAGCTCACAAACTATTTACTGAGCTAATAACAAGGGACTAAATCACTGAAAGAAGTTTCTATCAAGTAGTAACTGGGTTTTTGTTAAAACCAGATGTTATTAGCTCGGTCTGTTGTTGAATTCGCGGAAGGACACTGTATTTTTCGTGATCTAGACTTTTGTTACATGGGCCCGAGCCCGGGCCCGTGCCCAGGCTGGCCGGGCCCTGGGTCCGCCTATGTTACCACCCACACAAAGTATTCTCTCATCTTCCAAGATAATTAAGAGGGGTATGTAAGTCATTTTCTCTTATGTTTTTCTTAATTTTACCATAATTTTAATGCTTGTGCAAAGTTAAAATATGTCTTATATTTATTAATAGAGGGAGTAGCAAAGAATTGTTTCTCATTGTTATGTTGTTGACCATGCATGCAGCAAAGAATTGTTCCAAGTCTGAACTAACCAATTAATTTATGGTTCACTCTAGCTACCATTCATGGCTACATGAGTTTATGTGTTTATACCACCAAAAGCCACATCGTAAAACTGAAGATACATGTACACAACGGGTGACGCTGATGTGTAGAGTAATGTGTCATCTAAATTGGTTTTACGCCATCGTCTTCGAGTTGGGCTCCGGTGTTAGCTAATTCATATTAGTAGAAAGTATATATATATATGCGACCTCTATAAATCTAACTAAACTTAGTCTCCCATCTTTTAAGCTAACCCAGGGTCTTCGTCAAGGAGATCCTATATCGCCTTAGTTGTTTTTTGTTTGTATACAAGGACTTACAACAATTACTGAAAAAAAAATTGTATGGGTTTCATTTACAGGGGTGTTCGCGTTTGCACAAAGTCTGTGGATCTCGCATCTTTTCTCCCGTACGTGGATCTCGCATCATTTGTTTGCGATGACAGTCTCATTTTTATGGAGACTAAGAAGTCGAAGGCCAGAAGATTAATGAACAAGATACTGGATGTTTATAACAAGTACAGAAATGTGAATTAGGAGAAGAGTTATGTCTTTTTTAGTCCTAACACTTCACTCAGTGAAAGGTTCAGTAAAGCAAGTTGTTATTGGTATTCAATTTGAAGATTTCAATGAGCACTACTTGGGTCTGATCACTGTTGTCAGTCCTTTAACGGCTGGAACTTTTGATTACATTGCTGAACGCACCCGTTGCAAGGTTCAAAACTGGAGTAGTGAGAAGAAACTCCCATATGCCTTTAAGGTGGTTCTGCTTGAAAATGCGGTACAGGCTCTTCCAGCCTAAAGCATGAGTTGTTTCCCGCTGTCAGTTTTTTATCGTGCAAGAAGCTAACCTCTCTTATGGCAACGTTTTGCTAGTGTGGTAATCTGGATCATCGATCAATGCATTGGAGCTCCTGGGAGAGTATGTCAATTCCGAAAGGAAGGGGAGGCATGGGATTCAAATACCTTCGCCTGTTCAATCTTGCGTTGCTGGAGAAGCAGGGTTGACGTACGTCTTATCGTCGTTATTATGCATTGGGTAATTTCATGTTAGACATGGTGCCACGCTGGGCATCTTGTACATGGCAAGCAACTCATCTGTCTGTCTATATATCTATCAATTTATTACATTGTTTGCACCAAGATTTGGCACACACGGAAAGTATCGGCCCAACTCAAATATGGAAAGTTTGACACGTGCAATGGAAAGGATGAGCCGTAACCAACAAAGAATCCGTCGCCAAAAAGGAAAAGAAATCGGATCAAAGCCGATACGGATCTAGTTGCCGTATCCATGCAGGACTCGGATCGGCAGGAGCGTATAAAAGCAGTGGCGGAGGACGGAACAAAATTAAGGTATGGCAAAATTTGTAGCATAGATTAAGTACTATCACACAAAATCAAAATAATACACACATTAATAAAAGTGCATGACACTAAATAAAGTGAAAAAAGTATTATATACCATAAAAGATGCACAAGACGACAAAAGACATACTGACAAAATACTAATTATGTCTAGGAGACCGACGCAATTGCATTTGCCGAGTTTTCATCTGTTGAAAATGCTTCTTAATTCCATCAAGAGGAAGTCCTTTGAATATCTCTCGCTCGATGTAGCATACCATTAAGTCATTAAGCCAATCATCAGATATCTTATTACGCAAATCGGTCTTGATAATCTTCATAGCTGAGAAGACTCTTTCAATCGATACTGTAGCCACTGGTAGTAGCAATGCCAACTCAATAAGACGATAGACCAATGGAAATACAATATGGCTTTCAAGCTTAACCATCTTTGTTGCTAGACTTGCAAGGTCATGACAGATAATAAAATCATAAACTCTTCGTACATGATGAATGAAGAGATCAAGTTGATCTTTTATAGCCGCATGATCAATGAAGGAAAAATCTTCATCATAGATTTCATTGAGTCGAGCAAGCTTATCCACATTGAACTTAGAGAAACTATCTCTTGGGTCAAGACAAGCAAAGCATGTAAGCAACTCTGAAGATACCTCATTGAAGCGATGATCAAACTCTGTGGTAATAGCATCTATAGCAGCATAGAAGGTATCAACACGGAAATGGTGCCCTGAGTGACCATGTTCCTTCCTCCTTTTCTTGATCTACCCCATCTTGGAATTGGTTCCTCCATATTTGGCAATGGGATCTCGTTTGTATCACAAAAAGCTTTGGCTTCTGCAAACAATGGTTCCCAACCATTGTTTCTCAAGTCGCTCAATCGTGATTTCACATCAATAAGCAATGACATAGCTTGAACAACATTTTGATCCTTCCTTTGCAAGATAAGAGATAACTCATTAGTAATACGAAGGATTTTCAACATCATCTTCATGATGAACACGAAGCTAAAAGATTCCATTATATGCACCAATCCCCCCGCAGTGCATGGATTACGTGCATCTTCTTGCACAATCTGTAGTACTTGCACTACTGAATCCCACATTGTTTCAATGCGGAGCAAGGTTTTATAATGAGAACCCCATCTAGTATCTCCAGGCCTAGCCAAAGAAGTTTCTTGATATTGCCCTCTTCCTGAAAAAATTTCACCACTCTCCAACTTACCCAAAATATTTTTACGATGCTTATCTAACAATACATCCTTCCTCTTGCAAGAAGCGCTAGTGGTGGTCACAATCAATCCCACATATTCGAAGAAATCCTCGATAGATGAACAACATCTTGATACAGCAACAACTGCCAACTGTAATTGGTGAGCAAAACAATGGACATAGAAAGCATATGGGTTCTCATTACGAATTAACTTTTGAAGACTATTGAATTCTCCTCTCATATTAGAAGCCCCATTGTAGCCTTGTCCTCGTAGTCTAGCAATAAGCAAACCATGCCCACAAAGCATCTCAACCAATGCACGTTTCAATGCTTCTGATGTTATCTCTGTGACATGCTTGATACCCAAAAATCTTTCAATAACTTCTCCCTTATTGTTCACAAACCTACAAGATAAATGAAACAATTAATTTAATTGAATACAAATTGAATAAAAGAATGTAAAACAAAAGACGTAATCACACTCTTACCTTACAACCACAGCCATTTGTTCTTTGATTGATATATCTCGAGATTCATCAATAAGAATGGAGAAGAGACTATTCCCAATCTCTTGCTTTATTACTTTGGTGACCTCTTCTGCGTAGCATTTTGCAATTTCTTTTTGAATAGTCAGAGAAGTCATGTGAGCATTTTTAGGACATAGCTCATCAAATGCACGTTTCACATCCTCATTCCTTTCTTTATACCAATCAAGCAACTCTAAAAAATTGCCCTTATTAAAAGAAGATGAAGACTCATCATGTCCACGAAACGGTTCACCTTGCATTAGAAGATAGCGTGCAACACCTAAAGATGTTTCTAAACGAGTCTCATACTTAATAAGTGATTCCTTACTATAAGTTGTAACCTTATTTGCCACACTTGCTCTTTGATTTTTAAAATCTTCATATGCTGTCCTTGATCGATTGTGAACACTATTAGCACCACCAACATGGTGTGGAAGTAGTCTATATGCATTCTTCCATGTGTTAAAACCCTTTTTTTTGTAAAGGTGTCATAACCAAATTTTTCATCCAAGCCATGTTGTCTGAAAAGAAAGCAATAGAAGCAATAAGCCGCATCCTTCTCGACACTATATTCCAACCAATTATATGTTTTATACCATTCTTCACGAAAAGTCCTTCCATTCGAATCACGAGGATAAGTATGATTAATTGGTTGAGTCGGACCATTAGCCACATATGCCCTTCTAATATCATCTCTAATGTTTGGATGAAAATTATCAATTGGAATACGAAGACTTGGATCAGCGACAATGTGGTTTGGATTAAACTCATTAGTACCTTGAGCATCTGCCATTGTTGCTTGCACTTGCACATGTGCATCTTCAATTCCAATATCAACATGAACATCATCTTGGGCCTCTTGTTGTTGTATTTCTACCTCATTATTTCCGGTTGCATCGGCACTTTGATTTGCCCTTGATCCGTGAGACACTTTGTTAAAATAATTTGTCAAATCTACATGAAATCACCAAAGAGACAAATAATTCAATAATTTGGCAAATAATTTCACAGCTACGTGCCTACATGAGTACATGATTACATTAGATGAAATCTATAATAATATTTTCAATTAATTTACCTTTTATTTTTGACTTCTCCTTGCCCTTCCCCTTGTTGGGCAGCATTGTTGGTTTGCTTTTGTCGACGCAGCGATGCTGTGACCTGTGGGACGTTCCGACGTTGCCACGTTGGCTTGGGCGCTTGGCTACCTAGACAGTTGCCTGCTGCAGTGCCGCTTGCTACTCAACACTGCAAATAATAATACGACAATATTTGTGCATAGGTCAAAACTGCATACTAATTTTCACACGGCATCAGGAAAAATTGCTACTTTTGTTGGGCACGGCATCAGGACAATATTTGTGCATAGGTCAAAACTGCATACATATTACCTTTTAGACGAAAAGCACCGGAAAATATTGATTTTCGCCAGTCAAACCTCATGACGCAAAACTTTAAGAAATGCGAAGACGACATGACATACCTGCGGCGAAGATCAGCACCAAAAATCGATTTCCCCTGGAAATTACTGTTCCTCCAACTTTCCGGCTAAAAAGCACACGGCGTGGCCTGTGGTGAACTCTAGCGATGAGGCTCTGTCGCGGCGGCGGCGTCGCGGTGACAGAAATGACGCTCGCGCTCCCATATCGGTCTGACCGTCTCCCAATTTGCTGAATGTCTGATGAGTGTCATGCAATGGAAATATGAAATGGGCTTGGGCGCTTGGCTGCTTGGCCCAATTAGCTTGTGTTACTAATACTCATAGCCAGCTCTCCTCTCTTATGTCTGAAGAAGTCTGTGCATGGCTGCATGCTGCATGCAAGCATGGCTGCATGGCTGCATGCGTGGCACAGTATGCAGAAGGTAGTCTTCACTTTTTACATGCGATGGAGTGGCTCACTGGTTGTACCGCCTCGCAGAAAAAACAAGGTACGGCAGGTGCCGTACCTTGCCATATCGGAAGCTCCGCCACTGTATAAAAGGGGTGGACCAGGAGAAGACAAGGGAATCAATCAACAAACACACTCTAGTTTACGTCTTTACGTTTTTTCTAGTTTTTCATAGCAATCTTTCCTCTGTAAGTCGTCGAGATCAATAAAGAGTTGCGCATCGCCGATTTATTGATTCCGCCGGTTTCGCCCAGGTTCGATTTGCTTTGTGTTGTTGCGCATCGCCTTTCAAAGCCGATCTTTCCTTACCTTCGAATCAGCCATAATTGGTTGATTTAGTTATTTTCTGATCGGTTTTTGGCCGATCGGTGTCAAGCCGATAATCTTGTGTTTATCGGCTTTGTTTGATTTACGGTCTTTACCTTGTCAATTACAGGTCAAATTGACTGGCACGCTCTGCAAACCCGGTGTTTGTCTTGTGTGTTTGAGGCTAGAAATCTCACTTCACATTTTTAGCGCGAACATACATATATAACTATCTATAAACATATATTAATTAGGCAATCTAAGAAAATTCCCACATTAATTATAAAAAATCTAGCCATCCATTTGACAAACCCGAGTTATAACGCTTATATTAAAGTGCAAGTTCAGTACAATAAAAAGCTAGCTAAAATCCAGAATAAAAAATAAAAGAAAAATAGCAAGCAATTGGGTTTGTATGCGGATTCCAACATTAAATTGAAACACTTGATAAAAATAATACTAATATCATTTCTAAAAATAAAATTCACAATAAAAACAAATGAAAATTAGTTGTTTCATAGTGTACGAACTCTAAAGTAAAATATCTAAATAACTGAAATGTGACACTATGGGATGTCAAAACATTATAAAATGTGAATTTGGAGGTTAAAAACTTTACGTTATGCAGTTTTAATGCGTTTCTGGGCCAATTTCGGGACTTTGGTCCTAGCGGGAGCTACTTGGGCCTTAGGGGGGAAGTTGTGGGCCGATGGTGGGGCACTTTTGGGCCAAAAGGGGGGGTTTCCTGCCATTTTCCCCCCTTGCGCCAGCACTTGGTTCCCCCCCCCAAAAGCCTCTAGGGTTTCCCCAGCCACCTCCTCCTAGCCGCCCCCACCTCCTTTCCCCCATTGCGCCACCACCCTCTCCTCTCCTCTCCACCTCTTTTGCTGCTCTAGGGGAGCTCCCCACCACGCCACCTCGCTGCCCCCTCCATTGGGAAGCCCCGCGACGAGGAGATCCGGCGGTTCCGGCGCGAGGAGGACGATCGGGGAGCCTGGGAGGAAAGAATTCGGCGTTCGTCGTTCTTCGGGCTGAGGTATGGCATGGATGATCCTTAGGGATGGTTTAGGTACTATTATAGAGGTTGATTTGATGCTTTTAGATCAAGGGGTGGTGCTGTGTTTGGGTAGATTGGAGGAAATCTAGATGTTTCTCAATTCTCTGCTTCGGGCAGATTGTGCAGTCGACCTAGGGTTTGAGTTTTCACGACTTTAGAGTCGGAATATGGTCGGCCACCTGTTGAGAAAGTTGTAGGCAACTTCAATACCTTTAATTGGATAGAAAGAACGTCCAAATCCGCCTAGCTGTTTGAAAGTTATTAGAACAGAACGTGTTCAAATCTGTGACGTTGTTGGAACAGAACGTAGTATTTTGTAGATTAAACATTTTTAGAGGCCGAATCAGCTTTTCCCAATACCTAGAAAAATCTAGGAAATTTCCTAAGCTTCACGATGGTGTACTCGTTTACGTGATTTGGAGTTGTTAAGACCAAGTTATGGCGTTCCGAAGGCTGCTGTCCCGTTGGGACAGAGTCTCTGTTTTTCGGTTTGGGGAGTAGTTTGCGAAGTCGGGGTGGATGGGCGATTGCGTACTGTTTTGTGGGCATGTTTTGAGTCTGTGGTCTCTATGTGCAGGTGGTGTGACCCCGGGAGTGCCCTATTCCTCTCATCAATCCGTCGCCCGAGGTTAAGGCAAGTGTATTGGAATGGGTAGCGGGTTGTAGGTTGCTAGTTTTGACTAGTTGCAATTGAATATATGATGTGATAACGTGCCATGCTTTAATGTTTGCCATTGATATGATGAAAACGGTATATTATGATGTGTTGCCATGAGTTAATGTGCAAGTTATTTATGATGTTGGCATAATTGCATACATGGCATGAGACATGGCCGGGTCGGTGACAAAGTCATAACTAGTCTGGTAAGGTCGGTGAGAAAGTTATGACTAGTCCGGAGCGCCAATGAGTTAGACCTACATCGTGATTCCATCCATCGCGGTGAATGAAAGCGAGGAGTAGGCACCCTCCATCTTCGGGATGGAAGGGGAAAGAGGGTGCACACCGACGGGTGTGCACTTGGCAATACCGGTATGTGCTTCGAGGAGACATGTGCATTGCATTGCATTCATGATGATGATGATATGTGAATAATGAGATGTGAGCAGGATTATGGTGATAAGCATGATATGTAATGTTGTAGCAATGTATTTGTTCTTTTGTTTCATTGCAATATACTTGCTGAGTGATGAACTTACTCTTGTGCTTTCTTGATGCTTAGGTACCATGAGACCGGCATGCGGGGAAGGGAACTAGTCACACTTCTACACGTAGCTCACGCATTTGATCCCACAGTCTATTCATCTGGAGTCTTGATAATAAATTTAGTGTGATGCAACTTGGTTTATGGTTTAGTTGTGTGCTATAAGTGCCTTAATCGTTTCGTTTGGCGCATGAAGAGTTTGAATGCTTAAATTGGACTTATACTACTGTCATGCCACTTATTATTGCTGTTTTAAATGTCTCGTATTATGCCATATTTTGCTATGCTATTGTTGTTGCTTCAAATCATGGTTAAACAAAGGAGATGCTGCCGAAATTTTCGGTTTTAGCATTTGCTCCTTTGCTGTAATTTACTTTTATTTGTGTTATATAGATGATGCTTAGTCTATGTTTGGTAGCATTCGAGAATACTAGATGTCGGGGTGTTACAGTTGGTATCAGAGCGGGCTGTAGGTCCTTGGAATGTGTATTTTTAGTGTCATACCTTAGGTTCCACTAAAATTTTGATGTGGGATAACTTAGCAACATGGTATAGGTTATAATTAAAATTTGTTATAGGATAGCAATATTAAAACTTGCAAAAATGGAATAAGTAATTTAAAATTTGACACACTTGGTTGCATAGTAGGATGGGGTTTTGGTTCATCATTGCATCGCGTTTGATTAATTGATGAAGATTATGCTTATGATGATGTGTGATCTTTGCTCTTGATTATATGATGTTGTGCTTATGATTATGTGTTTGTGTGGTTGCTGACTGTAGAAGCCATGCCGAGGGGTAGAGGCCGTGGTCGCCATGGCCGTGGAGGCCAGGGGCGAGGTTCTCAGGGAGTTGCTAAGTCTGTAGCTGAGGATAGCGCTTCGCTCAATGCTAATGGGCTAGCGTAGGAGGAGCTCCCGGTGGCATAGTCAAGGGCTGAGGTGCCGGCCGCCACTGCGGACTTGGTCTAGGCTCTGCAGAGGGAGGTTCAGGAGCTGTGCCAGCAGTTGCGGGCAGCCCCTGCTATTGTGCCTCCCCCTGCAGTGGCCCCAGCTGCTGTCCCCGCTGTGCCGGAGCCGAGGATGAGTCTCCGGGAGTGGATGTCCCTCCTTCTTGACACTTTTGACGGAGCGGGCACGCCGGTCCAGTCCGCAGATTGGGTGCGGTACATGGAGCGGTAGTTTGAGGTCCTAGAGTTGACCTCGGTCCAGAGGGCTTGCTTTGTGGCCTTTCAGCTGAAGGGCCAAGCTGATATCTGGTGGGAGGGGGTTCTTGCTGCTAGGGCCCCCGATCTTGGACCAGTCACCTGGGAGGATTTTGTGGCTCGCTTCCGAGCCAAGTTCTACCCATAGTCTTTCCTTGAGAGGATGGAACATACTCTGACGACTCTTTCCCAGGGAAAGAAGTCGGTGGCAGAGTATGAGGCAGAATTCAACATTGTGGTGCGCTTTGTGCCGGCTGTGGTAGTCGACGACAGGGAGAAGGCGAGGAGGTTCCGTAGGGGCCTCAACTAGGAGTTCAGAGTTGTCATGGGGGTGACTCTCCCTCGTGACTTCTGCTCCGTGGTGGAGCAGGCGAAGGGCATGGAGCTCGAGTTGGAGCTCTCCAGGGATAAGCAAAACCCTGGTGGTTCAGGGGTTCCAGCGGCCCCAGGTGGGGGCCCGAAGAGGGCCTTTGGTGGTGGACGTGGGTCTTCTCAGTGACCCACCTTCAAGAAGTTCAAGGGGGACAGGGCTCCTCCTCAGGGGCTAGGATGAGGCCGCCTCAGTCATCTTCCTCGCGGGCGGCTATTCGTCCTGTGCCCGGGCAGGGCATGATTTGTTTCAAGTGCGGTGGTGAACACCGTGCTTCGGAGTGTGGTTGGACCGGGAGTTGCAACCACTGTGGCAAGCCTGGCCACATGGGATGAGTCTGCCGGATGAATCCCTGTAGCATCATCAAGTGGGAGACGGTGCCTTCTCCTCCCACTCCAGCGGCGTCTTCCAGAGGGTTGGTGCACATGATGGCGCCTCCTGCTCCTCAGCCGCCCTCTATTTCGGTGCCATCGGCGGCCTACTGGTGGCCGCAGCCGTCGGCTCCTCCTCAGTTACCTCCACCGCCCCCAGCTTTGTTGGGGCATCAGCCGAGAGTCGTGGCGCCTGCTGCCCCGGCGCCACCAGGTGTGTATGCCTTGCCGACCGCTGAGTCAGCCGGGCATCCAAAGGTGGTTTCAGGTACTCTGCTTGTGGATTCAGTTGATGCCTTTATTTTATTCGATTCGGGAGCATCCTATTCTTTTGTGTCGTCTGAGTTTGCTAGTAGAGCTAAGTTGGGAGTTCAACGGATTTCTGAGTCTGTGTTAGTCACTTCTCTTGGGGGTTTGATTGCTAGTTCTTTGGTTTGCCCGGGTTGCACCATTGCCATTGATGACGAGGTTTTCTTTGCCAATCTTATGGTGATTCAGTTGGCTCCTTTTGATGTCATTTTGGGCATGGACTGGTTGCATCAGTACTGTGCCAAGATCTGTTGCTTCTGGAAGACGGTTACCTTGCAGGCCCCGTCAGGGGTAGAGTTGACCTTTCAGGGTGGTATACCCTCCAGTTCCATCTCTGCTTTGGCTAGTCTATTTCCTGGTCGCCGTTTGAGGTAGTTGGGTTTTCTCATGGCTATTTCTGAAAAGCCATCTTCTTCAGAAGCAATTGCAGAGATTCCTATGGTGAAGGAGTTTGCTGATGTGTTCCCTAATGAGTTGCCTGGTTTGCCTCCAGTGAGGAGTGTGGAGTTTCGTATTGATCTTGTTCCTGGCACTCGACCTATTTCTATCTCTCCATACCGCTTGGCTCGTCCTTTTCAAGATGAGTTGAAAAAGCAATTGGAGGATCTATTGGCCAAGGGTTTTATTCGGTGTAGTGTGTCGCCGTGGGGAGCACCCGTCCTCTTCGTTTCGAAGAAGGAAGGGAGTTGGCGTATGTGCATTGACTATCGTGCTCTTAATCAAGTGACAGTCAAGAACAAGTATCCTTTGCCTCGCATTGAGGATCTGTTTGACCAACTGAAGGGAGCAAAGGTGTTCTCCAAGATTGATCTTCAGTCCGGTTACAATCAGATTCGCGTGAGGGAACAGGACATTGAGAAGACTGCTTTCTCCACTAGGTATGGGCATTATGAATTTAAAGTTGTCTTTTGGACTAACTAATGCTCCGGCTGTCTTTATGGAGGCGATGAACAGTATGCTACACAAGTACCTTGATGAGTTTGTGGTAGTGTTCAACAATGACATTCTGGTTTACTATAAATCAGAAGAAGAACATGAGCAGCATTTGAGGCTTGTGCTGAGTACTTTGAGGGAGAACCAGTTCTTTGCTAAAATGAAAAAGTGCGAGTTATGGATTTCAGAATTGGGTTTTCTTGGCCACATCATCAATCCAAAAGGCATATCTGTAGATCCTAACAAAGTCTCAGCAGTTGTGGACTGGAAGAGACCCTCCAATGTTAAGGAGGTGCGTAGTTTCCTTGGGTTGGCTGGCTACTATCGGCGTTTTGTGCAGGATTTCTCTATCATTGCCAAGCCACTTTCGCAGCTGACTTAGAAGTGAATGAAATTTAAATGGACTGCAAAGTGTGAGCACAGTTTCTGCACTTTGAAGGAGAAGTTAGTGACTGCTCCTGTTCTTACCCTTCCCGAGCCTGGGAAGCGTTTCACTGTCTATTCTGATGCTTCTCGGTTGGGACTTGGTTGTGTGCTCATGCAAGATGGCATGGTGATTGCTTATGCGTTGAGGCAGTTAGAAAAGCATGAGCAGAACTACCCCACTCATGATCTTGAGCTAGCCGCTATTGTGTTTGCATTGAAGATTTGGAGGCACTATCTGTATGGTGAGTCTTGTGATATCTTTACTGATCACAAGAGCCTCAAGTACATCGTTACTCAGAAAGATCCTAATTTGAGGCAGAGGAGGTGGCTGGAATTGATAAAGGATTATGACATCACTATCCAGTACCATCCGGGCAAGGCAAATGTGGTGGCTGATGCTCTCAGTCGCAAGGCAATGCCCCCTTTCATTGATTGTCTTGTTGCTTATTTTGAGCGATTGGGAGTCTCCTACTGCTTTGCGGGGACCGTGCAAGCTGAAACTCAATTGATTCTTGAGTCAGCCACCCCCGAGCGGGTGCGGGAAGCACAACAGCATGATTGTTTGCTCCAGCAGGTGAGAAAATGCCTTGAGGATGGTAAGACTGGAGACTTTTCCATTGATGATACGGGAGCTTTGAGGTTTCAGGGTCGTTTGTGCGTACCTCAGAAATCCCAAGTGAAAGATGATATTCTGAAAGAGGCTCATCGCACCCCGTACACGGTCCATCCTGGGGAGACCAAGATGTACAGGGATCTGAAAAAGAACTTCTGGTGGAAAAGGATGAGAGTTGATATCGCCAAGTATGTGGCGTCTTGTGGGATTTGTCAGAAGATCAAGGTTGAACACAAGCGTCCCGCTGGTCTGTTGCAGCCATTGGAGATTCCTGTGTGGCCATGGGATGACATCTCCATGGACTTCGTGGTTGGCCTACCTCGTACTCCACGAGGGAAGGATGCTGTTTGGGTTGTGGTGGACCGTCTTAGCAAGTCTGCGCACTTCATTCCCATCCGCACTACCCATTCAGCGAGCAAGTTGGCTCCCATCTATGTGCGGGAGATTGTGAGACTGCATGGTGTGCCCAAGACGATTATTTCTGGTCGGGATGCGAAGTTTGTCTCAAAATTTTGGGAGAGTTTGCAGAGTGCTTTGGCTACATAGCTTCGCCTTAGTACCGCTTTCCACCCTCGGACGGATGGGCAGTCTGAGCGTACCATTCAGACTTTGGAGGACATGCTCAGGGACTGTGTGATGGCATGGAAAGGTAGCTGGGAAGATCATTTGCCTCTGGCAGAGTTTGCTTATAATAACAGCTATCATTCTAGCATCCGGGTTGCTCCTTATGAAGTGTTGTATGGCCGAAAGTGCAGATCGCCGCTTTGTTGGGATGCCGTGGGTGAGAGAGCAGTTCTTGGACCGGATTGGGTTCAACAGACTGTTGATCGTGTGGCAGAGGTACGACAGAACCTTCTCGCAGCGCAAAGTAGACATAAAAGCTATGTTGATGTGAGGAGGCGAGATTTGGAGTTTGAGGTGGGTGATAGGGTGCTCTTGCGAGTATCTCCCGCCAAGGGTGTGGTGCGTTTTGGCACAAAAGGGAAGCTCAGTCCGAGGTATGTTGGGCCATTTCCTATCATCGCCCGAGTTGGAAAGCTGGCTTATTGCTTGGAACTACCGGAGTCAATGCAAGGGGTCCATAATGTGTTCCATGTCTCGATGTTAAGGAAATACTTGCATGACCCAGAGTTGGTGGTTCCGTTGGAACCATTAGTGCTTGATCATGACCTCACCTTTGAGTCCCGTCCTGTAAAGGAAATACTTGCATGACCCAGAGTTGGTGGTTCCGTTGGAACCATTAGTGCTTGATCATGACCTCACCTTTGAGTCCCGTCCTCTAAAAATCCGGGGCAACTCGGAGCGAGTGTTGAAGAATAGGACACTCAAGTTTGTCAAGGTCTTGTGCACACATTAGACTGAGAGGGAAGCGACTTGGGAGCTGGAGTCTCACATGCGCGAGAAGTACCCTGAGCTTTTCACCTCAGGTACGAGATGTGAAACAGCACTTCGACGTCTACTCGTAACGCGTGCAAATAGCAATAAATGAATAAAACAGTAGACAAAAAGTGTCCAAACATCTAAATGAAGTCCATAAACAGAGAGAGCATAATTTTATGAATTTTTAGGAATTTGAATCGGCGAAATCGGAGTTAAAACGCAAAAGTTACAAGCGTTTAAAGTTTAAATAATCAATTAAATAATATTACGGAGATCAACTTTGGTCCAAAAATTAAATAAAATTAACCATTAGGTAGATCTCAATTTTATAAAAATTTAGAAATTTGAATCACTCAAATCGAAGTTAAATTGCAAAAGTTATAAGCGTTTGAAGTTTCAAAATTCAAATAAATCAATAATCCGAATTAATTCATTTATTTTTATACGGAAAAACCGAATAATGACGTCAGTATGGATTTTGATTTTCCACCGAATTATTTTTCTATTGAAAAATTGATTTATTGCATCAGCCGGTCCATGGACGTGGTCCATGGTTCGGTTTGGGTCCACCATGGACCCGGTCCACGAGTACATGTCTCACTGACATGTGGGCCCCAACGGATGACATCAGCGGTGACGTCATCACACTCGACTGAGGATGGCTGACAGCTGGGCCCCACCGTGACGTCACGGAGACGTCATGGTGTGGTTTGGCTGAGCCGCTGACACGCGGGCCACACGTGACGTCACGGCTGACGTCAGCGGCGACCGGCGTGACCGCGCTGACCGCGACGGTCAGTCTCCTAGCCACGTGGCTAGATCTCGGCTATTGATTTGAAAATCAACGGCCCAGATCGGATTTGGGTTTCACGCGTTTGGAAACAGCTCGGCTGATCTGGACCGTTTCATCTTGATCGGACGGTCAAGATCCAATCTAGAGTTTACAACGTGGCTAACCCTAGCCGTTTGATCTAGATCTAGATCCAACCGCACCGTGCTTGGATCTTGATCGGACGGTCAAGCACGGTGCGGTTCTAGCTACGTGGCACAATCTGAACCGTTGGATCTAGATCCAACGGTTGAAAACAGATCTAGAAATTACAACGTGAGATTTTACCGTGGTGACGTGGACAAATCTGGGCCCTCGGATCTGGATTGGACGGTGGAGAGAGCTCGAGCGACGGCGATGGCGTGCGGTGGAGCTGGTTCACCGGAGACGGGGACGATGACACGCCCGACGGCGTTTGGGCTCGATTCCGGCGAAGTGGATGGTAGCTCCGGGTGCGCCTCGACGCGACAGTTTCGGATCTGGGCACAACGGCGGCGGAAATTGCAAGAAACCGTGGCGGCACGCGCAACCTACTATGGCGAGCGATTGTAGCGCAACCACGGCGGCTCAGGCGATGTGGTCTAGGGCTACGGGTGCGCATGGAAATCAGCAACACGGCGGGGTTGGCGGCGCATTAAATAGGCCCCTCGGCGTCCGTGAAAACCGCGGAAACCAAGGTCCACACGGCTGCGGCGGCGGAATCCGAATCCAATTCGGATTCGGTGACGTGGCTCAACGTGGACTGTTTGGATCAGGATCCAACGGTTGCGGCGTTTGGGCTCGGGTCTGGCTCGGCGACTTGGCTGGCTCGGTCGGGCTCGGGATCGGGCGACGTGGCGCGATCGTGGCCGTTGGATCTAGATCCAACGGTCACGCGCGTTAGGGTTTTCACGGCGTGGGTCGGACTCGGACTCGAGTCCGAATCGGCTCGGTCGGTGGAACAGTAAAACCCGTTCGGCATTTTCCAGCGATTAAATATTCAAAATAATTTCTAGAAATTCATTTAATTCGTTAAAAATAGCAAAACACTCAGAAAAATTCCAAAAAAATTCTAAAAAATATTTTGGAACATTTTGGACTCAAATAAAATATTTCCAATAAAATTTTATTTGCAAAAATTAAATTCTTTAATTATTTCAAAAGGGAATAAATTCAAATAAATTCCAAATAAATTCCAGAAAATTCCAAAAATTCTCAAAAGTGCCAAATTTCATTTAAATTCATGAAAAGCATAAATTTGGGGTGTTACAAACCTCCCCCCTTAACAGAATCTCGTCCCCGAGATTTAGGGCTAACCAAGGAATAGGTTTGGAAACTCTTTCTTCAAATCCTTCTCGCACTCCCAAGTCGCTTCACTCTCTGCATGGTTGCTCCATTGAACCCTGCAGAAACGGGTTGACTTATTCCTTGTCTCTCGATCCATGGTGTCCAGAATCCTAACGGGGTGCTCCTTGTAAGTCAGATCCTCTTGCAGCTCAATTGACTCTAGCGGTGTCTGCTCATCTGGTACTCAAAGACACTTCTTCAGCTGGGACACGTGGAACACGTCATGTACTCCTGCCAATGACTGCGGCAACTCCAACTGATAAGCAACTTCACCTCTACGGCTCAAAACCTTAAATGGTCCGACATAACGGGGTGCGAGTTTTCCTTTGGCGTGGAATCTCTTAACTCCCTTGAGAGGTGTAACCCTAAGGTACACGAAATCCTCTGGTTCAAAGCTCAAGTCTCAGCGACGGTTATCGGCGTAGCTTTTCTGTCTTAACTGTGCTATCTTCAGCCTTCCCCGGATCATGGCAATCTGCTTCTCAGCTTCTTGAAGAATGTCCGGCCCAAAGACACGGCGCTCACCTGTCTCATTCCAGTTCAACGGTGTTCGACAAGGTCGACCGTATAGTGCCTCGAATGGTGACATTTGTAAACTTGCTTGATAGCTATTGTTGTAGCTAAACTCAGCATACGGTAGACTTTTATCCCAAGAGGTTGCATAAGCTAACGCACAAGCTCTTAACATGTCCTCTAGAATCTGGTTAACTCTTTTGGTCTGTCCATCTGTCTAAGGGTGATAAGCTGTACTGAAATTCAAACGGGTCCCCATGGCTTCATGCAGCTTATTCTAGAATCTCGAGGTAAACTGGGTACCTCGGTCCGATACAATCTTCTTCGGCACTCCATGCAAACAGACGATCCTGGTCATGTACAATTCTGCTAACTTATCTCTCGAGTAAGTGGTCTTTACCGGGATAAAATGGGCGACCTTAGTCAAGCGGTCTACTATAACCCATACGGAGTCATATCCACCCTGAGTTTTCGGCAAACCGGTAATGAAGTCCATTCCGATTTCTTCCCACTTCCACTCAGGTATCTTTAACGGCTGCAGCAGTCCCGCTGGCCTCTTATGCATTGCCTTGAGTCTCTGGCATATGTCGCACAGCGCAACATGCTCGGCAACTTCACGCTTCATGCTCGGCCACCAGAATCTTTCCTTTAAATCCTGGTACATCTTAGCACTTCCTGGATGGATTGAATACTTGGAGTCATGGGCCTCCTCTAGTATCAACTGTTTCAGCTCCTTCTTGTTTGGCACACAAATTCGATCCTCCATCTACAACGTGCCTTGCTCATCCAACTTGAAGTCTTTTGCCTTGCCTTCATCCATCTTGGACTTAATCCTGCGGATCTTGTCATCATCCTTCTGTCCTTCTCGGATCTGATCCTCCAGGGTTGGCTTTACTTCCAATGAGGCCAAGAATCCTTTCGGCACCACCTCAATCTGCATCCTCTGAAAATCCCTGCATAGCTCGTCCTGATTTGTGACTATCAACATATTTACGGTATGGCTTTTCCGACTCAGAGCATCAGCCACCACATTGGCCTTCCCAGGATGGTAATTGATTCCAACATTATAATCCTTGATCAATTCCAACCATCTCCTCTGCCTCATGTTCAAGTCTGATTGGGTGAAGATGTACTTAAGACTCTTATGATCCGTATACACTTCACATCTGTTCCCAATCAAATCTATTCCCAATCAAATAATGACACCACAACTTCAAAGCATGCACTACGGCAGCTAACTCTAGGTCATGCGTCGGATAATTCTCCTCATGCGGCCTCAACTGCCTCGATGCATAAGCGACGACCTTTCCGTTATGCATCAGCACACATCCGAGCCCTTGGCGCGATGCGTCACAATAGATGTCAAAGCTTTGATTAACATCCGGTTGAACTAACACCGGTGTTGATGTCAATCGCCTGTTCAGCTCTTGAAAGCCTTTCTCGCACTCCGGTGTCCATGCAAACTTCTTCTCCTTTTTCAACAATTGCGTAAGAGGTCTCGCAATCGTCGAAAAGCCTTCAATGAAGCGACGGTAGTAACCTGCCATTCCAAGGAAACTAAGAATCTGGGTCACGGTCTTCGGCTGCTCCCAATGTAACACAGCTTCTACCTTGCTTGGATCTACAGCAACTCCTTCTGCAGTCATTACATGTCCAAGGAATTCTACCTTGTCTTTCCAAAAATCACACTTGCTGAACTTGGCGAAGAGTTGCTGTTCCCTCAGCTTCTCCAAAACTCGCCTCAGGTGCTCTGCATGTTCTTCCTTTGTCTTGGAGTAGATGAGAATGTCATCTACGAACACGACGACAAACTTATCCAGGTACTCCATGAAAACCTTGTTCATCATATTCATGAAGTAAGCTGGCGCATTTGTCAGACCGAAGGACATAACAGTAAACTCGTAATTTCCATATCTTGACGAGAATGCGGTCTTCGGAATATCTTCCGATCGGATCTTCAGCTGGTGGTATCCCGATCTCAGATCAATCTTGGAGAAAACTCTGGCTCCTCTTAGCTGGTCAAACAGGTCATCGATCCTGGGTAGCGGGTACTTATTCTTCACGGTGACTTCATTGAGTGCACGGTAGTCAATGCACATCCTGAAACTCCTGTCCTTCTTCTTGATGAACAGAACTGGCGCTTCCCATGGCGACGAACTCGGTCTGATGAATCCCTTCTCCATCAACTCTTCAAGCTGTTTCTTCATCTCCACCAATTCTTCAGTGGACATCCGATATGGTCTCTTTGCTATCGGGCGTGCAGTACAAGCTCTATCACAAACTCTATGTCTCTGTCGGGCGGCATGCCAGGTAGATCTTCAGGAAAAACATCTGGATACTCATTCACCACTGGAGACATCCTCTATGCTGATTGCCTTTGTGCTGTTAACCATCAGCTGTCCATCTCTAACGGCAGTCGCTTAAAATTCCACTTTTCTTCCACATGGGCTCTCAACTGATATGACTCTTCGTCCACAGTCTAACACGGCCTTGTGCTTGGATAACCAGTCCATTCCCAAAATAACATCTAGGGTCTGGGTTCCCAATATAATAAGGTTCGCTAAGAACTCTACCCCATCTACTAATATTCTCACCCCAGAACATCCTACTTGAGATCGGAGTTCTGACCTAGGGGTTTGAACTATAAGCATGCACTTAAGATCCACAATCTCCAAATCATTCTTAGAAACAAAATCTCGGGAAACAAACGAATGCGAAGCTCTAGAGTCAAACAAAACTGTTGCAGGTACCGAGTTGACAAGTATCTTACCCAGTATGACGTCCGTAGCATTCTGGAGTGCATCTGCGGTCACGTGATTGACTCTGCCTCTCACCACGATCTGGGGTGCGGCTCCTGGCTGTGCTCTCCGTGGTTCGCTCCTGGGGCTGGGGTCCTGGCTGGTGTGGAGCCCAAGTTGAAGCGAACTGGGGTCACTCCGGTTGTCTTCTTGGGGCAGTTGTTGGAGAAATGTCCTGGCTCATTGCATGTATAGCAACGCCTCACTATGCCCTGCTGGTTGCTTGTAGCGGCGTTCCTGGCTGGGGCTGGAGTCTAGAAATTCTGATTAACAGGCCTTGGTGCTGGCGACGTTGGATCTAGAAATTACAACGTGAGATTTTACCGTGGTGACGTGGTTCTAGCTACGTGGCACAGTGCGGTTCTAGCTACGTGGCACAATCTGAACCGTTGGATCTAGATCCAACGGTTGAAAACAGATCTAGAAATTACAACGTGAGATTTTACCGTGGTGACGTGGACGAATCTGGGCCCTCGAATCTGGATCGGACGGTGGAGAGAGCTCGAGCGACGGCGATGGCGTGCGGCGGAGCTGGTTCACCGGAGACGGGGACGACGACACGCCCGACGGTGTTTGGGCGTGATTTCGGCGAAGTGGATGGTAGCTCCGGGTGCGCCTCGACGCGACGGTTCCGGATCTGGGCACAACGGCGGCGGAAATTGCAAGAAACCTTGGCGGCACGCGCAACCAACTACGGCGAGCAATTGCGGCGCAACCACGGCGGCTCAGGCGACGTGGTCTAGGGCTACGGGTGCGCATGAAAATCGGCAACACGGCGGGGTTGGCGGCGCATTAAATAGGCCCCTCTGCGTCCGTGAAAACCGCGGAAACCGAGGTCCACACGGCTGCGACGGCGGAATCCGAATCCAATTCGAATTTGGTGACGTGGCTCAACGTGGACCGTTGGATCAAGATCCAACAGTTGCGGGGTTTGGGCTCGGGTCCGGCTCGGCGACTTGGCTGGCTCGGTCGGGCTCGGGCTCGGGCGACATGGCGCGATCGTGGCCGTTGGATCTAGATCCAACGGTCACACGCGTTAGGGTTTTCCCGGCGCGGGTCGGACTCGGACTCGAGTCCGACTCGGGCTCGGTCGGTGGAACAGTAAAACCCGTTCGCCATTTTCCAGCGATTAAATATTCAAAATAATTTCCAAAAATTCATTTAATTCATTAAAAATAGCAAAACACTCAGAAAAGTTCCAGAAAAATTGTAGAAAATATTTTGGAATATTTTGGACTCAAATAAAATATTTCCGACAAAATTTTATTTGCAAAAATTAAATTCTTTAATTATTTCAAAAGGGAATAAATTCAAATAAATTCCAAATAAATCCAAATAAATTCCAGAAAATTCCAAAAATTCTCAAAAGTGCCAAGTTTCATTTAAATTCATGAAAAGAAAAAATTTGGGGTGTTACATTATGGCGATGGGAAATCTTTTGGGTTGGTTTAGGTGCTGATCTAGACGAGGTTTTGGTTCTTTTAGATCGAAAGGGGGTGCTGCAAATTAAAAGAATCTATGAAAACTAGAGTTTGCATGGTGTTCTGTTTCGGGCAGATTGGATGTCCGACCTAGGGTTTGAGTTTTCGCAATTTTAGATGCGTTTTCTGGTCGTCCGTATGTTGAGAAAGTTGTAGATAATTTCAATATATTTCAGTGGACACCAAGAAAGCGTAATTCCGATCATCCGTTTGAAAGTTATGGCTGTTTTATCGAACGTGTTCAAAACTGTGACGAGATTGGGACAGATTAGGTTGATCTGTAGATTAGACAATTTTAGAGGCCGAATTGGTTTTTCCCAATACTTAGAAAAAGCTAGGAAATTTCCTAAGCTTCGAGAAAATGTACTCGTTTGTCTGATTTGGAGTGGTTAAACCAGAGTTATGGCCTTCCGAAGGCTGCTGTCCCATTGGACAGAATCTCTGTTTTTGGGTATTTGGAGTAGATCGCGAAGTCGGTTTAGCTAAGTGTTCTTGTTTGGTCTTGTGTGCATGTGGTTGAGTGTATTGAACCTTTGTGCAGGTGGTGTGACCCCGGGAGTACCGTCGTCGTCTCGCCACGCCGTCTCACGAGGGTGAAGGCAAGTGTATTGTAGTGGTTGTGGCTTAGGGAGCCGTAATGTTTGATAATGAGATGGGCTACACATGTTTTATGATATGATGCCATGATTGACTCTTACTTGTGACATGATGAAAATGGTTTATTATGAGGTTACGCAATGATTAGTTGAGTTTGTGTGCAAGTTGTTTATGTTTATGACATATTTGCATACATGGCATAAGAACTGGCCAGGTCGGTGAGAAAATCATAACAAGTCCAGTAAGGTCGGTAAGAAAGTTATGACTAATCCGGAGCGCTATTGAGTAAGACCTACCTCGTGATTCCATCCATAGTAGTGAATGGAAGCGAGGAGTAGGCACCCTCCATCTACGGGATGGAAGGGGAAAGAGGGTGCACACCGACGGGTGTGCACTCAGCAATACCGGTATGTGTTTCGAGGAGACATGTGCATTGCATTGCATACATGATGAAGATAATGTGATGTGTACGATGAGATTTGGACATGGTTATGATGTTGAAAATGAAATTATGCCATGATTATGATTTTAAGTATGAGATGTAGAGATGTTAGCATTGAAACTGTTCTTTTGTCCCATTGCAATATACTTGCTGAGTGATGAACTCACGCTTGTGTTTATGTTGTTTTTCTTAGGTACCATGAAACTGTCATGCGGGAAAAAGGGTTTAGCTACACATCTACACGTAGCTCCACACAAATTAGACAGTGTTATCATTTGGAGTCATGATAATAAAATTAATGTCATGAAACTTGGAGAATTGCTTAACTGTGTACTCGGTCTTGTTATTTGATTCGTTTAGCTCATGAAGTGGTTGAATGCTTTATCCTGGACTTATATTGTTGCTATGTCACCTGTTATTGCTGTTTTAAATGCTTTCCATTATGATATAACTTGTGATACTTTGTTGTTGCTACGAATCATGGAAAAACAAAGGAGATACTGCCGAATTTTTTGGTTTTAGCATTTGCACCTTTGCTGTAATTTATCTTTATTTGTGGTATTTAGATGTTGTTTAGTCTATGTTTGGTAACATTCAGGCATACTAGATGCCGTGGTGTTACATTAGATGGGGAAGTTCATGGTTAAATTTGGTGTATAGGTGCTATGATTAGAATGATTTAGGAATACTGCAATTCGGTCTTGCGTTCTGTCCTCGTACAGATTAGGTTGTCGGTCTTCGAATGCGAATTAAACATTTTTAGAAGCGTTTCCCGAAGGCCCGCCTGTTCAGCAAATTGTAGGTAATCGAAATACCTTTAATTGGACACCAAAAACGTTAAATTCTGTTTAGCCGTTTAAAAGTTATGGTCATTTTACCGAGCGCTGTTCAATCTGTGACGCGAATGGTACAGTCTGTGATCAACTGTAGATTAGAGGATTTTAGAGGCCGAAACAGTTTTCTCAATACTTAGAAAAAGGTGAGAAATTTCTTAAGGTTCGAGAAAATATACTCGTTTACTTGATTTAGAGTTGTAGAACTCAAGTTATGCTTGTTGGAAGCCTGCTGTCCCACTGGACAGATTCTCTGTTTTCCGGGTTTTAGGAGTGGGTTGCGAAGTCGATGTAGTTGATAGTTCTTGTGTTGTTTTGTGGGAATGTTTTCAGTGTATTGTGCCTATGTGCAGGTGATGTGACCCCGGGAGTGCTTTCCACATCTCGCCACTTCGTCCCACGTGGTTGAAGGCAAGTGTATTGGGATGGTTTTGGGTTTGGGTGACCAAATAGATTCGTAGTTTTGCTATAATACTATATGATGCGCTAATTTTCCATGTTGATCCTTGCATGTGATATGATGATCATGATTAGTTTAATGGTGATGCCATTGTTATATTGAGTTTTTATGCAAGTTATATCATGATATGTCATATGTGCATTCATAATGGAAGAGGCGACCCATTCTGATGCGGGCCTCTATGTTCACACGTAGTGAACACGAAAGACCTACCTCGTAGTCCCATCCACGGTTGTGAATGGGAGTGAGTCAGTAAGAGTAGGCACCCTCCACGGGATAGAAGGGAAAGAGGGTGCACACCGACGGGTGTGCACTCGGCAATACCGGTATGTGCTAAGCAAAGAGACATGTGCATTGCATTGCATGAATGAAAAAGTTTACAAGATGTTTATGAAGATGTTTATGAGATGCTTATGATGATGCATTATGAGATGCTAATGATGTTGTTAATGAGTATTGTTATTGTTTTAGTTCATTGTAATACACTTTGCTGAGTGATGAACTCACGTTTGTTGTTTTATAATGTTTTTAGGTATCATGAATTCGGCATAGGGGAAAGGGAGTTAGCGCCATGTCTTCACCTAGTTTCACTCATCTAGACAATTACACACTCTCATTCATAATTGTGATGATTCATTTTATTGCGCTAAACTTGGATTATGCTATAATGTGTGCTTGGTTTTATTGTTCACTTCGTATTGGTTCATGAAACGTTTGAGTTTATATTATGGGCTTGAAATAATGCTATAACTCCTATTATTCATGTTTTAGATGTCATTCGTTATGTTATTGTGTTATGATATTATTATTGCTGCTTCAAACTATGGAAAAACAAAGGATATGCTGCCGAATTTTTCATTTAAGCAATTAGAGTAGTTACTGTAATTTATGGTTAAATATGTGTTTTTGGTTGCTTCTAGTATCGTTTGGGTGGCATTCGCGGCATACTAGGTGCCGGGGTGTTACAGTTGACATCCTCGGTCCACTGGTCAGCGAGCCGTGGAAGAGGAGGATGTTTGACGAGCCCTTCAACGGTTAGATGGGGCTGGAGGATGGTGGTCGAGGACTCGATGAGACTCAACATGACCGAGTGATTGTAGGGGATGGTTCAGTTGGGCCTTAAAGTGATTAGAGTAGGGGTTTCATCGGAGGCCAGTGGCGACACCATGGCCAGTTAGCCATGATGGTGAGCTAGGCCAATCCGAGCAAAATTAACAGTGCAGTGAGCATCCATGAGACTTCCTAAGAACGAATTGAGAATTCCTTGAGAGTATTATACCTTTGAGTAGCGTGTCAATAGTCGCTTGAGTTGGAGGAGGACACACTTTGTGGAGGGAGAGCTACGGGCAGTGAAACCAAAAATTGAGGGGTGTTTTATTCAGGGGTGAATGGAGGTTCTTCAGTCTAGAGGAATTCAGGAGTGGTAGCATGTGGAGAAAATGGGCTTGGTACTCAGTGGCAGTGGCAATTTGGCTGGAGAGGAAGGGGAAAACAAGAATGTGATCAGTTTGGAGCTAAAGAAGTCATGGAAGTGATTTTCTACAGCCCTAGAAAGTTATTAAGGTCATTAAATAGCCATTTATCCATTTAGGGTGGTTGTGCTTGAAGTTCTAGTGAACGTGGTCAGCGACAGTCTTGTCCTCCACGCGCAAATCCTGGGCATAGAATCCACGCACGACATGGGCAAAGGCTGAGGTGGCAACAATGTGTTAGGAGGGGTACTATGGCCTCAGGCCTTGCAAAAATGCGGTGCGGATGAGGACACGGCAAGAGGCGGCTTGGGATATTTCACCGGCGAGAGAGAGAGGAGAGAGAGAGAAGAAAGGAGGAGAGGAGGGTGATGCGGCTGATGACTGGGCCCAGGGTCCACTTGTCGGAGGGAGAGAATTAGAGAGAGGAGTGGTTGCACATGGGCCCAAGCGAAGGGAGAAGCCACCTGTGGGTATACTCGGGTGTATGGGTTGCATGGTTGGCTGTGCATTAAAGGGGGCTGGCCCACATGTCATTCAAAGAAGTGTAGCCTAAACTCCACGTAGCCGAACAAAGTATTATTCAACGATTTAATCAAGGGTCAAAATGCAATGATTATTTTTTAAAATTTTATTTAAAATCCTTAGTAAGTTTTATACTTAATATAAAAATATAAAGTAAAAAAATCCTTTTAGATTATTTACTAAAAATGTGAAAAAAGGAACTACTCAAAAATTTCATTGTGTAATTGATTTTATTGAGGGCATAAATTAACTTACTAAGTATCTAAACTTTTTTAATAGGTTTTAAAAACTATAATGATAATTACATAAAAATTTCATATTTAATAATATTTTATTTATTTTATAATAAATCTTTTCAACAGATTTGTAGAATTTCATGTTTTCAATTTATAAATTGGAATAGGCACTAAAATTTATTATTAATTTTTGAAAATTTTACGATAAAAATTTGTCTAAATAAAACATGGTAAAATTGTGGCTACATTAAAGTTAAGTAAAATTTTATAAAAATCATTCTTTGCACTGTTCAGAGTCACATCACATTAATAAAACTCATCATTTCTTTAGTTAAATGGTTCCACACACATTTTTGACTACACAACTTTGCTTCCCGAGAATTCTATGAATTTTATAATAGTTTTATAGATTTTTGTTACATTTTTACGTTGTTACATTTTTAACTTTTTATTTTTATCTTTTTTATTAATTCCATTTTAATTGACTTTTCAATTAAGAAATATCCAAAAAGACCTATAAACTAAAAAATTCAACAATAAATCAAATATATTTTTCTATTTTATTTTTTTTCTCATTTATTAAATTTTGGGATGTTAAGTTAAATTATGAGAATTATGAATAAATTTGCTCATGCGAACGATCCAAAATAAAGTTTAATCAATTGATATCGATTAAATTGATAAATCTAGTTGGTCGAATGTTAAATTAAAGCACAATAAAAGATAAAAATTTTGTAAGCTTTACATTCTACAGAATAATTTTTAAAACAAAATTAAATGTATTGATTAATTTTACCTAGAATTTGATTAAGTCCATCTCATTAGACTCATTCTCTAAAATCATTTGGAAATGGGGGTGGCATCGAGCAGGACGGTAGTGAAGGCGCGATTTGAGTTTGGTTCGAGAAGTGGAGCTCTAGGGGGAGGGTGTGTGGGGAGTTATGTGCGCTCTTGGCTGGCTTAAATAGATGCGGTAAGGTGGTGGATACATGGTGTGATTTGGGTTGTGCCTGGTTGTGGGAACAGTGGCATTGTGCACAGGTTTTCTGGGTGCTAGTGTTGCATAGAGTATGGCTTGAGGTCCCTGTGGTAGGGCGGCAAGGTATGGGCAGGTGTGGCATATAGTTTGGCCAGTATTGAAGCTTCACGCGATTTCCCCCTTGCTGGGATAGCCAAGTCAGTGGTAATCCTTGCCATGGTACAGGTGAGGCAGGGGCGCAGTTAAGGGAGCAATGGGAAAGAGCTATGAGCCTCCGGGAGGTGGGGCCTGGCAAGTGTGGGCACAATGGCCAGCAAAGGAAAGAAGGGCAATGGAATTCCTCCCCTCTGGACAGAGCCTTATCTTTGCATTAAATGAACCATCTTTAGGGCCCACATTTTTTTATTAAATACCAATAATGGGTTCCATGTGTATATTGTATCAGTCCCATGATCAGTAGCCGGTACGCACACTTAAATATTTGTATCACATCCATACACAAATTCTTAACGTTATTAATATAACTTGGTTCGTACATAAAGCCATGAACGCTTTCTCAAAAGTAGCAAAAGATACAAATGCTTATCAATAGGCCTTGCCCATTTATCCCATAGGCAACTGACAAGGTTAAACCCAAGAAAATTTCATCATTGTCATCCCTGTGACCAACGGTATAGAATGGTTCATCGAGGGTTTGTGATTCTTCACCTAAAGACAACAATAATAGCAAGTTGAGTACATTACGTATTCGCAAGACTTTTACAAAACCTGTAATAAATGCAGGTTGTATCAAGGAATGGCTACTACGGTTATTTTGCATAAAGTAACTTGAATTTTAAATACTGAATAATAGATTGAAAGCGGAATTTAGTAAAAGCAATTTGATAGGTATATAAAGCAACAAGTATGTAAGTATAAATATAGCAATTCATAGTCCTCCATGACGTGAGCAACAATTCATCCATTCATTGCCAACACATGGCACAAAACCAGTCTTTCCCAACACATGGCACAATAGCTGAAATCAATCTTGCCAACATATAGCCAAGCATTGAATCATCAATAGGGTAAACTTTCCAATACCAAATTTTCAATTCCATTCCATTTTATGAAAATAATGAAACTTTAACTATGTGATGACTTTACCAAGTGCCCTTGACCGTGGGTATGGCTTTTCAAAAAGATTCACTCTGTAGAGGTGTAAAGCTTTACCCACAAGATATGTCCTCTCTTTTCACATTACAAACTAACACACTTCCTTCAGTGTGCCGCAGAGAGTTCATAACATAATAGTTACATTACTTAGTCCTAACTTTGCACCAATCCATGGACGACAAACCCTTACTATGGCCATAGAAGATATTTGTACAAGCACTATATGACAAATGGTTATACACCCCATTGTCCCACTTCTCCCCATAGTAAGGCATACACCGTTGCATTGGTATGTGTTTCACTCACACCTCTATGTGGACACCCCCTTCAAGCAATCCATTTCAGAAAGCCCATGCTACTTCGGCCTTCCAATGTGCAAAGCTAGTCCTAAGCAACTTAATAGGTTAAGGATGTCCCATACCAGCACTTATGGTTGTACGATTGTCTTGGCTTGAAAACAACACAATAGTTCAGCCCTCAATCCGACCCAGGCGAGAAATCTCCTCCTATCTACGTGCATGTCACATGCACTTTCGACTATTGCCAATACTCACTCGCGTGAAAACCATAGTTTTATTTTTCATTGTTATCGAAATACTATTAACCACATTATCCATCATGTCCAACATTTCTTTTTATCACGAGTAGTAAACCCAGTTGTTCATGTTCCAGTTCTAAAGCATAATAAGCAAATGCATGTAATAACCATGTATACCCATTTCAAGATCATCATGTGTCAATCCATAATTTAGGGTTATCAAGGTTCATATGTCACTATTAATTAAGGAAATCCTATCAATGAATGTTATATCTACTAAAACCCACAATATAGTAGTGTTGATGCAACATAGCGCATGCATAAAAAGTTTTGACAAAATAATTTTGAAATGCTGGGATCAACATGGTCAAAAGGGGTGCTTTCCTTGCTCATTGATTTCAGTCATGAAGTTAGAGTGGGCAGTTGCAGACTCTGGAATATCGGAGTCTACACGTCGTTCGTCATAAGGCAATAGCAATAAGAAGCAAAAAGAGTCAAATAATACCAAACTTGAAATACAATAATAGAAATAGGTTGCTATGGATTTTATAAAGATTTAGGATTTGGTTTTGTGATTTTTGGTGGTTGTATATATATGTTATGGATTTTTAATGCAATTACTATACACATTTTTAGTTATTCATGTTACAAAAAAGTTATTTATGGGTCCAGTTATGCGTAGTGTATATTGTTTATCTTAAGGTTTTATGTTTGATTTATTTTTCAGTGCTAGCATTAAACACATATTTTAATATTGAGGCTTGAATTAATCTAGAGAAAAGAAAAGAGAAAAACAAGATAAAAAAGAAAATAAAGTCTAGATTTGTTTTCATCTGCTCTTTTAGCCTACTTACTTTTTATTTTACTTTCAGTACAGGTTGAAATATATATTTTTATTTTATTATATATTTTTTGTTTTTATTTTTGTTTTCTCTCTCTTTTCTTTTTTTCCTAGGACAACTCGATTGGCCCAGGACAACCCACTTGGCCCGAACCCCATCCCCAATTAACCTAACCCTGAACCTAGCTAACTCTCTCTCTCTCTCTCATCTCCTCCACCATCCACCGCACCTGATCTCCCCATCCCCTGTGACACCACGGAGTGTCGTATCTTATAAAATGTGAATGTTGAGGTCAAAAACTTTATAAAGTGTGAAAATGGAGGTTAAAACTTTACGTTATGCCGTTTATAGCGTGTTTTTGGGCCGTTTTCGGGTGTTTGGGCCTCTCCGGGGGACTTTGGGCCTTGGGGGTTGAGTTGGGCCTCCGGTGGAAGGGTTTGGGCCCAAGGGGGGGGACTTTTGGGCAGCCAAATCTGGCCCCCACCCCTTGATGCGCCCCCCACTCCCTCTCCCAAGCCTAGCCGCCACCCCCTAGCCCCCCCCCATGCGCCTCCACCCTTCCCCTTCCTCTCCATCTTCCCCCATGGCGCCACCACCCCTCTCCTCCCATCTCCACCTCCCTTGCTGCCCCTAGGGGAGTTCTCCACCTCACCACCCCGCAGATCCGTCCATTGGAGCGCTCCGCGATGAGGATATCCGGTGGATTTGGAGCAAGGAAGGAGATCGCGCGAACCGGGAGGAGATCCATTGGGTTTTCGTTCGTCAGGCAAAGGTATGGCCACGGGGATCCTTGGGGTTGGTCTAGGTTCTGTTATAAGGGTTAATATCATGTTTTTAGATCAATTGGAGGTGTTGTAATTGGGTATATTAGATGAAATCTAGAGTTTGCCACGTTCTCTGTTTCGGGCAGCATGAGCAGTCCACCTAGGGTTTGGGTTTTCGCCAATTTAGTTTCGGATTTTGGTCGGCTGCCTGTTGAGGAAGTTGTAGGTAATTTCAATACCTTTCAGTGGGTATAAAGAACATCCAATTCCGCCCAGCCGTTTGAAAGTTATGCTCGTTTTACCGAACGTGTTAAAAACTGTGACGTGATTGCAACAGAACACGGTATTCTGTAGATTAAACCACTTTAGTGTCCGAATCAGTTTTTCCATATACTTAGAAAAAGTTAGGAAATTTCCTAATCTACGCGAGGATGTACTCGTTTAATCGATTCGGAGTCGTAGAACCCGAGTTATGCTCGTTGCAAGTCTGCTGTCCCGATGAGACAGAACCTCTGTTTTTGGGTTGTGTGGGTAGTTTGCGAAGTCGGGGTAGAAGAGTGTTTGTGTATTGTTTGTGGGCATGTTTTTGAGTGTGTGGTGCCTGTGTGCAGGTGTTGTGACCCCGGGGGTGCCCTCTACGTCTCGCCAATCCGTCGCCCGTGGTTGAGGCAAGTGTATTGGAATGGGTAGCGGGTTGTGGTTTGCTAGATTGGTTGAGATTGAAATTTAATATATGATATGTTCACATGCCATGCTTTAATGATTGCCATTGATATGATGAATATGCTTATTATGTTATGATGCCATGTGTTAATGTACAAGTTATTTATGATGTTGGCATGTTTGCATACATGGCATGATACATGGCCCGGGCGGTGAGAAAGTTATGACTATTCCGGAGAGCCAATGAGTAAGTCCTACAGCGTGATTCCATCAACCGCGGTGTATGGAAGCGAGGAGTAGGCACCCTCCATCTTCGGGATGGAAGGGGGAGAGGGTGCACACCGACGGGTGTGTACTCAACCATACCAGTATGAGTTTTCAGGAGATATGTGCATCGCATTGCATTGCATTGCATTGCATTATATGAGGATGTTATATGATGATTATATATGATGATGTCAATGATATGCTTACACTATGAATATGAGATGTGTATGATGTCGTATGTGAAAAGTGGTGATGAAGGTATTGGAATGTATTTTCTTGTTCCATTGCAATATACTTGCTGAGTGATGAACTAACGCTTGTGTTTATGTTGTTTTTCTTAGGTACCATGAAACCGGCGTGCGGGAAAGGGAGCTAGTCACACGTCATCACTTAGCATCACACATATAAACAATGACATGTTCCTTCCTTTAATTGTGATGGTTAATTCACTGAACTAAACTGTGGTGTTAATGCTTGTTGGTTGCCATGAGTAAATGATTAGTTCATATTTGACATGAGACGGATAGGCTTATATCCTTAGCTGTATGATGGATGAAATTCCTGTTTTCTCAAGTTATTGCTATCGTTCTTTATGCTATCTTGATATGTTAAGATTGTTGTTGCTTCAATTCATGGAAAAACAAAGGAGATGCTACCGAAATTTTCGGTATTAGCATTTGCTCCTTTGCTGTAATTTACTTGTAATTGTAGTATTTAGAGGTTGCTTAGTCTATGTTTGGTAGCATTCGGGCATATTAAATACCGGGGTGTTACATCCCCCATCTCTCTCTCACACTCATCGCTCTCGCACTCGCCCTATCTCCCATCCAACAACGGCATTGCATCCTTCTCCCCCGAACTGAATGCGTCACTGCCAGCCTCAAGCCTTCCCCTGGCTCCTCCTCCTCCCTCTCTCGCGCTCACTGTCCTCTTGCTCTCCTCCCTCGATCCAAGCACACCACCTTCCCTTGCGTTGTCTCCTTTCTCTCTCCTTCCTCCACTCTCACACGCCCGTCCCCTCTCCTTCGGTGCCTATGCCCTCATATCCACTGCCTACGTCAGTCTCTTTTGGTGCTAACGTCCCTTCATCTCAGCTAAGTACTTTCCCACCCCTCTCCCTCTCACTCTCCCTCTCTCCTCTCCTGCTCTCCATGAGTGGCTACCGTGCCTCACCACCACCCTCTTCTCTCCACCCCTCACCCAATGCTAATCCTGCCTTTTTCTTTTTGGCTTGTGCAGATGGGGCAGCATCGCTGCCCCCAAATCTATCGCCATGGTGGTCTCCTCGTTAGCGATGGGACCCAAACTCGTGGCAATAGGTGTGGGGGCATGGTGGCCACTCACACCAGCCACCATCTCCTCGGCCATGGATACTCCCTAGGCCCACGGCTGCATCCATTGACATGGCTACGGCGAGCTCCTACCACCCCATTGCCTCAACTAAGAAAGCTAAGTGCAAATTTTACCTCCCCCCTTCATTCTACTACTAGAGATACTCATGCTCTTCTCCCTTCTAGTGCTCTACCCTTAGATGCATAATTCATATATTCATATATTTATACAATGTCAATTGTTTATGTGGGTGGTGGATTGAGATTTTCATCTCTGTGCTCGATTCTCTATAGTGGGGTTTAGTGATTGAAGTGCATATGATCAAATCAGTTGGTGTAGTATTGTGATGCTAGTATTTATAAGAGAATGCTTTATGGGTGAAATGCGATGATCTATTATTCTTTTTTATGCATGGGCAATGCATGGGGGTTATGTTAAGGTAAAGAATGGTTCAAAGTGGTTTATGCTATATTCATTTATCTATTCATTACACCCCAAATTGAGTGATAAAACAATGTGTTTAGGTTCAGTCAAGCTCCTTGATACCATCCTTACTTGTGGATTGAGTCAATTATGCCTGACTGCACATGTATTCTTGCTTCTTCTTACTTGGTGACTAGAACACATTCATGTGCTGAGTTATATACGTCTCTAAGGTTTAATCATGTGTTAACATGTTTAAATTGATGAGCATGCCACGCTACCTATCTTATGGTTTCACCTCTCATTGTGTTCTCATTTAGTCATATCTCGGCCTAGGTAACCCTTTTGTTTGGCTTTCGGTATTGTAACCTAGAGAATGTAGGTGCTGCTATTTGTTGAGAAGTGCAGGTGTATGCTTATTTTATACATCATTTTGTGACTAAATGGTATAAGGCTTAGAGGATTGGTTTGTGTGCATTGAGATTGGGATGTATATACCGATGCTTTGAGATCTAATGACAGTGAGTAGTGTAAGTATTTGAAGTTCTGTACATTCATGTTTAAAGCATAGGCAGGGTTTGGTCCTCGTGCATGAGTTTTACTGGAACATTTGTTTTAGCTAGTGAGATGACTCATAGCTGAAAGAATGGTAGTGTTTGATATCCTAAAATAGTGAATAATATGTCTGACTGCTGTTTTATTTGCTCAACACTGATCCTAGGAAAGAAATATATATACAACTAAATTATGATGCTTTACATCGTGGTGTATGCGAGCTTAATTGGATGGACTTGTAGATGTGTGCAAGAATGTGATTTTCAGAGCAGTTTCTTAGTGATTATGCTAAAATAGATAAGTAGTTAAAGTCATGTATGGCCTAATCAACACATGAAGTTCCAATTTGAGTAATGGACTAGTGTACTTTTGTTTAATTATGCTTCTTTTTATTCTTGACCAAATTGTGACAATGAGACTTTTGTTTCATCATAGATTTATTTTTGGGTTAATAGTTTAGAATGCATGAGCATCCATGAACAACTTGACAAATGTAATTAGCCTAGATATATTTATCAAAACATAAAACTATACTATTGTAGTAAATTTCTCAACTGTTATTAACCTTGTTATCTGCTTGTGTTATGTAACACCCAAATTTTTGCTTTTCATGAATTTATATGAAATTTTGCATTTGGTTAATTTTTGGAATTTTCTGGAATTTATATGGATTTAATTTGAATTTATTCCCTTTTAAAATAATTAAAGGATTTAAATTTATAAATAAAATTTTGTTGGAAATATTTTATTTGAGTCCAAAATGTCTCAAAGTATTTTCCAGAATTTTTCTGATTAATTTTCTATTTTTCTTGAATTATTTGAATTTCTAGAAATTATTTTAATTATTTAATCGCTGAGTGGGTTTTACTGTTCATGCGACCGAGCCCGAGTCAGACTCGAGTTCGAGTCCGACTCGAACCCGACCTAGCCATAATCGCGTAACAGTTGGATCAAGATCCAACGGCCAGCATCGTGCCACGTCGCCCACGTGCGACCCGGGCCGAAACCGTCCGTGCCCGTGCGATCTGCGCCGTTGATCGTGCCACATGGATGGCCCACGTGCGTCCACGTCACCCTCTCCGTGTCGCCACCGGACTCCGCCGCAGCCCGCGTGTGGGCCTCGGTTTCCGCGATTTTCACGGAAGCCGAAACCCCTATTTAATGCGTTGCCGCCCCTGCCGTGGAACCCTCTTCTGTGCGCACCCGTAGCCCCAAACCGTCAAGGTCGAGCCACCGCCGTTCACCCGCAGGAGCTCGCCGAAGTTGGAGAAGAAGCCGCCGCAGTTCTTCGCTGTTTCACGCCGCGTCTGTCGTCCTCCGCCGTGAATGTGCCCAGATCTGGAACAGCAAGGACGAGACGCACCTTGGAGTCCCATCCACTTCGTCTTCGTCTCCGGCAGCCTCAGCCCCACCGTGCCATCGCTGACCTCGTGAGCTCCGTCAGCCGTTAGATCTTCATCGGACGGCTATGGTGAGTCCACGTCACCCCGTTAGATTTCACGTTTCGGTTTTTAGATCTAATCCCAACCGTTGGATTTAAATCCAACAGCTTAGATTAAGCCATGTGATCGTGAACTGCACCGTGCTTGGATAGATCTCAGCCGTTAGATCTAGATCGTACGGTTAGGGTTAACCCACGTTGAAGCGTTAGATGCAACCCCAGCCGTTCGATCGAGATCGAACAGCGTACCTCGTGCCACGTGTCGCCACCCGGGTCATGCCACGCCACCCCATGGTGAGGCGAAACCCGATCGAATATGGACCGTCCAATCCAAATCGAACGGGCCAGATTAGCCGCGTTGCACCGCAACGTGCGGCATTGGATCCAATCTGGACCGTTGATTTTCAAATCAACGGCCCAGATCGTGCCACGTGCGCGGGAGCCGAACCGGCGCGGTCAGCCGCAGTCACCGCTAACGTCATGCGTGATGTCATCATGGGGCCCGCGTGTCAGCGGCTGGCCAACGGCTCCATGACTTCATCTGTGACGTCATGCTGACGTCACGGGTGGGGCCCGCGTGTCAGTCCGCTCGGCCGAAGGGCGATGACGTCAGTGATGATGTCATCCAGTGGGTCCCACGTGTCAGTGACACGTCAACCCGTGGACCGGGTTCACAGCAGACCGACCCCGACCCGTGGACCGAGTCCACGGACCGGCTGACGTCATGATTGCGCAATAAATCGATTTTTCTTTAGAAAAATAATTCGGTGGAAATTCAAATACCGTGCTGACGTCATGCTGACGTCATTTTTCGGATTTTTCAATAGAAAAAATGAATTAATTCGGTTTATTGATTTATTTGATTTTTCAAACTTCAAACGCATATAACTTTTGCGTTTCAACTCTGATTCGAACGATTCTAATTTCTAAATTTTTATAAAATTGATATCTACTCAAATATGAATTGTAATTAATTTTTGGACATGAATTTTTCTCTGTTTATATTTAATTAATAGATTCTTTAAACTTAAAACAATTATAACTTTTGCATTTTAACTCCGATTTGAGCGATTCAAGTTTCTAAAAATTTGTAAAATTATGCCCTTTTTGTTTATGGACTTTATTGGATGTTTTGGGCAATGTGCATGTACTATTTTATTTATTTATTGCTATTTGCACGCGTTACGAGTAGACGTTGAAGTACCCAGAGGCTTCGAAGAAGAAGTGTTGACCCAGGAGCCAGCTCAAGACCAACAACAAGTACTCTGTGAAGGCAAGTTATGCTTTGACCATATTGATCCCATTTTTGAAATCTATCTGATTTAAATTATTGCATGCTAATTCAATTAGAAAATACTTTAAATAATTCTGGGAAATTAGATAAATGCCAAATTGCAGTATGACACCTTGATTAATTACTTATGTGCCATAAACCCTTGTCACCCTAGTTGTGGATTATTTAGTTGGACATTATTAAATTGCCAACATGGCTAATTAGACCGTTGTAGTATATTGCTTAGACCTGCCAAGTAGTCCCAACATGATTTTGGATAATTACTTGTTAACATTGACTTAATGACATATGGAACATGTTCTTGAGAAGTGTCATGTGTTATTGATGTTGTTATCGATGGCATGTGGTGCTTGGTAATCAACTGGTGTTTGATAAATAGATTTAGACCGGGGCATGTGGCAAGAATGATCGGGTGGGCCAGTTGTGGCACCGGGGAAGTTGATTTGGTTCTTCGGGTAGTCTTGCCCTGGTCACCCTAAGGACTTAACCTTGCAAGCCTTTGAACTGAGTTAAACGTGCAACCACATGTCTGTAATGGGACGGACCTAGTTGATTAAGTTGCTAATAACGTACCTGTGGGACCTCAGGGTATCAACTATACCTGTTGTGTAGTTGTACGGGGGAGCATACTGGGGCTGCGGCTAGGTACCCATCTAACGGTTGATTGACCTAGACTTCGCCTTTGCTAAGGGAAGGGCTAGTGTGCAATAACCGGGGAGGCCCACTTGTGCTGTTAGAAGTTTCCGAAAGACTTTGTAATGGACATTTGCCTTTGTGGTGTTTGGCTGTATCCTGTGGGTAAAGTGCATAACCTCTGCAGAGTGTAAAATCTATTCGAATAGCCGAGTCCGCGGCATTGGACATTGCTCGGGAATAACAGTCAATGGTTAGACTTTCACAAAAATGACTTGACTTTGGAAAGATGGTTGGTTTGGAATGATGAATTGGGCCTAGGATCGAAAAATGTTGTATTTGCGTGATCATTGTGAAAAGTACTCTATTCATTATTGTTTTACCGCTTGCAATCTATTAATGTATTTACTCATGCTACTTTACTGCAAATGAACCTGTTAGCCTATCCTTTGTAATAAGCCATGCATGTAGAATATTAGCTTGCATTCTGTGCATGACGTGCTGAGTACCAAGTACTTACCCTTGCCATAATACAACATCAGTTGAAGAAGAGTCGACACCAGCTTTGGAGGAAGAGTACCAGGAGGAGCCGTCTAACTAGGGAGCGGGCCCAGTCAGTTGCCTGTGGTATACTGGATGGCGCCATAAAATCTACTTTATTTCGCTGCAGTTATTTTTCTTTTAATAAGTTTTTTCCCTGTGTGGCGTACTCTTGTAACTTGACCATAAGGTCGAGCAACCAGTTTGGTTAATTAAGTAAAGTACACTACTGTTTCGTTGTGTATGATTGTGATATTTACCGATGTTGAGACTGTGTGCACTAACGTGATCCTGAACTAGTGCTGAATACACAGAGTGTCCGGATTTGCAAATTCGGGTCCCGACAGAGGTGGTATCAGAACCATACTGACTGTAGGCTCACCCGTAGTTAGAATGGTCCTAGTGAGGATAAAAACTATTTTCTAAAAGTTAAAAGTTGCCAAGATAATGAATGAACTCTCGACTTATCCCCTTCTCTCTTGTGCATACCCCTTGCTGAGTTCTTTCTGTCTTTCCTTTGATTTTAAAATATCGAGTTCTTATGCGAGTGTCTCTTGGCAGATGTTGATGAAGAACAACTACGCTGAACGTGAGGGAGGCTACGCCGCCGAGTTGTGGCGTATGCTGCAGTTGCTTGGAGGCTTTGAGAGACCGCTCTACCGAGGGACCACCATCGTGCAGGCAGGACTGGTCATAGGATGGGACATCAAGATCACAGTGTGTGCTCGAGAGAAGACGAAGTTTAGTCATCCATTCCACTTCACCGCTAGGAGGTCAACATTTGAGATGGGAATCCAAGAGGTGTCTCGTCGAGCAATGCAACAGATTGCTCGCACTTACTCCAGAGAGCTGGAAGGCACAGTATTCCATCATCACCCACACCGAGACAGCAGAGCTCAGCGGAAGCCGATAGAAGATGAGGATGCTACCGTCACACACTTGGCCAGATTCATCGTCACCCAGGAGGAGCTTATCAACGACACAGTCCAGGAGTTGATGAAGGCTCGCGAGCAAGTTGAGGAAGGGAAAAGCACCTAGAGAATGCTCGTGAGTACGTCGCCTATGCTGCGGAAAGGATCGCAGAGCTGGAGACTGCACTATATGGGCAGGGCCCGGAGCCAGTGTTAGAGTTGGACGCCTGCATCGGAGGGACCAAAGACTGAGCAGAGCACCACCAAAGACCACGCCTGAGCCTGAGCCTGAGGATGATGCTGCTTCTTCGAGTACTGCCGTTGTGGGGCATAGCGATCGCTTCGCGCCTATGCCGCCGCATCCGCCGTAAGGAGGCAGTGGAGGTTTTCTCGACGAGTGAGCATAGGTTTTGCAGTTGAGACTCCTTCGCCGAGTCGCGTATTAGAATAAAGAGTCACCCTTAGAGGCATTAGACTCCAGTGTTAGTCGATTTGGATTTTCTTTGCTTGCTGAGTGTGCGGTATGTGTTGCAAGGCCCCTATGCATTGTAAGCAACCATACCTAGTTATTATTGACTAGTTAATAAAGTTGGATTTTGAGTTACACCTTTTCCCCGCATAAGTTTCCCTACTACTTGTCTATGCTTGTTTCCCTCTCGTCTCTAAAACCTTGGAGTAATCGACAGATGGTGAATACCTGCGAAAACCTTGGAGGTAACGGGAGTGGTTCTCGCCCCACAGTAAACCCCAATGATGGAGCACCTGCACCCCAACCAGCACCGCCAGTTGACATGCAAAACTTTGGAGCCTTTCTTGCTGCACAGACTCAGCTGATGCATGCCATGATGCAGCAGATGCAGCACGTCACTGCTCAGGTCACCGCTAATCAAGTCAATCAAGTACAGCGTCAGGGCTCAAGTTTGCCAGAATTCATGAGGACTCATCCGCCCACCTTCTCTGGAAACGCCAATCCACTGGAGGCGGATGATTGGTTAAGGTCAATTTAGAGGAAGTTGCACATTGCCCAATGTGTGGTAAATGAGAGGGCACTCTACGCCTCTCATCAGTTGGAAGGAACCGTAGCAGAATGGTGGGATAACTTCTGCGCCACGCGGGAGAACCCACAGGACATCACATGGGAGGAATTCACAACTGTGTTTCGCCAGTATCATGTGCCAGAAGGAATAATAGACTTAAAGAAGGAAGAATTCAGGGCATTGAAGCAACGTAATCAACCGGTGGCTGAATACCTGAACAAGTTCACACAGCTTGCATGCTACGCGCTGAAAGACATAGCGACAGACAAGGCCAGATAGTCTCGCTTCCTTAAGGGACTGAACTCTGGATTGCAGGTGGAGCTAATCACCTACACCTTCCTAGATTTTCAGGAGCTCGTAAACAAGACGCTCATTCTTAAGGACAAGCGCAAGGAACTGGATGAGAACCGAAAGCGCAGAATGCAACAGCAGGGATCACACCAAGGAGCGCAGTAGCGATTGAGGTTCTGCGCGAATCGATTTTGATTCGACGAGAATGCAACAAGGACACCGTCAACAGCACCGAGACTCGTCAACCAGAATTATCAGACCCATTGCGGCGAAACGCCGCCCGAGGCGATCCAACGAGGGGCGGTGAGACGCTGCTATACATGCAACGAGCCAGGACACTTCTCCAACAGCTGCCCCAAGAAGACAGCAGGAGTGACCCTAGTCCGCTTCAACTTGGGCTCCACAGCAGCCAGAACACCTGCACCAGGAGTAAACCACGGGACAGCACAGCCAGGAGCCGCGCCCCAGACCATGGTGAGAGGCCGAGTCAATCACGTGACCGCAGATGCACTTCAGAATGCTACGGACGTCATACTGGGTAAGTTATTTGTCAACTCAGTACCGGCAACAATTTTATTTGACTCTGGAGCTTCGCATTCGTTTGTTTCTCAAGGCTTTGCTGCTAAAAATGATTTGGAGATTGCAAGACTTAAATGCATGCTTCTAGTTCAAACCCCTGGTTTCGAACTCCGAACTAAAGTAGGATGTTCCGGGGTAAGAATATTAATAGATGGGGTAGAGTTCCTAGCGAACCTTATTATACTGGAAACCTAGACCTTAGATGTTATATTGGGAATGGATTGATTATCCAAGCACAAGGTCGTGCTGGATTGTGGGCGAAGGATTATCTCAGTTGAGGGCCCATGCAGAAGAAAAGTGGAATTTCAAGCAACCGCCGTTCGAGATGGACAGCTGATGGTCAACAGCATGAAGGCAATCAGCGTAGAAGATGTTTCAGTGGTGAATGAGTATCCTGATGTTTTTCCTGAAGATTTGCCTGGAATGCCGCCAGACAGAGACATAGAGTTTGTGAGTGAGTTAGTACCTGGTACAGCACCGATAGCAAAGAGACCCTACCGGATGTCAACCGAAGAGTTGGTAGAGATGAAGAAGCAGCTCGAGGAGTTGATGGAAAAAGGATTCATCAGACCTAGTTCGTCGACATAGGGAGCGCCAGTTCTATTTGTCAATAAGAAGGACAGGAGTTTTAGGATGTGCATTGACTACCGTGCACTCAATGAAGTCATCGTGAAGAACAAGTATCCGCTACCCAGGATCGATGACCTGTTTGACCAGTTGAGAGGAGCCGGAGTTTTCTCCAAGATTGATCTGAGATCTAGATACCATCAGTTGAAGATCCGATCAGAAGATATACCGAAGACCACATTATCATCAAGATACGGACATTATGAGTTTACAGTTATGTCCTTTAGTCTGACGAATGCGCCAGCTTATTTCATGAATATGATGAACAAGGTTTTCATGGAGTACCTGGACAAGTTTGTCGTCGTGTTCATCGATGACATTCTCATCTATTCCAAGTCAAGAGAAGAACATGTAGAACACTTGAGGCTAATTTTGGAGAAGCTGAGAGAACAGCAACTCTTTGCCAAATTCAGCAAGTGTGATTTTTGGAAAGACAAGGTAGAATTCCTTGGACATGTAATGACCGCAGAAGGAGTCGCTGTTGATCCAAGCAAAGTGGAAGCTGTGTTACATTGGGAGCAGCCGAAGACAGTGACCCAGATCCGTAGTTTTCTAGGGATGGCAGGTTACTACCGCCACTTTATTGAAGGCTTTTCAACGATTGCGAGACCTCTTACGCAATTGTTGAAAAAGTAGAAGAAGTTTAACTGGACGCCGGAATGTGAGAAAGGTTTCCAATAGCTGAAGAAGCGATTGACATCAGCGCCAGTGTTGCTTTTACCAGATGTTAATCAAAGCTTTGATATATACTGTGATGCATCACGCCAAGGCCTTGGATGTGTGCTGATGCATAATAGAAAGGTTGTTGCGTACGCATTACGGCAGTTGAGGCCGCATGAAGAGAACTATCCAACACATGACTAAGAGTTAGCAGCTGTAGTGCACGCCTTGAAGTTATGGCATCATTACTTGATTGGGAACAGATGTGAAGTGTATACAGATCATACGAGTCTTAAGTACATCTTCACCCAATCAGATCTGAATATGAGGCAAAGGAGATGGTTGGAATTAATCAAGGACTACAATGTTGGGATCCATTATCATCTCGGGAAGGCCAATGTGGTGGCTGATGCCTTGAGTCGGAAAAGCCATACCGTGAATATGTTGATAGCCGCAAGTCCGGATGAGTTATGCAAGGAGTTTCAGAGGATGCAGATTGAAGTGATACTGGAAGGATTCTTGGCCGCATTGGAGGTGCAGCCTACCTTAGAAGACCAGATCCGAGACGGACAGAAGGACGATGACAAGGTCCAGTGAATCAAGTCCAAGATAGAGGAAGGCAAGGCGAAAGGCTTCAAGCCGGACGAGCAAGGCACATTGTGGATGAAGGACCGCATCTGTGTGCCGAACAAAAAGGAACTGAAGTAGTTGATTCTGGAGGAAGCCCATGACTCCAAGTATTGCATTCACCCGGGAAGTGCCAATATGTATCAAGACCTGAAGGAAAGATTCTGGTGGCCGAATATGAAACGTGAAGTTGCCGAACATGTTGCATTGTGCGACATATGTAAAAGAGTCAAGGCAATGCATCAGAGGTCAGCAGGATTATTGCAGCCGCTGAAGATTCCTGAGTGGAAGTGGGAGGAAATCGGAATGGACTTCATTACCAGTGTGCCGAAGACTCAAGGAGGATATGACTCCATATGGGTTATAGTGGACCGCTTGACTAACGTCGCTCATTTTATCCCTGTAAAGACCACATACTTGGGAGATAAATTAGCAGAGTTGTATATGGCCAGGATCGTCTGTTTGCACGAAGTGCCAAAGAAGATTGTATCAGACAGAGGTACCCAATTTACCTCGAGATTCTGGAATAAGCTGCATGAAGCCATGGGGACCCGTTTGAACTTGATCTGACATATCATCATAAGCGGATGGACAGACTAAAAGAGTTAATTAGATTCTGGAGGATATGCTAAGAGCTTGTGCATTGGCGTATGCTACCTCTTGGGATAAGAGTCTGCCGTATGTTGAGTTCAGCTACAATAACAGTTATCAGGCCAGTCTACAGATGTCACCTTTTGAGGCATTGTATGTTCGCCCATGTTGAACGCCATTGAACTGGAATGAGACCGGTGAACGCCGTGTCTTTGGACCGGACATTCTTCAAGAAGCCAAAGATCAGATTGCCATGATCCGGGAAAGACTGAAGATAGCTCAGTCAAGACAGAAGAGTTACGCGGACAACCGTCGCCGAGACTTGATCTTTGAACCAGAGGATTTCGTGTACCTTAGGGTTACACCTCTCAAGGGAGTTAAGAGATTCCACGCCAAAGGGAAACTCGCACCCCGTTATGTTGGGCTATTTATGATTTTGAGCCGTAGAGGCAAAGTTGCTTACCAGTTGGAGTTACCACAGTCGTTGGCAGGTGTGCATGATGTGTTCCATGTGTCACAACTGAAGAAGTGTCTTCGAGTACCAGATGAGCTGACACTGTTAGAGTCAATAGAGCTGCAGGAGGATCTGACTTACAAGTAGGGGTGCAAACGGAGCGGATACAGACGGATTTTGTTCATCCCGTATCCTATTCCAAATTTTTTCTCGGATACATAATCGGATACGGACAGTGCCGGATTCAAATACGAATACGGATTACTTCGGTCACGAATACGGAGCGAATACAGGTCGTTCCGAATACGGTTAGTCTCGGTCACGAATAGTTAGTCGGATAATGCGTGAAAGCAGAAACCATATATGTCATATATATTAGGATCAATCAACCATACACAAAACTTTACTGTAACTTTCAAGACATGTAAGTGTTTCAAATTCAATAATAGTTGCATTCCCTACATAAGAATAATATACAACCAAGTACAATTCCAATCAACATATGCACTTATATGATGTAGCACATCCAACTGCAATCAAGTGTTTTGTAGTGCAATTATAAGAGCTTGCTCCAGAAAGTAGTGCAATTATATTACAACTTGCTCACATTATATCACAGGCTCACAACAGCACTATGTTTCACATTATATTACAACTTGTCTAATCAGATAGCACATAACCAATACGCAACATCTAAAATACAGCTAGCAAGCACTGTAATTCAAATACACACATTATGAACAATATTGCAAGGGTATCGGGTCGGATATTTACCGGGTATTGGGTCGGATATTTACCGGATATCGGATCGGATATTGCTCTTCCCATATCCTAACCCATATTACATGAGGTTTTTCGGATACGGATCGGATATTGCTCTTCCCATATCCTAACCCATATTACATCGGATTTTTCGGATACGAATACGGATAACATCGGTACGGATTTTTTTCGAATACTGTATCGGATCGGTCGGGAAATATCCGCTCCGTTTGCACCCCTACTTACAAGGATCACCCTGTAAAGCTCATGGACACCATGGATCGAGAGACAAGAAATAAATCGACACGTTTCTGCAGAGTTCAGTGGAGCAACCATGCAGAGAGTGAAGCAACTTGGGAGCGCGAGGAGGATTTGAAGAAAGAGTTTCCGAACCTATTCCTTAGTTAGCCCTGAATCTCGGGGACAAGATTATGTTAAGGGGGGAGGTTTGTAACACCCCAAATTTTTGTTTTTCATGAATTTAAATGAAATTTTGCACTTTGGTGAATTTTTGGAATTTTCTAGAATTTATTTGGATTTAATTTGAATTTATTCCCTTTCGAAATAATTAACGGATTTAAATTTATAAATAAAATTTTGTTTGAAATATTTTATTTGAGTCCAAAATGTCTCAAAATATTTTCCAGAAATTTTTTGATTAATTTGCTATTTTTCTTGAATTATTTGAATTTCTAGAAATTATTTTAATAATTTAATCGCTGAGTGGGTTTTACTGTTCATGCAACCGAGCCCGAGTCAGACTTGAGTCCGAGTCCGACTCGAACCCGACCTAGCCCTAATCGCGTAACCGTTGGATCAAGATCCAACGGCCAACATCGTGCCACGTCGCCCACGTGCGACCCGGGCCGAAACCGTCCGCGCCCGTGCGATCTGCGCCGTTGATCGTGCCACGTGGACTGCCCGCGTGCGTCCACATCACCCTCTCCGTGTCGCCGCCAAACTCCGCCGTCGCCCGCGTGTGGGCCTCGGTTTCCGCGATTTTCATGGAAGCCGAGACCCCTATTTAATGCGCCGCCACCCCTACCATGGAGCCCTCCTCTGTGCGCACCCGTAGCCCCAAACCGTCGAGGTCGAGACACCGCCGTTCGCCCACAGGAGCTCGCCGAAGTTGGAGAAGAAGCCGCCGCAGTTTAACTCCAGACTCAAATATGAATTTTAATTAATTTTTGGACATGAATTTTTCTCTGTTTATATTTAATTAATAGATTCTTTAAACTTGAAACAATTATAACTTTTGCATTTTAACTCCGATTTGAGCGATTCAAATTTCTAAAAATTTATAAAATTATGACCTTTCTGTTTATGGACTTTATTTTATGTTTTGGGCAATGTGCATGTACTATTTTATTTATTTATTGCTATTTGCACGCATTACGAGTAGACGTTGAAGTACCCGAAGGCTTCGAAGGAGAAGTGTTGACCCAGGAGCCAGCTCAAGACCAAGAACAAGTACTCTTTGAAGGCAAGTTATGCTTTGACCATATTGATCCCACTTTTGAAATCTATCTGATTTAAATTATTGCATGCTAATTCAATTAGAAAATGCTTTAAATAATTCTGGGAACTTAGATAAATGCCAAATTGCAGTATGACACCTTTATTAATTACTTATGTGCCATAAACCCTTGTCACCCTAGTTGTGGATTATTTAGTTGGACATTATTAAATTGCCAACATGGGTAATTAGACCGTTGTAGTATATTGCTTAGACCTGCCACGTAGTCCCAACATGATTTTGGATAATTACTTGTTAACATTGACTTAATGACATATGGAACATGTTCTTGAGAAGTGTCATGTGTTATTGATGTTGTTATCGATGGCACGTGGTGCTTGGTAATCAACTAGTGTTTGATAAATAGATTTAGACCGGGGCATGTGGCAAGAATGATCGCATGGGCCAGTTGTGGCACCGGGGAAGTTGATTTGGTTCTTCGGGTAGTCTTGCCCTGGTCACCCTAAGGACTTAACCTTGCAAGCCTTTGAACTGAGTCAAACGTGCAACCACATGTCTGTAATGGGACGGACCTAGTTGATTAAGTTGCTAATAACGTACCTGTGGGACCTTGGGGTGTCAACTATACCTGTTGTGTAGTTGTACGGGGGAGCGTACCAGGGCTGCGGCCAGGTACCCATCTAACGGTTGATTGGCCTAGACTTCGCCTTTGCTAAGGGAAGGGCTAGTGTGCAATAACTGGGGAGGCCCACTTGTGCTGTTAGAAGTTTCCGAAAGACTTTGTTACGGACACTCGCCATTGTGGTGTTTGGCTGTATCCTATGGGTAAAGTGCATAACCTCTGCAGAGTGTAAAATCTATTCGAATAGCCGAGTCCGCGGCATTGGATATTGCTCGGGAATTACAGTCAAGGGTTAGACTTTCACAAAAATGACTTGACTCTAGAAAGATGGTTGGTTTGGAATGATGAATTGGGCCTAGGATCGAAAAATGTTGTATTTACGAGATCATTGTGAAAAGTACTCTATTCATTATTGTTTTAGCGCTTGCAATCTATTAATGTATTTACTCATGCTACTTTACTGCAAATGAACCTGTTAGCCTATCCTTTGAAATAAGCCATGCATGTAGAATATTAGCTTGCGTTCTATGCATGACTTGCTGAGTACCAAGTACTCACCCTTGCCATAATACAACATCAGTTGAAGAAGAGTCGACGCTAGCTTTGGAGGAAGAGTACCAGGAGGAGCCGTCTAACTAGGGAGCGGGCCCAGTCAGTTGCCTGTGGTATACTGGATGGCGCCACGAAATCTACTTTATTCCGCTGCAGTTATTTCTCTTTTAATAAGTTTTCGCCCTGTGTGGCGTACTCTTGTAACTTGACCATAAGGTCGAGCAACCAGTTTGGTTAATTAAGTAAAGTACAATACAGTTTCGTTGAGTATGATTGTGATATTTACCGATGTTGAGACTGTGTGCACTAGCGTGATCCTGGACTAGTGCTGAATACACAAAGTTTAACACCCCGGCATCTAGTATGCCCTGGATGTCACCAAACATAGACTAAACAACATCTAAATACCACATCTAAAGGTAAATTACAGCAAAGGAGTACATGCAAAAACCGAAAATTTCGGCAGCATCTCCTTTGTTTTTCCATGGTACTGAGCATCAACAATAATATCACAAGTTATATCATAAAGGAAAGCATCTAAAGTAGCAATAACAGGTGACATAGCAACTATTTAAGTCTAGCATAATGAATTTAACCACTCCATGATCTAAAATGAAGTAAATAATATGACCAAGCACACAAATAAGTCATACTCCAAGTTCTCAACGCATTAACTTATAATCACAACTACGAATGGCAAAATTGTATATATATCTTAATGAGTGAAACTGTGTGAAGATGTGCCACTTAAACTGTGTGAAGATGTGCCACTAAGCCCCTTTCCCGCATGTTGGTTTCATGGTACCTAAAAACAACATAAAACACAAGCGTGAGTTCATCACTCAGCAAGTATATCGCAATAGGTCATAAAGAATAAATCAAGGCCAATAACAATGCATAACATACTTTAACTTCATGATCAAATCATAATTTCATCCACAACATCATAGCCATGACAAAGCACATTGTTCACAACTCATTTTCATCATCATGTATGCAATGCAATGCGATGCACATGTCTCCTGGAAGCATGTACCGGTATTGCTGAGTGCACACCTGTCGGCGTGCACCCTCTTCCCCCTTCCATCCTGTAGATGGAGGGTGCCTACGCATCGCTTCCACTCACCACATGGGTGGAATCACGAGGTAGGTCTTACAACCATGGCGCTCCGGATTAGTCATAACTTTCTCACGACCTTACCAGACTAGTTATGACGTTCTCACCGACCGGGCCAGCTTTCATGCCATGTATGCAACATATGCCATAAACGTAAACAACTTGCATCAAACTGAACTAAACATGGCATAGCATCATAATAGTCAATTTTCATCAAGGCAAGCACTAATCATGGCAAGATATCACAACATGTAAGCAATTTGCATCTAGTCACAATTAGCAACATACATTACACTACCCATTACAATACACTTGCCTTAACCTCGGGCGACGGATTGGCGAGAGGTTGAGGGCACTCCCGGGGTCACATCACCTGCACAAACATACCACACACTCAAAACATGCCCCCAAAACAGTACGCAAAAGATTGTATTCCCCGACTTCACAAACTACTCCCAAAACCTAAAAACAGAGAATATGTCCCTCTCGGACAGTAGACTTCAAACTATCATATCTTGAGTTCGAATACTCCAAATCGATTAAACGAGTACATCATCGCGAAGCTTAGAACATTTCCTAACTTTTTCTAAGTATTGGGAAAAACTGATTCGGCCTCTAAAGTGGTTTAATCTACAGAATACCGTGATCTGTTCCAATATCGTCACAGTTTTGAACACGTTCGGTAAAACAGCCATAACTTTCAAATGGCTTATCGGAATTATACGTTCTTGGTGTCCACTGAAAGGTATCGAAGTTATATACAACTTCTACAACAGGCGGCCGACCAAATTCCGATTCTAAAATCGCAAAAACTCAAACCCTAGGTTGACTACACAATCTGCCCGAAACAGAGAACGTGGCAAACTCTAGTTTTCATCCAATCTACCAAATCACAGCACCACCACTTGATCTAAAAACATCAATTCAACCTCTATAACAGTACCTAGACCATCCCCAAGGTTCACCCATGCCATACCTCAGCCCGAAGAACGACGAACGCCGAGTTCCTTCCTCCCGGACACCCTGATCGACTTTCTCCCGCCGGAACCGTCTGATCTCCTCGTCGCGGGGCTTCCCGATGGATGGAACAGTGGGGTGGCGAGGTAGGGAGCTCCCCTAGGGCAGCAAGGAGGGTGGAGAGGGGAGGGGAGGTGTGGGGCGCAAGGGGGAAGGAGATGGGGGGCGGCGCACCAAGGGAGAGAAGGAGGGGGTGGCGGCTACCAAGGGGAGAAGGGGAGGGCTGCTAGGGCAGCAGGGGGGCACACAAAGGGCTTCATGCTGCGTCCCCCCTCCCCTCATGGGCCAAACAACCCCACTTTTGGCCCACGAGGGGTCCCCCCTAAGGCCCAACTTGCCCCGGAAAGGCCCAAACTCCCGAAATCGGCCCGGAAACGCGATTAAACTGCATAACGTAAAGTTTTAAACTCCGATTTCATATTTTTATAATGTTTTGACATCCCGTAGTGTCACACAGAGGGTCCAGATTTGCAAATTCGGGTCCCGACATGTTATTAGTATTATCGATTGGTGTGTTAACTAAATGCTTAAGATGCTTTAAGTAGCTATCAAATGCATAACTAGTGGAGAGTAAAGACATAGATAATGCCTCGCACTTATTGCTGCAGGGAAGGGTGGAGAAAAGGTTCTGCAAGAGGAGAATAAAAGAGACATGGTGGTTGTCTCCCTGCCTCCCTTCATTTTGGCGTGCTGCCATTCTTCAGCAAAGGACAACCACGACAGTGGGTGTAGTTGTGAGGTGGTGCAGTAGTAAAAGAGTAAATACTGGTGGTTGCTTATATATTACAGTAAAACCAACATTGAGGGGGTGGAACCGTGGCAGGTAGGGGTCAAAACCAGGGGCTCTAGTGGCCAGGTGTGAGTGGGAGGGGGCAGGTGGAGAGCATGCAAGCTGGTAGTTTGCCACTTGCCCTCTTCTCCAGTTGTTTGTGCACAATTGCTTGGGAAAGGGCTCAGTCAGGTTGAGGTGAGCTGGTAGGACAAAATGGTGGGAAGCATGCACGTCTCCTCACCTGCCATCTATCTTGTGGCCAGAGAGGACATGGGGTAGTGTGTAGTTATGTCGGTTGGGCTGGAATGACGAAGTGTATTTCTTGGGTATGTTTATAGAATTGTTTGTATTCTATTGTATGTGTTTTGAGTCTAGATCTATGAGATGTGATGTATCTCAGTTGCTCTATAATTTACGAACTTATCTACTCCTTGTAGCTATTATGGATGTATCTCACTAATCGTGATGCTTTGAGAATGGTGATTTGAGTTGGGTATTTCATCATGTTGAATGACTGAACTTTTTGAATGGTTTGCAGCTTATTCTTTTTTTTTAGTATCATAACTAGATTGTGCTGAATTATGGACGCTAAAGGTGTGCATTAGGTGTGACACTACGGAATGATGTTTTGAGTCATTTTCGATGTCGACACTAAGGTTCGACTTTGGTGTCAGGATTTTTGGGCCTTTTCTGTGAGTTTGGGCCTTTCCGGGGGAGAATTTAGGCTTTCCGGGGAAGAATTTGGGCTTCCAAGAGAGTTTGGGCCTTGGGGGGCTATTTTGGGCCGAAGGTGGGGGAGTTTTAGGCCCATGTGGGGGGGTTTTGGGGCAGCAAGCCTACTGCCCCCTGCCCATGCGCCCCACCCCCCTCCCTCAAACCCTAGCCGCCTCCCCCTAGTGTCCATGCGCCCTACCCTCACCCCCCTAGCCGCCACGTCCTCCCCTCCCTTTCTCCCTTGCGCCACCACCTTCCCTCCCCTCTCCACCTCCCTTGCTACCCTAGGGGAGTTCCCCACTGCGCCACCTTGTTGTCCCCTCCATCGGGAAGCCCCGCGACGAGGAGATCCGGCGGTTCCGGCGCAAGGAGGACGATCGGGGAGCCCGGGAGGAAGGATTTCGGCGTTCGGCATTCGTCGGGAAGAGGTATGGAATGGGTGATCCTTGGAGATGGTCTAGGTGCTGTTCTAGAGGTTGATTTCATGTTTTTAGATCAAGTGGTGGTGCTGTGATTGGGTAGATTGGATGAAAACTAGAGTTTGTCACGTTTTCTGTTTCGGGCAGATTGTGTAGTCGACCTAGGGTTTGAGCTTTCGCGATTTTAGAATCGGAATTTGGTCGGCCGCCTGTTGAGAAAGTTGTAGGTAACTTCAATATGTTTAATTGGACAACAAGAACGTCCAATTCTGCCTAGCTGTTTGAAAGTTATAGTCATTTTACCGAGCATGTTCAAATATGTGATGTAATTGGGACATAACGTAGTGTTTTGTAGATTAAACAATTTTATATGCCGAATCAGCTTTTCCCAATACTTAGAAAAAGCTAGGAAATTTACTAAGATTCGCGATGATGTACTCGTTTAATCGATTCGGAGTCTTAGAACTCAAGATATGATAGTTTGAAGTCTGCTGTCTGGGAGGGACAGATTCTCTGTTTTTAGGTTTTGGGAGTAGTTTGTGAAGTCGGGGTAGATCAGCTTTTGCGTACGGTTTTGGGGGCACGTTTTGAGTGTGTGGTATGTTTGTGCAGGTGGTGTGACCCCGTGAGTGCCCTCAACCTCTCGCCAATCCGTCGCTCGAGGTTAAGACAAGTGTATTGTAATGGGTAGTGTAATGTATGTTGCTAATTATGACTAGATGCAAATTGCTTACATATTGTGATATCTTGCCATGATTAGTGATTGCCAATGTTATGATGAAAATAGACTATTATGATGCTATGCCATGTTTAGTTCAGTTTGATGCAAGTTGTTTATGTTATGGCATATGTTGCATACATGGCATGAAAGCTGGCCCGGTCGGTGAGAACGTCATAACTAGTCCGGTAAGGTCGGTGAGAAAGTTATGACTAATCCGGAGTGCCATGGTTGTAAGACCTACCTCGTGATTCCACCCACGTGGTGAGTGGAAGCGACGCGTAGGCACCCTCCATCTACGGGATGGAAGGGGGGAAGTGGGTGCACGCCGATGGGTGTGCACTCAGCAATACCGGTATGTGCTTCCAGTAGACATGTGCATTGCATTGCATTGCATACATGATGATGATAATGAATTTTGTACAATGTGCTTTGTCCTGGATATGAGATTGTATATAATATCATGATTTGATCATGATGTTAAAGTATGGTATGTTTTGATGTTGGTATTGATTTATTCTTTGTGATCCATTGCAATATACTTGCTGAGTGATGAACTCACGCTTGTGTTTTATGTTGTTTTTAGGTACCATGAAACCGACATGCGGGAAAGGGGCTTAGTGGCACATCTTCACAAAGTTTCACTCATTAAGATATATACAATTTTGCCATTCGTAGTTGTGATTATAAGTTAATGCGTTGAGAACTTGGAGTATGACTTATTTGTGTGCTTGGTCATATTATTTACTTCGTTTTAGATCATGGAGTGGTTAAATTCATTATGCTAGACTTAAATAGTTGCTATGTCACCTTTGCTGCTTTAGATGCTTCCCATTATGATATAACTTGTGATATTATTGTTGATGCTCCGTACCATGGAAAAACAAAGGAGATGCTGCCGAAATTTTCGTTTTTTGCATGTACTCCTTTGCTGTAATTTACCTTTAGATGTGGTATTTAGATGTTGTTTATTCTATGTTTGGTGACATCCAGGGCATACTAGATGCCGGGATGTTACAGTTGGTATCAGAGCGGGCTGTAGGTCCCAGGAACATGTATTTTAGTGTCATATCCAAGGTTCAACTAAAATGTGACGTGTGATAACCTAGAAACATGGCTTAGGTTATAATTAAAATTTTGTCATAGGTTAACAACATTAAAATTTGTGCATGTGGAATAATTAATTTAAAATTTGACACACTCTGATGCACAGTAGGAAAGGGTATGGGTATCGTTGCTTACGCTTAAATGTTGTATTTAAGCTTTGATGTTGAATGCTATACTTGATAATGTATGTTGCTATGTTGTTGAGAGAATTGAATTGAATTGTTCTTGCTATTGTGATATAGTGGGGTTGTGGTGCCGAAGGGTTTCGGTCACCTTTTGTTCATTGTAAGGGTGCAGTTTGATGGTGTGGCCGGTTAGAGCCATCACCGAAGAACTATTAACCCCTGTGGGAGAAGAGTGCTTACCCTTTCTGTCATAGACCGGGTAGTTGATTGAAGTCAAATAGAAGAGTTGGTGGTGGGTTCCTTTGGATGTTCTTTACCGTTCTAACGATCGGTTTGGTTGGTTTTGTTGGTTTTAGTTGATTGAAATCAAAGGAAAAGTGTCTGGTATTGGATTTCCGCGGATTGATCCTTCGGCGGTTGGTGGTTTTGTCTTCCTTGGTTGAAGACGAAGAAGAAGAGTTTAGTGTTGCGCCTTTTTTGGTTGCCTTTTGGCTTTGACACCGATTTTGGTTGGTTGCTTTGCAAAGAAAAGTTTAGTTTTGGTTCTTGTGTGTTTCACTCTGAGTTTAAAAGAGGTTACAGAAGTTGGGTGCAAAAATTTTAAGATGTGTTGATTCATGTTTTGTGTCTTTGTTCGTAAAGGTTTACTTGATCGCTTGGTTCCCTCTTGTGGGAGTCTTTAAGATTGAGATGTGTTTTGGAGTCATGTCCCATTGCAACTTTGAGAGTCAAGTTCCTTTGTGAATTTTGGTTGAGTTTTTTTTTAAAAAAGAAAATGCTGCAAATATAGTAAGCAGTCATTTGACTGAAATTATTTGTCAATAGTGAGAATTGTTGTTTAGCATGTTATGTAGTATGTAACAATGTGGTTTATGGAAATGATGTACTCCTAAGTTAATTTGTGAGTTCAATGTGATTGTTATCTTTAGCTTGAGAATAAATAGATTACTAGTGTTGTAGAGTAGTCTATGGCGAGAATGATTAAATGTGTTAATGTACATGCTTAGAATCTATTGCTTTGCTTTACAAGTGCTTATGACCCTCGATAATGTTTAAAGTTTTTAAACCTTGATGCATAGTTAGAACATTAAGATGATGTAAATTACTGATATTGTTAAAGAAATCTTGTTGGTTGTTTAAAGATGTTCTAATTTAACGTGTTAGTAGTGAAATTCAATCATGCTGGCTTGTGACCTTAACTTGGAAGATAATTAGAGTTGCTATTTATGTTGTTGCAAACCATTAGTATATTTGGAAGTATGCAGTTGTGTTCCTATAATGCTAGTACCGATGTCAATTGGGAAAAACATAGGTCTTGTTGTTGTTTTAAGAATATTGTGCTGATCTAACTTATTAAATTTACTTTAATAGTTGGAGTATGTTGTGTAGTGACAATTTGTTATGATATATGGATAGAGTAACTAAAAACAATATTGTTGTTTATGATTATGCCCATTGATTGATAGTGATGATTTAGTAGTGGTGGTAATTGTGTAGATTACTTGTTGGAAACCATGGTTAAAATAGAGGAAATTGTAACATGTTGTGATGGACTGAACTTTGGATAATTAACACGATGAATGATTTTATCCTTAATGAATGTATAATTTAGAGTCTCACTTACGAATTCTACCCTATGGAGATAATATTTACATGTTGAAGTCGTTTGTTAACTGAATAAGTTTCGATTGTCGAGACGTTGACATATAGGTGGTATGAAATTTGTAGGTTGATCATGCTGAAAGATTTGTTGAAGTACTATGTTTCAAATTTAGAATAAGATGTATTATGATATGATGATCCGTGCGGATCATGTCGATGTAGTCTTAGTTGGGTGTCTTTTTGATAAGCATCATAAAATTTAATTAAAAGTGTTGGGAATGGTAACTAGAGAAAGAATTTGTTATGTAAATTTTGTTAAATCCGGTTGGACTTTCTCAATGAGTAAGTAGTGAATTTCGAAGTCTTTAATGGAAAGCGTAGTGGAACACTAGAGATGATTGTATTTATGCTAAGCTGGTGTTTAAAACCTTCTGGACTGGTTTGGTTGTTTGCTATCTTGGTTAAATGCTTTCGGTTGAGGTGTTCCTTATGTTGAGTTTCAGAATTTCCCCAAAACTCGTAGTGATTGGTGTCGATCTTTGGTTTTGGCCCATTTGTTTAGTTTGTGTTGTGAGTATGGATTTACACCCAAAAGTCTTTGAGTGGATCGTGCTCCTTCGCGTTCGCACTGAATCATCCTTGGAATAAATTTGAAAATGAAACAGATGGACATAGAGGGTTGTGCTGGAAAACTCTCGAGGTTTAATTTGTAATCTCCTTTTTGGCTAGAGTTGGAGTTATTTGGAAAATCTGTGTGGTGTTTGCAAGTGTTTCAAAAGGTGGTTTGTGGATGGTTCATAAGTGATTTAGTTAGTGAAGTGTTCCCTTTTGAAATGAGTTTCTCTTTCTCTTTGAGAAATTTGTGGTGGTTGTGTGTGCAGATGTTTAACTTTGGAGTTGATGTTCAGTTCCAAAATGTTGATTTTGGTTAGTATGCGAGGTTTTGCAAGGTTAGCTTTAAATGGATGGTGGGTTGTGACACGCTGTGGTGTTTTACTGTTAACTATGATGCCGTCATAGTTTATCTGACTTATTGCAATCAACGATGTTATGGGCGTTTCATCATGTGATACCGAAGAAGAAGTCTTTTGGTGAATGACTATTCGGTATTGTTTGTTACATGATGAATGAATGGTGAAAAACAACAATGATAACGTTTATGTACAACTAAACGTAAAAGAGTCGATGAGCCAGGTCGGTGAGAAATTCATATATGGATATATGACTAATCCGGAGTGCTCTTGAAAAGTGTGCATGCATGTCATAAATCGAGATTTCTATTTCTTTCCGGTATGAAAAGAAACAATGAAGAATTTCTGGTATTTTGGTTGTGGTGTAGGAGATGTGTGTTCCCTTTGCGTATTGACTTAGGAAGTTAAAATGAGTACTCTTTGGTTGTTGCCGAATTCTTTCCAAAGTGACTTTTAGCGCTGTTGGGGTTCGAGTTGTTTTGTGTGGATCAATTTGGGTTCATAGTTTATGGTTGAGCTCACCCAATGCAAATCTTCTTGGAGATTTGGGACTTTGATGCGTTCCACGGTAGGGTTGATTAAATTATTAGTGGACCTCTTGGTGGTTGCTAGTAATTGCTTTTCCTTTTTGAAGTGTATGGGATCTTTTTGTCGCTGGGCTATGAGCGAGTTGTGTCAACCGAAGTGGTTCGGTTGTTATTGTTGTGCGGGTTTTAAGGACCCTGGTTATAAAGTATGTTTTTCCTTTCGGTGGTAATGGTGGGTATTGGTCTTTTTTATAAAAGAACAATCTTTTCAAGGTCTCAACGCTGATTGTTCCAGCAGTTGGTAGTCTTGGAGTATTGTGTCTCACTTGGTTCGCGTCGCCTTGAATACGACGAACCACAGTAAAGAGATTGAGGCGTGAAAACACTTTTGTATGTGGGAGCTGAAGAGGGTTCTAGAGGTTGGAGCCATGTTCTTCTGGAGAGTACCATTGGTTAAAGGGGATCAGACACTTTAGTGCCAAGAAATGTATCGAATGAGGAGTGTGAGACTGTTTTCTTGCGTGGTCTGTTTGGGAGCTTATCCTATTGGTTGGGTCGTTCTGAGGCCTTGTGTGAGTGCTTTGTGTTGTAATGTTGAGTAAAGTTCTTGCAAGTTTTGAAGTGAGTTATCGTTAGAGCCGTTGGTCTTCGAACCTAAGCGTCTTGTCATCGAGTATCAATCAGTGTGATTCCAGTGGTTTTAATTAGTAAGAGAAGTGACCTGGGAGTTTGAAGTCTCGTGTGCGCGAACGATACCCAAAGCTTTTTGCCTCAAGTATGAAATGTGAAACCTACCTATCTTTTGTTTTGTTTGGTTGTGTAGTGGTTGTGTCACAGATTCGTGGTTGAATCCTGTTTAAGGGGGGTACAATGTGACACTACGGAATGACGTTTTGAGTCATTTTCGATGTCAGCACTAAGGTTCAACTTTGGTGTCATGATTTTTGGGCCTTTTCCGTGAGTTTGGGCCTTTCCGGGGGAGAATTTGGGCTTTCCGGGAGAGAATTTGGGCTTTCCGGGGGAGAATTTGGGCTTCCGGGGGAGTTTGGACCTTGGGGGGCTATTTTGGGCCGAAGGTAGGGGAGTTTAAGGCCCGTGTGGGGGGGTTTGGGGCCCCTGCCCATGCGCCCCACCCCCCTCCCTCAAACCCTAGCCGCCTCCCCCAAGTGTCCATGCGTCCTCCCCTCACCCCCCTAGCCGCCACCTCCTCCCCTCCCCTTCTCCCTTGCGCCACCACCTTCCCCTCCCCTCTCCACCTCCCTTGCTGCCCTAGGGGAGTTCCCCACCACACCACCTCGCTGTCCCCTCCATTGGGAAGCCCTGCGACGAGGAGATCCGGCGGTTTCGCCGCAAGGAGGACGATCGGGGAGCCCGGGAGGAAGGATTTCAGTGTTCGTCGTTCGTCGGGAAGAGGTATTGCACGGGTGAACCTTGGGGATGGTCTAGGTACTATTCTAGAGGTTAAATTGATGCTTTTAGATCAAGGGGTGGTGCTATGATTGGGTAGATTGGATGAAAACTAGAGTTTGCCACGTTCTCCGTTTCGGGCAGATTGTGCAGTCGACCTAGGGTTTGAGTTTTCATAATTTTAGGGTTGGAATTTGGTCAGCCTCCTGTTGAGAAAGTTATAGGTAACTTCAATACCTTTAATTGGACACCAAGAACGTCCAATTATACCTAGCCGTTTGAAAGTTATGATCGTTTTACCGAGCGTGTTCAAATCTGTGACGTAATTGGGACAGAACGTAGTGTTTTGTAGACTAAACAATTTTAAAGGCCAAATCAGCTTTTCCCAATACTTAGAAAAAGCTAGAAAATTTCCTAAGCTTCGCAATGATGTACTCGTTTAATTGAGTCGGAGTCCTAGAACTTAAGATATGATAGTTTGAAGTCTGCTGTCCGGGAGGGACAGATTCTCTGTTTTTAGGTTTTGGGAGTAGTTTGTGCAGTCGGGGTAGACGAGCTTTTGCGTACGGTTTTGAGGGCACGTTTTGAGTGTGTGGTATATTTGTGCAGGTGGTGTGACCCTGGGAGTGCCCTCAACCTCTCGCCAATCCGTCGCCCGAGGTTAATGCAAATGTATTGTAATGGGTAGTGTAATGTATGTTGCTAATTGTGACTAGATGCAAATTGCTTACATGTTGTGATATCTTGCCATGATTAGTGCTTGCCAATGTTATGATGAAAATGGACTATTATGATGCTATGCCATGTTTAGTTCAGTTTGATGCAAGTTGTTTATGTTATGGCATATGTTGCATACATGGCATGAAAGCTGGCACGGTCGGTGAGAATGTCATAACTAGTCCGGTAAGGTCGGTGAGAAACTTATGACTAATCCAGAGCGCCATGGTTGTAAGACCTACCTCGTGATTCCACCCACGTGGTGAGTGGAAGCGACGCGTAGGCACCCTCCATCTACGGGATGAAAGGGGGGAAGTGGGTGCACGCCGACGGGTGTGCACTCAGTAATACCGGTATGTGCTTCCAGGAGACATGTGCATTGCATTGCATTGCATACATGATGATGATAATGAATTTTGTACAATGTGATTTGTCATGGATATGAGGTTGTATATGAGATTATGATTTGATCATGATGTTAATGTATGGTATGTATTGATGTTGGCATTGATTTATTCTTTGTGATCCATTGCAATATACTTGCTGAGTGATGAACTCACGCTTGTGTTTTATGTTGTTTTTAGGTACCATGAAACCGACATGCGGGAAAGGGGCTTAGTGGCACATCTTCACAAAGTTTCACTCATTAAGATATATAAAATTTTGCCATTTGTAGTTGTGATTATAAGTTAATGCGTTGAGAACTTGGAGTATGACTTATTTGTGTGCTTGGTTATATTATTTACTTCGTTTTAGATCATGGAGTGGTTAAATTCATTATGCTAGACTTAAATAGTTGTTATGTCACCTGTTATTGCTGCTTTAGATGCTTCCCATTATGATATAACTTGTGATATTATTGTTGATGCTCCGTACCATGGAAAAACAAAGGAAATGCTGCCGAAATTTTTGTTTTTTTGCATGTACTTCTTTGCTGTAATTTACCTTTAGATGTGGTATTTAGATGTTGTTTAGTCTATGTTTGGTGACATCCAGCGCATACTAGATGCCGGGGTGTTACATTAGGAGAGAGATACATGGCTTAGGGATTTGAATTTTTGGGTAGTTTTTTTTATAGTACATAAATCAAATTTGTTGAGAGGAGGTGCTATGAGGTATTACTTCTTTGAAAATAGGAACCCTAAAGAGAATGCATTAGGAGATATGAAGATGGCTTAAAGATTTAGGTTTTGGGTCATTGTGTGACAGATTTGTCTTCATTTGAAATTTTTAGGAATATTTACAGACTGAAATGTAAATCAGTTGTATAAGGGCTAGACTAAAATTTAATTATTGTTTTTAACCCTGTTGCCAAAGTGGATGTATCTGTGAATGATTTTGTGTTTGTTTATTTTTTTTTTAAACATAAAATTAAGGACTTACTACTTCTAGCCGTTAAAAGTTTTTTCTTTAAGTGGCAAAAGATCAGAAAAATTTAAATAAATAGTAGAAAGTCAACTCAGGGCCAAAAGTCAACTTTAAAATTTTAATTTATCTTTCTTTTTATTTTGAGGTTGTTACACCATCATTCATGCCTGAAATTTTTTAAAATTTTTGCATGAATTTTAGGCTATGTTTATCATCTAGTAAAAATTTCATACCAAAATATCGTTTGTGAAAATTTTAAAAATTTTGACATGCTCTTTGTTTGAATTTCATTATTTTCATTTTTTATTTTTTTTTAGGTACCAAATGTGGCTGAAATTTTTTTTAAAATTTTCTAGGTGTTTCTATGGGTTTTAAGATATCACAATAAATTTTTTAGATAACGAGAATTTCTATATATTTTATAGAAATTTTGACATTATTTTTTCTAAATTTCTAAAGTATCTATTATTTATTTTATAAAAGGAACAATATGGTTTATTATTTTTGACACTTTATATGGAGGTTTCCTTAGTGTTTTAGATAACGTGTTAAAATTTTCAAAATTTGATAAGGTTCCTATAATTTTAATTAATTATGTCAATGGTATTGTTTGTAGTCTAAAGCACTATTTTTGATTTCTTATCAGTACTAAATTTGTTCAAATTACTTTGGGACTTTGTAAGATGACTTTGGAGAAATCCTTAGATTTATATATATTTTTTTCAGATTTTGTTCTAACGTGATTTTTAGTTATATAGTTAATAACTAAAAAATCCAAGTATGAAATAAATTTTCTTTAAGACCAAAAATCCAAGAATTCAGAGAAATGGCAGAAAATTTAGAATAAAGTCACAATTTCAATTTGATTCTTTATTTTGTTCAGTTCACATTTTTTAGGTTGTTACAACTTGGCAATGAGGTATCCCCAACCCTCTATTTATAGCACACTAGAAGCTACCTCCACCCTTGGATGATCTTATTGGCCCTCAAGAAACCTCATCAAGGGTTGAGATTCACTCCCTCACTTATATATGGGCTAATTCACAACCCAACAATATAACATGTTTTAACTATACACACTAACTTAACCTCTATTGAACCCACAAACCATTGATTCAACAATCCTTCTTTGCTTGAGTTGAGCTTAAGTTAGCATCTCATCCATCCACTTGTCATCCTGGCTTGCAGAAACTCTCTAGCCTTAGTCATCTTCCAATGTCACCTTGACTATCTGAACCTCAGCTCTTCTAGTCTAGTCCCAGTCTCCTCTGCCTCACTATGACCTAGCTCTGAAATCCTGCAACCATCTCAGACAATCAAAACATTACATAGCATTGCTTAACATAATATGAAACATGTAACCAACACCAGTATTAATTCCCAATTAAGTGCATCACTCAAGTTCACTGGGACGGTCTGTCCGCCAACACAAGGCCGATCAAACCGACAGCACACCAAACTTGCAATGTGACACTACGGAATGACGGTAGAGTCATTTTCGATGTCGGCATTAAGGAACTACTTTGGTGTCATGTTTTTGGGCCTTTTCCGTGAGTTTGGGCCTTTTCGGGGGGGAATGGGCCTTCCAGGGGATAATTTGGGCTTCTGGGGGAGTTTGGGCCTTGGGGGATCTAACTTGGGCCGAAGGTGGGGAAGTTTTAGGCCCATGAGGTGGAGGTAAGGGCAGCAGCCCTGCTGCCCCCCATGCGGCCCCCATAGGCAACCCTAGTCGCCGCCCCCCTCCATCACATGCGCCCCTTCTCCATCCCATGGGCCTCCACCTTTCCCCTTCCTCCCTCACCCCTCCCCTCTCCTAGCCGGCCCTAGAGACTCTCCCTTCGCGTGATCTTGCTGTCCAGGAGTTCTCCGTCCAAGAAGATTCGGCGTTCCCAACGATTGGAGAGATCGGGTCGCAAGGTGGAGGCGTTCGTCGACCGGGTGATCCGTCAAGAAGAGGTACGGATTTGGGGACTTGTTCGGGATAGTTTAGGTGCTGTTAGATGGGTAATTTCATGGATAAATTTGGTGTTTAGGTGCTGTTCCTAGATGAGATTAGGGAGATTGCTTTTGCTGTCCCACGTTCTATTTCGGGCAGATTGGATGTCCGACCTAGGTCTTGAGTTTTCGCAATTTTATATTCGGAATTTGGTCGTCCTCCTGTTGAGAAAGTTGTAGGTAATTTCAATACCTTTCAGTGTATACCAAGAACGCGAAATTCCGATCAGCCGTTTGAAAGTTATGGCTGTTTTACCAAACGTGTTCAAAACTATGACGTGATTGGGACATATCGTGTTGATCTGTAGATTAGGCAATTTTAGATGCCGAATCAGTTTTTCCCAATAATTAGAAAAAGCTACCAAATTTCCTAAGCTTCGATAAAATGTACTCGTTTACGTAAGTTGGAGTCTTAGAATTCAAGTTATGTTTGTTGGAAGCCCGCTGTCCCGTTGGGACATGTTCTCTATTTCCCGGTTTTAGGGGTAGTTTGCGGAGTCGGTTTAGAGGTTCAATCTTGTACTGTTTTGTTGGCACGTTTTGAGTGTGTGGTACCTATGTGCTGGTGGTGTGACCCCGGGAGTGCCCTCAACCTCTCGCCAATCCGTCGCCGCGGTTGAAGGCAAGTGTATTGGAATGGGTTGGGTGTTGTATGAATTGCTAGACTTGCTTAGGTGCAATGTGATTACATGATATACTAACTTGCCATGATTGATGTTTACCTATGACATAATGAACATGATTTCATATTGATTATGAATTCGTTGTATTAAATGTTTATGCCAATCTTTACATGTTTATGTCATATGTGCATTCATAATGGAAGAGGCGTCCCATGCTGATGCAGGCCTCTGTGTTCACACGTAGTGAACACGAAAGACCTACCTCGTAGTCCCATCCACGGTTGTGCATGGGAGCGAGTCAGTAAGAGTAAGCACCCTCCATCTACGGGATGGAAGGTGAAAAGGGGTGCACGCCGACGGGTGTGCACTCGGCAATACCGGTATGTGCTTCAAAGAGATATGTGCATTTCATTGCATTGCATTGCATGAATGAAGTGGTTTATGAGATGATTATGATGTTCTATGAGATGCATATGAAGATGTTAATTGAGATGTTTATGATGATGTTATATGAGAGCATAAATGAAGTTCATGAGTTGATTCTCAGGATATGTGAATGGCATTAAGTATGTATGTGAGTTGTTATTGTTTTTGTATCATTGCAATACACTTTGCTGAGTGATGAACTCGCGCTTGTGTTTTATGTTGTTTTTAGGTACCATGAAACCGGCATGCGGGAAAAAAGGTTTAGCTACACACCTATACGTAGCTCCACACAAATTAGACAGTGATATCATTCGGAGTCATGATAATAAAGTCAATGCCATGAAACTTGGAGAATTGCTTAACTGTGTGCTCGGTCTTATTATTTGATTCGTTTAGCTCATTAAGTGGTTGAATGCTTTATCCTGGACTTATATTGTTGCTATGTCACCTGTGATTGCTGTTTTAGATGCTTTCCATTATGATATAACTTGTGATAATTTGTTGTTGTTTTGAATCATGAAAAAACAAAGGAGATGCTATCGAAATTTTTGGTTTTAGCATTTGCACCTTTGCTGTAATTTATCTTTACTTATGGTATTTAGATGTTGTTTAGTCTATGTTTGGTAACATTCAAGCATACCAGATGCCGGGGTGTTACAGTTGGTAGCAGAGCGGGCTTTAGGTCCTTGGTATGTGAATGTAGTAAATTACTCTAAAGTAAACTAAAATATTGACTTGGAAAAAGTAGAAACATGGCATAGGTTTACTTGTTAAAATTTGTCCTTAGGGCAATAATCTTAAAATCTGAAATAGTTTGGTTAACTAATTTAAAACTTGACACACTTTGATGCACAGTAGGAAGGGTATGGGTATCGATGCTATCCGCTTAAATATTGTATTTAAACTTTGATGTTAAATGCTGCATTTTGATGATGTATGATGTTATATTTATGAAAGTATTGATTGAGATGCTATATGTTTGATGTAGTGATGTTGTTGTGCCGGAGGTTTCCGGTCACCTTCTATTGTTTGTAGTAATGTTATGTGGAGTATTGGTGTGGCCGGTGAGAGCCATCACCAAAAGACTATTAACCTCCCGTAGGGAGAGTGCTTATCCTTTCTGTCGTAGACCGGGTAGTTGGTTGGAGTTGATTAGAAAAGTTGATGGTGGATCCTTTTGGATTTCTTTTACCGTTCTGACGATCGGCGTGGTTGGTTTTCTTGGTTTTAGTTGATTGACATTAAAAGAAAAGTGTGTGGGTATTGGTTTCTAGCGGATTGTTCCATAGGTGATTTGTGGTTTTGTCTTCCTTGGTTGAAGACGAAGAAGAAGAGTTGTGTGTTGCGCGTCTTTTGGTCGCAATCTTTGTTTTGACACCCGGTTTTGTTGGTAATGGTGGACTGTCTTGGGGAGGAAACACATGTGGTTGTTGTTCTCCCTATCTAAGAAAGTGTTAAAGTTTCTCCTTGTGCAGACCTTGAGTTGGGTGGCGTTAAGTTTGAATCTTTATCGAAAAAGATTTGGTGGAATATTTGGTTTTTCCTAGTGCCTCCATCTTCCTTCTTGGAAATTGTAGATCTTGAGATTTCTTGAATAGTTTTGGCTATCAGAGTTGAGCTCTCCTGCATTTCTGTTGGAGTTTTGTTTTTTTCTTTGCCTGGAAAGGAGAAGTTGTTTATCGGTGTTCGTTCATGTTCTTGAGCTGTAGTATCTTTAATGTTGGGTTGCATCCTGTTCGTCAATAGTAGGTGACCTATGAAGGTGTTTAGAAAAGTTTCATTGTTCGTACTATGTAGTATGTAACAATGTGGTTTACGGAATAACGTATTGCTAAGTTAATCTGTGAGATGAATCAATTCAATGTGATTGTATCTTTAGCTTGAGGATAAATAGACTATTAGTGTTGTAGTTTACTCCATAGTGATAATGATTAAATGTGTTAATGTTCAGGCTTAGAATATGTTGCTTTGCTTTAAAAATTTCGGCAGCATCTCCTTTGTTTTTCCATGACTCAGAGCAACAACAAAGTATCACAAGTTATATCATAATGGAAAGCATCTAAAACAGCAATAACAGGTGACATAGCAACAATATAAGTTCAGGATAAAGCATTCAACCACTTCATGAGCTAAACGAATCAAATAATAAGACCGAGCACACAGTTAAGCAATTCTCCAAGTTTCATGGCATTAATTTTATTATCATAGCTCCAAATGATAACACTGTCTCATTTGTGTGGAGCTATGTGTAGATGTGTAGCTAAACCCTTGTTCCCGCATGCCGGTTTCATGGTACCTAAGAAAAACAACATAAACACAAGCGTGAGTTCATCACTCAGCAAGTATATTGCAATGGAACAAGAAAACACATTATAATACCTTCATCACTACTTTTCATATTCAACATCATAAACATCTCATATTCACATTGTATGCATCTCATTGACATCATCATATAACATCATCATATAACATCATCATATAATGCAATGAACATGTCTCCTTGAAGCACATACCGGTATTGCCGAATTCGCCGGATCTCCTCGTCGTGGAGCTTCCCAACGGAGAGAATCATGGAGAGGAGGGGCGTGGCAGCAAGGGGAGGAGTGGTCCTTCTCTAGGGCCGGCTAGGAGGTGGAGGCGCATGGGAGAGGGAGAGGGAGAGGGAGAGGGGGTGGGTGGCGGCTAGGGTTGAGGGAGAGGGGGTGGGGCGCATGGGGAGGAGGTGGAGGCGCCCCAAGAGGGATTTTTGCTGGTTTCCCTCCCCTCATGGGCCCAAAGAACCGCCCACTGACGGCCCAATTCATCCCCCTAAGGCCCAACTAGCTCCAGTTAGGCCCAAACTTCCCCGGAAGGCCCAAATTCTCCCCCAGAAAGGCCCAAACTCACGGAAAAGTACCTTAATGCCGACTTCGAAAAAAGTCTCATACCGTTATTCCGTAGTGTCACAACTTTGCTGGTACTTTACCCTTGAAATGGCATTAGCTTGTCTCAATTAGGCATGGCAATCTTACAACTTTATTTACAATACAACCCTCCTCAAGCTGGGGCTTCAACTTACCCTCTTAACACACATCCTTAAGGATTTCAGATTTTCTCCCGCAAGTCTAAGTTTCAACATGAGTATGTTCTATTTTTCGGGGTAGCGACGTTTTTTTTTTTTTTTGCTCTAGAACACCAACAGAGGAGAGTTCATCCCGAGAGGATATAAACCTTGGTAGGCTCATCACAATCGGTTCTGAAAAAGAACCGATTGTACGGGTTATCACAATCGGTTCTTAGAAAGAACCGATTGTGATTACGTTGTTTAGTCAAAAGTTTGGAATTGACACCGATGAAGCGATAGTGATGTATCATTCTGTAGTAGTGTAGATTAGCTAGTATTTATTTACACTTAATCCGATAGTAGAATAGTAAAAATACCATCAACAAATCAATGGCATGGTTGCTTGTCATAGTTTTGCCGGCTTTATTGTTGCCGCAGGGTGCAAAAGGTTTTGACGGCTTTTCTGATGCTCTTCAGTAGAGCTTGTGTTGCCCTTCGACTTGTTAGGCCGTTGCACTTCAACAGAATTATTCTTGAGGATCTAATTAAGATCTAATTGAAGAAACTACTAATAAATTAAGAACCAACACGTACTGAAGTCGCAATAGATTAAGCAATGAGCGGGGCCAGCCTATCTAGCCTACCTAGCTGGCGTTGTGTAGGTTTGACTCCATCCTCGTCTTTGGCATCTTTATTGCCAAGACCCCACAGGTCCGTACGTGCTACTACCTTGTGTTTATCATAATCGATCTAATTACCTCACGTGTATAGCTAAGCATTCACTGTATCTTAATCACAGAGTTGCTACACGCTTGCCACACTGACGCATGAGAAGCTCATGTAGAAATTAGATGTCAATGTATATTCAGTTTTGTACTTATTCGCGCATGTACTGCGCGTACGTCCGTATATATAAGCTAGCCCATCAATCACTTGGAGCGAGCAAACAATCAAGAAGCCTAATCCATATAATTAACTCCTTCGTCTTGGCTTAATCAATCGATCTCTCTCGGATCCTGAAAACTTGATAACTCCCGTGCTTCGCTAATGGCGCCGTCATCGTCTGTCGTCAAGGCCTCCTCCCGGCAGCGCCGCCTCCTCCGCCCGCGCCGCTCTCCCAAGTCCGAGCGTGTCGTTGTCGCCACGGCCGCCGCCTTGTGGAGCCAGGAGGCGCTCCTCAATGATGCTACCCTCCCCGGCGTTGAGCGAAACGCCGTCGACTTCTTTGGCGCCGAGCACGGCGGCGCGTTTCTCGAATTCGGCGCGGCCGGTGCTGAGCCTCCCGAGCACCTGGTGCCGGTCTTGCAGGATGTGGGCCTCTCTGCGCCGGCGCCGAGACGTGCCTCCGACGAGACCCTGGTGGTCCATGCCGGGGAGAAGCTCGGGAGCTGCATGGCGGACACAGACTCGATCGCGACGCCGATCGTAAGCGGCACGACGCACTGGTTCAAGAGCTCGGGCGACCTGATCGCCTTCAAGGAAGGGAGGCGCAAGAGCTTCGAGTACGGCCGGTACGGCAACCCCACCGTCAAGGTCCTGGAAGACAAGATCAGTGCGCTGGAGAGAGCCGAGTCGACCCTGGTGACATCCTCCGGCATGAACGCCATCGTGGCGACGCTGCTGGCGCTGGTGCCGCCGGGCGGCCACGTCGTCACGACGACCGAGTGCTACAGCGAGGCTCGAGCCTTCATCCGCGACAGGATGTCCAAGATGGGCATCAGGGTAAGTAGTAGTACGTACATACAACGTACAATATAGTTGCTTCAGGGTAAGTCTAGACGCTGCTAGTTGCAACATGCAATCCATCTAATGACCTGTGTGCATCTGTATTCTGCAGTCCACGTTCGTTGATCTGAACGACACCCAGGCGATCAAAGCCGTTCTCGACCATGGCGACGTAGGTTTCCTGACATGATCATGATCCATGATTATAAATGTCTGTGATTTCTCACATGATGCTTGACCACGAACGCATGCAGGTGACGCTCTTCTATGCCGACTCTCCGACGAACCCCCTGCTCAAGTGCATCGACATCAGGCTCGTCGCCGAGCTGTGCCACCGGAAGGGGACTCTGGTGTGCATCGACAGCACGCTCGCCTCGCCTATCAACCAGAAGCCGCTCACCCTCGGCGCCGACATCGTCCTGCATTCCGCCACAAAGTACATGGCCGGCCACCACGACGTGAGTATTACTGCCACTTCACATACACTTCGGTTCTTTCCACTCCCCAGAGATCACCAGTGCTCACAAACACATATCTTTGTTGCTAATTTTTATCCAGGTCATCGCAGGATGTGTCAGTGGCTCCGAGGCGCTCATCTCGAGAATTCGCGCGTTGCATTATGACCTCGGCGGGGCCATCAGTCCGGTAAGTGTATATATATATCTCGATGTTAACCTTTGCTGACGTAGTGATCGACGTTAATCTTCATATATATGGACTTGCTTCCTTTTGTTCAGCCTATATATGAGGAAAAATTGGTATTTTAGACAACTGTTCACCCGTATTTATAAATGTACACAACTTTTTTGAATATTTACAGAAATATCAACCTTACCCGAAATTAGGAATTTCGTTTTCCCATACCCGAAAATTCGAATTTCGTTTTTGGTATAAACGAAAATGCAGTTTTCAGGTATAGTGTTAAACGAAAATAGGAATTTCGGGTATGAGGTGGCACTCCCATACCCGAAAATGGGGATTTCGGGTATGAGGTGGCACCCCATACCCCATGCATGTGAAGCAAAAAGCCAGCCAACCGAATCCCAAGAAATGGGCATGCATGCATGCCTTACCCGAAAATTGCAATTTCGGGTATGAGGGTGCCACCTCATACCCGAAAATGGGTATTTCGTGTATGGCTATACCCGAAAATGGGTATTTCGTTTATGCGTTTCCCGAAATTCGCATTTTCAAATACAGCAAAAACGAAATTTGCAATTTCGGGTATGGGAAAACGAAATTCCTAATTTCGGGTATGGTTGACATTTCTGTAAATATTCAAAAAAATTGTGTATAATTGTAAATACGGGTCAATAGTTGTCTAAAATCACTACTACAGAATCAGCTTCTAGAAGCGGTTCGAAACCACTTCTAGAAGCGGTTTTACAACCGCTTCTAGGCAACCGGTTGTGATACCTCGAAGGGTATCACAAGCGGTTCTAGGAACCGCTTGTGGTGGTGCGACACCAAGCGGTAAAAGGTAGTAATAATATCGTGGGAACGAGATTCGAACCCACGACCAGCACTCCAACCTCGTGACTCGCCTCATCCATCTAGCCAACCCACCCACGCGTGCTCTCTGATAGAGTAGGGCACGCATTCCTTTTATTATTTCTAAAATTGGGCTTCTACAAGCGGTTCGTGACACGAACCCCTTCTGAAGGGGGTCTTTAGAAGCGGTTCGTGTCACGAACCCCTTCTAAAGGTGGGGCTTTAGAAGGGGTTCGTGCCACGAACCGCTTCTAGAGATTCCCTCCGGCCTGTTGCCATAAACCGCTTCTGTTGTGAGTATTATAACCGGTTCGCACCAAACCGTTGCTAATAGGCCGCTTGTGATACCCGGTTTTGTAGTAGTGAATACCAATTTTTCCTATATATGAGTATGACTGATTTATTTTGCATCATTGCAGAATGCTGCCTACATGGTCATACGCGGCCTCAAGACGATGGCCCTGCGCGTCGAGACGCAGAACCGCACAACGTTGCGCATGGCACGTCTACTCGAGAACCATCCAAAGATTGAGCGAGTGTACTACCCTGGTCTCAAGAGCAGCCCATGGCACCACATCGCCAAGAATCAGATGATCGGTTTCGGCGGCGTCCTGAGCTTCGAGGTGGCATCAGACCTACAAGGTGTCATGAAGTTCATCGACGCTCTGGAGATACCGTTCATCGCGACGTCCCTTGGTGGATGTGAGACCCTAGTGCAACAGCCGGCGGTCATGTCCTTCTGGTGAGTGTTGGATAATAATAGCCAACAAATCGCAGCAGAGTTTGGACCTCTTGGTCATCGAATTGTTGACTCATTTGTTTGGATTTCTGTTTTTCCTAGGGGTAGTAGTGACGAGGAGAAGGCCAAGAACGGCACCAAGGACAATTTGGTGAGGTTTAGTTTTGGGATTGAGAAGTTTGAGGATCTGAGAGATGATATTCTCCAGGCCCTAGAGAAGATCTAGAACATTTTGCACTCTGGCTTCTGTGAGACCCTTCCTTTCATGATACTGTATAATATAAAAGAAAGGTTCTAATTAAAGTGCATACTATGTCAGTTCAATGATCAGTAGCTAGCATGCACTATCACAATTTGAAAACACAGCCATACAAAAGTTGCATAACTTATTAGAGTGGAGGTCATTTTACATATAATGTTACATAAAGCAAAAGTAAATTAGCAGTGAGAACTTTTCATCTCATAGTGTGCCATTAAGCCCAGTATTTCCACAGGCAACAGACCAGGTGAATGTCAGACCCCGGAAAAATAATTCCAAAATCCTCTGTGTATTCTATTAATAATAATCAGAGTTTTACATCAAAGGTGGCGCGCATGCCAAACAAAAGATTACAGCAGAAGCAAAAAATAGTTGTAATAGCTCAATTGAGTTGCCACAGGCAATCGACTGGGGAAATAGCCTAGACGTCCTGGTCCTCACCAACATAAAACTACTCCTCTGAAAACAATAGAGTAAACAAGGGTGAGTACAAAAAGTACTCCGTAAGTTCCACGGGAGATGCATTTTAATGAAGGGGTAACAAGGGAAGGCTATAAGGTTAAGGGGGTGTTTGGCATAGCTCCAGTTGGTGGAGCTAGGAATACCACATTCATGGAGCTGGAGTTGTGGGTATATTAAGAGTGTCTAGGTGGGTTATCTTATTTACATTTTAGAATAAAATTATAAACTTAAGTCACTTTATTTCAGTATACAAGTTTCAGCTCTGAGGTGGAGCTAAGATCTAGAGCTCTGCCAAACAGGGCCTAAGTTTTTGCTCAAAGCAAACTTTTCAATATTCTAAGTAATTTCTTAATGGCATATTTTAGTAAAGACGTATTTTCTTTTAAACAATTTCTCACGCAGGAATCTATCCTAGAGCTACACCAATTTTTACTATAAAGAAGTTAATCCACCTGAAATCAACTTTCTGAAATCATTTTTTAAAAATCTTCAAACCTAGTCTTTGAATGGCTTGCTCAGCATGCCCATGACTGTGGGCGTGGCTAATCGATTAGTTTTATACTCTGCAGAGGTTATACAACTTTACCCACAAGACATGACCGTCTCCTTGAGCCAAAAACACACATCCTTAGGTATGCGGCAGAGAGATCATGGCAAGGCCTTTACAATGCGTTGTCCCACCTCGCTAAGATTTCACCGTTAGTAGGGCTAAACCGCCCAGTCTAGAAGCCCCCTCTTGCACCACTCAAACAGCCAAAGGGCACGACCGACATTGGGACTGTGCAAATTAGTTGGCCAGGTCTGTCCCATACCAGACTTGTGGTAGTACGGTTAAGCTTTACATTTAGCGGAACTCAGAACGGTCCTTAACTGACTAGGCGAGACTTTCCACAAACCCAACTCACGTGCTTCACGCACCCACCTAACAACCAATCTCGCCCGGTCTAATCCCACATTTTTATTTTCATACAACTTCTTGAATCACCACAGCAAAATTTTATTTTAACAAATTTTTATTTGGCAACAATTCCCAAACTCCTAATTATTTGGTCTAAGCAAGTCTAAGCAAATATTTAATTATGTAACCATCATTTATCTAAGCTTTTAATCTAAGGGTTTCAATGGCATATTGGAATCAAATTCACAAATGTAGTCATAATCAAACAGGATATAACTATTCATTTTGAACTGGGTTTAAACTATTTTTAATACAATTATTGCAAGCAATTACATTGAAAATAAATTAAAATTTTAAAAGCTGGGATCAAATATGGTCAAGACATGCAACTTGCCTAGTTCGTGAGTCAGTGACCGCGAACTTGTCCGAAACTCTGTAATCTATATGTTGCAACAAGCACAAAAGATCAAATAAATTCAAATTAAATCCAATAAATTACAAGAACAGCAAATAAGTAGAATTTAGAATTTTACAAATTTTTAGAAAGAAAAGCGGGTTTGTTTGAAGTTTGTAGGAGTAGGATATGGTCTTTATTTTATTTCTTCAATGGAAAATAGTATTTTATTCATTTGCTTTTGTCTTCACGTTACTAGTACTGGACATGTTTGCTTTTGCCTTCACACGTGACTAGCAATTGGTCATGACCGAATGAGGCTTCGAAGCCATGAAACACAGAGAGCTTCATGTCTCTTGGCCATGGCGCCTGGGCAGGGAAAGTGAGAGGCCGGCTCGGTCATTCGGCCAGTCAACGGCGGTGCAACGCGGTGAACTCAGCGAAGCGACCGGCAATGGAAACCAATGACCGGTGGCGCCTCAAAACCAGAAAAACAAAGCGGCAGCCACAAGAACAAAGCGACAACATTAGCTTTGATTTAGAGACCATATGCAAAATTAATTGAGGGTTTTGGAAGAGGACAACCTTGTGAACAAAGTGACGCGAACAGAATTGGGGAAGGTGGTCCGAGGCGACGGCGACAAGGCGAGGATGCGGCTGCTGGCAATGGTGGTGCTCTTGTTTTTCGCTTGGTGCGGGCAAATGAGCAAGTGGGAAGATTTAGGGAGTGGTGGAATGGATTCAACTTTGCATCGCGGATCCAGTGCTCACCTTTTAAAGGGCCATGGGATGGCAAAGCGATGGCAATGGGCGCGGGCATCGCGGTGGCTGGCGTCAGTTTCTTGTGCGCATGATGGGGTTTGATGGCCGGAATGGATAATGGTGAGTTTAGCATTGTTAAATTGGAACTTGAAGCACTACTAAAGAGGAGAAACGACTGAAGATGAGGAAGCTTTGAAGCTTGGCTGGAAGCATTAATGCAGAAAGGAGTGAGGAGGCCATGAGGTTGAAGGAGTGTTGGTGCTTCGGTTGGAAATTTGGGCCGTTTCGGCCGGCCCAAAAGAACGGTGCATTTTCTTTTTTTTCCTCTTTTTTTTCCAAATAAAAGAACACGCAAATAAATGAATAATAATTTAGGGTGTTACAAACCTACCCCCCTAAAAAGGAATCTCGTTCTCGAGATTCAAACTGGTCAACAAATAGGTGAGGATACTCTGACTTCATTTCTTCTTCCTTTTCCCATGTGGCTTCTTCCTCTGAGTGATTGCTCCATTGTACTTTGCAGAAACAGATTGTTTTACTCAGGTAACACGCTCTACTGTTTCAATAATTTTGATCGGATGCTCTTTGTAAGTTAGATCATTTTTCAGATTAATGGCTTCTAGCTGTGTTTGTTCAGTAGGTACTTTTAGACATTTCTTTAATTGAGATACATGGAAGACATCATGTACACCAGATAACCCAGCTGGTAGACTTAACTGATAGGCAACCTCTCCTTTCCTTGCCAGTATTGGGTATTGACCCACATATCTCGGTGCCAATTTTCCCTTATCCCAAATCTTTTTACTCCTTTGAGGGGAGTGACTCTGAGATAGACATGATCTCCAGGTTCAAAAGCCAATTCTCTGTGGCAATTGTCAGCGTAGCTCTTTTGTCTAGATTGTGACAACTTGAGTCTTTCTTTTATAATTCTCACCTTCTCTTCTTCATCATTAATTATACTTGGTCCAAAAAGTTGACGTTCCCCAATCTGATCCCAAAAAAGTGGTGTTCTGTACTTCCTTCCATATAAAGCTTCAAAGGGTGACATCTTTAAACTGGCTTGATAACTGTTGTTGTATGAAAACTCAGCATATGGAAGACTTTTATCCCAACTAGTTCCATAATCCAGAGAACAGGCACAGAGCATATCTTCTAATATCTGGTTTACCCGTTCTGTTTGACCATCAGTCTAGAGATGATAGGTAGTACTGAAGTTCAACCGAGTCCCCAGGGCTTCATGTAGACTTTTCCAAAAATGCAAAGTAAATTGACTGCCTCGATCTGAAACTATCTTCTTAGGCACAACGTGTAAGCATACAATCTTATTTATATACAATTCTGATAATCTATTACCATTGTATCTAGTATTTACTGGTATGAAGTGAGCCACCTTGGTGAGATGATCCACGATTACCCAAATAGAATCATAGCCGGCTTGAGTTCTAGGAAGACAAGTGATGAATTCCATTCCGATTTCTTCCCATTTCCATTTAGGAATTGGTAGTGGCTGTAATAAACCTGCTGGTCTTTGATGTTCTGCCTTAACTCTCTGACAGACATCACAATGAGCGTTGTATTCTGCAATTTCTCTCTTCATACTAATCCACCAATACTTTTCTTTTAGGTCCTGATACATCTTTGTATTGCCAGGGTGAATAGAGAATGGGGATTCATGAGCTTCTTGAAGAAGTATATCTTTTATTTCCTTGTGATTCGGTACACATAGCCGATTCTCAAACTAGATTATACCTTCCTCATCTTCTGAGAATCCTAGCGACTTTCCTCTTCTCATGTTCTTTTTGATTTCTTGAATATCCTCATCATCCTTCTAAGCTTCTTTGATCTAATTTTTGAGTGTGGGCCGTACTTCTAAAGCATTAACTGATCCCTGAGTGACTATTTCCAAATTCAAACATCTCATCTCCTGATATAATTATGGCTGGTCCTCTTTAATCCTTATCAAACTAATATGACTTTTCCTACTCAATGCATATGCTACCACGTTAGTTTTTCCTGGGTGATAATGGATTCCAATATCATAATCTTTTATCAGCTCCAACCATCTTCTCTGCCTCAAGTTAAGCTCTATTTGGGTAAATATATACTTTAGGCTTCTATGATCAGTATAGATCTCACTGCGATTTCCAATGAGATAATGTCGCCAAATCTTCAAAGCATGCACAATTGTAGCTAGCTCTAAGTCATGAGTAGGATAGTTTACTTCATGGGGTCTTAACTGGCGTGATGCATAGGCTACCACCTTTCCTTTCTTGCATTAAGACACATCCCAAACCCTGTCGGGAGGCATCATAGTATATTTCAAAACCCTAATGAATATAAGGTAACAATAGTATTGGGGCAGAGACGACCTTTTTCTTCAACACTATAAAGCTTTCCTTACATGCTTTTGTCCACTCAAATTTCTTTTCCTTTTTTAGGAGTTGAGTCATCGGGTGCGCAATCTGGGAAAATCCTTCTATGAAGCGTCGATAATACCCAAATAATCCAAGAAAACTCCTTACTTCTGTGACACTACGGTATGGTGTGACATTATAGAATGTGAAATTAGAGAATAAAACCTTTCGGCTTGAGGTTTACTCGCGTTTTTGGGCCGTTTGAAGTGATGTGTCACCACGGAGTGTCGTAACCTTTTAAATGGTGCATGTTAAGGTCAAAAACTTTATGAAATATGGTATGGCAGGTTAAAACCATAAGGTATGGAGGTTAATAACGTTTCCGGGCCGTTTTCGGGGTTTTGGGCCTTCCCGGGGGAGTTTGGGCCTTAAGTGGGCTTTGGTGGGATGGAGTAGGTCTCCGTAACGGACTAGGATTGGGTGTGGGGGCTGGTAAAAGGGCTCCCCACCAGCCCTTGGGCGTTCACCCCTGCCCCTTGTGCGCCCTTCCCCCCACTTGCCCTTGCCCTAGCCGCCTCCCTCCTCCCTTGGCCGTGCGCCTCCCCCTCCTTTGCCCCATTGCTCCCCACCTCTCCACCACCTCTCCTCCACCCCCTTGCTGCCCTAGGGTGGTCTCCACACCTCTGCACCTTGTGGATCCATCCGTTGGAGCGAGGAGCGAGGAGCGAGGAGCAAGGAGCGATCCGCGAGGAGATCTATTGGAGATTCGTTCGTTGGGCAAAGGTATGATCATGGGGATCCTTGGGTTTGATCTAGGTACTGTTCTTAGGGTGTTTATGAAGTTTTTAGATCAATTGGTGGTGCTGGGTTGGAGTTCTTTGGGTTAGATCTAGACGTTGCCACGTTTCTGTTTTCGGGCAGATTGAGCAATCGGGATAGGGTTCGAGTTTTCGTCGATTTAGAATCCGAATCTGTCCGTACGGACTTAAAAGAAGTTGTAGATAATTTAATTATCTTTCCGTGGACATAAAGCACGTTAAAATCCGATCAGCCGTTTAAAAGTTATGGCCGTTTTACCGAGCGTGTTAAAATCTGTGACGCGATTGGAACAGATCATAGTAATCTGTAGATTAAACAATTTTAGAGTCCGAATCAGTCTTTCCGTATAACTAGAAAAATGTAGGAAATTTCCTAAGCTTCGCGATAGTGTACTCGTTTAATCGATTTGGAGTCCCAGAACTCAAGTTATGGCCTTTGCAAGGCTGCTGTCCCGCCGGGACAGAACCTCTGTTTTTAGGTTTGCAAGTAGTGGGCAATGTCGGGTTAGATGGGGATTTGTGTACTATTTTGTGGGCATGATTGTGAGTGTGTGATGCCTATGTGCAGGTGGTGTGACACCGGGAGTGCCCTCGACTTCCCACAAATCCGTCGCCCGCGGTTGAGGCAAGTGTGTTGTAATGTATAGCGGATTGTAGGTTGCTTGTTGATATTGGATGAAAGATTGAATACTTGCTATGATCACTTGCCTTGCTTGCTGTTTTCCAATGATATATTGAGTATGATTATCATGATATGATGCTATGTGTCTATACTTATCATGATTCGATGCCATGTGTAATATTTGTCATGATGAGATGCCATATGTTTATGTACATGTGAAATATGATAATTGGCATAGTTGCATGCATGACATGAGATAGGGCGAGGCGGTGAGAAAGTCATAACTAGTCCGGCAAGGTCGGTGAGAAGGTTATGACTAGTCCGGAACGCCATTGAGTAAGACCTACATCGTGATTCCATCCACGTGGTGAATGGAAGCAAGGAGTAGGCACCCTCCATCTTCGGGATGGAAGGGGGAAAAGGGTGCACACCGACGGGTGTGTACTCAACCATACCGGTATGAGTTTCCAAGGAGATATGAGCATAACATTGCATTGCATTGCATTGCAATACATATTTAATGATGATGATGTTGTTATGTGCTCAAGTATGAGATGTTATATGTGATGTAAGGTATTATTGTCTTGTAAATGATCTTGTTGTCCATTACAATATGCTTGCTGAGTTTTCGAACTCACGCTTGTGTTTTATGTTGTTTTTAGGTACTTTGAGATCGGCATGCGGGAAAAAGGGGTCTAGCTACACTTCTACGTAGCTCCACCATCATAGTCCATAATTAATCACTTGGAGACATGATATTAAGAGTTGTGCCTTAAACTTAATGTATGGTTTAATTTAGCATGCTAGTGATTCCTTATTTGCTTCGTTTTAGTTTATGAAGTGGTTGAGCGTGGTATTATTGGCGTAATTTGATGATATATCCATTTATGTTGATGTTTTAGATGTCGTGTGCTATGATATATCTTGCCATGATATTGATATGGTGTTAATTCATGGAAAAACAAAGGAGATGCTGCCGAAATATCGGTTTTTAGCATATGTACCTTTGCTGGAATTTATGTTTAAATGTGGTATTTAGATGTTGTTTAGCTTATGTTTGGTAGCATTCGGGCATATTAAATGCCGAATTATTCTGATTGGTATCGAGCGGGCTGTAGGTCCTTGGAATGCGTATTTTTAGTGTCATGCCATAGGGTACAACTAAAATATGATGTGGAATAACTTAGAAACATGGCTTAGGTTTCAACTAAAACTTTGTCATAGGATAGCAACATTAAAACTTGCAAAAGTGGTATAACTAATCTAAAATTTGACACACACTGGATGCACAGTAGGAAAGGGTATGGGTATCGTTTCTTTACGCTTAAATGTTGTATTTAAGCTTTGATGTTGAATGCTTCTTTTGACAATGCATGTTGCTATGTCAATGATATATGTTGTGGTGATAAGAGTGGGGTTGTGGTACCGAAGGGTTTCGGTCACCTCTTGTTGTTTATAGTTAGGGTGAGGTTTGACGGTGTGGCCGGTTAGCGCCATCACCGAAGAACTGTTAACCCCTGTAGGAGAAAAGCGCTTACCCTTTCTGTCGTAAATCGGGTAGTTGATTGGAGACGAAAAGGAAGAGTTAATGGTGGTTTCCTTTGGATGTTCTTTGTCGTTCTGACGGTCGGTGTTTGTTGCTTTTCTTGGCTTTAGCTGTTTTGAACCAAATGAAAAGGTGATGGGCTTTCGCGGATCATTCCGTATGCGGTGTGTGGTTTTGTCTTCCTTGGGTGAAGACATAGAAGAGGAATCTAGTGTTGCGCTTCTTTTGGGCGCCTTTCCAGTTTTTGATGCCTGTTAATTGCTTTATGAAGAACAAGCATTCGATTTATTCCTGTGGTTGTCTGTCTCCAAGGCTAAAGGAGTTTTGTTCGGAGTTGTGCGGACACTGGTCGTGGCTGAAGTTACGTGGCCAGTAGTAATGCGGTGTTTGATTTCATCATTTTACTGGTTTGAGAAATCATCTTTGAAAGCCCCTCTTGAGTCGTGAAAGTTAGGGGTTTGGTGTTAAGGTTTTATTTGAAAAGGTTAATGGAGCACTTGGTTCCCTTTCGAGAAAAGTTGTCTTCCAACCAGTTTCCTCTATGGAAGTCTTTGAGATTGAAAAGTGTTTTGGAGAATTCCTTTGCATAACCAAGTTTGGGTTTGTCTCATTGCAATTTTGAGAGTCAAGTTTCCTTATGAATTTGGGATGAGTTTTAAAACTAAAATGTTGTAAACAAAGTAAGTAGTCTTTTAGTGAAATCGTTTGTCCCTAGTAAGAATTGATGTTTAGCATGTTATGTAGTAGGTAACAATGTGGTTTATGGATTGATGTGTTGCTAAGTTAAATTTTGAGTTGAATCAATTCAATGTGAGTAAAATCTCTAAGTTTGAGAATAAATAGACTACTAGTGTTGTAGTTCACTCTTAGCGAGAATGATTGAAAGTGTTAATGTTCATGCTTAGAATCTGTTGCCTTGCTTTAAAAGTGCTTATGATCCTCGTTAATGTTAAAAGTTTAAACCTTGATGCATAGTTAAAACATTAAGATGATGTAAGCTAGCGATATTGTTAAGAAGCTTTGCTTGGTGTTTAAAGATGTGCTAATCTAACGGATTAGTAGAGACTAGTGACTTTAATTTGGAAGTTGATTGGAGTGGTTATTTATGTTGTTGCAAACTATTAGTATATTTGGAAGTATGCAGTTGTGACCCTTCAATGCTAGTTTTCAATCTATTTTAAATAGTTGGAGTATGTTGTAATTTTGTTATCACCTATGTATAGGGTAGCTAAAAGTAATGTTGATCAGTTGATGATTATGCCCATTTGTTTTTATTGATGACTTAGTAGTGGTGGTAGTTGTGTAGAATACTTGTTGGAAACCATTGACTAAATGGAGGGTGTTGTAACCTGTGGTGATGGAGTGAACCATGGATAATTAACCTGATGTAGAGTTTTATCCTTAATGAATGTATGCCTTGGAATCCTATCTATGAACTTTGTCTTGTAGAGATAATATTTACATGTTGAAGTCGTTGTTTAACTGAATAAGGTTCGGTTATCGAGACGTGAATAGATAGGAGGTATGAAATTTATATGTTTATCTTCTTTGAAAGATTTGTTGAAGTACTATGTTTCAAATTTAGAATAAGAAGTATTATGATTCGGTTATCCGTGGGGATCATATCATTATATTCTTGGTTGGGTGCCTTCTTGATAAGCATCATAAACCCTTATTAAAAGTTTTGGGAATGGTAACTAGAGGAAGAATTTGTTGTGAAGCTTTTGGTTGAATTGAGTTGGGGCTCCTCAGGAGTAAAAAGTGATTATTAAAGTCTTTTAATGGAAAGCGTAGTGGAGTTCTAGAGATGGTTCTTTTTACGCTGAGCTTGTGTTTAAAAGCTTTTGGACTGGTTTGGTTGTTTGCCATTTTGGTTGAAGGGTTTTCGGTCAAGGTGTTCCTTATGCTGTGTTTCAGAGTTTCCCCAAAACTCGTAATGTTTGGTGTCGACCTTTGGTTTTGGCGAATTTGTTTAGTTCGTGTTGTGAGTTTGGATTTACATCCAAAAGTTTTGAGTCGATCGCGCCCTTCGGCGTTCGCATTGGATTATCTTTGGAATTAATTTTAAAAGGAAGCAGATGGTCTTAAAGGGTTGTGTTGGAAACTTTTGAGTTGAGCCCTTAATGTGTAACTCTTTTTGGCTAGAGTTGGAGTTGTTTTAAAAATGTGTGTGATGTTGCGAGTGCTTCAAAAGGTGGACTTTATGAAAGTTTTACAAAGTGATTTTGTTAGTGAGGTGTTCCCTTTTGGGAATGAGTTTCCCTCTCCTTGAGGAAGTTCGTGATGGTTGTGGGAGCAGATGCTCGACTTGAAATTTTGATGTTCTTTTCCAAAATGTTGAATTTGGATGAAATGCAATGTTGTGCAAGTTCAGTTTTCAACTGATGTGGGGTCTTTTACGACGTGGTGTTTTACTGTCAACTATGCTGCCGTCATAGTCCATATGAATTTCCGCAACCTTCGATGTTAATTGTGTTTCCATCATTTGATACCGAGGAAGAAGTCATTTGGTGAATGACTATTCAGCGCCGTTGTTACATGATGAATGAAGGGTGAAAAAGGAAAACGAGACATTGTTTATGCATAATTAATCATAAAGGAGTCGACGAGCCAGGTCGGTGAGAAAGTCATATAAGGATATATGACTAATCCGGAGTGCTCTTGAAAAGTGTGCATGCATGTCAAGAATCGAGATGTCCATTTCTTTCTAGTATGAAAAGAAAGAATGAAGGATTTATGCTTCCTTTGTGATTTGGCTTGGATGTTGCCGAATTCTTTCCAAAATGGTTGTTAACGCTTTGGGTTTGAGTTGTCGTGTGTACACTTGGGGATGATACCTAAGTGTTTTTGTGTGAGGGCGAGACCCTCTTAAGAAAGGAACCAATTGTGGTTTGGTAAGGTTTTTCGATCCTAGCTTGGGGCTAGGTGTTGAACCCTAGTGGTATAAGGGTGGTTTGTGATGGAGGTTGATGATGTATGGGTCTAACCATTATTAAGTGTAGCGATGGGTGGAAGTGAAGTTGACGGTAGTTCGGTGATATTTGTCTGCCGTGAGCATTTGTCGTCACTAGTTGTTCTTGGATTTGAGTCTTGTCTGGGAAAGGATGGAATAAAATGTTAGTATGATGGTGTATCGGAAGGGCAAGTGTGCCTTAATGAGTTTTCCCTCGATGGAAATTTTCGGGAATGTAGAAAGGTCGTTAAAGGAATTGTGACTTCCTTTGATTATGTCATGTTGAGTTTAATGGAGTATGGTAGTCAGGTTGGTTGTGATAGAAGTATGAAGTGTTTGCCGTGAGGATTCGGCGTTTGATTTGATGGAGCCCTTTGTGGTTGAAGCCTTGGTCTGTTGGGGAATTGAAGTGAAGGTCGATTTGTGAGGGGTTGCCCTTAGTTGAGCTAGATCAACACTTTTTCTCTATGTGTTGGTTTTGGGAAATCGTTTGTTGTTTGTTCCGGTTTTAGTCGTTGTGTGAATGTTTTGTGCTGCAGAGAAGCCGTTTGTCCCTTGGGGATTTTGTCATTGATTTTGGCGTCCTTCGGATTCGAGTTCGAATCCTGTTGAAGGGGGGGAGAATGTGACACTACGGTATGGTGTAACATTATAGAATGTGAAATTAGAGAATAAAACCTTTCGGCTTGAGGTTTACTCGCGTTTTTGGGCCGTTTGAAGTGATGTGTCACCACGGAGTGTCATAACCTTTTAAATGGTGCATGTTAAGGTCAAAAACTTTATGAAATATGGTATGGCAGGTTAAAACCATAAGGTATGGAGGTTAATAACGTTTCTGGGCCGTTTTCGGGGTTTTGGGCCTTCCCGGGGGAGTTTGGGCCTTAAGTGGGCTTTGGTGGGATGGAGTAGGTCTCCGTAACGGACTAGGATTGGGTGTGGGGGCTGGTAAAAGGGCTCCCCACCAGACCTTGGGCGTTCACCCTTGCCCCTTGTGCGCCCTTCCCCCCACTTGCCCTTGCCCTAGCCGCCTCCCTCCTCCCTTGGCCGTGCGCCTCCCCCTCCTTTGCCCCATTGCTCCCCACCTCTCCACCACCTCTCCTCCACACCCTTGCTGCCCTAGGGTGGTCTCCACACCTCTGCACCTTGTTGATCCATCCGTTGGAGCGAGGAGCGAGGAGTGTGGAGCGAGGAGCGATCCGCGAGGAGATCTATTGGAGATTCGTTCGTTGGGCAAAGGTATGATCATGGGGATCCTTGGGTTTGATCTAGGTACTGTTCTTAGGGTGTTTATGAAGTTTTTAGATCAATTGGTGGTGCTGGGTTGGAGTTCTTTGGGTTAGATCTAGACGTTGCCACGTTTCTGTTTTCGGGCAGATTGAGCAATCGGGCTAGGGTTCGAGTTTTCGTCGATTTAGAATCCGAATCTGTCCGTACGGACTTAAAAGATGTTGTAGATAATTTAATTATCTTTCCGTGGACATAAAGCACGTTAAAATTAGATCAGCCGTTTAAAAGTTATGGCCGTTTTACCGAGCGTGTTAAAATCTGTGACGCGATTGGAACAGATCGTAGTAATCTGTAGATTAAAAAATTTTAGATTCCGAATCAGTCTTTCCGTATAACTAGAAAAATGTAGGAAATTTCCTAAGCTTCGCGATGGTGTACTCGTTTAATCGATTTGGAGTCCCAGAACTCAAGTTATGGCCTTTGCAAGGCTGCTGTCCCGCCGGGACAGAACCTCTGTTTTTAGGTTTGCAAGTAGTGGGCAATGTCGGGTTAGATGGGGATTTGTGTACTGTTTTGTGGGCATGATTGTGAGTGTGTGATGCCTATGTGCAGGTGGTGTGACACCGGGAGTGCCCTCGACTTCCCACAAATCCGTCGCCCGCGGTTGAGGCAAGTGTGTTGTAATGTATAGCGGATTGTCGGTTGCTTGTTAATATTGGATGAAAGATTGAATACTTGCTATGATCACTTGCCTTGCTTGCTGTTTTCCAATGATATATTGAGTATGATTATCATGATATGATGCTATGTGTCTATACTTATCATGATTCGATGCCATGTGTAATATTTGTCATGATGAGATGCCATATGTTTATGTACATGTGAAATATGATAATTGGCATAGTTGCATGCATGACATGAGATAGGGCGAGGGCGGTGAGAAAGTCATAACTAGTCCGGCAAGGTCGGTGAGAAAGTTATGACTAGTCCGGAACGCCATTGAGTAAGACCTACATCGTGATTCCATCCACGTGGTGAATGGAAGCGAGGAGTAGGCACCCTCCATCTTCGGGATGGAAGGGGGGAAAAGGGTGCACACCGACGGGTGTGTACTCAACCATACCGGTATGAGTTTCCAAGGAGATATGAGCATAACATTGCATTGCATTGCATTGCAATACATATTTAATGATGATGATGTTGTTATGTGCTCAAGTATGAGATGTTATATGTGATGTAAGGTATTATTGTCTTGTAAATGATCTTGTTGTCCATTACAATATGCTTGCTGAGTTTTCGAACTCACGCTTGTGTTTTATGTTGTTTTTAGGTACTTTGAGATCGGCATGCGGGAAAAAGGGTCTAGCTACACTTCTACACGTAGCTCCACCATCATAGTCCATAATTAATCACTTGGAGACATGATATTAAGAGTTGTGCCTTAAACTTAATGTATGGTTTAATTTAGCATGCTAGTGATTCCTTATTTGCTTCGTTTTAGTTTATGAAGTTGTTGGCGTGGTATTATTGGCGTAATTTGATGATATATCCATTTATGTTGATGTTTTAGATGTCGTGTGCTATGATATATCTTGCCATGATATTGATATGGTGTTAATTCATGGAAAAACAAAGGAGATGCTGCCGAAATATCGGTTTTAGCATATGTACCTTTGCTGGAATTTATGTTTAAATGTGGTATTTAGATGTTGTTTAGCTTATGTTTGGTAGCATTCGGGCATATTAAATGCCGGGTGTTATTCTGATTGGTATCGAGAGCGGGCTGTAGGTCCTTGGAATGCGTATTTTTAGTGTCATGCCATAGGGTACAACTAAAATATGATGTGGAATAACTTAGAAACATGGCTTAGGTTTCAACTAAAACTTTGTCATAGGATAGCAACATTAAAACTTGCAAAAAATGGTATAACTAATCTAAAATTTGACACACACACTGGATGCACAGTAGGAAAGGGTATGGGTATCGTTTCTTTACGCTTAAATGTTGTATTTAAGCTTTGATGTTGAATGCTTCTTTTGACAATGCATGTTGCTATGTCAATGATATATGTTGTGGTGATAAGAGTGGGGATGAGGTGCAGAAGGGTTTCGGTCACCTCTTGTTGTTTATAGTTAGGGTGAGGTTTGTGGTGTGGCGGTTAGCGCCATCACCGAAGAAGCTATTAACCCTGTAGGAGAAAAGCGCTTACCCTTTACGCCGTAAATCGGGTAGTTGATTGGAGGCGAAAAGGAAGAGTTAATGGTGGTTTCCTTTGGATGTTCTTTGTCGTTACGGCGGTCGGTGTTTGTTGCTTTTCTTGGCTTTAGCTGTTTTGAACCAAATGAAAAGGTGATGGGCTTTCGCGGATCATTCGTATGCGGTGTGTGGTTTTGTCTTCCTTGGGTGAAGACATAGAAGAGGAATCTAGTGTTGCGCTTCTTTTGGCGCCTTTCGATTTTGATGCACATTAATTGCTTTATGAAGAACAAGCATTCGATTTATTCTGTGGTTGTCTGTCTCCAAGGCTAAAGGAGTTTTGTTCGGAGTTGTGCGGACACTGGCCGTCAGGGCTGAAGTTACGTGGCCGTAGTAGTAATCGGTGTTTGATTTCATCATTTCTTGGTTTGAGAAATCATCTTTGAAAGCCCTCTTGAGTCGTGAAAGTTAGGGGTTTGGTGTTAAGGTTTTATTTGAAAAGGTTAATGGAGCACTTGGTTCCTTTCGAGAAAAGTTGTCTTCCAACCAGTTTCCTCTATGGAAGTCTTTGAGATTGAAAAGTGTTTTGGAGAATTCCTTTGCATAACCAAGTTTGGGTTTGTCTCATTGCAATTTTGAGAGTCAAGTTTCCTTATGAATTTGGGATGAGTTTTAAAACTAAAATGTTGTAAACAAAGTAAGTAGTCTTTTAGTGAAATCGTTTGTCCCTAGTAAGAATTGATGTTTAGCATGTTATGTAGTAGGTAACAATGTGGTTTATGGATTGATGTGTTGCTAAGTTAAATTTTGAGTTGAATCAATTCAATGTGAGTAAAATCTCTAAGTTTGAGAATAAATAGACTACTAGTGTTGTAGTTCACTCTTAGCGAGAATGATTGAAAGTGTTAATGTTCATGCTTAGAATCTGTTGCCTTGCTTTAAAAGTGCTTATGATCCTCGTTAATGTTAAAAGTTTAAACCTTGATGCATAGTTAAAACATTAAGATGATGTAAACTGCTGATATTGTTAAGAAGCTTTGCTTGGTGTTTAAAGATGTGCTAATCTAACGGATTAGTAGAGACTAGTGACTTTAATTTGGAAGTTGATTGGAGTGGTTATTTATGTTGTTGCAAACTATTAGTATATTTGGAAGTATGCAGTTGTGACCCTTCAATGCTAGTTTTCAATCTATTTTAAATAGTTGGAGTATGTTGTAATTTTGTTATCACCTATGTATAGGGTAGCTAAAAGTAATGTTGATCAGTTGATGATTATGCCCATTTGTTTTTATTGATGACTTAGTAGTGGTGGTAGTTGTGTAGAATACTTGTTGGAAACCATTGACTAAATGGAGGGTGTTGTAACCTGTGGTGATGGAGTGAACCATGGATAATTAACCTGATGTAGAGTTTTATCCTTAATGAATGTATGCCTTGGAATCCTATCTATGAACTTTGTCTTGTAGAGATAATATTTACATGTTGAAGTCGTTGTTTAACTGAATAAGGTTCGGTTATCGAGACGTGAATAGATAGGAGGTATGAAATTTATATGTTGATCTTGCTGAAAGATTTGTTGAAGTACTATGTTTCAAATTTAGAATAAGAAGTATTATGATTCGGTTATCCGTGGGGATCATATCATTATATTCTTGGTTGGGTGCCTTCTTGATAAGCATCATAAACCCTTATTAAAAGTTTTGGGAATGGTAACTAGAGGAAGAATTTGTTGTGAAGCTTTTGGTTGAATTGAGTTGGGGCTCCTCAGGGAGTAAAAAGTGATTATTAAAGTCTTTTAATGGAAAGCGTAGTGGAGTTCTAGAGATGGTTCTTTTTACGCTGAGCTTGTGTTTAAAAGCTTTTGGACTGGTTTGGTTGTTTGCCATTTTGGTTGAAGGGTTTTCGGTCAAGGTGTTCCTTATGCTGTGTTTCAGAGTTTCCCCAAAACTCGTAATGTTTGGTGTCGACCTTTGGTTTTGGCGAATTTGTTTAGTTCGTGTTGTGAGTTTGGATTTACATCCAAAAGTTTTGAGTCGATCGCGCCTTTCGCGTTCGACCTTTGGATTATCTTTGGAATTAATTTTAAAAGGAAGCAGATGGTCTTAAAGGGTTGTGTTGGAAACTTTTGAGTTGAGCCCTTAATGTGTAACTCTTTTTGGCTAGAGTTGGAGTTGTTTTGAAAATGTGTGTGATGTTGCGAGTGCTTCAAAAAGGTGGACTTTATGAAAGTTTTACAAAGTGATTTTGTTAGTGAGGTGTTCCCTTTTGGGAATGAGTTTCCCTCTCCTTGAGGAAGTTCGTGATGGTTGTGGGAGCAGATGCTCGACTTGAAATTTTGATGTTCTTTTCCAAAATGTTGAATTTGGATGAAATGCAATGTTGTGCAAGTTCAGTTTTCAACTGATGTGGGGTCTTTTACGACGTGGTGTTTCTTGTCAACTATGCTGCCGTCATAGTCCATATGAATTTCCGCAACCTTCGATGTTAATTGTGTTTCCATCATTTGATACCGAGGAAGAAGTCATTTGGTGAATGACTATTCAGCGCCGTTGTTACATGATGAATGAAGGGTGAAAAAGGAAAACGAGACATTGTTTATGCATAATTAATCATAAAGGAGTCGACGAGCCAGGTCGGTGAGAAAGTCATATAAGGATATATGACTAATCCGGAGTGCTCTTGAAAAGTGTGCATGCATGTCAAGAATCGAGATGTCCATTTCTTTCTAGTATGAAAAGAAAGAATGAAGGATTTATGCTTCCTTTGTGATTTGGCTTGGATGTTGCCGAATTCTTTCCAAAATGGTTGTTAACGCTTTGGGTTTGAGTTGTCGTGTGTACACTTGGGGATGATACCTAAGTGTTTTTGTGTGAGGGCGAGACCCTCTTAAGAAAGGAACCAATTGTGGTTTGGTAAGGTTTTTCGATCCTAGCTTGGGGCTAGGTGTTGAACCCTAGTGGTATAAGGGTGGTTTGTGATGGAGGTTGATGATGTATGGGTCTAACCATTATTAAGTGTAGCGATGGGTGGAAGTGAAGTTGACGGTAGTTCGGTGATATTTGTCCTGCCGTGAGCATTTGTCGTCACTAGTTGTTCTTGGATTTGAGTCTTGTGCAGGAAAGGATGGAATAAAATGTTAGTATGATGGTGTATCGGAAGGGCAAGTGTGCCTTAATGAGTTTTCCCCTCGATGGAAATTTTCGGGAATGTAGAAAGGTCGTTAAAGGAATTGTGACTTCCTTTGATTATGTCATGTTGAGTTTAATGGAGTATGGTAGTCAGGTTGGTTGTGATAGAAGTATGAAGTGTTTGCCGTGAGGATTCGAGCGTTTTGATTTGATGGAGCCCTTTGTGGTTGAAACGCAGATTCTGTTGGGGAATTGAAGTGAAGGTCGATTTGTGAGGGGTTGCCCTTAGTTGAGCTAGATCAACACTTTTTCTCTATGTGTTGGTTTTGGGAAATCGTTTGTTGTTTGTTCCGGTTTTAGTCGTTGTGTGAATGTTTTGTGCTGCAGAGAAGCCGTTTGTCCCTTGGGGATTTTGTCATTGATTTTGGCGTCCTTCGGATTCGAGTTCGAATCCTGTTGAAGGGGGGGAGAATGTGACACTACGGTATGGTGTAACATTATAGAATGTGAAATTAGAGAATAAAACCTTTCGGCTTGAGGTTTACTCGCGTTTTTGGGCCGTTTGAAGTGATGTGTCACCACGGAGTGTCATAACCTTTTAAATGGTGCATGTTAAGGTCAAAAACTTTATGAAATATGGTATGGCAGGTTAAAACCATAAGGTATGGAGGTTAATAACGTTTCTGGGCCGTTTTCGGGGTTTTGGGCCTTCCCGGGGGAGTTTGGGCCTTAAGTGGGCTTTGGTGGGATGGAGTAGGTCTCCGTAACGGACTAGGATTGGGTGTGGGGGCTGGTAAAAGGGCTCCCCACCAGACCTTGGGCGTTCACCCTTGCCCCTTGTGCGCCCTTCCCCCCACTTGCCCTTGCCCTAGCCGCCTCCCTCCTCCCTTGGCCGTGCGCCTCCCCCTCCTTTGCCCCATTGCTCCCCACCTCTCCACCACCTCTCCTCCACACCCTTGCTGCCCTAGGGTGGTCTCCACACCTCTGCACCTTGTTGATCCATCCGTTGGAGCGAGGAGCGAGGAGTGTGGAGCGAGGAGCGATCCGCGAGGAGATCTATTGGAGATTCGTTCGTTGGGCAAAGGTATGATCATGGGGATCCTTGGGTTTGATCTAGGTACTGTTCTTAGGGTGTTTATGAAGTTTTTAGATCAATTGGTGGTGCTGGGTTGGAGTTCTTTGGGTTAGATCTAGACGTTGCCACGTTTCTGTTTTCGGGCAGATTGAGCAATCGGGCTAGGGTTCGAGTTTTCGTCGATTTAGAATCCGAATCTGTCCGTACGGACTTAAAAGATGTTGTAGATAATTTAATTATCTTTCCGTGGACATAAAGCACGTTAAAATTAGATCAGCCGTTTAAAAGTTATGGCCGTTTTACCGAGCGTGTTAAAATCTGTGACGCGATTGGAACAGATCGTAGTAATCTGTAGATTAAAAAATTTTAGATTCGAATCAGTCTTTCCGTATAACTAGAAAAATGTAGGAAATTTCCTAAGCTTCGCGATGGTGTACTCGTTTAATCGATTTGGAGTCCCAGAACTCAAGTTATGGCCTTTGCAAGGCTGCTGTCCCGCCGGGACAGAACCTCTGTTTTTAGGTTTGCAAGTAGTGGGCAATGTCGGGTTAGATGGGGATTTGTGTACTGTTTTGTGGGCATGATTGTGAGTGTGTGATGCCTATGTGCAGGTGGTGTGACACCGGGAGTGCCCTCGACTTCCCACAAATCCGTCGTGGTTGAGGCAAGTGTGTTGTAATGTATAGCGGATTGTCGGTTGCTTGTTAATATTGGATGAAAGATTGAATACTTGCTATGATCACTTGCCTTGCTTGCTGTTTTCCAATGATATATTGAGTATGATTATCATGATATGATGCTATGTGTCTATACTTATCATGATTCGATGCCATGTGTAATATTTGTCATGATGAGATGCCATATGTTTATGTACATGTGAAATATGATAATTGGCATAGTTGCATGCATGACATGAGATAGGGCGAGGGCGGTGAGAAAGTCATAACTAGTCCGGCAAGGTCGGTGAGAAAGTTATGACTAGTCCGGAATGCCATTGAGTAAGACCTACATCGTGATTCCATCCACGTGGTGAATGGAAGCGAGGAGTAGGCACCCTCCATCTTCGGGATGGAAGGGGGGAAAAGGGTGCACACCGACGGGTGTGTACTCAACCATACCGGTATGAGTTTCCAAGGAGATATGAGCATAACATTGCATTGCATTGCATTGCAATACATATTTAATGATGATGATGTTGTTATGTGCTCAAGTATGAGATGTTATATGTGATGTAAGGTATTATTGTCTTGTAAATGATCTTGTTGTCCATTACAATATGCTTGCTGAGTTTTCGAACTCACGCTTGTGTTTTATGTTGTTTTTAGGTACTTTGAGATTGGCATGCGGGAAAAAGGGGTCTAGCTACACTTCTACACGTAGCTCCACCATCATAGTCCATAATTAATCACTTGGAGACATGATATTAAGAGTTGTGCCTTAAACTTAATGTATGGTTTAATTTAGCATGCTAGTGATTCCTTATTTGCTTCGTTTTAGTTTATGAAGTGGTTGAGCATGGTATTATTGGCGTAATTTGATGATATATCCATTTATGTTGATGTTTTAGATGTCGTGTGCTATGATATATCTTGCCATGATATTGATATGGTGTTAATTCATGGAAAAACAAAGGAGATGCTGCCGAAATATCGGTTTTTAGCATATGTACCTTTGCTAGAATTTATGTTTAAATGTGGTATTTAGATGTTGTTTAGCTTATGTTTGGTAGCATTCGGGCATATTAAATGCCGGGGTGTTACAACTTCAGTGATGGTCCTTGGCTGTTCCCAACTTGTTACTGCTTCCACTTTGGAGGGGTCTACCGCCACTCCTGCTACAGACACAACATGACCAAGAAATCCTGCTTCTTTTAACCAAAATTCACACTTGCTGAACTTGGCATAAAGCTGGTGATCTCTAAGTTTCTTTAGTACCAATCTTAGATGTTCATCATGCACCTTCTCATTTTTGGAATAAATGAGAATGTCATCTATAAAGACTACCACAAATTTGTCCAAGAATTCCATGAATACTTTATTCATCATATTTATGAAATAGGCTGGTGCATTGGTTAACCCAAAAGACATGACTGTAAACTCATAGAGTCCATAACGAGTGGTAAAGGCTGTCTTGGGTATGTCATCCAGTTGGATTTTTAACTGATGATATCCTAACCGTAGATCTATCTTGGAGAAGTTGCTTGCTCCCTTCAGCTGATCAAATAAATCATCTATTCGGGGAAATGGGTATTTATTTTTAATTGTAACTTCATTAAGGGATCTGTAATCTATACACATCCTCATGCTATTGTCCTTTTTTTTGACAAATAGGATAGGAGCACCCCAGGGTGATGAGCTAGGTCTGACATAACCTTTATCCCGCAGTTCCTCGATTTGTTTCTTTAATTCTGCTAACTCATTGGCAGGCATCCGATATGGTCTCTTTGATATCGGAGCTATGCCAGGGACAAGATTTATCATGAACTCTATATCCTTGTCAGGTGGCATTCCTGATAATTTTTCCGGAAATACGTCTGGATATTCACGTACTACTAGCACTTGCTCTAGGCTTGTGCCCTTAAGGCTGTGAAGGCCAAGGAGTTTTTCAACATGGATTCTGAGCCTACACTCAACTTTAGTTCCTTCTTCATTGGTGAGTTCAACTTTTCGATCAGAGCAATTTATTTGACCTTTATTCTTAGTTAACCAGTCCATTCCAAGGATCGCGTCCAACTCTTGTGATTTCAAGACTAAAAGATTAGCTAGAAATATAACTCCTTTTATATTCAACTGAACCTTTGGGAAGATAGTGTTGGTCTTCATTTCATTACCAGGGGAGCTTACTATCATTGGAGTATCTAGCACAAAAGTAGCTACCTCATGTTTGCCCACAAATCGACTAGCAATGAAAGAATGAGATGCTCCATAATCAAACAACACTGATGCGGGTATTGAATTCACAAGAAACGTACCGACAACAACATCCGAAGTATCCTGAGCCTCGTGCAGAAATGTTGTTCACCCATCCCTTTACAATCTGAACTGACTTTCTATTGTTTGGTGCAGGAGTTGTAATGTTTGGCTCCAACGGTGTAGCCTGCAACTGCTTCTTGGGGCAATTATTAGCATAATGTCCCATTTCATTACAATGATAACATCTAACTCCAGCTAAAGAGGGGTTAGTCCCTTGACTCTTTGTGACACCACGGAGTGTCAGATCCTTATTTATTGAGCATGATGAGGTCAAAAACATTATGAGATGTGGAATTAAGGTTAAAACCATAGGGTGTGGAGGTTATTAGCGTTTCCGGGCCGTTTCCGGGAGTTTGGGCCTTTCCGGGGGAGTTTGGGCCTAGGGGAAAGGGTCGTGGGCCTTGGTGGGGAGGAGTTTGAGTCCTTTTGGGGGAAGGAGACCTGGTTGGAGGCCAACCCCAGCCCCTTGTGCACCCCCCTGCTGTTTGTGCGCCCCACCCCCATACCCTAGCCGCCACAACTCCATCTCCACCTCCCTTGCTTGCGTGCGCCCCTCCCCATGGCTCCCCATTGCTCCTCCACCCCTCCACCACCTCTCCACCTCCCTTGCTGCCCCTAGGAGAGTTCTCCACCTTGCCAACTCCAAGATCCATTCATTGGAGCACTCCGCGACGAGGAGATCCGGCGGGATTGGAGCGAGGAAGGAGATCGCGCGAACCGGGAGGAGATCTATTGGGTTTTCGTGCGTCGGGCGAAGGTATGGCCATGGGACTCCTTGGGGTTGGTCTAGGTACTGTTCTAAGGGTGATTATAAAGTTTTTAGATCAATTAGTGGTGCTGGAATTGAGTAGATTAGACGAAATCTAGAAGTTGCCACGTTCTCTGTTTCGGGCAGCATGAGCAGTCGACCTAGGGTTTGAGTTTTCGTCAATTTAGATTCCGAATTTGGTCGGCCGCCTTTTGAAGAAGTTGTAGGTAATTTCAATACCTTTCAGTGGGTATAAAGAACGCGAAATTTTGATCAGCCGTTTGAAAGTTATGGCTGTTTTACCAAGCGTGTTAAAATCTGTGACGTGATTGGAACAGATCACGGTATTTTGTAGATTAAACAACTTTAGAGTCCGAATCAGTATTTCCTTATACCTAGATAAAGTTAGAAAATTTCCTAAGCTACGCGAGGATGTACTCGTTTAATTGATTCGGAGTCTTAGAACCCGAGTTATGCCTTTTGGAAGGCTGCTGTCCCGACGGGATAAAACCTCTGTTTTTAGGTTTTGCGAGTAGTTGGCAATGTCGGGGTAGATGAGGGTTTGCGTATTGTTTTGTGGACATGATTGTGAGTGTGTGGTACCTATGTGCAGGTGGTGCGACCCCGGGAGTGCCGTCTACTTCTCGCCAATCCGTCGCCCGTGGTTGAGGCAAGTGTATTGGAATGGGTAGCGGATTGTGGGTTGTTTGATTAATTGAGATTGAAATTTGAATATATGATATGTTCACATGCCATGCTTTAATGTTTGCCATTGATATGATGAATATGTTTATTATGTGATGATGCCATGTGTTAATGTACAAGTTATCCATGATGATGCCATATGTTAATGTACAAGTTATTCATGATGTTGGCATATTTGCATACATGGCATGATACATGGCCCGGGCGGTGAGAAAGTCATAACTAGTGTGGGAAGGTCGGTGAGAAAGTTATGACTATTCCGAGAGCCAATGAGTAAGTCCTACAACGTGATTCCATTCACCGCGGTGAACGGAAGGCGAGAGTAGGCACCCTCCATCTTCGGGGTGGAAGGGGAGAGGGTGCACACCGACGGGTGTGTACTCAACCATACCGGTATGAGTTTCCAAGGAGATATGAGCATCGCATCGCATCGCATTGCATACATAATGATGATGATAATGATTTGTGAACATGGATGAGATGATATACATGATGTGAGTTGTTGTAGCCATGTAATTGTTTATGTTTGTACCATTACAATATACTTGCTGAGTGATGAACTCACGCTTGTGTTTATGTTGTTTATTTTTAGGTCCCATGACACGGCATATGGGAAGGGGAAATAGCTACACAACTTCACGTAGTCCAGCCACATTTACTATTGTTTAGTCAAGTTCATAATAAGTGCCATGAACTAGGTGTTTGGAATAATTTTTGTGTGCTTATGATCCTTATTTGCTTAGCCATAGTTTATGGAGTGGTTGGCTTTAGTATTATTATCTTATGTTGATGTTATATTCGTTTATATTGCTGTTTTAGATGCCTTATGTTTTGCTATGAACTGCCTTGTTATTGCTATCGCTTCAATTCATGTTAAAACAAAGGAGATGCTGCCGAAATTTCGTTTTTTAGCATGTGCGCCTTTGCTGTAATTTATGTTTAATTGTGTTATTTAGATGTTGTTTAGTCTATGTTTGGTAGCATTCGAGCATATTAAATGCCGGGGTGTTATTCTGATTGGTATCGAGCGGTTGTAGGTCCTTGGAATGTGTATTTTTAGTGTCATGCTATAGGATACAACTAAAATGTGATGTGGAATAACTTAGAAAAGTGGCTTAGGTTTTAACTAAAATTTTGTCATAGGATAGCAACATTAAAACTTGCAAAAGTGGTAACTAATCTAAAATTTGACACACATGGATGCACAGTAGGAAAGGGTATGGGTATCGTTTCTTTATGCTTAAACGTTGTATTTAAGCTTCGATGTTGAATGCTTCATTTGATAATGAGATAAATGATTGAATTGTGCTTGTTGTGGTGATAAAGTGGGGTTGTGGTGCCGAAGGGTTTCGGTCACCACTTTTGTTAATAGTAAGGGTGTGGTTTGACGGTATGGCCGGATAAAGCCATCACCGAAGAACTATGAATCCCTTGTGGGAAAAGAGTGCTTACCTTTTCTATCGTAGATCGGGTAGTTGGCTGGAGACAAATAGAAGAGTTGATGGTGGTATCCTTTGGATGCTTTTCACCGTTCCGACGGTCGGTTTTGGTTGGTCTTCTTGTTTTTTTTTAGTTGATTGAAATCAAAAGAAAAGTGTTTGGTCTTGGATTCTCGCGGATTGTTCCATATGCGGTATGTGGTTTTGTCTTCCTTGGTTGAAGACGAAGAAGAAGAGTCTAGTGTTGCGCTTCTGTTAGTCACCTTTTGGCTTTGACACCGGTTTTGTTGGTTGCCTTGCAAAGAAAAGTATAGTTTTGGTTCTTGTGTATGTTTTACTCTGAGTTTAAAAGAAGTTATTGAAGCGTGTGCAAAAAGATAAGTTGTGTCGATTTATGTTTTGTGCTTTGTCGCAAAGGTTTATTTGATCGCTTGGTTCCCTCCTGTGGAAGTCTTTGATATTTAAAAGTGTTTTGGAGAATTCCTTTGCATGACCAAGTTTGGGTTTGTCTCATTGCAATTTTGAGAGTCATGTTTCCTTATGAATTTGGGATGAGTTTTAAAACTAAAATGCTGCAAACAAAGCAAGTAGTCTTTTGACTGAAATTGTTGGTCCCTAGTAAGAATTGTTGTTTAGCATGTTATGTAGCATGTACCAATGCGGTTTATGGGATGATGTATTGTTAAGTTAATTTGTGAGTTGAAACAATTCAATGCGGTTGTCATCTCTAGCTTGAGAATAAATAGACTACTAGTGTTGTAGTTTACTCTTAGCGAGAATGGGTAAATGTGTTAATGTACATGCTTAGAATCTGTTGCTCTGATTTGAAAGTGCTTATGACCCTCGATTATGTTTAAAATTTTAAACCCTGATGCATAGTTAAACATTAAGATGATGTAGACTACTGTTATTGTTAAAGAAACTTTCTTTGGTTGTTTAAAGATGTTCTAATCTAATGGATTAATAGAGAAACTTAATCGTGTTGACTAGTGACTTTAATTTGGAAGTTGATTAGAGTTGCTATTTACGTTGTTGCAAACTACTAGTATATTTGGAAGTATGCAGTTGTGTCTCTACAATGTTAGTATTGATATCAATTGAGAAGACATAAGACTTATTGTTAATGATGTTGTTAAGAACATTGTGCTGATCTAACTTATTAAATCTAATTTAATAGTTGGAGTATGTTGTGTAGTGACAATTTTGTTGCAACCTATGTGTAAGGTAGCTAAAAGCAATGTTGTTGATTGATGATTATGCAAGGAATTGATATGGGATGAACAATGGATAATAATCATGATGCAAGATTTTAATCTTAATGAATGCATATCTTAGAATCCTATTTACGAATTTTATCTTGTAGAGATAATACTTTTTTGTTGAAATCATTTTATTGATTGAACAAGTTTTAATTGTCAAGATGTTGAGGTATGGATGATATAAAATTGATAGGATGACTATGCTCAAGTAGCTGTTGAAGTACTATGTTTGAAATATAGAATACGTTGTTATATGATTTGGTGATTCGTGGGGATCATGTCAATGTAGTCTTGGTTGGGTGCCTTTGTGATAAGCATCTTAAACTTTAATTAAAAGTGTTGGGAATGGTAACTAGAGAAAGAAATTGTTGTGTGAATTTTGTTAAAACCGGTTGGACTCTCTTGATGAGTAAATAGTGATTATTGAATGCTTAAATGGTAAGTGTAGTGGAATACAAGTTATGGTGGGATTCATGTTGAGCTGGTGTTAAAACCTTTTGAACTGGTGTGGTTGTTTGTCATTTTGGTTGAATGCCTTCGGTCAAGGTATTCCTTGTGTCGTGTTTCCGAGTTTCCCTAAAACCCGTAGCTATTGGTGCCAATCTTTGGTTTTGGCTATTTTGTTTAATTTGTGTTATGAGTATGGTTTTACACCCAAAAGATTTTGAGTGGATCGCGCTCCTTCGCGTTCACCCTGAATTATCTTTGGAATAAATTTTAACAAAAGCAGATGGACATAGTGGGTTGTGTTGGAAACTCTTGAGATTTAATTTGTAACTCTTTTTGACTGGAGTTGGATTTATTTGCATAATGTGTGTGATGTGTGTGAGTGCTTCAAAAAGGTGGATTTTATGAATGTTTTATAAAGTGACTTTGTTAGTGAGGTGTTCCCTTTTGGAAATGAGTTTCCCTCTCCTTGAGAAAATTTGTGACGGTTGTGGGAGCAGAGGCTCGACTTGAAACTTTGATGTTATCTTCCAAAATATTGACTTTGGATGAAATGCAATGTTTTGCAAGTTCTGTTTTCAATTGTTGTGGGTTCTTTTACGACGTGGTGTTTTGTTGTTATCGGTGTTGCCATCATAGTTATATGATTTAGCGCAACCGTCAATGTTATGTGTGTTTCAAACCTGTGATACCGAGGAAGTAGTCGTTTGGTGAATGATCTCTCGGTATTGTTGCTACATGGTGAATGAATGGTGAAAAGGAAGCATGACATCCTTTATGTTTATTCAATCATAAAAGAGTCGATGAGCCAGGACGGTGAGAAAGTCATATATGGAGATATGACTAATCCGGAGTGCTCTTGAAGAGTGTGCATTTATATCATGAAACGAGATTTCCCTTGCTTTCTTGTATGAAAAGTGTGAAATCATGTGCTGAAAAATTGGCTTAGAATTGAATTTGCAAATATGTTTGTTCATGTGTTTTGTCAATTTGACAAGAAGCAGTAAGTTTCGCTTTTGCACCGGACCAAGATCTCTAGAAACAGTAAGTTTCCCATCTACGACGGACAAACTTTGTTGGTCTGTCGTGGACATGCTTTTGAACTCATTGAGCCAAACTCAATTTTCCTCAAAAACCAGTAAGTTGTGCATGTACGACGGACAAAGTTTTTGGGTCTGTCGTGAACGTATTTTTGAGCTCATGAGTCGAACTCAATCCTCCAAGAAACCAGTAAGTTTTGCATGTACGGCGGACAAACTTCTTTGGTCAGTCGTGAATGGCTTTTTGAGGTTTGATTTGCATGCAATGACGGACCGATTTTGTTTGTCCGTCGTGAACGTGTTTTCGCCAGAATGATTTCTTCTTGGAACCGAAACTTTCACTTGTACAACGGATCGATTTTGTCTGTCCGTTGTGAATGGTTTTTTTTGAGTGATTTTTCATGTGTACGCCGGACCATATTTCCTTGTCCGTCGTGAATGCGTTTTTGCTGAATTAGGGTTTTGAGCAGAATTGAAATAATTTGAATTTGAGATTATGAAATTTGTGATGATTTCATGATGCTTCTTTTGAAGTGGACTTTATGCAATGCTCATGTGAGTAGTTGCATGGATTGACATTGAGTCAAGTCGTGGACTTGTGCTCGGATTTGTTTTGTGGTTTGTTCATGTGCAGGTATTGCTCGAAGACGAACGTGGTCGATGACGGGACCGGAACTAGGTTCATGGAGGAACTGAGGTTTGGGACTAGGTTCAGGAGGAACTGAGGTCTTGGTGGTCAAGGATGTCATGCGGGACGTTCGGGCTAAGAGAATGGTGCACATGAAGAATGGTTAGTCACGTGAGAATGGCAGGAGGTCATTCGCGTGCAAAGTGTTAGTCACGTGAGTATGGCAGGTGGCCATACGCGTGCAAAGTGTTAGTCACGAGAGTATGGTAGGGTTACCATACGCGTGCAAGAGTTGTACTCGGCCAGGTTGGGCCAAGTAGAGTTGTGTTGGATACGGATTCCTTCTAGGGAATAGGAATCGTATTCAGAACTCCTTGTGGGTTGGTGCTTTAAATAGGTGGGGGTCTCTGTTGAAAGGCACCAAGCGTAGCTAAGCGCATCAAGCCTTGAGCTTGGTTTTAGGGTTTGTACTCTTTTGATGAGAGTACTTTAGACAAAAGAAATAAAGATCAATTCTTCTAGTTCCCGCATTGCTTCAACGTTCTCTTTTTGGTTCTTGTTTGCATGCTTGTTCTAGTTCTAGATTGGTTTTTGTTCTTTAAGTTTTATCTTGATTTGATCCATCAAAAACCTCTCTAGGGTATTGATCTAGTGTTTTTCAAAGTCTAGTTGATCAATCTTTTGTCGTTCTTGTTTAATCTTGAAGTTTTGATTAGATTGATTCTCGTCAAGTTCTGGATCAGCAAGCTTGCGAAGCTCATAACTTTTGATCCGTAAGTCCGATCGAGCTGATTCTTTTTGGGTTCGATTCGTATTGGAATCTAGTTTCTTGTGTCCAAATTTCAGATCAATCTAACGGTTGGATCTCTGAGAATTCGCGTTTTACCGAACCTCTATCATTCTGTTTTTGTCGAAAACGAGGCAATTATTTGGTTCTGTTTTGGGGTGAACTTTTAATAGATCAAGAATTTGGTTTTAGCTTCCGCACAATCATTCACCCCCCCTCTGATTGCTATATTCGTATACTTCGATCCTACAAAAAGAAACAATGAAGAATTTCTGGTATGTTGGCTGTGGTGTAGGGGATTTGCGTTTCCTTTGTGTCTTGGCATAGGAAATTAAAATGTGTGCTCTTTGGATGTTGTCGGATCCTTTCTAAAGTGGTTTTAACGCTTTGGGGTTTGAGTTGTTGTAGGTGGACCATTTGGGGTTCATGGTTTATGGTTGAGTTCACCCAATGCAAACCTTCTTGGAGAATCGGGTCGTTGATGTGTTCCATGGTAGGGTTGATTAAACTATTAGTGGACCACTTGGTGGTTGCAAGTAATTGCTTTATCCTTTCGAAGTGTATTGGATCTTTTGTCGCCGATCTCTGAGCAAGTTGTGTCGACCGATGTGGATTGCTCGGTTGCTGATGTTGTTTTTGCGTAATTTTAAGGACCCTGGTTATAAAGTAGGTTTTTCCTTGATGGTAACGGTGGGTGTTGGCCTAGTCGTAAAAGATCAATCTTTGCAAGGTTTTAACCTCGCTTTGTTCCAAATAGCTTTGTAGTCTTGGAGTGTTGTGTCCCGCTTGGTTCAAGGCTGCCTTGCTTACTTACTAACCACAGTAGGGAGTTTGAGGTGTGAAAACACTTTTGCTCGCGAGAGCTGAAGGAGGATCAAGAGTCGGATTTAGAGGTTGGTTCCGTGTTTCTTCTGGAGAGTAACGTTGGTCTAAGTGATCGGGCACTCTAGTGCCAAGGAATGTATGAAATGGAGAGTATGAGACCGTTTCTTTTGTGGTCTGTTTGAGGATTTATCCTATCGCTTGGGTCGTGCTGAGACCATGTGTCAGTGCTTTGTGTTTCAGTGTCGAGTAAAGTTCTTGCAAGAGGTTGATCGTGGGTTATCGTTAGGGCTGTTGGTCTTCCAACCTAGGCGTCCTGTCATCGAGTCTCGATCGGTGTAAATTCCAGTGGTTTTATTTAGAGAAGCGACCTGGCAGTTGAAGTCTCGCGGAGGCGAGCTTTACCCAAAGATCTTTTCTTCAGGTTTGAACCGCGAAGATTAGATCTCTATGTGTTGTTGGTTTGGCGTAGTGGCATGTCTTGGATTCGAGGTCGAATCCTGTTGAAGGGGGGAGAATGTGACACCACGGAGTGTCGGATCCTTATTTATTGAGCATGATGAGGTCAAAAACATTATGAGATGTGGAATTAAGGTTAAAACCATAGGGTATGGAGGTTATTAGCGTTTCCGGGCCGTTTCCGGGAGTTTGGGCCTTTCCGGGGGAGTTTGGGCCTAGGGGAAAGGGTCGTGGGCCTTGGTGGGGAGGAGTTTGGGTCCTTTTGGGCGAAGGAGACCTGGTTGGAGGCCAACCCCAGCCCCTTGTGCGCCCCCCGTGCTGTTTGTGCGCCCCACCCCCATACCCTAGCCGCCACAACTCCATCTCCACCTCCCTTGCTTGCGTGCGCCCCCCCATGGCTCCCCATTGCTCCTCCACCCCTCCACCACCTCTCCACCTCCCTTGCTGCCCCTAGGGGAGTTCTCCACCTCGCCAACTCGAAGATCCATTCATTGGAGCGCTCCGCGACGAGGTGATCCGGCGGGATTGGAGCGAGGAAGGAGATCGTGCGAACCGGGAGGAGATCTATTGGGTTTTCGTGCGTCGGGCGAAGGTATGGCCATGGGACTCCTTGGGGTTGGTCTAGGTACTATTCTAAGGGTGATTATCAAGTTTTTAGATCAATTGGTGGTGCTGGAATTGAGTAGATTAGACAAAATCTAGAAGTTGCCACGTTCTCTGTTTCGGGCAGCATGAGCAGTCAACCTAGGGTTCGCGTTTTCGTCAATTTAGATTCCGAATTTGGTCGGCCGCCTTTTGAAGAAGTTGTAGGTAATTTCAATACCTTTCAGTGGGTATAAAGAAAACGAAATTCCGATCAGCCGTTTGAAAGTTATTGCTGTTTTACCGAGCATGTTAAATTTTGCTTTTCTTAAATTCATGTGTGATTTGGCACTTTGGTGAATTTTTGGAATTTTCTGGAATTTATTTGGATTTATTTGGAATTTATTTGAATTTATTCCAGTTTGAAATAATTAAAGAATTTAACTTTGCAAATAAAATTTTGTTGGAAATATTTTATTTGAGTCCAAAATGTTCCAAAATATTTTCCAGAATTTTTACTGGAATTTTTCTGAGACTTTTGCTATTTTTAATGAATTAAATGAATTTCAGTGAATTAATTGAATTATTTAATCGCTGGAAAATAGCGAGTGGGTTTTACTGTTCATCCAACCGGACCCGAGTCCGAGTCAGACTCGAGTCCGACCCGAGCCAACCGTTCCGGTCGAACCCGGGCCAACCTAATCAAGCGCGTGACCGTTGGATCTTGATCCAACGGCCACGATTGAGCCACGTCACCCGAGCTCGAGTCCGACCGAGCCAGACCCGAGCCCAAACCCTCGCACCGTTGGATCTTGATCCAACGGCTGACGTTGAGCCACGTCACCCAATCCGAATCCCTTTCGGATTCCGTCGCCGCAACGGAGTGGGCCTCGGTTTTCGCGTGTTTCACGGACGCCGAGGGCCCTATTTAATGCGCCGTCACCACTGCCGTGACGCCGACTTCCGTGCGCACCCGTAGCCCTAACTCACGCCGCCAGAGCCGCCGTGGTTGCGCCGCAATCGCTCGCCGGAGTTGGAGGAGCCTTCCGCCGCGTTCAACTGCAGTTTCCGCCGCCGTCCGCCATCCTCCGCCGCTGTTGAGCCCAGATCCAGAACCGCGAGGTCAAGCCACGCCAGAGGACACCACTCACTTCGCCGGAGGAGCCCCGCAACTCCGTCGTCGTGGTCGCCGTCTTCGTCTCCGGTGAACCAGCCCCGCCGCAAGCCATCGCCGGACCTCGAGCTCCACCAGCCGTCCGATCCAGATCCAAGGGTCCAGATCGCGCCACGTCACACCCCAGTGAGATCCCACGTGCTTTCCTCAGATCTATTTCCAACTGTTGGATCTAGATCCAACGGTTTAGATCGTGCCACATAGCCTTCACCGCACAGTACTAAATCCATTCTCAGCCGTTAGATTTAGATCGAATGGTCCAGATCAGCGGAGTAGTTTCTTAGCGCGAGAGTCCAGATCCAATCTGGGCCATTGATTTTCAAATCAACGGTCGAGATCTAGCCACGTGGCCGGGAGGCCGACCGTCGCGATCGTGATCGGCGCCGCGTGTGGCGCGTGTCTCGACCGCACGGGGCCCGCGTGTCGATGGGGCCCACGCATCAGCGTCCCAGCCGAGTGCACCATGACATCACCGCTGACGTCTCGGTGGGCCCGGTATCGATCGTCCCTCGTGCGTGATGACGCACCGCCGCGACGCATCCGAGGGGCCCGCGATCGGCCGAGACACGTGGAGCCGTGGACCAGAGTCCACGGTGGGCCAGCCGCGCCGTCTTGGCGGGTCCATGGACCCGAGGCGACGTGGCGGCACCGGATTGGTCCACGTGTCATGCTGATGCAATAAAAGAATTTCCGAAAAAGAAAATGATTTATTAATTCGAATTATTGATTTCACATTTTGATTCAAACTTCAAACGCTTATAACTTTTGAATTTTAACTCCGATTTGAGTGATTCAAATTTCTAAATTTGTATAAAATTGAGATCTACCTAATTATGTATTTTATTTAATTTTTGGACTAAAGTTTTCCTCTGTAATATTATTTAATTGATTATTTAAACTTCAAAATGCTATAACTTTTGCATTTAAACTCCGAATTTGACAATTCCAGTTTCTAAAAATTCATAAAATTATGCTCTCTTTGTTTATGAACTTTATTTGGATGTTTGGACACTTTTTGTCTACTGTTTATTTATTTATTTGCTATTTGCACGATTTACGAGTAGACGTTGAAGTGCCCGAAGGCTTCGAAGGTGAGGTGTTGACCCAGGAGCCAGCTCAGGACCAAGAACAAGTACTTTTTGAAGGCAAGTCATGCTTTGACCATATTGATCCTATTTTGAAACCTATTTTGATTTAATTTATTGCATGCTAGTTCAATTAGAAAATACTTTATTTAATTCTGGGGAATTAGATAAATGCATAATTGCTGTATGACACCTTGATTAATTAAATATGTGCCATGACCCCCTTGTCACCCTAGTTGTGGTTTACTAGTTGGACATTATTAAATTGCCAACATGGGAATTTAGACCGTTGTAGTATATTGCTTAGACCTGCTACGTGCTCATGACATGATTTTGGACAATCAAATGTTAATATTGACTTAATGATATATTGAACCTGTTTTGGAAAGGTATCATGTGACGTTGATGGCACGTGGTGCATGGTACTCAACTAGGGTTTGATAAATAGTTTTCGACCGGGGCATGTGGCAAGAATGATCAGGTGGGCCAGTTGTGGCACCGGGAATGTTGGTTTGGTTCTTCGGGTAGTCTTGCCCTGGTCACCCTAAGGACTTAACCTTGCAAGCCTTTGAACTGAGTCAAGCGTGCAACCACATGTCTGTAATGGGACGGACCTAGTTGACTAAGTTGCTAATAACGTACCTGTGGGACCTCTGGGTGTCAACTACACCCTTTGTGTATGTTGTACGGGGGAGCGTACCGGGGCTGCGGCCGGGTACCCATCTAACGGTTGGTTGGCCTAAACTTCGCCTTAGCTAAGGGAAGGGTTAGTGTGCAACACCGGAGAGGACCACTTGTATTGTTAGAAGTTTCCGAAAGACTTTGTTACGGGAACTCGCCTTTGTGGTGTGTGATGCCTTAGAGCGTCAGAGCGATTCTAGGGTTCCTTTTTCCTGGTTTTGTTTCGGGAGGAACGAGGGAAATTGTTGGGGAATTAAATAATTGAAGTTTATGCGGCGTATTAATATTAAATTTGGAGTATTCGGGCTAGAAACAGTGGGCCAAGGAAAACTTGGGCCTGGGCCGGGAATTCTTCTCCCACCTCCCCCTCCCCACGCCCTAAGTGGGCCGGCCCACCTCCCCCTAAAGGGGTGGCACCTCCCCATGTGGCCGGCCACCCCACCCCAAACCCTAGGGCGCCTCCCCCTCTCCCCCTAGCAGCCGCCCCACTCCACCTCTTCCTCCCCTTGCATGGTGGCTCAAGATCCACCGCGAAACGCGAAGGAGAAAACGAGAAGAGGATCCGTGGAGGCGAGGAGGACGAACATATTTCCGCTCCGGGGATCGTCGCGTGTTCTTCGTGGGTTCGCAAGGGGGAACTCAAGGTAAAATTCCCAATCTTTTACCCCTGTTCTACCTAGGGATTAGGAGTGTATTAGATCTGGTGGTGAGTGGTTTGGATGGATCTTGTTGGGGGAGAAGGGTAGATGTTCACGTGGTGCTGTTTTTGGAAGGGGAGATTGTGCAGCACGGATTGTTTCACGTTTTACGTGACCTAGACGATTTTTCTTGCCAAAACCTATAACTAGAAAGTTGTAGATAACGTCGACATCTATCTTCTGTAATTTTTTCAGAATTTTTGGGACGACGGTATGAGAGTTACAGCTGTTGGAAGTTGATGAACAGAATCTGGAAACAGATTTCGTCTACTATGTTGGATGTCTGTTTAGGCATAATTAAAAATGGAATTAAAATTTATGATCTTCATGAAAGTTGTAGATCCCATCAATATCTATCTCCTATAATTTTTGTATATTTTTATGATCTGTATAAAAAAAGATACGAAATTGTGAAGAGAGGGTGCTGCTGTTTGATCCGGACAGATCGGGGTTTCGGTGTTTTAAAAGGGGAACGGGTTGTAGGAAACGCGTGTTTGAATTGTGTGATCAATTGTGATGTTATTATATACTGAAAGAATGCTTGTTCAGGTGGTGCCCCTTCTGGACGCAACTAGGTTCGTCATTCACGTTGGTAAAGGCAAGTGGAAGTAGCGGTCTTGCTAAACTATAACTCGCTATTTGTTTCGTCTTCAATATAAACCTTAATTGCAGCACACCTACATGGTTTAACTACTTGTTTATGAGATTGCAATATCCTATCTTGCATTGTGATGTGGTTATTTGGCTTTTGAATCATGAGTAAGAATGAAGAAAGATGTTGTCAGCAAGATGAATTGTTGAGATATTCTATCTCAATGATGTTCGCATTTTATCCATGTTATTTGATGGTATGCAAGCATGTGAATTCAGAGTGGGAAGTTATGAATGTATTTGTGCATGAAGCATTAACTGCATAATCATGCATTGGAAGTTTGTCGACGCCTTGGCGCGATCAGACTGCGTACAACACCGTGTGTTCCTGAGAAAGGGCACGGTGAGGAGGATCATGGCATAAGCATGTGCACAATCATATGCATTCTACTGAGGTTGTGTGGACTCTGTAATGTGGTATTGGACATGAGGAATTTGGTATGCTAGTTTTACTGTGGCTGTGTTATTTGTTAGAAGTTGTTCCGCTTGCTGAGATTACCCAATCTCACACCTTGTTATTTTGTTGTTTTCAGGTAGTTCTCGCGAGTCGTAAGCTTGAAGGGTGGGCTTAGTAGCACAATCAACCCTTCGGGGTCATCACGAATCACATGGACTAGTGCATTTAATAATTCATTAGCTTGTTGAAATTTTATTAATCATAGACCTGTTGATGTCCTCTTTGGAGCTGTTTTACATTTATGTTTGTTTTCTGGTTGATTTAGACTTGTTATCTCTAGTATTGATGCTTTTATGTTATTCCTGTTTGTAATGTTTATTATGAATCTTGTTGTCGCTTCCGTTTTGTCCTAATTTTAGGGGAGATGCTGTCGAAATTTTCTTGTACGACAGTTTAGATTTGTAGGGTGTTACATGGTGTTTGACTATATCTTGTGGGTAAAGTGCATAACCTCTGCAGAGTGTAAAATCTATTCGAATAGCCGTGTCCGCGGTATTGGACATCGCTCGGGGATTACAGTCAAGGGTTAGACTTTCTTGAAAATAACTTGGACTTGAAAGGTTGGGTTTGGTTTAATAATGATGTTGTTGGAAATATGGATTAGGATTGGGAAAGATGTTTATTTAACTCCTGGAAAAGTTATTAATGATATACTTGTTTCTACTGCTTTCGAATCTACTTATATTATTTGTTAAATGCTCTTTACTGCAAATATACCTTGAGCTATTCCTTTGTATCAAGCCATGCATATAGTATATTAGCTCGCATTCTGTGCATGACTTGCTGAGTACCAAGTACTCACCCTTGCCGCAATACAATACCAGTTGAAGAGGAGAGTACACCAGCTTTGGAGGAGGAGCTCCAAGAGGAACCGTCTACTTAGGGAGCGAGCCCAGTCAGTTGCCTGTGGTATACTGGATGGCGCCACGAAGTTATCTTATTTTCCGCTGCTATTATTTCTCTCTCAATAAGTTTCGCCCTGCGTGGCGTATATTTGTAACTTGACCATAAGGTCGAGCAACCAGTTTGACTATTTAATTAAAGTACTTTATTAGTATCGAGTGGTATGATTGTGATATTTACCGATGTTAAGACTGTGTGCACTAGCGCGTTCCTGGACTAGTGCTGAATACACAGAGGGTCCGGATTTGCAAATTCGGGTCCCGACATTGAAGAAGATGGTGCTTGGAATTTGGGGCGCTGCTGAGATTGAGGTGTCATAATTCTGGGCTTGGGAAGACCTCCAGAATGATTCTTCTGAAAGGACATCATCCTTCTTTTATGACTCTCTATCTCCTGGTACTTTCCTTCTTGATGAATAGCTTTATTGACTAGTTGTTGAAAGTCAACATAGTCATGACAAATCAACTGTACTACCAGTTAATCATTGAGGCCTTCAATGAATGGCTCTTGCTTGGCCTCATCTGATGCTACATCTTCTGGAGCATAGCAAGCCAACTGATTAAACTTGTGCAGATACTCCGTCACAGAATGTCCTCCTTTCATTCTTTTTCAATGTGATTACCCCAGATGGGATATGAGATCACAAAAAGGCCTGAGTGAATTCAATCCATGTAATAGCCTGCGCATTCTGGTGGATGATGCAGAAGTTTTGCCACCACTCAGAGGCGGGTCCATTCAACTAGTGAGAAGCAAAAAGGACTCTTTCCCTATCGCTGGATTGAATGATGTCAAGCTTTCTCCTAACAAATCTAAGCCAGTCATCAGCATCAAGTGGCTCTGAGCTGCTGGAAAAAGTAGGGCTATGTTCTTAGAAATCCTGATAGTCTAGACTATGGTTGTGACACTACGGAATGGTGTGACATTATAAAATATGAATGTTGAGGTGAAAAACATTATGGAATGTGCAATTTGAGGTTGAAACCATATGGTATGAGGTTTATTTGCGTTTTCGGTCCGATTCCGGGAGTTTGGGCCTTTCCGGGGGAGTTTGGGCCTAAGGGAAGGGGTCGTGGGCTTTGGTGGGAAGGAGTTTGAGCCCAAATAGGACTAGGAGACCTGGTTGGGGGCTTCCCCCAGCCCTTATTGCGCCCCACCCTGCTGCCTTGCGCCCCTATGGAAGCCCTAGCCACCCCCCACTCTCCCCTCCACCCCTTGCCTCCACCTCTCCTAGCCGCCACCTCCCTAGCCCTTGCGCCCCTCTCCACCTCCCTTGCTGCCCCTAGGGGAGCTCTCCACCTCAACACCTCAAAGATCCGTCCATTGGAGGGCTCCGCGACGAGGAGATCCGGTGGATTTGGAGCGAGGAAGGAGATAGCGCGAACCGGGAGGAGATCTATTGGTTTTTCGTTCGTCGGGCGAAGGTATGGCCATGGGGATCCTTGGGGTTGGTCTAGGATCTTTTCTAAGCGTTAATATCATGTTTTTAGATCAATTGGTGGTGCTTTAATTGGGTAGATTAGATGAAATCTAGAGTTTGCCACGTTCTCTTTTTCGGACAGCATGAGCAGTCGACCTAGGGTTTGGGTTTTCGCCAATTTAGAGTCGGAATTTGGTCATCCGTCTGTTGACGAAGTTGTAGGTAACTTCAATACCTTTCAGTGGGTATAAAGAACGTCCAATTCTGCCCAGCCGTTTGAAAGTTATGCTCATTTTACCGAACGTATAAAAATCTTTGATGTGATTGGAACAGATCACGGTATTCTGTAGATTAAACCACTTTATATTCCGAATCAGTCTTTCCATATACTTAGAAAAAGTTAGGAAATTTCCTAAGCTACGGGAGGATGTACTCATTTATTCGATTCGGAGTCTTAGAACCCGAGTTATGCCTTTTGGAAGGCTACTGCCCCGATGGGACAGAACCTCTATTTTTGGGTTTTGCGAGTAGTTTGCGATGTCGGGGTAGAAGAGGGTTTGCGTATTATTTTGTGGACATGATTGTGAGTGTGTGGTACCTATATGCAGGTGGTGTGACCCCGGGAGTGCCTTCTACTTCTCGCCAATCCGTCGCCCGTGGTTGAGGCAAATGTATTGGAATGGGTAGCGGGTTGTAGTTTGCTAGATTGGTTGAGATTGAAATTGAATATATGATATCTTCACATGCCATGCTTTAATGATTGCCATTGATATGATGAATATGCTTATTATGTTATGATGCCATGTGTTTATGTACAAGTTAATTATGATGTTGGCATGTTTGCATACATGGCATGATACATGGCCCGGGTGGTGAGAAAGTCATAACTAGTCCGAGGAAGGTCGGTGAGAAAGTTATGACTATTCCGGAGAGCCAATGAGTAAGTCCTACATCGTGATTCCATCCACCACTGTGTATGGAAGCCAGGAGTAGGCACCCTCCATCTTCGGGATGGAAGGGGGGAGAGGGTGCACACCGACGGGTGTGTACTCAACCATACCGGTATGAGTTTCTAGGAGATATGTGCATCGCATTGCATTGTATTATATGAGGATGTTATATGATGATGATATATGATGATGTCAATGATCTGCTTACGCTATGAATATGAGATATGTATGATGTCGTATGTGAAAAGTGGTGATGAAGGTATTAGAATGTATTTTCTTGTTCCATTGCAATATACTTGCTGAGTGATGAACTCACGCTTGTGTTTATGTTGTTTTTCTTAGGTACCATGAAACCGGCATGCGGGAAAGGGAGCTAGTCACACGTCATCACTTAGCATCACACATATAAACAATGACATGTTCCTTCCTTTAATTGTGATGGTTAATTTGTGTGCTTGGTTTCCTCATTTATCTCGTTTGGCTCATGAGATGGTTGGAATCTTTATTCTATGCTTAAACTGCTGCTAAAATCCTTATTATTGATGATTTAGATGTCATTCTTTATACTATATCCTGTGATCATATTGTTGTTGCTTCAATTCATGTAAAAACAAAGGAGATGCTGCCAAAATTTTTGGTTCTAGCATTTACTTCTTTGCTGTAATTTATCTTAATTTATGGTATTTAGATGTTTGGTATCAGAGCGGGCTGTAGGTCCTTGGAATGTGTATTTTTAGTGTCATGCTATAGGGTGCAACTAAAATGTGATGTGGAATAACTTAGAAACATGGCTTAGGTCTTAACTAAAATTTTGTCATAGGATAGCAACATTAAAACTTGCAAAAGTGGTATAACTAATCTAAAATTTGACACACAATGGATGCACAGTAGGAAAGGGTATGGGTATCGTTTCTTTACACTTAAATGTTGTATTTAAGCTTTGATGTTGAATGCTTCATTTGATAATGCATGTTGCTATGTCTATGAGATAAATGATTGAATTGTTCTTGCTATTTGTGATATAGTGGGGTTGTGATGCCGAAGGGTTTTGGTCACCTCTTTTTGTTCATAGTAAGGGTGTAATTTGACGGTGTGGCCTGTTAACGCCATCACCGAAGAATTATTAACCCCTGTAGGAGAAGAGTGCTTACCCTTTCTGTCGTAAATCGGGTAGTTGACTGGAGTCAAATAGAAGAGTTTGGTGGTGGATTCCTTCGGATGTTCTTTATCGTTCTGTGGTCAGTTTTGGTTGGTTTTCTTTGTTTTAGTCGATCGAAATCAAAAGAAAAGTGTTTGGTATTTGATTGATCACGGATTGTTTCGTAGGCGATTTGTGGTTTGGTCTTCCTTGGTTGAAGACGTAGAAGAAAGGTTTTGTGTTGCGTATCTGTTGGTCGCTATTTTTGCTTTGACACCGGTTTTGTTGGTCTTTACGGGCTGTCTTGAGGGGGAAACTTTTGTGGTTGTTGTTCTCCCTATCTAAGAAAAAGTGTTTGTCGACGATTGGAAAACGGGCTCCCGTTGAGCTTACTTGTTGAATGGGGGATCAACAGAGCCCTGTCGTACGGACCGAGGAGATCGTTCGAGCAATGTCGGGTCGGGAGAAGAGGGACGCGGTGTTTATCCTGGTTTGGGCCTCTCACTGTCGAGATAATAACCCTACTCCAGTGTATTGTATTCTATTGGGGGTCCCTCTTTTGTTACAGATCCTCGGGGGGTTTAAATACTACACCTTGAGATACATAGAAGGTAACTACCCCCTGGAATTACGCCACGCAGTTATACTCGCGATCTACCGCCCTTGATCTGCGCGTTATTTGAATTTCGGGTATGATTTCCCTTGATCTTCGGCTGATTGGTTGCCACCTTCCTTCCTCGTAGCATTGACCGAGTCTACCGACCAAGTTCCTGAGTATGACGTGATCTTTACGAGCATGCTTGCTCGTGGTTGTTTTTGGAATGGTCGTGAGTAAGGGGCGGACATGTATGCTCGGGAGGTATGATGCTCGTTTCGTACTCCCGAGCATCCTCTGTCGGCATCGTATGGTCGGCGGGCTCATGATCTCCCGGGGGTACTGTGGTGTTTTGCCAGATAGTCAATCCCCGACAGCTAGCCCCCGAGGTTCAAGTGGGGAACCATTGGGCTTCCCCTTGAGCCTAAGAAGACCTGAAGGGGGGATTGAATTTCCATTGGTCGTGGCCTACGACCATTTTACGTCGGGAGGCGACCTTCTCGCCCGCCGCGCGTCTATTGTGTAGGGGCGCGACGTTTGGTTGTTTTTTCCGGTTCCTTCTCCGAGAAGCCTCCCTGTAATGGTAAAACAGTTTCTTGGAAAGTGCGCCTTTACTGGGCGGTTTCCCGCCGTACTGGACAGGTGTCGCTATGCGATAGGCGGTGGCTTTTAACCTGCCGCTGCACAGCCTTTTTGACTCCGCTCGCTGGGAAAGGACGGGGCTATTGCGCTCTTGCTCGTCCTCGACCAGAATTTTCCCAGAGCCTTAGAGCCCAAGAACCTTCTCCCTTCTCCCTTCTCCCTTCTCCCTTCGGCCATGGCACGCTTCGGGATTAGCCAGATGACCCGGAGGAGGCTCCAGGTGCTTACCGACGAGGGGTACGTCGACCCAAGCTCGGGTCGAGTGCCTGGGGGCGACGCGGCACCGGCACCGCGGGAGGCAGAGATCGTCTCCTGCGAGCTGTAAGCCGTTAACGGGCTTCGCTTGCCCGAGAGCGAGTTTCTTGTCTCCGTACTCGCCTTTTGTGGGTGCGAGATCTCTCATCTCCACCCTAACTCCATTCTCGTCCTCGCGATCTTCTCCCACCTTTGCGAGGCGTTCGTGGGTGTGATCCCCACCACCAGTCTTTTCTTCCACTTCTACTCTCCTTTCCGCACCGGCCGGGATGGTCCCGCCGGCTGCTATTTTCGCTTCGCCGGCCCAACCGACCATACGAGTACCCTCTTGTTGCTTTGAAGGACTCGGTGTCGGGTTGGGCCGACCTTTGGTTCTACCAGAAGAAGGCGGAGGGATCCCGATTGGTCTATATCGGGAGGCCGCCCGCCAACCGAAGTCGGCCGCGCCGCCTGCAGCTGAGGAGGAGCGGGTGCTCAGACGATCGCTGAGCTCGCCCAAATGGGGCTCACTGGTCGGGACATTGCCCGGGATTTTTCCTTCAACCGGGTGTCCCCCCTGAGGCGCCGTGAGCACCCTTTCTTCGAGGTGACTGGGTGGCATGACCTCACCCGTGAGGACAACGCAGGTATGTTCTTTGACCTCTTTTTCGAGCACTGTTGCTTCCTGGTGATTGGCGCTACTTTTTCTTTTAACCCTTGGTCGTGTTGCAGCTCCGAGGATGGACTGGGTTGATGAGAGGGTCACCGAGATGTTCGGCGCCCCGAAGGAGAGGGAGCTGACGCCCAATCGTCAGATCCCCAAGAACGTTTTTGACCGCAGCGACGCGGTAAGTACTTCTGTTTGCTCCCGCCCGAGGGTGTGTTTTCCGAGCTCATTTCTCCCTGTTTCTTTTTGCAGGAGAAGGTCGCCCTCGAGCTCGCCGTGTCGAGCGCCGCGTCGCTGCCGCAAGCCGGCACCCCAGCCAGGGGTTCCCGCAAGAGGTCGGCGGGTCGAGGCCGCCAAGCATCCGCCTCGCCTCCTCGCGCCAAGCGGTCGAAGCGCCGGGCTTCGACCAGGGCTCCCTCCGCGCCGCATCTCGAGTACGCCGACCGGAGGGAGGTAAGAGAGCTTTGCACCTGGTACGCTGACTTCAAGCGGAAGAAGCCGAAGCTGATGGGCCAATTTGAACAGCTTGCCGAGCAGGCGAGGAAGGCCGAGGAGGAGGCCAGGTCCCCCCCGAGCAAGGAGCAGCTGGAGAGGAAGATCAAGGCCCTCCAGGACCAGCTCGCTCAGGTGGTCGAGGACCCTGAGGAGGAGGAAGAGGAGGAAGACGCCTATGCTCTGGTTAGAAGGAGCAGGAGGTTGTCTTCCCGATCGGCCTCGGCGCTGGAAGGGGTCGACATGGACGACGTCGACCTGGCGATGGCGCGGGCTAGCAACGCCGCAGAAGGGCGCATCGTGGCCGTCGCTGAGGCCTACGAGGCCGCTGGGGGCAGGACGCCCACGACCCGAAGCGAGGAAATCGAGGAGGAGGGCGCTGCTCGCCGGGCGGAAGGTAAGCCTTGTTTGGTTCCTTTGTTGAATTTCTTTGTTCTTTTTTCGCGATCTTTTTATGGGCTAACCCCACTCTGCTTGGCGTGGGCGTGATAGCTCGGATGTTGTCCTTGGACTTCCGTCAGATGGCTGAGGAAATTCTCGACTTTGCAGTTGACGCCGAGCTCGACCGCGTCTTCGACCAAGTGATGGCCGAGGTCGAGGAGGAGTCGGTGCCGGCCGCGCCCTCAGAGGGACCCGAGCTTCCCCCGGCGGATGTGGAACCGACTCCGACCGCGGGGGAGCAAGACCCGCAAGGGGCCGAGGACCAAGGAGCCTTGGCCTTGGTCCCTTGTGCAGGGGCAAGCGCAAGCGAGGCCCAGACGACGGGCTCCGAGGGTCAGGGGTCGATCGCTCTCGACCAACAGCCCTCGGCCGCGAGTCAAAGAGAGGAGGAGTTGGCCGCCGCCGGCCAGCTGCCTCCAGCCGCGGACCAAGGGGCGGAGGAGGTCGTCGTCGACCAGCTGCCTCCGGCCGCGGAGCAGGGAGAGGAGATGGTCGTTGTCGACCAATCGTCCCCGGCCGCAGAGCAAGGAGAGGAGACGGTCACCATCGACCAATCGTCTCCGGCTGCGGAGCAAGGAGAGGAGACGGTCGTTGTCGACCGATCCTCTCCGGCCGCGGAGCAAGGTGCGGGTGCGCTTGTAGCTGGCGTCCAACCCGCGAGCGCAACGGCCGAGCAAGAGGATGGCGGCCGCGAGCCGCCCGTCGAGGAAGATCAGCCTCGGGGCGACCTGAGGTTGGTCGAGGGGGAAAAGGCCGTTGCCCTCCTGGGGGCACCGGGTGCCCAGGAGGGGCAGGATCTTGACGTGCCAGCTCGGGATCAGGACGATCCCGCGTGGGTCAATCCCTTTTTCCGAGCTGGCGTAACCGACCGCCAGCGGCTCCAAGATAAGTTGGTCGGCCGGGCTCTTCTGGTAAGTGCACCGCTTCTTTCTTTCTCATAAGTTGAACAATCTTCTTGAGGCTCCTTTGACTCTTTTTCTTTCCTTTTTCGCCTGAAGTTCGCTGCGAAGGCCATGGAGGACATCGACGCATCCTCAGTTCCAGCAGAAGAGTACTGGGCATACCACCGCGAGCAAGACGCCAAGATCGCTGATCTCGAGCGTCGGGTCTCCGAGGTGCGTGAGGCCGACCTGAAGGAGCTGGAGTCGGCAAGAGCCTCATTGTCGGGCTTCGAGACCAGCTCTTCCAGAGCGAGACGGCGAAGAGTACTTCAGAGCGGAAGTGCGCTGAGCTTGAGGAGGAGCTGGTGAAGCTACGGCAGGAGGTCCCCGACCTGCGCCGCGACCTCCAGCGAGCTCGGGAGCGCGAGGAGACCCAGCTCAAGGAGGCGCAACGTCTCCGGGAAAGCGCGGCGGAAGGTCGCACGGCCCGGCGGAAGGTCCTGGACCTGGAGGCAGAGGTCGACTCCCTTAAGGAGGAGCTAGCTGCCTTCCAGGCCGAACGTAGGACTTAGCTTTTCTTCTTCTTTTTTTCTTAGCTCGTGCCAAACCTGTAAAAAAAATAATCTTTCGGTTTAATGAGCAAAATTACAAATGTTTAGGACCTTGCCTGTTTTTCCCGACTTTGCTTTCAATGCGTGCTTGCTCGAAATCGGTCCTGTAGAGAAAAGATTAAGTCCCCGCACAGGGCAGACAATACGACCACGAGCAACCAGGTAAAAAGATAGTACGAGCAAAGAATCCCTAGTTAAAAAAAACTCGGAGAAAAGGATGGAACGTCCCTATCGCACGGAGCCCCCGCCATGGATAAAGGTCGTGCCCCTAATGTTGCGAGCACGAGTTTGTTCATGGGAGAGCTGAGGGAATCTTTGAGCGTAACGTGTTTTTGAACGATCTAAAAGGTCGCTTGAGTCGAGGAAGAGATGCGCGCGAGCATTGTTACGCTCGTAGAGCAGGTGGGCTTAGGCCGACAATACGTAGGGTCACCATACCCGAGTAGGTGCTGAACCGGGCTTTAGCGAATGCTCGCGACCGACCACACATACAGCGAAGAGCTACTGTGGAAAGTGATCGGATGGGCGAGCTTCCGGCCGGTGCCCAAGAGCAATGGTGTGTACATATTCGTCGATTAAGCTCGCCCGCAGTGCCGGTAGTCGACGATGCTCGTTTGATAAAGCAAGGACAAAGTCGGAAGTAGGAAGGAAAATGACTTATCGGGAGAAACGCAAAGGGCGTGAGATAGGGATATGCGTCTAAACGTAGAATTTACGTAGTTGGCCGATGTTCCAGGTGCTGGCGAGCTCCCGACCGTCTTCCATCGCGAGGCGAATAGCCCCCGGGCGTGCTGTGGACACGACCGTATAGGGTCCCTCCCACCTTGGGGTCAGCTTATTGGCTTTTGATAGGTCTTGAACTCTTCGTAAGACCATGTCACCAACTTGCAGGGCCCTTGGTCGGACTGACTTGGCCGCGTGCCTACGAAGGGCTTGTAGGTAAACCGCAGACCGGCGCGCCGCTTATGCGTGTTGCTTCGACGAGGTCTAGGTCGATGAGGCGCTCGACCTCCTGATCGACGGAATCGATCAGTCGCACCCTTGGGGAACCCAGCACAATTTCGGCAGGTAAAATGGCTTCCGCACCATAGACGAGTTGGAAAGGCGTTTCACCTGTGGCCCGACTTGTCGTGGTGCGGACGGACCAAAGAACGGCGGGAAGCTCGTCCACCCACTGCCGTTCAGGCCGGTTGAGGCTTTTGAAAACCCTCTTTTTTATGCCCTGAACTAACTGCCCATTTGCTCGTTCGGCTGCTCCATTGCTCTGTGGATGTGCCACAGAGGCGAAGCAGACCTTGGTCCCGACCTCCTCGCAGTAACTTTGGAACAATTCACTAGTGAATTGGGTCCCATTGTCTATGATCAGACGGTTGGGTATCACGAACCGAGTTACTATGTTGCTGCGGAGGAACCTCTTGGCCGCCTGAGCCGAGATGGTTGAAACGGGCTCGGCCTCTATCCACTTGGTGAAAGTGTCGATGGCCACGAGCAAGTATTTGCAGCCTTTCTGACCCCGGGGGAAAGGTCCAAGGACGTCGAGCCCCAGTGTCGAGAAACGACCACGAGAGCGGTATGGTTTGCAGGGCATAGGCCGGTTGACGGACTTTGCGAGCATGAAACTGGCATGCCCGGCAGGTCGTTACGATCGACCGTGCATCCGCCAAAGCCGTAGGCCAGTAGTATCCTAATCAGAAGGCCTTGCTCACAAGCGTTCGAAACGACGAGTGAGCTCCGCACATTCCTTCATGGATGTCACGAAGAAGGTACTGGCCTTCCTCCTAAGAGACACACTTGGAAAGGATTCCTAATGCGCCTTTTCGGTATAGGTCGCCTTCGATTAGTTTGTACTGAGAAGATCGCCTTGTTAGCCGGGAACGCTCGGCTTCTTCCTCGGGCAATGTCCCATGCGCAAGGTATTGGACGAATGGCGTCATCCAATTTGCAGTTTGCTCGAGGAAGGAGACCCTACCGTCGGCCTCTGATGCCTCCTCTGTAGAGGGAATGGAGGGCTTGTATAGGTGCTCGACGAGCACCCCCACCGGTGCGGTAGTTTGAGAGGAACCGACCTTAGACATTTGGTCGGCCAGGGAATTGTCCTTCCTGGGGATGTAGATTACTTCGAAATTCCTGAAGTATTTCTCCATCTTCCTTACTTCGACCAGGTAAAGCGCCATTGAGGTATCGGAACACTGATACTCCTTGTTGACCTGGTTCACGACCAACTGTGAATCGCCCATCACAGTGAGCCGTTGGACTCCTAACGATTTACACGCTCGAAGTTCGGCCAAGAGACCTTCGTACTCCGCCGCGTTGTTGGTCGCGGCGAAATGTAGTTGGATGGCGTATTGGATTTGTTCTCCACCCGGGGAGACCAAAACGACGCCAGCCCCCGAGCGCTCGTATGCTCGGGATCCGTCGAAATACAGGGTCCAACGGTTTTCCCTTGATCCGGTGGTCTCGCTGGCTGGTGGTGCTGGAGCCGACCATTCCGCCATGAAGTCAGCCAGAACTTGCGATTTGATCGCCGTACGGGCCAAAAATATTATCTCGAATTCAGCGAGCTCCATGGCCCACTTGGCTATGCGACCACTGGCGTCCTGGTTTTTCAGGATTTCTCTGAGCAGGAAGCTGGTCGGTACCACGATCTTGTGCACTTGAAAGTAGTGGCGCAGCTTCCTGGAAGCTATCAGCAATGAGTACAATAGTTTCTGGACCTCAGGGTAACGCTCCTTCGGTCCGTGAAGTACTTCGCTGACATAATAAATAGGTCGTTGGAAACCATCTCTCTCCACCGCTAACACTGCGCTCACCGCCTGCGGGGTTGCCGCCGGTATAGTAGCAATTCTTCCCCCGTTGCAGGTGTGACGAGGACGGGTGGTTTGGAAATGTACTGCTTCAGCTCTTTGAACGAGTGATCAGCTTCCTCCGTCCATGTGAAGCCATCGTGTTTGCGGAGGGCTTTAAAGAAAGGTAGTCCTCGCTCCCCCAGCCGAGAAATGAACCGGCTTAAGGCAGCCATTCTCCCGGTCAGAGCTTGCACTTCCTTCACGCATGTGGGCGGCCTCATATTCTCAATGGCTTCGATTTTCTCTGGGTTTGCCCCAACGCCTTGTGGTCCGACCATGTAGCCGAGTACCTTGCCGGCTCTCACACCGAACACGCATTTCTCTGGATTCAACTTTATTTGATGCTTATTGAGGTTACAAAATGTTTCTTCCAAGTCAGCAACGTGACCCGAGGCGCTCTTGCTTTTTACCACTATGTCGTCAACATAGACCTCCAAGTTTCGACCCACTTGGTCTGCGAAGGTTTTCTGCATGAGGCGCTGTGTGAGGACCCCTCTTCCTATACCGTACTGTACGCCATCTACTGTAGCGTATAGCACCGTATAGCAACAGGAAGCCTCGACACCGAAAATCTGAATCTAAAAATTTGATCGACGGGATCGAACCCTTAGCTTCGGACCGGTGCTCAGACGCATCTCGACATCGGATCCTGGATCAAGAGCCCAAGATCGCGTACCACAACCCGAGTATCAATGCACGAAAAGATAAACTAATTTAATTTACATAACTGGGTGTAAATCTGGTACAAGTACAATACTGAGACTCCAAAATAGAACGACAAATGAAACAAAGACAACAAAACCAGCGGTGGCCCGACAACACCCCACAGGCATCGACCGAGGGAAGACCTCTGGCCGCAACACTCGCAGAAAAGGGGCTCGCCATCATCCGGACATCATCAATACCTTCCTCTGTGGAAAAAGGGGTTAGCAAAGAACGGTGAGTACACGTATGTACTCGCAAGACTTTAGTGTATGCAAATATAATTAATATGCAGGTGATACGATTGAAATGGCTACTACACTAAGTCTATTGCTAAAAGGTGATTTGAAACAGTTCATCGAAATGTAATACATAATTTGAAAGACAAAGATTTTGAATAAAACATATTTACAATATATGTAACATTTGAGTCTCTCAACTGCCACCATCCATGATCGCAGTTGAGATACGAATTGACATCCATATATTCATAAATCCTCCAAATACCATATTCACTCATTCATAAATCCATCAAGTACCATATCGATCCATATACTTTAGATAGACTCCGAAATAGATTTTCATTTTCAAAACCGAACCAAATTTCTATACTTGATATGATTAAAGAAGATTTGCTCATAACCGTGAGCACGGCTAATCGATTAGAATTATTTGATACTCTGCAGAGTTTGCGCACTTTACCCAAACACAACTCAGACTTGCATCCTCGCTATCCAGGGTACACGCGATACACGAGGTATCCGATATACAAGAATGATCTATTCTTTCCCATCGTTGAGGTTATAGCCACACCCCAGCACCGGTGACGGTAAAACCCACTGCTATGGCGATAAGAGGCCAACCACCACTCAGGCGGCCACGGAATATCCATCGTGACGACGGCGAATTGTTTGCCGCGGCATTATCCCATAGCAAGGCGTACACCGTTGTATCAACAAACATGAACTGGAGCGATTCCCCGCTGCAAAAGTACAAGCGCACTCACGAAGGTGCATACGGCGGTCGTGAGGACACACACACCGCGCTTTGATCGCTTCAACACGAGAGAAAAGGTCCACACTTCGGCCTACCAACAGGCATGGCTATCCCTCACACTTCAAGTACTAGAATAGGCTGCCCCATCCCAGCATTGCTTGGTTGCACGGTGTTCATTCAAAACCGTCACAAGTTCGGTCCTTATATTTTTGCCTAATGACTCAAGCGGGAACTCCACTTAACTCGCCAACCAATCGCCATCATGTTTAACCAAAGACATATTATACCTCCCGCCAAGTCTAATTACCAACTAGACACTGCACATTTTTATCAAATTACCTTTACAAGTCACATTTCCAAAACATTTCCAAAACCAGTTACAATTATCATAAGTTTTGAGCATTTGGTAAATGACTGACTTTGCTCATTTCTATTGCAGTTGTCTAAGCATATGCATTTACTAAGTCGTTTATACCCAAGTGACATTTTATTAATTGTCCAACCCTACTAAGGCTATCAATGAACTCTGGGAATTTAATTGAGGAAAAACCACCAAATCAGGGTATATCTACCATTCCCACAAACTAGCACTTTACTGAATATAAACAATGCATATAGTTTGAGAAATCAAAGTAAACATCGTGAAATATAGGTTTCAAGATGGTCAAAGGAGGTGCTTGCCTTGTTGCTCTTCCTCGACGATGTTCGGGATGAGTTCTGGCGTGTTTGAGGTGATCCCCGACCCGCTCGGCTCTATTCGATCAAAATCAGCAAAAACGGCGAAAAGAGCAATAAATTAGCAAAAAGCGACCTCAACTGCATAAACACCAACTTAACACCAAACGGAACTCATCTAGATACTAAGAAAGAAAACAAACGATCAAAACGCGAAAAACGGCGTAATCGCGACCCGATGAGGCGATTTCGGTGAAATTCTCGCCAAAGTGAATAAAATGCGTAATATAAAGAAAAATTCAAATAAATTTAGTTAAACACCTAGAATTAGGTATAACACACCTAACGGGACTTGTCGCAACTCGTTTGGGATTACAATGATCGATCGAGCCAAAACAAAAAAACCAAATCGTAAAATTTGAAAATTCAGAAAAAGGAAAAATGGCACTATTCACCGTAGGGCAAAAGCCATTTTTGTTCAGAACGCACAGAATCGATTTGCGATTTCTCCAGGCTGTTCCACCAGGTAGTCTAGGGTATTTAGGACCTATCTGGGCCTTACCCCACCGAAATTCACTTAACCTATAACGAATTCCGATCGAAAGCGCATTTTGGGTCGCTAAATACGCTCCCGATCGCACAAGGTCCGAAAACGGCTCAAACTCGATTCCGCTTGCGCGAGGAGCACGTTTTCAACTTCACTAGGCTTATATGACCCTAAATGACTCATTCCGATAGCTAACTGATGAATAAACCCTAAATTGTGGAATATGGCCAAAATGGCTATTTTGCTCGAAAACGAGCAATCTCGCCCAAAAGGGCCGTTTTGAGCTGGAATGCCATGAGACTTGTTTTAAGCCCTCGGCTGATTGCTTAGGGATACGTACGACCTATCGGAGCTATTCCCCAGCATAGATGACTTAATCTTCTCTGACTTTTGATCAATTGCCCGCTTAACTCCGGTAATCACCCGAGAAACAGCAAAAGTCCGAAAAGTGACTTGAATGCGATCCAAAGCACGCGGGAAGCATGCTATCGACCTTAGTGACCTTAAACGAAGCTAAACAAAGCTAAATGCCTTAAACGGCTTGTGAGGCCTATAATTACTAAAATAAAATGCAAAGTGCTAAAATGCAAATCTAGCGATTCTAACTGCTTTTCTAGCCTCTAAGGGGACTAATGGTAAAGTCAATACATGCCTCGGAGCTCTAGGATTTTATGAAATAAAAATAAATTAAAAGAGACCTAGAGCTAACAACTTGTAGCAGGTTTTGACGAAACTTAATTTCGACTCTTCTGATCGCAACCAGGGCTATCAGAAGAGCTAATGGAGCTATCGTTATACGCTATGGACCTTCGGTCCATTGTAAAAACAGTTAACACCTAAATGAATAAAATAAATTTCGGCTTAGCGAAATTGAATTCCGATTCCTCCGGTAGCGACTCTAGCCACCAGAACTGCTATGGGAAAAATCTATACATGCTATGCACCACTAGACCTCCGATAAATCGAAGACCTAGCAATGAACTTGAGCGAATACGAGGGTGACTAAAAGCTAGGTTGGCTATAGGATTAAATGAGCCTAACGATGATCTGAGTCTAGATTCTAAAGCACAATTGCCATGCGACGTGTCTAACACATGGAACCTAGTTTTGACCTAGGCTAGGGTTTGAGGGACATGATGAAATGCGGAGCTACAGGAGGGGAAACTCGTAGCTACGCGTCGAGGGATGTCCCGGGAGCCGAGAAATCAACTCAAACTTCGAAAACACCACGGGTACTCCAAAATCCATCCATGAAATTCGATGAGAAACTCACCCGAGAGGGTCTAGAAGATGGGGATCGCGATGGAGAGGTCGATTCCCGCCTCTAGATCAATTTCCACCGGTCGGATCGCCTCCAAATGGGTGGATTGGGTGAGCTAGGGTTTTGGGAGGCTTCTCCTATGCTTGGTCGTGAGAGGGAGAGGAGAGGGAGTGAGTTGGCTGTTGGGTTGGCTTTGGAGAGGTTATAACACATGTAAAACACTATGCACTTACTCAAGGGCATTTTGGTCAAGTGTCAAGTTTTGAAGAATTAAACTTCCAAAACTGATTTTTATCGATTCTTATATATTCTGGAAGGTTCTTAGGTCGCTTTAACACTTATCCAAATAAATTTGCAATTATTTTTGAGCTAGGTTACTTAAGTTGAAGGGTTCTTTTTAATTCCCATTTAAGTATATATAGCTCAAAATGCGTAAATACACAAGAACAAAGGTATTATTGAGCAGTGTTTGAGTACATATGTCCAGTGACTCGAGTAGCGAAATACTCGGGATATTACAGTAGTCCCCCCTTACAAAAATCTTGTCCTCGAGATTGCTAATCCTCTCGAAGAAAGTCGGGGTATTCGGCCTGAATATGGTCTTCACGCTCCCACGTGGCTTCATCTTCGAATGGTTGCTCCAATCGGACCTTGAGCATCTTGATAACCTCGATTGCGAGTGTGACGCCACTGTCTCGAGAATACAGATGGATACTCGATACGAAAGATCAAAGCCGCAAATCAAGATGGTCCAATTGGGTAACTTCGATGGAACCCAAGACTCTTCTTCAATTGGGACACGTGGAACACATCGTGAACGCCCAAAAGATGTGGCGGTAGCTCGCCGATAAGCCACAACACCAACCTTCTCAAGAATCCGTAACGGACCGATGTATCGCGGGACTAGCTTCCCGCGGACTTGGAATCTGCGAGTACCGCTGGATTGGTGAGACCTTGAGGTAGACAAAGTCACCCACCTCAAAGCTCAACTCGCGTCGGCCGACGATCAGCATAGCTCTTCCGACGACCGAGCTTCTCTCACGGTCCCGAATCAAGGTGACTTGCCTTTCAGCCTCTTCAATCATGGCTGGCCCGAAGAATTGCCTCTCACCAACCTCGGACCAAAACAGTGGCGTTCGCACTTCTTGCCATAAAGAGCCTCGAAGGCGACATCTCAAGACCGACTTGATGACTGTTGTTGTAGGAGAACTCGGCAAATGGCAAGCATTTCTCCCACGACTTGTCAGAGCACAACACACAAGCCCTTAGCATGTCTTCAAGGATTTGGTTTGCCCTTTCCGTCTGTCCGTCGGGCTTTGGGGATGGTAAGCGATCAAGGATAGCTTAGTGCCAAGAATGGATCGCAAACTCTCCCAAAATCTGGAGGTGAATCTGCGAACCACGGTCGAGAGACTATGACTTTTGGAACTCCATGGAGCCGAACAATATTCTCGCAAATAGAGTTCCGCTAGCTTGGCTCGAGAATAGGTGGTATGAATCGGATGAAATGAGCTACCTTGGTCGACGGTCAATGATCACCCAAATAGAGTCGTGGCCGGCGGAGGACCTCGGTAGGCCGGTAATGAAATCCATCCCAATCTCTTCCCACTTCCACTCGAGGATCTCGCAATGGTTGAAGTAATCCGGTGGCCTTTGATGTTCAGCCTTGACATGCCGGCACACATCACAATGTGCCACATGAGCCGCGATCTCCTTCTTCATACTCGCCACCGTAATTGCTCGCGAAGGTCCCGGTACATCTTGGTGCCGCCAGATGACCAGAGAGAGGGGTATCATGGGCTTCTGACAGGATCAACTCCTTGATCTCTATATCATCTGGGACATACATCTGCTACCCATGCATGATCAGCCCATTGGACCCCTCAGAGAAACCTGGAGATGCGCCATCTTTAGTCAACTGGCGTCTAATCTCAATCACAGCATCATCCTGGAGTTGAGCTGCCTGAATCTGAGACTCTAGAGTGGGTTGTACGGCTAAAGCAGAAATGTAACCATACTCAACCACTTCTAGATTGAGCTTCTGAAACTCTTCAACCAGCCGAGACTGGCCACATTCGCCTTGCCAGGATGGTAATGAATACCAAAATCATAGTCTTTGATCAGCTCTAGCCATCGACGCTGTCTCAAATTCAGATCTGGCTGCGAAAAGAAGTACTTTAAGCTTTTGTGGTCGGTGTAGATCTCACATCTGTTTCCTATGAGATAATGTTGCCACAGCTTGAGAGCATGAACAACAGCTGCTAGCTCCAAATCATGCGTCGGGTAATTGGCTTCATGAGGCTTTAGCTGTCGAGAAGCATAAGCAACCACTTTGCCCTCCTGCATCAACACACAACCAAGTCCAAGACGGGATGCATCACAATAGACATCAAAGTTCTTGTGAATGTCAGGAAGGACCAAAACTGGTGCAGTGGTGAGTCTATCCTTCAGCTCTTGGAAACTGGACTCACAATCAGGCAACCACTCATATTTCTTCTCCTTCTTGAGTAGCGATGTCATTGGCTTAGCAATTTTGGAGAAATTCTCGATAAACCGGCGATAGTATCCGGCAAGACCAAGAAAACTCCGAATCTCCGGGACATTGCGGGGCTGCTCCCAACTGAGTACATCCTGTACCTTGCGTGGATCAACTGATACCCCACCTTTTTGTCGCACTGGTTTTTTGTCAGGCTGAACTGCTAGCCTGTGCTCGACCACCTCCCTAGGGACCCCGGGCATGTCGGATGGTTCCCAGGCGAACGCATCCGAGCTTGCTCGGAGGAAGGTGATGAGCTCGAGTTCCTATTTGGGATCTAAGGAAGATCCCAAATGTACGACCTTGGCAGGTTCCGACTCGCTGAGTGGAACAGCCTTGGTCTCTCCTCCAGGTTGGAGGGCAAGTTTAGGCCGGGAGTGCTTCGGCTCTTGGTCGGGGCCACGAGTGGGTAACTGGCCGACCATATCCAACGCCCTTTCGTCGCAATTCAGTGCGGACTTGTGGTTCCCTTTCACGGTTATGACCCCGTTTGGCCCGGGAACTTTCAGGCACTGATATGCGTGATGTGACGCGGCCATGAACTTGGCCAAAGCCGGTCTGCCGAGGATGGCGTTGTAGGCCGATTCGAAGTCTACCACCTCGAAGGTGATTAGCTCCGTTCTGAAGTTACTCGGGCCGCCAAAGGTCACGGGCAGAACGACCTGGCCCAAAGGCTTGATCGAGGTCCCCGGGACTATTCCGAAGAAGGGTACAGCTATGCTTTTGATCTTGGAGCGAGGAATCTGCATCTCATCCAAAACCTTAGCTGAGATCAAGTCCAAGGAGCTCCCGGAGTCTATAAGGACCCGACCGACGATAGTGTTGCTGATGGTGGGGCTCACGACCATTGGAAGCTTCTGTCGTTTGGTCATTCCAAGGGGACAGTCATCCTTGGAGAAAGTGAGAGACAGCTCGGACCATTTGAGTTGCTGCATTGGAGGCTTACCTTGGGTGACATGGTGTACTTCCCTCGCAACGTCCTTTAAATCCCGGTGAGACTTGTAGGCGGAGGAACCGCCGAAGATAACCGCAATGTGGTTCTGCGGTTCTTGATATTCCATGTCTTCTTCGTTTTCTTCGACGGGTTGTTTGCCTTTGCCATTCTCGCCCTGCTCTAGGAGTGATGGCATGGGACCCCTGCCGTTGTAAAACTGTTCCAGGCGGTAGGCCCACGTTCGGCAATTCCGTGGGTCATGCCCGTGCGCCTGGTGGAGCGGACAGTAGAGGTTGCCCTGTCGATCCACTTGGTCGCCTCGATCACGGGACCTGTGCGGCTGGCCCCTTCCCCGAGCATTAAACCCCCGACGCTGCGGCTGGGTTGTTCGGGGCTGTTGCTGTTCGACTGCGGCCACCATGCCCGGCGGGAGCTGTTTTTTCTTCTTCTTCTTGATCTTCTTATCCACGGAGTTCGAGCCCTTTTTGCTAGCGGAGGTTTCTAGCCTGGGCTGAGGTGGTAGCTTCCCCTCATCTAGCATTTTCTTCCATTGGACAGCCTCATCTGCGTTGGCGTATCGGTCGGCCATTCGGAAGAGCTCGTTTGCCGTTAGATCCAGATGGATCTCCTGATCCTGCGTGAAGCGCACATCTCGTACCCCGAACTTGAAAGCCCGGACAACAGCTTCGTCCGATATGTTCGGGATCGAGTTCCGGACTTGGATGAATCTCTGGACGAACTGTCGCAGAGTTTCCTCATCCATCTGTATTAAGCGCTCAAGGTCGCGCTCCTTTCCCGGGCGAATATAACAGCTCTGGAAATTTGCTCGGAGCGCGGCGTTGAGCTGACCCCAGGATCGTATGGACCCCTCCTTTTGGTTGAAGATCCATGTACGAGCAGCTCCGTCTAAGACCGTTGGCAGATAATTCGCCATTACCCCTTCATCGCCTCCGGCGGCCAGGATGGCGGTGGTATATATCGAGAGGAACTCGTCTGGGTTTTGGGTCCCGTTGAATCTCTCGATGTGGCCGGGCTTGAACCAGTTCGGCCATGCGACACTCTGGAGAGAGCTCGTGAAAGCTTGGCAGCCGAAGCTCGAGATTTCGCGGCGGGAACCTCGACCATAATGGTGAAGGGAATATGCCCGAGAGACAATAATAAATTGTTTATTATCTTATTCCATGTTTATAATAGATGTTTTGTGAAATCATGTGCTGAAAAATTGGCTTAGAATTGAATTTGCAAATGTGTTTGTTCATGTGTTTTGTCAATTTGACAAGAAACAGTAAGTTTCGCATTGGCGCCAGACCAAACTTAAAGAAAACAGTAAGTTTCCCATCTACGACGGACAAAGTTTGTTGGTCTGTCGTAAACATGCTTTGGCAACCTCATTTTCCCATGTACGACGGACAAAGTTTTTGGGTCTGTCGTGAACGTATTTTTGAGCTCATGAGTCGAACTCAATCTTCCAAGAAACCAGTAAGTTTTGCATGTACGGCGGACAAACTTCTTTGGTCAGTCGTGAATGGCTTTTTGAGGTTTGATTTCGCATGTACGACGGACCGATTTTGTTTGTCCGTCGTGAATGTGTTTTCGCCGGAATGATTTCTTCTTAGAACCGAAACTTTCACTTGTACAATGGACCGATTTTGTTTGTCCGTTGTGAATGGTTTTTTGAGTGCTTTTTCATGTGTACGCCGGACCATATTTCCTTGTCCGTCGTGAATGCGTTTTTGCTCGATTAGTGTTTTGAGCAAAATTGGAATTGTGTTTGATTCATTTTTGGGATTATGAAATTTGTGAGAATTTCATGATGCTTCTTTTGAAGTGGACTTTATGCAATGATCGTGTGAGTATTTGCATGGACTAATGTTGAGTCAAGTCGCGGACTTGTGCTCGAAATTGTTTTGTGGTTTGTTCATGTGCAGGTATTGCTCGAGGGCGAATGTGGTCGATGACGGGACCGGAACTAGGTTCATGGAGGAGCTGAGGTTCAGGACTAGGTTCAGGGAGGAACTGAGGTCTTGGTGGTCAAGGATGTCATGCGGGACGTTCGGGCTAAGAGAATGGTGCACATGAAGAATGGTTAGTCACGTGAGAATGGCAGGAGGTCATTCGCGTGCAAAGTGTTAGTCACGTGAGTATGGCAGGTGGCCATACGCTGCAAAGTGTTAGTCACGTGAGTATGGTAGGGTTGCCATACGCGTGCAAGAGTTGTACTTGGCCAGGTTGGGCCAAGTAGAGTTGTGTTGGATCTGATTCCTTCTAGGAATAGGAATCGTATTCTAACTCCTTGTGGGTTGGTGCTTTAAATAGGAGGGTTGTCTCCTGTTGAAGAGCATCGAATTGAGGAGAGCTAGGCGCATAGAGCTTTGGGCTCAAAGTTTAGGGTTTGTACTCTTTTGATGGGAGTACTTTAGACAAAAGAAATAAAGATCAATTCTTCTAGTTCCCGCATTGCTTCAACGTTCTCTTTTTTGTTCTTGTTTGCATGCTTGTTCTAGTTCTAGATTGGTTTCTGTTCTTTAAGTTTTATCTTGATTTGATCCATCAAAAACCTCTCTAGGGTATTGATCTAGTGTTTCTCAAAGTCTAGTTGATCAATCTTTTGTCGTTCTTGTTTAATCTTGAAGTTTTGATTAGATTGATTCTCGTCAAGTTCTGGATCAGCAAGCTTGCGAAGCTCATAACTTTTGATCCGTAAGTCCGATCGAGCTGATTCTTTTTGGGTTCGATTCGTATTGGAATCTAGTTTCTCGTGTCCAAATTTCAGATCAATCTAATGGTTGGATCTCTGGGAATTCTCGTTTTACCAAACCTCTGTCATTCTGTTTTTGTCGAATACGAGGCAATTATTTGGTTCTGTTTTGGGGTGAACTTTTAGTAGATCAAGAATTTGGTTTTAGCTTCCGCACAATCATTCACCCCCCCTCTGATTGCTATATTCGTATACTTCGATCCTACAAGTGGTATCAGAGCGAGGTCTTTCTAATCTATCTTAATCGGTGATTAGATCAATGGATCATTATTCGACAAAACCTTGTGTGTTCAATGGTGTTGATTTTCAGTTTTGGAAGGCCAAGATGGAGGCGTTCATCCAAGCTCAGGGATTCGCAATTTGGGAGAAGGTCTACAAGCCATATGAAGTCCCTGCAAACGACAACGTCAACGACACCAATCGCACACATGTTGAAGCAAACAAAGAAGGCGCGCAACTTGATCATCCAAGGTTTGGGACGCAGCGACTTTGACCGTGTGATCCATCTCAGTCCAAGATATGAGGTATGGAAATCTCTTTGTGATTACCATGAGGGTTCTAACATTATTAAAGAGGTTCGTCAAGATCTTTACAAAAAGGAATACATGCGATTTGAGATGAAGCCTGGTGAGTCACTAGATGATTTCTTTGCACGCTTTAATAAAATTCTTAGCAATTTATGCGTCTGTTGGAGTTAGCTTTGATGATGCCGCTAATGCTAGACAATTGCTTGGTGCATTAGACATGTCTATTTGGGAGATGAAAGTTACATCCATTAGAGAATCCACTGTCATGAGTACACTTACTTTAGATGTTCTTTATTCTAAGTTGAAAACTCATGAATTAGATGTTTTTGCTAGAAAGAATGATCATAAATCAATTGCTTTGACATCTCAATCTAGCATATCTCATAATGGTGCTGCTTCAAGTTTTGCTCTATCCTTCTTGTCTTCACTAACCGATGAACAGATTGAGCAATTCCTAGAAGAAGACTTATCACTACTCTCTTCTCGCTTTAACAAAGCCTTGCAAAATGTGATAAAGAGAAAGAGAGGTGGTGGTGATCCTCCAAGATGCTATGAGTGTGGTGATCTCGACCATATTCGTCCAAACTGTCCAAAACTTGCAAGTAAAGCATCAAGGGAGGAGAAGGACAACGACAGAAGAAAAGAGAAGAAGAAGTTCTCTCCAAGTGATAGAAAGAAGAAGAACTTCATCAACCGCAAAGTTGTCCATCGAGTTCTTTCCGCTCTTGAACAAGTCAATTTGAGCGATGTGGATTCGGAGAGCAGCGAGGATGATGCAACTCCAAGCAAGCATGAGTTGACGGGGTTGTGTCTCATGGCCAAAAGCAGCGACAGCTTCACCGAGGGCGATCATGACAGCGACTTCAATGAGGTAGATCCTTCTTACGATGAATTAGCTATTGCTGTTGCTCGTCTTGGTAAATTGCTTGATAAACGTGACAAGAAAAATTAAGAAACATGATTTTATCGTGGAGTCATTGAATGCTGAAATTGCTAGACTTAAAACCTTGATTCCTGATGATGATGCTTGCAAATCATGTGACTTAATTTACAATGAGCTTACTTTGCTTAGGAAAGAACATGTTACCTTGTTAGAGCAAATCAATGCTGAAAATGAGAAAAATGAGAAACTTGTTAAACATGCTAGTTGTTCTACCATTGATTTACATGATACAACTCCATGTTCTATATGCTCCATACTAGAATTGAAGTTGCATGATGCAAATGCTAGGTTTCTCAAATGATGTAAGATTTGCTTACACATGAGATTCTTTCATGCTCAACTTGTCGCAAGCAAAAGAAAAAGTGGACGTTCCTGTAATAATTGTTTAACTCTTTCTCGAAAAATTGATTACTTGGAAAAGTCATTAGAACGTTTCACTAAAGGAAAGAAAACCTAAACATGATTTTGGATCAATCTAAGGTTAGCTCAAACAAGAAAGGTTTAGGTTTTGATCTTCATGCTTCATATGAAACTAAACCTCGCTCGTTGTTTATGCTCCTTGCAATGACAAACTTGAGATTTCAAATGAGCCTAAGAAAATTGTCTTCAAATCACCGGCCTTTTATCTTCTACTATGATGAATGCAAATGTTGCTTCTACTTCCAAAGCTAAACCAAATGTTAAGTACACTTGCACTCATTGTGGTAGAGATGGACATTTAGTAGACTTTTGCTTTAGACTAGCTAAACAACAAAAGAGAGAAAGGTTTAATGCTAGGTCTAATTTCAGACAGGCACGCTTTGTTTCTCATTATGTGCCTAGGGTGATGCAAACACCTTTTGTTGGTAAGAACACGGAAAAAGGCAAATCTATTTTTGTGCATAAGAATACTCGTGTTGTGCCTACTGTTGTGTGTCGTGTGTCTCAGTACTGGATTCCTAAACATCTTATTTCTAACCCCAGTAGCGAGGCCTCGACAATTTCTGCTTCTATGTAGGCTTCTCACGCGAGGAAGCAGAACATGTGGCTAGTGAATTTCGGATGCTCACTTCATATGTTCAGTGATAAGTTTTGGTTCTTCTTCACTCGTGCATCTCATGCTAAAAGTGTTGCCTTTGGAGATACTTCTTCCACTTCTGTTTTCGCAAAAGGCACTAGTCCAAATAGTGCAGGTACAGGTGCATATGTTCAGGGAGAGAGTGTCTTTGTTCATAAAAGATGATGATGATGATGATGCTATTGAGGATGAGATAATTGGAGGTTTACATGAGAGACTCTTCCCACGTGCTTGTGTGTGCTTGTTTTCAAGCTTCCCACGTGCTTCACATCAACAAGCGTTCAAGTGAACTTTCAGGTATCTCTATGGTACTCAAGATTTTGGCATTTGACTTTCTGCTTCCTTATGCATTAGTTTAAGAGCTTTTTCTGATGTTGACTTTGGAGGATGTTGATTTGATTTGGTTCGTGCCACCTCTTGAGTAATCCCTTTTCTTGAGCATATTGATACTGGATTTCACTTTCTTAGAGATCATGTTGAAAAAGGCAACATTGTGCTTCATCATGTGGATACTGAACATCAATTGGCAGACATTTTTACAAAACCTTTGTCTTCTTCTCGTTTTGCTTTTATTCGGGGAGAACTTGGGGTTGTTCATCCAATGGGTTTGTTTTGAGGGGGAGTTTCCTTGCCAAGTTCTTTCACTTGATGAGCTCACTTTATCATATTTCTTTATATGTTATGTAATTGAGCTAATATATGATAATCTAATTGTCTCACTTGAACTAAAAATGACATTGCGGAATTCCCTGGATTGATTGTCTATAGCTAAATACTCTGTGATATCTTACTCTTCTAGGCTTGTTATTGAATTTTCTTGACAAATTTGGGCTATGGAACAAGTGTATTTTCAGCATTACTCTTTCATAAGACCTTTTAATCATTTTTGCATGTTTACAATCAAAGAAAAAGAAAAGAAAAAGGGAATCAATAAAAAAGGGTTGTTAAAAGCAAAAGCTTCAAGTTGTATGCTTCAGGCATACTTTCCTTAAAAAATAAGATGTATGCTTCAAGCATGCCATTCCCTCAAAGATAAGATGTATGCTTCAAGCATGCCACTCCTAGAAAATAAAAGAAGTATGCTTCAAGCATGCCACATGCAATTTATTGTTTAAAGATTAAATTGGTCTACTAGATTGGAGTTGAAACTACTTGCTCGCCCTAAGTTGTTAGTTGCTTCAATTTTTAAAGCCTTGTTTTTTCTGCTAAGATCTTGCTTAGTACTTGGCTATAGTTGACTAAATTGAGGTTGAGATGCATGTCATTCCCTAACTTGTTAAAATCACATCAAGATCATGTATTTTACATATTATGTGATATATAAGGTTATATGATCGAATGAGCTCATCTTTTCCTATCTTGGCACTCCCTTGTTTCTCCTTGTGAAATCTTTGCTACAGGAAAAATTTTGAACCTGTTTTCTCTTTTGTACTCTTGATGAATCCATTGTCAAAGGGGGAGAAATTTGGGAATCGTTGAAAAGTTTAAGGAAAAAGAGGGAGAAGAAAAAGGGGGAGTTGTTTTTGGAAATTTGAGAATTTTGGGAGAAGTTTGGAGAATTTTGAAAGTTTGGAGAATTTTGAAATTTTTGGGCACATTGCACATTCACACACATTTTCCTTCTCAGGGGGAGATTTTGTTTTGCATTTTGGTCAAAGGGGGAATTCTGTGTTTTCTCTTTTTGGTCCTTGATCCTTTGGATTTCAAAATCTTTTGTAAAGTGAATGCCAAATGTTCAATTCTAAGTGGTGTTGCCAATGTTTTCATCAAGGGGGAGATTGTGAAATCATGTGCTGAAAAATTGGCTTAGAATTGAATTTGCAAATGTGTTTGTTCATGTGTTTTGTCAATTTGACAAGAAACAGTAAGTTTCGCGTTGGCGCCAGACCAAACTTAAAGAAAACAGTAAGTTTCCCATCTACGACGGACAAAGTTTGTTGGTCTGTCGTAAACATGCTTTGGCAACCTCATTTTCCCATGTACGACGGACAAAGTTTTTGGGTCTGTCGTGAACGTGTTTTTGAGCTCATGAGTCGAACTCAATCTTCCAAGAAACCAGTAAGTTTTGCATGTACGGCGGACAAACTTCTTTGGTCAGTCGTGAATGGCTTTTTGAGGTTTGATTTCGCATGTACGACGGACCGATTTTGTTTGTCCGTCGTGAATGTGTTTTCGCCGGAATGATTTCTTCTTGGAACCGAAACTTTCACTTGTACAACGGACCGATTTTGTTTGTCCGTTGTGAATGGTTTTTTGAGTGCTTTTTCATGTGTACGCCGGACCATATTTCCTTGTCCGTCGTGAATGCGTTTTTGCTCGATTAGGGTTTTGAGCAAAATTGGAATTGTGTTTGATTCATTTTTGGGATTATGAAATTTGTGAGAATTTCATGATGCTTCTTTTGAAGTGGACTTTATGCAATGATCGTGTGAGTATTTGCATGGACTAATGTTGAGTCAAGTCGCGGACTTGTGCTCGAAATTGTTTTGTGGTTTGTTCATGTGCAGGTATTGCTCGAGGGCGAATGTGGTCGATGACGGGACCGGAACTAGGTTCATGGAGGAGCTGAGGTTCAGGACTAGGTTCAGGGAGGAACTGAGGTCTTGGTGGTCAAGGATGTCATGCGGGACGTTCGGGCTAAGAGAATGGTGCACATGAAGAATGGTTAGTCACGTGAGAATGGCAGGAGGTCATTCGCGTGCAAAGTGTTAGTCACGTGAGTATGGCAGGTGGCCATACGCGTGCAAAGTGTTAGTCACGTGAGTATGGTAGGGTTGCCATACGCGTGCAAGAGTTGTACTCGGCCAGGTTGGGCCAAGTAGAGTTGTGTTGGATACAGATTCCTTCTAGGGAATAGGAATCGTATTCAGAACTCCTTCTGGGTTGGTGCTTTAAATAGGAGGGGTTGTCTCCTGTTGAAGAGCATCGAATTGAGGAGAGCTAGGCGCATAGAGCTTTGGGCTCAAAGTTTAGGGTTTGTACTCTTTTGATGGGAGTACTTTAGACAAAAGAAATAAAGATCAATTCTTCTAGTTCCCGCATTGCTTTAACGTTCTCTTTTTTGTTCTTGTTTGCATGCTTGTTCTAGTTCTAGATTGGTTTCTGTTCTTTAAGTTTTATCTTGATTTGATCCATCAAAAACCTCTCTAGGGTATTGATCTAGTGTTTCTCAAAGTCTAGTTGATCAATCTTTTGTCGTTCTTGTTTAATCTTGAAGTTTTGATTAGATTGATTCTCGTCAAGTTCTGGATCAGCAAGCTTGCGAAGCTCATAACTTTTGATCCGTAAGTCCGATCGAGCTGATTCTTTTTGGGTTCGATTCGTATTGGAATCTAGTTTCTCGTGTCCAAATTTCAGATCAATCTAACGGTTGGATCTCTGGGAATTCTCATTTTACCAAACCTCTGTCATTCTGTTTTTGTCGAATACGAGGCAATTATTTGGTTCTGTTTTGGGGTGAACTTTTAGTAGATCAAGAATTTGGTTTTAGCTTCCGCACAATCATTCACCCCCCTCTGATTGCTATATTCGTATACTTCGATCCTACAAGTGGTATCAGAGCGAGGTCTTTCTAATCTATCTTAATCGGTGATTAGATCAATGGATCATTATTCGACAAAACCTTGTGTGTTCAATGGTGTTGATTTTCAGTTTTGGAAGGCCAAGATGGAGGCGTTCATCCAAGCTCAGGGATTCGCAATTTGGGAGAAGGTCTACAAGCCATATGAAGTCCCTGCAAACGACAACGTCAACGACACCAATCGCACACATGTTGAAGCAAACAGCAAGGCGCGCAACTTGATCATCCAAGGTTTGGGACGCAGCGACTTTGACCGTGTGATCCATCTCAAGTCCGCATATGAGGTATGGAAATCTCTTTGTGATTACCATGAGGGTTCTAACACTATTAAAGAGGTTCGTCAAGATATTTACAAAAAGGAATACATGCGATTTGAGATGAAGCCTGGTGAGTGACTAGATGATTTCTTTGCACGCTTTAATAAAATTCTTAGCAATTTGCGTGCTGTTGGAGTTAGCTTTGATGATGCTGCTAATGCTAGACAATTGCTTGGTGCATTAGACATGTCTATTTGGGAGATGAAAGTTACATCCATTAGAGAATCCACTGTCATGAGTACACTTACTTTAGATGTTCTTTATTCTAAGTTGAAAACTCATGAATTAGATGTTTTTGCTAGAAAGAATGATCATAAATCAATTGCTTTGACATCTCAATCTAGCATATCTCATAATGGTGCTGCTTCAAGTTTTGCTCTATCCTTCTTGTCTTCACTAACCGATGAACAGATTGAGCAATTCCTAGAAGAAGACTTATCACTACTCTCTTCTCGCTTTAACAAAGCCTTGCAAAATGTGATAAAGAGAAAGAGAGGTGGTGGTGATCCTCCAAGATGCTATGAGTGTGGTGATCTCGACCATATTCGTCCAAACTGTCCAAAACTTGCAAGTAAAGCATCAAGGGAGGAGAAGGACAACGACAGAAGAAAAGAGAAGAAGAAGTTCTCTCCAAGTGATAGAAAGAAGAAGAACTTCATCAACCGCAAAGTTGTCCATCGAGTTCTTTCCGCTCTTGAACAAGTCAATTTGAGCGATGTGGATTCGGAGAGCAACGAGGATGATGCAACTCCAAGCAAGCATGAGTTGACGGGGTTGTGTCTCATGGCCAAAAGCAGCGACAGCTTCACCGAGGGCGATCATGACAGCGACTTCAATGAGGTAGATCCTTCTTACGATGAATTAGCTATTGCTGTTGCTCGTCTTGGTAAATTGCTTGATAAACGTGACAAGAAAAATTAAGAAACATGATTTTGTTGTGGAGTCATTGAATGCTGAAATTGCTAGACTTAAAACCTTGATTCCTGATGATGATGCTTGCAAATCATGTGACTTAATTTACAATGAGCTTACTTTGCTTAGGAAAGAACATGTTACCTTGTTAGAGCAAATCAATGCTGAAAATGAGAAAAATGAGAAACTTGTTAAACATGTAGGATCGAAGTATACGAATATAGCAATCAGAGGGGGGGTGAATTTTGAAAGAGGGAGAAGAAAAAGGGTAGCTAAAAGTAATGTTGATGGTTGATGATTATGCCCATTTGTTGATATTGATGCCTTGGAAGTGTTGTTAATTGTTGGAAACCATTGATCTAATAGAAGAAAGGTGTAAAACTGTGGTATTATGTCGAGTACATGTTGTGATGGGATGAACAATGGATAATAATCATGATGCAAGATTTTAACCTTAATGAATGCATATCTTAGAATCCTATTTACGAATTTTATCTTGTAGAGATATTACTTATTTGTTGAAGTCATTTTATTGATTGAAACAAGTTTCAATTGTCAAGATTTTGACGTATGGATAGTATAAAATTGATAGGTTGACCATGCTCAAGTAGCTGTTGAAGTACTATGTTTGAAATATAGAATACGTTGTTATATGATTTGGTGATCCGTGGGGTTCATGTCAATGTAGTCTTGGTTGGGTGCCTTTGTGATAAGCATCTTAAAACCTTAATTAAAAGTGTTGGGAATGGTAACTAGAGAAAGAAATTGTTATGTAAATTTTGTTAAATCCGGTTGGACTCTCTTGATGAGTAAATAGTGATTATTGAATGCTTAAATGGTAAGTGTAGTGGAATACAAGTTATGGTGGGATTCATGCTGAGCTGGTGTTTAAAACCTTTTGAACTGGTGTGGTTGTTTGCCATTTTGGTTGAATGCCTTCGGTCAAGGTATTCCTTGCGTTGTGTTTTTGAGTTTCCCTAAAACCCGTAGCTATTGGTGCCAATATTTGGTTTTGGCTATTTTGTTTAATTTGTGTTATGAGTATGGATTTACACCCAAAAGTTTTTGAGTGGATCGCGCTCCTTCGCGTTCACCCTGAATTATCTTTGGAATAAATTTTAACAGAAGCAGATGGGCATAGTGGGTTGTGTTGGAAACTCTTGAGATTTAATTTGTAACTCTTTTTGACTGGAGTTGGATTTATTTGCATAATGTGTGTGATGTTTGTGAGTGCTTCAAAAAAAGGTGGATTTTATGAATGTTTTATAAAGTGATTTTGTTAGTGAGGTGTTCCCTTTTGGAAATGAGTTTCCCTCTCCTTGAGAAAATTTGTGACGGCTGTGGGAGCAGATGCTCGACTTGAAATTTTGATGTTCTCTTCCAAAAGGTTGAATTTTGATGAAATGCAATGTTTTGCAAGTTCAGTTTTCAATTGATGTGGGATGTGATGCGACGTGGTGTTTTACTGTCAACTATGCTGCCGTCATAGTCTCTATGAATTTCCGCAACCTTCGATGTTAATTGTGTTTCAATTATTTGATACCGAGGAAGAAGTCATTTGGTGAATGACTATTCGGTACCGTTGTTACATGATGAATGAATGGTGAAAAGGAAAACGAGACATTGTTTATGCATAATTTATTATAAAGGAGTCGATGAGCCAGGTCGGTGAGAAAGTCATATATGGATATATGACTAATCCGGAGTGCTCTTGAAAAGTGTGCATTCTCGTCATGTATCGAGATTTCCATTTCTTCCTAGTATGAAAAGAAAGAATGAATAAACTGTGGTATTTTGGTTGTGGTGTTAGAGGTTTGAGTTTTCTTTGCGATTTGGTTTAGAAAAAAAATGTGTGCTCTTTGGATGTTGTCGGATCCTTTCCAAAGTGGTTTTAGCGCTTTGGGGTTTGAGTTGTTGTATGTGGATCAATTGGGTTCATATTTATGGTTGAGCTCACTCAATGATTGTACTCTTTATCGTCGTCCTTTGAGTGGAAGGTTGTGTATGACCCAATTCAAATTTTCTTGGAGAATTGTCATTGAGGTGTTCCTCGATAGGGTTGATCAAATTATTAGTGGACCACTTGGTGGTTGCTAGTAATTGCTTTCTGTTTTTGAACAGTATTGGATCTTTTGTCGCCGATCTTTGAGCGTGTTGTGCCAACCGAAGAGGAATGTTCGGTTGTTGTTGAATTTGCGGGTTTTCAGAACCCTGGTCATAACGTAGGCTTCTCTTTTCGGTGGTAGTGGGGTGGGTGTTGGTCTTGTTGTAAAAGATCAGCATGTAACCCCGTTGGTTTGAGCAATTAGTAATCTTAGAGTGTTGTGTCTCACTTGGTTTGCGTTGTCTTGAATACGACGAACCACAGTTGAGAGGTTGAGACGTGAATCACTTTTGTGCGTGGGAGCGAAAGATAGATCAAGAAGTTGGTACCATGTCCTTCTGGAGAGTGGCTTTGGTTAAAGGGACCAGGCACTTTAGTGCCAAGGAATGCATGGAATGAGGAGTGTGAGACCGTTTTATTTCGTGGTCTGTTTGGGACTTTAACCTACCGCTTGGGTTGTGCTGAGGCCGTATGTGAGTGCTTTTGTGTTTCAATGTTGAGTAAGAATTCTGGCAAGTTTCGAATGTGAGTTATATTTAGAGTTGTCAGCCTTTGATCCTTAGCTCCTTGCCTCTAAGTGCTGGCTGGTGCAAATCATAGGGGCTTCTAAGTGGGTTCTGAGGCGTGAACCATAACTCCCTTTGATTTGGTTGTTTGCAAAGTGGCATGTCTCGGATTTGGGGTCGAATCCTGTTGAAGGGGGGAAGAATGTGACACTATGGAATGGTGTGACATTATAAAATGTGAATGTTGAGGTTAAAAACATTATGGAATGTGGAATTTGAGGTTGAAACCATATGGTATGAGGTTTATTTGCGTTTCCGAGCAGATTCCGAGAGTTTGGGCTTTTCGGGGGAGTTTGGGCTTTCCGGGGGAGTTTGGGCTTTCCGGGGGAGTTTGGGCCTTTCCGGGGGAGTTTGGGCCTAAGGGAAGGGGTCGTGGGCTTTGGTGGGAAGGAGTTTGAGTCCAAATAGGAGTAGGAGACCTGGTTGGGGGCTTCCCCCAGCCCTTATTGTGCCCCACACTGCTGCCTTGCGCCCCCATGGAAGCCCTAGCCGCCCCCCCACTTTCCTAGCCGCCACTCTCCCTAGCCGCCACCTCTCCTAGCCGCCACCTCCCTAGCCCTTGCACCCCTCCTCTCCCCTCTCCACCTCCCTTGCTGCCCCTAGGGGAGCTCTCCACCTCAACACCTCAAAGATCCGTCCATTGGATCGCTCCACGACGAGGAGATCCGGTGGATTTGGAGCGAGGAAGGAGATCGCGCGAACCGGGAGGAGATCTATTGGTTTTTCGTTCGTCGGACGAAGGTATGGCCATGGGGATCCTTGGGGTTGGCCTAGGATCTGTTCTAAGAGTTAATATCATGTTTTTAGATCAATTGGTGGTGCTATAATTGGGTAGATTAGATGAAATCTAGAGTTTGCCACGTTCTCTGTTTCGGGCAGCATGAGCAGTCGACATAGGGTTTGGGTTTTCGCCAATTTAGAGTCGGAATTTGGTCGTCCACTCGTCCGCCTGTTGAAGAAGTTGTAGGTAACTTCAATACCTTTTAGTGGGTATAAAGAACGTCCAATTCTGCCTAGCCGTTTGAAAGTTATGCTTGTTTTACCGAACATATTAAAATTTATGACGTGACTGGAACATATCATGGTATTCTGTAGATTAAACCACTTCAGAGTCCGACTCAGTCTTTCCATATATTTAGAAAAAGTTAGGAAATTTCCTAAGCTACGGGAGGATGTACTCGTTTATTCAATTCGGAGTCTTAGAACCCGAGTTATGCCTTTTGGAAGGCTGCTGTCCCGATGGGACAGAACCTCTTTTTTTGGGTTTTGCGAGTAGTTTGCGATGTCAGGGTAGAAGAGGGTTTGCGTACTGTTTTGTGGACATGATTGTGAGTGTGTGGTACGTATGTGCAGGTGGTGTGACCCCGGGAGTGCCTTCTACTTCTCGCCAATCCGTCGCCCGTGGTTGAGGCAAGTGTATTGGAATGGGTAGCGGGTTGTAGTTTGCTAGATTGGTTGAGATTGAAATTGAATATATGATATGTTCACATGCCATGCTTTAATGATTGCCATTGATATGATGAATATGCTTATTATGTTATGATGCCATGTGTTTATGTACAAGTTAATTATGATGTTGGCATGTTTGCATAAATGGCATGATACATGGCCCGGGCGGTGATAAAGTCATAACTAGTCCGGGGAAGGTCGGTGAGAAAGTTATGACTATTTTGGAGAGCCAATGAGTAAGTCCTACATCGTGATTCCATCCACCGCGGTGTATGGAAGCGAGGAGTAGGCACCCTCCATCTTCGGGATGGAAGGGGGGAGAGGGTGCACACCGACGGGTGTGTACTCAACCATACCGGTATGAGTTTCCAGGAGATATGTGCATCGCATTGCATTGTATTATATGAGGATGTTATATGATGATGATATATGATGATGTCAATGATATGCTTACGCTATGAATATGAGATGTGTATGATGTCGTATGTGAAAAGTGGTGATGAAGGTATTAGAATGTATTTTCTTGTTCCATTGCAATATACTTGCTGAGTGATGAACTCACGCTTGTGTTTATGTTGTTTTTCATACGTACCATGAAACCGGCATGCGGGAAAGGGAGCTAGTCACACGTATTCACTTAGCATCACACATATAAACAATGACATGTTCCTTCCTTTAATTGTGATGGTTAATTTGTGTGCTTGGTTTCCTCATTTACCTCGTTTGGCTCATGAGATGGTTGGAATCTTTATTCTAGGCTTAAACTGCTGCTAAAATCCTTATTATTGATGATTTAGATGTCATTCTTTATACTATATCCTGTGATCATATTGTTGTTGCTTCAATTCATGGAAAAACAAAGGAGATGCTGCCGAAATTTTCGGTTCTAGCATTTACTCCTTTGCTGTAATTTATCTTAATTTATGGTATTTAGATGTTGTTTAGCTTATGTTTGGTAGCATTCAGGCATGCTAGATGCCGGGGTATTACAGTGGTTGAGCATGGACTGGGGGTGGAGCATTCTGTGCAGCCTGGTTGTTATTGATGGACTGGGCTAACAATTGAATAAATTGATTCTGGTTGGCCATCATCTAATGCCAATCAGGACCAACTGCGGGAGGGATGGTGGCATTTGGGAGTTGTCATCTTCAGGAGCGTTGTTAAGGTTGATTCTGCTGCCTGGCTGCTGATTGTTCTTGTAACACCCCAAAAATTTGCTTTTCTTAAATTCATGTGTGATTTGACACTTTGGTGAATTTTTGGAATTTTCTGGAATTTATTTGGATTTATTTGGAATTTATTTGAATTTATTCCATTTTGAAATAATTAAAGAATTAAACTTTGCAAATAAAAATTTGTTGGAAATATTTTATTTGAGTCCAAAATGTTCCAAAATATTTTCCAGAATTTTTCTGAGTCTTTTGCTATTTTTTAATGATTTAATTGAATTTCTGATAATTTAATTGGATTAATTAAATCGAGTTGGTTTCACTGTTCCTCCGACCGAGCTCGAGTCAGACTCGAGTTCGAGTCCGACCCGAACCCGACCGCGCTCGTGGTCAAGCCGAACCCGTTCGCCCGGAACCCTAACCGCATGACCGTTGGATCTTGATCCAACGGCCACGATTGAGCCACGTCGTCCTCTCCGTGCCGCCGTCGGACTCCGCCGCCGCCTGTGCGTGGGGCCTCGTTTTCCGCGCATATCACGGACGTCGAGGCCCTATTTAATGCGCCGCCACCCGTGTCGGATAGCCCTTTTGCTTGCGCACCCGTAGCCCTAGCCTTCAAGCCCGAGCCGCCGCCAGGCTACCCGCAATCACTCGCCGTAGTTGGATTGGGTTGCCGCCGCGGTTATTGCCGTTTTCCGCCGTCGTCCGTTGTCCTCCGCCGCCGTTGAGCCCAGATCCAAGTTCCTCGCGTCGAGACGCGTTCGGGAGTGCCAGTCTTCACGCCGGAGGAGCCCCGCAGCGCCGTTGCCGTGGTCGTCGTCCCCGTCTCCGGCCGGTCAGCTCCGCCGCACGCCCTCGCCGGAACCCGAGCTCGGACAGCCGTTGGATCGAGATCGAACGGCTACGGTAAGCCACGTGTAACCCAAACCTTAGAAACTAGATCGGATCTGGACCGTTGGATCAAGATCCAACGGCCCACGATCGGCCACGTCACCTGTAACGTAATCCACCTTACGGGGTTAACGTTATTATCAACCGTTGGATCAGATTTACCGTGTTCACTCCAACGCGGGATAACCAGATCCAATCTGGGCCGTTGATTTTCAAATCAACGGCCGAGATAGCGCCACGTGGCTGGAAGTCTGACCGCCGCGGTCAGCGCGGTCAGCGCCGCGCGTGGGGATGTGTCTCTGACACGCGGGGCCCGCGTGTCAGAGGGCCCACCTGTCAGCGGCCACCCCAGCCGTGCGGTGACGTCAGCCTTGACGTCACCAGTGGGTCCCACCTGTCAGCAGCGGGCTGAGTCCCCGCTGACGTCAGCGATGACGTCACCCCCGTGGGTCCCACCTGTCAGTCACACGTGAGCCGTGGACCAGGTCCACGGTAGACCCGAGCCAAACCATGGACCACGTCCATGAACCGGCTGACGTCAGCAGACCAATCAGAGGCTGCCACGTGTCACGCTGACGCAATAAAATATTTTCCGAAAAAGAAAATGATTTATTAATTCGAAATATTGATTTCAGATTTTGATTCAAACTTCAAACGCTTATAACTTTTGCGTTTTAACTCCGAATTGAGTGATTCAAATTTCTAAATTTGTATAAAATTGAGATCTACCTAATGATGAATTTTATTTATTTTTTTGGACTAAATTTTTTCTCTGTAATATTATTTAATTGATTATTTAAACTTCAAAATGCTATAACTTTCGCGTTTAAACTCCGAATTTGACGTTTCCAGTTTCTAAAAATTCATAAAATCATGTTCTCTCTGTTTATGAACTTTATTTGGATGATTGGACACTTTTTGTCTACTGTTTCATTCATTGGTTGCTATTTGCACGCGTTACGAGTAGACGTTGAAGTGCCGGAAGGATTCGAAGGAGAAGTATTGACCCAGGAGCCAGCTCAGGACCAAGAGCAAGTACTTTTTGAAGGCAAGTTGTGCTTTGACCATGTTGATCCTATTTTGAAACCTATTTTGATTTAATTTATTGCATGCTAGTTCAATTAGAGAATACTGTATTTAATTCTGGGAAATTAGATAAATGCCAATTTGATGTATGACACCTTGATTAATTAAATATGTGCCATGACCCCTTGTCACCCTAGTTGTGGATTACTAGTCGGACACTACTAAATTGCCAACATGGGTTTGTAGATCGTTGTAGTATATTGCTTAGACCTGCTACGTGCTCATGACATGATTTTTGGACAATCAAATGTTAATATTGACTTAATGATATATTGAACCTGTTTTGGAAAGGTATCATGTGTTGTGATGTTGACAGCACGTGGTGCATGGTAATCAACTGGGGTTTGATAAATAGCTTTTGACCGGGGCATGTGGCAAGAATGATCAGGTGGGCCAGTTGTGGCATCGGGAATGTTGGTTTGGTTCTTCGGGTAGTCTTGCCCTGGTCACCCTAAGGACTTAACCTTGCAAGCCTTTGAACTGAGTCAAGCGTGCAACCACTTGTCCGTAATGGGACGGACCTAGTTGATTAAGTTGCTAATAACGTACCTGTGGAACCTCTGGGTGTCAACTACACCGTTTGTGTAGTTGTACGGGGGAGCGTACCGGGGCTGAGGCCAGGTACCCATCTAACGGTGGCTTGACCTAAACTTCGCCTTAGCTAAGGGAAGGGTTAGTGTGCAACACCGGAGAGGACCACTTGTATTGTTAGAAGTCTCCGAAAGACTTTGTTACGGGAACTCGCCTTTGTGGTGTTTGACTGTATCTTGTGGGTAAAGTGCATAACCTCTGCAGAGTGTAAAATCTATTCGAATAGCCGTGTCCGCGGTATTGGACATCGCTCGGGAATTACAGTCTAGGGTTAGACTTTCACGAAAACAATTTGGACTTGAAAGGTTGGGTTTGGTTTAAATAAAGATGTTGATGGAAATGTGGACTAGGATCGGGACAGATGTTGATTAAACCCCTGGAAAAGTTATTGATCTTATACTTGTTTCTAGTGCTTTCGAATCTACTTATGTTACTTGTCAAATGCTGTTTACTGCAAACATACCTTGAGCTATTCCTTTGTATAAAGCCATGCATATAGTCTATTAGCTTGCATTCTGTGCATGACTTGCTGAGTACCAAGTACTCACCCTTGCCGCAATACAACACCAGTTGAAGAGGAGACTACATCAGCTTTGGAGGAGGAGCTCTAGGAGGAACCGTCTACTTAGGGAGCGAGCCCAGTCAGTTGCCTGTGGTATACTGGATGGCGCCACGAAGTTATCTTATTTTCCGCTGCTATTATTTCTCTCTTAATAAGTTTCGCCCTGCGTGGCATATATTTGTAACTTGACCGTAAGGTCGAGCAACCAGTTTGATTATTTAATTAAAGTACTTTATTAGTATCGAGTGGTATGATTGTGATATTTACCGATGTTAAGACTGTGTGCACTAGCGCGTTCCTGGACTAGTGCTAAATTCACAGAGGGTCCAGATTTGAAGATTCGGGTCCCGACAGAGGTGGTATCAGAGCCATACTGACTGTAGGCTCACCCATAGCTAGAATGGTCGTAGTGAGGATAAAACCTATTTTCTAAAGTTAAAAGTGGTCAAGATAATGAATGAATTCTCGACTTAGCCCTTTTCTTTCTTGTTCATACCCTTGCTGAGTTCTTTTCGTCTTCCACCTTAATTTTTAAAATGTTGCGTTCTTACGCAAGTATCCTTTGACAGATGGAAGGAGAGATCAACTACGTCGATCTTGAGGTTGGTCACGCCGCAGAACTTTGGTGTATGCTGCAGACTCTCGGAGGTTTTGAGAAGCCGAATTACCAAGTGGACGTAATCAGACAAGCAGGATTGATCAAGGCTTGTGACGTGAAGATTGTGGTACCTGCCAGGAAGAAGGGCCCGGGCAATCGCCCGATACATTGCACTGCCAGGAGGTCTACAATGCAGATGGGTATCCAGGAGGTGTCGCGACGAGCAATGTAGCACATTGCCTGCATCTACGCCAAAGAGTTAGAGGGCACGGTGTTCCGTTATCATCCGCGCAGCAGTAACCTTCTCGACCCGAAAATGATTCAGGATGAGAACGCCGTGATCACACAATTGGCACGACTTGTTGTCGCCCAGGAGGATGTACTTGATGATACGAGCAAGGAGCTACAGAAGGCCCGCAAGGAGATCACTGCAGAGAAGAACAGATGGCGGGAGACTCAGGAGTATGTGTCACATCTTCTGCACAGGATTGGAGAGTTAGAGACGGCGTTGTACGCACCAGAGCCGGAGCCAGTACTCGAGCTACACGAGCCAGATCCGGAAGAGCCAGAGCTTGAGGAGGACACCGCTTCTTCGACTACCACAGTTGACACAGTTGCAGGGCATGGCGATCGTTTCGCGCCTATGCCGCAGCACCCGTACCCAGGCAGTGGAGGTTTTCTAGACGAGTGAGCATAGGTTTTGCAGTTGAGACTCCTTCGTCGAGTCGCGTGATAGAATAAGAGTCACCTTTAGAGGCGTTGGATTTTCATTGTTTGCTGAGTGTGCAGTATGTGTTGCAGGCCTTTAGGCATTGTAAGCAACCATACCAAGTTATTAATATTATTAGTTAATAAAGTTGGATTTTGAGTTACACTTTTCCCCCGCATAAGTTTTTCCTATTACTTGTCTACTCTTGTTCCCTCTCATCTCTGAAACCTTAGAGCAATCGACAGATGGTGAACACTCGCGGAAACCTTGGAGGCAATAGCAGTGGTTCTCGCCCAGCTGAAAACCCCAATGATGGAGCACCAGCACCGCCAGTTGATATGCAGAATTTCGGAGCTTTTCTTGCTGCTCAGACTCAGTTGATGCATGCCATGATGCAACAGATGCAGCACGTCACCGCTCAGGCCACAGCTAATCAAGTCAATCAGGGACAACGCCAGAATACAAGACTGTCAGAGTTCATGAGGACTCATCCACCCACTTTCTCCGGGAATGCTAACCCATTGGAAGCCGATGACTGGTTAAGGTCAATTGAGAGGAAGCTACACATTGCTCAATGCATGGGAAATGAGAAGGTACTCTACGCTTCTCATCAGTTGGAAGGAACAGCCGCTGAATGGTGGGAGAACTTCTGTGCCACGCAAGTGAACCCTCAGGACATCACTTGGGAGGAGTTCACAGCTGCGTTTCGTCAGTATCACGTGCCTGAAGGAATCATGGATCTCAAGAAGGAGGAGTTCAGAGCACTGAAGCAAGGCAGCCAGCCGGTGGCCGAATACCTGAACAAGTTCACACAGCTTGCACGCTACGCACCTGAGGATGTAGCGACAGATAAAGCCAGACAGTCTCGCTTCATGAAGGGACTTAACTCAGGATTGCAGGTGGGACTGATCACCCACACCTTTCCAGAATTCCAGGAGCTTGTGAATAAGGCGCTTATTCTTGAGGACAAGATCAAGGAACTGGATGAGAACAGGAAGCGCAGGATGCAGCATCAGGGATCGCGTCAGGGAGCCCAGCAATGCTTGAGGGTTGTGCCAAATCAGTTTTTCAGATTCCAGCCGCAGAATACAACAAGGACACCGTCACCAGCACCAAGACCCGTCAATCAGAACTATCAGACCCCAGCCACCGTAAACGCCGCTCAGGCAATCAACAAGGAACAGTGAGACGCCCTATAATCGCAACGAGCCAGGGCACTTTGCCAACAGCTTGTCCTAAGAAGACAGCAGGAGTGACCCCGCCGCTTCAACTGGGATCCACACCAGCTAGGACGCCAAAGACCAGGAGCAGCACAGGACCGTGGTGAGAGGCCGAGTCAATCATGTCACCGCAGATGCACTGCAGAATGCCACGGATGTCGTACTGGGTAAGCTACTTGTTAACTCAGTACCTGCAACCGTTTTGTTTGATTCTGGAGCTTCGCATTCGTTTGTTTCACAAGGCTTTGCTACTAAAAATGATTTGGAGATTGCAAGACTTAAATGCATGCTTTTAGTTCAAACCGCTGGTTCCGAACTCCGAACGAAAGTAGGATGTTCTGGGGTGAGAATATTAATAGATGGGATAGAGTTCCTAGCGAACCTTATTCTTTTGGAGACCCAGACCTTAGATGTTATTTTGGGAATGGATTGGTTATCCAAGCACAAGGCCATATTGGATTGTGGACGAAGGACTATCTCAGTTGAGAGCCCGTGTGGAAAGAAAGTGGAATTTCAAGCTACCGTCGTTTGTGATGGACAGTTGATGGTTAACAACACCAAGGCAATCAACATAGAAGATGTCTCAGTAGTAAATGAGTACCCAGATGTCTTTCCTGAATATCTACCTGGTATGCCGCCAGACAGGGAGATAGAGTTTGTGATAGAGCTTGTACCTGGTACAGCGCCGATAGCAAAGAGACCTTATCGGATGTCCACCAAAGAATTGGTATAGATGAAGAAGCAACTTGAAGAGTTAATGGAGAAAGGATTTATCAGACCAAGTTCGTCGCCGTGGGGAGCGCCAGTTTTGTTTGTCAAGAAGAAGGACGGGAGTTTCAGGATGTGCATTGACTACCGTGCACTCAATGAAGTCACCGTGAAGAATAAATATCCGCTACCCAGGATCGATGATTTGTTTGATCAGCTGAGAGGAGCCGGAGTTTTCTCCAAGATTGATCTGAGATCGGGATACCATCAGTTGAAGATCCGATCAGAAGATATCCCGAAGACTGCATTCTCGTCAAGATACGGACATTATGAGTTTACTGTTATGTCCTTTGGTTTGACGAATGCGCCAGCATATTTCATGAATATGATGAATAAGGTGTTCATGGAGTATTTGGACAAGTTTGTTGTTGTGTTCATAGATGATATCTTAGTTTATTCCAAGACAGAGGATGAACATGCAGAGCACTTGAGGCGAGTGCTGGAAAAGCTGAGGGAATAGCAACTTTTCGCCAAGTTCAGCAAGTGCGACTTTTGGAAGGACAAGGTGGAGTTCCTCGAACATGTAATGACCGCAGAAGGAGTCGCCGTTGATCCAAGCAAGGTAGAAGCTGTGTTACATTGGGAGCAGCCAAAGACCGTGACCCAGATCCGGAGTTTCCTAGGAATGGCAGGTTACTACCGCCGTTTCATTGAAGGCTTTTCGACAATTGCGAAACCTCTTACGCAATTGCTGAAAAAGGAGAAGAAGTTTGCATGGACGCCAGAGTGCGAGAAAGGTTTTCAAGAACTGAAGAGGCGATTGACATCAGCGCCGGTGTTAGTTCTACCGGATGTTAATCAAAGCTTTGATATTTATTGTGATGCATCGCGTCAAGGACTTGGATGTGTGTTGATGCAGAATGGAAAGGTCGTCGCTTATGCATCAAGGCAGTTGAGGCCGCATGAGGAGAATTATCCCATGCATGACTTAGAGCTAGCTGCCGTAGTGCATGCTTTGAAGTTATGGCATCACTATTTGATTGGAAACAGATGTGAAGTATACACGGACCATAAGAGTCTTAAGTACATCTTCACCCAATCAGACCTGAACATAAGGCAGAGGAGATGGTTAGAGTTAATCAAGGACTATAATGTTGGGATCCATTACCATCCAGGAAAGGTCAACGTGGTGGCCGATGCTCTGAGTCGGAAAAGCCATACTGTGAACATGTTGCTAGCCACAAGTCAGGATGAGCTATGTGAGGATCTCCAGAGAATGCAGATTGAGGTCGTACCAGAAGGATTCTTGGCCGCATTGGAAGTGAAGCCTACCCTAGAAGATCAGATCCGAGAAGGACAGAAGGATGATGACAAGATCCGAAGGATTAAGTCCAACATGGATGAAGGCAAGGCAGAGGACTTCAAGATGGATGATTGCTACAGCCATTGAAGGTACCTGAGAGGAAGTGGGAGGAAATCGGAATGGACTTCATTACCGGTTTGCCGAAAACTCAAGGAGGATATGACTCCATATGGGTTATAGTGGGTCGCCTGACTAAAGTCGCCCATTTTATTCCGGTGAAGACCACTTATTCAGGAGATAAGTTAGCTGAATTGTATATGACTAGGATCGTCTGTTTGCACGGAGTGCCAAAGAGAATTGTATCGGATAGAGGTACCCAGTTTACCTCGAGGTTCTGGAATAAGCTGCATGAAGCCATGGGAACCCGTTTGAACTTCAGTACAGCTTATCATCCACAGACGGATGGTCAGACTGAAAGAGTCAATCAGATTCTAGAGGATATGTTAAGAACGTGTGCATTGGCTTGTGCTACCTCTTGGGATAAAAGTCTACCGTACGCCGAGTTCAGTTACAACAACAGTTACCAAGCAAGTTTGCAAATGTCACCATTTGAAGCACTATATGGTCGACCTTGTCGAACCCCGTTGAACTGGAGTGAGACAGGTGAAAGCCGTGTCTTTGGACCAGATGTTCTTCAAGAAGCTGAAGGACAGATTGCCATGATTAGGGAGAGATTAAAGATAGCCCAATCGCGACAGAAGAGTTATGCTGACAACCGTCGCCGAGACCTGAGTTTTGAACCAGAGGATTTCGTGTATCTCAGAGTCACACCGCTCAGAGGAGTTAAGAGATTCCATGCCAAAGGAAAACTCACGCCGAGATATGTTGGACCATTCAAGGTTCTCAGCCGTAGAGGTGAAGTTGCTTACCAGCTAGAGTTACCGCAATCATTAGCAGGAGTACATGACGTGTTCCACGTGTCCCAGCTGAAGAAGTGTCTCCGAGTACCTAAGGAGCAGACACCGCTAGAATCAATTGAGTTGCAAGAAGATCTGACCTACAAGGAGCATCCCGTGAAGATTCTGGACACAATGGATCGAGAGACGAGAAACAAGTCAACCTGTTTCTGCAGAGTTCAATGGAGCAACCACGCGGAGAGTGAAGCAACTTGGGAGCGCGAAGAAGATTTGAAGAAAGAGTTTCCGAACCTATTTCTTTAGAAAGCCCTGAATCTCAGGGACGAGATTCTGTTAAGGGGGGAGGTTTGTAACACCCCAAAATTTTGCTTTTCTTAAATTCATGTGTGATTTGGCACTTTGGTGAATTTTTGGAATTTTCTGGAATTTATTTGGAATTTATTTGAATTTATTCCATTTTGAAATAATTAAAGAATTAAACTTTGCAAATAAAAATTTGTTGGAAATATTTTATTTGAGTCCAAAATGTTCCAAAATATTTTCCAGAATTTTTCCAGAATTTTTCTGAGTCTTTTGCTATTTTTTAATGATTTAATTGAATTTCTGAGAATTTAATTGGATTAATTAAATCGAGTTGGTTTCACTGTTCCTCCGACCGAGCCTGAGTCAGACTCGAGTTCGAGTCCGACCCGAACCCGACCGCGCCCGTGGTCAAGCCGAACCCGTTCGCCCGGAACCCTAACCGCATGACCGTTGGATCTTGATCCAACGGCCACGATTGAGCCACGTCGTCCTCTCCGTGCCGCCGTCGGACTCCGCCGCCGCCTGTGCGTGGGGCCTCGTTTTCCGCGCATATCACGGACGTCGAGGCCCTATTTAATGCGCCGCCACCCGTGTCGGATAGCCCGTTTGCTTGCGCACCCGTAGCCCTAGCCTTCAAGCCCGAGCCGCCGCCAGGCTACCCGCAATCGCTCGCCGTAGTTGGATTGGGTTGCCGCCGCGGTTATTGCCGTTTTCCGCCGTCGTCCGTCGTCCTCCGCCGCCGTTGAGCCCAGATCCAAGTTCCTCGCGTCGAGACGCGTTCGGGAGTGCCAGTCTTCACGCCGGAGGAGCCCCGCAGCGCCGTTGCCGTGGTCGTCGTCCCCGTCTCCGGCCGGTCAGCTCCGCCGCACGCCCTCGCCGGAACCCGAGCTCGGACAGCCGTTGGATCGAGATCGAACGGCTACGGTAAGCCACGTGTAACCCAAACCTTAGAAACTAGATCGGATCTGGACCGTTGGATCAAGATCCAACGGCCCACGATCGGCCACGTCACCTGTAACGTAATCCACGTTACGGGGTTATCGTTATTCTCAACCGTTGGATCAGATTTACCGTGTTCACTCCAACGCGGGATAAATGCCAATTTGATGTATGACACCTTGATTAATTAAATATGTGCCATGACCCCTTGTCACCCTAGTTGTGGATTACTAGTCGGACACTACTAAATTGCCAACATGGGTTTGTAGATCGTTGTAGTATATTGCTTAGACCTGCTACGTGCTCATGACATGATTTTTGGACAATCAAATGTTAATAATGACTTAATGATATATTGAACCTATTTTGGAAAGGTATCATGTGTTGTGATGTTGACGGCACGTGGTGCATGGTAATCAACTGGGTTTTGATAAATAGCTTTTGACCGGGGCATGTGGCAAGAATGATCAGGTGGGCCAGTTGTGGCACCGGGAATGTTGGTTTGGTTCTTCGGGTAGTCTTGCCCTGGTCACCCTAAGGACTTAACCTTGCAAGCCTTTGAACTGAGTCAAGCGTGCAACCACTTGTCCGTAATGGGACAGACCTAGTTGATTAAGTTGCTAATAACATACCTGTGGAACCTCTGGGTGTCAACTACACCGTTTGTGTAGTTGTACGGGGGAGCGTACCGGGGCTGAGGCCAGGTACCCATCTAATGGTGGCTTGACCTAAACTTCGCCTTAGCTAAGGGAAGGGTTAGTGTGCAACACCGGAGAGGACCACTTGTATTGTTAGAAGTCTCCGAAAGACTTTGTTACGGGAACTCGCCTTTGTGGTGTTTGACTGTATCTTGTGGGTGAAGTGCATAACCTCTGCAGAGTGTAAAATCTATTCGAATAGCCGTGTCCACGGTATTGGACATCGCTCGGGAATTACAGTCAAGGGTTAGACTTTCACGAAAACAATTTGGACTTGAAAGGTTGGGTTTGGTTTAAATAAAGATGTTGATGGAAATGTGGACTAGGATCGGGACAGATGTTGATTAAACCCCTGGAAAAGTTATTGATCTTATACTTGTTTCTAGTGCTTTCGAATCTACTTATGTTACTTGTCAAATGTTGTTTACTGCAAACATACCTTGAGTTATTCCTTTGTATCAAGCCATGCATATAGTCTATTAGCTTGCATTCTGTGCATGACATGCTGAGTACCAAGTACTCACCCTTGCCGCAATACAACACCAGTTGAAGAGGAGACTACATCAGCTTTGGAGGAGGAGCTCCAGGAGGAACCGTCTACTTAGGGAGCGAGCCCAGTCAGTTGCCTGTGGTATACTGGATGGCGCCACGAAGTTATCTTATTTTTCGCTGCTATTATTTCTCTCTTAATAAGTTTCGCCCTGCGTGGCATATATTTGTAACTTGATCGTAAGGTCGAGCAACCAGTTTGATTATTTAATTAAAGTACTTTATTAGTATCGAGTGGTATGATTGTGATATTTACCGATGTTAAGACTGTGTGCACTAGCGCGTTCCTGGACTAGTGCTGAATACACAGAGGGTCCGGATTTGCAGATTCGGGTCCCGACAGTTCTCCATCTGGCTATTAAGTCAAGGTTTAGAGAAGGAAATAGGGATAAAGAACTAAGGGGGTAATGTGTAAACACCAACACCAACTCAAAATCAAGAGAGCAGACAACACACAGTTCCGTTCTAGCGTAAATGATAAAAGATTACAGTTATTCTAATGGCACTGTCTCTAGGGTCTAGCAGTCTCGCCCTGCAATGAAGATCCAGCATCCGCTGCCTTAAGCGGGGCCAGCTCTGCTTCTGTGTCATGAAGCATCTGGCGGGTCCTCCTCAGCTCCTCTAAGGTGTCGTGATAAGTGTGATCCATTGCCTGGGTCAAGGCTACCTGGCTAGTGAGTGTGGAAGAGTCCTCAGCTTCAGTGGAGCGAAAAGTGCTGCAGATAATACCTAGCGTCTTGTAGGGGTAGTAGTGGTAGGAAATGCTGCGTAGCTTCATCGAGTAGAGTCGACCTATCGCATAAACAGCTATACGAGCTGCATCATGTACTCCAGCATAGATTGCATGTCGGGACCCGAATTTGCAAATCCGGACCCTTTGTGTATTCAGCACTAGTCCAGGAAACGCTAGTGCACACAGTCTCAACATCGGTATATATCACAATTATACTCAACGAAATAATAAAGTATTTTATTTAATTAAGCCAAACTGGTTGCTCAATCTTATGGTCAAGTTATAAAGATACGCCTCGCAGGGTGAAAACTTATTAAGAGAAATAACTGCAGCAGAAAAATAAAGAAACACGTGGCGCCAACCAATATGCCACAAGCAACTGACTGGGCTCCTCCCAGGGCAACGCAGCAGCGCACAAGAAGAACACCAAGCAACTCAAGGATATTCAGAGGCATCTGAATCTGCAGTGTTCGGATGATGAGGAGAGCGAGGATGAGATCGAGGACCCATTTGCCCCGGCACCTGACGTTTCAGAGTCTGACGATGACGCCGAGCAGTCTGGTTCAGATGAGCCTGGATCAGAGGAGTCCGACTAGCTTGCTCTATTCTCTCCCCTTTCCTCCTTTGTGGTGCTTGATGCCAAAGGGGGAGAGATGAAGACAAATTCCGTCATTGCTTATCAATCATTTCTTCGTGTCTATCTTGAGTTTGCAAGTTTAGTGAACTTTGTTGTGCTTTTGGTTTAAAAACTCTGTGGTTGTTTGTTGGATATTGTCGCTTAAATGCATGGATACTTATGTTGACTTGTTGGATGTTAATGCATTTCTATTGCTTAAATATACTTGTTTGACATGCTTATCTTGTCACATTTATTTGATAATCTCCTATGCAAGGATATAGGGGGAGCTCTTTCAACTCTTTTATCTTTCAAAATGTGCATTTGTTCTCAAGTCCTATCTTAAATGCACATATCAAGGGGGAGTTCATCCTATATTCCTTCTATTCATGTGCTTTATAAATTTGTCTTTAATCGGGTTGTCATCAATCACCAAAAAGGGGGAGATTGAAAGTGCATCTAGGCCCCCTAATTTTGTTTTGGTTGATTAATGACAAACGATTAAAGAATCTAACGTGTTCAACTAGTTTATGAACTGGTGAAAATTTTAAGTAGAGATCATCTACGATCATCGGGCATCCTCAAACTTCATTGAGTAAGAAAAATGGCAACTGCATATGTAATTTTAATTGTTGAGTCATAGGAATGCCGTACTATCAAGAGGGGTGCGTTGAAATTGGTCTAGAGATGGTCTATATGCTTAGATGAATGGTGATTAGTCTCTTGAGAGGTTCCAAGTCTTCTCCCGTGCATTGGAATGTTGTGGTTGTCAAGTTCTTCTCGGATGTTCCGAAGTTAGTTCGAATATTCCGAAGTTGAGACATTCCGATGTGTAGTTGTGCTTCAGTCCGCTGTGTGTTGTTAGGATCGGATATTCTGATATTTTATATCGGATGTTCCGATGCCTGTTGGCTCACAGTTAGGGTACTCTCTGTTTTGTTCGGAAGTTCCGATGCTGGGTATCGGAAGTTCCGATGAGTGTTGTCCTGAAAAGGGTACTCTCTGTCGAGTTCGGACTGTCCAAAGTTTTGCTTCGGAAGTTCCGAAATAGCCGTTTTCCAGTTTGGGAACTCTCTGTTTGGTTCGGATGTTCCGATATTTTAATCGGACATTCCGATGTGGACTTAGATAGTTTTGTTGAGTCCTCATTCTGGGTGTCATCGGATGTTCTAAAGTTGATATCGGACACTCCAATGCACGTAGTTTTCGACCGTTGGAAGCTTTCCAAGTTCTGGTTGTTTGCACTCATCGGATATTCCGATGTTGAGATCGGATATTACGATGTGTGGCTGAGTGCGGGTATAACGGCTAGTTTTGAACCAAAACTATATATACCCCACTCCTCTCCCTTTTGAGGGTAACACACTTCATTTTGGCTGAATACTTGAGCACCTTGAACACACCCTAGAGCTTTCTTGAGCCCTCCTCCTTGATCTTAGTGATCATCTAGTGAGTAAGTGAATTAAGTGTGATTGTGAGCATATAGAAAAATATTGATTCATCTTGAGCACGCAAGAGCATCTCGAAGATCAAGAATTGAGCGCATTCATTTCTCTTGGAGGTTGAAGGACTCCTAGACGGCTAGGCATCGCTCACGAGCTCCCGACGATTGTGGGAAGTCGTGAGAAGTTTGTGAAGGCTTGTTCTGCCTCCGAAAGGGAAGGAACACATAGTGGAACCAAACTTCAAGTGTGACCGAGGTTTGGGAGGAAAGGGTTGGAAACGACCAGGCTCTTTGGGAGCCTCCTCAACGGAGACGTACGATCCCCTCAAGGATCCGAACTCCGGGAAATAATTTTTTTTGCGTCTCGCACTCTCGCTTTTCAATTGATGTTTCTCAAGTCTTGTTGATTTACATTCTTGCGTTAGCTAGTAGACTAGAAGAGTACTTGGACTGCTAGTGTTAAGCTCAGCTCTCTTTTCTCTGAAACGTTCGGATATTCCGACTTAATACCGGAAGTTCCGATATCATCGGAACCTCCGATATTGGATCGGAACGTCCGATACTTTTCCGCTGCATCAAATTGCTTTAAATTTTTTAAAAGGCCTATTCACCCCCCTCTAGGCAATTATCACATCTTTTCAATATTTTATTTGAGTCCAAAATGTCTCAAGGTATTTTCTAGAATTTTTCTGAGCATTTTGTTATTTTTCTTAATTTATTTGAATTTTTGGAAATTATTTTGATTATTAAATCGCTGGAAAACCCACTTGGGTCAAGTACTGTTGGTCCGACCCGAGTCCGATAGAGCCGAACCGCGCCGGATCCAAACCCTATCCGCGCGATCGTCGGATCTCAATCCAATGGCCCAGAGAGCACCACATCACCCGACCAGATCCAGATCGGATCCGTTCGTGCCAGTTGGATCTGGGCTGTTGATCGTGTACGCGTGTGCGGTCGAGATGGCACCACGTCATCCTCTCCGTGTCTGCGCCGGACTCCGCCGCCCGTACCGGCCTCGCCGCGAAATTCGCGCCTATCTCAATGTCCGAGCCGGTATTTAATGACCATGTGCGCGCCCGAGGTTTGTCTTCACCCCCATGCACCTTTTGCCCTTGCCGCCGCCCGTGGAGCTCTGCCGCGCCTGTGATTGCTCATCGGAGTGGAAGAAGAAGCCGTTGCGCTCTTCGCCATTTTCCGCCATCCTCCGCTGTTCTCCGCCGCGACGGAGGCCAGGTCTGGGACCATTGCGACGAGGCGCACCTGGGAGTACCACTCACCTCGCTAGAGCACGTCTCAAATGCCATCACCCGTGTCGTCGTCGTTGGCCCTGGCTAGCCAGCTCCGCTGCAACATCGTCGACGCCCTCGAGCTTAGCCAGCCGTCCGATCAAGATCCAAGGGCCCAGGTTCGTCCACGTCATCATCCTCGTGCAAATCCCAGATTAGATTCGAGCCATTAGATCTAGATTGTACGGTTCGTATTAGATCCCGTGTTACTATTTAGATCTATTAGCAGCTGTTAGATCTAGATCTAATGCACCAGATTAAGCCACGTAGACTCATACTTCACCGGGGTAGATTAGATCGTGACCAGTAGATCTAGATCGTACGGTTATATCCAATTCACGTTGCAAGTGCTAGATGGAATCGTAGCCGTTTGATCTGTGGTGCACGGCTCAGATCGTGCCATGCGTCGGGATCTGGATCATGCCACGTCACCCCCCAGTGATGCGGCGAACTAGATCCAATCTCGACCGTCCGATTCAAATCGAACAGACCAGATCAAACCACGTGGATCCACTGTGGGGAGATTGGATCCAATCGTGACTGTCGGATTTCGAACCAACTGCTCAGATCATGCCACGTCGCATGGAGCCGAAGTGGCGCGGGTCAGCCCCGGTCGTCACTGACGTCATGCATGACGTCAGCAACAGGCCCGCGTGTCAGCCGCTGCATCCACGCGCGCGTGACGTCATGTTGACCTCATGGTGGGGTCTAGCTGTCAGTATCGTTTGGCCGAGCTATGGTGACATCAGGGATGACATCATCCAGTGGGTCCCGCATGTCAGCGACACGTGCACCCGTGGACCGGGTCCACGGTGGACCCGACCCAAACCGTGGACCAGGTTTATGGACCGACTGACGCAAGCATGACGCAATAAATCGATTTTCCTATAGAAAAATAATTCGGCCGAAAACGAATTTATGAAATTGTTTATGAAAGTTATTATTGTTATTACTGGTTTACTGCTTTCAATCTATTATTGATGTTGTGAATGTTGCTTTACTACAAATGAACCTCTTAGCCTAACCTTTGTAATAAGCTGTAACACCCCAAATTTTTGCTTTTCATGTATTTAAATGGTTTTTGCACTTTTGAGAATTTTTAGAATTTTCTGGGATTTATTTGGATTTAATTTGAACTTATTCCCTTTTGAGATAATTAAATAATTAAAAGTTTTGAATAAAATTTTGTTGAAAATATTTTATTTGAGCCCAAAATTTCTCAAAGTATTTTCCAGAATTTTTCTGGAATTTTTCCGATTATTTTGCTATTTTTCTTGAATTATTTGAATTGCTGGAATTATTTTAAATATTAAATCACTGGAAAAACCTAATGGGTTTCACTGTTCCTCTGACCCGAGCCAGACTCGAGTCTGAGTCGAGTTCGACCGAGCCGCGTTCGAGCCAGACCCGAGCCCAACCAAACCCTAACCTACACGACCATTGGATCGAGATCCAACGGCCGAGATTGCGCCACGTCACCCGAGCCCATGCCCGTGCAAACCCGTTCGCGCTCGATGCGATCGTGGCCGTTGATCGTGCACACGTGGATGGCCAGGATGCGGCCACATCACCCGGTCCGAGTCGCCACCGGATTCCACCGCCGCGCACGTGTGGGCCTCATTTTCTGCGGTTTTCACGGACGCCGAGGTCCGTATTTAATGCGCCGCCACTCGTGTCATGACCGTCGTTTCCGTGCACACCTATAGCCCTATGTCACTGAGCTCCAGCCACCGCCATCCGCCTGCAATCACTCGCCGAAGTTGGAATCGTGCGCGGCCGCCGTTTTCCGCCGATTCCCGTCGTTTTCGCCGTCCTCCGCCGCAGTGGTGCCCAAATCTGGGATCCTCATGACGAGACACTTCGGGCTGGACCACGCACTTCACCGGAGACGCACTGAAACGCCGCGCCATTGGTCATCGTCCCTAGCTCCGTTAACCATCGCGCCACCGCGTCGCCATCAGTGCCCCAGAGCTACGTCGACCATCCGATTTAGATCCAACGGCCACAGTGAGTCCATGTAACCACCTCGGTGATTTCACTAGATTAGATCTAGACCGTTAGATCTAGATCCTAGCGTCCAGATGCGTCCATGTCACCCCATACAAAATCCCGTGTTACGGTTTTGGATCTAATATCAACCGTTGGATCAAGATCCAACGCCTCAGATTAAGCCATGTAGCCCCTTTGACCGCACCGTGCTAGATTAGATCTCAGCTGTCAAAGGACGAAGATTGACTTCAAAGCACGCAGAATCGGCGAGGATGAACCACTGGGAGCTGAGACTGCAGGAGTAGCAGATGAGGTGGTTCCTCTGGTGGAAGCCTTGTAGCTCTCTGAGTGGGGGCTTTTACAGCCCTAACCTGAAGAGCAGTGTGCTTGACATCATATTCAAACTGCAGCTGTGTCACCTGATCAATCAAGTGCATGATATACGGAGCATAACCACACCTCCTCCTAGGCTCCTGACCAATGAGTCTAATCTCATTCCAAATAAAGTCAAAGACATCAAATGGTCGCTGATTGTCTCTCATTCTGCTCAGAAGGTTCCTTGTGTAGGAGAGAACATGAGAGGCATCACCTTCTTTAGGAGCCATAGTCTTTTTGAAGAGCCTGTTCAGAATAGTAAAGAAGGGCTTCATACCCTTGGTATTCCCTTCATCATAATCAGCATTTTCTTCATACAGAAAACCCAGATTGGATGCTCCTAGCGGATTCTCATTGTGGATCTAATCCTTGTCCCTAGAATCTGCCTCTGTGAACTCAAGTAGTCAGGCAAACTGTGCATAGGTAGCCTCATACCAAGTTCCTTCAGTCATCCAGTGGAGAGTAGAGACTCGATCCCTGGAGACATACATTGTTGCATAGAACTGAGCGATGATTTCCACATTCCAATCATGTGAAAGCTCATGATTCTCTTGATGCCAGTTCTTTCACAAGCAGCAATAATCTCATTGAAGATAGCATCCTCTGCCGCTGCCATGTATTCCCAATCAACACACTGCATCAAGATAACAGGATTCTTCCTTGGAAGAATGACTGACTCATAGAAATCCTGCTGAAAAAACGTCCAGAAACGAGAATCAGTGGAAAACCTGTCTATCCTCTTGGGATTCTCCTCTCGTGCTTTTCGGACTTGAGCTGCTTTGCCCTTGTAGCTTACCGGTTTTCTTTGGAGCCTCGGGTTCCTTTCAGGCTTTCTCAGGCGTGGTATGTCTCAAGCTTGAGATCCTGAAGCAACTGCAATTCCCTTGCCTTTCCTTGAAGGCAAAGGTGCTCCACGTGGCACATTCACTGTCTGAGCAGCCTGAGAGGGTTCATTGATTGAAATACCAGGCTGAGATCCCCTGGTCACAACTCGCTTAGTCCTTGTCCCGGTTGGTGTCTTGCGTTTCCGAGAAAACGTGACTTTAGCTGAACCCGCAGGGGGCTGATCACCTTGGCTGGGATCCATCGAAAAGATCTGGTAGGAAGTGAACTCACTGAGATAGATGGAATTAGAAAGAATTCTGGTGTTAGAGCTGTACTGTCCTTATCGGAAGTTCCGACTTTACATCGGAAGTTTTGACACGAGATATCGGAAGTTTCGAAGTTTTCGGTACAACCCTAAAACTAGGAATTCGACAAGATCGACCGATAGAATTTGATGAAACTTGGGATCTAGACAGAGGAGGACTAGAGCAACAAGTTTACCGAAAGAAATTTGAGCAAGAATTCCAAAGGACAAGGAATCTCAAGATTAGGGTTCTAGATTTACCTGAGAACACGAAAAACAAGATTGAAATGAGTGAGAGTCCTTCAATCCGAAGCAAATCCTTTCTTGGGGAGTGATCGGAGTTTCCGTAGGGTCGGAGACTCCGAAGACGATAAGATATGAAATGAGGGAAAAGCGTACGGAGGCTAGAGAAATAAGGAAATGAGTGGAGGGGCCAACCGAACGGTCCTTTTCAAGCGTTTACACACACTTCGGACATTCTGAACTGTGGTTCGGATGTTCAGAACGGTAAGAATCCCTGGAATATCGTATAGTTCGATATAGATTTCGGAAGTTCCGAAGAGTTGAGGTTTCCAGCGAAACTCCAGCTGAGCAAGCTTCGGATATTCCGATACTAAACTTCGGATGTTCCGAAGAAGCTGAATTCATAGAATTTCGGAAGTTCCGATGTCCGGGTCGGAAGTTCCGAAGAGTTTATTTTTCCAGCAGACAGGAAGGAAAAGATAGGATTTCAGAGAGTGAAAGAATTGAGACTTTGAGCCAATGAACTTGGAAGTCATCCCACTTGTGATCAGAAGGCATCACAACAATGAAAGCAATGATCAGGAGACAAATGACTAGAGATGCGACCAACAATAAAGAATTTTCAAAGACAGTCAACTGTTTTTGCAAACATTTTATTTCAAAATTAAAATGAGAAGAAACAATCAAATGCGAGCAAGATGTCAAGTCACATTCCGATAGTCTAGTACATTTAGCTCACTTCTCAACTCGCAAAAGCGTATCTCATCTAGAGGTTTGGTGAATATATCGGCCAATTGTTTCTCGGTTCTCACATAGGTAATGTCAATGTCTCCTTTTAGTGAGTGATCCCTAAGAAAATGGTGGCGGATATCTATGTGCTTGGTCCGAGAGTGTTGGACGGGATAGTTGGCTATCTTAATAGCACTCTCATTATCACATAAGAGTGGCACTCTATCCAGCCTTAGTCCAAAATCCCTCAAAGTTTGCCTCATCCATAGCAATTGTGCACAACAACTTCCTGCGGCAATATATTCGGCTTCGGCGGTGGATAGAGCTACTGAGTTTTGTTTCTTTGAGGACCAAGAGACTAGTGATCTACCTAAGAATTGGCAAGTCCCCGAGGTACTTTTTCTATCCACTTTGCAACCTGCATAATCAGCGTCCGAATATCCAATCAAATCGAATTTTGATCCTTTAGGATACCAAAGCCTTAGATTTGGTGTGTGAACTAGATATCTAATAATTCTTTTCATGGCTACTAGGTGACACTCTCTCGGAGCAGCTTGAAATCTTGCACACATACAAACACTAAGCATAATATCTAGCCTAGATGCACAGAGATAAAGTAATGAGCCTATCATGGATCGATATACCTTTTGATCCACAGGATTACCTTCCTCATTTAGACCGAGATGTCCGTTGGTTACCATGGGTGTATGAATTGGCTTGGTGTTCTCTATGTCAAACTTCTTGAGCATATCCTTGATATATTTTGTTTGACATAAGAATGCCCCTTCCTTGAGTTGTTTGATTTGAAATCCGAGGAAGAATTTTAGCTCACCCATCATCGACATCTCAAACCTCTTTGTCATTAACCTACTAAATTCCTCACAAAAGTTCTTATTAGTAGAACTAAATATAATATCATCGACATATATTTGGCATACAAATAAATCATCATCAACATATTTTGTGAACAGAGTAGGATCGACTTTACCAATTTCAAAACCCTTTTTAATAAGAAAATCCTTAAGGCATTCATACCATGCTCTAGGTGCTTGCTTAAGCCCGTAGAGCGCCTTATGGAGTTTGCATACGTGTGTAGGGTTCTTGTGATCCTCCATCCCTGGCGGTTGCTCAACATACACTAGTTCGGCAATTGGACCATTAAGGAAGGCACTCTTGACGTCCATTTGAAAAAGCTTGAAATCATGGTGAGTAGCAAATGCAACCAATATATGAATTGACTCTAATCTAGCAACTGGAGCATAAGTCTCACCAAAGTCCAAACATTCGATTTGAGTGTATCCTTGAGCTACCAACCGAGCTTTATTTCTTGTGACAACTCCGTTTTCATCTTGTTTGTTGCAGAAGACCCATTTGGTTCCAATCACATTTTGATTTGGCCTTTCCACCAATGACCATACTTTGATTCTAACAAAGTTGTTGAGCTCTTCACGCATTGCCATCACCCAATCCGGATCCTTTAATGCATCTTCTACCTTCAAGGGTTCCAAAGTAGACACGAAAGAGTAAAATTCACAAAAATTTGATACTCTAGAACGTGTAGTTACCCCCTTTTGGATATCACCAAGGATGTTATCGACGGGGTGATCTCTTTGGATGCTTTCATGCACTCTTGGATGTGGCACTTGGGATGTTTGTTGATGTAACACCCCGGCATCTAGCATGCCTAAATTCTACCAAACAAAGGCTAAACAACAACTAAATACCATAAATTAAGATAAATTACAGCAAAGGAGTAAATGCTAGAACCAAAAATTTCAGCAGCATCTCCTTTATTTTTCCATGAATTGAAGCAACAACAATATGATCACAGAATATAGTATAAAATATGACATCTAAATCATCAATAATAAAGATTCTAGCAGCAGTATAAGACTAGAATAAAGATTCCAACCATCTCATGAGCCAAACGAAGTAAATGAGGAAACCAAGCACACAAATTAACCATCACAATTTAAAGAAAGGAACATGTCATTGTTTATATGTGTGATGCTAAGTGATGACGTGTGACTAGCTCCCTTTCCCGCATGTCGGTTTCATGGTACCTAAGAAAAACAACATAAACACAAGCGTGAGTTCATCACTCAGCAATTATATTGCAATGGAACAAGAAAATACATTCTAATACCTTCATCACCACTTTTCACATACGACATCATACACATCTCATATTCATAGCATAAGCATATCATTGACATCATCATATATCATCATCATATAACATCCTCATATAATGCAATGCAATGCAGTGCGATGCACATATCTCCTGGAAACTCATACCGGTATGGTTGAGTACACACCCGTCGGTGTGCACCCTCTCCCCCCTTCCATCCCGAAGATGGAGGGTGCCTACTCCTCGCTTCCATACACCGCGGTGGATGGAATCACGATGTAGGACTTACTCATTGGCTCTCCGGAATAGTCATAACTTTCTCACCGACCTTCCCCGGACTAGTTATGACTTTCTCACCGCGCGGGCCATGTATCATGCCATGTATGCAAACATGCCAACATCATAAATAACTTGTATATTAACACATGGCATCATAACATAATAAGCATATTCATCATATCATGGCAATCATTAAAGCATGGCATGTGAACATATCATATATTCAATTTCAATCTCAACCAATCTAGCAAACCATAACCCGCTACCCATTCCAATACACTTGCCTCAACCACGGGCGACGGATTGGCGAGAAGTAGAAGTGTGAAATCATGTGCTGAAAAATTGGCTTAGAATTGATTTTGCAAAATGTGTTTGTTCATGTGTTTTGATAATTTGACAAGAAATAGTAAGTTTCGCTTTGGCGCCGGACCAAACTTAAAGAAAACAGTAAGTTTCCCATCTACAACGGACCAAGTTTTTGGGTCTGTCGTGGACGTGCTTTTGAGATCATGAGCCGAACTCAATTTTCCAAGAAACCAGTAAGTTTTGCATGTACGTCGGACCAATTTCTTTGGTCAGTCGTGAACGGCTTTTTGAGGATTGATTTCGCATGTACGACGGACTGATTTTTTTTAGTCTGTCGTGAACGTGTTTTCGCCGGAATGATTTCTTCTTGAAACCGAGACTTTCACTTGTTCACCGGACCGATTTTGTTGGTCCGTCGTGAATGGTTTCTTGAGTGACTTTTTCATGTGTACGTCGGACCATATTTTTTGGTCCGTCGTGAATGCGTTTTTGCTCGATTAGGGTTTTGAGCAAAATTGGAATTGTGTTTGATTTGTTTTTGAGATTATGAAATTTGTGAGAATTTCATGATTCTTGAAGTGGACTTTATGCAATGCTCGTGTGAGTATTTGCATGGATTGATGTGAGTTAAGTCGTGGACTTGTGTTCGGAATTGTTTTGTGGTTTGTTCATGTGCAGGTATTGCTCGAAGACGAACGTGGTCGATGACGGGACCAGAACTAGGTTCATGGAGGAGCTGAGGTTCGGGACTAGGTTCAGGGGGAACTGAGGTCTTGGTGGTCAAGGATGTCATGCGGGACGTTCGGGCTAAGAGAATGGTGCACATGAAGAATGGTTAGTCACGTGAGAATGGCAGGAGGTCATTCGCGTGCAAAGTGTTAGTCACGTGAGTATGGCAGGTGGCCATCTGGCGTGCAAAGTGTTAGTCACGTGAGTATGGTAGGGTTGCCATACGCGTGCAAGAGTTGTACTTGGCCAGGTTGGGCCAAGTAGAGTTGTGTTGGATACAGATTCCTTCTAGGGAATAGGAATCGTATTCAGAACTCCTTGTGGGTTGGTGCTTTAAATAGGAGGGGTTGTCTCCTGTTGAAGCGCATCGAATTGAGGAGAGCTAGGCGCATAGAGCCTTGGGCTCAAAGTTTAGGGTTTGTACTCTTTTGATGGGAGTACTTTAGACAAAAGAAATAAAGATCAATTCTTCTATTTCCCGCATTGCTTCAACGTTCTCTTTTTTGTTCTTGTTTGCATGCTTGTTCTAGTTCTAGATTGGTTTTTGTTCTTTAAGTTTTATCTTGATTTGATCCATCAAAAACCTCTCTAGGGTATTGATCTAGTGTTTCTCAAAGTCTAGTTGATCAATCTTTTGTCGTTCTTGTTTAATCTTGAAGTTTTGATTAGATTGATTCTCGTCAAGTTCTGGATCAGCAAGCTTGCGAAGCTCATAACTTTTGATCTGTAAGTCCGATCGAGCTGATTCTTTTTGGGTTCGATTCGTATTGGAATCTAGTTTCTCGTGTCCAAATTTGATATCAATCTAACGGTTGGATCTCCGAGAATTTGCGTTTTACCGAACCTCTGTCATTCTGTTTTTGTCGAAAACGAGGCAATTATTTGGTTCTGTTATGGGGTGAACTTTTAATAGATCAAGAATTTGGTTTTAGCTTCCGCACAATCATTCACCCCCCCTCTGATTGCTATATTCGTATATTTCGATCCTACAAGTGGTATCAGAGCAAGGTTTTTCTAATCTATCTTAATCGGTGATTAGATCAATGGATCATTATTTGACAAAACCTTGTGTGTTCAATGGTGTTGATTTTCAGTTTTGAAAGGTCAAGATGGAGGCGTTCATCCAAGCTCAGGGATTCGCAATTTGGGAGAAGGTCTACAAGCCATATGAAGTCCCTGCAAACGACAACGTCAACGACACCAATCGCACACATGTTGAAGCAAACAGCAAGGCGCGCAACTTGATCATCCAAGGCTTGGGACGTAGCGACTTCGATCGTGTGATTCATCTTCGATCCGCATATGAGGTATGGAAATCTCTTTGTGATTACCATGAGGGTTCTAACACTATTAAAGAGGTTCGTCAAGATCTTTACAAAAAAGAATACATGCAATTTGAGATGAAACCCGGTGAGTCGCTAGATGATTTTTTTGCACGTTTCAATAAAATTCTTAGTAATCTTCGTGCTGTTGGAGTTAGCTTTGATGATACTGCTAATGCTAGACAATTGCTTGGTGCTTTAGACATGTCTATTTGGGAGATGAAAGTTACATCCATTAGAGAATCTACTGTCATGAGTACACTTACTTTAGATGTTTTTTATTCTAAGTTGAAAACTCATGAATTAGATGTTTTTGCTAGAAAGAATGATCATAAATCAATTGCTTTGACATCTCAATCTAGCATATCTCATAATAGTGCTGCTTCAAGTTTTGCTCTATCCTTCTTGTCTTCATTAACCGATGAACAGATTGAGCAATTCCCAGAAGAAGACTTATCACTACTCTCTTCTCGCTTTAACAAAGCTTTGCAAAATGTGAGAAAGAGAAAGAGAGGTGGTGGTGATCCTCCAAGATGCTATGAGTGTGGTGATCTCGACCATATTCGTCCAAATTGTCCTAAACTTGCAGGTAAAGCATCAAGGGAGGAGAAGGACAACGACAGAAGAAAAGAGAAGAAGAAGTTCTCTCCAAGTGATAGAAAGAAGAAGAACTTCATCAACCGCAAAGTTGTCCATCGAGTTCTTTCCGCTCTTGAACAAGTCAATTTGAGCGATGTGGATTCGGAGAGCAGCGAGGATGATGCAACTCCAAGCAAGCATGAGTTGACGGGGTTGTGTCTCATGGCTAAAAGCAGCAACAGCTTTACTGAGGACGACCACGACAACGACTTCAATGAGGTAGATCCTTCTTACGATGAATTAGCTATTGTTGTTGCTCGACTTGGTAAATTGCTTGATAAACGTGACAAGAAAATTAAGAAACATGATTTTGTTGTTGAGTCATTGAATGCTGAAATTGCTAGACTTAAAACCTTGATTCCTGATGATGATGCTTGCAAATCATGTGACTTAATTTATAATGTGCTTACTTTGCTTAGGAAAGAACATGTTACCTTGTTAGAGCAAATCAATGCTGAAAATGAGAAAAATAAGAAACTTGTTAAACATGCTAGTTGTTCTACCATTGATTTACATGATACAACTCCATGTTCTATATGCTCCATACTAGAATTGAAGTTGCATGATGCAAATGCTAGGGTTTCTCAAATGACAGAAGATTTGCTTACACATGAGGTTCTTTCATGCTCAACTTGTCGCAAGCAAAAAGGAAAAGTGGACGTTCCCTGTAATAATTGTTTAACTCTTTCTCGAAAAATTGATTACTTGGAAAAGTCATTAGAACGTTTCACTAAAGGAAAGAAAAACCTAAACATGATCTTGGATCAATCAAAAGTCAGCACTCATAACAAAGGTTTAGGTTTTGATTCTTATGCTCATCATAAATCACATGCTCCCACTGTTGTCAAAACACTTGAAAGTGGAAAATTTGAAATTATCAATGAGCCTAAGAAAACTGTCTTTAAATCACGGGTCTTTTATCTTCTACTATGATGAATGCAAAATGTGCTTCTACTGTTAAAGCAAAACATCATGTTAAGTACACTTGCACTCATTGTGGTAGAGATGGACATTTAGTAGACTTTTGCTTTAGACTAGCTACACAACAAAAGAGAGAAAGGTTTAATGCTAGGTCTAATTTCAGAAAGGCACACTCTACTTCTCATTATGTGCCTAGGGTGAAACAAACACCTTTTGTTTCTAAAAACACGGAAAAAGGCAAATCTGTTTTTGTACATAAGAATACTCGTGTTGTGCCTATCACAGCGTCGTGTGTCTCAAGATCGATTCCTAAACATCTTATTTCTAACCCCAAGATCGAGGCCTCGACAATTTCTGCTTCTATGTAGGCTTCTCACGAGGAAGGAGAACATGTGGCTAGTGAATTTGGATGCTCACTTCATATGTTCAGTGATAAGTTTTGGTTCTTCTTCACTCGTGCATTTCATGCTAAAAGTGTTGCCTTTGGAGATACTTCTTCCACTTCTGTTTTCGCAAAAGGCACTAGTCCAAATGATGCAAGTACATGTGCATATGTTCAGGGGGAGAGTGTCTTTGTTCATAAAAGATGATGATGATGCTGTTGAGGATGAGATAATTGGAGGTTTACATGAGAGACTCTTCCCACGTGCTTGTGTGTGCTTGTTTTCAAGCTTCCCACGTGCTTCACATCAACAAGCGTTCAAGTGAACTTTCGAGTATCTCCATGGTACTCAAGATTTTGGCATTTGGCTTTCTGCTTCCTTATGCATTAGTTTAAGAGCTTATTCTGATGTTGACTTTGGAGGATGTTGAATTGATTTGGTTCGTGCCACCTCTTGAGTAATCCCCTTTCTTGAGCATATTGATACTGGATTTCACTTTCTTAGAGATCATGTTGAAAAAGAAAATATTGTGCTTCATCATGTGGATACTGAACATCAATTGGCAGACATTTTCACAAAACCTTTGTCTTCTTCTCGTTTTGCTTTTATTCAGGGAGAACTTGGGATTGTTCATCCAATGGGTTTGTTTTGAGGGGGAGTTTCATTGCCAAGTTCTTTCACTTAATGAGCTCACTTTATCATATTTCTTTATATATTTTGTAATTGTGCTAATATATGATAATCTAAATTGTTCCACTTGAACTAAAAATGACTTTGCGGAATTCCTTGGTTTGATTGCCTATAGTTAAATACTCTGTGATATCTCACTCTTCTAGGTTTGATATTGAATCCTCTTGACAAATTTGGGCTATGAAGCAAGTGTGGTTTCAACTTTACTCTTTCATAAGACCTTTTAATCACTTTTGCATGTTTATAAGCAAAGAAAAATGAAAAGAAAAGGGAATCAATAAAAAAGGGTTGTTAAAAGCAAAAGCCTCAAGTTATGAGCTTCAGGATGCTTTCCCTAAAAGATAAGATGTATGCTTCAAGCATGCCATTCCCTCAAAAGACAAGAAGTATGCTTCAAGCATGCCACATGCAGTTTACTGTTTAAAGATTAAATTGGTCCACTAGATTGGAGTTGAAACTACTTGCTCGCTCTGATTTGTTAGTTGCTTCAACTTTGAGCCTTTGTTTTTCTACTAAAGGTTTTGCTTAGTACTTGGCTATAGTTGACTGAATTGAGGTTGAGATGCATGTCATTCCCTAACTTGCTAAAATCACATCAAGATCATGTATTTTGCATATTATGTGATATATAAGGTTATATGATCGAATGAGCTCATCTTTTCCTATCTTGGCACTCCCTTGTTTCTTCTTGTGAAATCATTGCTACAAGAAAATTTTTGAACAAATTCTCTCTTTTGTACTCTTGATGAATCTATTGTCAAAGGGGGAGAAATTTGGGAAGAAGTTGAAAAAAGGGGGAAAAGTTTTTGGGGAGAAGTTGAAAAAAGGGGAAAAAGTTTTTGGAAATTTGAGAAGTTTGGAGAATTTTGAAATTTTTTGGGCACATTGCACATTCACTCACATTTTCCTTCTCAGGGGGAGTTTTTGTTTTGCTTTTTGGTCAAAGGGGGAATTCTGTGTTTTCTTACTTTGGTCTTTGATCCTTTGGATTTCAAAATCTTTTGTAAAGTGAATGCCAAATGTTCAATTCTAAGTGGTGTTGCCAATGTTTTCATTAAGGGGGAGATTGTGAAATCATGTGCTGAAAAATTGGCTTAGAATTGATTTTGCAAAATGTGTTTGTTCATGTGTTTTGACAATTTGACAAGAAATAGTAAGTTTCGCTTTGGCGCCGGACCAAACATAAAGAAAACAGTAAGTTTCCCATCTACAACGGACCAAGTTTTTGGGTCTGTCGTGGACGTGCTTTCGAGATCATGAGCCGAACTCAATTTTCCAAGAAACCAGTAAGTTTTGCATGTACGTCGGACCAATTTTTTGGTCAGTCGTGAACGGCTTTTTGAGGATTGATTTTGCATGTACGACGGACTGATTTCTTTTAGTCTGTCGTGAACGTGTTTTCGCCGGAATGATTTCTTCTTGAAACCGAGACTTTCACTTGTACACCGGACCGATTTTGTTGGTCCGTCGTGAATGGTTTCTTGAGTGACTTTTTCATGTGTATGCCGGACCATATTTTTTGGTCCATCGTGAATGCGTTTTTGCTCGATTAGGGTTTTGAGCAAAATTGGAATTGTGTTTGATTTGTTTTTGAGATTATGAAATTTGTGAGAATTTCATGATTCTTGAAGTGGACTTTATGCAATGCTCGTGTGAGTATTTGCATGGATTGATGTGAGTCAAGTCGTGGACTTGTGCTCGGAATTGTTTTGTGGTTTGTTCATGTGCAGGTATTGCTCGAAGACGAACGTGGTCGATGACGGGACCGGAACTAGGTTCATGGAGGAGCTGAGGTTCGGGACTAGGTTCAGGGGGAACTGAGGTCTTGGTGGTCAAGGATGTCATGCGGGACGTTCGGGCTAAGAGAATGGTGCACATGAAGAATGGTTAGTCACGTGAGAATGGCAGGAGGTCATTCGCGTGCAAAGTGTTAGTCACGTGAGTATGGCAGGTGGCCATACGCGTGCAAAGTGTTAGTCACGTGAGTATGGTAGGGTTGCCATACGCGTGCAAGAGTTGTACTCGGCCAGGTTGGGCCAAGTAGAGTTGTGTTGAATCTGATTCCTTCTAGGGAATAGGAATCGTATTGTAACTCCTTGTGGGTTGGTGCTTTAAATAGGAGGGGTTGTCTCCTGTTGAGGTGCATCGAATTGAGGAGAGCTAGGCGCATAGAGCCTTGGGCTCAAAGTTTAGGGTTTGTACTCTTTTGATGGGAGTACTTTAGACAAAAGAAATAAAGATCAATTCTTCTATTTCCCGCATTGCTTCAACGTTCTCTTTTTGGTTCTTGTTTGCATGCTTGTTCTAGTTCTAGATTGGTTTTGTTCTTTAAGTTTTATCTTGATTTGATCCATCAAAAACCTCTCTAGGGTATTGATCTAGTGTTTCTCAAAGTCTAGTTGATCAATCTTTTGTCGTTCTTGTTTAATCTTGAAGTTTTGATTAGATTGATTCTCGTCAAGTTCTGGATCAGCAAGCTTGCGAAGCTCATAACTTTTGATCCGTAAGTCCGATCGAGCTGATTCTTTTTGGGCTCGATTCGTATTAGAATCTAGTTTCTTTTGTCCAAATTTCATATCAATCTAATGGTTGGATCTCCGGGAATTTGCGTTTTACCGAACCTCTGTCATTCTGTTTTTGTCGAAAACGAGGCAATTATTTGGTTCTGTTATGGGGTGAACTTTTAATAGATCAAGAATTTGGTTTTAGCTTCCGCACAATCATTCACCCCCCCTCTGATTGCTATATTCGTATAATTCGATCCTACAAGAAGGCACTCCCAGGGTCACACCACCTGCACATAGGTACCACAGACTCACAATCATATCCACAAAACAGTACGCAAACACTCTTCTACCCCGACATCGCAAACTACTCGCAAAACCCAAAAATAGAGGTTCTGCCCGTCGGGGCAGCAGCCTTCCAAAAGGCATAACTCGGGTTCTAAGACTCCGAATCAACTAAACGAGTACATCCTCACGTAGCTTAGGAAATTTCCTAACTTTTTCTAAGTATACGGGAAAAATGATTCGGACTCTAAAGTGGTTTAATCTACAGAATACCGTGATCTGTTCCAATCACGCCACAGTTTTTAACACATTTGGTAAAACAAGCATAACTTTTAAACGGCTGGGCGGAATTGGACGTTCTTTCTATCTACTGAAAGGTATTGAAATTACCTACAACTTTTTCAACAGGTGGCCGACGAAAGTCCGAATCTAAATTGGCGAAAACCCAAACCCTAGGTCGACTGCTCAATCTGCCCGAAACAGAGAATGTGGCAACTCTAGTTTTCTCCCAAATCTACCCATGGACAGCACCACCACTTGATCTAAAAATATGAAATTAACCCTTAGAAAAGATCCTAGACCAACCCCAAGAATCCCCGTGGCCATACCTTTGCCCGACGAACGAAAACCCAACGGATCTCCTCCCGGTTCGCGCGATCTCCTTCCTCGCTCCAAATCCACCGGATCTCCTTGTCGCGGAGCGCTCCAATGGATGGATCTGCGGGATGGTGAGGTGGAGAACTCCCTTAGGGCAGCAAGGGGTGGTGGAGAGGTGAGGAGAGGGGCGCATGGGGCTTGGGAGGTGGCTGCTAGGAGAGGTGGAGGCAAGGGGTGGAGGGGAGAGTGGGGGGGCGGCTAGGGTTGAAAGGGGGGTGCGCACACAGCAGTTGGAGGCGCACAAGGGGCTGGGGGAGGCCTCCAACCAAATCTCCTACTCCCAAAAGGACTCAAACTCCTCCCCACCAAAGCTCACGACCCTTTCCCTTAGGCCCAAGCTCCCTCGGGAAGGCCAAACTCCCGGAAACGCAAATAAACCTCATACCGTATGGTTTCAACCTCCAAATCCACATTTCATAATATTTTTCCCCTCAACATTCACATTTTATAAGGTTACGACACTCCGTGGTGTCACATTCTCCCCCCCTTCAACAGGATTCGACCTCGAATCCAAGACATGCCACTACGCCAAACCAATAACACACAGAGATCTAATCTTCGCGGTTCAAACCTGAAGAAAAGAGATTTGGGTAAAGCTCGCCTCCGTGAGACTTCAACTCCCAGGTCGCTTCTCTAAATAAAACCACTGGAATTTACACTGATCGAGACTCGATGATAGGACGCCTAGGTTCGAAGACCAACAACTCTAACGATGACTCGCAATCAACACTTGCGAGAACTTTACTCAACTTTGAAACACAAAGTACTCACATATGGTCTCAGCACGACCCCAAGCGATAAGATAAATCCTTAAACAGCCCACAAAAGAAATCGGTCTCATACTCCTCGTTCTATGCATTCCTTGGCACTGAAGTGCCCGATCCCTTTAACTAATGCTACTCTCCAGAAGAACACGGTACCAACCTCCCTTCTGTGGTTCCTTGTACTCAAGACGACGCGAAACAGGAGAGAAACAACATTCTAAGATTACCACCAGAACGAACAACCTACTTTATATCCAGGATCCGTAAGACTCGCGCAACAGAAACGACCGAACGTTCCCCTGCGGTTGACACAACTCGCTCATTGACCAACGACAAAAAGATCCAATACACTTCAAAAGGAAAAGTGATTACTAGCAACCATCAAATGGTCCACTTAATAATTTAATCAACCCTACCGAGGAACACCTCAATGACACAATTCTCCAAGAAGGTTTGCATTGAGTCATACACAACCTTCCACTCAAAGGATCACGATAAAGAGTACAATCATTGAGTAAGCTCAACCGTAAAACATGAACCCAATTGGTCCACATACAACAACTCAAACCCCAAAGCGCTAAAACCACTTTGGAAAGGATCCGACAACATCCAAAGAGCACACATTTTATTTTTTTCTAAACCAAATCGCAAAGAAAACTCAAACCTCTAACACCACAGCCAAAATACCACAATTTATTCATTCTTTCTTTTCATACTAGGAAGAAATGGAAATCACGATACATGACGAGAATGCACACTTTTCAAGAGCACTCTGGATTAGTCATATATCCATATACGACTTTCTCACCGACCTGGCTCACCGACTCATTTATCATTGAACATTTATAAACGATGCCATGCTTCGTTTTCACCATTCGCTCATCATGTAACAACAATACCGAAAAGTCATTCACCAAAAGACTACTTCCTCGGTATCACATGATTGAAACACACATAACATTGACGGTTGCGCTACAACATATAGACTATGACGACAGCATAGTTGACAGTGAAACACCACATCGCCTCACCTCCCACATCAATTGAAAACTGAACTTGCAAAACATTGCATTTCATCCAAATTCAACATTTTGGAAGAGAACATCAAAATTTCAAGTCGAGCATCTGCTCCCACAACCGTCACAAATTTTCTCAAAGAGAGGGAAACTCATTTCCAAAAGGGAACACCTCACTAACAAAAACACTTTATAAAACTTTCATAAAATCCACCTTTTTGAAGCACTCGCAGACATCACACACATTATGCAAATAAATCCAACTCCAATCAATAAGAGTTACAAATTAAATCTCAAGAGTTTCCAACACAACCCACTATGTCCATCTGCTTCCGTTAAAATTTATTCCAAAGATAATTCAGGGTGAACACGAAGGAGCGCGATCCACTCAAAATCTTTTGGGTGTAAATTCATACTCATAGCACAAATTAAACAAAATAGCCAAAACCAAAGATTGGCACCATTAGCTACGGGTTTTAGGGAACCTCGGAAACACAATACAAGGAATACCTTGACCGAAGGCATTCAACCAAAATGGCAAACAACCACACCAGTTCAAAAGGTTTTAAACACCAACTCAGCATGAATCCCACAATAACTTGTATTCCACTACACTTACCATTTAAGCATTCAATAATCACTATTTACTCATCAAGAGAGTCCAACCGGATTTAACAAAATTTACAAAACAATTTCTTTCTCTAGTTACCATTCCCAACACTTTTTAATTAAGGTTTAAGATGCTTATCACAAAGGCACCCAACCAAGACTACATTGACATGATCCCCACGGATCACCAAATCATATAACAATGTACTCTATATTTCAAACATAGTACTTCAACAGCTACTTGAGCATCGTCAACCTATCAATTTTATATTATCCATACATCAAAATCTTGACAATTGAAACTTGTTCAATCAATAAAATGACTTCAACAAATAAGTAATATCTCTACCAGATAAAATTCGTAAAGAGGATTCTAAGATATGCATTCATTAAGATTAAAATCTTGCATCATGATTATTATCCATTGTTCATCCCATCACAACATGTACTCGACATAATACCACAGTTTTACACTTTTCTTCTATTGGATCAATGGTTTCTAATAATTAACAACACTACTAAGGCATCAATATCAATTATTTGCATAATCATCAATCAACAACATTGCTTTTAGCTACCTTACACATAGGTTGCAACAAAATTTTCACTACACAACATACTCCAACTATTAAATTAAATTTAATAAGTTAGATCAGCACAATGTTCTTAAAACAACAACCAGACCTATGTTTTTTTTTCAATTGAGATCGGTACTAGCATTAACACTGCCCTTAACAACATCATTAACAATAAGTCTTATGTCTTCTCAATTGATATCAATACTAGCATTGTAGAGACACAACTGCATACTTCCAAATATACTAGTAGTTTGCAACAACATAAATAGCAACTCTAATCAACTTCCAAATTAAAGCCACTAGTCAACATGATTAAATTTTTCTATTAACCCGTTAGATTAGAACATCTTTAAACAACCAGCAAAGTTTCTTTAACAGTATCATTAATTTACATCATCTTAATGTTCTGACTATGCAACAAGGTTTAAACCTTTAACATTAACGAGGAACATAAGCACTTTTAAAGCAAGGCAACAGATTCTAAGAATGTACATTAACCCATTTAATCATTCTCACTACAGAGTAAACTACAACACTAGTAGTTTATTTTGTAACATCCTCAGTTTCGCCTTCTGGAGAAAAACCTAATTTAAATAAGCTAAATTCAAAAGTTGGGAGTTTCATTGGTGTTTATATTAACCTGGCATCCATTCCTATACAAAATCGGGATTTAATTCCCCTCCGGTCGAAAAATCGGATTTTCCAGTTCCCGCCGGTACCCGAAATTTCACCTGAGTCCAAAAATGCTCCAAAAATCCCAAAACCACTTCAATTGTGTCCCAAATATTCCAAAATGATTTTACGAACCATTCCTCGGATTTTGGGATCTCCGTTCCTATTTTATCTCGCGCGGCTTTTGTTTAATGCCTGCGATCCGCGCCCGAATATTTAATTCCACAAATTTCATCCAAATTTAGCGGAACCAATTTTATTGGGTCCCAAATATTCTAAAATAACTCTAGGAATTTTTTCGGAATTTTTAGACCATTTTTCCTAATTTTTCTCTAGGGCGAATCATTTACGTAATTCCCGGCCAATCGCGTGCTGCCACGTGTCACTGCTACAGTGTCATCTTCAACCTCATGCCATGGAAGAACAGAGAAGGAGCTCTTGCAAGCATTCATGGCTAGGGTTGTCTTTAAACCCTCATATCTCCTCCATCCCAACTCCAAATCACGAAGTGCCGGTTCCGTTGAATCCGTAGCGACGATCTCTTGCCATTCCCCACCATCACTCGCCGCCAATCTCGCCGGAATTCGCACGAACGGTCAAAAACCGAAATGCAATTAAATGCCCATAACTCGGCCGTTTCAACTCCGTTTTGCGTGAATCCACCTCCATTCTCTCCGTATAAGAACCCCCGTCCCGGTGGTATGAGCCTCCTTTGGCCTCTCCCATTCGTTCATCCACTAGAGCAAGAAAACTGACTCCGGGTGCTTTTTTGGAGTTCTTCACGTTCTTGGTTGTAGATCTCTCTCTGGTGAGTCATTCTTCGTGTCACTTGGTTCCTTGTGACCGTGATTGAGTCTAGAGTCTAACCCAACAATCAATTTTAGGATCCCTTGCGATTAGGAGGCGAATTTCGCATTTTTCTCGGTTCGGCCGAAACTCCGTTCGTTGCCGAATTCATCGCCTCCGGTGAGATTCAACTCGATTCCTTCCTCCTATGAGTCCCTAAGGTTGTTAGCTACATGATCCATGCTTTTGTTTGGCTCAAATCCATGCGAAAATGATGGAAAAATCAGAGTTTTTAGCACTTTTGGGTCCTCTGTCATTTTTTTGGAGCTTCTGTGATCTTGACCGTGCGTGGGGGCCCATACCGCCGCCGACCGGTCGGCCGTCGCCCGCTGCCATCAAGGCTTGCCGCCCGAAGGCCCACGCTGGCGCCGCGCCCTCGCCTCTCGCCACGGCCGCCGGCCGCCATGGCCCCTCCTCAAGCTCCTCTCACTCCTAGCCATGGCCATGGCATGAGCAAGCTTGAAGAAGACCCCAAGTGCATGACAAGTAGGACCCCTTTGCCATAGACACTAGCTTTTTCAAAAAAAATTCAGAAGAAAGGAAAAAGTCAACAAAGGCATATTCCAGGGAATATTCCCTCGGTTTTCCATTTTTTCCAAAATTCAAACTTCGGGAGCTCATATCTTCTCCGTCCGAACTCCGATTGACTTCATTCAAATTTATAAATTCATCTAAAATCAAGATCTACTTGCCAGTACTAATTTTGTAATTTTTAGATTTTATTTATTTTCTGGTATTTATTTATTGCCTCGATTTGCGCGTAGCCGAGGAATCCGACGCGACCGCCGATCCCAACGCCGGACTTTCTTTGTTTGACAACCTACCCGCGACCGAAGGCAAGTCTCCTTGACGCATATTGATCCTACGTTTATAAAATTGTTTTAATTGTTTTTCCAAACATGCATGCTATGTTTACCATCGTATGTCAAATATAAGTACTTAGTTAATCCCAATTGTGATTACCGCCTTTGTAATTGATATCCATGTTATTTGTAACCCTAGGACAATTGCTATACCATGCTTATGCTTATATGGTATCCTTTGTGACATAGTACGGTAGAATTGCTTAGGACCTTTATCGATGAAAACAACCCATGGGTGGGATTACTCAAAATTTATGATTTCAAGTATGATTCGGAAATTATTATTATGATTTTGGTACTGTTTTTCTAAAACAAAAGAAAAGGGAAAATGGTTTGGACTTGGGCGGATTGGATTGTCGGGTGGGTGCGGATGGAGCACTAGTTGTCTTGTGCAAGTACCGCCCCAAGTCGTTTAAGGACCGATGCTTGTGACTGTCCATTCTAAGCATAACCGTACTACCACATGTCTATAATGGTACGACCTGGCTAACTAATTTGTAGAAACCTAATTTAGACTCACCACTCGGTTGAATGTGAGTGCCAGATAGAGGCAATGTCGTTTTTCTCACACGGCGCAAGAGGGGGCTTCTGTACTGGGCGGATGGAACCCTAACAACGGTGAAACCTCAGCGGGTGGGTCGAATTAGGTGGATACATTGTAACGGCCTTGTCATGATCTCTCTGCCGGCACACCAAAGGAAGTGTGTTAATCCGGAGGCAACAAGAGATGATCATGTCTTGTGGGTAAAGCGAAGAATGCTTTCATATTGGTAGACTTTGATTTTGGTTTTAAAAACTGAAAAGTATTTTGTTTTGGGATTCGGGAGTGGTTAGAACTCTCGAATATTGTTTGGCGGATAGAGCCAACCAGGTGGATAGAACCTGTTTTATGCTTGACGGATGGAGTCATATGATTAACCTTGATCTTTTAAAACGTTGGCGGATAGAGCCTTTATATCAGTGATGGTGGATAGAACCTCACTGCACTATTAAATAATTCAATTGTTAAAAAGAATTGTTAAAAGTTGCTTTGTGAAACTTATTATTTAAGTATGGTTTAATAAAATGTGGCTTTGCGCAAATGAACCCTATTAAGCTTCCTTTGGAAAGCCCCACATAATCATACTTTCCCCGACTTGCTGAGTACTTTTGTACTCACGTGCTACATCAACTTGTCATCATCAGAGATTTATCAAGACGCAGCTGAGGAGGGCGAGTTCTACCCCGAGGAGTTCGAGGAGGATTGCGAGGATAACTAGTTGTGTTTCTAGTCGTCGCCTGTGGCGTTTGGTGTTCGCTTGTTTTTGTTTTTCATCTTCCGCTGTCGTGTCTCCGGTCTGTTGATCGAGTATTGTAATATGTGGCCATGTGGCCCATACTTGAATATCTATGTTACAATTTTCGTTATGTTTGGCAATGAAGTATCACTGTGACTGTGTGTACTAGCTACTGATCTGGGACTAGTACGGATAGTTGATCCGGGGTCTCACATATTTATTCTCCAGCTAGAGATGATAATCACATTGAATTGATTCAACTCAAAATTTAACTTAGCAACACATCATTCCATAAACCACATTGTTACCTAATACATAGCACGGACATAAACTTTTCTAAACACTTTCATGGGACACGAACTCTTGACAAACAGGATGCAACTCAACTTTTAAAGATAACCACAACTCAAGAACCAGAACGAACACCGATAGAAAATTTCTCCTTTCCATGCAAGGAAGAAAAAACAAAACTCCAACAGAAATGTAGGAGAGCTCAACTCTCAAATTCCCAAATTTGCCCACAAAACTCTTCAAAAAATCTCAAGATCTATACTTCCAAGAAGGAAGAAGTATGCACCAGGGAAAATCAAATGTTCAATAAATCATTTCCGATAAAAGATTCAAACTTAGCTCCACCAACTCAAGGCCTGTACAAGGGGAAACTCCAACACTTTTTCTTAGATAGGGAGAACAACAACCACAAAAGTTTCCTCCTCAAGACAGTCCGTATGACCAACAAAACCGGTGTCAAAGCAAAAAATAGCGACCAACAGATGCGCAACACAAAACCTTTCTTCTACATCTTCAACCAAGGAAGACACAACCACGAACCACATACGGAACAATCCGCGAAAATCCAATACCAAACACTTTTCTTTTGGTTTCAATCAACCAGAGCCAAGAAGACCAACCGAAACCGACCGTTAGAACGGTAAAGAGCAACTGAAAGAATCCACCACAAACTCTTCTATTCGACTCCAGCCCACTACCCGGTCTACGACAGAAAGGATAAGCACTCTTCTCCCACAGGGGTTAATAGTTCTTTGGTGATGGCGCTAACCGACCACACCGTCAAACCACACCCTTACTATGAACAAAAAGAGGTGACCGAAACCCTTTGGCACCACAACCCCACTTTATCACAACCACAAGAATAATTCAATCATTTATCTCATAGACATAGCAACATGCCTTATCAAATGAAGCATTCAACATCAAAGCATAAATACAACATTTAAGCGTAAAGAAACGATACCCATACCCTTTCCTACTGTGCATCCATTGTGTGTCAAATTTTAGATTAGTTATACCTCTTTTGCAAGTTTTAATGTTGCTATCCTATGACAAAATTTTAGTTAAGACCTAAGCCATGTTTCTAAGTTATTCCACATCACATTTTAGTTGTACCCTATAGCATGACACTAAAAATACACATTCCAAGGACCTACAGCCCGCTCTGATACCAACTGTAACACCCCAGCATCTAGCATGCCTGAATGCTACCAAACAAAGGCTAAACAACAACTAAATACCATAAATTAAGATAAATTACAGCAAAGGAGTAAATGCTAGAACCAAAAATTTCGGCAGCATCTCCTTTGTTTTTCCATGAATTGAAGCAACAACAATATGATCACAGGATATAGTATAAAGAATGACATCTAAATCATCAATAATAAAGGTTCTAGCAGCAGTATAAGACTAGAATAAAGATTCCAACCATCTCATGAGCCAAACGAAGTAAATGAGGAAACCAAGCACACAAATTAACCATCACAATTTAAAGGAAGGAACATGTCATTATGTATATGTGTGATGCTAAGTGATGACGTGTGACTAGCTCCCTTTCCCGCATGCCGGTTTCATGGTACATAAGAAAAACAATATAAACACAAACGTGAGTTCATCACTCAGCAAGTATATTGCAATGGAACAAGAAAATACATTTTAATACCTTCATCACCACTTTTCACATACGACATCATACACATCTCATATTTATAGCGTAAGCATATCATTGACATCATCATATATCATCATCATATAAAATCCTCATATAATGCAATGCAATGCAATGCGATGCACATATCTCCTGGAAACTCATACCGGTATGGTTGAGTACACACCCGTCGGTGTGCACCCTCTCACCCCTTCCATCCCGAAGATGGAGGGTGCCTACTCCTCGCTTCCATACACCGCGGTGGATGGAATCACGATGTAGGACTTACTCATTGGCTCTCCGGAATAGTCATAACTTTCTCACCAACTGTCGGGACCCCGAATTTGCAAATCCGGACCCTCTGTGTATTCAGCACTAGTCCAGGAACGCGCTAGTGCACACAGTCTTAACATTGGTAAATATCACAATCATACCATCGATATTATCAAAGTACTTTTTTTAAATAACCAAAGTGGTTACTCGACCTTATGGCCAAGTTACAAATGTATGCCTCGCAAGGCGAAACTTATTCAGAGAAAAATAATAGCAGCGGAAAATCAAATAGCTTCGTGGCGCCATCCAGTATACCACAGTAACTGATCGGGCTCGCATCCCTAAGTAGAGCGGATCCTCCTGGAGTTCCTCCTCCACACCGTGGCGTAGTCTCCTCTTCAAGCGATGTTGTGTTGAGGCAAGGGTGAGTACTTGGTACTCGACAAGTCATGCATGAGAATGCGAGCTAATATACTATATGCATGGCTTGGTACAAAGGAATAGCTCAAGGTATATTTGCAAAGAAATGACATTTGAAAAGTAATATAAGTAGATTCGAAAACAGTAGAAATAAGTAAAGCATAAATAACTTTTCAGGAAATTTAATAAACATTTTCCCCATCCTAAACCACATTTCTATCATCTTCATTACTAAACCAAACCAACCTTTCAAATCCAAGTTATTTTCAGAAAGTCTAACCCTTGACTGTAATCCCGAGCATTGTCCAAGCAGTGGACTCGGCTATTTAAATAGATTCTACACTCTGCAGAGGTTATGCACTTTACCCACAAGATACTGATCAAACACCACAAAGGCGAGTTCAGTAACAAAGCCTTTGGAAGCCTCAAACAACACAGGTGGTCCTCTCCAGGTTCGTGCTCTACACCATCCCTTCCCTTAGCCAAGGCGAAGTATGGGACCAACACACCGTTAGATGGGTATCTGGCCACGGCCACGATCGCTCCCCGCACAATCACACAAACGGTGTAATTGACACCCTGAGGCTCCACAAGTGAGTCCTTAGCGACTTAGTCAACTAGGGCCGTCCCATTCGACCCATGTGGTTGCAAGTATGACCAGTTCAAAGGCTTGCAAGGTTAAGTCCTTAGAGTGACCAGGGCAAGACTACCCAAGAACCAAATCAACATCCCGATTGCCACACGGCCCACGATCATTCTTGCCACATGCCCCTGCCGAAAACTATTTATCAAAACACCAGTTGATTACCATGCACCACGTGCCATCAACATCACATGAGACCTTTCCAAAACAGGTTCAATATATCATTAAGTCAATATTAACATTTGATTGTCCAAAACCATGTCATGAGCACGAAAGTGTGTCTAAGCGATACTACAACGGTCTAAAACCCATGTTGGCAATTTGATTCTGTCCAACTAGTAAACCACAACTAGGGTGACAAGGGTCATGGCACATACTTAAATAATCAAGGTGTCATACAAAGAACTGGGTATTTATCTAACCCCATGTTTAAACAAAGTATCTTTCTAATTGATCTAGCATGCAATAGTTTAAATCAAAATAGATTTCGAAATAGGATCAACATGGTCAAAGCACAACTTGCCTTCAAAAAGTACTTGCTCTTGGTCTTGAGTTGGATCCTGAGTTAATACTTCTCCTTCGAATCCTTCCAGGTACTTCAACGTCTACTCGTAAAAGCGTGCAAATAGCAAATACACAAATAAACACTAGGCAAAAAGTGTCCAAACATCCAAATAAAATCCACAAACAGAAAGAACATAATTTTATGGATTTTTAGAAACTGGAATAAATCAAATTTGGAGTTAAAGCATAAAAGTTATGATTATTTAAAGTTTAAATAATCAATTAAATAATTTTGCAAAGAAAAACTTTAGTCTAAAAATTAAATAAAATTCATATTTAGGTAGATCTCAATTTTATACAAATTTAGAAATTTGAATCACTCAAATCGGAGTTGAAACGCAAAAGTTATAAGCGTTTGAAGTTTGAATCTAAATTTGAATCAATATTTCGAATTAATAAATCATTTTCTTTTTCGGAAATTAATTATTGCGTCAGCATGGACACGTGGCGGCCTGTGATTGGTCCACAGTGACCCGCTGACGTCAGCATGACACGTGGCACCACCCGGGTGCTACCACGTGTCCGGTCCATGGACTGGGTCCACGGTGGATCCGGTACACGGCGTCTGATCGGCCGACATGCGGGCCCATACTGTCGGCTGCGCCTCACGCAGCGGTGCGGTGGCCTGGCTACGTGGCACGATCCGAGCCGTTCGATTCGGATCGAACGGTTGAGATTGGATCCAATCCACCGCAACGTGGATTTCGTTGCAGTGACGTGGACGAACGAGGGCCGTTGGATTTTGATCCAACGGTTGAGATCTAACCTGGGTTCTACAGGGTTGGGGCGCACGTGGCTAACCTGGACCGTTGGATGAAGATCCGACGGCTATCCGAGCTCGAAGCGGCGATGGCGGTACGGCGGCGCTGGTTTGGCCGGAGAGGAAGGAGACGACCTTCGCAACAGCGTTTCTTCGCGATTCCGGTGAGAGATGAAGTGTGCGCCAGGTTTGTCCCGCTCTGGAAGTCCAAATCCGTCTTCGGTTTCGACGAGCGGCTGGCTTGCGGCGGAGAACGAAGAACACACGGCCGTTTCTTGACTTCGGCGAGCAATAAGCGGCTAGACGGTGGGGATCCTAGCGGCGCGAGCTAGGGTTTCGGACCGGCGTGGGATGGCGTTCCTCGCACCGATCCCCTCTTTAAATAGGCTAGGTTTCCGAATCCAACACGGCGGCGGAGATGAACAGTCTCGCCGGGGAAATTGGAACGAGCACGATGCACAGGAGCCGTACACGTGTCATGATCCACGGTTCCGATTCGAACTGGCGCTACGCATCTACTCGGTCACCCACGGCGACGCTGACCCACGCGGGCCGTTGGATCTTGATCCAACGGTCGCAGAGCTAGGGTTTCGGCCGACACGGTTGGGTTCAAACGTGGTTCGAGTTGGGTTCGGGTCGGACTCGAGCTCGGGTTCGACTCGGGCTCGGTCGGATGAACAGTACAAACCCACTCGCATTTTCCAGCGATTTAATATTTAAAATAATTCCCAGTAATTCATTAAAAATAGCAAATGACTCAGAAAAATTCTGGAAAATATTTTGGATTATTTTGGACTCAAATAAAATATTTCCAACAAAATTTTATTTGCAAAATTAAATTCTTTAATTATTTCAAAATGGAATAAATTCAAATAAATTCCAAATAAATCCAAATAAATTCCAGTAAATTCCAAAAATTCACCAAAGTGCCAAATCACACATGAATTTAATAAAAGCAAAATTTTTAGGGTGTTACAAACCTCCCCCCCTTAATAGAATCTCGTCCCCGAGATTCAGGGCTTACTAAAGGAATAGGTTTGGAAATTCTTTCTTCAAATCCTCTTCGCGCTCCCAAGTCGCTTCGCTTTCTTCATGGTTGCTCCACTTGAACTCTCTGAAACGGGTTGACTTGTTTCTAGTTTCTTGATCCATTGTGTCCAGAATCCTCACGGGATGCTCCTTATAAGTCAAGTCCTCTTGCAACTCAATTAACTCTAGCGTGTCTGCTCCTCGGGAACTCGGAGGCACTTCTTCAATCGGGACACTTGGAATACATCATGCACTCCTCGCCAACGCATCGTGGCAACTCCGGTGATAAGCAACTTCGCCTCTGCGACTCAAAATCTTAAATGGTCCAACATAACGGGTGCGAGTTTCCCTTTGGCATGGAACCTCTTAACTCCCCCGAGAGGCGTAACTCGAGGTATACAAAGTCTTCTCGTTCAAAACTCAAATCTCGCGACGATTGTCGACTTAACTCTTACATCGAGATTGGGCTATCTTCAACCTTTCCCTAATCATGGCGTCTGCTCTTGACCTCTTGAAGAATATCAGGCCCAAAGACACGGCGCCACGGTCTCATTCCAATTCAATGGCGTCCGACAGGTCGACCATACAAATGCCTCAAAAGGTGACATCTCAGTAAACTAGCCTGATAACTATTGTTGTAATCGAACTCGGCATACGGTAAACTCTTATCCCAAGAAGTAGCATAAGCTAGTGCACAAGCTCTCAACATATCCTCCAGAATCTGGTTGACTCTTTCGGTCTGCCCGTCGTGCCTCAGGATGATAAGGCATCTTTGAAGTTCAAACGGGTTCCCATGGCTTCATGCAACTTATTCCGTAACCTTGAGGTAAATTGGGTACCTCTGTCCGATACGATCCTCTTGGGCACTCCGTGCAAGCAGACAATCTGATCATGTATAATTACGCTAATTTATCTCCCGAGTAAGTGGTCTTCACGGGGATAAAATGGGCTACTTTAGTCAAGCGATCCACTATAACCCATATGGAGTCATAACCTCCTTGAGTCTTGACAAACCGGTAATGAAATCCATTCCGATTTCCTCCCACTTCCACTCGGGTATTTTCAGCGGTTGTAGCAATCCTGCTGGTCTCGATGCATTGCCTTGACTCTCCGGCATACGTCGCACAATGCAACATGCTCGGCAACTTCACGTTTCATACTCGGCCACCCGAATCTTTCCTTCAAATCCTGATACATTTTGGCACTCCTGGGTGAATTGAATACTTGAGTCATGGGCTTCCTCCGTAATCGATTGCTTTAATTCCTTCTTATTTGGCACGCAAATCCGATCCTTCATCCATAACGCGCTCTGCCCATCTAGCTTGAAATCCTTTGCCTTGCCTTCCTCCATTTTGGACTTAATCCTACGGATCTTGTCATCATCATTCTGTCCTTCTCGGATCGATCCTCTAGGGTAGGCTTTACTTCTAATGCGGCCAAGAATCCGCTAGGTACTACCTCAATCTTCATTTTCTGAAATTCCAGGCATAACTCATCACGACTTGTGGCTAGCAACGTACTCACGGTATGGCTTTTCCGACTCAAGGCATCGGCAACTACGTTGGCCTTCCCGGATGGTAATGGATTCCAACATTGTAGTCCTTGATCAACTCTAACCATCTCCTCTCGCCTCATGTTCAAATCCATTGGTGAATATGTATTTAAGGCTCTTATGATCCGTATATACTTCACATCTGCTTTCCAATCAGATAGTGACGCCATATCTTCAAAGCATGCACTACGGCAGCTAACTCTAGGTCATGTGTCGGATAATTTTCCTCATGCGGCCTCAATCGCCTTGATGCATAAGCGGCGACCTTTCCATTACGCATCGGCACACATCCAAGTCCTTGGCGCGATCGTCACAATAAATATCGAAGCTTTGAGCAACATCCGGTAGAACTAACACCGGTGCTGATGTCAATCGCTTTTAGTTCCTGAAATCCTTTCTCACATTCCGCGTCCATGCAAACTTCTTTTCCTTCCTCAAGATTGCGTAAGAGGTTTCGCAATTGTCGAGAAGCCTTCGATGAAACGGGCGGTAGTATCCTGCCATTCCAAGGAAACTCGAACTGGGTCACGAGTCTTGGCTGCTCCCAATGTAACACAGCTTCTACTTTGCTTGGATCTACTGGCGACTCCTTCTGCGGTCATTACATGTCCAAGAAACTCCACCTTGTCCTTCCAAAAATCACACTTGCTGAACTTGGCGAAAAGTTCTTGTTCCTCACTTTTCCAAAACTCGCCTTAAGTGTTCGGCATGTTCATCCTCTGTCTTGGAGTAGATTAGGATATCGTCTATGAACACGACGACAAACTTGTCCAAATATTCCATGAACACCTTATTCATCATATTCATGAAATAAGCCGGGCGCATTCGTCACCCCAAAGGACATAATCGTAAACTCGTAATGTCCATATCTTGACGAGAATGCGATCTTGAATATCTTACGATCGGATCTTCAATCGATGGTATCCCGATCTCGAGATCAATCTTGGAGAAAACTCCGGCTCCTCTCAACCGATCAAACAAATCATCAATCCTGGGTAGCGGATACTTATTCTTCACGGTGACTTCATTGAGTGCACGGTAGTCAATGCACATCCTGAAACTCCCGTCCTTCTTCTTGACAAACAAAACTGGTGCTCCCCACGGCGACGAACTCGGCCTCGATAAATCCTTTCTCCATTAACTCTTCTATTTGTTTCTTCATTTCTACCAACTCCTCGGTGGACATCCGATAGGGTCTCTTTGCTATCGGTCTTGTACTGGTACAAGCTCTATCACAAACTCTATGTCCCTGTGCGCGGCATACCAGGTAGATCTTCGGGAAAAACATCGGGTACTCATTCACTCTTTGGGACATCCTCTATGCTGATTGCCTTGGTACTGTTAACCATCAAGCGACCATCTCTAATCGCAGTGGCTTGAAATTCCACTTTCTTCCCACACGGGCTCTCAATCGAGATAGTCCTTCGTCCCACAGTCCAATACGGCCTTGTGCTTGGATAACCAATCCATTCCCAATATGACGTCTAAGGTCCGGGTCTCCAAAATTATAAGGTTTGCTAGGAACTCTATTCCACCTATCAAGATTCTCACCCCGTAACATCCTACTTTCGCTCGGAGTTCGGAACCAGGTGGGTTTGAGCTAAAAGCATGCACTTAAGTCTTGCAATCCTCAAATCATTTCTAGTAGCAAAGCCTTGCGAAACAAACGAATGCTGAAGCTCGAGAGTCAAACAAAACTGGCAGGTGCATCGAGTTAACAAGTAACTTACCCGATCTGACGTCCGTAGCATTATGCGGTGCATCTGCGGTGACATGGTTGACTCGGCCTCTCACCACTGTCAGGGTGTGGCTCTGGTGTTGGCGCCCTAGCTGGGGTGGTTCCTAGATTGAAGCGAATCGGGGTCACTCCTGCTGTCTTCTTGGGACAAGCTGTTGGCAAAGTGTCTGGCTCGTTGCGATTGTAGCGGCGTCTCACTGTTCCTTCTTGATTTGCACGGAGTAGTGTTTCTAGCGGGGTGGGGTTTGGTAGTTACGATTGGCAGGTCTTGGTCTTGAGGATGGTGTCCTTGTTGCATTGTGGTTGGAATCGAAGAATTGATTTGGTGCAACTCTCGGTATTGCGTTCCACTGGCGTGATCCTTCTTTGTTGCATCCTGCGCTTCTGTTCTCATCCAGTTCCTTGCGCTTGTCCTCAAGAATAAGCGCCTTATTCACCAACTCTTGGAAATCTGGAAAGGTGTGGGTGATCAACCCTACTTGCAATCTGAGTTAAGTCCCTTCATGAAACGAGGCTGCCTGGATTTATCTGTCGCTACATCCTCGGTGCGTAGCGTGCTAGGCTGTGTGAATTTGTTCAGGGTAGTCGGCCTTTGGCTGATTACCTTGCTTGATGCCACTGAACTCCTCCTTCTTAAGGTCCATGATTCCTTCAGCACGTGATCTTGTCGAATGCGGTGTGAACTCTTCCCAAGTGATATCTTGAGGGTTCTCTTGCGTGGCACGAAGTTCTCCCACCATTCGGTAATGTTCCTTCCGGTGATGAGAAGCGTAGAGTACCTTCTCATTTCCTATGCATTGAGCTATGTGTAGCTTCCTCTCGATTGATCTTAACCAATCATCGGCCTCCAATGGATTGGCATTCCCAGAGAAAGTGGGTGGGTGAGTTCTCATGAACTCTGACAGTCTTGTATTCTGGCGTTGTCCATGATTAACTTGATTAGCAGTGGCCTGAGCGGTGACGTGTTGCATTTGTTGCATCATAGCATGCATCAATCGAGTGCGAGCAGCAAGAAAAGCTCCAAATTCTGCACATCCATGGCGGTCTTTGGTGCTCCATCATTGGGGTTTCTGCTGGGCGAGAACCACTCCCATTGCTTCCAAAGTTTCCACGGGTGTTCACCATCTGTCGATTTGCTCTAGGTTTAGAGATGAGAGGGAAACAAGAATAGACAAGTAATATGGAACTTATGCGGGGCAAAAGGTGTAACTTTAAGGTCCAACTTTATTATTGATATTAATAACTTGGTATGGTTGCTTACAATGCCTAAGGGCCTTGCAACACATACTGCACACTCAGCAAACAAAGCAAATCCAAATCGAACTAATTACGAGTCTAACGCCTAAAGGGTGACTCTTTCTTCTATGACGCGACTCGGCGAAGGAGTCTCACTATAGAACCTATGTTCACTCATCGAGAAAACCTCCACGGCTGGGTGCAGGTCTTTGTGGCATAAGCGCCAAACGATCGCCATGTCCAAATGATCGTGTCCTCTGTGGTAGTCGAAGAAGCGATGTCCTCATCGAGATCGACTCCTCCGGATCTGGCTCGTGTAGCTCAAATCTTGGCTCTGGAGTCTGGTCCGTACAAGGTCATCTCCAACTCGTCAATCCTTCGTAGAAGGTGTGCCACATACTCTTGAGCTTCCGCCATCTGTTCTTCTCTGTCGTGATCTCCTTGCGGGCCTTCGTAGCTCCTTGCTTGTATTATCTAGTACATCCTCCTGGCGACGACAAATCGTGCCAACTGTGTAATCGTGGCATCCTCATCCTGAATCGCCTTCGGGTCAAGAAGGTTATCGCTGCGCGGATGATAACGGAACACCGTGCTCTCCAATTCTCTGGCGTAGATACGGGTAATGTGCCGCATTGCTTGTCGTGATACTTATTGGATACCCATCTTCATTGTAGATCTCCTGGCGGGCAGTGTATCGAGGCGATTACTGGGCCCTTTTTCCTAGCAGGTACCTCAATCCTCACGTCACAAGCCTTGATCAATCCTGCTTGTCTGATCACTTCCACTTGGTATTGGGGCTTCTCAAAATCTCCGAGAGTCTGTAGCATATGCCAAAGTTCTGCAGCGTGACCAACTCCCAGATCAACGTAGTTGAACTCTTCCTCCATCTGTCACAAGAGTGCTTTACGTAAGAACTCGGAATTTTTAAAGTGTGACAAGGTAAGGGAAAATTTCAGCAAGAGACAAGAAAAGAGAGAAGGGGATAAGTCGAGATGTCATTTCTTGTCTTCACAAATTTTTAGCTTTAGAAAATAGGTTTTATCCTCACTACGACCATTCTAGCTAGGGTTGAGCCTACAGTCAAGTATGGCTCTGATACCACCTCTGTCGGGACCCCGAATTTGCAAATCCGGACCCTCTGTGTATTCAGCACTAGTCCAGGAACGCGCTAGTGCACACAGTCTTAACATTGGTAAATATCACAATCATACCATCGATATTATCAAAGTACTTTTTTTTAAATAACCAAAGTGGTTACTCGACCTTATGGCCAAGTTACAAATGTATGCCTCGCAAGGCGAAACTTATTCAGAGAAAAATAATGGCAGCGGAAAATCAAATAGCTTCGTGGCGCCATCCAGTATACCACAGTAACCGATCGGGCTCGCATCCCTAAGTAGACGGATCCTCCTGGAGTTCCTCCTCCACAGCTGGCGTAGTCTCCTCTTCAACTGATGTTGTGTTGAGGCAAGGGTGAGTACTTGGTACTCAGCAAGTCATGCACAGAATGCAGGCTAATATACTATATGCATGGCTTGGTACAAAGGAATAGCTCAAGGTATATTTGCAAAGAAACAAGATTTGAAAAGTAATATAAGTAGATTCAAAGCAGGTAGAAATAAGTAAAGCATAAATAACTTTTCAGGAAATTTAATAAACATTTTCCCCATCCTAAACCACATTTCTATCATCTTCATTACTAAACCAAACCAACCTTTCAAATCCAAGTTATTTTCGTAAAGTCTAACCCTTGTTTGTAATCCGAGCATTGTCCAAGCATCGTGGACTCGGCTATTTAAATAGATTCTACACTCTGCAGAGGTTATGCACTTTACCCACAAGATACAGTCAAACACCACAAAGGCGAGTTCTCCGTAACAAAGCCTTTCTAAGCCTCAAACAACACAGGTGGTCCTCTCCGGTTAGGTTTCTACACCATCCCTTCCCTTAGCCAAGGCGAAGTATGGGACCAACACACCGTTAGATGGGTATCTGGCCACGGCCACGATCGCTCCCCGCACAATCACACAAACGGTGTAATTGACACCACGAGGCTCCACAAGTGAGTCCTTAGCGACTTAGTCAACTAGGGCCGTCCCATTCCGACCATGTGGTTGCAAGTATGACCCAGTTCAAAGGCTTGCAAGGTTAAGTCCTTAGAGTGACCAGGGCAAGACTACGAAGAACCAAATCAACATCCCAAAGGCCACACCGGCCCACCTGATCATTCTTGCCACATGCCCCTGGCCGAAAACTATTTATCAAAACCCCAGTTGATTACCAAGCACCACGTGCTATCAACATCACATGATACCTTTCCAAAACAGGTTCAATATATCTTTAAGTCAATATTAACATTTGATTGTCCAAAACCATGTCATGAGCACGTAGCAGGTGTCTAAGCAAAGATACTACAACGGTCTAAAACCCATGTTGGCAATTTGATTATGTCCAACTAGTAAACCACAACTAGGGTGACAAGGGTCATGGCACATACTTAAATAATCAAGGTGTCATACAAAGAACCGGGTATTTATCTAACCCCCATGTTTAAACAAAGTATCTTTCTAATTGATCTAGCATGCAATAGTTTAAATCAAAATAGATTTCGAAATAGGATCAACATGGTCAAAGCACAACTTGCCTTCAAAAAGTACTTGCTCTTGGTCTTGAGTTGGATCCTGAGTTAATACTTCTCCTTCGAATCCTTCCGGTACTTCAACGTCTACTCGTAAAGCGTGCAAATAGCAAATACACAAATAAACACTAGGCAAAAAGTGTCCAAACATCCAAATAAAATCCACAAACAGAAAGAACATAATTTTATGGATTTTTAGAAACTGGAATCGTCAAATTTGGAGTTAAAACGCAAAAGTTATGATTATTTAAAGTTTAAATAATCAATTAAATAATTTTGCAAAGAAAAACTTTAGTCTAAAAATTAAATAAAATTCATATTTAGGTAGATCTCAATTTTATACAAATTTAGAAATTTGAATCACTCAAATCGGAGTTGAAACGCAAAAGTTATAAGCGTTTGAAGTTTGAATCTAAATTTGAATCAATATTTCGAATTAATAAATCATTTTCTTTTTCGGAAATTAATTATTGCGTCAGCATGGACACGTGGCGGCCTGTGATTGGTCCACGCGACTGACCGACGTCAAGATGACACGTGGCACCACCCGGTGCTACCACGTGTCCGGTCCATGGATCGGGTCCACGGCAGACGGGTCCACGGTGGATCCGGTACCGGCGTGACGGCCGCCGACATGCGGGCCCGCCTGTCGGCCGGCACGCCTCCGCAGCGATGCGGTGGCCTGGCTACGTGGCACGATCCGAGCCGTTCGATTCGGATCGAACGGTTGAGATTGGATCCAATCCACCGCAACGTGGATTTCGTTGCAGTGACGTGGACGAACGAGGGCCGTTGGATTTTGATCCAACGGTTGAGATCTAACCTGGGTTCTACAGGGTTGGGGCGCACGTGGCTAACCTGGACCGTTGGATGAAGATCCGACGGCTATCCGAGCTCGAAGCGGCGATGGCGGTACGGCGGCGCTGGTTTGGCCGGAGAGGAAGGAGACGACCTTCGCAACGGCGTTTCTTCGCGATTCCGGTGAGATGAAGTGTGCGCCCAGGTTTGTCCTGCTCCTGGAAGTCCAAATCCGTCTTCGGTTTCGACGGAGCGGCGCTGGCTTGCGGCGGAGAACGAAGAACACACAGCGGCTGTTCTTGACTTCGGCGAGCAATAGCGGCTAGACGGTGGGGATCCTAGCGGCGCGAGCTAGGGTTTCGGGACCGGCGTGGGATGGCGTTCCTCGGGCACCGATCCCCTCTTTAAATAGGCTAGGTTTCCGAATCCAACACGGCGGCGGAGATGAACAGTCTCGCCGGGGAAATTGGAACGAGCACGATGCACAGGAGCCGTACACGTGTCATGATCCACGGTTCCGATTCGAACTGGCGCTACGCATCTACTCGGTCACCCACGGCGACGCTGACCCACGCGGGCCGTTGGATCTTGATCCAACGGTCGCAGAGCTAGGGTTTCGGCCGACACGGTTGGGTTCAAACGTGGTTCGAGTTAGGTTCGGGTCGGACTCGAGCTCGGGTTCGACTCGGGCTCGATCGGATGAACAAGATACAAACCCACTCGCATTTTCCAAATGATTTAATATTTAAAATAATTCCCGGTAATTCATTTAATTCATTAAAAATAGCAAATGACTCAGAAAAATTCCAGAAAAATTCTGGAAAATATTTTGGATTATTTTGGACTCAAATAAAATATTTCCAACAAAATTTTATTTGCAAAATTAAATTCTTTAATTATTTCAAAATGGAATAAATTCAAATAAATTCCAAATAAATCCAAATAAATTCCAGTAAATTCCAAAAATTCACCAAAGTGCCAAATCACACATGAATTTAATAAAAGCAAAATTTTTGGGGTGTTACACCAACCTACCCCGGACTAGTTATGACTTTCTCACCGCCCGGGCCATGTATCATGCCATGTATGCAAACATGCCAACATCATAAATAACTTGTACATTAACACATGGCATCATAACATAATAAGCATATTCATCATAACAATGGCAATCATTAAAGCATGGCATGTGAACATATCATATATTCAATTTCAATCTCAACCAATCTAGCAAACCATAACCCGCTACCCATTCCAATACACTTGCCTCAACCACGGACGACGGATTGGCGAGAAGTAGAAGGCACTCCCAGGGTCACACCACCTGCACATAGGTACCACACACTCACAATCATATCCACAAAACAGTACGCAAACACTCTTCTACCCCAACATCGCAAACTACTCGCAAAACCCAAAAAACAGAGGTTCTGTCCCGTCGGGGCAGCAGCCTTCCAAAAGGCATAACTCGGGTTCTAAGACTCCGAATCAATGAAACGAGTACATCCTCGCGTAGCTTAGGAAATTTCCTAACTTTTTCTAAGTATATGGGAAAACTGATACGGACTCTAAAGTGGTTTAATCTACAGAATACCGTGATCTGTTCCAATCACGCCACAGTTTTTAACACGTTCGGTAAAATGAGCATAACTTTCAAACGGCTGGGCGGAATTGGACGTTCTTTATACCCACTGAAAGGTATTGAAATTACCTACAACTTCTTCAACAGTCGGCCGACCAAATTCCGAATCTAATTTGGCAAAAACCCAAACCCTAGGTCGACTGCTCAATCTGTCGGAAACAGAGAACGTGGCAACTCTAGTTTTCTCCCAAATCTACCCATGGACAGCACCACCACTTGATCTAAAAACATGAAATTAACCCTTAGATAAGATCCTAGACCAACCCCAAGGATCCCCGTGGCCATACCTTTGCCCGACGAACGAAAACCCAACGGATCTCCTCTCGGTTCGCGCGATCTCCTTCCTCGTTCCAAATCCACCGGATCTTCTTGTCGAGGAGCGCTCCTTTGGACGGATCTGTTGGATGGTGAGGTGGAGAATTCCCTTAGGGCAGCAAGGGGTGCTGGAGAGGTGAGGAGAGGGGCGCAAGGGGCTTGGGAGGTGGCGGCTAGGAGAGGTGGAGGCAAGGGGTGGAGGGGAGAGTGGGGGGCGGCTAGGGTTGAAAGGGGGGCGCACACAGCAGGGGAGGTGCACAAGGGGCTGGGGGAGGCCTCCAACCAGGTCTCCTACTCCCAAAAGGACTCAAACTCCTCCCCACCAAGGCCCACGACCCTTTCCTTTTGGCCCAAACTCCCTCGGGAAGGCCCAAACTCTCGGAAACGGCCCAGAAACGCAAATAAACCTCATACCGTATGGTTTCAACCTCCAAATCCACATTCCATAATGTTTTTGCCCTCAAATTTCACATTTTATATGGTTACGACACTCCGTGGTGTCACAGTTGAATTGGATCATTGTCTTCAATTTGATCATCTTCCAAGAGTTTCCTTGAACTATCTTGAGGAACGTCTTGTCTTTGATTTGAGTTAGGAGGCTCTAATTGTGTAGAGGAATTGTCTTGATGCTCCTATTCTTGCGGCTTCACTTCACCTATTGCCATCTTCTTGATCGCAATGCTTGTCTCTTCCTCATTTTCTAAAACATTCAAATCAACTTGCTCCACTTGAGAGCCGTTAGATTCATCAAATGTTACATCTCTCGATATTTCAACACAACCCGTGGTTTTATTGAAAACTCGATAGGTTTACGCATTTGATCCATACCTAAGCAAGAAGCCTTCATCGATTTTGGGGGCAAATTTGGAGTTCTTTGGCTTCTTGTTTAGGATAAAGCACTTACTACCAAAAACTCTAAAATATGAAATATTTGGTTTGTTACCGGTGAGGAGTTCATATGCCGTCTTCTTCAAGATCTTGTGAAGATACAATCGGTTGATCGCATGACATGCGGTGTTGACGGCTTCCACCCAAAAATGGTCGGAAATCTTGTACTCATCAAGCATTGTTCTTGCCATCTCAATCAATGTCCAATTCTTCCTTTCTACAACGCCATTTTGTTGAGGGGAGTATGGAGCGGATAACTCGTGCTTGATCCCTTCTTCATCAAGAAATTCTTCGACTTGAGTGTTCTTGAATTCGCTTCCATTATCGCTTCGAATCTTCTTGATCTTCAACTCGAATTCATTTTGAGCTCTTCTTGCGAACTTCTTGATTATGCCATGTGTCTCACTTTTCTCTTGCAAAAAGAAAACCCACGTGAAGCGTGAAAAATCATCAACAATGACTAAACCATACTTGTTTCCTCCGATGCTTATATAAGCAACGGGTCCAAAGAGATCCATGTGCAGAAGCTCCAATGGTCTTGTCGTAGTCATGATGTTCTTAGCGGGATGACGCGCTCCAACTTGCTTCCCTGCTTGACAGGCACTACAAATTCTATTCTTTTCAAACTCAACATTAGTTAGTCCAATGATATGATCCCCCTTTAGAAGTTTATCGAGATTCCTCATGCCAACATGGGCTAGTCGGCGATTACTGTTGCATCGGACTGAAGATTAATGCAACCCGCAACGTCTCCTGGCCGCTAAGCCAAAACCGTACTCGGATTGGGGCCAATTAATCGGCAAGACTCGTGAGGAGTATACCTGCCAACTGATTGATCCCAACTCGAAGCTTCGCAATCGCGTGCATGATCTTGGTTCCCTGGATCAAGAGCTCAGTACTCCACGCGTTGTCATACAAGACAGGTCTCAACTATGCAAGAGTAAATATATTACACCAAAAAGGTAACGTAATTACAATAGTTTAACTTTACAGGTCACGGCTTCCAGCCGGAACAAGTCCCAAAGAAACACCAGCACCAGCGAAAACACCAAAAGAAGAACACGCGGTGTGCCTCCACCCAGGCAATCGGTTTGGATGATAACCCAGCTAAGCCCAGCAGAATCGTTAGCGTCAACCACGAATCGTGACTAAATCTGGAACATCTGCGTCATTACACCGCTTCTTCTCCTTACGACCAAAATCCGTTAGAGCAAACGGTGAGTACACGTATGTACTCGCAAGACTTTAGTGTATGGAATGTATACATATAAAATGCAGGTTGAAACAATGAATAACAGGTTACTACACTAGTCTTTTTGAGCACAAAGCGGATTTTGCTTACAATATGATAATAGATTCACATTCGCATTTTACGAAAGAAATTGAGTGAAGAAAACTTTTCAAACAATTAACAATATACGATTAACCAAACCGCACTCCAACCATTCCTTCCACCAAACCAGCCATTCACCTGCACCTTTTGAACCCAAGACTCAAACACACACACACCCAACCAACACGATCCAACCTCGAAACCCATTTTTCCGAAATCAACCTGCACTCCAAAATCTATACTTGATAGTACTTTCCAAGCTGCTCATGACCGTGAGCACGGTTAATCGATTAGTTTATTTATCTCTGCAGAGATCAGACTGCTGTACCCACATGACACGTTCTAGCAATCATGTCATCCATGCCTCGCGATCACAAGTACCCGATTTGCTAGACAAAGGACGGAACCTTTCGAAAGAATTGAGTTCTAATCCTGCACGCCCGATAACGTGCATCCCTAACTACAGCCACAGAGGCCACCGGTGGTTCCAATAGGCACCCACTAGCCCACGACCCCCTGTAGTAGGCATTACCGTTGTATTGGGTAAACTTTCCTTCGATGCCTCGACAAGAAAGTCCCTAGAATGCACCGACACCACAGGTGCATCCAATCCTCTTTGCCCTCCAATGATGCAGGTCCGATCCCTTTTCCGTGCACTAGGTGAGGCCATCCCATACCGGCACATGTGGTTGCAATTTATACCCAAGAAATAGCACCAAGTTCGGTCCTTAGGGTGACTCAGCGAGATCTTCCAAACCCACTCGCTATGGCCACAGAGGGTCGGCACTAGCGGCCCCACCGAGCACACACTAGCCCTCAACCTCCACATAGCAAGGGACAAACTCGACCAAACCACTCCAAACCCGACCAGCGGCACGACAACCAATCCGAACACGAAACCCACCTTCCAACCGGAACCACTACCCGGCCAAACACCACCAACTCCGAACCACCAAACATCTCGCCTTGGTCTAATCTCTCCAAGCTTTTCCATTTTACTCACGCAACCATTCCCTTTTCCAACAAAACCCCAAAACCTCAGGTTCCAACCTGACACCCTTCACCCATCCTATAGTTCCAGGAGTTTATGAATAAGAACGTCATGATCTCCTGCAACCAATTCTATTGCTGAACTAAGCATATGCAACTATTATTCTTTAATACCCTCTGACACTTACTAATGTGTCTAAATTATTCTTAAGTCTATCAAGGATAGCATATTCGGATTAGATTGAGGTAATCCAACAATTTTCGGCTTAACTACTGCTTCCCACAAATTATCACTTTTAATAAACTTATGAGCATGCATAATAGTTTTGGAAATCAAACATAAGAATTTGCAAATATGGGATTGGAAATGGTCAAGGAGGCGCTTGCCTGTTTGCTCTTCGGTGAAATCGGTCTCCGGGACGTAGTCGGGATCGTCGGCGACGTTCGAAGCGTCTACGTCTACACAAAAAGCAACGAGACCCGAAATCATCGATCAAAATAGGCAAAGAAGCAATCGAAATCCAAAAAGAAGCGAAATCGGAAAACGAAAACCTAGACGGAAAAAGAAATCCTAATTTTTCTTCTAGAGGCCGGCAATACCGTTGTTGAATGGGCGGTAGTGCCGCTCTGGCCGGCAGTATCGGCTACTGTAGCGCGGTAGTGCCGCTCTCCAGGGATCCAAAAGGGTTGCTCTCTGGAAAATAACTACCGGCGTCCTAAGCCCGGTAGTGCCGCTCCCACCGGCGATGCAGCCCTTGCCCGGGGTAGTGCCGGCCACCTCGAGACAGGTTTCCAAAAATTGAGATTTTACGCATTAATCTCCGGAACCCGACATAAGTGCATGGATAGGTTCTGGGGACCCATGGGACCTATTCACGCGAGTTTAAATCAAGTTCCGAGCTCGTTTGCACAAAATTTCACTTTTGGATCTTTTCTCCCCGTTAATGGCGAAAATGGATTTCGACACGAAGTTGTCGAAACTCGAGTTTCTTCGCGACAACGGATTCTCTACGCCTCTGGGGACTTATGTGCGCTAGACTTGTGAACTTTGGGACTTGAACTTGAAATTGCTCAGAATGCCCAGAGTGCATCTTTGCAAATCCTTGGGCAGCGGATTACGCAACAAGCGCATAATAGGTCCAAAATGCACTAGGGTTCTACGTGATCTAATTACTGATTGGAAACTCCGAAATATGCTATTCGACTTCTACTACCCGAAAACCTAAATATACTCTCCAAATCCGATTCTCGCTCGAATCGAGTTCAAGCTCGATTCTTCGCGAGAATCGACTTACGAGCTCTAAGAAAACATCCATGAGTCATTTCCGACTTTGGAGCTAGGGTTCCAAAAGAAGGGCTCAGAAAATTCAAGAAAAGGCGTTTGCAGCGAATGAGTCCAACGATCGTAGATCAGGGTTACCGAAACTACTCGATCACGCAGAAGGATCCTTCTACCCTTGACCTAGGTTTAACTTCTTGGAAAACAACTATGCACCACAAGAACTAGGGTTTCTATGGTTTAACTAGGGCGTAAGAAACGATTACAAGCCGAGGAAGAGCTAGGGTTTGCATCTGCACCTAGGGTTTAGGTTTAGCTTCAAGCCCTACCTCTTGTGGAGTTCCTTGACAGCTTAGAGACGCTTCTCCACCCTTGCTCCTGCTCCCACACAGCCTCCTGGAGCTTCAACCAACTGGAAATGGCAAGGAGGAGGAGAGAGCTCCAATGGAGAGAGAGGAAGGAGAAGAGAGGAAGAAGGAGGAGGAGAGGAGGAAAAATGAGAGAGGAGAGGGAGAGGAGGGGCTCCTTGGCGTTTTGAGGGAGTAGGGGGGGCACAAAACCCGAGGCAAATGGATAGCCACGAGCACAGGAGCAAAACAGGGCTCTAGCCTGCTGCCCTCGCTGCGGCCCGGCAAGATCTGCGGGCGGCCCGTCTTGCCAGCAGCAGAAAACTTGGGGAAAGCGTAGGTTTTCGCGATGGTTCTTCAACCAACTAGCTTAAGGACTATCGGAACAGGTTCGAGGGTCCTAGTAAAGGTTTTACAACTTAGGTTTGGGATCTAGTTCTCTCGATTTCAACTTTCACCCGATTTGGATTACGAGACTCCAATCGGGAAAGCGATCAACGAAGCGACAACCACGTAATTCGAAGGCAAATAACTCCAAATTCAAACTGGAAACTAAGCAGAGCACTAATCCACACCTAGTTAGCCTAATTAAGCTTAATTACAAACACAGGCGTTACAATCCTACCCCCTTGGAATAATCTCGTCCTCGAGATTAGCTAAACTTTACGAAGAAAGAGGGAAACTCAATTCTAAGGCGATCTTCTCGTTCCCATGTAGCTTCGTCCTGGTATGATTACTCCATTGGATTTTGAGCATTACGATGACTTGATTGCAGTAAAGCGCTCGGCTTCTTCAAGTACTTGGATCGGATGCTCGCGATATGATAGATCAGTGAAGATCAATCGTTTCCAATGGGGTAAGTTCTGTGGACTTCGAAGACATTTCTTCACCGCGTACGTGGAATACATCGTGCACCTCGGAAAGTCGAGGGGAAGTTCAATCTGGTAAGCAACTTCACCTTTCCTCGCAAGAATGCGATGCGGTCCGGCGTAACGCGGTGTTAATTTCCACGAACTTGAAAGCGGCGAGTGCCACGTGGCGGCGACACTTTGAGATAGACAAAATCGTCTACTTCAAAACTTAGTTCGCGGCGAGTATCGGCATAACTTTTACGCCTCGACCGGGCTTCCTTGATCGGTCTCGAATCAATTTGACATGATTTTCGGCTTCTTGGATCACAACAGGGCGAAGAATTGTCTTCGCCGACTTGAGACTGAACAAAGGAGTTCTCGCACTTTCTCCCATAAAGTGCTTGAATGGCGACATCACGGAGACTTGCACGATAGCCGTTGTTGTAGGAGAATTCAGCAAAAGCTAAGCATTTCTCCCACCGTGTTATAAGTCAACACACAAGCTCTCAAAGCATATCCTCCAGGACTTGGTTAGTTCTTTCGGTTTGGCCATCGATCGAGGATGATCTGTTGTCTTTGAAAAACAACTTAGTACCAAGGAGTTCATGCAGATTTTTCCAGAATCGCGGCGTAAATTGGGTCCCACGGTGCGACACAATGACCTTAGGAACACCATGTAGTCGGACTATGTGATTCAGGTAAAGTTCTGCAAGTTTAGGCCCATTATAAGTGGTATGGACTGGAATAAAATGAGCCACTTTGGACAATCGATCCACGATTACCCAAATGGAATCATGGCCACCTGAAGATTTCGGCGGACCGGTGATGAAATCCATGCCGACTTCATCCCATTTCCACTCTGGAATTTTTAAAGGTTGGAGCAATCCCGCGAGCGTTGATGCTCGCTTTCACTCGTGACACACATCGTAAGTAGCGACAAATTCAGCGATCTCCTTTTTCATACCAGGCCACGAGAAACTTACGGATATCTTGGTACATTTTCGTACTTCCAGGGTGGATCGAAAGAGGAGTATTGTGAGCTTCCTTGAAGATCAATTGCTTGATCTCTTGGTCATTCGGAACGTACAATCGCCGTCCACGCATGACCATTCCATCTGCTCTTTCCAAAAACTCCGAAGGCGCGCTTTCCTTCAGTGCGCTTAATTTCAGCCACTTTCTCGTCAACGATTTGTGCGGCTAGAATTTGGGGCTCAAGAGTGGGCTCTAAGGTTAGGGCTGCCACAAACCCTTCTTGAACTACTTCAGATTGAGTCTCCCAAACTCATCCATCAGTTGAGGTTGACTAATGAAAGTCGGTGCATCAATGGGGTGCGATTTGCGGCGAGGGCATCTGCTACCACATTGGCTTTGCCGGATGATAATGGATTCCCATATCATAATCCTTGATCAGCTCCAACCACCTGCGCTGCCTCAAGTTCAGGTGCGGTTGGGTGAAGAAATATTTTAGGCTCTTGTGATCGGTATATATCTCACATCTGTTTCCAATGAGATAATGACGCCACGCTTTAGAGCATGAATGACCGCCGCCAATTCCAAATCGTGAGTTGGATAGTTGGCTTCGTGAGGTTTCAGTTGTCGTGAAGCGTAAGCTACAACCTTGCCCTCTTGCATCGATTACACACCGAGACCACGACGCGAAGCATCACGAAAACGTCAAAGCTCTTATGTATATCCGGCAAAACAAGAATCGGGCAGAGGTAAGTCTTCGCTTCAATTCTTGAAAACTTGCCTCACAACTTGATGACCACTCAAATTTCTTTTCTTTCTTGAGTAGTTACGTCAGCGGTTTAGCGATTTTGGAGAAGTTCTCGATGAACCGTCGGTAATGTAACCGGCAAGACCGAGAAAACTTCGGATCTCGAGAGCGATCCGTGGCTGCTCCCAAGCAATTACATCCTGCACCTTACTCGAATCAGCTGCGACTCCACCTCCGGAAAGAACGTGCCCTAAGAATGCAACTTCCTTGAGCGAGAACTCACACTTGCTGAATTTTGCATAAAGTCGGTGCTCGTGAAGTTTGTCGAGCACTAGCGCAAATGGAGCTTATGTTCTTCTTCATACGGAGTAGATGAGGATATCATCAATGAACACCACCACAAATTTGTCCAGGTATTCCATGAATACCTTGTTCATGAGGTTCATGAAAGTGGCGGGGGCATTGGTAAGACCAAAGGAAACTCTTGTATAATCGATGCGGTCCGTAGCGAGTAAACGCAGATTTTACGAATATCCTCGGCCGGATTTTAAGTTGGAAGTACCCAAGCCTCAAATCGATTTTAGAAAAGATCTGAGCTCCGCTCAATTGATCAAACAAATCATCAATCCGCGGAAGGGGATACTTGTTCTTAATGGTGACTTCGTTCAACGAACGATAGTCGACGCACATACGCGAAGATCGCCATCCTTTTTCTTAACGAAGAGCCTTTGGACTACCCCACGGCGAAGAGCTAGGACGGATAAAACCCTTTGCTAGCTGCTCCTTGAGTTGCTTCTTGAGTTCGATCAACTCATCCGAGGGCATCCGATAAGGGCGCTTGGATATTGGTGCTTTATTCCGGTAGCAAATCTATAATGAACTCCAAGTCTCTGTCAGGAGGCAATCCGGTAATTCTTCAGGAAAAATATCGGGATACTCACAGACAACCGTAATTGTTCCATCTCGAGAATAGACAAGGAATGAAGAGTGGGCTTTTGCACCAATAGCAGTGGAGTTAAATTTGACTTGGATGCCATCTGGATTCACCAAGGAAATAGAACGTTCGGCACAATCAATGCGTCCTTGGTTCTTAGATAACCAATCCATTCCTAGGATTACATTAAGTCGGATGTATCAATCTGAATCAAATCTCCACTAAATCGCACTCCTTCAATCTCAATCGGGACTCCTAGGCAAATACATTGAGCCCGAAGGATCGAGCGAGGGAATGAACTAGCATGTAATTGCCTAGTAAACTGGTCCTAATCCCTTGATCCTTAACGAACCTTGAAGACACAAAGGAATGGGAAGCTCAGAATCAAACAAAACCACAGTAGGGAGCTGAATGCACAAGAAACATACCGAGGACCACATACGGTGCAATACTTGCTTCCTCATTGTCACCCAGATTAAGACGACCCTGAGCGGGACTCTGCGAGCAGAACCCGCTTCGGCCAACCTGATGACCACCACGTCCACTAACAGGAGCTTGAGGACGAACCGGAGCGCTTTGAGTTGAAGGCGAGTCGGTGAGGGTCGGCGATGAGGGCAAACATTGGCAAAATGGCCAACCTGTCCACATGCAAAGCATGAAAGCGGCGTCCCCTTTGCTGTCCTCCTTGCATACGCCCACCGCGGTTATAGGATTGAACCGCAGATTGAGAGGCACGAGGAACAGGTCGTTGAGGTTTTGGAGGAGAAGTGATGGGTGAACAACGACAGCCTTCGAGGCGAGACCTCGACGGGCCCAGACGGCTTCTTTTGGGCCGACCACTTCCGTTTTCGATTTTACGCAACAGCCTTTGCACTTTGTCTTCCACCCGAATCGCCTTATCCACTAATTCCTGGAGATTAGGAAATCAAGAGCTGCGAGCGAATGTTTAACTTCATCATTCAAATGCTCCGGAACCAAGCGGTTTTCGGGCCTCGCTCGGAATCAATCGGCTACATAACGAGTCGAGGTAGTTGAACTTATGCAGATAGTCCATAACGGACATGGATCCTTGCTTCAAGTTATAGAACTCCCTCTTCTTTATCTCCATCAAGCTGGAGGGAATATGGATAGCGGAAAGCTTCCTTGAAATCTGCCCATGTGGTAACTTGTCCAACAGGCGAATAGTCTTAAAACTGTTCCACCATCTGCTTTGCCGCTCCTTGGAGATAATGTGCAGCATATTGGACTTTCTCTTCATCCGTGCATCTAGCTAACTCAAGTTTATCTTCAATGTCGCGGAGCGGTCGTCGCGTCCAAAGGATCGATGTACGGAGAAATTCGGTGGCGAGTCCGTTGGAACTCTGCCCGGCCGAGTGCAGGGTTGCATTGCTGCCACACCTCCAAAAGCGGCGGCACCCAGATTCTCCGAATTCTGCACCAATCTCTCAAGTAAACGAGTGTCAGATCACCGATTTGGGCCATGGGCGGAGGAGGAGGTAATTCCTCACTCTGTACTTCCTGGCGTCCATGTGATGACGCCACTGGGTCATTAGAATGTCGCGAAACATGGCTATGGGATCCTGCTGTGGCGGATCATGATGTGAGGGGTTCGGCTCTATCTGGCTGGATTCGGCTCATTTCGCGCCGTACCCTCGGCCAATCGTGGTGGCCGTCTCCTCGGCATCCTGTTTACATAAGGTTCAACAACGTGAACAACGGATGCAACACGAGAAATGAGGCGACATAACAGGATCACTGCAGGATTTATATGTATTTAATAAGATTCGCGACAACACAAGATAGCGAAACGCCGCATTGCGGCGAAAGGATCTCATGGCGATAGATTTACGGGTGGCGATAAAGCACGCGTCTTGGCGCTACTGACTTCATTTATGTTACATCATCATTCCACTACGCAAGTTCCAACATGACTTACATGCGGCAAAAGTACATCACCCGGCCAGGCTCGTATCAGCGACAAAAGCGAGCTTGATGCTACCTAATACACACGGGACTCCTAAGATCCAGATCTACACATCCCCACCATTCTCGGCGAACGTCGGAAGGGCCTGGAGCTGCGAAGAAGTAGAAGACTCCACCGGGTACATCAGCTCGTACTCACGACCGCCAAAGACGAGGTTACGACCGGTGCTGCACTTGACGAGGCTCCAGGCGCCTGGTGAGACTGACGGCGTTGCTACCTCGCACGGACATCCTGGCATTGCGGGAGACCCGACGGTAGGATCCGTAAGGGCGAGGAAGCTCCTCTGCCGGCTCAAGCTCATCATGCTCCCGTAGATCATCTCGGTGGTGAAAAAGCCATGGTTGACAAGCGGTGCCATATGGCTCTCTAGCTCGAATACGACGGCGAGCGACCGAAGCTCGTCCGAAGGCGAAGCAGGTACTGTCAATAGCTCATGACGTACCCAACCCGCCAAGCTTCCACTATATCCATCTGCGGATTCACTGTGCATAGAGGTTTGCCTGGCCGTCCGGCTCACGAGAGGACAACCGGAAACATCTGCGACAGCTCGGGAAGGTCGAAAGGAGTCGAAGGATTGCCATATCGCCCCATCTAGCAACGCTGAGAGGACTTCGGAGCTGTGCCATAGTAGAGACGTGATTGCTCTCTGCATGGCGACCTCGAATGGTGACCTCGGCCACAAAAGAGAGGATCTTGGGCTGAGTCCAGTAGCTTGAGATCATGAACTCTGGCGGCTCGGTGAACCCAACACGGCGCATCATCTCAGAAAGGGTGGCACGAGCAGAACCCTCCAGGATAGCACGCGTGTAGAAACGAGGTTCCCAATGACCCGACATCTAAAGCAAGAAAAGAACTAGTTAGCAAAACCTTAACGGAAACAAACCAAAAGAGAGGAAACCAAACAACTACCACACGAACAAGCGCAAAAGCCGCGGCCAAGCCTTAATCCTATCCTTAAACAACGAGTAACTAAGCTGTTAAATAGGTAAGACTTCCCCAAACTCTATCTTAAGGTTTTGAGTGAGAAAGGGAATAGAATAAATCCCATTTTCCTACTTCACTCTTGTCCCGAGAAAACAAGGTTTGAAAATCACCGAGCAGAAATTCACTTTGAAGATTCAAATCAGAAAAAGAAGCTATAGAGGGAAAAGGCTAGCATTCTAACATTTCACAATTAAGAATACTAAGTTAAAATAGCTTTCCAGAGAAAACTCTTTCCTAAGTTCTATTATCTAATGATCTAATTTATCCTTTCAGATTTTAACATAGCTCGATACCACCTCTTGTGGGGCTCCGGAATTAGATTAGCGAATCAGGTCATTCTTGTTGCATCGGATGAAGATTAATGCAACCATAGCGTCTCCTGGCCGCTAAGCCAAAACCGTACTCGGATTGGGGCCAATTAATCGGCAAGACTCGTGAGGAGTATACGCCAACCGATTGATCCCAACTCGAAGCTTCCATAATCGCGTGCATAATCTTGGTTCCCTGGATCGGTAGCCAGTACCGCAGCGTTGTCATACAAGACAGGTCTCAACTATGCAAGAGTAAATATATTACACCAAAAGGTAACGTTATTACAATAGTTTAACTTTACAGTCACGGCTTACAATAGGAACAAGTCCAAAAGAAACACCGGCAAGTGAAACACCAAAAGAAGAACACGCGGTGTGCCTCCACCCAGGCAACTGGTGGATGATAACCAGCTAAGCCCAGAGAATCGTTAGCGTCAACCACGAGCGTGACTCGTCTGGAACATCTGCGTCATTACACCGCTTCTTCTCCTTCGACCAAAATCCGTTAGAGCAAGCGGTGAGTACACGTATGTACTCGCAAGACTTTAGTGTATGGAATGTATACATATAAAATGCGAGTTGAAACAATGAATAACAGGTTACTACACTAGTCTTTTTGAGCACAAAGCGGATTTTGCTTACAATATGATAATAGATTCACATTCGCATTTTACGAAAGAAATTGAGTGAAGAAAACTTTTCAAACAATTAACAATATACCAAATGATTAACCAAACCAAAGACTCCAACCATTCCTTCCACCAAACCAGCCATTCACCTGCACCTTTTGAACCCAAGACTCAAACACACACACACCCAACCAACACGATCCAACCTCGAAACCCATTTTTTCGAAATCAACCCAGACCCAAAATCTATACTTGATAGTACTTTCCAAGCTGCTCATGACCGTGAGCACGGTTAATCGATTAGTTTATTTATCTCTGCAGAGATCATGCTGTACCCACATGACACGTTCTAGCAATCATGTCATCCATGCCTCGCGATACCGAAGTACCCGATTTGCTAGACAGTGGCGGAACCTTCGAAAGAATTGAGTTCTAATCCTGCACGGCCCGATAACGTGCATCCTAACTACAGACCACAGAGGCCACGGTGGTTCCAATAGGCACCCACTAGCCCACGACCCCTGTAGTAGGCATTACCGTTGTATTGGGTAAACTTTCCTTCGATGCCTCGACAAGAAAGTCCCTAGAATGCACCGACACCACAGTGCATCCAATCCTCTTTGCCCTCCAATGATGCGGTCTGATCCCTTTTCCCGTACTAGGTGAGGCCATCCCATCTTGGCACATGTGGTTGCACGAATTTATACCCAGTAAATAGCACCAAGTTCGGTCCTTAGGGTGACTCAGGCGAGATCTTCCAAACCCACTTGCTATGGCCACAGAGGGTCGGCACTAAGCGGCCCCACCGAGCACACACTAGCCCTCAACCTCCCCATAGCAAGGGACCAACTCGACCAAACCACTCCAAACCAGCCAGCGGCTGACAACCAATCCGAACACGAAACCCACCTTCCAACCGAACCACTACCCGGCCAAACACCACCAACTCCGAACCACCAAACATCTCGCCTTGGTCTAATCTCACCAAGCTTTTCCATTTTACTCACGCAACCATTCCCTTTTTCCAACAAAACCCCAAAACCTCCGGTTCCAGCAGGACACCCTTCACCCATCCTATAGTTCCGTGAGTTTATGAATAAGAACGTCATGATCTCCTGCAACCAATTCTATTGCTGAACTAAGCATATGCAACTATTATTCTTTAATACCCTCGACACTTACTAATGTGTCTAAATTATTCTTAAGTCTATCAAGGATAGCATATTCGGATTAGATTGAGGTAATCCAACAATTTTCTACTTAACTATCGCTTCCCACAAATTATCACTTTTAATAAACTTATGAGCATGCATAATAGTTTTGGAAATCAAACATAAGAATTTGCAAATATGGGATTGGAAATGGTCAAGGAGGCGCTTACTGTTTGCTCTTCGGTGAAATCGGTCTCGGGACGTAGTCGGGATCGTCGGCGACGTTCAAGCGTCGTCTACACGAAAAGCAACGAGACCGAAATCATCGATCAAAATAGGCAAAGAAGCAATCGAAATCCAAAAAGAAGCGAAATCGGAAAACGAAAACCTAGACGGAAAAAGAAATCCTAATTTTTCTTCTAGAGGCCGGCAGTACCGTTGTTGAATGGGCGGTAGTGCCGCTCTGGCCGGCAGTACCGGCTACTGTAGCGCGGTAGTGCCGCTCTCCAGGGATCCAAAAAGGGTTGCTCTCTGGAAAATAACTACCGGCGTCCTAAGCCCGGTAGTGCCGCTCCCACCCGGCGATCCGCCCTTGCCCAGCGGTAGTGCCGGCCACCTCGAGACCAGGTTTCCAAAAATTGAGATTTTACGCATTAATCTCCCGGAACTTCGACATAAGTGCATGGATAGGTTCCTGGGGACCCATGGGACCTATTCACGCAGGTTTCGTCAAGTTCCGAGCTCGTTTGCGCAAAATTTCACTTTTCGGATCTTTTCTCCCCCGTTAATGACGCGAAAATGGATTTCGACACAGAAGGTGTCGAAACTCGAGTTTCTTCGTGGCAACGGATTCTCTACGTCTCTGGGGACTTATGTGCGCTAGACTTGTGAACTTTGGGACTTCGGAACTTGAAATTGCTCCGAATGCCCAGAGTGCATCTTTTGCAAATCCTTGAACAGCGGATTACGCAACAAGCGCAATAGGTCCAAAAATGCACTAGGGTTCTACGTGATCTAACTACTGATTGGAAACTCCGAAATATGCTATTCGACTTCTACTACCCGAAAACCTAAATATACTCTCCAAATCCGATTCTCGCTCGAATCGAGTTCAAGCTCGATTCTTCCGAGAGAATCGACTTACGAGCTCTAAGAAAACATCCATGAGTCATTTCCGACTTTAGGAGCTAGGGTTCCAAAAGAAGAGCTCGAAAATTCAAGAAAAGGCGTTTGCAGCGAATGAGTCCAACGATCGTAGATCAGGGTTACGAAACTACTCGATCACGCGAAGGATCCTTCTACCCTTGACCTAGGTTTAACTTCTTGGAAAACAACTATGCACCACAAGAACTAGGGTTTCTATGGTTTAACTAGGGCGTAAAGAACGATTACAAGCCGAGGAAGAGCTAGGGTTTGCATCTGCACCTAGGGTTTAGGTTTAGCTTCAAGCCCTACCTCTTGTGGAGTTCCTTGGACTTAGAGGCGCTTCTCCACCCTTGCTCCTGCTCCCACACAGCCTCCTGGAGCTTCAACCAACTGGAAATGGCAAGGAGGAGGAGAGAGCTCCAATGGAGAGCGAGGAAGTAGAAGAGAGGAAGCAGGAGGAGGCGAGGAGGAAAAAGGAGAGAGGAGAGGAGAGGAGGGGCTCCTTGGCGTTTTGAGGGAGTAGGGGGCACAAAACCGAGGCAAATGGATAGCCACGAGCACAGAGCAAAAGCAGGGCTCTGGCCTCGCTGCCTCATTGCGACGGCAGATCTGCCGGAGGCGGCCCGATGCTGCGCTCAGCCAGAAAACTTGGGGAAAACGTAGTTTTCGCGATGGTTCTTCAACCAACTAGCTTAAGGACTATCGGAACAGGTTCGAGGGGTCCTAGTAAAGGTTTTACAACTTAGGTTTGGGATCTAGTTCTCTCGATTTCAACTTTCACCCGATTTCGGATTCTGAGACTCCAATCGGGGAAAACGATCAACGAAACGACAACACAGAATTCGAAGGCAAATAACTCCAAATTCAAACTGGAAACTAAACAGAGCACTAATCCACACCTAGTTAGCCTAATTAATCTTAATTACAAACACGGGCGTTACACCCGATGATCGTAGATGATCTCTACTTAAAACTTTCACCTGTTCATAAACTAGTTGAACACGTTAGATTCTTTAATCGTTTGTCATTAATCAACCAAAACAAAATTAGGGGGCCTAGATGCACTTTCAAATATTTCCAACAATAATTTTATTTTAAATTCACTAATATAAAATAATTCAATAAAGAAATTAATTCAAATCAAATCCAAATAAATTCTAGAAATTCAAATAACTCAATAAATTGGATAAAAGCACAAATTTGGGGTGTTACACTAAGCATATGCAGATACTACTCATTATTACCCGATTGGCATTCATCTTTATGTCTAGGTTTAGTCTAGGGTTCAACAAGGTTCGTAGATCAATTATAATTAAGAGAAACCACCAATTTAGGTTTAACTACCAATTTCCCACAACCAGCATCTTTACTGAACATACATGCATGCATAATAGTTTTGGCAATTCAAAATAGAATTTGCAATTATGGGATCAAAATGGTCAAAGGAGGTGCTTGCCTATTTGCTCTTCAACAAAGTCCGACTTTGGAACGTAGTCGGGATCGGCATCTACGGAACCGTCAACATTTGGTGAAAAACGATAAGAATGAAGAACGATAAATCAAAACAAGGCGAATGAGAACCAATCATGAAAATACTCGAATCCGGAAAGTTGAAGTTAAAAGAGAGCAAAAAGATTTGGAATCAACAGCTCACGCCGGCAGTACCGGCACACAGTGCCCGGTAGTACCGCACTTCCGATAGTACCGCCCTTCACTGGCGGTAGTGCCGACGGCCGATGACCAAAAAGGGATGCTCTGTGGACAATAACTACCGACATGACCAAAAAGGGATGCTCTCGGGCGGCAGTACCGGCCCCTAACACTGGTAGTGTCGGACACCCAAAGGCCGCAAGCAGCACTCTTTGGAAAATAACTATCGAAGTTCTAACCGCAGTAGTACCGCTCGGGTGGCAGTACCAGGATTCCAACGGCGATAGTGCTGGCCCTTCAGGAATTCCAAAAACGACAAAAGGACAAATTGTGCAATCGAGTTCAAAACTTTGCGGCATTTGTGTGGCTAGGTTCCTAACGACGCTAGGGACCCATTCACATTGGCCACGACAAGTTTGTGACACCACAGAGTGTCGTATCTTATAAAATGTGAATGTTGAGGTCAAAAACTTTATAAAATGTGAAAATGGAGGTTAAAACTTTACGTTATGCCGTTTATAGCGTGTTTTGGGGCCGTTTTCGGGTGTTTGGGCCTCTCCGGGGGACTTTGGGCCTTGGGGGTTGAGTTGGGCCTCCGGTGGAAGGGTTTGGGCCCAAGGGGGGCTTTTGGGCAGCCAAATCTGGCCCCCACCCCTTGGTGCGCCCCCCCACTCCCTCTCCCAACCCTAGCCGCCACCCCCTAGTCCCCCCATGCGCCTCCACCCTTCCCCTTCCTCCCCATTGTTCCCCATCGCTCCACCCTCCACCACCTCTCCACCTCCCTTGCTGCCCTTAGGGGAGTTCTCCACCTCATCACCTCGAAGATCCATCTGTTGGAGCGCTCCGCGACGAGGAGATCCGGCGGGATTGGAGCGAGGAAGGAGATCGCTCGAACCGGGAGGAGATCCGTTGGGTTTTCGTATGTCGGGCGAAGGTATGGCCATGGGACTCCTTGGGGTTGGCCTAGGTACTGTTCTTAGGGTCATTATCACGTTTTTAGATCAATTGGTGGTGCTGAAATTGAGTAGATTAGATGAAATCTAGAAGTTGCCACGTTCTCTGTTTCGGTCAGCATGAGCAGTCGACCTAGGGTTTGGGTTTTCGTCAATTTAGAGTCGGAATTTGGTCGTATGGATGTTGAAGAAGTTGTAGGTAATTTCAATATCTTTCCGTGGGTATAAAGAGCGTCCAATTCCGATTAGCTGTTTGAAAGTTATGGCTGTTTTACCAAGCGTGTTAAAATCTGTGACGTGATTGGAACAGATCACCATTTTCTGTAGATTAAACCATTTTAGAGTCCGAATCAGTCTTTCCATATACTTAGAAAAAGTTGGGAAATTTCCTAAGCTACACGAGGATGTACTCGTTTAATTGATTCGGAGTCTTAGAACCCGAGTTATGCCTTTTGTAAGGCTGCTGTCCCGACGGGACAGAACCTCTGTTTTTTGGTTTAGCGAGTAGTTGGCAATGTCGGGGTAGATGAGGGTTTGCGTACTGTTTTGTGGACATGATTGTGAGTGTGTGGTACCTATGTGCAGGTGGTGTGACCCCGGGAGTGCCTTCTACTTCTCGCCAATCCGTCGCCCGTGGTTGAGGCAAGTGTATTGGAATGGGTAGCGGGTTATAGTTTGCTTGATCGGTTGTGATTGAAATTTAATATATGATATGTTCACATGCCATGCTTTAATGATTGCCAATGATATGATGATTATGCTTACTATGCTATGAAGCCATGTGTTAATGTACAAGTGATTTATGATGTTGGCATGATTTGCATACATGGCATGATACATGGCCCGGGCAGTGAGAAAGTGATAACTAGTCCGGGGAAGGTTGGTGAGAAAGTTATGACTATTCCGGAGAGCCAATGTGTAAGTCTTACATCGTGATTCCATCCACCGCGGTGTGGGGAAGCGAGGAGTAGGCACCCTCCATCTTTAGGATGGAAGGGGGGAGAGGGTGCACACCGACGGGTGTGTACTCAACCATACCGGTATGAGTTTCCAGGAGATATGGGCATCGCATTACATTGCATTACATTGCATTATATGAGGATGTTATATGATGATGATATATGATGATGTCAATGATATGCTTACGCTATGAATATGAGATGTGTATGATGTTGTATGTGAAAAGTGGTGATGAAGGTATTAGAATGTATTTTCTTGTTCCATTGCAATATACTTGCTGAGTGATGAATTCACGCTTGTGTTTATGTTGATTTTTTAGGTACAATGACACCGGTATGTGGTAAAGGGCATTAGCTACACATCTTCACGTAGTTCCAGTCACATTTACCAAATTTTGAGTCATGATCATAATAATATTGCCATGAATCTTGGTGTATGGATTAAATTGTGTGGTCGTGTCCCTTATTTGCTTCGTTATAGTTTATGGAGTGGTTGAACTTGATATTATTGCCTTATGTTGTTGCCATATCCATTTACATTGCTTCTTTAGATATCTTATGATATTATGTTACTTGCCTGTTATTGCTATTGTCTCAAATCATGTTAAAACAAAGGAGATGCTGCCGAAATTTTCGGTTTTAGCATTTGCTCCTTTGCTGTAATTTGTCTTTATTAGTGGTATTTAGGTGTTGTTTAGCCTATGTTTGGTAGCATTCAGGCATATTAAATGCCGGGGTGTTACAGTTGGTATCAGAGCGGGCTGTAGGTCCCTGGAATGTGTATTTTTAGTGTCATGCTATAGGATACAACTAAAAAGTGATGTGGAATAACTTAGAAACATGGCTTAGGTTTTAACTAAAATTTTGTCATAGGATAGCAACATTAAAACTTGCAAAAGTGGTATAACTAATCTAAAAATTTGACACACATGGATGCACAGTAGGAAGGGTATGGGTATCGTTGTTTACGCTTAAAATGTTGTATTTAAGCCTTGTTGCTAAATGCTATATTTGATAGAGTATGCTGCTATGTCTATGAGATAAATGATTGAATTGTGCTTGTTGCGGTGATAAAGTGGGGTTGTGGTGCCGAAGGGTTTCGGTCACCACTTTTGTTCATAGTAAGGGTGTGGTTTGACGGTATGGCCGGTTAAAGCCATCACCGAAGAACTATTAACCCATGTAGGAGAAGAGTGCTTACCCTTTCTGTCGTAAATCGGGTAGTTGACTGGACTCAAATAGAAGAGTTTGGTGGTGGATTCCTTTGTATGTTCTTTACCGTTCTGATGGTCGGTTTTGGTTGTTTTTCTTGATTTTAGTTGATTGAAATCAAAAGAAAAGTGTTTGGAATTGGATTTTTTCGCGGAGAGTCCCTTCGTTGTTTCTTGGTTTTGTCTCCCTTGGTTGAAGACGAAGAAGTGGAATTTAGCATTGCGCCTTTTAATCGCCTTTTGGCTTTGAAACCGGTTTTGTTGGTTGCCTTGCAAATAAAAGTATAGCTGTGGTTCTTGTGTGTCTTACTCTGAGTTTAAAAGAAGTTATTGAAGCGTGTGCAAAAAGTTAAGTTGTGTCGATTTATGTTTTGTGCCTTTGTCCGCAAAGGTTTATTTGATCACTTGGTTCCCTCCTGTGGGAGTCTTTGAGATTGAAAAGTGTTTTGGAGAATTCTTTTGCATGACCAAGTTTGGGTTTGTCTCATTGCAATTTTGAGAGTCAAGTTTCCTTATGGATTTGGGATGCGTTTTAAAACTAAAATGCTGCAAACAAAGTAAGTAGTCTTTTGACTGAAATCGTTTGTCCCTAGTAAGAATTGTTGTTTAGCATGTTATGTAGCATGTACCAATCTGGTTTATGGGATGACGTATTGTTAAGTTAATTTGTGAGTTTAAACAATTCAATGCGGTTGTTATCTCTAGCTTGAGAATAAATAGACTACTAGTGTTGTAGTTTACTCTGTAGCGAGAATGATTAAATGGGTTAATGTACATGCTTAGAATCTGTGGCCTTGCTATAAAAGTGCTTATGATCCTTGTTAATGTTAAAAGTTTAAACCTTGATGCATAGTTAGAACATTAAGATGATGTAAATTAATGATACTGTTAAAGAAACCTTGCCGATTGTTTAAAGATGATCTAATCTAATGGGTTAATAGAGAAATTTAATCATGTTGACTAGTGGCTTTAATTTGGAAGTTGATTAGAGTTGCTATTTATGTTGTTGCAACCTACTAGTATATTTGGAAGTGTGCAGTTGTGTCTCTACAATGCTGGTATTGATATCAATTGAGAAGACATAAGACTTATTGTTAATGATGTTGTTAAGGGCAGTGTTAATGCGAGTATTCAATCTATTTTTAAATAGTTGGAGTATGTTGTGTGGTGGTAATTTTGTTATAACCGATGTATAGGGTAGCTAAAGGTAATGTTGTTGATTGATGATTATGCAAATTATTGATATTGACGATTTAGTAGTGGTGGAAATTGCTTAGATTAATTGTTGAAAAAAAATCCTTGTTAAAAATGGAGGTTATTGTAACATGTTGTGATGGAGTGGACCATGGATAATTAACATGATGTAAGATTTTAATCTTAATGAATGCATATCTTAGAATCCTATTTACGAATTTTATCTTGTAGAGATATTACTTATTTGTTGAAGTCATTTTATTGATTAAACAAGTTTCAATTGTCAAGATTTTGACGTATGGATAGTATAAAATTTATAGGTTGACCATGCTCAAGTAGCTGTTGAAGTACTATGTTTGAAATATAGAATATGTTGTTATATGATTTGGTGATCCATGGGGATCATGTCAATGTAGTCTTGGTTGGGTGCCTTTGTGATAAGCATCTTAAACCTTAATTAAAAGTGTTGGGAATGGTAACTAGAGAAAGAAATTGTTATATAAATTTTGTTAAGTCCGGTTGGACTCTCTTGATGAGTAAATAGTGATTTTTGAATGCTTAAATGGTAAGTGTAGTGGAATACAAGTTATGGTTGGATTCATTCTGAGCTGGTGTTTAAAACCCTTTCAACTGGTGTGGTTGTTTGCCATTTTGGTTGAATGTCTTCGGTCAAGGTATTCCTTGTGTTGTGTTTCCGAGTTTCCCTAAAACCCGTAGCTATTGGTGCTAATCTTTGGTTTTGGCTATTTTGTTTAATTTGTGTTATGAGTATGGATTTACACCCAAAAGTTTTTGAGTGGATCGCGTTCCTTCGCGTTCACCCTGAATTATCTTTGGAATAAATTTTAACGGAAGCAGATGGACATAGTGGGTTGTGTTGGAAACTCTTGAGATTTAATTTGTAACTCTTTTTTTGACTGGAGTTGGATTTATTTGCATAACGTGTGTGGTGTTTGCAAGTGCTCCAAAAGGTGGTTTTTATGGATGTTTCATCGGGGATGTTGTTAGCAAAGTGTTCTCTTTTGGGATATGAGTTTCCCTTTCTTTTGAGAAAAATATGTGGCGGTTGTGTGTACAGATGTTTGACTTTGGAGTCGATGTTCTTTTCCAAAATGTTGATTTTGGTTAAAATGCGATGTTTTGCAAGTTAGGTTTTCAAATTGACGTGGCTTCCTATACGATGTGGTGTTCCTATTAATGGTGTTGCCATCATAGTTTATATGAATTTCGCAGCCATCGATGTTAATTGTGTTTCAATCATGTGATACCGAGGAAGAAGTCTTTTGGTGGATGACTATTCGGTATTGTTGTTACAACAAGAATGAATGGTGAAAAGGAAGCATGGCATTGTTTATAGATGTTTAATGATGAAAAAGTCGGTGAGCCAGGTCGGTGAGAAAGTCATACATGGATATATGACTAATCCGGAGTGCTCTTGAAAAGTGTGCATGCATGTCATAAATCGAGATTTCTATTTGCATGCGGTATGAAAAGAAAACAATGAAGAATTTCTGGTATGTTGGTTGTGGTGTAGGACATTTGTGTTTCCTTCGCGTCTTGACGTAGGAAATTAAAATGAGTACTCCTTGGTTGTTGCCAAATTCTTTCCAAAGTGGCTTTTAGCGCTTTTGGGGTTCGAGTTGTTGTGTGTGGATCAATTTGGGGTTCATGGTTTATGGTTGAGTTCACCCAATGCAAACCTTCTTGGAGAATCGGGTCGTTGATGTGTTCCACGGTAGGGTTGATTAAACTATTAGTGGACCACTTAGTGGTTGCAAGTAATTGCTTTATCCTTTCGAAGTGTATTGGATCTTTTGTCACCGATCTCTGAGCGAGTTGTGTCGACCGATGTGGATTGCTCGGTTAACAGTGTTTTTTCGGGTTTTAAGGACCATGGTTATAAAGTAGGTTTTTCCTTCAGTGGTAACGGTGGGTGTTGGCCTAGTTGTAAAAGATCAATCTTTTGCAAGGTTTTAACCTCGTTTGTTCCAGCAGTTGGTAGTCTTGGAGTGATGTGTCCCGCTTGGTTCGCGTCGTCTTGCTTATGACGAACCACATTAGGGAGATCGAGGTGTGAAAACACTTTTGCTCGCGAGAGCTGAAGCAGGATCAAGAGTCGGAGTTAGAGGTTGGTACCGTGTTTCTTCTGGAGAGTAGCGTTGGTCAAAGGGATCGGGCACTCTAGTGCCAAGGAATGTATGAAATGGGGAGTGTGAGACCGTTTCTTTTATGGTATGTTTGAGGATTTATCCTATCGCTTGGGTCGTGCTGAGACCATGTGTGAGTGCTTTGTGTTTCAGTGTTGAGTAAAGTTCTTGCAAGAGGTTGATCGTGGGTTATCGTTAGAACTGGGGGTCTTCGAGCCTATGCATCTTGTCACCGAGTCTCGATCAGTGTAGTTCCAGTGGTTTTATTTAGAGAAGCGACCAGGGAGTTGAAGTCTCACGGAGGCGAGCTTTACCCAAAGCTCTTTTCTTCAGGTTTGAAACGCGAAGATTAGATCTCTGTGTGTTGTTGGTTTGGCGTAGTGGCATGTCTTGGATTCGAGGTCGAATCCTGTTGAAGGGGGGAGAATGTGACACCACGGAGTGTCGTATCTTATAAAATGTGAATGTTGAGGTCAAAAACTTTATAAAATGTGAAAATCGGAATGTGAATGTGAATGTTGTAATGTCGAGGTCGAATCCTGTTGAAGGGGGGAGAATGTGAATGTTGTATAGTGGAAATATCGATAGATTTCATGCTGTACAAAAAGAATAGATTCTCAAAACTCACTGGGAATGTCCCATCCTCCTAGCGGTAGAATTGTCCCCCTTGATACCTCACATGAAATCGACATGAGGCTCAGCCTCATGCACCTTATCAATGTACCATCCATGCAGCAAGCGGGTGCACATGCCTAAAGCATTCAAATCATTGCTTGGGACAAGGGGCTTTCCATATACGAACCCCTTAGAATCTTTAAGGGGTTCTGTGGCCTCTGACAACTTTGCCTTCTCAGAAGGATTCTTCGAGCTCTCCTGTGGATCTTTCATCAGTGTGCTAGTAGTCCTTTTGCGCACCAGCTCTACACTCTGTTCAGGAGCAGGAGAAGTTGTAGGTGCAGCTATAGGAGCAGGTGCAACAACGAGGCGGAGTGCAACAACAAAGCGAGTGCGGGGGTAGGAGCAAGTGCACGGCGGCGGGAAGCGAGGGGCAAGAGTAGGAGCGAGTGCGGCGGGGAAGCGAGTGCGGTAGCGATAACCTAGAAAGCACATGCATATGTTACTTGATGTGTTGCAGTATTGGAATGGTGGAAAAGACACGAGGTTTTATACCTTCAGCAGTACGACATCCGTCGTTGGCCACTTGATGAACGATATCCGTGCTTGCCCGAGAATGGTGATATCTTCATTCGGTGGAACTCCAGCACATGAGATAGGAATTCATCATGGACATAGTCCACCTACAACCTTATGTAGCCTTTTCCCAAAAGGCTACCATGCACCATGTCATCCTCCTTTCATGGAAATGCAATCCTGTGTCCAGCCTCAATGGTAAATTCATCTTCGATCAGGACTAGCTGGCACTTGGTAGGCTCCTGCAAGAAATACGCAACTTGATCGAAATCATTGTTTAGCTTACTCCCATACCTTTTAGTCAGAAACACTTCTTATTAGCTTCAGTTGAGGATCGGGCTAATCATTTCTGGAAGAGCGGCTACTAGGGCATACCACAGGCGGTTCTACGAGAGGCGAGGCCATATTACTTTGACTCTAGGAAATCATTGCCATCATGTTAGCCCTTAGGCACTCCTCACATTCCATCATCTCCTCCCTCAGCTCGGCGCTCAAGCGCATCTCACGTGCATCCCATGATCTTGATATGGCACTAGAACCGCTCAAGTCTGGGAAGGACTTCTTCGTATAACCCGCACCCGGCCCTTATGGTCAGGCTTCCTGATCGCCGAAGACAAAATGTCTCTCGACCCTTGGCTTTGAAATGCCCCCTGCTCTTTTTGTTAGCTTATCTCCTCCTGCGAGAGGCGAATATAAGTTAGTGCTAAAATACAACATGAAGGGTCAATTGAAATATACTAAGTTAGATGTCTTATGATAGATGATCTGTGTGGTCGAGGGGTTTAGAACCACAAGCTGACCGTCGAAAGTTTTCTTTGTCCTCACAATACCCAGTCGTGTGCCCTCTCCTCACATATGTGGAGTAAGACATCGTCATCCCAGAGTTCACACACTCCTCGGCTAGTCATGAACCCTACCTTCTTCCCTACATAGCAGCCGAAACCGAGGCGCGTGTGTGTTCTGCCTCTGTATAGCAATGCTCTTCTCTTTCAGCTCTGACTCCTCAGGCATACTCCTCATCCTTATGAACTCCTCCCAAACCACAGGAGTCAAAAACGAATACCTCTAGAAGGGAGTACAGACTTTTAGCACATACTCAGCATGCAAGGCAACCTTGAGTTGCCTCAAAGCAACACCCATTCTCTGCAAGGCGTACCATCTCGCATTATTTTCATCTTCCTCTAGTATAATCCATTTTCCCTTAACTTTGTCCTAAAGCCGGTTCTTCTGCTCGACTCTTACTTCCTTCCTCCAGTCCTTAACTTTGATCAGCACTCTCTCCCTCACCAATTGGCCAAGAAAAGAGTAGCGCCCCACGTACTTGCCAGGGCCCGTGCAAACCCCCATGACATCAAAGTGGAGAATCTGCGGGGTTCTCCCTGTGGCCCCTTTATTCAGTCCTCCGCGCTTCCTCACCTTACTCGGCGATGGCATTGAGCCGATCTCTTTGAGACATTTCGAATATATATATATATATATATATATATATATATATATATATATATATATATCAAATCTAAACTTCAGGAGAGAAAGCAATTCATATATTTGTCATGACCATATATTTCACATGAGCAAAAGCAATTCATAGCCATTATGTCGACTTGATAATGAATTATGCAAATTAACAGATTAATAGATAATTCATAGCATATTATTGTATTATCATATTGTAGTAAATTAATAAATTAATGGATAATTCATACCATATAATTGCACAAGCTAACAGATTAATGGATGATCTTAAAGAAATGTCAATCTGTTAACCAATGATGACTCCTAATCTCTAATTAGGTTAGGTCATAATCCCATTCGAGGATACGTGATTCGAGCAATTTCTAAGCTGTTATACAACTCTAGAGAAAATTTTGGCAGCGTCTCCTTGTTGTTCTTGAAATACACGTCTCAACAATAGGACAAGAAGGTATGTATTCAAAGAACACCAGGGAGATGCTGCTGAAACTCTCTAGAGTTGTACAACAACTCAAGAACATACCCGATCCACATATCCTCAAACTGTCTAAAAATGTGGACAATTCGAAACTGTTTGCTTATAAATATGCAATTTCAGCATATTTATAAACAGGCACTCTCGAACGGAAAACGCACAGGTTATGCAACCTAAATGCTAACATTGATAATTTTGTCATATTTCTAGATTATAGAAAATGCAATAATAGGAGCAATTTTATCAAGACAATAATTCCAAGCAAATTAAATAACCATGAATAATCTTTGCTACTGAAGCATAAGCATAAATACGATAATAAGACCAAGTATTTAATACTAATCCCAAAAAACAATATGATGAAAAATACATAATTCAAAGATAGCAAAATTGACATAATCAAATAGATAAAGAAAATCATAAAATTTATATCAGTTACGCAATGAATCATGTCTTCTAAAGCAAATTAAAGTATAATTTGATCGATAGTGCTCTCAGGTGTCGGGCTACTTAAAGATTAATCTTTAGCCTCCTCGACACTAAGTATATGACTACTAGAGATTAGTTTCTTTCTTCCTCTACACTTGGGGTGAAGATACCACAATTGAGCTAAACAATTAACTAAGCAAGTAAGGCCTTGAACTTTGATCTTCCTAACTATGCACAATACAACATATAGAATCAAGTTCACTGTTAAAAAGACCTAAATGCATAATATGTTCAGATCAGCCATTAGGAGATTTACCAACCACCTGATTAATGCTCAAAACAAATCATCAATATATATATAAAGTAATCTATACCAGGTCAAAGAGTGTGCTAAACAGTGCATCACAGTATATACTATCAAGCATTAGTAGGAAGTAAACCGTGGTTTATTAATTTTTGAACTTCCATCATATCTAGAACAATCTAAAGACACAAGTTGTACTGCATCATAGGTAAGAAAGCCCAAAGATGTGTCATGAATTATTCGGCTCATTGTTTTGTTTTCCAAGATAATAATTTGCGTGTAACATAGTAGTGCTATTTTACAACTAGCTTGCCTGTAACTGAAGTCCTTCACTACAAAATATAGTGGCAACAAACAAAAAAACAAAACTATAAGCCCCTATAATCATCCTAACATAAGAAGATTAGGTTCAGGTATCTCATTTGAGATTTCCTAACACTTGATACTTCTAGTTCTAAGCATAAGATGATAATGAGGCCCTACCCTTGATTCCTGGCCTAATTTCTTAGATCTGTCTGTCTCCAGTGTGCACTGCCTTGGAATCTTAAGTGCCTCTCTAAATATGTTCACCATTATAATTTGGTATCTCATACTAAAATATCCATTATCATGTAAAATATATTAGTGAGCTCATAGCATGTTCCAAAAAAGTCAGTCTACTATAAGTGATAATAAATTGTTATTTTTGTCTAAATAAAGTCCCAGTTTCCACAATAATTAATGCTCATATCAATGGATAAATCATCCATTCCATCTTCCGCTTCATAGCCTTGTGCTTCTGTCCCTTAACAAAGAACTATGCAGTAGTGACTGAAATGCACAAGCATCTTTCGAAGTAACAAGTTATAGAAAGACAGTGCATTATTCTGGTAAAGTACCTATGTGTTCTCATTTTTTTTAACTAACAAGTTGCAAGTGAGGGTGTCTCCCGAAAGAAAAAAATGTAAGCGAAGGTGCATTTTGTCTCATTGTCATTGCTCCAAATTTGTATTAGTCAACTACTGGGCTTGCATCATTCAATTAGACTAGAACAGACATTACCCTACTATCACAAATGAATAGCTGATTCCATATTGATGGTTACAAAGATTTCTAAGAACTACAGATGGAGCTCGAAGTTGTTGATTCCATCATTGAACTTCGTTAAAAAAACAAATTAAGTAGGCTTGGCTTTCTATGTAGCAGACTCACATGTTCACCATATATAAATCTCTTGGTAGAAACTAATATGAGGAATAGCAATAACCATGATTCTGCATGCAAAACAGAAGAAAAATTACAATGCTTGCAAATGATAATTCGGCAAATACAGTAATCACAATAAACTTCACTGCCCGATAACCAAGAATTGGTCCATGGACATCCTACATGAAAACATTCGGTCGGTGGGGGGAGGGCGCCTATGGAGGGAGGCGCAGGTGGGGGAGGAGCCGGTGGGGAGATGAGTCGGTGGGGGAGGAGCCGGTGGAGGAGGGCGCCTGTGGGGGGAGGCGCCAGTGGGGGAGGGCGCCTGTTGGGGGAGGCGCCGGTGGGGAAGGGCTCTGGTGGGGGGAGGGCGCCGGCGCGGGAGGGCTTCGTTTGGGGGGAGGTGCCAGTGGGGGTCTGGGGGACGCTGGGTCAGCGTGAGGAACACGCGCGCGCACGAAATGAGTTCACGCTAGGGTTGTCGGTGTGTATGTAATGAGTTCACAGTATATGTATCGGTTGATTTGGTTCATCCTAAAAAACCGATTGTAATAAAAACAAACAACTGTGTCGGTTCTTCTCAAAAACCGATTACAATAACATCTCTATCGTTCCCTCTGAAAAACCGATTGCAATAAAAAACATCTATGTCGGTTCTCCTCAAAAACTGATTGCAAAAAAAACAAATATATGTGTTGGTTCATCCTAAAAAACCGATTGCAATAAAAAAACAAACATCTGTGTAGGTTATCAAAAAAAACCGATTATAATAAAGTTGGATATCTGTGTCGGTTCCTATATGAACCGATTGTGATAAACCCTACATCTGTGTTGGTTTTCACTACAGCAAAACTATATTTTTTTTTCTTCGGCCTTAACGTATTTTCATCGGCCTGAACAAAGCCGCCGATCAATACATGTATTTTCATCGGCCTACACAAAGCCGATGATTAATACGTATATTTTCGTCGGTCGGTGTATAAACCGACGAAATATCAAGGGTTTAGGGGAAACCGTTCCACAAGCCTCTGTATTTTTGTCGGTAGGAGAACAAGCCGACAAAAACACACATGTAATTTCGTCGGTCTATGTGTACACCGACGAAAATTAGAGGGGTTAGGACACAGCTGCCAAGCTCCCTATGTTTTCGTCGGCTTGAGTCCGGACCAACGACAATTTGAGGGGTAGGGCACAGCCGCCACGCTCCTTGTATTTTCATCGGCTTAAGTCCAGACTGACGAAAATTGAAGGGTTAGGGTTAGGGCACAGCCGCCACGTTCGTTTTCGTCGGCCTACGTCCAACCGATGAAAATACTGGGTTTAGGTAAGTCTCGGGAAGCTCCCGCACAAATGAATGTTTATATTGTTCAAACGTTTAGTGTAGCACAAATACTAGATGGGGGGAAATGTATTTAGTAGCAATGGATCGGTTCTTTCTTTCATTTTGCATCCTAAAATAGGCAAATGATATTTGGACAAAGGAACAATATACTCAACATGTCCATGGTTGATACCAAATGCAATCGATAGGAGTATTATTAGTTCAGCATTTTGAAAATAAACCATAGAAAAAAAAAATACTGATAAGTGGTATGCTAGTTTGTTGGGTCACCCTCCCATAAGAATCCTTATCAGGATTTTTGCGAACCGTGACAACGCTTGCTTCCTGATCAACTTGATATGCAAATTGCTCTAGTTCTCTGGTTGAAGGGTAGGGAGATGGAGAGTCTGACTTCACTTGGTAGTGTTGGTGTGGTGCGACGATGAATTGCATTGACCCTTTGTTCCTCTGTGGTTTCACAATTCTGTGTTTCCTGTAATCCACTAGACACATTTTTTTTTAAATGGTAAACTAGTAAGGCAGCAAGTTGACATGATTCATTGCTTAGTTGACATAAATTTTTTGATCTGCTTTATACTTTTCATTATGTCAATTTTCATATCTTTGAATTATGTAATTTTCTTCATATTGCACTTTGGGATTAGTTTCATATACTTGCTCTAATGTTACATTTAGTTTTATTTCTATTTAGTAGATAATTATTTTATCATCATTTCTTAATAGAGTAGTATTAATATGGGTGATAATTGAACATGGATGTATGTCGGCTGGAGAACAACGGGGGTCACACGGACGAATGGGTAGAGAGTACACAAGCCTTTGTGGATCATGTTTTCTCTTTGAATCCACCTGGTGGTGTAGCGAAGTGTCCATGCAGCAAGTGCCATAATTTTGCTCGTAAACGGAAGGAGGAGATCGAATTAGACTTGTGCAAATATGGATTCATGCCCAATTACTTAACTTGGTTCGAGCATGGTGAGTCACGGTTGGGTTCTACATCTAACATAGTTCAGGATTATGATGACACAGAGGATAGAAGCTGAGATATGGTGGAAGTTATTGGTCGATAGTACAGGGATGAACCGGAAGAACGACCTGCCGAGGTCGAAGAATTTTATAGGCTTCTTACTGCTTCCAATGAGCCTTTGCATGAGTTTACCAATGTCACCCTTCTTGCTGCAGTGACACGATTGATGGATATCAAATCGAAATACAACTTGATTAAAGATTGTTACAACGATCTGGTCAAATTGATATGTGATGTTCTTCCAGAGAATCATAAGATGCTAAATGATCTTTATCCGTCCAAAAAAATGTTGGCAGGTTTGGGGATGCAATACGAGAAGATACATGTGCACCCCCAATAGTGTATGTTATTCTGGAAGGAGAATGTAGAACTGACACATTGTCTATATTGCAAAGAGTCCCGGTATATTCAAATAACGGACAAGGAGGGAAACACGGTGTAACACCCCATAAAACTAAACTGTTGTACAAGAAAAATTCAACAGCGTTTCCCCTAAAACAGGACAATACGGAAGCAATTCAAATGGGAATAACATCACGATATCAAAACTAGAGACAACAAGTCTAATTCAAACAGGAATCAACCATAAACATAACACATCTCTAAAGGGACAACCATAAACGAAATCAAGTTTAAAGGGGGCAACAATGGGTCTAGGTGTAATAATATTTCAAACAACTAATGAATTAATTAAAGCACTAGTTCAAGTGAGTCGTGACGACCCCAGAAGATTTATTGTGTTGCTAGCCCACCCTTCATGCTTACGACTCACAAGCGCTACCTGAAAACATCAAAACAGCAAGTAGTGAGATTGGGTAAATCTCAGCAAGCGGAACAACTAATACAAATAACACATCCACCATAAAACTAGCATACCACATTCCTCATATCCAATACCACATCATAGAGTCCACACAACCTCAGTAAAATGCATATGATTGTGCACATGCTTATGCCATGATCCTCCTCACCGTGCCCTTTCTCAGGAACACACGGTGTTGTACCGGTACGATCGCGCACGCTGGCGTCGACAAAACTTCCAATGCATGATTATGCAGTTAATGCTTCATGCATGAATTCGTTCATAACCTTCCCCACTGAGTCCACATGTTTGCATATCATCATATAGCACGGATAGAAAGCAAATATCGTTGAGATGAAATGTTTAGATAATTCATCAGGTAAACAACATCATTCTTCACCTTACTCATGATTCATAGCCAAACCACAACATCACAATGCCAGTCAAGATATTGCAATCCTCAAAGCAAGTGATTAAACCATGTATGATTGCTGTAATTGGAGTTTATAATGAAGGCGAAGCAAACAACGATGTATAGCTTAACAATACAACAACTTCCACTTGCCTTTACCGACGTAGATGACGAATCTAGTTGTGTCCAGAAGGGGAACCACCTGAACAAGCATACTTTCAGTATATAATAACATCACAATTGATCACACAATTCAAACACGCGTTTCCTACAACCCGTTCCCCTTTTAAACACCGAAAACCCCGATCTGTCCGGATCGAACAGCAACACCCTCTCTTCCCAATTTCGTATCTTTTTTCTACTGTTCATAAAAATACAAAAAAATTACAGTAGCTAGATATTGAAGAGATCTACAACTTTCATGAAGGTCACAAATTTCAATTCCACTGTTAAATATGCCTAAACAACCGTCCAACACAGTGGACGAAATCTGTTTCCAGATTCTGTTCGTCATCTTCCAACAGCGATAACTCTCAGACTGACGCCCCAAAAATTCTAAACAAATTACAGAAGCTAGGTCTCAACGTTATCTACAACTTTCTAGTTATAGGTTTTTGCAGGAAAAATCATCTATACCACGTAAAACGCGAAACAATCCGCGCTGCACAATCTCCCTTTCCAGAAACAGCACCACGTGAACAACTACCCTTCTCCCCCATCAAGATCCATCCAAACCACACACCACCAGATCTAATACACTCCTAATCCCTAGGTAGAACAGGGGTAAAAGTTTGGAAATTTTACCTAGAGTTCTCCCTTGAGAACCCACGAAGAATGCGCGACGATCCCCGAAACGGAAATCTGCTCGTCCTCCACGCCTCCACGGATCCTCTTCTCGTTTTCTCCTTCGCGTTTCGCGGCGGATCTTGAGCCACCGCGCAGGGGGAGGAAGAGGAGGGGTGGTGCGGCTGCTAGGGGAGGAAGGGGGAGGTGCCCTAGGGTTGCAAAGGGTGGGGGCGCCACCCCTCTTGAGGGAAAGGTGGGCCGGCCCACTAGGGCGTGGGGAGGGAGGGGGTGGGAAGGGAATTCCCAGCCCAGGCCCAGGTTGCCTCAGCCCAGCTAAAACTAGTCCAAAACTCCAATTTCTAATATTAATTGCAGCATAAAACTCAATTATTTCATCTCCCAACATTTCCCTCATTCCTTCCAAAATCGAAACAAGGGAGAAAACCCCCCTACGGTAATCTCCCAAATTCTAAGGCATCACACACGGTAACAACAAAGTCAGTAGCCAAAGTGCTCCACTATATGCCCCTTAAACCAAGGCTACAGCGAGCTTACCTATCAAAGGATACTGCCATGCATATGAGGTGGCACAAAGAAGGCATGCGTACATACGAGGGTTCCATGGGTCATCCTTCTGATAGTGAAGCTTGGAAGACATTGGAACGGTTCGATTCGTTCTAATTTGTAATTAAGAATAATTAGGCTTAATTAAGCTAATTGAGTGTTTGATTGCGCTCTAATTTGTTATTTGGATCTTAATTTGGAGTTATTTGTTTTTGGAGTGTTTTTGTCGTTTTGTTCGAGCCATTTCGATCAGTTTTGACCTGAAACCCCCTAAAACCCTTCCCTTGGATCCCCGAGGATTACTTCCGAAGTTAGAGAAGAAATCCCGAAGAAACCCGGGGGTTTAGCTACTGGGCGGCAGTACCGCTAGCCTATGGGCAATACTACCAGCCAAGCGGCACTACCGCTCGGGGGGGAGCGGTAGTGCCGGCTGTCAAGGCCCCAATTGCAAAAATTCTAGGAAATCCGGAGTGTCTGGATTAAACATCCGGAATGTCCGAATATAGCCCGGAATGTCTGGAGTATCCGGATTAGCTCATCCGAACACCTCAACCCGGATTATCCGGACCAATTGTCCGGAGTGTCCGGGTTAATGCTCACAAGGCAGCAGGCCATTCTAGATTCCATCTCGCTCAAGGGACCGAAGGGCGACTTGCTGACTCTACTCCTTGATGATGGCAAGGCCACTCTTTGTTCCTTGAATGGCACTGAAGCTGAGGAGTTAGAATCCATTCCCGTGATTTCGGAGTACCCGGATGTGTTCCCAGCGGAACTGCAAGGAATGCCACCAGATCGGGATATAGAATTTGTAGTCGAACTTCAACCCGGGACTGCTCCCGTGTCCAAGCGGCCATATAGGATGCCACCAAATGAATTGGCCGAACTGAAGGCTCAGCTGAAGGAACTAATGGACAAGGGATTCATTCGCCCGAGCTCCTCACCTTGGGGCTGCTCGGCTCTCTTCGTGACCAAGAAGGATGGCTCCTTTCGACTCTGTGTTGATTATCGACCGCTGAACGCAGTCACTGTCAAGAACAAGTACCCTCTGCCTCGAATCGATATCCTGTTTGATCAGCTTGCTGGTGCACGGGTATTCTCCAAGATTGACTTGAGGCTCGGGTACCATCAGATCAAGATTTGGGCCGAGGATATCCCGAAGATAGCCTTCTCTACCCGATATGGCCTGTATGAGTACACCATCATGTCGTTCGGTCTGACGAACGCACCGGCGTACTTCATGTATCTCATGAACTCCATCTTCATGAAGGAGCTCGATTCTTTCGTGGTCATCTTCATTGATGACATCCTAGTCTATTCAGCCAATGAAGAAGAACATGCAAGGCATCTTCGCATCGTTCTCGGGCGACTCCGGGAACATCACTTTTATGCAAAATTCAGCAAGTGCGAGTTTTGGCTGAAGGAGGTATCCTTCTTGGGACATGTCCTTTCCGGGCAAGGCATCGTTGTCGACCCAAGCAAAGTACAGGATGTCCTCAAGTGGGAGCAACCCAAGACAGTCACCGAGATTCGTAGTTTCCTTGGGCTTGCAGGCTATTATCGCCGTTTCATTCAGGACCTCCAAAACTGCCAAACCTATGACGGAGCTACTGAAAAAGGGTGCTGAATTCAATTGGTCAGTGGGATGTGAGCGAGCATTCCAGACTCTGAAGTAACGCCTGACTACAGCTCCTGTCCTTACCCAACCTGATGTCTACAAGCCATTCGATGTGTATTACGATGCATCAGGTATCGACCTTGGTTGTGTGCTTATGCAAGAAGGCCGGGTTGTTGCCTATGCATCTCGGCAATTGAAGCATCATGAGGAGCACTACCCAACTCATGACTTCAAGCTTGCAGCAGTGGTTCACGCCTTAAAGATCTGGCGCCATTATCTTCTTGGGAATAAGTGCAATGTCTACACCGACCACAAGAGTCTCCAGTACATCTTCACTCAGGCCGATCTGAATATGAGGCAAAGAAGATGGCTTGAGTTGATCAAAGACTACAGCCTGGAAGTGCATTACCACCTGGGAAAAGCCAATGTGGTGGCTGACGCGTTGAGTCGCAAGGCTCGATGCAATTGCCTCACTCTTCAACCCTGGAGTGCCACTCTCTGTAAGGAATTTCAAAAGCTCAGCCTGGAGATGGTTGAAGAAGGTTCCTTAGCTAATCTGGAATTGAATTCCACGCTGTTGGGTCAGATTAGGGAAGCTCAAGAGGGGGACAGTGACGTTGCCCAAATATGCAGCAAACTGAGTTCTGACCAAACCATTGACTTCCATCTTGATGATCGTGGAACTTTATGGTTCGGTGAGCGCTTGGTTGTCCCTGAGAACCAAGAATTGCGAAGAAAGGTTCTCGATGAGGCCCACAACTCCTTGCTCGCACTTCATCCGGGCAACAACAAAATGTATCAAGATTTGAAGCAACGGTTTTGGTGGACTCGCATGAAGTGCGAGATTGCTCGCTATGTGGCCGAGTGCGACATCTGCAAAAGGGTAAAGGCGGAACATCTTAAGCCAGTGGGTACTCTTCAGCCGTTGCCCATTCCCAGTTGGAAGTGGGAAGAGGTTGGAATGGATTTCATCACCGGCCTGCCGACGACTCCTGCGGGTTTTGACTCAATTTGGGTTATAGTTGACCGGTTGACGAAGTCCGCTCATTTCCTAGCTGTTCACACCACCTATCCAGCCAAGAGGTATGCGGAGTTGTACTTCGCTCGAATCGTATGCCTTCATGGAGTGCCAAAGCGCATAGTTTCTGATCGAGGCCCTCAGTTTGTTTCTCGATTCTGGAGGAGTTTGCATGAGGCCTTGGGCACTAATCTACTCCATAGCTCAGCATATCATCCGCAGACTGATGGCCAGACCGAAAGGGTTAATCAAATCCTTGAGGATATGTTGAGGGCCTGTGTTCTGTCCTATGGGAAGAAGTGGGATGAATGTCTTCCCTATGCTAAGTTTGCTTACAACAATAGCTACCAGACCAGCACCAAAATGTCTCCTTTCGAAGCACTCTATGGTCGTAGCTGTCGGACACCCCTGAATTGGTCCGAGAGTGGAGAATGACCATTCTTTGGGCCCGATGTGGTCAAGATGGCAGAAGAGAAGGTGAAGACCATCCAAGAAAACTTGATGGTAGCGCAATCCCGGCAGAAGAGCTATGCTGACCGCCGTAGGAGGCCTCTCTCCTTCGACGCTGGCGATCATGTCTATCTGAAGGTGTCTCCTCTCCGGGGTACTCGTCGTTTCAGATTTAAAGGTAAGTTGGCACCTCGCTACATAGGACCTTTTCAGATCCTTGCGAGGCGTGGTCAAGTGGCGTATCAGCTGGAGCTACCTCCCTCTCTGGCAATGGTCCACGATGTATTCCACATATCTCAATTGAAGAAGTGCCTCCGTACTCCCTTTGAGTCACTGGAGGTGGATGAAATCGAAGTCCATCCTGAACCGGATCTATCTTACCAAGAGCATCCTATTCGGGTTTTGGAAGAAGCTGAACGCAAGACCCGCCGTAGGACTCTCAAGTTCTACAAAGTTCAGTGGAGCAATCATACCGAAGACGAAGCCACTTGGGAACCCGAAGATCGTTTAAGGACTGAGTATCCCGAGTTCTTCCATACCATGTAAGTTGCTACTATGCAAATGCTTCGTAATTCCAGGCAGGTCGATTAGTTTGTAGCTGTGTTGTCTATCTGCGTTCTGTTTCACGTATGCGTTTGTCCTGAATCTCGGGGCGAGATTCCTTTAAGGGGGGAGGGTTTGTCAAGGCCCCAATTGCAAAAATTCTGGGAAATCTGGAGTGTCCGGATTTAATGTCTAGAGTATCCAGATTACCTCGTCCGAACACCTCAACCCAGAGTATCCGGACCAATTGTCTGGAGTGTCCGGGTTAATGCTACCAAAGACCCCAACCCGGAGCCTCCGGGTTGAGCATCCCGAGTATCCGGACTTGTCGGGGGGTTTAGTATAAACGGCCCATTTCTCTTGGTCTCTACCTCACTTCCTCCCCTACCTTTGCTCTCCACTTCCTTGAGCGTGCTCTCCTCCACCTAGACCGTCTCCGGCGACTCCCCACCGGCCGGTGACCTCCCGTGCTCCTCCCTGGTGACTTCCCCCACCTTGGTGTCCTCAAGCTCTTCTCCAAGCCAGTGTCCTCCTTTCCCTACGTGATTTCCCCTTTGTCTCATCCCTCCTCCTTGAAGGTAAGGTCTCATCTTGGAGTTGGGTCCTTAGTTCTTGGGTTCTAGGAGCTTTTGGAGGCTAGGTCTGGTAGATCGGGGTCTTTGGGGGCCAGCATTGGAAATGTTAGGGTTTTGGGGGTGTAGTTTAGATTTGGGGGTTGGATTGGGGGAATGTTGGATGTTAGGGTTGTAGATCGGGTAGTGGTGATGCCATCCCGAGGATTTGGATTTAGTTAGGATGGGGCTACATGGTCGGGCATCGTTTTAGTGTGGGTTGTGCTAGCTCGAAGCTTCTCCGGCTTTGCCGAGTGTAGGAAAGTCGTAGATCGGGCCTTCGCGAAGTAGTAGGACTTGGGAGCACTCCAATGTCGCTCGTCGATTTCCAAGTCCTGGGTCGTCCGGAGTGTCCGGATGAATTATCCGGAATGTCCGGACGATTCGGACTGTCCGTATGTTAAACCCGGACTGTCCGGGTTGGCTGGTTTGCAGTTCGCGCAGTATTCGCCGGTTAAGTTGTTTTGCGGTGGGGGTTTGCAATTGTATTTTCTCTTCTTTCGCATTGCATCGCATGCATCTCATTATGCATTGTACTCGTGTAGAGAACGAGACCGCGGTGACTGACGTGACCGTGGTTGAGGGGACTGCCGAAGAGCAAGTCGTGGTTGATCCGCAAGCAGAAGCACAAGGCAAGCACCTAAATATATTCCACCCTATTATGCAATTTACTTTTGTGAATCAATTGCTTATTGGGTGTTAAGTTATGCATTAGGAGTTAGATTGTGGGATTGAATGTAGAACCTATTTGCTGCACTTACATCCACTGGAACATGCTTAACCCCTCCTTGGAGCTAGTATTTGGGTAAATATATTGTGTCCATGCTTAGTTTGCTTAGAAGTCGGGTATGGGCCAAGTGATGGAGGGTTCCATCGCTTGAGATTGTTCCACTTTACAAACATTAGGTTGAAATGGCAATGGTTATGGTTGTGAGTAGAAATGGAATATGAAATGGGACCGGGCGAGAGACTTGGGGCACTTGGGTGTGGAGACCCAAGTGTGGTAGTCTCGCCTGTGTTAGTTAAGGACCGATCCGATGATTGCCTGTGACCGAGCACACTTTGTAGATCGCATGCCAGAATGGGACGGTAAAGCTTTTCTTTCATCACTTGCCGTTCGATGGGCCATGACCTCATGCGGTTGGGCGTGGTTGAGGGCGAGGCTTAGGCTGACCCTCGAGGGCCAAGCCGGGCTTGGGCCGCTCCAGGGCCAAGTCGGGCTTGGGCCGCTCGAGGGGGTGCTTGGTGCTCGGACCGCATGAAGATGCCCCAACGAATTGGTATGGGTGGGAGGAGGGTTGACATGAGGTCCTTGTGGCACATGTCGTGCGGTCAATGTTTCCCTACAGGGTTAATTAAGCGATTCGAATTGCCGCGCTCTTGGAGATGAGCACGCTTGGTTATCTGACACTTCACGTAGTAACAACTTGAACTGAAGTTCGCCTTTGGGCTTGAGCTCGAAAATGTTATGAGATCACTTGCTCTGTTAATGTTGAATGTTGAACTTCACTCTAGAAGTAGGTGCCATTACAACTGCTTTAAATTGTGAATTGAATAGCAATACTAAATAATCAACAAAGTTAAGCTTTTCGCACTTTTAACTTCAGCCAACTTCCTTGCTACTTCCAAATGCATACTCCTTTCGAGTCGGTCATATATGGACCACGGGTAGGTCTTGCGAGTACCTTCTGTACTCATGCTTCTGCTGTTGTGGTTTTCAGGTGAGGATCAGGGCGGATGTGAGTTCTGTCCGTACTACCTCTCGGTGACCGGGCGGGGCACCAAGTAGATGCTACCCACGCCGTCGTACACGCCCGAAAGTGTTCGGAGGCAGGACACTTCTGGAGATGTTTTACTTTTGGTTTATTCTAGCATTCGTGTATACTTTTGTTGTATAGATAGTCGCAAGTTAGGTTATGTTCTAGGCTTGAATATTTGTCTCCTTTGTTGTTGAACTCGGTGTACTTTGGTACTCATCTCATGTTTATGTATCCTCCCTTCTTCGTCGTTCTTTGTGTTTGAGGTGCGGTTGTTGGGGTTTTGTCTTCGTGTCGTGGTTGTTTGGTTTGGTTTTGCTTCCGTGTTGCGTGTCTGGTTGTGGGGTTCCGAGTTCGTTGCCCCTTTATGCAAATTGAGCTGATATGTCATTGGGAACCGGTATGCGGGGATCCTGGGCGAGCTTAGGGTCGCGTACCGGGGGAATACCGAGATTGTTGTCGAGTTATTTGAAGGGTTCCAATGTTGCCGCAATTGGACTTGGGTGCTAACACTGCGAGCGCCCTCGGCAATCCATTGTTAGCCTCCAAATCCGATTGGGATGGCTAAACCTTCAATAACCCGAGGACGGTCTGGGCGGCTCCTCTCACCGGCCGAGTGGTCAGCACAGTCGCTGAGTTGCTAGACCTAGGTTAGGGTTAGAAGGATTCTTTTGCGCGATCGATTCGTTCTAAAAACCCTGATATGCTCTTAGTTGGGTTTATTTGCCCTCAAAACAGTTTTCTCGAATTTTTGGAGAATTTCCTTTTGAAACCCTAACTCCAAGAATTGGAGAAATCGATCCTTGAATAAATCCAACACCATGAAGTTTGATTCTCACGAAAGAATCGAGTTTGAAGTCGATTCGGATCCGGAATTGAATTTGGTACAAATTAGGGTTTTCAAGTTTTGTTAGTTGATCGGTGCATGAAGAGTTCTTAGATGATGTTCATTCTGCGTGGAACCATATTGTGCAAAAGGGACCAATACTCTAGTCACAAATCGTTCGTTTCGACTCGATTTGCGAAGATGTGCATTTTGGGCCCTCGGGACAGTTCCATGTTTTGAAGTTCCAAAATCCATGGAACTGGCTTGTATTGGTCCCTGATGCCATAGAAGTTCCATTGTCGCGACGAAAATCGGATTTGAACCCCTTTTGAGTCAAAATCCATTTTCGAGTCGTTTTCGGGGTTCGTAAAGTCAAAAAGGGTGGGATTGAGCAAACGAGCTCGAAACTTGACAAAACCAGTGTGAATGGGTCCCTAGCGTCCCTGGGAACCTAGTCATGCCTTTGCGTCGAAGTTCCGAGCCCATTTGCGCAGAATCCCCATTTTGCAAAAGCTTCACCTGGGAATCCAGCACTACCGTCATTGTGAGTTCGGTAGTACTACCCGAGCAGTAGTATTGGGAATACAACACCGGTAGCTAATTTCCATAGGGGTTCCCCCTTCGCCTCACAGTGGCGGCACTACCGGCCGTGAGGGGCATCGCCGCCCGAAGGCAAGATACGGAGTGACACCCCGGTAGTTAATTTCCAGAGAGCACCCCATTTCGATCCCTGACCAGCGGCACTACCGGGCTGTTGGTGCTGTACTGCCGGCCTAGGGTGGTACTACCACACATTAGCCGCCGGTACTGCCGGATTTAGGGAAAAGTCCGGATATCCCTTTTGCTCGTTGAGTTCTCATTTTCCCAGATTTGTATTGGGTCTTTCCTTTCCCTATTTGATTCGTTGTTGTAGGTTTTGATTTCTGTTAGTCGTTGACATGAGGGACTTGGTACTGCTATTTGAGCAGTACCACCGTGGTTAATTTTTTCGGTGGTTGTTTCCCAGAGTGAGCTACCTTTGGCCTCTGGAGCCGCGGCGCTGCCGGTGTTTGGGGCCGGCACTACCACTCTTGTGGTAGTACTGTGTGCCACACTCCGATAGCTATTTTCCAGAGAGTGCTAATTTTGTCCTTTGGAACCTCGACACTATCGGAGGTTTGGGACCGGTACTGCTGCTCGAGCGGTGGTACTGTGAGCAACACTCTGGTAGTTGTTTTCCAGGGCGCCCCATGTTGATTCTCGGCCGTCGACATTATCGTCCCGATGGTACGGTACTACCGGGGGTCAGCAGTACTGCCGTAAGGTCGGTGCTGCTGAATGAACAGTACTACCGGGAATTGTGTGTCGATATTGTCGGCGTGAGCTGAGAAGTTTAAACCCTTTTTTCTAGTTCTTTTGATCTTAGTTTCTCATATTTGATTAGCTTTTGTATTTGGCTCTTAATCACCTGGTTTGATTCGTCGTTGATGGTTCTTATTGCTTTTCATCAGGCGTTGGCGATTCAGTAGATGACGATTCCAGCCGCGTTCCAGATTGGACCTTGTTAAAGAGCAAATAGGTAAGCACCTCCTTTGACCATCTTGATCCTATAATTGCAAATTATATTTTGAATTGCCAAAACTATTATGCATGCGTGTATGTTCAGTAAAGATGCTAGTTGTGGGAAAACTTGGTAGTTAGACCCGAATTGGTGGATTTCCTTAATCTTAATTGATCTGTGAACCTTGTTGAACCTTAGGCTAAAAACCTAGACATAAAAATAAATATCAGACGGGTAATAATGAGTAATATTCGCATATGCTTAGTTACGTTGTAGAATGTATTGTATGACGTTACCACACAATCAATTACAGTTCTTCCTGGAAATGGTCGATTTGGTTGGATTTGGTCCATGGTTCAGAGTTGGGTTTTGGTTTGGAAAATGGTCGTGTTGGTGTTTTTGGAAAATGGAAAAGGAGTATTTAGACACGGGCGAGATGTATGGTGATTGGTGGTTCAGAATTTGGTTTGGTTGGAATTGGTGAGGGCTGCAAGCAGGAGCTTGTATGTCAGTTTGGTTTTGATTGCGGAGTACAAGCAGGAGCTTGTACTTTGGTTGGATTTGGTTATCTTGCAAGCAGGAGCTTGCTGTGGTTGGTTCCTTGCTATGGGGAGGTTGCGGGTTAGTGTGTGCTCCGAGGGGTCGCTAGCGCCGATCCTCTATGGCCATAGCAAGTGGTATGGAAGGTCTCGCCCGAGTCACCCTAAGGACTGAACTTGATGCTATTACTGGGTCAAACAGTGCAACCACATGTGCCAGTATGGGATGGCCTTAACTTAGTAAGTTGGAAAGGATTTGGTCTTGAATCATTAGGAGGCGGGAGAGTATGGACACACTTGAAGTGTCGGTGTGTTCTAGGGACTCCCTCATCGAGGCATCGAGGAGGAGTTTGCCCAATAAACGGTAATGCCTTCTATGGGGAGGTTATGGGCTGGTGGGGGCCCGTAGGGACCACTAGTGGCCATCCTCTGGGACCGTAGCAAGGGATGCACATTACCGGGCTGGTGCAAGGTTTAAATCCTAAGCTATCGAAAGGTCTCGTCACAGTCTAGCAAAACAGATACGATGAGTATCGCGTGGCATGGATGACATGATTGCTAGAACGTGTCATGTGGGTAAAGCGTGCAATCTCTGCAGAGATATAAACAAACTAATCGATTAGCCGTGCTAACAGTCATGAGCAGCTTGGGAAGTACTGTCAAGTATAGAATTTCTGGTGTTGGATCTGGTCTGGTCTTGGTTTGGTTCCAGTAACGGTTTTGGTTGGAACTTGGTTGGGAGTTGAATTGGTTAATGGGAATGGTCGGAAGTTGGTTTTGGAAAATAGATTTGGCATGGTGGGTTAGTTTGGTTATTGGTTCGTGGGAATGGAATGGTTGGAAAACTTGGTTTATGGATAAATGTTTATGTTTATTGTTTCATTAAAACAATCTCTTTACAATTGTTTCACAAATTGCGAATGTTTTGAATCTATTATGTTATTGCAAATAACTCTTGCTTTGTGCTCAAAACAGACTTAGTATAGAAACTTGTATTATTTGTTATAGCCTGCATCTATATTAATGTTTCCATACACTAAAGTCTTGCGAATACATATGTGTACTCATTATTTGCTCTATATTAACAACATGCATAGAAGATGGCATCGAAGGCAATGTAGACGCGTCGGTCGACGAGTAACTCGAAGCGGGTTTCGATTTTGAGCGGTTATCTAGAACTGTCCCCCCCAGTTGGTTGCCTTTGGGTATGGGAAGGCACACCATAGCCGTTGCTGCAGATTAGGTTTCTTTCTTTTGTTGTGGTAGCCAATCGGCGGATTTTTCTTTTGTGTATTATTATTTTGTTGTAATCAAACCAGCACTATTGTAACCATTTTATTGTTAAGTATTGAGATGCGACTTATTGTGGGAAATATGTGGGTGCTAGGCTACTGATCCAGGGAACTAGCACTAGACACATATATCGGGGAAGTTCCGGTTGGAATCAATCGATTGGCATACGACCACAAGCAGATTGTGTCATGCCGATAGATTGGCCTCAATCTGGGTACGGTTTGTAATTAGTGATCGGTTTACTGATAGGTTGCATCAATACCAGTCCGACGCAATAGTAAATAACTGAGTTACTGTTACAAAGACCGGAGCCCCCACAAGAGGTGGTATCTGTCGGGACCCCGAATTTGCAAATCCGGACCCTCTGTGTATTCAGCACTAGTCCAGGAACGCGCTAGTGCACACAGTCTTAACATTGGTAATATCACAATCATACCACTCGATACTAATAAAGTACCTTTATTTAATTAAGCAAACTGGTTACTTGACCTTATAGCCAAGTCACAAATGTACGCCTCGCAGGGCGAAACTTATTAAGAGAGAAATAATAGCAGCGGAAAATCAAATAACTTCGTGGCGCCATCCAGTATACCACAGGCAACTGACTGGGCTCGCTTCCCTAAGTAGACGGATCCTCTTGGAGCTCCTCCTCCAAAGCTGGTGTAGTCTCCTCTTCAACTGGTGTTGTATTGTGGCAAGGGTGAGTACTTGGTACTCAGCAAGTCATGCACAGAATGCAGGCTAATATACTATATGCATGGCTTGGTACAAAGGAATAGCTCAAAGTATAATTGCAGTAAGCAGCATTTGACAAGTAGTATAAGTAGATTCGAAAGCAGTAGAAACAAGTAAAGCATAAATAACTTTTCAAGGAATTTCATAAACATCTTTCCCATCCTAATCCACATTTCCATCAACATCATTACTAATCCAACCCAACCTTTCAAACCCAAGTTATCTTTGAGAAAATCTAACCCTTGACTGTAATTCCCGAGCGATGTCCAATACCGCGGACACGGCTATTCGAATAGATTCTACACTCTGCAGAGGTTATGCACTTTACCCACAAGATACAATCAAACACCACAAAGGCGAGTTCCCGTAACAAAGTCTTTCGGAAACTTCTAACAATACAAGTGGTCCTCCCCGGTTATTGCACACTAACCCTTCCCTTAGCTAAGGCGAAGTTTAGGCCAATCAACCGTTAGATGGGTACCTGGCCTCAGCCCCGGTACGCTCCCCCGTACAACTTACACAAAGGGTGTAGTTGACCTCCTGAGGTCCCACAGGTACGTTATTAGCAACTTAGTCAACTAGGTCCGTCCCATTACAGACATGTGGTTGCACGTTAGACCCAGTTCAAAGGCTTGCAAGGTTAAGTCCTTAGGGTGACCAGGGCAAGACTACCCGAAGAACCAAATTGTAACACCCCAAAATTTTACTTTTCCTAAACTCATGTGTGATTTGGCACTTTGGTGAATTTTTGGAAATTTCTGGAATTTATTTGGATTTATTTGGAATTTATTTGAATTTATTCCATTTTGAAATAATTAAAGAATTTAATTTTGCAAATAAAATTTTGTTGGAAATATTTTATTTAAGTCCAAAATGATCCAAAGTATTTTCCAGAATTTTTGAATTTTTCGAGTCATTTGCTATTTTTAATGAATTAAATGAATTACTAGGAATTATTTTAAATATTAAATCGCTGGAAAATCAAACTCGGGTCAAGTAATGTTCATCAGACCGAGTAGGAACCCGAGTCGGAATCGAGTCAGACCCGAGCCACGTGACTCGACATAAACCACTACTAAAACTAATCAATCCCATCCGTTGTATCAAGATCCAACGGATGAGATCCGCCGACCCGACCGAGCCAGATCCGGCCCGGATCCGATCGCGCCCGTGCGATCGGGGCCGTTGATCGTGCCACGTGTACGGCTCTCCGTCGTCGTCTCCGCCCGAGTCCGAGCCGGACTCCGCCGCCGTGTCCGCCGCCGTGGAAAACTAGGTCTCCGTTTTCTGCACGGACGCCGAGGCTATTTAAAGCCCGGGGCGTACCCCGAGGACCGCCGTGATTCCGCGCCCTCCCTTCTCTACTTCACCGAGGCAAAGCCGCCGCCGTTTAGCCGTGCGAGCTCGCCGTAGTTGCGCGCCGCTCCGCCACGGTCTTTGCCCGTTCGCCGCCGTCGCCGTCCCTGCCGCCGTTGACCCCAGATCCGGACTCACCGCGGCGAGGCGCACGAGGATCTCTCGCCGCCGGAGCGCGCCAGAAACGCCGTTGGCCGTGTCGCCGTCCCCAGCTCCGGCCAGCCAGCTCCGCCGCAAGCCATCGCCGGACCGCGAGCTCTCTCAGCCGTCCGATCAAGATCCAACGCTCGAGATCACGCCACGTCATCGCACGGTGAGATTGCGTTACGATTTCCAGATCTAATCTCGACCATCGGATCTAGATCCAACGGTCCGAAATCAATGCGTTAACCCAAACGCGTCAACACTGGATCTAATCCGCGCCGTTGATTTTCAAACCAACGGCCGTGATTGCGCCACGTGTCGGGAAGTTGGACCGACGCGGTCAGCGCCGTCCACGCGCGCGTGCGTGTGACGCTGACACGCGGGGCCCGCGTGTCAGAGGGCCCGCATGTCAGCGGCTGTCCCAGCCGAGCGCTGACGTCACCCATGACGTCACAGTGGGTCCCACATGTCAGCACCGTGGGCTGAGCCCCGCTGACGTCAGCAATGACGTCACCCGAGTGGACCCACATGTCAGTCTCACGTGGAGCCGTGGACCGAGTCCACCGTAGACCCGAGCCAAGCGTGGACCAAGTCCATGGACCGGCTGACGTCAGCCGCCCAATCAGAGGCTGCCACGTGTCCTTGCTGACGCAATAATTAATTTCCGAAAAAGAAAATGATTTATTAATTCGAAATATTGATTCAAATTTAGATTCAAACTTCAAACGCTTATAACTTTTGCGTTTCAACTCCGATTTGAGTGATTCAAATTTCTAAATTTGTATAAAATTGAGATCTACCTAAATATGAATTTTATTTAATTTTTGGACTAAAGTTTTTCTCTGTAAAATTATTTAATTGATTATTTGAACTCTAAATAATCATAACTTTTGCGTCTTAACTCCGAATTTGATTTATTCCAGTTCCTAAAAATCCAGAAAATTATGTTCTCTCTGTTTATGGATTTTATTTGGAGTTTTGGGATGTTTTTGCCTATGGTTTATTTGTGTATTGCTATTTGCACGCTTTACGAGTAGACGTTGAAGTTGGGAAGGATTCGAAGGAGAAGTGTTGACTCAGGATCCAACTCAAGACCAAGAGCAAGTACTTTTTGAAGGCAAGTTGTGCTTTGACCATGTTGATCCTATTTGAAATCTATTTTGATTTAAACTATTGCATGCTAGTTCAATTAGAAAAATACTTGGTTTAAACATGGGGTTAGATAAATACCAATTTCTTTGTATGACACCTTGATTACTTAAGTATGTGCCATGACCCTTTGTCACCCTAGTTGTGGTTTACTAGTTGGACATTATTAAATTGCCAACAGGGTTTAGACCGTTGTAGTATCTTTGCTTAGACTGCTACGTGCTCATGACATGATTTTGGACAATCAAATGCTAATATGGACTTAATGATATATTGAACCTGTTTTGGAAAAGTATCATGTGATGTTGACGACGTGGTGCATGGTAATCAAGCGGGGTTTGATAAACGATTTCGGCCAGGGGCATGTGGCAAGAGTAATCAGTGGGCCATTGTGGCATTGGGAGTGATGATTTGGTTTTTTCGGGTAGTCTTGCCCTGGTCACTCTAAGGACTTAACCTTGCAAGCCTTTGAACTGGGTCATACTTGCAACCACATGGCTGGAATGGGACGGCCCTAGTTGACTAAGTCGCTAAGGACTCACTTGTGGAGCCTCAGGGTGTCGATTACACCGTTTGTGTGATTATGCGGGAGCGTATCGTGGTCGTGGCCAGGTACCCATCTAACGGTGTGTTGGTCCCATACTTCGCCTTGGCTAAGGGAAGGGATGGTGTAGAGCACGTCTAGGAGAGGACCACCTGTGTTGTTTGAGGCTTCGAAAGGCTTTGTTACTGAACTCGCCTTTGTGGTGTTTGTTGTATCTTGTGGGTAAAGTGCATAACCTCTGCAGAGTGTAGAATCTATTTGAATAGCCGAGTCCACAGTCTTGGACAATGCTCGGAATTACTGATCAAGGGGTAGACTTTACGAAAATAACTTGGATTTGAAAAGTTGGGTTGGTTTAGTAATGAAGTTGATGGAAATGTGGTTTAGGATGGGGAAAATGTTTATTAAATTTCTGAAAAGTTATTTATGCTTTACTTATTTCTCTTGCTGAATCTACTTATATTACTTTTCAAATGTCAAGCATCGCAAATATACCTAGAGCTATTCCTTTGTACCAAGCCATGCATATAGTATATTAGCTTGCATTCTGTGCATGACTTGCTGAGTACCAAGTACTCACCCTTGCCTCAACACAATACCAGTTGAAGAGGAGATTACGCCAGTTTCGGAGGAGGATTTCCAAGAAGACCCGTCTACTTAGGGATGCGAGCCCGTCGATTACTGTGGTATACTGGATGGCGCCACGAAGTTTATTTGATTTTCCGCTGCTATTATTTTTCTCTGAATAAGTTTCGCCTTGCGAGGCATACATTTTGTAACTTAGCCATAAGGTCGAGTAACCAGTTTGGTTATTCAAATAAAGTACTTTATTGGTATCGCTTGGTATGATTGTGATATTTACCGATGTTAAGACTGTGTGCACTAGCGCGTTCTGGACTAGTGCTTTGAAAACACAGAGGGTCGGATTTGCAAATTCGGGTCCCGACAGAGGTGGTATCGAGCCATACTTGACTGTAGGCTCAACCCTAAGCTAGAATGGTCGTAGTGAGGATAAAACCTATTTTCTAAAGCTAAAAATTTGTGAAGACAAGAAATGACATCTCGACTTATCCCTTCTCTCTTTTCTTGTCTCTTGCTGAAATTTTCCCTTACCTTGTCACAATTTAAAGATTCCGGGTTCTTACGTAAAGCACACTTGTGACAGATGGAGGAAGAGTTCAACTACGTTGATCTGGGAGTTGGTCACGCTGCAGAACTTTGGCATATGCTCTGAGACTCTCGGAGATTTTGAGAAGCCCCAATACCAAGTGGAAGTGATCGGACAAGCAGGATTGATCAAGGCTTGTGACGTGAGGATTGAGGTACTGCTAGGAAAAAGGGCCTGTGCAATCGCTCGATACACTTTGACCGCCAGGAGATCTACAATGCAGATGGGTATCCAAGAAGTATCACGACGAGCAATGCGGCACATTACCCGTATCTACGCCCGAGAGTTGGAGAGTACGGTGTTCCGTTACCATCCGCGCAGCGATAACCTTCTCGACCCGAAGGAGATTCAGGATGAGGATGCCACGGTTACACAGTTGGCACGATTTGTCGTCACCCAGGAGGATGTACTAGATAATACAAGCAAGGAGCTACAGAAGGCCCGCAAGGAGATCACGACAGAGAAGAACAGATGGCGGGAAGCTCAAGAGTATGTGGCACACCTTCTACGAAGGATTGACGAGTTGGAGATGACTTTGTACGGACCAGAGCCAGTACTCGAGCTACACGAGCCAGATCCAGAGGAGTCAGATCTCGATGAGGACACCGCTTCTTCGACTACCACAGAGGACACAGTTGCTGGACATGGCGATCGTTTCGCGCCTATGCCACAGCACCCGTACCCAGGCCGTGGAGGTTTTCTCGATGAGTGAGCATAGGTTCTATAGTGAGACTCCTTCGCCGAGTCGAGTCATAGAATAAAGAGTCACCCTTTAGGCGTTAGACTCCAAGAGTTAGTTCGATTTGGATTTGCTTGTTTGCTGAGTGTGCAGTATGTGTTGCAAGGCCCTTAGGCATTGTAAGCAGCCATACCAAGTTATTAATAATAAAGTTGGACCTTAAGGCTACACCTTTTCGCCCACATAAGTTCCATATTACTTGTCTATTCTTGTTTCCCTCTCATCTCTAAACCTAGAGCAAATCGACAGATGGTGAACACCCGTGGGAACTTTGGAAGCAATGGGAGTGGTTCTCGCTACAGAAAACCCCAATGATGGAGCACCAGCACCACCAGTTGATATGCAGAGTTTCGGGCGTTTCTTGCTGCCAGACTTCGGTTGATGCATGCTATGATGCAACAAATGCAGCACGCCATCGCTCGTGCCACCGCTAATCAAGTTAATCGAGGACCACGCCAGAATACAAGGCTGTCGAGTTCATGAGAACTCACCCACCCACTTTCTCTCGGGAATGCCAATCCATTGGAGGCCGATGATTGGTTAAGATCAATCGAGAGGAAGCTACACATAGCTCAATGCATAGGGAATGAGAAGGTACTTTACGCTTCTCATCGGTTGGAAGGAACAAATTACGAATGGTGGGAGAACTTCGTACACGCAGAGAACCCTCAAGATATCACTTGGGAAGAGTTCACGGTGCATTCCGACATTATCACGTGCTGAAGGAATCATGGACCTTAAGAAGGAGGAGTTCAGAGCATCAAGCAAGGTAATCACCGGTGGCCGACTACGAACAAGTTCACACAGCCTAGCACGCCACGCTTTGAGGATGTAGCGACAGATAAATCCAGGCAGTCTCGCTTTTATGAAGGGACTTAACTCGGGATTGCAAGTAGGGTTGATCACCCACACCTTTCCAGATTTCCAAGAATTGGTGAATAAGGCGCTTATTCTTGAGGACAAGCGCAAGGAACCGGATGAGAACAGAAGCGCAGGATGCAACAAAGCAAGGATCACGCCAGGGAACGCATCAGCGCTTGAGAGTTGCACCACATCAATTCTTGATTCCAACCACGAGAATGCAACAAGGACACCCTCCTCAAAGACCAAGACTCGCCAATCGTAACTATCGGACCCACCCCGCTAGAAACACTACTCGAGTGCAACAAGAAGGAACAGTGAGGTATTACAAGCGCAACGAGCCAGGACACTTTGCCAATGATTGTCCGAAGAAGACAGCAGAGCGACCCCGCCGCTTCAATCTAGGAACCACCCCAGCTAGGACGCCAAAGACCAGGAGCCACACCCTGCATCAGGTGAGAGGCCGAGTCAACCATGTCACCGCAGATGCACCGCAAAATGCTACGGACGTCGTCTTGGGTAAGTTACTTGTTAACTCAAGCACTGCAACCGCTTTGTTTGACTCGAGCTTCGCATTCGTTTGTTTCGCAAGGCTTTGCTGCTAGAAATGACTTGAGAATTGCAAGACTTAAGTGCATGCTTTTAGTTCAAACCCCTGGTTCCGAACTCCGAACGAAAGTAGGATGTTCCGGGGTGAGAATACTAATAGATGGAATAGAGTTCCTAGCAAACCTTATAATTTTGGAGACCCAGACCTTAGATGTTATATTGGGAATGGATTGGTTATCCAAGCACAAGGCTGTATTGGATTGTGGACGAAGGACTATCTCGATTGAGAGCCCGTGTGGGAAGAAAGTGGAATTTCAAGCCACCGCAGCTTAGAGATGGACGATTGATGGTTAACTTGATACCAAGGCAATCAGCATAGAGGATGTCCCAAAGAGTGAATGAGTACCCGATGTTTTCCCGAGGATCTACGGTATGCCGCTGCACGAGGACATAGAGTTTGTGATAGAGCTTGTACTGCACAAGACCGATAGCAAAGAGACCCTATCGGATGTCTACCGAGGAGTTGGTAGAGATGAAGAAACAATTGGAAGAGTTAATGGATAAAGGATTTATCGAGACCAAGTTCGTCACCGTGGGGAGCACCAGCTTTTGTTTGTCAAGAAGAAGGACGGGAGTTTCAGGATGTGCATTGACTACCGTGCACTCAATGAAGTCACCGTGAAGAATAAGTATCCGCTACCCAGGATTGATGATTTGTTTGATCGATTAAGAGGAGCCGGAGTTTTCTCCAAGATTGATCCGAGATCGGGATACCATCGATTGAAGATCCGATCGAGGATATTCAAGATCGCATTCTCGTCAAGATATGGACATTACGAGTTTCTGATTATGTCCTTTGGGCCGATTTAATGCGCCAAATTATTTCATGAATATGATGAATAAGGTGTTCATGGAATATTTGGACAAGTTTGTCGTCGTGTTCATAGACGATATCCTAGTCTACTCCAAGACAGAGGATGAACATGCCGAACACTTAAGGCGAGTTTTGGAAAAGCCGAGGAACAGCAACTTTTCGCCAAGTTCAGCAAGTGTGATTTTTGGAAGGACAAGGTGGAGTTTCTTGGACATGTAATGACTACAGAGGGAGTCGCCAGTAGATCCAAGCAAAGTAGAAGCTGTGTTACATTGGGAGCAGTGAGGATCGTGACCTGCATTCGGAGTTTCCTTGGAATGGCAGGATACTACCGCCGTTTCATTGAAGGCTTTTCGACAATCGCGAAACCTCTTACGCAATTGCTGAAAAAGGAAAAGAAGTTTGCATGGACGCCAGAATGTGAGAAAGGATTTCAGGAGCTGAAGAAGCGATTGACATCAGCACCGGTGTTAGTTCTACCGGATGTTGCTCAAAGCTTCGATATTTATTGTGACGCATCGCGCCAAGGACTTGGATGTGTGCTGATGCAGAATGGAAAGGTCGTCGCGTATGCATCAAGGCAGTTGAGGCCGCATGAGGAAAATTATCCGACACATGACCTAGAGTTAGCTGCCGTAGTGCATGCCTTGAAGATATGGCGTCACTATCTGATTGGAAACAGATGTGAAGTGTATACGGATCATAAGAGCCTTAAGTACATATTCACCCAGTCGGATCTGAATATGAGGCAAAGGAGATGGCTAGAGTTGATCAAGGACTATAATGTTGGAATCCATTACCATCCCGGGAAGGCCAACGTAGTAGCCGACGCTCTGAGTCGGAAAAGCCATACCGTGAGTACGTTGCTAGCCACAAGTCAGGATGAGTTATGTGAGGATTTGAAGATGAAGATTGAGGTAGTACCTAGCGGATTCTTGGCCGCATTAGAAGTAAAGCCTACCTTAGAGGATCAGATCCGAGAAGGACAGAAGGATGATGACAAGATCCGCAGGATTAAGTCCGTCAAGGAGGAAGGCAAGGCGGAGGACTTCAAGTTGGATGAGCAAGGCACGTTGTGGATGAAGGATCGTATTTGTGTGCCTAACAAAAAGGAGTTAAAGCAACTGATTTTGGAAGAAGCCCACGACTCTAAGTACTCAATTCACCCCGAAGCGCCAAGATGTATCAGGATCTAAAGGAGAGATTCTGGTGGCCGAGTATGAAACGAGAAGTTGCCGAGCATGTTGCATTGTGCGACGTATGCCAGAGAGTCAAGGCAATGCATCAGAGACCAGCAGGATTGCTACAACCGCTGAAGATACCTGAGTGGAAGTGGGAGGAAATCGGAATGGATTTCATTACCGGTTTGCTTAGAAGACTCAAGGAGGTTATGACTCCATATGGGTTATAGTGGATCGCTTGACTAAAGTAGCCCATTTTATCCCCGTGAAGACCACTTACTCGGGAGATAAATTAGCGTAATTATACATGATCGATTGTTTGTTTACACGGAGTGCCAAAGAGGATTGTATCGGACGGAGGTACCCAATTTACCTCAAGGTTCGGAATAAGTTGCATGAAGCCATGGGAACCCGTTTAAACTTCAAGATCTGACTTATCATCCACAGACGGATGGACAGACCAGAAAGAGTCAACCAGATTCTGGAGGATATGTTAAGAGCTTGTGCATTGGCTTATGCTACCTCTTGGGATAAAAGTTTGCCGTATGCCGAGTTCGATTACAACAATAGTTATCGTGCTAGTTTACAGATGTCACCTTTTGAGGCATCAGATGGTCGACCTGTCGGACGCCATTGAATTGGAATGAGACCGCGAGCGCCGTGTCTTTGGGCCTGATATTCTTCAAGAGGTGAAGAGCGGATCGCTATGATTAGGGAAAGGTTGAAGATAGCCCAATCTCGATGTAAGAGTTATCTTGACAATCGTCGCGAGATTTGAGTTTTGAACGAGAAGACTTTGTATACCTCGAGTTACGCCTCTCGGGAGTTAAGAGGTTCCATGCCAAAGGGAAACTTGCACCTGCTTATGTTGAACCATTTAAGATTTTGAGTCAGGGGCGAAGTTGCTTATCAGCTGGAGTTGCCACAGTCGTTAGCAGGAGTACATGATGTATTCCATGTGTCCTAGTTGAAGAAGTGTCTTCGAGTTCCTGAGGAACAGACACCGCTAGAGTCAATTGAGTTGCAAGAGGATTTGACTTATAAGGAGTATCAAGTGAGGATTCTAGACACAATGGATCGAGAAACTAGAAACAAGTCAACCCGTTTTTGTAGAGTTCAGTGGAGCAACCATGAAGAAAGCGAAGCGACTTGGGAGCGCGAAGAGGATTTGAAGAAAGAATTTCCAAATCTATTCCTTTAGTAAGCCACGAATCTCTGGGACGAGATTCTATTAAGGGGAGGTTTGTAACACCCCAAAATTTTACTTTTCCTAAACTCATGTGTGATTTGGCACTTTGGTGAATTTTTGGAATTTTCTGGAATTTATTTGGATTTATTTGGAATTTATTTGAATTTATTCCATTTTGAAATAATTAAAGAATTTAATTTTGCAAATAAAATTTTGTTGGAAATATTTTATTTAAGTCCAAAATGATCCAAAGTATTTTCCAGAATTTTTGGAATTTTTAAAGTCATTTGCTATTTTTAATGAATTAAATGAATTACTAGGAATTATTTTAAATATTAAATCGCTGGAAAATCAAACTCGGGTCAAGTATCGTTCATCCGACCGAAGTCGGAACCCGAAGTCGGACTCGAGTCCGACCGAGCCACGTGACTCGACCGAACCCACTCCTAACCCTAATCAATCCCAACCGTTGGATCAAGATCCAACTACCGAGATCCGCCGACTTCGACCCGAGCCAGATCCGCCCGGATCCGATCGCGCCCGTCGGCGATCGGGGCCGTTGATCGCGCCACGACGGCTCTCCGTCGTCTCCGCCGAAGTCCGAGCCGGACTCGCCGCCGTGTCCGCCGCCGTGGAAAACTAGGTCTCCGTTTTACGACGGACGCCGAGGCTATTTAAAGCCCGGCGTACCGAGGACCGCCGTGATCCCGCGCCCTCCTTCTCTACTTCACCGAGGCAAAGCCGCGCGCTTAGCCGCGGCGAAGCTCGCCAGAAGCTGCGCCGCTCGCCGCCACGGTCTTTGCTTGTTCGCCGCTGGCCCGTCGCCCCTGCTGACCCCAGATCCGGACTCACCGCGACGAGACGCACTCCGAGGATCTCTCACTTCACGAGCGCCAGAACGCCGTTTGTCGTGCCCCCCTCAGCCCGCCAGCCAGCTCGCCGCAAGCCATCGCCGACCGCGAGCTCTCTCACCGTCCGATCAAGATCCAACGCCGAGATCACGCCCACGTCATCGCACGGTGAGATTGCGTTACGATTTCCAGATCTAATCTCGACCATCGGATCTAGATCCAACGGTCCAAATCAACGCGTTAACCCAAACGCGTCAACACCGGATCTAATCCGCGCCGCTGATTTTCAAACCAACGGCCGTGATTGCGCCACGTGTCGGGAAGTTGGACCGACGCGGCCGCTGGCCCACGCGACGCTGGCAGGCAGGACGCCGACACGCGGCCCGCGTGTCGAGGCCCGCATGTCGGGCCGCTGTCCCAGACGAGCGCCGACGTCACCCATGACGTCACGATGGGTCCCACATGTCGCCGACTGGCCGAGCCCCGCCGACGCCAAGAATGACGTCACCCGAGTGGACCCACATGTCGGGCCTCACGAGGAGCCGTGGACCGAGTCCACCGTGAGACCCGAGCCAAGCGTGGACCAAGTCCATGGACCGGCCGACGCCAGCCGCCCAATCAGAGGCTGCCACGTGTCCTGCCGACGCAATAATTAATTTCCGAAAAGAAAATGATTTATTAATTCGAAATATTGATTCAAATTTAGATTCAAACTTCAAACGCTTATAACTTTTATGCTTCAACTCCGATTTGAGTGATTCAAATTTCTAAATTTGTATAAAATTGAGATCTACCTAAATATGAATTTTATTTAATTTTTGGACTAAAGTTTTTCTCTGTAAAATTATTTAATTGATTATTTGAACTCTAAATAATCATAACTTTGCGCCTTAACTCCGAATTTGTGATTCCAGTTCCTAAAAATCCAGAAAATTATGTTCTCTCTGTTTATGGATTTTATTTGGAGTTTTGGGATGTTTTTGCCTATGGTTTATTTGTGTATTGCTATTTGCACGCTTTACGAGTAGACGTTGAAGTGCAGGAAGGATTCAAGGAGAAGTGTTGACTCAGGATCCAACTCAAGACCAAGAGCAAGTACTTTTTGAAGGCAAGTTGTGCTTTGACCATGTTGATCCTATTTGAAATCTATTTTGATTTAAACTATTGCATGCTAGTTCAATTAGAAAAATACTTGGTTTAAACATGGGGTTAGATAAATACCAATTTCTTTGTATGACACCTTGATTACTTAAGTATGTGCCATGACCCTTTGTCACCCTAGTTGTGGTTTACTAGTTGGACATTATTAAATTGCCAACAGGGGTTTAGACCGTTGTAGTATCGCTTAGACACGCTACGTGCTCATGACATGATTTTGGACAATCAAATGCTAATATGGACTTAATGATATATTGAACCTGTTTTGGAAAAGTATCATGTGATGTTGACGACGTGGTGCATGGTAATCAAGCGGGGTTTGATAAACGCGATTTCGGACGGGCATGTGGCAAGAGTAATCAGTGGGCCAGTTGTGGCATTGGGAGTGATGATTTGGTTTTGGGTAGTCTTGCCCTGGTCACTCTAAGGACTTAACCTTGCAAGCCTTTGAACTGGGTCATACTTGCAACCACATGGTCGAATGGGACGGCCCTAGTTGACTAAGTCGCTAAGGACTCACTTGTGGAGCCTCAGGGTGTCGATTACACCGTTTGTGTGATTATGCGGGGAGCGTATCGTGGCTGTGGCCAGGTACCCATCTAACGGTGTGTTGGTCCCATACTTCGCCTTGGCTAAGGGAAGGGATGGTGTAGAGCACGTACCGGAGAGGACCACCTGTGTTGTTTGAGGCTTCCGAAAGGCTTTGTTACGGGAACTCGCCTTTGTGGTGTTTGACTGTATCTTGTGGGTAAAGTGCATAACCTCTGCAGAGTGTAGAATCTATTTGAATAGCCGAGTCCACGGTACTGGACAATGCTCGGGAATTACAGTCAAGGGGTAGACTTTCTGAAAATAACTTGGATTTGAAAAGTTGGGTTGGTTTAGTAATGAAGTTGATGGAAATGTGGTTTAGGATGGGGAAAATGTTTATTAAATTTCCTGAAAAGTTATTTATGCTTTACTTATTTCTACTGCTTTCGAATCTACTTATATTACTTTTCAAATGTCAAGCATCGCAAATATACCTAGAGCTATTCCTTTGTACCAAGCCATGCATATAGTATATTAGCTTGCATTCTGTGCATGACTTGCTGAGTACCAAGTACTCACCCTTGCCTCAACACAATACCAGTTGAAGAGGAGATTACGCCAGTTTCGGAGGAGGATTTCCAAGAAGACCCGTCTACTTAGGGATGCGAGCCCAGTCAGTTGCCTGTGGTATACTGGATGGCGCCACGAAGTTTATTTGATTTTCCGCTGCTATTATTTTTCTCTGAATAAGTTTCGCCTTGCGAGGCATACATTTTGTAACTTAGCCATAAGGTCGAGTAACCAGTTTGGTTATTCAAATAAAGTACTTTATTGGTATCGCTTGGTATGATTGTGATATTTACCGATGTTAAGACTGTGTGCACTAGCGCGTTCCTGGACTAGTGCTGAAAACACAGAGGGTCCGGATTTGCAAATTCGGGGTCCCGACAGAGGTGGTATCAGAGCCATACTTGACTGTAGGCTCAACCCTAAGCTAGAATGGTCGTAGTGAGGATAAAACCTATTTTCTAAAGCTAAAAATTTGTGAAGACAAGAAATGACATCTCGACTTATCCCCTTCTCTCTTTTCTTGTCTCTTGCTGAAATTTTCCCTTACCTTGTCACAATTTAAAGATTCCGGGTTCTTACGTAAAGCACACTTGTGACAGATGGAGGAAGAGTTCAACTACGTTGATCTGGGAGTTGGTCACGCTGCAGAACTTTGGCATATGCTCTGAGACTCTCTGAGATTTTGAGAAGCCCCAATACCAAGTGGAAGTGATCGGACAAGCAGGATTGATCAAGGCTTGTGACGTGAGGATTGAGGTACCGCTAGGAAAAAGGGCCCAGGCAATCGCTCGATACAATCGCAGACCGCCAGGAGATCTACAATGCAGATGGGTATCCAAGAAGTATCACGACGAGCAATGCGGCACATTACCCGTATCTACGCCGAGAGTTGGAGAGTACGGTGTTCTGCTACCATCCACAAGCAGCGATAACCTTCTCGACCGAAGGAGATTCAGGATGAGGATGCCACGGTTACATTGGCACGATTTGTCGTCACCCAGGAGGATGTACTAGATAATACAAACAAGGAGCTCTGAAGGCCCGCAAGGAGATCACGACAGAGAAGAACAGATGGCGGGAAGCTCAAGAGTATGTGGCACACCTTCTACGAAGGATTGACGAGTTGGAGATGACTTTGTGCGGACTGCACTCCAGAGCCAAGATTTCGAGCTACACGAGCCAGATCCAGAGGAGTCGATCTCGATGAGGACACCGCTTCTTCGACTACCACAGAGGACACAGATTCTTTGGACATGGCGATCGTTACGCTTATGCCACAAAGACACCGCACCAGGCCGTGGAGGTTTTCTCGATGAGTGAGCATAGGTTCTATAGTGAGACTCCTTCGCCGAGTCGAGTCATAGAATAAAGAGTCACCCTTTAGGCGTTAGACTCCAAGAGTTAGTTCGATTTGGATTTGCTTGTTTGTCGAGTGTGCGTTATGTGTTGCAAGGCCCTTAGGCATTGTAAGCGACCATACCAAGTTATTAATAATAAAGTTGGACCTTAAGGCTACACCTTTTCGCCCAAATAAGTTCCATATTACTTGTCTATTCTTGTTTCCCTCTCCTCTCTAAACCTAGAGTAAATCGACAGCTGGTGAACACACGTGGGAACGGTGGACGCAATGGGAGTGGTTCTCGCCTGCAGAAACCCCAATGATGGAGCACCGGCACCACCAGTTGATATGCAGAGTTTCGAGCGTTTCTTGCTGCCTGGACTCGGTTGATGCATGCTATGATGCAACAAATGCAGCACGTCATCGCCAGGCCATCGCTAATCAAGTTAATCAGGACCACGCCAGAATACAAGGTCGTCGAGTTCATGAGAACTCACCCACCCACTTTCTCTCGGGAATGCCAATCCATTGGAGGCCGATGATTGGTTAAGATCAATCGAGAGGAAGCTACACATAGCTCAATGCATAGGGAATGAGAAGGTACTTTACGCTTCTCATCGGTTGGAAGGAACATTACCGAATGGTGGGAGAACTTCGTACACGCAGAGAACCCTCAAGATATCACTTGGGAAGAGTTCACACTGCATTCCGACAAGATCACGTGCTGAAGGAATCATGGACCTTAAGAAGGAGGAGTTCAGAGCATCAAGCAAGGTAATCAGCGGGTGGCGACTACGAACAAGTTCACACAGCCTAGCACGCTACGCACCGAGGATGTAGCGACAGATAAATCCAGGCATACCTCGCTTTTATGAAGGGACTTAACTCAGGATTGCAAGTAGGGTTGATCACCCACACCTTTCCAGATTTCCAAGAATTGGTGAATAAGGCGCTTATTCTTGAGGACAAGCGCAAGGAACCGGATGAGAACAGAAGCGCAGGATGCAACAAAGAAGGATCACGCCAGGAACGCATAGCGCTTGAGAGTTGCACCACATCAATTCTTGATTCCAACCACGTAATGCAACAAGGACACCCTCTCAAAGACCAAGACCTGCCAATCAGAACTATCGGACCCCAGCCCCTTCGCTAGAAACACTACTCTGTGCAACAAGAAGGAATGTGAGGCGCTGTTACAATCGCAACGAGCCAGACACTTTGCCAACAGCTTGTCCGAAGAAGACAGCAGGAGCGACCCCGCCGCTTCAATCTAGGAACCACCCCAGCTAGGACGCCAAAGATCAGGAGCCACACCCTGCACCGTGGTGAGAGGCCGAGTCAACCATGTCACCGCAGATGCACCGCAAAATGCTACTGACGTCAGATCGGGTAAGTTACTTGTTAACTCAAGACCTGCAACCGCTTTGTTTGACTCGAGCTTCAGATTCGTTTGTTTCGCAAGGCTTTGCTGCTAGAAATGACTTGAGAATTGCAAGACTTAAGTGCATGCTTTTAGTTCAAACCCCTGGTTCCGAACTCCGAACGGAAGTAGGATGTTCCGGTGAGAATACTAATAGATGGAATAGAGTTCCTAGCAAACCTTATAATTTTGGAGACCAGGACCTTAGATGTTATATTGGGAATGGATTGGTTATCCAAGCACAAGGCTGTATTGGATTGTGGACGAAGGACTATCTCGATTGAGAGCCCGTGTGGGAAGAAAGTGGAATTTCAAGCCACCGCAGCTTAGAGATGGACAGCTTGATGGTTAACAGTACCAAGGCAATCAGCATAGAGGATGTCCCAAAGAGTGAATGAGTACCCGATGTTTTCCCCGAGGATCTACCTGGTATGCCGCCAGACGAGGACATAGAGTTTGTGATAGAGCTTGTACTGCACAAGACCGATAGCAAAGAGACCCTATCGGATGTCTACCGAGGAGTTGGTAGAGATGAAGAAACATTTGGAAGAGTTAATGGATAAAGGATTTATCGCACCAAGTTCACACCGTGGGGAGCACCAGCTTTTGTTTGTCAAGAAGAAGGACGGGAGTTTCAGGGATGTGCATTGACTACCGTGCACTCAATGAAGTCACCGTGAAGAATAAGTATCCGCTACCCAGGATTGATGATTTGTTTGATCAGTTAAGAGGAGCCGAGTTTTCTCCAAGATTGATCCGAGATCGGGATACCATCGATTGAAGATCCGATCGAGGATATTCCAAGATCGCATTCTCGTCAAGATATGGACATTACGAGTTTACGCTATGTCCTTTGGGCCGACAAATGCGCCACTTATTTCATGAATATGATGAATAAGGTGTTCATGGAATATTTGGACAAGTTTGTCGTCGTGTTCATAGACGATATCCTAGTCTACTCCAAGACAGAGGATGAACATGCCGAACACTTAAGGCGAGTTTTGGAAAAGCCGAGGAACAAAGAACTTTTCGCCAAGTTCAGCAAGTGTGATTTTTGGAAGGACAAGGTGGAGTTTCTTGGACATGTAATGACTGGCAGAGGGAGTCGCCGTAGATCCAAGCAAAGTAGAAGCTGTGTTACATTGGGAATGTACCGAGGACTGTGACCCGCATTCGAGTTTCCTTGGAATGGCAGGATACTACCGCTTTCATTGAAGGCTTTTCGACAATCGCGAAACCTCTTACGCAATTGCTGAAAAAGGAAAAGAAGTTTGCATGGACGCCAGAATGTGAGAAAGGATTTCAGAGTGAAGAAGCGATTGACATCAAGACCGGTGTTAGTTCTACCGGATGTTGCTCAAAGCTTCGATATTTATTGTGACGACGCGCCAAGGACTTGGATGTGTGCTGATGCAGAATGGAAAGGTCGTCGCTTATGCATCAAGGCAGTTGAGGCCGCATGAGGAAAATTATCCGACACATGACCTAGAGTTAGCCGCCGTAGTGCATGCCTTGAAGATATGGCGTCACTATCTGATTGGAAACAGATGTGAAGTGTATACGGATCATAAGAGCCTTAAGTACATATTCACCCAGTCGGATCTGAATATGAGGCAAAGGAGATGGCTAGAGTTGATCAAGGACTATAATGTTGGAATCCATTACCATCCCGGGAAGGCCAACGTAGTAGCCGACGCTCTGAGTCGGAAAAGCCATACCGTGAGTACGTTGCTAGCCACAAGTCAGGATGAGTTATGTGAGGATTTTCAGAAGATGAAGATTGAGGTAGTACCTAGCGGATTCTTGGCCGCATTAGAAGTAAAGCCTACCTTAGAGGATCAGATCCGAGAAGGACAGAAGGATGATGACAAGATCCGCAGGATTAAGTCCGTCAAGGAGGAAGGCAAGGCGGAGGACTTCAAGTTGGATGAGCAAGGCACGTTGTGGATGAAGGATCGTATTTGTGTGCCTAACAAAAAGGAGTTAAAGCAACTGATTTTGGAAGAAGCCCACGACTCTAAGTACTCAATTCACCCTGGAAGCGCCAAGATGTATCAGGATCTAAAGGAGAGATTCTGGTGGCCGAGTATGAAACGAGAAGTTGCCGAGCATGTTGCATTGTGCGACGTATGCCAGAGAGTCAAGGCAATGCATCAGAGACCAGCAGGATTGCTACAACCGCTGAAGATACCTGAGTGGAAGTGGGAGGAAATCGGAATGGATTTCATTACCGGTTTGCCGAAGACTCAAGGAGGTTATGACTCCATATGGGTTATAGTGGATCGCTTGACTAAAGTAGCCCATTTTATCCCCGTGAAGACCACTTACTCGGGAGATAAATTAGCAGAATTATACATGATCAGGATTGTTTGTTTACACGGAGTGCCAAAGAGGATTGTATCGGACAGAGGTACCCAATTTACCTCAAGGTTCTGGAATAAGTTGCATGAAGCCATGGGAACCCGTTTAAACTTCAAGATACCTTATCATCCACAGACGGATGGACAGACCAGAAAGAGTCAACCGTCTCGGAGGATATGTTAAGAGCTTGTGCATTGGCTTATGCTACCTCTTGGGATAAAAGTTTGCCGTATGCCGAGTTCGATTACAACAATAGTTATCAGGCTAGTTTACGAGATGTCACCTTTTGAGGCAATCAGTATGGTCGACCCGCTTCGGACGCCATTGAATTGGAATGAGACCGGCGAGCGCCGTGTCTTTGGGCCTGATATTCTTCAAGAGGCTGAAGAGCAGATCGCTATGATTAGGGAAAGGTTGAAGATAGCCCAATCTCGACAGAAGAGTTATGCTGACAATCGTCGCCGAGATTTGAGTTTTGAACCAGAAGACTTTGTATACCTCAGAGTTACGCCTCTCAGGGGAGTTAAGAGGTTCCATGCCAAAGGGAAACTTGCACCCCGTTATGTTGAACCATTTAAGATTTTGAGCCGCAGGGGCGAAGTTGCTTATCAGCTGGAGTTGCCACAGTCGTTAGCAGGAGTACATGATGTATTCCATGTGTCCTAGTTGAAGAAGTGTCTTCGAGTTCCTGAGGAACAGACACCGCTAGAGTCAATTGAGTTGCAAGAGGATTTGACTTATAAGGAGTATCCCGTGAGGATTCTAGACACAATGGATCGAGAAACTAGAAACAAGTCAACCCGTTTTTGTAGAGTTCAGTGGAGCAACCATGAAGAAAGCGAAGCGACTTGGGAGCGCGAAGAGGATTTGAAGAAAGAATTTCCAAATCTATTCCTTTAGTAAGCCCTGAATCTCGGGGACGAGATTCTATTAAGGGGGGGAGGTTTGTAACACCCCAAAATTTTACTTTTCCTAAACTCATGTGTGATTTGGCACTTTGGTGAATTTTTGGAATTTTCTGGAATTTATTTGGATTTATTTGGAATTTATTTGAATTTATTCCATTTTGAAATAATTAAAGAATTTAATTTTGCAAATAAAATTTTGTTGGAAATATTTTATTTAAGTCCAAAATGATCCAAAGTATTTTCCAGAATTTTTCTGGAATTTTTCTGAGTCATTTGCTATTTTTAATGAATTAAATGAATTACTAGGAATTATTTTAAATATTAAATCGCTGGAAAATCAAACTCGGGTCAAGTACTGTTCATCCGACCGAAGTCGAACCCGAAGTCGGACTCGAGTCCGACCGAGCCACGTGACTCGACCGAACCCACTCCTAACCCTAATCAATCCCAACCGTTGGATCAAGATCCAACTACCGAGATCCGCCGACTTCGACCCGAGCCAGATCCGCCCGGATCCGATCGCGCCCGCGGCGATCGGGGCCGTTGATCGCGCCACGTGTACGGCTCTCCGTCGCCGTCTCCGCCGAAGTCCGAGCCGGACTCCGCCCGGTCCGCCGCGGAAAACTAGGTCTCCGTCGTGACGGACGCCGAGGCTATTTAAAGCCCGGCGTACTCGAGGACCGCCGTGATCCCGCGCCCTCCCTTCTCTACTTCACCGAGGCAAAGCCGCGCCCGTTTAGCCGCGGCGAGCTCGCCGTGAATTGCGCGCCGCCCGCCACGGTCTTTGCCCGTTCCGCCGCCGTCGCCGTCCCTGGCCGTTGACCCCAGATCCGGACTCACCGCGACGAGACGCACCGAGGATCTCTCACTTCGCCGGGCGCGCGAACGCCGTTGGCGTGTCGCCGTCCCGGCTCCGGCCAGCCAGCTCGCCGCAAGCCATCGCCGACCGCGAGCTCTCTCGGCCGTCCGATCAAGATCCAACGCCGAGATCACGCCACGCCATCGCGACGGTGAGATTGCGTTACGATTTCAGATCTAATCTCGACCATCGGATCTAGATCCAACGGTCCGAAATCAATGCGTTAACCCAAACGCGTCAACACCGGATCTAATCCGCGCCGCTGATTTTCAAACCAACGGCCGTGATTGGCGCCACGTGTCGGGAAGTTGGACCGACGCTGGCCGCTGGCCCACGCGACGCTGGCAGGCAGACGCCGACACGCGGGCCCGCGCGGTCGAGGGCCCGCATGTCGGGCCGTCCCAGACGAGCGCCGACGTCACCCATGACGTCACAGTGGGTCCCACTTGTCAAGACTGCGGCTGAGCCCCGCTGACGTCAGCAATGACGTCACCCGAGTGGACCCACATGTCAGTCTCACGAGGAGCCGTGGACCGAGTCCACCGTAGACCCGAGCCAAGCGTGGACCAAGTCCATGGACCGGCTGACGTCAGCCGCCCAATCAGAGGCTGCCACGTGTCCTTGCTGACGCAATAATTAATTTCCGAAAAAGAAAATGATTTATTAATTCGAAATATTGATTCAAATTTAGATTCAAACTTCAAACGCTTATAACTTTTGCGTTTCAACTCCGATTTGAGTGATTCAAATTTCTAAATTTGTATAAAATTGAGATCTACCTAAATATGAATTTTATTTAATTTTTGGACTAAAGTTTTTCTCTGTAAAATTATTTAATTGATTATTTGAACTCTAAATAATCATAACTTTTGCGTCTTAACTCCGAATTTGACGATTCCAGTTCCTAAAAATCCAGAAAATTATGTTCTCTCTGTTTATGGATTTTATTTGGAGTTTTGGGATGTTTTTGCCTATGGTTTATTTGTGTATTGCTATTTGCACGCTTTACGAGTAGACGTTGAAGTGCCGGAAGGATTCGAAGGAGAAGTGTTGACTCAGGATCCAACTCAAGACCAAGAGCAAGTACTTTTTGAAGGCAAGTTGTGCTTTGACCATGTTGATCCTATTTCGAAATCTATTTTGATTTAAACTATTGCATGCTAGTTCAATTAGAAAAATACTTGGTTTAAACATGGGGGTTAGATAAATACCAATTTGCTGTATGACACCTTGATTACTTAAGTATGTGCCATGACCCTTTGTCACCCTAGTTGTGGTTTACTAGTTGGACATTATTAAATTGCCAACAGGGGTTTAGACCGTTGTAGTATACTGCTTAGACCTGCTACGTGCTCATGACATGATTTTGGACAATCAAATGCTAATATGGACTTAATGATATATTGAACCTGTTTTGGAAAAGTATCATGTGATGTTGACGGCACGTGGTGCATGGTAATCAACTGGGGTTTGATAAACGCTCGACCGGGGCATGTGGCAAGAGTAATCAGTGGGCCGCTTGTGGCATTGGGAGTGATGATTTGGTTTTTCGGGTAGTCTTGCCCTGGTCACTCTAAGGACTTAACCTTGCAAGCCTTTGAACTGGGTCATACTTGCAACCACATGGCTGGAATGGGACGGCCCTAGTTGACTAAGTCGCTAAGGACTCACTTGTGGAGCCTCAGGGTGTCAGTTACACCGTTTGTGTGATTGTACGGGGAGCGTATCGTGGTCGTGGCAGGTACCCATCTAACGGTGTGTTGGTCCCATACTTCGCCTTGGCTAAGGGAAGGGATGGTGTAGAGCACGTACCGGAGAGGACCACCTGTGTTGTTTGAGGCTTCCGAAAGGCTTTGTTACGGGAACTCGCCTTTGTGGTGTTTGACTGTATCTTGTGGGTAAAGTGCATAACCTCTGCAGAGTGTAGAATCTATTTGAATAGCCGAGTCCACGGTACTGGACAATGCTCGGGAATTACAGTCAAGGGGTAGACTTTCTGAAAATAACTTGGATTTGAAAAGTTGGGTTGGTTTAGTAATGAAGTTGATGGAAATGTGGTTTAGGATGGGGAAAATGTTTATTAAATTTCCTGAAAAGTTATTTATGCTTTACTTATTTCTACTGCTTTCGAATCTACTTATATTACTTTTCAAATGCTGTTTACTGCAAATATACCTAGAGCTATTCCTTTGTACCAAGCCATGCATATAGTATATTAGCTTGCATTCTGTGCATGACTTGCTGAGTACCAAGTACTCACCCTTGCCTCAACACAATACCAGTTGAAGAGGAGATTACGCCAGTTTCGGAGGAGGATTTCCAAGAAGACCCGTCTACTTAGGGATGCGAGCCCAGTCAGTTGCCTGTGGTATACTGGATGGCGCCACGAAGTTTATTTGATTTTCATTGCTATTATTTTTCTCTGAATAAGTTTCGCCTTGCGAGGCATACATTTTGTAACTTAGCCATAAGGTCGAGTAACCAGTTTGGTTATTCAAATAAAGTACTTTATTGGTATCGCTTGGTATGATTGTGATATTTACCGATGTTAAGACTGTGTGCACTAGCGCGTTCCTGGACTAGTGCTGAAAACACAGAGGGTCCGGATTTGCAAATTCGGGGTCCCGACACAAATCAACATCCCCAATGCCACAACTGGCCCACCTGATTATTCTTGCCACATGCCCCGGTCGAAAAACTATTTATCAAACCCCAGTTGATTACCATGCACCACGTGCCATCAACATCACATGATACCTTTCCAAAACAGGTTCAATATATCATTAAGTCAACATTAACATTTGTTTGTCCAAAATCATGTCATGAGCACGTAGCAGGTCTAAGCAGTTTACTACAACGGTCTAAAACCCATGTTGGCAAGTTAATAATGTCCAACCAGTAAACCACAACTAGGGTGACAAGGGGTCATGGCACATACTTAAGTAATCAAGGTGTCATACAGCAAATTGGTATTTATCTAACCCCCATATTTAAATAAAGTATTTTCTAATTGAACTAGCATGCAATAGTTTAAATCAAAATAGATTTCGAAATAGGATCAACATGGTCAAAGCACAACTTGCCTTCAAAAAGTACTTGCTCTTGGTCTTGAGTTGGATCCTGAGTCAATACTTCTCCTTCGAATCCTTCCGGCACTTCAACGTCTACTCGTAAAGCGTGCAAATAGCAAATACACAAATAAACAATAGGCAAAAAGTGTCCAAACATCCAAATAAAATCCATAAACAGAGAGAACATAATTTTATGAATTTTTAGAAACTGGAATCGTCAAATTTGGAGTTTAAATGCAAAAGTTATGATTATTTAAAGTTTAAATAATCAATTAAATAATTTTATAGAGGAAAACTTTAGTCCAAAAATTAAATAAAATTTATATTTAGGTAGATCTCAATTTATACAAATTTAGAAATTTGAATCACTCAAATCGGAGTTGAAACGCAAAAGTTATAAGCGTTTGAAGTTTGAAACAAAATCTGAAATCATTATTTCGAATTAATAAATCATTTTCTTTTTCGGAAATTAATTATTGCATCACCGACACGTGGCAACACGGGATTGGTCATTGACGTCGGTAGGTCCATGGACTCGGTCCACGCTCGGTTTGGGTCTACCGTGGACCCGGTCCACGGCTCCACGTGTCACTGACATGTGGGTCCCCCCTCGGGTGACGCCACCGGCGTCGGCGGGCTCAGCCCAATGGCGGCGACAGGTGGGACCCGGCTGGCGTCGTTCTTGGCGTCGGCGCCGGCTGGGACGACGGCCGACATCTTGAGCCCGCCATGACGTCGGTAGCGACGTCATGGTGCGCTTTGGGCGGCCGACATGCGGGCCGCGTGTCGAGACACGTGCTCACGCAGCGTGCGGCGCTGACCGCGGCGGTCGATCTCCGCGACACGCGTGGCTAGATCTCGGCAGATTGATTTGAAAATCAACGGTCGGATTGATCTGGATTCACGCGCGTTTGGGGTGAACTCGGTTGATCCGACCGTTGGATCTAGATCCAACGGTCGAGATTGGATATGAGATTCTTGGACGGGATCTCACCATCGGGTGACGTGGCGCGATCTTGGACCGTGCGATGGAGATCCAACGGCTCACAGCGCTCGCGGATGACGATGGCGACACGGCGGAGCAGGGCCACCGGAGATGAAAACGACGACGAGCCCGACGGGCGCCGGTCGCCCGTGAGTGAGAGGTACCGCACGGTGCGCCTTGGCTTGGGGGTCTCTGAATCGGGCTCAACCGCGGCGGAAGACGGCGAGCGGCGGAATGAAGCGACAAGCGGCGGGAGAGAGAGAACTCCGGCGAGCAATTGCGAGGTGACGGCGGATAAGGCTCGGAAGTTGGGGAAGACGATGCGACGGGTCGGCGATCCTCGGGCAACGATCCACGCCTTAAATACCGGCTAACGCCGAGATTCGCTCGGTTTCGCGGCGAGCGTGCTGGCGGCGAGTCCGTTCCGAACTTCGGTGAGGTGGCGTGGACGCACGATGGCCGCCCACGTGGCGTGATCGATGGCGAGATTGGCTCGGTGCGGCCGTGGATCGGCGCGATTGATCCTGGCCGTTGGATCTCGATCCAACGGTTCGGATCGATCCGAGTTGAGTCGGTTCCGAGTCAGTCGGTGGCTCGGTCGGGTTCGGTCGGACTCGAACTCGAGTCCGACTTCGGGCTCGGTCGGATGAACAGTACAAACCCACTCGCATTTTCCAGCGATTTAATAATTAAAATAATTCCCAGTAATTCATTTAATTCATTAAAAATAGCAAAAGACTCAGAAAAATTCCAGAAAAATTCTGGAAAATACTTTAGGGTATTTGGGACTCAAATAAAATATTTCCCATAAAATTTTATTTGCAAAGTTTAATTCTTTAATTATTTCAAAATGGAATAAATTCAAATAAATTCCAAATAAATCCAAATAAATTCCAGAAAATTCCAAAAATTCACCAAAGTGCCAAATCACACATGAATTTATGAAAAGCAAAATTTTGGGGTGTTACAGTATCAGGGCAACCTGTTCGACTTTAGGGAAAGCCTAGATAGATCGGTCGGTAGAGGTAAGGATAAATCTTCCTCTTAAAATTATATTGGCTATAAAACTCTTAATTGCGAAAATGTTAATTGCTGATCTTATCCGTCTGTAGCTCCTTATCTTGATTTATTCTTTAAAATGACTTGGACTCCCCTGAAACTTCAAATAGTGATTTCTCTGAAAAAGAATGGAGGTCCGAAAATGAATTGTCATGATTCTTTCGTTATTCAAACTGTGGGAGTAACCTTTTAAACTTGAGGCATTTTGATAAAAGAAATTAAAACCTAAAGGGGTTAAGGATTGGTCTAAAGCTCTTGTTTCTCATCTCTTCTGAATTATCTCCTTGTGGGATAACTTTTGGAAGTCTTATCTACTTTCAAGAGTTAGATACGTATTGAGTTGAAGTTAGGTTAAGGAAGACAAGAGTTGGTAAGCTTGGTGTGTTTGTTTGGGTGTTTGGTTGCTCTTCTGAGGGTTGGTTGAATCCTATCCATATAAGGTCTTGTTAACTGTGTCTTTTCTCTATTCTTAGATGTCTGGTCGCTAGGAGCAATGCTTTTTCAGCAGCGTAATTTTGGAGGGTTCTATTCAAGCAGCCCTTTGGGATATGATATGCCTTGCTAGCTTTTCAGAGCGGCCAGAGTATCTAATATCACGCGCCAGAACCAGCCCAGCCTCCTTAATATTTGCGGCGGAAGTGTCCATCCTTGGTCGACATGGTGGAGAGCCGACTCGTCGCTATGTCGGAATGGCTCCGAGTCCGCTCGTAGCAGCGCTCAACAGAGCTTATGTTGCGATCTTCTATCTTCGCTTCGATCTTCTAGAGATGGTTCAGCTGTTCCCCAACTGTCCCTCCCTTGAGTCGGTGATAGTTCCCCTCATGAGTTGACTCAGGAGGAGTGGAGCGCAGCCATGATGTATATGTTCTTCACTATTGAGGAAATGGACAAGTATTTCGCGTAAGTACGAGTCATTTATGTGTAAATTAGTTTTGATAACTATATTGCAAATAACTCATGCAAATTGTAGGATTTTCGACAAACAAGAATGGCTATCGACCCAACGGCCTACTAAAAAACAACTAGACAATTTATGTCACCACGGTGTATGTGGTGGACCAAATTTCGTTACCTGGTTTTGAAGACGTGTATAGATCCTATCTCAATTTAACTATAGATATAGCCGTATGATAATGTTCCTAAAAAATATCTATCTTTGTAGTGCCAGAGTGATGCTAGCGTCCACAAAGATTTACGTCAATTGTCCCGTGGTTTCATGATCGCAAGGAAGTTTGTGCGATATGATATCAACGGGTTTCATTTTCGTACTGCATCCTTTGAAGCTACGCATCCGCGAGCAGCCACGGTGAATAGCGCGGTAGTAACTATGGCAGAGGGTGTGGATGGTCGGCAAACTGAGTACTATGGTATTCTTCAAAACATTGTAGAGATCAAGTTCAAAGGACTAAAGGATTTGAGTGTCGTTTTCTTCTATTGTGATTGGTTTGACTAGGCAGGGATACAGCAGAACGATAAACTTGACTTGGTCGAAGTGAAACATGAATCATGACTTTCAGCTTTTGATCCATTTGTGCTTGCCCACACTACTACAGAACCGGCTACCACAAGCGGGTCGTAACCCCCTTCAGAAGCGGTTTTATAACCGCTTCTAAGCAACCGCGTGTGATACCCGTCCGGTATCACAAGCGGTTGTACGAACCGCTTGTGTTGTGGCAGCAGAAGCGGTTGGGAAGGTGTCCAGGAAGGCTAGTGGAGCCGCCACGTGGGGGACTCCACAAGCGGTTCGTGTTACAAACCGCTTGTGGAGAGCAAGCACTCCAGAAGCGGTTAGAGTCACCAACCGCTTGTGGAGAGATTTTTCAATTATATGTATTATAGAATATGTTCTTTCAGTGCTTTTATATATCGTTTTTGACCATAAAATTAAATATGAGTGGAGGAGTTTTCTGCGCAATTAAATATATATTACATATGCTTACTCATACACATGTTCACAAGCTAGCTCAGTAAAAAAAACGAACTTAATAGTGTAACAAATGGACAAGTACATACACGCTATCGACGTTTACAAGTTTGAATGATTAAAAAATGATTATCGAACTCAGTTCTTGCATGCGTCAGTCAAGTCCTTGGTCGACGTCGATGTCGTCATCGCTCAATTTGTGTTCAACGATGGACCAAGCCTTACGTGGAACTCGCCATTTGGAGATACAACCTCGCCGACAATGAAGCCGATGAGTTGTTCATGCAAAGGCGCTCACTCGGAGGCGGAGCACGCTAACATGCTCATCGATGTTGGGCTGACAATTGATTAAGCGGGAAGTATATAAATATCCGATCACATGCAATTAATTAAAATGTAAGTTGTAGCTAACAAATTGACATGCATATACGAACCTCGGCATAATGTTCCAGCTCATCGCCATGAATAAAAGTTTGAATATAGTGGAACACGTAGTAGCCACATAAGTTGTTTCCAGCCGTTTGGCGTTTAACCTTGACGGGGAGAAATTTCAGAATATCAGATGAAGAACTGATATGGTGCATTTATATTAATAATTGTTTTTGTAGTACGTACCTGAGTGCTCACTATGACTTCGAATTCTTTCTTGAATTCTCCTTTATACTTCTTCTGGAACTTTGCAAATGTCTTGTTGAGGACGTCAATGAACCATTGGTATTTGCTGATTGGATTCCTTCTTGAGTCATGAACTATAATCCTGCTGTTGTCAAGCTCGATGACTAGAAGGATCCAGTGAAACCTATTCGTATATTCCAACAAGCGCGTAAGCAGCTAGTCATACTATCAATGGCTTAAGAAATACAAGAACAAGAGGTTTGTGAGAACACGTACATGAAGTTGAAGAGCAGAAGTATTTACGGTTTGTAGTGCTGTTTCAATAATGCACGCAAAATGTATGCCTCAACATGCGGTCTTTGCTGGTCGAATGACCAGATTTTCTCGTTGACAACCTCTGGGTTGATGAAGCCAACGTTCTGTTTGCCCAGTCTTCTACATCGTTGTATCTCCATTCTACATAAGAAGGGATAACTAAGTTAATTATATTTCCAATTTTGTGGTACGAGAGGAAGCAAACGGTAAACTTAGCAGATCAACACTTACAGACACCAGCAGCACATGAAGGACACGTCGATGGCGTCTGTTTGGTACACATGGTACAAGTCCTCGAATTGCAGCCATATTTCTGTCTTTTGCCCTCGGAAGAAATGCTCATCTTGAGAAATGAGGTGGAACATTTTGTCTCCTTTAGATGCGCTTTTCATGTAACATTCATGCATTTGACGCATCTTGGTTGGGAGATCATTTATATCTTTTGGATCAATTAGCGGTTTGCCGAACTCATACTTCCATCTGGTTGGTGCCACTGGAAGATCCTGGTCTATTGATTCGAGTCCTGCCTCCTTCAAGAATTCTTGCATCCTCAACTGCTCAGCACTCTGCACATCTTCCACTTTCTTCTTCTTTCCCGCCGACGAAGCCCGTGTATTTTTCCTTGTAGCCTTTCTTATTGTCCTTTCATAGTCGGTCGTCACAGGCGGTGGCGCCGTTCCGCATGACTGAAAGTGCTTCACAATTTTTTTTATCTATTTTTACCTTGGGCTCTGGCTTCGTTGGCGCAAGCTGCCTGGCCACATCCGTCTTTACGGTAATTGATAGCTCCTCCGCAGTCAGATCATATGGCCTCTTTGGCAGTTCCTTCAACATTCTCTGTCCGTCGGATGCCGACTTCGTGGGAGGAGGTGCCGGTGCGGGATCCCTCTTTCTGACATGGAGCTTCTTCCTCGGGGGAGATGCTGGAGGTGTGGTGACTGGAGATGTCGGGCTTCTTTGTGGAACGGGAGGTGGAGGAGGCGTGGCCTGGACCACCGGAGAAGCTTTGCGTGCAGGCGACGTTGGAGGAGTCGTGGGTTGTCGATGTGGAGGAGGCGTGCTTGCTACTGCAACTGGCTCAAACTGTGGGGCCTCTATTGTTGGAGATGTGACCTCCACACCATCTGGAAATATGATGTACTTTTTGCGCCAGAGGATGAATGTGCCGTGGAGGGCCTGTCCAAGCTTGGTCACATCGTCGCCCCCAGCAATCTCGAGCAAGAGATCTTCGAAGCCCCCCACCACCTCTTCCACCGTGACCTTCGAGTACCCGGAGGGTATCTGGTTGAAGTGCAACGTCTGGCCCGCCTCCACCGGATAAGCCATGCCGTAAGCCACCTTGTAGGAGAGGTTACGCATATCAATGTATAGCTCACACTGGCGGTGAACCTTGATGCTCTCCACGGGATAACGGACCTGCGGGTCATCTTCTTCAGGGGCCACGGCGGACGCGCAACTGCTCTTTTGCGCGGTGGGACTGATCACGGGTTCCGGCGCCCCTTGAACATTACTTCCCTGAAGCTGAAACTGGGTTATTGCTTCGGACACTTGTTGTGCGATCAAATTAGGGATGGAAGCCTTCGTAGCTCTAAGCTCGTCCTCCAATCGGCTCACTCTACCCTGATCTCTCCTCTTGCTTCTGTCCCGGCTCCTGTAACTGCTTGAGTCTTTGGCAAATCCGTGCCTCCACGGTATCTTTCCGAAACCTTGTGTCTGTCCCGGGGGCTCAGGGTTTTGAAGGGCATATGTTAGCTCGTCATTCTCCCTGTCCATCACCAAGGATCCTGACCGAGATTGTTCGATGGCTTGTACAATCCTTTCACCAACTTCTTGGACTGTCGGTGCCATCACCAAGCTATCGTCATCTGCAAGTTGGCCCCCGTGGCCCAAGAACCAATTGCGCAGGCGGGGCTCCCAATCCTCAGTTTCAGGTACAATTTCCTGCTGCCGAAGTTCCTCTTCCCGCTTGTCCCATTTCTTTGCAGCCTTAATGTAACCATCGGTGCCGAGATGGTGGTGGTATTTCTTCTTCTGGGCATTCACCTTGTTTTTCTCTCTCGCGGCCTGTCCTGCATCGGATAGCTTGTACTCCTCGAAAGCCTCCCAATGATCTGCCAGCTTAGGAAATTGATTGAAGTCTGGCCTTTCTCCTTTGTCGATGTACTTGCGGGTGAGGGACGACTTCCACTGCTGAAAGGAAGTTGCCATCTTCTTGAAAGCCCATCCCTTGGCCTTCTGTTCGTACCCTTCTGGAAAAGTGAAATTTTCCTTCATATCATTCCAGAGCAGTCCTTGGTAGCTGCAGGGACTTCGGTCCATTTCTGGATGCTGATTGGGACGTGATCCCTCACGTGGTAGCCGCAAGCATTGTTGAAAGGGCCAATTGCTGAAAGTGGGGCTACCAGACTCCCGTCATTGCCGACTTCGGTTATCACATACTTGGTCGAAGGCTTCTTGTTAGGTCCTCGGTTAATTCCGGACTGGGTGGCCGATGATGTAACGGGCTGGATACACAAACACATGTTAGAATAATTAACATGTTTACGGTGATTTCATAATGGTTAAGAGTATACCTCGGTGTAGCCAGCAGTATCCTCGCCGGTTCTAGTGTTAACAGCCTCATCGACAGCGGTACCAGTGTTAACAGGCTCATCGACGCCTAAGATGCCTCCCAGCGCAATGGTCTCGAACATCATATTTTCCTCGTCATCGAAATCCGGGTCACCACGTCTTGGTGTCGCCATCTATAGTGTGCATGAAATCATATATACAATATTTATATATTGTCAAACATACATACAACATTAGGCAACGCATTCTTTTAAGTGTCGCTATCTTTTAAGCATGAAAACTCCAACATACAACATAAATGTGACCATGAAAACATATATACAATCCTGCCTTTTGTACTTTTTTGGCAATATTTACTAAAATAAATATACAATATATATACAATATTTATAACAGAGAGAGCATGCAGGTAAACTCCAACATACAACATAAATGTGGCCATGGACCCCGACATATATACAATCCTGCCTTTTGTACTGTTTTGGCAATATTTACTAAAATAAATATACATTATATATACAATATTTACATATATACAATATATATACAACATAAATGTACTCCAATATTTACATATATACAATATATATACAACATAAATGTACTCCAACATCAACAGATCAACAAAATTCCTTCTGAGCATTTCACCGAACACATTGCGGGCATGAAAACAGACAGAGCAGGAGGGGGCATTTCGCAAGCTACCTAGGTCCTCCGGGGTGGATGGCCTGGGGGCGTCAGCGAGGTGGCTGGGGGGTGTCGGCGCGGTCGCTGGGGGGCGTCGGCGCGGTGGTGGTCGACGGAGCTGGCTCTAGCGCGCGGGGGACTTAGAAAATTTGAAGGTGCGGGAGAGTGTGGGGACTTCAAAATTTAAAGCTCACCCGCCCTCTACAAGTGGTTGGTATTACGAACCGCTTGTAGAAGCACCTCTACAAGCGGTTCGTAATACCAACCGCTTGTAGAGGGCCCCTAGGCTGGGTTCACCACATGTAGAGGACCCCGACTACAAGCGGTTCGTAATACCAACCGCTTGTACAGGTACATCTACAAGCGGTTTTTAATACGAACCGCTTGTAGAGGACCCCGACTACATGCGGTTTGTTCCACGAACCGCTTGTAAAAATACCGATATGTAACACTTAAAAGAATGCGGTGCCTTATGCGGTTAACAAGAAATCTCCTCTCCCCCTTGGCTAGCGCGGGTGCTTGAGTGCGGGCTTGTGCCCAGAGGTCGGGTGTTCAAGCCCCACTCGCGCCCCGCGGGCCTTTCTTTTTTTTTTAAACCCGACTACAAGCGGTTCTTAGTACCAACCGCTTGTAGAGGACCCCGACTACAAGCGGTTTGGACTAAGAACCGCTTGTAGTCAGGTTTAACAAAAAGAAAGGCACGCGGGGAGCGAGTGGGGCTCGAACACCCGACCTCTGGGCACAAGCCCGCACTCAAGCGCCCGCGCTAGCCAAGGGGGAGAGGAGATTTCTTGTTAACCACATTAGGCACCGCATTCTTTTAAGTGTTTGTATTTTTTTTAAAGTGCTTGTATTTCTTTTTTTTAAAGTGTTTGTATTCGATTGTTTCATTTTTTTTCAAGTGTTTGTATTCGATTGTTTCATTTTTTTTAAGTGTTTGTATTCGATTATTTCATTTTTTTTTCCCGTTTTTCTATTCTATTGTTTCATTTTTTTTAAAACATCATATGTACAAGCAATGTTAAACATCAACATTTCAACATGATCATATGGAATAATGTACAAGCAATGTTTCGCCAGCCATAATGTAAACAGGTAGTACATCTTAAGTCTTCGTCTTTATAATTGTTCCTTCTTTATGATCGTGACGTATGTAAGGAGCATCGACATCACTATCACGCAGGACGTTTATGTCAACATCAACTGTAAAAGGAGGGAGCTCGTCGAACTGACCATACTCTTCCTCATCGGTGACGTCCTCAACTCCTACAATCCTTCGTTTGCCTTGGAGAACTACATGTCGCTTTGGCATTACCTTTTGCTTGTCCTTTCGATTTTTAGGTTTGCTTGACATGTCCATTACATAGAAGACCTGGATCACATCGTTCGCGAGAACAAACGGTTCGCGCCTATAACCGACTTCTGTGAGATCCACAGTTGTCATGCCGTATTTGTCGACCTTCACACCGTTTGGAGTCAGCTTGACCCATTGGCACTTAAATAGATGGACCTTCAGAGGTCCATAGTCGAGCTCCCATATTTCTTCTATGAAACCATAATATGTGTCGAACCTGCCACTGTTGTCTTTGGCGTCTATACGGACACCGCTGTTCTAGTTGGTGCTCCTGTTATCCTGGGATCTGGTGTAGAATGTGTAACCATTGATCTCATACCCCTTGAATGTCCCAATTCCTTGTGATGGTCCCCGGGCCAAGCGTTGCAATAGTTCATCATTTGACCCTTCCTCAAGGATGTACTTCTGTAGCCAGCTGCTGAAAGAATCCATGTGCTTCAGGGTTATCCAACTCTCTGTCTTCCCTGTGAACTCGCGGCGTAGGACACTCTTGTGCTGAAGGACATAGGGGGCGACTATGGTTGATTGCTTCAGAACAGTGAAATGTGCTTGCTTGAATGCAACAAGATCGTTGCATGCAACTGCTTGCCTTCCTATTGTCCCTTTGCCCCGTAGCCTCCCCTCGTGTCGTGATATGGGGACGCCGATAGGATTTAGATCATTCATGTAATCAACACAAAACTCTATCACCTCCTCCGTCACGTAGCCCTCGGCAATGCAGCCTTCGGGACGCGAACGGTTACGAACGTATTTCTTGAGGACACTCATGTACCTCTCGAAAGGGAACATGTTGTGCAGATACACTGGTCCGAGGATACCTATCTCCTTGACAAGGTGAACGGTGAGATGAACCATGATATCAAAGAATGCAGGAGGAAAAATCATCTCGAGGCTAACCAAACTTTGTACCACATCGCCTCCAACTTAGGCGCTTTAGCTGGTTCGACGACCTTCTACGCAAAATGGCTTTGAAGAAGGAACATAACTTCGTGATTGTCCCCTCGCACTCCACTCGGGCAAGATACCTCGATAGCTACCGGGAGCAATCGTGTCATCAACACAAGGCAGTCATGGGATTTTAGGCCTTGGAGTTTGTTCTCTTTCGTGTTTATGAGTCTCTTTACATTTGAGGAGTATCCAGAAGGGACCTTCACACTGTTCAAACACTCAATCATGCTTTTTTTCTCTTCTTTGCTTGGAGTGTAGCTCGCAGGATGTAGATAAAGTTGTTTTGTCCCTTCTTTGTTTTTCGGATGTAGGTCACTCCTCACCTCCATGTCTTCAAGGTCCTTCCGAGCTTGCAGTGTATCTTTCGATTTGCCGTACATATCTATGTAGCCTAGCAGGTTCAAACAAACATTCTTCGTGATGTGCATGAAGTCAAGCGAGTGACGAACCTCCAAAATCTCCCAATACGGCAGGTCCCAAAATATTGATTTCTTCTTCCATGTGGGTGCATGACCATCCTCGTTCGGCACAGGTATGCTTCCAAGACCCTTCCCAAATACTACTTTCAGATCCTTTACCATAGCAAACACAAGTCGCCCATTACGATGCTGAGGCTTACCACGAATTTCTGTTCCCCCGTTAAATTTACTACCTTTCCACCTCAAAGCATGACTGCTAGGAAGAAACCTGCGGTGGCCCATGTACACACACTTCTGAGAGTTTTTCAGGTACACGCAGTCCATTTCATTTATGCACTGGGTGCAGGCTTTAAACTCTTTCACAGTTTGGCCGGACAGGTTACCGAGAGCAGGCCAATCGTTGATTGTTACAAACAACAATGCACGCAGGTTGAAATACTCTCTTTTGTACTCATCCCAAACCCGTACACCATCCTCCCACAACTTCACAAGGTCTTCAACCAATGGTTTCAGGTAGACATCTATGTCGTTTCCAGGTTGCTTCGGGCCTTCGATCAATAATGGCATCATGATGTACTTCCGCTTCATGCACAGCCATGGAGGAATGTTATAGATGCAAAGTGTCACAGGCCAGGTGCTATGGATGCTGCTCAACTGACCGAAAGGATTCATCCCATCGGTGCTCAACCCAAACCTTATGTTTCTGACCTCATTTGCAAAGTTCGGGTAAGCCCGATCGACTTTCCGCCACTGTGAGCCATCTGCGGGGTGTCTAAGCATCCCGTCTTCCTTATGCTCTTCTTCATGCCAACGCATCATCTTGGCATGACCTTCGTTAGCAAACAGACGTTTCAACCGGGGTATCACAGGGAAATACCACAATATTTTTGCTGGAGTTCTCTTCTTCGTACGATTCCCATCTAATTCACCTAAATCGTCACGCTGCACCTTATACCGGGATTCTTCGCACACTGGACAAACCACCAAATCGGCATACTCATTGCGATACAGGATACAATCGTTAGGACATGCATGTATCTTCCGCACTTGCAATCCTAAAGGGCAGAGGACTCGTTTCGCTTCATACGTAGATTCGGGTAGAGTGTTACCTTCCGGAAGCAACTTCTTTATGAGTGATAACAAACCATTGAATCCCTTGTCTGACACACCGTGTGTGGCCTTCCATTGCATGAGTTCCAGTGTAGTACGCAGCTTTTTGTGGCCCTGTACACAGTTTGGGTACAAAGAAGTTCTGTGGTCCTCTACCATGCTCTGAAACTTCTTGTATTGTCTTTCCTATGTGAACTCTCCCTCTCCGTCACGGAGCATCTGATCTAGCTCATCATCGCCAAACTCATCGAGTGTATCTTCCACGGATCCGTATTGAGTGGTGTCCGGCATACTGTTGGCTCTATCTTCCTCTTCTTCGTCTTCTTCATCGTCTTCCTGTCGAATCGCCTTTGTTTCGCCATGGTGGGTCCAGCAGGTATAGTTTGCCATGAAAGCTCTCGTGATCACATGCCTCATAACCATCCATCGTTCGGAATGCTCCTTCTCATTCTTGCAGTCTACGCACGGACAACGTATGAAGATTCCTGGAGGCAAGAATGCAACGGCCGCGTCAAGAAACTCCTTCATGCCATCTCTGAACTCTCTTGACCGACGGTCTGCATTGTACATCCATTGCCGATTCATCTACACAAATAAAAATAATAACAACATCTATCACAATATTCTATTAAAGCTAACTATGACTAATAGTTTTGTATTTCTTAAACATTTTGTGTTCTTTTAACTAAAGCCAACTAATTATTTCTAATCCTCCTGCATTTTTTAAAATAAAACTAACTAATTGTTACATTTTCATACAAATCTTTTCTCTTCCACACCTTTGTACCATTTCATCGTTTCACATTTATTGAATTTCATTTCATACACCAAACAATATATATCACCTTAATTAGGGAAAAAAAATATAAGCCAACAAAACATAATTTCTCAACATCCAATGCACAAAAAACATCAATATCTAGGTGAGAAGGATGTCAGCAACATATTACTCACCTTAGAACAATTAATTCGGATCTAATAGCCTCAATTCAAAATTTTGGCAGCACCTCGCCATGAACAGCTCTCGGCCCACCACTGTGATGTCCTGTGCGAGCTCGGGGAGGAAGACAAGGTTTAAATGCGCTGGGCGGGAGGGGGTTTCTACAAGCGGTTCTACACACAAACTGCTTCTGGCGCCCCACTAGACCTCTAAAAACGGTTCCAAACACGAACCGCTTCTAGAGAGGAGGCTCCAGAAGGGGTTCGTGTGAAGAACCGCTTCTAGAGACTCCCTCCCGTCCGTTGCCCACGAACCGCTTGTGGCACGGGACTCCACAAGCGGTGCGCACCTAACCGCTTGTGATAGACCAGTTGTGAAGGCCGGTTCTGTAGTAGTGCCAGCATGTCAAGCTAGTATATTACCTCTCGTATCCATGCACCAAGCCAAGTCTTAAACTGTGGTGGGTTGTGTATAAGGTTAATCCACATGATCAGTTGCACATTCCTAGAGACGATGAGTATATTCCAAGTGAGATTGATGCATTCCATGAAGGTGACCTGCAAACAACGTTTGAAGTAGATGTTGGAACGTCACTCGATGATTTAGTTGGTGACGTGCCCAGCGAGGAAGATGGCCATGTACGGAGAGTTGGGAAGCGAAAATGACAGAATACAAGTATATATTGCATTTCTAATATTTACATTAATTTCTATATATTGCATTTTTATGGATCTATCTATTGCATTTCTATTGTTTACATCATTGTCTATGTATTGCATATCTAATGTTTCTACATATTGCATTTGTTCAGATATTTCATTTGTTGTTTATGCAGGATGTAACACCCCAAAATTTTGCTTTTCATAAATTCATGTGTGATTTGGCACTTTGGTGAATTTTTGGAATTTTCTGGAATTTATTTGGATTTATTTGGAATTTATTTGAATTTATTCCATTTTGAAATAATTAAAGAATTAAACTTTGCAAATAAAATTTTATGGGAAATATTTTATTTGAGTCCCAAATACCCTAAAGTATTTTCCAGAATTTTTCTGGAATTTTTCTAAGTCTTTTGCTATTTTTAATGAATTAAATGAATTACTGGGAATTATTTTAATTATTAAATCGCTGGAAAATGCGAGTGGGTTTGTACTATTCATCCGACCGAGCCCGAGTCAGACTCGAGTTCGAGTCCGACCCGAACCCGACCCGAGCCACCGACTCGGCCAACCGACTCAACTCGGATCGGATCCAACCGTTGGATCGAGATCCAACGGCCAGGATCAATCCGCGCCCGATCACGCCGCCGAGCCAATCTCGGCCATCGATCACGCCACGTGGGCGGCCATCGTGGCGTCCACGTCACCTCACCGAAGTTCGAACGGACTCGCGCCCATCTGGCTCCGCCGCGGAAACCGAGCGAATCTCGACGTTCGCGCCGGTATTTAAGGCGTGGATCGTTGCCCGAGGATCGCCTGACCCGTGCGCATCGTCTTCCCCAACTTCCGGAGCCATATCCGCCGCCGTCACCTCGCAATTGCTCGCCGGAGTTCTCTCTCTCCCGCCGCATGATTCTTGCTTCATTCCGCCGCCGTTCGCCGTCTTCCGCGGTTGAGCCCGATTCAGAGACCCCAAGCCAAGGCGCACCAGGTAGTACCTCTCACTCGCCGAGCGACTCAAGCGCCGTCGGGCTCGTCGTCGTTTTCATCTCCGGTGGTTCGCCCCGCGTGTCGCCATCGCTATCCGCGAGCGCCGTGAGCCGTTGGATCTCCATCGCACGGTCCAAGATCGCGCCACGTCACCCGACGGTGAGATCCCGCCCAAGAATCTCAGATCAATCTCGGCCGTTGGATCTAGATCCAACGGTCCAGATCAACCGAGTTCACCCCAAACGCGTGAATCCAGATTCAATCCGGACCGCTGATTTTCAAATCAATCTGCCGAGATCTAGCCACGTGCGGAGATCGACCGCCGCGGTCGCCGCCACGCGCTGCGTGAGCACGTGTTCTCGACACGCGGGCCCGCATGTCGCCCGCCAAAGCGCACCATGACGTCGCTACGACGCCATGGCGGGCTCAAGATGTCACGGGCCGTTGTCCCGAAAGCGCCGACGCCAAGAATGACGCCACAATGGTCCCACCGTCGCCGTGGTCGAGCCTCGCCGACGCCAAGATGGACGTCACCCGAGGGGGGACCCACATGTCAGTGACACGTGGAGCCGTGGACCGGGTCCACGGTAGACCCAAACCGAGCGTGGACCGAGTCCATGGACCAGCTGACGTCAGCAGACCAATCCCGTGTTGCCACGTGTCCAGGCTGACGCAATAAATGTTTTTCCGAAAAAGAAAATGATTTAATAATTCGGTTTAATAATTGATTTGAATTTCAAAACTTCAAACGCTTATAACTTTTGCGTTTCAACTCCGATTTGAGTGATTCAAATTTCTAAATTTGTATAAAATTGAGACCTACCTAAATATGAATTTTATTTAATTTTTGGACTAAAGTTTTTCTCTGTAAAATTATTTAATTGATTATTTAAACTTTAAATAATCATAACTTTTGCATTTTAACTCCAAATTTGACGATTCCAGTTTCTAAAAATTCATAAAATTATGTTCTCTCTGTTTATGGATTTTATTTGGATGTTTGGACACTTTTTGCCTATTGTTTATTTGTGTATTTGCTATTTGCACGCTTTACGAGTAGACGTTGAAGTGACGGAAGGATTCGAAGGAGAAGTATTGACTCAGGATCCAACTCAAGACCAAGAACAAGTACTTTTTGAAGGCAAGTTGTGCTTTGACCATGTTGATCCTATTTCGAAATCTATTTTGATTTAAACTATTGCATGCTAGTTCAATTAGAAAATACTTTATTTAAATATGGGGGTTAGATAAATACCAATTTGCTGTATGACACCTTGATTACTTAAGTATGTGCCATGACCCCTTGTCACCCTAGTTGTGGTTTACTGGTTGGACATTATTAACTTGCCAACATGGGTTTTAGACCGTTGTAGTAAACTGCTTAGACCTGCTACGTGCTCATGACATGATTTTGGACAAACAAATGTTAATGTTGACTTAATGATATATTGAACCTGTTTTGGAAAGGTATCATGTGATGTTGATGGCACGTGGTGCATGGTAATCAAGCGGGGTTTGATAAATAGTTTTTCGACCAGGGGCATGTGGCAAGAATAATCAGTGGGCCGGTTGTGGCATTGGGGATGTTGATTTGGTTCTTGGGTAGTCTTGCCGTGGTCACCCTAAGGACTTAACCTTGCAAGCCTTTGAACTGGGTCTAACGTGCAACCACATGTACCGTAATGGGACGGACCTAGTTGACTAAGTTGCTAATAACGTACCTGTGGGACCTCAGGAGGTCAACTACACCCTTTGTGTAAGTTGTACGGGGGAGCGTACCGGGGCTGAGGCCAGGTACCCATCTAACGGTTGATTGGCCTAGACTTCGCCTTAGCTAAGGGAAGGGTTAGTGCGCAATAACCGGGGAGGACCACTTGTATTGTTAGAAGTTTCCGAAAGACTTTGTTACGGGAACTCGCCTTTGTGGTGTTTGATTGTATCTTGTGGGTAAAGTGCATAACCTCTGCAGAGTGTAGAATCTATTCGAATAGCCGTGTCCGCGGTATTGGACATCGCTCGGGAATTACAGTCAAGGGTTAGATTTTCTCAAAGATAACTTGGGTTTGAAAGGTTGGGTTGGATTAGTAATGATGTTGATGGAAATGTGGATTAGGATGGGAAAGATGTTTATGAAATTCCTTGAAAAATTATTTATGCTTTACTTGTTTCTACTGCTTTCGAATCTACTTATACTACTTGTCAAATGCTGCTTACTGCAATTATACTTTGAGCTATTCCTTTGTACCAAGCCATGCATATAGTATATTAGCCTGCATTCTGTGCATGACTTGCTGAGTACCAAGTACACACCCTTGCCACAATACAACACCAGTTGAAGAGGAGACTACACCAGCTTTGGAGGAGGAGCTCTAAGAGGAACCGTCTACTTAGGGAAGCGAGCCCAGTCAGTTGCCTGTGGTATACTGGATGGCACCACGAAGTTATTTGATTTTCCGCTACTATTATTTCTCTCTTAATAAGTTTCGCCCTGCGAGGCATACTTTTGTAACTTGACCATAAGGTCGAGTAACCAGTTTGACTAATTAATTAAAGGTACTTTATTAGTGTCGAATGGTATGACTGTGATATTTACCGATGTTAAGACTGTGTGCACTAGCGCGTTCCTGGACTAGTGCTGAATACACAGAGGGTCCGGATTTGCAAATTCGGGGTCCCGACAGAGGTGGTATCAGAGCCATACTGACTGTAGGCTCAACCCTAGCTAGAATGGTCGTAGTGAGGATAAAACCTATTTTCTAAAAGCTAAAAGTTTGTCAAGATAAGAAAGGACATCTCGACTTATCCCATTCTTTCTTTCCTTGTCTATTGCTGAATTTTTCCTTACCTTGTCACGATTTAAAAATTTCGAGTTCTTACGTGAGCACTCTTGTGACAGATGGAGGGAGAGTTCAACTACGTTGATCTGGGGGTTGGTCACGCCGCAGAACTTTGGCATATGCTTCAGACTCTCGGGGATTTTGAAAAGCCGCAATACCAAGTGGAAGTGATCAGACAAGCAGGATTGATCAAGGCTTGTGACGTGAAGATTGAGGTACCTGCTAGGAAGAAGGGCCCAGGCAATCGCCCGATACACTGCACTACCAGGAGGTCTACAATGCAGATGGGTATCCAAGAAGTATCACGACGAGCGATGCGGCACATTACCCGTATCTACGCCAGAGAGTTGGAGAGCACGGTGTTCCGTTATCACCCATGCAGCAATAACCTTCTTGACCCAAAGGCGATTCAGGATGAGGATGCCATGGTTACACAGTTGGCACGATTTGTTGTCACCCAGGAGGATGTACTCGATGATACAAGCAAAGAGCTACAGAAGGCCCGCAAGGAGATCACAACAGAGAAGAACAGATGGCGGGAAGCTCAAGAGTATGTGTCACACCTTCTGCGAAGGATTGACGAGTTGGAGATGGCTTTATACGGACTGCAACTGCAGCCGCAGACTCGAGCTACACGAACCAGATCCGGAGGAGTCGATCTCGATGAGGACACCGCTTCTTCGACTACCACAGATGACACGATTCTTTGGACATGGCAATCGTTTCGGCGCCTATGCCGCAAAGATCCGTACCAGGCCGTGGAGGTTTTCTCGATGAGTGAGCGTAGGTTCTATAGTGAGACTCCTTCGCCGAGTCGCGTCATAGAATAAAGGGTCACCCTTTAGGCGTTAGACTCGATGTTAGTTCGATTTGGATTTTCATTGTTTGCCGAGTGTGCATTATGTGTTGCAAGGCTCTTAGGCATTGTAAGCAACCATACCAAGTTATTAATATCAATAATAAAGTTGGACCTTAAAGTTACACCTTTCGCCCGCATAAGTTCCATATTACTTGTCTATTCTTGATTCCCTCATCTCTAAGACTTAGAGCAAATCGACAGATGGTGAACACCAAGGAAACTTTGGAAGCAATGGAAGTGGTTCTCGCCCAGAAAACCACAATGATGGAGCACCAGACCGCTTGATTGATATGCAGAATTTTGGAGCATTTCTTGCCGCTCAGACTCGATTGATGCATGCTATGATGCAACAAATGCAACACGCCACCGCTCAGGCCACAGCTAATCAAGTCAATAAGGGACAACGCCTTGAGAATACAAGACTGCCGAGTTCATGAGGACTCACCCACCCACTTTCTTCGGGAATGCCAATCCATTGGAGGCCGATGATTGGTTAAGGTCAATTGAGAGGAAGCTACACATAGCTCAATGCATAGGAAATGAGAAGGTACTCTACACTTCTCATCAGTTGGAAGAAACGACCTTGAATGGTGGGAGAATTTACGTGCCACGCAAAGAGAACCCTCAAGACATCACTTGGGAAGAGTTCACAGCTGCGTTTAGTCGATTATCATGTGCTGAAGGAATCATGGACCTTAAGAAGGAGGAGTTCAGAGCATCAAGCAAGGTAATCAGCCGGTGGCCGACTACTGAACAAGTTCACACGGCTAGCACGCCTTCACTGAGGATGTAGCGACAGATAAAGCCAGGCATACCTCGTTTTATGAAGGGACTTAACTCAGGGTTGCAAGTAGGATTGATCACCCACACCTTTCCAGATTTCCAAGAGTTGGTGAATAAGGCGCTTATTCTTGAGGACAAGCGCAAGGAACTGGATGAGAATAGGAAGCGCAGGATGCAACAGCAAGGATCACGCCAGGGAACGCAACAGCGTCTGAGAGTTGCACCAAATCAATTTTTCAGATTCCAGCCACAGAATGCTACAAGGACACCGTCAAGCACCAAGACCTGTCAATCGTAACTACTGCACCCACTTCGCTAGAAACGCCGCTCCAGGCGATCAAGAAGGAACAGTGAGACAGCTGCTACAATCGCAACGAGCCAGGACACTTTGCCAACAGCTTGTCCAAAGAAGACAGCAGGAGTGACCCCGATTCGCTTCAATCTAGGAACCACCCAGCTAGGACGCCAAAGACCAGGAGCCACACCCTGCACCGTGGTGAGAGGCCGAGTCAACCATGTCACCGCAGATGCACCGCAGAATGCTACTGACGTCGTCTTGGGTAAGTTACTTGTTAACTCGCACTGCAACAGTTTTGTTTGACTCGAGCTTCAGATTCGCTTTGTTTCGCAAGGCTTTGCTGCTAGAAATGATTTGGGGATTGCAAGACTTAAGTGCATGCTTTTAGTTCAAACCCCTGGTTCCGAACTCCGAACGAAAGTAGGATGTTCCGGGGTGAGAATACTAATAGATGGAATAGAGTTCCTAGCGAACCTTATAATTTTGGAGACCCAGACCTTAGACGTTATTTTGGGAATGGACTGGTTATCCAAGCACAAGGCCGTATTGGATTGTGGACGAAGGACTATCTCAGTTGAGAGCCCGTGCGGAAAGAAAGTGGAAAAACATTTGGAGTTACCATCAGTTGAAGATCCGATCAGAAGATATTCCGAAGACTGCATTCTCGTCAAGATATGGACATTACGAGTTTACAGTTATGTCCTTTGGACTGACGAATGCGCCAGCTTATTTCATGAATATGATGAATAAGGTGTTCATGGAATATTTGGACAAGTTTGTCGTCGTGTTCATAGATGATATCCTAATCTACTCCAAGACAGAGGATGAACATGCCGAACACTTAAGGCGAGTTTTGGAAAAGTCGAGGAACGACAACTTTTCGCCAAGTTCAGCAAGTGTGATTTTTGGAAGGACAAGGTGGAGTTTCTTGGACATGTAATGACCGCATGAAGGAGTCGCCAGTAGATCCAAGCAAAGTAGAAGCTGTGTTACATTGGGAGCGATCGAAGACTGTGACCTGCATTCGAGTTTCCTTGGAATGGCAGGATACTACCGCCCGTTTCATCGAAGGCTTCTCGACAATTGCGAAACCTCTTACGCAATCGCTGAAGAAGGAAAAGAAGTTTGCATGGACGCCTTGAGAATGTGAGAAAGGATTTCAGGAGTGAAGAAGCGATTGACGTCGGCACCGGTGTTAGTTCTACCGGATGTTGCTCAAAGCTTCGATATTTATTGTGACGCATCGCGCCAAGGACTTGGATGTGTCTTGATGCGAACGGAAAGGTCGCCGCTTATGCATCAAGGCGATTGAGGCCGCATGAGGAAAATTATCCGACACATGACTTAGAGTTAGGCTGCCGTAGTGCATGCTTTGAAGATATGGCGTCACTATCTGATTGGAAAGCAGATGTGAAGTATATACGGATCATAAGAGCCTTAAGTACATATTCACCCGATCGGATCTGAATATGAGGCGAGAGGAGATGGTTAGAGTTGATCAAAGACTATAATGTTGGAATCCATTACCATCCCGGGAAGGCCAACGTAGTAGCCGATGCCCTGAGTCGGAAAAGCCATACCGTGAGTACGTTGCTAGCCACAAGTCAGGATGAGTTATGTGAGGATTTTCAGAAAATGAAGATTGAGGTAGTACCTAGGGGATTCTTGGCCGCATTAGAAGTAAAGCCTACCCTAGAGGATCAGGTCCGAGAAGGACAGAAGGATGATGACAAGATCCGCAGGATTAAGTCCATCAAGGAGGAAGGCAAGGCAGAGGACTTCAAGTTGGATGAGCAAGGCACGTTGTGGATGAAGGATCGCATTTGTGTGCCTAACAAAAGGAGTTAAAGCAATCGATTACGGAAGAAGCCCATGACTCTAAGTACTCAATTCATCCCGAAGCGCCAAGATGTATCAGGATCCGAAGGAGAGATTACGGTGGCCGAGTATGAAACGTGAAGTTGCCGAGCATGTTGCATTGTGCGACGTATGCCAGAGAGTCAAGGCAATGCATCGAGAGAGATGGGATTGCTACAACCGCTGAAAATACCTGAGTGGAAGTGGGAGGAAATCGGAATGGATTTCATTACCGGTTTGCCAAAGACTCAAGGAGGTTATGACTCCATATGGGTTATAGTGGATCGCTTGACTAAAGCAGCCCATTTTATCCCCGTGAAGACCACTTACTCGGGAGATAAATTGGCAGAATTATACATGATCAGGATTGTCTGTTTGCACGGAGTGCCAAAGAGGATTGTATCGGACAGAGGTACCCAATTTACCTCAAGGTTCTGGAATAAGTTGCATGAAGCCATGGGAACCCGTTTGAACTTCAAGATCTGACTTATCATCCACGCAGACGGACAGACCGAAAAGAGTCAACCAGATTCGGAGGATATGTTGAGAGCTTGTGCATTAGCTTATGCTACTTCTTGGGATAAGAGTTTACCGTATGCCGAGTTCGATTACAACAATAGTTATCAGGCTAGTTTACAGATGTCACCTTTGAGGCCTTTGTATGGTCGACTCGCTTGACGCCATTGAATTGGAATGAGACCGGCGAGCGCCGTGTCTTTGGGCCTGATATTCTTCAAGAGGCTGAAGAGCAGATCGCCATGATTAGGGAAAGGTTGAAGATAGCCCAATCTCGACAGAAGAGTTATGCTGACAATCGTCGCCGAGATTTGCGTTTTGAACCAGAAGACTTTGTATACCTCAGAGTTACGCCTCTCAGGGGAGTTAAGAGGTTCCATGCCAAAGGGAAACTCGCACCCCGTTATGTTGGACCATTTAAGATTTTGAGTCGCAGAGGCGAAGTTGCTTATCAGCTGGAGTTGCCACAGTCGTTGGCAGGAGTGCATGATGTATTCCATGTGTCCCAGTTGAAGAAGTGCCTCCGAGTTCCTGAGGAACAGGCACCGCTAGAGTTAATTGAGTTGCAAGAGGACTTGACTTATAAGGAGCATCCCGTGAGGATTCTGGACACAATGGATCGAGAAACTAGAAACAAGTCAACCCGTTTCTGTAGAGTTCAGTGGAGCAACCATGAAGAAAGCTAAGCGACTTGGGAGCGCGAAGAGGATTTGAAGAAAGAATTTCCAAACCTATTCCTTTAGTAAGCCCTGAATCTCGGGGACGAGATTCTATTAAGGGGGGGAGGTTTGTAACACCCCAAAATTTTGCTTTTATTGAATTCATGCGTGATTTGGCACTTTGGTGAATTTTTGGAATTTTCTGGAATTTATTTGGATTTATTTGGAATTTATTTGAATTTATTCCATTTTGAAATAATTAAAGAATTTAATTTTGCAAATAAAATTTTGTTGGAAATATTTTATTTAAGTCCAAAATAATCCAAAATATTTTCCAGAATTTTTCCGAATTTTTCTCGAGTCATTTGCTATTTTTAATGAATTAAATGAATTATCGGGAATTATTTTAAATATTAAATCGCTGGAAATTCAACTCGGTCGAGTATCGTTCATCCGATCGAAGTCGGAACTCCGAGTCGGACTCGAGTCCGACCGAGCGATTGACTCGACCAAACCGGCTCCCAACCCTAATCAATCCCAACCGTTGGATCAAGATCCAACGGCCGAGATCCGCCTGCACGGTTCGAGCCGTATCCGCCGGATCCGATCGCGCCCGCGGCGATCGTGGCCGTTGATCGTGCACGCGTGGGCGGCCAGGCGTCGTCGTCTCCGCCAAGACCGAAGCCGGACTCCGCCGCCGCGCCGCCGCCGTAGAATTAGGTTTCCGTCTCGCACGACCGCCGAGGATATTTAAAGCACTGGTCACGCCCGAGGTTGCCCTCATCCTTGCGCACTCCGCTTTCCCGAGCCATCTCGGCCGAGCCGCCGCCGTTTGCCGCGGCGAAGCTCGCCGTAGTTGAGCGCCACTCCGCCGCGGTTTTTGCCTCGTCTCGCCGCCGTCCGTCGTCTTCCGCCGAGAAGGAGCCCAGAACCGGAACCCCGAAGCCAGGCGCACCCGAAGAGACCACTCACTTCGCCGGAACGACCCCGGAGCGCCGTCGGGCTCGTCGTCGTCTCCGTCTCCGGTGGCTGCAGCTCCGCCGCGTCGCCATCGCCCTCGCGAACTCTGTGCGCCGTCCGATCTTGATCGTGCGGTTGAGGTGAGTTCACGTGTTCCAAACCCGATTAGATCTGGACCGTTGGATCAAGATCCAACGGTTCACAATCGCCACGTGCCGTGGTAGTGATTATTATAGGATTAGATCTGGACCGTCCGATCTAGATCGAACGGCCCACGATCATCGAGTAGATTCAACACGTTAACCCTGGATCTAATCGCGGCCGTTGAATTTCAAATCAACGGTCGAGATTGCGCCACGTGTCGGGAAGTTGGACCGACGGTCGGGCGCCGCCCACGCAGCGTGCGTGTAGGACGCCGACACGCGAGGCCCGCGTGTCGAAGGGCCGCATGTCACGGTGACCCGATAGCGCAGACGTCACCCATGACGTCATCGGTGGAGTCCCACTGGCAAGACTGGTGAGCCCCGCCGACGCCGGCGATGACGCTACCCGGTGGGCCCACATGTCGGGCCGACACGTAGAATCGTGGACCGAGTCCACGATGGACCCGAGCCAAGCGTGGACCAAGTCCATGGACCTACTGACGCCAGCCAACCAATCGAAGGCTGCCACGTGTCCTCGGCGACGCAATAAATGATTTTCCGAAAAGAAAATGATTTAATAAATCGGTTTAATAATTGATTTGAATTTCAAAACTTCAAACGCTTATAACTTTTGCGTTTCAACTCCGATTTGAGTGATTCAAATTTCTAAATTTGTATAAAATTGAGATCTACCTAAATATGAATTTTATTTAATTTTTGGACTAAAGTTTTCCTCTGTAAAATTATTTAAATGATTATGCAAACTTTAAATAATCATAACTTTTAAGCGCCTTAACTCCAAATTTGACGATTCCAGTTTCTAAAAATCCATAAAATTATGTTCTTTCTGTTTATGGATTTTATTTGGATGTTTGGACACTTTTTGCCTATTGTTTATTTGGGTATTTGCTATTTGCACGCTTTACGAGTAGACGTTGAAGTCTTGGGAAGGATTCGAAGGAGAAGTATTGACTCAGGATCCAACTCAAGACCAAGAGCAAGTACTTTTGAAGGCAAGTTGTGCTTTGACCATGTTGATCCTATTTCGAAAATCTATTTTGATTTATACTATTGCATTCTAGTTCAAGTAGAAAAATACTTTTTTTAAACTTGGGGATTAGATAAGTACCAATTTGCTGTATGACACCTTGATTATTTAAGTATGTGCCATGACCCTTGTCACCCTAGTTGTGGTTTACTAGTTGGACATTATTAAATTGCCAACATGGGTTTAGACCGTTGTAGTATCGCTTAGACACCTTTCACGTGCTCATGACATGATTTTGGACAATCAAATGTTAATATTGACTTAATGATATATTGAACCTGTTTTGGAAAAGTATCATGTGATGTTGATGGCACGTGGTGCATGGTAATCAAGCGGGGTTTGATAAACGATTTTCGACCAGGGGCATGTGGCAAGAGTAATCAGTGGGCGGTTGTGGCATTGGGGATGTTGATTTGGTTCTTCGGTAGTCTTGCCCTGGTCACCCTAAGGACTTAACCTTGCAAGCCTTTGAACGGGTCTAACGTGCAACCACATGTCTGTAATGGGATGGACCTAGTTGACTAAGTTGCTAATAACGCACTGTGGGACCTCGGGAGGTCAACTACACCCTTTGTGTAAGTTGTGCGGGGAGCGTCTGGGGTGAGGCCAGGTACCCATCTAACGGTTGATTGGCCTAGACTTCGCCTTAGCGAAGGGAAGGGTTAGTGCAATAACCGGGAGGACCACTTGTATTGTTAGAGGTTTCCGAAAGACTTTATTACTGGGAACTCGCCTTTGTGGTGTTTGATTGTATCTTGTGGGTAAAGTGCATAACCTCTGCAGAGTTTAGAATCTATTCGAATAGCCGTGTCCGCGGTATTGGACATCGCCGGGAATTACAGATCAAGGGTTAGATTTTCTCAAAAATAACTTTGGTTTGAAAAGTTGGGTTGGTTTAATACTGCAGATGATGGAAATGTGGTTTAGGATGGGGAAAAATGTTTATTAAACTTCTTGAAAAGTTATTTACGCTTTACTTATTTCTCTTGCTGAATCTACTTATATTACTTTTCAAAAGTCATTTCGCAAATATACCTTGAGCTATTCCTTTGTACCAAGCCATGCATATAGTATATTAGCTTGCATTCTGTGCATGACTTGTCGAGTACCAAGTACTCACCCTTGCCTCAACACAACACCGCTTGAAGAGGAGACTACGCCCGGCCGGAGGAGGAATTCCAAGAGGATCCGTCTACTTAGGGATGCGAGCCCGATCGATTGCTGTGGTATCTTGGATGGCGCCACAAGCTATTTGATTTTCCATTGCTATTCTTTTTCTTTGAATAAGTTTCGCCTTGCGGGCATATATTTGTAACTTGGCCATAAGGTCGAGTAACTTGATTTAGTTATTTAAATAAAGTACTTTGATAATATCGATTGGTATGATTGTGATATTTACCAATGTTAAGACTGTGTGCACTAGCGCGTTCCTGGACTAGTGCTGAATACACAGAGGGTCCGGATTTGCAAATTCGGGGTCCCGACATGATCCTATTTCGAAATCTATTTTGATTTAACTATTGCATGCTAGTTCAATTAGAAAATACTTTATTTAAATATGGGGGTTAGATAAATACCAATTTGCTGTATGACACCTTGATTACTTAAGTATGTGCCATGACCCCTTGTCACCCTAGTTGTGGTTTACTAGTTGGACATTATTAACTTGCCAACATGGGTTTTAGACCGTTGTAGTAAAGCGCTTAGAGCACCTTTACGTGCTCATGACATGATTTTGGACAAACAAATGTTAATGTTGACTTAATGATATATTGAACCTGTTTTGGAAAGGTATCATGTGATGTTGATGGCACGTGGTGCATGGTAATCAACTGGGGTTTGATAAATAGTTTTTCGACCGGGGCATGTGGCAAGAATAATCAGGTGGCCAGTTGTGGCATTGGGGATGTTGATTTGGTTCTTCGGGTAGTCTTGCCTGGTCACCCTAAGGACTTAACCTTGCAAGCCTTTGAACTGGGTCTAACGTGCAACCACATGTCTGTAATGGGACGGACCTAGTTGACTAAGTTGCTAATAACGCATTACTGTGGGACCTCGGGAGGTCAACTACACCCTTTGTGTAAAGTTATGCGGGGAGCGTCTGAGTGAGGCCAGGTACCCATCTAACGGTTGATTGGCCTAAACTTCGCCTTAGCTAAGGGAAGGGTTAGTGTGCAATAACCGGGGAGGACCACTTGTATTGTTAGAAGTTTCCGAAAGACTTTGTTACGGGAACTCGCCTTTGTGGTGTTTGACTGTATCTTGTGGGTAAAGTGCATAACCTCTGCAGAGTGTAGAATCTATTCGAATAGCCGTGTCCGCGGTATTGGACATCGCTCGGGAATTACAGTCAAGGGTTAGATTTTCTCAAAGATAACTTGGGTTTGAAAGGTTGGGTTGGATTAATAATGATGTTGATGGAAATGTGGATTAGGATGGGAAAGATGTTTATTAAACTCCTTGAAAAGTTATTTATGCTTTACTTGTTTCTACTGCTTTCGAATCTACTTATACTACTTGTCAAATGCTGCTTACTGCAATTATACTTTGAGCTATTCCTTTGTACCAAGCCATGCATATAGTATATTAGCACGCATTCATGCATGACTTGCTGAGTACCAAGTACTCACCCTTGCCACAATACAACACCAGTTGAAGATGAGACTACACCGGCTTTGGAGGAGGAGCTCCAAGAGGAACCGTCTACTTAGGGAAGCGAGCCCGATCGGTTACTGTGGTATCTTGAATGGCGCCACGGTTATTTGATTTTTATTGCTATTATTTCTCTCTTAATAAGTTTCGCCTGCAAATCATACTTTTGTAACTTGACCATAAGGTCGAGTAACCAGTTTGATTAATTAATTAAAGGTACTTTATTAGTATCGAATGGTATGATTGTGATATTTACCGATGTTAAGACTGTGTGCACTAGCGCGTTCCTGGACTAGTGCTGAATACACAGAGGATCCGGATTTGCATGAATTAAGGTGGAAAATGTAGGTCAGCAAATAGCTGCACAAACTGTGTGGAATGACTTTTGGGTAAGCCTGTTCAAATAATAGCAATGAAGTTAGTGTTTCTATTTCCTGTCACGGTAACTTATACATTTATTTGTATTGTAGGAGAGGTATCGCTTGATTGAGGTGGAAGAGTAGGAACTAGCAGAGCATGCAAGACGCGTCTTTGAGAAGGCTGCTAAAAAGGTAGTGAAAGATATGATGTCCAATGCATGCCTGCAAGTAGTGTGTGAATATTGCAAGAAGTATCGTGTAGAGGACATGAATAAGAAGCTTGGTGCTTCTAAAATCTACCTTGAAGCTAATGAGTACATGTAGGTTCTGCTGAGCTGGTTAGTCATATGAATTGTGTATTTTGTATTTCACCTTTGAAATAGTTGCTTAATTTAATCGCTATTTTTGTAGGTTTAATTCATGCCCTATGCATGGCGGGCACTTTCTGGGTACTGAGCATTTGAGGAATTCAAAGCAAAGTCAAGCAGCAAGAGGATAAATCGAGAGTCGGGCCCTAGTGTTGTTCATACATATGGTGCCAATGGGCACGCGCGTGTAGCTAAATGGCTAGTACGTTTTTCTGTCTACGTTAATACTTAGTTTGCTGTTATGTTCGCTATAGTACTGAATAACATGTTTACAGGAAGCTTGACTTGGGAGGAGACCCAGTGCGATCGAGACCTATGTCGCGGGGCACAAGGGGGCCGATTGTACGTAGCCGGATCTACTTTGCAGCCAAATGGCATCGGACAGCTTGGTTAGTCAATTGCCTTACTTTGTAACTCGTATATGACTAACCATTGGCTAAGTCTCTTTGTAACTCGTATGCATCGTAGGCTAAATATGGAGAGGAGATGGTTCGAACCCATGGTGAGGGCTACGACCGGAGGGCAGGAGATGTTGAAGTCGGTGCCTTGTACCAGAGCAGCGGTGGTAGGAGTCACGGGAGGTTCTCCATGTTCAATGGATTCGTCGATTCCTCCACGACTCGAGACATGACAAGGGAGTTTCAGGCCTCATCAAGTAGTACACGTACTGCTCGAGAGGCTAAGTTGGAGGAAATTTTGAGTAGGCAAGAAACTCAGTTACAGGATTGTGATACCCCAGAATATGACATTTTAGAATTCGGCATTTTGGTATGACTTTATAGCGTGTTTTTGGTCCGTTTTCGGGTGTTTGGGCCTCTCCGGGGGACTTTGGGCCTTGGGGGTTGAGTTGGGCCTCCGGTGGAAGGGTTTGGGCCCAAGGGGGGACTTTTGGGCAGCCAAATCTGGCCCCCACCCCTTGGTGCGCCCCCCCACTCCCTTTCCCAACCCTAGTCGCCACCCCTAGCCCCCCCATGCGCCTCCACCCTTCCCCTTCCTCTCCATCTTCCCCCATGGCGCCACCACCTCTCCCCTCCCATCTCCAACCCCCTTGCTACCCTAGAGGAGATCTCCACCTCGCCATCCCGCAAATCCATCCATTGGAGCGCTTCGCGACGAGGAGATCCGGTGGATTTGGAGCGAGGAAGGAGATCGCGCGAACCGGGAGGATATCCGTTGGATTTTCGTTCGTTAGGCGAAGGTATGGCCACGGGGATCCTTGGGGTTGGTCTAGGATCTGTTCTAAGGGTTAATATCATGTTTTTAGATGAATTGGTGGTGCTGTAATTGGGTAGATTAGATGAAATCTAGAGTTTGCCACGTTCTCTGTTTCGGGCAGCATGAGAAGTGGACCTAGGGTTTGGGTTTTCGCTAATTTAGAGTCGGAATTTGGTCGTCCGCCTATTGAAGAAGTTGTAGGTAACTTCAATACCTTTCAGTGGATATAAAGAACGTCCAATTCCGCCCAGCCGTTTGAAAGTTATGCTCGTTTTACCGAACATATTAAAAACTGTGACGTGATTGGAACAGATCACGGTATTCTGTAGATTAAACCACTTTAGATTCCGAATCGGTCTTTCCATATACTTAGAAAAAGTTAGGAAATTTCCTAAGCTATGCGAGGATGTACTCGTTTAATTGATTCGGAGTCTTAGAGCCCAAGTTATGCCTTTTGGAAGGCTGCTGTCCCGACGGGACAGAACCTCTGTTTTTGGGTTTTGCGAGTAGTTTGCGATGTCGGGGTAGAAGAGTGTTTGCGTACTGTTTTGTGGACATGATTGTGAGTGTGTGGTACCTATGTGCAGGTGGTGTGACCCCGGGAGTGCCTTCTACTTCTCGCCAATCCGTCGCCCGTGGTTGAGGCAAGTGTATTGGAATGGGTAGCGGGTTGTAGTTTGCTAGATTGGTTGAGATTGAAATTGAATATATGATATGTTCACATGCCATGTTTTAATGATTGCCATTGATATGATGAATATGCTTATTATGTTATGATGCCATGTGTTAATGTACAAGTTATTTATGATGTTGGCATGTTTGCATACATGGCATGATACATGGCCCGGGCGGTGAGAAAGTCATAACTAGTCCGGGGAAGGTCGGTGAGAAAGTTACATCGTGATTCCATCCACCGCGGTGTATGGAAGCGAGGAGTAGGCACCCTCCATCTTCGGGATGGAAGGGGGGAGAGGGTGCATACTGACGGGTGTGTACTCAACCATACCGGTATGAGTTTCCAAGGAGACATGTGCATCGCATCGCATTGCATACATGATGATGATGATAATGATATGTGATCATGAATGAGATGATAGACATGATGTGAGTTGTTGTAGCCATGTAATTGTTCTTTTGTACTATTGCAATATACTTACTGAGTGTTGAACTTACGCTTGTGCTTTCTTGTTGTTTTAGGTACCATGAAACCGGCATACGGGGAAGGGCATTAGCTACACATCTACACGTAGCTCCACACTTATAGACAATTTATTCATCTTGGTCATGATAATAAGAGTAGTGCCATGCAACTTGGTGCAATGGTTAATTTGTGTGCTTGGTTCCTCATTTACTTCCTTTGGCTCATGAGATGGTTGGAATCTTTATTCTAGGCTTATACTGCTGCTAGAACCCTTGTTATTGATGATTTAGATGTCATTCTTTATACTATATCCTGTGATCATATTGTTGTTGCTTCAATTCATGGAAAAACAAAGGAGATGCTGCCGAAATTTTCGGTTTTAGCATTTACTCCTTTGCTGTAATTTATCTTAGTTTATGGCATTTAGATGTTGTTTAGCCTATGTTTGGTAGCATTCAGGCATGCTAGATGCCGGGGTGTTACAGTTGGTATCAGAGCGGGCTGTAGGTCCCTGGAATGTGTATTTTTAGTGTCATGCTATAGGGTACAACTAAAATGTGATGTGGAATAACTTAGAAACATGGCTTAGGTTTTAACTAAAATTTTGTCATAGGATAGCAACATTAAAACTTGCAAAAGTGGTATAACTAATCTAAAATTTGACACACATGGATGCACAGTAGGAAAAGGGTATGGGTATCGTTTCTTTACGCTTAAATGTTGTATTTAAGCTTTGATGTTGAATGCTTCATTTGATAATGCATGTTGCTATGTCAATGAGATAAATGATTGAATTGCTCTTGTTGTTGTGATAGAGTGGGGTTGTGGTGCCGAAGGGTTTCGGTCACCTCTTTTTGTTCATAGTAAGGGTGTGGTTTGACGGTGTGGCCGGTTAGCGCCATCACCGAAGAACTATTCACCCCTATGGGAGAAGAGTGCTTATCCTTTCTGTCGAAGACCAGGTAGTTGGCTGGAGTCGAATAGAAGAGTTTGTGGTGAATTCTTTCAATTGCTCTTTACCGTTCTAACGGTCGGTCTTGGTTGGTTTTCTTGGTTTTAGTTGATTGAAACCAAAAGAAAAAAAAGTGTTTGGTATTGGATTTTTCGCGGATTGTTCCGTATGCGGTGTGTGGTTTTGTCTTCCTTGGTTGAAGACGAAGAAGAAGAGTCTAGTGTTACGCTTCTTTTGGTCGCCTTTCCAACTTTGATGCTCAGTTTGTTGATTGCTTTATGGGGAGAAGCATTCAATTTATTCCTGTGTTTGTCTTTCTCCAAGGTTAAAAGAGTTATTGCGGCGTTATGCCAGACCTGGTTGTCAGGGCTGAAGTTCTGTGGCTTTGTAGGAGTAAGTGGTGTGTGATTTCATCATTTTACTAGTTTGAGAAATCATCTTTGAAAACCCTTCTTGTTTCGTGAAAGGTTGGGGTTTGGTGTTAAGGTTTTATTTGAAAAGGATTACTTGATCGCTTGGTTCCCTTTCGAGAAAATTGTCTTTCAACCATTTTCCTCTACGGGAGTCCTTAAGATTGAAAAGTGTTTTGGAGAATTCCTTTTGCATGACCAAGTTTGGGTTTGTCTCATTGCAAATTTGAGAGTCAAGTTTCCGTGTGAATTTGGGTTGAGTTTTTTTAAAAAAAGATGCTGCAAACAAGTAAGTAGTCTTTTTTAATTTGCGAGTTGAATCAATTAAATGTAATTGTTACCTTTAGCTTAAGATTAGGTGAACCTCTAGTGATGTAGAGTACCCCATAGTGAGAATGATTAAATGTGTTAATGTACATGCTTAGAATCAGTAGCCTTGCTCTAAAAGTGCTTATGATCCTCGTTAATGTTAAAAGTTTAAACTTGATGCATAGTTAGAACATTAAGATGATGTAAATTAATGATACAGTTAAAGAAACCTCGTCGGTTGTTTAAAGATGTTCTAATCTAACGGGTTAATAGAGAAATTTAATCATGTTGACTAGTGGCTTTAATTTGGAAGTTGATTAGAGTTGCTATTTATGTTGAACGGTGACACAGTTGAAGTTGTATCTGCCGATACATCGGCTCATATTGCCATGGCCAGCCCTGACACTAACTGGCCATATGAAGAAGCCGAATGCATATCGGGAAAGGTCTTGGATGATTGTGATTTCATCTGCATCGAGAAATCAGGATTCAAGCCGATCAGTGTTAAACCCAATATGTTTGATCGGACAAACGAAGTAGTGAGGAGATGGAGTTCAAGACAATAGCGAAATTTCAAGAGAAAGCGAGGAGCTATCGGCAAGAGGGGTACGAGGAGGCTATTGAAGATTTCGAAGAAGAAAGACGAGGGCAAGGCTTCACCTCTGCCGATTTGCTTGAAGAAGTCGATATCGGAGAAGGCGATAGGAAAAGGCCACTGTTTGTAAGTGCTAGATTAGAACTCAGCTACAAGGCAAAGTTGGTTGAGAAACTTAAAAAATATAAAGATTGCTTTGCATGGGAATACTACGAAATGCCAGGATTAAGCCGACAGCTTGTTGAGCATCGGCTACCAAAAAAACTGGGTACCGGCCATTCAAACAGTATCCAAGACAGTTTAATCCTGCACTGTACGATGCCATAAAAGAAGAAGTAGGACGATTACTAGAGGCCAAGTTTATCAGGCCTGGCCGATACGCTGAGTGGGTCTCAAATATCGTCCCTGTAAGGAAGAAAAATGGTAATCTTCGGGTGTGCGTCATTTTAGAGATTTAAACAAAGCTACGCCAAAAGACGAATATCTGATGCCCATTGCCGATATGCTCATCGATGCTGCATCCGGAAACAAAATCATAAGCTTTCTTGACGGGAATGCTGGATATAGTCAAATATTCATGGCAGAAGCCGGTATACCCAAAACAGCCTTCAGATGCCCAGGAGCTTTAGGGCTTTAAGAATGGACTGTCATGACATTCAGCTTGAAAAATGCCAGCGCCACTTATCAACGTGCCATGAACCATATTTTCCATGATCTAATCGGCCATACTGTAGAAATCTATATCGATGATGTTGTTGTGAAATCCAAAGAGGATTGGCAACACTAGGCGATTTGGAAAGGATGTTCGAGAGCACAAAGGCACACAGACTAAAGATGAATCCACTCAAGTGCGCTTTTGGGGTATCAGCTGGACAATTCCTCGGATTTATAGTGCATGAAAAAGGGATTGAAGTAAACCAGGCAAGAGTAAAAGCTATAGTCGATACTAAACCGCCGACAAATAAAAAAGAGCTACAAGTGTTGATCGGCAAAATCAATTACTTGCGGCTCTTTATTTCAAATTTGTCCGGACAAATTCGTGCTTTCACAACATTACTGAAAATAAAGCATGACAAAGAATTTGAATGGGGAGACGATCAGCAGAATGCTTTTGATGACGTAAAGAGTTATCTGATGAAACCCCCGGTGTTGGTCGCACCAAAAAATGGCATGCCTTTCAAATTGTATATATTGGTCGAAGGAGATACGATAGGAGCAGTTCTAACGCAGGAGGCCGAAGGAAAGGAACAAGCCATATTTTATCTGAGTCGATGACTTTTGGACACAGAAATCAGGAATCCCCTTGTGGAAAAGTTATGTTTATCTTTATACTTCGCCTGCACCAAATTAAGGCATTACATCTTGACATCAAAATGCGTCATAGTATGCAAAACTGACGTAATTAAATATATACTATCCGCACCGATTCTACGGGGTCGACTCGGTAAATGGGCGTATGCTTTAACCAAATTCGACCTAACGTACGAATTGGCTAAAGCTGTGAAAGGACAAGCTATAGCTGATTTTCTTACAGGAAGTGCCACGTTAACTGGGACAGCCGATGTTACTCCTTGGCAATTGTACTTTGACGGATCTGTCTGCCAAGAGGGTGAAGGCATCAGCATAGTGCTAATTTCACCCAAAAGACAGGATTTTGAATTCATGTATCGGCTTGATAGCCGGTGTTCTAATAATCAAGCAGAATATGAAGCATTGCTAAAAGGGCTACAGTTGCTGGAAAGCATCGGGGTAAAAGACGTAGAAGCATTCGGGGATTCAATGTTAATTGTGCAACAGGTCAAAGGAGAATACCGATGCAATGACGAAGTGTTGACTCAATATTTGCATCAGTGTCTCCAGAGAGATCAATGACAAAGCAAACCTACTAGCACAATGGGCATCAGGTTATAGAAGTAAAAGCCGACAGGAATCAATCGAGTCAAACGATTGGCCGATCATGTGCGCCCATCCTGTCGACTGGAGAACAGAAATAAAGAATTATTTGTTGGATCCATCTAGGCCGACTGAGCGAAAAGTCCAGCATAAAGCACTAAAGTACGTTATACTGGAAGATGTATTATATTTCCGAACCATGGAAGGCCTACTGCTAAGATGTTTGGGAACATATGAGGCCAATGTAGCAATGGGAGAAGTCCATGAAGGGATTTGCGGATCACATCAATCGGCCCATAAAATGAAATGGATGCTAAGACGAACAGGATACTTTTGGCCGATGATGTTAGAAGACTGCTTCAAGTATTACAAGGGATGTCAAACATGTCAAAAGTTTGGTAACGTACAGTCAGTACCAGCATCGGCCTTACATCCGATTATCAAACCATGACCGTTCAGGGGATGGGGTGTAGATATCATCGCCAAATATTCCCAGCATCTAGTAAAGGCCATAGGTTCATCCTTGCAGCCACAGACTATTTTTCAAAGTGGGTTGAAGCTGTACCACTCAAGAAAGTTACTAGCAAGGAACTAATCGGCTTTATAAATGAACATATCGTCCATCGGTTTGGAATTCCGCAAACAATTACGACCGACCAAGGGACGGTATTCATGTCTAAAGAGTTCCAAGAGTTCGCAAAAAGCCTAGGCATCAAGCTGCTTAATTCCTCACCTTACTACGCTCAGGCCAATGGACAGGCCGAGTCGTCAAACAAAATGCTGATAAAACTAATAAAAAGGAAAGTCGAAGAAAGACCAAGGAACTGGCACTCGACACTATCGGAGGCCTTATGGGCATATCGGCTTTCATACCATGGATCGACCAAGTTGTCACCATTTTAGTTGGTATATGGGCAGGAAGCCGTTTTACCCGTAGAAATCAATATTGACTCGGTAAGGATATCCAAACAAAATAGTTTGACAGCCGATGAATACAAAAATTCGATGCTCGATAACTTGAATGATTTGGCAGAGATACGATTAACCATGATAGATCGGCTTAAAAGAAATAAGGAAAGAGTCGCTTGGGTATACAACAAGAAGGTCGTAACTAAAACTTTCAAAGAAGACGATTTGGTGTGGAAAACGGTATTGCCAATCGGGTCTAAGGATAGCCGATTTGGTAAATGGTCTTCGACGTGGGAGGGACCCTATAAAATAAATCGGCCGATCGACGGAAACTCATACATATTTGAGACCTTGGACGGAGTCGTGCTGCCTAAAGCAATCAATGGAAAATATTTGAAGGCGTACTACCCTAGCGTTTGGATCGGATCCTAAATACAAAAGTAGAATTTGTTAAAAAGCCGATTGCAAAAGCACGCACATAGTGCCAAGGCAAAAAATCGGTTAAACAACCTATCAAATTACATCATCCAAAAGAACTGTTTACATCATAAACTTAAGACACCAAGTGTTAAAAGCAGTGCTAAAAGATCACAGCCCTGATCCGGGCAGATGGGCTCCTAAACCCGACAGCGCTCCAGCAGCCTTGGCAATAAAATCTTGGACATTATCCACAATACGTTTATCATCAGCCGTGCTACCAGGGATGGTTTTGATCTTAGCCGATTGCTGCTTAACCTTAGCTACAATTCCACCGATGGCACGCTTCTGATCAGACAAAGACGAGGCCGACGTGGTGAGAGACAACTGGTGGTCGGCTAGTTGTTGGGTGACCTTGGCCAGATGCTCCTCCAGAGATTTCTTCGCAGTTTCCAAATCTTAAGGGCCCTCATGACTTCCGGGGGCAGGTCGGCTTCCACCGCAGCCATAGCCATCCTCAGGGGTTGTGTGTCGGCTAGGAGCCAGACTTCAGGCTGCATGACTTCGTTAAAAAGGTGGTTGAGCCTCTCTTGCATTCCTGGTGCGGAAGTCACGGCAGTCGATACCTCCGTAGCCGCGTTGATTATCAATTGGACGTCGGCTGGGTAGTCATCGGTAGCCAGGATCTCGGGGTCGCCCAACTCATCCAGAGTAAAGCCCAGAAGGTTAGCAGGGTCGGCCAAACCCGGTGAGGCAGATGCAATTTCTGTTGATGATGGCACGATAGCAGGGGCCGAAACCAACGGCGGCGACGCCGAAGTGCCCTGGATATCGGCCAGGACACCAGCCACTTGAACAAAAGGCGACGGCTGATGCAATGGAAAATAGTATCAAATGGATGGATAAAAATCAAAAATATAATCAAAGAAATTCTACCTCTATGGCCAACTGGCTCGGAGAGTGATGGGCACTTTGCTCTATGAGCTTTTGAAGTTTCTTCACCTTTGATTTCGTTTTTGTCCTCTCTAAAAGCAGCAAGCAAACGAAGTGTGAGTAGAGGATGAGTATGAGGAGAGAGAGCCGATGTTTAAAGGATGTTGAAACTTACTCGTTGGGCGTGTTGATGAACGCGGTATGCTACCCTAGCACAAATTAAAAAAATTTCTACCGCGCTACCAGAAAGCTACTCGCAAGAATAGGATCATAGATCAATTACCACTAGACGCGCAGTTGCGGAATCCTTCGCGTGTCGACGTAGTGGATCGTTCCCGCTGCAGTCGTGTATCGTCCTCGCCTCGCCGTGGATCGTCCTCGCCTCGCCGTGGATCGTCCTCGCCTCGTTTGGCCGCGGATCGTCCTCGCCTCGCCGTGGATCGTCCTCGCCTCGTTTGGCCGCGGATCGTCCTCGCACGCCGCAGTCGCAGCAGCGTCACCACAGTAGTCCACACGTCCAGGGATGGGACACCGTGCGTCGGTGTGCAAGCACCGGATCGCTCGGCAGGGGCAGCGAGAGGAGGTGGCTAGGGTTTCTGGCGAAACACCTCTAAAATGCATGGGAAAGTGTGTGCTGCGTCCAGCCTCCTCCCATCCTTATATAGCCACGAGGTGAAACCCTAGGTAGTCAGGGCCCATCTACGTGCTAAGCCCATGAGGTCCATTAATTATGGATCCAATCCGAATTAATGCGTCCCAGCCCGTTAAGTGTGTGACCCTGTAGGTTCATGCGCATTTGGACATGGATTTGGAAGACCCTTTTTCTAATCCAATAGTTGGTAGCGGCTCCTTGCAGAGCGTGCCAACTCCCAAACGCATATGACTAAAGTACTTATGTAATAATCCCTTTGCCAAACTATATGAAGATCGAACTCAAGGCGAGAAGAATGTCATCCTTTGTGATTCAATCCATCTCTCGTATCCGTGATATATTAATAAGTTGTGATTGACTCCTCAATCACGGCATGGCCATGCACTTCCTTAATAATATCACACGAGTGGCCTAGACATATATCTCCGTTACACCGGAGTGGCAAATCCCATCTTGATCGTTCACTTCCCTCTGCATGTTTCATAGTGAACATGAAAGCTACCTTTATAACTATCCGGTTAGGAAATAGTGTTTGGTAACCCCAAGGTAAACTATTACGCATGTAGGAAATATGACAATCTCAGGTCTAAGGATCATACATCTACTATGTATGAGATACAGCGATGACACATAAGAATGTAACATTCTCGCAGTGTCTCATTGTGGGTCTACCTAACCCATGTTCTTCAACATGTGTTCACAATGTATTGATGATATCTCCATATCCCATGATCTATGAAACATGATCATCGATCAGTACATGTGCTGATCTATTCATCGTTGTCCTATACGATGATATTCGATCAGAGATATTTATCGAATTATATCAATAAGTAAAGAGCTTCATAAACAAGTCACACACTTGTTGATCAAAATAATGATATACATTCATTGGACCAATAATCATATTATTATTCATAAACATAGTCATGTTTCAATCATCCATATGATTGCCTTAAGGGCATAACACTAACAATCTCCCACTTGCACTTGAGTCAATCAATTAAGTATCTAATACCAATAGACCTCGTGTGCGCCTCATGCTTAGGCTGTGGCAGTGGCTTTCTGAACGGATCAGCCACATTAGCTTCCGTATGTACTTTGCATATCTTCACGTCACCTCTATCCACAATCTCGCGAATAAGGTGAAAGCGTCGGAGTATATGTTTGGACTTCTGGTGTGATCTAGGCTCTTTTGCTTGTGCAATGGCACCACTATTATCGCAATAGATGTCCATTGGACTAGATGCACTAGCGACCACACCAAGCTCTGAGATAAACTTCTTTATCCATACAGCTTCTTTTGCGGCATCCGAAGCCGCAATGTACTCCGCTTCTGTCGTAGAGTCAGCCACCGTGCTTTGCTTGGAACTCTTCCAGCTTACTGCTCCTCCATTTAGTGTAAACACAAAACCGGATTGTGATCGAAAATCATCTTTGTCAGTTTGGAAGCTTGCATCGGTGTAACCTTTTACAACCAGTTCTTCCTCACCTCCAAAGACTAGGAACATACCCTTAGTTCTTCTTAAGTACTTTAGAATGTTTTTCACGGCTATCCAATGACCATCACCGGGATCCGCTTGGTATCTACTTGTGACACTTAGAGCATACGAGACATCTGGGCGCGTACAAATCATGGCATACATGATAGATCCAATAGCCGAAGCATATGGAATCTTGCTCATCCTGTCTCGCTCATCAGTTGTCGAAGGACACTGATTCTTGCTTAGACTGATGCCATGTGACATTGGCATGAAACCTCTCTTAGATTCATGCATATTGAACCTTTTTAATACTTTGTCAATGTACGTTTCCTGGCTTAATCCAATCAACCTTTTTGATCTATCTCTATAGATCTTTATGCCCAAGATATAACATGCTTCTCCCAAGTCCTTCATTGAGAAACTCCTTTTCAACGAAGTCTTAATGTCTTCAAGCATAGGAATATCATTCCCGATCAATAATATGTCATCCACATACAAAATCAGAAACACAAGTGCGCTCCCACTAGCCTTCTTGTAAACACAAGGCTCTTCTTCGTTTTTGATAAAGCCAAATCCTTTGACCACTTCATCAAAATGAATGTTCCAACTCCGAGATGCTTGCTTTAACCCATAAATGGATCTCTGAAGCTTGCATATCTTTTTAGCATTTTTAGGATCAACAAAACCCTCAGGTTGTATCATGTATACATCCTCAGATAGATTCCCATTAAGGAAAGCTGTTTTGACGTCCATTTGCCATATTTCATAATCGAAATATGCAGCAATTGCTAAAATGATCGGACAGACTTGAGCATGGCTACCGGTGAAAAGTTTCATCATAGTCAATTCCTTGAACTTGTTTGAAACCCTTTGCCACCAACCGTGCCTTATAGATCTGAATATTTCCATCTACGTCTGTCTTCTTCTTGAAAATCCATTTGCATTCTATGGTTTTTACACCATCAGGAGGATCGACCAAGTTCCAAACTTGATTGTCATGCATGGATTGAATTTCGGATCTCATGGCTCCAAGCCATTTTTCGGAGTTTGGGTCCATCATGGCTTCTTCATAAGTCGTGGGCTCATCATTGTCTAACAATAATATGTCATGTCCATATCTTATAGGTTCATGACGCGGCCTCCTAGACCTACGTGGGGCTGGTGTCTCTTCCACAGGTTGTACAACATTTTGTACATCATGTGATGGTTCGATGTGATTTGAACATGTTCATGTGATTCTCGAACTTCATCGAGATGCACATCACTCCCACTGATTTCTTTTGAAAGAAACTCTTTCTCCAAAAAGACACCATTTCGAGCAACAAAGACTTTGTTCTCGTTTCTTTTGTAAAAGTAATATCCTTTTATTTCTTTAGGATACCCCACAAAGAAGCATTTTTCTGATTTAGGTGCGAGTTTATCTGATTGCAAACATTTTACATAAGCCTCACATCCCCATATCTTGAGAAATGACAACATGGGACTTCTCCCAGTCCATATCTCATATGGTGTCTTCTCAACGGAATTTGATGGGACCCTATTTAATGTGAACGCAGCTATCTCTAGAGCGAACCCCCAGAAGGATAATGGCAGATCTGTTTGGCTCATCATTGACCGAACCATATCCAATAAAGTTCGATTCCGTCGTTCGGATACGCCATTCCATTGAGGCGTTCCTGGCGGAGTAAGTTGTGGAACGATTCCACATTGCTTTAGATGATCACCAAAATCTTGGCTCAAGTATTCACCACCACGATCTGATTGTAAGTGTTTTATTGATTTGCCAAGTTGATTTTGTACTTCGTTCTGAAACTCTTTGAACCTTTCAAAGGTTTCAAACTTATGCCTCAACAAATAGATATATCCATATCTACTAAAGTCATCAGTAAAAGTTACAAAGTACTGAAACCCACCTCTAGCAATCGAGCTCATTGGTCCACATACATCTGTATGTACTAGTGCCAACAATTCACTCGCCCTCTCACTAAAACCTATGAAAGGGGTTTTTGTCATCTTGCCAAGTAAACAAGACTCACATGTTTCAAATGATTCAAAATCAAATGAGGTGAGAAGTCCATCACCATGGAGCTTCTTCATGCGCTTCTCATTTATGTGACCCAAGCGACAATGCCATAAAAAGGTAGGGTTCAAATCATTTGGTCGATGCCTTTTGACATTAATGTTATAGACATGTTTTTCTTTGAGTTCAAGGACGTATAACCCATCCACCATGGGACAACGACCATAATACATATCATTCAAAAATATTGAACAAACAAAGTTCTTTATTCTGAATTCATAACCTTCATGTTCCAAACAGGAAGATGAAATAATGTTTCTACTCAAGGCTGGAACAAAATAACAATTATTAAGTTCTAAAACTAATCCTGAAGGCAAATGCAATGGGTAGATGCCAACGGCAAGACCAGCAACTCTTGCTTTATTCCCCACGCGAAGATCCACTTCTCCTTTCACCAAGACTCTACTCTTTATCAGCCCCTGCATCGAATTGCAAATGTGAGCAACCGATCCAGTATCATATACCCAAGAGCTGGAAGAAGTAGTAGCAAGATTAATTTCTATAACATTAATACCTGAAGTGGAAGTCACACTCCCATTCTTCTTATACGCCAGGTACTTCTCAGCCTGCTTTCCAATGTCCTGACTTCTTGCAATAGAAGCACTGGGTTTCGGGTTGAGGGCCGACTTTGAGCTTCTGAAGCTTAGTTTTGAGGCTCGTGATCTCATCTTGAGCCTTTCCCTTGCCCTTGCCCTTTCCCCAAGCCTTAGCTTTCCTCTTTTTGAAGGCAGTTGTTTTCTGAACCATCATCACATGATTGGGTTTCTTCTTAATGCTTTCCTCGGTAGCCTTAAGCATCCCATGTAGCTCGATCAGGCTCTTCTCCATGCTATTCATATGAAAATTCATAATGAATGGCTCAAAGCTCTGAGGCAGAGACTGGAGAATTACGTTTGTAGCCAAACCAATGCTAAGGGGAAACTCAAGCTTTTCCAATCTCCCAATGTAGCCAATCATCTTGATTACATGTGGGTCGATTGGATCGCCTTCACCGACTTACAAGCAAAGAGAAGCTTTGAGATACCATACCTCTCAGCCCTTGCTTGATTCCCAAACATGCCCTTCAAGCCCACAATCATATTGTAAGCATCCTGGTCCTCATATTGCTTTTGCAGCTCAGAGTCCATGGTGACAAGCATGAGACAGCTGACCTCTACGGAGGCATTAACATGTTTTTCATAATCAGCCTTCAAATTGCGAGGAGCATTTTCAGCTGGTTCATCAGGGATTGGATTCTCTAGAACATACTCCTTTTTTTCATGCTTGAGAACAATTCTCAAGTTGCGATACCAATCAACAAAATTTGTTCCATTTAGTTTTTCTCTTTCCAAAACCGATCTCAAAGCAAAACCAGGTGCAACAGTAGGAGCAGTAGGAGGTGCCATTGAACTACAACAAAAACATGCAAAGTTTCTAAGCACTATGTTTATGTAATACTTTCATTAAGCATTTTAACAAAAGAAACTCCTATCATGTGCCCCCTTTATGGACACATGGTGAGCATTCAAGATCCATATTCATTAGACCCTAGTGAGCTTTGGCATCACAGCTAGAAATCTAATGACATAGGTAAGCAACATCTTTGCTAATTACATCTTATGTAACTCTTGTTGGTTGAGCATGAAAACAAGTAATGAATGCCTCCGTCAACTTTGAGTCATGGCCAGGTCAACCCACCCCTAGGGCTCACATGAGGGAGGGAGCACTTCCCGTTTCCGGGTGCCAATTAAGAAACCTACCCCATGTGTGTTTTCCTAGACACCAATCGTCTTGTATCCGTTCCTTCATTACTAAAATCATATTCCAACCACTTATGTCCCTAAGCCCAAAACCGTTTTGATAGCTTAGTTAAATCAACCATTGTTATGCGCGATGTGTCCAACACATCCCTATCATCTATTAAGATAGTCATTGATATACTACTTTGGCAGTCATATTAATAACGATCTAAATTCTTGATAGGTGCAACAATTGGGTGGACAAGTTTAATTTAAAATTTTAACTATGGTGATGAACAATATCTACTATGAACACGGCATCACATGCAATGAGCATAAAGAAAATAGCAAGGATTAAACACACATCCACATATAATCAAATTAAGATGTGAAATAGTATGGCCCTTAGCATTAGGATCTCCATCATTGTCGGGACCCCGAATTTGCAAATCCGGACCCTCTGTGTATTCAGCACTAGTCCAGGAACGCGCTAGTGCACACAGTCTTAACATTGGTAATATCACAATCATACCACTCGATACTAATAAAGTACCTTTATTTAATTAAGCAAACTGGTTACTTGACCTTATAGCCAAGTCACAAATGTACGCCTCGCAGGGCGAAACTTATTAAGAGAGAAATAATAGCAGCGGAAAATCAAATAACTTCGTGGCGCCATCCAGTATACCACAGGCAACTGACTGGGCTCGCTTCCCTAAGTAGACGGTTCCTCTTGGAGCTCCTCCTCCAAAGCTGGTGTAGTCTCCTCTTCAACTGGTGTTGTATTGTGGCAAGGGTGAGTACTTGGTACTCAGCAAGTCATGCACAGAATGCAGGCTAATATACTATATGCATGGCTTGGTACAAAGGAATAGCTCAAAGTATAATTGCAGTAAGCAGCATTTGACAAGTAGTATAAGTAGATTCGAAAGCAGTAGAAACAAGTAAAGCATAAATAATTTTTCAAGGAATTTCATAAACATCTTTCCCATCCTAATCCACATTTCCATCAACATCATTACTAATCCAACCCAACCTTTCAAACCCAAGTTATCTTTGAGAAAATCTAACCCTTGATTGTAATTCCCGAGCGATGTCCAATACCGCGGACACGGCTATTCGAATAGATTCTACACTCTGCAGAGGTTATGCACTTTACCCACAAGATACAGTCAAACACCACAAAGGCGAGTTCCCGTAACAAAGTCTTTCGGAAACTTCTAACAATACAAGTGGTCCTCCCCGGTTATTGCGCACTAACCCTTCCCTTAGCTAAGGCGAAGTCTAGGCCAATCAACCATTAGATGGGTACCTGGCCTCAGCCCCGGTACGCTCCCCCGTACAACTTACACAAAGGGTGTAGTTGACCTCCTGAGGTCCCACAGGTACGTTATTAGCAACTTAGTCAACTAGGTCCGTCCCATTACAGACATGTGGTTGCACGTTAGACCCAGTTCAAAGGCTTGTAAGGTTAAGTCCTTAGGGTGACCAGGGCAAGACTACCCGAAGAACCAAATCAACATCCCCAATGCCACAACTGGCCCACCTGATTATTCTTGCCACATGCCCCGGTCGAAAAACTATTTATCAAACCCCAGTTGATTACCATGCACCACGTGCCATCAACATCACATGATACCTTTCCAAAACAGGTTCAATATATCATTAAGTCAACATTAACATTTGTTTGTCCAAAATCATGTCATGAGCACGTAGCAGGTCTAAGCAGTTTACTACAACGGTCTAAAACCCATGTTGGCAAGTTAATAATGTCCAACCAGTAAACCACAACTAGGGTGACAAGGGGTCATGGCACATACTTAAGTAATCAAGGTGTCATACAAAGAAATTGGTATTTATCTAACCCCATATTTAAATAAAGTATTTTCTAATTGAACTAGCATGCAATAGTTTAAATCAAAATAGATTTGAAATAGGATCAACATGGTCAAAGCACAACTTGCCTTCAAAAAGTACTTGTTCTTGGTCTTGAGTTGGATCTGAGTCAATACTTCTCCTTCGAATCCTTCCCAAGACTTCAACGTCTACTCGTAAAGCGTGCAAATAGCAAATACACAAATAAACAATAGGCAAAAAGTGTCCAAACATCCAAATAAAATCCATAAACAGAGAGAACATAATTTTATGAATTTTTAGAAACTGGAATCGTCAAATTTGGAGTTAAAATGCAAAAGTTATGATTATTTAAAGTTTAAATAATCAATTAAATAATTTTACAGAGAAAAACTTTAGTCAAAAAATTAAATAAAATTCATATTTAGGTAGGTCTCAATTTTATACAAATTTAGAAATTTGAATCACTCAAATCGGAGTTGAAACGCAAAAGTTATAAGCGTTTGAAGTTTGAAACAAAATCTGAAATCATTATTTCGAATTAATAAATCATTTTCTTTTTCGGAAATTAATTATTGCGTCAGCCTGGACACGTGGCAACACGGGATTGGTCTGCTGACGTCAGCCGGTCCATGGACTCGGTCCACGCTCGGTTTGGGTCTACCGTGGACCCGGTCCACGGCTCCACGTGTCACTGACATGTGGGTCCCCTCGGTTGGCGCCATCGGCGTCGGCGGGGCTCACCGACGGCAGTGGGACCCGGCCAGCGTCATTGTCGACGTCGGCGCTCGGCGACGGCCGACATCTGAGCCCCGCGTGTCGAGAACCGCGTGCTCACGCAGCGTGGCGGCGATGCGGCCGCGGTCGATCTCGACACGTGGCTAGATCTCGACCGCTGATTTGAAAATCAACGGTCCGCATTGAATCTGGATTCACGCGTTTGGGGTGAACTCGGTTGATCTCGACCGTTGGATCTAGATCCAACGCCGAGATTGGATCTGAGATTCTTGGGCGGGATCTCACCGTCGGGTGACGTGGCGTGATCTTGGACCGTCGCGATGGAGATCCAACGGCTCGCGCTCGCGGATGACGATGGCGACCACGGGCGGAGCAGGCCACCGGAGATGAAAACGGCAGCGAGCCCGACGGCGCCGGGTCGCTCCGTGAGTGAGAGGTACCGCAGGTGCGCCTTGGCAGGGGTCTGAGGCCCAGGCTCAACCGCGGCGGAAGACGGCGAACGGCGGCGGAATGAAGCAAAGAATGGCGGGGAGAGAGAGAACTCCGCGAGCAATTGCGAGGTGACGGCGGTGGATAAGGCTCGGAAGTTGGGGAAGACGATGCGCCGCAGGTCGGGTGATCCTCGCAACGATCCACGCCTTAAATACCGGCGAACGTCGAGATTCGCTCGGTTTCGCGGGCGGAGCCAGATGGGCGGCGAGTCCGTTCGAACTTCGGTGAGGTGGCGTGGACGCACGATGGCCGTCCACGTGGCGTGATCGATGGCGAGATTGGCTCGGTGCGGCCGGATCGGGCGCGGATTGATCTCGACCGTTGGATCTCGATCCAACGGTTCGGACCGATCCGAGTTGAGTCGGTTCGGTCGAGTCGGTGGCTCGGGTCGGGTTCGGTCGGACTCGAACTCGAGTCCGACTCGGGCTCGATCGGATGAACAGATACAAACCCACTCGCATTTTATAAGCGATTTAATAATTAAAATAATTCCCGATAATTCATTTAATTCATTAAAAATAGCAAAAGACTTCGAAAAATTCGAAAAAATTCTGGAAAATACTTTAGGGTATTTGGGACTCAAATAAAATATTTCCCATAAAATTTTATTTGCAAAGTTTAATTCTTTAATTATTTCAAAATGGAATAAATTCAAATAAATTCCAAATAAATCCAAATAAATTCCAGAAAATTCCAAAAATTCACCAAAGTGCCAAATCACACATGAATTTATGAAAAGCAAAATTTTGGGGTGTTACAATCATCATGCTTGATTGTTCACCTTGGCGTCATGCTTGATGCCACCATTTTCATCATTGTAGATGCAACTCCTTACGACTTTGATAATGAATATTACATGAGGGTTTGAAACATCACAAGTCGACACGCAGGTCGTTATACATTTTAGATTGAAATAGCTTTATGGCTTGACATGGCACGCAGGCCATGTAAATATTACATGCATCACATACACATAGGCCATACTATTTCACATAACATCCTGCAAAAACGAGTTAAACAAAATAGATTCTACGACAGCGGGGTTCCAAGGGGCAACGCGCCTGTGGGTTCAAGGGGCAGCGCCCTTATCGAGTCCAGGCAGCACCCAAGGCGGGGTTCACGGGGCAGCGCCCCTGGCGGCGATCCCCGTATGGTCGAGGGCAGCGCCCTTGGAAAAATTTTTCAGAGACATGTTTCCTATCAAAGGAAAACGCACTGAAAATTGCCACGGATCAATCGTATTAACCCAATCCGATTCAATCTGATTGGCTTGGTCCCATATGGTCACGATTCGTGAACCCTGATGACCGGTAAGGGCAACGTCGTACCATGAACGGACTCACCCAAATCAAGATTGATTCGGTTTTCACTTTCCTAAAACCCTAAACCGATCGATCTCATCGACGGCTGCCTCCACCAATTCATCACATGAATCGGTTGAACATGTAATAGATCCAATCTACTATCCTCACATATCATATGTGCAACATCCAGATCACAAATCTACACGAAATGGCTCTGATACCACTGTTGATGAACGCGGTATGCTACCTGTCACGATCGGTTTCGCCGGCAATAAGATTTGTGATTCTAGGGGATTTGTGCGGGATCTGAGCTTGATGGCAACACAGGATGCGAGGGCGATCTGTTTTAGACAGGTTCGGGCTCTCTCGGAGGAGATAATACCCTAGTCCTGTGTTCTTGGATATATGAGCGTCCTCCCTTTCTTGTTTCTCCCTCCTCCCCTTATATATTGGGGGAAGGATACATGATAGATGGGCGCCACCGGGCCCTCAACATGGTGGCCTCACCAACACGTACTTTTTCTTCGTCGGTTATGGCGCACTACGTATTGGAGAGGTGGTTGTGCTTTCCCCGACCCGCGCCTGCCGCCCTATCAGGTTCCAGAGCCTGCAGGCTCTGCGAATGTCAGGCTGCATGCTTCGCTTTTGGCGGGTTGTTTGGGCGTGGCGCGAAGCTTCCCCGAAGGATCGGGAGTTGCCTTGGGGAACAAGTCGAAACCTCCTCCGGGCTCGTCGTGGCGCGTCTGGGCTTTGGGCCTACTGCTCCGCCCGTCTAGCCCAGTCGGGTACAGGCCCCACTTGCGGGACCCCTATCTTAGACATCCCACAGCAGCCCCCAAGTGCTTTAGGATCGGATTTCCGTCTCTTATCCTGTCATAGAGATTTATACGGGAAAAAAGATCGTAAAGAACTTGTAGTGTGAAGCCACCGTGGTTGGTTGGCTCGTGGCCGAGTGGTATCCGCACCCGTTTACGGTGCGCGGCAACCGGCTTGTTGCTCAGCTGACCCTCATGGGGCATACCGTAGTCTTTTGGCTCGTGGCCGAGTGGTATCCGCACCCGTTTACGGTGCGCGGCAACCGGCTTGTTGCTCAGCTGACCCTCATGGGGCATACCGTAATCTTTTTGACTCGTGGCCGAGTGGTACCCGCGCCCGTTTACGGTGCGCGGCAACCGGCTTGTTGCTCAGCTGACCCTCATGGGGCATACCGTAATCTTTTTGGCTCGTGGCCGGGTGGTACCCGTGCCCGTTTACGGTGCGCGGCAACCGGCTTGTTGCTCAGCTGGCCCTCGTGGGGCGTACCGTAGTCTTTTGGCTCGTGGCCGAGTGGTACCCGCGCCCGTTCACGGTGCGCGGCAACCGGCTTGTCGCTCAGCTGGCCCTCGTGGGGCGTACCGTAGTCTTTTGGCTCGTGGCCGAGTGGTACCCGCGCCCGTTCACGGTGCGCGCCTGCTAACTGTCGCTCCAGCCCTCGTGGGGCATACCGTAGTCTTTTTGGCTCGGGGCCGAGCGGTACCCGCACCCGTTTACGGTGCACGGCGATTGGCTTGTGAGGCCCAACCGACCCTCATGGGGCATACCTTGGTCATTCAGAGTAATGCCTGTGCCACTCACAAGATCGCCTTGAGACCCTCATGGGGCGCATTCTCAAGACCGGTTTAATGAAAATCCTCCCACGGTACCCAATCACGCTAAGAAGCAGTGACCAGCAATTGACCCCAAATTATGGGGCATACCGTTTGAGGATGTTCGGAAAGTGCCCGGCCCCAAGCTTCCGTGGCGGCCGGTGTTCAGGCCCATCATGGGGCGCACTTTATCCCAAACTTCGAACCAGACTTGACACCTGGTCGCGTTTTGTGCAACTCAGCTTTCGGCCCGTCATGGGGCGTGCCCTAGATCTGGCCCAGAATCGAGCGCGGAGGCCCTTGCTTTCCCCGCCGTAAGGCGAAAATTAATGCTCATTCCTTATAAATGAGGGAAAACTTGCTAGGCGAAGATACCTTTGCCCTTCCCCCACCACACTTGAGAAATCTTTAAGTCTCTTTTGGCGATTTGGGCGACCTAGGGTTTCTAGTTTCTCGCCCAAGACCCTCGGCGGTTCCTCCCACCAGGTCTCCTTCACCGAGATGTCTTCTTCTTCGGGATCCTCATCAGCGTCGGAGGGTAACACCGACCCTGCGACCGCGGGGTGGGAGACCTCCATCACCACGATGTCCCGCTTGGAGGAGCTGGTCGCCGCCGGCGTCCTTCCTCCACTGGAGTTGATCTCCGCCCGTCCCGCCGCAGGTGACCCTTACCCCACACCTCTAGAAAACGAGATTGTGGTGTTCGAGTCCTTCTTCTGGCGAGGATTTAGCGTTCCTGGAAGCGCCTTCTTCCGGGGGCTCCTCCACTTTTACGAAATCGAGCTGATCAATTTGAACCCCAACTCCATTCTTCACATTACTATCTTCGTTCAGCTTTGCGAGGCGTATCTTGGGATACGTCCTCATTTTGACTTGTTCCGCTCCCTCTTCTTGCTCAAGCCTCATCCGAACCGGGCCGCTCCCAGCGTCATTGGGGGCGCCGGGCTCCAGCTGCGAGAGGGCTTGAAGAAACAGTATTTCGTCATCCCCCTCAAGACCTCCCTCAAAGGTTGGAGGCGGGAGTGGTTCTATTGTGCCAATGTTGACCCTTTTCTCGCCCCTTTCGCTGGCCGCGCCCCTAAAGCTTCCCGATGCTGGAGCGACGCGCCGAATGGCGGCGGTTTGGACCAAGTCTCCGAGCTTCTGGCATGGATTAACGATCTGAAGAACCGAGGGCTGACGGGCCCCGGGATCGCGATCAGCTTTGTGAAGCGCTGGGTGCAGCCCTTAAAGGAGAGAATCCATTTGGGGTTCCAGTACGGCGGGTCTCAGGATCCCACTCGGGAGACGGACACGTCCTTGTCGAAGGAGGCATTGGCGGCGCGGGTAGTTGACCTCTTCGTGCCTGGCACTGTGATCACCAACAGGGGCTACCCTCACAAATTTTCGGCGGCGAGGCCTCCCCCTCCCGTGAGTGCACCACTCTCTCGAAAAACTGTCCCATGATCTTTTGCCTGATGTGTGATTCAAACAGGGTGCGATCGTTCCTTTTTCAGGAACGCGCGTCCTTTTTCAGGAACTCTCAGCTGAGGAATGCTCAGGCCAAGCGAGCGGCTGACACCTCGGCCGATGAGCTGCGCCGGGAATCAGCGGAGGAAGCCGCTGGCCTTTCGTCAGCCGGGCCTTCGACCTCCGGCGTACCCGGATCGCGAAGAACAGAGCCACAGCCTTACATCGCGAGGGGTAGTGATTTCTGGTCTTTGGAGTGCAGCTCCCCTCCGAGTGGTGCTGGGTCTCGAATGAGACCAGGGATGAAATTCAAGAAATCTAGGAGGTATTCTTTTGGGCGATCCTTGGTCTTTTTGTTATTGCCTGTGCTGAGGTGTCTTCCCTTTTTGCCGATTCAGGACTCCTACTGTGGACGTCCCGGTGGAGGGGTCTCCTGAAAAGGAGCCCCAAGCACAGGCTTCTCCAAGGGGAGCCCCCCCGCGTCGGCCAGGTCACCCTCGCCGTCGACTGCCGGGGCGTCGCCACCTGGTGCCGGCGGCCCGACCGTTGAACCATCAGGTGGTCCATCCGCCGACGAGATTGACCCGGCACTGTCTCCCGAAGTGGAGGAGGTGCCTCGAGAGCCACCGCCGCTCGGTCCTCTGCCGAAGCCCCCGAATCGGACCGTATGGTGGGAGGGGGGTTCCAACTGGAACGGGATGGAAGAGGACGATGAGATGGAGAGAGCGGCTCGGACGGAGCTTTATGAGCTCACCGTCAGGTGTAGCACGCTTCGTCGGTGAGTTTCTTGTCTTCAATCATTTACTCTTGGCTTTTCCCTGAGATTCTGCCCTGTTACCTAGGACATGGGGGAGCGCTCGGAGCAGCGGTCGCAATTTTTTCGGAAGGTGCTCCCGAAGCTCAAGGAGCACCAGAAGTATCAGGACAAGCTCAGCGAGATCAGCAGCGACAGATGGAAGGAGGTCCACGGGCTTGAGGACCAATGTATGGCGATCCGGGAGGAGAAAGCGAAGCTTGAGTATGTGCTCGAAGGTGATATCCTCCCCTGGACTCGGTTTGGACATCTTTTTAGATAGTTGGAAAGGATGATGACGCTCTTGTGTTTCAGAGCACGATTCGACCATTGCTGAGCTGAGAGCCCGAGTGGAGGCTTCAGAGAGTTCTGGCCTCGAAGCTTGAGTCGGTTTGGAGAGGATGCAGCGGGAGCTGAAGGGTAAATTTCTTTGACTTGGATTGAACGTACTTGGCGTCGGGTGTGTTTTTGATGGCAGTTCGGCTTTGTTGCAGAATGCAAGGAGAAGATGGCCGCTGCCGAACGGTGCCAGACTGAGCTGCGCGTCGCCTGCGAGCCAGTTCTGCACCTTCTGCGTATTGAAGGAGTTGAGCCAGGCCAGGGGGACGACACTGTTCCGCTTCTCTCTGGAGGAGCCGATAGAATCAGAGCTTATGCCAAGGAGTCTGCGACCATAAGTGCGAACCAGGCCTTGGCAGTGGTCAAGTCTCATTATCCGAGAGTTGACCTTGAAGCTGTGAAAGAAGGTTTTGCCTGTGATGATGACAAAGCCAACGCGCTCCTCGAAGAGGTCTCCGGTACATCGCAAGCCTTGTTAGAGAATCTTGAATTCTGACTTCGATGTGAACCTTAATGCCGAGTGCTGGCCCTCCCCTCCTTGTTTGAAATATTGTGTTTTCTCACTTGAATATAATTTGTCTGTATTGTCCTCTGCTAAGTGGGCTCCAGACCTCTTTCACTCTTTCCCCTTTGTCTGAGTTGCTAGAATATAGGCCCGCGGCCTTTTGGCCCCCGTTGCGCCTTTTTGGGTGGCTTTCAGCCAACTGGTATGGCTCCCAGGCGCCAGGGTCTTGGCCTGTGGCCTTCTTGCCCCAGACACGCTTTTTCGAGAGGCTGGCGTGCAGCTCTCGAGTGTCGGGACTTACGTTGTGGCCACTTGGCTGAGTGGTTTAGCCCCCCAGGCTTGCGTCGTCGCTTCCTAGCTCACAGCCCCCGGACTTTTCGCTTAATTGAGCGAAGTAAGTGGGAAGGCCGAATGAGCTTGAACTGCTCGTGACAGGTGTCTGGCGAAACGTCTCTTAATTTTGTTCAATGTGCTGATCTTCTTTGGCACTCCGAACAAATTGTCAGTCTTGCGGCATCGCTTCGTCTTTTACGTTTTTGAATGGCGTCTCCTTGATTCCGGAGCCATGTACAGTTTATAAATGGGACGTCACCGCCCTTGAGCGATCGTCCCTTTCTTCTTCCTCTTCTTCCTCTTTCTTGCCTCCCAGCCTTCCTCCATGGCTAACATGAGAAGATTCGTTGGCCCCTACGCGGCATTCTTCCGCCAGCGATTCTTCGGGCTGCTCCATAGCTGGGAGGAGGCGGAGTTTTGGGAGGAGCTCAACTTCGCCACTCTAGAGGCGGAGGAGGAGGAAGGAGCCGCCAGCGACGCCGCCGCAGTGGCTGCCTTGCTGGAGGTGGCTCCGGGGCTCCACGAGGTGGCCGAGATCATCACGGAGATGATCGGCGCGGCGCGCGACGACCTAGCCATCAGGACTCGTCCGCCTTATACCACCCCTTTGGGTGGTTGAGGACGAATCTGGCGGCGCTGCGTCGTCTTGCATCGCGTCGACCTCGACGACCCCTCTCCGGGCCTCGATGGCGAAGCGGCTGATAGCGGCGAGATTGGTGGCGAGGAGCCGCCCGCCCCCCTTTTTTTTAGCGCGAGAAAATGAAAAAGAAAGTCAGAAATGTAAATTACTAATACTAAGGAACAAAATGTGAAATCTTGCCCAATCTATGCCGTCATATTTATTCCGAGTTTAGGGTTCCGTCTGATCAACCGTTCTAGTCAGTTGCTCCAGCGCCAGCAACGAGGCGTTGGGGCTCGAGCTTTTGACGGCTCGAAACTCACGATCAGGCGAATCTCGGTTAAATTCTGGCGCTGCAAATTGTAGTCCCTGAGTGGTTAGTGCTTTCAGGCTTTACCCTTTCCGTTATGCGTGCTGGTATAAACCGCCGGAGTTTTGTGCTCATCGCGGTTTTTATTTCCGTGCGTTTTGTACCGGCGTGACCAGGATTAGGTGCTACACCAGTCGGGTAATAACCACTCGGGACTAGCATTACACAGTAGGGCTTCAGAAAATAAAATGGATCACCATTTTATTCAGTATGTGAGAGTCGGGTACATAATTTATGCGTAGAAGCGACAGAGCTGTTCAGCGTTCCAAGTATTCGCCAAAATCTCGCCATCTTCACGTCTAAGTCGATAAGCACCCGGCCGGACCGTCTTCTCCACAATGTACGGACCTTCCCAAATTGGAGAGAGCTTGTGCTCGCTTTTCTGGTTCCTCCTCAGGACCAGATCTCCTTCTGAAAAGGTTCTACTTCTAACATTGCGAGAGTGGTAACGCCGAAGTCCCTGGAGGTACTTAGCCGACTGGATGGCTGCAACGTTCCGAGCCTCCTCGAGTTGATCAAGCTCCACCATTCGGCTTCCCTCGGACTCGGCTTCGTTGTAGTTCCGAACCCTCGTGGATTCGAATCCTAGTTCGGTCGGCAGAACCGCCTCTGCTCCATAGACCAGGAAAAAGGGTGTTTGGCGGTTGCTCGGCTGGGAGTGGTTCTGAGTCCCCAGAGTACCGACGGTAACTCCTTCACCCATCGGGCAGCGTATGGTTTGAGGCGATCGAAGATCCTGGCCTTGAGGCCTTGGAGGACCAGACCGTTAGCCCGCTCGACCTGCCCATTGCTTCGTGGATGAGCCACCGAGGCGAAGCAGATCTTGATCCCGACGCCTTCGCACCATTCTTGAAATTCTTCACTCCTGAATTGGGTGCCATTGTCCGTGATGATCCGGTTGGGCACTCCGAATCTGACCACGATATCCTGGAAGAACTCCTTGGCCTTAACCGCAGTGATAGTGGCGACTGGTTTGGCTTCGATCCACTTGGTGAACTTGTCAATAGCTACGAAAAGGTAGGCGAAGCCACCTTGAGCCTTCTTGAGCGGGCCCACTAAATCGAGCCCCCAGACCGCGAAGGGCCAAGAGATGGGGATAGTTTGCAGCTCCTGCGCCGGCAAGTGTGTCTGCCTTGCATAGAACTGGCAGCCCTCGCAAGTTCGAACGATCTCCTTGGCATCCGTTACTGCCGTTGGCCAGAAGAAGCCCTGTCGGTAGGCTTTCCCAACCAAGGCGCTTGATGCCGCGTGATGGCCACACATCCCCGAGTGGATTTCTTGGAGCAGCTCTCTTCCCACTTGTCCCGAAATGCACCACCTGAGGACACCTGAGGCACTCTTCCGAAAGAGCTCATCGCCCACCACCACATAGGATTTGGCTTGTCGGGAGACGCGCTCTGCCAGAGCGGCTGCTTCCGGCAATTTGTCCTTCAGGAGATAATCAAGGTACGGGGCCGTCCAGTTGGGATCAATGAGCAGGACTCCGGTCACAGGATCTTTACTTGGCTCCTGTCGTTTTGTAACGGTTGGCTCGTAAAGATCCTGGACGAAGATACCACTCGGGACAACTGCCCGAGTGGCTCCCATTTTAGCCAACTCGTCGGTTGCCTCATTATTGCGGCGGAGGACATTAACCAGCTCCAGACCGTCAAACTTGCCTTCCAATTCTCGAACTTGCTGGTAGTATGCCGTCATAGTCTGATCCACGCACGACCAGTCCTTCTGTACTTGGCTCACCACCAACTGGGAGTCACCCCGAACCGCCAGCCGTCGGATTCCGAGTGATGTGGCGATGCGGAGCCCATGGATGAGAGCCTCGTACTCTGCGGCATTGTTCGAGGCCGGGAAGTGAATCCGAAGGACATACTTCAACCTGTCGCCCTTAGGCGAGACAAGGAGAATTCCCGCCGCCCGCCAAGCATGAGAGATCCATCGAAGTGCATGGTCCAATATTCAGCCCTTCTTCCGCGGGGAGCCTGGATTCGGTCCATTCGGTAGTAAAGTCGGCCAAAACACAGGACTTGACGGCGGTGCGCGGCTTGAACGAGACGTCAAAAGCTCCAAGCTCATTGCCCACTTTGAAATTATTCCAGTAGCTTCGATTATGGAGGACCTCTCCCACGAGGAAAGAAGTCACTACCGAAATCGAGTGTCCTTGGAAATAATGCTTGACTTCCGTGACAAGATCAAAATTGCGCATGCAGCCTTCCGGATTTGAGGGTATCGCGCCTTGGATTCGCCAAAGACTTCGCCGATAAAATAAACCGGGCGTTGCACGCCGAAGCGGTGTCCAGATTCTTTCCGCTCCACAACTATCACGGCGCTGACTACATGAGTTGTTGCCGCTATGTAGAGCAGGAGAGGTTCACCTGGCACTGGCGAGACCAGAATTGGAGGGGTGGAGAGGAACACCTTGAGTTCTTCAAAGGCTTGTTGTGCCTCTGCCGTCCATTCAAAGCGATCTTGTTTCTTGAGGAGCTTGAAGAAAGGCATCCCCCGAACTCCCAACCGGGAGATAAACCTGCCAAGCGCTACCATGCACCCAGTAAGCTTTTGGACATCTTTTTGGCTGGCAGGCGGGGCCATCCTTATGATGGCCCCGATTTTCTCCGGGTTTGGCTCGATCCCGCGATGAGAGACAATGAACCCGAGTAGTTTCCCGGAGGAAACTCCGAAAACGCACTTCTCAGGGTTTAGCCTCATCTGGAACGCCCTCAGACTTGCGAACGTCTCGGCTAGATCAGAGGTGAGGCTGTCTTCTGTCTTGGTTTTAACCACTATATCATCCACATATGCTTCCACATTGCGTCCGAGCTGATGGTGAAAACACCGCCAGATCGCTACGATAAGTTACGCCAGCATTCTACAGCCCAAACGGCATGGTGATGTAGCAATATGCTCCGAACGGGGTGATAAATGAGGTCTTCTCGCAATCCTCCTCTCGAAGCCGGATTTGATGATAGCCTGAGTAGGCGTCCAGAAAACTAAGTAGTTGGGATCCAGCAGTGGAGTCTACCACCTGATCAATACGGGGGAGACCGAAGGGATCTTTCAGGCAAGCCTTGTTGAGGTCGGTGTAATCAACACACATGCGCCAGCTTTTATTCTTCTTCTGGACAAGTACAGGGTTTGCCAACCAGTCGGAATGATACACTTCTTTGATGAAGCCTGCGGCTAGCAGCTTTGTAATCTCCTCCCTGATGGCTTGTCGACGGTCTTGGGCGAATCGTCGCAGCCTTTTCTTGACTGGCCTGGCTGATTGGTTTACATTTAATGCGTGCTCGATCACCTCCCTGGGGACTCCGGGCATGTCCGACGGCTTCCAGGCAAAGACGTCTCTATTTGCCCGCAGGAAAGTGACGAGCACGTCCTCCTATTTGTCTCCGAGCCCTGTCCCGATCAAGGCGGTTCGCGACGGATCGGACGGGTCGAGGAGGATTCTTTTGGTACCTTCCTCGGGGCCGATCCCGGGGTTTCGCGCTTTGCGAGTAGGGACGCTGCCTTCCGGCTTGTCGGAATCCGCTTCTTGCCGAATCCCCTCCCGAACCGCTCGCGCCTCCAGGGACTCGGCCATCTCGCAGCTTTCCTTGTCACAGGAAAAAGACTGCCTTATGTCACCGCGTAGAGCGATGATACCACTCGGCCCCGGCATCTTCAATGTCAGGTATGCGTAGTGGGGTACTGCCATGAACTTGGCCAGCGCTGGTCTCCCCAAGATGGCATGATATGCTGTTGAGAAATCGGCCACCTCGAAGCCAAGGTTCTCTGTCCGGTAATTCTCCCTTGCGCCGAAAGTGACCGGCAGAGTGATTTGTCCGAGTGGTGTCGCAGAAGTTCCAGGTATGACACCGTGGAAAGGCGACGATCCGCGCTTTAGCTCCGACCGTGGAATCCCCATATCGTCAAGGGTTTTGACAAAGAGGACATTGAGCCCGCTCCCACCGTCGATCAATACCCTCTTGAGCTTGATGCCGCGGACGACGGGCGCCAAGACAAGAGGATACCTGCCGGGGAATGGGACATGATCTGGGTGATCCGAGCGGTCGTAGGTTATCGCGACCTCGGACCAGCGTACATATTGGGGCGTCTCCGGCTGCACTGCGTAGATGTCCCGGGCGGTGAGCTTTTGCTTCCGCTTGGACTCATATGCAGCCGAGCCCCCGAATATGTAGTTGAGCTCGAGATCGGCTTCCTGATAGTCCTCCTCGGCTTCGGGGGGAGGTGGCTTGTTGGCGGCGTGTCCACTCGGACCTTGTCCAGCCTGCTTCTTGCTCTCGCGGGCGAATCTCTTTAGGGTGAAGCAGTCCTTGGCGGCATGTCTCCCCTTCGGATGGAAGGGGCAAAGCGAGTTCATAACCTTATCATATCCATCCTCCTTGAGGGCGCGAGGGTGAGTTGGTGCAGCGACTGCCACCAGCTCTTCACCCTTGCGCTTCTTTTCCTTCCGCCGGGGGGGTTCAGCCTGATCCTTCCCCTCGTCACGCCGTTCCGCCAAAGCCTCGGAGGCTGAAGCGTAACGGTCCGCTAGGGCGAACAGCTCCCGGACCGACGTTGGTGGCTTCTGGGACATCTTCTTGATGAGATCGGGGTCGCTGACTCCCTTCTGGAAGGCAGCTATCACAATTGCATCCGTGACATCCCGAACAGTGCTTTTTCTATGCATGAAGCGCTTGACAAACTCCCGGAGGGGTTCGTTCCTCCTTTGGTGTAGCTGATATAGGTCCCAAGGGGTGCCTGGGCGCTCGTAAGTGCCTTGGAAATTTGAAATGAACTGCTCACACAGATCTCACCAGGAATCTATAGAGTTCGCTGGGAGTCCAGTGAGCCATGCTTGGGCCAGGGGCGAGAGGGTAACTGGTAAGTAGTTTGCCATTACTTTCTGATCCCCCCCGGCGGCCCTGACTGGCAGAGCATATACCTGTAGCCAAGCCTCCGGGTCCCTCTCACCGTCAAACCTAGCGATGCCTTTAGGATTAAATCCATCAGGCCAAACCACTCGGCGTAGGTGAGGGGTAAACGCGCGAACCCCTTCAATGACCCCGCGACACTCTCCGGGTGGTGATCGACGCGGAGGGGATCGCGCTTGGCGTACTTCGCGATCTCGCGGAAGGATGCCGTAGCGTTCATACTCGTCGGCATGACGGCGTTATTCCTCCCTTTCTCGGTCGCGGCGCCTGGCGTCGAGGTCTGAACGGAGGTCGCGGTTGATGCTGTGTCGCAAGTCGTCTCCGCGGGGTGGAACATGATGTGTCTGGCGGGCTTCCCGACTGACCGGTGCCGGCGTCTGGGTCCTCACCGAACCACGTGACAGCTCCTTTGCCGGCTGGTCGGTCTGGGCCTGCTGGATAGCTGCCGCCATCACCATGGCCTTTACTTGGGCCACGATCGGGGCAACTGGATCACCCGCCCCCAGCATAGGGGTCAGGGTATCCAGGAGTGTCTTGTAGGCGACAATATTCTGCTGTGGGGTACGAAAAACATCTTGGTCCCCCATCTTAGCTTGCAGAATGTCTTCATTGACAGCCCGGGCGCGGTCCCGGGGAGTACGCGCCCGCGCGTCAGGTTCAGTTGCTCAGCCACCTTCCAAGTCGGTGGCGGCCGAGGTGTCGAGGCGCTGCTGCGAATCCGCCCCCGAGCCCTCGATTACGCAGACTCTACTGAAATTCCAGCAGCTCTCTAGGCTTTCTTCTGACTCGGCCGCTGAGCTGGGTGAGCCTGAAGAAGATAACTCCATGCGCTCGGAGGTGCCGAGTGGTTTGGCAGCGAGAACCCCCACCATTCGTACCTCGGCGTCCTCGAGTCCGACTCCCAGGCCGGAATGGGCCTTCGGTCCCCTACTCGGCACTTTAGAGCGCGAGATAGGAGGACCCCCCGATCAGCGTGGAAGTCGTGGCGATGGCCCACCAGAAACCTCACCGTGCTGCAGCACGGTTCCCTTAGAGAGGGAAAGGCTCCTGAGGTCGTTGGAGATGAAGGTCAGGCCCAAAGCGGAAGACTGACCGGGAAGAAGACTGTGGAGGCTCCGCTCGTCGTAGCCATCAAGCTTGACGAAGATCTTGACACAAGCCCCTACCTGGCGCGCCAACTGTCGACGATCGGTTTCGCCGGCAATAAGATTTGTGATTCTAGGGGATTTGTGCGGGATCTGAGCTTGATGGCAACACAGGATGCGAGGGCGATCTGTTTTAGACAGGTTCGGGCTCTCTCAAAGGAGATAATACCCTAGTCCTGTGTTCTTGGATATATGAGCGTCCTCCCTTTCTTGTTTCTCCCTCCTCCCCTTATATATTGGGGGAAGGATACATGATAGATGGGCGCCACCGGGCCCTCAACATGGTGGCCTCACCAACACGTACTTTTTCTTCGTCGGTAATGGCGCACTACGTCTTGGAGACGTGGTTGTGCTTTCCCTGACCCGCGCCTGCCGCCCTGTCAGGTTCCAGAGCCTGCAGGCTCTACAAATGTCAGGCTGCATGCTTCGCTTTTGGCGGGTTGTTTGGGCGTGGCGCGAAGCTTCCCCGAAGGATCGAGAGTTGCCTTGGGGAACAAGTCGAAACCTCCTCCGGGCTCGTCGTGGCGTGTCTGGGCTTTGGGCCTACTGCTCCGCCCGTCTAGCCCAGTCGGGTACAGGCCCCACTTGCGGGACCCCTATCTTGGACATCCCACACTACCCTAGCACAAATTAAAAAAATTTCTACCGCGCAACCAGAAAGCTACTCGCAAGAATAGGATCATAGATCAATTACCACTAGACGCGCAGTTGCGGAATCCTTCGCGTGTCGATGTAGTGGATCGTTCCCGCTGCAGTCGTGGATCGTCCTCGCCTCGCCGTGGATCGTCCTCGCCTCGTCTGGCCGCGAATCGTCCTCGCCTCGCCGTGGATCGTCCTCGCCTCGTTTGGCCGCGGATCGTCCTCGCACGCCGCAGTCGCAGCAGCGTCACCACAGTAGTCCACACGTCCAGGGATGGGACACCGTGCGTCGGTGTGCAAGCACCGGATCGCTCGGCAGGGGCAGCGAGAGGAGGTGGCTAGGGTTTCTGGCGAAACACCTCTAAAACGCACGGAAAGTGTGTGCTGCGTCCGACCTCCTCCCATCCTTATAAATCCACGAGGTGAAACACTATGCAGTCAGGGCCCATCTAAGTGCTAAGCCCATGAGGTCCATTAATTATGGATCCAATACGAATTAATGCGTCCCAGCCGTTAAGTGTGTGACCTCAGAGGTTCATGCGCATTTGGACATGGATTTGGAAGACCCTTTTTCTAATCCAATAGTTGGTAGCGGCTCCTTGCAGAGCGTGCCAACTCCCAAACGCATATGACTAAAGTACTTATGTAATAATCCCTTTGCCAAACTATATGAAGATCGAACTCAAGGCGAGAAGAATGTCATCCTTTGTGATTCAATCCATCTTCGTGATCCGTGATATATTAATAAGTTGTGATTGACTCCTCAATCACGGCATGGCCATGCACTTCCTTAATAATATCACACGAGTGGCCTAGACATATATCTCCGTTACACCGGAGTGGCAAATCCCATCTTGATCACTCACTTCCCTCTGCATGTTTCATAGTGAACATGAAAGCTACCTTTATAACTATCCGGTTAGGAAATAGTGTTTGGTAACCCCAAGGTAAACTATTACGCATGTAGGAAATATGACAATCTCAGGTCTAAGGATCATACATCTACTTTGTATGAGATACACTGATGACACATAAGAATGTAACATTCTCGCAGTGTCTCATTGTGGGTCTACCTAACCCATGTTCTTCAACATGTGTTCACAATGTATTGATGATATCTCCATATCCCATGATCTATGAAACATGATCATCGATCAGTACATGTGCTGATCTATTCATCGTTGTCCTATACGATGATATCCGATCAGAGATATTTATCGAATTATATCAATAAGTAAAGAGCTTCATAAACAAGTCACACACTTGTTGATCAAAACAATGATATACATTCATTGGACCAATAATCATATTATTATTCATAAACATAGTCATGTTTCAATCATCCATATGATTGCCTTAAGGGCATAACACTAACAGGGCGTTTGCTCTGGGTAAGTTCAGAAAGAGATGGGCTCCGAACGCCAAGAGTGCCAGACGCGTAGCCAGTAAGACCGATTGACTGGCCGAACCTTCTCTGGTGGCCACTAGCAGCAGCTGCTGCGGGATCAGGCTCCTGTCCGATAGTGCCCGTCTCGATCTAGTATCAAAAACATGACAACTGGTTAAAACCGATGCATGAGAAGGGATCAAACATACCATTAAAAGACAAATACCTCTTCGGCTACCGAAGAGTTGTCGTAACCAGAACTCTCACAAGCACTAGCAGAGGGGTCTACCGTCGGCTCTTGGAAGTTAGGAAGGAATAAAGAAATGATGGCCAACGGGGACCTATCCAACAGAAGTGCCTCTGCTATAGGTGCCCACCATTGTGAGAAAGAAGCCGATCGACGAGAGTTGAGGAAAAAAATGAGGCAACGATAGGATTTGAAACTCGTCAACCAGCTCTAAGACAATCTCCGCAGCTGCTTGATTGGTCACCCTAGATCGGGGTTCAATACGCTCGAGCAACGAAAAACGCGTGATGGTTTGGCCAAAGCCCAGTTGGCGGGCGTAAACAGCGGGGTGATAGAATTCATATGATGGTTGAAACGTTCGATTCCTGGTGTTTAAGCCGACATGGAGTATGCAGGGGGAAATGAAAAGATTGTAAAGATTTAGCGTTGATTGGGACATTTCAGAACTGTCGGCAGCCAAAGGCAGGAAGGAAGGCCAAGGAGTATCGGCTGCATCAGTATAACTAAAGAAATCACGCTGGCCAAAAATGGATCGGTCCAAGGTAAGGAAAAAGTTTAGGTATTTATATAGGCCAGCCGGGGTGACTTTTAGCTCACCAGCAGAGCACATGATGAACTTCTCCCCATGGGATCGGTTGGCCCGGTACTGAGCTGAGGTTTCGGGATAGTCTTCTCGAGGGAAAGCCGAGTTACCTTGAGGATCGGCTAGGATGGATCGGCTGAAAGAGCAAAAGAGCCAAACCTGAATAAACCAAAGGGGTCCTCCCACATTCCCTACCACATGGTTGGCAAAACCAGAAAAGAGTCGGCTACGGATAACGTGCATCATTTGATACACGGACCCTAAAAATAGTTTTCCTAGCGAAAGCCGACGGCCCTCCACTAGTCGCTCTACTACTATTTGGAATGTTTGGGTAGGACCAAGAGAGGCTCCGCAGAGAAGATACCGATCAAGCCAGAAATTGAGAAAAGCGACGTGCTCTTCATCCGACACTAGCCCATTGACCTTGTTGTTATTTTGAATATATTTTTGCCACCCTTCCCCTTTAGATTGGATCAGCTTGTATGAAGGCTTACCACTAAAAGCCGATATTTGGTCACCATCCGGTCGAAGGCAGCAAAGCTCAGCGACATCAAGGAGGGTGGGACCAATGGGACCAGTAGGGAAAAGAAAGGCATTGAATGAGTCTGACCAGAAGTAACATGCCGTGGCTACCATTGGTTCGCTGGCTTCGGGATTGGCTAAACTTAAGGGAAGACACTCGGCTACACCCATCCGCTCCCACTTTGCTCTTTTCTGAGCCGACACCCTAATGTACCAATATCTCCACCCTTTTAGGGGAGTAGGCCAGGCTCTGAAACTCTTTCCCCATTCTTTTACGATATACCCGGTAGCCGATAAAGGGAGTCTAGGGATCTCTTCATTAATTACTGCGTCGGCCCCCGTATTGCCTACCGGTCCTAAGAAAAACTGATTGTTGCTGCCAGGGATTGGAACGAATACTTGGGAAGGATCCATTGCAGCCGATTTCGAGGAGGCCAAGGAGGGACAGAGAAAGCCGATTGCTGAAGGAGCGAGAGCTTGAGAGCATGAAAATGACCATGGGGGGACTCGCATATTTATAGCACGGTGAAAAAGGTGAACAGGCAGGAACAGTTTTTGCATTTAAAGCGCATCGAGATTTTTACGGCGTCATTGAATGGAGCGGTTACCAAGAATATACCTCACGGAGGATGATCGACGGATTGGCCGATAAAATTTTTGAAAAACAACAAGTTATCTTCCAAAAACGGGGGGCATATGTTTGCACCAAAATTTGGCATGTGTGGATAATATCGGCCCAATTTGGAATGGAAGGTACGATACAGTTAAAATTTGACTATATCCCATAACCAACATGGATTCGGATGCTAAAACAAAGGGAGTTTGATTCGAAAACCGATATGGGTTCGGTTGCCATATCCAGGATGGACTCGAATCGGCTAAAGCAATATAAAAGGGGACGGACTAGGAGGAAAAAAGGGAACCAATCCAACACCACACACATTTACCTTTTACAATTCTTTTCATCGTTTTAGTTTTGCAATCATCCCTCTGTAAGTCGACGAAATCAATAAAGTTGCGTATCACCGATTGTTGATCTTGACCGATTTCACCCAGGTTCGATCTACTTTGTGTTGTTGCGCATCGCCTCTCAAAGCCGATTTCGCCTTATCTTCGGATTAGCCGTAATTGGTTGATCTAGTTATCCCCTGATCGGCTTTTTAGCCGACTAGTGTTAAGCCGATAAACGTCGATTTATCGGCTTTGCTTGATTTACAAACTTTACCTTATTAATTACAGGTCAAATTGACTGGCGTGCTCTGCAAACCCGGCATTTGTCTTGTGTGTTCGAGGCTAAGAACCCTACCTCACGTTTTTAGCGCTAACAAATATATGTTATATTGCCTCACACGCATATATATTAAATATTAGCAACCGTGATGTAGTCAATCAGTATCGGTTGAAGCCTCCAAACGGTACTGATATTAGATCATCAGTACCGGTTGGAGCCTCCAAATGATACTGGTCATAGATCATCAGTACCGGTTGGAGCCTCCAAATGGTACTAATGATCTATGACCAGTACCGTTTGGAGGCTCCAACCGGTACTGACAATAGCTCATCAGTACTGGTTTGAGGATTTAACCGGTACTGATGGTCATATCAATACCGGTTCCACCAACCGGTACTGATGCTCATTGAGCATCAGTCCCGGATGGCTTGTACCGGTTCAAAAACTGGTATTGATGGCGCTTATAAACCGGTAGTGATGGCGAGATCTGTAGTAGTGCATGGTAGTGATGGCTTGTACCGGATGGCTTGTACCGGTTCAAAAACTGGTATTGATGGCGCTTATAAACTGGTAGTGATGGCGAGATCTGTAGTAGTTGTTGTGAAGGCGTCGGAATAGGGAAGTAGGACCGCAGTTTTTGGGATAAAAAAACTAATCATGCTTTTATATATGTAGGACTAGGTGGTAAGACTAAAAAAAAGTAGCTGTAATCACGAAGGGATTGGCACGTTGACTTCCATTTTCCAGCTAATTAATAATACTTGATTTTTTGTAGGATTTAGTGATAAGAGTCATATATAAATAATAAAAGAAGTTAGTTGTAATCACGAAGGGATTGGCACGTTGACTTCCATTTTTCAGCTAATGATTCTTTTATGTAGGATTTAGTGGAAAGAATCATAAATAAAAAAAGTTAGTTGTAATCATGAAGGGATTGGCACGTTAACTTCCATTTTTCAGCTAATCATGCAAGCTCTCGTTAAAAACCTACAAGAACACATCGACTATGCATCCAACATCAACATTTGGTTATCATCACACAGTACTACTAGTCTACTCCAGCACCTCATCCCCTTCTGACTTCATCGCAGTCGCGCATGGCGGCATCTCACCGTGCAAGCGCGACCTTACTAATACCATTTCTTGCACCACTCCTAGTCGTGCTCTTCTTCTCGGCGACAACGGCAGCAGCGCGAGCGGGAGGTGGTGAGCAGTACACCGGCAACGGAACCATGACGCACCTCCACTTCTACTTCCACGAGCTCTTTGGTGCTGGCCCGAACGGCACGACGGTGGAAGTGTCCCCGCCGGCGCGCGGCAAAGGTTCGTACTTCGGTACCGTGGGCGTCGTCGACGACATGCTCCGGGAGGGCGCCGACCCGTCGTCTCGTCTCATCGGCCGCGCGCAGGGGCTCACCGCCGGCGCGTCCCTTTCCGACGGCGCGATCCTGACGATGCTCAATTTTGTGTTCACGGACGGCCCGTACAACGGCAGCACGCTGGCGGTGTTCGGCCGCGCGCTGCTGGGCACGATCATGGAGCGCCCGGTCGTCGGTGGCACCGGCGCGTTCCGGATGGCGCGCGGGTACACGCTCAGCAGGATGCTGAACTCGACGGACCCCACGAACCTGCTCGTCCTCGAGTACGACGCCTACATCTGGCACTAGTAGCAAGGTTCTTGTCTCGTGGTCTTCGATCCTTGCATGTCCTTAAGATTTACTTAACCGTACAGTAACTGTAATATGTTTCAAAGCATGTGTGTAGCAGTGCCTCGTCATGATTAATTTGAGTATTTATGAATAAAGGTAAATGTTTTGGAAGATGTTGTAAAATGATGATACCTGCAGTAGATCAATTACAATGCCACTACTACACGAGGGCTTATATTAGACACCTCATCATAGACGGTTTTATATACACACCGTCTGTGATGAGTCCAAGGCATATCACAGACGGTTTTATCTACGAACAGTCTTTACAGACGGTTTGTATCTAAAACCGTCTGTGATGTGGGGGACCCTTATCACAAACTGTTCGTGTTTTAAACTGTCTGTGATAAGGAAATCATCACAGACTATTCGTAGATCAAACCATCTGTGATGTGTCTGGGACTATTAAGCTTGTTTGTGAACTTACTGCTGTTGTAAATTATCATTGCATATGTTCGTAGCGCGCTACGTACGTAGGTCGCTAGCAAGCACTGCTCCATACATAGCGCCATGCATACACAACGTTAATTAAGTCCTTCTATATGTGGAGTATATATATATCTATATCGATCTCTTCGCAAAATGCATGACGGATGCAAACAGACGAACGAATAGACAAACTGATCGAAACTATATATGTCATTATAATTAACAAAAGCATAATTGGTTCAGTACATTACATAATTAATAAACATAAAATACATTATATTATATAGTACTTAATTAATTACAATACATATAGCGCGATCACCGCCACCACTCGTCTTTGTCCTCCTTCTCGTCGTCGTCCACTGGTCACCTGTAGTCCTCCTCGTCGTCATCGTCGCCGTTGGAGGAGGAGGAGGAGGTCCTGCTCCCGCAGACCCAGCGGATGAGGTAGCTCTCCTCCTCCTCATCATCCTCGTCCTCCTTCTTTGCCTCCTCCTCCTCGGGGGAAAAGAGGTGGCATATTTGTAACACCCCGGCATCTAGTATGCCTGAATGTTACCAAACATAGACTAAACAACATCTAATTACCACAAATAAAGATAAATTACAGCAAAAGAGTAAATGCTAAAACCGAAAATTTCGGCAGCATCTCCTTTGTTTTTCCATGAATTGAAGCAACAACAGCATCTAGTATGCCTAAATGTTACCAAACATAGACTAAACAACATCTAATTACCACAAATAAAGATAAATTACAGCAAAGGAGTAAATGCTAAAACCGAAAATTTTGGCAGCATCTCCTTTGTTTTTCTATGAATTGAAACAACAACAATATTAACATATCAAGATAGCATAATGAACGATAGCAATAACATGACAATCAGGAATTTTAGCCACCATACCACTAAGGATATAAGCCTAACTGTCACATGTTAAATATGGACTAATCATTTACTCATGACAACCATCGAAGCATCAAAACCACAATTTAGTTCAACGCATTAACCATCACAATTAAAGGAAAGAACATATCATTGTTTAAATGTGTGATGCTAAGTGATGACGTGTGACTAGCTCCCTTTCCCGCATGCCGGTTTCATGGTACCTAAAAACATCATAAAAACACAAGCGTGAGTTCATCACTCAGCAAAGTGTATTGCATTGGTACAAAAACAATAACAATTCACATACATACTTTATTCCATTCACACATCATGAGAATCAAATCATAAACTTCTTCATTTATGCTCTCATATAACATTGTCATAATCATCTTCATATGTATCTCATAGAACATCATAAACATCTCATAAAACAACGTCATCCATGCAATGCAATGCGATGCACATGTCTCTTTGAAGCACATACCGGTATTGCCAAGTGCACACCCGTCGGCGTGCACCCTCTTTCCCCTTCCATCCCGTAGACGGAGGGTGCCTACTCCTCGCTTCCATTCACAACCGTCGATGGAATCACAAGGTAGGACTTACTCAATGGCGCTCCGGATTAGTCATAACTTTCTCACCTATCTTACCGGACTAGTTATAACTTTCTCACCGACCGGGCCAGTTCTCATGCCATGTATGCAATTATGCCATAAACATAAACAACTTGCACATAACTCAACTAATCATTGCATAGCATCATAATAAACCATTTTCATCATATCATGGGCAAACACTAATCATGGCAAGATATCAAATCATGTAATCCATTTGCATCTAGTCAAAACTAGCAACATACAACACGCTACCCATTCCAATACACTTGCCTTAACTGCGGGCAACGGATTGGCGAGAGGATGAGGGCACTCTCGGGGTCACACCACCTGCACATAAATACCACACACCCAAAACGTGCCCACAAAATAGTACACCATCGCTTATCTACCCCGACTTCACAAACTACTCCCAAAGCCGGAAACAGAGAATCTGTCCCCCGGGACAGCAGGTTTCAAACTAGCATAACTTGAGTTCTAGGACTCCAAATCAAGTAAACAAGTACATCATCGCGAAGCTTAGGAAATTTGCTAGATTTTTCTAAGTATTTGGAAAAGCTGATTCGGCTTCTAAAATTGTCTAATCTACAAAACATTGCGTTCTGTCCCAATTACGTCACTGATTTGAACACTCTCGGTAAAACGATCATATATTTCAAACGGCAGGGCGGAATTGGACGTTCTTGGTGTCCAATTAAAGGTATTGAAGTTATCTGAAACTTTCTCAACAGGAGGCCGACCAAAATCCGACACTAAAATTGCGAAAACTCAAACCCTAGGTCGCATGCCCAATCTGCCTGAAGCAGAACACTATGCAATCTCTAGTTTTCATCAAATCTATCCAATCGCAGCACCACCTTTCGATCTAATGACACCAAAACAACCTCTAGCATAGCACCTAGACCATCCCCAAGGATTACCCCTAGCCATACCTTCGCCCGATGAACGAAGAATCCGACGAACACGCCTCCCGATCGCCCAATCTTCCTCCACGCGCCAATCCCGCCGGATCCTCTCGTCGTGGAGCTCCCCAATGGCGAGGGAAATGGCGTGGAAGAGCATGGCAGCAAGGGGTGGGGGTGGAGCTCGCCTAGGGCCAGCTAGAGGTGGTGGGGAGGAAGGAGCAAGGTGGCGGCTAGGGGAGGCAATGGGGGAGGCGCATGGGGGGAGAGGGGTGGGTGGCGGCTAGGGTTGAGGGAGAGGGGAGTGGGGGGCGCACCAAGGGGTGGGGGCTAGGTTTGGCTGCCCAAAAGTCCCCCCTCTTGGGCCCAAACCCTTCCACCGGAGGCCCAAAGTCCCCCGGAGAGGCCCAAACACCCGGAAACGGCCCAAAAACACGCTATAAAGTCGTACCGAAATGCCGAATTCTAAAATGTCATATTCTGGGGTGTCACATTCTCTCCCCCTTAACAGGATTCGTCCTCGAATCCGAGACACACCACTTCGCAACCAACCAAATCGAAGGGAGCTAAGGTTCACTTCTCAGAACCCGCTCAGAAACCCCTACGATTTGCACTAGCCCGGACTCAAAAGCAAGGAGCTAAGGCTCGAAGATTAACGGCTCTAGCGATAACTCACAATCAAAACTTGACAGAATCTTACTCAACATTGAAACACAAAGCACTCACATACAGCCTCAGCACGACCCAAGCAGTAGGATAAATCCTCAAACAGTCCACAAAAGAAAACGATTTCACACTCCTCATTTCATACATTCCTTGGCACTAGAGTGCCCGATCCTTTTAACCAACCCTACACTCCCGAAGAACACGGTACCAACCTCTAACTCCAACTCTATATCCCCCTTCAGCTCTCACGTGCAAAAATGCTTTCACACCTCAACCTCTCTAATGTGGTTCGTCATAAACAAGACGACGCGAACCAAGCGGGACACATCACTCGAAGACTACCAACTGCTTGAACAAACGGGGTTAAAACCTTGCAAAAGATTGATCTTTTACAACTAGGCCAATACCCACTGTTACCATCGAAGGAAAAGCCTACTTTATAACCAGGTTCCTTGAAACCCGCAAAATTAATACAACCGAGCAATCCACTTCAGTTGACCCAACTCGCTCAAAGATCGACGACAAAAAGATCCAATACACTTCGAAAAGGAAAAGCAATTACTAGCAACCACCAAGTGGTCCGCTAATAATTTAATCAACCCTACCAAGGAACACATCAACGACACAATTCTCCAAGAAGGTTTGGATTGAGTCATACACAACCTTCCTTTACTCTTCACTTTTAAACTATTTACGATCAACTACTAGCCTCACCAAATTTCTCTTACTAAAAAGGTCTCGCCCTCACATTCTTCCACTCAAAGGACCAAGACAAAGAGTACAATCATTGAGCGAGCTTAACCATAAACCATGAACCCAATTGATCCCTATGCATCAATTCGAATCCAATGCACTAACATTCACTTTGGAAAGAATTTGACAACAACCAAAGAGCCCACATTTTATTTTCCTACGCCAAAATGCAAAGAAAACTCAAATCTCTTACGCCACAACCAAAATACCATAATTTATTCATTATTTCTTTTCATGCTAGAAAGCACTGGAAATCTCGATTCATGACATGAATGCAAACTTTTCATAAGCACTCCGGATTAGTCATATATCCATATATGACTTTCTCACCGACCTGGCTCATCGACTCTCTTATCATTAAAACATCTATAAACGATGTCATGTTTCCTTTTCACCATTCATTCATCATGTAACAACAATACCGAATAGTCATTCACCAAAAGTCTTCTTTCCTCGGTATCACATGAATGAGCACAAATAACATCGATGATTGCGCTAAATCATATAACTATGATGGCAACACAGTTAACAGCAAAACACCACATCGTGTCAGAACCCACCATCAATTTAAAGCTAACCATGCAAAACCTCACATTCTAACCAAAATCAACATTTTGGAAAAGATCAACGACTCCAAAGTCGAACATCTGCACACACAACTACCACAAATTTTCTCAAAGAGAAAGGGAAACTCATTTCCAAAAAGGGAACACTTCACTAACAAAATCACTTATGAAACATTCATAAAATCCACCTTTTCAAGCACTTGCAAACACCACACACATTTTCCAAATAACTCCAACTCTAGCCAAATAGAGTTACAAATTAAATCTCAAGAATTTCCAATACAACCCACTATGTCCATCTGCTTCCTTTAAAATTTATTCCAAAGATCATTCAATGTGAACGCGAAGGAGCACGATCCACTCAAAAACTTTTGGCTGTGAATCCATACTCATAACACAACCTAAACAAATTAGCCAAAACCAAATATTGGCACCAATCACTACGAGTTTTAGGGAAACTTTGAAACACAATAGAAGGAACACTTTGACCAAAAGCATTCAACCAAGATAGCAAACAACCAAACCAGTCCAAAGGTTTTAAACACAAGCTCAACATAAATACAATCACATCTAGTGTTCCACTATGCTTTCCATTAAAGACTTCAATATTCACTATTTACTCCTTGAGAAGCCCCATCATAATTCAACAAAAAAAACTACATAACAAATTCTTTCTCTAGTTACCTTTTCCAATACTTATAAATAAAGTTTATGACGATTATAAAAAGGCATCCAACCAATACTACCTCATCATGATCTCCACAGACCAACACATCATATAACAACGTATTCTATATTTCAAACATAGTACTTCAACAGATACTTAAGCATGATCAACCTATCAATTTTATACCATCCATACGTCAACATCTTGACAATTATAACTTGTTCAATCAATAAATGACTTCAACAAGTAAATATTATCTCTACAAGACAAAGTTCGTAAATATGATTCCAAGATATACATTCATTAAGGATAAAATTCTACATCATGTTAATTATCCATGGTTCACTCCATCAAAACATGTTACAATAACCTCCATTTTAACAATGGTTTCCAACAAGTAATCTACACAATTACCACCACTACTAAGTCATCAATATCAATAAATGGGCATAATCATAAAAAGAGCTGCATAATTTTTAGTTACTCTATCCATATATCATAACAAATTGTCACTACACAACATACTCCAACTATTAAAATAAATTTAATAAGTTAGACCAGCACAATGTTCTTAAAACAACAACAAAACCTATATTTTCCCATTTGACATCGGTACTAGCGTTATAGGAACACATATGCAAACTTCCAAATATACCAATGGTTTGTGACAACATAAATAGCAACTCTAATCAACTTCCAAGTTAAGGTCACCAGCCATCAAGATTAAATTTCTTTATTAACTCGTTAAATTAGAACATCCTTAAACAACCAGCAAGGTTTCTTTAACAAAATCAGTAGTTTAAATCATCTTAATGTTCTAACTATGCATCAGGGTTTAAAACTTTAAACATTATCGAGGGTCATAAGCACTTTTAGAGCAAAGCAACAAATTCTAAGCATGTACATTGACACATTTAATCATTCTCACCATAGAGTAAACTACAACACTAGTAGTCTATTCATCCTCAAGCTAAAGATAACAATCGCATTGAATTGATTCGACTCACAAATTAACTTAGCAATACGTCATTCCATAAACCACATTGTTACCTACTACATAGAACAGACATAAACTTTTCTAAACACCTTCATGGGTTACGAACTCTTGACAAACAGGATGCAACCCAACTTTAAAGATAACCACAGCTTAGGAACAAGAACAAACACCGAATAACAATTTCTCCTTTCCAGGCAAGGAAGAAAAACAACACTCCAACAAAAATGCGGGAGAGCTTGTCGAGACCCGAATTTGCAAATCCGGACCCTCTGTGTATTCAGCACTAGTCCAGGAACGCGCTAGTGCACACAGTCTCAACATTGGTAAACATCACAATCATACTCAACGAAATAATAAGGTACCTTAAATAGTTAACCAAGCTGGTTGCTCGACCTTAAGGTCAAGTTACAAATATATGCCACGCAGGGCGAAAACTCAATAAGAGAGAAATAACTGCAGCGGAAAGTAAGATAACTTCGTGGCGCCATCCAGTATACCACATGCAACTGACTAGGCTTGCTCCCTAGCTAGACGGTTCCTCTTGGAGCTCCTCCTCCAAAGCTGGTATTGTGATGCCCTAGAATTTGAGAGCAATCCTAGGGTTTTCTTTCTTGATTGTTCCGGAAAGAAAGAGGGTTTTGTCGGGGAATAAAACAATTGAAGAATATGCGGCAATTTAATATTAAAAATTGGAGTTTTGGGCTAGTTTCCGCTGGGCTGAGGCAACCTGGGCCTGGGCCGGGAATTTCTTTTTCCCCCTCTCCTCCCCATGCCTTGGTGGGCCGGCCCACCACCCCCCTTTAAGTGGCGCCACCTCCCCCTTTGCCCTAGGGCACCTCCCCTTCCTCCCCCTAGCAGCCGCCACCCTCTCCTCTTCCTCCCCTGCGTGGTGGCTCAAGATCCACCACGAAACGCGAAGGAGAAAGCGAGAAGGGATCCGTGGAGGCGTGGAGGACGAGCAGATTTCAGATTCGGGGTTCATCGCGTGCTTTCCGTGGATTCTCGAGGAAGGACTCTAGGTGGTGCCACTGCTGGGCGTAACTAGGTTCATCGTCCACGTCGGTAAAGGCAAGTGGAAGTAGTTGTATTGTTAAGCTATACATTGTTGTTTGCTTCGCCTTCATTATAAACTCCAATTACAGCAATCATACACGGTTTAATCACTTGCTTTGAGGTAAGGTGAAGAATGATGTTGTTTACCGGATGAATTGTCTAAACATTTCATCTCTATGATATTTGTTTTCTATCCATGCTATATGATGATATGCAAACATGTGGACTCAGTGGGAGGAGTTATATGATGATATGCAAACATGTGGACTCAGTGGGAGGAGTTATGAATGAATTCATGCATGAAGCATTAACTGCATAATCATGCATTGGAAGTTTGTCGACGCCAACAGGCGCGATCGTGCAGGTACAACACCGTGTGTTCTGAGAAAGGGCACGGTGAGGAGGAACATGGCATAAGCATGTGCATCAATCATATGCATTTCTTGAAGTGGTGTGGACTCTTTGATGTGGTATTGTATATGAGGAATGTGGAATGTTAGATATATGGTGGATGTGGTATTGTATATGAGGAATGTGGAGCGTTAGATATATGGTGGATGTGGTATTGTATATGAGGAATGTGGAATGCTAGATATATGGTGGGCGTTTTATTGGTATTAGTTGTTACGCTTCTTTGAGATTACCCAATCTCACTACTTGCTTTGTTTTGATGTTTTCGAGTAGCGACGTGAGTCGTAAGCATGAAGGGTGGGCTAGCAACACAATAATTTTACGATGTCATCACGACTCTCATGATCTAGTGCTTTAAATAATTCATTAGTTGGATGAAATTTTATTTCATATAGACCCATTGTTGTTCCCTTTAAACTTGTTCTCGTTTATGGTTGTCCCATTAGAGATGTGTTATATTTGTGGTTGATACCTGGTTGAATTAGACTCGTTGTCTCTAGTATTGATGTCGTGATATTATTCCTATTTGAATTGCTTCCGTATTGTCCTGTTTTAGGGAAATCTTTTCGAATTTTTCTTGTACAACAATTGAGATTTATGGGGTGTTACTGATTGGTATCGTGAGCGGGTTGTAGGTCCCTGGAAAGTGTATTTAGTGTCATACTATAGGTTCAACCTAAAATATGAAGTGGGATAATCTAGAAACATGGCTTAGGTTTTACTTAAAACTTTGCCATAGGATAGCAACATTAAAACTTGTGTAAGTGGAATAATTAATCTAAAACTTGACACACTCTGTTGCACAGTAGGAATGGGTCTGGGTACCGTTGCTTTACGCTTAAATGTTGTATTTAAGCTTTGATGTTGAATGTTATATTTGGTAATATATGTTGCTATGTTTATGAAAGAATTGATTGTGTTGATACATTTGAGATTATGTGGGTTGTGGTGCCGAAAGGGTTTCGGTCACCTTCTGTTGTTTGTAGTAATGATGGGTTTGACGGTGTGGCCGGTTAGTGCCATCACCGATGGACTTTTAACCTCCTGTTGGGAGAGTGCTTATCCTTTCTGTCGTAGATTGGGTAGTTGGTTGGAGTCGAGTAGTAGAGTTGTTTGTGGATTGACCCTCCGAATTTCCTTTGCCGTTTTGACGAACGGTTTTGGTTGGTTTTTGATTGGTTGAAATAAAAGAAAAAGTGTTCGGTTTTGGATACTCACCGATAGTTCTTTTGGTGGTTTTGGTTTTGTCTTCTTTGGTTGAAGACAAAAGAAGAATTTAGGGTTGCGCCTCTTTTGGTCGCCTTGCCCGACTTTGGCCTTGATTTGTTGTTTGCCTTATAGAGAAACTTATAGATTGATTCTTGGGTTACCATTCTCCAATTTGAAAAGAAGTTATTGAAGTTTCGATGAAAAATCTAAGTCGCATGGATTTAGGTGTCAAGGTTTTGGCGGAAAGGATGTGGTTGATCGGTTGCTTTACGGAGAAAGTTTTCAATTTATTCTTGTGTTTGTCTTTCTCCGAGGTTTAAAAGAGTTATTGCGGTGTTGTGCGGCACCTTGTTGTCGGGGCCTAAGTGGTGTTTGATCGCAATGATGACTTGCTTGGGAATTCATCTTTGAAAAACCGTTTGTTCCGTGAAAGTTTGAAGTTTGGGGTTATAGCCTTATCTGAAAAAAAAAGATTTGGTTAATCGCTTGGTTTTCCCTCTTGCAACCATCTTCCTTCGCGGAAGTTGTTGATCTCGAGAGTTGTGGAGTAGTTGCGTGTCGGCGATTGGGAATTTAAGAGTTGACTTCTCTTGTGATTTGTGGTTGAGCTTTCCGGAAGGAAAGGTGTTTTGGGTGTTGTTCTTTTCTGGAGCAATTTTGGTTTCCTTAAGAGTTGGGTGCGTGATTCACGCGGATGTTTAAGAAGTTAAGTGTATGACGAGAAGTTAGAGTTTTCGGATGATATGAGCTAGTGGTTCGGTTAAAGCGAATTTGTTGTTTGTTTAAAGATAAACTAAAATATTGTGTTGATAAGAGATGATTAAGCGAGGCGTCGGGTGATCCAAAGTGAAAGTTGATTAGTGGTGTGTGCAAAGTGATGCGGGTTATGGAATCTAATGGATGTTTGAGATTAGTTAGCATAGAATGTCTCGGTTGATGAACTTGTTATAGCAAGAAGATGGTGTGAAATTCTGCCTCTTGTAGTGGTGGGTCGATTAATATTGTGGGTCGACAATATGACTTAAAATACGTGTAATCAATTAATGAGGATATATGGAATGATTGTAGGAAATGTTGAATTATTCTTGATAGATGTGCATGCAGGATCCGTATTTATGAGGGATGTCTAGTGGAGATCGTGTCGCGTGGTTAGTATTAATTATTGGTGGAATGAACTGGTGATATGGAATATGTGACTTAGGGATTATACCCAGGGTAATTGTTGATTACGCCGGAATAATTGTAAAGAGATGTGTGCTACGCTTGGGATAATAAGTTGCATGAATAATGGTTCGTCATGGTTAGTAGACCAAAAGAAGTTGTTGATATGCGTCTTATGTTGGGTTAACTGATAAGTTAATTGTGCTGGAGTTGTGGGAACGTGGTTCTCCTTGTCGATTGTCATACGGTAGATATGGTCTATGGTTCGTTGGTAATATAATCAGTTGTGGTTATATGAACAGTAAAAAGTGATTTTATTAAGAGCAGATGTTGTAGCTTGTGTGCAAATTGATGTTGGACTTGTCGGGATTTGGGTGATTATGACATCCGTATTGGCTAAGAGTATTGGAATGTGAGTAATGGTGGGATTTGAGTCGAACTTTCTTTTGAAGGTTTACTGATTCAAATGAAGGTATAAATTTTAGGGAGTGCTTGCCTCTTGGTTTAGGCGTCTTGATTAGTGTGCAAGAAAATCTCCCCTCATTAAGTGGCATTTTGTCAAGTTACAAACTTGACTCCGATGATTGGAATTATGGATGAAAGAGTAGTATTTGAAGTAACCGGCTTATGGGTTCCAAATGTGGTGTGGTATTGAACCATGCCAATCTTTGGATTTGGGCTAATCTGTTTAGTCTATGCTATGAGTATGGATTAACACCCAAAGCGTTGGAGTGGGGCGCTCTCTTTAGCGTTCAACTGATTTATCTTTGGTAACCCTGGAGTTAAGCGCTTAAATTGTAATTCTATCGTGACTAGAGTTGGATTTATTTGGGAAACGTGTGTGGTGTTTGCGAGCGTTTCAAAAAGGTGAATCTTACGATTGTTTCATAAGTGATTTTGTTGGTAAGGTGTACCCTGCTGGGGATGTGTTTCCTTCTCTTTAAGAGAATTGGTAGCGGTTATTAGGCGTAGATGTTTGATTTGAGAGTTGATGCTATCTTACATTATTGGCTTTGGTTAAAATGCGATGTTTTGCACGCATTGCGTCTGATGGTTGTTGGGTTGTGATGCGATATGGTATTTTTTTTCGGTTAACGCCGTCGTAGTTTATGCGAATTTGAGCAACCATCGATGTTGTTGGGTGTCAATCATGTGACAAAGAGAATGAAGTCTCTTTGTGAATGGTTAATGGGTATCGTGGTTACATGACGAATAAATGGTGAAAAAGACTCATGACATCGTTTTTATAAGCATAAAAGAGTTGTTGAGCCAGGACGGTGAGAAAGTCATATAGAGATATATGACTAATCCGGAGTGCTCTTGAAGAATTCGCATTCGTGTTATGAATCGAGATTTCCATTGCTCTCTAGCATGAAAAGGAATGAATGGGTAAATGCTAGTATTCAATCTATTTTAAATAGTTGGAGTATGTTGTGTGGTGGTAATTTTGTTATCACCTAAGGGTAGCCAAAAGTAATGTTATTGGTTGATGTTTATGCCCATTTGTTGATATTGATGACTTGGTAGGGTTGTTAATTGTTGGAAACCATTGGTCCAATAGAAAAAAAAATGTAAAACTGTGGAATTATGTCGAGTACATGTTGTGATTGGGATGAACATTGGATAACAATCATGATGAGGTAGTATAGAATGGAAGACGTTTTGTTAATCATCATAAACTGTATTTATAAATGTTGGGTATTGGTTTTTTGTTGAAGATCAATTTTTTTGCAAGGTTCTAACCTCGTTTGTTCAAATAGCTGGTGGTCTTGGAGTGTATGTCTCACCTGGTTTGTCGTCGTCTTGAATACGGCGAACCACGAGAGAGGGTTGTGGTGTGAAAACACGTTTGTGCGTGGGAGATGAAGAGGGTTCTAGAGGCGGTACCGTTTTCTTACGGAGAGTGGTTGGAATAAGGAGTGCGAGACCGTTTTCTTTCATGGTCTATTTGGGAATTGAAGTGAAGGTGGAAACGTGAGAGGTTGCACTCTGTTGAGCTAAATCAACATTTTCTCGCTAGTGTTGGATTTGAGAACTCGCTTGTCGTTTATTCCGGTTTGAGTCTTTGTGTGAATGTTTTGTGTTGCAAAGAAGTCTTTTGTCCTTTGGGGACTTTGTTGTTGATTTTTGGTGTGTCTTAGATTCGGGGACGAATCCTTTTAAGGTGGGGAGATTGTGATGCCCTAGAATTTGAGAGCAATCCTAGGGTTTTCTTTCTTGATTGTTCCGGAAAGAAAGAGGGTTTTGTCGGGGAATAAAACAATTGAAGAATATGCGGCAATTTAATATTAAAAATTGGAGTTTTGGGCTAGTTTCCATTGGTGAGGCAACTGGGCCTGGGCCTGAATTTCTTTTCCCCTCTCCTCTCCATGCCTTGGTGGGGCGGCCCACCACCCCCCCTTAAGTGGCGCCACCTCCCCCTTTGCCCTAGGGCACCTCCCCTTCCTCCCCCTAGCAGCCGCCACCCTCTCCTCTTCCTCCCCTGCGTGGTGGCTCAAGATCCACCACGAAACGCGAAGGAGAAAGCGAGAAGGGATCCGTGGAGGCGTGGAGGACGAGCAGATTTCAGATTCGGGGTTCATCGCGTGCTTTCCGTGGATTCTCGAGGAAGGACTCTAGGTGGTGCCACTGCTGGGCGTAACTAGGTTCATCGTCCACGTCGGTAAAGGCAAGTGGAAGTAGTTGTATTGTTAAGCTATACATTGTTGTTTGCTTCGCCTTCATTATAAACTCCAATTACAGGCAATCATACACGGTTTAATCACTTGCTTTGAGGTAAGGTGAAGAATGATGTTGTTTACCGGATGAATTGTCTAAACATTTCATCTCTATGATATTTGTTTTCTATCCATGCTATATGATGATATGCAAACATGTGGACTCAGTGGGAGGAGTTATATGATGATATGCAAACATGTGGACTCAGTGGGAGGAGTTATGAATGAATTCATGCATGAAGCATTAATCGCATAATCATGCATTGAAGTTTGTCGACGCTTGGCGTCTTGCGACCGTGCCGTACAACACCGTGTGTTCCTGAGAAAGGGCACGGTGAGGAGGAACATGGCATAAGCATGTGCATCAATCATATGCATTTTACTGAAGTGGTGTGGACTCTTTGATGTGGTATTGTATATGAGGAATGTGGAATGTTAGATATATGGTGGATGTGGTATTGTATATGAGGAATGTGGAACGTTAGATATATGGTGGATGTGGTATTGTATATGAGGAATGTGGAATGCTAGATATATGGTGGACGTTTTATTGGTATTAGTTGTTCTGCTTCTTTGAGATTACCCAATCTCACTACTTGTCGTTTTGATGTTTTCGAGTAGCGCCGCGTGAGTCGTAAGCATGAAGGGTGGGCTAGCAACACAATAATTTTTCTGATGTCATCACGACTCTCATGATCTAGTGCTTTAAATAATTCATTAGTTGGATGCAATTTTATTTCATATAGACCCATTGTTGTTCCCTTTAAACTTGTTCTCGTTTATGGTTGTCCCATTAGAGATGTGTTATATTTGTGGTTGATACCTGGTTGAATTAGACTCGTTGTCTCTAGTATTGATGTCGTGATATTATTCCTATTTGAATTGCTTCCGTATTGTCCTGTTTTAGGGGAAATGCTGTCGAATTTTTCTTGTACAACAATTGAGATTTATGGGGTGTTACAGGTATAGACTCCTCTTCAACTGGTGTTGTATTGCAGCAAGGGTGAGTACTTGGTACTCAGCAAGTCATGCACAGAATGCGGCTAATAAACTACATGCATGGCTTAATACAAAGGAGTGGATCAAGGTATATTTACAGTAAAGAGCATTTAACAAGTATCATAAGTAGTTTTGAAAGCAGTAAAGACAAGTATAGCATCAATAACTTTTCCAGGAGTTAAATAAACATCTTTCCCGATTCTAATCCACATTTCCATCAACATCATTATTAAACCAAACCCAACCTTTCAAGACCAAATTATTTTCAAGTAAGTCTAACCCTTAACTGTAATTCCCGAGCGATGTCCAATACCGCGGACACGGTTATTTGAATAGATTTTACACTCTGCAGAGGTTATGCACTTTACCCACAAGATACAGCCAAACACCTCAAAGGCGAGTGTCCGTAACAGAGTCTTTCGGAAACTTCTAACAGCACAAGTGGTCCTCCCCGGTGATTGCACGCTAACCCTTCCCTTAGCGAAGGCGAAGTTTAGGCCAATCCACCGTTAGATGGGTACCTGGCCGCAGCCCCGGTACGCTCCCCCGTACAACTACACAAAGGGTGTAGTTGACATCCTGAGGTCCCACAGGTACGTTATTAGCAACTTAATCAACTAGGTCCGTCCCATTACAGACATGTGGTTGCACGTTTGACTCAGTTCAAAGGCTTGCAAGGTTAAGTCCTTAGGGTGACCAGGGCAAGACTACCCGAAGAACCAAATCGACGTTCCCGGTGCCACAACTGGCCCACCCGATCATTCTTGCCACATGCCCCGGTCGAAAACTATTTATCAAGCCCCAGTTGATTACCATGCACCACGTGCCATCAACATCACATGATACCTTCCCAAAACAGATTCAATATATCATTAAGTCAATATTAACATTTGATTGTCCAAAAATCATGTCATGAGCACGTAGCAGGTCTAAGCAACATACTACAACGATCTAAATTCCCATGTTGGCAATTTAGTAATGTCCAACTATTTAATCCTCAACTAGGGTGATAAGGGATCATGGCACATATTTAATTAACCAAGGTGTCATAGAACAATTTGGCATTTATCTAATTTCTCATAATTAAATAAAGTATTTTCTAATTAAACTAGCATGCAATAGTTTAAACCAATTTAATTTGAAAATGGGGTCAACATGGTCAAAGCACAACTTGCCTTCAAAAAGTACTTGTTCTTGGTCCTGAGCTGGCTCCTGGGTCAACACTTCACCTTCGAAGCCTTCGGGCACTTCAACGTCTACTCGTAAAGCGTGCAAATAGCAATAAATAAATGAACAGTAGACAAAAAGTATCCAAACATCCAAATAAAGTTCACAAATAGAGAGAGCATAATTTTATGAATTTTTAGAAACTGGAATCGTCAAATTCGGAGTTTAAATGCAAAAGTTATAACCGTTTAAAGTTTAAAGAAAGCATTAATTAAATAAAAACAGAGAATTAATCATAATAAAAAATTAATTAAAATTCATATTTTAGTAGGTCTCATTTTTATGAAGATTTAGAAATTTGAATCACTCAATTCGGAGTTGAAACGCAAAAGTTATAAGCGTTTGAAGTTTGAATCCAATTTTGAAATCAATAAACCGAATTAATAAATCATTTTCTTTTTCGGAAATTAATTATTGCGTCAGCATTGACACGCGTCAGCCCCTTGTTGGTCCACGTCAGTCCTGTTGACGTCAGCACCGGCCGAACCCCACGATGACGTTAGCATGGCGTCATCATGCCACGTGGCGCTTCCTGGAGCAGCCACGTCGACTCCGGTGCATGGACCCGGTTCACGCACGCGTAGCGTGTTGCTGACAAGCGGGCCCGCCCTGTCAGCGGCTTGCATTCACGCCCGCGTGGGCGCGGCTGACGTGTGGGCCCTCTGACACGCGGGTCCCGCGTGTCAGAGACACGCTCCCACTCGCGGGCGCTGACCGCGCTGACCGCGACGGTCGGCCTCCCGGCCACCTGTCTAGATCTCGGCCGTTGATTTGAAAATCAACGGCCCAGATTGGATCTGGGTTCACGTGTAGGAAAACTACTCGGCTGATCTGGATCGTTCGATCTTGATCGGACGGTCAAGATCCAATCTAAGGTTTACAACGCAGCTAACCCTAACCGTTCGATCTATATCTAACGGCTGAGATCTATCCTAGCTCAGTGCGGTTTAGGCTACGTGGCACAATCTAAACAATTGGATCTAGATCCAACGGTTGGAAATAGATCTGAGGATTTTAACGTGAAAACTCACCGAGGGTGACGTGACGCGATGTGGGCCCTTGGATCTGGATCGGACGGTGGAGGGGGTTCGATCGACGGCGATGGCACGCGGCGGAGCAAGGTCACCGGAGACGGGGACGACGACACGCCCGACTGCGTTGCGGGGCCTCTCCAGCGAAGTGAGTGGTACTCACCGACGCGGCGTGACCTCGCGGTTCCGGATCTGGGCTCAACGGCGGCGGCAACGGCGCAAAACCGCGGCGGAACGCACGGCCAACTACGGCGAGCGATTGCGGCGCAACCACGGCGGCTTGAGCTCGGCGGGCTAGGGCTACGGGTGCGCACAGAAGTCGGCAACACGACAACGGCGTCGGCGCATTAAATAGGGCCCTCGGCGTCCGTGAAACGCGCGGAAACCGAGGCCCACTCCGTTGCGGCGGTGGAATCCAAATTGGATTCGGATTGGCTGACGTGGCTCAACGTCAACCGTTGGATCAAGATCCAACGGTGTGGGGGTTTGGGTGCGGGTCTGGCTCGGGCGAGCTGGCTGGCTCGGTCGGGCTCGGGTTCGGGCGACGTGGCTCAATCTCGGCCATTCGATCTTGATCGGACGGTCGAGATGGTTAGGGTTAGGCGACTGGGTTCGACCGAATCAGCTGGCTCGGGTCGGACTCGAGTCTGACTCGGACCCGGGTCCGGTCGGATGAACAGTACAAACCAACTCGCATTTTCCAGCGATTAAATAATCCAATTAATTTCTCAGAAATTCATTTAATTCATTAAAAATAGCAAAAGACTCAGAAAAATTCCAGAAAAATTCTGGAAAATATTTTGGACTCAAATAAAATATTTCCAACAAAATTTTATTTGCAAAGTTAAATTCTTTAATTATTTCAAAAGGGAATAAATTCAAATAAATTCCAAATAAATCTAAATAAATTCCAGAAAATTCCAAAAATTCACCAATGTGCCAAATCACACATGAATTTAAGAAAAGCAAAATTTTGGGGTGTTACAGAGCTCAACTCTCAAATTTCCAACTTTGATAGCCCAAAACTCTTCAAGAAACCCTAAGAACTATACTTCCAAGAAGGAAGATGGATGCACTAGGGAAAACCAAATGTTCAACTAAACCTTTTTCGATAAAGATTCAAACTTAGCTCCTACCTAACTCAAGGTCTGCACCTCCAACGCTTTTCTTAGATAGGGAGAACAACAACCACATAAGTTTCCTCCCCAAGATAGTCCATAATAACCACAAAACCGGGTGACAAAGCAAAAATTGCGACCAAACGATGCGCAACACACAACTCTTCTTCTTCGTCTTCAACCAAGGAAGACAAAACCACAAGCCGCCTACGGAACAATCCGCGAGAATCCAATACCCAAACACTTTTCTTTTGATTTCAATCAACTAAAACCAAGAAAACCAACCAAACCGATCGTTAGAACGGTAAAGAACATCCGAAGGAATCCACCACCAACTCTTCTATTTGTCTCCAATCAACTACCCGATCTACAACAAAAAAGGTAAGCACTCTTTCCCCACAAGGGGTTAATAGTTCTTCGGTGATGGCTTTAACCTGCCATACCATCAAACCACAACCTTACTATAAACAAAAAGAGGTGACCGAAACCCCTTCGGCACCACAACCCCACTTCTTCACAAAAACAAGAACAATTCAATCAATTATCTCATAAACCTAGCAACATGCATCATCAAATGAAGCATTCAACATCAAAGCTTAAATACAACATTTAAGCGTAAAGAAGCGATACCCATACCCTTTCCTACTGTCCATCCATGTGTGTCAAATTTTAAATTAGTTATTCCACTTACACAAATTTTTATGTTGCTATCTTATGACAAAGTTTTAAGTATAACCTAAGCCATGTTTCTAGGTTATCCCACATCAAAATTTTAGTTAACCCTATGGTATTTCACTAAGTTCATACACCACGGACCTGAAACTCGCTCTGATACCAACTGTAACACCCCGGCATCTAGTATGCCTAAATGTTACCAAAAATAGACTAAACAACATCTAATTACCACAAGTAAAGATAAATTACAGCAAAGGAGTAAATGCTAAAACCGAAAATTTCGGCAGCATCTCCTTTGTTTTTCCATGAATTGAAGCAACAACAATATTAACATATCAAGATAGCATAATGAACGATAGCAATAACATGACAATCAGGAATTTTAGCCACCATACCACTAAGGATATAAGCCTAACCGTCACATGTCAAATATGGACTAATCATTTACTCATGACGACCATCGAAGCATCAAAACCACAATTTAGTTCTGTCGGTGTTTCGAGCACCGACAATATGATTTTTTGGTCTAGGGGGGTCGCGCGTTCCCTTCCTCGAATGGCCTGACTCAAGGGAGCCCAAACTGTATATTGGATCAATTTGAATATCCCTATTTGGTTTGTTATTGTGTATATGCCTTTCCGAGGTATTACAATCGCCACTTCCAAGAGGAAGTTAGGGTTTGTTCGTTGTCCAAGTGTTCTCTCAAAATGTTCTCACACAATGTTCTCACACACCCCCCACACCCCCTGTTCTCCCTTATATAGACGGGAGCGGCGGGTTACACGGGAGCTCCTCTAAATAAAGGAAAAAAAAGAAGGAGAAGGGGTGTCTTGTCTCGGGGTTTGATCTTCGGCTGGCGTCCGACCGGCCTCCACCTCCCCGCGTGCTTCTTCGGTAGGCTTGCGGTGGAAGGAAGGTTTCGTCTTGTCGGGGGGGACGTGACGCGCCGTCCCGTACGCATGTCAGGCGACTGGTTTTAATGGCGAATGACCCTTGAGGCCTTGGGAGGGAACGTTCCCTCCTGTTGCGTGTCAGAGCGATGGGACCGGAGCCTGATTTCGCAGGCGGCTCCCCTGATACCTTGGGAAGGAGCCACCTACCCTGACACGGACATCTCCGGACGTCGCGTTTGGCAGGGCAGGTACTCGAGTGCCGGAACGCCCAACCGGGGGGCTCTCTGACCCGGGCGTTCGGAGAAGGTTTCACGGGGTGTTCGAGCTGAAGCCTGGTCGGGGACCGAGCTTCTCTGCAACCCATAGGTCTCCGGCTGGAGCTGGGCCTTGAAGACAGCCCGCTCGTGGTTCTGGGCTGCTGGGAATACCCATGGTATAAGTATTCGTCAGTAGCCCCCGAGCCCCCGACCGCGCTCTCGTCAGAAGCGATCGGGGGTTTAGCTTCGCCTTGGCAGACTCGTTCTGCCAATTGTTCCGGGTGCGCGCGAGCGCACCCGGTGGGTGTAGCCCCCGAGCCTCCGAGCGGGTCGGAGAGCCGGTCGGAGGGTTACCCAGTCGGAGCTATTCCAGCCAAGCGCGTGCGACGCGCACTCGACTAGTTGCTTCTTGCTGGGGTGCGCGTGAGCGCACCCTACGGGTGTAGCCCCCGAGAGGGTCGGAGAGCCGGTCGGGGGGGTTACCCGATCAGATCTGACTTGGCCAAGCGCGTGTGACGCATGCTCGACCAGTCGTCCCTTGCTGGGGTGCGCGCGAGCGCACCCGTAGGGTGTAGCCCCCGAGCGGGCCGGAGAGCCGGTCGGGGGGTTACCCGGTCGGAGTTGAACCAGTCAAGCGTGTGTGAGGCACACTTAACCGGTAGCTTCGGGCTTCCGTCATTGGGTCGCCTTTGTTGGAAGTTGAAGTCGGCCGCTTCATAAGGGGCCAACCACTTGGGCCTTTCGCTGTCCAGGAGCCTAGACGGCCCAGTGGGCCCCCGCCTTCTCCCTCCTGGTAACTGCAGTGCAGTGGGCCCATGAGTCGGAGCGGATGAGCTATGGCGGTTGCTCTGAGGTGACGTCGCCTCGGCTTCTGCCACCGTATTTCGAATTAAATGCGAAGCCGTGGGTGCAGAGTGAAGCGCCTCCTCGATCGACGAAGTGGCTGTTTGGATTCTGCCGTTTCATTTCCCGCGCTCGCCTATAAAACGGGGGGGGGGGTGAGCGGTTTCCACCATTGCCTCCCACGCGCTGCTTCCTTTGTTTTTGTTTCCTTCTTGCTTCAGTATCCTTCTTCTCTCGAGCGTTGATGGCGAGTGGAGGTGACGATGCTGGGGGCGGCCGCGGGGGCGGGAAGCATTCTGCATTTGCGAACCTGCTGGGCTCGTACCGTCAACGGCCCCGTACCGACGCCGGGACCTCCGCTGGTGCGGCGAGGGGCGAGCTCGTGCTGCCCTCGTCCTCCTTCCGCGTGCAGGATCCGCCTCTGGGGTGAGTTTCCGTCGTCGATTTTTGGGTTGAACTTTGATTCTTTTTCTCACTCTAGCTCATTTTTCTTGCCTTCTTTAGTGCTTCCGGCTCGGGCATTCATTCACCGCCAGCGGCGCCTTCGTCGGCGGCCGCGGCTGTGGTGGGAGGAGCGGATGCTTCAGGCGCCACCGCCCATGCCGTCCCGCCCGCCCTGGGCGACCCTTCCGAAATAAGGTTGCGGGCGGCCGCCCTGGCGGACGCGCTGAAGAGGCTCGAGGCCACCTTGGCTTCCCAGGCTGAGGTTGTTAGTGCTTGCAAAGCGGAGGTGCTGGCCCAGCAGGCTCATGCTGAGGCGGCCGAGGCGGAGCTCACCTCGACACGCCAGGAGCTTGCCACCATGCTTCGCCCTGCCTTTGAGGGCATGGCCAAGGCCCTGGCGCCGCTGAACGTGTGGCTGGAGGAACCCTCAGAGTCTACTGTGGCGCAGTACACTCTTGGGTTCGTCCAAGCGGCCGGGGCCTTGGCCGCATTGCCCCACACTCTCCGCCAGTGCTCGGTCCGAGAGGGGCGGAACACCGCGCTTGTGGTGGCGGAGCACGTGCTGGCTCGGTGCGCCAGCCGTGATGCCTCCTTCGACCCGGTGGTGGTTGTGGACGGGCACGAGGGGGACGCGGGCTGCGCCCAGCCGGGCGTTCAGATGGCGGCGGAGATACTGGCGCAGCGGCTGCGCATGGAGGTCCTGGGCGCCTCCTTCAAGAGCGCTGATGACGATGACGACGAGGGCGGCGCCTAGGATCGCACACCTGGGAGCTTTTTAGAGCTCGCCCCGTCGTCATCCTTTGTTTGTGTGTTTTGGTGTCTTTTTTGTCTTAAGCAGCTGTCGACTGGACATCTTTGTACTTGTCTTGACAAATGGAAACGGGTGATAATCCTTGCTTCAGCAGACGCTTCTGGCGCCACTCGTAGCCGTTATGAACCTCGTAAGGTCCCCGAGCATAGGTCGACGTTGTCGTAGCCGGGTTGCTGCCGTCTTCCTTTCCCCATGCTAACATTGGTAGTGGCGGTGTTGCCTTGGTTCAGCTTGTCACAAGAGCCATCGAGCTTAGGGTCCTGTCGTAGACCACCCCTCGAAGGATCGCCCGGCGGACACCATCGCGGGACGCTCTCCACCAGGGGTAGAGATCACGTTAGACCATTTCACTTTACAGCGAAACGATTTTAGCAAGTAACGCACTAGGGCTCTTGTGCTTCGACCTTTGCAATAAGCGAGGCACGAAAGAAAGCGGGCTGCTCGGGTGCGAAGCGCTCCGATGGCTTGCGCGAGGGAGGGGTATTCCCAATTTAGCCAAGGATCGCCGCCTCTCGGGCACTTCCTTCTTCTGCAGGACATTACTTCGGAACCGTAGCCGTCGGGGCATAGGTCATAACGCCTGAGTCGAGAGGGTTACCGTTGGGTGGAATCCGAGGGTTAATCGGGTCACCGCCTCGTGTAAGCGCAGGGAGCGGCTATCCTTCTTGTGCTCGCATGGGATGAGGATGTTCTAGTACGGCCTCGGACTACTCCATTAGGGCACTTCCTTCTTCCACGATGCACTACTTCGTAACCGTAGCCGCTGGGGCGTAGGCCGTAGTGTTCAGGTTGAGAGGGTTACCACCGAGGAGAGTCCGGAGGTTGGTCGGATTTCCTACCCAGGTGGGCGCAAAGAAAGGCGGCCGAGATCTGGTTTCTTAGCGCGACGAAATTTATGCAAAGGACTTTCTGCGAGTCGCGTAAGTGGCTCTGGCCGACTAGGCCAATCTAAGTGCTGCCTTTTGTCTGCCTTTGCGTTTCTCGTTGCGATAGGCACTTGGCAACCATAGTTGTAAGAACTGCGGGGTTGCTCAGGCGTAGGTTGCCATGTTTATCGTGCTTAAAAGAAATGAAAACAGATCTTAGACTTAGACTGCACTCTTTGCGGGAACGGAGTATTCCCGACCGGCTTGGAGGTCGCCCCCCTCGAGCGTCTGCTTCTTCCGCGAAGCGCTACTTCGCAACCGTAGCCGCTGGGGCGTAGGCCGTAGCGCTTGGGTCGAGAGCGTTACCGCGAGGGGGAGCCAGGTGGTCGCTCGGGTCACCGATCAGAGCGAGAGTGTGAGCAAAGCGCCGACTTGCGTTGCCGACTGATAATGAGTGGTTCTACTGGATGGCACCTTTTACCGCAGAGTTTGCTTTGCGACTGTAGCCATAGGGGCGTAAGCCGTAGCACTCGGGTCGAAAGGGTTACCGAAGGGTAGGGCCAATATTGCCGGCCGGGAAACCGACCCAAGTGGGTATGAGCAGCCCCCGAGTGGGGCGTGAGGACTGGTTCGTAGTCGTCACACGCCGCTGAAAACTCGGGAGGTGAGAAGGAAGTGCGATAGAAAAATTCGAGGGACAAGGTTGACTTATCTTTTGTGTGGTTGGTTTTTGGTCGGAGATGGCGCGGGGCGCTCCTGCTTCGGAGCCCGGCCGCTGGCGCTTCGTCAGGAAGAAGATGCTTAGTGCGTCCGGCGTACTCCTCTTTTTTTTTGGCTTCGCAAAGGCCGCAGCGTCCGGGATGAGGAGGATGGCAAGAGGGCGACCAGTGGCTCGGTCGAATCATTGAGCGGTTACAAGCTTCGCGAACTGAAAGCCTCTCGAGCAATACAACGATAGAAACAAATTGTCTAAGGATAAAATTTCCTTAGCTGTTCTATGTTCCAAGCGTTGGGGATAATGTTGCCCTTGGGATCTTTGAGGCGAAAAGTGCCGGGTCGGAGGACCTCCACAATGGTGAAGGGACGTTCCCATGGCGGAGAAAGCTTGTGTTTATCTTTGTTGGACTGGACTTGGCGTAGAACCAAGTCGCCGACACCGAAGGACCGGCTACGAACCTGGCGACTATGTTACCGCCGAAGGGTCTGTTGATACTTTGCATATCGCAGGGTGGCGACGTCGCGTAATTAGTCCAGCTAGTCGATGGCGTCTTGCTGCGCTTCGAGCCCCTGAGTCTCGTCGTAGGCTTGAAGTCTTGGGGCACCGTATTCCAGGTCGGTCGGGAGAACAGCTTCTGCCCCGAATACCAGGAAGAACGACGTGAACCCGGTTGACCGGGTTGGCGTGGTCCGCAGGCTCCAGAGAACAGAGGGCAGCTCGGCCGCCCATCGTCCCGCGAATGTCTTCAGTCGACTGAAGATTTGCGGCTTTAGCCCTTGGAGGACCATGCCGTTTGCTCGTTCCGCCTAGCCGTTGGCTCGGGGATGCGCTACTGCTACCCAGTCGACACGGATGTTGAAGTCATTGTAAAACTCGAGGAACTCCTTCCCCGTGAATTGCGTTCCGTTGTCGGTAATGATGGAGTTAGGGACTCCGAATCGGTAGACGATGTCGCGGAAGAAGTTCGCCGCTTGAGCCGAGGTGATGGTTGCTAGCGGCTTTGTCTCTATCCATTTGGTGAACTTATCCACCGCGACAAGTAGATCAGTGAAGCCCCCGGGCGCCTTCCTGAAGGGCCCGACTAGATCAAGTCCCCAGACCGCGAATGGCCAGGTGATAGGGATTGTTTGTAGAGCCTGCGCCGGGAGATGCATCTGCCGAGCAAAGAACTGACATCCTTCGCAGGTGCGGACGATCTGTTCGGCGTCGGCCACGGCGGTCGGCCAGTAGAAGCCCTGTCGGAAGGCTTTCCCTACCAGGGACCGTGGCGCGGCGTGGTTGCCGCAGATGCCGCCGTGGATGTCGATCAGCAACTCCTTGCCCTGGTCGGTCAATATGTATCTCTGGAGAACCCCGGAAGGGCTTTTCTTGTAGAGCTCTTTCTCGACCAGGACAAAGGATTTCGCCCTTCAAGCGAGGCGCCGGGCCTCGGTTGGGTCAGCGGGGAGCGATCCGTCCTCCAGTCGGGCGATGAAGGGCTCCCTCCAGTCGGAGTCGATGGTGAGCACGCTTCGATTCAACCCAGGCGGGCCTGAGCCCGACTGCTCAGCAGTCGGGGTGGTCTCTTTCAGGGGGTCGGATGCGCTCTCGACTGTTGGATCCAACCGGATGGATGGCTTGTGAAGATCGGAGACGAAGATCCCAGGAGAGACCAGTCCCCTGCTGGAGGCGAGGTTGGCAAGTGCGTCAGCTTCGCTGTTGCAGCGTTTGTAGCTGTGGTGAAGCTCAAAACCCTTGAACCTTTCCTCGGGCTTGCGCAATTCCAAGCAATAGGCCGCCATGCCAGCGTCGCGAGGATCCGTGGCCTTCATTACTTGGTCGACAACGAGCTTGGAGTCGACATGGATGTAGAGTCGCCGGGCACCGAGGTCGGCAGCGATCTGGAGACCGTTGACCAAGGCCTTGTACTCGGCGACATTGTTGGTCGCGTCGAAGAGCAGTCGGATGGCGTACTGAAGCTTGTTGCCAAGCGGGGAGACGATGACGACTCCCACCCCTGCTCCGTTCTTGGTATAGGACCCGTCGAAGTACATCGTCCAGTACTCCGGGTCTTCCATCGTTGGCAGAGCTTGAGCTTTGGTCCACTCGGCGATGAAGTTGGCCAGGACTTGAGACTTGATCACCATCCTGGGGACGTACGACATGTCAAGGCCGTTGAGCTCGAGCACCCATTTGGCTATCCTCCCCGTGGCATCACGGTTGTGGACGATCTCGCCGAGTGGTGAGGAAGTCACCACTGAGACTGGGTGTCGGTCGAAGTAGTGGACCAGCTTCCTCTTCGCGATGAGCATCGCATACAGCAGCTTCTGTATCTGCGGGTACCGGGTCTTTGTTTTGGAGAGTACTTCGCTGACGAAGTATACTGGCCTTTGCACCTTGAGCACGCGGCCTTCCTCGGCTCGCTCTACGACGAGTGTCGCAATGACGACCTGGGTTGTGGCGGCGATGTAGAGGAGCAAAGGTTCCTGTGGCGTCGGGGCGACCAGCACCGGAGGCGAAGTCAGGAATGCCTTCAGTCGACTGAGGGCTTCCTGTGCTTTCTTGTGTCCAGACGAAGCGGTCGGATTTCTTCAACAGCTTGTAGAGTGGCATCTCGCGCTCGCTGAGGCGAGACACGAAATGGCTCAGGGCTGCGAGGCACCCCATCAGCCTTTGGACTCCCTTCAGGTTGTTGATCGGCCCCATCTTCACGATGGCAGAGATCTTCTCGCGGTTGGCTTCGATGCCGCGTTCGGAGATGATGAAGCCGAGCAGCTTTCCCTTCGGGACCCCGAAAACGCACTTCTCGGGGTTGAGCTTTATGCGGAACCGCCGAAGGTTCGCAAAAGTCTCCTCCAGGTCGGTGACGAGGTCGTCGGCCTTCCTGGTCTTAACAACGATGTCGTCGACGTATGCCTCGATGTTACAGCCTATTTGGTCGGAAAAACACGTCTGCATACATCGCTGGTATGTAGCTCCCGCATTTTTCAGACCAAATGGCATTGTTACGTAACAAAATGAGCCATACGGGGTGATGAAGGAGGTCGCGAGCTGGTCGGACTCCATTGCGATCTGGTGATAGCCCGAGTAGGCATACAGAAAGGAGAGGGACTCACACCCGGCGGTGGAATCCACTACTTGGTCGATGCGGGGCAATGGGAACGGATCTTTAGGACATGCCTTGTTCAGGCTTGTGTAATCAACGCACATTCTCCATTGCCCAGATTTCTTTTTTACAAGGACGGGATTGGCGAGCCACTCGGGGTGGCGCACCTCCCTTACAAATCCGGCAGCTAAGAGCTTGGCGATTTGTTCCCCGATGGCCTTGTGCTTTTCTTCATCGAAACGGCGCAGGCGCTGAGTGACTGGCTTGGAGCCCGGCCGGATGTTCAAGGAATGCTCGGCGACTTCTCTCGGGATTCCGGGCATGTCCGAGGGCCTCCATGCGAAGACGTCTCGGTTTGCTCGGAGGAAGTCGACGAGCACGCTTTCCTATTTGGCGGGGAGCGTGGATCCGACCCGCACTATCTTGGCGGGATCCTGGGGATCAACCGCGACCTCCTTCGTGTCCTCCGCGGACTTGAAGGAGCTAGGCCCCGACTTGCTGGAATCGGGGGAGGATCCGGGGACCTTTCCCTAGATGTCGGCGAGCTCGGCGGACGCGATGACTGCCGACGCCAGCTCACAACTGCTTTGCTCGTAGCTGTAGGTAAGCTGAAAAGACGAGGCCACGATGATGACTCCTTTTGGCCCCGGCATCTTCAGCTTGAGGTAAGTATAGTTGGGGACCGCCATGAACTTGGCGTAGCACGGCCTCCCCAGGATGGAGTGGTAGGAGCCGCGGAATTCCACAACCTCAAAGGTGAGGTTTTCGGTGCGGAAATTTCCCAGGCTCCCAAAGGAAACGGGCAGGTCGACCTGCCCGAGCGGATAGGCCTATTGGCCAGGGACGACGCCGTGGAAAGGCGCCTTGCTCGGTGGAAGACTCGAGCGAGGGACCCCTAGGGCATCAAGGGTCTCGACATACAGGATATTGAGGCCGCTTCCGCCATCCATCAGCACCTTGGTCAGGCGCTTCGTCCCCACGATGGGGTCGATGATGAGTGGGTAGCGTCCCGGATGCGGGACGCGGTTGGGGTGGTCGGCCCGATCGAACGTGATCGGGGATTCCGACCACCGCAGGTAAGTGGGCACGACGGGGGTCACCGTGTGGACCTCGCGGTAGGCGAGCTTCAGCCGATGCTTGTCAGCGTAGCATGCTGCTCCGCCGAAGATCATGAGGCAGTCGTCGAGCTGTGGGAACTCGTCGTTCGCCTCCTCCCCCTTGGCCCTGACATCTGGTGCCGGGTCCCGCTTCTTCCCCTTGCCCCGCGACGTCGTGGGATTTTCAGAAAGGAAGCGCTTCAGGACCTCGCAGTCCTGGTACTTGTGCTTGACAGGATAGGCGTGGTTCGGGCACGGACCATCCATCAGCTTTTTGAAACGGTCGGGTCCCTGCCGGACCTGCTGCTTCACAGGACGGTCGGTGGCAGCGACCATGCGGCCCTCGCGGCCTTGCTTCCCCTTCCGCTTCCGTTTGTCGGAGCGGTCGGAGGCGGCTTCGGCTTCGAAACCGGGTGCTCGGTTTGCCTTCTTCTTGTCGAAGATGGCCCCCATAGCCTCCTCACCGGAGGCGTGGTTTGTGGCGATGTCGAGGAGCTCCTTGGTGGTTCTGGGCTTAGCGCAGCCCAACTTGTGCACCAAGGCCTCGCAGGTGGTGCCGTAGATGAACGCCCCGACAACGTCGGCGTCGCGAATATCGGGGAGCTCATTGCACTGCTGGGAGAAGCGCCGGATGTAGTCCCGGAGCGTCTCCCCTGGCTGCTGTTTGCAGCTCTTCAGGTCCCAAGAGTTGCCAAGGCGTTTGTAAGTGCCTTGGAAATTCCCGACGAAAAGATCCGTCAGGTCCGCTCAACTCCTGATGGTGTCAGCGGGCAGATACTCGAGCCAGGCTCGAGCGGATTCTGCAAGGTAGATGGGGAGGTACTGGATGATGAAGAGATCATCAACCACTCCTCCCGCCCGGTAGGCGAGCCGGTTGTCTTCCAGCCAGACACTAGGGTTTGTCACCCCTGTGTACTTGGCTATATTGACCGGGGCCCGGAACCTAGCCGGGAAGTCCGCGTTGCGGATGGCACGGACGAACGCCCACGGTCCTGGGCCGTCGGGGACCGCACCACAGTGGTCGTGCCTTTCGCTGTCCGCGACCTGTGAATGGGCCGCCGCGTCGGCGGCCCTCCTCCTTGCTTCGAGGGTGGCGTGGACGTCACGGTTGTCCCCCAGGCGAAGGCGCACTGGGGTGCGTGATGCCTGGGGTCGCTCGTGCTGCGACGCCGTCTTCGCCGGGTCCTGCTGGTCCCGCGAGGACGAGCGACCCGGGCGGCTCGAGGTTGTGCCCGAGTGGTGAGAGCCAGAGCCCTGTGCATGCTGGACGGCAGCACGCTCCATTAGCCCCTAGAAGTTCTGATACGTGACCTTAGCCTCCGGGTCCGTGGGCTCAGGGAGCCCACGGGGCAGCATTGCGGCTGCGGTGATGTTTTGGCTCACGTGGGGGAAGAAAGGGAGGCCGTCCGATCCCTCAGCGAGCTGGTGGTGTACTTGGCGCGCACGCGCGCACGCACCGGACAGAAGTGGGGGCTCGAGCTGACGTTGCTCCAGGTCGGCCTAGCTCCTCGTGCTGCTGCTGGAGCTCATCACGGCGAGCTTGGAGGCGCGCGAAGCTCTCACGTCGGTGCTCATCCTCCTGCACTTCGGTGCATGGGAGGAGAGTACCGGGAGTTGGGGGAGTGGCGGCGGTGTCCGTCACGCCCGCCATGTTGCACTCTCGAGAGTGCAACCTGCGTGGGGCGTGCTCCTTGTCAGAGCTGGAGCCGTGGCTGGAGGAGTCCTCCAGCAGGTCGTGGATGGTGGACGGCACGTAGCCGGTCATTACCACGAGTCGAGAACCCGTAGATGGGAAGGCCACCGCCCGTTGCTCCGTCGTCGAGGCCTGCGCGGGGGCCTCGAGGCGGAGACTGCCGAGGAGGGCGGCAACTGTGCTCAGACCCCCGGAGGGAGCCTGGTCATAGACGGTGGCAAGGATGGGCACGAGCTCTCCCGTGGTGGTGGTGACGAAGTCGAGGGTGCCGAAACGAATCCAGCCCCCCGACGCGGGTGCACCGGCATGGGTGAAGGAAGCCATTGAGAAGGTGAAGCGGGAGATGATGTCGACGCGCGAAGATCCCCTACCTGGCGCACCAACTATCGGTGTTTCGAGCACCAGCAATATGATTTTTTGGTCTAGGGAGGTCGCGCGTTCCCTCTCCTCGAATGGCCTGACTCAAGGGAGCCCAAAGTGTATACTGGTTTGGGCTGAATATCCCTACTCCAGTTTGATCGCTGTGTATATGCCTTTCCAAGGTATTACAATCGCCACTTCCAGGAGGAAGTTAGGGTTTGTTCGTTGTTCAAGTGTTCTCTAAAAATGTTCTCACACAATGTTCTCACACACCCCCCACACCCCCTGTTCTCCCTTATATAGACGGCAGCGGCGGGTTACACGGGAGCTCCTCTAAAGAAAGGAAAAAAAGAAGGAGAAGGGGTGTCTTGTTTCGGGGTTTGATCTTCGGCCTTGGCGTCTGACCGGCCTCCACCTCCCCACGTCCTTGGTCGGTAGGCTTGCGGTGGAAGGAAGGTTTCGTCCTGTCGGGGGGACGTGATGCGCCGTCCCGTACGCTTGTTAGGCGGCTGGTTTTAATGGCGAATGACCCTTGAGGCCTTGGGAGGGAACGTTCCCTCCTGTTGCGTGTCAGAGCGATGGGACCGCAGCTTGATTTCGCAGGCGGCTCCCCTGACACCTTGTGAAGGAACCACCTACCCTGACACGGACGTCCTGGGACATCGCGTTTGGCAGGGCAGGTACTCTAGTGTCGGAACGCCCAACCGGGGGGCTCTCTGATCCAGGCGGTCAGAGAAGGTTGGACAGGGTGTTCGAGCTGGAGTCTGGTCGGGGACCGAGCTGTTCTACGGCCCACAGGTCTCCGGATGGAGCTGGGCCTTGAAAGCAGCCCGCTCGTGGTTCCGGGCTGCTGGGAATACCCATGGTATAAGTATTCGTCAAGTTCAATTCATTAACCATCACAATTAAAGGAAAGAACATGTCATTGTTTAAATGTGTGATGCTAAGTGATGACGTGTGACTAGCTCCCTTTCCCACATGCCGGTTTCATGGTACCTAAAAACATCATAAAAACACAAGCGTGAGTTCATCACTCAGCAAAGTGTAATTGCAATGGTACAAAAACAATAACAATTCACATACATACTTTATGCCATTCACACATCATGAGAATCAACTCATAAACTTCTTCATTTATGCTCTCATATAACATTGTCATAATCATCTTCATATGCATCTCATAGAACATCATAAGCATCTCATAAAACAACGTCATCCATGCAATGCAATGCGATGCACATGTCTCTTTGAAGCACATACCAGCATTGCCGAGTGCACACCCGTCGGCGTGCACCCTCTTTCCCCTTCCATCCCGTAGACGGAGGGTGCCTACTCCTCGCTTCCATTCACAACCGTGGATGGAATCACGAGGTAGGACTTACTCAATGGCGCTCCGGATTAGTCATAACTTTCTCACCGACCTTACCGGACTAGTTATGACTTTCTCACCGACCGGGCCAGTTCTCATGCCATGTATACAATTATGCCATAAACATAAACAACTAGCACATAACTCAATTAATCATTGCATAGCATCATAATAAACCATTTTCATCATATCATGGGCAAACACTAATCATGGCAAGATATCATATCATGTAATCCATTTGCATCTAGTCAAGACTAGCAACATACAACATGCTACTGAAGGGAATATGCCCGAGAGGCAATAATAAATTGTTTATTATCTTATTCCATGTTTATAATAGATGTTTATTTCTCATGCTAAAATTGTATTAACCGGAAACGTTGATACATGTGTGTTTAATAAACAAAAAGGTTCCTAGTAAAGCCTCTCTTTTAAACTAGCTCGTTGATTAACTGATGATCAAGGTTTCCTGATCATGAACATTGGATGTTGTTAATAACGGGGTCACATTATTAGAAGAATGATGTGATGAACACACACCCAAGTTGGTATAGCAAATTCGATCAAGTCATTAAAGTTTGTTCTTTGTCTTTGAACATATACAAAATAGCTCTTTTCCTTAGACCATGAGATGATGTCAATCACTAACTCCGGAAGAGTACTTTGATGACATCAAACGTCACTCCGTAACACGGTGACTATAAAGATGGATTTGGGTACTATGAAAGTATTAGTTGAGGCTTATGCATCAAGAGTGGGATTTGTCCATCCAGATGACGGAGAGATATACTCTGGGCCCTCTCGGTGATATCACATTGACATCGCTTGCAAGCACGTGACTAGGTCACAAGAATGTCATATCACGGAACGAGTAAAGAGTACTTGTCGGTAACGGGATTGAACTAGGTATAGTTGATACCAATGATCGGATCCCGGATAAGTAATATATCGCGAGACAAAAGGAATTGGTTATGTTGTTTTTGGTTCACACGATCACTAGTTCATCGTTGAGTAAGTGGGAGTCATTATGGATCTCCAGATCCCGCTGATGATTATTGATCAGAGAGGTTTCTTGATCATGTCCATTTTATTCACGAACCGTAGGGTGACACACTTAAGGTTCATCGACGCTTTTGAGTGGATACGGAACACCGGAGAAAAGTTTGGACAACACCGGAATAGTTTCGGGATATCGGAATAGTTCAAGGGGGTATGTGTTAATTTTTGTTAATTAAAAGAATTAACAAATATTAAAATAACAGAAATAAAATTGTTTATTTATTTAATGGAGAGTCCATTCACATGAAGGGAATGGAGAGTCCATTCACATGAAGAGAATGGAGAGTCCATTCACATGGAGAGAGTGGAGAGTCCACTCACTCCTATAAAAGGGAGGGTGTGGGATGTCAGAGACAGGGGTCCCGCAAGAGGGGCCTGCACCCGACTGGGCTTGACGGGCGGAGTAGAAAGCCCAAAGTCCAGAAGCACCACGACGGGCCCGGAGGAGGTTTTCGACTTGTTCCCCAAGGCAACTTCCGATCCTTCGGGGAAGCTTCGCGCCACGCCCGAACAACCCGCCAAGAACGAAGCATGCGGCTGACCTTTGCGCCGAGCTGCGGATCTTTGGAACCTGACAGGGCGGCAGACGTAGGTCGGGGAAAGCATAACCACCTCTCCAAGACGTAGAGCGCTAGGGCCAATAAGGACAAAGTACATGTCGGCCAGGCCACCATGATCAGGGCCCGGTGGCGCCCATCTATGATGTACCCTTCCCCCAGGATATAAGGGGAGGAGGGAGAAACAAGAAAGGGGGCTCATATATCCAAGAACACAGGACTAGGGTATTATCTCCTTCGAGAGAGCCCGAACCTGTCTAAAACAGATTGCCCTCGCATCCTGTGTTACCATCAAGCTCAGATCCCGCACAAATCCCCTAGAATCACAAATCTCATTGCCGGCGAAACCGATCGTCGACAGTTGGCGCGCCAGGTAGGGGCTTGTGTCAAGATCTTCGTCAAGCTTGATGGCTACGACGAGCGAAGCCTCCACAGCCTTCTTCCCGGGCCAGGTCTTCCGTTTCAGAAGCCTGACCTTCATCTCCAACGACCTCGGGAGCCTTTCCCTCTCTAAGGGAACCGTGTTGTAGCGCGGCGAGGTTTCCGGTGAGCCATCGCCATGACTTCCGCGCCGATCGGAGGGTCCCCCTGTCTCGTGCTCTAAAATGCCGAATGGGGAACCGAAGGCCCATTCCGGCCTGGGAGTCGGACTTGAAGACGCCGAGGTGCGAATGGTGGGGGTTCTCGCCGCCAAACCACTCGCCACCTCCGAGCGCCTGGATTTATCTTCTCCAGGCTCACCCAGCTCAGCGGCCGAGTCAGAAGAAAGCCTAGAGAGCTGCTGGAATTTCCGTAGAGTCTGCGTAATCGAGGGCTCGCGGGCGGATTCGCAGCAGCGCCTTGACGCCTCCGCCGCTGCCGACTTGGAAGGTGGCCGAGCAACTGAACCTGACGCGCGGGCGCGTACTCTCCGGGATCGCGCCCGGGCTGTCAATGAAGACATTCTGCAAGCCAAGATGGGGGACCAAGCTGTTTTTCGTACCCCGCAGCAGAATATTGTCGCCTCCAAGACACTCCTGGACACCCTGACCCCTATGCTGGGGGCGGGTGATCCAGTCGCCCCGATCGTGGCCCAAGTAAAGGCCATGGTGACGGCGGCAGCGATCCAAAGAGCCTGCATCGACCAACCGGCAAAGGAGCTGTCACGCGGTCCGGAAAGGACCCAGACGGCCAGCAGCCGGTCAGGACGGGAAGCCCGCCAGACACATCATGTTCCACCTCGCGGAGATGACCTACGACACAGCATCAACCGCGACCTCCGTACAGACCTCGACGCCAGGCGCCGCGACCGAGAAAGGGAGGAACAACGCCGTCAAGCCGACGAATATGAACGCTACGGCATTCTTCCGCGAGATCGTGAAGTACGCCAAGCGCGATCCTCTCCGCGTCGATCACCACCCGGAGGGTGTCGCGGGGTCATTGAAGGGGTTCGCGCGTTTACCCCTCACCTACGCCGAGTGGTTTGGCCTGATGGATTTAATCCTAAAGGCATCACCAGGTTCGACGGTGAGAGGGACCCGGAGGCGTGGCTACAAGTATATGCTCTGGCAGTCAGGGCCACCGGGGGGGATCAGAAAGTCATGGAAAACTACTTACCGGTTACCCTCTCGCCCCTGGCCCAAGCATGGCTCACCGGACTTCCAGCGAACTCTATAGATTCCTGGGGAGATCTGTGTGAGCAGTTCATTTCAAATTTCCAGGGCACCTACGAACGCCCAGGCACCCCTTGGGACCTGTATCAGCTACACCAAAGGAGGAACGAACCCCTCCGGGAGTTCGTCAAGCGCTTCATGCACAGGAAAAGCACCATTCGGGATGTCACAGATGCGATTGTGATAGCCGCCTTCCAGAAGGGAGTCAGTGACCCCGACCTCATCAAGAAGATGTCCCGGAAGCCACCGACGTCGGTCCGGGAGCTGTTCGCCCTAGTGGATCGTTACGCTTCAGCCTCCGAGGCTCTGGCGAAACGGCGTGACGAGGGGAAGGATCAGGCTGAACCCCCCCGGCGGAAAGAAAAGAAGTGCAAGGGTGAAGAGCTGGTGGCAGTCGCTGCACCAACTCACCCTCGCGCCCTCAAAGAGGATGGATATGATAAGGTTATGAACTCACTTTGCCCTTTCCATCCGAAGGGGAGGCATGCCGCCAAGGACTGCTTCACCCTAAAGAGGTTCGCCCGCGAGAGCAAGAAGCAGGCTGGACAAGGTCCGAGTGGGCACGCCGCCAACAAGCCACCTCCCCCCGAAGCCGAGGAGGACTATCAGGAAGCCGATCTCGAGCTCAACTACATATTCGGGGGCTCAGCTGCATATGAGTCCAAGCGGAAGCAAAAGCTCACCGCCCGGGACATCTACGCGGTACGGCCGGAAACGCCCCAATATGTACGCTGGTCCGAGGTCGCGATAACCTACGACCGCTCAGATCACCCGGATCACGTCCCGTTCCCCGGCAGGTATCCTCTCGTCGTGGCGCCTGTCGTCCGCGGCATCAAGCTCAAGAGGGTATTGATCGACGGCGGGAGCGGGCTCAATGTCCTCTTTGTCAAAACCCTTGACGATATGGGGATTCCACGGTCGGAGCTAAAGCGCGGATCGTCGCCTTTCCACGGTGTCATACCTGGAACTTCAGCGACACCACTCGGACAAATCACTCTGCCGGTCACTTTCGGCGCGAGGAGAATTAATGACAGAGAACCTTGGTTTCGAGGTGGCAGATTTCGCAACAAAGATATCATGCCATCTTGGGGAGACCGCAGCCAAGTTCATGGCGTACCCACTACACGTACTTGACATTGAAGATGCCGGGGCCGAGTGGTATCATCGCTCTACGCGGTGACATGAAGCAGTCTTTTTCCTGTGACAGGGAAAGCTGCGAGATGGCCGAGTCCCTGGAGGCGCAAGCAGGTCGGGAGGGGATCCGGCGAGAAGCGGATTCCGAGAAGCCGGAAGGCGGTGTCCCCACCCGCAAAGCGCGAAACCCCGGGATCAGCCCCGAAGAAGGTACCAAAAGAATCCTCCTCGACCCGTCCGATCCATCGCGAACCGCCTTGATCGGGACAGGGCTCGGGGACAAATAGGAGGACGTGCTCGTCACTTTCCTGCGGGCGAATAAAGACGTCTTCGCCTGGAAGCCGTCGGACATGCCCGGAGTTCCCAGGGAGGTGTTCGAGCACGCATTAAATGTAGACCAATCGGCCAGGCCAGTCAAGCAAAGGCTGCGGTGATTCGCCCAAGACCGCCGACAAGCCATCAGGTAGGAGATTACAAAGCTGCTAGCCGCAGGCTTCATCAAAGAAGTGTATCACCCCGACTGGTTGGCAAACCCTTTCCTTGTCCAGAAGAAGAATAAAAGCTGGCGCATGTGCGTTGATTACACCGACCTCAACAAGGCTTGTCCGAAAGATCCCTTTGGTCTCCCTCGTATTGATCAGGTGGTAGACTCCACTGCCGGATCCCAACTACTTAGTTTTCTGGACGCCTACTCAGGCTATCATCAAATCCGGCTTCGAGAGGAGGATTGCGAGAAGACCTCGTTTATCACCCCGTTCGGAGCATATTGCTACATCACCATATCGTTTGGGATGAAGAACGCTGGCGCGACTTATCAGCGCGCGATACAGCGGTGTTTTCACCATCAGCTTGGACGCAACGTGGAAGCTTATGTGGATGATATAGTGGTCAAAACCGAGGCAGAAGACAGCCTCACCTCTGATCTAGCCGAGACGTTCACAAGTCTGAGGGCGTTCCAGATGAGGCTAAACCCCGAGAAGTGTGTTTTCGGAGTTTCCTCCGGGAAGCTACTCGGGTTCATTGTCTCTCATCGCGGGATCGAGCCGAACCCGGAGAAAATCGGGGCCATCATGAGGATGGCCCCGCCTACCAGCCAAAAAGAGGTCCAAAAGCTCACTGGGTGCATGGTAGCGCTTGGCAGGTTTATCTCCCGGTTGGGAGTTCGGGGAATGCCTTTCTTCAAGCTCCTCAAGAAGCAGGACCGCTTTGAATGGACAGCGGAGGCGCAGCAAGCCTTTGAAGAGCTCAAGGTGTTCCTCTCCACCCCTCCAATTCTAGTCTCGCCGGTGCAAGGTGAACCTCTCCTGCTCTACATAGCGGCGACAACTCATGTAGTCAGCGCCGTGATAGTTGTGGAGCGGGAAGAATCGGGACACCGCTACGGCGTGCAACGCCCGGTTTATTTTGTCAGCGAAGTGCTGGGCGAATCCAAGACGCGATATCCTCAAATCCAGAAGCTGCTGTACGCCATCTTGATCTCGTCACGGAAGCTGAAGCATTATTTCCAAGGACATTCGATTTCAGTAGTGACTTCTTTCCCCGTGGGAGAGGTCCTCCGTAATCGGGAAGCTACTGGAAGAATTTCAAAGTGGGCAGCCGAGCTTGGAGCTTTCGACGTCTCGTTCAAGCCGCGCACCGCCGTCAAGTCCCAGGCTTTGGCCGACTTTACGGCCGAGTGGACCGAATCCCAGGCTCCCCGCACGGAAGAAGAGCCAGAATATTGGATCATGCACTTCGATGGATCTCTCATGCTTGGAGGAGCAGGGGCGGGAATTCTCCTTGTCTTGCCTAGGGGCGATAGGTTGAAGTATGTCCTTCAGATTCACTTCTCGGCCTCGAACAATGCCGCAGAGTACGAGGCTCTCATCCATGGGCTCCGTATCGCCACATCACTCGGAATCCGACGGCTGGCGGTTCGGGGCGACTCCCAGTTGGTGGTGAACCAAGTACAGAAGGACTGGTCGTGCGTGGATCAGACCATGACGGCATACTGCCAGCAAGTCCGAGAATTGGAAGGCAAGTTTGACGGCCTGAGTCGTTCATGTCCTCCGCCGCAATAATGAGGCGGTGACGAGTTGGCTAAAATGGGAGCCACTCAGGCAGATGTCCCGAGTGGTATCTTCGTCTGAGGATCTTCACGAGCCAACCGTTACAAAAGCAGCGAGGCCGAGTCACGGATCCTGGGACCGGGGTCTTGCTCATCGATCCCGACTGGACTACCCCGTACCTTGATTATCTCCTGAAGGACAAACTCCCGGAAGCGACCACTCTGGCAGAGCGCGTCTCCCGACAAGCCAAGTCCTATGTGGTGGTGGGCGACGAGCTCTTCCGGAAGAGCGCCTCAGGTGTCCTCAGGCGGTGTGTTTCGGGACAAGTGGGAAGAGAGCTGCTCCAAGAAATCCACTCGGGGATGTGTGGCCATCATGCGGCATCAAGCGCCTTGGTTGGGAAAGCCTACCGACAGGGCTTCTTCTAGCCAACGGCAGTAACGGATGCCAAGGAGATCGTTCGAACCTGCGAGGTGTAACACCCCAAAATTTTGCTTTTCTTAAATTCATGTGTGATTTGGCACTTTGGTGAATTTTTGGAATTTTCTGGAATTTATTTAGATTTATTTGGAATTTATTTGAATTTATTCCATTTTGAAATAATTAAAGAATTTAATTTTGCAAATAAAATTTTGTTGGAAATATTTTATTTGAGTCCAAAATGTTCCAAAATATTTTCCAGAATTTTTCTGGAATTTTTCTGAGTATTTTGCTATTTTTAATGAATTAAATGAATTTCTGGGAATTATTTTAATTATTAAATCGCTGGAAAATGCGAATGGGTTTGCACTGTTCATCCGACCGAGCCGCACTGCAGTCGGACTCGAGTCCGACCGAGCCACCGAAGTCGGTCGAACCCAACCCTAACCCAAGTTGATTCCGACCAGTCGGATCGAGATCCAACGATCCGGATTGGATCGCATCGGTTCGAGCCGACCGACCGGACCCGATCGCGCCGCGCGATCGTGGCCGTTGATCGCGCCACGTGGACGGTCGACCGCCGTCGTCGTCTCCGCCCGAAGTCCGAGCCGGACTCCGCCGCCGCCGCCGTGGAGAATTAGGTTTCCGCCTCGGGCACGAACGCCGAGGCTATTTAAAGCCCGGTCACGCCCGAGGTTGCCTCCTCCGCGGCGCACTCCATGTCCTCGAGCCATCTACTTTGGCCGTCGCCGTTTGCCGTCACGAGCTCGCCGTAGTTGGAGGAGGTGTCCGCCCTTGTGATTTCTTGTAGTTTCGCCCGTCAGTCGTCTTCCGCGAGAAGGAGCCCAGATCCGAGTCCCCGCCGAGACGCACCGAAGAGACCACCCACTTCGCGGAGCGTGCCCAAACGCCGTCGGTGTGGTCTTCGTTCTCAACGCCGGCCGCCGAGCTCCGCGTGGACATCGCAGACCGCGAAGCTTCTCGGCCGTCGGATCTTCATCGTACGGTCCATTCGCCCACGTCACCCACGGTAAAGAATCACGTGTTAATCTCGAGATCTAATCTCAACCGTTAGATCTAGATCCAACGGCTTAGATTGAACCACGTTCATAGCAATAGATTGGATCTTGACCGTCCGATCAAGATCGAACGGTCCAGATCAGTGGAGTTGTTTTCCAAGCGCGTTAGCCAGATCTAATCTGGGCCGTTGATTTTCAAATCAACGGCCGAGATTGCGCCACATGTCGGGAAGCGACCGTCGCGTCGGCGCCGGGCCCACGCTGGCGTGCAGGACGCCGACACGGGCCCGCGCGTGTCGAGGGCCCACCTGTCGGCCGATGGCGTGGCCGAGCCCACTCGGACCGAGCCGAGACCGCGGCGCCGGTCCGTGGACCCGAGGCCACGCGTCGTCACCCGATTGGTCCACGTGTCCCTGCTGACGCAATAAATGATTTTCCGAAAAAGAAAATGATTTAATAATTCGGTTTAATAATTGATTTGAATTTCAAAACTTCAAACGCTTATAACTTTTGCGTTTCAACTCCGATTTGAGTTATTCAAATTTCTAAATTCGTATAAAATTGAGATCTACTTAAATATGAATTTTATTTAATTTTTGGACTAAATTTTTTCTCTGTAAAATTATTTAATTGATTATTTAAACTTTAAATAATCATAACTTTTGCGTTTTAACCCCGAATTTGACGATTCCAGTTTCTAAAAATTCACAAAATTATGTTCTCTCTGTTTATGGATTTTATTTGGATGTTTGGACACTTTTTGCATATTGTTTATTTATGTATTTGCTATTTGCACGCTTTACGAGTAGACGTTGAAGTGCCGGAAGGATTCGAAGGAGAAGTATTGACTCAGGATCCAACTCAAGACCAAGAACAAGTACTTTTTGAAGGCAAGTTGTGCTTTGACCATGTTGATCCTATTTCGAAATCTATTTTGATTTAACCTATTGCATGCTAGTTCAATTAGAAAATACTTTATTTAAATATGGGGGATTAGATAAATACCAATTTGCTGTATGACACCTTGATTATTTAAATATGTGCCATGACCCTTGTCACCCTAGTTGTGGATTACTAGTTGGACGTTATTAAATTGCCAACATGGGTTTTAGACCGTTGTAGTATACTGCTTAGACCTGCTACGTGCTCATGACATGATTTTGGACAATCAAATGCTAATATTGACTTAATGATATATAGAACCTGTTTTGGAAAGGTATCATGTGATGTTGATGGCACGTGGTGCATGGTAATCAACTGGGGTTTGATAAATAGTTTTCGACCGGGGCATGTGGCAAGAGTAATCAGGTGGGCCAGTTGTGGCATTGGGGATGTTGATTTGGTTCTTCGGGTAGTCTTGCCTTGGTCACCCTAAGGACTTAACCTTGCAAGCCTTTGAACTGGGTCTAACGTGCAACCACATGTCTGTAATGGGACGGACCTAGTTGACTAAGTTGCTAATAACGTACCTGTGGGACCTCAGGAGGTCAACTACACCCTTTGTGTAAGTTGTACGGGGAGCGCATCGGAGTGAGGCAGGTACCCATCTAACGGTTGATTGGCCTAGACTTCGCCTTAGCTAAGGGAAGGGTTAGTGTGCAATAACCGGGAGGGCCACTTGTATTGTTAGAAGTTTAGAAAGACTTTGTTACGGGAACTCGCCTTTGTGGTGTTTGACTGTATCTTGTGGGTAAAGTGCATAACCTCTGCAGAGTGTAGAATCTATTCGAATAGCCGTGTCCGCGGTATTGGACATCGCTCGGGAATTACAGTCAAGGGTTAGATTTTCTCAAAAATAACTTGGATTTGAAAGGTTGGGTTGGATTGACAATGATGTTAGAAATGTGGTTTAGGATGGGAAAAATGTTTACTAAACTTCTTGAAAAGTTATTTATGCTTTACTTGTTTCTCCGCTTTGAATCTACTTATACTACTTGTCAAATGTCAAGCATCTGCAAATATACCTTGAGCTATTCCTTTGTACCAAGCCATGCATATAGTATATTAGCCTGCATTCTGTGCATGACTTGCTAAGTACCAAGTACTCACCCTTGCCACCCTACAACACCAGTTGAAGAGGAGACTACACCCGCTTTGGAGGAGGAGCTCCACGAGGATCCGTCTACTTAGGGAGCGAGCCCGATCGATTGCCTCGTGGTATCTTTGGATGGCGCCACGGGTTATCTTATTTTCCGCTGCTACTATTTCTCTCTTAATAAGATTCGCCCTGTGAGGCGTATATTGTAACTTGACCATAAGGTTGAGTAACCAGTTTGGTTATTTAAATAAAAGTACTTTATTAGTATCGAGTGGTATGATTGTGATATTTACCGATGTTAAGACTGTGTGCACTAGCGCGTTCCTGGACTAGTGTTGAATACATAGAGGGTCCGGATTTGCAAATTCGGGGTCCCGACACGAGGGCTGCCAGTTCTATGCAAGGCGGACACACTTGCCGGCGCAGGAGCTGCAAACTATCCCCGTCTCTTGGCCCTTCGCAGTCTGGGGGCTCGATTTAGTGGGCCCGCTCAAGAAGGCTCAAGGTGGTTTCGCCTACCTCTTCGTAGCTATTGACAAGTTCACCAAGTGGATCGAAGCCAAACCAGTCGCCACTATCACTGCGGTTAAGGCCAAGGAGTTCTTCCAGGATATCGTGGTCAGATTCGGAGTGCCCAACCGGATCATCACGGATAACGGCACCCGATTTAGGAGTGAAGAATTCCAGGAGTGGTGCGAAGGCGTCGGGATCAAGATTTGCTTCGCCTCGGTGGCTCACCCACGAAGCAATGGGCAGGTCGAGCGGGCCAACGGTCTGGTCCTCCAAGGCCTTAAGGCCAGGATCTTCGACCGCCTCAAACCATACGCTGCCCGATGGGTGAAGGAGTTACCGTCGGTACTCTGGGGACTCAGAACCACTCCCAGCCGAGCAACTGGCCAAACACCCTTTTTTCTGGTCTATGGCGCAGAGGCGGTTCTGCCGACCGAACTAGGGTTCGAATCCACGAGGGTTCGGAACTACGACGAAGCCGAGTCCGAGGGAAGCCGAATGGTGGAGCTTGATCAACTCGAGGAGGCTCGGAACGTTGCAGCCATCCAGTCGGCTAAGTACCTCCAAGGACTTCGGCGCTACCACTCTCGCAATGTCAGAAGTAGAACCTTTTCAGAAGGAGATCTGGTCCTGAGAAGGAATCAGAAAAGCGAGCACAAGCTCTCTCCAATTTGGGAAGGTCCGTACATTGTGGAGAAGACGGTCCGGCCGGGTGCTTATCGACTTAGACGTGAAGATGGCGAGATTTTGGCGAATACTTGGATCGCCGAACAGCTCCGTCGCTTCTACGCATAAGTTATGTACCCGACTCTCACATACTGAATAAAATGGTGATCCCTTTTATTTTCTGAAGCCCTACTGTGTAATGATAGTCCCGAGTGGTTATTACCCGACTGGCGTAGCGCCTAATCCTGGACGCGCTGGTACAAAACGCACGGAAATAAGAACCGCGATGAGCACAAAACTCCGGCGGTTTATACCAACGCGCATAACGGAATGGGTAGAAAGCACTAACCACTCGGGGACTACAATTCGCAGCGCCAGAATCTAACCGAGATTTGCCTGATCGAGAGCTTCTAGCCGTCAAAAGCTCGTGCCCCAGCGCCTCGTTGCTGGCACTAGAGCAACTGACTAGAATAGTTGATCAGGCGGAACCCTAAACTCGAAATAAACATGACGGCACAGATTGGGCAAGATTCCACTTTTTATTCCTTAATATTAGTAATTTACACTACTGACTTTCTTTTTCATTTTCTCGCGCTAAAAAAAGGGGGGGAAGGCGGGGCGGCTCCTGCCGCCAATCCTGCTGCTGCTGCCGCTTCTGCCGCTGGGAGGCTCGGGAGAGAGGTCGTCGGGATCAGACGCGACGCGAGCGACATAGCCCCGCTAGGATCTCGTCCTCAACCACCCAAAGGGGTGGTATGAGGCGAACGAGAGCCCTGATGGCCAGGTCGTCGCGGCGCTCGCGCCCGATCATCTCCATGATGATCTCAGCCACCTCGTGGAGCCCCGGAGCCACCTCTAGCAAGGCGGCCACTGCGGCGGCATCGCTGGCGGCTCCTTCCTCCTCCTCCGCCTCTAGAGTGGCGAAGTCGAGCTCCTCCCAAAATTCTGCCTCCTCCCAGTTATGGAGTAGCCCGAAGAATCGCTGGCAGAAGAATGCCGCGTAGGGGCCAACGAATCTCCTCATGCTAGCCATGGAGGAAGGCTGGGAAGAAGAAGAAGAAGAAGGAGACGATCGCTCGAGGGCGGTGACGTCCCATTTATAACCTGTACCTGGCTCCGGAATCGAGGCGACGCCATTCAAAAACGCAAAAGACGAAGCGACGCCGCAAGACTGACAATTCGTTCGGAGTACCAAAGAAGATCGGTACGTTGAACAAAATCAAGGGGCATTTCGCCAGACACGTGTCATGAGCAGTTCAAGCTCATTCGGCCTTCCCGCTTAATTCGCTCAAATTAAGCGAAAAAGCCCGGGGGCTGGAGAGCTAGGAAACGACGCAAGCCTGGGGGCTAAACCACTCAGCCAGGTGGCCACAACGTAAGTCCCGACGCTCGAGAGCTGCACGCCAGCCTCTCGGAAAAGCGTGTCTGGGGCAAGAAAGCCACGGGCCAAGACCCTGGCGCCTAGGAGCCAAACCAGTCGGCTGAAACCCACCCAGAAAGGCGCAACGGGATCCAAAAGGCTGTAGGCCTATATTCTAGCAACTCAGACAAAGGAGAAGGAGTGAAAGAGGTCTGGAGCTCATTTAGCAGAGGACAACACAGACAAATTATATTCAAGTGAGAAGACACAATATTTCAGACAAGGAGGGCCAGCACTCGGCATCAAGGTTCACATCGAAGTCAGAATTCTAGATTCTCTAACAAGGCTTGCGATGCACCGGAGACCTCTTCGAGGAGCGTTGGCCTTGTCTTCATCACGAGCAAAACCTTCTTTCACGGCTTGAGGTCAACTCTCGGATAATGAGACTTGACCACCGCCAATGCCTGGTTCGCACTCATTGTCGCGGACTCCTTGGCGTAAGCTCTGATCCTGTCGGCTCCTCCAGAGAGAAGCGGAACGGCGTCGTCCTCCTGGCCCGGCTCAACTCCTTCAATACGCAGAAGGTGCAGAACTGGCTCGCAGGCGACGCGCAGCTCAGTCTGGCCCTGTTCGGCAGCGGCCATCTTCTCCTTGCATTCTGCAACAAAGTCAAACGGCCATCAAGAGCACACCCGACGCCAAGTATGTTCAACCCAAGTCAAAGAAATTTACCCTTCAGCTCCCGCTACATCCTCTCCAAGCTGACTCGAGCTTCGAGGCCAGAGTTCTCCGAAGCCTCGATCGGGCTCGGCTCGACAGCGGTCGAGTCGCTCACGAAACACGAGAGCGTCATCATCCTCTCCAACCATCCAAAAAGACATCCAAACCGAGTCCAGGGGAGGATCCCACCTTCGAGCGCATGCTCAAGCTTCGCCTTCTCCTCTCGGATCGCCATACATTGGTCCTCGAGCCCGTGGACCTCTTTCCATCTGTCCGCGCTGATCTTGCTGAGCTTGTCCTGGTACTGCTTCTGCTCCTTGAGCTTCGGGAGCACCTTCCAAAAAAATTGCGACCGCTGCTCCGAGCGCTCCCCCATATCCTAGGTAGCAGGCGAATCTCGAGGAGAAGTCAGCAGGCAACAAATTGAAGACAAGAAACTCACCCTGACGAGCGTGCTACACCTGACGGTGAGCTCATAAAGCTCCGTCCGAGCCGCTCTCTCCATCTCATCGTCCTCTTCCATCCCTTTCCAGTCGGAACCTCCCTCCCACCATACGGTCCGATTCGAGGGCTTCGGCAGAGGACCGAGCGGCGGTGGCTCTCGAGGCACCTCCTCCACTCCGGGAGTCGATGCCGGGTCAATCTCGTCGGCGGGCGGACCACCTGATGGTTCAACCGTCGGGCAGCCGGCGCCCGGTGGTGACGCCCCGGCAGTCGGCGGCGAGGGTGACCTAGCCGACGCGGCGGGGGCTCCCCTTGGGGAAGCCTGCGCCCGGGGCTCCTTTTCAGGAGACCCCTCCACCGGGACGCCCATAGCAGGAGTCCTGAATCAGCAAAAAGGGAAGACACCTCAGCACAGGCAACAACAAAAAGACAAAGATCGCCCAAAAATAATACCTCTTGGATTTCTTGAATTTCATCCCAGGTCTCATCCGAGACCCAGCACCACTCGGAGGGAAGTCAGCGCCTGGGCTGCCTCGGGATGAAGGCTGTGGCTCTGTGCTTCGTGGTCCGGGTGCATCGGAGGTCGAAGGCCCGGCTGACGAAGACCGGCGACCTCCTCCGCCGATTCCCGGCGCAGCTCGTCGACCGAGGTGTCAGCTACTCGCTTCGCCTGAGCATTTTTCAGTCGAGAGAGGCCGACGACCGGAGCGTCAGAGAGGAAGGACGCGCGTTCCTGAAAAAAGGAACGATCGCACCCTGTTTGAATCACACATCAGTCAAGAAATCATGGAACAGCTTTTCGAGAGAATAGTGTACTCACAGGAGGGGGAGGCCTTGCCGTCGAAAATTTATGAGGGCAGCCCCTGTTGGTGATCACTGTGCCAGGCACGAAAAGATCAACTACCCGTGCTGCCAGCGCCTCCATCGACAAAGACGTGTCCGCCTCCCGGGTAGGATCCTGAGGCCCGTTGTACTGGAACCCCAAATGGACTCTCTCCTTTAAGGGCTGCACCCGGCGCTTCACAAAGCTGATCGCGATCCCGGGACCCGTCAGCCCTCGGTTCTTCAGATCGTCAATCAATGCCAGAAGCTCGGGGATTTGGGCCGAACCGCCTCCATCCGGGGCGTCGCTCCAGCATCGGGAAGCTTTAGGGGCGCGGCCAGCGAAGGGGGCGAGGAAAGGGTCAACATTGGCACAATAGAACCACTCCCGCCTCCAACCTTTGAGGGAGGTCTTGAGGGGAACGACAAAATACTACTTCTTCGAGCCCTCCCGCAGCTGGAGCCCGGCGCCCCCAACGACGCTGGGAGCGGCCCGGTTCGGATGAGGCTTGAGCAAGAAGAAGGAGCGGAACAAGTCCAAATGAGGACGTATCCCAAGATACGCCTCGCAAAGCTGAACGAAGATAGCGATGTGAAGAATCGAGTTGGGGTTCAAATTAATCAGCTCGATTTCGTAAAAGTGGAGGAGCCCCCGGAAGAAGGCGCTCCCAGGAACGCTAAATCCTCGCTAAGAAGGACTCGAACACCACAATCTCATTCTCGGAGGTGTGGGGTAAGGGTCACCTGCGGCGGGCAAGTGAGATCAACTCCAGCGGAGGAAGGACGCCGGCGCGCGACCAGTCCCTCCAAGCGGGACGTCGTGGTGATGGAGGTCTCCCACCCCGCAGTCGCAGGGTCAGTGCTACCCCCCGACGCTGACGAGGATCCCGAAGAGGAAGACATCTCTGTGAAGGAGATCTGGAGGGAGGAACCGTCGGGGGCCTTGGGCGCGAAATTAGAAACCCTAAGTCGCCCAAATCGCCGAAAAAGGCTTAAAGGTTTCTCAACTGTGGTGGGGGAAGGGCAGAGGTACCTTCGCCTAGCAAGTTTTCCCTCATTTATAAGGAGCAAGCCTTAATTTTCGCCTTACGGCGGGGAGAGCAAGGGCCTCCGCTTTCGATTATGGGACAGATCTAGGGCACGCCCCATGTTGGGCCGATAGCTGAGTTGCGCAAGACGCAACCAGGTGTCAAATCTGGTTCAAAGTTTGGGATAAAGTGCGCCCCATGATGGGCCTGAATGCCAGCCGCCACGGAAGCTTGGGGCTGGGCACTTTCCGAACATCCTCAAGCGGTATGCCCCATAATTTGGGGTCAATTGCTGGTCACTGCTTCTAGCGTGATTGGGTACCGTGGGAGGATTTTCACTAAATCGGTCTTGAGAATGCGCCCCATGAGGGTGCAAGCGATCTTGGCAAATGGCGAACACAGGCATTACTCTGGATGACCAAGGTATGCCCCATGAGGGTCGGTTGGGTCTCACAAGCCAATCGCCGCACATCGCAAACGGGTGCGGGTACCGCTCGGCCCCGAGCCAAAAAGACTATGGTATGCCCCATGAGGGCCAGCCGAGCGACAAGCCGGTTGCCACGCACCGAAAACGGGCGTGGGTACCACCCGGCCACGAGCCGAAAGACTACGGTACGCCCCATGAGGGCCAGCCGAGCGACAAGCCGGTTGCCACGCACCGAAAACGGGCGCGGTTACCACTCGACCACGAGCCGAAAGACTACGGTACGCCCCATGAGGGCCAGCCGAGCGACAAGCCGGTTGCCACGCACCGAAAACGGGCGTGGGTACCACTCGGCCACGAGCCGAAAGACTACGGTACGCCCCACGAGGGCCAGCCTGGCGACAAGCCGGTCGCCGCGCACCGTGAACGGGCGCGGGTACCACTCGGCCACGAGCCAAAAAGACTGTGGTACACCCCCCGAGGGCCACCCGAGCGACAAGCCGGTTGCCACGCACCGAAAACGGGCGCGGGTACCACCAGGCCACGAGCCGAAAGACTACGGTACGCCCCACGAGGGCCAGCCTGGCGACAAGCCGGTCGCCACGCACCGTGAACGGGCACGGGTACCACTCGGCCACGAGCCAAAAAGACTGTGGTACACCTCCCGAGGGCCAGCCGAGCGATAAGCCGGTTGCCGCGCACCGTGAACGGGCGCGGGTACCACTCGGCCATGAGCTAACCAACCACGGTGACTTCACACTACAAGTTCTTTACGATCTTTTTTCCCATATAATCCTTATGACAGGATAAGAGACGGAAATCCGATCCTAAAGCACTTGGGGGCTGCTGTGGGATGTCAGAGACAGGGGTCCCGCAAGAGGGGCCTGCACCCGACTGGGCTTGACGGGCGGAGTAGAAAGCCCAAAGTCCAGAAGCACCACGACGGGCCCGGAGGAGGTTTTCGACTTATTCCCCAAGGCAACTTCCGATCCTTCGGGGAAGCTTCGCGCCACGCCCGAACAACCCGCCAAGAACGAAGCATGCACCGACATCGCCAGAGCTGCGGATCTTTGGAACCTGACAGGGCGGCAGGCGTAGGTCGGGGAAAGCATAACCACCTCTCCAAAGACGTAGAGCGCTAGGGCCAATAAGGACAAAGTACATGTCGGCCAGGCCACCATGATCAGGGCCCGGTGGCGCCCATTTATGATGTACCCTTCCCCCAGGATATAAGGGGAGGAGGGAGAAACAAGAAAGGGGGCTCATATATCCAAGAACACAGGACTAGGGTATTATCTCCTCCGAGAGAGCCTGAACCTGTCTAAAACAGATTGCCCTCGCATCCTGTGTTACCATCAAGCTCAGATCCCGCACAAATCCCCTAGAATCACAAATCTCATTGCCGGCGAAACCGATCGTCGATAGAGGGTGGAGCTCCTCTCTCATGGACTAATCTCCATAACCCTTTGGTTGGTCCTTTCTCCCTCCTCCTGCTGTTCCACCTTTCAAGCAGTAGCTTAAGCGAAGCGCTGCTGAAATAGTTTCTCCACCACCACCACTAAGTCGTAGTGTTGTTGGAGTTTCCCGTGGATCCTCTACTTCCGCTGCCCCGCTGGATCGAGGGATTGGAGGTCGTCGTTGTTCCGTACGTGTGACCAAGTACGGAGGCGCTGCCGTTTGTGGCGCTCACCTTCTCGACTTTGAAGTCAGGCGTGTACCTCTACTTCAACCACGTTTGTTTGCGGGAACGTTATTCCCACTTTCGGTCTACGAGGGTGAGTCCTTCTGAAACAGTTTGCATGCATCTCCTAGATATGATCTTGGTGTTTGGTTGCATTCGTAGGAAAATTTTTTGTTTTCCATGCTTAGAACCCATCAGCTACCTATTCCAATACACTTGCCTTAACCGCGGGCGACGGATTGGCGAGAGGATGAGGGCACTCCCGGGGTCACACCACCTGCACATAGATACTACACACTCAAAACATGCCCACAAAATAGTACACCATAGCTCATCTACCCCGACTTCGCAAACTACTCCCAAAGCCGAAAAACAGAGAATCTGTCCCCCGGGACAGCAGGCTTCAAACTAGCATAACTTGAGATCTAGGACTCCAAATCAAGTAAACGAGTATGTCATCGCGAAGCTTAGGAAATTTGCTAGATTTTTCTAAGTATTTGGAAAAGCTGATTCGGCATCTAAAATTGTATAATCTACAAAACATTGCGTTCTGTTCCAATTACGTCACAGATTTGAACACGCTCGGTAAAATGACCATATCTTTCAAACGGATGGGTGGAATTAGACGTTCTTGGTGTCCAATTAAAGGTATTGAAGTTATCTACAACTTTCTCAATAGGCGGCCGACCAAAATCCGAATCTAAAATTGCGAAAACTCAAACCCTAGGTCGCATGCCCAATCTGCCCGAAGCAGAACACTATGCAATCTCTAGTTTTCATCAAATCTATCCAATCGCAGCACCACCTTTCGATATAATGACACCAAAACAACCTCTAGCACAACACCTAGATCATCCCCAAGGATTACCCCTAGCCATACCTTCGCCCGACGAACGATGAATCGGACGAACACGCCTCCCGATCGCCCGATCTTCCTCCACGCGCCAATCCCGCCGGATCCTCTCGTCGTGGAGCTCCCCAATGGCGAGGGCAACGGCGTGGAAGAGTGTGGCAGCAAGGGGCGGGGGGTGGAGCTCGCCTAGGGCCGGCTAGAGGTGGTGGGGAGGAAGGAGCAAGGTGGCGGCTAGGGGAGGCAATGGGGGAGGCGCATGGGGGGAGAGGGGTGGGTGGCGGCTAGGGTTGAGGGAGAGGGGAGTGGGGTGGCGCACTAAGGGGTGGGGGCTAGGTTTGGCTGCCCAAAAGTCCCCCCCCTTGGGCCCAAACCCTTCCACCGGAGGCCCAACTCAACCCCCAAGGCCCAAAGTTCCCTGGAGAGGCCCAAACACCCGAAAATGGCCCAAAAACACGCTATAAAGTCATACCGAAATGCCGAATTCTAAAATGTCACATTCTGGGGTGTCACAATATTGGGCATTGCCCGGGGAAAAGGTGGTGGGGGGATTGCACTGGCATATGAATGGAGGCGGAGGGGGTGATGGAGGGGCGGAGGATGAGGCAGAGCTCCGGGGGAAGGAGGCAGAGCTGCCATGGATGGAGTGATTGATATATCTCTGTGTGGAGCGTACTGTCGCCCGGACAAAGATGAATATATAGGCCGTGGCCGGCCGAGAAGATGAAGACGAAGTTAATTGTGCTGAAGACGAAGTGTTTCTTATCATTGGAAAGGCACGCTCGCGTGAAATCGATCATCAGACGCCTTTTAATTTGTGCATGCTTCATCACAGACAATTTTGTATTTAAAACTGTCAGCGATTTGTTATTGCGTCATCACAAACGAGTTTTTATTTAAAACCGTCTGTAAATTATATCATCATAGACGGCTGGTGGTTAAAAACCGTCTGTAAATGTTTCCCTATCATAGACGGTTGTTTATTAATAACCGTCTGTGATGATGCTTAATAAGAGGCCCGCCCGATCGACCTCCTCTGTATTTTTTGGGTTTTCGAGCTATTTTTGAGGTGGTTGCGATATTGAGAGGCGATCTGGTGGAACGTGACCCTAGATTTGGAGTTGTGATTGTAGATACTTAGGTTATAAGTTATCCAAGGTTCGTAATTGGTTCAAATTTGCAATCTATTTAAGATTTAGCTCAGTAAATCTGGAAATAAAGATGGTTTCTTTAGATCTATGTTGGTGTACATCCATTAATTAATATTTGTTCTCTGTGATGTAAAGATGGAGAAGATGGTTTTGATTTAAGTGTACTTCATTAATTAATATTTGTTCTCTCTGTATTGTAGGTTATATATATGTGGCTAGCTACGTAAAGAGAATCCATTTGTTCTTTTTAATTATTTAAGCGTACTTCATGCATTATCTAACACATAATGTTATATACGTAGCGTAGATGGACCAAAGCTGGATGTACGCTGAGAACCGTGCGAGCGCCGAGTACATTGCGTCTCCCCTTTTAGGAGAGCTGCTGAGGAAGATATGTTGAACAACGGGGTGAAATTTATGTCTTGTCCATGCATTGACTGCGAGAATATGAGGATGTTTCGAAACCCAGCGCAAATCGAAGCACACTTAATTCTACGGGGTTTCAAAAGGGGGTATTCATGTTGGACCAATCACGGTGAAGAGCAGATTATGCAGGCATCAATTAGTCAATGCATCGTCAACGAAGTCAATAATACACCAGATAATATCGACTGTACTTTCGATAAGGATATTTCTCCCGATGACAATCTGGATCGGATGCTACGGGATGCAGAAGGGAACCGTGATGGGCAGGAGTATGTAAAATTCTGAGGTTTGATGGATGACTCAGAGAAACCTTTGTTCCTAGACTGCAAGTCCAAATATACAAGGTTGTCATCTGTGTTGGAACTGCTGAAATTAAAGGCAAGCAACGGTTGATCCGACAAGAGTTTCACGGCGCTGTTGAGCCTGTTAGCGGACATGCTTCCGGAGGGAAATGAGTTGCCGACAACCACCTACAAAGCCAAGAAGGTTCTTTGTCCCTTAGGATTGGAAGTAGAAAGAATAGCTTCCTGTCCAAACGATTGTATCCTCTACCGCAAAGCGTATGCAAACTTGCATGTATGTCCGGTTTCAACCGGTTGGACAATCGATTTGGGGAACTTAAAACGGTTGTATCCTCTATGTGACGCACCTAAGTTTCAACCGGTTGGACAATCGATTTGGGGAACTTAAAACGGAGTAGACAAAGGTAAATTGAGTTGGGAGTTCACTTTAGATCCATCTGTGTATACCTAATAATGGGTAATCCCACTCACACTAGGGTCCTGTGGCAAGACCACGGTCGGATGTTCTAGTGCCATAGTGGGAATAGTAACCGATGGTTTTGTGTTGACCGCCGGCTTCATAGTCTGAACGTTCTGGGTAATGGAGTAGACCGGGTAGTTTGGCAAAAATTGCACAGCGTTGAGTAAAGTCCAAACTAACACCAGCTCTTATGCAACTTCTTTCATGCTATTAGCTATCATCGGCTTGAGCGTGGTTACTAAAGCCGATGATTGGTTAACAAGAGCATAATGTATAGATTGATTGATCATATCCGATAATTTCGCTTGTGCAGATATATATCGGCTTAATTACCTACCTATTCTCAGCAACACCCGAAGTCTCCTTGTTACCGAAGTTGACCGTCAGCAACGCGGTCTTTTGCGTGAACCCACGTTGGGTTCTCTAATAGCAATTAAGCATCATCTGCTCGAATGTAGCCTTTTGACCTTCAATCTCCTTTCGCTTCTCAGGTGTCAAATCGTCCAATGTGGGAATGATTATCGTCTCAGCATTGACACGGACGGAGAGATCAAATTTCCTGTGGAAGATATGTTTGTTGATATGCCAGTCGGTCCCACTGAGCATGCCAAAAGTGTGTTGACACCAAAAACCGTGAAGAGAGTTTAATCGGTAATCAACACACGCAAAAAATTAGGTTTACTTCTGGGTACGGGCGTGCCAGCTGATTTGATCCTGCAATCGGCCAGAGGAAGATTTAACTCAATCGACCCTTCAGTCAATATATATTTTCTACTAACAATCTAGTCTAATTAGCTATTCAAGCAGATAAAAGTAAAAGTAACCAATAAATGTAAACAGGCTGATTAAGCTGATTACATGAAAATAAAGATAGATTTTTCCCAAAAAGGCGATGCACAACAAGATCGAAGAAAAAGAAGATCAGGTTGGTGTAAGTAGATGAAACCAATAATCGGCAATATACAACTTTATTGATAAAGTGAATTACAGAAGGAGGATTACAAATCTAGAATATTGGTCCTAGTCGATGAAAAAGTAAAAAAAAAAAAAGGTAATGCGAGTTGGTTGATTTATTGTATGTCCTTTTTTCGTATGGCCCGTCCATCCTTTTTATAGCACCTAGGCTATTCATATCCTTCTCTAATTCTCGCATAAATACGTATCAATTGCAATATTTAGATATAAACTTTTTGCCCAAACCGACGGTCAGCTTTGATTTTACATCTATACCTATTCTTTCCAAATCGGCTTAAAACTACCAAAATGGTCATATTGTTCTACTAAGAACATCAAATCTTGGTGTCAATAATACCCATGTTCTTTCTGAGCATACCTGCTGACTTATCAAACTGATACTTTTTATATTAAATGGAAGATCGCTTTGATTATTCTTTGGCAGGTTTGAACTTGGCTTATCCAAAGATGATCGATGTAGCTGTTGGAATAAGTGGGCTTGGCCCAAATCAACTAATTCCTAGAGAAAATCTCAAAGGCCCATGTGGGAGCATGAGGATGGTGGAACCTTTTAGTCCCATATTGTTAGTGGAAAGGGGAGGAACACCTTTGGCTCTTTATATAAACTACCTAAAGGCCACCACAAGGGAACACTTGGTGCTTGAGGCTTGAGAGGGGTTAGAGTTTTGCCACCTCTCGCTGTTGCGCTACCACCGTAGCCTTCTCCATTCCGAGCGCCGGCGTGCACCAGCGATCGGGAGAGCAGGTCTCCGGAACCCTTCGCCTTCGAGATCCTGCACCGGGAGAGGGCGAATAAGGTTTTTGGGAAGCGCTTCGCGCGACTGCTCAAGATCTTCATCACGGGTCGCCTTCCTCTTCTTGCTGCCAGGCGTCGCAGTGAACGGCTCCTGCGTCGTGCCAGCAATAACTTCGTCAACGTCAATGTCGCGACTGCACCAACCACGGCATCTGCATCTTCTTCTGTTAGTACGTTCAATCTGTCCTATTCTCGTGGTTAATCATGTTTAGCCAGATGGTCATGTTGTTCGTGCTGTCTAGTATAGTAGAGAAATACATGCTAGTTTCTGTGATGCTGTTCATGATTTATATTCGGGATTAAATCTGGAAATTGTCTAATTTCTCAACAATCCAAAAACCTTATTGTAGACAACTTCCTGAATTAACAATGGCTGGTTTTGCCGACGCACTGAGGCCGGAGATTAAATTCTCTAGTGTGCACTTTAAGAGGTGGCAAGTCAAGGTCACGCTTAGACTTACAGCTATGAATATATTCTGGGTTAGTAAAGGCAAGCCTGAAGGTGATCTCTCTGCTGAGCAGCAGAAAAGTTTCACGGATGCCAATACTATCTTCGTGGGATGCATTCTTAGCGTTCTTGTCGACCGTCTGTGTGATGTGTACATGCACATAACAGATGCGAAGGTGCTGTGGGATACACTGAACGCCAAGTTTGGTGCAACGGATGCGGGCAGTGAACTGTATGTCATGGAAAACTTTCATGACTATAAGATGGCTGATAATCGCTCTGTTGTAGAGCAAGCCCATGAGATACAGTGCATTGTCAAGGAACTCGAACTCCTGGAATGTGTCTTACCTGATCCTTTTGTGGCCGGTTGCATCATTGCAAAACTGCCTCCCTCGTGGAGGAGTTTCGGCACTACTCTAAAACATAAGAGGACAAAGATATCAGTCAAAAATCTGATAGCGTCTCTTGATGTTGAAGAAAAGGCTCGGGCTAAGGACTTCAGTGGTAGTGGAGCCTAGGGCCAATCCAGCGCCAATATGGTTCAGAAGAACTACGGCAAGAACAAAAGGAAGAACAAGCCTAATAAGACTACCAACTTCAAGAAGATGAATAAGGCTGAGATGTCCTGCTTTGCATGTGATGAAGTCGGGCATTTTCCAAGGAATGCCCAGATCGGGCAGACCGTCGAGGGAAAAAGGCCAACAATGGACAGGCGTCCAAGGCTATCAACACGGTGACCGCTAGCAACACTGGAGACACAGGGTATGGTAATTTACCTTCTGTGTTCACAGTATTTCAGTCTTCCAGTTGGTGGATTGATACGGGTGCTAATGTTCATGTGTGTTCTGACATTAATATGTTCTCTTCTTATTGGGTCACTCGGGATTCCTCTGTCCTAATGGGGAACGGGTCACATGCTTCTGTTCATGGCTCTGGCACAGTGGATCTGAAGTTTACTTCGGGAAAGATCGTGCAGCTAAAGAACGTGCAGCATGTCCCTTCTATAAGCAAGAATCTCGTTAGTGGCTCCCTTCTATGCAGAGATGGGTTTAAGGTAGTGTTAGAGTCCGATAAAGTAGTTGTGTCGAGGCATGGACTATTTATTGGTAAAGGCTATGAGTGTGGAGGCTTGTTCCGTTTTTCCCTTTCAGATTTCAGTAATAAGTCTGTGAACCATATTTGTGGTAGTGTTAATGATGGTTCGAGTATTTGGCATTCTCGTTTATGCCACATTAACTTTGGTCTTATGAATCGGCTTTCCAGTATGAGTTTAATTCCAAATTTCACTATTGCCAAAGGTTCTAAGTGCCATAGTTGTGTGAAATCAAAGCAACCTCGAAAGCCTCACAAGGCGGCTGAGGAGAGGAACTTGGCACCTCTAGAACTCATACATTCTGATCTGTGCAAGATGAATGGTGTGTTGACAAAGGGTGGAAAGAGATACTTCATGACATTGATTGATGACGCGACTAGATTTTGCTATGTTTACTTGTTGAAAGCTAAGGATGGGACGCTACACTACTTTAAGATCTATAAAGCTGAAGTTGAAAACCAACTAGAGAGAAAGATCAAACGCCTTAGGTCAGATCGTGATGGCGAATATTTTCCCAAAATCTTTGATGACTTCTGTGCGGAACATGGTATTATTCATGAGAGGACACCTCCCTACTCACCCGAATCAAACGGGATTGCCGAGAGGAAAAAACCGCACGCTGACTGACTTGGTGAACGCCATGTTAGACACGGCTGGTTTATCTAAGGCATGGTGGGGGGAAGCTGTGTTGACTTCATGTCATGTCCTGAATAGAGTTCCTAACAGAAACATGGAGAAGACCCCTTACGAGAAGTGGGTTGGGAGAAAACCATCACTTTCTTACTTACGCACGTGGGGATGCTTGGCGAAAGTCAATGTACCGATTAACAAAAAGCGTAAGCTCGGGCCTAAGACAGTGGATTGTGTCTTTCTGGGATATGCTCAGTGGAGCATCGCTTATAGATTTTTAGTAGTTAAATCTGATGTGCCTGATATGTATGTTGATACTATTATGGAGTCTCGCGATGCTACATTTTTTGAGAATATATTTCCGATGAAAGATATGCATAGCACTTCTAGATTTTCTTCTGAGATAATTCCTGAAACTATTATACCTACTGAGTCTTCTGAGCAACCATCTGAGAAAGTCCTAGAGGAGGATGACAATGAAGCTCTTAGAAAGAGCAAGAGACATAGGATTGAAAAATCCTTTGGCAATGATTTCATTGTATACCTCGTGGATGATACTCCTATGTCCAATGCAGAGGCATATGCATCTTCAGATGCAAACAATTGGAAAGAAGCTGTCCAGAATGAGATGGACTCGATTATCGCCAATGGGACTTGGGAGGTAACTGAACGGCCCTATGGTTGTAAACCTGTGGGTTGTAAGTGGTGTTCAAGAAGAAGCTTAGGCCTGATGATACTATTGAGAAGTACAAGGCTCGGCTTGTGGCTAAGGGTTACACCCAAAAGGAAGGCAAAGATTTCTTTGATACTTATTCACCTGTTGCTAGAATGACCACCATTTGAGTATTACTTTCTCTGGCTGCCTCGTATGGTCTTCTCGTTCATCAGATGGACGTGAAGACAGCTTTCCTTAATGGAGAGTTAGATGAGGAAATTTACATGGAACAGCCTGATGGGTTTGTAGTAAATGGTCAAGAGAGCAAGGTGTGTAAATTATTGAAATCTTTGTATGGCTTGAAACAAGCACCTAAGCAATGGCATGAGAAGTTCGACACCACTTTGCCATTAATGAGGCTGATAGATGTGTATACTATCGCTATGGTGGGGGTGAAGGAGTTATATTATGCCTTTATGTGGACGATATACTGATCTTTGGCACAAATATTGATGTGATCAATGAGGTCAAGTCTTTCCTATCAGAGAAATTTGATATGAAAGATCTGGGAGAAGCTGAAGTAATTCTTAACATCAAGCTTATTAAGGATGAGAGTGGGATTACTCTTTCGCAATCCCACTATGTGGAGAAGGTCTTGAGCCGGTTTGGCTTTATGGACAGCAAGCCCTCTCCCACTCCTTATGATCCCAGTGTGACACTGAGAAAGAATAAGAAAATTGGCTTAAACCAATTAAGATATTCTCAGATTATCGGTTCGCTCATGTATCTTGCTGGTGCAACAAGACCTGATATATCATTTGCTGTGAGCAAATTGAGTAGGTTCATGTCAAACCCGGGTTCTGATCATTGGCATGCACTTGAAAGGGTAATGTGCTATTTGAAAGGTACTACGAGTTATGGGATTCACTATTTAGGGCACCCTGCAGTGCTTGAGGGATATAGTGACTCGAACTGGATTTCTGATGTTGATGAGCTCTATGCTACCAGTGGATATGTATTTACCATTGGTGGTGGTGCAGTGTCATGGAGGTCTTGCAAACAGACGATTTTGACAAGGTCAACCATGGAGGTAGAGCTCACTGCTTTAGATACAGCCACTGTAGAGGCAGATTGGCTGCGTGAGCTCTTGATGGACTTGCCGGTGGTTGAAAAACCAATACCGGCTATCCTTATGAACTGTGATAATCAATCTGTGATTGCTAAACTGAACAGTGCTAAGGATAATGCGAAGTCATCAAGACATGTTAAAAGACGATTGAAGTCTGTCAGGAAATTGAGAAACTCCGGAGTAATAAGTGTGACTTATATTCAAACAGACAAAAACCTGGCAGATCCCTTTACAAAGGGACTATCACGGAATGTGATAGAAGGTGCATCTAGGGAGATGGGTATGAGACCCATATAAGTTGCCATTGTGGTAACCCAGCCTTTGTGATTGGAGATCCCGTGAATTAAGTCCTGGGAAAAACAAGCAGTTGGCGAACTGAGGAGAGTAATCTGTTGCCCTCTCCATGTGAAGATGCAATACTCTCAGAAGGCTGTAAGGCAGGATGGCGATATGCCTTAATGTGTTTATGTTGGCTTTAACTAGCGAAGATGCTGTCCTACAGAGCATTCTTGAAAGAACACACTTATATGAGCCCGACTGTCTAACGTCGCAGTCTATGAGACCTGGGTGATCTCTAGTAAGCTCATGAAGAGACCATGGAGTACGACGCATATGCTCCACCGGCGGAGGAGGCTACTGGCAGCCAGGTATCAGTTATGATTTTGAGTGAAACCTGTTCACACAAAACTTGCAATTCAAGGCATAGTCCATTGTACAAGTTGTGAATGGGTGTAGCTTGGAGCTCTAGGCAGAAGTTCAACTTAACAGTCTCTGCTGAAATGCTGGTATATCAAACAGTAGTGAGTATTGGCAAATCTCTAAATGGGCATTTGAGATCTGGTGGGGGGTTGTTGGAATAAGTGGGCTTCGCCCAAATCAACTAATTCCTAGAGAAAATCTCAAAGGCCCATGTGTGAGCATGAGGATGGTGGAACCTTTTAGTCCCATATTGTTAGTGGAAAGGGGAAGAACACCTTTGGCTCTTTATATAAACTACCTAAAGGCCACCACAAGGGAACACTTGGTGCTTGAGGCTTGAGAGGGGTTAGAGTTTTGCCACCTCTCGCTGTTGCACTACCACCGTAGCCTTCTCCATTCCGAGCGTCGGCGTGCACCAGCGATCGGGAGAGCAGGTCTCCGGAACCCTTCGCCTTCGAGATCCTGCACCGGGAGAGGGCGAATAAGGTTTTTGGGAAGCGCTTCGCGCGACTGCTCAAGATCTTCATCACGGGTCGCCTTCCTCTTCTTGCTGCCAGGCGTCGCAGTGAACGGCTCCTGCGTCGTGCCAGCAATAACGTCGTCAACGTCAATGTCGCGACTGCACCAACCACGGCATCTGCATCTTCTTCTGTTAGTACGTTCAATCTGTCCTATTCTCGTGGTTAATCATGTTTAGCCAGATGGTCATGTTGTTCGTGCTGTCTAGTATAGTAGAGAAATACATGCTAGTTTCTGTGATGCTGTTCATGATTTATATTCGGGATTAAATCTGGAAATTGTCTAATTTCTCAACAGTAGCTGTATTCGCCAATTTGGTCTTGCGGCATTCAGGATCCCCATTGAAGGTCTGAACTGTTCCAGTTGTTGCTTGCAAGTTGTGATCCTGGTTGTTCTAAGCTCACGATCAGCTCGAGAGACCCGCAGTTATGTAGATTACTAAATAATTTGCTCGCTGCAATACTGAGAGGAAATAATTAGTCATGCCTGATGTGGCCTCTAGTTGTAACTTGTAAGGCACTACTGTTTGATGAGATCGACGAGAATAATATAAGTTGGATCACCTGTGCAGTACAAAGTTCTACTGCTTTTTCCCTCTGATGTCATTGAAACAGAAAATATATGTGCGGAAGTTTACTGGTTTTGCACTACTAAGTTTGGAAGAAATGGCTAGTATATCATCTCAACACGCCAGCCCGATAATTTAGCCGCTAAGGTGAGGAGCACTTTTTTTGTGCGTGGCCTTAATCAGCTATTCATCACTTAATTGGCACGATGGTGTTTGCGTTTTGATTGGACAACTAGAATTTATGCATATATGGGAAAATTGGTGGGTTTGTATGTTGCCACATACTTGCATCGAACAAAATAAAGAAAAGGTTGATGAACAAAAATAAATAAAATATATGTAATATTGCGATTAAAAATAAAATATAGCTTATGTTCAGTTATTCATCACTTAACATTTTCGCAAATATAATCCAAAACATCAATATTTAAGTTAAATCAGCATACAAATAAGACTCCAGAACTCTCAAAATTATTTAAGTCATTTAAGCACTAGCTACAGCTACAGCAGCCAACAATCAGCCAATTTACTAAATAATCTTTTTAAAAAATCTATAACCACCGGCTATAACTGTTCCACAACCCAACAAATCAGCCCCGAACGGAGCCTAGGTGTGGCTTCTCGTTGAAAACGGGGCTGAATGTAGCGACCTAGCTGCGAGCTGGCAGCACTGCCCCTCGCAGCGCCTGGCAGAAAATAAAGCCGGCTGGCCGGCCGGCTGGACCCGAACCAGGGCTCGAGGTGACCGATCCGATCCGTTTCTGCGTTCGTGCTTTTGGCAGCACGTACGTACGACGAGACTGCTCGACCGATCAAAGCAATGGTGGAGCAAGGCTACAGGAACAAACTCCCAAATATTCGATCGTCTTCTCATCAGCTTCTCTTTCGCGGCAACGGCAGCAGTCCTGGGGATATGCGCCGCATTTGCCATCGCCCTTTATCGATCGATCGGATGCGGATGCTTTGGTAGCAGCTAGTATGCCTCAAAGGAAGGGGAAAAAAAAGGAGGAAAGGTCCAGTCTTTAGCCACGGCGGTCTCGAACCTTTTGCTTTCTGGTTTTCCGAGAAGGAAGGAAGGCTGGACGTGCCCATTTGCAGCTTCGTTGTTAGTGATTTTGGCATGTCATGTGTGATGCCGTTAATTTTATAGATCAATAGACGATGGCTCTACATGCGGGGGCATACCCTAGTTTCGCCCTAGATCAACAGATTGATCAGCAATGTGTCTTACCAGAGCGCACGTCACTGGGCAGGAAAACAGAAGAACACTTGGTATGGAGTCTGAACAAGGGTTCACATTTTCGTTGAAAACCGATCGAATTTCGCGAAATTCGCCCGTACCGCCCAAAGCCGAAAAGGGAAACCGTTCTGAAATTCGCTCAAATTCAAATTTGAATCCAAAACAAATAAAAAATTTGAAAAAATTTATCCAAAATTTCTCTATAATTAGTATTAATAGCACTGTGACCATTGGTGTCAATATTTTTTGAAAATTCGAACTTTAGAGATGTATTTGATCAATTGGAAATGTAGATAATAGGCAAAAGCAAAAAGAAAAAGAAAAACCCGGCCCGCAGGCTTCTAGTCCACAGGCCACGTCGGCTTTGGGCCGAAGGCCCACCCCAAAGCCCAGCAACGAAGGAAACCCACGAGGAAGCCACTCCAGATAAAAAGGTTCACCTGCTGCCAATAATTGAACCAGCTAGCAATCATTCCAACATCTTCGTTCTGGGAGGGGAGTGGTCCGAGTGGACCTCTGTCCGGTCATCGTCGGCGAAGGAGCGGCGGCTTTCTGACACCTGCACTGCGAAATCCGAGCGGCAAGAAGCGAAATTCGAGAGGTAAGTAGCGATTTCCAAAGTTTGCGCGAATTTCTACATGGCAAACGAATTTTGTGAAATATGTTCGATTTTCGTTCGAAATTGGTTGGATTTCGTGAAATGTCAGTAGATAATTTCGAGTAATGAAGTGGGAAATGTTAGTAGCTAATTTCGTGAAATATTACTTAGGGTATTGAAGAAAGGTGAGATATTACTTAGGGTACTGCGTGAAATGTCAGTAGCTAATCTGGTGAAATATTACTTAGGGTATTGCATGAAATGTCAGTAGTTAATTTCGAGTAATGAGAGGAACATTCGAGCTCTTGATGAGTAGCAACTGGAATCCTGAAAAATGAGCCCTTTGCGTTGTGGCTCATGAATTGTTTTCCCTGCTACGTTCTCGCAAACCATTTCCCCCATGAGCGAGCAATATCTGAGATCATTTTTTAGTTGGAAATGCGGAAACAGTCATAATCAATCTCTTCATTGGTCGCTCTAGCCAATAGAGCTACTCATCAACAGCTACCCAAATCTGAACTAGGATGAAAGCTTCAATTGTAGTTGTACATAAGCTTCAATTGTAGTTGTACATAACACTAGATAGAGGAACATTTGTGCAGTAAGCTTTTTTACCGGTCCTTTAGCATGATATATCGTATATGCCATTATGCTAAGCGCATGAAATGTCAAGTAGCAATATTTATCCAAGTGTGTCAAGTAGCAATATTTTTTGCAGATGGCAGACCATGTCGACGCGGTGTGGGAGCACGGCGATAAGTTGGGTGGTGGATTTCTATGCACGCACTGTCTGATAGAGAAGAGAGGAGGCGGTGCAACCCGACTGAAGCAGCACCTAGCAGGGCGTGGTACAAGTGTCGTACATTGTAGTAAAGTTCCAGTGGAAGTTCGTGAGTACTTTCAGCGTGACATAGACAGGACGAAGGATAAGAAGAAGGACAGGAGAGAGGAGAGGCTGAGAAAAGAACTAGCAGCTGGAGAAGTGTATATTCAGAGTACACAGGTGATGCTGATGAGGAGGCCCAACTCGACCATGCCATTGCTGCCTCCAAGGTGGAGGTACAATTTAGGAGCCGAGCAGGTGGCAGGTATGAGCACGGTGGTGGTAGTGGCTCCTCTAGGGGGGGTGAAGGAGACCGCGGTGGTCTGTTGTCGAAGATGTTTCGGAGTTCCTCGCAACGAGAAAAACCAATGGGGGTGGGGGATTACAACGTTGGTACAGCCCGTGGCCCCGTGCAACCAAAGATTGACAGCCATCAGTGGACACAAAAGGGGAAGAGTGCAAAGCAGTCCGTTGGATCGGCATGGGCCAAATTTTTTCACACCGCTAGTATCGCTGGACGGAAAGTAGATAATCCATACTTTGTTAGTGCTGTGAGGGAAACGCGAAAATACGGTAAGTGAGCTTTAAAATGTTCGTTCAGTTCTACACCAATTCGGCTAACATTTTTGGATGATGTTTCATTTACAGGCTAGGGTGTCCCATCTCCGAGCGGGCAAGATATAGATGGGAAATATTTAGATGCCAATGAAGCAGATATAAAGGAGAAGTTGGCAAAGTTCAAGTAGGAATGGCCTACATACAGAGTAACAATCATGTGCGATTCTTGGACAGGGCCGACACGCATGAGCATAATAAACTTCATGATTTACTGCAATGGCACCATGTTTTTTCACAAGTCTGTAGATGCTACAGGCCTATCTCAGGATGCCTCATACTTACGCAAGGTACTTTGTTTTGTTAGTCCATCTTCTGAAATATGATTGACGTACACATCACATAATGGAGGTACTTGGTTCTATTTGTTCACACAGGAAATATATTCAGTGGTCGATGAGGTAGGTCCGACAAATGTGGTGCATATTTTCACAGATAATGGTGCTAACTACAAGAAGGCCTGCAAGCTCATCACACGACAGCACCGCAACATCGTGTGGTAGCCTTGTGTAGCCCACACTATTAATTTGATGCTGAAGGAGATTGGAGAGTTCCCTGATCATGCATCGGTCATTGAGAGTGCAAGAAAAATCTCCTGATGGATATACAACCATTCCAAGATTCATGCAATGATGAAGAAGTATATCGGAGGCAAGTTGATCAAGTGGAATGCAACTCGTTTTGGCATTAACTACATGTTTTTGGATAGTTTGTTTCGTCGTAAGGACAAGTTTATGCAGTGGATGGATGCTGAGGAATTTATAAGCTCTCGCTTTGTTGATACCACCGAGGGGAGGTACGCGTACGGCTGCCTCTCCAGCTTGGACTGGTGGGATAATCTTTGTTCTGTTGTCAAGTCAGTTGAACCATTGTATGCCTTCCTGCGATTCGCTGATCAGGACAAGGTGGCTACATTGAGCGAAACGATCCTACGATACAACATATTGCGGCAGGAGTATGATAGTTTATTCCATGACTCTCAAACAACAAAGGAGATTTACTTGAACGTGGTAGACCGAAGAATGGACAACTTAACATGCAACACTTATATGAATGTCGGTAATACATACTTCCATGGAACAGTATTAACATAATTTGATGCTTGTACTAACATGTTTCGATTCATTTGTAGCTGCCACCTTAAACCCCTGCTCTGCATATGCATACGGCACGAACAACACCTTCTTACCAAATCTCTGGGATGCCCTTGAAGCGCTTACTGATGATACTGATAGCGCCGCACAAGCTCTTCATGACACCGACATTTTCAGAAGGAAGGGTGGATCATTCTCAGGTGCTCTAGCTGCAAAGATGGCACAAGATGGCAAAACATCCCCTAGTATTTCCTTATATAATCTTAAATATAATGGTACTCTCGTTGGTACTTACTGATCTATTTGTTAACTTGCAGCACATTGGTGGGATGTGTTCGGTTCGGAAACACCAATCCTTCGGTCGCTTGCCGTACGTCTCGTGTCGCAATGCGTATCTTCTAGCGGATGTGAGCGTAATTGGAGTACATTTGCATTCGTTCAAACAAAAATTCGCAACCGCCTTTCATACAAGAAGCTACATAAGCTGGTTTATGTCAACTATAATCTTCGACTTCGAATTCAAGCTGCAGAAAATCAAAGGCGCTCAGATGAAGATGATCCCTTCCAGCGTCTTATGGAGCTTACACTTTGTGATGATGCAAATCTAATCTGACAGTGGATGGAAAAAGGAAGATCCAATGGTGATCCATTACTTGATGAGGAGGATACAGTGAGTGACAGCCCTCTCCCATCAAAGCTTATGATAGACCCGATTCACCCTTCGGTGTTAAGAAAGGATACTGGGTCTGCAAGCATCCTTGAATGGCAGACAAAATGGTTGGGGACACTCATACAGGGAAGAGAAAGCATCAATCAGTGCCGAGAAGGGATACAGGAAAAAGGAGAGCATCCTCTAAAGGAAAGGGAAAGCATACCGCAAATAAGCATGTTGGGAGTGATGACTCCACTGAGAGCGGGCAAAATAAAGAGTGCGATGATAGCAGCTCCAAGACGGACACCGATGGCGGTGAGTCCGGTGGCTATACCTCCATACCTCCCACGCATCAATCAAAACAACATCATGCCGTCAAATTTACAGGGGAGTCGCAATTCACTCATGCAACACGGGACAGAGACCATGGTGCTCCCCAATCACAGAGGACGACTTCTAGAGGAAAGGGAAACGACACACCACAGGATAGATGTGGCTCTTATGGCATCGTCGAGACGCAAGGGAGCTATGGCTCATATGAAAGCTATAACTACATCATACCTGATGCTCATGCACAACCTTCGACCTAATGGATCTATGAGTGGCAGGATCCTAAGTTTTATGCCATGTTGTACCAACAATGGCAAACGACAAGTACATGGACGGGGCAAAGCTGGCACGATTACAAGGTAGAGTTGCTCGCAACACGACGATTGGCCTTGATGTCTACGGAGGAATACAACATGGCAAACCAAATGTACACGCAACAATACTAGCTGTAACCCCTAAGGTAATGTTTCGTTTGCATGTTTCATTTCATTGCAAATTCATTTTTTACTAACAAAGAATCCATGTAGGTCCAACATGCATTTGTGTGCGGAGGACAAAGAAAATATGCGTATTTTTGCACTTAATGGAAGGTATCAAAATGTGATATGTGAATGGTATCGAAATGTGATATGTGAATGGTATTTTTGCACTTAATGGATTGATATGTCAATGCTAATGTGATATGTGAAAATATGCCTACTTTACAACTTTACATACTCTAAAATATAGCAAAGGTCATGTCAAAATTTTGTTTCATTTCTATGCCTACTTTACAACTTCACATACTCTAATATTCTGTTCATGTAGGTCGAATATTTGGAAGAACGACAAAGCTATGCGTACTTCACAACTTCAAATAAGATGTATTGAAATGTAAATGGTGTTAACATGTGAATGGTATTGCTATGTCATTATGTGAATGCCTATTTTTGTTGTTGGATTGATATGTGAATGGTATTGCTATATCATTATATGAATGCCTACTTTACAATTTGCAATTGTCTAAAATATAGCAAAGGTTATGTCAAAATTCTTCCATATTTAGGAAAGAACACATTTATTACATTTTCCTATTTTTTAGGACTTCATGGTTTTTATTACAAATTTTACAACATTTTTTTTTTCATTTTTCCCTTTTTTTTACATTTTTTTTTTCTATTTTTCCAACTTTTCGTTGGTTTTCTGCAAATTTCGAACGAATTTCGCTACGTGCCGAGCTGTTTTCGTTACTTTTTCGCGAAATTCGCTACCTCATTTGACCAGATTTCAAATGCGTTTGACTTTTCGTTTCGAGCGGTTTACCGCGAAAATCGCTACCGCTCTCACCTCGAAAAGTAGTCTCGAAACGAAAATGTAAACCCTGGTCTGAACAATTCACTAGCTATTCATCCTATCAAATAATCAATCGATTGCTAGTGCATATCCCTTCATTCGCAAGTTGTCAGTTGCCACGGCTTAACATGACAAGGCTCTCATTCATGATTCTCGCGATGAGGATTTCCCGTGCAGTAGCAGAAAAAACGTGTGCATCCCTGTCAAATCTCTCAGCCTGGGCCCATATCAGCTTTCCATCTTTTTTGGAAGAATAGTGGTCAGTGGTTCTCAACCCTAATCTAGTCAGCAAGCAAGGTTCAAAATCTTCGCAAAATTTAATAAAATTTCGGCGAAATCTCAATTTTGACCTTACTTGAGATTCATAATCCCGGTGGAATAAAAAAATAGTTAAAATCAAATTGTTACAGTAGTTTCAAAAATTTGGACGAAATTTCCTACAATTTCACTGAGATTTCGGTTGTTTGGAGCGAAATTTCTATAAAATGGACCAGATTTTATGTTTTTAGGACCGGATTACACTCGAAAATGCGTTGAACTTAGATGGTTAGGGAAGCTGACTCTCACCCGAGAGACTCGGGTTAGAATTCTGGCGGTGGAATTTTTTTATATAGTATGGGGTATACTCATAACAATGTTATACAAAATATGATAACATGGTTCCTTAGCTCACATGGTAAAGCTCTTGTCTGGCACTCATGCAATCCCGGGTTTGATCGCTCGCACCAACACCACATTCCCCTCATCTCCAAAATTTTAGAAAAAATAACATTGAAGCTGGGTTTCTAATCGGCGACCTCTCAGCCCGCACTAACGCCGTGGACCAACTCGTCTATGTCCATTTCATAATATGGTGTCATAGTTATAATTTTTGTAGCCTCGAGAGACCATCTTGATAGGGTTGAAACTGACCGAAATTTTGGTTCTTTTCGTTGAATTCTCTGTCAAACAGACCAAAATTTCGGTTTTCTTGGTGTAAAAAACTGTATTTTAATTTTGCTTTTTGAATGTCATCCGAAATAGTGAGATTTTGCCAAAATTTATGATATGTCAACTGTGCCATGCCGATTTAGATCGACACACCTTCAACAAGCCTAGGCATGGCCTATTGGCATGTTGTGCCACCTATGTGCCGTGCTGGTCGAAGCCCAGATCATTTGGACTATTCACAGGAGAGGAAAAGAGCTAGGGACAAGCGGGGCACCTACCAACGTGATTGCGAGGACATAGTGTAGCTCGGCCGAAGGTGAATAAAGCGCTAGCGTTGGAGAAGAAGCAGGCATGATGGCCGGGGACGATGGCGACACGGTGCGGGAAGGCAAAATTTGACAGTGGCATAAGCGAAGACTACTGGATCCAATGTCAAGGCGATGAGGATTGTAGAGATCCGAAGCCATCATTGTTTTCTCCCTCTCTAGTAGTTGTCGTCTTCTTTATCGGGATGACCAACGAAGCTAGTGGTACGGTGCCGCAAGACCATATCCAACGACGGCATGACCAAAGACCGTTGGATCTAGCATCAAGGCGACGGGGATGGCAACGTGGGACGGCATGGGGGCGGCAAGGTAAGGTGACTTTGGGGGAAGAAGCATGGGTAGAGGAGGGTGAGAGGAGAGGTGATGACGGAGGCATAGGCAGATGGCGACTGCGCTTGATGGGTCATAGGAGGAGTCGAAGGGCAGAGATAGTATTCGATGATGGTTGGGCCACTAGGGTGAGATAGTTGATGGCAGGCTGGGCTATAAATGGGATGTTTTTTTATGAAAGGGTCCCTTTCATGCTGGATCAGCCCAGGCACAGCCAAATCAGTTGTGTGCCAAGCTAGGCCCGCCATCGTGCTGAGTTTCTAGGCTCAACACGGCCCATCATATGTGTCGTGCCGGCTTGGCCTAAAGACATCTGTGCATGCTGGGCCGATCGTGCAGAGGATCAGCCCAAAAAGGCATAGCCCAGTACCCAGGTCTAGGAAGGAATGCAGAAATTTGGCACAAAACATTAAGCGAGAGAGAGAGAGAGAGAGAGAGAGAGAGAGAGAGAAATCCTGTGTGGACTTCGGTATGGGTGGACTTTGGCTAAACGCGAGCGCACACATATTCATGTATTTTTTCATGAAAAATCATGTGACTCGCGATGAGTGACCAGCAGCCACTCATCGCATAGCGTCCATTGCCACACTATTCCATTTTTTCTTTTGCTAAATCATGCAATTATTACTCTATTCATTCTATTAAAATCCAATTTAAACATCCATTTGAATTCAGTTTAATTGACTTAAAACAGTTAGTTACTAATTAATAAACAGATACTATGTCATTAGTTATTAGTGAGTAACTAATACACACCTGTATAAAGACCTAGAGACGTCTAGGCCAAAGATAACCAAATCCTCATCTTTTCTTTCTCCTCCTCTCTGGATTGCTATACTATGGTGTTGAGTGGCTGAACCTCACTGGCCTTCCTCCGCGGTGTGCACCATGAAGGAGGGTGAGCGGTATCTTTGAGCTGTTGCTACAGAGATCACATACATGGGGGCAACAATAAGGTTTTTGGGTAGCGCATCAGTGTGATCGCTCTGCTTCTTCCTCGACATCAGCTATTTCCACAACCGTGTCTATGCTTATTCCTGTTCTTCATCCATCCCAACTATAGGTCATTCATGTGATCGATTGACTCTGTTACTTTTCAATTATTGAGCATATTCAGAAGTATAATGTGTTGCATGTTGATTTGTGCATCTCTAGTTTTTTGTTACATTTGTCTCAAAATAAAATCTTGAATAAAAATATTGTGTATATTTCCAACAATCCAAAAACCTTATTGCTAATATTTTTGTGATTAAGCAATGGCTGGTGCTTCTGATGCTATGAAACTAGAGAGGTTTTCTGGTAAAAACATCTGTAGATGGCAAATAAGGGCTAAGTTTTGGCTCATGTTGTTGGGGTTATGGTCAGTGATCCACCCGTGGTATCCATTTACAGTTTGATAGTGCAAACAACACTGCACTAGGCTACTTTCTGACCATTTTGGTGGATCAACTCTATTATGTGTATATAAACTACATGTTTGCCATTAAGTTGTGGGGTGCACTTGAGCAAAAGTATGCTGAAGCTGGTCGTTGGTTGTACATGTGTGAGTAATTTTTCGATTTTAGTATGAATGATGCTAAGTCGATTATTGCACAAGCACATGACCCCTAGCTACTAGTTGGCAAGTGTGCGGCAAGGACAGTCATATGGCAAAAGATCGTCGCTACCGTAAAGATGGGAAAAATGAACAAGGCAAGAAAAATGCCAACATGACCATTGTCAAGGCCTTGACTTTATAAGGGTATGGTAATTTTCCTATTTTTTTATCATGTCAATCCACTGATTAATATGTTGATACTGGTGCTAATGTTCACGTGTATTATGATGTTTTCTTGTTTCTTCTTGCCAGACTGTCAGGGCTTCCATTAGTGGTTCTCTCCTATACATGGATGGTTATAAGCTAGTATTTGAGTCAAATAAAGTTGTAATGTGTAATTTTGGGAATTTTATTGGTAAAGGCTGCAAGAGTGAAAGCTTGTTCCACATAAGTACTCTATAGTCTTGTTATAATTTGAATATTATAGCTTGTTTGAATAAATGTGCAGCCAATGTTTGGCATTCTTGCTTTCATATTAGTTTTGATAGCACTGCTCAAATGTCCGGATTAGAATTAATTCTAAAATGTGATATTATCAAAGGATCAAAGTGCCAATCCTGTGTGCAACCAAAGCATCATCGAAAACCCTTTAAAGGATTAGAGAAACAAAAGAACTTGGCACCATTATATCTTGTTCATTCTAACCTGAGTGAGATGGATGGATTGTTGACAAAAGGAGGTAAAATATATTTTCTAACTCTTATAGATGATGCAACACATTATTGTTATGTGTATTTGCTGAAAATAAAAGATGGAGCTTTAAACTAATTTAAAATATATAAGGCTGAGGTTGAGAACGAGCTAGAAAAGAAGATTAAAAGACTAAGGTCTAATCATGGAGGAGAGTATATCTCTTATGAATTCTCCCGATTCTGTTCTGAGCATGGCATAATCCATGAAGTTACACCACCATAATCACCCCCAATCAAATGGGGTAGCTGAGAGAAAAAATGAAATATACCAGACTTAGTGAATGCCATGTCGGAGAGTGCAAGTATGCCTAAGATGTGGTGGGTTGAATGTATATTAACAACAACTTTTGTCCTAAGCAAAGTAATCACTAAAAAGTTTGAGATTACTCAGTATAAGAGACAAAGGGGAGAAAATGCAATGTCAATTTTCTATGAACTTGGGATTGTTTGGAAAAGTCAATATACCACTGTAGAAAAAGAGAAAGCTTGGACAAAAAATAGTTGATTGTGTTTTTTTTAATATGCTCATAACAATACGAAATATAGATTTTTAGTAGTAAAATTAGAAATTCCCGAGATTATTCCTAACACAATAATGGATTCCAGAGATGCTTCATTCTTTGGGGATATTTATCCTATGAGACCAACAAGCTGTACTTCAAGAACTAAGAATACTCAAAATAATAATGATGATGATGATGATGATGATGATGATGAACCTACCACTGCTTCTGAACTAATGAGTGATATACCACCAGTAGAAGATATTGCTAAGAATGATAATAATTTAGTCATAGAGACTCCTTGCAGGAGCAAGAGACAAAAAGGTTGAGAAAACCTTTGGTGATGATTTTATTTTATACCTTGTGAATGATGTGCCAAAAACTCCTTCATAGGCTTATGTACTACATGTTGTTGAGTATTGGAAAGAGGTGGTACATAGCAAGATCACTGTTCATCCAAGTGGGTACAAACTTGTCGGATGCAAGTGGATCTTCAAAGAAAATTAAGCCTAACGGTATTGTTGATAAGTACAAAGCAAGACTTCTGGCTAAGGGTAATTACCAAAAAAAAGGAGAGTATTATTTTGATACTTGTAACACCCCAAATTTTTGCTTTTTATGAATTTAATCAAGATTTGGCACTTTGGTGAATTTTTGGAATTTTCTGAAAATTATTTAGATATATTTGAATTTATTCCCTTTTGGAATAATTAAAGAATTTGATTTTGCAAATAAAAATTTGTTGGAAATATTTTATTTGAGTCCAAAATGTTCCAAAATATTTTCCAGAATTTTTCTGGAATTTTTCTGAGTGTTTTGCTATTTTTAATGAATTAAATGAATTTCTAAGAATTATTTTGAATATTTAAACGCTGGAAAAATGCGAGTTGGTTTGTACTGTTCATCCGACCGGACCCGAGTCTGAGTCAGACTCGAGTCCGACCCGAGCCAGCCGACCCGGTCGAACCCAGTTGCCTAACCCTAACCCTCTCGACCGTCCGATCAAGATCGAACGGCCGAGATTGAGCCACGTCGCCCGAACCCGAGACCGACCGAGCCAGCCAGGTCGCTATCGGGACCCGAATTTGCAAATCCGGACCCTCTATGTATTCAGCACTAGTCCATGAACGCGCTAGTGCACACAGTCTCAACATTGGCAAATATCACAATCATACTCAACGAATAATAGGGTACTTTAATTAGTTAACCAAACTGGTTGCTTGACCTTATGGTCAAGTTACAAATATACGCCTCGCAGGGCGAAACTTATTAAAAGAGAAATAATAGCAGCGGAAAACGATAACATCGTGGCGCCATCCAGTATACCACAGGCAACTGACTGGGCTCGCTCCCTAGTTAGACGGTTCTTCTTGGAACTCCTCCTCCAAAGCTGGTGTAGATTCTTCTTCAACTGGTGTTGTATTGCGGCAAGGGTGAGTACTTGGTACTCAGCAAGTCATGCACAGAATGCAGCTAATATACTACATGCATGGCTTAATACAAAGGAGTGGCTCAAGGTATATTTGCAGTAAAGAGCATTTAACAAGTATCATAAGTAGATTCGAAAGCAGTAGAAACAAGTATATCATCAATAACTTTTCCAGGAGTTAAATAAACATCTTTCCCGATTCTAATCCACATTTCCATCAACATCATTATTAAACCAACCCAACCTTTCAAGACCAGGTTATTTTCAAGAAAGTCTAAACCTTAACTGTAATTCCCGAGCGATGTCCAATACCGCGGACACGGCTATTCTAATAGATTTTACACTCTGCAGAGGTTATGCACTTTACCCACAAGATACAGCCAAACACCACAAAGGCGAGTGTCCGTAACAAAGTCTTTCGGAAACTTCTAACAGCACAAGTGGTCCTCTCCGGTGTTGCACGCTAACCCTTCCCTTAGCGAAGGCGAAGTTTAGGCCAATCCACCGTTAGATGGGTACCTAGCCGCAGCCCCGGTACGCTCCCCCGTACAACTACACAAAGGGTGTAATTGACATCCTGAGGTCCCACAGGTACGTTATTAGAAACTTAATCAACTAGGTCCGTCCCATTACGGACATGTGGTTGCACGCTTAACTCAGTTCAAAGGCTTGCAAGGTTAAGTCCTTAGGGTGACCAGGGCAAGACTACCCGAAGAACCAACACAACGTTCCCGGTGCCACAACTGGCCCACCCGATCATTCTTGCCACATGCCCCGGTCAAAAACTATTTATCAAACCCCAGTTGATTACCATTCACCACCTGCCATCAACATCACATGATACCTTTCCAAAACAGGTTCAATATATCATTAAGTCAATATTAACATTTGCTTGTCCAAAAATCATGTCATGAGCACGTAGCAGGTCTAAGCAATATACTACAACGATCTAAATTCCCATGTTGGCAATTTAGTAATGTCCAACTATTTAATCCTCAACTAGGGTGACAAGGGGTCATGGCACATATATAATTAACCAAGGTGTCATACAGTAATTTGGCATTTATCTAATTTCCCATATTTAAATAAAGTATTTTATAATTAAACTAGCATGCAATAGTTTTAAATCGAATTAATTTGAAATTGTGATCAACATGGTCAAAGCATAACTTGCCTTCAAAATGTACTTGCTCTTGGTCCTGAGCTGGCTCCTGGGTCAACACTTCTCCTTCGAAGCCTTCGGGCACTTCAACGTCTACTCGTAAAGCGTGCAAATAGCAAATAAATAAATGAATAGTAGACAAAAAGTGTCCAAACATCCAAATAAAGTTCACAAACAGAGAGAGCATAATTTTATGAATTTTTAGAAACTGGAATCGTCAAATTCGGAGTTCAAATGCAAAAGTTACAAGCATTTTAAGTTTAAATAATCAATTAAATAATATTACAGAGAAAAACTTTGGTCCAAAAATTAAATAAATTTCATCATTAGGTAGATCTCAATTTTATACAAATTTAAAAATTTGAATCACTCAAATCGGAGTTAAAATGCAAAAGTTATAAGCGTTTGAAGTTTGAATCAAATTTGAAATCAATATTTCGAATTAATAAATCATTTCCTTTTTCGGAAATTCATTTATTGCGTCAGCGTGACACATGGACCAATCAGGAGCCGCCACGTTGCCTCGGGTCCATGGACCCGGCGCACGGTTTGGCTCGGTCCACCGTGGACTCGGTCCACGGCTCGTGTCGCTGACAGGTGGGCCCCTCGGATGATGTCAGCAGTGACGTCATCACGCACGGCTGAGGACGGCTGACAGCTGGGCCCCACTGACACGCGGGCCCCACGTGTCAGAGACACGCTCCACGCGCGGGCGCTGACCGCGCTGACCGCGACGATCGGCCTCCCGGCCACGTGGCTAGATCTCGGCCGTTGATTTGAAAATCAACGGCCCAGATTGGATCTGGCTTAACGCAGTAGAAAAACTACTCGGCTGATCTGGACCATTCGATCTTGATCAGACGGTCAAGATCCAATCTAACTTTTACAACGCGGCTAACCCTAACCGTTTGATCTAGATCTAACGGCTGAGAATGGATCTAGTACGGTGCGGTTAAGGCTACGAGGCACAATCTAGACCGTTGGATCTAAATCCAACGGTTGGAAATAGATATGGGATTAGCACGTGGGATCTCACCGGGGGGTGACGTGGCGCGATCTAGGCCCTTGGATCTGGATCAGACGGCTGGTGGAGCTCGATCGACGGCGATGGCTTGCGGCGGCGCTGGTTCACCGGAGACGAGGAAGGCGACCACGGCGACGGCGCTGCGGGGCTCCTCCGGCGAAGTGAGTGGTCTCCTCTGGTGCGGCTTGACCTCACGGTTCCGGATCTGGGCTCAACGGCGGCGGAAACTGCAAACGAACGCGGCGGAACGGGCTTCCAACTGCGGCGAGCGATTGCGGCGGCTACACGGCGACTTGAGCCTGGCGGGCTAGGGCTACGGGTGCGCACGGAAGTCAGCAACACGGCAGCGGCGGCGGCACATTAAATAGGGCTCTCGGCGTCCGTGAAACGAGCGGAAACCGAGGCCCACTCCGTTGCGGCGGCGGAATCCGAGTTGGATTCGGATTGGGCGACGTGGCTCAACGTCAGCCGTTGGATCAAGATCCAACGGTGCGAGGGTTTGGGTTCGGGTCTGGATCGGGCGAGCTGGCTGGCTCGGTCGGACTCGGGCTCGGTGACGTGGCTCAATCGTGGCCGTTGGATCAAGATCCAACGGTCACGCGGTTAGGGTTCGGCCGAGCGGGTTCGACCGGAACAGTTGGCTCAGGTCGGACTCGAGTCTGACCCGGACCGGTCGGATGAACAGTACAAACCCACTAGCATTTTCCAGCGATTAAATAAACCAAATAATTCCCTAAAATTCATTTAATTCATTAAAAATAGCAAAAGACTCAGAAAAATTCCAGAAAAATTCTAGAAAATATTTTGGAACATTTTGGACTCAAATAAAATATTTCCAACAAAATTTTATTTGCAAAATCAAATTCTTTAATTGTTTCAAAAGGGAATAAATTCAAATAAATTCCAAATTAATCCAAATAAATTCCAGAAAATTCCAAAAATTCACCAAAGTACCAAATCACACATGAATTTAAGAAAAGCAAAATTTTGGGGTGTTACAGTCGCCCGAGCCGGACCCGAGCCCAAACCCTCGCACCATTGGATCTTGATCCAACGACTCGCGTTGAGCCACGTCACCCAATCCGAATCCAATTCGGATTCTGCCGCCGCAACGGAGTGGGCCTCGGTTTTCGCTCGTTTCACGGACGCCGAGGGCCCTATTTAATGCACCGCCGCCGCTGTCGTGTTGCTGACTTCCGTGCGCACCTGTAGCCCTAGACCACGCCGCCTGAGCCGCCGCCGTTTGCCCGCGCGAGCTCGCCGTAGTTGGCCGTGCGTTCCGCCGCGGTTTTGCGTCGTTTCCGCCGCCGTCCGCCGTCCTCCGCCGCCATTGAGCCCAGATTTGGAACCGCGAGGTCAAGCCGCGTCGGTGAGTACCACTCACTTCGCCGGAGAGGCCCCGCAATGCCGTCGGGCGTGTCACCATCCCCGTCTCCGGTGACCTTGCTCCGCCGCGCGCCGTCGCCGTCGTTCGAGCTCCCTCCACCGTCCGATCCAGATCCAAGGGCCCAGATCGCGCCACGTCACCCCGATAAGTTTCCACGTTGGAATTCCCAGATCTATTTCCAACCGTTGGATCTAGATCCAACGGCTTAGATTGTGCCACGTAGCCTAAACCGCACCAAGCTAGGATAGATCTCAGCCGTTAGATCTAGATCGAACGGCTAGGGTTAGCCGCGTTGTAAATGTTAGATTGGATCTTGACCGTCCGATCAAGATCGAACGTTCCAGATCAGCCGAGTAGTTTTCCTACGCGTGAACCTAGATCCAATCTGGGCCGTTGATTTTCAAATCAACGGCCGAGATTTAGCCACGTGGGCGGAAGTCTGACCGCCGAGGTCAGCGCGGTCGCCGCTCGGTCACCACTGACGTCACGTGTGACGTCAGCGTGGGACCCGCGTGTTAGCGGCCCAGCCAACTGCACCATGACGTCACCGCTGACGTCACGGTGGGGCCCGCTTGTCAGCCGTCCTCGGCCGAGTCTTGCTGACGTCACCGCTGACGTCAGCATGGGTCCCGCGTTTCAGTGACACATGCGCCGTGTACCGGGTCCACGGTGGACCAAGCCATGCCGTGCGCCGGATCCATGGACCCGAGGCGACGTGGCGGCTCCTGATTGGTCCACGTGTCACTGCTGACGCAATAATTCAATTTCCGAAAAAGAAAATGATTTATTAATTCGAAATATTGATTTCAGAATTTGTTTCAAACTTCAAACGCTTATAACTTTTGCATTTTAACTCCGATTTGAGTGATTCAAATTTCTAAATTTGTATAAAATTGAGATCTACCTAATGATGAATTTTATTTAATTTTTGGACCAAAGTTTTTCTTTGTAATATTATTTAATTGATTATTTAAACTTTAAATGCTTGTAACTTTTGCATCTAAACTCCGAATTTGACGATTCCAGTTTCTAAAAATTCATAAAATTATGCTCTCTCTGTTGATGAACTTTATTTGGATGTTTGGACACATTTGTCTACTGTTTATTTATTTATTGCTATTTGCACGCTTTAGGAGTAGACGTTGAAGTGCCCGAAGGCTTCGAAGGTGAAGTGTTGACCCAGGAGCCAGCTCAGGACCAAGACCAAGTACTCTTTGAAGGCAAGTTGTGCTTTGACCATGTTGATCCCATTTTCAAATTAAATTGGTTTAAACTATTGCATGCTAGTTTAATTAGAAAATGCTTTATTTAATTATGGGAAATTAGATAAATGCCAAATTGTTGTATGACCCCTTGGTTAATTAAATATGTGCCATGACCCCCTTGTCACCCTAGTTGAGGATTAAATAGTTGGACAATACTAAATTGCCAACATGGGAATTTAGATCGTTGTAGCATATTGCTTAGACATGCTACGTGCTCATGACATGATTTTGGACAATCAAATGTTAATATTGACTTAATGATATATTGAACCTGTTTTGGAAAGGTATCATGTGTTGTGATGTTGATGACACGTGGTGCATGGTAATCAACTGGGGTTTGATAAATAGTTTTCTACCGGGGCATGTGGCAAGAATGATCGGGTGGGCCAGTTGTGGCACCGGGAACGTCGATTTGGTTCTTCGGGTAGTCTTGCCCTGGTCACCCTAAGGACTTAACCTTGCAAGCCTTTGAACTGAGTCAAACGTGCAACCACATGTCTGTAATGGGACGAACCTAGTTGATTAAGTTGCTAATAACGTACCTGTGGGACCTCAGGATGTCAACTACACCCTTTGTGTAGTTGTACGGGGGAGCGTACCGGGGCTGCGGCCAGGTACCCATCTAACGGTGGATTGGCCTAAACTTCGCCTTCGCTAAGGGAAGGCTTAGCTTGCAATCACCGGGGAGGACCACTTGTGCTGTTAGAAGTTTCCGAAAGACTCTGTTACGGACACTCGCCTTTGTGGTGTTTGGCTGTATCTTGTGGGTAAAGTGCATAACCTCTGCAGAGTGTAAAATCTATTCGAATAGCCGTGTCCGCAGCATTGGACATCGCTCGGGAATTACAGTCAAGGGTTAGATTCTCTTGGAAACAACTTGGATTTAAAAGGTTGGGTTTGGTTTAATAATGATGTTGATGGAAATGTGGATTAGAATTGGGAAACATGTTTATGTAACTCCTGGAAAAGTTTTTGATGTTAAACTCGTTTCTACTGCTTTCGAATCTACTTATGATACTTGTTAAATGTCAAGCATCGCAAATATACCTTGAGCTATTCCTTTGTATTAAGCCATGCATGTAGTATATTAGCTGCATTCTGTGCATGACTTGCTGAGTACCAAGTACTCACCCTTGCCGCAATACAACACCAGTTGAAGAGGAGTCTACATCAGCTTTGGAGGAGGAGCTCCCAGAGGAACCGTCTAACTAGGGAGCGAGCCCAGTCAGTTGCCTGTGGTATACTGGATGGCCCCACGAAGTTATCTTATTTTTCGCTGCAGTTATTTCTCTTTTAATAAGTTTCGCCATGCGAGGCGTATATTTGTAACTTGACCCTAAGGTCGAGCAACCCGTTTGGTTAACTATTAAAGGTACTTTATTATTTCGTTGAGTATGATTGTGATATTTACCAATGTTGAGACTGTGTGCACTAGCGCGTTCCTGGACTAGTGCTGATTACACAGAGGGTCCGGATTTGCAAATTCGGGTCCCGACAGAGGTGGTATCAGAGCCAGGTTGACTGTAGGCTCACCAATAGTTAGATTGGTCGTAGTGAGGATAAAACTTATTTTCTAAAGATAAAATTTGTCAAGATAATGAATGAATTCTCGACTTACCCCTTTCTTTCTTGTTCATACCACTTGCTGAGTTCTTTTCGTCTTCCACGTTGATTTTAAAATGTTGCGTTCTTACGCGAGCGTCTTTTGGCAGATGATGATGAAGAACAACTATGCCGAGCGTGAGGGAGGCTATGCCGCCGAGTTGTGGCGTATGCTTCAGTTTCTTAGAGGTTTTGAGAGACCACTCTACCGAGGGACTACACTCGTGTAGGCAGGAGAAGTCATCGGATGGGACGTCCGGATCACGGTGTATGCCCGAGAGAAGACAAAGTTCAGCCGCCCTTTCCACTTCACCGCCAGGAGGTCTACCTTCGAGATTGGAATCCAGGAGGTGTCGCGTCGAGCAATGCAGCAGATCGCTCGCACTTACTCCAGGGAGCTGGATGGCACAGTGTTCCGTCACCACCCACGCCGAGACAGCAGAGTTCAACGGAAGCCGATAGAAGATGAGGATGCTACCGTCACTCACTTAGCCAGGTTCGTCGCCACTCAGGAGGAGCTGATCGATGACACAATCCAGGAGCTGAAGAAGGCTCGCGAGCAGGTTGAGGAGGAGAAGAAGCACTTCGAGAATGCCAGTGAGTACATCGCCTATGCCGCGGAAAGGATCGTAGAGCTGGAGACCGCACTGTATGGGCAGGGCCCCGATCCAGTGTTGGAGTTGGAAGCCCCAGAGCCAGAGGAAGAACCAGAAGAGGCGCCACCTGCACCCGCGCCACAGCCACAACAACAGCTAGATCCAGAGCCAGAGGAGGACGCCGCGTCGTCAACCATAGCTGCAGTTGTGGGGCATGGTGATTGTTTCACGCCGATGCCGCCGCACCCGCCCCGAGGAGGCAGTGGAGGTTTTCTCGACGAGTGAGTGTAAGCGTTTAGGTCGAGACTCCTTCGTCGAGTTGCGTTATAGAATAAGATTCACCCTTAGAGGCGTTGGATTTTCATTGCTTGCTGAGTGTGCAGTATGTGTTGCAAGGCCCTTAGGCATTGTAAGCAACCATACCAAGTTATTATTATTAATAATAAAGTTGGATTTTGAGTTATACTTTTCCCCCGCATAAGTTTCCCTGTTACTTGTCTATTCTTATTCCCTCTCATCTTTGAAACCTTGGAGCAATTGACAGATGGTGAACACCCGCAGAAACCTTGGAGGCAACGGCAGTGGTTCTCGCCCAGCTGGAAACCCCAATGATGGAGCACCTGCACCCCACCTACCACCGCCAGTTGACATGCAGAATTTTGGAGCTTTTCTTGCTGCTCAGACTCAGTTGATGCATGCTATGATGTAACAGATGCAACACGTCACTACTCAGGTCACCGCTAATCAAGTCAATTTGGGACAACGCCAGAATTCAAGACTGTCAGAGTTCATGAGGACTCATCCACCCACTTGCTCCGGGAATGCCAATCCGTTGGAGGCAGATGATTGGTTAAGGTCAATAGAGAGGAAGCTACACATTGCTCAATGCATGGGAAATGAGAAGGTACTCTACGCTTCTCATCAGTTGGAAGGGACCGTCACCGAATGGTGGGATAACTTCTGTGCCACGCAAGAGAACCCTCAGGACATCACTTGGGAGGAGTTCACAGCTGCATTTTGTCAGTATCATGTGCCGAAAGGAATCATGGACCTCAAGAAGGAGGAGTTCAGAGCACTGAAGCAAGGTAATCAGCCGGTGGCCGAATACCTGAACAAGTTCACACAGCTTGCGCGCTACGCACCTGAGGATGTTGCGACAGATAAAGCCAGACATTCTCGCTTTATGAAGGGACTTAACTCAGGACTACAGGTGGGACTGATCACCCACACCTTTCCAGATTTCCAAGAATTGGTGAACAAGGCGCTTATTCTCGAGGACAAGCGCAAGGAACTGGACGACAACAGGAAGCGAAGGATGCAACAGCAGGGATCGCGTCAGGGAGCGCAACAACGCTTGAGGGTTGCGCCAAATCAGTTTTTCAGATTCCAGCCATACAATACTACAAGGACACCGTCACCAGCACCAAGAACCGTCAATCAGAACTATCAGACTCCAGCCCCAGCCAGAAATGCCGCTTCAGGCAGTCAACAGGGGACTGTGAGACGCTGCTACAACTGCAACGAGACAGGATGCTTTGCCAACAGTTGCCCTAAGAAGATAGCAGGTGTGACCCCAGTTCGCTTCAACTTGGGATCCACACCAGCCAGGACGCCAGCACCAGGAGCAAACCGCGGACAAAGACGGCGGGAGCGGCACCAGGCCGTGGTGAGAGGCAGAGTCAACCACGTCACCGCATATGCACTTCAGAATGCCACGGACGTCGTACTGGGTAAGTTACTTGTCAACTCAGTACCTGTAACAGTTTTGTTTGACTCTGGAGCTTCGCATTCGTTTGTTTCTCAAGGCTTTGCTGCTAAAAATGATTTGGAGATTGCAAGACTTAAATGCATGCTTTTAGTTCAAACCCCTGGTTCCGAACTCCGAACTAAAGTAGGATGTTCTAGGGTGAGAATATTAATAGATGGGATAGAGTTCCTAGCGAACCTTATTATGTTGGAAATCCAGACCTTAGATGTTATTTTGGGAATGGATTGGTTATCCCAACATAAGGCCGTTTTGGATTGTGGACGAAGGATTATCTCAGTTGAAAGCCCGTGTGGAAGGAAAGTGGAATTTCAAGCCACCGCCGTTAGAGATGGACAGTTGATGGTTAACAGCGCAAAGGCAATCAGCATAGAAGATGTCTCAGTGGTGAATGAGTACCCAGATGTTTTTCCTGAAGATCTACCTGGTATGCCGCCAGACAGAGACATAGAGTTTGTGATAGAGCAAAAAGATCTTACCGGATGTCCACCGAAGAATTGGTAGAGATGAAGAAGCAACTTGAAGAGCTGATGGAGAAAGGATTTATCAGACTGAGTTCGTCGCCGTGGGGAGCGCCAGTTTTGTTCGTCAAGAAGAAGGACGGGAGTTTCAGGATGTGCATTGACTACCGTGCACTCAATGAAGTCACCGTGAAGAATAAGTACCCGCTACCCAGTATCGATGATTTGTTTGATCAGCTGAGAGGAGCCGGAGTTTTCTCCAAGATTGATCTGAGATCGGGATACCACCAGTTGAAGATCCGATCGGAAGATATCCCGAAGACCGCATTCTCGTCAAGATATGGACATTACGAGTTTACTGTTATGTCCTTTGGTCTGACGAATGCGCCAGCATATTTCATGAATATGATGAATAAGGTGTTCATGGAATATTTGGACAAGTTTGTCATTGTGTTCATAGATGATATCTTAATCTACTCGAAGACAGAGGATGAACATGCAGAGCACTTGAGGCGAGTTTTGGAAAAGGTAAGGGAACATCAACTTTTCGCCAAGTTCAGCAAGTGTGACTTTTGGAAGGACAAGGTGGAGTTCCTCGGACATGTAATGACCGCAGAAGGAGTCGCCGTCGACCCAAGCAAGGTAGAAGCGGTGCTACACTGGGAGTAGCCGAAGACCGTGACCCAGATCCGGAGTTTCCTTGGAATGGCAGGTTACTACCGCCGTTTCATTGAAGGCTTTTCGACAATTGCGAAACCTCTTACGCAATTGTTGAAAAAGGAGAAGAAGTTTGCATGGACGCCGGAATGCGAGAAAGGTTTTCAAGAACTAAAGAAGCGATTGACATCAGCACCGGTGTTGGTCCTACCGGATGTTAATCAGAGCTTTGATATCTATTGTGACGCATCGCGTCAAGGACTTGGATGTGTGCTGATGCAGAACGGAAAGGTCGTTGCTTATGTATCAAGGCAATTGAGGCCACACGAGGAGAATTATCCAACGCATGACCTAGAGCTAGCTGCCGTAGTGCATGCTTTGAAGTTATGGCGTCATTATCTGATCGAAAACAGATGTGAGGTATACACGGACCATAAGAGTCTTAAGTACATCTTCACCCAATCAGACCTGAACATGAGGCAGAGGAGATGGTTATAGTTGATCAAGGATTATAATGTTGGAATCCATTACCATTCCGGAAAGGCCAACGTGGTGGCCGATGCTCTGAGTCGGAAAAGCCATACTGTGAACATGTTGTTAGCCCAAAGTTAGGATGAGCTGTGTGAGGATTTCCAGAGAATGCAGATTGAAGTCGTACCAGAAGGATTCTTGGTCGCATTAGAAGTGAAGCCTACCCTGGAGGATCAGATCCGAGAAGGACAGAAGGATGATGACAAGATCCGCAGGATTAAGTCCATGATGGATGAAGGCAAGGCAAAAGACTTCAAACTGGATGAGCAAGGCACGTTATGGATGAAGGATCGCATTTGTGTGCCGAACGAGAAGGAGCTGAAGCAGCTGATTCTAGAAGAAGCCCATGACTCCAAGTATTCAATTCATCCGGGAAGTGCCAAGATGTATTAGGATTTGAAGGAAAGATTCTGGTGGCCGAGCATGAAGCGTGAAGTTGCCGAGCATGTTGCGCTGTGTGACATATGTCAGAGAGTCAAGGCAATGCATCAGAGACCAGCAGGATTGCTACAGCCGTTGAAGATACCTGAGTGGAAATGGGAGGAAATCGCAATGGATTTCATTACTGGTTTGCCGAAAACCCAGGGTGGATATGACTCCATATGGGTCATAATAGACCGCTTGACTAAGGTCGCCCATTTTATTCCAGTAAAGACCACCTACTCGGGAGATAAGTTAGCAGAATTGTATATGACCAGGATCGTCTGTTTGCACGGAGTGCCGAAGAGGATTGTATCGGACAGAGGTACCCAGTTTACCTCGAGGTTTTGGAATAAATTGCATGAGGCCATGGGAACCTGTTTGAACTTTAGCACAGCATATCATCTGCAGATGGATGGGCAAACCGAAAGAGTTAATCAGATTCTAGAGGACATGCTACGAGCTTGTGCATTGGCTTATGCTACCTCTTGGGATAAAAGTCTGCCGTACGCTGAGTTTAGTTACAATAACAGCTATCAAGCAAGTTTGCAGATGTCGCCATTTGAAGCACTATACGGTCGACCCTGTCGAACACCGTTGAACTGGAATGAGATAGGTGAACGCCATGTCTTTGGGCCGGACATTCTTCAAGAGGCCGAAGAACAGATTGCCATGATCCGAGAAAGACTGAAGATAGCACAGTCAAGACAGAAGAGCTACGCCGATAACCGTCGCCGAGACCTGAGTTTTGAACCGGAAGATTTCGTGTATCTCAGAGTTACACCTCTCAGAGGAGTTAAGAGATTCCATGCCAAAGGAAAACTCGCGCCGCGATATGTTGGACCGTTCAAGGTTCTCAGTCGCAGAGGGGAAGTTGCGTACCAGCTGGAGCTACCGCAATCACTAGCAGGAGTACATGATGTGTTCCACGTGTCTCAGCTGAGGAAGTGTCTCCGAGTACTTGAGGAACAGACACCACTAGAGTCAATCGAGTTACAGGAGGACCTGACTTACAAGGAGCACCCTGTCAAGATTTTGGACACAATGGATCGAGAAACGAGAAACAAGTCAACCCGTTTCTGCAGAGTTCAATGGAGCAACCATGCGGAGAGTGAAGCAACTTGGGAGCGCGAGGAGGATTTGAAGAAAGAGTTTCCGAACCTATTCTTTAGTAAGCCCTGAATCTCGGGGATGAGATTCTGTTAAGGGGGGAGGTTTGTAACACCCCAAATTTTTGTTTTTTATGAATTTAATCAAGATTTGGCACTTTGGTGAATTTTTGGAATTTTCTGGAATTTATTTGGATTTATTTGGAATTTATTTGAATTTATTCCCTTTTGGAATAATTAAAGAATTTGATTTTGCAAATAAAATTTTGTTGGAAATATTTTATTTGAGTCCAAAATGTTCCAAAATATTTTCCAGAATTTTTCTGGAATTTTTCTGAGTGTTTTGCTATTTTTAATGAATTAAATGAATTTCTGAGAATTATTTTGAATATTTAATCGCAGGAAAAATGCGAGTTGGTTTGTACTGTTCATCCGACCGGACCCGAGTCCGAGTCAGACTCGAGTCCGACCCGAGCCAGCCGACCCGGCCGAACCCAGTCGCCTAACCCTAACCCTCTCGATCGTCCGATCAAGATCGAACGGCCGAGATTGAGCCACGTCGCCCGAACCCGAGCCCGACCGAGCCAGCCAGGTCGCCCGAGCCGGACCCGAGCCCAAACCCTCACACCGTTGGATCTTGATCTAACGGCTTGCGTTGAGCCACGCAACCCAATCCGAATCCAATTCGGATTCCGCCGCCGCAACGGAGTGGGCCTCGGTTTTCACGCGTTTCACGGACGCCGAGGGCCCTATTTAATGCACCGCCGCCGCTGTCATGTTGCCGACTTCCGTGCGCACCCGTAGCCCTAGCCCACGCCGCCTGAGCTGCTGCCGTTTGCCCGCGCGAGCTCGCCGTAGTTGGCCGTGCATTCCGCCGTGGTTTTGCACCGTTCCCGCCGCCGTCCTCCGCCGCCGTTGAGCCCAGATCCGGAACCGCGAGGTCAAGCCGCGTCGGTGAGTACCACTCACTTCGCCGGAGAGGCCCCGCAACGCCGTCGGGCGTGTCGCCGTCCTCATCTCCGGTGACCTTGCTCCGCCGCGCGCCGTCGCCGTCGTTCGAGCTCCCTCCACCGTCCGATCCAGATCCAAGGGCCCAGATTGCACCACGTCACCCCGGTAAGTTTCCACGTTGAAATTCCCAGATCTATTTCCAACCGTTGGATCTTGATCCAACGGCTTAGATTGTGCCACGTAGCGTAAACCGCACCAAGCTAGGATAGATCTCAGCCGTTAGATCTAGATCGAACGGCTAGGGTTAGCCGCGTTGTAAACGTTAGATTGGATCTTGACCGTCCGATCAAGATCGAACGGTCCAGATCAGCCGAGTAGTTTTCCTACGCGTGAACGTAGATCCAATCTGGGCTGTTGATTTTCAAATCAACGGCTGAGATTTAGCCACATGGGCGGAAGTCTGACCGCCGCGTGATGGCCGCGATCGCCGCGATCACCGCAGACGTCCACGTGGGGCGTCGGCGTGGACCAGCGTGTCGGGCCGCCCAGCCACCGCACCATGACGTCACCGCTGACGTCACGGTGGGGCCCGCGTGTCAGCCGTCCTCGGCCGTCGTCTTGGCGTCACCGGCGACGTCAAGCATCGGTCCCCGCGTGTCGATTACACATATTACGCGCTGGGCCGGGTCCACGGTGGACCAAGCCGTGCCGTGCGCTGGGTCCATGGACCCGAGGCAACGTGGCGGCTCCTGATTGGTCCACGTGTCACTGCTAACGCAACAATTCAATTTCCGAAAAAGAAAATAATTTATTAATTCGAAATATTGATTTCAGAATTTGTTTCAAACTTCAAACGCTTATAACTTTTGCATTTTAACTCCGATTTGAGTGATTCAAATTTCTAAATTTGTATAAAATTGAGATCTACCTAATGATGAATTTTATTAAATTTTTGACCAAATTTTTTCTCTGTAATATTATTTAATTGATTATTTAAACTTTAAATGCTTGTAACTTTTGCATCTGAACTCCGAATTTGACGATTCCAGTTTCTAAAAATTCATAAAATTATGCTCTCTATGTTTATGAACTTTATTTGGATGTTTGAACACTTTTGTCTACTTTTTATTTATTTATTGCTATTTGCACGCTTTACGAGTAGACGTTGAAGTGCCCGAAGGCTTCGAAGGTGAAGTGTTGACCCAGGAGCCAACTTAGGACCAAGACCAAGTACTCTTTGAAGGCAAGTTGTTCTTTGACCATGTTGATCCCATTTTCAAATTAAATTGGTTTAAACTATTGCATGCTAGTTTAATTAGAAAATGCTTTATTTAATTATGGGATATTAGATAAATGCCAAATTGTTGTATGACCCCTTGGTTAATTAAATATGTGCCATGACCCCCTTGTCACCCTAGTTGAGGATTAAATAGTTGGACATTACTAAATTGCCAACATGGGAATTTAGATCGTTGTAGCATATTGCTTAGACATGCTAGGGTTTGAGTTTTCTCAATTTTAGAGTTGGAATTTGGTCGGCCGCCTGTTGAGAAAGTTGTATATAACTTCAATACCCTTAATTGGACACCTGCTTGGCCGTCCCATGCTGATGCGGGCCTCTGTGTTCACACATAGTGAACACGAAAGACCTACCTCGTAGTCCCATCCATTGTTGTGCATGGGAGCGAGTCAGTAAGAGTAGGCACCCTCCATCTACGGGATGGAAGGGGAAAGGGGGTGCACGCCGACGGGTGTGCACTCGGCAATACCGGTATGTGCTTCAAAGAGATATGTGCATTACATTGCATGAATGAAGTGGTTTATGAAATGATTATGATGTTCTATGAGATGCATATGAAGATGTTATTTGAGATGTCTATGATGATGTTATATGAGAGCATAAATGAAGTTCATGAGTTGATTCTCAGGATATGAGAATGGCATTAAGTATGTATGTGAATTGTTATTGTTTTTGTACCATTGCAATACACTTCGCTGAGTGATGAACTCACACTTGTGTTTTTATGATGTTTGACTTTGGAGTCGTTGCTCTTTTCCAAAATGTTGATTTTGGTTAGAATGTGAGGTTTTGCAAATTTAGCTTCCAATTGTTGGTGGGTTATGATATGATGTGGTGTTTTCCTTTTAACGGTGCTGCCGTCATAGTTTATATGAAATTGTCACCACCATCAATGTTATGTGTGTTTCAAACATGTGATACCGAGGAAGAAGTCTCTTGGTGAATGACTATTCGGTATTGTTGTTACATGATGAATAAATGGTGAAAAGGAAGCATGATATCATTTGTGTATAATTAATCATAAAAGAGTCGATGAGCCAGGTCGGTGAGAAAGTCATATATGGATATATGACTAATCCGGAGTGCTCTTGAAAGGCTGCATACATGTCATGATTTGGGATTTCCATTGTTTTCTTGTATGAAAAGAAGTAATGAATAACTTCTGGTATTTTGGCTGTGGTATAGGAGATGTGTGTTTCCTTTGCGATTTGGCTTAGGAAGATAAAATGAGTACTCTTTGGTTGTTGCCAAATTCTTTCGAAAGTGGCTTTTAGCGCTTTTGGGGTTCGAGTTGTTGTGTGTGGATCAATTTGGGTTCATGGTGTATGGTTGAGCTCACCCAATGCCAACCTTCTTGGAGAATTGGGTCGTTGATGTGTTCCACGGTAGGGTTGATTAAATTATTAGTGGACCACTTGGTGGTTGCTAGTAATTGCTTTATCTTTTCGAAGTGTATTGGATCTTTTCTTCGCTGAACTATGAGCGAGTTGTGCCAACCGAAGTGGATTGTTCGGTTGTTATTGTTGTGCGGGTTTTAAGGACCCTGGATATAAAATAGGTTTTTCCTTCTGGTGGTAATGGTGGGTATTGGTCTTTTTGTAAAAGATCATTCTTTTTCAAGGTCTCAACCCCGATTGTCCCAGCAGTTGGTAGTCTTGAAGTGTTGTGTCTCACTTGGTTCGCGATGCCTTGATTACGATGAACCACAGTAGAGAGATTGAGGTGTGAAAACACTTTTGTGCGTGGGAGCAGAAGATGGATCTAGAAGTTGGTATCGTGTCCTTCTGGAGAGTGGCCTTGGTTAAAGGGATCGGGCACTTTAGTGCCAAGGAATGCATAGAATGAGGAGTGTGAGACCATTTTATTTCGTGGTCTGGTTGGGATTTTATCCTATCGCTTGGGTCATGCCGAGGCCTTGTATGAGTGCTTTGTGTTTCAAGGTTGAGTAAAGTTCTTGTAAGTTTTGTTTGTGAGTTATCGTTAGAGCCGTTAGTCTTTGAGCCTCAGAACCTCACGTTTGAGTCCCATCCTTTGAAAATTCTGGGGAATTCAGAGTGAGTGTTAAAGAACAGGACGCTCAAGTTTGTTAAAGTCCTGTGGTCGCATCAAACTGAGAGGGAAGCGATGGGAGCTGGAGTCTCGCATGCGCGAGAAGTACCCCGAGCTTTTCACCTCAGGTATGAGATGTGAAGCTAGCTATCTTTTGTTTTGCCTAGTTGCGTAGTGGCGTGTTTTGGATTTGAGGGCGAATCCTATTGAAGGGGGAGAATGTGACACTAGGGAATGTCGTGACATTAAAATGTGACATTAGAGAATAAAAACTTTACGATTTCAGGTTTAATCACGTTTCCGGGCCGAATTCGGAAGTTTGGGCCTTTTTGGGGTGATTTGGGCCTTAGGGGGACCCCACTTCGGCCAAAGGGGGGCTTCCTGGCCCATGAGGGGGAGGAGGGCTGCATGAAACCTGCCATGCGCCCCCCTTCCCTCACATGCGCCCCCACCTCCAAACCCTAGCCGCCCCTCCCTCTCTCCCCTCCTCCCCCACACGCCTCCCCCTCTAGCCATCCTTCCCCCATGCGCCACCCCTCCTCCCTCTCCTCTCCACCCTCCTCGCTGGCCTAGGAGAGCTCCGCGCCTCGTTACCCCGCTATTCTCTCCATTGGGAAGCTCCGCGTCGAGGAGATCCGGCGGATTCGGAGCGAGGAAAGAGATCGGGAGAACCGGGAGGAGAATCGTCGGCATTCGTCGGTTCGTTGTTCATCGGGCGAAGGTATGGCTATGGGTAATCCTTGGGGATGAACTAGGAGTTGTGCTATAGGGTGTTTTGGTGCTTTTAGATCGAAAAGTGGTGCTGCAATTAGATGGAATTGGTGAAAACTAGAGTTTGCTTAGCGTTCTGTTTCGGGCAGATTGGGCACCCAAACTAGGGTTTGAGTTTTCTCAATTTTAGAGCTGGAATTTGGTCGGCCGCCTGTTGAGAAAGTTGTATATAACTTCAATACCCTTAATTGGACACCAAGAACGTCCAATTCCGCCCAGCCGTTTGAAAGTTATGGTTGTTTTACCGAACGTGTTCAAAACTGTGACGTGATTGGGACAGATCGTGTTGATCTGTAGATTGGGCAATTTTAGAAGCCGAATCAGCTTTTCCCAATACTTAGAAAAAGCTAGGAAATTTCCTAAGCTTTGCGATGATGTACTCGTTTACTCAATTTGGAGTCTTAAAACTCAAGTTATGATTGTTGGAAGCTTGCTTTCCTGACGGACAGATTGGTCTGTTTTTTCAGGTTTTCGGGGTTTCGGGTAGAATCGTTGTGTTCTGAGTTTTGTACTTTCTTGGGTGGTATGATATTGAGAAGAAAATATGTATTTTCAGGTGGTGTGACCCCAGGAGTGGCATCATCATCTCGCCACACCATTTCGAAGGGTTAAAGGCAAGTGTATTGTAGTGGTTGTGGCTTAGGGTACCATAGTGTTTGACATTGAGATAGTTTACATATGTTTATGATATGATGCCATGATTGATTCTTGCATGTGACATGATGAAAATGATTAGTTGAGTTTATGTGCAAGTTGTTTATGTTTATGTCATATGTGCATTCATAATGGAAGAGGCGTCCCATGCTGATGCGGGCCTCTGTGTTCACATGTAGTGAACACGAAAGACTTACCTCGTAGTCCCATCCATGGTTGTGCATGGGAGCGAGTTAGTAAGAGTAGGCACCCTCCATCTACGGGATGGAAGGGGAAAGAGGGTGCACGCCGACGGGTGTGCACTCGGCAATACCGGTATGTGCTTCAAAGAGATATGTGCATTGCATTGCATGAATGAAGTGGTCTATGAAATGATTATGATGTTCTATGAGATGCATATGAAGATGTTATTTGAGATGTCGATGATGATGTTATATGAGAGCATAAATGAAGTTCATGAGTTGATTCTCAGGATATGAGAATGGCATTAAGTATGTATGTGAATTGTTATTGTTTTTGTACCATTGCAATACACTTCGCTGAGTGATGAACTCACACTTGTGTTTTTATGATGTTTTTTAGGTACCATGAAATCGGCATGCGGGAAAGGGAGCTAGTCACACGTCATCACTTAGCATCACACATTTAAACAATGTCATGTTCCTTCCTTTAATTGTGTTGGTTAATTCATTGAACTAAATTATGGTTTTGATGCTTCGTTGGTCGTCATGAGTAAACGATTAGTCCATATTTGACATGTGATGGATAGGCTTATATCCTGAGTTGTATGGTGGCTGAAATTCCTGATTGTCAATTGTTATTGCTATTTTAGATGTTTCGTATCATGCTATATCTTGTCTTATTATTGATGTTGCTGCATTTCATGGAAAAATAAAGGAGATGTTGCTGAAATTTTCGGTTTAGCATTTGCGCCTTTGCTGTAATTTATCCTTATTTGTGGTAATTAGATGTTGTTTAGTCTATGTTTGGTGACATCCAGGGCATACTAGATGCCGGGGTGTTACAGCCGTCATCGCCGACTACAATAATAATAACTCTGGCCTTCGACTTCTTGCTTGGACCTCAGTGACATGATGGCCTACTCGATTGACTAGTTTGAAAATATGGTACAATGATGAACGAGTTAGAATGTTGACTTAGCATGATAGTGGAACCAGCATATATGCATTCGTACTAATTACCGTGGCGGCCTTAGCGGACCAGACAGGCCTTGCTGCCTCGGCGGCCTCAGCGGGTTCACGATCCCGATCCTCTACAAGATGATCTCCCGCAATCAAATTCCTCATGAACTCGTCTCTATCAAATCCTTCGTCCGCCATCGTTATTTCTTAGGCTAGAAAAGGGCACTAAAAATTAACGAAAAAATATCAACAAAAGTATACTTACACATTTAACATATAATTACATAGATAACATATACTTACACATTTTAGAATTCAAATTTTGACTTTACATAAGAAATGTGGCATCCAATCGGAATGAATACAATTATGAATTATAGTAGATATGTAGGATGTAATGAACCAAACAACTAAGCAGTTAAGCACACAATTAGATAAATAACATAGACATAGTACCCACGGTAATTAGTACATCCAACAGGAATGAACCACCCACGAACATAAGTTCTCAGACCATAACCCACAAGCAACAAGGCACACAAGCGTTCATTGATTTTAATAGATGGCAGAGAGAGCGGGGAGATAGAGAGGAGGGGGAGACAGAGAGGGAGCGAAAGAAGGGGGAGACAGAGAGGGAACAATAGAGGGAGACAGAGAGGGAGCGAGAGAGGGGGATGGGAAAGAGTGGATAGAGGAAGACGGGCGGCAACGACGAGTATACTATCAACATACTTACACATTTCACATATACATATATATCTCATAATTCAAATTTACATTAGCCACATTTCACATATACTTACACATTTCAAATTTACACAATTCAAATTTACATATACTTACACATTTCAAATTTACATATATAATCAGCATAATCAACATCCATAATCAACATTTCACATAATCCACAGTAAACATCCACATAAGCAGCATAATCAGCATTAATAATCGGCATAATCAACATTGTAACATCGACATTAATAATCACCATCCACATAATCCACAGTAAACATCCACAAAATCCACATAATCATTAAACATCCACATAATCAGTAAGCATCTGCACTAATCATGCATACACATAATCAGTAAACATCCACAGTAAACATGCATCAACATAATCCACTTAATCAGTAAGCATTGAAACTAGGCGCCGAAGAGGGCTCACCGAGGGCGCGCGGCACTGGAGAGGAGGATGCGGCGCCGGTGTCGAGGAAGCTGGCCAAGGATGCGGCGCCGGGGGTGCGGATGGCGAGTCATCGGAGGACAACGCGGACGCCGGCCGAGGTTATCGGAGGACGGCGCGGACGGTGTGGGTTGGAGGCGCAGACGACGAGGGTGCACACGGAGTTGATAAGCGAGTGAGGCAGCGCTTGACGGCGTGGGCCAGGTGGAGTCGTCGGAGGCACGGCGGCGAAGTGAGGCAGCCTGAGCAGCGTGGATGGCGAAAGTAAATCGGAGGCGCAGTTGACGGGGGTGAGGGCGGCGCAGATGGTGTGGACGGCGGAGTCGTCGGAGGAGTGGACGGCTTGAGTTGGAGACTTGGAGGCGGCAATGGTGAGAAATGTCACTACTACAGAAATGCTTATATTAGACGCACCATCACAGACGGTTTTCAAAAACCGTCTGTAATATATAATATCACAGACGATTCTATAAACCAACCGTCAGTGAAACTATCACAGACCGTTATTAATTAAACCCGTCTGTGATTAGATAAATATCGCAGACGGTTTTGTATTCCAACCGTCTGTGATATTATCACAAATGGTTCTATAAAAACACCGTCTGTGATATAAAGTAATATCACAGACGGTTTTACTATACAACCGTTTGTATAGTAAGCCTGAGCACGGGTTGTGTTTATAAACGTCTCGATATTGCTTATATCACCAGGCGTTTTGTGTTTATAACCGTCGTATCTGCATTATAACATTTTGATGTTTTTATCGAACTACGTATTTTCATCGAAGGCCATAATTCGTTGATAGATAGGACGAAAAATGGTAACAGCCATTTTATAACATAATGAAATTCGAAATTGCTAGTGATCGGACGTCAGTTTTTTTCGCAACATTTTATTTCTACGTGTGAAACATTTTTCTTCGACAAACAGTAAAAAAAATGTTTCATACATTCAAAAAAAATCTTGCAATGCGTCCGAAAAAAAAACGAGAATCAGACGTCCGAGTGTAAGTTTCTCCCAATGAAATTTGATAACCACTGTAACCGCCATTTTATAACATAAAACATTTCATTACATTACTACATTATATATATTATTACTTATAAATTAAAATAATCATCGTCGTCTAGAGGAGGTGGCGAGCTGCCATCGTCGTCGTCGTCGCTCCACGGTGGGCTGCCATCGTCGTCGTCATCGTGCCACGGTGGGCTACCGTCGTCGTCGTCGTCGTCATCTGAGCTCCCCCAGTGCATGACGTGGTCGTCTTCCTCTGACTCTTCCTCGTCCTCCTCCTCCTCCCGCTCCTCCTCCTCCTCCTCCGCTTGCGTTTCCGCATAAGCGGCGACGCCGGGAGGTGATGGTGGAAGCGGCGCCGGGGAGCTTGCGGGAGGAGGTGATGGTGGAGGCGACGCCGGGGAGGTGATGGTGGAGGCGACGCCCGACGAAGGAGAGCTTGCGGGAGATTCCATTAGCAGTAATGTGTTGATCGAATTCGATCAATAGCGGTGATTTAATAGGTGGCGGAATTGAAGACGAAGCGAGAAACGAAGAGTTCACATTCAAAGGCGCGCAGGAAACGAAGAGACGAAGACGGACCGTCGCTATCACAGACGATTCTATAAACCAACCGATTGTTGACTATCACACACCATTCCTCGTCTGCCATCACGGACGGTTTTTGAAATAACCGTCTGTGATATACCTATATATCACAGACGGTTTAGTTTACATAACCGTCTGTATAATATCACCGACGGTTGGTACACATCGCCGTCTGTAATCTTACTATATTACAGACGGTTATTACATAGAACCGTCTGTGATAAATCTTGCCTATATATAGGCCCGAGCGCAAGTTCGATGTTGTGGATCTTACTATATTACAGACGGTTATTACATAGAACCGTCTGTGATAAATCTTGCCTATATATAGGCCCGAGCGCAAGTTCGATGTTGTGGTCACCTGTTGGGATAGAATGCTAAGACCGTTATATCACCGACGGTTTAGTTTACATAACCGTCTGTATAATATCACCGACGGTTGGTACACATCGCCGTCTGTAATCTTACTATATTACAGACGGTTATTACATAGAACCGTCTGTGATAAATCTTGCCTATATATAGGCCCGAGCGCTAGTTCGATGTTGTGGTCACCTGTTGGGATAGAATGCTAAGACCCTTATATCACCGACGGTTTGGCAATACAACCGTCTGTAAGCCTATATAATAGGTGATTCTTGTGATGTAATTAAGGTTAGTAATGGATAATTGCATTATATATATTAATTCAGATCTAAGGTTAGTATTGGATATAAAATTGCCTTATATATATTAATTCAATATCTAGCTTGGTTATGTAAGAAATTTAAGATTGTTTAGATCTAGCTTGTAGATCCATGTTTTGGTGGTGATAGTAATTGGACGTTATAATTGCAATATTATTTTGAAGCTCTAACTTGTTAAGGAAAGTGTACTTAATCAGTTGAAAAGAGAGTTCTAATTGGATCGAATATTACATGTGTAGCATAGATGGATCGAAGTGGATGTACTGGGGACCGTCTGAGTGTGGAGTACATTAATGGCGTCTCCACTTTTAGAAGAGCTGCAGAGGAGGACATGTTTAATAAGGGAGTGCAGTATATGCCTTGTCCATGCATCGATTGCGTAGAATATGATGATGTTTGAAACTCAGCGCAGATCGAAGCACACTTGATTATGCGAGGTTTCAAAAGGGATATACATGTTGGACGATCACGGCGAAGAGCGAGAATATACAAGAAGTGTGGTGCTGTTAACATCTTCGACGAAGTCAACGATATGCGGATGATCACATTGATTACGCTTCGACGAGGATATGTTGCATGATGACAATCTGGACCAGATGCTGCGCGACGCAGAAGGGAACCGTGATGAAAGGGAATATGAAAAATTCGTGGGTTTGATGGAGGACTCGAAGAAACCTTTGTTTGCTGGTTGCAAGGTGAAATACACAAGGTTGTCGTCAGGCTTGAACTGCTGAAATTGAAGGCAAGCAATGGTTGGTCGATAAGAGTTTCACGGTATTTATTCGTCTATTGGCGAGACATTCTTCCAGAGTGAAACGAGTTGCCGACAACAACCTACAAAGCCAAGAAGGTTCTTTGTCCCTTGGGAATGGAGGTAGAAAGAATACATGCATGTCCGAACGATTGTATCCTATACCGCAAAGAGTATGCAAACTTGCATGTATGTCCGGTGTGCAACGCATCCCGGTACAAGCATAAGAGTCATTCATATGAGGAGGTGAAGAAAGGAAGTCCTGCTAAGATGGCATGGTATATGCCTCTAATTCCCGATTGAAGCGTTTGTTTGCTAACCCAAAGGAGGCCAAACTGCTGTGTTGGCATTCCGAGAAGCGTAAGAACGATGGAATGCTAAGACACCCTGCTGACTCCACCCAGTGGAGAAACATCGATAGGAGGTATGAAGAATTCGCTGCAGAGATGAGGAATATAAGGTTTGGACTGAGTACAGATGGAATGAATCCTTTCGGTAACATGAGCAGCCGGCATAGCACTTGGCTCGTGAATCTCTGTATCTACAACCTTCCTCCTTGGTTGTGTATGAAGCGAAAGTACATTTTATTGTCTGTGCTTATCCAAGGACCAAAACAACCTGGGAACGATATTGATGTGTACCTAGCTCCATTGGTGGAAGATCTAAAAACATTGTGGGTTCCTGGGGTACAGGTTTGGGATGCATACAAACGAGAGAACTTCACTTTACACTGCTTGTTGTTACGCACCATAAATGATTACCTGCACTTGCTAACTGTCGGGCCAGAGTACAAAAGGTGCCAAGGCTTGCACTCAACTTTGCCTAGACGATCATCGAGAGTGTGTGGCTGAATCACTCAGAAAACCGTGTACATGCGTCACCGTGAGGTTCCTTGGGAGGAAACACCCATACCGCAAGATGAAGAGACTATTCGATGGGACGAACAAAACGGTTCAACTCCAAGGCCTTTTAAGCGGGAGAGATGTTCATGACTTTGTAAAGGATTTGGATGTTACGTATGGAAAGGGACGTAAAGCAAGGTCGACCCGTGAGAAGAGCTTGTGGAAGAAGAGATCAATCTTTTGGGACCTACCTTACTGGGAGCACCTAGAAGTTTGCCACTGCATCGATGTCATGCACGTGGAGAAGAATGTCTGTGATAGCCTGATTGGTCTCCTACTAAACATTAAGGGCAAAACAAAGGATGGTATCAACGCACGACTTGACTTAGTCGATATGGGCATAAGACCTGAGTTAGCACCAAAAGAGACCGTTAAAGGTGGTACGTATTGCGAACCAGCTTGTTACACTCTGTCAAAGGCCGAAAGAACTGAACTTTGCCAGTGCTTGCATGGTGTGAAAGTTCCGTCCGGCTACTCGTCCAACATGATGAGACTTGTTTCAATGCAAGATTTAAAATTAATTGGCATGAAGGCTCATGATTATCATGTGTTGATGACACAAATGCTCCCTATTGCAATTAGAAGTATTTTGCCAATAAAGGTCCGAGAGACAATCACGAGGCTGTGTTATTTATTTAACACAATCGCTCAGAAGGTCATCGATCCCAAAGGACTAGATGGTCTGCAGGCTGAGGTGGTGATGACTCTATGTAATCTTGAGATGTATTTCCCTCCGTCATTTTTCGATATCATGGTCCATCTCATTGTTCACCTTGTAATAGAGATAAAGATGTGCGGGCCTGTGTTCCTACGTAACATGTACCCGTTCGAGAGGTATATGGGAATTCTTAAGTCTTATGTACGAAATCGATCTCGTCCGGAGGGTAGCATTGTCGAAGGTTATGCAACCGAAGAGGTCGTCGAGTTTTGCGTCGATTACATGGCTCAGGCCCAACCAATAGGTGTGCCTCGATCTCGCCATGAGGGGAGGCTCCAGGTTATCGGGACCATCGGAAGGAAAGCAATCACACCTGATCCAGTTGCGTGTGCTCAAGCCCATTTCACGGTTCTACAACACATGACTGTAGTGTCCCCGTACATCGTCGAGCACAAGCAATGGCTAAGGCAAGAGAATCCAGCACGACAGGAGTCTTGGATCATAAGACAACATAACCTTCAGTTCAACAATTGGTTCAAAGAGCGACCCATCACCGGAGCTCGTCATATGACACTGAAATGGTTGGCAAAAGGCCCGGCTTTTACAGTTGTCACGTGGAAAGGATACGACTTAAATGGATACACATTTTACACGATAGATCAGGATTTGAAGAGCACAAACCAGAGCAATGGGTCCGCATAGATGCGTTCGATCACTGGTCAACGAGGAGCTCCTACTATGGGTTCATAGAGGAGATTTGGGAGCTTGACTATGTACTTTTCAAGATCCCACTATTTCGGTGTCGTTGGGTCCACCTCCAGCACGTGAAGGTTGACAAGTACGGCATCACCACTGTGGACCTCAAACGTGTCGGATACAAAGATGAACCATTCGTGCTCGCAAACCAAGTTGTTCAAGTCTTCTATGTTACCGATCCGTCCGACAAGAAGCGCCACGTAGTTGTTCAGGGAAAAAGGAGGATTGTCGGAGTTGAGAATGTAGTAGATGAGGAAGAGTACAATCAATTTGATGATTTGCCTCCTATCGGAAATGCCAGCATGGTCCAAGAGGAACAAATTGAGGAAGTCACCTACACACGCGTCGATCATTGTGAAGGGCTAATTTTCACTGTATAATTACAATGTTAATTTGTAAGCAGGAGCATGCATGTATGGATAATAAAGTAATATTTCTGTACTTATGTTATTGCACACGTGGTTGTAGAGTAGTAGGCCATAGTAACTGTAGCCGTCGAATGGATAGTGGAACGGTGTGTACGGGCACCCTTGTGGCTGTGCATGGTGGTCTGTTAGCAACCAAGCTTCGTAAACTTGCAGACATCAGCAGGTAGGGTATGTTCGGTACATGTTGAGATAGCAGTTCGCTGAGCCACGGAGGTAGCCCATGGTGGCATCCGCCGCATAATAAAGTAATATTTTATCTCCGCTTCTTTTCTTCATGGATGTCGCCGATGTGCTCGGTGCAGGTAGGGCAAGTCCGTTACATGTTGAGACAACAGTTGAAGATGAACTATCACTATCCATAGATTTATTTCTGCTTCTTTTCTTCATGGAGTTTAAATTACGTACCCTAGCAGCGAGCTAGCTAAGGTCAAGATGAATGTCGACCCAAGAGCGAACCAGCTAAGTTGTATGCTCTGAAGCTCAACTTGCATGAGTATATATACTCCAGAGGAATGGTGGGCCGTATCACAGACGGTTCTAAACTAGAACCGTCTGTGATATATAATAACACAGACGGTTCTATACCAGAACCGTCTGCAATATGGTAATCTTACAGACGGTTCTAAAATAGAACCGTCTGTGATATATAATAACACAGACGATTCTACACCATAACCGTCTGTAATATTACTCTATTACAGACGGTTATATTTAATACCCGTCTGCATATTAATATTACAGACGGTTCTAGTTTAGAACCGTCTGTGATATTCAAACCCTATAAAACTTCTTCACTTGAAACGTTTTCTACCAGACTTCAAACGCACGCACACTTCAAACCCTAACGAGCGCCGCCGCCTCCCTGAGCCCCGCCGCAGCCTCCCCGAGCCCCGCCGCTGCCCCGAGCACGCTGATGGAGACCGGCGCCGCCTCCCCGAGCCCCGACGCCGCCTCCCGAGGCCCGCCGGCTGCGCCTCCTCCTCCCCGACGGTTGCGCCTCCTCCACCCGGCGACGTCTCCTCCTCCCCGGCGACGCCTCGGGCTTCCTCCCCACAAGGTAAATGACTAATGCTCCTCCCCCACAAGGTAAAAGACTAAATGGGTGTCAGACCCCGAATGGATCCAACAAGAACTCAGATATGCGATGGATCAAACCAGCAATGAAAATAGAAATCAACGGCAATTCAGAACTTAAACGCAGAAAAGGGGAAGAAGAGTAAAGGAGATACGAAGCAAGAACTCAATAGTTTTAGATATCTGTTGTAACAGAATACTGAACAACTCCAGTCCCTTTAATACCTGCTTCCAGCTAGTTTACCACAAAAGACAAAGTCGGGTAAACTAACTCTGTAAACATGAAACTAGCTAATTACCCTTAACAGTAAATACTACTTCTACTAGCCACCATTGGATCACCATAGAACGTTCTCCATCCTCTGCAGCCGTTCGATCCTCATGAAGTACCGTCTCCACACGATCTCATTACTTGAAAGGGTATTGTGAAATCTCAGCCGTCAGTTGTCTCAAGGAAACTCTCTTCTACTCCCCAATCCGATTCAACTCTCGTGTCCGACAATGGGATCAACTAGCTAGCCTGAAAGCGCTTTAACAAAGACGCCGTAAAGCGACAGCAGAAATCGCCAGGCCAAATGCGAGCCGTGCCAAGAAGATTCCATCACCCACATTGCTGGGAATTTTGTTAATCCCTTCTGAGTCCAGACGCAAAATCACATTGTTGGGAATTTTATTACTCCCTCTAGATACAAAATAAAGTCGTTTTAGACTAAAACTTCCAGTGCCAATATATATTTTTTTAAAATATTTAGATAGGATATATGAAAATGATATAGCTAGATTTGTCTTAAAGAGTATTTTCATGATATTATAATTTTATTAAATTTTATGGATGTATTACAATAGTAATGAGTGGTCAAAGTTGCATTTTTATGGATGTATTAAAATATTGAAATAATGTTTGCACCAGTATGTTCTAGATCAAGTGAATAGTTAGGTTCATTTATTTTATTTTTCTTTTCATAGTTCCCTCTCTCTCTCTCTCTCCTTTGTTCTTTACATCGGGCCCATGGTCGTGGGCGTCGGGTGGCAACTTCGGCTGCGCTCCGGCGGTGACGGGTGGATGGAAACTGGCTGCGGGGATGAAGGGGACAACGGGGAACCCGAGGGCGGCAGTGGAGTAGCGGCGGCGACATTGTTGGATGTATTTGAATTTTGATTGGATATCGTCGGAATTTTGACCTGATCATGACACCAAAATGAGTTAAAGTAGCCTCTCTCTCTCTCTCTCTCTCTCTCTCTTTCTCTCTCTGCCATGTAATCATGACATGAGAATCTTAACATGCTGTTATAGAGTACCCTTAGTCATAAGAAACTGGATGTTTAGATGTAATAGGCTATGTAGAAACAAAAAGATTTAGATGAACGTAGGCTGCTACAACATATTTTGTCTTTTCTTTTCTTTTCTTTTTCTTTCTGAAGAACAGTGGACATTTCTTCTTTTCATGTGATGAACACATCCAAACAGTTCCCATCGAAATAATGATGGAATAACATTATTTCAATATTTTCTATCCACCTTAGGACCAACTGAAGGATCTGTTCAGCCGAGTCAAGTCAAACCAACTCGCGCTCCAAGAAAAGCAAACAAAAGGCCAACAGGCCGATATAGCATCACGGCGATCGATCCGAAAGATGGGTCCCCTACCGGATGTAAAAAGGTAGTGAATGCATTACGAACAATGTGCGGGATAGTTGTTCGCGAACGGGTTCCCATCACAATTGTATCCTGGAAGTCACTGACTGACGAGGGCCGCAACGACCTGCTTACAGAAATCCTTTCCTCCTTCGATATTCCAGAAGAACTCGAGGCCCAGGCGACGGTATGCAATCGCTAGTGGCAGAAAGGCGTGGAAGACCTTTAAGAGCACACTTGTCAAGGAATACGTCAAAAGGACATGACTCCTACTCTAAGCACGGGTTCATTATCGAGGATTCATGGAGACGTTTTGTTTAGATGAAGACGACAGATCGATTCGTGCTTGAAAGCGAAGCCCACAAGGCCCTCGCAGTAAGGAACACCCACCCCACAGACTTGGCACCGCCGGGCACGCTGGGAAGAGGATGCAATGGGACAGGGAGGACGAGGGGACTCGCGCCATTTGAATCGATTGTTGACTGGGCCACGCCAGAGCGGCTAAGAGCGAGGTCATGTGCCACACCATCGGCACCATATCCTTTACAAACCTGCGGACGAGGAAGTGCCAACGCTTGGTAAGATATCGAACCACCATTTTGGTATGTATTTAGTTCCTAACTTCATAAGTGAAATAACTTGTTGGGATCTTGCGAGGTAGAGTTGAGTGCACAATCTTAGGTGGATCTTTTGTCCCAAACAGGGAGAGAGATGCACTCTCCACGGCATTGGGAAACAAGGAACACCCTGGTCGCACGCGAGGCAAAGGGGTTTTCGTTCCCTGGAAGACGGGCTTCGAAGACACCGACATGTACCGGAGTAAGAAGAGAGGTAGAGACGAGCGTGAGAAAAAGATCGTGAAGGATCTTGAGGACAGGCTGAGAGAAGAATTCAATGATAAGATAAGAAGCCTCGAGGAAAGGCTCAATGCTCAAAACACAAATCCTGTGGAAGACCTAGGGTTCAGCCCCACTACACGTAAGAGCAAATTGTAAGGCCCGCCGACCAGGGTAAACACCCCGACAGATTCCCTGTCTGTGACATCAAGGTATACTAAGTATGATCCCTTGAATGCTCCATAGATATATCTTTTGGCACATTAGCTAATTGGGTACCGTTGTGTAGGAGCCCACGCGGTGCAATCTCCAGGTGAGAGTTGCCAATTGCTCCCTTCCTATACAGCGCTTGGGGCCTCGCGTATCCATCCATTGAAGGGGCGATGGTGCACGGTACCGCTAGCGCCGGTTTCAAGAAGGTCAATGTGGACGGCGTTCATGACATTTTCAAGATCATCACACTACAATTGCCTCCAAATGACGAGCTCAGACATCGGGGATGTCATCGGCACATTCATCCAAAGGCCCAAAGAAATGACATATCTCTAGACATCCATCCTCCACTGAAGTACCTCTACTTCCTCCGCCTTGAGTTGATCCAATTCCCCCCAAATCGCTTATCGTGCCCTCCCACCCAAAAACATTGTGATGAGTTTGATATTGACTTTGACTATGATTGCTCTCTACTCCCCTCGTCTCCCCCGAAGATTTCTGTTCCAACAAAGAAAGGGAAGGGCAAATCGAAAAAGATAGCGAAGGCCTTGGAGTACTATCCGATGGCCCCGTTGGCCCAGGTATTCAAGCTAGGAGAGCCTTTATTAACGGAAGATCGCATGAAGACATTGACTTACTGCTGCAAAAGCCTGCATACATACTACATGAGACAAGCTAACAAGCCAGAGAACGAACGTACAACAAGTATCATGGTCCGCTACAAGCCTAAGCATCTGTTCAACGAGTCAGCGGGGGGCTACTTCGCGGTCGGCTTCCAGGACCTGTTCGATCTCTTCAACCTCGACGCCCTCGACGCCTCGCTCTTAAGATGCTGGACATTGTGAGTGTGTCTTCCCTGTAATACGGAAAAATGTCATATATATATATATATATTTTAAGTAACCCCTTTGCCTAACTTTTGTATATATAGATTCACGATACGCGAAGCGAGAACGAACAATACATCGGTGGGTTTCCTCGACCCACTCTTAGTCTCGCAGCCAACAATGAACCAAGATGCAAAAGCAGTAGAGGAATACGTACGACATGCCTTGGATGCTCAGAAAGATAAAAGCTTCATACTTTTACCCTTTAACCCAGGGTAAGTGCTGCCCGACTTGGTATACTCTCATTTGTAATGTGCACACAATACTTTGGTGCTAATTGACCATGGCAACATACCTATGTAGGTTTCACTGGGTTCTAATTGTAATTCATCTGGCCAAGAACCGGGTTATTTACGTTGATTCCTCACATACCGGCAACCACGACTTGAACCCTATCGCACGGTTAATCACCAGGTAACCACGTTGTTTAAGGAGCTTGTTGCTCCTGGAATAGCTGAGGCTAACCTTTCTAAATCACTTAGGACGGTCAAAGCTTTGCGAGATCCTTCGCTCAAGGCGGGATAAGGCGTTGCAGCATGATTTCAAGTTTTGGTATCCTCTATACAAAGATAATCCTATTTCAAACTCCGTAGCCATGATTCTCGAACTAAGCAATTCTATTTTTCCAGTGCCACCAACAAGGACAGGGCAATAACCGATGTGGATTTTACGTTTGCCATAACATGCATCTCCTCGTCAATGCAACACAAATGAGTAAGGATAAAACTTCGTTGCAAGACAAGGATCTGGCGTCCATTCGAGGAAAACTTTGTTTTTTCCTAGTCACTGAAGTCATTAATAAAAAAGGCGAGTTCTACGCAGGTGCCTAACTGCAAGAGTTAGGTTTATCTCTGTATTGCCACTTGTACTGTCATTAGTCAAAGCAATTCTAATTTTCCAGTTTATTTGCTGAAATGGATGTACGGATAGTGCTTGTGATGATCTGTGATCGCTGAAATGGATGTAATGTCTGTCTCTGATGAACTGTGAAATGGATGTAATGATGCTTGTAATGTCTCTGTGATCGATGAAATGGATGTAATAATGCTTCTGTGATGATCTTCAGTTGATGGGCATGAAGGGAGTCAACATATCTCATATCAAGAGCCATCTTCAGGTAATACATAGGATTTTCCAAGTATACATATGCCATACTATATCTTACCACTAGTGCAGACATATATCTTGCCGTATATCTGTGCTTTCTTTTTCAGATACATATCCCTAATAGGTCACTAGTGTGCAACCTTCTTCTTTTTTCTAAAAAATGTTGAAGTCTATGCTTTTCTTCTAGTGCCTAATCCCTGCTCTTGCATGATCAAATACAGGCTGAAATAGAGAAGGTTAAGAAAAGAAGAGAGGAAAGAGCAATTGAAAAAGCACACCATGAGGAGGAAATGGTATGTATATATCCCTGGTTATCATAAATCATATATTAGTTTCAAGTAATATTGCTTGTGGAACTAAAGGTCTAATTTATTCTAGTTGTGGTTATTTTCATTGTGTGGATACTATTTCATCCAACAATAACTTGTATATAGTAATGTGGCTGGGAGTGCATCATTTGATAACTTTATTTAACGCTTTCAGTAAAGGAAATCCTCAATCTTTGCACACATGAGACATTGTTGTCTCTGTACAAGGTGCCGACCTTTACTTGATTGATGATTTCCTTGAAAGTTGCCACACTCCAGGGAAATTGAAAAAGGGTGGTATAGTGGATGTTGAAGGCTGCTGCAAGAATTGTGCTTCATGACTGGAATGAGGGTAGGATATACTCTCTACCATATCAACTTTGTTGGTTCTTTATTTTTTCCGAGTCACCTGATCGTCTGTTGTTTTAGGTAAAATACCCTATTATACATTGCCACCTAAAAGGGATCTTTGTGGAGGACGCAGACGCCATAATTATTTCAGAAGCTGGGAAAGAATTTAATATTGATGAAATTTACACAGTTGAGTCTTCATTTGCTGAAATGGATGTAATGATAGTGCTATAATCAGCTTGGAACAATTGCTAAATGAATCCCAAATCTGTGATCGCTGAAATAATGCTTGTCTAATAACTGCAATGTAGCTTCTGTGTTATGTCTGCTTTGAGGGCATGGCTAGCATTTCCTGAGGCTAGCCAATAAACAGAAAAAGATGTATGTATGAAAACCATATCACAGACGGTTCACAACTAAGCACCGTCTGTGATATAAATATCACAGACGGTTCATACATGTGGACCTTTTGTGATAGTTTGTATAACATAGACGGTTCATATTACAAACCGACTGTGATATACACTAACACAGACGGTTGGTATATGGAACCGTTAGTGATAGAATTTATATCACAGACGGTTCATATTACAAACCGTCAGTAGATTTAATATAGCACTGACGGTTGGTATATGGAACCGTTAGTGATAGGATTTATATCACAGACGGTTCATATTACAAACCGTCAGTAGATTTAATATAGCACTGACGGTTCTAAATAAGAACCGTCTGTAAAATTATTATCACAGACGGTTAATAAAACCGTCTGTGAAGTGGTTATATTATCACTGACCCATTGTTAGAGATGGTTCACAAAGCCGTCTCTGATGATATTTGTGAACCGTCTCTGATGGGCTTTTCTGTAGTAGTGTGTCAAGAGTTGGACCTCTCCAATTTTTATACGAAGGGGAATTAGTACCGGGTCATATTACCAACCGGTACTGATAGCAGACATCAGTACCGATTAGTGAATTCAATCGGGACTGATTCCCCTCCCCGCCAAAATAACCTGCCAAATGCTGGTTGCCTTAGGGCGAATTAGTACCAGTTGGTGGCTTCAACCGGTGCTGAATATTAGTACCGCCAAATTTGCCCTAGGGACTATTAGTACCGATTGATGATGCCCCTGTGTACTTGTTACCCTAGGGGCTATCAATCCCGGTTGGTGTTATGACCCAGTACTGATGCCCCTGTGTACTTGTTGCCCTAGGGGCTATCAGTCTCGGTTGGTGTTATGACCTGGTACTGATGCCCCTGTGTACTTGTTGCCCTATGGGCTATCAGTACCGGTTGGTGTATGACCCGGTACGGATGCCCTTGTGTACTTAGTTCAGTACAAGTGGGATTTTTTAAAAAATTTCCATTACTGTAATTAATTAATTTGAGGACATAAATTGATTTATAAATTTCTCATAAATTCAGTACAAGTATTATTTTGTAATAACAACGGCGATGTCCTATGTCGGCGGACTAGCCAACAGGCACCTCCGAATCGGGTGCTTATGAGGTTCAGACGGGGGCTTTCGGGGCAATTGCCGGGGAAAGGAAGAAGATGGTCGGAGTACCGGGAAGCTCAGGGGAACAGGGGGGTGCAAGAACTTTTTACCCAGGTTCGGGCCCTCCGGTGAGTAATAGCCCTAGTCCTGCTTTCTTTGCTATTGCTTGTGTTCTTGCTTGAGAGGATGAAACCTACTGACCATGGATCGAACCCTTTCTCACATGCACCCTGGCCCCCTTTTATACTTGGGCTCACGGGGGCGCCTGGGAGGCTTACACGATAAGGCACACTCATTACACTGCTGTGGGCGCATTTAATGCGCCCGTCACTGCTCTTACATCCCATTAACGTTTGCCGCAGCTGTCACACCCCCGCCTCGGGCCCCACGTCCGCCAACGCCACCCATTCCGTCAGGGGGTGAGGTGCTGCCATGATGTCACACGTAATTAATGCACACCAGGGGAAGACGCGCCGCCATACTGTATCCTCCATGCTTTGTATTTAATGCGCACGATTCGCATTAAATGTCCTTGACCCGGCACTGCCGCCTCGGGGATGGGCGCCAGGGGAGTAGCCAGCATGCCACGTGTCCTCCGGGCGACCACCTGGCTGGGCGCCCAGGGGCGTGGCTTGATCGCCACGTGTCTCTGGACGACCACCTGGCTGGGCGCCTAGTGGAGTGGCCTGGCCGCCACCTGTCCACTAGGCGACCACTCGCCGGGCGCCAGGGTGTGGCTCGATCGCCACCGCCCATCGGCGACCACATGGCTGGCGCCAGTGGAGTGGCTCGGCCGCCACCGCCCATCGGGCGACCACTGGCTGGGCGCCAGGGCGTGGCTCGATCGCCACTCGCCCATGGCGACCACATTGCTGGGCGCGCAGTGGGGTGGCCTGGCCGCCACCTACCATCGGGCGACCACCTCGGCTGGCGCCATGGCATGATTCGACCGCCACTTGTCCATCGGCGACCACCCGCTGGCGCCAGGTGGTGTGGTTCGACCGCCACTCGCCCATCGGGCGACCACCTTCTTTGGCGCCCGGTGGTGTGGCTCGATCGCCACCGCCCACCGGCGGCCATCTTTGAGGATCTGCTACTCGTCGTGGCGGTGGGCCCGGATGCGCCCTGCTCGCCCGGCGATCGTATTTACTGCGGGGGAGTGGGTACCCTGGCGTAAAATACGCCGACAGTAGCCCCCGGGCCCACCCAGGAGCGTTTTTTTTTGTCTACCATCTTTCTCTTTCTCTCTTTTAAATGCCCTTCGGGGAACCGCTCAGTCTCCCGGCTGGGACCATTAAAAGCCCACACGCCCCGCAGCTTTCAAGAGATCTTCTCCTTCCGGTTTTCAAGGCGGTTTGTGCAGTTATTCCCGCCTTGTAACCGCCGCACGACCCTTGGGACGAGCCTTTTTGATGGGGCTTGTGAACTTCCTTTTTGCGAACCGCCACGCCCTTTCGGTTTTCCTGCCGAGCCTTCCCTCGCAGCCTTATAAGAGGTTGACTGAGAGGGGGAGCGGTTCTTCCTCCTTCCAACTTCCCTCGCTCTGCTTCTCCTCAGCGCTTTGGAGCCCCTTGCTTCTCCTTCTTCCCTGACGCGTTCCGGTACTCTTCTTTGTCCGATGGCTCCGATTCTCCCCTCCTCGTCCATCGAGGAGGAGGTTGCCACCAGGTTTTCCCGGAACATAACCGCGGGCGCCCTCCGCGTCCGCGTCAGGACCGTCGAGCCCCGCTGCCGGCCTGGGGAAGTGATTTTCTTCGGGTGGCAGCTTCTTGCTGGCCTGCTGCCGCCGTTCTCTGACTTTTATCTTTCCGTTCTTAATTTCTATGCCATTCACCACATCCATCTTCCCCCCAACTCCGTCATCCTCCTTTCTGCCTTCGCCCACTTCTGCGAAATGTTCGTAGGAGTGTTACCCAATCTCCTACTTTTTCGTTTCTTCTATACCCTTCGCGCCGCGGGCGGCAATTCGCCTGTCACCGGGAGCTGCCACCTGCGGCTCCGCGACGGGACCGTGTCGCGCTACATTCCACTGGACTGCCGGTCCAGCTGGAGGAATTGGCGCGAAGAGTGGCTGTACGTCGAGGACGACAGCGGCATTGAAGTGCTGGAGCTTCCGTCTGGTCCGGCGGTCAGCAACCCCAACTGGGGGGCCCAGGTGAGCGAGACGCCCGAGCTCCAGGCGATGCTAGCCCGTGTTGACCAGCTGCGGACGGCGGGCCTGACAGGGCCCATGGTTATCCGGGACTTCGTCTCCCGGAGGCTGTGCCCTCTGCGCCGTCGCGTCCGCCCGGCCTGGCAGTATATGGGCCTGGGCGACGGGACCCGGAGTATCACCGGAGGTAACCCGCTTCATCTTGGATCATCACTTGCCCTTCTTCTTTATTGACTGAATCTGGTTCCGACATCATTTCTGTCTCCTGGGGCTTCCCTCTTCTTTTTGCGTTGTCAGCCGCCGGGAACATGGCTGCCGATGTGATTGACAGGTGGATGGTGCAGCTGGGATTTTTCAGCCCCGTCCCGCCGTTCCCGGAGGGCGCGGTTCCGCTCTACCGGTTATCGCCAGGGGAGCGCGCGACGATAATCCGCGCCATGCCGTCGATGGACGCCATGGGCACACCCGTTGTGATACGCCAGGCGCCCTTGACAATCCGGGACCCTCCTCCCGCCGGTGGCCAGGGGAGGGGTGACCAAGGGAGACGTAGGCGTCCAGACAACGACGATGCCGCCGGTGGTCGTTCCCAAAGGCCCCGCCTTCTGGGTTCGGCCGGGGCGGGATCTTCCGCAGCGGCCGCGGGAACTTCTTCCGCTGCAGCGGCAGGCTCCTCAATGGTGGCGGGGGTTCGTCGACCGGCGGGACCTCGTCCTCCCTCACCCCCGCTGGTGTGGTGACAATGGACCCTCCAGCGCTGGTTCTTTTTCCGCCTCCGCCGCCGCCACCAGCAGCGGCGATTCTTCCTCCGCCGCCGCCACCAGCAGCGGCGATTCTTCCTCCTTCGCCGCCTCCAGCAGCGGTGTTTTGTCCTCCGCCGCCGGCGCCGGTCCCTAGGCCGCTAGGACCGGCACCGACAGCATAGCGCGGGGGACTGGTCCTCACTCCGAGCGTGCCCCGATTCCTGTGGCCGTCACCTAAGTACTCATTCAAAAACGCACGTGCAATATAAGAGTTAAGTCCCTTCGGATCGCGTCTTACCATTGTTTCTTCCCTTTTTCCAGGGTTCCTGCTCCGGATGACCCCGCCGCCCAAGCTGGGGATGATCAAGGCGCTGCGGCTGCCGGGGCTGTGCCGCCCGGGGTTGCCGGGCCCCAGGACGAGCAGATGGAGGGGGGCGATCCCCAGGTGGTCGCTGGTGCCGCCGCCGTTCAGGACCCAGGCCCGCTCGGCCCCGTCCCTACCCCGGAGCTCCCCTCCGTCCCGGTTCCTTCAGCAGGCGGACACTCTACTGGCGGCTCTTGGCGAGCTCTACTCCAGCACGAGAAGTCGTCTGGCGACGAGCAGGGAGCGGCTGATGGAGGCTAGAGCCGAAGTCAACCGCCTCCGCAAGGAGGTGGAAGACTTGCGCGAACGGGGGGCAGGGCTGGAGCTGCAGCTGTGGCAGGAGCGGGAGCAGCGGGAGCAGCGGGAGCGAAGCACCCGCCGTGCCGAGGGGCTCTCCGCAGAGCTGGAGGCGGAGAGGGTCGATCGGGCCCAGTCGGAGGCGGACACCCTCGGGATGCTGCGCCACGCCTTCAACCGGACAGTGGTCAGCCTCGCTCCACTGGGGCTGGAGCAGCCGGATCCGCGGGAGGAGAAGCTGCAGAATTATGCATTCTGCCTTTGCCGAATCGCGGACTTCCTCACGCTCCTGCCCGCCGCCCTTGCCGCCCGGTCCGCCTAGGAGGGGCACGCAGTCGCGGCGGCCACGGCGAAGTACGTGCTGGCCTGTTGCGCTAGTCGCGACGCCAACTTCGATCCCGCGGCCGCTGTCCAGGGGGTGGAAGGCGACTGGGCGCAGGCGGAGGAGCGGGTCCACAACGCCTCCGAGCAGGTTGCTGCACAGCTGGCGATGGAGAACCCCCAGATGGAGGCGGCAGCGGAAGACGTGGCGCTTCAGCTGGACGTTGACCCAGTTGCTGAGGACGTGGTGGCTGCCGAGGCGGCAGCGGAGGACGAGGAGGACCCCCCAGCTCCCCCAGTAGTGTAGTCTCTTCTTCTTTTTTTTTTTTTCTTTTGCCTGTAAAGACTCCAGATACAGAACATTTTAAATGGAACGGAAGCACAAGCTTCCCACTATGTCACTTAGAGTTCGCTTTTACTCTAATCTTTCCGGTTCCGTGCGAACAAACACATGACCGCTTAAAGACTTAAGGTCTTGTGCCAGGGAATCACTTCCCTCGAACCCCTTGCCTTAACAAAATTTTGCCTCCCAGATAGCCTCTAGGGAACGAACGCTTAGTGAGTCGGGGCAGGACCTTAGGTTCTTGGCAAATGGTGTTCAAGCCGCCAACCCCCACGGGGACACCCGGAGCGTCATGACCGTGCTGGGGATCGTGCTGAACTAGCCATCCAATCACCCACTCCTGCACGCCGCTCTCACTTAGTGATTCCGCCTTTGCTATTGGGTTTTTGCGGGGCTGCAGGGTACCGGAGGCAGGTGCCCTGGCACTGCCCGACAGTGGGCAAGAGACCGAAAAGAGGGTAGGAAGAACAACTATTTCGGATAAGGAAAGTGAATATTTAATTTCAAACAGAAGGCCTCCCCCGACCCGCGGTGGAGAGGAAGACACACTCCGGCCGGTCGGGGAACAGAGCCTGGGACTTACAACCGATCAAGGGTAGAACTTGCGCAGATTTTCTATATTCTGGGAGTTCGCCAGTTCTTCGCCGTCTTCAGTGGCCAGCCTGACCGCCCCGGGACGAGAGACTGAGACCACTTTGAAGGGTCCCTCCCACTGGGGAGACAGTTTATGCGACCCGGCATGCGACTGGATTCTTCGCAAGACCAGGTCGCCCGCTGCCAGTGTTCTCTCATTGACCCGGGAGGCGTGGTACCGCCTGAGACTTTGCTGGTACCTTGCAGCGCGCAGAGCCGCCCGATCTCGTGCCTCTTCCAGGAGGTTGACGTCGTCCCGACGCAGATCTTCCTGGTCTTCTTCCACGAACGCAAAGAACGCCGCGGCGATCCCGATTCGATTCGAAGGGAGGACGGCTTCCGCGCCAGACCAGGAAGAAAGGGGTTTCCCGGTGGCCCGACTAGGGGTAGTCCGGTGACCACAACACCGCCAGAGCTCTTGATCCATCAGCCCCACGCCAGGAGTCGATCAAATGCCCGTGTCTTGAGGCCCTTCAGCACCAGCGCGTTGGCCCGCTCGACTTGGCCGTTGCTCTTGGGGTGGGCGACCGAGGCAAAGCAGACCTTGGTGCCCATCTCTTCGCAGAAATCTAAGAAGGCCGCGCTGGTGAACTGTGTGCCGTTGTCGGTGATGATGCGGTTGGCGACCCCAAAGCGGGCAAAAATCCCTTGCATGAACTTGACCACAGCTGCGGCGGTGATGGATCTTACTGCCTCAGCTTCCACCCACTTAGTGAACTTGTCGATGACGACGAACAGGTGGGTGTAGCCCCCTGTGGCCCGCGGGAACGGGCCGAGGATATCCAGCCCCCAGACCGCGAAGGGCCAAGAGAGCGGGATAGTTTGCAGGGCCTGGGCTGGTTGGTGGATCTGCTTGGCGTGGAACTGGCACGCCTCACATCTCCTGACCAGCTCGCAGGCATCCTGGAGGGCGGTTGGCCAATAGAACCCTTGACGAAAAGCTTTTCCCGCCATCGTTCGTCCGGACACATGGCTCCCGCACACGCCTCCATGGATATCCGAGAGCAAACTGCTCCCCTCTTCCCGAGTGATGCACTTCAGAAGAATTCCGTTCTTACCCCGGTGGTACAGGTCCCCACCCACCAGGGTATAGCACTTGGCCTTTCGTGCTACCTTCTCTGCTGACGCATCATCGTCGGGGCACACTTGATCCCGCAGGTAGGCCAGGATCGGATCCATCCATGTGCCTTCCCGGTCAAGTACAGCGACCACGAGGTGGTCGTCCGGGTACTCCGCCTGGCCGGGCGTTTCCGCCGGAACCACTTTCCCTCCAGAGGCGAGGGCTGAAGCGGCATCACCATCGTCCCCGCCAGAAACGGGGGCTGCGATGGACGGTCGCGGAAGCCTTTCTTCAAAGACCCCGACCGGCACAGGAGATCTGGTTGAGGCGAGCTGGGCGAGCTCGTCCGCCAGATGGTTGTCGCGCCGGGGGATGTGAGTATACCCCAACCCTTCGAAATGCCGTTCCAATTTCCTGACCTCCGCCAGGTACGCCGCCATGACGGGGTCAGGACAGGAGAAATCTTTCCTTGCCTGATTGACGACCAGCAGAGAGTCGCCCTTTACTTGCAGGCGCCGGACACCGATGGCTGCGGCGGCCCGGAGCCCAGCCAGCAAGCCCTCGTACTCGGCGACGTTGTTAGTGGCCTTGAAGTCGAGGACGACCACGTACTTGAGGAGGTCCCCGGTCGGAGAGACCAGGAGAACCCCAGCCCCCGCGCCTTCAAGCCTGAAGGACCCGTCGAAGAAGAGCGTCCAGGGGGAGGGCGCGGGGACCTCATCGGCTTCGGACTCAGCTGGAGTCCACTCGACGACGAAGTCCGCCAGCCTTTGACTCTTTATCGCGGTACGAGGAGCGAACTTGACACCGAACTCCCCCAGCTCGACGGACCACTTTGCGATGCGGCCCTCTGCTTCTCGGTTGTGGAGGATCTCGCGCAGGGGGTATGAGGAGACCACTTTGATCTCTCTCCCTTGAAAATAGTGCCGCAATTGTTCATTGTCTGTTTGGTTGCCTATCAGCTGATTTTGTAACCAACCGCCGAAACGATCCATTTGCTCTAGTGCGATCCACTTTTATGACTTCTCTGGGTATTGGTCGCGCAAAATCATCTCATGATCATGTATATACTGAGCCACTATAGTTGCTTGTGTCAAGACTGTGAAATGTGCTTGTTTAAAGGAAAGTAGATCATCGCTAAAGAATTCTTTTCTCCCTAGAGTCCCTTTTCCCCATAGCCTCCCCTCATGGCGTGATACAGGGACGCCAATCGGATTCAGATCATCAATGTAATCGACACAAAATTCAATCACCTCCTCTGTGCCAACACCCTGTGCAATGCAGCCTTCTGGACGAGACCAGTTGCGAACATACTTCTTTAGGACACCCATGTACCTCTCGAATGGGAACATACTATGCATGAAAACGGGTCCGAGAATTTCTATCTTTTTGACAACGTGGATATGGGATGGACCATAATATCAAAGAAGGATGGAGGGAAGATCATCTCAAGGCTGACCATACTATCGACCACATCATGCTGCAGTTGAGATAAATTATTCGGCTCGATGACCTTCTGCGACACCGCGTTGAAGAACGAGCACAACTTTATGATTGTCCCTCATACCCAGTCCAGCAAAATAACTCTCACCGCCACTAGGAGCAGCTGTGTCATCAACATGTGACAATCATGGGATTTCAGGTGTACGATTTTATTCTCTTTCGTGTTTATGAGTATCTTTATGTTCGAGGAGTATCCAGAAATGACCTTCACGCTGCTCAAGAACTTAATCATGTTTTTTTTCTCTTCCTTGCTTAGAGTGTAGCTCGTGGGGTGGAGGTAATGTTGTCCTTTCGCTCTCTTTTTCGGATGTAGGTCGTTCCTAAGTCCCAGTAGAAGTAGGTCCTTTCGTGCTTGAAGTGTATCTTTTGTTTTGCCGTACATATCTAGAAAGCCTAGTAGGTTCACGCAAACATTCTTCGTGATATGCATGAAGTCCAATGAGTGGCAGACCTCTAAGTCTTTCCAGTACAGTAAGTCCCAAAATATTGATTTCTTCTTCCAAATAGGCTTCATATGATCTTGTTCAGTCGGGACAAATTTGCTACCAGGACCCTCTCCAAATACTACTTTCAGATCCTTTACCAGAGAAAATACAAGTGTCCCATCGAAATTCTCACCCTTCCTTCGTAACGTGTCCTTCATATGAAGGAACCTATGGTGGCCCATGTACACGACCTTTCGTGAGTTTTTTAGATACTTGTTGTCCGTATCCTCTAAGCACTGGATGGAGGCTTTATATCCTTTGATAGATAGGCCAGACAGGTTACCAAGTGCAGGCCAGTCGTTGATGGTTATGAATAGCAATGCACGTAAGGTGAAATACTCTCTTTTGTACTCATCCCACACACGTACACCATCGTTTCACAGCGTTAGCAGATCTTCAACCAACGGTTTGAGGTACACGTTGATGTCGTTTCTAGGTTGCTTTGGCCCTTGGATAAGCAATGGCATCATAATGTACTTCCGCTTCATACACAGCCAAGCAGGAAGATTGTAGATACATAGAGTCATGGGCCAAGCGCTGTGACTACTGCTCATCTCGCCGAACGGGTTCATCCCATCCGTACTCAACCCAAACCTTATGTTCCTCGCATCCTCAGCAAAGTTCGGGCACTTTCTATCGACTTTCCTCCACTTGGAGCCATCAGCGGGGTGCCTTAGCCTTCCATCGTCCTTACGATCTTCTTTGTGCCAGCGCATCATCTGGGCATGCGCTTTGTTTGCAAATAAATGCTTCAATAGGGGGATTATAGGGAAATACCACACCACCTTAGCCGAGGGTCTCTTCTTACGCTGCCCATCTTCCTCACCTGGGTTATAACGCCTGGTCTTATACCGCGAAGTTTTGCACACCCGACAAGCTTCCAAATCCTCGTACTCATTGCGATAAAGGATACAATCATTACGGCATGCATGTATCTTCTGTACCTCCAACCCTAAAGGGCAGACAACTTGCTTGGTGTCGTATGTAGTTTCAGGCAACGTGTTACCATCTGGAAGCAACTTCTTTATGAGGCAAAACAACTCGTCGAATCCCTTATCGGACAATCCATTGGTCGCCTTCCATTGCATCAGTTCTAGTGTGGTACGCAATTTTTTTTGGCCCTGTTGGCAGTTTTGGTACTGTAGTGTTTCGTGGTCCTCTCGCAGGCGCTGAAACTTTTTGTAATGTCTTTCATCAGTGTATTCTCCCTTTCCATCAAGTAGCATCTGGTCTAGGTCATCATCGCCAAACTCCCCCATTGTATCTTCGAACGAACGGTGTTAGACAGCATCTGATATATTATTGTCCCCCTCTTCTTCTTCTTCACCATCTTCCCGTATAGTCTCTTCTTCACCGTGCTTGGTCCAACAGGTATAATTTAGCATGAAACCTCTTGAGAGCAAATGGAAGTGAAGGTGGCTGGATTTTGGCCACTCCTTCTCATTCTTGCAGTCTATGCATGGATAACATATGTAGCCTGACTTCGTGTATGCATCGGCCGCACTAAGAAAAGCTTGCAAACCCTGCAAGAACTCTGGAGTGCGTCGGTCCATGTACATCCATCGCCGGTCCATCTACATTATGTTACATCAAGGCATCTATTAGCTCATTTTCCAATAATGAATTTTTGAACATTTCTCAAATTCATATTTTCATGTCGATTAGGTGCTCAAGCCAAAAATGGTGTGCAAGGTGTTATATCTCCACCAAACAGATAAACGTAGAATTAGCCCCTCCAATCACAAAAACATGTTGTTTTCTACATCGACATCAAATAACAAAACTTTGACTACTAATTTATATTGTAAGAATTGGTAGATCAAAGTCTAGACATTATTTTTGAAAACTTTTCTCAAATTTTGAATTCATTTCATATTTGCTATAAAGCCATTTATATTTTTGATATTATTTTAATTCACAAATGAATTTAAATTTCTTCTTTTTCACACAACTATTGCCATTTGAAGATCCCAAACTCCATGATTTTCATGCACCATTCTTAATTTCCCCAACAACGTGCAACCAAACCTCATCCTTCATCGATCGATGAGACTAAAACATAAATTTTAGCTAGATCCACACCTTAAATGCAAGCTATATTATAATCCAAGCAAATTCTAAGCTTACACAACAAGTTTTTGTATCCTACTTGAAAAGATCGAGCTAGATCTTTACATTCATAATCTTTCATCGATTATGGGGAAAAAAATCAAATTTTCTTCATGATTCAAGCAAAGAAGAGGCTCCATTTAAGACCAAATGTAGTGAGGAATGATGTTACTAACATTAGTTACCTTGGTTGCGAGTAAAATGACAAAAAATTTAAAATTTTGGCAGCACATCCCCTCCCTTGAAGCTCTTGGCCGAAGCTCCTGTTCTTCTCGCGCGATGAACTGTTCTTGCTTTGGCAGAGAGCGGGAGGATGAAGAAGTTTAAATTGGTCTGACATCAGTACCGGTTCAACGTACCAACCGGCCCTGATGTTAGACATTGATACCCCCGCAACCCTGTAGCCGTTGAAACGATAGATAGTACCAGTTCGGGAGACAAGCTGGTACTGATGTGGGGATTCAGTACCGGTTGATTTTACGAATCGGTACTGACTATCTAATATTAGTACCGGTTGATATAACCAGCCAAAACTGATGGTAGATATCAGTATCGATTGATCTTATCAACCGGTACTGATATGCCTTGTAACCGTTGAACCTCTAGTTGACATAATTTTTGAATGATTTTCTCATTGTGGCACAATTTTTCTTCCGATGTCCTAATTTCCTCCTGATTGTTGACATAAGCCGTTTTTTTTTGTGAACGATTTTCTCATTGTGGCATAATTTTTTTGAACGTTTTTTTTTATGTTCCATAATTTTTTTTGGATATTTGAATTTAATGGTTGAGGTGGTGGATATTCAAGATGGGGGAGGTAAAACATTATATGTAGACCATAAAATATTATATTAATTACAATAATTCATAACATAACAATATATTAATTACAATATATATAGCGGTGGCACGGCGCGCGGGTGGTGGGTGGCGCGATCACTGATACCGGCACTCGTCGTCACTGCCAGGGGGGCTGTCGTCGTCGTCAGGCGGGGGGCTGTAGTCATCGTCATCGTGGATTACATCTTCATCGTCATCCTCCTCCTCCGACGAGCTCCCCCAGCAGATCTTGGATAGTTCCTCCTCCTCCTCATCCTCCTGCTCCTCCTCCTCCTCCTCATCATCATCATTGTCCTCCTTCTCCTCCACCACCACCACCTCCTTCTCCCGCTCCTCCTCCTCTGGAGGTGGTGATGGCGCACCAGAGGGAGAAGAACGAAAAGGAGCCGCCATTGTTGATTGGGCTAACAAAATGACTCGATCTGATGTACGTCTCCCTCACCCGATCGATGGCTTTATAGGTGGATGGATCGGAAAACTAAGAATTCGATCGGATGAACACGAATTAAGAGTTCTCAGATCGTAAAGGCGCGCGGGGTCAAGGGGGCACAGGGGAGACGAAACGTGGACTGCATTAGTACCGGTCAAAAACACCAACCGATGCTGATGTATCATCAGTACCAGTTGGTTACACCAACCCATACTAAGCACTCCTGTGCTGCTTAGTATGGGTTGGTGTAACCAACCGATACTAATGTTAGCACATTAGCACCGGTTGGTGTTTTTGACCGGTACTAATGATCCCCCTGGACCTGTAGACCGTTGAACCAGGACTGAGGCAAAGGTCAGTCCCGGTTCATGCATAACCGGTACTGATGGGCCGGTATGGAAGGACAGATCTGTAGTAGTGATAGACACCATCGTATGTGCTTAAGATGTCAACACGTGGAGGGCGGGATGCTATCTAGTGTAGGCACATAGATTTGTTGACTCAACTCATTCAGGAGAGGATCGAGCGCTTTGACCCAAAGTTGATGCCTCATTCCTCGCCACCTCTCTCTCTCCCCTGATGTGCTACAATGCTTCCTGCTCACACCGCATCCACCGCCACAGCGACCATTGCGTACATGTGTCATCGCCACTAGTCGAGGATTGTGATGGAGGAGCTCAAATTGTAGCTACCTGAAGTTCCATTCTTTCCCTAACCCTACTTGAATTGAGTTCAAATTTCTTAAACTGATTTGAAGTTTCTTGAATTCAAGTTGAAATTCCTCTTAATCGAGTCACTGCTACAAACAGCATATAGATGACACCCTATTTGTGACGGTTTTTTTGGAACCATTACAAATAGAATTATCAGTGGCAGTTTTAAAATTCAAAATGGCGGGAAGACTATTGTTGGCGGTTTTTGTTTGAAATCGTCACAAATAATTCATTTTTTGTGGTGGTTTTTCTATGGAACCGCCATAAATACTTTTGGAACTATTTGTGGTAGCTTAAAAAATGCCACAAATAGTCCAATTATTTGTGACGATTTTTAGTTAAAGCCACCACTGATAATGATGAGTATTTATGATGATTTTAACAAAAAACCGTCACTAAAAATATAAGTATTTGTGATGGATTTAAAAAAGTCACTAATAATATTATATGTGATGGTTTTTGTTAAAAAAATGCCACAGATACTACCCCTATATATACCCCGACCCAGGTGTCCTAACCCTAACCCAACGCCTCCCTCCACTGCACCCTAATTGCCTCCCGCCCCCGCCCGTCGAGGTTCACCACCAAGGTCCCACCCCCACCCTTGGCCCATCCGCCCGTCGACCGCTCGGCTCCCGGCCCCTCCTACCGACCACCAAGGTCGCCACCCAGTTGTACTACTCCATTCGCAAAATCTTGCCCCTCTCTATTGCCATTCCTCTAGTGAGCCAAAGGTTGCTCTTGCCCGGTTTTGTTGATTGGTTGTTTCAGATTGGATTCGTGGTGGTGGACTACAAGTACTCGCTACGGGGACTGGCTCTTGGATTGGCGTGTTGGGAATAGTCCCACATTGAAATTTAGGGGGGCTTGAACAATGTTTATAAGGGTGAGGGATCACTCCCTCATTGAGCTAGCTTTTTGGGGGGAGATATTCCAAGAGACCTTGGTCCGCTGCTCTGGTTGGGCATGCAAGTGTACTGCAGCCCAACGACCTGGGATCCAGACATGCTAGGTGTGGTGGTCCGGCTATCAAGTGGTATCAAAGCCCATGTGGCCCAGGTGGTTCCTAGATAATCTCAGCCCGATGTGTGAGGGGGGAATTGTTGGGAATAGTCCCACATTGAAAGTTGGGAGGTCTTGTGAATGGTTTATAAGGGTGAGAGAGTACCTCCTCATTGAGCTAGCTTTTTGGGGGGAGATGGCCCAAGAGACCTTATTCCGCTGCTCTGGTTGGGTTTGCGAGTATACTGCAGTCCAAAGACCTGGGATCCGGACGTGCTATGTGTGTAGGGATGAAAACGATACGGAAACGGTCGGTAAATGACTGTTCCGTTTCCGTTTCCACATTTTTTACCGGTAACAGAAATGAAATCGGAAACCCCGGAAACGGATACGGACACGGATAGTGACGGAAACGAAATCGGAACGGAACGGAACGGATACGGAAACGAAAGCGAAAAATTCCACAAGAACATAGTAGAGAATTACAATATACATGACCACAAGAACAATATAGCCCATTCCACCTCTAAGGTGGACACAAGAATAGTGCTATGTTCACTGATATCACTAGAAAATTTTTCTTAAGTTTGTCAGCTAATGGCACATTATTTGTCTCCCATATCAGATCATCATGTCCTCATCCATATAATTATCATTGATATCCTATTGCTCCACCAACTACAAAGGTTTAGCACCCTTAAATTTGTATATTATTATTCGATGTTCATTTATGATTTTTGAGATTTATCTTGGATTTTCTGGAGTTTATAAATACTATTTTGTATTTTTTAGATTTATAAAATTAATTAATTTATAAAAAACTTATGCTGAAAATAATTTTTCTAGGTTCAAAATATTCCAAAGTATTTTTGAGAATTTTTATGGAATTTTTGAACTCTATTTAGTATTTTATATAAAACCATTTGTATTTATGAAATTATTTTAATTCGAAAATAAATATAAACTCTCTTCTCATTTTTGGGCCAAGCCCATTTCCCTTTCCAGCCCGTTTCCGTTTTTAGTTTCCGGTTTCACTTATACGGAATTTCCGTTTCCGCCGGAATTGGCTCTCCCGTTTCCGTTTCCGTTTCCGTACCGATATTTTTCGTTTCCATTTCCGAAAAAGAGCTTCCGTTTTCGTTTTTTCTCGGAACGGTCGGGAACTTTCCGTTCCGTTTTCACCCCTATATGTGTGGCAGTCCGGCTATCAGTGCGCACCAGACGATGCTGGAGAGTGCCTTGACGGTAGGTCCATTGACAACTTCGGCGCCGACAGCAAGGTTCAAATATCCCCATACGTAGCTTCTCCCACCAATCCCTTCCACCGGATGATTCTTCACGCCCTGTGGAGCAAAAGCCCCAACCTAATTCAGCATTCCCGCCAATGATTCATCATCGATTGCCACATCCTTCCTCAACTCCAGCGAACCAAAAAACTTGCCTGATCTCTTCATTTTTGCAACTCCTTAAAGCATGCTCTATCTTTCCCCCACGTGAGTTTTGTGATTCCTTTGCCGAATCACCGCCATTGTTTGCTGCTCCTATGTCATTTGTGCGAATATTATTACTCTAAAGTAGATATAGGCGTTGTGCTGTGCCGGTTCAAGCTCGGCTCATTTGCACTATTACGATAAGAGAAAAGGAGCTGGGTACGAAGCTAAGGCAATTGACACAAATATTAAGTTAAAAAAAGTAAATTTTATTCATTCTTGAACTAGATTTACTATTTCGTTAAAAACTTTACACCCCGGTGTGGGGTACCTCTGATAAGGAAAAGAGTACAATAACTACGTATATATACATAGACTACTTGAGGCCAAGATAGTCAAAGTCGGCTAACGTGACCGTGATCTCTGGATTCTCGGTCTAATATTGTGTCGTATCATCTGTACACTCTCAATCTTTGAGGCATATAATTGCCTCAACCATTTCAAGTCTGAGAGACAACCTTCTCGGCTCAAGTATACTCCTCACCAATTTGAAAGTGGCTTCCCATGAGACAGTTGACACCAGAACCACAAGTACATCCCGTGCAAAATGCGATAGCATGGAGTAAATAAGTTGGTAATTCTTCCACCACAACAACAAATTGAGTTGATTGTCCTCGTCCGTGTCAAGCTCGATCTCCGTGAAAGGCGTGTCGAGGTAGTAGTTAATATCTACTCATGGATTATATTGCAACCTACTCGAAGTTTCGGAAGATGAACTAGACCCCCTTGCCTTTTTAGTTTCTTTTATATGTTTGAAGCAGTCCAACAGCCTCGTGCTTGTTACATTGTTAAGGTAGATCTTCTTGCTTCACTTTTGCTGCCAAACTTTTCATAATATTTGTCAAAAATTCTGAAAAACTTGTTATAAACATGAGTATAGGCCTAATAAAAATCAAGATCGAATGCTTCACGTATTCCCTAGAAGGCACCCTGCAAATCAAAAAAATTTCTCGGAGGATCTAGAATAGTAACAAAATAGTAGAGATGTGGAATAACTTGAGAATATTTAAAAAAAATTCTCCTTTGGTTCTATAATAGGCTGTAAAATATAATTATCTCTATTTTCTTTGAAAGTATTAGCAATAGTTCAAAGCCATTCGATAACTAAGCAAGAAGTTGGATAGTACACACCGGATAACATCTTAGTTGCATTGTAATGTTTTTTAAAAAAATGATGAAAATAACGGGCAACTTCCCAATTCACATCATTAACCAACAACTTATCATTATTGCAATTGACAAAGACAGTGATAATGTGCTCATAGTACTTACACCACGTCAGCATAGTATACGTAGAGTTCTATCTAACCTTCATATCAAAATTGAATCTTCTTGGTGGCTTATTGTTGCCCTTGTAACACTTTGAAAACTGGGCATACTTTACCGTCGAACCTATAACAAATTGAATAGCATCGCATATGTTGTCCAAACTAGGTTTTATTACAGTGTGTGCCTCATCGATTGGCTTAAACCATATGAACTTTTTGTTTAGAACGTAGTCATCGTCTATGTAATGTGCGACAACACTAAGATAGACTGCTCACAGTGGGATGAAGTCCATGTATCTAAGGTCAAGGCAAAGAAAAATTAACTCTCATGAAAACCATTTTCAACATTGCTATTTATTTGTGTACATTGCATATATGTTACGTGTAGTTGTTCTCCTACTAACGTGTTGGTAATGTGGGCAAAAATCATGTTGCATCATCCTTTCAAAACTAGAGTTCTCACTCATTCTAAATGGACGATCCTCCGTAACAATATAATGTGCAATTTTGTCTCTAGCTAGCTCAACATTGTATACTCATGTACTTACTAAACCGTCGGTGTTGAAGTTGAACTATGTCTAGATGCTCTCTCCTGACCTTCGTTCAGCCGATATCTTCTTCAAGCATGTCTCCTTGTGTTGCTTGAGATGACCTATTCCTCCACATGCATGTGCAGATAATTTAGCTTGATAGTATTTACAAATAGTATACACTACCTCACGCCCATCCATAATTTCAATAGTTCTATCCATATGTTGTCAACACCATGCCCGTCGATTGCCAGATATGGATGCCCATCTCGGAGCTCGGTGTGGATACCGATGCCCATCCCGAATGCGCCGATGTAGTAGCATTAGAGCTCGGTGCAGAGCTTGTCCCCTTGGGAATGCAAGATGCATCCTCGATGCTGTTTGTAAGATCCAAATGACGGTCATCCATGCCATAGACTCCCATGCTGAGAGAGAGTTAACGCGCATCAATCTCTTGATCCCGACGAGCGAGGCTTAGAGAGCAAGGGTGTGCTCTCCTGCTCTTGCTCTTGCCAAACATTTTGTTTCATTGTAGGAGAGCAAAAACAGAGAGCAAACTCGGACTAAATAGAGAGAGCAAATGAGAGAGCGAGTGGGGATGTGCTGAATAAATGAGAGAGCGAGGGAGATGTACTAAACAAATGAGAGAGCGAGGGGGATGTGCTGAGAAAATGAGAGAGCTAGCGGAATTTTATAGCAAGCCATAGTCGTCCATTGAAATGCTCATTAGAATACTTTATTTCTTTTAGTCAATCAATCGTCACATCTGTCTTCTATTTTTTGCTTATTGCGCTCACATTTGTTCTGCCATTGCGCTCATTCTGCACATTGCTTCGACACACATTCGCTTTCTCTGATTTGCTACGATCCTATGAATCTCTTCCCTCTGTCTCCCTTTTTCTCCCTCTCTCTTGTTTTCCCTGCTGAACTCGTCCCCTCTCTCTCTCTAGCTCAGTCAAACCCATGCCTCTCCCCCCACCTCGACCGAACTCTTCCTCTCTCCAGGACACCAGCCAAACTCTCCCTCTCCCCTTCCCCTGCCCCACCTCAGCCCCCAACGGCGATGCCCCGCTCAGCCCCCGCTGCCCCCATTCACCCCACCTCGACCGTCGTCGGGCCCCCTCCCCTTCGGCCGCCTCCCCTCCGGATCCCTCCCTTCGGCTCCCCCTCCATCTCCTTCTCATGTTCTCCCTCCAACAGCCTCCCCCTCCCTGTCCAGTGGGCGGCGTGGTGGCAAGCCGAGCTCAGTGTGGACGATATAAAGACCGGGCTCGTATACACAAGAAAAGGAGCGTACGCCTTAAAGGATTTATCTGCTATCTCATTATAGATAGAAGGCAAGATTGTAACCGCCGAGGAAACCACCTCGGTTATGGAAGGATATGATTCCGTTACTTGTAAACAACTCGGACTCTTTCCAAGAGTCTGAGTAGGGCTCCTCTTCCCCTCCGGTATATAAGTGGAGAGGGAGAACCCCCCCCAAAAGAGATGCATAATCCCAGAACACAGGACTAGGGTATTACCTCCACCGTTGAGGGCCTGAACCTGTATAAATCCTTGTCTTGTGTTACCATCGAGTTCCTGATCTAGCGCCTTGCCCCGTAGATTCACACCCCCTAAGATTATTGCTGACAGTTGGCACGCCAGGTAGGGGAGCGTGAAGATCAATCCAGGCAATCTCGATGGCTTTCAGAAATGACATCACCTTCTCTCCAGGCCAGGTTTTTCGCTTTGGAAGTCTATGCTTCATCGCCAACGAGGTCGGCAACCTTATCTCTTCGGACTCGGATCAGATCCGATCTGAGAGTTCTCCTAATTTCCATTCGGTACTTGTGATCGGGAGCAGCTTGCCCGAATCATAGAGCTAGCGGGGAGCCGGAGAAGCCGAGACAGATCTCGCTAGGCATGAAAGCCAAGACGGCCTCGCCAGGTCACATCAAAATCGGGCGTCCAGCGTCAATGAAGACATCTTGCATGCTAGAATGGGGAACCAGTAAGTTTTCCAAACACCGCAGCAAAATATCGTGGCTAGCAAGACACTTCTTGACACATTGGGTCCCATGATCGAACCCAACAGTCCAGCTGCGCCGATCATGGCACAGGTCCAAGCTATGGTGACGGCTGCACCAATCCAACACAATCAGTCAGACTAAGCGACGAGGCCCCCTCGTGCAAAAGATACACACACAACTAGCAGTCGAACTAGCCGCAGTCGGACAAAAGGGAATCGGTGCAGGTCTCTCGGGGGTAGTGATCTTCGGTGCACCATTCACTGCAACCTCCGCAAGAACCTTCAGGACAGGAGGCGAGAATGGTGGGAAGATGAACGGTGCCGACAGGATGATGATCGTGAATGCTTTGGCATTAATCACGACCGGCACAGCCGATACCCCCACAATCGGAGCCCCAGTTATGACGACTGTAGAAACCGGCATAGCCCGCGCAAGAATTACAATCACCGAGTGGGTTCCCCACCGCGCCACCACCATGGTCGGTGCAGCGAAGAGCCCGTCGACGGAATCAGAGCATTTATTGCTCGCCTTCGCCGGGTACAGCGGCCAGATGGCTTCAATCCAAAAGACATCACCATGTTCGATGGATGTCGGCGTAAGAGCCAACAGACACCTCCGGATTGGGTGTATATGAAGTTCGAATAGGGGGCTTTCATGGTGATCGCTCGAAAGACGGAGGAAAGGAATCAATGGCGAAGCTTGCAAGGGGACGCTTGGGTTTACCCAGGTTCGGGCCCTCCTAACGAGTAATAGCCCTAGTCATGTTTATCTATTCTTGCTTGTGTTCTTGGGGGAAAACTGAGACAATCGGACCCCTTCTCCCATGCACCCCAGCTCCCTTTTATACTTGGGCTGGCTGGGGCGCATGGGAGCTTACATCAGTGTACCACACTTATTACACAGCCATACCTCCTTTAATGCACCTGTCACTATTCTTGCGTCGCACTTAATGCTCTGACATAGCCAACTTCACCCCGGCCTCGGGCCCTGCGTGCCTGCTGGCTCCGCCCGCCTCGCTAGGGGGGATTTCGCTGTGACGTCACCCGTAATAAATGCGCGTGTTGGGAACATGTGCCGTCATACTGTGGCCTTCATTACCCCCATTTAATGCGCACGATACGCATTAAATGCTTTTGATCCTCTGAGTGATGGCACAGACCACTAGGTGGCCTCGGGAGCTGAGCACCAGCGGTGTGGCACAGGCGCCACTGTCATTGGCGACCATCTTCTTGGCTGCCGCGGCGTGGCGTGGACGCCACTGTCCGGGCGACCACCATATCGACCGCTAGCGGCGTGGCTCGCCGCCACTGTCCATTGGCGACCATCTTGCTGCCGCCCGTGCATGGCCTCGACGCCACTCGCCTGGCTGGCGACCATCTTGCTGGCCGCCAGCAGCGTGGCGTGGATGCCACCTGTCCGCTGGGCGACCATCTTGCTTACCACCAGCGGCGTGGCCTGGACGCCACCTGTCCGCTGGGCGACCACCTTGCTGACCGCCAGCGGCGTGGCCTGGATGCCACCTGTCCGCTGGATGACCACGTTGCACCCTTACCGCGGTGAAGTGGGCACCCTGGTGTAGAATATACCGACAGTAGCCCCCGGGCCCACCCTGGAGCGCCTTTGTCCCCCTTTTTTGGAAAACGGCTCAGTCTCTCGGGTGGGTCCATTATAAATGCCCACGTAACGCCGCAGCTTTAAATGCCCACCGCCGTTTCTGGGCACCGAAGCGGAACAGGCAGCCGCCCCTGCCTCGTAACCGATGCAGGACCCTTGGGAACGTGCCCAAGTTTTGACAGCTTTTTGGGCTTCCCGCCTTCGAACCGCCGCGCCCCTTCGGGTTTCCCGCCAGATCATCCCTTCGTGTGCCTATAAATAAGTCGCCACAGGGGGAGCGGTTCTTTCTTTCAGTCTCACTCATCCGCTAAGTCCTCAGTCGTGCTTCTTGCGAACTACCTCCTTCTTGCACATCGCCTCCTTCGCCTAGATGGCATCTCCAGCACCTCTACTCCCGCCGTCGACCGTCGAGTAAGGAGATGCCGCAAGGTTTTCCCAGCATATCACCGGTGGCACCCTCCGCGTCCGCGCCGGGACTACTGCGCCCGGCTGTCGCCCGGGAGAAGTGATCTTCTTCGGCTGGGCGATGCTGGCGGGCCTACTCCAACCGGTTTCCGACTTCTACCTCTCTGTCCTCAACTTCTACTCCATCCACAATATCCATCTTCCTCCCAACTCCGTCATCCTCCTTGCTGTCTTCTCCTAAATCTGCGAAATGTTCGTGGGAGTGGCCCCCAACCTTCCTCTCTTTTGTTTTTTCTACGCCTTGTGCGTGGCCAGCGATCCTTCCATCCCATCAAGGTGCTGCCACCTTCGCCTCCGAGATGGCGCGGCTTCACGCTACATCCCGTTGGACTTCAGGTCCAACTGGAAGACCTGGCGCAACGAGTGGCTCTACGTTGCAGACGATAGTGGCATTGAAGTCCTGGAGTTGCCGACCGAGCCGGCGGTCAGCAACCCCACCTGGGGAGCACACGTCGACGAGACGCCCGAGCTCCATACGATGCTGGCCTGCGTGGACCAACTGCGGACAGCGGGCCTGACGGGAGGCATGGTTCTTCGAGACTTCATATCTCTGAGAATCAGCCTCCTGCGCCATCGTGCCTGCCCGGCCTGGCAGTACACGGGTCTCGATGATGTGACCCGGACGATTCCCGGAGGTAGGCTACTTGTCTTTCCTTCTTTTTGGTGCTTTTGGCGACTGCCGCTGAGCTAACGGCGTTCTTCCTCCTTTCTCTTTCTTTTTATTTTCCAACAGCTGCAGGAGACTTAACCCCCACGAAAATTGACGCCTGGATGGTGCTGCTGGGCGCCCCCAGCGTCATCCCGCCTTTCCCAGCGGCGCACTTCCGCTTTGCCTCGTCGAGCCCCGGGAGCGCGTGGCGATCACCCGGGCAAAGCCTGCCATGGACGCCACGGGACTGGTGAACACGCCACGCCAAGGGGCCCTAACGATTTGGGACCCTCCTCCAGCCGGCGACCAGGGAAGGGGCAAACGCCCCTGGTGCCAGCCCCAAGAGGCTTTGCGTCCCGGCAGGGGACATGACGACCTCGACCGCACCGCCGGGCTCGACCGTGGTGGGGAGCTCTATGGCGGCCGCGGCTACGACTTCAATTGCTCCCGTCGGGGTGGTTGAAGTAGACGTTGCCCCGACCATAGCTCCGCCGGCACCGACCCTTCCGCCTACGCCGGCTGTGCAGGTCGTACTGCCGCTGCCACTGGCGTCGCGGGGGGGGGGGGGCGAATCTCACTCCAGCCGTGCCCCGCATCAGGAGACCTCCTGCCGGGTACTTAAACCAAAGCACGAAAAACCGTTAAGTTCTTTTAATCTAAGAGGCTTACCTCCTTTTTGCCTTTTTCAGGGCGACCACTTCAAGTGCCCCAGCTGAAGGCGACCAGGGAACCACAGCGGCCGTGACAGCGCCGGTTGCGGTGGATGAGCATCGGGGCGACGCGAGTGACCACCAAGTGGCTGCCACGGGGGCGATCACCGCTTCAATTCCCTCGGCGGACGAGGACGCTCTGCTGGCCGCCCTGAGTGAGCTGCACTCCAGCCTGAGCAATCGCCTTGCGACGAGCAAGGAAAGGCTGAAGGAGGCTGTCGTGGAGATCAACCGCCTCCGCAAGGAGGCGCAGGACTGGCGCGACCAGGCGGAGCGACTGGAGCGGGAGCTGCAGTAGGAGAGGACGCAAGGAGCCCTCCATGTCGAGGCGCTCACTAGGGAGCACGACGCGGAGAGGAGTGACCGGCTCCGCGTAGAGGCCGTGACCACCTCCATGCTGCGTGTCGGGACCCCGAATTTGCAAATCCGGACCCTCTGTGTATTCAGCACTAGTCCAGGAACGCGCTAGTGCACACAGTCTTAACATCGGTAAATATCACAATCATACCACTCGATACTAATAAAGTACTTTATTTAAATAGTCAAACTGGTTACTCGACCTTATGGTCAAGTCACAAATGTATGCCTCGCAGGGCGAAACTTATTAAGAGAGAAATAGTAGCAGCGGAAAATCAAATAACTTCGTGGTGCCATCCAGTATACCACAGGCAACTGACTGGGCTCGCTTCCCTAAGTAGACGGATCCTCTTGGAGCTCCTCCTCCAAAGCTGGTGTAGTCTCCTCTTCAACTGGTGTTGTATTGTGGCAAGGGTGAGTACTTGGTACTCACCAAGTCATGCAGAATGCAAAGCTAATATACTATATGCATGGCTTGGTACAAAGGAATAGCTCAAGGTATATTTGCGAAACTTGACATTTGACAAGTAACATAAGTAGATTCGAAAGCAGTAGAAACAAGTATAGCATAGGTAACTTTTCAAGGAGTTTAATAAACATCTTTCCCATCCTAATCCACATTTCCATCAACATCATTTTTAATCCAACCCAACTTTTCAAACCAAGTTATTTATGAGAAAATCTAACCCTTGACTGTAATTCCCGAGCGATGTCCAATACCGCGGACACGGCTATTCGAATAGATTCTACACTCTGCAGAGGTTATGCACTTTACCCACAAGATACAGTCAAACACCACAAAGGCGAAGTTCAGTAACAAAGTCTTTCTAAACCTCTAACAATACAAGTGGTCCTCCCGGTTATTGCACACTAACCCTTCCCTTAGCTAAGGCGAAGTTTAGGCCAATCAACCGTTAGATGGGTACTGGCCTCACCCAGACGCTCCCTGCACAACTTACACAAAGGGTGTAGTTGACCTCCTGAGGTCCCACAGGTACGTTATTAGCAACTTAGTCAACTAGGTCCGTCCCATTACAGACATGTGGTTGCACGTTAGACCCAGTTCAAAGGCTTGCAAGGTGAAGTCCATAGGGTGACCAGGGCAAGACTACCCGAAGAACCAAATCAACATCCCCAATGCCACAACCGCCCACTGATCATTCTTGCCACATGCCCCGGTCGAAAAACTATTTATCAAACCCCAGTTGATTACCATGCACCACGTGCCATCAACATCACATGATACCTTTCCAAAACAGGTTCAATATATCATTAAGTCAATATTAACATTTGTTTGTCCAAAATCATGTCATGAGCACGTAGCAGGTCTAAGCAGTTTACTACAACGGTCTAAAACCCATGTTGGCAAGTTAATAATGTCCAACTAGTAAACCACAACTAGGGTGACAAGGGGTCATGGCACATATTTAAATAATCAAGGTGTCATACAGCAAATTGGTATTTATCTAATCCCCCATATTCAAATAAAGTATTTTTCTATTGGAACTTAGCATGCAATAGGTTAAATCAAAATAAGTTTCAAAATAGGATCAACATGGTCAAAGCACAACTTGCCTTCAAAAAGTACTTGCTCTTGGTCTTGAGTTGGATCCTGAGTCAATACTTCTCCTTCGAATCCCTCCGGCACTTCAACATCTACTCGTAAAGCATGCAAATAGCAAATACACGAATAAACAATAGGCAAAGAGTATCTAAACATCCAAATAAAATCCATAAACAGAGAGAACATAATTTTATGAATTTTTAGAAACTGGAATCGTCAAATTCGGAGTTAAAACGCAAAAGTTATGATTATTTAAAGTTTAAATAATCAATTAAATAATTTTACAGAGAAAAACTTTACTCCAAAAATTAAATAAAATTTATATTTAGGTAGATCTCAATTTTATACAAATTTAGAAATTTGAATCACTCAAATCGGAGTTGAAACGCAAAAGTTATAAGCGTTTGAAGTTTGAATCAAAATCTGAAATCATTATTTCGAATTAATAAATCTTTTTCTTTTGGAAATTAATTATTGTGCGTCGGCAAGGACACGTGGCAGCTTCGATTGGCTCTTTGGCGTCGGTAGGTCCATGGACGTGGTCCACGCTCGGCTCGGGTCTACCGTGGACTTGGTCCACGAATCCACGTGTCGCTGACATGTGGGTCCGCCTTGGATGACGCCATCGGCGTCGGCGGGCTCAGCCCATGGTGCTGACAGGTGGGACCCACTGTGACGTCATTGCTGACGTCAGCGCTCGGCTGGGACAGCCGCTGACATGCGGGCCCGCCATGACGTCAGCGTGACGTCATGGTGCGGTTTGGTTGTCCCGCTGACACGCGGGCCCCGCGTGTCAGAGACACGCGCCACGCTGCGTGGATCGCGCCGACCGCTGACGGTCGGTCTCCCGACACGCGTGGCTAGATCTCGACCGCTGATTTGAAAATCAACGGTCCGCATTGAATCTGGATTCACGCGTTTGGGGTGAACGCGGTTGATCTCGGACCGTTGGATCTAGATCTAACTACCGAGATTGGATCTAGGATTTTCAACGTGGAAACTCACCGGGTGACGTGGCGTGATCTGGACCTTTGGATCTTGATAGGGCGGTTGGTGGAGCTCGGGTCGGCGATGGCTTCACTGGCTGGTTGCCGCCGGCCGAGGCCAGCGACCACACGAACGGCGTTTGGGGCGTGCTCGGCGAGATGAAAGGTCTCTTCGGTGCGTCCTCGCCCTGGGGTCCTAGATCTGCGTGCTCGGTGGCGGCGAGGCGGCTCAACGACGGAACGCGATGCACAAAACCGAACGCGCGCAAGCCCAACTACGGCGAGCTATTGCGGCGGCGTCGATGAGCTTCTGGCGGCGGCTAGGGCAATGGAGTGCGCCGGAACGGTCAACCTTGGGGCGTGACCGGGCTTTAAATAGCCTCGGCGTCGCGCCGGCGGAAACCTAGTTCTCCACGGCGGCGGGCGGCGGCGTGAGTCCGGCTTCGGACTCGAGGCGGAGACGACGACGGACAGCCGTCCACGTGGCACGATCAGCGGCCACGATGCGCGCGCGGGATCGGATCCGGGCCGGATTCGATCGAAGCGGTACGGGGAAATCCTGACCGTTGGATCTTGATCCAACGGTTGGGATCGATTAGGTTTTAGAGCTGGTTCGGTCGAGTCACGTGGCTCGGGTCGGACTCGAGTCCGACTCGGGTTCCGACTCGGTCGGATGAATAGTACTTGACCCGACTTGATTTTCCAGCGATTTAATAATTAAAATAATTTCCAGAAATTCATTTAATTCATTAAAAATAGCAAATGACTCAGAAAAATTCCAGAAAAATTCTGGAAAATATCTTGGATCATTTTGGACTCAAATAAAATATTTCCAACAAAATTTTATTTGCAAAATTAAATTCTTTAATTATTTCAAAATGGAATAAATTCAAATAAATTCCAAATAAATCCAAATAAATTCCAGAAAATTCCAAAAATTCACCAAAGTGCCAAATCACACATGAATTTAAGAAAAGCAAAATTTTTGGGGTGTTACAAACCTCCCCCCCTTAATAGAATCTCGTCCCCGAGATTCAGGGCTTACTACAGAATAGGTTTGGAAACTCTTTCTTCAAATCCTCTTCACGCTCCCAAGTTGCTTCACTTTCTTCATGATTGCTCCACTGAACTCTACAGAAACGGGTTGACTTATTTCTGGTCTCTCGATCCATTGTGTCTAAAATCCTCACGGGATGTTCCTTATAAGTCAAATCCTCTTGCAACTCAATTGACTCTAGCGGAGTCTGTTCCTCAGGTACTCGGAGACACTTCTTCAACTGGGACACATGGAATACGTCATGTACTCCTGCTAACGATCGGGCAACTCCGGTGATAAGCAACTTCGCCTCTGCGACTCAAAATCTTAAATGGTCCAACATAACGGGGTGCGAGTTTCCCTTTGGCATGGAACCTCTTAACTCCCCTGAGAGGCGTAACTCTAAGGTACACAAAGTCTTCTGGTTCAAAACTCAAGTCTCGGCGACGGTTGTCAGCATAACTCTTCTGTCGTGATTGGGCTATCTTCAACCTTTCCCTAATCACGGCAATCTGCTCCTCACCTCTTGAAGAATATCAGGCCAAGACACGGCGCGCCGGTCTCATTCCAATTCAATGGCGTCCGACAGTGGTCGACCATACAAAGGCCTCAAAAGGTGACATCTGTAAACTAGCTTGGTAACTATTATTGTAACTGAACTCGGCATACGGCAAACTCTTATCCCAAGAGGTAGCATAAGCCAATGCACAAGCTCTTAACATATCCTCCAGAATCTGATTGACTCTTTCGGTCTGTCCATCCGTCTGTGGATGATAAGTCATCTTGAAGTTCAAACGGGTTCCCATGGCTTCATGCAACTTATTCCAAAACCTTGAGGTAAATTGGGTACCTCTGTCCGATACAATCCTCTTTGGCACTCCGTGCAAACAAACGATCCTGATCATGTACAACTCTGCCAATTTATCCCCTGAGTAAGTGGTCTTCACGGGGATGAAATGGGCTACTTTGGTCAAACGATCCACTATAACCCATATGGAGTCATAACCTCCTTGAGTCTTAGGCAGACCGGTAATAAAATCCATTCCGATTTCCTCCCACTTCCACTCAGGTATTTTCAGTAATTTGTAGTAATCCTGCTGGTCTCTGATGCATTGCCTTGACTCTCTGCCATACGTCGCACAATGCAACATGCTCGGCAACTTCACGTTTCATACTCGGCCACCAGAATCTTTCCTTCAAATCCTGATACATTTTGGCGCTTCTAGGATGAATTGAGTACTTGGAGTCATGGGCTTCTTCCAAAATCAGTTGCTTTAACTCCTTCCTGTTAGGCACACAAATCCGATCCTTCATCCATAACGTGCCTTGCTCATCCAACTTGAATTCCTCTGCCTTGCCTTCTTCCTTGATGGTCTTAATCCTGCGGATCTTGTCATCATCCTTCTGTCCTTCTCGGATCTGGTCCTCTAGAGTAGGCTTTACTTCTAATGCGGCCAAGAATCCGCTAGGTACCACCTCAATCTTCATTCTATGGAAATCCTCACATAACTCATCCTGACTTGTGGCTAGCAACGTACTCACGGTATGGCTTTTCCGACTCAGAGCATCGGCTACTACGTTGGCCTTCCCGGGATGGTAATGGATTCCAACATTGTAGTCCTTGATCAACTCTAACCATCTCCTCTGCCTCATATTCAGATCCGACTGGGTGAATATGTATTTAAGGCTCTTATGATCCGTATACACTTCACATCTGTTCCCGATCGATAGTGACGCCATATCTTCAAGGCATGCACTACGGCAGCCTAACTCTAGGTCATGCGTCGGATAATTTTCCTCATGCGGCCTCAATCGCCTTGATGCATAAGCGGCGACCTTTCCATTCTCAGACAAAGACACATCCAAGTCCTTGGCGCGATGCGTCACAATAAATATCAAAGCTTTGAGCAACATCCGGTAGAACTAACACCGGTGCTGATGTCAATCGCTTTTTCAGCTCCTGAAATCCTTTCTCACATTCTGACGTCCATGCAAACTTCTTCTCCTTTTTCAGCAATTGCGTAAGAGGTTTCGCAATTGTCGAAAAGCCTTCAATGAAACGGCGGTAGTACCCTGCCATTCCAAGGAAACTCCGGATCTGGGTCACAGTCTTCGGCTGCTCCCAATGTAACACCGCTTCTACTTTGCTTGGATCTACGGCGACTCCTTCTGCGGTCATTACATGTCCGAGGAATTCTACCTTGTCCTTCCAAAAATCACACTTACTAAACTTGGCGAAGAGTTGCTGTTCCCTCAGCTTTTCCAAAACTCGCCTCAAGTGTTCGGCATGTTCATCCTCTGTCTTGGAGTAGATTAGGATGTCATCTATGAACACGACGACAAACTTGTCCAAATATTCCATGAACACCTTATTCATCATATTCATGAAATATCTTTGGCGCATTAAATCGTTACCCAAAGGACATAACTGTAAACTCGTAATGTCCATATCTTGACGAGAATGCAGTTTTCGGAATATCTTCTGATCGGATCTTCAACTGATGGTATCCCGATCTCAGATCAATTTTGGAGAAAACTCCGGCTCCTCTCAGCTGATCGAACAAATCATCAATCCTGGGTAGCGGATACTTATTCTTCACGGTGACTTCGTTGAGTGCACGGTAGTCGATGCACATCCTGAAACTCCCGTCCTTCTTCTTGACAAACAAAACTGGTGCTCCCCACGGCGACGAACTCGGTCTGATAAATCCTTTCTCCATTAACTCCTCTAGCTGTTTCTTCATCTCTACCAACTCCTCGGTGGGCATCCGATAGGGTCTCTTTGCTATTGGTGCTGTACCAGGTACAAGCTCTATCACAAACTCTATGTCCCTGTCTGGCGGCATACCAGGTAGATCTTCAGGAAGAACATCTGGGTACTCATTCACTACTGAGACATCCTCTATGCTGATTACCTTGGTACTGTTAACCATCAACTGTCCTTCTCTAACGGCTGTAGCTTGAAATTCCACTTTCTTTCCACACGGGCTCTCAACTGAGATAGTCCTTCGTCCACAATCCAATACGGCCTTGTGCTTGGATAACCAGTCCATTCTCAAAATAACGTCTAAGGTCTGGGTCTCCAAAATAATAAGGTTCGCTAGGAACTCTATTCTATCTATTAATATTCTCACCCCGGAACATCCTACTTTCGTTCGGAGTTCGGAACCAGGGGTTTGAACTAAAAGCATGCACTTAAGTCTTGCAATCCTCAAATCATTTCTAGTAGCAAAGCCTTGCGAAACAAACGAATGCGAAGCTCAGAGTCAAACAAAATCAAGCAGGTAATCGAGTTAACAAGTAACTTACCCAAGACGACGCCCGTAGCATTCGCAGTTGCATCTCTGCGGTGACATGGTTGACTCGGCCTCTCACCACGGCCTGGGGTGTGGCTCCTGGTCTTTGGCGTCCTAGGCGGGTGGTTCCTAGATTGAAGCGAACTGGGTCACTCCTGCTGTCTTCTTCGGACAAGCTGTTGGCAAAGTGTCACGGCTCGTTGCGATTGTAGCAGCGTCTCACTGTTTCCTTGCCGATCGCTGGAAGCGGCGTTTCTAGCGGGGTGGGGTGCAGTAGTTCGATTGCGGTCTCGGTCTTTCGTGACGGTGTCCTTGTGGCATTCTGTGGCTGAAATCTGAAAAATTGATTTGGTGCAACTCTCGACGCCATTGCGTTCCTGGCGTGATCCTTCTTTGTTGCATCCTGCGCTTCCTGTTCTCATCCAGTTCCTTGCGCTTGTCCTCAAGAATAAGCGCCTTATTCACCAATTCTTGGAAATCTGGGAAGGTGTGGGTGATCAATCCTACTTGTAGTCCTGAGTTAAGTCCCTTCATAAAACGAGACTGTCTGGCTTTATCTGTCGCTACATCCTCAGGTGCGTAGCGTGCTAGCTGTGTGAACTTGTTCAGGTAGTCGGCCACTGGCTGATTACCTTGCTTCAGTGCTCTGAACTCCTCCTTCTTAAGATCCATGATTCCTTCAGGCACGTGATACTGACGAAACGCAACTGTGAACTCCTCCCAAGTGATATCTTGAGGGTTCTCTTGCGTGGCACAGAAGTTCTCCCACCATTCGGCGGCTGTTCCTTCCAACTGATGAGAAGCGTAGAGTACCTTCTCATTTCCTATGCATTGAGCTATGTGTAGCTTCCTCTCAATTGACCTTAACCAATCATCGGCCTCCAATGGATTGGCATTCCCGGAGAAAGTGGGTGGATGAGTCCTCATGAACTCTGACAGTCTTGTATTCTGGCGTTGTCCCTGATTGACTTGATTAGCTGTGGCCTGAGCGGTGACGTGTTGCATTTGTTGCATCATAGCATGCATCAACTGAGTCTGAGCAGCAAGAAATGCTCCAAAATTCTGCATATCAACTGGCGGTGCTGGTGCTCCATCATTGGGGTTTTCTGCTGGGCGAGAACCACTTCCATTGCTTCCAAGGTTTCCGCGGGTATTCACCATCTGTCGATTCGCTCTAGGTTTTAGAGATGAGAGGGAAACAAGAATAGACAAGTAATATGGAACTTATGCGGGGCGAAAGGTGTAACTTTAAGGTCCAACTTTTATTATTGAAATTAATAACTTGGTATGGTTGCTTACAATGCCTAAGGGCCTTGCAACACATACTGCACACTCAGCAAACAATGAAAATCCAAATCGAACTAACACTGGAGTCTAACGCCTAAAGGGTGACTCTTTATTCTATGACGCGACTCGGCGAAGGAGTCTCACTATAGAACCTACGCTCACTCATCGAGAAAACCTCCACGGCCTGGGTACGGGTGCTGCGGCATAGGCGCGAAACGATTGCCATGTCCAGCAACGGTGTCATCTGTGGTAGTCGAAGAAGCAGTGTCCTCATCGAGATCTGACTCCTCCGGATCTGGCTCGTGTAGCTCGAGTACTGGCTCTGGTTCTGGTCCGTATAAAGCCATCTCCAACTCTCCAATCCTTTGCAGAAGGTGGGACACGTACTCTTGAGCTTCCCGCCATCTGTTCTTCTCTGTCGTGATCTCCTTGCGGGCCTTCTGTAGCTCCTTGCTGGGCGACAACAAACCGTGCCAACTGTGTAACCATGGCATCCTCATCCTGAATCGCCTTCGGGTCAAGAAGGTTATCGCTGCGCGGATGATAACGGAACACCGTGCTCTCCAACTCTCTGGCGTAGATACGGGTAATGTGCCGCATTGCTCGTCGTGATACTTCTTGGATACCCATCTGCATTGTTGACCTCCTGGCAGTGCAGTGTATCGGGCGATTGCCTGGGCCCTTCTTCCTAGCAGGTACCTCAATCTTCACGTCACAAGCCTTGATCAATCCTGCTTGTCTGATCACTTCCACTTGGTATTGCGGCTTACCTCGTACTCCTCGAGGGAAGGATGCTGTTTGGGTTGTGGTGGACCGTCTCAGCAAGTCTGCGCATTTCATTCCCATCCGCGCGACCAATTCAGCGAGCGAGTTGGCTCCCATCTATGTGCGGGAGATTGTGAGATTGCATGGTGTACCCAAGACCATTATCTCTGATCGGGATGCGAAGTTCGTCTCCAAGTTCTGGGAGAGTTTGCAGAATGCTTTGGGTACGCAGCTTCGCCTTAGTACCGCTTTTCACCCTCAGACAGATGGGCAGTCTGAGCGTACCATCCAAACTTTGGAGGACATGCTCAGGGCCTTTGTGATGGCTTGGAAGGGTAGCTGGGAAGACCATTTGCCCCTTGCAGAGTTTGCTTACAATAACAGCTATCATTCCAAAGATCTCAGTCCGCTCCTTATGAGGTACTGTATGGCCGGAAGTGTAGATCGCCACTCTGTTGGGATGCCGTGGGCGAGAGAACTATTCTTGGACCGGATTGGGTGCAGCAGACTGTTGATCGTGTGTCGGAGGTTCGGCAGAACCTTATCGCAAAGACCGAGCGCATGTAAAAGCTATGCTGATGTGAGGCGGCGAGACTTGGAGTTTGAGGTGGGTGATAACGTACTCTTGCGAGTATCTCCCACCAAGGGTGTGGTGCGTTTTGGCACCAAAGGAAAGCTCAGTCCAAGGTATGTTGGGCCTTTTCCTATCCTCGCCCGAGTTGGCAGGTTGGCCTATCGCCTAGAGCTACCGGGATCCATGCAAGGTGTGCATAATGTGTTCCATGTCTCGATGTTGAAGAAATACTTGCATGATCCGGAGTTGGTGGTTCCATTGGAACCATTAGTGCTTCAGCAGGACCTCACCTTCGAGTCCCGTCCTGTGGAAATTCTGGGGACTTCAGAGCGAGTGATGAAGAACAGGACGCTTAAGTTTGTCAAGGTCCTGTGGTCACATCAGACCGAGAGAGAAGCGACTTGGGAGCTGGAATCTCGCATGCGCGAGAAGTATCCTGAGCTGTTCGCCTCAGGTATGTGATGTGAAAATTCGACCTTTTGGTTTTGCTGGGTTTCGTGTTGGTGCGTTTAGATTCGAGGTCGAATCCTATTGAAGGGGGGAAGAATGTGACACCACGGAGTGTCGTATCCTTAATTATTGAGCATGATGAGGATATAAACATTATGAGATGTGGAAATAAGGTTAAAACCATAGGAATTGGAGGTTAATAGCTTTTCCGGGCCGTTTCCGGGCCGTTTTCGGGGTTTTGGGCCTTCCCGGGGGAGTTTTGGGCCTTGGTGGGCTTTGGAGGGATTGAGAGGGACTCTTATTGGACTAGGGCAGGGTGTGGGGGCTGTTAAAAGGGGCTCCCCCTGCCCCCCTTGCGCCCCACCTCAGCCCCATGCGCCCCCTCCCTCCACCTCTCCTCCCTCCCCCTCCCCTAGGCCCTAGCCGCCCCATACCGTCGCCCCTCCCCTTCCTCCACCTCCACACCACCTCCCCTCCACCCCTTGCTGCCCTAGGGTGGCCTCCCCACCCCTGCACCTCGTGGATCCATCCCGTGGAGCGAGGAGCGAGGAGCGAGGAGCGTGGAGCGAGGAGCGATTCGCGAGGAGATCCGCGGAGATTGATTGGAGTTTTGTGCTTCGGGCAAAGGTATGAACATGGGGATCCTTGGAATTGATCTAGGTACTGTTATTAGGATGTTTATGAAGTTTTTAGATCAATTGGAGGCGTTGGTTTGAAGTAATTTGGGTTAGATCTAAACTTGTCCACGTTTCTGTTTTCGGGCAGATTGAGCAGTCGAGCTAGGGTTCAAGTTTTCGTCAAATTAGAGTTCGAATCTGATCGTACGGACTTCTAGGAAGTTGTAGATAATTTAATTATCTTTCCGTGGACATAAAGCACGTTAATTTCCGATCAGCCGTTTGAAAGTTATGGCTGTTTTACCGAGCGCCTAAAAATCTGTGACGCGATTGGAACAGATCTCGGTAATCTGTAGATTAAACAACTTTAGAGGCCGAATCAGTCTTTCCTTATACCTAGAGAAAGTTGGGAAGTTTCCTAAGCTACGTGAGGGTGTACTCGTTTATTTCATTCGGAGTCCCAGAACTCAAGTTATGCCTTTTGCAAGGCTGCTGTCCCGCCGGGACAGAACCTCTGTTTTAGGTTTTGCGAGTAGTTGGCAATGTCGGGTTAGATGGGGGTTTGTGTACTGTTTTGAGGTTATGATTGTGAGTGTGTGATTCCTATGTGCAGGTGGTGTGACCCCGGGAGTGCCCTCTTCTTCCCGCCAATCCGTTGCACGTGTTTGAGGCAAGTGTGTTGTGATGGATAGCGAGTTGTAGGTTGCATGTTGAGATTAGATGGAATTGTTTACATGATATATGTCCACTTGCCATGTGTTAATGATTGATATGATATGATGAGCATGTTTAACATATTATGATGTCATGTGTTAATATGTGAATTAAATATGATAATTGGCATGGTTGCATGCATGTCATGAGATAGGGCGAGGGCGGTGAGAAAGTCTTAACTAGTCCGGCATGGTCGGTGAGAAAGTTATGACTAATCCGGAACGCCATTGAGTAAGTCCTATGTCGTGATTCCATCCACGTGGTGTTTGGAAGCGAGTAGGCACCCTCCATCTTCGGGATGGAAGGGAGGAAAGGGTGCACACCGACGGGTGTGTACTTCCCATACCGGTATGAGGTTCCAGAGGGTCAGGAGCATTGCATTACATCGCATACCAACTGATGATGATATTGATAAGTAATCATGAATGAGATGATATACATGAAGGAAGATGTTATTGCCATGTAGTTATGCTTGTTGTCCATTGCAATATGCTTGCTGAGTTTTCGAACTCACGCTTGTGTTTTCTTGTTTTTTTTAGGTACCAAGTGAACGGCATACGGGAAAGGGAAATAGTCACACATCTACACGTAGCTTTAATCATTACGATTCCACAAGTCATTCCATTAGTTTTATAATAAATTGCGTGTGATGGTCATTGAATTAAGGCTTCGCTTGATTTTTTTGAGAGTTTTATTGTTCGTTGGACACTTGGAACCTTAAGAGCTTAATGTTAGTCTTTTAATGTCGTTAAGACTTTATTTATTGCTGTTTTAGATGTTTCTCTTATTGCCATATAATGCTATATTGTTGCTGTTCCTTAAATTCATGATAAAACAAAGGAGGTGCTGCCGAAATCTCGGTTTTTAGCCTATGCACCTTTTGCTGGAATTTTATGTTAAATATGGTATTTAGTTGTTGTTTAGCTTATGTTTGGTAGCATTCGGGCATATTAAATGCCGGGGTGTTACAAACTCTTCCTCCATCTGTCACAAGAGTGCTTACGTAAGAACTCGAATTTTAAATTGTGACAAGGTAAGGAGAAATTCAGCAAGAGACAAGAAAAGAAAGAATGGGATAAGTCGAGATGTCATTTCTTATCTTGACAAATTTTTAGCTTTAGAAAATAGGTTTTATCCTCACTACGACCATTCTAGCTTAGGGTTGAGCCTATGGTCAAGTATGGCTCTAATACCACCTCTGTCGGGACCCCGAATTTGCAAATCCGGACCCTCTGTGTATTAGCACTAGTCCAGGAACGCGCTAGTGCACACAGTCTTAACATCGGTAAATATCACAATCATACCACTCGATACTAATAAAGTACTTTATTTAAATAGTCAAACTGGTTACTCGACCTTATGGTCAAGTCACAAATGTATGCCTCGCAGGGCGAAACTTATTAAGAGAGAAATAGTAGCAGCGGAAAATCAAATAACTTCGTGGCGCCATCCAGTATACCACAGGCAACTAACTGGGCTCGCTTCCCTAAGTAGACGGATCCTCTTGGAGCTCCTCCTCCAAAGCTGGTGTAGTCTCCTCTTCAACTGGTGTTGTATTGTGGCAAGGGTGAGTACTTGGTACTCAGCAAGTCATGCACAGAATGCAAGCTAATATACTATATGCATGGCTTGGTACAAAGGAATAGCTCAAGGTATATTTGCAGTAAACAGCATTTGACAAGTAACATAAGTAGATTCGAAAGCAGTAGAAACAAGTATAGCATAGGTAACATTTCAAGGAGTTTAATAAACATCTTTCCCATCCTAATCCACATTTCCATCAACATCATTATTAATCCAACCCAACTTTTCAAACCAAGTTATTTTTGAGAAAATCTAACCCTTGACTGTAATTCCCGAGCGATGTCCAATACCGCGGACACGGCTATTCGAATAGATTCTACACTCTGCAGAGGTTATGCACTTTACCCACAAGATACTGATCAAACACCACAAAGGCGAAGTTCCCGTGAATAAAGTTTTTCGGAAACCTCTAACAATACAAGTGGTCCTCCCGGTTATTGCACACTAACCCTTCCCTTAGCTAAGGCGAAGTTTAGGCCAATCAACCGTTAGATGGGTACCTGGCCTCAGCCCCGGTACGCTCCCCCGTACAACTTACACAAAGGGTGTAGTTGACCTCCTGAGGTCCCACAGCACGTTATTAGCAACTTAGTCAACTAGGTCCGTCCCATTCTGAGACATGTGGTTGCACGTTAGACCCAGTTCAAAGGCTTGCAAGGTGAAGTCCTTGGGGTGACCAGGGCAAGACTACCCAAGAACCAAATCAACATCCCCAATGCCACAACCGCCCACTGATCATTCTTGCCACATGCCCTGGCCGAAAAACTATTTATCAAACCCCGCTTGATTACCATGCACCACGTGCCATCAACATCACATGATACCTTTCCAACACAGGTTCAATATATCATTAAGTCAATATTAACATTTGTTTGTCCAAAATCATGTCATGAGCACGTAGTGTGTCTAAGCGATTCATCGCAACGGTCTAAAACCCATGTTGGCAAGTTAATAATGTCCAACTAGTAAACCACAACTAGGGTGACAAGGGGTCATGGCACATATTTAAATAATCAAGGTGTCATACAGCAAATTGGTATTTATCTAATCCCCCATATTCAAATAAAGTATTTTTCTATTGGAACTTAGCATGCAATAGGTTAAATCAAAATAAGTTTCAAAATAGGATCAACATGGTCAAAGCACAACTTGCCTTCAAAAAGTACTTGCTCTTGGTCTTGAGTTGGATCCTGAGTCAATACTTCTCCTTCGAATCCCTCCGGCACTTCAACGTCTACTCGTAAAGCGTGCAAATAGCAAATACACGAATAAACAATAGGCAAAGAGTATCCAAACATCCAAATAAAATCCATAAACAGAGAGAACATAATTTTATGAATTTTTAGAAACTGGAATCGTCAAATTCGGAGTTAAAACGCAAAAGTTATGATTATTTAAAGTTTAAATAATCAATTAAATAATTTTACAGAGAAAACTTTACTCCAAAAATTAAATAAAATTTATATTTAGGTAGATCTCAATTTTATACAAATTTAGAAATTTGAATCACTCAAATCGGAGTTGAAACGCAAAAGTTATAAGCGTTTGAAGTTTGAATCAAAATCTGAAATCATTATTTCGAATTAATAAATCATTTTCTTTTTCGGAAATTAATTATTGCGTCAGCAAGGACACGTGGCAGCTTCTGATTGGCCTGCTGACGTCAGCCGGTCCATGGACGTGGTCCACGCCACCGGTCTACCGTGGACTTGGTCCACGAATCCACGTGTCGGCCGACATGTGGGTCCGCCTTGGATGACGCCACCGCGGCGTCGGCGGGCTCACCATGGTGGCCGACAGGTGGGACCTGTGGCGTCATTCTTGGCGTCGGCGCTCGGCTGGGACGGCCGGCCCGACATCGAGCCCGCCATGGCGTCGGCGTGGCGTCATGGTGCGGTTTGGTTGTCCGGCCCGACACGCGGGCCGCGTGTCGAGAGACCACGCTCAGCGCGTGGATCGCGACGCGCGACGGTCGAGTCTCCGCTGCGTGGCTAGATCTCGGCCTTTGATTTGAAAATCAACGGTCCAGATTGGATCTGGATTCACGCGTTTGGGGTGAACGCGGTTGATCTGGACCGTTGGATCTAGATCTAACGGCTGAGATTGGATCTAAGATTTTCAACGTGGAAACTCACCGGGGTGACGTGGCATGATCTGGACCTTTGGATCTTGATCGGACGGTTGGTGGAGCTCGGGGTCGGCGATGGCTTCACGGCGGAGTTGCGGCTGCCGGCGGTGAGGACGGCGACCACACGAACGGCGTTTGGGGCGTGCTCCGGCGAGATGAAAGGTCTCTTCGGGTGCGTCTCGTCCTGGGGGTCCTAGATCTGTGCTCGGTGGCGGCGAGGCGGCTCAACGGCAGGCGAACGTGCACAAAACCGAAATGCGCGCAAGCCCAACTACGGCGAAGCTATTGCGGCGGCGTCGGTGAGCTACTGGCGGTGGCTAGGGCAATGGAGTGCGACAGAACGGTCAACCTCGGGCGTGACCGGGCTTTAAATAACCTCGGCGTCGCGCCGGGACGGAAACCTAGTTCTCCACGGCGGCGGGCGCGGCGGCGGAGTCCGGCTCGGACTCGGGCGGAGACGACGACGGACAGCCGTCCACGTGGCACGATCAGCGGCCACGATGCGCGCGCGGGATCGGATCCGGGCCGGATTCGATCGAAGCGGTACGGGGAAATCCTGACCGTTGGATCTTGATCCAACGGTTGGGATCGATTAGGTTTTAGAGCTGGTTCGGTCGAGTCACGTGGCTCGGGTCGGACTCGAGTCCGACTCGGTCGGATGAATAGTACTTGACCCGACTTGATTTTCCAGCGATTTAATAATTAAAATAATTTCCAGAAATTCATTTAATTCATTAAAAATAGCAAATGACTCAGAAAAATTCCAGAAAAATTCTGGAAAATATCTTGGATCATTTTGGACTCAAATAAAATATTTCCAACAAAATTTTATATGCAAAATTAAATTCTTTAATTATTTCAAAATGGAATAAATTCAAATAAATTCCAAATAAATCCAAATAAATTCCAGAAAATTCCAAAAATTCACCAAAGTGCCAAATCACACATGAATTTAAGAAAAGCAAAATTTTTGGAGTGTTACACTGCGCCCCACCTTCGACCGGATGGTGGCCAGCCTGGCGCCGCTGGGGCTGGAGCAGCCCCCCCTTGAGCAGAGGGCATGGCACTATGTTTTTTGCATGGGCCGTGGCACCGACTTCCTCACCCTTATGCCCGCCGCCTTAGCCACCCAATCCAGTCAAGAAGGGCGTACAGTCGCGGCAGCCACGGCAAAGTACGTGCTAGCGTGCTACGCCAGCCGGGATGCCAACTTCGACCCCCTGACCATCATCCAGGGGGTGGAAGGGGACTGGGCCCATGAAGAGGCGCAGGTCCACGACGCCGCCGAACAGGTCGCCGGGCAGCTCGAGATGGTCAACCCGGCGCTGGAAGCAGTGGCCGAGGATGTGGCTCTTGGGCTGGACGGTGGTCCGGCAGAGGACCAGGGGGCCGCGGAAGCCGCGGTGGACGAGGAGTGAAGACCCTCAACTAAGTTTTTCTTGTCTTTTGTTTTGTCTTCATCTGTAAGAAACTTCTGCAAGTTAGCACTTACTCATGAATGCATGTGCTTCCCTTTACATGTCTTATGCTTGAATGTTTGTCCGCACGCCCCACTTTGCTGGTTCTACAAGAGTGAACAGGCAGCCGCACGCTTTAACGGTTAGTCGGGATGCAGGGTTCGAGACCCTCGCGCCGGAACACCGCCATCACAGGACCTTAGGACCTTGTGAAATTAACTACTCTCGTGGTCTCTTGGGACCGAACACTTGGTGAGACGAGGCAGGACAGTAGGCTCTCGGTAGCGGTGTTTCAGTCGCCAGTTCTCACGGGGACAACCGAAGCGTCATGACCGTGTTGAGAACCGTACCAAACCAGCCGCCCGATCGCCCATCCCTGCTCACCGCGCTCACCCAGTGGTTCCACTTTTACCGTCGAGGTTTGTGGTCACCCAAGGAGTAATGGCCAAGTTGAGCCGCCCGATCACCCATCCCTGGTTTTGAGGCCCTTCAGCACCAGCGCATTGGCCTGCTCAACTTGGCCATTACTCCTTGGGTGGGCCACCGAGGCAAAACAAACCTTGGTGCCCATTTCTTCACAGAAACCCAAGAAGGCAGCGCTAGTGAACTGTGTGCCATTGTCGGTGATGATGCGGTTGGCGACCCCGAAGCGGATGAAGATTCCTTGCATGAACTTGATTGCGGCGGCAGCGGTAATGGCCTTTACTGCTTCGGGTTCCACCCATTTGGTAAACTTGTCGACGGTGACGAACAGATGGGTGTAGCCCCCTGTGGCCCGCGGGAACAGGCCCAGGATATCCAGCCCCTAGACTGCGAAGGGCCATGAGAGCGGGATGTTTTGCAGAGCCTGGGCTGGTCAGTGGATTTGCTTGGCGTGGAACTGGCACGCCTCGCACTTCCTCACCAGCTCGCAAGCATCCTAGAGGGCGGTTGGCCAATAGAACCCTTGGCGGAAAGCTCTCCCAACCATCGTTCGACTGGACATATGGCTCCCGCACACACCTCCATGGATATCAGAGAGCAGACTGCTCCCCTCTTCCCGAGTGATGCACTTCAGAAGAATCCGCTTCTACCCGTGATACAGTCCCCGCCCACCAGGGTATAGCACTTGGCTTTTCGTGCTATCTTCTCCGCTGACGCATCATCGTCGGGGCACACTTGATCCCGCAGGTAGGCCAGAATCGGATCCATCCATGTGCCTTCCCGTTCAAGTGTGGCGACCACTCGGTGATCGCTCGGGTACTTCGTCTGGCCAGACGTTTCCGCTGGTACTACTCTCCCTTCCGAAATGAGGGCTGAAGTAGCGTCACCATCGTCCCCACCATAAACGGGGGCTGCGATGGACGGTCGCGGAAGCCTTTCTTCAAAGACTCCTACCGGAACAGGGAATCTTGTCGAGGCGAGCTGCGCGAGCCCATCCACCAAGTAGTTGTCGCGCCGGGCGATATGAGTATACCCCAGCCCATCGAAGTGTCATTCCATTTTTATGACCTCTACCAGGTACACCGCCATGACAGGATCAGAGCAGGAGAACTCCTTTCTCGCTTGGTTGACGACCAGCAGGGAGTCGCCCTTGACTTGCAGACGTCAAACACCGATGGCTGCGGCAGCGCGAAGTCCCGCCAGCAAGCCTTCGTACTCAGCAATGTTATTGGTGGCCTTGAAATCCAGGACGACCACGTACTTGAGGAGGTCTCCGGTTGGGGAAACCAAGAGGACCCCAGCCCCCGCGCCTTCGAGCCTGAAGGAGCCATCGAAGTAAAGTGTCCAGGGGGAGGGCGCGGGGATTTCTTCAACTTCAGACTTGGCAGGAGTCCATTCGACGACGAAGTATGCCAATCTTTGACTCTTGATTGCAGTGCGGGTGACGAATTTGAGGCCGAACTCCCCCAGCTCCACGGACCACTTAGCAATGCGGCCCTCTGCTTCACGATTGTGAAGGATCTCATGCAGGGGGTAGGCAGAAACCACTGTGATCTCCCTTCCTTGGAAATAATACCGCAACTTCCTGGATGCCACCAGCACGGTGTACACCATCTTCTGGGCTTGCGGGTACCTTGTTTCCGCTTCATCTAACACCTTGCTGACATAGTAAACCGGCCGTTGGACGCCTTCCCGCTCTGCCACCAGTGCCGCGCTCACAACCGCAGGACTGGCCGCCACATATAATAGTAGCGGCTTGCCCGGCTCGAGGGCGAACAGTACCGGAGGGGAGGAGAGGTACTTCTGCAGATCTTCGAGTGCTTGTTGTGCTTCTGTAGTCCATTCGAAGAAGTCAGTTTTCTTTAATAGCTTGAAAAAGGGGAGGCTCCTTTCTCCCAGCTGGGCTATAAACTGGCCGAGAGAGGCTAGGCGACCAGCTAAGCACTGTACTTGCTTGAGCCATGTGGGTGGCTGCATGCGCTCGATGGCCGCGATCTTTTTCGGGTTGACCTCGATTCCACGACTGGAAACGAGGAACCCGAGCAGTTTTCCGGACGACACACCGAACACACACTTCTCAAGATTCAGCTTCAAACAATACTGCCGGAGGTGGGAGAAAGTCTCCTCTAGATCTTCAACAAGCCTAGCAGTCTTTTTGGTCTTCACTACCAAGTCATCAACATACACTTCAAGGTTTCTTCCAATCTGTGACCGGAATACAGTATGCATAGCTCGCTGATAGGTTGAGCCAGCGTTCTTCAGCCCGAAGGGTATTCAGACATAACAGTACACGCCGAGAGGGGTCACAAAAGCAGTCTTCTCCTCGTCTTCCCGCGCCATGCTGATCTGGTGGTAGCCGGAGTAGGCGTCTAGGAAACACAAGACCTCGCACCCTGCTGTGGAGTTGACGACGATATCTATTCACAGCAGAGGGTACGGGTCCTTGGGGCAGGCTTTGTTAAGGTCGGTGAAGTCGATGCACATCCGTCACTTCCCGTTCGACTTCTTGACAAGCACGGGGTTGGCCAGCCACTCAGGGTAGGTGGCCTCCCGTACGATCGTTGCATGCAACAGTTTCTCCACCTCATCCCGAATGGCATTTTGCCACTCTGGTGCCTGCCTCCAGACTTTCTACCGGACTGGGTGCACTCCAGGGAGCTTTGCCAATCGGTGCTCAATCACCTCCCTAGGGACCCCAGTCATTTCAGATGGTTCCCAGGCAAACACATCTAGGTTAGACCGGAGGAAGGTGACGAGCGTGTCTTCCTATTTGGTGCTGAGGTTGGCACCGATCTTCATGACCTTCCCAGAACTGTCCTCACCCACGGGGACCACCTTCACCTCACCCGAAGCACCGGGTGAAGCACGAGCCTTGACCGGGGGGACCTCTGGGCAGTCGTCCTCGCCTCGGGCCGAGCAGGTGGTGCCGGCCAGGTCCTGCACCTGCTTGCTGAGGCGCAGGGCTTCCAGCCGATCCACCTTCATAATAATTGGGCCCCAGGCCTATAGATCTTCACCATCATGTAGGCATAATGCTTTGCCACCATGAACTTGACCAAAGCTGGTCGGCCAAGTAAAGCGTTGTAGGCGAGGTCGAAGTCGGCGACCTCAAAATTGATTCTCTCTGTCCGGAAGTTCTCCACACTTTCGAATGTGACGGGCAGCCGGACTTGTCCCAGGGGCGTCAAGCCTACCCCGGGGGCAACTCCGTAGAAGAGAGGGGCTGGGCGCAACTCGTTGTAGGGAATTTGGAGTGCCCTGAATGCCCCAACTGACATAAGGTTGATGGAGCTTCCTCCATCAACAAGCACTCGCCCGAGTCTCGCATTTCGGACCGTGGGAGAAACCACAATCGGAAGATGGCTCGAGCCGAAAGTGCTCTCCGGGTGGTCGGCTCGACTGAAAGTGATCGGCTCCTCCGACCATTTCAGTGGCCTACTCGCCCCGAGGGTTGGCATGGTGGCGCACACCTTCCTCAACTCTCGCTTGTACTGCGAGTTTGAAGAGTAGGTGGCAGAGCCACCGTGAATGAACGCCACCGTGTGCTCCGCTTGCTGAAAGGCCAGCGGAGCGGGGTCTTCACCTGCGTCATCGTGGTCGTCTTCGCGGTGTTTCTTGAGCCGGTGTTCCACTAGTTTGGACACAACCTGGCAATCCGCCAGATCATGTCCGCTGGTCCTGTGGATGGGGCAGTAGGGTTTGCCCCTGTCATCTTCTCGGCGGGGTTAACGGCGGTCCCTGCGGTCGCCCCGCGGGTCTCGGCGATCACCCCTCCTGTCCCGGCGGTCGCGCTTCTAGGGCTTGGCTTCCGGCTCAGCGACCAGGATCTGTCTGGCGCTGGCCTCTTTGCGCTTCTTCTTCTTCTTGTGATCGGAGGCTTTCGAGGTTCCCGCCTCGCTGTGGCCGGAAGGCCCTGCTGCGCGCTCCCGGGCCTCCGCCGCCCTGGCGCATTTATGCGCCAAGGAGAACAGCTCGGAAGTGGTCGATATAGTGCGGGTAGCCATCTTCTCCCGCATCTTTTGATCCCAAACCCCCCTCCGGAACGCGATGATCACCGATTGCTCGGAAATCCAGGGGATTGTGTTACGGCAGTGGCTGAACCGCCGGATAAATTCCCTCAGGGACTCCCCCTTTGTTTGTTCCAGGGCGTGGAGGTCATCCTCCATGCCTGGCAAAGTGTAGGAGCCCTAGAAGTTGGCGACGAAAAGGTCGCACAGTTCTTCCCACGAGTGCACGGAGCCTCGCGGGAGGTTCAGCAGCCAGGAGCGGGCAGAGCTCGTCAGCGACGTCGGGAGGTAGTTGGCCATGATCTTTTCGGACCCTCCCGCGGCACGCACCACCATAGTATAGATCTGTAGGAACTCCTCTGGGTTGGTGGTACCGTCGTAATTTTTGATGGACGCAGGGCAGAATCTCTCCGGCCACGCAGCTTGGCGTAGGCGGAGGGAAAACGCCTGGCATCCAACATTGTAGGGGGAGCAGCGTCGCTCGCCCGCTCCTCGGCCCCGAGAGGGGCTCGAGGAGTGCGATTCTACGCTCTCCCTGGAGTTAGGGGGCGAGATCTCCCGCTGACCGCTAGGCATCGGGCGGCCAGCGCGACGTTGCACATGCTCACGACGCCCCCTAAGGACATTGCGCAAGTCGTCATTGCGCTGGAACCGCCTTTCGTCTAGATGGGCCCTCAGATCCTCATGGCCCCCCGTTGGCTTGGGGGGACCGTGAGAAGGGGTGGGAGCATGTGCACATCCCCCGATATTTGAGGGGGCTGCAACCTATGCAACCTTCCCTTTGTCCCGGCCCTCGTGGCCAGAAAAAACTTTGTTGGGGCGGCTGGAAGCCTGCGCATCGATCGCGCGCACATCCTGCCGCCCAACGCCGGAAGCGCCCGGCTGGTTTGCCACCTCTACCTGTTGCTGGGCGGCATCCACTAGGCGGGCGATGTCCCGCAGCCATGGAGCGGTCGGGGTTTCGCCCCTAGCGTAACTGGAGGGTGATCGAGGAGCAGCCGGGCCGCATGAAGATTTCGCGCTGGGGTGTTGTCTCCCATCAACAGGCGTCGTCGGATGGGCTGTCCTCCGAGCGTGGAAGCAACACGTGTCCCTCCCAGGACGGAGGGACCCGGGAGGTCCGACGCCCTGGCCGGGCGCCGGGATCAGCTACGAGTACTGCTCTCTTCAGGTAGGTCGCCGTGCTTGGAGCGTGAATCTGCCATGCCGACGACCGCCAAAGCTTCTTGCAAGTTTCGCGAGAAAGTTGAAGAAGAAGGGGCAATCTAGCCACCGAGCCCCCTACCTGGAGCGCCACTGTCGACGTAAGAGCCAACAGACACCTCCGGATCGGGTGTATATGAAGTTCGAACAGGGGGCTTTCATGGTGATCGCTCGAAAGACAAAGGAAAGGAATCAATGGCGAAGCTTGCAAGGGGACGCTTGGGTTTACCCAGGTTTGGGCCCTCCTAATGAGTAATAGCCCTAGTCCTGTTTACCTGTTCTTGCTTGTGTTCTTGGGGGAAAACTGAGACAATCGGAATGGCTCTTCAGAGGTTGAAGAACCAAACCGAATCAATCGAACCCCTTCTCCCATGCACCCCGACTCCCATTTATACTTGGGCTGGCTGGGGCGCATGGGAGCTTACATCAGTGTACCACACTCATTACACTGCCATACCGCCTTTAATGCACCTGTCACTATTCTTGCATCGCACTTAATACTCTGACATAGCCGACTTCACCCCGGCCTCGGGCCCCGCGTGTCTACCGGCTCTGCCCGCCTCGTCAGGGGGGATTTCGTCGTGACGTCACCCGTAATAAATGCGCGTGTTGGGAACATGCACTGTCACACTGTGGCCTTCATTACCCCCATTTAATGCGCACGATACGCATTAAATGCTTTTGATCCTCTGAGTGATGGCACAGACCACTAGGTGGCCTCGGGAGCTGAGCGCCAGTGGCGTGGCCTGGACGCCACCTGTCCGCTGGGCGACCACCATACTGACCGCCAGCGGCGTGGCCTGGTCACCACCTGTCCGCTGGGCGACCATCTTGCTGCCCGCCAGCGGCGTGGCCTGGACGCCACCTGTCCACTGGGCGACCACCTTGCACCCTTACCACGGTGAAGTGGGCACCCTGGTGTAGAATACACCGACAATGGAGAAAGAGACCCGGAGGCCTGGTTGCAATTCTATTCCCTTGCAGTCAAAGCGGCTGAGGTGACCGCAATGTGATGGCAAATTATTTGCCAGTCATGCTAGCTCCTTCGGCCCAAGCATGGCTTATAGGGCTTCCAAGAGACTCCATTGACTCATGGGGAGACCTCTGTGACAAATTCATCGCTAACTTTCAGGGCACTTTCGAGAAGCCTGGAACCCACTGGGACCTCTATCAACTCCACCAGAAGAAGAATGAATCTCTAAGAGATTTCATCCGGCGCTTCACGCAGAAAAAGAACACAGTTCGTGACGTCTCAAATGCGGTCATCATCTCGGCCTTCCAAAAAGGCGTCAACGATCCCGATCTCATCAAGAAGATGCCTCGGAAACTCCTAACGACTATACGAGAGATGTTTGCCTTGGCCGACCGCTATGCAGCTGCCTCTGATGCTCTAGCGGAACGCCGAGAAGAGCGACTCCTGCAAAAAGACAAGAAAGACCACTCCGAACCTTCGAGGCAGAAGGACAAGAAACAGAAGGGCAAGGAGCTAGTCGCGGCAGCTGAATGTGGGAAGATGAAAGCTCCACAGAACAAAGACTACGATGAAGTAATGAACGCACAGTGTCCTTTCCATCCAAAGGGAAAACACTCCGCGAAGGATTGTTATACTTAGAAAAGGTTCGCGCGAGAAAACCGCAGCCAATCGGAGTCGAAAGATAAAAAGGAAGCTGGGAAGAAAGACGACCCCTCAGCAGAGGGCGAGCTCCCAAAAATCGAGCAAGAACTCAACTTCATATTCGGGGGCTCGTGCGCGTATGAGTCCAAGCGAAAGCAAAAGCTTACCGCTCGGGACATCAATACAGTCACGTCGGCGGTCCCCCAATATTTAAGGTGGTCGGAAGCCTCCATCACCTTTGATCGTTCAGATCACCCCGATCACGTACCTTTCCCTGGCAAATATCCCTTAGTGCTAGATCCAGTCATCCGCAGTGTCAAACTCAAGAGGGTACTGATTGATGGGGGCAGCAGGCTCAATATTCTATTTGCTAAAACCCTAGACGACATGAAGATACCACGGGCCGAGCTCAAGCAGAGTCCATCACCGTTCCATGGAGTTATTACTGGGACTTCTTCTGTGCCACTCGGGCAGATTGTTTTGCCCGTTACATTCGGTACGAAAGACAACTGCAGGACAGAGTACATGAATTTTGAAGTAGCAAATTTCGAGACTGCGTATCACGCCATCTTGAGAAGACCCGGCCTAGCAAAATTCATGGCAGTGCCCCATTACACCTATTCAATGCTCAAGATGCCAGGACCCAAAGGAGTCATCACGATCCGGGGAGACGTACGGCAGTCTTTCCAATGCGACAAGGAAAGTTGCGAGCTGGCCGAGACCTTGCAAGCAGCAGCCGACTTGCAAAAGATCCGGCTAACAGCGTCCATTTCACAGGACGAAGATATACCAACCAAGAAACAGGCAAAGGCAGGGATCCAACCTGGCGAAGAGGTCAAGAAAATAGCACTCGACCCGTCTAATCCAGCTAAAACTACTTTGATCAGGACAGGGCTCGGTTAGGAACAGGAAAGCATGCTCATCACCTTTATCCAAGTGAACCAAGACATCTTCGCTTGGAAGCCGTCAGACATACCTGGTGTTCCAAGGGAGGTGATCGAGCACGCGCTGAATGTAAACCAGAATGCAAAACCAATCAAGCAACGGCTTTGATGTTTCGCTCAAGACCGACGTGACACAATTAAAGAGGAGATCACTAAACTCTTAGCTGCAGGCTTCATAAGAGAAGTGTATCATCCCGACTGGCTAGCGAACCCGGTTCTGGTTCGCAAAAAGAATAAATGCTAGTGCATGTGTGTCGATTACACCGATCTCAACAAGGCATGCCCTAAAGATCCTTTCAGGTTACCTCTCATTGACCTAGTTGTAGATTCCACCACCGGCTGTGAGCTCCTAAGTTTTCTGGACGCCTACTTAGGGTATCACCAGATAAGCCTCAAGGAGGAAGACTGCATCAAAACTTCATTCATCACCCCATTTGGAGCCTTCTACTATGTCACAATGCCATTCGGGTTGAAAAATGCTGTCGCAACTTATCAACGCGCGATACAACGGTGCTTTCAAAATCAACTCGGATGCAACGTGGAGGCGTACGTGGACGACGTGGTGGTTAAATATCGGTCGAAAGGAGACCTTATCTCCGACTTGACCGAGACATTCAAAAGCCTAAGAGCCTACCGAATGAAACTAAACCCCAAGAAGTGCACTTTTGGAGTTCCTTTGGGAAAGCTTCTCGGGTTCATCGTATCCCACCGGGGCATCAAGGCAAATCCGAAAAAAATCAACTCCATCTTTAAGATGAAGCCGCTAGCGAATCAGAAGGACGTCCAAAAGCTCACGAGGTGTATGGCGGCACTCGGCAGATTCATCTCACGCTTAGGAACGCGGGGAACACCGTTCTTCAAACTCCTGAAAAAGCAAGACCAGTTCGAGTGGACCGCTGAAGCACAGTAAGCCTTCGAGGACCTCAAAGCTTTCCTGACTAAACCACTAGTACTGTCATAGCCGTGACGACACATGTGGTTAGCGCAGCGATTGTCGTAGAGCGCAAAGAAGACGGGCATCAGCAGAAGGTACAACGTCTGGTTTACTTCATCAGTGAAGTACTGGGCGAACCTAAAGTGAGATACTCGCAAATTCATAAGCTTATTTATGCTGTACTGATCACCTCCCGCAAGCTCAAGCATTATTTCCAGGAGCACACGATTTCGGTGGTCACTTACTTCCCGATTGGAGATATACTCCACAACCGGGAAGCCACCGGGAGGATCACAAAGTGGGCAGCTGAGCTTGGAGCCTTTGAAATTACTTTCAAGCCACGCACGGCCATAAAGTCACAAGCACTAGCTGACTTCACCGTTGAGTGGACAGAACTGTAGAGCCCAGCGATTAACAAGGAGCTCGAGTACTGGACAATGCACTTTGATGGCTCTCTCATGCTCAGCGGCGCCGGGGCTGGCATTGTGCTCACATCCCTGAAGGGAGAGAAGCTGAAGTATGTCTTGTAGATCTATTTTCCATCATCAAACAACGCCGCCGAATATGAAGCACTCATCCACGGGCTCCGTATCACCACATCACTCGAAATCCGATGATTGGCGGTTCGTAGAGATTACCAGCTCGTAATCAACCAAGTGCAAAAAGATTGGTCGTGCGTTGATGACGTGATGACCGCGTACTGCCAAGAAGTGTGCAGATTGAAGGACAAGTTCGATGGACTGGAGCTATCCCATATACTCAGACGAGATAACGAAATCGCCGACAAGCTCGCCAAACTAGGTTCCAGTCGGGCAGATGTACCAGCGGGTGTTTTCGTGGAAGAACTTCACAAGCCCTCGGCTATCCTGCGTCAACAAGATGGGAACCCATCCCCCTTAGCCGTCGCAGAGGTGTTGGTCATCATCCTCGACTGGACAAGACCTTACCTAAATTACCTAACCAAGGATGAACTACCTGAAGATCGCACTGAGGCAAAACGCATCACGCGCAGAAGCAAAAGCTATGTAGTCATCAATGGGGAGCTCTTCCGGAAGAGTGCCTCCGGAATACTCAGACGTTGCATCTCGGAGCAAGAAGGAAAAGATTTCCTCAAGGAAATCCACTCGGGAATTTGCGGACATCACGCGGACTCAAGATCCCTAGTTGGAAAAGCCTACTGCCAAGGTTTCTTTTGGCCGACTGCAGTAACAAATGCAGAGGACATTGTTCGCACCTGTGAAGGCTGCCAATTCTTCGCCCAGCAAATCCACATGCCGGCTCAAGAGTTGCAGACAATCCCAATCACTTGGCCATTCGTAGCTTGGGGACTTGACATGGTAGGACCGCTGAAAAAAGCTCAAGGCGGATTTACGCATCTTTTCGTCACCATAGATAAGTTTACAAAGTGGATCGAGGCCAAGCCAGTCGCCACCATAACAGCAGCAAAAGCCAAGGAGTTCTTCCAGGAAATTGTGGTTCGCTTCGGCACGCCGAACAGAATCATCACCGATAATGGTACCAAGTTTAGAGGGGAGGAATTCCAAAGCTGGTGCGAGGTGCTAGGAATCAAAATCTATTTTCCATTAGTGGCTCACCCGCAGTGCAATGGACAGGTTGAACACACCAACGGCATGATACTACAAGGACTCAAGGCAAGGATTTTTGATCGCCTCAACCCTTACGCTACTCGATGGGTGAAAGAATTGCCGTCAGTACTCTGGGGGCTTAGAACTACCCCCAGTCAGGCTACTGGGCAGTCACCTTTCTTCCAGGTGTACAGGTCAGAAGCGGTCTTACCAAAAGAGTTGAAATTCGGATCCCCGAGGGTTCGGAACCACAACGAAGATAAATTAGAAGAAAGCAGACAGGACGACCTCGATCAGCTGGAAGAGGCAAGGGATGTAGCTGCAATCCGATCGGCCAGATACCTCCAAGGTTTGCACCGCTATCACGATCGGAAAGTTAGGGGCCGCGCCTTCTCCAAAGGAGATCTGGTTCTAAGAAAAAATCAAAAGAGCGAGCACAAACTGTCCCCAAGCTGGGAGGGGCCCTGCATTATCGATGAGGTAGTACTGCCAGGAACCTACCGGCTCAAGCGCGAAGATGGGGCAACTATCGACAATACCTAGAACATAGAACAGCTATGTCGTTTCTACGCATAAAACTTTGTATCTTGTCGAATAAAAGTTTTTTCTTTTGTGCCTGGAAAAAATGTTCCAAATATCCCTGTCTCCCAAAGCATCGGCAAAGAAATCTGAGCACGCCAAATAATCTCGAATCGTAAAAACGCCGGGCCGTCCGCAACAAACCCCAGTCACCCGCAAACGTGTCCTCGCAAGGAAGTTGCCAGCCGACTACCGATACTCGGGGGCTCGGTCAGTCGGATGGAACGCATAAACAAAAAAGGGGGCGGGTTCGGATTACGTTTATAAGCCATGCAAAGCGGGAACGCACAGGGAAAATAAACAAACTAGTCTTCCATTTCATTTCATTATATATATTTACATCAAAAAAAATTATTACATACAGCTTCTCCTTTCTAGGCCTCGCCGCGACGCAAGCGACCAACCGCCTCAATGAGGGTGTCCCTCGCCCTGAAAAGTCGAGGGACGACCTCAAGAAGCGCGTCGACGGCGGCAGTGTCGCGCACAACGGCCTCCCTCTCCATGGCTTCCACTATCGCCCTCCACACCTCCTTGTGGGGTAGCCCCACGTACCAGGGGCCAGGAAGGTCCGCCATTGCAGGGGAGAAGGAAGGCAAGGGAAGAAGGAGAGTTGGAGTTGGGGAATGACAAAGAAACGATCGCACACCCCTTCTTATATCTACAAACGCGGAAGCCGAAGAGCACGGAATGAAATGCTGGGGCGGGAAGCCAAAGCGACGCAGCAGTCCCAAGACAAGTTCAAACCAGCCATGCAAGCCGCGTGACAAAAACACCCCAGTGACGTCACAATTCCCTCCTACTTTCAATTAAGATTACATTTTTTCTTGCCTTACGACCTAGTTGCTTCTCAACTAGACAGTAAGCTGGGGGATATACTTAATAAGTGCACATTCGCACGTGCATGAGCCCCCAACTTAAACTGTCCGGCCCTGCGGCCACAACACTTAATAAGTGAACACTCTTGATCCCACTAAGTTGTCTCCTTGATTTCAGCACCAATTGGAAAGACACCGGGATGACAACCCAGTCGGCCAAAAGCACTCAGACAAACCCTGTCAAAATAGACGCCAGTCTGCTGACCCGACAAGCATTCGGAAGCCTCACCGCTTAGTCAAAGCACTCGGGCACCGGTCCAGTCAGACAAAAGAACGCGGACGGCACTTCAGTCAGATGAGACAGTAGGCTGTTAATTCTTCAAGAATTATGGAGGCAAAATGACAAGCCTATGTGAATTCCTAGCTAACGAGTTTTAGGCCCAGTGTTACACACGTTTATGCAGGATCTATTTCCAGGTTTTCGGGTAAAGCCTCTGAGACATCCTCAACCTCCTTCAAAAGAGCGGCGGCCTGCTCATCGTCTACAGTATAGACAAAGCCCTCCTTGATGGCCTCGAGCTCCACCAGGGGATACAGCGACTTCACGATCGCCAACGCCTGACTGGAACTTGTGATCGCTCTCTCCCGCACGTGGTCCCTAAGCCTCTCGGGAGCTGCCCGTAGGCGTTGGAGGGCCTAGGTACCACTACCTGGGTCGGAGGGATGCAAGAAGGTTAGCACCGACTCGAAGGCCTGCTGAAAGGCCAAGCGTAGCGCATCGGCCCGTTGGACGCGTCCCTCAAGATCGTCAAATTGCACCCATGCCCTTCGCCGGTGCTCTGCAAGCAGAGTGGGTCAGCAATCCAAGACATGCAAACTGCCAAGGAAGGACAAAGAAGGGAATCAGACTCGTACCTTCGAGCTCTCTCGACAGCCTCTCCTGCATGGCTGTGGCTTGACACTCGCGACTCTCAGCAGCCTCGAGCTTTTCCTTAGAGGCCTGTGACTTCTCCTCCAATGACTTACGCTGCTCCTCCGACACCGCGAGTTGAAGCTGAAGTTCCGCAATAACAGCATCTTTGGCTAAAAAGACCAGACAAGGTCAGCAGCAGAAAACAGTGGACTATAAAAATTAGTCGGCTGAGATGAGAACTTACCATGGAGGGAGCCAGCCACGTCAAGCTTCTCCAGAGTAAGAGCCTGCACTTCAGCCCGGAGACGCTGCAACTCTAGGGTAAGTTCGTTCCGAACCGCCACCAGCTCATCCTTGTGCTCCTTGCTCATCTTGATGGAAGGGATGGCGCATTGCAAGAAGTCCATTTTCTTCCTCAAGCGGCCCCCAAAGTCTAGGGATGACAAAAAAAAGAGAGAGTAAAAAGGTAGCATATAAAAAAATGAACAGAGTAAGTCAACACTAGGAACCAACTTGGATTAGTCAAGAGCATCTGATGGAGTACTCGATGAGCTCCTCCATCTCCTGCTCCTCGTCACCATCGTCAAATGTGTCCCATTCTTCTTCTGCGCTATCCCAAGTGCCCAACATGAGAGCAGGATCGGCGGGCTTCGTTGAGCGAGGTATCTCCTCCACATGAGAAACCTCGACCGGCCCCCGCGTCCCCTCACTCTCTAGATGCGGCAAGACCTCGCGGGAAGAAGGTCCAGCTGGTGCAACCCCAAGAGGGACCTCGGCATCCCCCAAAGAGGCCGCACCCGCAGAAGGCGTCTCGTCCAAACGGGAGACATCCTCGGGGTCAAGGCCCCGAGGAGTTCCACTCGGCGTACCCACCGGGACGTAAGACGACGGTCATCTAACATAAACAAAAAAAGTCAAAAGTCAGACATGGCAGGGCCTACTGAGAATGATAGGGAAAGCGGAACAATAGACTACCTGTTGGACCTCTTTATCTTCAAACCCGGTCCAGCCCGAGGAGACGAGCTGCTACCAGAAGGCGCGGCCCCCAACCCCATTTCTTTGGTTGGTAGGGCAAATTGCGCTGAAGGCCGGCTCGAAGGTTCCCGGATGGTCGAACCGCCGCGCGGAGAACTAGGGGCGGCCCAGGAGTCTGAAGATTCCTGTGTGGCCACTCCCTTCCCCCTCTTCGCACTCGGCGCAATGGGGGAGGACGGGGCAGTTCGTTTCGAGCCTGCCCCTAAAGTGGGGACATCCTTCGGAAGGGCAACAGGGTCCGAAAAACTTGGAACCTCTAGCACTATCGTCTCCACATCTTCAGAGATCTCGCCGGACGAAGGTTGACCGAGTCTCCTCAGTCTCCCGCCTGGGTAGTCGGGATACCTGGGGATTGGGGCATCGGAAAAGAAAACCTCTCGTCCCTGTATAATGATGAAGAAAACCATTCAGACCAGGACAGCAAACGCCAAGCAAGTGGAAGCCCAGTCGGGGATCTGAAGGTTATCGGGGGAGGAGGGTGCGCCATGCGGAAGGACTTTGGGCACGTCCCGCAATCCAACATGGTACCAGGAACGAAGAAATCGTTGAGCCGCCTCTCCATAACTTCCTCTGGAGCTTTGGTAGACAGCTCCCAAGTGGGGTCTGACCTCCCCAGATATTCAAACCCTGGGCGTACCCATTCCTTGAGTGGCTAAATACGGTGAACAACGAAGCTGGCAGCAATACTAATCCCGTGCAGACCAACACTCTTCAACTGGTGAATGATATCCATGAGCTCCCTGACTTGATCTCCGTCGGAGTCGGGAGAAGACATAGTCCAAGAAGTTGAGACAACAGGTTTTTGTCCGGAAAAAGCAGGAAGGAGCAGCTCGAGATTGGAGCAGTAGAACCACTCTTGATGCCAACCCTTGTTGGAAGACCGGAAAGGAATGGCAAAATAAGATCTCCTCAATCCATCCTGGAGTTGAAGACCAGCACCCCCAACCAGTTGGGATCATTCTTATTTGGGAAGGGTTTGAGGAAGAAGAGATGGCGAAAAAGGCTAAAATGAGGGCGAATGCCAATGTAGGCCTCACAAAGATGAACAAAAATAGCAATTTGAAGAACAGAGTTGGGGTTGAGGTGAGTCAACTCAATCCTATAATGGTGAAGAAGGCCACGGAAGAAGGCACTAGAGGGCAAGATGAATCCACGCCAGAAAAAAGACTCAAAGACAACAACCTCCTCTGAACGAGGAGTAGGGGAGGACTCACCCGCCGCTGGGCGTGCTCCGATCAACACCAATGGAGGAAGAACCCTAGCGGAAGCCATCGCCTCCAGGCGTGCTTCCATTACCACTGAGGTGGCCCAATCCTAAGGAGAGTGATGGCAGAAGAGGAAGCCATTTTGGATGATGGAGAAATGAGGAACCCTAGAGAAACACAACGCGAAGAGTGACGGCGGAGAAACAAAGAACAAGGAAAAGAAGGAAACTACCCTGACTGGAAATCGCATTAAATGCGTCGTGCGAGGCTAGGGCGTCGCTTTTTGGGTGGGGAAATTGGAACCTCTTCTTCCGCAAAAAGATAGGGCGGACTTGAAGGCGCATTTCCAGTTCGGGCTTAAATGAAAATTTTGGGCCCGGACCAAGTCAAAGCTTCTCGAGTACACCTCAAGCTGGAGTGCAAGGGTGTCGGAACGGTAACAAAGGGGGGGGCATGTGTAAATATCACTTGGGCAGCGTCCGGTGCGATGCGACACAGGTGCGCCCCGAATCGGGCTGATCACCAGCGTTTTATTAGATGTAACCCCCGGTGCACCCCAAGTCGGGTTGATCACCAGTGTCCTAATGGATGCAACCCCAGGTGAGCCCCAAGTCGGGCTGATCACCAGCGTCCTATTGGATGCGACACAGGTGCGCCCCAAGTTGGGCTGATCACCAGCGTCCTATTGGATGCCACCCTGGTGCGCCCCAAGTTAGGATGATCACCAGCGTCCTATTGGATGCAACCCCGGTGCGCCCCAAGTCGGGCTGATCACCAGCGTCCTATTGGATGCAACCCCGGTGCACTCTAAGTCGGGCTGATCACCAGTGTCCTATTGGATGCAACTCAGGTGCACCCCAAGTCGGGTTGATCACTAGCATTCTACCAGGATGCATTTCCAAGCGTGCCCCGAGTTGGGCCGATCACCAGTATTTGAAGGAAAAAACGCCCGACGCCCCCAAATTAGGTAGACGCCCCAAGCCGGGCAGATTGCCAAGCATCCTATTGGATGCAATCCAAACTTACACTCGACGCGCCTGGTCGGATCTACTCTCAACATTATGGTTAGCGCACCCCAACAAGGGTCGAACGCTGGCGCCCCGTTCCAAGGAAGGAGTCAAGAAGATATCGAAGAGGAAAAATCAAGTCCTTTGCAAACTCCTTGCTTGTCACGAAGCACTCGGACGAATTAAGCCAAAGGCTAATCCTTCGCGTGGGAACCACAACCAAAGACAACTCGATTGCAAAGCACTTGGGGGCTACTGTGGAGGATATAAAGACCGGGAGCGTATACACGAGAAAAGGAGCGTACGTCTTAAAGGATTTATCTGCTATCTCGTTATAGATAGAAGGCAAGATTGTAACCGCCGAGGAAACCACCTCGGTTATGGAAGGATATGATTCCGTTACTTGTAAACAACTCGGACTCTTTCAAAGAGTTCGAGTAGGGCTCCTCTTCCCCTCCGGTATATAAGGGGAGAGGTAGGACCCCCCCAAAAGAGACGCATAATCCTAGAACATAGGACTAGGGTATTACCTCCACTTTTGAGGGCCTGAACCTGTATAACTCCTTGTCTTGTGTTACCATCGAGTTCCCGATCTAGCGCCTTGCATGTAGATTCACACCCCCCTAAGATTATTGCCGACACCAAATGTCGACACTCAGTGAGGCGGGCGGTGGGGCATGGCGGCCATGGCATTGGCTACGATGTGTGGGGTATGGCGATGGTTATGGAGTGTGGGACCCCTCCGGCCGTACGTCACGCCCATTACCGCATGCCCTACCGTGCACGGGCCGGCATGCTACCCGCTGTGCATGCTGTGCTACGGCACGCAGACACTATGGAATTGTGAGACCCCGGATCGGCTATCCGGAACCTCCTGTGTATTTCTGTACTAGTCCCAGATCAATTGCTAGTACACACAGTCAGACAGTGATGAATCATTACCGAACAGTACGAAATAAAATAATAAACAATAAGTATTAGCCACATGGCTATTTATTACAACATAAGGTCACATTACCAGAGTTCACAGCAGCGGAAATAAAACAACGAGTAACAAAATCCAAATAACACCACAGGCGACGACTAGGAACGCACGCTCAGTTATCCTAGCGTCCTTCATTGTACTCCTCGACGTAGAACTCACCGTCTTCAATTGCATCCTGATAGTTTTCTGATGATAAAGTTTGTGTAGCATGTGAGTACAAAAGTACTCAGCAAGTCTGGGAAAGTATGCACATGAAGGGTTTTCCAAGGAAGGTTTATTATGGTTCTTTTGCATAAAGCCAAGTTTCATTAAACCATACTTAATAATAATTTTCACAAAGCACATTTTTAACAATTATTTTAGCAATTGAATTATTTAATAGTCTAGTGAAGGTTCTATCCACCATCACCAGTATAAAGGCTCTATCCGCCACATTTTAAAAGATTATGGTAATCCAATCCATGATTCTATCCGTCATGATCAAAATAGGTTCCATCTACCTGGTTGGCTCAATCCGCCAAAGTAAACATCTGAGAGTTCTAACCACTCCCGAACCCCCAAAACAAAATCTTATTTATTTTCAAAACCAAAACTAAAGTCTACCAGTATGAAAGCATTCTTCGCTTTGCCTTTGACCGCAGGCACGGCTATTCGAATAGTTTTATCTCTGCAGAGGTGTACAGCTTTACCCACAAGACATGATATTCTCTTAGTGCCACGTGATTAACACACTTCCTTAGGTGTGCTGGCAGAGATATCATGACAAGGCCTTTACAATGTATACGCCTAACCCGACCCTCCCGTTAAGGTTTCACAGCTGTTAGGGTTCTATCCACCCAGTACAGAAGCCCCCTCTTGCGCCGTGTGAGAAAAACAGTCTTGCCTCTATCCGGCACTCACATTCCACCATCTGGTGAGTCTAAGTTAGGTTTCTACAAATTATTTAGCCAGGTCGTACCATGTTAGACATGTGGTAGTACGGTTATGCTTAGAATGGACAGTCATAAGCGTCGGTCCTTAATTGACTTGGGGCGGTACTTGCACAAAACAAGACCAGTGCTCTATCCGCACCCGCCCGACATTCCATTCTGCCCAAGTCCAAATCATTTTTTTCATTTTATTTTTATTTTACAAAAACAGTAGCAAATACTTAGCTAAAATTCCCAAATCACACTTTAAATCAAAATTTTGACATAATCCCATTCGTGGGTCAATTAATCACTTTTTGCACTAAGCATAACTACCGTTCTAATCATCGAATGTCACAATATAAGATAGGCATGACATAGAAAAGTATCCTAGGGTTACAATTAAATATGGATATCAACAATCAAGGCGATGATTGCAATTTGGAATAATTAACAGTCTATATTTGACATACGATTATAAACATAGCAATGCATGTTATAAAATAGTGTAAATCATTTGCAAACATGGGATCAAAAATGCGTCAAGGAGACTTGCCTTTGTGCGCAGCGAAGGTCTCAGAAGCTTGAAGTTCGACGGCGGGGTCGACGGGCTCGGCGGGATCCTCGGCTACGCGCAAAACGGTAAAACGAATAAATAATAATAAAATAAATAAAATCCAAAAATTACAAAAATTATACTGGCAGGTAGATCTTGAATTTAGGAATTTGAATGGAGTGAATCGGAGTTCGGACGCAAAAGATATAAGCGTTCAAAGTTGGAAAATGATGGAAAATCAAGGAAAAAGAGAAAAGTTACTGTAGCTACAGTAAAATCGCAAAAATTGGCCTCAAACAGAGCTCACTAGACTAGGGTTTGATCATGTGGAATTTGCAATGGAAGGGGTGGCGAGATGGAAAAAGGTAAGCTCCGGAAAGGTCTCGACGACGCGAATCCAATGGTGGTCTCGGATTTTGAAGAGGATTACCGGAAATGATGAATTTGGTGAAGAACGTCGGTTCGGTCGAAAGGGTTCAACACCAAAATTCGTCACCCAAACTTGATGGAACCTAAAATTGATTGAAGGGTTAAGCTCTAGTCATCCATACGAACACGAGGAAACAACCGGAATTGAGTTTGACTCACCGGAGTAGAAGATATGATAAAGAACACGAAGAACACGAAAAAAAACGACGTTCCTCATCGGTTTTCTCAATCTAGCGGACAAATGAGTTGGAGAGCCAAAGGGGGGATGCTACCACCGGGAAGAGGACCCCAACATGAAGATTTGAGAGGTGGTGGTGCGCCGTTTGGTGAAGAAACGGACGAGCTATTGCCATTAATGACAATTTCGGTTTTTCCTTAATGCGGCGGTTTCCGGCGAGATTTGGGGCTAATGATGGTGAGGAATGGAAAGGTCTCGTCACTACGAATCCAACGGATCCGGCCGTGAGTGATTTGGGCATTGAGTAGGAAGTTATGAGGGATTAAAGATCATGCAACCATGAAAGGCAAGAGAAAATTTGTTCTCTGGTGTTTCCATCGCAAGGTTGAAGAAGAGCTACAGTGCGCGGACACGTGGCGCCCTCCCGTTGGTCCAAGGTAAGTGAGAGATAAAGCGCGAGGGAAAAATTAGGAAAAATGGTCTAAAAATTCCAGAAAAATTCCTAGAACCATTAGAGAATATTTGGAACCCAATAAAATTAGTTTCGCTGAATTTGGATGAAATTTGGAGTTTAGAATATTCTGGGGCGAATAGCGGGCATTAAACGAAAGCCGCACGAGATAAAATCCCAGAGAGCTTCCAAAAATCTTGGAGAAAATCCCAAACTGTTTTTGGAATATTTGGAACCTAATGCAATAGGTTTCGTGATTTTTGGACCATTTTGGAACTTGGGTGAAATTTCGGGTACGAACCGTAACTCGAAAATTCGATTTTTCGAACGATGAAAGATTGGAGTCCACTTTTGGACGAATAAGGATGCCAGGTTAATAATAACACCGAGGAAAATCCAAATTTTGAATTTAATTAATTTAAAATAGCTTTTAGCGGAAGATCGAAATTGGGGATGTTACAGGATTACCATGTCGAGCCACCCACCATGCCCAGTTGGTAGGCCCGGCATGGCCTAGGCAACTGGGCCATGTTGGCATGGCTCATTCGCAACATTGCTATGTTGGACCATGGGCCGTGTGTAGGGTCGAGGATGCCAATTTGAGGGGGTGAATAGGCGTCTTTTAGAAAATCTTTTCCTCTGAATAAATAGCTCACCTAAATACACTTATAACAAAACCTTAACAAAGATAATGCAGAAGCAATAAAGTAAGATTTTGACAATTAAGGCCTAAATCAACTAAGCTCACTAAGTGCACTAACTAATTAAGTCTCTACTCAAGAATAGCAATCCTAAAGACAATCAAGCAATTTGATTCTAGAAACGTAAATTATTACAATGTAAATAAGAATTGCAAACATACAACATGAGACACAATACTTTTATCGTCGTCTCGAAGACTTGTCGATCTCCCCTACTCCACATTGAGGCAAACCCAAACATGGTGGATCGACTCCACGAATTGAGCACACCCCTTAAATCCACTATTAGTAGCTCTTTTTCCCTTCCATGTAGGCGAGCTCCGACCTTCACAAACTTCATTGGGCTTCTCACAACCTCCATTGAGAAGCTCCCACGCATGACTCTCTACACCATCTAGATGTCAGCAAACACCAAGAGTAATAAGCCAAGCCCTTAGCTTGAGCTCCACCAAGTGTAACACATGCACAATGGTAACTGTGGAGGATACAAAGACCGGGTGCACAAGCTTGAAGGTCTAAGAAGACTGTTCGAGAAAGGAACATGCATTCCACAGATCCAACCACGTTGTAATTGAAAGAAGAGGTTGTAACTGTAAGGGGAGCTATCCTAGATAAGGAAGGATATGTTTCCTTTACTTGTAACCAACTCGGACTCATGTTATAGTAACCGAGCTGGACTCCTCCCCCTCCCTGTATATAAGAGGGGTGGGAGGACCCCAAGACAGGGACACATAGAGAGAGAAAAAGAGGCCATACAGCATATAATTCCAGAACACAGGACTAGGGTATTACCTCCACCATCGGGGGCTGAACTTGTATAATTCCTTGTCTTGTGTTACCATCGAGATCCTGATCCAGCGCCTTGCCCCACAAATTCACACCCCCCTAAGATTATTGCCGACACCAAACATCAACAGTTGGCACGCCAGGTAGGGGCAGCGTGAAGATCAATCCGAGTGATTTCGATGGCTTTCGAAGATGGCATCACCTTCGCTCTAGGCTAGGTTTTTTGCTTCGGAAATCTACACTTCATCTCCAACAAGCGTGGAGCCCTCACCCCTTCAAACTCAGATCAGATCTGGTCCGAGGGCTCTCCCAGTTTTCGCTCGGTATTTGTGATCGGAAGCAATCTTCTTGAATCACAGAATCGACGGCGACCCGAGGAGACCGAGATGGAGCTTGCTCGACATGAAGACCTAGACAACAGCGCCCGGTCACTTCAAAATCGGGCACACAATGTCAACGATAATATCTTGCATGCTAGAATGGGAAACCAATCGGTTTTCCAAACTCCGCAGCAAAATATCATGGCCACCAAGACACTCCTTGATACCTTGGGACCCATGATATTTTGCTGCGGAGTTTGGACACCCCAAAATTTTGTTTTTCTTAAATTCATGTGTGATTTGGCACTTTGGTGAATTTTTGGAATTTTCTGGAATTTATTTGGATTTATTTGGAATTTATTTGAATTTATTCCATTTTGAAATAATTAAAGAATTAAACTTTGCAAATAAAATTTTGTTGGAAATATTTTATTTGAGTCCAAAATGATCCAAAGTATTTTCCAGAATTTTTCTGGAATTTTTCTGAGTCTTTTGATATTTTTAATGAATTAATTGAATTTCTGGGAATTATTTTAATTATTAAATCGCTGGAAAATGCGAGTGGGTTTGTACTATTCATCCGATCGACCGAGTCCGTGTCCTACTCGAGTCCGACCCGAGCCCGGTGGGCGAGCCTAACCCAGTCGGCCTAACCCTCGCCAGGTGACGGTTGGATCGATACCCAACGGCCGTGACGGCGCCACGTCACGCGAGCCCAATCCGACCGGATCCGGTCGGACCTGCTCGCGCCAAGCCATCGTGGCCGTTGATCATGCCACGTGGACGGTCCGGTCATCGCCCCGATCCGAGACTCACCGCGGCCGCGTTGCCCTCCGCCGCGTCGGACTCGGATTCCGCGCTATAAAAGCCGTGGACCCTCCCGAGGACCGCTGCTTGATGCCGCGCCTGCTGCCTAACCCACGCTGCAGGGAAACCCTAGCGCCACCGCAATTCCTCGCCGTAGTTAAGAACGACCGCCGTGTGTTCTTCGTTCTTCGCCAAGAAACTACCAAGGCCCGCCGCCTCCGTGGTCGATCCGCAACCCCGCGACGAGGCGAACCTGGGTGCAGATTTCATCTCGCCGGAGGCCTCGGAACGCCGCGGAAGGTCGCCGCCCTTGTCTCCGTGAGCTCGAGCCCCGCCGCGCCGCCATCAACCGCTGGAAAGCTACGGACCGTCCGATCCCGATCGAGCGGCAGCCGTGAGCCCACGTTCTCCCCAAACCCTAGAATCCAGTTAGATCCGACCGTTGGATCAAGATCCAACGGCCCACGATCGCCACGCCGCCTGCATCGTGGATAACGTTATGGGTTAGGATAGTTTCCAACCGTTGGATCAAGATCCAACGGCCAGATTGACCGCGTTCACCCCAAACGCGTGAAGCATAGATTCAATGGGGCCGTTGATTTTCAAATCAATGGCCGAGATTGTGCCACGCGGTACCTAAGCCACGCCACGCAGCGTGAGCGCGTGTCTCGACACGCGGCCCGCGTGTCGTCACGGACAACCGAACCGCACCATGACGCCACGGCCGACGCCACGGTGGGGCCCGCATGTCGGCGAGTTGGACCGCGACGGGTTAATTGCGCGTCGCGTGACACGACATGTGGGCCCACATGTCGCTGACACAAGGAGCCGTGGACCGAGTCCACGGTAGACCCGAATGGCGTGGACCAAGTCCATGGACCGGCCGACGCCGACCAACCAATCAGCGGTTGCCACGTGTCCAGCCGACGCAATAATTAATTTCGAAAAAGAAAATGATTTATTAATTCGAAATAATGATTTCAGATTTTGTTTGACTTCAAACGCTTATAACTTTTGCGTTTCAACTCCGATTTGAGTGATTCAAATTTCTAAATTTGTATAAAATTGAGACCTACCTAAATATGAATTTTATTTAATTTTTAGACTAAAGTTTTTCTCTGTAAAATTATTTAATTGATTATTTAAACTTTAAATAATCATAACTTTTGCATTTTAACTCCAAATTTGACGATTCCAGTTTCTAAAAATTCATAAAATTATGTTCTCTCTGTTTATGGATTTTATTTGGATGTTTGGATACTTTTTGCCTATTGTTTATTCGTGTATTTGCTATTTGCACGCTTTACGAGTAGACGTTGAAGTGCCGGAAGGATTCGAAGGAGAAGTATTGACTCAGGATCCAACTCAAGACCAAGAACAAGTACTTTTTGAAGGCAAGTTGTGCTTTGACCATGTTGATCCTATTTTGAAACTTATTTTGATTTAACCTATTGCATGCTAGTTAATTTAGAAAATACTTTATTTAAATATGGGGGATTAGATAAATACCAATTTGCTGTATGACACCTTGATTATTTAAATATGTGCCATGACCCTTGTCATCCTAGTTGTGGATTACTAGTTGGACATTATTAAATCGCCAACATGGGTTTTAGACCGTTGTAGTATACTGCTTAGACCTGCTACGTGCTCATGACATGATTTTGGACAATCAAATGTTAATATTGACTTAATGATATATTGAACCTGTTTTGGAAAGGTATCATGTGATGTTGATGGCACGTGGTGCATGGTAATCAACTGGGGTTTGATAAATAGTTTTTCGACCGGGGCATGTGGCAAGAATAATCAGGTGGGCCAGTTGTGGCATTGGGGATGTTGATTTGGTTCTTCGGGTAGTCTTGCCCTGGTCACCCTAAGGACTTCACCTTGCAAGCCTTTGAACTCGGTCTAACGTGCAACCACATGTCTGTAATGGGACGGACCTAGTTGACTAAGTTGCTAATAACGTACCTGTGGGACCTCAGGAGGTCAACTACACCCTTTGTGTAAGTTGTACGGGGGAGCGCATCGGGCCGAGGCCAGTACCTATCTAACAGTTGATTGGCCTAAACTTCGCCTTAGCTAAGGGAAGGGTTAGTGTGCAATAACCGGGAGGCTCACTTGTATTGTTAGAAGTTTCCAAAGACTTTGTTACGGAACTCGCCTTTGTGGTGTTTGATTGTATCTTGTGGGTAAAGTGCATAACCTCTGCAGAGTGTAGAATCTATTCGAATAGCCGTGTCCGCTGTATTGGACATCGCCGAATTACAAATCAAGGGTTAGATTTTCTCAAAAATAACTTGGATTTGAAAGGTTGGGTGGGATTAATAATGATGTTGATGGAAATGTGGATTAGGATGGGAAAGATGTTTATTAAACTCCTTGAAAAGTTATCTATGCTATACTTGTTTCTCTTGCTTTGAATCTACTTATGCTACTTGTCAAATGTCTAAGCATCGCAAATATACCTTGAGCTATTCCTTTGTACCAAGCCATGCATATAGTATATTAGCCTGCATTCTGTGCATGACTTGCTGAGTACCAAGTACTCACCCTTGCCACAATACAACACCAGTTGAAGAGGAGACTACACCAGCTTTGGAGGAGGAGCTCCAAGAGGATCCGTCTACTTAGGGAGCGAGCCCAGTCAGTTGCCTGTGTTATACTGGATGGCGCCATGAATTTATTTGATTTTCCACTGCTACTATTTCTCTCTTAATAAGTTTCGCCCTGCGAGGCATACATTTGTAACTTGACCATAAGGTCGAGTAACCAGTTTGACTATTTAAATAAAGTACTTTATTAGTATCGAGTGGTATGATTGTGATATTTACCGATGTTAAGACTGTGTGCACTAGCGCGTTCCTGGACTAGTGCTGAATACACAGAGGGTCCGGATTTGCAAATTCGGGATCCCGACAGGCTGCCTAGGGGAGGGAGTGGTGGCTGCCAAGGGGAGGAAGTGGTGGCTCCTAGGGTTTGGGGGAGGGGGTGGCGCCACTAAGGGAGAGGTGGGCCTGCCCACCAAGGCGTGGGGAGGGGGAAGGTGGGAAGGGAATTCCCGGCCCAGGCCCAGGTTGCCTCAGCCCAACTAAAACTAGCCCAAAACTCCTATTTTTTTAATATTAATTGCAGCATTAAACTCAATTATTTCATCTCCCAACATTTCCTTCATTCCTTCCGAAATCGAAACAAGGGAGAAAAACCCCCCTACGGTAACTCCCAAATTCTAAGGCATCACACTCTCCCCTCCTTAAAAGGATTCGTCCCCGAATCAAAGACACACCAAAATCAACAACAAAGTCCCCAAGGGACAAAAGACTTCTTTGCAACACAAAACGTTCACACAAAGACTCAAACCGGAACAAACGACAAGCGAGTTCTCAAAACCAACACTAGCAAGAAAATGTTGATTTAGCTCAACAGAGTGCAACATCTCACGGTTCCACCTTCACTTCAATTCCCAAATAGACCATGAAAGAAAACGGTCTCGCACTCCTTATTCCAACTACTCTCCAGAAGAAAAACGGTACCAGTCTCTAGAACCCTCTTCATCTCCCACGCACAAACGTGTTTTCACACCACAACCCCTCTACTGTGGTTCGCCGTATTGAAGGCGACGACAAACCAGGTGAGACATACTCTCCAAGACCACCAGCTATTTGAACAAACGAGGTTAGAACCTTGCAAAAAAAATTGATCTTCAACAAAAAACCAATACCCAACACTACCACCAAAAGGAAAGGCCTACTTTACAACCAGGGTCCTTAAACCCGCAAGAGACAGTAACAACCGAACAAAATCGCTATGGTTGACACAACCTCGCTCAACCTCAATGACACGTAAAGGTCCAATACACTCTGAAAAGGAAAAACAATTACTAGCAACCACCAAGTGGTCCACTAAAAATTTAAACAAATTTCACCTAGGTACACATCAATGACCCAATTCTCCAAGAAGGTTTGGATTGAGTCATACACAACCTTCCTTTACTCTTCACTTTTAAACTGTTTACGATCATCTACTAGCAACATCTAATATCTTAGGTCATTACCAACCCACACTAAATTCCTCTTTCTTAGAAGGTTTGGCCCTCGCATTCTTCCTTTCAAAGAATCAGAACCAAGGGTAGAATCATTGAGGAAGCTCAACCAAGACCCATGATCCCCAAATGATTCACATCCAACAACTCGAACTCCAAAGCGCTAAAAGCCACTTTGGAAAGAATTCGGCAACAACCCAAGAGTACTCATTTTATTTTATTTTTTTATTTTTTATTTCCTAAGCCAAGATGCAAAGAAAGCTCAGATCTCTTACACCACAACCAACATATCAGAAGATATTCGTTCTTACTTCCCGTAATAGAAGGCAATTGAAATCTCGATTCAGGACATGCATGCAGCTTTCCAAGAGCACTCCGGATTAGTCATATATCCATATATGACTTTCTCACCGACCTGGCTCAACGACTCTTTTATCATTTAACATCTATAGACAATGTCATGTTTACTTTTCACCATTCATTCATCATGTAACAACACTATCGAATAGTCATTTACCAGACGACTTCTTCCTCTGTAACACATGAATAAAACTCGAATAACACCGAGAATTGCGCTAATTCATATAAACTATGTCGGCAAAGATAGTTAACAAGAAGGCACCACATCGTATCAAAACCCACCAATGATAGAAAGCTAAACTTGCAAAACATCGCATTTTAACCAAAATCAACATTTTGGAAAAGAACATCGACTCCAAAGTCAAACATCTGCACAAACAACCGCCACAAATTTTTTTTCTCGAAAGAAAGGGAAATTCATTCCCAAAAGAGAACTCTTCACTGACCAAATTCACTTATGAAACACTCATATAATCCACCTTTTTGAAGCACTCGCAAACGACACACACATCATGCAAATAAATCCAACTCTAGTCAAAAAGAGTTACAAATTAAATCTCAAGAGTTTCCAACACAACCCACTATGTCCATCTGCTTCCTTTAAAATTAATTCCAAAGATAATTCAGTGCGAACGCGAAGGGGCGCGATCCACTCAAAGACTTTTGGGTGTAAATCCATACTCATAGTGCAAACTAAACAAGTTAGCCAAATCCAAAGGTTGGCATTAATCACTACGAGTTTTAGGGAAACTCTGAAACACAACAGAAGAAACACTTCGACAAAAAGTATTCAACCAAAATAGCAACCAACCAAACCAGTCCAAAAGGTTTTAGACACAGGCTTAGGATGAAAGCCACCATATCTAGTATTCCACTATACTTACCATTTAAGCATTCAATATACACTATTTACTCATCGAGAAGCCTCAATATAATTCAACCAAAAGCTACATAACCAATTCTTTCTCTAGTTACCTTTCCCAACATTTATAAATACAGTTTATGATGATTAACAAAATGTCTTCCATTCTATACTACCTCATCATGATCCCCACAGACCAACACATCATATATCAATGTATTCTATATTTCAAACATAGTACTTCAACAGATACTTAAGCATGATCAACATATCAATTTTATACCATCCATACATCAACATCTTGACAATTAAAACTTGTTCAATCAATAAAATGACTTCAACCAATAAGTATTATCTCTACAAGATAAAATTCGTAAACAGGATTCTAAGACATGCATTCATTAAGGTTAAAATCTTGCATCATGATTGTTATCCAATGTTCATCCCATCACAACATGTACTCGACATAATTCCACAGTTTTACACTTTTCTCTATTGGATCAATGGTTTCCAACAATTAACAACCCTACCAAGTCATCAATAACAACAAATGGGCATAAACATCAACCATCAACATTACTTTTGGCTACCCTATACATAGGTGATAACAAAATTACCACCACACAACATACTCCAACTATTTAAAATAGATTGAATACTAGCATTAACACTGCCCTTAACAACATCATTAACAATAAGTCTTATGTCTTCTCAATTGATATCAATACTAGCATTGTAAAGACACAACTGCATACTTCCAAATATACTAGTAGGTTGCAACAACGTAAATAGCAATTCTAATCAACTTCCAAATTAAAGTCGCTAGTCAACACGATTAAATTTTCTCTATTAATCCGTTAGATTAGAACATCTTTAAACAACCAACAAAGTTTCTTTAACAATAACCGCATTCTACCTCATCTTAATGTTCTAACCATGCATCAGGGTTTAAAACCTTAAACATTATCGGGGGTCATAAGCACTTTTAAAGCAAAGCAACAGATTATAAGCATGTACATTAACACATTTAATCATCCCCACTATGGGGTACTCTACATCACTAGAGGTTCATTTAATCTTAAGCTAAAGGTAACAATTACACTTAATTGATTCAACTCGCAAATTAACTAAGGAGTACATCATTTCTATAAACCACATTGTTACATACTACATAACATGCTAAACAACAATTTTCACTTTTAACAATTAATTTCAGTCAAACGAATACGTACTTTATTTGCAGCATTTTTCTTTTAATACTCAACCAAAACTCACAAAGAGGCTTGACTCTCAAATTTGCAATAGGACATGACTCCAAAACACATTTCAATCTTAAAGACTCCCACAGGAGGGAACCAAGCGATCAAGTAAACCTTTACGAACAAAGGCACAAAACATAAATCGACACAACTTAACTTTTTACACACGCTTCAATAACTTCTTTTAAACTCAGAGCAAGACACACAAGAACCAAAAGCTATACCTTTCTTTGCAAGGCAACCAACTAAACAGGTGTCAAAGTCAAAAGGCGACCAAAAACGCACAACACAAAACTCCCCTTCTTTGTCTTCACCCAAAGAAGACAAAACCAAGAAACACCGAAGGCACACTCCGCGAAAAACCAAATTCCAAACACTTTTCTTCTGATTTCAATCAACTAAAACCAAGAAAACCAACCAAGACCGACCGTCAGAACGATAAAGAACATCCGAAGGAATCTACCACCAATCTCTTCTATTTAACTCCACTCAACTACCCGATCCACGACAGAAAGGGTAAGCACTCCTCCTGCAGGGGTTAATAATTCTTCGGTGATGGCGTTAACCGGCCACACCATCAAACCACACCCTTACTATGAACAAAAAGATGTGACTGAAACCCTTCGGCACCACAACCCCACTTCATCACAAATGAAGCAACTCAATCAAGTCCATCATAAATATAGCATTATGCATCATCAAAAGTAGCATTCAACATCAAAGCTTAGATACAATATTTAAACGGAAAGCAACGGTACCCATACCCTTTCCTACTGTGCATCCATGTGTGTCAGATTTTAAATTAGTGATTCCACTTACACAAGTTTTAATGTTGCTATCCTATGACAAAATTTTAGTTAAAACCTAGGCCATGTTTCTAAGTTATTCCACATCACATTTTAGTTGTATCCTATAGTATGACACTAAAAATACACATTCCAAGGACCTACAACCTGGCTTTGATACCAACTGTAACACCCCATAAATCTCAACCGTTGTATAGGAACAATTCGACAGCATTTCCCCTAAAATAGGACAATACGGAAGCAATTCAAATAGGAATAATATCACGACATTAATACTAGAGACAACAAGTCTAATTCAACCAGGTATCATCCATAAATATAACACATCACTAATGGGACAACCATAAACGAGAACAAGTTTAAAGGGAACAACAATGGGTCTATTTGTAATAAAATTTCATCCAACTAATGAATTATTTAAAGCACTAGATCATGTGAGTCGTGATGACATCAGAAAATTTATTGTGTAGCTAGCCCACCCTTCATGCTTACGACTCACGTGCGCTCCCTGAAAACATCAAAACAGCAAGTAGTGAGATTGGGTAATCTCAGCAAGCGGAACAACTAATACAAATAACACATCCACCATATATCTAGCATTCCGCATTCCTCATATACAATACCACATCAAAGAGTCCACACCACTTCAGTAAAATGCATATGATTGATGCACATGCTTATGCCATGTTCCTCCTCACCGTGCCCTTTCTCAGGAACACATGGTGTTGTACTGCATTTGCCGCAAGACGCCAAGGCGTCGACAAACTTCCAATGCATGATTATGCAGTTAATGCTTCATGCATGAATTCATTCATAACCCCTCCCACTGAGTCCACATGTTTGCATATCATCATATAGCATGGATAGAAAGCAAATATCATAGAGATGAAATGTTTAGACAATTCATCCGGTAAACAACATCATTCTTCACCTTACTCATGATTCATAGCTAAACCATAACATCACAATGCCAGTCAAGATATTGCAATCCTCAAAGCAAGTGATTAAACCATGTATGATTGCTGTAATTGGAGTTTATAGTGAAGGCGAAGCAAACAATAATGTATAGCTTCACAATACAACTACTTCCACTTGCCTTTACCGACGTGGGCGATGAACCTAGTTACGCCCAGCAGTGGCACCACCTGAACAAACATTATTTCAGTACATAGCGACATCGCAATTCATCACACAATTCAAACACACGCTTCCTACTCCCCGATCCCATTTAAACGCCAAAAACCTCGATCTGTCCGGATCGAACAGCAGCACCCTCACTTCCCAATTTCGTATCTTTTTTCTACTATTCATAAAAATACAAAAAAATTACAGTAGCTAGATATTGACGAGATCTACAACTTTCATGAAGGTCAAAAATTTCAATTCCGTTGTTAAACATGCCTAAACAACCGTTCAACATAGTGGACGAAATCTGTTCCCAGATTCTGTTCGTCATCTTCCAACAGCGATAACTCTCAGACTGACACCCCAAAAATTCTGAAAAAATTACAGAAGCTAGCTCGCGACGTTATCTACAACTTTCTAGTTATATGTTTCTGCAGGAAAAATCGTCTAGGTCACGTAAAACGCGAAACAATCTGTGCTGCACAATCTCCCCTCTCAGAAACAGCACCACGTGAACAACTACCCTTCTCCCCCATCAAAATCCATCCAAACCAAACACCACCAGATCTAATACCATCCTAATCCCTAGGTAGAATAGGGGTAAAATATTGGAAATTTTACCTTGAGTTCTCCCTTGAGAACCCACAAAGATTGCGCGACGATCCCCGAAACGGAAATCTGTCCTCCTCTCGAATTTTCCTTCGCGAACCGCGGTGGATCCTCGAACCACCACGCCGGGAAGGAGAAGTGGAGGGGGCGGCTGCCTAGGGGAGGGAGTGGTGGCTGCCAAGGGGAGGAAGTGGTGGCTCCTAGGGTTTGGGGGAGGGGGTGGCGCCACTAAGGGAGAGGTGGGCCGGCCCACCAAGGCGTGGGGAGGGGGAAGGTGGGAAGGGAATTCCTGGCCCAGGCCCAGGTTGCCTCAACCCAGCTAAAACTAGCCCAAAACTCCAATTTTTTTAATATTAATTGCAGCATAAAACTCAATTATTTCATCTCCCAACATTTCCTTCATTCCTTCCGAAATCGAAACAAGGGAGAAAAACCCCCCTACGGTAACTCCCAAATTCTAAGGCATCACAATGACGATGAGCGCCGCCGCCGGGATGATGACCGCGAACGTTTTGGCATTGATCGTGACCAGAACAGCCAGCATCTCCGCAATCGGGCCTCCAACTACGGTAATCACAAAAGCCGACATAGCCCACACCGAGAAGATGATCGCCGAGTGGATTATTCACCGCACCACCATCGTGCGCAACGCAACGAAGGATCTATTGACGGGATCAGAGCATTTACTGCTCACCTCCGCCGAGTGCAATGGCCAGACGGTTTTAATCCAAAAGGCATTACCTAGCTCGACGGAGAAAGAGACCTAGAGGCCTGGCTGTTGGTCTATTCCCTCGCAGTCAAGGCGGCCGAAGGTGACCACAACGTGATGGCAAACTATCTGCTGGTCATGTTGGATCCTTCGGCCCAAGCATGGCTTACAGGGCTTCCAAGAGATTCCATTGACTCTTGGGGAGACCTCTGTGACCAATTCATCACAAATTTTAACGGCACTTTCGAGAAGCCTATAACCCCCTAGGACCTCTACCAGCTCCATCAAAACAAGAATGAATCCCTGAGGGAGTTCATCCGGCGATTCACAAAGAAAAAGAATACTGTTTGGGACGTCTCGGATGCGGTCGTCATCACGGCCTTCTAGAAAGGCATCAGCAACCCCGTTCTCATCAAAAAGATGTCCCAGAAACCTCCAACCACATCCCGGGAGATGTTCACCTTGCCTGAACGCTATGCAGCCACGTCAGATGCGTTAGCAGAACGTCGGGAGGACCGACCCCCACAAAAAGAAAAAAAAGATCACACCGAACCCCCAAGCAAAAGGAGAAAAAGTGGAAGGGAGAGGATCTAGTGGCAACAGCTGAGCGTGGAAGGACAAGAGCTCCCTAGAACAAAGAATACGACGAAGTAATGAATGCCCAATGCCCTTTCCACCTGAAGCGAAAACAAAATCTTACCGCTGGAGATATCAATGCGATCACACCGGCGACCCCCCAATATCTGAAGTGGTCAGAAGCTTCCATCACCTTTGATCGCTCAGATCACCCTGATCACATACCTTTCCCTAGCAGATACCCCTTGGTGCTGGATCCAGTCATCCGCAGCGTAAAACTCAAGAGGGTGATGATCGATGAAGGTAGCGGGCTCAATATTCTATTTGCCAAAACCCTCGACGACATGAATATACCACGGGCCGAGCTCAAGCAAAGTCCGTCGCCATTTCATGGAGTAATCCCTGGAACTTCTTCTGTGCCACTCGGGCAGATTGTTTTGCCCGTCACATTCGGCACGAAAGACAGTTACAGGACAGAGAACATGAACTTTGAAGTAGCTGATTTCGATACAGCGTACCACGCTATCTTGAGAAGACCCGGTCTGGAAAAATTCATGGCAGTCCCACACTACACCTATTCAATGCTCAAGATGCCAGGACCCAAGGGAGTCATCACGATCCACGGAGATGTACGGCAGTCTTTTCAATGTGACAAGGAAAGTTGCGAGTTGGCCGAGATCCTATGGGCATCATCTGACTTGCAAAAGATCGAACTGACGGCATCCGCTTCGCAGGATGAAGACGTACCGGCCAAAAAACAAGAAAAAGCAGGGATTCAACCTGGCGAAGAAGTCATGAAAATAGCACTCGACCCGTCCAATCTGGCTTAGATAGCTTTGATCGAGACAGGGCTCGGTTAGGAATAGGAAAGGGCGCTCGTCACCTTTGTCCGGGCAAACTAGAACTTCTTTGCCTGGAAGCCTTCAGACATGCCTGGTGTTCCAAGGGAGGTGATCGAGCATGCACTAAAATTAAATTAGAGCGCAAAACCCATCAAGCAGCGCCTTCGACGTTTCGCTCAAGACCAACGTGATGCAATCAAAGAAGAGATCACTAAACTCTTAGCCGCAGGCTTTATAAGAGAAGTGAATCATCCCGACTGGCTAGCGAATCCAGTTCTAGTTCGAAAAAATAATAAAAGCTGGCGTATGTGTGTGGATTATATCGATCTCAGCAAAGACTACCCTAAAGATCCGTTCAGATTACCCCGCATCGACCAGGTTGTGGACTCCACCGCCGGGTGCAAACTCCTGAGCTTTCTGGACGCCTATTCAGGGTACCACCAGATTAGCCTCAAGGAGAAAGATTGTATCAAAACTTCATTCATCACACCGTTCGGAGCTTTCTGTTACGTCACGATGCCATTCGGGTTGAAGAATGCCGGCACAACTTACTAGCGTGCAATACAACGGTGCTTTCACAAGCAACTCGGACGCAACGTGGAGGCCTACGTGGATGATTTCGTGGTGAAGTCTCGGTTGAAATGAGACCTCATCTCTGATTTAACCGAGACATTCGAAAGCCTAAGGGCTTACCGGATGAAACTCAACCTCGAGAAGTGCACTTTCGGAGTCCCTTCGGGAAAGCTTCTTGGGTTCATCATATCACGCCATGGCATCGAAGCAAATCCGGAGAAAGTCAGCACCATCCTAAAGATGAGGCCATCGGTGAATCGAAAGGACGTCTAGAAGCTTACAGGGTGCATGGTGGCACTCGACAGATTCGTCTCTCGCCTAGGGCTGCGGGGAACACTATTCTTCAAACTCCTGAAAAAGCAGGACCAGTTTGAATGGACCACCGAAGCACAACAAGCCTTCGACGACCTCAAGACCTCTTTGACAAAGCCCCCGGTACTGGCATCCCCATTGCCGGAGAAGCCACTCATGCTATACATAGGCGCAACAACCCATGTGGTTAGCACAGCAATTGTCGTTGAGCGCAAAAAAGACAGGCACCAGCAAAAGGTACAACGTCCGGTTTACGTCGTCAACGAAGTACTGGGCGAATCTAAAGTGCGATACCCACAAACTCAGAAGCGTATCTATGCGGTGCTGATCACCTCCTGAAATCTCAACATTACTTCCAGGAACATGCGATTTCGGTGGTTACTTCTTTCCTGATCGGCGATATACTCCATAACCGGGAGGCCACCGGGAGAATTGCCAAATGGGCAGCTGAGCTGGGAGCCTTCAAAATTACGTTCAAATCGCGCACCGCCATAAAATCACAGGCACTTGCCGACTTCACCGCCGAATGGACGGAACTACAGAGTCCATCGAGCAGCAAAGAATACGAGCACTGGATAATGCATTTTGATGGTTCTCTCATCCTCAGTGGCACGAAGGCCGGCGTCGTGCTCACATCCCCGAAAGGGGAAAAGCTGAAATATGTCTTGCAGATCCACTACTAGAAATCTAACTTTTACCAAGTGTGAAATGTAATGGCCTATGGGCCGTCGGGAAAAACTAAGGTGGCCGACGGTGCATCTTTTTCCGACGGTAGAACAAAAACAACGGCTATTAGAAGATTTACCGATGGGGCTTACCACAAACCGACGTTTGGTGGAAAAGCCTCAGTAATAGTATGAAATCACCGAGAGGGTACAACAATTACTGTGAGTGCAATGCTAACCGTCGGCCATTACAAACAATCACCGAGCAGAAATACATTTAGTGTGTGTATATAGATAACACTCGGTTATTGCAATGATTTGCCGATGTGGTACAAACTTTTAGCGAGGGTACAAATCAAACACTGGGTTATTGCAAAATTCATACGAGGCTGGATAAAGGTGATGTATATATGAAAAATGTAGCTCTCATTGAAATCTACAACTTTGTAGTCGACAACTTTTCCAATTAAAGTTGTCCCGAATGACGGCTCATCCGCCATGCCGAGTACAGAGAAGGGGAAGGGAGTGGGGACGTGGGAGACTTTGAGTCCCCGGTTCTCCTCTGCAGCTTCGATTGGTGGTCCGACCATCCGCGTTCCTTTTGGCCAGTCCCCAGCACCTCCCTCTCCGCGGATCCAGGAGTCGGACCCGCAGCATATTCCCTCTGGCAGTGGCTCATTCATCCAGAGCGGGCTGGGGCTGAAGATAAAGCGATCCACTCGGTATTTCCTCGCCATACTCCTTCCGCCATTTTCCATCGGCTTGCTGACGTGGGCCTTTGGCCCTCTTTCTTTTCCATGCCAGGAAGCCGTCGGCCGATGTTCCTGTCGGGGTGCCGACTGACACTCCCCAGGGTATTAGCCCCGGGGATGTCCTCAGTCGGGATGGGCTGTCTTTTTCAGGTGCAGCCGCCCCGGAGTGTACCGAGGTCATTCCTGAGGTAGCTTCGACTGGATCATCCTCCTCAGATCGTCTGCCACCGTCAGCGAATGGAGAGGTGCAGGGGCCGACCGAGTGCGCCTCCCTTCCAGTGGAGGAGATCCCGCGCTCGACCACATGTGCCAATCCTGCCCTCATGCTTGGTACTTGGGACAGTGAGGAGGAAGAGTGGGACACCTTCAACGATGCTGCTGAAGAGCAGGAGTTGGAGGATCTCCATGAGTACTCTATTCGGTGTTCCTGGCTGATCCAGGTAGACTCGTATCTTTTCTTTTTGTGCTTTTGTTTCCCCCGGGACGCTTGTTCACTTTTCTTCTGCCACCCTCAGTCCCTAGGTGGCCGCCTGAGGAAGAAGACCGACTTCTTGCATCATGTCCTTCCTTCTGTCAAGACGAGCTGGGAGCACAGGGATGAGCTGGCGGAGGTTCGGAACGAGCGTTCCCAGGAGCTGCAACAGCTTTGGGATGAGGTTCAGCCTCTGTGCCTAGAGAAGCTGGACGCGTCGGGTTCTCTCCGAGGTGAGTTCTTTTCCTGGGCGACCGAGTCTTGTCGTCTTCCAGTTTTTTATCTTCTGACTTTGTCTGGTCTTCCCAGTTAGGGACGCAGCTTACACGAGACTCCAGGGCCAGCTTACAGCCTTGGAGGAGCGTTGTATGGTTTTGGAAGCACAACTCCGTGTTTCGGCGTAGTGGCTCCAAGGAGCGGAGGCTCATGAGCGCCGGGCCAAGATTGAGTAGGAGAGGTTGTTGGGGGAGCTCGAAGGTTTGCGTTTGGCCCTTGTCTTCTTGCTTCGTCGGGTTGTAGGGTGTTCTGGGTTGTTGACCCACTCTTGTTTGCAGAGTATCGGGGGAGGGCGTGAGCACAATTTGGTGACCTTGAAGGAAGGATTCAGCGTGCCGAAGTGCTGCGCTCAGCCTTCCAACAAGCTTTTGAGTTAGTTTTGGGCTTCCTGCACCCTAGCGATCCGTGTTGCGGGAAACAGTTTCTTCAGCGTCTGCGAGTAGCCCCCGAGAGGCTTAGGGCCCACGTGTGGGAAAGGGTGATCACGAGCTCCAATCAATCGCTGGCGATCATGAAGTCGATGTATCCGTGAGTGGAGCTTGAGGCTATTAAGGAGGGGTTTGCCTGCACCGTGGATGATGAGCAGGCCGCTGTTCTTCTTAGGGAAGTTGAGAGTGTCTCAGAACCTCTAGCTGAAAACCTGAACTTGGACCCTGCATAGGCGTATGTATAAGCTTCACGAGTTAGGGATGAACATGAATTTTTGTTTGGCATTTTGCCCTCCCATCCTCTGGCATGTTGGCTGCTTGTTGTTTCGTCCAACTAGAAAGTCGTCCGAGTGCCTTTCGTCTGAGTGGTGGGGTTCTTGAGTGGTTGACGGGCCGATAGTCTGGCATTTCTTCTGACTTGGAGCACTATCCGAGCACCTTTGCCTGACTGCTTTGCCACCCGAGTGCTTTTCCGGTCGCCCCTGGAATTAAGAAGAGACGTCTTGTGGGAGCATTTAGTGTGCACTTATTAAGTGTTACGACCGTTAGGCCGAGTGATTTTAAGTTGGGGTCTGGTGCACGTGCGAACGTGCACTTATTAAGTGTAGCCCCCGGCTTACTACCTAGTTGAGAAACAACTAGGTCATAAGGCAAAAAATAAAATGATAAAAAGTGTAGGGGGATTATGATGTCACCGGGCCATTTTCATCATACTGCTTGCGTGGCCGGTTCAAACTTGCCTCGGGACTGTTGCTGAGTCGCTCTAGCTTCCCGCCCCTTCCTTTAATCTCATGCTCTTCGTCTTCCGTGCTTCTTGGTATAAGAGGGGTCTGGAAGAGCCTCTTGTGGCAACTCTTTCTTGTGTCTTTCTCATTCCTTGCCTACTTCTTCTCACGCCCTGCAATGGTGGACGTCCCTTGTCCCTGGTACTTGGGGCTACCCCACGAGGCGACGTGGAGGGCGATCGAGGCGGCCATGGAGAGGGTGGCAGTCGAGCGTGACGCTGCAACCGTTGACGCGCTTCTTAAGGCTGTTCCTCGCCTTTTTAGGGTGCGGGACGCCCTCATTGCGGCAGTTGGGCGGGTGCGTAGCGGCGAGGCCTGAGCAGATGGCGCCCCTGACTCTTCTCTCTCTCTCTTTTTTTTAATATGTAATATGTAAAGAAATGAAATGCTATATTTCTCTTGCATTGCCTTGTGTACCTCTCTTTTTCCATTTTAGCGCGGTTTTTGAATTCATCCAAGCGCCATGTCCTTTCTCACTTACGCGTTCCGTCCGACTATGCCCAGCCCCCGAGTGCCGGTAGTTTGCTAGTTAGCTTTTCTTCCTGGACACTTCTTGCGGGGAGTCGGGCTTTATCATGTACGGTTTTGTGTTTTCATGAATTAGGATTTACACGTGCTTGGAAGTCTTTGCCAACGCCTCAAGGGTAAAAAAAAGGAGTGTTCAGGAAACTCGCGAAATATTTCATTTAAAATGATGCAATGAGAATACAAGGTTTAAGCGTAGAAGCGACATAGCTGTTCTATGTTCTAGGTGTTGCTGATGACTGTGCCGTCTTCTCGTTCAAGTCGATAAGTCCCAGGCCGCACCACTTCATGGACAATATAGGGTCCCTCCCAACTTGGGGAAAGCTTGTGCTCGCACTTTTGATTTTTTCTTAGAACCAGATCTCCTTTGGAGAAAGCGTGGCCCCTAACATTGTGGTCATGATAGCGGCGCAAGCCTTGAAGATATCTTGCCAATCGGATCGCATCTACGTCCCTTGCTTCTTCCAACTGATCGAGACCGTCCAGTCTGGTTTCTTCTGATCTAGCTTCGCTGTGGTTCCGAACCCTTGAGGATTCGAATTTCAGCTTGGTAGGTAAGACCGCCTCAGACCCATTACCAGGAATAAGGGTGACTACCCGGTTGCCCGACTGGGGGTGGTTCTGAGCCCACAGAGCACCGAGGGCAATTCCTTCACCCATCGGGTGGCGTATGGATTGAGGCGATCAAAGATCCTTGCTTTCAGTCCTTGAAGCACCATGCCGTTTGCTCGTTCAACATGTCCATTGCTCCGCAGGTGTGCCACGGAAGAAAAGCAGATTTTAATTCCCAATTCCTCGCACCAATGCTGGAATTCTTCCCCTCTGAATTCGGTGCCATTGTCGGTGATGATTCTGTTTGGCATGCTGAATCGAACCATAATGTCCTGAAAGAAGTCCTTGGCTTTTGCTGTAGTTATGGTGGCAACTGGCTTGGCTTCGATCCACTTTGTGAACTTGTCCACAGCGACGAAAAGATGTGTAAATCCAACTTGCGCTTTTTTGAGTGGTCCTACCATGTCAAGCCCGCAAGCTGCGAATGGCCAAGTGATTGGTATTGTCTATAGCTCTTGAGCTGGCATGTGGATTTGCCGAGCAAAAAATTGGCATCATTCACAGGTACGAACGATGCCCTCTACGTCTGTTACTGCAGTCGGCCAGAAGAAACCTTGGCGGTAAGCCTTTCCGACTAGGGTTCTTGAGGACGCGTGGTTTTCGCAAATTCCCTCATGGATTTACTTGAGGAAATTCTTTCCGTCTTGCTCTGAGATGCAACGTCTGAGCATTTCGGAGGTGCTCTTCCGGAAGAGCTCTCCTTCGATGACTGTATAACTTTTGCTTCTACGCGCGATGCGCTCTGCTTCAGTACGATCTTCTGGGAGTTCGTCTGTTGTCAGGTAATCTAGGTAGGGTTTTGTCCAGTCGGCGCTGATGACCAACACCTGTGCGTCAGTTGGGGGGATACCTCCTCGTCTCTCTGGCGTAGGGTGGCTGAGGGCTTGTGATGTTCTTCCACGAAGATACCCGCTGGTACGTCTGCCCGACTGAAATCCAGCTTGGCAAGCTCGTCGACGGCTTCGTTATCCCATCTGAGCACATGGGATAGCTCTAGTCCATCGAACATGTCTTCTAATCTGTGTACTTCTTGGTAGTACGCGGTCATCAAGTCGTCAACGCATGACCAGTCCTTTTGTACTTGTTTGATTACGAGCTGGGAATCTCCGCGAACCGCCAATCGTCGTATTCTGATTGATATGGCGATACAGAATACAACCTCTCCCTCCTAACCAACTCACCTCAACTGTCTTTTTGCTAGAAGTAAGAAAAGTACTTCTTTTAACTCTTGTTTTCATGATGCTTTATCAATTATTTAGTCAAATATACCGTGGGGGGAGGTGACGGACTCGGGGAACCTTGCCTAGACGGCCGCCTTCCCCTCTTAGCACTCGGGGCAACGAGCGAAGCCAGGGCCGATCGCTTCAAGTCCACTCCCGGGCGGTGTAACATCCCAAAATTTGGGTTTTCAAAATTTTTGGTTTAGTTTAGCTTCCCAAAAATTTTCGTTGATTTTCTCGCATTTATAAAGCTTGGTTTGAATTTTCTAAAAGCTAAAACAATTTAATTTGATTATTTTAAACCTCAAATAAAATAAATTTAATTTTATTTGGATTCCTTGTGCTTCAAGAAATTCTTTTGTAATTTTTGAGATTTTTCGGAGCTCGTTTGCTATTTATTGGACTTAATTGGAATTTATTTGTATTAAGCCCTTTTGTTGAAATTAATTAATTATTTGAAAAGTTTATATAAAGTTTTGTTGCAAATATTTTATTTGAGTTCAAAATGCCTCAAAATATTTTCTAGAATTTTTCTAGAATTTTTCGGGTATTTTTATTGCATCAAATGATTTATTTGAATTCTTGGATTTGTTTTTATTGGAAAAAGGCTGGAAATTGAATTTTTGCACGTGGGCCAATTTCCTTCTTCTCCCCGCCGCCGGCCCACACCGCCATCCGAGCCGTCGCCCACGCCAGGCCGCCTCCGGCCCAACTCCTTCCACCGCGCCACCACCCCGCGCCCCACCTCGCTTTGCGCTACCAAATTAACCGGCTATTTCGCCTCAGAATGCGGCCTGGCCGAGCTGGCCACACAAAGGCCGCCACCAAGGCTGCTCCCAGTGCCGAGCTGGACCAGCCGCGCTCTCGCCTGGCCCACGCTACGCCAGTCACGGGCCAACCCACCGCCTCGGGCCACGCCGCCGAATCCGTTTCATGCATGGAAGGTGTTCGTTTAAATGCCTACAAGGCCCGTTTTTGCTCCAAACGCATCCAAACTTGATTTTTCTTGACCTAGGCGCCACCCCTAACCTTTGTAGAACTCCCATGGCCTCTCCCACGTAGGTGCCACCCCTTGGATCTCCCCCAAACCCGAGAAATCCATCCCATGTCCTCCGAACGTCGCCCAACATCGGCCGAACTTTGGATCCGTGTCCCGGGCAGCTCGTCGACTCTTTTCAAGATCTATCTTCGCCATGGTGTTCCACAAGGTACCATCTGCTTGCTGCCCAAAATTCAGCCAATTTGGCCCACGGGATCAAAAGTTATGGCCGTTTCAATCTCGAATCTTGCCGAGGCCATAACTCCCTCAATTTTTCGAGTTTGACTGTGAAATTTTTTGTGTAGACTCCTGGGGATTTCCTCTACGTGATTCACATCTTTCCTCATGGTTTTGCCTTTGGATTTGGCACAGAAAAATAATTTCTCCGATCAGACTGCGATCAGGCTGCGTTTCAGACAGCGGCAAACTTCCTCGCGCTTTCGCCGCTGTTCCAGAAGGTATTTCTTCGAGACACCAATGTCACGGTGTGCCTCTTGGTCCCATATAGCTCTCGGTCAAATTTCGTTAAGTTCCGATCATTATTCTAGAAGTTATGGCCGTCCAAAGTTTAGATTTGAAACCCGTTAATCGGCAGTTTGTGATCAATCCGGAGGGGCGCCAAAAAATCCACCTATACCGTTGAGTTCGTCTCGCCGCGTTCTACGCAGTAGACATTCTCCCTTTGCCATCCCATCCTCCGAAATTTTTTTTATATATTTAGGCCACCGTTTAGCCGTCGCCGCGCGTCGCCTTTTGACGCCGGCTATTTTGGTTCGCTCCGGCCGTGTTGTCGCGTCCAGAGGATCATCATGTACTGTTTTGGTCCATCTTTAGGGTCCAAGCGGGCTCCGTTTTCCGAGAAGCCCGATTCCGGCCTAAACCCATCGTTTTCGGCTTAACCCGTTGTTGCCGGTTCGCGTTTCGGTTAGCCATCCTTGTGTGAGGACCCCTCTTCCTATACTGTACTGTACGCCGTCTACTGTGGCGTATAGCACCGTATAGCAACAGAAGCCTCGACACCGAAAATCTGAATCTAAAAAAAATTCGATCGACGGGATCGAACCCTTAGCTTCAGACCCGGTGCCTGTACGCATCCGATACCAGTTCCCTGGATCAGTAGCCCAGTATCGCGTACCAACAACACGAGTATCAATGCACAGAGTGTAGGATCGAAGTATACGAATATAGCAATCAGAGGGGGGGTGAATGATTGTGCGGAAGCTAAAACCAAATTCTTGACCTATTAAAAGTTCACCCCAAAACAGAACCAAATAATTGCCTCGTTTTCGACAAAAACAGAATGATAGAGGTTTGGTAAAACGAGAATTCCCGGAGATCCAACCATCGAAACGATCTGAAATTTGGACACAAGAAACTAGATTCCAATACGAATCGAACCCAAAAAGAATCAGCTCGATCGGACTTACGGATCAAAAGTTATGAGCTTCGCAAGCTTGCTGATCCAGAACTTGACGAGAATCAATCTAATCAAAACTTCAAGATTAAACAAGAACGACAAAAGATTGATCAACTAGACTTTGAGAAACACTAGATCAATACCTAGAGAGGTTTTTGATGGATCAAATCAAGATAAAACTTGAAGAACAAAACCAATCTAGAACTAGAACAAACATGCAAACAAGAACCAAAACAGAAAATACTTGTAGCGACGTGGTTATCTGTAGAGCACGCAAAAATCTTGAAAGAATTGATCTTTATTTCTTGTCTAAAATACTCTCATCAAAAGAGTACAAACCCTAAAACCAAGCTCAAAGCTTGATGCGCTCAGCTCTACTTGGTGCCTTTCAACAGGAGACCCCCCACCTATTTAAAGCACCAACCCACAAGGAGTTCTGAATACGATTCCTATTTCCTAGAAGGAATCCGTATCCAACTCAACTCTACTTGGCCCAACCAGGCCGAGTACAACTCTTGCACGCGTATGGCAACCCTACCATACTCACGTGACTAACACTTTGCACGCGTATGGCCACCTGCCATACTCACGTGACTAACACTTTGCACGCGAATGACCTCCTGCCATTCTCACGTGACTAACCATTCTTCATGTGCACCATTCTCTTAGCCCGAACGTCCCGCATGACATCCTTGACCACCAAGACCTCGGTTCCTCCTGAACCTAGTCCCGAACCTCAGTTCCTCCATGAACCTAGTTCCGGTCCGTCATCGACCACGCTCGTCTTCGAGCAATACCGCACATGAACAAACCTAAAACAAATCCGAGCACAAGTCCACGACTTGACTCACATCAATCCATGCAACTACTCACATGAGCATTGCATAAAGTCCACTTCAAAAGAAGCATCATGAAATCATCACAAATTTCATAATCTCAAATTCAAATTATTTCAATTCGCTCAAAACCCTAATTCGGCAAAACGCGTTCACGACGGACAAACAAAACGATCCGGCGCAAATGCCAAGTGAAACCCTAGAAAAGTTCTAGCGGACCAACAAAGTCTGTCCGTTGTACAAGGAAAACTCTCGGTTCCAAAAGAAAACATTCCGGCCAAAACATGTTTACGACGGACAACCAAAATCGATCCGTCGTACATGCAAAAGTCTCGGTTCAAAAACGCTTTCAAATTCATGTTCACGACGGACAAAAAATCTTGTCCGGCGCAAACGTGCCATGCTCGGTTTCAAAAACAACATGGTCCGAATGAAACCCTAAAGCAAAAATGCATTCACGACTGACCAAAGAAGTTTGTCCGCCGTACATGCAAAACTTACTGGTTTCTTGGAAGATTGAGTTCGACTCATGAGCTCAAAAACACGTTCACGACAGACCCAAAAACTTTGTCCGTCGTACATGGGAGACTTACTGTTTCTTGAGATCTTGGTCCGGCGCAAAAGCGAAACTTACTGCTTCTTGTCAAATTGTCAAGCACATGCACCAGCACATTTGCAAATTCAATTCTAAGCCAATTTTTCAGCACATGATTTCACACAGAGTAATGAACTAAAGTTAAATTACATAACTGGGTGTAAATCTTGTACATACACATTACAAAATCCAAAAAGTAGAATAATAGCGGAAGCAAAAGAAACACTAAACCAGCGCAGCTAGCCTGACAACCCCACAGTGCATCGATCGGAGGAAGGACCACAACCGCCGCACAGCTCGCAGAACAGAGGACCACCTGAGCCATCCGGATCACCATCGGAACCATCCTCTGAGACAAGGTTAGTAAACAACAGCAAAGCAACGGTGAGTACACGTATGTACTCGCAAGTCTTTAGTGTATGGAAATATAGTTAAATGCAGGCTATTTCAACAGGAATAAGCTTCTATACTAGGTTGATTGCATAAAGCAGCATTTATTTGTAAACAACATTTAACAACCGATAGCATTAGTAATTGAAAGAGCATTTGACATAAAACATATTTCACAGTATATGTATAATGTATATTATCCCAACCGGTTCGCCATTCCCGCTCGAATGCAACCGATGGGCTAGATTGTCGACTCTATCCATCAAACACTTCCTTTCCGTTCGAGACTCACACTTTTTCAGAAGAAGACACAAAACCAAACTTCTATACTCTCCATACTTATTTGGGCTAGATGCTCTTAACCGTGAGCACGGCTAATCGATTAGTTTTACTTAACACTTCTGCAGAAGTTGCACACATTCCCCACATGGGTCTATCTAGCAAGCGTGTTGCCACGACGCGCGATACTTTTCAGTACCCGACTCTTGCAGATTGACCATGCCGTTCCCATCATCGGTGTCAGCCAGACATCAGCACAATAGCGTGATCCCACCCTGGCGGATTTAGGCGGCCGTACGCTGCAGCGCAACACGGGGTATCCCTTGCCCCGGGCCCCATTACCCCACGAGTGGCACTATTGTTGCAGCGGAACCCACAACACCCCCTTCTTCTGTCCAATGGATGACAGAAGTCCCTTCCGAGAACCCCGCCAGTTGCAGACCTGTCAACTGCGCAAGTTCTCATCTTGCTCTTCGGCCTACCAACAAATCTGGCTATCCCCCGAAGTCAGGTACATAGGCATTCTGCCCTAGTTCAGTTCATGTGGTTGCGCGAGACTCACCCAGCATTAACTTTGAGTTCGGTCCTTATATTTTTGTTGACTCGGGCAAGGACTCCAATCCTAACCACACCATCACCTTCACATTCTATACCTCCTCCCCGAGTCATTTACACCACTCATTTTTATCAATTAACCATTAACCATTTTGACTCAATTCATTTTGAAATCATATTTTGATTGATGAGTGTAACTGCCAAGGACTAGACTCAAATCTATTGCATTGACTAAGCATATGCATTTATTAACATTTTATACCCAAGTGACATTTATTAAGTTGCCTAACCTCTACTAGGGCTATCAATGTGACCATGGGAAATAGATTAAGGAAAACCACCAATTTGGGTTATATCTACCATTCCCACAAACTAGCACATTTACTGAAATTAAACGCATGCATATAGTTTGATAAATCAAAGTAAACATCGTAAAATATTAGATCAAGATGATCAAAGGAGGTGCTTGCCTGTCTGCTGCTGCTCTGATGGATCCAGGACGAACTCAGGATTGTTCGAGGCGACTCCGGACTAACTCGCCTCTAATTGAATAAAAACATCAAAAACAGCGAACAGAGAAATAAATTAGCAAAAAGTGACTTTAGAAGCATAAACACCAACTTAACATCAAATAGAACTCATCTAGACACTAAGAAAGCAAAGAAACGAAACAAGCGAGAAAAATGGCGAAATCGCGATTCGAAACGGCGATTTCGGCGAATTTCTCGCCAACTTGAACAAAATGCGCAAAATAATTTAAAATTCAACTAAATTTTGTTAAACACCTAGAATTAGGTATAATACACCTAATGGAACTTACGGGAACTCATTTGGATTTAGAACGAACAAACGGAAGCCAAAACAGTGAAAATCAATACACAAAATGCTGAAAAATCAGAAAAAAGAAAAACGGCACTATTCACCGTAACGCAAGAGCCATTTCTGTCCAGAATCCATTCGAACGACTTGCGACCGATTCCAGCGACTCCACTAGGTACTTTAGGATGTCTAGGACCTATCTGGACCTTGCCCCTTGAAAATTCACTTAATTTGCATCGAAATCCGATCGAAAGCGCAAATTAAGCCGAGGTTTACGCCTCGATTCGCACAGGGTCCGAAAACGGCTCAAACTCGATTCCACTTGCGCGAGGACCATGTTTTCGACTCTACTAAGTCTAAATGACCCTAAATGACTCATTCCGACAGCTAACTGGCGAAGAAACCCCTAAATGTGGAATATGGCCAAAATGGCTATTTTGCTCGAAAACGAGCAATCTCGCCCAAAAGGGCCGTTTTGAGCTGAAATGCCGCGAGACTTGTTTTAAGCCCTCGGCTAGTTGCTTAGGGATACTTACGACCTATCGGAGCCATTCCCCAGCATGGATGACTTAATCTTCTCTGACTTTTGATCAATTGCCCGCTTAACTCCGGTAATTACCCGAGAAACGGCAAAAGTCCAAAAAGTGACTTGAATGCGATCCAAAACACGCGGAAGCATGCTATCGACCTTATTGACCTTAAACGAAGCTAAACAAAGCTAAATGCCTTAAACGGCTTGTGAGGCCTTTAATTAATAATATAAAATGCAAAGTGCTAAAATGCAAATCTAGCGATTCTAATCGCTTTTCTAGCCTCTAAGGGGACTAATGGTAAAGTCAATACATGCCTCGGAGCTCTAGGATTTTATGAAATAAAAATAAATTAAAAGAGACCTAGAGCTAACAACTTGTAGCAGGTTTTGACGAAACTTAATTTCGACTCTTCTGATCGCAACTAGGGCTATCAGAAGAGCTAATGGAGCTATCGTTATACGCTATGGACCTTCGGTCCATTGTAAAAATAGTTAACACCTAAATGAATAAAATAAATTTTGGCTTAGCGAAATTGAATTCCGATTCCTCCGGTAGCGACTCTAGCCACCAGAATTGCTATGGGAAAAATCTATACATGCTATGCACCACTAGACCTCCGATAAATCGAAGACCTAGCGATGGACTTGAGCGAATACGAGGGTGACTGAAAGCTAGGTTGGCTATAGGATTAAATGAGCCTAACGATGATCTGAGTCTAGATTCTAAAGCACAATTGCCATGCGACGTGTCTAACACATGGAACCTAGTTTTGACCTAGGCTAGGGTTTGAGATAACTTAACGAAATGCGAAGCTACGAAGTGGGAAGTCGTAGCTACGGCAAGAGGGAAGTCCCGGGAGCCGAGAAATCGAGCTAGAACTCAAAAACCCCATGGGAACTCAAATAAACATCCATGGGAAATGAAGGAAAACTCACATGAGAGGGTCTAGGAGATGGGGATCGCGATGGAGAGGATGAATCTGGCCTCCGTGTCAGTTTCCGTCGGTCGGATCGCCTCCAATCCGCGGGTTTGGGTGTCCTAGGGCTTGGGCTCCCACTCTTCTTGCTCTCACGGTTGGGGAGAGGCAAATGGCTGGTTTGGGAAGATGGCTTGGAGACTTGCACCCTTTTATACACTATGCACTTATGGAGGGCAATTTGGTCCAATGCCAAAACTTGAAGATTCAAACATCTAAAGCTGATTTTGAATACTTTTAAGATATTTTGGATAGTTTTTGAGGACTTTTAGACATTTAATTTCCTAAATTTCCAATTTGTCCAAAAGGACAATTACGAACCGCAATTGAACTCGATTTGATTTTGAGTGAGTTTAATTAAGTTAAAGGGTTCTTTTGGATCCCAGTCGAGTCTACTCAGCTCAAAATACAGAAATACACAAACTTGATGTATTGTTGAACAACGTTTGTGTACAATGGTACAGTGCTTCGAGTGTAAAAATACTCGGGATATTACACCTTGGTAGCATTTTATCGCGGCCATGTCATTGCACCGACGGTCGCTACCTTGTTTCATGAGTATCCTATCATAGTTTAACCTCTGCCGATAACGTTCGCCGTTAACGATCCACCGTTAACGTTTTGCCGTTAACGTTCGCCGTTAACGATCCACCGTTAACGTTTCACTATTAAAGCTCCGTCGTTAATGTTCCACCGTTAACGCTCCGTCGTTAATGTTTCGCCGTTAACGTTTCACCGTTAACGCTCCACCGTTAACGTTCCGTCGTTAACATTCCACCGTTAATGTTTCCCCGTTAACGCTCCGCCGTTAATGTTCCGCCGTTAACGCTTCATCGTTAACGCTTGGCTCTCATCGCTTCGTTGTCATCGTATGCGTGCATTCATGCAAGAGCCCTAGTGCGATGTCCTCATCTTCTCTATCATCATGACGTGAGCCTAGTCTCATCGTCATATCATCTTCAAAGCCGAATCAAAACCCTAACCTAAGACCGGTTCGATGGACTAAGTTCATCGTGAGCCGCGTTGTTATCTTTGCAATCTTTTCCGTTGTTTCAATCGTGGTAAGACACTTGTCTTGTCTTATCCCTGAAAACCTAATCTGCCATTAATCGAGAATTCCTTCGTGGACTTGGTCGATAGACCATTGGCCATCTGTCATACCCCTGTGCCCGATCTATCCGTCTCTCTTTTGTTTGACTGTGTCCATTTGGTCAACAAAAGTCAACTTCGAGAATCAGGTTAGTTCACTATGAACTAACATATCCTTATGGACCCGATCTATAGATCGAGAGCCCATATGTCGCTATCTGTCCAATCAAGATAATAACTTCGGAAGAAATATTCTTCGGAATATTATTCTTTCTTTCCCAGTTATTAGTCTTTCCCTCTTCGGTGTTTTCTCGAAAGCCCGTTCTCTTTTGTCAACTCCTCGATCTAATCTGTGACACTACGGTATGGTGTGACATTATAGAATGTGAAATTAGAGAATAAAACCTTTCGGCTTGAGGTTTACTCGCGTTTTTGGGCCGTTTGAAGTGATGTGTCACCACGGAGTGTCGTAACCTTTTAAATGGTGCATGTTAAGGTCAAAAACTTTATGAAATATGGTATGGCACGTTAAAACCATAAGGTATGGAGGTTAATAACGTTTCCGGGCCATTTTCGGGGTTTTGGGCCTTCCCGGGGGAGTTTGGGCCTTAAGTGGGCTTTAGTGGGATGGAGTAGGTCTCCGTAACGGACTAGGATTGGGTGTGGGGGCTGGTAAAAGGGCTCCCCACCAGCCCTTGGACGTTCACCCCTGCCCCTTGTGCGCCCTTCCCCCCACTTGCCCTTTTCCTAGCCGCCTCCCTCCTCCCTTGGCCGTGCGCCTCCCCCTCCCTTTGCCCCATTGCTCCCCAACTCTCCACCACCTCTCCTCCACCCCCTTGCTGCCCTAGGGTGGTATCCACACCTCTGCACCTTGTGGATCCATCCGTTGGAGCGAGGAGCGAGGAGCGAGGAGCGTGGAGCGAGGAGCGAGGAGCGAGGAGATCTATTGGAGATTCGTTCGTTGGGCAAAGGTATGATCATGGGGATCCTTGGGTTTGATCTAGGTACTGTTCTTAGGGTGTTTATGAAGTTTTTAGATCAATTGGTGGTGCTGGGTTGGAGTTCTTTGGGTTAGATCTAGACGTTGCCACGTTTCTGTTTTCGGGCAGATTGAGCAGTCGGGCTAGGGTTCGAGTTTTCGTCGATTTAGAATCCGAATCTGTCCGTACGGACTTAAAAGAAGTTGTGGATAATTTAATTATCTTTCCGTGGACATAAAGCACGTTAAAATCAGATCAGCCGTTTGAAAGTTATGGCCGTTTTACCGAGCGTGTTAAAATCTGTGACGCGATTGGAACAGATCGTAGTAATCTGTAGATTAAACAATTTTAGAGTCCGAATCAGTCTTTCCGTATAACTAGAAAAAGGTAGGAAATTTCCTAAGCTTCGCGACAGTGTACTCGTTTAATCGATTTGGAGTCCCAGAATTCAAGTTATGGCTTTTGCAAGGCTGCTGTCCCGCCGGGACAGAAGCTCTGTTTTTAGGTTTGCAAGTAGTGGGCAATGTCGGGTTAGATGGGGATTTGTGTACTGTTTTGCGGGCATTATTGTGAGTGTGTGATGCCTATGTGCAGGTGGTGTGACACCGGGAGTGCCCTCTACGTCCCACAAATCCGTCGCCCGCGGTTGAGGCAAGTGTGTTGTAATGAATAACGAATGTTATGTTGTTGTTTTAGATGTCGTGTGCTATGATATATATATATCTTGCCATGATATTGAGATTGTGTTAATTCATGGAAAAACAAAGGAGATGCTGCCGAAATATCGGTTTTTAGCATATGAACCTTTGCTGGAATTTATGTTTAATTGTGGTACTTAGATGTTGCTTAGCTTATGTTTGGTAGCATTCGGGCATATTAAATGCCGGGGTGTTACAGTTGGTATCAGAGCGGGCTGTAGGTCCTTGGAATGTGAATTTTTAGTATCATGCTATAGGGTACAACTAAAATGTGATGTGGAATAACTTAGAAACATGGCTTAGGTCTTAACTAAAACTTTGTTATAGGATAGCAACATTAAAACTTGCAAAAGTGGTATAACTAATTTAAAATTTGACACACATGGAGGCACAGTAGGAAAGGGTATGGGTATCGTTTCTTTACGCTTAAATGTTGTATTTAAGCTTTGATGTTGAATGCTTCTTTTGACAATGCATGTTGCTATGTCAATGATATATGTTGTGGTGATAAGAGTGGGGTTGTGGTACCGAAGGGTTTCGGTCACCTCTTGTTGTTTATAGTTAGGGTGAGGTTTGACGGTGTGACCGGTTAGCGCCATCACCAAAGAACTGTTAACCCCTGTAGGAGAAAAGCGCTTACCCTTTCTGTCGTAAATCGGGTAGTTGATTGGAGACGAAAAGGAAGAGTTAATGGTGGTTTCCTTCGGATGTTCTTTGTCGTTCTGACGGTCGGTGTTTGTTGCTTTTCTTGGCTTTAGCTGTTTTGAACCAAATGAAAAGGTGATGGGCTTTCGCGGATCGTTCCGTATGCGGTGTGTGGTTTTGTCTTCCTTGGGTGAAGACGAAGAAGAGGAGTCTAGTGTTGCGCTTCTTTTGGGCGCCTTTCGATTTTGATGCACATTAATTGCTTTATGAAGAACAAGCATTCGATTTATTCTGTGGTTGTCTGTCTCCAAGGCTAAAGGAGTTTTGTTCGGAGTTGTGCCGGACACTGTCATCGAGGCTGAAGTTACGTGGCTTCGTAGTAGTAAGTGGTGTTTGATTTCATCATTTCTTGGTTTGAGAAATCATCTTTGAAAGCCCCTCTTGAGTCGTGAAAGTTAGGGGTTTGGTGTTAAGGTTTTATTTGAAAAGGTTAATGGAGCACTTGGTTCCCTTTCGAGAAAAGTTATCTTCCAACCAGTTTCCTCTATGGAAGTCTTTGAGATTGAAAAGTGTTTTGGAGAATTCCTTTGCATAACCAAGTTTGGGTTTGTCTCATTGCAATTTTGAGAGTCAAGTTTCCTTATGAATTTGGGATGAGTTTTAAAACTAAAATGCTGTAAACAAAGTAAGTAGTCTTTTGACTGAAATCGTTTGTCCCTACTAAGAATTGATGTTTAGCATGTTATGTAGTAGGTAACAATGTGGTTTATGGATTGATGTGTTGCTAAGTTAAATTTTGAGTTGAATCAATTCAATGTGAGTAAAATCTCTAAGTTTGAGAATAAATAGACTACTAGTGTTGTAGTTCACTCTTAGCGAGAATGATTGAAAGTGTTAATGTTCATGCTTAGAATCTGTTGCCTTGCTTTAAAAGTGCTTATGATCCTCGTTAATGTTAAAAGTTTAAACCTTGATGCATAGTTAAAACATTAAGATGATGTAAACTGCTGATATTGTTAAGAAGCTTTGCTTGGTGTTTAAAGATGTGCTAATCTAACGGATTAGTAGAGACTAGTGACTTTAATTTGGAAGTTGATTGGAGTGGTTATTTATGTTGTTGCAAACTACTAGTATATTTGGAAGTATGCACTTGTGACCCTTCAATGCTAGTTTTCAATCTATTTTAAATAGTTGGAGTATGTTGTAATTTTGTTATCACCTATGTATAGGGTAGCTAAAAGTAATGTTGATCGGTTGATGATTATGCCCATTTGTTTTTATTGATGACTTAGTAGTGGTGGTAGTTGTGTAGAATACTTGTTGGAAACCATTGACTAAATGGAGGGTGTTGTAACCTGTGGTGATGGAGTGAACCATGGATAATTAACCTGATATAGAGTTTTATCCTTAATGAATGTATGCCTTGGAATCCTAGCTATGAACTTTGTCTTGTAGAGATAATATTTACATGTTGAAGTCGTTGTTAAACTGAATAAGGTTCGGTTATCGAGACGTGAATAGATAGGAGGTATGAAATTTATATGTTGATCTTCTTTGAAAGATTTGTGGAAGTACTATGTTTCAAATTTAGAATAAGAAGTATTATGATTCGGTGATCCGTGGGGATCATATCATTATAGTCTTGGTTGGGTGCCTTCTTGATAAGCATCATAAACCCTTATTAAAAGTTTTGGGAATGGTAACAAGAGGAAGAATTTGTTGTGAAGCTTTTGGTTGAATTCTGTTGGGGCTCCTCAGGGAGTAAAAAGTGATTATTAAAGTCTTTTAATGGAAAGCGTAGTGGAATTCTAGAGATGGTTCTTTTTATGCTGAGCTTGTGTTTAAAAGCTTTTGGACTGGTTTGGTTGTTTGCCATTTTGGTTGAAGGGTTTTCGGTCAAGGTGTTCCTTATCTTTGTGTTTGAGTTTCCCCAAAACTCGTAATGTTTGGTGTCGACCTTTGGTTTTGGCGAATTTGTTTAGTTCGTGTTGTGAGTTTGGATTTACATCCAAAAGTTTTGAGTCGATCGCGCCCTTCGCGTTCAGACTGGATTATCTTTGGAATTAATTTTAAAAGGAAGCGAGATGGTCTTAAAGGGTTGTGTTGGAAACTTTTGAGTTGAGCCCTTAATGTGTAACTCTTTTTGGCTAGAGTTGGAGTTGTTTTGAAAATGTGTGTGATGTTGCGAGTGCTTCAAAAAGGTGGACTTTATGAAAGTTTTACAAAGTGATTTTGTTAGTGAGGTGTTCCCCTTTTGGGAATGAGTTTCCCTCTCCTTGAGGAAGTTCGTGATGGTTGTGGGAGCAGATGCTCGACTTGAAATTTTGATGTTCTTTTCCAAAATGTTGAATTTGGATGAAATGCAATGTTGTGCAAGTTCAGTTTCAAGCGATGTGGGGTCTTTTACGACATGGTGTTTCTTGTCAACTATCTGCCGTCATAGTCTATATGAATTTCCGCAACCTTCGATGTTAATTGTGTTTTCATCATTTGATCACAGGAAGAAGTCATTTGGTGAATGACTATTTGGTGCCGTTGTTACATGATGAATGAAGGGTGAAAAAGGAAAACGAGACATTGTTTATGCATAATTAATCATAAAGGAGTCGACGAGCCAGGTCGGTGAGAAAGTCATATAAGGATATATGACTAATCCGGAGTGCTCTTGAAAAGTGTGCATGCATGTCAAGAATCGAGATGTCCATTTCTTTCTAGTATGAAAAGAAAGAATGAAGAAATTATGGTATTTTGGTTGTAGTGTAGGGGATTTATGCTTCCTTTGTGATTTGGCTTGGATGTTGCCGAATTCTTTCCAAAATGGTTGTTAACGCTTTGGGTTTGAGTTGTCGTGTGTACACTTGGGGTTGATACCTAAGTGTTTTTGTGTGAGGGCGAGACCCTCTTAAGAAAGGAACCAATTGTGATTTGGTAAGGTTTTTCGATCCTAGCTTGGGGCTAGGTGTTGAACCCTAGTGGTATAAGGGTGGTTTGTGATGGAGGTTGATGATGTATGGGTTTAACCATTATTAAGTGTAGCGATGGGTGGAAGTGAAGTTGGCGGTAGTTCGGTGATATTTGTCTGCCGTGAGAATTTGTCGTCACTAGTTGTTCTTGGATTTGAGTCTTGTGCAGGAAAGGATGGAATAAAATGTTAGTATGATGGTGTATCGGAAGGGCAAGTGTGCCTTAATGAGTTTTCCTCGATGGAAATTTTCGGAATGTAGAAAGGTCGTTAAAGGAATTGTGACTTCCTTTGATTATGTCATGTTGAGTTTAATGGAGTATGGTAGTCAGGTTGGTTGTGATAGAAGTATGAAGTGTTTGCCGTGAGGATTCGAGCGTTTTGGGTTGATGGAGCCCTTTGTGGTTGAAACACAGATTCTGTTGGGGAATTGAAGTGAAGGTCGATTTGTGAGGGGTTGCCCTTAGTTGAGCTAGATCAACACTTTTTCTCTATGTGTTGGTTTTGGGAACTCGTTTGTTGTTGTTTTAGATGTCGTGTGCTATGATATATATATATCTTGCCATGATATTGAGATTGTGTTAATTCATGGAAAAACATAGGAGATGCTGCCGAAATATCGGTTTTTAGCATATGAACCTTTGCTGGAATTTATGTTTAATTGTGGTACTTAGATGTTGCTTAGCTTATGTTTGGTAGCATTCGGGCATATTAAATTCCGGGGTGTTACATAATCCGTTCAAGTTCCTAAATTCTTCCAAGCCGTTGTGCCCAATGCTGTTCGTTCTTAATTTGGAGTTTATTTGAATTGTCTTTTGAGTTTTGTTGTATTTGTGTTTCTTTATCGTTAGACGTGTCATCCGGAAATCGTTCTACGCGCTGAAGATCAAGGAAGTGAAGATCGAAGGTCAAGGATCAAGGATAAAGAGTAAAGGACAGTAAAGTTGCAAGGGCCAGGCTAGTTGTGCTTTGACCATGTTGATCCCCTTTTCGCAAATTATATTGTTTCAAATTATTGCATGCTAGTTGGATATAAATTGATTTCAATTAATTTGGGATTAGATATTTAACCTACTTGTTATTGCCACCTTGTCTATAATAGCTGTACGCCATGATTCATTTGTCACCCTAGGTTTGTTGATTAATAGTTGGTAGCTAAATACTTTGCCAACATGGGTTAGTTAGACCGTCAGTAGCTGCTTAGTCTTGCAATGTATCTTTGACATCATTTTGGAAATACAAAAGCTCAATATTGACTAATAGAATATGCAATGTACTTTGGAACGGTGCGACGTGTTGCCGACACGATGAAGTTGATATGTGGAGGTATTCATACTTCTTCAATGATGTTGAGTTGTTGTTGGCATTGTGTTGCGCAATAATCAACTGGGGTGATAAAATTATTTAGACCAGGGCAAGTGGCAAGATTATGATCAGGTGGGCCAGGTGTGGCGCCGGAAAGGTTGATTTGGTTCTTCGGGTAGTCTTGCCCTGGTCGCCTAAGGACTTAACCTTGCAAGCCTTTGAAGTGAGTCAATCATGCAACCACATGTCCGGAATGGGACGGACCTAGTTGATTAAGTCGCTAATAACTTGCTTGTGATACCTCGGGGTGTCAACTACACCGTTTGTGTAGCTTGAAGGGGGAGCGTACCAGGGCTGCGGCATAGTACCCATCCAGCGGTATGTTGGTCCCATACTTCGCCTTTGCTAAGGGAAGGGATGGTGTATGGCAAAAACCGGAGAGGTTCACTTGTGTAGTTAGATGCTTCCGAAAGACTTTGTTATGATCACTCATTCGCATACCCTTGTATGGCGATTCACGGCTGACGTGGTGAGTTGATTGTATCTTGTGGGTAAAGTGTATAACCTCTGCAGAGTGTAAAATCTATTCGAATAGCTTTGTGTCCATGATGCTGGACATTGCTCGGGATTCTGATCAAGGGTTAGCTTTTCATGAAAATGAACTTGGGCTTGGAGGCAGTTTGCTTGTGGAAAAGTGATAACTGTTTAAGGATGTGGAATGGTTTACTTGTGAAACAACTGTGAAATTATTACTATTGTTATCTGTTTTACCGCTTTACAATCTATTATGAATATTTGTGAATGCTGTTTATTACAAAATAACCCCTTCAGCCTGTCATTTGGAATAAGCCATGCATATAGTTATTAGACTTGCATTCTGTGCATGACTTGCTGAGTGCTTTATGTACTCACCCCTTGCAAACAAACAATCACCAGTGAGCAAAAGTCTACATCGTCGAAGAAGAAGAAGTTCCGTGAGAAGGCGATTATCTAGGAGTCGAACCCTGTCAGTTGCCAGTGGCGTATTGATGGGATTCACCGATGTTCTTCGTTCCGCTGCTGCTTATTTCGAGTTGAAGCCGTCAAGGCCTCACAAATGTAAGGTTGACCTTAAGGTCGTTCAATAGTTTATATTCTATATTTGTGTTATTTCTCTTTTCCGCTGTGTATGATTGTGATATTCATCTATGTTGAGACTGTGTGCACTAGCGTGATCCTGGACTAGTGCTGAATACACAGAGGGTCCGGATTTGCACATTCGGGTCTCGACAGGCGGGGAGCATCTACCAGAGAAGTAGCTGAAACCGGAGATTCTGGGGCCTCTGGTGTCACCGCTCCCGTGTCTTCGGGGGTCTCCCCAGATGCGGACAGACCAGGTCTCCTTAACCCACACCCCGGATAGTCGGGGTACCCAGGGATCGGAGCATCAGAAAAGAAGGCTTCCCGTCCCTACAAGCAGGAAAATGAAAGTGCATCTAGGCTCCTAAATTGGTTTTGGATGATTAATGACAAACGATTATACAGGACTAATGTCTTCAATGAGTTTGTGAACAGGTAAAAGAGTAAATGTGAGATTCTCTACATGCGAAGGAAACCCTCAAACGAATTCAAGCTAGTAAAACGGCTTCGTAATTTAATTTTTCTATGCTTTGTGTCGTAGGAATGCCGTACTATTAAGAGGGATGCATCGTAGATGATCTAGAGTAGTCTCTATGCTCAGATGAATGTTACTTCAAATCTTATTGAGATCCTAAGTCATCGTGCATGCACCGGAATGTGTTTTTATCTAAGTTCAAGTCGGACATTCCGATATTACATCGGAAGTTCCGATGTGACCGGACATTCCGATGTGCATGTTTGCTTCAGTCCGATGCGTAGAAGATGTATCGGAAGTTCCGATATTTACGATCGGAAGTTCCGATACGTTGTAAAGCTTTCTAGGGTGCTCTGTAAAGATCGGAAGTTCGATATTTAACATCGGAAGTTCCGATGTGTTCTAACCTGAAAAAGGGAGCTCTCTGGATTGATCGGACATTCCGATATATTGATCGGACTTTCCGATGATTAAGTCGGAAGTTCCGATGTTGATATCGGATAGTCCGATGTGGACTTAGAAGCATTTTGTCAAGGGCATTTCTGGGAACATCGGAAGTTCCGATGTTGATATCGGAAGTTCCGATGCATCTTGTGTAACAGCTAAAGTGCGCTCGAGTTCTGATTATTTGTACATATCGGACATTCCGATGTTGATATCGGAAGTTCCGATATGCAGCTGAGTGGGAGTATAACGGCTAGTTTTTGCAAGAAACTATAAATACCCCACCCCTCTCTCATTTGAGGGTTACACACTCTATTTGGCAGAACTCTAGTGCACATTGAGCCCTCTCTAGTCTACTTTTGAGCCCTCCTCTTTGATCTTAGGGATCATCCAAGGAGTGAGGACTAGAAGTGAGATTTGGAGCTAGAGTGAAAAGGAAGTGTCTTCCATCTTGAGCATTAGAGTGTTCCTCCAAGATCGATCAACGTGCATTTGTTACTCTTGGAGGTTGAAGGACTCCTAGACGGCTAGGCGTCGTTCACGAGCTCCCAAGGATTGTGGGTTGCCGTGAAAAGTTTGTGAAGGCCGGCTCCGCCTCCGAAAGGAAAGGAACCAAATAGTGGAACCAAGCCTCAAGTGTGACCGAGGTTTGGGAGGAAAGGGTTGGAAAAGACCCGGCTCTTTGGAGCTTCCTCAACGGAGACGTAGGATTCCCTCAAGAATCCGAACTCCGGGATCAAATCCGCGTCTTTGCCTTCCTTACTTAAGCTTGTCTCTTTATTTAGTCGTATTATCGTTCTTAGACTGCTTCTCAAGTTCATTCTCTCAGTTATTAATTGTCCGTGTCAAAAGTAGATCGGACATTCCGATCTGGAATCGGAAGTTCCGATTACATCGGAAGTTCCGATCCAATTCCGGAAGTTCCGATACTCTTTCCGCTGCGACAAATTTAGTTTAAATTTTAAATTGCCTATTCACCCCCCCCTCTAGGCAACTTTCTCTTCTTTTCAATTGGTATCAGAGCCAAACCTTCTCGAAGGCCTAACCGCTTGAAGGAACGTGATGGCCAACACCGGATTGAAGGTTGTCGTGTCGGGGGAAGAAGATAGTCCAAAGGCCGGACATGGAACTCCTGCGAAGACCAAGGAAGGTGACACTTCAACGTCATCGCAGGGAGCTCAAATTCCTTTTAATTACGAAAAATTAAATACTTCTTCTTCGCATTCCTATATTACTGTGCCCTCCGGGCGTGCACCATTTTTCGATGGCACGTACTATTCCGCTTGGAGGCACAAGATGAAAATGCATTTGATGTCTCTCCATCCTAGTGTTTGGAAGATTGTGTGTACAGGTCTAGACATGCCTAAGGCGACATGGAGCTTACACCGCAACAAGAACAGTAACATCCACCGAAATGCTCAAGCCGCAAGTGTTTTGCTTGGAGCCTTGAGTCCCGAAGAATTCAACAAGGTTGATGGTCTAGAAGAAGCAAAAGAGATATGGGACACACTCCAAGTAGCTCATGAAGGAACATCAAGTGTAAGGGAATCAAGAATTGAGTTACTTGAAGGAAAATTGGGGAGATTTGTCATGAATGATGATGAGACGCCTCAACAAATGTATGATCGTTTGATGATCCTCGTGAACAAGATTAGAGGGCTTGGAAGCAAGGATATGACGGAGCATGTCGTGGTGAAGAGGATGCTAAGAGCCTTTGCTCCAAGGAATTCGACTCTCGTAACTCTTATACGAGAGCGAAAAGACTTCAAGAGGCTCACTCCAAATGATGTGCTCGGAAGGATTCTTTCACATGAGCTCATGGAAGAAGAAGCAAAAGAAGTGAAGAACCTTGCCAAGCAAAGCTCGAGCTCAAGACCGAAGCAAATTGCTTTGAAGGCAAGTAAGAAGGAAGAATCAACATCAAGTGATGATGAGGAAGATGAGAGCGAAGACGAAGAAGACTTGGCTCTATTTGTAAGGAAATTCAAAAAGTTCCTCAAATATGACGGGTCAAGCAAATACAAGAAGAACTTCAATGACAAGTCAAGGAGAAGAAGAAACGAGAAGAGGGCTTGCTATGAGTGCGGTGAGGTTGGACACTTCATCGCCGACTGTCCAAAGAAGAAGAACAACCCAAATGAGACCAAGAAGAATGAGCCGCTCAAGAAGAACAAGACGTACAAGAAGAAGTACTCGGGGCGAGCTCACATTGGAGAAGAATGGGATTCAAACGACTCCGACTCCGACTCCGACATCGATGATGAAGGAGTCGCCACCCTCGCCATAGAAGCCACTCCACCGACAAAGTCGCTATTCGGGGAATTGAGCGACAACGACTCCGACTATGACGCGCCTATTTGTCTTATGGCCAAAGGGCGCAAGGTAATGGCTAAAACCAAACCCCCTAGTAGTGATAGTGAATTAGAGAGTGATGATGATGATGATGCTCTATTTTGTGATTTGAGCAAATCGGCTATTGCTAAGATTCATAAGCTATTGAAAAGAATAGATAGTCAAGAGGAAACTCTTGAGAAGCAAGAAGAGTTGCTAATTTGTGAAAAGAAGAAAACTCTTGCTCTCGAGAAGGTCCTCACTAAAGAAAAGGAGACTATTGAATTGTTAACCAAAAAGCTTGATTTGGCTAATAATTCAATTGAAATGCTTAAGGGTTCAAATGAGTCACTTCAAGAGAATGTAATAAGTCTGGAAAACAATCTCCAAGCTCTTGAAGTGCAAATTGAATCTCTTAATGATATTAGTTCTCCAATTGATGATTTACAAGTAACATCTATTCCTTCCACTAGCAATGGTTGCTCTCGTTGCTACAATGTTGATGTTAATGCTTGCACTACTAACTCCCAATTCATGCAAGTATTAAAAAGCGAAAACGAGAGACTAAGTGCCTTGGTAAGGTACGGTTGCATGAAAACCTATCAATCCAAGGATGCCTTATATAAGACCATAAATGGTCGAGGAAACAAAAATAAAGAAGGGCTTGGATATGATAAGAATGAATGCAAAAGAAATGACCGTGTGGTGGTAAGAGGTAAGGAATGCATCCAGTTTGTCAAAGGAAATGACAAACAACCATTGACCACCACACATGTCATCAAGACCGGGCAAGAATCTAAGAAGCATCCTCAACATCATGCATCTTATTCTATTCACTTTGCTTCTTATATGTTGAAGAGAAATCACCGTGGTAAAGTGATTGCTCATTTTGTCGGTGCCCTCAACTCTAATGAAAAGAGCAAGAAGAAGGTGTGGGTACCAAAAGTTTTGATCTCTAACATGCAAGGACCCAAAAGGATTTGGGTACCTAAAAGCAAAGTCTAATGTGATCTTGTAGGATTATACCTCCGGTGGATCAAGTTGGGTGCTTGATAGTGGTTGCACAAACCACATGACCGGAGAAAAGAAAATGTTTTCATCTTTTGATGAAAAAGGGTCACAATATGAAAATATTGTGTTCGGTGACAATGGTAAAGGTGAGGTAATGGGATTAGGTAAAATTGCTATTTCTAATGATCATTCCATTTCAAATGTTCTTCTAGTTAAATCCTTAAATTACAATTTGCTATCCGTGTCGCAACTTTGCGAGATGGGATACAACTGTCTATTTACTAATGCTGGTGTGACCGTCTTTAGAAGAGACGATTCCTCAATTGCTTTTAAAGGATATTTGAAGGGTAAGCTCTATTTGGTTGATTTCAACTCAAATAGCGCTAAACTTCAAACATGCTTAATGGCAAAGTCTAGCATGGGTTGGTTGTGGCATCGCCGGCTAGCCCATGTTGGCATGAGGAATCTCGACAAGCTTCTAAAAGGTGATCATATCATTGGACTAACGAATGTTGAGTTTGAGAAAAATAGGATTTGTAGCGCCTGTCAAGCCGGAAAGCAAGTTGGAAGCGCGTCATCCCGCGAAGAATATCATGACAACGACAAAACCATTGGAGCTTTTACACATGGACCTCTTTCGACCCGTTGCTTATATAAGCATCGGAGGTAACAAGTATGGTTTAGTTATTGTTGATGATTTCTCTCGCTTCACGTGGGTATTCTTTTGCAAGAGAAAAGTGAGACGCAAGGGATAATCAAGAAGTTTGCGAAGAGCCCAAAATGAATTCGAGTTGAAGATCAAGAAGATTCAAGCGATAATGGAAGCGAATTCAAGAATACTCAAGTCGAAGAATTCCTTGATGAAGAAGGGATCAAGCATGAGTTCTCCGCTCCATACTCCCTCAACAAAATGGAGTAGTAGAAAGGAAGAACCAGGACTTTAAAAGAGATGGCAAGGACAATGATTTATGAATACAATTTTTCCGATCAATTTTTGGATGAAGCCGTAAACAACGATTGTCATGAAATCAACAGATTATATCTACAAAAAATATTGAAGAAAACGGCATACGAACTCCTCACGGTAACAAACCAAACATCTCATATTTGAGTTTTTGGTAGTAAATGCTTTATCCTAAACAAGAAGCCTAAGAACTCCAAATTCGCTCCTAAGATCGATGAAGGTTTCTTGCTAGGATATGGATCAAATGCCTACGCTTATCGTGTTTTCAACAAAACTTCCGGTTGTGTTGAAATAGCGAGAGACGTGACATTTGATGAATCTAACGGCTCTCAAGTAGAGCAAGTTGATTTAAATGTGCTAGAAAATGAGGAAGAACCAAGCATTGCAATCAAGAAGATGGCAATAGGTGAAGTGAGACCGCAAGAAAAGGTGGATCAAGACAATTCATCTACACAAGTGGAGCCTCCCACTTCAACTCAAAGTCAAGGCATACCTCAAGGGAGTACAAGCAAACTCGTGGAGGATGCTCAAGATGAAGACCTTGAACCAATCCAACAAGTCTCTCAAATGCCACATCCGAGGGTGCATCAAAGTATCCAAAGAGACCACCCCGTCGATAACATTCTCGGTGACATTCAAAAGGGAGTAACTACACGCCTAGAGTAGCTAATTTTTGTGAATTTTACTCCTTTGTGTCTACTTTGGAACCTTTGAAGGTTGAAGATGCACTAAGAGATCCGGATTGGATAATGGCTATGCATGAAGAGCTTAACAACTTTGTTAGAAACAAAGTATGGTCACTAGTGGAAAGGCCTAGTCAAAACGTGATTGGAACCAAATGGGTCTTCCGCAACAAACAAGACGAGAACGGAGTTGTTACAAGAAATAAAGCTCGGTTGGTAGCTCAAGGATTCACTCAAATTGAAGGTTTGGATTTTGGTGAGACTTATGCTCCCGTTGCTAGACTAGAATCAATTCGTATATTGGTTGCATTTGCTACTCACCATGATTTCAAGCTTTATCAAATGGATGTCAAGAGTGCTTTCCTAAATGGTCCAATCGCCGAATTAGTCTATGTTGAGCAACCGCCGGGAATGGAGGACCACAAGAACCCCACTCATGTATACAAACTCCATAAGGCGCTCTACGGGCTTAAGCAAGCACCTAGAGCATGGTATGAATGTCTTAAGGATTTTCTTATTAAAAAGGGTTTCGAAATTGGTAAAGTCGATCCTACTCTCTTCACAAAATATGTTGATAATGACTTATTTGTGTGCCAAATATATGTCGATGACATTATATTTGGTTCTACTAATAAAAGCTTTTGTGAAGAATTTAGTAGGTTGATGACGAAGAGATTTGAGATGTCAATGATGGGTGAATTGAAATTCTTTCTTGGATTTCAAATCAAACAACTCAAGGAAGGGACGTTCCTATGTCAAACAAAGTACATCAAAGATATGCTCAAGAAATTTGACATGGAGAATGCCAAGCCAATTCATACACCAATGACAACCAACGGTCATCTTGGTCTAAATGAAGAAGGTAACCCTGTGGATCAAAAGGTATATCGATCCATGATAGGTTCATTGCTTTACCTTTGTGCATCTAGGCCTGATATTATGCTTAGTGTTTGTATGTGTGCAAGATTTCAAGCCGCCCGAGAGAGTGCCACCTAGTAGCCGTGAAAAGAATTCTTAGATATTTAGTTCACACACCTAGTTTAGGGCTTTGGTATCCTAAAGGATCAAAATTCGATTTGATTGGTTATTCGGATGCTGATTATGCGGGTTGCAAAGTGGATAGAAAAAGCACTTCGGGGACTTGTCAATTTCTAGGTAGATCACTAGTGTCTTGGTCCTCAAAGAAACAAAATTCAGTTGCTTTATCTACCGCGGAAGCCGAATACATTGCCGCAGGAAGTTGTTGTGCACAATTGTTATGGATGAGGCAAACCTTGAAGGATTTTGGTTTTTGTATGAAAAAGGTACCACTCTTATGTGACAATGAGAGTGCGATCAAAATAGCCAACAATCCTGCTCAACACTCTCGGACCAAGCACATAGATATCCGACACCACTTCCTTAGAGATCACTCAAGGGAGACATAGATATTACCTATGTGAGAACCGAAAAACAATTGGCCGATATCTTTACCAAACCTCTAGATGAGAAGCGCTTTTGCGAGCTTAGAAGTGAGCTAAACATCCTAGACTATCGGAATGTGTCTTGAAAGATTGCACTCATTGATTATCGCTAACTAGCTCAATTTCAAAATAAATTGATTGAAAAAGTTATTGAGTGAATTTCAAAAGCTGTTAGTTGGATCTTAATCTCGGATCAATTCACTTGTAATCATAGTTTTGTTTGGTTGGATGCTTCCTGATGGCAGGTGGAATGAGCCTCCTAAGTTCATATGACTCGAGTTTTCAGACTTCACTCAAAATCCTTGTATCTTTCTCGATTGGCTGGAAAATTCAGCACATCGGAACATCCGATCCAATCATCGGACTATCCGATGTCCGGTAGTTGTTCCACATCGAACTTCCGATATTTTATCGGAACATCCGATGTGGGCTCCGCACTTAAGTGCCCGCACTTTCATTTTCTCTTGTCCTTTTCCTCGTGTCTCTTTAGCCTCTCCTTCCCCTTTTCATCTTTGTGCCGTTATCGGAGTTTCCGACCTCTCGAAACTTCCGATCTTCGCTTGGGAAGGATTGCATCTTGAAGAGGACCCTCATCTCCGCGCGATTTCTCCGTGTTCTTCGCGAGGTAAACCCTAGGGCTCAATCCTTTCCTTTTGGATCTAGGGCGTCTTTTCGAGAAATCGTTTCGGTGAACTTGTTCATCTATTCCTTTGGTTCAATTCTGTCAAATATCATTCCTTTCTATCGGTTGGTTTTTGAGAAAACGTTGTGTTGATCTAGATCCGTAGACATCGGACATTCCGATCGAAAATATCGGAACTTCCGACCACATGTCGGAACTTCCGATGTCAACAGAATGAAAATCAATCCAATGCTGTTTCTCTCATTAGCTTAATCGATTCCGCTCTTGTCCTTAGAACAATGGATCCCAGTCAAGGTGGCTCACTTCACCGCACTCCAGCAGTGGTGGGCTCCAAAAGGCCAAGGCGGACTCCAACAGAACAAGAACCAAAAGGGTCGCGGTAGAGGAAGAGGTGGAGGCGGTGGAGGACCAGGCATCCAGATTCGTGACCCTCCATCCGACCCTCCCGCTCGCAGCTGAATGTACCTCGAGGAGCGCCATTGCCTTCTAGGAAGGGCAAAGCTGTGGCAGGAGCTTCTCAACCTCAACCAGTTCCAGACCCAGCAATTCCAAGGCTCAGGCAAGCAGAGAGGAATCCTCGTCTCAAGAGGAAACCCATGAGCTATAAAGGAAAAGCCGCCAAAGTGCGCTGGCCGAGAGCAGAACCTCAGGCGTAAGCACGCTTCTCGATCGACTATCGCTCGGACTTTCTTTCAAAGAGATTTCTATGAATCTATCATTCGACAAGGAAGAATCCAGTCATTCGATGCAAAGGTTGATCGGGATTACATGGCCGCGGTGATGATGCCACTTTCACAGAGGTCATTGCAGCTTGTGAAAGAAGCTGGGACTAAAAGAATAATGAGTTTTCAAAGATGATTGGAATATTGAGATCATCGCCGCTTCTACTCCACTTTGTATATCTCCAGTGACAGTCTCCACCTTGCATTGGATGACGAAGGAGTTTGGTATGAGATCTCCTATGTCAATTTTGCTCATTGCCTTGGATTCACCGAAGCCGATCGCCGTGACAAAGATCGATTCACAATGAAGCCTCGCTTCGGTGCCTCCAACCTAAACTTTTTGTATGATGAGGATGCAGACTTTGAGGAAGGAAGCACAAAAGGCATGAAGCCGTTCTTTGCCTGTCTCAACAGGCTTTTCAGAAGACGCTGCTCCCAAGGAAGGTGACGCCTCACATTCTCGTCTTATACAAGGAACCTCGCCGAGTAGAATGCGAGTTGGACAGCGTCCTTTTGATGTGTTTGATTTCATATGGAATGAGATCCGCTTGACACCAGAGCCGAAGAGAAGCCGTGGGTATGCTCCATTCATCATGCATATGATTGAGCACATTACTCACCAAAGATTTTGAGTATGATACCAAGCACACAGAGTGCAGATCGAGGCGATCAAGGCCCCGGCTCACTGCTAGGCGTGCTTCGACTAGAGGTGCTGCTACCTCCTCCTCCACAGCCTCCTCCTGCCGCAGCCAAAGGATCATCCTCTCCAATTCTCCGCGCCTTAAAGTCCATCTTTGTCTGTGCAAGGGCAATGCAGCAAGCACAAGAAGAACACCAAAAGACTAAAAGACATTCAGAGGCATCTGAATCTGGAGTGTTCAGAGGATGAGGAGAGCGATGAGGAGGTTGAAGATCCTTTTGCTCCAGCGCCTGCAGCCTCAGATGAGTCCGAGGACGATGAGGAGTCCGGCTCTGATGATGCTTCCGAGGAGTCGGACTAGTCTTCTCTCTCTCTCTCCTTGTTCTCCTTTCTGGTGCTTGATGCCAAAGGGGGAGAAGAGAAAGAAAGCTTACCTCGTTTTATCAGTTTTATCATCCTTCGATTAGTTCCATTTCCAAACTTTGTTATCATATGAACTTGGGACTTGTTACGCTTGATAGTATGCTTTACTTATGCTCCGTTGGATGATTGTCTCTATGAATGATTTAATATTAATGGTTATTCAATATTTAGCTTCCATAAGTGCTTATTTCATTATATACTCAGTTTTGGGGGAGTTCCTGCAAAATTTCCTTTTAAAATTGTGCTTTTGCGATGTTTTCCTATCCATTGCACATCTTTAGGGGGAGCTCAACCAATACGAAATTCTATTAATATCCTTTTATCTGTAAGCTTTAATCGGGTTGTCATCAATCACCAAAAAGGGGGAGATTGAAAGTGCATCTAGGCTCCTAAATTGGTTTTGGATGATTAATGACAAACGATTATACAGGACTAATGTCTTCAATGAGTTTGTGAACAGGTAAAAGAGTAAATGTGAGATTCTCTACATGCGAAGGAAACCCTCAAACGAATTCAAGCTAGTAAAACGGCTTCGTAATTTAATTTTTCTATGCTTTGTGTCGTAGGAATGCCGTACTATTAAGAGGGATGCATCGTAGATGATCTAGAGTAGTCTCTATGCTCAGATGAATGTTACTTCAAATCTTATTGAGATCCTAAGTCATCGTGCATGCACCGGAATGTGTTTTTATCTAAGTTCAAGTCGGACATTCCGATATTACATCGGAAGTTCCGATGTGACCGGACATTCCGATGTGCATGTTTGCTTCGATCCGATGCGTAGAAGATGTATCGGAAGTTCCGATATTTACGATCGGAAGTTCCGATACGTTGTAAAGCTTTCTAGGGTGCTCTGTAAAGATCGGAAGTTCCGATATTTAACATCGGAAGTTCCGATGTGTTCTAACCTGAAAAAGGAGCTCTGGATTGATCGGACATTCCGATATATTGATCGGACTTTCCGATGATTAAGTCGGAAGTTCCGATGTTGATATCGGATAGTCCGATGTGGACTTAGAAGCATTTTGTCAAGGGCATTTCTGGGAACATCGGAAGATCCGATGTTGATATCGGAAGTTCGATGCATCTTGTGTAACAGCTAAAGTGCGCCGAAGTTACGATTATTTGTACATATCGGACATTCCGATGTTGATATCGGAAGTTCCGATATGCAAATTGAGTGGGAGTATAACGGCTAGTTTTTGCAAGAAACTATAAATACCCCACCCTCTCTCATTTGAGGGTTACACACTCTATTTGGCAGTAACTCTAGTGCACATTGAGCCCTCTCTAGTCTACTTTTGAGCCCTCCTCTTTGATCTTAGGGATCATCCAAGGAGTGAGGACTAGAAGTGAGATTTGGAGCTAGAGTGAAAAGGAAGTGTCTTCCATCTTGAGCATTAGAGTGTTCCTCCAAGATCGATCAACGTGCATTTGTTACTCTTGGAGGTTGAAGGACTCCTAGACGGCTAGGCGTCGTTCACGAGCTCCCAAGGATTGTGGGTTGCCGTGAAAAGTTTGTGAAGGCCGGCTCCGCCTCCGAAAGGAAAGGAACCAAATAGTGGAACCAAGCCTCAAGTGTGACCGAGGTTTGGGAGGAAAGGGTTGGAAAAGACCCGGCTCTTTGGAGCTTCCTCAACGGAGACGTAGGATTCCCTCAAGAATCCGAACTCCGGGATCAAATCCGCGTCTTTGCCTTCCTTACTTAAGCTTGTCTCTTTATTTAGTCGTATTATCGTTCTTAGACTGCTTCTCAAGTTCATTCTCTCAATTATTAATTGTCCGTGTCAAAAGTAGATCGGACATTCCGATCTGGAATCGGAAGTTCCGATTACATCGGAAGTTCCGATCCAATTCCGGAAGTTCCGATACTCTTTCCGCTGCGACAAATTTAGTTTAAATTTTAAATTGCCTATTCACCCCCCCCCCCTCTAGGCAACTTTCTCTTCTTTTCAGAAAAGAATAACAATTCAAACGGGAACAGCCGAAGACAGGAGTTCAAAAGCATTCGGGAACTTCGAAGATCACCTGGGAGGAGGGCAAGCCAAATGAAAGGACTTTGGGCATCCCCCACAATCCAGCATGGAACTAGAGGCAAAGAAGTCATTCAACCACCTATCCAACACCTCCACTGGGACTCTCGCGGGCAGCTCCCGAGTGAGGTCTGATCGCCCCAAATATTCGAACCCCGGGTGAACACGCTGCTTAATTGGTTGAACACGGCAGATGAAAAAGTTAGCGGCAAGACCCACTTCGTGCAAGCCGACATTCTTCAAATGATGGATGATGGCCATGAGCTCTCCAACTTGGTCTCTGTCGGAGTGAGGAGGAGGCTTAGTCCAAGAAACTGAAACCGAGGGTCTTCGCCCGGACAAGGTTGGGAGGCATGGCTCGAGGTTAGAATAGTAAAACCACTCTTGGTGCCAGCCCTTGTTAGAATATTGGATGGGAATAGCAAAATAGGATTTCCTCAGCCCATCCCGCAAATGAAGACCAGCACCCCCAACCAGATTGGGGGCATTCTTGTTCGGGAAAGGCTTAAGGAGAAAGAGATGGCGGAAAAGGCTAAAGTGGGGACGAATGCCAATGTAGGCTTCACAAAGATACATAAAGACAGCAATCTAAAGAATGGAGTTGGGATTGAGGTGGGTCAGCTCGATCCCATAATAATGGAGAAGGCCACAGAAGAAGGCGCTAGAGGGTAAACTGAACCCATGCCAGAAAAAATATTCAAAAACGACGATCTCCTCGGGACGAGGGGTAGGGGAAGACTCACCCGCCACCGAGCGAGCCTCGATCAGCATCAAAGAAGGAAGGACCCCAGCAGAGACCATAGCATCCAAGCGCTCTTCCGTCACAACCGAGACGGCCCAATCTTCCGGCGCAGGCGACGCGTCAGGCGCGATGACAGCGGAGGACACCATTTCAAAAAACAAAGAAAGGAGATAGAGGACGTTGGGCCAAGCGGAGAACCCTAAGAAGCGCCACACCAAAGGCAATAGCAGAAAAAAGGAGAGTGAGGAAAAGGGAAGACCGCCCCTTCCCCCGAAAACCGCATTAAATGTGTTGTGGGGTGCTAGAGAACCACCCTCGGGCGAGGAAAGCGGAACTTCCTTTCCCGCAAAAGGAGCAATGCAGACCTAAAATCACGCCCCCAATCCGGATCCAGCTGAAAATTTTGGGTTCAGACAAAGTCAAAGCTTCTCTTGGACACCTCCGACCGGGGCACAAGGGCATCGGATAGGCAGCGAAGGTGGGACCGGGTGTGATTACCATTCAGCCAGCGTCCTATTGGACGCGACTTAGGTGCGCCCAAAGTTGGGCTGATCACCAGCGTCATATTGGATGCAATCCTGATGCGCCCCAAGTCGGGCTGATCAACAGCGTCCTATCGGATGCAACACAGGTGCACCACAAGTCAGGCTGATCACCAGTGTCCTATCGGATGCAACTCCCACATTGCCCTAGCCGCCGCCCCTCCCTCTCCTCCTCCACACGCCCTCCCCCTTGCGCCCTCCCCTTGCGCCTCACCTCCCTCCCTCACCTCTCCACCTCCCTAGCCGTCCTAGGGGAGATCCTCACCCCTCGATCCCGCTGTCCTCTCCATTGGGAAGCTCCACGATGAAGAGATCTGGCGGATTCGGAGCGAGGAAGGAGATCGGGAGAACCGGGAGGAGATCTTCGGCGTTCGTCGGTTCGTTGATCGTCGGGCGGAGGTATGGCTATGGGTAAACCTTGGGGATGGGCTAGGTGTTGTGCTAGAGGGTGTTTTGGTGCTTTTAGATCAAAAAGTGGTGCTGCAATTAGATGGAATTGGTGAAACCTAGTGTTTGCTTAGCGTTCAGTTTCGGGCAGATTAGGCACACGACCTAGGGTTTGAGTTTTCGCAATTTTAGATCGGAATTTGGTCGGACGCCTGTTGATAAAGTTGTAGATAACTTCAATACCTTTAATTGGACACCAAGAACGTCTAATTCCGCCCAGCCGTTTGACAGTAATGGTCATTTTACCAAACGTGTTCAAAACTGTGACGTGATTGGGACAGATCGTGTTGATCTGTAGATTGGGCAATTTTAGAAGCCGTATCAGCTTTTCCCAATACTTAGAAAAAGATGGGAAATTTCCTAAGCTACGCGATGATGTACTCGTTTACTTAATTTGGAGACCTAGAACTCAAGTTATGCTAGTTTGAAGTCTGTTTTCCCGGAGGACAGATTCTCTGTTTTTCGGCTTTAGGAGTAGTTTGCGAAGTCGGGGTAGATGAGCGATTGTATACTATTTTGTGGGCACGGTTTGAGTGTGTGGTATCTATGTGCAGGTGGTGTGACCCTAGGAGTGCCCTCATCCTCTCGCCAATCCGTCGCCCGCGGTTAAGGCAAGTGTATTGTAGTGGTTATGGCTTAGGGTGCCATAGTGTTTGACATTGAGATAGTTTACATATGTTTATGATATGATGCCATGATTGAATCTTGCATGTGACATGATGAAAATGATTAGTTGAGTTTATGTGCAAGTTGTTTATGTTTATGTCATATGTGCATTCATAATGGAAGAGGCGTCCCATGCTGATGCGGGCCTCTGTGTTCACACGTAGTGAACACGAAAGACCTACCTCGTAGTCCCATCCACGGTTGTGCATGGGAGCGAGTCAGTAAGAGTAGCCACCCTCCATCTACGGGATGGAAGGGGAAAGGGGGTGCACGCCGACGGGTGTGCACTCGGCAATACCTGTATGTGCTTCGAGGAGATATGTGCATTGCATTGCATACATGATGATGATAATGAGATGTGTACAATGATGTTTGGACATGATTATGAAGTTGAATATGTACTTATGTCATGATGGTGATTCCAATTATGATATGTAGTGATGTTTGCATTGAACTGTCCTTTCTGTTCCGTTGCAATATACTTGCTGAGTGATGAACTCACGCTTTTGCTTTTATGTTGCTTTTAGGTACCATGAAACCGGCATGCGGGAACGGGTTTAGCTACACTTATACATGTAGTTTCACACATGTCAACAATTTACTCTTTTGGAGTCATGATAATAAGAATAGTGCCATGCAATTTGGTGTATGGCTTGGTTTCGAACTTAAGTTCGTCGTTTGCTTTGTTATAATTTGTGGAATGGTTGAATTCATTGTTTTAGACATAAGTGATGCTATATCAATTGTTATTACTACTTTAGATATTTCATATCATGCTATATCTTGTCTTATTATTCCTGTTGCTTCATTTCATGGAAAAACAAAGGAGATGCTGCCGAAATTTTCGGTTTTAGCATTTGCACCTTTGCTGTAATTTATCTTTATTTGTGGTATTTAAATATTGTTTAGCCTATGTTTGGTAACAATCAGGCATACTAGATGTCGGGGTGTTACAATCTCCCCCCCCCTCCCTATATATAAGAGGGGCGAGAGGACCCCAAGAGCGGAGGGACACAAAGAGAAGAACAAAGGAGAGCCATACAACATGTAATCCCAGAACACAGGACTAGGGTATTACCTCCACCGTCGAGGGCCCGAACCTATAAAATTCCTTGTCTAGTATTACCAACGAGATCCTGATCAACCGCCTTGCCCCACAAATTTACAACCCCCTAAGATTATTGCCGATACCAAACGTCGACAGTTGGTGCGCCAGGTAGGTGCAGCGCGAAGATCAATCCGAGTGATTTCGATGGCTTTCGAAGATGGCATCACCTTCGCTCCAAGCCAGGTTTTTTACATCAGAAGTCTACACTTCATCGCCAACGAGCATGGCTGTCGGGACCCGAATTTGCAAATCCGGACCCTCTGTGTATTCAGCACTAGTCCAGGATCACGCTAGTGCACACAGTCTCAACATTGGCAAATATCACAATCATACACATCGATAATAATAAAGTACTTTAATTAAGATAACCAAACTGGTTGCTCGACCTTATGGTCAAGTTACAAAAGTACGCCTCGCAGGGCTATGACTTATTCAAATAAAATCTGCAGTGGAATATATAAAGAAAACGCGTGGCGCAAACCAATATGCCACAGGCAACTGACTGGACTCGATCCCTAGTTCGACGGCTCCTCTTGAAACTCCTCCTCCAAAGCTGGTGTAGACTCTTCTTCAACTGATGTTGTATTGCGGCAAGGGTGAGTACTTGGTACTCAGCAAGTCATGCACAGGATGCAAATTAATATACTACATGCATGGCTTAGTACAAGGGAATGGCTCATGGTATAATTGCAGTAAAACAGCATTTGACAAGTATCATAAGTAGATTCGAAAGCAGTAAAGGCAAGTATAATATCAATAACTTTTTCAGGAGTTAAATAAACATCTTTCCCATTCCTAGTCCACATTTCCATCAACCTCATCAATTAACCAAACCAAACCTTCCAAGTCCAAGTTGTTTTCACGAAAGTCTAACCCTTGACTGTAATCCCCGAGCAATGTCCAATACCGCGGACACGGCTATTCAAATAGATTTTTCACTCTGCAGAGGTTATGCACTTTACCCACAAGATACAGCCAAACACCACAAAGGCGAGTGATCGTAACAAAGCCTTTCGGAAACGGCTAACTACGCAAGTGAACCTTTCCGGGTTTTGCCCTACACCATCCCTTCCCTTAACAAAGGCGAAGTATGGGACCGACATACCGTTGGACGGGTACCATGCCATCGCATCGGTACGCTTCCCCTTCAAGCTACACAAAGGGTGTAGTTGACACCCGAGGTATCACATGCGAGTTATTAGTAACTTACTCAACTAGGACCGTCCCATTCCAGTCATGTGGTTGCACAATTAACTCAGTTCAAAGGCTTGCAAGGTTAAGTCCTTATGTTGACCAGGGCAAGACTACCCGAAGAACCAAACCATCGCTCCCGATGCCATAACTGGCCCGCCCGATCATTTCTTGCCGCATGCCCCGGTCGAAAACTATTTATCAAACCCCTAGTTGATTACCATGCACCACGTGCCATCAACATCACAACACATGATACCTTTCCAAAACAGGTTCAATATATCATTAAGTCAATATTAACACTTGATTGTCCAAAATCATGTCATGAGCACGTAGCATGTCTAAGCAATATACTACAACGATCTAAATTCCCATGTTGGCAATTTAATAATGTCCAACTATTTAATCCTCAACTAGGGTGACAAGGGGTTCATGGCTGTAGGATCGAAGTATATGAATATAGCAATCAGAGGGGGGGTGAATGATTGTGCGGAAGCTAAAACCAAATTCTTGACCTATTAAAAGTTCACCCCAAAACAGAACCAAATAATTGCCTCGTTTTCGACAAAAACAGAATGATAGAGGTTTGGTAAAACGAGAATTCCCGGAGATCCAACCGTCGAAACGATCTGAAATTTGGACACAAGAAACTAGATTCCAATACGAATCGAACCCAAAAAGAATCAGCTCGATCGGACTTACGGATCAAAAGTTATGAGCTTCGCAAGCTTGCTGATCCAGAACTTGACGAGAATCAATCTAATCAAAACTTCAAGATTAAACAAGATCTTCAAAAGATTGATCAACTAGACTTTGAGAAACACTAGATCAATACCCTAGAGAGGTTTTTGATGGATCAAATCAAGATAAAACTTGAAGAACAAAAACCAATCTAGAACTAGAACAAGCATGCAAACAAGAACCAAAACAGAGAAAATCTTGTAGCGACGTGGTTAGTTCTTGTAGCACGCAAAAATCTTGGAAGAATTGATCTTTATTTCTTGTCTAAAATACTCTCATCAAAAGAGTACAAACCCTAAAACCAAGCTCAAAGCTTGATGCGCTCAGCTCTACTTGGTTGGATTGCCCTTCAACAGGAGACAACCCCTCCTATTTAAAGGACCAACCCACAAGGAGTTCTGAATACAATTCCTATTCCCTAGAAGGAATCTGTATCCAACACAACTCTACTTGGCCCAACCAGGCCGAGTACAACTCTTGCACGCGTATGGTAACCCTTCCATACTCACGTGACTAACACTTTGCACGCGTATGGCCACCTGCCATACTCACGTGACTAACACTTTGCACGCGAATGACCTCCTGCCATTCTCACGTGACTAACCATTCTTCATGTGCACCATTCTCTTAGCCCGAACGTCCCGCATGACATCCTTGACCACCAAGACCTTGGTTCCTCCAGAACCTAGTCCCGAACCTCAGCTCCTCCATGAACCTAGTTCCGGTCCCGTCATCGACCACGTTCGTCTTCGAGCAATACCGCACATGAACAAACCACAAACAATTCCGAGCACAAGTCCACGACTTGACTCACATTAATCCATGCAACTACTCACACGAGCATTGCATAAAATCCACTTCAAAATAAGCATCATGAAATTCTCACAAATTTCATAAACTCAAAATTAAATTCAAATTTCAATCTTAAAATCGCTCAAAAACCCATTCACGACGGACCAAAAAATTTGGTCCGCTGCATATGTAAAACTTACTGCTTTTTCAATAACTTGGTTTGGCACAACAACCTTCAAAACACATTTACGCATGCACCAAAAAAGTTGGTCTGGTCGTACATGGGAAAACGAGGTTGTCAAAAACATGTTTACAAAGGACCAAGAAAGTTGGTCCGTTGTACATGGGAGAATGAGGTTGTCAAAGCATGTTTACAAAGGACCAAGAAAGTTGGTCCGTTGTACATGGGAGAATGAGGTTGTCAAAAGCATGTTTACAAAGGATCAAGAAAGTTGGTCCGTTGTACATGGGAAACTTATCGCTTTCTTTAAGTTTGGTCCGCGCCAAAGCGAAACTTATCGCTTTCTTGTCAAATTGTCAAACACATGCACAAGCACATTTTGCAAATCCAATTCTAAGTTAATTTTTCAGTTCAAAGCCAATTTTTCAAAGACATGATTTCACAATCTCCCCTTGATGAAAACATTGGCAACACTACTTAGAATTGAACATTTGGCATTCACTTTACAAAAGATTTTGAAATCCAAAGGATCAAAGACCAAAGTAAGAAAACACAGAATTCCCTTTACCAAAAGCAAAACAAAATCTCCCCGAGAATGAAAAAGTGTGTGAATGTGCAATGCGCCCAAAAATTCCAAAATTCTCCAAACTTCTCCCAAAATTCTCAAATTTCCAAACACAACTCCCCTTTTTCTTCTCCCCTTTTTCATTAAACTTTTCAACAATTCCCAATTTTCTCCCCTTTGACAATGGATTCATCAAGAGTACAAAAGAGAGAACATGTTTAAAATTTTCTTGTAGCAATGATTTCACAAGGAGAAACAAATGAGTGCCAAGATAGAAGAGGATGAGCTCATTTGATCATATAACCTTATATATCACATAATATGCAAAATACATGATATTAATGTGATTTTTAACAAGTTAGGGAATGACATGTATCTCAACCTCAATTCTCACAACTATAGCCAAGTACTGAAGCAAGATCTCAAGAAAAGAACAAAAGCTCAAAAATTGAAGCAACTAACAACTCAAGGCGAGCAAGTGATTTCAACTCCAATCTAGTAGACCAATTTAATCTTTAAACAGTAAACTGCATGTGGCATGCTTGAAGCATACTTCTTTTATTTCCTTGGATTGGCATGCTTGAAGCATACATCTTGTTTTTGAGGGAATGACATGCTTGAAGCATATATCTTATCTTTTTAGGGAAAGCATTCCTGAAGCTCATAACTCGAGGCTTTTGCTTTTAACAACCCTTTTTTATTGATTCCCTTTTCTTTTCATTTTTCTTTGAAAACATGCAAAAGTGATTAAAAGGTCTTATGAAAGAGTAAAGCTAAAACAGACTTGCTTCATAGCCCAATTTTGTCAAGAAGATTCAATATCAAGCCTAGAAGAGTAAGATATCACAAAGTATTTAGCTATAGGCAATCAGACCAAGGAATTTCGCAATGTCATTTTTAGTTCAAGTGGAACAATTTAGATTATCATATATTAGCACAATTACACAATATATAAAGAAATATGATAAAGTGAGCTCATAAAGTGAAAGAACTTGGCAAAGAAACTCCCCCTCAAAACAATCCCATTGGATGAACAATTCCAAGTTCTCCCCGAATAAAAGCAAAACGAGAAGAAGACAAAGGTTTTGTGAAAATGTCCGCCAATTGATGTTCAAGATCCACATGATGAAGCACAATGTTGCCTTTTTCAACATGATCTCTAAGAAAGTGAAATCTGATGTCAATGTGTTTTGTTCTAGAGTGTTGCACGGGGTTCTTAGCAATGCAAATTGCACTAGTGTTATCACACAAAAGAGGAACACTATCCAAATTAACCCCATAATCTTTTAGTGTAGCTACTATCCAAAGAATTTGAGAACAACAACTAGCAAGCAGCCCACATATTCAGATTCAAATAGCTTGATTGTGCAAATGAAGATTGTTTTCTAGATGACCATGCAATGAGAGAATTTCCCAAGAAGTGACATGAACCAGAAGTGCTCTTCCTATCAATTCTACATCCTCCAAAATCAGCATCGTAAAAAGATCTCAAACTAATGCATGAGGAAGCAGAAAGCCAAATGCCAAAATCTTGAGTTCCATGAAGATACCTGAAAATCCTTTTGATGCCTTGTCGATGTGAAGCACGTGGGGAAGCTTGAAAACGAGCACACAAGCATACAGCAAATTGTATATCCGGCCTTGATGCGTTGAGGTACAAAAGTGAACCTATCATACTTCTATATTCCTTTTGATCAACCGGCTCACCATCTTCATCGTGGTCAAGTGCGCAAGTGCTCTCCATGGGTGTCATGATCGGCTTGTCGCTTTCCATTCTAAAGCGATGTAGCAAGTCTTTCGTGTATTTACTTTGATGTACAAAAGTACCATCCTTCGCTTGCTTGATTTCAAATCCCAAAAAGTATGTCAACTCACCCATCATACTCATCTCAAACTCCTTCCTCATTGTTTCGAAAACTCAGACACTAAAACATGAGATGAACCACCAAAGATAATATCATCAACATAAATCTGAACGAATAGTTGATCATTGCCTTGCTTGAGTAAAAAGAGAGTTTTGTCAACCTTTCCCATTAAAAAGCCTTTTCAAGTAAAAAGGTTTTTAGCCTATCATACCATGCTCTAGGTGCTTGTTTCAAACCATACAAAGCTTTTGATAGTTTGAACACATGATTTGGAAACTTTGGATTTTCAAAACCAGGTGGTTGCTTGACATAAACCTCCTCATTTATGTAGCCATTAAGAAAAGCACTTTTCACATCCATTTGATACAATTTGAAACCTTTGGATGCAGCAAAAGCTAAAAGGATTCTAATGGCTTCAATTCTAGCAACAGGAGCAAAGGTTTCATCAAAATCTAAGCCTTCAATTTGAGTGTAACCTTGAGCAACCAATCTAGCCTTGTTTCTAACAACAACACCATCCTCACTTTGTTTATTTTTGAAAACCCATCTAGTTCCAATAACATTAAAATCTGGAGGAGGTGAGACAAGTTTCCAAACTTTATTTCGTTCAAAATTCTCTATTTCTTCATGCATGGCATTGATCCAAGATTCGTCGATAATGCATGAGATATATCTTTGGGTTCAAAAGAAGCAACTAAAGCGGAATGAGCATGAGTGTCAGAATGAATAAACCTGGATCGAGTGACTCTCTCATTTAGGTCTCCAATCATTTGTTCAGATGGATGCATTTTTTGAATGTACAAGGGAGCATTGGCTTTTGAGACTTCTCCTTCTCCTTCTTCATTTTCAGCATGTACAGATGATGTTGTAGCTTGAGGATGGTTAGCTGTAGGTGATGTAGTAGTAGGTGCCAAAGGTGCTACATCTTGTTGTGCATTAGGAAGAGTCAAGACCTCATCTTCAACATCATCATCATCTTCAAAGATTTTCTCCCCCTGAATGTATGCGCCTGTACCTGCATCACTTGGACTAGTGCCTGGACTAGCCTCATCAAAAGTAACTTCACAAGTTTCCACAATTTTGTTAGTCTCCAAAACAAGCACACGATAGCCACGAGTATGAGCAGGATATCCAACAAAAAAACCATCCATTGATCTAGCTTCAAATTTATCAAGATTTCCAGATTTCAAGACAAAGCATTTGCATCCAAAAACTCGAAAGTGAGAAACAGAAGGTCTATGTCCAAACCGAAGCTCATATGGAGTCTTACCCAATTTTGATCTCAAAACACACGGTTTGAAACATAACAAGCGATTGAAATAGCTTCACCCAAAAGTTCCGAGGAGTGTGATGTTCATCTAACATGGTTCTAGCCATCTCAACCAATGTTCTGTTTTTCCTTTCAACTACACTATTCTGTTGAGGCACTCTAGGTGAGGAAAATTGATGATCAATTCCTTTTCAAGACAAAAGTGATTAAAAGAAGCATTTTTGAATTCAGTTCCATTATCACTTCTAATAGCTTTGAGAGCTCCTGGATGATCAATAGAAAGCCTAAGAACAAGACTTCTAAAATGACTAAAAGCCTCATCCTTAGATGCCATAAAGTATACCCAAGAGTATCTAGAAAAATCATCAACAATCACAAGCACATACCATTTGCCTCCAAAGGATTGAACTCGAGATGGTCCAATGTATCAAGATGTAGAAGCTGTCCCGAGCGCTTGTCATCACCATGGTCCGAGGTGGATCTGAAACAGCAATCATCATACCATGTCTACAAGAAGAACATACTAGATTGCTATCACTCTTAAGCTTAGGCAAGCCACGTATAAGATCTAAACCACTTATACGAGTAAGATGATCAAAACCAACATGACCAAGTCTACGATGCCAAAAGAATAAATCTTTAGAAACATTGGCGATTAGACACCTATGCTTAGAAGAAGGTGATGCATCAAAATCAGCTTTAAAGACTCTTCCAAAACGAGAAATTTTGAACACAAGATCACCTGAAGCATCTAGCACTTTGCATTCATTTTTCTTAAAGCTTATCTCAAGATCTTCATCAAGCATTTGAGAGACAGAAAGCAAGTTATATTTCAAGTTTTCAACAAGAGAAAAAATTTGGTCTAAAAATTAAATAAAATTCAGCATTAGGTAGATCTTAATTTTATACAAATTTAGAAATTTGAATCACCCAAATCGGAGTTAAATTGCAAAAGTTATAAGCGTTTGAAGTTTGAAATCATATTTGAATTCATTAAACCGAATTAAATAAATTATTTCTTTTCGGAAAACGATTTATTGCGTCAGCAGTGACACATGTCGGCTTCTTATTGGTCGACTGGCGTCAGCTAGTCCATGGACTCGGCCCACGGTTCGGCTCGGGTCCACCGTGGACTCGGCCCACGGCTCCACGTGTCGCTGACACGCGGGCCCCATCGGGTGACGTCAGCGCTGACGTCATCGCGCGGTTCGGCCGAGCGGGCTGACATGCGGGCCCCGCCATGACGTGACGTCATGGTGCGGTTGGCTATCCCGTTGACGCGCGAGCCCCACGTGACATCACGCATGACGTCAGCAGCGACCGCGGCTGACCGCGTTGCCTCGGCTCCCAGACACGTGGCGCGATCTGGACCGTTGATTTGAAAATCAACGGTTCCAATTGGATCCAATGCCGCACGTTGCGATACAACGCGGCTAATCTGGGCCGTTCGATTCGGATCAGACGGTCCAGATTGGATCGGGTTTTTGCCTCACCAAGGGTGGCGTGGCATGTCCCGGCGCGCGACACGTGGCGCGCCCTATGCTGTTGGATCTAGATCCAACGGTTGGGATTGAATCTAAAACCGTAACGTGGATTCGTTACGGGGTGACGTGGACGAACGTGGGCCGTTGGATCTTGATCCAACGGTCCAGATCTAATCTGGTTTCTACGGGTCCCGGGGAAACGTGTCCTCACCTTGGCGGTCGGATCTTGATCGGACGGCTGTGCGGGCTCGAGGGCGTCGATAGCGCGCGGCGGCGTTGGCTTGGCCAGAGAGGAGGAATACGACCAACGCGCCGGCGTTTGCTGGCTTCTTCGGCGAAGTGAGTTCTCCCTTCGGATGCGCCTCGGCCTGGGGGTCTCGGGACTGGGCTCAGCCGCGGCGGAGAGCGACGGACGGCGGCGGAAGGCTTTTCCAACTACGGCGAGCTCGTGCGGCCGAACGGCGGCGGCTGAGGCGGTATAAATAGTGGCCTCGGCTTCCGTGAAAAGTGCGGAGACCGAGGCCCACACGTGGGCGGCGGTGGAGTTCGGTGAGGACTCGGATTAGGTGACGTGGCTCCACGCGGGCTGTTTGATCTCGATCCAACGGTTGCGGGGTTTGGGCTCGGGTTCAGCTCGGGCGACGTGGTTGGCTCGGTCGGACTCGGGTTCGGGCGACGTGGTTCAACCTCAGCCGTTGGATCGTGATCCAATGGCTGCGACGTTAGGGTTTCGGCCGACTGGGTTCGGCTCGATCGGGTGACGCGGTCGGGTTCGGATCGGACTCGAGTCCGACTCGGGCTCGGTCGCATGAACAGTAAAACCAACTCGGTTTTTCCAGCGATTTAAATAACCAAATTAATTTCTAGAAATTCATTTAATTCAAGAATAATAGCAAAATACTCAGAAAATTCCAGAAAAATTCTAGAAAATATTTTAGGGCCTTTGGGACTCAAATAAAATATTTCCAACAAAATTTTATTTGCAATTTTGAATTCTTTAATTATTTCAAAAGGGAATAAATTCAAATTAAGTCCAAATAAATCCAAAGAAATTCCAGAAAATTCCAAAAATTCACCAAAGTGTAAAATAACATCTAATTTCATGAAAAACAAAAATTGGGGTGTTACAATGGCGCCCTCACCCCTTCGGACTCAGATCAGATCTGGTCCGAGGGCTTTCTGAATTTCCACTCGGTATTTGTGATTGGAAGCAGTCTTCCTGAATCACAAAATTGACGGGGACCCAAGGAGACCGAGATGGAGCTTGCTCCACATGAAGACGCAGACGACCACGGCCGGTCACTTCAAAATCGGGCACGCAACGTCAATGATGATGTCTTGCATGCTAGAATGGGGAACCAATCGGTTTCCTAAACTCCGCAGCAGAATATCATGGCCACCAAGACAATCCTTGATACCTTGGGACCCATGATCGAATCCGATAGCCCAGCCACACCGATCATGGCGCAAGTGAAAGCCATGGTAACGGCTGCGGTGATTCAGCACAACCAGCGGGGCAAGAAGACGAATCCCCCACGTACAGACGAAGAAACCCACACCGCTAGCAGTCGGACCCATCGTAGTCGGACGAAAAGCAGTCGGCACAAGTCCCCCTGCGGCAGGGATGTCCGCTCCATCATCCACCGCGACCTTCGCTAAGACCTTGATGCTAGAAGACGGGAGTGGGATGACGATGAGCGGCACCACCGCGACAATGACCGCGAGCGTTTTGGCATTGATCATGACCAAAACAGTCGGCATCTCCGCAATCTGGCCTCGGACTACGGTAACCACAAAAGCCAACATAGCCCGCACCGAGATTGTAGGATCGAAAGAAACGAATTTAGTAATCAGAGGGGGGTGAATGATTGTGCGGAAGCTAAAACAAAATTCTTAATCTACTAAAAGTTAACCCCAAAACAGAACCAAATAATTGCCTCGTATTCGACAAAAACAGAATGATAGAGGTTCGGTAAAACACGAATTCCCAGAGATCCAGCCGTTAGATTGATATGAAATTTGGACATAAGAAACTAGATTCCAATACGAATCGAACCCAAAAAGAATCAGCTCGATCGGACTTACGGATCAAAAGTTATGAACCTCGCAAGCTTCCTGTGACAGAAGATGACGAGAATAGATCTAACTAGAATTGTAGCTCGCCGAAAGATTTGAAGAACTTGATCTTTATTTCTCCTTTATTTTGTCTAAAGTACCCCAAACAAAAGAGTACAACCCTTAAGCTTGCTCAAAGCTTGATGCCCTTCAACAGGAGACAACCCCTCCTATTTAAAAGAGCAAAACACAAGGAGTCATGAATACAATTCCTACTCCTAATCCTAGAAGGAGTCCTACTCCTAATCCTAGAAGGAGTCCCACTCCTAATCGTCGCCGGGATTTGAGTTTTGAACCAGAAGACTTTGTATACCTCAGAGTTACGCCTCTCAGGGGAGTTAAGAGGTTCCATGCCAAAGGGAAACTCGCACCCTGTTATGTTGGACCATTTAAGATTTTGAGCCGCAGAGGCGAAGTTGCTTATCAGCTGGAGTTGCCACAGTCGTTAGCAGGAGTACATGACGTATTCCATGTGTCCCAGTTGAAGAAGTGTCTCCGAGTACCTGAGGAACAGACGCCGCTAGAGTCAATTGAGTTGCAAGAGGATTTGACTTACAAGGAGCATCCCGTGAAGATTTTGGACACTATGGATCGAGAGACCAGAAATAAGTCAACCCGTTTCTGTAGAGTTCAGTGGAGCAATCATGAAGAAAGCGAAGCGACTTGGGAGCGCGAAGAGGATTTGAAGAAAGAGTTTCCGAACCTATTCCTTAGTTAGCCCTGAATCTCGGGGACAAGATTCTATTAAGGGGGGGAGGTTTGTAACACCCCAAAATTTTGTTATTCTTAAATTCATGTGTGATTTGGCACTTTGGAGAATTTTTGGAATTTTCTGGAATTTATTTGGATTTATTTGGAATTTATTTGAATTTATTCCATTTTGAAATAATTAAAGAATTAAACTTTGCAAATAAAATTTTGTTGGAAATATTTTATTTGAGTCCAAAATGATCCAAAGTATTTTCCAGAATTTTTCTGAGTCTTTTGATATTTTTAATGAATTAATTGAATTTAAGGAATTATTTTAATTATTAAATCATTTGGAAAATGCGAGTGGGTTTGTACTGTTCATCCGACCGGACCCGAGTCCGAGTCCGACTCGAGTCCGACCCGAGCCACGTGGTCGAGCCGAACCCACTCGGCCGAACCCTAGCCACGTGACCGTTGGATCGAGATCCAACGGCCGTGACGGCGCCACGTCACGCGAGCCCGATCCGACCGGATCCGGGTCGGACCCGTTCGCGCCAAGCCATCGTGGTCGTTGATCACGCCACGCGACGGCCGGTCATCGCCCCCCGATCCGGAGACCTCGCCGCCGTTGCTCCGCCGCTGCTGACGGATTCGCGCTATAAAAGCCGTGGACCCTTCCCGAGGACCGCTGCTTGACGCCGCGCTGTGCCCTAACCCACGCCGCAGGAAACTCCTAGCGCCGCCGCAATTCCTCAGAGTTAAGAACGGCCGCCGTGTGTTCTTCGTTCTTCGCCAAGAAACTACCAGCGCCCGCCGCCTCGTGGTCGATCCGCAACCCCCGCGACGCAGGCGAACCTGGTGCGATTTCATCTCACGGAGGCCTCGGAAATGCCGCGGAAGGTCGCGCCCTTGTCTCCGTGAGCTCGAGCCCCGCCGCGCCGCCATCAACCGCTGGAAGCTCTGGACCGTCCGATCCCGATCGAGCGGCAACGCGAGCCCACGTTCTCCCCAAACCCTAGAATCCAGTTAGATCCGACCGCTTGGATCAAGATCCAACGGCCCACGATCGCCACGCCGCCCGTCTTGTGGATAACGTTACGGGTTAGGATCGTTTCCAACCGTTGGATCAAGATCCAACGGCCAGATTGACCGCGTTCACCCCAAACGCGTGAAGCATAGATCAATCCGGGCCGTTGATTTTCAAATCAACGGCCGAGATTGTGCCACGTGGACCCAAGCCACGCCACGCGCGCGCGCGTGAGCGCGTGTCTCTGACACGCGGGGCCCGCGTGTCAGCGGGACAACCGAACCGCACCATGACGTCACCGCTGACGTCACGGTGGGCCCGCATGTCGGCCGAGTTGGACCGCCGCGGGTTAATTGCGTCGCGTGACAATCGACATGTGGGGCCCACACGTCGCTGACACAAGGAGCCGTGGACCGAGTCCACGGTGAGACCCGAGCCGAGCGTGGACCAAGTCCATGGACCGGTGACGCCGAGCCAACCAATCAGCGGTTGCCACGTGTCCAGCCGACGCAATAATTAATTTCCAAAAAAAAAATGATTTATTAATTCGAAATAATGATTTCAGATTTTGTTTCAAACTTCAAACGCTTATAACTTTTGCGTTTCAACTCCGATTTGAGTGATTCAAATTTCTAAATTTGTATAAAATTGAGACCTACCTAAATATGAATTTTATTTAATTTTTGGACTAAAGTTTTTCTCTGTAAAATTATTTAATTGATTATTTAAACTTTAAATAATCATAACTTTTGCATTTTAACTCCAAATTTGACGATTCCAGTTTCTAAAAATTCATATAATTATGTTCTCTCTGTTTATGGATTTTATTTGGATGTTTGGATACTTTTTGCCTATTGTTTATTCGTGTATTTGCTATTTGCACGCTTTACGAGTAGACGTTGAAGTGCCGGAAGGATTCGAAGGAGAAGTATTGACTCAGGATCCAACTCAAGACCAAGAACAAGTACTTTTTGAAGGCAAGTTGTGCTTTGACCATGTTGATCCTATTTTGAAACTTATCTTGATTTAACCTATTGCATGCTAGTTCAATTAGAAAATACTTTATTTAAATATGGGGGATTAGATAAATACCAATTTGCTGTATGACACCTTGATTATTTAAATATGTGCCATGACCCTTGTCAACCTAGTTGTGGATTACTAGTTGGACATTATTAAATCGCCAAAATGGGTTTTAGACCGTTGTAGTATACTGCTTAGACCTGCTACGTGCTCATGACATGATTTTGGACAATCAAATGTTAATATTGACTTAATGATATATTGAACCTGTTTTGGAAAGGTATCATGTGATGTTGATGGCACGTGGTGCATGGTAATCAACTGGGGTTTGATAAATAGTTTTTCGACCGGGGCATGTGGCAAGAATAATCAGGTGGGCCAGTTGTGGCATTGGGGATGTTGATTTGGTTCTTCGGGTAGTCTTGCCCTGGTCACCCTAAGGACTTCACCTTGCAAGCCTTTGAACTGGGTCTAACGTGCAACCACATGTCTGTAATGGGATGGACCTAGTTGATTAAGTTGCTAATAACGTACCTGTGGGACCTCAGGAGGTCAACTACACCCTTTGTGTAAGTTGTACGGGGAGCGTCTGGGCCGAGGCCAGGTACCCATCTAACGGTTGATTGGCCTAAACTTCGCCTTAGCTAAGGGAAGGGTTAGTGTGCAATAACCGGGGAGGCTCACTTGTATTGTTAGAAGTTTCCGAAAGACTTTGTTACGGGAACTCACCTTTGTGGTGTTTCACTGTATCTTGTGGGTAAAGTGCATAACCTCTGCAGAGTGTAGAATCTATTCGAATAGCCGTGTCCGCGGTATTGGACATCGCTCGGGAATTACAGTCAAGGGTTAGATTTTCTCAAAAATAACTTGGATTTGAAAGGTTGGGTTGGATTAATAATGATGTTGATGGAAATGTGGATTAGTATGGGAAAGATGTTTATTAAACTCCTTGAAAAGTTATCTATGCTATACTTGTTTCTACTGCTTTCGAATCTACTTATGCTACTTATCAAATGCTGTTTACTGCAAATATACCTTGAGCTATTCCTTTGTACCAAGCCATGCATATAGTATATTAGCCTGCATTCTGTGCATGACTTGCTGAGTACCAAGTACTCACCCTTGCCACAATACAACACCAGTTGAAGAGGAGACTACACCAGCTTTGGAGGAGGAGCTCCAAGAGGATCCGTCTACTTAGGGAGAGAGCCCAGTCAGTTGCCTGTCGTATACTGGATGGCGCCACGAATTTATTTGATTTTCCGCTGCTACTATTTCTCTCTTAATAAGTTTCGCCCTGCGAGGCATACATTTGTAACTTGACCATAAGGTCGAGTAACCAGTTTGACTATTTAAATAAAGTACTTTATTAGTATCGAGTGGTATGATTGTGATATTTACCGATGTTAAGACTGTGTGCACTAGTGCGTTCCTGGACTAGTGCTGAATACACAGAGGGTCCGGATTTTCAAATTTGGGGTCCCGACAGTACCACTCTTGCACGCGTATGGCAACCCTACCATACTCACGTGACTAACACTTTGCACGCGAATGACCTCCTGCCATTCTCACGTGACTAACCATTCTTCATGTGCACCATTCTCTTAACCCGAACGTCCCGCATGACATCCTTGACCACCAAGACCTCAGTTCCCCATGAACCTAGTCCCGAACCTCAGTTCCTCCATGAACCTAGTTCCGGTCCCGTCATCGACCACATTCGCCCTCGAGCAATACCTGCACATAAACAAACCACAAAACGATTCCGAGCACAAATCCGCGACTTGACTCACATTAAACCATGCAACCACTCACAGGAGTGCATTGCATTAAATATTCTAAGAACACGGTTTTAAAACCCGAACCAAAACCTTTGCAAAAATCAAAAAGCCTATTTCACAAATGCAATACCATAATGAGCAAGAGCCAAAATATTCTCGAAAAGCATCTCAAATTGAATTATTTTATCCTTTTAGTGATAAGTAAAGCATTGAGCATTAACTTGGCTATATACACAAGAATAATCACCAAAGCTTTGTACTACATGATGCAATGTAAACAGGGGATTTTACTTGAGGTGTAAAGTCAAAATACCACTTATAAAAAAATCACTTGTAGGAACCAAAGTCAAGTAACCCAAAAAGAGATAAACTCAAGACTCCCCCTCAAATCAACCCATGGGGATGAATGATCCCAAGTTCACCGCGTAAGAAAGCAAAACGAGAAGAATCAAGCGGTTTAGTGAAAATATCAACAAGTTGAGCACCCGAATCAACAAATTTCATTTCAATAGCTCCTTTTTCAACATGATCTCTAAGAAAATGATATCGAACATCAATGTGTCCAAGAAAGAGAATTACTCAAGAAGTGGCATGAACCAGATGTACTTTTTATATCAATTCTACATCCTCCAAATTCAGCATCAGAGAAAGCTCTTAAACTAATGCATGAGGAAGCAGAAAGCCAAATGCCAAAATCTTGAGTACCACGGAGATACCTTAAAATCCTCTTGATAGCTTGTCAATGTGAAGCACGCGGGGAAGCTTGAAAACGAGCACACAAGCACACAAAGAACTCCAATTATCTCATCCTCAACAAAGATCATCATCTTCATCAACAAAGATACTCCCCCGAACATATGCACTGCACTGCACTATTTGGACTAGTGCCTTTTGCGAAAACAGAGGTGGAAGAAGCATCTTGAAAAATAACACTTTTAGCACGAGATGCACGAGTGAAGGAGGAGAACCAATTCTTATCATCGGACATGTGGTGTGAGCATCCGGAATCCACTAGCCATATGTTCTCCTTCCTCGCGTGAGAAGCCTACATATAAGTAGAAAGTGTCGAGGTCTCGGTACTGGGGTTAGAAATAAGATGTTTAGGAATCCAGTACTGAGACACACGACGCACAACAATAGGAACAACACGAGCATTCTTATGCACAAAGATAGATTTGTCTTTTCCCGTGTTCTTACCAACAAAAGGTGTTTGCATCACCTTAGGCACATAATGAGAAACAAAGCGTGCCTGTCTGAAATTAGACCTAGCCTTAGTTCTTTCTTTCTTTTGTTGTTTGGCTAGTCTAAAACAAAAATTAACCAAATGACCATCTTTCCCACAATGAGTGCAATTGTACTTAACATATGGTTTGGCATTAGAAGTAACTTTTGCACTTGAAATAGTGGGAGATAGAGTGCCGGCAGATTTAAACAAAGTTCTTTTAGGCTCATTATCAATTTTCACATTTTTGCTCTCAACAGGTTTAATGATAGTAGAAGCATAAGAGTTAAAACCTAAACCCTATTTGTTGGAGCTCACTTTAGATTGATCTAAAATCATGTTCAAATTTTTCTTCCCTTTAGTGAACCTAGAAAGAGAATCTTGCAAGTAGTCAACCTTTTTAGCAAGATTTAAACAATTACCACAAGGAGTGTCAATTTTAGCTTTCTTTTACGGCAATTTGAACACGAGTTAATTTCATGAGTGAACATGTCATTTGTTAATTGGGTAACTCTACAATTTGCATGTTTTAATTTCAACTCAAGAATTGAACATTTAGAGCAAGCAATTTGATCATGTAAACTATCAGTAGAGCAACCAATATTTTTCACAAGTTTTTCATTTTTTAGTTGTTCGGCATAAACTTGTTCTAGTTTAATCACATGTTCCTCTTTTAGAGACTTAATTTCAAATTTGAGATCTAAGCAAGTATCACAAATATTTTCAGAATTTGAATTTCTAAGATCAAAGTTTTCAGATTTTAGCATGGATAGATCTTTTTCTAAGTTTTTATTTTTGAGTGAAGATTTTCTTAAAGATTTTCTCAATATGACTAAAACTTCACAAAGCTCATCATACGAAGGCATTACCTCATCACCGTCATTGGAGGTGTCGTTGTCACTAGAATCACTAGTGTTCCCTTTTGCCATGAAGCACAGTCCGGTGAAATCCTTCTCATTCAGCTTCGTTTGCTTCGCTTCCTTCTCATCTTCAGTTGAGTCATCAATGTCGCTTAAGTCTGAGCGACCAATTGCCGCGAAGACTTTGTTGAGCATCTTCTTCATCCGTTGCTTATTTTTATCCTTGCTCTCTCTTGGCCGGAAGGACTTGGAGGAGTTGCTTTGCTCCTTCTCCTCTCTATCTTTGTTCTTGAAACAGTTAGCACGGATGTGCCCTGCCTTGCCGCAGTTGTAGCAGTGGATGGAGGCTCCTCTTCTCTCCCTTGATCTCATGTTCTCCTCTCTATCTTTGTTCTTGAAACAGTTAGCACGGATGTGCCCTGCCTTGCCGCAGTTGTAGCAGTGGATGGAGGCTCCTCTTCTCTCCCTTGATCTCATGTAAGCTGCATTGACACGCTTGGAAAGAAGAGCAAGTGTATCTTCTGGTATTTGATCTAGCTGCTCATCACTAAGAGCACTCAAAGCAGTAATGGAATATGATGATGAAGAACTAGTAGCATTATCATATGAAGAGGAATTAGCATTAAGAGCCATAGAGTTATCATTGGATGTTCTTGAAACAATGTCTATCTCAAAAGTCTTGAGACTAGAATATAGTTTATCCAAAGTCATTTCACTCATCTTGTAAGCTTCCCTAAAAGCAGTCACTTTCATTTGCCAGATTTTAAGATCAAGAGATGATAGGAAATGTCTAGCATTTTCAGAGTCAGTGTACTTTACATCTACAGCTCTAAGATTATTTAAGATTCTGTTAAAGCGAGCAAAACAATCATCTAGAGATTCTCCAGAGTTCATTTCAAATCTAGTGTATTCCTTTTTAAATTGATCTTGCCTAGCTTCTTTTACAGAGTCAGTGCCCTCATGATAATCTTGAAGAGATTTCCAAATTTCATGAGCAGTGAGTAAATGACAGACTATCGAATTCTTTTCTAGCAAGTCCTTGAAACAATATGTTTCTAGCTCTATTATTGTTTTCAACATCTTTTTCAAACTCGATTTTATCAATATCATCATTTGAAGGAAGCTCGTATGGAATGTTTACCTTGCGCCAAATAGCGTTACCTTGAGCTTGAAGGTATGCAGTCATCCGAATCCGCCAGTGGGGAAAGTCTGTGCCATTGAAGATTGGCGACTTGTTCGAGTATTTCTCTGTTGCCATAACTTACCGTTTACTAATCACCTGTTAAGATGGATTAGTAGAGCCAAGCTCTGATACCACTTGTAGGATCGAAAGACACGAATATAGCAATCAGAGGGGGGTGAATGATTGTGCGGAAGCTAAAACCAAATTCTTAATCTACTAAAAGTTCACCCCAAAACAGAACCAAATAATTGCCTCGTATTCGACAAAAACAGAATGACAGAGGTTCGGTAAAATGCGAATTCCCGGAGATCCAACCGTTAGATTGATCTAAAATTTGGACACAAGAAACTAGATTCTAATACAAATCGAACCCAAAAAGAATTAGCTCGATCAGACTTACGGATCAAAAGTTATGAACCTCACAAGCTTGCTGTGACAGAAGATGACGAGAATAGATCTAACTAGAATTGTAGCTCGCCGAAAGATTTGAAGAACTTGATCTTTATTTCTCCTTTCTTTTGTCTAAAGTACTCCAAACAAAAGAGTACAACCCTAAAGCTTTCTCAAAGCTTGATGCCCTTCAACAGGAGACAACCCTAAAGCTTGCTCAAAGCTTGATGCCCTAAAGATTTGAACTGGGTCTAACGTGCAACCACATGTCTGTAATGGGATGGACCTAGTTGATTAAGTTGCTAATAACGTACCTGTGGGACCTCAGGAGGTCAACTACACCCTTTGTGTAAGTTGTACGGGGGAGCGTACCGGGGCTGAGGCCAGGTACCCATCTAACGGTTGATTGGCCTAAACTTTGCCTTAGCTAAGGGAAGGGTTAGTGTGCAATAACCGGGGAGGCTCACTTGTATTGTTAGAAGTTTCCGAAAGACTTTGTTACGGGAACTCACCTTTGTGGTGTTTGACTGTATCTTGTGGGTAAAGTGCATAACCTCTGCAGAGTGTAGAATCTATTCGAATAGCCGTGTCCGCGGTATTGGACATCGCTCGGGAATTACAGTCAAGGGTTAGATTTTCTCAAAAATAACTTGGATTTGAAAGGTTGGGTTGGATGAATACTGATGTTGCTGGAACGGTGGATGAGTATGCGAAAGATGATTATTAAACTCCTTGAAAAGTTATCTATGCTATACTTGAGTCTACTGCTTTCGAATCTACTTATGCTACTTGTCAAATGTCACATCGCAAATATACCTTGAGCTATTCCTTTGTACCAAGCCATGCATATAGTATATTAGCCTCATTCGTGCATGCATGACTTGGTCGAGTACCAAGTACTCACCCTTGCCACAATACAACACCAGTTGAAGAGGAGACTACACCACTTTGGAGGAGGAGCTCCAAGAGGATCCGTCTACTTAGGAGCGAGCCCGATCAGTTACTGTGGTATCTTGGATGGCGCCACTAATTTATTTGATTTTCCGCTGCTACTATTTCTCTCTTAATAAGTTTCGCGCATGAGGCATACATTTGTAACTTGACCATAAGGTCGAGTAACCAGCTTTGACTATTTAAATAAAGTACTTTATTAGTATCGAGTGGTATGATTGTGATATTTACCGATGTTAAGACTGTGTGCACTAGCGCGTTCTGGACTAGTCTTGAATACACAGAGGGTCCGGATTTGCAAATTCGGGGTCCCGACAGAGGTGGTATCAGAGCCATACTGACCGTAGGCTCAACCCTAGCTAGAATGGTCGTAGTGAGGATAAAACCTATTTTCTAAAAGAATAAAATTTGTCAAGATAAGAAATGACATCTCGACTTATCCCTTCTCTCTTTTCTTATCTCTTGATGAATTTTTCCTTACCTTGTCACGATTTAAAAATTTCGAGTTCTTACGTAAGCACTCTTGTGACAGATGGAGGGAGAGTTCAACTACGTCGATCTGGAGGTTGGTCACGCCGCAGAGCTTTGGCATATGCTCTGCACTCTCGAGAGATTTTGAGAAGCCGCAATACCAAGTGGAAGTGATCGGACAAGCGAGGATTGATCAAGGCTTGTGACGTGAAGATTGAGGTACCTGCTAGGAAGAAGGGCCAGTGCAATTGCCCGATACACCGTGACCTTTGCCAGGAGGTCTACAATGCAGATGGGTATCCAAGAAGTATCACGACGGCAATGCGGCACATTACCCGTATTCACGCCAGAGTTGGAGAGCACGGTGTTCCGTTATCACCACAAGCAGCAATAACCTTCTTGACCCGGCGAGTCAGGATGAGGATGCCATGCTTACACAATTGGCCCGACGTGTTGTCGCCCAGGAGGATGTACTCGATGATACAAACAAAGAGCTACAGAAGGCCCGCAAGGAGATCACGGCAGAGAAGAATAGATGGCGGGAAGCTCAAGAGTATGTGTCACACCTTCTGCGAAGGATTGACGAGTTGGAGATGGCTTTGTACGGACTGTAACCAGAGCCAAGATTGAGCTACACGAGCCAGATCCGGAGGAGTCAGATCTCGATGAGGACACTGCTTCTTCGACTACCACAGATGACACAGTTGCTGGACACGGCAATCGTTTTGCACCTATGCCGCAGCATCCGTACCCAGGCCGTGGAGGTTTTCTCGATGAGTGAGCGTAGGTTTTATAGTGAGACTCCTTCGCCGAGTCGCGTCATAGAATAAAGAGTCACCTTTAGGCGTTAGACTCCAGTGTTAGTTCGATTTGGATTTTCATTGTTTGCTGAGTGTGCAGTATGTGTTGCAAGGCCCTTAGGCATTGTAAGCAGCCATACCAAGTTATTGATATCATTAATAAAGTTGGACCTTAAAGTTACACCTTTCACCCCGCATAAGTTCCATATTACTTGTCTATTCTTGTTTCCCCCTCATCTCTAAAACCTAGAGCAAATCGACAGATGGTGAACACCCGCGGAAACTTTGGAAGCAATGGAAGTGGTTCTCGCCCAGCAGAAAACCCCAATGATGGAGCACCTGCACCGCCACTGGATATGCAGAATTTCGGAGCTTTTCTTGCTGCTCAGACTCAGTTGATGCATGCTATGATGCAACAAATGCAACACGTCACTGCTCAGGCCACTGCTAATCAAGTTAATCAGGGACAGCGCCAGAATACAAGACTGTCAGAGTTCATGAGGACTCACCCACCCACTTTCTCTGGGAATGCCAATCCAATGGAGGCCGATGATTGGTTAAGGTCAATTGAGAGGAAGCTACACATAGGTCAATGCATAGGAAATGAGAAGGTACTCTACGCTTCTCATCAGTTGGAAGGAACAGCCGCTGAATGGTGGGAGAACTTCTGTGCCACGCAAAAGAACCCTCAAGATATCACTTGGGAGGAGTTCACAGCTGCGTTTCGTCAGTATCATGTGCCAGAAGGAATCATGGACCTTAAGAAGGAGAAGTTCAGAGCACTGAGACAAGGTAATCAGCCAGTGGCCGACTACCTGAACAAGTTCACACAGCTAGCACGCTACGCACCTGAGGATGTAGCGACAGATAAAGCCATACAGTCTCGCTTCATGAAGGGACTTAACTCAGGACTACAAGTAGGACTGATCACCCACACCTTTCCAGATTTCCAAGAATTGGTGAATAAGGCGCTTATTCTTGAGGACAAGCGCAAGGAACTGGATGAGAACAGGAAGCGCAGAATGCAACAAACAGGATCACGCCAGGAACGCAATGGCGTCTGAGAGTTGCACCAAATCAGTTCTTCAGATCCCAGCCACAAAATGCAACGAGGACACCGTCACTAGCACCAAGAACCGTCAATCAAAACTACTGCACTCGCCCTGGCTAGAAACGCTGCCTGTGCAACAAGAAGGAATAGTGAGACGCTGCTACAATCGCAACGAGCCAGACACTTTGCCAACAGCTTGTCCAAAGAAGACAAGCAGGAGTGACCCGATTCGCTTTAACTTGGGAACCACCCCAGCTAGGACGCCAAGATCAGTGAACCACGCCCTGCATCGTGGTGAGAGGCCGAGTCAACCATGTCACCGCAGATGCACTGCAGAATGCTACGGACGTCAGATCGGGTAAGTTACTTGTTAACTCGCACTCGCAACAGCTTTTGTTTGACTGAGCTTCAGATTCGTTTGTTTCGCAAGCCTTTGCTGCTAGAAACGATTTGGGGATTGCAAGACTTAAGTGCATGCTTTTAGTTCAAACCCTGGTTAGAACTCCGAATCGAAAGTAGGATGTTCCGGGTGAGAATACTAATAGATGGAATAGAATTCCTAGCGAACCTTATAATTTTGGAGACCTGGACCTTAGACGTTATTTTGGGAATGGATTGGTTATCCAAGCACAAGGTCGTATTGGATTGTGGACGAAGGACTATCTCGATTGAGAGCCCGTGTGGAAAGAAAGTGGAATTTCAAGCCACCGCAGCTTAGGGATGGACAGCTTGATGGTTAACAAAGACCAAGACAATCAACATAAAGGATGTCTCAAGAGTGAATGAGTACCAGATGTTTTTCCCGAAGATCTACCTGGTATGCCGCGACAGGGACATAGAGTTTGTGATAGAGCTTGTACTGCACAAAGACCGATAGCAAAGAGACCCTATCGGATGTCCACCGAGGAGTTGGTAGAGATGAAGAAACAGCTGGAAGAGTTGATGGAGAAAGGATTTATCAAACCGAGCTCGTCGCCGTGGGGAGCACCAGTTTTGTTTGTCAAGAAGAAGGACGGGAGTTTCAGGATGTGCATTGACTACCGTGCACTCAATGAAGTCACCGTGAAGAATAAGCACCCGTTACCCAGGATTGATGATTTGTTTGATCAGCTGAAAGGAGCCGGAGTTTTCTCCAAGATTGATCTGAGATCGGGATACCATCAGTTGAAGATCCGATCAGAAGATATTCCGAAGACTGCATTCTCGTCAAGATATGGACATTACGAGTTCTGATTATGTCCTTTGATCGATTTAATGCGCCAAAGATATTTCATGAATATGATGAATAAGGTGTTCATGGAATATTTGGACAAGTTTGTCGTCGTGTTCATAGATGATATCCTAATCTACTCCAAGACAGAGGATGAACATGCCGAACACTTGAGGCGAGTTTTGGAAAAGCCGAGGAACAAAGCAACTCTTCGCCAAGTTCAGTAAGTGTGATTTTTGGAAGGACAAGGTGGAGTTTCTTGGACACGTAATGACCGCAGAAGGAGTCGCCGTTGATCCAAGCAAAGTAGAAGCTGTGTTACATTGGGAGCAACCGAAGACCGTGACCCAGATCCGGAGTTTCCTTGGAATGGCAGGATACTATCGCCGTTTCATTGAAGGCTTTTCGACAATTGCAAGACCTCTTACGCAATTGCTGAAAAAGGAGAAGAAGTTTGCATGGACGTCAGAATGTGAGAAAGGATTTCAGGAGCTGAAGAAACGATTGACATCAGCGCCAGTGTTAGCTCTACTGGATGTTAATCAAAGCTTTGATATTTATTGTGACGCATCGCGCCAAGGACTTGGATGTGTGCTGATGTAGAATGGAAAGGTCGTCGCTTATGCATCAAGGCAGTTGAGGCCGCATGAGGAAAATTATCCGACGCATGACCTAGAGTTAGCTGCCGTAGTGCATGCCTTGAAGATATGGCATCACTATCTGATCGGGAACAGATGTGAAGTGTATACGGATCATAAGAGTCTTAAATACATATTCACCCAGTCAGATCTAAACATGAGGCAGAGGAGATGGTTAGAGTTGATCAAGGACTACAATGTTGGAATCCATTACCATCCCGGGAAGGCCAACGTAGTTGCCGATGCCTTGAGTCAGAAAAGCCATACTGTGAGTATGTTGCTAGCCACAAGTTAGGATGAGTTATGTGAGGATTTTCAGAGAATGAAGATTGAGGTGGTACCTAGCGGATTCTTGGCCGCATTGGAAGTAAAGCCTACCCTAGAGGACCAGATCTGAGAAGGACAGAAGGATGATGACAAGATCCGCAGGATTAAGTCCATCAAGGAGGAAGGCAAGGCAGAGGACTTCAAGTTGGATGAGCAAGGCACGTTATGGATGAAGGATCGGATTTGTGTGCCTAACAAGAAGGAGTTAAAGCAACTGATTTTGGAAGAAGCCCATGACTCCAAGTACTCAATTCATCCTGGAAGCGCCAAAATGTATCAGGATTTGAAGGAAAGATTCTGGTGGCCGAGCATGAAGCGTGAAGTAGCCGAGCATGTTGCATTGTGCGACGTATGCCGAGAGTCAAGGCAATGCATCGTAGACTAGCAGGATTGCTACACTACCATGAAAATACCTGAGTGGAAGTGGGAGGAAATCGGAATGGATTTCATTACCGGTTTGCCTAAGACTCAAGGAGGTTATGACTCCATATGGGTTATAGTGGATCGCTTGACCAAAGTAGCCCATTTTATCCCCGTGAAGACCACTTACTCGGGGGATAAATTGGCAGAGTTGTACATGATCAGGATCGTCTGTTTGCACGGAGTGCCAAAGAGGATTGTATCGGACAGAGGTACCCAATTTACCTCAAGGTTCTGGAATAAGTTGCACGAAGCCATGGGAACCCGTTTAAACTTCAAGATGTACCTATCATCCACAGACGGATGGACAGACCGAAAGAGTCAACCAGATTCGGAGGATATGTTAAGAGCATGTGCATTGGCTTATGCTACCTCTTGGGATAAGAGTTTGCCGTATGCCGAGTTCGGGCCAATAATAGATACCAAGTCGGGTTTCTGAGATGTCACCTTTTGAGGCATCAGATGGTCGACCTGTCGGACGCCATTGAATTGGAATGAGACCGGCGAGCGCCGTGTCTTCGGCCTGATATTCTTCAAGAGGTCAAGAGCAGATTGCCATGATTAGGGAAAGGTTGAAGATCGCCCAATCACGATGTAAGAGTTATGGCCGACAATCGTCGCCGGATTTGAGTTTTGAACCGTAAGACTTTGTATACCTCAGAGTTACGCCTCGTGGGAGTTAAGAGGTTCCATGCCAAAGGGAAACTCGCACCCCGTTATGTCGGACCATTTAAGATTTTGAGCCGCAGAGGCGAAGTTGCTTATCAGCTGGAGTTGCCACAGTCGTTAGCAGGAGTACATGACGTATTCCATGTGTCCCAGTTGAAGAAGTGTCTCCGAGTACCTGAGGAACAGACGCCGCTAGAGTCAATTGAGTTGCAAGAGGATTTGACTTACAAGGAGCATCCCGTGAAGATTTTGGACACTATGGATCGAGAGACCAGAAATAAGTCAACCCGTTTCTGTAGAGTTCAGTGGAGCAATCATGAAGAAAGCGGCGACTTGGGAGCGAAGAGGATTTGAAGAAAGAGTTTCCGAACCTATTCCTTAGTTAGCCCTGAATCTCGGGGACGAGATTCTATTAAGGGGGGGAGGTTTGTAACACCCCAAAATTTTGTTTTTCTTAAATTCATGTGTGATTTGGCACTTTGGTGAATTTTTGGAATTTTCTGGAATTTATTTGGATTTATTTGGAATTTATTTGAATTTATTCCATTTTGAAATAATTAAAGAATTAAACTTTGCAAATAAAATTTTGTTGGAAATATTTTATTTGAGTCCAAAATGATCCAAAGTATTTTCCAGAATTTTTCTGGAATTTTTCTGAGTCTTTTGATATTTTTAATGAATTAATTGAATTTCTAGGAATTATTTTAATTATTAAATCGCAGGAAAATGCGAGTGGGTTTGTACTGTTCATCCGACCGGACCCGAGTCCGAGTCCGACTCGAGTCCGACCCGAGCCACGTGGTCGAGCCGAACCCACTTACCAACCCTAGCCACGTGACCGCTGGATCGAGATCCAACGCCGCGTGACGCCACGCCACGCGAGCCCGATCCGACCGGATTCGGTCGGACCTGTTCGCGCCAAGCCATCGTGGGCCGCTGATCACGCCACGTGGACGGTCCGGTCATCGCCCCGATCCGAGACTCGCCGCGCCGTTGCCCTCCGCCGCCGCGTCGGACTCAGATTCCGCGTTATAAAAGCCGTGGACCCCCTCCCGAGGACCGTCGTTTGACGCCGCGCCCGTTGTCCTAACCCACGCCTGCAGGGAAACCCTAGCGCCGCCGCAATTCCTCGCCGTAGTTAAGAACAGCCGCCGTGTGTGTTCTTCGTTTCGCCAGAAACTACCAAGGCGCGCCCGCCGCCTCCGTGGTCGATCCGCAACCCCGCGACGAGGCGAACCTGGTGCGATTTCATCTCGCCGAGGCCTCGGAATGCCGCGCGGAAGGTCGCTGCCCTTGTCTCCTGAGCTCGAGCCCCGCGCCGCCATCAACCGCTGGAAAGCTTACGGACCGTCCGATCCCGATCGAGCGGCAACGGTGAGCCCACGTTCTCCCCAAACCCTAGAATCCAGTTAGATCCGACCGCTGGATCAAGATCCAACGGCCCCACGATCGCCACGCCGCCTGCATCGTGGATAACGTTACGGGTTAGGATCGTTTCAACCGTTGGATCAAGATCCAACGGCCAGATTGACCGCGTTCACCCCAAACGCGTGAAGCATAGATCCAATCCGGGCCGTTGATTTTCAAATCAACGGCCGAGATTGTGCCACGTGTACCCAAGCCACGCCACGCGGCGTGAGCGCGTCTCGACACGCGGGCCCGCGCGTGTCGGCCGGACAACCGAACCGCACCATGACGTCACCGCCGACGCCACGGTGGGGCCCGCATGTCGGCCGAGTTGGACCGCGACGGGTTAATTGCAGGCGTGACAGCGACATGTGGGGCCCACACGCCGCTGACACAAGGAGCCGTGGACCGAGTCCACAGAGACCCGAGCCGAGGCGTGGACCAAGTCCATGGACCGGCCGACGCCACCAACCAATCAGCGGTTGCCACGTGTCCAGCCGACGCAATAATTAATTTCCGAAAAAGAAAATGATTTATTAATTCGAAATAATGATTTCAGATTTTGTTTCAAACTTCAAACGCTTATAACTTTTGCGTTTCAACTCCGATTTGAGTGATTCAAATTTCTAAATTTGTATAAAATTGAGACCTACCTAAATATGAATTTTATTTAATTTTTGGACTAAAGTTTTTCTCTGTAAAATTATTTAATTGATTATTTAAACTTTAAATAATCATAACTTTTGCATTTTAACTCCAAATTTGACGATTCCAGTTTCTAAAAATTCATATAATTATGTTCTCTCTGTTTATGGATTTTATTTGGATGTTTGGATACTTTTTGCCTATTGTTTATTCGTGTATTTGCTATTTGCACGCTTTTACGAGTAGACGTTGAAGTGCCTAAGGATTCAAGGAGAAGTATTGACTCAGGATCCAACTCAAGACCAAGAACAAGTACTTTTTGAAGGCAAGTTGTGCTTTGACCATGTTGATCCTATTTTGAAACTTATCTTGATTTAACCTATTGCATGCTAGTTCAATTAGAAAATACTTTATTTAAATATGGGGGATTAGATAAATACCAATTTCTTTGTATGACACCTTGATTATTTAAATATGTGCCATGACCCTTGTCAACCTAGTTGTGGATTACTAGTTGGACATTATTAAATCGCCAAAATGGGTTTTAGACCGTTGTAGTATCTTGCTTAGACACCTTTCGTGCTCATGACATGATTTTGGACAATCAAATGTTAATATTGACTTAATGATATATTGAACCTGTTTTGGAAAGGTATCATGTGATGTTGATGGCACGTGGTGCATGGTAATCAACTGGGGTTTGATAAATAGTTTTTCGACCGGGGCATGTGGCAAGAATAATCAGGTGGGCCAGTTGTGGCATTGGGGATGTTGATTTGGTTCTTCGGGTAGTCTTGCCCTGGTCACCCTAAGGACTTCACCTTGCAAGCCTTTGAACTGGGTCTAACGTGCAACCACATGTCTGTAATGGGATGGACCTAGTTGATTAAGTTGCTAATAACGTACCTGTGGGACCTCAGGAGGTCAACTACACCCTTTGTGTAAGTTGTACGGGGGAACGTCTGGCCGAGGCCAGGTACCCATCTAACGGTTGATTGGCCTAAACTTCGCCTTAGCTAAGGGAAGGGTTAGTGTGCAATAACCGGGGAGGCTCACTTGTATTGTTAGAAGTTTAGAAAGACTTTGTTACGGAACTCACCTTTGTGGTGTTTCACTGTATCTTGTGGGTAAAGTGCATAACCTCTGCAGAGTGTAGAATCTATTCGAATAGCCGTGTCCGCGGTATTGGACATCGCTCGGGAATTACAGTCAAGGGTTAGATTTTCTCAAAAATAACTTGGATTTGAAAGGTTGGGTTGGATTAATAATGATGTTGATGGAAATGTGGATTAGTATGGGAAAGATGTTTATTAAACTCCTTGAAAAGTTATCTATGCTATACTTGTTTCTACTGCTTTCGAATCTACTTATGCTACTTATCAAATGTTTCATCGCAAATATACCTTGAGCTATTCCTTTGTACCAAGCCATGCATATAGTATATTAGCCTGCATTACATTGCATGACTTCTTGAGTACCAAGTACTCACCCTTGCCACAATACAACACCAGTTGAAGAGGAGACTACACCGGCTTTGGAGGAGGAGCTCCAAGAGGATCCGTCTACTTAGGAGAGAGCCCGGTCGGTTGCCTGTCATTATCTTGGATGGCGCCACGAATTTATTTGATTTTCATTTGCTACTATTTCTCTCTTAATAAGTTTCGCCTGCGAAATCATACATTTGTAACTTGACCATAAGGTCGAGTAACCAGTTTGACTATTTAAATAAAGTACTTTATTAGTATCGAGTGGTATGATTGTGATATTTACCGATGTTAAGACTGTGTGCACTAGTGCGTTCCTGGACTAGTGCTGAATACACAGAGGGTCCGGATTTTCAAATTTGGGGTCCCGACAGTACCACTCTTGCACGCGTATGGCAACCCTACCATACTCACGTGACTAACACTTTGCACGCGAATGACCTCCTGCCATTCTCACGTGACTAACCATTCTTCATGTGCACCATTCTCTTAACCCGAACGTCCCGCATGACATCCTTGACCACCAAGACCTCAGTTCCCCATGAACCTAGTCCCGAACCTCAGTTCCTCCATGAACCTAGTTCCGGTCCCGTCATCGACCACATTCGCCCTCGAGCAATACCTGCACATAAACAAACCACAAAACGATTCCGAGCACAAATCCGCGACTTGACTCACATTAAACCATGCAACCACTCACAGGAGTGCATTGCATTAAATATTCTAAGAACACGGTTTTAAAACCCGAACCAAAACCTTTGCAAAAATCAAAAAGCCTATTTCACAAATGCAATACCATAATGAGCAAGAGCCAAAATATTCTCGAAAAGCATCTCAAATTGAATTATTTTATCCTTTTAGTGATAAGTAAAGCATTGAGCATTAACTTGGCTATATACACAAGAATAATCACCAAAGCTTTGTACTACATGATGCAATGTAAACAGGGGATTTTACTTGAGGTGTAAAGTCAAAATACCACTTATAAAAAAAATCACTTGTAGGAACCAAAGTCAAGTAACCCAAAAAGAGATAAACTCAAGACTCCCCCTCAAATCAACCCATGGGGATGAATGATCCCAAGTTCACCGCGTAAGAAAGCAAAACGAGAAGAATCAAGCGGTTTAGTGAAAATATCAACAAGTTGAGCACCCGAATCAACAAATTTCATTTCAATAGCTCCTTTTTCAATATGATCTCTAAGAAAATGATATCGAACATCAATGTGTCCAAGAAAGAGAATTACTCAAGAAGTGGCATGAACCAGATGTACTTTTTATATCAATTCTACATCCTCCAAATTCAGCATCAGAGAAAGCTCTTAAACTAATGCATGAGGAAGCAGAAAGCCAAATGCCAAAATCTTGAGTACCACGGAGATACCTTAAAATCCTCTTGATAGCTTGTCAATGTGAAGCACGCGGGGAAGCTTGAAAACGAGCACACAAGCACACAGCAAACTCCAATTATCTCATCCTCAACAGCATCATCATCTTCATCAACAAAGATACTCCCCCCCAGAACATATGCACCTGTACCTGCACTATTTGGACTAGTGCCTTTTGCGAAAACAGAGGTGGAAGAAGCATCTTGAAAAATAACACTTTTAGCACGAGATGCACGAGTGAAGGAGGAGAACCAATTCTTATCATCGGACATGTGGTGTGAGCATCCGGAATCCACTAGCCATATGTTCTCCTTCCTCGCGTGAGAAGCCTACATATAAGTAGAAAGTGTCGAGGTCTCGGTACTGGGGTTAGAAATAAGATGTTTAGGAATCCAGTACTGAGACACACGACGCACAACAATAGGCACAACACGAGCATTCTTATGCACAAAGATAGATTTGTCTTTTCCCGTGTTCTTACCAACAAAAGGTGTTTGCATCACCTTAGGCACATAATGAGAAACAAAGCGTGCCTGTCTGAAATTAGACCTAGCCTTAGTTCTTTCTTTCTTTTGTTGTTTGGCTAGTCTAAAACAAAAATTAACCAAATGACCATCTTTCCCACAATGAGTGCAATTGTACTTAACATATGGTTTGGCATTAGAAGTAACTTTTGCACTTGAAATAGTGGGAGATAGAGTGCCGGCAGATTTAAACAAAGTTCTTTTAGGCTCATTATCAATTTTCACATTTTTGCTCTCAACAGGTTTAATGATAGTAGAAGCATAAGAGTTAAAACCTAAACCCTATTTGTTGGAGCTCACTTTAGATTGATCTAAAATCATGTTCAAATTTTTCTTCCCTTTAGTGAACCTAGAAAGAGAATCTTGCAAGTAGTCAACCTTTTTAGCAAGATTTAAACAATTACCACAAGGAGTGTCAATTTTAGCTTTCTGTTTCTGGCAATTTGAGCACGAGTTAATTTCATGAGTGAACATGTCATTTGTTAATTGGGTAACTCTACAATTTGCATGTTTTAATTTCAACTCAAGAATTGAACATTTAGAGCAAGCAATTTGATCATGTAAACTATCAGTAGAGCAACCAATATTTTTCACAAGTTTTTCATTTTTCAGTTGTTCGGCATAAACTTGTTCTAGTTTAATCACATGTTCCTCATTTAGAGACTTAATTTCAAATTTGAGATCTAAGCAAGTATCACAAATATTTTCAGAATTTGAATTTCTAAGATCAAAGTTTTCAGATTTTAGCATGGATAGATCTTTTTCTAAGTTTTTATTTTTGAGTGAAGATTTTCTTAAAGATTTTCTCAATATGACTAAAACTTCACAAAGCTCATCATACGAAGGCATTACCTCATCACCGTCGCTGGAGGTGCTGTCGTTGTCACTAGAATCACTAGTGTTCCCTTTTGCCATGAAGCACAGTCCGGTGAAATCCTTCTCATTCAGCTTCGTTTGCTTCGCTTCCTTCTCATCTTCAGTTGAGTCATCAATGTCGCTTAAGTCTGAGCGACCAATTGCCGCGAAGACTTTGTTGAGCATCTTCTTCATCCGTTGCTTATTTTTATCCTTGCTCTCTCTTGGCCGGAAGGACTTGGAGGAGTTGCTTTGCTCCTTCTCCTCTCTATCTTTGTTCTTGAAACAGTTAGCACGGATGTGCCCTGCCTTGCCGCAGTTGTAGCAGTGGATGGAGGCTCCTCTTCTCTCCCTTGATCTCATGTAAGCTGCATTGACACGCTTGGAAAGAAGAGCAAGTGTATCTTCTGGTATTTGATCTATTGCTCATCACTAAGAGCACTCAAAGCAATAATGGAATATGATGATGAAGAACTAGTAGCATTATCATATGAAGAGGAATTAGCATTAAGAGCCATAGAGTTATCATTGGATGTTCTTGAAACAATGTCTATCTCAAAAGTCTTGAGACTAGAATATAGTTTATCCAAAGTCATTTCACTCATCTTGTAAGCTTCCCTAAAAGCAGTCACTTTCATTTGCCAGATTTTAAGATCAAGAGATGATAGGAAATGTCTAGCATTTTCAGAGTCGATGTACTTTACATCTACAGCTCTAAGATTGTTTAAGATTACATTAAGCGAGCAAAACAATCATCTAGAGATTCTCCAGAGTTCATTTCAAATCTAGTGTATTCCTTTTAAATTGATCTTGCCTAGCTTCTTTTACAGAGTCGATTGCCCTCATGATAATCTTGAAGAGATTTCCAAATTTCATGAGCAGTGAGTAAATGACAGACTCTATCGAATTCTTTTCTAGCAAGTCCTTGAAACAATATGTTTCTAGCTCTATTATTGTTTTCAACATCTTTTTCAAACTCGATTTTATCAATATCATCATTTGAAGGAAGCTCGTATGGAATGTTTACCTTGCGCCAAATAGCGTTACCTTGAGCTTGAAGGTATGCAGTCATCCGAATCCGCCAGTGGGGAAAGTCTGTGCCATTGAAGATTGGCGACTTGTTCGAGTATTTCTCTGTTGCCATAACTTACCGTTTACTAATCACCTGTTAAGATGGATTAGTAGAGCCAAGCTCTGATACCACTTGTAGGATCAAAGACACGAATATAGCAATCAGAGGGGGGTGAATGATTGTGCGGAAGCTAAAACCAAATTCTTAATCTACTAAAAGTTCACCCCAAAACAGAACCAAATAATTGCCTCGTATTCGACAAAAACAGAATGACAGAGGTTCGGTAAAACGCGAATTCCCGGAGATCCAACCGTTAGATTGATCTAAAATTTGGACACAAGAAACTAGATTCTAATACAAATCGAACCCAAAAAGAATTAGCTCGATCAGACTTACGGATCAAAAGTTATGAACCTCACAAGCTTGCTGTGACAGAAGATGACGAGAATAGATCTAACTAGAATTGTAGCTCGCCGAAAGATTTGAAGAACTTGATCTTTATTTCTCCTTTCTTTTGTCTAAAGTACTCCAAACAAAAGAGTACAACCCTAAAGCTTGCTCAAAGCTTGATGCCCTTCAACAGGAGACAAGCCCTCCTATTTAAAGGAGCAAAACACAAGGAGTCATGAATACAATTCCTACCCCTAATCCTAGAAGGAGTCCCACTCCTAATCCTAGAAGGAGTCCTACTCCAAATCCTAGAAAGAGTATGTATTCAACACAACTCCTCTTGGCCCAACCTGGCCGAGTACAACTCTTGCACGCGTATGGCAACCCTACCATACTCACGTGACTAACACTTTGCACGCGAATGACCTCCTGCCATTCTCACGTGACTAACCATTCTTCATGTGCACCATTCTCTTAGCCCGAACGTCCCGCATGACATCCTTGACCACCAAGACCTCAGTTCCCCCTGAACCTAGTCCCGAACCTCAGTTCCTCCATGAACCTAGTTCCGGTCCCGTCATCGACCACATTCGCCCTCGAACAATACCTGCACATGAACAAACCACAAAATGATTCCGAGCACAAATCCGTGACTTGACTCACATTAAACCATGCAACCACTCACAGGAGTGCATTGCATTAAATATTCTAAGAACACGATTTCAAAACCCGAACCAAAACCTTTGCAAAAATCAAAAAGCTTTTCAAATAATCAAACTGATTTCAGATCTTTTCAAATAAAGAAACCAAAAAATAAATCTTGTCAAAATATCAAACTGGTTTCAAATCTTTTTCAAATACTCATCATCAAAATCAAATGGATCAAAAATAACGATCCTTCAGAGATGATGATCGCCGAGTGGATTCTTCACCGTGCCACCGTCGTTTGCAACGCCACGAAGGACCTATTGACGGGATCAGAGCATTTACTGCTGGCCTCCGTTGAGTGCAGTGGACGGACGGCTTCAATCCGAAAGCCATTACCAAGTTCGACGGAGAAAGAGTCCTAGAGGCCTGGCTGCAGGTCTATTCCCTCGCAGTCAAGGCGGCCGGAGGTGACCACAACGTGAGGGCAAACTATCTGCCGGTCATGTTGGCTCCTTCGGCCCAAGCGTGGCTCATAGGGCTTCCGAGAGATTCCATCGACTCTTGGGGAGACCTCTGTGACAAATTCATTAAGAATTTTCAGGGCACTTTTGAGAAGCCTGGAACCCCTTGGGACCTCTACCAGCTCCATCAAAAGAAGAACAAATCCCTGAGGGAGTTCATCCAGCGATTCACATAGAAAAAGAATACCATTCGGGACGTCTTGGATGCAATCGTCATCACGGCCTTCCAGAAAGGCATCAGCAACCCCGATCTCATCAAAAAGATGTCCCGAAAACCTCCAACCACATCCCGGGAGATGTTCGCCTTGGCTGATCGCTATGCGGCCGCGTCGGATGCGTTAGCAGAACGCCTAGATGACCTGAAAGGACCGGGATGTCGGCCTAGAGGGGGGGTGAATAGGCGATTACAAAATTATACCCAATTTAAATTAATCTATCAGAGATAATGCGGAAGCAATTGGGATAATTAAGTTTTGCAACTTAAACAATTCAGCCCGAGACAGTCAACTCGGAGACTCCGGATATTTAGTCCGGATACTCCGGTATGTCCGGATACTCCGGATCAATATACCGGATACTCCGGGTTGCCTGTTTCGGTCAGAACAGAGAGAGTGCAACAAAATTAATTACTTCTTCGATTCAAGAGATACAAATTACTCTACTGCAACAAAGTAAGGATACAAGCAAGAATAGATGCAGTAGACACAATCTAATTGATCTAATCACAAGAATCGAAAGCAAATTAAGCGGATGAGCAAAAGAGTAAACCGAAGTAAGGAAGGAGACACGAAGATTTTATCCCGAAGTTCGGATCCTTGAGGGGATCCTACGTCTCCGTTGAGGCGGCTCGATCACACTTGAGCCGGGGTCTCTTTCAACCCTCTTCCTCCCGATGTTGCACAATGCACTCGCCGGTCTTCACTTCTTTGATTCCTTTCCTTGCGGAGGCGGAATCGGCCTTCACAAACTTTCGATGGCCTTCCACACAAAGCTTGGAAGCTCACCGGCAACTCCTAGCCGTCTAGGAGACCTCAACCTCCAAGAGCAACAAATGCTCCCGAAGAACTCACTTAGAGTCCACCTCAAGTGCTCAACACACTAATCACACTCAATCCAATCACTACCCACTCTCACACCCAAACCTTCACTCAAAAGGGATCACTAAGATCTAGGGTTAGAGGGGCTTTTGGGAGCTCAAGATCACTAAGAATACACCTCAAAGCACCAAGGAAACAATCTCCACTCCTCAAATCAATCCTCAATCCAAACACCTCTCTCCACTACCCAACCCTTCACAAAAGGGGATCACTAAGATCTAAGGAGTAGGGAGGAGTATTGGGGGCTCAAACACTCACAAAGAACACCTCTAATACCCAGCAAAACATCCCCCAACGGCTCCTTTGAAGTGGGCAAGAAGGGGGCTTTAAATAGAGGAACCCAAAAAACTAGCCGTTTGGACCGAACTGGGCAACCCGGAGACTCCGGATATTTAACCCGGACACTCCGGATATTTAACCAGGACACTCCGGATCATCCGGATACTCCGGATTGTCCAGATACTCCGGATCATCCGGAGTCTTCGGACAAAATGTCTGGATACTCCGGATCTCCTGTGCAAAGACACAAGAAATGGACTAAAATGGGCATAACTTTTGATCCTGACCGATTTCGATTTAATTCGGACTTTTCGGAAAGCTAAGAACGAGGGATACACAACTAAAAAGGTCTCACTACCCAAATCCAAAAGGATAAAATCAGATTGCACAAAGAATCCACAAGGAGACCTCAAATTCTCACTTTTCGATACTAACAACACTTCTAACCCTCACACCAACCCACCTACACTTAGGTGAACAAAGTGTGACTTGGGTTTCTTAACCTTAGACAAGGATAGACCACTTTTGAGCACTTGAGACTTGTCTAAGTGATTTCAACGATTGCATCCCTCTTAATAGTATGGCAATCCTTAGACTCAAATTTAACACAAAATCTAAGTCTTACACTAAGCTTACATGCCGACTTCTTGGATGCACGGTGCATGATGACGCTTCCACAAAGATTGATGACGCCCTTCGTCTTGTCAACCTCGACGCGATTCACCTCATGAGACTCTCGTCCTCTCCGACCTTGACCTCGATCATCACCAAGACGATCCTCACGCCAAGTCGTTCTTGACTTAGTCCTCAGCTCTTGGTGACACCGTCGTCTTATTTGACTTTGACTCGCTTGTCATCCTTCAAACCATCTTGGTCATCATACACACAGCTTTGGGACCTAACTCTTATCAAGGCACTCAGCAAACATATTAGTCCCACAAGCTTAAAAGATATATTGAATAAATTGATAATAACAAGTGTTTCATATCAAGAAGCACAATATGAATGGAAACACTTGACAATAGAAATATTCTCTGCTAAGTGCATTATGATGAATATATGATTGATCTAACTGCACTAGAGAGATAATTGCCAATATGAAGAATCAATTAAATCATAGCAAGGACCACAGACTTTGTTTAAATGAAGCACATGATAGAATATACACGAATTACACATGTGCAAACAATATTTGGAATGAGAGTAAATAATGTGATCCAATTCTAGATTAAACTTCACTAAGAGAGGTGCATTAGAAGATACACAACTAAGACATGTATGCACCAAATCAATATGAAGCAATGAAGTTTAACTCTAGTTAACACAAGCATATTAAAAACAAAGCACATAATGAACTCAAATGAATATATATATGCACAAGCAATTATGACAAGAATCAATGTGCACATATGAAATCAATAAGTTACTTAGAGTTCAATATGCATTTGCTAAAGAAGAATGCAATGACAAATATGGAAGGAATACCGAGATTGCATACCTCATTTTTGCTTAACCATCCCAATTGATTTTCCTCTAAAATAGATGAGACTAGTATTCAACTAGGCAATAAACATGTTAGTCTCATAACAATATAAACATATTAGAGGTTTGTCTTTTGTTAAGCATTAAGTTAAGCATTTGTACAATTACATTGATTGACACTACATGCGTTTGTCATTAATCGTTTATCATTAATCACCAAAACAACATAAGTGCCTAGATGCACTTTCACGACCTCAAGACCTTTTTGACAAAGGCCCTGATACTGGCATCTCCATTGCTGGAGGAACTACTCATGCTCTACATAGTCGCGACGACCCACGTGGTTAGGCAGCAATTGTCGTTGAGTGCAAAGAAGACGGACACCAGCAAAAGGTACAACGTCCGGTTTACTTCGTCAGTGAAGTATTGGACGAATCTAAAGCGCGGTACCCGCAAATTCAGAAGCTTATCTACGCGGTGCTGATCACCTCCCGAAAGCTCAAGCACTACTTCTAGGAACACGCGATTTCGGTGGTTACTTCTTTTCCGATCGGAGATATACTCCATAACCGGGAAGCCACCGGGAGAATCGCCAAATGGGCAGCTGAGCTGGGATCCTTCGAAATGACGTTCAAAACGCGCACCACCATAAAATCACAGGCACTAGCGGACTTCACCGCTGAATGGACGGAACTACAAAGCCCATCGACCAACAAAAAATTCGAGCACTGGACAATGCACTTTGATGGTTCTCTCATGCTCAGTGGCACGGGGGCCGGCGTCGTGCTCACATCCCCGAAAGGAGAAAGCTGAAATACGTCTATTAGATCCATTTCCCAGTGTCAAACAATGCCACCGAGTACAAAGCACTCATCCACGGGCTCCGTATCATCATATCACTTGGAATCCGACGATTGGCGGTTCGTGGAGATTCCGAGCTCGTAGTCAACCAAGTACAAAAGGATTGGTCATGCGTTGACGACGCGATGACCGCGTACTGCCAAGAGGTATGTAGATTGGAAGACAAGTTCGACAGGCTAGAGCTATCCTATGTGCTCAGACAGGATAACGAAGCCGCCGACAAGCTTGCCAAGTTGGGTTCAGTCGGGCAGATGTACCAGCGGGGGTCTTTGTGGAAGAACTTTACAATCCCTCAGCCACCTTGCGCCAAAGAGACGAGGAGGAATCCCCCCAGCTGATGCACAGGTGTTGGTCATCAGCACCGACTGGACAAAACCCTACCAAGATTTCCTGATGATAGACGAACTCCTAGAAGATCGTACTGAAGCAGAGCGCATCGCGCGCAGAAGCAAAAGTTATACGGTCATTAAAGGGGAGCACTTCTGGAAAAGTGCCTCCGGAATGCTCAGATGTTGCATCTCGGAGCAAGAAGGAAAGGATCTCCTCAAGGAAATCAATGCGGGAATTTGCAGACACCACGCGGCCTAAAGAACCCTAGTCGGAAAGGCTTATCGCCAAGGTTTCTCCTGGCCGACTACAGTAACAGACGCAGAGGGCATCGTTCGCACCTATGAAGGATGCCATTTTTTGCCTGGCAAATCCACATGCTGGCTCAAGAGCTGCAGACAATATCAATCACTTGGCCATTTGTGGCTTGGGGGCTCAACATGGTAGGGCCAATGAAAAAAGCGCAAGGTGGATTTACACACCTCTTCGTCGCTGTGGACAAGTTCACAAAGTGGATCGAAGCCAAGCTAGTCGCCACCATAACAGCAGTAAAAACCAAGGACTTCTTTCAGGACATTGTGGTTCACTTCGGCACGCCAAAAAGAATCATCACCGACAATGGCACCCAATTCAGAGGTGAAGAATTCCAGGATTAGTGCAAGGAACTAGGAATTAAAATCTGCTTTGCTTCCGTGGCGCACCTGTGGAGCAATGGACAGGTTGAACGAGCAAACGGCGTGGTGCTTCAAGGACTGAAAGCAAGGATCTTTGATCGCCTCAACCCTTACGCCACCCGATGGGTGAAAGAATTGCCCTCGGTGCTCTGGGGTCTCAGAACCACCTCCAGTCGGGCAACTGGGCAGTCACCTTTCTTCCTGGTATATGGGTCTAAGGCGGTCTTGCCTACCGAGCTGAAATTCAGATCCCCAAGGGTTCGGAACCACAGCGAGGCTGGATTAGAATAAAGTAGACTGGACGATCTCGACCAGTTGGAAGAAGCAAGGGACGTAGCTACGATCCGATCGGCAAGATATCTCCAGGGCTTGTGCTGCTATCATGACCGCAATGTTAGGGGCCGCGCTTTCTCCAAAGGAGATCTGGTTCTAAGAAAAAATCAGAAGTGCGAGCACAAGCTTTCCCCAAGTTGGGAGGGTCCCTATGTTGTCCATGAAGTGGTGCGGCCTGGGACTTATCAACTTAAACGAGAAGATGGCGCAGTCATCAGCAACACCTGGAACATAGATTAGCTACGTCGCTTCTACGCTTAAACCTTGTATTCTATTGCATCATTTTAAATGGAATATTTCACGAGTTTCCTGAACACTCCTTTTTTTTATCCTAGAGGCGTCGGCAAAGACTTCCAAGCACGTGTAAATCCTTATTCATGAAAGCACAAAGCCGTACACGATAAAGCCCGAATCCCCTGCAAGAAGTGTCTAGGAAAGAAAAGCAACCAACAAACTACCGGCACACGGTGGCTAGGTATAGTCGGACGGAACGCGTAAAGTGACAAAGGACACAACGCTTGGATGAATTCAAAAACCGCGCTAAAGTGGAAAAAAGGGAGATACACAGGGCATTGCAATAGAAATATAGCATTTCATTTCATTCCATTACATATTACAAAAAAAGGCACCAGGGGAGCCACCTGCTTAGGCCTCGCCGCGACGCACCCGCCCAACCGCCGCAATGAGGGCATCCCGCATCCTAAAAAGGCGAGGAACAGCCTCAAGAAGCGCGTCCATGGCGGCGACGTCGCGCTCGACTGTCGCCCACTCCATGGCCGCCTCGATCGCCCTCCACGTTGCCTCATGGGGTAGCCCCAAGTACCAGGGGCCAAGGAGGTCCGCCATGGCAGGGCGCGGGAAGTAGGCGAAGGATGCAAGAAAGAATTGCCACAAGAGGCTCTTCCCGACCCTTCTTATACCATGAAACGCGGAAGACGAAGAGCATGAGATTAAAGGAAGGGGCGGGACGCTAGATCGACTCAGCAATAGTCCCAAGGCAAGTTTGAACCAGCCACACAAGCAGTACGACGAAAACGGCCCGGTGACATCATAATCCCCCTTCACTTTTAATCACTTTATTTTTTGCTTTACGACCTAGTTGCTTCCCAACTAGGCAGTAAGCCGGGGGCTACACTTAATAAGTGCATGTTCGCACGTGCATCAGTCCCCAACTTAAGTCACTTGGACTAACGGTCATAACACTTAATCAGTGAACGCTAAATGCTCCCGCAAGATGTCTCTCCTTAATTCCAGGGGCGATCGAAAAAGCACTCGGGTGGCAAAGCAGCTGGGCAAAGGAACTCGGACAGTGCTCCAAGTCAGAAGAAATGCCAGGCTGTCGGCCCGTCAAGCACTTAGGAACCCCACCCCTCAGACGAAAGGCACTCGGATGACTTCTCGGTCGGACAAAACAGCAAGCAGCCAACACGCCAAAAGATGGGAGGGCAAAACGCCAAACAAAAATTCATGCTCATCCCTAGCTCGTGAAGCTCATACATATGCCTACGCAGGGTCCAAGTTCAGTGTTTCAGCTAGAGCTTCTGAGACACTCTCAACTTCCCTCAGAAGAACAGCGGCCTGCTCGTCATCCACGGTGCCGGCAAAACCCTCCTTAATGGCCTCAAGCTCCACTCGGGGATACAGCGACTTCACAATCGCCAGCGCTTGATTGGAGCTCGTGATCGCCCTTTCTTGCACGTGGGCCTTATGCCTCTCGGGGGCTGCTTGCAGACACTGAAGAACCTGGTTCCCGCTGCCCGGATCGCCAGGGTGCGGTGCAGGAAGGCCAACACTGACTCAGAAGCTTGTTGGAAGGCTGAGCGCAGTGCTTCAGCACGCTGAATCCTTCCTTCAAGGTCGTCAAATTGTGCTCGCCCAGGAAAGGAACTCGCCTCGGAGAGAACCCGACGCGTCTAGCTTCTCCAAGCGTAGAGACTGAACCTCGTTCCGAAGCTATTGCAGCTCCTGGGAACGATTGTTCCGAACCTCCGGTAGCTCATCCTTGTGCTCCCGGCTCATCTTGACAAAAGGAAGGAAACGACGCAAGAAGTCGGTCTTCTTCCTCAGGCGGCCCCCTAGGGACTGAGGGTGGTAGAAGGAAAATGAACAAGTGTCCCGGGGGAAACAAAAGCACAAAAAGAAAAAGCTAGGAGTCTACCTGGATTAGTCGAGAACACCAGATAGAGTACTCGTGGAGATCCTCCACCTCCTGCTCTTCAGCAACATCGTCGAAGGTGTCCCACTCTTCCTCCTCACTGTCCGAAGTACCCAGCATGAGGGCAGGCTCGACACGTGTGGTTGAGCATAGGATCTCTTCCACTGGGAGGGAGGCGCACTCAGCCGTCCCCTGCACCTCTCCACTCGCTGATGGTGGCAGACGATATGAGGAGGATGGTCCAGCCAGAGCTACCTTAGGAACGACCTCGGTACACTCCGGGGCGGCTGCACCTGAAAAAGACAACCCACCCCGACTGAGGACATCCCCAGGGCTAAGACCCTGGGGAGTTTCAGTTGGCATCCCGACAGGAACGTCAGCCGACGGCTTCCTAACATGGAAAAGAAAGAGGGCCAAAGGCCCACATCAGCAGGCCGATAGAAAATGACGGAAGGAGTAAAACGAGGAAATACCGAGTGGACCGCCTTATCTTCAGCCCCGACCCGCTCCGGACGAACGAGCCACTACCAGAAGGAACAAGCTGCAGGTTCGGCTCCTCGATCCGTAGAGCGGGTGGTGCTGGGGGCTGGCCGGAAGGACAGCGAATGGTCGGACCACCACCCAGAGCCTCAGAGGAGAACCGGCGGCTCAGAGTCTCCCGTGTCACCACTCCCTTCCCTTTCTCTGCACTCGGCATGGTGGCTGAGGCGTCATCCGGGACCGTGGGGGGAGGAGACGGACTTGGGGAACCTTGCCCAGATGCCCGCCTTCCCCTCTTAGCACTCGGAGCAGCAGGCGAAGCTGGGGCCGGTCACTTCATGCCCACTCCCAGGCGGGGAGCAACCTCCAGAGAAGCAGCTGAAACCGGAGATCATGAGGCCTCCGGTGTCACTAATCCCGCATCTTCGGGGGTCTCCCCGGATGCGGACGGACTAGGTCTCCTTAACCCGTATCCCGGATAGTCGGGGTACCCGGGGATCGGAGCGTCAGAAAAGAAGGCTTCCTGTCCATACAAGTAGGAAAAAAATAACAATTCAAACGGGAACAGCCGAAGATAGGAGTTCAAAAGCATTCGGGAACTTCGAAGATCACCTGGGGAGGAGGGCAAGCTAAGCAAAAAGACTTTGGACATCCCCCACAATCCAGCATGGCGCCAGGGGCAAAGAAGTCATTCAGCCGCCAGTCCAACACCTCCGCCGGAACTCTCGCGGGCAGCTCCCGAGTGGGATCCGACCGCCCCAAATATTCGAACCCCGGGTGAACCCGCTACTTGATTGGTTGAACACGGTGGATGACGAAGCTAGCAGCAACAGCCACTCCGAGCAAAACGGCATTCTTCAGTTGATGGATGATGGCCATAAGCTCTCCGACTTGGTCCCTGTCGGAGTTGGGAGGAGGCTTAGTCCAAGAAACTGAAACCGAAGGTCTTCGCCCGGATAAGGTTGGGAGGCATGGCTCGAGGTTAGAACAGTAAAACAACTCTTGGTGCCAACCCTTGTTAAAAGATCGGAAGGGAATGGCGAAATAGGATTTCCTCAACCCATCCCGCAATTGAAGACCAGCACCCCCAACTAGATTGGGGGCATTCTTGTTCGTGAAAGGCTTAAGGAGAAAGAGATGGCGGAAAAGGCTAAAGTGGGGATGAATGCCAATGTAGGCTTCGCAAAGATGCATAAAGATAGCAATCTGAAGAATGGAGTTGGGATTGAGGTGGGTCAGCTCGATCCCATAATAATGCAAAAGGCCACGGAAGAAGGAGTTAGAGGGTAAACTAAACCCATGCCAGAAAAAAGATTCAAAAACGATAATCTCCTCGGGACGAGGGGTAGGGGAAGACTCACCCGCCGCCGGGCGAGCCTCGATTAGCATCAAAGAAGGAAGGATCCTGGTAGAGACCATAGCATCCAGGTACTCTTCCGTCAGAACCGAGACAGCCCAATCTTGCGGCGCAGGCGACGCGTCGGGCGCGATGGCGGCAGAGGATGCCATTTCAAAAAATAGAGAAACAAGATAGAGGACGTTGGGCCAAGCGGAGAACCCTAAGAAGCGCCACACTAACGGCAACAGCAGAAAGGAGAGTGAGGAAAAGGAAAGACCGCCCCTTTCTCCGAAAACCGCATTAAATGTGTCGTGGGGTGCTGGAGAACCACCCCCAAGCGGGGAAAGCGGAACTTCCTTTCTCGCAAAAGGAGCAGTGCGAACCTTAAGTCATGCCCCCAATCCGGATCCAACTAAAACTTTTGGGTCCGGACAAAGTCAAAGCTTCTCTTGAATGCCTCCGACCGGGGCACAAGGGCGTCGAATAGGCAGCGAAGGTGGGACTGGGTGTGATTACCATTCGGCCAGTGTCCTATTGGATGCAACCCAGGTGCGCCCCAAGTCGGGCTGATCACTAGCGTCCTATTGGATGCAACCCATGTGCGCCCCAAGTCAGGCTGATCACCGGCGTCCTATTGGATGCAACACAGGTGCGGCCCAAGTCGGGCTGATCACCAGCGTCCTATCGGATGCAATGCAGGTGCGCCCCACGTCGGGCTGATCACCGGCTTGCCACAAGGAAGGTCTCCTCAAGAAATCCGAGCAGTAAGTCGGGTCCTTTGCAAACTCCTTGCTTAATTGCCAAGCACTCGGGTGATGTAGGCTAAGGACCAACGGGCCACACCCTGCACACAAGAACAAAAAACAAGGGCAACTCGATTGCAAAGCACTCGAGGGCTACTGTGGAGGATACAAAGATCGGGTGCACACGCGTGGAGGTCTAAGAAGACCGTTGGAGAAAGGAACATGCATTCCACAGATCCAACCACATTGTAATTGAAAGAAGAGGTTGTAACCGTAAGGGAAGCTATCCTAGATAAGGAAGGATATGATTCCTTTACTTGTAACCAACTCGGAATCATGTTGTAGTAACCCAGCTGGACTCCTCCCCCTTCCCTGTATATAAGAGGGGCAGGAGGACCCCAAGACGGGGACACACAGAGAGAGAAAAAGAGGCCATACAACATATAATTCCAGAACATAGGACTACGGTATTACCTCCACCGTCGGGGGCTCGAACCTATATAATTCCTTGTCTTGTGTTACCATCGAGATCCTGATCCAACGCCTTGCCCCACAAATTCACACCCCCTAAGATTATTGCCGATACCAAACGTCGATAGTAACCAAAGTGCAACACATGCACTTGGATTCTCCTCAAGTGCAACACATGCACAATGAGGCTCTCAAACCACTTCTAATTGCAGCACATGCAATTAGAGCTCGCTCTTAGCTCAAGAGACAAATTGAGGAAGGCAACACATGCATTTCACTCCAATAAACACACAAGAGGTTCAGCAACCTGCCCTTGCCCCCCATGGGGGCCTTTTATATCCCTCACATGAAACTAGCCATTGGGGCTCTTAATGGGCAAAATCCAGGAAAATCGACACTACCGACCTCTAGGCCCGATAGTGCTGGCCTTGACCCAATGGTCGGCTAACGGCTAGAAATCCGGTACTACCGACGTGTAATCCGCGGTACTGCCGACCATCGACAATACCGACTCCTCATGGTGATAGTTTCGGTCTCGGTGAAAACACCAGAAACCTCTTCTAGAAAAAGTCTACCAGCACTACAAGTGTGGTACAGTAGTACCAGGAAACTAGAGCAATAGTGCCAATTTTTTGTAACTTCTCAAAAATAGGTACTTCTGGAAAAACATTACCGCTTCCTGGGGCAGTACTACCGGCCCGCTGTCATTCAGCCAGCGGTATTGCCGGACCACCGATAGTCCCAACTCTATCACTACAGTAGTGCCGATTGCCATAAGAACATCAGATTTCACACAAAAATCTTTCCAAATTAATAAAGAATAATTCTTTGAGCTATGTGAAGATCAACACATGATTACAACACTTTGAAAAACACATTTACAAATGTTAATCATATACTCCAAAGAATTTATTCAAACTTCAACTTATTTGCAAAACACATTTGCAAATAAACCAAGAACCTATGATATTCATCCTCTTAACCATGTGATGATCAATACATGATCAAGTTAACTTGCAAACCACGATTGCAAGCCCTATTCACATGCTCTAGGATCGAAACCCATAACCTCTCGCTTATTCGCAAAATATATTTGCAAATAACAAATCAATATTTTGCAAAAACTCATTTTGCAAACTAAGTATAAACCTTTCTTAGCCTTGTGATGATCAACACATAATCTAATCACAAGCTAAGACTCTAATTCATGAACTCTTCTTTTACAACACATGCAAATCTTAACTCCATGCAAACAGCAACCAATAAACTCAAATGCACAAGCTTTCTCTTTATTTGCAACGCATGCATGAGCTTTCTCCTTTTTGCATGAACCAAGCTCCAAGCATGAGCCAATTAAACCAAATGCATGAGCTTTCTCCTTTTTGCAACACATATAAATCCAAAGCTCTATGTAAGCACAAGCATTAAATTCAAATGCATGAGCTCTCTCTTCATTTGTAACACATGCAAATACTTAGCTACATTCATAGACCAACTAAATCAAATTGCATGAGATTTCTCCTTTTCACAACACATGCAAATCCATAGCTCCATGCAAACACAAATTCAATTATGATTCAATAAGAAGCAAGCATGAACTTCAACATTTGCAACACATGCAAATATGAGTTTCATGCAAAATCCAACAAAGAGAGTGAGCTAGAGTGAACCGGATTGAGTTCATCAACACATAATGAAGCTCAAGCTAATTGACTCAACACCCCTTAATAGTACGGCAACCTAAACTAGAAACCTGATTTTCCAACCAAACACCGAGACCGATCAAAGACTAGAAAAACATTCTTAGCCTATCTAGTTATATCTTTACCGTTGCTCAACCACTTGAAGCTTTTATGATTTGCAATCCTTTTCTCTTCAAGTCGGCGTCCTTTCTTATTGTTCATGAACACATGATAAACCTTCCCTAGTTCTTTTTTCGCTTTAGGATCTCCTCTTGATCCCCATTAACGCATGTGCCATCCTTGTCTCGTGCCTTGATTTGATGGCTATCAACACATGATACCATCCAAGTCTTCATCATCTGTTGGACTAATCCTATATCCACAACTCATTGAAAATAGTTAGTCCAACAAATACGGTTGTCTCAATCATCAATAGCACTCTATTAACCCATAATGGATGGCCCAAGATCGATTGAGCACAACCCAAATCAATTTAAAATGATTAAATGTGTCTTGAGTATTTTGATGCAACTAATGCTTCATGATACTCAATAACTTTTCGTTTGTTCTTAATCAACAAGGAAACACCATCAACACATGATGAAGTGTTCTTTGATTGATTGAAAAGACAATCGAACTCAATTTAACTTTTATTTAAATTGATATGAGTATATATAATTGCACAAGTTTCATATACTCATTGTAACACCCCAGCATCTAGTATGCCCTGGATGTCACCAACATAGCAAGAATAGGAACTAAATACCACAATTAAGAATAAATTGCAGCAAGGGTGTAAATGCTTGAAACGAAATTTCGGCAGCATATACTTTGCTTTTCCATATATTTCAGCATCAATAATCATAACATGGCAAGATAGCATAATAGAGAACAATTCTAACATGATAGCTAAGGATTTCATCAACCATTCAAGTCCATCACATACTTTACCCATCACATAAACCAATTATGAATAAACATTGAATCATGGGCATCGACGAGGCAATTAACCATTATAACAATGAGCCTATCGACCAACATAATTGAGGGAAACGTTGGGTGGTGTTTATTTGAATGAAGTTATGTGTGGATGTGCATCTAGCTTCCTTTCCCACATGCCGAACTCAAGGTACCTAAAAAAACATCAAACAACAAGCATGAGTTCATCACTCAGCAAAGTGTACTGCAATGGATTAGAGCATCAACATTAATCAATAGCATCATTATTACATATCATAACACATCGTCATAAGCATCTCATAATCATCTCCATGAACATCTCATAATCATCTTCATTCATGCAATGAAATGCGATGCGATGCACATGTCTCTTTGAAGCACATACCGGTATTGCCGAGTACACACCCGTCGGCGTGCACCCTCTTTCCCCTTCCATCCCGTAGATGGAGGGTGCCTACTCCTCGCTTCCATTCACAACGGTGGATGGAATCACGAGGTAGGTCTTACTCAATGGCGCTCCGGATTAGTCATAACTTTCTCATCGACCTTACCGGACTAGTTATGACTTTCTCACCGACCTGGCCGGTTCTCATGCCATGTATGCAATTATGCCATTAACATAAACAACTTGCACATAACTCAACTAATCATTGCATAGCATCATAATAAGGCATTTTCATCATATCATGGGCAAACACTAATCATGGCAAGATAGCATATCATGTAATCAATTTGCATCTAATCAAGACTAGCAACATACAACACACTACCCATTCCAATACACTTGCCTTAACCCTTCGGAACGGTGTGGCGAGATGATAATGCCACTCCTGGGGTCACACCACCTGCAAGTACATGTTTTCCACTCAATATCATACCACCCAAGCAAGTACAAAACTCAGAACACAACGATTCTACCCGAAACCCCAAAAACCTGAAAAACAGACCAATCTGTCCGTCGGGACAGCGGGCTTCCAACAATCATAAATTGAGTTCTAAAACTCCAAATTAAGTAAACGAGTACATTTTCTCGTATCTTAGGAAATTTCCTAGATTTTTCTAAGTATTGGGAAAAACTAATTCGGCATCTAAAATTGCCTAATCTACATATCCACCCGATCTGTCCCAATCGCGTCACATTTTCAACACATTAGGTAAAACAGCCATAACTTTCAAACGGCTGATCAGAATTACGCGTTCTTGGTGTCCACTGAAAGGTATTGAAATTATCTACAACTTTCTCAACATACGGCCGACCAAAAAATGATTCTAAAATTGCGAAATCTTAAGCCCTAGGTCGGACGCCCAATCTGCTCGAAACAGAACACCATGCAAACTCTAGATTTCATCCAATCTAACCAATGGCAGCACAACCTTTTGATCTAATAGCATGAAATCCTCCATTAACACAGCACCTAATCCACCCCAAAGGTTTTCCATCACCATACCTTAGCCCGACGAACAAAGAACCGATGAACACGCCTCCCGATCGCCCGATCTTCCTCCACGCGCCAATCCCGCTAGATCCTCTCGTTGTGGAGCTCCCCAATGGCAAGGGCAACGACGTGGAAGAGCGTGGCAGCAAGGGGTGGGGGTGGAGCTCGCCTAGGGCCGGCTAGAGGTGGTGGGGAGGAAAAGGAAGGAGGGGTGCATGGCATGGGGTGAGGGAGAGAGAGGGTGGCAGCTAGGGTTTGAGGGAAGAGGGGTGGGGGCTAGGGTTGGCTGCCTAAAAGTTCCCCCCCTTGGGCCCAAACCCTTCCACCGGAGGCCCAACTCAACCCTCAAGGCCCAAAGTCCCCCGGAAAGGCCCAAACACCCAAAAACGGCCCAAAAACACGCTATAAAGTCGTACCGAAATGCCGAATTCTAAAATATCATATTCTGGGGTGTCACACTTATCTTGATGGAAAGTAATGATCCAAATTATATAGAGTGATGGAAAGGGATCAATACTATTTGTGACCATCAACAATAGAATAAACTCCACAAAGCTTGTGCATATACATAATTGGCTTTGAAGCAATATGCACATATTCAATTTTGATTGCATTAGAGTTTATCCTATATTACCATATGTATAATACAACTAGGCAATGTTAATCTATACTCAAGGTTTTGTTTCAATGTAATGATCCTTAATATATGACAAGAAGACATGGATCAATACTATTGAAACTTCAAGTTAAATTAGGAATTCCCCCTAGATGTGTGTATCCATGTATATATAGAATTGAAAACATAATGCACATCTGTAATGTATAAGTAATAGAAAATTTCATCTTTTAACTCGAATACAAAGTATGCAAAAGGGTAATCAAATAAATACAAGTGCATACCTTGGATTTTTCATTTTTCATCTAAATTTGAGACTAATTAGAATAAAACTCAATAAACATGTAGTCTCATAATGATTAGATTTATCATTAAACAATAATTAAATATTAATTTAAAATTAATCATCAAAACTAAGAAAACTTACAGCGAACCGGTCATACTCCGTGCCGACCCGAAAAGTTCCGGCCTAGTGCCCATATCTCTACTATTCTAAAGCAGCACTTGGTGGCAGTGGTCCGTTCTTCTCACGTCATTAATTGCCGCTTAATTGCCCTGCTTAATTGCTCTACTTAATTGTCCTGCTTAATTGCCCTACGCAAGAAACGAAGCATTGCTTTAATTAGCCAGCTTTCGCAAGAAACGAAGCGTTAAAGATAGATGTTTGATCATGTGAAATAATTTTTTTTATTTTTTAATCTTTATTTTTCGTTATCAATTTTGTTTTTCGTAGCAACGTACGGGCATGTAACTAGTATACTCTGAACTGGGAGATTTTTACCGTCGATTGTAACCGAAATTAAAACATCAAATTCAATTAGCTGTGGTCGCATGGAAGTGATGAAAGACCAGACAGCGCCACCACATGAGAATGAGATGTAGTTATCCGCATCTGCACTATAGCATCTGAAATCGCTAGCACATCTAGTACTAGAAGGACATGTCACAGCTTCTTCGTCTTCCTCCTGTCCTGCCTTTGGCTGGCTGGCTACTCCTACCCTAGATCCACTGCTGCTTCTGCTTTTACTACTCCATCTTTCTGTTTTATCCTTTGCTGCTGTCCGTGTACACAGCGCGCACACAAGTTCAAACGCGCCCAGTAGCTGATCCCAAGAAAGCAAAAGAGAAACCAAAGGGCCGCCAGAAACCAGCAGTACTGTAGTACTGATTCGGCCGTAAACATTTGGGCGGAACAGAGTAGCCCAAATTAGGTCAATGATATGGTAATCGCGCACACGTTACAACGCTAACCATCTCTGACGGCACCAATCCCGTCCATGTCGTCGTCCTGCTCCCCTCGCCTTCTCGGGATCAAACACCACAGGGTCCGAGGGCTGCCATTGCTGAATGCCAAGCACCTTTCATCAGTATCTGTACGTACGTAGGCTCTCCCGTCTATCTCTTAGAGTAAGTACTGTAGCAAAATCTATTATAGACTAATAATAAATTAGAAATCAGTTTATACAATAATTGTCTCTAAATGTTATGTAGTAATTATCTCTTACTTTTTGGACATAAATAATCTATCTATGCTTCTGTGCAAAGCTAGCTACTAAATGAAAATCAGCCCTCTTCTCTTTTCTTTTTCTCATCTTTTTATATAGACTAAAACTATATCTCTACTATATAAAGTGAGAGTTTCTTCCCACATTATTTCATCAAAATTACCAGTTCTGCCATTCTTTAATTACCCACCTCTTTAATTAACCACTTCAGGCTTGAATGGAAGACAGCACACACAGTTCTGACATTCTTTAATTAACCTTTTTAATTATAGAATGTAGACCATTAAGGTATTATTTGCACAACATATTTTTTTACTTGTTTCATGCTATCGTAAGTTGCAACGCACGGACACTTTACTAGTATATAGGTTAAGATCCAGCTAAACTGATTTTACATGACATGCCCTTAGCTAGGACCCTTTATTATTTCCTGCTCTGCTCGTCGCTTTAACTCTCTGTCACTAATCCCGAAACTGTGAGAGTCCCGATCCCAAGGGAGGACGAGCTAGCGACTACAAAGGAATCTGTCCGCTCCGCCCGGCCCTCGAAGACAGCGCATACAATTTTAGTTGGACCATGCTACCGGCATCATGGCGTGGTAAGGAAAGAGATAGAAAGGGTAAAGAAAACACAGTGGATGAAGCGAAGGGCTGTTTCACAGTCTGGAAAAGCATGCAGCGAGTGAAAAACGTGGTGCGCTCCAAAGTTAAGACGTATAGATTAACGGTAATGCTACAGTTCGGATGTCTGATTTCTACCGCAACATTTTTTTCTACGTATGCAACATTTTTTTTCTACACATGTAACATTTTTCTCCTACGCATGCAACATTTTCATTCGACAAACAGTAAATGTTTCAAAAGTGAAAAAAATGTTGCGAACGTTGAAAAAAAATGTTGCAAACAGTAAAAAAAATGTTGCGCGGGCATCCGAAATTTTAAAAAAAATCAGACGTCCGGCTGCTAGTACTGCCCATAGATTAATTTCACATAAGTTTTGTAGAGGTTATACAGAAAAACAACCTAGGTCTCTTTTAGGATAGTTTCTACCCAACTTATGCTTAAAAAAAAAATCAAATTATTTATCAAATATGAGAATTCTAAACAACTTCTCTCATAATTAGAAGCTGTCTTCTACATAAAATCATAATCTAACTAGAACTTGATTCTCGCTGGCCCGATCTGGAACCTGGAAGTCGTATATAGTCTGATCTGATTTTTTCACAAACAAAAACAGCTTCTCCATAATTCATTATATTCTAAAAGAAGCCATAATCCGGTGGAAACAGAGAAACTCCCCATGTTCCAAACACCATCTAAGAGCATGTACAACAATACACATCAGCAGTCTGTAAGCTATCTCTAGGCAGTGCCACGTCTGATTATTGCTGAGGTGGACCAGAATAAATGAGGAGAGATGAGAGTCGTCTTGCATGCAGGAGACGTCGCTAGCACTAAAACCAATGAAAAGAGATGGCTTAGAGACGGCATAGAGATAGCCTAGAGACGGCCTCGTCTCCAAGGCATCTGTACACAGGCCTAGAGACGACATAGAGATGGCCTAGAGATGGCATAGAGACGGCATCGTCTCCTATTTTTTAATCTCCATGCAGATATTAAATGATCCTATAGATAGCTTAGAGACAACTCATTGTATGCGCTGTCTATAGAGCTGTCTATAGGTGACATGGCAAGGGTTAAAGACAGCAACTGTCTCTACCATTGTACATGCCCTAAGAAGCTTGCGCTCGCAAAGACAAAAATAAAAAAAAAAACCATCCTTGCCATGGCTAGTACTAGCAAACCAGCAAGGCGACACATAAATAGGCACCGTGCGGCAGCCTAGCCCTCTAGTTGTACTACACACATGCGGTGCCAGTGCCAGTGGCCAACTAGGAAATTTTTAACACATGATAGTTTTATAGCTTTGTATAGTAATTTTATAACATCATAAATTCAATAAACATATTTAAAATTTACTAAAAAATACAATACAAATAGTTTTAAGGCCTTACAAATTTCAAATCATAAAAATCGAAATCAATTAAATCAACAAATTTTATCTACTGAAGAGATGATGTACTGATGTTTTTCAAATTTTGTTGAGTTGTCAGTCCACTAGATCCGTCCTGGCCGGCGCCATCTTGAATTCTCGATCGAGCAGTAGGAAACCTAGCTACGCGATAATTAGCGGCAGCAGCAACAAACGCAAATATCTGGATGCACAGCACACAACTGCGCACATGCGTGCTTGGTTTATGAGCTGTTTGGTTAGCTGTATCTAAAGAGATTTGCATCTGCAAATGCAAAAGATAAGTGTTTGGTTGTCTTCTCATCCAACACAGCCTGGCTCTACAGATGCAAAACACCCCTTTCATTCTGGCTCCAGGAAAACGAGAAAATCCACCGTTTCCTCAGGGTCAGGCTCTGCCGAGCTATGCATGCATGCTGACATCAGCATTTACTATCTAGTTTTCTTCTTTTCTTTGCTATATCTTTTTTATTAGCATCTTCGACCAACGAACCGATTTCACCTATGTGTTCCTGATATTTTTTCGAACAAAACTAAACCATATATAAATTTCAAAAGATTAAAATTTTAGTTTCTCAATTTATTGATTTTCCAAATATATTGAAATTATTGATTTTCTAGTATTTTTAAAATTTGTTTCATCCCTCTCTTGAATTTGCTTTATCACACTTCCATTCCAGTGCAGCCAACCAAACAATATCTCTGTGCAGCCTGTCCAACCTTATACGACTAACCAAACAACATTTTCTTACATCCACTCAACCTAACTCCTACTAGCCTGACTGAGCTCATATAGCCTGGCTGAGCCGAAAAGACAACCAAACAGCCTATTATCGACTCATGTATCCGGGGATGAAACTTACCAGCCAGCCTCATCCTTTTTGGGCATGTCGGATTTCTCTTTCTCATCTCTGAATTTTATCCTCGTGTCACACGTCTAGATCTGTCATGTCCAGGTCGTACACGTCTAGCACGATATTTTTTTTTTTTTTTTTGCTTTTTTAGCCTTATTACGAATATTATTTTTTCAAATATAATCTTCGTTTGAAATTATTTGTAGATTTAGCCTCACGAGTCACCTCCCACGTTGAGAGAGCTCGGCGGTTGCATGTCGCGACAAGATTTCTGTCGAGCTCCTTTGCTGCGGCAGGAATCAACTCCATTGATTAATATGACTAATTTAATCATTTTTTCTTAATTAATTGCTTAATTAAATCACAAATTAATCAAATTCACTGATTAAACTCCGTCCTTTGCCTGGCAAATGCGGAAGCTACTGTCGACACTACAGGAATCCGATCTATTTTCGTCGGCCTGCCAACAAAACTATACCGACGAAAATAACTAGACGAAAATACAACTATTTTCGTCGGCGGCTGACAAAAATACAACTATTTTCGTCGGCGGCCGACGAAAATACTCTATTTTCGACGGCTTCGGGTAGCCGACGAAATTACTGCGCCGTCGGCCAGCACCTGTCCACAAGCTGACGTGGCAACTTATTTTCTACGGCCTGGCCAACGAAAATAGAGTATTTTCCACGGCCTGGCCGACGAAAATAAGTATTTTCCACGGCTTCCATAGCTGACGAAAATAAGTATTTTCCACGGCCTGGCTGACGAAAATAAGTATTTTCCACGGTCTACGTAGCTGACGAAAATAAGTATTTTCCACGGCCCAGCTGACGAAAATATCTACCCTAGTATTGTCGACGGCCAGACCGACGAAATTATGTAATTTTTTTTTAAAAAAAAACAAAATCTCAGAAAATGACACATACACAGAACAGTGACAGAAATTTTACAACACAAGTCACAGAAATTATGATCGACAACACAATACTACAATTCGACAATACCACAATTCGACAATACAATTCGACAACACAATACCACACATAAAATTCATACACATTGTTTGCATCATCTCATACACATTGTTTGCATCCACATGTCATCACAAAACAATGATCATTTGCATCATCTCATCCACATGAACAAAAACAAATCATTGCAAGCCATTTAACATAAATACATTGTTCAACTCGGAGGTGTATGAAAGTTGTTGCCACTACCTGCATCACCCCCTGTGTTGAGATAATGATCAACAGGCGTCCCCGAACCACTACCAACATCACCTGCAACATTTGTTTCCGGTCCAGCAAGCGGTGTTGTCGATCCCTATATGAACCAAAATAGTTATTAATTAATTTCACACGAAAGACAAGTTAGTAAATACCATTTCTAAAAATGACAAGTTAGTAACTACCATTTGCGGGGATTGGAAGAAAGGAGGTGGAGGAGGAGGACGAAATGATGGCAAGTTAACGGCAGCGGATCCAAGGTGCGAAGCTAAAATTTCCTAAAAAAATTATTGATGCAAGAACAAAAACAAATATAAGTATTGTGACACCAATTAGCAAACAAAATGATCAAGTTCATAAAAAGTACATATAATTTGGCCATTAGCACCATATGGAAGCATTGATCATCAAAATTTGTCATTCCACTTCATGAGGCACGCATGATATAAATTTGATAAATTTATTGAAAATAACCATATCAAGTGCTCTAAGCGTAAATTATCAATTATGGAGGATCATCAAAATTCGTCATTCCACATACATGGTCAACCATAACAAAGCATTTTCAAAACACATCTAGCACATATGATATAAATTTAATAAATTTAGGTAAACTAACATTATGAAGTGATTTAAGTCTAAATGAAATCGTAAACAACTTTACTTACTTGAAAGTATTGTTGTTGTTGTGCCTGCCATTGAACAAAATAGGCTTGGGTTTGCATTGCACTCTCGTGTTGCTGCCTCATCATATCCTGTTGTTGCCTCAGCACCTCCCGTTGTTGCCTTAACTCCTCCTCTAGTCTTGCCTCACGTGAACTCCGTGCACTGCTTTGCGATGAGTGAGATGACCTCGCCTCTCCTAAGGCTTCACTTGAATCCACGACCCCCATTGAACATGGCAAACCTGCCATGTTTCTTACCACCTCCACTTGTGTACAAGGCCACAAGATCGACATCTTCTCTCCTCCAATCGTACTCTTCCCCATGACGTTCGATCATTGTTTCTCCATAGCGTGCCTACAATATTAATTAAGGTAATAATAGGGAATTTCATTTAAACCAAATGTACCATGTTGATACTACTAACCAGGTTCTGCGTCGCCGACGAACTACAAAGCTGCTCTTGGTGCGTAGGATCACCTCCTTTGTGGCCTCGGATATATACTTCAATGTAGCTTGGCGCATTGCCACTTACATTATGTTTAATTGGACCTGCTGGGACTTCATCAGCTAGCACCAGCTAGCTCGTTCATTTAGTTCTGAAAAAAGAGTCAACATTATATATTCCCATATATAATGTTGTTGTTTCACCATGCTAAATTAGTCCTAGCATGCATGATAACTACACAATTTAAGTTGACACCACTCCAGCATGCTAGGGCCAGAACCCATCATGCATATCCACGCAGCCAGTAAAGTTGTTACTGTTGAATCGAAATAAAGAAACAATTAGAACAAGTGCAATCTCGATCGCCATCTCACAGCATTAAATCTGGTTCACAAGCGTGCTGAACAGAAGCAAATTCCTCACTGATTCTGGCTTTTTCCCATTGAAATTGGTTTTGAGGTTACGGTAAAAGTTGCGATAATGTCCAGGATTGGTCCTACACAGAAACGATTGCACACACCATTGCTATTCCCGCCACACTGCATTTCAATTACATTATCTTTTAGTTTATCTCTATTGCCCTTTCATTTACTTATTAGTTTTGTTTGTGGCTACATATTGATCCTGGCATCAAAATCACTTTCGGCTATAGCATATTCTAGGTACTACAAAGCTTCAATGCAGGAGAATCAGTTTGATATATCATACGACATCACAAAGATTTTTCACCGACATACCTTAATGTCGCTCGGCCCGACGCGGACAAGGGCGGACAGGGCGCGGGCGTGGTGCGCGGATAGGGCGCGGGCGTGGCGCGACAGTGAGCCGGGTCCGGCTGGCGCGGCTTTCGGCCGGAAGCGGGCGTGGGGCGGCGCACGGTCGAGAACGCACGAACCGCCGGCCAGGCATGGGGCAGCGAGGCCGAGCGTCGGCGTGGTCGGGCGGGAGCCGGCGCGGTCGATGGCGGCGGCGGCTGGTGCGCGTCTGGCGGCAGCTGGTAGTGTGTTGTTGTGTTGTGGAAATGTGGACTCGTGCGCGTAGGCGAATATTATGTTAGCTACTAACGTCGGCCAAGCCAACGAAAAAAGCATGGCCGTTATTACCGTCGGCCAAGCCGACGAAAATGATCCCCCCGGTATTAACGTCAGCCAAGCCGACGACAATAAACCGTGGGCTCGCCGTTTGCTTTTTTTATTATTTTTTGCTCCTATTTTCGACGGCTTAGCCGACGAAAATACGTACCCAAAATTTGAAAAAATGCGCGGGTAGCTGGGCCAGATATTGGCGTCGGCTAAGCCGACGAAAATAATTGCCCGCGATAGTTTCGTCGGCTGAGCCGATGAAAATAACTGTTATTTCGTCGGCTACGCGAGGACCGACGAAAAATATATGTTATTTCGTCGGCTTAATTTGAGCCGATGAAAATATGTGTGGCCGTTGAAAACAAATCGTTTTCCTGTAGTGCGAGTCCTTCTGCGCTTGGCTAGCTCAAACCTATCCAACCAAGCATGGAACTTGCCTGCCGAATTGAAGCTATTGAGCTCTCCCGGTGGGAGAGGCAGGTGACTCGTATCGTCTATCGCGCTTTCTGAGCTTATCAAGAGGGCTAGTTTCGTAAATTCGAATGAAAGAAAATCTAGATTTATCAAAAATAAGTTTTAAAAGGCTATAAAAGCGGCGCTTCTAGCACGAGACGCTATGCGTGGCCCCAGCCTAATGCCTACCTTTCTTGGGGTGGTTACCCTAATGTCCGGCCCTTGTTGAGACCTACAAAGGAGGGTTACAGTACTGTGCAAAGGATCGTCCCTCTTTGTCGAGTCTCTCGGATCTGCGTGTGAAAATCGACTAGCTTTCAGAAAATGGAAATATATAGGACAAATTAGTTACACAAGGAAGCCTCTGTTCGACGATGGTACCTCGAGCAACATGCAGCTATATATCTTGTGTGGCTTTGCTTGCGGCTGGTGTGATGTGCTGTGCTGTGGAATCCATTTAGTGATAGGAATATCTATGTATTAATTGTAATGAGATTTTCTATTACAGCTTAAAGAAACATACCCTTAACTAATTGTGTGTTTCGAAAGTTGAATAAAAACAAGTGCTTTTAAAAGCCAGCATATATAATACCTTACAGAGTCTAAGAAGATCTCGACATTTAACTAGAAAAAGAAGATAAAGTACTAAACCGGATGTAACTAAGAATATCCTTTTGTACTAAACACCTCTCTCCGTTTCTGATCTCAGGAGTGTTCAATCATCACATCTGGCCAAGGTTCCAAATTTTGTTTTCGGTTCACATTTTATCACATTCCGAAATTCGAAATCCAAAATATTGCCTAGATCTCATTATTTCGAACAAAATCCAAAAAAAAATTCAAATCCAATTCTTTTTTGAGAGATTTTGAGATCTCACCGAGATTTACCAAGATCTCGGTGATTTTTAATTGAACATAAATTGGTTCAAAAATCATCAAAAAAAATTAAAACTTTTTTGTGGATGGTCCTGACAAATCACTAATACTCTCATAAAAATTTCAGATGATGATCAAGCCTGGGAAATTTTTGAAAATTCAAATAGTGCTACTATCCTGATAAAAAGGTTAGTCGGTAAATTTTAACCCAATGGAAAATAGTGCAAACCACGTTAGAAACTTTTGAAAATTTTTATGGATGGTTCTAACACATCCATAATATTCCCATAACATTTTTAGATGATGATCAAGCATGAGAAATTTTCAAAAATTCGGAGAGTGCTACTGAAGGCTGACCGGCAAATTTCAACTGAATGAAACATGGCTTAAACCATGTTACATAATTTGAATATTTTTGTGGATGGTCATGATGCATCACTAATGCTCCCATAAATTTTTCAGATAATGATCAAGCTTGAGAAATTTTTAAAAATTCTGACAACCGAGGTACTTAATTTATGACCACGAGAATTAATGTGCCAACTGTTTCATACGGAAAACAACGTGAAAAATCTAATACGATCAAAATCTGGTCAAAATCCAATCAATTTCGGTCAAATTTACCGAGATCTCGGCTAGATTTTAGGTTACTATAACCCTTTGAATTTTCTTTGCAAATTTTTTAATTTCTCTGGTATTATGAAACTTGGGGGAACGGGGGTCCGAAATCTGAGATTTCGTTGAGATTTCATAAAATTTCACCGGGATTTTAATCCTTACTTCTGGCTAGCTTCCGAAAGGAGCACAGTATCGTACATTCATACCAATAAAACACTAAAATCTAAAAAAATTTAGTATTATTAGACCATACGTACCTATATTAAATGGTATACTAGAACTACTCATCCACTCTTTCTACATTAAAGTAATATTATTAAGTACAATAACTGCATTTTGGTCCCATTAATGAATTTATACTCCCTCCAGTTTGATAATAGATGTCGTTTTGGACATAGTGATGGTCAAACTTCTAAAACTTTGACTATCGATATATTTTTAAATATTTAAATTAGATATATGAAAATTATATGTGTAGACTTGTCTCGAGAAGTACTTTCATAATATTATAATTTTATTGGGTTTTATAAATATATTATAATAAAAATTAGCGGTCAAAGTTGTGTTTTGAAAACCGTGTCGATGTCCAAAACGACATCTATTATCAAACTAGAGGAGTACTTTGAAACGACGCTTTAACGCACTTATATTGCGTGATAGAGGGAGTAATAATTTTCGGCGTCACGTTTGAATAAAGAGTTGACGAACGGAACCAGCAAGATTGGGGATTTGCGCTATTGTGTGGATGCACTCCGAACTGAAACTATGCATAGGCTCATGTAGTTTTCTAGTTGGAACGGTTAGACAACCTCGCTATCGAATAGTCTGGGGTTGCCTAATAAATCTAAACTGGAGAACAGAGAGAGAGGGCGAGAGACACAATATGAGGAGGAACGGGTCTGCTTTATTATTCTGTATGCTTGTGTACAATAGGGTGACCCCCTGCCTCCTATATATAGCGGTTCTGCTTAGAGATAAGGAAGAGTCCATAAGGCCTACGAGGCCGGTTTCCTAACACTCCCCCTTGGACTCTTCACCGCGAGATGCATATGCCTCATTAAAACTCCATAAAAACCCAGTGGAAAAAATAATTGGAGAAAGAGTACATAGCACACGCTTGCTGTGTTGCACGGATTACCTCATCAAAAACCTTATGTAAGAAAACTTCAATGAAAAACTTACTTAAGGAAAAGAGTACAATCCACCCAAACTTCAATGTTAATCTTCTAGATTCACGTTGGGTGCTCAAACTTCATGTTCGAGATTTATGTAGGAGTATGTGAAAATTCTCCCCCTGAAATCTGCACTTCTCTAAGTCTCATCATCCCGATTCCTCTAATGCATCTTTCAAAGGAAGATGCCGGGAGTGACTTAGTGAATAAATCTGCGAGATTTTCACACGACTTAGTATGCAGTATCTTTATCTCGTTCATCTTATGCATTTCATGGGCATAAAAGAATTTGGGGTTGATGTGCTTCGTAAGATTGCTTTTCACATATCCCATTTGCACTTGAACAACACAAGCTGCATTATCTTCATAGATAATAGTGGGGGTTTGTTCCATGTTCAAACCACATGACTTCTGGATGTGGTGAACTATTCTTCGAAGCCATGCACATTCTCGATAGGCTTCATACAATGCAATGATTTCTGAGTGGTTAGTCGACGTCGAGACAAGAGTCTGCTTAGACGACTTCCAAGAAATTGCTGTTCCACCGCAAAGGAAAACATATCCAGTTTGTGACTTGCCAGTATGCGGGTCCGATAGGTACCCAGCATCGGCATAGCCAACCAAATTCAATTCATTATTTCTTCTGTAGAACAAGCCGAGATCTTTGATTCCTTAAAGGTAACGGAAGATGTCCTTCACCCCTTTCCAATGCCTTTTGGTGGGTTCTGCACTGTACCGTGCTAGCAAATTCACGGCGAACGCAATGTCCGGCCTAATGCTATTTGCAAGGTACATGAGTGCTCCAATTGCACTCAAGTATGGGAATTCCGCTCCCAGGACTTCCTCCCCCTCTTCTCTAGGCTTGTATGGGTCTAGGTCTGCTTGGAGTGACCTTTCGACCATTGGGTCTTTGCGGGGTATGCCTTCTCAAAACCAAATCTCTCCAACACTTTCTGCGTGTAGGAAGATTGGTGTACCAAGATTCCGCCTTGGACATATTCAAGCTGCAAGCCTAAACAGAACTTGGTTTTACCCAAGTCTTTCATTTCAAACTCAGATTTCAAGTATGTGTATGCTTCTTCAATTTCTTCATCCGTCCCAATGATGTTCAAGTCATCTACATAGATGGAGATTATACAAAATCCATTCGGGGATTGTTGTATAAACACACATGGACAATCTTCGCTATTCGTGTAGCCTTTCTTGCAAAGAAAGTTACTCAAGCGATTGTACCACATTCTTCCTGACTGCTTCAGCCCATACAGTGATTTCTCCAATTTCACACTGTATAGGTTTCTGTTTGCTCAGACTTGGTTCGGGATAGGGATAACTTCCGGTACTTTCATGTATATCTCCGAATCCAAGTTTCCATACAAATATGCTGTGACAACATCCATTAGCTTCATTCTCAACTTCAAGTTGACTGCCACTGAGGTCAAGTACCTAAAGGTAATTCCACCCATGACCGGAGAATAGGTTTCTTCATAATCAACTCCAGGACGTTGAGTGAAACCTTGAGCAAAAACCTTGCAATGGTTGTTGCTCTATTCATAGATTCTCCTATTATTACAAATTTATGGCCATTTCGTCATGGTGTGCTACATGCACTTCTACTTGCTCTTCATTGCTATTTCCCATTTCAGGAGCAAGTTCCTTTAGTTTTTCTCCGCCAATGTGTGCGCACACATTATTTCCGGCGGCTTCTTCCAATGGAAGATTCAAATCTGGAATTGCCTTTTCCACAGGCTTCTTTCCAGTGCCAGGTCTCAACTGGCTCCCCTTCTTGCTTTGGGGCATTTTCGTGATTGGCTGTGGTAAGTCCTCTTGCCCAGTTTTCCCCATACGTCTCCGGGTACTTTGGGTTTGAGAAGCCAGATTTCCTGTTCTTTTCTTTGAGGCCTCTGAACAGGACGAGGGATACCTTCTTTTTTCTTTGGTATTTCCACCCTCTCTGATGCATTTCTTGCTGGTATATGCGACTTAACCACGCTCTTCAGATTATAAAAATGATCAGGCAGTTCATTTGCTAAATTCTGCAAATCGATTGTCTTCTTGACTTCTTGATTTGCTTCATTAGTGCGAGGGTCATGCGCGGGGATCCCAATGGAATGCCATATGATTTCCCGGCATTTTTCATTCAATAGTTGATTCTCTCCCCCTAATGACGGGAAAATGATCCTCGTCAAAAATACAGTCAGCGAATCGGGCTGTATGCAATTCTCCAGTCATGGGTTCCAAATACCTGATTATGGATGCAATTTCATAACCAACGTATATCCCAGACTTATGGAGAGGGCCCATTGCAGTCCGCTGCGGGGTTGGTATAGGTACATATACCAAACAACCAAATTTTCTAAGATAGGAAATCTTCGGGATGACCCTTTGCACTTGTTGCATAGATGAATGGATGTTGTAGGCCGATAGTCGAAAATTGATGAGTGCTGCTGCGTGTAGGACTGCGTGTCCTCAACAAGTGTTGGGCAAGTTACAACTCTGCAAGAGCGGTCGGGCTATGAACTTAATCCTCTTTATTAGTGCTTCAGCTAGTCCATTTTGCGTATGGACATGCGGTATAGAGTGCTCAACAGTTATTCCAGTTGCTGTGCAATAATCATCAAATGCCTTGGAAGTAAATTTGCTAGCATTGTCCATTCGAATGGACTTCACGCGATGATCAGGAAAAGCATTCTTAATTCTGATGATCTGCGAGATCAGCTTTGCGAATGCATGATTCCTTGTTGACAACAAACATGTATGCGACCATTTCGAGGAAGCATCAATGAGCACCATAAAGTATCGAAACGGCCCTGACAAGGGCTGAATCGGGCCGCAAATATCCCCCTGAATGCGTTCCAGGAATGCAGGGATTTCAAATTGCACTTCATAACAGAGGGTCTTAGTTATTAATTTCCCGGTGGCACATGCATGGCACACAAAATCTTCATGATTCAGGAAATTTTTTAACATTAATGCTATGACCTTGTGAGTTGTTAACTATGTTTCTCATAAATCTAAAACCCTGATGACCTAAATATACAATGCCATAAAGAAAATAATTCAGATATTCTAAAGAAGTATACACTGCGTGTGCATTGATTCTCGTGTAGTACAACCCAGATTCATATGAGGGATATTTTTCTAATACCATTTTTTTCATATTCCGCGTGCTTCATAATGCACAAATGTTCTTTGCCATTTTCTTCATTAGTTTCTACGTGAAACCCATTGGCGCGGATATCTTTGAAACTTAAGAGAGTACGAGTTGATTCAGGGTACAAGAGGGCTTCTTCAATTACCAAAGTAGTACCCATTGCCAATATAATTGTGGCTCTTCCTGAGCCTATTATATGCGTATCGCTTCCTGCGATTGTCGTAATTCTTCCAGCGTTCTTCGTGATCGTCTGGAAGTATTTCGACTCTTATTAAGATGGTATTTGTTGTGCCACTATCAACAATGCATATTTCCTCCATTGGGCGCTACACGATTTTTAGATGAAAAAAAATATAATTCTAATCATACAGTGGCAAAGTAATTCAAATATTGCTTGCAAATATAGAATACTGGAATAAATAATAAATTGCAATTCTATTCATGAGAAAATGTATGCTCTTTGAGAGCTTACAATTCATTATTCAAAATTCATTAACAACCACTGTTTTGTAGTTTGCAAACTTTAGGCGAACCCAATCTTGCTGTGCTTGGAGCAAGATGGTGGATTTGAGTTTCTCGAACTGCTTCTGAGGTGCAGTCCATAACTCAAGTGCACTCACCTCAGCCATGTATTTATTCTTCCGAGTGGCTGAAAGGTGATGCCTGAGAAAGGGCAAAGTTTGATCCTTTTGCTCGGCAATAGTTTGCATGTCCTTCGAGGACCCTAAGCCGGTGGCAGCTTGGAGCTTCTTGCTCGCAAGTATGATCTTCAAACCTGATGCCCATGTGAGATAGTTCTGACCATTCGGGGTCAATTCTTCAAACTCACATTTGATAATACCAGGTATTTGCATATTCAAAAGATTCTTTTCATTAGATTACTTCATGTAATCTAATAGAGAGTGGTTGCAAGATTCATAATTGCATAATTAAATTCTTATGAATTTCCAGCAAACTAAAAGAAAGCAATGACTGCAAGATTCACATATACAAAGATTCATAACTACAAGATAAATGCAAGATTCATAACTACAAGATTCATAAGTGCAAGATTCATAATTACAAGATTCATAAGTACAAAAATTCATAAATACTCATAAATACATCTTCATGCAAGCGATTGGATTCATATACATGATCGACTTCGTGCGATCTGCTTTATGTGCGCGATCGGCTTCGTGCGATCGGTTTAGCGCGGCTTCATGCACGTGGCGCAATTAGTTCCATGCACGTCGGCCTTCTTGGCGCGACGGTGGCCGCTTCGTGCGGCGTGCTTGAAATTCCAATGAACTATATTAAAGCAATAAATACAATGCATGTAACAGGACAATAATTGCACAGTTCATAAATTCAGAATAAACAATAATTGCACAATTCATAAATTCATAACTGCGGAAAATAAATTCTCAGGAATTTCCGATATTCTAAATAGGGCAATTATTGCAAAATTCATGCAAATATTCATAAATTCAGAAAATAAGGCTAAGCAAAATTAAAACAGAGCCAATAAATTTTCTGGATTTTTCTGGATGTTTTTCATATTTTCATGGTAATTTTCAGAATTTTCTGAAATTTCTAATTGATTTTCATAATTTCTACTTAATTTCGGAAAAGAAAATAATAGAAATAAAAGAAGGAATTTCGTGGGAGGGCAAAATGGGAATTTCCGCCTCCCCTTGCCTTATCCTGACCCAATTGGTTTCAAGTTTCCATATGGCATGGTTCAAGTCCCTTGCGTGTGCGGCTTGGCAACGAGCGGGCTGGCCGGCCGGTAGTTCCGGCGACATCGGCAGGACCTGCAAGGCGCTCTGCTAGGCGGCGGCTACGAGCCGCCTGCAGTGCAGAGGGCCAAGGCGGTGGAGCGGCTTGATGGCGGCCGGGTCGACGCAAGCAAACGGCCAGTGGCGGAGCTGGCGCCGCCGCGCGGCCGACGCGGCGACGGTCGGGGAGCCGTCGAGAGCACGGCGGCTAGCCGACGGGCCGATGGAGGCCGAAGGCCGTGCGGGTAGCGGCTGCGAGCCGGTGATGCGACGATGACGGGCCTGCAAGGCCAAGTTTCAGTGCAACAAATGTCGCGCGGCAGCAGCAGTGATGTGCGGCGGCCGGTGAGACGCTGTGGGCCGAGGGTGCGACGGCAGGCGCTGGCTGCGTGCAATGGCGCTAAGGGCAGAGGCCCGACGCTCGCGGCGCGTGGCAACGACTCCGCGCGTGGTCGGGCGCGCGGTGGCGGTTCGACGTTCGGGGTGAGGCCGGCTGGTAGTGCCGAGGTGTCGCCGGTTGGTGGCTTCATGCCACGAGATGCGTGCGGCGCTTCATGCCGGGGTTGCGGTGGCTGCCGGATGCAGGTGCGCCAGGTCCATCGGCACTTCGTGTGCATGCCCGGGCTAAGAGCCAATGCGGCGGCGGTGCCGCTTCGTGCGGTGAAGGCGTTCGAGCCGGCCGTGCGCTCGACCGAAGTCGGGAGTCGGCGCGGCCTCAAGTGTGCGTCAGCCGGGCGTGGTGGCTAGCAATGGCGGGAAAACTGTAGCGGCCAGAAGACAAAGCGCGCGAACCGTCGGCGCTGTGCTTCATGCGTAGGAGGCAATGGCGGCGCTTCGTGGCCGAGCATACCGACGGTGCTCCGTGGCGGCGTCTTCGGCCGAACAGCAGTGACGGCTTCGAGCCATACTAATTACTTCTTTGTATTGTAGATTCATTGTACAACAGATTCATGCCATGATCTGTAACTTTGATCCTTGATGCCTTCTGTAGCTTCATACCACGAACGGCAAAAGATCACATTGTACTGTGGCTTCAAGCCACGTAGATTAGATGTAAAATTCAAACGAGCGATTAGATTCAATCACCCGATTCTTACCGTTCTCACCTTTCAATCCTTCTCCGGTAAAGCTTCGTGCTGATAACGTGTTAGACAACCTCGCTATCGAATAGTCCGGGGTTGCCTAATAGATCTAAACTGGAGAACAGAGAGAGAGGGCGAGAGACACAATATGAGGAGGAACGGGTCTGCTTTATTATTCTGTATGCTTGTGTACAATGGGGTGACCCCCTGCCTCCTATATATAGCGGTTCTGCTTAGAGATAAGGAAGAGTCCATAAGGTCTACGAGGCCGGTTTCCTAACAGGAACTAGTAGCCTCTACCGTGTTACTCCCTCCGGTTTGGTAATATCTGTCGTTTTGGACATCGATATGGTCTTCAAAAAACAACTTTAACCGCTAATTTTTATTATAATATATTTATAAAACCCAATAAAATTATAATATTATGAAAGTACTTCTTGAGACAAGTCTACACATATAATTTTCATGTATCCAATTTAAATATTTAAAAATATATCGATAGTCAAAGTTTCGGAAGTTTGACCATCACTATGTCCAAAACGACAGATATTACCAAACCGGAGGGAGTAAATCGACCACATCATGCTAAATACATGCATTGAAAACCAGCTTAAGCAATACTCCCTCTGGTTTCATTTTAGACGTAATCTCACATACCAAGGAATGATTAATAGAGTTCTAATTTCCTAATGTTGCCATATTAAATAATTTGAAAATAGTGTGATCCCAATTCTCAAAGCAAGGATACCCAATCGTCACTACTACAAAACTGCAAATAGGAGACGCCCTATCAGTGGCGGTTTGGTTGGAACCGCCACTAATAGGACTATCAGTGGCGGTTTTTGAGTTCAAACCAGTGCCAGGGTCATCAGTGGCGGTTTTTCTTCCGAACCGCCACAGATAGTTGAGTATCAGTGGCGGTTCAAGGTTATAACCGCCACTGATAGTTAGGTACTATCAGTGGCGGTTCAAGGTTATAACCGCCACTGATAGTTAGATACTCAACTATCTGTGGCGGTTCAGAAAAAAAACCGCCACTGATACTTGGGTACTATCAGTGGCGGTTGGAGAACAAAACCGTCGCTGATAATCGGAATATTGGTGGCGGTTGTATGTTAGAACCGCCACAAATATGATTATCTGTGGCGATTTGAGTTGAGAACCGCCACAAATAAAATCCCCTATAAATACTGGTCGCTACAGCACTCTACAGGAGCTCCTGGTCATCTTCCTCCCCGAAAAAAAAGCAAAGTTTCAGATTTGAGTTGAGATGATGAATTATCTAGCTCCTTGAGAGGATAAATTTAATTTTGGCTATGCATAGTACTTAAGATTTGTTTCTAATTACCATTAATTTTTTTACCGGTAGTGCGTGCGTGTACATCTTGCTCCATTAGTGGCTAAGTGTCCAATTTTACCATGACATGGATGCTTCAAATTTCAACTAAGTGTTCAATTTTACTATGACATGGACGCTTCAAATTTCAACTAAGTGTCCAATTTTACTATGACATAGACGCTTCAAATTTCAACTAAGTGTCCAATTTTGCCATGACATGGGTGCTCTAAATTTCAATTTTGTCACTTAGTTGAAATTTAGAGCACCCATGTCATGGCAAAATTGGACACTTAGTTGAAATTTGAAGCGTCCATGTCATGGCAAAATTGGACATAAATTTAAAGTATAAGAATACTAAAATTAGAGTTTTGGTCATTTGTGAGGTTAAGAGGAGGGGGACACGTTATATTTCAAATGTGATCATACCAACACTCTGGTACTAGATCATATAAGAACTCTAAAGTTAAGCGTGCTTGGGTGAGAGTAGTATTAGGATGGGTGACCTCTCGAGAAGTGCTCATTTGCATTAAAATCAGTGGTAGAACTCACTAGTTAAGTGTGCTTAGGCGAGAGTAGTACTAACTAGGATATGGGTGAGGGTGATCTCCTAGAAAATATCTTCGTTTTGTGTTTCAAAATATCAGAATATTACATATAACTAGTGAGTTCTATCAGTGGCGGTATCAGTGTTATCAGTGGTGGTTTTTCTTTAGAACCGCTACAAATAATGCGTTATCAGTGGCGGTTTTTGTTTGGAACCGCCACTAATAATATTATCAATGACGGTTCAAAACCGCCATTAATAATCTTCGATTATCAGTGGCACTATATCAGTGACGGTTCGAAAAACCGCCACTAATGGCAGTTACGAACCGCCACTGATGTCTATTTCTCTAGTAGTGCGTTATCTGTGCATGCAGAACTCAAACGTCAGCAATCAATACGCATGCTTTAGAAATCTGTTGTCAGTAAATGCAAAATGGTCCAACTAATGAAATTTTCAACCAAATGACAAAATACTTCAGCGACAGAAAATATGAAACCGGAAGGAGTACTACGTTGCAGATGGCCTTACATATGCAATATGCATGCTGCGCTGCAGATCTGATCCTTACATGATGTACGTACGATGGTTTTTACTCGTGTCGGGTTCCAAAGCAAGTAGGAATGGATCAGGCAGTAAAGAAACGAGAAGGCAGCAGTGCAGCACTAGTCCATAATCATGTCCTAGTCATCCTAAGACAAAAGATTAATGAGTTGTAATAAGCAAAAGAAGGAATCGCGTGACATATATATCTTCGCTTTCCTTTTAAGTAATTTGCTCTTGTCGCATGCCCTGAGCAATATATTAAGTTAGCTAGAGCTAGCGAGTGGCACTTGCATAAATAGCAAGCACTGAGGATGCAACTCAGGTAAGCTTTCCACTTTTCAGAAACAGGTACATATGCTTGGCCAGAGGGAGCAAATAATTTTAGAGGGAGAATAAAAGATTGTCTTTAAAAATAAAATTATCCTTTTTAGGTGTTTAGATCACAGGATTACTTTAAGAAAAAAGGAATTTCCCATGAAGAAATTAGAAAGAGACTTCTCATTGCAAAATATTTTACTTTCTACCTCTTTTCATATAGTTGATCATAGCCTTTGGCTGTTCTTACTTTTTTTTTGAAATTTGGATTTTCCATGTTAAATATGTTTCTCCTCTCCCGCTCGTCGATTACCTTCGTTATCTCCACCAGTGTCTTGTAACAATTCCAGGATAGTTTCTTTCTGTCGAATATCTAAATATAGGATATATGTGCACGCAGGAAACTCAGATACCGTACCATACACGGTGACCTACATATCAGGAAATTAACAATATCTCCGGCCCGGATTATATGGGATAAGATATGCATAGAAGGAGTATCCCCACATTTGGGAAGGACTAGGTCGTGTTCCCGTTACAAGGAAACCAACCCGAGTACGCCGGAAAGTAAGGAAGGTTTGGATACACCACACAGATACTAGAACGGAGGACTCCTCATCAAGTACGATCAGGTATTCCAAACCTACTACGACTCAGAAGAAGGCTACCCCAACCATATAAATAGGGCAAAGACATCCAGGAACGGGGGAGGACAATCAAGACTTGGAGAGAGTAGTCGAGATTCAGGCAGACGCCGCCCAAGCATTACAGGCAACAAGCAACCTTGATAGATTGACAAATAGGCTAGGTCTTGGCCACTCCCGAGAAACAATCTCCCCTGTAATGAGAGCTTAATCTCCCTGTTCTGTAACCCATTCTCAGCAACACCATAGTACATCAACACAGGAGTAGGGTATTACTCGATCCAAAGGCCCGAACCTGTCTATATTATGTGCCATTGATTCCTTGGTTGATCCTGCATCCTCAAAGCTGCCCGAATATAAGTTTATTGTTGATTCCTAACCTTCAACAGTTTGCGCGCCAAGTAGGGGTCTTCAGCTGTATTTGCAGATCAACCATGTCTCCGATGAGCATCTACGACGGACTCTCCAACGCCGATCACCACAATGATGCCAACTCGAGTGCTCTCATCGACCATGACTCCGCGATCGGGCCCGAGATCGTCTTCGGGACCATGCTCTTCTGTTGGAAACCCGATGGGGGACTCGGGCAAGTAGGGTACATTGAGTCCCGCCTTTGCAATCCATGCCGAGAAGTGTACTTCATCGACTTCGACACAAAGGAGACCAGTGTCCTCAAGTGCATCAATACCGACAGTGATAGCGCTGACATCAGCAGTCACGGTAGGCATAGATAGCTATGTGTTCATGGCTGGAGCCAAAAACGGTTCTACTGCTGAAAACTCTCAAGAAAGAGTTTTAGGAGTAGATACCACGGACAGCCGGACACACCAAATTACTCCGGTTACACCTCGAGACCCGACGACTAAACCTGGCACAAGCTGCCCTGGACGCAGTTGTTCCCAATATTGCAGATCATCAACGAGATCCAACTACCGTGGCCGCAGTAGGAACTATGGACAACTTGTTAAACCGTTTCGACCGTAATAATCCAACGACACCCCACCCAAGGGTAATGGATTTTCAGGGGCAGCAGAATCTTTGACAACGCGACCACAACAACAGGCTCGATCACGTTCTAGAAGCAATGTCTTGGCAACAACGCAACGGTGATATCTTCAGCACCCCTGAAGTGAATGTCCAGCTCGCACACATGCTACTGAGATCACTCCCGCCATCGGACCCAAACAACCCGATGATGCCAATAATCAACCACATGAGGACGCTACTCGATGCAACACAGGCCCAAACCACCTGGGTTGCCAACTCGAGGTTCGGGTACTCCTACCAACAAGGGGCCACCAGCCAGCGGCCAGGACCATCTCACCCAATCCATCAGGTGGTAGGGTCTGCAGTGGCTAGCTCTAGTCATAAGAGTTCCAGGACACATCATCTCAACTACCAAAGGCACCATGATGATCTTCGGGATCGCATCCCTCATGATCGACGGGATCTATGCCTCATCGTCCACGACCGGAGTGAGGAATGAGAGCACAGCGACTAGAAAGGGAGTCTTCCTCCCCGAAGAATCAGTCTCCCGAACAGCGGGCCCAAAGGGGTGAGTCATCTTCCTCGAGGGGCCACTCGCCGACACGACAGGTTCCCCCCTCGGCAAGGGGCGAAGCCATTCATAAGGTAAAAGAGCCCCCAAAGACATTGATGAAGGATGCAAGGCCTTCACCGCCAAACTGCGTGTCGTTAGATGGCCAGACAAGTTCAAGCCTGGCCCAGTTGAGAAATACTCGGGCAAAATCAATCCAGTCGAATGGTTGCAAATCTACACCATAGTCATGAGGGCAGCCGAAGGAAACGAGAAGGTGATGGCCAACTATTTGCTCACCACCTTGGATGGCGCAGCCAAATCTTGGTTACTCAACCTCCCACCTCACTCTATATCATCGTGGGCAGAGTTACGGGCTCAGTTCATTCCCAATTTTCAAGGTACATACGAACGCCCCGCAACTTGCAGCGACCTTCATCGAGTGGTACAGGAGCCAGCAGAATCGCTGCGTGACTTCATACAGTGCTTCAGCAATAAGCGCAACTTGATAGCCGACATCTCAGCTGTTATAATGGCTTTCGAGAACGGTATCAAGGATAGAGAGCTAAAATAAAACTCGCCACTCGAAAGATCAAAACCACAAGGGAACTTTTCAAGTTGGCAGATAAATACGCCATACGCACCGAAGCACGAGGTTACCTCGATGACCTCAAGCCTGAGAACGACAAACCCAGTTCATCCAAGAAGGGGGCGAAGAAGAACAAGAACCACGGTGAGAAACGAAAAGGTGATTCCACCATCGCCGCGGTCGAAAGAATCAAAGTGCGCAACACCGACGACAACAAGGGTTGAAGCCATGGGGGAAACAAATATTGCCCAGTCCATCACATGGACAAACACGACTTCGACGAGTGCCAAGTGATCAGTGAAAAGGTCTAGGAAAAGCTCAAAGCTGCCCTCGCCAAGCGCGGGATCGAGCAGGCCAAAGGCAAATCCGAAGACTAAGAACCCGAATATCATGGAGCTAATTACAAGCTGGCTCATATCTTCGGAGGGTCCGCCACGTACGAGTCCAAAAGACAGTACAAAGCGGTCAAAAGGGAAGTCAGTTTGGTCACGCCAGTTCTTCCCCGATTCCTCAAATGGTCCGAGGTACCAATCACCTTCGACCAGTCTTATCACCCAATCGTGGTCCCATGGCCGGGTCGGTATCCCGTGGTAGTTGAACCCACTATCCTTAACGTCAGGGCCGCCCGAACCCTAGTCGACGGGGGCAGCTCGCTGAACCTCATCTTCGCAAAGATGTTGGATAACATAGGAATCCCCCGGACAGACATAAAAGACAGGGTCGAGCAGTTCCACGACATAACCCTGCATTCATCCTCAATACCTCTTGGCCAGATCGAGCTGCCAGTCACATTTGGCACACCGAACAATTTTCGCACTAAAAAAAATCCTTTTCGATGTAGCAGATTTTGAAACTGCGTACAATGTGATCTTGGGCCGACCAATGCTGGCTAAGTTCATGGCAGCAGTGCACTATGCCTACACAATCATTAAGATACCAGCACCAAAAGGAGTCCTCACGATTAAGGGGGATTCGCGAGCCACGATCCGCTATGACAAAAGGAGCTTAGAGATGGTCGATGATGTTCGCCCAGACACTACCCCTATTAAGGGAGAATCAAGCATCAAAGACCCAAGGGCACTGATAATGCTTCGATGCTCGACAGCACCACCAACGATAGGAAAAAGGACAGGAAGACCGCTGGAGGAGTCAAGACGATTCCTTGGGATCCCTCCGAGCTATCTAAGGTGGTCAAGGTGGGTATTGACCTTGACCCCAAATAGGAACTCGAACTCGTCACCTTCCTCCAGGCAAACCACGATGTGTTTGCGTGGCAACCATCTGACATGCCAGGGGTCCCTGGGGAGGTGATCGAGCATCGATTGGATGTAGAACCTAGCGCCAAACCCGTGGTGCAGAAACAATGCAGATTTGCGAAAGATCGCAAGCAGGCCATGCAAGAGGAGGTCGGCAAACTCCTAAAAGTAGGCTTCATCCGAGAGGTTCGTCACCCGACATGGCTGGCAAATCCCATTTTTGTCAAAAATCCCAACGGCAAGTGGAGGATGTGCGTCGACTACACCGACCTAAATAAAGCATGTCTCAAAGATCATTTTTCCTCTCCCCCGCATCAACCAAATAGTGAACTCGAATGCGGGCCGTGAAGTGCTAAGTTTTCTAGATGCCTATTCGGGGTATCACCAAATTAGCATGGCAGTAGAAGATGAGGAAAAAACTGTGTTTACTACCCCATTGGGTGTATTTTGCTATACTAAGATGCCTTTTGGTTTATAGAATGCCGACGCTATATATCAACGGTGCATCCAAAATTGTCTGAAGCCCCAAATAGGGCACAATGTAGAAGCATATGTCGATGATATCGTAGTAAAATCAAGAACCAAGAGCTCTTTAATCAGCAACCTCGAGGAAACATTCGACAACCTCGGGAAGTATCAAATGATGCTTAACCCCGAGAAGTGCACGTTCGACGTCCCGTCTGGCAAGCTTCTCGGGTTCCTGGTGTCTAATTGAGGCATCGAGGCCAACCCACATAAGACCGCAGCTATTGATCAAAAGTGTCCCCCGCGGACGCAAAGGAAGGTACAAAAGCTTATAGGTTGTATTGCAGCCCTTAGTCAATTCATCTCCCGGATGGGCGAGTGAGGCCCACCCTTTTTCAAACTACTCAAGAAACAGGAAGTCTTCGAGTGGACCAAGGAGGCAGAAAAAGCTTTTCAAGATCTGAAATGGTATTTATCGTCTCCCTCAGTATTAATCTCTCCTAACGAAAAAGAGGATATTTTCTTGTAAATTGCAGCTACCCCTCAAATAGTAAGTACGGTCCTAGTGCTCGAGCGGGATTGCCCCCGAGAAAAAGGCCAAAGTCCAAAAATTGGTGTACTACGTGATCAAAGTCCTACATGACGCCAAACTAAGGTATCCTGAAATACAAAAAATATTGTATGTTGTCCTAATGACCTCTCAAAAGCTGCGACACTACTTCCAAGCCCACAAAATTATGGTCATGATGACCTACCCGCCCAAGGAGGTAATTCGTAACCGAGAAGCGACAGGGCAAATCGCACAGTGGGCAGTTCAACTCAACGAATTCAAAATCGATTTCGCACCTTGGACCAGCGTCAAGTTCAGGGTTCTAGTATATTTTATCGTGGAATGACCACTGGACCAGCATCAAGTCCAAGAAAGGAGACACAAGGTGGTCGATGACAACTTGACCATGTTCTTCGATGGGTCACTCACGCTTCAAGGCTTGGGGTCCGGAGTCATGCTCAAGTCCCCGACAGGTGCGGAACTTAAATATGTTATCTAGCTTGATTTTTCGGCCTCGAATAATGTTGCAGAGTACGAAGGACTGGTCAATGGCCTCTGGATAGCTGCATCACTTGGTATAATACAACTGCTCATGAAAGGGGACTCATAGCTAGTCGTAAATCAAGTACAGAAGGAATATCAATGTTCGGATGACAACATGGCGGCATACCTGAACGAGGTTCGCAAGCTAAAGCACAAGTTCAAAGGGCTCATGCACTAACCCCTACAGGAGTCTTCGTCGAGAAACTCCTCAAAACATCTGTTTCCCCTAAAACGGAAACAGATGCTGCCCAACTCAATCAACAGTCTGGTTGAGTCAGCGAGGCAGAATCCGTAGACACGAAAGTTGCGCCACTCGAATGCGAGCCGACCAGGATGACCCCATTCCAAGCCTATCTCGAAGGTCGAGAGGTCCTTGACGATGATGCCTCAGCCGAGAAAATTGCGCGTAAGTCCAAACTATACATTTTGGTAGACAGCAAGCTCTACCAAAAGGGGAGTAATAGAGTTTTAATGAAGTGCATCACTCAGGAAGAGGGCAATAAAATTTTGCTCGATGTACATGGAGGCTTCAGCGGCAACCACGCGTCATATCGCGCTCTCATTGGAAAAGTTTTCTAGCAAAGGTTCTGTTGGCCGACTGCCCTTTAGGACGCTTGCGATATGGTGAAAAAGTGTGAAAGCTACCACTTTTTCGACAAGTAAACCACATTATCAGCCCAAGCACTGCAAACTATTCCTCTGTCTTGGCCCTTCTCCGTCTAGGGCTTGGATATCTTGGGACCTTTCCCAAGAGCCTAAAGAGGTTACAAGTTCTTCTTCGTGGCAATCGACACATTCACCAAGTGGATCGAGACTAAGCGCATCAGGAACGTCACCTCAGAAGCAGCCAAGAAGTTCATGAGGAGAATTGTTACTTGGTTTGGCATTCCTAATCGAGTAATCACAGACAACGGCACCCAATTCAAGAGCAATACTTTCATAGTCTTTTATGAAGAATTCGGCATCAAACTCTGTTTCATCTCTATGGCTCATCCTCAGAGTAACGGTCAGGTCAAACGCGCCAATGGCATTGTCCTACAGGGAATCAAGACACGCGTGTTTGATAGGCTCAAGGCTTACTCGACTCGATGGCTGAAATAATTTCTTTCATTACTATGGGTCATTCGAACATCGACCACTCGTGCCATCGACAAGACACCATTTTTCCTGGTCCATGGAGCAGAAGCAGTACTCCCGAGTGAGTTAACATTTATATCGCCTCGAGTGGACAACTACTCCAAAGAGGATCAAGAAAAAATGCAAGCAGATGACGTAAACTTACTCGAAGAACATCGGGATCGAGCTTCCATTCGAGCAGCCAAGTACCAGCAAGCTTTGCACAGAAATCACAGTCAATAGATTCGCGAAAGAGTGCTCATTGCCAGTGACCTAGTACTACAAAAGGTGCAAAAGCAAGACAATCGCAATAAGCTATTGCCTAAGTGGGAAGGCCCGTACGTGGTAGTCGAAGCAATTCACCTAGGATCCATGTGACTATCTATGCCAAAAGGGGCAATACTAGGCAACTCGTGGAACATCGTCCAACTCTGGAAATTTCATACATAAGGAACGAAATGTTCGCACATCACACTCGAGAATAAGGTAAGTATAATTTCATTAAAGATTATCTTACAAAAATCTTTCCTATTACATGTGTCGCCTCCCCTGCATCCACGAGGATTGGTAGCTGATAGTCCCCGGAATGGGCCTCCGCCCTCGGCGCGAATAGGAGGAACGAGCAAAAGCTAGATCCTCGACCCCTGGCAGGAACGTCCTCTCTCGTCATCGTTAGAGGCAGAGAGGTGCCGGTGGACTCCAAACTGCCGGAAGGCGCCGGGTCGGTGAAGCCATCTTGAACTTCACCTTCTTGCGCATCGACGGTGGTGTTCGCTCCGACGGGAGAACGGCGCTGGGGCGGCGAAGCTTGTCTTGAGCTTCACCTCCTTCCCTGATGGCGGCATGGTTGACTTCGTCTCAACAGCCTCCCGGATGGTGTCGAGCTTCAACTCATTGGTGGCTTCGTCTTTGTCCTCTGGCCACACCTCCTTCTCGATAGAATTGGAAGTAACGCCGCACGGGAGCCGAAAAGGCCACAATTTCTGATGCTTATGCCCAACCCTCCCCTCGATACAACTATCGAGTAGAGAGTCGGGGGGCCACACCGGATATTTTCAATGTTCATGCTCAACTCTCCACTCGATACAACTATCGAGTAGAGATTCGGGGGCTACACTGGATATTTTCAATGTTTATTCTCAACTCTCCGCTTGATACAACTATTGAGCAGAGAGTTAGCGGCTACACTGGATATTTTCGACGCACATGCCCAATTCGTTTCTTGATGCGTCCATCGAGCATAGAGTTAGGGGCTTCATCCAGTCCTTTCAAGGTATTTTTTGTGTGGTACTACTTCACTCCCTACTCGATGACCACATCAAGTAAGGAGTCGGGGCCTACATCCCTACTTTCGGATCAACCCAGCCAGAGATAAAGAAGTCAGGAACCACTTCACTCCCTACTCGATGACGACATCGAGTAAGGAGTCGGGGGCTACAGGTAACTCGACATCTTTAGTTTGATAATCTTTGCCTTTTATCCACTGTTTTTTTCAACTTTCTCACCGGAAAAGGCATAAGGTTCTTTGCACGCATTTACACAATTAAGCGCTTAGCACGCCAGCAGACTAAACTTATGCATAGCTATGCCCGAATTCGATGATGAGTAAAATCTATCTTGCACGCATACAGGCATCAGATTGTTAGACATCTAACGCCCAGCGGTCGGCGGGAGACGAGGTCTCTAATCAATTCTACATGCGTTATTCATCAGGTTCACGTTTGCTACCAAGATCAAACGATGAGATCAACAAAGATGTGCAAAAACCATGCGGTTTTTTCTATCTCAATATAGCCAATAGTTATGTGTCATCCATAGCTCACCCGAGCACAAGCTCGGGGGCTCGGCTGTTTAACACAAGTTTTTCTAGCCCTGTGAGCAGAAAGCAAGTTAAGCCAGCAATGAAGCTGCCCGATGAAGGTCTATGGGTACTAAGTTAGTTTGCATCTACTCGTGCTACTCTATCCCATCAACAAGGGGATAACAGACAAGGCACAATAGACAAGCAAACAAGCTGGTATTACCGCATACGACCGATACAAGACCAAAAAGAGTTAGAATCATACAAGAACAAATTCTAGCTCGCGCCCTTAGCGTTCTCGAGTGTAAGACCCAACGCATCAACAAAAGTGGTAGCAAAACCTTCAAAATATTTGATGTGGTTGGAAGCCTCGCTCATTTCACCTATGAACCCCTTGTTCAAGACCGAAAAGTCCAGGTTCGGGTGGTGATTCCTCACCATGCCAAGCATGTAGGAAGTCGCGAGGCGAGCCGACTTAGTCATGTGATGAAAGGTCTCCGAGAGCAGCTTGGTGTACGCGGGACTCGACCGCGCTCGACTGGCCTCAGCAGCGGCATTCTTGGCCCTGAGCCTTTCCACCTCTTTCCACAACCCTTCAGCCTCAGCCCTGAGGATCGTCAACTCAGCGTCCTTCCTTTCGAGCGCTTGTTGGCTGGCACTCACAAGCTACTCCCTTTGCTGGTGAGCCTGCTCACAAAAGGCTTCAAGATCATGCCAGGTCGCCTGCGAAAGAGTCGATGGTATCAAAAACCAATCAAAGCAAGGCTGAGAACCAGATTATGGCTACATACCTGGACTTGAGGCTTCAGGACGGACCAAGTTTTCAGAGGACCTTGAGAAGACGGAGGGGGAAGAACTGCCGGTGAGGCCACTGAAAGAACTGCAGCGCCTGGACCAGCGCTGATGGATGATGGAGCAGCCACGAAAGTACCACCAGCGATGCCATCAGCTGTCCTTGTCCTGCAAGGTTTTTTTCTCTATCAAGCACTTTTCGAAAAACAGCAAAAGAAGGTTAAAGGAAAATAAGGACAACTTACTTCGCCATGCGAATCTTCACTTGGACATTCTGCCGCACAACTAGTTCCTCCAAAACGGGTTTGGCAGTTACAGCATCAACCGGTCCAGCGGGGGTCGGCAGGACGGCAACTGACAGTGGAAGCTGCAACAAAGGGTCACGATTAGCCGATACTACCAAAGCAATGCTTAATAAAGAACAATTCGACGAGTAAAGCTACCAACTCAGTCGCCCTAGCCAATGGAGATCTTGCTCGAGGAGGTGTCTGCAGAGATGTCGACGATTGTGATGCCTTAGAATTTGGGAGTGACCGTAGGGGGTTTTTCTCTCTTGTTTCGATTTCGGAAGGAATGAAGGAAATGTTGGGAGATGAAATAATTGTGTTTTAGGCTGCAATTTAATATTAAATTTGGAGTCTTTGGGCTAGGAACAGTAGGGCCGAGGAAACCTGGGCTGGCCGAATTCCCTTCCCACCTCCTCCCTCCCCACGCCCTAGTGGGCCAGCCCACTTTTCCCTCAAGAGGGGTGGCGCCCCTTGCAACCCTAGGCACCTCCTCCCACCACCCCCTGGCAGCCGCCCCCTCCTCCCTCTTCCCAGCGTGGAGGCTCAAGGATACACCGCGAAACCCGAAGGGAAAATCGAGAAGAGGATCCGAGAAGGTGTGGAGGACGAGCAGATTTTCAGATTTGGTGTTCGTCGCGTGTTTTTCGTGGATTCTCAAGGAAGGACTCTAGGTAAATTTCCAAAATTTTTCCCCTGTTCTACTTAGGGTTGGGAGTGTTTTAGATCTGGTGGTGTTTGATTTGGATGGATTTTGATAGGGTAGAAGGGTAGTTGTTCACATGATGCTGTTTCTGAAAGGGGAGATTGTGTAGCGCGGTTTACGTGGCATAGATGATTTTTCCTGCAAAAACCTATAACTATAAAGTTGTATAAAATGTCGAGACATAGATGCTGTAATTTTTTCAGAATTTTTGGGGCGTCGGTATGAGAGTTATCACAGTTGGAAGATGACGAACAGAATCTGGAAACAGATTTCATCCACTGTGTTGGACGGTTGTTTAGGCATGTTTAACAGTGGAATTGAAATTTTTGACCCTCATGAAAGTTGTAGTTCTCGTCAATATCTAGCTACTGTAATTTTTTTGTATTTTTATGAATAGTAGAAAAAAGATACGAAATTGGGAAGAGAGGGTGCTGCTGTTCGATCCGGACAGATCGGGGTTTTTTGGCGTTTAAATGGGAACGGGGAGTAGGAAGCGTGTGTTTGAATTGTGTGATCAATTGTGATGTCGCTATGTACTAAAATAATGTTTGTTCAGGTGGTGCCACTGCTGGGCGCAACTAGGTTCATCGTCCACGTCGGTAAAGGCAAGTGGAAGTAGTTGTATTGTTAAGCTATGTATCGTTGTTTGCTTCGCCTTCATTATAATCTCCAATTACAGCAATCATACATGGTTTAATTGCTTGCTTATAGGATTGCTATATTCTGACTAGCATTGTGATATTGTGGTTTGGCTATGAATCATGAGTATGGTGAAGAATGATGTTGTTTACCTGATGAATTGTCTAATTACTTCATCTCGATGTTATTTGCTTTCTATCCATGCTATAAGATGGTAGGCAAACACGTGAACTCAGTGTAGGAAATTTTGAATAAATTCATGCATGAAGCATTAACTGCATTATCATGCATTGGAAGTTTTGTCGACGCCTTGGCGCGATCAGAGTCGTACAACACCGTGTGTTCCTGAGAAAGGGCACGGTGAGGAGGATCATGGCATAAGCATGTGCACAATCATATGCATTTTACGGAGGTTGTGTAGACTCTATGATGTGGTATTGGATGTGAGGAATGTGGTATGCTAGATTTATAGTGGATGTGTTATTTGTATTAGTTGTTCCGCTTGCTGAGATTACCCAATCTCACTACTTGCTGTTTTGATGTTTTCAGGTAGCGCACGTGAGACGTAAGCATGAAGGGTGGGCTAGCAGCACAATAAACCTTCTGGTGTCATCACGACTCACATGCACTAGTGCTTTAAATAATTCATTAGCTTGCTGAAATTTTATTACACATAGACCCGTTGTTGTCCCCTTTAAACTTGTTCTCGTTTTTGGTTGTCCCCTTTAGAGGTGTGTTATGTTTTTGGTTGATTCCTGGTTGGATTAGACTTGTTGTCTCTAATATTGATGTCGGGTTATTATTCCTATTTGAATTGCTTCCGTATTGCCCTGTTTTAGGGGGGAAATGCTATTGAATTTTATTGTACAACAGTTTAGTTTTATGGGGTGTTACAACGACCTCTATAGATCGGCCCTCCAAGCATCCCATTGCTCATCCACTAGTTGCTGAATAAAACCGGAAGGGAATTCATAGCATCCAAGCGAAGGGTTAAAGATCACCTGATCGGGCAGTCTCAATGCTTGTGTCTGAGACCACTTGGTAGGTCGAGCAACTTTTGGGGATGTCGATCTTTGCTCGCGAGTAGGCTCGATCACCGCTTGACCCAGAGCAGTCTCGCCCTCGTTAGGGATGAAAACTTCAAGAGCTGGGTCACCTGGAGAAGCTGGGTCACCAAAAGCAGAGGTCGATGCTCGATTATCTTCTCGAACTCGCTCATTGTCCACCAGATCAACAACCCTCTCCGATAGATCACTTGCGCCACCGAACCTTAGCTCCTAAAGGGATGTTGGATTAGAATGGACAATAGATACGCGAACGACGCATTACAAGTCATAAACTAGCACTCACCTCTAGCCGAGGGTTGTCGCGTGTATATCCAGCAATGCCACAGTCACCTGGATCAGGGCCGTGGAACATCTTGTTCAACCTTGCGGCAATGCCCAAGCCCGTCAGGTCTGGCAAAAGGAAGAGTCAGCTTGGTCATGGAGAAAAGTAAGAGCGATAAGTATTCTTGACACTTACGGTCAAGGGTATCCCTGGTAGCGTCATCGACTCCAGAGTAATCCCAGGCCAGATGATCGCGACACTTCAGCAGGCTTATACGGCGTATAATGAAGTCTTTGGCCACATTCCACCCAATCAGATATCGCTCCCTCAGCAGTTGACAGTGTCTGAAGAGGTGATGTAGAACCACTGCTTCTTCCAGCCAGATTGCCAAGAAGAGGTGATAGGGACATGGATATAAGACCCGGATTTCCCACTGCAAAGATGGAACCCGGCTCCCCCTACAACATCTTTTTTTATTCTTTTCAAGCTATAAAAATGGCGAAAAAGATTGAGGTTGGATCTGATACCCAAAAAGGCCTCACAGAGGTGGACGAACACGCTAAGTATCATGATCGAGTTTGGGCTCAAGTTGAAAAGCTGAAGCGAGTAGAAATCTAAGACTTCACACAAAAAAGGAGAAGGCAGAAAATTAAGACCGCAACGGAAGAAAGACTCAAAAACGATGGTCTCATCCTCATTCTTGGGGGTGGGAAATGGCTCACTGGTGGACGCCATCCAATGGACGAGTGCCCGAGGAGGTATGAAACCATCCACCTCCAGCTCGATAAGACGATCCTCGGTCATGATCTAGGGTTGCCAGCGACGGAACATCCTTAGCGGCAGCACAAGAACTGGACGCCATTGGAAGAGAATGCAAGAAACTTTCTTTGGAGGAAGCTTGATCCAAAGGAAGCAGCAAAGCTCTCGAAGAGGCAGGTAATGGCTACAATTCCAGGCATGGGAATTTATAAAATCTTCCTCGCCAATGGGCAAATACATTCCCCCTCACATGGCGCAAGAATTGGGGGAGAAGTTGAAAGGAAGGCTTTGCACTCAGGCGTTACATCTTTTGCAGGCATCAGCATTAAATGTTGTCCTTTCTTGATATTTAGATATTGGAGATTTCATCTTAACTCTGCTTAGAATCGAGTTACCGAATCGACATCGAGTTGCCTATGGTTATCACAAGAACTCGAGGTGAGTTGAACGTTGGGAGCTCGACCTGGCACCTCCCTACTCGATACTTGGCGATGTCCCTCTACTCGAATCGATAGATTATGAGCTTGCGAGGCTTTATTCGACCAAGCTAAAGGCTTGACTGGTAATCAGCCCTTCACTAAGCAAAGTTCGGGGGCTACTGTCAAATATCTAAATATGGGATATATGTGCACACAGGAAACTTAGATACCGTACCATACACGATGACCTACATATCAGGAAATTAACAATATCTCGAGCCCAGATTATATAGGATAAGATATGCATAGAAGGAGTGTCCCCACATTTGGAAAGGACTCGGTCATGTTCCCGTTACAAGGAAACTAACCTGAGTACGCCGGAAAGTAAGGAAGGTTTGGATACACCACGCAGATCTCGGAATGGAGGACTCCTCATCGAGTACGATCGGGTATTCTAAACCTACTACAACTCAGAAGAAGGCTACCCCAACCATATAAATAAGGCGGTAGATGTCGAAGAACGGGGGAGGACAATCAAGACTTTGGAGAGAGCAATCGAGATTTAGGCAGACGCCGCCCAAGCAGTATGGGCGACGAGCAACATTCATAGATTGATAGATAGGCTAGGTCTTAGCCACTCTCGAGAAACAATCTCCCCTGTAATGAGAGCTTAATCTCCCTGTTCTGTAACCCGTTCTCAGCAACACTATAGTACATCCACACAGGAGTAGAGTATTACTGGATCCAGACATTCGAACCTATCTATATTGTGTGCCATTGATCCTTGGTTGACCCTGCATCCTCGAAGGTGACCGAATATAAATTTATTGTTGATTCCTAACCTTCGACACTTTCTTTTAGTCGCCTTGCAAAGCCATTTTGTTTCTTTTGTGATTCAACCGAAGTCCTCTTTTTATCCATGTAAAATTCCACCAGAGATGACAATGGATTCATCTACTATTTCGATGGACGTGTTTTTTTTTCTCTCTCTTTAGGGCTCATTCCAAATGCGACTCATATTCGTGTGAGAATTGATCTGTTTCATATAAAATTCCACTGAAAAATACTTACTCGCAAAATGTCCTCGGTGTCGACGCAGGCTGCCTGATCGAGTGAAATGGTAAAATGGTTTTCAAGGTTTTAAATTTTGTTTTCGGTATATATATCTTCGAGGTGATTGAAAACCGAAATTTTGGTAAGATCTCAAAATTTTAAATAAAATTTGAACAAAATCCAAAAATCAAATTTCAAATCCGATTTTTTTTTAACCGAAAAATCCGTGATTTAGGCCGAAATTACTGAAATCTCGTTCAACTTTTGAACTTTGAAAAATAGTGAAAAACATGTCAAAATTTTTTGAAATTTTTTCTGGACAGTCTTGACCACAAATCCAATCAAATCCAGTCCACAAAAATTAAAATTCGGTCAAGATGTTCGAGATTTCAGCTAAAATTGTCAAGATCTCGCCGATATTTTGATAGTACCGTAGCATTTAACTTTTTTTTATTTGATCAAAATTTAAGATCTTGGCTCGGATTGGAGAACAAAATTTCAACCGAGGTAATTAAAATCTCGATGAAATTTTAAACCATGGTCCATTCCTGGTGCTAGCGCCGACAAAGCAAAAGGAAAGAAAGAGAGGAAAGAAATTGATGGAGAGAAGCATCATGAAGGACAGGGACAGCCAGACAGGGGAATGGAGGGGGACCCCGCGCCGCCCGGCAACGAGATCCCCTCGCCCGCACGCCCGCGCTCCACTCCACTCTCCACGCCACCACCACCGAATCACACGCGCGCCCGCCATTGCCGTTCGCTTTCTCCTCCACACCTAGCTCCAGCTCTGCTCGCCTATATCACCATCATTGCCCCGCCCGCCACCTGCTGCTCTGCTCAACTGAGGTTGGCGTGGGATGGAGATGAAGTGCGCGTCAGCGCGGCCGAGGCCCAGGCGGCGGGCCGACCAGCCGTCCTTCTCGTCCACGCTGCTCGACGCGATCTGCGACTCCATGGACGAGCCCGGCGCGCCAAGAACGGCGGCGGCAAAGAAGCAGCAGGAGGCGACCCTGCATTACCACTACTACAAGCCCTCCTTGGCCGCCAGCTACCGGGCGCGCGCACCGCCGACGCTGGGGACCGCCTCAACCGCGGACTGCCCCGGCAGCGGGTACTTCTCGTCCTCCGAGATTGAAAACTCCCTCCGCCGCCTCCGCCCCATCCGCACGTCTGGACCCGGCGGCGGGGGCGCGGCGCTGTCACCGGGCAAGCAGCAGCCGGCGGTTCCGGAGAAGGCGAGGGCTATAAAGAAGCCGGCCGTCTCCGCCCGCGGCGGCTGCCGCAGGCCGGCATCCCCCGGCGCGCGGCTCGCCAGCTTGATCAACTCCATCTTCTCCGGCAAACGGCCTTCGTCGCAGCGTCAGACTGCTCCTACGGATCAGGAGCCCGCGTGCTCGACGGCGCCGTCGTACGCGCGATCCTGCCTTGCCAAGACGCCGTCGTCGGCTCGGGTGCGGGCGAGCCGGAGCCGGAGTACTCGGACAGTGCGGTTCCTGGACATTGACGGCGAGGTGGCCGTGGCTGCCGCGGCGGTTGGGCGCTGTCGGCGAATTCCGGTGGTGGAGGTGGAGGAGGTGCTGCTCCGGCCGATGGACGTCGAAGCGGACAGCGACGGTGGCGAAGGGAGTAGCGACACGAGCTCCGACCTGTTCGAGCTCGACAACCTCGGCGCCATTGCTCCAGCGAGCGGACGAAGCAGCCGCCGCGGCACGTACGGGGGCGAGCTGCCGGTGTACGGTACAACCGGAGCTGGGCTCCGTCGTGGCATTGGCCATGCCCGTCCATACGAGTATGGTGACTATGGTCTTGGTCGGAGTTGTAGAAAGGTTGTTTGATTTGGAGCAACTAGAACGGGTTCAATGTAAAGTAGTCTGATAATTTTCTTTTTGCATGACCTTTCCTGTTCTTTTTCAAGGTTCTGAGGAGATGCGTATTTGTAATTGTTGCTATAATTTGCACTTGTGTCAACAAAGTAAAATAGATGGTTTTATCTTCATTTCAACTAGAACACTGGCCCGCGCAACTGCACGAGCATCCCTTTTATATTTTATAGTTTGTTTAGTCGTGTTTGGAAGGTGATAATTTTTTTTTTTGTATTTTTGGCAAAATTTATATGTTTTAAAGAGCCCCTGCACCTCCTATCTTTTATAAGAGCCCATTTGGAACACATGAGACTTAAAACTAGTAATAAGAAAAATATAGAAATTTGTTGTCATGTATATATAGTGTAATATATACTTCAGGAATTGAAAACACAGGTATGACATCACCCCACGCCTTTGATGTTGTTCATTCGTTCATCCACGTATGGTTCCAACTTCAAATGCCTTGCATTCTACCTATGTAATAGTGTGCTAGCAAGCGATGTGGCTAGTCGTAACTTAATTTTGTCTTATCTGCGTAGTAGTTGTATGGTTTGATACTATAGTACTTATTTTTATATTAAAATATACTATTGTATATATTATGCAATGCTAATACCTACAATTAAAGCAGGGGCTGTTTATTGATAAGTTGTTTGATTTTTTTTCAATCTGAGTCATTTTTTTAGCCATAGAATACTACTATATTTTATCTACCCATCACCTCTACAAAATAAGAAACAAATACACAAAACATAAGTAAAAAAATTTTCTAACCTAGACAAAAATAATGTAAATCTAGATGAACCCCTACATAATAAAAAATCTAACCTAGATTAAAATAAAGTAAACCTAGATAAACCCTACAAATACAAAAAACAAATAGAACTTAAAATTGCAGTAGAGTGATACTAAAATTGCACATTATTTCGCACTACAATTTTAAGATTACTCTTGTGCAATTTTAGGTGACTGGGAGATAAGGAAAATTCAGACAACTGATAATTAGCAAATCCAATTTAAGTATAAATTGCTTAAGGATGATATTCTTTTATTATTTTCATGTCACAAATTAGATAGATTGTTTAGTGCTAATGTACGGCCATCCGATGGTTATTGTTGGTTTTAAAATGATTAAGGTCGACATAATAGAAGACCAGATAACAACATCCATTGGTTAGGATTAGATCCATCAAATTAACGGATATATGTTTTTCTTTTATTTTGAGAATTTCTGGTTTATTTTCCTTTTTTTCATAGTAGCAGTAAAGCTATCATCAGTTTTAGATTGTGCTTCCTAAAGCTAGTACCGTAGAACGTAATATATTTTTTTTCCTTTTTTGAACTCCTATCATCAGTTTTTGGTAAGTTCTAATCGTACATATGTTGAAAGTAATATAGGAACTTTTAGGTTTGCTTTCTAGCTAGTACCGTAGAGCGTATAGTTTTTTTTTTTTTTTTAACTCTAGCTAGTAAATATAGAGATGCATAGATGTTACCATCTCCTTGTCGTTAATTTGTTTCAGTTACCACGAAATCCTAGATTGATATTCCTGATGACATGGGTCCACACGTTACATCGATCAATGACTCCCTTGGCTGAGCCACCCATAGTCTGATATTTAAGTACATGATTATTTTACGGTTCATCTAAACATTTAAGTTAAGAGAAAAATATAGATAATTCACTTATAATTTAATAATTATAATTTATTGATTATAATAAAACTTTATGAAATTAAAAACTACATGTTTTTTTTTAGAATTTTTCTAACTATTTCTTTTAGCAACTCTAAAACGCCTAAGTTAACTTGTTTCGGTTACCATGGAAGTCTAGATTGATATCCTCTTGACATGGGTCCACACGTTACATCGATCAATGACTCCTTTTGGCATGTCAGAGTTTGTTGGACGAATTTTAAAACGGGAATAACTATGTTAAGATCAACAAATTTAGGCCATGTTTGGATGGGCTAAAACTAATTGTTAGCTGGCTAATGGCTAGAGCTAATTGTTAGTCAGCTAATAATTAGTCCATCTAAAATTAGTCTAGGGCTGTTTGGATACATGACTAATGGTTGGGCTAATTTCTGAGAAAAGTCATGTCTACCCCCTCATAATGGGTGAGGAAATGAGGATAAGGCAAGCGCAAGGGTATTTTAGACTTTTCCCAGCGTGTTACATGCTATTAGTCCAAATTAGCTCCTCTCCACCAGCTAATGGACTAATTGTTAGCTAAGGGGTTGGCTAAAAATTAGCCCACCTATTAGTCTTCCTGTTTGGATAGACTAGAGCTAATTTTTAGCCAACTAACAATTAGTCCAGGGATCCAAACATGGCCTTAAAGTTATCTTTATAGATGTTACGTGCCATTTTCTCCATCTATCTCTTCCAACCCTTTTCCCTATTTACTTACCCTACCCCTTACTTCCCTCTCTAACACAAAAATTTAAAATTAGAACACTTATACTTCGAAAATTTTAAATAGAAAGTTTCAACTTAAAAAAATTCAACCCAAAATTTAAAAATCAAAAAATTTCAAATTAGAAAGTTTCAACTTGAAAAGTTTCAAATTGAAAAAGTGTCAACTCAGAAAGTTTCAAACCAAAAAGTTTCAACTCAGAAAGTTTCAAATCAAAAAGTTTCAACTCATAAAAATTTTGATTCAGAAGTTTTCGGTTCAAAAAGTTTTGATTCAAAAACTTTTGGTTCGAAAAGTTTTGAATTAAAATTCAAATCGAAAAAATTTCAACAAAAAATTTTCAACTAAAAAAAAAATTAAATCAACAAATTTCAATGTAGAAAGTTTCACCTCGAAAAAATTCAAATCAAAATAATTTTGACTCTAAAAAATTTAAATTCATAAACTTTTATATTTGATTAAACAAAAAAAAAAGGTGGGATCTTGTGCATAAAATCGCAATCAAAGTCGTTTGCACGCAAAAACGATGCCCAGATGGAGTTGTTCGCGCACGCAACTCACTTCGATCGCTCCTCCTCTCTACATGCTCCACATGGCGGGCCTAGGAAGCAAACTGCACATAAGCTCCCGTGCAAGCGACTGTAAATCAACACTTACGTTTTGAAACTATCTCTAAGGTATTTTGGCTATAAATATAGTACCCCCATTATACAATAAAATTAATCTACAATCAATAAAGAGAGCAGAGTTGAGATCCTATACATGGTTTTCATCTATTATGTGATTGTTCTTTAGGTATTCTAAATATTGGATGTTGGTACTGGGATTAATCTATAGCGATCTATTTATTATTCAACACATTATCAGCAGGAATATCTCCAAAGGTCGAACAGTATGTAGTCAGATTCCTTCTTTTCATTCCCATGATATTAGATTAATCTTGCTAATTAGGCCATATTTGGATGGGCTAAAACTAATTATTAGCTGACTAATGGCTAGAGCTAATTGTTAGTCAGCTAATAATTAGTCCATCTAAAATTAGTCTAGAGCTGTTTGGATACATGGCTAATGGTTGGGCTAATTTCTTAGAAAAGTCATGTTTGCCCCTCATAACGGACTGGGGAGTGGACGCACGGGTGAGGAAGTGAGGATAAGGCCAGCGCGAGGGTATTTCAGACTTTTTTCAGCGTGTTACATACTATTAGCCCAAATTAGCTCCCCTCCACCAACTAATGGACTAATTGTTAGCTAAGGGGTTGGCTAAAAATTAGACCACCTATTAGTCTTCCTGTTTGGATAGACTAGGACTAATTTTTAGCCAGCTAACAATTAGTCCTGGGATCCAAACATGGCCTTAATCAATACCAGGATCCTAGATTACATCTGTTAAATACAAATTAGGGTTCTAGATCGGATAGCCATAGGCATTGAGATGAGGCCACGAATTAATGCCACGCTGCGTCCAATGTCGCGCCCAGCTCCCATGTCACGCCTCGTGCTACGCCTGGCCCCTACCACTGCCGCCACCCCAAGCGGCTAGGGTTAAAACCCTTGCTCCCGTGGCCAATTAGGCCAGTTGGTCTAACACTTTTGTGGGCCATTGTGACAGCTGCTTAGAGCAAGGTTAATAATATAGCTCACTGCTGGCTATATGTGGTTGCCATATTATACACAGCCGTCTAAAAGCTCACCCATATAATAAGTTAGCTGTAGAAATAATCTACACATTAATAAATGGTCCACCCATCCATCCTCTCATCTTTTTTGGAATCTGTGTTATAGCCAGCTTAAAGCTGGCTATTGAACAATAGCCCACTTCTTCTCTCTCTTCTCTTCTCTTTCTTCCAACAAAGCAAAAATATGATGTGGCAGCTCTTATAGCCCGCTTATGTCACCTTATTATACTTGCTCTTACGGGCCGTGTGACCTATTGTTTTCACACCAAGGAAAGGATACAAAAGAAGAAAAAAAAGGAAAATGACACTTTTGCGTTCTAACCCCTGAAGTCTCAGTTAATTACGTAATATATTGCGGCTATGATAAATGTTGTGAAAAAGATCCTGAAGTTCTACATAATTATAGAAATTTATCGGGATAAATAAATTTTACATTATGGGCCCCTAAAGTTTGTAGTAATCCCAAAAATAGTTAATAAATTCTAAAAATTTAAATTAAATCATAGAAAATGAATTTGTATTTATATGGGCTTTCGTAAATTGTTGAACCTTAGACATAGCAAATATTGAAAGGTTCACATATCTGGATTCATTTTTTATAGCATAATTCCATTATAATATATGCTAGATTTATTCTCTATCATTTCGGTAATTCTGAAAATTGCCTAGTAATTAGCAGAAAAGTACGAAAAATGCTAGAAAATTTTAGATAATTATCTATTGAATAGATATATACCAATCTTTTCTGATTTAAAGATGAGCATGCAATATATTTATTTTACAAGCTGTAAAACTTAATCTTTCATGTATATAGGATATGTTGGACATCGCAAAGATGGAATTTGCTGAGCTCACCTTGAATGGCTGCAGTTACCTCACCTAGGCAATGGATGCAATGATTAAACTAACAACTTGATCTCTTAGAGCTGCTATCACCAAGCCTGAAACTTGCGCCCCTGCTCTTCCAAATGCTGTCAAGTATGCGGCTCTACACTTCCTAAGGCACCATCTGTTGGATATGCCCTAGAAGCAATCATAGAGATAATTATATTTCCTTATGTGCATGATTTATCATCTTGCTTCTTGAATAATCTCATCATTATTTATTAGCAAGTATGTGACTTGTTGTGAAACTCTATAATGAATTTGTGATTATTATTCTAAAGTGATCTGTAGGATCGAAGTATACGAATATAGCAATAAGAAGGGGGGTGAATGATTGTGTGGAAGCTAAAACCAAATTCTTGATCTACTAAAAGTTCACCCCAAAACGGAAACAAATAATTGCGTCGTATTCGACAAAAACAAATTGATAGATGTTCGGTAAAATGCGAATTTTTGGAGATCCAACCGTCGGTTCGATATGAAATTTGGACACAAGAAACTAGATTCCAATACGAATCGAACCCAAAAAGAATCAGCTCGATCGGACTTACGAATCAAAAGTTATGAACCTCGCAAGCTTGCTGTGGCAGAATATGACGAGAATTGATCTAACCAAAACTTCAAGATTAAACAAGATCTTCAAAAGATTAATCAACTAGACTTTGAAGAACTCTAAATCAATACCCTAGAAAGGTTTTTGATGTATCAAATCAAGATGAAACTCAAAGAACAAAAACCAATCTAGAATTAGAACAAGCATGCAAACAAGAACAAAAACAGGAAACACTGTAGCAACGTGGTTACTATAGCACGCAAGGATCTGGAAGATTGATCTTTATTTCTTTTTGTCTAAAGTACTCCAATCAAAAGAGTACAAACCCTAAAGCTCTAACTGATGCACTTCAACAGGAGACAACCCCTCCTATTTAAAGGAGCAAAATACAAGGAGTCCTGAATACAATTCCTACTCCTAATCCTAGAAGGAGTCCCACTCCTAATCCTAGAAGGAGTATGTATTCAACACAACTCCACTTGGCCCAACCTGGCCAAATACATCTCTTGCACGCGTATGGCAACCCAGCCATACTCACGTGACTAACAACTCTTGCACGCGTATGGCCACCATGCTATACTCACGTGACTAACCCTTCTTCATGTGCACCATTCTCTTAGCTCGAACGTCCCGCATGACATCCTTGACCACCAAGACCTCAGTTCCTCCCTGAACCTAGTCCTGAACCTCAGTTCCTCCATGAACTTAGTTCCGGTCCTGTCATCGACCACGTTCGTATTTGAGCAATACCTGCACATGAATAAACAAAATGATTCCGAGCACAAGTCCACGACTTGACTCAAAGTCAATCCATGCAACTACTCACACGAGCATTGCATAAAGTCCACTTCAAAACAAGCATCATGAAATTCTCACGAATATCATAATCTCAAATTCAAACCAAAATTCAATTCCAAAATTGCTCAAAACCCTGATCGAGCAAAAGACCATTCACGCCGGACTAAACATCGGTCCGGCTCAACTCACGACGGACCAAACAATTGGTCCGTCGTGAACATGTTTTGAACGTTTTTGCGCTGAGTGGCGCGAGTGCAGGTGGCACCTCTTCTGGGTCCTCCTCTGGCTCTGGGCCGTCCAACTCCAACACTGGACGGGGCCCTCTCCATACAGTGTGGTCTCCAGCTCTGCGATCCTTTTCCGCAGTGTGGGCGACGTACTCACGAGCATTCTCCAGGTGCTTTTTGCCTTCCTCGACCTGCTCGCGAGCCTTCATCAACTCCTGAACTGTGTCATCGATATGCTCCTCTTGGGCGATGACGAATCTTGCCAAGTGTATGACGGTAACATCTTCATCTTCTATTGGCTTCCGCTGAGCTCTGCTGTCTCGACGTGGGTGGTGACAAAACACAGTACCAACCAACTCCCTGGAGTAGGTGCGAGCAATCTGCCGCATCGCTCGACGCGACACCTCCTGAACTCCCACCTCAAATGTAGATCTCCTGGCGGTGAAGTGAAAAGGGCGACTGAACTTCGTCTTCTCTCGGGCGTACACTGTGATCTTCACATCCCATCCAATGACCAGTCCTGCCTGAACAATGGTGGTCCCTTGGTAGAGCGGTCTCTCGAAGCCTCCAAGCAACTGTAGCATACGCCACAACTCGGCAGCGTAGCCTCCCTCACGCTCGGTGTAGTTGTTCTTCATCATCATCTGTCAAAAGGCGCTCGCGTAAGAACGCAACATTTTAAAATCAAAGTGGGGAACAAAAAGAACTCGGCAAGGGGTATGAAAAAGAAAGAAAGGGGTAAGTCGAGAATTCATTCATTATCTTGACAACTTTTAACTTTAGAAAATAAGTTTTATCCTCACTACGACCAATCTAACCATGGGTGATCCTATAGTCAGTATGGCTCTGATACCACCTATGACGGGACCCGAATTTGCAAATCCGGACCCTTTCTGTATTCAGCACTAGTCCAGGATCACGGTGCACACAGTCTCAACATTGATAAATATCACAATCATACTCAACGAAATAATAAAGTATTTTATTTAGTTAGCCAAACTGGTTGCTCAACCTTAAGGTCAAGTTACAAATATACGCCACGTAGGGCGAAAACTTATTAAAAGAGAAATAACAACAGCGGAAAATAAGATAACTTCATGGCGTCATCCAGTATACCACAGGCAACTGACTGGGCTCGCTCCCTAGGTAGACGGTTCCTCTTGGAGCTCCTCCTCCAAAGCTAGTGTAGACTCTTCTTCAACTGATGTTGTATTGTGGCAAGGGTGAGTACTTGGTACTCAGCAAGTCATGCACATAATGCAAGCTAATGTTCTACATGCATGGCTTAATACAAAGGAATAGTTCATGGTTCATTTGCAGTAACAGCATTTAACAAGTAACATAAGTAGATTCAAAAGCAATAGAAACAACATATTATCAATAACTTTTCCAAGAGTTAAATAAACATCTTTCACATTCCTAATCCACATTTCCATCAACATCATTCTTTAAACCAAACCATACTATCCAAGTCCAAGTTGTTTTCAGGAAAGTCTATCCTTTGACTATAATTCCCGAGCAATGTCCAATGCCGCGGACACGGCTATTCGAATAGATTTTACACTCTGCAGAGGATATGCACTTTACCCATAAGATACAGCCAAACACCACAAAGGCGAGTGATTGTAACAAAGCCTTTCGGCAACTGCTAACTACACAAGTGAACCTTTCCGATTTTCGTCATACACCATCCCTTCCCTTAACGGAGGCGAAGTATGGGACCGGCATATCGTTGGACGGGTACCATGCCGTAGCCTTGGTACGCTCCCCATTCAAGCTACACAAAAGGTGTAGTTGACACCCGAGGTATCACATGCAAGTTATTAGTAACTTACTCAACTAGGACCGTCCCACTCCGGTCATGTGGTTGCACGATTGACTCAGTTCAAAGGCTTGCAAGGTTAAGTCCTTAGGTTGACCAGGGCAAGACTACCCAAAGAACCAAATCATCTTTCCCGATGCCACAACTGGCGCACCCGATCATTCTTGCCACATGCCCCGGTCGAAAACTATTTATCAAACCCCCAGTTGATTACCATGCACCACGTGCCATCAATATCATCATCAACAACACATGACACTTTTCAAAACAGGTTCCATATCTCATTAAGTCAATGTTATCATGTAATTGTCAAAAACATGTCACGTGGCAAGGCTAAGCATACTACATCGGTCTAACTACCCATGTTGGCAATTTAATAATGTCCAACTAATAATCCACAACTAGGGTGACCAGGGGTCATGGCACATAAATAATAATCAAGGTGTCATAGTGCAAAGTTGGCATTTAACTAATTTCCCAAAATTAATTAAAGTATTTTCTAATTAAACTAGCATGCAATAACTTAAATCAAATTAATTTCAAAATGGGGTCAACATGGTTAAAGCACAACTTGCCTTCAAAAAGTACTTGCTCTTGTTCTTGAGCTGGCTCCTGGGTCAACACTTCACCTTCGAAGCCTTCTGGCACTTCAACGTCTACTCGTAAGGCGTGCAAATAGCAATTAATAAATAAAACAGTACACAAAAGTGTTCAAAAGTTCAAATAAACTTCATAAACACAGAGAGTACATTTTTATAAATTTTTAGAAACTGGAATCGTCCAAATCGGAGTTAAAATGAAAAAGTTATAATTGTTTAAAGTTTAAAGAAACCATTAATTAAATATAAACAGAGAAATATTCATAATCAAAAATTAATTAAAATTCATATTTGAGTAGGTCTCAATTTTATGAACATTTACAAATTTGAATCACTCAAATTGGAGTTGAAACGCAAAAGTTATAAGCGTTTGAAGTTTGAAACTATATTTAAAATCAATAAACCGAATTAAATAAATAATTTTTTTTTTGGAAAAAGATTTATTGTGTCAGCATGACACGTGGACCAATCAGAGGCCGCCACGTCGCCTCGGGTCCATGGACCCGGCGCACGGTTCGGCTCGATCCACCATGGACCTGGTCCACGACACATGTGCCTCTGACAGGTGGACCCCACGGGTGACGTCAGCGCACGGCTCGGCCGAGGGCTCTGACACGCGGGCCCCACCGTGACGTCACGCTGACGTCACGGATGGTGTCACTGAGCTGCTGGGACGGTCGCTGACACGCGGGTCCCACGCTGACGTCACGCGTGACGTCAGCGGCGACCGGGCGGCGACCGCGCTGACCGCGACGGTCAAGCTTCCGGCCACGTGGCTCGATCCGGACCGTTGATTTGAAAATCAACGGTCCAGATTAGATCTGGGCCGCGCACGTTGCGGGCAACGTGGCTGATCTAGGGCGTTGGATGGCGATCGGACGGTGGAGGAGCTCGGGGACGGCGATGGCTTCACGGCGGGGCTACGGCTGCCGGCGCTGAGAACGACGACACTCCGCACGGCGCTACGGGGCTCCTCCGGCGAGGTGAGTGGTCTCCACGGGCGCGGCTCAACGCGAGGGACTCAGATCTGACCTCCCACGCGGCGCACGACGGCGGACAGCTGCGGAAACCGAAGCAAAACCCTAGGCAACTACGGTGAGCAATAGCGGAAAGATGGCGGCGGCTAGGGCTAGGGCAAGCGGGGCAAACGATAACCTCGGGCACACGTCTGGGTCTTAAATGCTGGCCCCAACGTCGAAATCGACGCGGAAATCGCGGCGGAGCCGGTACGGGCGGCGGAGTCCGGCTCGGACACGGCCGGGCGACGTGGCGCAATCCACACCGTCCACGTGGCACGGCCAACGGCCGGGATCGCACGGGCGTGTCCGGGTCTGGCTCGGCCGCACGTGGGCGACGTGGTGCGATCGTGGCCATTGGATTGAGATCCGACGGCCACGCGCGTCAGGGTTTCACCGGCGCGGGTCGGACTCGAGTCGGACCCGAACTCGAGTCTGACTCTGGCTCGGTCGGTGGAACAGTACAAACCGATTCAATTTTCCAGCGATTTTAATATTCAAAATAATCTCCAGTAATTCATTTAATTCATGAAAAATAGCAAAATACTCAGAAAAATTCTAGAAAATATTTTAGGGCATTTGGGATTCAAATAAAATATTTTCAACAAAATTTTATTTGTAAACTTAAATTCTTTATTTATTTCAAAAGGGAATAAATTCAAATAAATTCCAAATAAATCCAAATAAATCTCAGAAAATTCCAAAAATTCACAAAAGTGCCAAATTTCATTTAAATTCATGAAAAGTAAAAATTGGGGTGTTACATCATACTGTGAAAGGATGCTAAACCCTTTTTTTGTCGGTGCCCTCTGTAAACAGGAAAACATGGATATGGTCCACATTTTCAGCTATACATAATGTAGATATGAGTTTGTTGATTTGTTGAACCTAAAAAAATCTTTGTTAGAAACCAGGGAATGACAACATGAACACATATGGCATCAAATTTACCGAAACAAAACAGATACGAACTCACTTTCCAATAATCACGACTCTCATGTATTCAAATGACAATCAATCTAAAAAATATGGCTGTAGTAACTTTAAGGTAGCAGCTAATTAGTAAACCGGATCTTGCAGACAGGAGAGAGTTGATGAGTACTCCTTTGGTACTTGTCTTAGTGATGAAACAGATTGACCAGCTTTTACATAAAACCCTCCATTACATTAGCTTCACATAGTTTAAGTAGCTTTTTTGCTGAACGCAAATGAACCTACAACATACAAGGATAAATTGAGCATTTAAGGATTCATCTTATATATAACCATCTGTGAACTCTGGCTACTCCTAACTCTGGCTACTCCTAACTGCATGCAAGCAATTACATGTTATTCAGAGAGCATGGCTGTCATAAAAGAAAATACATTATAGCATGCTAACTCTGATGAAACTGTATGTGCATTAGAACATTCATTGCGCAACTTGGTTTCCATGAAAGAACGAGGTGAGGGGAAAACCCCTAGCTATCTGACTGGTATCCTTGTAAAGTATGATACTGTTTGTAATTAGTAAATACAGGGCATAGAAAAAAATTAAAATTGTGTCAAGGAAGCTGGTCCAATCAATGGCAAGTGTTGAATGATCACATGGTGACCTGCTTGTGTACATATCGAAATAAATCTGGTTTTCGGCAATACCACTAGACAGCTTTGGCAGCCAGATTAAAGAAATTAATGTATCTATCCCTAACATCTAGCGCATTCAAATAACTTAATAATCCAAAAAACAATCATAGCATGAGGAACCGATAAACGAAATTGCACATGCCCGTTGCCTTTAACCAGTTTACACGCAACCGGCGAATCACCGCATCCGGCGCAGGATCCATACCTCGGAGAGCTTAACCGAGTAATCCGCCCTGTTAGCGATACCGCTCTGCTCAACTCAAAAAAAAAAAAAAAAAAAAAAAAAACACGCAAACACCTGGACACGAGAATAGAGCAAGAGCACACGAAAACTAGTGCGGCAAAATTGGGCAGCATTTCTGGTGTTTCCCCGTTGCTTTAAATAGGCTAAGTCCTAGCTGGCTACAAGGAAATAAAATCAACGGTTAATGCATGCGGCCATGCATCACGCACAGGGCCATGCAGCATGCATGGAAACTAATTAGCATCTATGGAAACTAAGACCCCGTTTGGTAACTTGGAACCAGATCGTTTCTACTGGATTCTGGAAGAAACCCAACTAAACAGGCTAAACCTCAGAACGATTCTTCTCGGATAGTTTCTTCTTTTTCTACTCTGTGATGAATCAGTCTCAACCCAGTTCCACCTGATTCATAGAATCCTACCTGAAACGTTTCTACCAATGATCTAGAACCATACCAAACAAGACCTAATCAACATGTATGGAAACTAACAATCTGATGCATGCATGGAAAGGAGATCAGGCATGCATGAAAAAGAAATTAAAGCACCGCGCGCTAGCTTGATTTATGTCATGCACATAGCATGCAAAATTTTGGAAACTAAATAAGCTGCTTGTATCGAAACTAATTTGTTTGTTTCCAACCGCGTAGCGAGAATAGTGAAAGGGAAGCAGCAGGATTTGCCTACACGCACGCTGGGGGCTCGCGCCAGATCATCGCGCCGGCGATGGGGTCGTGTGCCTGCAGAAGGTGGGGTCGGCCATGTGTAATATCCCTTGGTCGCCAGAGAGTCTGGGACGTGAGAATCATGAAGAGATAGCGAACATACAGAACAAAGGAAAAGCAGATGAAACTGAGGAACGCAAGAAGCAATCGGAAATTCTTTTTTTTTTCATTTCATAACCAGCCTGTTCTCCTTCTTTCAACGACTATATACTATCCAACTCGCTTACGTCACTCACACCTGCTCCTCATCTTTACCCCTATATAATTCACCAGTTAATTCTTTCCTACATGCACATGCTTTTTTGCCCCCACAGAGGATACCTTTCCTTTGCTCACCCTAACACGTGCACCCAGAAATCCGATTTCCTCATAATCAAGCGCTAAGATGTTTTATCACATCACTTCATCAAATCTGATGGACCAAATCACCCGGTTCATCCCAATCGCCCATGTGGCCCCAAATCACCCGATTCACCCAATGGCCCGTGTCGCCCCAATCGTTCGCCCGTGTGCGCCGCCTCCGCCTGCTCTTGTAGCTATGCGAGTCCCCCAATCGCCCGTGTGCGCCGCCCTAAAGCCCGTCCACCTGCGCTGCGTCGAAGCCGTTTCGTCGCCGGAGACCTGCCGCCAATCACTGTGCGCGCGCGAGACTCCGCCGCCACTGCGCGCCTAAGCCGCTTGCCGTCGCGGCAAGCACCCGTGGCCGACCCGTACCTCCTCGCGCTCGCCTCCACCCCCGCCGCGCCCTCCCGCGACGACCTCTCCACCCCGCCCGTGCCCCAATCATCGCCCGTGTGCGCCGCACCTAACGCAACGCTCCCCATCGCGCCGACCCGTACCTCCTCGTGCTCGCCTCCGCCCCCGCCGCGCCCTCCCGCGACGACCTCGCCGCCGCGCTCGCCAAGCCGCTCCTCCACCCGCGCTACACCATCCCCGTCGTCGGCTGCTTCCTCCCTCTGGCGCCTGCGCTCCTCGAACGCGCCGTCGCGCTGCTCCGCAGTGCTGCGCCTGCGCTCCTCGAACGCGCCTCGCGCTGCTCCAAACTGGATATACAGGTAATCAATCACCCTGACTTAGTGTAGAAGATGCATCGGAATATGCATTCTTCAACTCCGCCTTTGCTTCCATTTTTCCTACTGGATGTCTGATCTTGAGCCTCAAGTGCTCCATGGCGCTTTGGTGAACTCTCAGGACTAAATATTTTGATGAAGTCCTTTACTTTTCCCTTCACCCTGCTACGACTTCTCTCTCCTGAAGGTGACCGAGAACTTTCAGCGCTGGGGCTAGCTGCTGATACCTTTTTCTTTGCATTATTGATGCTATGTTTTGTTCCTGCAGAGAAATCACATCAGCTTCAATCTATCTATTCACAGATTAACATTAAAAGGACACAAATAGCAGTTTAGATTACTGTGTATCTATTACAGAAGTTAGATAATCTGAACAAAAAATAGCATGTACAAACATAATTTAATACACGCTTTATGATTAACAAGAAGATAGCATGATAGATGGAATGTTTCAGAAATCAGCTTGATATGAGATAAAGCAACCATATCTAATCACGTTCATTAAGGTAGACATGAGACAAACTTCACACAAACAGCAATTAGTACACGCATGGAAAAATTTTAGAAATGTAATTGTCATTTTGCCTGGTTGTATTTTGATATATGCACTTGTGATGGGAAGTATCAAGCTGATTTAATAATGGAAGGTTACAACTATTGTGTAGACTCATGGAACTATTTTCGCATCTCAAGAAGTTAGATAATCTGAACAAAAAACAAATAAAGACCAAATTACTCTTCTCTTTCTAACCAATGCAAATGACCAAAAGATATGTTTAACGCAGATAGGTTCATTGATATTAGCTGCCAAGAATATGCATCAGTAATAGGAGCCTTTACCCGTGCTAACAACACCTGGTGCCGAATGCCTGACATATATATTGTTGTCATATCTTTTCACTTTATTTGGTGCCCGTGCTATTGGCAGCAATCCTATTTCCTCATAATCAAATCTGACAGATTTCAGGTGCGCCTCACAAAGGAGAGGGATTGGACAGAGGATTTCAGGTGCGCCTCACAAAGACCTAGATGCATTTGCGAGGGACGTATGCCAACTAAAAACTTTTACATGGATACATGGTTTGTTTCTTCTTTAACTCTTTTCGTTCCTATGTACTGTCGAGATTTATCCTACATAGTCAAGCATTTTAAATGTGTTGCTATCTTATTTTTCTTCTGCCATCACCTATTAAATATCCATCTTTACTTCATAAATACATGCATGCATTGAATATAGTGCTTAGTGATAAATAATTATGGGTCATGCAAAAGCTAAGTGTCAATGTTCTGTAGTATATTCAAATTGATTTTCTGTATTTTTTATAATGTGAGAAAACCGTCACATTGTTAGCTTGGATTTGTTAGTAGTAGGGATCGGTTGATATTATTATTTGCTAGCTGTAGCTTGGACGATATCTGTTTAGGACTCGAGTTTTTTTTTGTGCTAGGAAATTTTAGGTAGTGATTGATTGATTATAAATAACATCTGCTTATAACATCTGCTAAAGAGTTTCAACTTCATGCAGCTAAACAATCATCAAAAGGCGAGGCAAACAAAGCTTTTCTCCGAGTATTGAAGTATTCATCTGGGGCAGTTCTTGAGGTTCATTTTCTGTACGATAGAATCTTGCTAGCCAATAGTTGTCCAATACATGATAGGACTTGGTGCAATGTCTTGTTTAGTGGCACCAGTTTTGTTAAGCTCTCATCTAGGTAGATATACTGCTGTTGTTGATCTGTACTGGAAGATGATAAAGCAGGAAGCATGGCCCCAGTGCTGTCAAACAAGGAGATTGAAGTAAAATCATTCATCTTCTCTTATATATTCCTCCAGAATTTTCATTCCATGCAGTTCTAAGCTCTAGCTTCTTGTTATACCTTAACTTATATTACTTGCACCGCGCTTGTAACAGAATTGCATTACACACCACATGAATGGAATGAAGTGTTGTAGTTCACTTTGTAAAACGTTTTATTCCCTCTGCTACAAAAACAGGCCATAATGGACCATGGTTCTTCTAAGCAAGTCACCAGTAACTTCCGTTTTTGCTTCTATCTCTATAATTTTTGAACTAATAACAACTACTTTGAATCGTTAATCAAATGGCTCCTTATCATTTTAATTTGTGTTGCCATACTAAGGCTTGTATCTGTTTGATTTATAGCTATACTTGGAATCTGTGCAAAATTTACTGGCCCCAGAGAAGACTAATATTCCAATAGTTGAGGATCCAAAAACCGGCGAAGTTTCATTGCCAGGTGCTGCAATAGTTGAAATCAAAGATCTTGAACATGTTTTTCAACTTTTGCAAATTGGTGAGATGAATCGTCATGCTGCTAATACTAAGATGAACACAGAATCATCTCGTAGTCATGCTATTCTAATTGTATGTTGCTGGATTGCTATCTCCCTTGCTGTAATTTACTCTTCCTTTTTAAGTTCCAGAAGTAAACGATATTTCTATGCAAATTTGATGCTTTTCAGATTTATTTACAAAGAAGTTCAAGAATAAGAGAGGAAAGCACTATCTCTCTTTCTAATGGTACAGAAAATATTTTACATGATGATTTACCTCTTGTTCTCAAAAGCAAACTCTTGATTGTTGACCTTGCTGGATCAGAACGAATCGATAAATCAGGTAAAACTCCTCTCCATATTTACTCTTTCTAATATACAAAAAATGATTATTAAATATTGATACAAACATGTCCACACTTCATATATTGTATTGATAGCTATGGTAACCTTTTGTCTCTCAGGAAGTGAAGGTCACATGATTGAAGAAGCCAAGTTCATAAACCTTTCATTACCATCTCTAGGAAAGTGCATTAATGCACTAGCAGAAAACCATCCTCATATACCAACAAGAGATTCAAAGCTTACAAGGATACTTCGTGATTCATTTGGAGGTGCTAATCTCTGTCATGTGCTTACTCTGTCATGACATGTGAAACAATTATGTTTCAGGATGTTCCTTGATAGCTAATCTCTGTTTGCTAATCCTTCTGTTGGTTCGTCTGAATTTACCATCACCTTTTAAAAATAATAGGCGTCTACTATAATGTGCTCTTGCATGCCTCCAGTTCCTAACAAATTACTGTGACATACCTTGCGCGACTACTAGCCAAGCAAAACAAATAGCAGAGCGCTGCATTACACTACTACAGTCCAATACTTGGATTGGCACCATTTCGTCTCTAAATTGCTGCTTATCTTTTTTGTTAAGTCCTAACATTCTTGAACAAAGTGGCCTTATTTTATCAAACAATGGATAGCATTGAAATGAAGTTGGATAAACATGTTAATTGTTGAATAACGATTTAGCAAGCAAGCACTACATAGCAACTAAATTATACTTGAGCTAGATAAAGAAACTCCTTACTTTTTGTGACCTACCATGCTTAGATATTTTCTCTGCAACTATATAAAGTCTCAAATTATATGTGTTTTAATTTAAGCAGCTTGCCCATTGCAAAGATTGAGCCAGCAAGTAGTATTACAGGAAAACAAGTCCCAGCTCCAAAGGTGGCAATATTCTCCTCAAGAGGCCCGTCTATCAAATACCCTACAGTTCTTAAGGTATACAAGTTGAAATGCAGTGCATCCTTTTGGTCTAGGCAATCTATATTTTAGTCATAAAAGCATCTTAGGACAAACATCAGATAATTGTGATCTTAAGATGCTTTTATTTCATAGGTTAGAAATGCTTTATTACGGTGACATTTTCCAAATCTCATTATAACTACTTTCAACATTTGAATTGTATTACCAAATATCGCCGTAGCGTTAGCACGGGCAATATACTAGTAACAGAAAGTTACCAGCCTACCAGACTTTTAACTAGTAACTCTAACTCTGAACCTTCAATCGACAACAAATTACGGCTACAGTAAAACCGACAAAATTACTTCCTCCTTCCCGCTGTTGGATCTCAACGCTTCTGTGCTTCTACTGAGTCCCGCCGTTCATTACATCACCCCCCCTTCAGGCATTGCTTGTCCCCAAGCAATGGCGGAGGGAAACTGATTACGGAGCACACTGAGGTCTTCCCAAGTCGCGGCCGCTACAGGCAATCCAATCCATTTTACTAGCCTTGGGCTACAGCTGCATTCCCCTTCTTCACTAAACGTCTCTCCAACATTGTTTCCGGTTCCGTCGGTTTGGCATCCAATTCAACCAGCCGTGGCAACTCAGAGAAGACTGGAGAAAAATCGGGGTTGAACGCTTTGAGTTGTGACACATGAAAAACTGGGTGTATGTGACTGCCCTCAGGAAGAGCCAAGCGGTAAGCTATCTGTCCAATTCGTTCTAACACAGCATATGGCCCATAAAATCTGTTTGCTAACTTCAGACATGGTCCATTGACTAAAGACGATTGGGCATATGGCTGTAATTTCAACAGGACTTTGTCCCCAACCTGAAAGGATCGTTCCTGACGATGTCGGTTGGCCTGTAACTTCATTCTGTTTTGGGCGCGTACCAAGTGCTCTTTGATCATTGCCATATGTGTGTCTCTGAGATGCAATATGTCTTCGACCTCTTGCGAAGCGCTAGCAACTGTTCGTGGTAGAAGACCATAATTGGGTTCAACTCCATATAATGCCTTAAAAGGGGGAGCATCCCAACGACGTGTGATAACTTGTATTGTACCAAAATTCAGCTAGAGCTAACCACGATTTCCATTTACTGGGCATATCATGTATCGCACAACACAAATACATCTCCACACACTGATTCACCTGTTCGGTTTGCTCGTCCGTCTGGGGGCGATAGGAAGTACTGAACTGCAATTTAGTGCTCATTGCTTTGAATAACTCACGCCAAAACTCACTAGTGAAAATCCTATCCCGATCGGATGTGATCGAGTTTGGCACTCCATGCAGCCTAAGTACTTGATCTCTGAACACCTTAGCCACAGTCTGTGCGGTGAAAGGATGCCGAAGAGGAAGAAAGTGTGCATACTTCGAAAATCGGTCAACCACCACCATGATGACATTATAACCCTCGGATATGGGTAGTCCTTCAATGAAATCCATAATGAGGTCTCTCCAAGCCGCCTCCAGAATGGGTAAAGGCTACAATAATCCTGAGGGCCTTGATCTTTCTCCTTTTGCCAATTGGCAAATTTCACATTGCTTGACAAACTCGTCCACATGTTGCTTCATCCCTTTCCAGCAGAATAATTTTTTTGATCGCTGGTATGTAGCTTGAATCCTGGAGTGTCCACCAATGGCACTAGAATGCAATGCGGTAATCAATTTCATTTGTAAAGCAGAATCCTCGCCGATCCAGATCTGTCCCTGATGGCGAATTAAGCCTTGATGGAGCTCAAATCCATTGTCATTAGGACTGTGGAGTGCTAACTGTGTCAACAATTCTTGTGCCGCCTTATCAGTGGTATAAGAGTTAATGACCTCCTGAATCCACACTGGTTTCACCTCAGAGACTGTTTGCAGTGCCATGATTTGCCCTGCTCGCGATAAAGCATCTGCCACGACATTATCCTGACCCTTCTTATACACAATGCGAAATTGCAATCCCATTAAGCGAGTCATTGCTTTCCGTTGCATGTTCGAGTGTAGTTGCTGTTCTTCTAGATAACATAAGCTTCGATGATCTGTTTTAATGACAAATTCTCGGCGTTGCAAATAAGGTCACCACCTTTCCACTGCCAGCATCACCGCTAAAAATTCTTTCTCATAAATGGATAAACCTTGATGCACTGGACTCAACGCCTTACTGAAAAATGCGATAGGGTGTTGTCGCTTGAATAGCATGCGCCCGACTCCAAAATCACAAGCATCGGTCTCTATTTCAAATGAGTGATCAAAGTCTGGAAGTTTTAACACCGGTGTAGTTGACATGGCGTGCTTCAACTGTAAATATGCTTCATCCGCCTGACTGTCCCACTGAAACACCTTTTTCTTCAACAAATTTGTCAAGGGCGTAGCGATTATACCGTAATTTCTAACAATTTTTCTGTAATATCCGGTGAGCCCCAAAAATCCTCTCAATTCTGTTACATTCCTTGGTTTAGGCCACTCCAGCATAGCCTGTGTCTTGCGAGGGTCCGTTGCCACCCCTTGATCCGAGATAATATGCCCTAAGTATTATAACTATCGTTGAGCAAATGTGCACTTCGATTTCTTGACAAACAATTGATGTTTCTCCAAGCTTTGGAACACCAACTTCAAATGCTCAGCATGAGTGTGTAAATCAAGGCTATAGACCAAGATATCATCAATAAAGACTAGGACAAACTTCCTTAAGTATGGGGATAAAACCAAGTTCATAACACATTGGAATGTTGCAGGCGCGTTGGTCAATCCAAAAGGCATGACCCAAAATTGATAATGTCCATGATGGGTTTTGAATGCAGTCTTGAATTCATCATCTTTGTGCATACGGATTTGGTGATAACCAGCCCGAAGATCCAACTTAGAAAAATACTGCGTGCCCGACAACTCATCCAACAATTCATCGATTAAGGGCATTGGAAATTTGTTTTTAATAGTCAAGTCATTCAAACGCCTGTAATCGACACAGAACCGCCAGGATCCATCTTTTTTTTTGCACCAAAATCACCGGAGTGCAAACGGACTCACACTGGGTGTAATGATTCCTGTGGCCAACATCTCTGACACTTGCCGCTCAATCTCGGTCTTGTGCAATGGTGAGTACCGATACGGTCGTGAATTAACTGGCATAGCTCTAGGAATCAAGGGAATTGTATGATCATATGCCCGACTTGGTGGTAACTCTTTCGGCTCACTAAACACTTGTTGATACTGCTCGAGTACTGTTGCAATAATGTCAAGAAGTGGGTGATCAGAATTTAACTTCTCTTGTTCCACTATAGCCATGGCACAAATATTATTCCCCCGTCTCCATTTGTCTAATTGATCCATTGACAGTGATTGAATATCTCCTTTGTGTTGATCCTTTACTCCTTGTAACAGGGTGTTTTGTCCATTATGCGAGAATGTCACTGTCTTATCCTCCCAATTACACATCATGGGACTATGAGCAGTTAACCAATCCATCCCCAAAATAGCGTCATAGGCTCCCACATCTAAGACTCTTAAGTCTGTCCAGAAAGTGTGACCTTGTGACCACCATTCAAATTGGGGTACCCAACTATCACATTGTGTCAAGTCCCCAAGTTCGAAAAGTGCTGGGACATCCGGAGTATCCGGATCTACATCCGGAGTGTCCGGATCCAACCCGGAATGTCCGAATAAAATGTCCGGAGTATCCGGATTGGGCTGACCGAGCGCCCCAACCCGGAGTGTCCGGACTGAATGTCCGGAGTGTCCGGGTTGATCAGATCAAGACCCCAACCCGGAGTCTCCGGGTTGAGCGTCCGGAGAGTCCGGATGGTGCGGGATTTTGTATAAAAGTCCCGTTTCTTGATTTCCCCACCTCATTTCTTCTCCCCACTTGGTTCCCCACCCGTGTGAGCTCGTTCCTCCACCCTAGCTCCTCTCCGGCGAGCTTCCACCGGCCGGTGACCCTCCCGTGGCTCCTCCCCGGCGGCTCCTCCATCCCCGGGAACTCCTCCTCAAGCCGGCATCCTCCATCCTCCACCCGGCATTGCTTCTCCTCCATCTTCCTTGGAGGTAGGTCTCTCTCTTGGGAGTAGATTCGTGGGATTCTTGGGTTCTAGGGTCATCAATGGTGGGAGTTAGAGCTTAGGTTTAGATTTGAAGTTTCGGAGTTGAATCTTGAGCTCTAGGGTTTTGGGTGTAGTGATCCTAGGGTTAGTGTGGGGCTTGGATTGATGAATGTGGGTGCTAGTGTGGTTGATCGGGTAGTAGTAGCGCCGATCCAAGGGTCGTTTGGAGTTGGTTAGTGGTTTCATGGGCTAGTGTCGTTCCTCGTGGAGTTGGGTTAGCTATAAGCTTCTTCGGCCTTGCCACGTGTAGGAAAGTCATAGATCGGGTCCCCGTGATGCCGTTGGACTTGGCGGCACCTCGATCCGTCGAGTTATTGGGTAAAACTCGCCAGGTCCGGAGTGTCCGGACACCCCGTCCGGAGTGTCCGCTCTGCCCGGAGTATCCGGACCGAATGGGCCGGAGAGTCCGGATTGTCCGGAGAGTCCGGATCAAATACCCGGACTGTCCGGGTTAGGCTGGTCTGTCCAGTTGAGTCGAGTTGTCCGGTTGCGTTATTTCTTCGGGGTTTTTCAGTTGTACTTCATTCATATGCATTGCATGCATTTTTATTATGCATTGTACTCGTGTAGAGAACGATCCCGCGGCGACTGACGTGGCCGTGGTTGAGGGAGTTGCCGAGGGGCAAATCGCTGTCGATCCACCAGCAGAAGAACAAGGCAAGCACCTAAGCATATTTACCCCATTATATGATTTTATCTTAGAGAATTAAATTGCTTATTTAGTCGATTAAGTATGCATTAGGAGTTGAATGGTGGGAACAGGGTTAGAACCTAATTGCTGCACATACACTCCTTGAATTTGTGGAACACTCCCTTCGGAACCAAAATATGGGTAATTGTAACGAGTCTACGCTTAGTTTTGCTTAGATGTTGGGTTGGGCCAAGTGGGGGATGGTTCTCCCGCTTGTGATTATTAACAATTGTTTCACTTCACACATGATGGATTGGAATGGGTATGTTTATGAGTTGTAATTGATAAATTGTGGACCGGGCGGGGAGTTGGTTCATTTGAGTATGGAGACTCAAATGTGTAGCCCCGTCTGAGTCGATTAAGGACCGATTCGATGGTTGCCCTTTGATCGAGCACACTCCGGTTGGTCGCATGCCCGATTATGGTACGGTAAGCCACTCTTTCTCTCATACGGAATCGATGGACCGTAACTTCCTGTGGTTGGACGTGGTTGAGGGCGAGGCTTAGGCCGACTCTCGAGCGCCAAGCCGGGCTTGGGGCAGCTCGAGGGGGTGCTAGGTTTTCGGACCGCAGGAGGACGCTTCAGCGATTGGGTATGATTGGGAGAGGGTTGACACTAGGCCCTTGTGGTAAGTGTCGTGCGATCAATGCTTCCCTGCAGGGTTAATTAAGCGATTCGAATTGCCGCGCTCTCGGATATGAGCAAGCTCTTTCATCGCACAGTCACGTAGTAAGAACTTGAACCGAGGTTCGCTGTCGAGCTTGAGCCCACATAAATTGGCGTTGAGATTAATTGTTGTGAATTAATGATTGCAACTTCATTTTTAGAAGTAGGCGCTGTTACAACTGCTAAATTGTGAATTGAGTAGTTAGGTAATTAATATAACAAATGTTAAGCTTTCTGCACTTTTACCTTCAGCCTGGTCTTTTGCTACATCCAAATGCATGTCCTTTGGAGTCGGTCATATATGGACCACGGGTAAGACTTGCGAGTACCTTCCGTACTCAGGCTTCTGCTTTGTGGTTTTGCAGGTGAGGATCCAGAGGGGTGTGAGTTCTGCCCCTACTGCCTATCGGTGACCGGGCGGGGCACCGAGTAGAGGCCGTTGCGTGTGTGCGCTCGGAGGTGTTCAGGGCATGACACTTCCGGGGTGTTTTACTTTTGTTGTATAGGATAGTCGGTTGTACTTTTGTAAACTGTTGCACTTTTATTTCTGTATTGGAGCCTGTCGGCTCTTCGCTTCCTGTTTGTTTGGTCGTCCTTTGGGCTTCCGTGTGCCGTGTGTGTTTTGTTGTTTCCGCGTTTCGTGCGTCTCTGGTAGTGAGTTTGGGCCCGATGCCCCTTTGTGGGAACTGTTGTGATATAACTTGGGAACCGGTATGTGGGGATCCTGGGCGAGTTTCGGATCGCATACCGGGGGAATACCGGGGTTGTTGTCGAGTCGTTGGACGTTCGTAGGGTGGTCTCCATTGGGCTTGGGTAATAGCATCAGGATCACCTCCGGTGATTTGTTGCTAGGACCCAAATCCGACGGGAGCAACCGTGCATCCAACAACTCGAGGACGATCTGGGCGGCTCCTCTCACAGGTTGGTATCAGAGCAAGGCGCACAAAGACGGACCCCAACTCGACGACCAGTTAGGAGATTGCTTAGGATTGTCATTAATGCATTAGATAGAAAGTGATATTTATCCCCGCCCTAGATTGTAGCGGTGGGAGTGAGTTGCGTTGGAAGTCGTACATGTCATCTCATCTCATGCCGTGCATGTGTCATGCTGCCTTGCATCGAAGTTGTGTTCTGGGTGTGGCAGACTTGTGGGACCCCAGTCGCGAAGTGCTGCGATGCGAGTGGGAGTAAGTTGAGGTTGTTAGGTTAGTGTGGTGTGTCGTTTCCGTTTGGAGTCTAACTCTTGTCGTCGGCCTTGGTTAACGACAGAATGCGGACCCGCGGGGCTTCCACTTCTGGGGGTGATGGAGGTGCGGAGCGACAGCAGCGAGAGGGTGCTATTCCGCCGCCTCCTCCCAATGTGCTGGATATTCTGCAGCGGACCGAGCAGCACCAGGAGACGACAAATCGGATCCTAGAGATGCTGGTCCAGGATCGGGTCCAGCAGGGTGGCCGCGGTGATGGGCGAGGTCGGCCCACCAGCTATCTCGACTTCCTGCACACGCAGCCACCGGTCTTCTCACGGGCTGCCGATCCGTTGGAGGCCGACGATTGGCTGCGCACGATAGAGCAGAAGTTTGCTCTTATCGACTGTGGGGAGCTCCAGAAGGCCCACTTCGCGGCACAGCAGCTCCAGGGCCCTGCCGGTGCTTGGTGGGCCAATTTGAGGGTGATGCAGCCTGCCGGGCACCAGTTTACCTGGGCTGAGTTCCGTGAGGCGTTCCGGGCGTACCACATCCCGAAGGGCCTCATGGACATGAAGAAGCAGCAGTTTCTTGCCCTCCGACAGCTCGGCAAGTCAGTGGTTGACTACTCGCAGGAGTTCAACTACTGGCGCAAGACGCCTTGAAGAGGTCGACACCGACCGGAAGAAGCGGTGGTCGGTTTGTGAGTGGGCCGATGGCGAAGATGCAGGATAAGTCGTCCGTCTGCGACTTCGCCGACTACAATGACCTGGTGAGCCGCGCGATCACCGTTGAGCTCAAGATGCGGGCTCATCAGGAGGAGAAGAAGAGGAAGCGGGCGACGCCGTACTCAGCGGGCGGCAGCTCGCAGCGGGCTCGTGCGATCTCGTATCAGCCGCCGAGGCCGTCTGCTCCAGCGTCGTCTCAGTCGGTCGCGACAGCCCGGTCGTCGGTTGCCGCTGCCCGGCCACGACCACCACTACCGCCACCGGCAGCCAGAGCAGCAGCGGGTTCCGGTCCCGGTCCGTGCTACAATTGCGGACGTGCGGGCCACTTCATCCGGGACTGCCCATTTCCACGCCAGGGCAGCACTGCCGGCGCTCAACGGCTTCAGGGCGCGACGGCACCACCGCCGTTGCCTACGTCGAGCCGAGGCAGCGTCACCTTCGTCGACGCCGAGGCGGTTCCTGAGGGCTCCGCCGTGCTGGCTGGTACGTTTCTTGTTGAGGGGCATGAGGCTAGAGTGTTGTTTGATTCAGGGGCTTCCCATTCTTTTGTTCGCACGGGGTTTGTAGAGCAGCATCAGACGAGGGTCAGTAGCAGTGTCACCTCTTTTGTGATTGAGGCACCGGGGTCGAAGATCACGGTTAGGCAGATGGTTCAGAAAGCGATGAGTTCAGATTCAGGATTCCATTCACGGTCGACTTGTTGCTTCTAGACCTTCGGGATAGATGTCATCCTAGGGATGAGTTGGGTGGCACGACGGTGACATTTTGGATTCTTTGTAGTCGTACCTGTCACTCCGAAATCGAAGGCGGCCGACTCACCCTACTTCTTAACGAGAACAAGGCCACCTTGTGTTCGCTAAATGGGACGAAGTTGAAGAGCTGGACTCGATTCCCGTGGTGTCGGAGTTTCCGATGTGTTCCCGGTAGAATTACCGGAATGCCACGATCGGGATATCGAGTTTGTCGTTGAGCTCCGGCCAGGGACTGCTCCGATGTCCAAGCGACCAGTCTGGGATGCCGCCAAATGAATTGGCTGAGCTGAAGATCCAGCTGAAAGGGTTGATGGACAAGGGTTTCATTCGCCCGAGCTCCTCACCTTGGGGTTGCTCGGCTCTCTTTGTGACCAAGAAGGATGGTTCTCTACGCCTCTGCGTGGATTACCGTCCCTTGAATGCGGTTACTATCAAGAACAAGTACCCTCTGCCTCGGATTGATATCCTGTTCGATCAGCTTGCTGGTGCCCGAGTATTTTCCAAGATTGATCTGCGGCTCGGCTACCATCAGATTAAGATCCGAGCCGAGGACATCCCGAAGACTGCTTTCTCCACCAGATACGGGCTCTACGAGTATACCGTGATGTCGTTCGGCCTGACGAACGCACCGGCGTATTTTATGTATCTGATGAACTCCATATTTATGGAAGAGCTGGATTCCTTTGTCGTCATCTTCATTGATGACATCCTCATCTATTCGGCCAGCGAGGAAGATCATGCCAGGCACCTTCGTGTTGTTCTCGGAAGACTTCGGGAGCATCGCCTGTATGCAAAGTTCAGCAAATGCGAGTTCTGGCTGAAGGAAGTGTCATTCTTGGGACACGTCCTTTCTGAGCGAGGCGTGGCAGTTGACCCGAGTAAGGTACAGGATGTACTCAATTGGGAGCAGCCCAAGACTGTCACGGACATCCGCAGTTTTCTTGGACTGGCTGGGTATTATCGCCGTTTCATCCAGGACTTCTCAAAGATTGCGAAGCCGATGACTGAGCTGCTCAAGAAGGGAGTTGAGTTCAGATGGTCAGCGGACTGCGAGAGCGCCTTTCAGACGCTGAAGCAACGTCTGACTACGGCCCCTGTCCTCACTCAGCCGGATATCCACAGGCCTTTTGATGTGTATTGCGATGCGTCAGGCATTGGGCTTGGCTGTGTGCTCATGCAAGAAGGCCGGGTCGTTGCCTACGCATCTCGGCAGTTGAAGCATCACGAGGAGCACTACCCCACCCACGATTTGGAGCTTGCAGCAGTGGTGCATGCCTTGAAGATCTGGCGCCACTATCTCCTGGGGAACAAGTGCAATATTTATACTGATCATAAAAGTCTCAAGTACATCTTCACCCAAGCAGATCTGAACATGAGGCAGCGGAGATGGCTTGAGTTGATCAAAGATTACAGTCTGGAGGTGCATTACCACCCGGGGAAGGCGAATGTGGTAGCTGACGCGTTGAGTCGCAAAGCTCAATGCAACTGCTTTACTCTCCAGTCCCCGAGTGTCTCCCTCTGTGCCGAATTCCAGAGACTCGGCTTGGAGATGGGCGAACAGGGATTCATAGCTAATCTCGAGTTGAGATCAACATTGCTCGATCAGATTCGGGAGGCACAGACGAAGGATGAAGAAGTTGCACAGATCCGGGGTAAATTAGATTTGGGGCAAGCCGCTGAGTTTCGCCTGGATGAGCAGGGAACCTTGTGGTTCGGCGACCGCATAGTTGTCCCTGATGACCAGGAGTTGAAGCGAAGGATTCTTGATGAGGCGCATAACTCTTTGCTTACCATTCACCCGGGCAGCAACAAGATGTATCAAGACCTGAGGCGGCAGTTTTGGTGGACTCGTATGAAGCGCGAAGTCGCTCGCTATGTGTCGGAGTGCGACGTCTGCAAGCGGGTGAAGGCCGAACACCTCAAGCCAGCCGGTACCCTTCAGCCTCTTCCTATTCCAGTTTGGAAGTGGGAGGATGTTGCCATGGATTTCATTACCGGCCTGCCGACCACTCCCTCAGGCCATGACTCGATTTGGGTAATCGTCGATCGACTGACGAAGTCTGCGCACTTCTTGGCCGTTTGCACCAAGTATCGAGTCAAGAAGTATGCGGACTTATATATCTCCCGGATCGTAAGTCTGCATGGAGTGCCCAAGCGGATAGTTTCAGACAGAGGTTCTCAGTTCACTTCTCAATTCTGGAGAAGCCTGCATGAGGCCTTGGGCACGAAACTGCTCTACAGTTCAGCATACCACCCTCAGACTGACGGTCAGACCGAGAGGGTAAATCAGATCCTCGAAGATATGTTGAGGGCTTGTGTCTTGTCCTACGGGAAGAAGTGGGAAGAGTGTCTCCCGTACGCCGAGTTTGCGTACAACAACAGCTACCAAACCAGCATCAAGATGTCTCCATTCGAAGCACTCTATGGTCGCAGCTGTCGGGCACCTTTGAACTGGTCCGAGAGTGGCGAGCGTTCATTCCTCGGGCCTGAACTAGTCATGGAAGCAGAAGAAAAAGTGAGCACCATTCGGGAGAACCTGAGGGTAGCACAGTCGCGACAGAAGAGCTATGCCGACTGGCCGAGGGAGACCCTCTCCTTCGATATTGGCGACCGTCTATCTGAAGGTATCTCCTCTTCGGGCACTCGCCGGTTTGGAATCAAAGGAAATCGGCACCTCGATACATCGGACTGCTCCGAGTCCTTGAGAAGCGGGTCAGGTTGCATATCAGCTAGAGCTTCCTCCGTCGCCGAGATGGTCCACAATGTCTTCCATATCTCCCGATTGAAGAAGTGTCTCCATACTCCTTTCGAGTCACTTGAAGTGGATGACCTCGGGGTTGCGCTGAACCGGATCTATCCTATCGAGAGCATCCAATTCGGGTTTTGGAAGAAGCGAACGCGAAGACTCGACGAAGAACTCTCAAGTTCTATAAAATTCAGTGGAGTAATCATACCGAGGATGAGGCTACTTGGGAGCAGAAGATCGTTTAAAGACCGAGTACCCTGAATTCTTCGATGCCATGTAAGTGCGAGCGCATACAATTCCCAAGGTTTAGAGCATGTCCGTTAGGGTCCTAACCCGTGTGTGCGTTCGTTGAATCTCGGGCGAGATTCCTTTAAGGGGAGGGTTTGTCAAGTCCCCAAGTTCGAAAAGTCTTTGGGACATCCGGAGTATCCGGATCTACATCCGGAGTGTCCGGATCCAACCCGAAATGTCCGGACAAAATGTCCGGAGTATCCGGATTGGGCTGACCGAGCGCCCCAACCCGGAGTGTCCGGACTGGATGTCCGGAGTGTCCGGGTTGATCAGATCAAGACCCCAACCCGAGTCTCGGGTTGAGCGTCCGGAGAGTCCGGATGGTGCGGGATTTTGTATAAAAGTCCCGTTTCTTGATTTCCCCACCTCATTTCTTCTCCCCACTTGGTTCCCCACCCGTGTGAGCTCGTTCCTCCACCCTAGCTCCTCTCCGGCGAGCTTCCACCGGCCGGTGACCCTCCCGTGGCTCCTCCCCGGCGGCTCCTCCATCCCCGGGAACTCCTCCTCAAGCCGGCATCCTCCATCCTCCACCCGGCATTGCTTCTCCTCCATCTTCCTTGGAGGTAGGTCTCTCTCTTGGGAGTAGATTCGTGGGATTCTTGGGTTCTAGGGTCATCAATGGTGGGAGTTAGAGCTTAGGTTTAGATTTGAAGTTTCGGAGTTGAATCTTGAGCTCTAGGGTTTTGGGTGTAGTGATCCTAGGGTTAGTGTGGGGCTTGGATTGATGAATGTGGGTGCTAGTGTGGTTGATCGGGTAGTAGTAGCGCCCGATCCAAGGGTCGTTGGAGTTGGTTAGTGGTTTCATGGGCTAGTGTCGTTCCTCGTGGAGTTGGGTTAGCTATAAGCTTCTTCGGCCTTGCCACGTGTAGGAAAGTCATAGATCGGGTCCCCGTGATGCCGTTGGACTTGGCGGCACCTCGATCCGTCGAGTTATTGGGTAAAACTCGCCAGGTCCGGAGTGTCCGGACACCCCGTCCGGAGTGTCCGCTCTGCCCGGAGTATCCGGACCGAATGGGCCGGAGAGTCCGGATTGTCCGGAGAGTCCGGATCAAATACCCTGATCGTCCGGTTAGGCCGGGTCTGTCCAGTAGAGTCGAGTTTACCGGATGCGTTATTTCTTCGGTTTTTATCAGTTGTACTTCATTCATATGCATTGCATGCATTTTTATTATGCATTGTACTCGTGTAGAGAACGATCCCGCGGCGACTGACGTGGCCGTGGTTGAGGGAGTTGCCGAGGGGCAAATCGCTGTCGATCCACCAGCAGAAGAACAAGGCAAGCACCTAAGCATATTTACCCCATTATATGATTTTATCTTAGAGAATTAAATTGCTTATTTAGTCGATTAAGTATGCATTAGGAGTTGAATGGTGGGAACAGGGTTAGAACCTAATTGCTGCACATACACTCCTTGAATTTGTGGAACACTCCCTTCGGAACCAAAATATGGGTAATTGTAACGAGTCTACGCTTAGTTTTGCTTAGATGTTGGGTTGGGCCAAGTGGGGGATGGTTCTCCCGCTTGTGATTATTAACAATTGTTTCACTTCACACATGATGGATTGGAATGGGTATGTTTATGAGTTGTAATTGATAAATTGTGGACCGGGCGGGGAGTTGGTTCATTTGAGTATGGAGACTCAAATGTGTAGCCCCGTCTGAGTCGATTAAGGACCGATTCGATGGTTGCCCTTTGATCGAGCACACCCCGGTTGGTCGCATGCCCGATTATGGTACGGTAAGCCACTCTTTCTCTCATACGGAATCGATGGACCGTGAATCTCCTGTGGTTGGACGTGGTTGAGGGCGAGGCTTAGGCCGACTCTCGAGCGCCAAACCGGGCTTGGGGCAGCTCGAGGGGTGCTAGGTTTTCGGACCGCAGGAGGACGCTTCAGCGATTGGGTATGATTGGGAGGGGGTTGACACTAGGCCCTTGTGGTAAGTGTCGTGCGATCAATGCTTCCCTGCAGGGTTAATTAAGCGATTCGAATTGCCGCGCTCTCGGATATGAGCAAGCTCTTTCATCGCACAGTCACGTAGTAAGAACTTGAACCGAGGTTCGCTGTCGAGCTTGAGCCCACATAAATTGGCGTTGAGATTAATTGTTGTGAATTAATGATTGCAACTTCATTTTTAGAAGTAGGCGCTGTTACAACTGCTAAATTGTGAATTGAGTAGTTAGGTAATTAATATAACAAATGTTAAGCTTTCTGCACTTTTACCTTCAGCCTGGTCTTTTGCTACATCCAAATGCATGTCCTTTGGAGTCGGTCATATATGGACCACGGGTAAGACTTGCGAGTACCTTCCGTACTCAGGCTTCTGCTTTGTGGTTTTGCAGGTGAGGATCCAGAGGGGTGTGAGTTCTGCCCCATCGCCTATCGGTGGCCAAGGCGGGCACCGAGTAGAGGCCGCTATGTGTGCGCTCGGAGGTGTTCAGGGCATGACACTTCCGGGGTGTTTTACTTTTGTTGTATAGGATAGTCGGTTGTACTTTTGTAAACTGTTGCACTTTTATTTCTGTATTGGAGCCTGTCGGCTCTTCGCTTCCTGTTTGTTTGGTCGTCCTTTGGGCTTCCGTGGTGCCGTGTGTGTTTTGTTGTTTCCGCGTTTCGCGCCTCTCGTAGTGAGTTTGGGCCCGATGCCCCTTTGTGGGAACTGTTGTGATATAACTTGGGAACCGGTATGTGGGGATCCTGGGCGAGTTTCGGATCGCATACCGGGGGAATACCGGGGTTGTTGTCGAGTCGTTGGACGTTCGTAGGGTGGTCTCCATTGGGCTTGGGTAATAGCATCAGGATCACCTCCGGTGATTTGTTGCTAGGACCCAAATCCGACGGGAGCAACCGTGCATCCAACAACTCGAGGACGATCTGGGCGGCTCCTCTCACACATTGCAACGCCTCGCCATTTGCCACCCGAACTTCAATGGAACTTGTCTTGTGTGGAATACACCCGATTCGATGTAAGAAGCCAGCATTGACAAAACTATGAGAGCTTCCTGAATCCAGTAAAAACAACATAATTTGATTCCGGACCAAAGCCAAAATACGTATTGTACTTCCGTCTGCAGTCCCAGACAAAGCATTCAACGACAGATTATAAGTGTCTTCAACTGTACTTTCGGTAGTTTCCAGCCTATCAAGTATTGTGTCCGACAACACTTTCCATTGTTCACCGACTGTCAGTGCATGTAATTGTGCATGTTCTTTCTTCTTGCAATGCAATTGATGATTGGGTTGAAATTTCTCACCACATTGATAACAAAGACCGGCCATTAGCTCGACGATATTCTCTCAACTATCTAGCCTTCCACAATTCTCCTTGACCAATTTTGAAACCGGTATATTTGTTCTCAAACTTGTTTGTATTTGCATTTTCGCGGCCCATTCCCCATTTCGCCTTCCATCCTTTATTTCGATCAAGAATTTCTTGCTGGATACGAGCTAATAATGCAGCTCTATCCACCGTTTCTAGGACTTGCCCCTGCACTGCTCCCCTCAATTTTGTTTTCAATCCCTTGACAAAATGTGAGACAAATAGTTCTTTACCGTAGTAAGGATTGTGCATTAAAATCTCATACATCAATTCATCGAACTGAGCTTTGTATTCTGCCACGGTGCCTGTTTGCTTCATATCCACCAATTCTCCTAACAACTGGCGGTGGTCAAATGCCCCTAACTTCCTCTCGACAGCCTGAATGAACTGATCCCAATCACCTAGTTCATTCCGGGTTTTGTAAACATGTAACCAACGGGCTACGTTCTAGCCAGCGGTGTCGGTTGAGGCAGCAGCGGGGGATGATCACATGGATGCAGCAAGCGCAGAAGGTTGGGCTGATGAAGGGGAGGATATCGATTAACTTGTGGATCAATTGGATTGGGTGGACCGCATGGCGACAGAAGAGGAAGTCGAAATGTTGGACCCTGTCGATACCATCGGCGAAGATGACGAACGGGAGAAGATGATGAAATGCATGGTAGTACTGCCTCAGCGGAGGTACCCATCCCTGATGAATGGAACAGGCAGAACAAAGCTGGTATGGAAGCTTTGTGGGGCCATGACTCGCATTGTGAGTATGGTACTGGTGCCATTCGGTTGAATCAAATGTTCCCGAACAATTCTGAATTGAAGTTGGCAGTGAGCTTGTGGGCACTATCGCTGCAAAGAGAGTTTCGGGTTGTCCTGTCTAGCCTAGATAAGTACACAGTGAAGTGCGTAATCGATGGTTGTGAATTTAAAGTACATGCATACAAGCCGAAGTATGAGACGTATTGGATTGCATCAAGAGTGGACGAGCACACATGCAGACTAGAAAATGTTCTTGTCAAACACCGTAACTTGAATGCGGCTGTAATAGCTAGCGTGATGTTTAATGAAATCATTGAGAAGCGGGATATCGAGTGTTCGTATATTTAGAAAGCAATGTTACGAACATTTAAGTATCAGATAAGCTACTCCATGGCCTGGCGTACGAAGCAGAAAGCATTAGAGAAGAGGTTTGGCACATACGAGGTATCGTATTGCAACCTACCTCGTGTACTTGAAGTACTGAAGCAAACCAATCCTGGCACATACACCGCTTTCAAGGAAAGCGAAGCAGATGCAAATGGGATTTGTACATTTCGTCGTGCTTTCTTTTCATTGGGGCCTTGCATTGCGTCATTCAGGTACTGTCGTCCATTGCTTTGTGTTGATGGCACATTTTTGACTGGAAAATACAAGGGGCAGATTCTAACAGCCATTGCAATTGATGCGAACAACCACATACTTCCATTGGCCTTTGCTTTTGTTGAGGGTGAAAATCGGGATAGCTGGCTGTGGTTTTTCAGACATCTGAAGGTGGGGGTAGTTGGTGATCGGCCCAGCATGTGCATCATTCATGATCGTCACAAAGGTATCCTCTCGGCAATTAAGACTCTACAGGAGGACCAAGATGAACCATTTTCATGGCCTGACCTGCAGAACAGGTGATGCATGAGACATTTAGGTGCCAATTTCTTCAGGCAGTTCAAAAGCAAGAAACCGATGAATCTGTTTAAGAGGTTATGCAAGCAGAATCAGGCACGTAAGTTCAACGCGCTATTTGCCGAGTTGGATAAGCACACCAGTGCGCATATCGAAGAGATGAAAAAGCAACCACCTACGCCGAACGAATATCCACCCAAAAGGCTAACACCCCTTGGGGAGCTCGATCCTCCTAATATGAGGAGACGAACGTCAAGGAACATTAAGTGTTTCTCGCACTGGATAGAGGCTGAGCCTCTAGAGAAGTGGGCATTGCTCCATGACACCGGAGGCGCCAGGTTAGTATGGTACATTAAAATATCAAAACACCGCTAAACAATTTGGCCTGTTGTTCTAAACTGTTTTGCGTTGAACAGGTTTGGCGTGATGACAACGAACATAGCCGAGGTTTACAATTGGGTCATCCGAGGCCTCCGTCCGCTACCGCTTGTGGCCATCCTTGAAGGCATGTTGCACGGCATCGTTAGCTACTACCAAAAAAGGCATGCGGAAGCGGTACTTCATGCCTCGACATTGCAAACGCCGTATTTCTCTACAACTGCCACGACGCCTACCCCACTTCGCCTGAGAACTTCACATGGTGGGAGAGGCCGCCGGGATATGTCCCCTACCTAGATCGACCGGAGTTAAGGGCCGGTGGGCAAGGGACCAACCAATCGGTGAGTTTCATGTGCCTCATGTTTCAGCTACAAAGTACCCATTCTAAACCAGTTCATCGCATACAGGACTTCAAAAAGAAGTTTGCAAAATGGCTCAAGTCACGGCAAGAAAATCTTCCTCAGGGGCCACCGCAAAGCCCCGAACTGTGCGACCACGGCCTCCAGGCAGTGGTTGATACCGGCGACGAGGATCTAGCGGACAGAAGATTCTACCGGTGCCCTTTGTCCGAGGATGCATGGTGCTGGTACTTCAACTGGGTGGACCCGGAGACGTACCACCCACATCTCAAACTTCCCGTATTTGATAACTGGGGAGAGCAACCCTCGCCGTGGTGCTACTACCTCCCAGAAAAGCCGGACCCGAGCACGATACGGTATTCTTCACCACCACAATGGGCATACTGCATTGATCGCAGGCACGTTTCCGGTTGTACAACAAGAAGCCCAACACACACCTCCTGGACCATATAGTGGAGTGCGAGCCAAAACATAGGAGGCGTCTCGGCAAGTCTCCGGAAGGGCAAGAGGGTTCGTCCTCTCGAATGGTACGGGATAAGGAGAAGCAGCCGGCCGAGGTCCGCAGTACGCAACAAATCCTTGACATAGGGGGCGCCGGAAATTGGGATGGATGCCCATATGGGAGGGCAGGACTCCACAGAATGCACACAAACAAGTTACTTCTTACACCCCAGAGACGTATGGCATAGGCTACCCATTCGGCGACAGCTGGGAGCACTGCGCACGGCCATGGAGCTCTTTCATAAGAGAGATTGAGCGGTGTCCGAGAACAAATCGCACAAGATTGACAGGTGATGTAATATGTAGAAAATGTATGGCATCATTCCCACTCTACGAACATAGGCGGAACGATCACTTGTTCCACCATTACAATCAGTGTTATTGGCACTTCTCCTAGCAATGTTGTCACTGTTGTAATATCCGTTGTATCTGCCGTACTAAGGTTGAGTTTGCGTACTAACATTGCTGGCTATGCACTACATGCTTTTGTTATTGTCCTTTCTCATATTATGTTTTACCATTTATTTCTATCAGCGGAAATAAAGGCGTAGATGAAATATTTTTCCATAATATGGTACTCCATATATCAAAGAGCAAATCCGTGGTATTCGTGCCGAAAAATACATTCGAACGTGACATTTTACAGGCTGCCGAAAAGGCTTAAAAGTTATGGTTGACAATAGTACTTAGGGTTATTGCAGCAGTATATATTTGTAGGAAACATAGGCGTAGATGAAATATTTTTCCATAATATGGTACTCCATATATCAAAGAGCAAATCTGCGGTATTCGTGCCGAAAAATACATTCGAACGTGACATTTTACAGGCTGCCGAAAAGGCTTAAAAGTTATGGTTGACAATAGTATTTAGGGTTATTGTGGCAGTATATATTTGTAGGAAACATAGGCGTAGATGAAATATTTTTCCATAATATGGTACTCCATATATCAAAGAGCAAATATGCGGTATTCGTGCAAAAAATTACATTCGAACGTGATCTTTTACAGGCTGCCGAAAAGGCTTAAAAGTTATCGTTTACGGTTATTGTGGCAGTATATTTTTGTAGGGAACAAAGGCGTATATGGAATATTTTTCCATAATATGGTACTCCATGTCAAAGAGCAAATCTGCATTATTCGTGCCGAAATAATTTACATCCTACCGAAAGTGCTTCAGTATTTAAATAGGGTATTCAATTCAATTGATACCTACATATTTTTGCATAAATGGAACATCCAACACTATATGAATATGGTCTAATTATTTTATAATTTTTTGAGCCATGTTTTGTATATTTTCGCTATCTAGTACGGCGACTACCTATTTTCGCCATATGGCTTGGCGAATACTATATTTTCGTCGTCTGGTACGGCGACTACCTATTTTCGCCGAACCGTGTGGCGACGGCGAAAATACCCTAGCCCATGGTTTACTGACATTAATGGCGCAATTAAGCTATTTTCGCCGAACCGTGTGGCGAAAATAGGGTGTTCGCTGCATGGTTCGGCGAAAATAGGGTATTCGCCGTACGATTTGGCGACCACATATTATTTTTGCTAATTTTTTATTCCGTATATTAAAAACGCAATTCAGTTTAAAAAAAGTATTATTTTAAAAAAAAATTCGTGTGAACGACGGCTGACTTGTTGGTAGTATTGCCTACTACCTGCGTACTGTGAACACATAACATCCATGATCACTTAGTACTTCCATTCGTGGGAAGCAAGCAATCTAGAACAAATTGGGGCCTCAAAATGATTTCGTAATACAAGGAACATCGGGTCTCGGAAAAATCGATACTAGGATCATTTGGCCTGCGGGCTCTGCACCAGCCACCAGCCGAAGGCATTTTCTGTTAGCAGGTCATGTTGAATCACCTGGTCTTCTCCTTCATAGATTTTAGATAGCTACCACCTACCTCAATAAAGCCCTACTGATCGATCCAAAACTCACGAAGGATTCCATTGAAACGAAACAAATGCACTTTGTCTTCAACAGGGCATTACACCATGACAATTTTGAGAGGATCATCATGGGCATACTATATGACATGACATCTCAAGCTCTCGAATTATGTTATCTTACACAAAGCAGGGCATCTCAGACCAAGATTCGGGAGTTTAGACCCACGTACATAACGCATACAAAGGTTACAGTTATACAGCAGATTGCGATAATTAGAGGTAGCACCAATCGAAATGGCTACTATTAGAGGTAGCACCAATCGAAATATCTGAGTAGCCGGCAAATAATCGTAGTAGCACTAAGGGTTGAGATTCTGGAACAGCTCAGGCAGATGGGCGTTCGTGAGCTTCGTCCGGCGGGTGATTTCGCGCTGCTTCTTCTTGGGCTTAGGCTTGGGTTGCACCCCGTTCATCTGGGCGGCTGCGCGCCGCTTGGCAGTGTTGGTCATGGGCTTGATGCCGTTCTTCTGGAGCTCCTTTTCAATATCCACCATATCACGCGGTAACTCGATCTCCCGGAACAGCTGCTTCAGGTCATCATCAACCTTTATCTTCGTTTTTGGATCATTAGGGTACACAATGTCCTCCTGAGAGTCCATATTTGATAACAGCCAAACTTCACCTGCTGCCTTCAGAGCCTACAGGGCAGAAGTACTTAAGATTACCCATCATTTATCGTATATGGACTGAAACTGGAATACATGCACTCTTGAATATTACATTTAACTTGGTTATACTCTCATACTTATTGTTCTGGTATTTTAATGGACACCACACCTTTTTAGCAAAAAATAAGGACAATTACATCTAGAAGCTCAATAAGACAGTGCAATACCAACCTGAACAGGCAATACATGGCCTGGTACTAAGAGAAACTCAAGTAGACACTTGTTATTTACAAATCTGGTTATAAAGCTTGCAGGGATGACTTGAACCCATTCTTATAGTATTTTTACTATTTAACTGTCATTAAGGAGGTCTCTTGGGAATTTCATAGATGAATGACAACAAAGCATAGTACCTCAAAACAACGAATATTCAAGTAAAATGGTGAGTGCACTGCTGATGCAGCGCCAGCTTCTACAGAAGAGTACAATGTAGGCATGCAAGAAATCAGAACATAATTAACAGTATGCCAAGCTTTAAAACATATGTCTGCATGATTCAAATATTTCCCTAGTCGGGCACCATGCAGAACAGGGTCAGTAGCACATGGTATCCAAGACAATCTCAAAGTATCAAACCAGGAGAATTAGGGCACCTGCAAATCTTCCATTACAGTCGAGTACGCATCCTTCACTTCCACAACAGCAAGACCCTCTGGATACTTTCTTACCAAAACAAGTAGTTGATCTTTGCCCTTCAGATCATGCTTTGACTGCACATGTCCCAACAGTGAAATTACATATGAGACGTTAGAAATAATTCAACTTCAAACAAAAAAAACAAGTCTATAAGAGATTAAACATTTCTGATGTTATTTTCAGTAATCATAGTTATCATTATCTCCTTTTCCCCGTCAAACTAACATTCAAATAAGTATTTCATCATCAATTATAAACTTATTGACCACAAAAGGTTCATCATCAATTATAAACTTATTGACCAGCACTTAATGGTTGAACTACCATATGATGAGAACAGGCAGTTCACTGAGCTGATAGGAAGGTACAGCGAAACAGGCCATGTCAAAATGAAGATGCCTTAATTGCCATCCATGACAGTAAAATGAGGGAACATTTATGAGAAGGTTCTGAATTAGCTAAAGGTAACAGAGAACATACAATTAGTGCCATTTCAGGTAGGAAGGATTAACAGTTGGATGATTTTACCAACAAAATAGGCACTAATAGTAACAATTCAAGTTAAGTATTGACAACATGATTAGTAAGTCAGAAGTACTTTACCTTGTACGAGAAACGCCTCCCGTCATACTGTACTTTGGGGTTATTCCTCAGACTATCAAAGACAGCCTTATTACCATGGATATCAACATAAGTTGTTTCATTTATTTGCTCTGCAGTAAAAGCTTGTCTTGTCTGCAAATTCAAAACAAACAGAAATATCAATTCAATGAACAAGATACGACATTGCAATTCATAAAGAAAGTTCACAGATTGCTCATTTTGCTATCCTTGGTGAAGATGTTGGTAACTTCTGGCATTAAGCCAAAGATTGCTGAAGTGCAGAAAGTGAACCAGAGTAGAAAATCATCATAGGGCTATTCTCGTATTTTTATCATTGGTTTGAAGGGCCTATTTCTACTAACAGCACCCATCCAGCCAAACGGTCAATATGGTCCCACTTGATATGCAGCATGAATGCAAATAGAAAGTATTGTTCTTTATATGAGTATATATATATATATATAAACAGTGCTTCTATGTTTTTTCTTCTAATATAAGTTGCACAAATCTTAAAGCAAGCGAAGGGGTATGTAATCACGATCTATCCTTCATTCATGCTTTAATAGTTGTGCAACTTTTAAAAAGAAGAGCATAGAAACACCTCTCTCTCTCTCTCTCTCTACATATTCATAGTAGCCAACACATCATTGATCACTGTACCTTTCACCAGATACCAACATAGTGCCAATTATCCCAGCTTTTTTACCTATTCTGGAAATTATATTATTGCATGGGCTGAACACAGAATAAGCAGAAAAGCTTGGACAAAATCTTGCATATTCAGAATTGCAGGCTATAATGAATGTCCAGACTGAGCATCTCACATGTAAGTCAAACCAGGGCTTAAATAAACTGATATATACCCACTAAACTATGGCAAAAATAAACCAACATAGTAATAAGATTATAATTAATTCCACATAAAGAATCATAAGAGTTCCAGATATACAATCTCAATTAGCATGATTTTTTTCTTAGAATGTATTTGCAGGATCAATGGAGTACTTTGCAAGGCCAGAACAGGGATTTTCCATTGCCAACTTACACTAGTATGGAAAGTAAAAATGAAATAAGGTTGTAGCTTAGCGAGAAGTACCTTGTAAAGCAGTTCAATGACAAGTTTGATCTGTGCTCCAACAGGAGATTTCCTAACCGAATTAATGTGTTGTAGCCTTTCTGTATCATTTGAAAATTTAATAGGTTGTGGCGGCCTTGCTGGAGCAGATGGAGCGTTAATCGGTTGGGCTCTGTGTTTTGGTTTTGAGGTCGAAGCTTGGCTTGCAGCTATGCTGGCCAAAGACGACTGGCACCTCTCCTGCTGCTGCTTAAATTTGGAGAGGCTATCCTTGAGATCCATCTAAAAAATGACACGCTCATAAGTAACAGCATATAAACAAGAAGAATGAACAGGGACAACTGAACAGGAGAAAAAGGTACACTAACTGTCTCCTTTGGTCTTCAGAGTAAAACCCATGCTACAAAAGGGTAAACACATGGTGCATATGGAAGCAAACAAGTTCATATGGCATAAGATGAATCAGCTAGTATTACAATGTGTTGAGATCAATTCAGGTTGAACTACTTAGCTATTGTATATGCACCCCTATTTTTAATTTCTGCGTTGTGCAGACAAAACATACAGGTGATCTATAAGAATTAATCAAAATTTTATACACGATCCATTTCTGTTCTAATAGCCACCGTAAATTCAACCCAATCTTATGACGTGTTTACAGAGGCAGGTAATACACTATATTAAGCCGGCACCAGATAGTTAGAATCCGAGGCATTGTCAAACAACGCCTGACCCACGAAGAATTACACCGGTTACTTGCTACACAATCATTTAGCGTGAGATAAGACAGTTGGTTAATCAAGGCACCCAAGTTCATCAAAGCAATGAATCCTCATCTAAAATGGTAAAATTGGGCTCTAGAAAAGCCAATCCAGCTCATCCCACGCAAAATCATGCTACCGCCATAGCAATCGGACGCCCGCACGGCATCGAAATCGCGCAAAGCCCCCGCCGCTCACATCACATCGCTGTCGACCCGCAAGAGCCACGGCCCGTCCGCCACGCTCAGGCCAGACCAAAAAGCGCACACCAGCCTCAACCCGACCCCCCAAACCCAACGCCACCCCCCCCCCCCCCCCGGCGAGGCCTGCAGCCACGCAGCCACCACGCCTGACCCGACCCGACCCGAGCTTAAGCTGCTTGCGCGCGCTCAGATCGGAGGAGGGGGCGCGCGTTAGGGTTTCGGGAGGCCGTACCGGATCAGCGAAGGCCGGGCGCGCACCGCCTCCGGCGAAAGGGCGTCGCGGATAGGCGAAGAGGAAGCGATCGTCCCCGGAGGCTTCTCCGTCGGCGGCCTCCCCCTCGGCTGGGGTTTGGGTTGGTGCCTTGGTGGTGGAGGCGGCGAGAGCGAGAGCGAGCTGGGGCTTTTTTTTTCAGAGGATAGCAAAGCAAGCTTGGGCTATGCGCGATAGTTCGTTAGTAGCACGTGGTGAATGGTCCAACCGCCAACATATGCACGGTCCAAACTGGAATTGGTCCCTGTCCCCCCTTCTCCCTGATCTCTCTCCACCACCTAGTACCTACCACGGTGTAATAAACAGCGGGATACAGTAGAAACATAGATACGTCGAGATCCAACGGCGAGAAGGAGGAAGTAATTTTGTCAGTTTTACTATAGCCATAATTTGTCGTCGATTGAAGGTTCAGAGTTAGAGTTACTAGTTAAAAGTCTGTTAGACTGGTAACTTTCTGTTATGAGGAGTAGGTGTGAGTGACGTAAGCGAATTGGATAGTATATAGTCGCTGAAAGAGGGAGAACATGCTGGTTAAGAAATGAAAAAGAAAGAATTTCTGATTACTTCTTGCGTTCCACAGTTTTCTTCTTCCTCTGCTTTTTCTTTTGTTCTGTATGTTCGCTATCTCTTCATGATTCTCACGTCCCAGACTCTCTGGTGACCAAGGGATATTGCATTTGGTATCAGATTCAGGCGATTTGGCTTTGAGCCGTAAAATCCCAGAGGAAGGTTGGGCAATATCGAGCCGCATCTGCGGATTGACGTTTCCTGTGAAATCCCAAGACTCTGGTTGGCTTGGCCGAATCAGTCATCACGGCGCCTGTGAAGCCCTCCGTCCAGACACAGTTCATTCTGGAGGCTATAGAGGATATGGATGGCCGATCGGATGAGAAACTTACGGTGATCAAAGAAAGGCTTGATCTGTTGTTTGCCAAGGTGGGGATTATCGACACCACGCAACAACAATTGATGGCTCGAACAGAATTAACAGCACAAGCAGTAGAGCAAAACGCGAAAGAACAACAGTTGATCGCCAAGCAGTTGGAGGCGACTGCTCAAGCGGTGGCCAAAATCACTGTGGGAGAGTTTTGAGGGCACAGCAAGGCAGTGAGACATCGGCAGCAGCTGGGGAGAAAGCACTTTACACACCGGCTCCGTTTGATCCATGGGCAAAAATGGATAATGATTCTTCTCCACATTCGGGTAATTTACACACGCGAGGGATTTTACGGAATCATCAAGACAATTCAGTGTTGCCGGGCTCAACAGGCAAAAGAAATTGGGAGTTAGCCCCGAAATGTATTGCTGAAGATGTCATTTCCTCGGTTTGATGGTGAGAGTCCGCTGTAGCCGATGTGCTGCTCTCGCTCACACCAGTAGTACTCACCTCTTTCCTAGGGCAAGCTTGCACCAGCATCACACATTCGAGGCTAGATCCCTTGCACCATCTTAACCATTTCTGCCACAACTGTGTTCGATCTACTGTCTTCAACTCCCACATAGCCGGGTCACCCTTTCTACGCGTGTATACGATTTGGATGATAACAGAATAAACACGTGGATCCAGGGAAAAAAATTGGGTCAACCAAAGTTTTATATCACGAATGCTAACAGTATCGGGGGACAAGTGCTCGGCCATGGTGACCGCAAAGCAGCTTAAATCCACTCCATTCTGCCCATTTTTTACTTCACCATCGCTATAATATACCCTGAATTTCACTGGTTCCGACATCACTGCGACGACATAGACATAGACATAATTAATTTTTTCTTCCCTACTTCAAATGGAATATCAGAACCGTAATTTCAGCCATGCTAATTAACTACCGCGCTATCGATACTATATTCTTATAATATTATAGCGCATATGTAATATGTCTATTTGCTAAATGTTCGAAAAAATCGGCCGATTAGCCGATTAACTGGCCGATTGGCTTGTGATCGAAGACCTAAAGATTCTATTTTTTATGTTTACGGTGATAAACCGTGGCCGACCGATCGATAAAACGGGATTAATCACTTTTTCAATATTTTAGTAATTACATCGATATATTGCCCTTGCGGACCTACCGACTAATGATTGACCGATTAGTTCAGTTAATCCTAGGTCGACCAATTAGTTACCGATTAATGATTTCTTCAACAATGCTAATAAGTAAATTTCATTACTGTAAATTTAAAAACGTTGACATATGCAAACTAATATCACCATTGTAAATTAAATAACTAAAACTGCTACTCTAAATTAAAGAACTAGAATCGCTACTCTAAATTGCACTGATCTAGATCGCTACTCTAGATTGCACTACTCTATATCGCTACTCTAGATTGCACTACTCTATATCGCTACTCTAAATTGCACTACTCTAAATTAAAAAAACACGAAATTAAACGAAATCGCGATGCGAGGTTACCTCCTTCTCTTCTTCTTCTTCTTCTCCTCCTCCTCTTCTCCTCCTCCTCTTCTTCTTCTCCTCCTCCTCCTCTTCTTCTCCTCTCTCTCCCTCTCTCTCTCCCTCTCTCCTTCCCTTTCTCTCTCTCCTTCTCCTTCGGCCGGCGGCTCGCCCTCCCCTCCCCTCCCCTTTCTTCTCTGGCTTCGGCGGACGAACAGAACAGATCGATCTGGCGTGAGCCAATTTTTACCGAGCTATTTTCGCCACACCGTGCGGCGACAACCTATTTTCGCCGTACGGTTTGGCGAAAACCGGGTGTTCGCCACACCGTTTGGCGAAAACCGGGTGTTCGCCACACCCTTTGGCGAAAATACCTTTGATTCCCGTGCAGCAGGTTAATAGCGCAATTAAGCTATTTTCGCCGAACCGTGTGGCGAAAATAGGGTGTTCGCCGCACGGTTCGGCGAAAATAGGGTATTCGCCGTACGGTTTGGCGACCACATATTATTTTTGCAAATTTTTTATTCCGTATATTAAAAACGCAATTCAGTTTAAAAAAAGTATTATTTAAAAAAAAATTCTCGTTCACACTATACCTCCAAAGGGCCCACCTCACAGTGACTGTTCGCGGGAGGTTTCTAATTCTGATCGACCATGTATCGATCCATACACCACGTGACTTCTCCGACAGGGTGAAGGCGAAGATGCAAGACAATCCAAAGTGATAAGGTGAATGTGGAGAATACAGGTTTCCAATAGGCCAGGTGCTCACATCTAACCGGGATTGTCTTCGGGTGCAAACCAAAGTCACTCCAACCCAAAGTCAAACCAAAACCCAAAGTGATAAGGTGAAAAAGCTCATTACTAGTAAGACAGCGAGGTGCAATAAACCAACCCAAAGTGATATGGTGAAGGCATAACAACGGTGGAGCAGACAATGGAAAGGAAGAAGCAGCACTTGTCTACTCCCTCTCTTCTCTTGGTGAATGTGGTGGTAGTTCATATCATCATATGGTATTACTTCCTCCGTTCAAGGTTATAAAGTACATGTTTTTAGCATATAAACTAAAAAGATATTAAAAATAACTATATTTTTTCTAATTATTATCACTAAATACTATACTTAATACATGCATATAGAGAAAATAGAATAAAGATAGATATTTATTAGAGGTATATAGAGAACATCACACTAATGATGTACTGAAATATAAAATACATCCTATATTTATGGATAATACTATTAAAAAAGGGAGTGTATAGGCATCTTCCGGATGTTTTTGTCTTAAATAACATCTAAATTTTAGACCGTATGATTAAAAATTCAACCGTTAGATCAAATCATAGGATCGGATGTAATCGATACTCCCGAATCTCAACAATGATCCAATATGCTCCCATATTTAGGTGATTTCAGCAAACAAAAACATCCGGACGATGTTTATCAAATCCCTTAAAAAATACAACTTATACATTTAGAGCGGAGAGAACTAGTTGCATGTACAGCAGAAGTTGGCATTGCACCCAGTCGTCTCAGACGCCGGTTTTGCACGCGATAGGTAGCCAATATCATTTGCCCAGAGCATGCAATGTGCCAACATGGCAACATGTACTACTCAGTCCGGATATATGGACACCATACATCGGAAATAAATTTTGTGGAGTTGGTATGCAAATTTCTTTCCGTGCATACCTTACATTGATTGATACCACATGGACAATCCTGCAATCCAACGCCACGACATTAAGTCTGAATTAAGCAACAAAATTTGCAACGAAATAAGCGGCATGTATTTATTTCCACCTAAATTAAGTCGTAGCGTTGGCCTACGGGATTATCCACATGGACGGAAAAAAATTTGCATATCAACTCCACGGAATTTATTTCCCCATTCACCAGGGTGATCTCGGTCTACTACTACGGCGGCATGGCGGTGTACGCCGTCGCGTGCAACGTGTGCCCATGTACCGTCGTTCACGCCGTCCCGCTCAGCTACCGTCCGCCGCCGGAGCAGCCGCATCGTTTCGACGTCGGCCGGCTTAAGAGGATGGTCAACTTGGCAATCCTCGGTGTCAGACTCATCTCGCTTTTCCTGGCGGCAGCATAGGCGGATAAGTACGACAATGTCATCACTTTTCTAGTGGGGTAGAACCGTAGAAAAGAGTTCAGTACTTAAGTTCAGTAAGAATCCTGTGGAATCTCCGCGTTTCGAATGGGGGCTAATAGTGCGCTCCCTGAGAGGAAAAAAATAGAAAGCAAGTGTGTTGTAAAACTCTGGTTGCATGTATAAATAAAGGTGTTTCTATATTTTTTTTAAAGTTGTAGAAATATTAAAACATAAATAAAGGATAGATAGTGATTACTTACATCTTCGATTATTTTAAAATTTATACAACTTGTATTAAGAGAGAAAACATAGAAGCACTGCTCATAAACTGTTGGGATTAATTTCAAAATTAATTTAATGGAAGAAGCCAAAGGGATTGAGTTGAGGCCTTAAGGGTGTGGAATTTTAGTCTCATATTACTTAGTTAGGTGGTGGGAAACTAACTTATAAGGGAAGCTCTTGTATGGATAGGGGCGAAAGCAGTGTGAGTTACCTGGTGTCATAGGACACCGGGTCAAAAAAATTTTTAGCATATATGAGTTCATATATAGTATACATGAACCCCTTTAATTCAGTTCTTGTGACACCGGGAGGCAAACAACAGGTTACATGGTGAAGTAGTGAACACTGATCATTTTCCCTTTAATTCCGCCCCTGTGTATGGACTCTAGTATGAGTTTGTGTTAATATTAGAGGTACACATGATACTTATAAGGGGAGCTTTTGTATGGACTCTAGTTTGATTCTAGTATGAGTTGGTGGGCTACATAAATGAGCGCGTGTATCGCATGACTTGCGACGATACGTGACTGAGACGTGCTAAGTGTACTTACCCTTTTGCCACATATACTGACTATGCCTCATCACCTTACACCTGGTGCAGCGGATTCAGTGAGCCGCATGTTCTCATGCTGTTAGTCGGTTCGCTAACGGTGCGAGATTCCAAAGGGCTGTTCCGGGGAATCGTGGCTATTCGAATTTCGTAGTGTGGTTTTGGCTTGACACGTTTTTATAAGGAAGACATCGATGTACATGAAAGGATATGACGAAAAACGTCATCCCAAATCATTTCGTCCCTTCGTTTGTTGTGCAACTGGCGTGAGGAAGAGTAATATCTCCGATCTGACGTTGGCCTTTGATAACCTGCATAGGAGACATGCGATCAAGTTTCTAAAAAATGCTGTACCGTGCGACTGCTCGCCTTCATCTTCGATCATCGCATCGTGACGCGTTTCTCCTACACAACCTCATATTCTTCACCAAGCCTGTTGTAAGTGTCTCGGATCGATTAGTTATTGGTCGAAGCAATCTTTCTTATTGTGATTATCTCTGATGAGAATACATACTGCTATGACAGTATCGTTTATATCTATGTATCAGTTGGGCTATTTTATATGTTTAGACATGTCTTTTTTACTAACATGTTTTGTATTCATTGAATTTTTACTGACTGCTTGTAATTTTGTTGTAGACGTAATATTTGACTTCCTGTTTTTAATTTTCCAACATAAATGAAGGGATGATTTCGGCGATCAGCAAGTAAGCCCCTTCCGGTTTGTTTTGTGGAGGAGCTGATATACGCTGCTATTAGAGTATGAAGAAGTTGCGACGTTGCAACCTATGCTAATAAAATGTCAAGTCTGAGTCGTGAATCTAAACAAAAGTGAAGTATGTTGTACTTGTGTCTGGGATGTGGGCTAGAATCGTCCTGTGACGAGGGCTCATCATAGAAGATTATAATTTAGAATTATCTGGAATGTTGATTCTTTATTTTTTTTAGTAATTTTGAATTATTGGCTAGCTTCAGGAAATGCTAGCCATGCCCTCTGAAACAAAAGACACTACATAGCATCACCAACATATTATTGACATACATTTTAGAAATGAACTCGATCAGATCGGACTACAATGTACAGTACATCCATTTCAAAAATTAACTCACATATATAACAGCCAATTGCATGATGAACTACAATTCACAAATTCATAGCACAAGGTTCACAAATTAATCCAAATAGTGTATAACAAATCACAACTCATCAGGCGAGACTTGAGTGGTATTCTCCTTTTGGATTAATGACCTCACGATTCAAGAAGGCATAGAGTTGTCCTCGAATACCCAGCAGGTCAGCACATTCCAACGCAGATTCAGCGCATTGCCAAGCTTGTCGATGGGAAGAGTAAAGTCTTAGCATGTATATAAATTAATAAGTGAAAACAATTATTTCAAGATTCATAAACCTTTATGCCATTGGTCTTCTTTGAACCAATGAGGAGTTGCATGTTGTGGCAAACATAAAATTGACATAGGTTAGTGGCCTTTGGCTGCTAGTGGCACTGCCAAAATATAAATAGGTTAATTAGTTCAAAAGTTTCATTATGGAGTGTGTGAAGGACTATTGCATACTAGCGGATACCATAAAGTTATAGGTATGCTTTAGCTTCATTGTGTCATTTCTGTATGGCCCTCCATGAGCTTTGTAGACAGAGGACGACGCGTCGAGTAAATTTTTGATAGGCACTAAGTCGTAGGTGCCGCCCTTTTTGGAATCAAGGTAAATTACCCGGTTCTGTCTTGGTCTAATTACAAGTAGAACCCAGTGAAACCTACACAAATATGTCGTCATGGTCATTCAACCTAACTTCAAGCTGCATTATATAGTACAAATCAACAAGTATAGCAACTGGATGGAACACTTACCCCGGGTTGTGGTGTAAAAATATGAAATTTTTGTCCCATTGAACCAACAATACTTTTTTCATGTACTCGTGGACGATTTGTATATTTTCGTCCATGGTTTGCTTGGACACCATGTGTGGGTCGGTTCTTCCCTTGCTTTTGTATAGCTAAATGTTTGTGATAATTATGTTATGTTATGCTAGATTATTTGATCATTTCATCAGTTTCATCTACTTCTATTTGATGTTACTTTTTTTTGCTCCTTTTTGAATTATCAGTGCCGGTTTGGGGCTACAACACTGAGTGATTTGTACTGGACATCACTGACGGTTTTAAACAAAAAACATCTATGATGTGTCCAGGAAACATCACATATGGTTTTATCCACGAACCATCTGTGATGATGACACATATCACAGACGATTTTAGCCACAGACCGTCTATGATGAGGTCCCCCACATCACAGACGGTTTTTGTTTAAAACAGCCTACGATGAGTGGCATATCACAGACGGTTTTTGGATAAAACTGTCTGTGATGTAGGGGAACCTCATCACACACGATTCGTGGATAAAATTGTCTGTGACGTGCCTCTCATCACAGACGGTTCGTGGATAAAACCATCTATGTTGTACCTGGAACTCATCACAGACAATTTTTGTTTAAAACCGTTAATGATGAGGTGTCCAATATAACCTCTTTTGTAGTAGTGACGGTTTGCTATGGGTTGTGATTGTAATTGTTTTTATGCTTTTAGGGATTACAAAGAAAAGTTTGGACTAAAGCGTAATTTGTAGAAATATAAGGGATGTAATGGAAAAATGTTGGGCCATAATGTAAATTGTTAGATGGGTTTTAAGGCATGCAAATGATTTTGTTTGATCTGAAGCAACCATTGGTATTTAGCTAACAGCAACTATGAGAGGTGTTTTTATGTATCACTATTTTAAATTTACACAAATATTAGAGTATAAATGAAGAGTGGATACTGATTATTTACTTTTTTAGTTTCTTCAAAATTTATATAATTTATATTAAAAAGAAATACAAAGAAGTTCTACTAAAAAATTACTCGTTGCTCCAAATAGACCTCAAAGCAGGGTTCACAAAACCGACGAAAACCGCTCGAAAACCGCGGTTTTCGACCGTATCGAGCCGGTTCGAAATCCTAAACCGGTCGGTAAACCGGTTCAATTAAAAAAATATGTCAAAAAAATTGAAAAATTTGAAAAAATTTATGCGATGTAAACCGATCGAAAATCGGTGAAAACCGAGCGGTTTTTCGAAAAAACCGACGAAAACCGCTCAAAAAACCGGTCGCCCAAAACGTTCAATTCGCCGATCGGTTTTTCGAGCAAACCGATCGGTTTTTCGAGAAAACCGATGGGTTTTCGAGAAAACCGAATGGTTTTCGTTTTTTTTAAATTTGTTTTGAATGTTTTTTGTTCAAATGCTCGGTTTTGAAACTCTTCGGTTTCTAACGATTTTCCAGCGATTTTTGGCTCGATATTTTCGAAGTTCCAATTTCGGTTTTCCATCGGTTTTTTCGGTTTCGGTTTGGTTAACCCTGCCTCAAAGGGTTCGCCTGACAGTACGTGAGAGGTTTCTTTCTTGTCCACATGCAATAGAAGAGTTTTACACCATATGCTTCCATAAAGGTAGACATGAGAGCTAGCAAGAAGCAAGCGAACCAAAAAAACGATAAAAGGATGAGGCGGTTGTTGAAATTAATGTAATGAAAAAAGTTAAAAGGGTGTTAAATTGAGGGTATAGAACTTTAGTATCATATTGCATAGCTAGGTGGAGTGAAATCAATTTTTAAGGGGAGCTCATGTATGGACTCTAGAATGAGTTGGTGGCAAGGCTGAATGTACACTTGGTTGGTTATGCAAGGCTATGTACACACACACGTGTGACCGCATCTGAGACGTGCTAAGTGTACTTAATCTTTTGCCACATGTACCATCTATACCATATTTGAATGAACTCATGCTTGAATGAGAACAAGCGATTTGCGACTTTGGTAAATGAATTCTAAGATCATGAACATCGGATATTGCGACATATGAGAGAATCTCTTTAACAACTGATGAGCCTTTGCCCCTTTTTGCATGGTCAACGAGGTATGGTCCACCTCCTATCGGCTACTGAAGCCCGAGTATCAAACTACTGAAAGCGACATCACCTTACACCTCAGCTGTCAACGTGGTGTCACAGTCTCTGGAGACACACGTTCACGTGCGATTAGTCCGTTCGCCCACGTTGTGAGATAGTCGTGGTAGTTCGGTCTGCACATGGCGGTTTGATTTTTGAATCATGGCAAACTCGCAAGGCGATTTTGCTTTGGTCACGACTTGATAAGGGAGACGCTCCTGTTCATGAAGGAGATAAACAAAACTCGATCTCATTTTTCTCCGACGATCTCTGCCTCTCCCAAGTGCTTGCTGCTCCCGAGCCATTCTGTCTCTTTGCCAGTACCGTTGTGCAATGGGCGTGAGGGCAAGAAGTGTCTCCAATCCACGTCGGCCACTTGACGCCCCGCACGGGAGACCATCAATCAGGTTTATAGGAAGTGCCCTTCTGCGTGACTGGTCATCTTCGTCTTCAATCATCGCGTCGCTTCTTCGCAGCTTCCCGCTCTTTATCAAGACCTCCGTAAGTATCTCGGACCAATTAGTTGTTGGTTCAAGGTATCATTCTTATTGTGAATAGATCATATGAGTATGCATACTGTTGTGATAGTACTGTTTAAATCTATGTATCAGTCGATATCTAGTATGTGTAGGTGTCACTTCTTTACTAGCATGTTTTATAAATCTTCTGACTGCTAGTAATCGTGTTGTAGGCGTAATATTTACTTTTTATATTTTCATTGCATATATGTGGAATAAAATTAATGCTCTATCATATTAATTTTCTAGCAGTGAAGGCATACAACGGAGAAAGAGAGAAAAGAGCTAGCTGAACAAGCAACGCTTCTATTTTTTTTCTAGAGCAAAAAAAGATAAGTTCCAAGAGCAATCCCCGTCTTCTAAACTGACCCTAACAAAATATTTTTGCTTTTTTTTTAACAGTGAGAGCATTTTTCGTTTTTTAGAAAGTGACAGTATATATTTTGCTGGCAAATTTTTTTTATTTGTTCTCGTCAACAATGAGAATGCCCAGTTGAATATTTACTAAAATCAAATGACCCACCCTTCAATAATAAAATACAAACAAAGTAGAGCTTCAAAACATATCAATGAAAGAAACAAGGAGAGATCGATCTCACCTAGCATCCACTCTTTTAATTAATTGACAGAACTTCTGCCTTCTCGCTCAGACAAAAAAGCAGTCACCTAGCAAACATTGTTTGCAAGGAGGTAGGTGTTTCTCGCTTTATTTGATGAGTGTCCCAAGTCCATCGGGCTTCATTTTTTTTTAAGGCTTAAGTCTATGGAGCTCATCCAATAATGGTTATGGATCTTTGTAATTGAAGTTAAATTATATCTTAGGACACCTCTTAGTTTAAAGATGCTCATCCACACGTTACGGCATGCTACATGTTTCTCTTTTTGGGAATTTTTTACGCTTTCTCTTTTTTTATGAGTGCTTAGCTATATGTGTATTCGGTTTTTAGTATGGGAAAATGGTTGGGTGAGCAATAGGCTTATACGCTCTTCTACCAAAGCACTTTGCACTGTTCCAAATAATAGTGACCCTATTGACCGTTGTTCTTGAATCTGCCCATGATGTTAGGAGTCTGCCCATGATGTTAGGAGTTGGGGTCTTGTATGTTAACATACATACATCTCGGGGTCAATTTCTTATATATCACTAAAAGTTAACTTCGTTCTTTATATGTCACACGTTGTGTCTATAATATGTAGGCTCTGATTCCACATATCAGTAACGCATTCATGGATTTTCCTCAAATTTCAGTAACATATGAGGAATTTGTCGATGTTAAGATCCAGGGGTCCTTAGATCGAGCTTATGAATGTAATTCTGGTTACGTTTGTCTATAAAACAAAATTCAAAGGAGTAGAAAAAGAATGGGGATTGTATTATATTACGAATGTCTTTACAATGTGTAGACAACTCTTAAACTTCAACACTCCTATCTATTCAACCATACACCATACACATGCATGAATCCTTGCGGGAGTATCATATTTATAGCGTCGAAGGGATGGCAGTTATCATCTTTAGATAGGTGTTGTCGACGATCGGGATCGCCTGACCACAGAAATGTTAGGGGGTTGATGTGAATGCGGACCCGGTACTGACTTTGCTCAAAGAGGCAGGGGGTCCACTGCTTCAGTGGTCGAAGGAAGGAGAAAGATAGGGACCGCGAGAGTTATATTGGTTCGAGCCCCCGGTTCGGGTAATAGCTCTACTCTAGTCTTGCGCGGAGGCGAAAAAATCCACTATGTTTTAGTACAAGATGTGCTCTCTAGCTCGAGCCCCTGTTATCTGTCTTGTGAGTATGTATGTCTAGTCTTGTCTGCCACCCCCCTACTGTGTTCGTCTCATGGTGGTTTTATGCCTCTCCCAACCGTTACTAGAAACAGCCGAGAGAGATTCCTGGGGGAGTGGCTTCACGCGCACTAAAGTCGGATCGTAACTGTCCCAGGATTACCGTCCACGTCTGTCTTAACTCCATCATTTAAGGATCTTGGTAACTGACGGCGTGAATGTCCGACCGAGATCCCCGAGCTTGACCCCTCGGACGGGAGCTAGCTCCTTGCTCTCTAGCCGGAGTTCGAGCTAAGAGCCCTTGACCACATCGTTGACCGCACGGCTCCCGCTCGACCTCGAGCTAGGGGTTTGTTGATTGTACTGTTGATCAGGCAGGGGTATGGAAATCCGGACCCGAATATGTAAATCTGGACCCTCTGTGTATTTAGCACTAGTCCAAGATCACGCTAGTGCACACAGTCTCAACATCGGTACATATCACAATCATACTCAACGAATTAATAAAGTACTTTATTTAATTAACCAACTAGTTGCTCGACCTTATGGTCAAGTTACAAAAGTACGTCTCGCAGAGCGGAAACTTATTGAAATAAATGACTGCAGCGGAAAAGTAAACAAACGCGTGGCGCCAACCAATATGCCACAGGCAACTGACTAGGCTCGCTCCCTAGGTAGATGGCTCCTCCTGAAGTTCTTCCTCCAAAGCTAGTGTCGCTTCTTCTTCAACTGGTGTTGTATTGTTGCAAGGGGTGAGTACTTGGTACTCAGCAAGTTATGCACAGAAAGCAAAGCTAATATTCTACATACATGGCTTAGTACAAAGGATAGGCTCATGGTTCATTTGTAGTGAAACAGCATTCATAAATACAGTAACAGATTGCAAAGCAGTAAAAGAATAGTAAAGGTAATAACTTTCACAATTATTTCACAAGTAAAGTATTTCCCAATCCTAAATCCAATTCAAAAATTTCAAACCCAAGTGTTTCCAAACTCCACATTTAATTTCATGAAAGTCTAACCCTTGGTTGTAATCCCCGAGCAATGTCCAATACCGTGGACTCGGTTATTCGAATAGATTTTACACTCTGCAGAGGTTATGCACTTTACCCACAAGATACAGTTAAACACCACAAAGGCAAGTGCCTGTAACAAAGTTTTTCCGGAAACCTCTAATTTACAAGTGAACCTCTCCGGTTGCCATACACCATCCCTTCCCTCAGTAGAGGCGAAGTATGGGACCGACATAACGTTAGATGGGTACCATGCCGCAGCACCTGGTACGCTCCCCCTACAACTACACAAAAGGTATAGTTGACACCCCGAGGTATCACATGCAAGTTATTAGCAATCTACTCCACTAGGTCCGTCCCATTCCAAACTTGTGGTTGCATACTTGACTCAGTTCAAAGGCTTGCAATGTTAAGTCCTTAGGGTGACCAAGGCAAGACTATCCGAAGAACCAAAACATCTCTCCTCGTACCAATCCTGGCCCACCAGATCAATCTTGCCACTTGCCCCAGTCTAAAGCATTTTACCACCCCAGTTCTTTACCATGCACCACATGCCATCAACATCATTCATCAATAACACATGATACTTTCCAAAACATGTTCCATATCTCATTAAGTCAGCGTTAATAGTTGATTGTCCAAAGTCATGTCATCTACGTGGTAGGGCTAAGCATTGTACTACAGTGGTCTAATTACCCATGTTGGCAATCTAATAATGTCCAACTACATAATCTATAACTAGGGTGAAAAAAGGGTTCATGTCATACAATTATTTATGACAAGGTGGCATACAGCAAAATTGGCATTTAACTAATTCCCAGAAATAATTAAAGCATTTTCTACTTAAATTAGCATGCAATAAACTGAATCAAAATAATTTTCAAAAGTGGGAACAATATGATCAAAGCATAACTTGCCTTCAAAGAGTACTGGTTCCGGGTCTTGAGCTGGCTCCTGGGTCAAAACTTCACCTTCGAAGCCTTCGGGCACTTCAACGTCTACGCGTAACGGATGAAAATAGCAATAAATAAATAAAATAGAGAGAAACTCAAGTCCAAAAATCAAATAAAATTTAGAATCAAATAGAGCTTGATTTTACAAAATTTTAGAAATTGGAATCACTCAAATCGGAGTTAAAACGCAAAAGTTATAAGCATTTGAAGTTTGAAAAATCAATTAGAAGAATAAATCGAATTAACTCATTTATTTTTGAATTGATAATTCGAAAATATGATGTTAGCCTGACGTCAGCGCCGATTTCTATTTCGGCCGAATTATTCTTCCAATGAAAAATCCGTATTATGACATTAGCAACGAAACGATAAAAATAAAAATATATTTTTCGGAAAATAATGTGTCGCTGACAAGTGGACCCACCGATGACGTCATCATGACGTCACGCACGCACGGGCGTGCTATTCCATCTAAACCGTTGATTCAAAATCCAACGGTCCAGATCCAATCGAGATCGGAGCGGTCCGAACTGAACGCTAGATCGGAGCGGTTCGAACTTACGCTAAATCGTAGCTATACGATCTAAATCTGACGGCCAAGATCAGATCTAGTTTGCTACAGGTAAGGCTACGTGGCTTAATCTAATGCGTTGCATCTAGATCTAATGGTCCAGAACGAGCGTGCTAAGGCGTGCTATTTACGAACTATCGATGTGCTATTCGATACACACCGTTCAATCTAGATCTAACGGTTACGATCTAATTTAGTTCACTACAGGGGAAACCACGTGGGCTAACCTAGGGCGTTTGATCTTGATCAGACGGTGGTCGAAGCTCGTGGGTGATGATGGCGGCACGGCGGAGCTAGGTCACCGGAGCTGGGGACGACGACCACGGCAGCGGCGTTTGGGGCGGGTTCCGGCGAAGTGAATGATACCCCTAGATGCGTCTCGTCGCGACGGTCTCGGATCAAGGCACCAACACGGCGAAGGAAGGCGGCAACGGCAGGAAATGACGAAAAACTGTGGCGGAACCCTAGCGCAACTTCGCCCAGCGATTAAATAGGATTGCGGCGAGGCTACAATGGTTGGAGCTCGATGACCTAGGGCAACGGGTGCGCACGAAAACGGGGGTCACGACACGGGTGGCGGCACATTAAATAGCCCCCTCGACATCTGTGAAATTCGCGGAAAACGAAGCCCACCCGCACGCGGCGGCGGAATCCGGCGGCGGCACGGAGAGGTGACGTGGCTCAATCACGGCCATCGGATCGAGATCCAACAGTCGCGGGATTAGGGTTTAGGTTTAGCTCGGGTCTGGCTCGAATGTGGCTCGGTCGGACTCGAGTCTGACGCGGGTCGGATGAACAGTACTAACCCGCTAGGGTTTCCAGCATTTTAATACTTAAAAATAATTCTAGAAATTCAAATAAATCGAGAAAAATAGCAAAATACTCAGAAAAATTCTAGACAAATTCTGGAAAATATTTTGAGACATTTTGGACTCAAATAAAATATTTCCAACAAAATTTTATTTAAAACTTTTAATTATTTAGTTATCTCTAAAGGGAATAAATTCAAAATAAATCCAAATAAATTCCAAAAATTCCTAAAAATTCTCAAAAGTGCAAAATATCATTTAAATACATGAAAAGTAAAAATTGGGGTGTTACACCCAACCATCGAGGCCTAGGTTCCCCTGGTCGGAGCCACCGTGGGAGGCCAAGTTAGAGACCTCTCGGTCTTCAAGGCCAAGGTTCCCCTGGTCGGGGCCGCCGCGGAGGGAGAGGCTGAAGGTACCCCGACCATGGAGGTCGGGGCCAACCCGGTCGGAGGAGAAGAGCCCGAGGATGAACCAAGCCTCCAACTGGACGAGGAGGCCCAGGTGGGGGTCACTACTGGCGAGGTCGATCCTACGCCAGAAGGACCCTATCCAGTTGCTTCGACTTTAGCAGATGTCGGGACCCGAACCTGCAAATTCAGACCCTCTGTGTATTCTGCACTAGTCCAGGATCACGCTAGCGCACACAGTAATAACAGGGAAGAAGTACCACAATCATACACAGCGGAATTAATAAGAAAGTACTTCAAACATTAAATAAACTAGATACAAGACCTTAAGGCCAACTTACAAATAGTGTGCCACGCATGGCTTACAATAACTAAAAGTAAATAATCAGCAGCGGAATGAAGATCGTCGGTGACTCCCATCAGTATGCCACAGGCAACTGACAAGGTTCAACTCCTAGATAATCGCCCCCTCGTGGAACTTTGCCTTCTTTGAAGTTGTAGTCTTCTCCTCAACTGATGTTTGTGTTGAAAGCAAGGGTGAGTATACAACATACTCAGCAAGTCATGCATAGGAATGCAATCCTATTACTATATGCATGGCTTCTTCCAAAGGAATAGCTTAAGTGGTTGTTTTGCATCAAACAACATTTTGCATTGATTAAATAATCTTAATAGATTCAAAAGTTGTGAGATCATATTATATAATAAGTTATCAATCTCTTTTTAAACAATTCGGCTCAAAGCTCTAATTTACTTCAGCAGTTTTCTCTGGCACTCGGCCACCCATTCCCATATTTTTGTTTTATAAAATCTAACCCTTGACTGTAATCCCCGAGCATTGTCTAGTACCGTGGAATCGGCTATTCGAATAGATTTTTACACTCTGCAGAGGTTATACACTTTACCCACACGATATAGTTAAACACCACATGGGCGAGTAACCATAACAAAGTCTTTCCGAAACCTCTATCCTCGCATGCGTAGCTCCCGGTATAATTCCCGCTGTCCCTTCCCTTTTGCGGAGCAGAAGTACAGGGCCAACGTATACCGTTGAAGAGATGTAAGACCAATCGGTAAACACTACACCCTTCTTTCCACATTTACAGATATAAAAACCACCTGAGGTCTCACATGCTAAGACTTAGGAATCGTACTCAACTAGGTCCGTCCCACTCCAGACATGTGGTTGTATGTTAGGCCCAGTTCAAAGGCTTGCAAGGTTAAGTCCTTAGGTTGACCGTGGCAAGACTACCCAAAGTTCACAAAACCAAATTCAACAACATCTCTCCCATGTGCCACATCGGGCCCCCCCATTGATCACTTGCCACTTGCCACGGCCTAAACCATTTATCACCCCAGCTTGATTATCGTGCAACGCATGCCAACAATAATATCAATTACCATGTAGAACCACAAGGGTACCTACACTTCACATCATCACGTGGCAAGATTACACTAACTCCAAAATTCATTTCATATAACATTCACTACTACAGATCCGTACATCACAATCGGTTCTTTTTGGTCATCACAGTCGGTTTTGGTGGCGATACAAAGTCCAACGACAGTGATAAGGTAGATATATCACAGTCAGTTTTTAACCGACACTAATAATACATTATCACTGTCGGTTCTTTTTAGAAACCGATTGTGATATTACACTTATCACAATCGGTTTCCTCTTACAACCGATTGCGATAAGTGTAATATCACAATCGGTTCATTTTTAGACCGATATAAATGATTACATTATCACAATCGGTTTTTTGTTGAAACCGATAGGGATAATTATAATATCACAATCGGTTCTTTTTTAGAACCGATTCAAATTATTACATTATCACAATCGGTTTTTTAATGAAACCGATGGGGATAAGAATATTATCAAAATCGGTTCTTTATGCAAACCGATTGCGATAATAAAGATATCCCAATCGGTTCCAGTAAGAACCGATTGTGATATCAGATTTATCCCAATCGGTTCCAAGAAAGAACCGATTGTGATGATGTTACTGTCCATCGTCCGAAAATGGCCTCGCATTGACAATATGACACATTCATCACAATCCACATCCACAATATCACAGAACATATACATCACAATCTACACACATTACATTAAAATTAATATTGTTTACAATCTGTAACAGATCACATTCACATTCAGATAAATTTTGTTTACACTTTATGGACTAGTATTTGCTTGAATGGTCTCTATATCTACCATCATCCGTTATAACTTCTGTCCAGTACCACTGGCATAAATGGTCTCGTAATTTCTTGAGATTAGCGTTGGTTAGGCTCTTTCGGATGATATCAAGGTCCTGCAAAATAGATAGTAGTGCACTAATATATTTAAGTCTTAAATTGGAACTAAAACATGCTGATAGTATTATGCTTGTAAACAAATATCACATAGACGATGAGTGCAAATAATCTGCTCTATACCTTAGGAAAAAGATGTGAGCGACCAACCAAAATGAGCATGTGATGCATCACGTAAAAGCCGCACAGATCATCGCACCCTTATTGATGACACTGTGAACAAAGAAACTTAAATTAGGAGATGAATTAAAAATAGGTGTCAGGAAAAAATCCTATGATAGACACTTGTACCTTGAAGCGCTTCCACTCGAGTTTGGTGCCTTGTTTATCATTGTGTCGGCCACGTTCAACAACGTAAGACATGAAAGCCCTATACATTGGGAGAGATGCCATTGAGGTTAAAAATACCTAACGTAGTTCAATATGTAAAGTGTTAGGTTAGAGGAATGTACTTACTTCTGCAAAACAGGCTCGATCGCATAGTCCATCGGCCTATTTTCGAGTGAGTTCAACGTGTAGACCTTGTTTTGACTCGGAACAACCACAAGTAGAACCCAATGGTTGCTTATTAAACGGTACACAATGCAAGAGAATAAGTTAATACAAGGTTGAAGTGTGTACATGTAATTGAATTGTATAGTAGTACATACTCCTGGTGGTATGGGAAGAGAATGAAGTCCTTTTTTGCCTCGTCATGCAATGCCTGCTTGATGTATCCTGCTAGGAACTCTGATTGATACTTAGCCATGTTCGCAGACACCATCTCGGGGTCGACAAACCCGATAGGGTGTCGACCCGTCACGGCTCGTTGCCTCATGATCCTGCAATTCATGTCAATTGTTAAAAAATATAATACAAAATCAGTAAATAGTCATCTGATTGAGTATGGTGCGAGACTCACAGCGTCCAGGATCGTATGGTAGAAATATCGACGGCTTCCAAGCTGTACATAAAGTACAGATCCTCAAAACTGACTAGGAAGGTCCCATCCTCGTTGCGGTGGAATTGGCCCTGCGATACTTCACTACGAAATCGTGGCGAGGCTCGTACTCATGTGACCTATCGATGTACCATCCATGTAGGTGGCGAGTGAACAAGCCCAAAGAATTCAATTCTTGGCTTGGGAGAAAGGGCTTTCCATGTATGTACCGCTTGTGATCATCAGGGTGCTCTGTGTCCTCTGACAACTTTGCCTTCTTCACGGATGGACTCTCTGAACTCTGCTTTGTATCTTTTGTCAGCGTGGTAGAAGTCCTTTTGCGCACCACCGCACACCCGGCATTTGTAGGCTGCAGCGTTGGTGCAGGAGGTGCGGTGCAGCGTAGGTGCAGGTTGTGTAGCGAGGCGAGAGCATGTGCAGCAGAGTAGGAGCAGCAGATAGTAGGAGTAGGACCAAAGAAGAAGAGCAGGAGTAGTAGCAGAGCAAAGAAGCAGCAAAGCAGCAGAGCTGGAGAAGCCGCAGCGATCAGATAAGAGCGAGTGAGCAGTGCATCAACAATAGTAGCAGGAGCAAAGTAAAGACCACGATGCTTGATCAAGATACTAGCGAGCGAGAGCGATAGTACCAGCAGGTAGTACCAAAGATATGATGAGTACCAGCAGAGCGATGAGTGGTAGCGAGAGCAGCAGCAGGAGGAGGTGCTTGCACTACGACACCCGTCGCGGGCCACTTGATGAACGACATCCATGCTTGCCCGAGAGTGGTGATATCTTTGTTCGGGGGGAACACCAGGGCATGAGACATGTAAACATCGTGGACATAGTCCACCTGCACCCTCATGTAGCCCATCCCCAAAGGTATACCATGCACCGTGTCATCCTCCTTGCTTGGAAATGCAACCCCGCGCGCAGCCTCAATGTGTATTCCGTCGTCGATCAGGACTAGCTGGCACTTGGCAGGACCCTGCAAGAAGTGATCAGCATCTTCATCATAATCTGTGTTAAGCTTACTCATCTACCTTTTGGTCCGAAACAGTTATTACCTTGAGGTGTGGAATGCACAGTTCCTTATTGGAAGCGCAGCTGCTAGGGCGTAGCATAGGCGATGGTTGAGGAATCTGATTCTGGGAGAACATCGCCATCATCTCAGCCATCATCTCAGCCTTTAACTCCTCCTTCATCTGCGCCTTAATCCGCGCCTCACGTGCTTCCCATGATCTTGCCCTGGCACTGGAAGCGCTCTCCTCTACAAAGAAGGACCTCTTCGTATACCCTTTTGCGGCAAGCACTGCCCCTTATGATCGGGCTTCCCGATTGCCGAACACAGGATGTCCCTTGACCCTTGGCTTTCAAATGCTCCTTGCTCTTTCTGTGAGCTTACCTCCTCCTGCAGGTCGCAAATATAAATTATTGCTAAAATACAATGGGAATATAATATGCAATTAATGTACTATGTTAGATATCTTACGATGGTCGTGACGATCTGTGCGGTCACGGGGTTTGGAATGACAATCTGACCGTCAGAGGTTTTCTTCGTCCTCGCTAATACCCAGTCGCGTGCCCGCTCCTCGCATATGTGGGAGTAAGGCATCGTTGTCCTAGAGGTTGCACACTCCTCCGCTAGTCGCGCCCACTCTGCCTTCTTCCCGACATACCCATCGGAACCGAGGTGGTGCGCGTGTGTGTTACGCCTCTGTATAGTGATATTCTTCTCTCTCAGCTCATCCGCCTCGGGCGTATTCCTCATCCTTGTGAACTCCTCCCAAACCTCGGGTGTAACAAATGGATACCTTTGGAAGGGAGTACGGTTTTTCAACACGAACTCGGCATGCATGGTCACCCTGAAATGCCTCAAAGCCACACCCATTCTCTTCAAGGCGTACCGTCTCACATTGATTTCATTTTCCTCTGGTATAATCCATTTTCCCTTAACTTCGTCCCACAGTCGGTTCTTCTGCTCGTCGCTTACTTCCTTCCTCCAGTCCTTAATTGTGATCGGCACTCGCTCCCTCACCAATTGGCCGAGAAAAGAGGAGTAGCGCCCCTTAAACTTGCTAAGACCCGTGCAAACGCCCATGGCATTGAAGTGGAGCACTTGTGGCGTTCTCGCTGTGGCTCCTTTATTCGGTCCTCTGCCCTTTCTAACCTTCCTCGATGGGGTAGCAGGACCTTCTTCTCTCTCTGGCGTTGAGCCGGTGCTCTCTCTTTGCGACATTTTGAAGTAAGTACGTATATGTCAAACCTAAACTTCATGAGTGAAAGCAATTCAAATTTCACATAATAGAAAGCAATTCACATGTCTATTTGTAGACCGACTAAGTACGTACGTACCAACGATGACTTCTAATCTCTAATTAGGTTAGGTCCTAATCCCATTCGAGGATATGTGGTTCGAGCAAGTTCCTAAGCTGTTGTACAACTCTAGAGAAAATTTCGGCAGCATCTCCCCGCTGTTCTTCAAATACACGTCTCGACAACAGGTCAAGAGGGTGTGTATTCGAAGAACACCAGGGAGATGTCTAAACTTTCTAGAGTTTGTACAATGACTTAGAACTTGCCCGAGCCACATATCCTCGAACTGCCCAAAAACGTGGATACTGAGATCGCTTATTTATAAATATGCCATTTTAGCATACTTATAAACAAGCACCCTCGAACGGGAGACGCATAGGTTACGCAACTAAACTCGATAATAAAGTGCGATAATATAGCATGTGTTACAAGTTTCAAATTGCAATGAGAATATAATGCAAGGAAATTACTATAGAAGGGTTACTAAATTAATTAGCCGAGGTGGATTGCTCTCAGATTGCTATAGAAGGGATGCTAAATTAATTAGCCGTCCAACTTCTAGATGGCCAATATATCACTGGCTATTACATCTAAAAATTTCAGGATTACAACCCTAGAACAAAGATCGCTCTAGCACGAGAAAACAACAAGTACAAAGATAGCACGTAATGAATATAGCACTGCTCTAACCCTACCACAATGCATTAAGAGCAAGTGCCACCAAATTGTCAGCTAAGAGCATAAAGGAATAAGCACAGCACTGCTCTGACCCTAGAACAATGCATTAAGAGCAAGTGGCACCAAATTGTCAGCTAAGAGCAGTGTTGTTCTAGGTCTAGCAAGTCCCTTTAATGATCAGTGCAATCAAGCCTCATTTTGAAGCAATCATCATCGAGCTATTTACAACCAATTACAGCCGATCAGAAATGCATCTTACGGTGCGCCGAACCGAGTCGGCAATGGGGAGGAGCCGATGGGGAGGAGCCGAGGGGGAGGAGCCGATGGGGAGGCGCCGATGGGGGGAGGAGCCGGAGGGGGAGGCGCCGGGGGGGAGGCGCCGGAGGGGGAGGAGCCGATGGGGGAGGCGCCGATGGGGGGAGGCGCCGGAGGGGGAGGCGCCGGTGGGGGAGGTGGTCGAGCTAGGGTGTGGGAGGAGCCGGAGGGGGAGGCGCCCACGGGGTACCCGCCGATGGGGGAGGCGCCGGGGGGGAGGAGCCGGAGGGGGAGGCGCCGGTGGGGGAGGTGGTCGAGCTTGGGTTGTGGAATGAATTGAAACGAAATTAGTGCGCGCCGAAATGAACTGAGTGTGCGCGCCGAAATGAAAATGCTCTGGGTTTTATCACAGTCGGTTAACCAAAGAGACCAATCACAATATGTGGAGTATCTGTGTCGGTTCTATAAAAAAACCGATCGCAATATGTGGAGTATCTGTGTCGGTTTTATAGAAAAACCGATCGCAATATGTGGAGTATCTGTGTCGATTCTTTAAAAAAACCGATCGCAATTATACTATCTGTGTCGATTTCCTAAACGAACCGATTGTGATGACTATGATCCAATTTCTAATTTTTTTAAAACAGAGTCTTCATGCAAAAGAGTCGAAAAGTCAAATCTTTTTCAAATTTGCTATACTATAAGATCCATTTGACATATATATTCTACAAAATGCTACATTATACAGGGAATTCTTACAACTTAATTTATTTAAAATACAACCCTTCTTGATGATCTACACGCATGTAATGTGTTCCATGTGTGACGTCGTCACCGCTAAGACATGCCCCATCTGCAAACGGAGGTGTTTCATCAAATTGGTTGTACTCTTCTTCATCTACGACATTTTCAACTCCAACAATCCTCCTCTTGCCATGAAGTACGATGTGCAACCTCGGATTGGCCGGATCACGCACGTAGAAAACTTGAGTTGCTTGCTTTGCGAGGACGAACGGTTCATCTCTGTAGGCCAGTCTATTCAGATCAACAATTGTAAAACCTGTCTTGTCGACCTTAACTCCGTGAGGAAGTCTCACCCACTTACATCGGAACAATGGAACTTGGTATATTCCATAGTCGAGCTCCCATATTTCTTCGATCATCCCGTAGTAACAGTTCAAGTTGACAATCCTCTAATTGAGTGATCATCGGACAAAGCATCTATGCTCACACCACTGTTTTGCACTGTACTCTTTGCATCTTGACTTTCAGTATAAAATGTGTAGCCATTAATATCGTAACCTTGCCATGTCTGTATATTAAATCTTGGTCCGTCAGCCAACCATTTGACATCCTCGGTACTAACGGAGACCTTCACCTTTTCTTTGAACCATGTGAGGAATCGATCGTTGTGTTCTCGTGTGATGGAAAGCTCATCCATAAGTGGATTCTCTTCCCGTAATATCAACTTGTGCTGTTGGATGTATGGATGAACTTACGCCTTTGTGTTGCAAGACTGTGAAATGCGCTTTACAGTACATATCAAATTGTGGGCTCATTAGATTTGACCCAATGGTTCCTTTGCCACCAAGTCTACCCTCATGACGAGATATAGGAACACCAATCGGTTGTCTTTTACCTAGATAGTCCACGCAGAACTCAATAACCTCTTCAGTCCCATAACCTTCAATAATACTACCCTCAGGCTTCGACCTATTCCTCACGTATGACTTTAATATACCCATGTACCTCTCGAACGGATACATGTAACACAGGAATGCGGGTCCACAAATCTTAATCTCTCTAACAAGGTGAACAACGAGGTGGACCATGACGTCGAAGAACGACGGGGGGAAATGCATCTCAAGCTGACAAAGAGTCTGCACCACCTCACTCTGTAAGTTGTCCAGTATATCGGGATCAATAACCTTGCATGAAATCGCATTGAAGAAATAGCATAGCTTCGTGATTGCCAACCTGACGTCATCTGGTAGGATATTTCTGATTGCAACAGGGAGCATTTGGGTCATCAAGACATGACAGTCGTGGGACTTCATACCGATCAACTTCAAATCATCCATAGACACAAGCTTCTTAATGTTTGCGGAGTAACCCGATGGAACTTTAATATCGTGGAGACACTTGCAGAGGTCTTCTTTCTCTTTCTTGGATAAGGGATGTACGGCCCTTTTCCATCCTCCTCCATCACTGCAAGCTTGGGCCTGATCCCCATGTAGGTCATATCGCGGCGAGCATTCACACCATCTTTGGTCTTCCCAGGTATGTTCAGCAGGATGCCTACCAAATTATCACAAACATTTTTCTCAACGTGCATGACATCAATACATTGACGGACATCTAACTCCTTCCAATATGGTAAGTCCCAAAATATCGACCTCTTTTTCCAAATGGTCCTAGGACGAACAGATTTACTGGCTCTTACCATCTTGAACATCGATATCCTCTCTGGCGTGAATATACTTGCCTTCCAGTCATAGGCTGCGGGGCTGCACGAACTTCCCTCTTTCCATCAAATTTGTCATCCATCTTACGATATCGATGACTTCGGGGTAGAAACCTACGGTGACCCATGTACACCGTTTTCCTCGAATTCGCGACCACAAGCTATCGGTGTCCTCTTCACAAATTGGACAAGCTTTGGCTCCCTTCGTGCTATAGCCCGCCAAATTACCAAGGGCTGGAAAATCATTTATGGTGCAAAATATCATAGCCCGTAGGGTGAAGTTCTCTCTTTTGTATGCATCCCACACCTCAACCCCCACATTCCACAATTTTACCAAATCCTCAATTAGTGGTGATAGGTACACATCAATATCATTACCCGGTTGTTTGGGTCCTGAGATTAGCAACGACATCATGATATACTTCCGCTTCATGGATAACCAAGGAGGCAAATTGTAGATACACAACAAAACAGGCCAAGTACTGTGTCGACTGCTCATATTACCAAACGGATTCATACCATCCGTACTCAGTCCAAATCTTATGTTCCTCATCTCGGCGCCAAACTCCTCATGTTGCCAATTAATGTTTCTCCATTGAGCCGAATTAGCGGGATGTCTCAACTTGCCATCTTCCTTTCGAGATTCATAATGCCAACGCAATAATTTTGCCTCTTTAGGATTTGCAAATAACCGCTCTAAACGGGGAATGATGGGCAAATACCACAACACCTTGGCTGGTGTCCCTTTTTTTCACATCTTCACCGTCGTCAATTCGGTTCTTACGCTTCTTGTCATTACGCTTCTCATTTTGTTTGTATCGGGGTACACCACAACAGCGGGACAAATGCTGTGATTCCTTATGGACGTTGCGGTATAGTATGCAATCATTTGTACATGCATGTATCCTTTCTATTTCCATTCCCATGGGACATAATAGCTTCTTCGCTTCATAAATACTTGTTGGCAACTCGTTTCCCTCTGGAAGCATATCCGATAGAAGTATTAAAAGTGCATTGTAAATTGTATCTGTCCAACGGTGTTTTGCCTTCAGTTCAAACAATGCAAGGACCGAACCCAACTTGGTGTATTCCCCTTTGCAACCTGAAAACAATGGTTTGGCATCGTCATCCATCAAGCTTTTAAATTTTTCGAACTCTCTTTCCGTGTAATTTCCCTCCACATCCCGCAACATTTGATCTAAATTATCGTCATCAAACATATCACGCTCCAACTCGTGATCGGCTTCCAGCATGTCTTCGTTGCGTAGCACAGAGGTACTACCTATCTCCCCATGATGGATCCAACACGTGTAATTCCTCACGAAGCCACGTCGAATCAAATGCCCTTCAATTTGAGCTGAGTTGTTAAATCTCCTGAGATTGGTGCAATCAATACAAGGACAATATATGAACTTTACACCCCTCATAACCATATCTTCTTCTGCAATTCTTATGAACTCCTTAACTCCCCTCTGAAATTCAGCACTCACACGGCTTTTGTGATACATCCATTCTTCACGGTCCATCTACAAGTAAACCGCAAACAATAAATTAATAATGCCCTAATCAATGAAATAAAAGAAGGGTTCAACCCGAAAACAAAGTTTTTTTGTTGAATGATCTTAAAGAAACGTATATCTCAGAGACCGACTAAATGCGTGCATTACCAACGATGACTCCTAATCTCTAATTAGGTTAGGTCCTAATCCCATTCGAGGATATGTGGTTCGAGCAAGTTCCTAAGATGTTGTACAAACTTTAGAGAAAATTTGGCAAGACATCTCGCTGTTCTCCAAATACACGTATCGACAACATGTCAAGAGGATGTGTATTCGGAGAACACGGCCAGGAGATGTCGCCAAACTTTCTACAGCTTTGTACAACAAATTAGAACTTGCCCGAGCCACATATCCTCGAACTAATCCCAAAAACGTGGACAATTGAGATCGCTTATTTATAAATATGCCATTTTAGCATACTTATAAACAAGCACCCTCGAACAGGAGACGCATAGGTTCTGTGACCTAATTAACTACTATATAATTGATCATATTAATTATATTAAAACAATTATGACATGTAATGTACACATTCACCAAATAAAAAATTAATTTAAGTCCTCTTGCAATATTGAAGAGATTTCTAAGAATTAATCAGGTCACCTTTCGAGGAAAACCACAAGCGAGGGGAAATCTAGCTCTGATCAAGCTAGCTAGGGTTTCAATTAACTGAGACCTTGAGCATGTGATCTCCTCCACCATACACTCTGCTAATGAGACCAAATCAAAATCGAATAATCTACGTTAATACAAAATTGAAGGGAATCGAAGGAATGGGGCCCACCTTTTGAATAAAGCCACAGGTAAGATAGGCTAGAAAATAGAGAAATCGCCTAGCAAACCAACTCGACGAGAGTTAATAAGTTCATTCCCGAGTCCAGACGGTACATATAAAACCTAGCGAGCCTCATCACAATCGGTTCTATAGAAGAACCGTTTGTGATTAATTAGTTATCACCGTCGCTTATATGTAAAACCGACTGTGATAATTTGGATCCTCAACACTGTCGGTTTCTTTATAGAACCGACACAGATAATGTATCTGTGTCGGTTCTCAATTTTGAGAACCGACTGCAATAACTTAAGTCATAACAGTCGGTTCGGGATATGAACCAACACGGATATTAATCCACCCCCTCGGCTTCCCCGCCAATTTGACCGTTCAAATATATAACTCCTTTCATATAGCTCCTTTCTGATCATCGGTAGTACTCTTCCAAGGTCTGATCGCGTTCCATTCCTCCGGCAAGGTCTGACTGCTGCAAGGTCTGCTCGCGTTCCATTCCTTCGGCAAGGTCTGACTGCTGCAAGGTTTGATCGCGTTCAAACATATAGCTCCTTTCTTCTCTGCTGCAAGGTCTGACTCCTCCGGCAATGGCAGCAATGGCTCCTTTCTTCTCTTTCATATAGCTCTTCCATGCATATAGCTCCTTTCTTCTCTTTCATATAGCTCCTTTCTTCTCTGCAAGGTCTGACTTCTCCTTTCGACCGCAGCAATGGCAGCGCCCCCTCCTTCTCCGGCAAGGTCTAACTCCACTGTGGAGTCACCGTACGATCCTCCACCGCCGCCGGCAGTGCCGCCTCAGCCTCCGGCGCCTCACTTCGGCATGGCGCCAGCGCCCCACCTGTCTCCCGACGTCCCTCCCAGCGCCTCACCCCATCCGGGCGCCTCCAAAGGCAGCAGGAAGCGCCCCAGAGATGGCGATCAAGACGACGACGAGGACGACGAGGACAACGACGACTACGAGGAAGACGACGACGACGACGAGGAGGAGGAGGAGGCGGAGTACTACGCGCCGATCACCATAGGGACCGGCGCCTCGTCTAGATCGGGTTCATCCTCGGAGGATGAACCATCACTAGTCCGCGTAGTCTCCAGCGACACCGACTCTGGCGACTCGGGTGACTCGAGTGACTCGGTTGACTCGGGTTACTCAGGCGAGAGCCGCGAGTCGTAAATTTAATATATTAGGTGTAATGCAGTCCCCCTTTATATGTTTAATAATTATAAACAATGGATGTGGTGATATATTGTAATGAAGTACAGCTTGTTTAATATATTAGGGTTGTTGTCCTAGTGCAGATGAAGTCTATTCGGCTGCCTTTACACTTTATTTTGAGTCTCTTTTATATTTTTGTGGATTGTATCTTTCTAATGTTCTGTTGTTCCAAGTCAAAATTAATGTTTCATGTCCTATTGATCAAAAAAACAAGTATAATGTGTGGAATGGTATAAAATATTATTATTATCTGCTGCATGCATGCTACTATAATGTTATATATAATTTGCATCACTACATGTGTCTACATAAATTGTCTGAGAGTTGAACCGCGAGTTGGGATTCTAGCAGATCGGTACTGTTCATCGTCCGAAAATACAAGTTGCACAAATATTAAAGCATGAAAGAAGGGTACAAGAGGTCTGTGTTGGGATTCTAGCAGAGCGGGCTGTGTTGGAGTTTGTTTTTTTCTTCTTCCCTGAAGGGGAAATGTGGGAACTGGGCATTCTGTTGCCAAAAAATCATCTGTCGGTTCGAAAAGAAGCGATTGTGATAACCCTGTGCTCATCACAATCGGTTTCTTCCCAATACCGATTATGATAATACCTTCTCATTACAATCGGTTACGGAAAGAAGCGATTGTGATAACCCAATGCTTTCGGGACAATCGGTTTCTTCCCAAAACCGATTGTGCTAATACCTACTTCTTACAATCGGTTCTAGATAAAAATCGATTGTGATAACAAAATTATTATCACAATCGGTTCTTATCTAGAACCGATTGGGATTATTATCGTATCACAATCGGTTCTCTCTCAGAACCGATTGTGATAACCTGTTACCAAGATTTCCAAATGGAATATACTTATCACAATCGGTTCTGAAGTCAAAAGTTTAGAACCGACACAGATGAAGCGATAGTAATGTGTCATTCTATAGTAGTGATTAGTCAATGTTATTTTGCTATTTGAAACACATTTCACGTAAGCACGGCTAAGCAACTACTCACGGTCTAGCCTCCCGTGTTGGCACAATCATATCATCCAACTAATTTAATCCCAACTTAAGGTGACAATGGAACATATGGCATACAAGTAATATTACAAGGGTGAAGTTAACAATTAGGTTGATTAACTAATTATCCCAAATTAAACTATTCATTTTAATCAACATAACATGCATAATTTAAATCAAAATATATTTAAAAAGCTAGGAACAATATGGTCAAAGCACGACTTGCCTTAAAAAAAATAGCTGGTCTTGGTCCTAACCTTGATCTTGGTCCGGATCTTCAACGTCCGCACCTTCACACAGTTCAACGTCTACGCGTAGTAGATAAAGAACCAAATAAACACGCAGAACAATATACAAACACACATTCGAAAAATACTACAAATCAAACTAGCTCGTAACTTCACGAAAACTTCCAAATAATTAGTTTAGCATTTTCTAGGATTTATAAAATTTATTTTAGAATTTTTGAACGTATAGTTTAAGAGAAACAAAATTCACAAGTTTGGACTTTCCGCGAATAATTTAACAATATAAATTTAATTATAAAATTTCATAAAAATTTTTGTAGAAAGTCACTAATATTTACTAATTAACAAAATTTGTTGCAATCGATTTGGACTTAAAACGAATTTGTAGTGAAAAAGACAAAATTCGCAAATCCGGAAAATTAGCATGTACAACTACATTTGGGTTTCCATGCATGGCACTATTCACATTGTATATGTATATACTTGTTGGTTCGGCTAGGACATGAAGAATCGAAACAATATAATAAAATGCGTATTTAAACACGTATTCTTCCTAATATAACCGTATAAATGCATATAGAAAATTTATACTTGCGAATAGGCCGAGTACACATATGCAGATCCGACGAATAAATCCACACGTATACATACTGCTAGCATCTAATAATAGAGAATACCAAATCAATACGCTACGATATATATTTTTACCTGCGTAGTAACCGAATATATCTAAGCGCGACTATATCTACACGTGAATCGACCGAGTACCTACATGTAGACATGTATATGCGCAGGCTACAGAATACATCTGCCTAACCTATACGTATATATACTAACATATATATACACGATTACGCGTCGACAGGATCAATCAACCGGTAGAAATAGAACACGCGCAAAGGAGAGAACAAAAGATACCGATCGGCGGCGGCGACGTCAACGGCAATGGCGACGGTGATGGTAGTGGCGACTACGGCGGCGATGACGGTGGCAGCGACGACGTAGACGGTGGCGACGGCGGCAGCGCGGCGACGGCGACGGTGGCAACTGCGGCGGCGACGAAGGCAACGTCGATGCAAAAGATTGCTAAAGAAATGGGAATGGCTAGAAGATTTGGACGTTGCTAAAGAAATGGAGGAACTGTTGGGAGAAATGGATATGTGGCTAGAAGTGAGAACGGTTGCTAAAAGAAAGACTACAGGAAGAAATGGCTGGAGAGAGAGCAATGGAAGGAATTAGTATGACTAGGAACGCTTGGAAGAAATGAATGGAAACGGACCACGCATGCATGCAGGAATGAGAGTCGGCTGGAAATGGTATTCCATTGCATGCATTACTAATTGATTTTCCCTTGCATGCACGTTTGAAACCGTAGCTAAAGAAGAAACGTACGGGAAATTAATGGAGAACCGGCTGGCAGCTAATGCATCCACGTGTGGAAAATGGAAAGGTAGGGAACGGCTGGAAAAATGGCTGGCAATGAAGGGCATGCAAATCATGCACCAGTACCGTACATGCATACATGCACATGCATGGGCGGCTGGGAATGGAAAAAGGCTAGAAATACTAGTAATGGCTTGGGAAAAAATGAATTTCGTGTGTGTGTAGAGTACTGATGGCACATGCAAGTGGCTAAATATATACACCAACACACATATACATATACATACATACACATATACATATACGTACACACACACACACACACATATATATATATATATATATATATATATACGCGTACATGTTCTCAAAGCGAGTTTAGAATAAAATAGTAAAAAGATTCTGTTCGCGCTAAAAATGTGAAGCAGGATTTTTAGCTTCGAACACACGAGACAAACGTCGGGTTTGCAGAGCGTGCCAGTCAATTTGACCTGAAATTGACAAGGTAGAATTTGTAATTTGACCAAAGCCGATAGAGCAATGTTTATCGGCTTTTCGCTAGTCGGCTGTAAACCGATTAGGGGATAACTAGATCAACCAGTTACGGTTAATCCGGATACAAGGTAAAATCGGCTTTGAGAAGGCGATGCGCAGCAAAACAAAGCAGATCGAACCTGGTGAAATCGGCAAAAACCAACAATCGGCGATGCGCAGCTATGTTGGTTCCGTCGACTTGCAAGGAAAAATCTATGAAGCTAAGACGGTGTAAAAAGCTTGTAAAAAGTAGATGTGTTGTGTTGGATTGATTGATGTCCTTTCGCTTCGACGTACACCCCCCTTTTATAATACGCCCGGCCGATCCGAGTTGTACATGGATACGTTATTAATCCGTATCGGCCTCTGATCCGGTTTCCTTATTAAGGACGAAGTTTCCTTCTAATTCGCCTACCAATCTCTTCTTCATACGGACTCTTTTATCCGATTCGCACTGATTTTGATACATGCCGAATTTTGGTGCAAACATATGCCCCCCGTTTTTGGAAGATAACTTGTTATTTTCCAAAAAGAATCGGCTTTTCGTCCGTATCGGCTTTATAGAAGAATCTTTTTCGGGAACCACCCCATTAACCGTGCCGTAAAAATCTCGGTGCGTTTTAAATGCACAACTGCTCCCGCCCGTTCGCCTTCTTTTCACCGTGGTATAAATATGGGGGTCCCCCCACGGTCATTTGCACGCTTTCAAGCTCTCGAATCACGCATCATCGGCTTTCTTCACCTCTCTTTCACTCTTTTGAAATCGGCTGACATGGACCCTTCGCAGGTATTCGTTCCAATTCCTCAAAGTTCAAATCAATTCTTCCTAGGACCGATAGGTACTATGTCGGCCGACACAGTTATCAATGATGAGATCCCTAGACTCCCATTGTCATTTCTTTGGGTATAATATTTCTGAGTGGGGAAAAGTTTTAGGGCTTGGCCCACAAATCTGAAGGGATGGAGATCCTGGTTTATTAGGGTATCGGCTCAAAAGAGGGTAGAATGGGAGAGAATGGGCATAGCTGAGTCCCTCCCCTTGAGTTTAGCTGATCCTGAGGCCAATGAATCTTTGGTATCTGCAGCTTGTTACTTTTGGTCGGATTCTTTCAACGCTTTTCTATTCCCGTCTGGTCCAATCGGCCCCACCTTACTAGATGTGGCCCAACTATGCTGCCTCAGGCCAGATGGGGATCAGCTATCGGCCTTTAGCGGGAAGCCCATTTTTAAATTAATCCGAAAGAAAGGTGAGGGATGGCACAAGTATATCCAGAATCACAATAAGGTCAATGGTCCGGTATCGGCCGAAGAACATGTCGCTTTTCTCAATCTTTGGCTAGACCGATACTTGTTCTGTGGTGCCTCCCTTGGTCCCACCCAATCTTTTCAGTTGGTGGCGGAACATTTGGTGGAGGGGCGTCGGCTTTCTCTCGGCAAGATGTTCCTCGGGGCGATATATCAAATGATGTATGTAATTCGTAGTCGGCTTTTTTTCTGGCTTTGCAAAACATGTCGTCGGCAACATAGGAGGCCCTTTGTGGTTTATCCAGACGTGGCTCCATTGCATGTTTAGCCGATCCATCTTATCTGAGCCTTCGGGGAGTTCAACTTTCCCTCGGGAAGATTATCTGGAACACGTATTCCCCCAGTATAGAGTTAGCCGATCTTATGGTGAGAGATTCATCATGTCTTCAGCTGGTGAACTAAAAATAGATCCTGTCGGCTTGCACAAATACCTCAGCTTCTTTCTTACCCTAGACAGGACTTCTTTTGGTCAACAAGACTTCTTCCGATACACCGATGTAGCCGATTGCCCATACCCATCATTCCTCCACTTAGATGCCGACAGCTCTTTGATGCCTCAGTCTACTTTAGACTTGTACAAAATCATCCTCTCTCCTTGCATTATTCATGCTGGCTTAAATACACGCAATCGGACATTCCTGCCATCCTATGAGTTTTATCACCCTTCGATCTATGCCCGTCAATTGGGTTTTGGGCAAACCATCCCCTCCTTTCCTCTACTATCTTGTGTCGAACCTCGCGCTCGGGTATCTAACAGCGTCGCCGCGGAGATTATCCTTGAAGTAGCCGATGGGTTGCAAGTTCTATCGACACCGCATTTTGTCCTTAATTCCCCCGGTCAGCTGCATTCTCGCAGTGGTGGGCTAGAATATCAGAAGCTGTACTTATGGATAGGACTCCGTCGGCCATAATCCACTTATTTTTGCCCGATTTTCGTGAGCCGATGGTAGCTTCTGGGTCAAGCGCGAGCTCTGGTTATAGCAACTCCTCAGTAGCTGTAGAGGTACCGGCGCTTTATATCCTTCTGTTTTCATGCTGGTTATCGGCTTCTGTCTAAAAAAGCTTTTGATCCTTCCAGGGCGGTACGGATGCCGGTGAACGAATAGTCGATCCTCATGCCTCTGCCAGTAGTGGCCGACAGAGACCCCCGGGTCAGTCCGTCGGTACTACGGGATATACTTCAGGTAACTTGGGCATCCAAGGCCCATCCCTGTCGGACTTAGCTCGCCAACGCGCTCCAAGTAAGTCACTTTTCATATCGGCCATTATGTTCCTTGTGTTATCAAGTTTTGACTTAGTCCCTCACAGAGAGGAGGAAGAAATCCACCAGGCGCTCTCCAAGGCCCGTAAGGCATCCGTCTGGTGGCTCCCCGGAGCACTCAGCTACCGATGTAAGTCTTGTCCCTTTTAGAATGTTGCTGTTATATTTGTTTTTATATTGCTGATCACTTTTTTTTAGCAATCTCCATCGGTACAAATAGCGGGTGTTGTAGCCGATCCCCAAGGAGTTACATCGGCTATCCTTCCATCGCCGCCAGTAGTACCGCCCCCAACGATCGACATATCCGATCCAGATCCAAAGGTGCCATTAACGGACCCGGCCGATCTTCTGGGCTTCACTTTGGATGAGCTTGACGACCCGGAGGTTCTAGCGACTGATGACTACCCAGCCGATATTCAACGTATAATAGCGGCCTCCGCGCCAGCATCTGCTGCGGTTACTGCTGAACCGGGTATGCAAGAGCGCCTCAACCGCCTCTTGGACGAAGTGATGCGGTAAGCGGCTCTTCCGCCAATACTCAACCCCTGAGGAATGCAATGGCGGCCATGCAAGCCGATCTTCCCTCTGCCGCTATGAATGCATTGCTAGAGGTATGCCATTTAGACGCTCGTCGGCTGGACGTGGAGTCAGCCAAACTAAGGGTTGAACAGAGGAAGGCCCAGCAAGCCGACCAACAGCTCTTGGACAAGCTTATAGCGGATGCTAAACTTCAGAAGAGCGTATTTGATCAGGGCGCTGCTACACTAAAATCGGCCAAGAACAGAGCTCAAGAGCTGGAGTCGACCAAGATCAAACTTGAAGAACAGTTGGCCTTGGTCACAAAAGAACTTGCAGAATGCCAGATTAGCATCACAGACTCCACGTCTTCACTGGCCGTTCAGAGGCGGCGAATTAGCGAGGTTTTTGCACAAGTCAAGACCCAATCGGCCAAAATAGTTCCAGTTCCGGGTGATGCAGGGGCCGATCAACAACTAATAGATAGTGTCCAAGCTACTATCGGCAGAGTGGCAGCGGCACTATCGGCTTTGGGAGCCCATTTGCCCGGATCAGGACTTCACTAAACTTTGAATTAATAGTATCGGCTGTGTAGCCGACCTTTTGTAAACACTTAACTTTGGGATGACGTTTGTTTTGGAAACTGGCTCGATCGGCTGTGTAACCGATTTTATATGCATGTGTTTCTTGATTCTCGACGCTCTTCCTGTGGTTAAGACCCAATCCATATGCTGAGGTAATATGCTTTCAAGTACTTTAGGTAGTATGAATCCGTCTAAGGACTCCAATATATACGAATTCCCGTCAATTGGCCGATTTATCTTATAAGGCCCTTCCCACGTTGGAGACCACTTACCGAATCGACTATCTTTCGAACCGATCGACAATATGGTTTTCCATACCAAATCGGCTTGATTAAAAGATTTTAAAATCACCTTTTTATTATATGACTTGGCAACCTTTTCCTTATTCCTTTTAAGCCAATCCAACGCAATCAGCCTTAGTTCGGCTAAGCCATCTAGATTGTCAAGCATTGCTTGTTTGTATTCATCGGCTGGCAAATTATTTTGCTTAAATAGCCTTACTGAGCCGATGTTAATTTCCACGGGCAAAACGGCTTCTTGTCCATATACCAACTGAAAAGGCGATAATTTAGTCGATCCGTGATGAGATAGCCGATAAGCCCATAAAGCTTCCATAGCGTTGAATGCCATTTCCTTGGTTCTTCCTCGATTTTTCTTTTTATTAGCTTTATTAAAGTTTTGTTCGACGACTCGGCCTGCCCGTTGGCCTGAGCATAATAAGGGGAGGAGTTGAGTAGTTTTATCTCAAAACTTCCTGCAAAGTCTTTGAACTCCTTTGACATGAACACAGTCCCTTGATCGGTAGTGATCGTTTGCGGGATCCCAAACCGATGGACGATGTGTTCATTTACAAAGTCGATCAGCTCTCTGCTAGTAACTTTCCTGAGTGGTACAACCTCAACCCATTTTGAGAAATAATCTGTGGCCGCGAGAATAAATTTATGTCCCTTGCTAGATGACGGAAATATCTGGCCAATTATGTCAATACCCCATCCCCTAAACGGCCATGGTTTGATGATCGGATGCAAAGCCGATGCCGGTGCTGACTGTATGTTACCAAACTTTTGGCATGTTTGGCATCCTTTATAATATTTGAAGCAGTCTTCTAACATTGTCGGCCAAAAATATCCCGTTCGTCTCAGTATCCATTTCATTTTATGGGCTGATTGGTGTGATCCACAAATTCCTTCATGGACTTCTCCCATTGCTATTTTGGCTTCTTCATTTCCTAGGCATCTTAGCAATAAACCTTCCATGGTTCGAAAGTATAATACATCCTCCTGTAGAATATACTTGAGTGCTTTGCGCCTGACCTTTTGCTCAGTCGGCTTAGATGGGTCTGATAAATAATCCCTTATTTCAGTTCTCCAGTCGACAGGATGGACACATAAGATCGGCCAAACGTTTAGCTCGATTGGTTCCTGTCGGCTTTCAATCCTATACCCTGATGCACATTGTGCCAACCGGTTTGCTTTGTCATTAGCTTCTCTGGGGATGTGTTCTATAGAAAACGTAGTAAACGTCTCAATAATCTGGAGGCATTGCTGCAAATATCGGGTTAGCGCACCATCGTTGCATCGGTATTCCCCCTTGACTTGCTGTACAATTAACATCGAATCTCCAAAAGCTTCGACGTCTTTTATCCCGATGCTGTCTAGCAATTGTAGCCCCCTTAATAACGCTTCATACTCTGCTTGATTATTTGAACATCGGCTAGTTAGCCGATACATGAACTCGTACTCCTGTCTTCTGGGTGAAATTAATATTACACCGATGCCCTCACCTTCTTGGCAAACGGATCCATCGAAATACAACTGCCAAGGAGCTACATCGGTCGTTCCTGTTAATGTTTCACTTCCTGCGATAAAATCGGCTACAGCTTGCCCTTTCACAGATTTAGCCGATTCATAGGTCAAATCGAACTCAGTTAAGGCATATGCCCATTTACCAAGCCGACCTCGCAAAATCGGTGCAGATAGTATGTACTTGACTATATCGGTTTTGCAGACTATGACGCATCTCGATGCCAGCATATAATGCCTTAATTTAATGCAAGCAAAATACAAAGATAGGCACAATTTTTCTACTAGGGGATACTTGGTTTCTGCATCTAACAGGCATCGGCTTAGATAAAATATCGCTCGTTCTTTCCTATCGACCTCCTGTGTTAAAATTGCTCCCACTGTATCGCCTTCAGCCGATATATATAGTTTAAAAGGTATACCATGTTTTGGTGCGGTCAATACTGGTGGACTCATCAGATAACCTTTTATGTCGTCGAAAGCCTTTTGTTGATCGGCTCCCCATTTGAATTCTTGGTCATCTTTAATTTTCAGCAGCGGTGTGAAGGCCCGAATACGTCCTGACAAGTTCGAGATGAAACGTCGCAAGTAGTTGATTTTCCCTATCAATACTTGCAACTCTTTTTTGCTTGTCGGCGGCCTAGTATCGGCTATAGCTTTTACTTTGGCCTGATTTACTTCAATTCCCCTTTCATGTACGGTAAACCCAAGGAACTGTCCAGCCGATACTCCGAAAGCACACTTGAGAGGGTTCATTTTTAATCCATGTAACCTCATGCTTTCGAACATCTTTTCCAAATCGGCTAAATGTTGCCAGTCTTCTTTGGACTTTACCACCACATCGTCGATGTATATTTCCACAGTATTGTCGATCAGGTCATGGAAAATATGGTTCATAGCACGCTGATAAGTGGCGCCGGCATTTTTTAAACCAAAGGTCATAACTTTCCACTCATATAGCCCTAAAGCTCCTGGGCATCTGAAAGCCGTTTTGGGTATATCAGCTTCGGCCATGAATATCTGATTGTATCCGGCGTTTCCATCCAAAAATCTTATGATTTTATTTCCGGACGCAGCATCGATAAGCATATCGGCTATAGGCATCGGGTACTCATCTTTTGGTGTGGCCTTATTCAAATCTCTAAAATCAACGCACACCCTAAGTTTGCCATTTTTGTTTTTTACAGGGACGATATTCGAGACCCATTCAGCGTATCGGCAAGGCCGGATAAACTTCGCTTCTAGCAATCGTCCTACTTCCTCTTTTATAGCGTCATACAACGTCGGATTAAACCGCCTAGGATATTGTTTGAATGGCCGATACCCAGGTTTTATAGGTAGCCGATGTTCAACTAGCTGTCGGCTTAAACCTGGCATCTCATAATACTCCCACGCAAACCAATCTTTATATTTTTTGAGTATTTCGACCAACTTTGCTTTATAACTGGGTTCTAATTTAGCACTTACAAATGTTGGTTTTTTACTATCACCTTCCCCAATGTCGATCTCTTCGAGCAAATCGGCAGAAGTAAATCCTAACCTTTTTCTTTCTTCTTCGAAATCCTCAACAGCTTCTTCGTATTCTTCTTGCCGATAGCTTCTTGCCTTTTCTTGTAACTTTGCTAGTGTCTTGGACTCCATCTTCTCACTACTTCATCTGTCCGATCAAACGTATTAGGTTTGACGCTGATCGGCTTGAATCCTGACTTCTCGATGCAGATAAAATCGCAATCGTCAAAGGCTTTTCCTGATATACATTCAGCCTCTTCGTGCGGCCAATTGGTATCAGGGCTGGCCATGGCGATATGAGCCGATGTGTCGGCTGGTACAACCTCTACTGTATCATCGTTCCATTGTACCAATTTCTGATGCATAGTTGACGGTATGCAGCAATTGGCGTGGATCCAGTCCCGTCCAAGGAGCACACTGTAATTACCTTTGGCTTCTATTACAAAAAATGCAATCGGCAAAGTTTTGTTGCCGACTGTCAGTTCTGACATCATTACGCCTTTAGCTTCAGTGGGGTCTCCCGTGAAGTCGTTTAGCACCATATTGGTTTTGATCAAGTCTTCGTCGGTTTTACCTAATTTTCTGAAAGTACTTAATGGCATTAGATTAACTATCGCCCCACCATCGACCAACATACGAGATATCGGTCAGCCATTAATATACCCTTTTAGGTATAAAGGTTTTAGATGCCGATGCATATCCTGTGGTTTTTCAAACACAGCGTCCGGTGCGCCAAGGCATAGTTGGGCGAACACTTCTTCAGCCGATTCCTCGGTCTTGAACTCAACAGGCAAAGTGAATACCATGTTTATATCCATTGGTGGGGTATCATCCCGTATCATCGGAGATCCGGATTCGACCGATTGATCTGAGTCACTATCGGTCTGTTCCTTCTTTCTCCATTCTTTCTTCAGAACTGGTATAGGTCTTAACTTATTGAACATCCGATCCCTTTTTCTCTCGTTCTCGGCTTCCCTTTCTTCTTGTGTATTTAGTCGCTGAAGCCGCCTGCGCTGTGATTTGCTAAGACCTGAGGGGCACCACCTAGGCTTAGGTTCTATTGGTTCCCTGATTTTTCCAGCCAAGCTTCTCATTTCACCGTCAGATTCCATTCTGAGTGTGTTACGAGAAGCCGATATCTCTTGGGTTCTGGACTTACCTTGTACTGATGTTGACAACCTTTCGTGGATCGGCCTCCTGTCTCTTATTTCTAGCCGATCGTGTATTGGTCCAGACAACCTGTCTTTTACCGATTGGTTTGGCCAATGTGCAGTCGAGTGTTGGATAGGACAAGACATGACTGTTGGCAAGGTCATCCCCTTTTCCCAGCAAAATTGCCAAAAGGGACACTGCCGGTGTTTTTCCTCTTCGGTAGTTGGCCGATGTGGCATATCTGGTCGCCAATAGCTGTCTGTCTTCTGATCCGGCCGATAAAAGTTCTGAGGTTGTCGAGCGTCATGTCTTCGACTTATCCTTTCATACTTTCCCAGAAGTTGCGAGAAGGTCGGCTTTGGTTTGAAATTACTCTTTCTTGGAGCCCTTTCAGTCCGATACCATTTTCCGATTTCCAAGTCTCCTTTTGGTTTTACCGTCCTCGAGTTCTGTCCGTTTTTATTGGCTTCTATTTGTATGGAGCCGATAGTGATCTGCACTGTTTCATCTCCTTTTGATCGTGCTTCAAATCCTTTAGTCGGCTTAACATCTTTCATAGGTCCTTTTCCTTTTTGTGAGCACTGCACCATGTTGACTTGGAAAGGATTCATATCTATCTGCATAGCCGATTCTTCTGCAAACTTTAACCTGCCATCGGCGATGGCCGATTGAATCTGCTGTCGGAAAATATTGCAATCGTTAGTGTTATGTGAAAATGAATGGTGCCATTTACAGTACCTTCGCTTTTTAATTTCTTCGGCCGACGGGATGACGTGCCCTTCTGGTAACCTTATGAGTTTTTCTTGTAGTAATAAATCAAATACCTTGTCACATTTTGACACATCATATGAATACTTGACTTCTGCCTTATTTTTCGTCGGCTTAAGTAGATAGCATACGAGTGGTTTTTTGGAACCCTTAGTCCACTCGACTATGTTTATTTCTACTTCTTCGTCTTTGGAAGTGTCGCTCGAATTATATTCTACCATGTTTACTTTGGCCTTTTCATTACCGTTCGATTTAAATCTATCTTTAAACCCTTTGCTCTCTGCATATCGGCTTTCATGTGCCGATACGTGATGGAGTAAGTGGCCTAAATCGGGGAACTCTTGGCCAGATAGCTTTTCTTTTAATGGTGGGATTAACCCTTGGAACGCTAAATCGGCCAATTGATCATCGGGTAATATTACACTAAAACATCTATTTCGTACGCCTCTAAATCTTCTGATATAGTCGGAAACCAATTCGCCAGATTGCTTCTGATCGAATCGAGATCGAAATCCTAAGCTCCATAGTCCCGAAAAGAAGTATTCATGGAATCGGCTTTCAAATCGTTCCACACATGAACTGAATTTGGGGCAGATTAGTAAACCAAGTGAACGCAAAGACCCGACAACGATAAAGGAAATAACCTAATTTTTAGTCCATCTGGATCGCAGCTTCCCGATCGAGCCAGAATCGTCCGATATGCTCAATTGTGGTAACAAAATCATCGCCCGAGAATTTAGCAAAGTCTGGTATCCTAAAGTTGTGCGGGTAATGCATACGGTCTATATAATCGGGATACGGCTTCTTGTAGCCGATTACCCTTCCTCTGGGTTGTATACCGAATCGTTTCTATCAACACGTTGGCAATTTGTTACGCCCAATTGACATTGTCGGCCAGGTGCAACCTGACACCGCCAATTTTCATTGTTCACGCCCTGCCCCCCGAGTGCAAACTCGGCCCTTTGTCCAAATCGTGCCACAGGAGGTCTTGGTACTTGGTCATATTCATGATTAAAACTCAATGTATCGGGTATGGGCGCGAAAGGTTCAACGTACGGCACCACCCTATACGGCGCTTGTTTCACGGTTGTGGCTCCCTGTGATTGCGGAACCTGATCCGTTTCGATCGGCTGATAAGCCGATAAACCGATGCTATTGGAGGGTCCGTTCGACGGATTTGATGCGCTTATCTTAGCCCCATCCGTGTGCCCATGGTAGTGCGTAAACCCATCTCTCTGTATGCTTGGTTTAAGAATAGTAGGTTGAGTCGGCATCATGACAGGTGTTTGAGCCGACATTTTTGCTGTATAGGTGTTAGGGGTTATGGAATATACTGGGTAGGTAGGGATGGTTTGTGGCGGATCTAGTAGGTTTCCAGACATAGCCAACTCCTGAGCGATCGTTTTCACACTATTTTCTATCATCGGCTTTAAAGTAGATACTAGAGCCGATGATTGGTTAATTAGCGCGTGATGAACATATTGCTCAATCATATTTGATAAATCGGCTTGAGCGGGTGCGTATCGGCTTACCGAATCGGATGATGAATCCCCGATAGGATTGATGCTTGGGAGTGCAGTCTTTTGAGTAACGCCACGGCGTGTTTTCTGGAAGCACCGTAGCATCATCTCTTCCAAAGCTGCCTTTCGGTCTTCGATTTCTTTTCGCTGCTCAGGGGTTAAATCGGCCATTTGAGGCGCGATTATAGCATCAGCGTTGATATCGGCGGTGACCGCAGGCTTATCGGTTGATGACATTTTTTTTTCTTGGGTCCCACCGGGCGTGCCAAAATATGTTCGCGCTAAAAATGTGAAGCAGGATTTTTAGCTTCGAACACACGAGACAAACGCCGGGTTTGCAGAGCGTGCCAGTCAATTTGACCTTAAATTGACAAGGTAGAATTTGTAATTTGACCAAAGCTGATAGAGCAATGTTTATCGGCTTTTCGCTAGTCGGCTGTAAACCGATTGGGGATAACTAGATCAACCAGTTACGATTAATCCGGATACAAGGTAAAATCGGCTTTGAGAAGGCGATGCGCAGCAAAACAAAGCAGATCGAACCTGGTGAAATCGGCAAAAAACCAACAATCGGCGATGCGCAGCTATGTTGGTTCCGTCGACTTGCAAGGAAAAATCTATGAAGCTAAGACGGTGTAAAAAGCTTGTAAAAAGTAGATGTGTTGTGTTGGATTGATTGATGTCCTTTCGCTTCGACGTACACTCCCCTTTTATAATACGCCCGGCCGATACGAGTTGTACATGGATACGTTATTAATCCGTATCGGCCTCTGATCCGGTTTCCTTATTAAGGACGGAGTTTCCTTCTAATTCGCCTACCAATCTCTTCTTCATACGGACTCTTTTATCCGATTCGCACTGATTTTGATACATGCCGAATTTTGGTGCAAACAGATTCTAAACATTTTGAAAAAAAAAACCTCTAAAAATACTAGGGAACATTTGGAACTTAACGAGGTTGGTTTCATGATTTTTCGACGTGTAGATTTTTCGCAAAAATTCTTTTAGCTAATTAGACACCTGTACAGATTTTTGTAAAATCAACAACTTAGGTTATATAACATGTTTTTCGAAAATATTTGAAGCGAACACTCTGGTCTACCAACTATTTTAATTGTCAATAAAATTTTAAATTTTACGCTTATTCGAAAATTCCTGATCTTTATTTAATATGATTAGTTCAATAGACTTCCATCCGAATTAACAGCGAGGACTTTAAATAATTTCTGAAAAATTTAAATAAACCCAGAAACACACTAAATAAATTAAAAGCAAATTTTGGGATGTTACAGCAGAAGGCCACGCCAAACCTGGGGCGCCAAGCAATAGGACCGTCGGGTGTAGTGTGATTTCTTTTAATTCCTTCTGATTCTTGCCGCCCCTCTTAGGAAATAATGTGATTTCTTTTGATTCTTGTAGGTCGTGGACCTCATCACCCAGGGGCTTCAAGGTCTTCGGGAGCATTCAGACTCTCTGAAGGCCATCCTCAATGTGGTGGAGGAGTGGGAGAGCCGCATGCTCTGGCTCCAGGAGATCCTAGAGATCGAGCAGAGGAGAGTGGCCCACGCCGCCAAACTCGCCGCCCTCCAAGGGATGCTGAGGGCGCTCGAAGCTACCCATGCTTTCGAGCTCAACCAGGCCATCGGCATCGAGCGTGACCACACGTTCCAAGCTATCGAAGAGGAGTGTGCAAGGTTGGCTAGGGTTCTTGAGGCCGAGCGTGCGGAAGCCTCCAAGACCCTCGAAGTCAAGCGGGTGAAGGTGGAGGAGCTGCGGAAGCAGGTCACTGATCAGGCAGTCGCCTCGGCGAAGGCCTCCGCCGAGCTTGAGACAAAGGTCGCCGAGCTCGAGGAGAAGTTAGGGTGAGCAAACAAGATGATGAAGAGCACCCTGGCTCAACTCCAGGATGAGCGGAGCCGTGCTGCCAGTTCTACAGCCGAAATACTTCGCCTGCAAGGCGAGCTTTTGGCGCTGAGGACGAAGGTCGTCGAACTCGAGCAAGAGAAGCTCGCCCGTGACATGGCGAGCCTGTAATTAGGATTAGGTTGAGGGATAAGAAAATCTATGTCCTTTTGTAATTATGACTTTGCGAGGAAAAAGTTAATGAAAAATCCATCCTTGAATGAAACTTTTGCCGTGTGCTTAGCCAGAATAAACTTAGCTGTACTTAGCCATTTTCGGGGTAGTATGCCCCCCGTCCAGCGCCCGATTTGGTCGAGGTCGAGCAACGCCAGCCAAGGGAAACCAACCTCCAAGGTTGGGACCTGCAAGGTCGGTAGAGGTTTTCCAATCCTATTGGGGGACCTGTGAAAGTCAGAGTCATTAAGCATAATAATTACGCCTTTGTGTGGGAGGAGTCGAGCCCCCGAGGGTTCTTAAGTCGCTTAGATCGGACTCAGGAACTCTCGAGCCCAGCTTGTGCTCACTCGCCAGTTCCAAATGTGGACTTTGGTTCAAGTCCTACTACAGGGGGAGCCGTGACGCGATAAGAATCGGCTTACTGCTGACGCGACCCATGGAGGTGAACTTCGAGATTGCAACATTCGGATCTAGCTTGGAAGCACTTAAGCTCGGGTTGGGCTAGGGAATGCTCAAGACCAACTCGTGGTATGAAGCCTGCATATGTGCTATACATCCTGGGCATGATCTCTGATTCAAGCCCTACTACAAAGGGTGCTATGATGTGATAAGAATCGATTTACTATTGGCATGACCCCTGGAGGTGAACCTTGAGACTGTAATGCCTAGTACAAAGTATAGGAAAAAAAGATACAAAGACTAATATAGTCAATGAAGAATAACTTTTATTGATAATTGAGACAAGGGTGTTACACATAGAATTTACAGATTTGATCAATGTTCCACGAGTTCGAGAGCTTTCTGCCATTGGGCATCGCCAGCCGGTAAGCCCCCGCACGATCTGTTGAAACGACTCTATAGGGGCCTTCCCACTGTGAGGATAACTTGTTGGTGTTGGACGAGCCCTGAATTCATCTTAGGGCTAAGTCCCCAACAAGGAGCTCCCTAGGTCATACCGATCGAGACACATGCCTGCAAAGAGCTTGCAGGTAATGTGCTGATCGTAGCAGCACACGACATCTTACATCTTCTGCTAGGGTAAGGTCGAGAGACCGTTCTTGCTCGAAGTCAACTTGGCCTACCAAGCTGACCCTAGCAGAGCCCAGCGTAAGCTCTAGAGGTAGGACAGCTTTAGTACCGAAAACAAGCCAGAAAGGGGTAGACCTCGTTGCCCGGCTGATCGTGGTACAAATGGACCATAAGACGGTGGGAAGCTCATCCACCCAGGTTCGACCGTGCTATTCGAGCTCATTTGAAACTCGCCTCTTGACGCCTTGAACAATCTGTCCGTTGGCGCATTCCACTGCTCCGTTGCTTTGTGGGTGGCTCACTGAGGCGTAGTACACTTTGTTGCCTGTGTCTTCACAGTACTCTTAGAACAGCTCGCTGGTGAACTGCATTCCATTATCAGTGATAATTTTGCATGGGACTCCATACCTGGTGACCACGGACGAGTGGAAAAACTTGACGACCGCTCGGGCAGTGATGGTCGAGACAAGCTCGGCCTCAATCCATTAAGTGAAGGTGTCGATGGCGATGAATAGGAACCTCTTCCCGCCAACTACTTGGGGAAAAGGGCTGAGGATATCGAGCCCCCAGGTCGAGAAGGGCCAAGCGAGTGGGATGGTATGGAGAGCGTAGGCTAGCTGATGTGACTTTCGAGCATGGAACTGGCAAGCTTGACAGGTGCGGACGATGTTCTGAGCATGCTGGAGCGCCGTTGGCCAGTAGAATCCCATGCGGAAGGCCTTCCTGACCATTGTCCTGAAAGAGGAATGTGCACCACAGAGACCCGAGTGGATGTCGTTTAATAGGTACTTACCCTCCTCTGGGATGACGCATTTCGACAGGATACCCGAGATACCTCGTTGGTAAAGTTGGCCGTCGACGAGTTTGTATGAACCTGCTCGGTGCTTGATCTTGCTGCTCTCGGCTGGGTCGCCTGGGAGCTCGCCCCGCTCGAGGATGTTGTTGATCGGCTCCATCCACGAGAGGACACTTTGAGGAGGGCAAGCGAGACTTCTTTATCAGAGATCGAGGGCGCCGCCAAGGTCTCAAGGATGACGTCCGGAGGGACCTCATCATCGGATGACCCGAGCTTGGATAGGAGATCGGCGCTGGAGTTGTCCTTCCTAGCCATGTGTCTAATTTCCAAATTCTGGAACCACTTCTCCGTTTTGCGTACCTCAGCGAGGTATTTGGCCATCGTGTCTTTCGAGCATTGGTAGTCTTTGTTGTATTGGCTAACGATGAACTGGGAGTCACCCTTGACGACCAGCTGGTGCACGCCCAGCGCCTTCCAGGCTTGGAGGCCCACCAGGATATCCTCGTACTCTGCCATGTTATTGGAGGCCGGGAATCCAAAGTGAACTACACACCTCAGTTTGTCTCCTCGTGGGGTGATAATGAGGATACCAGCCCTCGAGTGCTTGAACGATATCGAGCCATCGAAGTACATGACCCAGGGTTCTTCTTCCTCAACCTCGAGCTCGGGAGTTGGCTGCAGGGTTTGCTCGACCACGAAGTCGGTAAACACTTTGACTTGATGTCTATGTGTGCCATGAACTGAATGTCAAACTCAGCCAACTCCATGGCCCACTTAGCGATGCGGCCTCCGGCCTCCGGATTCCTTAGGATTTCGTCGAGCGGGAAACCGCTCGGGACGATCATCGAATGGGCCTGGAAGTAATGCCGGAGCTTGCATGAAGCTATAAGGAGGGCGTAGAGCAGCTTCTGGACTTGGGAGTAGCGATCCTTTGGTCCGTGAAGCACTTCGCTGACGTAGTAGATCGGTAGCTGCCGACCATCTCGTTCGGCCACCAGGATGGTGCTGACAGCCTGAACTGTGGCCGTGAGGTAGAGTAGCAGCTTTTCGTCCGGCTGCGGGGTCGTGAGCAAAGGTGGACTCGAAATATATACCTTCAGCTCGTTGAAGGATCATTGCACCTCGGGCATCCACTCGAAGCCCTCATGTTTGCGCAATGTCTTGAAGAATGGAAACCCACGCTCGCCGAGCCTTGAGATGAATCGGCTGAGGGTAGCCATGCCACCGGTGAGGCACTGCACTTGCCTTACCGAGGCCGGGAGAGCCATCTTTTCGATCGCCTCAATCTTCTCTAGGTTCGGGCCGACTCCTAAGCCCCCGATCATGTAGCCGAGTACCTTTCCCGAGGCAGCACCAAACACGTATTTTTTAGGATTAAGTTTGATCCCATGCCTGTTCAAGTTGGCGAAGGTCTCTGCAAGGTCTCGGGCATGGTCATCTTCTGAGGAGCTTGTCGGGACCCGAATATGCAAATCCGGACCCTCTGTGTATTCAGCACTAGTCCAGGATCACGCTAGTGCACACAGTCTTAACATAGATGGATATCACAATCATACACAGCGAAATAACAAAAATAACTCAAATATAGAATATAAACTATTGAACGACCTTAAGGTCAACCTTACACTTGCGAGGCCTTGACGGCTTTAACTCCAAATAAGCAGCAGCACAATGAAGAACATCGGTGAATCCCATCAATACACCACAGGCAACTGACAGGGTTCGACTCCTAGATAATCGCCTTCTCACGAAACTTCTTCTTCTTCTTCGACGATGTAGACTTCTGCTCACTGGTGATTGTTTGTTTGCAAGGGGTGAGTACATAAAGCACTCAGCAAGTCATGCACAGAATGCAAGTCTAATAACTTATATGCATGGCTTATTCCAAATGACGGGATGAAGGGGTTATTTTGCAATAAACAGCATTCACAAATATTCATAATAGATTGTAAAGCGGTAAAACAAATAATAACAATAATAGAATTTCACGGTTGTTTCACAAGTAAACCATTCCATATCCTTAACCAGTTATCACTTTTCCATAGGCAAACTGCCTCCAACCCCAAGTTCAATTTTAAGAAAAGCTAACCCTTGATTGTAATCCCCGAGCATTGTCCAGTAATGCAGACACGGCTATTCGAATAGATTTTACACTCTGCAGAGGTTATACACTTTACCCACAAGATACAATCAACTCACCACGTCAGCCGTGAATCGCCATACAAGAGTATGCGAATGAGTGATCATAACAAAGCCTTTCGGAAACTTCTAACTACGCAAGTGAACCTCTCCGGTTTTTGCCATACACCATCCCTTCCCTTAACAAAGGCGAAGTATGGGACCGACATACCGTTGGACGAGTACCATGCCGCAGCCCTGGTACGCTCCCCCTTCAATCTACACAAAAGATGTAGTTGACACCCCGAGGTACCACATGCAAGTTATTAGTAACTTACTCAACTAGGTCCGTCCCATTACAGACATGTGGTTGTATGATTGACTCAGTTCAAAGGCTTGCAAGGTTAAGTCCTTAGAATGACCAGGGCAAGACTACCCGAAGAACCAAAACGACATCCCCGGTGCCACTCATGGCCCACCATATCATTCTTGCCACTTGCCCCGGTCTAAATCTATTTATCAAACCCGGTTGATTACCATGCACCACGTGCCATCATCATTCACAACACATGATACTTCTCCAAAAACAGGTTCAATATCTCATTAAGTCAATATTAACATTTGGTTGTCCAAAAACATGTCGTGTGCACGTAGCAGGTCTAAGCAATAACTACAACGGTCTAAATACCCAATGTTGGCAATTTTAATAATGTCCAACTAAATATTCCCCAACTAGGGTGACAAGGGTTCATGGCACATAATTAAATAACCAAGGTGTCATACTGCAATTTGGCATTTATCTAATTCCCAGAAATAATTAAAACAATTTCTAATTAAATTAGCATGCAATAGTTTAAATTAAATAAATTTCAAAAGTGGGATCAAAATGGTCAAAGCATAACTTTCCTGGACCTTGCAATTTTTACTGTCATTTACTCTTTATCGTTGATTCTTGGTCTTCGATCTTCAATCCTTGCTTCCTTGACTTTCAGCTCCGTAGAACGACTTCCGGACGACGCGTCCAATGATAAAGAAACCCAAATACAACAAAACTCAAAAGGCAAATCAATAAACTCCAAATTAAGAATGAATGGCATTGGGCATAATGGCTTAGAAGAATTTAGGAACTCGAACGGATTAGATCGAAGAGTTGACAAAAGAGAACGGGCTTTCGGGAAAACACCGAAAAGGGAAAGATTAATAACTGGAAAAGAAAGAACAATATTCCGAAGTATATTTCTTCCGAAGTTATTATCTTGATTGGACAGATAGTGACATATGGGCACTCGATCTATAGATCGGGTCCATAAGGATATGTTAGTTCATAATGAACTAAACTGATTCTCAAAGTTGACTTTTGTTGACCGAACGGACACAGTCAAACAAAAGAGAGACAGATAGATCGGACACAGGGGTATAAGACAGATGGCCAATGGTCTATCGACAAAGTCTACGAATGAAGTCTAGGTTATTGGTAGATTAGGTTTTCAGGGATAAAACAAGACAAGTGTCTTACCACGATTGAAACAACGGGAGGGATTGCAAATGATAACAACGCAGCTCACGATGAACTTAGTCCATCGAACTGGTCTTAGGTTAGGGTTTTGATTCGGCTTTGAAGATGATACGACTATGAGGCTAGGCTCACATCATGATGATAGAATAGATGAGGACATCGCACTAGGGCTCTTGCATGAATGCACGCATGCGATGACAATGAAGCGATGAGAGCCAAGCGTTAACGATGAAGCGTTAACGACAAAACATTAACGGCGGAGCGTTAACGGCAAAACGTTAACGGCGGAATGTTAACGGCAAAACGTTAACGGCGGAACGTTAACGACGAAATGTTAACAGCGGAGCGTTGACGACGGAGCATTAATGCCGAACGCGAAGCGATGGCAAGATGCGCATGAAATGAGATATCGGTCGTCGGTGCAATGACATGACTGTGATAAAGCGCTACCAAGGGTGGATCATCGAGACGCGAACCGATAACAACGGCTAGGTTGAAAGACGATGATTTTAGGCCGGAATCGGGCTCCGATGGCAAACGGAGACCAAAAGAACTCTAAAGATGGATGAAAACAGTACATGATGATCCACCAGACGCGACAACACGGCCGGAGCGAGCTAAAATAACCGGCGTCAAAAGGTGGCGCGCGGCGGCGGTACCGAGGCGGCTTAAATATATAAAAAAATTGCAGAGGATGGGATGGCAAAGAGGGAATGTCCAAAATGTAGAACGCTACGAGATGAACTCAACGGTATAGGCGGATTTTGCGGTGACACGCCGGATTGATCACAAACTGCCGATTAACGTGTTTCGGATCCAAACTTTAGACGGCCATAACTTCTAAAATAATGATCGGAACTTAACTAAATTTGACCAAGAGCTAGATGTGACCAAAAAGAACACCGTGACATAGGTGGCTTGGATTTTTACCTTCTGGATCAGCGGGGAACGTGCGAAGATGATTGTCGCTGTTTGGAACGCAGTCTGATCGGAGAAAAGAATTTTCTGCGCAAAATCCAGAGGGTAAAACTGTGGGGCAGTATGAGCATCATGTTGGGGGCATCACCAAGAGTATACACAAAAAATTTCACTGTCAAACTCCAAAAATTGAGAGAGATATGGCGTTGGCAAGATTCGAGATTGAAATGGCCATAACTTTTGATTCCTTGGGCCAAATTGGCTAAACTTTGGAGGGTACACATATGGTACCTTGTGGCAGACAATGGAGAATACATATCTTGAAAAGAGCCGACAAGCTTCCCGGGATGCGGCTCCAAAGTTCGGCCGTTGTCGGGCAACATCCGGGGCTTCTCGCGGCGGCTCGGAGCTTTTGGGAGATTAATCTGTGGTTGTGGTCGTGGGAGAGGGTCATGGGACGTCCAAAAAGGATAGAGGAGGCAGCTAGGTCAAGAAAAATCAAGTTTAGAGGAGTTTGGGTCGGATTGGGCATTTAACCGAGCACCTTGCGTGCATGAACCGGATTGGGGTGACGTAGCCTCTCCTGGGCCGTCCGATCGGGCGTGGGTGGCCTAGGTTTTTCAGGCGACGTGGCCTGGTGGGAGAGGGCGCGCGGCTAGGCGGCCTGGAGGCCTGGCCCAGTTCGGTCTGATCGGCCCGGCGGCGGCGCCAGCGGCGTGGGGATGGGCCAGCCCGGGTGGGCCTTGCGCGTGGGAAGGAGGCAGCCGAGTGGGCCGGACGTGGGGGGCGGCCTGGCTGGCGGGGTGGGCCAGCGGGAGAGAGAAGGAAGATTGGGCACAAGCGAAAATCCAGAATTTCCAATCATTTTTGAATTCAAATAATTCGAAAATATCCAATAATTCATTTAGGGCAACAAAAATAGCAGAAAAAGTCTAGAAAATATTTTGAGACATTTTGAACTCAAATAAAATATATGCAATAAAACTTTATATAAACTTTTAAAATAATTAATTAATTTCAATAAAAGGGCTTAATACAAATTGATTCCGAATAAATCCAATAAATAGCAACGAGCTCCGAAAAATCTCAAAATTTACAGAAGAATTTTTTGAAGCACAAGGAATCCAAATAAAATTAAATTTATTTTATTTGAAGTATAAAATAATCAAATTAAATTGTTTTAGCTTTTAGAAAATTCAAATCAAGCTTTATAAACGCGAGAAAATCGATAAAATTTTTTGGGAAGCTAAACTAAACCAAAAATTTTTGAAAACCCAAATTTTGGGATGTTACAGAGCTCTTGACGATGATATCATTCACATAGACCTTGAGGTTACGGCCAATCTGAGGGTCGAAGGTCTTGGCCATCGGGCGCTAGGACGTTGCGCCAGCGTTGCGAAGACCAAATGACATGGTCGTGTAACAAAATGCCCCGAACAGCGTGATGAAGGCTGTTTTGCTCTTGTCATTGACTGCAAGCTTGATTTGATGATAGCCGAAGTAGGCATCCAAGAAACTCAGCATCTTGGTGTTTGTAGTGGAGTCGATAATCTGATCTATATGTGGGAAGAGAAAATTACCCTTCGGGCACGCTGAATTCAAGCCCGTGTGATCGACACACATCCTCCATTTCCCACCTTTCTTCTGCACAATCACCAGGTTGGCTAGCCATTCGAAGCAGTTAATCTCGCGAATGAAGCCAGCCTTCAAGAGTTTGTCGAGGTTCTCCCTTATTATCACCATTTTCTTGGGGGAAAATGGCACAACTTCTGGCGTACAGGTTGGCAATATGGCCTTACTTGCAATTTGTGCTCGATCACCTCCCTCGGGACTTCTGGCATGTCTGCCGACTCTCAAGCAAATATGCTCTTGTTGGCACGGTGGAAGGTGACGAGCTCAAGTTCCTATTTAGGATTTAGCTCAGTCACGATATGAATGCACTTGCTTGAGTTGCCCTCTTCGAGCTGCACAGCCTTCGTCGCGCCACTCGGCTGGATTGCCGCCTTCTGGCGGGCATTCTTCGCGGTCGCCTCGGGACCTCACTGGGGAAGCATGCCGATGAGAGCCAAAGCTTAAATCTCACACCTGTGCACTGCCTTGAGATCACCTCGTACCGTTATGATGCCATTGGGCCCTAGAAGTTTCATGCAACGATGGCCGTAGTGGTTCGCCGCCATGAATTTGATCAATGCTGAGCGTCCGAGGATGGCGTTGTAAGGGAGATCTCCATCAACCACCTCGAAGGTGATCAACTCAGTGCGGAAGTTGTCCAAGTCGCCGAAGGTGACGAGCAAGACCACTTGCCCGAGGGGGTGGTCGAGCTTCCCAAGACGATCCTGAAGAACGGGACTGCTATATTCTTGACTTTCGACTGGGGAATCTGCATCCGGTCGAGTGCGCTCGCTAAGGGCAGGTTGAGAGAACTGCCCCCGTCGACCATGACCCGCCCGACCATGGTATTGCTGATGGTCGGGGTCACGACCAAGGCAGTCTTGAGGTCTTTAGACATGCCCTGGGGGGCATCCTCCCAGGAAAAGGCTATTGGCATCCTAGCCCATTTGCAGGGCTGGTCAACGGGCTTCCCGGCGGTGGCTTGGTAGATGGTACATGCGGCGTTCTTGAGCTCGCGCCGGGATTGGTATGCCGATGAGCTGCCAAAAATGACGTCAATACGGTGATCGCCTTGCTGAAACTCTAGGTCAAGGTCGTCTAGATCCTCACCGGCATTAATCCTATTGGGTTGTTCACCTTCCTTCAGGAGCGTGGGCATCTCTCTGTGCCCATCATAAAAGGCGTCCAACTTGCTCTGCCAGGTCCTGCTGTTTCTCAGGTCGTGGCCTTAAGCCCTATGGAATAGGCAGAACTTCTCGTTGTCATACTTGGGTCGCTCCTCAGCACCTTGTGGTCGTGCGTCACTTCGCTGGGGCCAAGGCCGATGGTACCCCTGCTGAGGTTAGCATGGTGTCTGTTGAGGTCGTGGCCGGCCTTGTTGAGGTTAGGGCTCCCCCTTTTCGGGTTCCCATACCTCCATCACCTCATGCTCGTCGTTCGTCGCAGCGACCACACGCGGCCGACCACCACCATTCTTGTGATTCCTCTTCCGCTTATTGGCAGTCGGGCCTGGATCACTTTCTTTGGCGTTAGATGGGCCGGCCTCTCTGGAATTGAGGCTGAGCTTGCCTTGGTCGTAGTCGCACTTCCAGCGTACCGCATCATCCGCGTACCATTCCGCCATGTGAAACAGTTTGTTGATGTTGAGCCTCGTCGTGATCTCCAGGTCCTCGGTGAGATGTCAGTCATGGATGCTAAACTTGAAGGCCTTGATCATAGCCTCGTCGGAGACGCTCAGAATCGAGTTCCTCATGCGGATGAACTGCCGCATGAAGTCGCGGAGGGGCTCGTTCTTGCCCTGGATGATGTGATCCACTTCTCCCTTCCAGGTCGTTCATAGAAGCTCTAGAAATTGGAGCGGAGGGCACTTTGTATCTGGCACCACTTTGTACCAGGTCGTTCGTAGGCGCTGCGCCATCCAACATGGTCGGGAGGTAATTGTCCATTACTGCCTTGTCCCCTTCGGCCCCCAAGATCGCAGTCATGTAGATCGAAAGAAACTTGTTGGGGTTCTCGGTCCTATCGAACTGCTCGATCAAGGCAGGCTTGAATCGGGCCGGCCAGCGTACTCGACGAAGGTCATCAGAGTACGCTAAGCAGCCAGAGGTTGGTGCAGTATCACGTCGGGAAAGGTTGCCACTGCTATTGGATCCGGAGTCACGGTTGTTGCGGCGACCAAACCCATGACCACGCTGGTCGTGACGGTGGGCGCGGGCATCGCCCGGGTGATAGCGCAGTCGATTGTGAACCCTACGACGCCTGGGCGGGATGTCTGGAGAAAGGCTCCCAGACATGCTGTTGGTCGAATAGGTGCTATTGTAGCTCTGCTAACGCTGAACATTGCCCTAGGTCGCGCTCAGGGGCTGGCGATATGGAGGCGTCCGGGATGAATCCCGGGCTCGCTGGTGCGAAGGCGATCAGCGAGAGCGCCGGTGCCTGCGCGAGGAGTTATTGTCATTCGTCAGGGAGCGGGATCCAGAGTGCCAACTTCGGTCCCGCTGCGAAGGTATGACTTCGTCAACAGCTTTGTCGAGCTCATCGGTGAGAGCTTGGCCAAAAAGATCTGACTTCACCCGAGTAGGATTGATCATAGCCCAAGCGGTAGCACACAGGCGTTCACCTGAGCGAGGAAGCTTGGACCGCCCGGATGAAGTGCCAATCTCCCCCCCCCCACGTACTTCCCACCGGAGAGTGGTTATGGCCTGGTTGATAGCGACCCGAGCCATCTAGCGAGCATCCTCTAGAGTTTTTGGGTCGCGGTCCTCCACCTCCACGCTTACGTCACGGTGCCGGCCATGAAGACAAACTGTTCGTGCAGCAGCGGTGAAGGCAAAAATAGGGACATGGAGCCGTCACGCTCGAGAACCGCTTCCGAGCCTGAATTTGCCGAACGTCCCCCAGCTATGTGCTCCATGTCTTTGTTGGAGTCGAAGATGTCAGTGTCATTGAAGCAGTGATGTTCCTCTGAATGAGTGAAGCTTTCGGGCCCATGGTTGGTGCCAGCTGTCAATGATCGGGATCGCCTGACCGTATAAATGTTAGGGGATTGATGTGAATGCGGAACCTGGTACTGACTTTGCTCAAAGAAGCAGTGGTTCACTGCTTCAATGGTCGAAGGAAGGAGAAAGAGAGGGACACCGGGAGTTATACTGGTTTGAGCTCCCAGTTCGGGTAATAGCTCTACTCCAGTCTTGCCCAGAGGCGAAGAAATCCACTATGTTTTAGTACAAGAGGTGCTCTCTAGCTCGAGCCCCTGTTATATGTCTTGTGAGTATGTATGTCTAGTCCTGTCTGCCACCCCCTACTGTGTTCGTCTCAGGGAGGTTTTATGCCTCTCCTAACCGTTACTAGAAACGGCCGGGAGAGATTCCTGGGGGAGTGGCTTCACACGCACTAAAGCCGGATCGTAACTGTCCCAGGATTACTATCCACGTCTGGCTTAACTCCATCATTTAAGGATCTTGGTAACTGATGGCGTGAATGTCCGACCGAGATCCCCAAGCTTGACCTCTCGAACGGGAGCTAGCTCGTTGCTCTCTAGCCGAAGCTCGAGATAAGAGCCCCTGACCACGTTGTTGACTGCACGGCTCCCACTCGACCTTGAGCTAGGGGTTTGTTGACTGTAGTGTTGACTGGGCAGGGGTTTTCCAGTCCCCAACAGGTGTCTTCTATCAAAAGATATCTTCTCACCGAAGAGGTGTATTTTTTATCAAAAAGCGTCTTCTCACCGAAGAGGTGTCTTTTTGTCAGAGGGGCGCCTCTTCGTAGGGAGTAACTTCCAAATGGTTATCTGTACCTATTAGAGAAAGCGTCTTCCGCATGTTATCCTTACACAGAGATTCCTTGTCGACCTAAATCAGGTGGGGGCGAAGGTTATCCTTTACCTGATTTTATCTAGGTCGGTGTGATAAAGGGTATTATGTCTTCTCGACCTGGTAAAAGCTCAGATCAGAGACATAACATTAGTTTTCATCTGACCTATATTGCAAGAGGGTTGTTTTAGTGGTCAACTGTAACTTTGACCAAATAATCGTGAGACATGTAATGTGTCTCTTCATTTTATGGGCCGCATTTATGAGGATGCGACTGGCTTCTGAAAAGCCGTAACCATGTATGAGCCTTAGACAGATTAATTGCTGTTAGCTAGCCCCCAAGTCTTGAGAGAACACGTGTATTCTCTTATGGTTTTTCAACATCCAAGATGTTTGGGATGTCGCACTAATCATGCCGCCAGTTACGTCTCGAGAAAATATTTTCGATTTCCTTGTCAACCATAGCAACGGTAAAAAGGTATAAATATAGGAGACATGCTTCCTTTAGACGCTTCATGCTGCAGTCATTTGAAAATTGCTTTTGAGTTCTCTTGCTTTCCTCTTTGTTCTCGAAGCTTTTTATCTTTTGCTTGAGTACTTTCTCCTCCTTCTTTGCTTCTTTTGTAATGGAGAAGTCAGTTCTTACTGAGACGAAGATCATGGAGCTCATTGATGAGGGCTTAACCCTACCACGTGAAATGGTGCAATGGGTCCCAGCGGAGAGGACATGAAACTCGTTCCTCAAGAGGGAAAGATCGTTCTCCTCGCTATCTTTGTTTGTTTAGGATTTTGTCTCCTTGAGAACAAAATCCTAGCCGATGTACTCAACCATTACGAGACCGAGCTCTATCATCTTCCTCCCAATTCTATTTTGATTTTGTCGAAGGTTATGAAATTAATGGTAAATTTGTAAACAGGAACCTCCGAGGATTGTAGGATCAACAGAACAGGAAACGTACAATTTAGATAGGTTCGGGCCTCTTGATCGAATAACACCCTACTCCTGTGGTTTGCACTATCAGATCTACAAAGATGAAATACAGATTAAGGGGGTCTAGCTCTAGTTACAATCAAGACAGGAGGCTAAAGCTAGATCTACTCTCTCGACTATGGCCTAGCAAATGTTCTCCTCTGGCTTCATCTTGTCTTTGCTTACGTTCTGGTCCCCCTTCTCCGTGTATTTCCTCCTCTTTTTATAGCCGAGTGTCCTATCTTCTAGAGACATCGTCAGATGAGGACTCCGAGTCGTACCTGATTGGGGATCCTCGTTCTCGGGATCCACGCAAGGTAACTAACCTTCCTTGCTATCTGGCGTACTCGGGCTGGTCTCCTCGTTATGGGAGCACGATCGAGTCCTTCCAGATATAGAGATACTCCTTCCGTCATTATCTTATCCCACAGGAATAGGGCTCTAGATAGTTGGAGCATACGCCGTGATCTTTGACTTTCCGTTGTGCGTATATATCCCATATTTAGATATTCGACAGATTTTGAGTGTCTTCTCTCATTTTTGTGAGGCTGTTATGGGTATTCATCTTCCCGTTTGGCTTTTTTGTTTCTTCTACCAGTAAACTAGAAATAACAAGACTCTCGAAGTTTTTTAGAGTATTTATTTTAAAATTTAGTCCAACGTCGTGTATCCCTTGCTTCCAATCAAGGATACATAGAAGGACTACTGGAAGGAATGGTTTTACTTGTGAAAGTGCATCTAGGCCCCTAAATGTGTTTTGGTTGATTAATGACAAACGATTAAGGGTCTAATGGGTTCAATGAGTTCATGAATAGGTGAAAGTCCCAAAGCAAAAGTATCTCTGGACATTGGCGACCCTCAAAAGAAGAAGAAAGGAAAAACGATGTCATTTCTGTGTAATTTACATCTAATGTTGAGTAAATAGGTATGTCGTACTATTAGAAGGGATGCAACGTAGTTGATCTAGGATATGTCTCTATGCTCAGATGAATGCTTACTCAATTTTGTCAAGAGACACAAGTCACAACACGCACATTGAGTGGTTTCTTTCTCTGTCCAGATCGGATGTTTCGATTTTGTATCGAAAGTTCCGATCCATCGGTTTTTCCTATGTGAGTGTTTTGTACACTATCTAGATACATCAGACATTCCGATATGTATATTAGATGTTCCGATGAGTACTTGAAAGTTTAAGGGTACTCTCTGGACACTTCGGAAGTTTTGATGTTTTTGATTGGAAGTTCCGACCCTTGTAAAATCTGAAAAGAGTACTCTCTGGAATGATCGGATGTTCCGATCTGTGCATCGAACATTCCGATGCTAACTTAGAAACTTTTCAAAATTGTTTCTCAAAAGTAACTCTCTGGATACATCGAACATTCCGATCGTGAAAATCAGAAGTTCCGATGTGTGTATTTTCAACTGTTGGGGTCAGTTGATTTCTTGAGAATTAGACATATCGAATGTTCCGATATCTACATCGGAAGTTCCAATATGTGGCTGAGTGGAGGCATAATGGCTAGTTTTTGCCCAAATATATAAATACCCCTCCACCTCCTCTTTGGTGAGGTTACCCTTTTGGCTGAGCATTTTGAGTTTTCAAAACACATTCTTTTGAGTCATCTTCTCCTCCTCTTTGATCTTAGTGATCTTTTGAGAGTGAGGTGCAATAGAAGAGATCTAGGGCTAAGAGCAAAAGAGAGTCATTCACTTTGAGCATTACAGTTCATCTCCAAGATCAAGTGAATGTTGGATTCATTACTCTTGAAGGTTGAGGGACTCCTAGACGGCTAAGCGTCACTCACGAGCTCCCGAAGATTGTGGGTAGCCATGAGAAGTTTGTGAAGGCTGATTTCACCTTCGAAAGGGAAGAAATCAAAAGTGGAACCAAATCTCAAGTGTGACCGAGGTTTGGGAGGAAAGGGTTGGAAAAGAAATGGCTCTTTGTGAGCTTCCTCAACGGAGACGTAGGATCCCCTCAAGGATCTGAACTTCAGGAACAAATCCTCTTGTCTCACTAGTTTCTCAATAGTTGTTTAATGTGCATCTTGTTTAAATTCATCTACTCCCTCTTGCATCAAGTCAAAATAGAATTGTTTGGTGACTAGCCTCATTTCACTAGAGTTCATCCATTTGCTAAATAGATCGGACATTCCGATATATAGTCAGAAGTTCCGATATCACATCGGAAGTTCCAATTATCTTTTCAGAAGTTCTGATATATTTTTCCGCTGCGATCAAATTGGATCAAATTTTAAGAAAGCCTATTCACCCCACCTCTAGGCAATTAACACATCTTTCAACCTGAAAATCGCGGGTGGTAGTCGCCTTCATTTTAACGGTAAGGCTATTCCGACCTGGACAAAGGTGGAGGCGAAATAGGAGAGGGACTCTGTAACACCCCAAAATTTTGCTTTTCTTAAATTCATGTGTGATTTGGTACTTTGGTGAATTTTTGGAATTTTCTGGAATTTATTTGGATTTATTTGGAATTTATTTGAATTTATTCCATTTTGAAATAATTAAAGAATTTAATTTTGCAAATAAAATTTCTTTGGAAATATTTTATTTGAGTCCCAAATACCCTAAAATATTTTCCAGAATTTTTCTGGAATTTTTCTGAGTATTTTGCTATTTTTAATGAATTAAATGAATTACTGGAAATTATTTTAAATATTAAATCGCTGGAAATTCGAGTTGGGTCAAGTACTGTTCATCCGACCGAGCCCGAGTCAGACTCGAGTTCGAGTCCGACCCTAACCCGACCGCGCGCGTGGTCAAGCCGAACCCTTCCTGGAACTTAACTGCGTGGCCGTTGGATCTTGATCCAACGGCCACGATTGAGCCACGCCATCGAGCCCGAGCCCGACCGAGCCAGCCGGCTACCGCGAGTCCGACCGGACCCAAACTTCGCGACCGTTGGATCTCGATCCAACGGGGCGCATGCCACGTCACCCTAACTGCAGTCGCCACGGACTCGCCGCATGACGCGAGAGGACCTCGGATTCGCGGCGTTTCACTGACGCCGAGGGCCCTATTTATTGCGCCGCCACCGTGTCGGGATCGCCGCTTCATTGCGCACCGTAGCCCTAGACAACGTCGCTGAGCCGCCGTGGTTGCGCCGCTAGAGCTCGGCCGGAGTAGGGAGAAGGAGCCGCGCGTTTTCGGCCGACTCCGCCGTCGCCGCCCTCCGTCGTCGTTGACCCAGATCCGAGACCGGAGGTCAAGGCAGCGTCAGGAGTCCAACTCACCTCACGAGCGCCAAAGCGCGTCGGCTAGGTCGTCGTCCGTGGCCGGTGACCAGCGCCGCTTCGCCATCGCCGGACCTCGAGCTCCCTCAGCCGTCGGATCTTCATCCAAGGGCCTAGATTGCGCCACGTCATTCCCCGGTGAGAACCACGTGCGATTCCCAGATCCGTTCTCAACCGTTGGATCTAGATCCAACGGTCCAGATCAAACGCGTTAACCCAAACGCGTGAGTCCAGATCTAATCTGGGCCGTTGATTTTCAAATCAACGGGCCGAGATTGCGCCACGTGTCGTGAAGCCTCGACCGCGCGGCCACAGACCCGCGCGCAGGACGCCGACACGCCGCCCACGCGTGTCGGGCTTGGTCAACCTGCACCATGACGTCACGCTGACGTCAGGGCGGGCCCGCATGTCAGCGGCTGTCCCAGCCGAGCGCTGACGTCAGCAATGACGCTACCGGTCCCACTGTCGGTGGGTGAGTCGGCCGACGTCAAGAATGACGCTACCCGAGGGGACCCACTGTCGATCTCACGTGGCCGTGGGCCGGTCCACGGTAGACCCGAGCCGGCGTGGACCAAGTCCATGGATGGCCGACGCCAGAGACCAATCGAGAGGTCGACACGTGTCCAGCCGACGCAATAATTAATTTCGAAAAGAAAATGATTTATTAATTCGAAATAATGATTTCAGATTTTGTTTCAAACTTCAAACGCTTATAACTTTTGCGTTTCAACTCCGATTTGAGTGATTCAAATTTCTAAATTTGTATAAAATTGAGATCTACCTAAATATAAATTTTATTTAATTTTTGGACTAAAGTTTTTCTCTGTAAAATTATTTAATTGATTATTTAAACTTTAAATAATCATAACTTTTGCATTTTAACTCCAAATTTGACGATTCCAGTTTCTAAAAATTCATAAAATTATGTTCTCTCTGTTTATGGATTTTATTTGGATGTTTGGACACTTTTTGCCTATTGTTTATTCGTGTATTTGCTATTTGCACGCTTTACGAGTAGAGCGTTGAAGTGCTTGGAAGGATTCGAAGGAGAAGTATTGACTCAGGATCCAACTCAAGACCAAGAACAAGTACTTTTTGAAGGCAAGTTGTGCTTTGACCATGTTGATCCTATTTTGAAACCTATTTTGATTTAACCTATTGCATGCTAGTTCAATTAGAAAATACTTTATTTAGATTTGGGAATTAGATAAATACCAATTTCTTTGTATGACACCTTGATTACTTAAATATGTGCCATGACCCTTGTCACCCTAGTTGTGAATTACTAGTTGGACATTATTAAATTGCCAACATGGGTTTTAGACCGTTGTAGTATCTTGCTTAGACACGCACGTGCTCATGACATGATTTTGGACAAACAAATGTTAATATTGACTTAATGATATATTGAACCTGTTTTGGAAAGGTATCATGTGATGTTGATGGCACGTGGTGCATGGTAATCAACTGGGGTTTGATAACTAGTTTTTGACCGGGGCATGTGGCAAGAATGATCAGGTGGGCCAGTTGTGGCACAGGGGATGTTGATTTGGTTCTTCGGGTAGTCTTGCCCTGGTCACCCTAAGGACTTAACCTTGCAAGCCTTTGAACTGGGTCTAACGTGCAACCACATGTCTGTAATGGGACGGACCTAGTTGACTAAGTTGCTAATAACGTACCTGTGGGACCTCAGGAGGTCAACTACACCCTTTGTGTAAGTTATGCGGGGAGCGCATCGGGTGAGGCCAGTACCCATCTAACGGTTGATTGGCCTAGACTTCGCCTTAGCTAAGGGAAGGGTTAGTGTGCAATAACCGGGAGGACCACTTGTATTGTTAGAAGTTTTGAAAGACTTTGTTACTGGAACTCGCCTTTGTGGTGTTTGATTTGTATCTTGTGGGTAAAGTGCATAACCTCTGCAGAGTGTAGAAACTATTCGAATAGCCGTGTCCGCGGTATTGGACATCGCTCGGGAATTACTGATCAAGGGTTAGATTTTCTCAAAAATAACTTGGTTTGGAGAGGTTGGGTTGAATTAATAATGATGTTGATGGAAATGTGGATTAGGATGGGAAAGATGTTTATTAAACTCCTTGAAAAGTTATCTATGCTATACTTGTTTCTCTTTGCTTCGAATCTACTTATGATACTTGTTAAATCTTTGTTTCTTGCCAAAAATACCTTGAGCCACTCCTTTGTATTAAGCCATGCATGTAGTATATTAGCTGCATTACGTGCATGACTTCTTGAGTACCAAGTACTCACCCTTGCCACAATGCAACACCAGTTGAAGAGGAGACTACACGGCTTTGGAGGAGGAGCTCCAAGAGGAACCGTCTACTTAGGGAAGCGAGCCCGGTCAGGTTGCTGTGGTATCTTTGGATGGCGCCACGAAGCTATTTGATTTTCATTGCTATTATTTCTCTCTGAATAAGTTTAAGCCTGCAAATCATATATTTGTAACTTGACCATAAGGTCGAGTAACGATTTGAATATTTAATTAAGTACTTTATTAGTATCGAGTGGTATGATTGTGATATTTACCGATGTTAAGACTGTGTGCACTAGCGCGTTCCTGGACTAGTGCTGAATACACAGAGGGTCCGGATTTGCAAATTCGGGGTCCCGACAGAGGTGGTATCAGAGCCATACTAACCGTAGGCTCAACCCTAAGCTAGAATGGTCGTAGTGAGGATAAAACCTATTTTCTAAAGCTAAAAATTTGTCAAGATAAGAAATGACGTCTCGACTTATCCCATTCTTTCTTTTCTTGTCTCTTGCTGAATTTTCCTTACCTTGTCACGATTTAAAAATTTCGAGTTCTTACGTGAGCACTCTTGTGACAGATGGAGGGAGAGTTCAACTACGTCGATCTGGAGGTTGGTCACGCCGCGGAACTTTGGCATATGCTTCAGACTCTCGGAGATTTTGAGAAGCCGCAATACCAAGTGGAAGTGATCAGACAAGCAGGATTGATCAAGGCTTGTGACGTGAAGATTGAGGTACTGCTAGGAAGAAGGGCCAGGCAATCGCCCGATACACAGACCTTGCCAGGAGGTCTACAATGCGAGATGGGTATCCAAGAAGTATCACGACGAGCAATGCGACACATTACCCGTATCCACGCCAGAGAGTTGGAGAGCACGGTGTTCCGTTATCACCCGCGCAGCAATAACCTTCTTGACCCGAAGGCGATTCAGGATGAGGATGCCATGGTTACACAGTTGGCACGACTTGTTGTCGCCCAGGAGGATGTACTCGATGATACAAGCAAGGAGCTCTGAAGGCCCGCAAGGAGATCACGGCAGAGAAGAGCAGATGGCGGGAAGCTCAAGAGTATGTGTCACACCTTCTGCGAAGGATTGACGAGTTGGAGATGGCTTTATACGGACGGAACCAGAGCGATTACTCGAGCTACGAGCCAGATCCGGAGGAGTCGAGATCTCGATGAGGACACTACTTCTTCGACTACCACAGATGACACGATTCTTTGGACATGGCAATCGTTTCGCGCCTATGCCGCAGCATCCATACCCAGGCCGTGGAGGTTTTCTCGATGAGTGAGCGTAGGTTCAATAGTGAGACTCCTTCGCCGAGTCGCGTCATAGAATAAAGAGTCACCCTTTAGGCGTTAGACTCCAATGTTAGTTCGATTTGGATTTTCATTGTTTGCTGAGTGTGCAGTATGTGTTGCAAGGCCCTTAGGCATTGTAAGCAACCATACCAAGTTATTAGTATCAATAATAAAGTTGGACCTTAAAGTTACACCTTTCGCCCCGCATAAGTTCCATATTACTTGTCTATTCTTGATTCCCCCTCATCTCTAAAACTTAGAGCAAATCGACAGATGGTAAACACCCGCGGAAACTTTGGAAGCAATGGAAGTGGTTCTCGCCAGAAAAACCCCAATGATGGAGCACCGGCACCTTGATTGATATGCAGAATTTTGGAGCATTTCTTGCTTTGCTCAGACTCGGTTGATGCATGCTATGATGCAACAAATGCAACACGTCCTCGCTCGAGGCCACAGCTAATCAAGCCAATCGGGGACAACGCCCGAGAATACAAGACTGTCGAGTTCATGAGGACTCACCCACCCACTTTCTCGGGAATGCCAATCCATTGGAGGCCGATGATTGGTTAAGGTCAATTGAGAGGAAGCTACACATAGCTCAATGCATAGGAAATGAGAAGGTACTCTACGCTTCTCATCGGTTGGAAGGAACATTGCCGAATGGTGGGAGAACCCGTGCCACGCAAGAGAACCCTCAAGATATCACTTGGGAAGAGTTCACGGTGCATTCCGTCGATTATCACGTGCGGAAGGAATCATGGACCTTAAGAAGGAGTTCGAGCATCGAAGCAAGGTAATCGGCCAGTGGCGAGCTACTGAACAAGTTCACACAGCTAGCACGCTACGCTTTGAGGATGTAGCGACAGATAAAGCAGGCAGTCTCGCTTCATGAAGGGACTTAACTCGGGACTACAAGTAGGGTGATCACCCACACCTTTCCAGATTTCCAAGAGTTGGTGAATAAGGCACTCATTCTTGAGGACAAAGCGCAAGGAACTGGATGAGAACAGAAGCGCAGGATGCAACAAAGAAGGATCACGCCAGTGGAACGCAATGGCGTCGAGAGTTGCACCAAATCAGTTCTTGATTTCAGCCACAAAATGCAACAAGGACACCGTCACGGCACCAAGACCCGTCAATCGAACTACGAGACCCAGCCCCGCTAGAAACGCTGCTCGAGCGATCGGCAAGGAAACGATGAGACGCTGCTACAAGCGCAACGAGCCAGGACACTTTGCCATGATTGTCAGAAGAAGACAGCGAGTGACCCGATTCGCTTCAATCTAGGAACCACCCCGCTAGGACGCGACCAGGAACCACATCCAGGCCGTGGTGAGAGGCCGAGTCAACCATGTCACCGCAGATACCTTTGCGAATGCTACGGACGTCGTCTTTGGGTAAGTTACTTGTTAACTTCGTACACCTGCTTGATTTTGTTTGATTACGGAGCTTCGCATTCGTTTGTTTCGCAAGGCTTTGCTACTAGAAATGATTTGAGGATTGCAAGACTTAGATGCATGCTTTTAGTTCAAACCCACAGTTAGAACTCCGAGCGAAAGTAGGATGTTCGGGGTGAGAATACTAATAGATGGAATAGAGTTCCTAGCGAACCTTATAATTTTGGAGACCAGGACCTTAGATGTTATTTTGGGAATGGGTGGTTATCCAAGCACAAGGCCGTATTGGATTGTGGGCGAAGGACTATCTCGATTGAGAGCCCGTGTGGAAAGAAAGTGGAATTTCAAGCTACTGCCCGTTAGAGAAGGGCGGTTGATGGTTAACAGTACCAAGGCAATCGGCATAGAGGATGTCTCAAGAGTGAATGAGTACCCGGATGTTTTTCCCGAAGATCTACGGTATGCCGCCAGACGAGGGGCGTAGAGTTTGTGATAGAGCTTGTACAGTACAGCACCAATAGCAAAGAGACCCTATCGGATGTCCACCGAGGAGTTGGTAGAGATGAAGAAACAAATTTGGAAGAGTTAATGGAGAAAGGATTTATCGAGGCCGAGGCTCGCCGTGGGGAGCACCGCTTTGTTTGTCAAGAAGAAGGGCGGGAGTTTCAGGATGTGCATCGACTACCGTGCACTCAATGAAGTCACCGTGAAGAATAAGTACCGTTACCAGGATTGATGATTTGTTTGATCGGTGAGAGGAGCCGGAGTTTTCTCCAAGATTGATACGAGATCGGGATACCATCGATTGAAGATCCGATCGGAAGATATTCAAGACTGCATTCTCGTCAAGATATGGACATTACGAGTTCTGATTATGTCCTTTGGATCGATTTAATGCGCCAAAGATATTTCATGAATATGATGAATAAGGTGTTCATGGAATATTTGGACAAGTTTGTCGTCGTGTTCATAGATGACATCCTAATCTACTCCAAGACAGAGGATGAACATGCCGAACACTTGAGGCGAGCTTTGGAAAAGCTGAGGGAACAACAACTCTTCGCCAAGTTCAGCAAGTGTAATTTTTGGAAGGACAAGGTAGAATTCCTCGGACATGTAATGACCGCAGAAGGAGTCGCCGTAGATCCAAGCAAAGTAGAAGCTGTGTTACATTGGGAGCAGCTAAGACTGTGACCCAGATCCGGAGTTTCCTTGGAATGGCAGGATACTACCGCCGTTTCATTGAAGGCTTTTCGACAATTGCGAAACCTCTTACGCAATTGCTGAAAAAGGAGAAGAAGTTTGCATGGACGTCAGAATGTGAGAAAGGATTTCAGGAGCTGAAAAAGCGATTGACATCAAGACCGTGTTAGTTCTACCGGATGTTGCTCAAAGCTTTGATATTTATTGTGACGCATCGCGCCAAGGACTTGGATGTGTGCTGATGCAGAATGGAAAGGTCGTCGCTTATGCATCAAGGCAGTTGAGGCCGCATGAGGAGAATTATCCGACGCATGACCTAGAGTTAGCTGCCGTAGTGCATGCCTTGAAGATATGGCGTCACTATCTGATTGGAAACAGATGTGAAGTTTACACGGACCATAAGAGCCTTAAGTATATATTCACCCAGTCGGATCTGAATATGAGGCAAAGGAGATGGTTAGAGTTGATCAAGGACTACAATGTTGGAATCCATTACCATCCCGGGAAGGCCAACGTAGTTGCCGATGCCTTGAGTCGGAAAAGCCATCTTTGTGAGCATGTTGCTAGCCACAAGTCGGGATGAGCTATGTGAGGATTTCCAGAGAATGAAGATTGAGGTGGTACCTAGCGGATTCTTGGCGCATTGGAAGTAAAGCCTACCCTAGAGGACCAGATCCGGGAAGGGCGAAGGATGATGACAAGATCCGCAGGATTAAGACCATCAAGGAGGAAGGCAAGGCGAGAGGACTTCAAGTTGGATGAGCAAGGCACGTTATGGATGAAGGATCGGATTTGCGTGCCCAACAAGAAGGAATTAAAGCAAGCGATTTTGGAGGAAGCCCATGACTCCAAGTATTCAATTCATCTGGAAGCGCCAAGATGTATCAGGATTTGAAGGAAAGATTACGGTGGCCAAGCATGAAGCGTGAAGTTGCCGAGCATGTTGCATTGTGCGATGTATGCCAGAGAGTCAAGGCAATGCATCGAGACCAGCAGGATTACTACGATCAGAAAATACGAGTGGAAGTGGGAGGAAATCGGAATGGATTTCATTACCGGGTTTGCCTAAGACTCAAGGAGGTTATGACTCCATATGGGTTATAGTGGATCGTTTGACCAAAGTAGCCCATTTTATCCCGTGAAGACCACCTACTCGGAGATAAATTAGCGAGTTGTACATGATCGTGGTCGTCTGTTTGCACGGAGTGCCAAAGAGGATTGTATCGGACAGAGGTACCCAATTTACCTCAAGGTTTTGGAATAAGTTGCATGAAGCCATGGGAACCCGTTTAAACTTCAGTACAGCTTATCATCCACAGACGGATGGACAGACCGAAAGAGTCAACCAGATTCTGGAGGATATGTTAAGAGCTTGTGCATTGGCTTATGCCACCTCTTGGGATAAGAGTTTGCCATATGCCGAGTTTAGTTACAACAATAGTTACCAAGCTAGTTTACAGATGTCACCTTTTGAGGCACTGTATGGTCGACCCTGTCGGACGCCATTGAATTGGAATGAGACCGGCGAGCGCCGTGTCTTCGGGCCTGATATTCTTCAGGAGGCTGAGGAGCAGATTGCCATGATCAGGGAGAGATTAAAGATAGCCCAATCACGACAGAAGAGTTATGCTGACAACCATCGCCGAGACTTGAGTTTTGAACCAGAAGATTTTGTATACCTCAGAGTTACGCCGCTCAGAGGAGTTAAGAGGTTCCATGCCAAAGGGAAACTGGCACCCCGTTATGTTGGACCATTTAAGATTTTGAGTCGCAGAGGTGAAGTTGCTTATCAGCTGGAGTTGCCACAGTTGTTAGCAGGAGTACATGACGTATTCCATGTGTCTCAGTTGAAGAAGTGTCTCCGAGTTCCTGAGGAACAGACACCGCTAGAGTCAATTGAGTTGCAAGAAAATTTGACTTACAAGGAGCATCCCGTAAAGATTCTAGACACAATGGATCGAGAGACCAGAAATAAGTCAACCCGTTTCTGTAGAGTTCAGTGGAGCAATCATGCAGAGAGCGAAGCGACTTGGGAGCGCGAAGAGGATTTGAGGAAAGAGTTTCCAAACCTATTCCTTTAGTAAGCCCTGAATCTTGGGGACGAGATTCTATTAAGGGGGGGAGGTTTGTAACACCCCAAAATTTTGCTTTTCTTAAATTCATGTGTGATTTGGTACTTTGGTGAATTTTTGGAATTTTCTGGAATTTTTTTGGATTTATTTGGAATTTATTTGAATTTATTCCATTTTGAAATAATTAAAGAATTTAATTTTGCAAATAAAATTTTGTTGGAAATATTTTATTTGAGTCCCAAATACCCTAAAATATTTTCCATAATTTTTCTGGAATTTTTCTGAGTATTTTGCTATTTTTAATGAATTAAATGAATTACTGGAAATTATTTTAAATATTAAATCGCTGGAAATTCGAGTTGGGTCAAGTACTGTTCATCCGACCGAGCCCGAGTCAGACTCGAGTTCGAGTCCGACCCGAGCCCGACCGCGCCCGTGGTCAGCCGAACCCGCTCATTTGGAACCCTAAGCGCGTGGCCAGTTGGATCTTGATCCAACGGCCACGATTGAGCCACGTCACCGAGCCCGATCCCGACCGAGCCAGCCAGCGTGCCCGAGTCCGACCCGGAACCAAACTCGCGCACCTTTGGATCTCGATCCAACGGATGTGCGCATGCCACGTCACCCTAATCAGTGCGCCGCCGGACTCGCCGCTGACGAGAGAGACTCGGATTCCGCGCGTTTCACGGACGCCGAGGGCCCTATTTATTGCGCCGCCACCCGTGTCGGGATCGCCGCTTCATTGCGCACCCGTAGCCCTAGACAACGTCGCCTGAGCCGCCGTGGTTGCGCCGCTAGAGCTCGCCGGAGTAGGGAGAAGGAGCCGCCGCGGTTTTCGTCGAATTCCGCCGTCGTCCGTCGCCGTTGACCCCAGATCCGAGACCGGGAGGTCAAGACGCGTCCGGGAGTCCAACTCACCTCACCGGAGCGCGCCCGAAACGCCGTCGGCTAGGTCGTCGTCCCCCGCGCCGGTGACCCAGCGCCGCCGCTCGCCATCGCCGGACCTCGAGCTCCCTCAGCCGTCGGATCTTCATCCAAGGGCCCAGATTGCGCCACGTCATTCCCCGGTGAGAACCACGTGCGATTCCCAGATCCGTTCTCAACCGTTGGATCTAGATCCAACGGTCCAGATCAAACGCGTTAACCCAAACGCGTGAGTCCAGATCTAATCTGGGCCGTTGATTTTCAAATCAACGGCCGAGATTGCGCCACGTGTCGGGAAGCCTGACCGCCGCGGTCAGCGCACCCGTGCGTGTGACGCTGACACGCCGGGCCCGCGTGTCAGCGGCTTGGTCAAACTGCACCATGACGTCACGCTGACGTCATGGCGGGCCCGCATGTCAGCGGTTGTCCCAGCCGAGCGCTGACGCAAGAATGACGCTACGGGCGGTCCCACTGCCGGCTGGTCGAGTCCCGCCGACGCCAAGAATGACGCTACCCGAGGGGACCCACCGCTGGGCCTCACGTGAGCCGTGGACCGGGTCCACAGAGACCCGAGCCGAGCGTGGACCAAGTCCATGGGCCGGTGACGTCGCAGAGACCAATCGAGTGACACGTGTCCAGCCGACGCAATAATTAATTTCGAAAAGAAAATGATTTATTAATTCGAAATAATGATTTGATTTTGTTTCAAACTTCAAACGCTTATAACTTTTATGCTTCAACTCCGATTTGAGTGATTCAAATTTCTAAATTTGTATAAAATTGAGATCTACCTAAATATAAATTTTATTTAATTTTTGGACTAAAGTTTTTCTCTGTAAAATTATTTAATTGATTATTTAAACTTTAAATAATCATAACTTTTGCATTTTAACTCCAAATTTGTGATTCCAGTTTCTAAAAATTCATAAAATTATGTTCTCTCTGTTTATGGATTTTATTTGGATGTTTGGACACTTTTTGCCTATTGTTTATTCGTGTATTTGCTATTTGCACGCTTTACGAGTAGACGTTGAAGTCTTAGGAAGGATTCGAAGGAGAAGTATTGACTCAGGATCCAACTCAAGACCAAGAACAAGTACTTTTTGAAGGCAAGTTGTGCTTTGACCATGTTGATCCTATTTTGAAACCTATTTTGATTTAACCTATTGCATGCTAGTTCAATTAGAAAATACTTTATTTAGATTTGGGGAATTAGATAAATACCAATTTCTTTGTATGACACCTTGATTACTTAAATATGTGCCATGACCCCTTGTCACCCTAGTTGTGAATTACTAGTTGGACATTATTAAATTGCCAACATGGGTTTTAGACCGTTGTAGTATCTGCTTAGACACCTTTCGTGCTCATGACATGATTTTGGACAAACAAATGTTAATATTGACTTAATGATATATTGAACCTGTTTTGGAAAGGTATCATGTGATGTTGATGGCACGTGGTGCATGGTAATCAAGCGGGTTTGATAACTAGTTTTGGCCGGGGCATGTGGCAAGAATGATCAGTGGGCAGTTGTGGCACGAGGGATGTTGATTTGGTTCTTCGGGTAGTCTTGCCTGGTCACCCTAAGGACTTAACCTTGCAAGCCTTTGAACTGGGTCTAACGTGCAACCACATGTCCGTAATGGGACGGACCTAGTTGACTAAGTTGCTAATAACATACCGTGGGACCTCGGAGGTCAACTACACCCTTTGTGTAAGTTGTGCGGGAGCGCATCTGGCCGAGGCCAGTACCCATCTAACGGTTGATTGGCCTAGACTTCGCCTTAGCTAAGGGAAGGGTTAGTGTGCAATAGCAGGGAGGACCACTTGTATTGTTAGAAGTTTAGAAAGACTTTGTTACGGAACTCGCCTTTGTGGTGTTTATTTGTATCTTGTGGGTAAAGTGCATAACCTCTGCAGAGTGTAGAAACTATTCGAATAGCCGTGTCCGCGGTATTGGACATCGCTCGGGAATTACAGTCAAGGGTTAGATTTTCTCAAAAATAACTTGGTTTGGAGAGGTTGGGTTGAATTAATAATGATGTTGATGGAAATGTGGATTAGGATGGGAAAGATGTTTATTAAACTCCTTGAAAAGTTATCTATGCTATACTTGTTTCTACTGCTTTCGAATCTACTTATGATACTTGTTAAATGTCAAGCATCGCAAAAATACCTTGAGCCACTCCTTTGTATTAAGCCATGCATGTAGTATATTAGCTGCATTACTGCATGACTTCTTTGAGTACCAAGTACTCACCCTTGCCACAATGCAACACCAGTTGAAGAGGAGACTACACCAGCTTTGGAGGAGGAGCTCCAAGAGGAACCGTCTACTTAGGGAAGCGAGCCCAGTCAGTTGCCTGTGGTATACTGGATGGCGCCACGAAGCTATTTGATTTTCCGCTGCTATTATTTCTCTCTGAATAAGTTTCGCCCTGCGAGGCATATATTTGTAACTTGACCATAAGGTCGAGTAACCAGTTTGACTATTTAATTAAGTACTTTATTAGTATCGAGTGGTATGATTGTGATATTTACCGATGTTAAGACTGTGTGCACTAGCGCGTTCCTGGACTAGTGCTGAATACACAGAGGGTCCGGATTTGCAAATTCGGGGTCCCGACAGACTCCCTGGTGTTCACTGATGAAGAGAGCAAGATCATCAATTCTATCTTCAACTTGGTTAAAGGAGGGCTTACGGGACATAAAATTATTTATGATTTTTTGTTCCATAAGTTAAGCCCTCTGAAAAGGCGGTTCCGATTCGCCTGGAGGATCGAGGGTGACTAAGATCCGACTAAGGACGAACCTAGAGGTAAGAATTCTTATATTCCGACCTTTATTTTCTCTTTACTCGATAAAGGAATTTTATTTATACATTTCTTCTATGTATTTTTTAGTCCTGAATAACAGGGAAGCCTATGCGAAGGTTACGCACATCTTGCATATTCCTTTGGATAGATTCAATCAAGCTGTGTTGGACAAGCAACCAACTGGTTTGATTGATCAAAATGATGGGTTCATCAATGAATGCATAGAGGTAAGTACCAAGTAGTGCATTTAGTCTTAGAATCAAATTGGTATTTATTCTGAATTCTTATTTTATTTTGTCATCCTTAGATGTATGGTCGGAAACATGCCGCTGACCAATCTAAGGTTTCTGCCTAAGCTCCTGCAACGCAGAAGAAGAAAACAACCGTAGATAGAACAGCCTCAGATGTGGTGGATACGACATCTTCCATAGTGGTCGATGCTGATCCGACCAGCACTAAACCGGTGCAGAGCACACGCTCTATGGGTAATACTGACAAGCCTCAAGTCCAGAGGACTTCGGCTGGAGTACAAAGAAGAACTTCCTCATAGGTATATAACAAAAAATGGTATGTATAACATCCCAAAATTTCTAAAATAATATCTTATCACTTATTTCTAATTTTCTATGATTTTTACTAAATTTTTTGGATTTTATAAAATTGTTTTTCTATTTTTCATTTTATTAAAATAATTGCCGCAGTTAAACTATAATCAAAAAATTCTAAAATTTTTATAGTAAGTAGGAAATATTCCAAAGTACTTTTGAGAATTTTTTAGAAGTTTTGGACTTTGTTTACTATGGTTTCAAAGGCTTTTTATTTTCAGCAGCAATTAATTTTGAAATAATTAAAAGGATGGGACCCACATGTCATATGTCTTCTTCAACCTCTAGCCAAATTCCAGCACCTTGTGTTCTCTCTCCTCCCACCATGGATAAGTTTTGGAGAGCTCCAATCTCATTCGTTTAGTCTCTGAATTCTTGTCCATTACGTGTGCCACCTTATCCTCAACTAATTCACGTGATTATCCCAACCTAACACTCTCTATTTTGAGATAAAATTTAGTTTTACTCGGCTCGAACTCTTCTTTAAAATAACCATATCTATCTCTACGAGCCACCCTAAGCCTATTTAAGGAGAGCACCGGGATCTCCTCTCATTGCTCTATCCATTCCTCCACTCACCCCAACCTATTGTGCCCTTGTTTGCTTGGAATACGTTGGCATTCAGAGTGCGAACCGGACATTGCCGACGTGCTCATGCAAGATTCCCGAAGCTTCTCTTGCAAAACCATTCGTGTCACGGTGTGCCCCTCGTCGTTGTGAAGTTAACCCCTCAAAGGATGTCAAGTTTGGTGAACCGTAGGCGACAAATTCAACATTTTACCAAAGTGTGTTCGCAGTTGTTCATCACAGTATTGCGTCACCATCATTGCCTCCCATCGTAACCGAAGCCATCATCGAATGTGTCATGTTGTGACCTTCGCAATGCTTCCCTTGGTTTGTCCTTAGTCATAGTCTAGATTTTACACCATTATTTTTGCTTGAAGTTTTGTTTTTGGTTCTTCGTTCTGTACAAACAGCCCGAACGAGCCATCCCCGTGGTTAGGGATGAAAATGGTATGGAAACGGTCGGTAAATGACTGTTCCGTTTCCATTTCCACATTTTTTACCAGCAACGGAAACGAAATCGGAAACCCCGAAAATGGATACAGAAACGAATGCGGAACAGAACGAAACAGATACGGAAACGAAAGCGGAAAATTCCACAAGAACATAGTAGAGAATCACAATATACGTGACCACAAGAACAATGTAACACATTCCACCTCCATGGTGGACAAAAGAATAGTGTTATGTTCACTGGTATCGCTAGAAAATTTTTCTCAAATTTGTCAGTTGAAGGTACGTTATTTGTCTCCCATATCAGACCATCATGTCCTCATCCATATAATTATCATAGATATCCTTATGCTCCACCATCTACAAAGGTTTAACACCCTAAAATTTGTATATTATTGTTCGATGTTCATTTATGATTTTCTAAAATTTATCTTGGATTTTCTGGAGTTTATAAATACCATTTTGCTATTTTTAGATTTATAAAATTAATTTATTTATAAAAAATAATGCTGAAAATAATTTTTCTAGGTTCAAAATGTTCCAAAGTATTTTTTAGAATTTTTTCAAAATTTTTGAACTCTATTTAATATTTTATATAAAACTATTTGTATTTATGAAATTATTTTAATTCGAAAATAAATATAAACTGTCCTTTCTCATTTTTGGGCCAAGCCCATTTCTCTTTCCGGCCCTTTTCCGTTTTTAGTTTCCGGTTCAACTTATACGGAATTTTTGTTTCCGTTTCCGTTTCCGCCGGAATTGGCTCTCCCGTTTCCGTTTCCGTTTCCGTTTCCGACAAAAAATTTCTGTTTCCGTTTTCATACCGGTATTTTCCGTTTTCGAAAAAGAGCTTCCGTTTCTGTTTTTCTTCAGAACGGTCGGAAACTTTCCGTTCCGTTTTCACCCCCTACCCGTGGTAGCTACAGTACCACGTGGTACTGTAGCATAAAGGAGAGAGAAAATACGAAAAAATAAAAAAATATTTATTTTTATTTTTATAAGATATTATTTCGAATGCTGATATTGTATGGTAGCTCAAAATTTCATTTTTCATGTAAAAATAATTTTAAAAATTTAAAAACTATTTCTTTATCGGTCTAGGTGATTAAACTTCCAAAAATCCGTTCTTCCTCATACGGACTTCGATTGTGGTGATTCTAGAGCCTAAAAATTTGTAAATGTAAGCTCTATTTAATGGTGAATTTTATTTCTAGAGTGTGGTTGCTTTCTGTTGTGGTATTTATTTGGTATTCCTTCTTTGTTGCACATAGACGTTGATCCCTAGGAAGTGAATACAGGATTTGACAGCCAAGACTTAGCAACAGCAATTGATCAAAAAGGCAAGTCGTATTCTTTGACCATGTTGGACCCATGTTTGCAAAAGTACTTTGTTTCATACAATTGCATGCTATTTGTTTAGAAGTATTATTTACTGGGAATAGCTAAATATGTGATTGTCGTTATGTCACCTTGATTAATTGAAATGCCATGTATCCTTTGTTACCCTAGGTTGGGTTATTTAATAGTTGGACATAATTGTAATACCAACATTGGGTTATCATAACTATGTTTAGACATGCTTAGTTGTACGATGGGTTCATATCATATGATGAGTTATTAACCTTGACTTAATGAGATATGGAATTCTAGCCAGTAGCCACTATTGTAAAATTTGTTGTACCATGGCGTGGTGTGCCATTGATCTTGGTTATACAAAATTGTTTTCACTCGGGCAAGTGATCGTGCAGTAAAGGGGGTACCGTTAGCATATTTGGGATGTGGTTGTCTTGCCTGAGTATACTTAAGGACTTAATCTTGTGCGCCATTGAACTAGGCCTAACCGTACAACCATATGTCTGGTATGGGATAGACCTAGCTAATTAATTTGCAATGTTTAAATTTCAATACTGTTGTAGTTGTGTGGATTCCGGGATGGACGGGTAGACTCACATGACGCAAGAGGGGGCCATGAGGGGTGAAACCTTAGCAGGTAGACTCATGTTACTCATGTTCTACTCACTGTGCCTCTGTCTCCTCTGTGACTGCGCAAATGCGAAATCCGGAATTGACGAAAGGGGTGAGCACTCCCTCATTGGAGGACGATGATGGGGTATAATCAAATTCAAGACTTCAAAGAAAATCTTTTGAAGATGAACTCTCATGGAAGTCATTGTCGTTCTTGTGAGTTCGTACATTGTCGACTTCCTATGACATGTGCCCTAATCTTCTGCCTCTGAGATAGGGCAGGTACGAAGTCACTATGTTTTCTTGATTTTTCCCTCAGGAAATGGTGCTCCTGACGTGGCCTCATTCGGTTTGGCTGAAGTTGCCAACTTGGACGATTCTGCCTCAGTAACATACTCAGAGTAGAAGTCATACTTTCCTTATTCTTCCTCCACAAAGTCATCAGTGGTGAGGTGAGCGTAGTCGGCAAGATCGAATGAATTTTCATCATCCATGGCTTCCGATGACAACACATTACCTCTTTTATTTTTGAATCTTGATTCCTACATGTTATGCTTTTATTGGTTCGATGAGAATATACCTGGAGTACACTAGGGGTGGAAACCCAGTAGGTGAACTAGCAACCTCAACATAAACAGTTCAGTGCCATACAAATAAGCACAAGGATAGTAGATTTTTAGTAATGGAAAGTAACAAGTAAGTGATCACTCAAAGTATACCTCAAATGGTCCACCTGACAGTGAGTGTTTGCCATGGGTTTCTTCATAGTACTTCATTGTACTCACAGCTCTATGCCTTTGTTGATCTGTCGTTGAGGAAGAATAGGGAAATACTGAGTTCTACGAGGAGTACAATGAAGAATATGAGAACTAGGATGGCATTTCCCCGGACGATTGCCTGTGATATGTCGTAAGGCCCAAGTTATTTTATTTCCTCTGCAAGAATTTTATTTGTTTCTTAAGCCTTTAAGGTATTGTTATGTAAACATAACCATAAGGTCCGTTGTTACCATTTACTACTTTCATAGTTAATCCGTTGAATGGAATGGTATTTTATCTTTGTTGCCATTGTGTGCACTAGCATGATCCTGGACTAATGCAGTATACACAGAGGGTTTCAGATTCGTAAATTCAGGTCCTGACAGAGGTGGTAGTAGTGCCATATCGACTGTAGGACGCAACCCTAGTTAGCATGGTTTTCTTATAAAGAACTTCAAAAATTATTTTCCAAATCAAACCAATGAATTGGTATTTGATAGTTGTCTCCTCTCATCTCATTCTTAGGTACTTCTTCCTCATCTTTGCTGAAATATTATTTTAAAATTTTAATTTGATCTCATCTCCTGAAACTTCTCATGCTTTGTGTCTTCTGCACCCACGCTGACCAAGAAAAGGAGGATCCATACCTTTCAAGACTAGTGAAGGAGCTGCCGGAAGGATCAAATAGTCAAGAGTGTGTCCGAGAAGCCTCCCACATAGTATAAGTTAAAAGTGCTCTATTGCATTAGAGCATGTCATCCCTTTTCAGTTTAGCAACACATAGTCCGCGTGTATTAGGATTTTTTCTTTTTGTTGCTTGTGTGTCAGGTGTGTTGTACACTTGCCTGAGGCATTGTGTTGCAGCCACTCATTAAGCTGGAGAGCTTATTGCCTCTTTGTTTCGTAGCCTTTTTGGCTATGTCCATTGTTAATTACTGCCCCTGGGTATTACCTACTCCCTAGATGACCTTACCACTCATCTCCTGCTTTTCTCTCATACCTATTAAACCCTTGGATCTATTCTTGAGCAAGTGTCAACCATCTTACTATCGTTCTGGATTTGGTCGCACTTCACCAATGAATACCCATGCAAATGCCAGTGCCACTCCCAATGCACCACCTCCACCACCGACAGTGATAGATCAGAATCTTGGACACTTTTTGGCTGCTTAGACTCAACTTAAGAACACCATGATGCAGAATATGACCAACATGATGAACCAACAGAACCAAACTGATACTGCCCTAGCCAACCTATTGTCCCAGCATAACCAAACCACTGCTGCACCTCCCCAAGCTCGTCTGTAGTCCAAGTTAGCGAAATTCATGAGGACTCGCCCGCCTACTTTCTCCAATTCTTCGGAACCTTTGGAGGCAAATGATTGGATACGATCCCTTGAGAAGAAGCTTGCTATTGCTCAGTACACAGATCGTGAGAAGGTTCTCTATGTCGCTCATCAGTTAGAGAGCACTACTACTGAATGGTCGGAGAACTACAGTGTCGCCCATGATGACCCTCAGGCTATCACTTGGGCAGAGTTTTCTACTGCTTTCGCCACTCCCATATCCTAGTTGGCAAGGTAGAAATAAAGAAGAATGAGTTCTGCGAGCTCAAGCAAGAAGGGATGGTGGTGAGTGAATACCTCAACAAGTTCACTCAACTTGCTCGATATACTCCAGAAGATGTTGCTACAGATGATGCACGCCAGAAGAAGTTCAAGCGTGGGCGAAACCCCGGCTTAAAGGTGCAAGTTATTGGCAATGATTATGCAGATTTTCAGCATCTTGTGGATAAAGCCATGCTCAGAGGAATCACGCTGTGAGTTGGATGAATCCTGTAAGAGAAAGATGATGCAACAAGGACCTCACCAGAATCACCCACAAAGAGCTAGAGTGAATGCACAAATACCTGCACGCTTCACTCCTCTAACAGCATTCTGGATACCTACACTAGCACCTCACCTAGCTACTTCAGGCAACCGTAACTTCAACACCAACAGTAATCAGCCTCAAAGGACCAACAATCTAGTTGTAGGAGTCACTTGCTTCAACTGCCATGAATTGGGGTATTATGCCAACAATTGCCCAAAGAAGCAAGCTCCGATACCAGTCCATTTCAACTTGGGAGCTATACCAGCCAAGACCCCCGCACCAGGAGCACGACGTGGAGTTCCCCAGACTTCTAATCCAGCTACCAGGACTCCACCACCGCCTATTGGAAGAGGCCATGTGAACCACGTCACCACTAAGGATGCTCAGTCTACCCCAGATATCATACTAGGTAAGATCCTAGTTAACTCAGTGTCTGGCATGGTTTTATTTTATTCTGGAGCTATGCAATCATTTATTTCTCAAAGTTTTGATGCAAATCACCAATTAAAAACAAAGCCTCTTAAAACTGCTTTGTTAGCCTAATCACCTAGTTTTGATTTGAGTATGAACCAAGGCTTCCCCGATGTTAAAATATTAACTGGAGGGGTAGAATTCCTAGCCAACCCCATCGTCCTAGACACCAAGTCCCAAGATGTGATACTAGGAATGGATTGGCATTGGAGAAAAGAAGAAAGAATATTGGAGTTGGAGAAGCAGCTTTTGGTGGCTCAAAATACTGTCGTGGGCTACGAGTTTGACCTCACTAAACCTCAAAGGCAATATCTAGATAGTGAGGAGAAAAATGCCCAAGTCCAAATGATCTTCAAAGAGAATGACAAGCGAGTAAAGAAGCTTGGTGTAGAATTGCAAGGTATTCTCTCTGAAAAAGATACTTTTTCTGACCTCCGTATTTTTGAGATTTATTCCCTTTTTATAAATAAAATAATATTTTTTGACTTATCTTTTGAAATAATTAAAAAATATTGTAAAAGCTCAGGAACATCAGCTCGTCCAAGGGGAAAAAGAGAGAAAACAAATGGCCGAGCTGAGTTCCAAGGCGCAAGTGCTGATCACCAAATTAAGAGAATAAATAAAGATCTCCACTGATGAAGTAATGAGAATCCAGGAAGTGAGTAAATTTGGAGGAATTCTGATGGATTTTGAGTTCCATCATAGCTTTCCAGATGATCTGTGTCGGGACCCGAATTTGCAAATCCGGACCCTCTGTGTATTCAGCACTAGTCCAGGAACACGCTAGTGCACACAGTCTCAACATCGGTAAATATCACAATCATACCACTCGATACTAATAAAGTACTTTAATTAAATAGTCAAACTGGTTGCTCGACCTTATGGTCAAGTTACAAATATACGCCACGCAGGGCGAAACTTATTAAGAGAGAAATAATAGCAGCGAAAAAATAAAATAACTTCGTGACGCCATCCATTATACCACAGGCAACTGACTGGGCTCGCTCCCTAAGTAGACGGTTCCTCTTGGAGCTCCTCCTCCAAAGCTGGTGTAGACTCCTCTTCAACTGGTGTTGTATTGTGGCAAGGGTGAGTACTTGGTACTCAGCAAGTCAGGCACAGAATGCAACTAATATACTACATGCATGGCTTGGTACAAGGAATAGCTCATGGTTCATTTGCGAAGAAATGACGTTTAACATGTATCGTAAATAGATTCGAAAGCAGTAAAGACATGTATATAATATCAATAACTTTTCCAGGAGTTAAATAAACGTCCTTCCCAATCCTAGTCCATATTTCCAGCAATGTCATCCATTAAACCAAAACCCTTCTTCCAAATCCAAGTTATTTTTATGAAAGTCTAACCCTTGACTGTAATTCCCGAGCGATGTCCAATACCGCGGACACGGCTATTCGAATAGATTTTTCACTCTGCAGAGATTATGCACTTTACCCACAAGATACAGTCAAACACCACAAAGGCGAGTTCCCGTAACAAAGTCTTTCGGAAACTTCTAACAATACAAGTAGTCCTCCCCGGTTGTTGCACACTAACCCTTCCCTTAGCTAAGGCGAAGTTTAGGCCAACCAACCGTTAGATGGGTACCTGGCCGCAGCCCCGTTACGCTCCCCCGTACAACTTACACAAAGGGTGTAGTTGACCTCCTGAGGTCCCACAGGTACGTTATTAGCAACCTAATCAACTAGGTCCGTCCCATTACAGACATGTGGTTGCAAGATTGACTCAGTTCAAAGGCTTGCAAGGTGAAGTCCTTAGGGTGACCAGGGCAAGACTACCCGAAGAACCAAACCAACATTCCCGGTGCCACAACTGGCCCACCCGATCATTCTTGCCACATGCCCCGGTCGAAAACTATTTATCAAGCCCCAATTGATTACCATGCACCACGTGCCATCAACATCACATGATACCTTTGCAAAACAGGTTCAATATATCATTAAGTCAATATTAACATTTGATTGTCCAAAATCATGTTATGAGCACGTAGCAGGTCTAAGCAATATATTACAACGGTCTAAAACTCATGTTGGCAATTTAATTATGTCCAACTAGTAAACCACGACTAGGGTGACAAGGGGTCATGGCACATATTTAATTAACCAAGGTGTCATCTGACAATTAGGCATTTATCTAATTCCCCAGAATTAAATAAAGTATTTTCTAATTGAACTAGCATGCAATAAGTTAAATCAAAATAGGTTTCAAAATAGGATCAATATGGTCAAAGCATAATTTGCCTTCAAAGAGTACTTGTTCTTGGTCTTGAGCGGGATCCTGAGTCAACACTTCTCCTTCGAAGCCTTCGGGCACTTCAACGTCTACTCGTAATACGTGCAAATAGCAATACACAAATAAACAATAGGCAAAAGCATCCCAAAACTCCAAATAAAATCCATAAACAGAGAGAACATAATTTTATGAATTTTTAGGAACTGGAATCGCTCAAATCGGAGTTAAAACACAAAAGTTATGATTATTTAAAGTTTAAATAATCAATTAAATAATTTTACAGAGAAAAATTTTAGTCCAAAAATTAAATAAAATTCATATTTGAGTAGATCCAAATTTTATGAATTTTTAGAAATTTGAATCGTTCAAATCGGAGTTGAAACGCAAAAGTTATAAGCGTTTAAAGTTTTGAAATTCAAATCAATTGTTAAACCGAATTATTAAATCATTTTCTTTTTCGGAAATTATTTATTGCGTCATGGGTGACACGTGTCGGCTCCTGATTGGTCGGTGGCGTCGTGCGCTCCGCGGACTTCGGCGCACGGTGCGGCTCGGTCCACCGTGGACCCGGTCCACGGCTCGGGTCGCTGACACGCGGGTCCCACCCGTCAGTGGGTCACGTGCACGGTGCGACTCTCGGGCGAGACTCTGACATGCGAGCCCCGCATGTCAGTGACGCGCAGTCACGCCCAGGCTCGGCCGCTGGCACGCGGGGTCGGCCTGTTAGTGACTCAACGAACGGCGCGGCGGCGGCTACGTGGCATGATCACGGCCGTTGGATCTAGATCCAACGGTCTAGATCTATCCTAGGTTAACTCCGTTATAATCTATACGATGATCATGGGCCGTTCGATCTAGATCGGACGGTCCAGATCTAACCCTATGTTAACGCAGCTACGGCACGTGGTGATCGTGGGCCGTTGGATCTTGATCCAACGGTCCGGATCTGATCTGGATTCCAGGGTTTGGGGGAGAACGTGGGCTCACCGTGTGCGTTCGATCTTGATCGGACGGCTGTCCGAGCTCGCGAGGTTGATGGCGATGCGGCGGCGCTGGCCTGGCCAGAGACAAAGACGGCAACCTCCCGAACGGCGTTCGGACGCGATTCCGGCGAGGTGAGTTGGCCTCCCGAGTGCGTCTTGGCCTAGGCCTCTCGGATCTGGACTCAACGGTGACAGGAGACGGCGGATGACGACGGAGAGGACGAAAAACCGCGGCGGAGGAGTGCTACAACTCCGGCGAGCAATTACGGCTGCGGCAGGGCGTTCCAGGCGGCGGCGGCTAGGGCAAAAGGTGCGGGAAGTCAAGGCGATCCTCGGGACATGTCCCGGTCCTTAAATACCCTCGGCGTGCGTGCGCAAAACGAAAACCTAACCGGATGCGGCGGCTACGCGGCGGCGGAGTCCGGCTCGGATTCGGCGGAGACGACGACGCACGGCCGTCCACATGGCACGATCGGCCAGTCCGCGATCGCCTTGGCGATCGGATCCGGCCGGACTCGGCTCAAACCGGTGCGGTCAATGCGGGCCGTTGGATTCTGATCCAACGGTTCGAATCGAATGGGGTTCGGTCAAGTCACGTGGCACGGGTCGGACTCGAGTCGGACTCGGACTCGGGTCCGGTCGGATGAACAGTACTTAACCCGACTCGATTTTCCAGCGATTTAATATTCAAAATAATTTCCAGTAATTCATTTAATTCAAGAAAAATAGTAAAATACTCAGAAAAATTCCAGAAAAATTCTGGAAAATATTTCAGGGCATTTGGGACTCAAATAAAATATTTCCAACAAATTTTTATTTGTAAAGTTTAATTCTTTAATTATTTCAAAATGGAATAAATTCCAAATAAATCCAAATAAATTCCAGAAAATTCCGAAAATTCACAAATGTGCAAAATAATATTTAATTTCATGAAAAGCAAAAATTGGGGTGTTACAAACCTCCCCCCCTTAACAGAATCTCGTCCCCGAGATTCAGGGCTTACTACAGAATAGGTTTGGAAACTCTTTCTTCAAATCCTCTTCGCGTTCCCAAGTCGCTTCGCTTTCTTCATGGTTGCTCCACTGAACTCTACAGAAGCGGGTTGACTTATTTCTAGTCTCTCGGTCCATAGTATTCAAAATCTTCACGGGATGCTCCTTATAAGTCAGATCCTCTTGCAGTTCAATCGACTCCAAGGGCGTTTGCTCATCTGGCACTCGAAGACACTTCTTTAGCTGGGACACATGGAACACGTCATGTACTCCTGCTAACGACTGCGGCAACTCCAGCTGGTAAGCAACTTCGCCTCTGCGCTCAAAATCTTAAATGGTCCAACATAACGGGGTGCAAGTTTCCCTTTGGCATGGAACCTCTTAACTCCCCTGAGAGGCGTAACTCTGAGGTATACAAAGTCTTCTGGTTCAAAACTCAAATCCCGGCGACGATTGTCAGCATAACTCTTCTGTCGTGATTGGGCTATCTTCAACCTTTCCCTAATCATGGCAATCTGCTCTTCAGCTTCTTGAAGAATATCAGGCCCGAAGACACGGCGCTCGCCGGTCTCATTCCAGTTCAACGGTGTCCGACAGGGTCGACCATATAGTGCTTCAAATGGTGACATTTGCAAACTTGCTTGGTAACTGTTGTTGTAACTGAACTCAGCATACGGCAGACTCTTATCCCAAGAGGTAGCATAAGCCAATGCACATGCTCTTAGCATATCTTCCAGAATCTGATTGACTCTTTCGGTTTGTCCATCCGTCTGTGGATGATAAGCTGTACTAAAGTTCAAACGGGTTCCCATGGCTTCATGCAACTTATTCCAGAACCTTGAGGTAAATTGGGTACCTCTGTCCGATACAATCCTTCTTGGCACTCCGTGCAAACAGACGATCCAGATCATATACAACTCTGCTAACTTATCCCCCGAGTAAGTGGTCTTCACGGGGATAAAATGGGCTACTTTGGTCAAGCGATCCACTATAACCCATATGGAGTCATAACCTCCTTGAGTCTTAGGCAAACCGGTAATGAAATCCATTCCGATTTCCTCCCACTTCCACTCAGGTATTCTCAACGGCTGTAGCAATCCTGCTGGTCTCTGATGCATTGCCTTGACTCTCTGGCATACGTCGCACAATGCAACATGCTCGGCGACTTCACGCTTCATGCTTGGCCACCAGAATCTCTCCTTCAAATCCTGATACATCTTGGCACTTCCTAGGTGAATTGAATACTTGGAATCATGGGCTTCCTCCAAAATCAGCTGTTTTAATTCCTTCTTGTTGGACACACAAATCCGATCCTTCATCCATAACGTGCCTTGCTCATTTAGCTTGAAGTCCTCTGCCTTGCCTTCCTCCATGATGGACTTAATCCTGCAGATATTGTCATCATCCTTCTGTCCTTCTCGGATCTGATCTTCCAGGGTGGGCTTCACTTCCAATGCTGCCATGAATCCTTCTGGTACGACTTCAATCTGCATTCTCTGGAAATCCTCACATAGCTCATCCTGACTTGTGGCTAGCAACATACTCACGGTATGGCTTTTCCGACTCAGAGCATCGGCAACTACGTTGGCCTTCCCGGGATGGTAATGGATTTCAACATTGTAGTCCTTGATCAACTCTAACCATCTCCTCTGCCTCATGTTCAAGTCTGATTGGGTGAAGATGTACTTAAGACTCTTATGGTCCGTGTATACTTCACATCGGTTTCCAATCAAATAGTGATGCCACAACTTCAAAGCATGCACTACGGCAGCTAGCTCTAGGTCATGTGTCGGGTAATTCTCCTCATGCGGCCTCAACTGCCTTGATGCATAAGCAACGACCTTTCCATTCTGCATCAGCACACATCCAAGTCCTTGGCGCGATGCGTCACAATAAATATCAAAGCTTTGATTAACATCCGGTAGAACTAACACCGGCGCTGATGTCAATCGTTTCTTCAGTTCTTGAAAACCTTTCTCGCACTCTGGCGTCCATGCAAACTTCTTCTCCTTTTTCAGCAATTGCGTGAGAGGTTTCGCAATTGTCGAAAAGCCTTCAATGAAACGGCGGTAGTAACCTGCCATTCCAAGGAAACTCAGGATCAGGTCACGGTCTTGGTACGCTCCCAATGTAACACAGCTTCTACCTTGCTTGGATCAACGGCGACTCCTTCTGCGGTCATTACATGTCCGAGGAGCTCCACCTTGTCCTTCCAAAAATGACACTTGCTGAACTTGGCGAAGAGTTGCTGTTCCCTCAGCTTTTCCAAAACTCGCCTCAAGTGTTCGGCATGTTCATCCTCTGTCTTGGAGTAGATTAGGATATCATCTATGAACACAACAACAAACTTGTCCAAATACTCCATGAACACCTTATTCATCATATTCATGAAATATGCTGGTGCATTCGTCAGACCAAAGGACATAACTGTAAACTCGTAATGTCCATATCTTGACGAGAATGCGGTCTTCGGAATATCCTCTGATCGGATCTTCAACTGATGGTATCCCGATCTTAGGTCAATCTCGGAGAAAACTCCGGCTCCTCTCAGCTGATCAAACAGATCATCGATCCTGGGTAGCGGGTACTTATTCTTCACGGTGACTTCATTAAGTGCACGGTAGTCAATGCACATCCTGAAACTCCCATCCTTCTTCTTGACAAACAAAACTGGTGCTCCCCATGGCGACGAACTCGGTCTGATAAATCCTTTCTCCATTAGCTCTTCAAGCTGTTTCTTCATCTCTACCAATTCTTCGGTGGACATCCGATAAGGTCTCTTTGCTATCGGCTTGTGCAGTACAAGCTCTATCACAAACTCTATGTCCCTGTCTGGCGGCATACCAGGTAGATCTTCAGGAAAAACATCTGGGTACTCATTCACTACTGAGACATCTTCTATGTTGATTGCCTTGGTGCTGTTAACCATCAACTGTCCATCTCTAACGGTGGTAGCTTGAAATTCAACTTTCTTTCCACACGGGCTCTCAACTGAGATAGTCCTTCGTCCACAATCCAATACGGCCTTGTGCTTGGATAACCAATCCATTCCCAAAATGACATCTAAGGTCTGGGTCTCCAAAATAATAAGGTTCGCTAGGAACTCTATCCCATCTATTAGTATTTTCACCCCAGAACATCCTACTTTCGTTCGGAGTTCGGAACCAGGGGTTTGAACTACAAGCATGCATTTAACTGAGTCTGAGCAGCAAGAAATGCTCCAAAATTCTGCATGTCCAGTGGCGGTGCTGGTGCTCCATCATTGGGGTTTTCTGCTTGGCGAGAACCACTTCCATTGCCTCCAAGGTTTCCACGAGTGTTCACCATCTGTCGGTTGCTCTAGGTTTTAGAGATGAGAGGGAAACAAGAATAGACAAGTAATATGGAACTTATGCGGGGCGAAAGGTGTAACTTAAAGTCCAACTTTATTATTTTAATCAATAGTAACTTGGTATGGTTGCTTACAATGCCTAGGGGCCTTGCAACACATACTGCACACTCAGCAAGCAATGAAAATCCAAATCGAACCAACACTGGAGTCTAATGCCTAAAGGGTGACTCTTTATTCTATGACGCGACTCGGCGAAGGAGTCTCACTATAGAACCTACGCTCACTCATCGAGAAAACCTCCACGGCACAGTGCGGACTGCGGCATAGGAGGCGAAGCTTGATCGCCATGTCCAAAGAATCGTGTCATCTGTGGTAGTCGAAGAAGCAGTGTCCTCCTCAAGCTCCGGCTCCTCTGGGTCTGGCTCATGCAGCTCGAGCATTGGCTCTAGCTCTGGTGCGTACAATGCCGTCTCTAACTCTCCAATCCTTTGCAGAAGGTGTGACACATACTCTTGAGCTTCCCGCCATCTGTTCTTCTCTGTCGTGATCTCCTTGCGGGCCTTCTGTAGCTCCTTGCTTGTATCATCGAGTACATCCTCCTAGGCGACAACAAGTCGTGCCAACTGTGTAACCATGGCATTCTCATCCTGAATCGTCTTCGGGTCAAGAAGGTTATTGCTGCGCGGATGATATCGGAACACCGTGCTCTCCAATTCTCTGGCGTAGATACGGGTAATGTGCCGCATTGCTCGTCGCGACGCCTCTTGGATACCCATCTGCATTGTAGACCTCCTGGCAGTGCAGTGTATCGGGCGATTTCCTGGGCCCTTCTTCCTAGCAGGTACCACAATCTTCACGTCACAAGCCTTGATCAATCCTGCTTGTCTGATCACGTCCACTTGGTATTGTGGCTTCTCAAAATCTCCGAGAGTCTGTAGCATACGCCAAAGTTCCGCGGCGTGACCAACCTCCAGATCGACGTAGTTGAATTCTCCCTCCATCTGTCACAAGAGTGCTCACGTAAGAACTCGAAATTTTTAAATCGTGACAAGGTAAGGAAAAATTCAGCAAGAGACAAGAAAAGAGAGAAGGGAATAAGTCGAGATGTCATTTTCTTATCTTGACGAACTTTTAACCTTTAGAAAATAGGTTTTAACCTCTCTACGGCCATTCTATCTATGGGTGAGCCTACAGTCAGTATGGCTCTGATACCACCTCTGTCGGGACCCGAATTTGCAAATCCGGACCCTCTGTGTATTCAGCACTAGTCCAGGAACACGCTAGTGCACACAGTCTCAACATCGGTAAATATCACAATCATACCACTCGATACTAATAAAGTACTTTAATTAAATAGTCAAACTGGTTGCTCGACCTTATGGTCAAGTTACAAATATACGTCACGCAGGGCGAAACTTATTAAGAGAGAAATAATAGCAGTGGAAAAATAAAATAACTTCGTGGCGCCATCCAGTATACCACAGGCAACTGACTGGGCTCGCTCCCTAAGTAGACGGTTCCTCTTGGAGCTCCTCCTCCAAAGCTGGTGTAGACTCCTCTTCAACTAGTGTTGTATTGTGGCAAGGGTGAGTACTTGGTACTCAGCAAGTCAGGCACAGAATGCAACTAATATACTACATGCATGGCTTGGTACAAGGAATAGCTCATGGTTCATTTGCAGTAAACAGTGTTTAACATGTATCGTAAATAGATTCGAAAGAAGTAAAGACATGTATATAATATCAATAACTTTTCCAGGAGTTAAATAAATGTCCTTCCCAATCCTAGTCCATATTTCCAACAATGTCATCCATTAAACCAAAACCCTTCTTCCAAATCCAAGTTATTTTTATGAAAGTCTAACCCTTGACTGTAATTCCCGAGTGATGTCCAATACCGCGGACACGGCTATTCGAATAGATTTTTCACTCTGCAGAGATTATGCACTTTACCCACAAGATACAGTCAAACACCACAAAGGCGAGTTCCCGTAACAAAGTCTTTCGGAAACTTCTAACAATACAAGTAGTCCTCCCCGGTTGTTGCACACTAACCCTTCCCTTAGCTAAGGCGAAGTTTAGGCCAACCAACCGTTAGATGGGTACTGGCGCAGCCCAATTACGCTCCCCGTACAACTTACACAAAGGGTGTAGTTGACCTCTGAGGTCCCACAGTGCGTTATTAGCAACCTAATCAACTAGGTTCGTCCCATTCTGTACATGTGGTTGCAAGATTGACTCAGTTCAAAGGCTTGCAAGGTGAAGTCCTTAGGGTGACCAGGGCAAGACTACCCGAAGAACCAAACCAACATTCCCGGTGCCACAACTGGCCCACCCGATCATTCTTGCCACATGCCCCGGTCGAAAACTATTTATCAAGCCCCAATTGATTACCATGCACCACGTGCCATCAACATCACATGATACCTTTGCAAAACAGGTTCAATATATCATTAAGTCAATATTAACATTTGATTGTCCAAAATCATGTTATGAGCACGTAGCAGGTCTAAGCAATATATTACAACGGTCTAAAACTCATGTTGGCAATTTAATTATGTCCAACTAGTAAACCACGACTAGGGTGACAAGGGGTCATGGCACATATTTAATTAACCAAGGTGTCATACAGCAATTAGGCATTTATCTAATTCCCCAGAATTAAATAAAGTATTTTCTAATTGAACTAGCATGCAATAAGTTAAATCAAAATAGGTTTCAAAATAGGATCAATATGGTCAAAGCATAACTTGCCTTCAAAGAGTACTTGTTCTTGGTCTTGAGTGGGATCCTGAGTCAACACTTCTCCTTCGAAGCCTTCGGGCACTTCAACGTCTACTCGTAATACGTGCAAATAGCAATACACAAATAAACAATAGGCAAAAGCATCCCAAAACTCCAAATAAAATCCATAAACAGAGAGAACATAATTTTATGAATTTTTAGGAACTGGAATCGCTCAAATCGGATTTAAAACACAAAAGTTATGATTATTTAAAGTTTAAATAATCAATTAAATAATTTTACAGAGAAAAATTTTAGTCCAAAAATTAAATAAAATTCATATTTGAGTAAATCCAAATTTTATGAATTTTTAGAAATTTGAATCGTTCAAATCGGAGTTGAAACGCAAAAGTTATAAGCGTTTGAAGTTTTGAAATTCAAATCAATTGTTAAACCGAATTATTAAATCATTTTCTTTTTCGGAAATTATTTATTGCGTCATGGGTGACACGTGTCGGCTCCTGATTGGTCGGTGGCGTCGAGCTCCGCTCGGACTCGGCGCCGCAGTGCGGCTTTCGGTCCGTGGACCGGTCCACGGCTTGGTCCACCGTGGACCGGTCCCATCGTGGACCCGACCTCGGCTTCAAGCCGGTGCGGTCAATACGGGCCGTTGGATTACGATCAGCGGTTCGGATCGAATGGGAGTTCGGTCAAGTCACGTGGCGCGAGTCGGGCCAAAGTCGGACTCGGACTTCGGGTCGTCGGATGAACAAGATTTAACCCGACTCGATTTTCCAGCGATTTAATATTTAAAATAATTTCCAGTAATTCATTTAATTCAAGAAAAATAGTAAAATACTCAGAAAAATTCCAGAAAAATTCTGAAAAATATTTCAGGGCATTTGGGACTCAAATAAAATATTTCCAACAAATTTTTATTTGCAAAGTTTAATTCTTTAATTATTTCAAAATGGAATAAATTCAAATAAATTCCAAATAAATCCAAATAAATTCCAGAAAATTCCAAAAATTCACAAATGTGCAAAATAATATTTAATTTCATGAAAAGCAAAAATTGGAGTGTTACAATCTGGCTTGAATTTTTCAGGCCAAGTGACATTTTTTAGCCCTAGAGAAAAGGGTTTGCATCCTATATACAACCCCAAATGTGTTATGTATAATCAGAAGAATGAGGTCGTCGCCAACCATAGTTAATATTTTCACCTGGGCCAAGCTTATCAAAAGCACTTCTCTGTCATGGATTGCTCCTCTGTTAATGATCAGTGCACTGTTGACGCCGACCAAAAGAGAGATGATCCACGCTAGAATCAGTCAAAGATCTCATGGAAAGGGACACGCTCTGTACTTCTGCAGCACTTCTTGCAAATCAACAATTAGGGATCTTATAAGCCGCATATTGTCTCCATCCATGTGTTGGCTTAAAATCTCGTTAGTGCTAATACAAATTTTATCCACATGAGTTTCTTCTTGTGGACTGTTAGGAATCATGTTTATGTCCCATACCGCCAACCTTGGAACCTGTGGTGTGATCGAAAAGACAAATCTGGGACGAGTTCCCGACGGATCTAGCCTACGCGAGGTTCCTAGGTTGCTATCGTGGTAAAGATGTCTCGCCTCTTGCACAGCTTTTTGTTTGGCAATCGAGAGACTCTCGCGTTGCTCCTAGGCGGCCTTTTCTTGAGATTAACGCTATTCATGTTCCACTCACTGTGCCTCTGTCTCCTCTGTGACTGCGCAAATGCGAAATCCGGAATTGACGAAAGGGGTGAGCACTCCCTTATTGGAGGACGATGATGGGGTATAATCAAATTCAAGACTTCAAAGAAAATCTTCTGAAGATGAACTCTCATGGAAGTCATTGTCGTTCTTGTGAGTTCGTACATTGTCGACTTCCTATGACATGTGCCCTAATCTTCTGCCTCTGAGATAGGGCAGGTACGAAGTCACTATGTTTTCTTGATTTTTCCCTCAGGAAATGGTGCTCCTGACGTGGCCTCATTCGGTTTGGCTGAAGTTGCCAACTTGGACGATTCCGCCTCAGTAACATACTCAGAGTAGAAGTCATACTTTCCTTATTCTTCCTCCACAAAGTCATCAGTGGTGAGGTGAGCGTAGTCGGCAAGATCGAATGAATTTTCATCATCCATGGCTTCCGATGACAACACATTACCTCTTTTATTTTTGAATCTTGATTCCTACATGTTATGCTTTTATTGGTTCGATGAGAATATACCTTGAGTACTCTAGGGGTGGAAACCCAGTAGGTGAACTAGCAACCTCAACATAAACAGTTCAGTGCCATACAAATAAGCACAAGGATAGTAGATTTTTAGTAATGGAAAGTAACAAGTCAGTGATCACTCAAAGTATACCTCAAATGGTCCACCTGACAGTGAGTGTTTGCCATGGGTTTCTACCGACCACATCTACTAGAGGATTCCCCCCCCCCCCCCACACACACACACACACACCATATACATCCAGAAATCTTATTAGATGGTTGGTGTAAGGGCTAGCAAGCTGCAAGCCAAAACCAATTAATATCTTTTTTATAAAAAAAAAAATTATCAAAGCTCTAACATTTCATTAAAAGAGAATAACAACCGAGCTGCAAATACAGCTCCACACACGCACACACTCGGCTTCGATGAGCACCCAAGCTGAACTCAAGATTCGAACTCGGACAAGCTGGTTGCACCACGGCCAACCTTTCCATTCGAGCTACAGCTTGGTCTCGATACGTTTGAGATCCTTAGCCTCATTTTTTTTAACAATTGTTACTTACTTACTGGAAAGCACTACTCTTTTTGTTACCAGAAAGTATTAGTTATTGTAGTAAACATTCTACTTAGACAACATACAAGCTAATCGACCCAGTAACTGGTTTAATTTGGAGATTTTGCATGCATGTTTTTGGCTTTAGGAAGGCGAACCTTAGGGTGTGTTTGGTTGATAGGATAAGGTTAAATGGGATGGGATGATCATGTACCATTTGGTTCCATTATTTTGGGTGGATGAAATGGTTCAGCATTTATAGGAAATATTCCTCAAATTTGTATCACTTGATTTAGGATGGGATGGTTCCATTCAAGCAACCAAACACATGAATGATTTTTTTTCTTTAACCATCTTATACATGTGCCACTTGATGCAAGCAACCAAACACACCCTTAGCTGATCATCTAGAGTCCAATCCACAGCCACACAAGACGCCATTGGTCAAGCCCCATGTCACTCGGGCTGCGCAAACGATTCAAATTTTCCGGTGCCCAGATGTCCGCTAGTACCGTGATTGATATTGCAAAATTTATGGCACCTTCAATCGACTACATAACGGTCAATTTCACTTGCCATTTTCTTGATCTTACGGCGTCTTCAATCGAGTGCAGAACTGTTCAGTGAACTAGCTCTCATACACAAAATTATTTACAAAAATAACCCTAATCCACTTATACCACACCCAGATAGCACAAAAATAACCTTTTACGCTACCCAATTGCTGAAACGCGCTCCCGCACGACTCTGTGCGGTTCCCTGTTGCCACAGAGCAGAAAAAAAAATTTAGTGCACAGCCGCAGCTACAGTGAATGAATAGTGTAGTACACAATACTTGGATAGTTACTCTAGTGAATAACAGTGAAAATCGGTGCACAGTTGATGAATAGTATCAAGAATGTTCATGCAAATTTTTTGCCACTTTGTGCCAGCGCGGAACCGTGTGTTTCAGTGCTCGGGTAGTGCAGAAGGTTGCAGGCACGATGTGAGTGCGTCAGGGGCTACGTTTGCAAATAATTGTGTATGAAGACTAGTTTTATAAAAAAAAAAATAGGCTAATACAATGAACAATCTGGAGTGCATGACCAAAATACTTCGCATATTAGATCCCACGGAGTTTCAACCTCCTCATGCGAGCCACATCAATTTTTTATGATGTGTTGGCTCCGCGCTGACCACTTTGTCCACTTTGTGCACCCGGTAATACGGCTTAAGTACTTTAATGACCTCATTTGGACACTACGGTCGTGTGGTGCAGCCGTAACGCGCCTCGCGCTCAGGCCATTGGTCACGCTTTGACTCCTTGTCGTGCAATTTTTGCCCCAGTGACGCGATTAGCGGGATTTTTTGTGAAAAGGCCATCAAAATTTCTCAAAATTACATTCAGATCACTTTTTTGCGAAAATTTTGCCGTTTTATTATCAAAACACCTGCGGAAATTTTGAAAGTTACATTCGGGTCCCTTTTTTGAAAAATCCCTAACAAATTCAGATTTCTCCTTTTTTGGAAAAGACTGCCAAAAATTACATCTAGGTCTCAGATTTTTTTGCAAAAGGCCCCCAGAATTCAGATTTTTCCTTTTCTTTGGCTTGGTTTTTTTGTGCAGACCCCCAAAAATTCTAAAACTACATCCAAATCCATTTTTCCCAAGAAGAACCCCATAAATCTTGAATTTGAAGTTTTTGCGAAGGACCCCCGAAAATCTCGACATTACATCTGGGCCCGTTTTTTTTGCTGAGAATGAGTCTCCAAATTTTTTGGAATTACTCCTAGGTCCGTTTTTTTTAGAAACCCCGCAACTAAGTTAGTTTTTTTCGAGGAAACCCTCAAAAAAGACTGTTCTCAAGCTCGACCATGCCTTTTTGTGGAAAAAACATGATTCCAGAAAACCACCCTCGTGCAACGTCAAACACTTGCATAGCATGATGCCGTGCATACGCATCTTGTAGGTCTTATAAGAAAATTACAGGGAGTACATTTTAGAACCCTTCTCGGATAATCGGCATACAATCGAGGATTAAGCAAGAATGTAATCATTTCAATGCTTACTGAGATCAAACCAACTATGCGCCATTGATAAACTTCAGTTCAACGCTTTTTTTTTTTTTTAAAAAAAAAAGAACTTAATTACTTACAAAACTGTTATAAATTTTAAAGAGGCCAACGGATATGCTAAATCTTGTATTGCCTCCTTTTAATAACTGATACTATTGATTTTACTATTCAAACTTTGCCTAATATCAACTTTTAAAATATTTAGTTGGGAGGCATTGAACTTAGGGCATGTAAAGGCAATAGTGTGATATCAGCCATCTATATACATTGCCGTGTAAGATTTTTGCTAAAATGAGAGAGAAGCAGAGAGTATAGTACCATATAGACAACATAAAATACCATTATATGAATTATTATCATAAACATTTTTTTGATGTAATAATTGAAGGATTACAGGATTTCGTAGAGACAACCTTAAGATGTCATCAATTATAGAAGTTGTCTTTAGTTTTGTCTTTAGATGGTATGAAGAAGTATAAAAACACTATCATCTCTACTATTGTACTATTGCCTAGTGTAACATCCTAAAATTTGGGATTTCAAAAATTTTTGTTTTAGTTTATCTTCCCAAAAATTTTCATTGATTTTCTCACGTTAATAAAGCTTAATCTGGATTTTCTAAAGCTAAAAACGATTTAATTTGACTATTTTATACTTCAAATAAAAGAAATTCCTTTTGCTTCAAGGAATTTTTTTGTATTTTTTAAGATTTTTTGAAGTTGTTTGCTATTTATCGGATTGATTCAGAATTGATTTGAATTAAGTTATTTGTGGAATTAATTAATTATTTGAAAATTTTATATGAAGTTTTGTTGAAAATATTTTATTTGAGTTCAAAATATCTTAAAATATTTTCTAGAATTTTTCTGGTATTTTTATTGCCCTAAATAATTAGTTTTATTTTCTAGATTTATTTTAATTGGAAAATGCTGGAAAAACCGGATTTTGCATTGGGCCAAATCTCCTTTTTCTCTCCCGCGCGCCAGCCCACCTCGCCTCCGGGCCCCTCTCGCGCAAAGGCCAGCCGGCAATGCCGCTAGCCTGGCCCACTTTGAGCATGCCCAGCGCCACGCGCATGCGGTGCATCACCCGCTCGTTTTGGCCTCACGATCTCCTTCCGACGGCCCACGATCGGCCACGTCACCCGATTACTGCGCAACGCACGCCAACTACTCGATTTAATGCCGTTTTTTATCCAAACTCCTCCAAACTTCATTTTTCTTGACCTAGCCGCCTCCCCAACCCTTGGTAGACCTGCCATGACCTCTCCCACACGTCCTCAACCTTAGATCAATCCTCCAAACCCTTGAGCCGCCGCCGAGAAGCTCCGAAGCGTCGCCCAACGTCGGCCGAAATTTGCATCGCGTTCCCCATCAGCTCGTCGACTCTTTTCAAGATCCGTTAGCGTCACTATGAGCCATGAAGTCCCATCTGTCTCCCCTCCAAATTTGGTACAATTTCGTCCACGGAATCAAAAGTTATGCCCGTTTCAATCTCAAATATTGCCGAGGCCCGTGCTCTCTCGTTTTTGCGAGTTTGACTATGCAATTTTTACTGTAGACTCATCTTGATGTCTTCTACATGGTTCTCACCATAATCCAAAGTTTTGCCATTGAGATTTGCGTAGAAAAATTCTTTTCTCCGATCAGACTGCGTTGAAGACAGCTGAAAACTTCCTCGCGCGTTCCCTGTTGATCTGAAAGGTAAAACTCAAATCCACTCACGTCACTTTGTGCATTAGGGTTCCAAATAGCTCTCTGTAAAATTTGGTTAAGTTTCGTGCAATATTCTAAAAGTTGTGGCCGTCTGATCTTTAGCTCCGAAAGCCGTTCATCGGTAGTTTGTGATCAATCCATTGGGTCGCCGCAAAATCCGCCTATACTGTTTAGTTCGTCTCGTCGCGTTCTATGTGATGGATATTTCCCCTTTACTGTCCCATCCTCCAAAAAAAATTATTCGTCGGCGCCGCCTTTTTGCCTCCGCCGCGCGCCGTCTTTTGCCGCCAACTATCCTAGTCCACCGTGGCCGTGTTGTCGTGTCTGGTGGGTCATTATTCACTATTTTGGTCCATCCTTGGAGTTCTTTTGGTCCCCGTTTGCCGTCAAATCCACAATCTAGAAATTGCCCGTTGTCTTTCAACCTAGTCTGTTGCTACCGGTTCGTGTCTCGGTTAGCCATCCTTGGTAGCGTTTTATTGAGGCCATGTCGTTGCACCGACGTTCGATACCTTATTTCATGAACATCCCGTCATCGCTTCACCTTCGCCGATAACGTTCCGCTGTTAACGTTTCGTCATTAACGTTCCGCCGTTTACGTTTCACCATTAATGCTTTACCGTTAACGCTTTGCCCTCATCGTATCGATGTCATCTCATGTGTGCTTACAAGCAAAAGCTCTAGTGCGATGTCATCATCTGTTCTATCGCCTTATGGTGATCTAACCCCATCCCTTGTGAGTCCAGCCTCATCCTTTCTATCATCTGCCAAGCCGAACCAAAACCATAACCTAAGATCGGTTTGATGGACTGAGTTCATCGTGAGCCGAGTGCCATCGTTGCGATCTTTCTCATTGTGTCAACCCGTAGTAAGATGTTTGTGCTCTGTCTTATTACATATCATCGTCGCCTTATCATCGTCAAGTCTCTTCTTCAACGTATGACTGAAACCCAGATCGGATCGCAGTGAATGTCAATCCCATTCGTCCATGTCTTATCCTTGGAAACCTAATTTGCCTTTGATTGGAAATTCATTCGTGGACTTGGTCGATAGACCGTTGGCCATATGTCATGTCCTTGTACCCAGATCTAGTCTATCAATCTCTTTCTTTTGTTTGACTGTGCATCCGTTCAGTCAACAAAAGTCAACTTCGAGAATCAGTTTAGTTCATTGTGAACTAACATATCTTTATGGACCCAGTCTAAAGATCAAGAGTGTAATATCCCGAGTATTTCTATACTCGAGTCACTGTACATTTGTACTCAAACACTGTTCAATAATACACTGATCTTGTGTACTTCTGCAATTTGGGCTGTGTGTACTTAAGTGGGATCAAAAAGAACCCTTCAACTTAAGTAACCTAACTCAAAAATAATTGCAAATTTATTTGGATAAGTGTTAAAGTGACCTAAGAACCTTCCAGAATATATTAGAATCGATAAAAATCAGTTTTGGAAGTTCAATTCTTCAAAACTAGACACTTGACCAAAATGCCCCTAGATAAGTGCATAGTGTTTTCTAGTGTTATAAGCCTCTCCAACCAAGCAAAGCAACAGCCCACACTTCATTTCTTGCCTCCCCACACGCAGCAAGCAAGAGAAGGGGAAACCCTAACCCTAGTTCACCCAGATCAGTGGATTGGAGGCGATTCGACCGGTGGAAACTGACACGGAGGCCGGATTCATCCTCTCCATCGCGATCCCCATCTCCTAGACCCTCTCATGTGAGTTTTCCTTCATTTCCCATGGATGTTTATTTGAGTTCCCGTGGGGTTTTTGAGTTCTAGCTCGATTTCTCGGCTCCCGGGACTTCCCTCTTGCCGTAGCTACGACTTCCCCCTTCGTAGCTCACATTTCGTTAAGTTATCTCAAACCCTAGCCTAGGTCAAAACTAGGTTCCATGTGTTAGACACGTCGCATGGCAATTGTGCTTTAGAATCTAGACTCAGATCATCGTTAGGCTCATTTAATCCTATAGCCAACCTAGCTTTTAGTCACCCTCGTATTCGCTCAAGTTCATCGCTAGGTCTTCGATTTATCGGAGGACTAGTGGTGCATAGCATGTATAGATTTTTCCCATAGCGCTTACGTGGCTAGAGTCGCTACCAGAGGAATCGGAATTCAATTTCGCTAAGCCAAAATTTATTTTATTCATTTAGGTGTTAACTATTTTTACAATGGACCGAAGGTCCATAGCGTATAACGATAGCTCCATTAGCTCTTCTGATAGCCCTGGTTGCGATCGTAAGAGTCAAAATTAAGTTTCACAAAACTGCTACAAGTTGTTAGCTCTAGGTCTCTTTTAATTTATTTTTATTTCATAAAATCCTAGAGCTCCGAGGCATGTATTGACTTTACCATTAGTCCCCTTAGAGGCTAGAAAAGCAGTTAGAATCGCTAGATTTGCATTTTAGCACTTTGCATTTTATTTTAGTAATTATAGGCCTCACAAGCCGTTTAAGGCATTTAGCTTTGTTTAGCTTCGTTTAAGGTCACTAAGGTCGATAGCATGCTTCCCACGTGTTTTGGATCGCATTCAAGTCACTTTTCGGACTTTTGCCGTTTCTCGGGTAATTACCGGAGTTAAGCGGGCAATTGATCAAAAGTCAGAGAAGATTAAGTCATCCATGCTGGGGAATGGCTCCGAAAGGTCGTAAGTATCCCTAAGCAACTAGCCGAGGGCTTAAAACAAGTCTCGCGGCATTTCAGCTCAAAACGGCCCTTTTGGGCGAGATTGCTCGTTTTCGAGCAAAATAGCCATTTTGGCCATATTCCACATTTAGGGGTTTCTTCGCCAGTTAGCTGTCGGAATGAGTCATTTAGGGTCATTTAGACTTAGTAGAGTCGAAAACGTGCTCCTCGCGCAAGTGGAATCGAGTTTGAGCCGTTTTCGGACCCTGTGCGAATCGAGGTGTAAACCTCGGCTTAATTTGCGCTTTCGATCGGATTTCGATGCAAATTAAGTGAATTTTCAAGGGGCAAGGTCCAGATAGGTCCTAGACATCCTAAAGTACCTAGTGGAGTCGCTGGAATCGGTCGCAAGTCGTTCGAATGGATTATGGACAGAAATGGCTCTTGCGTTACGGTGAATAGTGCCGTTTTTCTTTTTTCTGATTTTTCAGCATTTAGTGTATTGATTTTCACTGTTTTGGCTTCCGTTTGTTCGTTTTAAATCCAAACGAGTTCCCGTAAGTTCCATTAGGTGTATTATACCTAATTCTAGGTGTTTAACAAAATTTAGTTGAATTTTAAATTATTTTGCGTATTTTGTTTAAGTTGGCGAGAAATTCGCCGAAATCACCGTTTCGAATCGCGATTTCGCCATTTTTCTCGCTTGTTTCGTTTCTTCGCTTTCTTAGTGTCTAGATGAGTTCTATTTGATGTTAAGTTGGTGTTTATGCTTCTAAAGTCACTTTTTGCTAATTTATTTCTCTGTCATTGCTTTTGATGTTTTTATTCGATTAGAGGCGAGTGAGTCCTGAGTCGCCTCGAACAATCCTCGAAGTTCGTCCCAGATCCATCGAGCAGCAGCAGATGTGCAAGCACCTCCTTTGATCATCTTGATCCAATATTTTACGATGTTTACTTTGATTTATCAAACTATATGCATCGTTTAATTTCAGTAAATGTGCTAGTTTGTGGGAATGGTAGATATAACCCAAATTGGTGGTTTTCCTTAATCTATTTCCCATGGTCACATTGATAGCCCTAGTAGAGGTTAGGCAACTTAATAAATGTCACTTGGGTATAAAATGTTAATAAATGCATATGCTTAGTCAATGCAATAGATTTGAGTCTAGTCCTTGGCGATTACACTCATCAATCAAAATATGATTTCAAAATGAATTGAGTCAAAATGGTTAATGGTTAATTGATAAAAATGAGTGGTGTAAATGACTCGGGGAGGAGGTATAGAATGTGAAGGTGATGGTGTGGTTAGGATTGGAGTCCTTGCCCGAGTCAACAAAAATATAAGGACCGAACTCAAAGTTAATGCTGGGTGAGTCTCGCGCAACCACATGAATCGAATCAGGCGAGAATGCCTATGTACCGACTTCAGGGGATAGCCGATTTGTTGGTAGGCCGAAGAGCAAGATGAGAACTTGCTGATTGACAGTCTCAGAATCGGCGGGTTCTCGGAAGGGACTTCTGTCATCCATTGGACAAAAGAAGGGGGTGTTGTGGGTTCCCGCTGCAATAATAGTGCCACTCATGGGGTAATGGGGCCCGGGGCAAGGGATACCCCGTGTTGCACTGCAGCGTACGGCCGCCTAAATCCGCCAGGGTGGGATCACGCTATTGTGCTGATGTCTGGCTGACACCGATGATGGGAACGGCATGGTCAATCTGCAAGAGTCGGCATCGAAAAGTATCGCGCGTCGTGGCAACACGCTTGCTAGATAGACCCATGTGGGGAATGTGTGCAACTTCGCGAAGTGTTAAGTAAAACTAATCGATTAGCCGTGCTCACGGTTAAGAGCATCTAGCCCAGATAAGTATGGAGAGTATAGAAGTTTGGTTTTGTGTCTTCTTCTGAAAAAGTGTGAGTCTCGAACGGAAAGGAAGTGTTTGATGGATAGAATCGACAATCTAGCCCATCGGTTGCATTCGAGCGGGAATGGCGAACCGGTTGGGATAATATACATTATACATATACTGTGAAATATGTTTTATGTCAAATGCTCTTTCAATTACTAATGCTATCGGTTGTTAAATGTTGTTTACAAATAAATGTCGCTTTATGCAATCAACCTAGTATAGAAGCTTATTCTGTTGAAATAGCCTGCATTTAACTATATTTCCATACACTAAAGACTTGCGAGTACATACGTGTACTCACCGTTGCTTTGTCGTTGTTTACTAACCTTGTCTCGGAGGATGGTTCCGATGGTGATCCTGATGGCTCAGGTGGTCCTCTGCTCGCGAGTGTGCGGCGGTTGTGGTCCTTCCTCCGCCAAGAGTCTCGTGGGGTTGTCGGGCCACCATACTGGTTTAGTGTTTCTTTTGCTTCCGCTATTATTCCACTTTTGGATTTTGTAATGTGTATGTACAAGATTTACCCCCAGTTATGTAATTTAACTTTAGTTCATTACTTTGTGCATTGATACTCGTGTTGTTGGTACGCGATACTGGGCTACTGATCCAGGGAACCGGTATCGGATGCGTACAGGCACCGGGTCTGAAGCTAAGGGTTCGATCCCGTCGATCGAATTTTTTTTAGATTCAGATTTTCGGTGTCGAGGCTTCTGTTGCTATACGGTGCTATACGCCACAGTAGACGGCGTACAGTACAGTATAGGAAGAGGGGTCCTCACAAAGAGCCCATATGTCCTTGTCCGTCCAATCAAGATAATAACTTCGGAAGAAATATTCTTTGGAATATTATTTTTTCTTTCTCAGTTATTAGTCTTTCCCTCTTCGGTGTATTTTCCGAAAGCCTGTTTCCTTTTGTGTAATCTTTGATCTAATCCGTTCAAGTTCCTAATTTCATCTAAGCCGTTGTGCCCAATGATATTTGTTCTTAATTTGGAGTTTTACTTGATTTATCTTTTGAATTGGGTTGTATTTGCTTCTTCTTTAATCGTTAGACGAGTCGTCCGGAAGTCGTTCTACGGAGCTGAAGGGCAAGGAAGTGAGGATTGAAGATCGAGGATCAAGAATCAAGGATAAAGAGTAAAAGAACAATAAAAATTGCAAGGGCCAGGCAAATTGTGCTTTGACCATATTGATCCTATGTTTCAAATTATTGCATGCTAGTTTAAGTTAAACTGATTTCAAATAATTTGGGATTAGATATGTGACGAGTACCCATACCATGGGTACCCCCATCAGCCCGGTACCACGAGCGGGCTGATCCGTCTCTACAAAGGCCCAGCACCAGCGACAGGTACGCGGGCCGCAGAGTTGGGCCGCGCCCTGGTCGGAGCCGACCTCAGACGGTCGGCAGCCCGACCCCTTCCGTGCGGTCAGTCCGCTCCACCGGCGCTCGAACGAGCAGGGCCCACGCCGATGTTAGACAACCGCCCCGTGCCCACGACATCGCCCGGCGTCCGCGCCAGGTTAGGTGGCGCCTTCCCGAGGCTGTCAGAAGGGTCACCAAAGAAGTCAAGCCCCCATCCCGTCATCTGACACGCCGCAGAGGGAGGCGTCCTCCCTCGAAGTCACGCAAAGGTCAAGCACCATTAAAACCACCGAAGTTGACAGGTACACAGAACAGCACGTCATCCTGACAGACCAGCGGAAGACCGCTCACCGCTGGACTACCAACCCGGCGTGGGGTAGGAAGAGGTCGGACGACAAGACGGAGACCAGATTCCAAGGCAGACAGTACCCCTTCCTCTTTTTCTCCCCCGAAACTTCCGTGTAAACCGGTCGTCTCCAGGTATATAAGGAGAGGCAGGAGCGGGGAGATAGAGATAGAGAGATAAAAAAAGACGGCATTCTAGGCCACGACTGAACAACCCACCGAGACTAGCTCTCGTTGTATTCTCGCGGTAATTGTTCGACGCAAAGAGCAATACGCCTTGACCGAGCGAACTGGAGTAGGGACGTTCAGCCCGAACCAGTATAAACACCTGACTTCTTGAGTCGACCATTCGGGGAGAGGGAGCGCGCGACCCCCTCCAACCAGAAATTCGTATTGCCGGTGCACGAAACACCGACAGTTGGCGCGCCAGGTAGGGGTATCGCGCGTCATCACCGCATCCTCCTTCGGATTCCCATCTCCCTCCCCGATGGCTTCTTTTTCTCGCGATGACTCGCCGACATCGAGGGGCTGGATTCGCTTCGGTGCCCTCGACTTCATCGTCACCGCAGCGGGGGAGCTCGTTCTCGTCCCCGTTGCCTTCCGAGACCGGGCGCCCTCCACGAGCTTGGACGCAGTCGCCGATGTTCTCGGCAACCTCCGCCTCGAGGCCCCGGCGTGGGCCTCGCAGGCGGTCCCATCGCGCACCAGCGTCACCTTCGACAACGCTATGCGCGATCCACGACGGGCAATAATCTCGCCCTCCGCGAGCTCTCGGCTCGTGGCCATGACTGGCTACGCGCCTACCTCTCTCCACGACCTGCTGGGGGACTCCTCCAGCCACAGCTCCAGCTCCGATAGGGAGCACCCCCCGCGCAGGGTGTACTCTCGAGAGTGCAACATGGCGGGTGCGGCGGAGCCATTCTCCACCCCCGCAACCCTCGGGACCCTCCTCCTTGGCAGGCGCTGGCAGAAGAGTCCCGGCGGAAGACGGCGCAGACCATCGGCGTTGCCTCGCCGACCTCCAAAGAATAGCCAAGAGCCGGAGGCCCTAAGGCCGAGGTCGACAAGCTCCAGGCCGACCTGGAGCAACGTCACTTGCCAGCCGGTTGCCTTCGGGCGCACACACAAGGCCAGTGCACCAAAGAAATGGCCGAGGGAACGAGCGATCTTCCGTTCTTCCCCCACGCCAACCAGAACATCGCCGCGGCAGCTATGTTGCTCCGCGGGTTACCTGAGCCGATGGACCCGAAAGCCAGGGCTACCTACCAGAACCTCCGGGGGCTGGTTGAGCGTGCTGCCGTGCAGCACGCCCAGGGTTCCGACTCCCGACACTCGGGTGCAAAGTCGGGTCGTCTCGGCCACTCCCCCTCGCGGGGTCGTCAGAGCTTAGCCAAGACGGCCCCACTCCAGGAGCTCCCCCAGGCATCGCGCACCCCGGTGCGCCACCGACTGGGGGACAACCGTGACCTTCGCGCCACCCTCGACGCGTGGAGGAGAGTCGCCGACATGGCGGCATCATCTCAGGTTGCGGATAGCAGGCGACGCAACCACCCTGACCCGGGCTTCGACGGCCCCGGGCCACGCGCGTTCACCCTCGCCGTCCGCAACGCCAACTTCCCGGCCAGGTTCTGGGCTCCGACCAACATAGCCAAGTACACAGGGGCGACAAACCCCAGCAGTGTGGTCGGAAGACTAAGCTCGCTCTTTGGGCCGGGGAGCGATCGACGACTGCTCGTCATCCAAGACTCTCCCCATCTATCTCGCAGACTCCGCTCGAGCCTGGCTCGAGTACTTACCCGCGGACACCATCGGCTGCTGGGCCGACCTGACGAATCTCTTCGTCGAGAACTTCCAGGGCACGTACAAACGCCCTGGCAACTCCTGGGACCTGAAGAGCTGCAAGCAGTAGCCGGGGGAGACCCTCCGGGACTACATCCGCCGCTTCTCCTAGCAGTGCAACGAGCTCCCCGACATCCGTGACGCCGACGTCGTCGGGGCGTTCATCTACGGCACCACTTGCGAGGCTCTGGTCCACAAGTTGGGCTGCGCAAAGCCCCGGACCACCAAGGAGCTTCTCGACATCGCCACCAACCATGCCTCTGGCGAGGAAGCCGTGGGGGCCATCTTCGAGAGGAAGGTGGCCCGCAAGACGTCCGGATCCGAGGCCGGCGCCCCTTCCGACCGCTCCAGCAAAAAGAAACGGAAGGGGAAGCAAGGCCGCGAAGGCCATATGGTCGCCGCCGCCGACCGCCCTGCCAAGCAGCAAACGCGGCAGACGCCCGACCGATTCGAAAGGTTGATGGATAGTCCGTGCCCGAACCACAACTACCCCGTCAAGCACAAGTATCAGGACTGCGAAGTCCTGAAACGGTTTCTCTCCGGGAACCCCACGACGTCGCGGGGAAAGGGGAAGAAGCGCGACCCGACGCCCGACGATGGGGAAAAGGGTGATAAGGCGACCGACGAGTTCCCACAGCTGGACGGTTGCCTCATGATCTTCGGAGGGGCAGAGTGCTACGCCGACAAGCGTCGGTTGAAGCTCGCTCACCGCGAGGTCCACACGGCGGCTCCCGCCGTACCCAGCTACCTGAGGTGGTCGGAGTGCCCGATCGCCTTCGATCGGACCGACCACCCCGACCACGTCCCGCACCCAGGACGCTACCCGCTCGTTGTCGACCCCATCGTGGGGACGAAGCGCGACCAAGGTGCTCATGGATGGTGGCAGCGGTCTCAACATCATGTATGTCGAGACCTTGGACGCCCTGGGGGTCCCCCGCACCGCCCTTCGGCCGAGCAAGGCGCCTTTCCACGGGGTCATTCCGGGCCAGCAGGCCCATCCGCTCGGGCAGGTCGACCTGCCCGTTACCTTCGGGAGCCCGGACAACTTCCGCACCGAGAGCCTCGTCTTTGAGGTCGTGGATTTTCCCGGCTCTTACCACGCCATCTTGGGGAGGCCGTGCTACGCAAAGTTCATGGCGGTCCCCAATTACACCTACCTCAAGCTGAAGATGCCAGGGCCACAGGGTGTCATCACCGTGGCCGCGTCTTTCCAGCTTGCTTACAACTGCGAACGGAGCAGTTGTGAACTTGCCTCGGCGGTCGTCGCTTCCGCTGAGCTCGCCCGACTCCAGGAGAGGGCCCCTGAATCCGCCCCCGACTCCAGCAAGTCGGGGTCAAGTTCCTTCAAATCCGCGGAGGACACGAAGGAGGTCGCGGTTGATCTCGAAGATCCCGCCAAGGCCGTACGGATTGGGGTCGCCCTCACAACCAAATAGGAAAGCGCGCTCGTCGACTTCCTCCGAACAAACCGAGACGACTTCGCTTGGAGACCCTCGGACATGCCGGGAGTTCCCAAGGAAGTCGCCGAGCACTCTCTCAATATCCAACCGGGCTCCAGACTGGTCACCCAATGACTGCGCCGCTTCGACGAAGAGAAGCACCGGGCCATTGGGGAAGAAATCGCCAAACTTTTGGCCGCTGGCTTTGTAAAGGAGGTGCGCCACCCTGAGTGGCTCGCCAATCCCGTTCTTGTAAGAAAAAAGTCGGGGCAATGGAGAATGTGTGTTGATTATACGAGCCTCAACAAGGCCTGTCCGAAAGACCCGTTCCCGTTGCCTCTCATCGACCAAGTCGTGGACTTCACCGCCGGGTGTGAGTCCGTTTCTTTTCTGGATGCCTACTCGGGCTACCACCAGATTGCGATGAAAGAGTCCGACCAGCTCGCGACCTCCTTCATCACTCCGTACGGCTCGTACTGTAACGTCACGATGCCCTTTGGTCTGAAAAATGCAGGCGCAACATACCAGCGATGTATGCAGACGTGTTTTTCAGACCAAATTGGCCGTAACATCGAGGCCTACGTCAACGACGTCGTTGTCAAGACTAGGAGGGCCGAGGACCTCGTCACCGACCTGGAGGAGACTTTTGCGAACCTTCAACGGTTTCACATAAAGCTCAACCCCGAGAAGTGCGTCTTTGGGGTTCCAAAAGGGAAGCTGCTCGGCTTCATCGTCTCCGAGCGCGGCATCGAAGCCAACCTCGACAAAATTTCCGCCATCATGAGGATGGGGCCGATCAGCAATCTGAAGGGGGTTCAGAGGCTGATGGGGTGTCTCGCGGCCCTGAGCCGCTTCGTGTCCCGCCTCAGCGAATGGGGGATGCCACTCTACAAGCTGATGAAGAAATCCGACCGCTTCTGCTGGACCAAAGAAGCTCAGGAAGCCCTCAGTCGACTGAAGGCATTTCTGACTTCGCCTCCGGTGTTGGTTGCCCCGGAACCACAAGAGCCGCTCCTCCTCTATGTCGCCGCCACGACCCAGGTCGTCAGCGCGGCGCTCGTCGTCGAGCGAGCGGAAGAAGGACGTATCTTCAAGGTACAAAGGCCGGTCTACTTCGTCAGCGATGTGCTCTCCGAAACAAAGGTTCGGTACCCCCAAGTACAGAAGCTGTTGTATTCAGTGTTCATCTCCAAGAGGAAGCTGGTCCACTACTTCGACCGGCACCCCGTCTCCGTGGTGACCTCGTCACCCCTCGGAGAGATCGTCCACAACCGCGACGCCACCGGAAGGATCGCCAAGTGGGCCCTTGAGCTCAACGGCCTCGACATATCGTACGTCCCTCGGACGGCGATCAAGTCGCAGGCCTTGGCTGACTTCGTCGCCGAGTGGACCGAAGCGCAAGTCCCACCGGTGGTCAATGACCCCGAATACTGGACAATGTACTTCGACGGGTCCTACACCAAGAACGGAGCTGGCGCGGGGGTCGTCATCATCTCCCCACTCGGCAACAAGCTCCTGTACGCCATCCGACTGCTTTTCGACGCCACCAACAATGTTGCCGAGTACAAAGCCCTCGTGAACGGTCTTCAGATCGCCGCCGACCTCGGCGCTCGACGGCTCTACGTCCACGGCGACTCCAAACTGGTCGTTGACCAGGTGATGAAACCCACTGAGCCTCGCGACGCTCGGATGGCTGCCTACTGCCTGGAGGTCCACAAGCTTGAGGAGAGGTTCAAGGGGTTCGAGCTCCACCACAGTTACCGCCGCTACAATGGAGAAGCTGACTCCCTCGCCAACCTCGCCTCCAGCAAAGGGCCGGTCCCTCCCGGAATCTTCGTTTCCGACCTCCACAAGCCATCCATCCGGTTGGATCCGAGCGCTGAGGGCCCAGCCGACCCCCTAAAAGCGGATGCTCCGGCCGACCTTCGGACGGACTCCCACCCGCCTGGGTCAGATCTTGGTGTCCTGAACGTCGAGACCGACTGGAGGCAACCCCTCATCGACCGGTTGACGGACGGGTCACTCCCCGCCGATACCACCGAGGCTCGACGCCTCGCTCGGCGGGCCAAGTCTTTTGTCCTAGTCGACAATACCCTCTACAAGAGGAGCCCATCGGGAATCCTTCAGAAGTGCATCCCGGCCGACCAAGGGAAGCACCTTCTGCTCGACATCCACGGCGGGGTCTGCGGGCACCACGCTGCGCCGCGATCCCTAGTAGGAAAGGCCTTCCGACAAGGTTTTTACTGGCCGGCCGCCGTGGCGGACGCAACGCAAATCGCCCGCACCTGCGAAGCATGCCAATTCTTCGCCAGGCAGACGCGCCTGCCCGCGCAAGCCCTGCAGACAATCCCCATCATGTGGCCCTTCGCGGTATGGGGACTCGATCTGGTCGGGCCTTTCAAGAAGGCGCCCGGGGGCTTCACACATCTGCTCGTCGCCGTGGACAAGTTCACGAAGTGGATAGAAGCAAAGCCTTTGGCGACAATCACCTCCATGCAGGCGGCAAGCTTCTTTCGCGACATTGTCTACCGCTTCGGGGTCCCAAACTCCATTATCACCGATAACGGAACGCAGTTCACGGGGAAGGAGTTCCTCGAGTTCTGTGACAACTTCAACATCCGGGTCGACTGGGCAGCAGTTGCACACCCTCACGCAAACGGTCAGGCCGAACGGGCCAACGGTATGATCCTCCAAGGACTCAAGCTGAGAATCTTCAGTCGACTGAAGAAGTTCGCGGGAAGGTGGGCCGCCGAGCTGCCCCCCGTTCTTTGGAGCCTGCAGACCACACCGACGCGATCGACCGGGTTCACGCCTTTCTTCCTGGTGTTCGGAGCGGAGGCCGTCCTCCCGACCGACCTCGAGTACGGCGCGCCGAGAGTGCAGAACTACGACGGCGCGCGGGGGCTGGAGGCGCAGCAAGACGACCTCGACCAACTCGACGAAGCACGAGACGTCGCGGTCTTGCGGTCAGCCAAGTATCAGCAAACTCTGCGCCGGTACCACAGTCGGCTGGTTCGCGGCCGGTCGTTCGAAGTCGGCGACTTGGTGCTACGCCAAGTTCAGTCCACGAAGGGCAGGCACAAGCTCTCTCCGCCTTGGGAGGGCCCTTTTACCGTCGCAGAAGTCCTCCGACCCGGTACTTTTCATCTCAAAGACACTGAAGGAAATCTCGTCACGAACGCTTGGAACATAGAGAAGCTGAGAAGGTTCTATCCGTAGCCAGCCTCTCTCCTCTTTGTACTGCTCGAAAAAATACTTGAACAAAGAAAGCCGCAGCGGTCGGACGACCGACCGGGTGGTCTCTCTCTCCCTCTCTTTTTGAATCTCTCCCGTTTCGCTGACCCCAAGCACTACGACCTCCGCCCCGGAAGCAGAGGTCCCGAAGTAGTACTCTACGGGTCACGCAGTCCGCGAATGCGAGGGCGACCGACTTGCAGCTGGTCGGGGCATTCCATTCCGTCGCACAAGCTCGCACTAAGCGCCACCTTGAACCTACGCCTGACCCCTTGCGGTCCCTAAAGGCTGCGGTTATCGGCGAGCACGAAGGCGAAACCTTAAGGAAGAAGAAAAACGGGGAGCAAACCGAGACAAAGGAAAAGCACGATCATTTTATTCATTTACAGGAGGAGCATCAGTCCCACCGGCGAAGCGTCGCTCACCAAGGTCCCTTCACTCGGCAAATGCACGGTACTCCTCCTGGTGCGCGCCCAGCCAGCCAAACGACGCGTGACATCGCTCAGTCAGCGCCTGGACCAGTGGCGCCCTCACCTCCCACAGGTGAGGAATGCCCACGATAAGGACGCCAACTCGCCGTGCATCCCCGGCCACAGCCTCGGCCTCAACCTCCGCCACCACCTGCAGCCAGGCACGCTCGCCGCCTACCTCCCCTCGGAGCTGTGTGTAGCGGTCCGCCATGGCGCGTGAAGGAAGCTTGGCTAGTGAGAGTCCTGATGAAGCCCGCGAAGACGCCAACGCGTCTCCCTTTATAGCCCGCGACGCAGAAGACGAAGCGCCTCGAGTCGCGACGGGAAGCGAGAGCCAAGGCGTCTGACACCAATTCCGAAATCGGCACGGTCCTCCAGGCGAGTTAATCCAGCCTTATCCCGAAAAGTTCCCCTTCTTTCGATTTTTTTGCGCGCCTGCCCCAGGCTCAAACGGTGCGCGGCGACTACTCCTCTAGTCCCCACGCACCACTCAGGGGGTTGCTTACGACCTCAAGGGTCGGTGACCTAGATCGATAACCCGACCGACCGAGCTACCTTCCTCATAGTAACCTCTTCGACCCAAATGCTGCAGCCTACGCCCCCGCGGCTACGGCTTCGAAGTAGCACTTTGCGGAAGAGGGAAGCTACTCGAGCAAGAGGCCAAGGCCGGTCGGGACCTTTCAATTTGGGTCAGCAGACCGACCGAGCGAGCGATCTACTTTACCTAAATCGATAACCCGACCGACCGAGCTACCTTCCTGAGCAAGAGGCCAAGGCCGGTCGGGACCTTTCGATTTAGGTCAGCAGACCGACCGAGCGAGCGATCTACTTTAACCCAGGTCAACCCCCGACCGACCAAACAATCTTCCTCGCGGTGATTTCCTCAACCCGAACGCTACAGCCTACGCCTCCGTGGCTACGGCTCCAAAGTAGCATTTCGCAGAAAAAGGGAGTCGCCCGAGCAGAAGATAGCTTGGTCGGTCAGGGCAGTCCGACCTGGGGCACTACTAAAAGACATACGAGTTGCTGACCTAGGCCGTAACTCGACCGACCAAGCTATCTTCCTCGCGGCGATTTCCTCGACCCAAGTGCTGCGACCTACGCCTCCGTGGCTACGGCTTCAAAGCGGCACTTTGTGGGGGAAAGGAGTCCTCCAAGCAAGAGAAACTAGTGTCGGTCAAAATGCTCCGACTTAGGCCAGCGTTCCAACCGACCAAACAGGAACTTCGCGGAGGAGGCAGTCTGAACTAAGCAAGTTCGATGCCGTTCCAAAGCACATTTCCCCTGCGAAGCAAGCGCTCTAAGTCGCTTGTCTCATCCCGTGTCCTCTTCCGATGTAGTTGGCACAACACCTACGCTCTCGGGGCACCCCCGCGGGTCCTGTAGCTACGGTCGTAAGATTGTCCATCGCACAGAAGAAGCACGAGATAGGTAGGCAAAACTTAAAGCAGCCCGACAGGTCGGGTCCGTTTGCGATAGTTATGTTCCTTACATATACTGCAAAAATAAAAAGCAAAGAAAGCTAATCATCTCCTTCCCCTCGGTGGAGGATATCCCGCGGCGAGATCCGGTTGGCGATCTCCTGGGCACACGGGTCGACTTGGGCCATAAACGCCTCAACTTCTTCATCGCTCCGATCGGTGGCAACGCCGCTCCCGACCGCCTCAAGGTCGACACCGTCATAGTAAGAGATGGTGTTAACCAGGGCCGAGGAAGCGCCAAGCACCGTCGCCTCCCGCATCGACGCCTCGACATGCTCCGGGACCCTCCCAAGTATAGCGGAGATGGCACTAGGGCCCGGAGTAATCCCAAACAGCCGGTCGCAGATGGCCCGGCTGGCCACCCGGAGGGTCGTCAGCTCGACCGTCGTATCGGCCGCATCCCTCTCCGCCACCCGCTTGTCCAAAAGGGCCGAGTCTCGCGACTCGACCGCCGCGTCCCGCTGCTCCACCGCCGCCCTTCGCGACTCCAGCATGTCGCTAAGGTCCTTCCGCAGCTCTGCAAAGACAAAACAGTGTCAGAAGACGCCCGCTACAACAACCACCGAGAGGTGGGACTACTCACCGGTCACGGAGGCCTCCTTGGCGCGAAGCTCCTCCTCGGCCTTGGCACGCGCTTCCCGGTCAGACGCAAGCTCCCCCCGAGCAAGGTCTCGCTCGCCACGCAGCTGGTCGGCCTCCCTTCGGGCCAACTCGCATTCCTCTCGGAAGCGAGCGGCCTCCGCCCGAGCGGACTCCTCTGCGCAGACCGCAGAACTCTTGGCCCTTTCGGCCTCCGCCAGGGCCGACCTGGCCCTCTCCCCCTCGTCGGTCAACGACTCCGCAAGTCGCTGAGCCTCTCGCAAGGCTTCAGTAACTTCCCCCAGCCGCTGACCGGCCGCGGCGGCCTTCCCTTGCTCGGTAACGAGCGCCCTTTGGGCGTCGCGCAGCTCTCCCTCCACGATACTCCCCTGGCTGCGCAAACGCCGGAGGAAGCTTGACTTGTCCACCGCCCGGGATATCAGACGCTGCAAGTAAATTGCCTGCCCGGTCAGTCTCCTTTTCGTTCAAAAATCTGCAAAGGACGAACCCCCGTCAGTCTTACCGATCCGGCCGGGCGGGACTCCTGAACGATGGACCTCATCGCCCTGGAGGAAGCGTCAACGGTGTGGAGGAGGTCGGTGCGGATCCTCCCCATCTCCTTCTCCACTTCCCTCTCGCACCGCTCCAGAGTGTTCCAGTCCCCGCGTTCCGCCTCATCGTCCAAGACGAACGCCGGCTCTCCGGACGGGTCGCCGCTGCCAGTCAGTCACGGCGGTCGGCGCCAAGGCTGCCCGCATCCCGCCCTAACGGAACATCCACAAAGCCGGTTATGGTCCTCTGCGGTGCTCGAACCGCCTAGCGGCGATCGCCACGCCGGGCGGGCAGGATTTCACCGACTTCCCGGTCGGCGCTGGGGAGCGGGCCTGGCAGGACTTCTCCCACCGGTGTCACGGCCGGCAACGGCCCCGGCGCTCCCCCCGCCGGCGGCGTCACTTCAACAACGGGCTCCGCCGTGGGAAGCGCACCCGCGGGACCCTCACTCCCGACGATCATCACCGCGGCCCCCGCTGGCGGGGGCGGAAGTGTGCGACTTCTCACTCCCGAGGTGGGGCTCAGCGCCCTTCCTACACTGGAGTGCCCCCTGCACGCGACGGCCAGTCAAGAACCGAACAAAAGAAACACAGGCAAAGGACCGGTCGGGGGACGCACAAGGCACTTACCGTGAAGAGCGAGTGAGTAGCGCCTGACGCGCCCTTTTCGTCGGGCCCCTGCGAGGGGGCGTGCGAGATCTCCGCCTCCTCAAAACGAACCCCACGCTTGCGGCGTCGTCCTCAGAATCGCGGGCACCGACCCCGTGGTCGGAACCCACGTCGGAGCCGCCCAAGTCGCCCCCGGCGCTCGGGCCCCCCTCGCTCGACGCGAACTCCTCGTCGTCGTCGCTCAGGGTCTCGTCGGAGACCTCTTCACCTCGCGCGGCCCGATCCGCGGGCTCCTTCCTCTTCCGCGCCTTCGCGGCCTCCTTCTCCGCCCTCCGCGCCTGGAGGGTGGCGTCGTGCTGGTCCGCGATGAGGTGCGCCGCGGCTCTTGCCTCCTTTTCTCCTGGGAGCAAGGCCCGGGAGACCATACCGCCGAGCCCCTGCGAAAGCGCACTCGGGTAAGTGGGCGGGGGAGCAAGAGAAGAAAGAGCCAGAAAGAAGGAACCACCTGACGTACCAGGTTCTGCGGGTTCTGCGCCGAAAACGGCGCGGGCGTCTCGCCCACCACTTCGGTATCGTCCACGCCGGTGACCGCAGTCACGCGCGCGAAGACCTCCGACCCAGGGAGCTCCACCGAAGACAACCTCATGGGGTCGGACACTCCGGTGTACTCGAACATGGGGCGCAACCGATCCCTAAAGGGTTGGACGCGCCTCTCCATGAACGTGCGGTTGACCACCTCGCCTGTCAGGCCTCGTCACTTCAGATCCTCGAGCCGCTCGAGGATCACCTCCACCTTCTTCCGGTCCTTCGAGTCGGGACCCCAAGTCCAGCGGGGGCTCTGCACCGGCGGGTTGTCGCTGAAGGCCGGGGCGCTGTTGCTAAGGTTCTGAACGTAGAACCACTCGCTGTGCCACCCCCGGTTCGACGACGGCAGCTTCACGTCAATGTAGTACCGCTTGCGGCCGGGACGCAGTTGGATGGCCAGGGCGCCAAGGAGACTGGCGGCGTCCGACGACGGCCGCGCAAAGAAGAAGTGATGCCAGAGCCCCCAGTGGGGCTCGATCCCTAGGAAAGCCTCGCACAGCGTGATGAAGATCGCGATGTGGAGGACCCCGTTTGGGTTCAAGTGGTGCACTTCCCCCTGGTAGAAGTGCAGCAGCCCGCAGACGAACGAATGGAGCGGGAGGCCGAATCCACGCTCATGGAAGGCAGCCTACACGACGATCTCCCCATCACCCAGCACGGGGGTCACGGTCCCGGCCGGCGGCACCCGCTAGCCAGACTCGTCTCGCGGAGGGAGGAATCCCTTCCTCTCCAAGCCAATAAAGCGGCCGGCCGCAGACGAGTGCGGAACTGTAGGAACGGATATGGCGACTAGAGGGGGGGTGAATAGATGCCGAATAAAAATTCAACCGACTTTTGCAAATTAACGAATTCAAACCCTCTTCGCAGCGGAAAGTCCTTCTACTAGTTCAATATGACTTTAATCACCTAGTAGAAGCACCAAAAAGAACCTACACAAAGCCTTAATCAAGGAACCAAAGTTTTTCCAAAAATTTCAGTCTCGGGCGGCACTACCGCTCTCTGGGGGCGGTACTACCGCAGGTCACGTGAACAGTAAAATCAGCACGATTTCAAAAACGAAAACATGCATAACTTTTGATCCGTTGATCCAATTGATCCCAAATTTTGAACGTAGTTTCCTTAGACTATCTAGGTTCTATCCCAATCAAAGATTAAAGAAATTGGATGCAAAAAGATCACGAATTTCAGTTTGATCTACTAAGAGGTAAGAACCGAGCAAAACCCTAAAAACTGAAAATTCGATCAAACAGACCAATAGAAAGGATCCAAATCAATCACGTGATGATCCTTGATGTTCTAGCAATCTAATTCAGGAATCACTTGAACTAGAACAACTCAAATCACAAGATTGAAAGAAACATCCAAAAGCAAGAAAGAAAATCAAGAGCAAACATGAATTGACATCGGAGATTGCCCAAAGTTTGATCCTTTACTCCTTTTGATGGATTACACAACCCTTCATAGAAGGAGGACAGCACCAAACCCTAACTCCTCAAAAGTTAGAACCCTAAAAACTTTCTCTCTTGTCAAAACCCTAAAAACCCTTAGGTTCTAAACCCCTAGAACCTATTTATATAAGACCCACCAGCCTTGACCACATTACAAGGCCAACACACATCCGACTCGAGTCCGACTCGAGTCCAACACACACCCGACTCAACCGTCCAAGTCTTTATGCATCCGAACTCCTGTCGGACCACCTAGCTTGCGACCCGCATTGAATCGTCTCAACTCCATTCATTGATCATGCACCTTGATCCTCTTCAATGCATCCTCACGACATCATTACCGTCACGGACCTCACCTCCTCCCTGAGCCTAGTCCTGGTCGTCGCTGACCTACATCGAACCTGATCCTGCACATCAATAAACGAAAAACTTTTCCGAGCACAAGTCTTTCTCACTTGACTCACATTATCTCAAAAACATCATGATGCATCACATATGTTCATACCCTAACATTATGCATGCATCAAATAATCAAAATCAACAAATTCATCAAAACTCGACAAAACCGGCACTACCGCTTTTACACTTGCGGTACTGCCGCTTTCACATTTTCATCAACCAAAACTTATAAACTCAGTTTCAAATCAACATTTACTCAGCACCAAAAACTTTCCTTTGTCAATAACTTATCATAAACCAATGGGAGCACCACACATGGTCACTCAGGAACCAACGACATCTCCGATGCGGGCAAGGAGACGGGGCGTGGCGCAAGGAAGCAGGGAGATCTTTTCCTTCCCTTGTGGTTTTTTCCCTTTTTTGCAGAGAGCACAAGCAGTCGCCTCCCTCCTCGCGCCGCCCTCACCTTCCTTTATAGGCATTGGGCGGGAACAGACGCCTCTTCGCGCCCAACCAGCAACTCCTCGCGCGAACCAACGCGGTCGCCGACCGTCCGCCTGCCACCTCGGCCACTGCTTCGGTAACGCGCCGCATCCCATTTAATTCCCACCGAGCAATAACTGCTCTGACAGGCGTATACCGCCTACACAGACGCCAGACAAGATTACAAACCACGCCGCGAATCGGACCAAGCGCCCGGAAAAAAGGTACAATGGCCCATCAGCCGCCCGGCCCGGATAAAGAGATACTTTCGGCTCGCACTGAGGCCCGGACTGCGGTTGGGGTTACGAAGGCCAAGTCCAATGATCGAATCAAGCCGCCAGACGTAAAAACAGAGTAAGGGGCGGGCCAGGGTGAGCTCCCAGGGAGCCTCCAGTTGGGTCGGCAGACGACCCAATCACCCTAACCCGCATCCGAGACCATACCTCACACTCTCCTGCGGAGCTCATCGATGAGTAGCGGCCACCGGCCCGAAGTTGGCGACGACCCAGAGCCCGACACGGACCGAGTAAGGAAAGGTTCTCATGGGACGCCTTACTGGCCTGACGCCCACGCCGACCCACGTCCGCTGGGAACGATCCCCTCAAGGGAGATCGCCAAGGTTCCACTCGGATTTCCGTTAGAAGCTTGCATGGGCACCTGCTCAAACCGACGAAGGTAAACACGCTGCTCGCCGCTCGACTTCTGACTCCACACCGCGGGCCAAACCAGAGTCCGGGTAAGCCCTCGACCGGCTCTCCGACCCGCCGGGCTAAGACTCCACTGGAAGCGCCACAAGACCGGCAACTTGACCGACGCAGCCAGCAGCCAGGCTGTGCCGACTAAACCACCGCCGATCTCCTGGTCGGCGGACCGCCTCGACCGGGTAAACCCCCGACCGGCTCTCCGACCCGCTCGGGGGCTACACCCACCGGGTGCGCTCACGCGCACCCCGTCTCTTCGGAAGGAGCGATTCCCAACTAGCCGCTCTGACCAGATTGTGCCCATCGACCCCGGCGCTACGTCGACCTCGTCAAAACCCCCGACTGGCTCTCCAACCCGGACGGGGGCTCGGGGGCTACTGACGAGTACCCATACCATGGGTACCCCCATCAACCCGGTACCACGAGCGGGCTGATCCGTCTCTACAAAGGCCCAGCACCAGTGACAGGTACGCGGGCCGCAGAGTTGGGCTGCGCCCTGGTCGGAGCCGACCTCAGACGGTCGGCAGCCCGACCCCTTCCGTGCGATCAGTCCGCTCCACCGGCGCTCGAATGAGCAGGGCCCACGCCGGTGTCAGACAACCGCCCCGTGCCCACGATATCGCCCGGCGTCCGCGCCAGGTTAGGTGGCGCCTTCCCGAGGCTGTCAGAAGGGTCACCAAAGAAGTCAAGCCCCTGTCCCGTCGTCTGACACGCCGCAGAGGGAGGCGTCCTCCCTCGAAGTCACGCAAAGGTCAAGCACCATTAAAACCACCGGCCGACAGTACACGTACAAAGACGTCATCCTGACAGACCAGCGGAAGACCGCTCACCGCTGGACTACCAACCCGGCGTGGGGTAGGAAGAGGTCGGACGACAAGACGGAGACCAGATTCCAAGGCAGACAGTACCCCTTCCTCTTTTTCTCCCCCGAAACTTCCGTGTAAACCGGTCGTCTCCAGGTATATAAGGAGAGGCAGGAGCGGGGAGATAGAGATAGAGAGATAAAAAAAGACGGCATTCTAGGCCACGACTGAACAACCCACCGAGACCAGCTCTCGTTGTATTCTCGCGGTAATTGTTCGACGCAAAGAGCAATACGCCTTGACCGAGCGAACTGGAGTAGGGACGTTCAGCCCGAACCAGTATAAACACCTGACTTCTTGAGTCGACCATTCGGGGAGAGGGAGCGCGCGACCCCCTGCGACCAGAAATTCATATTGCCGGTGCACGAAACACCGACAATATGTGACATCACAGGATGTGACATTATGGAAAGTGACATCTCAGAATATGACTTTATAGAATACGTCATTACGACATGACTTAATATCGTGTTTTTTTGGGCTTTTCCGGGTGTTTGGGCCTCTCCGGGGGAGTTTGGGCTTAGCGGGAGCTAGTTTGGGCCTTAGGGGGATGAAGTGGGCTGTTGGTGGGGGAGTTTTTGGGCCCATGGGGGAAAGAATTCTGCCAAAACCCACCCCCATGCGCCAACCCCATCCCTTGTGCACCCCCCAACCCTTCCCCCTAACCCTAGCCGCCCCTTGCCCCCTTGCGCCTCCGCCCTTGCCCCTCCCCACCTTGTGCCTCACCTCTCCCTCCCCTAGCCAGCCCTAGCACGGATTCAACCCCTCCTTGATGCCACACCCTCCCCCTCCGTTGATCTCTCTGTTGGGAAGCTTCGCAACCGAGAGGATCCGACGGATTTGGAGTGTGAAAGGAGATTGAGGCCGGGAGGAGAAAGTTTTCGTCGTTCGAGTGGTTCTTCGAGGGAGGTAAGTGTTGGTAGATCCTTTTGTTGGGTTATGATGCTGGTTAGAAAGGAGATTCCATGATTAAAGTTCATGTTTAGGTGCTGTTCCTAGATGAGATTAGGGAAATTTAAATGTTGTCCCACGTTCTGTCCTCGGGCAGATTTGCACTCTGGCCTAGGGCTTGAGTTTTGGGAATTTTAGAGGCATTTCCTGATCGACCGTTTGTTACGGAACTTGTAGGTAATCCAATTACCTTTCAATGGGCACCAAGAACGTGAAATTCCATTCATCCTTTTAAAAGTTATGGCTGTTTTACCGAACGCTGTCAAATCTGTGATGAGATTAGGACAGATCGTGTTCAATTATAGATTAGACAATTTTAGAGGCCGAATCAGTCTTCGCAAATACTTAGAAAAAGTTGGGAAATTTCCTAAGCTTCGAGAAAATGTACTCGTTTACTTGATTTATAGTTTTAGAACTCAAGTTATGCTAGTTGGAAGTCCGCTGTCCCGACGGGACAGATTCTCTATTTTCGGGTTTAGGAGTGGGTTGCGAGGTTATTGTAGATGATCGCTCTTGTACTGTTTTGTGGACAAGTTTTGAGTGTGATGTACCTATGTGCAGGTGGTGTGACCCCGGCAGTGCCCTCAACTTCTCGCCACTCCGTCGCTCACGGTTGAAGGCAAGTGTATTGGGATAGAATTGCGGTTTTTGGGTGACCAACTAGTTGTGTGGTTTTGCTATGTTACTAAATGATGCTCTATGTTGCCATGTTGTTCCTCGCATGTGTTATGATGTTCATGTTTAATTCAAAGATATGCCGTTGTAATATCCCGAGTATTTCTATACTCAAGCCACTGTACATTTGTACTCAAACGCTGTTCAATAATACACTGTGCTTGTGTATTTTCGTGTCTTGAGTGAACATACTTGCTTGGGATCAGAAAGAACCCTTCAACTTAAGTAATTTCGCTCATAAGTAAATTCGAATTAGGTTGGGCAAGTGCCTGTGACCCTATTAACTTCCAAAATACTTTGGGACAATTAGTAATCAACCCTGGAAGCTTTAGCCGTCATGGCCCAAGTTCAAAAGTTCTGGGATGTCCGGAGTATCCGGATCCAACTCCGAATGTCCGGACAAAGTCCGAGTGTCCGGATTGGGCTGGCCGAAGCGGTCCAACCCGGAGTGTCCGGACCAATGTCCGAGTGTCCGGTTAGTGTTATCAAGACCCAACCCGAGTCTCCGGTTGAGTCCGAGAGAGTCCGGTATTGGCGTGGGGTTTTGTATAAAAGTCCCATTTCGTGGCTCCCTTCCATTCTTTCTTCTTCTACTTTGGTTTCCCCACTTCCTTGGTGTTCTCTCCACCACCCCGAGCTCCTCTCCAAATGAGCCACGCCGGGTGACCCTCCCCAGTGACTCCTCCATCTCGGTGTGCTCCTCCCAAGCCGTCATTCCCCATCCTCCACCCGGCGTTGCTCCTCCTCCATCTTCCTTGGAGGTAAGCTTTTCTCTTAGGGTTTGATTCGCGGGATTCTTGGGTTCTAGAGTCGTTCATGGTGGGATTAGGACTTAGGTTTGGATTTGGGAGGCTAGGGTTGAACTTGGATTCTAGGGTTTTGGGTGTAGTGGTTCTAGGGTTGAAAATGGGACTTGGATTAGTGAATGTGGTATGCTAGAGTGGTAGATCGGGTAGTAGTAATGTCGATTTAAGAAGTTGTTGGTGTGAGTTAGAGGTTTGGCGGGTTAGCGACGTTTTCTCGTAGAATCGGCTAGTTCGGAGCTCCTTCCGGTTCGCTTAGGTGTACGAAAGTCGTAGATCGGGTCGCGGTGAAGTTGTAGGGAGTGGTAAGGTCTCCGTCTCCTCGCCGAGTTGGACCAAATGCCCTAGGACCGAGTATCCGGCATATGGTCCGGAGTGTCCGGATTGTCCGGAGTATCCGGACGAAACGGTCCGAGTGTCCGGCCTATCCGGATCGTCCGGATGCAAAACCCGACCGTCCGGTTAGGCCGTTTCGTCCTGGCCGTGTTGTGTTGTCCGAGTGCGTCGCTTCTTCAGGGTTTCTTGGTTGTACTTCATTCTTGTGTATTGCATGCACTTCATGGTGCATTTAGAACTTTCTTTGCTAAGTTGTATTTCTTTCTCGCTGCTTTTGTTGCTTTGACCGATTAGAGGCTAGCGAGTCGGGCATCGACGCGAACAAACCGAGCATCATCCCGTACATCACCGAAGTGCCACAACAAGGCAAGCACCTCCTTAGACCATCTAGAAAACTATATATCTCGATGACTCCTAAGATTTCACAAACCAAATGCATTGTTTATATTCAAGAAATTGCTAGTTTGTGGGAATGGTAGATATACACTGAATTTTTCTTTTCCCTCAAATTAATTACCGGAGATCATTGATAACATTAGTAGGGTTAGACAAATTAATAAAAAGTCAATTGGGTATAATCGATTTAGTAATTTCATACGCTAGACACTGCAATAGAGGTGAGCAAAGTCAGTCCTTACCAAATGCTCAAAATTATGATAAATGTAATTGGTTTTGGAAAAGTTTTGGAAATGTGAATCGTAAAGGTATATTGATAAAAATGTGAAGTGTCTAGTTGGTAATTAGACTTGGCGGGAGGTATAATATGTGCTAGTTAAACATGGTGGCGATTGGTTGGCGAGTTAAGTGGAGTTCCCCGCTTGAGTCACTAGGCAAAAATATAAGGACCGAACTTGTGACGGTTTTTGAATTGAACACCGTGCAACCGCGCAATGCTGGGATGGGGCGGCCTATTCTAGTACTTGAAGTGTGAGGGGATAGCCATGCCTGTTGGTAGGCCGAAGAGTGGACCTTTTCCCTGTGTTGAGCAGTCAAGCGCGGTGTGTGTGTCCTCACGACCCGCCATATGCGCCTTCGTGTGTGCGCTTGTACTTTTGCAGCAGGGAATCGCTCCAGTTCATGTTTGTTGATACAACGGTGTACGCCTTGCTATGGGGTAATGCCGCGGCCAACACCCGCCGTCGTCACGATGAGTATTCCGTGGCCGCCGAGTGGTGGTTGGCCTCTTATCGCCATAGTAGTGGATTTGTCGTCACCGGTCTGGGTGTGGCTATAACCTCAACGATGGGAAAGAATAGATCATTCTTGTATATCGGATACCTCGTGTATCGCGTGTACCTGGATGACAGGATGCAAGTCCGAGTTGTGTTTGGGTAAAGTGCGCAAACTCGCAGAGTATCAAATAATTCTAATCGATTAGCCGTGCTCACGGTTATGAGCAATCTTCTAATCATATCAAGTATAGAGATTTGGTTTGGTTTTGAAAATGAAAATCTATTTCGAGTCGGTATAAAGTATGTGGTGGAATGGTACTTGATGGAATTGTGGATATGTGTATATGATTCTCGATGGGATTATGAGTATGTATGGATGTCGATTCGTATCGATTAAGTACCATGGATGGTGGCAATTGTGGAGCTCGGCTTGTTACGATTATCGTAAATATGTTTTATTCAAACTGCTGTCTTTCAAATTAAGTATTACTTTTCGATGAACTATTTTAAATCCAAATTTTCCGCAATTAACCCAAAGGTAGAAGCTTTATCCTCGTTGAATCAGCCTGCATTTATTTATATTTCCATACACTAAAGTCTTGCGAGTACATACGTGTACTCACCGCTGTCGCTTAACCCTTTTCCACAGAGGAAGGTAATGATGATGTCCCGGATGATGGCGAGCCCCTTTTCTCGCGAGTGTTGCGGCCAGAGTCCCTCCCTCCGGTAAGAGCACGTGGGTGGTCGGGCCCTACCGCTGGTTGTCTTTCTTTTGTTTCCGCTGCCGCTTTACTTCTTTTGGTTTCGTAATGTACTCGTGTAAGGTTTACACCCGCTATGTAATTACCTTAGTTTATCTTTTTCGTGCATTGATACTCGGGTTGTGGAGTACGCTGATATCGGGCTACCGATCCAGGGATAAGATCGATGCGCATGTGCACCGGTCCGGTTAAGGGTTCGATCCCGCCGATCGAATTTTTAGGTTCAGATCTTCGTGTCGAGGCTTCCTGTTGTTATACGGTGCTATACGCTACATGAGACGGCGTCTGATGCAGTATAGGAAGGGGGTCCTCACAGCGTTGGTATCGAGCCATTGACCGCAGGAGGACTTAGTTAGCCTGGACGTTAGACTTAGGGATGATTTTTCTTCTCAAAATTTATTTTGAAGTACAAAACTCTATTTTCAAAGTGTAGAATGCTATTCTTGTCCATTCTATAGCTTTTCGCTTATCTACTCTTCAAAATGAATCTGATCTTAATCCAAATTTCAAAAATTTGTTGCCTTCTTCTATCTTGTTCAAAAGGATTAAGAGGAATGCGGTTTTAGCTAAGAATGGGTTAAGGATAGATGTTTGTGGTTGTAATTAGGGATTATTTGTCGTTTCCCTGAGTTGGTTTTTGAATTGGTTCTTATGCTTCTTTGAATGAATGCTTGTAGTGTGTTTGTGTTCATGAGTGCATCCTTTGGGATCAATCATTCTGCACTTGATTTGCACAGTTAGTTGACTCAACTGTGCATTTCAGGATGCCTCCTCAAGGAGAATAGTCAGGCGCTTTCCAGGTGATGATGCCGAGAGCGTGGCAAAGGCTGATGGGAGCGGGGCCCAACGTCGCGGTCCCTACCGGTGGGTCACCGTTCTGGCCTCGCCTACATGCCCAGAGTGAGGAGCTCCTCCACCTCCTCCTCGCTCCCGATATGGCTGCACTCATGTTGCGGCAGACTCGGCTCATGGAGCCGATGGTCCAGCTGTCCAGTGGGCAAGAATACAGAAGAAGAAGTTAGCCTTGCTGTCGGAGTTCCAAATAACTCGACCGCCGAGCTTTTCTTCACTACAGATCCGATGGAGGCAGAGGATTGGCTTAGCGACATGGAGGGGAAGTTGGAGTTAGTCGGTTGCACCGATGCGGAGAAGGTTCAAGACACCGCCTACTACCTCCAGGGACCGGCAGCCTTCGTGGTGGAGCAGCCTTCAGGGCTGTTCGCCTCGCAGATCAGTCACCACATGGGCAGAGTTCAAGGCGCCTTCGCTCCTTCCATGTTCCAAATGGGCTTGATCGAGATCAAGAAGCGGAGTTCTACGACCTTCGCCAGTGGGTCTATGGCGTTGATGGACTACCTCCACCGCTTCAACCATTTGTCACGCTATGTTGTCGATGAGGTGACCACCGAGGCTAGGAGAGTGACATTGTTCAAGGAGCACCTCACCGAGGAGATCCGCTTCCAGCCACGGCCATGACATTCCTAGCCTGCAGGTCTTGGTGGGCAAGGCCATTAGCATTGAGGATGGCGCCAAGGCGCTTATGGAGAGCCGCAAGCGCAAGTGGGCAGCTTCGGCGGTCGGCCGGCGGACCTTCCAGACTCGCACCTTCACTCGGGCGGCCTCCACCTTTCGGGCCGCCGCCAGAGGTCCTGTGGCTTACCTCCTCGCCCGCCTGCAGTTCGGCATGCACTCACCAAGCCGCCTGGCAGCAGCTTGGGGTCCTAACCCATTTGACCATATCACTTGCTTCGCTGCGCCGAAGGGCCACTTCGCTAGTGCTCGTCTGAAAGCAGCAGAAGCAGCCGACTAGTGGTGCACCAGCCTGGCCCCCAGTGGTCACCTGCGGCGTGGGAGTGGGCGTCAGACGCCTTGCCTCGCAGCTTCAGCCCGGCCATGGTCACCGAATGTAGCCACCGCAGAGGAGGCAAAGCAGCAGCTCAGATGTGGTGTTGGGTACGCGTTATCCGCTCATTCCGCACCGCCCTAGTATTATTTGACTCGAGCGTCGCATTCCTTTATTTATTCACGCTTGTTGCTCAAAGATGAGGTATGTTCTTTGTACCTCGAGAAGTACTTGTTGATCCGTTCGCCTGGGTCTGTTTTGACTGCCGAGCTCGTGAGTCCAGGGGTTAGAATTGAGATCAATGGGGTAGAATTCTGGGGTGATCTCATTAACATTAAGACGTCAGGTCTTGATGTGATTCTGGGTATGGACTGGTTGTCCAAGCATCAAGGGCATATTGATTGTGCCAGGAGATCCATTTCATTAGTCAACCCTGATGGCATTGCTGTCACCTTTTCTTCCGTTCCAGCAGTGCAGCAGCCTTTGCTCAGTGCTCTTTCCGTTACGGGGACCAGTCAGGTGCCGGTGATATGTGAGTACCCCGATGTGTTCCCTGATGAGCTGCCAGGTTTGCCACCTGATCGCGATTTGGAGTTCATCATCGATCTCTTACCTGGCACTTCTCCAATTTCTAAGCGTCCGTACAGGATGCCTGCTGATGAGCTGATCGAGTTGAAGATTCAGCTCAAGGAGCAGTTAGAGAAGGGGTTCATTCGTCCCGCTTCTTCTCCTGGGGCGATCCTGGGCTTTGTTTGTGAAGAAGAAAGACGGCACTCTTCGCATGTGCGTTGATTACCGGTCTTTGAATGAGGTCACTGTCAAGAACAAGTATCCTCTCCCTCGGATCGATGATTTGTTTGACCAATTAGGCGGAGCTCGAGTCTTCTCCAAGATAGACCTGAGATCCGGCTATTTTCAGCTCAAGATCCGCCCGGAGGATATCGTGAAGACCGCATTCACTACTCGCTACGGTCTGTACGAGTACACAGTTGTTTCATTCGGCCTCACCAATGCACCAGCCACCTTCATGAATCTGATGAACAAAGTCTTCATGGAGTTCCTTGATAGGTTTGTAGTGGTGTTCATTGATGACATCCTCATATACTCTAAGGATGATGGTGAGCACGCACTTCACTTACATATGGTGCTTAGCAAGCTTCGCGAGCATCAGTTGTATGCCAAATTCAGTAAGTGTGAGTTCTGGCTCAAGCAAGTGGAGTTTCGGGCATGTCCCGTCGAAGGTGGGGTAGCAGCTTGATCCACGCAAGGTACAAGACGTACTCAATTGGGAGCAGCCCGCAATGTCCCCGAGATTCGGAGTTTTCTCGGTCTTGCCGGATACTATCGCCGGTTTATCGAGAATTTCTCCAAAATTGCTAAACCAATGACAGCGCTTACTCAAGAAGGAGAAGAGATATGAGTGGTCGCCTGATTGTGAGTCCAGCTTCAAGAGTCGAAGAATAGACTCACCATCGCACCGGTGTTGGTCCTTCCCGACATTCACAAGAACTTCGATGTCTATTGTGATGCATCCTGCCTTGGACTTGGTTGTGTGTTGATGCAGGAGGGCAAAGTGGTTGCTTATGCTTCTCGGCCTAAAGCCTCATGAAGCCAATTACCCGACGCATGATTTGGAGCTTGCAAATGTTGTTCATGCTCTCAAGCCGTGGGCGACATTATCTCATAGGAAACAGATGTGAGATCTACACCGACCACAAAAGCTTAAAGTACTTCTTTCGCAGCGAGATCTAAATTTGAGACAGCGTCGATGGCTAGAGCTGATCAAAGACTATGATTTGGGTATTCATTACCATCCTGGCAAGGCGAATGTGGTTGCAGATGCCCTCGATGCAAGCCGCACCTGATGAATGCCTTGGGTGTCATTGGCCGCCTCACTGGTTGAAGAGTTTGTAAGCTCAATCTAGAAGTGGTTGAGTATGGTTACGCTTCGCTTTAGCCGTACAACCCACTCTAGAGTCTCAGATTCAGCAGCTCAACTACAAGATGATGCTGTGATTGAGATTAGACGCCGCTTGATCAAAATGGCGCATCTCCGTGTTTTTCTCGTGAAGTCCAATGGGCTGATCTTGCATGGGCAGCAGTGTATGTCCTCGATAATGTTGAGATCAAGGGGTTGATCTGTCGTAAGCTCATGATACTCCTCTCTCTGTCCATCCTGGCAGCACCAAGATGTACCAGACCTTCGCAGCAATTCGGTGGCCAGGTATGAAGAAGGAGATCGCGGCTCATGTGGCGCATTGTGATGTGTGCCCGGCGTGTCAAGGCCGAACATCAAAGGCCACCGGATTACTTCACCCATTGCAGATCCCTCGAGTGGAAGTGGGAAGAGATTGGGATGGATTTCATTACCGGTCTACCAAGGTCCTCCACCGGCCACGACTCTATTTGGGTGATCATTGACCGTCGACCAAGGTAGCTCATTTCATTCGATTCATACCACCTATTCTCGAGCCAAGCTAGCGGAACTCTATTTGCGTAATATTGTTCGGCTCCATGGAGTTCCAAAAGTCATAATCTCTCGACCGTGGTTCGCAGCTTCACCTCCAGATTTTGGGAGAGTTTGCAGTCCATTCTTGGCACTAAGCTATCCTTCAAGATCGCTTACCATCCCCAAACCGACGGACAGACGGAAAGGGCAAACCAAATCCTTGAAGACATGCTAAGGGCTTGTGTCGTGCTACAGCAAGTCGTGGGAGAAATGCTTGCCATTTGCCGAGTTCTCCTACAACAAATACCATCAAGTCGGTCTTGAGATGTCGCCTTCGAGGCTCTTTATGGCAAGAAGTGCAGAACACCACTGTTTTGGTCCGAGGTTGGTGAGAGGCAATTCTTCTGCCACCATGATTGAAGAGGCCGAAAGGCAAGTTAGCTTGATTCGAGACCGGCCGAGAGAAGCTCGCCTCGTCGAAGAGCTATGCCGATCGCCGTCGCCATGAGTTGAGTTTTGAGGTGGGTGACTTTGTTTATCTCAAGGTCTCACCACTCCGCGGTACTCGCAGATTTCAAGTCCGCGGAAGCTAGCCCCGCGATACATCGGTCCGTTCGGATTTTTGAGAAGGTTGGTGTTGTGGCTTATCGGCTTGAGCTACCGCCACATCTTTCTGACATTCACGATGTGTTCCACGTGTCCCAATTGAAGAAGAGTCTTCGGGTTCCATCGGAAGTTACCCAATTGGACCATCTTGATTTGGTACCGATCTTTCGTATCGAGAGTATCCATCCGTATTCTCGAGACACCGAGCGCCACACTCGCGATCAGGTTATCAAGATGCTCAAGGTCCATGGAGCAACCATTCGTAAGATGAAGCCACGTGGGAGCGTGAAGACCATATTCAGCGAGAATACCCGAATTTCTTCGAGAGAATTAGCAATCTCGAGGACGAGATTTTTGTAAGGGGGTAGACTGTAATATCCCGAGTATTTCTATACTCAAGCCCTTGTACATTTGTACTCAAACGCTGTTCAATAATACACTTTGTGCTTGTGTATTTTCGTGTCTTGAGTGAACATACTTGCTTGGGATCGAAAAGAACCCTTCAACTTAAGTAATTTCGCTCATAAGTAAATTCGAATTAGGTTGGGCAAGTGCTCGTGACTCCTATTAACTTCCAAAATACTTTGGGACAATTAGTAATCAACCCTGGAAGCTTTAGCCGTCATGGCCCAAGTTCAAAAGTTACGGGATGTCCGAGAGTATCGGGATCCAACCCGAATGTCCGGACAAAGTCCGAGTGTCCGGATTGGGCTGGCCGAAGCGGTCCAACTCCGAGTGTCCGACCAATGTCCGGAGTGTCCGGTTAGTGTTATCAAGACCCCAACCCGAGTCTCGGGTTGAGTCCGAGAGTCCGTATTGGCGTGGGGTTTTGTATAAAAGTCCCATTTCGTGGCTCCTTCCATTCTTTCTTCTTCTACTTTGGTTTCCCCACTTCCTTGGTGTTCTCTCCACCACCCCGAGCTCCTTCTCCAATGAGCCACCGCCGGTGACCCTCCCAGTGACTCCTCCATCTCGGTGTGCTCCTCCCCAAGCCGTCATTCCCCATCCTCCACCCGGCGTTGCTCCTCCTCCATCTTCCTTGGAGGTAAGCTTTTCTCTTAGGGTTTGATTCATGGGATTCTTGGGTTCTAGAGTCGTTGATGGTGGGATTAGGACTTAGGTTTGGATTTGGGAGGCTAGGGTTGAACTTGGATTCTAGGGTTTTGGGTGTAGTGGTTCTAGGGTTGAAAATGGGACTTGGATTAGTGAATGTGGTATGCTAGAGTGGTAGATCGGGTAGTAGTAATGTCGATTTAAGAAGTTGTTGGTGTGAGTTAGAGGTTTGGCGGGTTAGCGACGTTTTCGTAGAATCGGCTAGTTCGGAGCTCCTTCCGGTTCGCTAGGTGTACGAAAGTCGTAGATCGGGTCGCGGTGAAGTTGTAGGGAGTGGTAAGGTCTCCGTCTCCTCGTCGAGTTGGACCAAATGCCCTAGGACCGGAGTATCCGGGCATATGGTCCGGAGTGTCCGGATTGTCCGGAGTATCCGGACGAAACGGTCCGGAGTGTCCGCCTATCCGGATCGTCTGGATGCAAAACCCGGATCGTCCGGTTAGGCCGTTTCGTCCGGCCGTGTTGTGTTGTCCGAAAAGGCTGCTTTCTTCAGGGTTTCTTGGTTGTACTTCATTCTTGTGTATTGCATGCACTTCATGGTGCATTTAGAACTTTCTTTTGCTAAGTTGTATTTCTTTCTGCTTTTGTTGCTTTGACCGATTAGAGGCTAGCGAGTCGGGCTTAAGCCTCGAACAACCCGAGCATCATCCGGACATCACCGAAGTGCAACAACAAGGCAAGCACCTCCTTTGACCATCTTGAAACCTATATTTCACGATGTCTACTTTGATTTCTCAAACCATATGCATTGTTTATATTCAAGAAATTGCTAGTTTGTGGGAATGGTAGATATACCCTGATTTGGTGGTTTCCCTCAATTTAATTCCTCGAGATCATTGATAACCTTAGTAGGGTTAGACAATTTAATAAAATGTCACTTGGGTATAAACGATTTAGTAATTGCATACGCTTAGACACTGCAATAGAGGTGAGCAAAGTCAGTCCTTACCAAATGCTCAAAATTATGATAAATGTAATTGGTTTTGGAAAAGTTTTGGAAATGTGAATCGTAAAGGTATATTGATAAAAATGTGAAGTGTCTAGTTGGTAATTAGACTTGGCGGGAGGTATAATATGTGCTAGTTAAACATAGTGGCGATTGGTTGGCGAGTTAAGTGGAGTTCCCCGCTTGAGTCACTAGGCAAAAATATAAGGACCGAACTTGTGACGGTTTTTGAATTGAACACCGTGCAACCGCGCAATGCTGGGATGGGGCGGCCTATTCTAGTACTTGAAGTGTGAGGGGATAGCCATGCCTGTTGGTAGGCCGAAGAGTGGACCTTTTCCCTGTGTTGAGCAGTCAAGCGCGGTGTGTGTGTCCTCACGACCCGCCGTATGCGCCTTCGTGTGTGCGCTTGTACTTTTGCAGCAGGGAATCGCTCCAGTTCATGTTTGTTGATACAACGGTGTACGCCTTGCTATGGGGTAATGCCGCGGCCAACAATTCGCCGTCGTCACGATGAGTATTCCGTGGCCGCCTGAGTGGTGGTTGGCCTCTTATCGCCATAGTAGTGGATTTGTCGTCACCGGTGCTGGGTGTGGCTATAACCTCAACGATGGGAAAGAATAGATCATTCTTGTATATCGGATACCTCGTGTATCGCGTGTACCCTGGATGACAGGGATGCAAGTCTGAGTTGTGTTTGGGTAAAGTGCGCAAACTCTGCAGAGTATCAAATAATTCTAATCGATTAGCCGTGCTCACGGTTATGAGCAATCTTCTCTAATCATATCAAGTATAGAGATTTGGTTTGGTTTTGAAAATGAAAATCTATTTTGAGTCGGTATAAAGTATGTGGTGGAATGGTACTTGATGGAATTGTGGATATGTGTATATGATTCTCGATGGGATTATGAGTATGTATGGATGTCGATTCGTATCCTGGGCTAAGTACCATGGATGGTGGCATTTGTGGAGCTCGATTATTACGTATATCGTAAATATGTTTTATTCAAACTGCTGTCTTTCAAATTAAGTATTACTTTTCGATGAACTATTTTAAATCCAAATTTACGCAATTAACCCGGTGTAGAAGCTTTATCCTGTTGAATCAGCCTGCATTTATTTATATTTCCATACACTAAAGTCTTGCGAGTACATACGTGTACTCACCGTTCGCTGCTAACCCTTTTCCACAGAGGAAGGTAATGATGATGTCCCGGATGATGGCGAGCCCTTTTCTCGCGAGTGTTGCGGCCAGAGTCCCTCCCTCCGCCAAGAGCCTGTGGGGTGGTCGGGCCACCGCTGGTTGTCTTTCTTTTGTTTCATTGCCGCTTTACTTCTTTTGGTTTCGTAATGTACTCGTGTAAGGTTTACACCCGGTTATGTAATTACCTTAGTTTATCTTTTCGTGCATTGATACTCGGGTTGTGGGTACGCTGAGCGATCGGGCTCTTGATCCAGGGATCGATGTCGATGCGCATGTGCACCGGTCCGGTTAAGGGTTCGATCCCGTCGATCGAATTTTTAGGTTCAGATCTTCGGTGTCGAGGCTTCCTGTTGCTATACGGTGCTATACGCTACAGTAGACGGCGTACAGTACGGTATAGGAAGGGGGGGTCCTCACAGCCGTTGTTATATTGAGTTTCTGTTATGCAAGTTATAACATGATTCATGACATATGTGCATTCATAATGGAAGAGGCGACTCATTCTGATGCGGGCCTCTGTGTTCACACGTAGTGAACATGAAAGACCTACCTCGTAGTCCCATCCACGGTTGTGTATGGGAGCAAGTCGGTAAGAGTAGGCACCCTCCATCTACGGGATGGAAGGGGAAAGAGGGTGCACATCGACGGGTGTGCACTCGGCAATACTGGTATGTGCTTCAAAGAGACATATGCATTGCATTGCATTGCATGAATGAAGATGATTATGAGATGCTTATGAAGTTGTGCTATGAGATGCTTATGATGATGTGCTATGATATGTAGTAATGATACTATTGATTAATGTTGATGATGTAATCCATTGCAGTACACTTTGCTGAGTGATGAACTCACGCTTGTGTTTTATGTTGTTTTTAGGTACTCAGAACTTGGCATACGGGAAAGGGAGTTAGCGCCACGTCTACACTTAGACTCATTCACTTAGACACCTACACCCTCTCATTCGTAGTTGTGTTGTTTATTTTAATATGCTAAATGTGGTTCATGCTATAACTTGTGCTTGGCTTAATGGTGCATTTCGTTTTGGTTCATGAAATGGTTGAATCCATTATTCTGGACTTAAACTGTTGTTATACCTCCTGTTATTGCTGTTTTAGATGCCATTCATTATGTTATTGTTTATGATGTTATTACTGCTTTAAACCATGGAAAAACAAAGGAGATGCTGCCGAATTTTTTGTTAAAGCATTAATGCCCTTGCTGTAATTTGTTCTTAATTATGGTGTTTAATTAGTTGCTATTTCTACTATGTTTGGTGACATCCAGGGCATACTAGATGCCGGGGTGTTACAAGATAATCAACCTATTTGTTATTGCCACCTTGTCACTAATTGTATGCCATGATTCATTTGTCACCCTAGGATTGTTGATTAATAGTTGGTAGCTAATAAATTGCCAACATGGGTTAGATAGAACGTATTAGTTTGCTTAGCCTTGCAACGGGCCAGTGACATTATTTTGGAATTACAAATGTCAATATTGATTAATGGAATATGCATTGTATTTTGAAATGGCGTGATGTGTTGCCGACACGATGATGTTGATACGTGGAGGCATTCGTGCTTCTTCAAGGATATTGAGTTGTTGTTGGCATTGTGTTGCGCAATAATCAACTGGGGTGATAAAATGATTTAGACTAGGGCAAGTAGCAAGAATTATGGTGGGCCAGATTGGAGGTTGGGATTGTATGAAACATGATATATTATGAGAGATGGTGAGGTGGATTTCTTTGAGAGTATTGATGCAATTCTTACCCTGGTCACTTTATGGACTTAACCTTGTAAGAATTTGAACTGAGTCAAACATACAACCACAAGTCTGGAATGGGACAGACCTAGCTGAATAATTTGTGAAGTCTTCACTCTAGTACTGTCGTGGGGGAGTGAGACCCGGGTTTACGGGTTGGCTCACATGGCGCAAGAGGGGGGCTTTGATTGTGGTAACCAGTCCCTTCAGTGTTAAAACCTTAGCGGGCAGCACTGGGTTTAGACAGATCATTGTAAAGGCTTTGTTATGATCGATCATTCGCATACTCTTGTATGGCGATTCACGGCTGGTGTGGTGAGTTGATTGTATCTTGTAGGTAAAGTGTATAACCTCTGCAGAGTGTCAAATCTATTCGAATAGTCGTCCGCGGTATTGGATAATGCTCGGGGATTACAGTCAAGGGTTAGCTTTTCATAAAATTGAACTTGGGCTTGGAAGCAGTTTGTCTGTGAAAAAGTGATAACTGGTTAAGGATGTAAAATGTTTTACTTGTGAAATGACTATGAAATCTATTACTGTTATTATTTGTTTTACTACTTTACAATCTATTACGAATATTTGTGAATGTTATTTATTGCAAAATAACCATTCAGCCTGTCACTTGGAATAAGCCATGCATATAGGCCCTGTTTGGTAGAGCTCTAGATCTCAGCTCCACCTCAGAGCTGAAACTTGTAAATTGAAATAAAGCGATTTAAGTTTATAATTTTATTCTAAAATGGAAACAAGATGACCCACCTAAACACTCTTAATATACCCACAGCTCTAGCTCCACGAATTTAGTGAAGCTAGTAATACCCAACTTCACCAACTCCAAGAATTTGGTGGAGCTGGAGCTCTGCCAAACACCCTTATAGTTATTAGACTTGCATTCTGTGCATGACTTGTTGAGTGCTTATGTACTCACCCCTTGCAACAAACAATCACCAGTTGAAGAGAAGTCTACACCTTCGAGGATGGAGTTCCGTTAAGAGGCGAATATCTAGGAGTTGAACCTTGTTAGTTGCCTGTGACATATTGATGGGATTCACCGACGTTCTTCGTTCCGCTACTGCTTATTTAATTGGAGTTGAAGCCATCAAGGCCTCACAAGTGTAAGGTTGACCTTAAGGTCATTCAATAGTTTATATTTTATAATTGAGTTATTTTTATTATTATCGTGATATTCATCTATGTTGAGACTGTGTACACTAGCGTGATCCTGGACTAGTTTAGAATACACAGAGAGTCCGGATTTGCATATTCGGGTCCCAACACCTAGGTTAAGTTCTCAGCTAAAATTTGGGTGTTTATTCTTCTTCTTAAAATGAAAAGATACCTAAACTCTCCTAAGTATTCTTGTTTAAAAAATATTTAGTTAGGAAAAATAAAAATGGCATTCTTATATTTGAAAAAAAATACTTTAATAATATTGTATATTTGTAATTTTTAAATATACAATAAAAAATAAAACGGTTAAAGTTTGAATAGTATAGTCAATAACGTTAGGTACTCACTTCGTTCTTTTTTTTAGTGACATCCTAGAATATATGCCGTCAAACTTTCTATAGTTTGATCATTAATATATTTAAAACTATGTAGATTAGCTACATAAAAATTATAGTATTAAATTTGTCCTTAAAATATATTTATAATATATATTATAATTTTAGTAGTGTAATAAGATAAAGTTATAATACATAACAGTTGAAATCACATCTTGCAGGCCGTAAAAAGTTAAAAAAAAAAAGGTCACTTGAAAAAGGAGCCAGCATTAAAAACAGATGTCATCATTTTTCTAGCCCCCTCGCACTCTTTTTTTTTTTTTTTGGCAAATCTAGCATATTTTCAAAAGTACTTACAAAAACAGCCCTATCCTCAATCGTTGAAGTGCCGGATGGCAACACATGTCCCCTGCCGTGCTCCCGACAGGTGACATGTACATGTTGCCTTTTGATGTTTCTGCTTTTGGGAATAGAGCTATTTTTGTAATTACGCTCGAAAAGAGTCTAGCTTTAGGGAAAAAAATGGTCATACTAGAAAAGCGATGATTTGATTTCTTAAAAATAGGGGTGGAAACGGATTGGATATGAACAGACAATGGTTCTACCATATTTGTTTTCATATTTTTTTTCTCAGATTCGGATACGGATATGGATAATATCGAATACGGATATGAAGCAAATATGAATCGAATCGGATATAGTTATGGATATTTATTGGAACATAATAACCCCTTAGATTGTACACAAGAAATCAATGATCATGGGCGTCTATGAAGTGCCGGCGTCAGCTTGCAGAGCTGGCTGAAATTAAAATGAGGGCAACAAGAATGTTGTCATCTGTTAATGTAATGGAATCTTCACATTAAAATAAGCTATGCATGTTGTTGTCAATGAGAATGAGCTTTGGAGTTCAAACTATAGTGCTACAAAGCATGCTTACGAGTCATGCCAGCACACCTTCACCACGAAAAAAAGCACATCCAAGGTTACCTAACGATCAAAGCCCCTTGGAAATTAAGCTGATGCAAATAATTAACCATAGGAAAGTAAGCTGATGTAAAGTACTAGCTGATAAGGCAGATCATGTGCAGGGTGCAGCTAAACCATAAATACATTATTGCCATGAATGTTGATCAGTAACCGATTTTGAAACATAAGTTAGACAAAATGAGGCAGGCAAAATATAGTAACCCCTGACCTCTTAAAGTAACCCATGGAACACAAAGCACCATCTACTACGTTAACTGTAAAGCAAAACAAGTACAGATACATAGACATGAGCTTCAAGCCATTGCCAAGCTCAGGCGTTCCCATTCCAGCAGAAGTTCGGAATCAAGTTGTGTGTGCGGGGCTGGCCCAGACATTTGCTTGACCCTACAAGTATCAAAAGGCCATGCGTAGATACAGCAACAAAGTACCAAATTAAATTGTGCTACTTATACACATCGAGACCACATCTAAAGCAACAACGTAGCAGATTAAACTGTGTCATTCATCCATGTCCTCCAACACATCCTCCTCCTCAAAATCTTCCATATCCTCATGCTCCTACAATTTAAAGTTATATTTTAATGAATATGTTTGGAAGAATGAAATTAGGGCAAACATATATATGATTACATAAAAAATAAATAAACCCTCCATGTCCATCTCAGATATGATAGATCCACATATGTTTCCACCTGAATGTTTTGTCAGAAGATTAAATTATGTTGAAATGTTTCCTCACATACTAAACCGATAAAGGACAAATGTAGAATTCAACATTACCTTTTCTAGATGCTATAGTCCAATCTTTGGTACAAATCAAAGCTTGGACGATTTCAGGATCTAAACGACTGCGAAATGGATCAACAACATGTTCACCAGCATTGAATGCTGACTCTGAAGCAACCGTAGACACTTCAATAGATAAGACATCTCAAGTAAGTCTGGAGAGAACATGGAGCTTAGTTTTCTTGAGTTTCCACCATGACAAAATATCAAATTCTTTTTTGTCTTTTTGTGTTCCAGTGCACTAGTGGTTGCTCCATATATATTTTCAACTCGTTTTTGTTACCTTCACCTTAGGCAGTACTACCATGCAAGAACTTTTCAAGATCTGCATCATGACCATCATCGCTATCATCATCCTCAATCTTCTTATCTAGATGAGAATTCACTATTTGCAAATTTGTGGCTAGTGTCTTCATTGCAGTTACACATGGACTAGAGATATAAGCTTGAAATAGCTGGGTTAATAACACTATTGAGCTTATTGATTTCTTCTGGAGCATGGTAATGGTAAAAATTTTCTACAAAATAGTGTATTGGCTTTGTCTTGTATCTAGGATCAACAAAACATGCTACAGCAAGAGCCATGTTCGACTTTTCCCAATACTTATCATATTTAATTCTCATGGAATGTGCCATAGTAGCTATAACTGGATCAGGACTATAACACCATCCTTTAATTATAAGATTGATCTTACAAAAATGGTTGAAAAATAGATTTGTTATTGGATATGTACTGCCAGAGAAGAGCTCAGTAACATCATAAAATTTCTTCAAACATGAAGACAATGGTTTTGCTATAGTCCAATTTTGGTCAGTTGGAGCACACTTCACATATTTACTTCTATGCCGAATAAAAAACCTATCAAATGCATGTCTATAGTAAATAGCTTGCTTCAACATAAGATATGTGGAGTTCCACCTTGTTGGAACATCCAAAGAGAGGCCACTTTTCACATCCAAGTCATGTTCTAATGCGCACTTCATAAATTCCTCCCACTGCAACAGAGAGTTCTTCACAATTGCAATTGTATTTCTAATATTTGCAATAACTGGTGCAATTTGCTTCAAACCATCTTGGGCAATGAGGTTTAAAATGTGATTCAAGCATCTCACATGAAAAAAGATACCATCAAAGATCAAAGAAGCCTTTCTGAGTTTTTGTACTACCCCTTTAGCACATACATCATTGGCCAATGCATTTTCCAAAGTAAGTGTAAGCAATCTTCTATCAATATTCCAGTCCACCATGCTATCATAAAACTGTGCACACAAGTTCTTTCCTGAATGGTGTCTCTCTACATGCATAAATTTAATAATTATTTTTTGCATGCACCAATTGTCATCTATCCAATGGATAGTGATGCACATGTAACCTTTATTTTGATTTGATGTCCACATATTTATGGTTGTACTAAAACGACATGTAAGTGTTTTTAAGTACTCATACAATTTCTTCTTCTCCTCTACATAGATATTCAATATATCTTTTCTCGCAGTAATACGACTCTTAATTGGAAAACTAGGGCATAATGACTTGATAAACTCCACAAAATACTCATGCTTAACAATATTAAAGGGATATTCATGCATGATAATTACCTAATAAAGTTTCTTTAAACTATCAGCCTCATCATATATAGGTCTTCACAGTTGCAGTGTCGTTGCCACTATCACTCTTGTTCAATTTAAGAAATTGCGGACCTCCTTTGATTTGGTGCTTGTTCGCTAAGTGATTCCGAAAGACTGATGTCCCTCTAAAACTTTCACAACGAGATTTGTAAGTGCACTTGAGGCATTAAGCCCAAAGCTTTATAATCTCATTGTTGTCTGCTCATTTCTTCTTAACTTCATACTTCTTGTAGTGATCCCAAACATCACAGCTACATTTCTTTGCTCTGTTCCTAGAAGGAGCAACAGGGTCGGACTCAGTACCAGTTTCACTAGTCAAATCAACTTCATTTCTTGGCACCAATGCACCAACAGCTGGATCAGAAACATCTCTAGCAGCAGTAGCTGAATGTGGCACTAGCGGAAAAGTAGGAAATGTATTGCTTACACTTGCACCGCTACTTGCAGTTGTAGATTCCATCACACACTAATGCAGTATGAATTATAGTGAATTACTGTAACTGTAAGCATGATAACTAAGCATCAAATTATAGTGAATCAAGCTAATGCACATATGAATTGTATCATATTCTAATGCAACTATACAAGTGGGGTGTCATTCTAAGTTTCTCACTATGCCAGATAAGTTATCATGAGCTGTCACCTATTACAAATTTCAGCTAACAAATGTAGAATTTACACTGAATCAAGAGCATCAATAGTTTATGATATTGTCATCATGATTATATATAATTACCAAAGCCACAAGAAAGGCAACTGCCTACAAAACCCTTCTTTGAGTGAAAATAAAATCAGAAAGGGCTAGATGAAAAGTTAGGGATTACAGAATAGTATTCCTATATAATTCTTGAAGACATCAGGAGATTAACTACTAGTCAATATTATAAATCTCAACCCAAACCTTTCAATCAGTAGTTATATTCTCACATGGATAGGCTATGGAAGTTGTGAAGTTAAGAAATTTGGCAAAGGGGGAGGAATGCTAAACTGACCATGATTTAGACCTATGGATCTGATTAATCTAGAACTTCCTTATGAAAAGAACTAAGACACATATACAACTATACAAGTAGACCACTAAAGCCCACCTTGTATGAGTAGCACCTCATTTGCAGAGAAATGTAGTTACAAATAATATTAACATATAGTTGAAGGCACTGAAGAGAGATGCTGCTGGCTTTCTGTCGGGACCCGAATGTGCAAACCTGGACCCTCTGTGTATTCTGCACTAGTCCAGGATCATGCTAGTGCACACAGTCTCAACATAGATGAATATCACAATCATACACAACGAAAATATAAGAACAACTCAATTATTGAATATAAAACTATTGAGCGACCTTAAGGTCAACCTTACACTTGTGAGGCTTTAACGGCTTCAACTCCAAATAAACAGCAGCGGAACGAAGAACGTCAGTGAATCCCATCAATATGCCACAGGCATTTGACAAGGTTCAACTTCTAGATATTCGCCTCCTCACGAAACTCCTCCTTCGAAGGGGTAGACTCCTACTCACTGGTGATTTGTTTGTTGCAAGGGCGTGAGTATATAAAGCACTCAGCAAGTCATGCACAAAATGCAAGTATAATAACTACATGCATGGCTTATTCCAAGTGAATGGCTAAGTGGTTCTTTTGCAATAAAGTAGCATTCACAAATAACATAATAGATTGTAAAGCGGTAAAACAAATAACAATAGTAATAAATTTCACAGTTATTTCACAAGTAAACCATCCCACATCCTTAACCAGTTATGACTTTCCATAGGCAACCTGCCTCCAATCCCAAGTTCATTTTACGAAAATCTAACCCTTGACTGTAATCCCCGAGCATTGTCCAATACCATAGACACGGCTATTCAAATAGTTTTGACACTCTGCAGAGGTTATACACTTTACCCACAATATACGATCCACTCATCACGTCAGCCGTGAATCGGTAGACAAGAGTATGCGAATGAGCGATCATAACAAAGCTTTTACAATGCTCCTTCTAGACCCAGTACTGCCCGCTGTGGTTTCAACACTGAAGGGTTACACCACCACAATAGGGCCCCCCTCTTGCGCCATGTGTCTACCCGTACACCCGGAACCCATACCACCACGACAGCACTGAAATCTAGACATCACAAATTAGTCAGCTAGGTATGTCCCATTCCAAACTTGTGGTTGTATGTTAGATTCAGTTCAAATTCTTGCAAGGTTAAGTCCTTAATGGACCAAGGCAAGACTTCTAGAGAAATCCACATCACCACTTTCCTTCATTCAAAACAAAAATGCGACCGCCCAAGAGCCATACTGGCCCACCATTAAGCAACTCTTACCACTTGCCCCAGTCCAAATCATTTTATCACCCCAGTTGATTACCATGCACCATGTGCCATCAACATCATCAACAACATATGTCACATCTTTCATAAACACGTTACATATCTCATTAAGTCAATATTAACATTTAATATTCCAAAATGAGGTCATTGACACGTTGCATGACTAAGCATACTACATTCGATCTATCAACCCGTGTTGGCAATTAATATACTGTCCAACTATTAGTCCATAACCTAGGGTGACAAATGATTCATGGCATACAATTATTATAGACAAGGTGGCATACATCAAATAGGTCGCATATCTATTTCCCAAAATTAATTGAAATCGTTTTAATTAAACTAGCATCAGTAATTTAAATCAATATAATTTTTAAAAGTGGGATCAACATGATCAAAGCACAACTTGCTTGGCCCTTGCTATTTTTACTAATCTTTACTCTTTATCTTTGATTCTGGATCTTCAATCCTCAATCTCCACTTTCTTGACCCTTAGCTCCTTCGAACGACTTCCGGACGACGCGTCTAAAGCTTAAAGAAGAAGCAAATACAAACCAACTCAAAAGATACATCGAATAAACTCCAAATTGAGAACAGATAGTACTGGATCAAAAGGACTTAGATGAATTTATGAACTTGAATGGATTAGATCGAAGATTCAGACAAAAGAGAATGGGCTTTCGGAAAATGCCCCAAAAAGAGAAAAACCGATAACTGAGAAAGAAAGAAAGAATAATATTTCAAAGAATATTTCTCCTGAAGTTATTATCTTGATTGGACAGACAATGGCATTTGGGCTCTCGATCTATAGACCGGGTCCATAAAGATATGTTAGTTCACAATGAACTAAGCTGATGCTCAATGTTGACTTTTGTTGACTGAACTGATACATAGTCAAACAAAAGAAAGATAGACTGATGGATTAGATATGGGTACAAGGATATGACACATGGCCAATGATCTATCGACCAAGTCCACGAATGATTTCTAGGTTAATGGTAGATTAGGTTTTCAGGGATAAGACATGGACAAATGGGATCGACATCCACTGCGATTAGATCTGGGGTTCAGTCATACATTGATGAAGAGGTTTAACGATGATAAGGTAGTGATGACATGATTACTAGATAGCGATGCCGATGTAGGATAATATGGAGCACCAATGTTTTTACTATGGTTGACGCAACGAGAAAGATCGCAATGACAACAACACGGTTCACGATGAACTCAGTCCATTGAACCGGTCTTAGGATATGGTTTTGGTTCAGCTTTTTAGATGATATGAAGATGAGGCTAGGTGCACATGTGATGGGGTTAGATCACATCACGATGATAGAAAAGATGATGACATCGCACTAGGGATTTACTTGTATGCACACGTGCGATGACAATGAGGCAATTACGGAACACCCATGCAATGACAAGGTGTCGAATGTCGGGGCAATGGTATGGCAGTGAGGTCATGATATGGCTCAAGATTGGTTTGCGGGCTGCGGGGTTCACATGTCATGACGCATCGTCAACGACAAATCGGACATAGGGTTAGGTTAGGTTAGGGTTTGAGCGAAACGACTCACAGATATATCCACTTGGAATAGGGATAGTGTCATGGCCCCAAATTTAGAATTCGATTCGTGCGGCGAACCTTGACCCTAACCAGTCTATACCCGCGTTCGAGATCAGTTAGTAACTTCCGAGAGTATCCTAAACCGTCCCTTAGTAGTGTCCAAAGCTCAACCACAAGTTTGGAGCTTGAACACTCCAATCCGCAAATATGTTTTTTATCCAAGTTTGGGGCTTTGCAACTTGTGATCCGGGACGATCCAAGATGCGCATGTCGTTGGGTTGCAAACTAGAAACTTTTCTCTCCAACATGGGAGGTTTGCACCGAGATCCGACAGCTAACCCTAGTTCGAACTTGGCGAGAAAAATCGAATCCTGCGTTGGAAATTCTGGGCAATCCAGAGTATCTGGACAAAAGGTCCGGAGTGTCCGGATTGGCCTGACCGAAGGACTCAACCTGGAGTGTCCGGATGAAATATCCGGAGTGACCGGATTGGGTTGACCAAAGGCCCTAACCTGGAGTATCCGGATTAAACATCCGGAGTGTCCGGACTTTGCGGGATTTGAGTATAAAACCCCATTCCTTGGTTCCTTGGTCATTTCATTCTCTACCTCCACACTCCCGTGCGCCCTCACCTGAGCTCATCTCCGGCGACTCCCCACCGGCCGGTGTCCTCCCGTGCTCCTCCCCGGTGACTTCCTCACCCCGGTGTCCTCAAGCTCCTCCCCAAGCCGGCGTCTTCCTTCTCCTACCGGCTTCCCCTTCTTCCTCTCCATCCTCCTTAAAGGTAGGACCTCTTCTTGGAGCTTGATTCGTGGGTTCTTGGGTTCTAGGGCGTCCATGGGGTTGGATTTGGGGCTTGGTGTGTAGATTTGGGGTTGGGGGGTAAACCTTGGGAGTGCTAGGGTTTTGGTGGGTGGTTGGATTTGGGGTGGATTAGGCAATGTAGGGTGTAGGGTGAGAGATTGGGGGTAGATGGTGCCATTCTAGGCGTTGGATTAAGTTTTGGTTGGGATTTTAGGAATGAGCCTCGATTCGTCATGTTTTGGGCTAGCTCGGAGCTTCTTCGGCTCGACCACGTGTAGGAAGGTCATAGATCGGGTCCTCGCGGTGCCATAGAACTTGGAAACACTCTGATCCCTTGAGTCATTGGGCGAAATGCGCCATGTCCGGAGTGTTCGGACAAATTGTCCGGAATGTCCGAGTTGTCCGGACTATCCGGATGAAATATTCGGACTGTTCGGGCTGGCTGGTCTGTTTTCAACGAGGGTTTTCAATTGTATTTCATTTCATTTGCATTGCATGCATCTTATTCATGCATTATATTCGTGTAGAGAACGTGACCGTGGTTGAGGGGATTACCAAAGAGCAACTCGTGGTCGATACTCAAGCAGAAGCACAAGGCAAGCACCTAAGCATATTCAACCGCTATGTAATTTATTTTTGTGAATCAACTGCTTATTGGATGATTAAGTCATGCATTAGGAATTGAACTGTGGAAGTGGTATTAGAACCTATTTGATGCACATACACCCTTTGTTATTGTTGAACACCTCCTTTGGAGCTAGTGTATGGGTAAACATATTGTGTCCATGCTTAGCTTGCTTAGATGTCGGGTATGGACCAAGTGATGGATGGTTCCACCGCTTGCGGTTATTTACTTCACAAATATTGGGTTGCAATGGTTATGGTTATGAGTAGAAATGGAATGTGAAATTGGGACCGGGCGAGGGAATTGGATCACTTGGGTGTGGAGACCCTAGTGTTGTAGCCTCGCCCGTGTCGGTTGAGGATCGAGCCGTTGTTTGCCATGTTGATCAAGCACCCCTTGTTAATCGCATGCCGGAGAATGGGACGGTAAGCTATTCTTTCATCGCATACTGCCCGATGGGTCATGCCCTCATGCGGTTGGACGTGGCTGAGGTCGAGGCTTAGGCCGACTCTCGAGGGCCAAGCCGGGCTTGGGCCGCTCGAGGGGGTGCTAGGTGCTCGGACCACATGAAGATGGCCCAACGAGTAGGTATGGATGGGAGGAGGGTTGACATGAGGTTCCTTGTGGCACATGTCGTGCGATTGATGATCCCCTGCAGGGTGAATAAGTGATTCGAATTGCCGCGCTCTCGGATATGAGCACGCTTGTATCATCCGACACTTCAACGTAGTAACAACTTGAACTTGATGATAGTGGGATGGATGGTGATACTTGATTGTGATGACATTTGCTTTACTTTAAATTGTAAAGTTTCATATTTCACTCTAGTAATAGGTGCTGTCCACAAGTGCTATGAAATTTGTAAATGGAGTAGTGGAATGTAATTATATAACAAAGTTAAGCGTTTCCGCACTTTTACCGTAAGCTTGATTCCGTGCTACATCCAAATGCATATTCTTTCGAGTCGGTCATATATGGACCACGGGTAAGTCTTGCGAGTACCTTCTGTACTCATGCTTCTGCTTTGTGGTTTTCAGGTGAGGATCCAGACGGATGTGAGTTCTGTCCGTACTACCTCTCGGTGACCAGGCGGGGCACCGAGTAGAGGCTATCAGCGGTGTCGCTTACGCCCGGAAGTGTTCGGGGGAAGGACACTTCCGGAGCTGTTTTGCTTTTGTTTAGTATAATAGTCATGTGTCCACTCTTGTTGTACAGACAGTTTAACCTGTTTCGTGTCCTTGTTAAATACTTGGCTACCTTCGTTAAAGCTTATTTGTAGTGATGTACTCGTGTTCTATCCAGTCGGTTCCTTCTTCGTTTGGAGATCTTGTTGCTTGGTGGTTGTCGTGGTGTGTTTTGGGTTGGTTTGCGTTCTTATCGGGTTTTGTCTTCGTGCGTGTGTGAGTTGGTTGTTGTGTTTCCGCGTTGCGTACCTTGGTCGTGGGGTTTCGAGTTCGTTGCCCCCTTTATGCAAATTGAGCTGATGTAGCAATAGAAACCGGTATGCGGGGCGATCCTGGGCGAGCTTCGGGTCGCATGCCGGGGGAATACCGAGATTGTTGTCGAGTTATTCGAAGGGTCTCACGGTTGTCTCAATTGGGCTTGGGTGCTAACACTGCGAGTTCCCTCGGCGGTTCGTTGTTAGCCTCCAAATCCGATTAGGGTGACTGAGCCTTCAAATAGCCCGAGGACGGTCTGGACGGCTCTCCACAGATAGGATGGGTAGGGTTGGCTCTGCGACAAAACGCTACCAAGGATAGCTAACCGAAACACGAACCGATAACAAAAGAAACTAGATCGAAAGACGATGGTTAGATACTAGATTATGGCTTTGATGGCAATTGGAGACCGAATGAACTCTAAAGATGGGCAAAATAGAGAATAATGGCCTACTAGACAAGATGACATGGCCACAACAAAGCGGCAAAAGACGACGCGCGGCAACGATGAATACCGGCGGCTAACGAATATTAAAAATTTCGGTGAAAAGGACAGCAAAGGGGAAGTGAGCACCACGTTGAACGCGATGAGAGGAACTCAATGGTATAGGCAGATTTGGCGGCTACCCACCGGATAGATCACAAACTACCAATGAACGGCTTCGAAAGCTAATAGATCAAACGGTCATAACTGTAGGATCGATATATACTAGTATAGAAATCACAGGGGGGGTGAATGATTGTGCAGAAGCTAAAAACAATTTTTTGATCTACTAAAAATTCACCCCAATTCGGAACCAAATAATTGCTTCGGTTTAATGCAAAAACAGATTGACAAACGCTCACTAAAATGCTAATTCCCGGAGATCCAACTGTCAGATTGATCTGAAATTTTTACTGTAAAAACTATATTCAATTTAGAAACTAACCCAAGAAGAATCAGCTCAATCAGATTTACGGATCAAAAGTTATAGGCTTCGCAAGTTGACTGTTCCAAAAGTGACGCGAATTGATTAAACCCTAAAACTGAGCTTGAGGCTCTCAATGCGCTCAGCTCCAATTGATGCCCTTCAACAGGAGACACCCCTCCTATTTAAAGGAGCAAAACACAAGGAGTTCTGAATACAATTCCTAATCTAGAAGGAGTATGTATACAACTCCTCTTGGCCCAACCTGGCCGAGTACAACTCTTGCACGCGTATGGCAACCCTACCATACTCACGTGACTAACACTTTGCACGCGTATGGCCACCTGCCATACTCACGTGACTAACACTTTGCACGCGAATGACCTCCTGCCATTCTCACGTGACTAACCATTCTTCATGTGCACCATTCTCTTAGCCCGAACGTCCCGCATGACATCCTTGACCACCAAGACCTCAGTTCCTCCCTGAACCTAGTCCCGAACCTCAGTTCCTCCATGAACCTAGTTCCGGTCCCGTCATCGACCACGTTCGCCCTCGAGCAATACCTACACATGAACAAGCCACAAAACAATTTCGAGCACAAGTTCGCGACTTGACTCAACATTAGCCCATGCAAATACTCACACGAGCATTGCATAAATTCCACTTCAAAACAAGCATCATGAAATTCTCACCAATTTCATAATCTCAAGGTCAAACCAAAAACTCAATTCCATGTTTGCTCAAAACCCTAATCGAGCAAAAACGCATTCACGACGGACCAAAAAAAATATGGTCCGGCGTACAAGGGAAAATGAGGTTGCCAAAAACATGTTCACGTAGGACCAAAAAATTTGGTCCTTCGTAGATGGGAAAATGAGGTTGCCAAAAACATGTTCACGTAGGACCAAAAAATTTGGTCCTTCGTAGATGGGAAAATGAGGTTGCCAAAAACATGTTCACGTAGGACCAAAAAATTTGGTCCGTCGTAGATGGGAAACTTACTGTTTTCTTTAAGTTTGGTCCGGCGCCAAAGCGAAACTTACTGTTTCTTGTCAAATTGTCAAAACACATGAACAAACACATTTTTGCAAATTCAATTCTAAGCCAATTTTTCAGCACATGATTTCACAATCTCCCCCTTGATGAAAACATTGGCAACACCACTTAGAATTGAACATTTGGCATTCACTTTACAAAAGATTTTGAAATCCAAAGGATCAAGGACCAAAAAGAGAAAACACAGAATTCCCCCTTTGACCAAAATGCAAAACAAAATCTCCCCCTGAGAAGGAAAATGTGTGTGAATGTGCAATGTGCCCAAAAAATTCCAAACTTCTCCAAACTTCTCCCAAAATTCTCAAATTTCCAAAAACAACTCCCCCTTTTTCCTTAAACTTTTCAACGATTCCCAAATTTCTCTCACTTTGACAATGGATTCATCAAGAGTACAAAAGAGAGAACAGGTTCAAAATTTTTCCTGTAGCAAAGATTTCACAAGGAGAAACAAGGGAGTGCCAAGATAGGAAAAGATGAGCTCATTCGATCATATGACCTTATATATCACATAATATGCAAAATACATGATCTTGATGTGATTTTAACAAGTTAAGGAATGACATGCATCTCAACCTCAATTTAGTCAACTATAGCCAAGTACTAAGCAAAACCTTTAGTAGAAAAACAAAGGCTCAAAATTGAAGCAACTAACAACTCTGGGCGAGCAAGTAGTTTCAACTCCAATCTAGTAAACCAATTTAATCTTTAAAACAGTAAACTGCATGTGGCATGCTTGAAGCATACTTCTTTTATTTCCTTGAAGTGGCATGCTTGAAGCATACATCTTGTCTTTGAGGGAATGGCATGCTTGGAGCATACATCTTATCTTTTTAGGGAAAGCATTCCTAAAGCTCATAACTTGAGGCTTTTGCTTTTAACAACCCTTTTTTATTGATTCACTTTTTTTTTCATTTTTCTTTGATTATAAACATGCAAAAGTGATTAAAAGGTCTTATGAAAGAGTAAAGCTAAAACACACTTGCTTCATAGCCCAAATTTGTCAAGAAGATTCAATATCAAGCCTAGAAGAGTAAGATATCACAGAGTATTTAGCTATAGGCAATCAGACCAAGGAATTTTGCAATGTCATTTTTAGTTCAAGTGGAACAATTTAGATTATCATATATTAGCACAATTACACAATATATAAAGAAATATGATAAAGTGAGCTCATAAAGTGAAAGAACTTGGCAAAGAAACTCCCCCTCAAAACAAACCCATTGGATGAACAATCCCAAGTTCTCCCCGAATAAAAGTAAAACGAGAAGAGGACAAAGGTTTTGTGAAAATGTCCGCCAATTGATGTTCAGTATCCACATGATGAAGCACAATATTTCCTTTTTCTACTTAATCTCTAAGAAAGTGAAATTTAATCTCAATATGCCCAAGAAAGAGAACTACCCAAGAAATGGTATGAACCAGATTTACTTTTTCTACCAATTCTACATCCTCCAAAATCAGCATTAGAAATAAAACTCTTAAATTAATGCATGAGGAAGCAGAAAGCCAAATGCCAAAATCTTGAGTACCATGAAGATACCTGAAAATTCGCTTAACAGTCTGTCGATGTGAAGCACGGGGGAAAGCTTGAAAACGAGCACACAAACACACAGCAAACTCCAATTATCTCATCCTCAACAGCATCATCATCATCTTCATCAACAAAGATACTCTCCCCCTAAACATATGCACCTGTACCTGCACTATTTGGACTAGTGCCTTTTGCGAAAACAGAGGTGGAAGAAGCATATTGAAAAATAACATTTTTAGCACGAGATGCACGAGTGAAGGAGAACCAAATCTTATCACTGAACATGTGACGTGAGCATCCGAAATTTACTAGTCATATGTTCTCCTTCCTCGCTTGAGAAGCCTACATAGAAGCAAAAAGTGTCGATGTCTCGGTACTGGGGTTAGAAATAAGATGTTTAGGAATCCAGTACTGAGACACACGACGCACAACAGTAGGCACAACACGAGCATTCTTATGCACAAAAATAGATTTGTCTTTTCTCGTGTTCTTAGCAACAAAAGGTGTTTGCATCACCCTAGGCACATAATGAGAAACAAAGCGTGCCTGTCTGAAATTAGACCTAGCCTTAGTTCTTTCTTTCTTTTGTTGTTTGGCTAGTCTAAAGCAAAAATCTACTAAATGTCCATCTCTACCACAATGAGTGCAAGTGTACTTAACATGATATTTGGCTTTAGAAGTAGAAGCATCATTTGCATTCATCATAGTAGAAGATAACACTCCAGCAGACTTAAAGACAGTTTTCTTAGGCTCATTGTCAATTTCAAATTTCCCTCTTTCAAGTGCTTTAACAACAGTGGGAACATGTGATTTATGATGAGCATAAGAATCAAAACCTAAACCTTTATTATGAGTGCTAACTTTTGATTGATCCAAAATCATATTTAGGTTTTTCTTTCCTTTAGTGAAACGTTCTAATGACTTTTCCAAGTAATCAACCTTTTGAGAAAGAGTTAAACAGTTATTACAGAGAACGTCCACTTTTTCTTTTTGCTTGCGACAAGTTGAGCATGAAAGAACCTCATGTGTAAGCAGATCATCAGTCAATTGAGAAATCCTAGCATTTGCATCTTTCAATTTCAATTCAAGAGTTGAGCATTTAGGACAAGAAATTGAACCATGCAAATCATCAGTGGAACAGCTAGCATGTTTAACATGTTTCTCATTTTTCTCATTTAGATGTAACAGAAGAGCGTGTTCTTTCCTAAGCAAGGTGAGCTCATTGTAAATTAAGTCACATGATTTGCAAGTATCATCATCAGGAATCAAAGTTTTAAGTCTAGAAATTTCAGCATTCAATGATTCAACAACAAAATCATGTTTCTTAATTTTTATATCACGTTTGTCAAGCAATTTTCTAAGACGAGCAACAGCAATAGCTAATTCATCATAAGAAGGATCTACCTCATTGAAGTCGCTGTTGTGGTCGTCCTCGATGAAGCTGTCGCTGCTGCTTGCCATGAGACACAATCCCATTAAATCATGCTTGCTTGGAGTTGCATCATCCTCGCTGCTCTCCGAATCCACATCGCTCAAATTGACTTGTTCAAGAGCGGAAAGAACTCGATGGACAACTTTGCGGTTGATGAAGTTCTTCTTTCTATCACTTGGAGAGAACTTCTTCTTCTCTTTTCTTCTGTCGTTGTTCTTCTCCTCCCTTGATGCTTTACCAGTAAGTTTAGGACAATTTGGACGAATATGGTCGAGATTACCACATTCATAGCATCTTGGAGGACCGCCACTACCTTTCTTCCTCATTCTCACATTCTGCAAAGCTTTGTTAAAGCGAGAAGAGAGTAGTGATAGGTCTTCTTCTGGAAATTGCTCAATCTGTTCATCGGTTAGTGAAGACAAAAAAAAAGCAAAACTTGAAGCAGCACCATTATGAGATATGCTAGATTGAGATGTCAAAGCAATTGATTTATGGTTATTCTTTCTAGCAAGAACATCTAATTCATGAGTTTTTAGCTTAGAATACAGAACATCTAATGTAAGTGTACTCATGATAGTAGATTCTCTAATGGATGTAACTTTCACCTCCCAAATAGACATGTCTAATGCATCAAGCAATTGTCTAGCATTAGCAGCATCATCAAAGCTAACTCCAACAGCACGTAAATTGCTAAGAGTTTTATTAAAGCGTGCAAAGAAATCATCTAGTGACTCACCAGGCTTCATCTCAAATCGCATGTATTCCTTTTTGTAAAGATCTTGACGAACCTCTTTAATAGTGTTAGAACCCTCATGGTAATCACAGAGATATTTCCATACCTCATATGCGGATCGAAGATAAATCACACGATCGAAGTCGCTACGTCCCAAGCCTTGGATGATCAAGTTGCGCGCCTTGCTATTTGCTTCAACATGTGCGCGATTGGTGTCGTTGACGTTGTCGTTTGCAGGGACTTCATATGGTTTGTAAACTTTCTCCCAAATTGTGAAGCCCTGTGCTTGGATGAACGCCTCCATCTTGGCCTTCCAAAACTGAAAATCAACACCATCGAACACACAAGGTTTTGTCGAATAACGATCCATTGATCTAATCACCGATTAAGATAGATTAGAAAAACCTTGCTCTGATACCACTTGTAGGATCGATATATACTAGTATAGCAATCAGAGGGGGGGTGAATGATTGTGCGGAAGCTAAAAACAATTTTTTGATCTACTAAAAATTCACCCCAATTCGGAACCAAATAATTGCTTCGGTTTAATGCAAAAACAGATTGACAGACGCTCACTAAAATGCTAATTCCCGGAGATCCAACTATCAGATTGATCTGAAATTTTTACTGTAAAAACTATATTCAATTTAGAAACTAACCCAAGAAGAATCAGCTCAATCAGATTTACGGATCAAAAGTTATAGGCTTCGCAAGTTGACTGTTCCAAAAGTGACGCGAATTGATTAAACCCTAAAACTGAGCTTGAGGCTCTCAATGCGCTCAGCTCCAATTGATGCCCTTCAACAGGAGACACCCCTCCTATTTAAAGGAGCAAAACACAAGGAGTTCTGAATACAATTCCTAATCTAGAAGGAGTATGTATACAACTCCTCTTGGCCCAATCTGGCCGAGTACAACTCTTGCACGCGTATGGCAACCCTACCATACTCACGTGACTAACACTTTGCACGCGAATGACCTCCTGCCATTCTCACGTGACTAACCATTCTTCATGTGCACCATTCTCTTAGCCCGAACGTCCCGCATGACATCCTTGACCACCAAGACCTCAGTTCCTCCCTGAACCTAGTCCCGAACCTCAGTTCCTCCATGAACCTAGTTCCGGTCCCGTTATCGACCACGTTCGCCCTCGAGCAATACCTGCACATGAACAAGCCACAAAACAATTTCGAGCACAAGTTCGCGACTTGACTCAACATTAGCCCATGCAAATACTCACACGAGCATTGCATAAATTCCACTTCAAAACAAGCATCATGAAATTCTCACCAATTTCATAATCTCAAGGTCAAACCAAAAACTCAATTCCAAGTTTGCTCAAAACCCTAATCGAGCAAAAACGCATTCACGACGGACCAAAAAAAAATATGGTCCGGCGTACAAGGGAAAATGAGGTTGCCAAAAACATGTTCACGTAGGACCAAAAAATTTGGTCCTTCGTAGATGGGAAAATGAGGTTGCCAAAAACATGTTCACGTAGGACCAAAAAATTTGGTCCGTCGTAGATGGGAAACTTACTGTTTTCTTTAAGTTTGGTCCGGCGCCAAAGCGAAACTTACTGTTTCTTGTCAAATTGTCAAAACACATGAACAAACACATTTTTGCAAATTCAATTCTAAGCCAATTTTTCAGCACATGATTTCACAATAACTATTAAAATAATGCATGAAACCTAACAAAATTTTAAAGAGAGTTATATGAGACCCTAAGGCACAGAGTGGCCCGAAAGGATTGGAGTTTTACCTTTTGGATCGACGGGGAACACGCGAGGAAGTTTTTAGCTATCTGCAACGCAGTTTGATTAGGAAGATTGAATTTTCTGCGCAAATTCCTTGGACAAAACCTTGAGTTAGGGTGAGAACCGTGTAGAGGACATCAAGATGAGTCTATAGAAAAAATTTCACGGTCAAATTCGCAAAAACGAAGGAGAATGGGCGATGGCAAGATTTGAGATTGAAATGGCCGTAATTTTTGATTCCGTGGGTGAAACTGCACCAAATTTGGAAGAGAGATAGGTGGGAGTACATGGCTCAAAGTGACTCAAACGGATTTTGGAAAAACTCACTGAGATGACAAGGAGCGCGACGTCAAGTTTGGCCAATGTCGGGTTGGTACTGGAGAGACATGGCGGCGACTCTAGGGTTTTGGAGGTGTCTTGGAGGTTGGATATGCATGGGAGGGGGTCATGACACTCTCAGATAGGCTTGGGAGCTAGGCCATACAAGAAAACGGAAAGAAAAACTGAATTCGGATCAAAGGGGACTTAAATCAAACACTTGGCATGCACGCTACAGTAACAGGCCGGCCCAGTACCGTTCACAGCCTTTTTTCCAGCGATTTTCTAATAAACATAATTCTGAAAATTAAACTAATTCATTTGGGGCAATAAAAATACCAAAAAAATTCTAAAAAAATTCTATAAAATACTTTGAGATATTTTGCACTCAAATAAAATATTTTCAACAAAAATTTATTTAAACTTTTGCAATATTTAATTACTTTAAATAAAAGGCTTAGTTTGAATTAATTCCGAAAAATTCCAAATAAATTCCAAAAATTCTTAAAAATTCAAATAACTCAATAAATTCATGAAAAGCAAAAATTGAGATGTTACACTTTCTTACTCTATGTAATATTTTGTGGCATGCTAGGACTACATTTACAAGTTGATTCATGCATTATGCTCTGCCACTATTGATCGTCTTTGTTGTTTGCCTTTGCAAGAATCATGTATCATGCAGCTAGTATATTGGTAAAGACTAAAGAGTATAGTTTGCGAACTTGCATTTGCATACAGGTAGTAAAGACTAAAGAATGTGAAATCTGGGGAAGGAGGATGGATGACACCAGGGGCAGCTGGAGCCACGGAGGCTAGCGATGGCGGCGATGGAGGGAGGAACGAAGGAGGATGGACAGCACCGGGGGCAGAAAAGGGCGACAGCAGCCACCGAGGGGCGACGTGAGTTGCGCCGGGGGAGACGAGCGGCGGGAGGCGTGTAACATCCCAAAATTTTCTTTTAATTTAATTAGTGTGTTTCTGGGTTTATTTGAATTTTTCAGAAATTATTTAAAGTCCTCGCTGTTAATTCGGATGGAAGTCTATTGAACTAATCATATTAAACAAAGATCAGGCATTTTCAAATAAGCGTAAAATTTAAAATTTTGTTTATAATTAAGATAATTGGTAGACGAGAGTGTTCGCTTCAAATATTTTCGAAAAATATGTTATATAACGTAAGTCGTTGATTTTATAAAAATCGGTACAAGTGTCTAATTCACTAAAAGAATTTTTGCGGAAAATCTACGCGTCGAAAAATCGCGAAACCAACTCTGTTAAGTTCTAAATAGTTTCTAATATTTTAGAGGATTTTTTTTATTGTTCAGAACCTTTTTACTAATTTATTCTAAACCCATTTTGTTATTGTGTACGCGTGTGTATATATACATGTGTATACGTATTGTATATATATAGGGGGTGTCACGAATCCATTAGTGCCCAGCCGTTTCTAGTCTAGCCGTTTTCCAATGTTCTGCATGGCCGAACTTGAGGGGAGTGCTAGCCGTTGCTATGATGCATGCATGCACTAATGGAGTAGTGCTCAGCCGTTCCATTTCCAAGCTAGTGCTAGCCGTTTCTATTCTTTGCCACGCAAAGCAACGTCCAGCAGTTTCTTCTGCCTCCTTCATTCCATCGGTTCCCATTCACTCCTCTCTTTCCATTGATCCTCCAGCCATTTCATTTTTATTTGCAACGCCTCATGCCCAGCCGGCCATTTGCCATACACGAGCGTTCCATGTCCTATGGTTGTTTCCGTTTCTAGGCATGAGCTAGTGGCCATTCTATTCCCACGCATGAAACAATCCAAGTCATGCAAACTTCCAGTCAATTATTCTTTTTCTTTTCAAGCAATGCATGAGCCTTCCATCCCCTAGCCGCACCATTCGGTGAGTGTTTTCTGCTTTCCTATTCCTTGTCTCGGTGTGGCGCTATTCGGCGAGTGTTGGAACAATGCCGTCGTCATCGCCACCGCCGTGAACATCGGCTGCCGCCATGATCCTACGTCACCGTCGGCGCACTCTCCGATCTCGCGTCTCCTGCGCCGAACGGTATTCTTTTTCTCTCTTTTTCCTTCGCGCGCGCTCTATCTCTATCGATCGGTTGACCTTGATATATGTATGTGAGCATGTATACGTATATATATATATATATGATGGGCCAAATGCATATATTTAAATTAGTCGTAGCATGTATATTTATACGCACTGTGCTGTCTATATATATATATATATATATATATATATAAGTACATGCGGTTACTTTCGGATGATCTGCATGTATATATATATATTTGGCCGAGTAGTAGGTATAATTGTCTATAGGAATGTATACAGGTATAGATATATCTATATATATATATTTTTTTTATTTGTGTGTATTCGCCGAACCAGTACATGCATGAAATTTCTCTCGCCGAGCAGTGCGCTGCGTGAAGTTCTCCCGCCGTGTACAGTAGCATGCAAGGAAAGAATTTGAAACTTGTTGTACGTGTTGATTTCCATAAATCACGAATTTTGTCTTTTTTGATACAAATTCGTTCTAAGTCCGAATGGTATGCGACAAATTTTGTTAATTAGTACAAATTAATACCTTTCTACCATAATTTTTATGAAATTTTATAAATAAATATATACTGTTAAATTATTCGCGGAAAGTCCAAACTTACGAATTTCGTAGCTCTTAAACTATACGTCCGAAAATTCCGAAATAAATTTTATAAATCTTAGAAAATGCTAGACTAATTATCTGGAAATTTTTATGAAATTACAACCTAGTTTGATTTGTAGCATTTTCTGAATGTGTGTTGTATGTTGATTTGTGTGTTTATTTGGTTCTTTACATTGCAGCGTTGACAGTGTGTGAGGACATGGATTTCGAGGATCAAGCTCGGACCAAGATTCATTTGCTTTACGAAGGCAAGTTGTGCTTTGACCATATTGCTCCTAGTTTTTGAAATGTATTTTGATTTAAATTATGCATGATATACTGATTAAAGTGAATAATTTAATTTGGGTAAATTAGCTAATCAACCTATTTGTTAATTCCACCTTTGATGATTAATATTTGTATGCCATGTATCCATTGTCACCATAAGTTGGGTTTAAATAGTTGGATGTTATATTGTGCCAACACGGGAGGCTAGACCGTGATTAGATGCTTAGCTATGCTTACGTGAAATGTGCTTCAAATGGCAAAATAATATTGACTAATGTTATATGTAATGAGTTTTGGAATTTGTGTAATCTTGCCATGTGTTGATGTGAAGTGTAGGTACCCTTGTGGTTCTACATGGTAATTAATATTATTGTTGGCATGCGTTGCACAATAATCAAACTGGGGTGATAAATAGATTTAGACTGGGGCAAGTGGCAAGAATGATAGGGTGGGCCATGAGTGGCACTGGGAAAGTCGTTTTGGTTCTTCGGGTAGTCTTGCCCTTGTCACCCTAAGGACTTAACCTTGCAAGCCTTTGAACTGGGCCAATCATGCGACCACATGTCTGTAATGGGGCGGACCTAGTTGAGTAGGTTGCTAATAACTTGCATTTGGTACCTAAGGGTGTCAACTATACCTTTTGTGTAGTTGAACGGGGAGCTGCACGGTGCTACGGCTAGGTACCCTATCCAGCGGTTGGTGACCTATACTTACGCTGTACTAAGGAAGGGATAGTGTGCAACAACCGGAGAGGTCCACTTGTATAGTTAGAGGCTTCTGAAAGGCTTTGTTATGATCACTCATTCGCATACTCTTGTATGGCGATTCACGGCAGACGTGGTGAGTTGATCGTATCTTGTGGGTAAAGTGCATAACCTCTGCAGAGTGTACAAACTATTCGAATAGCCGAGTCCACGATGCTTGGACAACGCTCGGGGATTACAGTCAAGGGTTAGATCTTTTAAAATAAAATGTGGGAATGGGTGGCCGAGTGCGAGAGACAATATTGCTAAAGTGATTTAGGGCTTTGAGCCGAATTGTTTAAAAGAGATTGATAACTTACTATATAATATGGTTTTACCGCTTTTGAATCTATTAATGTTGTTTAATTAAAGCAAAATCTTTGTTTGAGGCAAAATAACCACTTAAGCCATTCCATTGGAAGAAGCCATGCATATAGTAATAGAACTACACCTCTGTGCATGACTTGCTGAGTATGTTGTATACTCACCCTTGCTTCCAACAAAATCATCAGTTGAGGAGAAGACTACAACTTCAACGAAGGAGAAGTTCCGCGAGGAGGCGATTATCTAGGAGTTGAACCTTGTCAGTTTCCTGTGGCATATTGATGGGAGTCACTGACGTTCTTCATTCCGCTGCTGTTTATTCTCTTTTGTTATTATAAGCCCTGCGTGGCAGACTATTTGTAAGGTGACCTTAATGTCTTGTAACCAGTTTATTTAATGTTTGAAGTACTTTATTATATTTCCGTTGTGTATGATTGTGATACTTCATCCCTGTTTAACTGTGTGTACTAGCGTGATCCTGGACTAGTACGTAAAACACAGAGGGTCGGATTTGCGGTCGGGTCCCGACAGAGGTGGTATCGAGCTATCTTATTGTGAGGTCTTGACCCTAGATAGATTGGCCGTCTTTAGGAGCTTCAAAATTATTTTTTTCTAAAGAGAAAATTTAACTTGAGCGAATAATATGCTCATGACTTATCTTATTCTTCTATTCTCTCCTCTTTCTTTGAAACTTCTATCCTTTCCTTCGGTTTAAATGGAAATCTTACCTGAGTCGTTCTTAATAGCCTACGTTGTTTCACACTTAAGGAGAAAGTACTGGATGTTGTTGTCAACCCTGAAGATCATGGAGTGAGGAATCATTGAGCTCGAAGAGAACTAGATTGATGAAGTCTTCCCGAAGCTTGAGGAACTAGTGCTTTGGTAGTCAGTGAGACTCATGTGTGAGAGTCGCGTCTCTTAAGATAGGGAGTTACCCTTTTAGACGCTAGATCATTGTGTGCTTAGGAAATTTGGTTCTTCTTTGATTGTTGAGTGTGCAGTATGCGTTGCATAGCTTTTAGGCTTGTGTAAGCAACCATACCAAGTTATTAATAATGTTTGTATAAGTTTTGGGTTAATCCCGCTTCCCTGCACTAGGATCCTTGAACCTTACCTTTGCTTTCCCCTCTTAACTAAACCTTTGTGTCAACAGATGGAAGGGATCGACCACACCAGTGTTTCTGAAGCAGTTCAAGTCAATACAGTTGCTGCTACCATTGAAAAAGCAGAGACAAACAAGCAGCTATCTACCGTACCGACAGTAACTAATCAGAACTTGAATCAGTTTACCACCGCTCAAACCCAGCTATTGCGGATGGTGATGCAACAGATGAACGCTAATGGTGCTAAAATCAATACTCCCTACAACGCATGCACGTAATACCTTGTCTGCAACCAAAGTTCTCCTTGTTTATGAAGACTAAACCACCCACATTTGATGGATCAGCCACTTCCAGAGATGCAGAAATTTGGCTTCGCATCATAGAAGAGAAGCTAGCTTTGGTGCAATGTGAGGATAGAGAAAAAGTTCCCTATGCTACGTGCCAGTTAGAAGGAAATGCATTAGCCTGGTGGAAAGATTTCTATGCCACTTTTGAGGATGGACATACCATCACTTGGATGGAGTTTGCCACCATCTTTCGTCAGCACTTCATGTTGTCAGAAGACAGTGGAACCACAATAAGACCGAGGAAGAATGGTATTTCCGCACCCGACATCATACCGGGACGATGTTCGTTGAAGTGTTGTCAATCAAGCAAATCAGAAGACCGTGCATGTATCCGTTGTGGAGAAATAGGACACACTGCTGATGAACATGCAATCAATTGTTCCAGCTGTGAAGGAAGCCATCTACCTGGAGAATGTCCTATGAGCAACGTCACATGCTACCTTTGTGAAGGTAGGGATCATTGTCCATCTCAATGCCCCCTGGATTCATTAGTGACCGCTGTGACTCGGCGTCAGCGAGAGGATTTTCGAGCTGTCATTGCTCAAGAGTTAGCAAGGAGAGAAGGATTGTCATCCGCACTTACGGTGCCGCATGAAGAAAAGAAGAAGCAGCATATCAACCTTATCAGTCTACCTCAAGAAGCCAGTGATACTTGGTCACCATGGAATTGTTTTCTATGTGGTGAAAAGGCCATTGGGCTAGAGAATGTCCCTCAATCCAAAGAAGACAACCCAAACATTCATGCCACAAGCTGTGGTGAGTTAGGTCATTTTGTTAAGAAATGTCCCAGAAAGATCAAGCAATTTAAAGTCATGATCATTAGGAAATTGGATCAGTAAAGTTTATAGCACCAAGAGTGAGTGGTAGTACCATGGGAGCAACTCGCTCAAGGAGTCGGTCGAAGCAAGAAGGGTTGGTTAACAAAACCCTTGTTCTCGGAGATGGACACAAGGGATTTAAGGACAACTGCAAGCGTCAGAAAACTTGTCAAGAAGGATCACCGCAACAGCAAGTGAAGAGTGCCCCTCAGCAACTCAATGATCATGCTGCTCAGACTTTGTTTAAGACAATTTCACCCGTGCCTCGTCTTAAAGGTCGGAGTTTCCACAACACCCCCACGGAGAAAAGTTCTCGAAGAAGGAAGTTTATTGTCTAGAATTTGCTATGCTTGTCGCCAGCCGGGACATTTTGCTAACAACTGCAACCAGAAGAAAGTGGTCACTGCAGATCGCATCAATCTCAGTTCTATCTCTATCAAGAATAGAGATATGTCAGGAGGAAGCCATCATACGTCATCCAAGCGTTGCTATTGCTGCAATAAGCCAGGACACTATGCTATAAGTTGTCCTAAGAGAAGTGGTGATACACCGCTGCTTCAATTCCAGTTCTACACCTACCAAGACATCAATACCAGGAGAAAATTTCGGAACAAGTCGCGCTGGAGATACGCAACCCGTGCGAAAGGTTCAGATGCAGAAGAGGTGTGCGAATGAAGACTCTACTGAGGAAGTCCAGGGCATAAGATTTCTTTAAAAAATGTAATGTTTCATGCTTATGAGAGAGTGATTAGTTGAGAAACTTTTGTAAGAATTTTCTCATAAAAAAATATAATATATAATTTGGATTGTGAGCATCTTTGATATGTAAAGTTTTGAAGCAAGAGTATTAATAAAGATCAGATGTCTTCATAGAGCAGCTAATAATGAGTTGTGTGGAATGATAGCCATAGAGCTAGAACTTGAGGCTATGAGCACAGTGTGGTGTCATGGTATGAGCCACCGTTTGTTGTGGTACAGGTAACATGAAGGTGAAGGTTGTTGTTTTGAGATAAATCTTCAGTGTGTGGAAGGTTGCCAATGTCAGTATAGACAACTCGTAGAGCATGTACAGCTGATATGTTTGGTTACTCATTGTATTGGAAACCAAGACCTTAGATGCTAATTTTAGAGTGGATTAGTCACATCCAAGCATAAGGTGGTTTTGGTTTGTGGTCACCGTAGTATGTCAGTAATCTCAGGTAACCATAGTTGGGATGGCCAGTTGATGGTCAATAGTGTGATGCTGCTAGTCGAGAGGAAGGACCAGTGATCGGCAAATACTCAGAAGTGCATCCCTAAGACTTACTTGGTATACCACCAGGCAGAGATAGCGAGTTGTGATCAAATGGGTGCCAGTATTTTCCCAATAGCTAAAAAAACCTATCAGAGGGCTGTCAATAAGTGGATAGAGATGAAGGAACAGATCGAGGAGATGTTTTGGAATTAATCAAGGATTACAACATAGGAATCTATTACCATCCCGGCAAGGTTAACGTGGTAGCCGATGTCTTGAGCCGGCAAAGTCACAGCGTGAATATACTAATCAGGGAGAATCAGGACGAGATATGAAAAGGAGTTAGAAGATTTCGTGTATTCCAGAATTACCCCTCTCAAAGGAATCAGAAGGTTTTACACAAAAGGGAAGCTCACACCAAGATACGTTGGTCCATTCAAGATTCTAAGTCGAAGAGGTGAAGTTGCTTATCAGCTGGAATTTCCGCAATTGTGAGTAGGAGTACATGATGTTTTTCACATTTCAAAGTTGAAGAAGTGTTTGCGGGTACCTGAGGAACAAGCACCTCTGGAAGCCATCGATTTGCAAGAAGATTTGACTTATAAGGAATACCTCATCAAGATTTTGGACTCAGTTGATCGAGAGACAAGAAATAAATCAATCCGCTTCTGCAGAGTTCAGTGGAGTACTCACTCGTAAAACGAAACGACTTGGGAAACCCGAAGAAAACTTGGAGGAGTTTCCGAGCCTATTCTCTAGTTAGCCTCGAATCTCGGGGACGAGATTCTGTTAAGGGGGGGAGGTTTGTAACATCCCAAAATTTTCTTTTAATTTAATTAGTGTGTTTCTGGGTTTATTTGAATTTTTCAGAAATTATTTAAAGTCCTCATTTGTTAATTCGGATGGAAGTCTATTGAACTAATCATATTAAACAAAGATCAGGCATTTTCAAATAAGCGTAAAATTTAAAATTTTGTTTATAATTAAGATAATTGGTAGACGAGAGTGTTCGCTTCAAATATTTTCGAAAAATATGTTATATAACGTAAGTCGTTGATTTTATAAAAATCGGTACAAGTGTCTAATTCACTAAAAGAATTTTTGCGGAAAATCTACGCGTCGAAAAATCGCGAAACCAACTCTGTTAAGTTCTAAATAGTTTCTAATATTTTAGAGGATTTTTTATTGTTGAGAACCTTTTACTAATTTATTCTAAACCCATTTTGTTATTGTGTATGCAGCGTGTGTATATATACATGTGTATACGTATTGTATATATATAGGGGTGTCACGAATCCATTAGTGCCCGGTAGTTTCTAGTCTAGCTGTTTTCCAATGTTACGCATGGCCGAACTTGAGGAGTGCTAGCCGTTGCTATGATGCATGCATGCACTAATGGAGTAGTGCTCACTGTTCCATTTCCAAGCTAGTGCTAGCCGTTTCTATTCTTTGCCACGCCAAAGCAACGTCCAGCGATTTCTTACGCCTCCTTCATTCCATCGGTTCCCATTCACTCCTCTCTTTCCATTGATCCTCCGACCATTTCATTTTTATTTGCAACGCCTCATGCCCAGTAGGCCATTTGCCATACACGGCGTTCCATGTCCTATGGTTGTTTCCGTTTCTAGGCATGAGCTAGTGGCCATTCTATTCCCACGCATGAAACAATCCAAGTCATGCAAACTTCGATCAATTATTCTTTTTCTTTTCAAGCAATGCATGAGCCTTCCATCCCCTAGCCGCACCATTCCGGTGAGTGTTTTGTTTCCTATTCCTTGTCTCCGGTGACGAGCGCTATTCGGCGAGTGTTGGAACAGCTGCCGTCGTCATCGTCACCGCCGTGAACATCGCCGCCGCCGCAGTCTACGTCACCGTCGGCGCACTCTCCGATCTCGCGTCTCCTGCGCCGAACGGTATTCTTTTTCTCTCTTTTTCCTTCGCGCGCGCTCTATCTCTATCGATCGGTTGACTTTGATATATGTATGTGAGCATGTATACGTATATATATATATATATATATATATGATGGGCCAAATGCATATATTTAAATTAGTCGTAGCATGTATATTTATACAGCGATGTCTTTGTCTATATATATATATATATATATATATATATATATATATATATATATATATATATATATATATATAAGTACATGCAGTTACTTTCGGATGATCTGCATGTATATATATATATTTGGCCGAGTAGTAGGTATAATTGTCTATAGGAATGTATACAGGTATAGATATATCTATATATATATATTTTTTTTATTTGTGTGTATTCGCCGAACCAGTACATGCATGAAATTTCTCTCGTAGAAGCGATCCGCGTGAAGTTCTCCGCCGTGTACAGTAGCATGCAAGGAAAGAATTTGAAACTTGTTGTACGTGTTGATTTCCATAAATCACGAATTTTGTCTTTTTTGATACAAATTCGTTCTAAGTCCGAATGGTATGCGACAAATTTTGTTAATTAGTACAAATTAATACCTTTCTACCATAATTTTTATGAAATTTTATAAATAAATATATCTTGTTAAATTATTCATGAAAGTCCAAACTTACGAATTTTGTAGCTCTTAAACTATACGTCCGAAAATTCCGAAATAAATTTTATAAATCTTAGAAAATGCTAGACTAATTATCTGGAAATTTTTATGAAATTACAACCTAGTTTGATTTGTAGCATTTTACGAATGTGTGTTGTATGTTGATTTGTGTGTTTATTTGGTTCTTTACATTGCAGCGTGAGGCAGAAATTTGTGTGAGGACATGGATTTCGAGGATCAAGCTCGGACCAAGATTATTTGCTTTACGAAGGCAAGTTGTGCTTTGACCATATTGCTCCTAGTTTTTGAAATGTATTTTGATTTAAATTATGCATGATATACTGATTAAAGTGAATAATTTAATTTGGGTAAATTAGCTAATCAACCTATTTGTTAATTCCACCTTTGATGATTAATATTTGTATGCCATGTATCCATTGTCACCATAAGTTGGGTTTAAATAGTTGGATGTTATATTGTGCCAACACGGGAGGCTAGACCGTGATTAGATGCTTAGCTATGCTTACGTGAAATGTGCTTCAAATGGCAAAATAATATTGACTAATGTTATATGGAATGAGTTTTGGAATTTGTGTAATCTTGCCATGTGTTGATGTGAAGTGTAGGTACCCTTGTGGTTCTACATGGTAATTGATATTATTGTTGGCATGCGTTGCACAATAATCAAACTGGGGTGATAAATAGATTTAGACTGGGGCAAGTGGCAAGAATGATAGGGTGGGCCATGAGTGGCACTGGGAAAGTCGTTTTGGTTCTTCGGGTAGTCTTGCCCTTGTCACCCTAAGGACTTAACCTTGCAAGCCTTTGAACTGGGCCAATCATGCGACCACATGTCTGTAATGGGGCGGACCTAGTTGAGTAGGTTGCTAATAACTTGCATTTGGTACCTAAGGGTGTCAACTATACCTTTTGTGTAGTTGAGCGGAGGAGCGTCTCAGGTGCTACGGCTAGGTACCCTATCCAACGGTTGGGTGACCTATACTTCGCTGTACTAAGGGAAGGGATAGTGTGCAACAACCAGAGAGGTCCACTTGTATAGTTAGAGGCTTACGAAGGCTTTGTTATGATCACTCATTCGCATACTCTTGTATGGCGATTCACGGCAGACGTGGTGAGTTGATCGTATCTTGTGGGTAAAGTGCATAACCTCTGCAGAGTGTACAAACTATTCGAATAGCCGAGTCCACTGTGATCGACAACGCTCGGGATTACTGATCAAGGGTTAGATCTTTTAAAATAAAATGTGGGAATGGGTGGCCGAGTGCGAGAGACAATATTGCTAAAGTGATTTAGGGCTTTGAGCCGAATTGTTTAAAAGAGATTGATAACTTACTATATAATATGGTTTCTTGCTTTTGAATCTATTAATGTTGTTTAATTAAAGCAAAATCTTTGTTTGAGGCAAAACAACCACTTAAGCCATTCCTTTGGAAGAAACCACGCATATAGTAATAGGATTGCACCTCTGTGCATGACTTCTTGAGTATGTTGTATACTCACCCTTGCTTCCAACAAAATCATCAGTTGAGGAGAAGACTACAACTTCAAAGGAGGAGAAGTTCCGCGAGGAGGCGATTATCTAGGAGTTGAACCTTGTCGGTTACTGTGGCATCTTGATGGGAGTCGCAAGCGTTTTCATTCCGCTAGCGATTATTTACTTTTGTTATTGTAAGCCTGCGTGGCAGACTATTTGTAAGGTGACCTTAAGGTCTTGTAACCGATTTATTTAATGTTTGAAGTACTTTATTATTAATTCATTGTGTATGATTGTGGTACTTCATCCCTGTTTAACTGTGTGTACTAGCGTGATCCTGGACTAGTACAGAAAACACAGAGGGTCCGGATTTGCAGATTCGGGTCCCGACAAGGCGCTAGGGGAGACGAGGGCGACGCCGGGAGAAGCCGAGGCGGGCGCCTGGGAGACGATCCGAGGACGGGCGCATTGGAGAGTCGACTACCGAGCACTGGGGTGTGATCCAGGCTAGCTACGGCGGTAGCCAGGGGGAGGCAGGCGAAGGCGGCGCCACTGTCACTTTGTTGAGGGACTAGATCTGGAGACCAAGTTTGAGATCTAAGTGACCAGTTGATGAGTGAGGACCGATACACTAATGACTGATGAGTCTGTGATACACATCACACATGACCAATTTACCGGATATCCGAACTCTAAGTTGACTGGATAATCTAGATCGCCGGATAGTGCGCTACCGAATCCATATCCGTATCCGACAAAAAATATTTGTATCCATATCCGATCCGAAACTATCCGAAAAATATTCGATCCAAAATTATACGTATTCAAAAATTAACCGAATCGATCGAAATCTATCCGATCTGTTTCCACACTACTTAGGCCCTGTTTGGCAGAGCTCTAGATTCCAGCTCCACCTTAGAGCTGAAACTTTGTAATATAAACAAGACCTTAGCCCTGACTTAAGTTTATAATTTTATTCTAAAATATAAACAAGATGACTCACCTAAACATTCTTAATATATCCATAGCTCCAGCTCCACGAATTTAGTGGAGCTGAATACCTAGTTCCACCAACTCCAAAAATTTGATGAAGCTGAAGCTCTGCCAAACACCCAAAAACAGAATTCCCGGCAGAAGATACATTCGGGCTTCACGCGGTATCGGTAGGCACCTGCCTAACATTAACGGTGCTAAGTCAAACCTAAGATCATAGCTGACCATGGGTCCAGGAAACCGCAAAGCGAGCGAACAGCTCACCGACATGTGGGCCCACCGCGGTACAAAATTACATGAACACGCCGGAAATAGCACACCCCCATGAGAGACACGGTGGGCCCACCCTGTCCCTCCTCTGTCTCGTGAACATATCAGCGGTCAGAGCGCACATTAGGCGAACGGTCTCACCACAAGCGAGTCGCGCTCGCAAGCCTACACACTGGCTGACTGCCTGACTAGTCGTCCCCACAGAGGAGACCCCACTGTCATGGACTTGGTACCGAATGAATGAGACGCACACAAATTGGCGGAAGTCACTGACAGCGGGGCGCACAGAGTCCATAGCTAATGGCCCATACGTCAGCGAGAGAACACCTATCGACTCGGCACCTTCGAACTCTCTGCCCCACCAGTCATAGACCGCAAGCACGGAATCATCCCGTAGAACGAGACGCGTCAAGCAGATGCAAGGCCCACACAAGAACACGGCCCAGTAAAAATCTTAATCACTAACACATGGGCCCCACAACTATTCGGCCCACATGTCATTGAGGATATCTGCCCGATAAATAAAGGCTACCAGTCTCCAGGCCCGAACAGTCTCAGCCTCTCCCCCCCACCCTCGCCTCCCCACCCGGAGAGCTCGCGAGCCAGCGGCCGCACCGCCGTTTCCGCGGCGCGCAGATCCGCCCAATCCGTGGAGACCCAGGAGAGCGCGTCAGTAACGACGCCGCGAGACCGCCGTCGCCTACCCTGCCGGCGAGTCCCTACCGGATCGCGCGACGGCCGCCGCCCCCCCGCGCGGGACCGGTCCGATTGGATCAAATCCGGTGGAATTCGTTGAGGCGTCGGCCGCAATTGGACGGGTTTGATCGGGATTTTTTTGGGGTTGGTGGGTTGGGAGGTTGGGTGGCAGGAGAGAGGTTGGGGATGGCGGCGGAGGGGGGTGGTTGTAGGGTTAGGTTTTGATGCGGTGGTGTGAGGGGATGGCTGACGGGGGAAGGATGAAGGGCGTGGAGGGCAGCGGTGGGGGCGCCGGGGAGGGGGATGAGAGGGAGGAGGAGGCGCGGGAGGAGCTGGAGCTCGCGCTTTCGCTGGGGCGGCGGGGGTGGCACCTGCCGCCGGCGAGGCAGGAGCTGGCGGCGGTGTCCGCGTTGAGGTGGACGATGATTTTCCCCGCGTGGGACCCGGACGCAGCCGGCAGCTCGCGGGCTGCAGAGAGGGTTTGGGACTCGCCACCTGTGCCAGCGCTCAGGCTCCGTGACATGTGGCGAGGCGGCCGAGCGGATGGCGATGCAGGGCGTGCTGTGGAGGCTGCGAAGGAGGAAGACGATGAGGAGGGGGAGGGCAATGAGGATGGAGATAGGGACCTGCAGAATAAACGGCCCAAAGTGCGAGGCTTTGGCGAGTAAGTTGCTTTAAAGTCGATCCTTTTCTGTTTACTGTTTGCATGCTTGTGAGTTGTCTTAGATTTTTAGCAAAGTTGTTTTGTGGATTTCATGGTGCTAGTGTACTGTAGGTAAAGCCTACCATGCTGAAACAGAAAATTGGTATACAATTCATGGAGGACATACCTTAGGTGGAATTAGTGTTGTTACTTAATGACCTCTCGAAGTACTACGGCTGCCATGGTCATCCTGGATAATCAGGAGGTAGATGGGGTAGAGAAGTGCACTATTGGATGTTTTCTACTTTGTTGCTAGAACTGTTGAGATCCCTTGGACTTGTAATGAGCGAACTGCTTTCTCAGCAGTGGAGAGAGTGCTTTCCTCTAGTTATGTTAGCACATATTTCCTTAGTCAGTAATTTTACTGACCCGAGTGACTTTCTCTGAGTTGTGCAGCAATCCTAGATTGAATCTTGCATTACGTAAGGCAATTCATGTAGTTACCGGTACCATTACCCCTTGATCTTGTCATTCTCCGTTTCTGATTCATGACCTACGCGGCTACACCACATTTATGCTGCATCAAATAATTGCATGTACGATGCACAATGAAAACAGGTAGGTTGCAAGCTGCAACAAAGAACTAGCATTCTGCCATTATGTAATCACACGGACTTGAGGCTGTTCTATTTTTATGCTCTTACTGTTTAGCTCATAGTTACTGGATTCGCGGCAACCCCCATTGAACCCCGATCCCGATTGTGGGAACCAGTTCGTGGTTTGAACACCATCTGATTCGTGATGATTCGTTGCCCGAATCACTGGGGTAGGTGAACCCATTGGTGTTTACCTGATGGCCAGGGGCAGGAGATGTCCATTGCGCTCTCCACCATGTGTTTTCTGGCTGCTGCCCTCGCAGGCGGTTGTGCAGCTCCGCAACCATGAAGAGGTCGTTTTGGTCTTCTGCCCCCCATGGTCCCATCCTCGACGAGAGCCGCAGGCTTGATGTCTTGGATGAGGCGAGGGAGATGGATATTTGGAGAGGAGAGAAGTGAGCAAGAGAGAGAGAGAGGCTCGATGGGAGAGATGGCGGCGTGTGGCGTGAGAGGGATGGATACTCGAAAGAACGAGAGGGGAGCAAGGCACGGTGGCTGCGCTGAGTGAGCGATCTGCATTGGCTAGAGTTTCTCTCCAACTTAAGGGGCATTGGTGGGCTGGTCTGGCCCATCTATTCCTTTGGTTTTTCGTTTTATTTCTCTTATATGGGGGTCTAGGGTAAGTGAGGTTGTGAGGAGGCAGGTTGGGTTAGAGGGCAAGATGGATCTTGTGGGCTGTGGTGTTGTTGGGCTGGACCAGGTGGCTGGTCATGGCTATCTTCTTTTTCTTTTTAACCTGTTTTATGTGATAGATGTAGAGATCTGTGGCTGCTTATGTGCATACCTATATTAAGTTTATTATTATTTACTATATATTTTTGTATTGCGAACCAGAATTATAGGGTTCACGAACCCTTTCTCGGGTTCACAAACCAGAGAGAGATACCCCTTAGCGAACTTTACTTTTCTAAGTGGTGAATTGCGAACCGCTAACCCGAACCCAATGAACCGCGAATCTGGTAACTATGGTTTAGCTACCATGACAACGACCTCAAAAAGAAGAAAAGTCCTCATACAGCAAGCGGAATATTCATTTGCACATTTCACAGATTTCTTGTTCCCCGGTTACTCTTCTCTTGATTACTAGTATTTATGTACATTTTGAGTTAAGAGGTTCTTCCTTTTTGCAGAGAAAGTCCACGACATTCCGATGTCAATGCAGCATTATTTGGCTTTGAATCACCACATTTGCACTCTTTTAACGAAAATGAACTTTTCAAGATGTCTCGCTGTCCAGAACATGAACTGGATTTTGGCTTGTCGCTTTTCCCAAATGATGTTGGTAATGAGATTCCAAGGGATGCCAACGATGAGAGGGTTGGTGATGTCGAAAAATCAAGTGGAAGGAATTCTGAAGATGTTGAAATAAGAATGGATCTTTCTGATGATCTCTTGCACCTGGTGTGCCACAAATTTCTTCTGCTAATAGTTCTCTATATGCAAATATTACTAATGCTTGATTCAAACATATTAATGCACTAAGTTGTTGGATATGCTATTGTAGATATTCTCCTTCCTGGACCAGAAGGATATATGCAGAGCAGGTGCTGCCTGCAAACAGTGGCGATCAGCCAGTATGCATGAAGATTTCTGGAAATGTTTGAAGTTTGAAAACACTAGAATATCTCTTCAGAACTGTATGTATTCTGCTTGGTTCTGTTCTGTTTATTATTTTTTTGAGTGCTCTTGCGTACAGTATATTATAATTCTTATTTGAAATGCATTAAAAGGTGCTTCTATGTTCTTTTTTAAAGTTGTATAAATATTGAAGCATGAATGAAGGGTAGATAGTGATTACTTACCCCTTCGCTTGCTTTAAGATTTGTACAACTTGTATTGAGAGAGAAATCATGGAAGCACTGCTCATTTAAATATTGTTTGCTTTGGGGACTACCAATATATGTGTGAGATAGGTGTTCTTGTTTATATTTGTGTCTTTGGGTGGTTGGCTGGGACAATTTTCAATCTGTTATCCCAGTTGAGATGTTTCTTGGAAATGCTTATAGGTTAGATGAAACATTCCTTGTGTTCAGTAGTGCTAGAAAGGCCTGAACGGATGTATTGGTTTTGAAATTGTATTAGCTAGCTCTTAGGAGGACACGCTTGCCTTCCTATGTGGGTGAAAATATCAATATAAGGAGGTGGTAGTGTGAAGTCCATGATAGTGACTTACAAATTACATTCATCTACACTGTGATCTCAAGCACTTGTCATAAAGTAAAATATTATGTAACTATAATTTTGTTTGGGTTATGATAAAGCCTGTTGTCTGAACTCTTTGACTATAATTTTATAGTTTCTAGTTAATAAATGTGGGATTGCTCTATTGAGCTGTCCAGTTAAACTAAACATCCTGTTCTTTTTAAATGCTACATATTGCAACTAATTTAGCTATATTCAGTTCATTCTGTGATATCCTTTGTGACCCCACTGGATTATTTACCTGATGCTGCATTGTTGCTTACATGTTTTACCACTGTTGCTTCTGCAGTTGTTGATATTTGCCATCGTTACCAGAATGTGACAGATCTCAATTTGTCTGGTGTCATGAATGCAGAAATGCTAGTGATGGAAGCGATAGTGTTCTTAAGGTTTTGTTCTCATTTTCTTTCTCCTTTGTTGTCATATTATTTTTCTTATTGTATTTATCAAATTCACTGGCTTTCAGGCAGCTTAAGACATTAACAATCAAGGGCCAACTGGGAGAAGCATTTTTTCAAGCTTTGGCTAGATGCCCGTTGTTGACCACTCTAATAATCAGTGATGCATCTCTTGGGAGTGGCATCCAAGAAGTAACTGTTAATCATGATGGATTGCGTGAACTTCAAATTTTGAAGTGCCGTGCACTCAGAATATCTGTCAGGTGATAAACTTGTTGGTGCAATTTCTTGTGTAATTATCTTTATATTTCCTTTTAACTAATACTGTTTTATCATCCAGATGTTCCCAACTTCAAATACTGTCTTTAAAGCGATCCACCATGGCTCATGTATCACTCAACTGTCCTCAATTGCTTGATTTGGATTTTCAATCCTGCCATAAGCTTTCTGACAATGCAATTCGTCAAGCTGCTACAGCTTGTCCACTGCTAGCATCACTAGACATGTCATCTTGCTCCTGTGTTACTGATGAGACATTGCGTGACATAGCTAGTTCATGTCCAAATCTTTCTGTTCTTGATGCATCTAACTGCCCCAACATTTCGTTTGAGGTACTTTGCTATGTTCTGTGCTCTTTTATGTGTTTTGACTGATCTTTCCTTCCACTATTTGCAAATTTCAGCATATATCTGACATGTTCTATTTATTTGTCTCGGTATGAAGTCGGTGCGGCTTCAAATGTTGATAGGCTTGAGGCTACTAAGTTGTGAGGGAATCACATCTGCGTCCATTGCTGCAATAGCTTATAGTCGTCTGCTTGAGGTAGTGATTCAGTTTTCTTCAAGTTATGTTTTGTGTACCTTTTGTCACTAATGGGGCTTTCTTTTGCTATCATTCCAGGCATTACAACTTGATAATTGCAACCTGTTGACATCCGTGTCTCTAGATTTGCCACATCTCAAGAATATAAGTCTTGTACACATGCGCAAGTCAGTAGGATTGATTTTGCTTTATCTTTGTATTTTTGTCATTGTTGTTTATTTTGTACTATTGCTCACCTTGTTAATTATATGGTTGTCTTACCTGCCATGTTAGGTTTGCTGATTTGAATTTGCGAAGTCCTGTGCTTTCTGACATTAAAGTTTCCAGATGTTCAGCACTTCATCGTGTTAGCATAACATCAAATGCTCTTAAGGTCAGCTTCTATTTCGGTGAAGGGCTCAATTTTGTTATTCTATTGATCGGATTATGTGGATATTTTTCAACATTACGATGTGCTGCTTTTGTGACTGCAGAAGTTGGTGCTGCAAAAACAAGACAGCCTATCTAGTTTGTCATTGCAATGCCACAATTTGACTGATGTGGATCTTAGTGACTGCGAATCATTAACAAATGCGATTTGCAAAGTTTTCAGTGATGGAGGTGGTTGCCCTACGCTCAGATCATTGATTCTTGATAACTGTGAGGTATGACACGTGCACCCTCCTACGTTTAACGGCCAACATTTACAACCGCACAGGATAGTGATTCTGACTATCCCTCTGTGCCAGAACTCTTTATGTATTTTGAGAAATTGGTATTTAAATGCATACGGTGTTACTCTTTTGTCCTGTTAAAAAAGTTGCATTTAATCATTTTGCCATCATCTGGTGCTAACTGTCAATCGATGTATTTCTTTTTTTTTGTGTGTTTCCAAGATAAGATTAGTGAGTAGTGACATGTTGCTTCATTACATTTCAAGTTCTGTTTCTTTTCCTCTTATCTCAGAGCTTGAGCATTGTGGAACTGAATAGTAGCTCCTTGGTTAATCTCTCGCTTGCTGATTGCCGTTCCATGACATTCCTAAAACTCTCATGCCCAAATCTGCAAAAGGTGAATCTTGATGGTTGTGGTCATCTTGAAAGAGCATCATTTTGTCCGGTAAGTGAATTATTGCTCGTTCTGCTTCTGAGGTGCAATATATTTATCTGGAGCAATTTGTGAACACTGAACAACTTAGCTGATATGAAAAATATGCCTTTATTGGATATGATTTGTATTGATCTCTTGGTAAGAATATGAGGATGTGTGACCTCCTTTCAGTCCTCCAAAAATTGAGAACAGCTTGTAATTTGCACCTTAGACTAGGTCCATTCCTTCTACCACAAGTTGCATTTATTGTGCTCTACCAATATATGAACTGTAAAATGGTGTGCAAAAAGGATATCAGTTGTTCATTATTGGGCGTATAATTTGATGTGTGATTACCTTACTGGGAAATTGGAAAGTGCTATTTGATTTGTGGTCTATTTGGAAAGAGGGGCTGGGTTGTTCTGCAAAACTTTATTGTGAAAGGATATAGTTGTGGTCTTGTGGAACAAATATGAAGCACAAAATGTGTAGATAAACTCAATTAATACAAAACAATTTTATCTTTTTAATTGCCTACATCATGGTTGTTAAAGCGACAAGGCGTGGCGAGGCGACTCACCACCTTTTTTTCCGCCAAAGAACTTAAGGCGCGCGACGAGCTGGCGCCATACACACATCAAAATTTAACATTTAACAGTAGCATCAAGTCATCGACCATTAACATTTAACAGCAAAATGTAAGGATACACTATCTTGCAAACACATAGCACAACCACAGAGGATCTAGTTCTATAACATAAAAGAAAAAAAAGGGAGAAGATGAGGTCTCATGGGGTTGGGCTGGCGCAGCCCAACTGCCCGACTAGTCCATGCCCTCTCCCTTAACCCTCTGCCCTAACTAAGAGACCTGAAGCCTCAGTTGTCCTCTCACCCCACTGCCTTCCTAGTTCCTCCCCACCCTGCATGCTCCGTCGCCTCCCAGTTCATCCCCACCTGCCACCTCCTCAACGATGACCGTGTTGGCGATGAAGACTGCAATGGCGACGGAGATCAGGATAGATACGCAGCACCATGTCCGTGATGGGGATGGCATGGTCGAGAAACGATGGTGATGCCAAAGGCGACAGCAACGAAGGTGCCGGTAGCCCGGTATCCTTCCTTCCTACCATACCCCTTTGTCTTCTCTCTTGCTCTGGGTCTGCTACGCTGCTGCGAATCAGATCGCATTCAAACCTTGGACTGGTTTGCACGATCCAGATCAGGGTTCGGCGATGGTTGCCGTGAATCTGGTAACTATAGTTCTATCGCCTGACCCATGTCTCACTCTCTCCAATGATTCAGTGGCTCACTCTCTATTACCTATGGCTCCCGCCTCAGCCATTCCCGACGACATACACCGCCCCGTGGTGACGCCTTGCCCATAAGGCAGACGCCATAGCACCCCCCCCCCCGCCCGCCCCGGACCTGACGCCTTACCGCTTAAATGATGAATAACCATGGCTTACATAAATCAATATACTTTCTGACATTGGTTTCTTTTGTAGGTTGGTCTTGAGTCCCTAAACCTTGGAATTTGTCCAAAATTGTGTGTTCTCCACATTGAGGCCCCAAATATGTCTATATTGGAGCTGAAGGGTTGTGGTGTGCTTTCCCAGGCTTCAATTAATTGCCCTCACTTGACATCGTTAGATTCCAGTTTCTGCAGGTTGTACCGTGCTTCCTATATTTCTGATAAACATCATTGACTGGTACTAATTGTTAATGTACTCTATTTTGCATCTTCAGGCAGTTAATGGATGATTCACTGTCTCGGACGGCAGAGGAATGCCCTCTTATTGAACATCTTATCCTTTCGTCATGTCTATCCATTGACATCAATGGATTGTCTTCTTTGCATTGCCTTCATAAGCTGACCTTGCTTGACCTGTCATACACATTTTTGATCAACTTGAAGCCTGTTTTTGACAGTTGTCCACAGTTAAAGGTAGGTGCTTAATTTTGTCACTATTTAAATCATTTGCTACTGTTGTACATATGACAATTGTTGTTATGTGTAACAGTTAATATTAGCAAGTCATACCAAATGCCCTATATGTTTATTCTTATGTGGACAAATCACTGTTGTACGTTTGGAAATTGTTGTCATTTTTGTAATACTAATATCGTATGCAAGAACATATGACAAGTATGTTATCTATTGCGTTTATTGATTGAAGCTTCTGTGGTAGTTAACTTTTATGCAATGTTTTATTTAGTAGTCTCCAGTATTTTGAATTTTCTAATATGAGATGCATTGGAAATGCATAATTTTGGAATTGGATATTGCAAGGGGAAGAGAGGTGTAGATATATAATGAAGGATTGAAATTACTGCTTTCTTACAATACCTGCTTTCTTCGGCAGGTCTTAAAACTTTCAGCTTGCAAGTATCTCAGTGATTCATCTTTAGATGCCCTCTACAGAGAGGCTGCTCTTCCAATGCTCGTTGAGCTAGATCTGTCCTACTCATCAATTGGGCAGACTGCGATTGAGGAGCTTCTTGCATGTTGTACAAATTTAGTTAATGTAAATTTGAACGGATGTACAAACTTGCATGAATTGGTTTGTGTGTCAGATGATTGCAGTTCTGTTGACATGCCAGTTGATGTTTGCCCACCTGATTCTGCACTAGTCCAGAGTGAAGAGGTCAGTGAGAGATCTGATTGTCTGCTTGAAGTTCTCAACTGTACTGGCTGTCCAAATATTAAAAAAGTTGTTATTCCATCAATGGCAAACTATCTACATTTGTCCAAAATCAATCTTAATCTGTCTACAAACTTGAAGGAAGTGGATTTGACATGCTCCAATCTTTACACTTTAAACCTTAGGTAATATTAATGTGCGTTTCTGTACAGTCCCAGGATTATCTCTCTAGTTTGTTCTGTATTTACAGATTTGCTCACCTTATTTTCAGCTATTGTAGCTCACTGGAGGTTCTGAGGCTTGATTGCCCAAGATTGACCACTCTCCAACTTCTGGTACTATTATCAATTCATCTTTCAATACTGTTTGAACTTATTAGCTTGCATGAATACTTTGCGGATAGGAATATAATATTAAATTATAAATTCATGATATACTCTGTCTGTCCCTAAATATGTCTTTTTTTGGCATTTCCGTCTCCAATGCAAGACTTTGACCATTATTTTTAAATTGTAATATACTAGTAAAAATAATAAAAATGATATATTATGAAAGTATTTTCCTAGAAAAATCTAATGACATTGTTTTCGTATGGTCATTCATATACTTTTACGTATATTAGTGGGCAAAGTTTTAAAAGATTGACCGCATGGATCCATGGCAACCAATATTTGGAGACGTAGGGAGCATTACACAAGCTTTGCTTATAGTTCTATGCTGATTGTTTCTTTGCTTCAACTCTTAAAAGCACAATTTAATACATCCAAGTTAACACTTAAATCTTTATTCTCTCTCTCTCTCTCTCTCTCTGCTGATCCCAGTAATCTAAACCGACTACAGTAAATGTCTGTAATACCTCAAGGTATTTTATAAGACTTTCGTCTAGTTGCATGAGTTGTGGCAATACTTACTAGTCACTACTGAAGTAGCGAATTCTTTACATATATGTGCACTTAAACATCATGTTACCGAAGTTGAGGCCTGGGTTTGGGCCACCTTTGCTTCTTATCTCACTTGAATTCATTAATTATTTACTTCCATTGTAGGCATGCACTATGTTGCAAGAAGAGGAACTAGAATCTGCAATATCCCACTGTAGTGCGTTGGAGATCCTCAATGTACACTCTTGTCCAAAGGTAAGCTTTTTGCATTTGGTGTGCTGTTGAATTTTGTGTATCTGTTATGTTTAAATTTCTTCTCCTAAACTGTCCTGTCTGATTTGGAACAGATAAACGCTCTGGATTTTGGTAGACTACGTGCGGTTTGCCCAACCCTGAAGCGCATCCAGAGCAGCCTTATCGCATAACATGAAGGCTACTGTCATCTGAAGCAGTGCTATTCAGGAAATAGTAGCACTTACTGCCATTCCTTGATGCGAGCCTATTTCTCCAGTCAATTCTTGTGCGGTAATGAGTATTTAGCTGAACCTGGATTGGTGTTTGTACGTGGAACCATTTTTGGTATTTGTTTGTATCGATTCTAAGTGCACCAATGGGGCAAGCAGATCTTTACTCCGGTTTATATGCGGTAATAATTATCTTGTTGGATCTGAACCAGTAGACACTTATGCATGATTGGTGATTTAGCGTTCAACTTTGTATAGCTTCTTTCATTTGTTTCCTTAGGGCAGTATATGATCTCTTTGTTCTGTCATAATGTGCGGTGATTCTTCTTTGTCTGTACCTATATGAATCTGAATCGTGACAATGCAAATGTGCTGAGATATAGTTATGATGATTGATCAGCTTATGGAGGGGCATCATTTTCCTTGCAACTGGAAGAACCCTGATATGCTTCACACCTTGAACAGTTGCTGATGCTGCACCGCTTTCTTGGGAACTATCAGGTCTAATGCTCTGGGAAAAAAAAAAAAGGTTTTTGAGCCAAGCCCCCCTGCATTGCCTCGTTGTCTTCATGCGCACTGCGGTCGCCACGCCCCTCCCTCGAGCTCCTTCCGTGGCTGCCTCCTTTGGAACTCCGAGCTGTTGCAGACGCGCCTTTCCTTCTGCTGCGTGGGAGTATGCACTCTACTTCTAATATATTAACAAATATGTTATACTTCTTTACTATTTTTAGTATATCTCTACTATTCTAAAGCAGCACTTGGTGGTAGTGGTCCGTTCTTCCCACGTCATTAATTACCGTTTAATTGCCCTGCTTAATTGCCCTATGCAAGAAACGAAACGTTGCTTTAATTAGCCAACTTTCGTAAGAAACAAAGCGTTAAAGATAGATGTTTGATTTTGTGAAATAATTTTTTTTTTATTTTTTAATATTTATTTTTCGTTATCAATTTTGTTTTTCGTAGCAACGCACGGGCATGTAACTAGTTTTAATACTAATTCTAAGATACTCTAGTATGATATGATTGAAAAATTTTGTCGAAACCTTTTTTTTTTGTTATATACTCTTCCATATAAAATAGGACGATTAAACAAATTATGCTATAAAAAGTAGACTGATAAAAATTTTCATGGAAATCACTTACTCCTAGGAGTATGTACTCTCATTTTCAGTATATCACTTACATGAAGTTTTTATACTTTATCTTTTTGAGTATACTCTAATACTCTTTATAGCATACTTTGTATATATACCCCTTTCACATATTGAAAAGGGTATATAGCAAAAAATAAAGGGTTTTGATGATTTTTTTTCACCATGTTATATTGGAGTATCATAGAATTATTAGAGTATATCAAAAGTGATAAATGAGTATAACACGTTCGTTTAGGTGGTATATTAGAGGTGGGAGTATGTACTCTTCGTAGTACGAAAAATGCTTATATATATATATATGTATATATATATATGTATATATATATATGTATGTATATATATATGTCGGTGTTTCGTGCACCGGCAATACGAATTTTTGGTTAGTGGGGGTCGCGCGCTCCCTCTCCTCGAATGGTTGACTGAAGAAGTCAGGGGTTTATACTGGTTCGGGCTGAATGTCCCTACTCCAGTTCGTGTCGTTGGGATGTTTCGTATTCGTGGGAATAATCAAGGGTTACAAGCGAGACAGGGGGTTCGACGGATCGATCTCCCTTGTGCTCGTAGGATTGCTTGCTTGTTGTTTTTGTTCGCCCCTTTCGTTCGTTCGTCCCCTCCCCCCGGAGCCCTGCTTCTCCTTACATACTCGGAGGCAGCAGGTTACATGGGAGTTTGGAGAGAAAAAGGAAGGGGTACTGTACGCCTTGGAGTCTGGTCTTCTGTCTTGTCGTCCGATCGGCCTCCGCCCACCCCCATGCTGGGTTGGTAGTCCTGCGGCGAGCGGCCTTCTACTGGCCGATAGAGTGACGTCTTGCTCCGCATTTAACGTCGGCTCCAAGATTAATGGTGTTTGACCTCGGCTTGGCCTCGGAGGGAGGCGCTCTCCTTCGGTATGTCGGTGACGATGGGACCGGGCTTGACTCCCTGCACATCCTCGACACTCGGGAAGGACCGCCTACCGTCTGACGGACGTCGAGACGCCGCGTGCGTGAAGGCGATTGGCACGACACTCATGGGTCCTGTCGCCTCGAAGGCCAGTGGAGCTGGCCGAGCGCGGCCCGACTGAGAGGTCGGACTCTGCCGGTCACCAGGGGCCGGTTCTGAACAGGGCCAGGCCCACTTTTCGCGGCCCAAGGACTTTTCGCCAAAACTGGGCTTCCAAGGAGGTCAGCCCGTTCGTGGTCCCGGGTTGATGGGGGTACCCATGGTATGTGTACTCGTCAGTAGCCCCCGAGCCCCCGTTCGGGTCGGAGAGCCGGTCAGGGGTTTGACGAGGTCGGCGCAGTGTCGGGGTCGATCGATAGGGTCCGGTCGGGGGGGTTAGCCCGGTCGCAGGTGGCCCATCGTGCGGGAGGTCGGCGAGGTCGGGTGGCGCGGCTGCCGTCTGCGCCCGGAAGGCCAGTCTTGTGGCGCAGTGGGTTTAGCTTGAGCCCCGAAAGCAGGTCGGAGAGCCGGTCGGGGTTTACCCGAGCGGTGGCCGACCCGAGGTCGTGAGCCGATCGGCCGGCCGACGATCGGCGTCGGCTGAAGGGCCGGTCACATGGCGCACCCGGTGATGTAGCCAGAGCCCCCGAGCGGGTCGGAGAGCCGGTTGGGGGTTTACCCGGTCAGACTCTGGTCGGCCACGGTCGTGGGACCTAGAGTCGGGTGAGCGAACAGCGTTTACCTCACTGTCGGTTTGAACGCCGTGCTCGTGCGAGCTGCTAACGGGTGATCCGAGTGGGACCTTGGTGATCTCCCGCGGGGAGGATCATATCCAAGCGGACGTGGATCCCGGCGTGGGCGTCCGACCCGCTGTGGGGCGTCCCATGAGAACCTTTCCTTACTCGATCCGTGATCGGACTCTTTGGGTCGTCCCGCCAGGCCCAGGCGCTGGCGGTCGCCACTCATCGATGAGCTCCACGAGAGAGTGTGAGGTATGGTCTCGGATGCGGTCGAGCGATTGGTGGATTCAGCAGGCCCAAGCTGGAGGCCCTCAGGGAGCTTCGCCCGCGCCTCGCTCTGTTTTACGTCTTTGAGGCGGCTTGATTCGATCGGCCGGACTTGGCCTTCGTAACCCTCAACACGGTGCCGGGCCTTGGGTGCGAGCCCGGAGGCAATCCGCAGCCCCAAGGCCGGGCGGCCCAATGGGCCGTCCGTACCTTTTTTTGGGGCGCCTTGGCCCGTTACGCCCGGCGGAGTCCGCGGAGCTGCGTGGCGTGCGGCGCGAGGCAACTGTCTTGTCAGAGCATTTAGTGCTTAGTGGGAATTTAATGAATTGCGGTACGTTACCGGGGTAGTGGCCGAGGTGGCAGGCGAACGGTTGGCGGACGTGCCGGTTCGCGTGAAGGGGCGCCGGTTGGCGCGAAGAGGCGTCCGTTCCCGCCCGGTGCCTATAAAGGAGGACGAGGGAGGCGCGTGGAGGGGCACACTCGCTCGTGCTTTCTGCAAAAAGGAAAAACCGGAAGAGAAGAAGAGAAAAGCTCCCTGCTTCCTCGCGTTTCGCCTCGCCTCCTCGTCGGTTTCGGTGATGTCGTGGCCTCCATGCTCGCCGCCAGCCGGCCGCATCCTCGGGCTGGAGAGGAAAGGGTTCCTTCCTCCGAGGGTTGAGTCGGGGTGGAGGGTGCCCGATGAGTGCCGTAACCCCGTCTTGCCGGCATTTGTAGAGATCGTCAGATTTCGCCTCCTTCTCTGGCGCGGGTTCGGGCTCCTCCACTCGCTCGTTCGTCAGCAATTTCTGCACTTTTACCGGGGGGAAGTGCACCACTTGAACCCGAACGGCGTCCTCCACATCGCGATCTTCATCACGCTGTGCGAGGCCTTCTTGGGGATCAAACCCCATTGGGGGCTCTGGAGGCACTTCTTCTTCGCGCGGTCGCCGTCGGACGTGGCCGCTCCCCTTGGCGGCCTGGCCATCCAACTGCGCGGCGGCCGCAAGGTGGGCTATATCGATGTGAAGTTGCCGACGTCAAACCGGGGGTGGCATACCGAATGGTTCTATGTCCAGAACCCGGGTATCAGCGCCCCAATCTTCACCGGCAGACTGCCTGAGTCGGGTCCCCACTGGATTTGGGGTCCCAACTCGAGAGACAAAAGGAAGGTGGAGGCAATCCTCGAGCGGCTCGAGGGTCTGAAGGCGAGGGGCTTGACGGGCGAGGTGGTCGTCCGCGCGTTCATGGAGAGGCGCGTCCAACCCTTCAAGGATTGGGTGCACCCCATGTTCAAGTACTCCGGAGTGTCTGACCCCATGAGGTCGTCTGAGACGGAGCTCCCGGGGTCGGAGCTTTTGGCCCGCGTGTCAGCGGTCGTCCGCGTGGGTGACACCGAGGCTGTGGGCGAGGTCCCTGCGCCGTTCTCGACGCAGAATCCATCGAACCTGGTAGGTCGGGCGGTCTCTAACTTTCTGACTCTTTTTTCCCTTGCTCTTCTCTCCGCTTATCCGAGCGTGCTTTTGCAGGGACTCGATGGCATGATCTCCCGGGCCCTTCTGCCGGGAGAAAAAGAGGCGAGAGCCACGGCGCGCGTCATCGCGGAGTAGCGCGACGCCGCCCGCCGAGCGCCGAGGGAGGAGAAGAAAGCCGCCGCGGCGCGGAAGAAAGAGGAGCGCGCGGCCCGGGCCGCGCGAGGCGAGGAGGTCTCTGACACGACCCTGGAAGATAGCGACGAGGAGTCGACCTCGAGCGAGGGTAGCGAGAGCGTCGGAGGTGACTCGGGTGGCTCTGATGCGGGTTCCGACCAAGGGGCCAGCGAGCTCGAGCCACAGGAGGACGCCCTAAGCTCGGGGTTCCTTCTGAGAAGACGGAGAGCCCCTACGCTCCCACGCAGGGGTCCAGCAAAAAGGGCACGTCAAGCGCTGCACATCCGCTCGACGCGGTAAGTGTCTCGTCCGCCCTCCGACTGATCTTTCGCTTAGGTTTCCTTGCGCGGTTCCCGACTGGTTGTCGCGTGCACGGGCCGCTCGAGCACGGGGGTGGTGCTGAGCCCCACCTCGGAAGTGAGGAGTCGCGTTTCTTCGCCCCCGTCGGTGGGGCTCGCGCTGGCGATTGTCCGGAGTGGGGCCCCTGCGGGTACGGTCCCCGTGGCGGAGTCTGCGGGAGAGGAGGTGTTGCCGCCGGTGGGGGGACCGCCGGGTCCGACGCCTACGGTGACGCCGGTCGAGGGAGTCCTGCTGGGTCTGCTGCCCACCCTGACGCCGGCCGAGGGAGCTCCGCTGGGTCTGCTACCCTTCGCGACACCGGTCGAGGGGGTCGAGGAGGGCCTGCCGCCTCCACCGCCGGGGCAACCGCCGGTTGGGGCAGGTCGACCGTCGCAAGAGGCCCCGCGAGGGGTTGTCGGGGACGCTCCGGAAGGGTAGGATCTGGACGGCGCCCGGGAGCTCACCGTCTTGACTGGCCGGGCAAATGACCGTCCGGAGAACCGTCATTCGTCTTGGACGATGAGGCGGAGCGCCGCGACTGGAATGCTCTGGAGGAGAGCGAGAGGAAGGTCGAGAATGAGATTGGTCGGATCCGCAAGGATCTCCTCCTCGCTCTCGAGTCTTCCTCCAGGGCGATGAACTACTTCGTCCAGGAGACCCACCCGGTCGGATCGGTAAGGCTAAAAGAGGCTTGTCCTTGGTATTTCTTGAGCGGAGCTGTGACTGACCGGGCAGGTAATTTCTTGTAGCGTCTGCAATCCCGGGCGTCGAGAAAGTCAGGCTTCCTCCGACGCGTCTGCCTGATCGAGGGATGCCGTGGAGGAAGAGCTGCGCGACGCCTTGGGCGCCGCCGAAGCGAAGAAGGCCACCGCCACGGCCACGGTGGGAAGTCACTAAAGCCCTGCGAGAGGCTCAGCGGCTAGCAGAGTCATTGACCGGCGAGGTGGAGGAGGCCAGGTCGTCCCTGGCGGAAGCTGAGAGAGCCAAGGCTTCAGCAGTTAGTGCGGAGGAGTCCGCTCGGGCATAGGCTGTCCGCTTTCGGGATGCATGTGAGTCGGCTCGGAGGGAGGACGACCAACTGCGCGTCGAGCGAGACCTCGCTCGGGGGGAGCTTGCGTCGGCGAGGGCGCTCGCCGATCGTGCAGCGTCCGACCGGGAGGCGCGCGCTAAGGCTAAAGAGGATCTCTGCGCCAGGGAGGCTTCCTTGGCTGGTGAGTTGGCCAATCCTTTCGTGGGCATTGGGGGAGGCGTCCTCTGACGCGGTTCTTTCCTTGCAGAGCTGCGAGGGAACCTCGACGGTGTCCTGGAGTTGAAGCGGCAGGCGTCGGAGCAGCGGGACGAGGCGCTCACATCGCGGGACTTCGCCTTGTCGGCCCAACAGAGAGCAGAGAGGGAGATGGCCGACGCGACGGCCAAGCTGTCGACCCTTCGGAGGGCCGGTGTCGACGATCTGTTTCGCCGGCAATGAGATTTGTGATTCTAGGGGATTTGTGCGGGATCTGAGCTTGATGGTAACACAGGATGCGGGGGCAATCTGTTTTAGACAGGTTCGGGCTCTCTCGGAGGAGATAATACCCTAGTCCTGTGTTCTTGGATATATTGTGTGTGTTCTCTTTTTTTCTCCCTCCTCCCCTTATATGCTGGGGGGAGAATACATGATAGATGGGTGCCACTGCCCTCGAACATGGTGGCACGGACGACATGTCCCTTGTCCTTATCCGCCTTCACGCCTACGCCCCGGAGAGGTGGTTATGCTTTCTCCGGCCCACGCCGCCGCCTTGTCGAGTTCCAGGCATCCACGAGTTAGCGGTGTCGATCGCATGCTTTGTTCCTGGCGGGTTGTTAGGGCGAGGCGCGAAGCTTCCTTGAAGGATCAGGAGTTGTCTTGGGGAGCAAGTCGAACGTCTCCTCTGGGCCCGTCGTGGTGCTTCTGGGCTTTGGGCTTTCTATTCCGCCTGTCAGGCCCAGTCGGGTGTAGGCCCCTCTTGCGGGACCCCTGTCTCTGACATCCCACAGCAGCCCCCAAGTGCTTTAGGATCGACTTTCCGTCCCTTACTCTGTCATGAGGATTATGCGGGAGAGAGATCATAAAGAACTTGTAGTATGAAGCCACCGTGGTTGGTTAGCTCGTGGCCGAGTGGTACCCGCGCCCATTTACGGTGCACGGCAACCGGCTTGTCGCTCGGCTGACCCTCATGGGGCATACCTTGGTCTTTTTGGCTCGTGGCCGAGTGGTACCCGCGCCCGTTTACGGTGCGCGGCAACCGGCTTGTCGCTCGGCTGACCCTCATGGGGCATACCTTGGTCTTTTTGGCTCGTGGCCGAGTGGTACCCGCGCCCGTTTACGGTCTTGTGACAGCCGGCTGTCGCTTCTACCGACCCTCATGGGGCATACCTTAGTCTTTTGGCTCGTGGTCGAGTGGTACCCGCGCCGGATTTACGGTGCCGCGAACCGGCTTGTCGCTGGTGACCCTCATGGGGCATACCTTGGTCTTTTGGCTCGTGGGTCGAGTGGTACCCGCGCCGTTTACGGTCTTGCGACAGAACTTGTCGCTCGGTGACCCTCATGGGGCATACCTTAGTCTTTTTGGCTCGTGGTCGAGTGGTACCCGCGCTACGGTCTTGTGGCGCTGCAACCGCTTGTCGCTCGGTGACCCTCATGGGGCATACCTTGGTCTTTTGGCTCGGGGCGGGCGGTACCGCGCCCGTTCTGATCTTGTGACAGCCCGGCTTGTCGCTCGGCTGACCCTCATGGGGCATACCTTGGTCATACAGAGTAATGCCTGTGCCCATTTACGGCGCACTGCTTTAGACCCTCATGGGGCGCATTCTCAAGACCGTGTTGGTTGTAGATCCTCCCGCGACACCCAATCGCATTGTGAGACAAATGACCAGCAATTGACCCCAAATTATGGGGTGTCTTGTCGGAGGATGTTCGGAAAGTGCCCAGCCCCAAGCTTCCGTGGCGGCGGCGTTCAGCCGTCGTGGGGCGACTTTATCCCAAACTTTGGACCAGTTTTGACACTGGCGGCGTTTTGCGCGACGCAGCTATTGGCCCATCATGGGGCGTGCCCTGGATCGGCCCGAGGTGAGCAGGAGGGCCCTCGTTTCTTCCCACCGTAAGGTGGAAATCGGGCCCATTTCTTATAAGTCGAAGGACCCTCGGGAGCAACGGCCTCCTTGCACCTTCCCCACCACTGCGAAACCTTCAAACCTCCTTTGGCGATTTAGGGTTTTACGGTTTCGCGCCCTTGGCTTGCGGCGGTTCTTCCCACCAGTCTTCTTCTTCGCAATGTCTTCTTCCTCGTCATCGGAGGGTAGCACCGACCACTGCGGCGGCGGTGGGAGACTTCCATCACGACGACGTCCCGCTTGGAGGATGGTCGCCGCCGGCGTCCTCCCTCCGCCGGAGTTGATCTCACTCCGCCCCGCCGCAGTGACCCTTATCCCACACCTCTAGAGAATGAGATTGTGGTGTTTGAGTCCTTCTTAGCGGGGATTTAGCATTCTGGGAGCGCCTTCTTAGGGGCTCCTCCACTTCTCTGAAATTGAGTTGATCAATTTGAACCCCAACTCGATTCTTCACATTGCCATCTTCGTCCGGCTCTGCCGGCGTATCTTGGGATACGTCCTCATTTGGATTTGTTCCGCTCCTTCTTCCGGGTGAAGCATCATCCGACCGGGCCGCTCCCAACGTCGTTGGGGCGCAGGACTCCACCATGGAGGGCTCGAAGAAGCGATATTTTGTCGTTCCTCTCAAAACCTCCCTCAAAGGTTGGAGGCGGAGTGGTTCTATTGTGCCAATGTTGATCCCTTCCTCGCCCCTTTGCCTAGTGCTCCTAAAGCTTCCCGATCTTTGGAGCGACGCCCTGACGGAGGAGGTTTGGCGCAAATCCTCGAGCTTCGGCATTGATTGACGATCTGAAGAACCGAGGGTCGACGGTCCGGGATCACGATCGATTTTGTGAAGCGCCGAGTGCAGCCCTTGAAGGAGAGAGTCCATTTGGGGTTCCAATACAACGGGCCTCTGGACCCCACGCGAGTCGGACGTGGCCTGTCGATGGAGTCGGCGCAAGACGGGTAGTTGATTTCTTCGTGCCTGGCACAATAATCACCAACGAGGCTGCCCTCATAAGTTTTCGACGGCAAGGCCTCCCTCCTGTGAGTGCACTATTCTCTCGAAAAGGCTGTTCCATGATTTCTTTGGTGATGTGTGATTCAAGCGAGTGCGATCGTTCCTTTTTCGAGAACGCGTCCTTCATTTCTCGACGCTCGGTTGTCGGCCTCTCTCAGTGAAACACGCTCGAGCGGCGAGTGGGCGACACATCGGTCGACGAGCTGCTGGCCGGGAGTCGGCGGAGGAGGACGCCGGTCTTCGTCGGCCAGGCCTTCGACCTCCGGTGCACCGGATCGCAGCGGAGGCCTCGGCCTTCTGTCCCGAGGTAGCCCCGATCGCAGCGCTAACTTCCCTCCGAGTGGTCTTTGGGTCTCGGATGAGACCTAGGATGAAATTCAAGAAATCCAAAAGGTATTCTTTTGGCGATCCTTGTCTTTTTATTCTGCTGTCTTGAGGTGTCTTCCCTTTTTGCCGATTCGGGACTCTGCTATGGACGTCCTCGTGGAGGGTCTCTGAAAAGGAGCCCAGCGGAGGCTAGGTCACCGTCGCCGCCGATGCTGGGCTTTCGCCACCGGCGGCGGCCGTGACTAGCGGTCGAACCATCCGGTGGTCCGTCCGCCGAAGAGATCGACCGGCACCGTCTCCGGAGTGGAGGAAGTGCCTCGAGAGCCCACCGCTCGGTCCTCTGCCAAAGCCCGAATCGGACCGTATGGTGGGAAGGGGTTCACTGAAAGGGATGGAAGAGGACGACGAGATGGAGAGAGCGGCTCGGACGGAGCTTTATAAGCTCACCGTCAGTGTAGCACGCTCGTCGAGGGTGAGCTTCTTGTCTTCCATCACATTTGCTCTTGACTTCTCTCGAGATTACGCCTGTTACCTAGGACATGGGGAGCGCTCGGAGCAAAGATCGCGGTTTTTCGGAAGGTGCTCCCGAAGCTCAAGGAGCGAAGCGATGCTCAGGACAAACTCAACGAGATCAGCGCGAACAGGTGGAAAGAAGTCCACGGGCTTCAGGGCAAGTGTATGAGGATCCGGGAGGAGAAGACGAAGCTTGAGCATATGCTCGAAGGTGAGATTCTCCCCTGGATTCGGTTTGGATGTCTTTTTGGATGGTTGGAGAGGATGGTGACACTCTCGTGTTTCAGAGCGCGACTCGACCGTTGCTGAGCTGAGGGCCCGACTGGAGGCTTCAGAGAATTCTGGCCTCGAAGCTCGAGTCAGCTTGGAAAGGATGCAGCGGGAGCTGAAGGGTAAATTTATTTGACTTGGGTTGAACATACTTGGCGTCGGGTGTGCTCTTGATGGCCGTTTGACTTTGTTGCAGAGTGCAAGGAGAAGATGGCCGCCGCCGAACAGGGGCGGACTGAACTGCGCGTCGCCTGCGAGCCAGTCCTGCACCTTCTGCGCATTGAAGGAGTCACGCCGGGCCAGGGGGACGATGCTGTTCCACTTCTCTCGGGAGGAGCCGACAGGATCAGAGCTTACGCCAAAGAGTCCGCAGCAATGAGTGCGAACCAGGCATTGGCGGTGGTCAAGTCTCATTATCCGAGAGTTAACCTCGAAGCTGTGAAAGAAGGTTTTGCCTGTGATGAAGACAAGGCCAACGCGCTCCTCGAAGAGGTGTCCGGTGCATCGCAGGCCTTGTTGGAGAATCTAGAATTCTGACTTCGATGTGGGCCCTGATGCCGAGTGCTCGTCCTCCTTGTTTGAAATATTGTGTCTTCTTACTTCAATATGATTTGCCTGTATTGTCTTCCGCTGAGTGGTCTTCAGGCCTCTTCCACTTTCTTCTCTGGCTGAGTTGTTAGAATATATGCCCGCAGCCTTTTGGATCCTGTTGCGCCTTTCCGGGTGAGTTTCATTGCGTGGTATGGCTCCCAAACGCCAGGGCCTGGGCCGTGGCTTTCTTGCCCCAGACACGCTTTAGAGAGGTGGCGTGCAGCTCTCGGCGTCGGGACTTACGTTGTGGCCACCTGGTGAGTGGTTTAGCCCCAGGCTTGCATCGCTTGCTAGCTCTCGGCCCGGGCCTTTCGCTTAATTTGGTATAATTGCGGGAAGGCCGAATGAGCTTGAGCGCTACGACACGTGTCCGGTGAAATTCTCCTTGATTTTGTTCAACGTCTTGATCTTCTTCGGTATTCGCCTTTGCGCTTTGTTTTCGCGCCTCGTTGATTGCGAGGCGGCGCATTTGATTGCCTTTGGAGACGCTTCGATTTCTGGGGCTGGGGTGGCTTATAAATAGGGCGTCACCGCTGATGAGCGATCGCCCATTCCCTTTTGTCTCGTCCCCCTTCTTCTCTTCCAGCATTCCTTCATGTCTATCATGAGGAAGTTCGTCGGTCCCTACGCGGCATTGTTTCGCCAGCGATTCTTCGGGATGTTGCACAATTGGGAGGAGGCGGAGTCTTGGGAAGACCTCGACTTTGCCACACCGAGGCGGAGGAGGAGGAGCGGCGAGGGACGCCGCCGTAGCCACCTTGCTGGAGGCCGCACCGGGGCTCCACGAGGTGGCGGAGATCATCCTCGAGATGGTTGGTCGCGATCGCCGCGACGACCTTGCCGTCAGGGCCCTCATCCGCCTTATACCCCCCTTGTGGGTGGTTGACGATGAGATTCTGGCGGCTTTGGGTCGCGTGGGTCGCGTCTAACCTCAGCGATCTCGCCTCCGGGCCTCCCAAAGCCACAAGACACAAAGAAGACCAAAGACTAAAGAGAGCGGCAGAGCACCAAAGAAGACCAAGTAGCACCAAGAAGAAGACACAGATTTTTTTTTTTAGCGCGAGAAAAAGAAAAAAAGAAAGTCAGTAATGTAAATTATTAACATTATGGAATGAAATGCGAAATTTTATCCAGTTCGCGCCTATCATATTTAATCCGAGTTTAGTAGTTCCGCCTAATCAAGTGATTCTAGTCGGTTGCTCCAGTGCCAGCAACGAGGCGCTGGGGCTCGAGCTTTTGACGGCTAGAAATTCGCGATCAGGCAAGTCTCGGTTAAATTCTGGTGCTACGAATTGCAGTCCCCGAGTGGTTAGTGCTTTCTACCCGTTCCGTTGTGCGCGCTGGTATAAACCGCCGAGACTTTGTGCTCATCGCGGCTTGTTATTTCCGTGCATTCTATATCGGCACGACCAGGGTTAGGCGCTACACCAGTCGGGTAATAACCACTCGGGGCTAGCATTACACAGAACTTCAGAAAATAAGACGGACCACTATTTTATTTAATGTGTAAGAGTGGGATACATAACTCATGCGTAGAAGCGACGGAGTTGTTCGGCGTTCCAAGTATTCGCCAGAACCTCACCGTCTTCTCGTCTGAGTCGATAAGCACCTGGCCGGGTTGTCTTCTGCACAATGTACGGACCTTCCCAAATTGGAGAGAGCTTGTGCTCGCTTTTCTGGTTCCTCCTCAGGACCAGATCTCCTTCTGAAAAGGTTCTACTTCTGACGTTGCGAGAGTGGTAGCGCCGAAGTCCCTGGAGGTACTTAGCCGACTGGAGGGCGGCAACGTTCCGAGCCTCCTCGAGTTGATCAAGCTCCACCATTCGGCTTCCCTCGGACTCGGCTTCGTTGTAATTCCGAACCCTCGGGGATTCGAATCCCAGCTCGGTCGGCAGAACCGCCTCTGCGCCATAGACCAGGAAAAAGGGGGTTTGGCCAGTCGCTCGGCTGGGAGTGGTTCTGAGTCCCCAGAGTACCGACGGTAGCTCCTTCACCCATCGAGCAGCGTATGGTTTGAGGCGGTCGAAAATCCTGGCCTTGAGGCCTTGGAGGACCAGACCATTAGCTCGCTCAACCTGCCCATTGCTTCGTGGGTGAGCCACCGAGGCGAAGCAGATCTTGATCCCGACGCCGCACCATTCTTGGAATTCTTCACTCCTGAATTGGGTGCCGTTGTCCGTGATGATCCGGTTGGGCACTCGAATCGACCACAATATACTGGAAGAACTCCTTGGCCTTAACTGCAGTGATAGTGACGACTGGCTTGGCTTCGATCCACTTGGTGAACTTGTCAATGGCCACGAAGAGGTAAGCGAAACCGCCTTGAGCCTTCTTGAGCGGGCCCACTAAGTTGAGCCCCCAGACTGCGAAAGGCCAAGAAATGGGTATAGTCTGTAGCTCTGTGCCGGCAAGTGTGTCTGTCTTGGCGTAGAATTGGCGACCCTCGCAGGTTCGAACTATCTCCTTGGCATCCGTTACGCCGCTGGCGAAGAAACCCTGTCGGTAGGCTTTCCCAACCAAGGCGCTTGATGCCGCGTGATGGCCACACATCCTCGAATGGATTTCTTGGAGCAGCTCTCTTCCCGCTTGTCTCGAAATGCACCGCCCGAGGACACCGAGGCACTTTTCGGAAGAGCTCGTCGCCCACCACCACGTAGGATTTGGCTTGTCGGGAGACGCGCTCTGCCAGAGTGGTGGCTTCCGGGAGTTTGTCCTTCAGGAGGTAATCAAGGTACGGGGTAGTCCAGTCTGGATCGATGAGCAGGACCCTGGTTCCAGGACCCTCGCTTGGCTTTTGCCGTTTTGTAACGGTTGGCTCGTGAAGATCCTGTACGAAGATATCACTTGGGACATCTGCCCGAGTGGCTCCCATCTTAGCCCGGCTCGTCACGCTGCCTCATTATTGCGGCGGAGGACATGAACCAGCTCAGCACCGTCAAACTTGCCTTCCAATTCTCGGACTTCTTTGGCGGTATGCCGCCATATTCGATCCACGCCACGACCAGTCATACGTACTTGATTCACCACCAATCGGAGTCGCCTCGAACCGCCAAATTGGCCTGATTCCGAAAGTGATGTGGCGATTCGAGCCCATGGATGAGGGCCTCGTACTCCGCGGCATTGTTTGAGGCCGGAAGTGAATCGAAGGACATACTTCAACCTCGTCGCCCTTAGGCGAGATAAGGAGGATTCCCGCCTGCTCCCCAAGCATGAGAGATCCGTCGAAGTGCATGACCCAATATTCGGCTCTTCTTCCGTGCGAGGAGTCCGGGATTCGGTCCACTCGTAGTGAAGTCGACCAAAGCACAGGACTTGACGGTCTGGCGGCTTGAACGAGATGTCGAAAGCTCCAAGCTCGGCTGCCCACTTTGAAATTCTTCCAAGAGCTTCCCGATTACGGAGGACCTCTCCCACGGGGAAAGAAGTGACTATCAAATCGAATGTCCTTAGAAATAATGCTTGACTTAGTGGCGAGATCAAAATGGCGCATGCAGCCTTCCTGGATTTGAGGATATCTTGTCTTGGATTCGCCAAGATTACGACAAAATAAATCGGGCGTTGCACGCCGTAGCGGTGTCAGATTCCTCCCGCTCCACAACTATCACGGCACTTACTACATGAGATGTTGCCGCTATGTAGAGCAGAAGAGGTTCACCTGGCGCCGGCGAGACTAAGACTGGGGGAGTGGAGAGAAACGCCTTGAGTTCTTCAAGGCTCTTTGTGCCTCTCGCCGTCCAATCAAAGCGATCTTGCTTCTTAAGGAGCTTGAAGAAAGGCATTCAGGACTCCCAACCGTGAGATAAACCTGCCAAGCGCTACCATGCATCCGGTGAGCTTTTGGACCTCCTTTTGGCTGGTAGGCGGGACCATTTTCATGATGGCTCCAATTTTCTCCGGGTTCGGCTCGATCCCACGATGGGAGACGATGAACCCGAGTAGCTTCCCGGAAGAAACTCCGAAAACACATTTCTCGGGGTTTAGCCTCATCCGGAACGCCCTTAGACTTACGAACGTCTCGGCCAGGTCGGAGATAAGGCTATCTTGTGTCTGCGTTTTAACTACCACATCATCCACATAAGCTTCCACATTGCGCCCGAGCTGATGGTGAAAACACCGCTGCACGGCGCGCTGGTACGTTGCGCCGGCATTCTTGAGCCCGAACGGCATGGTGATATAGCAATATGCTCCGAATGGAGTGATAAACGAAGTCTTCTCGCAGTCTTCCTCTCGAAGCCGAATTTGATGATAGCCTGAATAGGCGTCCGTAAAGTCGAGTAGCCGAGATCCGGCGATGGAGTCTACCACGATCAATACGAGGGAGACCAAAGGGATCTTTCGGACAAGCCTTGTTGAGGTCGGTGTAATCAACACACATGCGCCCGGCTTTATTCTTCTTACGGGCGAGTGCAGGGTTCGCCAACCGATCGGGATGATACACTTCTTTGATGAAGCTGCGGCTAGCGGCTTTGTGATCTCCTCTCGATGGCTTCTCGATGATCTTGAGCGAACCGTCGTAACCTTTGCTTGACAGGCCTGGCGGATTGGTTTTACATTCGATGCGTGCTCGATCACCTCCCTGGGGACCCGGGCATGTCGACGGCTTCCAGTGCAAAGACGTCTTGGTTTGCCCAGAAAGGTGACGAGCGTCTTCCTATTCATCCCCGAGCCTTGTCCCGATCGAGACGGCTCGCGCCGGATCGGACGGGTCGAGGAGAATCCTTTTGGTGCCTTCCTGGGCCGATCCCGAGTTCGCGACTTGCGGGTAGGGATCGCCTTCGGCTTGTCGAAATCCGCCTCTTGACGAATCCTTTCCCGACCCGCGGCGCCTCCAGAGACTCGGCCATTTCGCAGCTCTCCTCGTCGCAAGAGAAAGATCGCTTAACATCGCGCGTAGAGTGATAATACCACTCGGACCGGCATTTTCAGCATCGAATCACGGCGTAGTGGGGCACCGCCATGAACTTGGCTGGTCTCCCCAAGATGGCGTGATCTGTTGTCGCGAAGTCCGCCACCTCGAAGCTAAGGCTCGATCCGGTAGTTGTCCCTTGCGCCGAACGTGTTGGTAGAGTGATTTGTCCAAGTGGTATCGCCGACGTTAGGTATCACTCCATGAAAAGGCGACGACCGCGTTTGAGGTCGCACCGCGGGATCCCCATATCATCGAGTGTCTTCACGAAGAGGACGTTGAGCCCACTCCCACCGCCAATCAACACCCTTTTAGCTTGATGCCGCGGACAACGGTGCCAAGACCCGGTGGTATCTGCAGGGAATGGGGCGCGATCTGGGTGATCCGTGCGGTCGTAAGTTATTGCGACCTCGGACCACCGGACATATCGGGGTCTCGGCTCTCTTGCATAGATGTCGGCGGTGAGCTTTGCTTCCGCTTGGACTCATATGCGGCGAACCCCGAATATGTAGTTAAGCTCGAGGTCGACTTCACGATAGTCTTCCTCGGCCAGTGGAGAGGCGGTTTGCCTGGCGTGACCACTCGGACCTTGTCCACCGCCTCTTGCTCTCGTGGCGAACCTCTTTAGGGTGAAGCAGTCCTTGGCGGCATGCCTCCCCTTCGGATGGAAAGGCGAGGGTGAGTTCATAACCTTATCATATCCATCCTCTTTGAGAGCGCGAGGATGAGTTGGTGCAATGGCGCCACCACTCTCTTCGCCCTTGCGCTTCTTTTCTTTCCGCCGAGGGGTTCAGACTGATCCTTCCTCATCACGCCCGTTTCGTGAGCCTCGGAGGTGGCGTAACGATCCGCTAGAGGCGAACAGCTCCGGACCGACGTGGGTGGCTTCCGGACATCTTCTTGATGAGGTCGGGTCGGCGACTCCTTTACGAAGGCAGCTATCACAATCGCATCTGTGACGTCCCGACGGTGCTTTTCCTGTTCATGAAGCGCTTGACGAACTCCGGAAGGATTCGTTCCTCCTTTGGTGTAGCTGGTATAGGTCCCAAGGGGTGCACAGGCGCTCGTAAGTGCCTTGGAAATTTGAGATGAACTACTCACACAGATCTCCCCAGGAATCTATAGAGTTATTTGGAAGTCCGGTGAGCCATGCTTGGGCTGAGGCGAGAGGGTAACTGGCAAGTAGTTTGCCATTATTGATCCTCTGCTGCCCACGATTGCCGAGCGTATACTTGTAGCCAAGCCTCAGGGTCCTCTCACCGTCGAACCTAGTGATGCCTTTAGGATTAAATCCATTAGGCCAAACCACTCGGCGTAGGTGAGGGGTAAACGCGCCGGACCCCTTCGATGACCTCGCGATACCCGGAGGTGATCGACGCGAGGGATCGCGCTTGGCGTGCCAGCGGCCTCGCGGAAGGATGCCGTAGCGCTCATATTAAATCGGCTTGACGGCGTTGTTCCTCCTTTCTCGATCGCGGCGCTGGCGTCGAGGTTCGAACGGAGGTCGCGGTGATCTTTGTGTCGCAAGTCGTCTCCGCGAGGTAGAACATGATGTGTCTGGCGGGCTTCCCGACTGGCCGGCTGGTCGCCTGGGTCTCGCCGGACCACGTGGCAGCTCCTTCACCGGCTGGTCGGTTTGGGCATCTTTGGATAGCTGCCGCCGTCACCATGGCCTTTACTTGGGCCATGATCGGGCAAGCTGGATCATCCGCCTCAAAGATAGGGGTCGTGGTATCCAGGAGTGTCTTGGAGGCGACGATATTCTGGCTGGGTAAAAACACCTGGTCCCCATCTTGGCTTGAGAATGTCTTCATTGACAGCCCGGCGCGGTCTCGAGAGCACGCTACCAGCGTCAGCTGATCACTCGGCCTCCTTCCAAATCGGCGGCGATCGAGGTGTCGGCGCTGCTTGACCGCCGCATGAGCCTTCGATTACACAGACTCTACGGAAATTCCAGCAGCTCTCTAGGCTTTCTTCTGACTCGGCCGTTGAGGTGGGTGAGTCTGGAGAAGACAAACCTAGGCGCTCGGGGGTGCCGAGTGGCTTGGCGGTGAGAACCCCCACCCTTCGTGCCTCGGCGTCCTCGAGACCGACTCCGCGGCTGGAACGGGTCTTCGGATCCCCACTCGGTACTTTAGGGTACGAGACAGGGGGACCTTCCGATCGGCGCGGAAGTCGTGACGATGGATCGCCGGAAACCTCACCGCGCAGTAGCGTGGTTCCCTTGGAGAGAGAAAGGCTTCCGAGGTCGTTGGAGATGAAGGTCAGGCTTCCGAAACGGAAGACCTGGCCCGGGAAGAAGACTGTGGAGACTTCGCTCGTCGCAGCCATCAAGCTTGACGAAGATCTTGACACAAGCCCCCTACCTGGCGCGCCAACCGCCGACGATCTGTTTCGCGGCAATGAGATTTGTGATTCTAGGGATTTGTGCGGGATCTCGAGCTTGATGGTAACACAGATGCTTGAGGGCAATCTGTTTTAGACAGGTTCGGGCTCTCTCGGAGGAGATAATACCCTAGTCCTGTGTTCTTGGATATATTGTGTGTGTTCTCTTTTTTTCTCCCTCCTCCCCTTATATGCTGGGGGGAGAATACATGATAGATGGGCGCCACCGGGCCCTGAACATGGTGGCCTGGACGACATGTCCCTTGTCCTTATCCGCCTTCACGCTCTACGTCCTGGAGAGGTGGTTATGCTTTCTCCGACCCACGCCTGCCGCCTTGTCAGGTTCCCCATCCTGAGTTACGGCGGTGTCGATCGCATGCTTTGTTCCTGGCGGGTTGTTAGGGCGAGGCGCGAAGCTTCCTTGAAGGATCAGGAGTTGTCTTGGGGAGCAAGTCGAACGTCTCCTCTGGGCCCGTCGTGGTGCTTCTGGGCTTTGGGCTTTCTATTCCGCCTGTCAGGCCCAGTCGGGTGTAGGCCCCTCTTGCGGGACCCCTGTCTCTGACATCCCACAGCCGGCCAGGCTATCTGCGAGCGGCTGCTGGGGCTTTTCCCGGGCCCAAGTCCCCTCTCCGCCCTGCTGGAGGGGGTTCCGGAGCACGTCGAAGCCTCGGTGCGGGAGGCGGCGATGCTCGGCGCTTCCTTGGCTCTGGTTAATGCCGTCTCCAATTACGACGGCATCGACCTCGAGACGGTCGGGAGCGGCGTTGCCACGAACCGGAGCGACGAAGAAGTTGACGCGTTCGTGGCCCAGGTCGACCCGTACGCCTGGGAGATTGCCGATCGGATCTCGCCGCAGAGTATCCTCCGCCGAGAAGGAGATGATTAGTTTTTTGTTTTTGATTGAAGTAGATGTAATGAACGATGCGTCGTTAATGAATCCGGCCTGCTGGGCCGCTTTAAGTTTCCGTTCGCTCATTTCGTGTTCCTTTTATGCGATGGACACTTTTACGACCGTGGCCACAGGACCCGCAGGGGCATCCCGAGGGCGTAGGTGTTGCGTCGATCACATCTGAGGGAAACGCGGGATGAGACTAGGACTTAGAGTGCTCACTTCGCAGAGAAGGGGTGCTTTCGACCGGTCGCTCGGTCGGGTAACTTCTTTCTCCCGCGAAGTGCCCAATCGTTCGGTCGGATTGCTGACCTGAGTCGAAATGCTCCCGACCGGCCTCGGCCTTCCCCGCTCGGGTGATTTCTTTCTTCCGCGAAGTGTTACTTCGAAACCGTAGCCGCAGGCGCGTAGGCCGTAGCACTTGGGTCGAAGCGGTCACTGCGAGAAAGTCCGTTCGGTCGGTCGGGCTGCTGACCTAAGTCGAAATGCTCCCGACCGGCCTCGGCCTTCCCAACTCGGACGATTTCTTTCTTCCGCGAAGTGTTACTTCGAAGCCGTAGCCGCAGGGGCGTAGGCCGTAGCACTTGGGTCGAAGAGTTTACTGCGAGGAAGACCGTTTGGTCGGTCGGGTTATCGACCTAGGTCGCCGACCCGTGTGGTCATAAGTAGCCCCCGAGTGGTGCGCGGGGACTGGAGGTGCAGTCGCTGCGTACCACTTTGAGCTCGGGGTGAGGAGACGTGTGAAATAAAGAGTTTTCGGGATAAGGCCGTCTTAACTCTCTTGGAGGGCCGCGCCGTGGTTGGAACTGGTGCCGGACGCTTCGGCTCCCGCTCCCCGCCATTCACTTGACGTGTTTCGTCTTCCGTGCCGCGGGGCATAAAAGGAGGTGCGTTGGTGTCTTCGTGAGGTTTCACCAGAACTTGTTTTTCTTTTACCAAGCTCCTCTTGCGCCACAATGTCGGATCGCCTTGCTCAGCTCCTTAGGCAATCCTCTTGTGCCGAGGAGGCTTGGCAGAGGATGGTGTCGGAAGTCGAGGCCGACGCCGTTGCTGGGGACGCGGGGCAGGTCGACGTCCTCATCGCGGGTGTCCCTCGCCTTCAAGAGGTGAGGACACCGCTGATCGAGGCGCTGACCGAGCGGCGCCACGCGTCGTTCGGCTGGATCGGCGCACACCTGGAGGAGTACCACCGTGGCTGACAGGAGACTCCGACCTGGGTGGGCGACTTCCGCTGGTGGGGCTGGCGCCCTTCTATGTAAATGAATAAAAAGTTTGTCTCCTTCTGTTTGCCAATTTCGCCTTTCTTCCACGAAGTTGCTTTCGGGAAAACATGATCTGTCGACCGTAGCCTTTAGGGACCGCAACGGGTCTAGCGTAGGTCTGGGACGGTGTTTGACATGAGTTCGTGCGGGAGAAAGGTTACTCCGACCAACTGTTGGTCGCTTTTGTACGTGTAGTTTTTGTGACCCGTAGGGCACTATTTCGGGACCTCCGCTGCCGTGGCGGAGGTCATAGTGCTCGAGGTCAGCAAAAAAGGGAAGGCGCAAAAGAGGAGAGAACGGTCACTTGGTCGGATGACCGACCGCCTTGATTTCTGGGTTTAGAGATTTCTTAAGTGGTACAAGGAGAAGGGAGGTCTGCTAAGGATAAAACCTTCTCAGCTTCTCTATGTTCCACACGTTCGCAATGAGGTTGCCTTTGGCGTCCTTGAGATGAAAGGTGTCGGGTCGGAGGACCTCTGCGATGGTGAAAGGGCCCTCTCAGGGCGGGGAGAGCTTATGCCTGTCCTTCGCGGACTGGACTTGGCGCAGCACCAAGTCGCCGACTTCGAACGACCGGCCGCGAACCAGTCGACTGTGGTATCGGCGCAGTGTCTGCTGGTACTTGGCCGACCGCAGGACGGCGACATCTCGTGCTTCGTCGAGTTGGTCAAGGTCGTCCTGTTGCGACTCCGACCCCCGCGCACTGTCGTAGTTTTGCACTCTTGGGGCGCCGTACTCGAGGTCGGTCGGGAGGACGGCCTCCGCTCCGAACACCAGGAAAAATGGCGTAAATCCGGTCGACCGTGACGGCGTGGTGCGCAAGCTCCAGAGAACGGGGGGCAGCTCTGCCGCCCACCGTCCCGCAAATTTCTTCAGTCGACTGAAGATTCACGGCTTGAGCCCTTGGAGAATCATGCCGTTGGCCCGCTCGGCCTGACCGTTGTCACGGGGATGCGCGACCGCCGCCCAGTCAACCCGGATGTTGAGTCGTCATAGAATTCGAGGAACTCATTCCCCGTGAACTGCGTTCCGTTTTCGGTGATGATGGAGTTCGGAACTCTGAAGCGGTAGACAATGTCGCGGAAGAAGCTCGCCGCCTGCGCGGAAGAAATGGTCGCCAGCGGCTTGGCTTCTATCCATTTTTTGAACTTGTCCACAACGACGAGCAAATGAGTGAAGCCTCTGGGCGCCTTTCTGAAGAGTCCGACCAGATCGAGCCCCCAGACCGCAAAGGGCCACGTGATGGGGATCGTTTGCAGGACTTGTGCCGGGAGGTGCGTCTGCCTGGTGAAGAATTAGCATCCTTCGCAAGTGCGGACAATTTGCGTCGCGTCCGCCACGGCGGTTGGCCAGTAGAAACCTTGTCGGAAGGCTTTCCCTACCAGGGACCGTGGTGCGGCATGATGTCCGCAAACCCCGCCGTGGATGTCAACCAGTAGGTGTCTTCCTTGATCGGCCGGGATGCACTTCTGGAGGATCCCAGAGGGGCTCCTCTTGTAGAGGGTGTTGTCGACCAGGACAAAGGACTTGGCCCGTCGAGCGAGGCGCCGAGCCTCGGTGGAGTCGGCGGGGAGTGATCCGTCTGTCAACCGGTCGATGAAGTGTTGCCTCCAGTCGAATTCGACGATCAGCACACTAGGGTCGGACCCAGGCGGGTGCGCGTCCGACCGAAGGTCGGTCGGAGCATCCGCTTTTAGGGGGGTCGGCTGTGTCCTCAACGGTCGGATCCAACCGGATGGATGGCCTGTGGAGGTCGGAGACGAAGACTCCGGGAGGGACCGGGCCTTTGCTGGAGGCGAGGTTAGCGAGGGAGTCGGCTTCTCTATTGTAGCGTCGGTAGCTATGGTGAAGCTCGAATCCTTTGAACCTCTCCTCGAGCTTGCGGACCTCCAAGCAATAGGCCGCCATACGGGCGTCGCGGGGCTCCGTGGCCTTCATGACTTGGTCGACGACCAGCTTAGAGTCGTCGTGGACGTAGAGCCGCCGAGCGCCGAGGTCGGCGGCAATCCGGAGGCCGTTGACGAGGGCCTCGTATTCGGCGACATTGTTGGTCGTACGGTCTCCGGGCATGTCCGAGGTCGTACGGTCTCCGGGCATGTCCGAGGTCGTACAGTCTCCGGTCGGCGGCAATCCGGGGCGATCTCGACCATCGGCGGGACTTGCGCTTCAGTCCACTCGGCGACAAAGTCAGCTAAGGCATGCGACTTAATCACCGTCCTAGGGACGTACGATATGTCAAGGCCATTGAGCTCGAGAACCCACTTGGCGATCCTTCCGGTGGCGTCGCGGTTGTGGACGATTTCTCCGAGAGGTGATGAGGTCACCACGGAGATGGGATGCCGGTCGAAGTAGTGGACCAGCTTCCTCTTTGCGATGAGTACCGAATACAATAGCTTCTGTACCTGAGGGTACCGAACCTTTGTTTCGGAAAGTACTTCGCTGACGAATTAGACCGGCCTCTGCACCTTGAAGACGCGGCCTTCTTCCGCTCGCTCCACGACAAGCGCCGCGCTGACGACCTGGTTCGTGGCGGCAATGTAGAGGAGCAGCGGCTCTTGCGGTTCTGGGGTGATCAATACCGGAGGTGAAGTCAGGAACGCCTTCAGTCGACAGAGGGCTTCTTGAGCTTCTTGGGTCCAGCAGAAGCGGTCGGATTTCTTCATCAGCCTGTAGAGTGGCATCCCGCGCTCGCCGAGGCGGGACACAAAGCGGCTCAGGGCCGCGAGACACCCCATCAACCTCTGGACCCCCTTCAGATCGTTGATTGGCCCCATCCTCATGATGGCAGAGATCTTGTCGCGGTTGGCTTTGATGCCGCGCTCGGAGACGATGAAGCCGAGCAACTTTCCCTTTGGGACCCCGAAGACGCACTTCTCGGGGTTGAGCTTTATGGGAAACCGTCGAAGGTTCGCAAAAGTTTCCTCTAGGTCGGTGACGAGGTCGTCGGCCTTCCTGGTCTTGACAACGATGTTGTCGATGTAGGCCTCGATGTTACGGCCTATTTGGTCGGAAAAACACGCTTGCATACATCGCTGGTATGTTGCGCCCGCGTTCTTCAGACCAAAGGGCATCGTGACGTAACAGTACGAGCCATACAGAGTGATGAAGGAGGTCGCGAGCTGGTCGGACTCCTTCATCGCGATTTGGTGGTAGCCCGAGTAGGCATCCAGAAAGGAAAGGGATTCACACCCGGCGGTGGAATCCACGACTTGGTCGATGCGAGGCAATGGGAATGGGTCTTTCAGACAGGCCTTATTGAGGCTCGTATAGTCAACACACATTCTCCATTGCCCTGACTTTTTCTTTACAAGAACGGGATTGGCGAGCCACTCGGGGTGACGTACCTCCCTTACAAAGCCAGCAGCCAAAAGTTTGGCGATCTCTTCCCCAATGGCTCGACGCTTTTCTTCGTTGAAGCGGCGCAGGCGTTGGGCGACCGGTCTGGAGCCCGGTCAGATATTGAGGGAGTGCTCGGCGGCTTCCTTCGGAACTCCTGGCATGTCCGAGGGTCTCCAGGCGAAGACGTCTCGGTTTGCTCGGAGGAAGTCGACGAGCGCGCTTTCCTATTTGGCAGTGAGGGCGGCCCCGATCCGTACGGTCTTGGCGGGATCCTCGAGATCGACCGCGACCTCCTTCGCGTCCTCCGCAGTCTTGAAGGAACTCGGCCCTGACTTGCTGGAGTCGGGGGCGGACTCGGGGGCCCTTTCCTGCAGACGGGCGAGCTCGGCGGAAGCGACGACCGCCGATGCTAGCTCACAACTGCTCCGCTCGCAGTTGTAAGCGAGCTGAAAGGACGCGGCCACGATGATGACGCCCTGTGGCCCCGGCATCTTCAGCTTAAGGTTGGTGTAGTTGGGGACTGCCATGAACTTCGCGTAGCACGGCCTCCCCAAGATGGCGTGGTAGGAGCTGGGAAAATCCACGACCTCAAAAGTGAGGCTCTCGGTGCGGAAGTTGTCCGGGCTCCCGAAGGTAACGGGCAGGTCGACCTGCCCGAGCGGATGGGCCTGTTGGCCTGGGACGACACCGTGGAAAGGCGCCTTGCTTGGCCGAAGGGCGGAGCGAGGGACCCCCAGGGCGTCCAGGGTCTCAACATACATGATGTTGAGACCGCTGCCGCCGTCCATAAGCACCTTGGTCAGGCGCTTCGTCCCCACGATGGGGTCGACGACGAGCAGGTAGCGTCCCGGGTGCGGGACGTGGTCGGGGTGGTCGGTCCGATCGAAGGCGATCGGGCACTCCGACCACCTCAGGTAGCTGGGCACGGCGGGGGTCGCCGTGTGGACTTCACGGTGGGCTAGCTTCAACCGACGCTTATCGGCGTAGCACTTCGCCCCACCGAAGATCATGAGGCAACCGTCAAGTTGTGGAAACTCGTCGGTCGTCTCGTCACCCTTCGTCCCGGCGTCGGGCGCCGGGTCGCGCTTCTTCCCCTTGCCCCGCGACGTCGTGGGGTTTCCGGAGAGAAACCGCTTCAGGACTTCGCAGTCCCGGTACTTGTGTTTGACGGGATAGTCGTGGTTCGGGCACGGACTATCCATCAACCTCTCGAAACGGTCGGGCGTCTGCCGAGCCTGCTGCTTGGCAGGGCGGTCGGCAGCGGCGACCATGCGACCTTCGCGGCCTTGCTTCCCCTTCCGTTTCTTCTTGTCGGAGCGGTCGGAAGGGGTGCCGGCCTCGGAGCCAGGCGCTTTGTGGGCCACCTTCCTCTCGAAGATGGCCCCCACGGCCTCCTCGCCGGAGGCGTGGTTGGTGGCAATGTCGAGGAGCTCCATGGTGGTCCGGGGCTTCGCGCAGCCCAACTTGTGGACCAGAGCCTCACAGGTGGTGCCGTAGATGAATGCCCCGACGACATCGGCATCACGGATGTCGGGGAGCTCGTTGCACTGCTGGGAGAAGCGGCGAATGTAGTCCCGGAGGGTCTCCCCCGGTTGCTGCTTGCAGCTCTTCAAATCCCAGGAGTTGCCAGGGCGTTTATACGTGCCCTGGAAGTTCCCGACGAAGAGGTTCGTCAGGTCGGCCCAGCTCCCGATGGTGTCGGCGGGCAGGTACTCGAGCCAGGCCCGGGCAGAGTCCGCGAGGTAGATGGGGAGATACTGGATGACGAAGGAGTCATCTGCTGCTCCCCCCGCCCGGCAAGCGAGTCGGTAATCCTCCAGCCAAACACTCGGGTTGGTCGCCCCCGTGTATTTGGCTATGTTGGCCGGGGCCCGGAATCTGGCCGGGAAATCGGCGTTGCGGATTGCGCGGGTGAACGCCCGCGGTCCGGGGCCGTCGGGTCCCGGATCGCGGCGGTCGCGCCGCCCGCTATCCGCAACCTGTGATGATGCCGCCGCGTCAGCGACTCTCCTCCGCGCCTCGAGGGTGGCGCGAAGGTCACGGTTGTCCCCCAGGCGGTGGCGCACCGGGGTGCGCGATGCCTGGGGAAGCTCGTGACGCGGGGCCGTCACGGCCGGAGTCTGATTACCCCGTGAGGGGGAGTGGTCCGGGTGACCCGAGGCTGTACCTGAGCGCCGGGAACCGGAACCCTGGGCGTGCTGGACGACAGCACGTTCCACCAGCCCCCGAAGGTTCTGGTACGTGGCCTTGGCGTCCAGGTCCGTCGGCTCAGGCAGCCCGCGGAGCAGCATTGCTGCCGCGGCGATGTTTTGGTTGGCGTGGGGGAAGAACGGGAGATCGTCCGTCCCCTCGGCCAGCTGGTGATGGACCTGACGCGCGCGTGCGCGCGCGCCAGAGGCCAGTGGTGGCTCAGGCTGACGTCGCTCCAGGTCGGCCTGGAGTTTGTCGAGCTCGGCCTTGCGGGCGTCCAGCTCCTCGCGCTGACGCTGGAGGTCGGCGAGGCGAGTCTGGAGGCCCACGTCGTCCTCCCGGCGGGACCCATCCCCCCGTTCTCCGTCGCGCGGGAGGAGGGTTCCAGGAGTTGCAGGGGTGGCGGACGGCTCCGTTGCGCCCGCTATGTTGCACTCGCGGGAGAATGTCCTGCGCGGGGGATACTCCCTGTCGGAACTAGAGTCGTGGCTAGAGGAATCCCCCAGCAGGTCGTGCAGGGAAGTCGGCATGTAGCCGGTCATGGCCACGAGCCGGGAGCCCGTGGATGACGAGACCATCATCGGTCGTGACTCGTACGCAGCATCACCCGAGGCGACGCCGGTACGTGGTAAGCCCGCCTCCGTGGCCCGCGCCGGGGCCTCGAGGCGGAGGTTACCGAGGATATCGGCGACTGCGCCCAGGCTTCCGGAGAAGACCTGGTCGCGAACTACAGCGGGGACGAGCACGAGCTCTCCTGCTGCCGTAGCGATGAAGCCGAGGGTGCCGAAACGGATCCAGCCCCTCGACGCCGGTGCGCCGTCGATGCGCGAGGGAGAAGCCATTAAGGATGAAAGTGGTGGGAATCCGAGGATGGATGCGACGATGACGCGCGAACCCCCTACCTGGCGCGCCAACTGTCGGTGTTTCATGCACCGGCAATACGAATTTTTGGTTAGTGGGGGTCGCGCGCTCCATCTCCTCTAATGGTTGACTCAAGAAGTGAGGGGTTTATACTGGTTCGGGCTGAATGTCCCTACTCCAGTTCATGCCGTTGGGATGTTTCGTATTCGTGGGAATAATCAAGGGTTACAAGCGAGACAGGGGGTTCGACGGATCGATCTCCCTTGTGCTCGTAGGATTGCTTGCTTGTTGTTTTTGTTCGCCCCTTTCGTTCGTTCGTCCCCTCCCCCCGGAGCCCTGCTTCTCCTTACATACTCGGAGGCAGCAGGTTACATGGGAGTTTGGAGAGAAAAAGGAAGGGGCATCAGACGCCTTGAGTCTGGTCTTCTGCCTAGTCGTCCGACGGCCTCGCCCACCCCATCTTTGGGTTGGTAGTCCTGCAGCCGAGCGGCCTTGGTGGCCGATAGAGTGACGTCTTGCTCCGCATTTAACGTCGGCTCGGCGATTAATGGTGTTTGACCTCAGCTTGGCCTCGGGAGGGAGCGCTCTCCTCTGTGGTATGTCAGTGACGATGGGACCGGGGCTTGACTCCCTGCACATCCTCGACACTCTCGGGAAGGACCGCCTACCGATGCAGACGTCGAGACGCCGCGTGCCTGAAGCGATTGGCGACACTGTGAGTCTGTCGCCTCAAGGCCCAGTGGAGGTGGCCGACCAGCGCCCAGACTGAGAGGTCGGACTCTGCCGGTCACCAGGGGCCGGTTCTGAACAGGGCCAGGCCCACTTTTCGCGGCCCATGGACTTTTCGCCAGAACTGGGCTTCCAAGGAGGTCAGCCCGTTCGTGGTCCCGGGCTGATGGGGGTACCCATGGTATGTGTACTCGTCAATATATATATATATATATTTATACGAGTATTATCTATTACTTGTTATAAGATATTCCAAAGTGAGTTCCACCCAAAAATTTGATCAAAATCCACTCTTTATAGTATAATTTTTTTTATATACTCCTTTTACACATGGAAAAATGTATATAGCAAATAATAAAGGGTTTCGAATTTTTTTTTTACCATATCACATTGGAGTATCTTAGAATTATTATTGGAGTGTACTGAAAGCGATAAAGAATTATAGCACGTTCGTTTAAGTGGTATATTGAAGGTGGCTGTCGGGACCCAAATATACAAATCCGGATCCTCTATGTATTCTGCACTAGTTTAGGATCATGCTAGTGCATAATCTCAACATTGATGAATATCACAATCATACACAGCGGAAAAAATATAAAGTACTTCATTTATTAAATATAATTTGTTGAACGACCTTATGATCAACTTATAAAAATATGTCACGCAGGTTATGAACTAAGAAATAAATAAATCTGCAGCGGAAAAGAAGACTCGTAGTAACACATCAATTTGCCACAAGCTGATAAGGTTCGCACTCTAATTGACCGTCTCCTGGAACTCCTCAAGAACTGGTGTAAATTCCTCCTTAACTGGTGGTTTGGGGTTGCAAGGGGGGCGAGTACATAAAGCATTACACAAGTTGTGTACGAATGCAAATATATTATACTATATACATAGTTTATTCCATGTGAATGGTTGACATGTTTATTTTGCATAAAGCAATATTTTCAAAGGATTAATGTATATAGATTGAATTATTGTAAAAACAAATATCATTACTAAGTAACTCATATATTTCTCAAGGTACACTGGTGTAACACCCCAAAATTTTGCTTTTCCTAAATCTATGTGTGATTTGGTACTTTGGTGAATTTTTGGAATTTTCTGGAATTTATTTGGATTTATTTGGAATTTATTTGAATTTATTCCATTTTGAAATAATTAAAAATTTAAACTTTGCAAATAAAATTTTGCTGGAAATATTTTATTTGAGTCCAAAATGATCCAAAATATTTTCCAGAATTTTTCTGGAATTTTTCTGAGTCTTTTGCTATTTTTAATGAATTAAATGAATTTCTGGAAATTATTTTAATTATTAAATCGCTGGAAAATCAATCGGGTCGAGTATCGTTCATCCGATCGAAGTGAACCCGAAGTCGGACTCGAGTCCGACCGAGCGATTGACTCGATCGAACCAACCACGACCAGATGGATCAGAACCATTGGATCAAGATCCAACGGCCAGGATCAATCCGCTTAGGCACGCGGCCGCGCCGAGCCAACCTCGGCCGTCGATCGCGCCACATGGACGGCCGCGGCGTCCACGCTGCCTCGCCAGATCCGGACGGACTCCGCCGCCATCACGCTCCGCCATGAAACCGAGCGAATCTCGACGTCGCCGCAGATTTAAGGCGTGGATCGTTGCGAGGTTCGCCTCGACCAGGCGCATCGTTTTCCCCAACTCCGAGCCCTATCCGCCGCCGTCACCTTGCAATTGCTCGCCGGAGTCCTCTCTCTCCCGCCGGTTGTTGCCTCAAATCCGCCGCCGTCCGCCGTCTTCCGCCGAGTTGGAGCCTGGCCTGAGACCCTCAGGCCAAGGCGCACCGAAGGGAGGACTCATCTCGCCGGAGAGGCCTCAGCGTGGCCGTCAGCTTGGTCACCGTCCTCGCGTCCGGTGAGCCCGCGCCGCCGCGTTGCCATCGCCGCCCCCGAGCTCGCACAACCGTTGGATCAAGATCCGACCGTCACGGTGAGCCCACGTTCTCCCCCAAACCCTAAAATCCAGATTAGATCTGGACCGTTGGATCAAGATCCAACGGCCCACGATCGGCCACGTCGCCCGTACTGTGGATAACGTTACGGGTTAGGATCGTTTCCAACCGTTGGATCAAGATCCAACGGCTCAGATTGACCATGTTCACCCCAAACACGTGAAGCATAGATCCAATCTGGGCCGTTGATTTTCAAATCAACGGCCGAGATTGTGCCACGTGTACCCAAGCCACGCCACGCGTGCGTGAGCGCGTGTCTCTGACACACGCTGGCCCGCGTGTCGGCGGGACAACCGAACCGCACCATGACGCCACCGCCGACGTCACGGTGGCCCGCATGTCGGCCGAAGTTGGACCGCGACGGGTTAATGCGTGCGTGACAGCGACATGTGGGGCCCACATGTCGCCGACACGCGGAGTCGTGGGCCGAGTCCACGGTAGACCGAGCCGAGCATGGACCAAGTCCATGGGCCTACCGACGTCAGCAGACCAATCAGAGGCTGCCACGTGTCCTCGCTGACGCAATAATTAATTTTCGAAAAAGAAAATGATTTATTAATTCGAAATAATGATTTCAGATTTTGTTTCGAACTTCAAACGCTTATAACTTTTGCGTTTCAACTCCGATTTGAGTGATTCAAATTTCTAAATTTGTATAAAATTGAGATCTACCTAAATATGAATTTTATTTAATTTTTGGACTAAAGTTTTTCTCTGTAAAATTATTTAATTGATTATTTAAACTTTAAATAATCATAACTTTTGCATTTTAACTCCGAATTTGACGATTCCAGTTTCTAAAAATTCATAAAATTATGTTCTCTCTGTTTATGGATTTTATTTGGGTGTTTGGACACTTTTTGCCTATTGTTTATTTGTGTATTGCTATTTGCACGCTTTACGAGTAGACGTTGAAGTGCCGGAAGGATTCGAAGGAGAAGTATTGACTCAGGATCCAACTCAAGACCAAGAGCAAGTACTTTTTGAAGGCAAGTTGTGCTTTGACCATGTTGATCCTATTTTGAAATCTATTTTGATTTAACCTATTGCATGCTAGTTCAATTAGAAAATACTTTATTTAAATATGGGGAATTAGATAAATACCAATTTGCTGTATGACACCTTGATTACTTAAATATGTGCCATGACCCCTTGTCACCCTAGTTGTGGTTTACCAGTTGGACATTATTAAATTGCCAACATGGGAAATTAGATCGTTGTAGTATACTGCTTAGACCTGCTACGTGCTCATGACATGATTTTGGACAATCAAATGTTAATATTGACTTAATGATATATTGAACCTGTTTTGGAAAGGTATCATGTGATGTTGATGGCACGTGGTGCATGGTAATTGTAGGATCGAAGTATACGAATATAGCAATCAGAGGGGGGGTGAATGATTTTGCGGAAGCTAAAACCAAATTCTTGACCTATTAAAAGTTCACCCCTAAAACAGAACCAAATAATTGCCTCGTTTTCGACAAAAACAGAATGACAGAGGTTTGGTAAAACGCGAATTCTCAGAGATCCAACCGTTAGATTGATCTGAAATTTGGACACAAGAAACTAGATTCCGATACGAATCGAACCCAAAAAGAATCAGCTCGATCGGACTTACGGATCAAAAGTTATGAGCTTTGCAAGCTTGCTGATCCAGAACTTGACGAGAATCAATCTAATCAAAACTTCAAGATTAAACAAGAACGACAAAAGATTGATCAACTAGACTTTGAGAAACACTAGATCAATACCCTAGAGAGGTTTTTGATGGATCAAATCAAGATAAAACTTAAAGAACAAAAACCAATCTAGAACTAGAACAAGCATGCAAACAAGAACCAAAAAGAGAACGTTGAAGCAATGCGGGAACTAGAAGAATTGATCTTTATTTCTTTTGTCTAAAGTACTCTCATCAAAAGAGTACAAACCCTAAAACCAAGCTCAAGGCTTGATGCGCTTAGCTCTGCTTGGTGCCTTTCAACAGGAGACCCCCACCTATTTAAAGCACCAACCCACAAAGAGTTCTGAATACGATTCCTATTCCCTAGAAGGAATCCGTATCCAACACAACTCTACTTGGCCCAACCTGGCCGAGTACAACTCTTGCACGCGTATGGTAACCCTACCATACTCATGTGACTAACACTTTGCACGCGTATGGCCACCTGCCATACTCACGTGACTAATACTTTGCACGCGAATGACCTCCTGCCATTCTCACGTGACTAACCATTCTTCATGTGCACCATTCTCTTAGCCCGAACGTCCCGCATGACATCCTTGACCACCAAGACCTCAGTTCCTCCTGAACTTAGTCCCGAACCTCAGTTCCTCCATGAACCTAGTTCCGGTCCCGTCATCGACCACATTCGTCTTCGAGCAATACCTGCACATGAACAAACCACAAAACAAATCCGAGCACAAGTCCACGACTTGACTCAATGTCAATCCATGCAACTACTCACATGAGCATTGCATAAAGTCCACTTCAAGCATCATGAAATTCTCACAAATTTCATAATCTCAAAAACAAATCAAAATTCAAAGTCCAAATTTGCACAAACCCTAACCGAGCAAAAAGCCATTCACGCCGGACAGATCGCCAAAAGCATGTGTATGGCGGACCAAAAAATTTGGTCCGTCATGCATGGGAAAAGCGAGATCGCCAAAACGCATGTGTATGGCGGACCAAAAAATTGGGTCCGTCATGCATGGGAAAAGCGAGATCGCCAAAACGCATGTGTATGGCGGACCAAAAAATTTGGTCCGTCATGCATGGGAAAAACGCGATTTCTTGAACAAGCGTAAAAGCATCAAAATCACGTTTATGACAGACCAAAGACTTTGGTCCGTCATACATGCGAAACTCACTGTTTTTTTGGATGTTTGAATGTTTGGCCCTTTATGCAAGCAATTTTGCAAGATTAAACCTAATCAATTTTTCAGCACATTATCAAGCCAATTTTTCATCACATGATCAAGCCAATTTTTCATCACATGATTCACAGTAATCAACTGGGGTTTGATAAATAGTTTTTCGACCGGGGCATGTGGCAAGAATAATCAGGTGGGCCAGTTGTGGCATTGGGGATGTTGATTTGGTTCTTCGGGTAGTCTTGCCCTGGTCACCCTAAGGACTTAACCTTGCAAGCCTTTGAACTGGGTCTAACGTGCAACCACATGTCTGTAATGGGACGGACCTAGTTGACTAAGTTGCTAATAACATACCTGTGGGACCTCAGGAGGTCAACTACACCCTTTGTGTAAGTTGTACGGGGGAGCGTCGGGCCGAGGCCAGTACCCATCTAACGGTTGATTGGCCTAAACTTCGCCTTAGCTAAGGGAAGGGTTAGTGTGCAATAACCGGGGAGACCACTTGTATTGTTAGAGGTTTCCGAAAGACTTTGTTACGGAACTCGCCTTTGTGGTGTTTGACTGTATCTTGTGGGTAAAGTGCATAACCTCTGCAGAGTGTACAATCTATTCGAATAGCCGTGTCCGCGGTATTGGACATCGCTCGGGAATTACAGTCAAGGGTTAGATTTTCTCAAAAAAATAACTTGGAACTGAAAGGTTGGGTTGGATTAATAATGACGTTGATGGAAATGTGGATTAGGATGGGAAAGATGTTTATTAAACTCCTTGAAAAGTTATCTATGCTTTACTTGTTTCTACTGCTTTCGAATCTACTTATGATACTTGTTAAATGCTGTTTACTGCAAATATACCTTGAGCTATTCCTTTGTACCAAGCCATGCATATAGTATATTAGCTTGCATTCTGTGCATGACTTGCTGAGTACCAAGTACTCACCCTTGCCACAATACAACACCAGTTGAAGAAGAGACTACACCAGCTTTGGAGGAGGAGCTCCAAGAGGAACCGTCTACTTAGGGAGCGAGCCCAGTCAGTTGCCTGTGGTATACTGGATGGCGCCACGAAGTTATCTTATTTTTCCGCTGCTACTATTTCTCTCTTAATAAGTTTCGCCTGCAAATCATACATTTGTAACTTGACCATAAGGTCGAGTAACCAGTTTGACTATTTAAATAAAGTACTTTATTAGTATCGAGTGGTATGATTGTGATATTTACCGATGTTAAGACTGTGTGCACTAACGCGTTCCTGGACTAGTGCTGAATACACAGAGGGTCCGGATTTGCAAATTCGGGGTCCCGACAACTGGCACACAAGTCTAAACCAATTTCATCATCTTCAATGGCACACAGCATGCCTTCCCAAGTTTTATTTTTTAAGATCTAACCCTTGACTGTAATTCCCGAGCATTATCTAATACCGTGGACACGGCTATTTGAATAGGTTTGACACACTCTACAGAGGTTATACACTTTACCCACAAGATATGATCACGTCACAATGTCAAGCTATTAACACACTTTTTTTGGTGTGATGACTAAGTGATCATGATAAAACCTTTCAGAAGACTTCAAACAGAAACAACCAACAAACCAGCTCTCAAAATCCGACTGTTGACAAAAGTGTCTTGACTTAGCTCAACTAAGCACAACTTGTCATGATTTCTTATTTACTTCAATTTCTATAAAAAAATTTCCAAGGGACAAAAAATTTCCTAGCAATCTGGATTACATTGAATTTCCTGAACCCGATATCTCATCCCACTATCTTCAGAATCGATCTGACACCACTCAGACAAGATTTTCCTTTATCACTAAAACACATTATACCTCTTACTAGATTATTCTTCTCAACAAAAGAGGGTATCAATTTCTAAACTCTATAGAAGTCTAATCTCCTCTTTCTAATACTATCAAGACTCATAAAACTCAAAATGACACAATCAAACCGAGTTACATCTCTTTTAACAACCTCTCTACCACCAAATCACCAATGGTATCTTATTAATAACCGGGGTTCTAAACTTGACCCCCCCTAAGAACCAATAAAACGCTGGTTCTCAACTCTTACAATTGATTGCCTTTTAAATCGAACAGACCAAAACCGGAAGAAGTTATCGAAAGAAATAACTCACGAAGGCACACCTGCCTAACCGATTCACAACCATGCTATAATTTCATTTCATCCTCTCCCAAGCATATCTCATACCCATAGACAACTAGCTAAGACAATGTTCATAACAGAACACTTTACATCACAATTTCTATAATCTTTATTACCACCAACCGATACTCAACACAAATTGAACCAAGACATCAACAACCTCCATCATAACCATTGTTTTTAAAGCATAACCAAAGTTCTACATCTAGCATAAGCTAGGGATGTAATTTCTTACCAAACCACAACTGGTTCTTTTCCTAAGAGGGTCTCGCCCTCACATACTCTCACTCAACTAACTCAAGCCCACGAGTATAGTCCTCTATTATACTCAACAATTCCATAGACATTCCTATACTCATCTCAATCTAGAATGCCAGCAACATAGCAATCCTCTTTAGACGAATGAACCACATTCATCAACTGGAACCCAAAAAAGTCGCAAACCACCTTTGAAAGAAATCGACAACATCCAAAGATCACTCTGTTTCTCTTCCCAAGTCAAGCCGCAAAGGAAAATCTCAAACCTCAAATCAATGCGATTCAATTCGCATCGGGGAGCACTCAAACAAAAGAGAGACTCCACACAAATCTTTGGCAGAAGTTCTCAACAATCAAAGATAAGTCGACTCACTTTCACCACAGCCAAACATCTCATTTTAACCAAAATCAACATTTTGGAAGAGAAAACCGATTCTCAATCCAGACAAACGAATCCACAACCGCCACAATAACTCTCAAAGAGAAAAGGAACTCAATTCTCTTACAGCATAGCCAAATGCCAGAAATTATTCACTCTTTCTTTTCATGCTAGAGAGCAATGGAAATCTTGATTCATGACATGAATGCAAACTTTTCAAGAGCACTCCGAATTAGTCATATATCCCTATATGACTTTCTCACCGACCTGGCTCAACAACTCTTTTATTTAGGCAACACATTTTCACAAAGGCAAACATCAAGCCTTTACTAAGTCAAAACATCTCTTGAACAACCACAGAGCATTTATGAACAATCATAAGTTCACACTTGTGAAACACTTGCAAACACCACAAACTTCTTCAATTGAACCAAACTCTAGTCAAGATAGAGTTACAAGAATTTTCAACTCAGGAACTTTCAACACAACCCGTTAGGTTTATTTGCTTTATTTAAAGTTTATTCCAAAGATAATTCCTTATGAACGCGAAGGAGCATGATCCACTCAAAAACCTTTTGGGTGTGAATCCATACTCATAGCACAACCTAACCAAATTAGCCAAAACCAAAGATTGGCACCAATCACTACGAGTTTTAGGGAAACTCTGAAACAACGGAAGGAATACTTTAATCGAAAGCATTCGACCCAAATAGCAAACAACCAAACCAGTCCAAAGGTTTTAAACACAAGCTCAACATAAATACAACCACCTTTAGTGTTCCACTATGCTTTCTATTAAAGATTTTCAATATTCACTATTTACGTGTTGAGAAGCCCCAACAGGACTTAACAAAAACCACATAACAAATTCTTTCTGTAATTACCTTTCCCAAAACTTATAAATAAGATTTATGATGCTTATAAAAACACATCCAACCAATACTAGCAACCTTACTCAATGGCACCCCGGACTAGTCATAACTTTCTCACCGACCTCACCGGACTAGTTATGACTTTCTCACCGCCCCGGCCATGTATCATGCCATGTATGCAAATATGCCAACATCATAAATAACTTGTACATTAACACATGGCATCAGAACATAATAAACCGTATTCATCATATCAATGGCAAACATTAAAGCATGGCATGGGAAGACATCATATACTCAATTTCAACTCATCAAAACTAGCAACCTATAACCTGCTACCCATTCCAATACATTTGCCTTAACCACGGGCGACGGATTGACGAGAAGTAGAAGGCACTCCTGGGGTCACACCACGTGCACATAGGTACCACACACTCAAAATCATGCCCACAAAACAATACGCAAACACTCTTCTACCCCGATTTTGCAAACTACTCGCAAAACCCAAAAATAGGGGTTCTGTCTCGACGGGACAGCAGACTTCCAACGAGCATAACTTGAGTTCTAAGACTCCGAATCGATTAAACGAGTACATCCTCACGTAGCTTAGGAAATTTCCTAACTTTTTCTAAGTATATGGAAAAACTGATTCGGCATCTAAAGTGGATTAATCTACAGAACACTACGTTCTGTCCCAATCTCGTCACAGTTTTGAACACGTTCGGTAAAACGAGCATAACTTTCAAACGACTGATCGGAATTAAGCATTCTTTATGTCCAATTAAAGGTATTTCAATTACCTACAACTTCTTCAACAGGTCGACGACCAAAATCCGACTCTAAATTGGCGAAAACTCAAGCCCTAGGTTCACTACACAATCTGCCCGAAGCAGAGAACGTGGCAAACCAAGTTTTCTCCCAAATCTACCCAAGGGCAGCACCACCACTTGATCTAAAAACATGAAATCGGCCTCTAGAATAGCACCTAGACCCAACCCATAGATCACCCATGCCATACCTCTCCAAGAAGATCCGAAACCAAAGAAATCTTCCTTCCCGTCGGCCGCTCCTTCCTCCCGATCCGCAACGGTTCGCCGGAGATTCCCGAAATTCGGCGATCCTCCGAGCGGGACAGCGAGGAGCACCACGAGGGAGGACGCCGTAGGGCTGCTAGGAGATGGGTGGGGGCTTGGGAAGGGAGGAGGAAGGGTGGAGGCGCAATGAAGGGAGATGGGGGCGGCTAGGAGGGGGAGATGAGGGGCGACTAGGGCACACCAAAGGGTGGGGGGGCGCACAAGGAGGGGGGCTGGCGCATGCAGCCCCTTGTGCTGCCCTCCTCCCCCTCATGGGCCAAGAAATCCCACCCTCGGCCCATGGGCGTTTCCCCCTAAGGCCCAATTCGCCCCGGAGAGGCCCAAACTCCCGAAATCGGCCCGGAAACGCGATTAAACCCCAAACCGTATAGTTTTAACCTCAAATTTCACATTTTATAAAGTCACATTCTCTAATTTCACCTTTGACGGTGTCTCGACATCCTGTAGTGTCACATTCTCCCCCCCCCCTAAACAGGATTCGACCTCGAATCCGAAGAACGCCAAAATCAACAACAAAGTCCCCAAGGGACAAAAGACTTCTCTGCAGCACAAAACATTCGCACAAAGACTCAAACTGGAACAAACGACAAACGAGTTCTCAAAACCAACACTTGGCGAGAAAATGTTGATTTAGCTCAACAGAGTGCAACCTCTCACGATTCCACCTTCACTTCAATTCCCAAACAGAATCTGCGTTCCAACCACAAAGGGCTCCATCAACCCAAAATGCCCGAATCCTCACGACAAACACTTCACACTTCTATCACAACCAACCTGACTACCACACTTCATTAAACTCAACATGACACAATCAAAGCGAGTCACAATTCCTTTAACGACCTCTCTACATTCCCAAGAATTTCCATCGAGGGGAATAACTCATTAAGGCACTTTGCCCTTCCGATACACGATCATGCTAACATTTCATTCCATCCTCTCCCAGGCAAGACTCAAACCCAGAAACAACTAGTTAAGACAATTGCTCACGGCAGGACAATTATCACCGAACTACCGTCAACTTCACTTCCACCCATCGATACTCTTAATAAAGGTTAAACCCATACATCATCAACCTCCGTCAAAAACCACCCTTATACCACTAAGGTTAGACACCTAGCCCCAAGCTAGGATCGTAAAACCTTACCAAACCACAATTGGCTCCTTTCTTAAGAGGGTCTCGCCCTCACACAATAACACTTAGTTATCAAGCCCAAGTGTACACATATTTCGCACACTCAACCATAAAGCAAGAACATTTATATCCTCACTCCCATCTATAGAGCAAAAGAAGTACAATTCTTTTGAACCCAAGTGGACCACACACGACAACTCAAATCCAAAGCGTTAACAACCACTTTGGAAAGAATTCGGCAGCATCCAAGAGCATTCATCATTTTTTTCCAAGCCAATTCGCAAAGGAAGCACAAATCCCCTACACCACAACCAAAATACCAGAAATTCTTCATTCTTTCTTTTCATACTAGAAAGAAATGGACATCTCGATTCATGACATGCATGCACACTTTTCAAGAGCACTCCGAATTAGTCATATATCCATATATGACTTTCTCACCGACCTGGCTCATCGATTCTTTAATGTTTAGTTGTACATAAACGTTGTCATTGTTCTTTTTCACCATTCATTCATCATGTAACAAACAATACCGAATAGTCATTCACCAAAAGACTTCTTCTTCGGTATCACATGATGAAACGCCCATAACATCGATGATTGCAATAAGTCAGATAAACTATGACGGCATCATAGTTAACAGTAAAACACCACAACGTGTCACAACCCACCATCCATTTAAAGCTAACCTTGCAAAACCTCGCATACTAACCAAAATCAACATTTTGGAACTGAACATCAACTCCAAAGTTAAACATCTGCACACACAACCACCACAAATTTTCTCAACGAGAAAGGGAAACTCATTTCCAAAAAGGGAACACTTCACTAACAAAATCACTGATGAAACATCCATAAAATCCACCTTGTGAAACACTTGCAATCCCCACCCACAATTTTAAAAATAACTCCAACTCTAACCAAATAGAGTTGCAAATTAACTCTCAAGCATCTCCAACACAACCCGCTATGACCAACTGCTTCCTTTTAAAATTTATTCCAAAGATAATTCAGTGCGAATGCGAAGGGGCGCGATCCACTCAAAACTTTTGGGTGTAAATTCATACTCTTAGTACAACCTAAACAAGTTAGCCAAAACCAAAGGTTGGCACCAAATCACTTCGAGTTTTAGGGAAACTCTGAAACACAACAGAAGGAACAATTCGACCTAAAAGCATTCAACCAAAATAGCAACCAACCAAGCTAGTCCAAAAGGTTTTAGACACAAGCTCAGCATAAATACAATCATCTCTAGTGTTCCACTACGCTTTCCATTACAGACTTCGAAATTCACTACTTACTCATTGAGAAAGTCCAACCGGTTTTAACAAAATTTACATAAAAAAATTCTTTCTCTAGTTACCATTCCCAACATTTTTAATTAAAGTTTATGATGCTTATCAAAAAGACACCCAACCAAGACTACATCGACATGATCCGCACGGATCATCATATCATAATACATTCTAAATTTGAAACATAGTACTTCAACGGATACTTAAGCATGATCAACCTATAAATTTTATACCACCTACATGTCCACGTCTCGAAAATCGGAACTTATTCAGTTAACCAACGACTTCAACATGGAAATATTATCTCTACAAGACAAAGTTCATAACTATGATTCTAAGACATACATTCATTAAGGATAAAATCATTCATCGTTTTAATTATCCAAAGTTCACTCCATCACAACATGTTACAATTTCCTCTATTTTAACCATGGTTTCCAACAAGTAATCTACATAATTACCACCACTACTAAATCATCACTATCAATAAATGGGCATAATCATAAACAACAACGTTGTTTTTTTTAGTTACTCTATCCATATATCATAACAAATTGTCACTACACAACATACTCCAACTATTAAAGTAAATTTAATAAGTTAGATCAGCACAATGTTCTTAAAACAACAAGACCTATGTTTTTCCCAATTGACATCGGTACTAGCATTATAGGAACACAACTGCATACTTCCAAATATACTAATGGTTTGCAACAACATAAATAGCAACTCTAATTATCTTCCAAGTTAATGTCACAAGCCAGCATGATTGAATTTCACTACTAACACGTTAAATTAGAACATCTATAAACAACCAGCAAGGTTTTTTTTAACAATATCAGTAATTTACATCATCTTAATATTCTAACTATGCATCAGGGTTTAAACTTTAAACATTAACGAGGATCATAAGCACTTTTAAAGCAAGGCAACAGGTTCTAAGCATGTATATTAACCCATTTAATTATTCTCGCTACAGAGTACTCTACAACACTAGTAGCCTATTTATTCTCAAGCTAAAGATAACAACCGCATTGAATTGTTTCAACTCACAAATTAACTTAACAATACGTCATTCCATAAACCACATTGGTACATACTACATGACATGCTAAACAACAATTCTCACTGTTGACAAACGATTTCAGTCAAAAGACTACTTACTTTGTTTGCAACATTTTATTTTTAAAACTCAACCCAAAATCACAAGGAAACTTGACTCTCAAAATTGCAATGAGACAAACCCAAACTTGGTCATGCAAGAGGAAATTCTCCAAAACACTTTTCAATCTCAAAGACTCCCATAGAGGAAAATGGTTGAAAGACAATTTTCTTAAAAGGGAACCAAGCGATCAAGTAATCCTTTTCAAATAAAACCTTAACACCAAACCCCAAACTTTCACAAAACAAGAAAGGTTTTTCAAAGATGATTTCTTAAACCAGTAAAATGACGAAATCAAACACCACTTACTCCTACAAAACCACAGGACTTCAGCCCTGACAACCAGGTCTGGCAAAATGCCGCAATAACTCTTTTGACCTCGGATTAAGACAAACACAGGAATAGATTGAATGCTTCTCCCCCATAAAGCAATAAACAAACTAACCATCAAAGCTGGAAAGGCGACCAAAAGAAGCACAACACTAGACTCTTCTTCTTCGTCTTCAATCAAGGAAGACAAAACCACACACCGCATACAGAACAATCCGCGGAAATCCAATACCAACCACTTTTCTTTTGGTCTCAATCAACTAAAACAAAGAAAGCCAACCAAGACCGACTACAGAACGATAAAGAACATACGAAGGAATCCACCACCAATCTCTTCTATTTGACTCCAGTCAACTACCCGATCTACGACAGAAAGGGTAAGCACACTTCTCCCACAGGGGTTAATAGTTCTTCGGTGATGGCGCTAACCGGCCACACCGTCAAACCTCATCCTTACTATGAATAAAGAGAGGTGGTCGAAACCCTTCGGCACCACAACCCCACTTTAACACAATAACACGAACAATTCAATTCATTTCTTTCATAAACATAGCAACATACATTATCAAATGTAGCATTCAACATCAAGGCTTAAATACAACATTTAAGCGTAAAGAAACGATACCCATACCCTTTCCTACTGTGCATCCATGTGTGTCCAATTTTCAGTTAATTATTCCACTTACACAAATTTTAATATTGCTGTCCTATGGCAAAGTTTTATTTATATCCTAAGACATGTTTCTAGGTTATTCCAAATCAAAATTTTAGTTAACCCTATGGTATTTCACTAGAATACATGTTCCAAGGACCTACAGCCCGCTCTGATACCAACTGTAACACCCCGGCATCTAGTATGCCCGAATGCTACCAAACATAGACTAAACAACATATAAATACCACAAATTAAAGTAAATTACAGCAAAGGCATAAATGCTAAAACCAAAAATTTCGGCAGTATCTCCTTTGTTTAACCATGATTTGAAGCAACAACAATAGCATAGCAAAATATGGCATAATACGAGACATTTAAAACAGCAATAATAAGTGGCATGACAACAATATAAGTCCAATTTAAGCATTCAAACTCTTCATGCGCCAAACGAAACGATTAAGGCACTTATAGCACACAACTAAACCATAAGCCAAGTTGCAACACACTAAATTTATTATCAAAACACCAAATGAATAACTGTGGGAACAAATGTGTGAAGCTACGTGTAGGAGTGTAACTAGTTCCCTTCCCCGCATGCCGGTCTCATGGTACCTAAAACAACAAGAAAGCACAAGCGTGAGTTCAACACTCAGCAAGTATATTGCAATGGTACAAAAGGATTATTACATGGCTACAACACCTCACATCATGCATATCATCAAAATCATGCTCACGTATCATTATTCACACATCATCATCATCATGTATGCAATGCGATGCGATGCACATGTCTCCTGGAAACACATACCGGTATGGCTGAGTGCACACCCGTCGGTGTGCACCCTCTCCCCTTCCATCCCGAAGATGAAGGGTGCTTACTCCTCGCTTCCATTCACCGCGGTGGATGGAATCACAATGTAGGTCTTACTCAATGGCGCTCCAGACTAGTCATAACTTTCTCACCGACCTCACCGGACTAGTTATGACTTTCTCATCGCCCCGGCCATGTATCATGCCATGTATGCAAATATGCCAACATCATAAATAACTTGTACATTAACACATGGCATCACAACATAATAAACCGTATTCATCATATCAATGGCAAACATTAAAGCATGGCATGGGAACACATCATATACTCAATTTCAACTCATCAAAACTAGCAACCTAAAACCCGCTACCCATTCCAATACACTTGCCTCAACCACGGGCGACGGATTGACGAGAAGTAGAGGGCACTCCCGGGGTCACACCACGTGCACATAGGTACCACACACTCAAAATCATGCCCACAAAACAATACGCAAACACTCTTCTACCCCGACTTCGCAAACTACTCGCAAAACCCAAAAACAGGGGTTCTGTCCCGACGGGACAGCAGACTTCCAACGAGCATAACTTGAGTTCTGAGACTCCGAATCGATTAAACGAGTACATCCTCGCGTAGCTTAGGAAATTTCCTAACTTTTTCTAAGTATATGAAAAAACTGATTCGGCCTCTAAAGTGGTTTAATCTACAGAACACTACGTTCTGTCCCAATCTCATCACAGTTTTGAACACATTAGGTAAAATGAGCATAACTTTCAAACGGATGATTGGAATTAAGCATTCTTTACGTCCAATTAAAGGTATTGCAATTACCTACAACTTCTTCAACAGGCGGTCAACCAAAATCCGACTCTAAATTGGCGAAAACTCAAGCCCTAGGTCCACTGCACAATCTGCCCGAAGCAGAGAACGTGGCAAACCTAGTTTTCTTTCAAATCTACCCAAGGGCAGCACTACCACTTGATCTAAAAACATAAAATCGACCTCTAGAACAGCACCTAGACCCAATCCAAAGATCACCCATGTCATAGCTCTCCAAGAAGATCCAAAACTGAAGAAGTCTTCCTTCCCGCCGGCCGCTCCTTCCTCCCGATCCGCAACGGTTCGCCGGAGATTCCCGAAATCCGGCGATCCTCCGAGCGGGACAGCGAGGAGCACCACGAGGGAGGACGCCGTAGGGCTGCTAGGAGAGGGGTGGGGGCTTGGGAAGGGAGGAGGAAGGGTGGAGGCGCAATGGAGGGAGATGGGGGCGGCTAGGAGGGGGAGATGAGGGGCGGCTAGGGCACACCAAAGGGTGGGGGGCGCACAAGGAGGGGGGCTGGCGCATGCAGCCCCTTGTGCTGCCCTCCTCCTCCTCATGGGCCAAGAAATCCCACCCTCGGCCCATGGGGGGTTTCTCCCTAAGGCCTAATTCGCCCCAGAGAGGCCCAAACTTCCGAAATCGGCCCGGAAACACGATTAAACCCCAAACCGTATAGTTTTAACCTCAAATTTCATATTTTATAAAGTCACATTCTCTAATTTCACCTTTTATGGTGTCTCAACATCCCGTAGTGTCACAGTCCGTGCACTTCAATCCACGCGCGCGTGCCTTTGGTAGCCATTGGCTACTCCATACAAATATCTTGGATTGATCCATGTTGATTTCCAGCCCATCTCCCTGTCCTTGCATCCATTGGGCGCAGGATGGCACGCGTGCTCTACGTATGATGCGCACGCATGTTGCCATCCTGGGCGAGGCAGAAGCCATGGCGGTGTGAGACAACGCACTCAGCTCTCTCTTTTCCCTGTCCCAAAAGTAAATCGTACGTCCAGGTATAAAGCTGGAGATTTTTAGTACTCTTGGCTTGCAATTACATCGAGCAAGTCAATGTGCTGCTGCTATGTCTGACGATTTTGCTGATGCAGATGGTATCGTATCTGGCAGGCATTTCAGCGTTGAGTTTCATGCATCGTGGAAGGCTAATTTCGCCACCCAGCTCTCTGATCTGACCACAATTGCGACCAACAGGTCAGGAACTCAGGGCATCTGTTCTCCTAAGATTACGATCAATTTCATCATTTCATGGACCTCAAATTCACCTAAAAATTTAAAGGTTTTGATAAGCTGTGCAAGAAAGGCGAGCAGTCTACCCATGCTTCCAAAATACCCTTATTACAAACATTTCCCAAATACGTTTGTTACAAACGTTTCCAAATGAGAAATTTTGGGGTTACAGGTGGTATATAATGTACAGTAGAAATCAAATAATCTAGCCATTAATTTGTTAAAAATATTTCTACTACTATACTACCGAAGAAAATATAAATAAGTATTAGATCGAAAAGAATGAACGGTCCGTAAAAGAGCTCTTCCAAAATACCCTTGTCGCGGACATTTGACAACGGGTATAAGGTACAAATAGGGATATTTCGAGTCGGGATGTGTTTCACAGCTTTTGCATGCACCTGCCTGAGCAGTCAAACTTACGAAGGTTGGTGTTCTGTTCAGACACACAAAAATAATCCTTTCATTCTGCGGTAATTCAGGAGCGCCCAGAATCAAAATAGAAGTACAACAGTTGATCATTGGCATCAAACGGCCGATCTTTTTCAGGGTTATTCTATGTTTGCATACATACCACTAGAAAGGAAGGAAACCACACATGTTAATGGCACATGAGCCTCTTGCTTGGCAACTGACAACCAGAAGGGAAAATGGAGTTCGGCGGGTGACCGACATTAGGGAGAAAGAACTCCAGGTTTGCAGTTGGGAGCTCCACGCCGATTCTCTTTGTGAAGCGATCAGCAAACTACATCATCAAGGTATCCATCACTCATCTGCTCCAGAACATAGTTGAACATCAGGAGGACTTAAAACTGTCCTCACATCTTCCATGTATACGCAACCGGACTGCGAACGACATGCTCACTACTCACCCAAGATATCCAGCCGAAATCTGGTTTTGCATGGCTTGGGTCAGCCTTCGATGCGAAGGTAACGTAGTATCTCTGCTTCTGCCCCACCTTCTTAAACACAAGTTTTGCAGGTGTCACCGTAACACCAACAGCTGCAGCGCTGCTGACCTTCGCATTGTAGACGGACATCGCTGGGCCGACGTTGGTCAGCTCCCTTCTGTGCCTCACAACCTGCCTCGATTTCTTCTCGAACACGACCGAAAACGACGGATAGTTGAGATCACCAGGGCGGGATTTTCTTGGGCAGGAGATGCTGGGCACCTTGGTGATCACTTGGATATGGGGGGCGCTGTAGTTCAGGGAGCAGAGGAAGACGACGTAGTCATTGGTAGAGATGTCATACACAAGGCCCGGAGAAAGGGCCTTCTGTGGGTCGACATGGCCTGCACCGAAAGCAAATGGCGTTGCAAGCGACGCTCCTGCAGCGTCCCGGAGGGAGGAGTTCGTGTTGTCGGCAGTGTATGCGGTGGTCATCAGTGCAGACTTGATGGCGGCAGGGCTCCAGCCAGGGTGCGCGGCCTTGAGTAGCGCGGCAACTCCACTGATGTGAGGGCACGACATTGATGTCCCTGCATGAATCAAAGAGAGTAATCAGTCGGTCAAACAAACACGAGCACTTCATAAACCGGTAACATTACGAGACAAATGTAGGTTTCACGCTTTCAGCTTAGCTGATATTAGCATGCAAATTCGTATAATCAGCTGCAAATCGTGGGAGATAACCACTATTTAAGCAATGGCATGCAAGAACAAAATAGTACAATACAAGAAACTGAACCTGGACGGAATACTCAGGAATATATGTATTTGGTTCGGAGGGAACTACTTTGATTCTCTGTTGTGTTTTTGACCCCCAAAGTACAACAGCTATTCCTTTCATTTTGTTGTACTGTCAAAGAAATTAAACTGTCTGCCAAAAAGAACTCAACATTCCCACATCAAGAACATATCACGACAACGCAAAACATAACATCAAAATTTAGGATTGGATAACTCAACGTGCATGTGAGAATACTGTTCCTCCTATATTATTCAAACTACTATTCAACGATATCTCACAGAATTCTTTCAATGTGTGACAAATTTAATATTTCCCAACACCTTTATGCTATTCTCATAATGAAAATGCCATCACATTTTCACAAGATCCAGCATATAAAAAAGTTAGAATCACTCAAACCAGTTGTCTCCCTCCCCTTGCCTCATGCTAATAATGTATTACTTTTAGAACGGGCAATAAAAAGAAACAAAAGTAAAAGGTCACTTGTCTTAGCTGCTGTTGCCTTTGAGAGATTTCACATCTAGTATATAGCATCACATGTGCATCCCTGACAAAAGGCAGTGAAAGCAGGTGCTATTTCTTCCAACAAACAACAAAGTCGAGATGAAATGGCCTTGCTCCAACAGGGTACATGGCTAAATCTAAAGGCTATGTTTGCTATTGGTTTTTTATTTTTCTAACTGAATTGTCAATCTGTGGAAGCAGTAAATGACTAATTCCAGACATGATGGCAACAGGACCAGGTAAGCACAAAATTGAATCAGAAAAACTAAAAAACGGTATACCGTTGCAACGGTATACCTCTGAAACTCATGAAACTTATGATTTTTTTGCACTGAAACTGATGAAACTTAGCACTAAAAACTGATAAAACATGAAACTCATGAAACTAAACACTGAAACTCATGAAACCAGCACTACTGATAAGTTTCATAAGTTTCATGGCTATACCGTTGCAACGGTATACCGTTCCCTAGTCACTCTCAAATTGAATCTGAGCAGAGCCTGAGCTTGATAGCCTGAAAGGGGCCTAGAGAGCATGGAAAACTCACCGGAGATGATGTTGAAGTGGGTCCGGCGGCCGTCTTTGGCGAGCCCGGTTGGCCCGGCGACGCCGGACCACCCGGCCAGGATGTTCACCCCGGGGCCGATCATGTCCGGCTTCAGGACCTCCGGCACGACGCTGTTTGGCCCACGAGAGCTGAACGCCGCCACGACGGGCGACGGCCGGACGCCAAGAACCGTACCGCCAAAGCTCAGCATTGCCATTGGCCTGCCGCCGCGCGCGGCGTAGTCCCGTATCTTGTCACCGGCCAACCGCCCCACCGCCACAGCCGGGAGGAGGTGGCTGTCCGCCACGACCTCCTCGCCGCTGGCTGCGGTGTTCGCCAGCACCATCCCGGCGCCGCCCGCGGCCTTGACGACGGCGCCCTTCTCCACGCGCGCGTTGACGCCGCGGTCGCAGAGCACGATCTTGCCGCGCACGGAGGCCGGGTCGAGAGTTCCCGAGAGACAGAGCTTGCTCGCGTTGTCGCGGCCACCACCGTAGACGAGAGGGAGCATGGAGGAGCGGGAGGAAGGGGCAGGGCCCGCATAGAGGGACACGCCAGCCAGACGCGCGCCGGTTGGCAGCGTGATGTAGGCCGGGAAGTCGCGGTCGAGCGTGCCCGCACCGACGGTGGCGACCCACGGCGCCGAGTTCGCGACTGTGGCGCCGGACGGGCCGGAGTTGCCGGCCGAGCATGCGACGAACACGCCGGCTGCCGCGGCACCGAAGGCGCCCACTGCCACGGTGTCCCGGAAGTACGGCGCCGAGCCGCCGCCGAGGGACAGGGACAGCACGCCCACCCCATCGGCCACGGCAGCGTCAATGCCGGCAAGAATGTCAGAGCCGATGCACCCCTCCGGCCAACACACTTTGTACGCCGCCACGCGCGCGCCAGGCGCCATTCCGCGTGCGGTGCCTGTGGCGTACCCAAGCAGGCTCGCATTCACCACTGCAGAGCCCGCCGCAGTCGTCGCCGTGTGCGTCCCGTGCCCGTCCCTGTCCCGCGCAGACGCGAACTCCCTCCTCCCCGTGCCAATTCCCCCGCTACCGCCGTTCGCGGCGCGGAGCCCCCGCGAGAAACTCCGCGCTCCCACCAGCTTCCTCCCGCAAGCGCTCGGCGGGAAGTCGACGCCAACCTCGCACACCCCCTTCCACCGCTTGGGCGGCGGCGGCAGGTCCCCCGCGGCGAAACTCGGCGACTCCGGCCACACGCCGGTATCGAGAACCCCTATGACCACGTCATGCGTGGCCGCCTCCAGGTTGCGAATAGCCGGCTGGTACGCCGGTGCGAGCAGCCCCAAGAACTCCGGGGAGCGCGTGGTGTGGAGCTGGAACACGGCGTCCGGCACGACATGCAGCACGCCGGGGCTGCCGCGGAGGAGCGGCAGGTGGTGCGGGAGCAGCGCCGCCGCGAAGCCGTGCGCGGCGGCCGAGTACGAGTAGAGCAGGTGGCGTGCCGGGTCAATGGACAGGGACAGGAGGTGCGCCGCGTGCCAGTGCGACGGGGACGGGTGCGCCGCCGGCATACGCGCCGGGTCCATGAACACGATGTAGGTCGTCGTGCTGCCGCCACTGCTGGAGACGTCGGCGTCACCATTGGCATTGCCATGGGCAAGCGAGTGGGTTGCAAGGAGGAGGAGGACATGGAGGAGGAGGTGCGCGTGCTCCATTGGAGAGTGGGGAGTGAGTGAGATGATAGTGACAATGGTGAGTGTGTGGGAAAGCGCTTGTGCCTTGTGGGGGTGATGGGGCCCTTTTGCAGGGCTATGGAGAGGGTTTTGGGGCTTTTGGTGGATGGGTATCAGTGATGTCGAGGATGGAGATGGAAAATGTTTCTGATTTTTTAATAAAAAAATATGCAGGAGATATGATTAGTGAGTAATGCAGCATCTTTTCCAGTATTAGTGGATTGAAGCAATTGTTTGGTTGGTATTTTCTTGTAAGTTGTACATAGGATCAAGTTTTGGTGTGACAAATGACTTAATAATGTCTACCACGTGTATCCTTAGTTATTCCCTGTCCTACATGCTCCTAATAAACATGATGGTGAATTCTGGTAGTCATCATCAGTTCATCACTTCCATTTTTTTATTTGAAGAACAAAAACTAGCAAAACTAAACCGCGTTTTGTTATTAGCACACATTTTAGTGTCAAAAACATTGTTCTCCTATATGCTACTCTAGCACTAACTTACAACTACTGTTCCGAAAGTGTTCACATTAAGGCCCTGTTTGGGGCCGCTCACCTTGCTTGACTTTGGGCCTAAAGCCCCCAAACAACTCCAACCAAAGTTGCAAGATAGTTGAAGCACCCCTAAAAGCCACAATTTGGTAGGGAGGTGCTTTCGGTGTCGCCGACTGCCTCTCCCCGCTCACTCTGTGTCCCCCCTCATCCCGTCGTATCCCCTCCCAGTCGCTTCCTCGACTCTCTCTGGCTCGGGCACCACCTCTCCAACTCCCTCTTCACTCGGGCCCACTCGGTTGCCCCCCAAAAGCTACCACCGCAAAGACTAGTTTGCCAAATGACATATCAAGAAAAGCCACACCGCCACCACAATGGCTTCTGACCAAAGAAACCAAAAGCAGCTTTTCAGCCCAGCCGCAGCCTCCCCAAACAGGCCCTAAACACGTACTTGAGCTGTAAGGACTGTCTTAATCACGTAGACAGAATAATAACTAATAAGGTATTCTCTTCAAAACGATAAACCGGAAGGAGGAGTAATAAGAAAACATCTAGTTGCATGCAAAGTTGCTACTCTGAGTGATCCAAATGAAAAATATAAAGCACTGCCAATATCTCTGAGATTTCTACGAAAGTTGTTCGCCTTTCTTAAAATAAAAGAAAAAATTAATAAGAGAGTAACTTCCCAGAATATTTATACTAGAATAAAGCCCCGTAAACGCCTCATAAGCACCTCGAAGAACTCTATAAATGATTTTTTTAGATAATGAAAGAACTTATGAATGATATATACTATTATTTTGAAACTAGCAAAATATCCTACACAATTGCACGACTAATTCTGTTACCTCCTATTATTTTGTTATTGGATTTTTGTTTTCTATATAATTTCTAATTTAGATCCATGTAGACAACCATTAAAATGTAAATGTATATCCCATGCTAGAAAGTAGATGCCACGTAAACATATAGCAGGTCTTCCGGACTTTGCTCTTTGCATGCATAGCTTGATTGAGACGAAGGTCTTCTCTCTTCTTGTCCAAATTTCTACTGTAGCTTCAATCCAATCGGTTGCTTTGCCTCGCAAAGTTCAATACCCTTGTTGGTCAATGCTGCTTTCCTTTTTAATAACTGCAGTCAATGGTTCTTTCTGTTATTGTGTACGGAGTCCCTAGTCTTATTTGCTGATAAGTTGTGCATATATAACTGTGTTACTCCAAATTCCGATAGTTTAACTTTCTACCGTAGCTTCAATTCTATTTCTTTTCTTTGCCTCTCAAAGCACAATCTTCAACATACGTATGTTAGTCAATGCTTTTTACCTTTATAATAACTTTAGCCAATAGTCCCAAATCTCATTTCCTAATGTGACTAATCTCTCTCTCTCTCTAGCTAGTGTACTATCGATAGCACAGATCCCTCGTGCTATAGGGTAGTTTTTGCAAAATTCGAAGACGAAACTGTTGATCCAAACCGTGCATTCTGTTCATCTCATTGAAATCTCACTACCCACCAAATTTTATATATTTTGAATTTTTTCTCCTATTTATTTTGTATTTTTAAAAATCAGCTTCATTGGACGCCCCACAACTAATTAGATTGTGGGTTTTTAAAAATACAAAATAAATAGGAGAAAAAATTCAAAATATATAAAATTTGGTGGGTAGTTAGATTTCAATGAGATGAACAGAATGCACGGTTTGGATTAACATTTTCGTCTTCGAATTTTGCAAAGACAACCCTATAGCACGGAAGATCTATACTATCGATAGTACACTAGCTATCCTCTCTCTCTCTCTCTCTCTCTATATATATATATATATATATATTAACTATCTTATAGCTAAAGGAAAATCCGTGAGTTCTCAGGCCAGCCACGTCGTCGCTGTGTGCGTTGGGGCCCTGCCGTTTTCGAGTTTTCCGTTGCGGTCCTCGGTTCCCAGCCTTCTCGCTGCGTGTCCCGATCGGCCGATAAAGAGCGATGAAAACGGCCCTTGCAGAGCCCTCGAGGCCTCACGCCCTCGTCTTCGCCTGCGCCACGCGCGCTGCTCTTCCGCCGTCGCTCGCGGAGCTCCGCCTACCCCCACTCGCGTCCTCGATTTGCCATCGAATTGGCCCTCAAGGGTTCCGCGGCACCGTCGCCGTCGCCTAGGCCCTCGCGTCGCCCTTTCCTTGCTCGCGCTGCTCCGACTCCACCTCTTGCCCCCCTCGCGTCGCTCTTCCTCCATCGCCCTCGCCTCGCCCCGCGTCCGCGTTCGCGCTGCGTCGGCTCTGCCTCCTGCCTCCTGCCCTAATCCTCGCTTGCACTGCTTTGGCTTCGCCTCCTGCAGCCGCCATGTCCCTCAAGAAGAGCCACAACGAGCTGAGGCAGGAGGCACGCCGCACGGTGCAATGGGGCATGGACCTCACCAAGTTCTCCCCTCCCCAGATCCAGCGCATCCCCAGGTGCCCATGCAGCCTTCGCGTCCATTTCTTGGTAGGATTTTTTTGTAACACACCTGGTGGGTAATTGTTGTTTTTTAGGTCCGCGCCGATGGAGCGTGAGGTATTTGATGCTTTCATGCTTGTGAAGGTACATCCTTTGTTCTGGTAAGGAGCTTGTGGTTGACCACGAATTGGTGACTTTTCTGAGTGTTTCTTGGTTTCCAGAGATTTGGGCTGGATGTGTGAAAGGACCAACGATGTCGCCTAGAGGGGGGGTGAATAGGCGGATTTAAAAATACGCAGCGGAATTAAACTGGCCGAGCTGATCAACCCGGAGTCTCCGGGTTTTGGTCCGGATACTCCGGCTTGTCCGGAGTGTCCGGTATTGAATACCGAAGTCTCCGAGTTGAGTGGCTCGGGAACGCAACACAAGTTTCTCAAACTTGCACAAGATACTACAAAAAATAAATAACAATAGCAACCTAGAACAAGTGCTAGTATGGATTTGAATTAAAGCTAGACAAAGAGCTAGACCTAGGGTTTACGAAGACAAATCCACACAAGCAACACAAGCAAAAAAGAGAGAGCGAGAGAAACGATTTTTCACCGAAGTTCGGATTCTTGAAGGGAATCCTACGTCTCCGTTGAGGTGGCTCGGTCACACTTGAGCCGGGGTCTCTTTCAACCCGCTTTCCTCCCGGTGTTGCACAAATGCACTCGCCGGCTTCACTTCTTGTCTCTTCCCTTTCGGAGGCGAGACTCGCCTTCACAAACGACCGGGGCTCACCACACGCGTCGGTAGCTCCCGGTGACTCCTAGCCGTCTAGGAGACCTTCAACCTCCAAGAGTAATAACACCACGAAGAATCGCTTGGAGGATGAACTAGTGCTCAACAAGATGAAATGAATGCACTTAGCACTTTGCTTCTTCCTCTCCTCACCAAAATGAATCAACAACCAAATCAATTGGTGGGAGGAAGTGGGGGCTCTATTGAATGCTTAGATATGGTTAGGAATGGCTTGAATGCTGCTATGAATGAGCTCAATAGAGATCCTAGCCGTTGGAGTGGATTGGAGGCTTTAAATACCCTTTTTGAAAACTAGCCGTTACTCCCGTTTTTGTACAGGCTGGAGTGTCCGGACAAACAACCCGGAGACTCCGGACCAAATGTCCGGATACTCCGGACAAGCTGGAACCAAAGGTAACCGAGGGGTCCAACCCGGAGACTCCGGACAAAATGTCCGGATACTCCGGATTGAATCCGGATACTCGGTGGAATCCGGAGACTCAGGGTTACGATTCGGTTTCAATTTGAAACTTTTCAAAACCAAATGCAGGAGTGCTAATGAGAGATGAAATACTTGATGTTGAGCACATGCACATCCTAATAGGCGATTTCTCATCGTATCCTCTTAATAGTACGGCTATCCTTAAGACTCAAATAAAAGGAAAATTACACTTCATTGTCTTGACGCCGTTTTATCGAAATTTGACGCGCTTAGGACCGTCCAATCTCATTCCAAGCTTGATGTGATCTCGATAACTGCATTACTCTGAGTTGAAGCATTAGATCACTTTAATTGTGTCATCATTAATCACCAAAATAAAATGAGGGGCCTAGATGCACTTTCAATCTCCCCCTTTTTGGTGAATTGATGACAACACAATTAAAGGTAGATGAAATGAAATGAAATTGACTTTAGCAATTCGAATAAAAGGTGGAGCTCCCCCTAAATGTGTGCATTAGAAGAAATGAGTGGAATCAAATGCACATATTTAACGAGAAATAACCGAGAGCTCCCCCTCAAACATTTGCACCAGAGAATACAACACAAGTAACTGAAAGCAATCCATGCATAAAATAAGCATTAAAGTCATTACATGGAATAACAGAGTTATAAAGCAACACAAGTCCACAAGCGACAGCACAAGGAAAAACGCAAACGCGACGAGACTAAAGACAACGCGACTAAAGATATCACTCCCCCTTTGGCATCAAGACACCAAAAGAGGGAGAAACACGAAGGATCACTCGTCGTCGCCTTCGTCGTCGGACGCGGAGTACTCGGCCGCCGGTCATCTCCGGCAGGCGGAGTGGAGGAGGTGATGCCGAAGAGCTGATCTGCAGAGGTGGCATCGCTACTCTCCTCGGAAGACCCGGAGGAGTCGCTGGGAGAGACTGCCTCGCCATTGTGGCGGCGGATGCTGCGAATATCCTGACCATTCTTCTTTATTTGCCTGCTCATCTTCTTCTGCCTGGTGGAGATGTCGCGGCAAAGAAGGAAGACATGCTTCAAAGATCCTCTCAAGCACGCTACTCAAAACCTCGCATCGCTCGGAAGGAGTGATCGAGGCACAGCAGAGCAGGAGCAAAGAGAATCGAGGCGCGGCCGCGCGAGTCCCGGGAGCAATGGGACCAGGGGCAGCAGAATACTGAGCGATCGGAGGACGAACCTTGTAAGAAAGGTGCTCCTCCTCCTCGACGAACTTCGGACCACCGATCAAGTGATCAACGTCATCCCAAAAGGTGCGTGAATCGCGGTGACCATGTTGCTCACAAGATTCGCCTCATCGTCTCCCGAGATGAAGTCAACGATATCAAATGGATGAGTGCGCTCAACGAGGTGGTACAGAGGTTCCTACCATAGGAGCCGATGGTAGAGGCATCTCCCTCCTTGGGCCAAAGAGTGACCCTCGGCATCTGTTGAGTACAAAGAGGAACATCCTTCGCACCCTTGATGGTCCCCACTTTGTGAAACTCCTCGAAGTGTCATACAAGGACTCAATGCGCCAGAGTCGAACCTTCTTCTCATGAAGCTTGGACCGTCATTGTACCGGAAGGCCGAGGACTCTAGCAAATCTCTTCTTGTTGGCCTTGTACCACACCTTATCAGTCATCCACCAAATGGCATCTTGAGTCTTGTCAAAGTAGAGAGTGGCATAGAAGCGCATGACAATCTCATTGTTCCAATCGCACTTGAAAGACATGATGTCCTTGATCTCATGCAGCTCACAAATCTCGAGAATCCGAGAGAACACCGGAAGCTCTACGGCTGCCATGTACTCCCGATCTATGGTCTTCATCCTAACCACTTTGGATGCTCAAGAGGGTAGAGGACCGTCTCATAGAAGTCAGATGAAACCGGTTCCAAAACCGCGGTCCACGTACTCATCTTGATGGAAATCGAGCAGATCTTTCTTTCTTTGCTCTACTATTGCCTTACCCTTGCCGTAACTCCGCCCCGTAGTCAATCACTCTCATGGGGTTCACTGACATGGGGTACCTCCACACAGGCTTGGCTTTGGCCAAGGGGCCAATGAAATGACCTGAGGCACGGAACTCCCTCCTTTTCTGATCTCTCAGCCTGGCATGAGTGTTTGCAGGATGCTCATCTGGATCAGGCTGAGGCTGAGCGGAGAACTGAGCGTGAGGCTGTGGCTGCTGCTGAGACGGCTGAGCTGGAGGCTGGGAAGATGGCTGAACAGAAGCCTGTGGACCAGATGAGGTCCCAATCTTTAGCGCACCTCTTCCCCTGGAGGTGGGCTGCTTTGCCACGGCAAGACGCGGCCTCTTGGGCGCCGGACGAGCTGACGGGGAACTGGAGGGACTGTCCGGAGATGGAGAGTCCCTAGGAAGATCACCACCACCATCAGCTGAAGACCCCTGAGTAGGATCCATCTGACCAGACAAAGCGAGGAAAAAGATTAGCCTCGAGGCGACTTGAATTTGCAAAGAAAAGAGCATTCTGGCCGAGGCACTCAATCCGGAGAGTCCGGACAAATTGTCTGGATACTCCGGATTAACCCGGAGACTCTGGACCAAAAGTCCGGACACTCCGGACCAACCCGGAGACTCCGGACTAAAAGTCCGGATACTCCGGATGCGCCAGAAAATGCGCACGGGCGCAAGAAATTTGGGGAAAACAACCCCCAAATTGGCATGAAAGGAAACTAGATTGCCTTAAGGATGAGCAATAAACGACTAGGGCACAATCTAGTAAGGAAATTTCGCAGAATTAGGGCACAACCGAGAGTACTCACCTCAAACGGATTTGAAACGAGAAGAACGGGTGAGTTAGGGCCAAGAATCTCCAATCTTGCGGGGAACGACGAGGCAAGCCGCACCCTAGAAGAGATTAAGCACGGGGAGAGGCCCTAAGAATCACGAGAATTGAAACAAACCCGAAGGAAAAGAGGTTAGGGCAATAGATCTTACCAAAGTCCCAAATCCGAGAAAAGGAATGGATCCAAGGTCCTTGGAGAAGGAGAGCCACGCCCTAGGAGAGAGAGGAGAGCACGGGAGGAAGAGAGTCGCACGGAGGAATAGGAAAAAAGAAACCGCGCGGGATTGGGGGGACTTAAACCGTCCGCCCCAACTCGGAGAGTCCGGACTCCAGTCCGGAGACTCCGGCCCAACCCGGACACTCCGGACAAACTGTCCGGAGACTCCGGGCTAACCCGGAGAGTCTGGATAGAAAGCCGGATACTCCGGGTTCCCCAGCTCGGTTAGGAGAAAGGGAAACCGCACGAAGACCCTAGGAAATTTGCGGAACGAGAGAGGGAACGAGACCCTAAGGTGTCAACTTGATATATGACCAGCGAACAATCAATCAGTCAAACTATGGTCACATAGCAAATGACGAGATCAAAGGATCAAGAGCCAAAAACACAGAGTAAATTCAGAGAAAAAGATGAATAAATTTTTGAAATTCATTTTTCATTCACCAACCAATATATGAGCACTTATCAAGCCACGTTACGAGAATCTAGAATATTTAGACCACTTCTCAATTCACAGAACCTTTTCGTCAAGGGGCTTGGTGAAAATATCGGCTAATTGATCATTTGTACTCACATGTTGGATATCAATTTCGCCTTTGGTTGCGTGATCTCTTAGGAAATGATGGCGAATGTCTATGTGTTTTGTACGGGAGTGTTGGACGGGATTGTTGGCAATTTTATGGCACTCTCATTGTCACACAAGAGTGGAACACTTTTGTAGTTTAGGCCGTAATCACTCAAGGTTTGTCTCATCCAAAGTAGTTGGGCACAACAACTCCCTACCGCTATGTATTCGGCCGGCGATGGATAGGGCTACGGAATCTGTTTCTTGGAAGACCACGAGACTAGGGACCTACCCAAGAATTGGCAAGTCGAGGTACTCTTCCTATCCACTTTACAACCGCATAATCCGCATCGGAATAGCCAACAAGTTCAAAGGAAGATCCTTTTGGATACCAAAGTCCGAAATGAGGAGTGTGCACTAAGTATCTCAAGATTCTCTTAACGGCCACCATGTGGCACTCTTTTGGAGCGGCTTGAAATCGTGCACACATACAAACGCTAAGCATGATATCGGGCCTAGATGCACAAAGATAAAGGAGAGAACCGATCATCGAACGATATACCTTTTGGATGACCGGTTTACCTTCTTTGTCAAGGTCTAGATGCCCGTTGGCCTGCATAGGCGTCTTTATAGGCTTGGCGTCCTCCATTCCGAACTTCTTGAGCATGTCCTTGATGTACTTGGTTTGATAAATGAAAGTTCCTTCCTTGAGTTGTTTGACTTGAAATCAGGAAGAACTTCAACTCTCCCATCATGGACATCTCAAATCTTTTGGTCATTATCTTGCTAAACTCTTTACACAAATGTTCATTAGTAGATCCAAATATAATGTCATCGACATATATTTGGCACACAAATAAATCATTATCAATGTGTTTAGTAAAGAGAGTAGGGTCGGCCTTTCCGACTACAAAACCTTGTCCCAGAAGGAAATCTCGTAAACACTCAAACCAAGCCCTCGGTGCTTGCTTAAGTCCATAAAGGGCTTTGTGTAGATAGTAGACGTGGTCCGGGTGTTTTGGATCTTCAAAACCGGGTGGTTGCTCGACGTAGACCATCTCGGAGAGTGGTCCATTTAAGAAGGCGCTCTTCACGTCCATTTGATACAGCTTGAAATCATGGTGAGTAGCAAAGGCAAGTAATATTCTAATATATTCAAGCCTAGCTACTGGAGCATATGTTTCATCGAAATCCAAACCTTCGATTTGAGTGTACCCTTGAGCAACCAAACGAGCTTTGTTCCTTGTCACGATTCCATTCTCATCTTGCTTGTTCCGGAAGACCCATTTTGTGCCGATCACGTTTTGATTTGGTCTTTGAACAAGCGCCCAAACTTGATTTCCCTTGAAATTGTTGAGCTCCTCTTGCATGGCCATCACCCAATCCGGATCATCAAGCGCTTCTTCTACCTTAAGAGGTTCAAGAGACGACACAAATGAGTAAAATTCACAAAAATTTGCAACTCGAGATCTAGTAGATACTCCCTTGTGAATGTCTCCGAGTATATTGTCGACCGGATGATCTCGTTGAATAATTTGATGAACTCTTGGGTGAGGAACGGTTGAATTTGGAGCTTGGATAGGTTCTTGGTCTTGGGATGCGTTCGAACCATCTTGGGCTTGTTTGGACGAGGAGGGAATATCACCTGAGCCTGACCCATCCGGAGACTCCGGTATTTGACCCGGAGACTCCGGACCAATCCGGACACTCCGGTTTCAGTAGGAGACTCCGGGTTGGGGTGCTCGGGTGAGATTCCAGATTTTGAGGTCTTACCTCCCCAATTGCCATTTTCTTGATAGCTTCACAAGGTGGTTCTTCCCTGTCAATCACGGCACGATCAACTTGTTCTACTTGAGAACCGTTAGTCTCATCAAAAGTCACGCCACGCGAGATTTCAACGACACCGTGGTATTGTTGAAAACTTCGACGCTGCGTAAACATTAGTTCCATAACCAAGTAAGAAACCTTCATCTACTTTAGGAGCGAATTTAGAAGACTTAGCCTTTTTGTTAAGGATATAGCATTTACTCCCAAAGACTCGAAAGTAGGAGACATTTGGTTTCTTCCCGGTGAGCAACTTGTATGCCGTTTTCTTCAAGATCTTGTGAAGGTAGAGGCGGTTGGAGCTGTGGCATGCGGTATTGATGGCTTCCGCCCAAAAGTTATCGGAAACCTTGTACTCGTCAAGCATCGTCCGCGCCATCTCGATGAGGGTTCGATTCTTCCTCTCGGCCACCCCATTTTGTTGAGGAGAATAGGGAGCCGAGAATTCATGCTTGATTCCTTCCTCATCAAGAAACTCCTCCACACCTATGTTTTTGAAATCGGTACCGTTGTCGCTTCGAATTCTCTTGATCTTCACTTCAAATTTGTTTTGAGCTCTTCTCATAAATTTCTTCAATGTCACTTGGACTTCACCTTTGTCATGCAAAAAGAACACCCAAGTGAATCGAGAAAAATCATCAACAATGACTAAACCATACTTACTTCCCCCGATGCTTATGTAAGCTACGGGACCGAATAGATCCATGTGGAGCATTTCCAACGGTCTTGAGGTCGTCATCACATTCTTGGCGGGATGGGAGGCGCCAACTTGCTTGCCCGCTGGACAAGCGCTACAAATCCTATCTTTCTCAAAGACAACATTGGTTAGTCCAAGAATGTGGTTGCCTTTAATGAGTTTGTGAAGATTCCTCATACCGACATGGGCTAGTCGGCGATGCCATAGCCAACCCATGCTAGATTTAGCCATTAAGCACGTTTCAAGATTAAGTCTATCCGTATTGAAGTCTACGAGATAAAGCTTACCCTTCAAACGTCCTTTAAAGGCTATGGAACCATCAAGCCTCTTAATGACTTCCACACCCTTTTCATTAAACAAATAATTGTAACCCGCTTCACACAATTGTGCAACGGACAACAAATTGTAGCTTAATGATTCAACAAGTAAGACATTACTTAAATGGAAATCATTTGAGATAGAGATTTTACCCAAACCAATTACCTCTCCTTTTCCATTATCTCCAAATATGATACTTTCGCTATTTGATCCATTCACATCCAAGTGTGCGAACATTGCCTTTTCTCCGGTCATGTGATGCGTGCATCCGCTATCCAAAATCCAACTTGTTCCACCGGAGATATAGGCCTACAAAAACATATTTAGTTTTGCTCTTTGGTACCCAAACTTGGTTAGGTCCACGCACGTTAGTAACAAGCGATTTAGGGACCCAAATAGAACGAACACAAGGAGCATTCTTCGGCTTACGCCCAACATGATAAGCAACTACACGACCGAGGTTAGTCTTTTTAAGCACATAAGAAGCAAAAAAACTCAGAGTGAGCTTTATGCTTGGATGTTCCTTCGCCTTTTACAAAGTGTATGGGCTTGCTTAAAGGAGCAACAACAATGTTGCTCTTTTTGCCCTTTGGCGGAACATACCCAAGCCCTTGCCTCTTAGGATTACCTTGGCGCTAATGAGATACTCCTCTAAACCCTTGCTTGCCTTGTAGGACTTTTGAAGTCCATCTTCAAGCATCACCTTAAGCTTCTCATTTTCATGAGCTAAGACTTTCAAAGTCTCACGGTTAGTAGCACAAGTAGCAACATCAACATTAAAGCATCTAGCGCAACCGTTGCTCGTCGAGGGTAATTGTCGGGACCCCGAATTTGCAAATCCGGACCCTCTGTGTATTCAGCACTAGTCCAGGAACGCGCTAGTGCACACAGTCTTAACATTGGTAAATATCACAATCATACCAATCGATATTATCAAAGTACTTTATTTAAATAACTAAGCGGTTACTCGACCTTATGGTCAAGTTACAAATGTATGCCTCGCAAAGCGAAACTTATTAAAAGAGAAATAATAGCAGCGGAAAATCAAATAGCCGTGGCGCCATCCAAAGATACCACAGGCAACCGATCGGGCTCGCTTCCCTAAGTAGACGGATCCTCTTGGAGTTCCTCCTCCAAAGTGGCGTAATCTCCTCTTCAACGATATTGTGTTGAGGCAAGGGTGAGTACTTGGTACTCTGCAAGTCATGCCTGTAATGCAAGCTAAGATACTATATGCATGGCTTGGTACAAAGGAATAGCTCAAGGTATATTTGCAGAAACAGACATTTGACAAATAATATAAGTAGATTCGAAAGCAGTAGAAATAAGTAAAGCATAAATAACTTTTCAAGAAGTTTAATAAATATTTTCCCCATCCTAAACCACATTTCCATCATCTTCATTATTAAACCATCCCAACTTTCCAAATCCAAGTTATTTTTGAGAAAATCTAACCCTTATTTGTAATTTGGCGATGTCCAATACATCGGACACGGCTATTCGAATAGATTCTAAACTCTGCAGAGGTTATGCACTTTACCCACAAGATACAGTCAAACACCACAAAGGCGAGTTCCCGTAACAAAGTCTTTCGGAAACCTCTAACAATACAAGTGGTCCTCCCCGGTTATTGCGCACTAACCCTTCCCTTCGCTAAGGCGAAGTCTAGGCCAATCAACCGTTAGATGGGTACTGGCCTCACCCGATGACGCTCCCCGTACAACTTACACAAAGGGTGTAGTTGACCTCCCGAGGTCCCACAGTGCGTTATTAGCAACTTAGTCAACTAGGTCCGTCCCATTACAGACATGTGGTTGCACGTTAGAACCAGTTCAAAGGCTTGCAAGGTTAAGTCCTTAGGGTGACCAGGGCAAGACTACCCGAAGAACCAAATCAACATTCCCAACGCCACAATGGCCCACTGATTACTCTTGCCACATGCCCTGGCCGAAATCGTTTATCAAACCCCGCTTGATTACCATGCACCACGTGCCATCAACATCACATGATACTTTTCCAAAACAGGTTCAATATATCATTAAGTCAATATTAGCATTTGATTATCCAAAATCATGTTATGAGCACGTAGCGAGTCTAAGCGTTATACTACAACGGTCTAAACCCATGTTGGCAATTTAATAATGTCCAACTAGTAAACCACAACTAGGGTGACAAAGGGTCATGGCACATACTTAGATAATCAAGGTGTCATACTGACAAATTGGTACTTATCTAACCCCATGTTTAAACAAAGTATTTTTCTAATTGAACTAGCATGCAATAGTTTAAATCAAAATAGATTTGAAATAGGATCAACATGGTCAAAGCACAACTTGCCTTCAAAAAGTACTTGTTCTTGGTCTTGAGTTGGATCTGAGTTAATACTTCTCCTTCGAATCCTGGGCACTTCAACGTCTACTCGTAAAGCGTGCAAATAGCAAATACACGAATAAACAATAGGCAAAAAGTGTCCAAACATCCAAATAAAATCCATAAACAGAAAGAACATAATTTTACAAATTTTTAGAAACTGGAATCGTCAAATTTGGAGTTAAGGCATAAAAGTTATGATTATTTAAAGTTTAAATAATCAATTAAATAATTTTGCAGAGAAAAACTTTAGTCCAAAAATTAAATAAAATTTATATTTAGGTAGATCTCATTTTTATACAAATTTAGAAATTTGAATCACTCAAATCGGAGTTGAAACGCAAAAGTTATAAGCGTTTGAAGTTTGAATCCAAATTTGAATCAATATTTCGAATTAATAAATCATTTTCTTTTGGAAATTAATTATTGCGTCAGCATGGACACGTGTCATCCTGTGATTGGTCCACGGTGACCTGCTGGCGTCGGCACCGAGCGGGTCCGTGATGACGTCGGCATGGCGTCATCATGCCACGTGGCATGTCCGGTCTTTGCCACGTGTCTCGGTCCATGGATCGAGTCCACGGTGACACTCGGCCCACGGCTTGGATGAGGCGGCGGGTGGGACCACCTGCCGGTCGCGGTCTCACGCAAAGCGTGGCAGCGTGGGCCCTCGACTTGCGGGGGCGTGTCGAGGACACGCTACCACAGCGCTGGAGTGCGGCTAGGCACACGCGTGTCGTAATCCGATCCGTCGGATTTCGATCTAACGATCCTAAAGAATTTGGCTACGGTGCGGTGGAGCGGCTACGTGGCTCAAGCGAGACACACGATTAAGATCCGATGGCTAGCTGGGACAGATCTACCCGATAACACTCGATCCAATCTAACCCGCACGATCTAAAACCAACGGCGGAGATTGAATCTAAAACCGCAACGTGGAATTACGGGAGGTGGCGTGGGCTAACCTGGACCGTTGATCGGGATCGAGCAGTGAGGACCTTCGCGGGGCTTGGCGGCGCGGCGGTGCTAGCTCGGCCGGAGAGGAGGAAGACGATGCGTGGCGGCGCTCCGTGGAGTTCCGGCGAGGAGAGAACGTCCGTAGTGCGTCGCCGGGGTCTCGGATCCGATCTCCAATGCCGGGAAGTGGCGGACGGCGGGAGCGAGGCAAAGACCCAAGCAACCCTAGGTCCAACTCCGGCGAGCAATTGCGCGCGTGGTTGCGGCTCGAGCGAAACGGATCGAGGCAATCGGTGCGCAAGGGCAAGGTGATTACTGGCGGTGGGGTCGTCTCCTTAAATAAGGCCTCGGCGTCCGCGATATCGCGCGGAACCCTAGCGAACTTCGGGCGCGGCGGAGCTCTCCGGCTCGGACTCGGACGGGGAAGACGGCACGAGAACCGTCCACGTGTCCCGATCAGCGGCCCCGATCGGATCGGTGCGAACGGGTTCGGGTCGGACACGGCTCGACCGGTACGGGCGATTCTCGGCCGTTGGATTTTGATCCAACGGTCGGAGAATTAGGGTTCGGTGACTTGGTTTGATCGAAACGGTTGGCTCGGTCGGGTTCGGGTCGGACTCGAGTCTGACTCGGACCCGAGGAACAGTACTAAACCCGAAGCGATTTTAATATTCAAAATAATTCCCAGTAATTCATTTAATTCATTAAAAATAGCAAATAACTCAGAAAAATTCCAGAAAAATTCTGGAAAATATTTTGGATCATTTTGGACTCAAGTAAAATATTTCCAACAAAATTTTATGTGCAAAATTAAATTCTTTAATTATTTCAAAATGGAATAAATTCAAATAAATTCCAAATAAATCCAAATAAATTCCAGAAAATTCCAAAAATCCACCAAAGTGCCAAATCACACATGAATTTAAGAAAAGCAAAATTTTGGGGTGTTACAGTAATGAAATATTGGAGTTGTTGATTGAGGTAGAAGCTTTATTCGAGAGATCAACAAGCTTCACTTCAAGAGCCTTGCAAGCATCCTTTGCTTTTGCAAGTTGCTCTAAGAGTGAAGCATTGGTGATCTCAAGACTAAGTGCTTCATTTTTGGTCGAATTTGAGCTTTTGACCAAATCCTCATTTTTCTTCTTTTCAAGGGCCAAGCTCTTCTCTAGTTCAAGGTTTTTCTCCTTCTCAAAAATAAGGAGATCTTCTTGAGCTTCGAGAATAGCTTCCTTTTGCTCAATAACCTCTTCCAATCTTTCAATATCCTTAAGTAGCAAGTCTAATTTTTTAACATCAAAATCATCCATAGACTTAAATGCTACTTCTTCCTCGTCACTAGCATCATCACAATCATCCAAGCTATAATCAACAATAGAATGAATAGTGCTCTTAGATGATACCTTGTGCCCCTTTGCCATAAGGCACATTGGAGCATCTTCATCTCCGTCGCTCAAGTTGTCGAAGAGGCTCTTCGACTTTGTCGGTGGAGTAGCGATGGCGACGGTGGCAAGTCCTCCTTCATTGTCGGAGTTGGACTCGGACTCGGACTCAGAGTTGGAGTCAGAGTTCCACTCCTTGCCAATGTATGCATGACCCTTGCCCTTGTACTTCTTGCTCTTGTCCTTGTCCTTCTTGCGGTACTTGTCTTTCTTGTGCGGCTTTTCTTCTTTCTTTTCTTTGTGTGGGCACTCGGCAATGAAGTGACCGGGTTCCCCACACTCATAGCATTTTCTTGAAGAGTGCCTTCCTCTTGACTTGTTGCCGAAGCTCTTGGAATGGCTTCCCGGCTTGTATCCTATTCTCTTCAAGAACTTATTGAATCTTCTAACAAGAAGGGCCATGTCTTCATTTGTGAGTGGCCCATTTGATTCTTCTTCATCGCTTGAGTTGTCTTCGACTTCTTGCACCACCTTGACGGCCTTCAAGGCGATGCCCTTCTTCTTGCCGGACTTGAGCTCCTCCACCACTTCCGCTTCCTTCACCATCATCTCATCCGTCATCAACCGGCCAATCACATCATGAGGAGTGAGGGTGTCGAAGTTTGGCCGGTCGCGGATGAGTTGCACAAGGTTGCGGTTGGTGGGGGTGATCACTCGAAGGATGATCTTCACCACGGCCTTGTCGGTGAGCTCGGTGCTTCCAAGTCCCTTTGCTTGATTCACTAGCACCATCAAGCGATCAAACATATTTGTGTACGATTCACCTTCTTCCAAAGTGAATCGGCTTAGCTCTCCAATGATGAGTTCGATCTTGGACTCACGGACACTTGACACACCTTCATGAGACACCATCAATCTTTCCCAAATGTCCTTGGCATTGTCAAGGCCATCGACCAGTTGAACTCGGAGTCGCTCAAAGCGTTGAACAAGGCATTGACGGCCAAGTCGTTGAAGTGTTGAGCTTTGTCTTCTTCGGAGGTGAGATTGTTGGGGTTTGCAGGCTTGAAACCTGTTTCAACAATCTTCCAAATACAAGGATGAAGTGATCTCAAATGCATCTTCATCTTATGTTTCCATGCCGCATATCGAGTGCCATCGAAGTGAGGCGCTCGACCGGACGAGACGGAGACATAGGATGAGGAGTTTGAGACTCCAAAAGAGGAATAATCTAAAGGAATTGCAACCCCTATACCGGAACCCGTGGCCTTGTCTTGGGCATGGGTTTCGGTAACTTTCTCTATTTCCGACATCTTTGATTCTCCAAGCGGTTAAGCCAAAATGAAGGAGATTTGGCTCTGATACCAATTGAAAGGACCAACGATGTCGCCTAGAGGGGGGGTGAATAGGCGGATTTAAAAATACGCAGCGGAATTAAACTGGCCGAGCTGATCAACCCGGAGTCTCCGGGTTTTGGTCCGGATACTCCGGCTTGTCCGGAGTGTCCGGTATTGAATACCGGAGTCTCCGAGTTGAGTGGCTCGGGAACGCAACACAAGTTTCTCAAACTTGCACAAGATACTACAAAAAGTAAATAACAATAGCAACCTAGAACAAGTGCTAGTATGGATTTGAATTAAAGCTAGACAAAGAGCTAGACCTAGGGTTTACGAAGACAAATCCACACAAGCAACACAAGCAAAAAAGAGAGAGCGAGAGAAACGATTTTTCACCGAAGTTCGGATTCTTGAAGGGAATCCTACGTCTCCGTTGAGGTGGCTCGGTCACACTTGAGCCGGGGTCTCTTTCAACCCGCTTTCCTCCCGGTGTTGCACAAATGCACTCGCCGGCTTCACTTCTTGTCTCTTCCTTCGGAGGCGAGACTCGCCTTCACAAACAGCCGGGCTCACCACACGCGTCGGTAGCTCCCGGTGACTCCTAGCCGTCTAGGAGACCTTCAACCTCCAAGAGTAATAACACCACGAAGAATCGCTTGGAGGATGAACTAGTGCTCAACAAGATGAAATGAATGCACTTAGCACTTTGCTTCTTCCTATCCTCCCCATAATGAATCAACAACCTTATCTATTGGTGGGAGGAAGTGGGGCTCTATTGAATGCTTAGAGATGGTTAGGAATGGCTTGAATGCTGCTATGAATGAGCTCAATAGAGATCCTAGCCATTGGAGTGGAGTGGAGGCTTTAAATACCCTTTTGAAAACTAGCCGTTACTCTGTTTTATGTACAGCCGAGTGTCCGGACAAACAACCCGAGACTCGGACCAAATGTCCGGATACTCGGACAAGCCGAACCAAAGGTAACGGAGGGTCCAACCCGAGACTCGGACAAAATGTCCGGATACTCGGATTGAATCGGATACTCGATTTGGAATCCGGAGACTCCGGGTTACCCAGTTCGGTTTCAATTTGAAACTTTTCAAAACCAAATGCAGGAGTGCTAATGAGAGATGAAATACTTGATGTTGAGCACATGCACATCCTAATAGGCGATTTCTCATCGTATCCTCTTAATAGTACGGCTATCCTTAAGACTCAAATAAAAAGAAAATTACACTTCATTGTCTTGACGCCGTTTTATCGAAATTTGACGCGCTTAGGACCGTCCAATCTCATTCCAAGCTTGATGTGATCTCGATAACTGCATTACTCTGAGTTGAAGCATTAGATCACTTTAATTGTGTCATCATTAATCACCAAAATAAAATGAGGGGCCTAGATGCACTTTCAATGTGCGACAAGAAGGAGAAAGCAATTCAATGAGGAGACAACAGTTCACTTATATTGGTCTGTTTATTTCTCCCTTTGCGTCCATTCAGTTTTTAATAGCCCATGGCTGCGTTATTCGTATGAATGGCAGGTTTGAGGGATTCCATAAATGTGTAGTTTTGCACCGTCTTGTAGTAGTGTCTTCATTTCCATGTCCATGTAAGCTTGTTTGCGCAAGCCAACTCTTAGATACCTGTTTGTGTTCCCTTAAACAATAGAAGTTTCTGGTCATAAATTGGTAGTTTTTATATCGCCTTTCATGACAACAAGAGAGCCTTTTGTTACCTTCATAACTCCACCTTCAACAAAGTACTTGTACCCTTTCAGATCAAGAGTACTCAACAAGATGAGGTTTCTGGTCATGGTTGGAATGTGCCTGACTTCTGTCAAAGTTCTAACAATACCATCATGCATCTTAATATGAATGTGCCAATGCCTGCAATCTTATATGTGATGTTATCACCCATCCAAACATGCCTCCGTGCTATACAGAATCATAAGTGCTAAACCAATCTCTGTTAGTGCACATATGATAAGAGCAAGCAGAATCAAGTATCCATTCAGGATTAATTGAAGCACATCCAGCAAAAGCAATAAGAATCTCACCATCAGTTACCATCAGAAGCAACAGAGGCCTTACTATCCTCATCGAATTTAGGTTTTGGCTTGTATGTACCGTTTCGCTTTTCTTTGTTCCGCAGTTTGTAACATTCAGAGATGTCGTGATTGTTTTTCTTTTAATACCTGCAGAACTTTTTTTCCTTTAGACTTCGAGCGCCCCTAAAGCCGTTCAATCTTTTTCCTCTATTGCCACTGTTTGATTTCTTGTGTTCGGATCTGCCACGAACAGATAAAGCTTCTATATTGGGGTTTCAGGTAGAATCTTCTGAGTGTACCATCTGTTTCATCTTTTCCTTGACTTGCAAGGCCTCATAAACTTCATTCACGGTTAATGTATCACGACTATATAATATGGTATCTCGGAAGTTTGCAAATGAACTAGGCAGCGAGCATAAAAGAAGTAGACCTAAGTCTTCTTCATCATACGTTACCTCTATAGACTGTAAGTCAGCAACGATCTCCTTGAAGATCGATAAATGATTCAGAATCGATCTACCCTCTTGCATCTTGTGCATGAACAGCTTTATCTTCATGTGCATCTTGCTGATTAGATCTTTAGACATGTAGATCGATTCTAGCTTGAGCCAATAGGTAGCGGCCGTTTTTTCCTGCAACACCTTCGGTAGAATATTGTTGGATAGATGAAGATGAATTTGGGACAAAGTCTTACTATCCTTCCTTTTCTCCTCGTCGGACCAAGACTTCTGATCAGACTTCCCGAAGCCTTCAAGTGCATCATCCAGATCGGTATGCGCCAGCACCGCTCGCATCTTGAGTTGCCACAGAGAGAATCGTGTGTCCAGATCCAATAGCGGAAGATCATACTTCAATGACGCCATGCCGATCGAAACCCTAGATTGAACAGGTGAAGAACGTGACTCTGATACCATTTGTTAAAATCGACAGGCACAAAAGTACAAAGTAGATCAAATCAAAAAGAGGAACAAGAGACATAGATTTAACGTGGAAAACCTTTGTGGGAGAAAACCATGGGCGTCGGCGGCAAAATCTCACTATTTTCTTGAGTGTTACAAAACGCAGTGGATTACAATCTCTCATGTCCCTTTTCTGTGGCTTATAAAAAGGTATATATGATGGCGACTTAGGATTTCGGAAACAAATTCATAACAATCCGTACCGTGGGGGCTCCATCCCCCGCACCCCTCGGACGTCCCTGGTAGGACAACTTGATGAGCCAGTCTGAATACGCTCCGCCAGACTTAGCCTTTTAAATTTGAATTATATATCAACAGCCACCCGGTCCAAAGGGTAACGTGCGTGGTTTGGTCACAAGCTAGGCAAGTTGTCACAGGACACCGGGTAAAAAAAAAAATAGTGTATGTTAGTTTATATATAAAAAAAATTATTGTATGTTAGTCTATATATATAGTATATGTGAACCCCTTTAATCTAAATCTTGTGACACCGGAAGGCAAATAACAAGCAAATGGTAAGAATAATAAGTTATTATCACATATATGGTGAAGTGGTAAACCCCAGTGATTTTTTAAATAGGCGAGCAGCGGGCTCAACTCCATCCACAACACAAATGACTGGCTGCGAGGTCACCTCACCTCGTTGATGACTACTCGTTTTTACCCCCTCACTCCCCCGAGCTGCTGGCAACACGTCGCCGCCGCTGCACCACAGCAGCTGCCTTCCTGCCCTGCCCTTCCTCCTCCTCCTCCTCCTCCTCCTTTCTGGCCTTGTAGTATGGCACAGAGAAGCAGCAGCACCGTCCACTAGCTAGCATGGCCATCTTCTTCTCTCTCAGGCTCACCACCGCCGCCGGTTTCGCGGTTCCGCTTTATCCTACCTGCAAGCACAGGGTTTCCGGGGACAACAGGTGCTCCTCGTACCTCCGCGCGGCCGGGGGAAGCGGCCTCCGCCCGATCACCGTCGCGGGGGACCCGCCCACGTTCGTGTCCGCACCCGGCCGCCGCATTGTCGCCGGTACCTACATCAGCTCACACTAGCTGCGTGCATGTATATACGATGGTTGCATCTCTCTGCTCTGACTCGCTGGTCGGTTCTTGTCTCGGCCTGATAATAGGAGCTCCAAAACTATATAGTATGTGGCCATCTCGTTTTTCAATGGCGCCGAAAATTGTTCGCTTCAACCATTACTCCATTAGAAACGAAAAGTGTACAAACAATTTCTTTTAGAAAAACAAAAATTAGAAGCACAAACCAAAATTGGACCTTACTGGTAGGAATATCGGTAAGCATGTACTCCTTCGAGGTCACCGGATGGGAGATTGTGAAATCTATGAACCTGCCGTGCTCCCACTCGATTCCAAGTGAAGCTAGTGACTGTCTTACCCCCAAACTTTTATTCCGAATAGGAGAGGGGAGGATTTAGCATTTCCAGTGGTAGCATTTGAATACCGATGGTAGTTTCTTCTTTGATAGTGTGTGAGCTTGATATTCGCAGTTGGTGATCTCCATGGAGATCTCTACCAAACGAGAGCTGCGCTGGTGACGGCCGGTGTCCTGAGCTCAGAATCAGATGGTCATGTATGGACAGGCGGGCAGACGGTGAGCCCTTTGTTGCTCCATGTTTGCTGCACATTTGAAAGACTTCTCCATTGGTTCATTAAATTTTCTTTCAAGGTTCTTGTTAAGAGGCTAGAATATGCTGATCGCAAGCGCTGTGCAACTTAATTTTCTTTTCTTGCAATCTCCTGCATTGCTCAGTCAAAATGTGCCAATTAGGTGTATTTCTATGTATACCACACAACACAATGTGCTCCCTGACTTTTATAATACTGCTCTGCTCGAAGGTGCAGCTATACTTCTGTTCAAAAGTATGTGTTGGGCTTGTGTACAGGTGCTGGTTCAAGTTGGGGATATCCTTGACCGTGGTGAAGATGAAATTGCGATATTGTCTTTATTGAGTTCGCTGAATATGCAAGCGAAATCTCAAGGGGGTGCTGTATTTCAGGTTTGACCATTACTTCATGTCCCTCAGAAATGCTTACCGGCTCTGTGTACTTGATCTATGGGCACTTCATTTTTTTCGTTAGGTTAATGGAAATCATGAAACAATGAATGTGGAAGGCGATTTCCGGTACGTTGATCCAGGAGCATTTGGCGAGTGCATACGCTTCCTCGCGTACCTGGATGAATGTAATGGCAACTGGGATGATGCTTTTTTTAACTGGGTTAATGTTTCTGAAAGGTGCAAGGAAGAATATCGGGCATCGCCTAATGGTGACTGGCCCCCTTGGAATTTTGTCAAGGTAACAAAATCACTGATTGGCTACTCTATTAAGTACTAATGAACTTTTTCAGTTCTTTTGGATACAAGTCTTCTTCATTATCTATCTTTTCAATTTAACCAGTTGGTAAAACAGATCTACAAGCAAATGAACTCAAAAGAAATAACAGACAACACTTCATTTGATGAATAGTCTGGAAAAGATGCATGATGAAATATTTCTTCTGCTTCTGAAATGTTTGCCTTCAAATGTCGAGACAGAAGCAGAAAGGGTTTGCTGCCAGAACATCACTTTTCAAGCGAGGTGGCCCGTTAGCTTGCGAATTGGCTCGGCATCCTGTTGTCCTTAATGTCAATGACTGGATATTTTGCCATGGTGGTCTTCTTCCTCATCATCAGAGGCGAAGCCACAAGTGGGGCGCACTGGGGCGTGCGCCCCTGCTCCAACGTGGCCCAAAGCTCATTATCCCCTACAGCCTGCGTCAAACAACTCGGTGCAAGTCTCGGTCGGTCTCCAACCCTAATCTTTTATGCGGCCATGGATGCCATTAAATTAGAACTTAATCATCGCTTTAATGAAGTTTCTACTGAGCTATTGCTATGCATGTGTTCCCTTGATCCAACAAACTCATTCTCCAAGTTCGATGTGGACAAGCTAATGCGACCTGCAGAGATTTATGCGGATGATTTCTCTTTTGGTGATCGTATATTACTGAGAACCGAATTGCAAATTTATATTCTCAATGTTAGGAGAAGTGTGGAATTTCATGAATGCAATGATGTTGCCATGCTAGCAGAAAAGATGGTTCAACTTGGAAAGCATAAAACATTTCTATTGGTCTATCGTCTTATTGAACTAACACTGATACTTCCTGTGTCAATTGCTTGTGTTGAAAGGATTTTTTCGGCAATGAAGGTGTTCGCGTTAAAAACGTGAGGAATGCTTACAAAACTAGAGAACAACGAAAAGAACTGTAAAGGTAAATGTGTGATTCTGTTGAGAGATGTCTTCTGCTCCTCGCAGCCTGCTCCTTTTATAACCTCTGGCCGATTCCGAGTCCATCGCCGACACGGCCGGTGAGTCCATATCGGCCACGATTCGATCTTTAGTTTCCAAAACCGTCACGGTAACTGAATCCGATCACAATCTAGTCCCCGGATCCCAACCGTTACCCTTTTCCATATTTGGGCTGATATTTTCCATACGTGTTGATTTTAGGTGCAAACAAAAGGTTATCAAGACTGATTTGCGCAACAAAGTTTCCGATGATTGGCTCAATGACTATAGTGTGCTATACCGAGAAAACAATATCCAAATCTATTGATGATGAAGCAATTATGGATTGCTTTCAAAGGATGAAAACCCGTAGAATGTGCTTGCCTGTTGCCTTCTAATCCAACTCGTAGCTAGTGTGCCTAGCAACTTCATTTATGTGAGTATCTTATAAACTTCTACTTTGTTTCACTTGTTAAATGGTTATTTACGTATGAATTTGACTTTAACTAATAGTTGAAATGTTTAGCCTAGCCCCCTCTCTAATTTAGTCCTGGCTTCGACACTGCTCATCATGGTGAGTCCCCCTCATCCTCCCATGGCATTAATGCTGGCTTACGCATTTGCTCATGCCATCTTACTTATGTTAAACGACCTGACATACTGACTGGAAAATGGGTAAATCAAATAATAAAGGAAGAGGCTTTGTGATTTGAGATCGGCATGAACGATTGTGCTTCTTGTGTTCTAAAAAAACTTCACACGTAATGCTCTATTTGATTACACAGATTGCTTTAAGTGATCCATATTATCTGAATTCACAGTTGAATATGGAATTGAGCGTATGAACAAAGAAGTATCAAATTGGATGCAAGGTCCAAGCGAAGACAGTGATGATCCAGATATCCCGTTCATAGCTACTAGAGGTTATGACAGTGTAGTATGGAGTCAACAGAATTCGTATCCGTCGGCCAACAGGATCCCAACAACGATATCCCTTATGCTCGGCATTGTATCCCAGAAAAACACACTCAACAGATTGAGCAGTCAGCTTGGTGCGTTCACGAGGTGCAAGAAGAACATAGCACACACACCCAAAAAGACGAAGTCCAGAATAATCAGGAGGCATGCCACAGAGATGCTCAACTGGAATTCCACCCTTCAAAGCAGAAGAAGGTTGAATGTTGGTCAAGTATGTAGCAGTGGAAACGGCCTCAGCCCAGAAATGAGGTGGAACAGCGGAAGCAAGCATAAGAGCGCGAGCTGTCTCAAGGAGATGACGATGCTTGCGCTCAGCAACACCATTCTGAGCATGAGCACCAGGACAAGAAAACTGAGAAAGAGTGCCCTGTGTGGCAAGAAAAGCTCGAAGAGCTCCGGACAGATACTCCCCTGCCGAGTCAGCACGCAGAACACGAATAGGAGAATCAAACTGAGTGCGAATCATGATGGCAAAGGTTTTATAGATGGATAAAACCTCACTACGAGAGGACATAAAAAATATCCAAGTGTGGCGAGAAAAATCATCTATAAAGAGAATATAGTATCGATGACCCCCTTTTGAAACAAAAGGAGCCGGACCCCAAACATCAGAATGAACAAGATCAAAAGGACGCTGTGAGATAGACTCACTAGAATGGTAGGGAGTTGTAGCTGTTTGCCAAGCTTACAACCCGCATAAAGGTAAAGAAGCATCACTGCATTACAGAACCTAAAAGACCACGACGAACTAAAGAAGGCGATCGTGAACCACACAGATGGCCCAAGCGGTGATGCCACTGAGCAAAAGTCCCTAGAAGAAGCGCGGATCTGAAGCGATCGTGGAAACAGAGAGACTCGGCAGAGGCGGCGGAAGGTAGATGAAGCGATCGAGCTCCCAAAGACGCCCGAGAGTCATGGCGGCGAGGCGATCCCAACTAGAGTTCCGTGCGGCGATCTGAACACAACAAGAGTCGAGAATCAAGGATAACGCGACAACCATGATCGGTGGTGGCGGCGGATATGAGCTGCATGGTCGGTTGGGAACATAGGAAACAGCAGGGACATGAAAAGAAGATGACAAAAGATTGCCTCGTCCTGCAACAGAGAGAGAAGTACCATCTGCAGTATGCACAGTGGTAGGAGCAACAAGAGGACTGATGGAATGTAGACAAGTGGGATCAGATGTCATATGAAAAGAAGCTCCAGAGTCAAGAATCCATGGTGTGATACCTGATGAGGATGGTGGTTTCTCATTGGAAGACTGAGTAGCGTAACTCAGAACTCGCTTGGCAGTAGTGGCAGCCATGCGACGCAGTAGCATGAGAATCTCCTGAGTAGAGTCAGAGCCAGCAGAAGTCTGCTGAGGTGAGGAACCCAAGAGTCCAGGTCCTTTAGAAGGACGTCCACCTTGACGAGCAAGATTCTTCTTCTTCTTGTAGCAGAACTGTTCCACATGTCCGTTCTTATTGCAGTAGGTGCAGTGGAGGCCTCCCCCCTTAGTGGCTGGAATCGTGTAGGCGACTTGTCGGAGGAGTAGAGCGAGGCGCCGCCAAAACTGAGGAGGTCACCAGCAGGCCTGCGCCACGAAGACGAGTCTCCTCAGTCCGAATAGCTGCAAGGGCCTCCAACAGGGTCACACGAGGATGACGAGCAAGCGGTGGGCACGACCGCTCGAACTCGGCCAAGACGTGTCGAGGAAGTCGTAGATGCGCGAAGCTCCAAATGAGAGTCTTTGGCGCTGACAAAGATCGGCAAGTCCGACAAACCTCGGCCCGAGGGAATCAGGCGACGCCACACCGAAGACAAGCTGCGCATAGAACTCATCCATCAGAGTCGCCTTCTTTGAAGTGGATCGCTCTGTCGAACAACGACAAGGTACAGGAGTCTCGGTGGCTCATAACGATCACGAAGATGTGCCCACATCGCCTGTGCCGAAGACAAAGCAACAATGTCTCCAGTAAGATGCACCTCCATGCTAGCAACCAAAATAGCAGAGGCACGAGCATCTTCATCAATCCATGTCTTGTGGGCAGCAAACTGAGCCTGAAAGGACTCCACAGCCTCAGTATAATCATCGGTGATCTTCTGGTGGACAGCATCATCAGCCTCCTTGGGAATAACAGCGTAGCGGGGGGAAGCGGGGCGAGGCGGACAGGATAGCTCGCCGGAAAGAAACTCCCATAGACACTGACCACGCATGTGAAGGCGCATATGAAGAACCCAGTCTCGATAATTGAGACCATCAAAAATGACCGGACAGCGGGGAACGGAAACAGTGCCCGAAGAACCAGAAGATGACGACATTTTTTTTTTTTTTTTTTTTTTTACGAAACCTGCCTCTTGATCAGCTCTGGCCGAAACCTGCCTCTGCACGGACTTGGAACTTCTTGAGCCGGACGTGAGCCACTGGCTTTGAAAGTCACGTGAACAACAAACGTGACTTCAGTCAAGGACCCTCCAAGCTTCCCTTTGGCCTCCGCGTTTTCACGTTGCGGAAGTGCAAAAGTGAATCGGCAAAGGAAAAGTCAAGGACTTCACGGGCGGACGTGAGGCTTCCAAAGGCTTCAGGACGACCGGTCTTCAAGTCCGATTAAGCACTTGAAGCCTCCGCGTCTTCACGTTGGCCTCCGCGTTTGCCGCCGCATCGGAGCTGCGGGCCCAGCAACGGGTGCGCCCAGGCGAAGGCCTGCGCACGGCAAAGGAGAACCAGCTGGAGCGAGGACAACACCGAAGGCTGGAGGTTCAGGCGAGGTTCAGCTGGAGCCTCTGGCCTCCTTGCGCGTGAGCGACTCCCCGTCCTCCGTGCGCGTGAGCGCCTTCCCGAGCGCGGTCTCCTGGCTGGAGTGGGCGAGCTGCTTGGCTGGAGCGAGGAACAGATCCGGCGCGCGGTCACCCGAGGCGGTTTGGCTGGAGTGGGCGAGCGGCTTGGCCGGAGCGAGGAACAGATCCGGCGCGCGATCACCCGAGGCGGTCAGCCGGCCGGAGTTTTCAGAATTTGACACTCTTTAAAATTCGCATTTCGGAATTTGACACTCTGGCCCACTGTCATACACACAGACGGTCCCATATGTCATCCAAATGAGCCGAAAGGCTTGCGAATTGAGTGTCAAATTCTGAAATATTCCCCGGAGCGAGCGGGCAAGCGGCTGGCCGGAGCGTCAGATGATGGGATAGCAGTAGATTGGATCGGAGGAGGCGACGAGAGGAGCCGCCAAAAAAAAGCAGAGGCGCAAGTGTGACACCGGTGAGAAACCCTAAATCCTAGGCTCTGATACCATGTTATGAATAGCACTTGTATTCATCATGAGGCCAAAAGGGCCTATATATATACATGTACAAGAGGGCAAGCAATAGGAATAGGAATAGGACTCTATCCCTAACATACAAGGAAAGCAATAGGAATAGGAATAGGACTCTATCCCTAACATACAAGGAATATATCTCTAACAGTTTGTACTCTCAAGATCCAGTTGAAAGGGCGCGCCGTTCTTGGAAGGTGAGAAAATCCTATCCACTAAACATATGCTTCCCCTTTGCACCGTGGAAAATGTGTGTCAGTTACAAAATTACTACATGCATAACAAATTATAGTACATATGTTTTTGCGTTTCAGCTATCTTCTGTTGTTGCCGAACAAACACTGAAAGCTGTGGGAGCCAAAGGGATGGTCGTTGGACATACTCCCCAGACTCGTGGAGTGAATTGGTATCAGTTGTTCTCAGTTTGATAATGACAAGTTACCAAATATTTTCGCTGATAAGCTATAGATGACTATCTCTTTGTTCCCAGCAAATGCGATGGTAAAGTTTGGTGTGTTGATGTGGGCATGTCTTATGGTATTCTGCATTCGAGACCAGAGGTAAATCTTTCTTTTTGGTCTGGCAAATATGGCATGCCTCGTTTCTTCCAAAATATTGTGCTGTTCTGAAAGAAATCGTATCGATCGATGTGTTGACATTAGAACAGTTTGCTAAAATTGGTGGGTGGTGAAGTTTTAGTGATCCTCTACCTAGTATATGTACTGACATCTATTTTGGGAATATTAATGGAGAAATATTCAGTGGATATATGACATTTTTTACCCCATCCTCCTTGACTAGTAGAATGCAAACATGTTTTGCTTATTTTCTAATGATCTGGATTTCAGACAAAAACATTTTTGTTATTTGGTGTTGAACTCTTATGTTTAGGTCCTAGAAATAGTCAATGACAGACCAAGGGTTTTGAAGAATCGGAGAGACTCGTACGATGAGATGGAAATGTTGGACTATTTATGAGACCTCAAGGAACTTATGTAAGCACCCTTGAGTTCATCTCAACCACTTCTTTATCTCTGAAATAAATAAATGATGTCAGGTACCAACCTCGAAAAACAGAAGCTTCACCAAATTTGTAGTTTTTTTTGTTCTGATAACCATTTTTGTTGTCAGAAAAGCCATTAATTTCATCTCGATGGTATCATACATTGATACATATACCTATTGCTTTTTTTCATTGAAAACTCATGGATGAAATAACCATGTTACTGCAGGTATATAATAGCCAACATTCTGTAACGTCTGACACTTTGTTAATAAAAATAAAGCTTCAGGTTATGCCTCTTCAATTGAGCTTTTCCTTGATCATAGCATTTCATTACTGTTTTGATTTAGGATGAATGCTTTGAGAATCCCAATTTCTGAAGCCACTTGCTCAAGATTTCCAAACCCTTTTTGGGACTCATCTAGTGCAGCAGGTTGTTAATTCCATTTCTTGAATCAACAATTCCCTGAACTGCTCTGTACTAATGCACTGATGGAGTTCCCTTTTCCTACCTTTCCAAATTGAGCTTTGCTTCATCTACTCGATGTTGAGCTGGAATCGATGCATTTAGTTGGGAGCCATCTAGCTCAAATATCTCCAGATCTTTCTGGGCCAATCCAGAGCAGCAACTGGACAACCCAATGACGCCTTCAAGTGCTGCTTTATCTGACGGTGAACAGTGCACTTGGGCATTTCCCTGAACTTTGCTATGCGAACAAGCATCTATCCAAAGCTTAGCACTTCATCTCTGGATGAGCTCAGATGCATCCAAAACAACAATTGTGGTCTTCCAACGCTAGCAAACCCTCATATCCCTCTTGACCAACCAAGTGCACAAATTTGACAACTCAATGTAGCAATCAAGAAATGCATTGTCCGAAACTTTGCTTAATGAAATAAAGTTTCATATCATTCTATTCCCAAGTGATCCTTACTATCCTTACTTCAGCAACGTGACTCTAAGCAAATGCTTGCATTCAATACCTTGATACCCAAATAAAGCTCCTATTCCCCTTCATTCCAAGCATCCAGATCAAAGCATTTCGATTTCATTTTGAGCAATTGGAGTTCTGTAATTTCTGAGACTTGCCAGCTCCATAGTTGCCTTCCCGGTTGAGCATCTCATTTCGGTTGTGCAGCGGATGGTTGGAGCAAAACTCTACATCCAAGCTTTCCAACACAAAAGATCTTCAGATCGACATTACCCAGTCCAGTACTTGTATTTGACCACTCAGTTTAGCAATCAAGTACTGCTATTGTCTGAACCGTGAACAGTGCTTGGGCATTGTCTGAATTTCTCGGCACAGTGCACCGAGCCGTATCTGTTGAACGGGTTCAAGCACTTCCAGTCAGAGCAATGCGTTACCATGTGGTGCAGTGGAGGAGTAATTCCAGAGCCTTATTTCCAATCCATCTATCCCAAAGATCTTCAGACCAATGTTGGCCAATCCGATGATTGATCTGACGACTCAATACAGCAACTTCGGTTACTATTTCTGTATGAACCGACACTGTAGCAGGTCTTGGCCATTGCTTCTCTGCGATTGTCTGAACTCGGCACTGTACAAGACGTTGAACGGCCGTTGCTGCAGTCTCCCTTGCGCTCCTCTGCCCGTACGCCGTGGAGTCGCCCAGCTCCCCTCCGTTTCCTTTTCCCCCACTCACGGCGTCGCCTCGGGCCTCCATCTCCTTCTCCCGGCCATGCCGCCTGTCAGGGCGCGAGCGCCACGCGGCCGCCGTGCGCAAGCACCGAGCGCTCCGCCGCCCATACCGTGCACTGTAACCTCGCTCCCTCCGCCTCAACACCTTTAAATCGGCACCATCACCTCGCCGTAGCTCTCCTTTCGCCCATTTCCAACCTCTGCTCCATCGTTTCTTCAGTAACAGCCGGAGAGGGGGAAATCATCAATTGGGCTAATCAGTGAAGTAGTGCTTCATTGCATCCGAGCTTTGGCAAGTTGAGGCACCGCTGATCACCCTCCTTCACTCCATTGCAGGTCTCGTTGGCCGAAGCGCCGCCGCGGCTCCATCTTTCTTCCCTGCCCCCGGTCGCACAGCGCCAGGCCGCTCCGCGCCACCTCCGCCGGAACCGAGTGCACTGCAAGGTCCCCCTCAATCCCTTGTTTGTTTTCCCCGCCTTGGCCGCAGCTAACCCGCCTTCTTCTTCCTCGCCGGCAGACGCCGTCACCGAGCTCCGCCTCGCTCCGTCGCCAGGCCACTTCGCTACCGCTCGACCTCAAGCGACTGCTCCCCGAGGTTCGCCTCTCCACCCTCTTGCTCCCTGCCGGTCGCCTGGACCTCCCCGCCGCCGGAGCACCGTCGGCAAGGTCGCCCATGCGCGGCTCTGCTCTGGGCCAATGGCGCGTGGGCCCGGCCGGTCAGAGGCACGGGTGCGTTGGCCCTCTGACCGGTGGGTCATTGCTGTCAGGCCCTTGCTGGCCAGTTGGAGCGCGTGCGTGAGGAGAATACGCTTTTCCTTCTGGAAAGCGTATTCTTCCATTTCCTTTTCATTTCTAAATCATTCCCTGACCGAATGAACTTCAAAAATGTATATCTTTTGCTACACAACTCCAACCGAGATGAAACCACTTCCAGAAATTTTGTAAAATCATGAACTTTATGAATATGTAAAAATATTTCATGTTGGTTTAGTGTACAGCAAATGAACTCAAATATTTACTTTAGGTTAGTAGTTGCTTAATATGCAACTTTTGCAATTCAGTTCCAAAATGCATGAAAACAACTTCATCTAAATTACTGGTCTATAAGCATTCCAAATTTGTGATTATCTTTGTACTTGGACTTGTTTTGCAATGTTATGATGGTTGCTTGGTTTCAATACTTAAGTATGTTGGAATGCTATTACATAGTACAAATATGATTCAAATGCATTAGGGCTTGTTCCTAGAACCTTATTATGATATGCTCATGCTGTTGTATGACTTCACTTAGGGTTGCTCACTGTTTCACATGCTCATGAACTTGACTCCATATACATGATCATTAAGGAAGAATGAAAAGGATAATAAGGCTTCCATGCTCAGTTATGCTATTAACCTTGCAATTGATCTCATGACATGAAGAACCCAACCCTAAGCTACCTCCTTATGCATTACTTAATAACCCTTAAGGTTGGTTAGATAAGTTTATCATGTGCACTACCATGTTATAGAAAAACATTTGATTAATAACTTGTTTTGCATCTGAATCCTATTAGAGTAAAAGGGCTAAGTTTTATGTTTAGAGAGTGCAAAGCTTAAGTAGCTAGTCTTAAGTTTCTCTTAATCCAAACAATCTTAGCTTCCTAAATTCGATTATTTAAACACTAAGATTCATAAAATTTACCTGCTATGTGTGGAACTAGTATGCTAGCACTTGAATGAATCCTTCCTGTAACTGCTTGTTCTTTTGTTGAGTCTTAAATTGTTGTTTCCATCTGATTTCCTTTTGCCCTATTTTAATTCGTGGTTATTTGCTTTTGCCGCGGTTTCTATCGTTCGAACGCGTAGCTGACGACGTGTCGGAGTCCGTTGATAACGACCCCGACTACCTTCCTGAAAATGATCCTGAAGAAGAGCAAACAGGCAAGCACCATCCTTTGAACATGTTGATCCCATACTTTACAAAGTCTAATTTGGTTTACTCAAACTATTATGCATGCGTTTAATTTCTATAAAGTTGCTATATTGTGGGTCATGGTAGTTATATTCCTAACTTGTGGGTTTACCTTAATTACATTGCCATGAAAACTTGTTGGAACCTAGGCTAGGGATTATTCATGCTATGAAATGAAAGTTGGTTATACTCGATACATAATACTATACTTAGTCATGCTTTAGTTGGGTAGAATGTTAGTCTTGAGTCTTTATGAAACTTTGCAAATGTTGAAAATGGCAGTAAAGGATATTGGTATGTGGTTAAAAATGGAAATGAAAGTATGTTTTAGACACGGACGAGTTATGTATATCTGAAAGTGCAATGGGATGTCTTGCACCGTACAAGCGGCCACTTATACGGTACAAGGAAATGGATTGGTGTTGTATGGAAACTGGTCATTGCACGTAGATAGGGGGAAGTACTCGCCTGAGTCAACCTAAGGACCGAACTTGATACTATCAACTGAGTTAATTGGTGCAACCACATGTGCTAGTATGGGATAGCCTTAACTTAGTAAGCTAGATGAAGTTTTAACCTTGCACGTTGGTAGGCCGAAGAGTATGGACGAATCCAGGGTGGCGGTGTGTCGTTCTAGGTGCTCCCTTCATCGAGGCGTTGGGAACAAAGCATTCGATACAACGAGTATGCCTTGCTATGGGGAGAACGAGGGCGATGGCTAGCGGGACCATCGTGAATCGTTGAAATTTCGCCGCCATAGTAAGGACAGGTCATACTCGGGCTAGTGCAAGGTTAGGCTTTAGCTAGTCGAAAAGTTTTGTCATAGTCTAGCAAAACGGATACGTGTGTATCGCGTGGCATGGTTGACATGATTGCTAGAATATGTCATGTGGGTAAAGTGTACACTCTCTGCAGAGATTTAAATCTAATCGATTAGCCGTGCTCACGGTCATGAGCGGCTTGGAAACATAATGTCAAGTATAGTGTTTTGGTTTTGGTTTTGCAAAATGACTTGAAAATGGTGTTATTGTGTTGGTGTAAGTTATGGTGGGTTGGTTATGTTGCGGATATTGTTTATGGCCATGGAGGGTCATGAATGATTGTTCAAATACTTATATGCTACTTATAGCTTTTATCAAATGCTCATTCCAAATGTTATCGATGTTTAACAATTGCATGGTTAAAAATAAAACTTGCCTTATGCTGAAATTAAAACCTAGAATAGAAGCTTTCATCCATTGAGTAGCCTTGCATGTGTAATTACTTCCATACACTAAAGTCTTGCGAGTACATACGTGTACTCACCGTTTGCTCTACTTAAAAATGCTTAGAGGAAGGTAATGATGACGCTCCTGACGGCGCTTACTTCGAACCGGGGTCAAGCGATTTCTTGGTTGGATGAACTGGGTTATTTCCCCAGTCGGTTGCCTATGGGTTATGGTTGGCACACCGCTGTCCCTCTTTTGGACTTAAGGTCATCTTCGCTGCTCTTTACTCTTTGTGCAATATCTAGTAGATGTAATAGTTTCTAGACTACCTTTATGTCTTTTACATATTTGTATGTGTGATGTATCAGCTCGATGTGCAAAGTATGTGTGTGCTAGGCGTTGATCTTGGGAACTAGCACTGAACACATATGCGGGAAGCTTGGATTGATTCCAACCAGTTGGCAAGAGCACGAGTGTTGCGCCGATTGGTTGATCTCAATCCGAGTACGGTTTCAGATAAGCAATTGGATTTCTTTCGGGTTGTATCATTATCCAGACCGATGCAACAGTAAGAGTCTTTATCGCTAATCTAAGACCGGAGCCCCCACACATTCTTTTTCCGAAAATCTACTATACCGGACAATTTTAGGTGGACATACAGGAAATAAAATGCCAGGGCGACAGATCACATATATACACCAAAAGGAACCAACTTGCCTCTTATTGTGGTTAGTACATTTTATCGAGAAAATCGCACTGTATCACTAAACTTGCATGGTTATATCAATTGGATTTCTAAACTTGAAAATTACTTTCCGGGCTCCTTAAACTTGCTTTTCCTTGTCGGATTGCTTAACTAACAAAAATTGTTGATGTCGCGTCCAGTCAGCTAGATGTCACGATAGCATAGAACACCTTCAGATTTCCGTAAGAAGAGTATTGTTGGACAGCAAACAGTGGGCCGACGGGCTGTCGTTGAGTTGGGCTTCGTCTGGCGTGGGTGGGTGTGTCTAGCGTTGTAACCGGGAGACTTTATATAGCTGGAAAACTCTGTACTGAGAACTTGACTTGTTATTGAAGAAAACTTCCCTACCATCTTCTACCTGCTCTTCTTCTACCGTCCTGCTTTCCCCTCCTCTGTTCTTCCTCATATCTATTCTGGTCATTTTCTTCTTCGTGGCAAGTCCATCTATCATCACCTATCGGTGCGATCGGCGATCACCAACACCTGGGGCAGTACAATCTGGTATCAGAGCTCGAGCAAAGGTTGGGAACGCCATCGCGTCTTGGAGGATCTATTGGTTCCCGTAAAATCCCTAACCCTGAGGTAAATCAAGATCGGCAAAACGGCACCACCGAAGCCTACGCCGCAGACCCAATACTTGTTGAAGGCGATGGAAGATGCAGCAACACAATCGGAAGAAAGGTGGGAGGTAGTGATGCGCAGCCTGGATCAGCTGGCGGCCAGGATGTGAGGGATAGAAGCATCCCAACAACAGATAGCAACTCAAGTGGAGATGTTAACCAAAGTAACCGACAACCATGATCGGGAACAGGTTCTGATGGCACGGCAACTAGAGGCAACCGCTCAAGCCGTGGCCCGGATTTCGATCGAGAAAAGTTGAAGTGGGCATGAAGCAGAGAAGCAAGGAGCAATGACTCCAGCACCAGGAGTCGGTATCTGGGCAAACCCTCAGGCCCCATTATTGCCCACCCCAGAGGTCGTGCGTACACAGAGTTCATCAGACGGCCCTCATGGCTCTCCCACAGGACCAGGTCGCTTGCAAGGAGATGGGCTGGGCAATTTGCGACAGCCCTTACCAAAATTGTCTTTTCCCAAGTTTGAAGGTGAAAACCCTCGTATATGGAAGGATAAGTGTGTGGACTATTTTCGGATGTACAACATTTCAGAAGCCCTGTGGGTGACGATCGCTACTCTTCATATGGATGGTAATGCTGCAATGTGGCTGCAAGCCTACAAGTTGCGGAATGAACTGGGTGGATGGACCCAGTTTATGGGGGCAGTAGAACACAAGTTTGGGGCCTGTGATCATCGCAAATTCTTAGTGGAGATGCAAGAACTCAAGCAGACAGGATCTGTCAAAGAATATCAAACGCAGTTTGAGGAACTCATGTACCAAATTTCGATGTTTAACCCACATTATGACGAGGAATTTTTTGTCTCGCAATTCATAAAAGGGCTGAAGGAGGAGTTAAAGGGGCCAGTTCAGAGTCACGTTCCGGAGTCGGTGGAACGAGCTGCGGTCCTCGCTCAGGTCCAGCAAGATGTTCAAGTCCGGAAAGTGGACAACAGAGGAAAGTCCGTAGTAAGCAGAGACAACTGGGTTGGAGGAAAAACTGATGGGAGTAAAAATACAGTGAAGCTGAACCAGGGGGAACTTTGGAAAGCGCGATAGTTAAGAGAGTATCGGCGAAGTAATGGGTTATGTTATCAATGTGGCGAAAAATATGAGGCGGGACATCATCTCCAATGTAAGAAGCGTGCCCAAGCTCAAGTTCAGGCAATGACCACCATTGACACGGAGGAATGGTTGTCTGACGAAATTCTTGACCTATTGGAGCGGGCCGAGTTGAAAGTAGAAGATACCTATGCTCTATCGTTGAATGCTATGGATGGGAAGGAGGAAGCAGAGACTATCCGGTTAAGGGCATTAGTTAAAAACCAAAACATGCTGATACTTGTTGACTCGGGTAGTACGCATAGCTTTATCAATACCAGATTTTTGAATCGCATTGGTCATAGCACAGTGCAGACCAAACCAGTGCAGGTACGGGTAGCCAATGGTGACCTGTTGTGGTGTGAAAGGGTAACTCAAGGCTTGCAATGGTGGATCCAAGGACACACTTTCAAAGATCGATTTGAGGGTCTTGGAATTAGGTGCTTATGACGCAATACTCGGTATGGGTTGGCTGTGGAATTTCAGTCCAATGACATGTCACTGGCAGAACAAAACGTTAGAGTTTGAGTATGGAGGTCGTACCATCCAGTTGCAAGGAGTGCTAACAGTACCAGTGCAGGAGATTTCGGAGATCTCTGTTGAGCAGTTTGTGAAGTGGCATAAGGGAGGTGATATTTGGGCTGTTGCCTTGGTCCGAGAACAAGAGAAGGAAGGGTCTACTGAGTTACCACCAGAAATTGAAAAGATAATTCAACAATTTGCAGGAGTGTTTGGGGAACCCGAAGGATTGCCGCCACATAGAGAGTATGACCACTCTATTCCATTGGTGCCAAATGCTCCTCCGGTGAACTCCCGGCCCTATCGCTACTCTCCGTTACACAAGGACGAGATTGAACGGCAAGTCGAAGAAATGTTACAGTCCGGCATTATTGAGAGGAGTTCTAGCCCTTTTGCATCGCCTGTACTGCTGGTTCAGAAGAAGGATGGATCTTGGCGGTTCTGTGTTGATTATCGCCGTCTGAATGATTTGACAATCAAGAACAAATTTCCTATGCCTGTCATCGATGAGCTGTTAGATGAACTTGGTGGCACCGAGTATTTCTCCAAGTTGGACTTACGGGCGGGCTATCATCAGATCAGAATGAAGGAAGGAGATGAAGCCAAGACAGCGTTCAAAACACACCACGGGCATTACCAATTCCGAGTGATGCCATTCGGGTTGACAAATGCCCCGGCGACCTTCCAATGTGTCATGAATTCGATCCTCAAACCATATCTACGAAAGTTTGTGTTGGTCTTCATCGACGACATATTGATTTATAGCCCAAACTTGAAGTAGCACGTGGAGCATCTTGCTTTGGTGTTGGAGCAATTGAAGGGCAATAGATTTGCTGTTAAGTGGTCAAAGTGTTCCTTTGCACAACGTCAACTTGAGTACTTGGGACACATCATCTCCAACAAAGGAGTAGCCACTGATCCACAAAAGACACAAGCAATGCTTCAATGGCCGACCCCTGCCACCATTACAGAGCTGCGTGCCTTCTTAGGGTTAACGGGTTATTACAGGAAGTTTGTGCGGCGTTATGGGTTGATAGCTAAGCCTCTGACGAATCTCTTGAAGAAGAAATCGTTCACTTGGGATGATTCAGCAGCAGCTGCATTTGAGCAACTCAAACAAGCGATGTCCACAACGCCAGTACTAGCATTGCCGGACTTCCAGAAACCATTTCTGGTTGAAACAAATGCATGCGACATAGGTGTTGGAGCTGTTCTGATGCAAGATGAACACCCGGTGGCTTACTTGAGCAAGGCTTTGGGCTTGGTACACCACAGTCTGTCAATATATGAAAAAGAATTCCTTGCCCTCGTGATGGCAGTTGAAAGGTGGAGGTCCTATTTACAGCGCCGTGAGTTCATCATACGCACAGATCATCATAGCTTATGCTATTTGGATGAGCAGCAGTTGCAATCACCCATGCAGCGCAAGGCAATGGCTAGACTCATGGGACTTCAATTCAAGATTGTTTACAGGAGGGGGAAGGAAAACAAGGCAGTAGACGCTTTGTCCAGGGTTGGGCATTTGATGTCCTGTCAAGCAATCACAACAGTCCAACCGAGCTGGTTACAGGAGGTCTTAAATTCATATGCAACCGATCAACAAGCTCAAGACAAGTTGGTTCAGCTAGCTTGTCGCAGTCCGGATGCACAAGGCTTTGAGATGAGCAGTGGGCTAATCAGACATAATGGTCGAATCTGGATCGGGCAAAACTCTGCATTACAGACGAAGTTGATCAGTACCTTTCATGCCAGCGCCATGGGTGGACACTCCGGCATTCAGGCTACTTACTAACGTCTCAAAAGGTTGTTCGAGTGGTCTGGAATGAGGCAGTCAGTGGAGAGTTTTGTTGCTCAATGTCAAGTCTGCCAACAAGCAAAAGGGGAACACACTAAGACACCCGGGCTCCTTCAACCACTTCCGATTCCTGCCGGGGCTTGGCAAGACCTCACTATGGATTTTATTGAGGGATTACCGCTATCTGATGGTTATAATGTCATAATGGTGATTGTGGATCGTTTCTCCAAGTATGCACACTTCGTGCCTCTTCGACACCCATTCACAGCTCTGAAAGTTGCTCAGGTCTTCCTTGATAACGTGGTGAAACTGCACGGCGTTCCTAAATCCATCGTTTCGGATCGGGACAAAGTGTTTACCAACAGGTTTTGGAAGGAATTATTCACCATGATGGGTACCAAGCTACAGTATAGTACGGCGTACCACCCCCAAACCGACGGCCAAAGCGAACGCGTCAATCAATGCCTGGAAATGTATCTTCGCTGCGCTGTGCACGACAAGCCATCAAAGTGGAAGAAGTGGTTGCCTTTGGCGGAATTCTGGTATAATACAAATTTCCATACCGCCCTTGGTTGCTCTCCATACAAAGTTCTTTATGGTACAGAACCAAACTACGGACTATTTCCTTCTCGAGAGTCACCCAACATTCTTGATGGGGAGATGTTAAGCGGAGCGGCAGGCTTATGGGGAGATGATTAAACAACATTTGGCGACTTCGTAACCGGATGAAAATGATGGCGCATAAGCGCCGACAAGACCGTGAATTCAGTCGGTGATCGAGTGTTCTTGAAATTACAGCCGTATGCGCAGACTTCGGTGGTAAACAGACCGTATCCGAAACTTGCTTACAAGTACTTTGGACCATATGAAGTGTTGGAGCGTGTTGGTCCAGTAGCTTACCGTTTGAAGCTTCCAACTGATGCACAAATCCATCCGGTGTTCCATGTCTCGCAGTTGAAAGGTTTTGTCGCTGATTATACTCCTGTATTTTCGGAGTTGCCCAAACTTACAAAGTTGGATATTGCTGCGCTGGAGCCTGAAGAAATTTTGGAGCGCCGGCTAGTTAAAAGGGCAATGTCGCAGTGCCACAAGGTTTGGTCAAGTGGACCAATATTCCGAAGGAGTCGGCAACCTGGGAAGATCTTCAGGTTTCCGAAGGCGGTTGCTTGGGGACAAGCAACATCTGATGGAGGGGGTAATGTCACGATAGCATAGAACACCTTCAGATTTCCGTAAGCAGAGTATTGTCGGACAGCAAATAGTGGGCCGATGGGCTGTCGTTGAGTTGGGCTTCGCTGGCGTGGGTGGGTGTGTCTAGCGTTGTAATCGGGAGACTTTATATAGCTGGAAAACTCTGTACTGAGAACTTGACTTGTTATTGAAGAAAACTTCCCTACCATCTTCTACCTGCTCTTCTTCTACCGTCCTGCTTTCCCCTCCTCTGTTCTTCCTTATATCTATTCTGGTCTTCTTCTTCTTCGTGGCAAGTCCATCTATCATCACCTATCGATGCGATCGGCGATCACCAACACCTGGGACAGTACACTAGAGTAGCATGACATGGCGTGTTGCATCAGAGATCTCACAAACACATGGGCCCACCATCTTCCCTCGTATTCCATGGGCCCTTTTTTATCCTCTAGTGCCACTCCATCCTGTCTACTCAGGCACTCAGTAGCCTCCATGCCAACTCAACCTCAACATATGCCACATCAGCATGCAAACTCTGTTCATAAACTGTGAAAGTGATCTGACGTGCAAAACGGAAGCAAGTTTAGGGAGCCCAGAAAAGTAATTTGTAAGTTTAGGAGCTAAATGATACAAATGCGCTAGTTTAGATAGCTACGGTGCATTTTATTTTTACTATTTCACCAAAATTGTATTCCATGTTTGGACAAAATTGCTCTGTCCTTGTACTTATTAGTTTGGCAGATCTCGACAGAAATTTTAAGAATGCATTATTTATCATATGCAGCTACTAAATTGTACATATAATTATATATTCTAGAACTTGTTTGCTTTGTTCGATCCCCAAAATTACCACATCAAATTGGACTATTGGACCAACCACTTAAGATGTTACCCTTGGTCCTTCAGTACTTCAGATCTTAGTATGTTAGAATAAAAATTAGCAAGCACAATTCTGGAAAACAGAGATTGTGAAATTGTATATATTAATTGAAGTACCAAGTAGAGATATGCTAAAATCTGAAGTACTCAAGGGTATGGCAGCATTTCCGTTAATATTTCTTCAGAAGGAAGTACACTCATATATGATAGAATCAAACATCATGGACTTCAGATTATTTTAAAATTGTTCAAGTACTGACTACTGAGCCTCGCAAAACATAGAACATTTGCATAAACCCATCAATTATAATTACCATTCTGATAGAACATCCAAAATAAATTCTCATGCAGATTAACTCTGTAGAAAACTGTTGCTGAGTTCTTGCACACACGAAAGACGAAGGTCAGAAGCCTATCTCATCAAGTTGGACTCAAAATTTGGTGGCTCTTATTTGTATCAGAATTCAAGGATTGCTCCATGAGAAATTTTTTATAGCCCCCTGCATTCTATCTCAAGACAGCTGAAGGAATTATGCAAGAAGTAGAATGAATCGGAGACATGTACTGAAGTACATCGTTAGGCTTCTCATATAAGAACTTTATACCATAAGCAAATTGGCGCTATTTTATTTAATTTAGCACCATTTCACAAGCCCACTTACAATCTTCAAACAGCCAAGTTGATTTGTATAACATCACTAACATTTCCTCTCTACTTATGTAATACTCAGGCCCGGTAGTATGATGGCCTATATGAAGTTGTAGAGTCATGGTGGTGGGATTATTTACATATTATTTATACAAAGTGTGCTGTAGTAGCATGTAATGTTTGCTGGATGCAAACATAACCTCTTTAGGTTAACTTGTTTACGCGAAACAAGGACAAATGTATAAGCGGGGTACTATGCATACGTGGACCCACCTCACGGTGGGCTGGGCTTTGAGCACATTTTGGACTAAGGTATTCTAGTTGGTATCAGAGTATCAACCATCACTACACAGGTACGTGTATGTATAGGTCCTTAGCAAATATTCACAACATAGAGGAACCACTGGGGGTGGTTCTGGGTATCTACTATATATATGATGTGCTACGAGGACATATGCTCTTCAATGGAACAAGTTTAATACCCTAGCTTATTAATGTGGTAGCCTATTTGAAGTTGTGGTGGTAGGATTAGTCCCACCTTACTTGTTTAAAATGTATTGTAGTAACGTATAATACCTGCTGTGTCCAAACATAGCACTTCTAAGTTAATCTTTTTTACATAAAACGAAGATAAAAATATAAACAATGTGTTATGAATGTGTGAGCTCAACTCACGGTGGGCTAGGCTTTAAACGGATTTTATGCTAAGGTGTTAAAACTCATAGCCTTGACGGCGACCATGACCAGTGCAGGCATTGCAACACCAAACTGTAAAACAAAAATGACAGGGATGAATGTATCGTGGGGCCACCACTGTCTCCATCTATCCTCTGTGGTTGTTAAAAGGTCTACTTTGGACTGGGTAATAAATCTCCAAGGAGCGGAGAGCGTTGGTTGCCTGTGATACTTGGCCTCTCTCCTCTGCAGCTCGGCCGCCGTTTGACATTTTGTGCTATTTTCCTTCTGGAATGGAGTGGCGTGTCAGCGATAAGATCCTCTAACGTCGAGTTTTTTGACGTGTAGGACCACGCGTTGGAGCGTCCATGAGTCACTACGTCAGAGAACTCGATGTCGGAGCAACCGATCCGGCGTGTCAACACTGGACACATCGACAGTGCTGGGGCATGGCGTAGGGTCCTTCCAAAATGCCGCGAGCAATTGCCCTGTATGCAGCCTCCGTGCAGTGAATCCCATCCCAAGAAACGTACTTCGACGGGCCGGCGCGTGCCGTCGAACCCTCCTTGTCGCACCCCGCCGTGAGGTTCGCGTTGTACGGGCGGCCGCCGCCCCCGCCGCCGCATGCGAACAACGGCGAATCACCGAACGCTGCACATACCATTGACGTGTCAGGGGCGGAGAGAGTGGTGTTGAAAGAAAGTACAAGTGATGTGGAAACTGGATGTTTGTTGTATACATACGTTCTTCGGTTAACTAAAATAAGAGTGGACGTTTTATATAGTTGGTTTTAGTTTTCTGAAGTTACTAGTTTCCGGCAAATGGAACAGGTAATTGTTTATTGGCAGTGGTGTCAGAGAAGAACATACAATTGACATGGCAATTTAGCTGTCATGTCAAAAACAAAGCCATGATCTACTTCTTTGTTCTATGCACGTGGAGCTAGAATATCATCGATCTTAGACCGGTGAGAGTATATGCGCACCGTATTTGCGAGGCGACACGACGATGTCGGTGATGGCGCAGTATAAGTCGCCGTAGACTATGGCTTGTCATGCAACCGGACACGGCGTCGTAGTCTCCGGCGCGGCGGCCGCGCTTGAAGAGCTCGAGCAGCCGCGGCTCGCAGCCGAGCGGCAGCATCCCCTGAACCACCACAGTTCTCGCTCCAACCTCGATCAATTCCGTCGATGATGCCCGGCACGAAGGTCTTGACCTCTGAAGGACCAAGGCCGTTTCAACTTCTAGATTATGGATTTTAAATTATGAGAGAAGCTCATTTTGATTGTAGAAGAATTGAGTAGAGACGACTGTGATTTCTAGATTTCGGACCGAGCCGGCAAGAATCTGTGAGAATCAGGTTTTAGCCAGATTCGCTGTTCAGAATCCTCCCGTTTGGCAAATAATCCGTATTTTTAAAAGCAGAAGTTGTTCAGAAGTTGAGATGAATGGAGCCTAACACTTAAACTTATTTTTTTTCTATTTTTATTAATTCTACAAATTAATAAAATAATGACTAAATTGCAAGAATCAATCTATAATGATTAATTTAAGACAATGAACGAAAACTAAATTAAACATATAAGCTATAAATCAATTGTATGTAAGCATGGATCAGCAGATTGAACATGCACACGAACGAACCAAAAGCACTCAAGGAGGAGCAGACTAGCCGTCAATTTTTCTCTGTGATCATGTGTAATGTACTCATCCTGATTGAAAAGCTACATGTCCCATCATTGATAAATATGCACAGGGTTTCAATTATCGACGAAAATCATGATTTTTTATCATATCGAGCCAGCTCAATAAACTATACCGGTCGATAAATCGGTCTAATTCAAAAAATTCAGAAAATTTTATGTGGCATAAACCGCTCAAAAATCGGTAAAAATCACTAAAACCTTGCAAAAATTGGTTTTCGAATTGTTTCGCTTAGTTTGCCGATTTTTCGAAGAAAATCGGTTGAAAAATCGATGAAAATCGATAAAAATCAGTCAATTTTCTTTTCCTTCTTTTATCGCCGAGTTCAAAGAGTTTGACTTCAAAACAGTTTAGTTCTTCCGATTTTCGACGAAAATCGGTGTCGAGCAATAGGCGATTTTCGAGCTCTAAACGGTATTGTAATCCCTTGGTGTGCACACTTTATATGTACAAATCTATAGTTATATATAGGCATTTTTGTTATATCATAAATACAACATATATATTTAAAATTTGCTAAAAGTAATACAAATAGTTCTAATATCTTTAAAATACCAAACTATTGAAATTAAAATCAATTCAATTAATAAATTGAACATATTTAAAATATAACATGTAGCTTTCTAAAATTTTTGGAGTTGCGCACCGCCTGTGTCCCATTCAATGTACAGTGCATCCCATTAATCTCTCTGTTGCCTTGTTACTTGCGTACTGCTATATTACAGTATTAGGTCATGTTTGGAAGCAAAGTTTTTCAATACCATGGTATTACAAAACCATAGCATGTAAATTGTTTTTGCGTGGCCTGCGTTGTCCAGAAGACAGTAGATGCAAGGATTCTTGCCTCCGTAGCGCGCCGGTTGTCTCTCCCTGTATAGTTGCATGTTCCAGAAGACGTTGTTGTTTTGAGTTTGCCTGTGGGATAGTCTGGTTTGTCCGGCTTTCCCACCACCTGTTGTTTCAACTCTTTTCCTCTTAATGCATTGGCAGAGCTCCTGCCGTTCTTTCAAAAAAAAATTTGTTTTTGCATAAATACTATGGTTTCATCTACCACCATTGAAACCATGGTTTTTCTTGAAACTACAAACTGTTTGGCTACAAAGTCTTTTGCACGATGAAGTGGAGTTTTCAATACTCCGAAAATACCATGGTATTGGCAATACCATGGTTTTCAAAATAGAGTTTTTTTAGTTGCTTTCAAACACCTTATGGCCAAAAATACTATGGTATTCTTCAAAACCATGATTTTACCTAGAAACTATGCAAGTATTTTATTGCCAAACAGTCCCTTAGCTTCTCAAGGACAGCATCTCCAGGGTGGGCACGATGAGACAATTGCCCGAGAACACCTCCTCGGCTCCTACTGCAGGTACAGGGCCATGCACCTGCAGAGCTCCATGAACTCCGTTGCGCGCTCTTTTTTCTTGCGTCACGCCGTGTTGACCTCTCTTCTTCGTTCTTGCGCCGCCGGAGCCCCTGCTCTGATTTCCTTTTTCCACGCGCCGCACCTGCATGTTTTTTCTGTTCTTTCCGTGCGGCTCACGAAGCCAAGAGGACCTTCCTCTTATTTATTCTCAGTGAACACTAATTTTTTTAGTTCTAATGTATGCATATCCACCTAGTTCAATATATACATATACAACTCAAAACTTACATATGCACGCGTACAGCCCAACGCCACTCTCGCGTGACTCGCTCGTCTGCACGGCCCACTGGCCGCTACACTGCGTTGTCCGTCTACGTAGATCTCTACGCGTCCCATCTCACAGTACTTGCGTCATTCACGTGTTGCGCCTGTGCGACCTCGCATGCCACCTGCACCTCTGCAACCTCAGGTGTTGTGCCTGCGCCTGCAACCTTCGCGTGCTACTCCTCGGGCTATACGCCACCTACGTGGATTCTCCCCGACATGCAGTGTACGTCCATCTCACATGCCTGAGCTATAACGTGCATCTTGCTTGCATGCCTGTGATACACCTCCTACTGCCTGTGCTGCAACGTACATCTAGCATACATGTGATGCACCTTCTGTTACAAATAAACAACAAACCTAAACACAATACCTTCTTTCACAAATAAATTACCCCATCACAAATATTATTATTTTCCATCACAAATATTGTTGTCTATTAATCATCACATACTCACAAATATTGCTGTCAAATTAATCATCACATATATATTTCTGCAAATAGAATTAACAACCTCGTTGAGAGTCCGGTTCTGGAAGAAGGCGATGAGGTAGTCGTTCACTCCCATCTCTCCGACAACGAAGAGCGAGCTTGCCGTGATCGTTCTTTGGTCTAGGTATGATCACAACGAAGGTCAAAAGCTCAACGAATTATCGACACAAGGTCTCACATTTCATACTCATTAATGCATGGATATAATGTACACCTTGAGCTGAGGAGCTGCAAGGCTCTCTTGAAGCAGCCCATCTCAGTGCTGAGGGAGACAGGCACGAACGGCTTGATCCCCCTGCCCTCAAAGAACTCCGCGTCATTTGCCGTTGCTCCGCCCACCGCGAGGTTCGCCCCGTACAGGAAATATTCGGTTGCCCCGCCGGCGATGTACGGCGTCAGGCGCGGTACCTTCGGCGCATCCACTGCACGCGCGCGTCGGAACGTCAAATGCGCGCAGGAGAAGACGGTACACGAATTGCGAGCACGTATTGGTTGGACGCTACCGATGAAATCGATGGTGAGCCTGCCGTCCGACGCCCGGCCGGTGGGCCGGTGGAAGTAGGTCTCCCCGTACGGCAGCCTGCTCCCGGCAGCCCCACGGCCAGCGGGGAGGAGCACCAGCTTCCCGGTGTCGGTGAGCGATGTTGGTTGTTGATCCGAATTCGTTTGGGTTATAGGGACGTCTTTAGCCTATATTTCAGCGTAGCTCATTTTAGATTCGGGTCGTTTTGTTCAACTTATAAATACCTCTTGTAAGCTGCATGAGAAATAGATGGCTCATTGTAATCCCCTGCTTTTGTACTCAATCTACAAAATAGTGAGATCGCCAATTGGCACATGTGGTTTTTTCCCGCAAGAGTTTTTCACGTAAAAATTTGTGTCTCGTGTGCTTTTGTTCAGTGATTGATTTTACAACAAATGGTATCAGATCAATCACGAGAAAGAACTTCAAATCGAATCTTCATTGCGTGGCAACTGTTCATCTTCACCATGCTTCACCCGCACCGCCACTCGGCGCACCACTAGCCGTTGCGCCCTCGCTATGACGCCCTTCCGTGTGGATCCTCTGCCCGGCGTCTCTGCGCCAACCATGCTCGGGCTCGCTCCGCCTCCGGTGACGCGACGCCGACACCGCTGCTCGCCCCGTTTCAACTCCCGCCAACGCACCAGTGCCAGGCCTCGCCTTCTCCAGCCTTTCGCACCTCCTGTAGCACCCCGAGCCGACCGCCTCGGGCTGAACACCGACGCACAACCGCTCCGGCCTTCGGCTCGCTTCGCCGCCGACCAGCACACGCGCCTCCATCGACCGGCTCCAACTTTGGCACCCTTCTGTGCATCGGCCACCACGAGCTCCGGCCGCCTTCATCTTCCCCTGCGTTGGCACCGCCTCGTCTCTGGCCCCGACGCGCTCTGGTCGTTTACTCCAGCCCTCGAACGCGCACAGCCAGAGAAGCACCGATCGGACTTCAAAGTCCCGATTGGACTTGTGTTCGTGGTTGGTTTTGTTCAAGTCCGTGAAGATAAGGCAGAGGCAAAAGAAAAAAAAAATTCTTGGCAATATGTCTTTATTAAATTATGATATTCCACTGTTAGATTGCGATACCAGGTTTTCACTATGGTAAGTCAAAATGAGAGCTATTTCTGCGCATACTGATCTGGATGATGCACTTGATAAATTCGGGAACAAAGAGCAAAATATCTGGACTGATGGAGAAAAAAGAAAGGATCGTAAGGCTTTATCTCAAATTCATCTTCATTTATCAAATAATATTTTGCAACAGGTTTTGCAGGAGAAAACTGCGGTTGCTTTATGGTTAAAGTTAGAATCAATTTGCATGTCTAAGGATCTAACTAGCAAGATGCATGTGAAGGAAATTATTTATGCACAAGTTGTACGAGGGTGGTTCCATGTTGAATCACTTACCGGCCTTCAAGGAGATCGTTTCTAACCTTGAATCTATGAAGGTAAAATTTGAGGATAAGGATTTATGTCTTATTCTTTTGTGTTCCTTGCCTCTGTTATTTTCAAATTTTAAAGACACTATTCTATACAGCCTTGACACACTAATTGTTGTTGAAGTTTATGAGGCCTTACATGCAAAAGAAAAGATGAAATTGATGGTGTCTTCTGAAAGTTCCAGTTCATATGGAGAAGCTTTGTCTGTTTGTGGATGGACAAAGGAAAAGAAATCAAATAATGGATACAAGGGCAGAAGTGTAATATCGCGGAGTTTCGTTTCAAGTTTCTTTTAGTTTTCTCGTCTGGTTATTTGGAGGACCCATCTAATAATCTACAGTATTATTAAATAGGATCTAGGTGGGAGAGAGAAAATATTTACTAAACTAGCTGGTCAACCACTCCCTCACCCCTCTTCTTTTCCCCAACCGAGCACTCCCCCAACCAGCCACTTTGGCCTTCTTCTCCCCTCTCCTTTTTCGTGTGGGCAGTAGCACTAGCAGCAGCAAGGGCTCCTCCTCTTCTTCGTTGGGCAGCCATGGCCTCCCCCTTGAAGCTCCCCTCCATGGCAGCCAAGCAACCGGCGCCCTCCCTGCTACAGCCGGCTCCTCCACCCGAGCTGCCCCTTCCTCCTTCCTCTCCATTGTTGGTAAGTAGAGATGAACTCCAAAATTTCTGTTTGAGTTGAGATTTTGAGTCCTCTCCCTGGTTAGTAGGGTTATAGAGTGCCTAGGGTTGAAATTTTTGGAGGGAAACTATATTTAGTTGGAGGGAACCACTTGTTGTTTTTCGAGCAAAAATTTGCATGTGTTTGCAGCTCCGTTTTGAGATGCTTAGAGTGCTCAAATGCTTGGTCGGCTGTAGAGTTTGTTGTAGATATCCCTTCCCTATTTAATTGGAGCATAATAACTCGAAAATCCATGAAGCCAATTGAAAGTTATGACGTTTTTAGTGTTTGCTGTCCCGAGTGGGTTATTCTGTGGGCTGAAATGTTCATATGCAGTTTAGACATAGCTACAGGCCGAATGAGCTTTTCCATTTGCCTAGAACGTTGTGGAAAATTTCCTGTAGTTTAATAAAATGTACTATTTTGTTTGATTCTAGTTCCAGAATCAAAAGTTATGTCGATTTGAATTGCTGTCCAGAATGCTGTTTTTTCTGCATGATTTAGAGTTTGGTCTGAACAGGTTCAGTTTGAGGACTCTAAACTTAGATACTGAATAAATGGCTATGGGGAAATTGTAGTTCATCTTCTTGCGCTCGTTTAGAGTTCAAGAACTTGAATTTTGGTTCAACCATTAAAAAGTTATGCTAGAATTACCCCTTTGCTGTCCAAATTGCAACTTATAGTAGATTCAATGTTGTGCTGTTGTTTAAGCCAAGTTAGGAGCAGATTCAGAATTTGCATTTGCCTAGAAAGTTGTAGAAAATTTTATGTAGATGATGAAAATATCTTCGTTTGTATAATTTGAAGTTGTATAGCTATAGTTATGATATGGCAAAGTGGGCTATCTAAACTAGTTTATATGAAATTGATTTTTTGGGGCAAATTTGATTTAAAGGGTAAATGTATTGTTTGTTGTTGGTTGACTCTAGAAATTGTGAATTTGAGTACACAATTATGTTTCCAGGCGGAGTAGCTTCGGGAGTGGCTCCATCTTTCCGCCACTCCATTTCTTTCGGTAGAAGGCAAGTGTATCATCATGCTTTGCTTTATGAATTTGATCATGTTGATAATTATGATGATGCAAATGTTAAGTATTGGATGCGTGTATTGTGTATGCTCATGTATTTAAATTATGCCCATGTGAAAAGATAGAGACGAATGTATTTGTAATTTAATTGTGTTCATTGCATATTGCATTCATAATGGAAGAGGCGACCCATTCCGATGCGGACCTCGGTGTTCACACGTAGTGAACACGAAAGTCCTACCTCGTAGTCCCATACACGCTAGTGTATGGGAGCGAGTCAGTAAGAGTAGGCACCCTCCACGGGATGGAAGGGAATGGGGTGCACAGCGACGGGTGTGCACTCGGCAGTACCGATACGTGCATCGAAAAGGGCATTCATGTCGCATTGCATCATAACGATGATTTCGTGTTGAATGGAAATGTGCAGAGTTGGGATTGAGTCGTGAACTCATCCAAAGTATTTAAAGAGGTAAGTGCTAAGAATAGATGCATTCGTGTTGCGTTGCATCGATAACCTTTATTTGTGCTAATGGAAATATAAGGTGTTGGGATCGAGTCGTGGACTCCCTCAAGAGTTGAATGAGGTATGTGTGTGAAGTAAGAAATGAGGTAGCGGAGGTAAAAAGTATTGATACTATTGTTTTATGTATTGGTTGACTTGGACAAGAATTATGCTCATATTGTTGATTTACCTGTGTAACATGGTTTTTTGATGCAATTTGCTGAGTTTCCGAACTCACGCTTGTTTGTTAATTGTTTTAAGTACTCTGAGGACATCCGTGCGGAATGGGGAAATAGCATCACATCACTTCCTTCATCACATTCAATTAATAGTTAGGAAGAATGCTTTGTGGTAGTATGTTTATTCTTGTGGTTATTGTAATCTTCATAAGGTTGTGTTTGATATCTGCTAGAAGGTTAATTTTGGATGCTTAGTTGTATGTTTTAACATGTCATGATGGTTGATTGATTCCATGACTTGTTATATTGTTGTTATTATGCTTAATGTAATCTCTTTGCCTGCTGAGTGGATGTCTATTTAGCAGGGGAGATCTTGCAAAAACATTTGGTGAAAATTAGATAGATTTGGTAGCACTTTGGGCACGTGTGGTGCTGGGGTGTTATAAGAAGTTTTAGTAGTCACAGGGGTCGTTCTAAGTCCAGACGTAAAGAAAAATTCTACAGGTATTGCAGGAAGAATAATCATGACATATCTGAATGTTACAAGCTAAAGAACAAAGAAAAAAGGAATGACACCTACAGGCCACAAGGTACATCTGATGAGGAAGGTAAAGTTTCTGTTGCTATTGCTGATAGTAATTCTGATGGTGAGATTCTTTTGCTTTTGCTGGATGTGTAAGTAGTGGTGATGAATGGATTATTGATTTAGCTGCTTCTTTTCATATATGCATTAATAGAGATTGGTTCATCACTTATGAGTCTGTTAAAGATGTTGGTTCTGTTAGGATTGGTGACGATTCGTCACGTCCTATTGTTGGGACTGAATCCGTACAAATTAAGATGCATGATGGCATTATTAGAACCTTGACAGAGGTAAAGCACGTTCCAGGTATGATAAGGAATCTCATTTCTTTGAGTACTCTTGATTCTAAAGGGTATAAGTATTCCGGTGGCAATGCAATTTTGAAGGTATCAGAATGTTCTCTTATTGTTATGAAAGGTGATTTGAAATCTGCAAATTTATATTGTCTATAAGGCACTACATTTATAGGTGATGTCTGTATTACTTCACATTTAGTACCTGATATTGCTAATCTTTGGCACAAACGCCTTAGGCATATGAGTGAACAGGGTTTGGCAGAATTGAGTAAGAGAGGACTTCTTGATGGATATAATAGAGGAAAATTGGATTTTTGTGAGCATTGCATATTTGGCAAACATAGGAGGGTGAAATTCAACACTTCTGTTCATTCTATAGAAGGTATTCTTGATTATGTGCATTCTAATTTATGGGGGCCATCTCGTGAGCCTTCTTTTGGAGGTGCTTGCTATATGTTAACAATTATTGATGACTATTCTAGAAAAGTCTAGCCTTATTTCTTAAAGCATAAATCAGAATCATTTTCAGCATTCAAAGAGTGGAAGGTTGTGATTGAAAGGCAAATTGAAAAGAAAGTAAAGAAACTTCGTACTGATAATAGGATGGAATTCTGTTCTGATGAATTTAATTCATATTGTAAGTCTGAAGGCATTGTGAGACACTACACTATTTCTTACACTCCACAACAAAATGGTGTAGCTGAGCGTATGAACAAAACTATCATCTCGAAGGCCCGTTGCATGTTGTCCAATGCTGGTTTGCATAGGCAATTTTGGGCTGAAGCTGTTTCCACTGCTTGCTATCTTATTAATCGGTCACCCTCCATTGCTATTGATAAGAAAACTCCAATTGAGGTATGGTCTGATTCTCCAGTTGATTATTCATAATTGAGAGTTTTTGGTTGCACTGCTTATGCTCACATTGATAATGGTAAATTAGAATCTAGAGCTATTAAGTGTGTTTTCCTTGGTTATAATCTGGCATTAAAGGTTATACATTGTAGAATCCTCAAACAAAAAAGGTTATCATCAGTAGGAATGTTATCTTTAATGAATCTGTTATGTTAAATAACAAATTGGATACAAATGTTCTTATTGAGAAACAACAGAAAACTAGTGTGCATGTGGAGCACCTTATTGATTATGAAAATACACCAGAAAATAATACTGATGTTCAGGATGCATCTATTGTTGATGATTCACATATTGTTGAGTATTTTTCTCCAGTTGTGCAGCCTCCACAATATTCTATTGCTATTGACAGACCTAGGAGGTCTATTAACCCACCTAAACGGTTCATTGAAAATGTAATATTGCTTCTTATGCTTTAAGTGTTGCAGAAGAAATTGAAAATAATACATAACCTTCTAATTATGTTGAGGCTATTACTTCTGCTTATTGCAAAAATTAGATGACCGCTATGCAAGATGAGATGGAGTTTCTTGAAAAGAATGGTACTTGGGACTTATTAATATTGCCTAAAGATAAGAAGATTGTCCAATGTAAATGGATCTTCAAAAGAAAGGAAGGAATTTCTCCTATTGATTCAACAAGGTATAAAGCAATGTTGGTTGCTAAAGGTTATAGCTAGATTCCAGGTATTGATTTCAATGATGTATTTTATTCTGTTGTGAAGCATAGTTCTATTCGCACTCTACTCAATATTGTTGCCATGCATGATTATAAACTTGAGCAATTAGATGTTAAAACTGCATCTTGCATGGGGAGTTAGAAGAAGATATTTATATGGACCAACCTGAAGGTTTTGTTATTCCTAGAAAAGAACACCTTATTTGTAGATTAAAGAAATCTCTTTATGGCTTGAAATAATCCCCTAGACAATAGTACAAGAAATTTAACTCATTTATGCTCTCTCATGGTTTTAAGCAGTTTAATTATGATAGTTGTGTTTACCTGAAGACTGTTAATGGTTCAGCTATATACTTGCTTCTTTATGTTGATGATATGTTAATTACTGCAAAAGATAAACCAGAAATAACTAAATGGAAGGCACAATTGAGTAAATAATTTGAGATGAAGGATTTAGGTGCAGCAAAGAAAATTCTTGGTACAAAAATTATTAGAGCAAGGAAATATGGTGAATTATACCTTAGTCAGCAAGGTTATATTGAGAAGGTCCTTCGTCGCTTTAACATGCATGATGCAAAACCAGTGAGTACTCCATTAGCTGCACATTTTAGATTATCTTCAGCCTTATGCCCAAATTCAGATGATGATATTGAGTACATGTTTAAAGTTCCGTATTTTAGTGCAGTTGGTTCTCTTATGTATGCCATGGTTTGTTCTCGTCTTGATTTATCTTATGCACTAAGTGTTGTCAGTAGATACATGGCTAATCCTGGCAAAGAGCATTGGAAAGATGTTCAGTGGATTTTCAGATATTTGTGTGGTACTTCTAATGTTTGTTTGCAGTTTGGGAAATCTGGAGATTGACTTGTTGGTTATGTTGATTCTGACTATGCTGGTGATTTAGATAAGATGATATCTCTCACAGGTTATGTTTTAACTATTAGTGGTTGTGCTATCGGTTGGAAAGCAAACTTACAGGCCACTATTGCTTTATCAACTACTGAAGCTGAATGTATGGCTGTTTCTGAAGAATGTAAAGAAGCTACTTGGTTGAGAGGTTTGTACACTGAGCTTAGCAGGGTTATAGCTTGTGTTACTATATGTTGTGACAATCAAAGTACTATTTACCTCACAAAGGATCAGATGTATCATGAAAAAACAAAGCACATTAATGTGAGGTATCATTACACTCGAGATGTTATTGCTCAAGGTGACATCAAAATATCCAAGATAAGTACATATGACAATCCCACTGACATGACGACAAAGTCAATTTCTATTACTAAGTTTGAGCTATGCTCAAGCTTAGTTGGAGTTACAGTTTAAGTCCTAGAGACTTTTGGCGCTAGTGATATTTATTATTGAAGGGAGTTCATTGATGATTCTTTTGGTACAAGAGGAAATTCGTCTCAAGGAAATTCGTTGTTGGGTGATGATTCTTGTAAGCTGCATGAGAAATAGATGGTTTATTGTAATCCCCTACTTTTGTACTCAATCCCCAAAATAATGAGATCACCAATTGGCACCCGTGGTTTTTTCCTGCAAGGGTTTTCCACGTAAAAATCTGTGTCTCGTATGCTTTTGTTCTGTGATTGATTTTACAACAAGCAAGTCCCCGAAGATGAGCACGCAGGAGCAGCTCGTCGTGCGTGTTGGAAATAATATTGTTCTTTCAGTATTCATGTTGGTGTCGAGTTAGTTCAGATTAGTTTGATATCTAGTTAGTTTTATTAGCTAAACTAGTTAGTCTCAGATTCTGAAGAGTCTTAGGTTTTGAAGTCTCATGTTTTTTCAGTTTTAGTTGTTTGTAAGATCGTGTACAGCATGGTACTCGGTACAAACTATAAAGTTGGGTGAGTCTGTTAGTATTAAGAGTCTGGATTGCAATCCAGATGTGGATGTAATTGAAAAGATGTGATAATTGCTTAGAGGGGGGGTGAATAGGCTATTTAAAATTTCAAATGAAAATTAATCGCAGCGGAAAAGGTATCAGAACTTCCGGTATATGATCGGAACTTCCGACAGTATCGAAACTTCCGATTAAGTATCAGAATATCCGATCGGTACTGATATTCGAGAACAAGTAACAACGTTTAGTAATCTACAATTTTCTTCTACTGTAGTTGAGTGCAAGAATGTGTAAGCGATCTAGACTTGAGTAGCAACAATAGAGGAATTAAAATAAAAGTTTAGACACAAGTAATTCAGGAGAAAATTGAACCAAAGAGACAAGAGCTTGTTTCCCAGAGTTTCAATCCTTGAGGGGATCCTACGTCTCCGTTGAGGAGGCTGACAAAGAGCCGGGTTTCTTCCAACCCTTTCCTCCCAAACCTCGGTCACACTTTAGATTCGGTTCCACTCTTGATTTCTTTCCTTTCGGAGGCGAAATCAACCTTCACAAACTTCTCACAGCGTCCCACACTCTTCGGAAGCTCATGATCGATGCCTAGCCATCTAGGAGTCTTTCAACCTCCAAAAGTAACAAATGCCACGTAGTTTTGATCTTCGAGAAGCTCTCTAATGCTCAAGATGAATGAATTTTCTTTTGTTCTAGAACTAGATCTCTTTTCTATTCCTCACCCTCTAGATGATCACTAAGATCAAAAAGGAGGAGACTTGAAAGCTCAAGAAAGTGTACTAGAAGCTCATAAGGTTTAGCAATGCAAGAGTGTAACCTCTCAAAGGAGGTAGTGGTGGCTATTTATAGATTTGGACAAAAACTAACCGTTATACCCGCAGTCAACCACACATCAGAACTTCTGATCCATCTAAGTTTCCAGAAATCAGTACCGTATAACGGTCGAAAAAATATACATCATAACTTCCGATGTGACTATCGGAACTTCCGAAGTTTCCAGAGAAAACACTTTGAAAAGCTTATTTTAACCAGTTTTCTAAGTCCACATCGGACTGTCCGATGAGAATATCGGAACATCCGAAGTGTCCAGTAAGTACCCAAATTCGTTTTAACACACATCGGAACACCCGATGTGAAATATCGGAATGTCCAACCTGTCCAGAGAGCACCCTTTAAGAACTATACACTGATTGGAACATTAGATCCAAAAATCGGAGTATCCGATGTGCATTAAGTGCTTCGGACACAAGCACAACTAAGTATCGGAATTTCTGGGTCATCGGAACTTCCGACCTTACATCAGAATGTCCGACCTAACTTTAAAAGGAACTATCCCGAAGTCAGTGTGGTGATTTTGTCTCTCAAATAAACTATCTAGCATTCATCTGAGCAAGGAGATTGACTCTCGATCAACTACTAAGCATCCCTCTTAATAGTACGGCATTCTTATGACTCAATTAAAAGAAGATTACATTGAAATGATGTTGTTTTCATTGTCGTACTTTTTCAGGGGTATCCATCGTTCATAGATGATCTCACTTTGGGACTTTTACCTGTTCACAAACTCATTGAACGCGTTAGTCCCTCTAATCATTTGTCATTAATCATCCAAAACTTCTTTAGGGGCCTAGATGCACTTTCAGTAATCTCTAGTATAAAGAGTAATAAAAAATCTAAAAAGCTGCGTGGTGGATATTGCGCAGCACCAAAAAAAGTTTGCTTGTTGTATTTTTCTATTTCGTTTTCCTTCCTAGCATGAATTGTTTTCACATCAGGGAAAGCTTCAGAGCAAGAACGTCTAGGCAGAAGTAGAGCAAGAGCTTCCAGGCAGATGAAGAGTTTATGGGCTGACATTTGGTATCAGAGCTCAGCAAAGAAGCTACGACACTAAAGAAATTCAGAGACTGCAGAAATAAATAATTAAGCAATTCCACACAACCAACACAGCTGTGGGAGTCTCTGTTATATATTTGCTGAATGATAAAACAGTGGATCTGAAAACCCAGCAACGTTACACCACAAAACGCTCTCAGCCACTCCTAAATAAGTGCTGGATCCTGAAGACTAGGAGTACAACTAACTTATACACGCACACGCTACAAGTATGTTTACTCATTTTACATCTGTTTCAACATACCCCCTCAATCTAAATTGTAACAACCCAAAGTTAAAAATAATATGAAATTCAAACAAAATATCTTAAATTTGAATTTTGGCCTTGAGTTGAACTTTCGTGGTCTATTTATGTTGTCTAGGTTTTGCCATTTAAAAAAAAAGAAGGCTTTTAATAATCAAGTAAGAGAAGTAATGCTAAATATAAAAAAAGACCAAACACAATACGTATGAACACCCTCAATTAACCGTCTAACTTAAACGACATTACTCAAGCACACAAAATTCAATTTCGTTACATCCATATTATATAAAGGGTGAAGGGCAAATTAATAGATTCCAGTACATGCCACATATACCAAGAATTACATTATTGCTTCCAAATACTGGCGGACCTCCATTCAAATTTCACACACAATGATAGATGTAGTTTTAGCCTCAAAACACATACAATAGATTACAAGCAACCCTCCAATTATGCACAGAAGCACACTCCTAATCTCATGCATGCACTAATTCTATTTGTGCGCATTCTTTTATTCTGGCAACATCCAAGGATGAGAGTACTACTATCTGCAGCAGTGAGTATGCCATGTATCACTCAAAGGAGTGTCATTCTTCTACCTACTCCAGCAGTGCCCGTGCCTCACCATTTCTCTCTCCCTCCTGTCACTTTTGCTGCAAGCAATCAGCTTAAAGGCAAAATATATATATATATATATATATATATATATATATATATATATATATATATATATATATATATATATAGGATTGCTAGTGTACTATCGATAGTCTGAGATCTTTAGTGCTATAATATTGTGTTACGTGTTTGCGAAATTCGAAGATGTTGTTGATCCAAACCGTGCATTATGTTCATCTCATTGAAATCTCACTACCCACCAAATTTTATATTTTTTGAATTTTTTCTCCTATTTATTTTGTATTTTTCAAAACCAGCTTCATTGGATGCCCCACAACTAATTAGATCGTGGATTTTGAAAAATACAAAATAAATAGGAGAAAAAATTCAAAAAAATATAAAATTTGGTGGGTAGTGAGATTTCAATGAGATGAACATAATGCACAGTTTGGATCAACAATTTCGTTTTCGAATATTGCAAACACAACGCTATAGCACGGAGGATCTGTACTATCGATAGTACACTAGCAATCCTCTCTCTCTCTCTCTCTCTCTCTCTCTCTCTCTCTCTCTCTCTCTCTCTCTCTCTCTCTCTCTCTCTCTCTCTCTCTCTCTCTCTCTCTCTCTCTCTCTCTCTCTCTCTCTCTCTCTCTCTGCCACTCCCTGACTAGCCCCTCCCCCCTCATAGTCTCCCATGCCTCCCCCATTTCTTCTCCTCTCCTGCTTCCTATTTTCTCCCCCATGGCAGCAAGCTCTAGCTCTCCCAACTGCTCTGCTTGAAATACTCCAAAATTAGAAAGAAAACAAGCCATGCATGTTAGATCACTGCATTCCTCATCACTAAAGCACTCTATTTTCATGATTAGTTTTCACATGCATAGCTATTTGAGTGATTTAGAGAGCAGACAACATCATGGCTTGGAGGTGGTAGTGCAAGGCAGTACCTTGGTGTGGCTGGTTGGGTTGCAAGGTGCATGGACTAGGCTGTAGCTGGATGCTGTGGGGGGAAAAGAAAAAGAAAAAGAAGAAGGAGCCGAGCTGGTGCTGGGAGAAGTAGATGAGAAAGAAAGAGGAAGAAGGAGCCAGGTGCTTGCTCGATCAGGAGAAAAGAGCAGCCCTAACCCCTTCCCCAGCTGCCATTCTTCTTCTACACCCTTCCCTGCAGCAAAAAGGTGCCAACCTTTAGTTTGAATGCCTCTCTTTACTATTTAATGAAAGAAAATGATATCCATTTACGCTAAGTTGAGCATGTGAGTCTAAATCAACATTTCAAATGAAGCACCTATGACGATTAAAGATGCAGATGCACACTAAGTAGCAGGTTTACATGCATTGGGTTTCATTTAGGCAAGCAAACAAGTAACAATATAACTTCTGAACCTGCATGAACTTCGACTTAACTATACAAACAAATATTCCAGTAACCACCACACCCAAAGACCGACGCCTTAAACATGAATATACAGGACACAGTTACTTAACACATTCATGCACAGATATTGGGCCAGGATAGATAAAGCACATACATATTCACGAGGGAAATCAGAGCATGCACTACACCCTATCTAGGAACTTCAAGGCATGTACGTCTTTCACATCACCTAAATACTGATATTCACTACTACAGATCCGTATATCACAATCGGTTCTTTTTGGTCATCACAGTCGGTTTTGGTGGCGATACAAAGTCCAACGACAGTGATAAGGTAGATATATCACAGTCGGTTTTTAACCGACACTAATAATACATTATCACTGTCGGTTCTTTTTAGGAACCGACTGTGATATTACACTTATCACAATCGGTTTTCTCTTAAAACCGATTGCGATAAGTATAATATCTGTCGGTTCTTTTTAGAACCGATACAAATGATTACATTATCACAATCGGTTCATTTGTAGAACCGATGGGGATAAGAATAATATCACAATCGGTTCATTTGTAGAACCGATTCAAATCATTATATTATCACAATCGGTTTTTATTGAAACCGATGGGGATAAGAATATTATCAAAATCGGTTCTTTATGCAAACCGATTGCGATACGAAACATATCCCAATCGGTTCCAGTAAGAACCGATTGTGATGATGTTACTGCCCATCGTTCGAAAATGGCCTCGCATTGACAATATGACACATTCATCACAATCCACAAAATCACAGAACATATACATCACAATCTACACACATTACATTCAAATTAATATTGTTTACAATCTGTGAGATCACATTCACATTCAGATAAATTTTGTTTACACTTTATGGACTAGTATTTGCTTGAATTGTCTCTATATCTACCATCATCTGTTATAACTTGTCGGTACCATCGGCATAAATGGTCTCGTAATTTCTTGAGATCGGTGTTGGTTAGGCTCTTAGGATGATATCAAGGTCCTGCAAAATAGATAGTAGTGCACTAATATATTTAAGGCTTAAATTGGTATTGTAACATCTTGATAGTATTATGCTTGTAAACAAATATCACATAGACAAAGAGTGCAAATAATCGCTTTATACCTTAGGGAAAACATGTGATCGACCAACCAAATTCAGCATGTGATGCATCACGTAAAAGCCACACAGATCATCGCACCCTTGTTGATGACATCGTGAACAAAGAAACTTAAATTAGGAGACGAATTAAAAATAGGTGTAAGAAAAAAATCCTATGATAGACACTTGTACCTTGAAGCGCTTCCACTCGAGTTTGGTGCCTTGTTTATCATTGTGTCGGCCACGTTCAGCAACGTAAGACATGAAAGCCCTATACATTGGAGAGATGCCATGCATTGAGGTTAAAAATACCTAACATAGTTCAATATGTAAAGTGTTAGGTTAGAGGAATGTACTTACTTCAAAACAGGCTCGATCGCATAGTCCATCGGTCTATTTTTGAGTGAGTTCAACGTGTAGACCTTGTTTTGACTCGGAACAACCACAAGTAGAACCCAATGGTTGCTTATTAAACGGTACACAATGCAAGAGAATAAGTTAATACAAGGTTGAAGTGTGTACATGTAATTGAATTGTATAGTAGTACATACTCCTGGTGGTATGGGAAGAGAATGAAGTCCTTTTTTGCCTCCTCATGCAATGCCTGCTTGATGTATCCTGCAAGGAACTCCGATTGATACTTAGCCATGGTCGCAGACACCATCTCGGGTCGACAAACCCGACAGTGTCGACCGCCACGGCTCGCCTCATGATCCTGCAATTCATGTCAATTGTTAAAAAATATAATACAAAATCAATAAATAGTCATATGATTGAGTATGGTGCGAGACTCACAGCGTCCAGGATCGTATGGTAGAAATATCGATGGCTTTTAAGCTGTACATAAAGTACAGATCCTCAAAACTGACTGGGAAGGTCCCATCCTCGTTGCGGTGGAATTGGCCCGCTCGATACTTCACTATGAAATCATGGCGAGGCTCGGCCTCATGTGACCTATCGATGTACCATCCATGTAGGTGACGAGTGAACAAGCCCAAAGAATTCAATTCTTGGCTTGGGAGAAAGGGCTTTCCATGTATGTACCGCTTGTGATCATCAGGGTGCTCTGTGCCCTCTGACAACTTTGCCTTCTTCACGGAGGGACTCTCTGAACTCTGCTTTGTATCTTTCGTCATCGTGGTAGAAGTCCTTTTGCGCCCCACCTGCGCACCAGCATTTGTAGCTGCAGGCGTAGGTGCAGGAGGTGCAGCTGCAGGCGTAGGTGCAGGTTGTGTAGCAGGGGCAGGAGCATGTGCAGCAGGAGCAGGAGCAGCAGTAGTAGGAGGAGCAGGAGCAGCAGCAGCAGCAGGAGTAGTACCAGGAGCAGCAGCAGTAGTACCAGCAGTAGCAGTAACAGGAGCAGCAGCAGTAGGAGGAGGAGCAGTAACAGGAGCAGCACCAGTAGCAGTAACAGGAGGAGCAGCAGTAGTAGGAGGAGCGAGAGCGATAAGAGGAAGCGACACGATGAGCGATACAGTACTAGCGAGCTTGAGTAGTAACAGCAGCGAGAGCGATAGCGATAGCAGCAATAGCGATGCAGTAGCGAAGAGCAGCAGTAGTACCAAAGCGAGCGAAGTAGTAGCGATAGTACCAGCAGTGCGCGACAGGAGGAGGTGCTTGCACTACGACACCCGTCGCGGGCCACTTGATGAACGACATCCGTGCTTGCCCGAGAGTGGTGATATCTTCGTTCGGGGGGAACTCCAGGGCATGAGACATGTAAACATCGTGGACATAGTCCACCTGCACCCTCATGTAGCCCATCCCCAAAGGTATACCATGCACCGTGTCATCCTCCTTGCTTGGAAATGCAACCTGCGCGCAGCCTCAATCTGTATTCCGTCGTCGATCGAGGACTAGCCAAAGACTTGGCGGGACCACGCAAGAAGTGATCAGCACCTTCATCATAATCTGTGTTAAGCTTACTCATGTACCTTTTGGTGCAAACAGTTATTACCTTGAGGTGTGGAATGCACTGATTCCTTATTGGAAGCGCAAATGCTAGGGCGTAGCATAGGCGATGGTTGAGGAATCTGATTCTGGGAGAACATCGCCATCATCTCAGCCATCATCTCAGCCTTTAACTCCTCCTTCAACTCCTCCTTCATCTGCAAACGGATCCGCACCTCACGTGCTTCCCATGATCTTGCCACAGCCTTCGACGCGCTCTCCTCTACAAAGAAGGACCTCTTCGTATACCCCGCACCTGTGGCAAGCACCCGCCCCTTATGATCGGGCTTCCCGATTGCCGAAAATAGGATGTCCCTTGACCCTTGGCTTTCAAATGCTCCTTGCTCTTTCTGCAGGCTTACCTCCTCCTGCAGGTCGCAAATATAAATTATTACTAAAATACAATGGGAATATAATATGCAATGTACTATGTTAGATATCTTACGATGGTCGTGATGATATGTGCGGTCGCGGGGTTTGGAATGACAATCTGACCGTCAGTGGTTTTCTTCGTCCTCGCTAATACCCAGTCGCGTGCCCGCTCCTCGCATATGTGGGAGTAAGGCATCGTTGTCCCAGAGGTTGCACACTCAGAGGCTAGTCGCACCCACTCTGCCTTCTTCCCTACGTACCCACCGGAACCGAGGTGGTGCGCGTGTGTTACGCCTCTGTATAGCGATATTCTTCTCTCTCAGCTCCTCCGCCTCGGGCGTATTCCTCATCCTTGCGAACTCCTCCCAAACCTCGGGTGTAACAAATGGATACCTTTGGAAGGGAGTACGGTCTTTCAACACGAACTCGGCATGCATGGTCACCCTGAAATGCCTCAAAGCCACACCCATTCTCTTCAAGGTGTACCGTCTCGCATTGATTTCATCTTCCTCTGGTATAATCCATTTTCCCTTAACTTCGTCCCAAAGTCGGTTCTTCTGCTCGTCGCTTACTTCCTTCCTCCAGTCCTTAATTGTGATCGGCACTCGCTCCCTCACCAATTGGCCGAGAAAAGAGGAGTAGCGCCCCTTAAACGGGCCAGGACCCGTGCAAACCCCCCTGGCATTGAAGTGGAGCACTTGCGGCGTTCTCCCTGTGGCTCCTTTATTCGATCCTCTGGCCTTTCTAACCTTCCTCGATGGGGTAGCAGGACCTTCTTCTCTCTCTGGCGTTGAGCCGGTGCTCTCTCTTTGCGACATTTCGAAGTAAGTACGTATATGTCAAACCTAAACTTCATGAGAGGAAGCAATTCAAATTTCACACAATAGAAAGCAATTCACATGTCTATCTGTAGACCGACTAAGTACGTACGTACCAACAATGACTCTTAATCTCTAATTAGGTTAGGTCCTAATCCCATTCGAGGATATGTGGTTCGAGCAAGTTCCTAAGCTGTTGTACAACTCTAGAGAAAATTTCGGCAAAGATCTCATTTGTTATCCAAATACACGTCTCGACAACAGGTCAAGAGGGTGTGTATTCGAAGAACACCAGGAGATCTCGCCAAACTTTCTCTAGAGTTTGTACAACGACTTAGGAACTTGCCCGAGCCACATATCCTCGAAGCTATCAAAACGTGGACAATTGAGACTGCTTATTTATAAATATGCCATTTTAGCATACTTATAAACAAGCACCCTCGAACGGGAGACGCATAGGTTACGCAACTAAACTCGATAATAAAGTGCGATAATATAGCATGTGTTACAAGTTTCAAATTGCAATGATGGATTGCTCTCAGATTGCTATAGAAGGGTTGCTAAATTAATTAGCCGTCCAACTTTTAGATGGCCAATATATCACCGGCTATTACATCTAAAAATTTCAGGATTACAACCCTAGAACAACACTGCTCTAGCACAGAAAACAACAAGTACAACATAGCACAAAATGAATATAGCACTAACCTAACCCTACCACAATGCATTAAGAGCAAGTGCCACCAAATTGTCAGCTAAGAGCATAAAGGAATAAGCACAGCACTGCTCTGACCCTAGAGCAATGCATTAAGAGCAAGTGGCACCAAATTGTCAGCTAAGAGCAGTGTTGTTCTAGGTCTAGCAAGTTCCTTTAATGATCAGATTAATCAAGCCTCATTCAAAAGCAATCATCATCGAGCTATTTACAACCAATTATAGCCCATAGTCCGAAATGCATCTTACAGTGCGCCGAACTGAGTCGGCAATGGGGGAGGAGCCGATGGGGGACGCGCCGATGGGGGGGAGGAGCCGGAGGGGGAGGCGCTGGGGAGGACTCAGAGGGGAGGCGCCACGGGTACCCACCGATGGGGGAGGCGCCGGGGGGGAGGAGGCGGAGGGGGAGGCGCCCACGGGGTACCCGCCGATGGGGGAGGCGCCGGGGGGGAGGAGGCGGAGGGGGAGGCGCCGGTGGGGGAGGTGGTGGAGCTAGGGTTGTGGAATGAATTGAAACGAAATCAGTGCGCACCGAAATGAACTGAGTGTGCGCGCCGAAATGAAAATGCTCTGGGTTTTATCACGGTCGGTTCTATATAAAAACCGATCGCAATTTGTGGAGTATCTGTGTCGGTTCTATATAAAAACCGATCGCAATATGTGGAGTATCTGTGTCGGTTCTTTAAAAGAACCGATCGCAATTATACTATCTGTGTCGGTTTCCTAAAGAACCGATTGTGATGACTATGATCCAATTTCTAATTTTTTTAAAACAGACTCTTCATTCAAAAGAGTCGAAAAGTCAAATCTTTTTCAAATTTGCTATACTATAAGATCCATTTGACATATATATTCTACAAAATGCTACATTATACAGGGAATTCTTACAACTTAATTTATTTAAAATACAACCCTTCTTGATGATCTACACGCATGTAATGTGTTCCATGTGTGCCGTCGTCACCGCTAAGACATGCCCCATCTGCAAACGGAGGTGTTTCATCAAATTAGTTGTACTCTTCTTCATCTACGACATTTTCAACTCCAACAATCCTCCTCTTGCCATGAAGTACGACGTGCAACCTCAGATTGGCCGGATCACGCACGTAGAAAACTTGAGTTGCTTGCTTTGCGAGGACGAATGGTTCATCTCTGTAGGCCAGTCTATTCAGATCAACAAGTGTAAAACCTGTCTTGTCGACCTTAACTCCGTGAGGAAGTCTCACCCACTTACATCGGAACAATGGAACTTGGTATATTCCGTAGTCGAGCTCCCATATTTCTTCGATCATCCCGTAGTAACAGTTCATTGCAGTTGACGATCCTCTAATTGAGTGATCATCGGACAAAGCATCTATGCTCACACCACTGTTTTGCATTGTACTCTTTGCATCTTGACTTTCAGTATAAAATGTGTAGCCATTAATATCGTAACCTTGCCATGTCTGTATATTAAATCTTGGTCCGTCAGCCAACCATTTGACATCCTCGGTACTAACGGAGACCTTCACCTTTTATTTGAACCATGTGAGGAATCGATCGTTGTGTTCTCGTGTGATGGAAAGCTCATCCATAAGTGGATTCTCTTCCCGCAATATCAACTTGTGCTGTTGGATGTATGGATGAACTTCTGCGATGTGTTGCAAGACTGTGAAATGCGCTTTACAGTACATATCAAATTGTGGGCTCATTAGATTTGACCCAATGGTTCCTTTGCCACCAAGTCTGCCCTCATGACGAGATATAGGAACACCAATCGGTTGTCTTTTACCTAGGTAGTCCACGCAGAACTCAATAACCTCTTCAGTCCCATAACCTTCAATAATACTACCCTCAAGCTTCGACCTATTCCTCACGTATGACTTTAATATACCCATGTACCTCTCGAACGGATACATGTAACGCAGGAATGCGGGTCCACAAATCTTAATCTCTCTAACAAGGTGAACAACGAGGTGGACCATGACGTCGAAGAACGACGGGGAAATGCATCTCAAGTCGACAAAGAGTCTGCACCACCTCACTGTAAGTTGTCCAAAGATATCGGGATCAATAACCTTGCATGAAATCGCATTGAAGAAATAGCATAGCTTCGTGATTGCCAACCTGACGTCATCTGGTAGGATATTTCTGATTGCAACAGGGAGCATTTGGGTCATCAAGATATGACAGTCGTGGGACTTCATACCGATCAACTTCAAATCATCCATAGACACAAGCTTCTTAATGTTTGCGGAGTAGCCCGATGGAACTTTAATATCGTGGAGACACTTGCAGAGAACTTTAATATGAACCGACACGGATATTAATCGACCCCCTCGGCTTCCCCGCCAATTTGACCGTTCAAACATGCATATAACTCCTTTCAAATAGCTCCTTTCTGATCATCGGTAGTACTCGGGCAAGGTCTGATCGCGTTCCATTCCTCCGGCAAGGTCTGATCGTGTTTTCTTCTCTGCTACAAGGTCTGACTCCTCCGGCAATGGCAGCAATGGCTCCATTCTTCTCTTTCATATAGCTCTCCATGCATATAGCTCCTTTCTACTCTTTCATGTAGCTCCTTTCTTCTCTGCAAGGTCTGACTTCTCCTTTCGACCGCAGCAATGGTAGCGCCCCCTCCTTCTCCGGCAAGGTCGGACTCCACGGTGGACTCACCGTACGATCCTCCACCGCCGCCGGCAGCGCCGCCTCACTCCGGCGTGGCGCCAGCGCCCCACCTGTCTCCCGTCGTCCCTCCCGGCGCCTCACCCCATCCGGGCGCCTCCAAAGGCAGCAGGAAGCGCCCCAGAGATGACAACAACGACGACGAGGAGGAGGAGGACGACGACTACGAGGGGGACGACGACGACGACGACGACGAGGAGGAGGAGGAGGAGGAGGAGGAGGCGGAGTACTACGCGCCGATCACCATAGGGACCGGCGCGTCGTCTAGATCGGGTTCATCATCGGAGGATGAACCATCACTAGTCCGCGTAGTCTCCAGCGACTCTGGCGACTCTGGCGACTCGGGTGACTCGGGTCACTCGGATGACTCGGTTGACTCGGGTTACTCGGGCGAGTCATGAGTCGTAAATTTAATATATTAGGTGTAATGCTGATCCCTTTATATGTTTACTAATTATAAACAATGGATGTGGTGATATATTGTAATGAAATACAGCTTGTTTAATATATTAGGGTTGTTGGCCTAGTGCAGATGAAGTCTATTCGGCTGCCTTCACACTATTTTGAATCTCTTTTATATTTTTGTGCATTGTATCTTTCTAATGTTCTGTTGTTCCAAGTCAAAATGTTTCATGTCCTATTGATAAAAAAAACAAGTATAATGTGTGGAATGGTATATATATTATTATTATTATCTGCTGCATGCATGCTACTATAATGTTATATATAATTTGCATCACTACATGTGTCTATATAAATTGTCTGAGAGTTGAACCGCGAGTTGGGATTCTAGCAGATCGGTACTGTTCATCGTCCGAAAATACAAGTTTTGCACAAATATAAAAGCATGAATGAAGGGTACAAGAGGTCTGTGTTGGGATTCTAGCAGAGCGGGCTGTGTTGGAGTTTGTTTTTTTCTTCTTCCCTGAAGGGGAAATGTGTGAGTGGAGGATCTCACAAAAACTATGTTTGTAATGAACTGTTCTTGGTTGCACCTAATGGTGTTGCGAAAAAATCATCACAATCGGTTCTGAAAAAGAACTGATTGTGATAACCCCTGTGCTCATCACAATCGGTTTCTTCCCAAAACCGATTATGATAATACCTTCTCATTACAATCGGTTCTGGAAAAGAACTGATTGTGATAACCTCTGTGCTCAGGACAATTGGTTTCTTCCCAAAACCGATTGTGCTAATACCTACTTATTACAATCGGTTTTAGATAAAAATCGATTGTGATAATAAAATTATTATCACAATCGGTTCTTATCTAGAACCGATTGGGATTATTATCGTATCACAATCGGTTCTCTCTCAGAACCGATTGTGATAACCTGTTACCAAGATTTCCAAATGGAATATGCTTATCACAATCGGTTCTGAAGTCAAAAGTTTAGAACCGACACAGATGAAGCGATAGTAATGTGTCATTCTGTAGTAGTGATTGCTAATAAACATAATACACTAAAGGGAAAATTATTTGGACCATACACACGCCCAAAAACTTGTATGTCGATGGCCACCAGACCCCAGAGCCTCATTTCAGAACCCCACACTGTCTAATCACAAGATAATGTACTAAACAATAGCAATAATGGCGTTAAGGGTTAAAGAACATGCATGCATTCCGATTTAACAACCAGAACAGATTTTTGATGAAGCATTGCCACAATAATCACTTCACAACCATGCCATACTGAAACTGTAATAACATTGAGTGGGAACATAATATTGGAATGATAAACTTAGAACATCAAGCAAATACCTACTACACAAACAGCCTTAATGCCCTAACCATCTTGAGCATGCATGCAAAGCAGCATTTCCATTTCTTTCACTGATTGTTAGGGAACAAGTAGCAGTAAAGAATGCAACTGATATCGCTAAGCATGACTCCATACTACACTTGAAAAAAAAAGAATAGTACAGTACCTAAGTATAAAGTGACAGGTAAGGGGGACTTTAGACTTTGATAACAATGTAGTCTCATACACAAGAACATGCTTATCACAGATTGATCAAAGAATAAATAAATCATAGTTGGGCGTGGACACCACAGTACACCACACAGAGCCCCACTATTGAGAATCATGCACATGGATAGACAGTTCAATAGGCATCATGGTGCGTAAGAGTAAAAGCCCTGACTAATAAGCACCAAAGCTAGCAAGAGAAAAGGGGATCAAGAGGGGAATAGCACTTAGCTCGTGGAAAAATGGGAAGGGAAAGAGACGGCAATCTATCTCTCTCCCTACCCTGCCACTCACTCCATCCTTCCTCTGCAACCAAAAAGTACCAGACTTTAGCCAAAATCCTTTTTCCTTCCATAGCATACATAGATAGTAGGTGATATGAGCAAACATATATTGGGCATTTAAATCACCATGAAGAAATTAAGCTATTCAATTTTAATCTGAGTAAAACAGTAAATCGGACATGAATATACATACTTGAAGCACATGCACTACTCACTATCCTCAATAAAATCCTAAGACATATTGGGCACTACTCACTACACACACGCATCTAAATTCAGTATACACAGCTGAACTCCCCAGACTTTATACCATATAATCATAGGAAATTGCACAATAGAAACCAATACATATTTTCTAACAATTAACAACACATTGCATCCACTAAGCCTCGTTACTGATAAGCATACAGAAGCACATTCCCTAAGCCATTTTATCAATTGGACACATCATCACTTAAGCCGGCATACCGATGGCTCATTGAACCAAATCACCGAATACTCACTACTAGGTCACAGAACACCCTCATGCGATGAATTACACATAAAGCTAGCCTAATCATCCAAAGCACCTTAATCATTTCAGAAAGTTGTTTGATCTCAGTTAATAGAAAAAGGGGAGAGGAAGGAGTAGTGCTTAGCTTGCACGGTTGGAGTGAAGGAAGCTCGTCATGGTAGGAATCGAGGAGGACGAGTGCCAACTTTGGGCTGCCCCCGTGCCCCATGGCGCAGGTGTCCAGGAGGGGGGCATATCCTGTGCAATCAACAGTTTGGTGCAATCACCGTGCAATCAAACTAAAAAAAGTTTCAAAAAAATCTGAAAAAAAATCATGGATGTACATCTCAACTTACCCCATCTACATATAAAATTTCATGATCAAATTCGTCATATGCTAGAAGTTACAAAAAAGACAAATTTGTAACAAACTTTTACAGTTCAAATGCACCCCAAATTTGTCTTTTTTGTAACTTCTAGCATATGACGAATTTGATCATGAAATTTTATATGTAGATGGGGTAAGTTGAGATGTACATCCATGATTTTTTTCAGAAATTTTTGAAACTTTTTTTAGTTTGATTGCACGGTGATTGCACCAAACTGTTGATTGCACAGGATATGCCCCCGTCCAGGAGTACATGACCTACAAAAGAAACATGAGAAAGGGGTAAGTAGAGATGAGGGAAAGGGGATGGAAAAATAAAAAAAACTTAGCTCGAAGAACGTTGTCGGGGGCCACCGAATCTAGCGAGGGAGCCAGCCAGGAGCTAAGGGAGCCGAGGCGACGGTGGTACGTGAGGGAGAGAGAGAGGAAGGGGAAGAGCGGATCCGGGTCCAGGCGGCAGCGCCGTGGAGAGAAGAGGTGGCAGCGGTAGCAAGGAGAAAAAGAGAGAGGGCCAAGGGACCAAAGGCCGGTAGAAGCGCTGAGGGCCGAAGATCGGCGTCACTCTGGCGTGGCCGCGAGAGAGAGATGGAGAGAGGAAGGGGGGGGGGAGAGAGAGAGAGAGGTGGCGGTTGGAAAGAAATGAGGGAGGAGAGAGATGAGGGTTGATTAGGGTTAGGTTATGTGTGGGCTGTCGGTCCGGCCAAATGGGCCACTCGGCCGGCTTGGAAAAATGTGAATAAATGAGTGAATAAATGAAAATATACAATAAAATAATATAAATACACATATTTATGTATTTCAATCTGTGCCAAAAATAAAAAGAAAAATAAGATAGGTTAAGAGAACAGTAGAAAATAAATCCAGACTTTATGTTTCTTGTTTTTCTATTTTCTTTTCTCTAAATTAGTTCAATCTTAAATATTAAGATACATGTCTAAAATTACCAACTCTAGCACTAAACAACTAAGACTTGCGCATAAAACTTTAGAACAAAAGCAATATTTACCGTACATAACTAAAATAGGGAATTTCTCTCGTGACCATAGCAAATAACGTTCAAGAACCAGAAAACTAAATATTCATAAAACCTAGAGCAACCTAATTGTTTTTTGTAACTGCATTTAAAATTTAGTAATATTTGACTTATTTTTGTTCCTTGTTGTTATTGCTTTGCAACGAAACACGTGTAGACTCCGACATTCCAAAGACCGCGACTACCGATTCTGACTTGATGACTGAAATCAACAAGCAAGGCAAGCACCCTCCTTTGATCATTTTGATTCCATATTTTACGTTGTCTATTTTGTTTTGTCAAACTATTATGCATGCGTGTATGTTCAGTAAAGATGCTAGTTGTGGGAAATTGGTAGTTAAACCTGAATTGTTGGATTTCCTTAATTAGCCCGGGTTTGGAACAATACGCATAACATCTCAAATTAGTGCTGGAACAACTGAAGAAACACCAGTTTCTAGTCAAAAGATCAAAGTGTTCCTTTGCCCAAAGACAATTGGAGTACTTCGGACACATTATCTCCAATCAGTGTGTGGCCACCGATCCCCTAAAAACACAGGTAATGGTGAATTGGCCATCTCCAGCTATAGTGATAGAACTTATGGTGCTTTTGGGACTCACGGGGTATTACCAAAAATTTGTGTGCAAATACGGAATCATTGTTAAGCTTCTAACAAATTTGTTAAAAAAAAGAAAGCATTCGTCTGGGATGAACATGCAGAGTTACATTTGCCAAGTTAAAACAGGCCATGGCAACTACCCCGGTATTAGCCTTGCCCGATTTCAATAGACCCTTCATTGTCGAGATCGATGCTTGTGATAGGGGCAGTTTTGATGTAGGAAGAACACCCGATAGCTTTTCTAAGCAAAGCACTTGGGGCGGTCCATCAACACCTCTTTTATATATGAGAAAGAATTCCTAGCCTTGACCATGGCTGTAGAACAAGTGGCAGACCTACCCACAACGGGGTGAGTTCATTATCCGGACTGACGATCGCAACTTAAGCTACTTGGAGGAACAACATCTACAATCTGAACTACAGCGGAAGGCAATGACATGGTTGATGGGACTGCAATTCAAAATTGTATATTGCAAAGGAAAAGAGAATGTGGTGGCGGATGCTCTCTCATGCGTTGGACACCTCATGGGGTTGCAAACAACTTCTGAAGTCCGTCCAGTCCGGATTCATGAAGTGCACAATTCATATGTGACTGACGATGATATACAAAGTAGACTGGCACAGCTAGCTTCCTGAAAAAGGCAATGAGCTAGTTAGTGGATTGATCATGAACTGAGGTCTCATTTGGATCGGCAGTAATTTTGCTTTGCAAACCAAGCTGGTGGATGCATTTCATGCTAGTGCGGTGGGTGGACATTCTGGGATTCAAGCAACGTATTAGCGCTTAAAAAGGTTGTTCTACTGGGAAGGAATGAAACAGTCTGTTGAGAGATTTGTTAAGTAGTGTGGAGTGTGTCAGCATGCGAAAAGAGAGCACATGAACTCGGCTGGTTTACTGCAGCCTCTACCTATTCATTCGAGGGCATGGTAAGTCATAACAATGGACTTCATAGAAGGACTGCCGAAATCAGAAGGGTATGATGTCATTATGGTGGTAGTGGATCGATTCTCTAAATACGCTCATTTCTTTCCTTTACGACATCCATGTACTGCTCATAAGGTGGCTCAAGTGTTATTGGACCAAGTGCTCAAGTTTCATGGGGTACCCAGCTCCATTGTGTCTGACCAGGACAAAGTATTCACTATCAAAATTTGAAAAGAATTATTCAAGATGATGGAAACAAAGCTTCAGTACAGTACCGCTTACCATCCACAAACAGATGGGCAGAGCGAAAGGGTAAACCAATGTGTGGAAATGTACCTTCGGTGTGTTGTTCATGATTCCCCGACAAAATGGAAAAGTTGGCTGCCAACAACGGAGTTTTGGTATAACACTAATTTTCACACATCACTGGGTTGTTCTCCATTCAAAAATATTATATGGACATGAGCCAAACTATGGGGCAATCCCTAAGGTGGCCGAACTGGAGCAATAACCAGGGGAGAATTGGAGCAGCTGCATATAGGTTGGACTTTCCAGCAGACGCCCACATCCACCCAGTTTTCCATGTCTCACAGTTGAAGGCCTTCACTCTGGATTACACACCTGTGTTCACAGTGCTACCGTAAATTGCGGAATTGGACTTAGCAGCTCCAGAGCTAGAAGAAATTCTAGAGCGTCGTCTGGTAAAGAAAGGGAATGTTGCAATTCTTCAAGGCTTAATCAAATGGTCAAACATTCCTGTGAAGGCAGCTACCTGGGAGGATCTCAACGTGTTGAGCAAGTGTTTTATGGAGTCAATTACTTGGGGACAAGCCAATTCTGCGGACGGGATAGGGTTATGAGGGAGACTAGAACCACTTAAGTTGGCTCTGCAGAATAGATTATTCAGGCCGGCAAATGGTTGGAGGGAGTTTTTCTTCAGAGCAGAGTCGCATGCGTCTCGGTTGGGGAACAGTTTAAGTGTTGGGGTCTTTCAGAGTAGTGTTGCTAAAGTATGGCCCACTTGTAAGGATAAGGGGGTTGGCTTTAAAAGGGATAGACCTTTGTACTGCGAAGAAGAGAAAATATAATAAAGTTTCGCCCTGCGCCTTTATTTCGGAAAAATTGGTATTCTATACAACATCTCACCCGTATTTACAAATGTACACAACATATTTGACTATTTACAGAAATCTCGACTTTACCCGAAATCACTAAATTCCTGTAACCTTTCCCGAAATTATAAATTTTGTTTTTGGAGTATTTGAAAACGCGAATTTCGGGAATACCCAAAATCGAAAATAGCAATTTCGGGTATGAGGTAGCAGGGCCATACCCGAAAATGCCAATTTTGGGTATGAGGTGGCAGGGCCATACCCGAAAATGCCAATTTCGGGTATGAGGTGGCAGGGCCTTTTTTTTTTGCTTTCGTTGGTTCTTTTGTCCGATGCATGCGCTGGTTCTTTTGCTCCTTGGATGCTTGGCCGCATGCATTGGATTCGGTCACTGCTTGGCTTGGCTGGCTCTTTTGCTTCACATGCATGCGCTGGTTACTCCTTTGCTTCACATGCAAGCGATTCCCTGACCGAAAGAGCAAACAACGTCAATCAATAAAACCATAAACTACGGCTTTTGTCTTTCATCACTTGAGCTTATAACCTGAGCTTCCTGCGCTTCATTTGGGTGCTTCGTCATTTGAGCAGAGCGTCCATCCTTCGTTCGTTCCCGAGAGAAGAGAGCTCTTCAGTGCTTAGTTCGTTCCCGAGAGAAGAGAGCTCTTCCGTGCTTCGTTCAGCCCCGAGATAGTAGAGCGTACAGACGAGAGATCTGTTTGTTGCTGTTCATATTTTGTTGAATTTTTGTGGAAGTGAAATTTTAGTCACTTATTTCATTCGTGTTTTTATTTTGCAGGTATTCTTCGGGTATATTTAATGGTACATTGTTTGAGCTTCATTGATCTTTGGTAGCATCGAGAAGGTTAGTTACTAATCTTTGTGAGCAATAGTATATTATGGACAATGTAGTGTTAGGTTAGAGTTAAGAATTCAGATTTGTGCAATTTATTAATGTTGTAGGCAGTGCAGCGTAGTTTAAAGTTAGGGTTAGTTACTATGACAGTAGTAGAAAACATTACTACCATGATTAGCAAAATTAGTACAATGGTGTTAGCACTAATTAGCAACATTAGTATGATGGTGTTTGCAATAATGAGTAGGACGGGATTAGCAATAATTAGTAATACTGTGTATGTTTTTGTACTACATGTGGCGAGAAGATAGTCCGCTGCAAAAATAACTTGTGGGAAGAAACGTCTTCTTGTGCTACGTTTGTACTACCATAAAAGGTATGTTTTCTTAAGGGCAGTAGCATAAAATATAATTTGTGTGGTAAATTTGTGCTATTTACCATTGTTGTGGACAGTGTAGTGTAGTGTAGTGTTAGTTTCGGGTTAATTGTTGGGACGGTAATAGGAAACATTAGTACCATGCTATTAGAAAATATTAGGACAATGTTAGCTAAAATGAGCACCGTGATAATATCAAAATTTGGTGGCACCATAGTAGCATTAATTAGGACATCGATACTAGCTAAAATAAAATGAGTAGCACGGTATCAGCAAAATATAGTGACACCATAATAGCAATAATCAGTACGTCGAAAATTTTAGAAATGAGATGAAAAATTATAGGTAGAAATAGGGTCCTGTTCCTCCATATTTTAGCTAAAATGAGCACCGTGATAATATCAAAATTTGGTGGCACCATAGTAGCATTAATTAGTACATCGATATTAGCACAATGCTAGCTAAAATAAAATGAGTAGCACGGTATCAGCAAAATATAGTGACACCATAATAGCAATAATCAGTACGTCAAAAATTTTAGAAATGAGATGAAAAATTTTAGGAATAGGGTCCTGTTCTTCCATATTTTAGCTAAAATGAGCACCGTGATAATATCAAAATTTTGTGGCACCATAGTAACATTAATTAGTACATCGATATTAGCACAGTGCTAGCTAAAATAAAATGAGTAGCACGGTATCAGCCAAATATAGTGACAGCATAATAGCAATAATCAGTACGTCGAAAATTTTACAAATGAGATGAAAAATTTTAGGTAGGAATAGGGTCTTGTTCTTCCATATTTTAGCTAAAATGAGCACCGTAATAATATCAAAATTTGGTGGCACCATAGTAGCATTAATTAGTACATCGATATTAGCACAGTGCTAGCTAAAATAAATGAGTAGCACGGTATCAGCAAAATATAGTGACACCATAATAGCAATAATCAGTACGTCGAAAATTTTAGAAATGAGATGAAAAATTTTAGGTAGGAATAGGGTCCTGTTCTTCCATATTTTAGTAGAAATGAGATGAAAATTTTAGAAATGAGATGAAAAATTATAATGGTATTTAATTAAGTGTTGTTGAACAATTATGAAATTGTGTTGGTATGGTAATGTTGCATAAAATGTTTGTTCTTTTACGTGTATTAGCATGAAATATAAGATTAGCACATTTTCCCTCCCCTCACTCCAATGAAATGTTCGAACAGCGGTGGGAACAAGGTCAAAAGAGCTATGAAATCTTGCCTAGATTATTTGAGATTTTCAGTACAACTTTCCAACTGAGTTAGCCTGGTTCTGTAAAAATTTTGAAGTGAAATTAGCCTATATTTAATTTAATAAAATCGACAACAAAGACAAGGTCCAATTTCATATTTCCGGTTTTCGATTTATAAGAGGGGTAAAAAAGTCTTAATAATTATTGAAAATTTTTGAGAGAGGTTATGAAGACAATACTAAGTTCCAATAAAATTCTGAAGTCAGAAGGATAAGTATTTTTCTTGTAGAAATTATTTTAGTACAAATCTCAGATTTTTCGAAAACGTTTCTTTTAATATCTAAGGGTATTAAAACACATTTTTTTTCTGAAATTTTTACCAAAGGTAGACAGTGTTAGGTAGAGTAATTAGTAAAAATTTTAGCTCTGGACAAGGTAGCAAACTTTGGAATAAATTCTGACATTGCTGTCTTTTCACATGTTTTTAAAGAAATTTACTTTGTGTAAATTTGTAAATTACTTTTCACTGAAGTATAAGCTTTTCACAGCTCATAATACGAGATCATGTGCATTAACATGAAATATGAAATATGACTTCCATGAAAAGTTCGAATGATATTTCGTGAAATGTTATCGGAGAAATATTTTGTGTTTAGTAACTTTCAATATTATGTGTGTGCGACAGACGGACATGCCTTTCAAAATTTATTTAGGAACGCCCGTAGTGTTGCATGGGAGATTCGTGAGCATTGACAATCGCTCGCACGTAGATAGCAGTATAGCCACCCCGAATGAACTGTGGGAGCTGAAATCACATGTCCTCGCTCTGTTCGGTGCGAACCCTGAGACGCACAGAGTTCGTCTAGAAGGGGTTCGCCCACGATTGGTCCCCAACACCTCGACATTTGTGCACACGCTCTTCCCGTTACGGAGCGAAAGCGCGTGGGCTTTGTATGTCCACAAAGCGGGTGGAGAGAATTTCGAGGTAGGAGTGTGCGTGGAGATATTGCCACGGCACGATGCTGGAGCGGTGGCATCTACCTCCGAAGCAGTAGAACATGGGATATCGCGCACACCACCCGAACCAGACATTGTGGAGGAGGGGACATCAGGGGGAGGGGAAGAAGAAGCCGAGACAGGGGAGGTTGATGGGGGAATGCATGGATAATGAAGACGGCGGAAGCGGGGATGAAGAAGCGGCGGAGAATGATGACCCAAGACCGGTTGTACAGTACTTCCAGGGCATGGGTCTGCTGAATTGTACCATGGCGGATTACAGTAAGATATCCGCATCGCAGTACGCCCAGAACGATGTCCAAATTGGACAAGTGTTCGCTAACAAGTTGGAGGCCATTCACTTTCTTAGCAACTATGCCGTCGTGACAAGACGGGAGCACACTCTTCACCGTTCGGACAGGACGTCGTATGAGGTTAGGTGCAAGAAGTATCCGGATTGTCCCTTCTTTGTGCGAGCTCTGAAGCCCAAGCACGAAGACCACTTTGAGATACGTACATACATGCCTCATACGTGCACAGAGGAGTCCATAAGGAACATGAGCGGACTTGTGGACGCGAGGTTCATAGCCCAACTCCTGCTGACCGTCATTGGAAGCGACATAGAGATGACTCCCCGTAAAATTATGGAGGAGGTGCAGAGTAGAAATGGGATGGTCATCACGTATCATACGGCTTGGAGAGCGAAGCAGAAGGCATTGAAGATGTTGTTCGGGGGTTTCGAGGAGTCTTTCAACTATGCCCCTAGGTTGCTACGGAAGATAGCCATGACGAACCCGGGCACACAGTTCGCAGTGGCTAATGAGCCCGTCATGCTGGAAGACGGGTCCTTCAGCCCGATGGACCGGTACCTCTTTAGGGTATTCTGGTCATTCGGGCAATGCATCGAAGCTTTCAGGCACTGCAGGCCAGTGCTATGCGTGGACGGGACATTCCTGAGTGGGAAGTTCCACAGACGCCGCTAATCGCTTCGCTGCAGATGCAAATAACCAGATCTTCCCGGTGGCGTTCGCTCTCGTGGAGAGCGAGAACAATGATAGTTGGTTGTGGTTTCTGACTCTACTGAAGGGCCGGGTCGTCGGTCCCCGGGAGCGCGTGTGCGTTGTCTCGGACCGGAACAAAGGCCTTCTCCACGCGTTAGATGTCCTGCACGACAGCACTTCCTCCGCGACGAGCTAGCCCGATGTCGAGAGAAGATGGTGCATGCGCCACCTTGGCGCGAACCTGTACACAAGGTACAAGAACAAGGCGTTGGTGAAGAGATTCAAAGCTATGTGCTTGCAGAACTAACAACACAAGTTCAACGCGATATGGATGCAGCTGAACGAGACCACACAGAAGATGATGGAGGACGACCAATCCCAGCAACAGCAACTCCTTTCGCAAATGGTGGGAGGCCAGACTGTGTATTCTAGAACTCGGCCCAACTTCATCCAGTGGATCGCAGGGAAGCCAGCGGAGCGGTGGGCGCTACTCCACGACACGAACGGAGCGAGGTATAGACGAACCATAGATTAGCGCAGATCATCTCACCTCCTTGTTTTAACTTCCATAGAAGCTAACGTACACCATGACAGGTACAACGTCATGACAACGAACATAGCGGAGGCGTTTAACAACGTACTGAAGGGTGTGCGCGCCCTCCCGTTGTGTTCAATCATTGAGCTCACGTTCTACCGGGCGGCTGATTACTTCCGAGATCGTGGAAATGTGGCCGAGGCGTGCGTCACCACGTACGCACCCAGAGTGGAGAAGATGCTCGCGGAGAGGCGGAGGAAGGCGCACTTCCACCGCACAAGGATTTATGACCTGGGGATGAATAAATTTGAGGTCATGTGCAAGCGCAAACATGCATCCGGGTATCTCGCGGGGGACACCGTGCAGCAATGTCAGCTAGGGGCCGAGGAAGTCTCGTGCACGTGCAACAAGCCAAAGCTTCAGCACATTCCGTGCTCCCATGTGTTGGCGGCATGTCGCGATATGGGTGGAAACGATGCATCACAGTACATCTCGCCTTACTACACCGCGCATGCTTTGAAGAACACGTGGCGTCCGAAGATGAGTTCGTTCTCAATTGGAGAGAACTACAAGCTCATGGAAGGCCCAACCTGGAAACCATATCCCGCGAGTAGGCGCACACAGCAAGGTAGGCCAAGGGCCAGATTGCAAGGTGACATGGACGCGGCTGATGCGGTGGACGGTTTGCGAAAGTGTAAAATATGCAGACAACCCGGACACGACCGTAGGAGGTGCCCCAATGCACCCAGTACGTATTCGTCTCCCCTGGATTATGTGTAATTTGGAGCTATCGAAATGTATTTGTAATTGGGAGCTATCAAAACGTAGTCGTCTCCCCTGCTATGTTACGTTGCTTTTGAACTTGTATTTGTAATTTGGAGCTATCGAAATGTATCTGTAATTGTCGGGAATGCACGTATGATGCTTCAAGCTTGTGTAAATGTACTTTGATGTCATGTATCATTTGTTTCAACAGTGCGTGATGGCGGACAATGCACTTCCAGAGCTTCTCCGTGAGTCAGTAGATGCCCCACATCGTGCGAGGGCCATTTCTGCTGGAGCTATGGTAAGATGCATTACTATATTACCCGCAATTAATTTGTTCAGATATAACTAACCAACTTGTTATTAATCTTTCAGTTGCCCCCTCTCTTCTGTCGGTCGTTGCACAAGTTGAAGAAGTTGGATTATCGATTCCACTATCGACTAGGTCGTGCGGGTCTACTACCATTTGCACTTCTCATGGATGGGGCTCAGCTCGGAGGAGGGCAGACCACACCCATGCCTGGCATCGATCGTGCGCTTCTTACTGGTCTCGTGGACCGATGGCGGCCGAAGACACACACATTTCACCTACCGTTTGGTGAGATGTCCATTACGTTGAGGGATGTGGCCATGCTAACTGGCCTGCCCATCAGGGGACAGCCGTTGGTTCTTCGTCGCTCCAGCAGGCAGCACTGGTAGCACTATATAACGGGAAGGTATTACAAACACTAGTTGTTTTATGTTCGTAATGTGCATGCTATTATGAAATCTCTTAATCCGGAGTTCACGCAGGTTTGGTGTCCCGCATTTAACGAAGGAAAATGGGGTGTCCATGACCTGGTTGCATACATTGCAGAGTACAACCCCGCCCACCGATGCCGATTTAAGATACAAAGGTCGCGCCACTACGAGGTCTACCTGCACTACTTGGCCGGGTGGTGTGATGTTCACGTCCACCGCAGGAGACCTGATCTTCCCGCACATTGTGTCGATTGCTCGTCAGTTGGCCGGTGAGCTTGATGACATCCCGGCCTACAGCTGGGGATCTGCGGTCCTGGCGGACACGAATCGTGGATTGTGCGATGCATGCCATTGCCTGACTTACAGGGGCACTATTACTGGATGCCTGCAACTCCTTCAGATGTGGAGTTGGGAGTACCTTCCGATCTCTTGGCCAGAGATCCGTATTCAATATTACCCTGTTGCCGCTTCACGATGCCATGCCGATACCAATCGGCCTACAATGGGGTACCGTTGGATGCACGCACGACTTCGATGGTCGCCGAACGGTGACCACTGGAGCTACACGCGTGTTGTCGCCGATCTAGACTCATCGACCGCGACACATGTGAACTGGGATCCTTGGTCTCCGCAAAGAGCCGCAGAGATTGCGACGGACGCCCAAATATCCAGCTGGTGCACGGTGGACTACCCCCTGTGGATGACCACATGCTTCCTGCTCTACATGAACGCCGTAGAGGTGTACTCGCCTGAACGGATCCAGAGGCAGTTCGATTTCCGCCAGATAGTCCCCGTTCCACCACCGCGGGACGCTGGGAGATCTCACGGGTATGCATTTACTTATTTTCAATATGTGCCCTATCTATGCAAATTTGACAATGTAACGTCCGTGCATTTGTAGGAGAAGCGCGAAGGGCAGTGCGGCCGCAGTGGACTGGAGCAACGTCCATGCCACCCACATTACGCGGTGGAACGATAGTGCATTTCAGGAGGTTGTCTTACCCTCTGTGCCATACGACTCCCAGGAATATGACAACTACCTGACATGGTACCGTCCGCGCACCCGCGCCACATTGCTCAGCAACGAGGTCGACGAACGAGCAATGGCCTATCCTGAGGACCGATCTCGACAAGTCCACATTTTGGTACTAAATATAGTGCAATAATGTCCTCAGTAAATTTCTTAACCCTCTGATTCTAATACCCCAGTAATGCTATGCAGACGCAGGAGGCATCCGAGCTGTATACCGAAGCGGATCGACTTGCGGGGCAAAGTGAAGGCACCTCTGGCTCCTCATCAGCAACAAATCACATGAGAAGGTACCTTGCATCCAGGGGGGCACGAATCATGTCCGCTATCCGTGGCCTTGGAGGATGGTCACGGACACACGGCCGCAGCTACAGCTCATCTCCCATGGAACCTGCCACTAGCTCACATCCGAGGCGATCCTGCACCATCCGTCTGGCTCCACCGCCGAGGGAGCCGATGTCGCCGACGTGCATCCATGTCCCATGCACCGAGCCATTCATCGCGACGTCATGCCGCCCCACTCTGGCACGGGCTGACGAAAGACCGGGTCCTTCACATCATGAGGACATGCCCGGTCCTTCCAGTCGTCACCCTCCCACAGGTATGCCCCATGTATCAGAGGCCTTTGGGGCAGAGGTCACTTCCACACCACAATGGAGCGGGCCTAAAGTTTTTGACGAGGACTTCTTCAATGCGCCTACCTTCACTGGCCTATTAGGCATGCAGCTACAGGGGCCTCCGCACCAGGCGGGGACCTCACAAACATCGACATACGTACGCCATACAGCTCCCTTAGGGCCTGTTGATCCACGTGAGTGGTTCAACGCGATCTCCACGAGCGGAGGAGGATACTCCATCGCAACGGGCCCCCCTCCCCAAGACGAGGATTTGGATGTACCAGCAGGCACGGGGAGGTTGGGTCCGTCACAAGCCGCGGGACAAAGGGAGATACATCCACCAGTGGTGTTTAGCCCTGAGGATTTGATCAGAAGGCAAGCTCAACGGCGGAGAGGGAGACAGTGACGCTTCAAGCTTATCGGTTTGTTCGCAATGGCGGAGAGGGAGACGGTGACGCGTCAAGGCTATAGTTGCATTATTGGATTTTCAATGTAATGTTTCATTGTAATGTTTCACTCTAATGTTTTATTATATGGCAGATTCTGCTCCGATGTTTCAATCTAATGTTTCACTCTAGTGTTTCACTCTAATGTTTTCATATATGCCAGTTTGTGCTCCGTTTGTTTGTCTATTCTTTGTAGGAACCTTGAAGTCGACATGAATGGATGGGAGTGGTGGCACGGTCACGTTTTGCATTAGCACAGTTTCATACTAACTAATTGCTTGTAATGTTATTGAGTTTATATCTTGTAATTAATCTGTGGTACTTGCATGTAATAAGTTGGGCCATGATGGTTAGTTCATACCATGACCCATGTTTGTGATTGGTTGGTTTTCTTAAGTTTCAATCTTATTGTCGTATTAAATGTTGTATTTTGTCTGTTGAGTGGATGTCCTAGTTTCAGGGGAGGTGCTGCCGAAATTTCTAGTAAAAGTTAGCGTTGGCAATAGCACTTAGGGTTATTGTGGCAGTATATTTGTGTAGCAAAGAAAGGTAGTCCATATATCGGACGGAGCGGACTTGCTCATCGATATAAGGACTACGATATCCATAACAAATATGTCATGGACACCTCTCCTTGCATGTAATAGGAGCTCTTGAAATACCCCTAATTATCATAGTGACGGCCGAACCGTGACGACGATGGGTTTTCGGACGCCCGTGAAAAGTAATGTTCGAACCTATTTGTTGGGTCGGACGGAGCAGACTTGCTCATCGATATATGGACTACCATATCCATAACAAATATCTCATGGACACCTCTCCTTGCATGTAATACGAGCTCTTGCAATACCCCTAATTATCATAGTGACAGCCCAAGCGTGACGACGAAGGGTTTTCGTGAGTCTGAAACAAGAATGTTCAAGTCGTATGTTGGCCTGGCCGGGCTTAACTTGCTCATCTATATATGGACTACCGTATCCAGAACAAATATCTCATGGACACCTCTCCTTGCATGCAATACGAACTCGTGCAATACCCCTAATTATCATAGTCGCGGCCGAACCATGACGACGAAGGGTTTTCGGCCGGCCGTAAACAGTAATGTTCGAAGCTATTTTTTGGGTCGGACGGAGTGGACCTGCTCATCGATATACGAATCACCATATCCAGAAGAAATATCTCATTGACACCTTTCCTTGCATGTAATACGAACTCGCGCAATACCCCTAATTATCATAGTCGCGGCCGAACCATGACGACGAAGGGTTTTCGGCCGCCCGTAAACAGTAATGTTCGAAGCTATTTTTTGGGTCGGACGGAGCGGACCTGCTCGTCGATATACGAACCACCATATCCAGAAGAAATATCTCACGGACACCTTTCCTTGCATGTAATACGAACTCGCGCAATACCCCTAATTGTCATAGTTGCGGCCGAACCATGACGACGAAGGGTTTTCGGCCGCCCGTAAACAGTAATGTTCGAAGCTACTTTTTGGGTCGGACGGAGCAGACTTGCTCATCCATATATGGACCACCATATGCAGAAGAAATGTGTCATGTACTCCTTTCGTTGCATGTAATACGAACTCGCGCAAGACCCTAATTATCATAGTCGCGGTACGCAGTCGCAAAATATGATATGACAGAAGGCTGAAAAAGTTGATATGACAGAAGGCTCATGGACACCCGTATTTACCATATTCGCGGATGAAGGCTGCAAAATCTGATATGACAGAAGGCTGAAAAAGTTGATATGACAGCAGAGGTGGTGGTAGGTAGTCTACCGGGGGGGCAGCACAGGTGGTGGTACGTAGTCTGCCGGGAGGGGGGCCAGCAGAGGTGGCGGTACGTAGTCTGCGAGTCAGTGTACCAGAGATGACATCAGCTTCGTCATGGGGCGGCCCTGCTCAAGCAAGCAAAGGAGGCACTGCTAGCCCAGGAGAGGGTGAATGGGGCGGCCCTGCTCAAGCAAGCAAAGGAGGCCAAGGCGGCGCAGGAGGAGGCGGTGGGGGAGCTACGCCGCACGCTGCACAACCTCACCGTCATGCTCGGCCCAGCTTACCAGCGCATGGCGAGATGCCTAGGGCCGCTAGGGGTGGACCTTCGCGAGCCGCTAGGCGATGGGAGAGGCCGCCGGGATATGTCCCCTATCTACATCGATCGGACTTTTGGGCAGCACGTTAAAAAACATGTTGGAAGTTATTTTTTGGGGCGAATGTAGCAGATTTGCTATTTAGTATACGGACTACCATATTCTGTAAAAATATCTCAGTTACTACCCTGTTTGCATATAAATTCTCAACCCCGAATTACCCTAAGTATTATAGTCGCGCACAAACCCTAACGATGAAGGCTTTTCGGCGGCCCGTAAAAAAGCATGTTCGAAGTTATTTTTTGGGGTGAATGTAGCAGATTTGCTATTTGGTATACGGACTACCATATTCTGTAAAAATATCTCAGTTACAACTCTGTTTGCATATAAATTCTCAACCCCGAATTACCCTAAGTATTATAGCCGCGCACAAACCCTAACGATGAAGGCTTTTGGGCATCCCGTAAAAAAGCATGTTCGAAGTTATTTTTTGGGGCAAATGTAGCAGATTTGCTATTTGGTATACGGACTACCATATTCTGTAAAAATATCTCAGTTACAACTCTTTTTGCATATAAATTCTCAACCCCGAATTACCCTAAGTATTATAGCCGCGCACAAACCCTAACGATGAAGGCTTTTCGGCGGCCCGTAAAAAAGCATGTTCGAAGTTATTTTTTGGGGCGAATGTTGCAGATTTGCTATTTGGTATACGGACTACCATATTCTGTAAACATATCTCGCTTACAACTCAGTTTGCATATAAATTCTCAACCCCGAATTACCCTAAGTATTATAGCCGCGCACAAACCCTAACGATGAAGGCTTTTGGGCCGCCCGTAAAAAAGCATGTTCGAAGTTATTTTTGGGGCGAATGTAGCAGATTTGCTATTTGGTATACGGACTACCATATTCTGTAAAAATATCTCAGTTACAACTCTGTTTGCATATAAATTCTCAACCCCGAATTACCCTAAGTATTATAGTCGCGCGCGAACCCTAACGATGAAGGCTTTTGGGCGGCGTAAAAAGCATGTTCAAGTTATTTTAAAGGCGAATGTAGCAGATTTGCTATTTGGTATACGGATTACCATATTCTGTAAACATATCTCAGTTACGACTCTCGTTACATCTAATATGTACTCGCGCAATACCCCTCATTATCATAGCCGCGACCAAACCATGACGATGAAGGTTTTTCTACCCGCATAAAATCATACGCCTCGTGGCAGGAGGCTGAAAAAGAAGATATGACAGATGGCTGGAAAAGATGATATGACTAAAGGCTGGAAAAGGTGATATGACACAAGGCTCCTAACCAGAGGGGACGTTCAAACAGTAGTGATTATTACGAACAACAAAAACAAACAACAAGCTGCCACGGGGCGCTTTCCGATCTCGGCCCCTCCCCTCCCTCGCTAATGTGCTGCCAATTGTTGGTCGCCACCGCCAGCCAAGATGCACCGCAGATTCGCTCACTAGGCCCCCACAGCGCGTTGCAAAGGCTGGCACGTGCCACTCTCCTGTCCCGGCCCCTCGCCTCGCACGCTAATGTCTTTGTCACTGGGCCACTCCTAGGCTCTTGCCATTTCTGACTAAGCTATAGCCAGGGTCGATTCCTCCCAAAGACCAAATTGCATTATTGCCGTCCTATCGAGTCTAATCGAACCACCGAAAGCAAAGGCCATGTCTCGCATGGATGTTCGCAGATGCATGCATTTGTCTGGCTATTAATTAAGAATGCGAGGAGTTCGACAACCCCAAGAGGAAACGTTGAGCATGTAGGTCTCTCAGGCGATTTGGACAACACGTTGAAAAAGCTGCAAAATCTCGAATTGACATCACACTGCCACCAGCTCTATCAGGCCACTTGGACACCAAGCTACCAGCCAAACCCCCCCAGCGCACTGTAAACGCTGCCATGTGGCGCTTTCCTGTCCCGGCGCCTCGCCTCGCACGCTAATGTGCCGCAAGCTGCTGGCCAATGCCAGATGCAGCGAAGCTAAAGCCTGGACCCCCACCGCGCACTTCAAACGCTCCCACGTGCCGCTTTCCTGTCTTGGCCCCTCGCTACGAGCGCTGATGTGCCGCCAACTGGCTCGTTTCTCCCTCGCGCCCTCGCTATAAATTACAAGGCCGCATGTATTTCTATCAGGCAATCGTGAGCCATTGTTTCGAGGTCATCAAGCTGTGAGTGAGTTGAGAAAATCCACAACGTAGAGAGTAGAACTGGTGGTTTAGCTTTCCTTTTTCCAATATTTGATTCCGGCTTCGTGTTTCACAGGTATTATTTACGAAACTTATTTACGCCAGCGAAGCTACATTGTTGTGTTGTTGGGTTAGTGAAGTACAAGGGATATTGATTGGTTCTTGGGGGCTTTGAGGCCATCTATTTATTTTTTATATTTTTGTCCGAAGAAATATTCCAGTTATGCTTGAATCCTACTCTTTTAGGCTGAAATATAATTGCTACCAATGTGTAGATGGACAAGGATCCAGAGCGGCTCAAGAAAGGCTTGGCCTGGACAATAAAAGAAATAGATGGTATCGCAGCTGACCTGAATAAAATTGCAAAAGACAACTTTAGTCCTGGTACAAGTTCAAGTGCCAACGAATTCAACAGCTTTGTGACTGACATCGAAGCTATAGCTAGTAGCCTCGAAATGGTTGCCATACAGTCGAACGAGTTACTACAATCAGACCCCCCACAGCCAGAACATCCGAACCTTCAAGCCATAGCTCGCAACCGTCCGCAGGTTGCCACAGAAGAGGACATCGAAGATGCAGACCCAGACTTGTGTCTTCCATGTGACTACCAGAGTGATGAGGAGGGCAAACGCGATCACCGGGCGATACTTAGAAGATGAGGGTATTGATATAGATAGTGATGATTCTGGATCGTTGTAATCCTGTATCGCTAGAGTCGTTGAAATAATATGTATTAGTGAGGCACCCGTCATGTACGTTGGTAAGGCTTCGTATTCCACCGTTGTTTTTCCCGCGTTGTAATGTTATGTTGTAACTTATCCATTTCAACGCTGTATTTTATGCCTTTAATATGATTTGTCGTTACCATACCTCTTAATATATGGACCATCATGTTATGCAAAAATATTTCATATACACCTTTCTTTCCATGTAAATTATAAATCCGGAATAACCCTGAGTATCACAAGCTGCACGACCTGTCACCCGCAAACAAAGCTGCACGACCAGTCACCCTCAATCAAAGCGTCACATATGTTAACTATTATTTTTTTGAAGAATGGACCAGATTTGCTCTATGATATACGGACTACCATATTGTACAAAAATATTTCATTTACACCTTTCTTTACAAGTAAATTGTAGTAGCGCAATAACCCTAAGTATCATAGCCGAGAACCACCTTTTTGCAAAACGAGGGTGGGAGCGAGGAAAACGAGAGGGTGAATCATAAGTAAGATGTCACTACGAAAAATAAGTTGGACCACACTCTTTATCACGACTTAAAACTTAAAGGAGTACAACGAACAATGAAAATAATAGTTACAACTAGACATCTACTCAGTGCATCGAGGCCACTTCCCCTTCTCCCATGCCTCTTAATATATGGACCATTATGTTCTGCAAAAATATTTCATATACACATTTCTTTCCATGTAAATTATAATTGTGGAATAACCCTAAGTATCACAAGCTGCACGACCTGTCACCCGCAAACAAAGCTGCACGACCTGTCACCCTCAATCAAAGCTGCACGACCTGTCACCTGCAATGAAAGCTGTATAAAGCATTCTGGCTGACTATGGGAGGGATTCCCTGTCTAAAGTTGTGGCCATAGCCAGCCTCATGTCCCATCACATGCAAAGTTGCAGAGGAATCCGATGCTAGCGGATTTCAACTTCTCTTAAGTCCGCCACTCTCTCGTATGGCTGACTATTTAATTCCCAGTGGTCGCCTACTAATAATCACACCAACCAGGCAAGCAAGCTTCGGGCCAATCGGAGGGAAGACGAAACACGGAGCACAAGTCCGCCAGCTAGCCAACCAGTGCCAATGCAGTACCCCTCGCCCCCAAGGCACAGCCTTCTCGAAGACATCCCCGAAGGCATGCAGGTCCCCATGTGCTTATGCGGGGATCCTTGCCGGTTCTAAAAGTCTTTAGACAACTCGTACACCTACGGTATGAGGTATTGGAGCTGCTGCAACTACGACTCCGAGCCAACGCTGGAGACGCGGATGCGACGGAAAAGCCCGGTAAGTTTGTACTCGCATTTGATGTTACATCAAACCGTGCAAACTTTAATACTGTAATACCATCTGTTGTCACCAATCGCAGCCTCCATTGTGCGAGTTCATCAAATTCTACGATGCGGAGCAGACTCCTGAGATGGAGAGGATGCGGAATTGGGAATACTCGCATCGTAGAGCTATGGTAGAATAGCAGTGGCGTGAGCAGGACGAGGAGGAGAAGCGCACGAAACATCACGAAGAAATGTGTGCAAAGAGGGAGGCCGAAAGGCAGCGGCTTGCGGTAGAGCGGGAGGCCGAGCGTGAGAGGAAGCGTGAGAGGGCGGCTAGGGCCAGGGCGGCAGGCACCGATGGGTTGCACAAGGGGAAATATCCCCGGTGCACTCAGTAGTGTACCAGAAGGGCCCTTGTTTCGTTTACCTAAGGCATGTTAAACTTTAAGCCATTATTGCCGCCCATCTGTGTCGGGACCCGAATTTGCAAATCCGGACCCTCTGTGTATTCAGCACTAGTCCAGGAACGCGCTAGTGCACACAGTCTTAACATCGGTAAATATCACAATCATACCACTCGATACTAATAAAGTACTTTAATTAAATAGTCAAACTGGTTGCTCGACCTTATGGTCAAGTTACAATTATACGCCACGCAGGGCGAAACTTATTAAGAGAGAAATAATAGCAGCGGAAAATAAGATAACTTCGTGGCGCCATCCAGTATACCACAGGCAACTGACTGGGCTCGCTCCCTAAGTAGACGGTTCCTCTTGGAGCTCCTCCTCCAAAGCTGGTGTAGTCTCCTCTTCAACTGGTGTTGTATTGTGGCAAGGGTGAGTACTTGGTACTCAGCAAGTCATGCATGTAATGCAGCTAATATACTACATGCATGGCTTAATACAAAGGAATATCTCAAGGTATATTTGCGAAAGCGCATTTGACAATTATCATAAGTAGATTCGAAAGCAGTAGAAACAAGTAAAGCATAACCAACTTTTCAAGGAGTTTAATAAACATCTTTCCCATCCTAATCCACATTTTTATCAACATCATTATTTAACCAAACCCAACCTTTCAAGTCCAAGTTATTTTCGAGAAAGTCTAACCCTTGACTGTAATTCCCGAGCGATGTCCAATACCGTGGACACGGCTATTCGAATAGATTTTACACTCTGCAGAGGTTATGCACTTTACCCACAAGATACAGTCAAACACCACAAAGGCGAGTTCCCGTAACAAAGTCTTTCGGAAACTTCTAATAATACAAGTGGTCCTCCCCGGTTGTTGCACACTAACCCTTCCCTTAGCTAAGGCGAAGTTTAGGCCAACCAACCGTTAGATGGGTACCTGGCCGCAGCCCCGGTACGCTCCCCCGTACAACTTACACAAAGGGTGTAGTTGACCTCCTGAGGTCCCACAGGTACGTTATTAGCAACTTAATCAACTAGGTCTGTCCCATTACAGACATGTGGTTGCACGTTAGACCCAGTTCAAAGGCTTGCAAGGTTAAGTCCTTAGGGTGACCAGGGCAAGACTACCCGAAGAACCAAACCAACATTCCCAATGCCACAACTGGCCCACCTGATCATTCTTGCCACATGCCCCGGTCAAATCTATTTATCAAAACCCCAGTTGATTACTATGCACCACGTGCCATCAACATCACATGATACCCTTCCAAAACAGGTTCAATATATCATTAAGTCAATATTAATATTTGATTGTCCAAAATCATGTCATGAGTACGTAGCAGGTCTAAGCAATATACTACAACGGTCTAAAATCCCATGTTGGCAATTTATTAATGTCCAACTAGTAAACCGCAACTAGGGTGACAAGGGGTCATGGCACATATTTAAGTAATCAAGGTGTCATACAACAATTTGGCATTTATCTAATTTCCCATATTTAAATAAAGTATTTTCTAATTGAACTAGCATGCAATAATTCGAATCAAAATAGGTTTCAAAATAGGATCAACATGGTCAAAGCATAACCTGCCTTCAAAAAGTACTTGTTCTTGGTCTTGAGTTGGATCCTGAGTCAATACTTCTCCTTCGAATCCCTTCGGCACTTCAACGTCTACTCGTAAAGCGTGCAAATAGCAATACACGAATAAACAATAGGCAAAAAGTGTCCAAACATCCAAATAAAAACCATAAACAGAGAGAACATAATTTTATAAATTTTTAGAAACTGGAATCACTCAAATCGGAGTTTAAATGCAAAAGTTATGATTATTTAAAGTTTAAATAATCAATTAAATAATTTTACAGAGAAAAACTTTAGTACAAAAATTAAATAAAATTCATAATTAGGTAGATCTCAATTTTATACAAATTTAGAAATTTGAATCACTCAAATCGGAGTTGAAACGCAAAAGTTATAAGCGTTTGAAGTTTGAATCAAAATCTGAAATCATTATTTCGAATTAATAAATCATTTTCTTTCGGAAATTAATTATTGCGTCAAGATGACACGCCACAAGATTGGATTGGTTTGCCGACGTCACCGGTCCCATGGGCTCAGCCCACGGTTCGGCTTGGTCCACCGTGGACTCGGTCCACGGCTCCATGTGTCGCTGACAGCGGTGGGTCCCTCGGGTAGCGTCATTCTTGGCGTCGGCGGGGCTCACCACAGTTCCGGCAGTGGGGCCGCGGTGACGCCATCGCTGGCGTCGGCGCCTGGCGGGACGGCCCGGCGACATCTTGAGCCCGCCATGGCGTCGGCGTGGCGTCATGGTGCGATGTGTGGCTGGCGCCGACATGCGGGCCGCGTGTCGGCGTCACGCACGCCGCTGCGTGGGCCAGCGGCCCGACCGCGGCGGTCGATCTCCCGCACACGTGGCTAGATCTCGGCCGTTGATTTGAAAATCAACGGCCCAGATTGGATCTGGACTCACGCGTTTGGGGTGAACGCGTTTGATCTGGACCGTTGGATCTAGATCCAACGGTCAGGATTGGATCTGGGATTTTGGACGGGATCTCACCGTGGGATGACGTGGCGTGATCTGGGGCGTTGGATCTGGATCGGATGGCTGAGGAAGCTCGAGCGACGGCGATGGCGTCTTGGCGGGTGGCCGGGCCGGGAGGGCAGCGACACGGCAGCGGCGTTGCGGGCTCCTCCGACGAGGTGAGTTCTCCCCTCGGGTGCACCTCGTCGCGGTGAGTCCGGATCTGGGATCAACGGCGGCGGAGGACGGCGGCGGGACGAAGCGAAAACCGTGGCGGCTCCTTAGATCAACTACGGCGAGCTCTAGCGGGGTGACGGCGGCGGCTCCGGCAGCGTGGGTTAGGGCTACGGATGCGCACGAAAACAGGCTACCCGATGGCGGCGACAGCGCATTAAATAGCGGCCTCGGCTTCCGTGAATCACGCGGAGACCGAGGTCGACACTACCATGGCGGCGGATTAAACGGCGACGGAGAGGGTGAAGTGGCTCAACTTGATCCGTTGTATCTCGATACAACTGTCGCGTGAGTTGGACTCGGTCGGTTCGCGATTGGTGGCCGCTCGGTCGGACTCGGGCTCGATGGCGTGGCTCAATCGTGGGCCGTTGGATCCGAATCCAACTGGCCACGCGGTTAGGGCTCGGCCGAGTGGGTTCGGTCCGAGTCACGTGGCTCAGTCGACTCGAGTCGACTCGGACTTCGGTCGATCGGATGAAACGATTTCGACCCGACTTGATTTAATTAATCCAATTAAATTCTCAGAAATTCAATTAAATCATTAAAAATAGCAAAAGACTCAGAAAAATTCCAAAAAAATTTTGGAAAATATTTTGGAACATTTTGGACTCAAATAAAATATTTCCAACAAATTTTTATTTGCAAAGTTTAATTCTTTAATTATTTCAAAATGGAATAAATTCAAATAAATTCCAAATAAATCCAAATAAATTCCAGAAAATTCCAAAAATTCACCAAAGTGCCAAATAATATTTAATTTCATGAAAAGCAAGAAAAATTGGGGTGTTACAAACCTCCCCCTTAATAGAATCTCGACCCCGAGATTTAAGGCTAACTAAGGAATAGGTTCGGAAACTCTTTCCTCAAATCCTCTTCGCGTTCCCAAGTCGCTTCGCTTTCTTCATGGTTGCTCCACTGAACTCTACAGAAACGGGTTGACTTGTTCCTCGTGTCTCGATCCATCGTGTCTAGAATCTTCACGGGGTGCTCCTTGTAAGTCAGATCCTCTTGCAGTTCAATCGACTCAAAGGGCGTTTGCTCATCTGGCACTCGAAGACACTTCTTTAGCTGGGACACATGGAACACGTCATGTACTCCTGCTAACGACTGTGGCAACTCCAGCTGGTAAGCAACTTCGCCTCTGCGGCTCAAAATCTTAAATGGTCCAACATAACGGGGTGCAAGTTTCCCTTTGGCATGGAACCTCTTAACTCCCCTGAGAGGCATAACTCTGAGGTATACAAAGTCTTCTGGTTCAAAACTCAAATCCCGGCGACGATTGTCAGCATAACTCTTCTGTCGTGATTGGGCTATCTTCAACCTTTCCCTAATCATGGCAATCTGCTCTTCAGCTTCTTGAAGAATATTAGGCCCGAAGACACGGCGCTCGCCGGTCTCATTCCAGTTTAATGGCGTCCGGCAGGGTCGACCATACAATGCCTCAAAAGGTGACATCTGTAAACTAGCCTGGTAACTATTGTTGTAATCGAACTCCGTGATACGGCAAACTCTTATCCCAAGAGGTAGCATACGCCAATGCACACGCTCTTAGCATATCCTCGAGAATCGATTAACTCTTTCGGTCTGTCCATCCGTCTGTGGATGATAGGCTGTACTGAAGTTCAAACGGGTTCCCATGGCTTCATGCAACTTATTCCAAAACCTTGAGGTAAATTGGGTACCTCTGTCCGATACAATCCTCTTTGGAACTCCGTGCAAACAGACGATTCTGATCATATACAACTCTGCTAACTTATCTCTCGAGTAAGTGGTCTTCACGGGGATAAAATGGGCGACCTTGGTCAAGCGATCCACTATAACCCATATGGAGTCATAACCTCCTTGAGTCTTAGGCAAACCGGTAATGAAATCCATTCCGATTTCCTCCCACTTCCACTCAGGTATTTTCAGCGGTTGCAACAATCCTGCTGGTCTCTGATGCATTGCCTTGACCCTCTGGCATACGTCGCACAATGCAACATGCTCGGCAACTTCACGCTTCATGCTCGGCCACCAGAATCTTTCTTTCAAATCCTGATACATCTTGGCGCTTCCAGGATGAATGGAATACTTTGAGTCATGAGCTTCTTCTAGAATCAACTGCTTCAACTCCTTCTTGTTCGGCACACAAATGCGATCCTTCATCCATAACGTGCCTTGCTCATCCAACTTGAAGTCCTCTGCCTTGCCTTCATCCTTGCTGGACTTAATCCTGCTGATCTTGTCATCATCCTTCTGTCCTTCCCGTATATGATCTTTTAGGGTAGGCTTTACTTCCAATGCGGCCAAGAATCCGCTAGGTACCACCTCAATCTTCATTCTCTGGAAATCCTCACATAGCTCATCCTGACTTGTGGCTATCAGCCTATTCACGGTATGGCTTTTCCGACTCAGGGCATCGGCAACTACGTTGGCCTTCCCGGGATGGTAATGGATTCCCACATTGTAGTCCTTGATCAACTCTAACCATCTCCTCTGCCTCATGTTCAAGTCTGATTGGGTGAAGATGTACTTAAGACTCTTATGGTCCGTGTATACTTCACATCTGTTTCCAATCAAATAGTGACGCCATAATTTCAATGCATGCACTACGGCAGCTAGCTTTAGGTCATGTGTCGGATAATTCTCCTCATGTGGCCTCAATTGTCTTGATGCATAAGCGACGACCTTTCCATTCTGCATCAGCACACATCCAAGTCCTTGACGCGAGGCATCACAATAGATATCAAAGCTTTGATTGACGTCCGGTAGGACTAACACCGGCGCTGATGTCAATCTTTTCTTCAGTTCATGGAATCCTTTCTCGCATTCTGGCGTCCATGCAAACTTCTTCTCCTTTTTCAGCAATTGCGTGAGAGGTTTCGCAATTGTCGAAAAGCCTTCAATGAAACGGCGGTAGTAACCTGCCATTCCAAGGAAACTCCGGATCTGGGTCACGGTCTTCGGCTGCTCCCAATGTAACACAGCGTCTACCTTACTTGGGTCTACAGCGACTCCTTCTGCGGTCATTACATGTCCGAGGAATTCCACCTTGTCCTTCCAAAAATCACACTTACTGAACTTGGCGAAGAGTTGTTGTTCCCTTAGTTTTTCCAATACTCGCCACAAGTGTTCGGCATGTTCATCCTCTGTCTTGGAGTAGATTAGGATATCATCTATGAACACAACAACAAACTTGTCCAAATATTCCATGAACACCTTATTCATCATATTCATGAAATATCTTTGGCGCATTAAATCGAGACCAAAGGACATAGCGTAAACTCGTAATGTCCATATCTTGACGAGAAAGCGGTCTTCGGAATATCCTCTGATCGGATCTTCAACTGATGGTATCCCGATCTTAGGTCAATCTTGGAGAAAACTCCGGCTCCTCTCAGTTGGTCAAACAAATCATCGATCCTGGGTAGCGGGTACTTATTCTTCACGGTGACTTCGTTGAGTGCACGGTAGTCAATGCACATCCTGAAACTTCTGTCCTTTTTCTTGACAAACAAAACTGGTGCTCCCCAAGGCGACGAACTCGGTCTGATAAATCCTTTCTCCATTAACTCTTCAAGCTGTTTCTTCATCTCTACCAATTCCTCGGTGGACATCCGATAAGGTCTCTTTGCTATCATTTGTGCAGTACAAGCTCTATCACAAACTCTATGTCCCTGTCTGGCGGCATACCAGGTAGATCTTCAGGAAAAACATCTGGGTACTCATTCACTACTGAAACATCCTCTATGCTGATTGCCTTGGTGCTGTTAACTATCAACTGTCCATTTCTAACGGCAGTAGCTTGAAATTCCACTTTCTTTCCACACGGGCTCTCAACTGAGATAGTCCTTTGTCCACAATCCAATACGGCCTTGTGCTTGGATAACCAATCCATTCCCAAAATGACATCTAAGGTCCGAGTCTCCAAAATAATGAGGTTCGCTAGGAACTCTATCCCATCTATTAGTATTCTCACCCCAGAACATCCAACTTTCGTTCGGAGTTCTAAACCAGGGGTTTGAACTAAAAGCATGCATTTAAGCCTTGCAATCTCCAAATCATTTTTAGCAGCAAAGCCTTGCGAAACAAACGAATGCGAAGCTCCAGAATCAAACAAAACTGTTGCAGGTACTGAGTTAACAAGTAACTTACCCAGTACGACGTCCGTAGCATTCTGCAGTGCATCTGCGGTGACATGGTTGACTCGGCCTCTCACCACGATGCAGGGTGTGGCTCCGGTCTTTGGCGTCTGGTGGTGTGGATCCCAGTTGAAGTGAGCGGGGTCACTCCTGCATCTTTTAGGACAACTATTGGCAAAGTGTCCTGGCTCGTTGCGATTGTAGCGGCGTCTCACTATTCCTTGTTATTTGCGCTGGAGCGGCGTTTCTAGTGGGTGGGGTTTGATAGTTCTGATTGACGGGTCTTGGTGCTGGTGACGGTGTCCTTGTAGCATTCTGTGGCTGGAATCTGAAAAATTGATTTGGTGCAACTCTCAGACGCTGTTGCGTTCCCTGGCGTGATCCCTGCTATTGCATCCTGCGCTTCCTGTTCTCATCCAGTTCCTTGCGCTTGTCCTCAAGAATAAGCGCATTATTCACCAACTCTTGGAAATCTGGAAAGGTGTGGGTGATCAGTCCCACCTGCAATCCTGAGTTAAGTCCCTTCATGAAGCGAGACTGTCTAGCTTTATCTGTCGCTACATCCTCAGGTGCGTAACGAGCAAGCTGTGTGAACTTGTTCAGGTATTCGGCCACTGGCTGATTACCTTGCTTTAGTGCCCTGAACTCCTCCTTCTTAAGGTCCATGATTCCTTCAGGCACGTGATACTGACGGAATGCAGCTGTGAACTCCTCCCAAGTGATATCTTGAGGGTTCTCTTGCGTGGCACAGAAGTTCTCCCACCATTCGGCGGCTGTTCCTTCTAACTGATGGGAAGCGTTGAGTACCTTCTCATTTCCTATGCATTGAGCAATGTGCAGCTTTCTCTCAATTGACCTTAACCAATCATCGGCCTCCAATGGATTGGCATTCCCCGAGAAAGTGGGTGGGTGAGTCCTCATGAACTCTGACAGTCTTGTATTCTGGCGTTGTCCCTGATTAACTTGATTAGCGATGGCACGAGCAGTGACGTGTTGCATCTGTTGCATCATAGCATGCATCAACTGAGTCTGAGCAGCAAGAAATGCTCCAAAATTCTGCATGTCAACTGGCGGTGCTGGTGCTCCATCATTGGGGTTTTCTGTTGGGCGAGAACCACCTCCATTGCCTTCAAGGTTTCCGCGGGTGTTCACCATCTGTCGATTTGCTCTAGGTTTTAGAGATAAGAGGGAAACAAGAATAGACAAGTAATATGGAACTTATGCGGGGCAAAAGGTGTAACTTTAAGGTCTAACTTTATTATTTTAATCAATAGTAACTTGGTATGGTTGCTTACAATGCCTAAGGGCCTGCAACACATACTGCACACTCAGCAAACAATGAAAAACCAACGCCTCTAAAGGGTGACTTTTATTCTATAACGCGACTCGACGAAGGAGTCTCAACTTCAAAACCTATGCTCACTCGTCTAGAAAACCTCCACGGCTGGTACGGGTGCCGGCATAGGCGCGAAACGATCGCCATGCCCTCGCTGTGTCAAGCGTGGTAGTCGACGAAGCGGTGTCCTCATCGAGATCGACTCCTCGGATTCGGCTCGTGCGGCTCGAGCATTGGCTCCGGCTGCGTGCGTACAATGCCGTCTCTAACTCTCCAATCCTTTGCAGAAGGTGTGACACGTACTCTTGAGCTTCCCGCCATCTGTTCTTCTCTGTTGTGATTTCCTTGCGGGCCTTCTGTAGCTCCTTGCTTGTATCATCGAGTACATCCTCCTGGGCGACAACAAGTCGTGCCAAGCTGTGTAACCATGGCATTCTCATCTGAATCGCCGGGTCAAGAAGGTTATTGCTGCGCGGGTGATATCGGAACACCGTGCTCTCCAATTCTCTGACGTAGATGCGGGTAATGTGCCGCATTGCTCGTCGCGACACCTCCTGGATACCCATCTGCATTGTAGACCTCCTGGCGGTCACGGTGTATCGGCGATTGCCTGGGCCCTTCTTCCTAGCAGGTACCACAATCTTCACGTCATAAGCTTTGATCAATCCTGCTTGTCTGATCACTTCCACTTGGTATTGCGGCTTCTCAAAATCTCCGAGAGTCTGTAGCATTCGCCAAAGTTCCGCGGCGTGACCAACCTCCAGATCGACGTAGTTGAATTCTCCCTCCATCTGTCACAAGAGTGCTCACGTAAGAACTCGAAATTTTTAAATCGTGATAAGGTAAGGAAAAATTCAGCAAAAGACAAGAAAAGAGAGAAGGGGATAAGTCGAGATGCCATTTCTTATCTTGACAAATTTTATTCTTTTAGAAAATAGGTTTTATCCTCACTACGACCATTCCAACTAGGGTTGAGCCTACGGTCAATATGGCTCTGATACCACCTCTGTCGGGACCCGAATTTGCAAATCCGGACCCTCTGTGTATTCAGCACTAGTCCAGGAACGCGCTAGTGCACACAGTCTTAACATCGGTAAATATCACAATCATACCACTCGATACTAATAAAGTACTTTAATTAAATAGTCAAACTGGTTGCTCGACCTTATGGTCAAGTTACAATTATACGCACGCAGGCTAAACTTATTAAGAGAGAAATAATAGCAAATGAAAATAAGATAACTTCATGGCGCCATCCAGTATACCACAGCAACCGATTGGGCTCGCTCCTAAGTAGACGGTTCCTCTTGGAGCTCCTCCTCCAAAGCCGGTGTAGTCTCCTCTTCAATCGGTGTTGTATTGTGGCAAGGGTGAGTACTTGGTACTCAAAGCAAGTCATGCACAGAATGCGGCTAATATACTACATGCATGGCTTAATACAAAGGAATAGCTCAAGGTATATTTGCAGAAATCGCATTTGACAATTATCATAAGTAGATTCGAAAGCAGTAGAAACAAGTAAAGCATAACCAACTTTTCAAGGAGTTTAATAAACATCTTTCCCATCCTAATCCACATTTTTATCAACATCATTATTTAACCAAACCCAACCTTTCAAGTCCAAGTTATTTTCGAGAAAGTCTAACCCTTGACTGTAATTCCCGAGCGATGTCCAATACCGCGGACACGGCTATTCGAATAGATTTTACACTCTGCAGAGGTTATGCACTTTACCCACAAGATACAGTCAAACACCACAAAGGCGAGTTCCCGTAACAAAGTCTTTTGGAAACATCTAACAATACAAGTGGTCCTCCCCGGTTGTTGCACACTAACCCTTCCCTTAGCTAAGGCGAAGTTTAGGCCAACCAACCGTTAGATGGGTACCTAGCCGCAGACCGTGACGCTCCCCGTCTGGCTTACACAAAGGGTGTAGTTGACCTCCTGAGGTCCCACAGTACGTTATTAGCAACTTAATCAACTAGGTCCGTCCCATTCTGAGACATGTGGTTGCACGTTAGACCCAGTTCAAAGGCTTGCAAGGTTAAGTCCTTAGGGTGACCAGGGCAAGACTACCCAAGAACCAAACCAACATTCCCAATGCCACAACCGGCCCACTGATCATTCTTGCCACATGCCGGCCAAATCTATTTATCAAAACCCCAGTTGATTACCATGCACCACGTGCCATCAACATCACATGATACCCTTCCAAAACAGGTTCAATATATCATTAAGTCAATATTAATATTTGATTGTCCAAAATCATGTCATGAGTACGTAGCAGGTCTAAACAATATACTACAACGGTCTATAATCCCATGTTGGCAATTTATTAATGTCCAACTAGTAAACCGCAACTAGGGTGACAAGGGGTCATGGCACATATTTAAGTAATCAAGGTGTCATACAACAATTTGGCATTTATCTAATTTCCCATATTTAAATAAAGTTTTTTCTAATTGAACTAGCATGTAATAATTCGAATCAAAATAGGTTTCAAAATAGGATCAACATGGTCAAAGCATAACTTGCCTTCAAAAAGTACTTGTTCTTGGTCTTGAGTTGGATCCTGAGTCAATACTTCTCCTTCGAATCCCTCCGGCACTTCAACGTCTACTCGTAAAGCGTGCAAATAGCAATACACGAATAAATAATAGGCAAAAATTGTCCAAACATCCAAATAAAAACCATAAACAGAGAGAACATAATTTTATAAATTTTTAGAAACTGGAATCGCTCAAATCGGAGTTTAAATGCAAAAGTTATGATTATTTAAAGTTTAAATAATCAATTAAATAATTTTATAGAGAAAAACTTTAGTCCAAAAATTAAATAAAATTCATAATTAGGTAGATCTCAATTTTATACAAATTTAGAAATTTGAATCACTCAAATCGGAGTTGAAACGCAAAAGTTATAAGCGTTTGAAGTTTGAATCAAAATCTGAAATCATTATTTCGAATTAATAAATCATTTTCTTTTTCGGAAATTAATTATTGCGTCGTGATGACAGCGTCCAAGACTGGATTGGTCGGTGGCGTCGGTACGTCCATGGGCTCGACCACGGTTCGGCTTAGTCCACCGTGGACTCGGTCCCACGGCTTCCATGTGTCGCCGGTGGGTCCCCTCGGGTGACGCCATCGCCGACGTCGGCGGGGCTCACCAGTTCGGCAGTGGGGCCGCGGTGACGTCACTATCGACGGCGTCGGCGCCAGACGGCCGTTGACATCTTGAGCCCGCCATGACATCGGCGTGATGTCATGGTGCGGTGGCCGGGCCGTGACATGTGGGCCTCGCGTGTCGGCGTCACACGCACGCTGCGTGGGCGGGCCGCGGCGGTCGATCTCCGCACACGTGGCTAGATCTCGGCCGTTGATTTGAAAATCAACGGCCCAGATTGGATCTGGACTCACGCGTTTGGGGTGAACGCGTTTGATCTGGATCGTTAGATCTAGATCCAACGGTCGGGATTGGATCTGGGATTTTGGACGGGATCTCACCGTGGGATGACGTGGCGTGATCTGGGGCGTTGGATCTGGATCGGACGGCTGAGGAAGCTCAAGCGACGGCGATGGCGTCTTGGCCGGTGGCCGGGCCGGGGCAGCGACACGCAACAGCGGCGTTTGCGGGCTCCTCCGGCGAGGTGAGTTCTCCTCAGTGCGCCTCGTCGCGGTGAGTCCGGATCTGGGGTCAACGGTGGCGGAGGGCGGCAGGACGGCGGTGGGGCGAAGCGGCAGTGGCGGCTCCTTAGATCAACTACGGCGAGCTCTAAGCGGGTGACGGCGGCGCTCGGCGGCGTGGGTTAGGGCTACGGATGCGCCGCAAAAACGGGCTACCCGATGGCGGCGACGGCAAGATTAAATAGCGGCCTCGGCTGCGTGAATCACGCGGAGACCGAGGTCGACCGCGGCTGCGGCGGATTAAACGGCGACGCGGAAGAGGGCGGCGTGGCTCAACGTGAGCCGTTGGATCTCGATCCAACGGTCGCGTGAGTTGGACTTCGGTCGGTTCGACGAATTTGCCGGCTCGGTCGGACTCGGGCTCGATGGCGTGGCTCAATCGTGGCCGTTGGATCTGAATCCAACGATCCACGCGATTAAGGCTTTCGGTAAGTGGGTTCTGGCCGAGTCACGTGGCTTTCGGACTCGAGTCCGACTTCGGACTTCGGTCGATCGGATGAACAAGATTTCGACCCGACTTGATTTAATTAATCCAATTAAATTCTCAGAAATTCAATTAAATCATTAAAAATAGCAAAAGACTCAGAAAAATTCTGGAAAATATTTTGGAACATTTTGGACTCAAATAAAATATTTCCAACAAATTTTTATTTGCAAAGTTTAATTCTTTAATTACTTCAAAATGGAATAAATTCAAATAAATTCCAAATAAATTCCAGAAAATTCCAAAAATTCACCAAAGTGCCAAATAATATTTAATTTCATGAAAAGCAAGAAAAATTGGGGTGTTACAATCTGTAACCCCGATGTTTGTTTCCCGTAATCTCTCAACTATCATGTGGAGCGATATGTAACGGTTATTTGCATTTCAATCAGCTCCGGTTATATGCATTTCAATCATGCGATATGGAGCGGTTATTTGCATTTGAATCAGCAAACGATTTCTAAATTTTACAGAGAGAAATATAACTAAATCGGTCATTTCCATTTGAATCAGCTCCGGTTGAAGAATCAGAAAAAAAACAACAAAAAATGAAAAAAAATCCTTAACCAATGTTTTGGGGTTTTGGGTATGCCATACAGGTATAGGGTAACCCGAAATTCCAGGTTTCGAACATCAAAATTTTTCAAAGTTTGGTTTCTTGAGAAGCGATTTTTCAGATAATTCATCACTACTTTTTTTTACAACGTGAAACTATTATATCATTTTTTTGAAACCAAAAAGATACAAAAAATACTGACCGAAAACTGTTATATCATATTGTAAATATCCAAAACCGGCAAACTCAGTGCCCTCAAATACGATTTTTTTCCTTTAATTTGAAGTTGTATATCGAAACTTATTATCCGATCGAGTTTAAAAAATTAAACAACAAATAATGAAAAGCAAAAACAAAAAAATACGATTGCAGTGCGCAAGTGCGGTCGGCCGCAGCGGGTCGGAGGCGGCGTGGAGGGACTGCGGTGCAATGAGTGCGCTGACCTGGCAAGACGGGCGAAGTGAGCGCTGCCGCACCGGCTATAAACGCGATCCTCCGCTGCAGCACCTTGCCAGGGGGCCATATCCGTAAAAACGAAGCATGCATGGCTAGTTCCAGAAAAAATTGAACGCAAGGGGCTGAAACAGTAATAATTTCTTGAAATTATGAGTGGAAACTTGTATGAAATATGATTTTTTTTGAAATTATAAGTGGAAAGTTGTATGAAATATGAATTTTTCCCAAAATGGCAGGCTGGGCCTTAGCCGAAATCCCCAATTTCGGGTATGAGGTGCCACCTCATAGCCGAAATTCCCATTTTCGGGTATGAGGTGCCACCTCATAGCCGAAATTCCCATTTTCGGCTATAGCCCATACCCGAAATTCCTAATTTCGTTTATACTTTACCCGAAATTCCTACTTTCAAATACACCATAAACGAAATTGCTAATTTCGGGAAGGGAAAAACGAAATTCCTAATTTCGGGTAAAGTTGAGATTTCTGTAAATAGCCAAATATGTTGTGTAGATTTGTAAATACGGAGCACATGTTGTATAGAATACCAATTTTTCCCCTTTATTTCTCTTCTTCTTTCAGTAGAGAAATCTCTCATGTCTCGGTGATCGTCATTGGCAAGAGAAATATCATAGTTTGTTGCAGCGGGAAATATGCACTTGAATTGCTGCACATCTCTGTATTCAATTCGAATTTGTATTGGACTAGGATGGTACGCGCGGCGCACGCCGCGCGCGTTAACGGGAAATGAATTTGTGTTTTTTTCGGATAAAAAACGGACCACGGAACAATTTTTTCGTAGAAAAACGAGGAAAAACGACGTAAAATATTTTTTCTCATGCTCTGGAGAAAAAACGAACAACAAAACCATTTTTTTCCAACAAAAACGGATAAATGATGCATTTAAAACGAATTCTCATTTTTTTTTAGAGAAAACGTGAACTAATCATTTTTGCCATGCTCGGAGGAAAACGGATCACTTAAAACATTTTTTCCGCGCAAAAGCGGAGAAAGGAATCTTTTTTAGAGAAAGCGGGCAACAAAATATTTTTCCACGCGGCGCCGCGCGCGCGTGAACGGGAAACGAATTTGTGTTTTTTTGGGGCAAAAACGAGGAAAAACGACATAAAACATTTATCCCATGCCCTGGAGGAAAAACGAACAACGAAACTATTTTTTTTCCAACAAAAACGGATAAACGACGGATGAAAAACGGATTTACATTTTTTTTTAGAGAAACTAAGAACTAAAACATTTTCCCCATGCTCCGAGAAAAAGCGGATCACGAAAACATTTTTTCCGAGCAAAGCGGAGAAAGGAAAATTTTTTTGAGCTTAAAACGGCAACGAAAATATTTTTTCCATGCTCCGGAGGAAAAACGGACCACGAAAACATTTTTTCCAGGCAAAACGGAAAAAGGACCCGAACGTAAAGCACAGGGACCTATTTGTTATAATTTTGGACCTATTCGCTATTTTGAAAAATTAGAAAAGGGCTCGTTCGCTATTCGCATTTAATGGGGGGTCTCCCTGTAAAATACCGAACGAGGGACCTAAACGCGAAACGGGGAAATCTATTTTCCTCTCACAGAAAATCGCACAAGGACCTATACGTAATTTTAAAAAAACGGAGGACTTTTTCGGAAAATAGAGGAGAGAGAAGGTGGAGGTGAGGTGGATGCTTGAGGAGCCTTGAAACCTCCAATATGTAATTGAGGGATAATAATTCGGATCCGTGAGCATTCCCAGCGTTTTCCCACTAGCGTGCAAGTCTGCAATAGCTGAAGGAGTGAAGGGCGACCAAATTGTAAAAATCGTAAAACTGCGGCCTCGTTGGTTTTAATTTCGCGTTCCCCTCCCCTCTCTCCGAAAACCCTAACCCCTTCCCCCTCCTCCTCCTCGCCGCCGATCCGACCCCAAATCCAAACCCCTCCGCCTCCCAATCCCCCGCGCGCCGCCATGCCGGACGTGCAGCCTCTCGTCAGCGACTTCGTCCTCAAGCTCAAGCGCCGGTAAGCAGCTCCCCGCCCCTCGGATTCGGTGCCGAGTCGTGTGTTATTCCGATGTGCTCACGTCTGTGTGTGGGTGTGTTTGTGGGCGGGCAGGAAGGTGGAGGGGTCGCACGCCGTGGCGCGGCAGACGGCGGAGCTGCTGCGGTCGGTGGTGTCGCAGCACCGAATGGGCAGCGCCAACCAGGCGGCGGCCCTCGCCGACGCTGTTCGCGCCGTGGGGGAGCAGCTCATCGCCGCCAACCCCATCGGTGCGCCTAAAAGCTTCACTCTTTTTTCGAGAATTGTGGTACCATCATGCTCCTGTTAAATTCGGATGCTAGTGTCTCAAAAGAATAAATCGAATTCTAGTGGTTGTGTCATTGCATTCTCGAAGACAGGTTGGATAGAAAAAAAGAAAACGAACTGCAGTGATGTTTATCATGATTCTGGTACATTTGTGCCTGTGCACAGTAGCTGATTTTGTACAACGTGCTTTTGTTTTTGATTGTGTAAGCACTTCGTTCCCTCTGTGTCCATAAAGTACAACTGAATTCTAGTGGTTGCCTAGTTCTGAATTCTGATGCACGTACTTCATGAATGTAATCTGTTGTCATTGGTGCCATTGGAGTTAGTTTGCTTATTATAAATTTGGAAACTTAGTTTGTTATTTCCAATGGTATTTCTTGACTTATATGATCCATTAGTGTATGTATAAGCTAGGCATGTCATGTTTATGGGATTTGATTTTAGTTGACTATCACTTGTAGCTTGCAGCCAGCCACTCAGGTGGCTGAGCAACTCCAGGTGAACAGAGAGCTATTAGTTTCTGTTGTTATTGAGACACATCTAGTACAAAATAATAGCTAGGTGTAATCATGCAGACCACTTTCGTTTTGGGCAACACTAAAAACCCTTTAAGAAATTATGGAAATCGTCTGTGGAGAGTTGTAGAATCCTTTGAAATTTCAAGTTTTGAAATAAAAATGCGTTAGAACTTGGAAGAAACAAGAAAGAGAATTTTGCTTTGAATAGTACCTTTTCTTTTTTTTTTTTCTTTTCAATTGGTTCCGAATTTAAGTGCTTTGCATGGTTTTAAATTTTCACCTACCTATTAGTTTGCACTAGATATGCACCCTTAGTAATCAATATATCTAATTATTTATTATTTGTAATCTGATGCTTTAATTGCCATTGGATTTACTGATTTAGTTTGATGTCTGTTCTCACTTGTGAGTTTTTTTATTGCATAGAAGTTCTAATATGTGGTTTGTGTTGCCAATGTTCTAAATAATGGTAAACGGTGAATGAACGGTCACCCCACCTTTTAGTGTTTATGCGGTAAGCAGCCTTGTAAGCGGTCTTGTAAACAGTTTTATTATTTAAAATTTAGAGAAATATATACACGTGTGTGCAGTAACAAAATAAACATCAAATTCATTTTATTTCATGTATATAGAATGGAAGTACCGAGCTATCAACAATTGTTCATAGCGGTAACATGAAGAAAAAAGATGACATGATGTGAATGTAATTAAAGAATCGAATGAATGAACAACTCAAGGGATGTTTCATGTCATATGGCAATCTTGCAACTTTACCCAAATAAATGGCCTGATAAAACGTGCTAGTTAAACGTTAACACCTGTTAAACTGAATAAACAGCCCAATAAAACGGGCTAACCTTAAAATATCCATAAACGTAATGGGCAGGGGACTTTTACCGTTTTAACAGCTGTTTAAAAGGCCTTAACAGCCGTTATTTAGAAACACTGTGTGTTGTGTGATGGCCTTAGTGATACTGGATTCAGTTCAATGGGATGCATTGCTGTGCTAGTGAACTTTGTGTGTTTCCTCAAGTGCTAACCCTGTCAGTACATCTGTTGGTTTATTTTAACCAAAATATTTTGGACTATAATGCTCTTTTCCTTCTGTGTTTAGTGTATCCATGTTCACCTAGATAATATATTGCATATTGTTTTCTTCTTTACTCTCAAGCTTAGATGCTGCATTATTTGTTTTAAGTGGATGCGATCACTGTGGTCCCGACCAGGGAGGGCATGTACTTCACGGAATATCTGAGCTTCATAGGAAATAGATTGGTTGAATTTGAGAATTCCCTTTTTAGCCTATTTTTAGTCCTTGCATCTTAAATTGCTATGGGCAAAGATCCGGATAAGGTACTGTAGCATAAGTGCACCAAACTACGTGTGGTTAGTGTGGTTACTGTAGCACGCCGGTATTGGTGGCCAAGGAAATCCTCTCATATATCCCTTAAGTTTAGGAGCTGTTACCCTGTAGTTATTTCCATATCTTGTTAGTTGCATATCTTATCATTTAGATTGGATTGTTAGGACTACGTATTTTCTTAATATTAGGGCATGTACAATGGTGTGATGTTATCTGTCTGCCTGTCTATATGCTTTGTTACGTAAGATTTTTGTTGACACGAGAGAGAGAGTATAGTTGTCTCTGTGGAGAGAAGACCATATAGACAACATAAAACACCATTGTATAGGTTATTGCCTATAATAAACACTTTTGCCATACCATAATTAAAAGATTGTAGGATATTATAGAGACAATCTTAAGATGTTATATATTGTAGAAGTTTAATTTTGTCTTTAGATGACATGGAGGAGTATACAGACAACAGTCGTTTGTACTATTGTACATCTTCTTAGAGATTTATTTCTTAGGGGTCAAGCCATCCCTATAAAAGGGATAGCACTTTATTCGCTATAATTAAACAAAGAAATAAACAAACTTCTCTAGTCTCCTCTTCAACCAGGCCTCAGAGCCTTGTCGGCGGCATGGCCGACAAATCAAGGGAGAGTGCCCTACCCTCGGTCCTCGGACCCATACCCAACCAACCAATACCACAACTGTTGTGGACTCTTTTGTTGGCAATACCTATAGTGTAGGCGCAGGAGTTGTGATGGAAGCGGCAGCCAGGCACGCGTGTGCTGCTTGGGTACGAGTTAGCATTGGAAGGCATCAGCAGATAAGTTAGGAAACTAAAGATCATGTGCAGTTGGTTAGTTAATTAAGTAGTATCCCTTAGGGATAATTTAAGATAGCAATATATCCCTTCAGGATACGTTTGGTTCGTGGTTAGTCTTCTATATAAAGGACATCTAGTTTGTACTTGAAATTAAGCAATAAAGAATAAGCTCTCAAAAATTCCTCTCGCTGTTCAGAGCCTCGTCGCTGGCTAGGGACAAGCCTCGCTGTGCAATAAAGGTTATTAAGTCGTAAAGTCGAGTTGAGTCGCCATGGTACTGACTTGTTGACTAGTCGCGACTAGTCACCAACTAGCCTATTACTACATGCTGGCTGCTGCTACTACTTGCTGCCACCTACTTGTAGTACGTGTTGCTGCTATTGCGACAAGAGCAAAACAGAGCAGCAAAAACAGAGTGAATGGAGGAGATCAGGAAAAAAGGATATGAAGGGACAGGGGAAGAGTAACCTATATGTGCAGGTGATGCTTGCCGACAGCGTCTGGAGCCAAGGTCAAAGGGAGCCGTCGCCATGAATAGCCCCATTGGCAGCACCATCGCCGTCTGTAGCCCTGTGCGGCTCCCTCTCATTCTCTTGCTGCTGCTGCTGACTGTGAAGCGGTGTTAGGGGGTAACAACGAGCGCACAATGGGGCAGCGGTGTCGTGAGCCCCCGTCACCAACACCAAACTCTAGCTACTCCTCCAGTTGCGCTCGGTGGTTGTGTGGTGAGGATGGAAACCTAAGAGCTGCTCTTCCCTGCCCAATAATCATTAGTGATGGGCCAAACCTTGCAAGCTAGGCCTAGTTTGCTCCTCTCCCTCTCATCTTGTCATTGCCCTTGCCTCTCCATCGTCGCCGCTCCTGTCCTTCAGCTGCCTGATTTTCCTAAGCGATTTGTGGTGGATTGTGATGCTTCTGGGTCGGGTATTGGTGCTGTCCTTCACCACAGTGAGCGGCTAATTGCATTCTTTCGTCAAGCCATGGCTCCACAACTTGTTAAGTTAGCCGTTTTCGAGCGTGAACTCATTGGTTTGGTACATGCAGTTCGGCATTGTCAGCCGTATTTGTGGGGACGACCCTTCACGGTTCGGACAGATCATTATAGCTTGAAGTCCCTTCTCGATCAGCGCCTTACCACTTTTCCTCGACATCATTGGGTAAGTTCTTTGGTTATTATTATTTAGTGGAATACTGTCCTAGTCGGAAAAACTCTGCAACAGATGCTTTCTCTCGGCGTGACGAGGATGTGATGGCGCTACATGCTCTCTTGGTGCAACATTTTTCGTGGTTTGGTGCAAGGTTATTAAAACGTAAAATGAGAACGAAACGACCCACCTCCTTTTTAACTTTTAAACGTTTAAACGAATGTTGAAACGTAGTTTTAGGCACCATTGTAAAACGAATATGAGAGCAAAGATATCACATATGTACCTTGATTTTGTAGTCTTTTTCCATATAATTTGAGGCCATATGCCATGCATCTTTCTCCCATGTATCCATTTTATCATTCAATCAATAGACAGAGAGGGGGAGCTGAGAGGCAGAGAGGGGGAGCCGAGAGAGACAGAGAGGGGGAGTCGAGAGAGACAGAGGGGGAGCAGAAGCGTCGCGTGAAGAGAGACAGAGGGGGCACGAAGAGAGAGAGAGGGCGATGACGGCGGGTGACCTTGCGCGCAGGCGACGACGGAGCCCGCTACGCTTGCAGGCGACGACGGCGGAGCCCGTGGGTGGCGGCGCGGTGCTGGCTAGGATTAGCTTTGCTGCTTCTCCGCCTCCACTACTTCTCTCAATACCTCTCCACTGCTTATCCGAGACAGAGAGGGAGACGACGGCGGGCGGCAAGAAGGCGGCGGCCGACAGCGGATTCATGCGGCGGGCGCGCGCTTTAGGTTAGCTCTCCTCTGCCTTCCCCGAACCCCGATTTCCTCTGGCTCTGTGTTCCCCGATCCGGTTCCTCACTCATTTCTCTCGCAAAAAACGCTCTAGAACGGGCGTTTCGTCCCGAAGGGACGTTCTTCCCGTTTAATCGTCGCTCCAGCGACGTTCCAGGACGTTTTACGTGGCTTCGCCAGAACGAACCGGACGTTCTGTGGCTGGGAGCCGTTCTAGCGTTTAAACGACGTTGGTTTGGTGAAATCTGGCTGGAGTTGGCTTCTTCGCCGGCCATGGATGATGTGTGCCCGTGTACACGCTGGATAGGAGGCTACTTGGTCTGTGGCAGACGATTTGCTCTTGCATGTTGGCAGAGTTTTTGTTGGAATCCTCTCCGTTGTGGCCCAAACTTGGGGTGCAAAGGCGTACAGAAAACACTTCATCGCTTGCGCGCCCACTTTCATGTTCCTAGCATGCATCGGTTGGTAAGGGAGTATATTCAGAGTTGTTCAACTTGTTAGCGTAACAAGAATGATCATCTACATCTAGCCGTCCTCCTCCGTTATGATCTCAGAAATTCCTCCCACTGTTTAGAGCCTCATTGTTTGCTGGGGACAAGCCCTGCCGTGTGCACAAGGGCGAGCGCGATGTACCTTGCTATTCCCTCCGTTATGATCCAACCTCTCACACACAGCGTCTTCCTCCTTGCATAACCCACAGAAAAGTACACCACAACAACAAAACATAGATGGAAGTATCCAATCTAATTTTTTTAAATGAGTAGCACCTAATAAAAATTGTAGAAAGTTTATCTTGCAACAAATCCATCTAAATCGTAGTATTTTGGACATTGTTTTTAGAGCTGCAATTGTAGTTTGTCCATGGTGATTTTTTCCCTAGTGTCATGGAATCTAAATTTGATCGAATATATGGTCAATTTTGTGGACATCATGTGTTATATGTGTGAAATATCAGTGAACTGGATTTAGTTTAATGGAAAGTCCAAGTTGTAACATTGCTTTTGGTCTAAACCATCAAAATAGATATCTGCGTCATTCACCTATGTCTAGGTCTTCATTTGAATATTTTCTTTAACTAAAGTTACTAAACATAGAATCCTTACATTTCCTAAAGAAAATTAATAGCAAATGGCTGTTGTCGACATAGGCCAGACAGCAGCAGGGAGAGGATGAGATCAATACTTGTGGCTGGCCGGCAAGATGTCCTGGAGGAAATTGGCACCCAAGTTGGAGTCCAGGGAGAAGAAAAATAGGAAGATTGCAGAGTCTGAGAGGTTACGAGATAGTCTAGGAGAATTAGGAAGTTAATTTGTAAGCTAGCACGAAAGTATTAGAATAGGTGTCCAGAAAAGAGGTGGGCATGTCCTCTACTGCTCTACGTAAGGGTGTATTGTATCGCTGTTTCAGGCAAACAAGAACTATTCTCTCCTATATTTGCTACTCTCAAGCCCTCTAGTTCTCTCATCCCAATCTTTGTCTATCTGCCCCCTTCAAGCCGCCTGGCCATCCTTTGCAGGGTAGTTATCCTGTTGTAACCAACGTTCACAACAATGGCCAGCCAGCCAAGGTAGAAAACAGAAGTTTTATTTGAAGCTCATACGAACATGAAAGATACAAGTCAAAATGGAGAGATTCTAGACCTAACATTCCTCACTAATTCTTCCATCGGACTATGGGAGCAGGTTAGTTCAGCTGAAGCATTTCATCAGGTAGGAAGAGGAAGTAACTTTTCTTGACATGCTAGTCTCATTTTCCCGACTTGTTCATTTCGAATAAGTATAAATAAAGCTGTTAAGACATGTTAATGATGTTGCTCTCTCTCCCTCTCCCGTGAGTATAATACATACATACATACATACATACATATACATATCATAGTTACTGGATTCGCCGTAAACTCTACAAATCGCGAACCGGATTCGTTGAAGCTAAACCGGTTTAGGGTATGGGGTTTGTGTTCGCAGTGGAAATTGGAAGAAAAAGTGGTGAACTGCAAACCTGTCGGGACCCGAATTTGCAAATCCGGACCCTCTGTGTATTCAGCACTAGTCCAGGATCACGCTAGTGCACACAGTCTCAACATCGGTAAATATCACAATCATACTCATCGAAATAATAAAGTACATTAATTGATTAACCAAACTGGTTGCTCGACCTTATGGTCAAGTTACAAGGATACGCCACGCAGGGCGAAGACTTATTAAAGAGAAATAACTGCAGCGGAATAAAGTAGATTTCGTGGCGCCATCCAGTATACCACAGGCAACTGACTGGGCTCGCTTCCTAGTTAGTCGGCTCCTCCTGGTATTCTTTCTCCAAAGCTAGCGTCGACTCTTCTTCAACTGATGTTGTATTGTTGCAAGGGGTGAGTACTTGGTACTCAGCAAGTCATGCACAGAATGCAAACTAATATTCTACATGCATGGCTTAGTTCAAAGGGTAGGCTAATAGGTACATTTGCAGTAGAACAGCATTTAACAAGTAGCGTAAGTAGATTCGAAAGCAGTAATTGTAACGATAATATCAATAACTTTTCCAGGAGTTAAGTAAACATTCTTCCCTTTCCTAATCCACATTTCCATCAACGTCATCAATAAACCCAACCAAACTTTTCAAGTCCAAGTTGTTTTCATGAAAGTCTAACCCTTGACTGTAATCCCCGAGCAATGTCCAGTGCCGTGGACACGACTATTCGAATAGATTTTACACTCTGCAGAGGTTATGCACTTTACCCACAAGATACAGTCAAACGCCACAAATGCGAGTGATCGTAACAAAACGTTTCAGAGACCGCAAACAAAACAAGTGAACCTCTCCGGCTTTTGTCATACACCATCCCTTCCCTTAACAGAGGCGAAGTATGGGATCAACATACCGTTGGACGGGTACCATGCCATAGCACTGGTACGCTCCCCTTTCAAGCTACACAAAAGGTGTAGTTGACACCTCGAGGTACCATATGCAAGTTATTAGTAACTTACTCAACTAGGTCCGTCCCATTACAGACATGTGGTTGCATGTTTGACTCAGATCAAAGGCTTGCAAGGTTAAGTCTTTAAGGTGACCAGGGCAAGACTACCCGAAGAACCAAAACGACATCCCCGGTGCCACTCATGGCCCACCATATCATTCTTGCTACTTGCCCCGGTCTAAATCTATTTATTAAACCCAGTTGATTACCATGCACCACGTGCCATCAACAATCACAACACATGATACTTCTCCAAAACAGGTTCAACATATCATTAAGTCAATATTAACATTTGATTGTCCAAAATCATGTCATGTGCACGTAGTAGGTCTAAGCAATATACTACAACGATCTAAATACCCAATGTTGGCAATTTAATAATGTCCAACCACATATTCCTCAACTAGGGTGACAAGGGTTCATGGCACATAATTAAATAGTCAAGGTGTCATACTGCAATTTGGCATTTATCTAACTCCCAGAAATAATTTAATCAATTTCTAATTAAATTAGCATGCAATAATTTAAATTAAATTAATTTCAAAAATGGGATCAATACGGTCAAAGCATAACTTGCCTTCAAAAAGTACTTGTTCTTGGTCCTGAGCTGGCTCCTGGGTCAAAACTTCACCTTCGAAGCCTTCGGGCACTTCAACGTCTACTCGTAACGCGTGTAAATAGCAATAACATAAATAAACAGTAGGCAAAAGTGTCCAAAAATTCAAATAAACTTCATAAACAGAGAGAGCACATTTTTATAAATTTTTAGAAATTTGAATCGTCCAAATCGGAATTAAAACGCAAAAGTTATACTCGTTTAAAGTTTGAAAAATCAATTAAATAAATAATAACAAAGAAAATTCATGTCCAAAAATTAAATAAAATTCACATTTAAGTAGATCTCAATTTTATAAAAATTTAGAAATTGGAATCACCCAAATCGGAGTTAAAATGCAAAAGTTATAAGCGTTTGAAGTTTGAAAATTCAAATAAAAGAATAAACCTAATTAATTCATTTATTTTTCTATTGAAAAACCCGATTTATGACGCCAGCGTGGAAATTGAGTGGAAATTGAATTTCCATCGAATTATTTTTCTATTGAAAAATCGAATTATGATGTCAGCGGGTCCATGGACTTGGTCCACGTCTCGGGTTCGGTCCACGGGTACATGTCTCACTGACATGTGGGACCCCCACGGATGACGCCAGCCGACGCTATCGCTCGGCCACACTGCATGCAGACACGCGGACCCACCGACGCCGCTGGCGACGTCACCGCACGGTGGACAGAGCCACTGACATGAGGGACCCCTTGCTGACGTCACAGCGGCGACCGGGCGACGCCCGCGCTGACCACGCCGGTTCGGCTACCGAACACGTGGCGCAATCTGGGCCGGTCCAGATCAGATCTAAACCCGCACGTTGCGGTGCAACGCGGTTGATCTGGACCGTACGATTTAGATCGGACTGTCGAGATCCGATCGGGTTTAACCGCGTCGCTGGGGGGTTGTGGCATGATCCGGCGCGCGACGCGTGGCGCAATCTACACCGTCCGATTTAGATCGGACGGTCGAGGTCCAATCTAGTGCTACAACGTGCGTGAACCCTAACCGTACGATCTAGATCAAATGGCTGAGATCTACCCTAGCACGGTGCGGTTCAAGGCGACGTGGCTTAATCTAGGGCGTTGGATCTAGATCCAACGGCTGATATTAGATCTAAACTGCAACGTGGAAGATTACTCACTGGTGACGTGGATGAATGCTGGCTGTGCGATGAAGATCCAACGACGGAGAAGCTTCGCGGGTTCGGCGATGGCGTCTTGTGAGCTTCTGCTGTTTGCAGATCGAAAGACGACCAACGGTGCGGCGCTACGGGGCTCCTCTGGCGAGGTGAGTGGTCTCTGCGGGTGCGGCTCGACGCGAGGACTCCGGATCTGGGCACCACCATGGCGGAGAACGGCGGACGACGGCGAAAACCGTGGCGGACCTCTCCTCTAACTTCGGCGAGCTTTTGTGGCGCGGCTACGACGGCTCGTGCTCGGTGACCTAGGGCTACGGGTGCGCACGGAAGAGAACACGACACGGGTGGCGGCGCAATAAATAGTGGCCTTGGCGTCCGTGAAATCCGCTGAAACCGAGGCCCACTCGGCTGCGACGGCGGAGTCCGACGGCGATTCGGACTGGGCAACGTGGCGCAATCGTGTCCGTTGGATCAAGATCCGACAGTCACGCATGTTAGGGTTCGGTTGGGCTCGGGTTGGGTTCGAGTCCGGTTCGAGTCAGACTCGGGTCGGGCTTGGTCGGATGAACAGTACTAACCCGCTCGGTATTTTCCAGCGATTTAATATTTGAAAATAATTCTAGTAATTCAAATAATTCGAGAAAAATAGCAAAATAATCAAAAAAATTATGGAAAATACTTTGAGACATTTTGGACTCAAATAAAATATTTCCAACAAAATTTTATTTATAACTTTTAATTCTTTAATTATTTCAAAAGGGAATAAATTCAAATTAAATCCAAATAAATCCTAGAAAATTTCAAAAATTCTCAAAATTGTGAAATTCCAATTAAATTCATGAAAAGCAAAAATTGGGGTGTTACAAAACCCGAAACCCATACTGCGACTCGGACGAACTGCGTTTCTGGTAACTATGATCATATACATATAGATATGTATATAGATATACATATGTATATCTGTATACATGTACATATACATATACATATAAATATGTATATACTAGTTATATGCCCGTGCGTTGCTACGAAAAACAAAATTGATAACAAAAAATAAAAAAAATACTATTTCATAAGATCAAACATCTATCTTTAACGCTTCGTTTCTTGCAAAAGCTGGCTAATTAAAGCAACGCTTCGTTTCTTGCGTAGGGCAATTAAGCAGGGCAATTAATGTGACATGGGAAGAAACTCTCACTTTATTTAGTAGAGATACATACATATGCATACATATGTACGTATGCATACATACACATATATATATATGTATATTATACATATACATATATCTCAGTGGAATAGATTCAGTGCTGTGATATGTTGGAATATATACATATACATATATCTCAGTGGAATAGATGCAGTACTATGAATGTGATATGTTGGAATTAGTACCATTAGAATTTACAGAGGTTTGTCAGCCTAGATAGTTAACATTTTGTCAGTAGTTAAATATCAGTCAGCAAGTTTCATGAAGAATCCAGTCATCCAGTTGCTGAATCGTGCTTGGGTATTAGATATAAGGATGCTTTCATCATAGCAAATTGTACTCTGACTGGAGGGTGATACTTCTTATTCAGCTCCAACTTCATGCTAGTGGGTAATATGTAGTGTAGCTTGTAGCCAGAGCCTAGATGGAATGCATCAATTTTCTGTTACAGAGAACACTTTGCCCATCCTTCCTTAGCATAATACTAGCTGTTAATCAAAGTGGAATCTTTCTCTATGTTTTTGTGCAGAGCTTGCTGTTGGAAACATTGTGAGGCGTGTTTTGCATATAATAAAAGAGGAGGATATATCCTCTACAGCAGTTGGTGTTGAAGGTCTTTCTATAACTGTTGACAGTGATGATGAATATGACAGTGGGGATGATGATGGTCCTACGTTATCCGCTGCTGTTCTTGCTGCCCATGCTAGAAACGCTCTTCGGGCACCTTCATTGCAGACTCTCCTGGAAGATATTCCTGTGAGCACTGCACTCTCACGTTCTGCATCAACTGGGGACTCGGGCGGAAAAAGTAAATGTATGTTCTCATGAATTCTCTTCCACTACTCAATACACCATCTGAACAGGCTTTTCTGTTTTTGTTTTCTCTATTTATTTTATAATCATGTAGTTTTTAATAAATGATTATACCTGAGTCGTGACTAATATTTTCACAAGTTTGTGTTACCCTTTTAGGGCTTATACAGTCATATTTATGTTACTGTTGGCACTAAAATTCTGCATGTTCCACGTCAGCAGCTGGAGATAAGAGCTCAAAAACTCGGAAACTAAAGCATGATGTTATTGCTGCCATTGGTGATCTGATTGACGAGATTGATACATGCTATGACCAGATTTCTGAGCAAGCTGTGGAACTTATTCACCAGAAGTACGATATTTCTTTTGCCAAAACATAGTAATATTATTTTCAGCTAGAACTAATTGCATCCATTTTTTTATGTGAGATACTTAAAAATGTCGGAAAACACTTGAGCTATAGCATAGGCTAGGGATTCTGGAGATATATGACGTGTCTGTTCACAAGAAGCATGTGTCCTATGGCAAATGACTAATGATAGTGATGTGGTTTTCCATCCCACCTCATAACTATCTGGGTATTTACACTACCTTCTTCTGTCACAAAAAACAACCAAAAGGAGCAAAGCCTTTCTTTCTCTATTCTCTTTCTTGTTTTTTTGGCATTTTTCTACCTAAACAGATAATTAAGAAGAAAAGAAGTCTGCATATGGCACACCACCACCATTACTATATAATTTGAATCTAGCAAAGTTTATCAAGGACTTGTTTATTTATTTTTGATGTAAGTAATAATGCTCTTTGGTCTTGATTAATATGAAAATTAGATCCAGTGATCCTTTTTAACCCTAAGAACCATTCGAAACATCTTGCTTGCATTATTCAAATACTAATTGTAGCTAATTAATGTTTTTGTTTGCCACAGTGAAGTAATTCTAACTCTAGGTCGTTCTAGAACTGTGAAGGAGTTCCTGTATGCAGCAAAGGAGAAGAAGCGATCTTTTCGTGTGTTTGTTGCTGAAGGTGCTCCAAGGTCTGTGCACTTTTCCAACTTTGTTGTCAAGTGATTGTTTCTTATATATAAGATCTGCTCGCTTGATTCAGATTTGTAGTTTCAATGTTTAAATCAGATATAAGGGACATGTTCTTGCGAAAGAGCTTGTTGAGAAAGGTGTACAAACTACAGTTATAACAGATTCAGCCGTTTTTGCTATGATCTCCCGAGTTAACATGGTATGTCTGCAGGGTGATTGCTATTGTTTAGATGTCCTTGTTTCTATTACAAATATGACTCCTGATTTATTTTACAGGTCATAGTTGGAGCTCATGCAATAATGGCAAATGGTGGAGTCATTGCACCAGTTGGAATGAACATGGTTGCACTTGCTGCTCAAAGGCATGCTGTGCCATTTGTCGTGGTTGCTGGCAGTCATAAGGTTGATTTCTGTATGTTATGCATTTAATTATGACATCTATCTTGGCAAGTGGATTAATTGTTCTTGCTCTTCTCACTAGTTAAGCAAAATAAATTTGTATTCAGGAGAAGGTTTTTTTCTTTAGAATATCAAACTAAACAGCTGGAATTAGTCCTTTCCACTCTCCAGTTGTCACCTAAACCTTGACCTGGTGAGGATTAACCCCGTGTCCTCTGACAAATGGTAACAACAGGCAGTATCAGACTGATGAGGTGCCACTTAAATCCTCAATAGAAGGATCATTGTTACCAAAAAAGCTATGATTATTTCTGTAAGTAATAGTTTATAGTTGCTTAAAGAGCAAGAGCTGGTATTTGCTGTTAGAATGTTTGTCACCTGACATCATTAACAATAGTTTGAAGTATGATGTTAATTTATGAATTTTCCTTTTATTTGTCAACTTCTTTTGTCTCATGGTAGAAACTTAACATTCTTTCCTCATTTTCACATGGCAGTTGTGTCCTTTGTATCCACACAACCCAGAGGTTTTGCTGAATGAACTTAAATCGCCATCTGATTTGCTTGACTTTGGCGAGTTCTCAGATTGCATGAACTTCAGTACTCAGGATGGTACTCCTCTTCTAAATGTTGTCAATCCAACCTTTGACTATGTGCCACCGAAGCTTGTGAGCCTTTTCATCACTGACACGTAAGTTCTCTCTGTATTCATTTTTGGGATCAAGTAAACCTAAAAAGAACAAATCTGTGCTTGGTGCCGCTTTCTTTCACAGTTGAGTATGGCAGAAACACATACACTGTTAACTGGAGAATGCCTTGTGCTGTAGTTCCAGTACTTCTAATGTGAGGAAACCCTACTTATAACATGATATGTCCTTTCGTACAGAGTTTAGGCATAAATCTGAAGTTATAGTATGTAACCTTTATGTGTAAAATCTATCATTAACAAATAATAATTGATAATTCAATACTTAGGCCCTGTTTGGCAGAGCTCCAGATCCCAACTCCACCTCAGAGCTGAAACTTGTAGACTGAAATTAAGTGACTTAAGTTTATAATTTTATTCTAAAATATAAACAAAATGACTTACCTAAACATTCTTAATATACCCACAGTTCCAGCTCCACGAATTTGGTGGAGCTAGGAATACCTAGCTCCACCAACTCCAAGAATTTGGTGGAGCTGGAGCTCTGCCAAACACCCCCTTAGGCCCCGTTTGGAATGCCAGAATTTTTCCCAATTCTTTCAGGAATTACTGTTCCCGATGAAATTCCTGTGTTCCAAAGGGCCCTTAAAGTTGAACTAATTGATAAATATGCCAACCATTATTATTCTATCTGTGTACTCTTTACCCTTCCGTTCAAATCATTTTCAGTTATTTTCCTAACATACCTAAATATCTTTACCCAACAGTGGAGGGCACAGTCCATCATATATGTACCGGCTGATTGCTGAGTACTACTCAGCTGATGATTTAGTTGTGCGGTGCAAGTCAACGTCTTGAAAGAACACAAAGCAGCACTAGACTACTAGTGTATTAGCGTTCTGAAGGTAGAATCTGGGATCTTATTTATACCCGAGTGTGTTGTCGTACTAAACGCAATCCTTTGTTTCCCCTGTAGAGTTGATGTTGCTCACTTCAGTGGAATCGCTGTTTTGCTCCGGAAGTTCAATTCTGTAATTAGTATCAGACTGCAGGAGTTCGATGCAGGAACGCTCCTTGCAATAATTCTAATTATTGCGGAATTTTGAGTGTAGACTGTTGAGGCATTGGGGAATTAATGAATTGTATAACTATAGAAAAAGCTACATATTTAGCAAGTGTGGTGTGTGGCTGTTTTGCGCCCACGCATCCTGTGATCCGGTCTGGTCCAAATTTTGTCCGTTCTAAATACCTAATGTTCCGTTCGAGTATTTTTGTTATATTATACATATTCCTGGCTTGGGTCATTGTTCGAGATTCAAACTGAATGTACAAGGTAGCATGGTGTTTCCATGAAATGTCGTGCACCAACTATGCTGTAGTAATACAAACTGATCTCAGGGAAAGCTCTTACCCTACTACATGTGAATTTGAAGGTGGAAAATGCTGAAAGACTTGTTGATTAATCTCTGCATTACTCGGATGTCTGGCACCGGTGAGTAGCCATCGACTCATACAGATACAATTAAGCTATTCCATGGTCCTCAGATGGGAATGGGATCGGCGAGTTGCACGGGCGGCAGCAGGTCGTGCTCCGGCTAGGCGGACGTGGCCATCGGCGGCAGCGAGAACTGCCCGTATGTGGAGCTACCGCTGCGGAGCTCTTTCATGGTCACCAGCGCGGCGACGGTGTTCCTGAAGATGCCCTGCTCTGCTGCCATGGGAACCATCTCGGCGTCTGTGTTACCTATCCTCGTCCACCGATCACCGGCCGTCGTCGCTGCCGCTGCGGAGGAGACGAACACGGCCTCCATCATCGCCTCGCACTCGCGGGCAAGCGTCGAGATGAGCTCCGTCGCGAAGAAAGGCTGCTTGAGCACCTTCTCGATGAACGGCAGCCGGAGGAGCCGGCCGGTGCGCTTGTCGTACTTCTTTAGGATCTTGGCCAGCCCTGCAACGTTCAACGATCGCCGTGCATTCAGCTTTCTATGCAATCTCTAGTTGAAGTTTTTAATTAGGAAGAAATTTCCAGTCAAAGTCAGTGTTACTTGGTACTCTTCGTCCAAGTTTATAAAACTTATTTTTTAATAATATTATTTATAAATATAAAGCGTATCTTATATTTTAATGTAAAATTAGTATGATGTTCCACTTGTACCTTTAATAAATATCTATCTTTACTCTATTTTTTACATATATATATATATATATGCATGGAGTATAGTGATTAGTGATACTAATTATAGGTAATCTAGTTATTTTTAATATCTTCTTGGTGTCTATACCAAAAAAATACGTTTTACTCCATAAACTAAACTTTAACGGATTGAGTATATCAGAAGTTGTTAAAGACACATTTTTTGTTTGTTTGCTTCCGTATGTAGCGAACCTGTGTAATTGACGGCGCTGTGCCGCTGTAGTTGAGCAGCAGCACCATCTCCCCGTGCAGATCCACCATCTCCTTCCTCGCCCTCCTCATCTCCGCCGCGTACTCCGGCCCCACCTCGCCGGCCACCGTCTCCCGCAGCTCCTGCACAACGCGCGCGCGCACATCCGCTGCAGATTACAGCAACTACGCGCATTGCTGCACGTACAGTTCAGTACAGTACATACCCTCTGCCGTATGACGAAGTCCTCCTGCTCCAGGAAGAAGGCGTTGAGCCTGCGGACCTCGTCGTCGAGCAGCCGCACGAAGGAGTTCTCCGGCGGCGCCGCGGCCGAGACGAGCCGGACGAGCTTCTTGAGGCGCTTGTACGCCAGGAACTTGTCCCTCCACCCCGGGAGGCTCTCCTCCACCTGCCTCTTGAGCCTCTTCCCAGACTTCATCTCCTCCCCCTTCGCTCCTCACAATGCTCTCAACTAACTTCTTGCTTACTACAAACAAGGAGTTAGTTAGTATACTATATATATACACGCTTATGATCCTTAATCTGTTGCCGAAGTGTTTTGCTACGGCAGCTAGTGTGCTCATGCTCGGTTGTATGGAGGGAAGGGAGTTGACAGAGATGTGACATTGTCATGGAGGAGTGTAAGAATGGGGTTTGTTGGGAATATCTCGAGCATATGCCATGGTTGGCGATTTGGCATATGGAGGTGAGCCCTATTGTTACTGTTAGACAACTTCGCTATCGAATAGTCCGGGGTTGCCTAATAGATTGAATTGGAGAACAGAGAGAGAGGACGAGAGACACAATAAGAGGAGGAACCGGGTCTGCTTTATTATTCTGTATGCTTGTGTACAATGGGGTGACCTCCTGCCTCCTATATATAGCGGTTCTGCTTAGAGATAAGGAAGAGTCCATATCGGATACGAATCCGGTTTCCTAACACTCCCCCTTGGACTCTTCACTGCGAGATGCATATGCCTCATTAAAACTCCATAAAAACCCAGTGGGAAAAATAATTTGGAGAAAGAGTACATAGCACACGCTTGCTGTGTTGCACGGATTGCCTCATCAAAAACCTTATATAAGAAAACTTCAATGAAAAACTTACTTAAGGAAAAGAGTACAATCCACCCAAACTTCAATGTTAATCTTCAAGATTCACGTTGGGTACTCAAACTTCATGTTTGAGATTTATGTAGGAGTATGTGAAAATTCTCCCCCTGAAATCTGCACTTCTCTAAGCCTCATCATCCCGATTCCTCTAACACATCTTTCAAAGGAAGATGCCGGGAGTGACTTAGTGAATAAATCTGCGAGATTTTCACACGACTTAGTATGCAATATTTTTATCTCGTTCATCTTATGCAATTCATGAGCATAAAAGAACTTGGGGTTGATATGCTTTGTGAGGTTACTTTTCACATATCCCATTTGCACTTGAGCAACACAAGCTGCATTATCTTCATAGATAATGGTGGGGTTTGTTCCATGTTCAAACCACATGACTTACGGATGTGATGAACCATTCTTGAAACCATGCACATTCTCGATAGGCTTCATACAAGGCAATTATTTACGAGTGGTTTGTCGGCGTTGAGACAAGAGTCCGCTTAGATGACTTCCACGAAATTGCTTTGTTCCACCGCAAAGGAAAACATACCCGGTTGTGACTTGCCAGTATGTGGGTCTGATAGGTACCCAGCATCGGCATAGCCAACCAAATTCAATTCATTGTTTCTTCTGTAAAACAAGCCAAGGTCTTTGCTTCCTTGAAGGTAACGGAAGATGTCCTTCACCCCTTTCCAATGCCTTTTGGTGGGTTCTGCACTGTACCGCGCTAGCAAATTCACGGCGAACGCAATGTCCGGCCTAGTGCTATTCGCAAGGTACATGAGCGCTCCAATTGCACTCAAGTATGGGAATTCCGCTCCCAGGACTTCCTCCCCCTCTTCTTTAGGCTTGTACGGGTCTAAGTCTGCTTGGAGTGACCTTCCGACCATTGGGGTCTTTGCGGGGTATGCCTTTTCAAAACCAAATTTCTCCAACACTTTCTGCGTGTAGGAAGATTGGTGTACCAAGATTCCGCCTTGGACATGTTCAAGCTGCAAGCCTAAACAAAACTTGGTTTTACCCAAGTCTTTCATTTCAAATTCAGACTTCAAGTATGTGCATGCTTCTTCAATTTCTTCATCCGTCCCAATGATGTTCAAGTCATCTACATAGACGGAGATTATACAAAATCCATTCGAGGATCGTTGTATAAACACACATGGACAATCTTCGCTGTTCGTGTAGCCTTTCTTGCAAAGAAAGTCACTCAAGCGATTGTACCACATTCTTCCCGATCGTTTTGACCCATACAGTGATTTCTCCAATTTCACCTTTGTATAGGTTTCTCGCTTGCTCTGTCTTGGTTCGGGATAGGGATACCTTCCGGTACTTTCATATAAATCTCCGAATCCAAGTTTCCATACAAATATCTTGTGACAACATCCATTAGCTTCATTTTCAACTTCAAGTTGATCGCCATTGAGATCAAGTATCTAAAGGTAATTCCGCCCATGACCAGGAGAATAGGTTTCTTCATAATCAACCCCAGGACGTTGAGTGAAACCTTGAGCGACAAGCCTTGCCTTGTACCTTACAACTTCATTGTTTTCGTTTCTCTTGCGAACAAAAACCCATTTGTGACCTCACGGGGTTTATATGGGGAGGTGTGCGGCACACAGCCCAAACACCTCTCTTTTGTTCAGAGAGACTAACTCATGCGGTGATTGCCTTCTTCCAATCTTCCCAATCGAGCCTTTTCTTGCACTCTGCGAGATGCGGGCTCGGGATCATAATTAATGATCGTGGCAATCTTTTTTGCAAAGTATGCATCGACATTGGCTGTTGCTCTATTCATTGATTCTCCTGATATTACAAAATTTATGGCCATTTCGTCATGGTGTGCTTCATGCACTTCTACTTGCTCTTCATTGCTATTTCCCATTCCAGAGCAAGTTCCTTGATTTTTCTCCGCCAATGTGTGCGCACACATTATTTCCGGCTTCTTCCAATGGAAGGTTCAGATCTGGAATTGCCTTTTCCACGAGGCTTCTTTCCAGTGCAGGTCTCAAGCGGCTCCTTCTTGCTTTGGGGCACTTTTGTGATTGGCTGTGGTAAGTCCTCTTGCCCAGTTTTCCCCAGACGTCTCCGGGTACTTTGGGTTTGAGAAGCCAGGTTTCCTGTTCTTTTTCTTTAAGGCCTCTGAACAGGATGAGGGATACCTTCTGCTTTCTTTGGTATTTCCACCCTCTCTGGTGCATTTCTTGCTGGTACATGCGACTTAACCATGCTCTTCAGATCACAAAAATGATCAGGCAGTTCATTTGCTAAATTCTGCAAATCTATTATCTTCTTGACTTCTTGATTTGCTTCATTAGTGCGAGGGTCATGTGCGGGGATCGGTGGAATGCCATATTATTTCCGGCATTTTTCATCCAATGGTTGATTCTCTCCCCTAATGACGGAAACGATCCTCGTCAAAGATGCAATCGTGAATCGGGCTGTATGCAAGTCTCGATCATGGGTTCCAAATACCTGATTATGGATGCACTCTCATAACCAACGATATCCTGGACTTGCGGAGAGGGCCCATTGCAGTCCATTGTGGGGGTGGTATAGGTACATATACCATACAACCAAAATTTCTAAGATGGGAAATCTTGGGATGACCCCTTGCACTAGTTGCATAGGTGAATGGATGTTGTAGGCCGATGGTCTATAATTGATGAGTCCGCTGCGTGCAGGCTGCGTGTCCCCAACAAGTGTTGGGCAAGTTACAACTCTGCAAGAGCTGATGCGGCAATGAACTTAATCCTCTTTATTAGTGCTTCACTAGCCCATTTTGCGTATGGACGTGCGATGCAGAGTGCTCAATGATTATTCCGTTCTTTGTGCAATAATCATCAAATGCCTTGGAAGTAAATTCCCCGGCATTGTCCATTCGAATGGACTTCACGCGATGATCAGGAAAAACATTCTTAATTCTGATGATCTGCGAGATCAGTTTTGCGAATGCATGATTCCTTGTTGACAGCAAACATGTATGCGACCATTTCGAGGAAGCATCAATAAGCACCATAAAGTATCGAAACGGCCCCGACAAGGGCTGAATCGGACCGCAAATATCCCCTGAATGCGTTCCAGGAATGCAGGGATTTCATGTTGCACTTTCATAACAGAGGGTCTAGTTATTAATTTCCCGGTGGCACATGCATGGCACACAAAATCTTCATGATTTGGGAAATTTTTAACATTAATGCCATGACCTTGTGAGTTATTAACTATATTTCTCATCAATCTAAGACCAGGATGACCTAATCTACAATGCCATAAAGCAAATAATTCAGAGCTTCTAAAGACAGTCTTCAGAGAAGTATACACTGCGTGTGCATTGATTCTCGTGTAGTACAGCCCAGATTCATATGAGGGACATTTTTCTAGTACCATCTTTCCATATTCCGCGTGCTTCACAATGCACAAGTGTTCTTTGCCATTTTCTTCATTGGTTTCTACGTGAAACCCATTGGCGCGGATATCCTTGAAACTTAAGAGAGTGCGGGTTGATTCAGGGTACAAGAGGGCTTCTTCAATTACCAAAGTTGTACCCATTGGTAATATAATTGTGGCTCTTCCTGAGCCTATTATATGCGTATCGCTTCCTGCGATTGTCGTAATTCTTCCAGCGTTCTTCGTGATCATCTGGAAGTATTTCGACTCTCTTAAGATGGTATTTGTTGTGCCACTATCAACAATGCATATTTCCTCCATTGGGCGCTACACGATTTCTAGATGAAAAGAAAAATAATTCTAATCAGACAGTGGCTAAGTAATTCAAAATTGCTTGTAAATAAAGAATACTGGAATAAAGAATAAACTGTAATTCTATTCATGAGAAAATGTATGCTCTTCGAGAGCTTACTATTCATTATGCAATTTGATGTCTACGTGAGATAATTCTGACCATTCAGGTCAGTTCTTCAAAAACTCACATTTAGACAATGCCAGACCTTTGCACATTCATAAAGTTCTTCCATTAGATTACTGCATGCAATCTAATAGGAAATGGCTGCTAGATTCAATAAAATGCATAATTGAATTCTCATGAGTTTCCAGCAAACTAAAAGAAATCAATAATATCAAGATTCATATATACAAAGATAAATGCAAAATTCATAAGTACAAGATTCATAAGTACGGAATTCATAAATGCAAATTTCATAAGTGCGAGATTCATAAATGCAGGATTCATAAGTATAAAATTCATAAATACATTATTCATAACTGCAAAATTCATATAAACACAGATTCATAAATATTCATAAATACGGAAAATAAATTCCCACATAAATTAAATGCGGTGTAATGCTAATTACAACTTATGTAACTCTCGTTGGTTGGGAGCGAAAACAGGTAACGAATATCTCCGTCAATTCGACTCTTGGCCAGGTCAACCTGCCCCTAGGGCTCACATGAGGGAGGGAGCACTTCCCGTTTCCGGGTGCCAATTAAAGAACCAAGCCTCATGTGTGTTTTCCTAGACACCAATTGTCTCATATCTTGTTTATTCATTACCAAAATCAAATTCCAACCACACAGGTTCTCATTTTATGCCATATGAAATATTCTGGAATTTTCCTAGCACTTTTCATAATTTCTGCTAATTTCAAGCAATTTTCAGAATTACTGTACAACAGAAAAATTTAATTTCAGCAAATATCAACATGACATAATTCATAAATTCATAAATACGAAAATAAATTCTCAGGAATTTCCGATATTCTAAACAGGGCAATTATTGCAAATATTCATGCAAATATTCATAAATACAGAAAATAAGGCTAAGCACAAATTAAAACATAGCCAAGAAATTTTCTGGATTTTTTCTAGATATTCTTCATATTTTTCTAGCAATTTTCATAATTTTTTAATCAATTTTCCGAGTTTCTTGATCAAATTTTCGGAAAACGAATATAAAAAAAAACAGAAACAGAATTAAATACCTGGGGGGCAAAGGGGTAAATTCCCCTTGCCCCCGTGCGCTTCTTTTGGTACTCAACAGATTTGAATCCAGTTACTTTATGGACTTCAGGTCCATTTTGAACTCCATGGAAAAACACTTCGAGCAGAAGAGCCGGCCGGTGCTTGCGGCCAGGAGCGTCGGCCGTGCGCGTGGGAGCAGGATGCGGCGGCAAAGCGCGGTGACCAGGCGGCGGAGCATCAGCGGCAGGCGGTAGCCGGGCTAGGCCTTCCTCGCCTCCTCGGTTTCATCGGCGCAAGGAAGCGGCCAGGCGCCCGATCTGCCGGCGATCGTGGTGAGTATGGGTGGCTTGCCACGGCCATACATCGGCAAGCGGGCGGCTCGATTGGCTGAGCCGGCCAGATCGCTGAGGCCGCTCGGGCGGCGGGACCCAACGCGCGGCGGCGCGGCTCTTCGTGGCCTTCTAAGGCTACAAGCCATTGCGGATCGGCGGCCGTCGGCATGGCAGCCAGCAGCAACCAAGGAGGCCGGGGCACAGCTTTGCGCGGCGGGCGTGCGTGGCTTCATGCCGGCGCGATGGTGCTTAGCGTGCTCTGACCAATGGGTATAGCTAGCGGCGCATCGCACTTCGTGGCGGCGGCCTTGGCTTCGAGCCGACAACGCTTCGAGTGCAGTTGGACCAACCAGCGGTGGCGCTGCCATGGCAGGGGTGGCCACCAGACGCGGGGCGTTGTGGGGCTGCGGCTACGGTAGGCCGGTGCGGCTGGCGCGGCAACGGTGACCTGCGTGGTCGCCGCGCGTTTCCGACGCGGCATCGGCGACTAGTGGGCGCGACAGCGGCGACCTGCGTGGTCGGCGGGCGTTTCCGGCACGGCAGCGGCGCAACGGCTTCGTGGCCGAGGGCTTCATGTCCAGGATTCACGTTGGACTTCATGTCCATTAATACTTCATGTTGGACTTCATGTCCAATAATTAATGTCCAGGCTTTTATGTCTTTGAACTTTACGTCCAATTTCCCAACCAGGCTTCCATGCTGGTGCGACGCGCTCGTTTTGGGGTGGCTGGTGCGATGTGGCAACAGCCGGCAGCGGGACCATGCGTAGCGGCTGAGAGCTCGTCTCCAGGCAGCGACGATCGGTCGTGGCAGCGGGGTGCCGGCAAGGCGGCAGTACCGCTTCAGATACGTGCGGGCCGACGGCTGCAAACAGCGCTGCGTGTGCGTGTTGATCTGTAGCTTCAGGCTGCAATGCATTAGATGCATAGTACTAGATTTAGTGGCTTCGTGCCATAGATCTATAATTTTGCTGCGTACCGTAGCTTCGATGGCTTCGTGCCGATCTATACTTTAGATGCATTCATATTGTATACTTCAAATCAAATAATTACCGCGCATCCGTAGCTTCTTGCCACGTAGGCGCGAAGATTTAGATGCAAAAAAAATACAAATGAGCAATGAGATTCAATCGCCCGATTCTCACCTTTCTCACCTTTCAATTTATTCTCCGGTAGAGCTTCGTGCTGATAACGTGTTAGACAACCTCGCTATCGAATAGTCCGGGGTTGCCTAATAGATTGAATTGGAGAACAGAGAGAGAGAGGGCGAGAGACATAATAAGAGGAGGAACCGGGTCTGCTTTATTATTCTGTATGCTTGTGTACAATGGGGTGACCCCCTGGCTCCTATATATAGCGGTTCTGCTTAGAGATAAGGAAGAGTCCATATCGGATACGAATCCGGTTTCCTAACAATTACGACTTAACAAGGCTTCCCCATTAATCCAAATTACGAGTTCACTACCATGCACAATATCTTGTCCTTGCGAGAGATACGTACGGTGGACTCACGAATACAATATGCGGGGCGCATAGCACGCGAGGAACAATGCGAGTACATTATCGTAACAAATCCCAAGCATTGATTTCTAATCCCTTTTGATCCGCATTGATTTTCTTCCCCTTATTCTGCTGGAAGATATGATTCCATGGGAGTACCGGATCTTCAGAGTCCATCGCCGACACGGCAATAGAAGCTTCTCAATGTCACCCTCTCACTCTTCAATGCTTTCATAGGTTCCCGAGGAAGAACTTCTGCACGCGCGCAGTTGCGTCTAGTACCAGATATTCAGATCATAAGGGCATCTCTAATGGTGCCACTTCAGCTAGCTATAAGGGTGCCAACTCAGCATTTTGCTTAGGTGGATGAGAGAAAAGGAAGAGAGAGATATATGTTTACTACTAACTTATAGCCAGGCTATAGCTGATTCCAAGGCATTTATCACCTCTTACATATGGGCCCATATTTAATTTTGTAGACAATGCTATAGCTAGTCCATTGGAGAGGTTGTCTATTAGCTATCTATAGATGACATGTACACTTCTTATAGTTAGTAGTTGACTACACCATTGGAGATGCCCTAAGGGCATCTGCAATAGTGCCACTTCAGCTTACTATGAAGGTGCCAACTCAGCATTTTGCTTAGGTGGATGAGAGAAAAAGAAGAGAGAGATATAGACTGACTACTAACTTAGGGCATCTGCAATGGTGTACTCAACTACTAGCTATAAAAATGTACATGTCATCTATAGATAGCTAATAGACAACCTCTCCAATGGACTAGCTATAGCATTGTCTACAAAATTAAATATGAGCCCATATGTAAGAGGTGATAAATGCCTTGAAATCAGTTATAGCCTGGCTATAAGTTACTAGTCAGTCTATATCTCTCTCTTCTTTTTCTCTCATCCACCTAAGCAAAATGCTGAGTTGGCATCGTTATAGTAAGCTGAAGTGGCACCATTGCAGATGCCCTTATAGTCAGGCTATAGCTGATTCCAAGGCATTTATCACCTCTTACAAATACGCCCTTATTTAATTTTGTAGACAATGCTATAGCTAGTCCATTGGAGAGGTTGTCTATTAGCTATCTATAGATGACATGTACATTTTTTATAACTAGTAGTTGACTACACCATTGCAGATGCCCTAATATTCATGCACAACAGTCGTGTCGCTAACAGGTGAGCCTATAATAGTGCTGGTATATATGGATCGACCTCTTGGTGACACAACCAATACACACGAACTCCTTGGAATCGTTGAAAAACGTAATCGTTCACCCGTACCAATCAATAGCACGTCTATATTAACACACGAACAAAAATAGAAACGCACATAAAAAATATGAGACAATGATCTCTATTTATTAGTTAATTCTCTCTATACAAGATGGTGTCCAATATATAACAAAACTAACAAGAGATAGATTTGGATTCACCACCAATAGATAGAGTCCTTCCAAACTTGAACTGGGATTCTATCTATATTATAACACTCCCACTTGGACGAATACCGCGTAATGCACATATCTCATTAAAAACCCCTCCCAAAAACCTAATGAAAAAATGGGTGAAGAAAAGAATACATTGCACTCGCACTTCGTATTACACTAGTTGCCTAATTAAAAACCTATAATCTTTAGAATATAAAATAGGATCTTCAGGATCATGTAAAGGGTCATGGTTCAGGGTTTACTCCCCCCTGAACTCTACATATTTCTAAGTCATCTTATTTCAATGCTATCAACTTTAGCAATGACTTAGTGAACAAATCTGGTAGATTTTCACATGATCTAGTTTTTAATAACTTTAGCTCACAATTGTTTTGGAATTCATGAGGATAGAAAAATTTAGGGGCAATATGATCTGTGATATTGCTCTTTACATAACCCATTTACATTTGTGTAACATAAGTAATATTATCTTTATGAATAATCATAGTGGTATTGACGATATCAAGACCATATGACTTTTGGATATGGTTAATCACACGTCTTAGCCAAACACACTCTCACATGAGGCTTCATATAAAATTATAATTTTCGAGTGGTGGGTAGAAGTAGCTACCAAAGTCTGCTTAAAAGACCGTCAAGAAATGGTTGAACCACTTTAGATAAACACAAAATCAGTGTTAGATTTAGCACTGTAGGGATCAGATAGATAGCCAACATCCATATATTCCATCATGGTTAAGTCTTAGTTCTTCTAGAAAAATAATCCAAGGTCTTGAGTACCTTGAAGGTATCTGAGTAAAGTCTTGAAACTAGCCCAATATCTTATAGTTGGGACTACGCTGTCTTGCTAGCAAATTTACTGCGAATGCTATATCAGGCTTTGTGCAATTCGTAACATATATAAGTATGGGACTTGGGACTTCAAGTCCTAAGACTTTCTCATTTTCCATCCTTGATCTAAGAGGGTCTTTATCTGCTTCAAGAGATCTCACAACCATGGGGGTCTTTAAAGGATGAGATTTATCTATATTAAATATTTCTAATACCTTCTTGGTATAGATAGACTGGTGTGCAGAAATTCCTTCTGGGAACTGCTCTAGCCGTAGGCCTAAGCAATATTTGGTTTCACCCTAATCTTTCATCCCAAACTCCGTTGTAAGGTCAGCACTTGCTTCCTCTATTTCCTCTGTAGTTCCAATAACATTCAGATCATCGACATGTACTGAGATGATACAGAATCTATTCTGGGATTTCTTTATAAACATATAGGGACAATATCCCTTCTTTAGGAGGAACTCATTAAGTCGGTTGTACCATATTCTCCCTGACTATTTTAATCTGTATAGTGATCTCTTCAGCTTGATGCTATACATATTGCGATTATTAGGATCCAAAATTTTAACTCCTTCAGGATTCTCATACACATATCCATATCTAGTGACCCATATAAGTATGTAGTCATTACATCTATCAACTGCATTGATAAGTTTAAGCTTACTGCCATTATTATTAAATATCGAAACATTATTCCTCTCATTACAAGAGAATATGTTTCATCGTAATCGATACTGGGTTTCTACAAGAAACCTTGTGCTACACGCCTTGCTTTATATCTCACCACTAGGTTATTTTTATTTCTCTTCGGGATGAAAAACCCATTTGATCCTACAGGGAATAATGTAGTAGGTATTCAACCAATGGGATCAAAAACTTTCCTCTTATTAAGCGAGTGCTAGTACTCTGCCATAGTTTTTTGTTCTAGATCCAGCTTTTAGCAATTTTTACAGGTGAAATATATCTCGACAAATGTAGTCTTTCTTTTATACAATTCTCCTACATCACTACATGGATATTTCTTCATTAATTTCTTCTAGCTCCTCGTGATTTACCACAAAGATGGAGTCTGGGTGTTCCGACTTTCTAGTGTTTAGATTGTACGCACAGATATACACTGGGGTTATCATCTTTAGGATATATCACTTTAGTGATGTTACCATCTCCTAGATGGCTCACTTTGGGGATTTTCTCAATATCAGGTTGAGCTTCTTCCATTGTCACATGTAGTGTTTTCATTTGTTTGGTTCACTACTTCTACGGATGTCTCTGCATAATTAAGTCCTATGCACTTGGAGGCCTCCCTCTTGTTTTTTCAAGAGGATCAAGAATGGGTTCAATATCCTTCTGAGGTATTTTCACTCTTTCAGGTGCATATATTACAGGTATATGAGATCTTTTTACTCTCTTATGATCAGTGAAGGCATTTGGAAGATTTATTAGTTTATTTGTTGCAGATTTATTATCCTTGAACTTCAAGTTTGGTTTCTTTATTGCGTGGACCTAGGGACTAGGTATTCTTTAATGTGGTACTTATCTCCCCTTAATGCTGAAAAATATTCTTAGCACAATCAGCATACCGAGCCATGCACAAATCCCCTGTCATAGGCTCTAGGTATTAAATAATTAACGGAGATTCATAACTTACATAGATCTACAACTTCTGGTAAGGTCCCATGGTGGTATGTTATGGTGGAGAGATTGGCATGTATACAACACAACCAAATTTTTGCAGATGAAAAATACTTAATTCTTTTCACACACTATCTGCAATGGAAAAATTTCATGACATGCAGTTGGTCTGAGTTGAAGAAGTAATACTGCAGCGTTCAGTACTGCGTGGCCACAATAACTGGTGGGAAGCCTACATTCTAAAAGAGTGGCCAAGCAATAAATTTTTTATTCCTTTAATTAATGACTCTGTAAGGACATTTTGAGTGTGAACATGAGGTACAAAATGCTTTACTTTATTTCTCAGATCCATATAATAATCATTAAATGCCTTTAAGGTAAACTTACTAGCATTGTCCATTCGAATAGACTTGATTCTTTCTTTTGGAAAGTAGGCTCTTAATAATTTAGGTAATTAATTTAGCAAAAGTATAGTTCCTAGTAGATAAAAGACATATGTGGGACCATCTAGTAGAAGCATCTTATTAGTACCATAAAGTATCTGAAGGGGCCCAACAGGGGCTGAATGGGTCCACAGATATCACATTGAATTTTTTCCAGAAAGTTCAATGATTCTTCCTTAACATTTTAGGTAAAAAGATCTAACTATAAACTTTCCTATAGCACAAACATGTCATTAGAAATCTTCAGATCTAGGCAAGTCTATATGCTTTGGCCAATAGAATTATTAATTATTCTTTTTATTCATATTCAACTCAGGATGACCCAGCCTATCATGCCAAATCTTAAATATTTTTAGGTCTTTAATGATGGTTTTCACGCAACATAAACTTCAAGTTTTATATATATGTAATATAGCCTGGGGGAGAAGAAAGGGAGTTTTTCAACCACACGCTTATTGCACCCATTTTAACTTAGTCATGAGAAGGTATTCAATACCATTCTCATTGTCAGTCTCCATGAGGAAACCATGGAGACGAATGTCTTTAAAGTTTAACAGAGTACAACTAGATTCAGAGTATAATATGGCATTCTCAATTATTATACGAGTACCAATAGGGAAAACTATAATAGCTTTTCCAATGCCAACTATGAGAGCATCGCTTCCAGCGATTGTCATAGTATTTTCAATTTTCTTAGTCAAAGTCTAAAAATATTTAGTCTCCCTAAGAATAAAATTTATGGTGCAACTATCTAAAGACAGATTTCCTCCTCCACCATTGGATTATATGATTGTTCTATATTAAAGGAATTCAATCAATTCAATTGTTGCAACATGAACATATTGAAAATATAGAACAATCATTGCATAAATGAGCAAATATTCTAGGAAATGACACTATATTGAGTTACAACTGATAACCGCTCAACAAGAGCGTATACCAAATGTTCACGTAGGAACATAAATACTAAACTGATAAAATAATGCTCTTAAGGAGACTCAACTAAGGAAAATGCGACATCGATTAATAAAGTCATTCTTCCATTTTTTTCCCCTTATACATTTGACCCTTTCTGCGGCCACGACTATTGCTAGCTTACTGAGCGTTAGCATGTGCTTCAGGAACTACTTGACTTCCATTAGCAAGTGCATGATGATTATTTATCAGGAGTTCATCATGTTTTTTTGCTTCTAGTAGAACATAAATAAGTTCAGAGTAGTTATGGTACTTTGCATGATGGTACTGTTACTACTGTATCCTCATGTGGGGTGGAAGGTGCATAATATTTTGTCGATCATCTCAGCATTAGTAATTTTCTGGTTACAAAATGTTAATTTTGCGATAAGTGTGTGCATAGCAGGATTATACGCTGCCATAGTTTAAAAGTTCTGGAAGCGTAGGAGGGTCCATTCACACTGTGCTTCTGGTAACAATACAGATCTTTACTAGTTGTATCGTTCCTTGAGAAAATTTCACAGTGCCAGCGGGTCCTCCTCCATCAAGTATTCAACCTTTAGGTCCGATGGAGATGATGCCTCAAGAATTGCAAAACATCACCTTTTGCAGGCTCGGGAATAGCAGGTCACCAGCTTCAAGCTGGGTAATAGCAGCTCCAAGTACTCGAGCTGTTAGGTTGATCTTGGCATCAATTGCACAAGTAAAGTAATTACTGCCATCTAGGACAAGCTCAGCAAACTCTATTTTTGCGATGTTCGACATATCCTTTGTGCAAACAATATTAAATTTTACTACTGGTAAAATATTATTTTGCACGCATCTCATTAAATCAGTAAATTTTGGTCTATATTTATTTAGTAGATAACTTTATAAATTTTTTTAGAATTTTTCTAGTATTTTTATAATTTTCTATTAATTACTAAGCAATTTTCAGAATTACCGGATAATAGAAAAGTAAATTATGACATGAATAAAACATATAATAATGCTAAGAAAATTAATATAGTGAAATGGTGCTCATAATATGCTGTCCGAAATTTTTCTAGCATTTTTCATAATTTTCTGTTAATTACCAAGCAATTTTCAGAATTACTTAATAACAGAAAAATAAATTCCAGCACATATAAGCATGAAAAAATGCTAAGGAAAATAAAACCAGTAGCATGACATAATCAATGTGTCATATAAATTTCTATAATTTTTCTAGCATTTTTTTTTGCATTTTTCTGTTAATAATTAAGCAATTTTTAGAATTATTTAAATGATAGAAAAATAGAATTCCAACGCATAATAAATATGGAATAATGCTAGAAAATAAACCAAAGGTGTGAAACTTCCAATGTGTGCTAAATATTTATTTACCAAATTTTACGGAAGTACATATACCTAAAAATCTAATTTCAGGTATTAACAATAATTTTTAGAATTTATTAATCAATTTTAAATTTACTAAAAATCCTGGGGCAAAAACATAAGTTCTTATTTAAATTTTACTTTTGTATGAAAAACAAATGGGCTGTATGGCCCATTAATCCCTAGGCCCACTTTGGATCAAACTAGCCTCCCTCAAAATAGCGACTAGGGTTTGGAAAACCCTAGTTGCACTTCCTTTTCCCATCGAAGCGCACGGTAGTAGCTTAGCCAGATAGGCCGCGGAGCGGCGATGGCCGTGAAGGCTGTAGCGTGCGGCCGATGGGGCTGAGGCAAGGTGAGACCGGCGGGGCCGAGACGACGTGCAACCGGTAGTGCCGAGATGGCGTGTGGCCGATGGAGGTGAGGCGGCGTGGCTGGAGACCTTGGGCTATGGCGGCGTGGTGGTTGCCTTGATGGCAACTGTGTGCTGCGACCTTTGGGCCGGTGAAGATTTTTTTTGTGATGAATAGTAATCTTTCATGAATAGATTAGATTAACAAGTAATCTAATCAAGAAAAAACTAATCTACAAGATTTAGTATGATTGCTCATGAGCGATCGACGTACATAGTTCAAACTAACGTAGGACTTTATGGTAGGATGATCGCGTGTCGTAGGATGAACTCGATGCAGTGTCAATTGATACATGTAGACGATCACCAACGGCCACACGTAGAATGATTGTGCTGATAACATGTTGTAAAACGTAGTCGTTCACCCACACCAATCAACAGCACGCCCACACAAAATACACGAACAAAAGTAGAAGCATCAGTAGAAGCACACACAAAAGTATGGGGCAATGTTCTCTCTTTATTAGATTGATTCTCTCTATACAAGGGGTGCCCAATATATTGCAAAACCAACAGGAGATAGATTTTGATTCATCCATCAATAGATAGAGTCCTTTCAAACTTAGACTAAGATTCTATCTATATCATAACAGGAATAAGGTATTCTCTCTGCACTTTGGAGTGCTACAAGCAAGGATTGAAATTTCGGACCGAAATCCGAAATCTCGGCCGAGATTTCGGATTTCGGACCCCTCCGGGATTCAAAATCCTGGAAAAATCAAAAATTCAAAAAAAAAAAAAAAAAATCAAATTTCGAATATCTTGGCGAGATCTCGGGTATCTCGGGCGAGATCTCGGGTGTTTTTGCCGGATTTTGATTTTTGTGCACTGTATTTGATTGTATTTCGGATCAAGATCATCCACAAAAAATTTCTAAAATTTTTGATGTGTTTTTGACCATTTTTTGGTCGGTTCAATTTGTCGGTTTGCACTGTCCGAATTTTTTAAAAATTCTCAAGATTGATCATCATCTGAAAATTTTATGGAAATATTATGGATGTGTTAGGACCATTCACAAAAAATTTCAAAATTTTCTAAAGTGGTTTGAACTATTTTTCATTTTCAAAGAAAAGGTTGAACACACGTAAAATTAAGGTGCCAAGCAAATCATTTCCAAAATAAACTTTTTCCTGGAGCATTTCATTGACTAACACGAACAACTATCATGTGGAAAAAAATGAAAAAAAGGAAAAAAATTATGGCCGAAGGGGATTCAAACCCATGACCTCTACTACCACCAAATGCTTAAATCAGCCGCACTGACCAACTCACCAAATCATATTTCCTATCCTATGGTATAGATAGTTAGTATTTGTATATTTGTCCCAATGTGGAGAGTAGAAACTTAAAACCAAACCCGATTCCTCACAGCTAAGATAGAAACAGCATAGTATTCTCACTCCTCATAGCTAACTCGGTCGACTATGGGCAAGCTCCGGCCATCTCCGGCAATCTCCGGTGAGTTATCTTTGCATATCGCCGTCAAATAGCGAGATCTCGCCGTCCAATACCGAGATCTCATCTTATTTCTTTCGGATTTTGTTCGAAATTTCCGAATCTCGCTAAGATTTTGGATTTCGGTGACCTTCGGGATTTTACCCAAAATGAGATTTGAATCCTTGGAGTGTAGACACCAGTGAAGGAATGAGGTTAAGTGATTAATATGCTATTAAGTGTTAAGTGATTAGTTTTTGGCTTGGTGATAGTAGGTATTTCATATGACATGCATGCATAATTCAAGGTACGAACTGCTCGTGACATAAAGGTTTCATACTTGTTGGTTATTACTTCTTGTATGTATGTCACATTAGTTATTAATTCGTGTTAGCTCTAGATGATTGTTAGCTCAAGATCATACGTATACCGTTGCAGAATATCATGATAGGAACATATATAAAACTTTTTAAATGACTTGAAGTTCATTTGTTACATTTGAAAAATCAAAAACTGATTTTATATACGGTTTTTTCGATGACTTTACCACTGTTATATTTTTTAAAAATTCCTCATGATTGATCATCATCTCAAATTGTTATAGTATTATAGAAACATTAGTGATGTGTCAGGACCATCAAAAAAAAATTTCAAATTTTTTTTGACGTATTTTGGACCATTTTTCGGCGGGTTCAATTTGGCCGAGATCTCGGTGATCTCGGCCGAGATCTCGGATTTCCCGGTTGAAAAAAAACCGAATTTAAAATTTGGTATTTGTAATTCGTCCGGATTTTGTCCGAAATTTCCGAATCTCGCCGAAATTTCGAATTTCGGGAACCTCCGGGATTTGACTCAAAACAAGATTTTAAACCTTGGCTACAAGTCCGTTAAAGGCTGGCATGCGCACTTCATGAGCTAATGGTTTTCTCCCGATATGCTCTTCCAATTTTTTTTTCTCTTTGTGAGAATAATCTTGGTATGCCCTCTCACAACTCACAACCTCTGCACTAAGCATATACCCTAATATCTTTGTCTAGAAAATTTGAGAAAACTGGAAGTGGGTTAGTCAGTGTAGTAGCAGGTGGTTCCCCATCTTTTGGTCGAGCGGTAGATTGTGGGTGTATGACTCTATTTATTATGATTCAAACTTTGGTACTCACTGAGTCCCTATCATCTAGAAAGCCAGCCAGCAAGCAAGTGATCGGCAAAAGACAACCGGTCTTGCTTGGATGAAAAAATGTCTGAGACAGACTCGTTCCACCTGGGCGACTGCGTGGGAGGAGGTCGTCGAGGCGCTGCCGTGCGATTCAGGGAGGTTGGCGAGCGAGAATGCCATTATGCAAGGGAGCTGCGGTGGTTAGTTCGGCCGTGCCTGATCAGACGGTAATATTCCTATTCGATTGCATGCCGTATTCGACGGGACACTGTCCTGTAGCACTATAAAAGAGGTACACTGGATTTAATATCAGAAAAACTAAAAGAACAGTGTACCATTCTCTAAAAATAATAGCATAGCAAACATCTGTTCAATCTAGTCCCTACTGCACCTATCCTAAAGCAGCCACTCCTACCCATGCTCGCATGACTACTACCAACATGGGATTGACGGTTTAGCATGTTATAGTCTGATCTCTGCCGCTGCTCTCAGCTTCACAGGTGAACCGTGTTCGTACATATCATCACCATCGTCGAGCAACCAAATCGGGTGGGAAAACCAAAGGAGCATGAACAATGGTGAGCTCGTGGTACGGATTAGGCCTACCAGCGGATTGATTCATTTGACCCTACTGGATCGACTCTACGTTATTGAATTTAGGGGAGAAAATGGGGATTTGAGAGGGGGATGTGATGGACTGCCTTTTTAGGGGCACATCTAGATACCTCAATAGCTACCCAGGAAGATTAGCTGTCGGGAACCAAGTGCACATTACCAGACAAAATACGAAACAAACACTTTTTAGAGAAGATAAGGCCTGTCGGTGTATTATATACTAGGGTGCCTAGTGCACTTGAGTAAGAGCCGCCAGCGAACAGGTGGCGTTCAGGCCACGCCGCTGGCAGGTAGGAAGGTGACCGCCCAGCGGACAGGTGGCGACAAGGCCACGCCGCTGGCGATCAGTAAGGTGGCCGCCCAGCGGACAGGTGGCGACAAGGCCGCACCGCTGGCGGTCAGTAAGGTGGCCGCCGCCAATGGATGTGGCGACAGCCGCGCCGGGCGGTCAAGAAGGTGACGCCAAATGGACAGTGACGATCGACCACGCTACCGGGCGGTCAGCAGGGTGATCGCCTAGCGGACACGTATGCCCAGTGCCACGCCGGGCGGTCGATAAAGCGGTCGCTGGCGGACGATGACGCTTGATCCCACACCACTGGCGCTCAGCTTCCGAGGCCACCTAGTAACCTGTGCCGCCACACAGAAGGTCAAAGACATTTAATGCGTATCGTGCGCATTAAATGGGGGTAATGAAGGCTACAGTATGGCGGTGCGTGTTCCCAACGCGCGCCATTAATGCAAAAGGCGTCACGATGCAATTCCCCACCCCGGCAGAGCGGGCGGAGTCGGCAGGCGCGGGGCCCGAAGCGGGGGAGAGGATGGCTGTGTCAGGGCATTAAGTGTGCTGCAAGAACAGTGACAGATGCATTAAATGCGCTATGGCAGTGTATTCAATACACTGCACTATTGTAAATCCCCCGTGCGCCCCAGCCCAAGTATAAAAGGGAGCCGGGGTGCATGGGAGAAGGGGTTCGATCTTTTCGGTTGGGTCTTTAGGTTAGAAAATCCTTTCTGTTGGAGGATTGTAGTCTCCACCAAGAACACAAGTAAGAAGAACACCCGGACAGGACTAGGGCTATTACTCTCAGGAGGGCCTAAACCTGGATAAACCCTAGCGTCTTCTTGCGAGCTTCGCCTCTGTTTCCTTTCCATCGTCTCTCGAGCAATCTCCACGAAAGCCCCCCATTCGAACTTCATACGCCCCGCTTCGGAAGGGGTCTGTTAGCTCATACGCTAACAGTGGCGCGCCAGGTAGGGGGCTCAGTGGCCAGATTGCCCTTTCTTCTTCCACCTTCTTGCGAAGCTTGCAAGAAGCCTTGACGGTCATCAGCATGGTGGCTTCACGCTCCAAGCACGACAACCTACCCGAGGAGAGCAGCGCTCGCAGCCGGTCCCGGCGCTCGCCCAGGGCGTCGGACCTCTCGGGTCCCTCCGTCCAGGGAGGGATGCGTGGTGCTTCCGCGCAAGGAGGACAGCCCGTCCGACGGCGTCTCTTGATGGGAGACGACCCCCCGGCGCGGAATCTTCATGCGGCTCAGCTGCTCCTCGATCACCCCCCGGTTGCGCTAGGGGGCGAAACCCCGGCCGCTCCATGGCTGCAGGATATCGCCCGCCTAGTGGGTGCCGCCCAGCAGCAGGTAGAGGCGGCAAATCAGCCGGGGGCTTCCGGCGTCGGGCGGCCGGACGTGCGCACGACCGACGCGCAAGCTTCCAGCCACCCCGTTCGAGTTTTTCCTGATCACGTGGGCCGGGACAAAGGGAAGAGTGCACAGGCTGCAGCCCCCTCGGGTACAGGGGGACGTGCACATGCTCCCTCTCCTTCTCGTGGTTCTCTCAAGCCAGTGGGGGGCCACGAGGATCTGAGGGCCCGCCTAGACAAAAGGAGGGTCCAACGCGATGGCGACTTGCGCAACCTCCTTAGGGGGCGTCGTGCGCACGACCAACGTCGCGTTGGCCACCCGATGTCTAGCGGTCGGAGGGAGACCTCGCTCCCTGACTCCAGGGAGAGCGTAGACTCGCACTCCTCGACCCCGTCTCGGGGCCGAGGGGCGGGCGAGCGACGCTGCTCCCCCTACAATGTTGGATGCCAGGCGTTTTCCCTCCGCCAACGCCAAGCTGCGTGGCCGGAGAGGTTCTGCCCCGCGTCCATCAATAAGTACGACGGCACCACCAACCCGGAGGAGTTCCTGCAGATCTACACCACGGTGGTGCGTGCCATAGGAGGGTCTGAAAAGATCATGGCCAACTACCTCCCGACGTCGCTGACGGGCTCTGCCCGCTCCTGGCTGCTGAACCTCCCGCGAGGCTCCGTGCACTCGTGGGAGGAACTGTGCGACTTTTTCGTTGCCAACTTTCAGGGCTCCTACACTCAGCCGGGTGTGGAGGACGACCTCCATGCCCTGGAACAGACAAAGGGGGAGTCCCTGAGAGAGTTTATCCGGCGGTTCAGCCACTGCCGTAACACGATCCCCTGGAGTTCCGAGCAATCGGTGATCATCGCTTTCTGGAGGGGGGTTCGGGATCAGAAGATGCGGGAGAAGATGGCCACCCGCACCATATAGACCACCTCTGAGCTGTTCTCTCTGGCGCATAAGTGCGCCAGGGCGGCGGAGGCCCGGGAGCGTGCGGCGGGGCCATCCGGCCACGACGAGGCAGGAACCTCAAAGGCTTCCGATCACAAGAAGAAGAATCGAAGGAGGTCGGAGCCGGAGAGGTCCTAGTCGCCGAGCCGGAGGCCAAGCCCCAGAAGCGCGACCGCTTGGACAGGAGGGGTGATCGCCGAGACCCGCGTGGCGACTGCGGGGATCACCGTTCGTCCCGCCGAGAAGACGACGGGGGCAGACCTTACTGCCCCATCCACAGGACTAGCGGGCATGATCTGGCGGATTGCCAGGTTGTGTCCAAGCTGGTGGAGCAGCGGCTTAAGGAACGCCGCGAAGACGACCACGACGACGCGGAGGAAGACCTTGCTATGCTGGCCTTTCAGCAAGCGGAGCACACGGTGGCATTCATCCATGGTGGCTCCGCCACCTACTCTTCGAACTCGTAGTACAAGCGAGAATTGAGGGAAGTGTGCGCCACCGTACCAACCCCCAGGGCGAGCAGGCCACTGAAATGGTCGGAGGAGCCAATCACTTTCAGTCGAGCCGACCACCCGGAGAGCACCTCAGGCCCGGCCCATCTTCCGATCGTGGTTTCCCCCACGGTCCGAAATGCGAGACTCGGGTGAGTGCTTGTTGATGGAGGAAGCTCCATCAACCTTATGTCTGTCGGGGCATTTAAGGCACTCCAAATTCCCTATGAGGAGTTGCGCCCGGCCCCTCTCTTCTACGGAGTTTCCCCTGGGGTCGGCTTGATGCCCCTGGGACAAGTCCGGCTACCCGTCACCTTCGGAAGTATGGAGAACTTCTGGACAGAGAAAATCAACTTCGAGATCGCCGACTTCGTCCTTCCCTACAATGCTTTGCTTGGCCGCCCAGCTCTGGTCAAGTTCATGGCGGCCACGCATTACACCTACATGATGGTGAAGATACCTGGGCCTGGGGGCCCGATTACTGTGAAGGTGGACCGGCTGGAGGCCCTGCGCCTCAGCAAGCAGGTGCAGGACCTGGCTGGCACCACCTGCTCGGCCCGAGGTGAGGACGACTGCCCAAAGCTCCCCCTGGTCAAGGCCCGCGCCTCACCTGGTCCCTCAGGTGAGGTGAAGGCGGTCCCCGTGGGCAAAGACGGTTCTGGGAAGGTCGTGAAGATTGGTGCCAACCTCAGCACCAAATAGGAAGACGCGCTCATCACCTTCATCCGGTCTAACCTAGATGTGTTCGCCTGGGAACCATCTGAAATGACCGGGGTCCCTACGGAGGTGATTGAGCACCGATTGGCAACGCTCCCCGGAATGCACCCAGTCCGGCAGAAAGTCCGGAGGCAGGCACCAGAGCGGCAGGATGCCATTCGGGATGAGGTAGAGAAACTGCTGCAGGCAAGGATTGTACGGGAGGCCGCCTACCCCGAGTGGCTGGCCAACCCTGTGCTCGTCAAGAAGTCGAACGGGAAGTGGCGAATGTGCATCGACTTCACCGACCTCAACAAAGCCTGCCCCAAGGACCCGTATCCTCTGCCGCGAATAGACATTGTCGTCGACTCCACTGCACGGTGCGAGGTCGTGTGCTTCCTGGACGCCTATTCTGGCTACCACCAGATTAGCATGGCACGGGAAGACGAAGAGAAGACTACCTTTGTGACCCCTCTAGGCGTGTACTGTTATGTCCAAATGACCTTTGGGCTGAAGAACGCTGGTTCAACCTACCAGCGAGCTATGCACGCTGTATTTCGGTCACAAATTGGAAGAAATCTTGAAGTGTATGTTGATGATTTGGTAGTGAAGACTAAAAAGACTGCTGGGCTTGTCGAAGATCTAGAGGAAACTTCCTCCCACCTCCGGCAGTATTGCTTGAAGCTGAATCCCGAGAAGTGTGTGTTCGGTGTGTCATCTGGGAAGCTGCTTGGGTTCCTCGTTTCCAGTCGCGGAATCGAGGTCAACCCGGAAAAGATCGCGGCCATCGAGCGCATGCAACCACCCACAAGGCTCAAGCAAGTGCAGTGCTTAGCTGGTCGCCTAGCCTCTCTCGGTCGGTTCATAGCCCGACTGGGGGAAAGTAGCCTCCCCTTCTTCAAGCTATTGAAGAAGACTAACTCTTTCGAGTGGACTACAGAAGCGCAACAAGCACTAGAAGATTTGAAGAAATACCTCTCCTCCCCTCCGGTGCTGGTCGGCCCCGAGCCGGGCGAGCCGCTACTGTTATATGTGGCGTCAAGCCCCGCGGTTGTGAGTGCGGCATTGGTGGCAGAGCGTGAAGGCGTCCAGCGGCCAGTTTACTACATCAGCAAGGTGTTACATGATGCGGAAACAAGGTACCTACAAGCCTAGAAGATGGTGTACGCCATGCTGGTGGCATCCCGGAAGTTGCGGCATTATTTCCAAGGAAGAGAGATCACAGTGGTTTCTGCCTACCCCCTGTGTGAGATTCTGCACAATCGTGAAGCGGAGGGCCGCATTGCCAAGTGGGCCGTGGAGCTGGGCGAGTTTGGTCTCAAGTTCGCTCCCCGCACCGCAATCAAGAGTCAGAGATTGGCAGACTTCGTTGTCGAGTGGACTCCTGCTGAGTCCAAGACTAAAGAAATCCCCGCGTCCTCCCCCTGGACACTTTACTTCGACGGCTCCTTCAGGCTCGAAGGCGCGGGGGCTGGGGTCCTCCTGGTTTCCCCAACCGGGGACCTCCTCAAGTACGTGGTCGTCCTGGACTTCAAGGCCACCAACAACGTTGCTGAATACTAAGGCTTGCTGGCGGGACTTCGCGCCGCCGCAGCCATCGGTGTTCGGCACCTGCAAGTCAAGGGCGACTCCCTGCTGGTCGTCAACCAAGCGAGAAAGGAGTTCTCTTGCTCTAACCCTGTCATGGCGGAGTACTTGGCAGAGGTCAGAAAGATGGAGCGACACTTCGACAGGCTAGGATATACCCATATCCCCCGACGCGACAACTACTTGGCGGACGGGCTCGCACAGCTCGCCTCAACAAGATCCTCTGTTCCGGTCAGAGTCTTTGAAGAAAGGTTTCCGCGACCGTCCATCGTAGCCCCCGTTTCTAGTGGGGACGATGGTGACGCTGCTCAAACCCTCGTTCCAGAAGGGAGAGCAGTACCGACGAAAACGTTTGGCCAGATGGAGTACCCGGACGATCACCTTGTGGTCGCCACACTTGATCGGGAAGGCACATGGATGGATCCGATCCTGGCCTACCTGCGGGATCAAGTGTGCCCCGACGATGATGCGTCAGCAGAGAAGATAGCATGAAAGAATAAGTGCTACACCCTGGTGGGCGGGGACCTGTACCGCCGGGATAGAAACGGAATTCTTCTGAAGTGCATCACTCAGGAAGAGGGGAGCAGTCTACTCTCTGATATCCATGGAGGCGTGTGCGGGAGCCATATGTCAAGTTGAACGATGGTTGGGAAAGCCTTCCGCTAAGGGTTCTATTGGCCAACCGCCCTCCAGGATGCTTGCGAGCTGGTGAGGAAGTGCGAGGCATGCCAGTTCCATGCCAAGAAAATCCACCGACCAGCCCAGGCCCTGCAAACCATCCCGCTCTCATGGCCCTTCGCGGTTTGGGGGCTGGATATCCTAGGCCCATTCCCACAGGCCATAGGGGGCTACACCCATCTGTTCGTCGCCATCGACAAGTTTACCAAATGGGTGGAAGCCGAAGCAGTAAGGGCGATTACCGCCGCCGCTGCGATCAAGTTCATGCAAGGAATCTTCGCTCGCTTCGGGGTCGCCAACTGCATCATCACCGACAATGGCACGCAGTTCACCAGCGCTGCTTTCTTGGGTTTCTGTGAAGAAATGGGCACCAAGGTTTGTTTTGCCTCGGTGGCCCACCCGAGGAGTAATGGCCAAGTCGAGCGGGCCAATGCACTGGTGCTGAAGGGCCTCAAGACCAGGGCGTTTGATCGACTCCACAAGCGAGGAGCCCGGTGGACTGAAGAACTCCCGGCAGTATTGTGGTCGCTCCGTACCACTCCGAGCCGGGCGACCGGAGAGACTCCCTTCTTCCTGGTCTACGGCGCGGAAGCTATCTTGCCCTCGGAGCTGGCCTTGGGGTCACCACTCGTCACGGCGTTCACGGAAGAAGCCCAAGAAGATCTGCATCGAGAGGATGTCAATCTCCTGGAAGAAGTACGAGATCGCACAGCCTTGCGCGCTGCCCGGTACCAGCAGAGTCTCAAGCGGTACCACGCCGCCCGGGTCAGTGAGAGAACACTGGCAGTAGGCAACTTGGTCTTGCGCAGAGTTCAGACGCATGCCGGGTTACACAAACTGTCTCCCCAGTGGGAGGGCCCCTTTAAGGTGGTCTCAGTCTCTCGCCCCGGGGCGGTCAGGTTGGCCACTGAGGACGGGGAGGAGTTGGCGAACTCCCAAAATATAGAGCTTCTGCGCAAGTTCTATCCCTGAGAAGGCTGTAAGTGCAGAGCTGCGCGCCCCGACCAGCCGAGTTGAGCTTTCCTCTCCATAGCTGGTCGGGGGAAGCCTCTGTTTAATCCAGTGTTCAGTTTCTATTCAAAGCAGTTGTCATTTTCATTCTCTTTTACTGGTTTGCGCTCCGATGGGCCATGCCTGGGTAACCGCCCTCAGTACCTTACGACTCTCTGAGTCCTCGACGGTGAAAAAGGAACTGCTGGGTGAGCGTGGCGGGCAGGGATGGGCGATCGGGTGGCTAGTTTGGCATGGTTTCCAACACGGTCATGACGCTCAGGGTGTCCCCGTGGGAACCGGGGACTCAAACACCACTACCGAGAGCCTACCGCCCTGCCACACCTCACCAAGTGTTTGGTCCTAAGAGACCGCGAGAGTAATTAATTTCACAAGGTCCTAAGATCCTGAGATAGCGAATTCCCGGCGCAAGGGTTCCGGGCCCTGCACCCCAACTAACCCTTAAAGTGTGCGGTTGCTTTTTTATGTTCATCCAGAACCCACATAATGGAGACGCGGACAAGCATCCAGGCATAAGACGTGTGAAGGAAAATATATGCATTTATAAACAAGAGTCTGACTTGCAGGAGTCTTTTTACAGAGGATGGCAAAACAAAAAAGCAGGCGAAGGTGTGTCTGGAGTCCTCACTCCTCGTCCGCCGCGGCTTCTGCAGCCGCCTGGTCCTCTACCGGGTCGACGTCCAACCCGAGCGCCACGTCCTCGGCCACTGCTTCCAGCGCCGGGTTGACCATCTCGAGCTGATCGGCGACCTGCTCGGCGGCGTTGCTGACTGCGTGCCTGCTGGCCTGGCCCCTTCCACTCCCTGGATGGCGGCCAGGGGGTCGAAGTTGGCATCCCGGCTTGCGCAGCAGGCGAGCACATACGTCGCCGTGGCCGCCGCGATTGCCCGCTCTTCTTGGCTGGACCGGGTGGCTAGGGCGCCGGGCAGGAGGGTGAGGAAGTCGGCGATCCGGCTCATGCAGAAGGCATAGTGCCGGGCCGTCTGCTCAAGGGGCGTCAGCTGCTCCAGCCCTAATGGCACCAAGCTGGCCACCATCCGGTCAAAGGTGGGGTGCAGCATGGAAGTGGTCTCGGCTTCCGCGCGGAGCCGATCACCCTTCTCTTTGTCGCGCTCCCGGGTGATCGCCTCGACGCGGAGGGCTCCTTGCTCCCTCTCCTGCTGCAGGTCTCGCTCCAACCCCTCCACCCGGTCGCACCAGTCCTGCGCCTCCTTGCGGAGGCGGTTGATCTCCACAGCGGCCTCCCTCAGCCTCTCCTTGCTCGTCGCGAGGCGGGCGCTCACGCTGGAGTGTAGTTCGCCGAGGGCGGCCAGCAGAGCGTTCGCGTCTGCCGAGGGGACTGAAGCATTGGGGGCCTTCGGAGTGGGCAGCAGGCCCATCCCGCCTTCGGGCGGTAAGATGGCCGCCCCTGCGGCGGCCACCTGGTGGTCGCCTGGGTCACCTCGGTGCTCGACCGCCGCAGCCGGCGCTGCCGCGGCCGCTACAGTGCCTTGGTCGCCTCCGGTTGGGGCGCTTGAAGTGGTCCCCCTGAAGAAGGTAAAGAGGAGGTAAGCCTCTCAGATTAAAAGAATTTAACAATCTGCTGTGTGTAGGTTTAATTACCCGGCAGGAGGTCTCCTGAAGCAGGGCGTGGCCGGGGAGAGCGTCAGTCCCCTTCGCGGTGCCAGTGTTGGCAGTTCTTCGGCCTGCACGGCTGGCACCGGCGGAAGAACTGGGGCTGGCGGATCCGGAGCTGGCGGGTCGACCTGCGCCGGTGGCGACGGAAGGACCAGTGTCGGTGGATCCACGGCCGGAGCAACGTCGACGTCAACCACCTCGGCGGGAGAGGCTGCAGTCGCAGCGGCGGCCGCCGTGGAGCTCCCCGCCCCGGTTGAGCCGAGGGGTGCGGCTGATGTCATCGCGCCCCCTGACGGGCCGGAAGCCCTCTAAGGGCTGGTGCCAGGGGCGTCATCGTCAGCGGAGCGCTTGCCCCTTCCCTGGTCACCAGCTGGAGGAGGGTCCCGGATCGTCAACGCCCCTTGGCGGGGCGTGTTCACCAGTCCCATGGCGTCCATGTTGGGCATGGCACGGGTGATCGCCACGCGCTCCCGGGGCTCCACTTGGCAAAGTGGGAGTGCGCCCGCCGAAAAAGGCGGGACGGAGCTAGAGACGCCCAGCAGCCCCATCCAGGAGTCGATCTTCATGGGGGTTAAGTCCCCTGCGGCTGAAGAGAAAAAAAAAGAAGAACAGCGAAACCATCGTTAGCTTGGCAGCAGTCGCAAAAGGCACCAAAAAGAAAGGGAAGCAAGTGGCCTACCTCCGGGAGCTGTCCGGGTCATGTCGTCGGGGCCCGTGTACTGCCAGGCGAGGCGGGCACGGCAGCGCAGGGGACTGATCCTCCGAGATATGTAATCTCGGAGAACCATGCCTCCCGTCAGGCCCGCTGTCCGCAGCTGGTCCACGCGGGCCAGCATCGTCCGAAGCTCGGGTGTCTTGTCGACGTGCGCTCCCCAGGTGGGGTTGCTGGACGTTGGCCCCGTCGGCAGCTCCAGGACCTCTATGCCGCTGTCATCCGCGACGTAGAGCCACTCATTGCGCCAAGTCTTCCAGTTGGAGAGGGAGTCCAGTGGAATGTAGCGCGAAGCCGCGCCGTCCCGGAGGCGGAGGTGGCAGCAACCCGACGGAGTGGAGGAGTCCTTGGCCGCGCGCAAGGCATAAAAGAAGCGGAAGAGAGGAAGGTTGGGTGCCACTCCCATGAACATTTCGCGGAAGTGGGCAAAGACATCAAGAAGGATGACGGAGTTAGGAGGAAGGTGAATGTTGTGGATGGAGTAGAAGTTGAGGACGGCGAGGTAGAAGTCGGAGATTGGCGGGAGGAGACCCGCCAGCATCGCCCAGCCGAAGAAGATCACCTCTCCCGGCCGGCAGCCGGGTGCGGCGGTCCCGGCACGGGTGCGGGTGGTGCCGCCGGAGATGTACCAGGAAAACCTCGCTGCGTCGACATCCTCGACGGTCGATGGAGGGAGCAGAGGTACCGGAGGCGCCATGCGAGTGAAGAAGAGAAGGTGCAATAGGGAGGCGATGCACAGCAAGAAAGCAGTTTGCAAGAAGCAAAGGTTAGGGCTTAGCAGTTGGGCGAGGCTGAAAAGAAGAAACGAACCGCTCCCCCGGTGGCCACTTATATATATAGGCGCGTGGAGGAATGTTTCGGTGGGAGACCCGAGGGGACGCAGCTGTTCGATGGCGGGAAACCCAAAGAATCGGTAAAGGCGCGAGCGTGTTCCCAAGGCTCGCGCAGGTTACGAGGCAGGGGCGGCTGCACGCTCCGCCTCGGTGCCCGGAAACGGCGGCGGCAGTTAAAGCCGCAGCGTTACGTGGGCATTTATGATGGACCCACCCGGGAGACTGAGCCACTTTATCCAAAAGGTATAAGGGCGCTCCAGGGTGGGTCCGGGGGCAACTGTCGGTGTATTCTACACCAGGGTGCCCACTGCACTTGAGTAAGAGCCGCCAGCGGACAGGTGGCTTTCTGGCCAAACCGTTGGCAGGAAGGAAGGTGACCGCCCAGCAGACAGGTGGCGACAAGGCCACGCCGCTGACGGTCAGTAAGGTGACCGCCCAGCGGACAGGTGGCGACAACGTCACGCGTGGCGGTGATGAGTGGCCGCCAGCCAGGACAGTAACTACCAGGCAGCGCCCGGCGGTCGATAAAGTGGCCGCCAGACAGTGGCAACCGAGCGGCGCGGGCGGTCAGCGAGGTGAATCGCCTAAGCGGACCGCGTGGCGTCGAGCCACGCCATTGGCGATCGATAAGCGATCGCTTTGGCGGGCGCATGGCGCCCGATCCACACCATCGGGCGCTCGGCTCGAGGCCACCTAGTAACCTGTGCCGCCACACAGAAGGTCAAAGACATTTAATGCGTATCGTGCGCATTAAATGGGGGTAATGAAGGCTACAGTATGGCGGCGCGTGTTCCCAACGCGCGCCATTAATGCAAAAGGCGTCACGATGCAATTCCCCACCCCGGCAGAGCGGGCGGAGTCGGCAGGCGCGGGGCCCGAAGCGGGGGAGAGGATGGCTGTGTCAGGGCATTAAGTGTGCTGCAAGAATAGTGACAGGTGCATTAAGTCCCCCGTGCGCCCCAGCCCAAGTGTAAAAGGGAGCCGGGGTGCATGGGAGAAGGGGTTCGATCTTTTCGGTTTGGTCTTTAGGTTAGAAAATCCTTTCTGTTGGGGGATTGTAGTCTCCACCAAGAACACAAGTAAGAAGAACACCCGGACAGGACTAGGGCTATTACTCTCAGGAGGGCCCGAACCTGGATAAACCCTAGCGTCTTCTTGCGAGCTTCGCCGTTTCCTTTCCATCGTCTCTCGAGCAATCTCCATGAAAGCCCCCATTCAAACTTCATACGCCCCGCTTCGGAAGGGGTCTGTTAGCTCATACGCTGATAAGGCCTAACGGCCGAGGTTTTACAAAAGGGCAAAGCGAGCCTGAAAAGAGTTTACATTACAAAAGAACCACACATGCAAGGCCTGAGCAAAGACTAAGACCTAAAACCAAACTAAGTCACCATCTACGAACTCCTGGTAAGCTCCGGCTTCTTGGAACTCTGCCAGGTTGGAAAAGTAAGAATGAGTACACAACAGTACTCAACAGTAGCACAAGAAACACTGAATACTATATGCAGAGATCTTACAGGATTGGCACAGGGTTATAAGTATTGTGGGAGCAGTTTTATTTGCAATCTTAGTTACATTTGAAACACAAACCATAAAATAATAGTAGATGGGGGGTTTCACAAAGTTAACACAATTACGCCAAATTCTCCATTCCAAAGACTACTTGAGCGAGGTTTCGGGAGTCACCCCAATTCAAACTTAGCTTCATTGACCGGAAGCACGACGTATCCAAATACCATTTACAAATCACTCTGTAGAGCTGCTCAGCTTTACCCACAAGATATCTACGATCGTTAATGCCACCGAATTACATGCAACTTAAATGCATACGAACGGGCCGAGATGATCATAGCCTTTTGTTGTACTTCCCCATTGTAGCTCCTACCCGGTAGGTTCGAGGACCCACAGTTCTTAGGACCCACTGGCCAGGCGGAGGAAGTGATCTGATACTGTGTGGGTACCTACTATTGTGAGAACCGGCAAATGGCAGCACCCTGCCCATTTCCATTCCACCCCAGTCGCTACACAATCCATTCTAGCCAAGAGAATAGTAGCTACATCCTGTAGGTATTCCAAGGGGATGAACAATGTACTGAGCTATGTTAGAAAACAGTTCAACTGAACTGACCGGCCCCAACTTGTGGTTGAGCGGACACTTAAGTTATTTACTTTGCTCAAGGGGGTTATCCTTAATTGCCAAAGACTGAGCCATTACAACCACAAACCTGGTACCAACTGTACCAACCACCAAACTAACCATGGTTTCTGTCATCAGTCGGGGGTCGGACTAACACTCACCTTGTGGGTAGCCCAACACTGTCCCCCTGACTGTAACAGCAGCTTTAAAAAGATCACGAGTTGAAGCTCTCAAGTCTTGAAAGACTAAGGGTGGAACTATAAATAATTAGTATCTATGAGGAAATTTATAATTTAATACTAAGGCTATGCACGGTTAATAAGGCTCAATAACAAAAGGAGGGCTAAACAATTGATCGGTTACAACTAAGCATCATGACATTCTAAATTACTTTTTTGGTATTTGAAATACGAGTAAACTAATGCATTAAAAATTAATTACTATTATATTAATGACAAACTGGGTTCAAGATGTTCAAGGGGTGCGGCTTGCCTTGCTGGGCTGAGGGGTCGTCTAAATCGTAAAAGCTAAAGTCTTGATCGGCTCCGGACTGGTCCTACTCTTGCTCCTGGCACTACTCCTGCTCCGGGTACTGCTCTGGATCTAGCGCGAAGAAATGAAAAACAATAAATAAACGAACAAAAGAAAAATGAAAAACAGAAAGGAAAACGAAAAGAGGGTCGGAGAAGGAGGTCAGAGGGCATTTTGGGAATTTTGGAGACTTTGTTTGGCGGAGCGAAGGTCATTGTTGGACTCAGAGGCTCGAATGAATGAAGAATGTGCATTTTTGGATTTCTGGGGATTTTTGGGAATTTTTGAATTTTTCTGGGATTTTTGGATTAATTAAATCCAAAAAAGAAAAAAAAAAGCAAAAAGAAACTGGGACGTACAGTGCACGGCCCACTCGGCCCATGGGGGGCTGCGTGGCTTGGCTGGGCGACGCAGATCTTTGTGAAGCGAGGCGAGTGCGAGGAGGTGGCGAGTAGGACTAAGCGGCGGTCGGCTGGCAGTGGGCCGGGAGGCTAAGAGGCACGGGAGCGGTGGGGTGTTAGGGTTCGGCCGGGGTGGGGAACGATGGCGGCGGCGGCGGTGGGCGAGTGCGGCACCGGGGAAGAGGAAGAGGGGTGGGGGCTTAACGTAGTGCGGGGGAAGGGGCGAGGAGAACTGAGGACTCGGGGTGGCTTTTATACCCGCAGAGTGGAGGAGAGAGGAGGTCAGGGTGGCCGGCACGGCACAAGGCTGATCGGCGAGCGATGCGACACGTGGGGCGGCAAAGCGGCGGTCGTGGCGCAGCACAAGCTGGGGCACGAGGGGCTGACAAAGGGTGAGCACGCGATGGCCCAGGTGGCACAGGGCGGCGCGAGGCAGCTTCGCCGGAGATGGAGGAGGAGGGCGAGGTCGGGCGGGCTGGGCCGGGAGCAGGCCAGACATGCGACCGAGCCCAGGAGGATGGCCCAAAAGCGAAGGAGGCCCAAAAACAAAAGAAAAACAAACCAAAAATCAAATAAAACCAACTAAAATCCAAATGAAATCATTTTGAAATTTTTGGGGCTATTTCAGGAGACGTGAGCAACAACTTTGGCTGGTAGAGTTGAAAAGGAACTCAAAAAAGTCTCACGGCTAAAACATATACCGTCAGGATTAAGTCCGATGATATATTGTTTTCTAGATTTTATCAAAGTAAAACATAGATATTTAAAAAATGGTATACTGTTTGGACTTATTTCAAAGTCATAGTCGTGTGCCGTTCGATCAAGTCGAGGACGCACGAATCTTCCAGCACATTAAGACATACATGATAAGATTCCCAACTCCTCTACCATGATTCACTCCCAACCACTTATTCTTGGCCTAATCCACTTCTCTCTTTCGACTTCTCCTCCATGGCTGACTAGCTAGAGCTCTCCTTTTCCAACGAATGTCAAACAAGAGAGGTGGTTGCAGATGACCACGACAATATGCCATGATTGAACTATAGTAGGCAGGCATGACAACAGGTAGTGAGTGGCCATGCCTAGTCAAGCAGGGTGCGGCACGCTGTAAGTTGTTGCAGGTGAGCCGTACTAGCAAGGCTGTAGGTGAGCTTGTCGACACCTGGTCAGCGGTGGTTCAGCGAGTGTGAACCCGACCTGAGGCATGGCAGAGGTGGCATGGAGGGAGGAGGACAGTGGCGACGGGATCTATCGAATTCGATCGTCTTCCTCGTGCCGGCAATGGGATCTACCATACCCCATGACCCTCGCTTGCCTCCTCATTTGGGCCACAAAGCATTACAATATCGACTCGGCTCACGTTACCTCATGGCTCAACTTCACCATCGTGTGCGTCATGGAGAAACTTCGAGCTTTGGCTTCACCCCTTGGGTGAGCAGGGGGGAGCCGATGGTGCTGGTGAGTGGCAAGGGTGGGATGACGGTCGTATGTGAGCATGCCTGGATTTTTTTGCTCTTTTTTGTGTTGTTTTTCTGATAAAACTTGTCGAAATTTTAGTTAAAACTTGATAAAACTTGTTGAAATTTACTGAGACTTCTTAAAACTTTGGGGGTTGAAACTTCTTTAAACTTTTCGATTGAAACTTGTTATGTACTCACCGGTTGAAACTTGGTAAAACTTGAGTTCCAAAACCCGACACTTGTTGAAACTTCGGCTTCAAATCTTCTAAAAACTTCTTAAAATGTATAAAATTAATTGAAACATAAGATTTTTCAAATATTATCTTAAAACTTGTTAAAACTATACAAAACTTATTACTGTATTATTGCAACGATATAATGTTATTTGGTCACTTCCGTCTAACTTATCCTTTTTACTACCCTCCTGGCCCAAATCCATCCGTACCCACGTCAACAACAGCTACTCAGAATGGTAGACTGGACGTTGTACCCTTTGCACGTGCCCCAGCTCTTCTTGCTCCACAACATTTGCTGCGCTGACTACGTGAGTCGTCGCTGCTATGTAAAGCATAAGGGGGTTCCTCTGGCATTGGGGAAGCCAATACTGGAGGTGTGGTTAGGAATATCTTGAGGTCCTCAAAAGCCTGCTATGCCTCCAGGGTCCACTGGAACTTGTTCTGCTTCTTGAGGAGCTTGAAGAACGGCATTCCCCGCGTCCCTAGGCGAGAGATGAACCTACCAAGTGCCACCATGCACCTTGTGAGTTTCTGGATGTCTGGCCAGTCGGTGGCTTCATTTTCAAGATGGCATTAATCTTCTCTGGGTTTGGCTCAATGCCACTGTGGGACACAATGAAGCTGAGCAGTTTTCCCGAAGGGACTCCGAAAACACACTTCTCGAGGTTGAGCTTCATCATGTAAGCCCTTAGGCTTTCGAACGTCTCAGTCAAGTCAGAGATGAGGTCTCCCCTTAGCTGAGATTTAACCACGACATCGTCCATGTATGCCTCCACATTGCGTCCGAGTTAAGTGTGAAAACACCACTGTATCGCGCGCTGATAGGTTGCACCAGCGTTCTTCAACCCGAATGGCATTGTGACGTAGCAAAAAGGTTCGAACGGTGTGACGAATGAAGTTTTGATGTTGTCTTCTTCTTTGAGACTGATCTAGTGATACACTGAGTAGGCATCTAAGAAACTTAGGAGCTCGCAGCCAGCGGTCGAGTCCACCACCTGGTCGATGCGAGGCAACCCGAATGGGTCTTTTGGACATGCTTTGTTGAGATCAGTATAATCAACACACATGCGCCAACTTTTATTATTTTTGTGAACAAGGATCGGGTTTGCTAACTAGTCGGGATGATACACTTCTTTTATAAAGCCAGCGACTAGAAGCGTGGTGATCTCCTCCCTGATCGCATCACATCGGTCTTGAGTGAATCGTCGGAGTCGCTGCTTGACGGGTTTTGCATTCTCGTCGACGTTGAGGGAGTGCTTGATCACCTCCCTTGGGACACCAGGCATGTCAGACGGTTTCCACGCGAAGATGTCTTGGCTCACCCGGAGGAAGGTGATGAGCGCGTCTTCCTAGTTCTAGTTGAGCCCTGTCCCAATCAGAGCCATCTTGGCTGAATCGGACGAGTCGAGTGCTATCTTCTTGACCTCTTCGTCAGGTTTGATTCCTGACTTGGTCTGCTTCTTAGTGGGGATGTCTTCATCCTGTAGGACCGCAGCCGCCAGCCGAAGCTTTTCCAAGTCGGTCGATGCCCGCAATGTCTCAGCCAGTTCACAACTCTCCCTGTCACATAGGAAGGAATGCCTGACGTTGCCACAGACCGTGATGACACCCTTTGGGCCCAGCATCTTCAGCGCCGAGTAGGTGTAATGTGGTACCGCCATGAACTTGGCCAAGCCTGGTCTTCCCAAGATGGTGTGATAAACTGTCTCGAAATTGGCTACATCAAAGTTCATGTACTCGGTTTGGTAGTTTTGCTTCGTACTGAACGTGACAGGCAAGGTGATCTACCCGAGTGGTACAGAGGAAATCCCAGGGATTGCCCCATGGAATGACGATGAGCTTTGCCTTAACTCAGAGCGAGGAATCTTCATATCGTCAAGGGTCTTTGCGAACAAGATATTGAGTCCGCTTCACCCGTCGATGAGTACCTTTTTAAGCTTCACACTGTGGATAACTGGGTCCAGCGGCAGAGGATACCTTCCCGGGTATGGTATGTTATCAGGATGGTCCGAGCGGTCAAATGTGATCGGCACCTCGAACCATCTCAGGTATTATGGGGTTGCTGGAGTGATTGCGTTGATGTCCTGAGCGGTGAGCTTTTGCTTCTACTTGGACTCATATGCGCCTGAGCCCTCGAATATGAAATTAAGCTCATGCTCGATCTCCTAGTATTCGTCCTCTTCAGGAGAATCTTTCTTCTTGTCAGCCTCATTTTTGTCCTTGGGTTCCGTTGGCTTGTTGTTCTCCCGCGCGAATCTCTTCAGGGTGAAGCGGTCTTTCGCGGCATGTTTCCCTTTTGGATGGAAAGGGCACTGCGCGTTCATTACTTCGTCGTAGTCCTTGGTATGTGGCGCCTTTGTCCGGCCGCGATCGGCTGTAGTGACCAGTTCCTCGCCCTTACGTTTACTGTCCTTCTGTTGAGGACTCAGCATGCTCCTTTTGTCCTTCTATTGTGGACGGTCCTCTCGGCGTTCGCCAAGGCGTCTGAGGCTGTAGCATAGCGATCAGCTAGGGCAAACATTTCCTTTACCGTAGTTGGGGGTTTCCGGGACATCTTCTTGATGAGATCGGGGTTTCTGACTCCTTTCTGAAATGCCGCGATGACAACCGCATCTGAGACATCCCGAACCGTGCTCCTTTTCTGCGTAAAGCATCGGATGAATTCTCGCAGGACTCATTTTTCTTCTAATGAAGCTGATATAGATCCCACGGTGTTCCAGGCCTCTCATAAGTGCCCTGAAAGTTTGTGATGAATTTCTCACATAGATCTCCTGAAGAATCTATGGAGTTCCTTGGAAGCCCTGTGAGCCATGCCTGAGCCAATGGAGTGAGCATGACTGGCAGGTAATTGGCCATTACACTTCTATCTCCTCTGGCTGCCTTGACTGCTAGGGCGTAGACCTGCAGCCAAGCTTCTGGATCTCTTTCTCCGTCAAACTTGATGATGCCCTTGGGGTTGAAACCGTCAGGACATACCACTTGGCGGAGCTGAGTGGTGAAAGCTCTAACTCCGTCAATGGGCCCCTCTTCACGGCGGGAGGGCAATGTCTCGGCGGAGATTCCACTCGGTGATCATTGTTGTCATGGCGAGCTAGACGGTAGTTGTTCCCGCGTCCCCTGAGGCCCGCGTTTTGATGCTCGCAGTCGCTGCGGCTGTCGTCATGACGTTGGTTGTCCCAGTGGTGGTCGATACCGTAGCGGTCACGGTCGTCTTCATGTTAGTGCTATTCGTCGTCTTCCCGTTCGGGCCTCCTGGTGTTGAGGTCATGGCGGAGGACACGGCGGATGGTCGAGCATAAGTCCCTGCCACATGGGAGCTTACGTCGACTGTTTCCCGTCTGACTGCTGTTCGTCCGACTGCTTGCCGTGTGTGTCTCCGCATGCGCGCGAGGGAGCTTTGTTGCCGCCTGATCTCGCTGGTTGTGCTGTATCACTACCGTCATCACCATGGCTTTGACTTGTGCCATAATCGGGGCAGCCGGGCTGTCGGGCTTGAGTATTGAGCCTAAGGTGTCAAGGAGTGTCTTGGAGGCCACGATGTTTTGCTATGGCGTACGGAAAACTGACTGGTTTCCCACCTTGTTGTGCAGGATGTCCTCGTTGGCACTGCGGGCTCGAGCCTAGAGCACCCGAGTACACGCCTCTTGGGTGCCATGATGAAGACGTTCTGCCTCCGCTGTCTCTTTGGTCTCCCGTCGGTGTTGTGATTTAGGGTGCTCATCCGCAATCACGTACACCGTACAGAAATTAATCTCCGTGCTGGGGCAATAGGAAAGAGACTCACCCCTAGCCGGGTCCTTACTGTGTCCGGAAACTCCCCCCAGATCAGATCTGATCCAAGTTCGAAAGGGCGAGCGTGCCGAGCTTGTCGGCGATGAAGTGGAGACTCCCAAAGCAAAATACCTGACCGGGAGCGAAGATGATGCTATCTCTGTTGATGGAAGCCATAGAGCTTGTTGAGGTTGACCTTCGCGCTTCGCCTACCTGGTGCGCCAACTGTCAATGTTTGTTGTCGGCAATAATTTATATGGGGCTATGCGTTGGATCCAAACTCGATGATAACACAAGACAAAGGGATTAGACAGGTTCGGGCCCTCAGCGATGGAGGTAATACCGTATTCCTGTGTTCTGGGATTATGAATATGTATCTCACATATCGTGTGTTGTTTGCTCTATTGTGTTTCTCTTCTTCTTCTTGGTACCTTTTGCCCCCTTTATATGGGTAAGGGGCGGAAGGATCCGAGTAGGTTACAAGGTGGATTCTATCTTCAAAATACAATCGTATCTTTCCTAACAATAGTTAGTTACCATCTTTTGGCCTTTTCTTGTACGGCACGATGGTGAGAGTCCAAATAACTCCTGATCATCTATATCTGTCCTGGAACGCCCCCTCTTGATGGGTTCGTGCGGTCTGTTATGTAGATACCTGGGGCCCATAAACTCCACACCGGGCTTGATCATCATCTGAAAGTTTTATGGGAACATTAGTTATGAGTCAGGACCATTCAAAAAAATTTCAAAATTTTTTAACATCGTTTGAACCATTTTTCGTTCAGTTGAAATTTACCAAGATTTCGGTAATTTCGGACAAAATTTCATTTTTTTTATCGAAATCTCAAAAATCTCGGTTCAAAAAATGCTGGATTTGAATTTTTCTCTTTGAATTTCGTCCGAATTTTACCCAAAATAACGAGATTTCGGATTTCAAAGTGCAATGGGATTTGAACTGAAAATGAAATTTGGAACCCTGGTTGGTGCGCAGGTGTGGCTCATGAAAGGGAGGAGGGGAACAAGTTGGAGGAATGGAGGCGCATGGACTTGGCGTGGTATTGGCCTTTGTCATGACGTGAATGATGCGGTGTGGCATGGCCTGGGGGCGATAGTGGTGGCCTGTGTGGTGATGCGACGTGTGTGAGCTGGTGCAGTGTGGAGGGAGGTGCGGTCGCAAATTGGCGCGATCAGGTACGAGAGCGAGCGCTAATGTCGCAAGGTTTGGACATGTGGTGCGCGAACGGCATGTTGTGCACATGGCATGGGCGTGAGCCAGGCTAAGGAAGAGAAAAGGGAGGGAAAGCGTGATTTTTTTTAAAAAATATTATTTTAATGAATATTTACAAAAATAATGTGTCATTTAAAAAAATAACAAAAATACCCCACTGTATCCATTCAAAATGACGTGCCCATCTATCCAGTTCTCTGTTGCCATTTCAAATGGCTATAGAGGGAAAAACTGGAATTTCGCCTCTCTATTGCCAAATGAAATAGCGACAGAGAGGCTTTTTAGCCTCGACGACTCCAAATGCATGCATTCCAAATGACAAGATGCCCCTATATCTTCCAAATGGTGATATGTCCATGGATACAAATTTCGGACCGAAATACGAAATCCTGGCCAAGATTTCGGATTTCGGACCCCTCTGAGATTCAAAATCCCGGCCTGGTAAAAAAATTGAAAAAATTCAAAATCTCGGATTTCTCGGCGATTTCGGGCGAAATTTCGTGTTTTTTTGCCGGATTTTAATTTTTGTGCATTGGATTTGATTGAATTTAGGGTCAAGATCATCCACAAAAAATTTCAAAAATTTTTTACATGTTTTTGATCATTTTTTGGCCGTTTCAATTTGTCGGTTAGGACTGTCCGATTTTTTAAAAAAATTTCAAGATTGATCATCATCTGAAAATTTTATGGGAACATTATGGATGTGTTAGGACCATTCACAAAAATTTTCAAAAATTTCTAAAATGGTTTGAACTTTTTTAATACATAGAAAATTTTCTAGTGTGCCAAACTTGCTTCAAGAAATTCATTAATTCTTGTTACTAGCATTTGGACAGTAGAGTTTACTTTCCAACCAAGCGTGCAATGAAACTAATTGAAATGGTCCAACGTCAAGCTATTAATGAACTGGGTACGTGATCACAAGGCATGAACCACAATGGTCCAACTTAACGAGTACTATATGTCCAACTTATGAACTTATTTCATTTATTTGTGGCAACTGCATCACATGCAAGTCCATCAAGCACCTAATGTCTTCACGATTCATTTAATCTGGGAGGCAAGTAATAAACCATATTGTATTGATTTTTCTCCTCCTTAGACTTGGTTTCATGCTACGCTGTTATTTTTTTTTATCTCCGTACATATATGTATGTAATATATTTCCTAATGACATTATTGCAGTCTCATACTTACTATTACGTACATAGACCTTCTATTCATATGGAAACGATATTTCATGAAAAATGAGATTTTGTGAATAGGTATTATGTGTACATTTTAAAATAAGATTTACAACTTAAGTTTTGTACGTGCTTTATGTTCCACATGCATTTGACAGTGAGAAGGTTCCTACTGAAGCATAGTTTTGAAATTTGATTGTTGAATTGTTGAGAGTTGACTTTTTTAATACATAGGAACATATATAAAACTTTTCAAATGACTTGAAGTTCATTTGTTACATTTGAAAAATCAAAAATTGATTTTACATACGGTTTTTATCACGACTTTACCACTGTTAGATTTTAAAAAAATTCCTCATGCTTGATCATCATCTCAAATTTTTATGGGAACATTAGTGATGTGTGAGGACCATCCAAAAAAATTTTCAAAATTTTTTGACATGTTTTGAACCATTTTTCGGCCGGTTCAATTCGGCCGAGATCTCGGTGATTTCGGTCGAGATCTCGGATTTCCCGGTTGAAAAAAAACCGGATTTGAAATTTGGTTTTTGCAATTCGTCTGGATTTTGTCCGAAATTTCCGAATCTCGCCGAGATTTCGGATTTCGCGAACCTCCGATATTTGACTCAAAACGAGATTTAAAACCTTGGATATGTCTCCTGTATCCATTTGAAATGGATACAAAGAGTAAACACGGAATTTTGCCCTCTGTGTCTATTTCAAATGGCGACAGAGAGTTGAATCAGCTCTCTGTCGCCAATTGAATGGATACAGGGGGGCATTTTTATTATTTTTTAAATGATATATTATTTTTGTAAATATTCATAAAAATAGTATTATTTTAAAAAAAATTCGGGAAAGCGCGCTCCACTAAATAACCCATCAGAATAGAGGAGACAAAATTTAGTAGGAGGGAGACCGCTTCGATATCGGTCGGCATTGGGCCGAATGGCTGCACATTAACGGGCCAAGTAAGTAAACAATAACAAGCCGATTCGGCCCAAAGTCCTTAGGGATATGATTTCGTAATAATATAAAACACAAAAATGTTTTATAAATTTCAAAATTATAAAACAAGTTCAACAAATTCTATAAAAATCACACAAACATTTTAGAATATTTAGAGCCAAAATCAAATGTTTTCAAACATAGAAAATGATACGGAAAATCTGCAAAAATTAAAAAGGGCTCGGTAAAATAGGACAAATTTCAAAAAAATTCACAAAATGCTCGAAAAAACCAGAAATTGCATTTTAATTATTTATTCAGCACAAATTTATTTTTTTAGTCTGTGGCATTTCATATGTAACAATTCAATTGTCATACGTACTAAGAAAAATTCCCGTGCTCCAAATGGGCATATAACTTTTCACCGCTAATATGCACAAGTGATTTGTCGTCAGAAAGACTCCCATACCATTGTATTTTTATAATTTTATTAACCTATGGTTAGGAAAAGGTAGTGCCAAAAGTGTGTATTAAAAAGCCACGTCGATGTCTGAACAGTATGCCCGTTTAACTAATCATGATACTCATTAGGTGTTCATAGAGACAAACTAGCTAGTTAGTCACAATCGGTTTTTAAGGTCATGCTAGCTCCTTGCTACTTAAGCAAGTAGATTGATGAGTAGGAAGCGACCAGTGTCTCTTACAGGTGTGCTAGTGCTAGGCTACAAGCGCCGAGTAGACAAAGCATACTACAATGAAGCTAGCAACACGGCATGGGAACGTACAGAAAGATGGCCAAAAGGGAAGCAAAGCCAGGCGAATCCACATCATGCCGTGGAAGCGAATGCAAACGCGTGATGCTTGTTACTAGGTTTCTCGGGTTCCGACTTGGTTTGCAGCAGCAGTGGTGGTACAGCATGCGCGCAACAGCTAGCTCATGTAGGCGAGAGGACCGAGCTTACTCGGTTGGGCATCGAAATAAATTAAAAAGTTAGATGAAATGCCCCAAAAATTTCAAACCCAAATCAAACCCTAATTGCAAACCCTAATCAAGTTTATTGGAGTTTAATCGCTGTTTTGCTCGTCCTTAATCCGGTTCTTGGAGTTTGAGGGGATGGGATGGGAGTGGTTGAAGCACTTACCAGGAGCCTCGCTCGGACCATCGGTCCCTCGCCCGCGCCCTCCCAATCGTCGTTGCGCCTGGTCGCCGCATCTCGTCGTCGCCCGTCTCGTTGGCTGGCGTCATCCCCTCCTTGTGTCACCCTACAGCCTCGCCTCGCGAGCTCACCCGCTCCCCTCTCACGCCGGTCATCGCCCCCATCACCTCACCCTCACTCCATCCCCTGCCTCACCTCGCCCCGCACGCCCCGTTCTTGTCCCCTCCGCCACCGGCTCCATCGCTGCCCATGCCCGAGCGGCTATAAAAGGGCTGTGCACCTTTCGCCTTCCGCGTGCTCGCCCTCGTCTTCCCCGGTGAGACTTCGCCCCATCTCCCCCCCCACCGCCACCGAACCCTTCTTCCTCCCCTCCGGCCGAGGGCCTGCCACCGCCACTTCTCCCCCGCCCGAGAACACCAAAACCCTAACCCTAATCTTAAACCCCAACCTTAGCCCAACCCTTCCTCTCCCCGCCGCCTTCTTATCTCCCCCAGATCCGGTCGCCCTCGCCTTGGTCGCCCTTGGCTTCGCCATGCCGCCTCCTCGCTCACTCGCCCGCTGCTGCATCGATCGCTCACTCACCCGCCGCCGCCTCGCTCGACCGAGCCAAGCCGAACCCTATCCTCGCCCCCCACTCGTTCTGTCCTTGCTGCCCGGGCCCGCGCGTCGGTTAAGCCACGCCCGCCCTCGATGACGGCTTGGCCCCACGCCATCAGCCCTCTCTCTCTCTCGTCCGTCGGGCCCGCAAGTCAGCGCAACCTGCCGTGCGCTTGGGCCGGCCCAGTGCGGTCACGCGCGCGTCGCGTCTCGTGGGCCGTTTTGGGCAGTGCGGTCAAAATATTGTGCGGTCTAGCCCGTTTTCTTTTTGTAATTTCCTTTTCGGATTTAATAAATCTGAGAAATCCTTTTATTATTCCAAAATCCGAAAAAACCCCAGAAACCCCAAAAATGGCCCAAATACACCATCCATACCGTTTCGAGCCACTGAGTCCAAATACGATCTCCGCCTTTTTAAGTCCCTTTTCGTTTCTCCTTTTCTTGTTTTTCTCTTTTCTTTTCTTTTTGTTTTATTCGTTTATTTATAGCTCGCTTGTTGTGCGTTAGATCCGAGAAACTGTTGGAACCGTCCCGGAGCAGTACGAGGAGCGGGAACAGGACGCAACCGGCACCGAGTTCGACTACGTCGACGACAACCTAGGACTTCCCCTCGCCTCGCAAGGCAAGCCGCACTCCTTGAACATGTTGAACCCATGATAATATTGTAGTTATAAATATTTTAATATTGCATTATGTTGTTGTGTTAAATGCTAAAAATGTTTATTTTATAATGCCATGATGACCTAGTTAGTACCTAGCTTGTTTAAAGACCCACTTTGTATTGTTGTGCCTTATTTCCTTTGCAAACCTTAGACTTCGCTATTGAACCTCGTATGCTAGTAGTTAATTAATTAGTTGAACATTAAAAGCTTTGTGTATTAAAACAAAACCATCAAGCGGCAGGCCTGATGTAGACTATATTCAAAGTATGCTACGGTGAGAAGACTTTGGCGGGCAAACCACTAGATAGCTACGTGCCCGAACCTCGACCGATGACAAGGCCAATGTGAGTGGTGTGGATTGTTGGTTTGGAATTGGCTAAGTCTTAGGCATAATTTAAGTAATCACAACCTTGGGCAAAGTAAATAACTTAGATCTCGCTCAACCACAAGTTGGATCGGTCAGCCCCGTTGACTCGATCCAACCTAGCTCGGTACTTGAACTCCCCCTTGGAATACTATAGGTTGAAGCCACCATACTGTGTGTTTTGGACAAGTATGGACCGCGGAGCAACGGGGTGGAATGGAGGTTGATTGGTGGTGTCACCTGCCGATTCTCACAACGGTAGATACCCACATTATCGGATCGCGTCTCCCGCCGTGGCTAGTGTGTCTTGAGTACTGTTTGGTTTTGAAACTACCGGATAAGTGCTAAAGAGGGGTAGTTCAACGAAAAGCTTTGATAATCTCGGCCCGGCCGCATGCATTTAAGTTACATGTAATCCGATGGCATTAACGGTCGTAGAAATCTTGTGGGTAAAGTTGAGCAACTCTGCAGAGTCATGTTTAAATGGTAATCGATTACGCCATGCTTCCGCTTAACGAATCTAAGTTTGAACTGGGGTGAATCCCGTAACCTAACCCAAGTAGGCTTATTAATTTCCAACTTGACGTAATGGTGAACTTGTGAAAACTCAAAATTTGCTTATTTCTATTATGTATGGTTTGTGTTTCAAATGTAAAATAAAACTGCATCCACGATAATAATAACCCTATTGTCACATCCTTTATGAATATCCCTGCATGTAATATTCAGAATTCCTGTGCGGTTTGTTGAGTACTGGTGTGTACTCAGTCTTGCTTTTCAACCTATTTTAGAGTTCGAAGACGCCGGAGAATTCCAGAAGATCGTAGATGGCGAAGTAGTCTGATTTTAAGTTTTTTTTCTTTGCTCAGGCCTTGCCTGTGAGGTCTTTTGTGATGTATTATATCGGAACTCGCCGCTTCCTTTTGTAAACTCTGGCCGTTAGGCCTTATTTGTATAAAGCAGTTGATTTCACTCTTATGCTGGCAATGTATGACTTAGCGTTTGGTTGGAGGTACGAGGGTGAACGGAACGGGATGGTATAGGATAAGTTTTGTTACATACGTTTGGTTGAGTGTACGAAACCATCTCATCCAGGATGAAGTGGTACAGATTCTGGGAATATTCCTCAGATATCCCGTACCATCCCGTTCACCTGATTTGGCCGAACCATCTCATCCCGGACGCGTTCCCAGCCTCTCCCCGCGGTCTTCCTCTCGGGGCGACCTCACTCCGCCGCTCCCGCGCCTGCCTCAACTTCGCCGACTCCGCCTGGCTGCTCGCAGTGCCGGCCTCCTACCGCAGCCTCACCGACATTCGCCACGCAGTCGCCAAGGCTGTGGACCCCATGCGGTTGCCAAGGCCTTCTATTGCGACCTCACGCCTCCGGATCTACTTCCCTTTGCATACAACTTGTAGGCAGCTCTCTCTGCGTACAAGAGGTCGTCTCCATTTCTCTTCTCTAGCAGTGCCCTTCTCAAGATCTTGCCCAAGTTCTTGAGATCTAGTGAGGTTCTTCCTGATCTCATGCATCACTTTTGATTTTGTTTGTAGTTTTGTATCTGATCATGCAAGAAGTGTGGTTTCATGTTGTAGTTGTTCTTTCTCAAGTTCTGTGAAGATACTATCTCTAGATTTGAGAGTTCACTTGAGATTCAATATGCTTCTAGTTAGATTTAGGAGCTTTACTAGTATTACTTCCTTGAGAATGAAATGGTCAGATCCTTGAGAAACTCCTATTCTTGCATGGTCAATACTTGACATTCAACATGCGTGTGGTCAGTTCCTTGGATTTAGTTTGCACCTAATTATGAGAATGTCTCTAGCGAATAAAAAGGCAGACTTGCTACCAAAGTTGTTAATCTTTACCTCTATGTCTGGCAAAGGTTCCTAGTGCTTCCTTTCCTGCACAGCATACAATGTAATTGCAGAAATCTTTTGCATGCCTACTTGGTAGCTACCATGCTCTGCCAGGATTGTATTCATTAATTAATGTTTATGCATTCATATGTGATGTAAATTTTTATGCCAAGTAAAATATCTGCTCTTGAACTGGTACTCAACATTTCACATTATAATGACAGGCACCTAGTTTCCCCTGTTGCTCTATGCCATATTTCTGTTCCTGTTGCTCTTGTATGATGTAGCTTTCATGCTAGCAATACAGGCATCTAGTTTCCCCTGCCATACTGATTTTTCTTACTTGGTAGGTTATTTTCTTACTTGATCAATGGATGCAGATAGCTGAACTGGTGTTTGTTATCTTCCTTTCTGATCTAGTAGTTTTATTTGCAGGATATGAAGATCTTTGGAGAACTGGAGTGCCAACTGGAGTGTTCATCTGATCTATGAAAATGTATTTCTCGTTAACTCAACTGATGGAGATTTGCTGTTTGGAGTAAACTTCCAAATGTAACACTGGAGCTTGTAAGGTGATTTAGTACAGTGAGGTCGAAACCAACCATATGAAAATGTAACACTGGAGCTTGTAAGCTGTTTGGAGTAAACTTCCAAACGTACTGTTAACATCTTTTGATTGAGTTAAACTTGCTTCAAGTAATGTAGTTCTAGTGATTTTTTCCATCATGCGTTAATCATATGACTGATGTGAGGCAATTGTTGATAAAGTCCCAACCTTTTATTCCAGGGGGTGTGACACCTTGATAGTTCCAGAGATAAACAACATATCTTTTTTCTTTCTTTCAATTTATGTTGGTTTATATCAACATAGAATCCTAAGCACTGCCCGTGTAAAGAGACTCTCTATTATTGGGAAGCCTGTGCAGGTTTTTCAAATGTGATTGCCATTGGAGCAAGGTGTAAGGAACCTTCTCTTAAGTAGACAAAAATCATTTCGTATGTATGTGCAATTTAAGTTGCAGCGTTAGGGTCTTGCGTGCCATCTCGTAAAAATAACAAGGCGGTTCCGATCAACACGGCAACACGGTCCATCCGACAGCAAGAGCAAGTGCAAGGGTCCATCCGAAAACAAAAATTTTAATGCTATCTCTTTTATTTACAAGAATACTCATCCTTCTAACCAAACAACATCCCGAACCATCTAGGATCATCCCATCCAAGCAACCAAACAAAATCTTGTACCATCCCATTCAGGCAACCAAACACCCTCCATGTACCATCCCATCTAGGACCATCACATCCATCCTGTACCATCCCGTTCCGTTTATCCTGGTACAACCAACCAAACGCACCCTTAGTTCCCGACGGCTAATCTTCCTAGATAGTCGTTGCGGATTTAAACGCACCCCTGAAAAGAGCGCTCCGTCACATTCACTACTACAGATCCGTACATCACAATCGGTTCTTTTTGGCCATCACAGTCGGTTTTGGTGGCGATACAAAGTCCAACGATAGTGATAAGGTAGATATATCACAGTCGGTTTTTAACCGACACTAATAATACATTATCACTGTTGGTTCTTTTTAGGAACCGACTGTGCTATTACACTTATCACAATCGGTTTCCTCTTAGAACCGATTGCGATAAGTATAATATCACAATCGGTTCCATTTTAGAACCGATACAAATGATTACATTATTACAATCGGTTTTTTGTTGAAACCGATGGGGATAAGTATAATATCACAATTGGTTCGTTTTTAGAACCGATTCAAATTATTACATTATCACAATCGGTTTTTTTATTGAAACCGATGGGGATAAGAATATTATCAAAATCGGTTCTTTATGCAAACCGATTGCGATACTAAAAACATCCCAATCGGTTCCAGTAAGAACCGACAGATATCAGACTGTCCCAATCGGCTCCAACAAAGAATCGATTGTGATGATGTTACTGTCCATCGTCCGAAAATGGCCTCGCATTGACAATATGACACATTCATCACAATCCACAATATCACAGAACATATACATCACAATCTACACACATTACATTCAAATTAATATTGTTTACAATCTGTAACAGATCACATTCACATTCAGATAAATTTTGTTTACACTTTATGGACTAGTATTTGCTTGAATGGTCTCTATATCTACCATCATCCGTTATAACTTCTATCCAGTACCAGTGGCATAAATGGTCTCATAATTTCTTGAGATCAGCGTTGGTTAGGCTCTTCCGGATGATATCAAGGTCCTGCAAAATAGATAGTAGTGCACTAATATATTTAAGTCTTAAATTTTGATTGTAAAATGCTGATAGTATTATGCTTGTAAACAAATATCACATAGACAATAGTGCAAATAATCTGCTCAATACCTTAGGGAAAAGATGTGAGCGACCAACCAAAATCAGCATGTGATGCATCACGTAAAAGCCACACAGATCATCGCACCCTTGTTGATGACACTGTGAACAAAGAAACTTAAATTAGGAGACGAATTAAAAATAGGTGTCAGAAAAAAATCCTATGATAGACACTTGTACCTTGAAGCGCTTCCACTTGAGTTTGGTGCCTTGTTTATCATTGTGTCGGCCACGTTCAGCAACGTAAGACATGAAAGCCCTATACATTGGAGAGATGCCATTGAGGTTAAAAATACCTAACATAGTTCAATATGTAAAGTGTTAGGTTAGAGGAATGTACTTACTTCTGCAAAACAGGCTCGATCGCATAGTCCATCGGTCTATTTTCGAGTGAGTTCAACGTGTAGACCTTGTTTTGACTCGGAACAACCACAAGTAGAACCCAATGGTTGCTTATTAAATGGTACACAATGCAAGAGAATAAGTTAATACATGGTTGAAGTGTGTACATGTAATTGAATTGTATAGTAGTACATACTCCTGGTGGTATGGGAAGAGAATGAAGTCCTTTTTTGCCTCGTCATGCAATGCCTGCTTGATGTATCCTGCAAGGAACTCCGATTGATACTTAGCCATGGTCGCAGACACCATCTCGGGGTCGACAAACCCGACAGGGTGTCGACCCGTCAAGGCTTGCTGCCTCATGATCCTGCAATTCATGTCAATTGTTAAAAAAATATAATACAAAATCAGTAAATAGTCACAGCGTTCAGGATCGTATGGTAGAAATATCGACGGCTTTCAAGCTGTACATAAAGTACAGATCCTCAAAACTGACTGGGAAGGTCCCATCCTCCTTGCGGTGGAATTGGCCCGCTCGATACTTCACTATGAAATCGTGGCGAGGCTCGGCCTCATGTGACCTATCGATGTACCATCCATGTAGGTGGCGAGTGAACAAGCCCAAAGAATTCAATTCTTGGCTTGGGAGAAAGGGCTTTCCATGTATGTACCGCTTGTGATAATCAGGGTGCTCTGTGCCCTCGGACAACTTTGCTTTCTTCACGGAGGGACTCTCTGAACTCTGCTTTCTATCTTTCGTCAGCGTGGTAGAAGTCCTTTTGCGCACCACTTGCGCACCAGCATTTGTAGCTGCAGGCGTAGGTGCAGGAGGTGTAGTTGCAGGCGTAGGTGTTGGTTGTGTAGCAGGGGCAGGAGCATGTGCAGCAGGAGCAGGAGCAGCAGTAGTAGGAGGAGCAGGAGCAGCAGCAGCAGCAGGAGTAGTAGCAGGAGCAGGAGCAGCAGCAGCAGTACCAGCAGTAGCAGGAGCAGTAGTACCAGCAGTAGCAGTAACAGGAGCAGGTGCATCAACAATAGTAGCAGGAGCAGGTGCAGCACCGTGAGCGATCAAGACTAGCAAAGAGTGTGAGCGTGAGTAGTAGTAGCAAGAGCGTGAGAGCAGCAGAGAGTACCAGCAGAGCGTAAGTAGTAGCAGAGTGGTAGCAGAGTGCAGCAGGAGGAGGTGCTTGCACTATGACACCCGTCGCGGGCCACTTGATGAACGACATCCGTGCTTGCCCGAGAGTGGTGATATCTTCGTTCGGGGGAACTCCAGGGCATGAGACATGTAAACATCGTGGACATAGTCCACCTGCACCCTCATGTAGCCCATCCCCAAAGGTATACCATGCACCGTGTCATCCTCCTTGCTTGGAAATGCAACCCCGCGCGCAGCCTCAATGTGTATTCCGTCGTCGATCAGGACTAGCTTGCACTTGGTAGGACCCTGCAAGAAGTGATCAGCATCTTCATCATAATCTTTGTTAAGCTTACTCATGTACCTTTTGGTCTGAAACAGTTATTACCTTGAGGTGTGGAATGCACGCTTCCTTATTGGAAGCTGTAGGATCGAAGTATACGAAAATAGCAATCAGAGGGGGGGTGAATGATTGTGCGGAAGCTAAAACCAAATTCTTGACCTATTAAAAGTTCACCCCTAAAACAGAACCAAATAATTGCCTCGTTTTCGACAAAAACAGAATGACAGAGGTTCGGTAAAATGCGAGATCGCCAAAAGCATGTGTATGGCGGACCAAAAAATTGGTCCGTCATGCATGGGAAAAACGAGATCGCCAAAAAGCATGTGTATGGCGGACCAAAAAATTTGGTCCGTCATGCATGGGAAAAACGAGTTCGCCAAAAGCATGTGTATGGCGAACCAAAAAATTTGGTCCGTCATGCATGGGAAAAACGAGTTCGCCAAAAGCATGTGTATGGCGGACCAAAAAATTTGGTTTGTCATACATGGGAAAAACGCGATTTCTTGAACAAGCGTAAAAGCATCAAAATCACGTTTATGACAGACCAAAGACTTTGGTCCGTCATACATGCGAAACTCACTGTTTTTTGGATGTTTGGTCTGGCGCAAATGCAAAGTCTCTGTTTTTGGATGTTTGAATGTTTGGTCCTTTATGCAAGCAATTTTGCAAGATTAAACCTAATCAATTTTTCAGCACATTATCAAGCCAATTTTTCATCACATGATCAAGCCAATTTTTCATCACATGATTCACAATCTCCCCCTTGATGAAAACATTGGCAACACCAAATAGAATTGAACATTTGGCATTCACTTTACAAAAGATTTTGAAATCCAAAAGATCAAGGATCAAAAAGAGAAAAACACAGAATTCCCCTTTGACCAAAATGCAAAACAAAATCTCCCCCTGAGAAGGAAAATGTGTGTGAATGTGCAATGTGCCCAAAAATTCTAAAAATCTCCAAACTTCAAAAAAAATCTCAAAAATCCAAAAACAAAATCCAAAAACAATTCCCCCTTTTTCTTCTCCCCCTTTTTCTTAAACTTTTCAACGATTCCCAAATTTCTCCCCCTTTGACAATGGATTCATCAAGAGTACAAAAGAGAGAATTTGTTCAAAATTTTTCTTTTTGCAGCAATGATTTCACAATGAGAAACAAAGGAGTGCCAAAATAGAAAAGATGAGCTCATTCGATCATATAACCTTATATATCACATAATATGTAAAATACATGATCTTGATGTGATTTTAACAAGTTAGGGAATGACATGCATCTCAACCTCAATTCAGTCAACTATAGCCAAGTACTAAGCAAGATCTCAGTAGAAGAACAAAAGCTCAAAAATTGAAACAACTAACAACTCTGGGCGAGCAAGTGATTTCAACTCCAATCTAGTAGACCAAATTAATCTTTAAACAAGAATCGCATGTGGCATGCTTGAAGCATACTTCTTTTATTTCCTTGGATTGGCATGCTTGAAGCATACATCTTGTTTTTGAGGGAATGGCATGCTTGAAGCATACATCTTAACCATTTTAAGGGAAGCATGCTTGAAGCAAATAATCCGAAGCTTTAGCTTTTAACTACCCCTTTTTTATTCCCTTTTCTTTTCTTTTTCTTTGATTGTAAAACATGCAAGAGTGATTAAGAGGTCTTATGAAAGAATAAAGCTGAAAACACACTTGCTCCATAGCCCAAATTTGTCAAGAGGATTCAATATCAAGCCTAGAAGAGTAAGATATCACAGAGTATTTAGCTATAGGCAATCAGATCAGGGAATTTCGCAATGTCATTCTTAGTTCAAGTGAGACAATTTAGATTATCATATATTAGCTCAATTATATAGTATATAAAGAAATATGATAAAGTGAGCTCATCAAGTGAAAGAACTTGGCAAAGAAACTCCCCCTCAAAACAATCCTATTGGATGAACAATTCCAAGTTCTCCCCGAATAAAAGCAAAACGAGAAGAAGACAAAGGTTTTGTGAAAATGTCTGCCAATTGATGTTCAGTATCCACATGATGAAGCACAATGTTGCCTTTTTCAACATGATCTCTAAGAAAGTGAAATCTGATGTCAATGTGTTTTGTTCTAGAGTGTTGCACGGGGTTCTTAGCAATGCAAATTGCACTAGTGTTATCACACAAAAGAGGAACACTATCCAAATTAACCCCATAATCTTTTAGTGTAGCTACTATCCAAAGAATTTGAGAACAACAACTAGCGCTGACCACATATTCAGATTCAAGCAGTTGATTGTGCAATGAAGATTGTTTTCTAGATGACCATGCAATGAGAGAATTTCCCAAGAAGTGACATGAACCAGAAGTGCTCTTCCTATCAATTCTACATCCTCCAAAATCAGCATCAGAAAAAGATCTCAAACTAATGCATGAGGAAGCAGAAAGCCAAATGCCAAAATCTTGAGTTCCATGAAGATACCTGAAAATCCTTTTGACAGCTTGTCGATGTGAAGCACGTGGGGAAGCTTGAAAACGAGCACACAAGCACACACAAGCACGTGGGAAGAGTCTCTCATGTAAACCTCTAATTATCTCGTCCTCAACAGCATTATCATCATCTTTATGAACAAAGACACTCTCCCCCTGAACATATGCACTTGTACCTGCATCATTTGAACTAGTGCCTTTTGTGAAAACAGAAGTGGAAGAAGCATCTCCAAAGGCAACACTTTCAGCATGAGATGCACGAGTGAAGGAGAACCAAATCTTATCACTGAACATATGAAGTGAGCATCCGAAATTCACTAGCCACATGTTCTCCCTCCTCGCGTGAGAAGCCTACATAGAAGCAGAAAGTGTCGAGGTCTCGGTACTGGGGTTAGAAATAAGATGTTTAGGAATCGATCTTGAGACACACGACGGACAACAAGAGGCACAACACGAGCAGTCTTATGCACAAAATCAAATTTGCCTGCTCCTGTTTCTAGCAACAAAAGGTGCTTGCATCACCCTAGGCACGTAGTGAGAAGCAAAGCGTGCCTTTCTGAAATTAGACCTAGCCTTAGCTCTTTCTTTCTTTTGTTGTTTGGCTAGTCTAAAGCAAAAATCTACTAAATGTCCATCTCTACCACAATGAGTGCAAGTGTACTTAACAGGATGTTTGGCTTTAGAAGTAGAAGCAACATTTGCATTCATCATAGTAGAAGATAACACTCCAGCAGACTTAAAGACAGTTTTCTTAGGCTCATTGACAATTTCAAATTTTCCTCCGTCAAGTGCTTTAACAACAGTGGGAGCATGTGATTTATGATGAGCATAAGAATCAAAACCTAAACCTTTGTTATGAGTGCTGACTTTTGATTGATCCAAAATCATGTTTAGGTTCTTCTTTCCTTTAGTGAAACGTTCTAATGATTTTTCCAAGTAATCAACTTTTCGAGAAAGAGTTAAACAATTATTGCAAGGAACATTCACTTTTCCTTTTTGCTTACGACAAGTTGAGCATGAGAGAATTTCATGTGAAAGCAAATTATCAGTTAATTGAGAAACCCTAGCATTTGCATCTTTCAATTTTAATTCAAGAGTTGAGCATTTAGAACAAGAAGTTGAACTATGCAAATCATCAGTGGAACAGCTAGCATGTACAACATGTTTCTCATTTTTCTCATTTAGATGCAACAAAAGAGCATGTTCTTTCCTAAGCAAGGTGAGCTCATTGTAAATTAAGTCACATGATTTGCAAGTATCATCACTAGGAATCAAAGTCTTAAGTCTAGCAATTTCAGCATTCAATGATTCAATAATGAAATCATGTTTCTTAATTTTCTTATCACGTTTGTCAAGCAATTTTCCAAGACGAGCAACAACAATAGCTAATTCATCATAAGAGGGATCTACCTCATTGAAGTCATTGTCGTGGTCGCCCTCAGTGAAGCTATCCTTGCTGCTTGCCATGAGACATAATCCTATCAAATCATGCTTGCTTGGAGTTGCATCATCTTCGCTGCTCTCCGAGTCCACATCGCTCAAATTGACTTGTTCAAGAGCGGAAAGAACTCGGTGAACCACCTTGCGGTTGATGAAGCTCTTCTTCTTCCTATCATTTGACGAGAACCTTTTCTTCTCATTCCTTCTGTTGTCCTTCTCCTCCTTTGATGTTTTTCCTGCAAGCTTAGGACAATTTGTGCAAATATGGTTGAGGTCACCACACTCATAGCATCTTGGAGGACCACCTCTCTTTCTCATTCTCACATTCTCGCAAAGCTTTGTTAAAGCGAGAAGAGAGTAGTGCCGAGATCTTCTTCAGGAAACTCTTCAAGTTGCTCATCTGTTAAAGAAGACATGGAAGACAAGGCAAAGCTAGAAGAAGAATTTGCATTTGACATGTTAGGGTTAGAGATCAAAGCAATTGATTTAATGTTACCCTTCCTGGCAAGAACATCCAACTCATGAGTTTTCAACTTAGAGTAAAGAACATCTAATGTGAGTGTGCTCATGGTAGTAGATTCTTGTATAGATGTTACTTTCATCTCCCACACTGACATGTCCAAAGCACTAAGCAATTGTCGAGCATTTTCAGCATCAGTGTAGCTAACTCCAACAAAGACGTAGATTGCTAAGAATTTTATTGAAACGTGCAAAGAAGTCATCTACAGATTCACTAGGTTTCATCTCAAAACGCATGTATTCTTTTTTGTAAATATCTTGGCGAACCTCTTTGACAGTGTTAGAACCCTCATGGTAATCACAAAGAGATTTCCATACCTCATATGCGGATCGAAGATGAACCACACGATCAAAGTCGCTGCGTCCCAAGCCTTGGATGATCAAGTTGCGCGCCTTGCTATTTGCTTCAACATGTGTGCGATTGGTGTCGTTGACGTTGTCGTTTGCAGGGACTTCATATGGCTTATAGACCTTCTCCCAAATTGTGAAGCCCTGTGCTTGGATGAACGCCTCCATCTTGGCCTTCCAAAACTGAAAATCAACACCATCGAACACACATGGTTTTGTCAAATAACGATCCATTGATCTAATCACCGGTTAAGATAGATTAGAGAAACCTTGCTCTGATACCACTTGTAGGATCGAAGTATACGAAAATAGCAATCAGAGGGGGGGTGAATGATTGTGCGGAAGCTAAAACCAAATTCTTGACCTATTAAAAGTTCACCCCTAAAACAGAACCAAATAATTGCCTCGTTTTCGACAAAAACAGAATGACAGAGGTTCGGTAAAATGCGAATTCTCAGAGATCCAACCGTTAGATTGATCTGAAATTTGGACACAAGAAACTAGATTCCAATACGAATCGAACCCAAAAAGAATCAACTCGATCGGACTTACGGATCAAAAGTTATGAGCTTCGCAAGCTTGCTGATCCAGAACTTGACGAGAATCAATCTAATCAAAACTTCAAGATTAAACAAGAACGACAAAAGATTGATCAACTAGACTTTTAGAAACACTAGATCAATACCCTAGAGAGGTTTTTGATGGATCAAATCAAGATAAAACTTAAAGAACAAAAACCAATCTAAAACTAGAACAAGCATGCAAACAAGAACCAAAAAGAGAACGTTGAAGCAATGCGGGAACTAGAAGAATTGATCTTTATTTCTTTTGTCTAAAGTACTCTCATCAAAAGAGTACAAACCCTAAAACCAAGCTCAAGGCTTGATGCGCTTAGCTCTGCTTGGTGCCTTTCAACAGGAGACCCCCCACCTATTTAAAGCACCAACCCACAAGGAGTTTTGAATACGATTCCTATTCCACAGAAGGAAACCGTATCCAACACAACTCTACTTGGCCCAACCTGGCCGAGTACAACTCTTGCACGCGTATGGCAACCCTACCATACTCACGTGACTAACACTTTGCACGCGTATGGCCACCTGCCATACTCACGTGACTAACACTTTGCACGCGAATGACCTCCTGCCATTCTCACGTGACTAACCATTCTTAATGTGCACCATTCTCTTAGCCCGAACGTCCCGCATGACATCCTTGACCACCAAGACCTCAGTTCCTCCTGAACCTAGTCCCGAACCTCAGTTCCTCCATGAACCTAGTTTCGCTCCCGTCATCTACCACATTCGCCCTCGATCAATACCTGCACATTAACAAACCACACAACAATTTCGAGCACAAGTCCGCGACTTGACTCAACATTAGTTCATGCAACTACTCACATGAGCATTGCATAAATTCCACTTCAAGCATCATGAAATTCTCACAAATTTCATAATCTCAAAACAGATCAAAAATCAATTTCAAATCGCTCAAAACCCTAATTGAGCAAACACCATTCACGCTGACAGATCGCTAAAAGCATGTGTATGGCGGACCAAAAATTGGTCCGTCATGCATGGGAAAACGAGATCGCCAAAAGCATGTGTATGGCGGACCAAAAATTTGGTCCGTCATGCATGGGAAAAACGAGTTTCGCCAAAGCATGTGTATGGGCGGACCAAAAATTTGGTCCGTCATGCATGGGAAAAACGAGTTCGCCAAAAGCATGTGTATGGCGGACCAAAAAATTTGGTTTGTCATACATGGGAAAAACGCGATTTCTTGAACAAGCGTAAAAGCATCAAAATCACGTTTATGACAGACCAAAGACTTTGGTCCGTCATACATGCGAAACTCACTGTTTTTTGGATGTTTGGTCTGGCGCAAATGCAAAGTCTCTGTTTTTGGATGTTTGAATGTTTGGTCCTTTATGCAAGCAATTTTGCAAGATTAAACCTAATCAATTTTTCAGCACATTATCAAGCCAATTTTTCATCACATGATCAAGCCAATTTTTCATCACATGATTCACAGAAGCGCAGCTGCTAGGGCGTAGCATTGGCGATGGTTGAGGAATCAAATTCTGGGAGAACATCGCCATCATCTCAGCCATCATCTCAGCCTTTAACTCATCCTTCAACTCCTCCTTCATCTGCGCCCTAATCCGCGCCTCACGTGCTTCCCATGATCTTGCCCTGGCACTGGAAGCGCTCTCCTCTACAAAGAAGGACCTCTTCGTATACCCCGCACCTGCGGCAAGCACCCAACCCTTATGATCGGGCTTCCCCATTGCCGAACACAGGATGTCCCTTTACCCTTGGCTTTCAAATGCTCCTTGCTCTTTCTGCTGGCTTACCTCCTCCAGCAGGTCGCAAATATAAATTATTGCTAAAATATAATGGGAAGGGTCATATGCAATGTACTATGTTAGATATCTTACGATGGTCGTGACGATCTGTGCGGTCGCGGGGTTTGGAATGACAATCTGATCGTCAGAGGTTTTCTTCGTCCTCGCTAATACCCAGTCACGTGCCCGCTCCTCGCATATGTGGGAGTAAGGCATCGTTGTCCCAGAGGTTGCACACTCCTCTGCTAGTCGCGCCCACTCTGCCTTCTTCCCTACATACCCACCGGAACCGAGGTGGTGCGCGTGTGTGTTACGCCTCTGTATAGCGATATTCTTCTCTCTCAGCTCCTCCGCCTCGGGCGTATTCCTCATCCTTGCGAACTCCTCCCAAACCTCGGGAGTAACAAATGGATACCTTTGGAAGGGAGTACGGTTTTTCAACACGAACTCGGCATGCATGGTCACCCTGAAATGCCTCAAAGCCACACCCATTCTCTTCAAGGCGTACTGCCTCGCATTGATTTCATCTTCCTCTGATATAATCCATTTTCCCTTAACTTCGTCCCCACAGTCGGTTCTTACGCTGCCGCTTACTTCCTTCCTCCAGTCCTTAATTGTGATCGGCACTCGCTCCCTCACCAATTGGCCGAGAAAAGAGGAGTAGCGCCCCTTAAACTTGCTAGGACCCGTGCAAACCCCCGTGGCATTGAAGTGGAGCACTTGCGGCGTTCTCCCTATGGCTCCTTTATTCGGTCCTCTGCCCTTTCTAACCTTCCTCGATGGGGTAGCAGGACCTTCTTCTCTCTTTGGCGTTGAGCCAGTGCTCTCTCTTTGCGACATTTCGAAGTAAGTACGTATATGTCAAACCTAAACTTTATGAGAGAAAGCAGTTCAAATTTCTGACATGATTATATTTCACATAATAGAAAGCAATTCACATGTCTATCTGTAGACCGACTAAGTACGTACGTACCAACGATGACTCCTAATCTCTAATTAGGTTAGGTCCTAATCCCATTCGAGGATATGTGGTTCGGGCAAGTTCCTAAGCTGTTGTACAACTCTAGAGAAATTTGGCGACATCTCATTTGTTCTCCAAATACACGCCTCGACAACAGGTCAAGAGGGTGTGTATTCGAAGAACACCAGTGAGATGTCGCCAAACTTTCTAGAGTTTGTACAACGACTTAGAACTTGCCCGAGCCACATATCCTCGAACTGTCCAAAAAACGTGGACAATTCGAGACTGCTTATTTATAAATATGCCATTTTAGCATACTTATAAACAAGCACCCTCGAACGGGAGACACATAGGTTACGCAACTAAACTCGATAATAAAGTGCGATAATATAGCATGTGTTACAAGTTTCAAATAGCAATGAGAATATAATCTGCACATATTACTATAGAAGGGTTGCTAAATTAATTAGCCGAGGTGGATTGCTCTCAGATTGCTATAGATGGGTTGCTAAATTAATTAGCCGTCCAACTTCTAGATGGCCAATATATCACCGGCTATTACATCTGAAAATTTTAGGATTACAACCCTAGAACAGCACTGCTCTAGCACAGAAAACAACAATTACAACATAGCACAGAATGAATATAGCACTGCTCTAACCCTACCACAATGCATTAAGAGCAAGTGCCACCAAATTGTCAGTTAAGAGCATAAAGGAATAAGCACAGCACTGCTCTGACCCTAGAACAATGCATTAAGAGCAAGTGCCACCAAATTGTCAGCTAAGAGCAGTACTTATCTAGGTCTAGCAAGTTCCTTTAATGATCAGATTAATCAAGCCTCAATTTCAAGCAATCATCATCGAGCTATTTACAACCAATTACAGCCCACAGTCCGATAGTTCTTACAGTGCGCTGAACCGAGTCGGCAATGGGGGAGGAGCCGATGGGGGACGCGCCGATGGGGGGGAGGAGTCTGAGGGGGAGGCACCGGAGGGGGAGGCGCCGATGGGGGAGGAGCCGGCGGGGAGGAGCCCACGGGGTACCCGCCGATGGGGGAGGCGCCGGCGGGGTGTGGGAGGAGCCGAAGGGGGAGGCGCCCACGGGGTACCCGCCGATGAGGGAGGCGCCGGGGGGGTGTGGGAGGAGCCGGAGGGGGAGGCGCCCACGGGGTACCCGCCGATGGGGGAGGAGCCGGGGGGTGTGGGAGGAGCCGGAGGGGGAGGCGCCCATGGGGTACCCGCCGATGGGGGAGGCGCCGGGGGGTGTGGGAGGAGCCGGAGGGGGAGGCGCCCACGGGGTACCCGCCGATGGGGGAGGCGCCGGGGGGAGGAGCCGGAGGGGGAGGCACCGGTGGGGGAGGTGGTCGAGCTAGGGTTGTGGAATGAATTGAAACGAAATCAGTACGCGCCGAAATGAACTGAGGGTGCGCACCGAAATGAAAATGCTCTGGGGTTTTATCACGGTCGGTTAACCAAAGAGACCGATCGCAATATTTAATATCTGTGTCGGTTCTTTAAAACAACCGATCGCAATATCTACACTATCTGTGTTGGCTCTTTAAAACAACCGATCGCAATATGTTCACTATCTGTGTCGGTTCTATAAAAAAACCGATCGCAATATATACTATCTGTGTCGGTTTCCTAAACGAACCGATTGTGATGACTATGATCCAATTTCTAATTTTTTTAAAACAGAGTCTTCATTCAAAAGAGTTGAAAAGTCAAATCTTTTTCAAATTTGCTATAGTATAAGATCCATTTGACATATATATTCTACAAAATGCTACATTATACAGGGAATTCTTACAACTTAATTTATTTACAATACAACCCTTCTTGATGATCTACACGCATGTAATGTGTTCCATGTGTGCCGTCGTCACCGCTAAGACATGCCCCATCTGCAAATGGAGGTGTTTCATCAAATTGGTTGTACTCTTCTTCATCTACGACATTTTCAACTCCAACAATCCTCCTCTTGCCATGAAGTACGACGTGCAACCTCGGATTGGCCGGATCACACACGTAGAAAACTTGAGTTGCTTGATTTGCGAGGACGAACGGTTCATCTCTGTAGGCCAGTCTATTCAGATCAACAATTGTAAAACCTGTCTTGTCGACCTTAACTCCGTGAGGAAGTCTCACCCACTTACATCGGAACAATGGAACTTGGTATATTCCGTAGTCGAGCTCCCATATTTCTTCGATCATCCCGTAGTAACAGTTCATTGCAGTTGAGGATCCTCTAATTGAGTGATCATCGGACAAAGCATCTATGCTCACACCACTGTTTTGCACTGTACTCCTTGCATCTTGACTTTCAGTATAAAATGTGTAGCCATTAATATCGTAACCTTGCCATGTCTTATATTACATCTTGGTCTGTCAGCCAACCATTTGACATTCTCAGTACTAACAGAGACCTTCACCTTTTCTTTGAACCATGTGAGGAATCGATCGTTGTGTTCTCGTGTGATGGAAAGCTCATCCATAAGTGGATTCTCTTCCCGTAATATCAACTTGTGCTGTTGGATGTATGGGTGAACTTCTGCGCTGTGTTGCAAGACTGTGAAATGCGCTTTACAGTACATATCAAATTGTAGGCTCATTAGATTTGACCCAATGGTTCCTTTGCCACCAAGTCTGCCCTCATGACGAGATATAGGAACACCAATCGGTTGTCTTTTACCTAGATAGTCCACGCAGAACTCAATAACCTCTTCAGTCCCATAACCTTCAATAATACTACCCTCAGGCTTCGACCCATTCCTCACGTATGACTTTAATATACCCATGTACCTCTCGAACGGATACATGTAACGCAGAAATGCGGGTCCACAAATCTTAATCTCTCTAACAAGGTGAACAACGAGGTGGACCATGACGTCAAAAAACAATGGGGGAAAATGCATCTCAAGCTGACAAAGAGTCTGCACCACCTCACTCTGTAAGTTGTCCAGTATATCGGGATCAATAACCTTGCATGAAATCGCATTGAAGAAATAGCATAGCTTCGTGATTGCCAACCTGACGTCATCTGGTAGGATATTTCTGATTGCTACAGGGAGCATTTGGGTCATCAAGACATGACAGTCGTGGGACTTCATACCGAACAACTTCAAATCATCCATAGACACAAGCTTCTTAATGTTTGCGGAGTAGCCCGATGGAACTTTAATATCGTGGAGACACTTGCAGAGGTCTTCTTTCTCTTTCTTGGATAAGGTGTAGCATGCAGCGGGGATGTACGGCCCTTTTCCATCCTCCTCCATCACTGCAAGCTTGGGCCTGATCCCCACGTAGGTCATATCGCGGCGAGCATTCACACCATCCTTGGTCTTCCCAGGTATGTTCAGCAGGATGCCTACCAAATTATCACAAACATTTTTCTCAATGTGCATGCCATCAATACATTGACGGACATCTAACTCCTTCCAATATGGTAAGTTCCAAAATATCGACCTCTTTTTCCAAATGGTCCTGGGACGAACAGATTTACGGCTCTTACCATACTGAACATCGATATCCTCTACGCGTGAATATACTTGCCTTCCAGTCATAGGCTGCGGGGCTGCACGAACTTCCCTCTTTCCATCAAATTTGGCATCCATCTTACGATATCAATGACTTCGGGGTAGAAACCTACGGTGACCCATGTACACCGTTTCCCTCGAATTCGGCAGCCACAAGCTATCAGTGTCCTCTTCACAAATTGGACAAGCTTTGGCTCCCTTCGTGCTATAGCCCGCCAAATTACCAAGGGCTGGAAAATCATTTATGGTGCAAAATATCATAGCCCGTAGGGTGAAGTTCTCTCTTTTGTATGCATCCCACACCTCAACCCCCACATTCACAATTTTACCAAATCCTCAATTAGTGGTGATAGGTACACATCAATATCATTACCCGACTGTTTGGGTCCTGAGATTAGCAACGACATCTTGATATACTTCCGCTTCATGCATAACCAAGGAGGCAAATTGTAGATACACAACAAAACTGGCCAAGTAATCTTGTCGATCGCTCATATTACCAAACGGATTCATACCATCTGTACTCAATCCAAATCTTATGTTCCTCATCTCGGCACCAAACTCCTCATGTTGCCAATTAATGTTTCTCCATTGAGCCGAATCAACGGGATGTCTCAACTTGCCATCTTCCTTTCGAGATTCATAATGCCAACGCAACAATTTTGCCTCTTTGGGATTTGTAAAGAACCGCTCTAAACGGGGAATGATGGCCAAATACCACAACACCTTGGCTGGTGCCCCTTTTTTCACATCTTCACCGTTGTCAATTCGGTTCTTACGCTTCTTGTCATTACGCTTCTCATTTTGTTTGTATCGGGGTACACCACAAGCTGGACAAATGCGCAGTTCCTTATGGACGTTGCGATATAGTATGCAATCATTTGGACATGCATGTATCCTTTCTATTTCCATTCCCATGGGACATAATAGCTTCTTCGCTTCATAAATACTTGTTGGCAACTCGTTTCCCTCTGGAAGCATATCCGATAGAAGTATTAAAAGTGCATTGAAACTTGTATCTGTCCAACGGTGTTTTGCCTTCAGTTCAAACAATGCAAGGACCGAACCCAACTTGGTGTATTCCCCTTTGCAACCTGAAAACAATGGTTTGGCATCATCATCCATCAAGCTTTTAAATTTTTCGAACTCTCTTTCCGTGGAATTTCCCTCCACATCCCGCAACATTTGATCTAAATTATCCTCATCAAACATATCACGCTCCAACTCATGATCGGCTTCCAGCATGTCTTCGTTGCATAGCACAGAGGTACTACCTATCTCCCCATGATGGATCCAACACGTGTAATTCCTCACGAAGCCACGTCGAATCAAATGCCCTTCAATTTGAGCTGAGTTGTTAAATCTCCTGAGATTGGTGCAATCAATACAAGGACAATATATGAACTTTACACCCCTCATAACCATATCTACTTCTGCAATTCTTATGAACTCCTTAACTCCCCTCTGAAATTCAGCACTCACACGGCTTTTGTGATACATCCATTCTTCACGGTCCATCTACAAGTAAACCGCAAACAATAAATTAATAATGCCCTAATCAATGAAATAAAAGAAGGGTTGAACCCGAAAACAAAGTTGAGAGATTGAATGATCTTAAAGAAACGTATATCTGTTGACCAACTAAGTACGTACGTAGCAACGATGACTCCTAATTGCTAATTAGGTCAAGTCCTAATCCCATTCGAGGATATGTGGTTCGAGCAAGTTCCTAAGATGTTGTACAAACTTTAGAGAAAATTTCGGCAGCATCTCCCCGCTGTTCTCCAAATACACGTATCGACAACATGTCAAGAGGATGTGTATTCGGAGAACACTGGCCAGGGAGATGCTGCCGAAACTTTCTCTAGAGTTTGTACAACAGCTTAGGAACTTGCCCGAGCCACATATCCTCGAACTGTCCAAAAAATGTGGACAATTCGAGACTGCTTATTTATAAATATGCCATTTTAGCATACTTATAAACAAGCACCCTCGAACAGGAGACGCATCGGTTACGCAGCCTAATTAACTACTATATCATTGATCATATTAATTATATTGAAACAATTATAACATGTAATGTACACATTCACCAAATAAAAAAATTAATTTAAGTCCTATTGCAATATTGAAGGGATTTCTAAGAATTAATGCTGGTCACCTTTCGAGGAAAACCACAAACGAGGGGAAATCTAACTCCTGATCAAGCTAGCTAGGGTTTCAATTAACTTTAACCTTCAACGCACTGATCTCCTCCACGATCTAATTTCTCAACCATACACTCTGCTAATGACACCAAATCAAAATCGAATAATGTACGTTAATACAAAATTGAAGGGATTCGAAGAAATGGGGCCCACCTTTTGAATAAAGCCACAAGTAAGCTAGGCAGGAAAATAGAGAAATCGCCTAGCGAACCAACTCGACGAGAGTTAATAAGTTCATCCCGAGTCCAGACGGTACATATATACATGAAACCTAGCGAACCTCATCACAATCGGTTCTATAGAAGAACCGTTTGTGATTAATTAGTTATCACCGTCGCTTATATGTAAAACCGACTGTGATAATTTGGATCCTCAACACTGTCGGTTTCTTTATAGAACCGACACAGATAATGTATCGGTGTCGGTTCTCAAAAAGAACCGACTGCAATAACATAAGTCATCACAGTCGGTTCTGGATATGAACCGACACGGATATTAATCCACCCCCTTGTCTTCCCCGCCAATTTGACCGTTCAAACATAGCTACCAATGTGATCGATCGCGTTCCATATAGCTCCTTTCATATAGCTCCTGATCATCGGTAGTACTCTTCCATATAGCTCCTTTCTTCTCTGCCTCTTCGACCGCAGCAATGACAGCGCCTCCTTCTCCGGCAAGGTCTGACTCCTCCGTGGAGTCACCGTACGACTTCCATCCTCCAGCGTCCTCACCGCCGCCGGCAGCGCTGCCTCAGCCTCCGGCGTCTCACTCCGGCGTGGCGCCGGCGCCCCACCTGTCTCCCGACGTCCCTCCCGGCGCCTCACCCCATCCGGGCGCCTCCAACGCCAGCAGGAAGCGCCCCAGAGATGACGATCAAGACGATGACGAGGAGGAGGAGGAGGACGAGGACGAGGACGAGGAGGAGGACGAGGACGAGGACGAGGAGGAGGAGGAGTACTACGAGCCGGTCACCATGGGGACCGGCGCCTCGTCTAGATCTGGTTCATCATCGGAGGATGAACCACCACTCCGCGTAGTCTCCAGCGACGACGACTCCAGCGACACCGACTCTGGCGACTCGGGTGACTCTTTACCCTCGGGCGAGAGCCGCGAGTGGTAAATTTAATATATTAGCTGTAATACAGTCCGTTAATATGTTTATATAATTATAAACAATGGATGTCATTATATATTGTAATGAAGTATAATGTGTGGAATGGTATATATATTATTATTATCTGCTGTATGCTACTATAATGTTATATATAATTTGCATCACTACATGTGTCTATATAAATTGTCTGAGAGTTGAACCGCGAGTTGGGATTCTAGCAGAGCGATACTGTTCATCGTCCGAAAAAACAAGTTGCACAAATATTAAAGCATGAATATAATGAAGGGTAGATGAGGTCTGTGTTGGGATTCTAGCAGAGCGGTCTGTGTTGGAGTTTGTTTTTTTCTTGTTCCCTGAAGGGGAAATGTGTGAGTGGAGGATCTCACAAAAACTATGTTTCTGTTGAACTGTTCTTGCTTTCATCTATTAATGGAACAGGGGCATTCTGTTGCCTTTTAAAAATCATCACAATTGGTTCTGGAAAAGAACTGATTGTGATAAGCCCTGTGTTTATCACAATCGGTTTCTTCCCAAAATCGATTGTGATAATACATACTCATCACAATCGGTTCTAGATAAAAACCGATTATGATAACAAAATTATTATCATAATTGGTTCTTATATAGAACCGATTGGGATTATTATTGTACTACAATTGGTTACTTATAAGAACCGATTGTGATAACCTGTTACGAAGATTTTCAAGTGGAATATACTAATCACAATCGATTTTGTAGTCTAAAGCTTAGAACCGATACGGTTGAAGCGATAGTAATGTGCCATTCTGTAGTAGTGATTAGACTCGTGCATTCGTATTCTCGCGCTAGCGAGATCTAAAATCCTTAATCACTTCATAAATAAACCATGTATACTACTACACTTATGTATCACAAACGCGTATATGTTTATGAATATAAGTGTAGTATATATGGTTTGTTTAATTATGCTCGCCTTGTACCTAAGTAATAGCTAGCTCGAAACCAGATGTGACAGCCGGCGAAAAAACTAGAAACAGGTCTAATTAAGCAATTGTATATATTTTCTTTACTAAATGGACCCCTGCTTTATTAGAAAGCAGACGTATATATCGACGGTTCACAGAACCGTTGAAAATCGCTCGAAAATCACGATTTTTGACCGTATCAAGTCTGTTCGAAATTCTAAACCGGTCGGTAAACCGTTTTAATTCAAAAAGAAAAAAATCAAAAAATTTGAAAAAATTTATGCTCGAAAACCGATGAAAACCGAGCGATTTTTCGAGAAAACTGACAAAAACCGCTCAAAAAACCGATCGCCTTAAAGGTTCGAGAAAACCGATCGGTTTTCATTTTTTTTAATTTGTTTTGAATTTTTTTATTCAAACGCTCAGTTTCGAAACACTTTGGTTTGAACGATTTTCAGTCGATTTTCACAGTAAACCGGTACCGCAGCGATCTCAATTTTCAGTTCGAAAATGGTTTGATGAACCTGCGTATATCTCCATAAGGAGATGAACGGACTCACACACTTGCACCATGTTAATGATTAAAAAATCGGCGGTAACTGGCATGCTATCGACAGTTACTGGCCGTATCGGTCTGAAGCGTAGACAAATATCGGTCTAAAGAATTCTAAATATAAAACTTGAATTTAAATTGATATATAGTGATTCCAACCGGTAACCAGTCAAACAGACAGTAACCGGCCGAAAATCGGTCAAATGCAATTTTTAAGTTTAAATTAGATAATTGTAAAACGTCCGGTAAAAAACCGGTTACTAACAAGCCATGGTTTGGTATTTTTTCGTATCGGTTTTTGAATCTCTCTTTATAACCGTCCATACTATAAGAGATTGAAGAGTAAAAAGTGTAATTAGCCCATGTGACCATTCGATCGATTGGTGTCAGTAGGTTTTAGTGGCTGACACATGCATTGGCTCATGCATGATCGAGGCATGGTTTTTGTAATTCTTTTGTTTAACTCCATGCTCATAAGCTCGTTCCAAAAAAAAAAAAGAACTTCATGCATATGCACATGGACAGGATCACGAGAAGCACCGTGACTTGTGAGCAGCTGTAGAATCACGGAATTTTCTGTACACGAACGTTAGGAATATATTTATAGATTAAGAGAATCGTATTTTCACATGTTAGGAATCTTGAGAAGTCTTCACAACTCACAAGCAAGAGCTAGCTGTGCCATGTCACTATATCTAACTAACTCGACCACTTTTAAAGGCCATACACCTCATGCACTATACACGCTTCTCAATCGTTAGGATAAAAAAAATGTAATTAGCCCATGTAACCATTCGATCGATTGGTGTCAGTAGGTTTTAGTGGCTGACACATGCACTGGCTCATGCATGATCGAGGCATGGTTTTCCTAATTCTTTTGTTTAACTCTATGCTCATATGCCCGTTCCAAAAAAAAAAAAAAAACTCTATGTTCATATGCACATGGACAGGCTCACGAGAAGCACCGTGACTTGTCAGCAGCTGTAGAATCACAGAAATTTTGCTGTACACGAAGATGGATCGTATATTCAACGAACTCCGGAGAATGCAATCAACATGTGCCAAGACAAGGTGAATTCAATCACGGGCCGCAGGGCGGGAGCCAGTCCATGATCAGATTTCAAGTCAGCCTAGTTGGTTCACCGGGCCACGAGAGGTAATATAGAGGAGAGATTGGTATCCACTGGATCCGCCACTGCACTGTCGTACGCATGAGAAAAATTAAAGAGGTACTTGGTGTTGCTACACTTTTCTTACTTTCATAGTGAATAATCGGTGCGTAGAGGTGGGCACTTGGGTCAGGTTTTTTTGGACCGGCCCGAGACACGGTGGTCTAGCCCGGTCCAAAATCCGGTATGGTACGGGGGTGAGCCATGTCGTGCCAGCGCGACACTGTAGCACGGGCCGTGCCGGGCCTGAGACCTGGGCACGGTGGGCGGCATGGCCCGGCATGGCCGTTTGGGCTGGGCCCATGCCGGCACGGCAAGGCAGAGGCACGGGCACGTCGGTCGCGGTAGGGAAGTAGGAGAGAGGAGCAAGGCTACATGGGGTTACCTGTGCTGTGTCGCTGCCATTGCCGAGCTTGCCTCAGCCTCTCCACCGCTCGCTCCTGACGTTGTGGCCCGCGCGCACGCTTCTAACACCGTGCCGGAGCGCCTCCTTGCCCGTGGCCCGCATGGCCCGCGCCGCCTTGGCCGTTGTGGGCCCCGTGGCCGCTCACCTCCCACGACCGTCGCATAGCGCATCCTCCAGCGACCGCCGTGTCCCCGTGCACCCATGATCTTTTTGAAGAGAAAAAGTACTGTTGGGATTTCTACATATGACCATATCTTATTCTCTTGTTGGCCAATGAGCGAGAGAGAGAGGCAACATGCGAGAGAGAGATTGAGAGAGACGGTCGAGAGGGAGGGAGAGAGCCGAGAGAGGCAACATGCGAGAGAGAGAGAGATTGAGAGAGATGGACGAGAGAGAGAGAGAGAGAGAGAGAGAGAGAGAGAGAGAGAGCAGCGAGAGGGAGCAACGAGAGGGAGCAACGGGTGAGAGAGAACTGAAAAAGATTGAGCATCGTGTGCCTCCGTCTCCTTTCCTCTCGTTGCAATAGTGTAAATGGGTCGGGCCTAGGCCGACACGGTATGAAGGGCAAATGGGCCGTGCCTGCGCTCGCCGAAGGCGAGCCGGGCCGGCTTGGTAGGTACGACGGGCCGTTACGGCCCGCCACGGTTTAGGCACGAAACACGATGGGCCCATGCTGGTCTGGCCCGGCCAGCATGATGCCCACCTCTATCGGTGTGACGTCTTAAAGATCATCGGAAAAAAAACTACCAGGCTTATGAGATTATAAGGATACTAGAGGCACGACGATGATACCGTGCTTAGCCCCTTCATGCCTCTTACGTTAACCACTGAATTCAATAGCTAGGAATCTTCCTAAGTCTTCGAGGCTCACAAGCTACAGCCTACAGCTAGCTGTGCCATGTCACTATATCTAACTGACTCGATCACTTTGGCATGTACAATGGTATAGACGGCAGCTGTCTATAATGTAGCTCCACATCATCTACAGACAGCAGTAAAAATAATTCATACAATGGATCGTCTATAGAGTTGTCTGTAGTGGTCTCTCATTCAATTAACAGACTGTCTATACAATGGTACACAAAATGTAAAGCTGTCTATAAGCTGTCTATTAAATAGTAGACAGCAGTCTTCTATCTCCTTCTTCTCTCGCCTCCACATCATTTAAAATCCTACGTATCATCTCTTCTAGACAGCTAAATATAACTATTGTACATGCCCTAAAGGGCATACACCTATCTACGTAACACGTCATAAGAGAGTAAGACAGCGATGGTTCATTACAGCGTACCAGAAGGCATATGCATGCACTCAAGAGTCTCGATCATATTCCGTCTTTGCTAACCTGATTTTTTTTCTTCTTTCTGTCTTCTTGGTAAGTTTGTTGGAGTTCTTGATCTAAAAGTTTGTTGGTGTTGCAGATGCAGCACTACACGCCTCTCTTACTGTCCAATGGGCATTCAATGGGGCTTCAGTTTTCACAAGGATATTCTTGCTTCAGTTGATCCAACTTTACATGGGATCTGCTCATATGCATGGCACAAATCTAGGAGAAAGGACTTCCTTTCTTTGTATAGTGCCCGACTTCCATGTAGCGTGATTTGCTCTTGTCTCTTAGCACAAGTTTAATATTAGGGTAGCGTTTTGCACGTGAAGTGCATAACTGTTAATTAGCTAGGTCTACAAGTTTTCTTTGAGGTTTGGAGAGTTTTTAAGGCATGGGCTCATTATCTCATAAAAATATTGAAATGCCGCGACAAGTTAGTTACCCATGCAAAAAAAAAGTATTACGATATACTCTCTGCTCTTTTTTATTTGTATTTTGAATATCGATACGATCTTCAATACATAACTTTTTTTCATTACTTTTTTAATTATGCGCTAGTAAAAGATAACTTCAAATATAATGAGATGAAAGCATTTTTATGACAAATATAGTAATAGTGTTTTCACATGACAAATATGAATACTTTTGTATATGTATGGTAGGAGAAGTTTTTGAAAGATTGACCACACACGTTCTAAAATGATCAGAACGGAGTTACGGCTACCTGCGTATAGGAGTGCTAATATGGTTTGGGTGGGAATGGGTTTAACGGGTTGGTTTTTAGTTTGGGTTGGCTTTGGATGGGTGGTAATGGTGCAATCAAGGCCTCTAACGGTTTAGGACGGGTTGGGTTTGCAGTGTAAACGGTTTGATTTGGTTTTATGTGAATTTTAAAATTTTAAGCTCTGAATGGTTTCAACCTGTGAGTGCAAATAGGGTTTCAATCTGTGGACGTGAAGCTCTGTACCTCCACCCAAACGAACCTGTGGGCATGAGCTACGTGGCTGCAATGCCTCATGCATGATGCATCGCCTCAATCAAGTAACAAAATCTGCTATTGTACCCATTAACAACAAGGGGCAAGATGGGCATGTTCTTCATAAATTTTGTCATTGCCTGCACAATTAATAAGATGAACAACGCCTAGAAAAAAAAAGAGTTGAACAAGTCCGATGGGATTTGGACACAGGACGAAAGATTAGTGGAGTACTTGGTAGCCATTTGTTCCATTGCTTACCAGGTCGGGGACCGGACCATCCAGATCTAGCAGTTAGGAAGACCTAGAGGGAGGGTGTGCTCGAAAGGGTCGGAAGGGAGGAAGTGATGTGCACCCCTAAAAAGATTGAGAAACGCTATAAATTCACCTCTTTTAACAGGCCAAATTTATTGATTGGATTAGTTTTGATTTTAGTTGATCGGTATTTTTAAGACATTAGAACTATTTGTATTGTACTTTTGGCAAATTTCAAATATACGGGTTGGATTTATGATGCTACAAAATTATATATTTTACAAGACTGTAGAGTTATACGTATGAAATATGCACCCATCAAAATTTTCTAGTTTCGCTATTGTCGACCGGAGTATTATTTACCTACTTGGAGTAGCAGGGAATGGGTGAAAATATGTTTTGAAATAGGTTTGAATTCATATCAAGAAAGTAGGCTGAGTTGGTTTGGGTTTAAATACCTTGTAGGTTGGGTTGGGTTACGAGGAATTTTAGGTGAGGTTCGGTTGGGTGGATAAATTGGTTTTATTATCGTGGGTTACGTTGGATTTGGGTTGGTTTGGAAATCATTAGCCGGCCTAATTCCAGTAGTAGTGATCGATATTGGAGTTAGCAAGAAAGCAAACATGCACTGCTTTTTGGCCATGTGATGTGTAAAAGAAAGAAAAACAGAAGATTCACGCCTCCACGTAAGGCATGCATGGCTATCACGTGATGTCTGTTGTACAACGGATAGGCTTCTAGTCTAAGTTAAATGTACTTTATTTGGTGGATAAATCCAAATCTATTTCCTGCTTGTCTTTCTATATACTAGGCATCTTCTTGTACAGAAAAAGATGAATAAAAAATAAAAAAAGCTTTGCCCCATACATCTGTGTGTACATCTACTTGTGCTTCAACTTTTGTTCGTGTGGGCGTATTGTCGATTGGTGCGGGTCAACAACCACGTTTCACAACATGTTATCAGCACGATTCTCTACCGAGGCCAATCATAATCGTCTGCCTGCATCAAATCTACACGGCATCGAATTCTTCCTGCGACACACAATCTACGCTACAGCAAGCTCTTCGTAAGTGGATTGCATCTATGGTACTGTTGATCCTACAGATCGCGGCTTTTGCGCACATGTTATTGTTCAACACCATATTATTGTTCACAACCAAAAAAAAAATTCGTGCGTTGGCGGCAGCACCCACCGACGCATCGGCTCCTGTGCGCGCGTCGGCAGTTGCGCCCGTCAATGCCTTGGTCCTCGCGCATAGGCGATCGCGCACACGACTCTTCGGCTTCGCACCTGTCGCGCCTGATCGGAGACCCTCTGACTTCCTCACCCACTCATGACGAAGACGACGCTGACTCCCGAAACAATGGTGGTGACGGCCTCACCGTGTGCATCGTTGACGTCCTCGACTTCGGCCCCCAAAGCTGCGGAGACAGCGGCAATGAGGCACCTCCGTTCCTGCGTGACAGCAGCGCCCGAAGTGCCATGGCATGGCCCCTTGTCTTCCGATCAGGTGGCGCCCGAAGCATGGCGGCGTGGCTCCCTATCATCCAGAGCGGTGGCTAAAGAAGGCAGCCTGGGAGGCGGCATCCACGCACGGCCGGAGGTGGTGGTGCCTGCGCACGGCCAGGAGAGGCGGCGCATGAAGTGCGGACGCGCAGCTCCTCGTCGCCCGAAGCAGCGGCCGGAGAAGGGTTAACTAAGAAAGTAACAAATTGTATACTACACTAGTCCAGGGTCACGCTAGTGCACACAGTGGCAACAAAGGTAAAATATCATTCTATTCAACGAATTAACTAAGAAAGTAACAAATTGTAACAACGGACGTTGTGGTCAAAAATTACATAACTGTGCCTTAAGGGCCTAAGAAACAAATAAACTTTTGCAACAGAAATAAAATAACTTGGACCATACAACATGCCACAGGCAATCGTCTAGGGAAATGCCATCCTAGTTCTCGTAATCTTCACAGTACTCCTCGTAGAACTCAGTACTTCTTTGTTCTTCCTCAGCAATTGATCTACAATGGCATAAAGCTGTGAGTATAAAAGGTACTCAGAAAGCCATAGGGAATGATGCAAATAATATACGACTTGACAAAGGATTGCCATACGATTATGTTGCAGAAAGCAATAATTTGTATGTAAATACAATAAATAGATTCAAAGCATGATTTACAAAAGATAATAAATAACTGGGAAACCAATGGTATAATATAACAAAAGATTGGTGAGGCATCACCCATCACCATATAAAACCATTATCAAACACTGAACTCAATAGTGTTAACTTCAGACATCAAAAATAACAGTGAACCCGATCACTACCAACAATTTCACCTTCCAACATTTTATGAAAAATCTATACCTCGTGTGAAATTCCTAGGCACGTCCATGAACGCAGACATGGCTAATCGATTAGTTTGATACGCTCAGCAGAGGTTGTACAGCTTTACCCACAAGACATGATCATCTCTTAGTGCCACGCGATTGTCACACTTCCTTTGGTGTACGGTAGAGAGATCATGACAAGGCCTTTACAATGCTCTGTCTAAACCCAGTACTACCCACTAAGGTTTCACCCCTCAGGGCCCCCTCTTGCGCCATGTGAGTCTATCCATTCATCCCGAAACCCACACAACCACAACAATGCTCAAATTTAAACATTGTAAATTAATTAAATAGGTCAGTTCCATACAAGACATGTTGTTGTATGGTTAGGCCCAGTTCAACAGCGCACAAGATTAAGTCCTTAAGTTATCTAAGGCAAGACAAACAACATCCTAAATGTGCTAACGACACCCACTTTACTGCATGATCACTTGCCCATAGTGAAATCCATTTTATGTAACCAAGTCCAATAGCACACCCTGCCATGGCACAACAAATTTTACAATAGTGCCAACTGGCCACAATTCCATATCTCATTAAGTCAAGATTATTAATTCATCATGTGACATGAACCCATCGTACGATTAAGCATGTCTAAGCATGATACGATAACCCAATGTTGGTATTACAATTACGTCCAACTATTAAATGACCCAACCTAGGGTGACAATAGATACATGGCATTTCAATTAATCAAGGTGGCATAATGACAATCAGGTATTTAGCTATTCCCAAGTGAATAATACTTGTAAACAAATAACATGCACCTGTATGAAACAAAATACTTTTGCAAACATGGTTCCAACATGGTCAAAGACTACGACTTGCCTTGTTGATCAACTGCTATTGCTGAGTCTTGGTCTTCAATTCCTGTGTTCACTCCTTAAGGATCACGTCTACCGGAAAAGAAAGCAATAAACATAAATAAACACCAAATAGAGACTCAAACAAACTCAAAGTGAAAATAAATGACTCTAGAATTTAGACCTTTCTTTTAAAAAATTTTAGAAACTGGAATCACCTCAATCGGAGTTCGTATGAGGGAGAACGGATTTTTGAAAGTTTAAATCACTTAAACTGATAAAGAAATAATTTTTCAATTTTTAATATTAATTTTATTATGAAAAATAAAATTTTAAGATACTATACAAGATCAGCAATCTAAATATATATTTTTTTAATTTTTTATTATTTTTTTGTTTTCTCTCTCCTGCTACAATATCGCACGGGTACTGTAGCAGCGCGAGGCTGGTTGTTTGTTGGCTTGTACACACACAGAAATAGAAATAAACAATAGAACAAGGTGTAACACCCCGGCATCTAGTATGCCTGAATGTTACCAAGCATAGACTAAACAAAATCTAAAAACCACAAATAAAGATAAAATACAGCAAAAGCGCAAATGCTAAAACCGAAAATTTCGGCAGCATCTCCTTTGTTTTTCCATGGTTCGGAGCAACAACATAATAACACATGATATATCATAATGTAAAACATCCCAAGCAACGATAACGGGTAATATAGCAGCAATTTAAGTCTTGCATAATGAATTTAACCACTGCATGAACTAATACGAAGTAAAAGATGTAATCAAGCACATGAACAAATCATAATCCTAATTTCATCCCACTAGATTCATGGTCACAACTCCGAAAGGTAAATATTGTCTAATTGTGTGGAAATTATGTGATGAAGTGCCGCTAAGCCCCTTTCCCGCATGTCGGTGTCAAGGTACCTAGAAACAACATAAACACAAGCGTGAGTTCATCACTCAGCACGTATATTGCAATGGATCATAAAGAACAAATCAATGCCAACATCGATACAAACCATACTTAACATCATGATCAAGTCATAATTTTATATACAACATCATAACCATGTCAAAATCTCATTGTACACAATTCATTGTCATCATAATGTATGCAATGCAATGCAATGCACATGTCTCCTCGAAGCATATACCGGTATTGCTGAGTGCACACCCGTCGGCGTGCACCCTCTTTCCCCTTCCATCCCGTAGATGGAGGGTGCCTACTCCTCGCTTCCATTCACCACAGCGATGGAATCACGAGGTAGGTCTTACTCAATGGCGCTCCGGATTAGTCATAACTTTCTCACCGACCTTTTTGGACTAGTTATGACGTCCTAACCGACCTGGCCAGCTTTCATGCCATGTATGCAATTATGCCATAAACATAAACAACTCGCACATATACTCAACGATTTATTGCATAGCATCATAATAAACCATTTTCATCATATAATGGCAAACACTAATAATGGCAAGATAGCACATCATGTAAACAATTTGCACCTAGTCACAACTAGCAACATACAACACGCTACCCATTCCAATACACTTGCCTTAACCTCGGGCGATGGATTGACGAGAGGATGAGGGCACTCCCAGGGTCACACCACCTGCACATAGAGACCACACACTCAAAACGTGCCCACAAAACACTACACAATCGCCCATCTACCCCGACTACGCAAACTACTCCTAAAACCGAAAAACAGAGAATCTGTCCCGCCCGGATAGCAAACTTCAAACTATCATAACTTAAGCTCTAGATCTCCAAATTGAGTAAATGAGTACATAATCGCAAAGCTTATGAAATTTTCTAACTTTTTCTAAGTATTGGGAAAAGCTGATTCGACCTCTAAAATTGCCTAATCTACAGATAAACCCGATCTGTCCCATTCACATCACAGTTTTGAACACGTTCGGTAAAACAGCCATAACTTTCAAATGGCTGAACGGAATTAATCATTCTTGGTGTCCAATTAAAGGTATTGAAGTTATCTACAACTTTATCAACAGACGGCCGACCAAATTCCGAATCTAAAATTGCGAAAACTCAAACCCTAGGTCATATGCCCAATCTGCCCGAAACAGAGAACTATGCAATCTCTAGTTTTCATCCAATCTACCCAATCACAGCACCACCTCTTGATCTAAAAGCATCAAAACACCCTCTAGCACAGCACCTAGACCTACCCCAAGGATTGCCCATGGCCATACCTTCGCCGGACGAACGACAAACGCCGAATCTTCTCCTCTTAGTTTCCCGATCGTCTTCCTCGTGCCGGAACTGCCGGATCTCCTTATCGCGGGGCTTCCCGAGGGAGGGAACAGCGGCATGGAAAGGTGAGGAGCTCTCCTAGGCCAGCAAGGAGGGTGGAGAGGGGAGGGGAGGAGAGATGGCGCATGGGGGAGGCGTGTGGGGGAGGTGGGGGAGAGAGAGGGCGGCTAGGGTTTGCAAGTGGGGGCACAGCAAGGGCAGGGGGAGGGCGCCCCAAGCCAGGAAAACCTGCTCTCCCCCTCCCTCATGGGCCCAAATACCTTCCCACTAAAGCCCACGACTCATCCCCTTGGGCCCAAACTCCCCCGGAGAGGCCCAAACTCCCGAAATCGGCCCAGAAACGCGATTAAACTTCATAGCGTAAAGTTTTAACCTCCAATTTCACATTTTATAATGTTTCGACCTTCCGTAGTGTCACACAAGGACTCAAGGAAGAATTAATGGAGCAAGAGCTAGACTAGGGCTAAAGACAAACCAAGAGTAACATCGTGAAGCTCTCAACGTGACGAACTCGATGATGGCTACGGTTACCTTGTGGAGGCAAGGATGACGACACAATAACGTGATGAATAACTACAAGCATACTTCAGTAAAATATAAAATTCATCGCCTACGATTCACCAAACTTGAAATCATTTGAGGGGTTTCCTTCACGACGATCGGGGGCACGACGTGATGCGAATAGTTTTGAAAGAGATGCTTTGGAGCTCCGGGAATCTTGCAAGAGCATGTCGGCAACATTTGGTTCGAGCTCTGAATGACACCGCGTTTCAAACAAACTAGGGCACAAGAGGTTAGGACGAGTTGAGAGATGGGTAGAGCAATGAGAGGGGATTCCGGTGCTCTCCTTAAATAGGCTAGGTGGCTCATAGAGATAGATACGATTTATTTAAAGAAGAGTCCGATTCAAGTAAAACTCAATTTTATCTCAAAATAGAGGGAGTTAGGATGGGATAATCATGGGATTTAGTTGAGGATAAGGTGACACACGTAATAGACAAGAATTCGAAGGTAAAACGTGATGAAATGGAGCTCTCTAAATCTTGGCCATGGTGGGAGGAGAGAGAACACATGTGTGCTGGTTTTGGCTAGAGGTTGAAGATGACATATGATATGTGGGTCCCATCCTGTTAATTATTTTTGAAATTAATTAATGCTAAAAATAAAAAGGATTTGAAACCATAGTAAATTAAGTCAAAAAATTCTAGCTACCGTAATTATTTTTGTAAAATAAAAAAGAGAAAACAATTTTATAAATTTTGAAAAATTTAGTAAAAATCATAGAAAATTAGAAATAAGTGATAAGATATTATTTTGGAAATTTTAGGATGTTACAAATCTCCCCCTTAAACGGAATCTTGACCCCGAGATTTATGTTAGCTAGAGAATAGGTGAGGAAACTCGGCTTTTAGATCCTTTTCACGTTCCAAAGTGGCTTCCTCTTCTGAGTGGTTGATCCACTGTACTTTGCAAAAATGAATGGTCTTATTTCTTGTAACACGCTCTACCACTTACAAAATTTTCACAGGCTCCTCCTTATAGGTGAGATCCTCTTGTAAATCTATGGCTTCTAAAGGCATATGTTCCTTTGGCACTCGTAAACACTTCTTCAATTGTGACACATGGAACACATCATAAATTTTGGTAAAAGACTGAAGCAACTCAAGTTTATAAGCAACCTCTCCTCTTCGTTCCATGATTTTGAACGGTCCAACATATCGAGGGGCAAATTTTTCTTTCACTTGGAATTTCTTAACTCCTTTGGGAGGGGTAACTCTAAGGTACACAAAATCATTGTGCTTAAAACTCAAATCTCAGTGATGATTATCTTCATAACTCTTTTGTCTACTTTGAGCTATCTTCAACCTGTCTCAAAGTAATTAAACTTGCTCTTTGGCTTTATGAAGTATAGTAGGTCCAAACAGTTGCCATTCCTTAGTTTCTTTCTAGTTGAGAGGGGTTCGTCACTTTCTTCCATACAAGGCTTCAAATGGAGACACTTGCAGACTGGCTTGATAACTATTATTGTAGGAGATTTCAGCATATGGCAAACACTTGTCCCACTTGACACCATAAGTTAAGGCACAAGCTCATAGCATATCCTCAAGGATTTGATTCACCAGTTCAGTTTGTCCATCCGTTTGATAATGATAGGCGGTTTTGAATATGAGATGGGTGCCCATGGCATCATGCAAACTTTGCCAAAAGCGAGAGGTAAACTGGGTTCCTCTATCTGACATTATCTTCTTTGGTACTCCATGAAGACTGACAATCCTTGACATGTACAACTCTGCCAATTTTTCTCCTGCATAGGTAGTCTTGACCAGAATGAAGTGAGCTACCTTAGTCTATTGATCTACTATTATCCAAATCGAATCATAACCACCTTGGGTTTTAGGAAGTCCGGTAATGAAATACATACCAATTTATTCCCACTTCCATTCTACAATCTTCAGTCGCTGCAGTAACCCTGCTGGTATTTGATGCTCCGCTTTGACCTTTACGCAGACATAACAAAGAGCAATATATTCTACGATCTCATGCTTCAAACTAGGCCACCAACTCACTGTAAAAATTTTAGAATTTTTTGAATTATATTTTAGCTACAGTAATTATTTTTTAAAAACAAAAAATTAGAAAAAAACAATTTTATAAATTCCAAAAAATTAAGAAAAAATCATATAAAATTAAAATTAAGTGATAAGATATTATTTTGGAAATTTTGGGATGTTATATTCCGCGCACGGCCAAAGGCGGTGGCCACGGAGGCAGCGGTGCCCGCACACGTGTGAGAAGGCGGTGCCCACACACATGTGAGGAGGTGGTTTCACCCTAGCTGCTAGGTTTTATTAGGCCGAGCTGACCCGATGGTTACCCCTAAAAAAATAATAATTTTTTTTTTGCATTTTTTCCCTTTGAATTTTTCTATAATTTCATAAATTAATTAATAAATCTTAAAAAATGGTATTAAAAGCTAAAAATTAGATTTCTAGGCTTATGGACTTTCAAAATTTTTATAAAATTGGTATTTAATACACATTGGAAGTTCCATACCTTGGGTTTGTTTTCTAGCATTATTCTCTATTTATTATGTTCTAGAATTTTATTTTTCTATTACTAAGTAATTCTAAAAATTGCTTGGTAATTAACAGAAAATTTCAAAAATGCTAGAAAAATTCTAAAAAACTTTAGATAGCATATTATGTGCTCCATGTCTTGGGATTAATTTTATTATCATTATTCCAAGTTTAATTTAGGTTGGAATTTATTTTTCTATTATTAAGTAATGCTGAAAAATTGCTTAATAATTAACAAAAAAATATAAAAAATGATAGGAAAATTTTAGATAATTATCTACTGAATAGATATAGACCAAACTTTTCTGATTTAATGAGATGCATGTAATATAATATTTTACCAGTAGTAAAATTCAATATTGCTTGCGCATAGGATATGCCGGACATCGCAAATAGGGAGTTTGCTAAGCTTACCCTGGATGACAGCAATTACCTCACTTGGGCAATGGATGTCAAGATCAACCTGACAGCTCGTGTGCTTGGAGCTGCTATTACCCAGCCTGAAGATGGTGCCCCTGCTGTTCCCGAACCCACAAAATGTGCTGCTTTGCATTTCCTAAGACACCATTTTCATCCGAACCTGAAAGCCGAATATATGATAGAGGACCCACTAGTATTGTGAAATTCTCCGAAGGAGTGATACAACCAGCAAAGATCCGTATTGTTGCTAGAAGTATAGCGCGAATGGACCCTCCTACGCTTTCAGCACTTAACTGCGGCTGCATATAATTCTGCTATGCACAAACTTATCGCAAAATTAACATTTTGTAACCAGAAAGTTACTGATGCTGAAATGATCAACAAAACATTGTGCACCTTCCACCCCAACATGAAGATATTGCAGCAACAATACCGTCATGCAAAGTACCAGAAGTACTCTAAGCTCATTTATGTTCTGCTAGAAGTAGAAAAACATGATGAACTCTAAATAAAGAATCATCATGCACTTTGTAATGGAAGTTAATCATTGCCTGAAGTACATGCTAACACATAGCAGGCTAGCAGTAGCTGAGGCCGTAGAAAGGGCCAAATGAATAAAGGGGAAAAATGGAAGAATGATAGAAATAATAAGGGAAAGGAAAGCCCTAGTGGAAAAGTAAAGGAAAGGTTCAAAGAACCTTCCAGAAGTAAGGGCGGGCCAATAAGACTGCTAACCCTCCTCAACAATGCTTTAGGTGTGGATGTGTCGACCATTGGTTGCGCACTTGTCGCACCCCAAAGCATTTGATAGAATTTTACATGAAATCTACTAGAAGATTGCAGAAAAATTAAGAAAAGAACGTTGAGGAACACTTCACCGCTCAACCAGAAGTTGAGCAAGAAGGTGAGAAGAAGGACGACAATGTCCCTAATCCGACGACTGAATTTAAAGAGAGCCTTCTCAGATATGGGAACTCATGAATGGATGAAGATGACCTTCTTGGTGTCAAGCTCAAGGAATTCTAGAAGAATATCAATATTCCTCAGGAGGAGGAACATGATTTATATGGAGATATATAGTAGTCTCCCTGTTACCCCTTTTAGTTTATTAAATTAATATCGTATTTCCTTAGTTGAGTATCCTTAAGAACCTCATTTTATCAATTTAGTATTTATGTTCCTACATGAACATTTGGTCTACGCTCCTGTTGAGCGATTATCAGTTGTAACTCAATAAATTATCATTTCCTAGAACATTTGCTCATTTATGCCATGCTTGTTCTATATTTTAAATATATTCTTGTTGCAATAATTGAGTTGATTGAATTTATTTCTTTAATATAGAATAATCATATAATCCAATGGCAGAGGAGGAAATCTATCTTGTAGATAGTTGCATCACAAATTCTATTCTTTGGGATACTAAATATTTTTAGATTTTGACTAAGAAAACTAAAAAATATTATGACCATCGCCGGAAGCGATGCACTCATTGTTGGCACTAGAAGAGCCATTGTAGTTCTCCATATGGGCACTCGTATAATAATTGAATATACCCTATTATACCCCAAGTCCAGTCATACTCCGTTAAGTTTTAAAGACATTCGTCTTAACAGTTTCCACATGAAAACTGATAGTGAGGATGGTACTGAATACCTTCTCATGACTAAGTTAAATGGGTGCAATAAACTTGTGGTTGAAAAACTTCCTTCTTTCTCATTTGGGTTATATTATACATATATAAAATCTAGAGTTTATGTTACGATGAAAAACATCCTTAAAGACCTAGAAATATTTAAAATTTGGCATGATAGATTGGGTCATCCTGGGTTGAATATGATGAGAAGAATAATTAATAATTATGCAGGTCATAGTGCATGGAAAAGAAACAAGTATTTTCCATTTGCGAAAATGTGGTTGTGCTGTATACGTGACAATCTCTCCACCACAGCGTACCACCATGGGCCCTCCCGAAAGTTGGGGATCTATCTAGGTTATGAATCTCCGTTAATAATCAAATACCTTGAGCCTATGATAGGGGACTTGTACACAGATTGGTACGTTGATTGTTTTTTTGATGAAGATAATTTTTTGGCATTACGGGGAGATAAATACCATATTAAAGAATGCTAAAACATTGATTAGAATGTCACTAGCATTCAGTCCTTAGATCCACTCACTAAAGAAACTGAACTTGAAGTTCGGAGGCCAGATAATAAATCTGCAACAAATAGCTAATAATCTGCTAGCTGTCTTCACTGATTATAAGAGAGTGATAAAATCTCATATATCTGTAGTAAACACACCTGAAAGAGTGAAAATACCCCTGAAAGATATTGAACCCACTATTGCCCCTTATGATAAAAAGAAGGGGAGGACTCCAGGTGCACGGGACTTAATTTCATAGAGATGTCGCAGAAACAGATGGGCGATCAAATGAGATCACTACCTATGATAGTGGAAGAAGCTCAACCTGATGTTGAGAAAATTCCTGAAGTGTGCCATCTTGGATATGGTATTGTGCCTGAATTGACCCATCCTGAAGATGATAATCATAGCGTACATTTGCGCGCACATTCTAATGCTGGGAAGTCAGAACACCCAGACTCCATCGTTACGAGAAATCGCGAGGAGCTGGAAGAAATAAATAAAGAAATATCCACCAATTATGTGTATTTAGGAGAATTATATAAGAGAAAGACTACAATTATCGATATTTATTTTGTCTCTAAAATTGCTAAAACTCTTAAAACTGGATCCAGAACCAAAGTCCATAGCAGAGTACCAGGAGCTCTCAGATTGGGTCAAATGGAAAGAAGTAATTGAGACAGAATTACACTTGCTTAATAAGAGGAAGTTTTTGGTCCCGTTGACCGAACACCTCCTAAAGTGCTCCCTGTAGGATCAAAATGGGTTTTCATCCAGGAAAGAAATGAAAATAACTAGGTGGTGAGATATAAAGTGAGGCTTGTAGAACAAGGGTTCACACAGAGACCTAGTATCGATTGCGATGAAACATATTCTCCTATAATGAGTGGAAAAATGTTCCGATATATAATATCAATGGCAACAAGCTTAAATTTAACCGTGCAGTTGATGGATGTGATGTCCGTATATTTATATGGGTCATTGGATACATACATTTATAAGAGAGTCCCTGAAGGTGTCAAAGTTCCAGATCCTAATAATCACAACATGTATAGCATCAAAATACAGAGATGGCTATATGGATTAAAACAGTTGAGAAGAATATGGTACAACCGACTTAGTGAATTCCTCCTAAAGAACGGATATTCAAATAATGATGATTGTCCCTTTATGTTCATAAAGAAATCACATATTGGATTCTGTATCATTTCAGTATATGTCGATGATCTGAATATCATCGGAACCATAGAGGAGATAAAAGAAGCAAGTGCTTACCTTACGATGTAGTTTGAGAATTGAGATGAAAGATTTGGGTAAAACCAAATTTTGCTTAAGCCTTCATCTTGATCATTTCCCAGAAGAAATTTTTGTACACCAGTCTGCTTATACTAGAATGGTATTGGAATGATTTAATATGGATAAATGTCATCCTTTAAAAACCCCATGGTTGTGAGATCCCTTGAAGTGGATAAAGACCCATTTAGACCAAGGATAGAAAATAAGGAAGTCTTAGGACCTGATCGAAGTCCCATACTTAAGTGCTATTGGTGCACTTATGTATCTTGCAAATTGCACAAGGCTTGATATTGCATTCGCAGAAATTTGCTAGCAAGAAACAGTGCAGCCCCAACCAGAAGACATTGGACTGGTATCCAGACTTTACTCAAATATCTCCAAGGTACCCAGGATCTTGGTTTATTTTATAAGAAGAACCAAGACTTAGCCATGGTGGGATATACGTATCCTGGCTATCTGTCTGATCCCCACAGTTCTAAGGGGGTGTTTGGCAGAGCTCCAGCTCCACCAGATTCTTGAATCTGGTGGAGTTGGGTATTCCTAGCTCCACCAAATCTGTGAAACTGGAGTTGTGGGTATATTAAGAGTGTTTAGATGGGTCATCTTGTTTACATTTTAGAATAAAAATATAAACTTAATTCACTTTATTTTAACCTACAAATTTCAGATCTGAGGTGGAGCTGGGATTTGGAGCTCTGCCAAACAGGGCCTAAATCTCAGACTAGTCTCATGTTTCTCTATGGTGGTTCAGCGATTTCATGGTGATCTTTTAAGCAAACTTTGGTACCTACTTCTACCAACCACTCAGAGATTATATTTTTATATGAAGCCCTATGTAAATGTGTTTGGCTGAGGCATGTAATTAACCATATCCAAAAGTCATGTGGTCTTAATACTGTGGATATCCCCACTATTACCTATAAATATAATGCTGCTTGTGTTGCACAAATGCAAATGGGTTACATAAAGATCAATATCACAAAGCCCATTGCCCCCAAATTTTTCTAACCTCACGAACTCCAGAAGAATGGTGAGGTAAAAATGATGCAAACTATGTAATGTGAAAATCTAGTAGATTTATTCACAAAATCTTTGCCAAAGTCTACTTTCCAAACATGCATTAATGACATTGGAACCAGGCGACTTAGAGATTTGCAGAGTTCAGGGGGAGTGAATACCTTAACCATGACCCCTTTTGCATGATCCTGAAGATCATATTTTATATCCTGAAGATTCTAAGTTTACGCTTTTCCCTTAGTGAGTTTTCTTGAAGTTTCTCATATAAAGGTTTTTAATGAGGCAACTAGTGTAATATGGAGTGCGAGTGTAATGCACTCTTTTCTCCACCCCCTTTTCCCCTGGGTTTTGGGAGGAATTTTTAATGAGATGTGCATTACGTGGTATTCACCCAAGGGAGAGAGTTGTAAAACAGATAGACTCCTAGTCCAAGTTGGATGGACTCTATCCGTTGGTGGGCGAATTCGAATCTATCTCATGCTTGTCTTTCTATATATTGGGCATCCCCTTGTACAGAAAAAGATGAATAAAAATAAAGAAAGAGCTTTGCCCCATACATTTGTGTGTGCTTCTACTTGCGCTTCTACTTGCGCTTCTACTTTTGTTCATGTGTTCGCGTGGGAGTGCTGTCGATTGATGCGGGTGAGTGACTAAGTTTCACAACAATGTATTCTTAGCGTTGCAATTGCCCATTCTCTCAAGCCAATTGTCTAGCTCAAAAAATTTTATGTTTTAAGAAGACATGCAAGGGTAAGATAATACACAATTGAACTTTTACTATGTATTAGTACTTATTTGTTTGTTTTTCCATTGCAAATGCTCTATTCTTTCCATGCATCAAAGATATATTCTTTTTAAAAAAAAATTGGCCAGGAGCTATAGCATTCATTAAAGAAGGAGAACAACAGCTGAGCTACAAATGCACGCACACCTCCACACACACGCACGCACGCACGCCCATGCTTTCACCCAGCTTGTGAGGCACCCACACAGATCCTCAAACACGAGTGGCTAGGCTCGCTCCTCATCAAAGATATATTCAAAGTGTGCAATTGAAGTTTGCCACACTAACGGTCAGATCCAAATTAATTTCACATGTGCACCCAAAAGGGATAGAATTTGATTAATTTGTAGGTCGATTAGGTGGCACTACTACACAAATGCTCATCACACACGGTTCTAAAACCTCATCACTGATGGTTACCATTTGTAAACATGTGTTAATGATAACAATGGCACATCACAGCCAATTATTGAATCGTTAGTGAAAATTAACATCAGAGATGGTTCTAGGCTAGAATCATCTTTGATAGTATACTATCACTGATGGTCCTAGGCTATAACTATCTCTGATATACTATTACAGAAATTTTTAGCCTAGAACCGTTTGTGATATCTATATATACCTCCAAGCACCTGTGAAAGCAAATGTTGATGGATTCCAAGGCAAATTTCGATCCATCCACAGTTCATCCTAAAAGTTTTCATCCTCTGATTTATCCATCCACTCCATCCTCAACCCCGAATTAGAATACCATAGGTAGCCTATTTTCACTATGGTATTGTGCAGGAACAAGATTATTTCTATGGTTCTCTATTCAATCAAATATAGAGTTGATTAAACCATCATGTATGCAATGACTTAATGAACTCCATATTTCATGAAATGAGAACCATCAAAATAATTATATTCCTGCATAAAACCAGAGTGAAAATAGATTACCTATGGTATTCTCATTCGGGGATGATAGGATGAAGTGAAAAAATAAATCAAAACTTGCCAACTCTTAGGACGAACTATGGATCGGATTGGATTTTGCCTTGGAATCCATCAACATTTGCTCTCGCAGATGTAAGGAGGTACTTAGCAAGTAAGACACTATTAAGTTATTGCATTCAAGATGAGCAAATATTAATGATAAAGTCAGGTGACAATACATTGACAAAATATGATACGGCAATACCATATTTTTTCATAGTTCATGACAAGAAGACCTTAGGGCTTTGTCATGTTTGCCATCATATGTGCCATAGCTTTCGCAATAGGGGCTTTTTGGTTCTATCTGAACTTCCACAACTCCAGTTCAGTGCCCATTTATTTGACACCAATAACCGATTGATCTCTAGTATATTATCAGTGGGCTTTTTGGTTATATCTGAACTTCCACAACTCCAGTTCAGTGCCCATTTATTTGACACCAATAACCGATTGATCTCCAGTATATTATCAGTGACCATATCGAATTAAATATTAGCTTAGCTTTGGCTTTATATTACCTTTATAAGATCAGATATGGCTTCTTTCAGCATTGCATTTGCCCTATGGTCCTTAGTGATGAGTGCTTCAATCTACTCATCAGCTTTGCATTCGAATTAAATACCAAGGGAGGAGGTGAAGCGGTTGCAGGGGACAATTAGCATTTTAGACTCCACCTAGTATCATACTTTTGCTTTCCTTATGATGATAGGAGCATATTGGATGCTTTAACTCCTCTCTCTACTATAATTATACCAACTACCACAACTTATTCCCCACTTAGGGCCTTGGAGAGTTTCATCGATGACTTCTCGCAAACAAAAACTGATGTGGATGCACATAATTATTGTATTGGGATGAAGATGTCCAAAGATATTGTTGTAAATACTTTGAAAAAACAACATTGCTCCCAAAAACCTTTGCTTTTCCCTAAAAGTAATAGATCAATTTGCTCTGTTGTGAACATGAAAGAAAACTAATTTGTTTGATGAATCGTGGTGAATATCACTTGTAGGAAAAATTCAGATTTTCCAAAGCTCTATTGAGAATTTGAAATAGATCTTTGGCAAATAATCCCTACTTCCCTCTTCTAGCTTTGGCAAGGCAGTGATGACAAAGCTTTGAATGAAAGTGTTTCATGTGTTCCTTTTCAGTTATGACTTGTTTCAGTTTAGTTTGTGTTAGGTACATTCACAGATTCACTTATAATGAGGATTCCCCCAAATAATCCTTGTAATTTTATCTCTGTACCTAAGGGGTCTTACTTGGCGGTCTTCAAGTATTGAACCAATCAAGTAATGAAGAACACATATAAAAAGTATTAAAACAACATGATTGCATAAACAATTCATCCTAATTTAATAACTCACCCATGGTTTTGAAAATACACCAGACTAGCTCAGGGTAGGTGACTTGCAGCACACTAGTTCTGTTAGTTTTTCATAAATAGACAAAGCTATAATTTATAGTTTCATGATAGTAATCAGCTGTTAGTGTCAGACTTTAACTAAAGTACAACTTACAGAGGGAGACTTTAACTAAAGTACAACTTACAGAGGGACAAATACAACTATCAGTTTTGAAAACTTGAGCAATTGAACTATGATTCTATGAAAGAGTATCACATGAAGTTCGGAATGACTACAAGGGCAAATGAATGACATTGATGCATAAAGAGCCTAGTACACAGGCATAAGCTAGCAAGTCTGGCACATGTTGCATAAAAATGAATGAACATCGGCTGACCGATGCCTTCCTGGCCTAGTCGCGCTCTCCCCCTCCTCTCCATTCACGCCCTCCTCTCCACTCACACGCTCGCTCTCCATCACAGTCACCACCCTCTCTCCATCCTAGCCGCCATGACTCCTCTCCCCTCCTCGGCCTTCAAATTAAATACCAATTCTGCATTCAAATTAAATACCAAGAGAGGAGGTGAAGCGGTCGCAGGGCAACGATAATTTCAATCTACTCAGATTCAAGCTACGGAGGTGAAGCGGTAGTAGGGGAGGAGGTTGCTAGGGAGGAGGTCGCCGGGGAGGAGTTCATCCAGAAGGAGGTTGCCAGGGGACTAGGGTTTGGGGGAGGCAAAAAAACACTGGGACGCAAGGTCTGCGCAATGAACCTCTATCGGTATGTTTATATAATGGTCTCAGTTGATATAATAGACGAGTTAGAAACGTCTATGATAGGCAGATATCACATATGGTTTTTAGTTTAGAACCGTTTGTGAAGTTAGCATAGATGGTTTTATACTGAAATCGTTTGTGATGTTGCTATATATCACAAACGGTTCATAGTTAAAACTGTTTATAATGATGTCACTAACGGTTTCGATATAGAACCGTCAGTGATTCTCAACATAGACGGTTTTTCAAAACCGTTTATGATGAGATGTCCAATATAAATCTTTTTGAAGTAGTGTGGTTTATTGCTCATTTGCTCATGAAAGAAATTCAAATCAACAATTAGTTCAGTGGAAATATACCATATTGCAGGAAAACAGATCACATCACTCTTCTATGGTTGCTGACATTTAACAGCTTGGGCTCACATGTTCGTGTGCCTACTTGGCTTGTCAACAACACCAATTAAATTGCTTTGTTCTCTTGCAATTTTAATATATTTTCTTGACCTTACGATCTTGCATGAAACTGTTCACTCATCTGCCCCTTCTTCACTTTTTTTTACAAAAATGACTCCCTTCTGAATTGTTATGCAAAACTAGCCCCTGACTATCGCAGAAGGTGCCTTCCATGCTACAGTACCGTGGAAGGTACTATAGCGAGCGACTTCCAGCGCTCCTACTTTGCAGCAAGTGACTCCATCGGTCCTGCTTCGCTGCAAGTGGCTTCCCGCACCCCTATCTATGGCAACTTGCTGGATTCAGTGCCCAACGCACCGTCCCTCGCTCGCGCACCTCCCGCTCCGCGCACACGTGGCAAGCAGCCTTCCGCGGGCCCCTAGCGCGGAAGGTGCCAGGTGTCATGCCATGGACCTTCCACACTGGGGAGAGGGCTATTTTTGCACAAATTTTAGGAGGATGCTATTTTTGCAAAAAAAAAAAAATAGAGAGAGTGAAGTGTGCCAAATAGTGAAAAATTCTCCTGCATGTAGTTGTCCTTGAGCATTATTGCATGTTGTGACAATTCATCAAACCTTGCTAGTCGTTTGGGAAGTATTCCCGATCATGGTTCAAAATCCCGACGAAATTTTGCTAAAATCTCGAATTTTGCCCCTCTATGATTCATAATCCTAGTGGAATAAAATTTTTTGAAAAAATTTCAAATTACTACAGTGATTTTGGCAATTTTCGCAAATTTCACTGAGATTTCATCATTTTGGACCGAAATTACTACAAAATTTATATTCTAAGCACCGGAGTTGATGTTCTAAGTACTAGAGCCGTTGGTTTGGGTGCTTGACTCTCACTGAGGAGACTCGAATTCGACTCCCAATTCGCGCTTTTTTATATAGCATTGTGATATGTTCATAATATTGTTGTACGTAGTATGTTACATAGATAGAGCGCTTGCCGTGCAATCCCTTGATCTAGGGATCGATCCCCGTGTCCTAAAAATTTTTAGAAGATTTAAGTTGAGCACTAACTTGAATCCAAGACTTCTCCCTTCACAGCAAGCGCAATAGACCACTCGGTATCTCATGTTTCTTGGCATGGCACCAAAGTTTTAATTTTTTTATAGCATTATGAGACTATTTTGCAGGGGTTGAAAAGAACCATGATTTTCATCGAAATCTTGGTTTTTTTTTTCAAAAATTTTCAGATTTGAATTTTGCCTTTTTGATTTCATCTAGATTTCATTCGAAATAACGAGATTTCCTCGAAATTTTGGATTTCAAAGGGAGACGAGATGTGAACCGAAAACAAAATTTAGGACCTTATTCCCGATGGTGTTATGGACCAAAACAAATGAACCAATAGTTATTTTTATTAAAATCGACAGTATAAATACCACAATAAGAAAGGTGCAATCAAAAAACAAAATCAAAGATGTGAAACATAAACCTGAGTAACAACAACTGCATGTTGATCGCATAGCTGATCGATGATCATTTTACAAACAATGCTTTTACTTGAAGACAACGCACCCCCAGCAGCACCTGCAATGCAACCAAACCAAATCAGGGTACGTGCACCTGCAATACGTAGCAATTATATTTTATTTAATTCCGTATAGCAAATATATAGAACAATACCCTCAACTACTAACCAATAACAAATGGCTCCTAACAACATGGATATTAGGTGCTTAAGCAATCCCTGCAAGATCCCCTGATTAGGCGATGATCGAATCTCCGAAACACATTATAGTAAATCACGGTGTCAAATTTTTTAGCCGATAAGAACGGTCAAAACTGTTTAAGTTGCAGTTCTGTAGAGGCAGCAGCCGAACATTGCCCGACTCCTAGTGCCCATTCTCTAAGCCTGACGTCATTGGTTGTTCCTCCCACGACATGGAAGCTTCGAGGTGGCCAGTGCTGAGTAATGGACCCCAGCGGCGGCGGCATCGAACGCCTCGTCCATAGCTTTTGAACCTTATACATCTTCCACAAACCTACTACAATCAAAGTGAGAATTTTTTAAATAGTATTAAAAAATAAAAAATTATAGAAATAATATACCAATTTAAAAAATAACAAAAATACCCATATGTCACTATTTTTTAATGGCAATATATGACACTCTGTCACCAACGGTTAGACTCTCTCCTGCCATTCCAATTGATAACAGAGAACTTTTTATGCCAAACATAGGAATTTTTTAAATAATACTTAAAAAATTTAAAAATCACAAAATTAAAAAAACAGTATATTGAAAAATAAAAATTACAGAAGTATGCCAAAAACAGAATTTTTTTAAAATAATACAAAAGGGGGGTCAGAGCCCTTATTTCACGAATTTTTTAAAATAATAATTAAAAATGAAAATTATAGAAATAATACGCTGATTTAAAAAATGACAGATGTACAACAGATTCTATGTCACTATTTCAAATACCGTCAGAATCCTGAAATAGCATTGGGAGGGGTTTTCTGTCGATTTTGTTTTTTAAAATAAAAACAATTGTACAGAAGCAATTTTTTTTGGAAATAGTAAGTAGTAAGTAAGAACTCGCGATTATTTGGTTTCCCATGTATTACAACAGAATGACTTTATGAAAAACTGAAGTTTGCCATGATTCTTGTATATGGAATAATTGTATGGTATATGTGTTGGTATTGTGTCGGTATAGGTAATAAACTGATGTTCGAACAAAAGTAAAGGAATACCATATTGTGTTTGGATATGTGGAGATTACATGACGCATGTAGTTCGGTATGAACCATGAACTTCATAACATCTATGATACAAGTACGCCTTTTGGAATTGTAAAAGGGCGGATGGACTATGAGTTATGGGGCGAGGATGTTAAGGCTCGAATGAGTAACCATACAACACCCACATAGAGTGTTGATCATCAGGACGGCGTGGACAGGGCGATGGTCATAGTAGTGGTAAGCACAACTACAGCTCGCATTGCTACAGTAGCAATAAGTGTGGTAGTCGCTGCTGAAGTGGACGATCTCCTCATTGTTCCTCTCCCTGAGCTTTTGACGGTGTGGGTCTTTATTTTGGGTTTCGAGTTTGAAGTTCTGCCTACAGAGCTATTTGTTCTCATTCTTGACCTTAGTGAATTCCTCTTTCTTGACATTAAGGCGTTCCAACAATTTATAGATGTAACATTCAGCTTATATAGGAAATGGTTCATCCACCCATTCAGTGAATTTGCAATCGTCGGTCTACAAGTAAGAGTGCATAGCATATAATGAGACATGCGTGCAATAGTATGTAAGAGTTGTGTGGTTACCATGAATAGAGGACATTGGTAGAAATGACATCCTAGTCTACCATTAGACTCACCGTAAACCTATACAACGGTGTCGATGTCATGCTTGAATGTTGGCCACTTCACGTGTGGAGTGGGCGCGCCGTGGTGGATTGGATTTTTTGGGCTGTATTACTCCCTTGTTCGGATGGAAAATTCTGGGCTAGGAGAATCGGGGTCTTGGAGACCATAGATTTGATGGGCCTTGTGTGAAGGCAACACTACAAATCCCCATTTCCCCTTCTGCAAAATATACTAGGGAATAGCCGAATAATGGTAGGGAAACAGTTTCCCTAGTGGTATTCCTAGGGAATGAACCCACAGGAAAGTAATGTCAGGAAAGAAAATGTACCCTGCGGTTTTCTTGAAAAAACCTAGGGAAAGAATCGTTCCCTACATTTTTGCATGGTAGGGGAATCTTGTCCACATGCCATGTTTGCCTGACATGTAAAGTTTCTTTCCCTAGGTTTTGTTAATGCCACCATAGGGAAAATATGAACGAGTTCTCTACGACCTCATCTCTGCTATCCAAGGGAATATTTTAATATGAACATTATTTTCCTTTCCTAAATAAAAATTCTTTCCTTATGGTTCCACACAAACCATTGGGATATTGATTTTTTTATACATCATTCAAATATTGATCAACATGAACTATAACATTAGACAACACACAATTAACATTATCATTATAACTCAAAACAAAGGCCATATTGAAGGTGAACATAGCAAATTTATATGTAAACAACAATTTCTTGCAATGTTAGGCACATTTCCATGAATACATCCTTTTTAATATCTCTAATAGCAGGACTCCAAAAAAACACACACATGAGTACACTTTATATCACACATGCGTACATCAACCACTCGCAACAAAAGTTTGCCTTCTAGAAGTTCTTCGACAATTTGACTTCAAAATGGGGTGAGATCATCATTCAGAGGAGAGTAACTTCCAGCAGCACTACCTGATGCGTTAACATAATGTAACACCCCGGCATTTAATATGCCCGAATGCTACCAAACAAAGACTAAGCAACCTCTAAATACCACAATTACAAGTAAATTACAGCAAAGGAACAAATGCTAATACCGAAAATACCGCCAAACATTCCTTGAACGATCCTATTCAATGTATCATCTGCATTCTCTACTCCAACAGCTGAACCAATTGTGTGCACCTATAGAACAAAAGAAGATCAAAGTTAAAAAAATTAGAAAAAAATATATAATTATGCTATGTATCTATTTTCTGGTTCATGCAATCATGAAAAAAATGCAATCCAAGTCCAACCAATTATATTATGCCTAGGCTCAGTTTTCAGCTACATAATATGTAAAAATTGGAAAGTTGGGTAGGTAGTAGGTGTTTCACATGGCAATCAAGCAAGATAAGATAGGAAGGCATCAATAGCCTGAAGATACATGGATTACACACAGACTATAATATAATTTGATAAACAAAAATTAGGTCATGGCAGATTGTGGCCAATTGTCAAGCAAAACTATTTCTATGTCTAGATTTGTATATTTTAGAAAAAGAGTAATAACAAGGACATGGGAAAACACAATTTACTTACTATCCAATAACTTAGAATTTCACCGGAACTCATAAATCAATCAATAGGAAATCAAAATCATACATTTATAGAAGAAGGATTTTGAGATGTCGAATCTTCATATGTAGGGGGAGGAGGTGGAACTGCACTTGAAAGCATCCAGTATGCTGAGCTACATTCTTGGGAATAACAGCCATTTTCATCCCATTCGTTGTACATCCAACTACGGTCTTCTACCAACATGACCAATATGTCAAGAATAAACTGAAACAGAAATTTTACATGTAAATGTCTGGACGATTAACAAGACTGTTTACTATGACTACTGGTATTCATATGCCTCACTTTTTGGCTAACTCAGTCAATTAGGATGGGTGGGGTACAAGTAGGGAGACAATAGCTATGTACATCGTAAACCATCTAAGTGTGCCACACAGTTAAGAATCTAATACATTTCATAAACAAGTACATAGCCTTTGTCTAATCACAAGTGGTATAAAAAATCTAGTACATTTCATAGACAAAGCATCAATACAAATCAATACTTATATAATTTATCTACCTCATCGAAACCACCAAAATTGTTTGACAGTGCACAAAAAACAATTTGCATACCATGATCAGCAGATGCCCTTATCTATTTTCAGAGAATCAAGAAGAAAGGAGATGTGCATACTTACTTTTACTTTATCTTGGTCAGCAGATGGCCTTCTCCAACTTAGGAAACAATATAAATCCTACTCCATATCTTGTGGTTCTTCTCCAACACAACAAACAACACTAATCCTAGTCTTTAACCCAACACAGGAAGAAATTATTAGATGCCCACCTTGTAGCACAAAATAATCACACTACTACAATTTAGATTACTAACGACCAAACCTAACGACCGTAAAAAAAATTGGGTCATCAATGTTATTTGAAGTGGCCCAGTGGAACTAGATTTTCTATCCAAGGAAAACATAGCACATCTTACTATGAAAGTAGAGTTAAATGTTCTGAATATAAGTAGCAAAAATATTCTTAGTAGATAGAAACTAGTTACTTGGCAAACAAAAAGAAAAAAAAAGGAATCATCTCTTGACCCTCTGTAGGTCTAACCATCAATGTAATCCACACCGTGAGTTATACAGGTAGGAATGGTCTACCTTTACTATTATTTTTTGTTACCTTTTTTTTATATATCTATAATATTGTTCCCTTCCTTCCCTTCATGGTAAGTCAAGTGGTGAATAATAGAAGATGTGCTAGCTTTCTTTTAGTAGTAAGCTACCAGAGAATGGTACTATCAAATAATATTGTACTAGTTATATGCCCGTGCATTGCTACGAAAAACAAAATTGATAACGAAAAATAAAGATTAAAAAATAAAAAAATACTATTTCATAAGATCAAACATCTATCTTTAACGCTTCGTTTCTTGCAAAAGCTGGCTAATTAAAGCAACGCTTCGTTTCTTGCGTAGGGCAATTAAGCAGGGCAATTAAGTAGGACAATTAAGCAGAGCAATTAATGTGACGTGGGAAGAAACTCTCACTTTATATAGTAGAGATTACATTTTCATGTTTCTAATTTTCAAATATGATTTGAGTTGTGACCCTGAGGAAAGAGATGTGCATAACTTAGCTGTAGATATTGGCAGGAAACTTGGCACTTCTCACCACCTAATTTCTGGAGGCATGTTCGGTTATTTTTCATCCTATGAACTTGTGTGCGATGATAAATAGTTTATGTCAGAAACAAATTCATATTGCTATATTCTAATGGTAAAATCTTCAAATGCATTAAACTGGTTCTTATCTTCTGTACTTAATTATGTTATCTATTGAATAGGGGTGGGAGCAATGCAGTTATATATCCATTCACAAATAAAATTATGTCTTAAACCTTTATAAGTGTTCATTATTTTCGAAAGATCAATAATGAATAACTAGGGCACATCTAGAATTTTAACGACCACATCTCCCATTGTTAACAATCGTTTTTCTAGTAGTACTCCCTCCAGTTTGATAATAGCTATCGTTTTGGACATGGTGATGGTCAAACTTCTAAACTTTGACTATCGATATATTTTTAAATATTTAAATTGGATACATGAAAATTATATGTGTAGACTTGTCTCAAGAAGTAATTTCATAATATTATAATTTTATTAGGTTTTATAAATATATTATAATAAAAATTAGCGGTCAAAGTTGTGTTTTGAAGATCGTGTCAATGTCCAAAACGACAAATATTATCAAACTGGAGGGAGTATCATGAATGAAGGAGGCATGAGCACACTTACTTCTAATCTTGCATGGATGGCAAGTATGTCCCACTCTGTGTATGGTTCTGTGACATTACAGCAAGAGTTTATGTCGTGTTTTTGGGCCTTTCAGGGTGTTTGGGCTTTTCTGGGAGAGTTTGGGCCTTTGGGGATTGAGTTTTGGGCTTTTCGGGTGGTTTTGGGCCTTGTGGGGGAAAGCAAACCTGATTAAACCCTATCCCACCTCCCCTCCACCCCCTAGCTGCCCCCATCCCTACCTTGTGCCTCTTTGGCCGGCCCCCATCCCCCCTTGCGTCCCCCCTTGGCCGGCCCCCCCACTCATCCTTGTGCCCCCCTAGCTAGGGTTTCCCCCCCATAGATGCCCCCCTCCCCCACTTCACCTCTCCCTTGTAACACCCCGGCACCCACGTGCCCTGAATGCTACACTAAACAAGCAACAAAAACGCAAGGAAGCACGCAAAGCAAAACAAATCATCTCTAAACATGCTAGTAGGTTGCCGAACTAATTAAAAAATTTTTGGCAGAACCTCCCCTACTTCTAGGTCATCCACTCAGCAGACATAAGATGCAATTCAATAATGACAACATCAAGTAAGCATAAACATAGGATCATGGCAACAATCACCTATCATGACCCAACTAGCACAAGCAACTAACAACAATCTCAAAGAGGCCACAATAACAAAAGGGGAACTAAGGCACAATCTAAAGAGGAATAACAAGTACCAATATCACCATCCAAGGATTAAAGACATTAGGACAACATGCCCACAACACCTACTTACATTCTAACTACTCAAAAGCAAGTTCTACTATTAGTACATAACCAAAAGTGGAGCCAAACACAAATCTAACTAAGTTATGAATTTGTGAGTGAAGTGTTATCCTGACTCCCAAAATGCCGCTCTGGAGGTACCTAAAATAAGCAACAAAACAACAAGCGTGAGTTCAATACTCAGCAAAGTGTAAAGCGACAAAGCAGGTGGTAAAACAATTAAACTTGTATCCATACAACAAGTAATTTAAACATCCAAGTCATGAACTCAACCATTCAACACTTTAACTCATTTCATACATTGCTTTCTCGTACAACATTATGAATATGCACATGAATGCCTTTTTATGGAGCTCATACCGGTATTGCCGAGTGCACACCCGTCGGTGTGCACCCTCATCCCCTCCATCCCGTGGAGGGTGCCTACGCTTACTGACTCGCTCCCATACTCCAACGGTATGGGACTACGAGGTAGGTCTTTTGTGTTCACTACGTGTGAACACGGAGGTCCACATCAAAATGGAACACCTCCCCTTTTATGAATGCACAGATGCGAATAACATAAATACATTGCTTCAATTTGAACGTACTCATTGCATCAATTTAATACATACTCATGGCATGGAATTAAACATACTCATGGCATTGAATTAAACATACTCATTCAATTAGATATATCCATTCCATTAACCAAACTCATTCAATTCCAAATCAACGAGTAAAAGAAGGGGTGACAACCGACAATTGACCGGGAATGCCACTTCACACTTGCCTCTACCCGCGAGGGGCGGGGTGACGCGAGGAGGAAGCCGCCCCCGAGGCTACTCCACCTGAAAAGGAATCATATTGCAAAATATCACTCTTTGAACTAACAAATTACATCTTTGCAAAGCGCTTCTATGCTCTAACCCGACCGAAAAACCCAAACTCTTAACCGAACAAATCACGGTTTGGACAACGCTCACTTGAATGATCATAACTTCCAATTGGCTTGACCAAAACTCGTGTTCTCATACTCTAAACGACCATAACGAGATAACCTAGGATAATCACAAGGCCAATCGAGATGCAAGTCCCTCAACAAATCCCAGAATTGAAATGAGCGCAGCTACTAGCACAAGTGCCAAATCTGGACAGCAAGGGGTACCAAATAGCATAACTTCTAATTGGCTCAATGAAAGTTCATAATATTAGACTCTAAATGACCATAAGAGAACCATATAATGGAATCCCACAGCCCCTTAAATAGGAGATGGAGCTAAGGCCCTCAAAAAGGCCTGTAAACTTCAGCCACAAAAACTGGACGCCCAGAAAAACTGTTCTCTGGACAGCAACTTTGAAATGTTGTAACTTTTGATTCCTAACTCCAAATCAATAAAACAAGTACATTTTCTGAAACTACAGGAAATTTCCTACCAGTGTCTAGGCAACCGAAAACCCTCATTCGGCCCGCAGCTAAGTCTAATATCTGCTTGAACATTTCGGGTACTAAGAAAGCCAAATCTGTACAGCCCGCAGCAAAAGTGGCATAACTTTCAAATGGCTAAATGGATTTTCGAGTCCTTGTACTCAAATTAAAGAGGAAAGGGATATCTACAACAAACTCTACATCCGGCCAGACATTTGACCAACTTAGAAACCCCAAACACGAGCTACAAGAACTGACTGAAATCTGCTCAAAAACAGAAACTAGGGTTCCCTCAAAAGAACTAGTTTTCCCTCCACAAATTTCAACCCTAGGGACCCTAGAACCCTACCACCCTGCCTAGGACCTTCAGATCTGAGCTCACAAGCAAAAAAAAATCCCAAGCTTACCTTCACCCAAGAAGAGGAAGGAAGGAGGAGGTGGCTGCTGCAGGGAGGAGGAGAAGGAGGAGGTGCAGCCGGCCAACCTTGGGGGGGGGGGGAGCTCTCCTAGCTGCAAGGGGGAGGAGGAGAAGCCATGGGAGCACTTGGTGGCTGCTGCCCTTGCCTCCTTTGCTCCACACGAAAATGAAAGGGGGAATGGTTGGTTCGGTTTGGGGTGGGGAGGGGTGAGCAGCCAAAAAGGTAGAGGGGATGGGGGTTTTGGGTGAGGGGTAGATTAGGTAAAAAGTGGGATGAGTGCTCCAAAATCTCCCCCACACAGATGAAGTTGATAGCTCTGCTAACACCAGATTGACCCTCCAAAATCCCAGATAAGAAAGTGCCAAGTTCCGGGAATAGAATTTAAGCAATATTACATCCCTGTTGTTCATGCTCTGGAGCTCATCCAACCAAGGAGAAGCTGGCGGTTTCCTACGGATTGGAGGAAAATCGTAGACGGGAGGAGGGATCTTTCATCGGTTCTTCATTTCGTCAAGGAGAGGTATGATTATTGAGAGTTTTTGGGGTGGATTAGGTACTATTTTAATTGGGGAATCTATTGCTAAGAGCCTCTAATGGTGTGCTGCAACTAGTTAAATTTGAAGAAAACTAGATCTGTTTTGGCGTTCTATTCTCGGGCAGATTAGAGGTCTGACTTCGGGCGCGATTTAGAGAATTTTAGATTCGTTTCCTGAGGGCTCGGCTGTTGCGAAAGTTGTAGATAATTGAATTACCTTTAATTGGGGATTGAAATCACTAAGTTACGTTCAGCCGTTTAAAAGTTATGGCCATTTTACCGAGCGCTGTCCAATCTATGTTGCAATTTGTACAGTTTGTGTTCATCTGTAAATTAGAGGAACTTAGAGGCCAAATGAGACTTTTTGAATATTTAGAAAAAGATGGGAAATTTCTTGTAGTTTGAGAAAAATGTATTCGTTTACTTGATTTGGAGTTGTGAAACTCAAGTTATGACCGTTAGAAGTCTGTTGTCCCGTTTGGATAGAGTACTGTTTTTTCCAGTTTTAGGAGTGGGTTGTGAAGCTGATGTAGTTGTTGGTCTTGTGATGATTTGTGGGCATCTTTTTGAGTGTATTATATCTATGTGTAGGTGGTATGACCCCGGGAGTGGCATCAACGTCTCGCCACACCGTCTCGAGAGGTTGAAGGCAAGTGTATTGGGGTGGTTGTGGCTTGGGTGACCATATAGTTTCGTAGTGTTGCAATATACTCATGTGATATGTTAAATTGCTATGTTTGATCCTTGCATGTGATATGATGAATATGAATGGTTAAATGGCTATGCAATTGTTAAATTGAGTATTTATGCAAGTTCATTCATGTTTATAGCATATGTGCATTCATAATGGAAGAGGTGACCCATTCTGATACGGGCCTCTGTGTTCAAACGTAGTGAACACGAAAGACCTATCTCGTAGTCCCATCCACAGTTGTGAATATGAGCGAGTCAGTAAGAGTAGGCACCTTCCACGGGATGGAAGGGAAAGAGGGTGCACACCGACGGGTGTGCACTCGGTAATACCGGTATATGCTAAGCAAAGAGGCATGATGCATTGCATTACATAAATGAGAATATGATGAAGAAGTTTTTATGAATTGTCTCTCATGGTTTATGTCAACTATTATTACTTTGTTCCATTGCAATACACTTTGCTGAGTGATGAACTCACGCTTGTTGTTTAATGTTTTTTTAGGTACCTTGAATCCGGCATATGGGAAAGAGAGCTAGATGCACATCCACACATAGCATCACTCAAATAAACAACTTCAAACATTTCCCTTAGTTGTGATGATTACCATATTGAATTTTATTATGGTTTAATTGCCTCGTTGGTTGTCATGAATACATGTTTATTCCTTATTGGTTTATGTGATGGTTAAAGTATGTATTGGATTTGAATTGTTGCTGAAATCCTTAGTTGCTATGTTAGAATTGCCTTCAATTATGCTATCTTGCTATGCCTCTATTTTTGATGCTGAAAACCATGGAAAAACAAAGTACATGCTGCCAAAATTTTGTTTAAGTTATTAGCGTAGTTGTTGTAATTTAATGTTAAATATGTGATTTGGTTGCTGCTAGTATTCTTTGTGGTGACATTTGCGGCATGCTAAGTGCCAGGGTGTTACAGGTTCTCCAACCCAAGAAACACCACAAATCTACCAAACCACAATAGGAAGCAACCGAAACAAAGCATAAGAATTTCGTAAAAAAAAATACAAAGCAGAGATCCTAAGTACTAAATATCAAGAACATACCAAGATGCAAGTTTGGTCAGTAGGGTGGTGGGGCGGCAGTAGTGCGGTTCTTGCGCTATGAACTAGGGTTTGGTGGTGTCAACGGGATGAGGATTTGGGGTGGCAAGCCATAGAAGTGGCCGGTGGAGACTACATGGCCGGTGGAGGGGAGGCGTCCACTGATTCCGACGAGGCCGAATGTGGGGGAGGGGATGCGCAACAGGGAAGATGGATTTGGGGGAGAGGAGGCATATCAAGGAGGAGGGGAGCACATAGAAGGAAGCACAGAGGAGGGAGGCATAACAGGGCGGAGGGGAGACATTGCAAGAAGTAGGAAGGAGGGAGGCGCACCTACAGGGAGGATGGCGTTGGGGGAGAGGAGGCAGCGGGTGCACATGGAGAATCACTTTGGGTGCACAGGGAGGATGGCATTGGGGGAGAGGAGGGATAATGGTTTGGTGGCTGAAGACTTACCGGCTGACCGAATAATTGGCGAGGGAGTCTAAAATAATTGTAGGCAAAAATGAAAATGTCTTTCCCTACTATTTTGTCCATCCAACTAGGGAAATATGCCACCATGGCGCTCCTAATTCCTCTCTCCCCAATCGTTCCCTACGAATTTAACCGAATTGCAGGGGACGTTTTGTTTCCCTATGGTTTTCCAGGCTCACCATAGGGATACAAATTATCCCTTGGATTGGAATATTACTACTAGGGAATGGTTAAAATGGTAGGGAAACTGGGGATTTCTAGTAGTGAGGGTCACAGCCTTGAAACCATGAAGGGTCGGCAGCTCGAGGTGCAATATGACCCCATCTTTCCCGGCTACTCCTCCCACGGCTTGAGGTGCCTCCTTTGTTTGTCATTGCAATGGAGTGCAGATTGAACTAGTGAAGAAGTGTTGCTTAGGTGGCCGTTGGTTTTATAGGCTATGTGTAGTCAATGCAGGGTTGATAAAGTAGGGGCTAGCGTGTCCTCACATGAGTTTAACAAAGCTGGCTGTAGCATATTATCGCTTCGATCTATGAAAGCGGTGGAAAGAGTATTGTCAAATTGGGCTGACAAAGCAATGGCCAGTGTGTTGTCACTTCATTGTGAGAAAGTGGGGGCTGCATGTTGTCATATCGGCCTAACAAAGTAGTAGTGCACGCCAGGTGTTGCATGTAAAGACACGCTCCCATTCTACGATGAGCAAAGTGTTGTGAAATGTGACTACGAAACATGAGGATTAATTGATGATTTGCCATGAAGTTCAAGTGCAATTGATCATTTGCCCCCTGATATCTCACTGACATGTGAGTCCTAGTGCCACATGTCAGTGAGACACTTGGGGCAAAAGATCAATTGCACCATGAACTTCAGGGCAAATGATCAAATCTCCCGAAACATGATAGATGCGTTCAATATTTTGGAACTGTTGTTACTAGGGGGAGATAATTCCGTAATACATAAGTTAACAAAGCAAAAGATCATATCCAACCCCAAGTTGCAAAAGATAATATTTGACTCAAACTCTCAAAAGAAGAATGTCACAAATGATGATGATGTGCAAAATCTCTTCCTCAACTCTTGTAGCCATAGCCAATGCTGTATCCACCTGATCAACATACCACATTCTATTACACCTGATTCTACTCCCAATTCTCTTCTCCTGTAATAGACAAGAGTCATCATCAAATAATAGAATGCATTTGAATAGATTAATGATGGAACTAATTGAAAGAAGATTAACCAGAAAAGGACGAGACATGCAAAATTGAGGATAAAGCAATATATGGTGTGCATTCTACTGATCGTACTCACTGAATAAGTTGAGAGGTTCCATCATCTATCTGAACAGTTTCAAAATGTGTATATAGAATGTAGGATGGAAATGCCATAAGAGAACCTATGACATGCTTAGATGGCCCTGAATCTATGATCCAATTAATATAATGATGCTTATATGTGGATGCAAGTGCCTTTACCTGAGTACCTTCGCCCGTGTGGGTGTAGTTGGCAATGTTACCAAAAGAAGTGGTAGCTCCTGTCATAGAATCTTGAGAAAACTTTAATGCTTTACCCTGTTGTCATTGCTCCCACCATATTGCTTGCTCGCCTATTAGAGTAACAGACATATATACTTTTTTGCCATAACACTACTATAGAATGGCACATTACTATCGCTTCATCTGTGTCGGTTCTAAACTTTTGACTAAAAAAACGATTGTGATAAGTATATTCCATTTGGAAATCTTCGTAACAGGTTATCACAATCGGTTCTTATAAGTAACCGATTGTGGTACAATAATAATCCCAATCGGTTCTATATAAGAACCGATTGTGATAATGATTTTGTTATCACAATCGGTTTATCTAGAACCGATTGTGATGAGTAGGTATTATCACAATCGGTTTTGGGAAGAAACCGATTGTCCTGAGCACAGGGGTTATCACAATCAGTTCTTTTCCAGAACTGATTGTAATGAGTAGGTATTATCACAATCGGATTTGGGAAGAAACCGATTGTGATAAGCACAGGGCTTATCACAATCAGTTCTTTTCCAGAACCGATTGTGATGATTTTTAGATGGCAACAGAATGCCCCAGTTCCATTAATAGATGAAACCAAGAACAGTTCAACAGAAACATAGTTTTTGTGAGATCCTCCAGTCAGACATTTCCCCTTCAGGGAACAAGAAAAAAACAAACTCCAACACAGACCAACCATAGAAAAACTACAACATACGCAAAATATATAACATCATCTCACGAGCGCAACAACATCCACAAAAACAAAACTAATAGTAACATAATTCAGCTTGAGGAGTATTGTCTTCTTTTCTTTGGCAAAGTTCTTTCTCCGACATATGCAATGTGTCCATTCACTTCTGACGTCCAGCAGGAAAGGACTTTGGTTTGGCATCTAGGCCAATCGCAGAACTGCATCATACGCAGCATCATCACTTCTTTGAAGATCGGGTTCCAATTCCTTAGAGTGACAAGAATCACCGATCGATTGTGATATGGAACGCGCACACGTACGTACTAAGAACAAAAAAAAGCCGCCGCCACATGAACAAAACAGATATGTATATATAATGAAAGCACAACTGGCTTTCAGCACAGATATATATATATTATTCACAGATCACATGCATGCATTTAATTTACTTAATTATAGAACGACATGCCATGGCTATCACCGCTGTCGCTGCTGTCGGAGTCGTAGAAGGGCAGCTGATCATCGTCGCTGCCTAGGTGATCATCCTCCGATGATGACGACCCAGAGGACACACCGGTGCCCCAACGGATGATCTCCTGATCCTCGTCGTCGTCGTCCTCCTCCTCCTCGTCGTCGTGCTTCTCCTCGTCGTCGTCGTCGTCGTCCTCCTCCTCCTCGTCCTCATCCTCTCTGGGGCGTTTTCTGCTGGCGTTGGAGGCGCCCGGCCGGGGTGAGGCACCGGGAGAGACGTCGGGAGACAGGTGGGGAGGCACCCTGCCGGAGTGAGGCACCGGGGGCTAAGGCGGTGCTGCCGGCGGCGGTGAGGATGCTGGAGGATGGAAGATAGGTGACTCCACGGTGGAGTTAGACCCTGTCGGAGAAGGAGGCGCTGCCATTGCTGCGGTCGAAGAGGCAGAGAAGACAGGAGCTATATGGAAGCTAGACTATCGATGACCAGGAGGCACTGCCATTGCTAGCTGCTGCGTACTTTTATATATTGATCGGGGAACGCGATGGTGATCAATGCTACGTTTGAACTGTCAAATTGGCGGGGAAGACGAAGGGGGTGGATGAATATCCGTGTCGGTTCTTATATAGAACCGACTGGGATGACTAATATTATTACAGTCGGTTTACTTTAAGAACCGACTGTGATATGTTATCTGTGTCGATTCTGTAAAGAAACCGACAGTGATGAGGATACAAATTATTACAGTCGATTTTATATATAAGCGACGGTGATAACTATTTAATCACAAACGGTTTTTGTATAGAACCGATTGTGATGAAGTTTTCATGTATATATATATGTGCCGTCGGGACTCGGGATGAACTTATTTACTATCGTCGAGTTGGTGTTCTGGAGCCAAATAAAATCCGCCGTTGCCTCAAAAATTATTACTCTGGTTTAAACTTATATTTGGATGAGAAAATATGAAAGTCTTGAGGATGTGTGTGAAGAGGGTAATTTGATGCATTGAGGGGATTTCTCTATTTTCCTGCCTAGCTTATTTGTGGCTTTCTTCAAAAGGTGGGCACCATTCCTTCAAATCCATCGTATTTTGTATTAATGTACATTATTCGATTTTGATTTGGTGATTGTGTTATCTGTCATTAGGAGAGTTTATGGTTGAGAAATTAAATCATGGAGGAGATCATCAGTGGGTTGAAGGTTAATGTTAATTGAAACCCTAGCTAGCTTGATTAGAAGCTAGATTTCCCCTCATTTGTGGTTTTCCTCAAAAGGTGATCAGCATTAATTCTCTATTTCATGAATGTGTACATTACATGTCATAATTGTTTTAAGATAATTAATATGATCAATGGTATAGTAGTTAATTAGGTTGCGTAACCTATGCGTCTCCCGTTCGAGGGCGCTTGTTTATAAGTATGCTAAAATGGCATATTTATAAATAAGCAGTCTCGAATTGTCCACGTTTTTTGGACAGTTTGAGGATATGTGGCTCGAGCAAGTTCCTAAGCTGTTGTACAAGCTGTAGAGAAAGTTTCTGCAGCATCTCCCTCGCTGGTGTTCTCCGAATACACATCCTCTTGACATGTTGTCGAGACGTGTATTTGGAGAACAGCAGGGAGATGCTGCCGAAATTTTCTCTAGAGTTAGTACAATAGCTTAGGAACTTGCTCGAACCACATATCCTCGAATAGGATTAGGACCTGTCCTAATTAGCAATTAGGAGTCATCATTGGTATGTATGTACATAGTTGGTCAACAGATCATTCAATCTCTCAACTTTGATAATGCTTCAACCCTTTTTTTATTTCATTGATTAGGGCATTATTAATTTATTGTTTGCGGTTTAATTGTAGATGGACCGTGAAGAATGGATGTATCAAAAAAGCCGTGTGAGTGCTGAATTTCAGATGGGAGTTAAGGAGTTCATAAGAATTACAGAAGTAGATATGGTTATGAGGGGTGTAAAGTTCATATATTGTCCTTGTATTGATTGCACCAATCTCAGGAGATTTAACAACTTAGCTCAAATTGAAGGCCATTTGATTCGACGTGGCTTCGTGAGGAATTACATGTGTTGGATCCATCATGGGGAGACAGGTAGTACCCCTGTGATATGCAACGAAGACATGCTGGAAGCCGATCACGAGTTGGAGCGTGATATGTTTGATGAGGATAATTTATGTAACACCCCGACATTTAATATGCCCAAATGCTACCAAACATAGACTAATCAACCTCTAAATACCATAAAATAAGATAAATTACAGCAAAAGAGTAAATGCTAAAACCGAAAATTTCGGCAGCACCTCCTTTGTTTTTCCATGAATTGAAGCAACAACAATAAGATCACAGGATATAGTATAAAGAATGACATCAAAATCATCAATAATAAGAGTTCTAGCAGCACTATAAGCCTAGAATAAAGATTCCAACCATCTCACGAGCCAAACGAAGTAAATGAGGAAACCAAGCACACAAATTAACCATCACAATTAAAGGAAGGAACATGTCATTGTTTATATGTGTGATGCTAAGTGATGACGTGTGACTAGCTCCCTTTCCCGCATGCCGGTTTCATGGTACCTAAGAAAAACAACATAAACACAAGCGTGAGTTCATCACTCAGCAAGTATATTGCAATGGAACAAGAAAATACATTCTAATACCTTCATCACCACTTTTCACATACGACATCATACACATCTCATATTCATAGTGCAAGCATATCATTGACATCATCATATATCATCGTCATATAACATCCTCATATAATGCAATGCAATGCGATGCACATATCTCCTGGAAACTCATACCGGTATGGTTGAGTACACACCCATCGGTGTGCACCCTCTCCCCCCTTCCATCCCGAAGATGGAGGGTGCCTACTCCTCGCTTCCATACACCGCGGTGGATGGAATCACGATGTAGGACTTACTCATTGGCTCTCCGAAATAGTCATAACTTTCTCACCGACCTTCCCCGGACTAGTTATGACTTTCTCACCGCCCGGGCCATGTATCATGCCATGTATGCAAACATGCCAACATCATAAATAACTTGTACATTAACACATGGCATCATAACATATTAAGCATATTCATCATATCAATGGCAATGATTAAAGCATGGCATGTGAACATATCATATATTCAATTTCAATCTCAACCAATCTAGCAAACTACAACCCGCTACCCATTCCAATACACTTGCCTCAACCACGGGCGACAGATTGGCGAGAAGTAGAGGGCACCCCCGGGGTCACACCACATGCACATATGCACCACACACTCAAAATCATGCCCACAAAATAATACGCAAACACTCTTCTACCCCGACTTCGCAAACTACTTGCACAACCCAAAAACAGAAGTTATGTCCGAGTCGGGACAGCAGACTTGCAACGAGCATAACTCAGGTTCTAAGACTCCGAATCGATTAAACGAGTACATCCTCACGTAGCTTAGGAAATTTCATAACTTTTTCTAAGTATATGGAAAGACTGATTCGGACTCTAAAGTGGTTTAATCTACAGAATACCGTGATCTGTTCCAATCACGTCACAGTTTTTAATACGTTAGGTAAAACGAGAATAACTTTCAAATGGCTGGGCGGAATTGAACGTTCTTTATACCCACTGAAAGGTATTGAAGTTACCTACAACTTCTTCAACAGGCGGCCGACCAAATTCCAAATCTAAATTGGCGAAAACCCAAACCCTAGGTCGACTGCTCATGCTGCCCGAAACAGAGAACGTGGCAAACTCTAGATTTCATCTAATCTACCCAATTACAGCACCACCAATTGATCTAAAAACATGATATCAACCCCTAGAACAGATCCTAGACCAACCCCAAGGATCCCCGTGACCATACCTTCGCCCGACGAACGAAGAACCAACGGATCTCCTCCCGGTTTGCGCGATCTCCTTCCTCGCTCCAAATCCACCGGATCTCCTCGTCACGGAGCGCTCCAATGGACGGATCTGCAGGGTGGTGAGGTGGAGAGGCTTCCCTAGGGCAGCAAGGGTGGTGGAGAGGGGAGGGGAGAGGTGGTGGCGCCATGGGGGAAGATGGAGAGGAAGGGGAAGGGTGGAGGCGCATGGGGGGGCTAGGGGGTGGCGGCTAGGGTTGGGAAAGGGTGTGGGGGGCGCACCAAGGGGTGGGGGCCAGATTTGGCTGCTCAAAAGTCCCCCCTTGGGCCCAAACCCTTCCATCGGAGGCCCAACTCAACCCCCAAGGCCCAAAGTCCCCCGGAGAGGCCCAAACACCCGAAAACGGCCCAAAAACATGCTATAAACGGAATAACGTAAAGTTTTAACCTCCATTTTCACATTTTATAAAGTTTTTACCTTCCGTAGTGTCACATTCTCCCCCCCTTCAACAGGATTCGATCTCGAATCCGAGACACGCCACTTCACAAACAACCAAATCGAAGGGAGCTATGGTTCACGCCTCAGAACCCGCTTAGAAGCCCCTACGATTTGCACCAGCCAGCACTCAGAAGCAAGGAGCTAAGGATCAAAGACTGACAGCTCTAAAGATAACTCACATTCAAAACTTGCCAGAATTCTTACTCCACTTTGAAACACCAAGTACAAACATAAGGACTCAGAACGTCCCAAGCAAAAGGATAACTTCCTAAACTGACAATGAAGGGAAAAGGTCTCATATTCCTCATTTTTATGCATTCCTTGGCACTAAAGTGCTCGATCCCTTTAACTGATGTTTCTCCTCAGAAGAACACGGCACCAACCTCTAGAACCCTCTTCAGCTCCCACGCACAGAAGTGCTTTCACATCTCAACCTCTCTAATGTGGTTCATCGTATTCTACACGACGTGAAGCAAGCAAGACACAACACTCCAAGACTACCAACTGCTTGAACAATCGGCTAACACCTTGCAAAAGATTGACCTTTTACAAAAGACCAATACCCACCACTACCACCGAAGGAAAAACCTACTTTATAACCAGGGTCCTTAAAACCCGCAAAAACAATATCAACCGAGCAATCCACATTGGTTGACACAACTCGCTCAGAGCTCGGCGACAAAAGATCCAATACACTTCGAAAGGATAAAGCAATTACTTGCAACCACCAAGTGGTCCACTAATAGTTTAATCAACCCTACCGTGGAACGCATCAACGACCCGATTCTCCAAGAAGGTTTTCATTGGGTGAACTCAACCATAAACCATGAACCCCAAATTGATCCACACACAACAACTCGAACCCCAAAAGCGCTAAAAGCCACTTTGGAAAGAATTTGGCAACAACCAAGGAGTACTCATTTTAATTTCCTACGTCAAGACGCGAAGGAAACACAAATGTCCTACACCACAACCAACATACCAGAAATTCTTCATTGTTTTCTTTTCATACCAGACAGAAATAGAAATCTCGATTTATGACATGCATGCAGCTTTCCAAGAGCACTCCAGATTAGTCATATATCCATATATGACTTTCTCACTGACCTGGCTCAACGACTCTTTTATCATTTAACATCTATAAATGATGTCATGATTACTTTTCACCATTCATTCATCATGTAACAACACTACCGAATAGTCATTCACAAGACGACTTCTTCCTCTGTATCACATGAATAAAACTCGAATAACATCGAGGATTGCGCTAATTCATATAAACTATGACGGCAGCATAGTTAACATCAAAACACCACGTCGTGTCAAAACCCACCATCCATTTAAAGCTAACCTTGCAAAACCTCGCATTCTAACCAAAATCAACATTTTGGAACAGAACATCAACTCCAAAGTCAAACGTCTACACACACAACTGCCACAATTTTTCTCAAAGAGAAAGGAAAACTCATTTCCAAAAGGGAACACTTCACCAACAAAATCACTTTTAAAACATTCATAAAATCCACCCCTTTTTGAAGCGCTTGCAAACACCACACACTTTTTTTCTTTCAAATAACTCCAACTCCAGCCAAAAGAGTTACAAATTAAATATCAAGAATTTCTAACACAACCCTCTATGTCCTTCTGCTTCCTTTAAAATTTATTCCAAAGATAATTTAGTGCGAACGTGAAGGGGCGCGATCCACTCAAGAACTTTTGGGTGTAATTCCATACTCATAGTACAACCTAAACAAGTTAGCCAAATCTAAAGGTTGGCATTAATCACTACGAGTTTTAGGGAAACTCTGAAACACAACAGAAGAAACACTTCGACCAAAAGTATTCAACCAAAATAGCAACCAACCAAACCAGTCCAAAAGGTTTTAGACACAAGCTCAGGATGAAACCCACCATATCTAGTATTCCACTATACTTACCATTTAAGCATTCAATATACACTATATGCTCATCGAGAAGCCTCATTATAATTCAACCAAAAGCTACATAACCAATTCTTTCTCTAGTTACCTTTCCCAACATTTATAAATACAGTTTATGATGATTAACAAAACGTCTTCCATTCTATACTACCTCATCATGATCCCCACAGATCAACACATCATATAACAACGTATTCTATATTTCAAACATAGTACTTCAACAGATACTTGAGCATGATCAACCTACCAATTTTATACAATCCATACGTCAATTCCTCGACAACAAAACTTACTCAATCAATAAATGACTTCAACACATAAATGTTATCTCTACAAGATAAAATTCGTGAGTATGATTCTAGGATATACATTCATCAAGAATAAAATCCTACATCATGTTAATTATCCATGGTCCACTCCATCACAACATGTTACAATAACCTCCATTTTTAGCAAGAATTTTCAACAATTAATCTAAGCAATTACCACCACTACTAAGTCGTCAATATCAATAATTTGCATAATCATCAATCAACAACATTACCTTTAGCTACCCTATACATAGGTTATAGCAAAATTACCACCACACAACATACTCCAACTATTTAAAATAGATTGAATACTAGCATTAACACTGCCCTTAACAACATCATTAACAATAAGTCTTATGTCTTCTCAATTGATATCAATACTAGCATTGTATAGACACAACTGCATACTTCCAAATATACTAGTAGTTTGCAACAACATAAATAGCAACTCTAATCAACTTCCAAGTTAAAGTCACTAGTCAACACGATTAAATTTCTCTATTAACATGTAAAATTAGAGCATCTTTAACAACTAGCAAAATTTCTTTAACAATAACAGCAGTCTACATCATCTTAATGTTCTAACTATGCATCAGGGTTTAAAACTTTAAACATAATCGGGGGTCATAAGCACTTTTAAAGCAAAGCAACAGATTCTAAGCATGTACATTAACACCTTTAATCATTCTTGCTATAGTGTAATCTACAACACTAGAAGTTCATTTAATCTTAAGCTAAAGATAAAAATTTATGTTTATCTAATTCAACTCACCAATTAACTTAGGAGTACATCATTTCCATAAACCACATTGTTACATACTACATAACACGGACATAAACTTTTCTAAACACCTTCATAGGTCACCTACTCTTGACGAACAGGATGCAACCCAACTTTAAAGATAACTACAGCTCAAGAACATGAACGAGCACTGATAAACAACTTCTCTTTTCCAGGCAAGGAAGAAAACAAAACTCCAACAGAAATGCAGGAGAGTTCAACTCTGATAGCCAAAACTCTTCAAGAAATCTCAAGATCTATACTTCCAAGAAGGAAGAAGGATGCACTAGGGAAAACCAAATGTTCAACTAAATCTTTTCCGATAAAGATTCAAACTTAGCTCCACCCAACTTAAGGTCTGCACAAGGGGAAACTCCAACACTTTTCTCAGATAGGGAGGACAACAACCACATAAGTTTCCTCCCCAAAACAGTCCATAATAACCAACAAAACCGAGTGTCAAAGCAAAGATTATGACCAACGACGCGCAACACAAAACTTTTATTCTTTGTCTTCACCCAAAGAAGACCAAACCACAAACCGCCAAAAGAACAATCCGTGAGAATCCAATACCCAAACACTTTTCTTTTGGTTTCAATCAACAAAAACCAAGAAAACCAACCAAACCGACCGTCGGGACGGTAAAGAACAACTGAAAGAATCCACCACAAACTCTTCTATTCGACTCCAGCCAACTACCCGGTCTACGGCAGAAAGGATAAGCACTCTTCTCCCACAGGGGTTAATAGTTCTTCGGTGATGGCGCTAACCGGCCACACCGTCAAACCACACCCTTACTATGAACAAAAGTGGTGACCGAAACCCTTCGGCACCACAACCCCACTTTATCACCACAACAAGCACAATTCAATCATTTATATCATAGACATAGCAACATGCATTATTAAATGAAGCATTCAACATCAAAGCTTAAATACAACATTTAAGCATAAAGAAACGATACCCATACCCTTTCCTACGGTGCATCCATGTATGTCAAATTTTAGATTAGTTATTCCACTTTTGCAAGTTTTAATGTTGCTATCCTATGACAAAATTTTAGTTAAGACCTAAGCCATGTTACTAAGTTATTCCACATCACATTTTAGTTGTACCATATAGCATGACACTAAAAATACACGTTTCAAGGACCTACAGCCCACTCTGATACCAACTGTAACACCCCGACATTTAATATGCCCGAATGCTACCAAACATAGACTAATCAACCTCTAAATACCATAAAATAAGATAAATTACAGCAAAGGAGTAAATGCTAAAACCGAAAATTTCGGCAGCATCTCCTTTGTTTTTCCATGAATTGAAGCAACAACAATAAGATCACAGGATATAGTATAAAGAATGACATCTAAATCATCAATAATAAGAGTTCTAGCAGCAGTATAAGCCTAGAATAAAGATTCCAACCATCTCACGAGCCAAACGAAGTAAATGAGGAAACCAAGCACACAAATTAACCATCACAATTAAAGGAAGGAACATGTCATTGTTTATATGTGTGATGCTAAGTGATGACGTGTGACTAGCTCCCTTTCCCGCATACCGGTTTCATGGTACCTAAGAAAAACAACATAAACACAAGCGTGAGTTCATCACTCAGCAAGTATATTGCAATGGAACAAGAAAATACATTCTAATACCTTCATCACCACTTTTCACATACGACATCATACACATCTCATATTCATAGCGTAAGCATATCATTGACATCATCATATATAATCGTCATATAACATCCTCATATAATGCAATGCAATGCGATGCACATATCCCCTGGAAACTCATACCGGTATGGTTGAGTACACACCCGTCGGTGTGCACCCTCTCCCCCCTTCCATCCCGAAGATGGAGGGTGCCTACTCCTCGCTTTCATACACCGCGGTGGATGGAATCACGATGTAGGACTTACTCATTGGCTCTCCGGAATAGTCATAACTTTCTCACCGACCTCCCCCGGACTAGTTATGACTTTCTCACCGCCCGGGCCATGTATCATGCCATGTATGCAAACATGCCAACATCATAAATAACTTGTACATTAACACATGGCATCATAACATATTAAGCATATTCATCATATCAATGGCAATCATTAAAGCATGGCATGTGAACATATCATATATTCAATTTCAATCTCAACCAATCTAGCAAACTACAACCCGCTACCCATTCCAATACACTTGCCTCAACCACGGGCGACGGATTGGCGAGAAGTAGAGGGCACCCCCAGGGTCACACCACCTGCACATATGCACCACACACTCAAAATCATGCCCACAAAATAATAATCAAACACTCTTCTACCCCGACTTCGCAAACTACTCGCACAACCCAAAAACAAAGGTTCTGTCCTGTCGGGACAGCAGACTTGCAACGAGCATAAATCGGGTTCTAAGACTCCGAATCGATTAAACGAGTACATCCTCGCGTAGCTTAGGAAATTTCCTAATTTTTTCTAAGTAAATGGAAAGACAGATTCGGACTGTAAAGTGTTTTAATCTACATAATACCGTGATCTGTTTCAATCACGTCACAGTTTTTAATACGTTCAGTAAAACGAGCATAACTTTCAAACGGCTGGGCGGAATTGGACGTTCTTTATACCCACTGAAAGGTATTGAAGTTACCTATAACTTCTTCAACAGGCGGCCGACCGAATTCCGAATCTAAATTGGTGAAACCCAAACCCTAGGTCGACTGCTCATGTTGCCCAAAACAGAGAACGTGGCAAACTCTAGATTTCATCTAATCTACCCAATTACAGCACCACCAATTGATCTAAAAACATGATATCAACCCCTAGAACAGATCCTAGACCAACCCCAAGGATCCCCGTGGCCATACCTTCGCCCGACGAACGAAGAACCAACGGATCTCTTCCCGGTTCGCGCGATCTCCTTCCTTGCTCCAAATCCACCGGATCTCCTCGTCGCGGAGCACTCCAATGGACGGATCTGCGGGGTGGTGAGGTGGAGAGGCTTCCCTATGGCAGCAAGGGTGGTGGAGAGGGGAGGGGAGAGGTGGTGGCGCCATGGGGGAAGATGGAGAGAAAGGGGAAGGGTGGAGGCGCATGGGGGGGCTAGGGGGTGGCGGCTAGGGTTGGGAAAGGGTGTGGGGGCGCACCAAGGGGTGGGGGCCAGATTTGGCTGCCCAAAAGTCCCCCCTTTGGGCCCAAACCCTTCCACCGGAGGCCCAACTCAACCCCCAAGGCCCAAAGTCCCCCGGAGAGGCCCAAACACCCGAAAACAGCCCAAAAACATGCTATAAACGGCATAACGTAAAGTTTTAACCTCTATTTTCACATTTTATAAAGTTTTGACCTTCCGTAGTGTCACAATTTAGATCAAATGTTGCGGGATGTGGAGGGAAATTGCACGGAAAGAGAGTTCGAAAAATTTAAAAGCTTGATGGATGACGATGCCAAACCATTGTTTTCGTGTTGCAAAGGGGAATACACCAAGTTGGGTTCGGTCCTTGCATTGTTTGAACTGAAGGCAAAACACCGTTGGACAGATACAAGTTTCAATGCACTTTTAATACTTCTATCGGATATGCTTCCAAAGGGAAACGAGTTGCCAACAAGTATTTATGAAGCGAAGAAGCTATTATGTCCCATGGGAATGAAAATAGAAAGGATACATGCATGTCCAAATGATTGCATACTATACCGCAACGTCCATAAAGAACTGCTCATTTGTCCAGTTTGTGGTGTACCCTGATACAAACAAAATGATAAGCGTAATGACAAGAAGCGATGGTGAATATGTGAAAAAAGGGGCACTAGCCAAGGTGTTGTGGTATTTGCCCATCATTCCCCGTTTAGAGCGGTTCTTTGCAAATCCCAAAGAGGCAAAATTGTTGCGTTGGCATTATGAATCTCGAAAGGAAGATGGCAAGTTGAGACATCCCGCTGATTCGGCTCAATGGAGAAACATTGATTGGCAACATGAGGAGTTTGGTGCCGAGATGAGGAACATAAGATTTGGATTGAGTACAGATGGAATGAATCCGTTTGGTAATATGAGCAGTCGACACAGTACTTGGCCAGTTTTGTTGTGTATATACAATTTGCCTCCTTGGTTATGCATGAAGCGGAAGTATATCATGATGTCGTTGCTAATCTCAGGACCCAAACAGCCGGGTAATGATATTGATGTGTACCTAGTACCACTAATTGAGGATTTGGTAAAATTGTGGAATGAGGGGGTCGAGGTGTGGGGTGCATACAAAAGAGAGAACTTCACCCTACGGGCTATGATATTTTGCACCATAAATGATTTCCCAGCCCTTGGTAATTCGGCGGGCTACAGCACAAAGGGAGCCATAGCTTGTCCAATTTGTGAAGAGGACACTGATAGCTTGTGGCTACCGAATTCGAAGAAAACGGTGTACATGGGTCACCGTAGGTTTCTACCCCGAAGTCATCGATATCGTAAGATGGATGACAAATTTGATGGAAAGAGGGAAGTTCGTGCAGCCCCGCAGCCTATGAGTGGAAGGCAAGCATATTCACGCATAGAGGATATCAATCACGAGTATGGTAAGAGCCGTAAATCTGTTCGTCCCAGGACCATTTGGAAAAAGAGGTCGATATTTTGGGACTTACCATATTGGAAGGAGTTAGATGTCCGTCAATGTATTGATGTCATGCACGTTGAGAACAATGTTTGTGATAATTTGGTAGGCATCCTGCTGAACATACCTGGGAAGACCAAGGATGGTGTGAATGCTCGCCGCGATATGACCTACATGGGAATCAGGCCCAAGCTTGCAGTGATGGAGGAGGATGGAAAAGGGCCGTACATCCCCGCTGCATGCTACACCTTATCCAAGAAGGAGAAAGTAGACCTTTGCAAGTGTCTCCACGATATTAAAGTTCTATCGGGCTACTCCGCAAACATTAAGAAGCTTGTGTCTATGGATGATTTGAAGTTGTTTGGTATGAAGTCCCACGACTATCATGTCTTGATGACCCAAATGCTCCCTGTTGCAATCAGAAATATTCTACCAGATGACGTCAGGTTGGCAATCACGAAGCTATGCTATTTCTTCAATGCGATTTCATGCAAGGTTATTGAACCCGATATACTGGACAACTTACAAGGTGAGGTGGTGCAGACTCTTTGTCAGCTTGAGATGCATTTCCCCCCGTCGTTCTTCGATGTCATGGTCCACCTCGTTGTTCACCTTGTTAGAGAGATTAAGATTTGTGGACCCGCATTCCTGCGTTACATGTACCCGTTCGAGAGGTACATGGGTATATTAAAGTCATACGTGAGGAATGGGTCAAGCTTTGAGGGTAGTATTATTGAAGGTTATGGGACTGAAGAGGTAATTGAGTTCTGCGTGGACTATCTAGGTAAAAGACAACCGATTGGTGTTCCTATATCTCGTCATGAGGGCAGACTTGGTGGCAAAGGAACCATTGGGTCAAATCTAATGAGTGCACAATTTGATATGTACTATAAAGCGCATTTCACAGTCTTGCAACACAGCGCAGACGTTCATCCATACATCCAACAGCACAAGTTGATATTACGAGAAGAGAATCCACTTATGGATGAGCTTTCCATCACATGAGAACACAACGATCGATTCCTCACATGGTTCAAAGAAAAGGTGAAGGTCTCCATTAGTACTGAGGCTGTCAAATGGTTGGCTGACGGACCAAGATTTAATATACAGACATGGCAAGGTTATGATATTAATGGCTACACATTTTATACTGAAAGTGAAGATGCAAAGAGTACAGTGCAAAACAGTGGTGTGAGCATAGATGCTTTGTCCGATGATCACTCGAAAAGAGGATCCTCAACTGCAATGAACTGTTACTACGGGATGATCGAAGAAATATGAGAGCTCGACTACGGAATATACCAAGTTCCATTGTTCCGATGTAAGTGGGTGAGACTTCCTCACGGAGTTAAGGTCGACAAGACAGGTTTTACTCTTGTTGATCTGAATAGACTGGCCTATAGAGATGAACCGTTCGTCCTCGCAAAGCAAGCAACTCAAGTTTTCTACGTGCGTGACCCACCAATCCGAGGTTGCACGTCGTACTTCATGGCAAGAGGAGGATTGTTGGAGTTGAAAATGTTGTAGATGAAGAAGAGTACAACCAATTTGATGAAACACCTCCGTTTGCAGATGGGGCATGTCTTAGCGGTGACGACGGCACACATGGAACACATTACATGTGTGTAGATCATCAAGAAGGGTTGTATTGTAAATAAATTAAGTTGGAAGAATTCCCTGTATAATGTAGCATTTTGTAGAATATATATGTCAAATGGATCTTATAGTATAGCAAATTTGAAAAAGATTTGACTTTTCCACTCTTTTGAATGAAGACTCTGTTTCAAAAAAATTAGAGATTGGATCATAGTCATCACAATCGGTTCTTTTAGGAAACCGATACAGATAGCATATATTGCGATCGATTTTTGTATAGAACCGACATAGATAGTATATATTGCGATCGGTTTATTTAGAGAACCGATACAGTTAGTGTACATATTGCGATCGGTTGTTTTAAAGAACCGACACAGATATTACATATTGCGATCGGCGGGCATATACATTTCGGCGCGCACACTCTCATTTCGGCGCGCACTGATTTCGTTTCATCCTCATTTCCACAACCCTAGCTCGACCACCTCCCCCTCCGGCTCCTCCCCCATCGGCGGGTACCCCGTGGGCGCCTCCCCCTCCGGCTCCTCCCCCCGGCTCCTCCCCCCGGCTCCTCCCCCTCGGTGCCTCCCCCATCGGTGGCTCCCCCCCCACCCCCATCGGCGCCCCCCCAGCCGGCTCCTCCCCCATCGGCGGCCCCCTCGGGCTCCTCCCCCATTGCCAACTCGGTTCGGCGCACTGTAAGAACGATATCGGACTGTGGGCTGTTATTGGTTGTAAATAGCTCGATGATGATTGCTTAAAATTGAGGCTTGATTAATCTGATCATTACAGGAACTTGCTAGACCTAGATAAGTACTGCTCTTAGCTGACATTTTGGTGGCATTTGCTCTTAATGCATTGTTCTAGGGTTAGAGCAGTGTTGTGCTTATTCATTTCTGCTCTTAGATGACAATTTGGTGGCACTTGCTCTTAATGCATTGTGGTAAGGTTAGAGCAGTGCTATATTCCTTCTGTGCTATGCTGTACTTATTCCTTCTGTGCTAGAGCAGTGCTGTTCTAGGGTTGTAATCCTGAAATTTTCAGATGTAAAAGCCTGTGATATATTTGCATCTAGAAGTTGGACGGCTAATTAATTTAGCAACCCTTCTATAGCAATCTGAGCGCAATCCATGTTGGCTAATTAATTTAGCAACCCTTCTATAGTAATATGTGCATATTATATTCTCAGTGCAATTTGAAACTTGTAACATCTGCTATATTATCGCACTTTATTTTCGAGTTTAGTTGCGTAACCTATGCGTCTCCCGTTCGAGGGTGCTTGTTTATAAGTATGCTAAAATGGCATATTTATAAATAAGCGATCTCAGTAATTGTCCACGTATTTTGGGCGATTCGAGGATATGTGGCTCGGGCAAGTTCTTAAGCTGTTGTACAAACTCTAGAGAAAGTTTCGGCCGCATCTCCCTGGTGTTCTCTGAATACACACCCTCTTGACCTGTTGTCGAGACGTGTATTTGGAGAACAACGGGGAGATGCTGCCGAAATTTTCTCTAGAGTTGTACAATAGCTTAGGAACTTGCCCGAGCCACATATCCTCGAATGGGATTAGCACCTAACCTAATTGGAGATAATGAGTCATCGTTGGTACGTACGTACTTAGATGATCTACACATAGACATTTGAATTGCTTTCTCTTATGTGAGATATAATCATGTCAGAAATTTGAATTGCTTTTTCTCATCAAGTTTAGGTTTGACCTATACGTACTTAGTTCGGAATGTCACAAAGAGAGAGCACCAGCTCAATGCTAGAGAGAGAAGAAGGTGCTGCTACCCCATCGAGGAAGGTCAGAAAGGGCAGAGGACTGAATAAAGGAGCCACAGGGAGAACACCGCAAGTCCTCAACTTCAATGCCACGGGGGTTTGCACGGGTCCTAGCAAGTTTAAGGGGCGCTACTCCTCTTTTCTCGGCCAATTAGTGAGGGAGAGAGTGCCGATCACAGTTAAGGACTGGAGGAAGGAAGTAAGCGACGAGCAGAAGAACCGACTGTGGGATGAAGTTAAGGGGAAATGGATTATACAAGAGGAAGATGAAATCAATACGAGACGGCACGCCTTGAAGAGAATGGGTGTGGCTTTGAGGCATTTCAGGGTTACCATGCATGCCGAGTTCGTGTTGAAGAACCGTACTCCCTTCGAAAGGTATCCATTTGTTACTCCCGAGGTTTGGGAGGAGTTCGCAAGGATGAGGAATACGCCCGAGGCGGAGGAGCTGAGAGAGAAGAATATCGCTATACAGAGGCGTAACACACACACGCACCACCTCGGTTCCGGTGGGTATGTAGGGAAGAAGGCAGAGTGGGCGCGACTAGCCGAGGAGTGTGCAACCTCTGGGACAACGATGCCTTACTCCCACATATGCGAGGAGCGGGCATGCGACTGGGTATTAGCAAGGACGAAGAAAACCTCTGACGGTCAGATTGTCGTTCCAAACCCCGCGACGGCACAGATCGTCACGACCATCGTAAAATATCTAACATAGTACATTGCATCTGACCCTTCCCATTGTATTTTAGCAATAATTTATATTTGCGACCTGCAGGAGGAGGTAAGCCAGCAGAAAGAGCAAGGAGCATTTCAAAGCCAAGGGTCAAGGGACATCCTGTGTTCGGCAATCGGGAAGCCCGATCATAAGGGTCGGGTGCTTGCCGCAGGTGCGGGGCATACGAAGAAGTCCTTCTTTGTAGAGGAGAGCGTTTCCAATGCCAGGGCAAGATCATGGGAAGCACGTGAGGCGCGGATTAGGGCGCAGATGAAGGAGGAGTTGAAGGAAGAGTTAAAGGCTGAGATGATGGCGATGTTCTCCCAGAATCAGAGTCCTGAACCATCGCCTATGCTACGCCCTAGCAGCTGCGCTTCCAATAAGGAACTGTGCATTCCACACCTCAAGGTAATAACTGTTTCGGACCGAAAGGTACATGAGTAAGCTTAACAAAGATTATGATGAAGATATTGATCACTTCTTGCAGGGGCCTGCCAAGTGCCAGCTAGTCCTGATCGACGACGGAATACAAACTGAGGCTGCGCGCGGGGTTGCATTTCCCAGCAAGGAGGATGACACGGTGCATGGTATACCTTTGGGGAAGGGATACATGAGGGTGCAGGTGGACTATGTCCATGATGTTTACCTGTCTCATGCCCTGGAGTTCCCCCCGAACGAAGATATCGCCACTCTCGGGCAAGCACGGATGTCCTTCATCAAGTGGCCCGCGACGGGTGTCGTAGTGCAAGCACCTCCTCCATTCTTTGATGCCGGTGCTGCATCTGGTATCGCTCTTCTGCTCTCGCTCTTTGTTGCTCATCGCTCACTCGCTTCCTGCTTCTCCTACTCCTGCTGCTACGCTACACCCACTTTGCTCACCTTCGCTTCTCCTGCTACTACCACTGTTGGTGCTGCCCCTGCTCCTGTTACTGCTACTCCTCCTACTACTGCTGCTGCTGCTGCACCTGCTGCTACTACTGCTCCTGCTCCTGCTACTCTGCCGCACATGCTCTCGCTTTGCTACACAACTCGCACCTAGGGCTGCAAATGCACCTCCTGCACCCTCATTTGCAGCTACAAATGCTTGCGCAGGTGGTGCGCAAAAGGACTTCTACCACGCTGACTAAAGACACAAAGCAGAGTTCAGAGAGTCCCTCCGTGAAGAAGGCAAAGTTGTCAGAGGACACAGAGCACCCTGATGATCACAAGCGGTACATACATGGAAAGCCCTTTATCGCAAGCCATGAATTGAATACTTTAGGCTTGTTCACTCGCCACCTACATGGATGGTACATCGATAAGTCACATGAGGCCGAGCCTCGCCACGATTTCACAGTGAAGTATCGAGGGGGACAATTCCACCGCAAAGAGGATGAGACCTTCCCAGTCGGATTTGAGGATCTATACTTTATGTATAGCTTGAAAGCCGTCGATATTTCTACCATACGATCCTGGACGCTGTGAGTATCGCACCATACTCATTCATATGACTTTTAACTGATTTTGTATTATATTTTTTAACAATTGACATGAATTGCAGGATCATGAGGCGGCTGAGCGTGGCGGTCGACACCCTGTCGGGTTTGTCGACCCTGAGATGGTGTCTGTGACCATGGCTAGGCTTCAATCGGAGTTCCTTGCAGGATACATCAAGCAGTCATTGCATGACGAGGCGAAAAAAGACTTCATTCTCTTCCCGTACCACCAGGAGTATGTACTACTATACAATTCAATTACATGTACACACTTCAACCGTATATGAACTTATTCTCTTGCACTGTGTACCGTGAAATAAGCAACCATTGGGTTCTACTTGTGGTTGTTCCGAGTCAAAACAAGGTCTACACGTTGAACTCACTCGAAAATAGACCGATGGACTATGCGATCGAGCCTGTTTTGCAGAAGTAAGTACATTCCTCTAACCTAACACTTTTACATATTGAACTAACCCTCAGACCAATCATATCCATCGCTAAAAGGTCTTGTAATATGCTTCTCATGTCACCTTATGTGACTAGTGCGGAAGTTGATTCAACAATCGCCCTCCTTTGCTCTTTAGCCACCTTCATTGTAGTGTCCTCTTCTTGCTTCCTTACGGCCTCAATCTCTTTCGGAGTCATCTCGTCGAACAACTGGAGCAATGTCGATCACAAACCTATATATGCCGTGCATACCTCTACGATCATGGCAATGCTTCAAGCATCAATGTCAACAGAAATCATAGATGTGGCACATCTGATAATGATGATAAAATTACGATCGTAATGCGATTGAACTATATCTGAATTTCTAATTTATCCTAATTTAACCGCCTACCTCGATTCTATTCCAACAAAAGTGAAGAACAATAGGAGACGAATATCCTAAACATAATTGAAAAAAAGAGCGGGAAAAAGGAGGTGGAGAGGAGACAAATACACACATGGTGCAGAGCCGTGCAGTGGCTGCCCACATTGGGTTGCCTCTCCTTCCCTAGTCCACCTCCTCCGTCGCTTTCGCGGTACTCCTCCACTCCCTCCCCCTCACATTTCACGTGCTCCTTTCCCTCGCCACGCCCAAACGTAAACGCAACCCAAGGCCACACCCCCTCCTAAAGCAAATTCATTTTCCCTATATAAAAAACACGCGTACACACCGATTCCCCAATCGAGAGAACAGCCACGCGGTTTCCATCGCTTCGTGGAAACGGCAGCTTCGTAGAGAGAGAGAGAGAGAGAGAGAGAGAGAGAGAGAGAGAGGGGAGGAGATGGCCACCGCCGGCAGCAGCAGGTTCGCCGTCACGTGCGGGCTCCTGCGGCAGTACATGAAGGAGCACCAGCAGCAGCAGGGCGCCGCGTTCCGGCCGCCGGAGGTGAGCCTCCTGCCGCCGCCGGCACCGGAGGAGGCCGAGGAAACGGACGATAGGACCATGCAGCTCTTCCCGCCGCGCGCCGGCGTGTCGGAGCCGTCCCAGGAACGGTGAGTTGAAATCTTGGAAATTGCTCTGTTCCTGGTTGCCGAGCTCTTGGAGAGCGCGTTCTTTGAAAAAAAAATAATTTTGAGAGTGATTTGCCTTGATTTTTTTCTTAAAAATTGGCCAACAGCTTTAGCAATTCGTTAAAAAAAAGAGAGAATAGCTGAGTTACAAACACACATCTACATCTCTATACATGCGCGCACTGCGCACACAGTATCACGCACATGCAGTCAGCTCTCGGTGAGAGGCCGGACCGAACCGATATTCGAACCCGGGTGGGCGGCTGCACAACTGCAAGCCCTGCCATCGAGGCAAGGCTCGCTCTCGAATTGCCTTGATTTGACGGTGACGGTGGTTCACCTGCAGGCCAGAGGCGCAGACGACGGCGCCGCTGACCATCTTCTACGACGGGCGGGTGCTCGTGTTCGGGGATTTCCCGGCCGAGAAGGCCAATGACCTGATGCAGCTGGCGGAGTCGGAGTCCTCGCCGGCGGAGAAGGTGGCGCCGGCCGTGCCGCAGAAGCCGGCGGCACCGCAGCCCGCGGGGCTCTCCGACATGCCGATCGCGAGGAAGGCGTCGCTGCAGCGGTTCCTTCAGAAGAGGAAGCACAGGTGAGAATTCACAGAGACCACTCAACATCTGCTATAGTTTATTGATCTTTTAATTCCTTCCCGACATGAATGAATTCACATGCAATATTTTATTCTCTGCTCGCATACAACCTATAATTAGAACCGTGATGCTCTAAAAGTTGCATGCAATGTAATCCAGTCTCGCTAGAAGTTGATTAGAATACTGGATGGTAACATGTGTGCATACGAATTGACAGGATCACCACCAGCGATCCTTACCAGAAGGTGACCGCGTCCCCGGCGGGGAAAGACGTCGTCGCTGTCAAGCCCGTGAAAGATGAGCCGGTGTCGTGGCTTGGGCTCTGAAGAGCTTCAGGGTAGAGGAAGACATTAAGAAGGATGGAGAAGAAGCACTGACTTTTTAATTTCCATAATTTAAGGTCGTCTCTGTTTGAGAATTCTTTGCTCCGAAGAATTCTTTTACTAATTATTTGCTGGCCGAGGCCATGTAATTTGGCACCTAAGTATTCTGGAATCAATAGATGGTTTTTTTTTTGTCCATTTATGCTGGTGTACAACTATCCCCTTTTTAAAAAAAAGAATAATGCATAAATAATCTCCTGGAGATCGAAAGACCGTGTTATAGTATATAGTGACGACTTATGTTCTTGCTAGACCTTTCACTACTTTTAAAATAGAGTTTTTACCATTTTGAGAGGTACCACTATTATACTTCTTGGTATCTCTATCTTTTTTAAAAAAATTTACCTCTTGATATATATACTAGCTTAGTGTATATTTTAATACCTCAAGAGTAATAAAAAGTCTCTTTTAGAAAACACCAAAAGTAGAAAATAACACCCGGATTTGTTTTCCTTCCAACCAACATTTCTATGACGATTTTTTTTCTTGATAAAATTGGCATTTTCTAATTTTAGATTGGTAAGAAATGAGATTGATGGAGAGGAGACATGTGCGGTGAGAGTGTTGATCTTTTCTAGGTAGTAGTTGGTACACGTCGCCTATAGGGCCACAACTCCACAAGTATTTCGAATCTATGTTCTCCTGTGATTTTCTTTGTTGACTTTGTGGTAGCTTGTCACTTTCTGAAAGGAGAGGTCGTTCAGTTAGGCTTCTCTAATTGTCATGCATCATGCGTGTTTGGTATCAGCAAGATTCCAATTCTGCTCCAAGAAATTTGGTCCTATCCAGAGTTAACAATATCTTTTTTCGATTTTCGAACGATACCAATCAAAATCGATCGAAAATTAGATAAAATCAAATGAGATTGAAGTCAATTTTTTTGAAACCGGTGATCAAAATTCATCAAAAAAAATCGAAAATAGACTGATTTTCTATTTTCGAGCGATTTTTTTATTTTCGGCATACTCAAGAAAAATTAAAAAAAACATCAAGGAAAATTGGGAAAAAAAATTAAGAAAATCTGAATAAATCATAATTAATATATAAACACCTCAGATAAATCCTAATAATGATCTAAATATTTTATATCATCATTATCATTGTCTTAGGACCTCAACAAAAATATTCAAATAATTTTAACACTTTTTATAATTTTTTTCCTAAATTATCTAAATTTTTTGAATTTAAAGTTGAATTCCACCGATTTATCGAGCAGTTTCGCAAATCGAATCTCATCGATACAGGCAAACATGGCTTGATTATCGACGATTTTCGAACCCTGGTCCTGTCTCGATTACCATAGCTTTCGCGCGTGTAGCTGCTTACAATTGTTCGCTCTAACCAAAACGATATATCTTCAGGGATTTAGATTAATCACTAGTTTTTTTCAATTAACAATAACGAATTAAAATACTAGATTAATAACTAGTTATCATGCGTGTTTGATTTAGATGCTTATTAATAACCAGATTAATAAAATGGAGCTGGGTGGAAACACCCTTTGTTTCTAAGAAAAATAATAATCATCTCATTATATTTTTTCCATGATTTTCAAAAATATTTTAAAACTTCCAAATTTTTTTGTCGTAAATTAGCATTTTAGTGAAATTTACTAGGGCACAATATGTTGCTACAGGAGATTCAGATTGCTACTACGCTTTTTCTTCAGGGAAGATCCTTGTAATCGAGAAACGGCCTAACTCCACGGGAAAGAGATCACTCTCAGCTTCTATGCTTAGACCTATACCCTCGTTTCGGGAAGAGGGAGTACACGCACGGTGTGTTTAGTTATTATGAAAACATATATATGTTTACATTCTGTATGTTATAGGTCTATGCACTAGTTTACATCACGTCTGTAAGTTAGGATATAAGTACTTGTAAGGTGTGTGTGAGAGCAGAGGCGAAGCCAGCACTGGGGCGCACTGGGGCGTGCGCCCCTGCTCCAACGCGGTGACAGGAAGGATGACATATCGCGCTCATAAGAAATTTGAGGATATCACGCTCATCCTTCCTGTCAGGCTGAAACAAGGCACGATCAGATTAGCCCAAAAAAGGTAGATCATCACTAATGCAATGTCAAATAAATTTTAAAGAAAGGATCTAGATATTATTCATCTTGCATTTAAAGTTAGATTTGTTGAGCATCACTAATACATTAATGCCAAATGAATTTTAAAGAAATGATCTAGATATTGTTCATGCCATGGGCCTAATTATGGATGTGAAAGAGAACTTGCAAAGTTGGATTTTTTCGGCAATGAAGGTTATATTTGCGCAACAAAGTCTCCAATGATTGGCTCAATGACTTAATGGTGTGCTACACCGAGAAAATAATATTCAAATCTATTGATGATGAAGCAATTATGGACTGCTTTCAAAGGATGAAAACCCGTAGAATGTGCTTGCTTGTTGCCTTCAAATCCAACTCGTAGCTAGTGTGCCTAGCAACTTCATTTATGTGAGTATCTTATAAACTTCTACTTTGTTTCACTTGTTAAATGGTTATTTATGTATGAATTTGACTTTTACTAGTAGTTGAAATGTTTAGCTTAGCCCCCTCTCTAATTTAGTCCTGGCTTCGCCACTGTGTGAGAGTATGGCTCGAAAGGAGCCTGATCTTCTAAATTTGAGCTCGGTAAAGGCTTAAACTGAGCTCAAGCGAGTCTTAATTAGGATCTGTTTAGGGTAGGGTTGTAAATGAGTCAAGCTCGAGTGAGCCTAGTCTCCTAGGCTCTCGGTAAATACTTGAGATGAGCTTGAGTTGGGGTCTGAGTCTAGACTCAGGCTAGATCTCGGCTCGGTCAAAGCTAACCTCGGCTCAAGCAAGCTCGATAATAATAAATAAATCAATATGCACTATTTTTCAATAAAAAAATACTTAAGCTCGAGCTCAGTAAGAGTTAATATTTAGTAATATAGTAGTAAATTTACTAGGCTCAGAAGCTATTCGAGTTCAGCTCAGTGAGACTCACGAGCTCAGGATCAAACTCGAGTTTGGCTCGTTTAGAGCTTGAATAAAGCCTAGAGCGAGCCGAGATCGAACAGCTCGCGAGCCTTAAGTTTTTTGTACACCCCTAGTTTGAGGGGGCTTAAAGCCAGCTTTAATTTTCGAAAAACCAACAAACCCTCCAAACAGATTAGCTTTTAAGTCGCTTTGGCATAAGCTAGAAGTCACATATAACTAACAAAAGCCAAAAAATAGTGTGGGACATGCTATTTCAGCTTATTGCGGAGGGAAATTAGCTATTTACAAAATTACCTCTTATAAAAAGCTACAACTGTTTTTCAACCCAGAAAATAAAAAAAAAAACAATTTTCCAAAAACAGGCCCTTAGTTGGGGTTCAAATCTAAGCCTTGATGTTTTTTTACAGCCCTATGCATGAGTACGTAAGTGCGTCCTCGGTTGTACTGCTTAAAAGAATAATAAAAAAAAAACTCCACGGCACAACGATCCTGGTCGGAGCACAAACGTTGGATGTCCAAGCAAGGACCAGGCAGTACATTCTTGACTTGTGTTTGCCTTTGGCCGGTTGGTTGGCCTATCCCACACGTCGTTTCCGCTCTTGGTTTGGAATATGATACTGCTGCCATGAAGACTAACTAACGCGCATGTGAAGCGAAAGCGAGGCACCGAGGCACGCCGAAGCGCAGAGGAGGAGGAGAAAAATTCAGCCACAGCCACCGCTGGACCCTAGGGTCGACCAAACCCTAATCCTGCCGCGGCTGCCTGAAAGCGATGTCTACTTTCCTGTCTCCCCATCTTGTTTCATTATCGTTTAATCGATCTTCACGTAGACTCTTTTTCTTTTTCTTTTTTTTTTACTAAAATGAAGCACTTACAACTTTTATCGACGTGCAAACATATTAGAATTTATTTCCAAAATACATCATGCCTGCAGCGCCACTGAGCCACATATAGTCCAAAACTTATTTTCAAGGACAAGCTTGTCCGAAGGATCGAGTTTATTTTGAGAAACAAGTTGAAGAGAGATTTTTTTTGTGGTTGAGAGAGATTTATTTTTATAATGTTGTTAGAAACTATCCTTTTTGTTTCGTCGCATAGGTATCTCTTTCTATATATTTATCTACCGTAGGAATCTAAAATATAGTTATTGTAATTTTTTTACTTATTACCCCTACTTAAAGGCTTAAGAAGCGGTTAAGGTTGTGTTATGTGATTTCATAGGAGTATATATAGTTATTTTCTATTCCCTACTTTTTTAGATTCAATATTTTTGCTATCTATACGTATGATAGGCTAAGTACAAATACGGGGCCTCCTGGGTTTGGAAGGGGAAAGCACGTGACGAATTCACGCGTGCCGCGGGCGCAACCGTCAACGTTGCCGACCTCACGCAGCAACTTTGCCGGCCTCGAAAGTCTTTGGCGCTGCTTAATTTCGTGTCCCTGTCTGTCTTGCTCCCCGCCTCGGCGAACCAACGAACTCTACTCCTCTCCTCGGCTGGTCCAGTAGCAGTACATTAGTACTGCCTGGTTGATTTTTTTTTACGGGTACAAAAATGCATATAACCCACGGATACATGCGTGCATATCTTTTACACAAGCTAGGAGTTTAATCCAGAGCTCCAAGAGTCCCGGAACGTGAGAACACGTTTTCCCACTGAACCCGCACGCGTGTGTACTAATTTTCCACTCGAGGCTTTAGCCCAGATAATAAAGCGAGTCAAGCAGGATCAAACGTGTGCACGAACTAGACACGTAGATTAAGGCACTCTTTCTATCTCTCTCTTCATAATTATCTTGCCATGTCACCAAACATGATGATGTGTCACATCATTTAATGAAAATGAAACTCCCACTGTGAATGGCCTCATACTCATTAAATAGATGCCACATAGAATTTTTTGCTGATGTGGCAAAGCATTAAATAGGAGGGAGAAGAAAGCTGTATCTTGAGCAAGATACTGCTTTGGCACGATATCTTAGTAATGTACGAATATAATGCATTGGACCCACTTTCATAGACACAACATCATACCAATTAATTATTTTAACCATATAAGTATGATACTATGCATTGTAGAGAGTGTTTCTTCAATGCAGTATCATACTTTTCATCCTACGTGGCATTCTTAGATATTAGAGTATGATACTTTGCACTAGGAATAGCCTTAAGGAAACTTGACTGAAAAAGACATCAAAGATAATGACTAAAATACTATTCTATCAAAGACTTTTAAATTACGAGAGAGACTAGCTAGTTTATACGATAATTAACAGTAATGCTGAAAAGAGAAGAAAATAAATAGGGACAAAAGGGAGAAACTAGTATTAAAGATCCGTGTACATACACGGGCACGGCTTATAATTTTCGACGAGAATATAAACCAGATACAGATGTTATAAAAACCAATGGACGGAGTAGCGTGGTCCAGGGAAAGTAAGACCCGAGCCCAGTGAATATGTTCTCGTGGTTCACGCGCGCAAGCGGAAACGAGGGCGATGCAGCGGAGTCCTGAATGGCTGAAGAGGATGAAGACGATGGATGGTTGACTTATCTTGTGGTCGGTATAGGACCATGCATGTTAATGCCACTACTACAGAACTGGGCATCACAAGCGGGCTATTACAAGCGGTTAGGTGCGATCCGCTTCTGGTCTTCGCACCAGAAGCGGTTCGTGAGCAACGGTGGGGAGAGGGTTTTCAGAAGCGGTTGGTACCACCAACCGCTTGTGTTGAGCAACTATCACAAGCGGTTCATTTCCCAAACCGATTCTGAATTATCACAACCGGTTTGATATCCCAACCGCGTGTAGAGTTATATATTTAGAAGCGGTTGGTATATCAAACCTTAAACTCTTCGTCCTCCCGCCCGATCGCGAGCTCGCAGACATGAACAGGGAAGGGCCTGGCACTGTTCTTGGGGGGAGGTGCTGTCCAAATTTTTGAAGATCATGATTTAGCTTCAAATTAAGTGAATCAAAGTTAGTAACACCATGCTACCATCCTTCTCACCAAGATATTGTTGTTTCTTTTGTATTTAATGTGGAGAAAAATTAATTTTGATTATTGAAGGTTTTTATTGCTAGCTCACTCCATAAGTTTAATTTTAGGCAAGATCATGATGAACTATGGTAGTTGTTTTCTCTAAAAGTGTTCTTAGGTTTAGAATCTTTAATGTAACACTCTTTCTCTTCCATCTCACTCTATAACTTTAATTTTAGGTAGGACCATGTTGTATTGTAGGGAGTTGTTTTACAAAAGTTGTTAGCTTTACAATCTTTAATATGACACTCCTCCCTTCAATGTAACAATAGTAGATCTAGGTTTGGAAGGAAATTATTAATGTTTTATGAAATAAAATAGGAAAAAAATTAAAGGGACAAAATGATTAGTTAAATTAAGTTAAAAAGGTAGAAGGATAAGGAAAAATTTGAAAAACCACTCCCTCCATAGCAAAATATATGGCATATAAATTCTTGCCACGGTATTAATTAAAAGTAACGCATTAACTATTAATTTCTTTTCGATTATGTCTTGTACAACTATAAAACTAACAACATGTTTGAGTAGTTTTAATTACGAATGTAACTATATAACATGCATATATAAAATAAGTATATTAATTATTACCTTTGATAATAGCCAAAACATGGAAGCAATGGCTTTTCTAAATACTTGTCAAAGTACTTTGGAATGGAATTTTCCAACAATGTTATTTATGAAAAATAAAAGTGATATTATAAATAACACTTTAGTGAAAGATCTTTGAAGGTATCTGAAAATTAGATCTTTGTGTAGATGAACCGGCAATGGATGTACAATTCGGACCGTCTGTCGGGACCCGAATTTGCAAATCCAGACCCTCTGTGTATTCAGCACTAGTCCAGGAACGCGCTAGTGCACACAGTCTTAACATCGGTAAATATCACAATCATACCACTCGATACTAATAAAGTACTTTAATTAAATAGTCAAACTGGTTGCTCGACCTTATGGTCGAGTTACAAATATACGCCACGCAGGGCGAAACTTATTAAGAGAGAATTAATAGCAGCGGAAATTAAAATAACATCGTGGCGCCATCCAGTATGCCACAGACAACTGACTGGGCTCGCTCCCTAAGTAGACGGTTCCTCTTGGAGCTCCTCCTCCAAAGCTGGTGTAGACTCCTCTTCAACTGGTGTTGTATTGTGGCAAGGGTGAGTACTTGGTACTCAGCAAGTCATGCACAGAATGCAAGCTAATATACTACATGAATGGCTTGATACAAAGGAATAGCTCAAGGTATATTTGCAAGAAACAAAGATTTAACAAATAATATAAGTAGATTCGAAAGCAGTAGAAACAAGTATATCATTAACAACTTTTTCAGGAGTTAAATAAACATCTTTCCCAATCCTAATCCACATTTCCATCAACATCATTGTTAAACCAAACCCAACCTTTCAAGTCCAAGTTATTTTCAAGAAAGTCTAACCCTTGACTGTAATTCCCGAGCGATGTCCAATGCCGCGGACACGGCTATTCGAATAGATTTTACACTCTGCAGAGGTTATACACTTTACCCACAAGATAAAGTCAAACACCACAAAGGCGAGTTCCCGTAACAAAGTCTTTCGGAAACTTCTAACAGCACAAGTGGTCCTCTCCGGTGTTGCACACTAACCCTTCCCTTAGCAAAGGCGAAGTTTAGGTCAAGCCACCGTTAGATGGGTACCTGGCCTCAGCCCCGGTACGCTCCTCCGTACAACTACACAAACGGTGTAGTTGACACCCAGAGGTTCCACAGGTACATTATTAGCAACTTAATCAACTAGGTCCGTCCCATTACGGACAAGTGGTTGCACGCTTGACTCAGTTCAAAGGCTTGCAAGGTTAAGTCCTTAGGGTGACCAGGGCAAGACTACCCGAAGAACCAAACCAACGTTCCCGGTGCCTCAACTGGCCCACCCGATCATTCTTGCCACATGCCCCGGTCAAAAACTATTCATCAAACCCCAATTGATTACCATGCACCACGTGCCATCAACATCACAACACCTGATACCTTTCCAAAACAGGTTCAATATATCATTAAGTCAATATTAATATTTGATTGTCCAAAATCATGTCGTGAGCACGTAGTAGGTCTAAGCAATATACTACAACGGTCTAAATTCCCATGTTGGCAATTTGATAGTATCCAACTAGTAAACCACAACTAGGGTGACAAGGGGGTCATGGCACATATTTAATTAACCAAGGTGTCATACAGCAAATTGGCATTTATCTAATTTCCCAGAATTAAATAAAGTATTTTCTAATTAAACTAGCATGCAATAGTTTTAAATCGAAATAATTTGAAATTGGGATCAACATGGTCAAAGCACAACTTTCCTTCAAAAAGTACTTGCTCTTGGTCCTGAGCTGGCTCTTGGGTCAATACTTCTCCTTCGAATCCTTCCGGCACTTCAACGTCTACTCCTAACGCGTGCAAATAGCAACCAATGAATAAAACAGTAGACAAAAAGTGTCCAAACATCCAAATAAGTTCATAAACAGAGAGAGCATAATTTTATGAATTTTTAGAAACTGAAATCGTCAAATTCGGAGTTTAAACGCGAAAGTTATAGCATTTTGAAGTTTAAATAATCAATTAAATAATATTACAGAGAACAACTTTAGTCCAAAAATTAAATAAAATTCATCATTAGGTAGATCTCAATTTTATACAAATTTAGAAATTTGAATCACTCAATTCGGAGTTAAAACGCAAAAGTTATAAGCGTTTGAAGTTTGAAACAAAATCTGAAATCATTATTTCGAATTAATAAATTATTTTCTTTTTCGGAAATTAATTTATTGCGTCAGCAGTGACACGTGGCAGCCTCTGATTGGTCTGCTGACGTCAACCGGTTCATGGACGTGGTCCATGGTTTGGCTCAGGTCTACCATGGACCTGGTCCACGGCTCCGCGTGTGGTAGCGGTGGGACTCCACGGGGGGTAGCGTCATCGGCGTCGGCTAGGACTCACCGGCTGGCGATAGGTGGGACCACCGGTGACGTCAAAGGCGGCGTCACCGCGACGGCTGAGGTGGCGGCGGCGGGTGGGCCCTCTGACACGCGGGCCCCGCGTGTCAGAGACATCCCCACGCGCGGCGCTGACCGCGCTGACCGTGGCGGTCAGACTTCCAGCCACGTGGCGCTATCTCGGCCGTTGATTTGAAAATCAACGGCCCAGATTGGATCTGGTTATCCCGCGTTGGAGTGAACGCGGTAAATCTACGCCGTTGGATCTAGATCCAACGGTTGAGAATAACGTTAACCCCGTAACATGGATTACGTTACGGGTGACGTGGCCGATCGTGGGCCGTTGGATCTTGATCCAACGGTCCAGATCCGATCTAGTTTCTAAGGTTTGGGTTACATGTGGCTTACCGTAGCCGTTCGATCTCGATCCAACGGCTGTCCGAGCTTCGTTCCGGCGAGGCGTGGCGGCGGAGCCGATCGCCGAGCCGGGACGACCACGGCAACGGCGCTGCGGGCTCCTCCCGTGAAGATCGGCACTCCGAACGCTGCCTCGACGCGAGGAACTTGGATCTGGGCTCAACGGGCGGCGAGGACGACGACGACGGCGAAAACGGCACAATCAGCGGCGGCAACCCAATCCAACTACGGCGAGCGACATGGGTAGCCTGGCGCGGCTCGGGCTTGAAGGCTAGGGCTACAGTGCGCAAGCAAACGGGCTATCCGACACGGTGACGGCGCATTAAATAGGGCCTCGATGTCCGTGATATGCGCGAAAACGAGGCCCCACGCGCCTGGCGGCGAGTCCGACGGCAGACGGAGAGACGACGTGGCTCATCGTGAGCCGTTGGATCCAGATCCAACGATCGCGTGAGTTGGACTCGGTCCGATTCGGCGAGTTGGTCGACTTCGGTCGGACTCGGGTCGGCCGATGTGGCACGATCGTGGGCCGTTGGATCAAGATCCAACGGCCACGCTGATTAGGTTCCGGCGACCGGTTCGGCTTGACCACTAGCGCGGTCGGGTTCGGGTCGGACTCGAACTCGAGTCTGACTCGGGCTCGGTCGGAGGAACAGTGAAACCAACTCGATTTAATTAATCCAATTAAATTCTCAGAAATTCAATTAAATCATTAAAAATAGCAAAAGACTCAAAAAAATTCCAGAAAAATTCTGAAAAATATTTTGGAACATTTTGGACTCAAATAAAATATTTCCAACAAATTTTTATTTGCAAAGTTTAATTCTTTAATTATTTCAAAATGGAATAAATTTAAATAAATTCCAAATAAATTCCAGAAAATTCCAAAAATTCACCAAAGTGCCAAATCACACATGAATTTAAGAAAAGCAAATTTTTTGGGTGTTACACCGTCGCTCCAGAGAGTTCATTGATGGCGTGAAGGCATTTCTTGATGCCGCTGTTGCATTCTTGCCTCCAGACAGCTTCATATGTTGTCCGTGCGTAGATTGCAAGAATGAGAAGGAGCACTCCCAACGATTTCAGGTTATGACCCATTTGATCACGAGAGGTTTCATGCCAAACTACACCTATTGGACCAAGCATGGCGAAGTACAAAGAAGCAGCCAGGAAGACGATGAAGATGGTGAAGAAGAAGAGGTATTCAACAGTATGCCAGACGCAACGCAATATTGTTCTGTGGAAGATACAGTCGGCGATCTTGGTGATGATGAGCTAGACCAGATGCTGCGTGATGGAGAGGGGGACTACACAGATGAAAGACAATTCGAGAAGTTTCAACAAGCATGGTAGGCGACCACAGGACACCTTTGTACCCAGATCGTGGGAGGGGCCACACGAAGCTCCGTGCGACGACATCGAACTTAATGCAATGGAAGCCCGTAAATTGTGTGTCGGACAAGGGATTGAATGAATTGTTATCACTCATAAAGAATGCTTCGAGGAAGATAACACGCTTTGCTCGAATCTACATATGAAGCCAAGCAAGTCATCTGTCCTTTGGGATTAGAAGTACAGAAGATACACGCATGTCGTAACGATTGTATCCTATATCGTAATGAGTATGTGGATTTGGATGCTTGTCCAGTGTGAAAAGAATCACGTTACAAGACGAAGCGTGAAGACCCAGGTGAAATAGATGGGGAGTGTAAGAAGAAGAGACCTCCCGCTAAGGCGGTGTGGTATTTCCCTGTGATCCCCCGATTAAAGCGTCTTTTTGCTAACAAAACGCATGCCCAGATGGTGAGTTGGCACAAAGAAGAACGTAAGGATGACGGGTTGCTTAGGCACCCCGCTGATGGGTCCCAGTGGAGGAAAGTCGATCGAACATTCCCAGACTTTGCAAATGAGGTGAGAAACATAAGGTTTGGGTTGAGTACTGATGGTATGAATCCTTTTGGCGACCTGAGCAGTAGCCATAGCACTTGGCCTGTTACACTATGTATGTATAATATTCCTCCTTGGTTGTGCATGAAGCGAAAATATATCATGATGCCATTGTTGATCCAAGGGCCGAAGCAACCTGGAAACAATATCGATGTCTATCTGAAACCATTGACGGAAGATCTTGTAAAGTTGTGGGAGGATGGTGTACGGGTATGGGATGAGTACAAGAGGGAGTATTTCACCCTACATGCACTGTTGTTCGTAACGATCAACGACTGGCCCGCGCTCGGCAACCTGTCTGGGAATACTACCAAAGGATATAAAGCATGCTTGCAATGCTTAGATGAAACCGACAGCTTGTACCTGAAAAACTCTCGAAAGGTTGTGTACATGGGCCATCGTAGGTTTCTAGTAAAGAGGCACCCATTGCGGAAAAAAGGAAGATATTTTGATGGGAAAGCAGACCATCGTGATAAGCCTGAGCATCGTAGTGGGGCACGTGTGTTTGTCATGGTAAAAGATCTTAAAATAGTGTTTGGAAAGGGTCCTAGAAGCAATCGTGTTCCGAACGAGGAAGGTCAGGCACCCATCTGGAAGAAGAGATCAATATTTTGGGACTTGTCATATTGGGAAGTTTTGGAGATCCGTCACTCACTTGACTTCATGCACATCACGAAGAATGTTTGCTTGAACCCTTGAACCTACTAGGATACTTGGATATGTACGGCAAATCGAAATATACACTACAAGCTCAGAAGGACCTACAAGTTTTGGAACTGAGGGATCGTCTACATCCAGAAAAGAGAGAGAAAGGACATTACCTAAATCCCGCGAGTTACACTCTAAGCAAAGAAGAGAAAAAAAGCATGATAGAGTGCTTGAACAGTGTGAAGGTCCCTTCAGGATACTCGTCAAATGTGAAGAGACTCATAAACATGAAAGAGAATAAAATCGTACACCTGAAAGCTCATGACTGTCTTGTATTGATGACACAGTTGCTCCCAGTGGCTGTGAGAGGTAGTTTGCCTGAGTGGGTCCGAGTGACAATCATAAAGCTGTGTACCTTTTTCAACGCGGTTTCGTAGAAGGTCATCGATCCACATAAGCTAAGTAAGCTATAAGATGACGTGGTACAGAGTGTGGTCAGCCTTGAGATGATCTTTCCTCTTGCATTCTTTGATATTATGATTCATCTCACTGTTCACATTGTGAAAGAGATAGGTATTCTCGGGCCCGTGTTTTTGCACAACATGTTTCCTTTCGAGAGGTACATGAAAGTCCTAAAGAAGTATGTCCGTAACCGTTCACGTCCCGAAGGATGCATTGCGGAGGGTTATGGGACCGAGGAGGTGGTTGAGTTTTGTTTGGATTACATTGAGGATCTACATCCCATTGGTGTCCCTATATCACGCCATGAGGGGAGACTACGGGGAAAAGGGACACTAGGACGGAAAACAATTGCATGCAATGATCTCCTAACCTTTAAGCAAGCACATTTCACTGTTCTAAAACAATCAACCCTAGTGGCCCCGTACGTCCTTCAAAGATAAGAGTATTCTACGCCGAATTCGCGAGGAGGTCCGAGGATTGGATCACGTGAGGCACATGGATACTTTCGGCGCTTGGTTACAAAACTACATCCTTGTCAACGGGTCGAAAATGAGCAGTTGCAGCGCTTGGCTCGAGATGCCATCTAGTGAAATTGTCATATTTCAGGGCTACGAGATAAATGGTTACACCTTCTACACAAAATGGCAGGATACCAAGAGCACCAACCAGAACAGCGGTGTCCGTATAGACGCCACTGACAACAAAGGCAATGTGGACACATATTATGGTTACATAGAAGAGATATGGGAGCTCGACTGTGGACCATTGAAGGTCCCTCTGTTTAAGTGCGGTGGGTCAAACCGACTTCAAGCGGCGTGAAGATCGACAAATACGGCATGACAACCGTCGACTGGCGAAGTTGGCTATAGGCGCGAACCATTCGTCCTTGCCAATGATGTGAGACAAGTCTTCTACATAATGGACATGTCAAGCAAACCAAAGAAGCACAGGGAGAAGCAAAAAGATTGCAATAGTAAGCCAAAGCGACACGTGGTTCTCCATGGCAAACGAAGGATTGTTGGTGTTGAGGACGTCACAGACGAGGAAGAATAAAATCAGTTCGACGAGCTCCCTCCCTTTGCGGTAGATGTCGACATAAATGTCCTAAATGTAATAGAAATCGATGCTCCTTACGTACGTCACAATCACGCAGAAGGAACACTTGTAAAGACAAAGTGATCATTAATTTTTGAATGGCCTTATAATTTTTGAATGGCCTTATAATTTTTGAATGGCCTTACTAATTTTTTATTGCACTTACTAATTTTTAAATGCATTAAACAATGTTTGAAAGGAATAAATAATTTGTCAAGCATGGACGGCAGCAAATTTTTTTGAGTCGTAAGCATCTACAAGCGGTTCGTATTACCAACCGCTTGTAGAGGTCCATTAAATAAAGAAGAATTCGCGAGGGTGCGAGCGGGACTCGAACCCACGGTCGCAGGTTAGGTCCACGATCGAGCGCCACTCGCTAGCCAGGGGGAGGAAGATATTTGTCGAGCATGGACGGCATCAAATCTTTTTGAGTCGTAAGCATCTACAAGCGGTTCGTAATACCAACCGCTTGTAGAGGGCCCTGCCTCGCTGCGGTCTTAAGTATCTACAAGCGGTTGGTATTACCAACCGCTTGTAGAGGACCATTTGTACAAGCGGTTTATATTAAGAACCGCGTGTAGAGGTACTTCTACAAGCGGTTGGTATTACGACCCGCTTGTAAAGGTGCACTTATAAATTCCCGCTCGTCACAGACTCAACTCAAAAATTTTCTAAGTCCCTGCGCCATTGCGGTAGAGCTCACATCGCCACCTTCAGCGCCATCACAGCCAAGCTCGCCGTCGACACCTCCGCCACCGCGTCGTGGTCTGCGACGTCGCCATCGCCTCCTCCACCACCTGAAGGGCCTAGGTTACCCTTGTCCAATGCAAACACCCCTCTTTTTCTCGCTGCCCACAACGTGTTCGACAAAATGCCCCCAAGACTTGGACTAGATTCAGATCAGACTGGGCCGGCAAGACTTGCATCTTTGTTCCTTCTTAGCATCTTGATGTTTATATGGTAATAGTAGTACTGCTATTAGAAGGGAGTAATGATGATGAATATGAATGTGTACTTCAGACTTGGAGCGAACTCAACAAATCTGCTTGTCATCAACGTTGTACATGATCTAGTGATAATTAATGAATGTTTATGGTAATAGTAGTTGAAGCATTCTTGTATTTGACTATTTTCTTACATGAATATTGAAGTTGAAGCATTCTTGTATTTGACTTGGATATGCTTAAACAATTCGCCATACATATACATATAAATACATTGATATGCTTAAACAATTCGCCATACATATACATATAAATACATTGATATGCTTAAACAATTTTTCATACGTGTAACACCCCAAAATTTTGCTTTTCTTAAATTCATGTGTGATTTGGCACTTTGGTGAATTTTTGGAATTTTCTGGAATTTATTTGGATTTATTTGGAATTTATTTGAATTTATTCCATTTTGAAATAATTAAAGAATTTGATTTTGCAAATAAAATTTTGTTGGAAATATTTTATTTGAGTCCAAAATAATCCAAAATATTTTCGAGAATTTTTCGGAATTTTTCTCGAGTCATTTGCTATTTTTAATGAATTAAATGAATTATCGGGAATTATTTTAAATATTAAATCGCTGGAAATTCAACTCGGGTCGTATCGTGTTCATCCGACCGAAGTCGGAACCCGAGTCGGACTCGAGTCGACCGAGCCAGTTGACTCGACCAAACCAGCTCCCAACCCTAATCAATCCCAACCGTCGGATCAAGATCCAACGGCTGAGATCTGCCCGTACCGGTTCGAGCCGTATCCGGCCCGGATCCGATCGCGCCCGTGCGATCGTGGCCGTTGATCGTGCCACGTGGGCCGGGTGCGTCGTCGTCTCCGCCGAGACCGAAGCCGGACTCCGCGCCGCGCGCCGTGTAGAATTAGGTTTCCGTCTCGCACGAACGCCGAGGCTATTTAAAGCCTCTGGTCACGCCCGAGGTTTCCCTCATCCTTGCGCACCCGTTCCCGAGCCATCTACGCTGAGCCATCGCCGTTTGCCGTCTGAGTTCGGCCGGAGTTGGAACTCTGCGCGCCGGTTTCTTGTAGTTTTCGCCGTCGTCCGTCGTCTTCCGCCGAAGAAGCCCAGATCTGGAACCCCGGCCAGGCGCACGAAGAGACCTTTCGCCGTCGGAGCTGCACGGACACGCCGCGTGGGAGGTCGCCGTCTCGTCTCGGTGCCCAAGCCTCGCGGCGCCATCGCCGGACCTCGCGAGCTCGTGGACCGTCCGATCTTGATCGTGCGGTTGAGGTGAGTTCACGTGTTCCAAACCCGATTAGATGCGGGCCGTTGGATCAAGATCCAACGGCCACGATCGCCACGTGCTGTAGTAGTGTTATTATAGGATTAGATGCGGACCGTCCGATCTAGATCGAGCGGCCCCACGATCATCGAGTAGATTCAACGTGTTAACCCTGGATCTAATCGCGGCCGTCGAAATTCAAATCAACGGCCGAGATTGCGCCACGTGTCGGGAAGCCTGACCGTTGCGGTCGGGCCGCCCACGCGGCGTGTGGCGCGTGTCTCGACACGTGGGCCCGCAAGTCGGAAGGGCCGCAGCGTCGGCCGCGTTTGCGTGAGACTCGCACCGACAGTGGGTCCCACTGTCGATCTCACCCGGCCGTGGACCGGTCCACCATGGACCGAATCGCGCCGTGGTCGAGCCCATGAGTGGCCGACGTCGGTAGTCACTGTGGACCAATCACAGGCCGCCACGTGTCCATGCCGACGCAATAATTAATTTCGAAAAGAAAATGATTTATTAATTCGAAATGTTGATTCAAATTTAGATTCAAACTTCAAACGCTTATAACTTTTGCGTTTCAACTCCGATTTGAGTGATTCAAATTTCTAAATTTGTATAAAATTGAGATCTACCTAAATATAAATTTTATTTAATTTTTGGACTAAAGTTTTTCTTTGCAAAAATTATTTAATTGATTATTTAAACTTTAAATAATCATAACTTTTATGCTTTAACTCCAAATTTGATTTATTCCAGTTTCTAAAAATCCATAAAATTATGTTCTTTCTGTTTGTGGATTTTATTTGGATGTTTGGACACTTTTGCCTAGTGTTTATTTGTGTATTTGCTATTTGCACGCTTTTACGAGTAGGCGTTGAAGTACAGGAAGGATTCGAAGGAGAAGTATTAACTCAGGATCCAACTCAAGACCAAGAGCAAGTACTTTTTGAAGGCAAGTTGTGCTTTGACCATGTTGATCCTATTTCGAAATCTATTTTTGATTTAAACTATTGCATGCTAGTCCAAGTAGAAAAATACTTTGTTTAAACTTGGGGATTAGATAAGTACCAATTTGCTGTATGACACCTTGATTATTTAAGTATGTGCCATGACCCCTTGTCACCCTAGTTGTGGATTACTAGTTGGACATTAGTAAATTGCCAACATGGGTTTTAGACCGTTGTAGTATCTTTGCTTAGACACACTTTCGTGCTCATGACATGGTTTTGGACAATCAAATGTTAATATTGACTTAATGATATATTGAACCTGTTTTGGAAAAGTATCATGTGATGTTGATGGCACGTGGTGCTTGGTAATCAAGCGGGGTTTTGATAAATAGTTTTCGGCCAGGGGCATGTGGCAAGAATGATCGGAGTGGGCGGTGTGGCCTTGGGGATGTTGATTTGGTTCTTCGGGTAGTCTTGCCCTGGTCACTCTAAGGACTTAACCTTGCAAGCCTTTGAACTGGTCATACTTGCAACCACATGGCTGGAATGGGACGGCCCTAGTTGACTAAGTCGCTAAGGACTCACTTGTGGAGCCTCAGGGTGTCAATTACACCGTTTGTGTGATTATGCGGGGAGCGTATCGTGGCCGTGGGCCGATACCCATCTAACGGTGTGTTGGTCCCATACTTCGCCTTGGCTAAGGGAAGGGATGGTGTAGAACCTGAACCAGGAGAGGACCACCTGTGTTGTTTGAGGCTTCCGAAAGGCTTTATTACGAGGAACTTCGCCTTTGTGGTGTTTGACTGTATCTTGTGGGTAAAGTGCATAACCTCTGCAGAGTGTAGAATCTATTTAAATAGCCGAGTCCACTGATCTTGGACAATGCTCGGGATTACAGTCAAGGGTTAGACTTTACGAAAATAACCTTTGGATTTGAAAGGTTGGTTTGGTTTAGTAATGAAGATGATAGAAATGTGGTTTAGGATGGGGAAAATGTTTATTAAATTTCTGAAAAGTTATTTATGCTTTACTTATTTCTCCGCTTTCGAATCTACTATATTACTTTTCAAATGTCATTTCTTGCAAATATACCTTGAGCTATTCCTTTGTACCAAGCCATGCATATAGTATATTAGCTTTGCATTGCATGCATGACTTGCCGAGTACCAAGTACTCACCCTTGCCACAATACAACACAGTTGAAGAGGAGACTACTTCAGGAGGATCCGTCTACTTAGGAAGCGAGCCCGATCGGTTGCCTGTGGTATCTTGGATGGCGCCACGGTTATCTTATTTTCATTGCTATTATTTCTCTTTTAATAAGTTTCGCCTTGTGAGGCATATATTTGTAACTTGGCCATAAGGTCGAGTAACGATTTAGTTATTTAAATAAAGTACTTTATTGGTATCGAGTGGTATGATTGTGATATTTACCAATGCTAAGACTGTGTGCACTAGCGCGTTCCTGGACTAGTGCTGAATACACAGAGGGTCCGGATTTGCAAATTCGGGGTCCCAACAATACGTATACATATTTTTTCCATAATTAGATAGATGGCGACACCAGGGCGTGATGCTCCTAATTTCGACATGGAAGAACAGTTCTTGCTAGATGTGATCGCTGCCGGTGATGCCAACATTGTCGACGACGCAGCCGGTGGATCCGGTGACCCGAACATTGTCGACAGCGCGGCGGTGGATCTGGTGATGCAGTGGACAATGAGGGGAGTGAGGTAATGCCACGACAAACACTTTAATCGTATTTAACCAATTAATATAAATGGCTCTGACATGAAAAATTCACATCTCTGTCCATTTTCAGCCCGGTACATTGAGCACCCAAACCAAGCGAGGTGCTAACAAGAAGCCTGCTACGAAGTTTGTTTTCACCAACGTCGACAATGACGGGAAGCCAATTGCCCCTCTTTCTGCAGTAGGCCCGTTTAACAACGCATGTGGTTTCCACGTTAGGGATCATGTCCCAATTAGCATCAAGAAATGGCCTGAAGTTCCGCAAGCAACCAAGGAGCTCCTTTGGAAAGATATCAAGGAGAACTTCAAATTTCCAGAAGGATACGAGAACAAGGTTAAGAGATACACTTTGAAGAAAATGGCAAACCAATTTCAATCGTGGAAAATTCACCTGAACAACAAGTATGTCAAGAAGGGACAAGGGCCAGATTTCAACCAACATCCCAAGCTGGCGGATCACTGGGATGCATTTGAAGAATACAAATTGTCAGAGGAAGGACATGCCGCGAGCCTTCAGAACAAGATCAACGCTGGGAAGAAGAAATACCACCACCATCTTGGCACTGGTGGTTATGTTCAGGCTATACCTACATGGGAGAAGCGGGAGGAAGAACTAATGGCCAAGAATATCACGCCTGCTACTGCTGATTGGGAATTCTGCCTGCGGAATTGGTTCATGGCTCACGGAGGGGCCCTTGCAGAGGACGGTAGCTTGTTGATGGCACCGGGAGCGCAGGATGTTGGAAATAGAATTGTTCAAGCTGCCGACATGTCTCGCTCATGTTCCTTATTAAAAGATAGGGAGAATGACGAGCTCACACATGCACTTCAAAACCCTGAGCACCCATGTAACACCCCAATTTTTGCTTTTCAAGAAATTAAATATTATTTTGCACATTTGTGAAATTTTGGAATTTTCTGGAATTTATTTGGATTTAATTTGAATTTATTCCATATTGAAATAATTAAAGAAATTAAATTTTCAAATAAAGTTTTGTTGGAAATATTTTATTTGAGTCCCAAATGCCCTAAAATATTTTCCAGAATTTTTCTGAGTATTTTGCTATTTTTCTTGAATTAAATGAATTACTGGAAATTATTTTAAATATTAAATCGCTGGAAAATCGAGTCGGGTCAAGTACTGTTCATCCGACCGAGTCGAACCGAGTCGGACTCGAGTCCGACCCGAGCCACGTGACTCGACCGAACACACTCGGCTGAGCCCTAACCGCGTGACCGTTGGATTCAGATCCAACGGCCACGATTGAGCCACGTCACCCGAGCCCGAGCCCGACCGAGCCAGCCAGCTCGCCCGAGCCAGACCCGAGCCCAAACCCATGCACCGTTGGATCTCGATCCAACGGCTGTGCGCGTGCCACGTCACCCTCTCCGTGTCGCCGTCGGACTCCGCCGCCGCAACGGAGTGGGCCTCGGTTTCCGCGCGTTTCACGGATGCCGAGGGCCCTATTTAATGCGCCGCCACCTGTGCCGTGACGCCGACTTCCGTGCGCACCCGTAGCCCTAGACAACGTCACCTGAACTGCCGCCGTTTAGCCGCAATCGCTCGCCGTAGTTGCCGTAGCGCTCCGCCGCGGTTTAGCCGCAATCGCTCGCCGAGAGTGTGAGCTACATGTTCAGGTGCATAACCTCTCCACCAAGGTGGCATATGGCGTGGCGTACCCGGTGGAGTCGGGCCAGCTTTTCCATTCCAAAGAGATACCGCCAGGTTACTCGAAGGTCACGGTGGAGGAGGTGTCGAGCGGCTATGAGGATCTTCTGCTCGAGATTGATGGAGGGGACGACATCACCAAGCTTGGACAGGCCCTCCACGGAATCATCCTCTGGCGAAAAAGGTACATCATATTTCCAAAGACCATGGAGGTGACCTCTCCAACAATAGAAATCGAACAATTGGATGCGACCTCTCCGCAACAACAAAACCCGCCTCTTCCTACATCAACTCAACCGCCTGCCCAAGGAAGCCCGGCTCCACCTCCTGCGCAAGGAAGCCCGACTCCACCTCCTGCCCAAGGAAGCTCGGCTCCACCTCCTGCCCAAGAAAGCCCGGCTCCATAATCTCCTCCAAGGAAGAAACTCCAAGTACGAAGGCAAGATCTTGCGATGCTACCTGTACCAAGAAGGCCCGATCGTCAACACGATGACCAAGGAACCTCCGAAAAGGGCATATGACATGACGGCTGAGGAGACACAAGAAACAGTTCGAAAGGAAATTGAGACACACTTCGCATCAAAGATGCCACCTCCCAAGGCGCAAATTGATTCGAAAGCTGCAACCCACTTTGAGACATGCCGTGCAGCACCTCTTCCTACCTCGACTAACTATGAACGCACAATAGTGAAGTCTGCATTGAAAGGGAAACGGGCTAAGAAGGCGGTGGCAGCTAACAAGAAATCCCAAGATCACCAACTAGACGAATTCTTGAAAGAGTCGGGGCTATCTTTCGCTGCAGCTATGAGAGCATCAGATAATCTTCCAATGGCAAAGGTCAGGTGGCCATATAAGCTGGGCCAGGAGTTGGTTGCGCCGGAAAAGATAAAGGATCTGCCAACCAAGATGAAGGATCTGCCAACCAAGATGCGGCAATTTCATGAATGGTACATGGGACAGTCTGCTCAAGGAAGAACAATGTTCCCCGTCCAAATAAAAGAGATAGATTTCTGTCGTGGGGATCAACTCATATGGTTGGAATTTGAGGACTTGTACCAATTTTACCATCGCGACGCCGTCAACGTGTCTCTAATGAGCTGCTGGTGTCTGTAAGTACTTCCAGCTAATCATTGAGTTTACCATATATATGTGTTAATTTCGCCGTAGTTCAAGCTGGAAAATCTAATAACTCATCCCCTTTTTATGTAGAATGGAGATACAACGATGTAGAATAGAGACTATCTTCGACATCGGCTTCATCGATCCATTAATTATCAACGAGACTACATGTAAAGCCAACCCAAAAGAAGCTGAAGAATACATTCTGAAAGCTCTTTCAGAACAGTACTACAGATCGCACATACTTTTGCCCTTCAACTTCATGTACGTATATATACATGTCATCACACAACCTCTCATTCCTTCTTCAAGAAATATGACTAATTACATATATGTTGCAATACATATATATAATAGGTTTCACTGGATCCTACTTATTATCAATGTCGATAGTGCGAAGATCATTGTGCAAGACTCAAGAAGAAAACCACAGCAAGATTTTCAGTTTGTCATTGATATTCTAAACAGGTAATATTGAGATGCCAACCTACATATATTTAAGTACTTCGAATACTCATAATTACTATTCATATAATAACGCATGACAAGGCATTCGCCACGTTCCGAACGAAGCATAAAGGAAAGAGTTCTAGGAATGAATTCACAAAGGCAACCGAGCACTCGAGTACGCATACTACAAAATATCAATTAAAGAATATATATGGCGTACAAATTTATCTTCTCAATAATTAATTGCATTCTTTTCAAACAAATCACCTGTGTTCTACAAAGAATTGACCGGAAACAACTTATGTGGCTATTATGTGTGCCTCTACATGCAAAATCTTACCCACGGCGATATGCGACGACTAGACAACGAGGTGCGTGTGTTAAAAACAATTTTCTTAATACACTTATACTTCACGTATTCAAAGATTTATTTCTTTCTTTCTTTTCGGTGCCCGGCATTAATGAGACAGGTGTGATCCCTTCGCATCGGGTAGAAGCAGTCCAAGAACAACTTATTGGCTTCATTGTCGATGAGATTATAAACCCCAGAGGCGAGTTCTAAGCAAAAGGATGGAGAGATTGTCCTTCAATATGGACAGGTGAACTTATGGGATCTTCGTCTATGGACGCAAAAAGTGATGCACGCAAGAAATGATCTCAAGATCACCACCTTTGTACTCTTCGAAAGTTGTAAAACGTTTGCTTGTGCTCATCATTTCATGTATTATAAAACTTGTGTGTATATATGCATTTACTTTGTAAATACATTATAAGTTCATACTATTTGTGCAAACAAACTAATGTTTTTCTCAATTATAATATATATATAATTATGCTGACATAAACTTGTAGTTGTATTTAATTTAATTGCCAAATTTCATATTGGAAAGCATAAATCTGAAATGGTTACAACGTCTCCACAAGCGGTTTGTAACAACAACCGCTTGTGGAGAGAGCACACGTGGCATCTCTCGCCACCAAAGGTGGAGGGGCTCTACAAGCGGTTGGTAACACCAACCGCTTGTGATTTGCCTCCACGTGGCTGCTCCACTGCGCTCCCGGACGCCTTCCGAACCGCTTGTGGTGCGGCACCACAAGCGGTTCGTGGAACCGCGAATGATACCCTCTGGGTATCACTCTTGGTTGCGTACGAGCGGTTCCATAACCGCTTGTGAAAGCGCTTACGAACCGCTTGTGTTGCACTGTTCCCTGGTAGTGTGCTAGTTTTTGTTATAATCATAGTATTAGTGCTAGTTTAGTGTTCCAACTTCTCTCCAGAGAGAGAGAGAGAGAGATAACAAGAGCAAGTGCTTTTTCCCCCCTGGTATTTTGACCACCAAAAATCAGATTTCTCCTTACACTTTTTACAAAGAAAACACTACTACAGAACCGGCCTTCACAACCGGTCTATCACAAGCAGTTAGGTGCGCACCGCTTGTGCTCTAGGTGCCACAAGCGGTTTGTGGGCAACGGGCGGGAGGGGGTCTCTAGAAGCGGTTCTTAACACGAACCCCTTCTAGAGCACACACTCTACAAGCGGTTCGTGTTACAAACCGCTTCTAGAGGTGTAGTGTAGCTCCAGAAGCGGTTTGTATGTAGAACCGCTTGTAGAGACCTCTCCCCCCGCCCAGCACATTTAAACCCTGTCTTCCTCCCCGAGCTCGCACATGACATCACAGTGGTGGGCCGAGAGCTGTTCATGGGGAGGTGCTGCCAAAATTTTCAATTGAGGCTATTAGCTCCGAATTAATTGTTCCTAAGGTGAGTAATATGTTGCCGACATCCTTCTCACATAGATATTGATGTTTTTTGTGCATTGGATGTTGAGAAATTATGTTTTGTTCTTGTGGGAATTAGTGTTTCTTTTCTTTGGCTAATTTTTTTTTGTTTTTAAGGTCATATATTGTTTGGTGTACGAAATGAAATGCAATAAATGTGAAACATTCAAAAATTACAAAGGTGGGGAAGAGAAAAGATTTGCATGAAAACGTAACAATTAGTTAGTTTTATTTAAAAAAATGCAGGAGGATTATAAATAATTAGTTGGCTTTAGTTAAAACAATACAGAATGATTAAAAAATACAAAACTGTTAGACATAGTTAGCTTTAATTAAATATTGTGATAGATGTTGTTATTATTTTTGTTTGTGTAGATGAACCGGCAATGGATGTACAATGCTGACCGTCGGTCAAGAGAGTTCAGAGATGGCATGAAGGAGTTTCTCGACGCAGACGTTGCATTCTTGCCTCCAGGAAGCTTCATACGTTGTCCTTGCGTAGACTGCAAGAATGAGAAGGAGCATTCCGAACGATGGATGGTTATGAGGCATGTGATCACGAGAGGTTTCATGGCAAACTATACCTGCTGGACCCACCATGGTGAAATAGAGGCGATTCGACAGGACGAAGATGAAGAAGACGGAGAAGAGGAAGATATAGCCAACAGTATGCCGGACACCACTCAATACGGATCCGTGGAAGATACACTCGACGAGTTTGGCGATGATGAGCTAGATCATATGCTCCGTGACGGAGAGGGAGAGTTCACAGAGGAAAGACAATACAAGAAGTTTCAGAGCATGGTAGAGGACCACGCAGGCGCTTTGTACCCAAACTGTGGACAGGGCCACAAAAAGCTGCGTACTACACTAGAACTCATGCAATGGAAGGCCAGATACGATGTGTCAGACAAGGGATTCAATGGTTTGTTATCACTCGTAAAGAAGTTGCTTTCGGAAGGTAACACTCTACCCGAATCTACGTATGAAGCGAAGCGAGTCCTCTGTCCTTTAGGATTGCAAGTACGGAAGATACAAGCATGTCCAAACGATTGTATCCTGTATCGCAATGAGTATACCGCTTTGGAGGTTTGTCCAGTGTGCGAAGAATCACGGTATAAGGTGCAGCGTGACGATTCAGGTGAATTAGATGGGAATCGTACGAAGAAGAGAACTCTAGCCAAAGTATTGTGGTATTTCCCTGTGATACCCCGGTTGAAGCATCTGCTTGCTAACGAAGGTCATGCCAAGATGATGCGTTGGTATGAAGAGGAGCGTAAGGAAGACGGGTTGCTTAGACACCCCGCAGATGGCTCGCAGTGGAGGAAAGTCGATCGGGCTTACCCGAACTTTGCAAATGAGGTTAGAAACATAAGGTTTGGGTTGAGCACCGATGGGATGAATCCTTTCGGTCAGTTGAGTAGCATCCATAGCACCTGGCCTGTGACGCTTTGCATCTATAACATTCCTCCATGGCTGTGCATGAAGCGGAAGTACATCATGATGCCATTGTTGATCGAAGGCCCGAAGCAACCTGGAAACGACATAGATGTCTACTTGAAACCATTGATTGAAGACCTTGTGAAGTTGTGGGAGGATGGTGTACGGGTTTGGGATGAGTACAAAAGAGAGTATTTCAACCTGCGTGCATTGTTGTTTGTAACAATCAACGATTGGCCTGCTCTCGGTAACTTGTCTAGCCAAACTGTCAAAGGGTTTAAAGCCTGCACCCAGTGCATAGATGAAACAGACTGCATGTACCTGAAAAACTCTCGGAAGTGTGTGTACATGGGCCACCGCCGGTTTCTTCCTAGCAATCATGCTTTGAGGTGGAAAGGCAGTAAATTTAACGGGGGAACAGAAATTCGTGTTAAGCCTTAGCATCGTAATGGGTGACTTGTATTTGCTATGGTAAAGGATGTGAAAGTAGTATTTGGGAAGGGTCTTGGAAGCATACCTGTGCGGAACGAGGATGGTCATGCGGTCACATGGAAGAAGAAATCAATATTTTGGGACCTGCCGTATTGGGAGCTTTTAGAGGTTCGTCACTCGCTTGACTTCATGCACATCACGAAGAATGTTTGCTTGAACCTGCTAGGCTACATAGATATGTACGACAAATCGAAAGATACACTGCAAGCTCGGAAGGACCTTGAAGACATGAAGGTGAGGAGTGACCTACATCCGAAAAACAAAGAAGGGACAAAACAACTTTATCTACATCCTGCGAGCTACACTCCAAGCAAAGAAGAGAAAAAGCATGATTGAGTGTTTGAACAGTGTGAAGGTCCTTACGGATACTCCTTAAATGTAAAGAGACTCATAAACACGAAAGAGAAGAAACTCCAAGGCCTAAAATCCCATGACTGCCTTGTGTTGATGACACAGTTGCTCCCAGTAGCTATCAGAGGTATACTGCCCGAGTGGGTGCAGGGGACAATCACAAAGCTATGTTCCTTCCTGAACGCCATTTCGCAGAAGGTCGTCGAACCACCTAAACTGCCTAAGTTGGAGGCTGATGTGGTACAAAGTTTGGTTAGACTCGAGATGATTTTTCCTCCTGCATTCTTTGATATCATGGTTCATCTCACCGTTCACCTTGTCAAGGAGATAGGTATCCTCGGACCAGTGTATCTGCACAACATGTTCCCTTTTGAGAGGTACATGAGTGTCCTCAAGAAGTACGTTCGTAACCGTTCGCGTCCGGAAGGCTGCATTGCCGAGGGCTACGTGACGGAGGAGGTGATAGAGTTTTGTGTTGATTACATGAATGATCTAAATCCTATCGGCGTCCCCATATCACGACACGAGGGGAGGCTACGGGGCAAAGGCACAATAGGAAGGCAAGCAGTTGCATGCAATGATCTTGCTGCATTCAAGCAAGCACATTTCACTGTTCTGAAGCAATCAACCATAGTTGCCCCCTATGTCCTTCAGCACAAGAGTGTCCTACGCCGCGAGTTCACAAGGAAGACAGAGAGTTGGATAACCTTGAAGCACATGGATTCTTTCGGCAGCTGGCTACAGAAGTACATCCTTGAGGAAGGGTCAAACGATGAACTATTGCAACGCTTGGCCCGGGGACCATCACAAGAAATCGTGACATTCAAGGGGTATGAGATCAATGGTTACACATTCTACACCAGATCCCAGGATAACAAGAGCACCAACCAGAACAATGGTGTTCGTATAGACGCCGAAGACAACAGTGGCAGGTTGAACACATATTATGGTTTCATAGAAGAAATATAGGAGCTCGACTATGGACCTCTCAAGGTCCGTCTATATAAGTGCCAATGGGTCAAGCTGACTCCAAATGGTGTGAAGGTCGACAAATACGGCATGACAACTGTGGATCTCACAGAAGTCGGCTATAGGTGCGAACCGTTTGTTCTCGCGAACGATGTGATCTAAGTCTTCTATGTAATGGACATGTCATGCAAGCCTAAAAATCGAAAGGACAAGCAAAAGGTAATGCTGAAGCGACATGTACTTCTCCAAGGCAAACGAAGGATTGTAGGAGTTGAGAACGTCACCGACGAGGAAGAGTATGGTCAGTTCGACGAGCTCCCTCCTTTTACAGTTGATGTTGACATAAACGTCCTGCGTGACAGTGATGTCAATGCTCCTTACATACGTCACGATCATAACGAAGGAACAATTGTAAAGACGAAGACTTAAGATGTAGTGCTTGTATACATTATTCCATATGAAACATTGCTTTTACATTATTCCATATGATCGTGTTGATATGTTGATGTTTAACATTGCCTGTACATATTTTCTACAAACAAAAGAAAACGATGAAGCTCATAGACTCCCCAAAATTTGCGAGGGGAGAGAGAATCCCCAAATTTAGCGATTCTCTCTCCGCTCGCTATCCGGCCAAGGCTGTTGGGCACCCTCATTCGCGTGAGCACAGAAAACGATGAAGCTCATAGACTTATGTATGTACTTGAAGCCCATAGAGCTAGCTTGTAGTTGGATTAAAAAAAAAGAAAGGCCAGCGGGGCTCGAACAGCCAACCTCATGGATGGCCACAAGCCCGCGCTAGCCAGAGGGGAGAGGAGATTTCTTGTTAACCACATTAGGCACGAAACCCTTTTAAGTATCACATGGCGGTACTTTTACAAGCGGTTTGTATTACCAACCGCTTGTAGTCATGGTCTTCTACAAGCGGTTTGCATTTCCAACCACTTGTAATTGGATTTAAAAAAATAGAAAGGCCAGCGGGGCGCGAGTGGGGCTCGAACAGCCAACCTCATGGATGGCCACAAGCCCGCACTCAAGAGCCCGCGCTAGCCAGGGGGGAGAGGAGATTTCTTGTTAACCACATCAGGCACGAAACCCTTTTAAGTATTACGTGGCGGTACTTCTACAAGCGGTTCTTAGTACCAACCGCTTGTACTCGGGGTCCTCTACAAGCGGTTCGTAATACCAACCGCTTGTAGAAATACCTCTACAAGCGGTTTGTATCACCAACCGCTTGGAGTCGGGGTCCACTACAAGCGGTGAAGCCAGCCTATAGTCCATTCTACAAGCGGTTGGTACTACGAACCGCTTGTAGAAGTACCACTACAAGCGGCTGGTACTAAGAACCGCTTGTAGAAGTACCTCTACGAACGGTTGGACTTACGAACCGCTTGTAGAGGTGGATGAGCTATAAATTTTGAAGTCCCCACACTCGCCCGCACCTTCAAATTTTCTAAGTCCCACGCGCCACAGCCCCAACCGTCGCGCGCGCCACAGCAACTCTGTCGACCGCCACCGCGCCGGCGCCCCCCAGCCACCGCCCCGACGCCCCCTAGCCAATCCACCCCGGAGGACCTAGGTAGCTGGCGCAACAACCCCCCTGCTCTCTCTGTTTTCATGCCCGCATGGTGTTCGGTGAAATGCCCACAAGGAGTTTTGTTGATCTGTTGATGTTGGAGTAATGAAATATTGTATATATGTTGGTTCCATTCATGCTTTCTCTGTTGTATATATGTTTGTGTATGTTGTATGTTGGAGTTTTCTTGCTCTCTTGTGGTATGGAGTTTTCATGCTCTCTTGTGGTATGTAAGTTTGACTATATATAAATATTGTATACATGATTTCATGCCCACTTTTATGTTGTATGTATGTTTGACTATATATAAATATTGTATACATGATTTCATGCCCACTTTTATGCTGTATGTATGTTTGAGTATATATAAATATTGTATATATGATTTCATGCCCACTATAGATGGCGACACCACGACGTGGTGACCCGGATTTCGATGACGAGGAAAATATGATGTTCGAGACAATTGCGCTGGGTAGCATCTTAGGCGTCGATGAGGCTATTAACACTGGTACCGGCGAGGATCCTGCTAACGCTGTCGATGAGGCTGCTAACACTAGTACCGGCGAGGATACTTCTAACGCTGCTGGCTACACCGAGGTATCCTCTTAACCACTATAACATGTCCAAGTCTTCTATGTAATTATTCTAACATGTTTTTGTGTATCCAGCCCAGTACATCATCGGCCACCCAGTCCGGAATTAACCGAGGACCAAACAAGAAGCCTTCGACCAAGTATGTGATAACCAAAGTCGGAAATGACGGGAGTCTGCTAGCCCCAGAATCAGTAGTTGGCCCATTCAACAATGCTTGCGGATACCACGTGAGGGACCACGTCCCAATCAGCATCCAGAAATGGGGCGAAGTCCCTGCAGCTACCAAGGAACTGCTCTGGAATGATATGAAGGAAAATTTCACTTTTCCAGAAGGGTACGAACAAAAGGCCAAGGGTTGGGCTTTGAAGAAGATGGCAACTTCCTTTCAGCAATGGAAGTCGTCCCTCACCCGCAAGTACATCGACAAAGGAGAAAGGCCAGACTTCAATCAATTTCCTAAGCTGGCGGATCATTGGGAGGCTTTCGAGGAGTACAAGCTATCCGATGCAGGACAGGCGGCAAGAGAGAAAAACAAGGTGAATGCCCAAAAGAAGAAATACCACCACCATCTCGGCACCGGTGATTACATCAAGGCTGCAAAGAAATGGGACAAGCGGGAAGAGGAACTTCGGCAGCAGGATATTGTACCTGAAACTGATAATTGGGAGCCCCGCCTTCGCAATTGGTTTTTGGGTCACGGGGGCGCACTTGCAGATGACGGTAGCTTGGTGATGACACCGACAGTCCAAGAAGTTGGTCAAAGGATTGCAGAAGCCATCGACCAATCTCGGTCAGGATCCTTGGTGACGGACAGGGAGAATGACGAGCTAACATATGCCCTTCAAAACCCTGAGCACCCGGGACGAACACGAGGTTTCGGGAAGGTACCGTGGAGGCACGGCTTTGCCAAAGACACATGCAGTTATAGGAGCCAGGACAGAAGCAAGAGGAGAGACCAAGCTAGAGTGAGCCGATTGGAGCACGAGCTTAGAGCTACGAAGGCTTCCATCCCTGATTTTGTCGCGCAAAAAGTCTCCGAAGCAATAAGCTAGCTTCAGCTTCCCGCTAGTAATGTCCAGGCGGCGCTGGAATTCGTGATCAGCCCGAACGCGCAAAAGAGCAGTTGCGCATCCGCCGTGGCCCCTGAAGCAGACAACCCGCAGGCCCGCTATCCCGTGGACATCATCAAGGTTCGCCGCCAGTGCGAGCTACACATTGATATGCGTAACCTCTCCTACAAGGTGGCTTACGGCATGGCTTATCCGGTGGAGGCGGGCCAGACGTTCCACTTCAACCAGATACCCTCTGGATACTCGAAGGTCACGGTGGAAGAGGTTGTGGGGGGCTTCGAAGAACTAATGCTGGAGATTGCTGGGGGCGACGACGTGACCAAGCTTGGACAGGCCGTCCATGGCACATTCATCCTCTGGCGCAAAAAGTACATTATATTTCCAGATGGTGTGGAGGTTACATCTCCAGCAATACAGGCCCCGCAGTTTGAGCAAGTTGGAGGAGCAAGCACACCTCCTGTACATCGACAACACACGACTCCTCCGATGTCTCCTGCACGCAATGCTTCCCCGGTGGTCCTGGCCACGACTCCTCCACCTCCCGCTCGACAAAGAAGCCCGACTCCGCCTCCAGCATGTCCCCCGAGGAAGAAGCTCGCTGTTAGAAGGAGGGATCCCGCACCGGCACCTCCTCCCATGAAGTCGGCATCCGACAAACAGATAATGTTAAAGGAACTACCAAAGCGGCCATATGATCTGACTGCGGAGGAGCTATCAAATACCGTAAAGGCCGATGTGGCCAGGCAGCTTGTGTAACACCCCGGCATTTAATATGCCTGAATGCTACCAAATATAAGCTAAACAACATCTAAATACCACAATTAAACATAAATTCCAGCAAAGGCGCACATGCTAAAAACCGAGATTTCGGCAGCACCTCCTTTGTTTTTACATGAATTGAAGGAGCAACAACAGTATAGCAATGTAAGGCAATATGAGAGACAGCTAAAACAGCAATAATTAAAGACTTAACGGCAATATAAGTCTACTTTCCGGCATTTCATGTCTTCAAGAGCCAAACGAACAATAAGACTCTCATAAGCAAAGCTAAACCTTAAAGCAATAATCATCACACGCAATTTATTATCAAACACTAATTGAATGACTTGTGGAATCAACTGAATGAATCTACGTGTGTAAGTGTGACTAGTTCCCTTCCCCGCATGCCGGTCTCATGGTACCTAAAACAACAAGAAAACACAAGCGTGAGTTCAAAACTCAGCAAGCATATTGCAATGGTACAACAAGAACAATTTCACGGCAATAACATCTCACATCATGTAAACCATCTCATTCATGATCACATATCATTATGTATGCAATGCGGTGCTATGCTCATGTCTCCATGGAAACTCATACCGGTATGGTTGAGTACACACCCGTCGGTGTGCACCCTCTCCCCCCTTCCATCCCGAAGATGGAGGGTGCCTACTCCTCGCTTCCGTTCACCGTGGTGAATGGAATCACGATGTAGGACTTGCTCATTGGCTCTCCGGATTAGTCATAACTTTCTCACCGACCTTCCCGGACTAGTTATGACTTTCTCACCGCCCGGGCCATGTAATCATGCCATGTATGCAAATATGCCAACATCATAATTAACTTGTATATTAACACATGGCATCATAACATGATAAACATACTCATCATATCATTGGCAATCATTAAAGCATAGCAAGTGATCATCACATATAATCAATCTCATCTAGTCTCAACTAGCAGCCTACAAATCGCTACCATTACAATACACTTGCCTCAACCACGGGCGACGGATTGGCGAGAAGTAGTAGGCCCTCCCGGGGTCACACCACCTGCACATAGGGACAACACACTCACAATCAAGCCCATAAAACAGTATGCAAACCCTCATCTACCCTGACATTGCCAACTACTCGCAAAACCCGAAAACAGCGGTTCTGTCCCGTCGGGACAGCAACCTTCCAAAAGGCATAACTCGGGTTCTAGGACTCCGAATCAATTAAAAGAGTACATCCTCGTGTAGCTTAGGAAATTTCCCAACCTTTTCTAGGTATAGGGAAAGACTGATTCGGACTCTAAAGTTGTTTAATCTACAAAATACCGTGATCTGTTCCAATCACGTCACAGATTTTAACACGCTCGGTAAAACAGCCATAACTTTCAAACGGCTGGGCAGAATTTAACGTTCTTTATATACACGGAAATATAATGAAATTATCTACAACTTCTTCAACATCCGTACGACCAAATTCTGATTCTAAATTGGCGAAAAACCAAACCCTAGGTTGACTGCTCATGCTGCCCGAAACAGAGAACGTGACCAACTCAAGAATCCATCTAATCTAATCAAATCCAACACCACCAATTGATCTAAAAACTTGATAATCATCCTTAGAACAGTACCTAGCCCAACCCCAAGGAGTCCCATGGCCATACCTTCGCCCGACGCACGAAAACCCAATAGATCTCCTCGCTCCTCGCTCCAACGGATGGATCTTCAAGGTGCAGGGGTGGGGAGGCTACCCTAGGGCAGCAAGGGGTGGAGGAGATGTGGTGGAGAGGTGGGGAGGCAAGGGGTCAAAGGGAGAGGGCACACGGCCACAAGGGAGAGGGGGAGGTGGGTGGGTGGCGGCTAGGGCAAGGAGGGAGGGGAAGGGGGCGCACATAGGAGGGAGGTGGGGCGCATGGCAGCAGGGGGAGCCCCCTTTTTAACAGCCCAAACAGGATTTCTAATACTAAATGGACTCATACTCCATCCCACCAAAGCCCACAACCCTTTCCCCTAGGCCCAAAACTCCCCGGAAAGGCCCAAACTCCCGGAAACGGCCCGGAAACGCTATTAAACCTCCTACCATATGGTTTTAACCTCCAATACCATATTTCATAAAGTTTTTGACCTTAACATTCACATTAAATAATGTCACATCATTCCGTAGTATCACAGCTTGCGCCAGCGAAGCGAAAGCCCAAGGTTCAAATAGATAAAAAAACTGTGAAACACTTTCAGTCATGCGGAACGGCGCCACCGCCTGTGACGACAGACTACGAAAGGACAATAAGAAAGGCTACAGTGAAAAATAAACGGGCTATGTCAGCGGGAAAGAAGAAGATAGTGGAAGATGAGCAGAGTGCTGAACAGTTGAGGGTCCAGGCATTCCTAAACGAGGCGGGACTCGAATCAATAGATCAGGATCTTCCAATGGCACCAACCAGATGGAAGTATGAGTTGGGCAAACCGCTAATTGATTCAAAAGATATAAATGATCTCCCAACCAAGATGCGTCAATTGCATGAATGTTACATGAAAAGGGCATCTAAAGGAGAGAAAATGTTCCTCCTCGTTTCTCAAGATGAGCATTTCTTCCGCGGGAAGAACACAGAAAAATGGCTGGAATTCGAGGACTTGTACCATGTGTACCAAACAGATGCCGTCGACGTGTCCTTCATGTGCTGCTGGTGTCTGTAAGTGTCGATATACTAAGTTTACCATTTGCTTCCTCTCGTACCACAAAATTGGATATCTAATTAACTTAGTTATACCTTTTTATGTAGAATGGAGATACAACGATGTACAAGACTGGGCAAATAGAACGTTGGCTTCATCGACCCACAGGCTGTCAACGAGAAAATCTGGGCATTCGACCCGGCAAAGGCGACAAGTTGAGGCATACATTTTGCATGCATTATTGAAACAGCACTACAAACCGTACATACTTCTGCCCTTCAACTTCAAGTACGTGTTCTCAGAAACCTCTTGTTCTTGTATTACTTAAGACATTGATAGTACGACTAGCTACTTACGCATATGTTGGAATATACGAATAGGTTTCACTGGATCCTTCTAGTCATCGAGCTTGACAACAGTAGGATTATAGTTCATGACTCAAGAAGGAATCCAATCGACAAATACCAATGGTTCATTGACGTCCTGAACAGGACATTTGCAAAGTTCAGGAAGAAGCAGAAAGGAGAATTCAAGAAAGAATTTGAAGTCGTAATAAATACTCAGGTACGTACTACAAAAACAAATATGAAATCAAATGTGTCATATCAGTTCTTCATCTTATGTTCTGAAATTTCTCCCCGTGAAGGTTAAACGCCAGACGGCTGGAAATAACTTATGTGGCTACTACGTGTTCCACTATATTCAAAGTTTTATCCATGGCGATGAGCCGGAACATTATGCCGAGGTTCGTGTATGCGTGTCAATTTGTTTGCTGCAACTTACATTTTAATTAATTGCATGTGATCGCATATTTATATACTTCGCACTTAATCAATTGTCAGCCCAACATCAATGAGCACGTTAACGTGCTCCCGCCTCACCGAGTGCGCGCACTCCAAGAGCTACTCATGAGCTTCATTGTCGACGAGGTTGTATCTCCAAATGGCGAGTTCCACGTAAGGCTTGGTCCTTCGTTGAACACCGCTGAACTTATGACGACATCCATATCGACCAAGGACTTGATTGATGCACGCAAGAAATGAGTTTGATAATCATTTTTTTCATTCAAACTTGTAAACGTCGGTATCGTGTATGTACTTGTCCATTTGTTACACTATTAAGTTCGTTTTTTTTGTGAGAGCTAGCTTGTGAACATGTGTATGAGTGAGCTTGCTTGTGAATATTTGTTACACTATTAAGCATATGTAATATATATTTCATTGCGCTAAAAACTCCTCCACTCATTTTTAAGTTTATGATAAAAAATGATATACAAAAACACTGAAAGAACATATTCTGTAATACATATAATTGAAAACTCTCTCCACAAGCGGTTGGTGATTCCAACCGCTTCTGGAGTGCTTGCTCTCCACAAGCGGTTTGTAATACGAACCGCTTGTGGAGTCCCCCACGTGGCGCCTCCACTGGCCTTCCTGTACACATTACCAACCGCTTCTGGTGCCACAGCACAAACGGTTCGTGCAACCGTTTATGATACTGGACGGGTATCACACGCGGTTGCTTAGAAGCGGTTATAAAACCGCTTCTGAAGGGGGTTACGACCCTCTTGTGGTAGCCGGTTCTGTAGTAGTGAAAAAACAAGCATGTCAAGATAATCACAGTTTAGAAAATTTTGACCGACATGCCCCTGCAGTAATATTTCAAGCACGTGCAATGAGACAGTGAAGCGGAGGAATTGATGAATACAGCTAATAAGTTCACTTTGGGTAACCATGTATCAGGAAATCGTGAAGTGTCAAGTATTTGTAATAGAAAATCCGGATTGAAAGTGCTGAGCCTTCCTAAATAAATACAATATTACTTATCAAGCTGTTCAAATTTCAATAAATTATTGGTGGCCATGAATACTTTTGAAGCCTGGGTTCTTATCTTCTACTCCCCGGTCTTAAAAAGCTGATGTTTTGGACATAGTGATTATCAAACTTTCGAAATTTTTACTATCGATATATTTTTAAATACTTAAATTGAATACATGAAAATTATATGTGTAGACTTGGCTCGAGAAGTACTTTTATAATATTATAATTTTATTGAGTTTTATAAATATATTATAATAAAAAGTAGTGGTCAAAGTTATGTTTTAAAGACCGTATCAATGTTCAAAACGTCATCTTAATTTTCACTACTACAGAAATGGCTTCCAGAAGCGGTTCAAAACCACTTCCAGAAGCGGTTCTACAACCGCTTCTAAGCAACCGCGAGTGATACCCCGAAGGGTATCACAAGCGGTTGCTAGAACCGCTTGTGGTGGTACGAAACCAAGCGATAAAAGACTACCAATAATATCGTGGGAATGGAATTCGAACCCACGACCAGCACTCCATCCTCGTGACCCGCTTCATCCATCTAGCCAACCCACCCCACGCGTGCTCTCTGATAGAATAGGACACACATTCCTTTTATTATTTCTAAAACTGGGTTCTACAAGCGGTTCGTGATACGAACCCCTTCTAAAGCTTTAGAAGCGGTTCGTGTCACTAACCGCTTCTAAAGCCCTACCTTTAGAAGCGGTTCGTGTCACGAACCCCTTCTAAAGCTTTAGAAGCGGTTGGAGACACGAACCGCTTGTAAAGATCTTTAGAAGGGGTTCGTGCCACGAACCCCTTCTAAAGGTGGGGCTTTAGAAGGGGTTCGTGCCACGAACCGCTTCTAGAGATCCCCTCCGGCCTGTTGCCATGAACCGCTTCTGGTGTGAGCATTACAACCGGTTCGCACCAAACCGTTTCTAATAGGCCGCTTGTGATGCCCGGTTTTGTAGTAGTGTTTTAAGACCGGAGGGGTACTTAGTATGAAGTAGTGGCATAGGACTAAATTAGAAATAAATATTTTCCTTGGTCTAGATTTGGGTGTGGCCAGTGAGGGTGGACTGGGCGGCGGCGGCGGCGAAGCCTCAAAGCCAATCTTCCTTTCCTTCTTCACGCACTCTACTTCAAGAGGAAGAAGAGGACGGATGTGGAAGAAGGTAGAGTTAAAGAAGAAGGATGGAAGGTCTTTTTATGCCTTAATGGCGGATGAACAGATAGAGGCCCGACGGAAGTGCGAAGCTTTGATGGGAAAAAAAATGAAGAATGAGACCTTCTCAATGGCGCAAAAACAAAAATTTCCTAAATTTATTTTGAACATTTAGGCCATGTTTGTTTGGACTTTTTCATTAGTTTAAAATTAAGTTAAAAAGTTAAAGCCTACATGGGTGGCTTTTCATCTAAGTTAAAGCCAAAAACCATTAAGAGATTTTTTTTTGGCTTATTGATGATTAGTTCTAGACTAATGCTACTGAAGTTATGATAAAATTACCCATCTCTAACACGTATAAAAATCAATTATTTTTAAACTGTCTAAGCTAGCTAAAAACTGACTTTAAACTATAAGAAAAAAAACTTAAACCTACATAAATAAGACCTTACAAATCAAATTACAGTACAAAGGAGGAGTAGTGGGCCTGTAGCAGGCTCATGTGGTGTACGACAATTTGAAAGGACAATTGCCATGGACGTGTGGGCCTGTGCAGTTTTATCATGGCCCATGTTGCGTTCCACTTTATTTAGTTTGTCTTTATCTGCTATCACGCAAGTAAGAGCATCTCCAACAGCACTCTCCAAATCTCACTCTCCAAAAGCCATATTTGGAGAGTTCTCTAAAAATTTGACTCTCTATATCTCCTTCCTCTCCAACAACACTCTCCATATCACACTCTCTATTTTCTCTCCCCTATATTTTAATCATATTCCATAACCGCCATAACAGCTATTGTAACCACCACGCTGCAACGGTTTTTTTTCAACGGGTAAATTCGAACGGCTATATTTCAATGCGGGGATTTAAAATTCAGAATTTATTGTAACGACAACGCTGCAACGGCTATTTTTTAACGGGTAAATTCGAACGGCTATATTTCAATGCGGGGATTTAAAATTCAGAATTTATTGTAACGACAACGCCGCAAGGGAATTTTTAACGGGTAAATTCGAGCGGCTATCTTTCAATGCGGAATTTAAAATTCGAATTTATTGTAACCATCACGCAACGGCTATTTTTCAACGGGTAAATTGGAGCGGCTATATTTCAATGCTTGAATTTAAAATTCGGAATATATTGTAACGACAACGCTGCAACGACTATTTTTTAACGGGTAAATTCGAACGGCTATCTTTCGATGCGGGAATTTAAAATTCGAAATTCCAACGGCTAAATTCCAACGGCTATATTTCAACGGCTAATTTTTCAACGGGTAAATTCCAACAGCTATATTATTCTTGTCTATATATACATACCCATTTGGTCTTCGAAGTATTGCACGTTTCTTGTTGTTCACTACTAACAATACCGAGATGAGTCGTCGAAATTTAGTATCGGAATGTCTCTCGGAAGATGAGGAGTCTGAGAGAAATGATGAGTACGTATTTCTTTTGACAACAGGATACCTAGCACACATGGAAGATCGGGATGTTAATATTCGACGCCATGGCGGTTCTACTCTGGCCATCAAGTCGTTCATCGCAATAGACAAGAAGGACATGCTAGACTGCTCGAAGACTATTTCTTTGATCCTCCTATCTATGGCCCAACCTTCTTTCAAGCAGTATGGAAGTATTCGTTGTTTATGTGTTCGCATTTTATCTTGATAAATCTGTCATGGTGAACCTTCTTTTGGCGTAGGTTTCGAATGAATCGTTCTTTATTTCTTCGCATATTGCATCTTTGTAGAAGGGCATGATAACTATTTCATTCGGAAGAGGAATTGTCTGGAATTCTTGGGTTATCTTCTTTGCAAAGGTTACCGCTGCCTTTCGGATGCTAGCGTATGGAGTAGCGGCAGATGCTATTGATGATTATGTGAGGATTGGAGAAAGTATCGCTATAGAGAGCTGAGAAGGTTTGTGAAAGCTATTATTGAACTCTTCGGAGATGAGTACTTGAGATCTCCAAATGATAATGACAACGCTAGATTACTTGCAATTGGCGAGGAAAGAGGTTTTAGGGAATGCTAGGGAGCATAGATTGCATGCACTGGAAGTGGAAAAATTTCCCTGCAGCATGGCAAGGCATGTATACTGGTCATGTGCATGAGCCAACAATCATTCTAGAAGCCGTTGCTTCGCAAGATCTTTGGATATGGCATGCTTTTTTGGTTTACCAGGGTCTCACAATGATATTAATGTTCTTCACCGATCCCCTCTCTTCGCAAAGCTAGCCGAAGGGCAAGCACCAGAAGTGAATTATACTGTGAACGGTCACAATTATACAATGGGATACTATCTTGCAGACGGAATATATCCTTCATGGGCAACATTTGTGAAGACAATACCAGCTCCCCAAGGGAATAAGAAAAAACATTTCAGAAGCTCAAGAAGCGGCTAGGAAGGATGTGGAACGAGCATTTGGAGTTTTACAAGCTCGGTTTGCAATTGTTCGTGGACCAGCTCGTTTTTGGTATCAGGAAGCACTAAGAGATATCATGACAGCTTGTATCATCATGCATAACATGATAATTGAAGATGAGCGGGATGAAGGTGCGGTGGACTACAATTACGAAGCAATGGGAGAGAATGTTGCAGTCTCCCATGAAAGAACACCTGAGCTTTCTGAGTTTATTCAAACTCATCAATCCATCAGAAATAGAAAAGCTCACTCTCAGCTCCAAGAAGATCTAGTCGAGCACTTATGGCGCCGTTATGGAGGGATGTAGGCGAGCGCATGATGTAACCATTTTCCCTTCAACTATGATGTACTACTTTTTCCCCTTCAACTATGATGTAGCAGTTCATGCATTTCAACTATGATGTACTAGTTGTTTCCCTTTAACTATGGTGTACCAGTTCATGCATTTCAACTCTGATGTATTCAATTCCCAAGCATTGCAAAATAGTTCAAATGCATATTGATCGTAATAAGGATTTTGCACAACTAAACTTCAAGTCCATCACTAACTCAAGTCTAAGCAAAATAAGGAATTCATCTAGTACAGAACCAGACCTATTACATCAATAATTAGTTCATACATCAATCGGACCTATTACATCTGCGAGCGATGATATCATTCTGCAAGGACAGGTAGTATTGTTGTTGTGGCCCACTCAAGCGACTAGTGTCAACGCTCATAATTCTCTCTTCTTCAACCATTCTCTTCAATTCAAACTCATTTTTTCTTATCTCAATCTTTTCCTTCTCATGAGCAATCTTTTCCTATTCTTGCGCAAATGCTCTTTCGTACCGCTCTTCTTTCTTCTTCTCTTTAATAAGCTCCATTTCTTTCATTTCTTTCCTAAAGTTTTCTAATGCTTCCATGTAGAGTGAACCTGTTGCACCACTCTCAACTGCAGCTTTACCGCGACGGATCCGCTCTTTCTCGGCCTTCCTACCAGTTGGCCTAATGAGCACATCAGCTTCTGCAGTAGCAGCATCTTCATGAATATGACTTGCATTAGAGCTAACAGGGCTGGAACTACCCGGAGATGCATTGGACGATGTTTTTTGCTTTTTCTGAGATAAATGACTGGTCCATTTTGGATGGTGTTGAAGTATATTCCAGCAATGCAAGTATGCAAACAATCGCCCTTCTTCTTCTTGATACAATGATTTAGCATGGACAATCTACATAAGAACATGTACCTTATTAACATGGACAACACATATGCAACGCTATGACCACATATGAGGAGAGCTACACAAAGCAAACCACACTTTTGCAACTGCCTTCCCTGATCAGGTTCAGGATTGAAGGATGGAGGCAAGAATTCTGCCGCTCCAAATAACAAGGAGAATGCACAAGCAAAGATCAGCAGGCTGCAGAAAGAGATATTAGTGCTACAGACTGAGAAAGAGTTCATCAAAAGCTCTTATTTGGAGTGGAATTGCAAAGTACTGGGATGTTGAAAAGCAAATTAATCACATGCAGGAAGAAGTTTCCCACTTCCAAGAGGAGTTCTGTTTCAGCCAAGCAATGGTCAATCCCTATCATATCCAGGATATTCTCTTGACGAGAATGTGAGAAATGATGTCAGTGTTAAGATTGACGATGTGTACTCTATGAAGCGGGAGGAAATTGAATTGCAAGCAATAGTAGATACAATCAAGGAATACTTTCAGAAAGAGACTGATAATTCCGTGGTAGAGGTTGCAGAGAAAAATGATGAACTAGTCAATAAAGTTGTGGATTTGGACCTTATGATTTCATCACAGATTGCTCAGATGGACAGGCTGTGTCTGGAAAACACTGAGCTAGACTTCTGGAGTGAACAACAACAGAGCAAAACTTCTGGAGCGACTATAACTACTACAAGACACAACAGGAAATAAAAAGGAGCCGTTTTTTCAATTAGACGACTACTATAACGACTGTAAAATAGCTCATCCATCTATCTATACCTACACATTTCTATATTCCGGTATGATATTGCTGTAGTTCAGTCATCTATAGCTCATACACATTTCTATAGCTCAGTCATCTATAGCTCATACACATTTCTATAGCCCATACACATTTCTATAGCTCATACACATAGCACCAAATGTTCTAGTGTAGTTTTCTAACTTTTTTAAATCTCCCTTTATTTTCAGAGGCAACCTGCAGTCACCCCTGCCACCCGCAAATTCAGGGACCAATTGTATCAAATCCTGCATTTTGGGAAAGAATTGGTAGTGGTTCATTAGCTACGGATATGTTGTTCTTTGAATTCTACTATCAACAGATCAGTTTTCATACTTATTTCCAACTGTATTATTTGGCTATTAAGAACTGCGTATTACCTGTAAGTTCCTTTCCTCCAACTAACAGAAGTGATAAAGTGATCTGAAAAAAGGAAAACATATAGACAGAGATTAGCTTAATTTGGTGCAAAGCTGCAAAGCTGCATGGTGATTGAGCATTGGTTTGATTGTCTGACGGCTATTGAGCATTGGAAGAGTACAAATTGTACTAACACGGCCGAGATGAGCAGTCGCTACTCCGTTAGGTTCAAAAAAAAAATGCTATTGGTTTACTATTCGATCCAATGAATACCATAAGGTGCTATCTGTTACTAAGAAGGATCTATACACGCAGTGTTAAGGAAGTTGCATGTTGTGAAACAAGTGGGGGCAATCAGAAAATCAATGGGGGAACACATGATAATAGTACAAATTAATTACCAACCCACCGTCTTGCTATAAACAAAACCAATTCAAAAGAGCGCTCCAGACAGCAAGAATCCGTCCAAGTTTTTCCAGATCCTAACAACCCCAACACCCATCACCCAATTACAATCACATACAACCCCAAAACCATTCAACCACATCCCTAAATAAGATCTAAGCAACTAAATCTCCCGGATCCATATCCATTTCAATCCAATCCCAACATAGCCGAAATTAGTTTATTCACCACCCAGATCCCAAAATCCAACCTCCACGGCAATTGATTCTTCAGCCCAATGAACCAAGCAAGAACCACACAAATTAAATTGGCACAAGGTTATAAACGTTAAAAGGGTATCGACTTGACTTACTTTATCAAGATTACCTTTGGGAAGAGCCACAAACTTGGAAAGCAGTGCAGTTCAATTATGATCAAAACCTAAGGAGGCGAATTACATTCAATGAAATTAGTAATAAGTTAGCAATATGAGAGATACTCCAACTTAGCAATAAGATACATCATACTTGAACTTAGCAATAAGATAGAGCATACTTAAATTTAGCAATATGACAGATACTCCCAACTTAGCAATATGAGAGATACTCCCAACTTAGCAATATGGAATAGCATGCTTCAACTTAGCAATATGAGAGATAGATAGCAATATGACAGAACCCCGCAATATGAGAGATAGATAGCAATATGAGAGACCGATAGCAATATGACAGATACATAGCAATATTACCGATAGTTAGCAATATGACAGAACTTCCTACCAGTCGGATCGCTAGCAATATGACAGAACTTAGCAATAGGTAAGGATACTCCATCTTTCAGATCCATTTCATGTGTCCTTTAATTGCGATCAAACCTACTGAACTTCAGAAAATGCGGCATTATTGAAACAAATATCAGGATGATATTAGTTTCATCATATTCAGAAGTCTGATATTAGTTTCACCATATTGCTATCTTAACTTAGCAACAATCAACATGATATCCATATCACCTCCCACTGAACTTCGGAAAATGCGGGATTATTGCAAGCTATTGCAAGGTTTGGCTGAGCTGCTTTCTGCCGACATATATGTTTATACTTGTGATTTGTGCAAGGCTTAAATTCAAGTTCAGTTAGGTAATTAAATTAAATAGGGATAAGAACTTCTGCCCTGATTTTGCAATTGCATTGATGTCAATGATATCTAACATAGGTCAAAATTATGTGTTCTGACTAAAAGACTGTCGAGCAAACTAATCTGTGTAAAAGTGGCTACGTATCTCTGGAGTTCAATTACTGATCTAAGACATGAGACAACATTACTTGCTTAATAAGGGTACTTGTGTTTTGGTCTATGAACGATTCTTGGTCACTTGGAAATTGTGATCAAACATGTTTCATTTATAACGATCTAGAAGGATGATTTGAAGAGTTCATTGCTTCTTTTGCAGGAAATAAATTGCTTCACAAACTTACTAGTTGTTTTCCTAACACATGGAAGAACCAACGGCAGAGCTAGCAAAGACGATACTGTACCAAATCCGAATAATTTGGCGACTCCACGGCGATCGGTGCAAGCTCCACGTCTCTACCGCACCGACGCAAGCGGTGCTCGTGGGGGTGGGGATCTGCGCCGGGTGCCTCGTGGGGCGGATCTCGCCACCAACAAACAGGAGATAGTTACCAACACGGGAGAAGAAGCAACCAAATCTCACCCGGTCTGAGACAATACGATGGCCGATCTGTAGTCGGGTGCCTCGTGGGGAGCCGATGCACGGCGATTGCTCTTGGGGGGTTCAAGATCCGCCGAGGGCTTCTTCGGGGAGGGGCGAAATGAGGAGCTCCGGCTCCGGCTTCGGGTTCGGATGGAGGTCGTGGCAGAGACAGCGTCGCCGCGTCGGCCGATGGGCGAGGAGAAGGAGGGGGCAAAGTCCCTCTGCTCGCGCGAACGAGGCTGCCCAACAGCCTTCGCCGGATAGCGAGCGGAGAGAGAATCGCTAAATTTGGAGATTCTCTCTCCGCTCGCAACTTTTGGGGAAGAGGATGGCGACGCTGTTGGAGGAGGAAGAATGGGCTGACTCGCTAGAAAATAGAGATAGAGAGCTGGATAGGGTGTCTTTTGGAGATGCTCTAAGAATGTCACAATTTGTTTTGTGACATGTACTTGACACTTCCAAATCATGAGGTGAACTTTCTCAAAATGGCCTTATTTACTCCACCCTATCTATCCTGTTTTATAATAATAATAATAATAATTATTATTATTATTATTATTTGCGATTATAAGATAGACGCATTCGCATGCATGCATACCACATGTACACGCGCGTAAGTGCGTTTCTAAGCACATGTCTAAAACTATATCCTTAAAAAATTTCTATTAAGGTGTACTCACGTATACATAAAGACGGACACCAGGATTTAAACTCTGGTGGGTGAGTCGAACGTCCATAGCCCCATCACCCTATCAAGAAATAAGGAAGTAATTGTATTGCTTCATTATTTATGCTCAGCCATTGTAAGAGGTTTGTCTAAAAAAAGGTAAATCCGCAGTTTGTATATTTCCAGCAAAACTCGACCACTTTCCCCATTCTTCACATGTGTTTATGATGGTGAGGCTGGGATAAAGCTCGCTACGGCACTGCGCGAACACCCCAAATCCAGACGTGCCGCGTCGATCTTGTTTTCTTCTCTCCGCCGAAACGGACGAACCCCCCCCCCCCCCCACCCCACCGCTTCAGGTCAAAGCGGCCCCGCGCCCGCGTCGTCGACACAAAACAAAACCGGAGGAACCACGGCACCCACGTGGGCCCGATACCGACAACAGCGCGTCAGTCATCTCGGCCATGTGTGTGTGTGTGACCCTAAATATGCCGCTGCGGCCAGGGACGGATCCATGTGAGCTACGGAGTATGTACCAGTATCTCTAGAAGTTTAAAAAACGTTAGGAGATAACCTATTTAATAGATTAAATTTGTTAATTGAACTAATTTCGATTTTATGGTACGTAGTGAATTGTATGACCTTAAAACTATTTACATCGCATTTTTAGTAAATTTCATATATAAATATTTGATTTATAACATTAAAAAACCATTATATAATGCTATAAAATTATACATGTAAAATAAATATACATACACGCTGAAAGTTTTCTATATCTGGATGCCGTACGGTCTCCAGCCAAAGCGGACAGCCAACGTGCGTCCGGCTGCACCGCACCTCCCAGCTCCCACCGCTTCCGCTGTTCCGCCTCGCGAGCGCATCCAAATCCCACGTTTTCTTCGTGTCGACCGATGGGGCCCATTCCCAACCGCCATTCCGCTCCAGGAGGAGACGCAGACGCTTGCCTTGCCGTCCCATACCAGCTTAAGCCTATAAAGCCGAACCGCGACGACCATCGAGCCGAATGACAGCAAAAAACAACGTGCGTACAGAGAATCGGAGGCTGAGAGATTACCCGTAAAAACGCAAGAAATTCAGTGGCTTGTTGGTGCGCGATGGCAGCGGCGGATTGCGGCAGCCGGCGGAGGTTCACGGTGGCGTGCAACGTTCTCAGCAGGTGCGTCAAGGCCGAGGCGGCCGGGAAGACGGCGGCAGCCCATCCCGCGGCTTCGCCGGCGACGGGGGCATCCACGATGCTTCTCATGCCGGGCGCAGACGTCGTCCCCGACGTCAGAGAGGAGCCCGAGGAGACGCCCGCGGGCGGGGCCGCGCAAGCGCAGGCCCAGCTGACGATCATGTACGGCGGGCGGGTGCTGGTGTTCGACGATTTCCCGGCGGACAGGGCGGCTGAGCTGGTGCGTGTCGCTGCCGGGCAAGACGTGACCGGCGGTGCGTGCGGCGGACTCGCCGACATGCCCGTGGCGAGGAAGGCATCGCTTCAGCGGTTCATGGAGAAGAGGCGGGACAGGCTCGGCGCGCGGGCGCCGTACGCCGGGCGACCGTCATCACCAGCGGCCGCAGCCAAGAAGGGGAAGGAGCAAAAAGACGCGGAGGCCGAGCGTTGGCTCGGGCTCGGGATCGGAGTATGCGCCGCGCAGTGATACGCTTTGTCATCTCAAGGCCGTCGCCGCCGTGGACTGACTTCAAATTTCCTTCTTTCCGTGTGAATAACGTTGCAATTCTTTTTGCCTTTGGCTTCGTATCTTCGATAAAACAAAGCCGAAGAAATCCCTGGAAGGAGACGCTGGCCACCTGTCCAGCCTCCAGAGCTCCGAGCGTGACCTGATCAACGTGGCTCCGGGGGGTTCTGTCGTCACAGGCCGCTGGCCACCTGTCCAGCCTCCAGAGCTCCGAGCGTGACCTGATCAACGTGGCTCCGGGGGTTCTGTCGTCACAGGCCGGATGTCACGCACACGGCGACCCATGCATTTAGCAGGTGAGGAATAGAAAAATCGTACATTGACCGTGCATGCCAAACCTTATCCTACCACAACCGATCACTAGTCATATATGACTAGCCAATTTATTGATGTGTATAGAGAACAACTATAGTTTAAGTTGCAGAAGTTTACAATAGAAATTAGGAAAGCTAGTCGGGCTAGCTTCAAAGTTAAATTACTGTCTCCATCTGAAAAAAAATTTAAACGTTAGATTTCAAAAATAGTGTAACACCCCGGTATTTAGTATGCCTAAAATGTCACCACAAAAGGTAATAGCAACAACCAAATAACTTCTTTAGAAGTAAATTTAAGCAAATACAACAATGATTTAAACAAAATTTCGGCAGCTTGTACTCTTTTTTCCATGGTTTTAAATATCAATAATAGAGTTATAGAAAATTAGTATAATCGAAGACAACAATAACATGGTGAACAGGGATTTCCGCAACAATTCAATCCAAGGATATGAATTTAACCGTCACAAGAGCAAATACGAAATGAATATTTAATGATGACAACCAACACGACAAAAAACAGAATATAGTTCAATAAGTTAAACCATCACAACTATGGAAAGCGTATGGAATTGTCTATTTAAGTGATGCTAAGTGAAGACGTGAATCTAGCCCCCTTTCCCAAATGCCAGACTCAAGGTACCTAAAAAAAAACATCAAATAACAAATTTGAGTTCATCACTCAGCAAAGTTTATTGCAATGGAAACAAAATGATAACAGTTAACATACATACAATCTTCAGGTCACACACCATGGGAAACAATTCATAAAAACTTCTTCATTCATATTCTCATTTATACAATACAATGCATCATGCATACTCACCCTTTGCTTAGCACGTATCGGTATTGCCGAGTGCACACCCGTCGATGTGCACCCTCATTCCCTTTCATCCCGTGGAGGGTGCCTACTCTTACTGACTCGCTCCCATTCAGAACTGTAGATGGGACTACGAAGTAGGTCTTTGGTGTTCACTACGTGTGAACACAGAGACCCGCATCAGAATGGGTCGCCTCTTTCATTATGAATGCACATATGCCATAAACATGAATAAACTTGCATATATACTCATTTTAACAATTGCATAGCCATTTAACGATTCATATTCATCATATCACATGCAAGAACCCGACATGGCAACCTAACATATCACACGGTTAAATTGCAACACTACGAAACTACAAGGCCATCCATGCCACAATCACCACAATACACTTGCCTTTAACCTCTTGAGACGGTGTGGCGAGACGATGATGCCACTCCCGGGGTCACACCACCGGCAAATAGATACAATCCACTCAAAAATAGGCCAACAAATCATTACAAGACTAATAATTACGTCGGCTTCGTGACCCACTCCTAAATCCCGAAAAACAGCAATCTGTCCAAACGGGATAGCAGCCTTCTAACGATCATAACTTGAGTTTTACCACTCCAAATCAAGTAAACGAATACATTTTCTCAAACTACAAGAAATTTCCTATCTTTTTCTAAGTATTCGGAAAATCTAATTCGGCTTCTAAGTTCCTGTAATCTGCAGATGAACACAGACACTACCATTCGCGACACAGATTGGACAGCGCTCGGTAAAATGGCCATAACTTTTATACGATTGAACGAAACTTAGTGATTTCAGTCTTCATTGAAAGATAATTCGATTATCTACAACTTTCACAACAGCTGGTCCCCCCAGAAAATGAATCTAAAATTCTCAAATTTGTGATCTAACAGAGAGGTCTAATCTGTCCTAACGCACAGAATTCCACACGATTTTCAAATCGCCTAATCCTTGATTTCACCCAATTCTACAACCATCAAACCTCTCCTAGACACTCCTAATCACAGCCTATCAAACCACCATGGAACCCGTAAATAACAAAAACATGCCACAAAATAGTACCTTCTCGTAGACGTGAAATCGACGACGATCCGCCTTGCCGACACCCTCCAACCGCAATCCGCTCCGGCGTGGGAGGGAGAGGAGGCCTCGACCACAGTGAGAGGGGGGGCAATGGGGAGGGAGGCGGCTGCTAGGGGGAGTGTAGGGTGCATGGGGAGGTGGGGGAGGGTGTGGGCTAGGGTTAGGATGACCCCTGTAACACCCCGGCATTTAATATGCCCGAATGCTACCAAACATAAGCTAACCAACATCTAAATACCACCATTTATCATAAATTCCAGCAATGATACATATGCTAAAAACCGACATTTCGGCAGCATCTCCTTTGTTTTAACATGCTACGAAGAATCAACAATATTATAGCAATGTAAGGCAATATGAGAGACATCTAAAACAGCAATTATTAAAGACTTAACGGCAAAATAAGTCTAACATCAAGCACTTAATGTCTCCAAGTGTCAAATGAACAAATAAACTCTCAAATAGTAAAGCTAAACATTAAAGCAATGATCATCACACGCAATTTATTATCAAACTAATAGAATGACTTGTGGAATCATTATGGTGAAGCTGCGTGTGGGCATGTGACTATTTTCCTTCCCCGCATGCCGATCTCATGGTACCTAAAACAACAAGAAAACACAAGCGTGAGTTCGAAACTCAGCAAGCATATTGCAATGGACAACAAGAACATCAACATGGCAATAACATCTCCCATCATGTAAATCATCTTATTCGTAAACACTTAACATTGTCATCATCAATATGTATGCGATGTAATGCAATGCTCATGTCTCCTTGGAAACTCATACCGGTATGGTTGAGTACACACCCATCGGTGTGCACCCTCTCCCCCCTTCCATCCCGAAGATGGAGGGTGCCTACTCCTCGCTTCCACAACCTACGGTAGATGGAATCACGATGTAGGACTTACTCTATTGGCTCTCCGGATTAGTCATAACTTTCTCACCGACCTTCCCGGATTAGTTAATGACTTTCTACTCGCCGGGCCATGTAACATGTCATGTATGCAAGCATGCCAACATCATATAAAACTCATATATTAACACATGGCATCATAACATCTTAAACATGCTCATCATATCATAGCAATCATTAAAACATGGCAAGTGGACATATATCATGTAGACAATTCCATCTAATCTCAACATGCAACCTACAACTCGCTATCCATCACAACACACTTGCCTCAACCACGTGCAACAGATTTGGCGGGAAGTAGAGGGCACTCCCGGGGTTGCACCACTTGCACATAGGTATCACACACTCACAATCATAACCACAGAACAGTATGCATACCCTTATCTACCCCGACATTGCCAACGACTCGCAAAACCTAAAAACAGAGGTTCTGTCCCGGCGGGACAGCAGCCTTGCAAAAGGCATAACTGGGGCTCTGGGACTCCGAATCAATTAAACGAGTACATCCTCGCATAGCTTAGGAAATTTCCCAACTTTCTCTAGGTATAAGGAAAGACTGATTCGGCCTCTAAAGTTGTTTAATCTACAGATTACCGAGATCTGTTCCAATCGCGTCACAGATTTTAATACGCTCGGTAAAACAGTCATAACTTTCAAAGGGCTGGGTGGAATTTAACGTTCTTTATATGCACGGAAGGATAATGAAATTATCTACAACTTCTTAAAAGTCCGTAAAGTCAGATTCGAACTCTAAATTGGCGAAAACAGGAACCCTAGGTCGACTGCTCATGCTGTCCCAAAACAGAAACGTGGCAACGTCTAGATCTAACCCAAATTACTCCAATCCAGCACCACCAATTGATCTAAAAACATGATAATCACCCTAAGAACAGTACCTAGATCAACCCCAGGGAACCCCATGATCAAAACTTTGCCTGACGAACGAAAACTCCAATCGATCTCCTCTCCAATCGATCTCCTCGCTCCTCGCTCCTTGCTCCTCGCTCCTCGCTCCTTGGATGGATCCACGAGGATGCAGGGGTGGGGAGGCCACCCTAGGGCAGCAAGGGGGTGGAGGAGAGGTGGTGGGGAGGTGGAGAGGTGGAGAGGGCAAGGGCAAGGGGGCGCACGGCTAGAGGGGTGAGGGGGGAGGAGGCTAGGGCTAGGGGGATTGGTGGGGGCGCACCAATGGGGCTATGGGGCGCAAGGGGGCAGGGAGGGAGCCCTTTTACCAGCCCCCACTCTGAATTCTAGTCCTACAAGGAGTCCTAATCCATCCCACCAAAGCCCACAACCCCGCCTTTAAGGCCCAAAATCCCCCGGGAAGGCCCAAAATCCCGGAAACGGCTCGGAAACGTTATAAACCTCCAAATCCTATGGTTTTAACCTTATTTCCACATCTCATACTGTTTTTGACCAAATCATGCACATTAAATCAGGTTACGACACTCCGTGGTGTCACATTCTTCCCCCCTTCAACAGGATTCGACCTCGAATCCAAACGCACCAACACGCAAACCCAGCAAAACCGGAGATAGCTAGGTTTTCACATCACATACCTGAGGCGAAAAGCTCAGGATACTTCTCGCGCATGCGAGACTCCAGCTCCCAAGTCGCTTTTCTCTCGGTCTGATGTGACCACAATACTTTAACAAACTTGAGCGTTCGGTTCTTCATCACTCGCTCCGAAGTCCCCAGAATTTCCACAGGACGAGACTCGAAGGTGAGGTCCTGCTCAAGCACTAATGGTTCCAACGGAACCACCAACTCCGGATCATGCAAGTATTTCCTCAACATCGAGACATGGAACACATTATGCACACCTTGCATGGATTCCGGTAACTCCAGACGATAGGCCAGCCTACCAACTCGGGCGATGATAGGAAAAGGCCCAACATACCTCGGACTGAGCTTTCCTTTGGTGCCAAAACGAACCACACCCTTGGTGGGAGATACTCGCAAGAGTACGCTATCACCCACCTCAAACTCCAAGTCTCGCCGCCTCACATCAGCATAGCTCTTACATGCGCTTTCTGCTTGCTGCGAGAAGGTTCTGTACCTCCTCCGCCACGCGATCAACGATCTGCTGAACCCAATCCGGTCCAAGAACTGCTCTCGCCTTGCATCCCAACAAAGTGGCGATCTTCACTTCATGCCATACAGTAAATCAGAAGGAGCAGCCCGGATGCTGGAATGATAGTTGTTATTGTAAGCAAACTCCGCAAGAGGCAAATGATCCTCCCAGCTACCTTTCCAAGCAATCACACAGGCCCTGAGCATGTCTTCCAAAGTCTGGATGGTACGCTCAGACTGCCCATCCGTCTGAGGGTGAAAGGCGGTACTAAGGCGAAGCTGCGTACCCAAAGCACTCTGCAAACTCTCCTAGAACTTGGAGACGAACTTCGCATCTCGATCAGAAATAATGGTCTTGGGCACACCATGCAGTCTCACAATCTCCCGCACATAGATAGGAGTCAACTCGCTCGCTGAATTAGTAGTGCGGATAGGAATGAAATGCGCAGACTTGCTGAGACAATCCACCACAACCCAAACATCATCCTTCCCTCGTGGAGAATGAGGTAGACCAACCACGAAATCCATGGAGATGTCATCCCATGGCTACACAGGAATCTCCAATGGTCGCAATGAGGCCGTGGGGCGCTTATGCTCGGCTTTGATCTTCTCGACAGATCCCACAAGACGCCACATACTTGGCAATATCCACTCTCATCCTTTTCCACGAGAAATTCTTCTTCAAGTCCTGTAGACATCTTGGTCTCCCCAGGATGGACCGTGTCTGGGTGCGATGAGCTTCTTTCAGAATGTCTTCTTTCACTTGAGATTTACGTAGCACGCCTGACGTCCCTGAAACCTCAAAGCTCCCGCATCATCAACGGTAAAGTCTCGGACTTGCCGTCCTCAAGCGTTCCTCGCATCTTTGGAGCAAGCGGTCATCTTCTTGTGCCTCCCGCTGCACGCTCGGGAATCGGCCGACTCAAGAATCAATCGAGTTTCAGCTTGCATGGTCCCCGCAGCGGTAGGAGACCCCCAAGCGCTCAAAATCAGCAACAAGACAATCAACAACGAGGGCCTTTGTCTTGCATGAGAGCGTTAGCCACCACATTTGCCTTCCCGGATGATACTAAATAGTAAGGTCATAATCCTTTATCAATTCTAGCCACCTCCTCTGCCTCAAGTTCAAATCTTTACGAGTAAAGATGTACTTGAGGCTCTTGTGATCAGTGAAAATATCACAAGACTCGCCATACATGTAGTGCCTCCATATCTTCAATGCAAACACAACGGCGGCTAGCTCAAGATCATGTGTGGGATAGTTACGCTCATGCTTTTTCATTGTCTCGGCGCATAAGCAATCACCTTGCCCTCTTGCATGAGCACACAACCAAGTCCCAACCGAGAAGCATCGAGAATACACCGTGAAAGCGCTTCCCGGCTCGGGAAGGATAAGAACAGAGGCGATCACTAACTTCTCCTTCAAAGTGCAGAAACTGTGCTCACACTCTGCAGTCCACTGAAATTTCATCCCCTTCTGAGTCAGCTGCGAAAATGGCTTGGCAATGATAGAGAAATCCTGCACAAAACGCCGATAGTAGCCAGCCAACCCAAGGAAACTACGCACCTCTTTGACATTGGAAGGCCTCTTCCAATCCAAAACCGCTGAGACTTTGCTAGGATCTACAGATATGCCCTCTGGATTGATGATGTGGCCAAGAAAACCCACTTCTGAAATCCAGAACTCGCACTTTTTCAGCTTAGCAAAGAACTGGTTCTCCCTCAAGGTGCTCAGCACAAGCCTCAAATGTCGCTCGTGCTCCTCTTCTGATTTAGAGTAAACCAGTGTCGACGATCTGTTTCGCCGGCAATGAGATTTGTGATTCTAGGGGATTTGTGCGGGATCTGAGCTTGATGGTAACACAGGATGCGGGGGCAATCTGTTTTAGACAGGTTCGGGCTCTCTCGGAGGAGATAATACCCTAGTCATGTGTTCTTGGATATATTGTGTGTGTTCTCTCTTTTTCTTGTTTCTCCCTCCTCCCCTTATATACTGGGGGAAGGATACATGATAGATGGGCGCCACCGGGCCCTGAACATGGTGGCCTGGACGACATGTCCCTTGTCCTTATCTGCCTTCACGCTCTACGTCCTGGAGAGGTGGTTATGCTTTCTCCGACCCACGCCTGCCGCCTTGTCGAGTTCCGGCATCCGCGAGTTCTCGCGGTGTCGATCGCATGCTTTGTTCTGGCGGGTTGTTGGGGCGGGCGCGAAGCTTCCTTGAAGGATCGAGGAGTTGTCTTGGGGAGCAAGTCGAAGGTCTCCTCTGGGCCCGTCGTGGTGACAGGCTTTGGGCTTTCTATTCCGCCTATCAGGCCCGGTCAGTGTAGGCCCCTCTTGCGGGACCCCTGTCTCTGACATCCCACAGCAGCCCCCAAGTGCTTTAGGATCGACTTTCCGTCCCTTACCCTGTCATGAGGATTATGCGGGAGAGAGATCATAAAGAACTTGTAGTATGAAGCCACCGTGGTTGGTTAGCTCGTGGCCGAGTGGTACCCGCGCCCGTTTACGGTGCACGGCAACCGGCTTGTCGCTCGGCTGACCCTCATGGGGCATACCTTGGTCTTTTTGGCTCGTGGCCGAGTGGTACCCGCGCCCGTTTACGGTGCACGGCAACCGGCTTGTCGCTCGGCTAACCCTCATGGGGCATACCTTGGTCTTTTTGGCTCGTGGCCGAGTGGTACCCGCGCTTGGATTTACGGTCTTGTGACAGCCGGCTTGTCGCTCGGTGACCCTCATGGGGCATACCTTGGTCTTTTTGGCTCGTGGCGAGTGGTACCAGCGCTTGGATTTACGGTCTTGTGACAGCCGGCTTGTCGCTCGGCTGACCCTCATGGGGCATACCTTGGTCTTTTTGGCTCGTGGCCGGGCGGTACCCGCGCCCGTTTACGGTGCGCGGCAACCGGCTTGTCGCTCGGCTGACCCTCATGGGGCATACCTTGGTCATACAGAGTAATGCCTGTGCCCGCTTACGGCGTCGCTTTAGACCCTCATGGGGCGCATTCTCAAGACCGTGTTGGTTGTAGATCCTCCGCGACACCCAATCGCATTGTGAGACAATGACCAGCAATTGACCCCAAATTATGGGGTGTGCCGTCGGAGGATGTTCGGAAAGTGCCCAGCCCCAAGCTTCCGTGGCGGCCGGCGTTCAGGCCCGTCGTGGGGCGCACTTTATCCCAAACTTTGGACCAGATTTGACACCTGGCCGCGTTTTGCGCGACGCAGCTATTGGCCCGTCATGGGGCGTGCCCTGGATCTGGCCCAGAATTGAACAGGAGGGCCCTCGTTTCTTCCCACCGCGAGGCGGAAATTGGGGCCCATTTCTTATAAGTCGGAAGGACCCTTGTTGGAGCAACGGCCTCCTTGCACCTTCCCCACCACGGCTGCGAAACCTTCAAACCTCCTTTGGCGATTTAGGGTTTCTGGTTTCGCGCCCTTGGCTTGCGGCGGTTCTTCCCACCAGGTCTTCTTCTTCGCAATGTCTTCTTCCTCGTCATCGGAGGGTAGCACCGACCCTGCGGCGGCAGGGTGGGAGACTTCCATCACGACGACGTCCCGCTTGGAGGGGATGGTCGCCGCCGGCGTCCTCCCTCCGCTGGAGTTGATCTCCGCCCGCGCGGTGACCCTTACCCCACACCTCTAGAGAATGAGATTGTGGTGTTTGAGTCCTTCTTCTGGCGGGGATTTAGCATTCCTGGGAGCGCCTTCTTCCGGGGGCTCCTCCACTTCTACGAAATCGAGTTGATCAATTTGAACCCCAACTCGATCCTTCACGTTGCCATATTCGTCCAGCTCTGCGAGGCGTATCTTGGGATACATCCTCATTTGGATTTGTTCCACTCCTTTTTCTTGCTGAAGCCTCACCCGAACCGGGCCGCTCCCAACGTCGTTGGGGGCGCCGGGCTCCAGCTGCGGGAGGGCTCGAAGAAGAAGTATTTTGTCGTTCCTCTCAAGACCTCCCTCAAAGGTTGGAGGCGGGAGTGGTTCTATTGTGCCAATGTTGATCTTTTCCTCACCCCCTTTGCCGGCCGTGCTCCTAAAGCTTCCCGATGCTGGAGCGACGCCCCAGACGGAGGAGGTTTGGCGCAAATTCCCGAGCTTCTGGCATTGATTGACGATCTGAAGAACCGAGGGCTGACGGGTCCCGGGATCGCGATCAGTTTTGTGAAGCGCCGAGTGCAGCCCTTGAAGGAGAGAGTCCATTTGGGGTTCCAATACAACGGGCCTCTGGACCCCACGCGGGAGTCGGACGTGGCCACTGTCGATGGAGGCGGCGGCAAAGACGAGTAGTTGATCTCTTCGTGCCTGGCACAATAATCACCAACAGGGGCTGCCCTCATAAATTTTCGACGGCGAGGCCTCCCCCTCCTGTGAGTGCACTATTCTCTCGAAAGGCTGTTCCATGATTTCTTTGACTGATGTGTGATTCAAACAGGGTGCGATCGTTCCTTTTTCGAGAACGCGTCCTTCCTTTCGATGCTCGGTTGTCGGCCTCTCTCACCGAGACACGCCAGCGCGGCGAGTGGTCGACACCTCGGTCGACGAGCTGCGCCGGAGTCGGCGGAGGAGGTCGCCGTCTGTCGTCGGCCGGCCTTCGACCTCTGGTGCACCGGATCGCAGCGCCGGGCCACACCTTCGTCCCGAGGCAGCCCGCCGCAGCGCTAACTTCCTTCGAGTGGTCTTTGGGTCTCGGATGAGACCTGGGATGAAATTCAAGAAATCCAAAAGGTATTCTTTTGGCGATCCTTGTCTTTTTATTCTGCTGTCTTTGAGGTGTTTCTCTTTTTGCGTCACGGGACTCCTACTACGGACGTCCGGCGAGAGGTCTCTGAAAAGGAGCCCAGCGGAGGCTAGGTCGCCGTTGCTGCCGACTGCCGGGGCGTCGCCACCGGACGCCGGCGGCCCAACGGTCGAACCATCCGGTGGTCCGTCTGCCGACGAGATCGACCCGGCACCGTCTCCCGGAGTGGAGGAAGTGCCTCGAGAGCCACCGCCGCTCGGTCCTCTGCCAAAGCCCCGGCCGGACCGTATGGTGGGAAGGGTTCCGTGAAAGGAATGGAAGAGGACGACGAGATGGAAAGAAGCGGCTCGGACGGAGCTTTATGAGCTCACCGTCGTGTGTAGCACGCTTCGTCAGGGTGAGTTTCTTGTCTTTAATCTGTTGCTCTTGACTTCTCCTCGAGATTACGCCTGCTACTTAGGACATGGGGAGCGCTCGGAGCAAAGATCGCGGTTTTCGGAAGGTGCTCGAAGCTCAAGGAGCGAAGCGATGCAGGACAAGCTCAACGAGATCAGCGCGGACAGGTGGAAAGAGGTCCACGGGCTTCAGGGTGAGTGTATGACGATCCGGGAGGAGAAGATGAAGCTTGAGCATATGCTTGAAGGTGAGATTCTCCCCTGGATTCGGTTTGGGTGTCTTTTTGGATGGTTGGAGAGGATGGTGACACTCGTGTTTGAGAGCGACTCGACCGTTCTGAGCCGAGGCCCGCGGAGGCTTCAGAGAACTCTGGCCTCGAAGCTCGAGTCAGCTTGGAAAGGATGCAGCGGGAGCTGAAGGGTAAATTTATTTGACTTGGGTTGAACATACTTGGCGTCGGGTGTGCTCTTGATGGTCGTTTGACTTTGTTGCAGAGTGCAAGGAGAAGATGGCCGCCGCCGAACAGGGGCGGACTGAACTGCCAGCGTCGCTGCGAGCCGATCCTGCACCTTCGCGCATTGAAGGAGTCACGCCGGGCCAGGGGCGATCTTTGTTCCACTTCTCTCGGAAGGAGCCGACAGGATCAGAGCTTACGCCAAAGAGTCCGCAGCAATGAGTGCGAACCAGGCATTGGCGGTGGTCAAGTCTCATTATCCGAGAGTTGACCTCGAAGCTGTGAAAGAAGGTTTTGCCTGTGATGAAGACAAGGCCAACGCGCTCCTCGAAGAGGTGTCCGGTGCATCGCAGGCCTTGTTGGAGAATCTAGAATTCTGACTTCGATGTGGGCCTTGATGCCGAGTGCTCGCCCTCCTTGTTTGAAATATTGTGTCTTCTTACTTCAATATGATTTGCCTGTATTGTCTTCCGCTGAGTGGTCTTCAGACCTGAATATAGGCCCGTAGCCTTTTGGATCCTGTTGCGCCTTTCCGGGTGAGTTTCAGCCGACTGGTATGGCTTCCAAACGCCAGGGCGTTGGCCCGTGGCTTTCTTGCCCCAGACACGCTTTTCCGAGAGGCTGGCGTGCAGCTCTCGAGCGTCGGGACTTACGTTGTGGCCACCTGGCTGAGTGGTTTAGTCCCCAGGCTTGCATCACTTGCTAGCTCTCCAGCCCCCGGGCCTTTTCGCTTAATTTGGTATAATTAAGCGGGAAGGCCGAATGAGCTTGAACTGCTTACGACACGTGTCTGGTGAAATTCTCCTTGATTTTGTTCAACGTGCTGATCTTCTTCGGTATTCGCACTGCCGCTTTGTTTTTCGCGCCTCGTTGATTGCGAGGCGGCGCATTTGATTGCCTTTGGAGACGCTTCGATTTCCGGGGCTGGGGTGGCTTATAAATAGGGCGTCACCGCTAATGAGCGATCGCCCGTTTCTTCTTGCCTTGTCCTTCTTCTTCCTCTGCCAGTTTCCTTCCATGTCTAATACGGGGAGGTTCGTTGGTCCCTACGCGGCATTGTTTCGCCAGCGATTCTTCGGGATGTTGCACAACTGGGAGGAGGCGGAGTCTTGGGAAGACCTCGACTTTGCCACACTGGAGGCGGAGGAGGAGGAAGGAGCGGCGAGGGACGCCGCCACCGTGGCCACCTTGTTGGAGGCTGCGCCGGGGCTCCACGAGGTGGCCGAGATCATCCTCGAGATGGTTGGTCGCGATCGCCGCGACGACCTTGCCGTCAGGGCCCTCGTCCGGCTTATTCCCCCCTTGTGGGTGGTTGAGGACGAGATTCTGGCGGCTTTGGGTCGCGTGGGTCGCGTCTGACCTCAACGATCTCGCCTCCGGGCCTCCCAATGGCACAAGACTGACACCAAAGAGCAAGAGCAGGAGCACCAAAGAAAGACCAAAGAAGAACACCAAAGAGCACCAGCAGCACCAGTAGTTTTTTTTTTTAGCGCGAGAAAAAGAAAAGAAAAGAAAGTCAGTAATGTAAATTATTAACATTACGGAATGCAATGCGAAATTTTATCCAGTCCGTGCCATCATGCTTAATCTGAGTTTAGCGGTTCCGCCTGATCAACTTATTCTAGTCAGTTGCTCGATGCGACAACAAAGCGGCTGGGGCTCGAGCTTTTGACGGTTAGAAATTCGCGATCAGGCGAATCTCGGTTAGATTCTGGTGCTACGAATTGCAGTCCCCGAGTGGCTAGTGCTTTGTACCCGTTCCGTTGTGCGCGCTGGTGTAAACCGCCGAGGCTTTGTGCTCATCGCGGCTCGTTATTTCCGTGCACTCTATATTGGCACGACCAGGGTTAGGCACCACACCAGTCGGGTAATAACCACTCGGGGCTAGCATTACCGCAGAACTTGAGGAAAATAAGACGGATCACCATTTTACTTAATGTGTAAGAGTGGGATACATAACTCATGCGTAGAAGCGACGGAGTTGTTCGGCGTTCCAAGTATTCGCCAGAACCTCGCCGTCTTCTCGTCTGAGTCGATAAGCACCTGGCCGGATTGTCTTACGCACAATGTACGGACCTTCCCAAATTGGAGAGAGCTTGTGCTCGCTTTTAGTTCCTCCTCAGGACCAGATCTCCTACGAAAAGGTTCTACTCGGCGTTGCGAGAGTGGTAGCGCGAAGTCCCTGGAGGTACTTAGCCGATCGAGGGCGGCAACGTTCGAGCCTCCTCGAGTTGATCAAGCTCCACCATTCGGCTTCCCTCGGACTCGGCCGTTGTAATTCCGAACCCTCGGGGATTCGAATCCGGCTCGGTCGGCGAGAACCGCCTCTGCGCCATAGACCAGGAAAAAGGGGTTTGGCGATCGCTCGGTGGGAGTGGTTACGAGTCCCAGTACCGAAGCGGTAGCTCCTTCACCCATCGAGCAGCGTATGGTTTGAGGCGATCGAAGATCCTGGCCTTGAGGCCTTGGAGGACCAGACCGTTAGCTCGCTCAACCTGCCCATTGCTTCGTGGGTGAGCCACCGAGGCGGCAGATCTTGATCGGCGCCTTCGCACCATTCTTGGAATTCTTCACTCTGAATTGGGTGCCGTTGTCCGTGATGATCCGGTTTGGCACTCGAATCGACCACAATATCTGGAAGAACTCCTTGGCCTTAAGCTGCGGTGATAGTGACGATCGGCTTGGCTTCGATCCACTTGGTGAACTTGTCAATGGCCCACGAAGAGGTAAGCGAAACCGCCTTGAGCCTTCTTGAGCGGGCCCACTAAGTCGAGCCAGAGGCTGCGAAAGGCCAAGAAATGGGTATAGTCTGTAGCTCTGTGCCGGCAAGTGTGTCTGTCTTGCATAGAATTGGCAGCCCTCGCAGGTTCGAACTATCTCCTTGGCATCCGTTACGCCAGTTGGCGGAAGAAACCTGTCGGTAGGCTTTCCCAACCAAGGCGCTTGATGCCGCGTGATGGCCACACATCCCGAATGGATTTCTTGGAGCAGCTCTCTTCCCACTTGTCGAAATGCACCGCTGAGGACACCGAGGCACTTTTCCGGAAGAGCTCGTCGCCCACCACCACGTAGGATTTGGCTTGTCGGGAGACGCGCTGCCAGAGTGGTGGCTTCCGGAGTTTGTCCTTCAGGAGGTAATCAAGGTGCGGGGTAGTCCACCTGGATCGATGAGCGGGACCGGTTCGGGACCCTCGCTTGGCTTTTGCCGTTTTGTAACGGTTGGCTCGTGAAGATCCTGTGCGAAGATATCACTTGGGACATACGCGAGTGGCTCCCATCTTAGCGGCTCGTCTGCCGCCTCATTATTGCGGCGGAGGACATGAACCAGCTCCTGCATCACAAACTTGCCTTCCAATTCTCGGACTTGATGGCGGTATGCCGCCATGTTACGATCCACGCCACGACCACCCTTACGTACTTGATTCACCACCAGCGGGAGTCGCCTCGAACCGCCCGGTAGTCGGATTCAGTGATGTGGCGATCTGAAGCCCATGGATGAGGAGCCTCGTACTCGCGGCATTGTTTGAGGCCGGAAGTGAATCCGAAGGACATACTTCAACTGTCGCCCTTAGGCGAGATAAGGAGGATTCCGCCCTGCTCCCCAAGCATGAGAGATCCGTCGAAGTGCATGACCCAATATTACGGCTCTTCTTCCGTGCAGGAGTGCAGGGATTCGGTCCACTCGGCCGTGAAGTCGACCAAAGCCTGGACTTGACGGCGATGCGCGCGGCTTGAACGAGATGTCGAAAGCTCCAAGCTCGGCTGCCCACTTGGAAATTCTTCCAGTAGCTTCCCGACACGGAGGACCTCTCCCACGGGGAAAGAAGTGACTCACGAAATCGAATGTCCTTGGAAATAATGCTTCACTTCGTGACGAGATCAAAATGGCGTCATGCCAGCCTTCCTCGGATTTGAGGATATCTTGTCTTGGATTCGCCCAGTACTTCGCTAACAAAATAAACTGGGCGTTGCACGCCGTAGCGGTGTCCAGATTCCTCCCGCTCCACAACTATCACGGCACTTACTACATGAGATGTTGCCGCTATGTAGAGCAGAAGAGGTTCACCTGGCGCCGGCGAGACTAAGACTGGGGGAGTGGAGAGGAACACCTTGAGTTCTTCGAAGGCCTGCTGTGCCTCTGCCGTCCAATCAAAGCGATCTTGCTTCTTAAGGAGCTTGAAGAAAGGCATTCCCCGGACTCCCAACCGTGAGATAAACCTGCCAAGCGCTACCATGCATCCGGTGAGCTTTTGGACCTCCTTTTGGCTGGTAGGCGGGGCCATTTTCATGATGGCTCCAATTTTCTCCGGGTTCGGCTCGATCCCACGATGGGAGACGATGAACCCGAGTAGTTTCCCGGAAGAAACTCCGAAAACACATTTCTCGGGGTTTAGCCTCATCTGGAACGCCCTCAGACTTGTGAACGTCTCGGCTAGATCAGAGGTGAGGCTGTCTTCTGCCTCGGTTTTGACCACTATATCATCCACATAAGCTTCCACGTTGCGCCCGAGCTGATGGTGAAAACACCGCTGTATCGCGCGCTGATAAGTTGCGCCAGCATTCTTCAGCCCAAACGGCATGGTGATGTAGCAATATGCTCCGAATGGAGTGATAAACGAAGTCTTCTCGCAGTCTTCCTCTCGAAGCCGAATTTGATGATAGCCTGAATAGGCGTCCAGAAAGCTGAGTAGCCGAGATCCGGCAGTGGAGTCTACCACCTGATCAATACGAGGGAGACCAAAGGGATCTTTCGGACAAGCTTTGTTGAGGTCGGTGTAATCAACACACATGCGCCAGCTTTTATTCTTCTTCTGGACGAGTACAGGGTTCGCCAACCAGTCGGGATGATACACTTCTTTGATGAAACCTGCGGCTAGCAGCTTTGTGATCTCCTCTCTGATGGCTTCTCGACGATCTTGAGCGATCTGTCGTAACCTTTGCTTGACGGGCCTGGCGGATTGGTTTACATTCAATGCGTGCTCGATCACCTCCCTGGGGACCCCGGGCATGTCGGACGGCTTCCAGGCAAAGACGTCTTGGTTTGCCCGCAAAAAGGTGACGAGCGCGTCTTCCTATTCATCCCCGAGCCTTGTCCCGATCGAGACGGCTCGCGCCGGATCGGACGGGTCGAGGAGAATCCTTTTGGTGCCTTCCTCGGGGCCGATCCTGGAGTTCTGCGGCTTGCGGGTAGGGATACTGCCTTCCGGCTTGTCGAAATCTGCCTCTTGACGAATCCTTTCCTGACCCGCCAGCGCCTCCAGAGACTCGGCCATTTCGCAGCTCTCCCTGTCGCAAGAGAAAGACTGCTTAACATCGCCGCGTAGAGTGATAATACCACTCGGACCCGGCATTTTCAGCATCAGATACGCGTAGTGGGGCACCGCCATGAACTTGGCTATTTGGTCTCCCCAAGATGGCGTGATACGCCGCGAAGTCTGCCACCTCGAAGCTAAGGCTCGATCCGGTAGTTGTCCCTTGCGCCGAGCGTGGTGGTAGAGTGATTTGTCCGAGTGGTATCGCCGACGTTCGGGTATCACCCCATGAAAAGGCGACGACCGCGTTTGAGGTCGACCGCGGGATCCCCATATCATCGAAAGTGTCTTCACGAAGAGGGCGTTGAGCCCACTCCCACCGTCAATCAACACCCTTTTGAGCTTGATGCCGTGGACAACCGGCGCCAAGACCAGCGGGTATCTGCCGGGGAATGGGACGCGATCTGGGTGATCCGTGCGGTCCTAAGTTATTGCGACCTCGGACCACCGGACATATCGGGGGTCTCGGCTCTCTTGCCTGAGATGTCGGCGGTGAGCTTTGCTTCCGCTTGGACTCATATCTTGGCCGAACCCCGAATATGTAGTTAAGCTCGAGGTCGACTTCACGATAGTCTTCCTCGGCAGGAGAGGCGGTTTCTTGCGTGGCGTGACCACTCGGACCTTGTCGGCCTGCCTCTTGCTCTCGGGCGAACCTCTTTAGGGTGAAGCGATCCTTGGCGGCATGCCTCCCCTTCGGATGGAAAGGGCGAGGTGAGTTCATAACCTTATCATATCCATCCTCTTTGAGAGCGAGGATGAGTTGGTGCGGCGGCGCCACGGCTCTTCGCCCTTGCGCTTCTTTTCTTTCCGCCGAGGGTTCAGGCCGATTCTTCCTCGTCACGCCCGTTCGCTTGAGCCTCGGAGGCTGAAGCGTAACGGTCCGCTAAAGCGAACAGCTCCGGACCGGCGTGGGTGGCTTAGGACATCTTCTTGATGAGGTCGGGATCGGCCGACTCGCTTTACGGAAGGCAGCTATCTGTCGCATCTGTGACGTCGAGCAGCGCTTTTCTTGTTCATGAAGCGCTTGACGAACTCCGGAGGGATTCGTTCCTCCTTTGGTGTAGCTGGTATAGGTCCCAAGGGTGCACAGGCGCTCGTAAGTGCCTTGGAAATTTGAGATGAGCTGCTCACACAGATCTCCCCAGGAATCTATAGAGTTATTTGGAAGTCCGGTGAGCCATGCTTGGGCAGGCGAGAGGGTAACCGGCAAGTAGTTTGCCATTACTTTCGATCCCCGGCCACATTTGCCGAGCGTATACTTGAAGCCAAGCCTTCGGGTCCCTCTCACCGTCGAACCTAGTGATGCCTTTAGGATTAAATCCATCGAGGCCAAACCACTCGGCGTAGGTGAGGGTAAACGCCTGAACCCCTTCGATGACCCCGCGATACCCGGGAGGTGATCGACGCGGAGGGATCGCGCTTGGCGTGCCAGCGGCCTCGCGGAAGGATGCCGTAGCGCTCATATTAAATCGGCTTGGCGGCGTTGTTCCTCCCTTTCTCGGTCGCGGCGCTGGCGTCGAGATCTGAACGGAGGTCGCGGTGATCTTTGTGTCGCAAGTCGTCTCCATGAGGTAGAACATGATGTGTCTGGCGGGCTTCCCGGACTGGCCATTCTGGCCGCCTGGGTCTCGCCGGACCACGTGGCAGCTCCTTCGCCGGCTAGTCGGTTTGGGCATCTTTGGATAGCTGCCGCCGTCACCATGGCCTTTACTTGGGCCATGATCGGGCAAGCTGGATCATCCGCCCCGACATAGGGTCGTGGTATCCAGGAGTGTCTTGGAGGCGGCGATATTCTGGCGTGAAGTACGAAAAACACCTGGTCCCCATCTTGGCTTGAGAATGTCTTCATTGACAGCCCGGCGCGGTCTCGGAGAAATGCAGCGCCAGCGCGTCAGGCTCGATCCACTCGGCCTCCTTCCAAATCGGCGCGGCGAGGTGTCGAGCGCTGAATCTGCCGCCGAGCCTTCGATTGCACTGAGACTCACGGAAATTCCAGCGACTCTCTAGGCTTTCTTCCGACTCGGCGCCGAGGTGGGTGAGTCTGGAGAAGATAAACCTAGGCGCTCGGGGGTGCCGAGTGGCTTGGCGGTGACAACCCCCACCCTTCGTGCCTCGGCGCCCTCGAGCCCGACTCCGCGGCTGGAACGGGTCTTCGGATCCCCACTCGGTACTTTAGGGTACGAGACAGGGGGACCTTCCGATCGGGCGCGAGGTCGTGACGATGGATCGCCGGAAACCTCACCGTGTAGCGCGTTCCATAGAGAGAGAAAGGTTTCCGAGGTCGTTGGAGATGAAGGTCAGGCTTCCAAAGCGGAAGACTGGCCGGAAGAATATCTTGTGGAGACTTCGCTCGTCGCGACCATCAAGCTTGACGAAGATCTTGACACAAGCCCCCTACTGGCGCGCCAAGCTGCCGACGATCTGTTTCGGCAATGAGATTTGTGATTCTAGGGGATTTGTGCGGGATCTCGAGCTTGATGGTAACACAGGATCTTGAGGGCAATCTGTTTTAGACAGGTTCGGGCTCTCTCGGAGGAGATAATACCCTAGTCCTGTGTTCTTGGATATATTGTGTGTGTTCTCTCTTTTTCTTGTTTCTCCCTCCTCCCCTTATATACTGGGGGAAGGATACATGATAGATGGGCGCCAAGACCCCTGAACATGGTGGCCTGGACGACATGTCCCTTGTCCTTATCTGCCTTCACGCTCTACGTCCTGGAGAGGTGGTTATGCTTTCTCCGACCCACGCCTGCCGCCTTGTCAGGTTCCAGCATCCGCAGGTTCCGCGGTGTCGATCGCATGCTTTGTTCCTGGCGGGTTGTTGGGGCGGGGCGCGAAGCTTCCTTGAAGGATCAGGAGTTGTCTTGGGGAGCAAGTCGAAGGTCTCCTCTGGGCCCGTCGTGGTGCTTCTGGGCTTTGGGCTTTCTATTCCGCCTGTCAGGCCCAGTCGGGTGTAGGCCCCTCTTGCGGGACCCCTGTCTCTGACATCCCACAACCAGAATGTCATCGATGAACACTACCACAAACTCATCAAGATACTTGTGTAGCATACTGTTCATCGCCTCCATAAAGACAGCAGGAGCATTAGTTAGTCCAAAAGACATAACTTTAAATTCATAATGCCCATACCTAGTGGAGAAAGCAGTCTTCTCAATGTCCTGCTCCTCACACGGATCTCGATTGTACCCGATCAAGATCAATCTTGGAGAACACCTTTGCTCCCTTCAGTTGGTCAAACAGATCCTCGATGCGAGGCAAAGGATACTTGTTCTTGACTGTCACTTGATTAAGAGCACGATAATCAATGCACATACGCCAACTCCCATCCTTCTTCAAGACGAAGAGGACGGGTGCTCCCCATGGCGAAACGCTACGCCGAATAAAGCCCTTGGCGAACAGATCCTCCAACTGCTTCTTCAACTCGTCTTGAAAAGGACGAGCCAAGCGGTATGGAGAGATAGAAATAGGTCGAGTGCCAGGAACAAGATCAATACGAAACTCCACATTCCTCACAGGAGGTAAACCAGGCAACTCGTTAGGGAACACATCAACGAACTCCTTCACTACAGGAATCTCCTCAATAGGCCCGAAGAAGATGGCTTTTCGACAAAGCCATGAGGAAACCCAAATGCCTCAAGCGACCGGAAAAGCAGACTAGTCAAAGCAAAGACGGAGCTGGAAGGTATACCACCCTGAAAGGTCAACTCTACCCACGACGGGGCTGCAAGGCAACCGTCTTCCAGCTCTTGAGATCTTGGCACAGATCGATGCAGCCAGTCCATGCCCAAAATGACATCAAAGGGAGCCAACTGGATCACCATAAGATTGGCAAAGAAAACCTCATCATCAATGGCAATGGTGCAACCCAAGCAAACCAAAGAGCTAGCAATCAAACCCCCAGGAGAACTGACTAACACGGACTCAGAAATCTGCTGAACTCCCAACTTAGCTCTACTAGCAAACTCCGTCGACACAAAGGAATAGGATGCTCCGGAATCAAACAGAACAAAGGCATCAACGGAATCCACGAGCAGAGTACCTGAAACCACCTCTGGATGCCCGGCTGACTCGGCGGTCGGCAAAGCGTACACTCCTGGTGGCGCCGAGACAGTGGGAGCCCCGACTCTACCGATGCTCCAACAAGGCTGGGGCGGAGGAGGCAGGCGAGGAGGAGCAGACGGCCGCGGCACCCGACGCTGCCGGTGGCGCCACGCAAAGGGCGGTGAGAAATAGGAGCGACCATCATGTGCACCGATCCTCTAGAAGACGCCCGTTGGAGTGGGAGGAGAAGGCACCGTCTCCCACTTGATGATGCTACCGGGATTCATCCGGCAGACTTCGTCCCATGTGGCCGGGCTTGCCACGATGGTTGCAACTCCCGGTCCAACCACACTCTGAGCACGGTGCTCACCACCGCACTTGAAACACTTCATGCCCTGCCCGGGCACGGGGCGAACAATGGCTCGCGAAGAAGGCAGCCCGGGGCGGCCCCATCTTAGCCACGAGGAGGAGCCTGTCCCCCTTGAACTTCTTGAAGGTGGGTGTTGAGAAGACCCACCTCCTCCACCAAAGGTCCTCTTCGGCCCACTTTGCCGCAGGAACCCTGAACCACCCGGTTTGCTTCTCCGGGAGAGCTCCAACTCGAGCTCCATGCCCTTCGCTGCTCCACCACGGAGGCGAGAAGTCACGAGGACGATCGCCCCCATGACAACTCTGAACTCCTAATTGAGGCCCCTACGGAACCTCCTCGCCTTCTCCCCGTAAATGGTGCCACGGCCACGGCACGAAGCGCACCATTTGTTGAACTCCACCTCATACTCGCCACCGACCTCTTTCCTGGGAAAGAGTCGTGAGTATGCTCCATCCTCTCAAGAAAAGACTCGGGTAGAACTTGGCTCGAAGCGAGCCACAAAGTCCTCCCAGTGATGGACCAAGATCGGGGCTCTAGCGGCCAGAACCCCTTCCCACCAGATATCAGCTTGGCCTTTGGTGAAAGGCCACAAAGCGAGCCCTACGGACCGAGGTCAACTCTAGGACCTCAAGCGCCTCTCCATGTACCGCAGCCAATCTGCAGATCAGATCGGCGTGCCGCTCAGTCAAAAGTGTCAAGACGGAGGGACATCCACTCCCGGAGACTCATCCTCGGCTGTGGCGCGGCAGGGGCAACAAGCTGGGGCCACTGCAGGGGAGGCACAACAGAGGGCTGCCCGCAATCGCTGGGTGCAGCTCTGAATCTCCCTCTGCAGAGCTGAACTAAATCATCATTGGCGGCGGGCACCCCTTCTCGGCTATCTGGTGGAAGCTCCTCCTGAGCTGGCCCACGAGAATTGAGCGAAACGCTACCATCAGCAACAGACTCCGCCACTCCCTGGGAGCCTCGCCCCTAACCTCCACGGCCACGGCGTCCACGGCCTCTACCCCTCGGCATGGCTGCTTCAGACAGACAACCATCCAAACACAAAAACATAAACACAACATCACACAACCAAGAACATAGATCAAACATCATCATAGACATATTCTTTATCATATAATCAAGCGCGATGCAATGATGAACCAAAACCCCATCCTACTGTGCAACCAAGTGTGTCAAATTTTAGATTAGATATACCACTTTTGCAAGTTTTAATGTTGCTATCCTATAACAAAGTTTTAGTTAGAACCTAAGCCATGTTTCTAAGTTATTCCACATCATATTTTAGTTGCAACTTAAGGTATGACACTAAAAATACATATTCCAAGGACCTACAGCCCGCTCTGATACCAACTGTAACACCCCGGCATTTAATATGCCCGAATGCTACCAAACATAAGCTAACCAACATCTAAATACCACCATTTATCATAAATTCCAGCAAGGATACATATGCTAAAAACGACATTTCAGCAGCATCTCCTTTGTTTTAACATGCTACGAAGAATCAACAATATTATAGCAATGTAAGGCAATATGAGAGACATCTAAAACAGCAATTATTAAAGACTTAACGGCAAAATAAGTCTAACATCAAGCACTTAATGTCTCCAAGTGTCAAATGAACAAATAAACTCTCAAATAGTAAAGCTAAACATTAAAGCAATGATCATCACACGCAATTTATTATCAAATTAATAGAATGACTTGTGGAATCATTATGGTGAAGCTGCGTGTGGGCGTGTGACTATTTTCCTTCCCCGCATGCCGATCTCATGGTACCTAAAACAACAAGAAAACACAAACGTGAGTTCGAAACTCAGCAAGCATATTGCAATGGACAACAAGAACATCAACATGGCAATAACATCTCCCATCATGTAAATCATCTTATTCGTAAACACTTAACATTGTCATCATCAATATGTATGCGATGTAATGCAATGCTCATGTCTCCTTGGAAACTCATACCGGTATGGTTGAGTACACACCCGTCGGTGTGCACCCTCTCCCCCCTTCCATCCCGAAGATGGAGGGTGCCTACTCCTCGCTTCCACAACCCATGGTAGATGGAATCATGATGTAGGACTTACTCTATTGGCTCTCCGGATTAGTCATAACTTTCTCACCGACCTTCCCGGATTAGTTAATGACTTTCTCACCGCCCGGGCCATGTAACATGTCATGTATGCAAGCATGCCAACATCATATAAAACTCATATATTAACACATGGCAACATAACATCTTAAACATGCTCATCATATCATAGCAATCATTAAAACATGGCAAGTGGACATATATCATGTAGACAATTCCATCTAATCTCAACATGCAACCTACAACTCGCTATCCATCACAACACACTTGCCTCAACCACGTGCAACGGATTTGGCGGGAAGTAGAGGGCACTCCCGGGGTTGCACCACCTGCACATAGGTATCACACACTCACAATCATAACCACAGAACAGTACGCATACCCTCATCTACCCCGACATTGCCAACGACTTGCAAAACCTAAAAACAGAGGTTCTGTCCCGGCGGGACAGCAGCCTTGCAAAAGGCATAACTTGGGCTCTGGGACTCCGAATCAATTAAACGAGTACATCCTCGCGTAGCTTAGGAAATTTCCCAACTTTCTCTAGGTATAAGGAAAGACTGATTCGGCCTCTAAAGTTGTTTAATCTACAGATTACCGAGATCTGTTCCAATCGCGTCACAGATTTTAATACGCTCGGTAAAACAGTCATAACTTTGAAACGACTGGGCGGAATTTAACGTTCTTTATATGCACGGAAATATAATGAAATTATCTACAACTTCTTAAAAGTCCGTACAGTCAGATTCGAACTCTAAATTGGCGAAAACAGGAACCCTAGGTCGATTGCTCATGCTGTCCCAAAACAGAAATATGGCAACGTCTAGATCTAACCCAAATTACTCCAATCCAGCACCACCAATTGATATAAAACTTGATAATCACCATAAGAACAGTACCTAGATCAACCCCAGGGAACCCCATGATCAAACCTTTGCCCGACGAACGAAAACTCCAATCGATCTCCTCGCTCCTCGCTCCTCGCTCCTCACTCCTTGGATGGATCCACGAGGATGCAGGGTTGGGGAGGCCACCCTAGGGCAGCAAGGGGGTGGAGGAGAGGTGGTGGGGAGGTGGAGAGGTGGAGAGGGCAAGGGGGCGCACTGCTAGAGGGGGGAGGGGGGGAGGTGGCTAGGGCTAGGGGGATTGGTGGGGGCGCACCAATGGGGCTATGGGGCGCAAGGGGGCAGGGAGGGAGCCCTTTTACCAGCCCCCACTCTGAATCCTAGTCCTACAAGGAGTCCTAATCCATCCCACCAAAGCCCACAACCCCCCCTTTAAGGCCCAAAATCACCCGGGAAGGCCCAAAATCCCGGAAACGGCCCGGAAACGTTATAAACCTCCAAATCCTATGGTTTTAACCTTATTTCGACATCTCATACTGTTTTTGACCAAATCATGCACATTAAATCAGGTTACGACACTCCGTGGTGTCACAACCCCCCCAAAGGCCCAAAAGGACACCCCGAGGCCCGGATTGACTCCCTTTAGCCCAAAATCCTCTACTGGGACCTCATAAAGCCCAACAAAAGAAATACAACCTTATTCTCCCCTAAAAATTTCATAATTTACCTCTAAAGTTTTCCTGGAATGTTACAAATAGCACTTAATTGACAAATCTAACTTTGATTATAACATTAATTTCTGATTAGTAATAATGTGTCCAAGCTCTACAAAGGATTAAAAGTGCTCCTTAATTAAAAATATGCACGCGGAGCAAATAATCTTGTGTTCATACCAAAGGGAACAAACCAAAGCATCATTGTGAGGTATGGTAGAAAAAGCTACCTTGCAGACATGATTGCTAATTTTCATTTAATTCATTTTTTTCAACTTTAGTTATTTAGAGATTTTACTTTGGAGTTCCTATAGAAATGAAACTACTAATTTTATTATAATTTTGGGTTGTAATTGTCATAACATTTATTTTTCACTTTTAGGTTGAAAATCATAAACATACCCAATTGCTAATTTTCAACTAATTTTTATTCCAGTTTGAGTTATTTAGTGATTTTACTTTGGAGTTTGTAAGACATAATTTTTATTCTGAATTTCAAGTATTTAGGTTTTTTATTTTTAAGTTTGTATGTCAATCTAATGGATAATTTTATTTTAATATTTATTTTGAATTTATTTACTTTCTACTGCACCAGATAAGGACTTTCTTTTAGCCTAAGCCATTATAACTTGTGACACCCAAATTTTATTTTGAATTTTAATTCTAAACAACAAATTATATTTTAGTTTTTAATATATATTTAATATTTATAAATTGAACAAAAGTTTACATTAATTTTCCTCTCATGTTTATTCCAAATTTACATATTTTTTTGGATTTTATATCATACGGTGTTTGATGTTTTTTAGGTTTACAATGGAATTTGTATACAAAGATAATTGCTAAGTTTTATTTTTTTATTTATTCAGATTTTTAGCTATTTAGGAATTTTAATTTTGAATTTGTATGGAAATCAAATGGATATTTTTTATTTTTTATTCCGAATTTTGCTTTTATGATGGAATTCGTATAAAAATCTAATTGTTAGGTTTCATTTATTTTTTATTCCAAATTTTAGGTTTTATTTAGGAATCCATACATCAATACAATTGTTAATTTTGATTTATTTTTTCTAATAAAATTTAGCTTTTTAGGGATTTTAAGTTGGAATTTTTATGGAAATGAGAATTGTAATTTTCTATTACTTTTCATTTTGAATTTCAGTTTTACATTGAAATTTGTGTACAATTCAAAGGGGTATTCACACAGGTGACACTCTTTAAAATTCGCATTTCAGTACTTGACACTCTGGCCCACAGTCATACACACAGATGACCCCACATGTCATACACACAGCCAGAAAAGCACACGAATTGAGTGTCGTGTGACGAATTTTCCCCAATTCAAACTACTAGTTTTTATTTAATTTTTATTCTGAATTTCATATCTTATGCGATTTTACTTTGAATTTAGTATGTAAATCAACTTGCTAATTTTTTTTTTTTTTGGAAATTTGAGTTAGTTTTTGCTATACTTGACATTAACTCTTTCTTTTGATCTAAGTTGTTATAACCCGAGTCCACAACATATATGGCTAGCTATTTTTTTATTAACATGAAAATTTTCTCAAAGTTCTTAATTTTTACAGGTACAAATACATAGATAGATTGTGTTGGTGGTCAATTTGCAATTACTAATTATTAGTGAGATAACTACAAAAAGTTTACGAGTAGTAAACATACCTTTTGGGTAGTCCTCTTTATTGAACATCAGGGAGGTCCCTGACCACTTGGGGGTAGACTGGTCGATAGGGTGGGTCGCAATTCTATTCACCTCTCTCCTGGTGTAACATCCTAATTTGTACTTTTCTTGCATGTATTGTTTCTTTTCAATTTTTGAGAATTTTTAGAATTTATTTGGATTTAATAAGAATTAATTTGAATTAAGCCTTTTATTTGGGTTATTAAATATTTGAAAATTTCAAATAAATTTTTTGTTGGAAAAATTTATTTTATTTTAAAATGTCTCAAAATATTTTTTAGAATTTTTTTGGAATTTTTCGGGTGTTTTTGCTATTTACATTGGCTTAATTGATTTTTTGGAATTATTTTAATTACAAAAAGGTTGGAAAATCGTTTAAATAGTGCTTGGGACGAAACCCAACCCGGCTCAGCCCAAAAGCCCATCCTGCTCAGCCCAGTCGCAGCCCAAACCCCTCAAACCCTAAATCGTTCAGATCTGCGTCGTTGGTCTTGGATCGCGTGGTTGCGATTGCACCGCGTGGCTGATGCGTCATGGCCATCGGATATTCCCATGTGGACGCCCAGGATTTCACCATGTCACCTCTCCGTGTTGTCACTGAACTCCACCGTCGTATCTTAATCAGTCTCTGTAGGATCGATATATACGAATATAGCAATCAGAGGGGGGTGAATGATTGCACGGAAAATAAAATCAAATTTTTGATCTACTGGAAAAACACCCTATCTCGGATTCAAATAATTGCTTCGTATTCAACAAAAACAGATTAGATACATTTAGTAAATCGCGAATTCCCAGTGATCCAACCGTCGGATTGATCTGAAGTTTGAACACAAGAAATTAGATTCCAATACGAATCTAACAGAAAAAGAATCAGCTCGATCGAACTTACGGATCAAAAGTTATGAACCTCGCAAGCTTGCTGTGATAGAATATGACAAGAATTGATCTAACATCAATTTCGTGATTAAACAAAATCTTCTAAAATTAACCAACAAAACTTTGTGGAACTCTAAATCAAGTTCCTAGAAAGGTTTTGGATGGATCAAATCAAGACGGAACTCAAAGAATCAAAGTAGACAAGGAACCAATCTAGAACCAGAACAGATAAGCAAACGAACTCTCAAAGCCGAGATTACTGTAGCAACGGGTGCACTACAGCTTCGAGATTACTGTAGCACATAGAGGATCTTGAAGGAATTGATCTTTATTTCTTTTTGTCTAAAATACTCCCATCAAAAGAGTACAAATCCTAAAGCCTAGCTCTTGGCAAAAATGCCTTGGCTCTGCGCTCTGCTCAATATGTAAACATGGGACACCTCCCCCTATTTATAATTAGCAATCCTAACAGAGTACGCATGCATGTCCACTTGGTCCATGTAGGCTCCCGGATCGGCTATCCGGAATCCCCTGTGTATTTCTGTACTAGTCCCAGATCAGTAGCTAGTACACACAGTCAAAAGTGATGAATCCACAACCATATCACGAATACATATAATTAAATAAGAATAATACCGAATAAAAGCAAAAACCTTATGGTCAAGGTTTACCATTACGGCCTGAACAGGCGGAACAACTTGAACAACTGCAGCGGAAGACGAAAACACCAAAGCGACCCATCCAAATGCCCACGGGCAATCGAGTGGGGAGCGCGCCCTAGTCATTGGAATTCCTTGACAGCTTCTTTCACTTCTGAGATATGATTAGAATGTAGCACGTGAGTACATGAAGTACTCAGCAAGTCTGGGAAATTATGCACAATGTAGGCTATCCAAAAATGGCTTAATATGGTTCTTTTGCATAAAGCCAAGTTTCATCAAATCATACTTGTTAATAATTTTCACAAAGCATATTTGAGCAATTCTTTTTAATAATTGAATTATGTAATATTGTAGTGAAGGTTCTAACCACCACTCACTAATATACAGGCTCTATCCGCCACATCACAACAAAATTAGGGTTCAATCCAATCACATGGCTCTATCTGCCACAGTTCATAAAATCAGGTTCCTTCCACCTACCTGGCTTTAGCCGCTAGAAGCACACCTGAGAGTTCTAACCGCTCCCGGATCCCAAAACAAAACATTGTTTAGTTTGAAACCAAAAACCAAAGTCTACCAATATGAAAGCATTCAGCAAGCTTTGCCTTTGACCATAGGCACGGCTATTCGAATAGTTTTAACTCTGCAGAGGTGTACAACTTTACCCACAAGACATGATATTCCCTTAGTGCCATGTACAATTAACACACTTCCTTAGGTGTGCCGGCAGGGATATCATGACAAGGCCGTTACAATGTATCTACCTAACTAGACCCACGCGCTGAGGTTTCACCGCTGTTAGGGTTCCGTCCGCCTAGTACATAAGCCCCCTCTTGCGCCGTGTGAGAAAAACAACAACAACAACAATGCCTCCTTCCGGCTCTCACATTCCACCGAGTGGTGAGTCTAAGTCAGGTTTCTACAAATTAGTTAGTCAGGTCGTGCCCACTTTGACATGTGGTTGTACGGTTATGCTTAGAATGGAGACAGTCATAAGCGTTGGTCCTTAATTGACTTGGGGCGGTACTTGCGCAATGAAAGCTAGCACTCCTTCCGCGCCCACCAGACAAACCATTCCGCCCCAGTCCAAAACCATTTTTCATTTTATTTTTATTTTGCAAACCATTGGCAATACTCCTTGCCTATAACTTCCAATACAAGTTTTCAAGGGATAATTGAAATTCCCACCCATAGGTGAATATTGACCGTTTGCGAGTTTAAGCATTTCTACCGTACTATTCTATTCCACCAATAGTTTATTTTATAAAAGGTAAGTTGTAGGGTTTGGTTACAATCCTTATAATCAAGTCTGTAACATCCAATAACCTTTAAATTGTCATACTCTTACAATCATATGAATAATCCAATCCAATATAGTACCCACAAGTAGGAAGTATATCCTGGTACTATTATAATTCCAAAATCATACCAAGCTACTATCATCATTGTATATGAAACAATCTCCCCAAAATATAATTCTCATTATCGATTACCCATCATCCATACATTGATTAATTTTGTAATCTACTTGATCTACCACGAATAATTCACAATCTCATCCCCAAGCATCTTTTAACAAAGACTCCCGAAACCAAGACTTTATTAATTCAGCGACTATAATGATCTTCATACATAGTGACATCCGATTGACTTAAACAAATCACTCATAATACACATGATTCATGAATCCACATAAATGGTTATCGCGAGACCATATTTCACCAAAATCATCCACTAAACCACCGAGAATACTTCACAACATCACCTTTAAACCTCTAGAATATAATCCACCGATAATACTTCATAATAGCATATATTTAATCCTTCACATCATCACCTCTAAATCATCTACTTTAATCCACTAAGAATACGGAATATTATCATTTACTAAACCACCAAATATTCTGGATCATTCACAATTCTCCATAAATGATTATCACATATCTATATTTCCACAATCATCTATTTCTTAATCGATCAGTTAGTAATAATTCCCCAACAAGCACTAATAATCCAACTAACTCTAATTCTCATTCGACACTATTTTATCAACCTAAGAAATCCAATTCAACATATTATTTACTTATACTGACCTATTTAATCCAACAAGAATACTTCACAATACCATACATCTTCCAAAATTTCCCCAATCCATTATAATGTGAACTAATATAATAATCCAACTTCACAATATTTCAATCGTCAACGTTCATAGATCCACTTCATAATTTACAGTCTCCATCAACACTAATATTCATGTAATCTCCAATCAAATTGGGTTCTAGCTTCAATCCACGTTCTATACTAATATGTTACATCCAAACTGTCTTCCAAACATTAATTTCTCTAATAACAGAATATTTTTCCAAAAACACTTATATTGGTGGATTACTACACTAGGGCGACAAGGGGTTAGGGATAACAATGTCAAGGAGGTAGGAACAACAGGTATAACTAATAATTTAACGTTAACATCATTCTTTTAATATAAATAGCAATGCAATTTATAAAACAGTGGTAAAACAGTTGTAAATTGTAGGATCAACATGCGTTAAGGAGACTTGCCTCGGTCACAGCGAGAAGGTTGAACTCTTTGAAGCCCGGCGGCGGGGTCGGCGGACTCGGCGGAATCGTCGACTACGCGTAAAACGGGGCAATAAATAAATAAAATCCAAAAATTACAAAAGTAGTACTGGCAGGTAGATCTTGATTTTAGATGAATTTAGAAATTTGAACGGAGTAAATCGGAGTTCGGACGCAAAAGTTATGAGCTTCCGAAGTTGGAAATTGCTGGAAAATCATGAAAAAAGAAAAGGTACTGTTTGCTACAGTAACACGCGAAAATTTTGTTCCGACAAGAACCAAAACTACAGAGCCCCCCTTTTCTTCCAAAAAAACGGATTTTTGCCCCATTTTCGCATGGATTTGGACCAAATAAAATCATGGATTCTCTAGATAACATCCTTAGGGACTCATAGGAGGAAGGAATTGGATTGATTCTCACCGGAGACGACGAATTTTGCGACGAATGGCGTTCCGGCCGAACCGACAAAAACACGAAATCCGCCTCCAAAACTTGAGGGATCCTAAAATTGATTGAAATGTTAGATTCTAGACTTCCTCACGGTCACAAGGAACCAAGTGGCATGAAGAATGGCTCACCGGAGAAGGATCTACAAGCACGAACTCGAAGAACACCGAAAAATGGTGGAGTAGAGGGAAAGGGGAGCACACTCCCGGAAAGGGGACTCTTATACGGAGTGAATGGAGGTGGTGGTGCGACGTTTGGACGAGAAACGGATGAGTTAATGACATTTGAACGATTTTCGGTATTTCTTGAATGGGGCCGTTTCCGGCGAGATTAGTGGCTAATCAAGGTGGGGAATGGCAAAAGCTCGCCGTTGCGGATCCAATGCAACCGACCGTTCGCTTTTTGTAGTTGAATTGAGGGAGTTATGAGCATTGGAAGCTTGCCCTAGCCATGAATGCACTTGGAGCTTTCTCTGTTACGTTGAGTTGGCTGGAGGTTGAAGAAGGCTACTATTCCCTTGCCACGTGGCAAGCCACCATTGGTCCTCCTTTACGCAAACAAGTCGCCCTAGAGGAAAAATAAGGAAAAATGGCCTAAAAATTCCGGAAAAATTCCTAGAGCCATTTTAGAATATTGGGGACCCAATAAAATTCGTTCCGCTGAATTTGGACGATTTTTGTGGAATTGAATATTCGGGCGCGGATCGTAGGCATTAAACAAAAGCCGCGCGAGATAAAATAGGAACGGAGGTCCAAAAATCCGGGGAATGATTCCTAAAATCATTTTGGAATATTTGGAACACAATTGAAGTGGTTTTGGGATTTTTGGAGCATTTTTCAACTCGGGTGAAATTTCTGCATCTTGAAATCGAAAATTCGATTTTTCGACCGGAAGGGAATTAAACCCCGATTTTGGATAGGAAGGGATGCCAGGTTAATATAAACACCAAGGAAAATCCAAATTTTGAATTTAATTTATTTAAATTAGATTTTTCTCCAGAAAGCAAAACTGAGGATGTTACAGTCCAACATGGCCCAGTACATGAAAGCTACCCCAAACAATTACAATTCTGCATGCGTATGGCTCACCTGCCAAACTCACGTGACTGACTAGACTTCATGTGCATTGTTCTCTAGCCCGAACATCCCGCATGACATCCTTGACCACCAAGACCTCGATTCCTCTATAATCTAGTTCTGAACCTCAGTTCCTCCATGAACCTAGTTCCGGTCCCGTCATCGACCATGTTCGCCCTCGAGCAACACCTGCACATGAACAAAACACAAAACAATTCCGAGCCCAAGTCTGCGACTTGACTTAATATTAGTCCATGCAAATACTCACACGAGCATTGCATAAAAATCAACTCAGTTTCAAAATTGCAAAAACCTATCCCGAGCACATCACGTTCACGGCGGACCAAATCCTTGGTCCAGCGCACACAGGGACTAAACCCTAGAATTTACCGTTCATGCTGGACCGAAACATTGGTCCGACGCAATCCACGGCGGACCAAAAACTTGGTTCGGCGTACACGTCAGACTCTCGGTTAAATGAAGAATTTGGTTCAACGAAAAAGCCACAAACTCAAGTTCACGGCGGACCAAAAAGTTGGTCCGGCGTACATGTAAAACCTTCTGTTTCTCGAAGATTTGGTCCAGCAAAAACCACGTTCACAGCGAACCAAAAATATTAGTCCAGCACACACAAGGAAACCAAACCTCAAAACCCTGTTCATGATGGACCAAAACATTTGGTCCGGCGTACATGTAAAAACCTAGTCCGGCGCATATACAAAAACAACCTCAAAGCGCCGTTCATGACAAACCAAAAACTCTGGTCCGGCGTACATGTAAAACTTACTGTTTTTCAAGAAACTTGGTCCGGGCAAAACACCCAAAGCCACGTTCACAACAGACTGAAAATTTGGTCCGGCGCATGTGCGAAAACACACATCAAAACGCCGTTCACAACGGACCAAAATATTTGGTCCAGCGTACATGTAAAACTTACTGTTTGTTGACAATTTGGACCGGCGTAAAGCAGAAGGTCTCTGTATCTTGAAGGCACTTATCCATGCTATCACAAGCATATCAAATGATCAAATTGAACAAAACAAGCATAAGCACATTTTGCAAATTCAATTATAAGCCAATTTTTCAACACATGATTTCACAATCTCCCCCTTGATGAAAACATTGGCAACATCACTTAGAATTGATGGTTGGCATTCACTTCACAGGAAAACCTTTTTGAAAAAACTTTTTGAGATCAACAGGTTTGAAAATAAAAAGGCCAAATCTCCCCCTTTGACAAAAATGCAAAGTGAAAAACTTTCTGTCGACGATTGGGGAATAGGCCCCCGCCGAGCTTACTTGTTGGTGGAGGGACCAACTGTGACCCCTTCTTGCGTGAGGGATTACTCAAGGAACGGATCACCAGATCTCAACGAGCGTGGACACAGCAGTTTACCCTGGTTCGGGCCTCTCAGGGAAGAGATAATAGCCCTACTCCAGCTCTTGTATACTCTTGCAAAGTGTCTGAGTGTATGACTCTTGTCTTACAATCGGTGTCTGCTGTTGTTGTTGTTGTTGCTGTTGTGTGTCCCCCTCACGATGGGGACCCTTTTATAGCTTACAAAGGATCGAACTCCACGACCCCACTACCCGCACGTTTGGACCTCGTCCAAACGTGGCAACTGGTGGATCCTATCTTTCCGCCACGCTCCCACGGGAAACGTAACGGGCCAACGGAAGTTACGCTCGGGTGGTTATTCCCACCGACCCCGAGACCGCGTAAGGTCGGCCGATGACCGGCACCGAGCTTGGACATCTTACCCGAGCTCGAGCTCGGAATCGACTGGAATACGTGGCATTCTCGGTCCCACCGAGCCCGAGCTCGAATCGGCCGAATGCGAGCCTTCCAAGTTCGATTAGACAACCCAGTGGTAACGTCCTCCTGGTGGATCGGGAGGGAGCGAGCTTGGTCGTTGGTGGGATCCGAGGTTATTTTTGGAATTTACCAGACCCCGACAGCCTAGCCCCTAGGTTCAAGTGGGGAAAAGGTCTAAGGAAGGCCTTCCTTGGGCCTACCGTTCTCTGAGCATGTCGGTTCGCGCGGCGGACAACTGCCGCGACCAACGAGCTATTAACCTCCTCCGGGAACGAGCTTGTTCCCCCAGCTCGTCGCGCTTCGAGCTAACAGAAGTGGGCCCCTCTCAGCGGTTCCTTCTCCTGGAAGCCTGAACTGTCCTTCCTGGGGAACCGTCTTTTCTGGCAGGACGGTTTCGATTTGCGTGCCCACGTGTCGTTTTCTGAATGGCGAACGCCTCAACTGCCCTCTGTGCCTCTAGGGCTTCCTCGACCATAACGGCGGGAAGTCCTTTTGCTTTCCCATTTCCTGGAGGAGCTTTTAAACACTCGAAGAGAAAACCCTTAGACTCACTTGGCCGTTTTGCGATCGCTGCGTCTCATACTCCCCTGCTTCGGCGCTCATCCTTCTTCTCGATCATCTTTTCCGAGCAGAGGATGCCCCTTCTCACGACCTCTCCCTTGGCTGGTATGTAGCTCCGCCAGAGGACTGGGTGGATGTGAGGGTGTCCGAGATGTTCGGCACCCCTAAAGGCAAGGAAATCATCGAGGGCCACCAGATCCCGAACAACGCCCTTAACGGACCGAGGCGGTAAGTCTCGGTCGGACTTCTTCAAGCTTTCGTCGGACAGGCCGCGAGGGCCTTCCGACCTCATTTGAGTTTTTCTTTTTCAACAGGAGAAGGTTGCCCTCGGTCGCCGTGTCCCAAATTGGGATCCTTGGCGCGGGACGGGGTCGAAGACCAAGGGACCGGCGGGTCGCATAGCGCGCGCTTTCGATCTCCGTCGGCCACGCCGCCCTCGCCAGCGCATACGCAGCGTTCGGCCGACGACCGCTCACCCCGCCAAAGACTTGGAGTATGCGGACCGGCAGGAGGTGAGTGAACTAAGATTGTGGATGGATGAGTACACTGAGACAATCCCAGCCGATGGCTCGCTTGCGCCAAATTGCTTGTGAAGCGAAGAAGGAGGCCGCAGCCGCGCCGGCCCGGCGAAGGTCGAGTTGGAAGGCGGATCGCGGCCCTTCGGCGGAGCTCGCGGGTGAGCTCGAGCTCGGCTCCCGGGACCGCGAGGAGGAGAAGGACGAGCCGACCCGCCCCTTGGTCCCGAGGTCCCGCAGTCGCCCGCCACGCCAATCGCGCTAACGCCGACCGCCTCCGAGGTCGGCTTGGGGGAGGCCGACCTTCGGCCGCCAGGGCCGACAAGGCGCGCGAGGACATGGCCGCCTCCTGGCCCGCGCCCGAGCTCGAAGCTGACGCCGAGCAAGGTCGATCTCCTGCTCCCCTCTTGTTTGTCTCTTTCCCCTCGGCACCATACTAACCCCACATCGTCTATAGTGGGTGTGGCGGTTGGTGCGGAGTTATGGGATTTCAAGCGATGGTCGACGATATTCTTGACCTCGTGCTAGAGAGGAGCTTGCCCGGTGCCGAGGCGTCGTGGGCGACGAGGCCGGAAGTGGGAGCCGAGGCGCGGAGGCCCGGGCCCCACTGCCGGGCCGGTGGCGACGATGTCGAGGTGGGGAGCCACGCCGCGAGCTCCGGGACCCAGAGGTCGAGTCTCCGAAGAGGAGACACGGAGGAAGATCGCCGATGCCCGAGCCGCGAAGGAGGGCATCCCCCACATCATAGTCGTGGAGTCTGATGGTGATGAGCAGGCCGCTGAAACTCCCCGCGAGGATTCTTCCGGCGCCAGCGACATCATCACCGCGACTCTCCAGGAGATCGCCGAGGTCTCCCCCCGTGCTCGTGACGTCACGCCGGGTCCCAGCGCCGGCCCGGCGTCAGGGGACCCCATCCCTGGCGGGAGCTCGTCCAACGAGGAAGAGCCGGCTACCCCGCTGGTCGGGGAGATGAGCCCGGCCACCGTAGGTGAGCCGGGGCAGCTTCAAGACGAAGGGGATCTGCCGGGCGCCGAGGCTGTTCCAGTCGGGACCGACCTTCCGGCCGGGCTCGGTGCCCCGATTGATCCCGCTGATCGGGACGCTGCTGCAGCCTCAAGGGCCGGATGCCGACCCTGTCCCCGGTTGCTCCATGGCCGTAGACGCCGAAGGGGTGGAGCCCCCGGGCGCAACTTCTGCACGGGAGGAAAAAGAGCGGGAGGTGATCCTCGCTCTTGAGGCCGTCCCTCTCCAGGAGGCGGAGGTCGTCCCCCAGGACAAAGCTCCTTCGCCCTCAGGGGATGAGGGAGCTCGGGCTCAAGCCCCCGCCTCCGATCAAGGAGAAGGGATCGAGGCGGGAGATCCCTTGCCCGCCAGTGGGGGACAGGAGACGGAGGACCTCGCCGAGATGTTCCAACAGGGGCCGGAGGCTCGGCTTTGTTGGGTAAGTACTCGACTCATGTGTTTTTATCAAAAACTCGATCACGACTGAAATACCTTGTCGCGCAGTGCCGGAGTCCACCATGAAGGACTTCCATGCCGCTACCGTACGCTTGAAGTTGTCGCGAAGCACCAATCCGAGCAGACGCCAAGATCGCGGAGCTCGAGCGCCGGGTTGCCGAGTGACATCTTACGAGGCCGAGATCCGGCGGAAGGTGGAGGAGTCCGTGCACGAAGCTCCAGGAGCGACTCGGCCGGAGCGAGCGAGCAAGGTCGAGCCTTGAGGCCACGGTGGCGACCTTGCGCGACGCCGGGCGCCGAAAGGACAATCGACCAAAGAACGGGAGGAGTCCAGGCGACTCGACAGCGGCAAGCGAAGGTCGGGAAGCTTCGCCGGCGGTGCTCGACCTTGAGTCCGAGCTTGACTCGGTGCGGGACGAGCTCGTCGCTCTGCAGGGCGAAGCGTGCGGGCTCTGTAATTTTCTTTTCCTGTCTTTACCGTAAAAAAACTTAAGGAAAACCGCTTGATTGAACATAGAAAGAGCGTTTATCTATCTCTAAACGTTTTTGTTGTTTTGTCCGAGATGATAACGATTTGTTTGGTGTCGCGGTTCCTTGTTCGGCTTACCGCCTTACGTGACTTAGCGGTCAATCGTACTAGGGAGTAGCTACCTCGCGTGAGAGCTGCACGAGGTCGTGGCCACTTGGTACCCTACGGCCGCCAACGGAGGTCGTGGGCGTAGATCGCGAGCACGACCTCGTTGGCGGAGTAGAGTTCATGGGACCGTGTGGCTCTTAGGGTACGGTGCGTCGATGCCGCCCACCGGCCGACTTAAGTTCGGAACCGTTCAGAAGGGTGTCCTGTGCGAATCTTTGCTTGCGGCGGAGGTCTACCGCGAAAAAGATGGTCGTCTTACGAGGAAGGAAGCCCTTGAGGTCGAGCTCTTGTCGTACGGTGTTTTGCCCCGACGACCGACCGCCTCGACACTTTGTGCAGGTCGAGCTTAATCGTAGAATTTTTTGCGGAGGTAAAGGAGAAAGAGAGAGAGAAAGAACGAGAAGACGAGGTGACAAAATTTATTAAAAAGGTAGGCGAGTGTGGTTAGACATGGAACTTACGCAGTTGGTCGATGTTCCAAGTGCTAGCTAGTTCTCGACCATCTTCCATTGCGAGGCGGACAGCCCGGGCGTCTTTGTTGAGACGGCAGTGTAAGGACCTTCCCATCTTGGCGTTAGCTTGTTGGCTTCGGCAGTCTTGGACCCGTCGCAGAACGAGATCGCCGACGTGCAAGGTCCTTGGTCGTACCGATTTAGCGGCGTGCCTGCGAAGTGCTTGCAGGTAGACCGCGGATCGCAACAGAACCCGTTCACGGGTCGCCTCCGCGAGGTCGAGGTCGAGAAGGCGCTCGCCTTCTGCGTCGATGCTATCGGCTAGGTTCACCCTTGGGGATCCTAGGACAACCTCGACGGGTAGGACGGCTTCCGCGCCATATACGAGCTGAAAGGGGGTCTCCCCCGTAGCTCGGCTCGTCGTAGTCTTGGTCGACCGGAAGGGCGGGGTAGTTCGTCCACCCAGGCGACCATGCCGTCGAGGCTCTTGAAGACTCTCTTCTTGATTCCTTGGGCGATCTGCTGTTCGCGCTCGGCGCCCCATTGCTCTGTGGGTGGGCCACGGATGCGAAGCATATCTTGGTCCCGACCTCCTCGCATAATAAGCCTGAAACACCTCGCTTGGAATCGAGTGCCGTTGTCGGTAATGAGGCGACTCGGAACGCCAAAGCGGGTTACTACATTATTGCGGAAGAACCTTTTAGCCGCCTGTGCCGAGATGGTTGATATAGGCTCGGCCTCGATCCATTTAGTGAAGGTGTCGATTGCGACGAACAGGTATTTACAACCCCTCCTTCCCCTGGGAAATGGACCGAGTATGTCGATGCCCCAAACCGAGAATGGCCAGGTTAGCGGCATGGTCTGTAGCGCGTATGCCGGCTGATGGACCTTCCGAGCATGGAACTGGCAAGATCGGCAGGAGGTTACTATTGAGCGCGCGTCGGCCAAGGCCGTCGGCCAATAGTAACCCAACCGGAAGGCTTTGCTCACCAAGGTCCTAAAGGACGAGTGAGCTCCACACATCCCGTCATGGATATCCTTGAGGAGGTATTTGCCTTCCTCTTGGGTGATGCACTTGGAGAGGACGCCAAGCGCGCCTTTGCGGTATAAGAGGCCCTCGACCATTTTATAGGTCGAGGAGCGCCTCACTAGCCGGGATTTCGGCTTCCTCCTCAAAGGCGTGTCCTGCACGGGCGTATTGGATGAATGGCGTCATCCAGTCGCATCCTCGCCGAGGAAGGAGACGGTACCACCGTCTCGGTTGCCTCCTCCCCGGGGTATGGAGGGCTTATAGAGGTGCTCGATGAGCACCGCCGAAGGCGGGAAAGCTGGCGGAACCGACCTTCGATAGATGGTCGGCCAGGGCATTGTCCTTCCCGGGATGTATAGTACTTCGAAGTGTCTGAAGTCCTTTTCCATCTTCCTTACTTCAGCCAGGTAAAGCGCCAGTGAGTCATCGGAGCACTGTTACTCCTTGTTAACCGGGTTGACGGCCAGCTGCGAGTCGCCCTTCGCGATTAGTCGTTGGACTCGAGCGCTTTGCATGCCCGGCCCGGCTAGCAGACCTTCGTGATTCGCCGCGTTGTTTGTTGCGCCGAAATGCAATTGGAGGCGATCGGATCCGCTCCCCCGAGGGGATTCGAGGACCACTCCAGCCCCGAGCAATCGTAAGCTCGGGATCCGTCGAAGTGCATGACCCAGCCGACCGTGCTCGGCTGGTTGGGTTCGGGTTCGGGCGGGCGGGGTTTGTCCATTCGGCTAGGAGGTCCGCTAGGACCTGAGATTTGATCGCGGTTACGGCCGAGAATTCGATCTCGACCGGCGAGCTCCATGGCCCATTTCGCGATCCGCCCGCTTGCGTCTGATTCCGAGAATTTCTCTCGGCGGGAAGTTGGTCGGGACTTGGATTTTGTGTGCCTGGAAGTAGTGTCTTAATTTCTTGAGGCCACGAGGAGCGTATAAAGGAGTTTACGGACCTCGGGTAACGCTCCTTTGGTCCGTGTAAGACTTTCCGACGTAGTAGATCGGGGCTGCACCCCGTCCCGTTCTACGAGTCAAGGCAGGCGCTTACACGCTGGGGTGTGGCGGCGAGTAGAGCAAGAGAACCTCTCCCATTCTTGGCGTGGTCAAGACCGGGGGTCTTGACAAATATAGCTTAAGCTCTTTGAAAGAGCGGTCTGCTTCATCTGTCCACGCGAAACCGTCGTGCTTCCGGAGCGCCTTGAAGAAAGGTAGGCCACGTTCTCGAGCCGCGAGATGAAACGACTTAAGGCCGCCATTCTCCCGGTCAGGGACTGGACCTCCCGAGTGCAAGTCGGTGGTCGCATGTTCTCGATGGCTTCTATCTTTTCTGGGTTGGCCCCGATTCCTTGTGGGCCGATCATGTATCCGAGCACCTTGCCAGCTTTGACCCCGAACACACATTTTTCAGGTTTAACTTTATTCGATGCTTATTGAGGTTATGAAAAGTCTCCTCTAGATCGGATACATGGTCCGAGGCCATCTTGCTCTTGACGACTATGTCGTCTACATACACTTCCAGGTTCCGACCTATTTGGTTCGAGAAGGTTTTATGCATAAGGCTGGAAAGTCGCTCCAGCGTTCCTTAGACCGAAGGACATGGTCGTGTAGCAGAATGTGCCAAACGGCGTGATGAAGGAAGTTTTCTCCTCGTCGTCGGGCGATATGCCGATCTGGTGATAGCCTGAGTAGGCGTCCAGAAAGCTCATCGCCTCGGAGCCGGCCGTTGCGTCGACCAACTGGTCTATCCGAGGTAGCGGGAAATTGTCTTTCGGGCATGCGGCATTCAGCCCCGTGTGATCGACACACATGCGCCACTTGCCCCCTTTTTTCATCACGATAACTGGGTTGGCCAACCACTCGGAATGGTCGACCTCCCGAATGAAACCGGCTTTGAGGAGCTTGTCCAGTTCCTCTCTGATGATGGCTTGCTTCTCAGGGGAGAAGCGCCTGAGCTTCTGCCGCCTGAGCTTTTGTCGAGCCGACTGCTAGCTTTGTGCTCGGCGACCTCCCTTGGGACTCCGGGCATGTCGGACGGTTCCCAGGCGAACGTGTCCGCGCTTCTCCGGAGGAAGGTCACGAGCTCGAGTTCCTATTTAGGATCTAGGGAAGCCCCCACGTGTACGATCTTATGCAGTTACTGCGGCCGCACAACGGGATGGCCTTGGTTTCTCCTCCAGCTTGGAGGCTAGCCTTGGGCCGGGAACTCCTCGGCTCTTGCTCGGGCCCGCGCTGGGGCAGTTGACCGACCATGTCTAACGCCCTCTCGTCGCAGTTTAGGGCTGCTTTTGGGCTTCCCTTGACCGTGATCACGCCGCCGGGGCCGGGGACCTTCAAGCATTGATACCCGTGGTGAGTGGCGGCCATGAATTTGGCGAGTGCTGGTCGGCCCAGGATCGCGTTATGGCCGACTTCGAAATCGACCACTTGAGCGTGATCAGCTCCGTTCGGAAGTTGCTCGGATTGCCGAACGTTCTTGGCAGGACGATCGGCCGAGCGGCCTGACCGGCGCTCGGGCACTATCGTAGAACGGGACCACCAGGCTTTGATCTTGGAGCGAGGATGCATCTCGCCCAAGACCCTGGCAGATATCAGTCCAGGGAGCTTCCGCAATCCACAAGGACCCGAGCCTCTGCGGTGTTGCGGATCGTTGGGCTAACGACCATCGGAAGCCTTTGGGGTTTCGTCATCCCCAGGAGGGCGATCGTCCTTGGAAGGTGATCGGCAGCTCGGACCACTTGAGTCGCTGAGCAGGAGGCTTCTCGAGTGACACGGAGTACCTCGCGCGGCCTCCTTTAACTCCCGACGCGACCCATAGGCGGCGGAGCCCCGAATATCACGGCGATGTGGTTTCTCGGCTCTTGGTACTCCATGCTCGGTGTCTTGCTCCTCGGCGGGCTTCTTGCCCTTGACGTCTCCTTCCATCTCGGGAGCGTGGGCATGGGACCCTTACCATTGTAGAAGCTGCTCGGGCGGGAGGCCCACGCTCGCAATTCGAAGGTCATGCCCATGCGCCTGGTGGAGCGGGCGTAAATAGGCACTAGCCCGCGCGTTGGTCGCCGCGTTCTTGGTCGTCCGGTTACGCTCGTTGCTCGCTGAACCTGGCCGACCCTTTCCTTCAGGGCTCCCCCTATACGATCTGCGAGGTCGGCCGTTGTCTTCGATGGTCGCCACCATGCCGAGACGGAGGATTTTTCTTCTTTTGATTTTTTCTCGATCGAGCTTACGCTCTTCGGCTTGATGCCCCTTCGAGCCCGGGCTGAGGGGGCAGCTTTCCCTCGTCTAGCAGCTTCTTCCATTGGGCGGCCTCGTCCACGTTGGCGTAACGGTCAGCCATGCGGAACAGCTCGTTGGCTGTGATGTCGGGTGATTTCGAGGTCTGAGTAAAGCGTGACGTCTCGGACCCGAACTTGAAAGCCCGACGACCGCCTCATCCGAGATGCTCGGGATGGAATTGCGCACTTGCATGAAGCGCTGGGCCAGCTGGCGCAGGGTCTCGCCCTCAAATGCATGTCAGGCGCTCAAGGTCGCGCTCCTTCCCGGGCGGACGTAGCGACTCACGGAAGTTGGCTCGGAGAGTCTTTGCTCGGTGGGCCCAGGACCGGATCGAGTTCTCCTTACGGTTGAATAGCCACGTCCGAGCCGGCCCGTCGGATCAGGCGTAAAGTTGGCCATCACCCTTTCATCACCCGGCACTAAAATGGCCGTGGTGTAGATCGAGAGAAACTTCGTCGGGGTTACGAGTCCCATCGAATCTCGATGTGACCCGGCTTAAACCTTGTCGGCCAGGTCACTCGTCGCGGCGATGTCGCTGAACGCATGCACCCGAACACGGGACTGTCGGGCGATCGCCATTTAGCCGCGGTCGGCGATCCCCACCACCGAGCCCGAGGTTAGTGGGCCCAGGCGAGAAAATCTCCTACGCTGTAGGATGGGGAGTGGCAGATGAGGAATGTTCGGCCCGGTTACGCGTGGCTCAGATTCCGCTGGTCGAGGAGCCCTGAATTGCTCCGGTGCCCTCCTGAGCCGGTCGCTTCGCGCCCGATCACTCTGAGTGCGGCTGCGTGAGTCATCGAGGTGGTGGCGCTGACGCCCGGCGGCGGCGTTCGTGAATTGCTCTGGCGCCCCTTTTCCGGGAGGCCTCCGCCGCTTATGTCTGTGGCGATTTCCTCGAGGTCGCCGGCCACGCGCGCGCCCATGGCTTCTAGGTCGACCTGCTCAGAAACTCTTCGAGGTTGCGCCACCGCGTGGCCAGGGCTTGAAGGCGTTCCCCGGGGAGCAGCGGGGTAACGAGCTTCGTTAAATCGTCGCCGCAGACGGCTCGGAGTCCGTGACGCTGCGTGGAAATTCTCACGAACTTCGGCCCTGGTCTTATCGGTCCAGGCCACCTCGGACTTGCCGGTAAGCTGGGTCGGGTCCGATTCAGGGATGCTGCAGGTGCTCTTTGGCCGCCGTGGCGGTGAAGACGCGCTTCACCGGGATTTGCTCGACATTTCCATCCTCCTCCGCAACGAAAGCGTTACGGGATTGGACGGATCGCGAGGGGACATCACGGTGTCTCCCGTGAAGCGGTCCCCTGGTCGAGCTCAGAGGTCGGGGATGTCCGAACCATCGTAGAGCTCGCCGCATTTCGCCGCCCGAGAGGGCGTCGAGCCGAGCGAAAGAATCGCTCCGGCAGCGGCTTCCAGGGAAAAGCTCCTGGAACCGTCTTGATTCTTAATACGGCGCCGCCGCCCCATTGTCGAAGAATCGCTTGTCCTCTTCCTCGATCTCGGGCGTAGAGCCCTGGTGGTTCTCGGGATCGACATTCTTGGGATTCCTCACGAAAGGAAAGTCGGTCCCCACGGACGGCGCCGGCTGTCGACGATTGGGGAACAGGCCCCCGCCGAGCTTACTTGTTGGTGGAGGGACCAACTGTGACCCCTTCTTGCGTGAGGGATTACTCAAGGAACGGATCACCAGATCTCAACGCAGCGTGGACACGCAGCTTTACCCTGGTTCGGGCCTCTCCGGGAAGAGATAATAGCCCTACTCCAGCTCTTGTATATTCTTGCAAAGTGTCTGAGTGTATGACTCTTGTCTTACAATCGGTGCATACGTGTGTTGTTGTTCTTTGTTGTGTCCCCCTCACGATGGGGACCCTTTTATAGCTTACAAAGGATCGAACTCCACGACCCCACTACCCGCACGTTTGGACCTCGTCCAAACGTGGCAACTGGTGGATCCTATCTTTCCGCCACGCTCCCACGGGAAACGTAACGGGCCAACGGAAGTTACGCTCGGGTGGTTATTCCCACCGACCCCGAGACCGCGTAAGGTCGGCCGATGACCGGCACCGAGCTTGGACATCTTACCCGAGCTCGAGCTCGGAATCGACTGGAATACGTGGCATTCTCGGTCCCACCCGAGCCCGAGCTCGAATCGGCCTAATGCGTAGCCTTCCAAGTTCTGATTAGACAACCCAGGGTAACGACCTCCTGGTGGCTCGGGCGGGAGCGAGCTTGGTCGTTGGTGGCATCCGAGGTAATTTATGGAAATTACCCGACCCCCCGACACTTTCCCTAGGTGAAAATAAGAAAATCTCCCTCTTAAGAAGAAAAATGTGTGTGTGAATGTGCAATGTGCCTAAAATTCTCCCCCTTTGGCAATGGATTCATCAAGAATACAAGAGAGAGAACAAAATCTTTTTGTTTGTTTTTAAATTTGTCATTTGTTATGTAATGAGCATTATAAGTCATTCACAAATGAAATTTATCTCCAAATCATGCTATCAAAGATACTTGCACCCTCAAATCTACACAGAGACAGTGTAGAGTAAACACAACTAGAAATCAAGTACTATTAACAATTTTTGCATGGCATGATCTCCCTTTCTCAACTATCTCAAAACCTGAAAACCATTCAATTTTTGTGCACTTCTTTGGTGCTTGAAAAGCTGTTTTATTGATCGATTGCAACGGAGTGTAAAAATGCAAGGAATTATATGCCCCATCAGCCTTACTTTTCAACCATGCCAAGCAATGATCTTAAGGTTTCATGGTTCGGTCATACACAATTTCTTCCAAGTTCATATCAAAGTGCAATGATAAGTAGTCTCGTAAAAAAGAAGTGCAATAGTACATAACCTTGATCTTGTACACAAAGAAAATTTTAACTTTTTGAGCTTTAGCTCTTAACTTTGATAACTTTTATTTTTAGCATTTTTGAGCAGGATCAAGATAGCCAAGAAAATTCAACCATGATAAGATTTAATTCAAGTTGTCATTCCATTTAAACAGTCATGCCATAAACTACACCACATATGCATAGAGATAAAGTTGCAAAGACCTTGTAGCATAATCATGGCTTCAAATAACATATGTGTATCAAATATAATGCTCATTATTTTTATTTTTAATATTTTTTCCTTTTTTTGTTTTTCATTTAAGAAATACAAAGAAAATAAGTGTAAACAAAAAAAATCACAAAGTTTTCACGAACTCCACCTCAAAACAAACCCATTGGATGAATGACCCCAAGTTCTCCCCGAAAAAAAGTAAAACGAGAAGAAGACAAAGGTTTTGTGAAAATGTCTGCCAATTGATGTTCAGTATCCACATGATGAAGCATAATATTTCCTTTTTCTACATGATCTCTAAGAAAGTGGAACCTAATATCAATATGCTTTGTCCTAGAATGTTGCACACGGTTTTTAGCAATGCAAATTGCACTAGTGTTATCATAAAAGAGATGAACACTATCCAGATTAACCCCATAATCTTTAAGTGTACCTACTATCCAAAGAATTTGAGAACAACAACTAGCAGCAGCCACATATTCAGATTCAGCGGTTGATTGTGCAACATAAGATTGTTTTCTATATGACCATGCAATAAGAGAATTTCCCAAGAAATAACATGAACCAAATGTACTTTTTCTATCAATTCTATATCCTCCAAAATCAGCATCAGAAAAGACTCTTAAACTAATGCATGAGGAAGTAGAAAGCCAAATGCCAAAATCTTGAGTACCATAGAGATACCTGAAAATTTGCTTGACCGCTTGTCGATGTGAATCATGTGGGGAAGATTGAAAACGAGCACACAAGAACACATCAAATTGTATATTCGGCCTTGATGCAGTGAGGTACAGAAGTGAAGCTATCATGCTTCTATATTCCTTTTGATCAACCGGCTCACCATCTTCATCTGGATCAAGTGTGCAAGTGCTTTCCATAGTATCATGATTGGCTTGCTGTTGTCCATCCCAAAACGATGCAGCAAGTCCTTCGTGTATTTGCTTTGATGCACAAATCTACCATCCTTTGTTTGCTTTATTTGAAGTCCTAAGAAGTATGTTAATACACCCATCATACTCATCTCAAATTCCTTTCTCATGGTTTCTGAAAACTTAGACACTAAAACATGAGAGGAACCTCCAAAGATAATATCATCAACATAATCTGAACGAACAATTGATCATTACCTTGCTTGAGTAAAAAGAGAGTTTTATCAACTTTTCCCATTGAGAACCCCTTTTTAAGTAAAAAAAAGGTTTTTAGCCTATCATACCATGCTCTAGGGGCTTGTTTGAAACCATACAAAGCTTTTGACAATTTGAATTCATGATATGGAAACTTGGGATTTTCAAAACCTGGTGGTTGGTTAACATACACCTCCTCATTAATATAGCCATTTAGAAAAGCACTTTTTACATCCATTTGATACGATTTAAAACCTTTGGATGCAGCAAAAGCTAAAAGAATTCTAATGGCTTCAATTCTAGCAACAGGAGCAAAGGTTTCATCAAAATCTAAGCCTTCAACAAACCTTGAGCAACCAATTTAGCCTTGTTTCTAACAACAATACCATCCTCATTTTGTTTATTTTTGAAAACCCATCTAGTTCCAATAATATTAAAATTAGGAGGTGGTGAAACTAGCTTCTAGACTTTATTTCATTTAAAATTCTCTAATTCTTCATGCATGGCATTGATCCAAGATTCGTCAGATAATGCATGAGATATATCTTTGGGTTCAAAAGAAGCAAATAAAGTAGAATGAGTATGAGTGTCAGAATGAATAAACCTGGATCGGGTGACTCTCTCATTTAGATCCCCAATCATCTGTTCAGGTGGATGACTTTTCTGAATGTGAAAGGGTGCCGGAATTTCAGAGACTTCTTCTCCTTCATTTTCAGCATGTACAGAAGATGTTGTAGCTTGAGGATGATCAGCTGTAGGTGAGATAGAAGTAGGTGCATAAGGTTCTACAGCTGATTGTGCATTAGAAAGAGTCGAGACCTCATCCTCAATATCATCATCATTATCCTCAAAGATTTTCTCTCCCTAAACATATGCACCTGTACCTGCATCACTTAGACTAGTGCCTGGACTAGCCTCATCAAAAGTAACTTCACAGGTTTCTAGAATTTTGTTAGTTTCCAAAACAAGCACACGATAACCACGAGTATGAGCAGGATATCCAAGGAAAATGCCATCAGTTGATCTAGCTTCAAATTTATCAAAATTCCCATATTTTAAAACAAAGCATTTGCATCCAAAAACTCTAAAGTGAGAAATAGTAGGCCTATGTCCGAACCGAAGTTCATATGGAGTTTTACTCAATTTTGATCTTAAAAACACATGGTTTGAAACATAACAAGCAGTTGAAATAGCTTCAGCCCAAACTTTCCTAGGAGTGTGATGTTCATCTAGCATAGTTCTAGCCATCTCAACCAAAGTTCTATTTTTCCTCTCAACTAGACCATTTTGTTGAGGTACTCTCGATGACGAAAATTGATGGTCAATTCCTTTTTCAGCACAAAAGTGATTAAAGGATGAATTTTTAAACTCAGTTCCATTATCACTTATAATAGCTTTAAGAGCTCCTGGATGATCAACAAAAAGCCTAAGAACAAGACTTCTAAAATGACTAAAAGCCTCATCCTTAGATGCCATGAAGTACACCCAAGAGTATCTAGAAAAATCATCAACAATAACAAGCACACACCATTTGCCTCCAAAGGATTGAACTCGAGATGGTCAAACCGTGTCAAGATGTAGTAGCTGTCCTAGGGTGTTTATCATCACCATGGTAAGAGGTGGATGTGAACCTACAATCATCTTACCATGTCTACACGAAAAGCATACTAAATTGCTATCACCTTTAAGCTTAAGCAAACCACGAATGAGGTCTAAATCACTAACACGAGTGAGGTGATCAAAACCTACGTGACCAAGTCTACGATGCCAAAAGGATAAATCTTTAGAAATATTGGCAACTAGACACCTATGTTTAGAAGAAGGTGATACATCAAAGTTAGCTTTAAATACTCTTCCAAAGCGTGAAATCCTGAAAACAAGTTCACTTGAAGCATCTAACACTTTGCATTCATTTTTCTTAAAGCTTATTTCAAGATCTTCATCAATCATTTGTGAGACAGAAAGCAAGTTATATTTCAAGTTTTCAACAAGAGCCACATCTTTGAACATAAACATGTCACTCACCTTTACTGTACCTTTTGCCACAACAGAAGAGGAAGAAACATCTCCAAAATTAACTCTTTCATCACGAGATGCACGTGTGAGGGAGGAGAACCAATTCTTATCTCCGGACATGTGACGTGAGCATCCGGAATCCACTAACCATATGTTCTCCTTCCTCGCGCGAGATGCCTACATAGCAAAACATGTCGAGGTCTCACTACTGGGGTTAGCAATGAGATTTTTAGGAATCCAGTACTGAGACACACGACGCACAATAGAAGGCACAACACGAGTATTCTTATGCACAAAATCAGATTTGTCTTTTCCCGTGTTTTTAACAACAAAATGTGCTTGTTTCACCCTAGGTACATAATGAGAAGCAAAGTGTGCCTGCTTGAAATTAGACCTAGCCTTAGTTTTTTCTTTCTTTTGTTGTTTAGCCAGTCTAAAGTAAAAATCTATTAAATGTCCATCTCTACCACAATGAGTGTAAGTGTACTCAACATGATGTTTTGCTTTAACAGTAGAAGCACATTTTGCATTCATCACAAAGGAAGATAAAAGACCAACAGATTTAAAGACAATTTTCTTAGGCTCCTTAAGAATCTCAATTTTGTCATTGCAAAAAGCATGAACAACACTGCGAGGTTTAGTTTTATATGAAGCATAAGTATCAAATCCTAAACCTTTCTTGTTTGAGCTAACCTTAGATTGGTCTAAAATCATGTTCAATTTTTTCTTGCCATTAGTGAACCGTTCTAAGGAATTTTGCAAGTAATCAACTTTACGAGAAAGCATGAGACAATTATTGCAAGGAATATCAACCTTCCCTTTTTGCTTACGACAAGTAGAGCATGAAAGAACCTCATGTGTAAGCAGGTCATCAGTTAATTGAGAAACCTTAGCATTTGCATCTTTCATTTTCAAGTCAAGAGTTGAGCATTTAGAACAAGAAGTTGAATCATGCAACTCATCAGTGGAACGGCTAGCATGTTTGACATGTTTCTCATTTTTCTCATTTTGATGTAACAGGAAAGCATGTTCTTTTCGAAGAAAGGTGAGCTTATTGTAAATTAAGTCACATGATTTGCAAGTATCATCATCAGGAATCAAGGTTTTAAGTCTAGCAATTTCAGCATTCAATGATTCCACAACAAAATCATGTTTCTTAATTTTTCTTATCACGTTTATCAAGCAATTTTCCAAGATGAGCAACAGCAATAGCTAATTCATCATATGAAGGATCTACCTCATTGAAGTCGCTGTCATGATCATTTTCGGTGAAGCTATCCTTGCTGCTTACCATGAGACACAACCCCATCAAATCATGCTTTCTTGGAGTTGCATCGTCTTCGCTGCTTTCCGAATCCATATCGCTCAAATTGACTTTTCTAAGAGCGGAAAGAACTCGGTGGACAACCTTATGGTTGATGAAGTTCTTCTTTTTATCACTTGGAGAGAACTTCTTCTTTTCTTTGTATTGTCCTTCTCCTCCCTTGATGTTTTTCTGTCGGGACCCGAATTTGCAAATCCGGACCCTCTGTGTATTCAGCACTAGTCCAGGATCATGCTAGCGCACACAGTCTCAACATCGGTAAATACCACAATCATACACATCGATAGTAATAAAGTACTTTAATTAAGATAACCAAACTGGTTGCTCGACCGTATGGTCAAGTTACAAAGGTACGCCACACAGGGCGAAAACTTATTAAGGAAATGAATTGAAGCGGAATAAAAGCATCAATGTGGCGCCATCCAGTATACTACAGGCAACTGACTGGGCTCGCTCCCTAAATAGACGACTCCTCCTGAAGTTCCTCTTACAAGGCTAGCGTCGCTTCTCCTTCAACTGATGTTGTATTATAACAAGGGTGAGTACTTGGTACTCAGCAAGTCATGCACAGAATGCAAACTAATATTCTACATGCATGGCTTAGTTCGAAGGATAGGCTAACAGGTACATTTGCGGTTAAAACAGCATTTAACAAGTAGCATAAGTAGATTCGGAAGCAGTAAACATAAAGATAATATCAAAAACTTTTCCAGGAGTTAAGTAGACACTTTTCCTTTCCTAATCCACATTTCCATCAACGTCATTATTTAACCCAACCAAACTTTCCAAGTCCAAGTTGTTTTCATGAAAGTCTGACCCTTGATTGTAATCCTCGAGCAATGTCCAGTGCCGCGGACACGGCTATTCGAATAGATTTTACACTCTGCAGAGGTTATGCACTTTACCCACAAGATACAGTCAAACACCACAAAGGCGAGTGATCGTAACAAAGCATTTCAGAGACCGCAAACAATACAAGTGAACCTCTCCGGCTTCTGTCATACACCATCCCTTCCCTTAACGGAGGCGAAGTATGGGACCGACAAACCGTTCGACGGGTACCATGCCATAGCACTGGTACGCTCCCCTTTCAAGCTACACAAAAGGTGTAGATGACACCCCGAGGTACCACATGTAAGTTATTAGTAACTTACTCAACTAGGTCTGTCCCATTGCGGACATGTGGTTGCACGTTTGACTTAGATCAAAGGCTTACAAGGTTAAGTCCTTAGGATGACCTGGGCAAGACTACCCGAAGAACCAAAACGACATCCCCGGTGCCACTCATGTCCCACCAAATCATTCTTGCCACTTGCCCCGGTCCAAATCTATTTATCAAACCCAGTTGATTACCATGCACCACGTGCCATCAACAATCACAACACTTGATACTTCTCCAAAACAGGTTCAATATCTCATTAAGTCAACATTAACATTTGATTGTCCAAAATCATGTCATGTGCACGTAGCAGGTCCAAGCAATATACTACAACGGTCTAAATACCCAATGTTGGCAATTTAATAATATCCAACTATATAAATTCCACAACTAGGGTGGCAAGGGCTCATGGCACATAATTAGATAATCAAGGTGTCATATTCCAATTTGGCATTTATCTAATTCCCAGAAATAATTTAAACAAGTTCTAATTAAATTAGCATGCAATAATTTAAACCAAATTAATTTCAAAAATGGGATCAATATGGTCAAAGCATGACTTGCCTTCAAAAAGTACTTGATCTTGGTCTTGAGCTAGCTCCTGGGTCAACACTTCACCTTCGAAGCCCTCGGGTACTTCAACGTCTACTCGTAACGCGTGCAAACAGTGATAAGTAAATAAAGCAGTACATACATATTGCTCAAAAATTCAAGTAAAGTCCATAAACAGGAAGAGCATAATTTTACAAATTTTTAGAAATTTGAATCGCCCAAAACGGAGTTAAAATGCAAAAGTTATAATCGTTTAAAGTTTAAAGAATCTACTAATTAAATAAAAACAGAGAAAAATTCATATTCAAAAATTAATTAAAATTCATATTCAAGTAGATCTCAATTTTATAAAAATTTAGAAATTGGAATTGTTCAAATCGGAGTTGCAACGCAAAAAGTTATAAGCGTTTGAAGTTTAAAAATTCAAATAAAACAAAAAACCGAATTAATTCATTTATTTTTCTATTGAAAAATCCAAAAAAATGACGTCAGCACGGGATTTGATTTTCCACCGAATTATTTTTCGAAAGAAAAATCGATTTATGACGTCAGCGGGTCCATGGACTAGGTCCACGGTTCGGTTTTGGTTCACTGTGGACTCGGCCCATGGGCACATGTCTCACTAACATGTGGGACCCCTCGGGTGACGTCAGCGCTGACGTCACCGCGCCTCGGCCACACGGTACTGACACGCGGGCCCCACCGTGACATCAGCGTGACGTCACGGATGACGTCATGGAGCCGTTGGGCCAGTCGCTGACACGTGGGCCCCACGCTGACGTCACGCGTGATGTCAGCGGCGACCGCGGCTGACCACGTTGACTGTGCCGGTCCAACTCCTGGATACGTGGTTAGATCTTGGCCGTTGATTTGAAATCCAACGGCCCGGATCGGATCTAATTCCACACGTTGCGGTGCAACGCGGTTAATCTGGACCGTTCGATTTAGATCGGACGGTCCAGATTCGATCGAGTATCGCCTCACCGTGGGGTGGCGTGGCATGACCCGAGTGGCGACACGTTGCTCAATCTACGCTGTTCGATTTCGATCGAACGGCAAGGGTCGCATCTAAACGCTACAACGCGGCTAACCCTAACCGTACGATCTAGATCTAACGGTTGACATCCAATCTAGGCACAGTGCAGTTCACGGCTACGTGGCTTAATCTAAGCCGTTGGATCTAGATCCAACGGTTGGGATTAAATCTAAAAACCTAAACGTGAGAACGCACGGGGTGACATGGACGAACCTGAGCCATGTGATGAAGATCCAACGGTGGAGAAAGCTCGCGGTTCCGGCGATGGCGCGGTGGAGCAGAGGTTGCCGGAGACGAAGACGATGACGAGCCCGACGGCGTTGCGGTGCGGTTCCGGCGGGGTGAGTGGTCTCCACAGGTGTGTCTCGACGCGTGGATTCCGGATCTAGGCTCGGTGACGGCGGCGGAATCAACGGGAAACCGCGGCGGAGCACGAATCCAACTTCGGCGAGCTCTAGCGGGCGAACGGCGGCAGCTCGGGCTCGGTGTGTTAGGGCTACGGGTGCGTACGGAAGAGGGCTTCACGATGGCGGTGGCGGCGCAATAAATAGGGGCCTCGGCTTCCATGAAACTCGCGCAAAACGAGGCCCACTCGGCTGCGGCAGCGGAGTCCGACGAGGAAACGGAGAGGGTGACGTGGCGCAATCTCGGCCATTGGATCGAGATCCAACGGTGGAGTGGTTAGGGTTGGGTCGGGCTTGAGTCCGGCTCGAGTCGGACTCGGACTCGAGTCTGACTCGGGTCGGACTCGATTGGACTCGATCGGATGAACAGTACAAACCCATTCGGTTAATTTCCAGCGATTTAATATTCAAATTAATTCCTAGAAATTCAAATAAACCAAGAAAAATAGCAAAATACTCAGAAAAATTTTGGAAAATACTTTGAGACATTTTGGACTAAAATAAAATATTTCCAACAAGATTTTATTTACAACTTTTAATTCTTTAATTATTTCAAAAGGGAATAAATTGAAATTAAATCCAAATGAATCCAAATAAATTCCAGAAAATTCCAAAAATTCACCAAAGTGCAAAATTTCATTTAAATTTATGAAAAGCAAAAATTAGGGTGTTACAAACCTCCCTCCCTTAACAGAATCTCGTCCCCGAGATTCAGGGCTAACTAAAGAATAGGTTCGGAAATTCTTTCCTGAAATCCTCCTCGCGTTCCCAAGTCGCTTCGCTCTCTGCATGGTGGCTCCACTGAACTCTACAGAAACAGGTTGACTTATTTCTCGTCTCTCGATCCATGGTGTCCAGAATCTTCACAGGGTGCTCCTTGTAAGTTAGATTCTCTTGCAGCTCTATCGACTCTAACGGTGTCTGCTCATCTGGTACTCGAAGACACTTCTTCAGTTGTGACATATGGAACACATCATGCACACCTACCAATGACTGCGGTAACTCCAACTGGTAAGCAACTTCACCTCTGCGGCTCAAAATCTTAAATGGCCCGACATAACGGGGTGCGAGTTTTCCTTTGGCATGGAATCTCTTAACTCCCTTGAGAGGTGTAACCCTAAGGTACACGAAATCTTCCGGTTCAAAGCTCAAGTCTCGGCGACGGTTATCGGCGTAACTTTTCTGTCTTGACTATGCTATCTTCAGTCTTTCCCGGATCATGGTAATCTGCTCTTCGGCTTCTTGAAGAATGTCCGTCCCATAGACACGGCGTTCACCTGTCTCATTCCAGTTCAATGGCGTACGACACGGTCGACCATACAGTGCTTCAAAAGCTGACATCTGCAAACTGGCCTGATAACTATTGTGGTAGCTGAACTCAGCATATGGCAGACTTTTATCCCAAGAGGTAGCATACGCCAAAGCACAAGCTCGTAGCATATCCTCTAAAATCTGATTTACTCTTTCTGTCTGTCCATCCGTGTGCGGATGATATGCGGTACTGAAGTTCAAACGGGTTCCCATGGCTTCATGCAACTTATTCCAAAACCTTGAGGTAAACTGGGTACCTCTGTCTGATACAATCTTCTTTGGTACTCCGTGCAAATAGACGACTCTGGTCATGTACAGTTCTGCTAGTTTATCTCCCGAGTAAGTGGTCTTCACAAGGATAAAATGGGCGACCTTAGTCAGGCGATCCACTATAACCCATATGGAGTCATATCCTCCTTGAGTCTTCGGCAACCCGGTAATAAAGTCCATGCCGATTTCCTCCCACTTCCACTCAGGTATTCTTAGCGGCTACAGTAATCCTGCCGGTCTCTGATGCATTGCTTTAACTCTTTGGCACACATCACACAACGCAACATGCTCGGCAACTTCACGCTTCATGCTTGGCCACCAAAACCTTTCCTTCAGGTCTTGATACATCTTGGCACTTCCTGGGTGAATGGAATACTTGGAGTCATGGGCTTCTTCTAGAATCAACTTCTTCAGCTCCTTCTTGTTCGGCACACAGATGTGATCCTTAATCCACAACGTGCATTGATCATCCAATCTGAAGTCCTTAGCCTTGCTCTCAACCATCTTGGACTTAATTATGCGGATCTTGTCGTCATCCTTCTGTTCTTCTTGGATCTGGCCTTCTAAGGTAGGCTTCACCTCCAACGCGGCCAAGAATCCTTCCTGTACTACTTCTAGCTTCAGCTTCTGGAACTCCTTGCATAGCTCATCCTGACTTGTGGATATCATCATATTCACGGTATGACTTTTCCGACTCAGGGCATCGGCCACCACATTGGCTTTTCCGGGATGGTAATGGATTCTAACATTGTAATCCTTGATCAGTTCCAACCATCTTCTTTGCCTCATGTTCATATCCGATTGGGTGAAGATGTATTTAAGACTCTTATGGTCCGTATACACTTCGCATCTATTCCCAATCAAGTAATGACACCACAACTTCAAAGCATGCACCACGACAGCTAACTCCAAGTCATGCGTCGGATAATTCTCTTCGTGCGGCCTCAGCTGCCTTGATGCATATACAACAACCTTCCGGTTTTGCATCAAAACACATCCAAGTCCCTGGCACGATGCGTCACAATATATATCAAAGCTTTGATTAACATCTGGTAGGACTAACACCGGCGTTGATGTCAATCGTTTCTACAGCTCTTGAAAACCTTTTTCGCACTCCGGCGTCCAGTTAAACTTCTTTTCCTTTTTCAGCAATTGCGTAAGCGGTCTCGCAATTGTCGAAAAGCCTTCAATAAAATGGCGGTAGTAACCTGCCATCCCAAGAAAACTCCGAATCTGGGTCACCGTCTTCGGCTGTTCCCAATGTAACACAACTTCTACTTTGCTTGGATCAACAGCGACTCCTTCTGCGGTCATCACGTGTCCAAGAAACTCCACCTTATCTTTCCAAAAATCACACTTGCTGAATTTGGCGAAGAGCTGTTGTTCCCTCAGCTTTTCCAAAACTAGCCTCAAGTGTTCTGCATGTTCATCCCTCGTCTTGGAGTAGACTAAGATATCATCTATGAACACAACAACGAACTTGTCCAAATACTCCATGAATACCTTATTCATCATATTCATGAAATAAGCTAGCGCATTCGTCAGACCAAAGGACATAACTGTAAACTCGTAATGTCCGTATCTTGACGAAAATGCGGTCTTCGGAATATCTTCTGATCGGATCTTCAACTGGTGATATCCTGATCTCAGATCAATCTTGGATAAAACTCCGGCTCCTCTTAACTGGTCAAACAGATCGTCAATCCTGGGTAACGGGTACTTATTCTTCACGGTGACTTCATTGAGTGCACGGTAGTCAATGCACATCCTGAAACTCCCGTCCTTCTTCTTGACGAACAGAACTGGCGCTCCCCATGGCGATGAACTCGATCTGATAAATCCTTTCTCCATCAACTCTTCAGGCTATTTCTTCATTTCTACTAACTCCTCGGTTGACATCCGATATGGTCTATTTGCTATCGGTGCTGTTCCAGGTACTAACTCAATCACAAACTCTATATCCCTGTCTGGCGGCATACCCGGCAGAACTTCAGGAAAAACATCAGGATACTCATTTACCACTGGAACATCTTCTATGCTGACTGTCTTTACACTGTTGACCATCAATTGTCCATCCCGAACGGCGGTCGCTTGAAACTCCACTTTTCTTCCACACGGGCTCTCAATTGATATGACTCTTCGTCCACAGTCCAATACGGTCTTATGCTTGGATAACCAATCCATTCCCAAGATAACATCTAGGGTCTGGGTTCCCAATATAATAAGGTTCACTAAGAACTCTACCCCATCTATTAGTATTCTCACCCCAGAACATCCTACTTGAGATCGAAATTCTGACCCAGGGGTTTGAACTAGAAGCATGCATTTAAGATTCACAATCTCCAAATCATTCTTAGAAGCAAAATCTCGGGAAACAAACGAATGCGAAGCTCTAGAGTCAAACAAAACTGTTGCAGGAACTGAGTTGACAAGTATCTTACCCAGTATGACGTCCGTGGCATTCTGAAGTGCATCTACGGTCACATGATTGACTCTGCCTCTCACCACGGTCTGGGGCGAGGCTCCCGGCTGTGCTGCTCCGTAGTTGGCTCCTGGTGCGGGTGTCCTGGCTGGTGTGGATCCCAAATTGAAGCGAACTGGGGTCACTCCTGCTGTCTTCTTGGGGTAATTGTTGGAGAAGTGCCCTGGATCATTGCATGTATATCAACGCATCACCGTGCCCTGCTGGTTGTTTGCAGCGGCGTTTCTGGCTGGAGCTAGGGTCTGGAAATTCTGATTGGCGGGCCTCGGTGCTGGCGACGGAGTTCTTACTGCATTCCGCAGCTGGAATCTGAAAAACTGGTTCGGTGCAACTCTCAGACGTTGTTGTGCACCCTGGCGTGATCCCTGCTGCTGCATCCTACGCTTCCGGTTTTCATCCAGCTCCTTGCGCTTGTCCTCGTGGATGAGTGCTTTGTTTACCAGGTCTTGAAAGTCGGGGAAGATGTGGGTGATCATGTAACACCTCGGCATCTAGTATGCAAGGATGTCACTAAACATAGACTAAACAACATCTAAATACCACAAATAATGGTAAATTACAGCAAAGGAGCAAATGCCTAAACCGAAAATTTCGGCAGCATCTCCTTTGTTTTTCCATGGTACGGAGCATCAACAATAAAATCACAAGATATATCACAATGGGAAGCATCTAAACAACGATAACTGGTGACATAGCAGCAATTTAAGTCTAGCATATCAAATTTAGCCATACTATGATCTTAAACGAAGTAATGGATGTAACCAAGCACACAAGTAAGGCATACTCCAAGTTCTCAACACATTAACTTGTAATCACAACTACGAATGGCAAAAATTGTGTAAGTCTTAATGAGTGAAACTTTGTGAAGATGTGCCACTAAGCCCCTTTCCCGCTTGCAGATTTCATGGTACCTAAAAACAACATAAAACACAAGCGTGAGTTCATCACTCAGCAAAGTGTATTGCAATGATACAAAAACAATAACAACTCACATACATACTTAATGCCATTCACATATCATGAGAATCAACTCATGAACATCATTTATGCTCTCATATAACATCATCATAAACATCTTCATATGCATCTCATAGAACATCATAATCATCTCATAAACCACTTCATTCATGCAATACAATGCAAAGCAATGCCATGCACATATCTCTTTGAAGCACATACCGGTATTGCCGAGTGCAAACCCGTCGGCGTGCACCCCCTTTCCCCTTCCATCCCATAGATAGAGGGTGCCTACTCTTACTGACTCGCTCCCATGCGCAACCATGGATGGGACTACGAGGTAGGTCTTTCGTGTTCACTACGTGTGAACACAGAGGCCCGCATCAGCATAGGACGCATCTTCCATTATGAATGCAAATATGACATAAACATGTAAAGATTGGCATAAACATTTAATACAACACAATCATGATCAAAATGAAATCAAGCTCATCATGTCATAGGCAAACATCATTCATGGCATCATATCATAAAGCAATTTGCATCTTATCAAATCTAGCAACATTCATCACGCTACCCATTCCAATACACTTGCCTTAACCGTGGGCGACGGATTGGCGAGAGGATGAGGGCACTCCCGGGGTCACACCACCTGCACAAACATACCACACGCTCAAAACGTGTCCCCAAAATAGTATGCAAAAGCTCGTCTACCCCGACTTCACAAACTACTCTTAGGATCCGAAAAATAGAGAATCTGCCCCGCCCTGACAGCAGACTTCAAACTATCATATCTTGAGTTCTAGGACTCCAAATCAAGTAAACGAGTACACCATCGCGAATCTTAGGACATTTCCTAGCTTTTTCTAAGTATCGGGAAAAGCTGATTTGGAATCTAAAATTGTTTAATCTACAAAAAACTACGTTCTATCCCAATTACATCACAGATTTCAACCCGTTCGGTAAAGCGAGCATAACTTTCAAACGGATGGGCGGAATTGGACGTTCTTGGTGTCCAATTAAAGGTATTGAAGTTACCTACAACTTTCTCAATAGGCGCCCGACCAAATTCCGACTCTAAAATCGCGAAAACTCAAACCCTATGTCAAGTGCACAATCTGCCCGAGAATTAAGAAACATCTAGTTTTCAACCAATCTACCCAAGCACAGCACCACCACTTGATCTAAAAGCATGAAATCAACCTCTAGAATAGCACATAGACCAACCCCAAGGATCACCCAATCCATACCTCTTCCCGACGAACGACGAACACCGAAATCCTTTCTCCCGGGCTCCCCGATCGTCCTCCTCGCGCTGGGACCGTCGGATCTCCTCGTCACGGGGCTTCCCGATGGAGGGGATAGCGAGGTGGTGCGGTGGGGAGCTCCCCTAGGGCAGCAAGGGAGGCGGAGAGGGGAGGGGAAGGTGGTGGCGCAAGGGAGAAGGGGAGGGGCGCAATGGGGTGGGGGTGGCGGCCAAGGAGGGGGAGGGCGCAACGAAGGCTAGGGGGGCACATGGGAGGGGTGGGAACCCTAGGATTGGTAGGAAATCCCCCCACATAGGCCAAAAACCCCCCACCGATGGCCCACCAGCTTCCCCCAAGGCCCAAACTGATTCCACGAAGGCCCCCCCGGAAAAGGCTTAAACTCCTAAAACGGCCCAAAACATGCAACAAAAGACATACCGTAGTGCCGAAATCTATAATGTTTCAATCCATCATTCCGTAGTGTCACAGATCAGTCCCACCTGCAGTCCTGAGTTCAGTCCCTTCATGAAGCGAGACTGTCTGCCTTGTCTGTCGCTACGTCTTCAGGTGCGTAGCGTGCAAGTTGTGTGAACTTGTTCAGATACTCGGACACCGGTTGATTACCTTGCTTCAGCGCCCTGAATTCTTCCTTCTTTAAGTCCATTATTCCTTTCAGCATGTGATACTGGCAAAATGCGGTGGTAAATTCCTCCCAAGTGATATCCTATGGGTTCTCCCGCGTGGCGCAGAAGTTCTCCCACCACTCTACTGCGGTCCCTTCCAACTGATGAGAGGCATAGAGTACCCTCTCATTTCCTACACATTGGGTAATGTGCAACTTCCTCTCAATTGATCTTAGCCAATCATCTGCCTCCAGTGGATTGGCGTTCCCAGAGAATGTGGGTGGATGAGTCCTCATGAACTCTGACAATCTCGAACCCTGACGTTGTCCCTGATTGACTTGATTAGCGGCGGCCTGAGCAGTGACGTGTTGCATTTGTTGCATCATGGCGTGCATCAACTGGGTCTGGGCAGCAAACAAAGCTCCAAAGTTCTGCATGTCAACTGGCGGTGCTGGTTGGGGTGCAGGTGCTCCATCGTTAGGGTTTCCAGCTGGGCGAGAACCACTCCCATTGCCTCCAAGGTTTCCGCGGGTGTTCACCATTTGTCGATTGCTCCAAGTTTTAGAGACAAGAGGGAACAAGAATAGGCAAGTAGTAGGGAAACTTATGCGGGGAAAAGTGTAGCTCAAAATCCAACTTTATTAATTAATAATAACTTGGTATGGTTGCTTACAATGCCTAAGGGCCTTGCAACACATACTGCACACTCAGTAAGGAATGAAAAATCCAAATCGACTAACACACTAGAGTCTAACGCCTCTAGGGGTGACTCTTATTCTATAACACGACTCGACGAAGGAGTCTCAACTGCAAAACCTACACTCACTCGTCGAGAAAACCTCCACTGCCTCCTTGCGGCGGGTGCGGCGGCATAGGCGCGAAGCGATCGCCATGCCCCACAATGGCAGTAGTCGAAGAAGCGGCATCATCCTCAGGCTCAGGCTGTGGTGCCAGCTAGTGCTCCTGTTCAGGTGCTGGTTCCTCCGGGTCTGGGGCGTCCAACTCCAACACTAGCTCCGGGCCCTGCCCATACAGTGCGGTCTCCAGCTCTGCGATCCTCTCCGCAGCATAGGCGACGTACTCACGAGCATTCTCCAGGTGCTTTTTCCCCTCCTTGACCTGTTCGCGAGCCTTCATCAACTCCTGGACTGTGTCGTCGATAAGCTCCTCCTGGGCGACGACGAATCTGGCCAAGTGTGTGACGGTAGCATCCCCATCTTCTATCGGTTTCCGCTGAGCTCTGCTGTCCCTGCGTGGGTGGTGACAGAATACTGTGCCTTCCAGCTCTCTGGAGTAAGTGCGGGCAATCTGTTGCATCGCTCGACGAGACACCTCCTGGATTCCCATCTCAAATGTTGACCTCCTAGCGGTGAAGTGAAATGGATGACTCAACTTCGTCTTCTCTCAAGCATACACTATGATCTTAACGTCCCATCCTATGACCAGTCCTGCCTGCACGATGGTAGTCCCTCGGTAAAGTGGCCTTTCAAAACCTCCAAGCAACTGCAGCATACGCCACAACTCAGCAGCGTAGCCTCCCTCACGCTCGGCGTAGTTGTTCTTCATCAACATCTGCCAAAAGACACTCACATAAGAACTCAAAAGTTTTAAACCATGGATAGCAAGAAAAATTCAGCAAAAGGGGTATGAAAAGAGAGAAGGGGATGAGTCGAGATTTCAATCATTGTCTTGTCAAATTTTAACTTTAGAAAATAGGTTTTATCCTCACTAAGACCATTCTATCTATGGGTGAGCCTACAGTCAGTATGGCTCTGATACCACCTCTGTCGGGACCCGAATTTTCAAATCCTGACCCTCTGTGTATTCAGCACTAGTCCAGGATCACACTAGTGCACACAGTCTCAACATCGGTAAATACCACAATCATACACATCGATAGTAATAAAGTACTTTAATTAAGATAACCAAACTGGTTGCTCGACCTTATGGTCAAGTTACAAAGGTAGGCCACACAGGGCGAAAACTTATTGAGGAAATAAATTGCAGCGGAATAAAAGCATCAACTTGGCGCCATCCAGTATACCACAGGCAACTGACTGGGCTCGCTCCCTAAATAGACGACTCCTCCTGAAGTTCCTCTTCCAAGGCTGGCGTCGCTTCTCTTTCAACTAATGTTGTATTGTGGCAAGGGTGAGTACTTGGTACTCAGCAAGTCATGCACAGAATGCAAACTAATATTCTACATGCATGGCTTAGTTCGAAGGATAGGCTAACAGGTACATTTGCAGTTAAAACAGCATTTAACAAGTAGATAAGTAGATTCGAAAGTAGTAAACATAAAGATAATATCAATAACTTTTCCAGGAGTTAAGTAGACACTTTTCCTTTCCTAATCCACATTTCCATCAACGTCATTATTTAACCAAACCAAGTCAAAGTTGTTTTCATGAAAGTCTAACCCTTGACTGTAATCCCCGAGCAAAGTCCAGTGCCGCGGACACGGCTATTCGAATAGATTTTACACTCTGTAGAGGTTATGCACTTTACCCACAAGATACAGTCAAACACCACAAGGCGAGTGATCGTAACAAAGCATTTCAGAGACCGCAAACAATACAAGTGAACCTCTCTGGCTTCTGTCATACACCATCCCTTCCCTTAACGGAGGCGAAGTATGGGACCGACATACCGTTGGACGGGTACCATGCCATAGCACTGGTATGCTCCCCTTTCAAGCTACACAAAATGTGTAGTTGACACCACGAGGTACCACATGTAAGTTTTTAGTAACTTACTCAACTAGGTCCGTCCCATTACGGACATGTGGTTGCACCTTTGACTCAGATCAAAGGCTTGCAAGGTTAAGTCCTTAGGATAACCAGGGCAAGACTACCCGAAGAACCAAAACGACATCCCCGGTGCCACTCATGGCCCACCATATCATTCTTGCCACTTGCCCCGGTCCAAATCTATTTATCAAACCCAGTTGATTACCATGCACCACGTGCCATCAACAATCACAACACTTGATACTTCTCCAAAACAGGTTCAATATCTCATTAAGTCAACATTAACATTTGATTGTCCAAAATCATGTCATGTGCACGTAGCAGGCCTAAGCAATATACTACAACGGTCTAAATACCCAATGTTGGCAATTTAATAATGTCCAACGACTATTTAAATTCCACAACTAGGGTGGCAAGGGCTCATGGCACATAATTAGATAGTCAAGGTGTCATACTCCAATTTGGCATTTATCTAATTCCCAGAAATAATTTAAACAAGTTCTAATTAAATTAGCATGCAATAATTTAAAACAAATTAATTTCAAAAATGGGATCAATATGGTCAAAGCATCACTTGCCTTCAAAAAGTACTTGATCTTGGTCTTGAGCTAGCTCCTGGGTCAACACTTCACCTTCGAAGCCCTCGGGTACTTCAACGTCTACTCGTAACACGTGCAAACAGTGATAAATAAATAAAACAGTACATACACATTGCTCAAAAATTCAAGTAAAGTCCATAAACAGGAAGAGCATAATTTTGCAAATTTTTAGAAATTTGAATCGCCTAAAACGGAGTTAAAATGCAAAAGTTATAATCGTTTAAAGTTTAAAGAATCTACTAATTAAATAAAAATAGAGAAAATTTCATATTAAAAAATTAATTAAAATTCATATTCAAGTAGACCTCAATTTTATAAAAATTTAGAAATTGGAATCGTTCAAATCGGAGTTGAAACGCAAAAGTTATAAGCGTTTGAAGTTTGAAAATTCAAATAAAACAATAAACCGAATTAATTAATTTATTTTTCTATTGAAAAATCCGAAAAAATGACGTCAGCATGACGTCAGCACGGGATTTGATTTTCCAGTGAATTATTTTTGTAAAGAAAAATCGATTTATGACGTCAGCGGGTCCATGGACTAGGTCCACAGTTCGGTTTTGGTCCACCGTGGACTTGGCCCATGGGCACATGTCTCACTGACATGTGGGACCCCTCGGGTGACGTCAGCGCTGACATCACCGCGCCTCGGCCACACGGTACTGACACGCGGGTCCCACCGTGACATCAGCGTGACGTCACGGATGACGTCATGGAGCCGTTGGGCCAGCCGCTGACACGCGAGCCCCACGTTGACGTCACGCGTGACGTTAGTGGCGACCGCGGCTGACCGTGCCGGTCCAACTCCCGCACACGTGGCTAGATCTTGGCCATTGATTTGAAATCCAACGGCCCGGATCGGATCTAATTCCACACGTTGCGGTGCAACGCGGTTAATCTGGACCGTTCGATTTAGATCGGACGGTCCAGATCCGATCGGGTATCGCCTCACCGTGGGGTGGCCTGGCATGACCCGGGTGGCGACACGTGGCTTAATATACGCCGTTCGATTTCGATCGAACGGCAGGGATCGCATCTAAACGCTACAACGCGGCTAACCCTAACCGTACGATCTAGATCTAACGGTTGAGATCCAATCTAGGCACGGTGCAGTTCACGGCTACGTGGCTTAATCTAAGCCGTTGGATCTAGATCCAACGGTTGGGATTAGATCTAAAAACCTAAACGTGAGAATGCATGGGGTGACATGGACGAACCTGAGCCATGCGATGAAGATCCAACGGTGGAGAAAGCTCGCGGTTCCGGCGATGGCGCGGCGGAGCAGAGGTTGCTAGAAACGAAGATGATGACGAGCCCGACGGCGTTGCGGTGCGGTTCCGGCGGGGTGATTGGTTTCCACGGGTGTGTCTCGACGCGAGGATTCTGGATCTGGGCTCGGTGACGGCGGAGAACGATGGACGGCGGCGGAATCATCGTGAAACCGCGGCGGAGCACGAATCCAACTTCGACGAGCTCTAGCGGGCGAACGGCGGCAGCTCGGGCTCGGTGGGTTAGGGCTACGGGTGCGCACGGAAGAGGGCTTCATGATGGCGGCGGCAGCGCATTAAATAGGGGCCTCGGCTTCCGTGAAACTCGCGCGAAACGAGGCCCACTCGGCTACGGCGGCGGAGACCGACGAGGACACGGAGAGGGTGACGTTGCGCAATCTCGGCCGTTGGATCGAGATCCAACGATGGAGCGGTTAGTGCTGGGTCGGGCTTGAGTTCGGTTCGAGTCGGACTCGGACTCCAGTCTGACTCGGGTCGGACTCGGTCGGATGAACAGTACAAACCCATTTGGTTAATTTCCAGCGATTTAATATTCAAATTAATTCCTAGAAATTCAAATAAACCAAGAAAAATAGCAAAATACACCGAAAAATTCCAAAAAAATTCTGGAAAATACTTTGAGACATTTTGGACTCAAATAAAATATTTCCAACAAAATTTTATCTACAACTTTTAATTCTTTAATTATTTCAAAAGGGAATAAATTCAAATTAAATCCAAATAAATCCAAATAAATTCCAGAAAATTCCAAAAATTCACCAAAGTGCAAAATTTCATTTAAATTTATGAAAAGCAAAAATTGGGGTGTTACATTTTCCATCAAGTTTAGGATAATTTGAACGAATGGGGTTGAGATCACCACACTCATAGCATCTTGGAGGGCCACCACTAGCTCTCTTCTTATTCTCACGTTCTACAATGCTTTGTTGAAACGAGAAGAGAGTAATGCCAAATCTTCTTCTGGAAATTGCTCAATCTGTTCATCGGTTAGTGAAGACAAGGAAGACAAGGCAAAGCTTGTCGAAGAAGAGTTACTGTGAGACATGTTAGGTTGAGACATCAAAGCAATTGACTTGTAATCATTCTTCCTAGCAAGAACATCTAACTCATGAGTTTTCAGCTTAGAATACAGAACATCTAATGTAAGTGTACTCATGACAGTTGATTCTCTAATAGATGTTACTTTCATCTCCCAAATTGACATGTCTAAAGCACCAAGCAATTGTCTAGCATTAGCAGCATCAGTGTAGCTAACTCCAACAGCACGTAGATTGCTAAGAATTTTATTAAAGCGTGCAAAGAAGTCATTTACAGACTCACCAGGTTTCATCTCAAATCGCATGTATTCCTTTTTGTAAATGTCTTAGCGAACCTCTTTGACAGTATTAGAACCCTCACGGTAATCACCAAGAGATTTTCATACCTCATATGCAGATCGAAGATGAACCACTCGATCAAAGTCGCTGCATCCCAAGCCTTGGATGACCAAGTTGCGCGCCTTGCTATTTGCTTCAACATGTGCGCCATTGACGTCGTTGACATTGTCGTTCTCAGGAACTTCGTATGGCTTGTAAACCTTCTCCCAAATTGTGAAGCCCTGCACTTGGATGAACTCTTCCATCTTTGCTTTCCAAAACTGAAAATCAACACCATCGAAAACACAAGGTTTTGTTGTATACCAATCCATTGCTATGATTTCTAATCACCGGTTAAGATTAATTAGAAAACCTTGCTCTGATACAACTTGTAGTATCGATATATACGAATATAGCAATCAGAGGGGGGTGAATGATTGCGTGGAAGCTAAAATCAAAATTTTGATCTACTGGAAAAACACCCCAACTCGGATTCAAATAATTGCTTCGTATTCAACAAAAACAGATTAGATGCATTGGGTAAATCGCGAATTCCTAGTGATCCAATTGTTAGATTGATCTAAAATATGAACACAAGAAGCTAGATTCCAATACGAATCTAACAGAAAAAGAATCAGCTCTATCAGACTTACAGATCAAAAGTTATGAACCTTGCAAGCATGCTATGACAAAATATGACGAGAATTGATCTAACATCAATTTCGTGATTAAACAAAATCTTCGAAAGATTAACCAACAAACTTTGAGGAACTCTAAATCAAGGTCCTAGAAAGGTTTTGGATGGATCAAATCAAGACAGAACTCAAAGAATCAATGTAGACAAAGAACCAATTTAGAACCAGAACATGTGAGCAAACGAACACTCAAAACAGAGAACACTGTAGCAACACGTGCACTGTAGCATCGAGATTACTGTAGCACATAGCGGAACTAGAAGGAATTGATCTGTATTTCTTTTTGTCTAAAATACTCCCATCAAAAGAGTACAAACCCTAAAGCCTAGCTCTTGTTTTCGGAGTTGGTTGTTGGCTCTTAATTTGGAGTTATTTGTTTTCGGAGTGTTTGTGTCGTTTCATTCAAGCCGTTCGATCGATTTCGACCTGAAACCCTGAGTTTCAAGTCCGATCGAAATCCTTCGAAGTCGTTAGTAAACCTAATCCCAAAAACTTTCCTTTGGAACCCTAAAACCCTTCCCTTGGATCCCCGTGGAATCAATTCCGAAGTTGGAGTAAAGGATCACGAAGAAACTCGAAAGTCTTGCTGTTGGGCGGTAGTTCCACTAGCCAGTGGGCGGTACTACCGGCCGAGCGGCACTACCGCTCGGTGGGAGCGGTAGTGCTGACCGAGTGGTCGGGCCACCACAGCTGACCATGCCGGCGATTGTCTTTGCCCGATGCATCTGCCCCTCGCCTCTAGAGGCTTCCCCAGCCCCTAAACTCACTCCCTCACTTGCTCTCCCCCTCCCTAGAGCTCTCCTCCTCCCTCTCCCTCTCGGTTCTCTCCCTCCAACTGGAGCTCCTCCCCTCCTCTCTCAAATCCGGTCGGTTGGAGCTCAATTGGAGCATGGTGGAGGCAAGCCAAGGCGTGGAGAGTCTCCCTCAAGCCCTAGAGAAGCTCCATAACCGGTGGATTTCAATTTGGAGCTCAATCCTTGAGGTTGATGAAAACCCTAGCTCCTGTCCTTTCTATTTCTTTCTTTCTTTTCAATTTCTAGTTCTAGAAGTTGAATCTTGAGGTGTTGATCGAGTTCATGAAACCCTAATCAAGCCTCACAACCGGTGGAATCGATTCTGAGGTCAATCCGTTAATTTTTGATCTCACAACCTTAGATCTTTCTTTTTCTTTTTTTCTTTTCTCTCTTGTTAAACCCTAATCCATGAGCTCAATCTTCGATTGCCTGGGTTGCTAGACCTAGGTCAAGCTCAGAAGATTTAGTTAGCACGATCGATTTGATCCAAAAACCTTAATCAGCTTTTTGTTGGATTTATTCGTCCAACGGTCATTTTCCCGAATTTCTAGAGTATCCTTTGATATCCTAACTCCAAAAAGTTGAGAAAACTACACCAAATATGTCCAATGCCGCCGAGGTTCGATTCTCGCAAAGGAACCGAGTTTGAACTCGATTCGGGTTTGAAATCGAATTTGGCGTCAATTGGGGTTTTCGTGTTCAAAGGGTCCAATCGTCGTGCGAAGAGTTTTGTCGTCGTGTGTCGGGCCTTTAGTTGCGATTTAAGTTGCGTGGGACCATATTGTGCAAAAGGAACCAATACTCTAGTCGTAAATCGTTCGTTTCGACTCGATTTGCAAAGAAGTGCATTTTGGGCCCTCGGGACAGTTCCATGTCCCGAAGTTCCAAAATCCATGGAACTAGCTTGTATTGGTCCCTAATGCCGTAGAGGTTCCAACGCCGCGACGAAAATCGAATTTGGACTCCTTTTGAGTTGAAATCCGATTTTCCGTCGTTTTATTCCTTGTTAGGTCAAAAGGGGAAATTCGGGCAAACGATCTCGAAACTCATCGTGGCCAATGTGAATTGGTCCCTAGCATCGCTAGGAACCTAGCCACGCCTTTTCCGCGAAGTCTCGAACTCGGTTGCACAATTTTTCCTTTTCGCAGATTTAGGTTTCTCTGTAGTCCGGCACTACCTCCGTTGTGGGTCCGGTACAGCAGCCCGAGCGGCACTACCGCGGCCACAACGTCGGCAGTTAAAATCCAGAGAGTGTTGCTTGCGTCCTCTGGGTAGCCGGCACTACCGGGCCGTGGGGCTGGTACTACTAGCGGTAGTACCGAAGGTAGCAGCCCGGTAGTTAATTTCCAAAGAGCACCCCCATTTCGATCCCTGACCAGCGGCACTAACGGGATATTGGTGCGGTACTACCGGCCTAGGGCGATACTACCGCACATTAGCCACCGGTATTGCCGGATTTAGGGAAAAATCCCGATTTCCCTTGCGCTTGAGTTTTCATTTTCTCGGATTCGTGTTAGGTCTCTCCTCCCCCTATTTGAATTGTTCTCGTTGGTTCTATTTATTCGAAAACCGATTTTGGGGAGTAGTTTTAGAGCTCGGAATCGGAAAGTGGTAAATTGGTCAAACGAGCTCGAAACTCACTGGGACCTGGTGCTCGTACTAGAGTTCCGATCCAGTTTGAGCGAAAACCCCTTTCTCGCATTCTGGCTTTTTCTGGAAAACCGGCGCTATCGCCGCGATAGTCCCGGTATTGCCGCTTGAGCAGTAGTACCATGGCTATAACGCCAGTAGTTGATTTTCAAAGTGAGATGTCTTCGGCCTTTGTAGCCGCAGCACTACCGGTGTTTGGGGCCAGTACTACCGCGTCAGCGGGAGTATTGTGAGAAACAAGCCGGTAGCTATTTTCCAAAGCGCGCTGATCTGGGCATTTGGAATTCCGGTAATGCTAATGCATGGGGTCGGTACGACCGCATGAGCGGAAGTACTATGGGCAACATTCCGGCAGTATTTTCCAGAAAGTATTCCATTTTAGTTCTCGGCCGTCGACATTATCGTCCCGATGGTACGGTACTACCGGGGGTCGGTAGTACTGCCGTAAGGTCGGTGCTGCTGATTGAACTGTACTACCGGGAGTTGTGTGTCGATATTGCCGACGTGAGCTGAGAAGTCTAAACCCTCTTTCAAGTTCTTTTGATCTCAGTTTCTCAGATTTGATTCGCTTTTGTATTTAGTTCTTAATCGCCTGGTTTGATTTGCCATTGTTGGTTCTTATTGCTTTTCGTCAAACGTTGACGATTCGGTAGACGACGATTCCGACCATGTTCCGGGTCGGACCTTGTTAAAGAGCAAACAGGCAAGCACCTCCTTTGACCATCTTGATCCTATATTTGCAAAGTTCTATTTTTATTTGTCAACACTATTATGCATGCGTGTATGTTGAATAAAGATGCTAGTTGTGGGTATTGGTAGTTAAACCTAGAATTGGTGGATTTCCTTAATCTTAATTGATCTGTGAACCGTGTTGAACCTTAGGGTAAAACCTAGACATAAAAATAAATGTCAGATGGGTAATAACGAGAAGTATCTGCATATGCTTAGTTACGTTGTAGAATGTACTGCATGATGTTATGACTCAATCAATTACAGTTCTTCCTGGAAATGGTCGGTTTGGTTGGAATTGGTCCATGGCTCGGAGTTGGGTATTGGTTTAGAAAATGGTCGTGTTGGTGTTTTTGGAAAATGAAAAAGGAGTATTTAGGCACGGGCGAGATGTTTAGTGATTGGTGGTTCGGAATTTGGTTTGGTTGGTCTGGTTTGGTTTGGTTGGATTTGGAATGGTTAATGGATTGGATTGCAAACTTGAGGCTTGGTTTTGGTTGGTTCCTTGCTATGGGGAGGTTGCGGGCTAGTGTGTGCTTCATGGGGCCGCTAGTGCCGATCCTCTATGGCCTTAGCAAGCGGTATGGAAGGACTCGCCCGAGTCACCCTAAGGACTGAACTTGATGCTATTACTTGGTCAAACAGTGCAACCACATGTGCCAGTATGGGATGTCCTTGACTTAGTAAATTGGAAAGGATTTGGGTCTTTCATCATTAGGAGGCGGGAGAGTATGGACACACCTGTTGTGTCGGTGTGTTCTAGGGACTCCCTCGTCGAGGCATCGAGGGGGAGTTTGCCCAATACAATGGTAATGCCTTCTATGAGGAGGTTATGGGCTAGTGGGGGCCCGTAGGGACCACTAGTGGCCATCCTCTGGGACCGTAGCAAGGGATGCACGTTACCGGGCTGATGCAAGGTTTAAATCCTAACCTATCGAAAGGTCTCGTCACAGTCTAGCAAAACGGGTACGTTGAGTATCACGTGGCATAGTAGACATGATTGCTAGAATGTGTCATGTGGGTAAAGTGTACAATCTCTGCAGAGATATAAATAAACTAATTGATTAGCCGTGCTCACAGTCATGAGCAGCTTGGGAAGTACTGTCAGGTATAGAATTTCTAGTGTTGGTTCTGGTTTGGTGTGACACTACGGAAGGTCGTAATCTTATAAAATATGAAGTTTGAGGGCAAAACATTATAAGATGTGAATATGGAGGTTGAAAACTTTACGTCTTGCGCTTTAACGCTGCTTTAGGGCCGTTTCGGGAGTTTGGGCCTTTCTGGGGGAGTTTGGGCCTAAGGGGGAATGAGCCGTGGGCTTTAGTGGAAGGGGTATTGCCCATGGGGGGGAAAAATGGCTAAGGGGGGGCTTGGTGAGCCCCTCCCTGCCCTAGCCACCCCCCACATGCCCTGTCCTCCCCTTGTGCGCCTCCCCCACCTCCTCCCTAGCCGCCACCCCTAGCCGCCCCCTCCCTTGCGCTCCACCCCTCCCCATCCCTCTCCACCACCCCTTGCTGATCCTATGGGAGTTCTCCACCTCACCACCCCGCAGATCCGTCCATTGGAGCGCTCTACGACGAGGAGATCCGGTGGATTCGGAGCGAGGAAGGAGATCGCGCGAATCGGGAGGAGATCCTTCTTCGTTCGTCGGGCGAAGGTATGGCCACGGGAATCCTTAGGGTTGGTCTAGGTACTGTTCTAAATGTTGATATCATGCTTTTAGATCAATTGGTGGTGCTGTAATTGGGTAGATTAGAGGAAATCTAGAGTTTGCCACGTTCTCTATTTCGGGCAGATTGTGCAGTCGACCTAGGGTTTGAGATTTCGCCAATTTAGAGTCGGAATTTGGTCGGCCGCCTGTTGAAGAAGTTGTAGGTAACTTCAATACTTTTCAGTGGGTATAAAGAACGTCTAATGCCACCCAGCCGTTTGAAAGTTATGCTTGTTTTACCGAACGTTTTAAAAACTGTGACATGATTGGAACAGATCACGGTATTCTGTAGATTAAACCACTTTAGAGTCCGAATCAGTTTTTCCATATACTTATAAAAAGTTAGGAAATTTCCTAAACTACGCGAGGATGTACTCGTTTAATCGATTCGTTGTCTTAGAACCCGAGTTATGCTCGTTGGAAGTCTGCTGTTCCGACGGGACAGAACCTCTGTTTTTGGGTTTTGCGAGTAGTTTGCGAAGTCAGGGTAGAAGAGTGTTTGCGTATTGTTTTGTGGGCATGATTTTGAGTGTGTGGTGCCTATGTGCAGGTGGTGTGACCCCGGGAGTGCCCTCTACTTCTCGCCAATCCGTCGCCCGTGGTTGAGGCAAGTGTATTAGAATGGGTAGCGGGATGTAGATTGCTAGTTTTTGTTGGGTTGAAATTGAATATATGATATGTTCACATGCCATGCTTTAATGTTTGCCATTGATATGATGAATATGGTTTATTATGTTGTGATGACGTGTGTTAATGTACAAGTTATCTATGATGTTGGCATGTTTGCATACATGGCATGATACATGGCCGGGTCGGTGAGAAAGTCATAACTAGTCCGGTAAGGTCGGTGAGAAAGTTATGACTAGTCCGGGGCGCCATTGAGTAAGTCCTACATCGTGATTCCATCCACCGCGGTAAATGGAAGCGAGGAGTAGGCACCCTCCATCTTCGGGATGGAAGGGAAGAGAGGGTGCACACCGACGGGTGTGCACTCAACCATACCGGTATGAGTTTCCAGGAGACATGTGCATCGCATCGCATTGCATAAATGATGATGATGATATGTGAAAAATGATATGTGAGTATGAATAAGATGATAGGCATGATTGAGGTGTTGAAGCCATGTAATTGTTCTTTTGTACCATTGCAATATACTTGCTGAGTGTTGAACTCACGCTTGTGCTTTCTTGTTGTTTTAGGTACCATGAGACCGGCATGCGGGGAAGGGAACTAGTCACACTCCTACACGTAGCTTCACACATTTGTTCCCATAGTTTTTCATTTGGAGTCTTGATAATAAATGTAACATCCCAAAATTTTGCTTTTCTTAAATTCATGTGTGATTTGGCACTTTGGTGAAATTTTGGAATTTTCTGGAATTTATTTGGAATTTATTTGAATTTATTCCCTTTTGAAATAATTAAAGAATTTAACTTTTCAAATAAAATTTTGTTGGAAATATTTTATTTGAGTCCAAAATGTTCCAAAATATTTTCCAGAATTTTTCTGGAATTTTTCTGAGTCTTTTGCTATTTTTAATGAATTAAATGAATTTCTGGGAATTAATTTGAATTATTTAATCGCTGGAAAATGCGAGTGGGTTTTACTGTTCATTCGACCGAGCCCGAGTCGGACTCGAGTCCGAGTCCAACCCAAACCCGACCGCGCCCGTGGTTGAGCCGAACCCACTCGGCCGAAACCCTACTCGCGTGACCGTTGGATCTTGATCCAACGGCCACGATTGAGCCACGTCACCCGAGCCCGGCTCCGATCGAGCCAGCCAGCTCGTCCGAGCCAGACCCGAGGCCGAACCCGCGCGACCGTTGGATCTTGATCCAACGGCTGAGCGTGTGCCATGTCGCCCTCGCCGTGTCCAGGACGGACTCCGCCGCCCGTACCAACTTCGCCGCGGATTCCGCGGGGATCTCGGTGTCCGTGCCGGTATTTAATGCCCGGACTCGCGCCCGAGGTTCACCCTTGCCTCGTGCGTCGATTGCCCCACGTGCCCTAGCCCTAGCCCTAGCCACCGCCGTCGACCCGCTATTGCTCGCCGTAGTTAGCTCTCTCCTCCGCCACGGTTCTTGCCTCGCCCCGCCGCCGTTGAGGTCAGATCCGGAACCACAAGGCCAAGACGCGTCAGGAGGTACCATCCACTTCGCCAGAGAAGCCCCGGAGCGCCGTTGGGCTCGTCGTCGTCTTTGTATCCGGTGGCCTCTGCTCCGCCGCGTCGCCATCGCCGTCCGCGAGCACCGCCAGCCGTCCGATCAGAATCCAAGGGCCCAGATCGCGCCACGTCACGCCACGGTGAGATCTCATGTGCGATCTTCGAGATCTAATCTCAACCGTTGGATCTAGATCCAACGGCTTAGATTGTGCCACGTAGCCTTCACCGCACAGTACTAGATCCATTCTCAGCCGTTAGATTTAGATCGAACGGTTAGGGTTAGCCGTGTTGTTTGCGTTAGATTGGATCTTGACCGTCCGATCAAGATCGAACGGTCCAGATCAGCCGAGTAGTTTTTCTACTGCGTTAGGTTAGATCCGATCTGGGCCGTTGATTTTCAAATCAACGGCCGAGATCGAGCCACGTGTAAAGAAGTTGGAGCGGTGCGGTCCGCGCCGTACGCGTGTGTGACGCTGACACGCCGGGCCCGCGTGTCAGCGACGCGGCCAAACCGCACCATGACGTCACGCTGACGTCATGGGGGGGTCCACCTGTCAGCGGCCACCCCAGCCGTGCGGTGACGTCAGCAATGACGTCACCAGTGGGTCCCACCTGTCAGCGCAGTGTGCTGAGTCCCCGCTGACGTCAGCAATGACGTCACCCGTAGGGTCCCACATGTCAGAGACACGCGAGCCGTGGACCGGGTCCACGGTGGACCTGAGCCGAGCCGTGGGCTGAGCCCGTGGACCGGCTGATGTCAGCCGCCCAATCAGAGACTGCCACGTGTCCTTGCTGACGCAATAATTAATTTCCGAAAAAGAAAATGATTTATTAATTCGAATTATTGATTTCAGAATTTGATTCAAACTTCAAACGCTTATAACTTTTGCATTTTAACTCCGATTTGAGTGATTCAAATTTCTAAATTTGTATAAAATTGAGATCTACCTAATGATGAATTTTATTTAATTTTTGGACTAAAGTTTTTCTCTGTAATATTATTTAATTGATTCTTTAAACTTCAAAATGCTATAACTTTTGCAGTTTAACTCCGAATTTGACGATTCCAGTTTCTAAAAATTTATAAAATTATGCTCTCTATGTTTGTGGACTTCATTTGGATGTTTGGACATTTTTTGTCTACTGTTTTATTCATTTGTTGCTATTTGCACGCGTTACGAGTAGACGTTGAAGTGCCGGAAGGATTTGAAGGAGAAGTGTTGACCCAGGAGCCAGCTCAGGACCAAGAGCAAGTACTTTTTGAAGGCAAGTTGTGCTTTGACCATGTTGATCCCATTTTGAAATCTATTTTGATTCAATGTATTGCATGCTAGTTTAATTAGAAAATACTTTATTTAAATTATGGGAATTAGATAAATGCCTAATTGCTGTATGACACCTTGGTCAATTAATTATGTGCCATGACCCCTTGTCACCCTAGTTGAGGTTTAAATAGTTGGACATTACTAAAGTGCCAACCTGGGAATTTAGATCGTTGTAGTATATTGCTTAGACCTGCTACGTGCTCATGACTTGATTTTGGACAATCAAATGTTAATATTGACTTAAAGATATATTGAACCTGTTTTGGAAAGGTATCATGTGATGTTGATGGCACGTGGTGCATGGTAATCAACTGGGGTTTGATAAATAGCTTTTGACCGGGGCATGTGGCAAGGATGATCGGGTGGGCCAGTTGTGGCACCGGGAATGTTGGCTTTGTTCTTCGGGTAGTCTTGCCCTGGTCACCCTAAGGACTTAACCTTGCAAGCCTTTGAACTGAGTCAAACGTGCAACCACATGTCTGTAATGGGACGGACCTAGTTGATTAAGTTGCTAATAACGTACCTGTGGGACCTCAGGATGTCAACTACACCCTTTGTGTAGTTGTACGGGGGAGCGTACCGGGGCTGCGGCCAGGTACCCATCTAATGGTGGATTGGCCTAAACTTCGCCTTCGCTAAGGGAAGGGTTAGTGTGCAACACCGGGGAGGACCACTTGTCTTTGTTAGAAGTTTAGAAAGACTCATTACGGACACTCGCCTTTGTGGTGTTTGACTGTATCTTGTGGGTAAAGTGCATAACCTCTGCAGAGTGTAAAATCTATTCGAATAGCCGTGTCCGCGGCATTGGACATCGCTCGGGAATTACAGTCAAGGGTTAGACTTTCTTGAAAACAACTTGGATTTGAAAGGTTGGGTTTGGTTTAATGATGATGTTGATAGAAACATGGATTAGGATTGGGAAAGATTTTTATTAAACTCCTGGAAAAGTTATTTATGCTTTACTTGTTCTACTGCTTTCGAATCTACTTATGATACTTGTTAAATGATGTTTACTGCAAATATACCTTGAGCTATTCCTTTGTATCAAGCCATGCATATAGTATATTAGCTTGCATTCTGTGCATGACTTGCTGAGTACCAAGTACTCACCCTTGCCGCAATACAACACCAGTTGAAGAGGAGACTACACCAGCTTTGGAGGAGGAGCTCCAAGAGGAACCGTCTACTTAGGGAGCGAGCCCAGTCAGTTGCCTGTGGTATAATGGATGGCGCCACGATGTTACCTTATTTTCCGCTGCTATTATTTCTCTTTTAATAAGTTTCGCCCTGCGAGGCGTATATTTGTAACTTGACCCTAAGGTCAAGCAACCAGTTTGTTTATCTAATTAAAGTACTTTATTAGTATCGAGTGGTATGATTGTGATATTTACCAATGTTGAGACTGTGTGCACTAGCGCGTTCCTGGACTAGTGCTGAATACACAGAGGGTCCGGATTTGTAGATTCGGGTCCCGACAATAAATTTAGTGTGATGCATAACGGTTTATGATCTAGTTTTGCGTTATGAGAGCCTTATTGTTCGTTTGGCTCATGAAGACTTTGAATACTTGAGATTTGACTTATATTGCCATCAGACCATTATTTATTGCTATTTTAGATGTCTCTTATATTGCTATGCTATTGTTGTTGCTTCAATTCATGGAAAAACAAAGGAGATGCTGCCGAAATTTTCGGTATTAGCATTTGCTCCTTTGCTGTAATTTACTTGTAATTGTGGTATTTAGAGGTTGCTTAGTCTATGTTTGGTAGCATTCGGACATATTAAATGCCAGGGTGTTACATTTGGTCTTGTTTCAGTTCTGGTAATGGTGTTGGTTGGAACTTGGTAGGGTGTTGAATTGGTTAATGGGAATGGTCGGAAGTTGGTTTTGGAAGATGGATTTGGTATGGTAGGTTAGTTTGGTTACTGGTTCGTGGGAATGGAATGGTTGGAAAACTTGGTTTATGGATAAATGTTTATGTTTATTGTTCTCATTAAAACAATCTCTTTACAATTGCTTTACAAATTGTGAATGTTTGAATCTATTATGTTATTGCAAATAAATCTTGCTTTGTGCTCAAAATAGACTTAGTGTAGAAACTTGTATTCTTTGTTATAGCCTGCATCTATATTAATATTTCTATGCACTAAAGTCTTGCGAGTACATACGTGTACTCACCGTTTGCTCTATATTAACAACATGCATAGAAGATGGCGTCGAAGGCAATGAAGACACGTCGGTCGACGGGTCCCTCGAAGTGGGTTTTGAGTTTTGAGCGGTTATCTGGGACTTTCGCTCCCAGTCGGTTGCCTTTGGGTATGGGAAGGCTCAGCGCTGTCGTTGCTGCAGATTAGGTTTCTTTCTTTTGCTGTGGTAGCCAATCGGTGGAGTTTCTTTCATGTACTATTATTTCATTGTAATTAAACCAGCACTATTGTAACCATTTTATTGTTAAGTGTTGAGATGCGACTTATTGTGGGAAATATGTGGGTGCTAGGCTACTGATCCAGGGAACTAGCACTAGATACATATCTCGGGGAAGCTCAGGTTGGAACCAATCGATTGGCATACGACCACAAGCAGTGGGTGTCATGCCGATTGATTAGCCTCAATCCATGTACGGTTTGTAATTAGTGATCAGATTACTGACGGGTTGCGTCAATACCAGTCCGACACAACAGTAAGTAACCGAGTTACTATTACAAAGACCGGAGCCCCCACAAGAGGTGGTATCAGAGCAGGCCTTTCGACTGTAGGGAAAGCCTAGATAGATTGGTCAATAGAATTAAGGACATATCTTCCTCTGAAAATCATGTGGGCTATAAAACTCTTAATTGCGAAAATGTAGATTGTTGAACTTATCTGTCTGTAGCTCCTTATCTTGATTTATTCTTCAAAATGACTTGGACTCCCCTGAAACTTCAAACGGTGATTTCTCTGAAAACGAATGGAGGTCCGAAAATGAATTGTTCTATTTCTTTCGTTATTCAAACCGTGGGAGTAACTTTTGAAACTTGAGGCATTTTGATAAAAGAAATTAAAACCTAAAGGGGTAAGGATTGGTCTAGAGCTCTTGTTTCTCATCTCTTCTGAATTATCTCCTCGTGGGATAACTTTTGGAAGTCTTATCTACTTTCAAGAGTTAGATACGTATTGAGTAAAAGTTAGGATAAGGAGACAGGAATTGGTGTGTTTGTTTGGGTGTTTGGTTGCTCTTCTGAGGGTTGGTTGAATTCTATCCATATAAGGTCTTGCTAACCGTGTCTTTTCTTTATTCTTAGTTGTCTGGTCGCTGGGAGCCGTGCTTTTTCACCAACGCAATTTTGGAGGGTTCTCTCCAAGTAGCCCTCTAGGATATGATACGCCTTGCTAGCTTTTCAGAGCGACCAGAGTATCTAATCTCATGCGCTGGGATCAGCCCAGCTTCCTTAATGTTTGTGGCGGAAGTGTCCATCTATGGTCACCATGATGGAGAGCCGACTCGTCGCTATGTTGGTTTTGCCCCGAGTCCGCTCGCAGCAGTGCTCGATGGAGCGTGGAGGACAACCTCTCTTTCTCATTCTCACATTCTGCAAAGCTTTGTTAAAGCGAGAAGAGAGTAGTGCCAAGTCTTCTTCAGGAAATTCTTCAATCTGTTCATCGGTTAGTGAAGATAAGGAGGATAAAGCAAAGCTAGAAGAGGAATTTGCATTTGACATATTAGGATTAGAGATCAAAGCAATTGATTTAGCATTACCCTTCCTGGCAAGAACATCCAACTCATGAGTTTTCAACTTAGAATAAAGAACATCTAAAGTAAGTGTACTCATGACAGTTGATTCTCTAATGGTTGTTACTTTCATCTCCCAAATAGACATGTCTAATACACCAAGCAATTGTCTAGCATTAGCAGCAGCATCAAAGCTAACTACAACAGCACGCAAATTGCTAAGAATTTTATTAAAGCGTTTAAAGAAATCATCTAGCGACTCACCAGGCTTCATCTCAAATTGCATGTATTCCTTTTTGTAAAGATCTTGACGAACCTCTTTGATAGTGTTAGAACCCTCATGGTAATCACAAAGATATTTCCATACCTCATATGCAGATTTGAGATGGATCACACGGTTAAAGTCGCTACGTCCTAAGCCTTGGATGATCAAGTTGTGTGCCTTGCTGTTTGCTTCAACATGTGCGCGATTGGCGTCGTTGACGTTGTCGCTTGCAGGGACTTCGTATGGCTTGTAGACCTTCTCCCAAATTGCGAAGCCCTGCGCCTGGATGAATGCCTCCATCTTGGCTTTCCAAAACTGAAAATCAACACCATCGAACACACACGGTTTTGTCGAATAACGATCCATTGATCTAATCACCGGTTAAGATAGATTAGAAAAACCTGGCTCTGATACCACTTGTAGGATCGAAGTATACAAAAATAGCAATCAGAGGGGGGTGAATGATTGTGCAGAAGCTAAAACCAAATTTTTGATCTATTAAAATTTGACCCCAAAACGGAACCAAATAATTGCCTCGTATTCGACAAAAACAAATTGATAGAGGTTTGGTAAAAAGCGAATTCCCAAAGATCAAACCATCGGATCAATCTGAAATTTATACACAAGAAACTACATTCCAATACGAATCGAACCCAAAAAGAATCAGCTCGATCGGACTTACGGTACAAAAGTTATGAACCTCGCAAGCTTGCTTGGGCAGAATATGATGAGAATTGATCTAACCAAAACTTCAAGATTAAACAAGATCTTCAAAAGATTAATCAATTAGACTTTGAGGAACTCTAAATCAATACCCTAGAAAGGTTTTTGATGAATCAAATTAAGATGAAACTCAAAAAATAAAAACCAATCTAGAATTAGAACAAGCATGCAAACAAGAACCAAAACAGGAAACACTGTAGCAACGTGGTTACTGTAGCTCGCAAAGATCTGGAAGAATTGATTTTTAATTATTTTTGTCTAAAGTACTCCAAACAAAAGAGTACAAACTCTAACGCTCTAACTGATGCCCTTCAACAGGAGACAACCCCTCCTATTTAAAGGAGCAAAACACAAGGAATCCTAAACACAATTCGTACTCTTAATCCTAGAAGGAGTTCCACTCCTAATCCAAGAAGGAGTATGTATTCAACACAACTCCACTTGGCCCAACCTGGCCAAAAACAACTCTTGCACGCGTATGGCAACCCAACCATACTCACGTGACTAACAACTCTTGCACGCGTATGGCCACCATGCCATACTCACGTGACTAACCATTCTTCATGTGCACCATTCTCTTAGCCCGAACGTCCCGCATGACATCCTTGACCACCAAGACCTCAGTTCCTCCCTAAACCTAGTCCCGAACCTCAGTTCCTCCATGAACCTAGTTCCGGTCCGGTCATCGACCACGTTCGTCCTTGAACAATACCTGCACATGAGCAAACAAGAAACGAATCCGAGCACAAGTCCACGACTTGACTCAAGGTCAATCCATGTAACTACTCACACGAGCATTGCATAAAGTCCACTTCAAAACAATTATCATGAAATTCTCACGAATTTCATAATATCAAATTCAAGCCAAAATTCAATTCCAAAATTGCTCAAAACCCTAATCGAGCAAAAGACCATTCACGCCGGAGTAAACTCTAGTCCGACGCAACTCACGACGGACCAAAAACTCAGTCCGGTGTACACGTGAAAGTCTCAGTTCAATTCAAAGCAAACATGTTCAAAAACACGTTCACGACGGACCAAATCTTTGGTCCAGCATACATGCAAAAACAACGCTCAAAAATGCGTTCACGACGGACCAAGAATTTGGTCCGGCGTGCATGGTCCGGCGTAACATAGAAGCTTACTGTTTTTGTAAAACTTGGTCTGGCACAAAACATGTTCACGACAGACTAAACAAAAATCAGTCCGGCATACACATGAAGAAAGACCTTCAAATCGCCGTTCACAACGGACCAAAACTTTGGTCCAACGTGCATGTAAAAATAGCCGTCAAAAGCTCATTCACGGCGGACCAAAAGTTTGGTCCGGCGTAGCCTCGAGAAATGGTCCAGCGCAGATGGGAAACTTACTGTTTTTCCAGGTTTGATCCGGCACCAATGCAAAACTTACTATTTTTGTAAAATTCAGTCCGGCGCTAAAAGAACCACATGCACACACATTTGCAAATTCAATTCTAAGCTAATTTTTCAGCACATAATTTCACACTAGTTTTTGTTCAAAACTATAAATACCCCTCCACCCTTCTTAAATGAAGCTAGCTAGTTGGCTGGGTTTTTATTGAGCATTCAACACAAGTCTTGAGCTTTCTTTTTTCCTACTCGTCCTTGATCTTAGTGATCAATTAGAGAGTGAGGGTTAAAAGGAGATCTAGAGCTAAGAGCATAAGAGAGACATTCATTGAGCACTAGAGATCTTCTCCAAGATTGGTTTCAAGTTGAATTCATTACTCTTGGAGGTTGAAGGACTCCTAGACGGCTAAGTGTCGCTCACGAGCTCCCGAAGATTGTGGGTAGCCGTGAGAAATTTGTGAATGTCAATTTCGCCTCCGAAAGGGAAGAAATCAAAAGTGGAACCGAATCTCAAATGTGACCGAGGTTTGGGAGGAAAGGGTTGGAAAAGATCTGGCTCTTTGTGAGCTTCCTCAACGGAGACGTAAGATTCCCTCAAGGATCCGAACTCCAGGAACAAACTCTTTGTCTCCTTGGTTTGATTCCTTTTGAGCAATCGAAAATAATTTTCTTATTTTATGTTCTACTCTAATTGCTAGTCTTGTCTAGTTCATTTCCCTACACTAGGTTGGAGTAGAAACTAATTAGAATTCATTAGCTACATCCATTCATTACTTTAACTTCTACAGTGTTTGGACATTCCGATAGTATATCGGAAGTTCCAATTATATATCGGAAGTTCCGATCTACTCATCAAAAGATCTGACTTACTTTCCGCTGCCGTTAATTTAATTTAAATTTAAAATAGCCTATTCACCTCCCTTCTAGTCAATTATCACACTTTTAGAAGGCTGGGGCCCTACCCCGGATCTGGGTTGGTGCTTGCATCCTCTGTTGTTGAGCCTTTCTTTTCCTGGTGTCTTCCAGGTTATTGCCCGTTTCTTCATATATGGTCAACTTGTCTACCATGGACGACAAGTCTTTGAAGTCTATGGTGGAGATATGAAACTTTAGATTCTTCTGCAAGCCCTCAAAGAATCTTTCCATTTTCTTGGCTTCTGTGTCAACTTCGCCAGGTGTGTATCGTGACAGGAGGTTGAATTGGTGGAGATACTCCACCACAGTCCGTCCTTCCTGGCGGAGAGCAAGGAATTCCCTTCTTTTGGAGGCCATTAGCCCTGCAGGAATATGGGTCTTCCAGAAGGTATCTTCGAACTCTTGCCATGTCACTTCTTATTCTTCTCTCATGGCCTGGTAGTTCATCCGCCAAGCCGCTGCTTAGCTTTGCAGTTGGTGGGAGGCATAAAGTACTCTCTCCTTATTTGTGCACTGCACAGTGTCCAGTTTTCTCTGTACATCTCGGAGCCAGTCGTCTGCTGCTAGAGGTTCTGTCGATGCTGCGAAGGTGGGAGGTCTTGTCTTCTGGAAATTCGACCATCGGGATCCCCCTATTATTCATTCCTGTCCGTTGTTATTTCCTTGAGGGAACATCTGTGGCCTTGTAGCCAGTTGTTCCATAATCCGTTCCATCATCAGGGCCTGTCGTTGCTCTGCCAGATGTCTGTTTCGTTCCATCAATGCAAGCACTTGAGCTAGGCCAACTGGATTTGTTGAGGACTCCACATCACTGCCATTCTGGGTGTGATGCGATCCTTCTCCGAATTCCATGATCCTCTTTTGATTCTTTTCGGTCTGCAGCAGGTTTTTGGAGAAACAGAAGGTGAGTAAGAATTGGAGCATGATATGAGAATAGAGAGAATAGGTGAGGACTAGACGAAGGGAAGGAATTCTCTTTGAGCTAGGTGGGGTTATAAGGATATTAATGCAAACACAATTTACACAGAATTAGGGGACATAATATTTCAGTCATCATTATGGATTGTACATAGTACCATTTGAAGGTATCGCACAATCCATTTTACATTACATAAGAACTAGTACAAAGGAGGGGGGTACAAATCTATGACTATCGCTAGCTACAATATGAAATGATCACTCGTTGTTGGCAATGTAGAAGATACGCTCCTCGGGATCCTCCTCCTCGTCATCAGCATGGATCGGGTCGATGACCTCGGACGGTCCATCTACTATCTGCTCCTCTGCGACGGTGGGTGGCGGCTGGAGCTGCTCTGGCTGGAGATGCTCTAGCTTGTCTCTCAGGTCCTGGTTCTCTGCCCAGGCGGTGTGAATCTGCTGGTGTAGGTCGTCTCGCTCTTGGACCACGAGACTTTAGAGGTAGTCTTGGCAAACAACGTGGTCCGAGATCTCCACGACAGGCTAGTCCTCCTTGTCCTCGGGGATGGACACCACGACCTGTTCAGACGGTTTCCCCTCCTGGGGAATCATATGGAAAAGGCTGTTGTCGAATAGCGCCTCGTAGTGGTGACGGAGGTAGCGTACTGCCTAACTGGCAGCGTATTGAAGGGTGTCGCGCTCATGGACATGTTGTCCCACAAATCGGAGCGGGGTCCCCGGGTGATCGGGCAGCGGGTGTACGTCTACCCAAGCCCTCCACTGGCATCGGACTGCACAGTGGAACTGCTCCTCCACATGGAACACGAGACTGTCATGCTGTCCGGCTCCAACGTACTCCTGCATCCTCCACAGCAGCTTGGCCCATCCTCCTAGGGCAGCTGGGTGTGGGTGTACTCTGTGGACCATCTGAGGACAACAAAATTTTTGAAGTTAATTAAGTAGAGGAAATCATAAAACAAAACAGGAAGAAAAGAGCCTCTAAGAGAGGTAAGGCAGAAGAGAAGGGAGAAGACAGCAATAATACTTATATTTTTGTAACTCATTTTATTTGTAAGTTAAATTAATTTTCGTAAAGGTCCTCCTAAGCCAATTTAAGGTCTTAGTCTATGATCAAGTCTCGGCTTTGATACCACTTGTAACGGACCGCCTTTTCAGGTGGCACATTTAAATACGTCAACAGCTACACAGGAAGATTAATTGTCGAGAACCAAGTGCACATTGCTAAACAAAAGGGTGAATCAACTGCTTTACATAAATTAAAGCCTAACGGCTAGAGTTTTACAGAAGGGAGTCGTGGCGAGCCCCCGAATATATATTACATTCAGAAAGAGGCATCGTGGGCTCGTGGCTCGTAGGTGGTAGACAAAAAGCAAATATGTGACGCCATGCTCCTCCGCGTCTGGCCACTGCCGCCAAACGGCCGCCCCGCCCTTCCCGCCGCCAGTGGCTGCAACCGCCGTCGCGCTATCCGCGTCTGCTCGCCACCGCGCCGCCCCCCTATAAAACCCCCGAGACCCTCTCTTCACCGTGCCCTCCCCCTCTCCGTCGCCCCCTCTTCCTCGCTCCGACATGGAGCCGCGCTATCGCTGGCGCCAGCCGCCTCGGTCCCCTCCTCCGCTCGCTGCCAGCTACCGGCAGCGCCGCCACACGCTTTCCTCGCTGCTCGGCTGGTCGCTGCACCGCCGCCCGGTCCGCTCTAGCCTCGCCACGTCCACGCGCGGGCATGCGTGTGCCTGGTGCGCGGGTGCGTGGACTCGGTCCACGGCCCGGCGGCCCCACCCATCAGCCGTTTAAAAAAAAGGATTTTAAAAATAAAAAACCGATCGCTGACGTCAGCATGACGCAATAAATCGGGTTTTCTTTTTAAAATAAATTCAAAAACTGGATTTTGGGCGCTGACGTCAATAATGCGCAATAATTCGGTTTTTCTTTATAAAAATAATTCGAAAATTCCAAAAAATTCCGTTTTAATCATTTTAAACTTCCGGGAGCCTGTTTTCGTCCGTTCGAACTCCGTTTGGCTCCGTTTTTCTTCCTAAATTCATTTAAAATCTTAAATTTTAGTTCAATGCTAGTTTGAAATTCAATTTGAATTTATTTGAATTTGGGTGTTTTTCACGCATAGATTATGGAGAGTCCGAGGAGTTCCCGAGAGACGAATTCGAGCAGCAACTCGTCGAAACAGGGAAGTCACACCCCCTTGACCATATTGCTCCCAGTTTGTGAACTTGTATGTTGAATTTTAAATTATTGCATGCTTATTTGTTATAAACGTTAATTTCTGACCTAAATTTAAATGATAGTTATATCCAAAATTGAAATGCTACCTTTGTCATTTGAATTCCGATACCCTTGTAACCTTAGGGAAAATATAAACTATGACTATGGTAATATTTAGACAATGCTTAGACATGCTTAGAACCGTCCTTAGGAAGTTTTGGGGGAACTTTATGCCAAAATGATATCATATTTAAATGAAAACGTATGATGATCAATGATAGTATAAATGTGGAAATAGTATGGTTAAAATGAAAATGACTTAGACCGGGCGAGAAAGGGTTGGAAAGTGGTGTGGTTATCATATTGGCTTTGTGGAAAGTCTCGCCTAGTCAATTAAGGATCGGTCTGAGTTTCGCTGAATGTAAAGCCTAACCGTACTACCACGAGTCTAGAATGGGACAGACTTGGCTAGCCATATTAAATTATTTCATGGACAGTCATGCCATATGGGGGTAGTAGTGTGGTGAAAGCGTGATGCTGCCACTCTGGCGCAAGAGGGGGCTTCTGTATAGAGGGAGTCTTTCAGCGGTGAAACATTAGCGGGCATGACTACATGTATGATTTATTAAAGGGGCCTTGTCATAATTTTCTCTGTCACTCACCAAAGGAAGTGTGTTGATACAAGGGGAAATATTATGTCTTGTGGGTAAAGTTGTACAACCTCTGCAGAGTGTCAAACTAATCGATTAGCCGCACCCGCGGTTATGTGCATGCCGAGCAAGCCATTCTCAGATTAGACTTTAGCAAATTAAAATTTGGTTTCCAAAAATGATGTTAGATAGAGGGAGTCCATCATGAGTAAAACTTAGACAATTCCAGGAGAGATTCCTGAGTTAAAGAAAAATGTATAGATTTGAGTTCCATTATAAACTATGCCATTTAAAATTATCTAAAATGTTTATTAAACTGTTGCTTTACGTTTAAACAAACCATATTGCCATCCTTTGATTGCCCGTACATTTATATTGCATTTTCAGTGTGATTTGCTGAGTACGCTAGTACTCACCCTTGCTTAATTTACTGCTTCAGAGGAAGAATAACACGATGGTGAGGATCAGCTGGACTAGGCCGTGCCCCCAGTTGATTGCCTATGGCAAATAAATTGGGCTCTATTTATTATTATTTAATTCCACTGCTTTTATTTGGTCGTTTATTTATTTGTTGGCCTGCACGCCATTTCATTTGTAGCCCTGAATATTTATTATTAATAAAGAACGACGGATATGTTATGTTTCATTTTTACTGTGTGTACTAGTATTTTCTGGATTAGCATGGAATACACAAAGTATTTCGGCGGGGTCCGACAAAATACGACCAGGAGCATAGACGAACCTGCCTAAGAGCATCTCCAGCAAGGGCCCCTAAAACAGGGTCCCTATTTTGGATTTAGGGACTCCCCCTATTTTTTGGGGTCCTGTTTTTAGAGCACAAGTTTAGCAACAGTCCCTAAATCTCAGCCCCTATTTTACTTTTTTTCCTATTTTGACATATCCGCTATGTATAATCTTCATTTGACACTACTAAAATTCAATCAAAAATATTTGTAATACATAAAACATAAGCATATTAACATTTACAATTTAAAAACATGATATTTCAAATTTAAATTTAAAATTTTCAATACATGATAAAATTTTCGAAGCTTCTCATGTATTTTCCTATCTTCAATAATAGGGGTTGTACTTGTGTCCCTGGGAATTGGGGCTGAGAAGGCAAATTTAAGGGCCTCATAATTTTAGGGGCTGGAGTTGGGGGCCCTGGGAATTAGGGCTGAGGAGACAAATTTAGGGGCCTCCTAATTTTAGGGGCTTGAGTTGAGGCCCTGTTGGATCTGTTTTTTTTACTACACCCCCTATTTTAAAGTTTAGGGGTTGGTTTAAGGGCTCTGCTGGAGATGCTCTAACACGAAGAAGGCTTCCACTACAAAACTGGAGCGCTCGTGCTTTGGACTCGGGAGTTCGGATGGTCAGAGCACGGCATAATCGACCGCAATTCGCAACAGGAGTACAGGCCAACTCGACGCGTAGCACGAGCGGAGCCCACTCACCACGTTTGAATTATCGCGCCGCCGCCGTCAATTCTCCCTCAGCCATCACGTTTTCTTCGTGCGCGATTCCTACAGCCTACCTACACCTATAAATCAAAACCCAACTCCCGGCTCGATCCCAATTGCCAACAGCTCCAATCCCATCGAACCGAGCAAGCAGAGCGGCCGGCCAGCAACTATGGCAGCGGCGGAGAGCACCAGGGGCGGCCAGTTCGCCGCGGCGTGCGCCGTGCTCAGCAGCTACGTCAAGAGGGCTGCTGCGGCGGCGGAGGCACGGCCGGCGGCCGCCGTGGCCCTCCCTCTCATGCCGGGGGCGGACGTGCCCCTGCAGGAAGAGCACGAGGCGGGGCTGGCGCCGGCGAGCGGGGCTGCGCACGCGCAGTCGCAGATGGCAATCTTCTACGGCGGGCGGGTGCTGGTGCTCGACGAGTTCCCGGCCTACAGGGCGGCTGAGCTGCTCCGTCTCGCTGCCGAGGGCGCCGCCGCCGCGCAAGGGGCGGGTCGGCGCGGCGAGCTGGCGGATGACCTGCCGATGGCGAGGAAGGCGTCGCTGCACAGGTTCATGGAGAAGCGCAAGGGCCGGCTCGCCGCGCACGGCGTCCCCTACCGCCGGCCGGATGGCGACGCGTGCCGCGACCATCTCACGCTTGCGCTCTGAAACTGAATCGTGTACATGACTAGTAATTTGAATTTTTTTTGTAAGACTTAACTAAAATTTGAATTTTTTGGGGAAAAAATTCAAACAAATCCATCGAAATGTAACTGGGATAAATGTAATTTTGGAACCCACCAAAAGAACCAAATTTCCAAACCCTGACTATTATAGATCTGCAGAATGATTGGTGAACAGAGCAAACACCTTGTTACTAATGGAATCCAAATCGTTGACCTTCATGGGACTTATTACTCGTGGAAAAAAAAAATGTTAATGATGGTTTGGATTGGACTATTGTTTGCTATGGTCCGGATTACAGTTACAAATTACTGATATTTTGAGAAACCGATGACGATTATCACTACCCAGATGCTAAATTCTTGATATATACAGTCGATGTTCTTCACCCAATTTCGCCTCAAATCTCTACTATTATAAAGCAGCAGTCGGTGGCAGTGGTGAGTTCTACCCACGTCATTAATTGCCCTACTTAATTGCCCTGCTTAATTGCCCTACGCAAAAAACGAAGCGTTGCTTTAATTAGCCAGCTTTCGCAAGAAACGAAGCGTTAAAGATAGATGTTTGATCTTGTGAAATAATTTTTTTTATTTTTTAATCTTTATTTTTCGTTATCAATTTTGTTTTTCGTAGCAACGCACGGGCATGTAACTAGTTGTATCTCATGCGCTTCTTGTAGTGGGGACAGGTAAATCTGCCATTAGTTGGATGCCAACCCAAATCCAAACCACATTGTTTTGCTATACTGCCCGAGCCCACTATAATAATAATAATAATAATAATAATAATAATAATAATAATAATAATAATAATAATAATAATAATAATAATAATAATAATAATAATAATAATAATAGTAATAGTAATTGGTTGGGAACTCTCAACACATCCTATGGCCCACTGTGGTAGGATGCCTTATGTGCTATCCAGGCACGACAACAAGGGGTTGTACGTGCTCGCTTATCCGCTCCTATACTAGTGTGCCATGTCTTTCACAGTGGGGAGAAAGAGTTAAATTTATAAATGCATGCATGTGAGCTAAATTTATAAAATAAAATAAAAACGAGCTATAGGGGACTCCATGATGTGATTTTTTTTTCTCAAATTTGTGAATGTTGTAGTAGTCAGGTTTTGCCCAATTAGAGTTTTATCAGGTTGTACTAGGCAGGCCAAATGGTCTCTGGAGCCAAGTTTGGCAAATGAATCTTTGTTGTATTGATGTGTGTGGTGAATGACTGTGCCCAAGAAAAAAATGCCGATTCCGTATCTTGTAAACATGCCATCGTATTGATAACTTATTAATTGGAACTTTATGGCATGATCATTGTATTTGGTCGAAACGTAAAAAATTCAAACAACGTTGAAAAAATAACTACTTTAAAATAAGCTAGTAATATGTTACGGTAACTTGCTGAATATACTGGGATGGTTCTGTTGTTCATGTGTTTGTACCATGACGAATTCGTAATATTTTTGTCAACAAGGTTTAAATTTTTTTTTCTAAACAATGCCCAAAATAAGAACATAAAAGACCACATAAATAAGCTAGTAATATACGTGCCAAAATCATGGGTAGTATAGATATTTTGCATACAATTCCTGTCGTTCTTGAATCTAGAGTTATAAACACTTTTATTCATAGCTCCAAATCTACGGAGTGGATCCAGTGAATTCAGGACCAAGATCTGGAAATCAGAATATGAGCGCATCACATCACATCACATGGTGGCATTCTCTGTCGGTACCGACATGAAAATACACAAGCGTGGACGCTTCGTCGGCGTGTAGCTCGAAATAACCACTCGAGTAGGCAGGGCTACAATGCCGACTTCTACAATGCCTTGCACGCCAGCACTGTCCGGCCCGTTGCATTATATAGCGGTATAGCATCGTACGCAGTAGCAATCTTGGTACTGCAGAGTATGTATGTCTTAACTATTATAAGAATGAGTTGGTGGTGATGGTGAGTCTGAAGTCGTTCTTGGCGGAAACGATGGGGCTCGAGGCGAGTAGGTGATAAAATTTATTCTTGTTCAGAGATTCTTCAGTAATAGATCTCAAATAAGTGATAGCTCAATTTTTAAATTCTCGTTTTTTTTTGTTTTTAAGAGTTTAGAACTTACGGTGTCATCATCTATTTGAGATCCATTGCAACGCACGTGCACTTTACTAGTATGTATGTATGTATGTAACCGTTTGTCTATCTACAGCTCTCGCTCCATTTGTAACACGTGAATTTGTTAGCAACCCTGTGAGAATTACACTGGTTCGTGCTAAATTCTCGCAGCCGTCAGGTCTCTTTGATTCGCACGATTCTAAAAATACAAGAATAAAATAGGAATACATATGCAAAATAGAAGATCGAAAAATACAGGAATTATATAGTGTTGGACGTTTGGAACGCGGGATTTTTTTTTTTTTTTTTGAGCGAATAGGAGTAATCTCATTCGCTTTTAATGACACATGTAGCATGTTTTTGGAGCGGATAGGGAATTTTTCTGTGTTTTCTTTTGCTTCTTTCCCTGGAACCAAACGGTGCTACAGTAACTAAATACGTAGGAACTTCTTTCTTACATTTTTTTCCCTGCAAATCAAATCAAAGAGGCCCTTAGAGCATGTATTGTGGTATATATATACGGTTGTTGCCTGTAATACGTCATGATATCATCTACATACAGTATTAAAAATAACTCGTATAATAGATCATCTATATATTTATCTGTAATAGTCTCACATCCAATTAACAGACAATCTATACGATACAAAAAATATAAAACCGTCTATACGATCGTCTCTTAAATAATAGATAATATTTTTCTCTACCCTTTTTCTCTCTTATTTTTATCATCTACTAAAATCTTATATGATATAATCTTATATGTAGGTAACATGTATCGTTGTACACATCTTTAGAGTGGGAAAAAAGTGAGAAAAAAAAATGCGCCGTGATCCTGTCGCTTTTCACTCGTCTCCCTAAACACGTCGTAGTGATTTGGGAACCACCCATATAAAATGGACTAATTTTTTGTTTGTATGCTCCCAACTTGCAACACGACGCCGAGTCGACGTGCAGCACGACGTGGGTCCCACCCACCTCCCGACCGCCACGTCAGCGGCACTGCTACTGCTCCCCTCAACTTTCACGTGTTCTTCGTGGCGACGACGACCAACTGCGCCGGCGCCGAGCGCTCCACACCCCGCGAGGACGACACGTCGTCCCACCTATAAAAGCCAGGTCTCGATTCCCAAACCCACCGAAAACCAAATCCAAGATTCGACTCCTCCTCCTCCTCCTCGCTCCCGCGAGCTTCGTCGATCGAGCGGAGAAACCAGCCACGAGGAATCGGGAGCAGCTCGTTCGCCGGGGATATATGGCGGCGGCGGCGGCAACTACGGACACGGGCAGCTCAGCCAACAGCAGGTTCGCGGCGGCGTGCGGCGCTCTTAGCCAGTACGTGAGGGCGGCCGACCGCAGGATGCATCACGCTCGGCCGGCCCCGGCCGTGCGGCCTCTCGCCCTCATGCCGGGCGCCGACGTCGCCCCCGACGGCAGGGAAGAGCACGAGAACGAGCAGAAGGCGGAGCCGGCGAGCGGAGCCTCGCAGCTGACCATCTTCTACGGCGGGCGGGTGCTGGTGCTCGACAAGTGCCCGGCGGACAAGGCGACCGCCTTGCTGCGGCTCGCCGTGGGCGCGGCCGCCCCGCGAGGAGCGGAGGCGGGCGACGCGTGCGGTGAGCTCGCCGCCGCGATGGACCTGCCCGTGGCGAGGAGGGTGTCGCTGCAGCGGTTCATGGAGAAGAGGAAAGGCAGGCGCGCTGACCCGTACAGCCGGCCGGGCGGCGACGCGCACCGTGATCATCTCACGCTTACACTGTGAATTTCTGTTCTTTTGGATTAGAAACTGCATGGTAGGAGTAGAGTCTGTGTAGCCTTGGAATCTGTTAGGGCCAGAGATGCAAAAAATGAGATATGAATTTTAATGTGAAAAATCTTATGAAGGAAGAAAAATTTACAGGAAACGATTCATTATTTTTGTTCAATTTATATGTACATCGATTGATTATATATAGAATCCACAGGAAACAGTCTGAGTTGTTGAAGATTTGCACTATTATTTAGATATTTGAGCAAATCGAGTTTATCTCGAACAGAATCATATTTGCAAGGCTTGTACAGTGGATTCACTCATAGTTATCAGAAACGCGGTACATAATTTGGGTTCACAATTTACCCTTTTTTCTTTCAATTTTCATAAAGAACACGAACCCCATACTATAAAGCATCTTTATGAAAAGTAAAATCATGATTAATGATTAATTTAAGAGTATGGGAACACCATAAACGATATCCGTTGATATCAGGACCATACCCAACAAATCTGTATTTTCTTGCTCTAGGCTCTAATTTTCCATTGTTAACATGGGCATCTACAGGACAACAACAAAAATTCTCAAATTGAAATAATCAATTGGTTTACCTGACTAAACATCTTTTAAAATCTAAAAATTAGTGGTGAAATTTAAAGAGCGATTAATCAAACAACAAGGAGTACAAACAGTCTCGGTCCACAACCCACGCTTATGCTATAAACCTGCATTTGAAAGCATGCAACAGATTCTTTTCAGAAGAGTGATTTATACGCTCTACCACATCATTTTGCCGAGGCTTTTCGGGAATAATTAAGTGTCTTTCAATACCATGATTAACACAAAATTGATCAAACTCACCACTACAAAATTTCAATCCATTGTCAATTATAAGTTTCTTGATCTTCCTACCAGTTTGATTTTCTATCAAAACTTTCCTATTCTTGAACACTCAAAAAGCTTTATATTTATGTTTCAAGACATAAACATAAACTTTGTGAGAAAAATCATCAATGAAGGTATGTACTCACATCTCCAGTAGAAGGAAATATAGAATGACCCCAAATATCTGAATAAACATAATCAAGAATTTTTTAGTCTGATGAGTTGAAACAATAAAACCGACCCTCTTTTATTTGCCAAAAACACAATGTTCATATAAATCAAGTTTACCAATATCACTTAAAAATCCTTTCTTGTACAAAAGATGCATACCTTTTTCACTCGTATAACCCAAGTACATATGCCAAAGCTTGGTGATGTGAGGATCTGATGCAATAGTAGAAACAGCTACAGAACCTGTAACTGTAAAATGTTGCAATTAATAAAGACTATTGAATATATTGGTTTTCATTACAACAAGGTCGTCTTTTGAAATATTAATAACACCATTTTCATTGGTATACTTATATCCCAAAGATTCTATAGTGCCTAAAGAAATAATATTTCTTTTTATTATGGGAACATGGCGAATATTTGTAAGGGTACTAACAATACCATCATGTGTTTTGAATTGAACAGAATCGATTACGACAATTTCAAGTGGAGACTCATCAGCAATCACAACTTCACCACTACCAACAGAATCATAAGTAGAAAACCGCTCTTCATATGGACAGATATGAAAAGTGAAAGATGAATCAATAATCCATGCAATTTGATTCTTCAAATTAGAAGTGATGATTAGAGCCTCACCATCAACTTTATTTTCAACAGAACTAGCCTCAGTAGGTTTTTTGAATTGAGTCTTATTGTTCCTTTTTGTCGTGTTTTTAATTTGAAACACTGATAAATATCATGACTAGTTTTCTTACAATAATGGCAAAAAAAATTTCTGGATTTATGGCCTATTGATTTAGATCTAGACTTCGATATGAAAAAACTGCTTTCATCTTGACATCACATCTAACAATTAAACCCTTAACCTTAACATCAGAACAAGAATCAATATCAAATTTCTCCTTAGACAATAAATTCGATTTAACATTCTCAAAACTAAGAGTATAATGATTACCATGCAAAGAGACAACCAACAAAATAGCCTTATCTTCATCCTCAATTTTCACATCTAATTTCTCAACATCAATGATGAGTAAGTTGAACTCATTAAGATAAGAATGTATAGAAGTACCTTTCAACATGTAAATTGTGTATATACATTCTTTAAGATGCAGTTTGTTGGTGAGACTTTTCGTTATATACAAAGCTACCAATGCTTGCCATAGTTTTATGGTAGTAGTCCCATTAATAACTTTACGCAGAATATCTGTAGTTAAACTGAGTTGTATGGCGAGAGTGCTTTTGGATCTAGTTCCTCTCATTGCTCATCTGTCATGATCGTTGGTTTATCTAGCAATGCTTTCCACACGCCCACTTGTGTGAAAACGTCTTTCATCTAAACCTGCCAAATAGAGAAATTGATCTTGCCATCGAACTTCACAATATCAAAATTAGTAGATGATATGGTAGAAAAAAAAATTACATATAAAAATATATGGTAGATTAGATCTGAAATAGACTTTCTAGTACACCTCGAGTGCGCGTAGCAATTTCGGCCGAGGAGTTGAGCTGAACTGGAGACGGAGCCAAAGTGGAAGAGCTGAAAAGCCAGAGCTCGAGGTGAAGCCAGATGCTGGAGCCGGAGCAAATACCTAGATTAAATCCAATTTTGATATCAGATTGAAATCCGATCGACCAAAGGAGGCGACATCTTGCAAGCGGGCATCACGTAGGCCATTGCGAGCGGGGTGTGCAGCGTTGCTGGTGGGCTGAAGAGGAGGCGGACCAATTCCATCGGAGCGAAGGATGCCCAAGACTAGTCGGGGCCGAATCAGAGCCTAAGGCAGTGCATCGCGAGCCAAGGTGTCGGCCTGGAGGACGGCGGTGAGAGGAGAGCTGCTGCGACGTCGGCCTACATTTGCGAAGGAGTTGTGCGACATTGCGGCGGCTGAGGCGATCGCACGGAGGAGTCGTGCAACGTCGCTGGGGCCGAGGCGAAGCGGATGACGGCACAATGAGATTCCTGTTGGAAATGTGTGCAATATTTTAATTCCAGATTTTAACAGGAGACAAATATCACAAATAAATAGTGATGCACACAATAGATATAACAGCAGGCTACACATTGTACTTCCAAACATATATACTTCAAGAAACATAGTTGAACGATCACTAACAACTTACAGTTAGGCTTGATGAAGAACAGAACGATGCGCTGAAGATGTTGTGGAAGAAATCGAAGTCGAGGAAGTAACGCAGAAGCGGTCGCACAGATGCGCTGCCCAGAAACCTTATTGCCGCCCCGTGCAAGTGAACTCTGCGGCAACAGCTCGGAGATACCGCTCACCCTCCTTCACGGTGCACGCCGAGTAGGAAGGCTGGCGTGGTCCAACTGCTCAACACCTCAGTACAGCTCTCGTAGGATGAAGAAGAAAGTGTGGAATTGGAAAAACTCAGTGCCTTAACTTGGACGTCTCCAGGTCTTATATAGCCTCTCACCAGTAACTGCCTCCATTACTCATCGGTAATCGGCGTTAAGCACCGGTAATCGATCGAATTAAACAGACTTAATGCACTAGTAACTGCCAATTCAAACACAAATAATGGTCATTATGCAGTCTCCTGACCAGTACAGAAAGTTAAGCAATTGCATGATTAAGCAAAATAAAAGGTGAATTCGTAGTGCCAGGAGACACACTACGACGCGGATTTTCACGCGAAAATACGCGAATACGCGCGCGCGTGCGTATGTGCGCGCGTGTGTGTTTCTCCAAAGTCCTTCTTATACCATCCCTATGTCATGCTCCTCATAACTCAAGGAGTGGCAAGGACTCCACCTTATAAATTGCCTTCCTTCCACTTGCCTAAGCAATATGGTATTAACCATGCAATCTTTGGAATTAAAGAAAGTGGGCCATACTCATGGGCCAATTCCAACAATTCCTGGTACACTTTGGTACGACTAGTTAGAGTTAGTGACATAAAAATAGGACACAAATTTTAACGTGGAAAATCCTACAAAGGAGGAAAAAACTACAAGAGATAATCCACTATTTTTGTTCAATTTACATGTACATAGAGTTGCTATATATAGCTGGTTGAGTCCGAATTGTTGAAGATTTACACTCTTATTTGGATATTTGAGCAAACTGGATTTATCTCTAACAGAATCATGTTTGCAAGGTTTTTATAGGGGAGTCACTCATAGTTATTTCGTGGTTCATCATCTTTTTCTTTCAATTTTCATGAAGAACACGAACCCCTATAAACTGGCTTGAGTTTGACGAATCCAGTACATATTTGTTTAATCCAGTTTGCGATTAGTGAGATTTAGAGTGAATTCGGTAACTATGGATTCGCATGTGTTAATGTTAAAGGAAAGATAGATCACGTGGCTAACTAGTGTAAACACAAATACCAGGGATCGGAGAAAACCGGGCCTGTTCTATGATTGCACATGATTTTATTCGAGAGAACAAAACGGCCAAAATCTCTGTCTGTTATCTTTAAGCCAAACTAATCGACATTTTCCACCAAGAGAGGAAACACGTGGATTCCCTCAAGCTTTTTGACCGATGGTGCGTGCGTGACCAGTTTGGATTCACACGCGGCAGAGATGAGGTCGCAACGTGTGCGCTAAATTGCTAATTATGTGGTGTTAGCACTTACTGATCCATTAGTTCTGAATATGCTGCCATTATGTGAGGGCTATGTGTTGCCAATCACGGGTATGTATGCTTGTTTCCAACAGATTGCTAATTCAAACTTTCGGTTTTCGATTAAGACTTGAAGTTGTTCTAAAACAAGTATTGATCAACTATCGCATATTTATGTACCATCCCAAATTACATATATCAGTGTGAAATACGATCTTATCACACTTTTAAAAGACCTCGAGAAGAACCTTTTCTTCCAGAAAGATACTAGCATTTTCCCTTTCGTTTTTACCCCTAGGAGAGGAGACAAATCGACGCAGAATTGGTCCAACCAAGAAGGCCCCTTCCCTGGAACTGGTTCACGAAGGGGACTGGTCTCACGAGAGAGAGAGAGAAAGGCAAGGCCCGAGCTTTGGCGCGCGCGCTCTCTCTCTTCTTGCTTGGCCCTAAATTTTTTTGTTGCAAGTTTTATCTTGGTTTGAATAAAACTATAAATTTGGTCAGTTTTTTTACCATAAAAATAGCGGCAAGTATCTACCACGCTCCTTTATCGTACAGGTTAACATGCTGCGGCGTGACATGCATCGTCTTCTGTTTATCCGTAATTAGAAAAAAAAAGACTATATTTATAATTTTATTTAGATAGAAACCAAATATGAAAACAAAATATACAAAGGGGCCTATTTGGCCGATGCTTCACGGGTAAGGTTGATATCATGCACAGAGTCATGGCGTTAAATACACGTACGCTCACCACTTTTCAGTTAAACTAGGTATGTATGCGCGGCGGCACGCTGCGCGAGGGAACGCTAGAAAAAAAAAAGTCTATGTATTTGCTCTTAGGCATAAAAAAAACTAAGATAATAAAGGAGATGGAATTCTCGGTTCCTGAGTTGAAGGCAATATATATGAGGAAATAAAAGAGGACTATTATCGTCTTTAAAGTTTATGTTTTTGTAATAACTAAATAGCAACTGCGATATGCCGACAATCTGTACTAATGGATTAAGTTGATAAGCAATATGGTATATGTAACTTAGAGCAATCAATGACCACAAATCTTACATAAGCAAGATGAAATTAACACAAATAATTAAACTTTTTTATTTGGAAAGAAGAGCTTTAAGTAATTGAACTCGCCTTGTTAGAATGCTTTTCTCCTTGTCACAAGCTTTAATTTTAGCAGCTAAGATCTGCAGTAGAGTCGCAAAATAAAAAATATTGAAGGCGAATATTAGGTTTATTCTGTAATTAACTCATTTTAAAGAAACGGAAGCCGAACATTACCTAATTAAACAACAGAAAACAGCAAGATGAAATGTTCCACAGGTGGAGTAAAAATGTTGGATAGTTTGGTAATCGTAATTCTAACCTAAATTAGGGGGTGCAGGAAACGACCAATAAACATGTTTCCAAAAGGAATCATTTGTTTGTGTTTTTTAGTTTAAGTATGAGGTAAAGAATAAAACCATCTCAACCCTTCTCAACTATTCCAACCCAACAAGGGGCAAATTAGGTAGATGGTGATTCGGTTTGTATAGGAAGCTAAGGTGCGTCACTATTTCTAGACTTGAGTTGATTTGTACCACATTGGTTTTACTTGTACAGTATAAATGCAAGCAAGCTGTTGGAACCGGCGGCAGGAGTAGTACGAATAATACTATCTCACTATCTCCCAAGCATAACAAGCACATGCATGAGAATTTGTTAAGGAGGTTCGGTAATACCTGTATCTCTGAAAGCCAAATTGCGATGGGTCCATCCTTATGAAGAGTCTCTTCTCATTATTAAAGCTAATGATGAGTAATAAAACATTGGGAACAGGCTGCCTGTGACAGCTTGATATTGTCATCCATATGTAAGAATGATAACACAATGCTGACCATGAAAATCTGTAAAGGAAGGCAGCAACATGAAGCTCGAATGCTTAAGGAATTCATTGAATATATGCAAGACATGTTTAAACTGCTCAATGTAAGGTAGAAATAGACGAATATTAAACTGCTCAATGTAAGGTAGAAATAGACGAATATGAAAACAGTGACATTATAGTATATACAACTGCGGCTAAACGATAAATCAATTTGTATCCATATTTCATCCTGTAAAAGGCCAAATGAGCAATGTTTTTTGAGATTTTACAGATGAAGTTCCAGCAATATTGGTGACACAAAGGTGTACTGAAATAAGATAGGCTATAAATCTATTGTGGCTATAAGCCTATAATTTCAAAACCATTGGCGCACTTACCAATCCATGTACACTACCGCATTCTTACCGATGAGTTCTACAAAAACTAACTCTGGTGTAACTCTAAACAGCTAACCGCTGAAGCATCAAGTTCTCAACCAAAGGATCTACTATTTCTACATTGTTAACATCTCAGTCTTGCTTTTGTTGGGAAAGCAACAATGGATTCCTCATATTCCATGGTCAGCTAGAATTTATCTTGAAACGAAACATGCAGGATTCTTTTGAAAGCACAAAAGATCACACAAGTACTCTTTGCAAGATGTCTATCAATAGAAGCTGTCACAATGATCGATCTATTTTTTTCTCAACACCACCACAGAAGCGAAAGAAAATCCAGGAACAAAAGAAGTACCTTGTCTGTCTGATTATAATATCGTGAGTATTCCTGTAGTCCCCGAGCCTGGGGTTTGCTTATCCAGAACAATTACATTAGCATTCTTCGTAGACCTTTAGATTTTACTTCTGAGGAACTTTCCAAGCAAACAGCTGTCTCCCCATACACTTACACAAAAAACAGAGTGTTTAGAACTATATATGCTATTTAGGATCAATTGCGAGCTCCGTAATAAGAAAGCATTGAAACAAGCAGCATTTGTCATTTCAGTTAGTTTTTGCAGTATCTAAAGTAGTAGGAAAAGATCAGTCTTCCTAACATTAGTGCCTGAGAGAAACACCAAACAACTATATCGACAATTTAGCATGCCATATGGATATTACATGTGTGATTCATGGAAGAACTAACGTGAGATCTTGAGACATGGTCTCAGAAAGAATCATTAGGGTACACCTGCACAAATGTCAAAGAAAGAAAAATTAGGACCCAGTCTCAAAGCTAATTTGAAGGCCTGACAAAAGGCGCGATGTGTTCAGCGAGCAAGGTCATTAGGCGTGAGGTACGGGAACAGTCAGCGAAAGAATAACAATAGCGATGATGCTAATTCGTGGAGGCATCCATGCGTGATCAGTATGTGCTCCTACCACAGCGAGCATGAATTGCGAAAACATAATAGCAGGAATCACGAAAGAACTATCTAGGCAGCAAAGCCATAATGATAAGAGCAATCTATCATAGGGACATATCAATAATTAATAGGTTAATACGTTGTAGCGCACATAGAAAAGAAGAAACACAGCAAGAATCGCACACAGCACCAGATGAGTAGCGGAGGAAAGGGAGAGGACAATAGAGAGGCTTATCTGAGCAAGGCCGAATCTAAACATGGAATCGGTGGTACTTGGATGAAGGAGCAGACGCTGTCTGCTGAACCCGGTTGCCCTCGGCACTGGACGTGATGGGATTTGCTCTGGCACAGCTGGCGATGGGAGGGCGCGAACATCCCCCGCTTCGGCGGACTCGTGGGACGGCAGCGAGGGAGGGGTGGGCACGGGAACAGGGGCAAGGGCGAGGGCCGCAGCTGGAGCACGCGACGGGCGCGATGGGGAGCACAGGACCGCAGGCAGCGGGCTGCAGCGGGAGGAGAACCAGGTGAGGTGGTCGGTGAGGACGCTAGGTGATGGCAGAGGAAGGGCCAGCGCATTGAGGGAAGCGGCTGCAGAGGACACGGCAGGGCACGGGAGGGAAAGTTGGGGGCGAGCGCGCGAAGAAGAGCGGCGGAGACGGCGGCGAGGCGCCGGGTGAGGACGAACAGGAGGAAGGGAGGAGGGAGCACCACCTGGAGGCCGATTTGGTGCAAGGCTGTGAGGGAAGATTCTAGGTCCGGAGAGGCGTGGATGGATTGGTCGGCGGTCACAGAAAAATCCAACGGCTGTCGTGATACAGACCTGACGGTAATTACGTAAAGCCTGAAGGATCTCTCGCAAAAAGGCGTGACGTGGATACGTCCGGAGATCGTGAAACCTCCCAATTTTAATAAGAAGTAATAATATTTACTATTTAACTAAAAAGAATTATTGAGCCGTGTTAAATATTGTTAGGCAAACTCTAATTTAATTGAGTCTTTATTTTTTATATTTAGAGATACAGAAGTAATATTTTATTTAATTGTATGTAGGTCTATAGCTGATATGTACAAACTTAAAGTGAAGATGCTTTTAAAAGGCCCACAAAGAAGAAGAATGGTTTATCAGAATAAATGGTATCAGTACAAACTTCTCCTCAAACATCAAAATGGATATATTATTGACCATCTTCTGAGTTTGAAGTAGAAGATACGTGACCAAAACCGTACACCCGTATTGCTACAGCACCAAATAGTGCACGTTAAACAGTAAATGACGGTTTTGCGCTGTGGGACTCTCCATTGCCACAGGAACCATGATGCTACGTTATTAATAAAATAGCTATTTTATACTTATTAAACTTTTTTTGCTTGTGTTTTCCCATTGCATACGTATAAAGAGGGAAAATTAGATAACTTCTGCCAAAGATTGTTTGAAATTTTCATTGGGAATTGAGAGATGGATATACTTCACTCGGCGTCCATGACGTTCAACACGTGTAATTTTAACGAATCAAAGAGTTACAAGTCAATTGCATCTGGCCGCGGGGGATCAATTAGTATTCATCAAGAAAGTATGTGGGTATCCAAATTCTACGCCTTGAAGATTGGGCAAACCCCCGTATCATCTTGGTACCAGAGAGTTGGATTGACATGGTAGGACTTTATATCCCTAACTACTACATATTTTTTCAGTCCATTAATCCAAAAAATTGCTTCATAAAAATATCATCATATATCTAGACCTTTGTGCCTAGATTTGTTCTTAATTTTGCATTTGTAAGTTTTAAGGCATATTTTAGATTGTGTTTGCACCAAAATTCGGCATGTATTGAAATCGGTCTAAAAATAGAAGAAGTATTCGTACAGAAAGGAATCGGTAAACGACTCGGAAAAGGAATCCGTTTCTAAAAAGGAAAGGAAAATCGGATAAGAGGCCGATACGGATAAATGTACCGTATCCATGTGCAACTCGGATCGGCCAGGCGTGTTATAAAAGGGGTGGGCGCCAAGCAAAGAAAATCAATCAAATCCAACAACACACCTACTTTTTACAAGCTTTTCTTTTACATTGCTTTAGCCTCATAGATCTCTCTGCAAGTCGACGGAATCAACATAGCTGCGCATCGCCGATTGTTGATTTTAGCCGATTTCACCCAGGTTTGATTTGCTTCGTTTTGTTGCGCATCGCCTTCCCGAAGCCGATTTTACCTTATATCTAGATCAACTGTAATCGGTTGATCTAGTTATCTCCTAATCGGTTCTTGCCGACTAGCGAAAAGCCGATAGATCTTTCTTCATCGGCTTTGATCAAATTACAAACTCTACCTTGTCAATTTCAGGTCAAATTGACTGGCACGCTCTGCAAACCCGGTGTTTGTCTTGTGTGTTCGAGGCCGAAAACCCCCTTCACGTTTTTTGCGCGAACATATTTTGGCACGCCCGGTGGGACCAACAAAAGAATGTCGTCAACCGACAAACCCGCGGTCACCGCCGATATCAACACTGATGCTATAATCGCGCCTCAAATGGCCGATTTAACCCCTGAGCAGCGGAAAGAAATCAAAGACCGAAAGGCGGCTCTAGAGGAAATGATGCTACGGTGCTTCCAGAAAACACGCCGTGGCGTTACTCAAAAGATTGCACTCCCAAGCATCAATCCTATCGGAGATTCGTCATCTGAATCGGTAAGCCGATACGCACCTGCTCAAGCCGATTTATCAAGTATGATCGAGCAATCTGTCCATCACGCATTGATTAACCAGTCATCGGCTCTAGTATCCACATTAAAGCCGATGATAGAAAATAGTGTCAAAACAATTGCTCAAGAATTGGCTGTGTCTGGAAGCCTACTGGATCCACCACAAACCATCCCTACGTACCCAGTATATTCCATAACGCCTAACACCAACACAGTAAATGTGTCGGCTCATACACCTATTATGATGCCAACTCAACCTACTGTTTTGAAACCAAGCATACAGAGAGATGGATTCACACACTACCATGGGCACACGGATGGGGCCAAAATAAACGCATCAAATCAGTCAGATGGGCCCTCCAATAGCATCGGGATATCGGCTTATCAGCCGATTGAAACAGGTCAGGTTCCGCAGTCACGGGGAGCCACAATCATGAAACAAGCGCCATATAGAGTAGTGCCGTGCGCACCCATACCCGATGCGTTAGGTTTTAATCGTGATTATGACACAGTGCCAAGACCTCCTGAGGTGCGATTTGGACAAAGACCCGAGTTTGCACTCGGGGGGCAGGGCACGAATGAAAATTGGCAATGTCCGGCTGCGCCACAAGCCGACAATGTTAATTGGGCAGAACAAATCGCCAATGTTTTGAGAGAACAGTTTGGCTTACAGCCCAGAGGAAGAGTGATCGGCTATAGGAAGCCGTATCCCGATTACATAGACCGAATGCCATACCCCCACAACTTTAGGATACGGACTTTGCTAAATTCTCAGGTGATGATTACATACCACAATTGAGCATATCGGACGGTTCATGGCTCAATGTGGGGAGGCTGATCAGATGGGTTAAAAATTAGATTGTTTCCTTTATCATTATCTCGCACCGCATTCACTTGGTTCACAAATCTACCACCTAATTCAGTTCATATATGGAACGATTTAGAAAGCCGATTCCATGAGTACTTCTTTCGGGAACTATGGAGCTTAGGATTTCGATCTTAGTTCGATCAGATGTATACTGGCGAATCGGTCTCTCGATTATATCAAGAGGTTTGGGCGCACGGAATAGGTGCTACTGATGTGACATTACCCGATGATCAATTGGCCGATCTAGCGTCCAAGGGTTAATCCCTCCATTAAAAGAGAAATTATCTGCCAAGAGTTCCCCGACTTAGGCCACTTACTCCATCGCGTATCGGCACATGAAAGCCGATATGCAGAGAGTAAAGGATTTAAAGATAGATTTAAGCCAAACGGTAATGAAAAGGCCAAAGTAAACATGGTAGATTACAATTCAAGCGACACCTCAGGAATGACGAGAAATAAACATAGCCGAGTGGACCAAGGGTTCTAAAAAGCCACTCGTATGCTCTCTGCTCAAGCCGACAAAAAATAGGGCGGAAATCAAGTATTCATATGACGTGTCAAAATGTGACAAGATATTTGATTTACTACTGCAAGAAAAACTCATAAAGTTGCCGGAGGGACACGTCATACCATCAGCCGAAGAAATTAAGAAGCGAAGGTATTGCAAATGGCACCATTCATTTTCACATAATACTAACGACTGCAATATTTTTCGACAACAGATTCAATCGGCCATCACTGATGGCAGGCTAAAGTTTGCGGAAGAATCGGCTATGCAGATAGATATGAGCCCTTTTCAAGTCAACATGGTTCAATGTTCACGAAAAGAAAAGAGGCCTGCGGAAGAAGATAAGCCGACTAAGGGAATTGTATCACGAGACGAGACAGTGCAGATCACTATCGGTTCTATACAAATAGAAGCCGATAGGAATGGACAAAACTCAAGAACGGTAAAACCAAGAGGGGACTTGGAGGTCGGTAAATGGTATCGGGCTGAGAGGGCTCCAAGAAAAGACGATTTCAAACCAAAGCCGACCTTCTCACAACTCCTGGGGAAATATGAAAGGATAAGTCGGAGGGGTGACACTCAACACCACCAGAATCCTCATCGACTAAGGCAAAAGAGGGACGAGCATTGGCGGCCAGATATGTCATGTCGGCCAACTACTGAAGAAGAGAAACATCGACAATGTCCTTTTGGCGCTTTCTTTGGGAGAAAGGGATGACCTTACCATGATTATGTCTTGTCCTATGCAACACTCATCTGTATATCGGCCAAACCGATCTGTAAAAGATAGGTTGTCTAGACCAATATACAATCACCTAGATATGAGGGGCAGTAGGCCGATCCATGAAAGGTTGTCAACATCAGAGCAAGGCAAGTCCTCCCGAAATCAGGAACTATCGGCTAACACAAATAGAATGGAATCTGACAGCGAGATAAGCAATTTAGCCGGAAAAATACGAAAGCCGATAGAACCTAAACCTAGGTGGTGCCCCTGTGTCTCAGCAAATCACAACGCAGAAGGCTTGATTAAAAAAACAAGAAGAAAGGGAGGCCGAAAAGGAGAGCGAGAGGGATCGGATGTTCAACAAGTTAAGACCGGTACCAATTTTGAAAAAGGAGTGTAGAAAGAAGCAACAAATCGATAGTGATTCAGACCAATCGATTGAATCCGGTTCTCAGATGATCGAGGATGATACACCACCGATGGATATAAACATGGTATTCGCTCTACTGCCGAGTTCAAAACCGAAGAATCGGTGAAGAAGTGTTCGCCCAATTATGCCTCGGAGCACCAGGCATTTGTGTTCGAAAAGCCACAAGACATGCATCGGCATCTGAAACCATTATATCTGAAAGGGTATATTAATGGCCGACCGATATCTCGTATGTTGGTCGATGGCGGGCGACGATCAATCTCATGCCATTAAGTACTTTCGAAAATTGGGTAAAGCCGATGAAGATTTGATCAAAACCAACATGGTGCTAAATGACTTCACGGAGACCCAACCGAGGCTAAAGACGTAATGGTGTCGAGCGACGATCGGTAATAAAACTTTGCCGATTGCATTTTTTGTTATTGAAGCCAAAGGCAATTACAGCGTGCTCCTTGGGCGGATCGATCCATGCCAATTCTTTGTATTCCATCAACTATGCACCAAAAATTGGTGCGGTGGAACGATGATCTGAGAGAAGTCGTCGCCGTGACACATCGGCTCATATCGCCATGGCTAGCCCTGACACCAATTGGCCACACGAAGAAGCCGAATGTATATCAGGGAAAGCCTTGGACAATTGCGATTTTATCTGCGTTGAGAAGTCAGGATTCAAGCCGATCAGCGTTAAACCCAACACATTTGATCGGACCGACGAAGTAGTAAGAAGATGGAGCACAAGACACTAGCAAAGCTGCAGGAAAAGGCCAGGAGCTATCGGCAAGAAGAATACGAAGAAGCTGTTGAGGATTTTGAAGAAGAAAGAAAAGGGTTAGGATTTACCTCTGCCGATTTGCTCGAAGAAGTCAACATTGGGGAAGGTGATGAAGGTGATAATAAAAGACCAACGTTTGTAAGTGCTAAATTAGAACCCAGTTATAAAGCAAAGTTGGTCGAAATACTCAAGAAATACAAGGATTGCTTTGCATGGGAGTATTATGAAATGCCAGGTTTAAGCCGGCTGACTAGTCGAACATCGGCTACCTATAAAACACAGGTATCGGCCATTCAAACAGTACCCTAGGCGGTTTAATCCTACGTTGTATGACGCTATAAAGGAAGAAGTAGGACGATTGCTGGAGGCAAAGTTTATCCGGCCTTGCCGATACGCTGAATGGGTCTCAAACATCGTCCCTGTGAAGAAGAAAAATGGCAAACTTAGGGTATGTGTCGATTTTAGAGATTTAAACAAAGCTACACCAAAAGACGAGTACCCGATGCCTATAGCCGATATGCTTATCGATGCTGCATCTGGGAATAGAATCATAAGCTTTTTGGACGGGAACGCCGGATACAATCAGATATTCATGGCCGAAGCCGATATACCCAAGACGGCTTTCAGATGTCCGGGAGCTTTAGGGCTATATGAATGGAAAGTTATGACCTTCGGTTTAAAAAATGCCGGTGCTACTTATCAACGTGCTATGAACCATATTTTCCATGATTTGATCGGCAATACTGTGGAAATATACATTGACGACGTAGTGGTAAAATCCAAAGAAGGCGGCAACATTTAGCCGATCTGGAAAAGATGTTCGAGAGCACAAGGTTGCATGGGTTAAAAATGAACCCCCTCAAATGTGCTTTCGGAGTGTCGGCTGGGCAATTTCTTGGGTTTACGGTACATGAAGGAGGAATTGAAGTAAACGAAGCCAAGGTAAAAGCCATAGCCGATACTAAACCGCCGACAAGCAAAAAGGAGTTGCAGATATTGATTGGAAAAATCAACTACTTGCGACGTTTCATCTCAAACTTGTCAGGGCGTATTCGTGCTTTCACACCGCTGCTGAAAATTAAAGACAACCTAGAGTTCAAATGGGGAGCCGATCAGCAAAAAGCCTTCGACGACATAAAAGGTTATCTGATGAGTCCACTCAAGATTGACCGCACCAAAACACGGTATACCTTTTAGATTTGTATATATCGGTGAAGGTGATTCGATTGGGGCGCTTTTAACACAAGAAGCTGATAGGAAGGAACGAGCAATATTTTACTTAAGCCGACGTCTTCTAGATGCAGAAACCAGGTATCCCCTAGTAGAAAAATTATGCTTATCATTGTATTTTGCTTGCACCAAGTTAAGACATTATATGCTGGCTTCCAAGTGCGTCATAATATGCAAAACCGATGTAGTAAAATACATATTATCAGCGCCAATTCTACGAGGTCGGCTTGGTAAATGGGCATACGCCTTAACAGAGTTCGAGTTATCCTATGAGTCGGCTAAATCTGTGAAAGGACAAGCTGTGGCCGATTTTATCACAGGAAGTGAAACATTAGTGGGAACAACTAGTGTAACTCCTTGGCAGCTGTATTTTGATGGGTCTGTTTGCCAAGAAGGCGAAGGCATCGGTGTGATATTAGTTTCACCGAGGAAACAAGAGTATGGCTTCATGTATCGGCTAAATAGCCGATGTTCAAATAATCAAGCAGAATACGAAGCGTTACTAAGGGGTCTACAACTGTTAGATAGCATCGGAGTGAAAGACGTCGAAGCTTTTGGAGATTCGATGCTAATTGTACAGCAAGTCAAAGGAGAATACCGATGCAATGACGATGCGCTAACCCAGTACCTGCGTCAATGTCTCCAGATCATCGAAATGTTCACTACATTTTCTATAAAACATATCCCCAGAGAAGCTAATAATAAAGCAAACCAATTGGCACAATGTGCATCAGGGTATAAGATTGAAAGTCGACAGGGACCAATCGAGCTAAACGTTTGGCCGATTTTATGTGTTCACCTGCCGATCGAGAACAGAGATAAGGGATTATTTGTCGAGATCCGGCCAAGCCGATCGAAGCGAAGGTCTGGCGTAAAGCACTCAAATATGTTCTACTAGAAGATGTATTATACTTTCGGACTATGGAAGGTTTGTTGTTAAGATGTCTGGGAACCGAAGAAGCCAAAGTGGCGATGGGTGAAGTCCATGAAGGCATTTGTGGATCACATCAATTGGCTCATAAGATGAAATGGATACTGAGACGAACAGGGTATTTTTGGCCGACGATGTTAGAAGACTGCTTCAAATATTATAAAGGATGCCAAACGTGTCAAAAGTTTGGTAACATACAGTCAGCGCCAGCATCGGCTTTGCATCCGATCGTCAAGCCATGGCCATTTAGAGGATGGGGTATAGACGTAATCGGCCAAATATTTCCGACGCCCAAAGAAAGGACATAAATTCATCCTTGCAGCCACAGATTATTTCTCAAAATGGGTTGAGGCTATACCGCTCAAGAAGGTTACTAGTAAAGAGCTGATCGACTTTGTAAATGAGCACATCGTCCATCGGTTTGGGATTCCACAAACGATCACTACTGATCAGGGTACTGTGTTCATGTCCAACGACTTCAAAGATTTTGCGGGAAGTCTTGGGATAAAATTACTCAACTCTTCCCCTTACTACGCTCAGGCCAACGGACAGGCCGAGTCATCAAATAAGACATTGATAAAGTTGATAAAAAGAAAAATTGAGGAAGAACCAAGGAGATGGCATTTAACGCTGTCGGAGGCTTTATGGGCTTATCGGCTATCTCATCACGGATCAACTAAATTGTCACCCTTTCAGTTGGTATACGGACAAGAAGCCGTTTTGCCCGTTGAAATCAACATCGGCTCAATAAGGCTACACGAGCAAGATAAGGTATCAGCTGATGAATACAAACAAGCGATGCTTGACAATCTAGATGATTTAGCTGAACTAAGGCTGATCACACTAGATCGGCTTAAAAGGAATAAAGAGAGGGTTGCCAGGACGTATAATAAAAGGGTGATTTTAAAATCGTTCAACCAAGCCGATTTGGTATGGAAAACCGTGTTGCCGATCGGATCTAAGGATAATCGATTTGGCAAATGGTCTCCAACGTGGGAAGGACCTTACAAGATCAATCGGCCAATTGACGGAAATTCGTACATACTGGAGTCCTTAGGTGGGTTCGTCCTACCTAAAGCAATCAATGGAAAATATCTGAAGGCATATCACCCAAGCATATGGGTCGGGTCCTAACCGGGAGAAAGACATCAGGATCGACTACAAAGACATGTATATAAAATTGGTCATAGTCAACCAAATCAGTTAAACAGACAATCACGGATTAAAACATTGTTTACAAAAATCGGCTACAGAGCCAGTACTGCAAATCAGTTCATAAAAGGATGATGCTCTATTCACAGATTAGTGAAGCCCTGAACCAGGCAGGTGGGCTCCCAAAGCCGATAATGCCGCCGCTGCCCTACCGATGGTAGCTTGAACGCCGTCTATCAATTGTTGATCGGCTACTGCATCACCCGGGACTGGGACTATCTTGGCCGATTGGTTCTTGACTTGGGCGAAAACTTCGCCAATTTGCCGCCTCTGGACGGCCAGTGAAGACGTTGAGTCAGTGATCTTGGTGACATTCCGCAAGTTCTTTTGTAACAAGGGCCACCGTTTCTTCAAGTTTGGCCTTGGTCGATTCCACTCATGGGCCTGCTCTTAGTCGCTTTTAAGTATAGCTGCACCTTGGTCAAATGTGCTCTTTCGAGATTTGGCATCAGCTATGAGTTTGTCCAAAATCTCTTGGTCAGCTTGTTGGGCCTTCCTCTGTGCGGCTCTTAGCTTGGCTGATTCCACATCCAGCCGACGAGCGTCCAAGTGGCAGACCTCTAGCAGTGCATCCATGGCGGCATAAGGGAGATCGGCTTGCATGGCCGCCATAGCATCCCTCAGTGGTTGCGTATTAGCCAGAAGGGCCGCCTCTGGTTGCATCACTTCATCCAGAAGACGATTAAGTCGTTCTTGCATACCCGGCTGGGCAGTAACGACGGCCGATGCTGGCGCGGAAGCAGCTATGATGCGTTGGATATCGGCTGGATAATCGTCGGTGGCCACAATCTCCGGATCGTCAAGCTCGTCCAGAGTAAATCCCAGCAAATCGGCCAGATCGGTTGATGACGCTTTGGGGTCATGATCGGAAATATCGATCGTCGGGGGCAGTACGGCCGGCGGTGTTGGAGAGATAGCCGATTTGACACTTTGGAGATCGGCTAAAACCCCCGCTACTTGCACCGACGGAGATTGCTAGGGATAGAGAATAAAATCAGCAATACAAGATAAGCGTAAAAGTGATGTAAGCAAAGAATAAAGAATAAAACTTACATCAGTAGCCGAGTGCTCCGGAGAGCCATCGGGTTGCTGCCTCGCGGGTCTGGGCGAGCGCCTGGCAGATTTCTTCCTCCTCTCTGCAGCGACTTCAGGTTAGCAGTTATCAAAACAAGGGATATAACGGCTAATGCAAGAGTAGCTTACTTTGGGATATTTGGCGAGCTAAGTCCGATAAAGATGGACCTTGGATATCCAAGTTGCCTGAAGTATACCCGTAGTGCCGGCAGATTGACCTCGACGTCATTGCCGGCCATCGCCGCAGAAGCGTGGGGATCGGCTGTTTGCTCACCAGCACCCGTACCAACCTAAAGAGATCAGAGGCATTTTAGTAAAAGTCGATAACCAATGTAAAAACAGAAGGATACAAGACGACGGTACCTCTACAGCTACTGAAGAGTTGCTATAACCCGAACTCGTGCTGGAACCAGATACTACCGTCGGCTCATGAAAGTCGGGAAGAAATAAGTGAATTATGGCCGACGGAGTCCTGTCCATGAGTACGGCCTCCGATATTCTTGTCCACCACTGCGAGAATGCAGCTGACCGGCGGGAATTAAGAACAAAATTTGGTGTCGAGAGAATTTGCAATCCATCGGCTACTTCGAGAATAACCTCAGCGGCAACGCTGTTGGTTACCCGAGCTCGGGGCTCGACGCAAGATAGCAAAGGAAAAGATGGGATAGTTTGCCCAAAACCCAGTTGACGAGCGTAAACCGAAGGGTGGTAGAACTCATAAGATGGCTGAAATGTCCGATTACGGGTATTTAAGCCAACATGAATGATGCAAGGGGTAAGGAAGATTTTGTACAAATCCAAGGTAGATTGGGGCATTGAGGAACTATCGACATCAAGGTGAAGGAATGATGGGTAAGGGCAATCGGCTAAATCAGTATATGGGAAAAATCTTGCTGGCCGAAGGAAGTCCTATCTAGGGAAAGGAAGAAATTGAGGTATTTATGAAAGCCGACTGAGTCCATTTTTAGTTCCTCAGCCGAAGACATAATAAACCTCTCGCCATAGGATCGGCTAGCTCTATACTGTGGGACAACATGCTCCAGGTTGTCCTCCCGAGGAAAAGTGGAACTCCCCGAAGGTTCGGATAAAATGGATCGACTAAACATGCAATAAAGCCATGTTTGAATAAACCACAGAGGGCCCCCTATGTTGCCAACGACGTGTTTGGCAAAACCGGAAAAAAGTCGGCTACGAATCACATACATCATTTGGTATACCGCCCCTAGGAACATCTTACCAAGGGAAAGCCGACGCCCCTCTACCAGACGCTCCGCTACTAGCTGAAAGGTTTGAGTGGGGCCAAGAGAAGCACCGCAGAAGAGGTATCGGTCTAACCAAAGGTTGAGAAAAGCGGTATGCTCTTCGGCCGATACCGGACCGGTGACTCTATTATTATTCTGAATATATTTATGCCAGCCCTCGCCTTTCTTACGGATTAGTTTGAAAGAAGGTTTTCCACTGAAGGCCGATAGCTGATCCCCATCTGGCTTAAGACAGCACAGTTGGGCTACGTCAAGCAGAGTAGGGCCGATTGGGCCGGACGGGAACAAAAAGGCGTTCAAAGAATCTGACCAAAAGTAGCATGCTGCAGCTACCAAGGGCTCATTAGCTTCAGGGTCGGCTAGACTCAAAGATAAAGACTCGGCTATACCCATCCTCTCCCATTCTACCCTCTTCTGAGCCGATACTCGATAAACCAAGATCTCCATCCTTTAAGGCTAGTGGGCCAGGCCCTAAAACTTTTTCCCCACTCAGAGATATTATACCCAGCGGCCGATAAGGGGAGTCTAGGGATCTCGGTATTAATAACTGTGTCTGCCGACATACTACCGATCGGTCCTAAGTAGAATTGATTTGAACTTTGGGGAATCGGAATGAATACCTGAGAGGGGTCCATTTCAGCCGATTTTGAAAGAACAAGAGAAAAGATGACGAAGAGCCGATGATGCGTGATCCGAGAGCTTGAAAGCGTGAAAATGACCGCGGGGGACCCCATATTTATACTGCGATGAAAGAAGGCGAGCAGGCGGGAGCAGTTGAGCATTTAAAACGCACCGAGATTTTTACGGCGCGGTTAATGGGGTGGTTCCCAAAAAAGGATTCTCCCATAAAAGCCGATACGAATGAAAAGCCGATATATTCTTTTTGGAAAATAACAAGTTATTTTCCAAAAACAGGGGGGCATATGTTTGCACCAAAATTCGGCATGTATTGAAATCGGTCTAAAAATAGAAGAAGTATTCGTACAGAAAGGAATCGGTAAACGACTCGGAAAAGGAATCCGTTTCTAAAAAGGAAAGGAAAATCGGATAAGAGGCCGATACGGATAAATGTACCGTATCCATGTGCAACTCGGATCGGCCAGGCGTGTTATAAAAGGGGTGGGCGCCAAACAAAGAAAATCAATCAAATCCAACAACACACCTACTTTTTACAAGCTTTTCTTTTACATTGCTTTAGCCTCATAGATCTCTCTGCAAGTCGACGGAATCAACATAGCTACGCATCGCCGATTGTTGATTTTAGCCGATTTCACCCAGGTTTGATTTGCTTCGTTTTGTTGCGCATCGCCTTCCCGAAGCCGATTTTACCTTATATCCAGATCAACTGTAATCTGTTGATCTAGTTATCTCCTAATCGGTTCTTGCCGACTAGCGAAAAGCCGATAGATCTTTCTTCATCGGCTTTGATCAAATTACAAACTCTACCTTGTCAATTTCAGGTCAAATTAACTGGCACGCTCTGCAAACCCGGTGTTTGTCTTGTGTGTTCGAGGCCGAAAACCCCCTTCACGTTTTTTGCGCGAACAGATTGTTTTTAGTTGCTACTTGCTATTGCATTTGCTTTCCCGAAATCCAAAAGAAAAAATAGATCAGTTCATCTGCGGTTCGCCTCTGTTGGCACTTGGCACCGTTCATTGCTGTTTAAAGCCGAAGGTTGCGTTCATCGCTACTGTTGAGTACTGTTCACCTGTTGACTGTTGTACTGTGCGCAGACAATAAGGCAAAAGAAAGGAGTGAAAAAAAAGATAAAAGAGCAAAATCCTGTTCAAAGCGTGCCGTGCTTAAGGCTATGTTTGAGAGGCTTTAAGGTAGTTTCAGTTTTTAAAAAACTAGTAAATTTCTCTAAACAGTTTAATTTTTAATTAGTATAATTTAAAAATCATATATAAAAACTGAAAATAAAAAATTAAAGGTAGATTAAAGATATTTTGTAGTTTATTATTGAAATTTTTTTTCTACTTCTCAGCCGATCTCTTATAAAAAAAGCTACAACTATTTTTTAATATAAAAATTAATAAGCAGTTTTTTTTTTAAAAAAAAGCTACATCTCCCTCGCGCAATAGTACTTGAGGCCTTCCTGCTGGGAAAAAATGCCGAAATATACAAAGTGTAATACAAAATTTCAAAATTGTACAACATGTCAACAAAATTTCAAAAATGCGCACGGTGCCGCCACGGTCTGTGGCGGCCGGCCAGACGGGAGCTCTGGCCGCCACATGGGACGGCGGCGACCAGGCGTCGGCGCTGCTCCCTCCGTCCGCCCCGGCCCCACGCCAGCTGCCGCCGCCTGGATGGCGGCCATGTGGCTCGCGTCGCCGGCCCCCTCCCGCTCTGGCCCCACCTTCCTCGGCCGCCGTGTGTGGGGTGGCGGCAGCCAGTGTTCCCTCAACGCCGCCCTCCCCAAACGCTCCTCGCCGCCAAATGTCGCCCTCTGTCCGTTGCTTGATCCGAAGGACACCAATTCAATTTCTGGATACTTTATACGCCGAAAGTCGCATTAATGTGGGTGAAACAGCAGCCCGGTGGTTGCAATAGCAAGATATGTCACGTCAAATTATATCGTGTGGGAATCCAATGCCGCATAAAATCAACATTACAGCTAATAATAGAGGTAATTAACGTGATTTAAAATAAATTAGGTAGTTATGCGTAACCTAATTGTGATTTACGTAAACCTCACAGTGATGACGTTTGCGCCTATAAATACGAGGGGGGGTGCGTCGCTCTCCTTGCATAGCAGAGTGTGAGAGCATAGCCAGTCTTTTTGCGGTGCTTGCTCTGAGAGTTAGAAGAGAAGGGCAAGAAACGGAAAGCACAAAAACTGGAGATTAATTAGTGGGTTGTTATAGTTTGTTGAATTCCATTCGTGATATTTATTTCCCCTTACTACTTGTTTGACTTCAGATTGTTGTTTTTGCTTCGTATAGATACTGACATTGTAGAGAGTGCACACGTCCACCTCGACGCTGTTCCGCGAAATTTGGAGAAAGGCAAGCACCTCCTTAAGTAATGTTCATACCATATTTTTACCTAGGTTATGTTGTTATGAACCAATGTATGTATGCATGCGTTACTTTCAGTAAACACCGTATACTTTGAACCTGGTACATTTATACCCACATTCCATATAAATCAGCAATTAATCGTAGCAACTAGAAATATGTACGTAGCAACTAAAAATGGCAATGAAACGGTGCAACTACAAATATGTATGTCGGCCAGAATATTCGAATGGAATATGAAGGTAGATTAAAAATTTGTTGCATAAAGCAAACACCATCCTTCAGGACTCTAGTTCCTCCGGAGGTCAGGACCCTCTGTGGAGCTTGCACTCGAACGTTGGACTGTATTTATTAAGCACGATTATTCGCTTGAGCGAAGGACTGTTCTTATTTTTGGATATAATCACTACTTGGACCCGAAAGGAGGTGAACTCCTTTCTGAACTTTACAACTTGAATGTAAGTAGCTTTTTTTGCCTTATTACTTATGTGACTTTGTATTGTTATCTTTTTCTCGTGTAGGTAGCGATACTGCAGAGACCGCATACGTCGACCTCGACGCCATTCAAGAAAACTAAGAGCAAGGCAAGCACTTCCCCTTCTTTCATGTGAATACCACGCTTTGACCTAGCTTATGTTCTTTTGATGAAATGCATGTATGGATGGGTTACTTTCAGTAAACACCATATATTTCGAAATGGTCGATAAATCCCCACATTCCATAAAAATTACCAAATAATCGTATCACCTAAAAATACATGCGCACAAAAAGATAGGAAAATGATGATTATTACTTTCTTAGCATAGTATGTACTGGATTTGTGTGTAGCAGTAATCTATATGATATTATATGCACGAAACGTGAATTTACCGTGACAGTGATGACGTTTGGTTCTATATAACGAGGGCGTATGTGGCCTCGGGCTGCCGCAACACGCATATTGACTCAGTGTATTATTATGTGCATAAAAATATACCCGCATTCCTTGATAATTACGAATTAATCGTAGCACATAATATCATATTCGAAAGGGATTAAAAGTTCCATAAAATTCTGTTGCATAAAATAACAACCTTTCGGGACAATGAGTCTATCCAGAGGTCGACCTCCACCGAAGCTTCCACTTGAGCGTAGAGCTTTGTCTCGGAAATTTGGACCCTCCGATGACCATCCGCTTGTATGCATTTCGCACTATTTTTCGCTTGAGCGAAGGACTGTTATTATTTTTGGACGTAAACACTACTTGGACCCGAAAGGAGTTAAGCTCCTTTCTGAACTTTACAACTCGAACCAAAGTAGCTGCTTAATCAGACTTAAATATGGGTGGCGCGGGCTTTCGCACATTGGTAAGTTATTTTGCCTTATTACATATTTCGCTTCTTATTGTGGTTTTTGCTTTCATGTAGGTACCGACCTTGCAGATAAATACAAGACGCCGACCTCTACGCCGACTAAAACTCAGAGCAAGGCAAGCACCCCCTTCAATCATGTTCATACCACTACCTTAGCCAGATTAAGTTGTTATGAAGAAATGTACGTACGCATGTGTTACATTCAATTAACACCCTATGTTGCGAACATGGCAGATATATCCCCGTATTAAGAAAAAATGCCAATTAATCGGAGCACCTACAAATATGTATGTCGGTCAGAATATTCGAATGGAATAGAAAGGTAGATTAAAAATTCTTGCATACTCGAGTCTCTCCAGAGGTCAGGACCCCTCTGCCGAGCTTCCACTCGAACCAAAGTTGCTGCTTAATCTGACTTAATAACTCGAACCAAAGTAGCTGCTTATTCGAATTCGTATTGTTGTACTTATTTTTGGACGTAATCATTACTTGGACCCGGAAGGAGTTGACCTCCTTTCCGAACCTAATAACTCGAACCAAAGTAGCTGCTTAATCTGACTTAAATACTGTTTGCACGAAGTTGTGGACTGTGTTAATTCATTTTGCCTTATTACTTATTCGACTTCGTATTGTTGTACTTATTTTTGGACGTAATCTTTACTTGGACCCGGAAGGAGTTGACCTCCTTTCTGAACCTAACAACTCGAACCAAAGTAGCTGCTTAATCTGACTTAAATACTGGTTGCACGAAGTTCTGGACTGTGTTAATTCGTTTTGCCTTATTACTTATTCGACTTCGTATTGTTGTACTTATTTTTGGACGTTATCATTACTTGGACCCGAAAGGAGTTGAGCTCCTTTCTGAACCTAATAACTTGAACCAAAGTAGCTGCTTAACCTGACAGAATGTGTTTGACCCGAAAGGAGTCTCTCAGAGAGGTCGACCTCTCGCCAAGCTTCTGCTCGAACGTTGCACTGTATTTATTTCGCACGATGATTCGCTGCAGCGAAGAGCTGTTTTTTTGGACGTAATATCTACTTGGACCCGAAAGGAGTTGACCTCCTTTCTGAACTTTACAACTCGAACCAAAGTAGCCACTTAATCGGACTTAAATATCGGTGGGCCGAAGTTCCGCACCATTGTAAGCTATTTTCCCTTATTACTTATTGGACTTCGTATTGTTGTTTTTGCTTCGTGTAGGTACCGACACTGCAGAGACCGCACACGTTGACCTCGACGCCGTTCCAGAAAACTCAGAGCAAGGCAAGCATCTCCCCTTATATCATGCTGCTAGCACACTTTTACCAAACTTATGTTGCATGCGTTTCTCCGAGTGAAGACCATAAAAATTGCGAATTAATCGTATCACCTAGAAATACATGCGCACAAAAAGATCGAAAAAATAACCAATTAATTTGTCAGCTACGTAAAGTATACAATGCCTTTATGTGTAGTAGTATTTTACATGATATTATGAGTGTGGAATGCTGTTTTAGGATTTCATAAACTGCATATGTCTTGTGATAGTATATTATATAACATATATATAATTATATGTTGGCATACATTTTAACTGTACGTAACCATAACATTTATTCTTTTGTAATTAAAATTTGAGTAATGCCAATATGTTGAAATATGTTAGCGGTGCGTGTGTGCAATTATTGATGACTACAATTATGTAATGCTACAGTCCTCGATGGCGATTCCGCTTCATATATGGCACGGGGGGGAGCCCGCAAATTTGCAGGGCCCATTTGTCAAAGATGCATAATTGCGCACACATAGAGACAATCAGAATCCACCGATAGAGTTGCGCAAGATAAGAGCAAGAGCGGCTGACGCGCTCTTAGTGTTGACCGTACATTGTACAAGCTCGTGGTAGATGGGGTTAGGCCCCATGTAGTGCCAAATAGCTTGCTTTACGTGTACAAATTTATTCGAGCTCAGTAGAACGAGTGCCTGGCAGTTCTACATGGAGAAGGCCGCACAGGAAGGGTTCGCACTAGGTGTTTACGTGAAGCTGGTCCTCGCACTACTGGGAGGCGAGGACGAGCCGAGCCCAGGAGGAGGACATGGGGGTCAATGCGGACGAACAACCCGAGCCCGAAGAAGAAATTGCCATGAGCTCGCTGCAAGTCCCCGGTCAAGGGGGCTTGGCAGGGACTGGCGAGACGGATGCGCCCGTCCCTGAGGTGGATGCGGATGCTCTAGGGGATGACCCTACTTACGGTGATGGTCCTGACGAAGATGAGGACCGGGGCCAAGAATCGCATTTTGCACTTGTCGAACCCGGCCGACCGTGTTACGCCCGCTTGGAGGATATTTCTAAGCGTGGGCAAGACCATAGCGACATAGAACTAGACCAGGAGTTCGCCACAAAGGACGGCGATGCACTACGCACTAATTACGCTGTGGTGACCCGGCGTGACCACCGCGTGCATCGCTCGGACAAGACTTGCTTCGAGCTTACATGTAAGAAAGGGCAGCAGTGCGGATACTATGTTCGTGCTCAGCGCCCTAAACATCAGGACCATTTCATTATACGGCGGTACACACCGCACACATGCACAGAGGCGCTTGTTCGGAACACAAGCGGTGTGGTGAAATCAAGATTCATCGCGGAAATCCTGTTAGACGTGCTGAAGGCCGACCTTGGTCTCAGGCCCGCAACCATAATTGCTGAGATGCAGAACAGGACAGGGATGTCCATAACCTACCTACAGGCTTGGCGAGCAAAGCAGATGGCTTTGAAATTGATGTTTGGTAGTTTTATGGAGTCATTCAATTGGGCTCCACGCCTACTGAGGCGGATAGCTGCAACAAACCCAGGCTCCGAATATGCTATTCTTTGTTGAACCCGCAGCTTTCCCGATGGAACCATCGCTCGAACACTACTACCTCCTCAGGGTGTTCTGGGCGTTCGGTCCATGCATCACGGCATTCAGCAACTGCCGTCCTGTTATATGCGTGGATGGAACATTTCTATCCGGCCAGTACAATGGCACTCTTCTTACCGCCATAGCCGATGCAAACAACCTACTACTACGGGCGTTCGCGTGGTCGAGAGCGAAAGCAACGATACCGGTGATCGTTCCTCGCCCTGGTGAAGACCCGTGTGGTGCGGGATAGGGCCAGGGTGTGCGTCAGATCGGACCGTAATGCGTATCGCCGAACGCCTCGATAGAATGGCGGAAGATGAAGATTGCCCTTGCCTGTGGAGAGACGTCCAGCGTAGATGGTGCATGCGTCACCTGGGGGCGAACCTGTACACCATGTGCAGGAACAAGAACATGGTGAAGCTATTCAAAACCCTATGCATGCAAAACCAACTGCGCAAGTTCGATACGATATTTAACCAGCTGAACGAGCGCTCAAAGGAACTGGTGGCGGAAGAGACCATGGAGGGCACACAGGTAATTGGTGGCTCGGAGGTCTCCGTACGGCGCAAGATGACATTCGCTCAATGGATAGCTCGTAAACCCGCTGAGAGATGGGCCTGGGCGCACGATACGAACGGTGCTCGTGAAGATAATGCCCTCTCTAGTAGGGTACCACATCATTTGACAAAGACTATTTTGCACCTAAGCGGTATGCTTCTCTTCTGCAGATACTCCATCATGACGCATTTAACTTTGCCGAGTCGCATAACAATGTCTTTGCGGGGGCTCGTTGCCTACCCATTTGCCCAATCATTGAGCTAACATTTTTAGGACCGCGAAATACTTTGTTGATCGCCAAAGGGCGGCGTACAAGCTGCGGCTCAACCTTCGCTCCTCGTGGTCGAGGCTTTGTTGCTGCCGTCGAGGCGTAAAGCTCAATTCCACCGCGACGCGCATGATGGACCCCCGCAGAACATTTTTCTCGCCGAGTGCAAGCGCAAGCACCGTTCGATACTCCGCGGGGACACAAACCAGAGATGCCACCGGCTCAGTATGAGGCGACCTGCTCATGCAACAAGCCTCGCCTAGAGCACATCCCCTGCTCGCACGTGCTAGCAGCGTGCCGTGATATGGGGGACAACGACGGCACACAATATGTCACACCGTACTACCGTATGGATGCCGTTAGAGCAACATGGGCGGGGCATTTCGAACCGTTCAACATCGGCACGAACTACAAGACCTCCGAACCCCCTACGTGGCTCCCGTACCCCACACTAAGGCGCGATACGCCGGGTAGACCGCGTTCCGCGCGGTTTGAGGGTGACATGGATGCATCTCAGCGAGACGATGGCCTTCGGCGTTGTCGCATCTGCAGGCAGACAGGGCATGACCGTAGAGGCTGCCCAAACAGAGGGTGATGTTGTCCAATGTAATATTTCAACTATACGCATTAGACATGCAACATCTTCTTACTACCTTCATTTTGCATTCTCTTCGTGAAATTTCAGTTATGTAATTTATGAACCTAAATTTCTTTGGTAAGGATAGTGGTTTTCTAATTTCTTCTGATGTTATTTTTTTGTATTTCATTGTTTCATTCCATGGAGATTATGCAGGCTTGTGATGGAGTTGCCAGAGCTATTGCGATCGAAGTATGATGACGACCACAGGGCCCGGAAGTGGGCCTCCGGCCAGACGGTAACGTCATTACTACACTGTCGTAACGTATCGCAAGCATACGTACCTTTCGTTATGCTCAGTACGTTTAGTTGCTTTGTCCTTGCAGCTTAACACTCTCCGCATGCGTGGCTCCCGTAACATTAAGACATTGGACCCTCAGTTCATATACGGCCTGGGACGGACGGGCCTGTTAGCTTTCGCATTTATGGTGCGTGGAGCCTACGAAGGAAGGGCAGTGGACCCCGATGCCTAGATCGGGCGGGGCCCTTATCACCGCGTTGGTCGACAGATGGCGTCCGGAGACGATACTTTCCACCTCCTTCTGGCGAGATGACGGTGACCCTCAAAGATGTCGCCATGTTATTTGGCCTTCCACTTTCCAGAAACCCCTCGTAATGCGCAAGCCCTCCAAAGAGGCATGGAAGAACTATGTAGAGGAAAGGTAATAAATGTGAAAGCACACCGACCACACTTATCCGGGAGCTAACGTGATTTCCTAACATGTGATTTTCTTCGATGCAGGTTTGGCACAACGTACACGGAATCGTGGATCGTGAGTCTCTTTCGCATGGCTCGGCAGTCTCGGAGGTCTGGACCATGTCTCAAAACGCCGACCCTGGTCGGATAAATAGGCATTTCGAGGTGTACCTCTATTTCCTCCTTGCAGGAATTTTATTTACAAACGGAAATGGTGATTCCGTTGCCCCCACCTCATTTGGGTCGCTCGAATTAGCCGAAAGCAAAGTAGAAGATGCAAAGACCGGACTTCTACGGTTGGGCTCGGCGGTTCTCGCAGACACATATCGCGAGATGTGTGCGGCTGCCACGGCCACACCAACTTCAATAATGGGAGGTTGCCTCGCTTCTCTGATTGTGGTCTGGTCGTACCTACCCATAGCGCGACCAAGAGTGTCAAAGCGGTACTACCCAGTGCCCATCGATGAAGCTAACGTGCATCCACTCGCAAGGCCAACCTTGGGTTACAAATGGATGCATGCCCAGACTCCGATGGGCCCAGAATCGACCAGTGGCTCCTACCCTCGTCTCGTGGGGACCTAGACTTCGACATCGGCGCAGTCACGTGGGATCCCTTTTCCACCCAGGCCGCGGAGGAGGTTGCGTCGGGAGGCCATATCTCCAATCTGTGGTACCTGGGAGCCTCATTATTGGATGACGAAATGCTTCCTCCTGTGCATGAGTGCCGTTGAGCCATACTCTCGGAGCTGCGTTCGGCGCCAATTTGGGTACTGGCAGTCTTTCCCTCCACCGCCTCCGACAGACTCAAAGCTCCCATGGGTATGTCGCTACATGTCACATTACTTTCATGCTTCTTGTGGGAAACCATTAATAACGTGTTGGATTGATCCGCAGGAGGAGTACATCGGGTACAACTACAATCGGGTCGCACGGAATAGCCGGCATATTGAGAGGTGGAACTCGATGGCCACCGAGGACGCCTGGAACCCATCAGCGCAGCCCACGAGACGGACACACTTGGGTACCTTGATCGCAGACCTCGCACAGGCGGTGCTCTAGACAGGGGTGTGGCGATGCGATGCAACATGGCTATGCTGAGGAGTACGCAGAGCGCATGCACACATTGGTACGGATCACACCTATGACATATTAAAAACGGGGGATATACCCAATTAAAAATTCGATACGTGTTAATTTGCAGAGGCGTGAGGCGGAGTACATGCATGACCAGGCGGACGAGATCCTCACGCGATCCGCAAAGCGACAACGTCAATCTAGCAATCGCTTTACGGAACCTTCTTCGACAAGACGGGCCACCGCATAAGAAATGCGGTCAGAGATGTTGGTGACCATAGACCGCCTACCCAACGTGATTACGAGGATGTACTGCACGAGGCGCCGCCGCGACCGAGCCTCGATGAGGAGCATGTCCATGGATAGACGCGTGCAACGCTGTGCCTCCTCGGCGCCAAGACCAACCTGCAGCATCGACCGTCCCGGTCCCGAGCCATGAGAGCGCCGGGGCCATGGAGGCGGCTACGTTGAAATAGGTGCCGGGCGAACGTTGAAGGAGGAGTACACATCAACATGTCACCGTCCCCATCATTGCCGCGGGAGTCTTTTAGTACACCCGTCCAGCATCAACAAACATGGGAGGACGTGTCGAGGGCGTCCGATGACCTTATGGCATCGGGGACTCCAGTCACAGATTTGCTCGCAACGACGTGTTTGCACTCCCTCGGGGTGCATGCGCGTCCCAGTACCCCCGAGGAGGCCGGTGGATCGAATCGGCAGAGCACCACCTCGGGACGTACTCGCGCATCGGTACCATGCAGACGATCGATGGTCGGATGGGGCATCCACAATGGCTCGTCAGACGCGGTCCCCAGGCGATTCGACGCAACGCGAGGTGCAGTTAGGTCCAAAGCAGCGGCTGGACTACGTATCCCCCAACGGCCCCAAAATTTCACACCGTCCGACTACGATAACCAGGAACGTCATGGTAGGGGGACGCGCAGGGGAAGAGGAAGGGGGAACACTAACCCAGAAGGCCGTTGAACCGGTGGTTATTGATCAACCCGTTCGTCTGCATTATTTTTCTTTCAATGTAATGTTTTCATATGTGGAAGATTGTGCTCGGAATGAAATGTATTATGGCACTAAGTTGTCTTTGCCACTTAGTTATCTTGAGGCCTTTTTACCTTTGGCGTAATTTGCATGCATCGTGTGAAAACAATATTTGCTACGTGCTGACTAATATTCCTATTTCTTGCAATAAATTATGCGATGCTGGTATTTTGAGCCCATTTGCAGTATTGAAGACAAAAACCGAAATTGGGGATTTTGAGCTTCTATTGTTTTTTTTAAATTTGGGACTCCTTCAAACCGGCATAACTTACTCCAGATTCATCCAAAATAAGCAAACAAATACATTTTTGAAATCTACTTGAAATTCCCTACAAGTTCTCAGGCAAATTTTTTTCCAAATTCGGCCTTCAATTAATTCAAATTCGCTGCTCAATATCCAATTCACCAATTTCGTCCATTTCGGACAGTCGAAACTAAACACGGCATAACTTTCTAATGGAATGTCCAAATGGATTGATTCCAGTTGGAGATGCTAGATAATTTCACCCTCTACAACTTCGTAAGCAAATGTAAACTCCAATTCGGCCTCTAAGTAGCTCGAATTTGCAGAAAACTGAGAGCAAAAAATCTGCCCGACCAAGCAAACTTTCATCTCGCGGTTGTGTGGTGGAGGGAGGAAGAAGAGGGAACAACTCACGGTTTGGGAATGAAGTGGCTGCCACCCACACCACATAACCCACACTTTCATCTCCCGAAAATACCCTCCAAGCAAACCAACCAAATTGGCTAAGTCCTCCAATGTAAAAACAGCTTAGATTCACTTTTTGAGCCAAGTTTAAAATAAGTGTTTGACACCGGATTGGCGAGATGACTCCAGCACTACATAGAGAAATGTTTTTTGGGACTTCCAGTCTCTACAGAGGTCAGGACCCTCCGCCGAGCTAGCACTATAACGTTGAACTGTGTCGGGGGGGGCTGGACCCTCCGATGACCAATGGACTGTCTTTATCTGGTACGATTATTCGCTTCGGCGAAGGACTATGTTTATTTTTGGACGTAATCACTACTTGGACCCCAAAGGAGTTCACATCCTTTCTATACTTAATAACTCGAACAAACGCGGCAATCGGTAAATCTGACTTAAATATTGGTGGCCCGAAGTTATACACCTTGGTAGGTTATTTTGACTTATTGTGATTCTTACTGGTGTGTCTGCTTCATGTAGATACCGACTTCAGTATTTCTCGCTTCTGTCAAAGCCATGTCTCACGGGTCGAGCTCAACGGTTGCCAATGCAGGGCGCGTAATGTGCCCTAACTGTCATGTGGAAGCCCAAACCTGGTACTCCACCACTACAGAAAATAACGAACGGGCGTATTATAGATGCCCTAATTTCTCTGTACGTCTCTACGATTTTTCGAAATCTTCATGTTTTCATGAGTACTCTCCTGCTCGAGTTTGATATAAGCATGTTAATACTATCGTGTAGCCTACGGGATGCCAATATTCTCAGTGGGCAGACCTACTGAATACATCGACAGTACCAGACAGGACGCTGCCCAGGGTAGAGAAGAGGATGGACGTCGGGCAGGAACTTAAGAGGTTAACTGTACGTGAATTACCGCAAAGACACGGAGTACGTCCTCAACAACTAGAGGACCCTCAAGCTTACGATCGCTTCCTTCACCGCGCCATAGAAGATAACCACGAGGCTGTAAGCCCTAATTTGGTTCTTCCGACTGACTACCATAGTGATGATGACGGCAAACGTGATCGTTGGCAGTTTTTCGAAGAGGAGGGTGTTGACATCGATAGTGACGATTCGGGAAAGTTCTAATGCTATTATGTGTTTCTGTTGTATCGTAATGCAGTTTGTACTATGATGAAGCTTTTTGTTATGTTCACCAAGTTATTCGAAGTTATTTTTTCGGTTGAATGGAGCATATTTTTTATTACATGTATGTAAGATCATATTCACCGACAACAGTCATTCAACCATGCGTTCTTTCGTATATTAGCTGATATGCGACAAAGCTGAATAGGGCGATATGACAAATGAACTGCAAAAATATTTCATATACACCTTTCTTTCCATGTAAATTATAATTGCGCAATAACACTAAGTATCGTAAGCTGCACGACCTGTCACCCGTAAACAAAGCTGCACGACCTGTACCCCCAAACTGAAGGAAACTGGCAGGCCTTCGACAATGCGTTCACTGAGACATTTAGTGCCGACTTTGGATTATGTAGCTTGCTGGTGCCACGTGCCGCTTTCATGTCCCGTCCCCTAAACCGCGTGCGCTAATGTTACGCCACCTGGTCGCCACTCCCAAGCCATCGCCGGTGCAGCGATTCTCTGACCAGGCCCCCCGTAGCACACTGCACACGCTGCCACCTGCTGATTGCCTGTCTTGGCCCCTCGCCCTGCAGGCTGATGTGCCGCCAGCTGCGTCGTTCCTCCCTCGCTCCCTGCTTATAAATATCCCAGAGTGCATAAAGGTTTGAGTGAGTTTACAAACCCCATAGCGCGTAGAGGAGAACTGGTAGATTAGCTTTCTTTTTTCCAGATTTCATTCCGGCCACGTGTTTTAGAGGTATTATTTACAAAATAAATTTTGTACGGTGAGTCACATTGTACATTACCTTGTCGATATCCTATTCTTCCTAATTACACTTGTGCGTTCTTCAATTGTGTGAAGGCCATGTCTCAAACGTCTAGCTCAAATAATCGGAGAGCCATTGCACTTGCCAATGCTAGGCGGTCGATTGCCCTAATTGCCATGTGCAAGCTAATGTGTTGTACTCCACCACTTCACAAATTACTAGGGTGTTTTATAAATGCCCTAATTACTCTGTAAGTGGGAATGTACTACGATTTCTCCAGCCTATGATGATTGTTCTCTTCTTCGAGTAGTCTCTTATGAGTTCACAGCTATTTACACGGTCTGAAAATATGTTGACATCGTTATGCAGTCTGCAGGATGTCAATATTTTCAGTGGGCAGACACCCTGAATACATCGATGGAGCGTCGTAGTACCGCAGCACCGGGATGCTCCTGCCAGAGAGCGGTGATGGACCCAACACTCGAGCAGAGGATGAACCCAACGCTAGAGCAGAGGCTTAACATGCTGACATTAAAGGTGGAGCGCATTTTAGATCATATCAAGTGGGTAGAGAAGATGCTGTATGTAGTTATCCTTGTCATAATTTTGTCCGCAATTGCGAACTAGATCATGCAATATGCGTCAATTATGTTAACTTTATTAATCTATGTCGTGCAATGCAATCGTTCCATTTGTGTTATCTATTCTCTCTCATGTTTATGCATCAATATTATAGTATATTAAATATATCTCATATTTTGTATGCGTCACATATGTTTACTATTGTTTTTTTTACAATGGATCAGATTTTTACACATAAATTTCGGTTACACCTTTCTTCTGACTAAATTGTAGTACCGCAATATCCCCAAGTACCGTGAGTCAAATATGGTAGTTCAGATAGTGAAGAGCAATCCATTTGCATTCTTGAAAAAATGGACTCAAACGGGACATTTTACGCCGCCAAATATGCTCAAGTTGTCATATTTGTATGCGACTATTATAATTAGCCCTTTTGAACTTGGGAAATACATAAAACGGAAGATGTAATTACATTTTTTTCCACAATACGGTAGTCCGTGTAGTGAACAGCAAATCAGCTGCATTCTTCGTAAAAATGGACTCACACGTCATATTTCACTGGGCCGAATATGCTTAAGTTGTCATATTTTTCCGCGACTATTATATTTAGCCCTTTTCAACTATACGAAAGTACATACAATGGAAGGTGTAATTACAATATTTTTCCATCATATCGTAGTCGATACGAGAAGAGCAAACCAGCTGCATTCTTTGAAAAAATGGACTCACACGTGTTATTTTACTACGGCCGAATATGCTTAAGTTGTCATATTTGTTCGCGATCGTTATAATTAGCCATTTTCAACTATACGAAAATACATACAACGGAATGTGTAATTACAATATTTTTCCTTAATATCGTAGTCGATACGTAAGAGCAAACCAGCTGCATTCTTCCGAAAAAATGGACTCACACGTGATATTTCACGGCGGGCCGAATATGCTTAAGTTGTCATATTTGTTCGCGATCGTTATAATTAGCCATTTTCAACTATACGAAAATACATACAACGGAATGTGTAATTACAATATTTTCCTTAATATCGTAGTCGATTATCTGAGAAGAGCAAACCAGCTGCATTCTTAGAAAAAATGGACTCACACGTGATATTTCACGGCGGGCCGAATATGCTTAAGTTGTCATATTTGTTCGCGACCGTTATAATTAGCCATTTTCAACTATACGAAAATACATACAACGGAAGGTGTAATTACAATATTTTTCTATAATATCGTAGTCGATATACGTAAGAGCAAATCAGCTGCATTCTTCTGAAAAAATGGACTCTCACGTGATATCTTACGGCTGGCCGAATATGCTTAAGTTGTCATATTTGTTCGCGACCGTTATAATTAGCCCTTTTCAACTATACGAAAATACATACAACGGAATGTGTAATTACAATATTTTTTCATAATATCGTAGTCAGTATACAGAAGAGCAAACTAGCTGCATTCTTTCGAAAAAATGGACTCACACGTGTTATTTTACGGCTTAAAATGCTTAAGTTGTCATATTTGTTCGCGACCGTTATAATTAGCCATTTTCAACTACACGAAAATACATACAACGGAATGTGTAATTAGAATATTTTTCCATAATATCGTAGTCAGTATACAGAAGAGCAAATCAGCTACATTCTTCCGAAAAAATGGACTCACACTTGATATTTCACGGCGGGCCGAATATGCTTAAGTTGTCATATTTTTCCACGACTATTATATTTAGCCCTTTTCAACTATACGAAAGTACATACAACGGAAGGTGTAATTACAATATTTTTTCATAATACCGTAGTCAGTATACACAAGAGTAAATCAGCTGCATTCTTCCGAAAAAATAGACTCACACGTGATATTTCACGGCCGGCCGAATATGCTTAAGTTGTCATCATCCAAACTTTCGTTGCATTGGCCTCGAGACGCCTGTCAAAGCAACTTTGGCAAAGCCTGGCAGGACATATCATGTCATTAATCGCATGCGTGGCAGAGAATGCCTTAGTCGTCATGTCAAAGCATAGCCGCCAAAGCCTGGACCGCACCTCCCTACCAGCTACAAGGTCGCATGCATTTGTCGCTTCCAAGCATGCACAGAGCCGCAAAGCGAATCCGATGCTCGCGGATTCGTTCTTGCTTCAAGTCTGTCGCTTTATCAATTCAGGCTATTTAACCCCTTCCTGGCTTCCCAAAGATTGCATGAACCGAACGATCGCTCCAATACAACAAAGAGATCCATCCCCGCAAAACAAACGAGCAACACCAATGGAGTTTCCTCGCCCCAAGGCACGGCGTTATGAAACCATCCTCGACGGCACGGAGGTCCCCATGTGCCTATGGGGGATCCTTGCCGCTCCCGGCAGTCCATAGACAACTCATACACATACGGTATGAGGTAATCTGGAGTTGCCGCAACCATGACTCGAGCCAACGCGGGGATGCGGCTGCGGCAGAGAAGCCCGGTATATTCATACTCGCATTTAGTGTTGCATCGAACCTGCATGTGTCTAACACCATGTGATGTGACCAATTGCAGCCTCCACTGTGCGAGTTCATCCGATTCTACGACGCGGACCAAACTCTCGAGATGGAAAGGATGCGGAATTGGGAGTACTCGCATCGAAGGGCTCTGGTGGAGCAAAGAGTGGTGTGAGCAGGATCAGAGGAGAAGCGCAAGCGGCGTCTGGAACAGATGCTCCTGACAGAGGAGGCCGAACGGCAGCCAATGCCGCGGAGAGGGAGGCCGAAAGTAGAGAAAGCGTGAGAGGGCAGCTAGGGCCAGGGCGGCAGGAGCTGAAGGATTGCGTAAGGGAAAATATCCTCGCTGCACTCAGTAAAATGTACGACAAGGGCCCTTCTTGTTGTTCCCTTTCCCTAAGGCATGTTAGGTTTAGTCCGGTATATGCCATTGTTGTTTACCATTCGTAAGCCGTAAGTAATTTATCTGCCCATCTTTGACCAAAACTACACGAAGTCTCAAAAAAAATTATTACACAATTATCGGTACAGTATACAAAACAATTATTACACAATTATCGGTATTTGCATTTCAATCGGATCCGGTCGAATAACCAGATAAAACACCAAAAAATCGGCGAAATAATGAGACAAAAATAAAAAAGGTCGTGGCGGGAACCGTCGGTATTTTTCCTATTTTTATTTCTTGTTGTATATATCTACAGTTTTTTACTTACATGTTGTATTACAAAATTATCTGATACAAGATACAAAAATAATATTTACAAATACAATTCCAAAGCATATTCTTAATCCATATGATTTGGCGAAAATTTCGAGTTGTATAGCGAAAGTTATTTGCATTTCAATGAGATCCGGTCGAATAACCAGCGAAAACTAAAAAAAATCGACGCGAAATAATCAAACAAAAATCCAAAAACATACGGTGACACGTGGCGTATGAGACGGAGCCACTGGGCTGCCGTGGGAGTGGCGCGGCCGCCGGCAGTGGCGGGCCGCCACGTGGCGCGGCGGGAGCCGTGGGCACTTTTGTAATATTTTTTTTTGTTGTATATTTTTGCTATTTTGATTAATATGTTGTATATTTGAGCTTTTTTTCCCTTCCTGCTGTGACGCAAGAAGAGACAGCGCAAGAAAAAAAAAATGCAAGGCGATGGCTTAGGTCCCGTTTGTCAACTTAACTGAACCATTTCTACTAGATTTTGAAAGAAACCTAATTAAACGGGTTAAAACTCGGAATAATTCATCTTGGATCATTTCTTCTTTTTCCACACCGTGGTTGAATCGGTCTCAACCCAGTTTCACCGGATTCACAGAATACAACATGAAACATTTCTACCAAGAATCTGAAACCATTTCCATTTCTACTAGAATCTAGAACCGTGCCAAAAAGAACCTTAATTGCTTCTGGTAGCTGGCAAGGGCATAACTATTGCGACAGTGCATGTACGAGGGAAAAAAATCAGATTTGATAGATATTTGTCGGTTAGTGCGTCATGCTTATCTCCACTTCATTAAATGTTCTATTTTTTAAAAATTTATCCTATATCTTATGACAATAACTTAGATATTATTAACTTTTAGATTATTATTTGATTTTGTATTAACTAAATTACATATTTATTATTTCTTGCTACATATATCCATACAAAGCTTCACTAAACCACCGCTGTTGTGTTTTGGGCTCAAACTTTTTTTTGCTTGATCATTACCATTGTTGACTACTATGACTGTCAAAGTGTAACTTTTTTTTTACCTTAATTCATCGTGGAGAGGTAAGAACTTGATTTGGTAAGAAGAGTGAGGTTGAGTGATCGTAGTGATGAAAACGGTGCAAAAACGATCGATAAATGGCTGTTCCATTTTCGTTTCCATATTTTTTTACTGGTAACGGAAACGAAATCGGAACCCCCGAAAATGAATAGTGACGGAAATGAATGTGGAACAGAATGGAGTGGAAACGAAAACGAAAGCGAAAAATTCCTCAAGAACATAGTACAGAATCACAATATATATGGCTACAAGAACAATTTAACTCATTTCACCTCCAAGGTGGACACAAGAAAAGTGTTATATTCACTGGTATCACTAGAACGTTTTTTTCTCTAGTTTGTCTGCTGAATGTTCGTTGTTTGTCCCCCATATCAGACCATCATGTCCTCCTCTATATTATTATGATCGACATCCTCTCGCTCCACCAACTACAAAATTATAACACCCTAAAATTTGTATATTATTATTTGATGTTAGTTTATAATTTTTTGAGATTTATTCTGGATTTTCTAGAGTTTATAAATACCATTTTGCTATTTTTAAATTTATAAAATTAACTTATTCATTAAAAATATAAATAAAATTATGCTAAAAATAAATTTCCAAGGTTCAAAATGTTCCAAAATTATGCTGGATGAAATTTAAACAGCAAAATTCAAATCTGGTTTTTTTACTAAGATTTTTGAGATCTCATCGAGATTTGCCGAAATCTCGGTAATTTTTAACCGAACAAAAATTAGTCCAAAATACATTAGAAAATTTTGAAAAAATTTTGGATGATCCTGACGTATCACTAATGTTCTCATAAAATTTTCAAATAATGATCAAACCTGATGAATTTTTTAAAAATTATGACAATGCAAAATACTATAAAATGGTCTCTCATGACTAGAAAAAATGGGAAACAAATTTCAAAAAATTATGAAAGAATTTATATACATTCCTTATCTGACACAAAAGAAATTGATTTGGGGCCTTTAAGGGTTTTTCACGAAATCAAGGTGCACATTTTTCACTTAAGTAAAATACTTTTAGTTTCAAGTTCCAACTATATTGACGAATGTATCTGAAATATAACTTAATAATATAAGTAATAGAATTTTCATTTTTTAGATGAAACACAGTATGCACCTGCTCTTCATTAACAAAATATGCATCACAAAACATGCATATATATATATATACTTTGTACATATATATTGTAAATTTTTTACATGTATTTCTCATAAATGGTATTCTAATTCTCTATAAAAAAAAAATTGGTCCCAAATCTGACAAAAACACAGCAATCTTAGAAAAAAAAAACAAATAATCTCGCCACGATTTATGAAACCAAAAAACAAAAAATTGGCAGCATTGACGTATAAAACCCCATCCAACAGCACGAACAAGTCTAACACATTTTCAAACCAAGACGCGAAAGCCCAACACGTCCTCATCCGACGAAAGCCTCCTTCCTTCCTGTTCCATTCCCAACGGTCGGCCCAATAACCAGCCATGGCCGCCGCCGCCGACCCCCGCGCCGGCCTTCACCGGGCGGAGGACGATCGGCTTGAAGGGGAGGAGGAGGAGGAGGAGGAGGAGAGCGACGAGGAGGGAGGCGATGACGACGGGTCGGAGGCCGCGAGCCTCGCCGACCTCTGCGACCCCGACGCCGGATCCGACGAGGACCCCACCTTCGACACCGCCGCCGACGGGGACCTGGACGTGGAGTCCGTGCTGCGGTCCAGGATGGCCCGGATGTCCATCTCCGGCCGCAAGGACAGGTTAGGGGGTGGTTCCATTCTCTTCTCTGATTGGGTGGGTAATTCGGTTCTGTTTCTGCGATCGCGAAACGGGAACGGGAATTTGGTTCGCAATTTCTTTGCCGTTCTGCGTTTTGTTTGTTTGGGCCTTTGAGTTTTTGTTCCTGCAATCAAATTTGCTTTTGTACTGGGGCTGAAGTGATTAGGCTTCTATATGAATCTCGCAATTTCAGGAAAGGATCAGGGGTGCCGAAGATGGGAAAGGAGGAAATTGATCTTCTGGCCATGGTGGACAAGCTGGTGCAGGGTGAGTTCTTGATTCTTATTTTGTGTGGCATTTATGTGATCTTTCCAGAAATGTTTAAAAATAGGAAATGGAAATGGAACGACCTTGAAATATGCTTGCAAGTGTAAATTTGTGAATAATGACATGAGAAAAAAATACCAACTTTGCAAAAAAAGGAAAAAATATATAAATGTTTTGCTTTGTATGTCGAGACAGAACTACACACAAGGAATGAACTTCATTGTTCCATTTACAAAAATTACTGTTGAGACTGTAGCAATTTGATGGATGTGATCTTCCCACAATATTACAATTTTATGTGATCATATTCTAGTAGTTTTAGGATAAATTTGTCAATGTGATACGGGTGCGACCGAGAATAGGCCCGTGTTCCCGGCCGCTGGCCGCAGCTAGCCTGGGAGGGCGCCGTGGACGGATCGTGAGTAGCGATATTTGGTTGTACGGAACCACCGGCCGGTTATCGACGGCAGCGCCTGAGGTTATATTTGGTGGCAACAAAACGTGCCTTTTCCCTTTTGCCTTCACCCCTTTTCATTCATGCGCATGGAGACTACCACATGCGGGAAAGGATAAACATATTTGGAAATAGAATAACAGGAAAGCTAAACTTAAGGAAAGAAGATAACAGCATTATCTCTCTAATAGATTTGGAAATAGAATAACTGGAAAGCTAAACTTAAGGAAAGAAGATAACAGCATTATCTCTCTAATCTTTGACTGGTTCTCCTGCGCTTGGAACTCCTCCTGGACCTGCGCCTTGGCTTGTCGCTACTCCTCGCCCTTGCGCTGCAGAAGACCCGGGTCCTGCACCTCTAACAATACTCCTCTCCACATTCGGCTTGTCCTCAAGCCGAAAGTCGGGAAAAAGTTTGTCTGAATTCCACCGTCAAGCCATGTTGCCTCCTTTGGTGGTGTGTTCCCATTGTACCAAGAATTGACGACAACCACGAAGAAACCGCTGCGACAAGATCCGGAAGGTGTACGCGCCGCTGGCGGTCAGAGGAAGCCTCGACCGGTAGTGGCGGAATCTTGGCCGGGTGGAGAACCACGAAAGGGCTTCAAAGATGGAGACGTGAAAGACGTTGTGAATGCGGCGGCCTTCCTGGCAAGGCCACCAGAAGCAAATCGCGCCGACGCGTCCACCACCTGCACGGCCGAAAAATCGTGGTGACAGACTTGCCGTGGCCGATCGCGTATGGAGAGTCTGGGCGATGTTTTTGAAGACGAGCCAAACCTACCCCAATGGCAAAGGATACCTCCGGTGATAGCGGTCATCTTTGTTGCTTCATGCGATTACAGGCAACCAGGAGATGCCGACGATGCCTGGCGAGGTCTTCCTGGCCCACTAAGGCACAATGATCGCGATCGACAGAGGTGGCGCCCTACGAGTATGGAACCAACGGTGGGGCCTACCGCCATAGACTAGCTCGAACGGCGCCATGCGGAGAGCGGAGTGGTATGAAGAGTTGTAGCAAAATTACGCCATGGCAACCACCGGGCCCAAGTGGTTGGTTCGTCGGCTGCCAAGCAACGGAGGTACATCTCGATCGTCCGATTGACCACCTCCGTTTGACCGTCCGTCTGAGGGTGATATGCGGATGACATGAGGAGCTTGATGCCGTAGCGCTGAAAAAGGTCCTGCCAAAAGGTACTGAGAAAAATCGGGTCTCGATCCGAGACGATCGTTTCGGGCATCCCATGAAAGCGAACAACCTGATCGAAGAATAAGTCCGCCACTAAAGGAGCTGTGAACGGTCGCTTGAGAGCCATGAAATGGGCGTACTTGGATAGGCGATCGACCACCACCAATAAAGCTGTTTTGCCCTGCGACTTGGGCAAGCTGACCACGAAGTCCATGGACACGTCAGCCCGGATGTGCTACGGTACTGGTAATGGCTGGAGGAGACCCGCAGGGGCCAATGTGCTTGCCTTATGCTGTTGACAGATCGCGCAGTGCCCCACGTAGTCCTCCACCGTCTTGCGTATGTGAGTCCAATAATATTGTTGCTGCACGCGGTGTAGAGTCTTGCTGACGCCCTCATGAGTGAGACCATGGATGGCGGCCACTACCTGGGAGCGAAGCGAAGAAGCGTCTGGAAGATACAGGCGCCCATTCCAGAAGAGTAGGCCACGGCAAGACGTCCAGGTCTGCGCTTGACCCCCTGCCAGGTGGGCCTGTTCGGTGGCGGAAGGGGACTCGACGTCGGAGCCCGGCGACGGAACGTCCCCTCCTGGAAGTTGCGCGCAACGCTGCTGGACTTCTGGGTCCGCACGGAGGACCTCCTCCCAGCGTAGCTACGCTGTCTGGTCCGGCGCTGATAGCGCCAAGCAGGCGGCAGGAGTCTCGTAGACACGCGACAGGGCATCCGCCGCCCAGTTATTTTTCCCCGGCCGATATTCCACCAGGAAGTCGAATCCCATTAGTTTGCTCAGCCAATGTTGCTGCGGTGGGGTGATTAAGGCCTGCTCGAGGAGGTACTTGAGGCTTGCGTGATCTGTGCGGACGATGAAAGGACGCCCCCACAAATACGGCCTCCAGTGTCGGATTGCCTTGGAGAGCCCGATGAGCTCGCGCTCATAGGCGGCCTGGCGTGGCGATCGACCAGCCGACGACTGTAGAAGGCAATCAGATGGCCCTCTTGTTGAAGCACCGCGCCAATGCCCACGCTCGACGCATCGCACTCGATCACGAAGGTGGAGTCGAAGTCGGGCAAATGTAAAACTGGTGCCATCATGAGCGCCTCCTTGAGTTGTTGGAAGGCGCGGGCGGCCTCGGCCGTCCATGTGAACTCTTTCCTACGGAGCAGATTCGTTAGTGGTTCGGCGACGGTTGCGTAATGGAGGATGAAGCGCCTCTAGTAACCGGCGAGCCCCAAGAAGCTCCGAACGTCGAATCGATGTCACAGAGGGCCACCGCGCCACATCCTCCACCTTATTGGGGTTAGCTGCCACCCCATCTCCTGAGATGATGTGCCCCAAATAACTCACAGTGCTCTGCACAAAAGCACATTTGGAGCGCTTCAAGTGCAGCGCGTGGAGGCTAAGTTGCGCCAGGACCATGCGCAGGTGGTGAAGGTGCTCGGCGCGTGATTTGTTGTACACCAAGATGTCGTCAAAGAAGACAAGAACAAATTTCCGGAGGAAAGGAGCGAGGACCTCGTTCATGAGGGCTTGAAAAGTAGAGGGAGCGTTGCATAACCCAAAAGCCATCACCATGAACTCATAATGGCCGTGATGCGTGCGGAATGCCGTCTTTTCCACATCGTCCGGGTTCATCCTGACTTGATGGTACCCCGAGCGGAGGTCCAATTTGGAAAAGAACTGTGCGCCGTGCAGTTCATCCAGAAGTTCCTCCACCACTGGAATGGGGAACTTGTCCTTCATGGTCCTGGTGTTGAGCTCGCGATAATCGACGCAGAAGCGCCACGAGCCATCCTCCTTACCAGCAAGACGGGCGAGGAAAAAGGAGAACGGCTAGGCCGAATGATGCCTTGAGCTAGCATCTCCTCGCATTGTCGTTCAATTTCATCCTTTTGTCGGTGCGGGTATCGATAGGGCCGCACCACCACCGGGTTGGTTCCATCCTCTAAGCAAATGCGATGGTCGCATGTGCGGGAGGGTGGCAATCCCCTGGGCTCCTGGAAGAGGTCGTCGAAGGAAGCCAGGAGACCTGCTGTGTCGCTCCCCGCATCAATTGCGGCTATCAACTGGTCCTGCGATTTAGGCTCCTTGCCCACATCATGGATGTCAACCTGTGTGCCTTGGCAGTGGAAGGTCATATGCAGTGAATCAAAGTTCCAATTAATATCACCGAGCTCTTGCAGCCATTGCACGCCTAACACCGCATCAAACCCTTTGAGTGGAATGACCAAGAAGGACGCACTGAATGCGTGTGTGTTAACGAAGAAGGTGCAGTTTTGGATCCGCCCCAAACATGGAAGATGGTCCCCATTTGCGGCCCGAACTTGCTGTCCGTCCCCGAAGTCTTGATGAAATCCCACCTTCTCGGCCGCATGGGAGCTTAAGAAGTTGTGGGTATTGCCGCTGTCCACCAATCCCAATAGTCCTTGTCCTGCAATAGTCATCTTGATTTGCATGGTGCTGCCCTTGGTAGGTCCCCGTAGAGCCATCGCAGAAAGTGCGGGTTCCACCTCCGCCGGTTCCTCGTCGTCCTCCTCTTCCTCGTCCAAGACTTCCAGAAGGAAGAGCTTCTTGCAACGATGTCCACGGGCATAAACCTCATCGCAGTTGTAGCAGAGGACTTTCTCGCGTCATTCCGCCATTTACTCCGGACTTAGGCGGCGGCGGTAAGGCGCAGAAGCAGTCGAGGACTCCTGCGAGCTAGTGGGGGCGTTCCACCCTCCTCCGTGACCTGCGTGATACCGAATAAGTCCTTGTACTGTTGGTCTTTGTGGTCCTCATGGTAGTTTGTTTTTAGGACAGCATCTAAGGACAGCATCTTAGAGGACAGCATCTAAGGACAGCATCTTAGGACAGCATCTAAGGACAGCATCTTAGAGGACAGCATCTTAGACTAGACAAGCATCTTAGACTAGACTAGCATCTTAGACTAGCATCTTAGCATATGCTTGACTGCCCTGGCTAGCTATAAATATGTATCCCCAACCCCTCTGGATGTATGGCATTGAATGAGAAATAAACCCGAAAAATTGCCCCAACTCCTAGTGTCACCTTCTCTAAATGAGAGTAAGAATTCAGCTACTAACAAGTGGTATCAGAGCCGTTCTTTCCTGCAGCCTAAACATCTCTTGCTCATCTCCTTCCCACGCCCCTTTGTTTCAGCGAGCAAAGAAGAATAACAGCTTGTTCCCGCTCACCCTTCAACTCTCAACAGACGAGCAAAGAACTGTCGGAGGCAGATTCTTCCCTAGCAGCCCCCCACTAGCACGCCATGTCCGAAGGACGCCTCGGCCGGCCGCTTCGAGCGCCGCGGGCACAGTAGAGGCCGAGGTTGCCGCAGCAGAGATCGCGAGCGAGCAAGCAGCAGAGATCGCAGCGACGGCAAGGGCGGCAAAGTCGGGCGGCGGCGAATCGGCAAAGAAGAAGGGCGTATGGAAGCAAGAATGGCGCAAGTGATGCTACAGGCGGCGGCAAAGAGTTCGAGGTCGCGGCAAGAGCTCAGCAGCCTTCCGCCGACGCGCACCAAGGGGCCTGGCCGGGAGGAGGCAGGCGAGAGGGCGGGGGCAGCTGGGCGCCAAGAACCCCATGAGCGCAGTGGCAGCCAGCATAGCGCGACGCGCCAACGGCACTCCCGGTGGCGGCAGTTGGGTCGACGGAGATCGCGGCCTTTACAGGCGGCGCGACTCTCCTTCCCCGGACCGATACCATGGTCACCACGGGATCCAGGCCATTGTCAGGGACGTCGGTCCCGGCAGTGGATGGCCTACCCTCACCAAGACCAACTACGTCGAGTGGGCTGCGGTAATGCGGGTACGGCTCCAGGTGCGGCACATGTGGGAAGCAGTTCGGTACGGCGACGTCCAGGGCCGTTCCAAACATTTTGGGGGCCCTAGGGCAAAGACAAAAGTGAGGCCCTATAGACTAAAAAAACATAGAACACAACTTATATATATATATATATATCAACATCTAACATATTTAATAATTTAAAGACAATAGGAACTATGGTCTATAGAAGAAAGAAATATTACTTGTACAGAAGATCACGCTTGAGACTTGATGAAAAGATCACTTCGGCCAATAACGATCAAGGAAAGCCATTATGTTTCACCTAGAAATGCAAACAAACAAGCCCATCAAAGTATAATAATCATATAAGACTAGAACTTGTAGCTCTGTTATCTAACAATTTCTTCTTACATTTCTACATGAAAAATCATAGAAGACTAGAACTTGTAGCTCTGTTATCTAACAACTAGCTACAGGCTCATCAAATTTTGGATAAGAGGAATGTGGAACACGAATCCAGTATACAACAATCAACTAAGGAAGTGCATATGTCCGCAAACGGCAGCAAGAAACTAGCGCATCGGCATTTAAGTCATTTGGTATGACTGAACCGCTGGCGCACTTGGTAGCAATGGAGTCCGTTAATTTTTATGATATATGTTTTCTCCATTGCAAACCATTAAGACCAGAATTGCAGACACAATCACATTGCGATGCAGGCCCAATTAAATCGCAAAGTATACAAGATTCGATCAAAGTAAAACATAGTTTAAGATACAGGCTTAGACTTCTAAATCTTGTCTGGTATGATGGTATCATGGGATTAGGCGATGTTTACTCTATTCTGGATCAGTCGATGCTTAGACTTCACATTGCAGAACCAATTCCAATTAAATCGCAAAGTATACAGGCTTATAGCTACTTGCTCGATGTTCACTCTATTCTGGAATCTGGATCTACGGCCATTTACTGTGCCAAAAATTTTAACATTAACGGTGGAGTACTTTAGCTGTAGAATTCAATTCTAAGTCCAGAATTCCAAGCCCAGTTCAGTTCATCAGTTGGATACATGGATTTGAACGGAGTGTTTATGTAAGACCATTCATAAATTTGCTTCATATTTGCAAACAATGGAAGTAACGAAGATTTGCATTGCACCTTGCAAGTTTGTACCGGCCAACTTAGCCTTGGAGAAACGGCCGGAGGCGCACTGCCGCAGGCCCTTGGTGGCTCCAGGGGCTCGAACACTCGGTACCGGTACGAGGAAGCACTCGGAGACTCGAACGGGGACGGAGCCACGGACACGCAGTAGCTGCCGGGGGGCGGAGAGCTGGAGACACAGGCCCTGCGGAGACGCTCAACCAAGCGGTACGGGGAAGGGTGGCGAATCGACGACTTGAGCTCCATAAATTGGTGGTGAGCCTTGCGCCCTTGCCGTTGCCGAGCCGCCTTGCCGTTGCCTTAGGGAAGGGAAGCAATGATGGCACCATGAGACAGCTGGGGAGAGGGATTGCCGGATTGGGATTTGGGGAATGGGGATTTCAGTCTGAGGGGATGAACCGAGGAGACGAGGAGCTGAATGGGGATGGGGAACCGAGGATTTCGGTCATTTGCCCTCTGAGGCTCTGGCCAGATGGATTTGATCTGAGGGTGCGCATACTACAAGAGTCCGCCATCGAGCCTTGGGCCGGGGCCCTAGGCCGTCGCCCTCATCGCTCGCCCAGAACGGCCTGGCGACGCCGAGTACTACGAGGATCGACGGCGCTGGATGCCTCATAGGCCGCGATCCGTCAGAGATGCGATTCGCTTTCCAAAAGCGAATCGCCAAGGAGGCCTGGATGCCATCGCCGCACGCATCGGCAGCGACCGCGCCCGCAAGACCACCCTGCAGGCACTTCGCAAGGAGTGGGAGAACCTGGCCTTCAAGCCAGGTGAGGACGTTGATGACTTTGCTCACCGTCTCAACACTCTGCTGCAGAAGATGGTGCAGTTCGGCGACGACACCTACGACGAGGAGAGAGCCGTCCAGAAGCTTTTTCGTTGTATCCCCGAAAGGTACAAGCAGATCGCTCGCTCGATCGAGTCTCTGCTGGATCTCTCCACGATGTCGATCGAAGAGGCGATAGGTCGCCTCAAGGTCGTCGGCGATGGCGAACCACGCAGATCCCTCTCGGGGCCTATCACCATCGGCGGAAGTCAGATCTCACTTGGGAACAGTGAGGCCTGCCAGGGTGTCGGGAAGAAGGGTGAGTCCTCTTCCACGACAAAGCGACCGCAAGCGCTAAGCCGCGCAAGGCGCGCGGACGCGCCCAGCCGGGCGCGAGGACGTCGCGGTGACCGCGAGGCGCCAGTGGCGGCGCCACCGGCAACCGTGGCCGCAAGACGAGACGACTCCTCGCCAATCGCGGGCAAGCTTGGCCATTGGGCCAAGGAGTGTCGCCAGCCACGACGTGGCCAGGCCCACGTCGCGCAGGTGGAGGAAGAAGAGCCGGCTCTGCTCCTGGCACACGCAAGCATCGAGCTATCTCCAGCGGCATCGGCCGCAGCAAATCTCCTCCACCTTGATGAGCCGAGAGCACACGCCTTCCTTGGCGACAGCTCAAGCAGCGACAAGATTGACGGGTGTTGCCTCGACACTGGCGCTACCCATCACATGACCGGTCGGTGGGAGTTCTTCACCGAGCTTGACTCCAACATCCGAGGCTCCGTCAAGTTTGGGGACGCCTCCAGTGTGGAGATCAAGGGCGTCGGCTCTGTCCTCTTCACCGCCGAGTCTGGAGAGCACCGGCTGCTCACCGGAGTCTACTAATCCCCGCGTTAAGGAACTCTATCATCAGCTTGGGACAGCTGGATGAGAACGGCTCGCGCGTGGCGATCAAGAACGGAGTCCTGAGGATTTGGGATCACCATCGTCGCCTTCTTGCCAAGGTAACCAGAGGCATCAATCGACTTTATGTCCTCAACGTGCAGGTGGCACATCCTCTCTGCCTTGCTGCTCGTCGGGACGATGAGGCGTGGCAGTGGCATGAGCGCTTCGGGCACCTTCACTTTGAGGCTCTGAAGAGGCTCAGTGCCAATGAGATGGTGCGCGGCCTCCCGTGCCTTGACCACATAGAGCAGTTCTGCGATGTCTGCGTGTTGACAAAGCAGAGGCAGCTCCCCTTTCCCCAGCAGTCGAGCTTCCGAGCCAAGGAGCGGCTCGAGCTCGTGCACGGGGACTTGTGCGGCCCGGTAACACCAGCTACACCAGGAGGACGACGCTACTTTCTGCTGCTCGTCGACGACCTCTCCCGCTACATGTGGGTGACGGTTCTCGGCAGCAAGGGAGAGGCTGCGAATGCCATCAGGCGCGCGCAGGCTGCTGCGGAGGCGGAATGCGGCCGCAAGCTGCGCAAGCTGCGCAAGCTGCGCGTGCTGCGCACCGACAACGGCGGCGAATTCACGGTAGCTGAGTTCACGTCGTACTGTGTGGATGAGGGCATTCAGCGCCACTACTCCGCGCCGTACAGCCTGCAGCAGAATGGCGTCGTCGAGCGGCGCAACCAGACGGTTGTGGGATGGCTCAGGCCCTTCTCAAGCAGAGGGGGATGCCGACTGTTTTCTGGGGAGAGGCGGTGGTGACGGTCGTCTACATCCTCAATCGCTCGCTCACCAAGGCTCTCAATGGCAGGACGCCGTATGAGGCTTGGCATGGGCGCAAGCCGGCGATCTCCCATCAACGGGTCTTTGGCTGCCTCGCGTTCGTCAAAGAGCTTAGCCCCATCGGCAAGCTCGACGACAGAAGCACTCCAGGGGTGTTCCTCGGCTACGCGGAGGGCTCGAAGGCCTACCGCATTCTTGACCCAGGGACACAGCGTGTGCGCACGGCGCGCGACGTAGTGTTCGACGAAGGGCGAGGATGGGCATGGGACAAGGCGGTGGACGATGGCTTGAATCCGACGTACAACGACTTCATCCGCTGGCACGTCCACTTCAAGGAATCGGGAGTAGGCGGCCTCTCTTCATCAAGCATGCCTACCCTGGCCGCCGAGCTTCCACCGGCTCGGCGTCATGCTCTCCACCACAACTCCAGTGCGGCAAGTTCTTCGCCAACACTACCACAAAGAGCAACTCTACGCACTCCAAAGACTAACGGCCACTCCTCCGGGCACATCCACTCCGCCATCAGCTAGTGTCGACCACGGCCCGGTGGAGTTCGCTACTCCGCTCTCCCACGATGAGGAGCGCCTCGACGTATATCACAACGGCGAGCCGGTGCGGTATCGTACGATGGGGAACCTTCTCGGCGACCAACCGGCGCCGGATCGTGCCTCGCGATCCGAGGCGCTGATTGCATCTTGCGTGACGACGGCGAGCCTCGATCTTCGCGAGGCCGCGAAACATGCGGCATGGCGTGTCGCGATGCAGTCGGAGATGGATGCGGTTGAGAAGAACCGCACCTGGGAGCTTGCTGATCTCCCTTGTGGTCACCGCGCGATCACTCTTAAGTGGGTGTTCAAGCTGAAGCGGAATGAAGTCGGCGCCATCGTCAAGCACAAGGCTCGCTTGGTGGCACGCGGTTTCGCGGCGCAGGAGGGATTGACTTCGACGATGCCTTCGCTTCGCGGCACGGATGGAATCCGCGCGACTTCTTCTTGCGCCGCCGCCCAGAAGGCCGGGCATGTTCATCACATGGACGTTAAATCGGCGTTTCTTAACGGCGATTTGAAGGAGGAGGTCTACGTGCACCAGCCGCCGGGCTTTGAGATTCCCAGCAAGGAGGGTAAGGTGCTACGCCTGTGCAAGGCCCTCTATGGCTTGCGACAGGCACCAAGGGCGTGGAATGCCAGGTTGGATTCCACGCTCAAAAGGATGGGCTTCAAGCAAAGCCCGCACGAGGCGGCCATCTACCAGCGGGGCAATGGTGGAAACGCCCTGCTGGTGGGTGTCTACGTCGACGACTTGGTGATCACCGGCACCAAGGACGTGGAGGTGACAGTATTCAAGGAGGAGATGAAGGCCACCTTCCAAATGAGTGACCTGGGGCCTCTCTCCTTCTACCTGGGGATCGAGGTGCACCAGGACGACTCCGGAATCACGCTTCGACAGACCACCTACGCCAAGCGTGTCGTTGAGCTGGCTGAGCTCACCGTCTGCAATCCAGCACTCACTCCGATGGTGGCGCGGCTGAAGTTGAGCCGCGACGACACGACGGAAGAGGTGGACGCTACGCAGTACCGGCGTCTTGTGGGGAGCCTCCGCTACCTCGTCCACACACGGCCGGATTTGGCCTTCTCCGTCGGCTACGTTAGTCGGTTCATACAAATGACCGAAGCGATGGAACACCAACAGTCGTGAAGAGAATCATCCGCTATGTCGCGGACTCTCGACCACGGCCTCTACTACCCGAGGTGCCCTGAAGAGGCACACCTCGCTTCGCCTCTGACGGCAATGACCACGGCGGCGACATCGACACAAGCAAGAGCACGAGCGGATTCTCTTCTTCCTCGGCGAGTGCCTCGTTAGTAGCGATCGGTTAAGCGACAAGTGGTGGCCCTGTCTACCGCGAGGCCGAGTACATAGCGGTTTCCACCGCTTCGACTCAGGCACTTTGGCTTGCTCGACTGCTTGGTGATCTCCTCGGCAGAGATACTGAAGCGGTGGAACTCAGGGTGGACAGCAAGTCCGCTCTGGCCCTGGCAAAGAACCCCATTTTTCATGAACGGAGCAAGCACATCCGGGTGAGGTACCATTTCATCCGAGATTGCTTGGACAAAGGAAGCATCAAGGCGCGTTACATCAACACTAAGGACCAGCTTGCGGACCTGCTCACCAAGCCCCTTGGGAGGATCAAGTTCCTTGAGCTTCGCTCCAGGACCGGGAGGGTCCAGTTTTCCCACAAGACGACGGACAAGACTTAGGGGGAGAATGATACCGAATAAGTCCTTGTACTGTTGGTCTTTGTGGTCCTCATGGTAGTTTGTTTTTAGGACAGCATCTAAGGACAGCATCTTAGAGGACAGCATCTAAGGACAACATCTAAGGATAGCATCTTAGAGGACAGCATCTTAGACTAGACTAGCATCTTAGACTAGCATCTTAGCATATGCTTGACTGCCCTGGCTAGCTATAAATATTTATCCCCAACCCCTCTGGATGTATGGCATTGAGTGAGAAATAAACCCGAAAAATTGCCCCAACTCCTAGTGTCACCCTCTCTAAATGAGAGTAAGAATTCAGCTACTAACACTGCGGAGGGCACCGTCGCGGCCGGCGCAGAAGTGCGAGCCGGAGGCGCTCCCTTGTCGGTTGGTGAAAATCGTTGGGCGCTCGCGGCAGGAAGAACAGAGCCGTCCGTAGGGGCGAAGGATGTCGTGCCTCCGCTGAAGGGTGGTCGGTGTCGAGCACCTTGCGGCAAAGCACGGAGGGCCCACGCAATCCACTGCTCCTCCCTGCGCTCGGCCTCCCGCGCCAAGCCAACGGCCTCGGCTAGATCGCGTGGCCGATCGCGACGCACATCCGCCGCGAGAGTCGACGACAACCCGGCCGTGTACATCTCGATTTGATCCTCCCTCCTCATTCGGGGTGCGCGCGATAGCAACTTCTGGAACTCCTTGGCATACTCATCCACGCGGGACTCCCCTTGCTTCAGATTCACTAGGTCCCCTAGGGGCCCTACCGAAGAATGACGGGTGAACCTCTGAAGGAAGGTGTCGCAGAAATCGGTCCAAGAGATAACCCCTCTTGCTCCCAATTGTCCAACACCTCCTGCGCCTCCCTACGGAGATGAAGGCCTGCCATCACGACGTGTTCGGACTCTGGAATGTCGTGGGCTCGCGCGAAACGTTCGCATTGACGGAGCCATAACAACGGGTCCTCAGTGCCGTCATATAAGGACAGCTCGTATCGAGGAGCCCGGGGCGCCCATCTGCGTTCCGTGTGCTCGCGTCGACCTCCGTCCTCGTTCCGGTCCTCAGCACGCGAACATTCCCGAGGAGGAGAATACCTCCTGCGTCCCCTCGCAGCGCTGGACTCCGTCCGCTCGTCCTGTGCACCTACATCCGGTACGGGTCGCTTGCCGGATATCTTGAGGAGATCCGCCATCATCTGCTCCATGCGATCCATACGAGAGTTCACGCCTGCAAGGCTGTCCACCGTCGCCTCCAGCTTGGCGAGACGATCGTCGGATCCTGCCATGGGGCGAGGATCGATCGGCTCTGATACCAGTTGATACGGGTGCGACCGAGAATAGGCCCGTGTTCCCGGCCGCTGGCCGCAGCTAGCCTGGGAGGGCGCCGTGGACGGATCGTGAGTAGCGATATTTGGTTGTACGGAACCACCGGCCGGTTATCGACGGTAGCGCCTAAGGTTATATTTGGTGGCAACAAAACGTGCCTTTTCCCTTTTGCCTTCACCCCTTTTCATTCATGCGCATGCAGACTACCAGATCCCACATGCGGGAAAGGATAAACGGATTTGGAAATAGAATAACAGGAAAGCTAAACTTAAGGAAAGAAGATAACAGCATTATCTCTCTAATCTTTGACTGGTTCTCCTGCACCTGGAACTCCTCCTGGACTTGCGCCTTGGCTTGCTGCTACCCTGTCCTTGCGCCTGCAGAAGACCCGGTCCTGACCTCTAACACAATGCTGAGTTTTAGGTATTCCTTCAGTTCTCATTGTAATCTGAAGTAGAAGCAGAGAAGTCATTAGCAGGAAATCATTTCGTATGGAATGTGTTTTGGTCTACAATTTCATGGATTGAAAGTGTAGATTTTCCTTTTGTTGGTGGTCATTACATAGTTGATAACATGACTATCATTACAACGTACAGATGGTCAGTTGGAGAAATTAAAGGTTTACGAATGCAAAGCATATTTGAGGATGCACAAGTTGAGACTGTCAGGCAAGAAGGAAGTGTTCCTAAATCGCATCAGAGAGCATATCGAGTATGAGCTACATCCCTTATGTGATCTCTCCTTCTTCTTTTTTTATTAAAAAAAATACTATTCCACTTCTGTTATTGATATTTCAGGATTTAAGTGAGCTATGGGCTTTGTTTGATCATTTCCTCTGGCCATCGATGTACTTACACTTTCTTGTGATTCACAAACATTCAGGGTGAAACATTCGGGAGAGGTGAAGTATCCAGTGTCAAGCTTTCTTCTGAACTGTAAAGGTGAAAAGCTATTTCCAACTTAGCACAACACATGGTGACATGGATGAGAAGATATATAAACAAAGCTATTTAGTGGTCACAAATAGTTGTTGTTTTGGACATAATGATGGTCAAACTTCTGAAACTTTGACTATCAATATATTTTTAAATATTTAAATTGGATACATGAAAATTATATATATAGACTTGTCTCGAGAAGTACTTTTATAATATTATAATTTTATTGAGTTTTTATAAATATATCATAATAAAAATTAGTGATCAAAGTTGTTTTTTAAAGACCGTGTCAATGTCCAAAACGACAACTCTTTGTGACTGGAGGGAGTAAATGAATAATCTTATATTTCATGTACTTGAAGATGAGCTTCATATCTTTAGAAGAGGTTCTATGCAATTACATGACCCCTATTTAAGTACTATTCTGGAATAAAAAAACCATACTCTTGTAATTGCAAAAAAAATTTCCATGCCTATCCCATTTAAGTGCTACTTTTGTAACTCGTATGTAGCATTTCATATTATTGTAGGTGATGCATGCAAAGGTGATGTTGTGATGTTTGAGCAAAACATTTACAAAAGGTAATACACATTAAGTAGAAGTTTTGAACTTACTCTAGTGATGGCCATGATTGTCGTGTCATAATACTTGTTTTAAAATCTGTACTCTGCCTGCTGAGTATTTGCTGTAGGAAAAAAGGAGCTCTTCGTGAAGTGAAGGGTCGTCTATGTGGTCAAAGGACAAATGCAGGTCGGATAATCAAAGAAAGCTATGGCACTGCAAAGCAACAGCATACATTCACTGTGAGTTCTTGCCTTTTTTACGAGCATAAATTCTTTCCTGAATTACAATATTGTTATGACCATCATCTTCAGAGACTGTTTTTAATCATCGAATGAATCTGCAACATAGATTGAAATTTTATGGAGTAAAGGGTACAAACCGTGGCCTCCCCTTCATCCGCTCCTCATAAAGGGCAGAAATCTTTACAAGGATAAAACCATGAGACAGGTGTGTTCTCCAGCAAGGTTTATTTGCATAGGGAAAGAGAACCTTATAATTAATTGGACTGGTGCTGATACATTTTCTACCTTCGTAGCCATGGCCTGATGAAGAGGAAAGAAACAGAGTCCTCCAAGAAAAACATGCAAGAGGGTTCTTGGCACGGAAGTCAAGGGTGGTCAGGATTCACAATAAAGAGATTGAAAAGATGAGGAGATTAAATAGGTAGCCCTCTAATCCTGTGACATGAATATGGTAGTGATAATCATAAATTCATAATGTAACTTTTGGCGTGGTGTGTTTGCATCTTGGCCAGTAGCAGTGTTAAAAAAACGTGTGGTAACAGCTCAAACCAATTAAGGGCGAAAAGGGGTAATATATTTTGTTTTTAAACCAGGTCAAAAATGTGATGCTTTCAGGTGATGAGGTCATCTTATCATGAGTTTGAAATCTACACCCAGCCCTGACCTGTTTACTGAAAGCATTTGAACATTGGAACCGGCTTCTGTTTGGAAAGAAAAAAGAAGACAGATAAGACAGTTTTGATCCGATTCTAGGGATAAAGTGGCTGAATTCCGGCTGCTAGGACATATATGACTGATTTAGAAGTAAAACTGCTTGGATTTTTGGAGATCTCGGCTATGAACCCTAACTAATCTAGCTCCTGTTTTTTTGAATTCTAATTATCTGAAATTAAAATTTTAAAATAAAATAGGATACTAGTGTATATAATGCTTTCTTTCCCTAGTAGCAAAATGTAAGGTTTCTTTAATGATCCAGTACATCTTAAAATTGTGCTGACGGTTCATAACATGACAGAACATGTGTGACTTCTCAATATGTTGTTTTTGTGAATAGGATTAAGGAAAACAAGAGCAAAGAGCAGGATAACATGAATCGAAAATCATCTCAACAGGTTCTTCCGCAACTAAAGGTCGCGTCCATGAATACTGTTCCTCAGAGGTACTTCTGAATGTTATCATTCTCTCCTATTATATGAAAAGTGTGATCTTGCTTCATTGCTTAGTACATTTACATTCAGCAAATTTACTGAAATAGATACAGTCCATTGCCATCTAATATATGATAAGTACATAAGAAAAGAAAACGACTCATTACTATTGCATGCTGGTAATTCTCGGGCATTTACATATGAAATTGTGCTTTGTTGTACATAAAGTTTGTCTTGCTTCTATTAGGTTCGATGACAGGAAAGCTCCTTCCCTCCGACATGGTGAACCTGGAAACACAAGGCAGCAGCAGATATCTTCAAAGCAAATTCCTACAAAGCAGTTGTTCCATTACCAGCTGCAATCCTCCTATCATCAACACTGCAATGAAGTGCTTCCACAGGAGGGTTCAGCAAGAACTTCCAGGCCAAAGTTTATTGACCATCAAGCTCCTTCCCTCCAACATGGTGAACCAGGGAACACAAGGCAGCAACAGATATCTTCAAAACCGACACCTACACAGCAAACGTTCAAGTACGCGCAGCAACACCCCAATCATCACCTCCGCCATGAAGTGCTTCCGCAGGAGGGTACAACAAGAACGTCAAAGCAAGTGGTCATCGATCGTCAGGCCCCTACCCTCCAAGAAGGATCAGGGAACACAAGGCAGCAGCAGACATCTTCAAAACTAACTCCTACACAGCAAATGTTCAAAAACCCGCCACAGCCCCCCAAAAATCAACACCACAATGAAGTGCTTCCGCAAGAGGGTGCGAAGAGAACTTACAGAGTAGAGTTCATTGATCATCAAAATGACACTTACCATGACACAGAATACAATGAATCAGCATTTCAGCATCGCGGGATGTTCACTCAGCATGCAAAGACACACCAGCATGGTTCCAATGGTCATCAACATGTTCGCACTGATCACCAAATGCATCAACCCCTCAGGCCAAGAAACCAGGATTTCCATTCAAGAGACCGAATTTATGGCGAGGATTACCATGATCATGGGCAAATGACTCAAGACCAGTATCATCCTCAAGAAAGACAGCATCAGGATCACTATGGCGGCAGGCAAATGACTCATGACCGTTATCATCCCCAACAGAACCATCATCAGAATTATAATGATGGCAGGGGAATGAATCAAAACCAGTATCATCCCCAACAGAACAATCATCAGAATTACCATGATAGCAGGACAATGAACGGAAACCAGTATCATCCCCAACAAAACTATTATCACAATTACCATGATCACGGGCAAATGAACCGAAACCAGTATCCCCAGCTGTTTCCACGACTGCAGCCGTGCCGTTACTATCAACAAGGGTGGTGGTGCCCCTATGGGGAAAACTGCAAGTTTTCCCATGACAACTAAGAGAGTTAACTGAGGTAGCAAGTTTTTGTGCAGTCAACTTCATAAAATTTGAAGGGACACTTGATAATTGAGAGGTAAAAACTATTCTGTGCCCCTTTGGTCAGTCAACTTGGACTGGCAAGTAAAACTACAGGTAGCTACAGCCTGTTTGTTTTTTTTTGGTTTGTCGAGCTCTTGTATCAGCTGTTCGGGTGCATATTGGACAGTTATACGACATTCTTACATATCAGATTCATGAATGTCAAATATATTTTCAGGCTTGGTTCAAGATTATGGTTTATGAATGGATTTTGCAACGAAAACCTCTGTCATATTTGGAAGAAAATATTTTTAAAATATGGGACCAGCCGGAAAGTTGTTGAAAATAATGTTTGATTGTCTTAAGAGTCAGTTTGTGGCTGTGTTATGCGGTGCTTTTTTAAAAAAAAAACTGCTGTGAAAAGGCATTTGTGAAAAATCTAGAAGTCTTTTTAGCCATATCCAATGGCTGTTCATCTCACATTTCCACTCATCTATTTGTTATCGGAACACAATATTATCTCGGTTTGCGACTTGGTTTAGAAAAAAACACTTGCCAAAACAGCGGAGTATCTGAAAGTGTAAAAGTAGACACTTGATGAGCTTATCGTAATTCACCACAATGCCAACATTACCTTACTGAGATGAAATGTTTATGATATCGGTAATGCTTACAGTCATACGTTCGATCTGGACAATCTCTGTCAAACGTTGCATACTTGCATCCAATATTATCCCACAGAGAATCCTATGACTCTGTGACTTTTCATCTACATGTTCGTCTCACCACCCGGTAGGGATGGCAGTTTTACCAATGGGTTTGGGTACCCGACCCAATAAGGATGGGTACGGGTAGCATTTTAAACCCATGGGTTTTCGGGTTTGGGTACCCGATAAGGTCACATGATGGGTGTGAGTATCAGTTTGTACCTATGGGTACCCGATGGGTATCCTATGACAAATTGGCCCCACTTTTTATAATATATATATATATATATATAGAGGATAGCTAGTGTACTATCGATAGCACAGATCCTCCGTGCTATAGGGTTGTGTTTGCAAAATTCGAAAACGAAACTATTGATCCGAACCGTGCATTCTATTCATCTCATTGAAATCTCACTACCCACAAAATTTTATATTTTTTGAATTTTTTCTCCTATTTATTTTGTATTTTTCAAAATCCACGATCTAATTAGTTGTGGGGCGTCCAATGAAGCTGGTTTTTGAAAATACAAAATAAATAGGAAAAAAATTCAAAAAATATATAATTTGGTGGATAGTGAGATTTCAATGAGATGAATAGAATGCACGGTTCGGATCAATAGTTTCGTCTTCGAATTTTGCAAACACAACCCTATAGCACGGAGGATCCGTGCTATCGATAGTACACTAGCCATCCTCTATATATATATATATATATATATATATATATATATAGGAAACCTTTTCTGTACTCTTGGGAGTACGTACTCCCACATCTAGTATACCACTTAAACAAATGTGTTATACTCTTTTATCACTTTCAGTATACTCCAATAATAATTCTAAGATACTACAATGCGACATTGTTGAAAAAAATTCATCGGAGCTATTTATTTCTTGCTATATACCGTTTTACATGTACAAAAAGAGTATATAAATAAATTATGCTATAAAGTGTGGGTTTTGATGAAATTTTTCGTAAAACTCACTTTGGAGTATCTTATAATTAGTATTAGAGTATACTCAGAAAGATAAAGAAGTATAATAACATCATTTATGCAGTATATTGAGAGTGGGAGTACATACTCCCAAGAGTATGCAACCATTTTCCTATAAAGAAAATCAAAACCCTAACTCACTAATTTGCCACCACAATCTTCTCGCTTCCTTCGGAATCCCCTGCCGCAATCCCTCGCGCACCCCTCCCTCTTGGTAGTCGGCTCTCCCTCTCGCCATCGCCTCCGCCTCGCCCTTTGGCCCCATCCCCCAACCTCTTCCTTGGGGTCGACCATCCGCATGGCGGTGCTACCGGTGGGAGGGCCGATCCCACCGTTATGCCTGCACGACTACATGGCGATGATGGGTCCCTCCCTTCCCTCTCCAACCAGGTATGGTTGCCCAATCCGCTGCCCCTTCCCCGATTCCACCTTCGGTTCCGTCATGCCCTCCCCTCCGGTGGCTACGGCGACTACGGCCAGGCATATTTGTTTGTTGCTATAGATACCCATGGGTACCCATTGGGTACCGGGTACCCATTGGGTTTGGGCATGGGTACAGATTTGTACCCAAAAAGCTTAATGGGTTTGGGTTGGCGATATTTTGTTTGGGTTTGGGTTTGGGTATGAAACGGTGGTACCCGAAGGTACCCACCCGATTTCCATCCCTACCACCCGGACCCGAACGAATCATTTTGCCTAGCCAATAGAGATGAGCTCACGTCCACTGAACAGGGCAGACAGGTCGCGGTAACACATCCCAAATAGTCTTCCTCTCAGCGGGGTTAACAATTTCGTTTTACACTAGAACTTCGAATTCTTTAACGGTAGCAAAATTTTGCGAAAGTCGATCGAAATTCGGCAAAAATCGAATGGTTTAGAAGTCAAACACCGTCAAAATCAGCTCGAAAAAATTTGAAAATTCTCGAAATTCGATCAAAATTATCGAAATTCGACCGGTTTGGATGGAAAATTATGGACCGAATGGAAAACTGAAGAAAAATGCAAAAAAATTGTGGAAAATTATAATAGCACAATATGAAAGAATATAAAAATTTTTGACATGACCTTTGCTATATTTTAGACAATATCAAGTTGCAACAATATATCAACAATAATAACATTTCATTTCAACACTGTTCACAACTCAATTCAACAAATCCACATTTCAATACCATGGCATATTACATTTCAAATCAATATTTCTCACCAAAAATGAATGTTCACACTTGGCATAGCTTCGTTATTCTTCCATTGTCGCACTCTGTGGACATGAGCGCTAATCCTCGAGTAGCTAGCAACCCCGTCTTGTATTCATACCAACTTTGTCATGTCCATGGACTAATCATTTCCCACTGTTGGTACAACGTGGTATAAAATTCCGGATCCCAGTACTATTTTTTTCATTTTTCAATGTTGTAAAATCGGTTATGGTGCAAAAACGTCTAAAATTTTTGATTTTTCAACCAATTTTCATCCTAGAGGTTACAAAACTATTAATACTTATTTTAGAGAGTTTTTGGTTAAATTTTTTCAAATTTTCAAAAATTTTTGAATTTGTTGGGTTTACCGCTCGGTTTTTTATTTTCGGTAGGGTTCGAAATCTTCGAAAATCGTCAATTTCGAGCGAAATTCGTCGAAAATGTTAACCTTGCCTACTACTCCGAGTCCATCTAAAATGTTGGCATTAGTAGCACTGTTCATTCGGTTTCATCGGTTTATTCGGTTCGGTTTGTACGGTATATTCGGTTAATACGGTATTTATTATAAATACGGTTCGGTATCGGTAAATCCCAATATATATCGGTACGGTATCGGTAAATCCCAATATATATCGGTACGGTATCGGTAAATACCATGTTTACCAAACTTTACGCGAATCATTAAAGATGTAGTTAATCGAATGATTTCCCGGAGTAGCTACAGTAGCAGGCAACCACTCAGCTAGCACGTAGCAGTGCGCCAGTGCCAGTAGCGAATAGCGTGCTCACTGCTCAGGGCCTTAGGCGACTCAGTCGTATGTCCGACATCGAGCAAAGAAAGCCGGCAATAGCCTTTGTAGCATCAGAAAGGTGCTAGCAGCCAGACCAACACAATTTGCAACATATGAACTATCAGTCTATCAACTATCAAGGAAGTGATTCCAACACATTTGGCAACATATCAAGCAACTAGCTAGCAGTAGCACTGCAACCTATTTGCAAATTGACAGTTTTGAACAATACAAGAACAAGAGAACAATACTTAATTACTCATCCATCAGTAGACACAATAATATTTAAAAGGTTCAACATAGTGTATACTCCATAGTCTAGTCCATACTCCATACTAGTTTGCAAAAAAATAGCAAATAACCATCAACAAAAGATTTGTCAACAACCCAATTTGCCAAAAATAACAAAAGTCACATCTTTTCAACTTTCAAGCATCAAGCACGATCCGAAGAGAAGACACTAGATGTTGTGATAACATCATCAACTTGGCGTTCCATTTCAATACCTACATAATACAAAAAGAACACGATAATTTGAAGCAATCTACATCACTCATAAATAGATAAATAGAATTATTATGTGTAGATTATAGCACCTTCTTCAAATTTAGTCAAATCCCTTAGATTGGCTTCAATGTTAATGCGCTTTGAACGACGCAACCAATCTTGTGCACATATCAAGCATTGGAGTGTTAACGGAGTTAAGGAGCTTCTAAAATCATCAAGAACACGACCACTAGTACTAAAAGCTGATTCAGAAGCAACAGTTGATATAGGGATTGCTAATATATCACGAGCCATCCGTGAGAGGATAGGAAAGCGGGGTGAGTTGCATTTCCACCAAGAGAGAATATCAAAATCTTTGATATCATCTTCTGTATCTTCAGCAAGGTACTTATCTAAATCAGATTTACCACCACCTCCACTTGTAACTTTCATTCTCTTGTTGTATAAAGACCTCATAATATTTGTAGATGCAATAGTTGATGGCTCATTAGAACTGGTTGATTGCTCAGTAGCACTAGTACCTGGGCATCCAACTTGAGAGTATGCATTCTTGTATTCACCAAAAAGATCTAAGAGTGCCTTTTGTACCTTCTCCCATATCTTATCACCTTTAATAGTGCCAAATGTCTTGTTAATTTGCCACTGGAAAAAACCAGATTGCTTTGTCCTTACATAAACATTGAAATAAAAAACATTAGTGAGTGTATGAAAAAGAGTCATATCTTTAGAAAATATAGAAAACAGGAAAAAAGAAGATTGTAACTAGGATCAAGAATAGCAGCAATAAAAATTAGGTCATTCATCTTCTCAGGATCCCACCAATACTTATCAAACTTGGCCTTCATTCTAACGGCCATGTCTTTGAAAGTATTGTCATCACCATCTTGACATTCAGTCCATTGACACAATAAATAATTTACACTGGCAATATCTTCGAAGAAAGTATTGGAAGTAACATATTGTGTACCAGAAACTTTTTTTTGTAAGGTCAAAGAAATGTTTTAGGAACTCCTTGAAGTCTTTTGCATACACCCAATCATCATAATTTGGAATTCCATCCACACCCAACTCTGCCTTATAGGAAGGGTCCAGAAGTTCAAGCCTTTCAAATGCCTTCTCAAAACCAACGGCAATGTCTAACATAAGATATGTCGAGTTCCATCTAGTGCACACATCAAGAGACACCAAACCTTTTTCTTCTACCTTGCTGATTTGCACTCATGTTTTAAAGCTATTCATTCTTGCTGTGAAGCTTCTCACATATTTGATAGCATTACGAATACGGGAAATAGAAGGTGCCACTATCTTCAACCCATCTTGAACCACAAGATTAATGATATGAGCTACACATCTCATGTGAAGATGACAACCTTTTGCAAAAGTACCACCCCGATTTTTCAAAGCACTTCTCATATAGTTTATAGCAACATCATTTGAACTTGCATTATCTATGGTAATAGTGCACACATTCTCAATGCCCCACTCAAGTAAGCATTTATCTAGTGCTTTCCCAATGTCTTCCCCTTTGTGGCTGTCTACCAAACAAAAGTTAAGTTTTTTTTTTGTTAAGTTGCCAATTGATATTGCTGTAATGTGCAGTGAGAACCATGTAGTTTTGAAGGGTCAAAGAAGTCCATGTGTCGGTTGTTAGACTAACTGTTTGATGTGAGTCCTTGAAAAACTTTTTTAGCTTTGCTTTCTCAGCTTCATAAAGGCAGAGAACATCTCTATACATTGTTGTCCTAGATGGTGCACTGAACCGAGGACAAGCTTTGGACATAAAGTCCCTAAAACTCATGTTCTGAAAATATGAAAGGCAATTCATCTATGATTATCATGCGAGTAAACGCTGCCCTAACCTCTGCAGCATTGTATTGCCAAGGAACTACACAACTACTTTTACCATCTTCACTAGGTTGAAACATAATCGAGTTTGATTGTTGCTCCTATCAGGATGCTTCTTACAAGATTTTGCATGAGATATTAGTGAGGAGGTACCATTCTTTTGTGGACCACAGAGAAGCACCCGAGAGCAATAATTGCACTTAGCTTTATTTCGGTCATCTGGTAGTCGTGTGTAATGCATCCATATATCTAATCTGGGATTCATTTGTTTCTTTCGATCTTGATTTTGATTAGGTCCAACAATTTCATCACTAATGACAGGAATGGTTCGTATATTATCATCTTGAGACATCTAAATTACCAAAAAAGAAAAGAAGAATAATGAGGCAACTACCATATAAATTGTTAACATTAACACAACACAATATTCGTGGTGCTTTCTCGCTGTGCTAAATTGAACATTAAGTAAAGACACTGATCAAAAAATTACCAAAGCAGATGACAGAAGGGGTGGTGCCGTGCACAGAGGCCGAAGTGGAGCGGTGGGAGGCAATCGGGGCCGGCCGGGAGCAGCAGCCGGGTGGCAGTCGGGGTCGGCCGGGAGGTGGGACCGCGGAAGTGGGCGTCGGGCGAGCCGCGAGCGGCAGTCGGAACTCCGAACACTAGGAGGCGGGAGCGCCAGAGCGGCAGTCGCCAATCGGGGCCGGGGGCACCGGAGGCGCAGCCGAGCAGGTACCGTCGGGCCTGGACCGAGAGGCGGGAGGCAGGAGCAGGGGCCGGGGAGGCGGGAGGCGGCCGCCGGCCGCCGAGAAGGCGAGAATGGGGACTAGGGATTTAGGGAATTGAGGATCCCGCGCACGGCCAATGGAATGGATGGGGATTCCGGATTTTCTTTTTTTTAGATGGCAGTTCGGCCCGTTCGGTTTTTGGTTTTTCATCGGTTTTCTACCGACCAAACCGGATCCCAAAAACCACAAATTCTTGAAACCGTACCGAAAACTGAAAAACCGGTCAAACCAATTTGACCGGTTCGGTTTGGCTTGTTCGGTTCGGTTTGTTCAGTTCAGTTTGTTCAGTTCAGTGCTATTATGCACAGTCCTAGGCATTAGTAAGTCAAGTTGTTGCAGTGGTTATTTCTGAATGTCGCATCATTGTCCAAAATGTTGGGATTGACCTAGTGGTTTTAATTTTTGTTGCAGCAACATTTCAGTTTTGTTGCAACAAATTCTTGTATTTATTGCCACAATAGATCTCATGTGTTGCACAATTTTAAGATTGCATTTGTGCTTGTTGCATCAGAGTGGGAATTTTGTTGCAAACAGGGAACTATTTGTTGTGATTCAGGAATTTTTGTTGCGTTAAATCAAGAATACTACCGTCCGGATCTTCTTCTCCTCCGCCAATTTAGAACTTTGGCAAGCTAGTGATGGTCAGATATCACCACCAAAGATGAGCTCCTCTCCCTCTCTATGTCTCCAAGGCCTTGGAAGCAGGTGACGACCATGGTGTCCCAAGCTCCAATGCCAATTGCTGGTCCGAGGTCGCTGTTGCTTGTGCTTGAGGAAGATCATCCACCCCAACTCCAAATGGGCTGAAGTCTAGCACAAGTCTGATCCAAGTCCAAATTTTTGTTTCTTTGATCCAGTCTAGTCCAAATCTAAAACCAATAAGCCTAGGTCCAATCTAGTCCCAAATAAAGGCTTGGATCTTGATCCAAACCATTTACATTTAAAACATTCATGTATATGTGATCAGAATTAACACATAATACATGCAATACAATGATTTAGTAGAAAAGCGTAAGGTCCAAGCGTGGTCTAATCTAGTCTAGATTTAGTCCAAATAACCATGGATCCAAAATAAATCCAATCCATTTGCAGTTTTGAACTGGCTTAATACAAAAGTCTAAATCAGTCCAAGCCCAGTGTCACCCCTACCCCATCCCCCTCCCCCTAATCTCTCCATCCCTCCCTAGAGACGAGGAACTCGCCGGCGACGATGTAGGCAGCGGTGGAGGAGTTGACGAGGCTGTACCGGGAGCTCCCGTAGTGGCCGGGCGTGGGGGAGGTGGGGGGCGGTGGGGGGCGGTGGCTGTGGTGCTATACTCGATGGAAACGAAGGATGCCACCCACCTAGCCGGGGTGGAGGCCGCGGCCCCGCTAGAGGGCGGCGTCCTGGAAGAGATCATGGACGTGCTGCGAGAGGCGCGGCGCAATGTCGTGTCCATGATTTGCTGAAGCGATGGAGGCCACGCTCGTGATGGAGGTGGAGAAGCGGTTCTAGGTGTTCAATGATTTGCTTGAGCAGGCATCACGGGTGCTGGTGCCGTGCCATGAGGTGTTGGAAATACGCACAATATTTTAACTTCACATTTTATTACGAGGCAAATTGACAAAAGATTGAGATGTATAAATCAGCAGATAACACATTATACTCTAAAATATACTCAATAATTGAAAATAGTATAGTCAATTTGTCCTACAAACGATTTATAGTTGGGCGCGATGTAAATACGGCCGTGCAAGTAATCGACGTCAAGTAAGAAGCCGAGTGGTCATGCAGATGTGCTGCCTAGAAACCTTGTTGCTGCTCTATGCAGGTGATCTATGTGGCAATAGTTCAAAGATATTGCTCATCCTCTTTTTCGGTACTCAACACCATAATATCCAGAGAGGAGAAAGAAGAATGAAGGATAAATTCGGTGTGTTTTGGCCTAGATGTCTCTAGAACATTATATGGGTACGAGGCAATTATTTACTAGTAGTAGACAACATTATCTCAATTAAACCGAATTGAAATAACATTTAAACATAATGTAGAGATAGATAAATGCATGATTCAACAAAATAAAAAGTGGATCAAATATGCCAGGAGACAATCTACGACACAACACGGTCGCTAATCGCAAGTCACAAGCCAAGCGATTTTCACGTGTATGCGCATGCTTGTGTTTAGCAAAAATCCACCTCATACCATTTTTATGCCTTGTGTCACACTATTTTAAGGAGTGACGAGGACCTCACTTTATAACTTATCTTCTCTCCACTTGGCTAGACAATAGGATACTACACCCTACATACTTTAGAATTAATTTTTAGAAGAAATGGGTCTCAACTCACCGACCGATTTTCAACGTGAGGATCCAACGACGGTGGGTGAAAGGGATGATTGACACACCGCCGGAGCCGTCGCCGCCATCCATGGCAGAGATCTGACGTCGTGCTGCAAGATCCTCGTGCACCTGCCGGTGCAGTCTCTGATCAATCGATGCAGCGTCGTCTGCAAGTCGTGCCGCCGCCTCACCTAGCTAGTCGTCACCTTCGACCCATCCTTCCTCCTCGACCACCACTGTCGCCAACCCGCGTTCCCGCTCATCAACTTCTGATGTGGCAACAGCGACTGCATCGGTGCGAGCGACCTCCAGGCCGCCCAGCTCCGCCCCGTCATCCGACCAATATACCTGGCTGGCCCTTCGGCTACAACGTCAACGCCTCCTGCGACGGCCTCCTCCGTCCTCTCCTCCCTGGCCGATTCTACATCAACGGCTAGCCTCGCCACGAACGAACCAGTGGGCTGCCATCCCGCAGCGCAGCTTCTCGGCGTGGACTTCTTGGGGCTGTACCCACACCACTCCTCCGCGGAGTACCTGACGGCACAAGCCCAGGAAAATACACGGAGAGAACACACTGTTTGGGGCAATTTTCTTCCCTACTTCTCCTAGTCCGTAAGTTACATGAAAGCAAACATATATAATCCGGTGCTTAGACTAACATATATACTCCCTAACTAGATCCCTAGACACACACCTCAAGCAGCGAGATCCAAACTACCTGGACAACAACCTCGTGCGTGCATACCCCCTGAGGCCTGTTGACGTTAGCTAAAAACTCTAGCTAGTTCTTGATTATTTTTCTAACAATCTCTCTATGACTTGGCCGCCCAAGGTTCCTAACTCCCAGCTGCTCACGCATTTCCCTGAACTTGACTCTCGCCAGTGCCTTGGTGAGTGTCTCCACGTTAATTGCACTACTACAGAATGACACATCACTATCGCTTCATTTGTGTCGGTTCCAAACTTTTGACTAAAAAACCGATTGTGATACGTGTATCTCATTTGTAAATTTTGGAAACAGGTTATCGCAATCGGTTCTTAGAAGTAACCGATTGTGATAAGGGTCCTCATTACAATCGGTTCTTACAAAGAACCGATAGTGATAAGGAAAAGGGTCATCACAATCGTTCTTAGAAAGAACCGATTGTGATAAGGCTCACTCATTACAATCGGTTCTTACAAAGAACCTATTGTGATAAGGAAATGGGTCATCACAATCGGTTCTTAGAAAGAACCGATTGTGATGATAGCCCACTTATCACAATCGCTTCTTTGTAAGAACCGATTGTGATAAGCCTCGTTAGGTTTTATATCCTCTCGAGATGAACTCTCCTCTGTTGGTGTTCTAGAGCCAAAAAAACCCGTCGCCATCTCAAAAAACAGAACATACTCTCATTGAGACTTAGGCTTGGGGGAGAAAATCTAAAATCCTTGAGGATGTGTGTTGAGAGGGTAAGTTAAAGCCCTAGCTTGAGGAGATTTATTTCCCCTCTATTTGCCCTCATTTGAGGTTTTCTTCAAAAGGTGAGCATTCCTTCAAATCCCTTCGATTTTGCATTAAGAAATTCGATTTTGATTTGGTGAATGTGTTATATGTCATTAATGCTATTATGGTTGAAACAATATTGGCGAGAAATTATAAAATCCTGAAGGAGAGATGGTGGTTTGGGGCTAAAGTTGAAACCCTTGCTTGAGTATATTTCCCCTCATTTGTGGTTAATTTTCTTCAAAAGGAGAGCATGTGAATGGGTTACATGTCATTATTGTTGCTATAATGTGATCAATGGTAGAGTTTAGGTTGTGTAACCTATGTGTCTCCCATTCGAGGGTGCTTGTTTATAAATATGCTAAAATGGCATATTTATAGATAAGCAGTCTCGAATTGTCCACATTTTTTGGACAATTCGAGGATATGTGGTTCGGGCAAGTTCCTGAGCTATTGTACAACTCTAGAGAGTTTCGGTAGCATGCATCTCCCTGGTGTTCTCCAGATACACACCCTCTTGACCTGTTGTCGAGACATGTATTTGGAGAACAGCGGGGAGATGCTGCCGAAATTTTCTTTGGAGTTGTACAATAGCTTAGGAACTTGCTCGAATCACATATCCTCGAATAGGATTAGGACCTGACCTAATTGAAATTAGGAGTCATAGTTGGTACGTACTCAATTCCTCGACTTTGTTAATTGTTCAACCCTTCTTTTCTTTCATTGATTAGTGCATGTCTCTCTATTGTGCGAAGGTCAATAAATAATATATTGGTATTTGACCTACATGCTAGTTGTCGCTCGTTGGCATTATTAATTTGTTGTTTATGGTTTAATTGTAGATGGACCGTGAAGAATGGATGTATCAAAAAAGCCATGTGAGTGCCGAATTTCAAAGGGGAGTTAAGGAGTTTATAAGAATTGCAGAAGTAGATATGGTTATGAGGGGTGTAAAGTTCATATATTGTCCTTGCATTAATTGCACCAATCTCAGGAGATTTAACAACTCAGCTCAAATTGAAGGCCACTTGATTCGACGTGGCTTCGTGAGGAATTACACGCGTTGGATCCATCATGGGGAGACAGGTAGTACCCCTCCATTACGCAAGGAAGACATGCTTCAAGCCGATCACGAGTTGGAGCGTGATATGTTTGATGAGGATAATTTAGATCAAATATTGCGAGATGTGGAGGGAAATTACACGAAAAGAGAGTTCAAAAAATTTAAAAGCTTGATGGAAGACGATGCCAAACCGTTGTTTTCGGGTTGCAAAGCGAATCTGACAAGTTGGGTTCGGTCCTTGCATTGTTTGAACTGAAGGCAAAACACCGTTGGACAGATACAAGTTTCAATGCACTTTTAGTTCTTCTATCGGATATGCTTCCAGAGGGAAATGAGTTGCCAACAAGTATTTATGAAGCGAAGAAGCTACTATGTCCCATGGGAATGGAAATAGAAAGGATACATGCATGTCCAAATGATTGCATATTATACCGCAACGTGCATAAGGAACTGTGCATTTGTCCAGTTTGTGGTGCACCCCGGTACAAACAAAAGGAGAAGCGTAATGACAAGAAGCGTAAGAGCTGAACCGACGACGGTGAAGATGTGAACAAAGGGGCACCAGCCAAAGTATTGTGGTATTTGCCCATTATTCCTCGTTTAGAGAGGTTGTTTGCAAATCCCAAAGAGGCAAAATTGTTGTGTTGGCATTATGAATCTCGAAAGGAAGATGGCAAGTTGAGACACCCCGCTGATTTAGCTCAATGGAGAAACATTGATTGGCAACATGAGGAGTTTGGTGCCGAGATGAGGAACATAAGATTTGGATTGAGTACAGATGGAATGAATCCATTTGGTAATATGAGCAGTCGTCACAGCACTTGGCCAGTTTTGTTGTGTATCTACAATCTCCCTCCTTGGTTATGCATGAAGCGGAAGTATATCATGATGTCGTTGCTAATCTCTGGACCCAAACAGCCGGGTAATGATATCGATGTGTACCTAGCACCACTAATTGAGGATTTGGTAAAATTGTGGAATGAGGGGGTCGAGGTGTGGGATGCATACAAAAGAGAGAACTTCACCTTTCGGGCTATGATATTTTTGCACCATAAATGATTTCCCAGCTTTTGGTAATTTGGCGGGCTACAGCATGAAGGGAGCCAAAGCTTATCCAATTTGTGAAGAGGAGACTGACAGCTTGTGGCTGCCGAATTCCAAGAAAACTGTGTACATGGGTCACCGTAGATTTCTACCTCGAAGTCATTGATATCGTAAGATGGATGACAAATTTGATGGAAAAAGGGAAATTCGTGCGGCCCCCCAACCTATGAGTGGAAGGTAAGTATATTCACGCGTGTCAGATATCGATGTTCAGTACGGTAAGAGCTGTAAATCTGTTCGTCCCAGGACCATTTGAAAGAAGAGGTCAATATTTTGGGACTTACCATACTGGAAGGAGTTAGATGTCCATCATTGTGTTGATGTCATGCACGTTGAGAAAAATGTCTGTGATAATTTGGTTGGTATCCTGCTGAACAAACCTGGGAAGACCAAGGATGGTGTGAATGCTTGTCACGATATGACCTACATGGGAATCAGGCCCAAGCTTGCAGTGATAGAGGAGGATGGAAAAGGACCATACATCCCCGCTGCATGCTACACCTTATCCAAGAAGGAGAAAGAAGACCTCTGCAAGTGTCTCCATGATATTAAAGTTCCATCGGGCTACTCCGCAAACATTAAGAAGCTTGTGTCTATGGATGATTTGAAGTTGTTTGGTATGAAATCCCACGACTATCATGTCTTGATGACCCAAATGCTCCCTGTTGCAATCAGAAATATTCTGCCAGAGGATGTCAGGTTGGCAATCACGAAGCTATGTTATTTCTTTAATGCGATTTCATGCAAGGTTATTGATCCCGATATACTAAACAACTTACAGAGTGAGGTGGTGCAGACTCTTTGTCAGCTTGAGATGCATTTCCCCCCGTCGTTCTTCGACGTCATGGTCCACCTCGTTGTTCACCTTGTTAGAGAGATTAAGATATGTGGACCCGCATTCCTGCGTTACATGTATCCATTCGAGAGGTACATGGGTATATTAAAGTCATATGTGAGGAATAGGTCGAAGCCTGAGGGTAGTATTATTGAAGGTTATGGTACTGAAGATGTTATTGAGTTCTGCGTGGACTATCTAGGTAAAAGACAACCGATTTGTGTTCCTGTATCTCGTCATGAGGGCAGACTTGGTGGCAAAGGAACCATTGGGTCCAATCTAATGAGTCCACAGTTTGAAATGTACTGTAAAGTGCATTTTGCGATCCGCAACACAAAGATAGAAGTTCATCCATACATCCAGCAGCACAAGTTGATATTACGGGAAGAGAATCCACATATGAATGAGCTTTCAATCACACGAGAACACAACAATCAATTCCTCCCATGGTTCAAAGAAAAGGCGAAGGTCTCACAAGATCGAAATTTGTCAAATGGTTGGTGACGGACCAAGATTTAATGTCTGAGACATGGCAAGGGTATGATATTAATGGTTACACCTTTTATTCTCAAACTCAAGATGCAAAGAGTCTGATTCAAAAGCAGTGGTGTGAGCATAGATGCTTTGTCCGATGATCACTCGAAAAGAGGATCCTCAACCGCAATGAACTGTTACTACGGGATTATCGAAGAAATATGGGAGCTCGATTACAGAATATACCAAGTTCCATTGTTCCGATGTAAGTGGGTGAGACTTCCTCATGGAGTGAAGGTTGACAAAAGAGGTTTTACTCTTGTGGATCTCAATAGACTCGCCTACAGAGATGAACCGTTCATCCTCGCCAAGCAAGCAACTAAAGTTTTCTACGTGCGTGATCTGCCAATCCGAGGTTGCACATCGTCCTTCATGGTAAGAGGCGGATTGTTGGAGTTGAAAATGTCGTAGATGAGGAAGAGTACAACCAATTCGATGAAATACCCTCGTTTGCAGATGGGGCATGTCTTAGCGGTGACGACGACACACATGGAACAAATTACATGCGTGTAGATCATCAAGAAGGGTTGTATTGTAAATAATTAATTCAAAAATGATTCTTTAATTACATTCACATCATGTCATATTTTTTTGTTTATGTGACCTATCACGCAATCTTGGGGAGGCCGTGCTACGCCAAGTTCATGGTGATCCCCAACTACACCTACCTCAAGCTGAAGATGCCGCGACCACAAGGAGTCATCACTGTGGCCTCGTCTTTTCAGCTCGCCTACAGCTATGAGCAGAGCAGTTGCGAGTTGGCGTCAACGGTCATTGCGTCCACCGAGCTCGCCGACCTCCAGGGAAAGGTCCCTGGATCCACCCCCGACTCCAGCAAGTCGGGGCCATCCTCCTTCAAGTCTGCGGAGGACACCAAGGAGGTCGCGGTCGATCCCGAGGATCCTGCCAAGACTGTGTGGGTCGGAGCCACGCTCCCCGCCAAATAGGAAAGCGCGCTCGTCGATTTCCTCCGAACCAACCGGGACGTCTTAGCATGGAAGTCCTCCGACATGCCGGGAATCCCGAGGAAAGTCGCCGAGCACTCCTTGAACATCCGACCGAGCTCAAGGCCAGTTGCCCAGCGCCTGCGCCATTTCGATGAAGAAAAGCGCAAGGCCATTGGGGAGGAGATCGCCAAGCTCTTGGCCGCCGGATTTGTAAGGGAGGTACGCCACCCCGAGTGGCTCGCCAACCCCGTCCTTGTAAAAAAGAAAAACGGGCAATGGAGGATGTGCGTTGACTACACGAGCCTCAATAAGGCCTGTCCGAAGGACCCGTTCCCATTGCCTCGCATCGACCAGGTTGTTGACTCCACCGCCGGGTGCGAGTCCCTCTCTTTTCTGGATGCCTACTCGGGCTACCACCAGATCGCGATGAAGGAATCTGACCAGCTCGCGACCTCCTTCAACACTCCGTATGGCTCGTACTGTTACGTAACGATGTCGTTCGGTCTGAAAAACGCGGGTGCTACATATCAGCGGTGTATCCAGACGTGTTTTTTCGACGAAATAGGCCGTAACATCGAGGCATACGTCGACGACATCATCGTCAAGACTAGGAAGGACGACGACCTCGTCACCGACCTAGAAGAGACTTTTGCGAACCTTCGGTGGTTCCGCATAAAGCTCAATCCCGAAAATTGTGTTTTCGGGGTCCCGTAAGGGAAGCTGCTCGGCTTCATCGTCTCCGAGTGCGGCATCGAAGCCAATCGGGAGAAGATCTCCGCTATCATGAAGATGGGGCTGATCAACAACCTGAAGGGAGTCCAGAGGCTGACAGGGTGTCTTGCAGCTCTAAGTCGCTTCGTGTCTCGGCTCGGCGAGTGCGGAATGCCGCTCTACAAGCTGTTGAAGAAATCCGACCACTTCAACTGGACACAAGAAGCATAGGAAGCCCTCAGCCAACTGAAGGAGTTCCTGACTTCACCCCTGGTATTGGTCGCCCCGACGTCAGAAGAGCCTCTGCTCCTCTATATTGCCGCCATGACTCAGGTCGTCAGTGCGGCGCTCGTTGTAGAGCGAGCAGAGGAAGGTCGCGTATTCAAAGTACAGAGGCCGGTCTACTTCGTTAGCAAAGTGCTATCCGAAACAAAGACCCGGTATCCACAGATAAAAAAGCTACTGTACGCGGTGCTCATCACGAAGAGGAAGCTGGTCCATTACTTCGACCGGCACCCAATCTCCGTGGTGACTTCTTCACCACTCGGCGAAATCGTCCACAACCGCGATGCCACGGGAAGAATAGCCAAGTGGGCACTTGAGCTCAATGGCCTAGACATCTCGTATGTCCCCAGGACGGTGATCAAGTCGCAGGTCCAGGCCGACTTCGTCGCCGAGTGGACCGAAGCTCAAGCTCCGCCAATGATTGAAGACCAAGAGTACTGGACAATGTACTTCGACGGGTCCTACACCAAGAACGGAGTAGGGGCTGGAGTCATCATCGTCTCCCCACTCGACAACAAGCTCCAATACGCTATCCGACTACTCTTCGATGCAACCAACAACGTCGCCGAATACGAGGCCCTCGTCAACGGTCTCCGGATCGCTGCCGACCTCGGCGCCCGGCGACTCTACGTACACGGAGATTCCAAGCTCGTCGTAGACCAAGTCATGAAGGCCACGGAGCCTCGCGACACCTGCATGGCGGCCTATTGCTTGGAGGTACGTAGGCTCGAGGAAAGATTCAAAGGTTTCGAGCTTCACCATAGCTACAGACGCTACAACGGTGAGGCTGACTCCCTCGCCAATCTCGTCTCCAGCAAAGGCCCGGTTCCCCCCGGGATCTTCGTCTCCGATCTACACAAACCGTCTATCCAGTTGGACTCGGCGGTCGAGACCACATCTGACCCCCTAAAAGCGGTCGCCCCGACCACTGGTCGGTCGAAGGCGGACCCGCCTGGGTCGGACCAAGATGTGCTCGCGACTGATTCCGACTGGAGATAGCCCTTCATCGACCGATTGACCGACGGGTCACTCCCCGCCGACCCGACCGAGGCCCGACGCCTCGCTCGGCGGGCTAAATCCTTTCTCCTAGTTGACAAGGATTTGTACAAAAGGAGCCCTTTCGGGATCCTCCAAAGGTGCATCCCAGCCGACCAAGGGAGGCACCTGCTACTCGACGTCCACGGCGGGATTTGCGGGCACCATGCCGCGCCCCGGTCCTTAGTAGGGAAGGCCTTCCGACAAGGTTTCTACTGGCCGACCGCTGTGGCCGATGCCATGCAGATCATCCCCACCTGCGAAGGATGCCAGTTCTTCGCCCGGCAGACTCATCTTCTGGCACAAGCCTTACAGACGATCCCCATCACGTGGCCATTCGCGGTCTGGGGACTCGATCTGGTCGGGCCCTTCAGAAAGGCGCCCAGTGGCTTCACTCATCTGCTCGTCGCGGTGGATAAGTTCACCAAATGGATAGAGGCCAAGCCGCTTGCAACCATCACTTCCGCGCAAGCAGCGAACTTCTTCCGTGACATCGTCTACCGGTTCGGAGTCTCGAACTCCATCATCACCGACAACGGGACGCAGTTCACGGGGAAGGAGTTCCTCGAGTTCTGCGACGACTTCAACATCCGCGTCGACTGGGCGGCAGTAGCGCATCCCTGCGCCAACGGCCAAGCGGAACGGGCCGACGACATGATCCTCCAAGGACTCAAGCCACGGATCTTCAGTCGCCTAAAGAAGTTCGCGGGGCGATGGGCGACCGAGTTGCCCTCTGTTCTTTGGAGCCTGCGAACCATGCCAACCCGATCGACCGGGTTCACACCGTTCTTCATGGTGTTCGACGCTGAAGCCGTTTTGCCCACCGACTTGGAGTATGGCACCCCGAGACTGCAAGCCTTTGACGTCACTCGGGGGCTTGACTCATAGCAAGACGCCATCGACGAACTCGACAAGGCGCGTGACGTAGCGGTCCTGCGATCGGTCAGGTACCAGCAAGCCCTGCGACGCTACCACAGTCGTCAGATCCGCGGCCAGTCGTTCAGTGTTGGCGATCTGGTCTTGCGCCAAGTCTAGTCCAATAAAGACAGACACAAGCTCTCACCACCATGGGAGGGCCCCTTCACCGTCGTGGAGGTCCTCCGACCTGGCACCTTCCTTCTAAAGGATGCCGAGGGCAACGTCCTCCCTAACACCTGGAATATAGAGAAGCTATGAAAGTTTTATCCCTAGAAACATCTTGTACTTGAGTTCGTGTTCGCTTCCTCATGCTTTGCGCTAAAAATACAAATTCTCCGACTCGCGCCTGACCCCCATGGTCCCTAAAAGGCTACGGTCGTTGAGTGTGAATTCGCAAGCAAAAAAGGCAAGAACAAGAAGAACAGCGGGCAATTTTTCGGCGAAAAGAAAACTTCATTTCATCCAAAAATATTTACATTGGGGGGAGCAAAGGATCCTGCGCCATCACCCCCCCATCCGCCCACTTCGCGGCGCCTAAGGACGACTGCCTCGATCAAAGCCTGCCTCATCTCGTGAAGGCGGGGAACAACCCGGATGAGCGCGTCGACCCGCTCCGCGTCCTGCCTAACCAAGACCTCCTCTGCGTCTGCTACGATCTGCCTCCATGCCTCCTTATAATCGAAGGCGGGCGGCAGGCCAAATGGCGGACGGTCGGCCATCAAGAGGCACAGGAAGACTACTGGAGGCGACGAAAAGAAGACATGAAGGTGGCTGCATTGCTGATGCATCCGGCACCTCCTCTTATACCCCAAGGCATGGAGAATGAAGAGGCTCGAGTAAGGGCGGGGCCCAGAAGCCGATGCGCCCTGCACCAACTCCAACAAGAGCACGGGCATCAAAATTTAAGGCGACCCTATCCCTTAATTTTTTTTCCGTTGTAACACCCCGGCATTCAATATGCCCGAATGCTACCAAACATAGACTAAACAACATCTAAATACCATAAATAAAGATAAATTACAGCAAAGGAGCAAATGCTAAAACCGAAAATTTCGGCATCATCTCCTTTGTTTTAACATGTTTTGAGACAAAAGCAATAACAGGCAGGCAATATCATATCATAAGACATCTAAAGAAGCAATGTAAATGAATATAGCAACAACATAAGGCGATAATATCAAGTCCAACCACTCCATAAACTATAACGAAGCAAATAAGGGACACGACCACACAATTTAATCCATACACCAAGATTCATGGCACCATTATTATGATCATGACTCAAAATTGGTAAGTGTGACTGGAACTACGTGAAGATGTGTAGTTAATGCCCTTTCCCACATGCCGGTGTCATGGTACCTAAAAAAAACAACATAAACACAAGCGTGAGTTCATCACTCAGCAAGTATATTGCAATGGTACAACAAAAACAATTACATGGCTACAACCACTCACATCATGTATATCATCTCATTTATGATCACATATCATTATCATCATCATTATGTATGCAATGCGATGCGATGCTCATATCTCCTTGGAAACTCATACCGGTATGGTTGAGTACACACTTGTCGGTGTGCACCCTCTCCCCCCTTCCATCCCGAAGATGGAGGGTGCCTACCCCTCGCTTCCAAACACCGCGGTGGATGGAATCACGATGTAGGACTTACTCATTGGCTCTCCGGAATAGTCATAACTTTCTCACCAACCTTCCCCGGACTAGTTATGACTTTCTCACCGCCCGGGCCATGTATCATGTCATGTATGCAATCATGCCAACATCATAAATCACTTGTACATTATCACATGGCATCATAACATAGTAAGCATATCCATCATATCATTGGCAATCATTAAAGCATAGCATGTGAACATATCATGTATTAGATTTCAATCACAACCGATTTAGCAAACTATAACCCGCTACCCATTCCAATACACTTGCCTCAACCACGGGCGACGGATTGGCGAGACGTAGAAGGCACTCCCGGGGTCACACCACCTGCACATAGGGACCACACACTCACAAACATGCCCACAAAACAGTACGCAAACCCTCTTCTACCCCGACATTGCCAACTACTCGCAAAACCCAAAAACAGAGGTTCTGTCCCGTCGGGACAGCAGCCTTCCAAAAGGCACAACTTGAGTTCTAGGACTCCGAATCAATTAAACGAGTACATCCTCGCGTAGCTTAGGAAATTTCCTAACTTTTTCTAAGTATATGGAAAGACTGATTTGGAGTCTAAAGTTGTTTAATCTACAAAATACCGTGATATGTTCCAATCACGTCACAGATTTTAATACGTTCGGTAAAACGATCATAACTTTCAAACGGCTGGGCGGAATTGGACATTCTTTATACCCACTGAAAGCTATTGAAATTACCTACAACTTCTTCAACAGCCGTACAACCAAATTCCGATTCTAAATTGACGAAAACCCAAACCCTAGGTCGACTGCTCATGCTGCCCGAAACAGAGAACGTGGCAACCTCTAGATCTAATCTAATCTACTCAATTCCAGCACCAGCAATTGATCTAAAAACATGATAATGACCCGTAGAACAGTACCTAGACCAACCCCAAGGATTCCCATGGCCATACCTTCGCCCAACGCATGAAAACCCAATGGATCTCCTCCCGGTTCGCTCCTCGCTCCTCACTCCAATGGACGGATCTTCGAGGTGCTGGGGTGGAGAGGCTACCCTAGGGCAGCAAGGGGTGGAGGAGAGGTGGTGGAGAGGTGGGGAGCAATGGGGGGCAAAGGGGGAGGCGCAAGCAAAGGGAGAGGGAGGGAGGTGGCGGCTAGGGCACCCAAGGGGGTGGGGGGCACAAGGGATGGTGGGGGCGCAAGCAAGGGCAGGGGGAGGCCCTTTTTACCAGCCCAAACAGGTATCCTACTCCCACATGGACTCAAACTCCTTCCCACCAAAGCCCACGACCCTTTCCCTTAGGCCCAAACTCCCCCGGAAAGGCCCAAACTCCCGGAAATGGTCCGGAAACGCAAATAAACCTCATACTGTATGGTTTCAACCTCCAATTTCATATTTCATAAAGTTTTTGACCTTAACATTCACATTAAATAATGTCACACCATTCTGTAGTGTCACCCGTTCCGTTACGTTTTGCTACCCTAGCCTCCGAGTTCAAAGCGGTGCATGGCGACTTCCACCCAGTCCCCATGCACTACTCGGGGGCTACTCATGTCCCCACGGATCAGTGACCCGACCGACCGCTTGGTCCTACTTTGTGGCGACTCTCTCAACCCAAGGTGCTACGACCTACGCCCTAGTGGCTACGGTTACGAAGTAGCGCTCTTCGGAAGAAGGCAGTACCCGAATAAGACCGCTCGTTGTTAATCGAAAACACCCCCCCGTGCAGACACGAGTAAGCGCTCTGCTCACACGCTCGTCCGGATCGGTGATCCGACCGGCCGTCAGGTTCCCCCTCGCGGCAACCCTTCCGACCCAAGTGCTACGACCCACGCCCGGGCGGCTACGGTTGTGAACTAGCACTTCGTGGAAGAAGGAAGTGCTCGAGTGGGGCGACCGCCCGCCAGTCGGAAACTTTCCTTTCCCACGGGGTGAGCAGCCTAAGTCTAAGCTCTGTTTACGTCCCTCCCGAGAGTGATAAACACGGCAACCCGCGCTCAGGTAACCCCTACGGTTCCTACAGCAACGGTCGTCAGGTGTTCATCACGTCGAAAAAAAACGCAAAAATGGACGAAAATGGCACTTAAATCGGCCCAGCCGGCCAAAACAGTTTGCAACCTCCTAAAGGTTTCCTACACAAGTTCGTCGCGTTAAGGAACACCCACCGTCCTTCTTCGCACCTCGCGCGGGCTGGTGACCCAACCAACCGTCGGATTCTCCCTAGCGGAAACCCTCTCGACCCAAGCGCCATAGCCTACGCCCCAGCGGCTACGGTTGCGAAGTAGCGCTTTGCGGAAGAAGGAAGTGCCCCTGCGGAGCGATTCAAGGACAGTCGGGAACATCCCTATCCTGCACAAGCACAAGATCGGCAGTTGGTTCCCGCGCTCGCACGGGTCGGTGACACGACTGGCCATCAGTTCCTCCCCGGTGGTAACCCTCTTGGCCCAAGCATTACGGCCTACGCCCCAGTGGCTATGGTCACTGAGTAGTGCCTCGCGGAAGAAGGAAGTGCCCAAGGGGGGGAACTTATGGTTAAGTCGGGAACATATCTCTCCCGTGCATGCCCAGCGGAACCCTTAACGCCCGAGCACCCTGCTTAGTTTTGGGGCTTCACAGCACTGCTAAAATCGTTTCGCCAAAAAGAGAAACTCTCTAACGTAATCTCCGCTCCTAATGGAGGGTGTCCCGCGGCGATAACTGCTTGGCGATCGTTCGAGGGCGATCCAGGCTAGGGCCTCAGGCTCTCCAACCTCCGCACCAGGCCAGTTCCCGGCGATCCCGTGACTGGCGACGTCATGTGGAGCCATCGGGGAAGGAGGCAACGACAGCAACGTCAACCTACGCTTGGGCAACTCGCGAAGTTCCCAGCAACCGTGGATGATGATCGAAGCGTTCACCAAAGAGAAGAACGGAGCCAAAACGGGGATAATGACCCAACCCCACTAATCAAGATAAGTAGCACTTCGTCCCGTTACAATTACAACTAAACTAAAGTGTAGAAGCAAAAGAAGATGAAGGGTCGCGCTCGTAACACGCTCGAAAAGCTCCCAGCCCTAGGCGCCGTTGTCGGAGTCGTCGCTGCTGTCGATGGACACGCCCATAGGGTCCACGCGCAGTCGCCCTGCCACCGCTTCTGCCGCCGCTTGGATGCTCGCCCGCGCGTGGTCCACGTCCCCTTCGGACCCGATGACGGTCGCCATCGGGTCAAAGAAAATGTCACGGCTGACATAGCGGATCAGCACATGCTTCACCACCGCAATCGCGATGTCCCGCCCCTCGCAAACCGAACGCTCACGAGGGGCGCAGGGCAACGCGGTCAGCGCCTCGGATGCTTGGACGAGGCCAAGGGCGTACTACTCCGCGGTACGCTCCGTGGGCTCCTCCAGCCACACCCCCAGCAGCTCCAGGGACTTTGCCATGTTCTCGAAGGCCGGGCGAAGCATGGAGGAAAGATCCCGACGTGCCTTGGCAAGCTCCTCCTCGGCGGCCTTGGCCCGAGCCCGCAGGGCCGACGCCTCCGCCTCCTGCGCAGCGGACGCCTCGGCCTGGGCAACCAAGGTGGCCTGATGCCTTGACAGTGCGTCCGTCAGGGCGGTTGCCTGTGACCCTACCGAGGAGGGATCGCCTGGGGCGGGTGGCGCACGGATGGCGGTGTCCGTGGACGCCGCCGCCTCGCCCTAGCCGCGCCCACCGCCGGCGACGCCGCAGGCGACGGACAAGAGACCGGACCGAAGGCGCTGAAAAGGGCAACGAAGGCAAGCCAGCATCAGGAAAAAGACAAGTTCGCCCCAAAAATCTACGCGAAACTTACGCCGGGAGCGGGCCCTGCACGCGGAAGGAGGACGAGGGCAGGACAAGCCCGCCCCCCGCCACGGTGACGGGAGGTCTGGTACAAACACGAGGCCGTCGGGGGTCCAAGCCCCACGGGTCCGTGGGCACCGGGCACTTTCCCGCCCTCCGGTTGCCAGCAGAGTCGTCACTCGACATCCGTGCTTCGGGGAAGTTTTTTGAGTAAAGAGACGAGAGGAAAGAAGCCGGAAAGCAGTGGAGCAAGCGTGAAAAGTCAAGTGAGGTAGTCTCCATACCCGTCGCGTTGCATTTGTAAGGGCAAAAACAGTACAGGTGGACACCACCTCGCGCGAAGCACCGCCCGCACCGTCACCGACGCTACGCCGCGCCTCAGTAATGCACGAGCATCCCTTCCGCTTCCCCCACTCCGCATTTATGATGTGGTGGCGGGAGCCAGAAGGGTGTCGCCACGGGCAGAGCAACCGCTCGGCCTTTGTTCACCAGGCCGGCCCATGCTGCGACCGTTCAAGCAAAGGCCAGATGGGCCGTCCAGTCTTCAATAATAGCACGAGGACATCAGGAGCTTCGCCGAAGAGATTCAGCGCGCCTGTGCCAACGAGGTCACCCCCCGACCAGCTCTCCGACCCTCTCGGGGGCTACACCCACCGGGTGCGCTCGCGCGCACCCGGGCAAAAAGACCGACCGAGAGCGCCCGCACGCACTCGGTCGGCCCTACATCGACGAGCTCACCCCCCGACCGGCTCTCCGACCCGCTCGGGGGCTCGGGGGCTACACCCACCGGGTGCGCTCACGCGCACCCAGGCCAAAAAGACCGGCTGGGAGCGCTCGCACGCACTCGGTCAAGCCTACATCGACAAGTTCACCCCTCGACCGGCTCTCCGACCCGCTCGGGGGCTACACCCACCGGGTGCGCTCGCGCGCACCCAGATGGACCGACGGATGCCATCCGACCAAACAACATGGCAAGCAAACCCCCGACCGCCTCTGGCGTGACACGCTCGGGGGCTCGGGGGCTACTGACGAGTACACATACCATGGGTACCCCCAGCAGCCTGGGACAGTGAACGGGCTGCCTTTAAGGCCCAGTTCCGACAAGGGCCCGTAGGCCACGGAGGGATCTTACCCCTGGCCAAACACAAATACAGACACACTCTGACTCCCCGAGGGTCAGGGTGCCCATCTCGCCCTGACCCCCCGGGTCGGAGCGAGCAGCGGCTCCTTCGAAGCACTCGGACTCCTGCCCTGCTGATGTGACGTCCCAAAACGTCCACACCAGGGTAGGTGGCTCCTTCCCAAGGTGTTAGAGAGGCCGCCTAAGAAGTCAAGCTCCGGTCCCATCATTCTGACACTCCACAGAGGGGAGCGCCCCCTCTCGAGGCCACGCTGAGGTCAAATACCATTAAATGCCGGAGCTGACGACCGTACGGAGCAATGCGTCACTTCTCCAACCCGGCTGAGAACCCCCCGCCGTAAGACTACCAACCCGGTATGGGGGTGGACGGAGGCCGGTCAGACGACAAGACCGAAGACCATACTCCAAGGCGTATATTACCCCTTCTTTTTCTCTCCAAACTCCCGTGTAACCTGCCACCTCCGTGTATATAAGGAGAGGCAGGACGCCAGAGACGAAGAAGGCCCCCGATCGATCGAACTAGTGACCGATCGGACGAACAACGAGAAATACTCCCTCGCTTGTAACACCCCGTATCCATTTGCTCCCAGAAGCAATATACATCCATCTCACGAACTGGAGTAGAGACGTTCAGCCCGAACCAGTATCCATCTTGGACTCATTGAGTCAGGCCATTCGAGAAGAGGGAACGCACGACCCCACTAACCAAAAATTCGTATTGCCGGTGCACGAAACACCGACACTACTTGCTATTGCATTTCTTTCCCGAAATCCAAAAGAAAAAATAGATCAGTTCATCTGCTGTTCGCCTCTGTTGGCACCGTTCATTGCTGTTTAAAGCCGCATGTTGCGTTCATTGCTACTGTTGAGTACTGTTCACCTGTTGTACTGTGCGCAGATAATAAGGCAAAAGAAAGGAGTGAAAAAAAAAAGATAAAAGAGCAAAATCCTGTTCAAAGCGTGCCGTGCTTGAGGCTATGTTTGAGAGGCTTTAAGGTAGTTTCAGTTTTTAAAAAACTAGTAAATTTCTCTAAACAGTTTAATTTTTAAGTAGTTTTTAGTATAATTTAAAAACCATATATAAAAACTGAAAATCAAAAATTAAAAGGTAGATTAAAGATATTTTTTGTAGTTTATTATTGAAATTTTTTTTCTACTTCTCAGCCGATCTCTTATAAAAAAAGCTACAACTATTTTTTAATATAAAAATTAATAAGCAGTTTTTTTTTAAAAAAAAAAAGCTACATCTCCCTCGCGCAATAGTACTTGGGCTCGAGGCCTTCCTGCTGTGACGCAAGAAGAGACAGCGCAAGAAAACAAAAGCAAGGCGATGGCTTAGGTCCCGTTTGTCAACTTGAACTGAATCGTTTCTACTAGATTTTAAAAGAAACCCAATTAAACGGGCTAAAATTCGGAACAATTCGCCTTGAATCGTTTCTTCTTTTTCCACACCGTGGTTGAATCGGTCTCAACCCAATTTCACCGGATTCACAGAATTCAACGTGAAACATTTCTACTAAGAGTCTGGAACCGTTTCCGTTTCTACTAGAATATGAAACCGTGTCAAACAAGGTCTTAATTGCTTCTGGTGGCTGGCAAGGGCAGAACTGTTGCGACAGTGCATGTACGAGGAAAAAAATATTAGATTTGATATATATTTGTCGGTTAGTGCGTCATGCTTATCTCCACTTCATTACATGTTCTATTTTTTAAAAAATTTATCCTATATCTTATGACAATAACTTAGAGTATTATTAACTTTTAGATTATTATTTGATTTTGTATTAACTAAATTACATATTTATTATTTCTTGCTACATATATCCATACAAAACTTCACTAAACCACCGATGTTGTGTTTTGGACTCAATCTTTTTTTTGCTTGATCATTACCATTGTTCACCACTATGACTGCCAAAGTGTAACTTTTTTTACCTTAATTTACCGTGGAGAGGTAAGAACTTGATTTGGTAAGAAGAGTGAGGTTGAGTGATCGTAGTGATGAAAACGGTGCAAAAACGGTCGATAAATGGCTGTTACATTTTCGTTTCCATATTTTTTACTGGTAACGGAAACGAAATCGGAACCCTCGGAAATGAATAGTGACGGAAATGAATGTGGAACAGAACGGAGTGGATACGGAAACGAAAGCGAAAAATCCTTAAGAACATAGTACAAAATCATAATATATATGGCTACAGGAACAATTTAACTCATTTCACCTTCAAGGTGGACACAAGAATATGTTATTCACTGGTATCACTAGAACGTTTTTTGCTCTAGTTTGTCTGATGAAGGTTCGTTGTTTGTCCCCCATATCAGACCATCATGTCCTCCTCTATATCATTATGATTGACATCCTCTCGCTCCACCAACTACAAAATTATAACACCCTAAAATTTGTATATTATTGTTCGATGTTAGTTTATGATTTTTGAGATTTATTCTGGATTTTCTAGAGTTTATAAATACCATTTTGCTATTTTTAAATTTATAAAATTAACTTATTCATTAAAAATATAAATAAAATTATGCTGAAAATAAATTCCCAAGGTTCAAAATGTTCCAAAATTATGCTGGATGAAATTTAAAAAGCAAAATTCAAATTTGGTTTTTTTATTAAGATTTTTGAGATCTCGCCGAGATTTGCCGAAATCTTAGTAATTTTTAACCGAACAAAAATTAGTCCAAAATGCATTAGAAAATTTTGAAAGATTTTTGGATGGTCCTGACGTATCACTAATGTTCTTATAAAATTTTCAAATAATGATCAAACCTGATGAATTTTTTAAAAATTGTGACAATGCAAAATACTATAAAATGGACTCTCACGACTAGAAAAAATGGGAAACAAATTTCAAAAAATTATGAAAGAATTTATATACATTCCTTATCTGATACAAAAGAAATTGATTTGGGGCCTTTAAGGGTTTTCACGAAATCAAGGTGCACATTTTTCACTTAAGTAAAGTACTTTTAGTTTTAAGTTCCAACTATATTGACGAATGTATCTGAAATATAACTTAATGGTATAAGTCAAAGAATTTCCATTTTTTAGATGAAACACAGCATGCACCTGCTCTTCATTAACAAAATATGCATCACAAAACATGCATATATATACTTTGTACATATATATTGTAAATTTTTTACATGTATTTCTCATAAATGGTATTCTAATTCTCTATAAAAAAAAATTGGTCCCAAATCTGACAAAAACACAGAAATCTTAGAAAAAAAAAAAAATCTCGCCAAGATTTATGAAACCAAAAAACAAAAAATTGGCAGCATTGACGTATAAAACCCCATCCAACAGCACGAACAAGTCAACACATTTTCAAACCAAGACGCGAAAGCCCAACACGTCCTCATCCGACGAAAGCCTCCTTCCTTCCTGTTCCATTCCCAACGGTCGGCCCAATAACCAGCCATGGCCGCCGCCGCCGACCCCCGCGCCGGCCTCCACCGGGCGGAGGACGATCGGCTTGAGGGGCAGGAGGAGGAGGAGGAGGAGAGCGACGAGGAGGGAGGCGATGACGACGGGTCGGAGGCCGCGAGCCTCGCCGACCTCTGCGACCCCGACGCCGGATCCGACGAGGACCCCACTTTCGACACCGCCGCCGACGGGGACCGGGACGTGGAGGCCGTGCTGCGGTCCAGGATGGCCCGGATGTCCATCTCCGGCCGCAAGGACAGGTTAGGGGGTGGTTCCATTCTCTTCTCTGATTGGGTGGGTAATTCGGTTCTGTTTCTGCGATCGCGAAACGGGAACGGGAATTTGGTTCGCAATTTCTTTGCCGTTTGTTCTGCGTTTTGTTTGTTTGGGCCTTTGAGTTTTTGTTCCTGCAATCAAATTTGCTTTTGTACTGGGGCTGAAGTGATTAGGCTTCTATATGAATCTCGCAATTTCAGGAAAGGATCAGGGGTGCCAAAGATGGGAAAGGAGGAAATTGATCTTCTGGCCATGGTGGACAAGCTGGTGCAGGGTGAGTTCTTGATTCTTATTTTGTGTGGCATTTATGTGATCTTTCCAGAAATGTTTAAAAATAGGAAATGGAAATGGAACGACCTTGAAATATGCTTGTAAGTGTAAATTTGTGAATAATGACATGAGAAAAAAATACCAACTTTGCAAAAAAAGGAAAAAAAATATAAATGTTTTGCTTTGTATGTCGAGACAGAACTACACACAAGGAATGAACTTCATTGTTCCATTTACAAAAATTACTGTTGAGACTGTAGCAATTTGATGGATGTGATCTTCCCACAATATTACAATTTTATGTGATCATATTCTAGTAGTTTTAGGATAAATTTGTCAATGCTGAGTTTCAGGTATTCCTTCAGTTCTTATTGTAATCTGAAGTAGAAGCAGAGAAGTCATTAGCAGGAAATCATTTCTTATGGAATGTGTTTTGGTCTACAATTTCATGGATTGAAAGTGTAGATTTTCCTTTTGTTGGTGGTCATTACATAGTTGATAACATGACTATTATTACAACGTACAGATGGTCAGTTGGAGAAATTAAAGGTTTACGAATGCAAAGCATATTTGAGGATGCACAAGTTGTGACTGTCAGGCAAGAAGGAAGTGTTCCTAAATCGCATCAGAGAGCATATCGAGTATGAGCTACATCCCTTATGTGATCTCTCCTTCTTTTTTTTTTTAAAAAAATACTATTCCACTTCTGTTACTGATATTTCAGGATTTAAGTGAGCTATGAGCTTTGTTTGATCATTTCCTCTGGCCATCGATGTACTTACACTTTCTTGTGATTCACAAACATTCAGGGTGAAACATTCGGGAGAGGTGAAGTATCCAGTGTCAAGCTTTCTTCTGAACTGTAAAGGTGAAAAGCTATTTCCAACTTAGCACAACACATGGTGACATGGATGAGAAGATATATGAACAAAGCTATTTAGTACTTCCTCCGGTCACAAATAGTTATCGTTTTGGACATAATAATGGTCGAACTTCTGAAACTTTGACTATCGATATATTTTTAAATATTTAAATTGGATACGTGAAAATTATATATATGGACTTGTCTCGAGAAGTACTTTTATAATATTATAATTTTATTGAGTTTTATAAATATATCATAATAAAAATTAGTGATCAAAGTTGTTTTTTAAAGACCGTGTCAATGTCCAAAACGACAACTCTTTGTGACCGGAGGGAGTAAATGAATAATCTTATATTTCATGTACTTGGAAGATGAGCTTCATATCTTTAGAAGAGGTTCTATGCAATTACATGACCCCTATTTAAGTACTATTCTGGAATAAAAAAACCATACTCTTGTAATTGCAATTTTTTTTGCATGCCTATCCCATTTATAGGTGCTTCTATGCTCTTCCTTTTTAAAGTTGCACAAATATTAAAGCATGAATTATGGGTAGATGAGGATTACTTACCCCTTCGTTTGCTTCAAGATTTGTGTAACTTGTATTAGGAGGAAGAGCATAGAAGCACCTCTCCCCATATTATTGTAGGTGATGCATGCAAAGGTGATGTTGTGTTGTTTGAGCAAAACATTTACAAAAGGTAATACACATTAAGTAGAAGTTTTGAACTTACTCTAGTGATGGCCATGATTGTCGTGTCATAATACTTATTTTAAAATCTGTACTCTGCCTGCTGAGTATTTGCTGTAGGAAAAAAGGAGCTCCTCGTGAAGTGACGGGTCGTCTATGTGGTCAAAGGACAAATGCAGGTCGGATAATCAAAGAAAGCTATGGCACTGCAAAGCAACAGCATACATTCACTGTGAGTTCTTGCCTTTTTTACGAGCATAAATTCTTTCCTGAATTACAATATTGTTATGACCATCATCTTCAGAGACTGTTTTTAAGCATCGAATGAATCTGCAACATAGATTGAAATTTTATGGAGTAAAGGGTACAAACCGTGGCCTCCCCTTCATCCGCTCCTCATAAAGGGCAGAAATCTTTACAAGGATAAAACCATGAGACAGGTGTGTTCTCTAGCAAGGTTTATTTGCATAGGGAAAGAGAACCTTATAATTAATTGGACTGGTGCTGATACATTTTCTACCTTCGTAGCCATGGCATGATGAAGAGGAAAGAAACAGAGTCCTCCAAGAAAAACATGCAAGAGGGTTCTTGGCACGGAAGTCAAGGGTGGTCAGGATTCACAATAAAGAGATTGAAAAGATGAGGAGATTAAATAGGTAGCCCTCTAATACTGTGACATGAATATGGTAGTGATAATCATAAATTCATAATGTAACTTTTGGCGTGGTGTGTTTGCATCTTGGCCAGTAGCAGTGTTAAAAAAACGTGTGGTAACTGTGGCGGAACGAATCCGCCTCGGTTCGTCTTAGTTTCCTCTTTTTTTTTTTATGTAATATCACACCTCACTTGAGCTCCTCTTCTTTTTTTTTTCTTTTATAGTGTAGGGGAGGGGACATGCATGCAATGGTCGGCTCCTTTCTGACCGTCTCTGTCATCGGGTTCCAGGCTTTTTCTATGGTCTGCCAACCCTTTGTTTCCACCTGTCCCTAACCAAGGGCTAGATAGGCCTTACGTGGCGTTCTTTGTTCTTGCTTTACATTTTTGCCCTTTTGTTTTATTCTTACCCTATGGGCTTCGATGGGATGTCGCGTGCCTTATGGCCTTAGACTCTCGTGACTACGTCAGGAGTTTCCCTGTGGCTCTGGCAAGGTGTCAGGTCTGAGCGGGCCCTATCCTGGTAATTTTTATGGGGGATGGAGGAGGTAGGCTGTTACAAGCCAACTCCGAATGTGCTTGCTCGTAAGCATGGGTTCCCGGCCGGCGACCGGGTCGCAAACTGCCAGACGAAGAAATCGTCGTTACGGCTTGCGCCTTGGGTAGATTGGTTGTTGTCGGAGCCACCGCCTGAGAGTGGGTTTGTTGGCAATCAAGCATGCCTTTTCTCCCTGCTTTATTCTCCTTTTTATAACCGCTTACAACCAGCGTTTTATTCATTAATCCAAATAGAACTCGACTCTGTGGCCGTAACGGCCATGGACTCCTAACCCCACAACTCACTCAACTCAACACAACTCCTCACCCGATACTAATACGGACTCATGGCCTAACTGTCCGCTACCTGGGTGCGACGTCGCCGTCCCCTGCATGCTGTTGTTGCGCTATGCCCGTTGGTTCTTTCGCTTGCTGCAGTGGACGACGTGGAGCTCGTCGGACATAGACTTGGTCAAGGGCTTCGCCCATAACATCACTCCCCCCTTGAGACTCAGCTTGTCCTCAAGCTGGCAGTCGGGAAAAGATCGGCGGAGGGCAATAGCATCCATCCACGTAGCTTCCTCAGCAGTTTCGCCGGACCAATGAACTAGAAGTTGCCGCTTGCCCTCAACAAATCGCTGCGCCAAGGTGCTGTGTGGTTCTGGCTGGGCCGGCGTAGCCACTGGGGCGACCTCAGATGGCAAGTCAATGGCATGCGTCGGCGGCTCTCCTTTGAAGGATTTCAGTAGGGATACATGGAAGACATTGTGTATCCTTGCAGAGTCCGGAAGACGAAGTCGGTATGCCACTGGACCCACTCGGCTGGAGACTTGGTAAGGCCCGTAGAACTTGGGCGCCAATTGGAAAGGAGTGTCGCACCTCTGGCCGACAATTGGCGGTGTTTTTGGAGCTTCAACCACACCCATGATCCGACCGTGAACTCCACCTCCTGGTGCTTTCCATCATACCTTAATTTCATGCGTTGTTGAGCTTGGACGAGGTGATCTTTCGCTTGCTGTAACAAAGCATCTCGATCTACCAGTGCACAATCCACCGAATCAATGCTTGTTGTCCCCTGTTGATACGGTGTCAATGGTGGTGGCGACCGGCCATAGACCAACTCAAAAGGGGTCAATCTGTGGGCTGAGTGGAATGAAGTGTTGTAGCAATACTCAGCCCATGGAACCCATTGCGCCCATGATGATGGGTTGGATGAAGTCAGACAGCGGAGATACATTTCGATGGTCCTATTCACCACCTCGGTTTGGCCATCCGTTTGGGGGTGATATGCTGTCGACATCAACAAGGTAGTCCCACTCCTTTTAAACAGTCCTTGCCAAAAGGCGCTGAGGAATACCGGGTCGCGATCTGAGACAATTGATTCTGGAATGCCATGGAGGCGCACCACTTGATCAAAGAACAAACGAGCGACAACAGGAGCTGTTGCCGGACGAGAAAACGGAAGGAAATGGGCATACTTAGAGAGACGATCCACCACCACCAGTAGGGCTGACTTGCCCTGTGATTTAGGTAGATCCGTGATAAAGTCCATAGAGATATCCGCCCACACCTGGTGAGGAACTTGGAGTGGTTGGAGCAATCCGGCTGGGGCTAAAGTACTCGCTTTGTGCTGTTGACAGACCATGCAATTTGCTACATACTGCTCCACGCCTTCTTATTTTTCCCAGTACCCAGCCTGAATGCGATGCAGGGTCTTCTGGATTCCCTCATGTGTTAAGTCATGTACCGAAGCGATGATCTGCGGAATCAGAGGAGATGCGGCTGGCACCACCAGACGTCCGCCACGGTAGACCAACCCGTCTCGGACCTCCCATTGCGGCTTCTGTGCAGGCGCGCCGAGCTGGCTTGCCGCTGCTTGTGGCCGGTCTGCCGTAGCTGCAAGCTGGCCGGGCATGTGTCGACTGGACCGGACCGCCGCAAAGAAGTCGAGCCACTGGTCGCGTGAGACATTCTGCGGAGCCGACACGGCAGCGCATTGGACGGGGGCAGAATGTGCCCGGGACAATGCGTCGGCTGCTTGGTTAAGGCGACCTGGTTTATACTCCACCTGAAAATCAAAGCCCATTAGTTTACTTAGCCAGTGCCGTTGCGGTAGTGTGATGAGGGCCTGTTCCAGAAGGAATTTGAGACTCCCATGATCGGTGCGGATGATAAAGGGGTGGCCCCATAAATATGGCCGCCAATGTCGCACTGCCTTGGAAAGCCCGATGAGCTCCCTCTCATAAGCCGCAAGTTTCATGTGCCGGTCGGCTAACTTCCGACTAAAATAAGCTATCGGATGCCCCCGTTGTTGGAGTACTGTCCCAATCCCCGTGCCCGAGGCGTCGCATTCTACCACAAACGGAGCTGTGAAGTCTGGCATTTGAAGCACTGGTGCCGACACCAATACTTGTTTGAGGCAATGGAAAGCCCCTTCTGCGGCCGAGTTCCATTCAAATTTGTTACGCCGTAGCAAGGCAGTCAGGGGTTCGGCGATGACCGCATACTCTTGAATGAACCGTCTATATTATCCTATGTGCCCTAGGAAGCCTCGGAGTGCTGAAACTGTTGTTGGGCGAGGCCATTCTGTCACTGCTTGAAGTTTTGCTGGGTCGGCTGCTACCTCATTGTGGGAGATGACGTGTCCCAGGTACCCCACTTGCTTCTGTGCAAAAGCGCATTTTGACTTCTTCAAGTACAGTTGGTGAAGTCGAAGGCGATCCAGCACCAATTGAAGGTGTTCCCGATGTTCCTCCTCGGTGCGACTGTAAACCAAGATATCATCAAAGAAAACCAAGACAAATTTGCGTAAGAATTCCTGTAAAATTTCGTTCATTAGGGCTTGAAAGGTTGACGGAGCATTGGATAATCTGAACGGCATCACTAGGAATTCATAATGGCCGTGGTGAGTTCGGAAAGTCGTCTTTTCAATGTCTTCCTCTCGCATCCGGACTTGATGGTAGCCCGAACGCAAATCTAGCTTTGTGAAGTATTGAGCCCCTCGAAGCTCATCAAGCAGCTCTTCTACCACTGGAATGGGGAACTTATCTTTGACCGTTCTCCTGTTTAACTCACGGTAATCCACACAAAAACGCCAAGTGCCATCTGCCTTTTTGACCAATAAGACCGGGGATGAGAAGGGTGATCTGCTGTATCGTATGATTCCCTGCTTTAGCATGTCTTCACACTGCTTCTCTATTTCTTCCTTCTGGCGATACGGATACCGGTAAGGTCTCACCACTATCGGGTCAGTCCCTTCTGTAAGCGTAATGCGGTGGTCGCACCACCTCAGAGGAGGCAATTCGGCTGGTTCCCCAAATATCTCTCCATAAGTATCCAGCAATTCCTGCACCCACCCGGGAGCTCCCAGCTCCGTTTGCAAAAGGGTGGATCGCCGCGGTCGTCGCATTCCTTGGAGCAGTACGTGCTTCCCTTGGTTTCCAAACTTCATGGTTAGCTCCTCAAAGTTCCACTGTATACTTCCCAATGTTCGCAGCCACTGTGCGCCCAGGATGATGTTGAATCCATCGATGGGTAGCAAAATGAACGAGGCTGTGAACTCCTTTCCTTGAATGCTGAATGTTGCAGAAGGCACGGTTCCGAGACAGGGTAGATGGGAGCCCCCTGCCACTTGAACCTGCTGTGGTGCTCCTTCCGTGTGTTCCCACCTTCCTTGTCGGTCGGCGTACGCGCTCATAAAATTGTGTGTATGTTGATGAGACAGAGCCAACGCCTACCCGCCATATGCACCCATACCTGCATGGTATCTCCGTGCTTGGGTCCCAATGCCGCGATCATTGACAAGGATGCATCAGACTCTTGCATCCACGCATTTTCCTCATCGGCTTCACCTTCCTCCTCTTCTACTTCCAGATGGAATAGGCGTTTGCAGCGATGCCCCCTGGTGTAGACTTCATCACAGTTGTAGCAAAGTCCCTTTGCCCGCCTTTCAGCCAGCTGATTAGCCGTCAAGCGTAGACGAGTCGGTGTTGAGGCTGTGCTGCTCTGCGTGCTGGGTACTGGAGTTGGTCGAGCGGCTGGTCCGCTTCTCGTTGCGAGCGTGGAGAGCCGACTGCTCATTGGTGCTAGTGTCTTGCTGGTATGGATCAAAGTCGACGCCCCACCGAGAGGGCTGGAAACAGCGAAGGTTGGTGTGGTATTCGGTGCGCTGAGGGTGCTGAAGCCCACTCCTCGTTCGAACGGAACGTTTCCCCGGTTGCTGGATGTTATCCCTTGTATGGCCTCGGCAATCCAGTCAGTCTTTCTTGCTTCGGCCTCACGCGCAAAGCCGATGGCCTCGGCGAGATCTCGCGGCCGTTCGCGACGCACGTCAGCGCCTAGGGCCACTAAAAGTCCTGCCACGAACGTTTCAATCTGATCTGCTCTCTTCATTCCGGTCGTACGGGCGAGTAGCCTTTGGAATTCCCGGGCGTAGTCATCCACCCCGCTTGACCCTTGCTTGAGGTTAACCAAATCTCCCAGAGGTCCAGCACTCGAATATCGAGTGAATCGTTGAACGAACGCCTCGGAGAAATCATCCCAAGCGATCCACGGTTCTTCCCGTTACCAGTTATCTAGAACTTCCTGCGCCTCACCTGAAAGATGGAGTCCCGCTATCTCCACATACTCTTCTTCAGGAATACGGTGGACTCGGAAGAACCGCTCACACCGGCGCAGCCAACCGAGTGGATCGTCTTGTCCGTTGTAATCAGGTTGGTCGAAACGTGGGGGACGTGGTGTCCACCGGCGCGAGTCCTCATCTTCCCTTCCTGCTCCTCGACGTCGTGTCGGATTTGGCCCCACAGGTTCCCGCGATACACGTGCATGGATTGTCGGAGCTGCCTTCCGCCCATGGATTCCCGCGGCTGCGTCACTGGCTTCGACCGACCCGTGCAATGCTTCATTGTCGCCTCCTTGCCCGAATTCCACGACTGGTGTCTTTCCTTTCATCATCATCATTTCCTCCATTATGGTCTTCATCTCCTTCATGTCCGATTCGAGAGCCGTGACCCGACCTTCGAACGGATTATCCATGGTCCTAGAACCTTCCGGCTCTGATACCAAATTGTTACAAGCCAACTCCGAATGAGCTTGCTCGTAAGCACGGGTTCCCGGCCGGCGACCGGGTCGCAAACTACTCGACGAAGAAATCGTCGTTACGGCTTGCGCCTTGGGTAGATTGATTGTTGTTGGAGCCACTGCCTGAGAGTGGGTTCGTTGGCAATCAAGCATGCCTTTTCTCCCTGCTTTATTCTCCTTTTTATAACCGCTTACAACCAGCGTTTTATTCCTTAATCCAAATAGAACTCGACTCTATGGCTGTAACGGCCACGGACTCCTAACCCCACAACTCACTCAACTCAACACAACTCCTCACCCGATACTAATACGGACTCATGGCCTAACCGTCTGCTACCTGGGTGCAACGTCGCCGTCCCCTGCATGCTGCTATTGCGCTGCGCCCGTTGGTTCTTCCGCCTGCTGCAGTGGACGACGTGGAGCTCGTCGGACATAGACTCGGTCAAGGGCTTGGCCCATAACATAGGCTTCCTCGGCCGATCTCCTCCGTTATTCTTCTTGTTGCTTCGGGCTCGCTGCTTCGACCCAGGTGGAAGCGTGGACCTCGTTTTCCCCGGCGAAGGGGGTGGGTTTGTTGGGGCCACGACAACTGTTATCAGGGACGGGTGGTTTTTGCTTCGCTTGTTACAAAGAAGGTAGGGATTGTGAACATGTTACTTCGATCCAAACGGAGGTGTGGGCCTTGCTTCGCCGGCCAGAGAGGGTGGGTTCATTGGGCCCACAACAGTAGCCCCTCATGGCTGCGAGTTGGTATCGTACCACCCGCTGGAATGTCATAATGAAGGTCCAAATTATCTTCCATCTTATTAGGCACGCGAAGTGAGGCTCACTCCTCGTTTTTACTCCGCAGGAAGTAGGTTGTATTTGTTTACCTTGTTATACGCGTTTGGACATCAGGCTTTGTATTGTCAGGTACGGATGGGTTGGTTGGTGGGACGGGCAGTCTTATCTTTACCAGTCAGGCGCCCGGGTTCTTTATGACGCCTTGGACCGAGTGCCACAGCTGTCTGGCTCCTTGGTTGCACTCGTACACTTTTTCGCTCGTGGGATGGGCTCCGCGTGGACACATCTACGGTTAGAAGAAAGGGTGAGGGCTGTTAGGCTCTCTCTCTCTCTTTATAAGTGTAGCTGCCGATGAGAGCGAGGCACCTCTGTCTTTTGGATCTGTTTCGCCTCGCGCCTTCTCATGTTCTTTTCCCGCTTGTGCTGTCCTCCTCTCGTCTGGCCGCCGACCCTCCTGCTCATGGGTCCCCGCGTGCTCCCAGTGAAGCCGGGTTACGAGTGGAGAATATGCTGCAACACTATCTCCATTTTTGGGGCGGTCGCTTCTAAATTCCAATGAGCTCGATATTTTGGCGAGGGATTTTGGTGTAGCGCGTTCTTCAATGCGACTCCCTAGTGACGAAGAAACCCCCCAGCCTCAACCAATGAGGCGGTGGTGTTTGCTGCATTCCTAGAGGCGGGTCTCCGGTTTCCCTCTGCTCCCCTGCTGGCATCTGTGTTACGGGCCTTTCAAGCAGAGCTTTCGCAACTTACGCCCAACGCTCTAGTGCGGTTGGCGGTGTTGGAGTGGCCGTTCCGTCCTGCCAGAATCCGGTTAACCGGGCGCCTATTTTCCCTTATTGAAGATGCATTCTGGCAGCCCAAGCAGCACAAGGCGGGGAACGAGGGCCGTAGATCGTGCTTCGGTTCCTTAAACTTTCAGTCGAAGAGGTCTCTAGCGAAAGAAATCCCGTAGCGGCCGCCAAAGGGAAATGGGAGTCGGGGTGGATGCAACGATGGTATTACCAGGTGCTTGATGGTCCAGATTCCCCTCTCCGTACTTCCATGGCTCCTGTTTGGGCCATCCGATCTCCAAACTGGAGCGCGAACGCGGAGGAGATCAGGAGTCTTAATTATCTGAAGGCCCTCCGTGTTCAGAGCACGATGCGGGATTTGGTGGAGGAGTATTGTCTTTGCCGGGTTGAGCTGTTGGCGAGGGATTCTGCTGTAACTTTGAGATGGTCGTCGGAGGGTTCGGCATCTGTGGTTATGCCGGAAGGGGTTCGGGCTCTAGGGCGCGACGCAGCCGAGAAACTGGTGATGGGGTTACTCGGATCCTGCAAACAGGCTGAGTATGAAGCGGCCATGGAGGCGGTCGAAGCGGCTCGGAACGCTCGGTTTTCGGAGTGGGGGCCCCGAGCGGTTCCCATCCCTCGGGGGGCAGTTGGCTCCCCCCGCCCGTCGAAGCGGGCTAGATTAACTCGAATGACTCCTCCCTGGGCGACCGCTTCTTCTGGAGGGAGTGACGAATTGGGCGAAGACGATGATGACAATTGGGATGACGAAGAGACGAGTGAAGAGGGTGATTCGTCGGCCTCTGTGGCGATTGTTTCGTCCGTTCCGTTGTCTACTCCTGGCCTCACTCCTAGGGCGAGTCACTCCGGCTCGATACCCGTTGGCGCGGCTACTGATGGAATAAGTCCTTGTACTGTTGGTCTTTGTGGTCCTCATGGTAGTTTGTTTTTTAGGACAGCATCTAAGGACAGCATCTTAGACTAGACTAGCATCTTAGCATATGCTTGACTGCCCTGGCTCGCTATAAATATGTAACCCCAACCCCTCAGGATGGGTATGGCATTGAGTAAGAAATAAACCCAAAAATTGCCCCAACTCCTATTGTCACCCTCTCTAAATGAGAGTAAGAATTCAGCTACTAACAAGTGGTATCAGAGCCGTTCTTTCCTGCAGCCTAAACATCTCTTGCTCATCTCCTTCCCACGCCCCCCTTTGCTCTCAGCTAGCAGTAGTAACAACAGCTGTTCCTGCTCACCCTTCAACTCCTGAACAGACGAGCAACAGTTCGTCGGAGGCAGATTCTTTCCCTAGCAGCAGTCCCCCACTAGCACGCCATGTCCGAAGGACAATCTCAGCGCTCGGTCGCCTCGAGCGTGCGGCACCAGCAGGAGGCCGAGGTTGCCGCAGTAGAGGATCGCGAGCGAGCAGCAGCGGCAGCTGACGGCGGCAAAGGGCAAAGAATCTGGCGGCGGAATCGGGCAAGCAAGAAGGGCGTATGGAAGCAAAGAGCCGTGATGCAAATCTGGCGGCGGCAAAGAGCTTCGAGGCTCGCGGCAGCTCAGCAGCCTTCGCCCTACCGACAGCGGCGGCAAAGTGGGGCTCAAGCTGGGAGGGAGGCGGCGAGAGGGCGGCGCGAAGGCGGCGCGCAAGCAACCCCATGAGCACGGTGGCAGCCAGACAGCGCGACGCGCTAACGGCGCTCCGGTGGCGGCGATTGGTCGATGGAGATCGCGGCCTTTACTGCGGCGCTCTCCTTCCGGACCGGTACGATGGTCACCACGGGATCCAGGCCATTGTCAGGGACGTCGGTCCCGGCAGTGGATGGCCTACCCTCACCAAGACCAACTACGTCGAGTGGGCTGCGGTAATGCGGGTACGGCTCCAGGTGCGGCACATGTGGGAAGCAGTTCGGTACGGCGACGTCGAGTACTACGAGGATCGACGGGCGCTGGATGCCCTCATAGCTGCAGTACCGTCCGAGATGCAGTTCTCGCTTTCCAAAAAGCGAACTGCCAAGGAGGCCTGGGATGCCATCGCTGCGGCACGCATCGGCAGCGACCGCGCCCGCAAGACCACCCTGCAGGCACTTCGCAAGGAGTGGGAGAACCTGGCCTTCAAGCCAGGTGAGGACGTTGATGACTTTGCTCTCCGTCTCAACACTCTGCTGCAGAAGATGGTGCAGTTCGGCGACGACACCTACGACGAGGAGAGAGCCGTCCAGAAGCTTTTTCGTTGTATCCCCGAAAGGTACAAGCAGATCGCTCGCTCGATCGAGTCTCTGCTGGATCTCTCCACGATGTCGATCGAAGAGGCGATAGGTCGCCTCAAGGTCGTCGACAGCGACGAACCACAGTCCCTCTCGGGGCCTATCACCATGGGCGGAAGTCAGATCTCACTCGGGAACAGTGGGAGGCACGCCAGTGGTGTCGGGAAGAAGAGTCCTCTTCCACGATAGGCGGCCGCAAGCGCGCTAAGCCGCCAAGAAGCCGCTACGGACGCTGGCCCAGCGTCGGGCGCGAGGACGTGCCGCAGGTGACAGCGAGGCGCCCAGGGCGGCGCCACCGGCAACCAGAAGCCGGCACGAGACGACTCCTGCCGCAACTGTGGCAAGCTTGGCCATTGGGCCAAGGAGTGTCGCCAGCCACGACGTGGCCAGGCCCACGTCGCGCAGGTGGAGGAAGAAGAGCCGGCTCTGCTCCTGGCACACGCAAGCATCGAGCTATCTCCAGCGGCATCGGCCGCAGCGAATCTCCTCCACCTTGATGAGCCGAGAGCACACGCCTTCCTTGGCGACAGCTCAAGCAGCGACAAGATTGACGGGTGGTGCCTCGACACTGGCGCTACCCATCACATGACCGGTCGACGGGAGTTCTTCACCGAGCTTGACTCCAACGTCCGAGGCTCCAGGGGTGTTCCTCGGCTACGCGGAGGGCTCAAAGGCCTACCGCATTCTTGACCCAGGGACACAGCGTGTGCGCACGGCGCGCGACGTAGTGTTCGACGAAGGGCGAGGATGGGCATGGGACAAGGCGGTGGACGATGGCTTGAATCCGACGTACAACGACTTCACCGCTGGCACGTCCACTTCAAGGAATCGGGAGTAGGCAGCCCTCTTCATCAAGCATGCCTACCCGATCGCCGAGCTTCCACCGGCTCCGGCGTCATGCTCTCCGACCACAACTCCGGTGCGGCAAGTTCTTCGCCAACACTACCACAAAGAGTAACTCTACGCACTCCAGCACCAACGGCCACTCCTCCGGGCACATCCACTCCGCCATCAGCTAGTGTCGACCACGGCCCGGTGGAGTTCGCTACTCCGCTCTCCCACGATGAGGAGCGCCTCGACGTATATCACAACGGCGAGCCGGTGCGGTATCGTACGATGGGGAACCTTCTCGGCGACCAACCGGTGCTGGGACTAGTGCCTCGCGATCTGGAGGCGCAGTTGCATCTTGCGTGTGACGACGGCGAGCCTCGATCTTTCGCGGAGGCCGCGAAACATGCGGCATGGCGTGTCGCGATGCAGTCGGAGATGGATGCGGTTGAGAAGAATCGCACCTGGGAGCTTGCTGATCTCCCTCGTGGTCACCGCGCGATCACTCTTAAGTGGGTGTTCAAGCTGAAGCGGGATGAAGCCGGCGCCATCGTCAAGCACAAGGCTCGCTTGGTGGCACGCGGTTTCGTGCAGCAGGAGGGGATCGACTTCGACGATGCCTTCGCCCCCGTGGCACGGATGGAATCCGTGCGACTTCTCCTTGCGCTGGCTGCCCAGGAAGGCTAGCATGTTCATCACATGGACGTTAAATCGGCGTTTCTTAACGGCGATTTGAAGGAGGAGGTCTACGTGCACCAGCCGCCGGGCTTTGAGATTCCCGGCAAGGAGGGTAAGGTGCTACGCCTGCGCAAGGCCCTCTATGGCTTGCGACAGGCACCAAGGGCGTGGAATGCCAAGTTGGATTCCACGCTCAAAAGGATGGGCTTCGAGCAAAGCCCGCACGAGGCAGTCATCTACCGGCGGGGCAATGGTGGAAATGCCCTGCTGCTGGGTGTCCACGTCGACGACTTGGTGATCACCGGCACCAAGGACGTGGAGGTGACAGTATTCAAGGAGGAGATGAAGGCCACCTTCCAAATGAGTGACCTGGGGCCTCTCTCCTTCTACCTGGGGATCGAGGTGCACCAGGACTACTCCGGAATCACGCTTCGACAAACCGCCTACGCCAAGCGTGTCGTTGAGCTGGCCAGGCTCACCGACTGCAATCCAGCACTCACTCCGATGGAGGAGCGGCTGAAGTTGAGCCGCGACGACACGACGGAAGAGGTGGGCGCTACGCAATACCGGCGTCTTGTGGGGAGCCTCCGCTACCTCGTCCACACATGGCCGGATTTGGCCTTTTCCGTCGGCTACGTTAGTCGGTTCATGCAGCGACTGACGATGGAACACCAACAGGCTGTGAAGAGGATCATCCGCTATGTCGCGGGGAGTCTCGACCACGGCCTCTACTACCCGAGGTGCCCTGGAGAGGCACACCTCGTCGGCTACAGCGACAGCAACCACGGCGGTGACATCGACACAAGCAAGAGCACGAGCGAGATTCTCTTCTTCCTCGGCGAGTGCCTTGTTAGCTGGCAGTCGGTTAAGCAGCAAGTGGTGGTCGCTACGCAATACCGGCATCTTGTGGGGAGCCTCCGCTACCTCGTCCACACACGGCCGGATTTGGCCTTTTCCGTCGGCTACGTTAGTCGGTTCATGCAGCGACCGACGATGGAACACCAACAGGCTGTGAAGAGGATCATCCACTATGTCGCGGGGACTCTCGACCATGGCCTCTACTACCCGAGGTGCCCTGGAGAGGCACACCTCGTCGGCTACAAATGACAAATACCACGGCGACATCGACACAAGCAAGAGCACGAGCGAGATTCTCTTCTTCCTCGGCGAGTGCCTTGTTAAGCGATCGGTTAGCGACAAGTGGTGGCCCTGTCCAGCTGCGAGGCCGAGTACATAGCGGTTTCCACCGCTTCGACTCAGGCACTTTGGCTTGCTCGACTGCTTGGTGATCTCCTCGGCAGAGATACTGAAGCGGTGGAACTCAGGGTGGACAGCAAGTCCGCTCTGGCCCTGGCAAAGAACCCCGTCTTTCATGAACGGAGCAAGCACATCCGGGTGAGGTACCATTTCATCCGAGATTGCTTGGACAAAGGAAGCATCAAGGCGCGTTACATCAACACTAAGGACCAGCTTGCGGACCTGCTCACCAAGCCCCTTGGGAGGATCAAGTTCCTTGAGCTTCGCTCCAGGACCGGGAGGGTCCAGTTTTCCCACAAGACGACAGACAAGACTTAGGGGGAGAATAATGGAATAAGTCCTTGTACTGTTGGTCTTTGTGGTCCTCATGGTAGTTTGCTTTTTAGGACAGCATCTAAGGACAGCATCTAAGGACAACATCTTAGACTAGACTAGCATCTTAGCATATACTTGACTGCCCTAGCTAGCTATAAATATGTAACCCCAACCCCTCAGGATGGGTATGGCATTGAGTAAGAAATAAACCCGAAAATTGCCCCAACTCCTATTGTCACCCTCTCTAAATGAGAGTAAGAATTCAGCTACTAACAGCTACAGGGTCATCTTTTCCACTGCCCGGTTCCGATCCAGATGTGATCCCCGGCGGTACATTGTTCGCTAATGTAGTGGTGGATCCATCGATGCAACCTCATGTTTCGGATCCGGCGCCTGGGTCGGGCCCTGCGAAGGGGCAATCTGCTTCCGAAGCAGTGGAGCTTCCCCCCGTATCGCGTCCTCCGGGTATGGGCCTAAGAGCCGGTCCCGATGAGGAGCGTTCCCCCGGATATTCGTTTTTGAATATTCCCGATGTGAATTTTAGTGACTTGGAAGATGTAGGAAAGGAAGATGAGGTGCTTGTCGAGGAGAAGCTGTCCCCCCGGCTGCGGGGGTGCCGGACGTTCATGGGAAGACCGCCATTCACTCCCCTGAGGGAATACGTGGCCTTCAATTGGAAACTGCCGTCCCGGATACCCCCTTGGGGCTGAAGGCTCAACTCCTGAAACTCTTTCGCGGTGTCTTTTGGTTGTGCTAATTTACTAGGATCTGACAGAGCGCGCGCAGGAATGGAGGGTATCGAAATGGCGAGGGAGGCTGTGGCTGCTGAACTAGCTCCTTCTGGGTTACACGCCGCTGCTCCGATTCATGCTGGAGCCGGGGACCAGGAGCTCCTTGCGCCTATTTCTGCAGGTTCTCCGTTCGCAAGCGAGAGGGATCCATCACCCGAGCTGCTTGATTATGGGGCTCAACCTAGACCGCTCCCTTTCAAGTTCGATTTGTCAGATTTATCAGCTGGGGATTTTGAGAGTGGTGTTGCCTCTGGCCCTATGCTAAGAAGAATGCGGCAGGCCTTTAGTCCATATTCGGGTTCTGTGGCTCTCTTTGAAGGCCTTCATGATCTTCGGCTATGTGAGACTTCTTTGGATCTTTCCCTGAAAGGGGCTGCCGTGGCATATGAAATAATTCGTCGGAACCGGGACCTTCAGAAGCGGCATAATGCAGCTGCTGGCCAATGTAGGACGGTGCAAAATCGTGTAAAGGAGCTGGAAGTTGAGAACGTTCGGTTGACGGGGGCTTTGTAGAACTCCGCTGAAACTTTAGCAAAGGTACAGAGCGAGCTGTCACAGAGCCGTGACTTGGTAGCTCGAAATGCTGAGCTCGAGGAGGCTGTATCTTCGATGAAGGAGAGACTTAACGCTGCAGAGGAGGCTTGTGTTGTGGCTGAGCGGAACGAGAATAAGAAGGATGATCGTATCGAAGAGTTAAAAAGTCTTCTAAAAGTCATGGAGGATAGCAACAGGACCCTCAGGAAGGCCGCGGAGGAGCACCCTCACCAGCTCGCGACGGTGAAGATGGAGGCGCAGACGCATTTTAACAATACTAAGCGGGCGGAGGGACAATGCGAGCAAATTGAAAAGGCGTGGCAATTTTTGGCTTCGGGGATTCAAGGAACGACGGACACCTTTCTGCAACAACTTCCTCGCTTGGGAATCGAAGCCAGCTCGGGCCGAAGTCACGTTCCTTCGTCTGACTCTGAAGCGGTCAAGTTCCTTCAAACCTCCACCGGGTTGCTTGGGTCTTCCGCTGTAGCTTTTGGTGATCATTGCGCGAAGCTAGGATCCCTCAAAACTGCACAGCTTCTGGAGGTGAAGGGCTGCACTCATGTCCGTGAGCACTTTGAAGCTGTCTCCGCTGCCTCGACACAGCCAGGGTTCGCCGATCTCGCGTCAATTGGGAAGCCTTCCTCCGCCGCTACGCGGCTAGCTTCTCGTTTTATTTCTGATTACTGGAAGCAGTACGAAGAAGAGGCTGCGAGGGAGTCAGTGCTTCGTGCCCGTGCGGTGATGAGTGCTTTAAAGCCTGCAACTAAGTCAAGTGAAGCGAGTGGCAAGGAGAAACAGGCTCCTTCGTAATCATCTCTTTCTTTTCTGTAAGGGACTTATGATGTATGTAGGATCGAAAGACACGAATATAGCAATCAGAGGGGGGTGAATGATTGTGCGGAAGCTAAAACCAAATTCTTAATCTACTAAAAGTTCACCCCAAAACAGAACCAAATAATTGCCTCGTATTCGACAAAAACAGAATGACAGAGGTTCGGTAAAACGCGAATTCCTGGAGATCCAACCGTTAGATTGATCTGAAATTTGGACACAAGAAACTAGATTCCAATACGAATCAAACCCAAAAAGAATCAGCTCGATCGGACTTACGGATCAAAAGTTATGACCTTCGCAAGCTTGCTATGACAGAAGATGACGAGAATAGATCTAACTAGAATTGTAGCTCGCCGAAAGATTCGAAGAACTAGATCTTTATTTCTCCTTTCTTTTGTCTAAAGTACTCCAAACAAAAGAGTACAACCCTAAAGCTTGCTCAAAGCTTGATGCACTTCAACAGGAGACAACCCCTCCTATTTAAAGGAGCAAAACACAAGGAGTCATGAATACAATTCCCACTCCTAATCCTAGAAGGAGTCCCACTCCTAATCCTAGAAAGAGTATGTATTCAACACAACTCCTCTTGGCCCAACCTGGCCGAGTACAACTCTTGCACGCGTATGGCAACCCTACCATACTCACGTGACTAACACTTTGCACGCGAATGACCTCCTGCCATTCTCACGTGACTAACCATTCTTCATGTGCACCATTCTCTTAGCCCGAACGTCCCGCATGACATCCTTGACCACCAAGACCTCAGTTCCCCCTGAACCTAGTCCCGAACCTCAGTTCCTCCATGAACCTAGTTCCGGTCCCGTCATCAACCACATTCGCCCTCGAGCAATACTTGCACATGAACAAACCACAAAACGATTCCGAGCACAAGTCCGCGACTTGACTCAACATTAGTCCATGCAAATACTCACACTAGCATTGCATAAAGTCTGCTTGAAAACAAGCATCATGAAATTCTCACAAATTTTATAATCTCAAATTCAAACCAGAATTCAATTCCAAAATTGCTCAAAACCCTAATCGAGAAAAAACCATTCACGCTGGACCAAAAATCCGGTCCGGCGCAAACGTGAAAACAGCCGTCAACAATCCACCTTGCTTGTGGAGGAGAGAGTCCGTCGTACACGCGAAACTTACTGGTTTTGGAAGTTTCAGTCCGGCTCAAAAACGTTTGAAAACACGTTCACGGCGGACCAAAGAAAAGCGGTCCGGCGTACAAGGGAAACTTACTGTTTCTTGAAAGTTTGGTCCGGCACAAAAGCGAACTTCACTGTTTCTTGTCAAATTGTCGAACTCATGCACAAAACACATTTTCCAAGTTCAAATCTTAGCCAATTTTTCAGCACATGATTTCACAATGTATATGTTTGGACCTGACTATTTGTTACGTTGGGATTTTTGCTTATACGCTTTTTTGCTTTATTTATTTCTTTGGGCCCGCATCCGTTGGGTTCTTTAGTGCTGAACCGATGCGAGGTTGGTGTGGCTGCGTCACTTCCGCTTCTCATCCGTAGGACTCTTCAACCATTGGTGCTAGCATTTGTTTTAGGCTCCTTGGCTTCCTAGCCTTGGATAAAGGGCGCCAGATTAATTAGTCTTCGGTAGACGTGTGGATGCTTTGACTTCTCCATTTACGTTTGCATGGGGCTCCTCAGTTTCCCCGATCCGGCTATTCATATATATGTATGCGTGCGGCTTCTATAAGAGTGAACCATCGCTCTTCAAGCTCTTCAATCCCGACTTGCTCTACTCCCTTCCGGTAGTTCTCTAGCATTCCTGCAATGGTTGGCGCCCCTCCAGCTCCCAGTGACGAAGATGAACTTTTTGTTGAGCCAGCGCCTGCCGCCGAGGAAGTACATCCTCTTGTCATCGGCTTCGGAATGGCTCCGCTTGTGCCGATTGACGAGGAGGCCGAGCTTTGGGCCCAATTTGACTTGGCGATGGCCGAGGTGGCGGAGGAAGAAGCTCAAGCCCGCGATGTGGCCAACATCGACGTGCTGATCGGGGTTATCCCGAAGCTGGTCGAAGCGAGGGACGCTCTCATCGAAGCTGTATGCCGCGCGCGCCGTGCTTGAGCATTATTACCTCATGTAATGTTTATAATGATAAGTTATCATATATGATCCTGTGTCTGGCAGCTGCTCCTCTCTCTTCTTCTGTTATTAAAGCAGCGTAGCCGACAGGATTTTGTTCGGGTTCCCTTGTGATGATGGTCCCATCCTGCGTAGGGTTGGTGCATGTCACGTTTCGTTGCTATAATGTACGTTGGGCGCTTCTGTTATTAGGCTATCGTTGCGAATTTTTGGTCACGCGTAGGGCGGAGCGAAGGGATGGGTGGGACGTTAGCCCAACCAAGCATCTCGCTAAGTCCCGGGGCACCAAGAGGTTCTTCATTCGCAACAGCTTTTACTGCTTTATTGATGAGACTTTGTACATTCTTTCATCTCCGTATTTCATTGGCTATGGGTAAAACTTCTTGAGAGCGTATGTGTTCCAAGTCCTTGGTATTTCTTCGCCGTCCAGGGCAATGAGCTTGTGCGCACCTTTCGCAGTGGATTCTCGGATGATATATGGTCCTTCCCATGTTGTTTCCAGCTTGGCGAAGGCCGGAGCGGCTTTCTTGAGCACTACATCCCCAGGGTGTAGTTCACGCTTTTTTACTGTTTTGCCGAAGCTTCGTGTTGAGGCCGTCGCGTACGCCTTCATGGTCTTTAAGGCTTGAAGTTTATGCTCTTCTGTCAAATCATGCATGATGTCAACTTCCTCGTGGATCAGGGCTTTGATTATACGGAGAGATTTTGCATGGACTTCCGCGGGGGAAACGGCCTCCTCCCCGAATATGAGCCAAAACGGAGAGAATCCAGTTGCTCGACACAGAGGTGCGAGTTGCCCACAGGACATGAGCGAGCTCATTGGGCCATGATCCTTTCACCGATCCACAGAGTCTCTTCTTGATGCCGTCTAGGAGCAATCCGTTCGCTCGTTCAACCGCCCCGTTCGACTGAGGGTGACCCATCGAAGCGAAGCAGATTGTTGTCCCGACGCTTTCACAGTAATCGCGGAATTTTTTGGAATCAAACTGGGACCCGTTATCTGTTACAATCTGGAATGGGACCACATATCTGCATATAATTGCTTTCCACAGGAATTTGACGGTCGCATCTGCCGTTATTCTCGCCACCGGTTCCGCTTCAATCCATCGGGAAAAGTAGTCAACGGCGACGATCACGAATTGAAGGTTAGCTCGGGCTCTGGGGAGTGCTCCGACAATATCCATCCCCCACTTGGCGAAGGGCCAAATTGGGGGCACTGGATGTAGCTCACCGGGCGGCGCCTTTCTTTGCCTCGTCATCCATTGGCACGCGTGACAGTGTCGGACTATTTGTACAGCGTCTTGCAACGCCGAGGGCCAGTAGAGCCCCATTCGGAACACTTTTCCCGCGAGATTTCTGGGAGCCTGGTGTGCCCTGCAAGACCCCTGGTGCACTTTGCAAAAGGCATGCACCCCCTCTTCACGAGATATATAGCGGAGCCATGGGGCGCAGAGGCCACTGCGAAATAGGAGCCCGTCGATGATGGCATACTTCTTTGCTCGCCTCTCCAGACGCTTTGCTTGCGCTTCGTCACTTGGAGTCGTTCCTTCGAGGAGATAATCGTGTATCTCGCTCCTCTAGTCTTCGTCGGCCGCTCGGGCGATGAAGTTTACCTGAGAAGAAATTGAAGCGACATGAAGCACCTCGAAGAACACCGCCGGGGGTAAGGCTCCCCCGGTAGCGGCAATTTTTGCGACCTATTAGACCATCACTAGCACCAGCGGCTTCATCAACGTGTGCCCAAGTTAGTACTTCATCACCGGTAGCACCTTCATGAACTGGTTCGACATTGATGTCAACCCATTCATTATCCCATTGAAATTCTTCTAGGATAAGTGGGTTAGCCTTCTTTCTTTTGGAGCCTTCTTCGCGTAGCTTTTGAAACCTATTTGTCATTCTTCGATTGTATGAAACATACACCAACTTGCTCAATCTATTGTGTTCTAGACGGTTTCTCTTTTTTGTATGAATCTGCACACACAAATATGCAAAAGCATGTCAAATGCAACTCCAATCAACTTGCGTGTGTTACTTACAAGTGTGAGTTACTTACATAAGAGAATGTACTCCAATTGCGCTCGCATCTGGATGATGAACAACAAAGGCCAACGATTCTCTTTGCTAGACATTGAAGCTCATAAGCAAGGCCACCATATGCACTCCACCAAAGCACTACAACAAAATAATTTATATCACAATTTTAAAAATAGAAGATTACAAGATAGAAAAAAGCTTCAAAGATCCAACTTACAAGGACTCTTGTTGTCTCTGTCTTTGATAGCCATTTTCTTGGTGAAGCAATCACCTTCTGTCATAATCATCGGCTTGCTTGCTTATCTTGGCTTGTTCATCTTCATCGACCTCCATCTTCCATAGCACATCATTAAACATCGAGCGGAGCCTTGTAGCAAGTCTTCTATTGGTCTCTCTAATGAGAAAGATCTTATTTGGATTCAAAAACAGTGCTGCCCCATAAAGATTTTGCTCTATCTGACTGTCCCACCTCTTGTCAACAATGGCAAGGACTTCATCCATTAAACCTTCCTTATGTTGCAAAGCTTCCTTTATGTTCTTCTTTGCAAGGTCCATGGCTGCCCATATTTCAGGCATTGCCGGTCTCTCATCATCATCAGCAATTCTCAGGACAATAAGAAGAGGTTGCGAAGCTCTCATGCAATTCTCCACTGCTTGCCAAAACGGCACAGACAACACATTTTTCGCAAGACTTTCCTACTTCTGTGCTCTTCAATTTGTTCTCACTTCTCACACCATTCATCACTAACAAAGAGAGCTTTCAGCCCTTGGCTCTGCTTCCACATGCTTGCCAATGTAAGGAAGGATGTCGCAAAACGAGTGGCTGCAGGCCTCACAAGATCTCTACCATTTGTCTTGCTCCTCATCAAGTCAAGAATCCTTCCATGCCCATAGATAAACCTTGTAATCCTCTTTGCTTTAGCAATGCAACCACTAAACTCTTTTATCTTCCCAATGTCCTCCAGCATCAGATCCAAGCAGTGGGCAGCACAAGGCGTCCAAAACAAGGTAGGAATCCTGTCCATAAGCATCCTACCCGCTGCCTTGTAAGTGGATCCATTGTCTGTGACAACTTGAACCACAAATTCCTTCCCAATGGCATCAATTTGCTCCTCCAACAACTTTGCTACCAATCTCGCATTAAGCGATTCTGAAGAAACATTAGATGACCCCAAGAAGAAGGTACCTTCTGGACTATTCACGAGATAATTTATCAAGTGTCGCCCTTTCATATCGGTCCACCCATCTGACATGAGTGTGCATCCATACTCTTTCCATGCCAACTTATGCTTGTCCTTCACTTCATCTGTCTTGGATTTTGCCCTCTCTAGCAATGGCACCCTCACCTCATGGTAGGTAGGTGATCTATACCCAGGACCATACTGCCCTATGGACTCAAGTAGAACCTCCCAGCTTCTTGAATTGATAACATTGAGTGGTATGCAATTTTCATATATGAAGTTAGCTACATGATCATCCACAATTTGCTTTTGCTCCTTTGACTTTTTAGTGCAATGCTCAAGTGAAGGTTGAGAAGTGCTTGAGCTATGTCTCTCCGAAACAACCTCTTCTGGCGTCTTTCGAATCATATCAACCAATGGCTTTTTAGTGGGCAGACCAGAAACTTGAAAAGAAGGCACTGGTTCCTTCCTTTTTAAAGATGATGATACCCTGGAACTTCCTCCTTGTTGTACGGTCTCATATTCGGCTCCACCATCTGTTTCACCCCCACCACCTTCATCAAGATCTAGCTCCATGGCTTTGAACTTCCTTGAATTGCTCTTCAAGAAGTCATGCATCTCTTTTCTGATTTCTGTTGTAGCTTTCGGACACTTCTCTACGTCACTGAAACCTCCACCAAGGTGTCGCTTCATTCTTGCTACTCCGGTATAGACTTGCTTTTTGCACAACATACATTGGAGGAGGTCCTTCTCTAAAACAGGCCAGAAGGCATACTTCCAAGCTGGATCCTTTGATTTAGATGGCCTCCGCTTGGGATCCTTGGATGGATCATATTGCTCAACCGGTACCGCTGCTACCACTTCTTGACCGGCTGCCATAGGTCCCTGTGGAGTGCAAAAGAGAATTTAGTGCTCTGCTATTAATATGTACTCAGCTATTAGTGCATTTTGCTTGCTCTGCTAGCAAAGCAGTAGTGCCAAATGCTCCAAGATGCCTTAGTGCATTTTGCTTGCTCTGCTAGCAAAGCAAGAGCTACCGCATCGCTTCTCCTCCATCAAGCCGCTTCTTCGACTGCGCCTCCGCCGGCCCGACTCAAGGCTCCTAAGACGCGCTTCCTCCGCCCTCGCTGCTCCTCCGGTCGCTCTGCTCCTGCGCACGCACTCCCTCCGCCCGCTCTGCTGCTCCGCCCGCTCGAGAGGACATCTGGAGAGGAGAGGAGTAGGGAGATGAAGATGTACCTGCGTGCCTCCATCCGGCGATGAAGCTCCGGCCGCGACGGCTCCTCTCCCACCAGGCTGCGACGGCGGCGGCATCTAGGGTTTCCACTTTTTTTCCAGTCGGGTGCCGTTCTTATTCCACGGGGTTGCATCGCATGTGAGGGGTTGGCTCGGTCCTGGCTCGGTCTGGGCTTTAAGCCAAATGATTGAAGCTCAGTCGGGCGACTTGGGGCCTCCGGCTAGGCGCGACTAGCCGCCGGCTAGTCGGCTAGTCGCCCGACTAGCACACCTAGTCGAGTCGGGTGCAGCGACTAGGTCTGCTGCACCGACTTGTCGACTAGTCGCGACTAGTCACGCGACTTTAAAACAGTGCTTCCATGGTCTTCGCTTTTCGGAGACCCAACAGGAGCGCTTCGTATTCGTCTACATTGTTAGTTGAAGGGAAATCCAGCCTTGCTGCGAACTCAGCTCTTTCACCTCTCGGGGCTTTCACGATTGCAGCTATCCCCACTCCGCTCACCCCCCACGATCCGTCTGAATTGACGGACCATGCTGTTGAAGCGCCATCTTCTTCGCACGCCCGAGAAGTCCATTCCACCATGAAATCAGCTAGGGCTTGGCTTTTAATGGCGGTGCGCGGTACTATAGTCAACTCGAAGGGCGCCAGTTTGACCGCCCACTTGCTGATGCGTCCCGTGCTCTCTTTGTTGGATAGCATAGGACCAAGGGGGTATGCTATCGGTACCTTGATGCGATTAGCTTGGAAGTAATGGCGGAGCTTTCTGGAAGCCATCAACAGAGCGTACGCCAGTTTTTCCATCTCGGAGTATCGCAATTTAGCTCCCTGCAACGCTTCAGATACGAAGTAGACCGGATGTTGTTTTGCGCCTTGTGGTCGCACCAGCACAGCACTTACGGCGAAGGGGCTTGCCGCCAGATACAGCAGGAGCTCCTCACCTTGCTTCGGGCTTTGCAAGGTAGGGACCTCCATGAGTCTTTGTTTCAGTCCATCGAAGGCGAGCTGGCTTTCCTTCGTCCAAGCGAAAACATCGCTGGAGCGTAATGCCTTAAAGACCGGCTGGCTTTGCTCCGCTGACTTCGGCAAGAATCGGTTAAGCGCTGCAAGCCCGCCAACCGTTGTACCTCCTTCAGGTTTCTCGGCGGAGCCATGTCTTGGATGGCTTTTATCTTTTCCGGACTCGCCTCAATGCCTCGCTGGGAAACTAGGAAACCTAGTAGCTTCCCCGCGTCTACTCCGAAGACACATTTTGCCGGGTTGAGCTTTATTTTCTCCGCCATCAGGTTGTCGAAGGTCTCCCGGAGATCGGCGACATGATTCTCCTTCTTCTCGCTTTTGACAATGATATCATCAACGTATGCTTCCACATCTCCCCAGCTGGCTGGCGAAGGTTTTGGCAATGAGTCGTGCGAAGGTAGCGCCTGCGTTTTTGAGGCCGAAAGGCATTCGTATGAAGCAGTACGTGCCGAAAGGAGTGATGAACGCCGTTTTGTCTTTGTCCTCTCTTCGCATGTATACCTGATGATAGCCGGAATAGGCGTCGAGGAAGCTCATTCTTTCCGACCCAGATGTTGAATCAACCAGCTGATCGATGCGAGGTAGGGGGAAGTCATCTTTGGGGCACGCTTTGTTTAGGTCAGTAAAGTCGATGCACATCCTCCAAGCCCCGCTAGCTTTCTTGACCAGGACCACATTAGCCATCCACTCCTTGTGGAGGGCTTCGCGGATAATTCCCGCCCAGAGTAGTTTGGTTACCTCCATTTTCACAGCCACTTGTCTTTCTGCAGCAAGTTTTCGGAGCTTTTGCTTCTTTGGCTTCGCGTCTGGGCTGATGGCGAGGGAGTGTTCGATGGTCTCCCTGCGGACCCCCGGGAGATCTTCGAGTCCCCATGCAAATAGGGCTTCGTACTCTTGAAGGAGTTGCATCAGACATTTTTCCTCGTCGGGAGATAGCATAGCGCCTAGGATCACTGCCTTTTCCCCGCCTGGCAGGAGCAACGCCCGTTTCGTTTCTCCTCGAGGTCGTGGCTTGGGTAGCCACCGGCTACGCAGCTCTGTGACGTTAATCTGAAGTCGGCTTTCGGTGGTATTGACACGCTTAACCTGGGGAGGGTTTTCCATGTCTATCTTCCTCGCGAGGGCCTGGTCTCCTCGCACCGTAACAATTCCATTGGCGGAGGGGATCTTCATACACAGAAAACTGTGATGGACTACAGCTCCCATGGTCGTCAACGAGCTCCGGCCCAGGATGGCATTATACTGGAAAGGCATGTCCACCACGTCGAATGTAACACGGCCTGTGATGCTGGCTTGTGCCGTCGCGAAGGTAACCTCCAATTCCACTTGGCCGATGGTACTGACAGTGCTTCCACCAAAGCCCATCAACGGTACCTCCGATTTCTTTAACCGATCTTGAGGGATCATCATCTGTCGAAAGGCTTCAGCGGACAAAATATCCGCTGCGCTCCCCCCATCTATCAGCACACGGCGTACCTCGCAATCGGCAATGATTGCGGTTACCACCAAAGAGTCTTGATGTGGGAAATGCACGCCCGCAGCATCTTCCTGTGTAAAAATGATCGGCTCAAACTTCAGCGGAGGAGGGGTAATTGGATTGATCTCGACGTGATTGATTTGCCTCGCATAAGCTTTCCTTTGCCTCTTTGATGAAAAGTGTGATGAAGATCCCCCGGCGATGACGTTCATAATGCGGCGGAGATGATTTACCCCTCCCTGAGGGGGATGGCGTTGATGTCCGGCTGGGGGTGCTACGGGTGGCGGAGGTCGCGCCCGGTTTCCCTCCGCTTGGCTTCAAAGCGTCGGTATCCCTCGATCACATTGCTACGGGCTGTATCATGTGTGTTGTTCTCTCCGTGATATTCGCAGAGGTACTGCTTTCGCTCTTGTCCCCCCCTCTTTATCATTTGTGTTCCTTCGTCCCGCCTCTCCTGGCCCGGGATAGGGCTTTGCCTTTGCTGTTCCACTTGTCGATTAGCAACGGTTCGCCGTTCGCTTCGCTCATCAATGTAATGAATCCTCTTTCCTTCGTCTCTTCTGGATGGCTCGGAGTACCGTTCTTTCGTTTTAGTCCTAAGCGAGGGGTCCTTCCCTTGCCTCCTCTTGCGTGGAATCAGCTCTTTATCTTCACATCGGGGCTTGCCCTCCCTGCGGAGATTGTCTTCCTCCGCTCGTGCATACTCTCTCATCTTCGCAAAATGTTCTTCCACAGTGCACACTTCTTTGCGAGCAAGCCTCTCCGCCAACGGTCCCCTTCGAAGTCCAAAACGCGCCGCGTTAATAATGGTGGTATCACTGACTCCTCGGATCTGGCACTTGACCCGATAAAATCGCTGAAAGTAGCTTTTTAGGGTCTCTCCTTCGCACTGTTTGATCGCGAATAGATCACTTTCCTCTTTCATTCCATCAAAGTTGCCCTGGAAGTTGCCTTCCAGTTTAGCGCGGAGTTGCGGCCAGCTTGCGATTGAACTCGGCTCCAGCGAAGAATACTAGGACAAAGCTATCCCTTCCAGCGCCAATAGCAGCCCCTTGGCCTTGATGTCATCATCCCCTCCCGCGGCCTCTACAGCCGTGTCGTAGACGCGGATGAATTCCCTTGGATCCGTCCTGCCGTCATATGGCTTGATGGTGGGAAACTTGAAGCTTCCTGGGGAGGGCTATCTTTTTGCTCGAAGCCGGATTCCGAGAGGGCTCGAATCGTCTTCATCCCTTCGTACTCCCGGGTATGCCGGAGATGACATCTCACGACTTGGACTTTCATTTTGCGATTCGTCGCGCCCCTGATCTTGCTGCTCCTGCAGGCGCTTTACCTCAGCCATGAGTTTCTCGTTGGCCTCCAACAACACTTGCACGTTGGGGTCGAGCATTCCCTGGGTCCTGGTCCCTTCCTCGATGGCTTCTTCGCCCCCATGGACAACCTGGCGGCGAGTCGGATAAGTCGATGTTTCCGCCGCATCCTCCCCCGGTGTCGAGACCACCCGGCCCGCAGCTGGGGGCCGCCGTTTTGGGGCACGCTTGCGTGTCGCCGTCGGAGTTGGTGGAGGTGGTGCTCCCAACATCCCCCTTGTCTCTACCGGGGCCGGTGGCCGATTCTCACCGCCCAAGAGTTGGGGTTGATCATAGGGTTGGCTCCTCGCGGATCGCCTTGATCCTTCTGCTCCCGCCGTTGCTGCAGCTTCCTTGGACGCCGTTGCCGTTCCCTTCTTCGGTGGCATGGCTACAGAAGACTTGCCCTTTTGGCTTATCGGAGAGCAATAGCTTCACCCAGCTATCAGCTCCCCACGGACGGCGCCAGTGTGGCGAAACGAATCCGCCTCGGTTCATTTTAGTTTCCTCTTTCTTTTTTTTATGTAATATCGCACCACACCTGAGGTCCTCTTCTTTTTTTTCTTTTATAGTATAGAGGAGGGGACATGCATGCAATGGTCGGCTCCTTTCTGACCGTCTCTGTCATCGGGTTCCAGGCTTTTTCTATGGTCTGTCAACCCTTCGTTTCCACCTGTCCCTAACCAAGGGCTAGATAGGCCTTACGTGTCGTTCTTTGTTCTTGCTTTACATTTTTGCCCTTTTGTTTTATTCTTACCCCATGGGCTTCAATGGGATGTCGTGTGCCTCATGGCCTTAGACTCTCCTGACTACCTCAGGAGTTTCCCTGTGGCTCTGGCAAGGTGTCAGATCTGAGCGGGCCCTATCCTGGTAATTTTTATGGGGGATAGAGGAGGTAGGCTTCCTCGGCCGATCTCCTCCGTTATTCTTCTTGTTGCTTCGAGCTCGCTGCTTCGATCCAGGTGGAAGCGTGGACCTCGTTTTCCCCGCCGAAGGGGGTGGGTTTGTTGGGCCCACGACAACTGTTATCAGGGACGAGTGGTTTTTGCTTCGCTTGTTACAAAGAAGGTAGGGATTGTGAACATGTTACTTCGATCCAAACGGAGGTGTGAGCCTTTTGCTTCGCCGGCCAGAGAGGGTGGGTTCATTGGGCCCACAACAGTAACAGCTCAAACCAATTAAGGGCGAAAAGGGGTAATATATTTTGTTTTTAAACCAGGTCAAAAATGTGATGCTTTCAGGTGATGAGGTCATCTTATCATGAGTTTGAAATCTACACCCAGCCCTGACCAGTTTACTGAAAGCATTTGAACATTGGAACCGACTTCTGATTGGAAAGAAAAAAGAAGACAGATAAGACAGTTTTGATCCGATTCTAGGGATAAAGTGGCTGAATTCCGGCTGCTAGGACTTATATGACTGATTTAGAAGTAAAACTACTTGGATTTTTGGAGATCTCGGCTATGAACCCTAACCAATCTAGCTCCTGTTTTTTGAATTCTAATTATCTGAAATTAAAATTTTAAAATAAAATAGGACACTAGTGTATATAATGCTTTCTTCCCCTAGTAGCAAAATGTAAGGTTTCTTTAATGATCCAGTACATCTTAAAATTGTGCTCACGGTTCATAACATGACAGAACAAGTGTGACTTCTCAATATGTTGTTTTCGTGAATAGGATTAAAGAAAACAAGAGCAAAGAGCAGGATAACATGAATCGAAAATCATCTCAACAGGTTCTTCCGCAACTAAAGGTCGCGTCCATGAATACTGTTCCTTAGAGGTACTTCTGAATGTTATCATTCTCTCCTATTATATGAAAAGTGTGATCTTGCTTCATTGCTTAGTATATTTACATTCAGCAATACTGCTGAAATAGATACAGTCCATTGCCATCTAATACATAATAAGTACATAAGAAAAGAAAACGATTCCTTACTATTGCATGCTGGTAATTCTCGGGCATTTACATCTGAAATTGTGCTTTGTTGTACATAAAGTTTATCTTGTTTCTATTAGGTTCGATGACAGGAAAGCTCCTTCCCTCCGACATGGTGAACCTGGAAACACAAGGCAGCAGCAGATATCTTCAAAGCAAATTCCTACAAAGCAGTTGTTCCATTACCAGCTGCAATCCTCCGATCATCAACACTGCAATGAAGTGCTTCCACAGGAGGGTTCAGCAAGAAATTCCAGGCCAAAGTTTATTGACCATCAAGCTCCTTCCCTCCAACATGGTGAACCAGGGAACACAAGGCAGCAACAGATATCTTCAAAACCGACACCTACAAAGTAAACGTTCAAGTACCCGCAGCAACACCCCAATCATCACCTCCGCCATGAATTGCTTCCGCAGGAGGGTACAACAAGAACGTCAAAGCAAGTGGTCATCGATCGTCAGGCCCCTACCCTCCAAGAAGGATCAGGGAACACAAGGCAGCAGCAGAAATCTTCAAAACTAACTCCTACACAGCAAATGTTCAAAAACCCGCCACAGCCCCCCCAAAATCAACACCACAATGAAGTGCTTCCGCAAGAGGGTGCGAAGAGAACTTACAGAGTAGAGTTCATTGATCATCAAAATGACACTTACCATGACACATAATACAATGAATCAGCATTTCAGCATCGCGGGATGTTCACTCAGCATGCAAAGACACACCAGCATGGTTCCAATGGTCATCAACATGTTCGCACTGATCACCAAATGCATCAACCCCTCAGGCCAAGAAACCAGGATTTCCATTCAAGAGACCGAATTTATGGCGAGGATTACCATGATCATGGGCAAATGACTCAAGACCAGTATCATCCTGAAGAAAGACAGCATCAGGATCACTATGGCGGCAGGCAAATGACTCATGACCGTTATCATCCCCAACAGAACCATCATCAGAATTATAATGATGGCAGGGGAATGAATCAAAACCAGTATCATCCCCAACAGAACAATCATCAGAATTACCATGATAGCAGGACAATGAGCGGAAACCAGTATCATCCCCAACAAAACTATTATCACAATTACCATGATCACGGGCAAATGAACCGAAACCAGTATTCCCAGCTGTTTCCACGACTGCAGCCGTGCCGTTACTATCAACAAGGGTGGTGGTGCCCCTATGGGGAAAACTGCAAGTTTTCCCATGACAACTAAGAGAGTTAACTGAGGTAGCAAGTTTTTGTGCAGTCAACTTCATAAAATTTGAAGGGACACTTGATAATTGAGAGGTAAAAACTATTATGTGCCCCTTTGGTCAGTCAACTTGGACTGGCAAGTAAAACTACAGGTAGCTACAGCCTGTTTGTTTCTTTTGGTTTGTCGAGCTCTTGTATCAGCTGTTCGGGTGCATATTGGACAGTCATACGACATTCTTACATATCAGATTCATGAATGTCAAATATATTTTCAGGCTTGGTTCAAGATTATGGTTTATGAATAGATTTTGCAACGAAAACCTCTGTCATATTTGGAAGAAAATATTTTTAAAATATGGGACCAGCAGGAAAGTTGTTGAAAATAATGTTTGATTGTCTTAAAGAGTCTGTTTGTGGCTGTGTTATGCGGTGCTTTTTTAAAAAAAAACTGCTGTGAAAAGGCATTTGTGAAAAATCTAGAAGTCTATTTAGCCATATCCAATGGCTGTTCATCTCACATTTCCACTCATCTATTTGTTATCGGAACACAATATTATCTTGGTTTAGAAAAAAAACACTTGCCAAAACAGCGGAGTATCTGAAAGTGTAAAAGTGGGTCTACTTGATGAGCTTATCGTAATTCACCACAATGCCAACATTACCTTACTGGGATGAAATGTTTATGATATCGGTAATGCTTACAGTCATACGTTCGGTCTGGACAATTTCTGTCAAACGTTGCATCCAACATTATCCCACAGAGAATCCTATGACTGCGACTTTTCATCTACATGTTCGTCTCACCAGCCGGACCCGAACGAATCATTTTGCTAGTCTTCCTCTCAGCGGGGTTAACAGTTTTACACTGAACTTCGAATTCTTAACGGTAGCAAAATTTTGCGAAAATCGATCAAAATTCGGCAAAAATCGAGCGATTTGAAAGTTAAACACCGGTCAAAATCAGCTCGAAAAAATTTGGAAATTCTCGAAATTCGATCAAAATTATCGAAATTCGAGCGAAATTCTCGAAATTCGACCAGTTTGGACGGAAAATTTTGGACCGAATGGAAAAATGCAAGAAAAAATGCAGAAAAATTGTGGAAAATTATAATAGCACAATATGAAAGAATATAAAATTTTTTGGCATGACTTTTGCTATATTTTAGACAATATCACGTTGCAACAATATATCAACAATAATAACATTTCATTTCAACACTGTTCACAACTCAATTCAACAAATCCACATTTCAATACCATGGCATATTACATTTCAAATCAATATTTCTCACCAAAAATGAATGTTCACACTTGGTGTAGCATCGTTATTCTTCCATTGTCGCACTCTGTGGACATGAGCGCTAATCCTCGAGTAGCTAGCAACCCCGTCTTGTATTCATACCAACTTTGTCATGTCCATGAACTAATCGTTTCCCACTGTTGGTACAACGTGGTATAAAATTCCGGATTCCAGTACTATTTTTTTATTTTTCAATGTTGTATAATCGGTTATGGTGCAAAAACGTCTAAATTTTTTGATTTTTCAACCAATTTTCATCCTAGAGGTTACAAAACTATTAATACTTATTTTAGAGAGTTTTTGGTTAAATTTTTTCAAAATTTTGAAATTATTTGAATTTGCTTGGTTTACCGCTCGGTATTTATTTTCGGTAGGGCTCGAAATCTTCGAAAATCGTGAATTTCGAGCGAAATTCGTCGAAAATGTTAACCTTGCCTACTACTCCGAGTCCATCTAAAATGTTGGCATTAGTATGTCAAGTTGTTGCGGTGGTTATTTCTGAATGTCGCATCCTTGTCCAAAATGTTGGGATTGACCTAGTGGTTTTAATTTTTGTTGCAGCAACATTTCAGTTTTGTTGCAACAAATTCTTGTATTTATTGCCACAATAGATCTCATGTGTTGCACAATTTTCAGATTGCATTTGTGCTTGTTGAATCAGAGTGGGAATATTGTTGCAAACAGGGAACTATTTGTTGTGATTCAGGAATTTTTGTTGTGTTAAATCAAGAATACTACCGTCCGAATCTTCCTTCTCCTCCGCCAATTTAGAACTTTGGCGAGCTAGTGACGGTCAGAGATCACCACCAAAGACGATCTCCTCTCCCTCTCTATGTCTCCAAGGCCTTGGAAGCAGGTGACAACCATAGTGTCCCAAGCTCCAACGCCAATTGCTGGTCCGAGGTCGCTGTTGCTTGTGCTTGAGGAAGATCATCCACCCCAACCCCAAATGGGCTGAAGTCTAACACAAGTCTGATCCAAGTCCAAATTTTTGTTTCTTTGATCCAATCTAGTTCAAATCTAAAACCAATAAGCCTAGGTCCAATCCAGTCCCAAATAAAGGCTTGGATCTTGATCCAAGCTATTTACATTTAAAACATTCATGTAGATGTGATCAGAATTAACACATAATACATGCAACAAAATGATCTAGTAGAAAAACGTAAGGTCCAAGCCTGTCTAATCTAGTCTAGATTTAGTCCAAATAACCATGGATCCAAAATAAATCCATTCCATTTGCAGTTTTGAACTGGCTTAATACAAAAGTCTAAATCGGTCCAAGTCCATTGTCACCCCTACCCCAGCCCCCCTCCCCCTGATCTCTCCATCCATCCCTAGAGACGAGGAACTCGCCGGTGACGACGTAGGCAACGGTGGAGGAGTTGACGAGGCTGTACCGGGAGCTCCCGTAGTGGCCGGGCGTGGGGGAGGTGGGGGCGGTGGCTGTGGTGCTATACTCGATGGAAACGAAGGATGCCACCCACCTAGCCGGGGTGGAGGCCGTGGCCCCGCTAGAGGGCGGCGTCCTGGAAGAGATCATGGACGTGTTGCGGGAGGCGCGGCGCAATGTCGTGTCCATGATTTGCTGAAGCGATGGAGGCCGCGCTCGTGATGGAGGTGGAGAAGCGGTTGTAGGTGTTCAATGATTTGCTTGAGCAGGCGCCATGGGTGCTGGTGCCGTGCCATGAGGTGTTGGAAATACGCACAATATTTGAACTTCACATTTTATTACGAGGCAAATTGACAAAAGATTGAGATGTATAAATCAGCAGATAACACATTATACTCTAAAATATACTCAATAATTGAAAATAGTATAGTCAATAGGTCCTACAAACGATTTATAGTTGGGCGTGATGTAAATACGGTCGTGCAAGTAATCGACGTCAAGTAAGAAGCCGAGTGGTCATGCATATGTACTGCCTAGAAACCTTGTTGATGCTCTATGCAGGTGATGTATGTGGCAATAGTTCAAAGATATTGCTCACCCTCTTTTTCGGTACTCAACACCATAATATCCAGAGAGGAGAAAGAAGAATGAAGGATAAATTCGGTGTGTTTTGGCCTAGATGTCTCTAGAACATTATATGGGTACGAGGCAATTATTTACTAGTAGTAGACAACATTATCTCAATTAAACCGAATTGAAATAACATTTAAACATAATGTAGAGATAGATAAATGCATGATTCAACAAAATAAAAAGTGGATCAAATATGCCAGGAGACGATCTACGACACAACACGGTCGCTAATCGCAAGTCACAAGCCAAGCGATTTTCACGTGTATGCGCATGCTTGTGTTTAGCAAAAGTCCACCTCATACCATTCTTATGCCTTGTGTCACACTATTTTAAGGAGTGACAAGGACCTCACTTTATAACTTATCTCCTCTCCACTTGGCTAGACAATAGGATACTACACCCTACATACTTTAGAATTAATTTTTAAAAGAAATGGGTCTCAACTCACTGACCGATTTTCAACATGAGGATCCAACGACGGTATGTGAAAGGGATGATTGACACACCGCCGGAGCCGTCGCCGCCATCCATGGCAGAGATCTGACGTCGTGCTGCAACACCGATGGCCTCCGTGACAAGATGGTCGACCTGTGTGAGATCCTCGTGCACCTGCCGGTGCAGTCTGGGTGTGTTTGGTTACCTGTACCATCCTAACTTTTTTCGTATGAGTCATCCAGGCCTGACTGAGTGGATGCAAGTTAAGTTGTTTGGTTGCTTGTTTGTGCATCTCACAGGCCTGCATTAGAGAGAAGTCTAATTTCTATGTTTTCTCCATCCTGTATGAGTGGGTGCAATTGCATCCACCTGACCAGGATAAACAGGAAACCAAACATGTGTCTAACAGAAACAGTTGCATCCACTCATGTGATTCATACACCATGCACGCAACCAAACACACCCTCTCTGATCAATCGATGCAGCGTCGTCTGCAAGTCGTGCCGCCGCCTCACCTAGCTAGTCGTCACCTTCGACCCATCCTTCCTCCTCGACCACCACTGTCGCCAACCCGCGTTCCCGCTCATCAACTTCTGATGTGGCAACAGCGACTGCATCGGTGCGAGCGACCTCCAGGCCGCCCGGCTCCGCCCCGTCATCCGACCAATATACCTGGCCCTTCGGCTACAACGTCAACGCCTCCTGCGACGGCCTCCTCCGTCCTCTCCTCCCTGGCCGATTCTACATCAACGGCTAGCTAGCCTGGCCACGAACTAACCAGTGGGCTACCATCCCGCAGCGCAGCTTCTCGGCGTGGACTTCTTGGGGCTGTACCCACACCACTCCTCCGCGGAGTACCTGACGGCACAAGCCCAGGCAAACAACCTAACTAGATCCCTAGACACACACCTCAAGCAGCGAGATCCAAACTACCTGGACAACAACCTCGTACGTGCATACCCCCTGAGGCGTGTTGACGTTAGCTAAAAACTCTAGCTAATTCTTGATTATTTTTCTAACAATCTCTCTATGACTTGGCCGCCCAAGGTTCCTTAGAGCATCTCCAGCAGAGTCCCTAACTCAGCCCCTAAACCTTAAAATAGGGAGTGTCTAGCAGGGCCCTAACTCAAGCCCCTAAAATTAGGAGGTCCCTAAATTTGCCTCCTCAGCCTCAATTCCTAGAGAGCCCCAACTCAAGCCCCTAAAATTAGGAGGCTTCTAAATTTGCCTCCTCAGCCCCAATTTCCAAGGACACGAGTACATCCCCTATTATTGAAAACAGAGAAATACATGAGAGGCTTCGAGATGATCTTATTGAGCATTTGTGGGCAATTCACAGCGCTTCGTAGTTTGATTCATTGTTCGGAGTTTCTATTTATCTATTTATCATGTTTTGAAAATTTTAAATTTAAATTTGAAATATCATGTTTTTAAATTGTAAATGTTAATATGCTTATGTTTTATGTATTACAAATATTTTTGATTGAATTTTAGTGGTGTCAAATGAAGATTATACATAGCGGATATGTTAAAATAGGAGAAAAAGTAAAATAGAGGCTGAGATTTAAGGGCTATTGCTGAACTTGTGCTCTGAAAACAGAGCCTCAAAAAATAGGAGGAGTCCCTAAATCCAAAATAGAAATCCTGTTTTAAGGGTCCTTGCTGAAGATGCTCTGTGAACTTGACTCTCGCCAGTGCCTTGGTGAGTGTCTCCACGTTAATTGATTGTTTTGTGCAAACATGTTCCATAGCAATCACCTCCTCCTTGATGCATTCTCGAAAGAAGTGAAATCATCAATATGCTTACTCCTTCCATGAAAGACAGGTCGCAGACTTGTTATCAACATATATAAAGGATGATTGGTTCTAGATGGTGCCAGTTACTTCACTTAGCAAGCTCCTCAACCATATTGCTTAACAAGCTGCTTCCATCGCCACCATGAACTCAGCTTCACAAGTGAAAGTTCAAACTCTATTAATTTGATTTTGGTGATAATGACAAATCTAATATTTAGACTAATTCTTTTGGCAATCATAATATTAATCAATCTCTATTATTAATTAATGACAAAACCTTTTTACGAGGCTAACTCTTTTGTTGAGCTTAATTCTTATTAGTCCCATTTGAATGAAAAGATGAAAAATATCAAATGTATGCATTCGAATTCATATTATCATATCTTGTTGCATGCTTTAGATTTAAAATGCATGTTATTAATGATAAATCCAAATTTGAGACTAACTGTTTTATTGAGTATGTTTTTTATTAGTCTCATCTCATTGAAAATTGAAATTCTCAAAGGTATGCATCCAATGCAGCTTCATTATTTCTAGATGCATTCTTTACATCCAAGTTAAATGGTGAACTCCACCATAGTTTTAACCTTAAGATGCGCATTGTATTTCAAAATCCATATATACATGAATGCACACATTTAAGGGGAGTTCATGCATTATCTTGAAGTTTCAATAGTATTGATCCCTTTCATCTTGACCAAAATAACTAAGGATCTTTACTTTTAAACAAATCCTTGAGTATATAAAACTTGGGTAGTTGTAATATATGCATGATAAATTAAATATAGGATAAACTCTAAAGCAATCTCAAATTGGAATATACGCATAGTGGTTCCAACTCAAATATATGTATGTACACATTTAAATGAAGTTTACTCTATATTTAATAGTACTCAATGGTATTGATCCCTTTCCATCACTCTACATATTAAGGATCATTACCTTGGAACTAATCTCATGAGTATATGAAACTTGTGTAGTTAAAATATAATCATAACAATTTAAATTCAATATAAATTGTGTTCCGTTGTTATTCAATCATCAAAGAACTAGATCATTGGATCTAGGCTCTCCATCATGTGTTGATGGTGTGCTTTGTTGATTAAGGACAATCGAAAGTGCTTGATTATATGAAGCTTTTGTAGCACTAGTATACTCAAGATCAATTTAATTTAATCAATCTTGATTTTGGTTGCCGTCAATCATCAAAGGAGTAGATCAAGGGATCTAGGGCAACCATTATGTGTTAATGGTGTGCGTTTGTAACACCCCGGCATCTAGTATGCCCGAATGCTACCAAACATAGACTAAACAACATCTAAATACCACAAATTAAAGTAAATCATAGCAAAGGAGTAAATGCTAAAACTGAAAATTTTCGGCAGCATCTCCTTTGTTTTTCCATGAATTGGAGCAACAACAATATGATCACAGGATATAGCATAAAGAATGACATCTAAATCATCAATAACGAGGATTCTAGCAACAGTATAAGTCTAGAATAATGAATTCAACCATCTCATGAGCTAAACGAAGCAAATGAGGGAAACAAGCACACAATTTAACCATGCACCAAGTTTCATGGCACTATTCTTATTATCATGACTCAAGCTGATAAATTTGCCTAAATGTGTGGAGCTACGTGAAGATGTGTAGCTAATGCCCCTTCCCACATGCCGGTGTCATGGTATCTAAAACAACATAAAACACAAGCGTGAGTTCGTCACTCAGCAAGTATATTGCAATGCTCAACATCATGTACAAGCCATAATTTCATATACCACATCATTCTCATGTCTCCATATCATTGTACTCATTTCATCATCATCATCATGTATGCAATGCGATGCAATGCAAATGCTCATATCTCCTCGAAGCACATACCGGTATTGCCGAGTGCACACCCGTCGGCGTGCACCCACTTCCCCTTCCATCCCGTAGATGGAGGGTGCCTACTCTTACTGACTCGCTCCCATGCACACACGTGGATGGGACTACAAGGTAGGTCTTTCGTGTTCACTACGTGTAACACCCCAATTTTTGCTTTTCATGAAATTAAATATTATTTTGCACTTTTGTAAATTTTTGGAATTTTCTGGAATTTATTTGGAATTAATTTGAATTTATCCCATATTAAAATAATTAAAGAAATTAAATTTTCAAATAAAGTTTTGTTGGAAATATTTTATTTGAGTCCCAAATGCCCTAAAATATTTTCTAGAATTTTTCTGAAATTTTTCTGAGTATTTTGCTATTTTTCTTGAATTAAATGAATTTCTGGAAATTATTTTAAATATTAAATCGCTGGAAAATGCGAATCGGTTTGTACTGTTCATCCGACCGAGCCCGAGTCGGACTCGAGTCCGACTCCGACCCGAACCCGACCGCGCCTGTGGTTGAGCCGAACCCACTTGGCCGAAACCCTACGCGCGTGACCGTTGGATCAAGATCCAACGGCCACGATTGAGCCACGTCGCCGGACCCGAGCCCGACCGAGCCAGCCAGCTCACCGAATCGGACCCGAGTCCAAACCCACGCGACTGTTGGATCGAGATCCAACGGCTCACGTTGAGCCACGTCACCTAATCCGTGTCGCCGCCGGACTCCGCCGCCGCCCGTGCGTGGGACTTCGTTTTCCGCGCGTATCACGGACGTCGAGGGCCTATTTAATGCGCCACCACCCGTGTCGGGACCGCCACTTCTTTGCGCACCCGTAGCCCTAACTCACCTCGCCTGAGCCGCCGTGGTGGCGTCGCTAGAGCTCGCCGGAGTAAGGAGAAGGAGCCACCGCGGTTTTCGTCGAATTCCGCCGCCGTCCGCCGTCGCCGTCGACCCCAGATCGGACTCCCCGCATCGAGGCGCACCCGTGGGTAGACTTCACGTCGCCGGAGCGCGCCCGAAACGCCGTCGGCTTGGTCGCTGCCCTCGCTCCGGCCAGCGCGCGCCACGACCATCGCCGGACCTCAAAGCTTCTCGGCCGTCGGATCTCCATCGACGGCTAGGATCGCGCCACGCCGCTCACGGTGAGATCCGTTCCAAACCCCAGATCCAATCCCGACCGTTGGATCTAGATCCAACGGTCCAGATTAAACGCGTTCACCCGAAACGCGTGAGTCCAGATCCAATCTGGGCCGTTGATTTTCAAATCAACGGCCGAGATCGCGCCACGTGGCTGGAAGCTTGACCGCCGCGATCGGGCCGGTCGGCCGTAGCGTGAGCGTGTCTCTGACACGCGGGGCCCGCTTGTCAGAGGGCCCACCTGTCAGCCACGCCATGCGCGCGTGAACCCCAGCCGCTGACAAGGTGGGCCCACATGTCAGTGACCGCACCGTGACGTCACCCATGATGTCACCAGTGGGTCCCACTCGCCGCCAGTGGCCGAGTCCCCGCCGATGTCGCGAATGACGTCACCCTGCGGTCCCACTGTCGCCACACGTGAGCCGTGGACCGGGTCCACGGTGGACCCGAGCCGAGCCGTGGGCTGAGCCCGTGGTCCGGCTGACGTCAGCCGCCCAATCAGAGGCTGCCACGTGTCATGCTGACGCAATAAATGAATTTCCAAAAAAGAAAATGATTTATTAATTCGAATAATTGATTTCAGAATTTGTTTCAAACTTCAAACGCTTATAACTTTTGCGTTTTAACTTCAAACGCTTCTAAATTTGTATAAAATTGAGATCTACCTAATGATGAATTTTATTTAATTTTTGGACTAAAGTTTTTCTCTGTAATATTATTTAATTGATTAATTAAACTTTAAATGATTGTAACTTTTGCAGTTTAACTCCGAATTTGACGATTCCAGTTTCTAAAAATTTATAAAATTATGCTCTCTCTGTTTGTGAACTTTATTTGGATGTTTGGACACTTTTTGTCTACTGTTTATTTATTTATTGCTATTTGCACGCTTTACGAGTAGACGTTGAAGTGCCTGAAGGCTTCGAAGGAGAAGTGTTGACCTAAGAGCCAGCTCAGGACCAAGAGCAAGTACTTTTTGAAGGCAAGTTGTGCTTTGACCATGTTGATCCCAATTGGAAACCTATTTTGATTCAATTTATTGCATGCTAGTTTAATTAGAAAATACTTTGTTTAAAGTATGGGAAATTAGATAAATGCCAAATTGCTGTATGACACCTTGGTTAATTAAATATGTGCCATGATCCCTTGTCACCCTAGTTGTGGATTACTAGTTGGACATTATTAAATTGCCAACATGGGAATTTAGATCGTTGTAATATATTGCTTAGACCTGCTACGTGCTCATGACACGATTTTGGACAATCAAAATGTTAATATTGACTTAATGATATATTGAATCTGTTTTGGAAAGGCATCATGTGTTGTGTTGTTGACGGCACGTGGTGCATGGTAATCAACTGGGGTTTGATAAATAGTTTTGACCAGGGCATGTGGCAAGAATGATCGGGTGGGCCAGTTGTGGCACCGGGAACGTTGTGTTGGTTCTTCGGGTAGTCTTGCCCTGGTCACCCTAAGGACTTAACCTTGCAAGCCTTTGAACTGAGTCAATCTTGCAACCACATGTCTGTAATGGGACAGACCTAGTTGATTAAGTTGCTAATAACATACCTGTGGGACCTCTGGGTGTCAACTACACCCTTTGTGTACGTTGTACGGGGGAGCGTACCGGGGCTGCGGCCAGGTATCCATCTAACGGTGGATTGGCCTAAACTTCGCCTTCGCTAAGGGAAGGGTTAGTGTGCAATCACCGGGGAGGACCACTTGTGCTGTTAGAAGTTTCCGAAAGACTTTGTTACGGAAACTCGCCTTTGTGGTGTTTGACTGTATCTTGTGGGTAAAGTGCATAACCTCTGCAGAGTGTAAAATCTATTCGAATAGCCGTGTCCGCGGTATTGGACATTGCTCGGAGATTACAGTTAAGGGTTAGATTTTCTTGAAAACAACTTGGACTTGGAAAAAGGGTTTGGTTTAATAATGATGATTGATGGAAATGTGGATTAGGAATGGAAAAGATGTTTATTAAACTCCTGGAAAAGTTATTGATCTTATATTTGTTCTACTGCTTTCGAATCTACTTATGATACTTGTTAAATGTCAAGCATCGCAAATAAACCTTGAGCTATTCCTTTGTATCAAGCCATGCATATAGTATATTAGTTGCATTCTCAGGCATGACTTGCCGAGTACCAAGTACTCACCCTTGCCGCAATACAACACCGCTTGAAGAGGAGACTACACCACTTTGGAGGAGGAGCTCCAAGAGGAACCGCCTACTTAGGGAGCGAGCCCGCCGGGCCTGCCTGTGGTATACTGGATGGCGCCACGATGTTATCTTATTTTTCCGCTGCTATTATTTCTCTCTTATTAAGTTTCGCCCTGCGTGGCGTATATTTGTAACTTGACCTTAAGGTCAAGCAACCAGTTTGATTATCTATTTAAAGTACTTTATTAGTATCGAGTGGTATGATTGTGATATTTACCAATGTTGAGACTGTGTGCACTAGCGCGTTCCTGGACTAGTGCTGAATACACAGAGGGTCCGGATTTGCAAATTCGGGTCCCGACACTACGTGTGAACACAGAGGCCCGCATCAACATGGGACGCCTCTTCCTTTATGAATGCACATATGACATAAACATGTAAAGGTTGGCATAAACATTTAATACCACGCAATCATGATCAATATGAAATCATGTTCATCATGTCATAGGCAAACATCAATCTTAGCATCATATCATAAATCAATTTGCATCTACTCAAGTCTAACAACATTCACAACGATACCCATTCCAATACACTTGCCTTAACCTCGGGCGACGGATTGGCGGGATGAGGAGGGCACTCCCGGGGTCACACCACCTGCACATAGATGCCACACAATCACAACGCGCCCACAAAATAGTACGCCATTGCCCATCTACCCCGATATCGCAAACTACTCCTGAAAACGAAAAACAGAGAATCTGTCCCCCCCGGGACAGCAGATTTCAAACTATCATAACTTTATATCTAGGACTCCGAATCGATTAAATGAGTACATCCTCGCATAGCTTAGGAACTTTCCTAACTTTTTTTAAGTATATGGAAAAGCTGATTCGGACTCTAAAGTGGTTTAATATACAGAATACCGTGATCTGTTCTAATCTCGTCACAGATTTGAATACGCTCGGTAAATCGAGCATAACTTTCAAACGGCTGGGCGGAATTTGACGTTCTTTATGTCCACTGAAAGGTATTGGAGTTAACTACAACTTTATCAACAGGTGGCCGACCAAATTCCAACTCTAAGATCACGAAAACTCAAACCCTAGGTCGACTGCACAATCTGCCCGAAGCAGAGAACGTGGCAAACTCTAGTTTTCATCTAATCTACCCAATCACAGCACCATTACATGATCTAAAAGCATCCAAATACCATCTAGCACATCCCCTAGACCAACCCCAAGGATTCCCCATGCCATACCTTCGCCTGACGAACGATGAACGCCGAAGTCCTTCCTCCCGGGCTCCCCGATCGTTCTCCTCGCGCCGGAACCGCCGGATCTCCTCGTCACGGGGCCTTACGATGGAGAGATCAATGGGATGGCGAGTTGGGGATCTCCTCTAGGGCAGCAAGGGGGGATAGGGGAGGGGAGAGGTGGTGGCGCCATGGGGGAAGATGGAGAGGAAGGGGAAGGGTGGAGGCGCATGGGGGGGCTAGGGGGTGGCGGCTAGGGTTGAAAAAGGGAGTGGGGGGCGCACCAAGGGGTGGGGGCCAGATTTGGCTGCCCAAAAGTCCCCCCTTGGGCCCAAACCCTTCCACCAGAGGCCCAACTCAGCCCCCAAGGCCCAAAGTCCCCCGGAGAGGCCCAAACGCCCGAAAACGGCCCAAAAACACGCTATAAACGGCATAACGTAAAGTTTTAACCTCCATTTTCACATTTTATAAAGTTTTGACCTTCCGTAGTGTCACAGCGTTGATGATTGGGACAACCGTGTTTATTGGACTAACAATTTTCATAGAGTTGTAAAATAGGTTAAGTCAAATTTTGATGAAGACTTTGGATGACATCATGTTTTGATGGTCATCAAGTCAAGACTCGGGATGGGGGATGTCATCATAGATTGATGAGCATAAGGGAAGGATCCCAAAGCGAAGAGGGGAGTTCATCATGTGTTGATGAACAAAGACAAAGACCAATACTTGGAGAGAGGATGATTGTCTTCATTGAAAGCTCTAAGTGGTTGCGTGCGGCAAAAGTATAACTAGCATAAGGCTAAGGATGTGTTCCTAATCTTTTACTGGTCTTGGTGTTTGGTTGGGAGACCTGGTTACTAGTGTAGGTTGCCGTACTATTAAGATGGGTCAAGTCATATAGCTTGAGTCGTATCATGTGTTGATGGCTCAATCCCACTTGCACTAGCTCATCTACTGATTTGGTTTTTGCATGAAGCAAGTATTTACAAATGTGTTTTGCAAATAGTTGTAGCTCATGCTTGCAATTTTATTGATGTGTTCTTTGCATGGATCTTTGATTTGCAAATGTATTTTAAAAATGGGAAAAACTCATTCTTGATGTTGTTTTGCAAAATATATTGTGCAAAATGTTGAAATTCATGCAAGTGCTCTCCTTAGCAAGTGACTAGAGTTTGCAAATATGTTTTGCAAATTGCTAGAGATCATGTGTTGATCATCACATGTCTATATTTGAGTTCATGCGTGTTCTTTGTGCTTTTACTTGTATGATTTGTTATTTACAAATGTGTTTTGCAAATAATTAAGCTGATGTTTATGAATTTGGTTTTCAAGCATGTTACTTTGATTTGCAAATTATTTTGATCATGAATTGATCATCACATAGCTCAATATTTAATCTTGATAACTCTTGCTAGCTTGTAGTCACGCACTTGATAAAGTCTATGTGAGGGATTTCAAGAAAATTATATTTTATACTTAGTGGCTAATTTGCAGTTTTTGTGATTTTTGAAAATTTCTATGGTTGTTTAAATCTTGAAAAAATGTGAAAATTGTATCCCCCTTGATAAGCTTTCCATGTAGTCCAAGATCACATAAATCAGACTTTGAAGTAAAACGTTATGACCGTTTTAATTGCTAAATCAATGATGCTAACGCCCCTACATAGACGGTAGTACTGCCCGTACATAGGTAGTAGCACTGCCCAGTGGCAGTACAACTCCAAAAGGCGATAGTTATTTTCTAGAGAGGTGTTTTTGGGTTAAAATAACTGGTGCTACTGATTGTACATAACAATACCACGGGGTAACTGTAGCAATGGTTAGTTTTGGTGCGTTTAATGCACGAAACTAACTATTGAGCCTGGGGTCGGTTGCTACCGGTCCTAGTTAGGCGGTAGCATTGGATTTTGCATGATTTTTGCTCCCAAACGGCTAGTTTTTTTAGGGGCTTTACAAGAGGCCGGATGGGGAAGGTTTTGCTGCTATTCTAGCACCATTGGAGGTATTGTTGTGAGAGTAAAACCTCAAGAGCTCATAAAACCATATTTGAGTGATTTTGAGAAGCATTTGAGCTAGAGATTTTTGTTTGGTGACTTTTGTTGTTTCATTTGCACTCTCTTGAGCTAGTGTGAGCCCCTCCACTACATTGTCCATGTGTTGCACTTTGTGAGCAAGGAGATAAGCCTCTAGTTGCATGTATTGTATCTTGAGGAGGATTGAGTATACTTGTGCATGTGTTGCACTTGGTGAGGTTCAAGTGAGAGGTTTGATCTATTACTTTTGGTGTTTGCCGACACCTAGATAGTGTGAAGGCATCATTGCTCGGTGACCTTCTCAAAAAAGCTTTTGAGAAGGCCCAGCAAGTTGTGAAGGTTGGAGCTTGCCTACTCGGAGGGGGAAAGAGCTACCGCTAGTGGAATTGATGTGTTGGCTTAATTCCTGGAGCCGATCCAAGTCGTTTGAGCTTACCTCAACGTGCATTAGGGGAGACCAGTAAGTCTCCAAACACCATTGTAAAAATATTTGTGTCAACTCTTGGTTTGCTTTCTATCGCATATTTACATTTAAGCAATTTACATTCATAATATTAAATTGATTGCTTGTTTATTTAGGATTGCAAACTTAATCCAGACTTAGATTGTTGGTGCACATAGTAAGCCTAGAGGATTTATGCTTTAAATGAACAAAACCGATTTGATTTACTCTTCTGCATTTAAACTAGATTTTGGCCAAAGTAATTTTAAGAGGAAATTTTAAAACCACCTATTCACCCCCTCTAGTCGCCATCCTCAATCTTATGCCAAGTTATGAGGCTCCCATTGAGGTAGAAAACCATCCCGCTTGTACTCTTCATGTCATCGACATCACCGGCTAAGTCACCATCACTAAAGCCAGTTATCTTTTCATGTCCTTCTCCTCGAGTATACACCAAACCACAATCAATTGTGCCCCTTATGTACCTCAAAATTTATTTGACTGTTTGTTGGTGTACAGTTGTAGGTTTTTACATGTATCTACTCACCATCCCAGCTTAATAAGAAAAATCAGGTCGGGTGTGATTTAAATACCTCAAACTCCTGATGAGGTGTCGGTACTCTACTGGGTTCACATGCTCGCCATCTTCATCTTTTCCTATCTTCAATTTTGGTTCCATAGGATATATATTTGCTGGGGTTACAATCTCCCATTTCGAACTGCTACAGGATCTTCTTGGCGTAGGCAGTATGCTTTAATATAGTTCCATCTTCTCTTTGCTCTACCTCAATGCCAAGGTAGTATGACAAGAGTCTGAGATCACTCATCTCAAACTCCCTCATCATTTGCCCCTTGAAGCGCTGGATCTCGTTTGCACCTATGCCGGTTACAATTAAGTCAACAACATAGACACCAATGACCAATACCTCAGCTCCACTTGTGCTCATATAGACTGCATGTTCTTGAGGGAATTTCTTAAACCCTAGACCCTCTAAGCTTCTGTCAAGACCGGTATTCCAAGCCCTCAGAGATTGATGCAGTCCATACAACGCCTTTGAGAGCTTGTATAACTTGTGCTCTTGCTTCTTCATGATGAATCCCTCCAGCAATGAGACATAAACCTCCTCCTGAAGTTCACCATTCAGGAACATGTAACACCCCAAAATTTTGCTTTTATTCAATTTATGGAGTTATTTGAATTTTTTGGAATTTATTTGGATTTAATTTGAATTAAACCCTTTCTTGAATTATTTAAATATTTAAAATTTTCAAATAAAGTTTTGTTGTAAATATTTTATTTAGTTCAAAATGTCTCAAAGTATTTTCCAGAATTTTTCTAAGCCTTTTACTATTTTTCTCAAATTAAATGGATTTCTGGAATTATTTTTAAATAATAAAAGGAAATTGGAAATCCTGGAAAACCCTAACGGGTCTGGACTCGTTGGATCGGACCCGTTAGCCCGCAACCCGACCCGTGCTGCCGACGCAAACCCTAGGATGCGAACCGTTGGATCGCGATCCAACGGTTGCCGTGCGTCCGCGTTGCGCGTTCGTGTGGACCGTTGGATCACTCGCGCGTGGAGGGCTATGATCGCGCCACGTCAGCTCTCCGTGTCACCGCCGGACTACGCTGCCGCCGCCAACTGCCTCCGTGGAATCCGGGCCGGGCACGACAGCCTAGGTGCTATAAATAGCTCCCCGAGGACCGTCGTCTCGACCTTTACGCCCTACCCTAGCTTTCCGCGTTCGAGCCGCCACCATTGGTCAGCAATTTCTCGTTGTAGTTCACGAGCGCCACCGCGGATTTCCTTCTTCCCCATTTGCGTCGAGCAGTTCTCCGCCGTTGCTAGCCCGGATCTGGAGTCGTCGTGACTGGGCACGTCAAGTGTAACACCCCGGCATTTAATATACCTGAATGCTACCAAACATAGTCTAAACAACATCTAAATACCATAAACTAAGATAAATTACAGCAAAGGAGTAAATGCTAAAAACCAAAATTTCGGCAGCATCTCCTTTGTTTTAACATGAATTGAAGCAAGAGTAATAACAAGGCAAGTTATATCATAGCATAAGACATCTAAAACATCAATAACAATGAGTAAAGCATCACTTATGTCTAAAATAAGGAATTCAACCATTCCAACAAATATAACCAACCAAACGATGAACTCAAGCCCATACACCAAGATTCATGGCACTAATCATTATTATCATGGCTCCCACTGATTAAACTGTATAATAATGTGAAGCTACGTGTAGATGTGTAGCTAATGCCCTTTTTCCCGCATGCCGGTTTCATGGTACCTAAGAAAAACAACATAAACACAAGCGTGAGTTCATCACTCAGCAAGTATATTGCAAAGGAACAAGAATATACATTATAATACCTTCATCACCACTTTTCACATACAACATCATACACATCTCATATTCATAGCGTAAGCATATCATTAACATCATCATATATCATCATCATATAACATCCTCATATAATGCAATGCAATGCAATGCGATGCACATATCTCCTGGAAACTCATACCGGTATGGTTGAGTACACACCCGTCGGTGTGCACCCTTTCCCCCCTTCCATCCCGAAGATAGAGGGTGCCTACTCCTCACTTCCCCACACCGCGGTGGATGGAATCACGATGTAGGACTTACTCATTGGCTCTCCGGAATAGTCATAACTTTCTCACCGACCTTCCCCGGACTAGTTATGACTTTCTCACCGCCCGGGCCATATATCATGCCATGTATGCAAACATGCCAACATCATAAATCACTTGTACATTAACACATGGCTTCATAGCATAGTAAGCATACTCATCATATCATTGGCAATCATTAAAGCATGTCATGTGAACATATCATATATTAAATTTCAATCACAACCGATCAAGCAAACGATAACCCGCTGCCCATTCCAATACACTTGACTCAACCACGGCGACGGATTGGCGAGAAGTAGAAGGCACTCCCGGGGTCACACCACCTGCACATAGGGACCACACACTCACAATAATGTCCACAAAACAGTAAGCAAACCCTCTTCTACCCCGACATCGCAAACTACTCGCTAAACCCAAAAACAAAGGTTCTGTCCCGTCGGGACAGCAGCCTTCCAAAAGGCCCAACTTGAGTTCTAAGACTCCAAATCAATTAAATGAGTACATCCTCGCGTAGCTTAGGAAATTTCCTAACTTTTTCTAAGTATATGGAAAGACTGATTCGGGCTCTAAAGTGGTTTAATCTACAGAATACCGTGATCTGTTCCAATCACGTCACAGATTTTAATACGTTCGGTAAAACAAGCATAACTTTCAAACGGCTGAGCGAAATTTAACATTCTTTATACCCACGAAAATATATTGAAATTACCTACAACTTCTTCAACAGACGTACGACCAAATTTCGAATCTAAATTTAGGAAAACCCAAACCCTAGGTCGACTGCTCATGCTGCCCGAAACAGAGAACGTGGCAACTTCTAGATCTAATCTAATCTACTCAATTCCAGCACCACCAATTGATCTAAAAACATGATAATCACCCTTAGAACAGATGCTAGACCAACCCCAAGGATTCCCATGGCCATACCTTCGCCTGACGCACGAAAACCCAATAGATCTCCTCCCGGTTCGCGCGATCTCCTTCCTCGCTCCAATCCCGTCGGATCTCCTTGTCACGGAGCGCTCCAACGGATGGATCTTCGAGGTGTTGAGGTGGAGAACTCCCCTAGGGGCAGCAAGGGAGGTGGAGAGGTGGTGGTGCAAGGGGAAGGGGAGATGGTGGCGCATGGCAAGGGGCAAGGGGGCGGCGGCTATGGAAGGGGGAGGAGGAGGAGGTGGGGCGCATGGGGAGGTGTTGGGGGCGCCCTAGGGTTGGGTGGTTGCCCCCTCCTCCCCACATGGGCCAAGAAGCCCCCACCTCAGGCCCAAAAAGATCCCCCCAAGGCCCAAGTTTCCCCGGAAAGGCCCAAATGACCGAAAACGGCCCGGAAAAGCGCTATAAAGTCGTACCGAAAAGCCAAAAAATATATATAATGTCATATTTTATATCGTTATGACCTTCCGTAGTGTCACATCAAGACCCACACTTCACCTCGTAGGGAGACGCCCTAGCCGCCGTTCCAGTGGTCATCTTCCTCAACTTCGTTCACCTGCGCCGCCGCGTCTCCATTGGAACCTCGCGCTCGACCTCCACCATCCGATCTAGATCCCATGGCCCAGGTTGGTCCATGTTGACATCTCATAGTCCCAGTTGGATTAGATCTGAACAATTAGATCTAGATTGAACGAACTAGATTTAGCCACGTAGATCGGTAGTTGCATGGGATTAGATCCATTATTGGCCGTCGGATCCAGCATGAACGGTTTAGATTGAATCGAGCGTCACAGTTTGGATCCACTCTTAGCCACACAATCCGAATCGCACGGTCCAGATGCACCCACGCGTCTCACACCGGGTCATGCCATGTAGTGCATCTTTTCGCGCAGGTTAGATCTAATCTGGACCGTAGGTTTTGATTTCAACGGTTTAGATTGATTTGGATACTCATAGTTAGATCTAGTATCAACCGTCTGATCGAATTTGAACGGACCAGATTAAACGCGTAGTTCCACTGTGGTGGGGTAGATTTGATCGTGGCTGTCGATTTTGGAATCAACGGACGAGATCGCGCCACGTGCGACCAATCGCGTCTTGCCACGTCACACGGGAAAACAAGCGTCGCCGAGCTGCGCCAGTCGCCGCTGACGTCAGCCACAGGGCCGCATGTCAGTGGCCGCGCCTGCACGCGTGTGACGTTAGCGATGATGTCATTGGTGGGGTCCGCGTGTCAGCCGAGTCGACCGTGCCGTGCTGACGTCAGCATGATGTCATCACGGGTGTGACCCACATGTCAGCGACACGTGGTCCGGTGGACTGAGTCCACTGTGGACCGGGCCGAACCGTGGACCAGGTCCATGGACCGGCTGACGCAAGCATGACGCAATAAATCGATTTTCCTTTAGAAAAATAATTCGGCCGAAATTCATTTTCGGTGCTAACGCAATGATGACATCATAATTCCGATTTTTCAATAGAAAAATAAATGAAATAATACAGTTTATTCTTTTTAATTGATTTTCAAACTTCAAACGGCTATAACTTTTACGTTTTAACTCCAATTGAAGTAATTCCTATTTCTAAATTTTAAATAATTTCAACTATATTTGAAAAAGTTATAAATTTTCTTGCTTTGTAGTACTAATTGGTTTGTATATAGTTAGTACAATCGGTTCCTTTAGGGAACCGACACAAATAGCTACACATCCCAATCGGCTCCTTTAGGGAACTGACACAGATAGCATGTGTGCAATCACAATCGATTCCTTTAGGGAACCGACACAGATATCTGGGCCCTCATCACAATCAATTCCTTTATAAAACCGACATAGATAGCTGGGCCCTCATCATAATCGGTTTCTTTAGGGATCCGACATAGATGGTTAGGCCCTCATAACAATCGGTTGCTTTAGTGAACGGACACATAGATATCGCAATAGGTTCCTTTAGGGTGTGTTTGGTTCATGGGATGAGGTTGAGTGGGATGGGATGGTCCTGTACCATTTGGTTCCATTATTTTGGGTGAATGAGATGGTTCAGCATCTAGAGGGAATATTCCTCAAATTTGTATCACTTGATCCAGGATGGGATGGTTCCATTCAAGCAACCAAATGCATAATTGATTTTTTTTCTTGAATCATCTCATACATGTACCACTTAGTACAGGCAACCAAACGCACCCTTAAGGAACCGATGTAGATAGCTAAACATCGATCACTATCAGTTTCTTTAGGGAACCGATGGTGATATTCCTAACCTCTTTATCACCCAACACTCCTAACCCTAGCTCACTTAGTCCTCATTGCCCCCACCCCACTCACTCTTTTCCCCACGCCACACCCTGCCCCCTCACCTTCACCCCTTGCCCGATGCCGACCTAGCTGCATCCCTGCCATTGCCCCGTACGCTGGCCCCCCGATGCTGACCCCCCTGGCCGTCGCCCCCTGTACTGGCCCCTCGACGCTGACCTGCCCCCCCCGAAGCCGCCCCTTTCCTACCGTCCGCCATCACCCACTGCCCCCCGACGTCGACCTTGTCGTCCCTTGCCCACTCCCTGACGCCGATCCCGCCGCCCTTGTCCTAGCCCCTCACAGTCACCCTCAACTTTATGGGAATGGTAAAATCCTATACTTTCAATATTGTTCTAACTATTTTCCTGCTTCATTTTGAAAAAAGGTCCAAGTCAAAGGAACAAAGAATCAAAGAAAGTGATTCTACTTCGTTCTTTAGAAAATCAAGATACACGTAGTTCTTTCCCTATAATGATCTTACGAAACAGTGGCGTAGCCAGGATTTTAGGTTTGGTTGGGCCGATGTTTAGAAAACTATAGAACTTACATAACAACATATAATGATATAAATATAGAATGTATGCAAAATCAAATAAGCAAAAATACGAAGATAATTATAAACTTTGAGAATAGTTTAGAGAATATTACCATACTACTACTACTTCTTCTTTTTGGGTTTACGCCTTGACATTCGGGAAAGAACAAAAATAATGTGGGGCTCGGTTCTTGTAATGATGATTCGGTACTCACCGCTAAGCGTCGGATCGAATTAACGCAACCCGTCAGTAAACCAATCACTAATTACAAACTGTACCCGGATTGAGGCCAATCAATCGGCACGACACACTCGTCGCGTGGTCATATGCCAAATGATTGATTTCAACCCGAGCTTCCCCGAGATATGTGCCCAGTGCTAGTTCCCTGGATCAGTAGCCTAACACCCACATATTTCCACGGTAAGTCGCATCAAAACATTTACATTAACAAAATGGTTACAGTAGTACAAGTCTGTTTACATCGAGATAGTAATACAAGAAAGAAATTCTGCCAAAAGGCTACAAGAGCTAAAGAGAGACTTAGAGTACAGCAACGGCAACAGAGTGCCTTCCCAAAACCAAAGGCAGTAGCTGAGTTGCGACCAAGAGAAAACCTAAACTACAGCTGCAAAACCCGACGATCTCTTAATCGAAGCGATCCTCGCCTAGCTCGCCTTCTTCTCACTTGACTCCGTCTTCTGAGCTTGGTAATCAGTTTTAAAGCAAACGGTGAGTACACGTATGTACTCGCAAGACTTTAGTGTTTGCAAGTATAATAAGTATGCAGGTTAATCAATGAAAAATGTTGCTAATCCAGTTCAGAGTTGCATAAAGCTAAATTTATTTGCAATAGAATAATAGATTTCAGAAGATGCTCAATTTACAAAAGCAATTGATGAAGAATGTAATTTAATACATAATTGTATAATTCATTCAGTATCCACATTCAATTTCCTCCAATTTATCAAACACCACCAACACATGGCATCAAGAATCACCACCTGCACAATTGAATATCCAACATACCATCGTATGGCATCAAGAATCACCACCAGCACAATTGAATTACCAATCCAATCAGTCTCTGAGTCCAACGACTCAGCATTTTGCATGTTACAACCCAACATTTAAAAGATCTACCGGTTAAAAAATATTTTCCAAAACGAAACAAAAAATACTATACTTGACAATAATTATCCAAGCTGCTCGTGACCGTGAGCACAGCTAATCGATTAGATTTATTCTCTGCAGAGATTGTACACTTTACCCACATGACACACTCTAGCAATCATGTCAACCATGCCACGCGATACGAAACGTACCCGTTTTGCTAGACTGTGACGAAACTGTTCCACTTGCGAGTTTCTAGTCTTGCGTCAGCCCCGGTGAAGTGCACCCCTTGCTATGGCGGGTGATCAGCCCCACACACAAAACAATTACAACTTTGTGATGGTTTACGATTACCGTCCATCGCCTCACAACCCATAGCAAGGCCCTCACCGTTGTAACGGTACCGTATTGGGACGGTATACTCCAACACCTGTGCGAGGTGAGGGAGACCCTTAGATAGCACCAGCACATCGGTGACTGTCCAACTACTTCGACCTACCACGGCGCAAGACCAGTCACTCACTCCTGTACTACGTTCAGGTCATCCCATACTAACACATGTGGTTGTACGATTTGACTCAGTTAACAACATCAAGTTCGGTCCTTAGGGTTGCACAGATGAGACCTCCTCCCGTCCGTCCGGCATAAAACCACCTTCCACCTTTTTCCTTTTTCTCTTTTTACCAACATAGCTTTTTCCACCAAAACCACCATTTCAAAATCCTAATTAAGTTTCCAAAAGAATTTGATTGACTATGTCCACCGAACAACAATCAATTGTACTAACGCTGGGCTAAGCGTATGCAATTATTAGACATATAACCCAATTGACACGTAATACGGTGTCTACCATTATCCTAGGGATTTACAAGGATCACTACGTAACTGATAATCGAGGAAAACCATTCAATCCAGGTTTAACTACCAATGCCCACAATTTATCATTTGTACCAATTCTAAAGCATGCATAACAGTTTTGGCAATTCAAATTAAATTTGCAAATATGGGATCAATATGGTCAAAGGAGATGCTTGCCTGTTTGCTTTGTACTGATTACACTACGCGATCGAGATCCGCGCAGGCGCCCACCACCGCGTCAACGTCTACGCGAACGAGCGACAACAAAACGACAAGAAAACGATCAAACTCGGAACAAACAGGGCGAACAAGAATCAAATAAGACCACTAAGAAGCAAGGACAACAACTAAACCAATCGGAGAAACAACAGAGAAAAGGGACTAAAGAAGACCTAATTCGGCCAGTGAAGTAGGCAGTACCGGCGGTACAACCCCGGTAGTGCCGCCCTCAAGCCCGGCAGTACCAGCCACGGGGCCCGGTAGTGCCGGCGGTCGACGACCCAAAAGGGCGCTCTCTGGAAAAAAGGTACCGGCGATAAACACGCGGTAGTACCGGCCAGGGAGGGCGGTAGTGCCGGATTTCCAGAGACCAAAGGAGAAGCTCACTGGAAATTAGCTGCTGGCGTTGTGGTTACGGTAGTGCCGCTCGGGCGGCAGTACCGGCCCCATAACGTCGGTAGTGCCGGCCTTAGGGAGAAATTAGGGTTTCGCAAAATGGGATTTTGCGCAAACGGATTCGAAACTTCACGACGATCGCATGGTTTGGCTCCTAGTGATGCCAGGGACCCATCCATGCAGGTCTCACCAAGTTTCGAGTTCATTTAACCTAATTTCCACTTTTTCGAACTCGATAACCCTAATTACCATTAGAATTCGACTTTCGATCCAAATCAAGTCCAAACTTGATTCTTTTCACGAGGGTCGACTTCTAACGACATCAGATATATTCTAGAGTCATATCCTCGGCTTTTGGAGCTAGGGTTCAAGGAAAACTCCAAAACTCGAGAATTTGACTCGGCTAGCGAACAAATCCGATAAACTCCGAATCAGGGTTTTCAACTAGATCTTTTTCCAGAACTAGAACCATTAGGGCACTAAGAACTAATACGAGTCACTCTCAGAATTTTTGGAGCTTCGAAACTCGAAGATTCTCCAAAAAGCTCGACGGTGCACTTTTTGCAAATCGAATCGAAATGAAGGATTTGCGTCTAACGTATTAATTCTTTTTGCACGTAAGGGTTCCACAGGGCCTAACTCGCACTCAAAAACTCTTCGCACGACGATCAAACCATCCGAACTCAAAACCCTCAATTGGAACTAAATTCGATTCCAGATCCGGATTGAGTTCAAACTCAAATCTTTTCGCGGGAATCGAACTCAGACAACGTCAGATATACTCGAAGGTCAATTTCTTGACTTTCTGGAGTTCGGGTTCAAAGGAACTCCAAAAATTCGGGAAAATGACTTTTGGGCGAATAAATCCAATAGAGAACCGATTAGGGTTTTCAGATCAAATCGTCCACGCTAACTTATTCTACTGAGCTAACCTAGGTCTAGCAACAAAGAAACACGTCGATGCACTTCTAGGGTTAGGGTTTCAAGACTAAACCAAAAGAGAAACTAATAGAGAAGAGAGGGGGACTTAGGGTTTAGCTCAAAACCTCGGGGATCAAACTGGAACTCGATTCCTTCGGTCTTGAGGCTGCTCCAGGGCTTGAGGAAGATCCTCCACGTCTCGTGGCTTGTCCTCTTGCTGCTCCTTGAGCTCCACATGCACCAGAGAGGAGGAGGGAGAGAGAGAACCGAAGGGAGAGAGAGAAATGGAGAAGGAGAGGGAGGGAGAGAGCTCCTGAGGGGGAGAGAACGAGTGAGGGAGTGAGGAGAGTGAGGGGCAAGCCGTCTGGGGCTTTAGAGGAGAGGAAGGATCGAGAAGAGAGCTGAGGTGGCCGGGCAACGGGCAGCGACGGCCGCTCCAACCCCTGCCCGCACGACTCGGCCGGCAGTACCATTCCTACCGAGCGGTAGTGCCGCCCGACCGGTAGTACCGGCCCTGACTGGCGATACTGCCGCTCCTGCAGCAAAACTCCGAGTTACTTCGCAAACTTCTCTCCAATCTTTGGGTTTAACCTCGGGAAACTTAAGGGAAGAATTTCGGGACCTCAAAGGAAGGTTTAGGACTTAGGTTCCTACGGATTTTGGAAGATTTCGACCGGCTTCAAACTCAAAGTTTCGAAACAAAATCAGTCGAAACTACTCGAACAACGAAACACCGATGCAACCAAAAGCAACTAAGGGCCAAATTAAGATCCAATAGCACTCAACACACAAACAAGCACACAATTAGCTTAATTAAGCTTAGTTAATCCTAATTAATCTTAATTACAAATTCCAGGATGTTACAAATAATTTTTTATATATTTTCAACCTAATTACCTAACCCTAACCAACAATTTTAGAAGTGGGATTGGCTGATTCCTGATTGGAATCTTGGATGATGCATGACCGTCACGCATACCTGGAGGCTGGAGCAGCTTGATTGCTTGACGTAGCTGCTAGCTGGAGTGCTGGACGCGACAATGACCTGACCTGGGTCCTAGGGTGTGTTGCGACTTGCGATCGCCAACCGGCCGGCCGTCGATCCGTATGGGGAGTCCAGGAGACGAGCTCACGCACGAGTAAACGAGTAGTCAGGCGCGCCGTGCTGCCCGTGCATCCCGTGCGTGTGATTTTTGCTCAGATCGAACATCGTACAAGTAGTGGGGGGCCTGAAGGCCTGGGGGGTATGTTTGGGCCGGCAAAATGTTAGTTGGGCCACGGCACAACGGGTACAACCTGTAGCTCTGCCCCTGTTACGAAACAATGGCTAGTTTATGAGATGATATATCCTTGATGAGCTACCAAAGATGATGATGATCAAGATTTGGTCCAATTATTGGAACATATGTATGCCAGAACCCAGAGGAGTGGAATGGTTAAATTATTGTTCAAATATTGACATAGTGCATTGGTGTTGGTGTACCCTTGATGTTATGCAATCAACTCTGAGTTGTTTCCTATTTGAAATCTTGAACTCTAGCTTTCCCATACAGTACTATGCCTATTAATATTTGTGTCTAGATGGTCATACCTTAATTTATATAGTGCATGCTAGCCATAGAAAGGTGTTTCCGATGACCCCAAATCCTTAAAGATTATCTTGTTATGTAGGCTCATTTTATTCTTGTCAGGATGTATGGATGTATGTGTGCAACCAAATGTAGGCTCAAACAATTTATACTATTTGTTGTCAATGCAGATTTGAAGGTTTATAAATCTGCATTGTGGTTGCTCAATCGACCCTAATAGGCACAAATCCTTCATTCTTATCCTAGTTTAGTGTTGTCATTGCTACTCAGGTGAATGCTTTCGTCTATTCTAAGGATAAATTGTGAGATCAGTAATTAGTTTTCATCTACTCCTATATCAGACCATGATGTTTTCTTATTTGTGGCTGCCTATCCAAAGAACAGTTCCACACGTCATCTGGTATTGTAGATGGAACTAGTTTGGTTCATTTATTGTTAAATGGTTATGGATCTCATCAAAAAAATACTATAATATCAATATATTTAAATATAATGACAATGGGTAAAGACACTTTTTTCATTTGCTGGAAAGTACACTACTACAGTCAACAATTAATGGCATACATATTCAAGAATAGGGCTTTGATTACATAGAAAAGATTGGCTCCATACAACTAAAACAATTATCAAACTCTATATAACGTTGTAAACATAGATTTTATGATATGCTATCTTTTTGAATATGTCAATTTTGCTATCTTTGTTGTCTTATTATCGCATTTTCTACAATAATTTATACTTTACATGTCATTATTGTTCCTATAATATGATCAATATTAGAGTTTAGATTGTGAAACCTATGTGTCTCCCTTTCAAGGGTGCTTATTTATAAATATGCTAAAATGGCATATTTATAAGCAAGCAGTCTTGAATTGTCCATGTTTTTTTGACAAGTCGAGGATATGTGGTTCAGGCAAGTTCTTGAGCTATTGTACAACTCTAGAGAAAGTTTCGACAGCATCTCCTTGGTGTTCTCTGAATACACATTTTCTTGACATGTTGTCAAGATGTGTATTTGGAGAACAGCAGGGAGATACTGTTGAAATTTGCACTAAAGTTGTACAACAGATTAGGAACTTGCCCGAACCGCATATCCTCGAATGGGATTAGGACTTAACCTAATTAGAGATTAGAAGTCATTGTTGGTACATACTTAGTTGGTCAATAGATAGACGTTTCTTTAAGATCAGCCATTAATCTGTTAGCTAGTATAATTATATGGTATGAATTATCCATTAATCTGTTAACTCGACATAATAGCTATGAATTGCTTATTCTCATTGAAATATATGGCCATGTCAGATATATATGAATTGTTTTCTCTCATTATGTTTAGGTTTGACACACACACACACACACACACACACACACATATATATATATATATATATATATATGGAAAATGGTTCCATACTCCTGGGAGTATGTACTCCCACTCTCAATATACTGTTTAAATGATGTTATTATACTTCTTTATCATTTTGAGTATACTCTAATACTAATTATAAAATACTACAAAGTGAATTGCACGAAAAATTTCAACAAAATCCACTATTTATAGCATAATTTGTTTATATACTCTTTTTACATATGAAAAAGGGTACATAGCAAAAAATAAATAACTCCGATGAATTTTTTTCATTCATACCGTATTGAAGTATCTTAGAATTATTATTGGAGTATACTGAAAGTGATAAAGGAGTATAATACATTCGTTTAAGTGGTATATTGAAGGTGGGAGTACGTACTCCCAAGAGTACGGAAAAGGCTTCCTATATATATATATATATGTATATATATATATATGTATATATATATATATATATGTATATATATATTCAAAATATCGAAAAGAGAGAGCACCAGCTCAACACCAGAAAGAACAGAAGGTGCTGCTGAGCCACCGAGTAAGGTGAGAAAGGCCCGATGACCGAATAAAGGGGCCATAGGGAGAACCCCGCAGGTTCTTCACTTTGATACCACGGGGGTTTGCATGGGTCCTGGCAAGTATAAGGAGTGCAACTCCTCTTTTCTTAGCCAATTGGTGAGGGAGAGAGTGCCGATCACAGTTAAGAATTGGAGGAAGGAAGTCAATGCCAAGCAGAAGAACTAGCTATGGGACGACGTTAATGTAAAATGGATTATACCAGTGGAAGATGAAATTAATGCAAGACGGTATGCCTTACAGATAATAGGTGTCTTTGAGGCACTTCAGGGTTCTTATGTGTGCTGAGTACGTGCTGAAAGGTTGTACTCCCTTCCAAAGGTATCTGTTTGTGACTCCTGAGGTTTGGGAGGAGCAGGGTTCAAAATCTCGCCGAAATCCCACGAAATTTTGGATTTCGGACCCCCCTGAGTTCCATAATCTCGGTGAAACAAAAAAAACCTAAAAAAATTTAAAAGTGCTACAATAAACTATAATTTCGGTGAAATTTCAGGTAATTTGACCAAGATCTCGATTTTTTTTACCAAAATTTGATCGGATTTGACCGGATTCGATTCTTCACATTGTTTTCCATGTGGGACAGTCGGTAGATCATGCAAACAATAATGATGTATCATTTGTTAATCTTTCAAACAATTCTTTTAGTGGCTCACTACCTTCAGACATTGGTGGTTTGAGTGTATTGCTCATGCTGATGGACTTGTCGAGTTCAATGTCTCCTACAATAATTTCCTGACGAATTACTTGTTCTTTCTCTTTCTTTAGTATTTACACTGCCCTGGGGCTAGCTAGCCTAGAAGGCTAGAACCATTCAAACCTGCCACTTCATGTTCAAACTTCAAAGGTACAGAAGTCGGCTGGAACTGTCCAAATTAGGGAGCTTAACAGGACTTTTGTTATTTTTAATAATTGATATATTTTTGAGGAGGTGCACTGGCAATGTGAGGCACCTGACTTCATTCAAGAAATCCTGCATGATGATTGTATTCCTGCTCAAAGTTGATGGAAAAGCTTCCTTCATTCTAGAAAAAAAAATGTTGGTGGTAACTATATTTTCATGTATAAAAAATATTGCACTTGACAAGAAAAGTGATGGAACACTTGCCATTTTTCTTGTGTTGTTTTACTATGTGATATTCTTTATAAATGTATCAAAGATGAGTGTATATCATGAAAATTTTATTTCATGGAAGGGACCTGTTATAGATCCTTCTTAACTTACTCCCTCCGGTTAAAAATGTATCTCGTTTCAGAAATTGCAGTCCTTAAACCTTTGGCTGTTAATTTATGTTATGTATATTACCAAAAGCTTATAGAGTTATAATTTTATGTAAGTATTTTGGCAGCTAAGCAATTGGTATCAATTTCATGTGTCCAATCTAAATAGTTATAGTGGTCAAAGTTGGGAAATTTGTTTGCATGTGTGCTACGGTGATATACATTTGTAAACAGATGAATTAACTAATATATAGTTGTCACTCAAGGCTTTGATGTAATCTATGTGTAAATTATATATAGTATTTGAATTCTTTCAAGTAGTGATCCCTATTCCTATCCCCAATCCCCATGAAATTTTTAAAAATTCTTTAAGATTGATCATCCTCTAAATATTTTATGGCAACATTAGTGATACATTAGGACCATCCACAAAAATTTTCAAAATTTTCTAACTTGGTTTGTACCATTTTTTATTTGGTTGAAATTTATCAGTTAGTCTTCAGTAGCACTGTTCAAATTTTTAAAAATTCCTCGAGTGATCATCATCTAAACATTTTATGAGAATATTATGGATGTGTTAGGACCATAAAAAAATTCAAAATTTTCTAACGTGGTTTGCACTATTTTTCATTCAGTTGAAATTTGTCGGTCAGCATTTTATCAGGACAGTAGCACTGTCAGATTTTTTAAAAATTTCTTAAGATTGATCATCATCTAAATTTTTTATGATAACATTATTAATATGTCAGGAACATCCAACAAAAAATTCAAAATTTTTTGATGCTGTTTGAACTATTTTTCATTTAGTTGAATTTTACCGAGATTTCGGCAATTTCGGACAAAATTTCATTCGGATTCTAATTTTGTTTTTTGAATTTCATTCGGATTTCGTTTGAAATACTGAGATTTCACCGAAATTTCGGATTGTGATGCATGCCGAGATGAAACCCTAAACGAAAATTCAAACCTTGGGGAGGAGTTCACAAGGATGAAGAGTATGCTCGAGACGGAGGAGCTGAGAAGAAGACACATGCACACCACCTTGGTTCCGGCGGCTATCTAGAGAAAAAAGCATACTCTATTTGAGAACTGATTGTGATGAGGGGGTCATCACAATCGGTTCTGACCTAGAACCGATTGTGATGACCATATTATCACTATCATGCGAAAACCAATCACTATGATAAATCGTCTTTATCACTATCTAAAGATTTTCTATCGCCACTAAAATTGATTGTGATGATTAAAAAAACAAATTATAATCATACATCTATTACACATGGAAGAATTGCCGGCCTCTCAGGTCGGCCACGTCGTGTGCCTTGCCAATTTGCAAAAATATCCTTCCGCTTTCTCTAAATTACGGATAGGTCCTTATAAATTACAAAAAAGTCCTTTGCGATTATTTGTGACAGCAAGAAAAACATTCCAAATAACGTTTAAGTCATTCCAAATAACGTTTAAGTCCCTTAGTTCGTTGCTTTACAAAAAAAAACTCCCGTTAAATACAAATCGCGAACAAGCCCTTTTCTAATTTTTCAGGGTAGCGGTCAGGTCCAAAAAAATAACAAATAGGTCCCTGTCCCTTATGTCCAGATCCTTTCTCCATTTTTCCTGGAATTTTTTTTTCGTCAACAGAAATATGTGTACAACTCTATCTCTAGACTTTTTTTCCCAACTCGATCTCTAATGTTTTTTGAAACAAGTATTATTATTCGGTGAACGCATAGAGTGTTAAACTTGACCAAAAAAAGGTTATCATCTCTAATATTTTTTTGGGAACATGTATTATTACCCGGTTAACACATAGAGTGTTAGACTTAGTGAAAGGAGATTGATCGGGTAATAATAGATTGTTAACCAAATTCGTCAAAAGAAAGGTGTATAGAACTCCATCTTTCTATTTTTTTAACTCAATTTCTAATATTTTTTAGAATATTAGAGTTGTATCTCTATAGTTATTGTAACATCCTCAGTTTTGCTGTGGGAGCTCCGGTCATTGTAACAGTGATTCGGGTACTCACTATTGCGTCGGACTGGAATTAACGCAACCCGTTAGTAAACCAATCACTAATTACAAACCGTACCCGGATTGAGGCCAATCAATCGGCACGACACACTCGTCGCGTGGTCATATGCCAAATGATTGATTTCAACCCAAGCTTCCCCGAGATATGTGCCCAGTGCTAGTTCCCTGGATCAGTAGCCTAGCACCCACATATTTCCACGGTAAGTCGAATCAAAACATTTACATTAACAAAATGGTTACAATAATATAGGTATGTTTACATCGAGATAGTAATACAAGAAAGAAATTATGCCAAAAGGCTACAAGAGCTAAAGAGAGACTTAGAGTACAGCAACGGCAGCAGAGTGCCTTCCCAAACCCAAAGGCAGTAGCTGAGTTGCGACCGAGAGAAAACCTAAACTACAGCTGCAAAACCCGACGATCTCTAAATCGAAGCGATCCTTGCCTAGCTCGCCTTCTTCTCACTTTACTCCGTCTTCTGAGCTTGGTAATCAGTTTTAAAACAAATGGTGAGTACACGTATGTACTCGCAAGACTTTAGTGTTTGCAAGTATAATAAGTATGCAGGTTAATCAATGAAAAAGGCTGCTAATCCAGTTCAGAGTTGCATAATGCTAAATTTATTTGCAATAGAATAATAGATTTTAGAAGATGCTCAATTTACAAAAGCAATTGATGAAGAATGTAATTCAATACATAATTGTATAATTCATTCAGTATCCACATTCAATTTCCTCCAATTTATCCAACACCACCATCACATGGCATCAAGAATCACCACCAGCACAATCGAATATCCAACATACCATCGTATGGCATCAAGAATAACCACCAGCACAATCGAATATCCAACATTCCATCGTATGGCATTGTAACACCCCAAAATTTTGCTTTCTTAAATTCTTGTGTGATTTGGCACTTTGGTGAATTTTTGGAATTTTCTGGAAGTTATTTGGATTTATTTGGAATTTATTTGAATTTATTCCATTTTGAAATAATTAAAGAATTTAACTTTGCAAATAAAATTTTGTTGGAAATATTTTATTTGAGTCCAAAATGATCCAAAATATTTTCCAGAATTTTTCTGGAATTTTTCTGAGTCTTTTGCTATTTTTAATGAATTAAATGAATTACTGAAAATTATTTTAAATATTAAATCGCTGGAAAATCAATCGGGTCGAGTACTGTTCATCCGACCGAGTCGGAACCCGAGTCGGACTCGAGTCCGACCCGAGCCAGTCGACTCGACCAAACCCACTCCTAACCCCAATCGATCCCGACCGTTGGATCGGGATCCAACGGTCCGGATTGGACCGCACCGGTTCGAGCCCGAGTCCGGTCGGACCCGTTCGCGCGTGAGCAATCGTAGCCGCTCATCGCGACACGTGGACGGTTCCCAGCCATCGTCTCCGTTCCGAATCCAAGCCGGAGAGCTCCGCCGTGACCGAGCGGGACACGGTTAGGGTTCCGATTTGCGCGCACGTCGAGGCCGTATTTAAGGCGTGGACCCGTCCCCAAGAATCGTCGTTTGACGCCGCACCTTTTGCCCCAAGCCACACCGCCCGAGCCGCCGTCTTTGCTGAGGAATTGCTCGCCGTAGTAGGGTTAGGGCTTCGCTTCGGGTTCGTGCGCACGCCGCCGCCGTCAAGCCGTCTCCGCCGTGTTGGAGCCCGGATCTGGAACCGCACGAGCAAGGCGCATCGGACCGCACCATCCACCTCGCCGGAGACCCTCGGAAACGCCGCACGGAAGGTCGCCGTCCTCGTCTCCGGTAGCCCGAGCCCCGCCGCGCCGCCATCACCAGTGCGAAGCTTCTGGACCGTCCGATCCCGATCGAACGGCAGCGGTGAGTCACGTGCTTCCAAACCCGATTAGATCTGGACCGTTGGATCAAGATCCAACGGCCCACGATCACCACGTGCCGTAGCAGCGTTAACGTAGGGTTAGATCTGGACCGTCCGATCTAGATCGAACGGCCTACGATCACCGTGTAGTTTTCAACGTGTTAACCCTGGATCTAATCGTGGCCGTTGATTTTCAAATCAACGGACACGATCGTGCCACGTGTACCCTGGCCGCGTCGCACGCTGCAGCGACGCGTGTCTCGACGCAGGGCCCGCGTGTCGGGCCGGGACAGAACCGCACCATGACATCATCGCTGACGTCACGGTGGGGCCTGCTTGTCAGTAGCGTCGTTGAGCGTGGTGACGTCAGTGCTGACGTCATCCAAGGGGTCCCACCTGTCAGCGACCCGAGCCATGGACCGAGTCCACCGTGGACCGAGCCAAGCCGTGGACTGAGCCCATGAGCCGGCTGACGTCAGCCAACCAATCAGAGGCTGACACGTGTCCAGGCTGACACAATAATTAATTTCCGAAAAAGAAAATGATTTATTAATTCGAAATAATGATTTCAGATTTTGATTCAAACTTCAAACGCTTATAACTTTTGCGTTTCAACTCCGATTTGAGTGATTCAAATTTCTAAATTTGTATAAAATTGAGATCTACCTAATTATGAATTTTATTTAATTTTTGGACTAAAGTTTTCCTCTGTAATATTATTTAATTGATTATTTAAACTTCGAAATGTTATAACTTTTGCATTTAAACTCCAAATTTGACGATTCCAGTTTCTAAAAATTCATAAAATTATGTTCTCTCTGTTTATGGATTTTATTTGGATGTTTGGACACTTTTTGCCTATTATTTATTCGTGTATTGCTATTTGCACGCTTTACGAGTAGACGTTGAAGTGCCGGAGGGATTCGAAGGAGAAGTATTGACTCAGGATCCAACTCAAGACCAAGAACAAGTACTTTTTGAAGGCAAGTTGTGCTTTGACCATGTTGATCCTATTTTGAAACCTATTTTGGTTCAAATTATTGCATGCTAGTTCAATTAGAAAATACTTTATTTGAATATGGGAAATTAGATAAATACCAATTTGCTGTATGACACCTTGATTAATTAAATATGTGTCATGACCCTTGTCACCCTAGTTGTGGTTTACTAGTTGGACATTATTAAATTGCCAACATGGGGAATTAGATCGTTGTAGTATGTTGCTTAGACCTGCTACGTGCTCACGACATGATTTGGACAAACAAATGTTAATATTGACTTAATGATATATTGAACCTGTTTTGGAAAGGTATCATGTGATGTTGATGGCACGTGGTGCATGGTAATCAACTGGGGTTTGATAAATAGTTTTCGGCCGGGGTATGTGGCAAGAATGATCAGGTGGGCCAGTTGTGGCACTGGGGATGTTGATTTGGTTCTTCGGGTAGTCTTGCCCTGGTCACCCTAAGGACTTAACCTTGCAAGCCTTTGAACTGAGTCAATCTTGCAACCACATGTCTGTAATGGGACGGACCTAGTTGACTAAGTTGTCGATAACGCACTGTGGGACCTCGGAGGTCAACTACACCCTTTGTGTAAGTTATGCAGGGAGTGTACCGGGGCTGAGGCCAGGTACCCATCTAACGGTTGATTGGCCTAAACTTCACCTTAGCTAAGGGAAGGGTTAGTGTGCAATAACCGGGGAGGCTCACTTGTATTGTTAGAAGTTTCCGAAAGACTTTGTTACGGGAACTCGCCATTGTGGTGTTTGACTGTATCTTGTGGGTAAAGTGCATAACCTCTGCAGAGTGTAGAATCTATTCGAATAGCCGTGTCCGCGGTATTGGACATCGCTCGGGAATTACAATCAAGGGTTAGACTTTCATGAAAATATCTTGGACTTGAGAGGTTGGGTTTGGATTAATAATGATGTTGATGGAAATGTGGACTAGGATGGGAAAGATGCTTACTAAACTCCTTGAAAAGTTATCTATGCTTTACTTGTTACTACTGCTTTCGAATCTACTTATGATACTTGTTAAATGCTGTTTACTGCAAAAATACCTTGAGCCACTCCTTTGTATTAAGCCATGCATGTAGTATATTAGCTGCATTACATTGCATGACTTGCCGAGTACCAAGTACTCACCCTTGCCACAATACAACACCAGTTGAAGAGGAGACTACACCGGCTTTGGAGGAGGAGCTCCAAGAGGAACCGTCTACTTAGGAGCGAGCCCGATCAGGTTGCCTGTGGTATACTGGATGGCGCCACGATGTTATCTTATTTTCCGCTGCTATTATTTCTCTCTGAATAAGTTTCGCCCTGCGAGGCGTATATTTGTAACTTGACCATAAGGTCGAGTAACCAGTTTGGGTATTTAAATAAAAGTACTTTATTAGTATCGAGTGGTATGATTGTGATATTTACCGATGTTAAGACTGTGTGCACTAGCGCGTTCCAGGACTAGTGCTGAATACACAGAGGGTCCGGATTTGCAAATTCGGGTCCCGACAGGCATCAAGAATCACCACCAGCACAATTGAATTACCAATCCAATTAGTCTCTGAGTCCAACGACTCAGCATTTTGCATGTTACAACCGAACATTTAAAAGATCTACCGGTTCCAAAATATTTTCCAAAACGAAACCAAAAATACTATACTTGATAATAATTATCCAAGCTGCTCGTGACCGTGAGCACGGCTAATCGATTAGATTTATTCTCTGCAGAGATTGTACACTTTACCCACATGACACACTCTAGCAATCATGTCAACCATGCCACGCGATACGAAACGTACTCGTTTTGCTAGATTGTGACGGAACTGTTCCACTTGCGAGTTTCTAGTCTTGCGTCTGCCCCGGTGAAGTGCACCCCTTGCTATGGCGGGTGATCAGCCCCACACACAAAACAATTGCAACTTTGTAATGGTTTACGATTACCGTCCATCGCCTCACAACCCATAGAAAGGCCCTCACCATTGTAATGGTACCGTATTGGGACGGTATACTCCAACACCTGTGCGAGGTGAGGGAGACCCTTAGACAGCACCAGCACGTCGGTGACTGTCCATCTACTTCGACCTACCACGGCGCAAGACCAGTCACTCACTCCTGTACTACGTTCAGGTCATCCCATACTAACACATGTGGTTGTACGATTTGACTCAGTTAACAACATCAAGTTCGGTCCTTAGGGTTGCATAGACGAGACCTCCACCCGTCCGTCCAGCATAAAACCACCTTCCACCTTTTTCCTTTTTCTCTTTTTACCAACATAGCTTTTTCCACCAAAACCACCATTTCAAAATCCTAATTAAGTTTCCAAAAGAATTTGATTGACTGGGTCCACCGAACAACAATCAATTGTACTAACGCTGGGCTAAGCGTATGCAATTATTAGACATATAAACCAATTTACACGTAATACGGTGTCTACCATTATCCTAGGGATTTACAAGGATCACTACGTAACTGATAATCAAGGAAAATCATTCAATCCAGGTTTAACTACCAATGCCCACAATTTATCATTTGTACCAATTCTAAAGCATGCATAACAGTTTTGGCAATTCAAATTAAATTTGCAAATATGGGATCAATATGGTCAAAGGAGGTGCTTGCCTGTTTGCATTGTACTGATTACACTTCCGGGAATGCGATCGAGAGCCACGCAGGCGCCCACCACCGCGTCAACGTCTACGCGAACGAGCGACAACAAAACGACAACAAAATGATCAAAATCGGAACAAACAGGGCGAACAAGAATCAAATAAGACCACTAAGAAGCAAGGACAACAACTAAACCAATCGGAGAAACAACGGAGAAAAGGGACTAAAGAAGACCTAATTCGGCCAGTGAAGTCGGCAGTACCGGCGGTACAACCCCGGTAGTGCCGCCCTCAAGCTTCGGCAAGAAGACGCCACGGGGCCCGGTAGTGCCGGCGGTCGACGACCCAAAAGGGCGCTCTCTGGAAAAAAGGTACCGGTGATAAACACGCGATAGTACCGGCCAGGGAGGGCGGTAGTGCCGGATTCCCAGAGACCAAAGGAGAAGCTTGCTGGAAATTAGCTGCCGGCGTTGTGGTTACAGTAGTGCCGCTCGGGCGGCAGTACCGGCCCCATAACGTCGGTAGTGCCGGCCTCAGGGAGAACGCAAACGGATTCGAAACTTCGTGACGATCGCATGGTTAGGTTCCTAGTGATGCCAGGGACCCATCCATGCAGGTCTCACCAAGTTTCGAGTTCATTTAACCTAATTTCCACTTTTTCGAACTTGATAACCCTAATTACCATAGAATTCGACTTTCGATCCAAATCAAGTCCAAACTTGATTCTTTTCGCGAGGGTCGACTTCTAACGACATCAGATATATTCTAGAGTCATATCCTCGGCTTTTGGAGCTAGGGTTCAATGAAAACTCCAAAACTCGAGAATTTGACTCGGCTAGCGAACAAATCCGATAAACTCCGAATCAGGGTTTTCGACTCGATCTTTTTCCAGAACTAGAACCATTAGGGCACTAAGAACCAATACAAGTCACTCTCGGAATTTTTGGAGCTTCAGAACTCGAAGATTCTTTAGAAAGCTCGACAGTGCACTTTTCGCAAATCGAATCGAAATGAAGGATTTGCATCTAACGTATTAATTCTTTTTGCACGTAAGGGTTCCACAGGGCCTAACTCGCACTCAAAAACTCTTCGCACGACGATCGAACCATCCGAACTCAAAACCCTCAATTGGAACTAAATTCAATTCCAGATCCGGATTGAGTTCAAACTCAAATCTTTTCGCAGGAATCGAACTCAGACAACGTCAGATATACTCGAAGGTCAATTTCTCGACTTTCTGGAGTTAGGGTTCAAAGGAACTCCAAAAATTCGGGAAAATGACTTTTGGGCGAATAAATCCAATAGAGAACCGATTAGGGTTTTCAGATCAAATCGTCCACGCTAACTTATTCTACTGAGCTAACCTAGGTATAGCAACAAAGAAACACGTCGATGCACTTCTAGGGTTAGGGTTTCAAGACTAAACCAAAGGAGAAACTAATAGAGAAGAGAGGGGGACTTAGGGTTTAGCTCAAAACCTCGGGGATCGAATTGGAACTCGATTCCTCCGGTCTTGAGGCTGCTCCAGGGCTTGAGGAAGATCCTCCACGTCTCTCGGCTTATCCTCTTGCTGCTCCTTGAGCTCCACATGCACCAGAGAGGAGGAGGGAGAGAGAGAACCGAAGGGAGAGAGAGAAATGGAGAAGGAGAGGGAGGGAGAGAGCTCCTGAGGGGGAGAGGACAAGTGAGGGAGTGAGGAGAGTGAGGGGCAAGCCGGCTGGGGCTTTAGAGGAGAGGAAGGATCGAGAAGAGAGCTGAGGTGGCCGGACAACGGGCAGCGACGGCCGCTCCAATCCCTGCCCGCACGACTTGGCCGGCAGTACCGCTCCTACCGAGCGGTAGTGCCGCCCGACCGCCAGTACCGGCCCTGACCGGCGCCGCTCCTGCAGCAAAACTCTGAGTTACTTCGCAAACTTCTCTCCAATATTTGGGTTTAACCTCGGGAAACTTAAGGGAAGAATTTCGGGACCTCAAAGGATGGTTTAGGACTTAGGTTCCTACGGATTTCGGAATATTTCGACCGGCTTCGAACTCAAAGTTTCGAAACAAAATCAGTCGAAACTACTCGAACGACGAAACACCGACGCAACAAAAACCAACTAAGGGCCAAATTAAGATCCAATAGCACTCAATATACAAACAAGGACACAATTAGCTTAATTAAGCTTAGTTAATCCTAATTAATCTTAATTACATTTTGGGAATTTTCCCAAGATTTTTGGGGGCTCTCTGGTATTTTATCCCGCGCGGCTTTCGTTTAATGCCCGCTATTCGCCCCAGAATATTCAAAACCACAAATTTCATCCAAATTCCGCGAAACCAATTTTATTCGGTTCCAAATATTCCAAAATGGTTCTAGGAATTTTTTCGGAATTTTTAGACCATTTTTGCTAATTTTTCTCTAGGGCTTCTCTTTCGCGTAACTCTCGGCCAATGGGAGCTCGCCACGTGGCATGGCACTATTGCCTCTTCTTCCTCACGTTGGCATGTTTCCAGAATGAAGCTTCAAGCTTCCATCAATGGCTCCATCCCATTCAATCCCTCATATCTCTCTCATTATTGCCCCAAATCCATCATGGTCGGATCCGTTGGAATGGAAACGGCAAGGAGAATTCATTCCCTGACTCGAATCATTCCGAATCTCGCCGGAAACGGCGCCATTAAGCAAAATCCGAAAATCTCTTAAACGCCCATAACTCGGCCGTTTCTTCCCCAACAGGCGTGCTTCCACCTCTCATCTCCCCGTATAGAAGTCCTCTTCCCGGTGGTAGCACACATTCCTTGCATCTCCAACTCATTCATCCGCTAGATCGAGAAAACCGGCGCCGGGACACGTTTTTGCGTGTTCATCTTTATAACTTTCTCTCCGGTGGGTCAACACTCACTCCGGTTGTTTTGTTGTGTGCGTATGGAGGTCTAGATTCTAATTCATCCATCAATTTTAGGATTCCTCAAGAGTTGTCGATGAATTTCGAGCTTTTGTCGCTTCGGCCGAACTCGGGTTTTTCGTCTAATTCGTCGTCTCCGGTGGGTTTTGGTCCAATTCCTAGCAACTATAAATTCCTCTAGATATCCTCTTGGTGATCCATCATTTTAGTTTGCAATGTTTCATGCAAATTATTGCAAAAATTCGAAATTTTTGAAGAAATGGAGTTCTCTGTTTTTTTGGGCTTAACCGTGCATGGCCGCCGGCCGCCGCAGCCCCGGCCGGCCGCCGCAGCGCTGCCACCGCTGCCACGCCACGCGCCATCGCCAAGACGCCTGCTGCTGCCCGCTGGCCGCCGGCCGTCGCTGCCTCTCAGCCTCGCCGGCGCCTCCAAGCTCCATGCCTTCTCTGTTTTCATGGCTGGGAGCCATGGGGGAGAAGCCCCATGTGAATGACATGGAGGGCCCACTTGCCATACAATCCAAGCAATCCAAAATTCAGAAAAATCAAGAAAAAGAATATTCCGAGGAATATTCCCTCGTTTTCTATTTTCCAGGATTTTTGAACTTCGGGAGCTCATAACTTTTCCGTCCGAACTCCGATTGACTCCGTTAAAATTCCTAAATTCAATACCTACCTACCAGTACTACTTTTATATTTTTTGGATTTTATTTATTTTAGTGTTATTTATTTGTTGTACCGTTTTGCGCGTAGCCGAGGATCCCGCCGACCCCGCCGCCGGACTTCAAGAGTTCGACAACCTCGCTGTGACTGAAGGCAAGTCCCTTGATGCATTTTGATCCTATGTTTGCAAATGTTTTAACATGTTTTATAAACTTGCATTGCTATGTTTATCTTTGTATGTCAAATATAGATGAATAGTTAATCCGATTTGCGATTACCTCCTTTGTTATTGACATCCATGCTTAATTGTAACCCTAGGACTTTTGCTATGCCATGTTTACCTTATATGGTGACCTTTGTTGAATAGTACGATATAATTGCTTAGGGCCAACGTTGATGAAAATGACCCATGGGTGGGATTATACAAAAACGATGATTTAAAGTGTGATTTGAAAATTATTATAAAGATTTTGGTACTATTTTTCCAAAATAAAATGAAAAGGAAAAAGATTTGGACTTGGGCGGATTGGAATGTCGGGTGGGTGCGGATTGAGCACTAGTTTGCATTGTGCAAGTACCGCCCCAAGTCAATTAAGGACCGACGCTTATGACTGTCCATTCTAAGCATAACCGTACTACCACATGTCTAATATGGTACGACCTAGCTAAATACTTTGTAGAAACCTAACTTAGACTCGCCAGTTGGTGGAATGTGGGTGTCAGATAGAGGCAAGTTGTACTCCCCACACGGCGCAAGAGAGGGCTTCTGTACTGGGTAGATAGAACCCTAACAGCGGTGAAACCTCAGCGGGTGAATCGGGTTAGGCATATATATTGTAAAGGCCTTGTCATGATCTCTCTGCCGGCACACTAAAGGAAGTGTGTTAATCTGGAGGCAACAAGAGATGGTCATGTCTTGTGGGTAAAGCTGTACACCTCTACAGAGTTAAAACTATTCGAATAGCCGTGCCTACGGTCAAGGGCAAAGCAAAGAATGCTTTCATACTGGTAGACTTTGGTTTTGGTTTTGAAAATAAAATGAGTTTTGGGATTCGGGAGTGGTTAGAACTCTCGGATGATTAGTTGGCAGATTGAGCCAACCAGGTAGTTGGAACCTGTTTTTGGTGTCATGACGGATCGAGTCATGTGTGGATGATCTTGTTCTTTTAAAACTTGTGGCGGATAGAGCCCTTATACTAGTGATGGTGGATAGAACCTTCACTGAAATATTATCTACTTCAATTGTTAAAAAGAATTGCTAAAACATGCTTTATGAAACTTATTAACAAGTATGGTTTGATGAAACTTGGCTTTATGCAAAAGAACCCTAATATGCCTTTCTTGGAAAGCCCACATGTGCATAATTTCCCAGACTTGCTGAGTACACTTGTACTCACGTGCTACATAATCTGTTGTCATCAGAGGACTACCAGGACGCCATTGAAGACGGTGAGTTCTACTCCGAGGAATTCGAGGAAAATCGCCAGCAGAGCTAGTCGCGTATCTTATCGTCGCCTGTGGTGTTTTTGGTTTTCACTTTTTGTCGTGTTGCTTCCGCTGTCGTGTCTCCAGTCTCGTGACCGAGTATTGTATTAAGTAGCCATGTGGCTAATACTTTACAGTTTTGTTACATTTCGTTATGTTCGGCAATGACGTATCACTATTGACTGTGTGTACTAGCTACTGATCTGGGACTAGTACAGAAATACACAGGAGATTTCGGATAGCTGATCCGGGGTCTCACAGTTATTTTTGCAACTCGATCTATAGTATTTTTCGAAACATGTATTATCCACCGGTGAACATATAGAGTATTAAACTCGGCAAAAGAAGATTGTATTATTACTCAGTGGCTGCATAGAGTGTTAAACTCGACAAATGAAGGTTGTCATCTCTAATATTTTTTGGAACGTGTATTATTATCCGGTTAACACATAGAGTGTTAAACTCGGCGAAAGGAGGTTGACCGGGTAATAATAGAGTGTTAACCAAATTCATCAAAAGAAAGATGTGTGCAACTCTATCCCTCTATTTTTTGTAACTCGATTTCTAATATTTTTGAGAATATTAGAGTTGTATCTCTATAGTTATTTTTGCAACTTGATTTATAGTTTTTTTTGAAATATGTATTATTCACCAGTGAACGTGTAGAGTATTAAATTCGACAAAAGAAGATAATTTATCTGTTTTTCCCGAGAAAATATATCTATTATGTCTGGAGGATTATATTGAGGTTATTTTTTTGCCAAATTCGTAGAAGGCTCCTACCCATCTAATTTTTTAGAGATCACTTCGAAAAAAATAAAATAATGGTTACGCAAATTCATAGACGATTCCTACCCATCTAATTTTTTTTAGATTGCTCCGAAAAATATGTTAAATGTCTCCTGCAGCGTTTTTTAGAAAAAAAAAACAGAATAAATTTTACACAGTGCGGCGTATGTCGTACATTCTACCTAGTATATATTCATGTAGCAGTAGAAGATCGTGCCGCCGGGATCGCCGGCCGTGTGATGGTCAAGAACCTGTCCCTGTCTGTCCTCTGACTCGTGGATGCGCGGTGGCACTACCAAGCATGACGATGGCGCCACCGTGCCCGTGGAAGATCACTTCGTCCTAGGAGAGGTACTATCGTACACATGCATTGAAGTTCGATTCATCATTTTATCGGGGTTTTCTTCGTGAACTTTCGTCGGAGTTTCAGAAGCCAGATCTGACGTTGAACGAGCATGCACGAACGTACGCATATACGTGGATGATATTTGTATCGGTTCGTGTTTCTAACCGACACTAATATTTGCATATTTGCATATTTGTGTCGGTTCATGTTTCTAATCGATACTGATATGTGCATATTTGTGTTGGTTTATGTGTCGAACCGACATTGATATGTCTATATTTGTGTCGGGTACTCGGGTTGTATTTCGAACCGACACTGATATGTGACTATTTGTGTCGATTCGTAATTAGAATCAATACTGATAATATTGTTTGTGTCGGTTTTTAAATCGACACTGATAATATCTAATTATTATTGTCGGTACATCAGTGCTGGTTAGAAAACCGACACTAATATCGGTTTCGAACCGAAAGATGAGCATGCCGTTTGTAGTGCGCAACCTGCGCTGCGTCGTCCGTCTAGAGGCGTTCGCGCCCTGGTGCAAGGGTTCTCCGTCGTCGACCACTTCGGCGTGTACGCGAGGTTCGAGGAGAAGATGGCCGGGAACCTCAAGGAAGGGAAGGCGGCCGTCGTCGACGGGATCGAGGAGGCGACGGAGGCCCTCATCGGGATGTTTCCCTTGTCTAGTACTCCCGGGCGCCATCCACAAACTTAGGTCACAGTAGGATATGCACCGCCAGATTTCGAAACTTCGATTATTATCAGTATATTGTAATACAAAACTAAAGTTAAAGTCTTGTATTAGAGGCTGTAATTAAAAAGTTAAAAATCACTTACATTTATGGACGGAGGGAGCAGTGAAAAAGGCAATCATCTGTGCGGTGCACGATGTGAAATTACATTTCTGATATTTGTGATTCTGGCTTTTTTAGGTAAGGGGGTCAGGCCATCTGCCATGTCAAGTATTGAAAAACTATGCAAGCTGCTTTTTGGTACAAATTTTTTATGAAAAAGCTCATACGTGAAGTACTTGTGGTCATGTATAATGTTTTTTTTCTCTGAAGAATCTTATCTTTTTCGGTGCAAATTCTTTCAAATCAAGCTGATTTGTTATGGATCAAAATTTTGGGCATGCTTGGATGAATTTTGTTTGTATTTGCATATTCACTCCATATTCCTATCAATTGAATCAAAAACTTCAAAATAGTAAGCAATGTTCAAAAAAAGCGCTAGGCAATAGGCGGGCGAAGGCCCATTACCTAGCATCTAGCCAGCCTAGGCGGCGCCTAGGCGGAAATCGCAAAATAGCAGTAGGCGAGTGGAGACCCATTGCCTAGCATCTAGCCAGCCTAGGTGGCGCCTAGGCGGAAATCGCAAAATAGCAAGCTGCATTGAATTTCTCCACACATATGACTATGAGTATGAGTATAACTAAGTTCCGCACATAATTTAGTGATATAGTAACAAAATATAGTCCCACACATAAATAAGTTTCACAAAAGAGTGAAATACACATGACAGATGGAACATGATAAATGATAAGATAAATTGGTAGCATTAATGCACTATGCAATGCACCAATGATCATGAAATAGCAACACTTCGTCTTCGTCATCCTCTAAAGGATAGAGCTTTCGTGGCAACACTTCGCCTTCATTATCCTCGAACTCAACAGCCACTTTTTCTTCCTCATTGCCCTCCTCTTCTTTGGATTAGAAATCATCATCATGAAGCTCTCTTACTCTTGCACTCCTATGAAGTTCATGTTGTTCACTAGTACCCATAGCTTCAAGTACTCCCCATGGTATACCGGGCACTACCTCTTCATCATCATCCTCGTCCCTAAAAACAACCAATACATGATTATCCCCTCCCTCGTATAGAAATCCTTAAGCTTCGGAAGCATCACAACATAGGAGGACATTAGTGTTCTTCTTTGCCATCATCCTTTCTTTCTTGACTAATATTCTAGTATGGAATTGTATGTAGACTAGACTACTGAGGCGGGCAATGGGTAGCCTATGTCTTCTTTTATGTATCTACGAATTGCAAAGTAGATATAGACATTACATGAGTTTGGGAATTGAGACTTTAGAGCATTAAATATTGGGACTCGAGAGTATAGACTAACCGATTCAAAAGTGCTCCAATTTCTTTCACAACCGAAAGAGCTTGAGGTTAATGAGAGGAGCCTTAAGACCATCTTTTGTAAATCTAGTGTTTGGCCTTCATAGAGCCTCCACCAAGATGCTATCAATAAGAAAACCAAGAACAATTTAGTATATATATATATATATATATATATATATATATATATATGAATTGATTAACAAGTTACCATGCATTGCAAAATGAAAGAATGAATTAAGCACAAGTTTACCTAGATTATAGTCGAAGTTTTGACAACTCCTTGCAAACTTCTTTCCAAAGAGACCTTCTCTATTTTGAAATTTAAGCAACTCCTGATTTACAACCCGATCTTGCTTATAACAAAAGCGGAAGCAAATCTAGTCAATCCTGACCTTATGATATATCTATTCTTTGTGAATTGCCTCATCAATGCCAAGGTCTTATGGTGCGAATAGATTAAGATAGTGAATGCCTTTGCTTGGTCAAGTGTCTTCTTGAACTTTGGTAAGTTGATATCTCTCTTCCTTGGAGCATCAAGTTGATAGTGTGAGTTGCACAAGAGCTCCAAAAGATATTTGGCCTCTTGGAATGCAACAATGCCTTTGCTCCCATGTTGTTAGAAGCATTGTCCGTCACTACTTGCACCACACGTTCCAGACATACTTCCTCAATTGTTTCATCCACTATGTTGAATATGACTTCACTTGTGTATGACACATCCGACATCTTCTTTGATTTTAAAATACTTGTTCCATGCTACAATGTGTGCACAAACTCACTATGCTCCTCCTCTTCATATCTGTCCAAGCATCGATCATAATGGAGCAACCATTCTTTATCTTTTCCTCCTCACATTCCTTTAGCAAACTCTTGGTTCTCAAGAATTCCCCACTCAACAAATTCTCCCAAACGTCATATTGGGTAGAAAGTTGAAATCCGGGGCCAAATTGATCAATGGCTTCACATATTTGCTTGAACTCATCATCATCAAGAGCGTTGAATAATACACCTATCAAAATAATACAAACAAGAGGTTAGTGGGCTAGTAAGTAATGAAAGGCAGAAGATAGAAATATTTACCATGTGTATACACCCATCTAGCAACATATTACCGCACTTAATGTGTTCTCTCTTTCCAAAGTGCCTCAGTAATATTTTGTTGCCACTTGGTTTCAGCCAGGCTTGCTTTAGGATTAATACGACATGCAAACTTGTCCATAGGGCCTAATTTGTTAGGTCCCAAGTTTCCATCGTCCTCCTCTCCTCCAACTGACGAAACATTCACATCTTCTCTAACTTCATCATCACGGTCTTGCTTTTGCTTCTTCTTTCGTTTTGCTTCTTCGATAGATTTCTTACACTTGTCTTGAGCTTCCTCTAAGGCTACTTTGCATTTAGAAACACTATTGCCAACTTTGCCAACGTGTTGCTTAAATGATAAATCCCTCCCTAGCTCACATGGCCACAAAAAATGCACTTCACTCTGTCCAAGTTGGACGGGTCGACTAGAATCCCATAAGCCCATCCTACGTCATCCGACTTCCTCTTAAGAGCTGTCGTGGTCTTATTAGTTGTTGCCACCGATCCCGTTGATGACATTCTGTAAAGGATTATCTAAGCAAATAAAAGTATTAAGACAGAGAGCACATAGGCACCCAAACAATAAGCTTGTGAATTGTGATAATAGAGTTCATTGATTAATTGTTTCCTTGATAGAACCAAGTAAAGTCCATATTTTGCAACTTATTTTTGTTGCAAAGTAGTTTAGCACTGTTACTGGCTCACTGCCCTTCAAAGTGGATTTGCCTCTTAGAGCATTGTCTTAGAGCAGGAGGTCACCTGAAGGCCGAAGCAACCCACGCGGGAGGCAGGGAAGAGCTCCGGCGGGCGCTGGCGACATGGAAGGTGGGGAGGAGCTCGAGCGCTGGCGGTGCGAGAGGCGGGGAGGAGCTCGAGCACCGGCGATGTGGGAGGTAGGGAGGAGCTCAAGCCTTGGGAAGACGAGATCCGGCAGCGGGCAAGACGAGATCTGGCGGCGACGACCGAAGATCGACAACAGTGGCGCGAGGTCTGGGGCGCAGCGAACGCTCTCACCTGACACTGCCTCAGCCCTGTTTTGCCCTCTCTCTCTCTCTCTCTCTGTGTGTGTGTGTGTGTGTATTTTCCCCCCTTGCTCCCCACTCTCTCTCTCTCTCTCACTGTTTCCCCCCTTGCTCCCCACCCTGCACCACCTAGGCCGGCGCCTCCTCCGCCTTTTCGCCACTTAGCTCAGTCTACGCCCGCTTGCGTGTCCGCCTAACGCTGTCGAGCTCCGCTTAGGCGGCTCTTCCGCCTTGAGCACGATTTTGTGCTAAGGCGAGGAGGAGGGCCGCCGCCGAGCGCCTAGGCGCCGCCTTTTTCTACCTTTTTGAACCTTGATAGTAAGGCTACGCTTTAGCTTCAACTGTAAATAGTTCCAGCATCACCAAGGAACTTTTACTAGATCCACTATTATATTGGCCATCCTTTGGAGCTTGAAGAGCACAACACACGTTCTAGGCCATCTTCTGATACATATGAAACCATAGTTGTCACAGTCCGGTTAAGCACGGCGGGCCCGGAACGCCTGGATGCCTAGGTGGCTGTCTAGGAAGCTTCAAATGTAAATAGTCTCAGCATCACCAAGGAACTTTTACTAGATCTACTATTATATTGGCCATCCTTTGGAGCTTGAACAGCACAACACACAATCTAGGCCATCTTATACAAATGAAACCATAGTTGTCACGGCAGTTCGGTTAGGCACGGTGAGCCCGGAGCGCCTGGATGCCTAAGCGGCTGTCTAGGCGATGATTAGACGATGAAGAAGAAGCAACATCACAAGCAGCAGTCTAGCATTACTACTACAGAAAAATAAAAGCAAAGTGCAAGCTGGAGCCATCGAACAAGCATGTGACAAGTTGCAATCAACACTAGCTCACTAACACCACAAGTCAGTTTGATAGATAAAATATAGAAGGTACTACACTACCGCGGACTAGCACAAGTGCACAACTACAAAGTAGTAGTACCAACTGAGGCCAACGCCAGACGGTACCTCCAGAAGCGCGCAATAGCGGGGAGGCACGCGATGGTGGGAAGGCGCTCGCGACGGCACACGACGGCGGGGAGGTGCTCGTAACGGCACTCAACGGCTGGGAGGCGCGCGTGACGGCGCTCAATGGCGGGGAGAGGCTGAATCATCGGTGAAGAAAGGCACGCGATACTGACAAAGGAAGAAACGACAACGGATCCAGCGGTGGGGACGCCAGATACGACGGCGAGGACGTCAGATCTAAGCCCCCTCCTCTGATCCATCGCCCACCACCTCTGTTGTTGAGCGCCGCCTGCCCCTCACTTCCTCTATGGCCGACAGCCCCTCGCCGTCTGCCGCCTCCACTCCAATCGAGACGAGCTACCCTAGCGACCCCCTCTAGCCGCCGCGACTACTGGGCATCGCTTAGACGATGCTATGACAACTATGCATGAAACATTGCCGAACTACTACTTAATAATTAATTCATATCAAAATTGAACGGTCAACCCCATTGTTAAGTTGGACTACATATCCAATGAAATAATGTTATGTTGCACCATCATAAAAAAAAAATCAACAATAAATGATGATGATGATTCCATCCGGAGTCAAACAGAGTAATGCAGAATATGTATACACCTCGGCAGAGTTGCTTTTTCACTATCTTACCAAATTACGAGATAAAACATGACAATTTTATTCGCAGTCAAATGACATACTTATTAACAAGCACAAGGTGTTATGTAGCAATTACATAGCTTTGAAAATTTTAATTTAAACAAGAAAAAGAGCAGTTCGGTAGAACAATGTTTCTCCCAGTACTAAGCCCCTACCGACACTATTTCCATCAACTACAATCTACATCAGAAATGCTAGCAAAAAACTGTTCCTCAATAATAACTGCATCTATAGGTTATAAATTACAGGACACCTAATTTAACCTCATCTACCACAACAAACAAGAAAGCGTAGTGATCTTCGCTAGTGTTTATACCTTCCGTTATTGTGTATGTCAAGCACAGAATCAAATATTTGCGGTTACTACATGGTACCAGGACCTCCCTTATTGGCACCTTGCAGCTGTTCCATTGGAGAGTTTGCCATGCTGTTGACTGATCCGTGGGTCTGTGAGCTCAGCTGAGGGCTAGGAGGTGGGCCTGGCGTGGCTATAGGATTGACAATATTGTTATTCACTTGCTGCAGAGTTCCTGAGCTCAGTTGCGGGCTCATTGCAGCCATTTGCTGTGGGCTTATTTGCTGCTGCTGCTGCTGCATCACCAACGACTGTTGTGCACCAGCAGGCGAGCCTACTTGTGCCGCCTGCTGTAAAGGAGACCCCATTTGTTGCTGTTGCTGCTGCTGCTGCTGGATTTGCTGTTGCTGTTGGTATTGCTGTTGCTGTTGGTATTGCTGCTGCTGTTGCAGTTGTTGCTGTTGCAGCTGTTGCTGCTGCTGTGGGTTCTGTTGGAGCTGCTGATGTTGCTGTTGCAACTGCTGGACATGCATATGCAGTTGGGGATTCAGCTGATTCAGCTGAAAATTACCTCCTGGCATCTTTGGTGGGCCCATCGAAGACATCATGGCCCTCTGCAAGGAGCTAAGGTTGCTTCTGTTTATTCCATGGTTCATCATGGACAAGCCAGCAGAACTAGGAAGGATTGGAGAACTGCTCCCATGCATTCCAACCATTCCAGTATGGGGATACATGCTTGCTGCCCTTTGCTGTGCCATCCCCAAACGAATCTTGGCAAGAGCAGCAGGAGTCATACCTGGACGAAGTCCAGCTGCAGCAAGACTGGATACCATTCCAAGGCTCATCTGATTGGGATTGTTTCCCAAGCCTGACATCGATCCCATTGAGGAGGATATTGGCTGCACGTTGCCCATTCCCATAACATTGCCAAGACCACTGAGGCCGACTACATTACCAGCATTCACAGTTGAACCAAGCCCCATCATCGCTTTCCTCGCCACCTGGACTGGTTGTTGCTGCTGTGCTTGCAGCATCTGAAGCTGCAAAGAAGAACTAGTCGCCTTGTTACCCATGTGGCTTGAGCCCATTGGAAGATTTGAGCCAGGCGCCAGCATCTGAGATAATGGACTCGTTGGTACCAGTTGAGGTCTCTGCATCTGGTTGACAGGAAGAGATGTCGGTTGCTGAACCTGTGCTTGCGCATTTTGCTGCAGCTGTGGCTGCTGCTGTATCAAATTTTGGTCGAGTTGATTCCTTGGAGGCATGGTTGCACCCTGCATATACCCTTGCTGCATTGCTAGGGCGTGGTTGTTATTCCCAGATGGAAGCATCCTATTGGCAGGAGGTTGTTGTGATGGGGCTCCAGGTGCCATATTTGCATGGGCTGCAGCATTAAGTTGCTGGCTTATACCTCCCTCTTGTTTTACTTCATTTGCTGTGTTGTCTGGTAAAATTCCTGATTGTGCACTGAGGTTACCAGGAGAGGTGATAAGCACAACTTTATCATCTGCCTTCGCATGGCCTTCTCGCTCCATCTAGAGGTGTTTAAAAAAGTTCAAAATTCAGAACATTGTCTTAGATATTTACTCCCTCCGGTTTGGTAATATCTGTCGTTTTGGATATAGTGATGGTCAAACTTTCGAAACTTTGACTATCGATATATTTTTAAATATTTAAATTGGATACATGAAAATTATATGTGTAGACTTGTCTCGAGAAGTACTTTCGTAATATTATAATTTTATTGGGTTTTATAAATATATTATAATAAAAATTAGCGGTCAAAGTTGTTTTTTGAAGACCATGTCGATGTCCAAAACGACAGATATTACCAAACCGGAGGGAGTAGTTCTATGAGATCTTTAGGGTAATGCAACTCACTTGGGTAACAAGTTGCTTTGCAAGCAAGTCGGCATAGTACTGACAACAACCAATCAAAAAGTTAGCCACAGTAAGAGAATACACAAAACGGTATACCATACTGTTTTCAGTTTTTGGCACCTGGTTCTCCACACGACAATTCAATCAAGAATTAATGCATACCTTGGTGGGCAATATGAGTGCACACTCATGTGAGTTATGATTGTCAAAATCTTCTGGATCTCCATATTGCATGCCCACTGTTCCATCAGGCTTCTCCTTGAAAATGACCCGGAACGGCTTTGTAGGACCTGTAGAAAGTATTACAAATCAGACTAATCAAAGGTTTTGTAACTTTTTTCTCTTTTGGGAGATAGATTTCGGATGTTGTGGAGCACAGACCTTGGCACATGCGGTTGGTGATGACGAAGTTTAGTACTCTAGTCTTAAAGGAATTTATAGTTCCACTCATCATTGAGTTACAAAGAGGTCTTATCTCATCTTTGTAATCCTCAGTATGGAAGCAACTGGAGAGAGCTGTATTAACTTTCTCTTGACTTGCATTAATCATGGGTTTCTTTTGAGGTAAATTGACAACTTTGTTCTTCTTATTGTGCGGCTGATACCTGAAATAAAGTTGCCAAGAACTTCAGCTGCAATCATAAATAATCCCATGCACAGGAAAAAGATTATAACAATTCAGTGATCGAGAGGTAGAAAGATTTCAAATCTTCTACTATCACTAATCAAGTCTTTCAGCAATGAAATGCTCTATAATTGTATCTACATTCAATTAACACATATCATGTCAAACGAGTGTACAAAGAATTACAAGTTACAACTCATGTCAATTATACACTACTTTAATTGTCTTGAATCATAATAACAGATGAAGAAAGAAGAATAACTGCCACTGAGGTAAATGGCATTTATTATTTGGAGAAATGTTTTAGAACTGCAAGATTTCTCCATATTTCATTTGTAGTTCAATACTCCCACCAGATACCCAAAAAACAGGTGTTTTTCACTTTTCGAGTTCAAGAAGATTCAATTTGAACCACTAGATTTTCATATCATATATTTGAAAAAGAAAAACTATAAAGGTGTAATATTGTGAAAGTATTTTTATGACGAATTTATGCACAAAATTTTTATGCATCCACCTAGATATTACTGACGATATCATTGGTCAAAGTTGAGAAAAGCAACTCGACATGTATATGAACGTCCATATACTATCATAGCCCTCCAAAATGCCTCAAGATTCGTGCAAAGGACAAGAAGATGGGGTGGTGGTTTGAATTTTGAAAGTTTGCATCAATCTCAAGGCAGTTTGATAGTGCTTATAGTATATGGACGGCCATATACATGTGGAAAAGCCAAATTTGTCAAAGTTAAAACTATTGAAGGCACGAATGCTAGGGTACATTTTTTTGTGATTGGAGGAAGTAGTTAGCAAGTGCATTCACATTGCAAATTCATAAATTTCCCACAGCATAGTCCTACACATAACTCCGCAAAACAAAACAAAAATAAAATAAACTAAAACCAAAAATTTAGAATTAGCAAATGTTGTGCATTTTCATACCGATGGGATATAGCATCAATTTTCGCAAATTTCTCAAGGATTGCTTGGTCACCCATAGGTGCAGTCCCAATTGATGGGCTGTTAGCATTCAGTGCAGCATGCATATTTGAAACACTGGCTGGAGACCCTACAGCACTCACAGGCAGTTGAGTCTTGGGGACAGAATTTGTTTTCCTTTTTGAAGGAGCAACAGAAGGCTGCTGCATCCGGTGCATAGAATCACTAGGACTGGAAGCCACAGAGGGGTAGCCAGCTACAGCATTAGATTTCGCTGCAAACTTATCTTTCTGTGATCCAATTACAGAAGATGTCACAGCAGAACCAAACTGGCCACCCATTGAATTGCTTGATATCTCTCCAGATTTAGAGGATACAGGAGATTGAACCATTGGCCCAGAAGGGACACGAGAGGTAGCAACCGACTTTCTTCTCTGAGGCATTTCTTCCTTGTCCTTCTGCCATTGTGCCATGTTCTGAAGATTGTTTCTTGCTTCAGCTTGCTGTGACAAATGTTGAGCCTGAGATTGTTGCTGATCCAGCACAGAATTTTCAGGTGCTATAGCCTGCAAGGTGTCTTTGGTCCTGTCCATGCCATCCATCTGCCCTTGCTTAGCACCATATCTCATACCCTGCTGATTGAAATAAAAGGAAGCACCTGAATCTTGCATGTTGCTCACCATTGGAGAAGGATATCTCTGGCCACTCAATGAAGGAGCATACTGCATCCCCTTCACATCTAATCGTTGATGCAGCTGCTGGTTCTTCCATTGCATCTCCTGCCCACCAAGGACAACTGATTGAGACCTTACTCTCTTTGGGTCTTGCAGTGGAGCTTCTTGAATTTCCCTCTTAACAGATAGAAGGCCGTTGGCAATGACATTGTCTTTGGAAGACATCAAATTCTGAGGAGACGAAATGCTCGAATTGACCCCGGTAAAATTGACAGGAGATCCTGACCCACGATCATTACCAACAGCAGAATAATTGATAGTTTGCTGGATACCAGATTGGGACAACATTGACATTCTAGCTACATCTTGTGAAAAATTAGTTGGTCTTAGTGGCTGACAGACGCCAGACATATTTTGAATGGAGATGTCATCTGCTTTGGCATTCTCAGACACCCTATCAATGCACACCTTTTTACCATGAGACACGTTATTGGATGTGACAACAACTTCAGGGTTTTGCCTCAGCCTCCTCTTTTTTCCAATACCAAGGTTCAACTGCCAGAAATGCAAAGCCAATAGTTTGAACACAGGTATAGATTCCATAGCAGTGTTTTCTGTTTTGCATGTGTTTGTACCTTATGAGAAACAGGATCCTGACAAAGTCGGTCCAACTTAGGAGTAGGGTCTAAGCAAAGGGTTGGTTGTAGAGCTTTGACAATTCGTGCCTCAGCTTCCTATAAAAACAAGTACATCATAGAAGCAGATATGGTGAATTTTTTTTTAAAATAATAATATTTTAATCGAAATTTACAGAAATAATATGCCGAAAAAGAAAATAGCAAAACTACCCCCTGTGTCCATTTGAATTGGCGACAGGGTCCTGTCGCCATTTGAATTGGCGACAGGGCTCCTATGTCCATTTCAAATGGCGACAGGGGGGCATCCCATTGCTGCCTGTGTGGTGCTCCTATTCCGATTTTACCCCCTGTCGCCAATTGAAATGGCGACAGGAGCTCCTGTCGCCAATTGAAATGGCAACAGGACCCTGTCGCCAATTCAAATGGACACAGGGGGGTAGTTTTGCTATTTTCTTTTTCGGCATATTATTTCTGTAAATTTTGATGAAAACAATATTATTTTAAAAAAAAATTGAACATATTAGGTTAAGTTGCATTCCAGGTCCCTCTATTTAAAGCAACTGTTCATGTAGGTCCTTGACTCTACATGTAATTTACATAACCATGTTATTACATCATTATTAGTCAGTCGGTAAAGAACCAGTTTGACTAAAAGCAACTAGGTATTAGGTACTTTCATGACAAAATTAGGCGCACACGGCCTCACAAAAACAAACTTATTAGATATATGAGTGGGAAAACTAGGAGTACAGGGGCCCAAATGATCAGTTTTCAAGAAAAAAAAAAGATGAGAATCCATTTTGCCAATAAAATAATAGAATACTTTTACTGCAAGAATACTTACCATGAAATCCCTGTAACTCCAGGAATCATCAGATAGCAGCGTAATGTCCCTTACAACATTTTCAAAGGTCATTTGCAGCCGTACTTTATTCACAACAGGTAGTCCTAGCTCAGCAGATGGTGAAGCCACTTGATTGGATGCATGCTTACGGTAGTCGCGTATCTAAAAAAACCATGAATTTTAATGTTTACCGAACACATCTTTAAGAGAAGAGGACAAATGAAGTACTTGAGAACCAATTTAAGTTAAAAATGTGATTTGGTGCCCAGGGTTCCGCGTCCCCTCTGTGAAAACGGCATGATGCATTGTTTCAAAAATGCTAGAAAAAATCATGGTTATAGTGCGCATAAAGTTATGTAAACCGGTAAATTGTCAATATCAAATTCATCTCTGGCATTGAGAACCAAAAAAGACTAGTGCATTCAGTGCGTATGAGTAGTGTGGGATTGACTCTACCCTTTTTTGGTTTCAGTACCAGGGAAGAATTTGACATTGATTTTTTAAGGTTGGAATAACTTGATGTGTAGAACTGTGCATTCCCCCTTTACGAAAATGGGGGCACAGGAACCCTGATCACCAATGAATTTCCTCGGTTTCAAGATATCATTTGATTTGCTGCACCAGCATTATTTCTAATTGTTGCATTACTTCTACCTCACAACTACTTGGAACTTAAAGTAGCGAATCAGGGTTGAAGGTTTAGGATGTAAACTATTTATAGAGGCAAAAAAGCACCCTAATATAGCATAGGAACTACTTAATAATGAATGATATAGAGATCCATAATTCGTGGTCCACACTTTTCATGGTCCACTTTAGCACTATGGAAAAAAGATCCAAAGGTTGCAAATACATTGCGATATCATGAAAGAGAAGTGGGCCAGGCCGGTCGAGTTGGTCTCAGCGTGCATGCTGAGATGGACTCAGTCTGGCCGGCTATATAGGGCAAAGGGGGTGGCTGAACCCTAGCTAGCCGTCGCCCAACCCCCGCGCCAACCATGGTTGTCAAGGCGACAAGGCGAGGTAAGGCGCCAGCCGAGTGCCTAGACGCCTAGGCGAGGATTAGGCAACCAAAACAAGGGTCAGACTCGGCCCATTCCCAGGCGCTAGCCTCCTCCCTCAAACCCTAACCCTCTCCATCCTCTATCTACATCCCAGCCGCCACCCTCTCTCCATCTCAGCAGCCGCTGACTCCTCTCCCCTCTCTGACCCCCCCCCCCTCCCCACACAGCCGCCAACTCCTCTCCCCTCCTCCGCCCTCGCCTAGGGCTACTGCAGATCGGGGACGGCGGCGGTGTGGCACCCTCAAGGCGCAACGATGACTCTCGACGGCATGTAGCCCAAGCAGATCCAGAGCCGATCGGATTTGGAGATGTCGGATCCGGTAGTCCCCCGACGCCGTGATCGCCAGATCTGGTCTCGGCTGAGGCGGGAACATCGGATCCAGCAACGACAGCAACAGGAGGCGATGGCAACGGATTCACGGGCGACGGCCGACCGGGAGGAGCCGCATTGCGTGCGGGCCCCGACGTCGACGGCGATAAGGTACTAGAATCCTCCCCTTTTGCCGGTCTCTTCTCACTTCCCCACCTTTTATGGCTTCTGGCACTGCCTAATCGACACGCCCAAGCATGCCTGGCGACGCCTAGAACGTCTAAGCGACCGCCTTTCCCAGCCAGGCGAGGCAACGAGCCATGGCAGGCGGCCACCGGCGACTGGACGCCTAGGCAACGCCTTGACAACAATGGCACCAACCACCAGCGGGGCACCACCGACAGCCACACCTGCAGTGCCAACACCAAGCCGCTGTCGCATCCACGTCGTCGTGTCGTGTCCATGGTTATCACGGCGTCGCCTAGGCGTCCAGTCGGTCCGCGCTCCCCGCCGTGGTGGCTCGCCGCGCCTCGAGGAGGAAAGGCGGTCGCCTGGCCGCTCTATGCGTCGCCTCGGGCGATTAGGCGCCACGGAAACACGTCGGCGGCGCCTAGTGGAGGAGGCGGAGAGGGAGACGAGGAGGAGGCGGCGCGAGAGGCCGTGGAAGGAAGCGGCGCCGCTAGGTGAGGCGAGGAGGAAAGCGCCGCCAGTGAGGCGCGAGGAGGAGTGCCGCCTTGAGGAGGAGAACCGCCAGGCGGAGGTGGCCCAGCCCGGTGGGAGCAGAGAGAGAGGGAGTAGAGGAAGCAGAGAGAGAGAGGGAGCAAAGGAAGCGGCGGAAGCAAGTCGTCCACTCGTCCTGCGAGGGAGCGAAGGGAGAGGAAGAGAGAGGGAGTAGAGGAGGAAGGACCGAAGGAGGTTGCCCACTTGCCTGAGCGACAGGATAAGGTAGAAAGAGAAGAAAAAAGAGAAAGTGAGGAAAAAAAAGGAGAAAAGAGAGAAGATTTAGGAAAAAGCTAAAACTATAAATTGAGCCATTGATAATGTTCTAATTTATTTGTTTAATACTCATATCTGCTTCTCTACTTAATTGTCATCTTGTTGTGCTATTTATTTGCATTCCTATAAGGTATATATATGTTATATACATATATGTGATATGGCTGCAAATGCAATTTTATTACTAGTATTTTTGGTCGCCTAGGCGCCTAGGCGTCCAGGCGCCCCGGAGGCGACTCGCCTCGTCGGGGCGCCGTGATAACCATGGTCGTGTCCCCATCGTCCTGCTGCCACCAAGGTGCAACCGCACCGCCTCTTGCTGCCGCCGCGCTAGCTGTGGCCCAGGCGCGCCCCGACGTTGTCCCTCTTCTTATTTTTGTGCTCCTCGTCGAACCGTACATCCAAATTGAGATCCATTCATGTCACTTTGTGCGGGAAATGTCGAGGATCTCGGAGGATGTGGTGCCGGAGTTTCAGGAAGCATGAAGGAGCGGGGAACGTGCAGGGATCGCAGAGGAGCAATGTTTTTGACTTTTCTGGCAAAACTTCGAGACGCGGGTATATACCCTAGGTTGTTATTCCTCATGTTTGCGCTACAGTGGAGCGATGTTGTAGTCATATTAGTGGTAGATTGGGAAGTTGGAGAGCACCAGGAAGGCGTTTGGCAGTGATCGAGATTCGACTAATAGTGGTCTTTGTCTTCGGGGTTAGTTTTGGGGCGCGTACGGTCAGTTTCATGGCCTGTCAAAATTATGAAAAATGAAGTTAAGTGCCTAAAGTATCATTAGAGTACAAGAAGTTATGGCTAGAAGAAAGCTGCTATCCAGAAATCGGTCGCTACTCAGCACAATCGTGTTAATTTGCTTATCAGGACTAGAGGATGGCCGAATTAAATTGTGTCCATAACTAGAGAAAGCTAGATAATTTTTCATAGATTCCAGAGATGATATGGTTTGATATATTTAGTGTTATGGATCGGGCATTAGACTTCGTCTATTACCGGAAGCGCTAGCAATCACCACGCGACTCAGGCGCACACGAACCGGCTGAATCACATTACATCGACATCAAATAAAATCCCTTCCTATTAGGAAGGAGTATAATAGAGAAGTTTTCATTCCTTATTTTTGCTAGTTGTTGTTTCATACTACAATTAGAGAGGTTTCCTTATTTGGGGATTGCAGCCTGTTGCAACTCACCCTATTTAAACTAGAGAAAATCAATTGAAAGGCATGCTTGGTCTGTGCCAAACAAAACCTAGGCGGAGCTTGCTGAAGAACAAGCTGGTCGCTCCATTAGCCTTACCCGCTGGCCTTCGCGACGGCGCCGCCCCCACAACCACCATGCAACCCTGCCCCCAACGCCACTACCTCACGACCGAGACTCTGTCCTAGCACTCGTCTATACAACTCCGTTCATAACATTTAGAGTTGTATAAAAATAGATACAAAATTGTGAAACCTAATGTCCAGTAAAGCAATAGAATGGTCTTCGAGGCTAGAAACGAGGGGTTAAAAAGCAATAGAATGGTCTTCGGGGCTAGAAACGAGGGGTTAAATGAATTAATTTGAATATGTGGCCAACTAGAAAAATGAAGGCAATCTTGCATAGTTTTTAGAAAATATATGGTTTGTTATGGTCACTTGACTGTCGGGAGAGCAAAGGGGAAGTTGTCCGGCGGGAGGCAAAATTAGGACTGGGGCCGTGCGTAGGAGCGAAATTGTTATGCTTGATGTTATGTATTATTATGGCACGTGCTTGAGTTGGTATTACCTACCGTAAGAGGTGTGATTTCGGGTTTGGCTTCAACCACCCATCACTCCGTCTCATGTGATTAAAAAGGCAAGTGCATGGTAGAACGGTAGACGATTGGTTAGTTTGTTGTTTAATAGCTATGGTTGATTTATCATGTTAATTTATGAGTACCTTCGTATTTTTGTTTTACTCGATGATTTATCCATGACAATTGAATGGTATAACATGGTATCGATGATTTATACCTTGAAAGATAAACGTGGCATTATATGCATCATGAGATAGAGATAAATGGCATGAGTGGCATATATGGCCTACTTTGTGTGGACACTCCACGAGGGACGAGAGGAGATCCCCATGTAAAAGGGAACGGCCTTGAGGTCCCCGCATGAAAGAGGGCGGGCATGAGTATATGCTGAAGAGAAGAGACATGTGCACGAGCGTTTGCATTTCAATAAAGAAGTTGCAATTAACATTGAATAATGTGGAGAATGACTTAAATGAGCCAATGATGATGGAACTATGAATATTTACTATTTTATTATGTACTTTTTTAGTCATGTACTCACCCTTACTTTTTTAATGTTTTTAGGTGAACAATAAAGGCGACATGCATGGGAGTAGCACCATCACTTAACGTGTCATATCATCTACCAAAGTTATCTAGTATTAGTGATCATTATCACTGTTTTAAAGTCGCGCGACTAGTCACGACTAGTCGACGACTAGCCGACAAGTCGGTGCAGCGAACCTAGTCGCTGCACCCGACTCGACTAGTTGTGCTAGTCGAGCGACTAGTCGACTAGTCGGCTAATCACGACTAGCCGAACAGGTAGTCGCCCGACTAGGCCATACTTTGGCGCCGCTTCCTACCATCGCGTGAGGAGCGGCGAGGAGCCGGCGAGGCGGAGAAGGGGCTGAGGAGCGGCGAGGCTGAGAGCGGAGGAGCCGTCGAGGCGGAGGAAGGGGCAGAGGAGCCGGCGAGGCAGAGGAAGGGGCAGAGGTGGAGGAAGGTCGCAGAGCAGTGGGCGAGGAGCGGCGAGGCGTGGCTGAGGAGCGGCGAGGCGAGGAAGGGGCGAGGAGCCGGCGAGGCGAAGGGACGAGGAGCGGCGAGGCGAGGAGGTGAGGAACCGTCGAGGCGGAGGAAAAGCGAGGAGCGGCGAGGCGGATGAAGGGGCAGAGGTGGAGGAAGGTCGCAGTAGCAAGGGCAGAGGAGTCGGTGAGGCGGAGGAATGGGCGGAGGAGCCGGCGAGGCGGAGGAAGGGGCGGAGGAGCCGGCGAGGCGGAGGAGGGCGAAGGAACCGTCGAGGCGGAGGAAGGGCAGAGGAGCCGGTGAGGCGGAGGAAGGGGCAGAGGCGGATCCGCCGGCATGGGCGCCGCGAGGCGTATGGCCACCGCCATCGCAAAGATCGCTGATGCTTTGCCGCTTATCCCTTCCTCATTATCGCTAGTTATCTTGCCGATTATCCTCAAGCATCGCGATCTTGCTTTGCTAGTTATCACTGCTTTGCTAGTTGATTACAGAGTAATAGCACTAAATTATCCCTTCTCTACTCCTATGTTCTCTGTTTTTAGTATGCAGTATGTTGCTATATTTATAGAAAATTATAAAGTATAGTCATCGACTTGTAGGTACCCTAGCGACTCGACTCGACTTGACTTTGCGACTCGCAAACCTTGATCATTATTGGATTAATAAAGAGTTTAGTCAGTTTAGTTGTTGAACATTCATAACACAATAATAGTCGCGTGAACTTTGTTGAAATTAATAAATATTTGAGAAGTTTAGTTGTTTATTTGTTTGTCTATAAATCTTCATTCTTCGACGTAGCCAAAAAGTAAGGATTGCTCCCATACACGTGATCTGGGCGTTCCCAAGCGCGTGGACCCAAGCATTCCCAAGTGCGAGGACTTAGGCAGTCCCAAGTGCATGGTCTCGGGCGTTCTTGGGCACGTGGTTCTACGTTTATTATTGTTATTGTTCATGTTCATATTATCATGTAATTCTTGTTAATCTTGTTTAGTATCAGTGATAATTGTTTAGTGAAGGTTTGCTGAAATTGTTGATAGAAATATATTAAAGATGATGAAAAAAGTTGGTTGAGGTAACATTATGAGCACTCGGAGCGCTGGGGTGTTACATACATACTGGTTGTTTTAGAAAATATTGTTAGGAACATGACTTTCCTGGTAGACTGGCATGATATAAGATGTGTATGTGAAAGGCTATGGTTGGTTTCAAAATTATCATTAGAAACATGACTTTCCTGGTAAATTGGCATGATCTAGGATATGTATGTGAAAAGGTTAGCCATCCTTCTAGTAAAAATATATAATTTCTCCCATATAGAGTAAGACAGGTTAGCAACAAATGAGTAGATATAGAAATGTAGCAAAGAGAAATCAAGTAAGATTAACTAATTATTTTCAGCAACAATTAGCATCTTACAGTTAAAAGTTTAAAACTACATATTTGCGGGCATATCATGCCTCGAGTCTGATAAAATAACTCACCTCACAAATAACTGATCCATTATAGTACTTGCTTGGTATCTCATCAAGAATATCTCCAGGCAGCCTCCCAGCTTCAATGGCCTGTAGGTGATTAGGCAAAATAGCTCATTAAATTATACTTAAAGTTACATTCATCGTGATCAACATGGTTTAACTGTTTCAAAGTAATTTTAGCCAGCTAGAAAAGGATAATTTGATCAATTCATTAGGACACTAACAAAAAAAGCAGAAATACTTGTTTTGTACCCAAACTCATTTAGGGAACACATATATTGCCTCTTACATGAAAATAATCAGTTAATGGAGAAAACAAATGCTCTTACCAATCTATGATCCACAATCCAGACAAGTTTACTTACTTCCTAAAATCCTGAACTGCAAAGACGTACACTATTGAACCAAGCAAAAGTAGCTTTGAACAAAAAAAAATTGTTTTGAAGTTTACAGTGCAATGAACTATTCATTTGTGTATCATATTTATAGCCATATAATTTTTTTTCAAGGAACGCTCCCAAAGATATATTTAGGCCCTATTCGTCCAAGCTTGAGCTCCAAGTTTCTAAGATAGAGCTTGGACCGACCAGGCCAAGCTTCTCAAGTTTATGCACAAGAAACATGGTTAAGGGAGATGATAGAGATAGAGTTTCAGCACTTGCTGTCATGCATTGTTCTGTTCGAACAATGCATGAACACACACATCCACTATAGGTGTAAAGATGATGTTGAACCTAATATATTTATGAGAATAGCACATACATCCACTATAGGTGTCAAGATGATGTTGAACACACACATCCACTATAGGTGTAAAGATGATGTTGAACCTAATATGTTTATGAGGATAGCACAGGGCAGTGCTTAAACAAGTGTGTGGGATCAACAACTACAAGCTAAACTCCTGCATTAGCTAGAAGTAAAATGTATGTTGTTATCAAGAAAAAATGCGAGTTATATTCCTTCACAATGCTCTTGCACATTTCATTTACATATCAATATACTCATGACATCAGTCTACACACTGTTAGTTCTCCATGATTAATTCCATCATCCACGAGTAATGAAGGTCGACAATTAGTTAAGACTATTTCACAAAGATTATATCCACCGAAAGCCATTTGACCAAACATAAAATTAGAAAAGAACCCTACAAGCAAGTAATGTCATACTTACAGAGAATAATTTTTCCGATGCCCTATCATAGGGATGCAGTGTTTTTCCATCCTGATTTGAGGGCTGGCAAGGATCCATCTGAACATAAATGTGTTTAGGTAAGAATATATTCATAGCTAAATGCATTTTTCTCTTGAGCATCCATATGATTCTTTAGTTTTTAAAATTCATTATAAAATTTTTCTTGTTGGAGAACGCACCACTGCAGCCTTTGCAATGAGATAACCTCTATCATAGAGACTGAAAGTGAAAGAAACCTCATGCTCTGCAATACAATGTTGAATGCTTAGTACAAAGTGTAGATACACATTACACAAATAAATATGAAATAAATATTTTCTCTGACAATACCTCGCAAAATGTCCCTAGAGCATGTTGGTGAAATCATGATGCCATTGGCATCAACAGCTTTCTCAACAAAACCATCCTACATAAAGAAAACAGGTGAACATTTCATCATAGAGAGGGGAAGCGATTCTGAAGGCAAGAAGATTATGCATTAAAATCATGCCAACAGAACAAAACCAAAATAAAAATCCCCAGACAGCAATAAAATCAAACAAACAAAATCACAAAAATGAGGCCCTTCCTATGAAACCAAGTTAAGCTAAGTAAACACCAGGGATCAAGAATTAAACTGGCAACTCTCCAGTTTGAGTGTAACATTCTGCGTATGTTGATCTCACAACAACACTTACCTTTCATCCTCGCTTAGCATAAAACGGTTAACCCCAATGGTGTCGATGACTCCCCACAAGGATCGTATGCCTAGCATTATGAACACTAAACAATGTTGGATTAATCCCACCCTACTAGGCCAAATGGGTCAGGGTGTTGCCGAACAACCTGAACACCAAAACCCTTCAAAAAAGAATACCCCCGACACTACAACTCAAACAATCTTCGCACTCGACAAACTAGTGTTGAAACAGAATGGGTTTTTTTTGTATTGCTTTATCATGAATATGTTCAGATTCCAACCCTCCCAAACTACACCAAGATCCTCAAGTCTAGTGAATATTCATGGTCAGGAATATGAGGCCAAAACAGAACAAATAAACTATTAGAGCATTTCACACGAAGAGAGAATTGCCTGGTCTCTATGTGAAGAGAGAATTACCTGGTCTCTACAAGAGTGCCATTTAGCCACAATTCGCTAAATTTGAACAAAGAACACCCCATACATCCTCTAAATACACCCGTCCAGAGCCCAAGCTGCCGCCCTAACTACCGTGGACTCGAGCTTACGAACCCAATCCGCAACCAAAGCACGCCCTAAAATACAATTTTTGTACGCGCGATTGCACCGAACAGTTAGGCCATTCCAAACAACACCGCAAATGGGTTCAAAAATCCTGTACACGAGACCTGAAACACGAGCTGTCTAGTCGAAATCACCGGAAAATTCCGACCTTTTCCGCGAACACCACCCGCGGGATCACCCAAACAGCCGCGAATTCGCTACGAAAACCCCCAAAATAGCAGGAAGAGGCTCGAATTTTCCTCCTCTTCCGCGCACAAAGCTCCCAACATTACGCGCCCAGATCGCCGGCACCACCGCCTCGACCATCCCGCGACCAAACCAAACCGAGCAAGCAACAGAAGGACGCCTCACCTCGCCTTTCGCCTCCGACCCTGACCCACCCTTCTCGCCCGCGACCGGATTCTCGTTCGCCGCCTCCGCCGCCGCTGGCGCGGCTGCGCGCGCGGTGGGGTGCACGCGGACGCCGACCTTCGATAACTTGAACGAGATCCCCATCTCCGAGATTCCGTCGCCACGCTGAGGAGCTAGGCCTCCCACGCGGCCTCCGCGGCCGCCTCCCTCGCCGACGAGCTCGTGCGAGCGAGAAGAGGGCTAGAGAGGGGGGAGGGGGGTTACGAGGTGAGCTCGGTGTATGGGGACACGGTTTGCATGGTTCGGCAGGGAGAGCGTGTGTCGCTGACAAGTGGGTTAGGGAGGCGTGGGTTGTGGCGGCGGCGTCTGTTGGTGTACGAGGGGAGCGGTGTGCTAGGTCCATGCTAGCATGTGTGTTCTGCTGTGCATAGGCCACCCTTGCGATCGTGGACCTGGCTCACGGAAGGTGCGACTCCTCGATGGGCTTCTCCGGGGAAATTAATCGGCACGACCTCTAGCTGCGTCCGATCGGAATTCCACGGTCGAGATGAACGCAGTTGGCATTCCTCTTGTTCTTTTGGCGTGTCATTGTGAGAAATGGGAAAAAAAGCTAAAATATACAACATATAAATCAAAATAGCAAAAATATACAACCAAAAAAAAATTACAAAAGTGTCCACCGCTCCCGCCGCGCCACGTCGCGGCCGCCACACCCCATGGCGGCAGCTCGCCGCTTCCACCCCCCACTGGCGGCCAGTGGCTCTGTCTCATACGCCACGTGTCCCCGTATGTTTTTTTATTTTTGTTTGATTATTTCGCGTCGAATTTTTTTAGTTTTCACTGGTTATTCGACCGGATCTCATTGAAATGCAAATAACTTTCGCTATACAACTCCAAATTTAATAAGAAAACTTTATAAATTTTCGCCAAATCATATGGATTAAGAATATGCTTTCGAATAGTATTTTTAAATATTATTTTTGTACACTTTGTCACAGATAATTTTGTAATACCTTTTTAATTTTGTATTCTTGTTTGAGTCTATTTTACCTTTGTGGAATGGTAGTATCTTTGTTGTATTTTAATGCTATACAACACCCGGCTGAATAAATTATCTATAATACCGTCTCATATGAGCGGTTAGATTCATCAGCTAATTGACGGATGACACACTACATCTTACAATAGTATAGATGGCAGTTATTTATAGTATATCATTATATTATGTAAAAATAACTCATACAATAGATTATCTATAATACCGTCTCATTCTCCTTTTTCCTTATTTGGTTTCTTCCGTATCACTTAAAATTTAGTGGAATGTTAGACTTTACCACTGTATAGGACATTACCGTCTGTCATTCGCGTCCATATTCGAGCGGTTGGCTATGTTAGGAGGTGGGAAAAACGGTTTTATATACAACATATAAATAAAAAACTGTAGAAATATACAACAAGAAATGAAAATAGCAAAAATACCGACGGTTCCCACCACAACGTTTTTTTATTTTTGTCTCATTATTTCGCCGAATTTTTTTAGTTTTCTGGTTATTCGACCGGATCCGATTGAAATGCAAATACCGATAATTGTGTAATAATTTTTGTACCTTTGTCACAGATAATTGTGTAATAATTTTTGAGACTTCGTGTAGTTTTGGTCAAAGATGGGCGGATAAATTACGTGCGGCTTACGAATGGTAAACAACAATGGCATATCTGGACTAAACCTAACATGCCTTAGGGAAAGGGAACAACAAGAAGGGCCCTTGTCGTACATTTCTTGAGAGCGGCGAGGATATTTTCCCTTACGCAATCCTTCGACTCCTGCGCCTGGCCCTAGCTGCCCTCTCACGCTTTCTCTACTCGGCCTCCTCTCCGCGGCATGGCGCTGCCGTTCGGCCTCCCTGCGTGCAAGCATCATTCCAGGCCGCTTGCGCTTCTCCTCTGATCCTTCTCACACCACTTTGTTGCTCCACCATAGCCCTCCGATGAGTACTCCCAATTCCGCATCCTTTCCATCTCGAGAGTTTGTTCGCGTCGTAGAATCGGATGAACTCGCCTGATGGAAGGCTGCAATTGGTCACATCACATGGTGTTAGACACATGCGAGTTCGATGCAACACTAAATGCGAGTATGAACATACCGGGCTTCTCCGCCATGATCGCATCCCAGCGTTGGCTCGAGTCGTGGTTGCGGCAACTCCGGTACCTCATACCGTATGTGTATGAGTTGTCTATGGATCTGCCGGAGCGGCAAGGATCCGCATAGGCACATGGGGACCTCCGTGCCGTCGGGGATGGTTTGGACAACGCTGTGCCTTGGGGCGAGGAAACTCCATTAGTCTTTGCTTTCGTTTGGTTTGCGGGGGATGGTTCTCTTTGTTGTATTGGAGCAGTCGTTCGGTTGATGCAATGCTGGGAAGCCAGGAAGGGGGTTAAATAGCCTGAAATGATAAAGCGACAGACTTGAAGCAAGAACGAATCCGCGAGCATCGGATTCCTTTGCAGCTCTGCCTGTGCTTGGAAGCGACAAATGCATGGAGCTTTATAGCTGGTAGGGAGGTGCCAGTCAGGCTTTGGCAGCTATGCTTTGACAGGACGACTAAGGCATTCTCTGCCACGCATGCATTTGATGACATGATATGTCCTGCAGGCTTTGCCAGCAGTGCTTTGACAGGACGTCTCAGGCCAATGTAACAAAAGTTTGGATGATGACAACTTATAATTATGGAAATATCACAACTTAAGCATATTCGGCCGGCCGGGATAATTATAATAGTCGCGGAAAAATATGACAACTTAAGCATATTCGGCCAGCCGTGAAATATCACGTGTGAGTCCATTTTTTCGGAAGAATGCAGCTGATTTGCTCTTCTGTATACTAACTACGATATTATGGAAAAATATTGTAATTACACCTTCCGTTGTATGTATTTTCGTATAGTTGAAAAAGGCTAATTATAACGGTCGCGAACAAATATGACAACTTAAGCATATTCGTGCGTAGTAAAATATGACGTGTGAGTCCATTTTTTCTAAGAATGCATCTGATTTGCTCTTACGATATCGACTACGATATTATGAAAAAATATTGTAATTACACCTTCCGTTGTATGTACTTTCGTATAGTTGAAAAGGGCTAAATATAATAGTCGCGGAAAAATATGACAACTTAAGCATATTCGGCCGGCCGTGAAATATCACGTGTGAGTCCATTTTTCGGAAGAATGCAGCTGATTTGCTCTTACGTATCGATTGCGATATTATGAAAAAATATTGTAATTACACCTTCCGTTGTATGTATTTTCGTATAGTTGAAAAGGGCTAATTATAACGGTCGCGAACAAATATGACAACTTAAGCATATTCGGCCGGCCGTAAAATATCACGTGTGAGTCCATTTTTTCGGAAGAATGCATCTAATTTGCTCTTCTGTATACTGACTACGATATTATGGAAAAATATTGTAATTACACCTTCCGTTGTATGTACTTTCGTATAGTTGAAAAGGGCTAAATATAATAGTCGCGGAAAAATATGACAACTTAAGCATATTCGGCCGGCCATGAAATATCACGTGTGAGTCCATTTTTCGGAAGAATGCAGCTGATTTGCTCTTCTGTATACTGACTACGATATTATGGAAAAATATTGTAATTACACTTCCGTTGTATGTATTTTCGTATAGTTGAAAAGGGCTAATTATAACGGTCGCGAACAAATATGACAACTTAAGCATATTCGGCCGGCCGTAAAATATCACGTGTGAGTCCATTTTTTTGGAAGAATGCATCTGATTTGCTCTTCTGTATACTGACTACGATATTATGGAAAAATATTGTAATTACACCTTCCGTTGTATGTACTTTCGTATAGTTGAAAAGGGCTAACTATAATAGTCGCGGAAAAATATGACAACTTAAGCATATTCGGCCCGCCGTGAAATATCACGTGTGAGTCCATTTTTTTGGAAGAATGCAGCTGATTTGCTCTTCTGTATACTGACTACGATATTATAGAAAAATATTGTAATTACACCTTCCGTTGTATGTCTTTTCGTATAGTTGAAAAGGGCTAATTATAACGGTCGCGAATAAATATGATAACTTAAGCATATTCGGCTGGCCGTAAAATATCACGTTTGAGTCCATTTTTTCGGAAGAATGCAGCTGATTTGCTCTTCACTATACGGACTACCGTATTATGGAAAAAAAATGTAATTACATCTTCCGTTATATGTATTTCCGGCAAGTTGAAAAGGGCTAATTATAATAGTCGCGTACAAATATGACAACTTGAGCATACTTGGCAGGCGGTAAAATGTCCCGTTTGAGTCCATTTTTTGGAAGAATGCAGCTGGATTGCTCTTCACTATACGAACTACCATATTTTGCAAAAATATTGTAATTACACCTTCTGTTGTATGAATTTTCGGATAGTTGAAAAGTGCTAATTACAATAGTCGCGAAAAGTGGTTATCGGCTACGATACTTGGGGATATTGCGGTACTACAATTTACTTGTAAAGAAAGGTGTAAACGAAATTTATGTGTACAGAACGGTAGTCCGTATATCATATATCAAATCTGATCCATTCTTAAAAAAAACAATAGTAAACATATGTGACGCATACAAAATATGAGATATATATAATATACTATAATATTGATGCAAAAACATGAGAGAGAATAGATAACACAAATGGAACGATTGCATTGCACGACATAGATTAATAAAGTTAACATAAGTGACACATAAAGCATGATCTAGTTCGCAATTGCAGACAAAATTATCACAAGGATAACTACATACAGCATCTTCTCTACCCACTTGATATGATCTAAAATGCGCTCCACCTTTAATGTCAGCATGTTAAGCCTTTGCTCTAGCGTTGGGTTCATCCTCTGCTCGAGTGTTGGGTCCATCCGCTGCTCTAGGCCGGGAAGCATCCCTGCTGGTGCTGCGGTACTACGACGCTCCATCGATGTATTCAGGGTGTCTGCCCACTGAAAATATTGACATCCTGCAGACTGCATAACGATGTCAACATATTTTCAGACCATGTAAAGAGCTGTGAACTCATAAGAGACTACTCGAAGAAGAGAACAATCATCATAGGCTGGAGAAATCGAACTACATTCCCACTTACGGAGTAATTAGGGCATTTATAAAACACCCGGCCGTAATTTGACGAAGTGGTGGAGTACAACACATTAGCTTCCACATGGCAATTAGGGCAATCGACCCGCCTAGCATTGGCAAGTGCAATGGCTCTCCGATTCGCTGAGCTCGACGTTTGAGACATGACCTTCACACAATTGAAGAACGCACAAGTGTAATTAGGAAGAAGAGGATGTCAGCAAGCTAATGTACAATGTGACTCACCGTACAAAATTTAGTTTGTAAATAATACCTCTAAAACACATAGCCGGAATGAAATACTGGAAAAAAAAGAAAGCTAATCTACCAGTTCTCCTCTACGCGCTATGGGGTTTGTAAACTCACTCAAACCTTTATGCACTTTGGGATATTTATAGGCAGGGAGCGAGGGAGGAACGACGCAGCTGGCGGCACATCAGCCTGCAGGGCGAGGGGCCAAGACACGCAGGAATGAAACAATGAAATACAAAAAAAAACATCAGAAGAAATTACAGAACCACTCTACATACACAAAGAAATTTAGGTTCATAAATTACATAACTGACATTTCACGAAGAGAATGCAAAATGAAGGTAGTAAGAAGATGTTGCATGTCTAATGCGTATAGTTGAAATATTACATTGGACAACATCAGCCTCTGTTTGGGCAGCCTCTACGGTCATGCCCTGTCTGCCTGCAGATGCGACAATGCCGAAGGCCATCGTCTCGCTGAGACGCATCCATGTCACCCTCAAACCGCGCAGAACGCGGTCTACCCGGCGTATCGTGCCTTAGTGTGGGGTACGGGAGCCACGTAGGGGGTTCGGAGGTCTTGTAGTTCGTGCCGATATTGAACGGTTTGAAATGCCCCGTCCATGTTGCTCTAACGGCATCTATACGGTAGTATGGTGTAACATATTGTGTGCCGTCGTTGTCCCCCATATCACGGCACACTGCTAGCACGTGCGAGTAGGGGATGTGCTCTAGGCGAGGCTTGTTGCATGAGCAGGTCGCCTCAAACATGCCGAGCTGGCATCTCTGGTTTGTGTCCCCCGCGGAGTATCCCGAACGGTGCTTGCGCTTGCACTCGACGAGAAAAATGTTCTGCGCAGGGTCCATCATGCGCGTGCGGTGGAATTGAGCTTTACGCCACGGCCAGTAACAAAGCCTCGACACGGGGAGCGAAGGTTGAGCGCGGTTATGTACGCCGCCCTTTGGCGATCAACAAAGTATTTCGCGGTCCTAAAAAATGTGAGCTCAATGATTGGGCAAATGGGTAGGCAACGAGCCCCCCGCAGCACATTGTTGTACGACTCGGCAAAGTTCGTCGTCATGATGGAGTATGTGCAGAAGAGAAGCATACCGCTTAGGTGCAAAATAGTGCTGTCAAGTGATGTGCTACCATACTAGAGAGGGCATTATCTTACCGAGCACCGTTTGTATCGTGCGCCCAGGCCCATCTCTCAGCGGGTTTACGAGCTATCCATTGCGCGAATGTCATCTTGCGCCGTACGGAGACCTCCGAGCCACCAATTACCTGTGTGCCCTCCATGGTCTCTTCTGCCACCAGTTCCTTTGAGCGCTCGTTCAGCTGGTTAAATATCGTATCGAACTTGCGCAGTTGGTTTTGCATGCATAGGGTTTTGAATAGCTTCACCATGTTCTTGTTCCTGCACATGGTGTACATGTTTGCCCCCAGGTGACGCATGCACCATCTACGCTGGACGTCTCTCCACAGGCAAGGGCAATCTTCATCTTCCGCCATTCTATCGACGGCGTTCGACCACGCATTACGGTCCGACACGACGACACCCCGCCCTATCCCGCACCACGGGTCTTCACCAGTGACAGGAACGAGAACCGGTATCGTTGCTTTCGCTCTTGACCACGGCGAACGCCAGCGGTAGTAGCTGGTTGTTTGCATCGACAGCTAGGGCGGTAAGAAGGGTGCCATTGTACTGGCCGGATAGAAATGTCCCATCCACGCATATAACAGGACGGCGATTCTTTGAATGCCGTGATGCATGGACCGAACGCCCAGAACACCCTGAGGAGGTAGTAGTGTTCTGGAGCAGTCGTTCCATCGGGAAGCTGCACGGGTTCAACAGTAATAGCATATTCGGAGCCCAGGTTTGTTGCAGCTATCCGCCTCAGTAGGCGTGGAGCCCAATTGAATGACTCCATAAAACTACCAAACAGCATTTTCAAAGCCATCTGCTTTGCTCGCCAAGCCTGTAGGTAGGTTATGGACATCCTGTCTGCTCGCATCTCAAAGAATTATGGTTGTGGGCCTGAGACTAAGGTCGGCCTTCAGCACGTCTAACAGGATTTGCGCGATGAATCTTGATTTCACCACGCCGCTTGTGTTTCGAACAAGTGCCTTTGTGCATGCGTGCGGTGTGTACCGGCGTATAATGAAATGGTTCTGATGTTTAGGGCGCTGAGCACGAACATAGAATCCGCACTGCTGCCCTTTCTTACATATAAGCTCGAAGCAGTTCGGGTCCGAGCGATGCACACGGTGGTCACGCCGGGTCACCATGGCGTAATTATTGCAGAAGTGCATCGCTTCGTCCTTTGTGGCAAACTCCTAGTCGAGTTCTATGTCGCCATGGTCTTGCCCACGCTTAGAAATATCCTCCAAGCGGGCTAGAACACAGTTGGCCGGGTCCAGCGAGTGCAAAAATGCGATTGCTGGCCCTGGGTCCTCATCTTCGTCAGGACCATCACCATAAGCAGGGTGAGGGTCATCCCCTAGGGCATCCGCATTAACCTCAGGGACGGGCGCATCCGTCTCGCCAGTCCCTGCCAAGCCCCCTTGACTGGGGACTTGCTGCGAGCTCATGGCAATTTCCTCTTCGGGCTCGGGTTGTTCGTCCGCATTGACCCCCATGTCCTCCTCCTGGGCTCGGCTCGTCCCTGCCTCCCAGTAGTGCGAGGGACCAGTTTCACGTAAACACCTAGTGCGAACCCTTCCTGTGCGGCCTTCTCCATGTAGAACTGCCAGGCACTCGTTCTACGGAGCTCGAATAGGCTGTACACGTAAAGCAAGCTATTTGGCACTACATGGAGCCTAACCCCATCTACCACGAGCTTGTACAATGTACGGTCAACACTAAGAGCGCGTGCAGCCGCTCTAGCTACTGTACGCAACTCTATCGGTGGATTTACAGTTGTCTCTATGTGTGCGCAATTATGCATGCTGACAAATGGGCCCTGCAAATTTGCGGGCTCACCCCCATGCCATATATGAAGCGGAATCGCCATCAAGGACTGTAGCATTACATAATTGTAGTCATCAATAATTGCACACACGCACCGCTAACATATTTAAACATATTGGCATTACTCAAATTTTAATTACGAAAGAATTAATGTTATGGTTACGTACAGTTAAAATGTATGCCAACATATAATTATATATATGTTATATAATATACTATCACAAGACATATGCAGTTTATGAAATCCTAAAACCACATTCCACACTCATAATATCATGTAAAAAACTGCTACACAGAAAGGCATTGTATACTTTACATTTCAGGTTCGTACGAACTAAGTAAAACAAATATACGTAGCTAACAAATTAATTGGCTGTTTTTTCGATCTTTTTGTGCGCATGTATTTCTAGGTGATACGATTAATTCGCAATTTCTATGGAATGCGGGGATTTATCTACCAGGTTCGCAATATATTCGTAACAACATAAGTTTGGTAAAAGTGTGCTAGCAGCATGATATAAGGGGAGATGCTTGCCTTGCTCTGAGTTTTCTGGAATGGCGTCGAGGTCAACGTGTGTGGTCCCTGCAGTGTCGGCACCTACACGAAGCAAAAACAACAATACGAAGTCCAATAAGTAATAAGGGAAAATAGCTTACAATGGTGTGGAACTTCGACCCACCGATATTTAAGTCCGATTAAGTGGCTACTTTGGTTCAAGTTGTAAAGTTCAGAAAGGAGGTCAACTCCTTTCGGGTCCAAGTAGATATTACGTCCAAAAAAACAGTCCTTCGCTTCAGCGAATCATCATCATGAAAATAAATACGATTACAGCGTTCGAAAGCGTAAGCTCGGCAGAGGGTCCTGACCTTTGCAGAGACTCCTTTCGGGTCAAAATTAAGTCAGATTAAGCAGCTACTTTGGTTCGAGTCATTAGGTTCAGAAAGGAGGTCAACTCCTTTCGGGTCCAAGTAATTATTACGTCCAAAAATAAGTACAACAATACGAAGTCGAATAAGTAATAAGGCAAAATGAATTAACACAGTACATAATTTCGTGCAACTAGTATTTAAGTCAGATTAAGCAGCAACTTTGGTTCGAGTTAGGTTCAGAAAGGAGGTCAACTCCTTTTGGGTCCAAGTAATGATTACGTCCAAAAATAAATACAACAATACGAAGTCGAATAAGTAATAAGGCAAAATGACTTAACACAGTCCAGAACTTCGTGCCACCAATATTTAAGTCGGATTAAGCAACAACTTTAGTTCGAGTAATTAAGTTCAGAAAGGAGGTCAACTCCTTTCGGGTCCAAGTTGTGATTACGTCCAAAAAAAACACAGTCCTATGCTTAAGGTGAAGATCGTGTGAAATACAGACAGGCCGATGGTCATCGGAGGGTCCAAATTTCAAAACAAAGCACAAGGTTACCTCGGCAGAGGGTCCTGTCCTCTAGATAGACTAATGGTCCCAAAATAAGGTTGTTAATTCATGTAATATTCTTACTTACGTAAACATTTTTAGGTGTCACGGTTAATTCACGTTCTCCGCACATAATATCACATAGATTACTGCTACACACATAATATCATAATAGCATTGTACTAATGTTTCCTAATACCGTCGTAACATTTCACTATAGCATAACACTACACTGTCCTCAACAATAATAAATTGCACAAACGTAAATACGGCAATCTAACCTAACAAGTTGGTCACTAAAACTGCACTGACCAAAACATACTATTATTTATGAAGATTTCTAACTAACCTTCTCCAAGTAGTACAGAAGGTCAAAAAAACTCGAGCTTTGAACCAATAAATGTTCGCCCAAAATACCTCCAAGATACAAATCATGTATGAAATAAACAAAAATTATTAAACTTTGTGAAAAAAATAAACAAACCACAGAGTATTAAAGTAGGTCGCCATATATAGGGTGTTAATTGAATGTAACACATGCGTACATACATTTCTTCATAACAACTTAATCTGCCTAAGATAGTGGTATGAACATGATTGAAGGAGGTGCTTGCCTTGCTCTGAGTTTTCTGGTCCGGCGTAGAGGTTAGCGTGTGCGCTATCTGCAAGGTCGGTATCTACACGAAGCAAAAACCACAATAAGAAGCGAAATATGTAATAAGGCAAAATAAGTAACCAATGTCCAGAAGCCCGCGCCACCCATATTTAAGTCGGATTAAGCGGCTACTTTCATTCGAGTTGTAAAGTTCTGAAAGGAGCTCAACTCCTTTCGGGTCCAAGTAGTGCTTACGTCCAAAAATAATAACAGTCCTTCGCTCAAGCGAATAATCGTTGGAGTGGAAGCTCGCCAGAGGGTCCTGACCTCTGGGGATACTCAGACACCCAAAAGATGATTGTTACTTTATGCAAGAATATTTAATTCAACTTTTTACTCCGGTTTGAATATTTCTACGAACATACATTTTTCTAGGTGCTACGATTAATTGCTAGTTTCTATGGAATGTGGGTATATATCTACCAGATTCAAAATATACGGTGTTTACTTAAATTAACACATGCATACATACATTGCTAGTTTATATGAAATGTGGTATGAACATGACTAAAGGAGGTGCTTGCCTTGCTCCGACTTTTCCCGAATAGCGTCGAGGTCGCCGTGTGCACTCTCTACAATGTCGGTATCTACGCGAAGCAAAAACAACAATATGAAGTCAAAGAAGTAGTAAGGGAAAATAAATATCACGAATGGATTCCAACAAACTATAACCACCGACTAATTAATCTACTGTTTTTGCGCTCTCGGTTTGTTGGCCTTGCCTTCAAGCTCTCAAAGCAAGCACCGCAAAAAGAGTCGCTATGCTCTCAAACTCTTCTTTCACACTCTGCTCTGTAAGGAGAGCGACGCACCCCCTCGTTTTTTATAGGCACAAAGGTCATCACTGTGACGTTTACATAAATCACAATTATTACGCATAAATAACGTTACTTAGCTCTCTTATTAGCCGTAATCTTGATTTTATGCAGCATTGGATTCCGACACGATAGAAATTGACGTGACACATCGTGCTATTTCAACCACTGGCTGCTGTTTCACTCACATGCATGCACCTTTCGGCGCCCAAAGTATCCAGGAAAATGAATTGAGGCATTAGAAAAATGAAAGAGCTGTCCTTCATGACGAAGCAATGGGGTGGGAGGGAGACACCTGCGCGGTGGGGCCAGGCGTGCGAAGGGCCGGGGGCCGGGAGGGGGTTCGGGCGGGAGGGCACTTGGCTGCCGCCGTCCCGTGTGGCGGCAACCAGGCCATGTGGGACCGGGGACGGGCAGGGGCCTGGAGCGCCACACTGCCGCTGGCCCCGTGTGGCGGCGACCCCAGGGACTGGGACGGGGCAGGGGGGCCTCGAGCGCCGCCATTGGCCGCTGGCCCTGTGTGGCGGCAGTGGTCGACGCTGCAGCCGGGCCGCCCCGTATGGCGGCTGCAGTGTTAATTTGGCAATTTCTTCTATTTGTTGTATAGTTTTGAAATTTGGTACTACATGTTGTATATTTCAGTATTTTTTCCGAGAAATGGAGCGAGAGTTTCATGAAAACTGAAAGCTAACTTGCGTCGCAGAGGGAATTTGTAGATATTATTTTGTTGGGTGTAATGTTTGAACAAATCAAGGTGACATGGTAGAGCCCACAAGATTTAGAAGGCAACGTGAATAAGGGAATATCTACAATACTTCATTTTCATCCAAAGGTTGGGATCAATAGGAAGTTACACTCTGATACTCCCTTCTTATATGCAACAGTCTCCTAACTGGATCAGAGTTTATGAGATACGATGTGAGCGTGGACATTATCAAGAACAAATTAGATGAATCTCTTAAAGAATTAAAATAACAACGTCAAAGCAACCACGACAAAAAGAAAAGATGTTGCCTTCATTGCTTCTTCTTGCCTTGTTGGCCACCTTGTATAGTTTATATAACTCCCTAAAGAGAAGTAGAAGTCATACTAAAAAAGAGAAGTATGAATCCAAATCATAGTAGGATTCATCTAGGAGATTTCATGTAGCACACCTCTCCATATTCTAAAGGATTGGGATATGACTCATTATATCTCAACAATTTTCCCATTAACTCTTATTCAATAAAGTGATGGTGCTCCTCTAAGAATTCGGTCCAAATCGGCTCCATAATTTTTTATTTTTCTATTTTGCCTCCACCACAAGGGCACACACATCACTGTAATATGTGTGTCGGTATTTGGGCATGGCCGCTTGATCCTCCACCTATAAGCTCTTTCCTTCTATAGTTTAGTTAACCACACCTTTTGTCCCTACAGCCAGGGTTAACAATACCAATCTAGCCCAAAGAATTGCTAGTAATCGAATAAATGCCAAAGTTAAACACTTTGAAATCGGCAGTCAAAAAAATTCAAAGATCAATCTATTTTTGACGATTTTTCTTCAAAAATTGACAACCTAAGCGACATCAGTTCCCTCACTGATTTTTTATGATTTTCATTAATTTTCAATGATTTTTTAGCAATTTTAGACTAGTTTTATTCCATTTTTTGCACACTCAAGGAAATTTGGAAAACAAAATTCAAGTAAAATTGGAAACTTTGGGGGGAAATTGCATAAAATTATAATAAATCCTAATTAATACAAAAAATACCTCAGAGAAACTAAAAAAAATAATTTATTTAGTGCTTCTGGAAAAGCAAAAATAGAAATTAATGAAGATGAACTAAGACACTGTTAGATTTTTATAAAACTGTACAAGCTTGATCGTGATCTAAAATTTTAATGGTATCATAAATAGTTCCCAAGAATCATGTAGTAAAATTTATAGAAATATTAGACTTCATTTGTTGTCCCTAGAAAAAAAAACAGAAGAGCATATACAAAGACGGTGGCACTATCATAATTGTAAAAAATACACATATCTGATCATCGTCTAAAAATTTTATATCATCATTATTATTGCCTCAAGGACTACACACAAATTTTAATAAATATTATACTTCATTTATTGCCCTAGAAAATAAAAAATAGAAGAGCATATACAAAGACAATAACACTATTATAATTTTTTAAAAATACAAAGGTTTGATAATGATCTAGAAATTTTATAACATTGTTAGGATTGCCTTAGGACCTCACACAAAAATGTTAAAAAAATATTAATACATTTTCATAAATATTTTTAAATTTCCAAAAATTTTAATTTGAATTTAAATTCCACCAGTTTACTGAGCGGTTTCAAAAATTGAGTTGCATCGATACAGCCAAAAATCATGAAAATGAGCGATGTTTGAGTTTTTGGAATCGTGCCTATAGCCATCTATATCATAGGTTTGTACCGCCTCCAAGCCTCACATGCTCATCCATACCACTTGGTTGGTTTCACCATGTCTTCCTTCCTTCTACAGGTCGCACCTTCACCTCTACACTTGATAGATTTTGCTATCATATTTGTATTTGCACTCATAACTGTGGATGACATCTGAATACATCGGAAATTTTTGTATTTGATACAATATATGACTCGTATTTACGAAATAATACAATACTTTTGCGTATTTACAGAAAACACAATGATACACGGGTTTTGATATCTCGTTTTTTGAATACCCAAAATTTCAGAATCCAATTTCTCCATACCCGGAATTTGAAAACTCGGTTTTCGCGTATTTGGATTTTGAAAATTCGGGTATGGCTTAACCGGTTTTGAAAAACCGATTAAGCCATACCCGTATTTTCAAAATCCAGGTATGGGAGGCCATACTTGGGTTTTCAAAACTGGTTAAGCCATACTTGGATTCGCTACTCCATGTGAAAGCACTGGCAAAGATTTGACAGCGTCCATACCTAGATTTTGAAAATCCGTGTATGGCTTAACCGGTTTTTCAGATACCGGGTATGGCATACCCAGATTTTCAAAATCCAAATACACGAAAATTGAGTTTACAAATTTCGAGTATGGCAAAATCGGATTCTGAAATTCAGGGTATTTAAAAACGAGATATCAAAATCCAATTATCACTCTGTTTTCTGTAAATACACAAAAAAATTGTATCATTTTTTGAATACAACTCATATATTGTATCAAAAACAAAAATTTCTAAATACATCTTGATGCTGAAAAGATTTCCTTCTTCTGGTCAGGATTTTTACTAGACCTCACATTGGTTGATCTTCCATTGTGATTATCCATCGATCGGTATCCTCCATTGCTCCACATACTTTTCATTATCACTTGCCCTTTGCAAGTAATCTGCATGATTTCTCCTTGAAGTGATACATCATGACTTTTGAGTTCAAGTGACCTCATAGATATTATATTCTTTTTTAAGCTGTGAATATACCAAACTTCTGTCAATGTGCGATGTGCTCCATCATAAATCTCCAATGTAATCGTTCTAACCTATGTAATTGCATATTCTTCGCAATCCGCCAAGTGAACAATTCTATGCGTTGGGCATAAAGATTCTTTATCAAACATCTCTCTCCAAATATATGTAGAAGCAACCATCTGAATATAATATCTATCCATTAGAAGTACATGATTAACTGATGACAAATACATTAAAATCATCCTTTGCTACCATCATTGAGAATGCACCTTTTATTTTCTTCAAACCGGACAGTTCTTAATCATGTGATCTTGCTCGTCACATAGATAGTATATGCATGTGCTCTTGTTATTGCCTTTTTTTTATGTGGTTATTGCCTTTTCCTGCAACACCTATGGTAGCCAACGTCTGATCACCCAAGAATGAAGATTTCAATTGCTTCTTCGGGGAATTCACCTCCAATAGATATGCAAATGTCTTATTGAAGTTGGGAGTGCCTTTTCTAATGAGAATATTCATGACCAATTGTTCCCATGATGGTGGTAGGGACGATGCCAGTATGACAACCATGTCAATCTCCTTAATTTTATCATCCATACTAGTTAGTTGCATGATAAACTTGTTGAAGACATTAAGATGGTATGTCGTCCACCATGCGCAATCTGTATAGTTGCCGCTTCAACACCGACTGTTTTGTCAGCAATTTTATTATATACAATTCTTCTAAGTTGTTCTATAATTTGTTCAGTAAATTTTCCTTGATCACCAAGTACTTTATCTCATAGGAAAGACATAAACGGATTATACTAACAACTTTCTACTCCATCATCTTCCACTTTTCTTTTGACATCTTTTTCAGTTTGCCCCATTCAAGAGCAACATTAAATCTTACTGAAATAGGACATCTTTTACCTCGCATGGCCACACATTGAAATTTTCTCCACAGTCAAATTTCTCCACTTAACTCCACATCATCAACATTGATCTTAATTTTGTGCCACCCAAAGCTTTGCCAACCTTCTCACAAATCAGACCAATCCAACCTTGACTCTGATACCGCTTGTTACACTTAGATACCTTATCTTATGAACAACATCCCTCAAATTTTTTTTGAGATATGCCACGAGCATACACAATATAAAAAACGAAGTACATGAATCCCATAAAGATAATCAAAATATTTGTGTCGAAGCAACCATGATAAAGGAGAAAAGATTTGACGAAGTTGACCAGACCTAATTCTCTCGTGTGCCCTCTACTTTAGATGAGTAGGCTTTATTGCTTCTTCTTAGGTTGTTCTCTACCGTCACCCCTTGTGGGTTTATATAGTTTCTTTTATTCTTCAAAGAGAAGTGGAAATCCTAATCCTAGGGGTGACTTTATATAGTTTCTTTTATTCTTTGAAGAGAAGTGGAAATCATAATCCTATTAGAATGAATCTAGATTCTTGTAGCACATCTTTCCATGTTCTAAAGGATTAGGATATAAGTCATTGTATCTCAACAAGGGTCGATGTGGTTGCATAATTGAAAAGAGAAATAATATTAATTTTAGTTAGTGGAAATCCCCTGTTAGTCCTTAGAAGAGGTTTTACTTCATGTCAAAAGTAGGTAAGTTTAACTTTCCGTCTGTCGAGGAACATCTTCTCCAAAAATGTACGCTAGTTGCCACTGACCCAATGTTGGATCAGTTACCACAAAAAATAGAGGAAGTTACATAGTAGCTAATTTACAATCTGTTTGACCTCAAATTTTGCATTTGGCACATTTTGCCAACACACTGCATAGATCCTGTGTTATCTGTCTGACCATCAAGTTGTGCTTGAAGATTGCTAAGTAGTGGCTATTATTCCCAATCCAAGCAGTACTTCTGCTGCACAACAAAAGGCTGATTTCCACTAATTAAATGTATTGTGGGTTTATATGTGGATTTTTCATAATTAGATCCTGTGACATCTATGGCTTCAAATAGATAATTTTGCATGTACATTAGCTAACTCTAGGCTTACATATGTTAAGGGTAAAAACGGACTAGAAAATATTGGCATTCTATAGATATTAGACTATTAGTAAATCAAATTTGCTATGCATCAGTCGGCTAAATTATAATCAGTCGAGTTTTTCTTTGAATTGGATTAGAGATTCATGCTCCGATGAGCTTGTCTTCTTCCTTTCCAGCACTGTCTCCTCCTGTGCCGCTGGGTTACTACTCAGGTTCTCTGGATTAGGGTTTTGGGGTTCACCAGGGGTTATATATTAGATGTAGGGAGTGACGACGGAGGCACGATGGTGGGCGGCGGGGCGACGAGGCGGCGATGGCAACGCTAATCGCAGGTTAGAGGTAGTGGGCAGGAACAATGAGATCCAAGTAGTGAGTTACATCGGGTGGTGGATCTGGTGTCACTACTACAAAAAGACTTATATTAAGCATCTCATCATAGGTAGTTTTGAAAAATAGACAATTGAATATCACTGACGGATTTTACCAAAAACCATCAGTGATGTGTCCCATTCATATCACAGACAGTTTTTGGTTAAAATTATCAGTAATGTGAATGAATATCACATATGGTTTTTGCCAAAACCATCTGTGATGTGAATGGACACATCACAGATGGTTATTTGCAAAAACAATCAGTGATGATATGCACATTTTTAGCCATAAACCATATGTAATATCCACTAGAGATATATAGTACAGAGAGCCCTGACCCATTTACTGTTTTTAGGGTTTCTCAATCTATTTTTGAGTTGGCTACAACTGTGAGGCGATCCGGTGAAAGGAGACCATTGATTTGGAAGAGTAATTGTAGATCCATTTGTTCTTGGTGATCTAAGGTTAGTAACTGGTTCTAATTATATGATTTTCAAGATATAGCTTGGTAAAGAGAGGATGGAAGATGGTTTAGATCTAGCATGGTGTAGATCCATTTGTTTTTGTGATCTAAGGTAGTAATTGGTTCTAATTGCATTATATTCAAGATGTAGCTGGTTTGGTAAAAGGATATTTGAAGATACTTTTTTATAGCAAGTATTAAACATTTACACACAGCATGGTAAAGAGAGTTTTGAAGATATTTATTTCTAAATAGTTCATCCTAAATCTAGTGTACAACCTATTTTTTTGAAAGGGGTATATGGGGACTCCTTCAACTTTTTATTTGGTTCATTAATATTTTGAAAGAGGTTGTATATTATCTTTAGTTTGTTTGAAGGAACTTTGCTAGGTTTGCATATAGCTCAATATCATGCATAGTCTACTTCAATATTTAACACTACTTGTTATATGCGTAGCGTAGATGGATCGAAGTTAGATGTACACTGACAACCATGCGAGTGCCGAATACCTTAATGTCATCTCTGCTTTTAAAAGAGCTGCAGAGGAGGATATGTTTAATAAGAGGGTGCAATTTATATCATATCTATGTATTGACTGCGAAAATATAAGGATGTTTCGAAACTCAGTGAAGATCGAAGTAAACTTGATTCTAAGGGGTTTCAAAAGGGGGTATACATGTTGGACTAGTCATGATGAAGAGCAGATTATACAGGATCTAGCTTCAATAAAATTCTACAAACAAGGTGAAATTTTACAATATCTAGCTTTAATAAAATTGTATAAACAAGGTGTATGTTGCTTGTGTAATGGCTGAGGCTAATTTTTTAGAATCACGTAGGTTGTTTAAAGTGTACAAATATCATGGAGAACCATCCAAGGGCGGGTCGAAGCTGAAGCATGATTTTAAGTTTTTGGTATCTTCTTGTACACAATAATCCTATATCACACTCGGAAATACCTTTGGGAGTAACCAATTATACTTTTGTAGTGCTGCTAGCAGAGAAAGAGAAGCAACCTACGTGGATTCTACGTGTGCCACAACATGCAACTCCTCATCGGTACATCTAAGTTGTGCATAATCTGCTTGCGCTGTGATGTAATCTAAGTTGATTGCTGAAATGGATGAAATCTATACTTTGCTTGTGATGATATGTAATCTGCTTGTTTCAGAGGGCATGGCTAGTATTTCCTAAGGCTAGCCAATAGACATGAAAAGGTGCCTTGGTAGAAGAACATATCGTAGACAATTCTAAATAGAAACTATCTGTGATTTATATCACAAACGGTTTCTAATTGATATAATAACATCGCAGACGGTTTCTAACTAGAACTATATGTAATATCATATATCATAGATAGTTTGGGAACCGTTTGTTATATGTCATTATATCACTGACATATGGTTACCGATGGTTTGAAAAAACCGTTTGTGATAACAGTTCTGAACCGTTTATGATGTTATGGTTGTGAGCCTCTAGAGACATGGAGGGTAGGCAGGGTGACGCCAAGCAGCAACCTAGAGGAATCAATTCGATCTGATCTAGAACTTACATAGCAAGGGGAGGGAGGAGGACCATTAGATTTCAATCGAAGGTCCAAAAAATGTCTGATTTTAAGGAACAGTGATCAGATGATATATAGACAGTCCCTTAATAAATATATGATATGCTAGCTATAGTATACTACGCAAAAATGAAATTGATTGTACTCCTATCTTCTTTTAGCTCCAGAAAAAAGTATTGGAAGTTCAATTAAATAAAAAAAACCATTAAATTAAACGAACATTTTGGCTTATAACAAATAGCGTCGAGCTGCCATCCGCATCAAACATTTCAGGAGACTGAGCAGGGAAGAAAGAAAGGAATACTAATCGATTATCTGATGAATCGTTTGTGCCAGAACTGACGGCCTCAAGAGAACTGCTCCCCCAAAGACCAAAAAATCACGGTTCCTTTTAATCGGAACGTTTGACAAATAAGGCCCACAAAACTGGACCTAGCGTAATAAAAAAATTCCCATCAGGAATGGGCCTAAACCTAGCCCACGTACTGTTCAGCCTGGTAGATACATAACCAATAAACTAGCCCCCACTTCTACTCAAACAAAGGCCTCGATTGGCTGTTTGAAAGTACACCCTCGTCAAAGTTTATTGGGTGTATTTCTTTATGGTACATGGATCAAGGTTATCTTTAATTATTATCACTAAATACTATATTTAATGTATACATATAGAGAATATAAAGTAAAAATAAATATTTGTTAGGGGTATAGAAGGAACATCACACTAATTTTATATTGAAATATGAAATACACTCTATAGTTATGGACAAAACCATTTAAAAAATAAGTCATATAAATTTGGCCGGAGGGAGTAACCAATACGCGTAATATCATTTTTAGATCAATCTATAAGCACTCAATTGCCCATGGCTGCTTGGCTACCTATTATCTCGTATACTTTTTGTCTAAGTTTGTAATGCGTATTTTTTTTATATAGACCAAGGAGATAATAAAGATAACTAGATTAGTCCTAATTATGTAATATATTCAATGTATACATGTAGAGAGGCACAACGTGAGTGGACCCTCTTACGCTTTCAAGATTTAAAAACCGTGGCAGTATATAACTCTGTCATGCACAAGCTTGTCACCAAACTGAGATTTTGTAACCAAAAAATTACCAATGCTGAAATAATAGATAAGACAGTGTGTATATTCCACCCCAATATAAGGATACTCTATCAACAATACTGTCATACGAAGTACCAAAAGTACTCTAAGCTTATCTGCATTTTGTTAGAAGTAGAGAAGCATGATGAACTCCTGATGAAGAATGGTGGACTACAGAAAAGGCCAAAGGCATCAGAAGGAAAATTGAAGAATGGTGGACTACAGAAGAGAAGGGGGCAAGCCCCAGTGGAGAGTAAAGGGCAAGTGAGGTTTTAGAAGCAAGACTCAACCAATAAGGCTGCTCATCCTCCACAACCATGCTTTAGGTGTGAGTGCATCGACCATTAGTTTTTCGCCTGTCGCACCTTGAAATATTTAGTGGAACTTTAGATGCCATCCACTAGAAAAATCCAAAAGACCCAGGGGACAAGACCGAGGAACACTTCACTGCTCAATCAGTCATTGAGAAGATAACCGAGGAGAATGATGACAGATCCTTTATCCTATAGAGAAGCTCAAAGAGCACTTTCTCAGATATAAAAACTCTCCCATTGTTGTAGACGACCTTTTGGGATTGAGCTCAATAAGTTCCAAAAGAACATCCATGATTCCCAAGACGATATCTATGATTTATATATAGACCTATAGTACTCTCCTAGTCATCCTTCTTCTGTTAGTCAATGTCACACAATGTCACATTTTTCTTAAGTGTCTCCTTTATCAGTTTAGCTTGTAAGTTCCTGAATGAACATTGGTCTACGCTTCTACTGAGCAATTATCACTTAAAGTTGAATAAATTGTTCTTTATTAGATATTTGATTTGTTTATTGTGCTATGCTTGTTCTATATTTTTCAATTTTTTATGCAATAATTGTTTGATTGTTAAATCGTTCCATTAATATAGAAAAAAGTACTATCCAATGACGGAGAAGGAAATAGGTGTTATAGACAGTTGCAACACAAATTCAATTCTTAGGCAAACTAAATATTTTCAAACTTTGACTAAAAATTGAAAATATTACAACCATCACCGAAAACGATGCCGTCATTGTTGGAACTAAAAGGGCCATCTTAGTTCTTTTGTGTCATGAGTCCAATCATACTCTATTGAGTTTCAAAGACATTCATCTGAATGGTTTTCACATGGAGACAAAAATTGAGGATGGTACAAAATACTTACTCATGACTAAGTTTAACGGGTACCATAAATGTATGGTTAAAAAACTTCCTTCTTTCTCCTCAGGACTATACTATACATATATAAAACTTGAAGTTTATGTTGTGATAAAATAATACTTAAAAATCTAAAAATATTTAAGATCTGGTATGATCAACCAGGTCATCTTAGGTTGAATATAATGAGAAAAATCATCAATAATTCTGCTGGCTATAGCATAGAAACTACAGAATTTCATAGACTTGAAGACTTCTTATGCCCTACTTGTGCTAAAGGGAAGTTCATAATTAGACCCTCTTATCTTAAACTTAGGGAAGAATCACCGAGTTTCTTGGAGAATTCAAGGTAATATTTGTGGACCTATATAGCCCTTATTGGACCCCTTCGGATACTTTATGGTACTGATAAATGCTTCTACTAGCTGGTCCCATGTATGCCTCTTATCTACTAGGAACCATGCTTTTGCTAAATTAATCACCCCAATTATTAAATTAAAAGCCTTATTTCTAGATGAAAGAATCAAGTCCATCCGAATGGACAATGTGATGAGTTTACCTCAAAGGCATTTAGTGATTAATGTATGACTTTGGGCATTAATTTAGAGCATTTAGTACATCATGTCCACACACAAAATGCCCTTGCAAAGTCATTAATTAAAAAAATAAAACTTATTGTTGGGAAACTCTCAGAATTATAGGCTATCTACTAGCTATTGGGGCCACGCGGTGTTGTATGCTGCTGTATTAATTCAACTCAGCCTAGCTGTATACCATAAAATTTCCCCTTTGTGGATAGTGCGTGGGAAAGAACCAAGTATTTCTTATCTACGAAAATTTTGCTGTGTAGTATACGAGTCAATCTCACCACTACAACGTATAGCCATGGGTCCTCACTGAAAGTTAGGGATCTAAGCATGTTATGAAACTCCATCAATTACTAAATACCTTGAACCTATGATAGGGGATCTGTATATGTATCGTAGATCTGTATATGACTTGGTACGCTGATTGTATCTTTGATACGGGCAATTTCTTGACATTATAGGGAGAAAAGTAATACACTAAAGAATCTCAGGAAATAGATTAGAATGTCATAGGCATTCAGTTCTTAGACTTACGCACTAAAGAACGTAAACTTGAAGTTTGAAGGATAATAAATCCGCAAAAAATAGCTAATAACCTGTCAGATGTCGTCATAGATTATAAGAGAGTAACAAAATCTCATATACCAATAGTAAATGCATTGAAAAGAGTGAAAATACCCCAAAAGATATTGAATCTACTCTTACCCCTCATGAAAATAAGAGGAGGAGACCTCCGGGCACACGTGACTCAATTCCGTGGAGACATCTACAGAAATGGAAAACAGAACAAGCGAAACTACTCTCTAAGATAGTGGAAGAAGCTCAACCTGATATTGAGAAAATCCTTGAAGTGAGTCATCCTGAAGATGGTAACCCCAATGAATATTTGTATAATCTAATGCTAGGAAGTCAAAACACCTGGACTCCATCGTTGTGGGAAATCATGAGGAGCTGATCTCAATTAATGAGTAAATATCTATTAATTATGTGGATTCAGGAGTGTTGTATAGATAGATTCTATATCATTTCACTTTATATCAATGATTGAATATCATCAGAACCATGGAAGACACGAAGGAAGCAATTTCTTACCTCATGACAGAGTTTGAGATGAAAGATTTGGGTAAAACCAAATATTGCATAGCCTTGTAGCTAGAGAACTTCCCCGAACATTAGTTTAACTATACCAAGAAGGTATAGAAAAATCCAACAAGGATAAATCTCATCCTTTAAAGAACCCCTACGGTAGTAAGATCCCTTAAAGTGAATAAAGATCCATTCAGACCGAAGATGGAAAATGAAAAAGTCTTAGGATGTAAAGTTCCATACTTAAGCGCCATAGGAGCACTTATGTATCTTGTAAATTGCACGATGCCTAATATTGCATTCAAAGTAAATTTTCTAGGTAGACACAGTGTAGCTCCAACTAGAAGGCATTGGGCTGGTATCATCGTAACACACTAAAGACAACAACCATAAACATATTTAGAAGCAAATTACAGCAACTACACTATTGATTCTAACAAAATTTCGGCAGCATAAGCTCTGTTTTTCCATGGTTTTAAGCATCAATAATATAATCACGACAAGGTAGCATAATTGGAAACAACTACAACATGGTAATCAGGGTTTTCAGCAACATTTCAAGTCCAACACATAATTTAACCATCACATAATCTCATAAGGAATAAATATTTAATCATGACCACCAACGAGGCAATAAACCATATTGTAACTCAATAAGGTAACCATCACATCTAAGAAAGGGGTATGAATTGTTAATTTGTGTATCGTTATGTGATGACGTGAATCTAGCTCCTTTCCCACGTGCCGGATTCAAGGTACCTAAAAAACATTAAACAACAAGCGTGAGTTCATCACTCAGCAAAGTGTATTGCAATGGCATAAAACAATAACAGTATTCAATAACATCTTCATTAACATCTCATAAAACATCATCATTAACATTTTTCCATCCATGCAATGCAATGCACATGTCTCTTTGCTTAGCACATACCGGTATTGCCGAGTGCACACCCGTCGGTGTACACCCTCTTTCCCTTCCATCCCGTGGAAGGTGCCTACTCTTACTGACTCGCTCCCATTCACCACTGTGGATGGGACTACGATGTAGGTCTTTCGTGTTCACTACGTGTGAACACAGAGGCCCGCATCAGAATGGATCGCCTCTTCCATTATGCATGCACATATGCCGTAAAAATAAATTTTCTTGCATATTAACTCGATTTAAACAATGGCATAACCATTTGACCGTTCACATTCATCATATCACATGCAAAGATCAAACGTAGCAATATTAACATAACACATGGATAACTATATCATTGCGTAACATAATGGCCCTCCTAAGCCACAACCACTACAATACACTTGCCTTCAACCTCTTGCAACGGTGTGGCGAGCCGCTGTTGCCACTCCCGGGGTCAATGTGACACCACGGAGTGTCGTAATCTTATAAAATCTGGATGTTGAGGTCAAAACATTATAAAATATGTAAATAGAGGTTAAAACTTTACGTTATAACGTTTATAGCGTGTTTTTGGGCCGTTTTCGGGTGTTTGGGCCTCTCCGGGGGACTTTGGGCCTTGGGGGTTGAGTTGGGCCTCCGGTGGAAGAGTTTGGGCCCAGGGGGGACTTTTGGGCAGCCAAATCTGGCCCCCACCCCTTGGTGCGCCCCAAACTCCCTCTCCCAACCCTAGCCGCCACCCCCTAGCCCCCCATGCGCCTCCACCCTTCCCCTTCCTCTCCATCTTCCCCCATGGCACCACCACCCCTCTCCTCCCCTCTCCACCTCCCTTGCTGCCCCTAGGGGAGTTCTCCACCTCAACACCTCGAAGATCCATCCATTGGAGCGCTCTGCGACGACGAGATCCGGTGGATTTGGAGCGAGGAAGGAGATCGCGCGAACCGGGAGGAGATCCATTGGGTTTTCGTGCGTTGGGCGAAGGTATGGCCATGGAAATCCTTGGGGTTGGTCTAGGTACTGTTCTAAGGGTGATTATCAAGTTTTTAGATCAATTGGTGGTGCTGGAATTGAGTAGATTGGATTAGATCTAGAAGTTGCCACGTTCTCTGTTTCGGGCAGCATGAGCAGTCGACCTAGGGTTTGGGTTTACGCCAATTTAGATTCGGAATTTGGTCGTACGGCTGTTGAAGAAGTTGTAGGTAATTTCAATATCTTTCCGTGGGTATAAAGAACGTCCAATTTCTCCCAGCCGTTTGAAAGTTATGGCTGTTTTACCGAGCGTGTTAAAATCTGTGACGTGATTGGAATATATCACGGTATTTTGCAGATTAAACAACTTTAGAGTCCGAATTAGCTTTTCCATATACTTAGAAAAAGTTGGGAAATTTCCTAAGCTACGCGAGGATGTACTCGTTTAATTGATTCGGAGTCTTAGAACCGGAGTTATGCCTTTTGGAAGGCTGCTGTCCCGACGGGACAGAACCTCTGTTTTTGGGTTTTGCGAGTAGTTGGTGATGTCGGGGTAGAAGAGGGTTTGTGTACTGTTTTGTGGACATGATTGTGAGAGTGTGGTACCTATGTGCAGGTGGTGCGACCCCGGGAGTGCCTTCTACTTCTCGCCAATCCGTCGCCCGTGGTGGAGGCAAGTGTATTGGAATGGGTAGCGGGTTATTGTTTGCTAGATCGGTTGTGATTGAAATTTAATACATGATATGTCACATGCTATGCTTCAATGATTGCCAATGATATGATGAATATGTTTACTATGTTATGATGCCATGTGTTAATGTACAAGTGATCTATGATGTTCGCATGATTGCATACATGACATGATACATGGCCCGGGCGGTGAGAAAGTCATAACTAGTCCGGGGAAGGTCGGTGAGAAAGTTATGACTATTCCGGAGAGCCAATGAGTAAGTCCTACATCGTGATTCCATCCACCGCGGTGTGGGGAAGCGAGGAGTAGGCACCCTCCATCTTCGGGATGGAAGGGGGGAGAGGGTGCACACCAACGGGTGTGTACTCAACCATACCGGTATGAGTTTCCAAGGAGATATGAGCATCGCATCGCATTGCATCGCATTGCATACATAATGATGATGATAATGATTTGTGAACATGTATGAGCTGATATACATGATGTGAGTTGTTGTAGCCATGTAATTGTTTTTGTTTGTACCATTGCGATATACTTGCTGAGTGATGAACTCACGCTTGTGTTTATGTTGTTTTTTTTAGGTACCATGACACCGGCATGTGGGAAAGGGCATTAGCTACACATCTTCACGTAGTTCCAGTCACATTTACCAACCTTGAGTCATGATCATAATAATAGTGCCCTGAACTAGGTGTATGGATTAATTTTAATGTGCTGTTGATCCTCTTTGCTTAGCTATAGATGTTTGTGTGGTTGGTTTTGGTTTAATTGTTTATGATGATGTTTTATCCATTATATATTGCTGCTTTAGATGTCAAATATTTTGCTATGATATTGCTATTGTTCAAATCATGATAAAACAAAGGAGATGCTGCCGAAATTTTGGTGTTTAGCATTTGTGCCTTTGCTGAAATTTGTCTTCATGTATGGTATTTAGTTGATGTTTAGTCTATGTTTGGTAGCATTTGGGCATACTAGATGCCGGGGTGTTATAGTTGGTATCAGAGCGGGCTGTAGGTCCCTGGAATGTGTATTTTTAGTGTCATGCTATAGGATACAACTAAAATGTGATGTGGAATAACTTAGAAACATGGCTCAGGTTTTAACTAAAATTTTATCGTAGGATAGCAACATTAAAACTTGCAAAAGTGGTATAACTAATCTAAAATTTGACACACATGGATGCACAGTAGGAAAGGGTATGGGTATCGTTTCTTTACACTTAAATGTTGTTTTTAAGCTATGATGTTGAACGCTTCATTTGTTAATGCATGTTGCTATGTCCATGAGATAAATGATTGAATTGTTCTGGTTGTTGTGATAAAGTGGGGTTTTGGTGCCGAAGTGTTTCGGCCACCTCTCTTATTTCATAGTAAGGGTGAGGTTTGACGGTGTGGCCGGTTAGCGCCATCAACGAAAAACTATTAACCCCTGTAGGAGAAGAGTGCTTATCCTTTCTGTCTTAGATCGGGTGGTTTACTGGAGTTAAATAGAAGAGTTTGGTGGTGGATTTCTTCGTATGATCTTTACCGTTCTGACGGTCGGTTTTGGATGCTTTTCTTGATTTTAGTAATTGAAATCAAAAGAAAAGTGTTTGGAATTGGATGTTTCGCGGAGAGTCCCTTCGGTGTTTCTTGGTTTTTTCTTCCTTGGGTGAAGACGAAGAAGAGGAATTTAGCATTACGCCTTTTTAGTCGCCTTTTGCTTTGACACCCGGTTTTGCTGGTTATTGTGGATTGTCTTAGGGAGGAAACATATGTGGTTGTTGTCCTCCCTATCTAAGAAAAGAGTTGAAGTTCTCCTAGTGCCGACCTTAGGTTGGGTGGAGCTAAGTTTTGAATCTTTATCAGAAAAGGTTTGGTTGAACATTTGGTTTTCCCTAGTGCATCCTTCTTCCTTCTTGGAAGTATAGATCTTGAGATTTCTTGAAGAGTTTTGTGGGCAAATTTGGAAACTTGAGAGTTGAGCTCTCCTGCATTTTTGTTGGAGTTTTGTTTTCTTCCTTGCCTGGAAAAGGAGAAATTGTTTATCGGTGTTCGTTCTGGTTCTTGAGTTGTGGTTATCTTTAAAAGTGGAGTTGCATCCTGTTTGTCAAAAGTGAAAATGGTTGTTTAGCATGTCATGTGGTATGTAACAATGTGGTTTATGGAAATGATTTGTTCTTAAGTTAATTGGTGAGTTGAATTAGTTAAATGTAATATTTGTGTTCAGCTTAAGATTAAATGAACTTCTAGTGTTGTAGATTACTCTATAGCAAGAATGATTAATTGTGTTAATGTACATTCTTAGAATCTGTTGCCTTGCTTTGAAATTGCTTATGACCCTCGATAATGTTTAAAGTTGTAAACCCTGATGCATAGTTAGAACATTAAGGAGATGTAAACTACTGAGATTGTTAAAGAAACCTTGCTGGTTGTTTAAAGATGTTCTAATTTAACGTGTTAATAGAGAAATTTAGGGGGTGTTTGGCAGAGCTCCAGCTCCACCAAATTCTTGGAGTTGGTGGAGCTAGGTGTTACTAGCTCCACCAAATTTGTGGAGCTGGAGCTGTGGGTATATTAAGAATGTTTAGGTAAGTCATCTTGTTTATATTTTAGAATAAAATTATAAACTTAAGTCACTTTATTTTAGTCTATAAGTTTCAGCTCTGAGGTGGAGCTGGGATCTGGAGCTCTGCCAAACAGGGCCTTAATCATGCTGGCTTGTGACCTTAACTTGGTAGTTGATTAGAGTTGTTTTCTATGTTTTTGCAAACCATTAGTATATTTGGAAGTATGCGTATGTGTTCCTATAAAGGCTAGTACCGATGTCAATTGGGAAAATATAGGTTTTGTTGTTGTTTTAAGAACATTGTGTTGGTCTAACTTATTAAATGTATTCTAATAGTTGGAGTATGTTATGTAGTGACAATTGGTTATGATGTATGAATAGAGTAATTAAAAAAACATTGTAGTCGTCCTTATGATTTTGCTCATTTAATGATATTGACGACTTAGTAGTGGTGGTAATTGTTTAGATTAACTGTTGAAAATCCTTGTTAAAAATGGAGGTTATTGTAACATGCTGTGATGGAGTGGACCATGGATAATTAGCATGATGTAGGATTTTATGCTTGATGAATGTATATCCTAGAATCATACGCATAAATTTTATCTTGTAGAGATAATACTTATTTGTTGAAATCATTTTATTGATTGAACAAGTTTTAATTGTCAAGATGTTGAAGTATGGATGAAATAAAATTGATAGGTTGACCATGCTCAAGTAGCTGTTGAAGTACTATGTTGGAAATATAGAATATGTTGTTATATAATTTGGTGATCCGTGGGGATCATGTCAATGTAGTCTTGGTTGGGTGCCTTGGTGATAAGCATCTTAAACCTTAATTAAAAGTGTTGGGAATGATAACTAGAGAAAGAATTTGTTATGTAAATTTTGTTAAAACCAGTTGGACTTTCTCAATGAGTAAGTAGTGAATTTTGAAGTCTTTAATGGAAAGCGTAGTAGAACACTAGAGATGATTGTATTTATGCTAAGCTGGTGTTTAAAACCTTCTGGACTGGTTTGGTTGTTTGCTATCTTGGTTGAATGCTTTTGGTCAAAAGTGTTCCTTATGTTGAATTTCAGAGATTCCCTAAAACTCGTAGAAATTGGTGCCAATCTTTGGTTTTGGCGAATTTGTTTAGTTTGTGTTGTGAGTATGAGTTGACACCCAAAAGTTGTTGAGTGGATCGCGCTTCTTCGCGTTCTCACTGAATTATCTTTGGAATAATTTTTTACGGAAGCAGATGGACATAGTGGGTTGTGTTGGAAACTCTTGAGATTTAATTTGTAACTCTTTTTTTATTGGAGTTGGATTTATTTGCATACCGTGTGTGGTGTTTGCAAGTGCTCCAAAAGGTGGTTTTTATGGATGTTTCATCGGTGATGTTGTTAGCAAAGTGTTCTCTTTTGGGATATGAGTTTCCCTTTCTTTGGAGAAAAATATGTGGCGGTTGTGTATACAGATGTTTGACTTTAGAGTCGATGTTCTTTTCCAAAATGTTGATTTTGGTTAAAATGCGATGTTTTGCAAGTTTAGCTATCTATCGTTGGTGGGTTCTGATATGATGTGGTGCCTTACTGTTAACTATGCTGCCGTCATAGTTTATATGACTTAGCGCAATCCTCGATGTTATTCGAGTTTTAGTCATGTGATACAGAGGAAGAAGTCTTTTGGTGAATGACTTTTCGGTATTGTTGTTACATGATGAATGAATGGTAAAAAGGAAAACGAGATATTGTTTATGCATAACTAATCATAAAGGAGTCGTTGAGCCAGGTCGGTGAGAAAGTCATAGATGGATATATGACTAATCCGGAGTGCTCTTGAAAAGGTTGCATTCATGTCATGGATCGAGATGTCCATTTCTTTCTAGTATGAAAGAATGAAGAATTTCCGGTATGTTGGTTGTGGTGTAGGAGATTTGTGTTTCCTTTGCGTTTTGGCTTAGGAAATTAAAATGAATACTCTTTGGTTGTTGCCGAACTCTTTCCAATGTGGCTTTTAGCGCCTTGGAGTTCGAGTTGTTGGAGGTGGATCATTTTGGGTTCATGGGTCTTGGTTGAGCTTACTCAATGATTGTACCCTTGTTTCGATTCTTTGAAAGGAAGAATGCGAGGGCTAAACCTTCTTAGAAAGAGGAATCTAGTGTGGGTTTGTAATGACCTAAGATATTAGGCGTTGCTAGTGGTTGATCATAACTAGTTTGGAAGTGAAGAGTAAAGGAAGGTTGTGTAGGACTCAATTCAAACCTTCTTGGAGACTTGTGTCATTGATGTGTCCCTCGGTAGGGTTGATTAAATTATTAGTGGACCACTTGGTGGTTGCTAGTAATTGCTTTTCCTTTTCGAAGTGTATTGAATCTTTTGTCGCCGAGCTCTGAGCGAGTTGTGTCAACCGATGTGGATTGCTCGGTTGATATTGTTTTTATGGGTTTTAAGGACCACTGGTTATAAAGTGGGTTTTCCTTCGGTGGTAGTGGTGGGTATTAGTTTTTTGTAAAAGGTCAATCTTTTGCAAGGTGTTAGCCGATTGTTCAAGCAGTTGGTAGTCTTGGAGTGTTGTGTCTTGCTTGGTTCGCGTCGTCTAGAATACGACGAACCACAGTAGAGAGGTTGAGATGTGAAAGCACTTTTGTGCGTGGGAGCTGAAGAGGGTTCTAGAGGTTGGTGTCGTGTTCTTCTTAGGAGAAACATCGGTTAAAGGGATCGGGCACTTTAGTGCCAAGGAATGCATAAAAATGAGGAATATGAGACCGTTTCCCTTCATTGTCAGCTTAGGAAGTTATCCTTTTGCTTGGGACGTTCTGAATCCATATGTTTGTACTCGGTGTTTCAAAGTGGAGTAAGAATTCTGGCAAGTTTTGAATCTGAGTTATCTTTAGAGCTATCAGTCTTTGATCCTTAGCTCCTTGCTTCTCAGTGCTGGCTGGTGCAAATCGTAGGGGCTTCTAAGCGGGTTCTGAGGAGTGAACCATAGCTCCCTTCGATTTGGTTGTTTGCGAAGTGGCGTGTCTCGGATTCGGGGTCGAATCGTGTTGAAGGGGGGAGAATGTGACACCACGGAGTGTCGTAATCTTATAAAATGTGGATGTTGAGGTCAAAACATTATAAAATATGTAAATGGAGGTTAAAACTTTACGTTATGCCGTTTATAGCGTGTTTTTGGGCCGTTTTCGGGTGTTTGGGCCTCTCCGGGGGACTTTGGGCCTTGGGGGTTGAGTTGGGCCTCCGGTGGAAGGGTTTGGGCCCAAGGGGGGGACTTTTGGGCAGCCAAATCTGGCCCCCACCCCTTGGTGCGCCCCAAACTCCCTCTCCCAACCCTAGCCTCCACCCCCTAGCCCCCCATGCGCCTCCACCCTTCCCCTTCCTCTCCATCTCCCCCCATGGCGCCACCACCCCTCTCCTCCCCTCTCCACCTCCCTTGCTGCCCCTAGGGGAGTTCTCCACCTCAACACCTCGAAGATCCATCCATTGGAGCGCTCCGCGACGACGAGATCCGGTGGATTTGGAGCGAGGAAGGAGATCGCGCGAACCGGGAGGAGATCCATTGGGTTTTCATGCGTTGGGTGAAGGTATGGCCATGGAAATCCTTGGGGTTGGTCTAGGTACTGTTCTAAGGGTGATTATCAAGTTTTTAGATCAATTGGTGGTGCTGGAATTGAGTAGATTGGATTAGATCTAGAAGTTGCCACGTTCTCTGTTTTGGGCAGCATGAGCAGTCGACCTAGGGTTTGGGTTTACGCCAATTTAGATTCGGAATTTGGTCGTACGGCTGTTGAAGAAGTTGTAGGTAATTTCAATATCTTTCCGTGGGTATAAAGAACGTCCAATTCCTCCTCGCCGTTTGAAAGTTATGGCTGTTTTACCAAGCGTGTTAAAATCTGTGACGTGATTGGAACAGATCACGGTATTTTGTAGATTAAACAACTTTAGAGTCCGAATCAGCTTTTCCATATACTTAGAAAAAGTTGGGAAATTTCCTAAGCTACGCGAGGATGTACTCGTTTAATTGATTCGGAGTCTTAGAACCGGAGTTATGCCTTTTGGAAGGCTGCTGTCCCGACGGGACAGAACCTCTGTTTTTGGGTTTTGCGAGTAGTTGGTGATGTCGGGGTAGAAGAGGGTTTGCATACTGTTTTGTGGACATGATTGTGAGCGTGTGGTCCCTATGTGCAGGTGGTGCGACCCCGGGAGTGCCTTCTACTTCTCGCCAATCCGTCGCCCGTGGTGGAGGCAAGTGTATTGGAATGGGTAGCGGGTTATTGTTTGCTAGATCGGTTGTGATTGAAATTTAATACATGATATGTCACATGCTATGCTTCAATGATTGCCAATGATATGATGAATATGTTTACTATGTTATGATGCCATGTGTTAATGTACAAGTGATCTATGATGTTCGCATGATTGCATACATGACATGATACATGGCCCGGGCGGTGAGAAAGTCATAACTAGTCCGGGGAAGGTCGGTGAGAAAGTTATGACTATTCCGGAGAGCCAATGAGTAAGTCCTACATCGTGATTCCATCCACCGCGGTGTGGGGAAGCGAGGAGTAGGCACCCTCCATCTTTGGGATGGAAGGGGGGAGAGGGTGCACACCGACGGGTGTGTACTCAACCATACCGGTATGAGTTTCCAAGGAGATATGAGCATCGCATCGCATTGCATCGCATTGCATACATAATGATGATGATAATGATTTGTGAACATGTATGAGCTGATATACATGATGTGAGTTGTTGTAGCCATGTAATTGTTTTTGTTTGTACCATTGCGATATACTTGCTGAGTGATGAACTCACGCTTGTGTTTATGTTGTTTTTTTTAGGTACCATGACACCGGCATGTGGGAAAGGGCATTAGCTACACATCTTCACGTAGTTCCAGTCACATTTACCAACCTTGAGTCATGATCATAATAATAGTGCCCTGAACTAGGTGTATGGATTAATTTTAATGTGCTGTTGATCCTCTTTGCTTAGCTATAGATGTTTGTGTGGTTGGTTTTGGTTTAATTGTTTATGATGATGTTTTATCCATTATATATTGCTGCTTTAGATGTCAAATATTTTGCTATGATATTGCTATTGTTCAAATCATGATAAAACAAAGGAGATGCTGCCGAAATTTTGGTGTTTAGCATTTGTGCCTTTGCTGAAATTTGTCTTCATGTATGGTATTTAGTTGATGTTTAGTCTATGTTTGGTAGCATTCGGGCATACTAGATGCCGGGGTGTTACAGTTGGTATCAGAGCGGGCTGTAGGTCCCTGGAATGTGTATTTTTAGTGTCATGCTATAGGATACAACTAAAATGTGATGTGGAATAACTTAGAAACATGGCTCAGGTTTTAACTAAAATTTTGTCGTAGGATAGCAACATTAAAACTTGCAAAAGTGGTATAACTAATCTAAAATTTGACACACATGGATGCACAGTAGGAAAGGGTATGGGTATCGTTTCTTTACACTTAAATGTTGTTTTTAAGCTATGATGTTGAACGCTTCATTTGTTAATGCATGTTGCTATGTCCATGAGATAAATGATTGAATTGTTCTGGTTGTTGTGATAAAGTGGGGTTTTGGTGCCGAAGTGTTTCGGCCACCTCTCTTATTTCATAGTAAGGGTGAGGTTTGACGGTGTGGCCGGTTAGCGCCATCAACGAAAAACTATTAACCCCTGTAGGAGAAGAGTGCTTATCCTTTCTGTCTTAGATCGGGTGGTTTACTGGAGTTAAATAGAAGAGTTTGGTGGTGGATTTCTTCGTATGATCTTTACCGTTCTGACGGTCGGTTTTGGATGCTTTTCTTGATTTTAGTAATTGAAATCAAAAGAAAAGTGTTTGGAATTGGATGTTTCGCGGAGAGTCCCTTCGGTGTTTCTTGGTTTTTTCTTCCTTGGGTGAAGACGAAGAAGAGGAATTTAGCATTACGCCTTTTTAGTCGCCTTTTGCTTTGACACCCGGTTTTGCTGGTTATTGTGGATTGTCTTAGGAGGAAACATATGTGGTTGTTGTCCTCCTATCTAAGAAAAGAGTTGAAGTTCTCCTAGTGCCGACCTTAGGTTGGGTGGAGCTAAGTTTTGAATCTTTATCGTAAAAGGTTTGGTTGAACATTTGGTTTTCCTAGTGCATCCTTCTTCCTTCTTGGAAGTATAGATCTTGAGATTTCTTGAAGAGTTTTGTGGGCAAATTTGGAAACTTGAGAGTTGAGCTCTCCTGCATTTTTGTTGGAGTTTTGTTTTCTTCCTTGCCTGGAAAAGGAGAAATTGTTTATCGGTGTTCGTTCTGGTTCTTGAGTTGTGGTTATCTTTAAAAGTGGAGTTGCATCCTGTTTGTCAAAAGTGAAAATGGTTGTTTAGCATGTCATGTAGTATGTAACAATGTGGTTTATGGAAATGATTTGTTCTTAAGTTAATTGGTGAGTTGAATTAGTTAAATGTAATATTTGTGTTCAGCTTAAGATTAAATGAACTTCTAGTGTTGTAGATTACTCTATAGCAAGAATGATTAATTGTGTTAATGTACATTCTTAGAATCTGTTGCCTTGCTTTGAAATTGCTTATGACCCTCGATAATGTTTAAAGTTGTAAACCCTGATGCATAGTTAGAACATTAAGGAGATGTAAACTACTGAGATTGTTAAAGAAACCTTGCTGGTTGTTTAAAGATGTTCTAATTTAACGTGTTAATAGAGAAATTTAATCATGCTGGCTTGTGACCTTAACTTGGTAGTTGATTAGAGTTGTTTTCTATGTTTTTGCAAACCATTAGTATATTTGGAAGTATGCGTATGTGTTCCTATAAAGGCTAGTACCGATGTCAATTGGGAAAATATAGGTTTTGTTGTTGTTTTAAGAACATTGTGTTGGTCTAACTTATTAAATGTATTCTAATAGTTGGAGTATGTTATGTAGTGACAATTGGTTATGATGTATGAATAGAGTAATTAAAAAAACATTGTAGTCGTCCTTATGATTTTGCTCATTTAATGATATTGACGACTTAGTAGTGGTGGTAATTGTTTAGATTAACTGTTGAAAATCCTTGTTAAAAATGGAGGTTATTGTAACATGCTGTGATGGAGTGGACCATGGATAATTAGCATGATGTAGGATTTTATGCTTGATGAATGTATATCCTAGAATCATACGCATAAATTTTATCTTGTAGAGATAATACTTATTTGTTGAAATCATTTTATTGATTGAACAAGTTTTAATTGTCAAGATGTTGAAGTATGGATGAAATAAAATTGATAGGTTGACCATGCTCAAGTAATTTGTTGAAGTACTATGTTGGAAATATAGAATATGTTGTTATATAATTTGGTGATCCGTGGGGATCATGTCAATGTAGTCTTGGTTGGGTGCCTTGGTGATAAGCATCTTAAACCTTAATTAAAAGTGTTGGGAATGATAACTAGAGAAAGAATTTGTTATGTAAATTTTGTTAAAACCAGTTGGACTTTCTCAATGAGTAAGTAGTGAATTTTGAAGTCTTTAATGGAAAGCGTAGTAGAACACTAGAGATGATTGTATTTATGCTAAGCTGGTGTTTAAAACCTTCTGGACTGGTTTGGTTGTTTGCTATCTTGGTTGAATGCTTTTGGTCAAAAGTGTTCCTTATGTTGAATTTCAGAGATTCCTAAAACTCAGAGAAATTGGTGCCAATCTTTGGTTTTGGCGAATTTGTTTAGTTTGTGTTGTGAGTATGAGTTGACACCCAAAAGTTGTTGAGTGGATCGCGCTTCTTCGCGTTCTCACTGAATTATCTTTGGAATAAATTTTACTAAGCGAGATGGACATAGTGGGTTGTGTTGGAAACTCTTGAGATTTAATTTGTAACTCTTTTTATTGGAGTTGGATTTATTTGCATACCGTGTGTGGTGTTTGCAAGTGCTCCAAAAGGTGGTTTTTATGGATGTTTCATCGGTGATGTTGTTAGCAAAGTGTTCTCTTTTGGGATATGAGTTTCCCTTTCTTTGGAGAAAAATATGTGGCGGTTGTGTATACAGATGTTTGACTTTAGAGTCGATGTTATTTTACAAAATGTTTATTTTTGTTAAAATTCGATGTTTTGCAAGTTTAGCTATATATAGTTGGTGGGGTGAGATATGATGTTGTGCCGTACGGTTAACTATTCTGCCGTCATAGTTTATATGACTTAGCGCAATCCTCGATGTTATTCGAGTTTTAGTCATGTGATACAGAGGAAGAAGTCTTTTGGTGAATGACTTTTCGGTATTGTTGTTACATGATGAATGAATGGTAAAAAGGAAAACGAGATATTGTTTATGCATAACTAATCATAAAGGAGTCGTTGAGCCAGGTCGGTGAGAAAGTCATAGATGGATATATGACTAATCCGGAGTGCTCTTGAAAAGGTTGCATTCATGTCATGGATCGAGATGTCCATTTCTTTCTAGTATGAAAGAATGAAGAATTTCTGGTATGTTGGTTGTGGTGTAGGAGATTTGTGTTTCCTTTGCGTCTTGGCTCAGGAAGTTAAAATGAGTACTCTTTGGTTGTTGCCGAACTCTTTCCAATGTGGCTTTTAGCGCCTTGGAGTTCGAGTTGTTGGATGTGGATCATTTTGGGTTCATGGGTCTTGGTTGAGCTTACTCAATGATTGTACCCTTGTTTCGATTCTTTGAAAGGAAGAATGCGAGGGCTAAACCTTCTTAGAAAGAGGAATCTAGTGTGGGTTTGTAATGACCTAAGATATTAGGCGTTGCTAGTGGTTGATCATAACTAGTTTGGAAGTGAAGAGTAAAGGAAGGTTGTGTAGGACTCAATTCAAACCTTCTTGGAGACTTGTGTCATTGATGTGTCCCTCGGTAGGGTTGATTAAATTATTAGTGGACCACTTGGTGGTTGCTAGTAATTGCTTTTCCTTTTCGAAGTGTATTGAATCTTTTGTCGCCGAGCTCTGAGCGAGTTGTGTCAACCGATGTGGATTGCTCGGTTGATATTGTTTTTGCGGGTTTTAAGGACCCTGGTTATAAAGTGGGTTTTTCCTTCGGTGGTAGTGGTGGGTATTAGTTTTTTGTAAAAGGTCAATCTTTTGCAAGGTGTTAGCCGATTGTTCAAGCAGTTGGTAGTCTTGGAGTGTTGTGTCTTGCTTGGTTCGCGTCGTCTAGAATACGACGAACCACAGTAGAGAGGTTGAGATGTGAAAGCACTTTTGTGCGTGGGAGCTGAAGAGGGTTCTAGAGGTTGGTGTCGTGTTCTTCTTAGGAGAAACATCGGTTAAAGGGATCGGGCACTTTAGTGCCAAGGAATGCATAAAAATGAGGAATATGAGACCGTTTCTGTAACATCCCAAAATTTTGCTTTTCTTAAATTCATGTGTGATTTGGCACTTTGGTGAATTTTTGGAATTTTCTGGAATTTATTTGGATTTATTTGGAATTTATTTGAATTTATTCCATTTTGAAATAATTAAAGAATTTAAATTTGCAAATAAATTTTTGTTGGAAATATTTTATTTGAGTCCAAAATGATCCAAAATATTTTCCAGAATTTTTCTGGAATTTTTCTGAGTCATTTGCTATTTTTAATGAATTAAATGAATTACTGGGAATTATTTTAAATATTAATTCGCTGGAAAATCCAACTCGGTCAAGTAATCTTGTTCATCCGATCGAAGTCGGACTCGAGTCCGACCGAGCCGATTGACTCGACCAACCCACTTCCTAACCCTAATCGATCCCAACCGTTGGATCAAGATCCAACGGTGAGATCCGCCGACCCGACCGAAAGCCGCGGTCCGACCGGACCGATCGCGCTGCGGCGATCGTGGCCGTTGAGCGCGACACGTGGGCGGCCACGATTTCGTCGTCTTCCAGAATCGAAGCCGACTCGCCGCCGCAGAGCCGCGTCCGATTAGGTTTCCGCCGTGTGCACGCCTGCCGAGGCTATTTAAGGCGTGGGTTATCGCCCGAGGATCGCCGTTCGTGTGCGCGCCTATTGCACTAGTTTCCAACGCCCAAGCCGCCGCCGTCGCCTCGCGATTTCTCGCCGAAGTTTGGGGAGTGCCGCCACGGGTTTTCTTCGTTTCCGGCGCCGTTCGTCATCCTCCGCCGCCTTCAAGCCCGGATCACGAGCGTTGCGTCGGCGCACTGGGTGCACTCACTTGGCCGAGACGCCCAAGCGCCGTTAGGGTGGTCGCCGTCCTCGGCCGGCCGCAACGCGCCGCCGCAAGCCATCGTCGCCGCGAGCTCGGTGCACCGTTGGATCAAGATCCAACGCACGAGGTGAGGCCACGCCGATTCTATTGCTTTCCGTTCTTGATTAGGTTTCAACCGTTAGATTTAGATAAATGCGGTTGTGGTTAGTTGCGTTGTAGCGATAGGGTTAGATCTGGACCGTCCGATCTAGATCGAGCGGCCGGATCAACCGTGTAGTTTTGAGCGTGAGGTTCTAGATCCAATCCGACCGTTGATTTTCAAATCAACGGCGAGATTGTGCCACGCGTGCTTTCGGCCGCGCCCAGCGGCGTGGGGAGCGTGTCTCGACACGCGGGACCCTTGGTCGAGAGGGCCCACGTGTCACCGCGATCCGCAGCGGCGTGAAACCCGGGCCGGTGGGGCCCACATGTCGATCCACGTGAGCCGTGGGCCGAGTCCACCGTGGACCCGAGCCGAGCGTGGACCGAGCCCATGGACCACCGACGTCAGCAGGCCAATCAGGAGCTGCCACGTGTCCATGCCGACGCAATAATTAATTTCGAAAAGAAAATGATTTATTAATTCAAATAATGATTTCAAATTTAGATTCAAACTTCAAACGCTTATAACTTTTGCGTTTCAACTCCGATTTGAGCGATTCAAATTTCTAAATTTGTATAAAATTGAGATCTACCTAAATATGAATTTTATTTAATTTTTGGACTAAAGTTTTTCTCTGTAAAATTATTTAATTGATTATTTAAACTTTAAATAATCATAACTTTTGCGTTTTAACTCCAAATTTGATGATTCCAGTTTCTAAAAATCCAGAAAATTATGTTCTCTCTGTTTATGGATTTTATTTGGAGTTTTGGGATCTTTTTGCATAGTGTTTATTTGTGTATTTGCTATTTGCACGCTTTACGAGTAGACGTTGAAGTGCCGGAAGGATTCGAAGGAGAAGTATTGACTCAGGATCCAACTCAAGACCAAGAGCAAGTGCTTTTTGAAGGCAAGTTGTGCTTTGACCATGTTGATCCCATTTCGAAAACTATTTTGATTTAAACTATTGCATGCTAGTTTAATTAGAAAGATACTTTGTTTAAACATGGGGGTTAGATAAATACCAATTTGCTATATGACACCTTGATTACTTAAGTATGTGCCATGACCCTTTGTCACCCTAGTTGTGGTTTACTAGTTGGACATTACTAAATTGCCAACATGGGTTTAGATCGTTGTAGTATACTGCTTAGACCTGCTACGTGCTCATGACATGATTTTTGGACAATCAAATGCTAATATTGACTTAATGATATATTGAACCTGTTTTGGAAAAGTATCATGTGATGTTGATGGCACGTGGTGCATGGTAATCAACTGGGGTTTGATAAACGATTTCGGCCAGGGGCATGTGGCAAGAGTAATCAGGTGGGCAGGTGGCATTGGGAGTGTTGATTTGGTTTTTCGGGTAGTCTTGCCCTGGTCACTCTAAGGACTTAACCTTGCAAGCCTTTGAACTGGGTCATACTTGCAACCACATGGCTGGAATGGGACGGCCCTAGTTGACTAAGTCGCTAAGGACTCACTTGTGGAGCCTCAGGGTGTCAGTTACACCTTTTGTGTGATTGTGCGGGGAGCGTATCGTGGCGTGGCAGGTACCCATCTAACGGTGTGTTGGTCCCATACTTCGCCTTGGCTAAGGGAAGGGATGGTGTAGAGCACGTCACGGAGAGGACCACTGTGTTGTTTGAGGCTTAGAAGGCTTTGTTATGATCGCTCATTCGCATACTCTTGTATGGCGATTCACTACCGACGTGGTGAGTGGATTGTATCTTGTGGGTAAAGTGCATAACCTCTGCAGAGTGTAGAATCTATTTGAATAGCCGAGTCCACTGTGATCGACAATGCTCGGAATTACAGTCAAGGGTTAGATTTTCTGAAAATAACTTGGATTTGAGAAGTTGGGTTGGTTTAACAAGGAAGATGATGGAAATCTGGGTTAGGATGGGGAAAAATGTTATTTAAACTTTTGGAAACGTTATTTATGCTTTACTTGTTTTCTGCTGAATCTACTTATATTACTTTTCAAAAGTCACATCGCAAATATACCTTGAGCTATTCCTTTGTACCAAGCCATGCATATAGTATATTAGCTTGCATTACATGCATGACTTGCTTGAGTACCAAGTACTCACCCTTGCCTCAACACAATACCGCTTGAAGAGGAGACTACGCCAGCCGGAGGAGGAACTCCAAGAGGACCCGTCTACTTAGGGATGCGAGCCCGATCGGTTGCTGTGGTATCTTTGGATGGCGCCACTAAGTTTATTTGATTTTCCGCTTTGCTATTATTTCTCTCTGAATAAGTTTCGCCTTACGAGGCATACATTTGTAACTTGACCATAAGGTCAAGTAACGATTTGGTTATTTAAATAAAGTACTTTGATAATATCGATTGGTATGATTGTGATATTTACCGATGTTAAGACTGTGTGCACTAGCGCGTTCTGGACTAGTGCTTTGAATACACAGAGGGTCGGATTTGCAAATTCGGGTCCCGACAGAGGTGGTATCGAGCCAGGTTATTGTAGGCTCAACCCTAAGCTAGAATGGTAGTAGTGATGATAAAACCTATTTTCTAAAGCTAAAAATTTGTGAAGACAAGAAATGACATCTAGACTTATCCCCTTCTCTCTTTTCTTGTCTATTGATGAAATTTTCCATTACATTTTCACAATTGAAAAATTCAGAGTTCTTACGAAAAGCACTCTTGTGACAGATGGAGGAAGAGTTCAACTACGTTGATCTAGGAGTTGGTCACGCCATGAACTTTGGCACATGCTACAAACTCTCGTAGATTTTGAGAATCCCCAATACCAAGTGGAAGTGATCAGACAATCAGGATTGATCAAGGCTTGTGACGTGAGGATTTAGGTACCTGTCAGGAATAGGGGCCCAGGCAATCGCTCGATACATCTGCCCGCTAGAAGATCTACAATGCAGATGGGTATCCAAGAAGTTTCACGACGAGCAATGCGGCACATTACGATATCACGCCAGAGAGTTGGAAAGCACGGTGTTCCGTTATCATCCGCGCAGCGATAACCTTCTTGACCGAAGACGATTCAGGATGAGAATGCCCGCAGTTACGGTTGGCACGATTCGTCGTCGCCCAGGAAGATGTACTAGATAATACAAGCAAGGAGCTACAGAAGGCCCACAAGGAGATCACGACAGAGAAGAACAGATGGCGGGAAGCTCAAGAGTATGTGGCACACCTTCCACGAAGGATTGACGAGTTGGAGATGACATTGTAAGGAACAGACACAGAGCAATTAATCGAGCTACACTAGAGAGATCCAGAGGAGTCAGATCTCGATGAGGACACTGCTTCTTCGACTACCACAGATGACATAGTCGCTGGACATGGCGATCGTTTCGCGCCTATGCCGCAGCACCCGTACCCAGGCCATGGAGGTTTTCTCGATGAGTGAGCTTAGGTTCTATAGTGAGACTCCTTCGCCGAGTCGCGTCATAGAATAAAGAGTTACCCTTTAGGCGTTAGATTCCAGAGTTAGTTCGATTTGGATTTGCTTTGTTTCTTGAGTGTGCAGTATGTGTTGCAAGGCCCTTAGGCATTATGGCAGCCATACCAAGTTATTAATAATAAAGTTGGACCTTAAGGCTACACCTTTTCGCCCGCATAAGTTCCATATTACTTGTCTATTCTTGTTTCCCTCTCATCTCTAAACCTAGAGCAAATCGACAGATGGTGAACACCCGTGGAAACCTTGGAAGCAATGGGAGTGGTTCTCGCTTGGGAAACCCCAATGATAGAGCACCAAAGACCGCCAGATGATATGCAGAATTTTGGAGCATTTCTTGCTGCTCAGACTCGATTGATGCATGCTATGATGCAACAAATGCAGCACGTCATCGCTCAGGCCTTTGCTAATCAAGTTAATCGGGGACCACGCCGTAATACAAGGTGTCGAGTTCATGAGGACTCACCCACCCACTTTCTCTGGAAATGCCAATCCATTGGAGGCCGATGATTGGTTAAGATCAATTGAGAGGAAGCTACACATAGCTCAATGCATAGGGAATGAGAAGGTACTTTACGCTTCTCATCAGTTGGAAGGAACATGGCCAGAATGGTGGGAGAACTTCGTGCCACGCAGAGAACCCTCAAGATATCACTTGGGAGGAGTTCACTGCATTCGACAAGATCACGTGCCTGAAGGAATTATGGACCTTAAGAAGGAGGAGTTGAGCATCAAGCAAGGTAATCTCCGATGGCCGACTACGAACAAGTTCACACAGCCTAGCACGCTACGCTTTGAGGATGTAGCGACAGATAAAGCCAGACAGTCTCGTTTCATGAAGGGACTTAACTCAGGATTGCAGGTGGGATTGATCACCCACACATTTCCAGATTTCCAAGAGTTGGTGAATAAGGCACTTATTCTTGAGGACAAGCGCAAGGAACTGGAGGAGAACAGGAAGCGCAGGATGCAACAGCAGGGATCACGTCAGGGAGCACAGCAACGTTTGAGAGTTGCACCAAATCAGTTTTTCAGATTCCAGCCACAGAATGCAACAAGGACACCGTCACCAGCACCAAGACCCGTCAATCGAACTACGGACCCGGCCCCGCTTAGAAACGCTACCCCGTGCAACAAGAAGGAACGGTGAGACGCTGTTACAAGCAACGAGCCAGGACACTTTGCCAATGATTGTCCGAAGAAGACAGCAGAGCGACCCGATTCGCTTCAATCTAGGAACCACCCGGCTAGGACGCCAAAGACCAGGAGCCACACCCTGCACCGTGGTGAGAGGCCGAGTCAACCATGTTACCGCGGATGCACCGCAGAATGCTACGGACGTCAGATCGGGTAAGTTACTTGTTAACTCACTCGCAACAGCTTTGTTTGACTGAGCTTCGCATTCGTTTGTTTCGCAAGGCTTTGCTACTAGAAATGACTTGAGAATGGCAAGACTTAAGTGCATGCTTTTAGTTCAAACCCTGGTTCGAACTCCGAACGGAAGTAGGATGTTCCGGGTGAGAATACTAATAGATGGAATAGAGTTCCTAGCAAACCTTATAATTTTGGAGACCGGCACCTTAGATGTTATATTGGGAATGGATTGGTTATCCAAGCACAAGGCCGTATTGGATTGTGGACGAAGGACTATCTCGATTGAGAGCCCGTGTGGGAAGAAAGTGGAATTTCAAGCCACTGCAGTTAGAGATGGACAGTTGATGGTTAACAGTACCAAGGCAATCAGCATAGAGGATGTCGAGTAGTAAATGAGTACCCGATGTTTTTCCCGAAGATCTACAGGTATGCCGCGAGACAGGGACATAGAGTTTGTGATAGAGCTTGTACAGTACAGACCGATAGCAAAGAGACCCTATCGGATGTCTACCAAGGAGTTGGTAGAGATGAAGAAACAAACTAGAGGAGTTAATGGAGAAAGGATTTATCGAGGCCGAGTTCGTCGCCGTGGGAGCACCAGTTTTGTTTGTCAAGAAGAAGGACGGGAGTTTCAGGATGTGCATTGACTACCGTGCACTCAATGAAGTCACCGTGAAAAATAAGTATCCGCTACCCAGGATTGATGATTTGTTTGATCAGTTAAGAGGAGCCGGAGTTTTCTCCAAGATTGATACGAGATCGGGATACCATCGATTGAAGATCCGATCGAGAAGATATTCAAGATGCATTCGTCAAGATATGGACATTACGAGTTTACTGATTATGTCCTTTGGGTCGATTTAACGCGCCAGCTTATTTCATGAATATGATGAATAAGGTGTTCATGGAATATTTGGACAAGTTTGTCGTCGTGTTCATAGACGATATCCTAGTCTACTCCAAGACAGAGGATGAACATGCCGAACACTTAAGGCGAGTTTTGGAAAAGCTGAGGGAACAGCAACTTTTCGCCAAGTTCAGCAAGTGTGATTTTTGGAAGGACAAGGTGGAGTTTCTTGGACATGTGATGACCGCAGAAGGAGTCGCCGTAGATCCAAGCAAAGTAGAAGCTGTGTTACATTGGGAACAACCAAAGACTGTGACCCAGATTCGGAGTTTCCTTGGAATGGCAGGATATTACCGCCGTTTCATCGAAGGTTTTTCGACAATTGCGAAACCTCTTACGCAATTGCTGAAGAAGGAAAAGAAGTTTGCATGGACGCCAGAATGTGAGGAAGGATTTCAGAGCTGAAGAAGCGATTGACATCAAGACCGGTGTTAGTTCTACGGATGTTGCTCAAAGCTTCGATATTTATTGTGACGCATCGCGCCAAGGACTTGGATGTGTCTTGCCGACGAGAATGGAAAGGTCGTCGCTTATGCATCAAGGCAGTTGAGGCCGCATGAGGAAAATTATCCGACACATGACCTAGAGTTAGCCGCCGTAGTGCATGCTTTGAAGATATGGCGTCACTATCTGATTGGAAACAGATGTGAGGTGTATACGGATCATAAGAGCCTTAAGTACATATTCACCCAGTCGGATCTGAATATGAGGCAGAGGAGATGGTTAGAGTTGATCAAGGACTATAATGTTGGAATCCATTACCATCCCGGGAAGGCCAACGTAGTAGCCGATGCTCTGAGTCGGAAAAGCCATACCGTGAGTACGTTGCTAGCCACAAGTCAGGATGAGTTATGTGAGGATTTTCGAAAGATGAAGATTGAGGTTGTACCTAGCGGATTCTTGGCCGCATTGGAAGTAAAGCCTTCTTTAGAGGACCAGATCCGAGAAGGACAGAAGGATGATGACAAGATCCGTAGGATTAAGTCCAAAATGGAGGAAGGCAGGGCAGAGGACTTCAAATTGGATGAACAAGGCACGTTATGGATGAAGGATCGCATTTGTGTGCCTAACAAAAAGGAGTTAAAGCAGCTGATTTTGGAAGAAGCCCATGACTCCAAGTACTCGATTCATCCCGAAGCGCCAAGATGTATCGAGGATCTCAAGGAGAGATTCGGTGGCCGAGTATGAAACGTGAAGTTGCCGAGCATGTTGCATTGTGCGACGTATGCCGAGAGTCAAGGCAATGCATCGAGAGACCAGACAGGATTGCTACAAATTGAAAATACCTCGAGTGGAAGTGGGAGGAAATCGGAATGGATTTCATTACCGGTTTGCCGAAGATTCAAGGAGGTTATGACTCCATATGGGTTATAGTGGATCGCTTGACTAAAGTAGCCCATTTTATCCCGTGAAGACCACTTACTCGGAGATAAATTAGCGAATTATACATGATCAGGATTGTTTGTTTGCACGGAGTGCCAAAGAGGATTGTATCAGACAGAGGTACCCAATTTACCTCAAGATTCGGAATAAGTTGCATGAAGCTCTGGGACCCGCTTTGAACTTCAAGATCTGACTTATCATCTACAGACGGATGGACAGACCGACAGGGTCAACGAGAGGCAGGATGATATGTTACGAGCTTGTGCATTGGCTTAGGCGACCTCTTGGGATAAGAGTTTGCCGTATGCCGAGTTCGATTACAACAATAGTTATCAGGCTAGTTTACGATGTCACCTTTTGAGGCCTTTGTATGGTCGACCTGTCGGACACCATTGAATTGGAATGAGACCGTGGCAGCGCCGTGTCTTTGGGCCTGATATTCTTCAAGAGGTGAAGAGCAGATCGCCATAATTAGGGAAAGGTTGAAGATAGCCCAATCTCGATGGAAGAGTTATCTTGACAATCGTCGCCTATATTTGAGTTTTGAACCAGAAGACTTTGTATACCTCATAGTTACGCCTCTCAGGGGAGTTAAGAGGTTCCATGCCAAAGGGAAACTTGCACCCCGTTATGTTGGACCATTTAAGATTTTGAGCCGAAGAGGCGAAGTTGCTTATCAGCTGGAGTTGCCACGATCGTTGGCGGAGTACATGATGTATTCCATGTGTCCCAGTTAAAGAAGTGTCTCCGAGTTCCTGAGGAACAGACACCGTTAGAATCAATTGAGTTGCAAGAGGACTTGACTTATAAGGAGCATCCCGTGAGGATTCTAGACACAATGGATCGGGAAACTAGAAACAAGTTAACCCGTTTCAGAGAGTTCGAGTGGAGCAACCACGAAGAAAGTGAAGCGACTTGGGAGCGCGAGGAGGATTTGAAGAAAGAGTTTACAAAACTATTACTTTAGTAAGCCCAGAATCTAGGGGACGAGATTCTATTAATGGGGGGAGGTTTGTAACATACCAAAAATTTGCTTTTATTAAATTGATTTGTGATTTTGCATTTTGGTGAATTTTTGGAATTTTCTGAATTTATTTGGATTTATTTGGAATTTATTTGAATTTATTCCATTTTGAAATAATTAAAGAATTTAAATTTGCAAATAAATTTTTGTTGGAAATATTTTATTTGAGTCCAAAATGATCCAAAATATTTTCCAGAATTTTTCTGGAATTTTTCGAGTCATTTGCTATTTTTAATGAATTAAATGAATTATCGGGAATTATTTTAAATATTAATTCGCTGGAAAATCCAACTCGGGTCAAATCTTGTTCATCCGACCGAAGTCGGACTCGAGTCCGACCGAGCGATTGACTCGACCGAACCCACTCCTAACTCCTAATCGATCCCAACCGTTGGATCAAGATCCAACGGCCGAGATCCGCCCGGAAACCGACCGAAGCCGTGTCCGACCAGGACCGATCGCGCCGTGCGATCGTGGCCGTTGAGCGCGACACGTGGGCGGCCACGATTTCGTCGTCTTCCCGTGAATCGAAGTGGACTCGCCGCAGCGTAGCCGCCGCGTCCGATTAGGTTTCGCGGTGTGCACGCTGCCGAGGCTATTTAAGGCGTGGAGTTATCGCCGAGGATCGCCGTTCGTGTAGCGCGCCTATTGCACTAGTTTCCAACGCCCAAGCCGCGCCGTCGCCTCGCGATTTCTCGAAGTTTGGGAGTGCCGCCACGGGTTTTCTTCGCTTCCGGCGCCGTTCGTCATCCTCCGCCGCTTCAAGCCCGGATCGAGAACCTTGCGTCGGCGCACTGGGGTGCACTCACTTGGCGGAGACGCCCAAGCGCCGTTAGGGTGGTCGCCGTCCTCGGCCGGCCCGGCAACGCCGCCGCAAGCCATCGTCGCCCGCGAGCTTGGTGCACCGTTGGATCAAGATCCAACGCACGAGGTGAGGCCACGTCGCCTGTTACTGTTTCCGTTCTTGATTAGGTTTCAACCGTTAGATTTAGATCGTACGGTTGTGGTTAGTTGCGTTGTAGCGATAGGGTTAGATCTGGACCGTCCGATCTAGATCGAACGGCCCGGATCAACCGTGTAGTTTTGAACGTGAGGTCTAGATCCATCCGACCGTTGATTTTCAAATCAACGGCCGAGATTGTGCCACGTGTGCTCAGCCGCGCCCACGCGCGTGGGGAGCGTGTCTCTGACACGCGGGACCCGCGAGTCAGAGGGCCCACGTGTCAGCCGCAGTCACGCGTGCGTGAAACCCGGCCACGCAGCGGTGGGGCCCACATGTCGATCCACGTGAGCCGTGGACCGAGTCCACCGTGGACCCGAGCCGAGCGTGGACCGAGCCCATGGACGGCCGACGCCAGCAGGCCAATCAGAGCTGCCACGTGTCCATCTTGGCGCAATAATTAATTTCGAAAAGAAAATGATTTATTAATTCAAATAATGATTTCAAATTTAGATTCAAACTTCAAACGCTTATAACTTTTGCGTTTCAACTCCGATTTGAGCGATTCAAATTTCTAAATTTGTATAAAATTGAGATCTACCTAAATATGAATTTTATTTAATTTTTGGACTAAAGTTTTTCTCTGTAAAATTATTTAATTGATTATTTAAACTTTATATAATCATAACTTTTATGCTTTTAACTCCAAATTTGATTTATTCCAGTTTCTAAAAATCCAGAAAATTATGTTCTCTCTGTTTATGGATTTTATTTGGAGTTTTGGGATCTTTTTGCATAGTGTTTATTTGTGTATTTGCTATTTGCACGCTTTACGAGTAGACGTTGAAGTCTTGGGAAGGATTCGAAGGAGAAGTATTGACTCAGGATCCAACTCAAGACCAAGAGCAAGTGCTTTTTGAAGGCAAGTTGTGCTTTGACCATGTTGATCCCATTTCGAAAACTATTTTGATTTAAACTATTGCATGCTAGTTTAATTAGAAAGATACTTTGTTTAAACATGGGGGTTAGATAAATACCAATTTGCTATATGACACCTTGATTACTTAAGTATGTGCCATGACCTTTTGTCACCCTAGTTGTGGTTTACTAGTTGGACATTACTAAATTGCCAACATGGGTTTAGATCGTTGTAGTATGCTGCTTAGACCTGCTACGTGCTCATGACATGATTTTTTTGGACAATCAAATGCTAATATTGACTTAATGATATATTGAACCTGTTTTGGAAAAGTATCATGTGATGTTGATGGCACGTGGTGCATGGTAATCAACTGGGGTTGATAAGCGATTTCGGCCAGGGCATGTGGCAAGAGTAATCAGTGGGCAGTGTGGCATTGGGAGTGTTGATTTGGTTTTTCGGGTAGTCTTGCCCTGGTCACTCTAAGGACTTAACCTTGCAAGCCTTTGAACTGGGTCATACTTGCAACCACATGGCTGGAATGGGACGGCCCTAGTTGACTAAGTCGCTAAGGACTCACTTGTGGAGCCTCAGGGTGTCGATTACACCTTTTGTGTGATTATGCGGGGAGCGTATCGTGGTCGTGGCGGTACCCATCTAACGGTGTGTTGGTCCCATACTTCGCCTTGGCTAAGGGAAGGGATGGTGTAGAGCACGTCTGGAGAGGACCACTGTGTTGTTTGAGGCTTAGAAAGGCTTTGTTATGATCGCTCATTCGCATACTCTTGTATGGCGATTCACACCGACGTGGTGAGTGGATTGTATCTTGTGGGTAAAGTGCATAACCTCTGCAGAGTGTAGAATCTATTTGAATAGCCGAGTCCACTGTGATCGACAATGCTCGGGAATTACAATCAAGGGTTAGATTTTACGAAAATAACTTGGATTTGAGAAGTTGGGTTGGTTTAACAAGGAAGATGATGGAAATATGGTTTAGGATGGGGAAAAATGTTATTTAAACTTTTGGAAAAGTTATTTATGCTTTACTTGTTTTTACCGCTTTGAATCTACTTATATTACTTTTCAAAAGTCGCTTCGCAAATATACCTTGAGCTATTCCTTTGTACCAAGCCATGCATATAGTATATTAGCTTGCATTCTCAGGCATGACTTGCACGAGTACCAAGTACTCACCCTTGCCTCAACACAATACCGCTTGAAGAGGAGACTACGCCAGCTGGAGGAGGAACTCCAAGAGGACCCGTCTACTTAGGGATGCGAGCCCGATCGATTGCCTGTGGTATCTTGGATGGCGCCACGAAGTTTATTTGATTTTCCGCTGCTATTATTTCTCTCTGAATAAGTTTCGCCTTACGAGGCATACATTTGTAACTTGACCATAAGGTCAAGTAACCAGTTTGGTTATTTAAATAAAGTACTTTGATAATATCGATTGGTATGATTGTGATATTTACCGATGTTAAGACTGTGTGCACTAGCGCGTTCCTGGACTAGTGCTGAATACACAGAGGGTCCGGATTTGCAAATTCGGGGTCCCGACAGTTTCCCTTCATTGTCAGCTTAGGAAGTTATCCTTTTGCTTGGGACGTTCTGAATCCATATGTTTGTACTCGGTGTTTCAAAGTGGAGTAAGAATTCTGGCAAGTTTTGAATCTGAGTTATCTTTAGAGCTATCAGTCTTTGATCCTTAGCTCCTTGCTTCTCAGTGCTGGCTGGTGCAAATCGTAGGGGCTTCTAAGCGGGTTCTGAGGAGTGAACCATAGCTCCCTTCGATTTGGTTGTTTGCGAAGTGGCGTGTCTCGGATTCGGGGTCGAATCGTGTTGAAGGGGGGAGAATGTGACACCACGGAGTGTCGTAATCTTATAAAATGTGGATGTTGAGGTCAAAACATTATAAAATATGTAAATGGAGGTTAAAACTTTACGTTATGCCGTTTATAGCGTGTTTTTGGGCCGTTTTCGGGTGTTTGGGCCTCTCCGGGGGACTTTGGGCCTTGGGGGTTGAGTTGGGCCTCCGGTGGAAGGGTTTGGGCCCAAGGGGGGGACTTTTGGGCAGCCAAATCTGGCCCCCACCCCTTGGTGCGCCCCAAACTCCCTCTCCCAACCCTAGCCTCCACCCCCTAGCCCCCCATGCGCCGCCCCCCTTCCCCTTCCTCTCCCTCTCCCCCATGGCGCCACCCCCCCGCTCCCCCCGCTCCACCCCCCTTGCGGCCCCTCGCGGAGATCCCCACCTCAACACCTCGAAGATCCATCCATTGGAGCGCTCCGCGACGACGAGATCCGGTGGATTTGGAGCGAGGAAGGAGATCGCGCGAACCGGGAGGAGATCCATTGGGTTTTCATGCGTTGGGTGAAGGTATGGCCATGGAAATCCTTGGGGTTGGTCTAGGTACTGTTCTAAGGGTGATTATCAAGTTTTTAGATCAATTGGTGGTGCTGGAATTGAGTAGATTGGATTAGATCTAGAAGTTGCCACGTTCTCTGTTTTGGGCAGCATGAGCAGTCGACCTAGGGTTTGGGTTTACGCCAATTTAGATTCAGAATTTGGTCGTACGGCTGTTGAAGAAGTTGTAGGTAATTTCAATATCTTTCCGTGGGTATAAAGAACGTCCAATTCCTCCTCGCCGTTTGAAAGTTATGGCTGTTTTACCAAGCGTGTTAAAATCTGTGACGTGATTGGAACAGATCACGGTATTTTGTAGATTAAACAACTTTAGAGTCCGAATCAGCTTTTCCATATACTTAGAAAAAGTTGGGAAATTTCCTAAGCTACGCGAGGATGTACTCGTTTAATTGATTCGGAGTCTTAGAACCGGAGTTATGCCTTTTGGAAGGCTGCTGTCCCGACGGGACAGAACCTCTGTTTTTGGGTTTTGCGAGTAGTTGGTGATGTCGGGGTAGAAGAGGGTTTGCATACTGTTTTGTGGACATGATTGTGAGCGTGTGGTCCCTATGTGCAGGTGGTGCGACCCCGGGAGTGCCTTCTACTTCTCGCCAATCCGTCGCCCGTGGTGGAGGCAAGTGTATTGGAATGGGTAGCGGGTTATTGTTTGCTAGATCGGTTGTGATTGAAATTTAATACATGATATGTCACATGCTATGCTTCAATGATTGCCAATGATATGATGAATATGTTTACTATGTTATGATGCCATGTGTTAATGTACAAGTGATCTATGATGTTCGCATGATTGCATACATGACATGATACATGGCCCGGGCGGTGAGAAAGTCATAACTAGTCCGGGGAAGGTCGGTGAGAAAGTTATGACTATTCCGAGAGCCAATGAGTAAGTCCTACATCGTGATTCCATCCACCGGTGTGGGGAAGCGAGGAGTAGGCACCCTCCATCTTTGGGATGGAAGGGGGGAGAGGGTGCACACCGACGGGTGTGTACTCAACCATACCGGTATGAGTTTCCAAGGAGATATGAGCATCGCATCGCATTGCATCGCATTGCATACATAATGATGATGATAATGATTTGTGAACATGTATGAGCTGATATACATGATGTGAGTTGTTGTAGCCATGTAATTGTTTTTGTTTGTACCATTGCGATATACTTGCTGAGTGATGAACTCACGCTTGTGTTTATGTTGTTTTTTTTAGGTACCATGACACCGGCATGTGGGAAAGGGCATTAGCTACACATCTTCACGTAGTTCCAGTCACATTTACCAACCTTGAGTCATGATCATAATAATAGTGCCCTGAACTAGGTGTATGGATTAATTTTAATGTGCTGTTGATCCTCTTTGCTTAGCTATAGATGTTTGTGTGGTTGGTTTTGGTTTAATTGTTTATGATGATGTTTTATCCATTATATATTGCTGCTTTAGATGTCTTATGTTATGAAATATTTTCCTATGATATTGCTATTGTTCAAATCATGATAAAACAAAGGAGATGCTGCCGAAATTTCGGTGTTTAGCATTTGTGCCTTTGCTGAAATTTGTCTTCATGTATGGTATTTAGTTGATGTTTAGTCTATGTTTGGTAGCATTCGGGCATACTAGATGCCGGGGTGTTACAGTCACACCACCTGCACATGGATACAACCCACTCAAAAACATGCCGACAAAATAACACAAGACCAATCAACTATATCGACTTCGCAACCCACTCCTAAAACCCGAAAAACTGTAATCTATCCCAACGGGATAGCAGACTTCTAACGGTCATAACTTGAGTTTAACCACTCCAAATCGAGTAAACGAGTACATTTTCTCGAACCTCAGGAAATTTCCCATCTTTTTCTTATCCAAAGGCATATTTAAATTTTTGCTATCTAGCTCAAAAGAAGTTATACTAATTTTTTATGATTTCAACAATAGCATCACTTTGCATAATTTCAAGACTAGAAGCAAAGCCAAACTAGGATCAGATGGATATACTAGAGTTTAACCTAGTCAACACTTTGGGAAGCTACAAGTTCATAAGAGAACCTTCATGCTCAATTCTTTTAAATGCAGAATTTTTTATTTTAATACACACATTGCGGTTTGGAGAGATTATCCTAGTGAAGAACATCCTCAACTAGGTGCCATTGACAAAAGCCTCCTAGGTTTCACTCTCCTTTGCAAACTTTGAGGTTTAGAGAATTTATCCTAGTGGAACACATCATCAACTAGGAACCATCGACAAAAGTCTCCTAGGCTTCACTCTCTTTCTCAATTTTGTATTACATGTTTCAACCATCTCAAGTAAGAAACTTAAAACGGTGGTCTTATGTAACATCCCAAATTTTTCTTTTAATGTGTATTTTGAATTTTTGGAATTTTCTGGAATTTATATGGATTTATTTGGAATTAATTTGAATTGAGTCATTTATTGAATTATTTAAATATGGGAAAAGTTTATATAAAGTTTTGTTGCAAATATTTTATTTGAGTACAAACTTTCTCAAAATATTTTCCAAATTTTTTTTGGAATTTTTCTTGCATTATTTGAATTTCTAGGAATTATTTTAAATCTGACTTAGGAAGATATAATCTGAGCTTGAGTAGCTTGGTGTTATACTTTGTCTACATGGTCACTTGTATAATATTCAAAGCTCTTCTAAGTTGCATTTTATCCAAACATGCTGTCTTGATGCCTATATTGCCAAAAAGAGGAGAAAATTGAAAAAGGCAAAGAGGAAGATTAAAATTAAAAAAATACTTTCTCATGATCTTGTTGAATAATTGTCCTTGCGTTTGGATCATGACAAAAATTGATCTATTTGGAGCTTTTGAGAGATTTCTTGGATTTTAGAGTACTTATGGAAAACTTGTTCTTTTTTTGTTGAGCTCTAAAAGTATGTTTTTGCAATCAAATTGCTTTCCTTCTTTTTTTTCAAACTCAAATTTATGCCTTTTATGTGGTTTGTCAATATACTCACCACGTGAGATATTAAAAGACCATGTAGAGGTCTATCTTTATTTGTGATGAGTATTTGACTCTATTTGAGGAAGGTTTGCTCAGGTTTGAGTTTGGATTTGAATTAGATATTGAAAATAAAGCAATTTGAGGTGCAGTTAGTGTAGGGCGGTACTACTGGCCTCTGGGGAGCAGTAGTGCCAGCCGAGCAGCACTACCGGCCTAAGATGGTAGTAGTGCCAACCTGTCAAAGCTACCAACTACAGAACGGCGGTAGTTATTTTCCAGAGATATGTTCTCGCATGGTTTTAGCGCGAGTGGCACTATCGTCCTCTAGGGAGTGGTATTGCCTACCGAGCGGTACTACCAGTCACAGATGGGTGGTAGTGCTGACTTTAACTGCGAGACATGATCTGAATTAAATGCAATATTCTTCATGTGATTGATTAATGTGCATAAATTGTTGAATAATGCTAAGTGATGGGTTTCCTTATTTTTTATAGTTGCAGGATGACGGCGCGAGGTCATGGTGAGGGGAAGGATGATCGGGGCTAGGCGAGGTGCGCTGGAGGTCCAGATGGTTGAGGATCACCGGAGGATGATAGGAGACAGAGTGCTGCAAACCAAGGAGGCAAGGCAATGGTGGAAATGTGTGACACTACGGAATGATGGTACGAGACTTTTTTGAGATCGGCATTAAAGTACGACTTTTGTATCATGTTTTGGGCCTCTTCTGGGAGTTTGGGCCTTTCCGGGGAAGAATTTGGGCCTTTCGGGGGAGTTTGGGCCTTGGGGGACCAATGTGGGCCGAAGGTGGGGAAGATTTGGCCCATGTGGAGGAGTTATTGGGCAGCAAAACCTGCTGCCTAGCCCCCTGCGCCCCACCCCCTCCCACTAACCCTAGCAGCCTCCCTTGTTCCCCCATGCGCCTCCCCCTTGCCTCCCCTAGCCGCCACCTTGTTCCCCTTCCTCCTCCACCTCCTCTAGCCGGTCCTAGGTGAGTTCCACCTCTCCACCTCCCTTGCTGCCCCAAGGGGAGTTCTCCACCTCAACACCTCGAAGATATGTCCATTGGAGCGCTCCGCGACAAGGAGATCCGGTGGGTTTGGAGTGAGGAAGGAGATCGCGCGAACCGGGAGGAGATCCGTTGGGTTTTCATGCGTCGGGCGAAGGTATGGCCATGGGGATCCTTGGGGTTGGTCTAGGATCTGTTCTAAGGGTTATTATCATGTTTTTAGATCAATTAGCGGTGCTGAAATTGAGTAGATTAGATGAAATCTAGAAGTTTTCACGTTCTCTGTTTCGGGCAGCATGAGCAGTCGACCTAGGGTTTGGGTTTTCGCCAATTTAGAGTAGGAATTTGGTCATCCGCCTGTTGAAGAAGCTGTAGGTAACTTCAATAACTTTCAGTGGGTATAAAGAACGTCCAATTCCGCCCAGCCGTTTGAAAGTTATGCTCTTTTTACCGAACGTGTTAAAAACTATGACGTGATTGGAACAGATCACGGTATTCTGTAGATTAAACCACTTTAGAGTCCGAATCAGTCTTTCCGTATACTTAGAAAAAGTTAGGAAATTTCCTAAGCTACGTGAAGATGTACTCGTTTAATTGATTCGGAGTATTATAACCCGAGTTATGCCTTTTGGAAGGCTGCTGTCCCGACAGGACAGAACCTTTGTTTTTGGGTTTTGCGAGTAGTTTGCGATGTCGGGGTAGAAGAGGGTTTGCGTACTGTTTTGTGGACATGATTGTGAGTGTGTGGTACCTATGTGCAGGTGGTGTGACCCCGGGAGTGCCTTCTACTGCTCGCCAATCCGTCGCCCGTGGTTGAGGCATGTGTATTGGAATGGGTAGCGGGTTGTAGTTTGCTAGATTGGTTGAGATTGAAATTGAATATATGATACGTTCACATGCCATGCTTTAATGATTGCCATTGATATGATTAATATGCTTATTATTTTATGATGCCATGAGTTAATGTACAAGTTATTTATGATGTTGGCATGTTTGCATACATGGCATGATACATGGCCCGGGCGGTGAGAAAGTCATAACTAGTCCGGGGAAGGTCGGTGAGAAAGTTATGACTATTCCGGAGAGCCAATGAGTAAGCCCTACATCGTGATTCCCTCCACCGCGGTGTATGAAAGCGAGGAGTAGGCACCCTCCATCTTCGGGATGGAAGGGGGGAGAGGGTGAACACCGACGGGTGTGTACTCAACCATACCGGTATGAGTTTCCAGGAGATATGTGCATCGCATTGCATTGCATTATATGAGGATGTTATATGATGATGATATATGATGATGTCAATGATATGCTTACGCTATGAATATGAGATGTGTATGATGTCGTATGTGAAAAGTGGTGATGAAGATATTATATTGTATTTTCTTGTTCCATTGCAATATACTTGCTGAGTGATGAACTCACGCTTGTGTTTATGTTGTTTTTCTTAGGTACCATGAAACCGGCATGCGGCAAAGGAAGCTAGTCACACGTCATCACTTAGTATCACACATATAAACAATGACATGTTCCTTCCTTTAAATTGTGATGGTTTATTTGTGTGCTTAGTTTCCTCATTTACTTCGTTTGGCTCATGAGATGGTTGGAATCTTTATTCTAGTCTTATACTGCTGCTAGAACCTTTATTATTGATGATTTTGATGTCATTCTTTATACTATACCCTGTGATCATATTGTTGTTGCTTCAATTCATGGAAAAACAAAGGAGATGCTGCCGAAATTTTCGGTATTAGCATTTACTCCTTTTCTGTAATTTACCTCAGTGTATGGTATTTAGATGTTGTTTAGCCTATGTTTGGTAGCATTCGGGCATATTAAATGCAGGGTGTTACTGATTGGTATCGAGCTATTGTAGGTCCTTGGAATGTGTATTTTTAGTGTTATGCTATAGGGTACAACTAAAATGTGATGTGGAATAACTTAGAAACATGGCTTAGGTCTTAACTAAAATTTTGTCATAGGATAGCAACATTAAAACTTGCAAAAGTGGTATAACTAATCTAAAATTTGACACACAATGGATCCACAGTAGGAAAGGGTATGGGTATCGTTTCTTTACGCTTAAATGTTGTATTTAAGCTTTGATGTTGAATGCTTCATTTGATAACGCATGTTGCTATGTCTATGAGATAAATGATTGAATTGTTCTTGTGGTTGTGTTAAAGTGGGGTTGTGGTGCCGAAGGGTTTCGGTCACCTCTTTTTGTTCATAGTAAGGGTGTGGTTTAACGGTGTGGCCGGTTAGCGCCATCACCGAAGAACTATTAACACCTGTGGGAGAAGAGTGCTTATCTTTTCTATCGTAGTGTAACACCCCGACATTTAATATGCCTGAATGCTACCAAACATAAGCTAAACAACATCTAAATACCACAATTAAACATAAATTCCAGCAAAGGCGCACATGCTAAAAACCGAGATTTCGGCAGCATCTCCTTTGTTTTAACATGAATTGAAGGAGCAACAACAGTAACACAAGTTATATCATAATGGAAAGCATCTAAAACAACAATAATTAACGACTTAGCAACAATGTAAGTCTAGTTCCAAACATATAATGTCTCCAAGAGTCAAACGAACGAAAAGATTCTCATTTAGCAAAGCTAAGCCTTAAAGCAATGATCATCACATGCAATTTATTATCAACACTAATTGCATGACTTGTGAAATCAAAAGAGTGAAGCTACGTGTGGAAGTGTGACTATTTCCCTTCCCCGCATGCCGGATTCATGGTACCTAAAAGAAAACAACATAAACACAAGCGTGAGTTCATCACTCAGCAAGCATATTGCAATGGACAACAAGAACAATAACATGGCAATAATGTCTCACATCATGTATATCATCTCATTCATGAACACATAACATTATCATCATCATTACGTATGCAATGCAATGCAATGCTCATGTCTCCTTGGAAACTCATACCGGTATGGTTGAGTACACACCCGTCGGTGTGCACCCTCTCCCCCCTTCCATCCCGAAGATGGAGGGTGCCTACTCCTCGCTTCCAAACACCACGTGGATGGAATCACGATGTAGGACTTACTCAATGGCTCTCCGGATTAGTCATAACTTTCTCACCGACCTTCCCCGGACTAGTTATGACTTTCTCACCGCCCGGGCCATGTAACATGCTATGTATGCAATTATGCCAACATCATATTTAACTCGTACATTAACACATGGCATCATAACATAATAAACATGCTCATCATATCATTGGCAATCATTAAAGCATGGCAAGTGATCATATATCATGTAGTCAATTCCATCTATTCTCAACAAGCAACCTACAAATCGGTATCCATTACAACACACTTGCCTCAACCACGGGCAACGGATTGGCGGGAAGTAGAAGGCACTCCCGGGGTCGCACCACCTGCACATAGGTATCACACACTCACAATCATGTCCACAAATCAGTACGCAAACCCTCATCTACCCCGACATTGCCAACTACTCGCAAAACCTAAAAACAGATTTTCTGTCCCGTCGGGACAGCAGCCTTCCAAAAGGCATAACTCGGGCTCTAAGACTCCGAATCAATTAAACGAGTACATTCTCGCATAGCTTAGGAAATTTCCCAACTTTTTATAGGTATAGGGAAAGACTGATTCGGATTCTAAAGTTGTTTAATCTACAAAATACCGTGATCTGTTCCAATCACGTCACAGATTTTAACACGCTCGATAAAACAGCCATAACTTTCAAACGGCTGGGCGGAATTTAATGTTCTTTATATCCACGGAAAGATAACGAAATTATCTACAACTTATTCAACGTCGATACGACCATATTCTGACTCTAATTTGGCAAAAAACCGAACCCTAGGTCGACTGCTCATGCTGCCCGAAACAGAGAACGTGGCAACTTCTCGATCTAATCCAATCTACTCAATTCCAGTACCACCAATTGATCTAAAAACTTGATAAACACCCTTAGAATAGTACCTAGACCAACCCCAAGGATTCCCATGGCCATACCTTTGCCCAACGCATGAAAACCCAATAGATCTCCTCCCGGTTCGCGCGATCTCCTTCCTCGCTCCAATCCCGTCGGATCTCCTCATCGCGGAGCGCTCCAACGGATGGATCTTTGAGGTGTGGAGGTGGTGAACTCCCCTAGGGGCAGCAAGGGAGCAGGAGAGGTGGTGGAGCAATGGGGGAGGTGGAGGCGCCACAAGGAGGAGGTGGGGAGGTGTGGGGGGGCGGCTAGGACTTGTGGGGGCGCAAGGGCAGGGGGTGAACGCCTAAAGGGGCTGGGGGAGGCCCCCAACTAGGTCTCCTACTCCTATTAGGACTCAAAATCCATCCCACCAAAGCCCACGACCCTTTCCTTTAGGCCCAAACTCCCTCGGAAAGGTCCAAAACCCCGGAAATGGCCCGAAAACGGCCCGGAAACGCTATTAAGCCTCCTATCATATGGTTTTAACCTCCAATACCATATTTCATAAAGTTTTTTTGACCTTAACATTCACGTTAAATAATGTCACACCATTCCGTAGTGTCACACGTAGACCGGGTAGTTGGCTGGAGTCGAATAGAAGAGTTCGTGGTGGATTCTTTCAATTGCTCTTTACCGTTCTAATGGTCGGTCTTGGTTGGTTTCTTGGTTTTAGTTGATTGAAACCAAAAGAAAAAAAAAGTGTTTGGTATTGGATTTTCGCGGATTGTTCCGTATGCGGTGTGTGGTTTTGTCTTCCTTGGTTGAAAACGAAGAAGAAGAGTCTAGTGTTGCGCTTCTTTTGGTCGCCTTTCCAGCTTTGATGCTCAGTTTGTTGATTGCTTTATGAGGAGAAGCATTCAATTTATTCATGTGTTTGTCTTTCTCTAAGGTCAAAAGAGTTATTGCGGCGTTATGCCAGACCTGGTTGTCAGGGCTGAAGTTCTGTGGCTTTGTAGGAGTAAGTGGTGTGTGATTTCGTCATTTTACTGGTTTGAGAAATCATCTTAGAAAACCCTTCTTGTTTCGTGAAAGGTTGGGGTTTGGTGTTAAGGTTTTATTTGAAAAGGATTACTTGATCGCTTGGTTCCCTTTTGAGAAAATTGTCTTTCAACCATTTTCCTCTATGAGAGTCCTTGAGATTGAAAAGTGTTTTTGAGAATTCCTTTTGCATGACCAAGTTTGGGTTTGTCTCATTGCAAATTTGAGAGTCAAGTTTCCGTGTGAATTTGGATTGAGTTTTAAAAAAATAAAATGCTGCAAACAAAGTAAGTAGTCTTTTGACTGAAATCGTTTGTCAATAGTGAGAATTGTTGTTTAACATGTTATGTAGTATGTACTAATGTGGTTTACGGAATGACGTATTGCTAAGTTAATCTGTGAGTTGAATCGGTTCAATGTGTTTGTTATCTTTAGCTCGAAAATAAATAGACTGCTAGTGTTGTATATTATTTTATAGCGAGAATGGTTAAAAGTGTTAATGTACATGCTTAGAATCTGTTGCCTTGCTTTAAAAGTGCTTATGATCCTCGTTAATGTTAAAAGTTTAAACCTTGATGCATAGTTAGAACATTAAGATGATGTAAATTAATGATACTGTTAAAGAAACTTTGCCGGTTGTTTAAAGATGTTCTAATCTAACGGGTTAATAGAGAAATTTAATCATGTTGACTAGTGGCTTTAATTTGGAAGTTGATTAGAGTTGCTATTTATGTTGTTGCAAACTACTAGTATATTCTGAAGTATGCAGTTGTGTCTCTATAATGCTAGTATTGATATCAATTGAGAAGACATAAGACTTATTGTTAATGATGTTGTTAAGAACATTGTGCTGATCTAACTTATTAAATCTAATTTAATAGTTGGAGTATGTTGTGTAGTGACAATTTTGCTGCAACCTATGTGTAAGGTAGCTAAAAGCAATGTTGTTGATTGATGATTATGCAAAGAATTGATATTGATGCCTTGGTAGTGTTGTTAATTGTTGGAAACCATTGATCCAATAGAAGAAAAGTGTAAAACTGTGGTATTATGTCGAGTACATGTTGTGATGGGATGAACAATGGATAATAATCATGATGCAAGATTTTAACCTTAATGAATGCATATCTTAGAATCCTAATTACGAATTTTATCTTGTAGAGATATTACTTAATTGTTGAAGTCATTTTATTGATTGAACAAGTTTCAATTGTCAAGATTTTGACATAGGGATAGTATAAAATTTATAGGTTGATCATGCTAAAAGATTTGTTGAAGTACTATGTTTCAAACTTGGAATAAGATGTATTATGAGTTGGTGATCCGTGGGGATCATGTCAATGTAGTCTTGGTTGGGTGCCTTTTTAATAAGCATCATAAACCATAATTAAAGGTGTTGGGAATGGTAACTAGAGAAAGAAATTGTTATGTAAATTTTGTTAAATCCGGTTGGACTTTCTCAATGAGTAAGTAGTGAATTTTGAAGTCTTTAATGGAAAGCGTAGTGGAATACTAGAGATGATTGCATTTATGCTGAGCTGGTGTTTAAAAACCTTCTGGGCTGGTTTGGTTGTTTGCTATCTTGGTTGAATGCTTTTGGTCAAAGTGTTCCTTATGTTGAGTTTCAGAGTTTTCCCTAAAACTCGTAGAAATTGGCGCCAATCTCTGGTTTTGGCGAATTTGTTTAGTTTGTGCTATGAGTATGGATTTTTTTACACCCAAAAATTGTTGAGTGGATCACGCTTCTTCACGTTCGCACTGAATTATCTTTGGAATCAGTATTTTAAAGGAAGCAGATGGACATAGTGGGTTGTATTGGAAACTCTTGAGATTTAATTTGTCACTCTTTTTTATTAGAGTTGGATTTATTTGCATAATGTGTGTGATGTTTGCGAGTGCTTCAAAAAGGTGGATTTTATAAATGCTTTATAAAGTGATTTTGTTAGTGAGGTGTTCCCTTTTGGAAATGAATTTCCCTCTCCTTGAGAAAATTTGTGACGGTTGTGGGAGCAGATGCTTGACTTGAAATTTTGATGTTCTCTTCCAAAATGTTGAATTTGGTTGAAATGCAATATTTTACAAGTTCAGTTTTCAATTGATGTGGGATGGGATGCGACGTGGTGTTTTACTGTTAACTATGCTGCCGTCATAGTCTATATGAGTTACCGCAACCTTCGATGTTAATTGTGTTTCAATTATGTGATACCGAGGAAGAAGTCATTTGGTGAATGACTATTCGGTACTGTTGTTACATGATGAATGAATGGTGAAAAAGGAAAATGAGACATTGTTTATGCATAATTAATCATAAAGGAGTCGTTGAGCTAGGTCGGTGAGAAAGTCATATATGGATATATGACTAATCCGGAGTGCTCTTGAAAAGTGTGCATGCATGTCATGAATCGAGATGTCCATTTCTTTCTAGTATGAAAAGAAAAAATGAAGAAATTCTGGTATTTTGGTTGTGGTGTAGGGGATTTATGCTTCCTTTGTGATTTGGCTTGGATGTTGCTGATTTCTTTCCAAAATGGTTGTTAACGCTTTGGGTTTGAGTTATCGTGTGTGGTCCACTTGGGTTCAAAAGAATTGTACTTCTCTTGCTCTATAGATGGGAGTGAGGATATAAATGTTCTTGGTTTATGGTTGAATATGCGAAATATGTGTACACTTGGGCTTGATAACTAAGTGTTTTTGTGTGAGGGCGAGACCCTCTTAAGAAAGGAGCCAATTGTGGTTTGGTAAGGTTTTACGATCCTAGCTTGGAGCTAGGTGTCGAACCTTAGTGGTATAAGGGTGGTTTGTGATGGAGGTTGATGATGTATGGGTTTAACCTTTATTAAGAGTATCGATGGGTGGAAGTGAAGTTGATGGTAGTTCGGTGATAATTATCCTGCCGTGAGCAATTGTCTTAACTAGTTGTCTCTGGGTTTGAGATTTTCCTGGGAGAGGATGGAATGAAATGTTAGAATGATCGTGTATCGGAAGGGCAAATGTGCCTTAATGAGTTATTTCTTTCGATGGCATTTCTCGGGAATGTAGAGAGGTTGTTAAACGGAATGTGACTCGCTTTGTTTGTGTCATGTTGAGATTAATGAAATGTGGTAGCTAGGTCGGTTGTGATAGTAGTGTGAAGTGGTTGTCGTGAGGATTTGGGCGTCTTAGGTTGATGGAGCCCTTTAGTGGGTGAAATCGCGAATTCCGGTTGGGGAATTGGAAGGAAAGGTGGAACCGTGAGAGGCTACACTTAGTTGAGCTAAGTAACTCTTTCTTGCTAAGAGTTGTTTTTGGGAGTTTGTTTGTCGTTCCTTCGGTTTGAGTTTTGTGTGGTTGCCTCTTGTTGCACAGGAGTTTAGCCCTATAGGGGTTTTGTTTGTGGTTCTTGGAGTTCGTTCGGATTCGAGGTCGAATCCTATTTAAGGGGAGGGGGGAGAATGTGACACTACGGAATGACGGTATGAGACTTTTTCGACGTTGGCATTAAAGTATGACTTTTGTATCATGTTTTGGGCCTCTTCTGGGAGTTTGGGCCTTTCCGGGGAAGAATTTGGGTCTTTCGGGGGAGTTTGGGCCTTGGGAGACCTCACTCGGGCCTTGGGGGACCAATGTGGGCCGTAGGTGGGGAAGATTTGGCCCATGTGGAGGAGTTATTGGGCAGCAAAACCTGCTGCCCAGCCCCCTGCGCCCCACCCCCTCCCACTAACCCTAGCCGCCTCCCTTGTTCCCCCATGCGCCTCCCCCTTGCCTCCCCTAGCCGCCACCTTGTTCCCCTTCCTCCTCCACCTCCTCTAGCCGGTCCTAGGTGAGTTCCACCTCTCCACCTCCCTTGCTGCCCCTAGGGGAGTTCTCCACCTCAACACCTCGAAGATCTGTCCATTGGAGCGCTCCGCGACGAGGAGATCCGGTGGGTTTGGAGCGAGGAAGGAGATCGCGCGAACCGGGAGGAGATCCGTTGGGTTTTCGTGCGTCGGGCGAAGGTATGGCCATGGGGATCCTTGGGGTTGGTCTAGGATCTGTTCTAAGGGTTATTATCATGTTTTTAGATCAATTGGCGGTGCTGGAACTGAGTAGATTAGATGAAATCTAGAAGTTTTCACGTTCTCTGTTTCGGGCAGCATGAGCAGTCGACCTAGGGTTTGGGTTTTCGCCAATTTAGATTAGGAATTTGGTCATCCGCCTGTTGAAGAAGTTGTAGGTAACTTCAATACCTTTTAGTGGGTATAATGAACATCCAATTCCGCCCAGCCGTTTGAAAGTTATGCTCTTTTTACCGAACGTGTTAAAAACTGTGACGTGATTGGAACAGATCACGGTATTCTGTAGATTAAACCACTTTAGATTCCGAATCAGTCTTTCTGTATACTTAGAAAAAGTTAGGAAATTTCCTAAGCTACGCGAAGATGTACTCGTTTAATTGATTCAGAGTATTATAACCCGAGTTATGCCTTTCGGAAGGCTGCTGTCCCGACGGGACAGAATCTCTGTTTTTGGGTTTTTCGAGTAGTTTGCGATGTCGGGGTAGAAGAGGGTTTGCGTACTATTTTGTGGACATGATTGTGAGTGTGTGGTACGTATGTGTAGGTGGTGTGACCCCGGGAGTGCCTTCTACTTCTCGCCAATCCGTCGCCCGTGGTTGAGGCAAGTGTATTGGAATGGGTAGTGGGTTGTAGTTTGCTAGATTGGTTGAGATTGAAATTGAATATATGATACGTTCACATGCCATGCTTTAATGATTGCCATTGATATGATGAATATGCTTATTATTGTATGACGCCATGTGTTAATATACAAGTTATTTATGATGTTGGCATGTTTGCATACATGGCATGATACATGGCCCGGGCGGTGAGAAAGTCATAACTAGTCCGGGGAAGGTCGGTGAGAAAGTTATGACTATTCCGGAGAGCCAATGAGTAAGCCCTACATCGTGATTCCCTCCACCGCGGTGTATGAAAGCGAGGAGTAGGCACCCTCCATCTTCGGGATGGAAGGGGGGAGAGGGTGAACACCGACGGGTGTGTACTCAACCATACCGGTATGAGTTTCCAGGAGATATGTGCATCGCATTGCATTGCATTATATGAGGATGTTATATGATGATGATATATGACGATGTCAATGATATGCTTACGCTATGAATATGAGATGTGTATGATGTCGTATGTGAAAAGTGGTGATGAAGGTATTAGATTTTATTTTCTTGTTCCATTGCAATATACTTGCTGAGTGATGAAGTCACGCTTGTGTTTATGTTGTTTTTCTTAGGTACCATGAAACCGGCATGCGGGAAAGGGAGCTAGTCACACGTCATCACTTAGCATCACACATATAGACAATAACATGTTCATTCCTTTAAATTGTGATGGTTAATTTGTGTGCTTGGTTTCCTCATTTACTTCGTTTGGCTCATGAGATGGTTGGAATCTTTATTCTAGTCTTATACTCCTGCTAGAACCTTTATTATTGATGATTTAGATGTCATTCTTTATACTATACCCTGTGATCATATTGTTGTTGCTTCAATTCATGGAAAAACAAAGGAGATGCTGCCGAAATTTTCGGTATTAGCATTTACTCCTTTTCTGTAATTTACCTTAGTGTATGGTATTTAGATGTTGTTTAGCCTATGTTTGGTAGCATTCGGGCATATTGAATGCCGGGGTGTTACAAAATGCTGACTTGAAGCTACCCGTATCAAGGAGAATCATTGGATCATGTTTTAAGAGGGTAGAGTAGTGGTTAAGTTAGCTAAATGGTTAAAACCAGCTTGTTAGTGGGTTTCATATTAGTCCAAAGGAGATGTGTGTGGGAGTCCATCCTGGCCCTTGGAGGGTTGCTTAGGATTGACGCAACACATCCAAGGGTTAAGGATGACTCATGAAGACTATAAATAGAGGGGTAGGGATAGCCCTCCCTCTTGAAGGTTTTGTGTGCTCCTTTGAGTTTTGCCCACTTGTTGTGAGGTTTTGTAAACCTTCCTCTCAAAGAAAGAAAAATTCATTCACTTACTTCTGAATTTAAATTCTGCATTTACATTATGTCTTTACATCCTGTAATTTAAATTCAGTATTTACTTCCCGTACTTACATTCTTGCAATTTAATCTTGGCAAGTTGGTTTTGACTCCCCTCCTTCTACTTGCTGTCGCTTCTTCTTGTCGAAGATGAGTGATTGATTGGATGAATCTTCTCTCAGATCATATTCTAATCCTCTAGGTAAACTTGGCTTTGTTTTTGCGAGAAATCAATCTTTTTGTTCTTCCTTGAAGATTTATTTGTACATCATGTTTGGATGTTAAGTGGGAGGATATCTAAGATCATCTTGATCATCAAAACCCCACGAGCTAGCCAAGATCACAGATTTTGTTTTTTTGCCTCTTCTTGGTGCACTTTTCCTTCAATCAAGAAAAGGTCAGAACTTTGATGTCAATCCTATGGATTGTGAATTGAAATAAGTTCCTGACCGATTTGAAAAGGTGCCTACCAAGTTTCACAAGTTTTTGACCAATAGATTAGAAGATCCGTCAGTTTTGGTTCAGAACTTGTGCTGATTCCAGAGAAGATTATCAGGACCAGCACCACCACCCTTGAGGAGCGGTAGTACCGCACAATCGGCACTACCACCCCCTGGAGCTAGTAGCATCGCCCTCTGTCTGTCTTTGAAGTTTTCCTTACTTCTTGATTTGTTTGTTTTTTGGCTTCTACTTGTCTAGTAGGTGGGGGGAATTTAATTTGGGATCATTCACCCCCTCTGATTGCCATCTCGATCTTTCATTTATCTTCATGGTCAGTCTCAATCTGAATGGGCCCTACTGTGATCTTTATAGTTTCTTTCCCCTGTGCCGTTATCTTTACATCGGCCTATCGAACTGGTTTAGCCGATGTTGCTAGCGAACAGATTTGGTCATCTCGTGCCAACTCTTTTCCTTTCGCCAAACAATTCACCATGTTGACTGAAAAAGGGTTGGCATCCAACTGCATTATCAGCTACTTGGTGAACTTTAGTCGGCCATCTTCAATAGCCGATTGAATTTGTTGATGAAAGAGATTGTAGTCATTAGTATTATACGAAAAAGAATGATGCCACTTATAATACCTTTGTTTCTTGATTTCTTCAGCCGATGATACCGTGTGACCCTCAGGCAAATGTATAACTTTTTCTTGCAATAATAAGTAAAAATATGATCAAACTTTGTAAAATCAAAAGCATATTTAATTTTTGATTTAGCCTTAGCTGGTTTGAGCCAAGAACAGACCAATGACTTTTTATTTCCCTTAACCCATTCGGCTATTTTTATCTCTGCTTCGTCCTCGTCAGATGAACTAATGAACTCATCTTCAACAAGATTGACCTTAGTCTTCTCTTTTTCCTTTGTTTTCAAATAATTAGCTTTCTTGAGCCGATACCCTATGCAACAGGTGGCTTAAATTAGTAAACTTCTAGCCACCAAACTTTTCTTTCAAAGGCGGAATTGATCCTTGAAAAGCTAATTTGGCCAATTTGTTATTGGGCAATATAAAACTAAAACACTGATTCCTTACTTCCCTAAACCTCTTAACATAATCGATTATCGATTCCCCGAACTTCTTCCTAATAGAGCTCAAATCTGATATCCTTAGCGTTAAACTCCCACAGAAAAAGAATTCATGGAATCAGCTCAATCCAAGTGTTGACCGAGGTAATGTAGTAAACCAAGTAAAAGCCGCTCCAGACAATGATAATGGGAATAGTTTTACATTTAACCCATCAGACTAAGCAGCTTCGCCACACTATGTAACGAAGCATCCGATGTGTTCAAATGTCGTCGTGGATTCATCCACCAAGAACATTACAAAATCAGGGACTCTATACCCATTGGAGTACAGAATTCGATTGATATAATCGGGATATGGCTTTCTATAGCCGATCATTTTGCCCCTTTTGCTGGATACCAAACTGATCTCATAGCATAGCGCTAATTGTTTCAGCCAATCGATTTCTTTAGCCGATGCGACCCTTGCCTGAGGTGCTTGTCGATTAGGGGCATAATGATTATGATGCCCCTTGAGTGCAAACTCGGGCTAGCATTATAGCGGAAGTTGTATTGGCATGCGTGGCTATTCGTAACCAAAATTCTGCTGCCTAAATATCAGCTCAGGAAGCGAAACAAATGACTCCGAGTACGACACAACCCTATATGGGGCCGGATCCCTTGGAGGAATCTGCTCAATGTAGTGAGGACATACTTGAGTTTCGATCGGCTGGGCAACCGATTTAGGGTAGACGTAAAATGGAATAGATGGAGGTAAACCGGTTTGGGAATCCAATTTAGAACTACTAGTATATTGCCCATGCTAACGCTACGGTTCTAGAAATTTACGCTTCAGACTATAGTGAACCTTTTTTCGTAGTGCACTCTGAAATTTCTGTTTTGTACTCTGTACCACAGCTTTAAGAAAGAAAGTTGAGTTTTTATGGCAACTCATCTCTTTGCAAACGTGGATCCAACCACCAAGCATCATTCATCCGACCATCCAGATGTACCACACAGTTCATTCAGAAAATTACAGCCCGAAAAAGTGGGACCATACAATTTGAGATCATCCCCCATGAATGGACCCATCCTGACAAGCGTCTATTCTAGTAGCAGCTCCAGAGCTGCCTGTAAGAAAATCCTATCTCAATTTACCATTAAATAATTGTCACAATCACCATTGTGAACGCATAATGATCAAGCGAAATCCATTTAGCAAAAATACAAGGAATACTGGAGACAGGCATTCTAGTTTCAACAACAATGGAAAGATTAACCGTGCAAACCCTTCTATTTTTCCAACAAGTACAACGCATAAAATGAAATCGCTGAAACTGATGAGACAGATGAGGGCATGCTGTGATGCCTTAGAGCGTCAGAGCGATTCTAGGGTTCCTTTTCCTGGTTTTGTTTCGGGAGAGGAATGAAGGATTTGTCGGGGGATGAAATAATTGAAGTTTATCCGGCGTATTAATATTAAATTTGGAGTTGTCGGGCTAGAAACAGTGGGCCGAGGAAAACCTGGGCACAGGCTGCGAATCCTCCCCACCTCTCTCTCTTTTCCCTAGTGGGCCGGCCCACCATATAAAAGGGTGTCACCCCACAAGCCCTAGGGCGCCCCCTTCCTCCCCTAGCAGCCACACCACCCCTCCTCTTCCTCCCCTTGCGTGGTGGCTCAAGATCCACCGCGAAACGCGAAGGAGCAAGCGAGAAGAGGATCCGTGGAGGCGTGGAGGACGAGCAGATTTCCGTTTCGGGAATCGTCGCGCGTTTTTCGTGGGTTCTCAAGGGAGAACTCAAGGTAAAATTCCCAATCTTTTACCCCTGTTCTACCTAGGGATTAGGAGTGTATTAGATCTGGTGGTGAGTGATTTAGATGGATCTTGATGGGGGAGAAGGGTAGATGTTCACGTGGTGCTGTTTTTGGAAGGGGAGATTGTGCAGCGCGGATTGTTTCGCGTTGTACGTGGCATACAAGATTTTTCCTGCGAAAACCTATAACTAGAAAGTTGTAGATAACGTCGAGATATAGCTTCTGTAATTTTTTCAGAATTTTTGGGGTCGGTATGAGAGTTATCGCTGTTGCAAGATGACGGACAGAATCTGGAAACAGTTTTTGTCCACTGTGTTGGACGTTTGTTTAGGCATATTTAACAGTAGAATTGAAATTTGTGATCTTCATGAAAGTTGTAGATCTCGTCAATATCTAGCTACTGTAATTTTTTTTTATTTTTATGATCTGTATAAAAAAAGATACGAAATTGTGAAGAGAGGGTGCTGCTATTTGACCCGGACAGATTGGGGTTTTTGGCGCTTAAGAAGGGAACGGGGATTAGGAAGCGTGTGTTCGAGTTGTGTGATCATTTGTGATGTCGCTATGTACTGAAATAATACTTGTACAGGTGGTGCCCCTTCTGGACGCAACTAGGTTCGTCATCCACGTTGGTAAAGGCAAGTGGAAGTAGCGGTCTTGCTAAACTATGACTCGCTATTTGTTTCGTCTTCAATATAAACCTTAATTGCAGCACACCTACATGGTTTAACTACTTGTTTATGAGATTACAATATCCTATCCTGCATTGTGATGTGGTTGTTTGGCTTTTGAATCATGAGTAAGAATGAAGAAAGATGTTGTTTGCAAGATGAATTGTGGAGATATTCTATCTCAATGATGTTCGCATTCTATCCATGTTATTTGATGGTATGCAAGCATGTGAATTCAGAGTGGGAAGTTATGAATGTATTTATGCATGAAGCATTAACTGCATAATCATGCATTGGAAGTTTGTCGACACCAGCGTGCGCGACCGTACCGGTACAACACCGTGTGTTCCTGAGAAAGGGCACGGTGAGGAGGATCATGGCATAAGCATGTGCACAATCATATGCATTTTACTGAGGTTGTGTGGACTCTATAATGTGGTATTGTACATGAGGAATTTGGTATGCTAGTTTTGCTGTGGCTGTGTTATTCGTTAGAAGTTGTTCCGCTTACGAGATTACCCAATCTCACCCCTTGTTATTTTGTTGTTTTCAGGTAGTTCTCATGAGTCGTAAGCTTGAAGGGTGGGCTTAGTAGCACAATCAACCCTCCGGGGTCATCACGAATCACATGGACTAGTGCATTTAATAATTCATTAGCTTGCTGAAATTTTATTAATCATAGACCTGTTGATGTCCTCTTTGGAGCTGTTTTACGTTTATGTTTGTTTTCTGGTTGATTTAGACTTGTTATCTCTAGTATTGATGCTTTTATGTTATTCCTGTTTATAATGGTTATTATGAATCTTGTTGTCGCTTCTGTTTTGTCCTAATTTTAGGAGAGATGCTGTCGAAATTTTCTTGTACGACAGTTTAGATTTGTAGGGTGTTACACATGCATGAGCCTCAAGGTACATGAACATTGACTATCCAGAGACTCATCTCTAATGTTAATTATATCGCCTGTAGGAAACAGGCATCCAGTTTAACACTCACTGTAACATCGCTTATCTTTATTCCAACTTTTGAAAGTTCTCGTCCGGTTATCCGGTGGACTGCCTGTTGTTCTGTGGGAGGGTGAATACTTTATCTGGTGTGGGAGAGAATAGTTTAGTCATCCACTTATTCACCCACTCCTCCACCTAACCCTTCCCTTACTTTTCTCTCTCTCTTTTGGCCCACTCGGCAGCAACACCTCAAAACCGACAGCACCCTCTACCCTTTTCTTTGTCTCGGTGGCAGCTCCAACCCAATACCACTTTGGTTCCTCCTCACTCAAACACAGAAAGCAGGGCACCTTCTCCTCTTCGTGTAGCAGCAAGGGAGCTCTCCTCCCTGCCCTACCTTGGCGCCTCCTCCTGCAGCCGCCTCCTGCTGGCGCTCGTTGCAGCAGCAGCCATCAGCTCTGTTGGAAACATGCGCAATATTTTAATTCCAGATTTTATATTGAGGCAAATACTACAGATAAATAGTGATGCACATAGAAAATCTAATAGCAGGCTACACATTGTACTTCCAAACATGTATACTTCAAGAATACTGTCAAGTTGAACGATCGCTAATGACTTACAGTTGGGCTTGATGAAGAACAGGACGATGCGCAGAAGAGGTCGTGGAAGAAGTCGACGTCGAGGAAGCAGCGCAGGAGCGGTCGCGCAGTTGCGCTGCCCAGAAACCTTATTGCCGCCCCGTGCAGGTGATCTCTGCGGCAATGGTTCGGAGATACCGCTCACCCTCCTTCACGGTGCACGCCGAGGAGGAAGGCCGGCGAGGTCCAACAGCTCAACACAACAGTACAGTTCTCACAGGAGGAAAGAAAGAATGGAATTGAAAAATTAAGTGCTTTGGCCTGGACGTCTCCAGGTCTTATATAGCCTTCAACCAGTAACTGTCTCCATTACTCACTAGTAACTGACAGCACTAAGCACTGGTAACTGATCGAATTTAAACAGGCTTAATGCACTGGTAACTGCTGATTCAAACACAATAATGGTAATTATCCAGTCTCCTGACCAGTACAAAAAGCTAAATAGTTGCATGATTCAGCAAAATAAAAGATGAATTCATAGTGCCTGGAGACACACGACGCGGCGCGGTCGCTCGTCGCAAGTCAAGCGGATTTTCACGCGAAAATACGCGAATACGCGCGCGCGCGTGTGTGTTTAGCCAGTATTCACCCTATGCCATCTCCATGCCAAGTGTCACATTAATCAAGAGGTGGGAAAGACTCCACCTTTTAAATTGACCTTCCTCCACTTGGCTAGGCAATATGGTACTAAATCATGCATGCTATGGAATTAAAGGAAATGGGCCATGGGCCAATTTCTAACAATCCCCCACCAATTCCATAGCAAACAGCAGAAAAAATAACAAAGATTGCTGTACTGATGTGTTGTTAATATACCAGTCTTTTGGTGTAAGTCCCGTACGGGTTGAACTTGCACCTAGATTAACAAGATTTATCCTCTCACAGCTGTTGAATGGACTATGCCTTGAATTCATAGCTTTTTGTGATCAGATGTCACTTGAAAACCACCACTGATACTAGGCTGCTAATAAACCACGCCTACACGGAGCATTATATGGTCATGCTCCCGTATCTGCTCATGAGCTTTCTAGAGAATGCCCCATTCTCGTGAACTGCGACCTCACAGTTATGCTCAAGTAGGTGTATTCATATAGGTATCCTGTAGGCCAATACCTTTTTCTCTCATTTTGACATTAGAATACATTAAGGCTTTAAGCCAACTTTCCATACAGTTGAGAGTACTTTGTCTATTAGGACACAGGTACAATTTAATAATATGTACTCTCTTGTTACAACATCAACTTGTTTTTCCCATTACCTAATTCACGGGATCTCCGATCAGGAAGGAATGGGTTACCATTGCGTTGTAACTCAAATGGGCCTCATACCCATGTCCATAGACGCAACGGAAATCGTTTTCCTTGCAAGTCCTTTTGTAAAAGGATCTGCCATATTTTTCTCAGTGCGAATATAATTCACAGCAATTACTTCAGAGTTTCTCAATTTTCTGACAGATTTAAGCCTGCGCTTCACATGTCTGGAGGACTTCATGTTATCCTTAGTACTCATAACCTTAATCAACACTGTTTGGTTATCGCAGTACATTAGGATCGTGATCTTGGTTTCTCAACCAATGGCAAGTCCAACAAAAGCTCTCTAAGCCATTCAGCCTCAACAGTGGCTGTATCAAGTGCTACAAGTTCAGCTTCCATGGTTGACCTTGTTAATATGGTCTGTTTGCAAGACCTCCATGAAAGCAAAGACACTAAGGTAAAAACATAACCACTTGTAGCTTTGATCTCATCCGCATCAGAGATCCAATTGGAATCACTATATCCTTCTAATACAGATGGATATCCAGTATAGTGAATTCCATAAGATGTTGTGCCTCTCAAGTAGCGCAACACTCTTTCAAGTGCCTCCCAATGATCATCTCCCGGGTTAGATGTAAACCGGCTTAATTTGCTCATAGCAAATGAGATATCAGGTCTTGTGGCACCAGCTAGATACATAAGAGACCCAATAATTTGTGAATATCTCAATTGATCTTTCCCTAACCCTTGATTTTTCCGAAGTTTAACACTCGGATCATATGGTGTTGGGGAAATTTTGCAATTCTCAAAGCCATACAGGCTCAAAATTTTCTCAGCATAATGGGATTGATGCAAAATGATTCCATCCTCATTCTTGATCAATTTAATATTCAGAATAACATCTGCCTCTCCCAAATCTTTCATATCAAAGCATCGAGATAAGAAAGTTTTGACCTCGTCAATTACAGTAGTGTTAGTCCCAAATATAAGTATATCATCAACATACAAACGCAAAATCACACCTTGACCCCCACCATAACGATAATATACACACTTATCTGCCTCATTAACAGCAAAACCAGCAGATGTCAAAGTTTTATCAAACTTTTCGTGCCATTGCTTAGGTGCTTGCTTTAGTCCATATAAGGATTTTAATAATTTGCACACTTTATTTTCCTGTCCAGTAATCACATAACCATCTGGTTGCTCCATATAGATTTCTTCCTCCAACTCTCCATTAAGGAAAGCTGTCTTTACATCCATTTGATGGACGTGTAGACCATGGGAAGCAGCTAAAGCAATGAGCACTCTAATGGTGGTTAATCTGGCAACAGGAGAATAAGTATCAAAATAATCCTCTCCTTCTTTACAGGTATAACCCTTGGCTACAAGTCTTGCCTTGTACTTATCAACAGTACCATCAGGCCTCATTTTCTTTTGAAAACCCACTTGCATCCAACAGGTTTGCACCAGTGGGACGATCGATGATCTCCCAAGTCCCATTAGCCATGATGGAATCCATCTCGCTCTGACCGCCTCTTTCCAATACTCAAGATCGAGGTAATGCATAAGCCTCTGAAAGAGTTTTTGGCACATCATCTACGAGGTATACAATGAAGTCATCGCCAAAGGTTTTCTCAACCCTTTGTCTCTTGCTCTTACGAGGAGCCTCTGCGACTAAATTGTTATCCTCCTCAGTAATATCTTCTACTGGAAGTGTATCACTCATTGGTTCAAAAATAATGGTAGGTTCAACATTAATATTTTCAGTTTGTGAAGTACTACCTGCTGGTCTCATAGGATAAACATCCTCAAAGAATGAAGCATCTCTGGACTCCATTATTGTGTTAGCAACAATCTCAGGAGTTTCTGATTTTACTACTAAAAAACTATAGGCCGTACTGTTATGTGCATATCCCCGAAAAATGCAATCGACTGTTTTAGGTCCAAGCTTTCTCTTTTTCTGCAATGGTATATTGACTTTTGCCAAACACCCCCATGTTCGCAGAAAATTAACATTGGGCTTTCTCCCCTTCCATCCCTCATATGGAGTAATCACACGCTTTTTAGTGATTACTCTATTTAAGACAAAAGTTGCTGTCAATATAGCTTCCCCCACCATATCTTAGGCATACCGGCACTCTCTAACATGGCATTCACCAAGTCTGTGAGTGTTCGGTTTTTCCTCTCAGCTACCCCATTTGATTGGGGAGAATATGATGGTGTAACTTCATGGATTATACCATTGTAACATCCTCGTTTTGGCTTTCTGGAGAAAAACCTAATTAAAATAAAGCTAAACCAAAATTCGGAGTTTCATTGGTGTTTATATTAACCTGGCATCCATTTCCCTTCGAAATCGGGAATTAATTCCCTCGAGGCGAAATTGGATTTTTCGATCCGTCGCTTGCATCTAAAAATTCACCCGAATCCAAAAATGCTCCAAAAATCCCCAAACCACTTCTAAAATGTTCCAAATATTCCGAAATGATTTTAGGAATCAGTCCCCGGATTTTTGGACTTCCGTTCCTATTTTATCTCGCGCGGCTTTTGTTTAATGCCTGCGATCCGCGCCCGAATATCTAATTCCCCAAAAATCATCCAAATTCAACCAAACCACTTCCATTGCGTCCCAAATATTCCAAAATGGCTCTAGGAATTTTTCCGGAATTTTTAGGCCATTTTTCCTCATTTTTCTCTAGGGCGGAACTTTCACGTATAAGCCGACCAACCACGAGCCGCCACATGGCACGTGAACAGTGCTCATCTTCTAGCTCTGGTTGGACACGAACAGGGAGAGCTCAAAGCTTCCTTTCATGGCTTCCCTTCCCTTCCAAGTACTCTAACTCCTCCATTACAGCTCCAAATCCATCAAGGCCGGGTCCGTTGGAAAGATTTCGGCGAGGGGATTCCATTCCCGGCATTTATTCTTCCTAAATCACAGCGAAACGGCCGCGGTTTGCATGGAAACTGAAATCACGTTTAAGGCCATAATTTGGCCGTTTCTTCATCAAAGCGAGCGATTCCACTTCCATTGTCTTCGTATAAGAGTCCTTGTTCCGGAGATATCATCCTCCCTTTGCCTCTTGTTGCCGTTCATCCGGAGGATCAAGAAAAACCGACGAACTCCCGCCGTTCTTCGTGTTCGTCGCATTTTCTTCATATCTCCCTCCTCGGTGGTCCATTCTTCTCACCGTTTGTTTCTTTGTGTTCGTGGGGAGGTCTAGTTTCTAATTCATCCGTCGATTTCAGGGTTCATCAAGTTTCCTCGACGAATTTCGCATTTTCTTCGTTTCGGCCGAGCCGGCGTTCGTCGTCGAATTCGTCTTCTCCGGTGAGAATTGGTTCGATTCCTTCCATCCCTAAGTGCTTTAGGATGTCCTTTGCATGATTCTACCATTAGTTGTGGTGGTCATGTTCAAAATTTGGAGAAAATTTGAGTTTTTAGGCAAAAGCGGTGCTCTCTGTTCTTGGTTCCACTGCTGAAGCTCGCCGGCGCTTCGCCGCCGCCGGCTCTCCGGCCGGGCCGCCGCTGCCGTCGCTGTCCCGCTCGCCGGCCGCTCGGCTGTCCCATCGCCCTCGCCGGCGCCTTCTGCCGCGCCGCCACGCCGGCTCTCGCCGCCGCCGTTTCGCTGCCCTCGCACTCGCCGAGGCCACCGCCGCCTCCGTGCCGCGCTGCTTTCAGCCGCGCCGCCGCCGCTGCCGTCGCTGCTGGCCCTGCCGAGCCGCTGGCGCTTCTATGCGCCATGGGCTGCCCGCCGCCTGCCGCCTTGGCTCTCGGCGCCTCGCTGGCCGCCGCCGCCGGCCGTCGCCCGTCGCCCGCCATGCCTCCCCTAGCCGGTTCCATGGAGGAGCTTTGCTCCTCTGTTTTCTTGCCATGGCAAGGAGCCTTGGGGAAGAAGCTTAGGAGTATGACACATTGGCCCCACATGCCATAGAAGCAAGCCTAGTCAAAGCTAAGTCCAACTTTGACCAGTCAAATCAGAGAAGCATATTCCGAGAATATTCTCAGGTTTTCGATTTATTCGAAATTCAAACTTCGGAAGCTCATAACTTCCTCATCCGAACTCCGTTTGACCTCATTCAAATTTCTAAATTCATCTAAAATCAAGACCTTCCTGCCAGTACTAATTTTATAATTTTTGGATTTTATTTATTTTCCGTTATTTATTTGTTGCCTCGTTTTGCGTGTAGTCGACGATCCCGCATGACCGCCGATTTCGCCGTCGAGCCTCCCGAGTTCGACACCGCCGCCGCAACTGAAGGCAAGTCTCCTTGATGCACTTTGCTCCCATGTTTACAAAATGATTTAAAATTGTTTATAAAGTTGCATGGCTATGTTTAATTAAATATGTCAAATATAAGAGCTAGTTATTCCGAACTTGTTAATTCCTCCATGACATTGTTAATCATATCCATTGTAACCCTAGATCATTGTTTATACCATGCCTATGTTTATTTGGTATCCGTTGCTATGTAGTACGGTAGAATTGCTTAGGACCTTTTCCGATAAAACAACCCATGGGTGGGATTATTCAAAAAGATTGTTATTAAACGTGATTTGAAAGTTATTATTATGGTTTTGGTCCTGTTTTCTAAAATAAAAGAAAAGGAAAATGATTTTGACTTGGGCGGCATGGAATGTCGGGTGGAAGCGGATCAAGTCTTGATCCTTTTGTGCAAGTACCGCCCCAAGTCATATAAGGACCGACGCTTATGATTGCCATTTTAAGCATAACCGTACTACCACATGTCTATAATGGTACGACCTGGCTCACTAATTTGTAGAAGCCTAGTTTAGACTCACCACTTTCGGTTGTTGTGTGAGAGCCGGACGGAGGCATTGTTGTGGTTGTTGTTTTGCTCACACGCGCAAGAGGGGCTTCATCTTGGGTGGAGGGAACCCTAACGGCGGTGAAACCTCACGGGTGGGTCTAGCTAGTTAGATACATTGTAACGGCCTTGTCAAGATATCCCTGCCGGCACACCTAAGGAAGTGTGTTAATTGCATGGCAACAAGGGTCTATCTTGTCTTGTGGGTAAAGTTGTACACCTCTGCAGAGTAAAACTATTCGAATAGCCGTGCCTACGGTTACAGGCAAAGCGAAGAATGCTTTCATATTGGTAGACTTTGATTTTGTTTTTAAACCCGAAAAGTGTTTTGTTTTGGGGTTCGGGAGTGGTTAGAACTCTCGAATGTTGTTTGGCGGAAAGAGCCAACCAGGTGGATAGAACCTGCTTTACATTTGACGGATGGAGTCACATGATTAACTTTGATCTTTTAAACTGTTGGCGGATAGAGCCTTTATGTTAGTGATGGTGGTTAGAACCTCACTACAATAATAAATAATTCATTTATTAAAAAGAATTGTAAAAGATGCTTTGTGAAATTTATTACTTAAGTATGATTTAATCAAATGTGGCTTTATGCAAATAAACCCTATTAAGCTTCCTTTGGAAAGCCCCTCATGATCATACTTTCTCGACTTGCTGAGTACTTTTGTACTCACGTGCTACACCAACATTGTAATCATCAGAAATTTATAAAGATCGAGGAGGAAGAGGAGTTCTTCGAGGAGGATTGCCGGGAGGACTAGTTGCGTTCCTAGTAAATGCTTTGTGGCGTTGTGGCGTTAAGCTCGTTGCTTTCTTTTGCTTCCATTGTTTTGTGTGTCCTGGTCGTTGGACCGAGTATTGTAATAAGTGGCCATGTGGCCCATACTTGAATATTTATATTACAAGTTTCGTTATGTTCGGCAATGATGTATCACTTTGGATCGTGTGTACTAGCTAACGATCCGGGACTAGTGCGGAAATACACAGGAGATTCGGATAGCCGATCCGGGGTCTCACCGGTGGTATCGAGCCTGGACGATCAGAGGGCGTGACCTAGTTAGCATGGCAAAGCCTTAAGGACTTATATTTTATACAAATGTACTTGCAAAAGTTTAAGTTCCTTTGCTTCTATCTCCTCTATCTTAGTATCTGGTGCTTATCCTCTCTTTTATTTAAATTTTGTTTACTAATCCTGTCTTCTTTCAAAATTTGTAGATGTCGACCTACACCACTTTTGCTTCGTTGGCTGGAGGCTTTTGTACGGAGCTGTCCCTGATGCTCCAAGAGCTGGAGTTTCCCCACAGGCCTGAGTACCGCTGCACCACCGTGTCGAGCTTTGGCCATACCTCTTGGAAGGTTAGACTGATGGTGCAGGCCCGAAGTCCGTTCGTCTTCCTTCTCCGCCAGGGTTTTCTCTGAGTGCTTTGGCTGCCCCTGGAGGAGTAGGACCTTCGGCAGCAGCTACACCTTCCCGCAGCAGGAGCGAGGAGGAGGAGGACCCGTCCCCGCGCGTCTTCGGCAGTGATGCGAGTTCTTAGATAGTTTTGCAGTCTTCAGGACCTTTAACTTTGTCGCGTTAGAGCGTTGAATAAGTGATTGCTGGATTGTATCGTGCCCTTAGGCATTTGTGATACAGCCACCTCCAAGACTATTTGATTTTAATTGAAGTTCAGTTGGTTTTTCCCTTCTTTTGTTTGCCTTTGTGGTTGTGCCCTTGTTTTGAGGATGTGGTTTAGTTCCCCGTTGCTTATCTGTGCTGTTCCCTCTTTCCTTCTGCTTGACCGCCTTGTGCAGATGGAGAACATTGGTCGTGGTCGTGGTCGTGGAAGGCCCGCAGGCCGTGGGAGAGGCCGTGGACGTGCCCGTGGGCCCGTGCATTTTCAAGAAGAATTCGTGGAGCCCCCTCAGCAGCAAGGACAAGAACAAGTTCAACACCCGGCAGCTCAGCATGATCCGCCACCGCCCCCACCGCCAGCTCAGCCACCGAACATGGAGCAGATGATGGCGATGCAGCTTCAGATTCTTCAGGCGTTAGCTCAGAACGTCCTGAATCAACCCCAAGCTGCCGCAGCACCCGCTCCCGTTCAACCGCCCCCTTCCAAATTCGGGGAGTTCATGAGGACCCGACCCCCGACCTTCGCTGGATCAGGAGACCCGCTTGAGGCGGATGACTGGCTCAAGGAGACTGAACGGAAACTGCACTTGGCGCAGTGCGACGACACGGAGAGCGTGCACTTTGCATCTTATCAGCTGAAAGGCACTGCAGCCAACTGGTGGGAGAACTATTGTGCATCTCACGCAGACCCTCAGAATATTCCCTGGAACGAGTTCGTCGAGAACTTCAGAGCTACCCATATCCCAAGAGGGGTTATGGAAATGAAGCGCCGGGAGTTTCACAGACTCCAACAAGGGAATTTGTCCGTATCGGAGTATCTGAACCGCTTCACTCAGTTGTCGCGCATGCGCCGCCGATGTCGCAGAATCGATGAGGCCAAGATTTGGCGGTTCATGGAAGGTATGGACCCCAGCTTGAAGGTACAGCTGGTTTCAAGTGACTATCCGTCATTCCAGCACATGATCAACAAGGCGCTGATTCAGGAGGATGCCCAGCGTCAGCTGTCTGAATCTCGCAAGAGGAAGATGCGATTTGAAGAAGCGGTGCCCGGCGATTCGAGGCCCGCACTTTCCAGCGGCGATCTAGCAGGCCAGCGGCGGCCCGGTGGCCCCAGGACCCCAATGCCTACTCCGCGCCCCATCGACAAGCCCTCGCTAGCAATGCAGAGCTCAAGCTCGAAGAGTGGGGCGCCATGGCAGGAGTGCGGTGCTTCTAGCCGAGAGATGGGGCACTACGCTAACAATCGCCCCAAGAAGCGTCGGCTGTCACCGGTGAGATTCAACCTGGGATCGACGCCCGGCCGCGCCCTGCGCTCAAGGAAGAGGAACCCCTCGAGACTCGCGCCACGCCAAGGACTGCAGGAAGAGGGCGTGTGAACCACATCACCGCGGAAGAAGCTCAGGATGCGCCAGACGTGGTCTACGGTACGTTTGTTGTGAACTTCGACTGCACTGCTTGATTCTGTTTGATTACGGTGCAACTCATTCATTTATTTGAGTACTTGGTTAAAAAGCATAAGCTGGAACACCATACAGCTTAAGAAACCCTTTGTTAGTGCAATCCCTGGAAAAGAATTAAGAACAACTACCGTTTGTCCGAAGATGGATATAGTAATAAAAGGGGTAAAGTTCCTAGCGAACTTAATACTATTGGATACTAAGGGTATAGAAGTAATCCTTGGAATGGATTGGTTGACCAAGTACAAGGGTCAGATAGATTGTGCTAGTAGAGCTATCTCGCTTACCAGCCCTGAGGGGATTAGAGTGGAGTTCTTATCTAATCTTGCCTCTAAGGGAGGTAGCACCCTAAACCGTCTGAAAGGGACTTCATTGGAGAAGGTACCGATCGTCAATGAGTACCCGGATGTGTTCCCGGATGAGTTGCCTGGTATGCCACCAGATCGAGACGTGGAATTTGTGATTGAGCTAGTACCTGGTACCGCTCCAATCTCGAAGAGACCGTACCGACTGCCTTCTAACGAGTTGGTCGAGATGAAGAAGCAGATTGAAGAACTGCAAGAAAAAGGATTCATCAGACCCAGTTCGTCACCTTGGGGATCGCTTTGTGATCTTTGTGTCCAAGAAGGATGGTAGTGCGAGAATGTGCATCGACTACAGGTCGTTGAATGAGGTTACGATCAAGAACAAGTATCCGTTGCCTCGGATCGATGATCTGTTTGACCAGTTGAAGGGAGCTCAAGTCTTCTCCAAAATAGACTTGAGATCGGGATATCATCAGCTGAAGATAAGAAAAGAGGATATTCCGAAAACAGCCTTCACCACCCGATATGGACTGTATGAGTTCACAGTCATGTCGTTTGGGTTAACCAATGCTCCTTCTTATTTCATGAATCTGATGAATAAGGTGTTTATGGAGTATTTAGACAAGTTCGTCGTAGTATTCATCGACGACATTCTTGTCTATTCCAAGAGCAGAAAAGAGCATGAAGACCATCTGCGAATAGTCTTGGAAACACTAAGGGAGCATCAGCTGTATGCCAAGTTTAGCAAATGTGACTTCTGGCTGAAGGAAGTGTCTTTCCTGGGTCATGTCATTTCTGCTGCAGGAGTAGCAGTAGATCCAGCGAAAGTGAGAGATGTTTTGGAATGGACACAACCCAAGTCAGTCCCGGAGATCCGAAGTTTTCTTGGATTAGCTGGTTATTATCGGAGATTCATTGAAGGTTTCTCAAAGATAGCCAGGCCTCTTACTCAGCTTCTGAAAAAGGAAAAGAAGTTTGAATGGACTAAAGCCTGCGAGCAGAGTTTCCAGGAGTTGAAAAAGAGATTAACCTCAGCTCCAGTGCTTATTTTACCAGACATCCATAAGGACTTTGAAGTGTATTGTGATGCTTCGAAGCAAGGACTTGGATGTGTTATGATGCAAGAAGGAAAGGTAATAGCCTACGCTTCAAGACAACTGCGACCTCATGAAGAAAACTATCCTATTCATGACTTGGAGTTAGCCGCAGTAGTGCATGCGCTCAAGATATGGAGGCATTATTTGATTGGCAATAGATGTGAGATCTATACGGATCATAAGAGCCTGAAGTATATCTTCACTCAGCCTGATCTTAACCTGAGGCGAGAAGATGGTTGGAGTTGGTGAAAGATTATAACTGGGAATTCATTATCACCACAGGAAAGCAAACGTTGTTGCGGATGCTTTGAGCAGAAAGCTCACTACCTTGATGTGAGAGTACAACAACACCAACCAGCACTTCATGAGGAGTTTCGACGCCTTAACCTGGAATTGGTAAATGAAGGGTGTATTTATAATTTGGAGGTCAAATCAACCTTGAAAGATCAAATCAAGGAAGCCCAGAAGGAAGATAAAGGTATTGCCAACCTGAAGGAAGGTCTAAAGAAAGGAAAGCACCCCGGATTTTCAGAAGATGACCAAGGTACTGTTTGGTTCGGAAAAAGAATAGTGGTCCCTAACCAGGAAGAAATCAAGAATGTGATCTTGAAGGAAGCTCACGATTCAGTTTACGCTATACACCCAGGAGGCACCAAAATGTATGCCGATTTGAAAGAAAAATATTGGTGGTCCAATATGAAGAAAGAAGTCGCAGACTTCGTGGCACGTTGTGATGTGTGTCAGCTGGTAAAAGCAGAACATCGAGAGGCCAGGTCTATTGCAGCCTTTGCAAGTGCCCATATGGAAATGGGAAGAAATTGGAATGGACTTTATAACAGGTTACCTAAAACTAAATCGGTTATGATTCCATCGGGTTATTGTGGATCGATTGACTAAAGTGGCCCACTTTATCCCTGTAAAGACAACTTATACCGGGATAAGCTCACGAGTTGTATATGGCTAAGATTGTGTGTTTGCACGGTGTGCCAAAGAAGATTGTGTCAGCACCGAGGTTCCCGATTCACCTCGAGATTCCGGCAAAGAATTGCATGAGGTATTGGGCACGAATCTTAATTTCAAGATCGCGTATCATCCTCAAACGGATGGTCGGACCGAAAGGGTCAATCAAATCTTAGAGGATATGTTGAGAGCTTGCGCACTAACATATAAAGGTTCGTGGGATCAGAATTTGCCTTATGCAGAGTTTTCCTATAACAACAGCTATCAAGCCAGTCTGAAGATGGCGCCTTTTGAAGCTTTGTATGGAAGAAAGTGCCGAACACCCTTATATTGGAAAGAGACCGAAGGAGGACAAATCATCGGACCCGATGTTCTGAAAGAAGCCGAAGAGCAAGTTAAACAGATTCGTACAAATCTGAAAACAGCTCAGTCCAGACAGAAAAGTTATGCGGACAATCGTCGAAGGGAATTAAGCTTTGTACCTGGAGACCATGTGTATTTGAAGGTATCCCCGATGAAAGGAATGAAACGATTCCGCGTCAGTGGAAAATTAGCACCCCGCTACATCGGACCATTCAAAGTGATTGCTAGAAAAGGAGAGGTGGCGTATAAGTTGGAGTTGCCGCCACAGCTGTCAGGGGTACATGATGTCTTTCATGTGTCTCAGTTAAAGAAATGTCTCCGAGTGCCCGAGCAGCAGATGCCGTTGGAAGACATGGAACTGAAAGAGGACTTGTCTTACCCGGAGTATCCCATCAAGGTTTTGGATGAAGCCGAGCGTCGGACACGAAGCCGAGTAATCAAGTTCTGCAAGGTTCAGTGGAGCAACCATTCTGAGAAGGAAGCTACTTGGGAGCGTGAAGAAGATCTTCGAGCAGAGTTCCCTAACCTTTTTCTTTCTCCGTCTGAATCTCGGGGACGAGATTCTCTCTAAGGGGGGTAGGTTTGTAACATCCTCGTTTTGGCTTTCTGGAGAAAAACCTAATTAAAATAAAGCTAAACCAAAATTCGGAGTTTCATTGGTGTTTATATTAACCTGGCATCCATTTCCCTTCGAAATCGGGAATTAATTCCCTCCCGGGCGAGAAATTGGATTTTTCAGTCCCGTCGGTACCCGAAAATTCACCCGAATCCAAAAATGCTCCAAAAATCCCCAAACCACTTCTAAAATGTTCCAAATATTCCGAAATGATTTTAGGAATCAGTCCCCGGATTTTTGGACTTCCGTTCCTATTTTATCTCGCGCGGCTTTTGTTTAATGCCTGCGATCCGCGCCCGAATATCCAATTCCCCAAAAATCATCCAAATTCAACCAAACCACTTCCATTGCGTCCCAAATATTCCAAAATGGCTCTAGGAATTTTTCCGGAATTTTTAGGCCATTTTTCCTCATTTTTCTCTAGGGCGGAACTTTCACGTATAAGCCGACCAACCACGAGCCGCCACATGGCACGTGAGCAGTGCTCATCTTCTAGCTCTGGTTGGACACGAACAGGGAGAGCTCAAAGCTTCCTTTCATGGCTTCCCTTCCCTTCCAAGTACTCTAACTCCTCCATTACAGCTCCAAATCCATCAAGGCCGGGTCCGTTGGAAAGATTTCGGCGAGGGGATTCCATTCCCGGCATTTATTCTTCCTAAATCACAGCGAAACGGCCGCGGTTTGCATGGAAACTGAAATCACGTTTAAGGCCATAATTTGGCCGTTTCTTCATCAAAGCGAGCGATTCCACTTCCATTGTCTTCGTATAAGAGTCCTTGTTCCGGAGATATCATCCTCCCTTTGCCTCTTGTTGCCGTTCATCCGGAGGATCAAGAAAAGCAAGCGAACTCCCGCCGTTCTTCGTGTTCGTCGCATTTTCTTCATATCTCCCTCCTCGGTGGTCCATTCTTCTCACCGTTTGTTTCTTTGTGTTCGTGGGGAGGTCTAGTTTCTAATTCATCCGTCGATTTCAGGGTTCATCAAGTTTCCTCGACTTAATTTCGCATTTTCTTCGTTTCGCCGAGCCGGCTCGTCGTCGAATTCGTCTTCTCCGGTGAGAATTGGTTCGATTCCTTCCATCCCTAAGTGCTTTAGGATGTCCTTTGCATGATTCTACCATTAGTTGTGGTGGTCATGTTCAAAATTTGGAGAAAATTTGAGTTTTTAGGCAAAAGCGGTGCTCTCTGTTCTTGGTTCCACCCGCGCGAGCTCGCCGGCGCCCCGCCGCCGTCGCCGGCTCTCCGGCCGGCCGGTCGCCGCCCTGCCGTCGCGCCGGTCCCGCCCGGCCGCTCGGCCGGTCCCACCGCCGCCCTCGCCGGCGCCTCTGCGCGCGCCGCCCGCCGCCGGTTCGGCTCCCCGCCGCCCCGCCGTTCCCCGCTGCCCCGCACCCGCCCGAGGCCACCGCCGGCCTCCGTCGCGCCAAGCTCCCAGCGCCGCGCCGCCCGTCTGGCTTCTGCGCTTGGCTGGCCGAGCCGCCGCCGCACCCCATGCGCCGCCTCCGGCCGCCTTCGGCCGTCTCGCCGCCACCGGCGGCATCCCCGCTGGCCGCCGCCGCTCGCCGGCCGTCGCCCGTCGCCCGCCATGCCTCCCCTAGCCGGTTCCATGGAGGAGCTTTGCTCCTCTGTTTTCTTGCCATGGCAAGGAGCCTTGGGGAAGAAGCTTAGGAGTATGACACATTGGCCCCACATGCCATAGAAGCAAGCCTAGTCAAAGCTAAGTCCAACTTTGACCAGTCAAATCAGAGAAGCATATTCCGAGAATATTCTCAGGTTTTCGATTTATTCGAAATTCAAACTTCGGAAGCTCATAACTTCCTCATCCGAACTCCGTTTGACCTCATTCAAATTTCTAAATTCATCTAAAATCAAGACCTTCCTGCCAGTACTAATTTTATAATTTTTTGGATTTTATTTATTTTCCGTTATTTATTTGTTGCCTCGTTTTGCGTGTAGTCGACGATCCCGCCACATCACGATTTAGCCGTCGAGCCTCCCGAGTTCGACACCGCCGCCGCAACTGAAGGCAAGTCTCCTTGATGCACTTTGCTCCCATGTTTACAAAATGATTTAAAATTGTTTATAAAGTTGCATGGCTATGTTTAATTAAATATGTCAAATATAAGAGCTAGTTATTCCGAACTTGTTAATTCCTCCATGACATTGTTAATCATATCCATTGTAACCCTAGATCATTGTTTATACCATGCCTATGTTTATTTGGTATCCGTTGCTATGTAGTACGGTAGAATTGCTTAGGACCTTTTAGATAAAACAACCCATGGGTGGGATTATTCAAAAAGATTGTTATTAAACGTGATTTGAAAGTTATTATTATGGTTTTGGTCCTGTTTTCTAAAATAAAAGAAAAGGAAAATGATTTTGACTTGGGCGGCATGGAATGTCGGGTGGAAGCGGATCAAGTCTTGATCCTTTTGTGCAAGTACCGCCCCAAGTCATATAAGGACCGACGCTTATGATTGCCATTTTAAGCATAACCGTACTACCACATGTCTATAATGGTATGACCTGGCTCACTAATTTGTAGAAGCCTAGTTTAGACTCACCACTCGGTTGTTGTGTGAGAGCCGGACGGAGGCATTGTTGTGGTTGTTGTTTTGCTCACACGGCGCAAGAGGGGGCTTCTGTACTGGGTGGAGGGAACCCTAACAGCGGTGAAACCTCAGCGGGTGGGTCTAGCTAGTTAGATACATTGTAACGGCCTTGTCAAGATATCCCTGCCGGCACACCTAAGGAAGTGTGTTAATTGCATGGCAACAAGGGTCTATCTTGTCTTGTGGGTAAAGTTGTACACCTCTGCAGAGTAAAACTATTCGAATAGCCGTGCCTACGGTTACAGGCAAAGCGAAGAATGCTTTCATATTGGTAGACTTTGATTTTGTTTTTAAACCCGAAAAGTGTTTTGTTTTGGGGTTCGGGAGTGGTTAGAACTCTCGAATGTTGTTTGGCGGAAAGAGCCAACCAGGTGGATAGAACCTGCTTTACATTTGACGGATGGAGTCACATGATTAACTTTGATCTTTTAAACTGTTGGCGGATAGAGCCTTTATGTTAGTGATGGTGGTTAGAACCTCACTACAATAATAAATAATTCATTTATTAAAAAGAATTGTAAAAGATGCTTTGTGAAATTTATTACTTAAGTATGATTTAATCAAATGTGGCTTTATGCAAATAAACCCTATTAAGCTTCCTTTGGAAAGCCCCTCATGATCATACTTTCTCGACTTGCTGAGTACTTTTGTACTCACGTGCTACACCAACATTGTAATCATCAGAAATTTATCAAGATGCTGAGGAGGAAGAGGAGTTCTTCGAGGAGGATTGCCAGGAGGACTAGTTGCGTTCCTAGTCGTCGCCTGTGGCGTTGTGGCGTTCGCTCGTTGCTTTCTTTTTGCTTCATTGTTTTGTGTGTCCGGTCGTTGGACCGAGTATTGTAATAAGTGGCCATGTGGCCCATACTTGAATATTTATATTACAAGTTTCGTTATGTTCGGCAATGATGTATCACTGTGACTGTGTGTACTAGCTACTGATCTGGGACTAGTACGGAAATACACAGGAGATTCTGGATAGCTGATCCGGGGTCTCACAACCATGCTCAGAACAGAACTGGGAGAATTCATGAGAGATATACTCTCCTCCACGATCAGACCTTAGTCTTTTAATTTTCTTTTCTAGTTGGTTCTCAACCTCGGCCTTATAGATTTTGAAGTAGTTTAAAACTTCATCTTTTGTTTTCAGCAAATACACATAACAATAACGTGTTGCATCATCTATAAGAGTTAGAAAGTATCTTTTGCCTCCTTTTGTCAACAATCCATTCATTTCACATAGGTCAGAATGGACAAGATCTAATGGTGCCAAGTTCTTTTCTTCCTGTAATCCTTTAAAAGGTTTTCTAGGTTGTTTTGCTTGCACACAAGATTGACACTTTGATCCTTTGACAACATCACATTTTGGAATTAACTCCAATCTGGACATTCGAGCAATGCTATCAAAACCAATATGACAGAATCGAGAGTGCCAAATATCGGCATCACATTTATTCGAACCAATTGCAATATTCATATTATAGCAAGACTCTAGAGTACTTAGGCGGAACAAGCCTCCGCTCTCATAGCCTTTACCAACAAAGTTCCCAAACTTAGACAATACAACTTTATTTGACTCAAATACTAGCTTGTAACCATCCCTGCATAAAAGAGAACCACTAACAAGGTTCTTTTTTATTGTTGGCGCATGCTGCACGTTCTTCAAGTGGACAATCTTCCCTGAAGTAAGCTTCAGATCTACCGTGCCAACACCAAGAACAGAAGCATGCGACCCGTTCCCCATTAGGACGGAGGAAGCCCCGGCTGCCTGGTAAGAAGAAAACAAGGAAACATCAGAACACACGTGAACATTAGCCCCAGTATCAACCCACCAATCAGTGGTTTGACATGCTGAAAAAACAATAGGAGAATTACCATACCCTCCTGAAGTCGAGGCCTCACCTATGGTCACGTTGGCATTTTTCTTGCCCTGTTCATTTGTCCTGTTTTTGCGATAGCGACAGTCTTTCACCATATGACCATCCTTTCCGCACACGAAACAGGTGATGTTCTTCATGTCCTTTTTCTCAATTTTCTTCTTTTTAAAGCTAGTTGTCTTGTTTGGTTTAGGAACTTTGAAGTTCTTGCCATATGATTTCTTCTCGATGACATTGGCATCATTCTGATTAGTTCTGCTTGGTGCATCTTTTGCTCTTGCCTTTTCTTCCACATCGAGGGCTGCAATGAGATCCTCAACAGAAATCTCTTCCCTCTTGTGCTTTAAGCTAGTGGCAAAATCCCGCCAAGATGAGGGGAGTTTGGCAACAATGCCCGCTGCCACAAACTTAGGAGGCAATGCACAACCCAAGTGCGCAATCTCGCCAACCAGTAGCTGGAGGTCGTGTGCTTGTGCAACAATCGATTTAGCGTCATCCATGCTAAAATCGAAGAATTGTTCGCACACGTACAGCCAGCGACCGGCCTCAGCCTCTGCATACTTCTGGTCAAGTGCATCCCACAACTCAGTGGCAGATGTGTAGTTCATATACACATCGTAGAGCTGATCTGCCAAAATGGTCAGAAGGCAGCCTAGTGCAGTGTTGTTTGCACTATCAAACTGCATGTACTGATCAACCGTAAATGGATACTGCGGGTGGATCACCCACCACAGCCCCAATGACATGAGCCAAAACTTGGCCCTTGTCTGCCATCTACGAAAATTTGCACCAGAAAACCTCTCAGGTTTCATAGCATCCGATGGATTAGCCATTGCTGAATCACAAAAATATCGCAAATAAGGTTTCTGGATTGTTGGAAACATGCGCAATATTTTAATTCCAGATTTTATATTGAGGCAAATACTACAGATAAATAGTGATGCACATAGAAAATCTAATAGCAGGCTACACATTGTACTTCCAAACATGTATACTTCAAGAATACTGTCAAGTTGAACGATCGCTAATGACTTACAGTTGGGCTTGATGAAGAACAGGACGATGCGCAGAAGAGGTCGTGGAAGAAGTCGACGTCGAGGAAGCAGCGCAGGAGCGGTCGCGCAGTTGCGCTGCCCAGAAACCTTATTGCCGCCCCGTGCAGGTGATCTCTGCGGCAATGGTTCGGAGATACCACTCACCCTCCTTCACGGTGCACGCCGAGGAGGAAGGCCGGCGAGGTCCAATAGCTCAACACAACAGTACAGTTCTCACAGGAGGAAAGAAAGAATGGAATTGAAAAATTAAGTGCTTTGGCCTGGACGTCTCCAGGTCTTATATAGCCTTCAACCAAGAATCGCTCTCCTTACTCACTAGTAATCGACAAAGACTAAGCACCGTAATCGATCGAATTTAAACAGGCTTAATGCACTGGTAACTGCTAATTCAAACACAATAATGGTAATTATGCAGTCTCCTGACCAGTACAAAAAGCTAAATAGTTGCATGATTCAGCAAAATAAAAGATGAATTCATAGTGCCTGGAGACACACGACGCGGCGCGGTCGCTCGTCGCAAGTCACAAGTCAAGCGGATTTACACGCGAAAATACGCGAATACGCTCGCGCGCGTGTGTGTTTAGCCAGTATTCACCCTATGCCATCTCCATGCCAAGTGTCACATTAATCAAGAGGTGGGAAAGACTCCACCTTTTAAATTGACCTTCCTCCACTTGGCTAGGCAATATAGTACTAAATCATGCATGCTATGGAATTAAAGGAAATGGGCCATGGGCCAATTTCTAACAAGCTCCTCCCACCCCTCCTTCCTTGCCTCCCCTCTTGGTAAGTGCTTCCTTCCCCCATGGATGGTTGTGTGAGCTCAGATCTGGAGGTATTGGGCTGGTTTCTAGGGTTCTAGGGACCCTAGGGTTGAAATTTGTGGAGGGAAACCTAGTTCTGTTGGAGGGAATGTGTTTTCTGTTTTCGAGCAGAATTCAGCCCTGTTTTGTATCTCGTTTTTGAGGTAGCTAGAAGGGTGAAATGCTCATCCGGCTGTAGAGTTTATTGTATATATTGTTCTTATGTTTCGTTAGAGTACAAGAACTCGAAAATCCGTTAAGCCATTTGAAAGTTATGTCGATTTTACTACAGACTGTCCCGAGTAAGTGGGTCTGTGAGCTAAAATGTTGAGCTTCAGATTTGAGCTTGATGCTGACCGAGTTAGCTTTTACATTTGCCTAGAACATTGTGGGAAATTTCCTGTTGTTTAATAAAATGTACTCATTTGTTTGATTCCAATTCAAGAATCAAAAGTTATGTTGTTTTGAACTTGCTACCCAGAAATCTGTTTTTCTGGAAGATCAGAAATTGGGTTGAATGTGCAGAGGTTGATTAGAGGTTCCTGGAGCCATCTCCTGTTTATTTGGTTGACATAGAAGTTGTAGATAATGCTCTCAAGTTTCTGTAGAGCTCAAGAACACCAATTTGAATCAACCATTTAAAAGTTATGCCCAAATTACTCTCTGCTGTACAAGTTGTGAACTAGTAGTAGATTTAATTTTGTTCGATTGATTTGGGCAAGTTGCAAGCCGAATCACTCTTTCCATTTGCCTAGACATATCTAGGAAATTTTGTGTAGATGAATAAAATGTATTTGTTTGCTTGTTTTGCATTATTTAATCATAAGTTATGTATTGTTGAAGCAGGCTCCCCGAAACTGCTATTTGTCTGAAATTTCAGAAATGAGTTTTTTCGGGTAGAGTACTCTTTTGAAATCTGGTAGTGATTGGGGAAGAACCAACTTGAATGGGCTTGATGTATGGATAGATGGTTGTCTTACGGTCGATTAGAGTCTAAGAACATGAAATTTGGTTCAACCATTAAAAAGTTTTGAAAGTTTTACCGAATTCTGTCCAAAGTGCAACTAATAAAAGATTCAATTTTGATATGTGATTTTGATCAAGATAGAAGCAGAATTTGGATTTAAATTTGGCTAGAGATAATTAGAGCATTCTGAGTAGATGCTTAAATTGTCTTAGTTTACTCAATTTGGAGTTGTATAGCAATTGTTTTGCTTTGGCAAAGAGGACTACCCAAACCAGTTTAGTATGAAAATTCAGATTTGTGGAAAACTTGACTTAGTGAGTAAAAGTGTTGTTTGTGGTTGTGTTGGCTATAGTTTGTATGAAATCGATTGCGCAATGTTTATTTCAGGAGGTGTGGCTTCGGAGGTGGCTTCAACCTCGCGCCACATTGTTTTGTGTGGGTAGAAGGCAAGTGCATTTCTAGTATAATGCTAGGATTTGATTCTTGCTAATCCTTATGAATATGTGCATGTTGAAGTGAATTTCATGAATTGTGATGGTATTATAAGAGTAAATGATTATGCATTTAAAGTTGTTTAATGCTAATGAGTGAGTGGATGATGATGATGATTATCTTCATGATTGTGAGAATGCATGGCTATGTATGTATTCAAATTTCGTACATGTGAAAAGATAGAAATGAATGCAGTTTGCAACTTAATTGTGTTAATTGCATTTGCGCATTCATAATGGAAGAGGCGACCCATTCTGATGCGGGCCTCTGTGTTCACATGTAGTGAACACGTAAGTCCTACCTCGTAGTCCCATTCATCGCGGTGAATGGGAGTGAGACAGTAAGAGTAGGCACCTTCCACGGGATGGAAGGGATGTGAGGGTGCACACCAACGGGTGTGCACTCGGCAGTACCGGTACGTGAATCTAAAAAGAGCATACATGTGCATTGCATCGTTAACGATTGAGTTTTGTGTGTTAAATGGAGTTGTGAAGAGTTGGGATCGAGTCATGGACTCACCCAAAAAGATTCAATGAGGTATGTGTATGAAAAGGGCAATGAGGTAAGTGGTAGCGGTACAATTGTTTATGTATTGGTTGAATCTTGTAAGAGTTACATTCTTAATGATGGGTTGGAATTGCTAACTTGTTATTCATATTGATTTGATGCACTTTGCTGAGTTTTCGAACTCACGCTTGTTTGTTAATATTTTTAGGTACTCGGAAGAGCGACTTGCCGGGTTTGGGGCGTAGCTGCACCTCCACTGTGTCTCACGACATGTTTCAGACTTTTGGAATCAATTAGTAAATTTGTAACTAGTTAATCTATTTGTGTAATCATGTCGTATTTAAGTTGAGTTGTTAATGAATGGATTTTTGGTATTTGTTAATTGCCTACATGTCATGATGGTTGATTGATTCCATGACATGTTGAAATTATTATTGCTATATTGTTAATTGTGATCTCTTTTGCCTGCTGAGTGGATGTCCACTTAGTAGGGGAGGTCTTGCGAAAAAATTTTTAGTGAAAATTAGATTGGTTTTGGTAGCACTTCGGGCACGTGAGGTGTCGGGGTGTTACACTTACGTTACCTCATTTGTAGAAGTCAAAGTCTGTCTCTGGCTTCTTCACGTTCGTTCGGTAACCCTTCTCAAAGTCCTTGGGGAGGATAACATAACGGTTTTTGCGGATGACATGCATTCCAAATTTTCTTGACAAATAGCAGCTATCTGAAATGCACATGACGCAATGAATATAAAAAGCATGCAGAAAAACGAGCATCTAATTTACCCCACCAATTCTATAACTCGCCATAACAAATATCATATATCTACTTACTTGGAAAACAAGCCTCTTCTGCCTCCGGTCAGGAAGAGGGAACTCAATTTTCCTGTCCAATCTACCTGGACGCAACAAGGCTGGGTCTAGAGTATCTACCCGGTTGGTTGCCATTATAACCTTCACATTCACTGTCTGATCAAATCCATCCATCTGCATTACATACAACAAGCACAACGAGAAATACTCAAACCCCTCAAGCATTTAGGAAGGTGCATGCAATATTCTTAACCATTTCTCAAAGATAGCCTTTTAAAAAAACAGTTATTTTCAGACTTCACAATTTTCATTTTTCTCACCTCAAAAGCCTAACTAAATTTCTAAGAACATAGAAGAAATTTGCAAATTACAACAAAAACAATTGAGCTTTACAAATTTAACTTTTGAATTGAAAAGTTTTTTTCTTCGATTTCTCCATCTAAATGCAGGTTCCTCTTTTAAGGATTTCATGGTTTTCTAAGATTAGAAGTGGCAAACTACTCAAAGTTCCCAAAAAAATGGCAACAACCTTGTATTTATAAATCTTACCTGATTGAGCAGCTCCATAAGAATACGCTGAACTTCTCGGTCAGCACTAGTCTGAGCATCAAAACGAGTAGTGGCTATAGCATCAACCTCATCAATGAATATGATAGCTGGGGCGTTCTCTTTAGCCAAACGAAATACATCTCGAACCATCCTCGGGCCCTAGAGATTGGATAAATAAACAAAATGTATCAAGAATTGAACTGATAAGTCTCGGACAAACCAAAGAAAAGCCTCACATGGCAAATTCTTATGCAAACCACAAGAATGTATGAACAACCACTTCATGTCCAAAACATTAAGCAAGACTCATGCATAACATCAGTGAAAGCATAAAGCGTAGGAAAGATTAGCAGTAGCAGGCTTGGTCATGCACAATACCAAAAGACAATTTCCATGCAAGATATAGCTGCACACAGAATACAAATGAAAAAGTAGTTGTGCACAGTGAGATGTTCACAGACACCGCATAGGTAGTATTGCCCGTGCTAACGCTACGGCGATATTTGGTAATACAATTCAAATAAGCAAAATGTGTTATATGTTTTGGTAATGAAGTGTAGTAAGATGTGCACAAAAGAAAGATATAAAGAAACAAATTATCAATAGGTTGATTTTGCAATTTGTTAACAAAACCATACCAGCAAATAAGCTCAACTAAACCAAGAAGCAAGAACACAGTGCAATATTGCTCATTATTGGTTGACAATTTAATACCTTCCACTCAAAACATCAGGATCAAGAATATCAAAACGATCTATGAACTCATAAAACGTTCTTCTGGTTGGATATCCAGCACAGCTTATCCTAATTGCTTCCATAACCCCCCGAGGAAAGCCAATAATGTAAATACAGAAGTTGGAACTTAGAAGGAGAACAAAAGAAATGCCAACAAAAAATCTTACTCATCTCGAAATTTCTTTGAAGAACATTCTGGCTTTCAAAAATTGCTGGCTTCAACAAATTGTTGGGCTTTACACAACGGATATAGTGGGGTTCAGTTGCACTCAAAGTTTCTAATAGAGCTTGCAATTGTTGCTGCATTTAATTATACAAATATTAGAAGTACGAAGAATTGGAAGCAACTGAAATCCAATTGAAACGTTACACGGAAGTGATACACACCTTGAACCTGGAACCAATGGATGAAAACTGTGTCAAGGCTGAATGCTGACCATAACCCTACTTGTTGCATACTGCAGTGAGCCACATGTGCAGCTTTTTGACTTAAAAGGACAATTGTTGCGTAAATACCCATCTGGTCTGTAACTCGGCAGCTACGATTCAGCCACCCACCCAACAAATCTCAGATCAAAACTGTCATGGCTCGTAATTCACGAGACAGCCCCCCAATTTGCCGCCCTGATTTCATCCGTAGCCAAACCGAGCCTAAGAAATCGATCCGTTGCCGATCCAGCCCCCAATCCAGATCCAACACAAAGCAGGTAGGCTGCCAACCGCACCTTGTCGGGACCCGAATCTGCAAATCCGGACCCTCTGTGTATTCAGCACTAGTCCAGGAACGCGCTAGTGCACACAGGCTTAACATCGGTAAATATCACAATCATACCACTCGATACCAATAAAGTACTTTAATTAAATAGTCAAACCGGTTGCTCGACCTTATGGTCAAGTTACAAATATACGCCTCGCAGGACGAAACTTATTAAAAGAGAAATAATAGCAGCGGAAAATAAGATAACATCGTGGCGCCATCCAGTATACCACAGGCAACTGACTGGGCTCGCTCCCTAAGTAGACGGTTCCTCTTGGAGCTCCTCCTTCAAAGCTGGTGTAGTCTCCTCCTCAACTGGTGTTGTATTGCGGCAAGGGTGAGTACTTGGTACTCAGCAAGTCATGCACAGAATGCAATTAATATACTACATGCATGGCTTGGTACAAAGGAGTAGCTCAAGGTGTATTTGCAGTAAAACAACATTTGACAAGTAGCATAAGTAGATTCGAAAGCAGTAGAAACAGGTATAACATAAATAACCTTCCCAAGAGTTTAATCAACATCCTTCCCATTCCTAAACCACATTTCCATCGACATCATTGTTTAACCAAACCCCACCTTTCAAGTCCAAGTTATTTTCAAGAAAGTCTAACCCTTGACTGTAATTCCCGAGCGATGTCCAATACCGCGGACACAGCTATTTGAATAGATTATACACTCTGCAGAGGTTATGCACTTTACCCACAAGATACAGTCAAACACCACAAAGGCGAGTTCCCGTAACAAAGTCTTTCGGAAACTTCTAACAATACAAGTGGTCCTCTCCGGTGTTGCACACTAACCCTTCCCTTAGCTAAGGTGAAGTTTAGGTCAATCCACCGTTAGATGGGTACCTGGCCGCAGCCCCGATACGCTCCCCCGTTCAACTTACACAAAGGGTGTAGTTGTCATCCTGAGGTCCCACAGGTACGTTATTAGCAACTTAGTCAACTAGGTCCGTCCCATTACGGACATGTGGTTGCACGCTTGACTCAGTTCAAAGGCTTGCAAGGTTAAGTCCTTAGGGTGACCAGGGCAAGACTAGCCGAAGAACCAAACCAACATTCCCGGTGCCACAACTGGCCCACCTGATCATTCTTGCCACATGCCCCGGTCAAAAGCTATTTATCAAACCCCAGTTGATTACCATGCACCACGTGCCATCACATCACAACACATGATACCTTTCCAAAACAGGTTCAATATATCATTAAGTCAATATTAACATTTGATTGTCCTAAAATCATGTCATGAGCACGTAGCAGGTCTAAGCAATATACTACAACGGTCTAAATTCCCATGTTGGCAATTTAATAATGTCCAACTAGTAAACCACAACTAGGGTGACAAGGGTCATGCCACATATATATAATTAACCAAGGTGTCATACAGCAATTTGGCATTTATCTAATTTCCCATATTTAAATAAAGTATTTTCTAATTGAACTAGCATGCAATAAATTAAATCAAAATAGGTTTCAAAATAGGATCAACATGGTCAAAGCACAACTTGCCTTCAAAAAGTACTTGTTCTTGGTGGGAGTGGCTCTGGGTCAACACTTCTCCTTCGAATCCTTCCGGCACTTCAACGTCTACTCGTAACGCGTGCAAATAGTAACAAATGAATAAAACAGTAGACAAAAAGTGTCCAAACATCCAAATAAAGCTCATAAACAGAGAGAACACAATTTTATGAATTTTTAGAAATTGGAATCGTCAAATTCGGAGTTTAAATGCAAAAGTTATGATTATTTAAAGTCTAAATAATCAATTAAATAATATTACAGAGAAAAACTTTAGTCCAAAAATTAAATAAAATTCATATTTGAGTATATCTGAATTTTATGAATTTTTAGAAATTTGAATCGTTCAAATCGGAGTTGAAACGCAAAAGTTATAAGCATTTGAAGTTTTGAAATTAAAATCAATTATTAAACCGAATTATTAAATCATTTTCTTTTTCGGAAATTATTTATTGCGTCAAGGGTGACATGCGTCGGCTCCCGATTGGTTGGCTGACGTCAGCCGGTCCATGGGCTCAGCCCACGGTTCGGCTCGATCCACCGTGGACTCGGTCCATGGCTCACGTGAGACTGACAGGTGGGACCACTCGGGTGACGTCATTGCTGACATCAGCGGGGCTCAGCCCACGGTGCCGACAGGTGGGACCCACTGTGACGTCATGGGTGACGCCATCGACGGTTAGGATGGCGGCCGGCGGGTGGGCGTCTTTGGCGTCATGGTGCGGTTTCGCTGCCGCGTCGGCCAGCGGGCGGCGTGTCGGCGTCACGACGCAGCGTCACGGTCTTGGCGCCGGTCCAACTTCTGCACACGTGGCTCAATCTCGGCCGTTGATTTGAAAATCAACGGCCAGCATTGGATCGGCTCTCACGCGCGTTTGGGTTACCGCGTTTGATTTGGACCGTTGGATCTAGATCCAACGGTTGAGATTGGATCTGGCGTTTTTGGATTGGAATCTCACCGACGGTGACGTGGCGTGATCCTAGCCGTGCGATGGTGATCCGACGGTCCACGAAGCTCGGGGTCGGCGATGGCGGCGCTGGCGGAGCTGAACGGCGACACGAACAACGGCGTTATGCGGGCTCCTCCGGCGAGGTGAGTCCTCCTGCGCCTGCGTCGCGTGGGGAGTCCGGATCGGGGTCAACGGGCCGAAGGACGACGGACGGCGGCGGGACGAAGCAAAAACCGCGGCGGAGAGGGATTCCAACTACGGTGAGCTCGCGCGGCTAAACGGCGGCGGCTCCGATGGGGTGGGTTAGGGCTACGGGTGCGCAAGGGAACGGGCTTCACGATGGCGGCGGCACATTAAATAGGGGCCTCGGCTTCCGTGTATCGCGCGGAGAACGAGGTCGACACGGCCGTGGCGGAGTCCGAATCCCATTCGGATTGGGTGACGTGGATCAACGTGAGCCGTTGGATCTCAATCCAACGGTCACGGGCTAGGGTTCGGTGGCTATTGCGGTTGATCTCAGCCGTTGGATCTTGATCCAACGGTTGAGTTTCGGCGCGGTGACCGGGTTCGACCGAGTCGCATGGCTCGGGTCGGACTCGGACTCGAGTCTGACTCGGGCTCGGTCAAATGAACAATAACCAACCCGGTTTGGATTTCTCAGCGATTTAATATTTAAAATAATTTCCAGTAATTCATTTAATTCAAGAAAAATAGTAAAATACTCAGAAAAATTCCAGAAAAATTCTGGAAAATATTTTAGGGCATTTGGGACTCAAATAAAATATTTCCAACAAAACTTTATTTGAAAATTTAATTTCTTTAATTATTTCAATATGGAATAAATTCAAATTAAATCCAAATAAATCCAAATAAATTCTAGAAAATTTCAAAAATTCACAAATGTGTAAAATAATATTTAATTTCATGAAAAGCAAAAATTGGGGTGTTACACACCTCCACCGCCAAACAGAGGATTTGGCCAAGGCCAAACACCTCCCGCCAGATCCACCACCACACGAGGAGCCCCCACTTCCCGCAAAGAAAATCACAGAGACAGAGGCGAAGAAAGAATCGTCACAAGAAAGGAAAAAAAAGGAGGAAGAAACGCACCGTGAGGGCAGGATCGTGTCAGATCCCCTCCCCGACGCACCGCAGCCCCACCTCCACCAGCCTCTCCGCCGCCGCCATAGGGAACGAGTCTCCCAGCCTCCTGTCCACCCAGCTCCTCACCCGCCCGCTCCCCGCTGTCTACACCACCGACACCCGCACCAGCTCCTTGCTCTCCCTGTCCAACCGGTACTTGGCCGCCTCCTCCCCAGACAGCAGCTCCAGCAGCAGCACCCCGAAGGCGGACACGTCTGACGCGGCGGCCATGGGTGCTTGCCGGCGACGAAGCGGCTTCGGCGCGACGCAGGTGCCGGGCGATTGGCGGCTTGGGGGCTTAGGCGCGATTGGGGGCGGCGCACACGGGCTCGCAATTGGGGGACTCACGGGCGGGCTATTGGGGGCCACACGGGCGATTGGGATGAACCGGTTGATTTGGTCCATCAGATTTGATGAAGTGATGCGATAAAACATCTTAGCCCTTGATTATGAGGAAGGGGGATTTCTAGGTGCACGTGTTAGGGTGAACAAAGAAATGGTATCCTCTGTGGGGGCTGAATAGTGTGTGCATGTAGAAAAAAATTAACTGGTGAATTATAAAGGGGTAAAGATCTATGTATGCCTGACAGTGAGTAATCCCACTCGTGCCAGGATCTCATGGTAAGACCACATTTGGCTGCGTTGGTGCCAAAGTGGGAATAGCAACCGACGGTTTTATGTCGATTGTTGGGTTTATGGCTTGAGCATCTTGGGCAATGGTGTAGACTAGGTAGTTAGGCAAAGATTGCACATGATCAAGTAAAGCCCCACCTGACATTATTTCTTATGCGACTTCCTTGATACTGTTAGCTATCATCAGCTTGAGTGTAGCTACCAAAGCCGATGACTGGTTGACATGAGCATGATGTATAGATTGATTTATCATATCTGATAATTTCACTTGCGCGGGTTTGTATTGTCTTACCTGTTGATTTCCAGTAGTACCTGAAGCCTCCTTATCGTCGAAGTTGATTGCCGGCAGCGTGGCCTTCTGCGTGATTTCACGCCGGGTCTTTTGATAGCAACTAAGCATCATCTATTTGAATGTAGCCTTTTGATCTTCAATCTCTTTCCACTGCTCTGGCGTTAAATTGTCCAATGTTGGGATGATTATCACCTTGGGATTGACATTGGATGGAGAGATTGACTTTCCTGTAGAAGACATGGCTGCTGATGCACCAATCGGTCCCACCGAGCGTGCCAACAGTGTGTTAACACCACAAACTGTGAAGAGGGGTTAATTGGTAATTAACACATGCAAACACCGGGTTTATCTCTGGGTGCGGGTGTGCCAGCTAATTTGATCCTGCAATCGGCAAGAGAAGTAATATGTGATTTAATAAGCTATTAAGCTGATTAATTTTTTTAGCTATAATCCAATCAGGTCTAAACAGCCGTTCAAGCCAATTAGATAAAAAGTAACCGATAGATCTAATTAGTCTGGTTGGACTGATTATACAAGGATAAAGGTAGTTTTTTTTCTAAAAAAAGGCAATGCACAACAAGATCGGAAAAAAGTACACCTGAATGACGTAAGCCGATGAAACCAATAATCGATGATGTGCAACTTTATTGATTTAGGCGAATTACAAAAGAAAGATTACAAGTCTAAAAGTACTACTCCTAGTTGATGAGAAAGTAAAAAGTACTGCGAGTTGTTTGATTGATTGGTTGTTTCTTCCACGATGCTCATCGCCCCTTTTATAGTGCCAAACCGTCCGTATTCTCCTTGGACTCTTGCTCGGCACAATCCATATCAGTCTTCATTCTTTTCGAAATAGCCTCTTCAATCGGGTTCATCTCAATCTCTTATTGCAATCTGTATCATCCATAATACTCAAATAGTTTCTCTCTTAATCCGTTACTAATCTCATTTCCATTCGATTCTAAAACATACAATATCACAAGCTCTTACAAAATCGGCCATGAACCAAATTCTGGTGTCAACAAGCAATAACAAAGTAATAGTTAAATTTTGATAACTTGTTGATGATTTAGTGGTTTTGAGATTCGCTATGCTGCATAATTATTCTGTATTTTCAATCATGTATTTAGGTATGGTGGTTTTGCTATGTAAAAATAGAGTTATCTTTCATCGGTGAACCTTCATTTAGTGAGTTCCCAATCTAAATTCCCTTAACATGTCATGTAATATTGTGTAAGAAATCTATGAACTTGTTCTAATCATCATCAATTAACTAATTTACTACTTGCATGCATATATAGGATGATAGATTAGCTGCATTGCATTAGCATCTTGTTTTAATATACAATTTTGACTATTCTTTTTCTAGTTATTTTTCTAATATACATCGAAGATAGGAAAACCAACATGCGGTCCAAGAGGCATAAATAAAAGGTCCCAAAACCAATATACCATCATGGTGGTCAATCCGTAGGACAGGGCCCCCACCCAACCTTTGAAGGCAGTGAATGCATTCTGGAGCTTGTGCGGGATAGTTGGACAGGAACGGGTGCCCATCACCCGTCCATCCTGGAAGCCGCTGATCGATGAGGATCGCAACAACATAGTCACCTAAATTTTTGCACCGTTCGAGATCCCAGAAGACGCCGTGCACCTAGTGCGATGATATGCATTGCTAGTGGTGGGAAAAGTGTGGAAGAACTTCAAAATCAGGAAAGGATTCCATTCTCTAAGTATGGTTTCATTGACGAAGAGGTATGGCAACAATTTGTTGAGATGAAGATGTGAGAAGAATTTGTGCATCAAAGTGAAGTGTTCAAGGCCCTCCAGGCCCATAACACCCACCCCCACAGACTCAACACTGCTGGGCACACGGGTAAGAGCAAGCAATGGAGGAGGGAGGATGAGGAGGCATTGATCTAATGGGGTGTCCCAACCATTTGCCTCGATCGAAGACCCGTGTGCCCGAAACTGGCTACGAGCGAGGTCAAATACTACATCATCGGGAACCGTGTCCTTTAGGAACCCCACAAATGAGGAAGTGTCCCAACACCTGGTAAAATATCAAAATACATATTTTGTAATTGCTTCATAATTATAAATGACATGACATGCTGTGCTCTTGCAGGTTGCATTGAGTTCAGAATCATGACAAGCCTCTTTCCAGCCGGACAGGGAAAAAGATGTACTATCAATGGCCTTAGGAAGCAAGGAGCACCCTGGTCGCACACGAGGCTTGGGTGTTTTCGTTCCCTGGAAAACGAAATTCCAACAGGAGTCTGATAGGTACTGGAGTAGAAAAAGAGTCAAAGCCGAGCGCAAGGAATGCCTAGTAGCATTGATTAAGGAAGAGCTTAAGGAGCAGATTGAGGTAGGGCTGAAAACACGATTTGATAAATAGCTAAGAACCCGTGCGGAAAGGTGGGACCTAAGGGTGCCTACGGACAAACTCGCGTAAACCGTGCAAGCCCCAGAAGCACCCACGTAGTTCAGCCCCACTAACCGGTGGAGCAGCTATGCATCCGCCCCCCGAGACAGCTACCCATAACGTACACGATGGCACATCTATCATCGATGACATCCAGGAAATACATATGTCTGGAATGCTCCATAAATACAATATGTTGGACGTCATAGCTAATTAATTATGTACCATTATGTAGGAGGTCAGACTTTGTCCTGTAGGCTGGTTGGAGGCGCGTGTATCCAACCAGCGAAGCGACAACCATTCACGGTCGCTGGGAAGCTCTGGGTTATGCGAATGTAACACCCCGGCACCCCCGTGCCCTAAGTGCTACACCTTCAACCCAACATCTATCACCAAGACACAGGAGACAAGCTACAACAACATAAAGACAAAACTAGAAAAGGCAAATAACTTATTCAAGCTAATAGGTTGCCAAACAAATTTTAAAAAAATTCGGCAGAACCTTCCCTAATTCTAGGACATCCACACAGCAAACAAAAGACAACATTATAATCTAATGACAATATCAAGTAAGATCAACATAGGGTCATGGCATCAATCGACCATCATGACCCAAATAAGCATAAGCAACTTAAACACAAATTCAAGAGAGACAACCACATCCAAATGGATAACCATGGCACCATTTAAGGAGGAACTACAAGTACCAACATCACAATTCAAGGATTTAAACATTAGGACCACATGCCATCAACATCTACTTACAATCTAACTACTCAAAAGCAAGTTTCTACCATTGACACATAACCAAAAGAAGGATAACACAACTATTTGAGCTACAATGAGATGATGTGAGTGAAGTGGTAGCCCAAATCCCACGATGCCGCTCGGGAGGAACCTAAAATAAAACAACAAACAACAAGCATGAGTCATCACTCAGCAAAGTGTAAAGTGACAAAGCAAATATCAAAATAGTTAAATATGCATCCCTACAATAAGCAGTTTGAACATACAAGTAATGAACTCAACAATTCATCTTTTCAACTCACTTCATACACCTCTTTCTCATACACTGCCATTAATATGCACATGCATGCCTCTTTATGGAGCTCATACCGGTATTGCTGAGTGCACACCCGTCGGTGTGCACCCTCATCCCCTCCATCCCGTGGTGGGTGCCTGCGCTTACTGACTCGCTCCCGTACAACCGCGTGTATGGGACTACGAGGTAGGACTTTCGTGTTCACTACGTGTGAACACAGAGGCCCGCATCAGAATGGGACGCCTATTCCATTATGAATGCAATGCATTGTGCGATTGATATAAAAACATATGCAACTTCATTCATATCCGCTACGTACAAGGTCATAATCAGCATGCAAGCATCCACAAATTACTCGTTACTCAAGAACAGTGAACCTTCATACTATACCAATTCAAACCAAGAGTAAAACAAGGTGCAACATCACATAAGTTCTATAAATAGTTAACCCACAAGTCACGTGCGAGCATTTAGCTAACACGCGACATTATCACACTACACTTGCCTCAACCGCGTGGCGTGGGGTGGCATGAGGAGGAAGCCACACCCGAAGCTACTCCACCTAAAAAAGACAACATTCGCATATACACACTCAAAATCTATACAAGTTTCAACATGGAAATGTGCATTCACACCCTAACTCGAAACAGCCCAATGTCGCCCCTAATTGTAACCTGGGGCAGCAAGCATTCGAAAGCGCATAACTTCTAAATGGCTTAACAAAAATTCGCGTTCTCATACTCTAAACGACCGCAAGAGGGTAACCTAGGATGATCATAAAGCCATTAAGGTTGGAATTGTCTCAAGCAATCCCATAATTGAAACGAGTACAAGCTACACGCAAAAGTGTCATTTCTGGACAGCAAGCACTATAAATAGCATAACTTTTAATTGGCTAAGTAAAAGTTCATGTTCTTGGACTCTAATTGACCATAGGAGACCAATATATTGATACCCCACAGCCCCTCAAACAGGAACTGAGGATAAAGCCCTCAAATAGCCCTCCAAACCTCAAACCCAAAATCTGGACTTCCAGAATGACAGATTTCTGGACAGCAAGATTGATTCAACATAACTTTTGATTCCTAATTCCAAATCAAGGAAACAAGTACATTTTCTAAAACTAAATGAAATTTTCTACATTTCTCTAGGAAAGTGGAAAAGCTGAATCGGTCTGCAGATAGGTCGAAAACCCTGTTGAACATTTCAGCTCACAAAACAATCTACTTTGGACAGCAAACACTAAAAATGGCATAACTTTTAATTGGCTTTATGAATTTTCGAGTTCTTGTGCTCCAATTAAAGATGAAAGTAATATCTACAACATCATCTACATCCGGCTGAGCATTAGACCTCTTTAACCACCTCAACAATGAGCTACAAAAACAACCACAAATCTGCTCAAAAACAGACTCTAGAGTTTCCCTCCAAAACTAACTTTCCCTCCAAAGGAACTAGCCCTAGGACCCTAGAACCACTCCTAGGCAGTGTAGGACCTCTATATCTAAGCTCACAAGCAACAAATTCATGGGAGGAAAAACCACTAACCAGATCCAAGCAATGGAGGAAGGGGTCGGCTAGGAGGAGGACAACAACGCCGATTGGGGGAGGAGGAGGAGGAGCAGGCACCACCCAAGCTGGAGTTGTCGTTGCTCCCTCACCAAGCTGAGGAGGAGGAGGCCATGGAGCTCCCTGCTGCTGCCTTGGGCGTGGAGAACAATAGGGAGAGGGGAGGAACCGAAAGAAGTGGAGGTGGCTGGCTGGTTCGGCCAAGGAAGAGAGAGGGAGGGAAAAAAGAGGGAGGGAGAGAGAGAGAGAGATGGAGTGGGGGGGAATAAAATATTAGGTGGGTGAGTGCTCTAGCCCCCCTCCAAACCAGATGAAATTGATAGCCAAGCAGATCAACAGACTGGCCCACCAAATACCCGGAAGAAGAAATACTAAAATTGGAAACAATCTAAGTGATGTTACAGCGAAGGTCTGTGTGGACTATGTGAATACAACTTTCAATCCTGTCCCGTTGAAGATGCCCCAAACGACGAGATTGTGACACTAAGGGATGCCATTGATACATTCATCCAGTGGCGCAAGAGGGACATCTTAATCGACGACCATCCTCCAGCAATGAGGCAACATGCAAAATATGATCCACCTTCTGCAGCGGAGCCACCAATTGCACTGAAGCGGCCCACACAATTGGTTATCATGCCCAGAGCATTAGTGCAGGCTGATTGTAACATCGTCAAAATTTATAAAAGTTTAAAATCAAATATTAAAATGTGAAATTACTTCTTTGATGCATTTCTTGATTTTATGTGCATTTATTGAATTATTTGTTGATTGAAATAATTATTGGAATTGAGAAAAAGAAGAAAAAGAGAAAACCTAAAATGGTAAAATAGTAAAAGATGAGAATTACCTTAGTAAATTTGGTCTAATCATGGTATACCCTGGAAAATGCTTTAGGTTGGTCAAAATTGGTGTGAACATCATTAAACATTGAAATGATGAATTTTGGAATTTTTAATAAAATCTGATCTAAGAGATAAAAGAATTTTCTAGAATTCTTGTTAGAACTCTAGAACCTGAAATTTTTACCGTGAGTAGGTATTATCAATATCCTCAGGTAGTAAAATTTACAAAAATTAATAAATAGGTTAGCTATTTATTTTCATTTAATCATTCCAATTCTGAAATTTCTACAAACGTAGTAAAACAATTCCAATAAAATAAATATTAAGATTATAGTTCTCAAAATTTTATGGTAGAACCCAATTATAGATCCAAACTCTTAGTAAAATTTTCAAAAATTAATATGTTAATTTAGATCTTCAAATAAATCAAAAACCGAAATGATTTTTCTGTGTAGTCGGCATTGTTAGAATTTTCATAAATTAACCGTAGATCATTTTAACCTCAAATTGTACCAGAGGTAGGAAACTTATCCCGAAACCCGTTAAAAAAGTTTGAAAAATTCTAGAGTTGAAATGCCCCATGAATTAATTCAATTACCGGGCTGTCTAAAGGAGAAGCCCTAGAACCCCCCACATCTTTCTCTTACACGTGGGGCCGCGTGCCAGAGACCTCCAGCCGGTTCCACTCGCCTCACGACACCGCCAGGTGGGCCCCCATCACGCGCTGGATCCACGCGTAATGCTCCCTTCCTCTCTCTTTCCTTCTCGTGTTTCTCTACTGGTGGCCCTCGGACCCGCCTGTCGGGGCCTTCTTCCTCACTCGCACTCTCTCTCGCTCACTCTGTTCCTCTGGCCGAACTCGAGCATCGCCTCGCCCTTGTCCGTATTTGCACTGAAATATCTCGCGTGCCCCGAGGCCACACTGGCATCACCCCTGCCACCTCTCAGTCCGCCCTAAGCTTCTACGAGCTTGACCTCGAAGCATCGCGCGAAGGAGAGACTAGCTCCCGTTCTGTCTCTCCCGTCCAACCCGTGTCATTGCCACTGCGCTTCTCTATTTAAGGTGCCGAAATAGTGCACCTTAGCACCCACAACATTTGCCTCAAACCCATTCTTCCACTGAGACCTCAAATCGCCGAAATCCCCTTCGTCTCTTTTGACTCCGACAAGACCCGAATTGGGGGAAACTCCAAATTGTCGCGGCACGGTAAGGGAATTTCCAAATTGGTTGATCCTAAAGTATCCGCTGGTGCTTATGAATCTATTGCGCATCTTCTTCCAGCTCGAAGCAACCCGAGAAGCTCCCGCACCGTGCGACTTCCTCCACCATTGCCGCCGCACGGTGAGAACACCACCCGTCCACTCTTTCTTCGATTCAAGTGCACGGTTAGAGTCACTAGAGCCCCCTAAAGCTCGTTCGCATGATCATTAAGCCCGATATGTCCCATAGCACCACTGAGCCATTCTTCACCGTGTACCTCAGCGGGCCACCATCGCGCGCACCTTTTCCCCGAACACCACCCATAACCAAGTAGTCCCCTAAGCGCACACACATCCACTGAAGCTGTAGGTGCCGGTCCAATCCCTTCGATGCCGCCAGAGAGCCGCCGGCGAGCTTCGGCCATGGCCTCCCCTGTCCAGGGTCACTGCCATGCGGGTCATGCATGTCAGCCGGACGTGCGCACGACTCACTGCCAGCCGGCCCCACTAGCCAGTCGCTGGCTATTGTGCATGCACCCGAGGTGCTAGCCACTGACGTGAGGGCCCCGATCATCAGTGACTATGACTCGAGTTCAAATTCGTGCGCGCACAAACCGTGGAAAGACGCTTTCCTTTAAAGAAAGCGTATTTCTTATTTTCAGGATTTTAGTACACCGAATGAATTCAAATGCATATAACTTTTTAACTATAGCTCCAAATTGAATGAAACAAATTTCTAAAATCATGGTAAATCCTATAGTTTCATAATTTGCAAAAACATTTGAAACTTGTTTAGCAATTTAAATTTGAATTTGAATTTAAAGAGAGAAATTTAAATATGCTCCATACAGAAATTTTGCAAATTAAGTCCAAACTGAGTGAGACCAACTTTGTTGGAATCCTTATGTCAAATGCTATTTGAAAATATGACTAGATTTGAGTTTGGAGCTAGTTTGTGTAAATATCCTATTATGGTCAAATTCAATGTGTGGAATTAGTAAAGTTGCTATAACTTGCTCATAAATTATCCAAATTAAGTGAAACTTGTTTTAGTGTCCTAGTTATGAAATAAAAGTTAGGGTGTACCATGCGAGTTTTTATCAAAAATAATTAGGGTGCTTAGTGTACAAATTGGTAATAGTAAGTAGCATTTTAACTTGAAAATGAATTTCATTATTTTAAACCTTACAATCTTAGCTTCTTGAATTCGTAAATTAAAATAGTACATAAAGAAAAGTGGTAGCGTGTTGTGAAACCATTAAGCTATTATAACTTAGACCTAGTATAGTCACATGAAATGATGAACCATGACTATTGCTTTGCTTGCATCCGCGTTGATCCTTATTTGGTTTTTCATTGGACTTCTTTTTGCCATTATTAAAAGTTGGTATTTCTGCTATGTTCTTTATCGATGAGTAGACGTTGACGCTACCGACACCGCCGTTGACGACGTCGACCCTGCTTACACTACTGAAGATCAAGGCAAGCACCCCCTTTGAACATCTTGAACCCAGATTTCATAATCATCTAAAATGTGATTAAGAATCTTCCTGCATGCTTATATTTTGCTAAATCTCTATTTTGTGTTATCTGGTAATTATAACCCATATTGGTGGATTCCCTTAATCAAGTTGATATGCGTTCCATGTCAACACTAGGGATGGTTAATCTCATACAGTTAGATGGGGTATAATCCTCTACTAAATGCACCTGCTTAGTATTGCTTAGAAAATGTTAATGACATGCACACCCCTATACCTTTCTTAATGAATTCTATGATGGTTAATTTAAGTAGTAAAGGATACTGGTAGTTTAATAAAAATGAAAATAAAACTATGTTTTGATGTGGGCGATTATTGGCAATAGCCGGATGTACATGTTTTAACTTGTACGTAGATAGGGGGAGATTATCGCCCATGTCACTGCAAGGACCGAACATAGTGTTGCATGATCCAAGTATAACCGTACATCCACAAGTGTTGGAATGAGACAACCTTAACTTATTAAATTATTTAGAACTGGCTTTGCACATTGGTAGGCTGGAGTAGCAAAAACAGTAAACCCTTTTGTGTTTTCTTATAAGGGGCTGCCACATGAGTCTTGTGGGTAATTAAATGCATATTCGGTGCAACGGTGTACGCCTGGCTATGGACTGGTGCTGTTGTTGTTCTACTTGAGCCGCGGGCTCCTGATTATTATTGCTTCCATCATAGCCAGGGTTAAACGTCACCGGGCTAGTGCAAAGCTAGGTTCAGATAATTGAACGGTTTCGTTATAAACTCCTCATGGACATACCAAAGGAAGTGTGTCTTATAAGCTTTGCAAAAATGGAGAATATATCTTATGGGTAAAGCTGTACAACTCTGCAGAGTCTAAAACTAATCGATTAGCCGTATCCACGGTCATGGATAGCTTGGAGAACTGACACTAGTTAGTTGTTTTCTATTTTCTAAAAATTTGGTCAAATGAGTTGGAGAAATGATACACTCTTGTTCATTATCACTTGTCGCTATAACTGCTCGCGTGAGACCACGGATGGTCTTCTTTTACTTTTACTCACAAAGGGCCGTGAGTAATGTGTTATCATTCAATACTTGTTACTTTAATTACTTGTCAAACTGTTTTAAATTCAGTTCATGCTTTCAGTTATTATTCAGTGTTATATCATTCAAATATCAGCTTTACTTAAAAATTTACCTTTCAGCCATTTACTTGAATCAGCTTGCATATAAATAAGTTTATAAAAGTCTTGCGAGTACCAATGTACTCAGCTTGCTCTAACGTGGTTTTTAGGTGAAGAACAAGATTATCCTGTCGACGAAAATGATAGCGAAGAACTCGTTTTATATGGTGACGACTGCATCTAGGTTCATCTCGTCTGTTGCATGTGGTATTTTGGGCGTAGATGGCAAACAATGAGATGTTGACTTTTATTACTACTACTTTTGGTTGTGTAATATCATGAACTTCTGATGTAATAAAATGTTGGGAATTGTGTGTGGCTGTAATTCTAAATTGTGTTAAGTGCGTGCTAGCCACTAATCATGGGAATGGCACAGAAAGCGCTTTTAGAACATCGCTTTTATGTTGCAATTGTAGCATAAAAGTGAGGGTCTCACAGTTTGGTATCAGAGCCATGCAGACTATAGGTGAACGTTAGTTAGAACGATCATTAGCCAAATAACTAAAATGTTGAAATAGATACTTTATAATTAGGAGTATGAACTTGCTATATCTGTTATTAATCCTTTTCTATTATGTCATCTATTCTTTTCTTTTAAGCGTTATCGTTGCATCTTACATTTGATCTGGAATACTAATTCCTTATTAAATGTGCAGATGACCAAAAGTGGAAAGGGAGACAAGGGGAAATCCAAGCAGATCAGGAAGGAGATGGAATATGAATATGCCCCGTTGGCCCAAAAATTTAAATTAGGAGAAGCTTTAGTAATGGAAGAGGACATACAAGATCTTTCAATGAAATCCATTAGATTGCATGATTGGTACATGAAAGAAGCAAAAAAAGCTAGAGGCAACACGTGTAATGAAAAAGCTGGAGGCAGCACGCATAATGAGTATCTTGATCAGCTTTAAGCATGAGCATATTTTCAACCAGTCATCTGGGAGCTTCTTCACGGTCAACTTCAAGGACTTGTTCAATCTCTTCAACCTCGACATCATCGACGCCGGGCTCATGAGATGCTGGAACTAACCAAATCTATTTTCGCAATGCGCCCAGCAGGGATAGGAAAATAACCTATGTGCCTTCTACGTTTTCCATAACATGCAAACCCTCATGAGTACAAAGAAGATCAGCAATACAATTACGTTGAAAAAGGCCCATCTGAAGGCATTTCGAGAAAGCTTCTCTGACTTCTTGATGCGTGAGGTCACAGCTCCAAAAGGCACATTCCACGCTGCCTAATTTGTGAAACTTGAGCATTCTATTGGTTCATTGAATTTGTGAATTGTAATTGTGTATTTCATTGGTTAATAATATTTGATTTGATTTCTAAAATGGTTGTGTAATATGTGATATATTGGTTAATATAACATTTGAGTTGATTTCTGAAGTGGTTATGTAATCTGTGATATGTGTAATCTGCTTATGATATAATCTTGTTGTGACACAATATGTGTAATATGGTTGTTTCAGAGGGCATAGCTAACATTTTATGAGGCTAGCCAATAAATAGAAAAAATTTAGCAGTAAAAACTAATATCACAAACGGTTCCATATAAGGGACCATCTGTGATACATCGTTGTCATCACTCACACATCTTTACAGACAATTTACAAAATCATCTGTGATCACCTTTTAGAACCGTATGTGATGACCTTATCTATAGTAGTGTCTGAGCTAGAACCGATTGTGATGGTGGGGTCATCACATATGGTCATCACAATCGGTTCTAAACTAGAATTGATTGTGATGACCATATTATCACTATCGGGTAAAAATTGATTATGATAGAGCCTTTTTATCACTGTCTAAAGACTTAGTATCACTACTAAAACTGACTGTGATGATAAAAAGAATCGATCGATTGTGATATATTAAAGGTGTATTTAGCATGAAATAGTAAAACTATTCGAGAAACCCTCCAAAATTCCTAAAAAAAAACCCTCTAGTTCAAATGGGTTGTCTAAGCCATGATATACTACAAAAATTACACATAACATTTGTCTATAGATGCTAGAGTGCTAAATTTAATTAGTTTTGTACCGCACAAGCTAGCTAATTTGTTCTTGTGTGACGAAAGTCTTGGAACCGGATGAATCAAATAGCTGTTCATGCATAACTACAATACGATCGATGCACGAGAACTGTGAGAGGTGATCCATCCTCAACAAAATTAGGAGAGGAAACAAGAGAAACACCTGGCCCCGGGCATTCATCCACATGGATCGATGGATGCATGCATGGAAGGCAACAACGGAGCCGCCAACACAAGGTGCCTCTTGTGTGCATGCAGCGCTTTAATTTGTCTCCTTTACGTACCATAAAGAGTCCTCGAAAGGGTCTTCGGTTTGAGTACTGGTCCTTGTGTTTTTGGCTCTTCTGACTACAGCCTGCCTGCATGCATGGCCATCTGGAGATTATGTCATTGTCCAGTTGTCTCATTTGCTCCTCTCTTTTTTGTTAAAAAAACAACAACAAAATGTCTGGAGCAGTACACCAAGTGACCAAACTACTTGTCATGGCCTCACGATGTGAAGAAACCATGGGCTCTAAAAGAACCAGTTTGGAAAACTTCATTTTTAGACTATCTCCAGCAGTTTCCCTTCCCCTCCAAATCCCTTCGCGAACAGATCCCAAGTGCTCCAGCGGATTCCCTTCACGATTCCCTTCAGAAAGGATCCAAACAGTAAATCCCTTTAGAAAGGGATTCTCTCTCTAATCCCTTCACAAATCCCTTAAGGGGATGCTGCTGGAGATGGTAGGAAATAAAGGGAATGAATATGGGGAAGGGAATAGGGAAGGGAATGGAATGAAGGGAAATTGCTGGAGATAGTCTTAAGGTTATAGCAAAAACTTTAGTTTTGGGAACTAGACTTTTGTGAGACCCTCCTTTTTATGCTACAATATAATATAAAGGAAAGGTTCTAAAGTATATACTGTGCTAGTTTCATGATCAGTAGCTAGCACGTACTAACACAATTTGAAAACACAGCCATACAAAGATTGCAAAATTTTATTACAGCGAAAATTCTATTATATATAATCTTACATAACAAAAGTAAACAGCATTGGAAATCTTTTTATCTTGTAATGTGCCTTCTAAGCCCAAATTTTCACAGGCAACTGACAAGGTGAACTCTTAGTAAAAACCATCGTCATTAAACCTGTATTCTGCGATAACATAAACGTCTTCTGGGACATCTGTTTCTTCACCTAAAAACAACAATAATGCAAGTTGAGTACAAAAGTACTTGCAAGACTTTTATATGCAAGCTGAATCAAATAAAAGGTTGCTTTGGTTATTTTGCATAAAGCTAAAATTTGAATTGTAAATACTGAATAGTAAATTAGAAGCGTAAATGAAATAAAATAATTTGACAAGTTACCAAAATAACAAGTAGTAAGTAACAAAAATATAATAAATTACTCACGGTCCTTTGTGAGTAAACTCACAATCCTTCGTGAGGAGTAACATGTTCAATGCCATTATGGCAACAATTTAAATGAACATAAAGAAAAATAATAAGAATGTTCATTTCTAAATCATCTGTTCCAAATTTTTATGAAAATAGAAAAGCATCTAATTATGTGAAGACTTTACCAAGTGTTCATGACCACGAACGAACGCGGCTAATCGATTAGTTTTACACTTTGCAAAGGTGTGCTGCTTCACCCATAAGGAATGATCATCTCTTTTTGCAAAGCTTAATTAACACACTTCCTTTGGTGTGCTGCAAAGAGATCATATATAACCATTACATTATTCAAACCTAGCTTTGCAACAGCCCGGTGGCGTTAAATCCTTGCTATATGGAAGAAACAAACAACCACATAAATTATAAATCTTTTTGAGCTCAATAAACAACAACCGTTTCTCTCCATAGCCAGGCATACACCATTGCACTGGTATACATTTACCCACAAGTCACATGTGGCAGCCCCTTACAAGCAAATCTGACCAGAATTACAGCATGTGCTACCTCAGCTTTCAAATATGTGCAAAGCTAGCTAGTTTTAAATAACTTAATAGATTAATGCCGTTTATAACTACCATTAACCCAAAATATGTGCTACCCCAGGCGCTTATCATTTTTGGGTACAACTTTTTGTTATCTTTTCAACGAGCCAAAGAACGCCCCGATCGGAGTTACGAGTCAAACGTTATGGTCATTTTACCAAACATGCTCGAATTTCCTACTTACAAATCGAATCAGACTTTGTGCCAAAGGAGAAATTCAAGAGCTCATCGTGCTGATTCCAGAAAGCATAATAACGCTCCGATCGGAACTACGAGTCAAAATTTATGATATTTTTACAAACCGTGCGGAAAGTCATCACAGACTGTTTTATACTAAAACCGTCTGTGATGACTGGCATGCCACAGACGGTTTCCAAATAGAACCATTTGTGATGACTCCTGTAGCCACCACAGACGGTTCTATTTAGAAACCGTCAGTAATATAGAGCTATAATACAGACGGTTTCTAAATAGAACCGTCTATGATGGCTCCTATCACAGACGGTTGCTAAATAGAACCGTATGTGATGTTGTCGCTGACGGTTGCAATATAAAACCGTCTGTGATGTTCCTCATCATAGACGGTTTATCAAAACCGCCTGTGATAAGGCGTCTAATATAAGTCTATTTGTAGTAGTGATCCTTTACTGTCATAATCAATCTTTAGAAAATTCATAAAGAAATATGGGTGTGGATGCATCTAGCACCAATATCCTTCTAAAGCGGTACTAAGCAAATGCAAAATACTTGAATCAAGTATACCCAGTCTAAAATTTTATTCATCCACTACGGTTGTCATGGTTCGCATTTCAATACTGATTAAGGAAATCTATCATTGCAGGTTTATAACTACCATTAACCCAAAATAGGCATTCTTTATAAAACATAAAGCATGCATGTAGATTCTTAATCAAGATTTTAAGTGATTATGAAAACCGGGATCAATATGATCAAGAGGGTGCTTGCCTTGCTGTTCTCCAAAGAACTTGGGATCGAAGTCGGCAACAGTAGTATCGGCAACGTCGATGTCTATGCGTCGTCGAATAAGAACATAGCAATAATATCAACTTTCAATAATGGTAAAAAGAATTCAAATGAAGAATCAAATAAAATCATTATATAAAACAAGCATGTCACGGTTAGGGTTTCATGATTTTATGTGACTGTGTTAGGTTCGCGTTGCAGTAGTTTGGGGTTACACAACACACAACATCTTTTCTTTATGAATTATTTTATTTCAGTTTACGAATGCAAGAAGCTAAGATTGTAAATTTTATTATGATTAAACTCGAATTTAAGAGGCCAAAATTGTTTATTTGAATATAAATCAATACATGAAGCAACCGGGTTAGGGGCAATTAAAAGTAGCATGGTACATTCTAAGTATTATTTCAAAACCGTGTTCTCTACTATCTAACTAGCACAAGGAAACTTGTTTCACTTCATTTGGACATTGTTTGATCAAGTTATAGCATTTTGAATATTTAACATGTCGAGTTCACACTAATTGGAATATGGTATAAACTAATTCGAAATTTAAGTTTCTTTGCATATTTGGAAAGCTTATGACATAAGAATTCTTATGAAATTGGTTTAATTCAAATTGGACTTTATTTGCACAAAATCTACATGTAGCTATTTTCAAACTTTCAATTCAAGTTTGAATTCTGTTTTAAACTACTAAACAAAATTCAAATATTTTTCTATATTATGAAACTACATGATTTAACATGAATTTAGTAAAATTATATCACTTGGTTTGGAGTTAGGGTTTAAAAGTTATTGGTACTTAAATTTTTACGGTTTGAATTTTTCCATAAAAGGAAATTGTGTTTTCAATTAGAGAAGGCGGCTTTCCATTTTCAACATGTCATCGAGTGAACTGTGCAGATCGGTGGGACCCAGCAGTAGTGACTCCGAGCAAGGGAGGCGCACGGCGTGGCCTCACCAGCGACGAGGAGGGCCGGCTAGACCCGAGAGATGGTGGGGTGAGCTAGAGGAGCCCTATGGGCATCTGTGGGTGAGCTCGGTTGAGCTTCGACGGCACTCTAGCTGGCCAGCAGTGAGGTCCTGCGGAGCTTGACGAAGGTGGTAGGTGCGACGGCGGAGGAGGGCCGAAGGGCGGCAACTGGCGGCGGGGTGAGCATGAAGGTGGCGTAGGGATCCTACAGGAGAGCTCGGTCAGGCTCGCGATGGTCGAAGGCGGGCTGTCACCGTGGACTGGGTGGTGGTGGACATGGCGGCTCGCCGAGAGGTTAATCCGGCTAGTGCTGTAACACCCCGGCATCTAGCATGTCCGAATGCTACCAAACATAGACTAAACAACACTTAAAAACCATAAATAAAGATAAATTACAGCAAAGGCACAAATGCTAAAAACCGAAATTTCTGCAGCATCTCCTTTGTTTTAACATGAATTGAAGCAACAACTATATCATAGCAATGTATGGCAATAAATGAGACATCTAAAACGGCAATAAATAGTGGTATGACAGCAATAAAAGTCCAACTTTAAGCATTTAAAGTCTCCATGAGCCAAACGAATAGTAAGGCTCTCAGAACACAAAACTAAACCATAAACCAGTTTGCATCACACTAAATTTATTATCAAAACACCAACTGAATAACTGTGGAAACAAATGTGTGACGCTACGTGTAGGAGTGTGACTAGTTCCCTTCCCCGCATGCCGGTCTCATGGTACCTAAAACAACAAGAAAGCACAAGCGTGAGTTCAACACTCAGCAAGTATATTGCAACGGACCAACAAGAACAATTCAACGTTTTCATCGATACATACCATGATCAATATCATGAACAAGTCATAGTTGCATATACCATATCATACTCATGTCTCAACATCACTGTACTCCTTTCATCATCATCATGTATGCAATGCAAATTCTCATATCTCCACGAAGCACATACCGGTATTGCCGAGTGCACACCCGTCGGCGTGCACCCCCTTCCCCTTCCATCCCATAGATGGAGGGTGCCTACTCTTACTGACTCGCTCTCATGCACACACGTGGATGGGACTACAAGGTAGGTCTTTCGTGTTCACTACGTGTGAACACAGAGACCCGCATCAGCATGGGACGCCTCTTCCATTATGAATGCACATATGACATAACATGTAAATATTGGCATAAACATTAAATACCACACAATCATAATCAATATGAAATCATGTTCATCATGTCATAGGCAAACATCATTCTTAGCATCATATCATAAAGCAAGTCGTATCCAATCAAGTTTAGCAACAATCTAAACGATACCCATTCCAATACACTTGCCTTAACCTTGGGCGACGGATTGGCGAGAGGATGAGGGCACTCCCGGGGTCACACCACCTGCACATACATACCACACACTCAAAACATGCCCCCAAAATAGTACGCAAACACTCTTCTACCCCGACATCGCAAACTACTCGCAAAACCAAAAAATAGAGGTTATGTCCCGTCGGGACAGCAGACTTCCAACGAGGATAACTTGAGTTCTAAGACTTCAAATTGATTAAACGAGTACATCCTCGCATAGCTTAGGAAATTTTCTAACTTTTTCTAAGTATACGGAAAAACTGATTCGGCCTCTAAAGTGGTCTAATCTACAGAATACCGTGATCTGTTCCAATCTCGTCACAGTTTTTAACATGTTCGGTTAAACGAGCATAACTTTCAAACGACTAGGCAGAATTGGACGTTCTTTATGTCCACTGAAAGGTATTGAAATTACCTACAACTTCCTCAACAGGAGGCCGACCAAATTCCGATTATAAATTGGCGAAATCTCAAACACTAGGTTGACTGCTCATTCTGCCCGAAACAGAGAACGTGGCAAACTCTAGATTTCATCTAATCTACGCAATTACAGCACCACCAATTGATCTAAAAACATGCTATCAACCCTTAGAACAGTACCTAGACCAACCCCAAGGATTCCCGTGGCCGTACCTTCGCCCGACGAACGAAGAACCAACGGATCTCCTCCCGGTTCGCGCGATCTCCTTCCTCGCTCCAAATCCACCAGATCTCCTCGTCGCGGAGCACTCCAATGGACGGATCTGCGGGGTGGTGAGGTGGAGAACTCCCCTAGGGCAGCAAGGGTGGTGGAGAGGAGAGGAGAGGAGAGGGGTGGTGGTGAAATGGGGAGGAGGGAGGAGGAGTTTAGCGCACAAGGGGGAGGGTGGCGGCTACCTTGGGGGAAGAGGAGGAAGTGGGGGGCGGCTAGGGCTGCTTGGGGTGCACAAGAAGGGCAGGGGGAGGCACCCCAACCAGGAAAACCACTCCCACTTGGACTCAAACTCCTTCCCACCAAAGCCCACTACCCTTTCCCTTAGGCCCAAACTTCCCTGGAAAGGCCCAAACTCCCGGAATCGGCCCGGAAACGCGAATTAACCTCATACCATATGGTTTTAACCTCCGATTTCACATTTTATAATGTTTTTGACCTCAACATTCATATTTTATAAGATTACGACACTCTGTGGTGTCACATTCTCCCCCCTTCAACAGGATTCGACCTCGATTCCAAGACACACTAATACGAAACCCGGCAAAGCAAAAGATAGCTAGGTTTCATATCTCATACCTGAGGTGAAAAGCTCGGGGTACTTCTCGCGCATGCGAGACTCCAGCTCCCAAGTCGCTTCTCGCTCAATCTGATGTGACCACAGGATTTTGACAAACTTGAGCGTCATGTTCTTCATCACCCGCTCTGAAGTCTCCAGAATTTTCACAGGACGGGACTCGAAGGTGAGGTCCTGCTCAAGCACTAATGGTTCCGACGGAACCACCAACTCCGGATCGTGCAAGTACTTTCTCAGCATCGAAACATGGAACACATTATGCACTCCTTGCATTGACTCCGGTAGCTCCAAGCGGTAAGCCAACTTAACGACTCGAGCTAAGATAGGAAATGGCCCAACATACCTCGGACTGAGCTTCTCCTTGGTGCCAAATCGAACCACACCCTTAGTGGGAGATACTCGCAAGAGTACGCTATCACCCACCTCGAACTCCAAATCTCGCCTCCTCACATCAGCATAGCTTTTCTGTCTGCTCTGCGCTGCAAGAAGGTTCTACCGTACCTCCGCCACGTGATCAACAGTCTGCTGAACCCAATCCGGTCCAAGGACCGCTCTCTCTCCCACTGCATCCCAACAAAGCGGCGATCTGCACTTCCGGCCATACAACACCTCATAAGGAGCAGCCCGGATGCTGGAATGATAGCTGTTATTATAAGCAAACTCTGCCAGAGGCAAATGATCTTCCCAGCTACCTTTCCAAGCCATCACACAGGCCCTGAGCATGTCCTCCAAAGTCTGAATGGTACGCTCAGACTGCCCATCGGTCTGAGGGTGAAAAGCGGTACTAAGGCGAAGCTGTGTACCCAAAGCACTCTGTAAGCTCTCCCAAAACTTTGAGATAAATTTCGCATCCCGATCAGATACAATCATCTTGGGCACACCATGCAATCTCACAATCTCCCGCACATAGATGGGAGCCAACTCGCTCACTGAATGGGTAGTGCGGATAGGAATGAAGTGTGCGGACTTGCTAAGACGGTCCACCACAACCCAAACAGCATCCTTCCCTCGTGGAGTACGAGGTAGGCCAACCACAAAATCCATGGAGATGTCATCCCAAGGCCACACAGGAATCTCCAATGGCTGCAACAGACCAGCGGGACGCTTGTGCTCTGCCTTAATCTTCTGACAAATCCCACAAGACGCCACATACTTGGCGATATCAACTCTTATCCTTTTCCACCAAAAGTTCTTTTTCAGATCCCTGTACATCTTGGTCTCCCCAGGATGAACCGTGTACGGCGTGCGATGAGCCTCTCTCAAGATGTCATCTTTGACTTGGGATTTCTGAGGTACACACAAGCGACCCTGAAACCTCAAAGCTCCCACATCATCAATGGAAAAGTCTCCAGACTTACCATCCTCAAGGCGTTTCCTCACCTGCTGGAGCAAACGATCATGCTGTTGTGCCTCCCGCACACGCTCGGGGATCATGGACTCAAGAATCAATTGAGTTTCAGCTTGCACGGTCCCCGCAAAGCAGTAGGAAACTCCCAATCGCTCAAAATCAACAACAAGACAATCAACGACAGGGGGCATTGTCTTGCGACTGAGAGCGTCAGCCACCACATTTGCCTTGCCCGGATGATACTGGATTGTGAGGTCATAATCCTTTATCAATTCTAGCCACCTCCTCTGCCTCAAGTTCAAATCTTTCGGAGTAAAGATGTATTTGAGGCTCTTGTGATCAGTGAAGATATCACAAGACTCACCATACAGATCTGTTCCAATCTCGTCACAGTTTTTAACATGTTCGGTTAAACGAGCATAACTTTCAAACGGCTAGGCGGAATTGGACGTTCTTTATGTCCACTGAAAGGTATTGAAATTACCTACAACTTCCTCAACAGGCGGCTGACCAAATTCCGACTATAAATTGGCGAAATCTCAAACCCTAGGTCGACTGCTCATTCTGCCCGAAACAGAGAACGTGACAAACTCTAGATTTCATCTAATCTATCCAATTCCAGCACCTTCAATTGATCTAAAAACATGCTATCAACCCTTAGAATAGTACCTAGACCAACCCCAAGGATTCCCGTGGCCATACCTTCGCCCGACGAACGAAGAACCAACGGATCTCCTCCCGGTTCGCGCGATCTCCTTCCTCGCTCCAAATCCACCGGATCTCCTCGTCGCGGAGCGCTCCAATGGACAGATCTGCGGGGTGGTGAGGTGGGGAACTCCCCTAGGGCAGCAAGGGTGGTGGAGAGGAGAGGAGAGGGGTGGTGGTGCAATGGGGAGGAGGGAGGAGGAGGGTGGCACACAAGGGGGAGGGTGGCGGCTACCTTGGGGGAAGAGGAGGAAGTGGGGGGCGGCTAGGGCTGCTTGGGGCGCACAAGAAGGGCAGGGGGAGGCGCCCCAACCAGGAAACCCACTCCCACTTGGACTCAAACTCCTTCCCACCAAAGCCCACTACCCTTTCCCTTAGGCCCAAACTTCCCCGGAAAGGCCCAAACTCCCGGAATCGGCCTGAAGACGCGAATAAACCTCATACCATATGGTTTCAACCTTCGATTTCATGTTTTATAATATTTTTGACCTCAACATTCACATTTTATAAGATTACGACACTCCGTGGTGTCACAAGTGCTAGGGCTCAAAGAACCAAAGTGTAATCATCAATTGTCAAAGGGAAAATGTGTTCCAATGCCTTAGCTCGGCAGGAATTAGCAAAGTTGGTCTAGCATCAGTTCATCGGACTTGAAGAATGAAGAGGATGAACTACGCGGTGGCGGGGCAATTCACTGGATTGAGTTCCACCCTAACGCATGGAGTCTTCGATTTATGGTGAGGCTTGCTGGTGAAATAGCTCAATTGGCTTGAGAAAATGTAGTACATTTTAGGGAAATCATGGTGTTCTTATGTGAACTTTTGGCCCCTTTAAATGGTCGACAAAATATCAACGGCGATCGAGAGTTTGGCAACGCTAGAAGGTGCGAGAAAATCCTTCGTGACAGCACAATCTATGAGCACTAAATGCTGTGGTTGAGGATTTGAGAAAGAAGTGACATTGTACTAGGACGGAGTGGGGAAATGCGGCGCAAGTAAGACAGAGAATGAGGCGGCAACTTGCTCTGTGTCCTGTGCGAGAGAAGAAAGCAGAGGAAAGAGGGAGAAGAAGGAAGAACATGAGGTGACAGGTGGGTCATAGGAGCCCACATGGCAGTGGATTAAAAAGGGCAAAAGAGGCTTTCAGATAGGGATGGAACTGGTACAGATATTTTCCGACCGACCGACCGACCGAATTGATTTGGATGATAATTTGGATAGTTTCACAGATATCCAGTTGATTTCTCGGATAAGGATATTGATACAGATAGTTTACATGGATACGGATATGGAACACTGATTATCCGATGGATACGGAATATCCGAGTTTTTGTTCGGATAATATCCGAATATGACATATGGATATTATCCGAATAACACGTTTCAGAATAACACATTAACAATTTAACATATTTCATTGTTTCAGAGACTGGGGTATGCATTGGATGACAAGATATAATGTGTTCATGTGTGCTAGATGTTAATTTGGAGATATTTGGGTAAAGGTGGTACAGAAATTGGCAAGTGGCGTTTCAGGAGGGCTACTTAGGATCCAGCAGCATATGCCAGCTGCAAATCATTTGGTTCAATTATTGCAATGTGGTACATTGTTACTCACAGAGTCGCATGTATGACAAGCTAGGGATAAAAAGGCAAAAAAAAAAAAAGAAATACAAATATATTTCTTTTGGAATTTTGAATTTAAATTTGGACCGATTTTGGAAAAAAAAAACTGGAATTGGATTTTAAAATATCCGACTAATATTATTCGTATCCATGTTGATTCCGATTCGTATTCGATCTGTATTCGTAACCGATATTATCCTGTATAATTCATATTTGATTCTGTATTCGACACTATTCGTATTCGATAAAAAATACGGATACAAATATGAATAGGACGATATTCGACCGTATCCGATCCGATCACATCCCTACTTACATAGAAGGTTCACCGACATGTGTGGGAGCCACATTTAAAGCTAGGTCCACAAGACTGTTAAAGAAGTGAGCAAATTTCGATTTTAGTTGTCCAGACCAAATGTTGCACATTTATTCAACCATTATTGCATGTCTACAATTTCTGATACTTTTTGATATATATTTGGGTGTGTTATCTGAGATCTAAATTCGGGATAGATTAGTTTATAAAATTCTGACATGAGGCATTGTTCAGAATTTTGATTTTGGAAAAAGATTAAATTTAGGGACTAATTTAACTTATAAATTTTTTAAACTTTTACAAAAGTCTTGTAATATTATCGAGATCTTTCCATAAAATTTTTAAATTTAAATTTCATGTATTTATTTTATTAAAATTCTTTTACTTCATTTTTTAGATTTTCAGAATTGAGATAATTAAATTCGAATAATTAATAAATTTGATTATTAATTTTTACCAATTTTACCGGGGATATATAAGGGTGTAAAGACCTTATGGTAAAAAGTTAAACCTCTTGAGAGTTAGAGAAAAATTTACAAAAATCTTTCTTATCACTGTTTCAGTAAAACCAATTAATAAAATTAATCATTTCTTTATTTAAATGTGTTCATACTAATTTTTACAGGATAAAACGAGCTTGCTGAGAACTCTAAAGATTTCTACAGCATTTTGGATATTCTTATCTCATTTTACCTTTTTACCATTATCTCTCTACTAATTAAAATTCAATTATTCTTTGACAAGAAATTAACCAAAAAAGCATTTAAAATTAGAAAATTCAATAATAAATCAAATACATTTTTTAATATTTTCTTTTTATTCTTTATTGAATTTTGGATGTTACAACTTTGTACACTTCAGTCTTCGTGCACTACCACCGTGAGCGGACGGTGGGGCACGTCTAAAGGGACTTTTTAGATAAAAGCAAACCTTCTTGCATTCTTCTTTTGACATGTTCTGTTCACAAATGACGCATAAAACATATACAGATGTTTTATTAGGAAAAAAAAGGTATATTACAACCAATTTGTTTTAGAAACAACCAAATCAAATTTACAACTGTCCATGAGTCACTACACTAGAGCGCATGAGAATTGTGATGTCGTCCGTCCCACCTCAACAAATCAAATTAAAGGCATAGCTAGGTTGTAATCTCCAAAGATAAGACCAAAATTAAAATCTCTATGTTGTAACATACAAAGAGAAAAAAACAAAGGTAATAAAGGCGTGTTTTGCAGCAAGTAGTACAACCGTATGAGGATCCCTCCAAAACTCTTAAAAGAAACCTAGCTCCATTGTCCAGTTATCTCGATCCTTTTACTCCTCCTTTTCCCTCATGATGTGGAGAAGAGCAGACAAAACTCCTTGTCATCAGCGATCCTAAGGTGTGAATTAAACCATAGGCTGTATAACAGCCAGTTTGGAATACATTATCTCAAGCTTATCATAAAAGCTTTAATTTTTGGGGTTAAGTGAAGAAAGGGCACACCAAACCAAACTTTGTACATACATCCTCACTCAACAGCGTACGAAAAATATCATGCCACCTAGGTCATGAGTCATATAATCATCTAAAGCCTTTCTCGACGCACGTCTAAAGATACTTTTTAGATATAAAGCCATATCCTTGCTAAAATACTTCCGTTAACGACGCATAAAACATCAATCTAGATGTTGTTTTATTAGGAGAAGAACAGCTAAAAAGGAGAAGATAGTAGCTACTAGCTACAATGCAGCACAAAAGGAGAGGTGAAGAAAAAAAAAAAAAAAAAAATAGGCAACTCATGCTGCTCCATGCTGCTTGAGGCGTTTCCTGCATGCCATCACACATTCACACCTGTCTGCGTGACAGTGCAAAAAGAAGACGCCGTTAGTGGTGCATGCAGGATAAAACATCTTATTTTGCCGGTACGTAGGATCTTCTACCTCGTACGTTCTCGTGTGCCTGGCGTGTGCCGTGTATGCTTCCTTTTCAGCCAGCCTCCCCATACCAGTATTGCGATTTTGCACATAGGCCCTCGACGATGCGCCTAGTTGTTTCATGCATTGTCCAACTTCGGTACAACAATGTTTATAGTAACGTGGCAATTTCCTTCAGTTTTGTTACTATTTTCTCTTATTTTTACAACCAAGTGTTGGTTTTTTTTCATTAAGCTTTTTTATGTGTTGGAACAGAAAAAAAAACAAACACAAGGAGGAAAGAAGCATATACCCGCGGTGGATTAAATAATATTAATGTTATGTAATGTGCTTCAAAAATATTAAGACTTTGGCGCTCTTAGAACATATTTAGTAAAACCAAATGAGGGTTGAATTTTTAGGAAAAATAGGCATATGATACTTGTCCATATCTTTATATCGCATTGTCTACTTGTAACTGCGCTACTTAAATGGAGGGCCCAAAAATGGATTCCGGTTTTACCCTTAAACGGCGTTTGATCCTAGTTTAACGATCAACCGATCCGAGACCTAGAACATTCCTTTCTCCCTATATATTTCGCATCGACGCTCACCTATGTGCCGCACCCCTCATTTCTCGATTAGTGAGATACCTTCTCCCTACTTCTACCATGGTGCCATGAGTACCTCTTCCCTAATCTCCGGCAACGCCTACCGGTGATTTCTCCATAGCCTCAACGCATCCCACAAAACCCTTATCTCTCGTCTCTGTTCCCCTTACTTTCTAATGCGTCATCCGTCGTCACCCACAACAGATGCTACCACCAACAGGAGGTCCGACCACACCATCACTGCAAGGTGCATACTCTGAATATCTATGCCACTTTTGAACCAATATATTAGTTTCATCTTGGGTCCACCTAAATGTTTTTCACCGCGTAAACTAAAAAAATCAGATCTGAATCGAACCGAAAATCTAAAATCCTCGAGTTGCCTTGTTAATCTAGCACTTTCGTGGCGGCGTGCGACTAGGACTAACTCTAGGAATTGAGGCTGGAGTTATGTAGGTAAATGGGTGCGGAATTGGCACTTGAGTTTTTTTTTTTTTTTTAGCCTCGACCTCTTCTCTCCATGACTACATCCTTTTCCCCCAAGTTTGTATAACACTGAGGGAAAACCCGTAAAACACGCCTACCAGCCCATAACACGTATTTATCAGCAATACGCCTTGCGGTGTGAATCCCAACGAACTGTTCACAGGGAGGGCCTCTCCCGTATCCGAGCGCCACACAGAATCCCAACGAACTGGACTGGAACTCCTGTAGCAGCGAGCGATGGCCGCAATGTGGCCCCCGCCTCCATCCAAACGAACTTCCCCTGATACAATCTTCTCCTATAAATTGGAGGGGAGGAGTCCCATTAAGTATTCCAAAACAAATCTCCCGTCTCCTTCTTCTTCCTCCGCTCACCCCGGGCCACAGCTAACTCTCGTCTCCGGCCGTGCCCTTCGCGTGCTCTCTCTCTCTCTCTCTCTCTCTCTCTCTCTCCCAACCTGTCAGCTCGCCGGTAGAACTCACTCGTGTTATTGAGAAGTCCTTTTTTGTGCAAAGCCGGGAGCTTTTCGGGTGGGATTTCGAGGATTCCGGCGGCATTATTGCCCGGCGGCGAGCCGAGCAGCTCGAGTGTCGGAGTGTGTTTCCTGCTTCAGTTCTCGTGTCCTAGTTGGTCGTTGGTGCGTGCTACCATACATGGCGTCATCCGGCACGGCGGCGGCGGTGCAAAAGTCGAAGCTCTACGCGACGCAGTCGGTGAGCATGCATGCACAGGATCACGGTAGAGATCTTTGCCGTAGCTAGATTACTCGGAAACCTCCGAGATTCGAGATTCTCGCTGCATGTTTATTATCTCTTAATTATTTAGTTTGTTTGGTTAACAGGATCTCTTTGGTATTAGTTTTTTTTTTATCGATTGGGTTCTTTAGACTCTTTAGACGATGATGAGTTGATGAGGATATATGATGGTTCTGTGCTTGGGCTTCGCACGTGTGAATTTATTATACATGTGTGCGTTTCCTTCTGCAATCTGCACTGGTGGTCCGCCACGCCGGGCCCACCCGCGGAAGGCTCCATGGGCCCAGCAGCCCACGTCACGGCCTCTCCCTCTCCTCTGCTCTCTCTCTCTCTCTCTCTCTCTACGCAACAAATTAAGCGAAGCCGACATGGAAGATTTTCCTTGCAACACGATTGTTTTTTGCATGTTGATCTCTCGTTGTTATGTACTATAGATATACACTGGTTGGCTGGGCTTTTCGAAGATCAACTTTTAGGCCAGATGTTTTTGAAGCAGTTCCATGCGTGCATGCTCGCGTTTCATCCCATGCTTCAAACTGATCATACGTACGTGTCTATGCTTTTCTGTACGCAGATGTTTTACCTGATCGGAAGAGACAAAAGCAAGACTACGTGGAGGGTGCTGAAGGTTGACCGCACTGAGCCCACGAAGCTGAACATCGTAGAGGATCCGACCCGCTACACGGAGCCCGAGTGCAAGGATTTGCTCCGGCGGATACACGAGGGGAATAGGGCGACCGACGGGCTACGATTTGTCACGAAATGCTACGGAATAGCTGGTATGTGCATGTGAGATCGTCGATCGATCGCCAATGTTTTTTTGGGATGAGTTGTGACAACATTTGCTGTATCGATATCTGTCTTGCCTTTTGATTGCACTGCAGGTTTCGTGAGGTTCCTCGGCCCTTACTACATGCTGCTGATTACCAGGAGGAGGAAGGTAGGCACGATTTGTGGCCATGTTGTTTACGCCGTGGACGAGAGCGAAATCATTACAGTCCCATCCCCTAATGCCCTGCCCAATGTGGCTAATTCTAAAGACGAAAACAGGTATTTTATTTAGAGATCTTTTACGGTATGTACACTAGATTGAATATGAACCGTTCATTCTTTTCGATCCAACGGGTCAGATTTACTAGAGTTTAGTTATACTTTATCTGGTAGGGTCAGATTTACTAGAGTTTAGTTATACTTTATCTGGTAGCAGAGTAGTGGAAGCACCCTTAAGAAATCAACGTTAGACGTGATTTCTATTACATATTATATGCTAAACGAGTGCGTAAGTGTTCATTAATACAATAGCGATCCTTCCATTTATGTATGTCAAGTTGTTGGCTAGACGAGTGCGTAAGTGTTCTCATCGATATATATCCCTTCAAAACATTGCAATTCTTGCAGCTGTGAGCTAGCTTAATTCCTAAAAGATGCTATTATGGTCCGAGGTACATATGAATGTTTCATGCTTCATTGATTTATTCTATTGTGGGCATTCGTTTAGTGTGGGTGTAATATGAAGGAGGTTGCAGTTTCTTTTCTTTTCTTTTGAATGAAGCATGCAGTTTCTTATAGAAATGTTTCATGTTCATATTATGATTTACAGAAACTCATGTGTGTGATTTCTCTTTTTGTTGGTGATGTAGATACAAAAGGCTTCTTCGCTCCGTGAATCTCTCGAAGGGCTTCTTCTTCAGTTACTCGTACAACATCATGTACTCCCTTCAGAAGAACATTACTGACAATAATACATGGGAGTCTCGGTACGAGGCAGCATTTGTGTGGAACGAATTTCTGACGCGGGGAATTTGGGAACATCTCAAAAATCCTATTTGGACTGTTGCCTTGGTCCAAGGATTTTTTAGACAGGTATACCATCTTGTAAAAGAATTGTAGTTATTCAATGTACATGCAGCTTTAGATTCTAAGTAAATTGTTTACACTCGTCACTATCCAGTAGTATTCCTTTTCACCTTGGACAACTTGTATATAGCCGCGGGTAACTACTAGCCTTAACGTATCCGTTGGTGAAGTCTATTAATTGCAGACACTTTTGCTTAATTAAGTGCCTTTGCTTAATTGTTCTTTAACGTTTTGCTGCTGCATTGCAATGTTTTGAAGGGATATATATATGCTACTGACCATACTGCTATTGTAGCTAGCAGGATGCTTAGCAGTTAGCAAAGTTCCATGCTCCTGGTGTTAAGCAACTGTATTTTTTTTTGTACATTGCCAAATGCATTTGTTGATATGTGTTATCTGTTGATGTTTCTTTTGTAAAGAAAATTAACATATACTTCATGGATCCATCAGGAGAAGCTGTCAGTATCTGGGAGGGATTTTTGGTTAACGGTTATAGCTAGGCGCTCACGCCATTTCGCCGGACCCAGGTTTGTACAAAATGTATTAAAAAATTTTACAAACTCAACTTAGAGTTGGGACATACTGAAGTTATCAATCTCAGTGTGTTTCATTCCCATGTTGGTCGTTCTGATTCCTCCATTCTGAAAATTAGGTTCTTGAAACGTGGTGTCAATGACAAGGGTATGGTTGCCAATGATGTCGAGACGGAGCAGATTGTGTTCGAAGACACCCCAGATGAAATGCCACCCAATATTACATCCGTCGTGCAAAACAGAGGATCGATACCTCTTTTCTGGTCTCAAGAAGCTTCAAAACTCCCTATTAAGCCGGATATCATGGGTAAGTGCCTAGATGAAATCCTGGCTCGATTGCAAGTCTACTGGAAACTTTTTCTTACACCAGATTTCTGATACTACTACTTTTACGTCAGTAAAACCAGACAAAGACTACAAAGCGGCTCGCCTTCATTTTGAAAACCTCATGACGAGATATGGAAACCCGATAATCATATTGAACTTGATCAAGGTATGCTTGGATAGTCTGTACTTTAAAATGGGTCCTCGCCTCCAGTTTAATTATTACTAGTTGTAAAACTTATCCAATAACTTCCCATGTTAGTAATCCGTTTTGCTCGTCATTGTTTGTTCACATACTTGTTTCTGGATAAATTCCTGCTATATTTTATTCAGGTTATTGAGAAGAAGCCTCGTGAGTCTTTGCTCCGTGTAGAATATGCAAAAGCCATCGATCACATAAACAAGCTGTTATCGGATGAAAACCACTTAATGTTTTTTCATTTGGACATGAAGAATTTTTCCCGGAGGTGATTTATTGTGTCCCCTAAAGTCTTCCTAAATTTGGCTTTAATGTTGGGCTTGATCATCGCAACAAGTTATTCTAATGCCTAGACATGCTATTTGCAGCTGTGAGGTGCTTCCATATCTGGTCATGGTGGGAGCAGCTGCATTTGCTCAAACAGACATCCTCCATTGCCAACTAAATCCATCATCGAAACCTGGTGATACTGCTTCAAGGTAGTTTTCAGGCCTATATGTATGTGTACTCCACTTACAATGTCCTAAAGCCTAAAATAACATTTACACAACTATAAAAAAAAATATACTTTTACTCTAATCAAGCTTCAAGCCACAACTATAAAAAATATTTTTTGTTCTTATAGCCACCTTCGACATGCATTACAGTGAACAAAGTGATATTACCAGCTCAGGTGACGACAGCGCTACTTTCCTGGATCCTAATTTCGGGTCAACGGAGGTGGTGCCTCTTTCACTACAAAAGGGAGTGCTCAGGACAAACTGCATAGACTGCTTGGATCGCACGAACGGCGCACAATTCGCGTATGGTTTAGTTGCTTTCCGGCGTCAGCTCCATGCCCTGGGCCTTATTCAGGTGCCTGAGATTGGAATAGATGATCCTTTGTCTCACTCTTTGATGGATTTCTACGAAGCAATGGGCGATGCACTGGCTATCCAGTACACTGGTTCTGCTGCTCAAAACAAGGTATGTATACATTACGTAATAAATCTCATGTTGTTCTGAATGATGCGACTGGTGGGACAGTAGTAGTGCACACATTTTCCTCCAAACTGCTAGTCCAAGTAACTCAAGTGCCTCATGTTTCTTGATTATGCCATAGGTGTTTTGGAAGCAAAGAGGCCAATGGAATGCAATATCCCATTGGCATGAGCTTTTCCGGAATGTCCAACGCTTTGTGAGCAATGCCTATATGGACAGTGAAAAGCAGAATGCTCTGAATGTGTAAGCGTCATCTTGTTATATCTCGTCTGTTAAACATCTTATCTCGGAATGACAAAAAACAATTGAAATTGTTGATGTTTGCTCTTCTACTTTAGGTTCTTGGGGCATTTCCAACCCCAAGAAGGAAAGCCTCCACTGTGGCGGTTGGGCTCAGCGCACATCCGCACAAGGCAAGGAGCTATTAATAATGAAGAACATGAAAGGTACTTGCTGAGTTCCGCTCGCTTCTGATAGAACAAAAATCACTGATGGGAGATGTACATTTCAGCTTGTTATTTTGGCTTCTGAAATTACCTTCATATCAGTAGATCATTCAAGAAGTCCTTCTCGTCTGGTCACATCCGTCCTGGAAAAGCTGGAAAAAGCTATGCAGCATACTCACAGTTACTTCCAGGGATGCTGGAGCAGGATGATTCTATAGAACATTCTGACAGTGACTCAGAAATCTACGTTTCTCAAGCTAAATTAAGCTGCTCCAGGTCTGTATTCCCCAAGGTAGTCATCAGAAAATTATAAGATGATCATATTCCGAGCTAATCGCACATTTTTTTTTTATTGTTCAGTGGGTACTCCAGCACAATGAAGGGGAGACACCCTTCTGTGGAAGGGAAGACTGATTTGAATGATCCTGGATCATGTTATCAAGAATTATGTTCTTCAAACTTTATGGACCTTGATAAGCTGTCATCCTCTCTAAATTCTTGTGGTGAGTTTGCGAGGTGAGTTGCGCTACTGCTAATTTCGCGATCCCAAAATAGGTATTAGATCTTGTTTCAACACCGAATTTAACAGACAACACATTCTTGTGAGATAAGGACCCAGCTGGCCCATGTATGATTGGAATTCAGTTTTATTGGGACCATGCTACCATGGCATATAATTCTAATTAGCTAAAGCTTCTTGGGCATATTCATGTTCCTTTTAGAGAGTTACTCGAACCAGTGTTACTTGGACATGGAGATGGGAGTTAGAATCTAACTCGGATCCCGTGTGTCCCATTCCGCAAAGTTTTTTGGACATAGGAAATGCTACTTGGAAGAAGATTAGGTTTATTTCAGATGATAAATCTAGATTTAAATGGGCCACGACACTCATGATCTTCATTGCATTTTATTGTTTGGAAATACTGATGGTTGACAGTTTCCAATTCACAGGTCCTCCCTGATGAATTCACGTGCTGCTGCTTCAAGTGACTCGGCTGAATCCTGCCGAGGAGGAAAAAATGATGAGGTCAGGTTTTTCTCAAAGCATGACAATGCACTTGGAATTATTGCGTAGATTGCTATAAAATGGAGGAATAAATTCATGGATTTAATATTCTTCTGTCCGTTAGCTGCAGCATCGTGTCTTAAATATTGAACTGTTTTCTATTACAACATGCTGATGATTTTGGTTAATTACTAAAACAATCTATTCACTAAATCATGGACGCTCTTGCAAACTCAATGTTACCAGTTATGTTGAAAAAATGGATCAGGCTATGTAACACTTAGATGATCGACGCTTTCAAATATAAGTTCCATCCGATATTATACTTACATTTAGTTGTATATCTCTACCGCTACTCTAATTCTAATACTTTTTTTTTGTTGATATCAGGGAACGGAAAAAGCTCCTCTGTTACACGAAAAACATCCAATTCCCAGGATTCGTGACTTTTTCGATTGTTTTGTGCAATGGGTATCTAATGGGAAAAAGCATGCTTTGCCATAATTAACAGCAAAGCATTCATCCTAACATCTCTGTACAAAGGCCTGTTTTCTGGTTAGTGCTGGAGTGGCTTGAGGATGAGCTGCATATGCAAACAACGCAAGTCTAATTCTAATCTGATAAGGATGGAGTCAGTGGAAGGCGTCGATCCCTTCATCTCAGCTGATATATGCTCAGTAGATCAGCAGAAGCATAGTCTGGTTAGGCAAGAAACTCAAAATGTTGAAGAACTTGACAATTGTTCATATGAGATTCTTGTGCTGGCTTAGCTTAGTTGGTTCCTCTTTGTTTTTCTCCCCAGAAAAAGAAGGGAGGGATGGAAAAGGGAGTAACCAAAATCTGTTGTAAATACCTCATCTATGGCTGGAGCCTAGAAACAGCATTTCTGTGAACATTGCTTCTGCTGTGCTGTAAATATATTCTCGATCTCATTGTGTGTTGATTCGTAAAAAAAAAGATCCCTAAAATTTTTTATTTTATGCTTGTTCGCCTGTGTTATTCGTGCTTATTTTCATGTTACCTTCAACACCTGGGTTGGATTCAAGCAGGCTGTAAATTCAGTTAGACGCAGTTTGCCTCCCCTTTGGTCTTTGTTTATGCTCATGTTCATCATGGAGCAGGTATGAGTCATTGCAAAGAAACCATCAGCACTCAGAAACTCACGGAAGTTCAGAACATACGGCAGTATTATCTTCTGAAGCAACGCTTGAAAACAACCTCTAGTCCCCGAGGGCTAGAGACAAAACAAAAGCACCAAAGACCAACAGGACCTAGGACCGAGATCTCGTTGCTAGGTTATAGAATTTTTTGTCATCCGTCGTCCTTTGCACAACAATTTGAACGGAACTTGTTTTGTCTTCGAAAATCTTAGCATTACGCTCCTTCCAGAGATTCCAGAATCTGTAGATGGTTAGTCCGTCGAAGTCCCTTCGCTCCTGCTTTGCAGCACCCGCTCTTGCCCGAATCCACCAGTCAGAGACTGAGCTTTGGATTCCCGTCCCGGGTGTCGTCAATGGCGCTGTCTCCATATATATAATTGATTAACAATCCAATCACTTCATAGTTTTGCTAAAATCATCTCAAAAGTTATAATTGATTAACAATCAAATCACTTCATATAATTGATTAACCCGGCCTCCATATATATAATTGATTAACAATCCAATCACTTCAAGAAAAAGCTATAGTATTGTATTGCTCTTTCACCCTTGACTCTGATCAAAACCAGCGCCGTGCCCCTGTATCATGGAGGCTGGGTATTGCGGCTAACTACCTAAGCTAGGTCGAAAAAACATCATGCAAGTATCCTTCTTGGGCCCCAGATTAATTAGCCAAGCATGACTTTTAATATGATAGTTGGAAAGAAAGGCTCATCAGTCGTCACACAGGATAAAGGATAGGATCCCATACGTCCACTTTTGCACGTTCTAATACGTTAATGTCACCATTGAATTGCTTTTCTTTTCTTTTGAAAATTAGGCATGAGATTGTCTTCTTAACTATTAGAAGTCTAGAAGATCAAGTAACAGTTTCATACAAGATAAAGTAACAGTTTCATACAAGAGATATTTTAAATAATGATATTTTTAAAAATATTTACAGAAATAATACGCTGAAAAAATGTCAGGAAAACCCACCTATCACCAATTCAAATAGCGACGCAGAGGTCTGATGCCAATGGGCAACCTCTCCGTCGCCATTTCAAATGATGAAAGAAGACATGGCTCATCTGTCGCTAATTAAAATGGCGCCACAGTGGAGGCCTTAAAGCCTAGTTTGGCCGTTCCAGGGGGACCAGATCGACAGGCACCAGAAAAAATGAAAAAAGAAAGAGAAGAAAGAAGAGGGGAAGAGAAGAGAGAAGAGGATGAGGAGGGGGAAGGAGGAGGAGGAAGAAGTTGACATGAATTTTGGAGGTCCAATTTTTTTATCGCTTTTATTATGTTTTGAAGACATGGTAGGTTAGCAAACGGAGTAATTAGATTTGTAGCTATTTAGTTCTATAGAGTAGTAGTAATTGTGTAGATATGTAGTGGTCTATGTATGGCTTAGGATGGGTCGGATTTGATATGAAAAATTGTGGAAATTATGTGGGGTAGTATGTAGATGAAAAATAAAATTTATGGATATTCGCAACACTTATTTGATGTAGTGTAGAGTAGCTCATCGTGATACATAGGCGTAGTGTAGTTAGGTTTAGAATTCATAAGGTGTAGTACGTATTGGTAGGCATGATGGCGTTACATGGTGTACGTAATAACAAATTGATGAAATACTTGACAGTTATGGATGAGCGAGTGCAATTTAAAATACACTATAGAGAAGGAGTTCCACACATTGGTGAACACGTAGATAGAGCAGGCAGCTCAAGGGGTATGAGGGGTATACGAGGGCAGACATGGTTCAAGGCCATGACCCTAACCTCTAGGACACGGGCATCCACACCCTCCTAATAAGCCTCCAAGAAGTGCAACAGCAACTACAGGTGAAGAGGAAGAATAACAAAGCGCTCTGAAGGCAGAACATTGAGCTCCACAGGCAGAACGACGACATCCGATGTCAAAGGATTAGGGAGAGGAACAATGAAGAGGTGGTCCACCTCAGCAGCATCTACCTCACTTACTACCACTGCAGGAATCAAAGCTGCAGTTGTGCTTGCCACTACTATGACAGCCAGCCAGGTCCACGCTGCCCAGACGGCCAACACTCAATGTGGGTACTGTATGGTTACACATTTGACCATTAATGGCCTCCTCCCAGAACGCGACATCCATCTACCCCTGTTTCCAATTCCAAAAGACCCACATGTATCTTTCACGTAGTTTAAATTCATGGTTCCTCTATATCCCCACTTGTACCGTATAACTAGTAAGGCCAACATCGACACTAATCCGAACTATATGCGCCATGTACTCCCCACCTTTATTATAAAATGCTATGTCATCCTTTGTTCCATTTCTTCTAACAACAAACATCACTTCACGTTGTTATGCCTACAATGTATTCCACCATCAAGCGACAAAACCGGTCGTAATTTTTCCAGCCTTCTCTATTGCATCCTATGTAATTCCTCTCCCAGTTGATTATTTTTGTAATTTTATTCCAACGTAGTACATGAACAAAAAAACTGTGATATCCATCTATACTAACAAATGCCACGTCCTGTAAATATTTTCTTATTAATTAGTATTTTAAAAAACAAACTGCCTTATCGCTGCCACTCCAAATGGCGATAAAGACCTGTCCCATTGACGATAGGTCTTTGTTGCCACTCCACTTGGTGACAGTCTCCTGCCGCTATTTTAATTGGCGATAATAGTGTATTCCTACTATTTTTTGTTTTGGCATATTATTTCTGCAAATATTTCTAAAATATTATTGTTTTTTAAAAAAATCAGAGATAGGCCATACCATGACTCGTAGGGTAATCAAAAGAATGAAAGGGTATTACATACTGTAGCAAATACGACAACATGCTATTTTTCGCCACGGACTCATTGGGTTATTTGCCACGGATTGCTTGCTAATTAAATAATACCAGTCTCTTCTTCGCGCTACTTAGAAATAAAAAAAGTTGAATAAAATCCCTACTGACTGCTGGTGTATTAATATCGACATCACACATCACATATAGGGATGGCAGTTTTGCCCATGGGTTTAGGTATCTGTGGGTACCCGACCCGATAAGAGCGGGTATGGATAGCATTTTACACTCAGGTTTAGGTACCCGATAAGACTATAGGATGGGTATGGGTGCCAATTTATACCCATGGATACCCGATAGGTATCCTATGACATGCCGGGCTCAGTTTTATAATATATAAATTAAAAAAAATAAAACCCTAACCCTCAATTATTCACTAGTTTTTAGAAATAAAATATGAACATCATTTTATTACTTGAACTTCTATTTTTATAGTGTAGATATGTAGTGTTCTATGTATGGTTTAGGATGGATCGGATTCAATATGAAAAATTGTGGAAATTATGTGGGGTAGTATGTAATTGAAAATAAAATTTATGGATATTCGCAACACTTATTTGATGTAGTGTAGAGTAGTTCACAGTGATACATACTCGTAGTGTAGTTAGCTTTAGAATTCATGAGGTGTAGTACGTATTGGTTGACATGATGGCATTACATGGTTACGTAATAACAATTTGATGAAATACTTGATAGGTATGGATGAGCGAGTGCAATTTAAAATACATTATGGAGAAGGAGTTCCACACATGGATGAACACGTAGATAGAGCAAGCAGCTCAAGGGGTATGAGGGGTATACGAGGGCAGACATGGTTCAAAGCCGCGACCCTAACCTCCAGGACACAGACATCCACACCCTCCTAATAAGCCTCCAGGAAGTGCAATAGAAACTACAGGCGAAGAGGAAGAATAACAAAGCGCTCTGAAGGCGGAACATTGAGCTCCATAGGCAAAATGATGACCTCCGGTGTCAAAGGATTAGGGAGAGGAACAATGAAGAGGTGGTCCACCTTGGTAGTGTCTACCTCACTTACTACCACTACGGGAATCCAAACTGCAGTTGTGCTTGCACTACTGTGACAGCCAGCCTGGTCCATGCTGCCCAGACGGCCAACACTCAATGTGGGTACCGTACGGTTACACATTTGACCATTAACGGCCTCCGCCCAGAACGCGATACCCATGTACCCTGTTTCCAATTCCAAAATACCCACATGTACATTCATGGTTCCTCTATGTTGCCATTTGTACCGTATAACTAGTAAGGCCAACATCGATACCGATCCGAACTATATGCGCCATGTACTCCGCGCCTCTGTTATGAAATGATATGTCATCCTTTGTTCCATTTCTTCTAACAACATAAATCACTTCACGTTGTTATGCCTACAATGTATTCCACCATCAAGCGACAAAACCGGTCCTAATTTTTCCAGCTTTCTCTATTGCATCCTACGTAATTCCTCTCCCAGCTAATTATTTTTGAAATTTTATTCCAGCGTAGTACACGAACAAAAAAAACCGTGATATCCATCTATATTAACAAATGCCACGTCTTGTAAATATTTTCTTATTAATTACTATTTAAAAAAAACAAACTGCCTCACCGTTGCCACTTCAAATGGCGATAGAGATATGTCTCATTGGCGATAGGTCTTTGTTGCCACTCTTGTCGCCATTTCAATTGGCGATAGAAGTGTATTCTTGTTATTATTTATTTTGGCATATTATTTCTACAAATATTTCTAAAATATTATTTTTTAAAAAAAAATCAGAGATAGGCCATACCGTGACTCGTAGGCTAACCAAAAGAATGAAAGGGTATTACATACTATAGCAAATACGACAACATGCTATTTTTCGCCACGGGCTCATTGGGTTATTTGCCACGGATTGCTTGCTAATTAAATAATACCCGTCTCTTCTTCGCGCTACTTAGAAATAATTAAAGTTGAAGAAAATCCCTACTGACTGCTGGTGTATTAATATCGACATCACACATCACATACAGGATCTTGGTACACGATTCATATCGGGAAATTTAGTTCGCTACTGAAACCTGCAGCCAATTGTTCACACACTACTACAAAACAGCACATAGGAGACGCCCTATCAGTGGCGGTTTGTTTGGAACCGCCACTAATAGGACTATCAGTGGCGGTTTTTAGTTGAAACCGGTGCCAGGATCATCAGTGGCGGTTTTTATTTCGAACCGTCACAGATAATGGACTATCAGTGGTGGTTTGTGGTTAGAACCGCCATAAATACTTCGAGCACTATCAGTGACGGTTCTAACCACAAACCGCCACTGATAGTCCATTATCTGTGACGGTTCGGAATAAAAACCGCCACTGATACTTGGGAACTATTTGTGGCGGTTCAACATAAAAACCGTCACTAATAATGTGACTATTTGTGACGGTTTTATATTAGAACCGTCGCAGATACTGTTATCTGTGGCGGTTTTAGTTTAGAACCGTCACAAATAATATTCCTATGATGCTCCCAATTTTGATAGAACCGACGCTGATAACTATAGTTACCTAATTTTGTTTTAAACTGTTAGAAAATTAAAAACCGATAATTTGAATGCTTCAAATTTCAACTAAGTGCTCAATTTTACCATGACATGGGTGCTCCCAATTTCATCCAAGTGCACGATTTTACCATGACATGGGTGCTCCCAATTTCAACTAAGTGCGTGATTTTACCGTGATATGGGTGCTCCCAATTTCAACTAAGTGCTCGATTTTACCATGACATGGGTGCTCCCAATTTCAACTAAGTGCTCGATTTTACCATGACATGGGTGCTCCCAATTTCAACTAAGTGCTCGATTTTACCATGACATGGGTGCTCCCAATTTCAACTAAGTGCTCGATTTTACCATGACATGGGTGCTCCCAATTTCAACTAAGTGCTCGATTTTACCAACTAGCTCATGTCACGGTAAAATCATGCACTTAGTTGAAATTGAGTTGAAATTGGGAGCACCCATGTCACGGTAAAATCATGCACTTAGTTGAAATTGGGAGCACCCATGTCACGGTAAAATCGAGCACTTAGTTGAAATTGGGAGTACCCATGTCATGGTAAAATCATGCACTTAGTTGAAATTGGGAGTACCCATGTCATGGTAAATCGAGAGTATGAGAATACTAAAATTAGTGTTCCGGTCCTTTGTGGGGTTAAGGGGAGGGGGACACGTTATATTTCAAATGTGATCATACCAACACTACGGTACTAGATCATATAAGAACTCTAAAGTTAAGCGTGCTGGGGTGGGAGTAGTACTAGGATGGGTGACCTATCGGGGAGTGCTCGTATTTGTATTAAAATTGGTGGTAGAACTCATTAGTTAAGCGTGCTTAGGTGAGAGTAGTACTAACTAGGGTGGGTGAGGGGTGATCTCCTAGAAAATATATTCATTTTGTGTTAAAAACTGCCAAATATTAAATATAAATATTTGTGACGTTTTTTGGTTAAAACCGCCACCGATAGTCCATTGTCAGTGGCGGTTTTGTTTGGAAAAATCATGTCACGGTAAAATCATGCACTTAGTTAAAATTGAGTTGAAATTGGGAGCACCCATGTCACGGTAAAATCATGCACTTAGTTGAAATTGGGAGCACCCATGTCACGGTAAAATCGAGCACTTAGTTGAAATTGGGAGCACCCATGTCATGGTAAAATCGAGCACTTAGTTGAAATTGGGAGCACCCATGTCACGGTAAAATCACGCACTTAGTTGAAACGGGAAGTGCTCGTTTTTGTATTAAAATTGGTGATAGAACTCATTAGTTAAGCGTGCTTAGGTGAGAGTATGAGGGGTGATCTCCTAGAAAATATATTCATTTTGTGTTAAAAACTGCCAAATATTAAATATAAATATTTGTGACGGTTTTTGGTTAAAACCGCCACTGATAGTCCATTGTCAGTGGCGGTTTTATTTGGAACCGCCACTGATAATATTATCAGTGGCGGTTCAAAACCGCCACTGATAGCAAACTCGAGACAAATACTTACATTACACAACAGTCCTGACTAATTACTCAAAGCAATGCATAGACAAGGCGATTTCAGCAAGCTACTGAAATTACGGCCACTAAGAGCATCTCCAGCAAGAGCCCCTAAAACAGGGTCCCTATTTTGGATTTAGGGGCTCCCCCTATTTTTTGGGGCCCTGTTTTCAGAGCACAAGTTCAAGAATGTTCTTAAATCTCAAATTTCCTATTTTACTTTTTCTCCTATTTTGACATATCCGCTATGTATAATCTTCATTTGACACCACTAAAATTCAATAAAAAATATTTGTAATACATAAAACATAAGCATATTAACATTTACAATTTAAAAACATGAAATTTAAAATTTAAATTTAAAATTTTCAAAACATGATAAAATTTTCGAAGCCTCTCATGTATTTCCCTATCTTCAATAATAGGGGTTGTACTCGTGTCCCTGAGAATTGGGGCTGAGGAGGCAAATTTAGGGGCCTCCTAATTTTAGGGGCTTGAGTTGGGGGCCCCTGGGAATTGGGGCTGAGGAGGCAAATTTAGGGGCCCCCTAATTTTAGGGGCTTGAGTTGGGGCCCTGCTGGATCTGTTTTTTTTACTGCACTCCCTATTTTAAGGTTTAGGGGCTGGTTTAGGGGCTCTGCTGGAGATGCTCTAATAATCCATTTTCATGACCCTAACCCTCAATCATTCACTAGTTTTTAGAAATAAAATACGAACATCATTTTATTACTTGACCTTCTATTTTTATAGCAGCATTTAATTATATAGTTATTGTTAAATTGAGATAATATAGAAATTATTTGAGCCTTTTACTGAATAAGCTATGAGCACAACCGTGATGAGTATAGGTACCTATCTGGTTTGGGTGTGGGTACAGATCTTTGCCCGATAAGCTTAGTATGTTTGGGTATGCAGCACGAGTTCAGATTTTGAATTCGAATCTGAGACAGTTGTACCCAGAAATACCCATCCGATTGCCATCGCTAATCACATACAGGATCTTGGTACATGATTCATATTGCGAAATTTAGTTTGCTACTGAAACCAGCCAATTGTTCACATGCAGAAGAGCATAAACATTGACCACTGGTAGAGCAAACTCGAGACAAATACTTACACTACACAACAGTCCTGACTAATTACTCAAAGCAACTACACGTACAAGGCGATTTCAGCAAGCTACTGAAATTAGGGTCACTAATAATCCATTTTCATGCACGGATCTGTTAGAGAAGAAATCACGGCCGTATGGTTGTCCTTCTTTGTATAGATAATCCCATATTTAGGCTTACCATGTTTAGGCCATTACCATGTAATGCTGCATGTAATCTCCTTTTTAAGCAATGGAATTACAGCGCCCCAAGTGTGGCGAATTCCCAAAGTCCCTCTTCCTTTCTCATGGTATCAGAGCAATTGCTCCTAATCCCTCCTCCTGTGTTTCCGCCATGAGTGACTCCACCAGCGCTGCTATCGTCAATGGCACCGGCCACGCTCTCACCTCAGCCACCGAGTCCTTGACCAGCACGGTCATTACTGCATCTCCTTCCTTCTCAGCACAGGCCATCAATGTTGCTAGTGTCAAAACCCATGTTCCCATCACCCTTGATCTCAAAGCCTCCAAAACCCATGTTCCCATCACCCTTGATCTCAAAGCCTCCAACTATTCGATGTGGCGCACTTTCATGAATGTGCTGCTCGGCAAGTATGAACTGATGGCTCATGTCGCTGATGACACGCCGCCGGAAAGACCCGACCCCAACTGGATCCGTGAGGACTACATTGTCCGTTCATGGATTTATGCCTCTGTGTCAGAAGAAATCCTCTCCATCATTATGGAACCGGATCAATCCGCCTGTGCTGCTTGGGCTAGCGTTGAGGATCTTTTTCTTGACAACAAACTCAGCCGTGCTGTCTTCATTGATGCTGAGTTCCGCTCCCTGGTTCAGGGGGAATCCTCCATCACTGAGTACTGCAACAAGATGAAGTCTCTCGCCGACTCCCTCCGCGACGTCGGCCAACCGGTGTCTGATGAGACGCTGGTTCTCAACACTCTTCGTGGTCTCAACGACCACTACGCCGACATGAAGACTCTCATCCCGATGCAGTCGCCGTTTCCCAGCTTCATCAAGACTCGATCTCTCCTTCACCTGAAGGAGATCAGCAACAAAGCCACGTCTCCTACGACAGGGAGCGGCGGTACTGCCCTCATCACCACCTCCGGCAACCAGGGCAACGGCGGCAACCACGGACGTGGCGACCGCGATAGCGATCGTGGGGGTGATCGCAATGGTGGCAATGGTGATCGGCGCAAACAGGGAAACCGCAACTACCGGCGCAACAACTACAACAATAGGAGCACCGGTGGCGGCGAGCGGCGCTCCAATAGCACCAACGTCACCAACTCCACCAATGTTGGTCCATGGATCTGCTTCAACCCCTACACCGGCCAACTCTGCATCGCTCAGGGACTGGCGCGGTGTCCTCGCCGAACTCTGGGGCCGGACTCCTTGGCCCACCTCCGCGATCGACATCAGCACAGGCCTACACCACCACCTTGGCGCCCATCCACAGCACACCGCCGGCGCTGCCAACCTCGGCTAGCTGGGACCAAGCTGGCCTAATCTCGGCGCTGAACAACATGGCGTTCCAGCCTCAACCGATGGGCGAGTGGGTTCTTGACTCGGGTGCTTCATCCCACATGTCCTCCGACGCTGGTATCCTCCTGTCCTCCAAACCCTTTTCTTCCTCTTCCCATGTGACAGTAGGTAATGGGTCCTCCATGCCTATCACCCACATTGGACATGTCGCCTTCCTCCCTTTCAACTCCATAACGCTCTTGCTGTTCCTAATCTTGTTCAGTAACCTCGCTTTCCGTCAGTAAACTCACCTGTGATAACTCCTGCTCAAAGTGGAATTTGATCCTTCGGTTTTTCTATTAAGGATCTTCGCACCAAGACAGAGATTCTCCGCCGCAATAGCCGGGGACCTCTACACCTTCTCCGGTGTCTCCGCACAGCCTCCCGCCTCCTTGCGCCCATCGCCTCCGCGGAGCTGTGGCATCGCCGCTTTGGTCACCCCGGCCGCGACTCCATGTCATCTCTTCGCTACCCAAGTTCATTTAATGTAATAAAACAGCCAACCCGATCCGCCATGCATGCCAACTCGGAAACACACGCGTCGCCTTTCAATCGCTCTAGCTCCGTTACACAACGTCCTTTTCAATTAATTCATTGTGATGTTTGGACATCTCCCATTTTGAGCAATTCTGGTTTTAAATACTATCTTGTGATTCTGGATGATTTTTCCCATTTTCTTTGGACCTTTCCTCTGCGCCATAAAAGCGATGTCACTCAGCACATTCTCCACTTCGTCGCACTCGTTCGCACCCAGTTCAAACACCAACTACAAATGCTCCAAACCGACAATGGTTCTGAATTTCTCAACCACACCCTTCGCGACGCTTTCAATGGTGCCGGTATCGCCCTACGCCTCTCCTGTCCATATACTTCTCCACAGAATGGCAAAGCTGAGCGAGCCCTTCGAACCATCAACAACGTAGTCCGCACACTCCTTTTTCAAGCCCATATGCCACCATCCTATTGGGCAGAGGCCCTGTCCACTGCAACCTATCTTCTTAATCGGCGTCCCTGTCAGCCACTCCATTTCACTACTCCCTACGAGCGTCTTCACGGCACACCACCTTCCTATTCCCACATTCGCATTTTTGGCTGTCTCTGTTATCCTAATACCTCCGCCACCGCTCCACACAAATTGGCCCTCGCTCCACCGCCTGTGTTTTCCTCGGTTATCCCGATTCCCACAAAGGTTTCCGCTGTCTCGACCTCTCTACCCATCGTATCATCATCTCCCGGCATGTCATTTTTGATGAAACCACCTTTCCTTTCTCTCAGCAGAACCCTAACCCCCCCACCAGCTCGTTGGACTTTTTGGATGTTCTTGTTGCAGCACCTCCGCCCCTGGTTGTTCACTCTTCACCAGCTCCGCCGCCTGCTGCTCCTTCTCCAACAACCAGCGCTGCTGCTGAGTCGACTGCCCCTGAGGCGACACCTCTGAAGCTATCCATGGCGCCACCCACGCTTCACTGAGGTTCTGCTCAGACGCCACTCACGAGTCGCTCGATCGCTATTACACGAGGTGTCTCCGACTTCTGCCTCTCCTTCCCCAGGACCGGTGACATCTTCGACGTCGTCGCTCGCGGGACCATCTGCGGCCCCTCTTCCTCGCCCCGCACCTGGACCTCACCCCATGATCACGCGGGCTAAGGCGGGTGTTGTGCGTCCGGTTGATCGTCTCAACCTGGCGGCGGTTGACAATGTTGGCTTATCCCCGGTGCCCCGCACATACCGCACCGCCCTTCATGACCCGCACTGGCGCCAAGCTATGGAGGACGAGTTTCGGGCGCTCCAACAGAATCACACTTGGTCTCTAGTTCCTCGCCCGCCTGGTGCAAATGTCGTCACCGGAAAATGGATTTTCAAGCACAAGTTCCACTCTGACGGGTCGCTTGCTCGTTACAAAGCACGTTGGGTCGTGCGCGGCTATTCTCAACAGTCCGGGGTTGATTTCGATGAAACATTCAGCCCTGTCGTCAAGCCGGCTACCATTCGAGTGGTTCTCAGTATTGCTATCTCTCGACATTGGCCCGCACCACTCGACGCCAAGAACGCTTTCTGCATGGTCATCTTCAGGAGACCGCCTATTGCCAACAATACCGGCTGGTTTCATTGACCCTACGCTGCCCCGACCACGTGTGTTTGCTACACAGATCTCTGTATGGCCTCAAACAGGCACCTCGGGCGTGGTACCAGCGGTTCGCCCACTACGTTCATCGCCTCGGCTTCGTCGCCTCCCAGTCGGATGCCTCCCTCTTCGTCCTTCATCGAGGCTCTGAGCTCGCATACATGCTGGTGTACGTGGACGACATCATCTTGACGGCCTCCTCGACCACGCTCCTCTGCTCCATCACCACGGCGCTCCAGGCTGAGTTCGCCATGACTGATCTCGGCGCCCTGAGCTTCTTCCTCGGTATTTGATGCAGCGCTCCAAGATGTCTTTTTCTCACACAACGCCAATACATCCGAGATCTCCTGAGCGATCCTGGCATGCAGCACCGCAACTCGTCCTCAACACCCATCGACACTCGGTGCAAGCTCTCGCCATCGACGGTGACCTTGGCCGACCCATCCGAGTACCGCAAGAAGATCGGCGCGCCTTCAATACCTCACGCTCACCAGGCCAGACATCGCCCATGCAGTCCAACAAGTGTGTTTGTACATGCATGCTCCCCGAACGTCTCATCTCAACCTGGTGAAGCGGGTTCTCCGATATCTCAAGGGCACCATTGATTTTGGGCTGCAGCTCCATGCCACAGGCACTCCGTCCCTCACGGCTTACTCCGATGCCGATTGGGCGGGCTGCCCCGACACTCGCCGTTCAACTTCCGGTTACTGCATCTACTCCGGTGACAACCTCGTGTCCTGGTCCTCAAAACGGCAAGCTACAGTATCACGATCTAGTGCGGAGGCGGAATATCGTGCTGTCGCCCATGCCGCTGAGTCGCGGCTACGGCAACTCCTCCAGGACTCGCACCATCCGGTTCGGCCGACTACGGCCGCTTCATCGCGATAACGTCTCGGCGGTCTACATGTCTGCAAATCCGTTCAAAGACAAGCGTACAAAACACATCGAGATCGACATTCACTTTGTTCGGGAAAAAGTCTCTCTCGGGCATGTGCGTGTTCTCCATGTTCCGCTCGCCAACAGCTTATGGATGTCATGACAAAGGGTCTCCGACGTATTTGTTTCACGACTTTCGCTCCAAATCTGCGTTCACCATGATCCCAAGAATCTACCGAGGGGGAATGTTAGAGAAGAAATCACGGCCGTATGGTTGTCCTTCTTTGTATAGATAATTGTAACATCCCAAAATTTTGCTTTTCTTAAATTCATGTGTGATTTGGCACTTTGGTGAATTTTTGGAATTTTCTGGAATTTATTTGGATTTATTTGGAATTTATTTGAATTTATTCCATTTTGAAATAATTAAAGAATTTAAATTTGCAAATAAATTTTTGTTGGAAATATTTTATTTGAGTCCAAAATGATCCAAAATATTTTCCGTAATTTTTCCGAATTTTTCTCGAAGTCTTTTGCTATTTTTAAATGAATTAAATGAATTATCGGGAATTATTTTAAATATTAAATCGCTGGAAATCCAACTCGGGTCAAGTATCGTTTCATCCGACCGAAGTGAACCCGAGTCCGACTAACCCGACCGAGCAGTTGACTCGACCGAACCCACTCCTAAACCTAATCAATCCCAACCGTGGATCAAGATCCAACGGCCGAGATCCGCCTGCACGGCTCGAGCCGCAGAATCGGCCGGATCCGACGCGCTGCGGCGATCGCGTGGCCGCTGATCGCGCCACGCGGACGCCACGATTTCGCTGCTTTCGCCGAGTCCGAGCCGGACTTCGCCGCCGCGCCGCCAGTAGCGAACTAGGTTTCCGTCTAGGCACGGACGCCGAGGCTATTTAAAGCGTGAGACGCCCCCGAGGTTGCCCTCATCCTTGCGCACCCGTTCCTCGAGCCATCTCGCCGAGCCGCCACCGTTGAGCCGCAATCGCTCGCCGGAGTTGTCTCTTCCCTCCGCGGTTTGCGCCGGTTTCCGCCGACGTCCGTCGTCTTCCGCCGAGAAGGAGCTCAGATCCGAGTCCTCGCGACGAGACGCACCGAAGGAGGCTTCATCTCGCCGAGCACGCCCCAAACGCCGCCGGGCTCGTTGCCGCCCTCGCTCTCCGGTCAAGCCAGCCGCTGGTGAAGCCATCGCCGTCCGCGAGCTCGGAGGACCGTCGGATCCAGATCGGACGGTTGAGGTGAGCTCACGTGTTCCCAAACCCGATTAGATTCGGATCGTTGGATCAAGATCCAACGGTTCACAATTGCCACGCGTCGTAGCAAAGGCGAATATAGGATTAGATCCGACCGTCCGATCTAGATCGAACGCCCACGAGCATCGAGTAGTTTCAACGTGTTAACCCTGGATCTAATCCACGCCGTTGATTTTCAAATCAACGGCCGTGATTGGCGCCACGCGGTCGGGAAGTTGGACCGACGCGGTCGGGCCGGCCCACGCGTGCTGGCAGGCAGACGCCGACACGCGGGCCCGCGTGTCGAGGGCCCACATGTCGCTGGCTAACCCAGCCAGCGCCGACGCCACCCATGACGCCACAATGGGTCCCACTGCCAAGACCGTGGGCCGAGCCCGGCCGACGCCCCGATGACGCTACCCGAGAGGGCCCACATGTCGGCCGACACGTAGAGTCGTGGACCGAGTCCACAGTAGACCCAAGCCGAGCGTGGACCGAGCCCATGGACGGCCGACGCCAGCAGGCCAATCGAGGCTGCCACGTGTCCATGCCGACGCAATAATTAATTTCCGAAAAGAAAATGATTTATTAATTCGAAATATTGATTCAAATTTAGATTCAAACTTCAAACGCTTATAACTTTTATGCTTCAACTCCGATTTGAGCGATTCAAATTTCTAAATTTGTATAAAATTGAGATCTACCTAAATATGAATTTTATTTAATTTTTGGACTAAAGTTTTTCTCTGTAAAATTATTTAATTGATTATTTAAACTTTAAATAATCATAACTTTTATGCTTTTAACTCCAAATTTGACGATTCCAGTTTCTAAAAATCCAGAAAATTATGTTCTCTTTGTTTATGGATTTTATTTGGAGTTTTGGGATCTTTTTGCATAGTGTTCATTTGTGTATTTGCTATTTGCACGCTTTACGAGTAGACGTTGAAGTGCGGGAAGGATTCGAAGGAGAAGTATTGACTCAGGATCCAACTCAAGACCAAGAGCAAGTAGTTTTGAAGGCAAGTTGTGCTTTGACCATATTGATCCTATTTCGAAATCTATTTTGATTTAAACTATTGCATGCTAGTTCAATTAGAAAGATACTTTGGTTTAAACCTGGGGGTTAGTTAAATACCAATTTGCTATATGACACCTTGATTACTTAAGTATGTGCCATGATCCCTTGTCACCCTAGTTGTGGTTTACTAGTTGGACATTATTAAATTACCAACATGGGTTTAGATCGTTGTAGTATACTGCTTAGACACACTACGTGCTCATGACATGATTTTGGATAATCAAATGCTAATATGGACTTAATGATATATTGAACCTATTTTGGAAAAGTATCATGTGATGTTGATGGCACGTGGTGCATGGTAATCAATCGGGTTTGATAAATGATTTTGGCCAAGGGGCATGTGGCAAGAGTAATCAGGTGGGCGTGTGGCATTGGGAGTGTTGATTTGGTTTCGGGTAGTCTTGCCCTGGTCACTCTAAGGACTTAACCTTGCAAGCCTTTGAACTGGTCATACTTGCAACCACATGGCTGGAATGGGACGGCCCTAGTTGACTAAGTCGCTAAGGACTCACTTGTGGAGCCTCAGGGTGTCGATTACACCGCTTGTGTGATTGTGCGGGGAGCGTATCGTGGTCGTGGCCAGTGTACCCATCTAACGGTGTGTTGGTCCCATACTTCGCCTTGGCTAAGGGAAGGGATGGTGTAGAGCACGTCTGGGAGAGGACCACCTGTGTTGTTTGAGGCTTCCAAAGGCTTTGTTATGATCGCTCATTCGCATACTCTTGTATGGCGATTCACTACCGACGTGGTGAGTGGATTGTATCTTGTGGGTAAAGTGCATAACCTCTGCAGAGTGTAGAATCTATTTGAATAGCCGAGTCCACTGTGATCGACAATGCTCGGAATTACAATCAAGGGTTAGATTTTCTGGAAATAACTTGGATTTGAAAAGTTGGGTTGGTTTAACAAGGAAGATGATGGAAATATGGTTTAGGATGGGGAAAAATGTTATTTAAACTTCTTGAAAAGTTATTTATGCTTTACTTATTTCTCTTTGCTTTCGAATCTACTTATATTACTTGTCAAATCTTTGTTTACTACAAATATACCTTAAGCTATTCCTTTGTACCAAGCCATGCATATAGTATATTAGCTTGCATTCTCAGGTGCATGACTTGGTCGAGTACCAAGTACTCACCCTTGCCTCAACACAATACCGCTTGAAGAGGAGATTACGCCAAAGATTGGAGGAGGAACTCCAAGAGGACCCGACTACTTAGGGATGCGAGCCCGTCGATTGCTGTGGTATACTGGATGGCGCCACTAAGTTTATTTGATTTTCCGCTGCTATTATTTTTCTCTCGAATAAGTTTCGCCTCACGAGGCATACATTTTGTAACTTCGGCCATAAGGTCGAGTAACCCTTTGATTATTCAAATAAATTACTTTGATAATATCGATTGGTATGATTGTGATATTTACCGATGTTAAGACTGTGTGCACTAAGCGCGTTCTCGACTAGTGTCGAATACACAGAGGGTCGGATTTGCAAATTCGGGTCCCGACAGAGGTGGTATCGAGCCATACTTGACTGTAGGCTCAACCCTAAGCTAGAATGGTCGTAGTGAGGATAAAACCTATTTTCTAAAGCTAAAAATTTGTGAAGACAAGAAATGACATCTCGACTTATCCCCTTCTCTCTTTCTCGTCTCTTGCTGAAATTTTCCCTTACCTTGTCACAATTTGAAAATTCCGAGTTCTTACGTAAAGCACTCTTGTGACAGATGGAGGAAGAGTTCAACCACGTTGATCTGGGAGTTGGTCACGCTGGAACTTTGGCATATGCTACAAACTCTCGGAGATTTTGAGAAGCCCCAATACCAAGTGGAAGTGATCGGACAAGCTGTGATTGATCAAGGCTTGTGACGTGAGGATTGAGGTACTGCCAGGAAGAGGGGCCTGTGCAATCGCTCGATACACTGACCGCCAGAGATCTACAATGCAGATGGGTATCCAAGAAGTATCACGACGAGCAATGCGGCACATTACCCGTGTCTACGCCAGAGAGTTGGAGAGTACGGTGTTCCGTTACTATCCGCAAGCGATAACCTTCAGGACCGAAGGAGATTCGGGATAAGGATGCCACGGTTACATACAGCTTGGCACGATTTGTCGTCGCCAGGAGGATGTACTAGATAATACAAGCAAGGAGCTACGAAGGCCCGCAAGGAAATCACGACAGAGAAGAACAGATGGCGGGAAGCTCAGAGTATGTGGCACACCTTCTACGAAGGATTGACGAGTTGGAAATGACTTTGTACGGACTGCACCCAGAGCCAAGATTTCGAGCTACACGAGCCAGATCCAGAGGGGTCAGATCTCGATGAGGACATCGCTTCTTCGACTACCACAGATGACATAGTCATTTGGACATGGCGATCGTTTACGCTTATGCCACAAAGACCTGCACCAGGCCGTGGAGGTTTTCTCGATGAGTGAGCTTAGGTTCTATAGTGAGACTCCTTCGCCGAGTCGCGTCGTAAAATAAAGAAGTCACCCTTTAGGCGTTAGACTCCAGAGTTAGTTCGATTTGGATTTTCATTGTTTGCTGAGTGTGCAGTATGTGTTGCAAGGCCCTTAGGCATTGTAAGCAGCCATACCAAGTTATTAATAATAAAGTTGGACCTTAAAGTTACCCCTTTCGCCCCGCATAAGTTCCATATTACTTGTCTATTCTTGTTTCCCTCTCATCTCTAAACCTAGAGCAATCAACAGATGGTGAACACCCGTGGGAACTTTGGAAGCAATGGGAGTGGATCTCGCCCAAATGTAAAACCCCAATGATGGAGCACCAAAGACCGCCACTGGATGTGCAGAATTTTGGAGCATTTCTTGCTGCTCAGACCCAGTTGATGCATGCTATGATGCAACAAATGCAGCACGTCACCGCTCAGGCCACTGCTAATCAAGTTAATCAGGGACCACGCCAGAATACAAGGCTGTCAGAGTTCATGAGGACTCACCCACCCACTTTCTCTGGGAATGCCAATCCGTTGGAGGCCGACGATTGGTTAAGATCAATTGAGAGGAAGCTACACATAGCTCAATGCATAGGGAATGAGAAGGTACTTTACGCTTCTCATCAGTTGGAAGGAACAGCCGCCGAATGGTGGGAGAACTTCTGTGCCACGCAGGAGAACCCTCAAGATATCACTTGGGAAGAGTTCACAATTGCATTCGACAAAGATCACGTGCCTGAAGGAATTATGGACCTTAAGAAGGAGGAGTTCAGAGCACTAAAGCAAGGTAATCAGCCAGTGGCCGACTACCTGAACAAGTTCACACAGTTAGCACGCTACGCACCTGAGGATGTAGCGACAGATAAATCCGCAGTCCTGCTTTCATGAAGGGACTTAACTCAGGATTGCAAGTAGGGTTGATCACCCACACCTTTCCAGATTTCCAAGAGTTGGTGAATAAGGCGCTTATTCTCGAGGACAAGCGCAAGGAACTGGATGAGAACAGGAAGCGCAGGATGCAACAGCAAGGATCACGCCAGGGAACGCAACAGCGCTTGAGAGTTGCACCAAATCAATTCTTCAGATTCCAACCACAGAATGCAACAAGGACACCATCCCCAGCACCAAGACCTGCCAATCAGAACTACGGACCCACTTCGCTAGAAACGCTACCCCAGGCAGCCAGCAAGGAACAGTGAGACGCTGCTACAACTGCAACGAGCCAGGACACTTTGCCAACAGTTGTCCGAAGAAGACAGCAGGAGCGACCCCAGTTCGCTTCAATCTAGGAACCACCCCAGCTAGGACGCCAGCACCAGGAGCCACACCCCAGACCGTGGTGAGAGGCCGAGTCAACCATGTCACCGCGGATGCACTGCAAAATGCTACGGACGTCGTACTGGGTAAGTTACTTGTTAACTCAGTACCTGCAACAGTTTTGTTTGACTCTGGAGCTTCGCATTCGTTTGTTTCGCAAGGCTTTGCTGCTAGAAATGACTTGAGAATTGCAAGACTTAAGTGCATGCTTTTAGTTCAAACCCCTGGTTCCGAACTCCGAACGGAAGTAGGATGTTCCGGGGTGAGAATACTAATAGATGGAATAGAGTTCCTAGCAAACCTTATAATTTTGGAGACCCAGACCTTAGATGTTATATTGGGAATGGATTGGTTATCCAAGCACAAGGCTGTATTGGATTGTGGACGAAGGACTATCTCAGTTGAGAGCCCGTGTGGGAGGAAAGTGGAATTTCAAGCCACTGCAGTTAGAGATGGACAGTTGATGGTTAACAGTACCAAGGCAATCAGCATAGAGGATGTCCCGGTAGTGAGTGAGTACCCCGATGTTTTCCCCGAAGATCTACCTGGTATGCCGCCAGACAGGGACATAGAGTTTGTGATAGAACTTGTACTGCACAAGACCGATAGCAAAGAGACCCTATCGGATGTCTACCGAGGAGTTGGTAGAAATGAAGAAACAACTAGAGGAGTTAATGGAGAAAGGATTTATCAGACCGAGTTCATCGCCGTGGGGAGCACCAGTTTTGTTTGTCAAGAAGAAGGACGGGAGTTTCAGGATGTGCATTGATTACCGTGCACTCAATGAAGTCACCGTGAAAAATAAGTATCCGCTACCCAGGATTGATGATTTGTTTGATCAGTTAAGAGGAGCCGGAGTTTTCTCCAAGATTGATCCGAGATCGGGATACCATCAGTTGAAGATCCGATCAGAAGATATTCCGAAGACTGCATTCTCGTCAAGATATGGACATTACGAGTTCTGATTATGTCCTTTGGTCGATTTAATGCGCCAAATTTATTTCATGAATATGATGAATAAGGTGTTCATGGAATATTTGGACAAGTTTGTCGTCGTGTTCATAGACGATATCCTAGTCTACTCCAAGACAGAGGATGAACATGCCGAACACTTAAGGCGAGTTTTGGAAAAGTCGAGGAACAGCAACTTTTCGCCAAGTTCAGCAAGTGTGATTTTTGGAAGGACAAGGTGGAGTTTCTTGGACATGTGATGACCGCAGAAGGAGTCGCCGTAGATCCAAGCAAAGTAGAAGCTGTGTTACATTGGGAACAACCAAAGACGGTGACCCAGATTCGGAGTTTCCTTGGAATGGCAGGATATTACCGCCGTTTCATTGAAGGCTTTTCGACAATTGCGAAGCCTCTTACGCAATTGCTGAAGAAGGAAAAGAAGTTTGCATGGACGCCAGAATGTGAGGAAGGATTTCAGGAGCTGAAGAAGCGATTGACATCAGCACCGGTGTTAGTTCTACCGGATGTTGCTCAAAGCTTCGATATTTATTGTGACGCATCGCGCCAAGGACTAGGATGTGTGCTGATGCAGAATGGAAAGGTCGTCGCTTATGCTTCAAGGCAGTTGAGGCCGCATGAGGAAAATTATCCGACACATGACCTAGAGTTAGCTGCCGTAGTGCATGCTTTGAAGATATGGCGTCACTATCTGATTGGAAACAGATGTGAGGTATATACGGATCATAAGAGCCTTAAGTACATATTCACCCAGTCATATCTGAATATGAGGCAAAGGAGATGGCTAGAGTTGATCAAGGACTATAATGTTGGAATCCATTACCATCCTGGGAAGGCCAACGTAGTAGCCGACGCTCTGAGCCGGAAAAGCCATACCGTGAGTACGTTGCTAACCACAATTCAGGATGAGTTATGTGAGGATTTTCAGAAAATGAAGATTGAGGTAGTACCTAGCGGATTCTTGGCCGCATTAGAAGTAAAGCCTACCCTAGAGGATCAGATCCGAGAAGGACAGAAGGATGATGACAAGATCCGTAGGATTAAGTCCAAAATGGAGGAAGGCAAGGCAAAGGATTTCAAGCTAGACGAGCAAGGCACGTTATGGATGAAGGATCGCATTTGTGTGCCTAACAAAAAGGAGTTAAAGCAATCGATTCTGGAAGAAGCCCATGACTCTAAGTACTCGATTCATCCCGAAGCGCCAAGATGTATCAGGATCTGAAGGAGAGATTCTGGTGGCCGAGTATGAAACGTGAAGTTGCCGAGCATGTTGCATTGTGCGACGTATGCCAGAGAGTCAAGGCAATGCATCAGAGACCAGCAGGATTGCTACAGCCGCTGAAAATACCTGAGTGGAAGTGGGAGGAAATCGGAATGGATTTCATTACCGGTTTGCCGAAGACTCAAGGAGGTTATGACTCCATATGGGTTATAGTGGATCGCTTGACTAAAGTAGCCCATTTTATCCCCGTGAAGACCACTTACTCGGGAGATAAATTAGCAGAGTTGTACATGATCAGGATCGTTTGTTTGCACGGAGGGCCAAAGAGGATTGTATCGGACAGAGGTACCCAATTTACCTCAAGGTTTTGGAATAAGTTGCATGAAGCCATGGGAACCCGTTTAAACTTCAAGATCTGACTTATCATCCATGCACGGATGGGCATCGAAAGAGTCAACCAGATTCGGAGGATATGTTGAGAGCTTGTGCATTGGCTTATGCTACCTCTTGGGATAAGAGTTTGCCGTATGCCGAGTTTAGTTACAACAATAGTTATCGAGGCTAGTTTCTAGATGTCACCTTTTGAGGCCTTTGTATGGTCGACCTTGTCGGACACCATTGAATTGGAATGAGACCGTGGCGCCGTGTCTTTGGGCCTGATATTCTTCAAGAGGTGAAGAGCAGATCGCTATGATTAGGGAAAGGTTGAAGATAGCCCAATCTCGACAAAAGAGTTATCCGACAATCGTCAGCGGATTTGAGTTTTGAACGAGAAGATTTTGTTTACCTCGAGTTACGCCTCTCGGGAGTTAAGAGGTTCCATGCCAAAGGAAAACTTGCACCCGTTATGTTGGACCATTTAAGATTTTGAGCCGCAGAGGCGAAGTTGCTTATCACCGGAATTGCCACGATCGTTGGCGGAGTACATGATGTATTCCATGTGTCCTGGCTTAAAGAAGTGTCTCCGAGTTCTGAGGAACAGACACCGCTAGAGTCAATTGAGTTGCAAGAGGATTTGACTTATAAGGAACATCTGTGAGGATTCTAGACACAATGGATCGAGAAACTAGAAACAAGTCAACCCGTTTCAGAGAGTTCGATGGAGCAACCATGAAGAAAGTGAAGCAACTTGGGAGCGCGAGGAGGATTTGAAGAAAGAATTTCCAAACCTATTCCTTTAGTAAGCCCTGAATCTCGGGGACGAGATTCTATTAAGGGGGGGAGGTTTGTAACATCCCAAAATTTTGCTTTTCTTAAATTCATGTGTGATTTGGCACTTTGGTGAATTTTTGGAATTTTCTGGAATTTATTTGGATTTATTTGGAATTTATTTGAATTTATTCCATTTTGAAATAATTAAAGAATTTAAATTTGCAAATAAATTTTTGTTGGAAATATTTTATTTGAGTCCAAAATGATCCAAAATATTTTCCAGAATTTTTCTGGAATTTTTCTGAGTCTTTTGCTATTTTTAAATGAATTAAATGAATTACTGGGAATTATTTTAAATATTAAATCGCTGGAAATCCAACTCGGGTCAAGTACTGTTCATCCGACCGAGTCGGAACCCGAGTCCGACCCGAACCCGACCGAGCCAGTTGACTCGACCGAACCCACTCCTAAACCTAATCAATCCCAACCGTTGGATCAAGATCCAACGGCTGAGATCCGCCCGTACCGGTTCGAGCCGTAACCGGGCCGGATCCGATCGCGCCCGTGCGATCGTGGCCGTTGATCGCGCCACGTGGACGGCCACGATTTCGTCGTCTTCGCCGAGTCCGAGCCGGACTTCGCCGCCGCGCCCGCCGCCGTAGCGAACTAGGTTTCCGTCTAGGGCACGGACGCCGAGGCTATTTAAAGCGTGAGACGTCCCCCGAGGTTGCCCTCATCCTTGCGCACCCGTTCCCCCGAGCCATCTCGCCGGAGCCGCCACCGTTGAGCCGCAATCGCTCGCCGGAGTTGTCTCTTCCCTCATTGCGGTTTCTTGCGGTTTCGCCGACGTCCGTCGTCTTCCGCGAGAAGGAGCTCAGATCCGAGTCTGCGACGAGGCGCATGAAGGAGGCTTCATCTCGCCGAGCACGCCCCAAACGCCGTCGGGCTCGTCGTCGTCCGTCTCGGTCAAGCCAGCGCCGCCGTGAAGCCATCGCCGTCCGCGAGCTCGGAGGACCGTCGGATCCAGATCGGACGGTTGAGGTGAGCTCACGTGTTCCCAAACCCGATTAGATCTGGATCGTTGGATCAAGATCCAACGGTTCACAATTGCCACGTGCTGTAGCAGTGCGAATATAGGATTAGATCTGGACCGTCCGATCTAGATCGAACGGCCCACGAGCATCGAGTAGTTTCAACGTGTTAACCCTGGATCTAATCCACGCCGTTGATTTTCAAATCAACGGTCGTGATTGCGCCACGTGTCGGGAAGTTGGACCGACGCGGTCAGCGCCGTCCACGCGCGCGTGCGTGTGACGCTGACACGCGGGGCCCGCGTGTCAGAGGGCCCACATGTCAGTGGCTAACCCAGCCAGGCGCTGACGTCACCCATGACGTCACAATGGGTCCCACCTGCCGACTGCAGTGGCTGAGCCCCGCTGACGTCAGCGATGACGTCACCCGAGAGGGCCCACATGTCAGCGACACGTAGAGTCGTGGACCGAGTCCACCGTGGACCCGAGCTGAGCATGGACCGAGCCCATGGACCGGCTGACGTCAGCAGGCCAATCAGAGGCTGCCACGTGTCCATGCTGACGCAATAATTAATTTCCGAAAAAGAAAATGATTTATTAATTCGAAATATTGATTCAAATTTAGATTCAAACTTCAAACGCTTATAACTTTTGCGTTTCAACTCCGATTTGAGCGATTCAAATTTCTAAATTTGTATAAAATTGAGATCTACCTAAATATGAATTTTATTTAATTTTTGGACTAAAGTTTTTCTCTGTAAAATTATTTAATTGATTATTTAAACTTTAAATAATCATAACTTTTGCGTTTTAACTCCAAATTTGACGATTCCAGTTTCTAAAAATCCAGAAAATTATGTTCTCTTTGTTTATGGATTTTATTTGGAGTTTTGGGATCTTTTTGCATAGTGTTCATTTGTGTATTTGCTATTTGCACGCTTTACGAGTAGACGTTGAAGTGCCGGAAGGATTCGAAGGAGAAGTATTGACTCAGGATCCAACTCAAGACCAAGAGCAAGTGCTTTTTGAAGGCAAGTTGTGCTTTGACCATATTGATCCTATTTCGAAATCTATTTTGATTTAAACTATTGCATGCTAGTTCAATTAGAAAGATACTTTGGTTTAAACCTGGGGGTTAGTTAAATACCAATTTGCTATATGACACCTTGATTACTTAAGTATGTGCCATGATCCCTTGTCACCCTAGTTGTGGTTTACTAGTTGGACATTATTAAATTACCAACATGGGTTTAGATCGTTGTAGTATACTGCTTAGACCTGCTACGTGCTCATGACATGATTTTGGATAATCAAATGCTAATATGGACTTAATGATATATTGAACCTATTTTGGAAAAGTATCATGTGATGTTGATGGCACGTGGTGCATGGTAATCAAGCGGGTTTGATAAACGATTTCGGCCAGGGGCATGTGGCAAGAGTAATCAGGTGGGCCAGTGTGGCATTGGGAGTGTTGATTTGGTTTTTCGGGTAGTCTTGCCCTGGTCACTCTAAGGACTTAACCTTGCAAGCCTTTGAACTGGGTCATACTTGCAACCACATGGCTGGAATGGGACGGCCCTAGTTGACTAAGTCGCTAAGGACTCACTTGTGGAGCCTCAGGGTGTCAGTTACACCGTTTGTGTGATTGTACGGGGGAGCGTATCGTGGCTGTGGCCAGGTACCCATCTAACGGTGTGTTGGTCCCATACTTCGCCTTGGCTAAGGGAAGGGATGGTGTAGAGCACGTACCGGAGAGGACCACCTGTGTTGTTTGAGGCTTCCGAAAGGCTTTGTTATGATCGCTCATTCGCATACTCTTGTATGGCGATTCACGGCTGACGTGGTGAGTGGATTGTATCTTGTGGGTAAAGTGCATAACCTCTGCAGAGTGTAGAATCTATTTGAATAGCCGAGTCCACTGTGATCGACAATGCTCGGAATTACAAATCAAGGGTTAGATTTTCTGGAAATAACTTGGATTTGAAAAGTTGGGTTGGTTTAACAAGGAAGATGATGGAAATATGGTTTAGGATGGGGAAAAATGTTATTTAAACTTCTTGAAAAGTTATTTATGCTTTACTTATTTCTACTGCTTTCGAATCTACTTATATTACTTGTCAAATGTTGTTTACCACAAATATACCTTAAGCTATTCCTTTGTACCAAGCCATGCATATAGTATATTAGCTTGCATTCTGTGCATGACTTGCTGAGTACCAAGTACTCACCCTTGCCTCAACACAATACCAGTTGAAGAGGAGATTACGCCAGCATTGGAGGAGGAACTCCAAGAGGACCCGACTACTTAGGGATGCGAGCCCAGTCAGTTGCCTGTGGTATACTGGATGGCGCCACGAAGTTTATTTGATTTTCCGCTGCTATTATTTTTCTCTGAATAAGTTTCGCCTCACGAGGCATACATTTTGTAACTCGGCCATAAGGTCGAGTAACCCTTTGATTATTCAAATAAATTACTTTGATAATATCGATTGGTATGATTGTGATATTTACCGATGTTAAGACTGTGTGCACTAGCGCGTTCCTGGACTAGTGCTGAATACACAGAGGGTCCGGATTTGCAAATTCGGGGTCCCGACAGAGGTGGTATCAGAGCCATACTTGACTGTAGGCTCAACCCTAAGCTAGAATGGTCGTAGTGAGGATAAAACCTATTTTCTAAAGCTAAAAATTTGTGAAGACAAGAAATGACATCTCGACTTATCCCCTTCTCTCTTTCTCGTCTCTTGCTGAAATTTTCCCTTACCTTGTCACAATTCGAAAATTCCGAGTTCTTACGTAAAGCACTCTTGTGACAGATGGAGGAAGAGTTCAACTACGTTGATCTCGGGAGTTGGTCACGCCATGAACTTTGGCATATGCTACAAACTCTCGGAGATTTTGAGAAGCCCCAATACCAAGTGGAAGTGATCGACAAGCTGTGATTGATCAAGGCTTGTGACGTGAGGATTGAGGTACACGCCAGGAAGAGGGGCCAGGCAATCGCTCGATACAACTGCACTGCCAGGAGATCTACAATGCAGATGGGTATCCAAGAAGTATCACGACGAGCAATGCGGCACATTACCCGTGTCTACGCCAGAGAGTTGGAGAGTACGGTGTTCCGTTACCATCCGCGCAGCGATAACCTTCAGGACCCGAAGGAGATTCAGGATAAGGATGCCACGGTTACACAGTTGGCACGATTTGTCGTCGCCCAGGAGGATGTACTAGATAATACAAGCAAGGAGCTACAGAAGGCCCGCAAGGAAATCACGACAGAGAAGAACAGATGGCGGGAAGCTCAGGAGTATGTGGCACACCTTCTACGAAGGATTGACGAGTTGGAAATGACTTTGTACGGACGGACCGAGCCGATTACTCGAGCTACACGAGCCGATCGGAGGGGTCAGATCTCGATGAGGACATCGCTTCTTCGACTACCACAGATGACATAGTCATTTGGACATGGCGATCGTTACGCTTATGCCACAAAGACCTGCACCAGGCCGTGGAGGTTTTCGATGAGTGAGCTTAGGTTCTATAGTGAGACTCCTTCGCCGAGTCGCGTCAGAAAATAAAGAAGTCACCCTTTAGGCGTTAGACTCGAGAGTTAGTTCGATTTGGATTTTCATTGTTTCTTTGAGTGTGCAGATGTGTTGCAAGGCCCTTAGGCATTGTAAGCAGCCATACCAAGTTATTAATAATAAAGTTGGACCTTAAAGTTACCCCTTTCGCCCCGCATAAGTTCCATATTACTTGTCTATTCTTGTTTCCCTCTCATCTCTAAACCTAGAGCAATCAGCAGATGGTGAACACCCGTGGGAACTTTGGAAGCAATGGGAGTGGATCTCGCCAATGTAAAACCCCAATGATGGAGCACCAAAGCACCGCCATCGGATGTGCAGAATTTTGGAGCATTTCTTCTTTGCTCAGACCAGTTGATGCATGCTATGATGCAACAAATGCAGCACGTCACCGCTCAGGCCATCGCTAATCAAGTTAATCGGGGACCACGCCGAATACAAGGCCGGTCGAGTTCATGAGGACTCACCCACCCACTTTCTTCGGGAATGCCAATCCGCTGGAGGCCGACGATTGGTTAAGATCAATTGAGAGGAAGCTACACATAGCTCAATGCATAGGGAATGAGAAGGTACTTTACGCTTCTCATCGCTTGGAAGGAACATTACGAATGGTGGGAGAACTTACGTGCCACGCAGAGAACCCTCAAGATATCACTTGGGAAGAGTTCACAATTGCATTCCGACAAGATCACGTGCCTGAAGGAATTATGGACCTTAAGAAGGAGGAGTTCAGAGCACTAAAGCAAGGTAATCACCAAAGGGTCGACTACTGAACAAGTTCACACAGCTTAGCACGCCACGCACCGAGGATGTAGCGACAGATAAATCCAGGCATACCTCGTTTCATGAAGGGACTTAACTCAGATTGCAAGTAGGGTTGATCACCCACACCTTTCCAGATTTCCAAGAGTTGGTGAATAAGGCGCTTATTCTCGAGGACAAGCGCAAGGAACTGGATGAGAACAGAAGCGCAGGATGCAACAAAGAAGGATCACGCCAGGAACGCAACAGGCGCTTGAGAGTTGCACCAAATCAATTCTTCAGATTCCAACCACAGAATGCAACGAGGACACCATCCCCAAAGCACCAAGACCTGCCAATCGTAACTACTGCACCCACTTCGCTAGAAACGCTACCCCGTGCAACAAGAAGGAACGTTGAGACGCTGCTACAATCGCAACGAGCCAGACACTTTGCCAACAGCTTGTCCGAAGAAGACAAGCAGAGCGACCCGATTCGCTTCAATCTAGGAACCACCCAGCTAGGACGCCAAAGATCAGGAGCCACACCCTGCATCGTGGTGAGAGGCCGAGTCAACCATGTCACCGCGGATGCACTGCAAAATGCTACTGGACGTCAGATCGGGTAAGTTACTTGTTAACTCAAGACTGCAACAGCTTTGTTTGACTCGAGCTTCAGATTCGCTTGTTTCGCAAGGCTTTGCTGCTAGAAATGACTTAAGAATTGCAAGACTTAAGTGCATGCTTTTAGTTCAAACCCTGGTTCCGAACTCGAACGGAAGTAGGATGTTCCGGTGAGAATACTAATAGATGGAATAGAGTTCCTAGCAAACCTTATAATTTTGGAGACCTGCACCTTAGATGTTATATTGGGAATGGATTGGTTATCCAAGCACAAGGTCTGTATTGGATTGTGGACGAAGGACTATCTCGATTGAGAGCCCGTGTGGGAGGAAAGTGGAATTTCAAGCCACTGCAGCTTAGAGATGGACAGTTGATGGTTAACAGTACCAAGGCAATCAGCATAGAGGATGTCGGTAGTGAGTGAGTACCCGATGTTTTCCCGAAGATCTACCCGGTATGCCGCAGACAGGACATAGAGTTTGTGATAGAACTTGTACTGCACAAAGACCGATAGCAAAGAGACCCTATCGGATGTCTACCGAGGAGTTGGTAGAAATGAAGAAACAACTAGAGGAGTTAATGGAGAAAGGATTTATCAGACCGAGTTCATCGTGGGGAGCACCGCTTTGTTTGTCAAGAAGAAGGACGGGAGTTTCAGGATGTGCATTGATTACCGTGCACTCAATGAAGTCACCGTGAAAAATAAGTATCCGCTACCCAGGATTGATGATTTGTTTGATCGATTAAGAGGAGCCGGAGTTTTCCCAAGATTGATCCGAGATCGGGATACCATCGCTTGAAGATCCGATCGTAAGATATTCAAGATCGCATTCTCGCCAAGATATGGACATTACGAGTTTACTGATTATGTCCTTTGGGCCGATTTAATGCGCCAAATTTATTTCATGAATATGATGAATAAGGTGTTCATGGAATATTTGGACAAGTTTGTCGTCGTGTTCATAGACGATATCCTAGTCTACTCCAAGACAGAGGATGAACATGCCGAACACTTAAGGCGAGTTTTGGAAAAGCCGAGGAACAAAGAACTTTTCGCCAAGTTCAGCAAGTGTGATTTTTGGAAGGACAAGGTGGAGTTTCTTGGACATGTGATGACCGCAGATGAGTCGCCAGAGATCCAAGCAAAGTAGAAGCTGTGTTACATTGGGAACAACCAAAGACGGTGACCCAGATTCGGAGTTTCCTTGGAATGGCAGGATATTACCGCTGCTTTCATTGAAGGCTTTTCGACAATTGCGAAGCCTCTTACGCAATTCTTGAAGAAGGAAAAGAAGTTTGCATGGACGCGGAGAATGTGAGGAAGGATTTCAGAGTCGAAGAAGCGATTGACATCAAGACCGGTGTTAGTTCTACCGGATGTTGCTCAAAGCTTCGATATTTATTGTGACGATCGCGCCAAGGACTAGGATGTGTGGCCGATGCGTAATGGAAAGGTCGCCGCTTATGCTTCAAGGCGCTTGAGGCCGCATGAGGAAAATTATCCGACACATGACCTAGAGTTAGGCCAGTAGTGCATGCTTTGAAGATATGGCGTCACTATCTGATTGGAAACAGATGTGAGGTATATACGGATCATAAGAGCCTTAAGTACATATTCACCTACCATATCCGAATATGAGGCAAAGGAGATGGCTAGAGTTGATCAAGGACTATAATGTTGGAATCCATTACCATCCTGGGAAGGCCAACGTAGTAGCCGACGCCTCGAGCCGGAAAAAGCCATACCGTGAGTACGTTGCTAACCACAATTCGATGAGTTATGTGAGGATTTTAGAAAATGAAGATTGAGGTAGTACCTAGCGGATTCTTGGCCGCATTAGAAGTAAAGCCTACCCTAGAGGATCGATCCGAAGGACAGAAGGATGATGACAAGATCCGTGAGGATTAAGTCCAAAATGGAGGAAGGCAAGGCAAAGGATTTCAAGCTAGACGAGCAAGGCACGTTATGGATGAAGGATCGCATTTGTGTGCCTAACAAAAAGGAGTTAAAGCAACTGATTCGAAGAAGCCCATGACTCTAAGTACTCGATTCATCCCGAAGCGCCAAGATGTATCAGGATCTCAAGGAGAGATTCGTGGCCGAGTATGAAACGTGAAGTTGCCGAGCATGTTGCATTGTGCGACGTATGCCGAGAGTCAAGGCAATGCATCGAGAGACCAGCAGGATTGCTACAGCTGAAAATACCTCGAGTGGAAGTGGGAGGAAATCGGAATGGATTTCATTACCGGTTTGTCAAGACTCAAGGAGGTTATGACTCCATATGGGTTATAGTGGATCGCTTGACTAAAGTAGCCCATTTTATCCCCGTGAAGACCACTTACTCGGGAGATAAATTAGCAGAGTTGTACATGATCAGGATCGTTTGTTTGCACGGAGGGCCAAAGAGGATTGTATCGGACAGAGGTACCCAATTTACCTCAAGGTTTTGGAATAAGTTGCATGAAGCCATGGGAACCCGTTTAAACTTCAAGATACCTTATCATCCATGCACGGATGGGCAGACCGAAAGAGTCAACCAGATTCTGGAGGATATGTTGAGAGCTTGTGCATTGGCTTATGCTACCTCTTGGGATAAGAGTTTGCCGTATGCCGAGTTTAGTTACAACAATAGTTATCAGGCTAGTTTACAGATGTCACCTTTTGAGGCACTGTATGGTCGACCCTGTCGGACACCATTGAATTGGAATGAGACCGGCGAGCGCCGTGTCTTTGGGCCTGATATTCTTCAAGAGGCTGAAGAGCAGATCGCTATGATTAGGGAAAGGTTGAAGATAGCCCAATCTCGACAAAAGAGTTATGCTGACAATCGTCGCCGGGATTTGAGTTTTGAACCAGAAGATTTTGTTTACCTCAGAGTTACGCCTCTCAGGGGAGTTAAGAGGTTCCATGCCAAAGGGAAACTTGCACCCCGTTATGTTGGACCATTTAAGATTTTGAGCCGCAGAGGCGAAGTTGCTTATCAGCTGGAGTTGCCACAGTCGTTGGCAGGAGTACATGATGTATTCCATGTGTCCCAGTTAAAGAAGTGTCTCCGAGTTCCTGAGGAACAGACACCGCTAGAGTCAATTGAGTTGCAAGAGGATTTGACTTATAAGGAACATCCTGTGAGGATTCTAGACACAATGGATCGAGAAACTAGAAACAAGTCAACCCGTTTCTGTAGAGTTCAGTGGAGCAACCATGAAGAAAGTGAAGCGACTTGGGAGCGCGAGGAGGATTTGAAGAAAGAATTTCCAAACCTATTCCTTTAGTAAGCCCTGAATCTCGGGGACGAGATTCTATTAAGGGGGGGAGGTTTGTAACATCCCAAAATTTTGCTTTTCTTAAATTCATGTGTGATTTGGCACTTTGGTGAATTTTTGGAATTTTCTGGAATTTATTTGGATTTATTTGGAATTTATTTGAATTTATTCCATTTTGAAATAATTAAAGAATTTAAATTTGCAAATAAATTTTTGTTGGAAATATTTTATTTGAGTCCAAAATGATCCAAAATATTTTCCAGAATTTTTCTGGAATTTTTCTGAGTCTTTTGCTATTTTTAAATGAATTAAATGAATTACTGGGAATTATTTTAAATATTAAATCGCTGGAAATCCAACTCGGGTCAAGCATCGTTTCATCCGACCGAAGTCGGAACCCGAGTCCGACTAACCCGACCGAGCCGCTTGACTCGACCGAACCCACTCCTAAACCTAATCAATCCCAACCGTTGGATCAAGATCCAACGGCCGAGATCCGCCTGCACGGTTCGAGCCAGAATCGCCGGATCCGATCGCGCCTGCGGCGATCGTGGCCGCTGATCGCGCCACGTGGACGGCCACGATTTCGCCGTCTTCGCCGAAGTCCGAGCCGGACTTCGCCGCCGCCGCCGTAGCGAACTAGGTTTCCGTCTAGGCACGGACGCCGAGGCTATTTAAAGCGTGAGACGCCCCCGAGGTTGCCCTCATCCTTGCGCACCGTTCCTCGAGCCATCTCGCCGAGCCGCCACCGTTGAGCCGCAATCGCCGCCGGAGTTGTCTCTTCCTCCGCCGCGTTTGCGCCGGTTTCGCCGACGTCCGTCGTCTTCCGCCGAAGGAGCCCAGATCCGGAGTCCTCGCGACGAGACGCACCGAAGGAGGCTTCATCTCGCCGAGCACGCCCCAAACGCCGCCGGGCTCGCTGCCGCCCCTCCGTCTCCGGCCAAGCCGCCGTGAAGCCATCGCCGTCCGCGAGCTCGGAGGACCGTCAGATCCAGATCGGACGGTTGAGGTGAGTTCACGTGTTCCAAACCCGATTAGATCCGGACCGTTGGATCAAGATCCAACGGTTCACAATTGCCACGCGGCCGTAGCAAAGGCGAATATAGATTAGATCTCGACCGTCCGATCTAGATCGAACGCCCACGAGCATCGAGTAGTTTCAACGTGTTAACCCTGGATCTAATCCACGCCGCTGATTTTCAAATCAACGGTCGCCGTGATTGCGCCACGCGATGTCGGGAAGTTGGACCGACGCGGTCGGGGCCCACGCTGGCAGCGTGTAGGACGCCGACACGCTGGGCCCCGCGTGTCGAGGGCCCACATGTCGCTGGCTAACCCAGCCAGCGCCGACGTCACCCATGACGTCACAATGGGTCCCACTGTCAAGACCGCGTGGCCGAGCCCGACGCCGGGCCGATGACGCTACCCGAGAGGGCCCACATGTCTCCGACACGAGAGTCGTGGACCGAGTCCACTGTGAGACCCAAGCCGAGCGTGGACCGAGCCCATGGATCGGCCGACGCCGCAGGCCAATCGAGAGGCTGCCACGTGTCCATGCCGACAATAATTAATTTCCAAAAAGAAAATGATTTATTAATTCGAAATATTGATTCAAATTTAGATTCAAACTTCAAACGCTTATAACTTTTGGCGTTTCAACTCCGATTTGAGCGATTCAAATTTCTAAATTTGTATAAAATTGAGATCTACCTAAATATGAATTTTATTTAATTTTTGGACTAAAGTTTTTCTCTGTAAAATTATTTAATTGATTATTTAAACTTTAAATAATCATAACTTTTATGCTTTTAACTCCAAATTTGACGATTCCAGCTTTCTAAAAATCCAGAAAATTATGTTCTCTTTGTTTATGGATTTTATTTGGAGTTTTGGGATCTTTTGCATAGTGTTCATTTGTGTATTTGCTATTTGCACGCTTTACGAGTAGACGTTGAAGTGCCTAAGGATTCAAGGAGAAGTATTGACTCAGGATCCAACTCAAGACCAAGAGCAAGTGCTTTTTGAAGGCAAGTTGTGCTTTGACCATATTGATCCTATTTGAAATCTATTTTGATTTAAACTATTGCATGCTAGTTCAATTAGAAAGATACTTTGGTTTAAACACGGGGTTAGTTAAATACCAATTTGCTATATGACACCTTGATTACTTAAGTATGTGCCATGATCCCTTGTCACCCTAGTTGTGGTTTACTAGTTGGACATTATTAAATTACCAACATGGGTTTAGATCGTTGTAGTATACTGCTTAGACCTGCTACGTGCTCATGACATGATTTTGGATAATCAAATGCTAATATGGACTTAATGATATATTGAACCTATTTTGGAAAAGTATCATGTGATGTTGATGGCACGTGGTGCATGGTAATCAAGCGGGTTTGATAAACGATTTCGACCAGGGGCATGTGGCAAGAGTAATCAGGTGGGCCGGTGTGGCATTGGGAGTGTTGATTTGGTTTTTCGTAGTCTTGCCTGGTCACTCTAAGGACTTAACCTTGCAAGCCTTTGAACTGGGTCATACTTGCAACCACATGGCCGGAATGGGACGGCCCTAGTTGACTAAGTCGCTAAGGACTCACTTGTGGAGCCTCAGGTGTCGATTACACCGCTTGTGTGATTGTACGGGGAGCGTATCGTGGTCGTGGGCCAGGTACCCATCTAACGGTGTGTTGGTCCCATACTTCGCCTTGGCTAAGGGAAGGGATGGTGTAGAGCACGCACTGAGAGGACCACCTGTGTTGTTTGAGGCTTCCAAAGGCTTTGTTATGATCGCTCATTCGCATACTCTTGTATGGCGATTCACTACCGACGTGGTGAGTGGATTGTATCTTGTGGGTAAAGTGCATAACCTCTGCAGAGTGTAGAATCTATTTGAATAGCCGAGTCCACAGATCGACAATGCTCGGAATTACAGTCAAGGGTTAGATTTTCCGAAATAACTTGGATTTGAAAAGTTGGGTTGGTTTAACAAGGAAGATGATGGAAATATGGTTTAGGATGGGGAAAAATGTTATTTAAACTTCTTGAAAAGTTATTTATGCTTTACTTATTTCTACCGCTTTGAATCTACTTATATTACTTGTCAAATGTTGTTTACACGCAAATATACCTTAAGCTATTCCTTTGTACCAAGCCATGCATATAGTATATTAGCTTGCATTCTCAGGCATGACTTGCCGAGTACCAAGTACTCACCCTTGCCTCAACACAATACCAGTTGAAGAGGAGATTACGCCAAAGATTGGAGGAGGAACTCCAAGAGGACCCGACTACTTAGGGATGCGAGCCCAGTCAGTTGCCTGTAGTATACTGGATGGCGCCACGAAGTTTATTTGATTTTCCGCTGCTATTATTTTTCTCTGAATAAGTTTCGCCTCACGAGGCATACATTTTGTAACTCGGCCATAAGGTCGAGTAACCCTTTGATTATTCAAATAAATTACTTTGATAATATCGATTGGTATGATTGTGATATTTACCGATGTTAAGACTGTGTGCACTAGCGCGTTCCTGGACTAGTGCTGAATACACAGAGGGTCCGGATTTGCAAATTCGGGGTCCCGACAATAATCCCATATTTAGGCTTACCATGTTTAGACCATTACCATGTAATGCTGCATGTAATCTCCTTTTTAAGCAATGGAATTACAGCGCCCCAAGTGTGGCGAATTCCCAAAGTCCCTCTTCCTTTCTCAGGATCCTAATGCTAGGAAAGCACAACAGCTGTACAAGCAATCGCAAGTCGTAACAAAGCACAACAGCTGTACAAGCAATCGCAAGTCGTAACATATCAAGAACAAGTGCTTGCTACTATGCCATTCCTTGCAATGGCAGCTTTAGTTTGTAAGATCAGAAGCATAGCGAGCCGTCGTCGCCGAAGCTCCACAGCCCCATCGCCCCCTGTTCTTCCGCTCCAGCGCCACCATTGTCGCCATGCGAGAACAAGCTCTCCTGCTGCCACACGTCTGCGCTGCCGTTGAAGTAGGAGGTCAGCTCGCCGTATAAGTCGTACGGGTCGAACACCCCCGGGTCGTCGGCCCTCTTGGAGGCCAGCTCGCCGTAGAAGTCGTACGGGTCGAACACCCCCGCGTCGTCGGCCCTCTGGCAGGTCAGCTCGCCGTAGAAGTCGAACACCTCCGGGTCGGCGGCCCTCTTGGAGGACGAGGCGGGCGGTGCAGCTTCAACGGCCTCGATACTCCGCGGCTTCTTCGCGCTGCCGGGCTGGTCGAGAACAGCCGGCGCCGCTGCGCCATCGTTGAATGCGGACGCGGCGGACACGGTCGCCGTGGCGTAGTCCTTGGTGAACGGCGAGTACGTGCCTACGTTGGCACTGTCGTCGGTGTTGGCGACGCGCTTCTTGCGGTGGATGGATGGCGACAACGACGGGAAGTTGAGCTTGGCCTTGCCGCCGCGGAGGCGGAGTGCGGCCTCGTCGTAGGCGCGAGCGGCGGACTCGGCGGTGGGGAAGGTGCCCAGCCAGACGCGCACGCCGCGCACGGGGTCACGGATCTCCGCCACCCACTTTCCCCACGGCCGCTGCCGCACTCCACGGAACTGCCTCGTACCCCTGCCGTGCGGCAGGCTCGCCGCCGGCCTCGAGGCCTTCCTGGCTTGGCGCTCTGCGAGCCAAGAACACAACAACCTCAGCCCATTCCAATCCATGCTAAAAAATGGTATCTTTGCCCTGCTCTGCAACTGCAACCTTGTGAGAGACCGCCTCACCTCGGGGAAACAGGGGAGCGAGCAGCTTGCCGCCGAATGGCAACAGGCCCTCCTCGGAGTCGCAGTCAAACTCCTCGAACGCGGCCTCGAAGTCGTCGTCGTCGGCCTTGAGGCCACTACGCGGCCGCTTGTTCTTGGACGGCAAGGGGTGGCTCGCCGCCACGCCCCGGCCGGACTTCGCCGCCAGTATGATCGCACCACCACACATGTTGATCTCTCTCTCTCTCTCTCTCTCTCTCTCTCTCTCTCTCTCTCTCTCTCTAGCCTTTGAGTGGTGTGGAGAGATTCTTTCGGGTTGGTTGGAGTGCGAGTGTTCGGAGGGGCCGATGGGGTTTATATAAGATTTGTTTTACGCGTTACTTTGGCGGGAACAAGTTTACAAATTTTATTTTCGGACCACAATTTAGACGATCGAAATCTAAAATTTTAGCGAGATTTTAAATTTTTTTTTTGAAATTCAGACAAAATTCAAAACTAAATTTCAAATCCGGTATTTTGGAGGCCGACGGAATTGAAATTTCGACAAATTTGACTGAAATTTCGATCATTTTCAACTCCTGTAAAATGGTCTCCTGATGCTAGAAAAAATATGAAAAAAACATGCAAGCATTTATCTATATTTCTTTTTATCTTTTTTAATGCGAAATACTAAGTATTTGCACGTAAAAACACTAAATTTATAAATTTTAGCAATATTTTGACTGATTTTCGGAGTGTCGGTTGTTAGGGAGTGAGAGGGAGTGTCACCAGTTAATGGGTGAGAGGGAGATATTTAGGTTGGAATTTAGTTAATTAGGTTATTTAGGTTTGGATTTAGGGTTTAGGTAATGATTTATGGTTAGCACTACTAACTTAGGGTTAGGGTTTATGGTTAGTACTACTACTAACTTACGATTTATGGTTAGTGCTACTAACTTAGGGTCGATTATAGTTAGGTTCAAGTAGTTGAAAATTAATCCACGGTTAAACCACTTATCTAAAAATAGAAAAACTACATCATTTCAATCGAGCAGTTCAAGCTACATGTAGACCTTTTCTGAAAGTATAAAGCTAAAATGCCTGAGGGGTACAATCCGATGAATAAAACACTAATTTCAAACAAAGAATTCTATATGAAATCCTTGAGAATCGTAATATTTTCTCTAAAATTCATACGAAATTAAGTTCCACACTAGGTTAATATGAATTGTAGTTAACATGTTTGCATAGTTTAAGTTAAGGTTTATGGTTAGGTTCAAGTTACGATTTAGGGTTACATAATTTTTATATGTAATTTTTTTTTTGCTAAATTTTTACATGTATTCCTCATAAAAAGCATTACAATTCTTCACAAAAAAAAAATGATGCTAAAACCAATCCTACAAACATGAAAACCATTCAAATTTGTGAACATCTTGGTCAAAAAAATCCGAATCTCGGCCTTGGCCGAATGCCAAAATTTCAAATGAGAGTTCCGAAATCTCGGTGAGATTTTGAACCTTGGGCGGGAAACGCTTATGTTTTTCCTTCCGAAAAAATGATTTATCTACGAGAAGTGTTTCTATATTTTTCTTTTAAAAGGTTGCATAAATATTAAAATATAAATGAAGGGTAGATGATGATTACTTATCTCTTCACTTGCTTCAATATTTGTACAACTTGTATTAAAGAGGGCAAGCATAGAAGCACTACTCTTTACCTATGGTTTGGAAGGCAAGTAATTTCTTTTTTTTTTCTAACACTAGAGGCAAGTAATTTCTTGCAACATGTTACACTTCATGCGCATGGTACTCACATATCATCCTTTATCTTTAGATTCATTTTGGGTTCTGTAAGGATGAGGATGTCAATTAGAGCGAAGTGAATAGGCGTTTTAAAATTTCTTTTACCACACGCTCTATTTAACATTTATGTCAAAACCTAAAAGACAATCGCGAAAGCTTAAACTAAGGTTTTAACAAATAAGGCCTAAATCAACTAGGCTCACTAAGTGCACTAACTATCTATGTCTCTAACAATAATTTGCAATCCTAAAGATAATCAAACAATCAACAATTTAATTCTATGAATGTAAATTGCTTGAATATAAATGAGCAAAAGAAATCAAACCACAAAGAGATGTGATACTTTTTTTATGTGTTATTCGGAGACTTGCCAGTCTCCTCTAGTCCACATTGAGGTTAGCCCAAACACATTGGACCTGCTCCACAAATTGTGCACCCACCTCAAATCCACTAGTGGTATCTCTTTCCCCCTCGGGTAGGTAAGCTCCAACCTTCACAACTTTGCTAGGCTTTCTCACAATCTTCTTGAGAAGGTCACCATGCACAACGCCTCCCATGCCATCTAGGTGTCGGCAAACACCAAGAGTAATAGGTTAAGCCACCTAGTTTGAACCTCACTAAGTGCAACACATGTACAATAGTGATCACCGAGTGCAACACATAAACAAGGCTTTCCTCCAAGTGCAACACATGCACAAGGAGCTCTCAATCCACTTCTAATTTGCAATACATGCAAATTAGGCTCACTCTTAGCTTAAAAACCAAATAGGAGAGAGCAATACATGCACACAACTCTCACACAAAGCCAACCACCCTGCCATCCCACCCCAAGCATCCTTTTATAGCCCACAAGCCAAAACTAGTCGTTGAGGGGACAAAACAAGGAAAAATCAGCAAAGTCGGCACTACCAGCATGCAAAGCCTGGTAGGGTTAGCCTCGACCCAATGGTCGAATTCGAGCCAGGTAGTAGCCGTACGTTGGCTATAGCATCCCCAGCATTACCGACGTGCACCTAGCGATACTACCAACTTCTGGCAATGCTGAGTTCAAACCACAGTAGTGCCGATCCCACCAAAAACACAGAAAACATCTCTCTGTAAAAATGCTACGGCTACTAGACGCCGGTACTGCTGATCTTCAGTTGTACCTCTCTCAAACCTCCAGTAGTACTAGCCAAGAAATTTTCTCAAAAACAGCTGTTCTGAAAAAGCTAATGCTCAAATACGGCGGTACTACCGCCCTCCGGGCAATATCGACATTACCACAGAGGTAGTGCCGGCCTCACTCTGAGTTCAAACCACAGTAGTGCCGATCCCACCAAAAACACAGAAAACATCTCTCTGTAAAAATGCTACGGCTACTAGACGCCGGTACTACTGATCTTCAGTTGTACCTCTCTCAAACCTCCGGTAGTACTAGACAAGAAATTTTCTCAAAAACAGCTGTTCTGAAAAAAGCTAATGCTCAAATACGGCGGTACTGCCGCCCTCCGGGCAATATCGACATTACCACAGAGGTAGTGCCGGCCTCACTAAATTTTTCAAGAAACATATTCTTTTGAAAATAACTATCACTCCAACAGGGCGATAGTACCAACCAAGTGGTAGTACCAACTCCCATAAGTGGTACTACCAGCATTTAGCCTGCGACAGTGCCGACCCTAGCTCAAAATCATGATTTCACACAGAAATCATTTCTTTTCAAATCAAGAACCAATTAAGATGACTTCTTTGAGCCATATTGTGATCAACACATGATCACACCAATTTGCAAATTCTCATCATATGCTCCAAAGAATATGCATTAAGCTTCAACTTATTTGCAAAATGTATTTGCAAATAACAAGCCAATAGTCTACAAGGTTGCAAAACACATTTGCAAACACCAACACATGCTCCAAGACCAATCTTATAAACTTTCAGCTTATTTGCAAAACATATTTGCAAATAACATATCCAAGCTCATAAAAGCAACCAAGATCAAATCTTGAGTCATGTGATGATCAAGACATGATCAACTCAATTTGCAAATCACATTTGCAAATCCTCACATGCTCAAAAGCAAATGCATGAGATCCAACTATTTGCAACATATGCAAATATTTACTCAATGCAAAGATACAACCATTGAATACAAATGCATGAGCTTTCTCCATTTGCAACACATGCAAATATTTAGTTCCATGGAAAGAATCAAATCAATATTCAACCATTAAAACACATGCTTAGCCATGTGATGATCAACACATGATCTCTAGATTCCTCTTATTTGCAACTGTGACACCACGGAGTGTCGAAACCTTATATAATGTGATTGTTGAGGTCAAAAACATTATGAAGTGTGAAATTAAGGTTAAAACCATATGGTATGAGGTTTATTTGCGTTTTCGGGCCGTTTCCGGGGATTTGGGCCTTTCCGGGGGAGTTTGGACCTAAGAGAAGGGGTCGTGGGCTTTGGTGGGATGGAGTTTGAGTCCAATTGGGAGTAGGAGTCCTGGTTGGGGGCCTCCCCCAGCCCCTATTGCACCCCCACCCTGCTGGTTGCGCCCCCCCTCCATGCCCTAGCCGCCACCCCCACTTCCCTCCTCTCCCTTGCTTGCGCCACCCCTCCCCATTGCTCCCCATTGCACCACCACCTATCCACCTCCCTTGCTGCCCCTAGGGGGGTTCTCCACCTCAACACCTCTAAGATCTATCCGTTGGAGCGCTCCGCGACGAGGAGATCCGGCGGAATTGGAGCAAGGAAGGAGATCGCGCGAACCGGGAGGAGATCTATTGGTTTTTCGTTCGTCGGGCGAAGGTATGGCCATGGGAATCCTTGGGGTTGGTCTAGGATCTGTTCTAAGGGTGATTATCATGTTTTTAGATCAATTGGTGGTGCTGGAATTGAGTAGATTAGATGAAATCTAGAAATTGACACGTTCTCTGTTTCGGGCAGCATGAGGAGTCGACATAATGTTTGGGTTTTCACCAATTTAGAGTCAGAATTTGGTCGGCTGCCTGTTGAAGAAGTTGTAGGTAATTTCAATACCTTTCAGTGGGTATAAAGAACGTCCAATTCCGCCCAGCCGTTTGAATGTTATGCTCGTTTTACCGAACGTATTAAAATCTGTGACGTGATTGGAACAGATCACGGTATTCTGTAGATTAAACCACTTTAGAGTCCGAATCAGTCTTTCCGTATACTTAGAAAAAGTTAGGAAATTTCCTAAGCTACGCGAGGATGTACTCATTTAATTGATTCGGAGTCTTAGAACCCGAGTTATGCCTTTTGGAAGGCTGCTGTCCCGACGGGACAAAACCTCTGTTTTTGGGTTTAGCGAGTAGTTTGCGATGTCGGGGTAGAAAAGGGTTTGCTTAATGTTTTGTGGACATGATTGTGAGTGTGTGGTCCCTATGTGCAGGTGGTGTGACCCCGGGAGTGCCCTCTACGTCTCGCCAATCCGTCGCCGTGGTTGAGGCAAGTGTATTGGAATGGGTAGCGAGTTGATGTGTGCTTGATTGGTTGAGATTAAAATTGAATACATGATATGTTCACATGCCATGCCTTAATGATTGCCAATGATATGATGAATATGTCTATTATGTTATGATGCCATGTGTTAATGTACAAAGTTATTTATGATGTTGGCATATTTGCATACATGGCATGAAACATGGCCCGGGCGGTGAGAAAGTCATAACTAGTCCGGGGAAGGTCGGTGAGAAAGTTATGACTATTCTGGAGAGCCAATGAGTAAGTCCTACATCGTGATTCCATTCACCGCGGTGTATGGAAGCGAGGAGTAGGCACCCTGCATCTTCGGGATGGAAGGGGGGAGAGGGTGCACATCGACGGGTGTGTACTCAACCATACCGGTATGAGTTTCCAGGAGATATGTGCATGGCATTGCATTATATGAGGATGTTATATGATGATGATATATGATGATGTCAATGATATGCTTACGCTATGAATATGAGATGTGTATGATGTCGTATGTGAAAAGTGGTGATGAAGGTATTAGAATGTATTTTCTTGTTTCATTGCAATATACTTGCTGAGTGATGAACTCACACTTGTGTTTATGTTGTTTTTCTTAGGTACCATGAAACCGGCATGCGGGAAAGGGAGCTAGTCACACATCATCACTTAGCATCACACATATAAACAATGACATGTTCCTTCCATTAAATTGTGATGGTTAATTTGTGTGCTTGGTTTCCTCATTTACTTCGTTTGGCTCATGAGATGGTTGGAATCTTTATTCTAGTCTTATACTGCTACTAGAACCTTTATTATTGATGATTTAGATGTCATTCTTTATACTATACCCTGTGATCATATTGTTGTTGCTTCAATTCTTGGAAAAAACAAAGGAGATGCTGCCGAAATTTTCGGTTTTAGCATTTACTCCTTTGCTGTAATTTACCTTAGTTTATGGTATTTAGATGTTGTTTAGCCTATGTTTGGTAGCATTCGGGCATATTAAATGCCGGGGTGTTATAGCAACACATGATTAGCCAAGCAGAACACATTGGTAAATTCTGGTCACATGATAAGACTACAAATGCATAAGCTTCCTCTTATTTGTAACACATGCAAGTGCTTAGCTCCATGCAAAAACCAACTTAAGAGAGTGAGATAGAGTGAACCGGATTGAGTCCACCGACACATGATGAAGCTCATGCTAAATGACTCAACTCCTCTTAATAGTACGGCAACATAACTAGCAACCCGGTCTCCCATCCCAACACTGAGACCGGTAAAAGACTAGGAACACATCCTTAGCCCTAGCTAGTTATACCTTTGCATCTAGCACATCCACTTGGAGCTTTTATGATTATCATCTTGTCTTCAAGTGGGGACCTCGTCTCGTTCATCAACACATTATAAACTCCCTTTGCTCTTTTTTTCGGCATCTCCTCTTGTCACTCATCAACACATGATGACGTTCTTTTCTCCTGATTCTCGACTTGATGACTATCAACACATGATACCATCCAAATCTTTAATTGTGACATTACGGAATGTGACAATATAGAATACGGCTTTCGGTACGACTTTATAGTGTGTTTTTGGGTGGTTTCTGGGTGTTTGAGCCTTTCCGGGGGACTTTGGGCCTTGGGGTTGAGTTGGGCCTCCGGTGGAAGGGTTTGGGCCCAAGGGGGGGACTTTTGGGCAGCCAACCCTAGCCCTCACCCCTTGGTGTGCCCCACCCCTCTTCCCTCAAACCCTAGCCGCCACCCTCTGTCTCCCCCACTCCATGCCATGCGCCCCTCCTTCCTCTTCCTCCCCACCACCTCTAGCCGGCCCTAGGCGAGCCCCACCCCCACCCCTTGCTGCCACACTCTTCCACGCCAGTGCCCTCGCCATTGGGGAGATCCACGATGAGAGGATCCAGCGGGAATTGGAGTGTGGAGGAAGATCGGGCGATCGGGAGGCATGTTCGTCGGTTCTTCGTTCGTCGGGCTAAGGTATGGGGATGAGAAACCTTTGGTGTGGATTAGGTGCGGTGTTAATGGAGGATTTCATGCTATTAGATCAAAAGGTTGTGCTACCATTGGTTAGATTTGATGAAATCTAGAGTTTGCAAGGTGTTCTGTTTCGGGCAGATTGGGCGTCCGACCTAGGGCTTAAGATTTTGCAATTTTAGAAGCGTTTTCTGGTCATCCGTATGTTGATAAAGTTGTATATAATTTCAATACCTTTCAGTGGACACCAAGAACGTCCAATTCCGCCCAGGCGTTTGAAAGTTATGATCGTTTTACCAAACGTGTTCAAATCTGTGACGTGATTGGGAAAGATCGGGTTGATCTGTAGATTAGGCAATTTTAGAGGCCGAATCAGCTTTTCTCAATACTTAGAGAAAGCTAGGAAATTTCCTAAGCTTAGCGATCATGTACTCGTTTACTTAATTGGGAGAACTAGAACTCAAGTTATGCTAGTTTGAAGCCTGCTGTCCCGGGGGGGACAGATTCTCTGTTTTCGGCTTTGGGAGTAGTTTGCGAAGTCGGGGTAGATGAGCGATTGTGTACTATTTTGTGGGCACGGTTTGAGTGTGTGGTATCTATGTGTAGGTGGTGTGACCCCGGGAGTTCCCTCATCCTCTCGCTAATCTGTCGCCCGCGGATAAGGCAAGTGTATTGGAATGGTGAATGTGTTGTATGTTTGCTAGTCCTGATTAAGTGCAAATTGTTTACATAATGTGCTATTTTGCCATGATTAGTGTTTGCCCATGATGTGATGAAAATGGTACATTATGATGCTATGCAATGATTAGTTGTTTATGTTTATGGCATATGTTGCATACATGGCATGAAAACTGGCCCAGTCGGTGAGAAAGTCATAACTAGTCCGGTAAGGTCGGTGAGAAAGTTATGACTAATCCAGAGCGCCATTGAGTAAGTCCTACCTCGTGATTCCATCCATGGTTGTGAATGGAAGCGAGGAGTAGGCACCTTCCATCTACGGGATAGAAGGGGAAAGAGGGTTCACGCCGACGGGTGTGCACTCGGCAATACCGGTATGTGCTTCAAGGAGACATGTGCATTGCATTGCATTATATGATGATGTTATATGATGATGTTATATGATGAGGTCAATGAGATGCATACAATGTGAATATGAGATGATTATGATGTTGAATATGAAAAGTAGTGATGAAGGTATTGGAATGTGTTTTCTTGTTACATTGCAATACACTTTGCTGAGTGATGCACTCACGCTTGTTTTTTATGTTGTTTTTAGGTACCATGAAATGGGCATGCGGGAAAGGGGCTTAGTGGCACATCTTCACAAAGTTTCACTCATTAAGACATACACAATTTTGCCATTCGTAGTTGTGATTATAAGTTAATGCGTTGAGAACTTGGAGTATGCCTTATTTGTGTGCTTGGTCATATTATTTACTTTGTTTTAGATCATGGAGTGGTTAAATTCATTATGCTAGACTTAAATAGTTGCTACGTCACCTGTTATTGCTGCTTTAGATGCTTCCTATTATGATATATCTTGTGATGTTATTGTTGATGCTCCGTACCATGGAAAAACAAAGGAGATGCTGCCGAAATTTTCGGTTTTTGTATTTACTCCCTTGCTGTAATTTACCTTTAGATGTGGTATTTAGATGTTGTTTAGTCTATGTTTGGTGACATCCAGGGCATACTAGATGCCGAGGTGTTACAGTTGGTATCAGAGCGGGCTTTAGGTTCTTGGAACATGTATTTCTAGGGTCATACCTTAGGAATCAACTAAAATGTGATGTGGGATAACTTAGAAACATGGTTTAGGTTATAACTAAAATTTTGCCTTAGGATAGCAACATTAAAACTTGTGTAAGTGGAATAACTAATTTAAAAAAATTTGACACACATGGATGCAAAGTAGGAAAGGGTATGGGTATCGTTGCTTTCCGCTTAAATATTGTATCTAAGCTTTGATGTTGAATGCTACTTTTGATGATGTATAATGCTATATTTATCATAGATTTGATTGAGTTGCTATATTTGTGAAAAAGTGTGGTTGTGGTGCCGAAGGGTTTCGGTCACCTCTTTTTGTTCATAGTAAGGGTGTGGTTTGACGGTGTGGCCGGTTAACGCCATCACCGAAGAATTATTAACCCCTGTAGGAGAAGAGTGCTTACCCTTTCTGTCGTAGATCGGGTAGTTGACTGGAGTCAAATAGAAGAGATTGGTGGTGGAATCCTTTTGGATTTCTTTTACCGTTCTAACGATCGGTTTGGGTTGGTTTCTATGATTTTTAGTGATTCGAAATCAAGGAAAGGTGCTTGGTGTTGAGTTTTCGCTGATGGTATTTCGGCGTTTTTTTTTTGGTTTTGCCTTCTTTGGTTGAAGACAAAGAAGAAGAGTTTAGTGCTATGCCTATTTCGGATTGCCATTTCAGTTTTGGCGTCCGGTTTTGTTGATTGCTTTACGGAGAAAGCTCTCGATTTATTCTTGTGTTTGTCTTTCTCCGGGATTAGCAGAGTTTGTGGTGTTGTGCCAGACCTGGTGGTCAGGGCTGAAGTATGTGTCTTTGTAAGAGTAAGGGGGATGTTTGATCTCATCATTTGACTTGGTTGGGAGATCATCCTTGAAAACCCGTTTGTTTCGTGGAAGTTTGGAGTTTGGTGTTAAGGCTTTATCTGAAAAGGATTTGGTTGATCGTTTCGTTTTCCCTCTTGCATCCGTCTTCTTTCGTGGAAGTTGTTGATCTCGAGTTTTGTGGAGTAGCTGCATGTCAGCATTTGGGAATTTAAAGACTTGACTTTTCTTGTGTTTTATGGTTGAGTTTTCTGGAAAGAAAGGTGTTTTTGGGTGTTCTTTTCTTGAAAAACTGTGGTTTTCTTAAGAGTGGAGTGCGTGACCCACGTAGATGTTCAAGAAGTTAAGTGTATGTCGAGGAGTTAGAGTTTTCAAATAATGTGGGTTATTGATTCTGTTAAAGTGATTGTGTTGGTTGTTTAAAGACAACCTAAACTATTGTGTTGATAGAGATGATGAATCGAGATGATAGGTGACCCAAAGTGAAAGTTGATTAGTGTTTTATGCAGAGTGTTGTGAGTTATGGGGTTATCGGAGGTTAGAGATTAGTAAGTGTTGATTGCGGTTGAGAAGGTCTAGAATTTTTTCTGGGTGATAAATTAGTATAGTGAGGTTATGGTGTAAAGACTTGAGGATTGTTGGGTTTGTTGTTTAGGGGTCGAGGAAGTGGTGAATCGGCAAAATGACTTAATTGATGGGTAATCAAGGAATAGGGATGTGGAATGATTTGTAGGAAAGGTTGAAATTGTCCTTGACAGATGTATGTCTAGGATCCGTAGTTATGAAAGATGTCTAATGGAGATTGTATTGAGTGGTTAGAATTATTCATTGGTTGAATGAACTAGGGATATTGAGTAAGTACCTTATGGTTTGTGCGAGAGGCATTTGTTGTTTATGCCAAAATAAGTGATGAAGAGATGTGTTTTTAGCTTGGGATAAACAGTTGTATGAATGATGAGTCATAGTGGTTGGTAGACCAAAAGAAGAAGTTGACGTGAGTCTTATGTTGAGGTAACTAGTAAGTTTGTTGTGCCGAAGTTGTGAGAATGTGGTTCTCCTTGTTGATGGTTATAAGATTGAAGTGGATAGAGTTTGATGATCATATGACCAGTGGTGGGATTCGAGTCGAACCTTCTTTTAAAGGTTTACGGATTTAAATGAATGTATAAACTTTCTGGGAGTGCCTGCCCTTTTGTTAAGGCGTCTTGATTAGTGTGCAATAGATCTCCCCTGAGTAAGTGGCATCTTGTCAAGTTACGAATTTGACTTTGATGATTGGAAATATGGATGAAAGAGTAGTTTTGGAAGTAACCGGCTGATGGATTCCGGAATATTGTATGTTATTGAATCATGCCAATCTTTGGTTTGGCAAATTTGTTTAGCTTAGGCTATGAGTATGGATTTTCACCCAAAAGTTTTGAGTGGATCGCGCTCTTTCGCGTTCACATTGAATTACCTTTGGAATAAATGTTTAAAAGGAAGCTGATGGTCATAGGGGGTTGTGTTGGAAACTCTTGAGCTGAGCATTTAATTTGTAACTCTATTTGGCTAGAGTTGGAGTTATTTGGAAAATGTGTGTGGTGTTTGCAAGTACTTCAAAAGGTGGACTTTATGAATGTTTCATAAGTGATTTTGTTAGTGAAGTGTTCCCTTTTTTGGAAATGAGTTTCCCTTTCTCTTTGATAAAATTTGTGGCGGTTGTGTGTTTAGATGTTTGACTTTGGAGTCGATGTTCTTTTCCAAAATGTTGATTTTGGTTAGAATGAGAGGTTTTGCAAATTTAGCTTCCAATTGTTGGTGGGTTATGATATGATGTGGTGTTTTCCTGTTAACGGTGTTGCTGTCATAGTCTATATGAATTGTCGCCACCATCGATGTTATGTGTGTTTCAAACATGTGATACCGAGGAAGAAGTCTTTTGGTAAATGACTATTCGGTATTGTTGTTACATGATGAATGAATGGTGAAAAGGAAACATGACATAGTCTATGTATAATTAATCATAAATGAGCCGATGAGCCAGGTCGGTGAGAAAGTCATATATGGATATATGACTAATCCAGAGTGCTCTTGAAAAGTTTGCATTCATGTCATGAATCAAGATTTCCATTGCTTTCTAGCATGAAAAGAAAGAATGAATAATTTCTAGTAGTTTGGCTGTGGTGTAAGAGATTGAGTTTCCTTTACATTTTGGCTTAGGAAAATAAAATGAGTGTTCTTTGGATGTTGTCGAATTCTTTCCAAAGTGGTTGTTAGCGCATTGGATTCAAATTAATACATGTGGATAAATTGGGTTCAAGGGAATTGTACTTCTTTACATTGCTTGTTGGGGTTGAGAATAAGAAGGTTCATGGTTTATGGTTGAGTATGCTAAGGATGTATACTCTTGGGCTTGGTTGGTTGCGTGAAACGATTGTGAGGGCGACACCCTCTTGGGAAAAGCACCAATTGTGGTTTGGTAAGGTTCTACGGTCCTAGCTTGGGCTAGATGCTGGACATTAGTGGTATAAGGGTGGATTTTGATGGAGGTTGTTGATGTCGTGGTTCAAATTTTGTTGAGAGTATCGTTTGGTGGTGGCAAATGCTATAGAAATTGTGATATAAAATGTTCTATCGTGAACATTGTCTTGGCTAGTTGTCTCTGGGTGTGAGGTATGCCTGGGAGAAGATAGAATGAAAATATAATGTAGTTTGTGATTGGAAAGGAAAATTTTGCCACAAATGAGCAAATTCTTTCGAGGGCATTAGTTGATTAAGGTTTTTCTGTGAAAAAGATGAAATAATTGGAAAAGATGGGATTATGTGTAATTAATTCTTTGGGGGTTCAAGTTTGGAACCTTAGCTGACCGTTCAAATACTAATGGTGAAAATGGTTAAATGCTTGTAAAATTGATGTGTCTCACGATGATTGTGTCATCTTGCGCTTGATGAATCATGATAGAGTGGTAGAAAGAGGAGATTAGAGCTCCGTTGAGTTTAGAAGTTAGTACCCTCTTCTATTGAGTAGAATAATCGAGAAAAGGTATAGTGTGTATTAGTGCTAAAGGAAAGTCTAGTCTGAGTATGTCAGACTGTTTCATAAGATAGTGGTATGGTATGTTAGATTTGGAAGTGTGGCATATCCATTATTATAATTGAGTGCTTAAGTGAAGGTTTTGAGGTTGAATGCTAACAAAAGTCGTGTGAGAATCCTGGTTTGGGAAATTCTTTGGAATCCGGATTGCTACAGAATATTGTCCCTTGCAAATTTTAGTAGAAATTGAAGTGAATAAGGAGTCGTGAGAGGTTGCATTTAGTTGAGCTAAGTGAAGTCACTCTTGTGAGTCTTGTCAATAGTTGGATTTGGAGAGTTGGTTTATCGTTGCTTCTGTTTGATTCTTTGCATGGATGTTTTGAGTTTGCAAAGAAGTTGAGTCCCTTGTGGATATTGTTTGCGTAGTGGCGTGTCTTGGATTCGAGGTCGAATCCTGTTAAGGGGGAGAGAATGTGACATTACGGAATGTGACAATATAGAATACGGCTTTCGGTACGACTTTATAGCGTGTTTTTGGGCGGTTTCTGGGTGTTTGGGCCTTTTCGGGGGACTTTGGGCCTTGGGGGTTGAGTTGGGCCTCCGGTGGAAGGGTTTGGGCTTAAGGGGGGGACTTTTAGGCAGCCAACCCTAGCCCTCACCCCTTGGTGCGCCCCACCCCTCTTCCCTCAAACCCTAGCAACTACCCTCTCTCTCCCCCACTCCATGCCATGCGCCCCTCCTTCCTCTTCCTCCCCACCACCTCTAGCCGGCCCTAGGCGAGCCCCACCCCCACCCCTTGTTGCCACGCTCTTCCACGCCATTACCCTCGCCATTGGGGAGCTCCACGACGAGAGGATCCAGCGGGAATTGGCGCGTGGAGGAAGATCGGGCGATCGGGAGGCGTGTTCGTCAGTTCTTCGTTCGTCGGGCTAAGTTATGGGGATGGGAAACCTTTGGTGTGGATTAGGTGCGGTGTTAATGGAGGATTTCATGCTATTAGATCAAAAGGTTGTGCTGCCATTGGTTAGACTTGATGAAATCTAGAGTTTGCAAGGTGTTCTGTTTCGGGCAGATTGGACGTCTGACCTAGGGCTTAAGATTTCGCAATTTTAGAAGCATTTTCTGGTCATCCGTATGTTGAGAAAGTTGTATATAATTTCAATACCTTTCAGTGGACAACAAGAACGTCCAGTTCCGCCCAGCCGTTTGAAAGTTATGATCGTTTTACCGAACGTGTTCAAATCTGTGACGTGATTAGGACAGATCGGGTTGATCTGTAGATTAGGAAATTTTAGAGGCCGAATCAGCTTTTCCCAATACTTAGAGAAAGCTAGGAAATTTCCTAAGATTCGCGATGATGTACTCGTTTACTTAATTTGGAGAACTAGAACTCAAGTTATGCTAGTTTGAAGCCTGCTGTCATGGGGGGACAGATTCTCTGTTTTTTCGGCTTTGGGAGTAGTTTGCGAAGTCGGGGTAGATGAGCGATTGTGTACTGTTTTGTGGGCACGATTTGAGTGTGTGGTATCTATGTGCAGGTGGTGTGACCCCGGGAGTGCCCTCATCCTCTCGCTAATCCGTCGCCCGCGGTTATGGCAAGTGTATTGGAATGGTGAATGTGTTGTATGTTTGCTAGTCCTGATTTAGTGCAAATTGTTTACATAATGTGCTATCTTGCCATGATTAGTGTTTGCCCATGATGTGATGAAAATGGTACATTATGATGCTATGCAATGATTAGTTGTTTATGTTTATGGCATATGTTGCATACATGGCATGAAAACTGGCCCGGTCGGTGAGAAAGTCATAACTAGTCCGGTAAGATCGGTGTGAAAGTTATGACTAATCCGGAGCACCATTGAGTAAGTCCTACCTCGTGATTCCATCCACGGTTGTGAATGGAAGCGAGGAGTAGGCACCCTCCATCTACGGGATGGAAGGGGAAAGAGGGTGCACACCGATGGGTGTGCACTCGGCAATACCGGTATGTGCTTCAAGGAGACATGTCATTGCATTGCATTATATGTTGATGTTATATGATGAGGTCAATGAGATGCATACAATGTGAATATGAGATGATTATGATGTTGAATATGAAAAGTAGTGATGAAGGTATTGGAATGTGTTTTCTTGTTCCATTGCAATACACTTTGCTGAGTGATAAACTCACGCTTGTGTTTTATGTTGTTTTTAGGTACCATAAAATCGGCATGCGGGAAAGGGGCTTAGTGGCACATCTTCACAAAGTTTCACTCATTAAGACATACACAATTTTGCCATTCGTAGTTGTGATTATAAGTTAATGCGTTGAGAACTTGGAGTATGCCTTATTTGTGTGCTTGGTCATATTATTTACTTTGTTTTAGATCATGGAGTGGTTAAATTCATTATGCTAGACTTAAATAGTTGCTATGTCACCTATTATTGCTGCTTTAGATGCTTCCCATTATGATATATCTTGTGATATTATTGTTGATGCTCTGTACCATGAAAAAACAAAGGAGATGCTGCCGAAATTTTCGATTTTTGCATTTACTCTCTTGCTGTAATTTACCTTTAGATGTGGTATTTAGATGTTGTTTAGTCTATGTTTGGTGACATCCATGGCATACTAGATGCCGGGGTGTTACATTAACACCGTTAGACTCATCCTACTTCACAACTCATAGAAGAATGTTAATCCAACAAACACCATTGTCCCAATCATCAATGCATTTCATTAACATAATTGTAACATCCTAAAAAGAAAACAAAATGAAGAAATAAATTCAAAATTTAAGTTATGGTCTTATGTTGAATTTATATTTTTTGTGGTTTTCCTTTGAATTTTTTACTTAAGAAAAATATTTTATTTGACCTAGGAATGAGAACCTAACCTTAACATTCAAACCAAAATAAACATAAAATCTAGGAAAAATGTATTTAAATCTTGAATAACATATAGATCATCTTATCAAACTTTTAGAACGATTTGAAATCAATTGTTGCTCATGAAAAATCAAAAATAATATTAAATAATTTGGGCCTATTCCAATAACAGAATTTTATAAAAATAAATACAAATATTATTGCTCTAAAATTTTTATTTAAAAATTTGAACAACTTAGGGTTATAAAGTAAAAGTTCTAAAATTTGGTGTGATCATGTGTTGATCACTATTTGGCTCAAAGAATTGTTGTTGAGATTTTGGAGAAATGATTTTAGTTGGAAATTTGTTTTTTCTCTAGAAATCGGCACTACCGTACTGAAATTGCCGGTAGTACCGCTTGGCTGGTAGTACCACTGTATGGGCATCGGTACTACTGTCGAGCTGGTACTACTGCTATTTGGAGCGAGTCTTTTTTCGAAAAAGATTGTTTTGCGTTGTTTCTAATATCGGCACTACCGCTGTGTTTTTTTGTTACTACCGATGGTCGGCAGTACCTCGCTTTTAGTGCCAGTAGTCTTTTTCCAGTAGGGTGTTTTTTTTGGAATTTTTGCTGGCTGGCACTACCGCTCAGGAAGTTGGTACTGTTGAAGGTCGGCAGTACCGCAGATTGCACGTCGGTACTACCGAGAAAACAGCCATTATTCGACCGTTGGGTCGAAATCGGCACTACTAGGCCCAGAAGGTAGTAGTGCCGATTTGACTGAATTTTCCAGGATTGCCCTGAAATGGCTAGTTTTGGAGTGAGGGCTATAAAAGGACCCCTTGGGGGGCTTGTGCTGATGATGCTTTCATTGATGAGTTTATTTGGGTGTTCTTGGGAGTGAAGTGCATGTGTTGCACTCTCCAATTTGATTTTTGAGCTCAAAAGTGAGACTAGATTGCATGTGTTGCATCTAGAGTGGATTGAGAGCCTCATTGTGCATACGGTGCACTTGAGGAGAAGACTAGTGCATGTGTTGCACTTAGGTGGTCACCGGTAGTGCATGTGTTGTGTTAGGTGAAGCTCGAGCAAGAGGTGACCTATTACTTTTGGTGGTTGACGCCACCCAAACGGCATAGAGCGTTGTGTGCGGGAGATCTCAAAGTTTGTGAAAAGCCTTGACGAAGTTTGTGAAGGTTCAGTTGAGCCTACCTGAAAGGGTGAAAAACTCCCGCTAGTGAAATCGAGGCGGGTGCTCAAGTTGGAGCCGGTCCAATTGGTTGGGCTTGCCTCAACGTGAATTAGGGGAGACTGACAAATCTTTGATCACCACAAGAAAAAGCCAGTGTGTCTCTTATGCTCTTTTACTTTATTGCAATTTTTATTCATATTATTGCATTTTATATTTGTACAATTAAATTGCTTACTTGTATAGAATTGCTATCTTATGTAGAGACATAATTTAGTTAGTGCACTAGTGAGCCTAGTTGATTTAGGCTTTCATTGTCAAAACCTTAGTTTATCGCTTCCGCATTTTAATTTTTTGGGTTTTGACCTGGGAGTTTATTTCAGCGTACTAGTCGTTGAGTAGAGAAGATTTTTTATAAATACCTATTCACCCCCTCTAGTCGTATCCTCGACCCTACAGCCGTTTCCTTGCCCTTTCTTTGTCGTAGTAGCACCCTCACACTAGCTCGCCTCTCCCGCATAGGAATCCTCTACCACGTTGTGTTGGTCTTTTGCCATGGCTGCTTAGCGATGCCTGCATCTCTGTTGTGGCAGCACCGCCGCCGACCTCCCTCTATCGCAGCTCAGGCACGCCACCCCACCCTAGAACATGTGCTCCTGAGCCCATCGAGCTAGCCATCATCCCTCCCCTACTCGGCTGACTCCCTCTAGCTCACATGCACGTAATTTCCGCCAGAGCCCCGCCACCTCGTCATTTTCATTTGGCCATGAATCCAAGCGCTAGGCTCGAGCTTGCCATTTTCCTCCTCTATCACTATTTAAGCTTGCCCGACCCATGCCATTGCCCCCTACTCGTGCTTGATGACTACTTCAGCTCGAGCGCCAGCCCATTCACCACCGAAGTCCCCATTGCCGGTAAGCACATAACTTGGGCTAAAACCCAATTAGAGCTTCACAATAGCTCATTCTTCAAATCTTTTGAACCAAGAGCTTCGCCTCACTCCTCTGAACTCATCCCCATTTGGGTTGCAGCCTAGAGTACCCGAAACGCCACCACCGCAGTCGTCTTCTTCCCTACAGCCGGCCACTATCGCCAAGCTCCTCCAAAGCTCCTTGCTTGCGGTAAGGCCTCGAAACAGCACTAATGGCACCCACTGATACCTTCTCTTTGCTGACCCAACCTTAAGCACCTTTCATTTTTCCTCACGGCCGCGCGCAATTACTGCCACCGCCCACCTCCGCCAAGAGCCCTATTTTGGCCACTTACTACCTGCACCAGCCCCTACCCTAGCTCCACCAGGTCGCCCTCTTTCTCATTACACCGCCGGCCAGCATTCCCTAGTCCTCCCCTGCCGCTGACGAGACCGACTCCGCCATGCTCTGCTCTGGCTCACCGAATAGTGGGGCCAAGGCATCAGACTTTCTTTCTCTTACCCAAGCATAGCTCACTAACATATGATCCCATCATGCCAGTGCCTTGCACCTAAGCTAGTTCAAACTGAGCCCAAAACATGCTTTCACTAATCGAAAACGTATTTTCCCATTTTGTTGAATTTCATACTTGACCCAATTAGAATGCTTATAACTTTTGCATTATAGCTCCAAATCTAGTCAAACTAGTTTCTCAATTTGTTTAAATTCATATAGATTCTAAATATTAAAAACTCTTTTAATTTTTCTCAATGTACAGTAATTGAAATTCAAATTTAAACTCTAGGCCTAGCACATGCTCAATATAAATTTTTTTGCAAATAGTCTCCAAATTTAATGAAACCAATTTTGTCATATTCCTGATACTATTACCTCTCCAAAATATATAAAAATATTTGAATTTTGACTTAGTTTGTATCAATTTCTTAAATAGATTAATTTCAATATATTTAAATTTGAAATGCTTATATCTAGTGCATTTAAACTTAAAATTTAGTGAAATTAGACTCTAGACTCTTTTAAGATGATAATCTCACTGCTTGTACAAAAACATTTAAGTTTAGACCTACTTTGATCATAAGTACAAGATAGAATCATTTCTTGTAAAGTTAAAATTTGAAGTAACCATGGTTAGCACAAATGAGCTCCAAAATACTTGAAACCAGAACCTAAATCTTTGGAAAACCATGAAATTATGCTCTACAATAGCACCTTGAACTTGCCATATGTGCATTATTTTGCTATACATCAATATTTATTAGCCCATCTTAATTTTAAACCCACATGGCCTTTACTAACAAACTCCAGGATTTGTAAAATTAAATTTTAAATTTTTTTAAAATTTTGAGACCACATCTCTATAAATATGTCTAAGAATAAACTTTATTCATGACCAATTACTATTAAGGATGAACCTTGTACGATTGAAAATCGAATAATAAGGATGAGCGCACTAAATGCACCTAACATACTACTTAATAACTATGACTTAATTTCTTAATCCAAACAATTTCAGCATCTTGAATTCGTACATAAAAATGTATAAGTATATAATTTTATCCTCTTGAATTCGTAATAACATGACCCCGAACTTTCGTAAATTCTAGCTGCATGCCCTGTGATAAGAATTAGACTTAAACCCTAAACCCTCGCAGAAACCCAACCACCCATGCCTTTATGATTGATTTTAAGTTTGATTTTTTAATTCTTTTTGCCCCATGTACATCTGATTTCTTTTGCCCTTGTCAGAATTGCTATGTGCTTTGCTTCTTGATGAGCGACGTGAAGACTCCGACGTTTCGAATACCATCACCGACGACCTCAACTCCACCCAGGAAATCATTGAGTAAGGCAAGCACCTCCTTTGATCATCTTGAACCCATTATTTTACGATTTTTATATTATTTTGTCAAAACTACTATGCATGCGCTATGATCCTTAGACTTTGCTATATTGTGGGCAATGGTAGATATATACCTAAACTTATAGGATTTCCTTGATAAATGTTGACATGTGAACCTTGATAACCCTAGAATATGGTTAGACATATGATAATGTTAAAATTGGTATATGCGATTATTACATGCATTTGTTTAGTATGCTTTAGAAATGGGTTCACGAACAATCGGGTATACTATTCGTGGTAAACATGATTTTGGACATGAAACATGATGGGAAATGTGATTGTTACTACTTTAGTTTAAAAATGAAAAAAAATTATGGTTTGACACGGGCGAGATGTGGCAATGGCCGGATGTGCAAGGGTTGGACTTGCACGTAGTGTAGGGGGAGTTTTCTCACCTGGGTCAATTAAGGACCGAACGTAGTATTGTATGATCCAAGGATTACCATGCAACCACAAGTGCTGATATGAGACAGCCTTAAACCAATTAAGTTAGCTAGTCTAGCTTTGCATTTTGAAAGGCAGTAGTTGTATGGGCATTCCTGTTAGGTTTGCTCGTAGGGGGTGTCCATAGGAGATGTGGGTAAAACACATACCAATGCAACTGTGTATGCCTTGCTATGGAAGTAATGGTTATGGTAGGGATGGACTACCTTGGTTATATGTGAATGAAATATCATGTGTTATGTGTTTTATTTGTGCCGCCATGGCAAGGGTTTGACATCACCGGGCTAGTGCAAAGTTAGGTCTAGATAGTGTAAAGGTTTTCGTCACAACCTCTTTGCCACACACCAAGGAAAGTATGAAATAGATTAGCAAAAATAGTTGGTCTTAACTTGTGGGTAAAGATGTAATCCTCTGTAGAGTGTAAAAATTTTCAAAAAAGCCGTACATACAGTTATGGGAGACTTGGTGCACTGACACTAGTTAGAGTTTTGATATTTTCACAAAATAGAATGGATTGGACATTTCATGGGAAAAGTTTTTGTCTTCGATTTTATGCCATGAGTTGGCAAGGGAAAGGTTATGCTAAGGGTTAGCAAATGGACGAATTGTTGCTCACATCATGGAGGACGGTGAGTTGTTATCTTATGCCTACATACTTGTTATTTACTTAACAGTCAAATTGCTCTCATAAAATTTCCCATTTAACTGTAGAATCCTTTTTATTAACTTAGCTTGCATTTATTACCTATTTGTGATACACTACAAGTCTTGCGAGTACATACATGTACTCCACCTTGCTATTATTGATCTTTAGATAATAAAAACAACGAAGTTCCCGACCTTGACGTAGTTTACGGAGACTTTACTGACGAGCTTTTCTAGGGTTTATTCCTTGTCAGTTACATGTGGTATTTTGGATAAAAGGCATACTATCAAGTTATTCATTTTCGCTACATTTATCTTCCGCTGCAAACTCTTAATTCGGCCAATAGGCCAGATGTAAAGACTAAGTTTATATTAATGTACTACGAACTTGTATGGGTGTGATGACAATGTTGTACATGTGCGTACTAGCCACTGATTATGGAACTAGTATTGTATGCACATAGGAATCCCTCTCGGTATTCTATGCTAGAAAGGGAGGGTTTCGACAATAATGGAAGTGTGACACTACGGAATGACGGTATGAGTCATTTTCAATGTCGGCATTAAGGTACGATTTTTTTGTATCATGTTTTTGGGCCTTACCGTGAGTTTGGGCCTTTCCGGGGGACTTTCGGCCTTAAGGGACCTATCGTGGGCTTGAGGGACCATCGTGGGCTGGAGGTGGGGGCCTTTGGCCCAAGTGGGGGGGATTAGGGCAGCATAGCTGCTGCCCCATGCGCCCCCTCCCCCCCACATGCGCCTCCACCCCCTCCTCTCCACCCTAGCCGACACCCCCACACCCCTAGCCGTGCGCCCCCTTGTTCCTCCTCCCTAGCCGTGCCTCCTCCCGGTGTGTGGGCGCATCCTCCCCTCTTCCAACCTAGCAAATCCAAATCCGCTCCATTAGATTGGTTCCTCCGCTGTCCGGGATCGATTCTACCGCGAGGAATGACGCAATCCGGCGAGGATCGACTTCGTTTCGTCTCCGCGGGAGTGAGGTATGGTATGGTGTCTTTAGATCCTATTTTTGGGTGGTTTTGTGAGGGCTTAGGAACCCTTGTTCATGGCATATTCGTTGGGAAGAAGAGGTGTAACACCCCAAATCTTTGCTTTTCATGAACTTAAATAAGATTTGGCTCTTTGGTGAATTTTTGAAATTTTCTGGAATTTATTTGGAATTATTTGGAATTTATTCCCTTTTGAAATAATTAAAGAATTTGACTTTGCAAATAAAATTTTGTTGGAAATATTTTATTTGAGTCCAAAATGTTCCAAAATATTTTCTAGAATTTTTCTGGAATTTTTTTGAGTGTTTTGCTATTTTTAATGAATTAAATGAATTTCTGGGAATTAATTGGATTATTTAATCGCTGGAAAAAACGAGTTGGTTTGTACTGTTCCTCCGACCCGGACCCGACCCGAGCCCGAGTCTGACTCGAGTCCGAGTCCGACTCGAACCCAACCGAACCCTAACCCTCTCGACCGTCCGATCGAGATCGAACGGCCGAGATTGAGCCACGTCGCCGAACCCAAGCCCGACCGAGCCAGCCAAGTCGCCTGAGCCGGACCCGAGCCCAAACCCCCGTGCCGTTGGATCTTGATCCAACGGTCCACGTTGAGCCACGTCACCCAATCCGAATCCAATTCGGATTCTGCCGCCGCAGCTGTGTGGGCCTCGGTTTTCGTGGTTTTCACGGACGCCGAGAGGCCTATTTAATGCGCCGCCGCTGCCAGCATGTGCTCTGTTTCCGTGCGCACCTGTAGCCCTAGACAACGTCGCCTGAGTCGCCGTGGTTGCGCTGCAATCACTCGCCGTAATTGGTTTGGCGTTCCGCCGCGGTTAATCGCCGTCCGCCGTCCTCCGCCGCCGTTGAGCCCAGATCCGGAACCGCAAGGTCAAGCCGCGTCGGAGTGTACCCTTCACTTCGTCGGAGGAGCCCCGTAGCGTCGTTCGGGTGGTCGTCGTCCCCGTCTCCGGTGAGCCTGCGCCGCCGCACGCCATCGCCGGACCCCGAGCTCGCTCCACCGTCCGATCCAGATCCAAGGGCCCAGATTCGTCCACGTCACCCCCCGGTGAAATCCACGTGCTAACCTCTAGATCTATTTCCAACCGTTGGATCTAGATCAAACGACTTAGATTGTGCCACGTAACTAGACCCGCACCGTGCTTGGATGAATGTCAGCCGTTAGATCAAGATCGAACGGCTAGGGTTAGCCGCGTTGTAAACGTTAGATTAGATCTTGACCGTTCAATCAAGATCGAACGGTCCAGATCAGCCGAGTAGTTTTTAAACGCATGAGGTTGGATCTGATCTGGACTGTTGATTTTCAAATCAACGGCCCAGATCATGCCGCGTGTCCAGAATTTGGACCGTCGTGGTCAGCGCGGTCGACCGCGGTCGCCGCTGGGCCCGCGTGTCAGCAGCCCAGCCAACCGCACCATGACGTCACCGCTAACGTCACGGTAGGGCACAACTATCAGCCGTCCTCAGCCGTGCGTGATGACGTCACTGCTGACGTCATCCGAAGGGCCCACCTGTCAGTGAGACACATACGCCGTGGACCGGGTCCACGGTGGACCGAGCCAAACCGTGCGCCGGGTCCATGGACCCGAGGTGACGTGGCAGCTCCTGATTGGTCCACGTGTCATGCTGACGCAATAAATTAATTTCCAAAAAAGAAAATGATTTATTAATTCGAATTATTGATTTCAAAAATGGATTCAAACTTCAAACGCTTATAACTTTTGCGTTTCAACTCCGATTTGAGTGATTCAAATTTCTAAATTTTCATAAAAATGAGACCTACTCAAATATGAATTTTAATTAATTTTTTATTATGAATATTTCTCTGTTTATAATTAATTAATATTTTCTTTAAACTTTAAACGGTTATAACTTTTGCATTTAAACTCCGAATTTGACGATTCCAGTTTCTAAAAATTCATAAAATTATGCTCTCTCTGTTTGTGAACTTTATTTGGATGTTTGGACACTTTTTGTCTACTGTTTATTTATTTATTGCTATTTGCACGCTTTACAAGTAGACGTTGAAGTGCCCGAAGGCTTCGAAGGTGAAGTGTTGACCCAGGAGCCAGCTCAGGACCAAGAACAAGTACTTTTTGAAGGCAAGTTATGCTTTAACCATGTTGAACCCATTTTCAAATTAAATTGGTTTAAATTATTGCATGCTAGTTTAATTAGAAAATGCTTTATTTAATTATGGGAAATTAGATAAATGCCAAATTGCTGTATGACACCTTGGTTAATTAAATATGTGCCATGACCCCATGTCACCCTAGTGTGGATTATTAGTTGGACATTATTAAATTGCCAACATGGGTAGTTAGACCGATGTAGTATGCTTAGCCTTGCCACGTGAAATGCTTTGGACAATCAAATGCTAATTTTGACTTAATGAGATACTGCACCTGTTTTGAAAGAAGTATCATGTGTTATGATTGTTGATGGCACCGGGTGCATGGTAATCAACTGGGGCTTTGATAAATAGATTTCGACCGGGACATGTGGCAAGAATGATCGGGTGGGCCAGTTGTGGCACCGGGAATGTTGTTTTGGTTCTTCAGGTAGTCTTGCCCTCGTCACCCTAAGGACTTAACCTTGCAAGCCTTTGAACTGAGTCAAACGTGCAACCACATGTCTGTAATGGGACGGACCTAGTTGATTAAGTTGCTAATAACGTACCTGTGGGACCTCGGGGTGTCAACTATACCTTTTGTGTAGTTGTGCGGGGAGCGTCGGGCTGTGCGCCAGTACCCATCTAACGGTGGATTGGCCTAAACTTCGCCTTCGCTAAGGGAAGGGTTAGTGTGCAATCACCGGGGAGGACCACTTGTACTGTTAGAAGTTTCCGAAAGACTTTGTTACGGACACTCGCCTTTGTGGTGTTTGGCTGTATCTTGTGGGTAAAGTGCATAACCTCTGCAGAGTGTAAAATCTATTCGAATAGCCATGTCCGCGGTATTGGACATCGCTCGGGAATTACAGTCAAGGGTTAGACTTTCTTGAAAATAGCTTGTACTTGGAAGGTTTGGTTTGGTTTAATAATGATGTTGATGGAAATGTGGAATAGGATTGGGAAAGATGTTTATTTAATTACTGGAAAAGTTATTGATCTTAAACTTGTTTCTACTGCTTTCGAATCTACTTATGCTACTTGTCAAATGCTGTTTTACTGCAATTATGCCTGAGCTATTCCTTTGTACTAAGCCATGCATGTAGTATATTAGTTTGCATTCTGTGCATGACTTGCTGAGTACCAAGTACTCACCCTTGCCACAATACAACACCAGTTGAAGAAGAGTCCACACCAGCTTTGGAGGAGATCCAAGAGGAACCGTCTAACTAGGAAGCGAGCCCAGTCAGTTGCCTGTGGTATACTGGATGGCGCCACGAAGTTATCTTATTTTCCGCTGCAGTTATTTCTCTCTTATTGAATTTTCGCCCTGCGTGGCATATATTTGTAACTTGACCTTAAGGTCGAGTAACCAGCTTGGTTAACTATTTATGGTACCTTATTATTTCGTTGAGTATGATTGTGATATTTACCAATGTTGAGACTGTGTGCACTAGCGCGTTCCTGGACTAGTGCTAAATACACAGAGGGTCCAGATTTGCGAATTCGAGTCCCGACAAGAGGCTAGGGTAGATTCCAATCTCGAGGCGAAAACAGGAGTTCGGCCCCATTCTGGTAGCATGATTGCGCGGCGCTTTTCAGCAGGTTAGAGACGTTTTATGTCTTGCCGCCTTTTGCAAAAGTTGTAGATAATTTAATTACCATTCAGTTGGTACTAAGAACGTGAAATTCTGATCATCCGTTTAAAAGTTATGGTTGTTTTACCGAACGTTGTCAAAACTGTGACGTGATTGGGACAGATCGTGTTGATCTGTAGATTAGACAATTTTAGAGGTCGTTTCAATCTTCGCCAATACTTATAAAAAGTTAGGAAATTTCCTAAGATTCGAGAAAATGTACTCGTTTGCTTGATTTGGAGTTTTAAAACTCAATTTATGCTAGTTGGAAGCCTGCTGTCCCGTCGGGACAGATTCTCTGTTTTCGGGTTTTAGGGGTAGTTTGCGAAGTCGGGGTAGATGATCGTTCATGTACTATTTTGAGGGAACGTTTTGAGTGTCTAGTACCTATGTGCAGGTGGTGTGACCCCGGGAGTGCCCTCAACCTCTCGCCAATCCGTCGCCCACGGTTGAAGGCAAGTGTATTGGAATGGGTTTGGGTGTTGTATGATTGCTAGACTTGCTTAAGTGCTACATGATTACATGTTATGCTAACTTGCCAGGATTGATATTTTGCTATGATATGATGAACATGGTTACATATTGGTTATGAATTCGTTGTGTTAAATGTTTATGCAAGTTTATACATATTCATGCCATATGTGCATTCATAATGGAAGAGGTGTCCCATTCTGATGCGAGCCTCTGTGTTCACACGTAGTGAACACGAAAGACCTACCGCATAGTCCCATCCATGGGTGTGTATGGGAGCGAGTCAGTAAGAGTAGGCACCCTCCATCTACGGGATGGAAGGGAAAAGAGGGTGCACGCCGACGGGTGTGCACTCGGCAATACCGGTATGTGCTTCGAAGAGACATGTGCATTGCATTGCATATATGTTGATATTAATGAGATGTGTACATTGAGACTATGACATGGTTATGATGTTGAATATGAGATTATGCCATGAATATGATGTTAAGTATGAGATGTAGTGATGTTATCATTGAAAACTTTCTCTTTGTTCCATTGCAATATACTTGCTGAGTGATGAACTCACGCTTGTGTTTTATGATGTTTTAGGTACCATGAAACCGGCATGCGGGAAAGGGGTTTATCTACACTTCTTCACGTAACTCCACACATTTAGACAATTTTATTAATTGGAGTTATGATAATAAGATTGTTGCGATGAAACTTGGAGAATGGCTTGATTGTGTGCTTGATTTTATCATTTACTTCGTTATAGTTTATGGAGTGGTTGGATTCATTATTTTAGACTTAAGATGTTGCTATATCATCTGCTATTGCTGTTTTAGATGTCTTTTATTATGATATATCTTGCCATAATATTGTTGTTGTTTCAAATCATGGAAAATCAAAGGGGATGCTGCCGAAATTTTCGGTTTTAGCATTTGCACCCTTGCTGTAATTTATCTTTAATTGTGGTATTTAGTTTCTGTATCTCCTATGTTTGTTGACATCCAGGGCATACTAGATGCTGGGGTGTTACAGGAAGCCCTAAGATCCTTCGATCTTTTCCTTTGATGATTGACCACAACCCAAATCAACTTGAAAGAAAATATTGATTTGTCTTGAATATATTGATGCAACTAATGCTTCATATACTAAAAACTTTTCGTTTGTCTTTTAACCAACAAAAAACACCACACCAACACATGATTGATTCTTTGATTGATTGAATGACAATTGAATACAATTTAAATTAGCATCTAAATTATTATGCGTATACATTAACTACACAAATTTGCATCTAAATTATTATGCGTATACATTAACTACACAAGTTTCATATACTCGTTTTGATGGTTTCAATTGATATGGAGTGGTGTAAAGTGGTCAATATTCTTGTGACCATCAAGCATAGAATAAACTCCATTCAAATGTGCGCATATCTATAATTGAACGTTGAATCAAAATGCACATATTCAGTTTAAGATTTCTTCGGAGTTTATCCTATATTGGCATGAGTATACTACAGCTACACAAGTTTTATATATTCAAGCATTTGTTTCAAAGCAATTATCCTTAATTTATTTGGCAATATGAAAGGGATCAATACTTATGAAACTTCAAGTTAAATCATGAACTCCCCCTAAATATGTGCATCCATGTATATATGGAATTTCGAAATATAATGCATATCTTGAGGTTTAAGAAATGGAAGAGTTCATTCTTTAACTTAAATACAAAGTATGCATTTATAATGAATACAAGTGTATACCTTAGGTTTTCTATTTTTCATCCAAATGAGACTAATAAGAATTAAGCTCAATAAAAGAGTTAGTCTCATAATGATTAGATTTGTCATTAAATAAAAATTAAGTATTAATCCAAAGCCAATCACTATGAAACTTCAAGTTAAATCATGAACTCCCCCTAGATATGTGCATCCATGTATATATGGAATTTCGAAAAATAATGCATATCTTGAGGTTTGAGCAATTAAAGAGTTCATTCTTTAACTTAAATCTAAAGTATGCATTAAGATAAGATAATGAATACGAGTGTATACCTTTGGTTTTTCATTTTTCATCCTGTTTGCACTAAAGTTCAGCGCGTATGGTAAATATCGGCCCAATTTAAAATATGGAAAGTTTGACGCAAGCAATGGAAAAGGATACACCGTGAACAAGGAATCCGTCGCCAAAACGGAAAGAAATCGGATCAAAACCGATACAGATCTGGTTACCGTATCCATCCAGGACTCAGGTCATGACCGATACAAATTCAATTACCATAAATGAAAGACGTGGGCGACGCAGATTGGGTTGACGTAACCATGCGGGACTCGGATCGGCTGAAGTATATAAAAGGGGACGGACCATGAGACGAGGACATCATCAACCAATCAATCAACATACAGCCTTATTTACATTTTTTTATGTTTTTTCTAGTTTTCGTAGCAATCTTTCCTCTGTAAGCCGTCGAGATCAATAAAGAGTTGCGCATTGCCGATTTGTTGTTCTCATCGACTTGTCTCCAGGTTCGATCTACTTTGCTTGTTGCGCATCGCCTTTCAAAGTCGATCTACCTTTACCCTCGGATTAGCCGAACTGGTTGATCTAGTTATCTCCTGATCGGCTCTTAGCCGACCGGTGTTAAGCCGATAATCGTTCAGTTATCGGCTCTGATTGATTTTACAACTTTTACCTTGTCAATTCCAGGTCAAATTGACTGGCACGCTCAAACCCGGCGTTTGTCTTGTGTGTTTGAGGCGAAAAATCCTACCTCACGTTTTTTGCGCAAACATATTTTGGCACGCCTGGTGGGACTTGAAAAAAAATTAAGGCTCTGTTTGGAAGCAAAGTTTTTCAATACCATGGTATTACAAAGCCATGGTTTAGAAATTGTTTTGGCATAAATACCATGGTTTCACCTACCACCATTGAAACCATGGTTTTTCTTGGAACTACAAACTGTTTGGCTACAAAGTCTTTTGCATGGTATTTTCAAAGTATTAACACCTCTCACTCTCTACACCAACACCAAAAGCCCAAAACTCCACTTTGAGTGGAGTTTTCAATACTCCAAAAATACCATGGTATTGGCAATACCATGGTTTTCAAAACAGAGTTTTTTGGATTGCTTCCAAACACCATGTTGCCAAAAATACCATGGTATTCTCCAAAACCATGGTTTTGCCTAGAAACTATAAAAATACTTTGTTGCCAAACAGGCCCTAACATGGCATCAACAGGGAAGTCTACGGCAACAGCCGATATTGACACAGAAGCAATAATCGTGCCCACGTTGGCCGATTTAACTCCCGAGGAGCAAAAGGAGATTGAAGATCAAAAATCCGCGCTGGAAGAGATGTTGTTGAAGTGTTACCAAAAAACCCGACGGGGAGTCACCCAAAAGACCGCGCTCCCAAAAATCAACCCCGTCAGTGGTACTCCTACTGAATCGATAGGTCGATACATACCAGCACAAGCTGATTTGTCCAGTATGATCGAACAATCGGTACACCATGCGTTGATCAACCAATCATCGGCTTTAGTTACCACATTAAAGCCGATGATCGAGAACAGCGTTAAAACGATTGCTCAAGAATTGGCCGTGTCTAGGAGCCTGCTGGATCCAGTAAAACCTCTTCTGTCATATCCAGTTTATTCGATATCACCAAACACTGGCCCTGTAAAAGTATCAGCTCCGGCCCCGCTTGCCATGCCATCTCAACCCACTATATTAGCGCCAAATAGCCGATCGGGGGGAATGATGCATTACTACTCCTATACCGATGCGGCAAAACTAAGCGCAAGTCATGTTACACCCTCGACCAGCACGTTCATCCAATCGGCTAACAGGCCAGCCGAACTGGATAAGATGTGTGAAATCATGTGCTGAAAAATTGGCTTAGAATTGAATTTGCAAAAATGTGCTTGTTCATGTGTTGTGACAATTTGACAAGAAACAGTAAGTTTCGCTTTGGCGCCGGACCAAACTTAAAGAAAACAGTAAGTTTCCCATGTACAACGGACCAACTTTTTTGGTCCTTTGTAAACATGCTTTTGACAACCTCATTCTCCCATGTACAACGGACCAACTTTTTTGGTCCTTTGTAAACATGCTTTTGACAACCTCATTCTCCCATGTACAACGGACCAACTTTCTTGGTCCTTTGTAAACATGTTTTTGACAACCTCATTCTCCCATGTACAACAGACCAACTTTTTTGGTCCTTTGTAAACATGCTTTTGACAACCTCGTTTTCCCATGTATGCATGCACCAACTTTTTTGGTGCTGTCGTAAATGTGTTTTTGAAGGTTGTTGTGCCAAACCAAGTTATTGAAAAACAAAGAAGTTTTACATATGCAGCGGACCAAATTTTTTGGTCCGTCGTGAATGGGTTTTTGAGCGATTTTGAGATTGAAATTTGAATTTGATTTTGAGATTATGAAATTTGTGATAATTTCATGATACTTCTTTTGAAGTGGACTTTATGCAATGCTCATGTGAGTAGTTGCATGGATTGACATTGAGTCAAGTCGTGGACTTGTGCTCGGAATTATTTTGTGGTTTGTTCATGTGCAGGTATTGCTCGAAGACGAACGTGGTCGATGACGGGACCGGAACTAGGTTCATGGAGGAGCTGAGGTTCGGGACTAGGTTCAGGGAGGAACTGAGGTCTTGGTGGTCAAGGATGTCATGCGGGACGTTCGGGCTAAGAGAATGGTGCACATGAAGAATGGTTAGTCACGTGAGAATGGCAGGAGGTCATTCGCGTGCAAAGTGTTAGTCACGTGAGTATGGCAGGTGGCCATACGCGTGCAAAGTGTTAGTCACGTGAGTATGGTAGGGTTGCCATACGCGTGCAAGAGTTGTATTCGGCCAGGTTGGGCCAAGAGGAGTTGTGTTGAATACGGACTCCTTCTAGATTAGGAATTGTATTGAACTCCTTGTGTTTTGCTCCTTTAAATAGGAGGGGTGTCTCTGTTGAAGGGCATCCAATCAAGTAGAGCTGAGCGCATCAAGCCTTGAGCTTGGTTTTAGGGTTTGTACTCTTTTGATGAGAGTATTTTAGACAAAAGAAATAAAGATCAATTCTTCCAAGATTTTTATGCGTGCTACAAGAACCACGTCGCTACGGTGTTTTCTGCTTTTGGTTCTTGTTTGCATGCTTGTTCTAATTCTAGATTGGTTTTTGATCGTTGAGTTTCATCTTGATTTGATCCATCAAAACCGTTCTAGGGTATTGATTTAGAGTTTCTCAAAGTCTAGTTGATTAATCTTTTGAAGATCTTGTTTCGTCTTGAAGTTTTGATTAGATTGATTCTCGTCAAGTTCTGGATCAGCAAGCTTGCGAAGCTCATAACTTTTGATCCATAAGTCCGATCGAGCTGATTCTTTTTGGGTTTGATTCGTATTGGAATCTAGTTTCTTGTGTCCAACTTTCAGATCGTTCCGACGGTTGGATCTCCAGGAAGTTGCGTTTTACTGAACCTCTGTCATTCTGTTTTTGTCGAAAACGAGGCAATTATTTGGTTCTGTTTTGGGGTGAACTTTTAATAGATCAAGAATTTGGTTTTAGCTTCCGCACAATCATTCACCCCCCTCTGATTGCTATATTCGTATACTTCGATCCTACAAGATGCCTCAGGTCCAAGGGCCAATTCCCCCGAAAGAGCCAGCCCCGTATAGAGTAGTATCATACACCGACCCATTTGTCCCCATACCCGAGGCATCGGTTACAAGGAACGATGGCTACGAGCAGTTGCCTCGACGATAGCCGACGCATTACGGCCAACAGCCCGAGTTTACACTCGGGGGGGCAGGATGCAAACGACTTTAACATACAGGGTCTGGGAGCCGCACAAGCCGACAATATTAACTGGGCTGGACAAATCGCTGCCGTGTTAAGAGAGCAGTTTGGCTTGTAGCCCGAAGGGAGAGTAATCGGCTAGAGAAAGCCATATCCTGATTACATAGATCGCATGCCATACCCAAATAATTATAGGATCCCAGATTTTGCCAAGTTTTCGAGGGATGATTTTGTTACTACTTTCGAACACGTCAGACGATTTATAGCCCAGTGCGGTGAAGCAGCGGTCCGACGGGTTAAGAATTAGGCTTTTTCCGTTATCCTTATCCGGGGCAACATTCACATGGTTCACTAATTTGCCCCCAAATTCGATCCATCTTTGGAATGATTTGGAAAGCCGATTTCATGAGTATTTCTTCTCTGGGACTACGAAACTTAGAATTTCTGATCTAAGCTCGGTCCGACAGAAATACGGCGAAACCGTCTCCGATTACATTAAGAGAGTTAGGGATATACGGAATAGATGCTTTAGCATCCCATTACCCGATGACCAGTTGGCAGACCTAGCGTTTCAGGGATTGATCCCGCCATTGAAGGAGAAATTGGCGGGGCAGGAGTTCTCCGATCTAGGTCATCTTCTCCACCTTATATCATCACACGAAAGCCGATATTCAGAGAACAAAGGATTCAAAGAAAAGTTTAAACTAAATGGAAATGAAAAAGCTAAATTAAATATATATGGTTGAATACAATTCAAGTGATACCTCGGAGGATGAAGCCGAAGTAAATATAGCCGAGTGGACTAAGGGTTCTAAAAAATCGCTTGTTTGCTCTTGGCTTAAGCCGACCAAGAATAAAACAGAGGTTAAATATTCCTTTGACGTGTCAAAATGCGATCAGATATTCGACACAGAAGCAATAATCGTGCCCACATTGGCCGATTTAACTCCCGAGGAGCAAAAGGAGATTGAAGATCAAAAATCCGCGCTGGAAGAGATGTTGTTGAAGTGTTACCAAAAAACCCGACGGGGAGTCACCCAAAAGACCGCGCTCCCAAAAATCAACCCCGTCAGTGGTACTCCTACTGAATCGATAGGTCGATACATACCAGCACAAGCTGATTTGTCCAGTATGATCGAACAATCGGTACACCATGCGTTGATCAACCAATCATCGGCTTTAGTTACCACATTAAAGCCGATGATCGAGAACAGCGTTAAAACGATTGCTCAAGAATTGGCCGTGTCTAGGAGCCTGCTGGATCCAGTAAAACCTCTTCTGTCATATCCAGTTTATTCGATATCACCAAACACTGGCCCTGTAAAAGTATCAGCTCCGGCCCCGCTTGCCATGCCATCTCAACCCACTATATTAGCGCCAAATAGCCGATCGGGGGGAATGATGCATTACTACTCCTATACCGATGCGGCAAAACTAAGCGCAAGTCATGTTACACCCTCGACCAGCACGTTCATCCAATCGGCTAACAGGCCAGCCGAACTGGATAAGATGTGTGAAATTATGTGCTGAAAAATTGGCTTAGAATTGAATTTGCAAAAATGTGCTTGTTCATGTGTTGTGACAATTTGACAAGAAACAGTAAGTTTCGCTTTGGCGCCGGACCAAACTTAAAGAAAACAGTAAGTTTCCCATGTACAACGGACCAACTTTTTTGGTCCTTTGTAAACATGCTTTTGACAACCTCATTCTCCCATGTACAACGGACCAACTTTTTTGGTCCTTTGTAAACATGCTTTTGACAACCTCATTCTCCCATGTACAACGGACCAACTTTCTTGGTCCTTTGTAAACATGTTTTTGACAACCTCATTCTCCCATGTACAACAGACCAACTTTTTTGGTCCTTTGTAAACATGCTTTTGACAACCTCGTTTTCCCATGTACGACAGACCAACTTTTTTGGTCTGTCATAAATGTGTTTTTGAAGGTTGTTGTAAATGTGTTTTTGAAGGGAATATAACCATCGGCCAATCGGCATTTATCGGCCAAGGAATGAAGAAGCTCATTGGCAATGTCCTTTCTGGCAGTTTTGTTGGGAAAGAGGAATGACTTTACGAACAGTACGGTCGTGTCCTATGCAGCACCCTGTCAGGTACCGGCCAAGGCAATCGTTCAAAGATAGGTTGTCCGGACCTGCGCATGACCGATTGGAGTTCGGAAATAAGAAGCCGATCCATGAGAGACTATCAGCATCAGAGACGGGCGAATCCTCCAACGCTCGAACAACAATACCTGACAGTACCTCCAAATCTGAATCCAGCGGTGAAATAAGTAATCTGGCTAGAAAGATTCGAAAGCCGATTGAGCCCAAACCAAGATGGTGTCCCGCAAGCCTCAGCAAGTCACAGCGCAGGTGACTCCAACGGCTTAAAACACAGGAAAAAAGGGAAGCCGAAGAAGAAAGAGAAAAGGATCGGATTTTTAATAAGCTACGACCAAGACCAGCCGAAAGGCAAGAACGGAGGAAAAAGGGTCAGGCTGAGAATGATGACTCGGAAGAGTCAGTCGAATCGGGATCGCCCATGATCCGAGATGACACTCCCCCCATGGATATAAACATGGTGTTCACGCTGCCGACCGAATTTAGGACCGAAACTAAATCGGCCCAGGACACATTTGCTCAGTTGTGTCTTGGTGCAAGGGACGCTGTGTTTCAGAAACCACATGATATGCTGTGACACTACGGAATGTCAAAACTTTATAAATTGTGAAATTTGAGGTTAAAACTATACGGTATGAAGTTTAATCGCGTTTCCGGGCCGATTTCGAGAGTTTGGGCCTTTCTGGGGAAGCTTGGGCCCAAGGGGGATGAATTGTGGGCTTTTGTGGAGGGGGTATGGGCCCATAAGGGGAGGGAGACCAGGTTGAGGGGGCTTGGTGCGCCCCCTCCCTCCCCTAGCCGCCCCCCACACACCTCTCCCCCATGTGGCGCCTCCCCCTCTCCACAATCTAGCCGCCACCCCTCCATGGCTGTGCGCCCCTCCTCCCTCCTCCCCATTGCACCACCACCCCTCCCCTCCCCTCTCCACCACCCTTGCTTCCCTAGGAAAGCCTCTCCACCTCACCACCCCGTAGATCCGTCCATTGGAGGGCTCCACGACGAGGAGATCCGGTGGATTTGGAGCGAGGAAGGAGATCGCGCTAACCGGGAGGAGATCCGTTGGTTCTTCGTTCGTCGGGCGAAGGTATGGCCACGGGAATCCTTGGGGATGGTCTAGGTACTGTTCTAGGGTTGATATCATGTTTTTAGATCAATTGGTGGTGCTGTAATTGGGTAGATTAGATGAAATCTAGGGTTTGCCACGTTCTTTATTTCGGGCAGATTGTGCAGTCGACCTAGGGTTTGGGTTTTCGCCAATTTAGATTCGGAATTTGGTCGTCCGCCTGTTGAAGAAGTTGTAGGTAATTGAAATACCTTTAATTGGAAGTAAAGAATGCTTAATTCCGATCAGCCATTTGAAAGTTATGCTCGTTTTACCGAACATGTTCAAAACTGTGACGAGATTGGAACAGATCACAGTATTCTGTAGATTAAACCATTTTAGAGGCTGAATCAGTTTTTCCTTATACTTCGAAAAAGTTAGGAAATTTCCTAAGATACGCAAGGATGCACTCGTTTAATCGATTTGGAGTCTTAGAACTCAAGTTATGCTCGTTGGAAGTCTGCTGTCCCGACGGGACAGAACCTCTGTTTTTGGGTTTTGCGAGTAGTTTGCGAAGTTGGGGTAGAAGAGAGTTTGCGTATTGTTTTGTGGGCATGATTTTGAGTGTGTGGTACATATGTGCAGGTGGTGTGACCCCGGGAGTGCCCTCTACTTCTCGTGAATCCGTCGCCCGTGGTTGAGGCAAGTGTATTGGAATGGGTAGCGGGTTGTAGGTTGTTAGTTTTGATGAGTTGCAATTGAATTTATGATGTGTTCACGTGCCAAGCTTTAATGTTTGCCATTGATATGATGAATACGGATTATTATGTTGTGATGCCATGTGTTAATGTACAAGTTATTTATGATGTTGGCATATTTGCATACATGGCAAGATACATGGCCGGGTCGGTGAGAAAGTCATAACTAGTCCGGTGAGGTCGGTAAGAAAGTTATGACTTGTCCGGGGCGCCATTGAGTAAGACCTACATCGTGATTCCATCCACCGCGGTGAATGGAAGCGAGGAGTAGGCACCCTCCATCTACGGGATGGAAGGGGGAAGAGGGTGCACGCCGACGGGTGTGCACTCAGCAATACCGGTATGTGCTTTCAGGAGACATGTGCATCGCATCGCATTGCATACATGATGATGATGATGATGTGTAAATAATGATATGTGAGCATGATTTTGATGATATGCATGATGTGAGGTGTTGTAGCCATGTAATAATCCTTTTGTACCCTTGCAATATACTTGCTGAGTGTTGAACTCATGCTTGTGCTTTCTCGTTGTTTTAGGTACCATGAGACCAGCATGCGGGGAAGGGAACTAGTCACACTCCTACACGTAGCTTCACACAATTGTTCCCACAGTTATTCATTTGGTCTTTTGATAATAAATTTAGTGTGTTGCAACTTGACTTATGGTTTAGTTGTGAGCTATAAGTGCCTTAATCGTTTCGTTTGGCGCATGAAGAGTTTGAATGCTTATATTGGACTTATATTGCTGTCATGCCACTTATTATTGATGTTTAAAATGTCTCGTATTATGCCATATTTTGCTATGCTATTGTTGTTGCTTCAAATCATGGTTAAACAAAGGAGATGCTGCCGAAATTTTCGGTTTTAGCATTTGTGTCTTTGCTGTAATTTACTTTAATTTGTGGTATTTAGATGTTGTTTAGTCTATGTTTGGTATCATTCGGGCATACTAGATGTCGGGGTGTTACATATGCATCAACATTTGAAGCCGTTGTACCTTAAAGGACATATCAACGGCCGACCAATATCTAGGATGCTGGTGGACGGTGGAGCTACAGTGAATTTGATGCCACTAAGCACCTTCAAGAAGTTGGGAAAAGCCGACAAAGATCTGATCAAAACAAACATGGTACTGAATGATTTCACAGGCGACCCAACTGAGGCGAAAGGGGTCATGGTTGCGGAGTTAACGATCAGCAGCAAGACTTTGCCGACAACGTTCTCGTAATCGAGGCCAAGGGAAGTCATAGCGTACTCCTTGGGCGGGATTGGATTCACGCTAACTGCTGCATACCTTCAACTATGCAACAAAAACTTGTACAATGGAACGATGGCAAAGTAGAAGTCGTATCGGTTGACACATCGGCTAATATTGCCATGGCCAGCCCTGAGGCCAATTGGCAGCATGAAGAGGCTGAATGCATATCAGGCAAAATTTTGGACGATTGCGATTTCATTTGCATCGGTAAATCAGGATTCATGCCGATCAGTGTTAAGCCAGGCATGTTTGATTGGGCAAACGAAATAGTAAGAAGATGGAGTCCAAAACAATAGCAAAGCTACAAGAAAAGATGAGAAGCTATCGGCAAGTAGAATACGAAGAAGCCATTGAAGAATTCCAAGAAGAGAAATGGGGACAAGGGTTCACCTCTGTCGATTTGCTTGAAGAAGTCGATATAGGCGAAAACGATAGGAAAAGACCAACGTTTATAAGTGCAAAGTTAGATTCAGGCTATAAAGCAAAGTTGGTCGAATTACTTAGAAAATATAGAGACTGTTTTGCATGGGAGCATTATGAGATGGCTGGTTTAAACCGACAGCTTGTCGAACATCGGCTACCGATAAAAGTAGGGTATCGGCCATTCAAACAAATTGCGCGACGATTTAACCCAACTCTGCACGATGCCATAAAGGAAGAAATAGAACGATTAATGGAGACTAAGTTTATCAGGCCTTGCCGATACACTGATTGGGTCTCGAACATCGTTCCAGTAAAAAAGAAAAATGATAAACTCCGGGTGTGCGTGGACTTTAGGGATTTAAATAAAGCCACGCCAAAAGATGAATATCCGCTGCCAATAGCCGATATGCTTATCGATGCTGCATCTGGAAATAAGATCATAAGTTTCCTCGATGGGAATGCCGGGTACAACCAAATATCCATGGCAGAAGCCGATATACCTAAAACAGCCTTTAGATGCCCTGGGGCGTTAGGGCTCTATGAGTAGACTGTCATGACATTCGGCTTGAAAAACGCTGGCGCCACATATCAACATGCTATGAACCTCATCTTTCACAACTTAATCGGCCACATCGTCGAAATCTATATAGACTACATTGTTGTAAAATCAAAAGAGGACTGGCAACACTTGGCCGATTTAGAAAAGGTGTTTCAGAACACAAGGGTGCACGGGTTGAAGATGAACCCTCTTAAATGCGCTTTCGGAGTATCGGCTGGACAATTCCTTGGGTTCATGGTGCATGAACGAGGGATTGAAGTCGATAAAGCAAAAATACAAGCCATAGCCAATACTAAACCACCAACAAACAAAAATGAGCTGCAGAAATTGATTGGCAAAATCAACTATCTACGAAGCTTCATTTCAAACTTGTCCGGGCGAATTCAGGCTTTCACCCCGCTGCTAAAACTTAAAGACAACCAAGAGTTTGTATGGGGAACCGATTAGCAGAAGGCCTTCGAAGATATAAAAAGATACCTAGTAAACCCTCCGGTCCTGATGGCGCCAAGAAAAGGAATCCCATTTAAGCTGTATGTATCGGCTGAGGAGGAAACTATTGGAGCCATTTTAACCCAAGAAGCCGATGCAAAAGAACAAGTTATTTTCTACTTAAGTCTACGACTACTAGACACTGAGACCAGGTACTCCTTCGTAGATAAATTATGCCTATCCTTATATTTTGCATGCACGAAGTTGAGACACTATATTTTGGCATCTACGTGCGCTGTGGTGTGCAAAACCGATATTATTAAATATATGCTATCTGCGCCGATCCTACGAGGACGACTTGGTAAATGGGCGTACGCCTTAACTGAGTTCAATCTAACATATGAATCGGCTAAAGCCGTCAAGGGACAGGCTGTTGTCGATTTCATTACAGGGAGTGGCACCCTAACTGGGATGGTCGATGTTGCTCCTTGGAAATTGTACTTTGATGGATCGGTATGCCAAGGAGGCGAAGGCATCGGCATAGTACTAATTTCACCGAAGGGCCAAGTGTTCGAGTTCACGTATCGGTTTAATAGCCGATGTTCTAATAACCAAGCAGAGTACGAAGCGCTGCTTAGAGGATTGCAACTATTGGAAAGCATACGGGTAAGCGATGTAGAAGTCGCTGGGGATTCCTTGCTAATAGTGCAACAGATCAAAGGGGAGTTCCGATGCAATGATGACGTGTTGATACGGTACCTGCAAAAATGCCTTCAAATCATAGCCTCGTTCACAACATTCTCTATCAAGCATATTCCTAGGGAGTTGAACGATAGAGCTAACTTGTTGCCACAAAAGGCGTCGGGATATAGAAAATATGACCCACAAAGGGTGATTGAGTCAATTGACAATGCAGTAATGTGCGCCCATCCCGTCGACTGGAGATCCGAGATAAGTGATTACTTATTAGATCCGTATAAGCCGACTGAGCGAAAAGTCCAGCAAAGTATGTTATACTGGAAGACACATTATATTACCGAACCTTGGAAGGCTTACTGCTAAAGTGTCTTGGAGCCGAAGAAGCCAAGGTAGCAATGGGAGAAGTCCACGAGGGGATTTGTGGATCTCACCAATCGGCTCATAAGATGAAATGGATGCTGAGACGGACGGGATACTTCTGGGCGACAATGCTGAAAGATTGCTTCTGGTACTACAAAGGAAGCCAAACATGTCAGAAGTTCGGTAACGTACAATTAGTACCAGCATCGGCTTTGCATCTGATCATCAAACCATGGCCGTTCAGAGGATGGGGAATAGACATATTCGGCCAAATATTCCCAACATCTAGTAAAGGCCACAAGTTTATCTTAGCAGCAACATACTACTTTTCAAAATGGGTTGAAGCCGTACCACTCAAGAAAGTCACTAGCAAAGAGTTGATCGGCTTTGTCAACGAGCATATCGTCCATAGGTTTGGAATCCCGTAAACAATCACAACCGATCAAGGGATGGTATTCATGTCTAAGGAATTTCAAGATTTTGCGAAAAGCTTGGGTATCAAACTGCTCAATTCTCCTTATTACGCTCAGGCTAACGGACAAGCCGAGTCGACGAACAAAACCCTGATAAAATTAATAAAAAGAAAAATCGAAGAAAAGCTGAGGAATTGGCACTCCACGCTATCAGAAGCCTTATGGGCATATCGGCTAGCTTACCACGGGTCGACTAAGTTGTCTCCTTTTCAGTTGGTATATGGACAAGAAGCTGTTCTGCCTGTGGAAATCAACATCGACTCGGCCAGAGTATCCAGGCAAGACTGTTTATCGGCCCATGAGTACAAGTATTTGATGCTCGATAATTTGGATGACTTGGCGGAATTGAAGCTGATTACGTTGGATCGACTTAAAAAGAACAAGGAAAGAGTTGCCAGGTTTTATAACAAAAAGGTCATACCGAAATCATTCAGTGAAGCCGATTTGGTTTGGAAAACAGTATTGCCAATCGGAACTAAAGATAGCCGATTCGGTAAATGGTCTCCAACGTGGGAAGGGCCGTATAAAATAAATCGTCTAGTTGACGGAAATTCCTATATACTGGAAACGCTTGAGGGGGGTAACACTACCGAAAGCGATCAACGGAAAGTACTTGAAACCATAGTATCCTAGCGTATGGATCGGAGCATAAGCACATCAAGTCGGTAGACACATTCAAAGGTAAAGTAAAAGCGTTAAAGCAATCGGCTACGAAAGCCGATGATAAGAAAAGTTTACATCTCAGAGCAAAACAACCTGACATCCAACCATGGGTTTCGAACAAATATCATTTAAGTTAATTTTACAGCCTCGATCTAGGCAAATGAGCTCCAAGTCCTGATAGTGCCGCCGCTGCTTGTTTGATGGTCACCTAGATGCTGTCTATAAGTCGCTGGTCAGCTACGGTATCACCCGGGACAGGCGCCACTTTGGCCGATTGTGCCTTGACTTTAGTAAAAACTTCATCGATCTGACGCTTCTTGTCTACCAGGGAGGAAGTCTACTCGGTGGCTTTAACTTGGCACTCTGCAAGCTCTTTTGTGACCAAAGACAGCAGTTCTTCAAGCTTCCTCTTAGTTGATTCAACTTCATGAATTTTACCTTTGACCAGCTTGAGTGCAGCAGCACCTTGGTCGAATTCCTTCTTCTTGAGCTTGGCATCGGCTACCAGCTCATCCAGAAGCTGTTGATCAGCTTGTTGGGCTTCCCTCTGGGCGATTCTGGATCTGGCCACTTCCACTTCCTCCCTTCGGTCATCCAAGTGACAAACATCCAAAAGCGCCCTCATGGCCTCGGGGGGTAGATCGGCTTGCACAGTAACCATGGCAGTTCTAAGCGGTTGGGTGTTCGCCAAGAGCTAGGCTTCAGGTTGCATTACTTCATGAAAAAGCCGATCAAGCCTCTCTTGCATTCCCGGTGCAGAAGTTACAACAGCTGACGCAACGATGGAGACGTCGAGGATCCGATGAATGTCGGTTGGTGTCGGGACCCAAATTTGCAAATCCGGACCCTCTGTGTATTAAGCACTAGTACAGGAACGCGCTAGTGTACACAGTCTTAACATCGGTAAATATCACAATCATACCACTCGATACTAATAAAGTACTTTAATTAAATAGTCAAACTGGTTACTCGACCTTATGGTCAAGTTACAAATATACGCCACGCAGGGCGAAACTTATTAAGAGAGAAATAATAGCAGCGAAAAAATAAGATAACTTCGTGGCGCCATCCAGTATACCACAGGCAACTGACTGGGCTCGCTCCCTAAGTAGACGGTTCCTCTTGGAGCTCCTCCTCCAAAGCTGGTGCAGTCTCCTCTTCAACTGGTGTTGTATTGTGGCAAGGGTGAGTACTTGGTACTCAGCAAGTCATGCAGTAATGCAGCTAATATACTACATGCATGGCTTAATACAAAGGAGTGGCTCAAGGTATTTTTGCAGTAAACAACATTTAACAAGTATCATAAGTAGATTCGAAAGCAGTAGAAACAAGTAAAGCATAGATAACTTTTCAAGGAGTTTAGTAAGCATCTTTCCCATCCTAATCCACATTTCCATTAACGTCATTCGTAAACCAAACCCAACCTTTCAAGTCCAAGTTATTTTCAAGAAAGTCTAACCCTTGACTGTAATTCCCGAGCGATGTCCAATACCGCGGACACGGCTATTCGAATAGATTCTACACTCTGCAGAGGTTATGCACTTTACCCACAAGATACAGTCAAACACCACAAAGGCGAGTTCCCGTAACAAAGTCTTTCGGAAACTTCTAACAATACAAGTGGTCCTCCCCGGTTGTTGCACACTAACCCTTCCCTTAGCTAAGGCGAAGTTTAGGCCAACCAACCGTTAGATGGGTACCTGGCCTCAGCCCCGGTACGCTCCCCCGTACAACTTACACAAAGGGTGTAGTTGACCTCCTGAGGTCCCACAGATACGTTATTAGCAACTTAATCAACTAGGTCCGTCCCATTACAGACATGTGGTTGCACGTTAGACCCAGTTCAAAGGCTTGCAAGGTGAAGTCCTTAGGGTGACCAGGGCAAGACTACCCGAAGAACCAAACCAACATTCCCAATGCCACAACTGGCCCACCTGATTATTCTTGCCACATGCCCCGGTCGAAAAACTATTTATCAAACCCCAGTTGATTACCATGCACCACGTGCCATCAACATCACATGATACCTTTTCAAAACAGGTTCAATATATCATTAAGTCAATATTAACATTTGATTGTCCAAAATCATGTCATGAGCACGTAGCAGGTCTAAGCAACATACTACAACGATCTAATTTCCCATGTTGGCAATTTAATAATGTCCAACTAGTAAACCACAACTAGGGTGACAAGGGTCATGGCACATATTTAATTAATCAAGGTGTCATACAGCAATTTGGCATTTATCTAATTTCCCATATTTAAATAAAGTATTTTCTAATTGAACTAGCATGCAATAATTTGAACCAAAATAAGTTTCAAAATAGGATCAACATGGTCAAAGCACAACTTGCCTTCAAAAAGTACTTGTTCTTGGTCTTGAGTTGGATCCTGAGTCACTACTTCTCCTTCGAATCCCTCCGGCACTTCAACGTCTACTCGTAAAGCGTGCAAATAGCAATACATAAATAAACAATAGGCAAAAAGTATCCAAACATCCAAATAAAAACCATAAACAGAGAGAACATAATTTTATAAATTTTTAGAAACTGGAATCGTCAAATTCGGAGTTAAAATGCAAAAGTTATGATTATTTAAAGTTTAAATAATCAATTGAATAATTTTACAGAGAAAAACTTTAGTCCAAAAATTAAATAAAATTCATAATTAGGTAGATCTCAATTTTATACAAATTTAGAAATTTGAATCACTCAAATCGGAGTTGAAACGCAAAAGTTATAATCATTTGAAGTTTGAAACAAAATCTGAAATCATTATTTCGAATTAATAAATCATTTTCTTTTTCGGAAATTAATTATTGCGTCTGCAAGGACACGTGTCAGCACTGGATTGGTCGGCTGACGTCAGCCAGTCCATGGACTCGGTCCACGCTCGGCTCGGGTTCACCGTGGACCCGGTTCACGGTTCCATGTGTCGCTGACAGGTGGGACCACTCGGGTGACGTCATTCCGGCGTCGTGAGGCTCGACCACGCAGTCTTTGGCTGTGTGGGACCCATCGATGACGTCATGGGTGACGTCACGGTGCTGTCACTGACACGCGGGCCCGGCGTGTCAGTGACCCACGCGCAATGAATTAAAGCCTCATTGCTTGACTCCGCTTATCTTAAATTTTGTTCCCGTATTCATGGTTCTCTCTCTGAATCAGCCATCGCCGTTAGCGCAGGTGGCCGGGATCTTAGCCGATATCCAAGGTACTCCATCGGCTATCCCGCCATCACTGTCCCCAACCCTTCCAGTGGTGCCACCACCAACATATGTCGTGCCCATTTCCCTGGACTGTGCCGACCCCGTCAACCTTTTGGGCTTCACATTGGATGAGCTGGATGACCCCGAGGTGATGTCCACGGACGAGTACCCAACTGTAACACCCCAAAATTTTGCTTTTCTTAAATTATTGTGTGATTTGACACTTTGGTGAATTTTTGGAATTTTCTGGAATTTATTTGGATTTATTTGGATTTATTTGAATTTATTCCATTTTGAAATAATTAAAGAATTAAACTTTGCAAATAAAATTTTGTTGGAAATATTTTATTTGAGTCCCAAATACCCAAAAATATTTTCCAGAATTTTTCTGGAATTTTTCTGAGTCTTTTACTATTTTTAATGAATTAAATGAATTACTGGAAATTATTTTAAATATTAAATCGCTGGAAATTCGAGTTGGGTCAAGTACTATTCATCCGACCGAGTCGGAACCCGAGTCGGACTCGAGTCCGACCCGAGCCAGTTGACTCGACCAAACCTGCTCCTAACCCTAATCGATCCCGACCGTTGGATCGGGATCCAACGGTCAAGATCGTCCCATACCGGTTCGAGTCGTAACCGGACCGAATCCAGTTTCGATCGTGCGATCGTGGCCGTTGATCGCGCCACGTGGACGGTCGACCATCGTCGTCCCCGCCGGATCCGAGCCGGACTCCGCCGCCGCGCCCGCCGCCGTGTGGTTCTAGGTTTCCGGATTCCACGCGGAAGCCGAGGCTATTTAATGTCCGGATCACACCCCGAGGACCACCTTGACCTTGCGCCGCCGTTGCCCTAGTCGTCGCCGCTGGCGATGCCCTCGACGCGCGCAATCGCCGGCCGGAGTTGTAGCACTCCTCCGTCAGCGGTTTTCGCCCTCTCGTCGTCATCCGCCGTCTCTGTCACCGTTGAGTCCAGATCCAGAAGCCCAGGCCAAAGCGCACCGGGAGGCTAACTCACTTCGCCGGAATCGCGTCCGAACGCCGTTCGGGAGGTTGCCGTCTTCGTCTCCGGCCAGGCCAGCGCCGCCGCGTCGCCATCAACCTCGCGAGCTCGGACAGCCGTCCGATCAAGATCGAACGCACACGGTGAGCCCACGTTCTCCCCCAAACCCAGGAACCAGATCAGATCCGGACCGTTGGATCAAGATCCAACGGCCCACGATCATCACGTGCGGTAGCAGTGTTAGTGTAGGGTTAGATCTGGACCGTCCGATCTAGATCGAACGGCTCACGATCACCGTGTAGTTTTCAACGTGTTAACCCTGGATCTAATCACGGCCGTTGATTTTCAAATCAACGGACACGATCGCGCCACATGTCCAGGGAGCCGAACCGCCGCGCCACGCGGGCGTGCGTCAACAGGTCGCAGAGATTTTTTCACAGTCGACTTTGTCTTCTTTCTCTTTGAATAGTTAAAATAATTATCGGCAAAAAACAAAAATTGGAAAATTATAATAGCCAACGAGAGAATTTAAAGTAGGACTTACTCGTCGGGCGCTGCTTTTGGGCAAGATCTGATAGGGACAGACTTTGTATACCCAAGTTGCCCGAAGCATATCCGGTAAGGCCCGTTACTTGGCCTGATCTCCTTGATCGGTCACCACCAGATGGGGCTGCAGTGTCGGCCATCTGAGCACCAGTGTTCCCCGCAGTCTGAACCAAAATCAAAGTGAAATTCAATAATGCCGACATTTAGAAGATGTTCTAGCAATGAAAAATCGAAAAGGTCAATACCTCTACAGCTACTGCAGAATTGGTATAACCCGAACTCTCACTCGAACTGTTGGTAGATACTACCGTTGGCTCATGGAAATCGGGCATAAACAAGGAGATGATAGCCGACGGAGTCCTATCCCACAGAAGAGCCCTGGACACTAGAGACCACCAGTGAGAGAACGGGCTCGACCGACGAGAATTGAGGAAGAAATGCAGCATCGCGAGAATTTGAAGGTTGTCGGCTAGTTCAAGCACGAGTTCAGCCGCAGTTGTATTAGTCACCCTAGTTTGGGGTTGGATACGTTCAAGCAGAGGGAAACTAGGGATGGCTTGTCCGAAGCCCAATTGTCGGGCATAGACAGAAGGGTGATAAAATTCGTATGATGGCTGAAAAGTGCGATTTCTTGTATTCAAGCTGACATGGAAGATGCTAGGGGAGATGAAGAGTTTGTACAAGTCTAGAGTTGATTGAGGCATTTGGGAGCTATCGGCATCCAAATGGAGGAAAGAAGGCCAAGGATGGTCGGTCGCATCGATATAGCTGAAAAAATCCTGTTGGCCGAAGGAGGATTGGTCTAGAGTTAAAAAGAAGTTCAGGTATTTGTTCAAACCAGCAGGAGTTATTTTCTGCTCACTAGCTGAACACATGATAAACTTTTCTCCATAAGATCGGCTAGCTCTATATTGGGGGCTTGCGGTTTCTGGGTAATCCTCCCGGGGGAAAGCCGAGTTGCCTAAGGGCTCAGAAAGGATAGATCGGTTAAACATACTATCGGCATATTCTACACCAGGGTACCCACTCCCCCGCATTAAACACGATCGTCGGACAGGCAGGGCGCGTTCGGGCCCCACCACCACAAATGAGCAAGGGGCCACAAGGTGGTCGCCCGATGGGCAGTGGCGTCGAGCCACGCCATCGGGCGCCAAGAAGGTGGTCGCCCGATGGGCAGTGGCGATCGAGCCACGCCAGCTGGCGCCAAGAAGGTGGTCACCCAGTGGATAGGTGGCGATCGGGCCACGCCACTGGGCGCTCAGTAAGGTGGTCGCCCAGTGGACAGGTGGCGATCGGGCCACGCCACTAGGCACTCAGTAAGGTGGTCGCCCGGTGGACAGATGGCGTACAGGCCACGCCACTGGCGCGTCACCCCCGAGGCTGCAGTACCAGGATCAGGGGCATTTAATGTGAATCGTGCGCATTAAATGCAAAGCGTGGAGGCTACAATATGGCGGCGCGCGTTCCACAGGCGCGCATTGATTACGGGTGGTGTCACGACGGCACCCCTCCCCTTGACGGAACGGGCGGCGTTGGCAGGCGCAGGGCCCGAGGCAGGGATACGACGGCTGCGACAGGCATTAAATGTGTTGTAAGGATAGAGACGGGCGCATTAAATGCCCCGAGGCAGTGTAATGAGTATTGTAGGACTATTGTAACCCACGCATCTGATCTGGAGGTGCCTGTTGGCTAGAACGCCGACAGTGGCGCGCCAGGTAGGGGCTCTTGGTGGTTAGATTGCCCTCTTCCTTGCGTTTTCTGTTCGAAGCTTAGAAGAAGTAGGGACGATTGTCTGCATGGCGGAGTCGCACTCCAAGAGTAGCAATCTACCCGAGGAGAGCAACGCCCGTAGCCGGTCCTGATGCCCGGGAAAGGAGCCAGGCCAGCCGGGTCCCTCCGCCTTGGGAGGGGCACGTGTGGCTCCAGCACCAAGGGGCCAGCCCGTCCAACAGCGTTTGATGCTGGGGGACGATACTCCCACGCGGAGCCTTCATGCGGCTCGGCTACTCCTCGACCATCCTCCAGTTGCGCTAGGGGGTGACACCTCGGCCACTCCGTGGCTGCGGGACATCGCCCGCCTAGTCGATGCTGCTCAATAGCAGGTTGAGGCGGCAACCCAGCCGGGGGCTTCCGGCATAGGGCGGCAAGGAACGCGTGCGACTGATGCACGGGGTTCCAGCCGCCACACAACAACCTCTCCCGGCGGCAAGGGCCGGGAAGAAGGAAAGGGAGTCCTGGTTGCAGCCCCCTCCGACACAGGGGGACATGCACGTGATTCCGCTTCCTCTCGCGCCCCCCCCCCCGAGTCAAGGGGAGATCGCGAGGATCTGAGAGCACGCCTGGACGAGAGGCAGCTCTAGCGCGACGGCGACCTGCGCCATGTTCTTAAGAGGCGTCACGAACGCACACAGCGGCGCCCCAACCCCCGGGTACCAACTGATCAGCAGGGGGCTCCCCCCTCTGGCTCGGGGGAGAGCGTAGACTCGCACTCCTCGACCTCGTCTCAGGGTCAAGGGGCTGGCGAACGACGCTCCTCCCCCTACAACGTTGGATGCCAGGCGTTTTCCCTCCGTCTGCGACAAGCTGCGTGGCCGGAGAGATTCCGCCCCGCCTCCATCGAGAAGTACGATGGTACTACTAACCCGGAGGAGTTCCTGCAAATCTACACCACGGTGGTCCGTGCTGCGGGAGGGTCCGAGAAGATTATGGCCAACTACCTCCCGACATCGCTGATGGGCTCCGCCCGGTCTTGGTTACTTAACCTCCCGCGAGGCTCTGTGCATTCGTGGGAGGAGCTGTGCAACATTTTCGTCGCCAACTTCCAGGGCTCCTACGCTCAACCAGGCGTGGAGGATGACCTCCACGCTCTGGAGCAGACGAAGGGGGAGTCCCTAAGAGAGTTCATCCGGCGGTTCAGCCACTGCCGCAACACGATCCCCCCAGATCTCCGAGCAATCAGTGATTATTGCGTTCCGGAGGGGGGTCCGAGACCAGAAGATGCGGGAGAAGATGGCTACCCACACCATCGCAACCACTTCCGAGTTGTTCTCCCTGGCGCACAAGTGTGCCAGGGCGGCGGAGGCCCGGGAGTGCGCGACAAGGCCTTCCAGCCCCAGTGACGCCGGCACCTCGAAGTCCTCCGACCGCAAGAAGAAGAAGAAGCATAAGGAGGCTGCCGCCAGGGAAGTCCTGGTTGCCGAGCCGGAAGCCAAGTCCCGGTGTTGCGACGGTCAGGACCGAAGGGGTGAGCGCCGGGACCAGCGCGGTGACCGCAAGGACCGCCGCTCACCACGTCGCGAAGATGACGGGGGCAAACCTTATTGCCCCATCCACCGAACGAGTGGGCACGACTTGGAGGACTGCCAAGTTGTGTCCAAATTGGTGGAGAGGCGGCTCAAGAAACGCCGTGAGGAAGACCATGGAGACGACGACGATGAAGACCCAGCTCCGCTGGCTTTCCAGCAGGCAGAGCATACGGTGGCGTTCATTCACGGTGGCTCGGCCACCTACTCATCGAACTCGCGGATACAAAGCGGGATTCGAGGCAGGTTTGCGCCATCGTACCCGACCACAGGCGGCGGCGGCTGAAGTGGTCGGAGCAACCAATCACTTTCAGCCGGGCCGACCACCGGGAGAATACTTCCGGCCCGAGCCATCTCCCGATCGTGGTCTCTCCCACGGTTCGCAACGCGAAGCTCAGGCGGGTTCTTGTTGATGGAGGTAGTGCCATCAACCTGCTGTCTGTCGGGGCGTACCAGGCACTCCAGATACCGTATGAGGAGCTGCGCCCGGCCCCACTTTTCTACGGAGTTGCCCCCGGGGTGGGCCTCTTGCCCCTAGGGCAGGTCCAGCTGCCTGTTACATTCGGGAGTGCGGAGAACTTCCGGACGGAGCTTGTCAACTTCGAGGTCGCCGACTTTGACCTCCCCTATAACGCCCTGCTTGGCCGTCCAGCTCTGGTCAAATTTATGGCGGTCGCTCACTACGCCTACATGCTGGTAAAAATCCCTGGGCCTGGGGGCCCAATCACGGTGAAGGTGGATAGACTGGAAGCTCTGCGCCTCAGCAAACAGCTGCAGGACCTGGCCGGCACCACCTGCTCGGCGCGCGATAAGGACGACAGCCTAGGCGTCCCCTCGGTCAGGGCCCGCACTTCGCCCGGACCTTCGGGCGAGGTGAAGGCGGTCCCCGTGGGCGAGGATGGCTCCGGCAAGGTCGTGAAGATCGGCACCGACCTCGGCGCCAAATAGGAAGGCGCGCTCGTCACCTTCCTCCGGTCCAATCTGGATGTGTTCGCCTGGGAGCCATTGGAGATGACCGGGGTCCCTAGGGAGGTGATCGAGCACCGATTGGCAACGCTCCCTGGAGCGCACCCGGTCCGGCAGAAGGTCCGGCGGCAGGCGCCAGAGCGGCAGGATGCCATTCGAAATGAGGTGAAAAAACTTTTGTGTGCTAAGATTATGCGGGAGGCCGCCTACCCCGAGTGGCTGGCCAACCCCGTGCTTGTAAGGAAGTCCAATGGGAAGTGGCGAATGTGCATCGACTTCACCGACCTCAACAAAGCCTACCCCAAGGACCCGTACCCCCTGGCACGGATAGACATTGTCGTTGACTCCACGGCAGGGTGCGAAGCTCTATGCTTCCTCGACGCCTACTCCGGTTATCATCAGATCAGTATGGTGCTGGAAGACGAAGAGAAGACTGCTTTTGTGACTCCTCTCGGTGTGTATTGCTATGTCTGGATGCCCTTCGGGCTGAAGAATGCTGGCTCTACCTATCAGCGGGCCATGCACATTGTGTTCCGGTCCCAAGTGGGGAAGAACCTTGAAGTATATGTTGACGATCTGGTAGTAAAAACAAAGAGGGTTGATGAGCTTATCCAGGACCTGGAAGAGACCTTCGCCCGCCTCAGGAAGTATTGTGTGAAGTTGAACCCCGAAAAGTGTGTGTTTGGCGTCTCATCCGGAAAGCTACTCGGATTTCTAGTCTCCAGCTGTGGAATCGAGGTCAACCCGGAGAAGATTGAAGCGATTGAGCGGATGCAACCACCTACCCGGCTCAAGCAACTACAGTGCCTGACTGGTCGCCTGGCCTCCCTTGGCCGGTTCATAGCCCGGTTAGGGGAGAAAAGCCTACCCTTGTTCAAGCTGTTGAAGAAGACCAACTCATTTGAGTGGACCCCGAAAGCCCAGCAGGCGTTCGAAGACTTGAAGAAGTACCTCTCCTCCCCTCCGGTGCTAGTCGCCCCCAAGCCGGGCGAGCCGCTGCTACTGTATGTGGCGGCTAGTCCCTCTGTAGTGAGCACGACGCTAGTGGCGGAACGAGAAGGCGTCCAGCGGCCGGTCTACTACATCAGCAAGGTGCTGCATGACGCGGAAACAAGGTACCCGCAGGCTCAGAAGATGGTGTATGCAGTGCTGGTGGCGTCGAGAAAGCTGCGGCACTATTTCCAAGGAAGGGAGATCACGGTGGTCTCCTCCTACCCCCTGCGCGAGATTCTCCATAATCGTGAAGCTGAAGGCCGCATTGCGAAGTGGTCTGTCGAGCTGGGGGAGTTCGGCGTCAAGTTCGCTCCTCGTACCGCCATAAAGAGTCAAAGGTTAGTGGACTTCGTCGTCGAGTGGACTCCAACTGAGTTCGAGGCAGATGAGGTCCCCGCGCCCTCCCCCTGGACACTTTTCTTCGATGGATCCTTCAGGCTCGAAGGCGCGGGGGCTGGGGTCCTCCTGGTCTCCCCGACCGGGGACCTCCTCAAGTACGTGGTCACCCTCGACTTCAAGGACACTAACAATGTTGCCGAGTACGAGGGCTTGCTGGCGGGTCTTCGGGCCGCCGCAGCCATCGGTGTTCGGCGCCTACAAGTGAAGGGCGACTCCCTGCTGGTCGTCAACCAAGCAAGAAAGGACTTCTCCTATCCTGACCCTGTCATGGCAGCGTACCTGGCGGAGGTCAGAAAAATGGAACGACACTTCGAAGGGTTGGGGTATACCCACATTCCCCAGCGTGACAATCACTTGGCGGACGAGCTCGCGCAGCTCGCCTCGACAAGGGCCACCGTTCCGGTCGGAGTCTTTGAAGAAAGGCTTCCGCGACCGTCCATCATGGCCCCCATTTCCGGTGGGGAGGATGGTGATGCTGCTTCAGCCCTCACCTCTGGAGGAAAGGTAGCACCGGTGGAAATGCCTGGCCAGGCGGAGTACCCGGGCGACCACCCCTGTGGTCACCGCACTTGACCGGGAAGGCACCTGGATGGATCCGATCCTGGCCTACCTGCGGGATCAAGTGTGCCCCGACGATGATGCGTCAGCAGAGAAGATAGCACGAAAGGCCAAATGCTATACCCTGGTGGGCGGGGACCTTCACCGCGGGGGTAAAAACGTAATTCTTCTGAAGTACATCACTCGGGAAGAAGGGAGCACTTTGCTCTCTGATATCCATGGAGGCGTGTGCGGGAGCCATGCGTCCGGTCGAACGATGGCGGGAAGGGCTTTTCGCCAAGGGTTCTATTGGCCAACCGCCCTCCAGGATGCTTGCGAGCTGGTGAGGAGGTGTGAGGCGTGCCAGTTCCACGCCAAGCAAATCCACCAACCGGCCCAGGCCCTGGAAACTATCCCGCTCTCGTGGCCCTTCGCGGTCTGGGGGCTGGACATCCTGGGCCCATTCCCGCGGGCCACAGGGGGCTACACCCATCTGTTCGTCACCATCGACAAATTCACTAAGTGGGTGGAAGCCGAGGCGGTGAGAGCCATTACCGCCGCAGCTGTAGTCAAATTTATGCAAAGGATCTTCACTCGCTTCGGGGTCACCAACCGCATCATCACTGACAACGGCGCTGATTCACCGGTACAAGCTTTCTGGACCTGCGAAGAGATGGGTACCAAGGTCTGTTTTGCCTCAGTTGCCCATCCAAGGAGCAACGGCCAAGTCGAGCGAGCCAACGCGCTGGTGCTGAAGGGTCTCAAAACCCGGGCGTTCGATCGACTCCACAAGCGTGGGACCCAGTGGACCGAAGAGCTCCCGGCGGTGTTGTGGTCACTTCGAACCACCCCTAGACGGGCCACCGGGGAAACCCCTTTCTTCCTGATCTACAGCGTGGAAGCTGTTCTCCCCTCAGAGCTAGAGCTGGGATCACCGCGCGTCACAGTGTTCACGGAAGAAGGATAGGAGGATCTGCGCCAGAACGACGTCAACCTCCTGGAAGAAGTGCGAGACAGAGCAGCCCTGCACGCCGCGCGGTACCAGCAGAGTCTCAGGCGGTACCACGCCTCCCGGGTCAGTAAGAGAACACTGGCAGTGGGTGACCTGGTCTTGCGAAGAATCCAGTCGCATGCCGGATCGCATAAACTGTCTCCCCAGTGGTCTCAGTCTCTCATCCCGGGGCGGTCAGGCTGGCCACTGAAGACGACGAAGAGCTGGCGAACTCGCAGAACATAGAGAATCTGCGCAAGTTCTATCCCTGATCGATTGTAAGTCTCAGGCTCTACTCCCCGACCAGCCGGAGTGTGTCTTCCTCTCCACTGCTGGTCAGGAAAGGCCTCTTGTTTGAAATTAAGTATTTGATTTCTTTATCCAAAGTAATTGTCCTTTCTACTCTCTTTCTGATTTTTTGCCCGCTGTTGGGCCGTGCCCGGGCAGTCGCCCCTAGTACCCTGTGGCCTTGCAAGAGCTCTGTAGCAAAGGCGGAGCCGCTAAGTGAGAGCGGCGTGCAGGGGTGGGCGATCGGACGGCTAGTTCGGCACGATCCCCGGCACGGTCATGACACTCCAGGTGTCCCCGTGGGGGTCGGCGACTTGAACACCGTTGTCGAAAACCTAAGGCCCTGCCACGCCTCACCAAATGTTCGTTCCCTGGAGGTTACCTGAGTAGCCAAATCTTGCTAAGTCAAAGGGTTCAAGGGAGGTGACTCCCTGGCGCAAAGTCTTAAGTTGCGCTCCCCTTCCGAGCCCTTAAGAGATCATATGTTTGTTCATGCGAAGCCAGTAGAGTAGAAGCAAAAGCAGACACTAAGTGGTATAGTGGAAATCTTCTGTTTCCATTCCATTAAGACTGATTTGCATCAAGGATCTTTACAGGCAAAGTAAAAAATCAAAAGAAGAGCTACCTTAAAGGGGCCTCCTCCTCGTCGTCCGCTGCCGCTTCTGCGGCCGCCACGTCTTCATCAGCCGGGTCGAAGTCCAGCCTCAGCGCCACATCTTCCGCTGCCGCCTCCAGCTGGGGGTTCTCCATCTCCAGCTGGGCGGCGACTTGCTTGGAGGCGTCGTGGACCCACCCCTCCGCCTGCGCCCAGTCCCCTTCAATCCTCGGGCGGTGGCCATGGGATCGGTTAGCGCCACGGCCGGGCGCAAAGACGCCAACACATACTTCGCGTGGTCGCCGCGATCGCACGCCTCTGGGCGGACTGGTGGCTGTGGCGGCGGTGTGTGTGAGAAAATTAGCAATCCGGCTGAGGCAGAACGCGTAGTGCTGCAGCCTCTGCTCCCGCGGAGGTGGCTGCACCAGTCCCAGTGGGGTTAGGCTGGCCACCATCCGACTGAAGGCAGGACGCAGCATCTCCATGGTATCCGCCTCCGACCGAAGCCGCTCACCCTTCTCCTCCTCGGCTCGCGAGCTCCTCGATCAGCAAGGGCTGTACTCCTGCTGCTCTCGCTCCCTCAGCAGCTGCAGCTCCAGCCTCGCCTCCCGGTCGCACGAGTCCTCCACTTCCTTGCGAAGGCGACTGATCTGGGCTCCTGCCTCCGTCAGCAGCTCCTTGCTCGTCGCGAGGCGGCTGCTCATGCTGGAGTAAAGCTCACTAAGAGCCGCCAGCAGAGCATCCGTGTCCGCCGAAGGGATGGAGGCGGTGGGGGGTTCCGGGGTGGGCAAAGGACCCAGCGTGCCTAGGACCTGAGAGGCGGCGGCTGGTGGGACAACCACTTGGGGGTCGCCCCCCTCAACCCGCTCACCCTGGAGCTCGACTGCCCTAGGTAGCACAACCCCTGCTGCAGTGGCGCCCTGGTCGTTCTCGGCTTGGGCGGCAAGGGCACCTGGAGTGGGCGCCCTAAGAAAAAGTAAAAACGATGGTAAGGCACGATTTTGAAGGGACTTAACCATTTTTTGTGCGTTCGAATAAGTGAGTACCTAGGTGGCGGCCTCCGGAAGAGGGGCACACTCGGGGTGAGGACCAACCCCCCGCGCGGTGCTGGCGGTGCCGGCCCTGGTGGCCTAAGGGCCGGCGCCGGCGGCGGAGGGGGGAGAAGTGCCGCTACAGGTGCCAGCGGTGGCGGCAGCGGTGGTGGCGGCAGCGGCAGAGTCGTCGCTGAAGCCGACGTTGGTGCCGGCGGTGGCGGCAGCGGCAGCATCGTCGCTGAAGCCGGCGCTGGTGGCGGCGGCGGAAGGAGAGTCGGCGCCGAAGGATCCAACACCACCACCTCAACGAGGGCGGGGGAGGACGAGGTCGTGGCAGCTGCCAAGCTCCGCGCCGCCATTGAAGAGTCCGCCGCGGCAGCAGAAGAACTCCCCGCGGCTGCTGTGGAGGACCCCGCCCCGACCAGGCTCGGCGGCGCAGTCAAAGGCGCCATACTAGCCGCCTGGAGTCAAGGCCTTCGTGGGTTTCCGCCGGCGGTGTTGTCGTCGGCTGGGCGCTTGTCCCTCCTCTGGTCGCCGGCCGGAGGAGGGCCTCGGATCGTCAGGGGCGCATGGTGTGCCAAAACAGGCATCCATCTTCAGCATAGCCCGGACTATCGCCGCGCGCTCCCTGGGCTCTAGCCGGCAGAGTGGGAGCGCGCCCGCCGGGAATGGCGGGATGGAGCTGGGCACGCCCAGCTGCCCCATCCACCTGTCGACCGCGGCGGAAGACAAGTTCCCGGCGACTGACAAAAAACCAAAGAAGAAAAATGCCGTCAGAACCGGAATTGGCCAAAAAAGAAAAAAAGGGGGGAGGGCGATCAAAGCATAGCAGTCTACCTCCAGGGATCGTCCGGGTCCCATCATCCTGGCCCATGTACTGCCAGGCCGGGCGGACGTGGCGGCGCAGGGGGCTAAGCCTTCGGGAAATGAAGTCCCGGACAACCATGCCCCCCGTTAGGCCCGTCGTCCGCAGCTGATCGACGCGAGCTAGCATCGTCTGAAGTTCAGGCGTCTCGCTGACGTGAGCCCCCCAGTTGGGGTTGCTGATCGCTGGCTCCTTTGGAAGTTCCAGCACTTCGATGCTGCTGTCGTCCTCGACGTACACCCACTCCTCGCGCCACGCCCTCCAGTTGGACCGGCAGTCCAGTGGGATGTAGCGTGACGCGGCCCCGTCTCGGAGCCGCAGGTGGAAGCTCTCGGGGACAGAAGAGGGGGTGCCGGTGGCGCGAAGGACGAAAAAGAAGCGGAAGAGGAGGAGATTGGGCAACACTCCCACGAACATTTCGTAGAAGTGGGCGAAGACAGCAAGAAGGACAATGGAGTTAGGAGGAAGATGGATGTGGTGAATGGCGTAGAAGTTGAGGACGGAGAGATAGAAGTCTGAAACCGGAGGCAGCAGGCCGGCTAGCAGCTGCCATCCGAAGAAGACAACCTCCCCGGGTTGGCAGCGGGGCGCGACGGTCCCGGGATGAATGCGAAGGGTGCCCGCAGAGACGTGCTTGGAAAGCCAAGCGGCGCCCTCCTCCTCGACAGCCGAAGGGGGGAGGATCGTGGCAGGGGAAGTCGGAGGAGCCATTGAAGGCAGAAGAGCGCTGAAGCGCGCCGAGAAAGGAGGAGCAAAGGGCTCTAAGGCGACGAGAAAAGACAAAGAATGAAGGGAGCTGCTGCGGTAAAGCGCGATGAGGGAAAAGAACCGCTCCCTCTCCTGGCTGGCCCTTTTATAAGGGCGCGAGGGGAGGCCTGGCGGGAAAATCGAAAAGACGCGGCGGCTCGCAGGTGGGAAACCCAAAAGCCTCATAAAGGGGGGCGCATCGCAAGGATCGTGAGACGGTTACGTGGCGGGAATAACTGTGCTACCCGCCTTGGGAACCGGAGAAGCCGGAAGATCTTTAAGATGCGGGGCGTGTGGGCATTTAAGGGGGCCCACCCGGGAGACTGAACCGTTCACCGGGAAAAAAGAGGAAAGAAAATGGAAAGTCAGAGGGCGCTCTAGGGTGGGCCCGGGGGCTACTGTCGGCGTATTCTACACCAGGGTACCCACTCCCCCGCATTAAACATGGTCGCCGGACGGGCAGGGCGCGTTCGGGCCCCACCACCACGGCGAGCAGTAGGGCCACAAGGTGGTCGCCCAGTGGACAGGTGGCGATCAGGCCACGCCACTGGGCGCTCAGTAAGGTGGTCGCCCAGTGGACAGGTGGCGATCAGGCCACGCCACTGGGCTCTCAGTAAGGTGGTCGCCCAGTGGACGGTGGCGTCGAGCCACGCCATCGGCGCCAAGAAGGTGGTCGCCCAGTGGACAGGTGGCGATCGGGCCACGCCACTGGGCACTCAGTAAGGTGGTCGCACCGTGGACAGATGGCGTACAGGCCACGCCATTGGCGCGCCACCCCCGAGGCTGCAGTACCAGGATCAGGGGCATTTAATGTGAATCGTGCGCATTAAATGCAAAGCGTGGAGGCTACAGTATGGCGGCGCACGTTCCCCAGGCGCGCATTGATTACGGGTGGCGTCACGACGGCACCCCTCCCCTTGACGGAACGAGCGGCGTTGGCAGGCGCAGGGCCCGAGGCAGGGATACGACGGCTGCGACAGGCATTAAATGTGTTGTAAGGATAGAGACGGGGGCATTAAATGCCCCGAGGCAGTGTAATGAGTATTGTAGGACTACTGTAACCCACGCATCTCAGCCAGCCCGACTATAAAAGGGAGCTGGGGTGCATGGGAGAAAGGGTTCTGATCCTGGTTCCGGTTTTGGTTCTGTTCTTAGGCCACAACACAAGCAATACCAAGAAAAGCAGGACTAGGGCTGTTACTCTTCGGAGGTCCTGAACCTAGGTAAACCCTAGCGTCCCCCTTCTTGCAAGCTTCCACGGCACTCCAGCCTCATCCTCTGGCGATTACCCCGAAAGCCCCCCCCCCCGTCTGAACCTTACAAGCACCCGATCCGGAGGTGCCTGTTGGCTAGAACGCCGACACATACAGTATAGCCAGATCTGAATGAACCACAAGGGTCCTCCTATGTTGCCAACAACGAAATTGGCAAAACCAGAAAAGAGCCGACTCCGGATAATGTGCCTCGTTTGGTACATAGCCCCTAGGAACATTTTACCTAACGCAAGTCGACGACCCTCTACCAATTGCTCGGCTATCAGTTGGTAGGTTTGAGTGGGACCAAGGGAGGCTCCGCAAAAGAGGTATCAGTCTAACCAAAGGTCGAGGAAGGCAACGTGTTCTTCATCCGATACCGGCCCATTAACTTTGTTGTTATTCTGAATATACTTGCGCCAGCCCTCCCTTTTGCTCCGGATCAGTTTATAGTGGGATTTACCACTGAAAGCTGACAGTTGATCACCATCTGGCCTGAGGCAACAAAGTGAGCAACATCGAGGAGGGTTGGGCCGATCGGGCCAGTTTGGAAAAGGAAGGCGTTAAAAGAATCAGACCAGAAATAGCAGGCTGTGGCTACTAGGGGTTTGTTAGCTTCTGGATTGGCTAAACACAGAGGAAGACACTCGGCTATCCCTAGCCGCTCCCACTCTACCCTTTTTTGAGCCGACACCCTAATATACCACGATCTCCATCCCTTGAGGGCTGTGGGCCATGCTCTAAAGCTTTTTCCCCATTCTTTTATGTTATATCCCGCAGCCGATAGGGGGAGCCTGGGGATTTCTTGGTTGATCACAGCATCTGCTTCTATGGTTCCTATTGGTCCAAGGAAAAATTGATCTATGCTTTGAGAGATTGGTATAAATACTTGGGATGGATCCATGTCAGCCGATGTGAAAGAAGGACGGGACTTGAATGAGAAAGCGGAGAGAGCCGATTGATGATGGTTTGAGAGCTCGAGAACGTGAAAATGACCGTGGGGGGACCCGCATAATTATACTGCGGTTAAAAAGGTGAATAGGCGGGAATAGTTTTAGCATTAAAAGCACACCGAGATTTTTACGGCGCAGTTAATGGGACAGTTATCGAGAAAGATTTCCCCATCAAGCCGATTCAAGTGACAAACCGACGCGATTATCTTCCAAAAATGGAGGGCATATGTTTGCACTAAAGTTCAGCGCGTATGGTAAATATCGGCCCAATTTAAAATATGGAAAGTTTGACGCAAGCAATGGAAAAGGATACACCATGAACAAGGAATCCATCGCCAAAACGGAAAGAAATCGGATCAAAACTGATACAGATCTGGTTACCGTATCCATGCAGGGCTCGGGTCATGACCGATACAAATTCAATTACCATAAAATGAAAGACGTGGCTGACACAGATTGGGTTGACGTAACCATGCGGGACTCGGATCGGCTGAAGTATATAAAAGGGGACAGACCATGATACGAGGACATCATCAACCAATCAATCCACATACAGCCTTATTTACAATTTTTACGTTTTTTCTAGTTTTCGTAGCAATCTTTCCTCTATAAGCTGTCGAGATCAATAAAGAGTTGCGCATCGCCGATTTGTTGTTCTCATCGACTTGTCTCCATGTTCGATCTACTTTGCTTATTGCGCATCGCCTTTCAAAGTCGATCTACCTTTACCCTCGGATTAGCCGTAACTGGTTGATCTAGTTATCTCCTGATCGGCTCTTAGCCGACCGGTGTTAAGCCGATAATCGTTCGGTTATCGGCTCTGATTGATTTTACAACTTTTACCTTGTCAATTCCAGGTCAAATTGACTGGCACGCTCAAACCTGGCGTTTGTCTTGTGTGTTTGAGGCGAAAAACCCTACGTCACGTTTTTTGCGCAAACACATACAAATGAGACTAATAAGAATTAATCACAATAAAAGAGTTAGTCTCATAATGATTAGATTTATCATTAAATAAAAATTAAGTACTAATCCAAAACCAATCACAAAATTAAAAGGAGATTGAACCTACAGGTTCACGAACCCATAATTAAATCAGCCATATGTTTCTGATCTAGATTCAAAAGAAATGGCTCTATAACTAGGTGTAACAATAAAGTAGCAATACACACAAGAGAAGCATCTACCGGAGAGGCAAGAGAAGGTAAGGGTGAGTCCTAGTGTATTGCCAACCAAGTTCTCTTTTCATAAAAACAATGAGATGACCAAATCAATGCCTCGTCTCAAGTGCGAAAAAAATTCACGAATTTTGTAAAGATCAAACCATTTTCCAAGAAATTTATGCGTTTCGAATGTGCCTTAAATGAAAACACAGAAATTCATGGGAGAAGAGAAGGATGTCCTAGGATTTGAAATTTCATTTTCGGATTAAATCTCGTCACCTGTCGAAATCCGAAATTTCGTTGAGATCTCGTTATTTCGTGTAATGTCGCGGATTGTTCTCCAAGACTTGGAATTTCTAGTGCGGACATTGGGTGGTCTTGCTGGTGAACTATGGAATGCAAAAAGGGGTAGGTGGGAAATAAAATCTTGTGTTCTTCTTTATTTCTTTCCACCTAACCATATCCACTTCACCAGCCAAGCGCCCCATGCCCCTCCACCCCCCCTGAGCTGCGCTCCCTGCTGGCACCTCCCTAGCCCTGGTCGCCACTCCTAGCCGCCACCTCTCTGCCGTCGGCCCCCCAAGCCGGCCGAGCTCCCCTACGCCTTTCTCCCCCTAGCCGATGCCCTCGCCGCCTGGCCCCTCCCTGCAGCCGGCGCCGCATGGGCGTTTCTCTGTTGCCGGCATCGCCCGGGTCCTCCTCCTGGCTTCCCCCTCCAACCAAGCCAGCCGGCGTCGCCACCTCCCCTGGCCATCCCCACCACGCCGGCGAGCCCCCTCCCACTACTCCTCCTCCCAGCTTCGGCCGGGTACCCCTCCCATTGCCTCCTTGTGGGAGCACTCAAGCACCAAGTAAAGGTAGATGTTTGGGTTCTGTGCATGTCAAGTGTTTGATGAAATGTCTAGAAGGCTCACAATATAGTATCGCTGTTTCTTTTGAGTATTGGTATGTGAAGACTTGTTTGACACGTTGAAGTCTAGGTTTGGTGCGAAATATTAATCATTGAGCTCATATCTATCGCTTAGTTATACCTTGCCTTGGTACAATCAACTTAGGATCTTGCTTTTTACAATTTGGATTATAACTCTATATGGATGTCAAATACAACAAGAGTTATGGCAATATGGTATGTGTATCAATTGCTCTAATATTGTTAAATGTGGTTCTCAGTATTCAAAGCTATAATGTGTTAATTCATGCATGTTACTTGACCCTCAATATTGGTGAATGAAATGGAAATGCTTAAAAGATTATGCTAAATTGTATCATCCCTTTTGCATGTTTATGTTTTCCCTTCTCATGTTCGTTTTGCTATCGATAATGATGTGTACTATGGGCAGTGGTACAATGTTAGTGTGCCTGGTTCTAATGTTCTTAATGCTTAGTATAGCATTTTGGCAGTGGCCTCGATTAGATTGCATAGAAAAGGATGAACTTGATGCCATGCGCTTGAGCTAGATGATTTCTTAGTTAATCTATGATATGTTGGACAGATGGTGGAGTGTGCATTTCTTGAAGGCCTAGATTGATATTTGCGGAGTATGGTTGATGGTGAATACTTATACTGGAGTTACGCTGCCACAATCTGTGTTGTGTTCGGATGATTAACTGGATTGAGTTTTCAATTGAGTTTAAGGGGATGGATGAGCTTATTACACAATATATTGATACTAGGCTATGCTTTGATTGTCTTGAATGTCTAATGATGGATTACTGACAGTGGCTTCATTATTGATGGGTTTGCACGGTGGTTGCTAGGATCCTGAGCATGTGCTGTAGTTAGAATTATGTCGTATGCTTCTATTGCTATTATTCAATAAGCTCTGCTAGGAAGCCATGTTTATCGTAAGAGACTTTATTGAAGGATCTACTACTGTATTGTTCGTCACTGTTAGCTAGTTGTTTCGTAGTTTACTTGTGCTAGCTGGAAGTGTAGGTGGCAAATACTAGGGATAATGTGACGCATGTCTTTTTCATTGAAGTGCTGGTTTTATTTGTGCATGAGGAAATCTTGTCGTGCTGTTTTTTTCAAATTGTTCTGGATTGCTTCTATTTGTAGCGGTTAGTCTTCTGAAATCTGGGAGTGATAGAAATAGAGTTGGAGTTTTACACAACATAAAAGTTGTAGATAATTTTTCTATAGATGCTCCAATTGTAATTTAATTGTCATGTTGGGTTCCACGGTTTAAATGTTTGGCTAGCACCGTGGGCGAGCAGGGTTTTAGCTAGTTTTTGAAAAGTTAGGTTTCAGGTCACTAGAGTTTATATCACCGAATTAGTTTTCACTCGAAGAATGGATTTTGAGTGTTGTTTTGTTCTCTAGGGCTGGTGGTTCCTTCTACCCCAAACGGGACGTTAGTTCATCGCCGAGGTTAAAGGCAAGTGCATAAATTAAGAAATTACACTAATATGGACTTCGGAATTTGCTCTATAAGTGATGCCTAATTGTTCTAACTAGGTGACTTACCTCATTACTTTGATGCTGCACGTAATTATAAATATGTTGATTGTGCTAACAAATGTGGTTACAATTGGGATTATATCTAAATGATGAGTATGTGACGATGATGCAAGTGTATTGTGATGCATGTTGTGATATTGGATGATTACGCGTCGTGTGGCCTCGCCCGTCTTGTAGATCTTATTATGCTGTGTCTCCACTTTTTATTACTCATGCATTTGAATAGATGAATGTAAATGTTAAATTATGGCTATGCTATTGTTGGAAATGAATGAAGGTGACTTTTATTCATGGCAATTGCATTTGTGCATTCATAAAAGGAAGAGGCGACCCATTCTGATGCGGGCCTCTGTGTTCACACATAGTGAACACGAAAGTCCTATCTCGTAGTCCCAAACACACAGGTGTATGGGAGCGAGTCAGTAAGAGTAGGCACCCTCCACGGGATGGAGGAGAATGAGAGGGTGCACACCGACGGGTGTGCACTCAGCTATACCAGTATAGGCTTTGAAAGGTGCATATGAGCATAAAAGCATAAATGCATTGCATAACATTGCAAAGTGAGCGATGGTCAGAGTGTTGGTTGTGACAGCTTGTGTGTATTATAATTATGTCTGATGCATTGCATGGTACTGCTAATGATGAATGACAATTGATGATCCTTGAGTTGAGGGAAGTTTTCAAGTTAAGAATTGATCGAGTTGTAGACTCATCCAATGTTGTTTGACGAGGTATGTGAAATAAAGGAGCAATGTAGTTGATGAGGTAACCGACGATGATTCCTTTGTTATGCATTTGTTAATTTGGTTTAAGAGGTATGAGCCTGTTATTGAATTAATTGCGTTGTTTGATATTGTCATTGCTTTTCGTTGTACTTGGCTGAGTCTTCGACTCATTCTTGTTTGTTTATTGTTTGTAGGTACATTGAAGCCGACATGCACGAGTGGGAGTAGTGGCACAAACACGTTTTGCGTCACCACAGCTTCATATCAATTTATTGCTGCTAACCTTAATGAATCCTTGTCTTGTAATTAATTTGTGGTAGTTACTTGTGTTTAGTTGGGTCATGATGGTTAGTTGATACCATGACCCATGTTTGTGCTTGGTTGGTTGTCTCAGGTTGTTTTATGTTGTTGTTATATTAAATGCTATCTTTTGTCTGCTAAGTGGATGTCCTAGTTTTAGGGGAAGTGCTGCCGAAATTTCTAGCAATTTCGTAACCTGCTAGCATGTTAGCTTGCTTTGCTAAATTATTTTGTGTCTTGTGCTAGTTGTTGTTTGAGGGTGTAACATTCAGGGCACGTGTGGTGCCGGGTGTTACATTTCGGAAGAAATCCAAACGAAATCTAAAAACCAAAATTTGAATCCGGTTAAATCTGATTAAGTTTTAGTCAAATCTCGGTCAAATTTGCCGCGATTTGGCGAGATTCACCGAGATCTCGACGAGATTTTACGCACCGTCACACTTTGAATTTTTTTAAGGTTTTTTTAATTTTTCCGAAATTATGATCTACCGACTGTCCCACATGGGAAACGACGCGAAGAATCAAATCCGGCCAAATTCGGTCAAATTTTAGTCAAATCTCGGCGAGATTATAGGTTACTGTAGCAATTTAAATTTTTTTAAGGTTTTTTAAATTCGTCGGGATTATAAAACTCGGGTGTTCCGAGATCCGATATTTCACCGAAATTTCATCAAATTTTGATGAGATTCTCAGACTTGTGATGTCCCGTTGTTGCTTCAAAAGGATGGCGGCCCACGACGAAGGCAAGTTGCCACGGAATGCGTTGCGTCTGACCTTTCTTGTTTCTTCCGTCGTTCGGTAGCAAAAAAAATATATTATCTGCATTTTTACCACGCCTTTACTGGTACGATGCCACGGGAAGCTCAGCCGCCTGTTCCGCTGGTTTGGAGCTCCTTCATCCTCTATAATCATCAATTCTGCAGTCGACGGTGTGGCTGCAAAACCAGCCAAAGTCACTGAACATGTAGCAACTGGCAAGCGCTTTGGTGATATAATTAATACCCTCTCCGTTCATTTTTACGAGGCAAATTTTAACTTTGTATAAAAATTAAGATTGTATTAAAATTGAAAAAAAATATGAGAGAAAATAACTTAACTATTCTCACTTAATTATCTTAGAAAATAAAAGATATACTTTATATAGTTGGGAATGAATAAATGCATATAGTTAAGAGATAATAATTAGCGGTATAGAAGAAAAAGCTTTATCAAATATACATATAAATTTTATATTTGTGAATAAAATCATTTAAAAAATAAGTTTTATAAAAATAAACGGATGAGTAAATAATAGCCGCTGAAGCCACATCGGAGGCCTCGGCGATGCCGTCTGTACCCACTAACTTCACCAAACCATCTCATCCGGATGGATAATACTAGGAAGAGCTCAAGGTTTTGCCAACTGGGTGTTCTTTTATTCAATCATATTACAAAGTACTCAGGGAGAATATCTGGGCTAAGCATGCATAGCTACTCTTTGCGAAGTACAACACTTAATTATTTGAACACGTGAAATTTGTTCTGACTAGATTAGTGTGCATCTTTTACTTTGCAGGGGAAAATCGATATCTTTGTGTGTGAGGAAACCCTGCGTGGGGCTTTTAAAAGAACTTGTAATTTATGGTGAAGTTAACTTCGTTCTTCTTTCAGAGAGGAATCGTGTGGTGTTGTTATTACTCATTGGCAGGCGGCGAGTCAAGATGGCAACCCCAGGGCCAAACGGTAGTTATCACTGGCATCCATCCATGTACGAAAGTTATCACCAGGGCCGCACCGTGCGAAAAATTTCAATCCGAGTTTTTTTGAAAAAAAATGTAATTTTCTCAGAGGTGTTTTTAAAAAATTTGGCTAGTTAGGAGCCGTTGTCGAATTTACAAAATCACGGGGTTCTTTGTTAAAAAAAGGAACCAAGGGTCCTTTTCTAGAAAAAACGGTGAAATGACCAATCTGTAATTTTGGTTTATCAGTGGAGGACACCGCGCGCGATGTCACTACATGTGGGAAAATTTGATTTGAGCTTTTTTTTTGAAAAAAGGTAATTTAGATTTTTTCGGTGGTGTTTTTTTAAAAATTGGCTAGCTAGGAAGCACCGTTGAACTTGCGTAACCACAAGGTTCTTTGTTAAAAAAACAGAACCATGACTCCTTTTTTGCACAAAAAAAAAATAGTGGAAAGACCTATCCATAATTTCGGTTTACCGTGGAAGGCCCCTTTGCTAATACGCCAAACCACAGGGTCCTTTTTGCAAAATAACCGATGGAAGGACTATGACATAATTTTAAATTTTTCGGAGGACCTTCCCGCGAATCCGCTGACGTGGCGCTGGCCTCCGGCCTCCAAACCCAGGCGGCTTATGTTATAACTAGTCGTTAAGCGTGGCGCACGTCACGTGCGTGAACGAAAAATGAAAATATCTTTTTTTTCGGTGAAAAACCTATTTCAGAGTGGTATCTTCGAATAAAAAAAATCGCTTTTGCGTGAAAATGGAGGGGACGGAAAAATAGACTGGGTCGTATTTTTGAAAATGTTGGAGGGTCTTTCTGCAAATTTTTGGAGAAAAAATGGTCTGAGACGTATTTTCCAAATTTTCAGAGGGTCTTTCGGAGTGGCATTTTTGAATAAACAAATTTTTTAGGGGGGAGGCATTTTCAGAGGAAAAATAGACCAGGATAGAAAAAAAAAACGAACCAAACCGTATTTTCTAAATTTTTTGAGGGTCTTTTCGCGGATTTTCTAAAGGCTCTGCCGTTAAAAAAGGGCATTTTCGTAAAAATCAGGACCTATATTCAATTTTAAAAATCTGCAGAGATTCTTTAGCAAAAAAAAAATAGCCACGCGGCGGCCCACGTGAGGCCGACACGTGCCGCGCGCGGGGTGGCAGGAGCGAGGTCACCACGCGTCGCGCTGAAAAATACGCACCGCGCACGCCCGCGAGGGCTCGAACCCGCGCCGGCTAAGGGCGAAGGAATGTCGTTACCACTGCGCCACGAGCCCCGCTTAGGCGAACAGAAACATGACGATTTCCTTTTATTCCGCGATTGGACGGTCAAGACGCGCATGGTGACGTGGTGCGGGGGAGGCCGGGAAACCTTCCGAGTTTGTTATATAGACTATATAGATTCCTACTGGACTTATTAGTGGAGAATTCACGACTGTTGTCCAAGCGAGTGGTATTGCAAAAGCTACGGGAATTAATACTGTTTCCAGAATCAGCCAATTGTAAGGATGCTTATAATCATACCACAAGCTTTAACTGAAGGTTACTGTCATTATAAAAATGTTTGATATTTTACAAACATCAGCAGTTGTATATATACATTAAGTAAACTGCATGCATGCTTCTGACTTATTGTTGTTTTACATTAGCAGATGTCAGACTAGCGCAACGTTGTGTGGTAGCACGGTGACAAAAAGGGGACTAGATTTTGATGCAAATACTATCAACAAGAGAAGAAAGGAGGCGCTGCAACCCGAGTAAAGCACCACTTGGTAAGACGTGGTAAGAATGTTATCCATTGCAGTCAAGTTCCTAAAAAGGTCCGCGGGTACTTTCAACGCGACTTAGATAGAACGAAGGATAAGAAGAAGGGAAAGAGGGACGACAGGCAGAAAAAGGAAGCAGCAGGTACAAATTTCCCACCGAGGAAAAGAGCATATTCAGAGTACATGAGTGATGCGGATGAGAAGGACCAATTCTAGCATGCCATGACTGCCTCAAGGGTGGAGACAGAATTTATCAGTTGGTCAGGTGGAAGGTATGTGCATGGTGGTGGTAGTGGCACCTCTAAGAGGGCTAGAGGAGGGGGCAACAGTATGTTGTTGAGGATGTTTCGGAGTTCGTCACAACGGGAAAGACCAGCTGTAGGGGATTACAACCTTGTTACAGCCCGTGGCTCTGTACAAACAAGGATTAACATTGGGCAATGAACACAAAAGGGGAGGAATACGAAGCAGGCGATTAGCTCGACCTCGACCAAAAGTTTCCACATGGCTGGTATCATGGTGAGGAAAGAAAACAATCCCTACTTTGTTAGCGCCTCGAGGGAAACACATAAATGGGGTGAGCTTTCAAATTTTCGTTCATTTGTACACTGAATAATAGCTCACATTTTTATTCATTGTCTTAATTTGTAGGCAAGGGTGTTTGCCTCCGAGTGGGAGAGACATAAACGGGAAATATTTAGACACACCGTATGATAGCTCTAGCTCGTACAGCATCATGGAGATGTTGCTCGTGCACAACCTCCTATCTGATGGGTCTATGATTGGTAAGACCCTAATTTTTATGCTATGTTGTATCAACAATGGGAAATGACTAGCCTATGAACGAGCCAAAGCTGGCACGAATACAACGCAGAGTTGCTATCTAAACGAGAATTGCTGATGATGTCTACTGGGGAATACAACATGGCTAACCAAGTGTACACTCAACAATACTACCCATAGTCTCGAAGGTAATGTTTTATTTCATTGCAACTCAATTTTTACTAACATGGTGTTCATGTATGTCCAACTTGGCATATGTATGACAATGAAAGGACGACGAAACTATGGAAAGCGTAAACATTCATTTTCAATGAGAAATATTAATTTCAAATGTCATATGCTATGGACATTGAGATGCGGACTTGTTGGATTGATTTGTGAATTGTATTGAAATAAAATGTTATTTGTTGAGATATTATTGTTAAATGACTACTTTATAACTTAAGATTGTCTAAAATATAGGAAAGGTCATACCAAAAATTTTTCAAATTTTTTTTTATATTTTTTCATAGTTGTGATATTCATTTTCTCCTATTTCTCCTATTTTTATATATTTCTATTGTTAGGCCTTTACATGTTTTTACAGAGTATCAAGCTTTTTTTTTCTCAAATTTCCGCAAAATTTCCCTTTTTTCTTTCATTCTGCCAATTTCCAAATAATACTACTCTATAATCGGTGGAAATCGAGTGATAATCGTAAAAAAATCGAGCGATTTTTAGTCCTTTTTGCTCCGATTTTAACTGTTTAGTTCAAATCGATTTGATTTCGATTTTTGTTTGATTTTTAATGATTTTCGACTGGAAATCGATTTTCTTCGATGCCGAACGGCCTCGCCGGTGACACGGTACGGTCAACCATGCTGGCAGCCCTCGACGAAGGCAAGTTGCAATGGAATGCGTTGCATTTGCACCAAACTTTCTTGTTTCTTGTGACAAAAAAATATATTATCTGCATTTTTAGGAGGCCTGCATGTTCCTCTGGTTTTGAGTTCCTTCATCCTCCATAATCATCAGTTTTGCAGGTGTGGCTGCAAAACCAGCCAAACTCACTGAACATGTGGCATGCTAGCAACTAGCAAGCGCTTTGGTGATATAATTAATAACTAATAGCCGCTGAAGCCATACAGATGCAGGATTCAAATTTCGGCAAGATTTTTGAAATCTCAGCTGAGATTTCGGATTTCGGACTCCTCCTAGATTTAAAATTTCGGTTGGGTAAAAAAATTTAAAAAAAAAATCAAAATGCTACAATGTATATACAAGTTTCGACGAGATCTCGGCGATTTCGACCGAAATTTCAATATTTTTTATCGGATTTTTATTTGTTTTGACCGGATATGATTGGATTTAGGTTGAAGATCATCCACAAAAAATTTCAAATTTTTTTGATATGTTTTGACCATTTTTTGATCGGTTCAAAATGTCGAAATCTCGGATTCCCTAGTAGAAAAAAAAACAGATTTGATATTTGAATTTTAGATTTCGTCCACATTTTATTTGAATTTCTGAAATCTCACCGAGATTTCGGATTTCGAGCGCTTCGAAGATTTATTCCAAAACGTGATTTGTATCCTGCACCGGAGGCCTCGGTGATGCCGTTTGTACCCACTAGGCCACTACAATCACCAAACCATCTCATCCGGATGGATAATACTAGGAAGAGCTCAAGGTTTTGCCAACTGGGTGTTCTTTTATTCAATTATTATAAAGTACTCAGGGAGAATATCTGGGCTAAGCATATGCATACCTACTCTTTGAGAAGTACACTCCTACAGTCTACCTGCAAACCTAAGCTGAGCATCTGCTCCGTACACAAAAACCCTTGGTTGCAGAGTCAGGGTAGCAATTCATAACCTTTTCACTGCAGCGTAGAGTCAAGCTGACAATGTATACGCTTATATCTTATTTGGAACACGTGAAATTTGTTCTGATTCCTACACGGCTCAGAGTGCGTTTTGTTTAAAGCTAAAGAATGGAGATTTTTTTACTGTTCTAGTTTGTTTGCTAATTTTTTTTTGGATTTAGCCGTTCATTCGACAAAATTTTAAAAAATAGTCCCTAAATAGTAGAATACCGTGGTTCCCGATCGCTGAAATTTTATTTATTTCTTTATTGTATTTTCAGTGGTCCCCGGCCGCTTAATTATTTTTTTAATTTTTCAGTGGGATCGACCGCTTAATATTTTTTAAAATTTTTAGCGCTATCCGACCGCTTAAAATTATTTTAAAGTTTTTTTATTTGATTTTCAGCTGTCGCCGACCGCAGGAATTAAAAAATCGGTTTTTTAATTTTAAGCGAGCCCCGACCGGTTGAATTAAAAAAAAATTGGTTTTTTTTAATTTTAAGCCGCTGGATTTGAAATTTTTTTTTGTTTTTTGGTTGAATTAAAAAATTTTATTTTTTATTGTAGCGAACCGAGTTCGTTGACCGCTTAAAATTTTTTGAGTGGAACCACTGAATTATTTTCTTTTTGTAATTACTTTTTTTTAGTGGAATCACTTTTTACTATTTGAATAACTACGAAATGACTAAAAGCAGATTGGAGCCGGAAAAGGTAATTAAAAAAAGGAAAAATATTCAGCAGTTCCACTGAAAAAAATTTAAGCGGTCAGTGGACTCGGTTCTTTAATTCAGCCGGAAAACAATTTTTTTTTTCAAATCCACCTTAAAATTAAAAAAAAAAACTATTTTTTTTTTAATTCAAGCGGTTGGGACCGCTTAAAATTAAAAAAAATGATTTTTTTAATTCCCATGTTCGGCGATAGCTGAAAATAAAAAAATCGAAAAAAATTAAAATATTTGTAAGCAGTCGGATACCATTGAAAATTTTAAAAAATAAAAAATAAATATCAACTTCTTCAATTTCATCAGAAGACCAAATTCATTCTTGAGTAGAAGCAATGGTTACTCCATTCCACCAGCAATAGAGTTCAATTGGGTTTACTACTCCTCCTCATCCGCCTCCTCCTATTGCTGCTGCTACGCTAGCACTATCACATAAGCAAATTCAGTTTCATCACCTCTGATTTGGGGAAGAAATTCAACAAATCTGAAGCAATGTCTGAAGATCATGTAGATCTGAAGCTAATGGATTAGGATTTATACCTACTGATTTGGGGGGAGAAATTCACCCTAGATGTAGAGGAAGATGTTGCTGCTCCTTGGCATCGTGCCCTCCTCACCGGTACTCCGTATCGTCCCATCCTCGCCCATGCTTGGCACCGTCCCCTCCTTGCCGGTGCTTGGCACCGTGACCACCTCACCCATGCTCCATGCCATCCCATCCTCATCGGCGGCATGCCCTCCTCGGCGCCATGCACTCCATGCGGGGTGAGGATGAATGGGGAGCAGAGAGAATGGGGAGAGGAGCCTAGGAGGCGTCAAGGCGAGTGACGAGAGAGTTCACAGGGGCGATTCCGCATGGTGGGATGGGCTCATACTCACGGGCGAGTGGGGATTGGCAAATTCGGGCAAATTCTTTGAATACATCCGTCCATCATCTTCAAAGCATATTATTGTTTGTTGGATGCCCCTATCCACCCAATCCATCCAACCAAATGTTTGGATGAGTGAAAAGAGAGAGATCATCTATCCCATCCATGATTTGCCCTTGAACCAAACACATCCTTGGTGGAGAATTCATGACTGTTGTCCAAGTAAGCGGTATTGCAAAAGCTAGGGAGTTAATAATGTTTTTCCATAATAAGCCAATAGTAAGGTTGGTTAATCATATCAACACCAACCAGATACAAAGTTATCCTAGACTAGAGTAGGCTAGCTAGCATGTGGCCGGTTCTATGTGTACGAGGTGATTATATAACCCTCATTGTGTGGAGGGTGTTATGAATAGTACTTGTATTTAATACGAGATCAATATGTCAGAATATATACATGTATAAGTGGGTACAAGAGGAAAGCCTATATAATATAATATCTATAAAGGCTGACAATAACTATACAAGACAACTAGCAATCTCTATACAAGGCAATTAGGATACTGTCTAATATCCCCTCACACTCATGGTGGATCAACAACATTTAGTTTGGGGAGATAAAAGCTGCGTTGAGCTCTAGTATGTGTCTTCGTGAAGAAGTCTGCCAACTGAAGTTCAGAATGCACATACTAAAAAGCCACAACCTGATCTTGTACCTATGACCGCATGTAGAAAGCATCGACATCGATGTGCTTAGTGAGCTCAGGTTTACTGTATCTCGAGCAATGCTAATAGCACTTGTACTGTCAGATAAAAGAGAAGTTGATGTAGAAATAGAAATACCAAAATCCTCAAGTAACCACCATAGCTAAGTAACCTCTGCAGTCAAAAGAGCCATAGCTCGCAATTCAACCTCAGCGCTCAAACAAGAAACTATTGTCTGCTTCTTAGTCTTCCAAACAATGAGAGAACCACTAAGAAAAATACTATAAGCAGAAATAGACAAACGATCAAAGTGATCACTAGCCTAGGTAGCATCAAAGTAAGCTTGGAGTTGTAAGGAGCTGAAGCGTGGAAAGAACATACGGCGAGAGATAGTTCCACGAAGATATCACATAACACGAAGAAGATGATTATAGTGGAGCTGAGTGGAAGCAGAAATAAACTGACTTAAGATATGAACTGAATATGAAATGTCAGGACGAGTGACACCAAGGTAAACAAGACTCCCAACAAGATGGCAATGGCGAGTAGGATCCTCAAGAGGTTCACCATCAGTAGGTCGAATGTGAACATTGAGCTCCATAGGAGTCTCAGCTATGCGCTGATCAGTGGGAGAAGTACGATCAAGAAGTCGTCAGGTGTAGAAGAAACATCAATCCCAAGGAAGTAGCGAAGCGGACCTAGGTCAGACATGAGAAACTGCTCACTGAGACGTGCCTTCACAAAGGCAATATACTGAGAATCATCTCCAGTGATGATTATGTCATCAACATATAGAATGAGAAGAGTTCCACCACGAGGTAAAGTGTGAACAAAGAGTGCAGGTAGGGGTGAAAACGGATCGGATAGTTTTCGACCGATCTGGATAATTTTCTGAAATGGATAGTTTCGGATCGAATACGGATACAAATATTTTTTATCGAATACGGATACGGATTTGGTAGCATACTACCTAGTGGATAAAGATCTGGATTATTCGATGAACAGTGGCATCAAATATCTAGTAAACCGATCAACTGAAATTCAACGGAGATCACTCGTTGGCCGTCACCTTATTCCCCTACTTATTCAGTTCCTCATTGGTCATTCCTCAGTCACCAAATCTACTCCCCCACCGCCCCACCGGCCGGCGTCACCCGTCCCATCTCCCCCCAGCGCCGCCCGTCCTGTCTCCCCCCGACGTCGCCCATCCCGTCTCCCCCGGGCTAAACATCAGGCTGTACTCATCAGCTTTTGGAGGTTAGGACTAAACATCAGGCTATACTCATCAGCTTACACGGTAAGTGGTGCTATCTTTATTTCATGTTTCAGGTTGAGTTCTTGCATTTGTTATCAATCTAAAGAAGTTAGCCCAACTACGTATTGTCGTCCATCTGAAGAATGTTTTGCCCAACTGTCTATGCCATCATACGAATTCAATGCTTTTTTTAATATGATATGGGAAATCTCTATGATTTTAATTCCAAGATAATATGCTGGAAAAGCCCAAAATATTTCAGGTTTCTCTGTTTGTTCATAGAAGGATAGGAGTGAAAATGCATCTACTTGAGAGAACTCCAAACTGTGAACATCATAGTCTATTAGGTTGATTTAAATCTGCATAGCATGGCTCTTCTGTTTAGTATGGCCTTATCCCTGTAGAACCTACTAGACTTGGCAGTTGGCACTTTATCTACCAGCTAAACATTATGGAGTTATTCTGTGTTAAACCACTTGTCTATTGAGTTTTTGGTTTTAATTTCAATGCATGGTGTGTCACCAGTCACCTTATATCCCTCTTTTTTCCCTGGATAATTTGTTTGCTCAATTATTTTTTACTGTTGGTATTTGTTTTCTCATGTCCCTAAAGATGATTTCTCTAGATGAGTAAGCTAGGAATCCGAATGATGACTTGGGACTAAGAGATGGCCTATGTGATTTTTTGAATGTAAATGATGTGTTATTAATTATTAGATGATATGCATGGTAAAAAGCTAAAGATTTTTTTGGATGGTAGCAGTGTCATATATGTAGAGTTCTTGGGTCTATCATTTTACTTGGCTATCTATGTCGGTATTTCATAGAATAGTATATATAGGGGTTATCATGTTTTCATTGATTTCTTATGTATAATCTAGTTTTGTGTTTTTGTTGATTTATTATGTACAATCTAAGGGGTTATCATGTTCCGATAAATATCCGTGATCGTATCCGATTCGATTCGTATTCGCTCTGTATTCGTATTCGATATTATTCGTTTTTGTATTTGTATCCAGATTATCCGTATCCGTATCCAAATCCAAATAAATATTAAAACAAATATGGTAGAGCCATTATCCGTCCGTATCCAATCCATTTTCACCCCTAAGTGTAGGATCATGAGCATTAGCAAAAAAATAGCCATTGTAACCACAGAAGAAAAATGCTCAAATTAGGCACTAGGAGATTGCTTAAGCCTATAAAGAGAGTGACGAAGCCGACAAACCATGCCCTTAGTAAGAAAATACCTCAGTGGTGGTTGTATAGGGACCTCCTCACATAGCTCACCATTAAGAAATGCATTCTTAACTGTATGGTCGAGCATGCCGACTAGAGGGGGGGTGAATATGTGGGTTTTTTAAAAAAAAATCTTTTGCTACACGCTCTATTTAACCCCTATGTCAAAACCCTAACAAAAATAAATGCGAAAGCGATAATCTAAGGTTTTGACAATTAAGGCCTAAATATTCTAGACTCACTAAGTGCACTAGCTAATTAAATCTCTACACAAGATATTGCAATTCTAAAGACAAGTAAGAATAAGAATAAGAATTGCAAGAATATAAAAGCACAAGAGACACATCGATATTTTTCCCGTGGTCTTGGAGACTTACCAGTCTACCCTAATCCACATTGAGACAAGCCCAAACCTCTTTGGACCAGCTCCATGAATTGAGCACCCGCCTTGATTCCACTAGTAGTTGCTTCTTTACCCCTCTGGGTAGGTGAACACCGACCTTCAAAAACTTTTGTTGATGCTTTTCACAACCTCTGTTGAGAGCTCCCACGCATGACACTACGCTGTCTAGGAGGCAGCAACCTCCAAGAATAACAAGTTGAGTGCTCCCGCTTGAGCTTCACCTAGTGCAACACATGTACTCCGGTGACCTCCTAAGTGTAACACATGCACTAGGATCCTCCTCAGGTGCAACACATAAACAAGAGGCCCTCAATCCACTTCCTAATTGCAACACATGCAATTAGGGCTCACTCTTAGCTCAAGAGATAAAATAGAGAAGGCAACACATGCACTTCCCCAAGAACTCCCAAAAACTTAGCTACAACCAAATGCTAGCCCCAAGGCTCCTTTTGTAGTCCCCCCACACAAATTCTAGCTGTTGGGGGTGCATTCCTGGAAAAATTCAGCAAAGCTGGCACTACCGCCCTCTAGGGGCCGGTAGGCCAGCCTCTAGTCCAATGGCTAGAAAACTAGCCGTTGCACAGGAAACCAGGTATTACCGCAGGCTAATGCCCATAGTATCACTCGAGCGGTAGTATCAGCCTCAACGGGTGGTACTGCTAGCCTCAGACAACCTCTAGAGACACCTCTCTAGAAAATAACTACCGGCAGCTTGGGCCCGGTACTACCGCACCTTTGGTAGTTGTAGGGTCGAGGATGCGCCTAGAGTGGGGATGAATAGGCGATTATATAATCTTCTAATCTTATTGTGAATTCACTCTAATCAACCCCTATATCAAAACCTACACAAAGATATGCGCAAGTGGAAGATTGAGGTTTTGACAATTAAGGCCTAAATCAACTAGGCTCACTAGTGCACTAACTAAATTATGTCTCTACATAAGAATTTCTATGTTGATCTAACAAGCGAGACTTAAGCAATTCAAAATACGATCAAGCAATATATAAATATGCGATAATGTAAATGCTTGAAAGTAAAGAGACAAGAGACACACCGACTTTTTACCGTGGTGTTCGAAGACTTGCCAGTCTTCCCTAGTCCACTTTGAGGAAGTCCAACTCACTTTGGATCGGCTCACTCACTTGAGTCTTCTGCCTCAAATCCACTCGGTAGTTTTTCACTCTTTCGAGTATGCTCAACTAGAACCTTCACACGGTAGTTTTTCACTCTTTTGAGTAGGCTCAACTAGAACCTCCGCAAACTTCGCCGGGGCTTCTCATAAACCTTGAGATTTCTCGTGCACGACGCTCTTACACCGTCTAGAAGGCAGCAAACTTCAAGAGTAATAAGTTGAACACTCCGCTCAAACTTCACCTAGCACAATACATGTGCTTTCGGTGATTCCTAAGTGCAACACATGCACTAGGATCCTCTCAATCACACTTTAATTGCAACACATGCAATTAGTTTCACTCTTGAGCTCAAAAACCAAATCGAGGTGTGCAACACATGCAACACCCTCTCAAGAACTCACACAAGTTCAAACACACTCAAGAGTACATCAACTCAAGCAACAACGGCTCTAGAATACTAAAATATCAAGGAGATACAAAAGCTCTACTGTAACATTGCCTTGGCACAACTTATATAGCCAACAAAAGTAATATAGCCGTTACATCCATTTTCTAGCCGTTGGACGTGTTAGAATGTCAAAAAATTACTAAACAAATGTGCCCCGGACTCACTTTGATAACCTTCACAATTTGTCTAATGCAAGATGGACCAATTTGATTGAAAATCCCATTCACGCCGGACCAAATTAGCTCGGTACGTCGTACACATGCTTTGAGGAAAAATAGGTCCATCGTGAAGCATAGCAAAACAACATTTGCATCGGACCGAAAAACTTGGTCCGTCGCAGAAGGTAAAACCACTGACTTTGGTCCATTGGACTATTTTGCATTAGAGCAAACTTACAGAGGGAATCACGTTTGCACCGGACTGAAAAACTTGGTCCGGCGTACACTTGAATTGATGCCGGACTGAAAATCAGATAAGACCAAATTGGTTCGGTGTGAATGGTGCTCTCGGTTTGATTCTTGAACATGAGACTTTCAGCGCCGGACCAAAACACAAGGTCCAGTATAAACATAGTTTGCGCTGGACTTAGGAGAAAAACCAGATTTTCAACAAACTTTTTTTCTCCAAAACTTCAACAACAATTCTTTGAGCCATATGGTGATCAACACAAGATCACATTAAATTGAAAAACACATTTGCAACACCTCAAAACCATGTTCAAAGAATTTCAACCATTTTGCGAAAACACATTTCACAAACCATCTCAAAGATATATTTGCAAACATGTATTAAGCAAATAAATCCCAGAGTTTTTGAGATTAATCCTCTTAGCCATGTGATGGTCAAATCGTGACCAAATCAGCTTGCAAAAACCATGGTGCAAGTCACATGCTCTAGGATCCCGGACTCATAGACCTCCCGTTTATTCGCACAACGAATTTGCAAATAACAATTAAACCACAAAGCATGAGCTATCTACCTTTTGCAACACATACAAATCCATAGCCTCATGCAACTCCAAATCAATCTCATTTTTGCTTGAACATCCTCATTTTGCAACTCATGCAAAACCTAGCTCCAAGCAACCAAATCCAACTCAAATAAGGATTTTGATTTTAAAGAAAAAACATGAAGTTCAACAATTGCAACACATACAAAATATGACCTTCATGTAAAAGCCAAGGCATAAGCTCATCCCATTTGCAACACATGCAAATCCAAGCAATAAGCTAACATCCAAGCACGAGCTTGACTCATTCGCAATACATGCCAAATGGTTAGCTCCATGCAAAATCCAAATGAGAAGAACACTTTTGAGCTCGAGTAACCGGATTGACTTCATCACCAATGATGAAGTCCAAACTAACTACTCAACCCCTCTTAATAGTACGGTGATAAAATGCTTGACACAAAGCTAGAATACATTCTTAGCCTATTTATTAATACCTTTGTGCCGCCGCAAGCTAGAGATCCCCTTTGGGGCTTTAATGATCTTTGATCATTTTACTTCTCCCCGGGATCGTCGTCTAGCTTTCTTGAAGTCCTTATGATCTTCAGTCAATCTTCACTTCAAGGTCGTCACCCAGCTCTCACAACTCTTCTTTGAGACTATCACCTGGCTATCCCATCATCTTTTTCATCACCTCTTGATGAACCTTCTCATCTTTTCAACCTTTGGACTGTCGGTGTTTTCCACCAGTAGGATTTCTCCTAGGACGGAGAATAGGGTTTGGTAGAGGGTGCTTTCGCGGTCGGACTCCCGATGGCCCTCCCTCGGGGGATCCCAGTGATCAACAGATCAAAAGACACACCAATGTATCTAGGTTCGGGCCCCCAGCACGGGTAACAACCTTATGTCCTGCTAGATCATTGTTGATGTATGTTGAACTGGCTACAATGCTTTTCCCTCAGGTTTCCTCTCGCTCTCTTTCATCTCTCGTTTTTTTTTTGCTGTTCCCCCTCTCCCATGCACCATAGCTCCCTTATACAGCCAGGGCTGGCTCGGGCAGGTGTGAAGGTGATGGTATACTGATCTATGACTCATTTATTACACCCATCACTGCAGTCTTGTCCCCCCAAGCCTCATTCTCCTTGCCGTCGTATGGCTTTGCACGGTCCTCCGCAGGATATGTCTTTCCTACGTTGGGTTAGGTGTGAGGCGTCAGAGGGATGGGCTGTCGTCGCGTTGACAGCAGAACTCTTCGCAATCAATGGCTCTGACACAACGTGTCAGGGGGAGGAGACTTTGAGGTGAAGCCTCCTTCTCATCCTTTTGCTCTAATGCGTGCCCCGACGAGTGGGGCCTGCTCGCCCGCCTGCTCGCCAGGCCATCGCGTGGCCCGGCCGCCCGACGAGTGGGGCCTGATCACCCGCCAGCTCGCCAGGACACTGCGTGGCCCATCTGTCTGACGAGTGGGGCCTGATCACCCACCGGCTCGCCAGGCCGCCGTATGGCCCGTTCACCTGGCGAGTGAGGCCTGAACGCCCGCCTGCTCGCCAGGCCACCACGTGGCCTGTCCGCCCGGCGAGTGGGGCCTGAACGCCCGCCTGCTCGCCAGGCCACCACATGGCCCGTCCGCACGGCGAGTGGGGCCTGAACGCCCACCTGCTCGCCAGGCTATTTTACTTGTCAGCGGCAGATGGGGTACCCTGGCGTAAAGTACGCCGATAGTAGCCCCCGGGCCTGTCCTGGAACGTGTGCCAGTTTCCTTTAGGCCTAATTTAATGTTGGTGCGTTTCCGAATGGACCCACCGCTTCAGAGTACACAAACCGCCTCAGTCCCCCCGGCTTCTGCCGGTTTCTCTCGACCCGAAACGTCATGCACATTTGCCTTTTTCACGAACCATCGTATGAGGGGCCTATATATACACAGGCACCCACGATCAGCGGTTCACGCTCTTTCAGACTCCCGCGCACATTGCTTTTTGCCCTTCCAACTCTCTCGTCTAGAGACCTTGCTCTTTCTCCAATGGCGCAATCTTTTCCGTCTTCTACTGTCGACAGGGAGGGGGTGGCGGCGCTCTCCAAGCTCGCGCCTGAGGGTTCCCTCCACTTTCACCATGGAACCCTCATACCGCGGTGCAAACCTGGGGAGATTATCGTCTTCGCCTGGGGAGTACTAGCGGGCCTGTTGCCGCCCTTCTCCGAATTCCTCTTCACCATCCTTTATTTCTACGAAGTCAGCCATCTTCATCTCACTCCCAACTCTGTTCTCACCCTTTCCATCTTTGCATACCTCTGCGAGATGTTTCTAGGGGTAATACCCAATCTTCCTCTCTTCTGGTCCTTCTATGCTCTTCAGTACGCCGACGACATCACTCGGGTCGCCGAGGCCCTCAGCGGCTTGCCCGCCGCCTTGGCCGCTCGCTCCGCCCGAGAAGGGCGGGAAGTCACGATTGCCACCACGACGTTCATGCTAGCCGCGATGCCTCCTTCTATCCGATGGTCGTCGCGGCCGGCATCGAGGGAGACGAGGCCCAGGCGCAGGCGCGCATGCGCCAGGCAGCGGAGCACGTGGCCGGGTTGATGGAGGTGACGGACCCAGAGCTCGACGCCGCGCTGTCAGAGGAGGAAGCCGAGGATACTACCATGCATATCCAAGTTGCTAACGACGAGTAACTGCCGGGGCCGCTGCCTTTGCTTCCTTCATATCTTCTGTTTACTTGTTTCGCCTTTCTGTATGAAAAAACTATCTTAGTAATCCAAATGAAATTAGCACCTTTGGAATTTACCTACATGTTTGCTCGGTTGAATTCATTCGTGTTTGCTTGATCCAACCATCGGGCGACCAGCCCCCAGGCTTGACGCGATGCAGGCTCGAACGCTTAAATTAGGTCGGTGCTTTGGCACTTCATCTGTGGTTGCACGTAGCCACTACAAACACAAGCAAACGTCATGCGGGGTATGCAGGAAATAGGCTAAAAGAACATAAGTCCCCGCGAGGGGTTGTCTTGGTCCCTTTCTTTTTGGAACTTAAGCCCTTGTGATTTTTCTTAGAACCAGACTGCGGTGTTGCGTGTCAAGGTAGCGGGTTCCCAGGAGTGGTTTTGGGCTTGCGGTGTTCGCGGTGACAACCTGAGGTGTGCTAGCCGCATTGAACCACCATGCCGCACTCACCCCCTGGTCGCCCGTCCCTGCCTGACGCGAACGTCGGGTGTTACCGCATATCAACAAGGAGCCGCCAAACTGTCAGTACCAATGACATCCACACCAAATACTACCCACAGGGCATAAGTAGGAAAGACAAACAAAGACAAACAAAGCAAAAGCATTTAAGGCAAACAAGTTCCCTGAACATCACCGTTCGTCGCTAATCAGCTGGGGGAGAGCCCACCCTTTTAGCTGATCAAAGTGAACTACCAAGTACTTCCAGGTTCTGGGAGTTTGCCACCTCTTGACCATTTTCAGTGACCAACCGAACCGCCCCGGGTCGAGAGATTGAGACCACCTTAAAGGGGCCCTCCCGCAGGGGAGACAGTTTGTTGCGATTGGCATGCGTCTGAATTCTGCACAAGACCAGGTTGCCCACTGCCAGTGTTCTCGGCTGGACCTGGGTGGCGTGATACCGTCTGAGACTCTGCTGGTACCGAGCAACATGCAAGGCTGCCCGGTAGCACACCTCCTCCAGAAGGTTGACTTCTTCTCGGCAGTTGTCTTCCTGGCCCTCCTCACTGAACGCCGAAAAGCGTGGGGAGCCGAGCGATATCTCGGACAGAAGGATAGCTTCTGCTCCGTAGACCAGGAAGAAGGGTGTTTCTCCCGTCGCCCGATTGGGTGTGCTTCGAAGCGACCACAACACCGTCGGGAGTTCTTCCGTCCACCCCCCCCCCCCCGCGCTTATGGAGCCGATCAAATGCTCTGCTCTTAAGGCCCCTCAATACCAGTGCATTGGCGCGCTCCGCTTGGTCGTTACTCCTCGGATGGGCCACTGAAGCAAATTGAAGGATCGTTATTTTTGATCCATTTGATTTTGATGATGAGTATTTGAAACCAGTTTGATATTTCGACAAGATTTATTTTTTGGTTTCTTTATTTGAAAAAATCTGAAATCAGTTTGATTATTTGAAAAGCTTTTTGATTTTTGCAAAGGTTTTGGTTTGTGTTTTGAAATCGTGTTCTTAGAATATTTAATGCAATGCACTCCTGTGAGTGGTTGCATGGTTTAATGTGAGTCAAGTCGCGGATTTGCGCTCGAAATCATTTTGTGGTTTGTTCATGTGCAGGTATTGCTCGAGGGCGAATGCGGTCGATGACGGGACCGGAACTAGGTTCATGGAGGAACTGAGGTTCGGGACTAGGTTCAGGGGGAACTGAGGTCTTGGTGGTCAAGGATGTCATGCGGGACGTTCGGGCTAAGAGAATGGTGCACATGAAGAATGGTTAGTCACGTGAGAATGGCAGGAGGTCATTCGCGTGCAAAGTGTTAGTCACGTGAGTATGGTAGGGTTGCCATACACGTGCAAGAGTTGTACTCGGCCAGGTTGGGCCAAGAGGAGTTCTGTTGAATACATACTCTTTCTAGGATTAGGAGTGGGACTCCTTCTAGGATTAGGAGTGGGAATTGTATTCATGACTCCTTGTGTTTTGCACCTTTAAATAGGAGGGGTTGTCTCCTGTTGAAGGGCATCAAGCTTTGAGCAAGCTTTAGGGTTGTACTCTTTTGTTTGGAGTACTTTAGACAAAAGAAAGGAGAAATAAAGATCAAGTTCTTCAAATCTTTCGGCGAGCTACAATTCTAGTTAGATCTATTCTCGTCATCTTCTATCACAGCAAGCTTGCGAGGTCCATAACGTTTGATCCGTAAGTCCGATCGAGCTGATTCTTTTTGGGTTCGATTTGTATTGGAATCTAGTTTCTTGTGTCCAAATTTCAGATCAATCTAACAGTTGGATCTCCGGAAATTCGTGTTTTACCGAACCTCTGTCATTCTGTTTTTGTCGAATACGAGGCAATTATTTGGTTCTGTTTTGGGGTGAACTTTTAGTAGATTAAGAATTTGGTTTTAGCTTCCGCACAATCATTCACCCCTCCTCTGATTACTATATTCGTGTCTTTCGATCCTACAAGTGGTATCAGAGCTTGGCTCTACTAATCCATCTTAACAGGTGATTAGTAAACGGTAAGTTATGGCAACAGAGAAATACTCGAACAAGCCGCCAATCTTCAATGGCACAGACTTTCCCCACTGGCGGATTCGGATGACTGCATACCTTCAAGCTCAAGGTAACGCTATTTGGCGCAAGGTAAAGATTCCATACGAGCTTCCTTCAAATGATGATATTGATAAAATCGAGTTTGAAAAAGATGTTGAAAACAATAATAGAGCTAGAAACATATTGCTTCAAGGACTTGTTAGAAAAGAATTCGATAGAGTCTGTCATTTACTCACTGCTCATGAAATTTGGAAATCTCTTCAAGATTATCATGAGGGCACTGACTCTGTAAAAGAAGCTAGGCAAGATCAATTTAAAAAGGAATACACTAGATTTGAAATGAACTCTGGAGAATCTCTAGATGATTGTTTTGCTCGCTTTAACAGAATCTTAAACAATCTTAGAGTTGTAGATGTAAAGTACATCGACTCTGAAAATGCTAGACATTTCCTATCATCTCTTGATCTTAAAATCTGGCAAATGAAAGTGACTGCTTTTAGGGAAGCTCACAAGATGAGTGAAATGACTTTGGATAAACTATATTCTAGTCTCAAGACTTTTGAGATAGATATTGTTTCAAGAACATCCAATGATAACTCTATGGCTCTTAATGCTAATTCCTCTTCATATGATAATGCTACTAGTTCTTCATCATCATATTCCATTACTGCTTTGAGTGCTCTTAGTAATGAACAGCTAGATCAAATACCAGAAGATACACTTGCTCTTTTTTCCAAGCGTGTCAATGCAGCTTACATGAGATCAAGGGAGAGAAGAGGAGCCTCCATCCACTGCTACAACTGCGGCAAGGCAGGGCACATCCGTGCTAACTGTTTCAAGAACAAAGATAGAGAGGAGAAGGAGCAAAGCAACTCCTCCAAGTCCTTCCGGCCAAGAGAGAGCAAGGATAAAAATAAGCAACGGACGAAGAAGATGCTCAACAAAGTCTTCGCGGCAATTGGTCGCTTAGACTTAAGCGACATTGATGACTCAACTGAAGATGAGAAGGAAGCGAAGCAAACGAAGCTGAATGAGAAGGATTTCACTGGACTGTGCTTCATGGCAAAAGGGAACACTAGTGATTCTAGTGACAACGACAGCACCTCCAGCGACGGTGATGAGGTAATGCCTTCGTATGATGAGCTTTGTGAAGTTTTAGTCATATTGAGAAAATCTTTAAGAAAATCTTCACTCAAAAATAAAACCTTAGAAAAAGATCTATCCATGCTAAAATCTAAAAACTTTGATCTTAGAAATTCAAATTCTGAAAATATTTGTGATACTTGCTTAGATCTCAAATTTGAAATTAAGTCTCTAAATGAGGAACATGTGATTAAACTAGAACAAGTTTATGCCGAACAATTGAAAAATAAAAAACTTGTGAAAAATATTGGTTGCTCTACTGATAGTTTACATGATCAAATTGCTTGCTCTAAATGTTCAATTCTTGAGTTGAAATTAAAAGATGCAAATTGTAGAGTTACCCAATTAACAAATGACATGTTCACTCATGAAATTAACTCGTGTTCAAATTGCCAGAAACAGAAAGCTAAAATTGACACTCCTTATGATAATTGTTTAAATCTTGCTAAAAAGGTTGACTACTTGCAAGATTCTCTTTCTAGGTTCACTAAAGGGAAGAAAAATTTGAACATGATTTTAGATCAATCTAAAGTGAGCTCCAACAAACAGGGTTTAGTTTTTAACTCTTATGCTTCTACTATCATTAAACCTGTTGAGACCAAAAATGTGAAAATTGATAATGAGCCTAAAAGAACTTTGTTTAAATCTGCCGGCACTCTATCTCCCACTATTTCAAGTGCAAAAGTTACTTCTAATGTCAAACCATATGTTAAGTACAATTGCACTCATTGTGGGAAAGATGGTCATTTGGTGAATTTCTGCTTTAGACTAGCCAAACAACAAAAGAAAGAAAGAACTAAGGCTAGGTCTAATTTCAGACAGGCACGCTTTGTTTCTCATTATGTGCCTAGGGTGATGCAAACACCTTTTGTTGGTAAGAACAAGGGAAAAGACAAATCTATCTTTGTGCATAAGAATGCTCGTGTTGTGCCTACTGTTGTGCGTCGTGTGTCTCAGTACTGGATTCCTAAACATCTTATTTCTAACCCTAGTACCGAGACCTCGACACTTTCTGCTTCTATGTAGGCTTCTCACGCGAGGAAGGAGAACATATGGCTAGTGGATTCCAGATGCTCACGCCACATGTCCGATGATAATAATTGGTTCTCCTCCTTCACTCGTGCATCTCGTGCTAAAAGTGTTATTTTTCAAGATGCTTCTTCCACCTCTGTTTTCGCAAAAGGCACTAGTCCAAATAGTGTAGGTACAGGTGCATATGTTTAGGGGGAGAGTATCTTTGTTGATGAAGATGATGATGATGCTGTTGAGGATGAGATAATTGGAGTTTGCTGTGTGCTTGTGTGCTCGTTTTCAAGCTTTCCCGCGTGCTTCACATCGACAAGCTATCAACAGGATTTTAAGGTATCTCCGTGGTACTTAAGATTTTGGCATTTGGCTTTCTACTTCCTCATGCATTAGTTTAAGAGCTTTCTCTGATGTTGAATTTGGAGGATGTAGAATTGATAGAAAAAGTACATCTGGTCCATGCCACTTCTTGAGTAATTCTCTTTCTTGGACACATTGACATCAGATATCATTTTCTTAGAGATCATGTTGAAAAAGGAGCTATTGAACTGAAATTTGTTGATTCGGGTGCTCAACTTGCTGATATTTTCACTAAACCGCTTGATTCTTCTCGTTTTGCTTTCTTACGCGGTGAACTTGGGATCATTCATCCCCATGGGTTGATTTGAGGGGGAGTCTTGAGTTTATCTCTTTTTGGGTTACTTGACTTTGGTTCCTACAAGTGATTTTTTTTATAAGTGGTATTTTGACTTTACACCTCAAGTAAAATCCCCTGTTTACATTGCATCATGTAGTACAAAGCTTTGGTGATTATTCTTGTGTATATAGCCAAGTTAATGCTCAATGCTTTACTTATCACTAAAAGGCTAAAATAATTCAATTTGAGATGCTTTTCGAGAATATTTTGGCTCTTGCTCATTATGGTATTGCATTTGTGAAATAGGCTTAAAAGTTTCTTGTCATCTGTTGAAAGGCTAGAGCTGATTAGAAACTATGTGTGAGCTTTTTGTTGGACTTCAAATGATCATTATGAGTCTCAAGCAAAATCAGTGTTTTAATGTTAAAAGCAAGTTGAAAAAGATGCAAGCAAAAGCTACTTGGCTAAATACAAGTTTAGTACAATGTGCAGCTTCCTTGCCAGGGATTTAAATGCAAAAGATGCAAGAAAAGGCTACTTGTCTAAACAAAAGTTCAGAACAATGTGAAGCCACTTGCCAATTTAAACTGAGAAAGATACAAGAAAGAACTACCAACTCATACACAAGTATGGGCTAGTGTGCAGTTACTTGTCATCCCTGTTGATCACAAAGCAAAATTGTCAAACTTGCTAAAAGAGAAAAAGGAAATTCAAATGGTTGAAAAAGGCTTGAGACAAATATTAGTGAATTTGAAAGTCTCTCTATGCTCATGATAGATTTTTTTTCGCTTTGGCAAAATCAGTTTATGACATTTTACTTGTTTGCTCTAATTTGCTTATGCAATAACTATTCTATGTGTTAGAGCCTCCATATTCTCACAATTTGCTTTCTCATTGGATAAATTGATACAAAATGAGAAAGTTCTCCTAAAAACTCTCCAAATGCTTTACTTGATTATATACCTTGAATATACTTCAAAGCTTGAGATACTGCATTCATTAAGGGGGAGTTTTGAGATCTTGATGACTATTTTGTCAAAAAGGGGGAGAACAAGTCAAGGAGGTTTTTGAATTGGGATTTTTTGGTCTTTTGGTTCTTGCTCAATCTCTTGTCAAATCTTATATTGTGTTTTGTCAAATTACTCATCAAGGGGGAGATTGAAGGATCGTTATTTTTGATCCATTTGATTTTGTTGATGAGTATTTGAAAAAGATTTGAAACCAGTTTGATATTTCAACAAGATTTATTTTTTGGTTTCTTTATTTGAAAAGATCTGAAATCAGTTTGATTATTTGAAAAGCTTTTTGATTTTTGCAAAGGTTTTGGTTCGTGTTTTGAAATCGTGTTCTTAGAATATTTAATGCAATGCACTCCTGTGAGTGGTTGCATGGTTTAATGTGAGTCAAGTCGCGGATTTGTGCTCGGAATCGTTTTGTGGTTTGTTCATGTGCAGGTATTGCTCGAGGGTGAATGTGGTCGATGACGGGATCGGAACTAGGTTCATGGAGGAACTGAGGTTCGGGACTAGGTTCAGGGGGAACTGAGGTCTTGGTGGTCAAGGATATCATGCGGGACGTTCGGGCTAAGAGAATGGTGCACATGAAGAATGGTTAGTCACGTGAGAATGGCAGGAGGTCATTCGCGTGCAAAGTGTTAGTCACGTGAGTATGGTAGGGTTGCCATACGCGTGCAAGAGTTGTACTCGGCCAGGTTGGGCCAAGAGGAGTTCTGTTGAATACATACTCTTTCTAGGATTAGGAGTGGGACTCCTTCTAGGATTAGGAGTGGGAATTGTATTCATGACTCCTTGTGTTTTGCACCTTTAAATAGGAGGGGTTGTCTCCTGTTGAAGGGCATCAAGCTTTGAGCAAGCTTTAGGGTTGTACTCTTTTGTTTGGAGTACTTTAGACAAAAGAAAGGAGAAATAAAGATCAAGTTCTTCAAATCTTTCGGCGAGCTACAATTCTAGTTAGATCTATTCTCGTCATCTTCTGTCACAGCAAGCTTGCGAGGTTCATAACTTTTGATCCGTTAGTCCGATCGAGCTGATTATTTTTGGGTTCGATTTGTATTGGAATCTAGTTTCTTGTGTCCAAATCTCAGATCAATCTAACAGTTGGATCTCTGGGAATTCGCGTTTTACCGAACCTTTTTCATTCTGTTTTTGTCGAATACGAGGCAATTATTTGGTTTTGTTTTGGGGTGAACTTTTAGTAGATTAAGAATTTGGTTTTAGCTTCCGCACAATCATTCACCCCCCTCTGATTGCTATATTCGTGTCTTTCGATCCTACACAAAGCATACCTTGCCCATCTCGTCACAAAATTCCAGGAATGTCGCACTGGTGAATTGGGTGCTGTTGTCCGTGATGATGCGATTGGCGACTCCGAAGATGGTAAAGATTTCATGCATGAACTTGATAGCAGCAGAAGCCGTGATGGCGTGCACCGCATCGGCTTCAACCCACTTGGTAAACTTGTCGATGGCGACAAACAGATGGGTGAAGCCCCCTGTGACCCATGGGAACGGGCCCAGGATATCCAGCCCCCAGACTGCGAATGGCCAAGAGAGCGGGATGGTTTGCAGTGCCTGGGCCGGTCGGTGGGTTTGTTTGGCATGAAACTGGAATGCCTTGCATCTCCTCACTAGCTCGTAGGCTTCCTAGAGGGCAGTAGGCCAACAAAATCCTTGGCCGAACGCTTTGCCGACTAGCGTTCGGCTGGACATATGGCTCCCGCACATGCCTCCATGGATATCAGAGAGCAGATTGCTCCCCTCTTCCCGAGTGATGCACTTCAGAAGAATTCCGTTTCTACTCCGGTGATATAGGTCCCCACCTACCAGAGTATAGCACTTGGCCTTGCGTGCAATTTTCTCGGCTGACGCATCATCGTCGGAGATCACTTGGTCCCGCAGGAAGGCTAGGATTGGATCCATCCACTGCCCCTCCCGGCCAAGTGCGGCGATCACAGGGTGATCGCATGGGTACTTCGCCTGGCCAAGCGTTTCCCCCGGCACCGCTCCAGTGGCGCCGGCGTCCTCCCTCCCAGAAGCGGGGGCTGAGGCTGGCGCATTGTCTTCCCCTCCAGAATTGGGGGCTGGGACAGCCACGCCGCCCTCCCCTCCTGAATCGGAGGGTGAGACAGCCACACCGTCGTCCCCTCCATGTACGGGGGCTGCGACGGACGGTCGCGTAAGCCTTTCTTCAAAGACCCCGATCGGAACAGCAGATCTTGATGACGCGAGCTGTGAAAACCCGTCCTCCATATGGTTGTCGCATCGAGGGATATGGATATATTGCAGTCTTTCGAAGTGGCATTCCATTTTTCTGACCTCCACCAAGTTCGCAGCCATGGTAGGGTTAGAACATTGGAATTCCTTTCACGCCTGATTGGTGACCAGCAGGGAGTCGCCTATGACTTGAAGGCGTCGTACGCCTAACGCCTAGGCGGCACGCAGCCCCGCCAACGGGCCCTCATATTCGGTGATGTTGTATGTGGCCTTAAAGACTAGGGCGATCACGTACTGGAGGATGTCACCGGTCGGGGAGACTAGGACAACTCCAGTCCCCGCACCCTCAAGCCTGAAGGAGCCGTCGAAGAACAAAGTCCAGGGAGAAGGCGCGGGTGTTCCTTCAGCTTCAGGAGTGGCGGGAGTCCTTTTGGCAACAAACTCCGCCAACTTTTGGCTTTTGACGGCGGTGCAGGGTACAAACTTGAGACAGAATTCCCCCAGCTCCATTGACCACTTGGCGACACAGCCCTCGGCTTCCTGGTTGTGGAGGATCTCTCGTAGAGGGTAGGCAGTGACCACTGTGATCTCTCGCCCCTGGAAGTAGTGCCGCAGCTTCCTGGACGCCATTAGGACAGCGTACAACGTCTTCTGTGCATGCGGGTACATGGTCTCCACCTCGTGTAGCACGTTGCTGACGTAGTAGACCAGCTTCTGGACGCCCTCCCTCTCGGCCACCAGTACCACGCTCACCACTGCGGGGGTAGTGGCGATGTACAGGAGAAATGGCTCGCCCTGCCTGGGGGCGACCAGCACTGACGGGGAGGAGAGGTACTGCTTCAAGTCTTCGAACGCTTGTTGGGCCTCTTCAGTCCACTCGAAGTGGTTGGTCTTTTTTAGCAGCTTGAATAGGGGCAGGCTTCTTTCTCCCAACCGGGCGATAAATCGCCTAAGGGACGCTAGGCGACCAGCAAGGCACTGCACCTGCTTGAGCCTAACCGGCGGCTTCATATTCTCAATGGGCGCTATCTTGTCAGTATTGGCTTCAATGCCCCGACTAGACACGAGGAATCCTAACAGCTTCCCAGAGGGCACGCCGAACACACATTTCTTGGGGTTGAGCTTCAAGCAGATCTTCCAGAGGTTGGCAAAGGTTTCCTCTAGGTCGTTGATCATTTCTTCACTCTTCTTAACCTTTACAACCAAGTCATCGATGTAGACCTCGAGTTTTCGCCCTATCTATGGATGAAAAGAAATATGCATGGTGCGTTGATAAGTAGAACCAGCATTCTTTAACCCAAAAGCCATCTTGATATAGCAATAAACACCCATTGGGGTTATAAAAGTGGTTTTTTCTTCGTTTTCCGCCGCCATGCTAATCTGGTGGTACCCAGAGTACGCGTCCAGAAAGCACAGCAGCTCGCACCCCACCGTCGAGTCGACAATGAGATCGACACGTGGCAGGGGGTAAGGATCCTTCGAGCAGGCCTTGTTGAGGTCGGTGAAGTCGACGCACATCCGCCACTTCCCGTTGGATTTCTTAACAAGCATAGGGTTGGCAAGCCACTCGGGGTGAGAGACTTCCCTAATAATCCCTGTGCGCAACAGCTTCTCCACCTCCTCCCGAATGGCATCTTGCCGCTCTGGTGCCTACTTTCGAACCTTTTGCAGGACCGAGCGCACTCCTGGGAGCGTTGCCAATCGGTGCTCGATCACCTTCCTAGGGACCCCAGTCATATCGGATGGTTGCCAAGCAAACATGTCGGAATTAGACCGAAGGAAGGTGACGAGCACGTCTTCCTATTTGGCGCTGAGGTTGGCGCCAATGTTGATGGTCTTCCTAGGTTCGCCCTCGCTCAGGGAGACCACCTTAACCTCGCTGGCCAAGCCGGGCGTGGCACGGGTCTTCGCCAGAGGGGCTCCCAAATAGGCGGCATAGGACTGCCTTACACAGGTGGCGCCAGCCAGGTCCAATGCATGTTTGTGGCAGCGCAAGGCTTCCGGCCTGTCCACCTAGATAGCTATGGGGCCACAAGGCCTTGGTGTCTTCACCACCATGTATGCATAGTAGGTCGTTGCCATGAACTTGCCCAACACCGGTCGGCCAAGCAGGGCATTGTACGGCAGGTCGAAGTCAACGACCTCGAAATCACGGTAGTTGCTTTCCTCCCCGAAGGTGACGGGGAGGCGCACCTGGCCCAGGGGCATCGAGCCAGCCCCTGGGGTGATTCCATAAAAGGGCAATGCCGCGTGCAGCTCCCGCCGGGATATCTGAAGCGCCCGAAATGCCTCGGAGGATAGGAGGTTGATGGTGCTCCCTCTGTCTACTAGCACTCGCCCAAGCTTCACATTCCGGATTGTGGGCGACACAACGATCGGAAGGTGACCTAGGCCGGCGGTGCTCTTAGGGTGGTCAGCTCGACTGAAACTGATCGGCTCCTCCGACCACTTCAGCATCCGACCCGCCCCTGAGCTCGGCACAGTGGCGCAGACCTCCCTCCTCAGCCATTTGTACGTCGTGTTGGAGGGGTAGGTGGCCGAGCCACCATGAATGTATGCCACAGTGTGTTATGCCTACTGAAAGGCCAGTGGGGCAGGGTCTTCGTCCTGGTCGTCATCGCGGGGGCGGCGCTCCTTAAGCCGTTGCTCCACCATCTTACTCACAACCTGGCAGTTGGCCCGGTTGTGGGTGTTGGACCTGTGGATCGGGCAGTATGGCCTGCCCTCCTTCTCCTCGTGGCCGTCATTTCTCCGTTCACGGTGACCATCTCGTCGGTCACGGCGGTCGTGCCCTTACAGCTTGGTATCCCTACACTCGCGTTCAGCGGCCAGGACCCGCTTGGTCTCAACCACCTCGTGCCTATTTGCCTTCTTGCTTGTAGGGCTGGGACCCCTCGAAGTCTCAGCTTCATCTCCGCCGCGACCACCCGTGGGATCGAACACCTGCCCCCGAGCTTTTGCTGCCCACGCGCACTTGTGTGCCAGAGAGAAAAGCTCGAAGGTAGTGGTGATGTTGCGGGTGGCCATCTTCTCCCGCATCTTGTGGTCCCGAACGCCTCTCCGAAAGGCGATGACGACTGACTGCTCGGAAATCCGGGGGATCGTATTGCGACAATGACTGAATCGCCGGATGAAGTCACGCAACGATTCCCCTCTCCCCTGCTCGAGGGCATGGAGATCGTCCTCCACACCCGGTTGTGTGTAGGAGCCTTGAAAATTGGCGACGAGAGGCTACACAACACCTCCCACGAGTGTACCGATCCTCGCGAGAGGTTCAACAGCCAGGAACGGGCGGACCCCGTCAAGACTATTGGGAAATAATTGGCCATGGCCTTTTCAGACCCGCCAGTGGCCCGCACCACCGTGGTGTAGATCTGTAGAAATTCCTCTAGGTTGGTGGTGCCGTCGTACTTTTCGATTGATGCTGGGCAAAACCTTTCGGGCCACGTCACATGGCATAGCCGTCGGGAAAACGCCTAGCACCCGATGCCGTAGGGGGAGTCATGCCATCCGCCTGAACCCCGGCCCAAAGACTGTGCCGGGGAGTGCGGATCTCGACTCCCCAAAGGATCGGAGGAGTGGACCTCCTCCCTGCTCCGAAGGTGAGAGTCAAGGGAGAAGCTTTCATCCCCGGGAGCCATCCGCCTATCGCGGCCTTGCCCCTGTGCACAACAGCGCTGCAGGTGGTCACGCAAATCATCGCCACGCCGCTGGCAATGCCTCTCCAAATGAACCCTTAGGTCCTCATGGCTCCTCGCGGAACCGGGACCCGTGTCTTGTACGCCCTTTCCTTTGCTCTGGCCCTCCTGGACAGAGTGCTTCCCGCTCGGGAGGCTGGAAGCTTGGGTGCGATCAACACGCACCCTTGATCAAGGGGTACCGACGGTACCTGACCGGGAGGGCGTCCCCACGCGAAACTGGGCCGTGTCTACGAGGCCAGTAATATCTCGAAGCCACAGCATCGCCAGGGCGTCTCCCACGAGTTCCACCGGAGGGTGGTCCAGAAGGAGACGGACTCCATGCAGGTTTTCGGCCGGAGTGGCCGCCTCCAGATTCAACCATCGCCGAACCGGATGTTCCGCCACTGCCAGGGGGGCACCACCGCCTCCCTGTAGGGGAGGCGTGAGGCGATCCCTGGTCCGGCAGGACTGCTAAGACGTGTCCTGGGCGTTGCTAGCCTTCGCCGCCTCCTTCTGCTGTGAGTGCGAACCTGCCATCACCAGATGCGTGGTCCTTCAAGACAGAAGACCGGGATCCGTCAGAGAGATGTTCGGGTGAGCCAACCACTAGCCTCCTACCTGGCGCGCCCTTGTCAGCGTTTTCCACCAGCAGGATTTCTCCCGGGAGGGAGAGTAGGGTTCGGTAGAGGGAGCTTTCGCGGCCGGACTCCCGAAGGCCCTCCCTTGGGGGATCACGGTGATCAACAGATCAAAAACACACCAATGTACCCAGGTTCGGGCCCCCAGCGCGGGTAATAGCCCTACGTCTTGCTAGATCGTTGTTGATGTATGTTGAACTGGCTACAATGCTTTTCCAGGCGAGTGGGACCTGATCGCCCGCCGGCTCGCCAGGCCGCCGCATGGCCCGTCCACCCGGCGAGTGGGGCCTGAACGCTCGCCTGCTCGCCAGGCTGTCTTACTTGTCTGCGGCGGAGAGGGTACCCTAGCGTAAAGTACGCCGATAGGACCTAACCCTATTTCATCACAACTCATAGAAAATGGTTAGTCCAAAACACATGGTTGTCTCAATCATCTCGTGAACTCCATTAACCCATAATGGATGCCACTTTAATCAATTGAGCACAACTTAAATCAAGTTAATGAATTTAGATGTGCCTTGAGTATACTGATGCAACAAATGCTTCGTCATACTCAAGAACTATCCATTTATCTTTTATTAATCAAAGACACCATCAACACATGATGAAGTGTTTTCTAATGATTAATAAGGCAAACGAACTCAATTTAAATTCTCATTTAAATTGACGTGAGTATATACTAACTACACAAGTTTTCATATACTCATGTTGATGATGTTAGTGTTATGCCCTTAAGGCAATCATATGGATGATTGTAACATGACTATGTTTTATGAATAATAATATGATTATTGGTTCAATGAATGTATATCATTGTTTTGATCAACAAGTGTGTGACTTGTTTATGAAGCTCTTTACTTATTGATATAATTCGATAAATATCTCTGATCGGATATCATCGTATAGGACAACGATGAATAGATCAGCACATGTATTATTCGATGATCATGTTTCATAGATCATGGGATATGGAGATATCATCAATACATTGTGGACGCATGTTGAAGAACATGTGTTAGATAGACCCACAATGGGACACTGCGAGAATGTTACATTCTTATGTGTCATCAGTGTATCTCATACATAGTAGATGTATGATCTTTAGACCTGAGATTGTCATATTCCCTACATGTGTAATAGTTTACCTTGGGGTTACCAAACACTATTTCCTAACCGGATAGTTATAAAGGTAGCTTTCATGTTTACTATGAAACATGTAGAGGGAAGTGAGCAGTCAAGATGGAATTTGCCACTCTAATGTAACGGAGATATATGTCTAGGCCACTCGTGTGATATGATTAAGGAAGTGCATGGCCATGCCGTGATTGAGAAGTCAATCACAACTTATTAATATATAACGGATACGAGAGATGGATTGAATCATTAAAAGATGACATGCTTCTTGCCTTGAGTTCGATCTTCATATAGTTTGGCAAAGGGATTATTACATCAGTACTTTAATCATATGCATTTGGGAGTTGGCATGCTCTGCAAGGAGCCGCTACCGACTATTGGATTAGAAAAGGGGTTTTCCGAATCCATGTCCAAATGTGCATGAACCTACAGGGTCACACACTTAACGGGCTGGGACGCATTAATTCGGATTGGATCCGTAATTAATGGACCTCGTGGGCTTAGCGCGTAGATGGGCCCTGACTGCCTAGGGTTTCACCTCGTGGCTATATAAGGAGGGGAGGAGGCTGGGCGCAACACACACTTTCGTGCGGTTTAGAGGTGTTTCGCCAGAAACCCTAGCCACCTCCTCTCGTTGCCCCTGCCGAGCGACCCGGTGCTTGCACACCGACGCACGGCATTCCATCCCCGGACGTGTGGACTGCTGTGGTTACGCTGCTGCTACTGCGGTGTGGAGAGGATGATCCGCGGCGAGGGCGATCTGTGGCGAGGACGATCTGCGGCGAGGACGATCCGTGGCGAGGACGATCTGCGGCGAGGACGATCCGCGGCGAGGACGATCCATGCTGAGAACGATCCACTACAACGACGTGCGAAGGATTCCGCAACTGCACGTCTAGTGGTAATAGATCTATGATCCCCTTCTTGCGAGTAGCTTTTCTGGTTTGCGGTAGAAATTTTAATTTGTGCTAGTGTAGCATACCGCGTTCCTCAACAGATGATAAGTAATGATCCATGATATGTAGAATATATGGAAATGATCATTACTCTAAGCCATCAACTATAGACCCACAAGTATATGTGCATACATATTATTGACTTTGAATCATTATGCACATATTATATTGTGATTGTGTTGGAGTTCATCCTATATTACCATGAGTATACTAGAACTACACAAATTGAATACATACTCAAGAATATGTTTCAATGTATTGATCATTTATGGATAAGTGAAGACTATATCAATACTAATGAAACATCGAGTTACAGCTTGAACTCCCCATAAAGATGTGCATCCTTGTAATATATGGATTTGGAAATATAATGCACATTATGTGGTTAATACGACGGAGAATTTATACTTCAACTTGAATCCAAAGTATGCGATAATAATAGAATGAGTGCGCATACATACCTTGGGTTTTCCATTTTCATCCAAATATGAGATTACTAACAATAAGTTCAATAAACATGTTAATCTCATTAAAGATTAGGTTTGTCATTAAACAAGATTAAGCATTAATCTAACACCAATCACCAAAACTAATAGAGCTTAAACTTACAGTAGTACAAGCCAAGAGATGGGCACGAAAACACCCCCTACTGGAAAATAACTACCGCTCCACAGGGGCGGTATTGCCAACCTCTGGCAGTACTAGCCTCTAACTACGGTATTGCCGCACCTCCGATAGTACCGACCATATCACTGTGGTTGTGCCGGCCTTAGGAGAAAAACCATATTTTTGCTAAAGTCTTTTCTCCAACCCAACAAAGATTTATTCCTTAAGCCATATGATGATCAACACATGATAAGCCAATTTGGAAACCCTATTCTCTTGCTCCAAAGAATCGCATTCAAACTTCAAATTATTTACATAACATATTGTGACACTACGGAAGGTCGAAACATTATAAAATGTGAAATCGGAGGTTAAAACTTTACGGTATGAGGTTAATTCGCGTTTTCGGGCCGTTTTCGGGAGTTTGGGCCTTTCCGGGGCGATTTGGGCCTTAGGGGGAACCCCACATGGGCCAAAGGTGGAGTTTTCCAGCCCATGTGGGGGCAGGAGGGTAGCATGACCCTTCCCCTGCACCCCCCTTGCCCTAGGCGCCTCCCTCCCCTCCCCTCTCACCCCCAAGCCGCCACCCCCTCCCTCTTCCTCCACACACCCCCATCTCCTTCCCCCATTGCGCCACCACCTTCCCCTCCCCTCTCCACCTCCCTTGATCCCCTACGGGAGCTCCCCACCGCGCCACCTCGCTGTCCCCTCCATCGGGAAGCCCCGCGATGAGGAGATCCGGCGGTTCCGACGCGAGCAGGACGATCGGGGAGCCCGGGAGGAAGGATTTCGGCATTCGTTGTTCGTCGGGCTGAGGTATGGTATGGGTGTTCCTTGGGGATGGCCTAGGTGCTATTCTAGGGGTCAATATGATGATTTTAGATCAATTAGTGGTGCTGTGATTGGGTAGATTGGTTGAAAACTAGAGTTTGCCACGTTCTCTGTTTCGGGCAGATTGTGCAGTCGACCTAGGGTTTGAGTTTTCGCGATTTTCGAGTCGAAATTTGGTTGTCCGCCTGTTGAGAAAGTTGCAGGTAACTTCAATACCTTTAATTGTACACTAAGAACGTCCAATTCCGCCCAGACGTTTGAAAGTTATGGTCATTTTACCGAGCGTGTTCAAATCTGTGACGTAATTGGGACAGAACGTAGTGTTTTGTAGATTAAACAATTTTAGATGCCGAATCAGCTTTTTCCAATACTTAGAAAAAGCTAGGAAATTTCCTAAGCTTCACGATGATGTACTCATTTAATTGATTCGGAGTCCTAGAACTAAAGTTATGCTAGATTAAAGCCTGCTGTCCCGGAGGGACAGATTCTCTGTTTTTCGGTTTTGGGAGTAGTTTGTGAAGTCGGGGTAGACGAGCTTTTGCGTACTATTTTGGGGGCATGTTTTGAGTGTGTGGTATGTTTGTGCAGGTGGTGTGACCCCAGGAGTGCCCTCAACCTCTCGCCAATCTGTCGCCCGAGGTTAAGGCAAGTGTATTGTAATGGGTAGCGTATTGTATGATGCTAATTGTGACTAGGTACAAATTGCTTTCATGATGTGCTATCTTGTCATGATTACATGTTGTGATATCTTGCCATGATTAGTGCTTGCCCATGTTATGATGAAATTGGAGTATTATGATGCTATGCCATGTTTAGTTCAATTTGATGCAAGTTGTTATGTTTATGGCATAATCGCATACATGGCATGTGATCTGGCCCGGTCGGTGAGAAAGTCATAACTAGTCTGGTAAGGTCGGTGAGAAAGTTATGACTAATCCGGAGAGCCACTGAGTAAGTCCTACCTCGTGATTCCATCCACCTTGGTGATTGGAAGCGAGGAGTAGGCACCCTCCATCTTCGGGATGGAAGGGGGAAGAGGATGCACGCCGACGGGTGTGCACTCAGCAATACCGATATATGCTTCCAGGAGACATGTGCATTGCATTGCATTGTATACATGATGATGATAACGAGTCGTGTACGATGTGCTTTGTCATGGCTATGATGTTGTAGATGAGATTATGATTTGAACATGATGTTAAATAATGGTATGTATTGATGTTGGCATTGAATTATTCTTTTTGACCCATTGCAATATGCTTGCTGAGTGATGAACTCACGCTTGTGTTTATGTTGTTTTTAGGTACCATGAAACCGGCATGCGGGGAAAGGGCATTAGCTACACTTCTACACGTAGTTTCACATTCTTATACAGTTTAATCATTGGGAGTCATGATCATAATGATTAGTGCCATGAATCTTGGTGTATGGGCTTGAGTTCATCGTTTGGTTTGTTATCTTTGGTGGAATGGTCGAATTCCTTATTTTAGACATAAGTGATGCTTTTTTCATTGATATTGCTGTTTAGATGTCTTATGCTATGATGTAACTTGCCATGTTATTGGTATTGCTCCAATTCATGTCAAAACAAAGGAGATGCTGCTGAAATTTTCGGTTTTAGCATTTACACCTTTGTTGTAATTTATTTTTATTTGTGATATTTATATGTTGTTTAGTCTATGTTTGGTAGCATTCGGGCATACTAGATGCCGGGGTGTTACACATATTTTGCAAACAAACTAAGAAGCTATGGGTTCAATCCTCTTAGCCATAAGGTGATCAATATGAGATCATAGCACTTTGCAAAACACGCTTGCAAATGCCCACTTCGCATGCTCTAGGATCGAAACCCATAACCTCCCGCTTATTTGCAAATAGCAAATCAAACTTATTTGCAAAACAAATTTGCAAATACACCAAGAGTCTATGAGATTGATCCTCTTAGCCATGAGGTGATCAACATGAGATCACGGCACTTTGCAAAACATGATTGCAAATGCCCTCTTCTCATGCTCTAGGATCCTAATGTTATACACATCCCATTTATTTAAAAACACATTTGCAAATAGAAATTAAAACAATTTATGGAAACTTGCATGAACTCTCTTTATTTGCAACACATGCAAATCTCTTAGTTCCATGTAAAAGCTAATAAAACAAATTTGCATAAGCTATCTCCCTTTTGCAACACATACAAATCCACAGCTTCAATGCAAAATCCAAATCAACTCAAAATGCATGAGCTCTCTATTTGCAACATATGCAAATCTCTAGCTCCATGCATACCACAGATAAAACAATCAAGTGCATAAGCCCTCTATTTGCAACACATGCAGATCTCTAGCTCCATGCAACCACTTTAAACCAAATTGCTTGAGTACTCTCCTTTTGCAACATATGCAACACTTAGCTCCAAGCAATACCAAAACAAATTGAGAATTTAAATAGAAGCAAGCATGAGCTTTTCCTATCTGCAACACATGCAAATCAAAGCATCATGCAAAAACTAGTGCACGAGCTTCACCCATTCGCAACACATACCAAATGGTTAGCTCCATGCAAAAACCGATCAAGAGAGTGAACTAGAGTGAACCGGATTGAGTTCATCAACACATGATGAAGCTCAAGAAAAAGAACTTGACCCCTATTAATAGTACGACGAGTACGGCGATCTAAACTAGACACTCTAACCTATCTAGTTATACATTCACCGCACGCGATCCCCTTTGGGGCTTTTAGATCTTCAATCATCTTTCTCCCAGGATCACAATCCATCTTCTCTTCTTGTTCATCAACACATGATGAACTCTCCTCTAGCCCTTCTCCCCTGTGAAATTATGTGATGAAAAATTGGCTTGGTGATGAATTTGGTATTGCAAAGTGGTTGTGCTCATGGCATGTGTGGTGCATGTGCATGTGTTGTTTCAGATAATTATTTGATATGCTTGTGATAGCATGGTAATTGTTTTGTTTGATGCAATGCTCGTGTGAGTAATTGCATGGACTAATGTTGAGTCAAGTCGTGGACTTGTGCTCGGAATTGTGTTGTGGTTTGTTCATGTGCAGGTGTTGCTCGAGGGCGAACGTGGTCGATGATGGGACCGGAACTAGGTTATTGGAGAAACTGAGGTTCAGGACTAGGTTCTGGAGGAATCGAGGTCCTAATGGTTGAGGATGTCATGCGGGACGTTCGGGCTAGAGAACGGTGCACATGAAGACTAGTCAGTCACGTGAGTATGGCAGGTGGGCCATACACGTGCAGAATTGTTAGTCACGTGAGTATGGCAGGGTGGCCATACGCGTGCAAAGTGGTTAGTCACGTGATTATGGCATGTTGGCTGTACACGCGTGCAAGAGTTGTAGGGCCAAGTTGATTTGTGTTGAATACAGACTCCTTCCATGTTTGGAGTTGGAGTTGTATTCAGACTCTTTGTGTTTGCTCTGTATAAATAAGGGGGAGGTACCTTCTGTTTATGCAACCAAGCAGAGCAGTAGAGCATAGCGCATTTTTTAGGGTTTGTACTCTTGTGTTGGAGTATTAGACAGAAGAAATAAAGATCAATTCTTCTAGATCCTTGCGTGCTACAGTAACCACGTTGCTATAGTATTCTTTGTTTTCGTTCTTGGTTGCATGCTTGTTCTAATTCTAGATTGGTTTTTGTTCCTTGAGTTTCATCTTGTTTTGATCCATCAAAAACCTTTCTAGGGTATTGTTTTAGGGTTCCTCAAAGTTTAGTTGATTAATCTTTTGTCGTTTTTGTTTAACCTACAAATTTTGGTTAGATAAATTCTCATCATATTCTGTTACAGCAAACTTTCGAGGTTCATAACTTTTGATACATAAGTCCGATCGAGTTGATTCTTCTTTTGTTAGATTCATATTAGAATCTAGTTTCTTGTGTTAAAATTTCCGATTAATCCGAAGAAAGTATCTCCAGGAATTCGCGTTTTACCAAATGCATCTAAAAAAGGCGATATCATCAAGTTCGGACTGGTTCGAACTTGACGACTCTAATCGGAGCGGTCCGAACCTACATCGAAGTAGTCCAAACTCTGATTGGAGCGGTCCGAACTTGACGCTCACGATCGGACTGGTCCGAACTAGCCAATTTCAAAACAATCAACTTGCAAAGCTTATAACTTTTGATCCGAAGATCCGATTGAGCTGATTCTTGTTGGGTTAGTTTCTAAATTGAATCTAGTTTCTGTAGTAACATTTTCATGTTATTTTGACGGTTGGATTTTTGGATTTTTGCATTTTAGTGGATGGTTATCAATCTTTTTTTGCATTAAACCGAGGCAATCTTTTCTTTTCTGTTTGGGGTGTTCTGATAATCACAAAAAATTTATTTTAGCTTCGGGATTCTTCTCTTGAAGCTCATCAACACATGATGACTTCCTCTTTTTCCCGAGTCGTTATCACCGTTGGACTCAACCTACTTTCATAACTCATTGAAAATTTTAGTTCAACAATTAACACATATTGGATGCCTCCAAGATCGATTGAGCATAACCCAAATCAATTTAAATGATATAAATGTGTCTTGAGTACTTCGATGCAACTAGTGCTTCGTTATATTCAAGAACTATCCATTTGTCCTTAATTAATCAAGAAGCAGCATCAACACATGATGAAGTATTCTTTAATGTTTAATAAGACAAACAAACTCAATTTAAATTTTCATTTAAATTGATATGAGTATATATTAACTACACAAGTTTTTATATACTCAATTTGATGATTTCAACTAATGATCCAAAATATTTGAGTGGAATGGAAAGGGATCAATACCTATTTAGACCATCAACCATAGAATAAACTCCTCATAGATATGTGCATACATATAATTGGATTGGAACAATATGCACATATTCAATTTGATTGCATTGGAGTTTATCCTATATTACCATGAGTATACTACAACTATGCAAGTCAAATATATACTCATGGAATCATTTCAATGTATTGATCCTTGATTTATGTGGCAAGATAAAATAGATCAGTACTATTGAAACCTCAAGTTAAAGCACGAACTCTCCCTAGATATGTGCATCCATGTAATATATGGAATTTGAGACATATTGCACATTTTGAGGTTAATACAATGGAGGAAATCATATTTTAATTTGAATCCAAAGTATGCAATGAGATAATAAGCAAGAATATGAGTGCATATCTTAGGTTTTCCATTTTCCATCCAAATTATGAGACTACTAACAATAAACTCAATAAACATATTTATCATTAAATAATAATTAAGCATTAATCTAAAACCAATCACCAAAACCAATGGAGCTTAAACTTACATTAACAGCAAGTTGATAGATGGAGCACTCATGAACAGAGGCCATAGCAAGAAAAGTGCGAATAGTGATCATGTGAGCCATATGAGTAAAAGTCTCATCATAATCACAATCATACTCCTGCTGAAAACCATGTGCTATGAGACGAGCCTTGTAGTGCTCAAGAGAACCATTAGAGCGAGTATTAACCTTATAGGCCCACTTGCATGTAATAGAACGGACACGTGGAGGAAGTGGCACAAGATCCCACCTGTTAGTGCGCTCAAGGGTAGCAAGCTTCTCCGCCATCGTATGTTGACATTCCTGATGAATGATGGCATCATGGTGGGAAGTCGATTCGGCAAGAGCTGCACCAGCATAGCCAAGGCGCTCAGGAGGCTGAATAGACTAGCGATCATGAAGAACATAGCAAGGAGGAGGTACTGAAGAAGGTAGCTCATCTTAAGAAGATGACTCATCAGGAGAAGATAGCACATCAGAGGAATCATCAACTCGAGGACAATTAGTGTACCATAGTGGATAAGAAAGAATAATGTCAGAAAAACCTCTGGAGGAGACACCGGTGGTGAAGACTCCCTAGGAGAGGCCAGTGATGAAGGAGATGCCAACCGTGGAAAAGGAGAAGTAGCAACTGGAGTATAAGGAAAACTCAGGAAATAAAGTGGCTCTACCAGACATTCTAGAGTGGAAGAAGGACGAGGGTAAACGGGGTGATACTCATCAAAACTAAAATCGCGAGATGAAAGATCGAGATGGCGATCATACTAGGGTGAATGATCCCAAATAAAATTTTTCCCTTCTACTGGACAAGAAAAGACCAACCAAAAACCTCACTACAAGCAATGAAGCACAAGCAGGCCAAAATAGTAGAAATCTGCTCAGGCTGGTACTACCGCAGCATAGGGTGTGGTAATAGCAAAGGTTGGTACTACCACTTGATCTGGGTGGTAGTGCCGGCTTCAAGAATAGAGGACAAAAATAGCACGATCTCAAAACCAAAATCAATAGAACTTTGGATTGGCTAGTCCAAAATCCATGAAACTTGAACTGCACCTTCTTATGGAGGTCAGGAACTTATTCCACCCTTCAATCCATGGGATTGATGTCAAAATTTAGACCATTTTTTATTTGATCAAAGAGTGCACCAGGTTTGATCAGAAACCAAAAACTTGATCCTGGAGTTGCTCGTGGGGTTTTCATGATCAAGATGATCCTGGGTTACCTCCCACAGGTAAAAGCAAACAAGAATTCAATGCAGGGGTGCTAATGGGCTTGGACCAGTCTAGACTTTTGGACTAGATCGACCCAAAACTACAAATAGATTGTACTCATTTTAGATCCATAGGTATTTAGATTGGATCTAGGCCAGATTGGGTCAGGCGTGAACCTATGTATTTTTACTAAATTGATGTACGCCATGTTGAATTGATGTAGTGTTGAGGTTATAGTGCTGTTAGTTGTGCATGTAAATGCGTTGGATCAATGTCCAAGTGTAACACCCCGGCAACTAGCATGCCTGAATGCTACCAAACATAGGCTAAACAACATCTAAATACCATAAATTAAGATAAATTACAGCAAAGGAGTAAATGCTAAAACCGAAAATTTCAGCAGCATCTCCTTTATTTTTCCATGAATTGAAGCAACAACAATATGATCACAGGATATAGTATAAAGAATGACATCTAAATCATCAATAACAAGGGTTCTAGCAGCAGTAAAAGCCTAGAATAAAGATTCCAACCATCTCATAAGCCAAACGAAGTAAATGAGGAAATCAAACACACAGATTAACCATTGCACCAAGTTGCATGGCACTACTCTTAATATCATGACCAAGATGAATAAATTGTCTATAAGTGTGGAGCTACGTGTAGATGTGCAGCTAATGCCCTTCCCCGTATGCCGGTTTCATTGTACCTAAAACAACAAGAAAGCACAAGCGTGAGTTCAACGCTCAGCAAGTATATTGCAATGGTACAAAAGAACAATTACATGGCCACAACAACTCACATCATGTCTATCATCTCATTCATGATCACATATCATTATCATCATCATCATGTATGCAATGCGATGCGATGCACATGTCTCCTGGAAACTCATACCGGTATGGTTGAGTACACACCCGTCGGTGTGCACCCTCTCCCCCCTTCCATCCCGAAGATGGAGGGTGCCTACTCCTCGCTTCCATACACCGCGGTGGATGGAATCACGATGTAGGACTTACTCATTGGCTCTCCGGAATAGTCATAACTTTCTCACCAACCTTCCCCGGACTAGTTATGACTTTCTCACCGTCCGGGCCATATATCATGCCATGTATGCAAACATGCCAACATCATAAATAACTTGTACATTAACACATGGCATCATAACATAATAAGCATATTCATCATATCAATGGCAATCATTAAAACATGGCATGTGAACATATCATATATTCCATTTCAATCTCAACAAAACTAGCAATCTACAACCCGCTACCCATTCCAATACACTTGTGACACCACGGAGTGTCGTAACCTTATATAATGTGAAGGTTGAGACCAAAAACATTATAAAATGTGGTGTTAAGGTTAAAACCCTACGGTTTGAGGTTTAATCACCTTTCCGAGGAAGTTTGGGCCTTTCCGGGGGAGTTTGGGCCTAGGTGAAAGGGTCGTGGGCCTTGGTGGGGAAGAGTTTGAGTCCATGTGGGAGTAGGAGACCTGTTTGGGCTGGTAAAAGGGGGCTCCCCCTGCTGCCTTGCGCCCCCCTCCTTTGTGCGCCCCCTTCACCTCCCTCCATGCCCTAGCCGCCACCCCCACCTCCCCCTCTCCCTTGCATGCGCCTCAACCTCCCCCTTGCTCCCCATTGTGCCACCACCTCTCCACCACCTCTCCTCCACCCCTTGCTGCCCTAGGGTATCCCCTCCACCCCTGCACCTCGAAGATCCGTCCGTTGGAGCAAGGAGCGAGGAGCGATCCGGGAGGAGATCTATTGGGTTTTCGTGCGTCGGGCGAAGGTATGACCATGGGACTCCTTGGGGTTGGGCTAGGTACTGTTCTAAGGATCATTATCATGTTTTTAGATCAATTGGTGGTGCTGGAATTGAGTAGATTGGATTAGATCTAGAAGTTGCCACGTTCTCTGTTTCGGGCAGCATGAGCAGTCGACCAAGGGTTTGGGTTTTCGCCAATTTAGAGTCCGAATTTGGTCATACGGCTGTTGAAGAAGTTGTAGGTAATTTCAATACCTTTCAGTGGGTATAAAGAACATTAAATTCCGATCAGCCGTTTGAAAGTTATGGCTGTTTTACCGAGCGTGTTAAAATATGTGATGTGATTCAAACAGATCTCGGTATTTTGTAGATTAAACAACTTTAGAGTCCGAATCAGTCTTTCCATATACTTAGAAAAAGTTAGGAAATTTCCTAAGCTACGCGAGGATGTACTTGTTTAATTGATTCGGAGTTTTAGAACCTGAGTTATGCCTTTTGGAAGGCTGCTGTCCCGGCGGGACAGAGCCCCTGTTTTTGGGTATTGCGAGTAGTTGGCAATGTCGGGGTAGATGAGGGTTTGCGTACTGTTTTGTGGACATTATTGTGAGTGTGTGGTACCTATGTGCAGGTGGTGTGACCCCGGGAGTGCCTTCTACTTCCCGCCAATCCGTTGCCCGTGGTTGAGGCAAGTGTATTGTAATGGATATCGATTTGTAGGTTGCTTGTTGAGACTAGATGAAAATTGATTATATGATATGATCACTTGCCATGCTTTAATGATTGCCAATGATATGATGAGTATGCTTATTATGTTATGATGCCATGTGTTAATGTACAAGTTAATTATGATGTTGGCATATTTGCATAAATGGCATGTTACATGGCCCGGGCGGTGAGAAAGTCATAACTAGTCCGGGGAAGGTCGGTGAGAAAGTTATGACTAATCCGGAGAGCCAATGAGTAAGTCCTACATCGTGATTCCATCCACCGCGGTGTGGGGAAGCGAGGAGTAGGCACCCTCCATCTTCGGGATGGAAGGGGGGAGACGGTGCACACCGACGGGTGTGTACTCAACCATACCGGTATGAGTATCCAAGGAGATATGAGCATCGCATCGCATCGCATTGCATACATGATGATGATGATAATGATTTGTGAACATGAATGAGATGATATACATGATGTGAGTTGTTGTAGCCATGTATTTGTTCTTTGTACCATTGCAATATAGTTGCTGAGTGTTGAACTCACGCTTGTGCTTTCTTGTTATTTTAGGTACCTTGAGACCGGCATGAGGGGAAGGGGAATAGTCACACTTCTACATGTAGCTTCATTCATTTGTTCACACAAGTCATTCAGTGGGAGTCTTGATAATAATTTAAGTGTGATGCTTTTTGATTTATGGTTTTGTTTTACGTTATGAGAGTCTTCTTATTCGTATGGCTCATGGAGACACTGAATGGTTGGATTAGACTTATATTGATGTCATGCCTTTAATTATTGCTATTTTAGATGCCTCTTATATTGCCAATTATTGCTATGATATTGTTGTTCCTTCAATTCATGTGAAATCAAAGGAGATGCTTCCGAAATTTTGATTTTTAGCATTAGTGCCTTTGCTGTAATTTACTTGTATTTGTGGTATTTAGAGGTTGCTTAGACTATGTTTGGTAGCATTCGGGCGTACTAGATGCCGGGGTGTTACAGTTGGTATCAGAGCGGGCTGTAGGTCCTTGGAATGTGTATTTTTAGTGTCATGCTATAGGGTACAACTAAAATGTAATGTGGAATAACTTAGAAACATGGCTTAGGTTTTAACTAAAATTTTGTCATAGGATAGCAACATTAAAACTTGCAAAAGTGGTATAACTAATCTAAAATTTGACACACAATGGATGCACAGTAGGAAAGGGTATGGGTATCGTTTCTTTACGCTTAAATGTTGTATTTAAGCTTTGATGTTGAATGCTTCATTTGACAATGCATGTTGCTATGTCAATGAGATAAATGATTGAATTGCTCTTGTTGTTGTGATAGAGTGGGGTTGTGTTGCCGAAGGGTTCGGTCACCTCTTTTTGTTCATAGAAGGGGGTGAGGTTTGACGGTGTGGCGGGTTAGCGCCATCACCGAAGAACTATTAACCCCTGTAGGAGAAGAGTGCTTACCCTTTCTGTCGTATATCGGGTAGTTGACTGGAGTCAAATAGAAGAGTTTGGTGGTGGGTTCCTTCGGATGCTCTTTTTCGTTCTGTGGTCGGTCTTGGTTGGTTTTCTTGGTTTTAGTTCAGTGAAACCAAAAGAAAGGTGTTTGGTATTGGATTTTCGCGGATCGTTCCATATGCGGTGTGTGGTTTTGTCTTCCTTGGTTGAAGACGAAGAAGAAGAGCCTAGTATTGCGCCTCTTTTGGTCGTCTTTCCAGCTTTGATGCTTAGTTGTTGATTGCTTTATGGGGAAGAAGCATTCAATTTATTCATGTGTTTGTCTTTCTCCGAGGTTAAAGGAGTTATTGCGGAGCTATGCCAAACCTGGCTGTCAGGGCTGAAGTTCAGTGGCTTCGAAGGAGTACGTGGTGTTTTGATTTCGTTATTTTACTGGTTTAAGAAATCATATTTGAAAAAACCCTTCTTGTTTCGTGAAAGATTGGGGTTTGGTGTTAAGGTTTTATTTGCAAAGGTTTATTTGATCGGTTGGTTCCCTCCTGTGGGAGTCTTTGAGATTGAAAAGTGTTTTGGAAAATTCCTTTTGCATGACCAAGTTTGGGTTTGTCTCATTGCAATTTTGAGAGTCAAGTTTCCTTATGAATTTGGGATGAGCTTTAAAACTGAAATGCTGCAAACAAAGTAAGTAGTCTTTTGACTGAAATCGTTTGTCCCTAGTAAGAATTGCTGTTTAGCATGTTATGTAGCATGTACCAATGTGGTTTATGGGATGATGCACTGTTAAGTTAATATGTGAGTTGAAACAATTCAATGCGGTTGTTATCTCTAGCTTGAGAATAAATAGACTACTAGTGTTGTAGTTTACTTTTAGCGAGAATGATTGAATGGGTTAATGTACATGCTTAGAATCTGTTGCCTTGCTTTAAAAGTGCTTATGATCCTCGTTAATGTTAAAAGTTTAAACCTTGATGCATAGTTAGAACATTAAGATGATGTAAATTAATGATACTGTTAAAGAAACCTTGCCGGTTGTTTAAAGATGTTCTAATCTAACGGGTTAATAGAGAAACTTAATCATGTTGACTAGTGGCTTTAATTTGGAAGTTGATTAGAGTTACTATCTATGTTGTTGCAAACTACTAGTACATTTGGAAGTATGCAGTTGTGTCTCTACAATGCTAGTATTGATATCAATTGAGAAGACATAAGACTTATTGTTAATGATGTTGTTAAGGGCAGTGTTAATGCTAGTATTCAGTCTATTTTAAATAGTGGGAGTATGTTGTGTGGTGGTAATTTTGTTATCACCTATGTATAGGGGAACTAAAAGTAATGTTGTTGGTTGATGATTATGCCCATTTGTTGTTATTGATGACTAAGTAGTTGTGGTAACTGTTTAGATTACTCGTTGGAAAACCATGGTTAAGATAGAGGAAAATTTTAACATGTTGCGATGGAGTGAGCTTTGGATAATTAACATGATGTACAATTTCATCATTAATGAATGTATGTCTTAGAATCATATTTACGAACCTTATCTTGTGGAGATAATATTTACATGTTGAAGTCGCTTGTTAACTGAATAAGTTTCGATTGTCGAGACGTTTACATATAGGTGGTATGAAATTTATTGGTTGATCACACTGAAAGTTTTGTTGGAGCACTTGTTTCAAATCTAGAATATGATGTTATTTGATATGTTGGTCCGTGGGGATCTTGTTGACCTAGTCTTCGTTGGATGTCTTTTCGTAAGCCTCATAAACTTTAGTTATAAGTATTGGGGAAGATAATAAGAGAAAGAAGTTGTTTTTAAGCTCTTGTTGTAACCTGAGGGGTTTCTCGATGAGTAAAAAGTGAATATGGAATGTTTAAAAGGATAAGTATAGGGTTTCATGCTGAGCTTGTGTTTAAAACCTTCTGGATTGGTTTGGTTGTTTGCCATCTCAGTTGAATGCTTTCGGTTGAGGTGTTCCTTATGTTGAGTTTCAGAGTTTCCCCAAACTCGTAGTGTTTGGTGTCGACCTTTGGTTTTGGCGAATTTGTTTAGTTCGTGTTGTGAGTTTGAGTTCACATCCAAAAGTTTTTGAGTGGATCGCGCTCCTTCGCGTCCACACTGAATTATCTTTGGATTAAATTTCAAAGGAAACAGATGGACATGGTGGGTTGTGTTGGAAACTCTTGAGATTTAATTTGTAACACTTTTTGGCTAAGAGTTGGAGTTATTTTTGAAAATTGTGTGCGAGGTTTGTGAGTGCTTCAAAAAGGTGGATTTTATGAATGTTTTACAAAGTGATTTTGTTAGTGAGGTGTTCCCCTTTTGGAAATGAGTTTCCCTCTCCTTAAGAAAATTTGTGATGGTTGTAGGAGCAGATGCTCGACTTGAAATTTTGATGTTCTCTTCCAAAATGTTGAATTTGGATGAAATGCAATGTTTTGCAAGTTCAGTTTTCAATTGATGTGGGTTCTTTTACGACGTGGTGTTTTACTGTCAACTATGCTGCCGTCATAGTCTATATGAATTTCCGCAACCTTCGATGTTAATTGTGTTTCCATCATTTGATACCGAGGAAGAAGTCATTTGGTGAATGACTATTCGGTACCGTTGTTACATGATGAATGAATAGTGAAAAAGGAAAACGAGACATTGTTTATGCATAATTAATCATAAAGGAGCCGATGAGCCAGGACGGTGAGAAAGTCATATATGGATATATGACTAATCCAGAGTGCTCTTAAAAAGTGTGCATGCATGTCATGAATCGAGATGTCCATTTCTTTCTAGTATGAAAAGAAAGAATGAAGAAATTCTGGTATTTTGGTTGTGGTGTAGGGGATTTATGCTTTCTTTGTGACTTGGCTTGGATGCTGCCGAATTCTTTCCAAAATGGTTGTTAACGCTTTGGGTTTGAGTTGTCGTGTGTGGTCTACTTGGGCTTGATAGCTAAGTGTTTTTGTGTGAGGACGAGACCCTCTTAAGAAAGGAACCAATTGTGGTTTGGTAAGGTTTCACGATCCTAGCTTTGGGCTAGGTGTCGAACCTTAGTGGTATAAGGGTGGTTTGTGATGGAGGTTGATGATGTTTGAGTTTAACCTTTATTAAGAGTAGCGATGGGTGGAAGTGAAGTTGACGATAGTTCGGTGATATTTGTCCTACCGTGAGCAATTGTCTTCACTAGTTGTTTTTGGATTTGAGTCTTGCCTGGGAGGGGATGGAATGAAATGTTAGCATGATCGGGTAGAAGAAGGGCAAGTGTGCCTTAATGAGTTATTTCCCCTCGATGGAAATTTTCGAGAATGTAGAGAGGTCGTTAAAGGAATTGTGACTCGCTTTATTTGTGTCATGTTGAGTTTAATGAAGTGTGGTAGTCAGGTTGGTTATGATAGTAGTGTGAAGTGTTTGTCGTGAGGTTTCGGGCGTTTTGGGTTGATGGAACCCTTTGTGGTTGAAACACAGTTTCTGTTTGGGAATTGAAGTGAAGATGGAACCGTGAGAGGTTGCACTCTGTTGAGCTAAAATTAACATTTTCTCGCTGGTGTTGGTTTTGAGAACTCGCTTGTCCTTTGTTCCGGTTTTAGTCTCTGTGTGAATGTTTTGCGTTGCAAAGAAGTCTTTTGTCCCTTGGGGAAATTTGTTGTTGATTCTGGCGTTCTTCGGATTCGAGGTCGAATCCTGTTTAAGGGGGGGAGAATGTGACACCACGGAGTTTCATAACCTTATATAATGTGAAGGTTGAGATCAAAAACATTATAAAATGTGGAGTTAAGGTTAAAACCCTATGGTTTGAGGTTTAATCACCTTTCCGGAGGAGTTTGGGCCTTTCCGGGGGAGTTTGGGCCTAGGGGAAAGGGTCGTGGGCCTTGGTGGGGAAGAGTTTGAGTCCATGTGGGAGTAGGAGACCTGTTTGGGCTGGTAAAAGGGGGCTCCCCGCGCTGCCTTGCGCCCCCCCTCCTTTGTGTGCCCCCTTCCCCTCCCTCCATGCCCTAGCCGCCACCCCCACCTCCCCCTCTCCCTTGCATGCGCCCCACCTCCCCCTTGCTCCCCATTGCGCCACCACCTCTCCACCACCTCTGCTCCACCCCTTGCTGCCCTAGGGTAGCCCCTCCACCCCTGCACCTCGAAGATCCGTCCGTTGGAGCGAGCAGCGATCCGGGAGGAGATCTATTGGGTTTTCGTGCGTCGGGCGAAGGTATGACCATGGGACTCCTTGGGGTTGGGCTAGGTACTGTTCTAAGGATCATTATCATGTTTTTAGATCAATTGGTGGTGCTGGAATTGAGTAGATTGGATTAGATCTAGAAGTTGCCACGTTCTCTGTTTCGTGCATCATGAGCAATCGACCTAGGGTTTGGGTTTTCACCAATTTAGAGTCCGAATTTGGTCATACGGCTGTTGAAGAAATTGTAGGTAATTTCAATACTTTTCAGTGGGTATAAAGAACGTTAAAATCCGATCAGCCGTTTGAAAGTTATGGCTGTTTTACCGAGCGTGTAAAAATTTGTGACGTGATTGGAACAGATCTCGGTATTTTGAAGATTAAACAACTTTAGAGTCCGAATCAGTCTTTCCATATACTTAGAAAAAGTTAGAAAATTTCCTAAGCTATGCGAGGATGTACTCGTTTAATTGATTCGAAGTTTTAGAACCCGAGTTATGCCTTTTGGAAGGCAGCTGTCCCGGCGGGACAGAACCCCTATTTTTGGGTATTGCGAGTAGTTGGCAATGTCGGGGTAGATGAGGGTTTGCGTACTGTTTTGTGGACATTATTGTGAGTGTGTGGTACCTATGTGCAGGTGGTGTGACCCCAGGAGTGCCTTCTACTTCCCGCCAATCCGTTGCCCATGGTTGAGGCAAGTGTATTGTAATGGATAGCGATTTGTAGGTTGCTTGTTGAGACTAGATGAAAATTGATTATATGATATGATCACTTGCCATGCTTTAATGATTGCCAATGATATGATGAGTATGCTTATTATGTTATGATGCCATGTGTTAATGTACAAGTTAATTATGATGTTGGCATATTTGCATAAATGGCATGTTACATGGCCCGGGTGGTGAGAAAGTCATAACTAGTCCGGGGAAGGTCGGTGAGAAAGTTATGACTAATCCGGAGAGCCAATGAGTAAGTCCTACATCGTGATTCCATCCACCGTGGTGTGGGGAAGCGAGGAGTAGGCACCCTCCATCTTCGGGATGGAAGGGGGGAGTGGGTGCACACCGACGGGTGTGTACTCAACCATACCGGTATGAGTATCCAAGGAGATATGAGCATCGCATCGCATCGCATTGCATACATGATGATGATGATAATGATTTGTGAACATGAATGAGATGATATACATGATGTGAGTTGTTGTAGCCATGTATTTTTTCTTTGTACCATTGCAATATACTTGCTGAGTGTTGAACTCACGCTTGTGCTTTCTTGTTATTTTAGGTACCTTGAGACCAGCATGAGGGGAAGGGGAATAGTCACACTTCTACACGTAGCTTCATTCATTTGTTCACACAAGTCATTCAGTGGGAGTCTTGATAATAATTTAAGTGTGATGCTTATTGATTTATGGTTTAGCTTTACATTATGAGAGTCTTCTTATTCGTATGGCTCATGGAGACATTGAATGGTTGGATTAGACTTATATTGCTTTCATGCCTTTAATTATTGCTATTTTAGATGCCTCTTATATTGCCAATTATTGCTATGATATTGTTGTTCCTTCAATTCATGTGAAATCAAAGGAGATGCTGCCGAAATTTCGGTTTTTAGCATTAGTGCCTTTGCTGTAATTTACTTGTATTTGTGGTATTTAGAGGTTGCTTAGACTATGTTTGGTAGCATTCGGGCATACTAGATGCCGGGGTGTTACAACACTTGCCTCAACCACGGGCGACGGATTGGCGAGAAGTAGAGGGCACCCCCGGGGCACACCACCTGCACATAGGCACCACACACTCAAAATCATGCCCACAAAATAATATGCAAACACCCTTCTACCCCGACTTCGCAAACTACTCGCACAATCCAAAAACAGAGGTTCTGTCCCGTCGGGACAGCAGACTTGCAACGAGCATAACTGGGGATCTAAGACTCCGAATCGATTAAACGAGTACATCCTCGCGTAGCTTAGAAATTGATTTATGGCTTAGTTTTGCGATGTGAGAGTCTTATTGTTCGTTTGGCTCATGGAGACATTGAATGCTTGGAATTAGACTTATATTGCTGTCATGCCGTTAATTATTGCTATTTTAGATGCCTCTTATATTGCCATATATTGCTATGCTGTTGTTGTTCCTTCAATTCATGTTAAAACAAAGGAGATGCTGCCGAAATTTCGGTTTTTAGCATTCGATCCTTTGCTGTAACTTACTTGTATTTGTGGTATTTAGAGGTTGCTTAGTCTATGTTTGGTAGCATTCGGGCATATTAAATGCCGGGGTGTTACACCAAGCCTTTATTTGAGACTGGATTGGATATAAACATATTAGTTTTTGGTTTGGATTGGATTAGATCAAATAAAAAGTTTGGACTTTGACCAGGCTTGTGCTGGGCTTTGGCCCATTAGCACCCCTAACTCAAGGGAGAACTTCAAGGACACAATTTACAATGATCTCTCAAAGAGAGGGCAAAAGATTGGTTTCTTGCAATGTTCAAGACAAAGATTGCCTAAATGATGAGGATATGATCTAAAGAAGATTCATCCATCAATCATACATCCTCGGCATAAGAAGCACAAGAAAGTAGAAGGAGGGGAGGAAAATCCAACTTGCGTAGATTTAAATTGCTAGAAATTCAGTGTGGGAAGTAAATACTGAATCTAAATTGCGGAATGTAAAAGACATAATGTAAATGCAGAATTTAAATTCAGAAGTAAGGGAATGAATTTTTCTTTCTTCGAGAGGAAGGTTTATGTAACACCCCAAAATTTTGCTTTTATTCAATTTATTGAGTTTATTGAATTTTTGGAATTTTCTGGGATTTAATTTGATTTAATTTGAATTAATCCCTTCTTGAGTTATTTAAATATTTAAAAGTTTAAAATAAATTTTTGTTGGAAATATTTTATTTGAGTCCAAAATGTCTCAAAGTATTTTCTAAAAAAGTTTGGAATTTTTCTGAGCATTTTTGCAAATTTTTCTTGATTTATTTGAATTTCTAGGAATTATTTTAAAGAATAAAAACGAAAAAGAAAATCGAAAACCCTAACGGGTCGCGATGTGGATTAGACCCACAAACCCATTAGCCGCGCCAAACCCGACCCTAACCCATGCACACCAGCCGTCGGATCCAAATCCAACGGTTGAGATTTGTCCACGTGTACGCGTGCGTTTAACCGTTGGATCGGGATCTGGTGGCTGAGTTTTTGTCCACGTATGCGCGTGCGGGTGACCATCGGATCAAGCCACGTGGACGCACGGATGGCTGCCACATCGGCCAAGCCGTGTCCGAGCCGGACTCCACCGCCCGTACCGGCCCGGCCACGAAATCCGTCCTATCTCGACGTCCGAGCCGGCATTTAAAGCCCGGGTGCTTGCCCGAGGTCCGGCGACCACAAGCCACCGCGCCACCATCGCACCTCGTGAGCTGCGTGGAGTGTCCGATCAAGATCCAACGCTCGAGGTACGTCCACGTAGCCGTCCCAGTTTATTCCTCAGATTAGATCTCAGCCGTTAGATCTAGATCATACGGTTCGGATTAGATCTAGTATTACTGTGTAGATCCATTTGCAACCGTTGGATTTAGATCGTACGAGTGAGAGTAAGCCACGTAGATTCATACTACACCGTGCTAAGATTAAATCTCAGCCGTTAGATCTAGATCGTACGGTTGGATTCGGTTCACGTGTTAACGCTAGATGTAATCGTAGCCATCTGTTTCGTTGTGTACGGCTTAGATCGAGCGATGCGTCTCACGTCGGGTCATGCCATGTCGCCCCTTGATGCGGCTAACTCGATTGAATCCCAGTCGTTCGATCCAAATTGCCACATCACCAGCGACGTCAGAGTCGGGCCCGCGTGTCAGCGGCTCGATCGCGTGCGAGATGACGTCAGTCGTGACGTCATGCGGTGGGTTCTGCTTGTCAGCCTGGCCGCCGCACCATGCGACGACGTCATCCAGATGACACGTGTACCCGTGGACCGGGTCCACGGTGGACCGAGCCGAGCCATGGACCGGGTTTATGGACCGGATGACGCAAGCATGACGCAATAATTCAATTTTCCTTTAGAAAAATAATTCGGCCAAAAATGAATTTGCTCGCTGACGTCATGCTGACGTCCTATTTTCGATTTTTCACTAAAAAATAAATGAATTAATTCGGTTTAATCTTTTAATTGATTTTCCAAACTTCAAACAGCTATAACTTTTGCGTTTTAACTCCGATTGAGGTTATTCCAATTTTTAAATTTTTGTAAAATTGAGCTCTATTTAATGGTGAATTTTATTTAATTTTTGGATATTAGTTTTTCTCTGTTTTATTTATTTGTTGTTTATTTATCCAATTCGCGTAGACGTTGAACGGCTTGAAGGGTACGAAGGAGAGGTTTTGACCCAGGAACAAGTCCAAGACCAGGAACAGGACATTTTCCAAGGCAAGTTATGCTTTGACCATATTGATCCCACCTTTTGAAACTATGTTTATTTAAATTATTTCATGCTAGTTTAATTAAAAATGCTTTCAATTAATTCTGGGAGTAGCTATTCAACCTATTGTTGTATGTCACCTTGTCTATAATAATTGTATGCTATGAATCATTTGCCACCCTAGAACATGGAATATTAGTTGGATATTATTAATTTGCCAACATGGGTTAAGTAGATCGTAAATAGTATGCTTAGCCCTGCAACGTGTCGATAACACCATTTTGGATTACTAAATGTTAAATTGGACTTAATGAGATATGGAACATGCTTATGAAAGAGGTGACATGTGTTATTGATGATGTTGATGGCACGTGGTGCATGGTAATCAACTAGGGTGATTAAATGATTTTAGACCGAGGCAAGTGGCAAGATTGTTCTCGTGGGCCAGGTGTGGCACTCGGGAGGTCGTATTTGGTTTATTTGACTTGGTTGCTTGTGAATTCTTGGGTAGTCTTGCCTTGCAAGAATTTGAATTGAGTCCATCATACAGCCACAAGTCTGGAATGGGACAGACCTGGCCGAGTAAACTGTGATGTCTAGATTTCAGTGCTGTCATGGTGGTGTGAGCCCCGGGTTTACAGGTGGACTCATAGGCGCAAGAGGGGGGCCCTGAGTGTGGTAACCAGTCCCTTCAGTGTTGAAACCTTAGTGGGCAGTACCAGGTCTAGAAGTAGCTTTGGAAAGGCTTTGTTACGATCACTCGCCTTGGTGGTGTTTGGTTGTATCTTGTGGGTAAAGTGTATAACTTCTGCAGAGTGTACAACCTATTCGAATAGCCGAGTCCACGGTATTGGACACTGCTCGGGGATTACAGTCAAGGGTTAGACTTTTATGAAAATGAACCTGGGTTATGGATACTTGGTATTGGAAATGACAAACTTGTGTAGGTTGATAAATGCTTCATTTGGGAAATGGTTTACGAAGTTATTCTTGTTATTACTGTTTTACCGCTTTCCAATCTATTACTGTTATTCATGAATATTGCTTATTGCAAAAGAACCTCTTAGCCTATTGTTGGAAATAAGCCATTCATGTAGCTATTAGCATTGCATTTATGTGCATGACTTGTTGAATGCTTTTAAGTACTCACCCTTGCCACAACACAAACATCAGCAGAGGAGGAATCTACGCCAGCACTGGAGGAGGAGTTCCAGGAGGAGCCGACAAACTAGGGGCGAGCCCAATCAGTTGCCTGTGGCATATTGGTTGGCGCCACACATTTCTTTATTTTCCGCTGCAAGTTTATTAGAATAAAACTTAAGCCCTGCGAGGCGTACTTTTGTAACTTGACCATAAGGTCGAGCAACCGGTTATATTTCCCTTTCAATAAAGTACTTTACTATTTCGTTGAGTATGATTGTGGTATTTACCGATGTTGAGGCTGTGTGCACTAGTGTGATCCTAGACTAGTGCTGAAAACACAGAGGGTCCGGATTTGCATATTCGGGTCCCGACAGTTTACAAAGCCTCACAACAAGTTGGCGAAGCTCAAAGGAGCACACAAAACCTTCAAAGAGGGACGGCTACCCCCTACCCCTCTATTTATAGTCTCCATGGGTCATCCTCAACCCTTGGATGAGTTGCCTCAATCCTAAGAAACCCTCCAAGGGCCAAGATTGAACCTCACACTCTGTAACACCCCAATTTTTGCTTTTCATGAATTTAAATAAGATTTGGCACTTTGGTGAATTTTTGGAATTTATTTGAATTTATCCCCTTTTGAAATAATTAAAGAATTTAATTTTGCAAATAAAATTTTGTTGGAAATATTTTATTTGAGTCCAAAATGTTTCAAAATATTTTCTGGAATTTTTCTGAGTGTTTTGCTATTTTTAATGAATTAAATGAATTTCTGGGAATTAATTGGATTATTTAATTGCTGGAAAAACCTAATCGGTTTCACTGTTCATCCGACCGGACCAGAGTCCGAGTCAGACTCGAGTCCGACCCGGACCCGACCGAGCCAGCCGTTCCGGTCGAACCAAGTCACCAAGCCCTAACGCGCGTGACCGTTGGATCGAGATCCAACGGCCACGATCGTGCCACGTCACCGAACCCGAGCCCGACCGGACCAGCCAGGTCGCCCGAGCCGGACCCGAGCCCAAACCCCCCAACCGTTGGATCTTGATCCAACGGCTCACGTGGAGCCACGTCACCACAATCCGAATCCAATTCGGATTCCGCCGCCGCAGCCGTGTGGGCCTCGGTTTCCGCGGTTTTCACGGACGCTGAGGGGCCTATTTAATGCGTCACCGCCGCCAACGTGTTGCCGACTTCCGTGCGCACCCGTAGCCCTAGACAACGTCGCCTGAGCCGCCGCCGTTTGCCCGCGCGAGCTCGCCGTAGTTGGTTTGGCATTCCGCCGCGGTTAATCACCGTTTCCGCCACCGTCCGCCGTCCACCGCCGCCGTTGAGCTCAGATCCGGAACCGCAAGGACTAGCCGCGTCGGAGGGGACCTTTCACTTCACCGGAATCGCGCCCAAACGCCGTCAGGTGTGTCGCCGTCCCCGTCTCCGGTGAACCAACTCCGTCACGCGCCATCGCCGTCGTTCGAGCTCCACCAACCATCCGATCCAGATCCGAGGGCCCAGATTCGTCCACGTCATCCCCGGTGAGATCTCACGTGCTAATCTCCAGATCTATTTCCAACCGTTGGATTTAGATCCAACGGTTTAGATCGCGCCACGTAGCCTTAACTGCACCGTGCTAGATCCAATCTCAGCCGTTAGATCTAGATCGTACGGCTAGCAGTAACCACGTTTTAGCGTTAGATTAGATCTTGACCGTCCGATCAAGATCGAACGATCCAGATCAGCCAAGTAGTTTTCCTATTGCGTTAAGCCTGATCTGATCTGGGCCGTTGATTTTCAAATCAACGGCCGAGATCCAGCCAGGTGGTCGAGATCGACCGTCGCGGCCGCGCCACGCCGGCCGGCCGACGTCGGCCGTGACGCCACGCGGCCCGCGCGCGGATGATCGAGCCAAACCGCACCATGACGTCACGCTGACGTCACGGTGGGGCCCGCGTGTCAGCCTACTCAGCTGAACCGTGTGGTGACGTCATGCTGACGTCACCAGAGGGGCCCACATGTCAGAGACACAAGCCGTGGACCGGGTCCACGGTGGACCGAGCCAAACCATGCGCCGGGTCCATGGACCCGAGGCGACGTGGCTGCCTCTGATTAGTCCACGTGTCATGCTGACGCAATAAATTAATTTCCGAAAAAGAATATGATTTATTAATTCGAATTATTGATTTCAAAAATGGATTCAAACATCAAACGCTTATAACTTTTGCGTTTCAACTCCGATTTGAGTGATTCAAATTTCTAAATTTTCATAAAAATGAGACCTACTCAAATATGAATTTTAATTAATTTTTGGATTATGAATATTTCTCTATTTTTATTTAATTAATGTTTTCTTTAAACTTTAAACGGTTATAACTTTTGCATTTAAACTCCGAATTTGACGATTCCAGTTTCTAAAAATTCATAAAATTATGCTCTCTCTATTTATGAACTTTATTTGGATGTTTGGACACTTTTTTTTCTACTATTTATTTATTTATTGCTATTTGCACGCTTTACGAGTAGACGTTGAAGTGCCCGAAGGCTTCGAAGGTGAAGTGTTGACCCAGGAGCCAGCTCAGGACCAAGAACAAGTACTCTTTGAAGGCAAGTTATTCTTTGACCATGTTGATCCCATTTTGAAACCTATTTTGATTTAATTTATTGCATGCTAGTTTAACTAGAGAATGCTCTACTTAATTTTGGGAAAATAGATACATGCCAACTTGCTGTATGACACCTTGGTTAATTAATATGTGCCATGACCCTTGTCACCCTAGTTGTGGATTATTAGTTGGACATTATTAAAATTTCCAACATGGGTAGTTAGACCGATGTAGTATGCTTAGCCTTGCCACGTGGAACGCTTTGGACAATCAAATACTAATTTGACTTAATGAGATACTGCACCTGTTTTGAAAGAAGTATCATGTGTTATGATTGTTGATGGCACGTGGTGCATGGTAATCAACTGGGGGTTTGATAAATAGATTTTGACCGGGGCATGTGGCAAGAATGATCGGGTGGGCCAGTTGTGGCACCGGGAACGATGTTTTGGTTCTTCGGGTAGTCTTGCCCTGGTCACCCTAAGGACTTAACCTTGCAAGCCTTTGAACTGAGTCAAACGTGCAACCACATGTATGTAATGGGACGGACCTAGTTGATTAAGTTGCTAATAACGTACCTGTGGGACCTCGGGGTGTCAACTATACCTTTTGTGTAGTTGTACGGGGGAGCGTACCGGGGCTGCGGCCAGGTACCCATCTAACGGTTGATTGACCTAAACTTCGCCTTCGCTAAGGGAAGGGTTAGTGTGCAATAACCGGGGAGGCCCACTTGTGCTGTTAGAAGTTTCCGAAAGACTTTGTTACGGACACTCGCCTTTGTGGTGTTTGGCTGTATCTTGTGGGTAAAGTGCATAACCTCTGCAGAGTGTAAAATCTATTCGAATGGCCGTGTCCGCGGTATTGGACATCGCTCGGGGATTACAGTCAAGGGTTAGACCTTCCTGAAAATAACTTGAACTTGAAAGGTTGGGTTTGGTCTAATAATGACGTTGATGGAAATGTGGATTAGGAATGGGAAAGAAGTTTATTTAACTTACTGGAAAAGTTGTTGATCTTATACTTGCTTTTACTGCTTTTGAATCTACTTATGTTACTTGTCAAATGCTGTTTTACTGCAATTATACCCTGAGCTATTCCTTTGTACTAAGCCATGCATGTAGTATATTAGTTTGCATTCTGTGCATGACTTGTTGAGTACCAAGTACTCACCCTTGCCACAATACAACACCAGTTGAAGAAGAGTCTACACCAGCTTTGGAGGAGGAGCTCCAAGAGGAACCGTCTAACTAGGGAGTGAGCCCAGTCAGTTGCCTGTGGTATACTGGATGGCACCACGAAGTTATCTTATTTTCCGCTGCTGTTATTTCTCTTTTATTAAGTTTTCGCCCTGCGTGGCGTATATTTGTATCTTGATCTTAAGGTCGAGCAACCAGCTTCGTTAACTATTTAAGGTACCTTATTATTTCGTTGAGTATGATTGTGATATTTACCAATGTTGAGACTGTGTGCACTAGCGTGTTCCTGGACTAGTGCTGAATACACAGAGGGTCCGGATTTGCAAATTCGGGTCCCGACACACTCATACCCTTTGGGCTAACCCGAAACCCACTAACAACCGAGTTTTATCCATTTAGCTAACATGACCGCTACTCTATCCTCTAAAACGCGATCGAACGTCTCTCCTTGATCCGAGCAGCTTCAAGATAGCATCCACACGGTTCCCTAGCCTCCTTGGCTTGCAAGAACTCCATCTTCGGTCATCCTGCGGTGATCCCCGACCGTCTGGACCTCCGGTGCACCTCACTTAGTCCCGATCATCCTCTGCCTCACCATGACCTCATGTCGTTGTCCTCTAACCATCAAAGATAAGGAAATCCGTCACATAGCAATGTCCAACATGATATACAATAATCATAACAATTGCTCAAAATAAAACTTATCTTGTTCATATAGTCGGTACTACCGCCAACCAGAGGCCAGTAGTACTGCAGGCCGATACTACTATACTCTGACCGTCGGTAGTACCGAACACCTTGAACTATCCCGAGATACTTCTCTGGTAAATAACTACCGCTATGCTAAAGTCGGTAGTATCATTACTCCGGTACTACCACTCAAAAAATCGGTAGTGTCGCTCAACTCAAACCCAAAGGAAGTACAATCCATCTGTAGGGCGGTACTACCTCCACTCACACTCGGTGCTACCTTAGACCAGTACTACCGCTAGACAAACACCGGTAGTATCGCTCCCAAAGAGTCGATAATACCGCTGAAGCTACCAAAAACCAAATTGCTTCCAAATTCCCAATGAGCTCAAAAACAAACTCAAATATGAGCACATCTTGCTCAAACACAGTCAATAACTCATCACAAAGCTGGATAAACATCCACATGGTCTTTCACAAGATATCCGCATCCATTGGCCAATAGGATCCCAACAACGATATTCTTTATGCCTAGCATTATATCCTAGAAAAACGCACTCAACAGACTAAGTAATCAGCTTGGTGTGTTTACAAGGTGTAAGAAGAATATACCACACACACACAAAAAGATGAAGACAAGAATAATTGGGAGGCATGCCACGAAGACGCTTCTCTAAAATCTCACCCTGAAGAGTAGAAAAAAGCTGAATATTAACCAAGTAAATGGCAGTAGAGAGAGTCTCAACCTAAAAATGAGGTGGAACCGTGGAAGTAGCCCAGAAATCAAGTAAGTGGCACTGTACAAAGTGTTGAAGTATAAGTGAATTGTCCGTCTTTCCTCATCAGCTTAAGCTTTTGGGTGAACTGGCTGGTGCATGCAACTCAATATGGTATCAGAGCCAAGAGGTCTCGAGTTCAAGACCCGGTTGGTGCAATTAAAAAATAATAATTGCAGCCCACTTCTATTCCACGTCTTAGGCCTGAGGGAGCCAACACGTGAGGGGGAGTGTTGAAGTATAAGTGAATTGCCCGTCTTTCCTCATCAGCTTAAGCTTTTGGGTGAACTGGCTGGTGCATGCAACTCAATACAAAGGACTGTTTTCTGGTTAGTGCTGGAGTAGCTTGAGGATGAGTTGCATATGCATACAACGCAAGTCTAATTCTAATCTGATGAGGATGGAGTCGGTGGAAGGCGTAAATCCCTTCATCTCAACTGATATATGCTCAGTAGATTAGCAGAAGCATAGTCTGGTTAGGCAAGAAACTCAAAATGTTGTAGAACTTGACCATTGTTCATAGAATAAACCAGTGATCCAATGAGATTCTTGTATTGGATTAGCTTAGTTGGTTCCTCTTTGTTTTTCTCCCCAGAAAAACTAAGGAAGGATGGAAAAGGGAGGAACCAAAATCTGTTGTAAATACCTCCTCTATGGCTGGTGCCTAGAAACAACATTACTGTGAACATTGTTGCTGTTGTACTATAAATGAGCTCTTTTACGATGGATTATACTTGTAGTATATTATGGTAGTATAAATTAGATTTAACCATTGATTTGGTGGGGTATTATGGACTTTTACAAATAAAAATATTACATTTTAAAAAGGTATTAACGTAATTTTAGCGAGTCATCGAGGTCCTCCGATGCGCGATGCACTGATGGAGGGAGGGCTTCCGGTGGGGGTAAAGAAATGGGCTTCGGGTAGGTGAAAAAATTCATTTACCATTTTACCCATCCGCTGTATTGAAATTTTTTACCATTCTACCCCTCCTCATATTCTACTACACATACTACACTTGGTAGTATAACTTGATATAATCTATTTTTAACCTTTGGATTAAAGGCAATGAACGGTCTATATTCATTGTTGATTGTTGTGCACTGTAAAAGAACACCTGTAAATATATGCTCAATCTCATTGTGTGTTGATTCGTAAAAAAAATATCCCTAAAAAAATTCATTTTATGCTTGTTCCCGTGTTATTCGTGCTTATTTTCATGCTTCCTTCAACACCTGGGTTGGATTCAGGTAGGCCGTAAATTCAGTTAGGCGCAGTTTGCCTCCGCTTTGGTCTTTGTTTATGCTGGTGTCCATCATGGAGCAGGTATGAATAATTGCAAAGAAACCATCAGCACTCAGCTACCCATGAAAGTTCAGAACATACGGCTGTATCATCTTCTGATGCAAAAGGACCAGAAAATTCTAACATATTGTAATGATATTTACCGAGATAGAGAGAGATGGGAGAAGGGATCATTAGATTGTCTTGAGGAAGGGGAAGAACAAGAACATGGGGAAAGCAATAGTTCTGTCGTCGTTAGTCACCGCCAGGAGTTCCGCCCGGCTCCTTTAAGCCAGGTCTGGTGTTCCCTCCAAAACTACTCCCGTTACCTATTACATGGGCTTGGCCCACCCCTTTCTGACGCACGCACACATACTCAGCCCAGTTGGTGTTGTCGCCGCGCCGTAGCCCGGTCATGACATTCCCCCGCCCTTAGCGACGGCTTGTCCCCAAGCTGGTGCCATCAGAAAACGGCGACGGAGATCAGCTGTCGACTCCCATGTGGTGAGGTCTTCAGGTAATCCGTCCCATTTGATTAATTCGCGCAGTGAAGTAGTCCCGCCACGAAGCACCAGTGCTCTGTCCAGAACAGCCGCAGGTACCAGAGAGTTAGATGTAGTACAGCCAATGGAAGCAAGATCTTGGCTGACCGGTGTTTCAGACGGAATATGACGTTTTAACTGGGAAACATGCACTACTGGGTGTATTTTGCTGGTATCAGGGAGGTCCAATTTATAAGCCACTGTACCAATGCGCTGCAGGATTTTATAGGGGCCAAAGAATCTGAAAGCCAGCTTTTGACAATGTCGAGTTGCCACAGAGGTTTGAATGTATGGCTGGAGCTTCAGGTAAACCAAATCACCCACTTCAAAAGAGCGCTCAGAATGACCCTTATCTGCCTGGACCTTCATGCGTTGTTGAGCACGCAACAATTGCTGCTGGAGTAGTTTAGTCAACAACTCTCTTTCTTGGAGCCAGCCTTCCAAATCCGGCACGGCACAGGCCTGAAGATCAGTAATACCGAAGTGTCGTGGTGTATGTCCATACAAGACTTCAAATGGAGTCTTTCCCAGAGCGGAATGGTAACTGGTATTATACCAATATTCTGCCAACGGAAGCCATTTCACCCATTGAGTTGGTTTGGAATGGACGGAGCAACGAAGGTACCCTTCTAAACACTGATTCAACCTTTCTGTTTGCCCATTCGACTGTGGATGGTATGCCGAACTCATGTGCAGCAGAGTGTCGGTTAATCTGAAAAGTTCTTGCCATACATTACTAGTAAAAATCCGGTCGCGATCTGAAATCAGTATTTGGGGCAAACCATGGAGCTTGTAGACATTGTCTAAATATGCCTGAGCCACTTGTAAGGCAGTAAAGGGATGTGCTAATGGTATAAAGTGACCATACTTGGTGAACTTGTCAATTACAACCAGAATTGCATTGTATTTGTTGGAATTGGGGAGACCTTCGATGAAATCAAGACTGACAACCGTCCAAGCTTGTGATGGAACAGGTAAAGGTCGGAGGAGGCCTGGCAACTTCACATGCTCAATTTTAGCCTTTTGACATATCTCACAACTCTGGACAAATTTGGTAATACTTTGCTTCATATTCGGCCATGCAAAAAGACCCTTAACACGATGGTAAGTAGCCTGAATTCCGGAGTGACCACCAATCCCACTCTGATGTAAAGCCTGCATAATATGGTTTTGGGCTAATGCATTGTTACCCACCCACACTCGCCCTTTGTAACGAATAATGCCGTCGTGTATGGTGAAATGCTTGTTACCTTCGCCTGATATACTGAGTTCAGTGAGTAATTTTTGCGTTTGGGGGTCATCCTGATAGCCTGACACCAAGCTTTCCATCCAAGTTGGTGTGCTGCACGAAATGGCTTGGATCTCCTGACCGGACTGTCGCCTGGAGAGAGCGTCCGCTGCGGCATTAGAGCTGCCTTTCTTATATTGGATGGTATAATTGAGACCCAACAACTTAACAAATGCTTTATGTTGGATTCCCGTGCTCAAGCGTTGATCCGACAAATGGACAAGACTGCGCTGATCTGTACGGATTATGAACTGCGAATGTTGCAAATAAGAGTGCCACTTCTCAACTGCCATGATGATTGCCAAACATTCCTTTTCATAGGTGGACAGTGTTTGATTGCGTGCATTTAGTGCCTTGCTGAGGTATGCCACCGGATGATTGTCCTGCATAAGAACAGCCCCTATTCCATATTTGCAAGCGTCGGTTTCAACGACAAAAGGTTTAGAAAAATCCGGAAGAGCTAGTACTGGGGCTTGCACCATAGCTTGCTTTAATAGCTCAAAATCTTGGTGCACTTCTGCATGCCAATGAAAGGAAACTCCCTTTTTTAATAATTCAGTGAGTGGGCGAGTAATCAATCCATAATGCTTGATGAATTTTCGATAGTATCCTGTGAGACCAAGGAACCCACGAATTTCTTTCAAATTTTTCAGAACCGGCCACTGCACTACTGCTTGAATTTTGGAAGTATCAGTGGAAACTCCTTGAGGTCCAATAATGTGACCCAAGTATTCTAATTGCTGCTGAGCAAACAAGCATTTGGACAGTTTGACCGAGAGGTTATGACGGTGGAGGAGTTGGAATACTTCTTGAAGGAGCTTCACATGCTCTGTGAGAGTCACGCTATATAATAAGATATCATCCATGAACACAAGGATTCCTTTCCGAAGTTGTTCCTCAAAGATTTGATTCATGATGCTCTGAAAAGTGGCCGGCGCATTAGTTAGCCCGAACGGCATTACCAAGAATTCATACAAGCCTTGATGAGTTTTGAATGCTGTTTTGTGTTCATCTCCCTCAGCTACTCTTATTTGGTGATACCCAGATCGCAAGTCCATCTTAGAAAACCAACAAGATCCCGCTAACTCATCTAACAACTCATCCACAATAGGCAGAGGGTGTTTATTTTTAATAGTAATCGCATTCAACTGCCGATAATCCACACATAGCCGCCACATCCCATCCTTCTTCTTTACTAAAAGAACGGGAGAAGCGTAAGGGCTATTGCTTCGTTGAATAATGCCTGACTTAAGCATTTCACAGACTTGCCGCTCAATTTCAGTTTTTTGCTGTGGAGAGTAGCGATAGGGTCGGACATTGACCGGTGGTGCACTTCTGTTTTACCAATCTTCCATGCTAGTTTCAGAGTATGGCGCCTTTTGGGTTTATCCTGTGGGGTTTTCGATATAGCCATTAGTGCCCCACTTGTTTCTCCATCCGATTCACTACTATACTCCTTTTGTTCCATATCTATTTGCAAAGCTTCTAATAGTTCTTCAATGACGTTGATTGATACTTTATCAGGACATTGATGCCCGGTCCGACTCCATTTTTCTCCGCATGTAAAACAGAGCCCGTTAGTCCTTTTGTAATTCCGGAGAGCAGTCAATTTGGCATCCAAATTACTCATTTCCTGTTTCTTGAGGCCTTCACTCTTCTTTGTGTCTTCCATCTTATCACTCCATTTTTGTTTGTCAAGATTTGATGTGAACTTGGAAACTCCTTTATGGGACTCCTTCATCTCTGTTTTACTCAGAGAATTTCTCTGTCGGGACTCTTGCTCTTCTTCATACAACAGAGCTAATGCGCTCGCTGTATCGACATCTGGAGGTCGATGCAGCCAAATAGCTGACCGAATTGTATTGTGTAAACCTTCTAAATATTCATGCACAAAAAAAATCTCATCTAAAGTAGGGTTATATAGCCACAAATGGTGTCGGATCTCTTCAAACTTATCAGTATAATCACTCACAGTTCCGGTCTGCCTCAAATTCCTCAGTTGTCTCCTGTAAAACTGGTATTTGTCTCGTGTGAACTTGTCATTGACAAGCTGACATAACTCTTTCCAATCCTCCACTCTTCCTTTTGCCTCTACTTTCTGAAGCCAGAGAGCTACGGAACCGCTGAAGTGTAATGCTGCAAAGCGAGTTTTCAAACTCTCCTGCACTCCAAACACGTCAAAGTATATTTCACATCTTTCCTGCCATAATTTGGGATTATCACCATCAAACCGAGGAAACTCCATTTAGGCAAATGGCTTTGCCCTGTGCGTGTGGTTGCTGGAATCTGATTGCGCATCTCACCTCGCCCTTCTTCCAGGATCTGAAGATTGGGGTGGGAGGAGAATGACATCCCCTTACTAGGGCCCAATGGCGGAACTCTGAAAATGCCCTCTGCATTCCTTCTCTGTAACAATTCCCCTCGGCGATCATGTGGCCCCATGCCCGGGTCACTCCTCACCGACCCCGTCGGTGACTCCAGGGCTATCTGCGTTGTGCCCGACGGCGGTAATCGGTGGCTTGATTCCTCCTGTGGGTTCGGGGTTTTTGATGTAGCCGCCTTTACTTCTAACGCGCCCAGTCTCTCTTGGAGACGCTCTTGATTTTCTTTCACTTCGCCAATCTTCTCCTGGAACTGCTTGAACTGATCGCATAATTCCTTCAACATTGCGGCTGTTGCATCACCTTGGGCTTCCATCGCTGATAATGTCTTCGTTGTCTGCTCTTCGAAATGATTTGGTCTTTTTCGCGGCGCCAGCGCGATCGATCACCAAGTTGAGCCAACCAGATTTAGGATTTTTTTACAGGAATCTCCGGTTGATCTACGATCAACCAGTTTTTCCCAACCCTCTTCCGTGATTCTACAGCTCAAGACCGAGTCTACCCGATCACGCCTGGCTCTGATACCAATTGTAATGATCTTTACCGAGATAGAGAGAGATGGGAGAAGGGATCATTAGATTGTCTTGAGGAAGGGGAAGAACAAAACATGGGGAAAGCAGTAGTTCTGTCGTCGTTAGTCACCGCCAGGAGTTCCGCCCGGCTCCTTTAAGCCAGGTCTGGTGTTCCCTCCAAAACTACTCCCGTTACCTATTACATGGGCTTGGCCCACCCCTTTCCGACGCACGCACACATACTCAGCCCAGTTGGTGTTGTTGCCGCGCCGTAGCCCGGTCATGACACATATATACTTGATTAACAACCCAATCACTTCAAGAAAAGCTATAGTATTGTATTGCTCCTTCACCCTTGACTCTGATCAAAATCAGCGCCGTGTCTTTGTATCATGGAAGCTGGGTATTGCGGCTGCCTACCTAAGCTAGGTCGAAAAAACATCATGCAAGTGTCTTTCTTGGCCCCAGATTAATCAGCCAAGCATGGCTTTTGATGTGATGAATTGGAAAGAAATGCTAAAGTAAGGCTCATCAGTCGTCACACAAGATAAAGCATAGCATCCCATACATCCACTTGTGCACGTTCTAATTAGTTAATGTCACCATTGAATTGCTTTTCTTTTTGTAGGTTCGATATATACTAATATAGCAATTAGAGGGGGGTAAATGATTGCATGAAAGCTAAAACAAATTTTTATTGATTCTTAACACACCCCTAAACAAATTATAAAAAACTGCTTCGGTTTCAGCAAAAAATAGACTGATATACGTTCACTAAAACAGTAATTTCTGAAAATCCCACTGTCGGATTGACGTGAAATTTTTACTGTAGAAACTAGATTCAATTTTGAAACTATCCCAATAAGAATCAGTCCAGTCGAATTTACGGATGTAAAGTTATGATTTTTACAAGCTAACTGTATTAGATAATGACGAAAATTTATCAAACCCTAATTTCATGATTAACTAGTTACATGCCCGTGCGTTGCTACGAAAAACAAAATTGATAACGAAAAATAAAGATTAAAAAATAAAAAAAAATATTTCACAAAATCAAACATCTATCTTTAACGCTGCTTCTTAAGTAAAGTGGCTAATTAAAGCAACGCTTCGTTTCTTGCGTAGGGTAATTAAGCAGGGCAATTAAGCGGCAATTAATGACGTGGGAAGAACGGACCACTGCCACCAAGTGCTGCTTTAGAATAGTAGAGATTAGGATTTGCGGATGTAAAGTCCAGCACGCAACATCCGTCCCGGCGAACGCCTTCGAGAGTTGCGGCCCCGCGTCCACCTCAGCGCTCAGGCCGCGTCATCTTCGGCTTCACATGCACTGTTCTCTAGTCTAAACGTGTCGCATGACATTCTTGACTATTAAAACCTCGGTTCCTTCCTGAACCTAGTTCTGAACCTTAGTTCCTCCATAAACCTAGTTTCGGTCCCATCAACGACCACGTTCGATTTCAAGCAACATCTACACATAAACAAATATGAAACTGTGTACGAGTACGAGTACAAGTCCACGACTTGACTTAAGATCAATCCATGCAACCACTCACACGAGCGCGTTGTATCAAGCAAAACAATTATCATACTATCACAAGTATATTAAATAATTATCTGAAATAGCACATGCACATGCATCACATATGCCATGAGCACAACCACTTTGCAATACCAAAATCAACACTATGCCAATTTTTCAGCACATGATTCCACACTTTTCTTTTAAAAATTATGCAGGAGCTCTGTCATGTGTCCTCTTTAACCATTAGAAGTCGAGAAGAGAAAGTAACAGCTTCATACAAGAGATAGCCCATACCATGACTTGGTCGGCTAATCAAAAGAATGAAAGGATATAATTAAGTACTGTAGCAATGCAACATGCTTTTTGCCGCCACAGGTTTAGGCCTTGTTTGTTTCGGCTTTTTCATCTGCTTAAAAGCCAAAAAGCCTAAGCCGAAACAAACGACTGGCTTTTAAGCCGGGCTTTAAAAAAGCCTAAAACCCTTGAATAACTATAAGCCAAAAGCCAGATAAGATGAGCTTTTTTGGATTTTTGAATGAAATAACCATTTGCCACTAAAAGTCTCCAAAATTACCCACCAAATGCCATCGTATATAAATCGAGAATTCCTCACCCATCTCATTTAGGGTATTTTAGACTTTCCATCTATCAACTATACCATCTAAACCATTAATAAGCCAAGATACCAAACAACATGTCTTGGCTTAAAAGCTGACAGCTTAAAAGTTCATTAAACCAAAAAGCTAGCTTTAAACCAAAAGCCAAAAAGCCTAAGCCGAAACAAACAGGACCTTATTGAGGCTATTCGCCACAGATTGCTTGCTAATTAAATAATACCCGTCTCTTCTTCGCGCTACTTAGAAATAATAAAAGTTGAAGAAAATCCCTACTGCCTGCTGGTGAATTAATATCGACATCACACATCACAATTAGGATCTTGGTACACGATTCATATCGGGAAATTTAGTTCGCTATACTGAAAACTGCAGCCAATTGTTTACATGCAGAAGAGCATAAACATTGACCACTGGTAGAGCAAACTCGAGACAAATACTTACATTACACAACAGTCCTGACTAATTACTGAAAGCAACTACACGGACAAGGCGATTTCAGCAAGCTACTGAAATTACGGTCACTAATAATCCATTTTCATGCACGGGTCCTAATGCTAGGAAAGCACAACAGCTGTACAAGCAATCGCAAGTCGTAGCATATCAAGAACAAGTGCTTGCTACTATGCCATTCCTTGTACCCCAAAGTGGTTCGGTGTCACAGCCTAAAAACTTGTATTTCTGAGTAATACTTGGTTAAAATGCCTTTACTGAATTTTTGAGCTTTTCTTGAATTTTCCGAATTTTTTTTGGAATTGTTGTCCTATGTTTTAGCCCTTTTTAATTTTTTGCAAACCTTACAAATCAATTTCAAAGTTTAAAAATATTTTATTTGTGTTCCAAATGTTCCAAATAATTTTTGATAATTTTTCGGAATTTTTTAATTCATTTTATTATTTTAAAATTAGGAAAGCCTTCTCCTGAATTTTTTTATTACGAAATTATTTACAAAAATCACGAAAGCCCATTCGGGATGAATTCCTTTCTCGGTCCGTCACTATTCTCGGATTGGCCCATTACTGTGGTGCCATTCGGCCCACACACGACCCGACACCAATTCCCCAAACCACTTTCTCCTTTGTGTTTCCTCTTTTCCATTGGCGCATTCTCAAGAATATGGCTCTCCCCGTTTCCCCTCTCCCTCAATCCAACTCGCGCCCACGCCGTGCCAATCCAGTGCCATTCAAGCATCGTGGCATCTGCGACTGCGTTATTTGTGCTCGGCATGCCCAAACCTTGCGCCACCCGTGCTCGTGCTCATGCCAGACTGCATCGACCCACACTAGGTCACGCATGCCTAGGCCCAACAGCTCTACGTGCGCTCAGGACAGGACCGCCACATCGGTGCGCCACACCAGACATCGCCAATGCCCTAGGCCACGCCACCCGCATCACGACACTGTTAGATAACCTCGCTATCGAATAGTCCGGGGTTGCCTAATAGATCTAAATTGGAGAACAGAGAGAGCGAGAGAGACACAATATGAGGAGGGACTGCTCTGCTTTATTATTCTGACTGCTTGTGTGTACAAAGGGGTAGCCCCTGCCTCCTATATATAGCGGTTCTGCTAGAGATAAGGAAGAGTCCAGATGAGATAGGAAACAGAGTTTCCTAACACTCCCCCTTGGACTCTTTCCAGCGAAATGCATATGCCTCATCAAAACTCTAGAAAAACCCAGTGGAAAAAATACTTGGAAAAAGAGTACATAGCATACGCTTGCTGTGTTGCACGGATTACCTCATCAAAAACCTTATGTAAGAAAACTTCAATGAAAAACTTACTTAAGGAAAAGAGTACAATCCACCCAAACTTCAATGTTAATCTTCTAGATTCAAGTTGGGTACTCAAACTTCATGTTTGAGATTTATGTAGGAGTATGTGAAAATTCTCCCCCTGAAATCTGCACTTCTCTAAGTCTCATCATCCCGATTCCTCTAATGCATCTTTCAAAGGAAGATGCCGGGAGTGACTTAGTGAACAAATCTGCGAGATTTTCACATGACTTAGTATGCAATATTTTTATCTCGTTCATCTTATGTATTTCATGAGCATAAAAGAACTTGGGGTTGATATGCTTTGTAAGATTACTCTTCACATACCCCATTTGCACTTGAGCAACACAAGCTGCATTATCTTCATAGATAATGGTGGGGGTTTGTTCCATGTTCAAACCACATGACTTCTGGATGTGGTGAACCATTCTTCGAAGCCATGCACATTCTCGGGAAGCTTCATATAATGCAATGATTTCTGAGTGGTTTGTCGACGTCGAGACAAGAGTCTGCTTAGACTACTTCCAAGAAATTGTAGTTCCACCACAAAGGAAAATATACCCGGTTTGTGACTTGCTAGTATGCGGATCTGACAGGTATCCAGCATCGGCATAGCCAACCAAATTCAATTCATTATTTCTTCTGTAAAACAAGCCAAGATCTTTGCTTCCTTTAAGGTAACGGAAGATGTCCTTCATCCCTTTCCAATGCCTTTTGGTGGGTTCTGCACTGTACCGCGCTAGCAAATTCACGGCGAACGCAATGTCCGGCCTAGTGCTATTCGTAAGGTACATGAGCGCTCCAATTGCACTCAAGTATGGGAATTCTGCTCCCAGGACTTCCTCCCCCTCTTCTCTAGGCCTGTACGGGTCTAGGTCTGCTTGGAGTGACCTTCCGACCATTGGGGTCTTTGCGGGGTATGCCTTCTCAAAACCAAATATCTCCAACACTTTCTGCGTGTAGGAAGATTGGTGTACCATGATTCCGCCTTATATATGTTTAAGCTGCAAGCCTAAACAGAACTTGGTTTTACCCAAGTCTTTCATTTCAAATTCAGACTTCAAGTATGTGCATGCTTCTTGAATTTCTTCATCCGTCCCAATGATGTTCAAGTCATCTACATAGACGGAGATTATACAAAATCCATTCGGGGATCGTTGTATAAACACACATGGATAATCTTCGTTGTTCGTGTAGCCTTTCTTGCAGAGAAAATCACTCAAGCGATTGTACCACATTCTTCCTGACTGTTTCAGCCCATACAGTGATTTCTCCAATTTCACACTGTATAGGTTTCTGTTTGCTCTGTCTTGGTTCGGGATAGGGATACCTTCCGGTACTTTTATGTATATTTCCAAATCCAAGTTTCCATACAAATATGCTGTGCAACATCCATTAGCTTCATTCTCAACTTCAAGTTGACTGCCATTGAGATCAAGTATCTAAAGGTAATTACACCCATGACCGGAGAATAGGTTTCTTCATAATCAACCCTAGGACGTTGAGTGAAACCTTGAACAACAAGCCTTGCAATGGTTGTTGCTCTATTCATAGATTCTCCAATTATTACAAAATTTATGGCCATTTCGTCATGGGGTGCTTCATGCACTTCTACTTGCTCTTCATTGCTATTTCCCATTTCAGGAGCAAGTTCCTTTAGTTTTCTCCGCCAATGTGTGCGCACACATTATTTCTGGCGGCTTCTTCCAATGGAAGGTTCAGATCTGGAATTGCCTTTTCCACAGGCTTCTTTCCAGTGCCAGGTCTCAACTGGCTCCCCTTCTTGCTTTGGGGCATTTTCGTGATTGGTTGTTGGTAAGTCCTCTAGCCCGCTTTTCCCAGACGTCTCCGGGTACTTTGGGTTTGAGAAGCCAGATTTCCTGTTCTTTTTCTTTGAGGCCTCTGAACAGGATGAGGGATACCTTCTACTTTCTTTGGTATTTCAACCCTCTCTGGTGCATTTCTTGCTGGTTTATGCGACTTAACCACGCTTTTAAGATCACAAAAATGATCAGACAATTCATTTGCTAAACACTGCAAATCTTCTTGATTTGCTTCATTAGTGCGAGGGTCATACGCGGGGATCCCAAAGTAATGCCATATGATTTCCCGGCATTTTCATCCAATGGTTCATTTCCTCCCCCTAATGACAGGAAAACGATCCTCGTCAAAGATGCAATTAGCGAATCGGGCTGTATGCAAATCTCCAGTCATGGGTTCAAAATACCTGATTATGGATGCACTCTCATAACCAACGTATATCCCAGACTTACGGAGAGGGCCCATTGCAGTTCGCTGTGGGGGTGGTATAGGTACATATACCATACAACCAAATTTTCTAAGATGAGAAATCTTCGGGATGACCCCTTGCACTAATTGCATTGGTGAATGGATGTTGTAGGCCGATGGTCTATAGTTGATGAGTGATGCTGTGTGCAGGACTGCGTGTCCCCAACAAGTGTTGGGCAAGTTACAACTCTGCAAGAGCGGTCGGGCTATGAACTTAATCCTCTTTATTAGTGCTTCAGCTAGTCCATTTTGCGTATGGACATGCGATGCAGTGTTCAACAATTATTCGATTCTTGTGCAATAATCATCAAATGCCTTGGAAGTAAATTCGTCGGCATTGTCCATTCGAATGGACTTCACGCGATGATCAGGAAAAGCATTCTTAATTCTGATGATCTGCGAGATCAGCTTTGCGAATGCGTAATTCCTTGTTGACAGCAAACATGTATGCGACCATTTCAAGGAAGCATCAATGAGCACCATAAAGTATCGAAACGGCCCCGACAAGGGCTGAATCGGGCCGCAAATATCCCCCTGAATGCGTTCCAGGAATGCAGGGATTTCTTTTTACACTTTCATAACAGAGGGTCTAGTTATTAATTTCCCGGTGGCACATGCATGGCACATAAAATCTTCATGATTCGGGAAATTTTTACAATTAATGCCATGACCTTATGAGTTGTTAACTATATTTCTCATCATTCTAAGACCAAGATGACCTAAATATACAATGCCATAAAGGAAAATAATTCAGAGCTTCTAAAGAAGTATACACTGCGTGTGTATTGATTCTCGTGTAGTACAACCCAGATTCATATGAGGGATATTTTTCTAATACTATTTTTTTTCATATTCCGCGTGCTTCACAATGCACAAATGCTCTTTGCCATTTTCTTCATCGGTTTCTACGTGAAACCTATTGGCGTGGATATCATTGAAAACTTAAGAGAGTGCCTGTTGATTCAGGGTACAAGAGGGCTTCTTCAATTACCAAAGTTGTACCCATTGGCAATATAATTGTGGCTCTTCCTAAGCCTATTATATGCGTATCGCTTCCTGCGATTGTCATAATCCTTCCAGCATTCTTCGTGATCGTCTGGAAGTATTTCGACTCTCTTAAGATGGTATTTGTTGTGCCACTATCAACAATGCATATCTCCTCCATTTGGGCGCTACACAATTTCTAAATGAAAGAAGTATAATTCTAATCAGATAGTGGCAAAGTAATTCAAACATTGCTTGCAAGTATAGAATACTAGAAAAAAATAAACTGTAATTCAATTCATGAGAAAAGTAAAAGTATGCTCTTCGAGAGCTTACAATTATTCAAGAGTGACTAATCAACCATAATCTAAAGAAAATGCTAGCAATGCTATTCATGCACTAAACGGAATCTGTAAAATATGCATTCACTTCTACATCTATGTCATCCATAGATGTGTTTTCTTCATTAGCCAAGGGCTTGGCTGCTTCATTGATGTCTAGGCCAGGCTGTGAGGATGAAGCATGTGGGGTGTCGATATCCATAGCATCATTATTGCCTACTTCGGCAAAATGTGCCTCTGCCGGTGCATTTCTTTTGGCCTTCTTCTTGGCCTGATATGCATTGATCACTTCCTTGGATTCCCGGCATACTCTGGACCAATGCCCCCAAGTGCCACATTTGAAGCACGTTTGGTTCTGTTGTCCATACGGCTTGCCTTGCGGCTTTTCCTTGTCATCCTTCTTCTTTTGGGCTATGGACTTTCCTTTGGCCTGATGTTTCTTTTTTCCACCCTTCTTGACCCACTTCATGTGGGCGGGCTTTTTCACCTTATAGCTATTGGCATTGACTTCCGGTACAATGCCCCTTCCAGGTGGCTGTGAGACGAAGTTCTTGCGAATAACGTCATCTTGTAATTCCGCAACTTGCATAACATCAATCAGTTCGCTATACTCCTTGTATGCGTCCTGACGATAGCTGCGGGCACTCTGGATAGCATTAGGATGAAAAGTGGAAAGAGTTTTCTCAATCTTCTCCTCATCGGTGATCTTCTTGCCACATAAGGAGAGATTGGTACAAATTCTGTGCAAAGCAGAATTGTACTCGGCCACTGTTTTGTAGTCCGCAAACCTCAGGCGAACCCAATCCTGCTGTGCTTGGGGCAAGATTGTGTACTTGAGCTTCTCGAACCGCTTCTGGAGTGCAGTCCATAGCTCAAGTGCACTCTCTTCAGCCATGTATTCATTCTTCAGGGTGGCTGAGAGATGGTGCCTGAGGAAGTGCAATGCTTGATCGTTCTGCTCGGTAGTAGGTGGTGCGTCCTTCGAGGACCCTAAGCCGATGGCAGCTCGGAGCTTCTTGCCGCCGAGTACGATCTTCACGTCGGATGCCCAAGTGAGGTAGTTCTGACCGTGCTGGGCCAGTTCTTCAAACTCACGGTTCACAATGCCAGACATCTGCATTTTACAAGATTCCATAATTAGATTACTGCATGTAATCAAGCAATTTTCAGAATTACTTTACAACAGAAAAATTGAATTTCAGCAAATATCAACATGACATAATGCTAAGGAAAATAAAAATAAATCCAAGGCATGAACAAAAATGTTATCATAATTTTCTAGCAAATTATGCAATCTTCAGGATTACTAATCATTTTTTTCGGATTCTTAATTAATTTTCTGAAATTCTAATCAGTTTTCTACAAGAAAACAGTAAATAAATAATAATAAAAACTGGGAAGGGCAAATGGGTAATTTCCCATGCCCTCCCGTCCGTGATATGATCCAAAATCAGATTGGAGTCTGGTTTCCAATCCTCCAAGTCCTTCAAGTATTGGACTTCATGTCCATGGAGTTGGGACTTCAATCAAGACTTCAATGTCCATGCGTCCACATACTCCAAGCCGGTCGAGCGCACATGGGGACAGAGCCAGCCGGGCGGCGCGTCGGTGGGCGACGGGGCGGCGTGGCCGCACGGGCAGGTGGTCGGGCGCGGTGAGACAGATGGTGGCCGGCGTGGCGATGCAACAGAGCGTGCCCGGCCGGATGGCTCGCAGAGCCATCGCCGGGCCGGCGAGCCGACATGTTTACGCGGCGACGCGGCGCAAGTCTGCGAGCGAATGATGACTTCAGGCCGTCGGTCAAGATGTTTTTCATGCATGCATGCGAGTGCAAATCTAGCAAACCACTTGCGAGCATGCAAAGCCACATGCCATGCAAAGCCATGCAGAACTAGCACGTACTCTCATTAGCAAGGGGCAAAGCCACATGCAACTAGCACGCTATTTGCAGGAAGCGGTCGGAAGGGACGTACGTGCCGGCGGTGGCTTCGTGCCGTCGTTCTACAGTAGCTTTGTGCTACATATTGTAGATGCATTTAATTTCTTGTGTAACATCGATCTGTAATGTCGCTTCAAATCGTAGCTTCGTGCTACTAGATACGTAGATTAGATGCAAATACAAGCGAGCCATTAGATTCAATCACCCGATTCTCACCTTTCAATCTAGTTCACAAACGGCAGATTAGAGCAAACAATCTCTGTTCTCTAACAATAGATTAGATCTATGCATCTAACGAAACAATCTGCAAGATTTTTCGACTTACGTTCTTGATGCCATAAGTGTTGGCTATCGCGTAGGATAGAGTCGCGTAGGAATTTTTTCGGCAATCCGAGTGGATGCCGGCGTGGTGACGAGTTGATTGCAGATCGGATCGGGCGATCAATCGCCGGTAGTAGTCGTTCGTCGTTGTCAACGATCCTTCACTTCTTGTCTTTTTCTCACCTTTCAATCTTTCTCCGTAAGAGCTTCGTGTTGATAACGTGTTAGACAACCTCGCTATCGAATAGTCCGGGGTTGCCTAATAGATCTAAATTGGAGAACAGAGAGAGGGAGAGAGACACAATATGAGGAGGAACTGCTCTGCTTTATTATTCTGATTGCTTGTGTGTACAAAGGGGTAGCCCCTGCCTCCTATATATAGCGGTTCTTCTAGAGATAAGGAAGAGTCCAGATGAGATAGGAAACAGAGTTTCCTAACAGACACAAGCCAAAAGCAGCACCTCGCTCCGTCCCATCTGGTACAGATCGTACGCCACTGTCACATCGCCATCTTCCCAAGCATTAGGCTTCCTCCCCTGGCCGAAGCGCCATGTCTTCGGGCCCAAGTCGAACCGGTTCACCCCTGGGCCTATAAAGCCACCCAGGTGCCTTGCCTTCCGCTCCACTCTCCTCCCCATCACTCCTAGCGTAGCAATGCCTTTGTGAAGCTCCTTGCCCTGAAATCAACCGCAGCCAAGCTAACTTCATTCTTCCTTCCCGGTTAGTAAACCATCAATTCCTTGCATCCGTGACCTCCTTGGCACTGCAGTAACTCTTCCCCTCCTTATTTTGCAGCCTTACAACCCAAAAAAGGGTAGTGGTGAGAAAATTATATTTAAATAAATAAAATGAGTTTTTCTAGAGTTTCGATGGATTTTAAAACTCTTGCAATTCAAAAATAAATTTTATGTGATTGGTTACTAGCTGTTGTTAAATTAACTCTTGGATTTTTGTTTCAATAATTAACAGTGGCCAAAAGTATTTTAATGTAGTCCCAAACATTTCAAATTTCTTAAGTTGGTAAATCATGCATATCATATTCATGTCATTCATATTTGCATTGAAACATTCACTTGTTTAAAATTTTACAAGTGATGAATCATTAATTTGAAGGGAGATTAGTTTCATGAAACTTTAAAAATTATTTCCAATTACCCCAACACTTCTTTACTCATAGTCAATGACATGTGGGTCATGCTTGTGAGAGAGAGAGAGTGGGCTGCACCTAACCCATTACTTTTCTCATTCATTTCACATTTACCCACTTACCTAACTAGTCTATGTCATGTGGGTCACCCCTTGCCTAGGAAATTATGGACTGCACATACCTACTCTACCTTTTCTCACTCTATCCACTCCTACCCACCTTCTCACCTACTCCATGACATGTGGAACCTAGCCCCACATGTAAGCAATGAGTGGGCACCTATATAAACCCTTCTACCTTGCTTTCTCCTCCCTACCCACCTCATTTCCTGCTCAATTCATCCCAAAAACAGCAAAGGGAGCATCCAAAAACAGCAAGAATACCTCCCCTACTCTTCTCCATTCTTCTCCACAAATCCACTCCAAAATTTGGGGTTTAGCTTGCGCATGTCCCAACAAATTGAAGCCAAGATCAAGGGCTTCAATTCCATCCAAATGGATTGTTGATGCACTAAGTTTTGGGTTAGTTCTAATCAACTCTTCATCTCTGCCTTTTGCTAAAATTTTGGCATTTGAAGCTCATCCAATCTTTCCCGTTACCTTCACTTGCAAGTGTTGGTTCGGATCGGGCACATCACAAAACTAGCTTGAGGAGGAGGAAAAGAAGCCATTGCAAGCTCGAGGAAGTGAAGGCATAGTGCACACAAGCTAGGACGAGAAAAACACCAAAGACCATCGTTCTTCATCCTTTCACCGAATCGAGCTCCCACTGAGTGCAAGGACATCCTTGTGGTGGTAAGGCTCTGTCCTAAACTACATTTCTTAGTTCATTCATCAAAAATATCAATAGCCATCCAAAGAGTTGTAACGGTCCAAAAATTCATTGATAGCTAATTTGTGCACGGCATGCTCATATCATTCATATTAGCGGCATGATTACACATTTAGTTAAAACTTTATAAATGCTAGAATCATTTAGTTAATGAGTATAAATTTATAATATTCATGACCCTTTTAAAGTTGCTACCCATTTGCACCCATGTTCCATCCACTTTAGTCTATGACAAGTGGACCCAATTCTGCACACACCTACTCAACTTTTCTCACTGTACCTACTCCTTACCCACTTCCTTACCTCTCTATGCCATGTGGGACCAAGCCCCACATGTAAGGGATGGAGGGGCATTCATATAAAAGCTTTTTCCCCACCTTGGAGTCTCCTCCAACCCTCATTTGTGCAGCCTCCAACCTGAAAAACAGCAAAGAGCAGAGAAAGAACACTCCATCCTCCCCTCATTCATCCCCCAAAAATCGCCATAAATCTTGAGATTGAGCTTGTGCATGTTATACCATCTCAAAGCCAAGGTCAAGAGATTCAAATCCATCCAATTGGATTTTTGAGATACCAAGTATTGGGTGAGTTCTAATCCATTCTTCCATATCCATTTTCTGAAATTTTGGTAGCATTGAGCTTATTCCATTTCTCTCCATGAAAATCATCTCCAAGTCGAGAATCGGGATGTTGAAGCATCTTGGCCCCCGATTTGCGTTTGGTTTTGGTAATTAATGACAGTCAGCTATTTGTGGACTAACAATTTCTATTGAGATTGCAAGATGGAGTTAGTCCTCATCATTTGCGCACAAGAGAAATCCACACAAGTGGATATTCACATAAGCTCAAGGTCAAGCAGCGGAAAGAAAGGTTATCATGTCTAATTTTCGTTTTTCCCGATCTCGGAGGTTGAGAAAAGATCGGATTTTCTAGATTTAGATGCCGTACTATTAAGAGGGACTTGGTTTAGTAGTTTGAAGTCTAAAATGACTCATATATGGCTCAAACAATGTTTAAAATATCTGCTCAAAGTTGCATTCATGAAATTCTTTTTAAATCAGAGTTTCAGCCTTCAAGCGGCACTACCGACATTATACATGCGGTACTGCCGGCACATGCGGCAGTACCGTGCATATAACGTCGGCAACTTTTCAACAGAAAGGATGTTTTTCGTGCTAGTTTAATCGGCACTACCGGAATGTTAGGGCGGTACTGCCGGCCGTGAGCGGCAGTACCGCACCCTACACTGCGGTAGTCTTTTTCCAGTAGCCATGTTTTTCTGTTGAAACTAGAGCGGCACTACCGGAGATATTTGAGCGGTACTGCCGACCTCAAGCGGCAGTACCTCTCCAATACCTGCGGTACTTATCCAACAGTAGAGGGAATTTACCTGCAAACTGAAAGTCGGCACTACCGTCCTCATGGAGCGGTAGTGCCGGTATTATTTTATCAGGCCAACGGCTACTGACATCGCATTTAATGCAAAAAAAATACGTTGGCGGGTGGGGCGGCACTACCGGCCCTATGAGGGCGGTAGTGCCGACTTCGGCTGTTTTTTTTAAGAGAACCTCCCCAACTGCTCTATTTCATGGGGGAGGCTATAAATACCCCCACCTGCATTCTTGTGGGGTTGGTGACCATATTTACTCATCCTAAGCCCTAGCAACTCTCTTTACTCTCTAGAGCATTAAATTCTCAAGTTTGAGAGGAAAAGAGAAGAGAGCTTGAGTGATTTGATTTCAAGCATTCATTTGAGCCATAAGATTCATTCAAGTCTTCAAGTGAAGTCCAAGTTTATTACTCTTGGAGGTTGCCGCCTCCTAGATGGCTTGGCGGAGGTTGATCGTGATCTTCTCAAGGGAGATTGTGAGAAGACTCGATCGGTTGTGAAGGCAAGGAGCTCGCCTACCCGGAGTGGGGAAGAGCTACCCCGAAAAATACGAGGAAAGGCTCAATTGAGACAAGGAGCCGGCTTGAAGTGAGTCAAGCTACCTCAACGTGGAGTAGGGGGGACCGGCAAGTCTCCGATCACCACGGGATAAATTGTGTGCCTCATTTTGTGGTTTGCGTTTTCTTGTGTTACTAGTTCATTATTAAGTGCTAGCTCTCTCTCTTAGTTATTTCCTAAGTTGATTACTTTAGCTTGCAAAATTAATTGTGTTGGTGCACTTTAGAGAGACATAGAATTTCTAGGCCTTAATTGAAAAGTTAGTACTTCCTAGTTTAAATTGCCTATTTCTTGAAATAATAGCCGAAAATTTTTATAACCTTCTATTCACCCCCCTCTAGTTGGTTATCCTTGATCCTACAGATGTGCATGTCATGTTTGGATCTTGAAAGGGAGGAGTAGAAGCTACTACAAGCACAAGGAGTGGAGGCATTACTTCCTCAAGCTAGGAGAAGGAGTTGATACCGGGAGAACCAACGAAGATCACAACCTCGACACCATTCTCCATCCTTTCGACGAACCAACCTCCCACCAAGTGCTAGGACACCCTAGCAGTGGTAAGCTTCCACCCAAGGCCATCATTTTGGAGTGTAGGAGCCCATTGTTCAATAACCATTTTCGAACAGAACAGCCAACCCGGATACTCTGGATATTAAACCCGGATACTCCGGTTTAGTCAGCACTAGGGTACCGAGAAGATCAACCCGGATACTCTGGGTTAGAACTCAGATACTCCGGACATAAATGGATAAAATGCTTCTCATATGCATGCTAAGATTAGGAGTATGATCATGGTGCATTTCATGCATGATTGTGCATGTTCTCATGTGGTTTATTGTTTGGTTCTTAATTAGTGTTCTTTTGGAATTGGATTTTCTCGTTAAGTGTTGACGCTTCGGAGGCCACTCCCGAGTACGACTACGCCTACGACATCAAGAGTGAGCAGCAAGGCACTACTTAATCCTTGAGCATACTTGATTCCATTATTTGCAAACTACGTTTGAAGTTATCTTATCAATTGCATGCGTACTTTCAATTACAACTATGTTTTGGGTAGAATGACTAGCTAATGCCATGTTGATGTGATATCCCTTTACCATGTTTCCTTTGTGATCCATTGTCGCCCTAGGTGGTTGGTTTAATTATTATATATGGGTTCGTATGAATTGTTTAGCCATGCTTAGAACACCGTTAGAAAACGCGATAGATGGACTTATTCCAACGGTCGCAATGATCAAGAATGATTACGATGAGGTTGATTTGAATTGTGGATAATGAGTAGAAGGATTGGCTAAGGACCTTAAGGATTGAATCCTGGTGACGTCTCTTTGAGTAACTATCGTGCGAAGCACACGCCGTTTATGGGGTCGGCTTAACCAAGTACTTATGTATGACTAGGGGTGTTTAAACCATATGCACCTCGGAATTCCTTGAACTCATTGGAGTGTCAAGGAAGGTCCGCCGGAATTCCTTGAACTTTGCGGAGTGTCAAGGAACGTCCTCAGAATCCCTCGAACTTTGTGAGAGTTGGGGATGTCTAACAACGGGTGTACTCCTTGGTCCACACACACGGAGCACTGAGCACGCGAGATCAAGGGCCACAGTCACCCGGGTGGTTTAGATGCACTACCATGCATACTGGAAAATGGTTTTGTCACGTTTACCTCGGCTGGCACATCAAAGGAAATGTGCTCATAGCTTGGCTTACGAGTGTGGCGTGTCGTGTGGGTAAAGTCGTACCTCTGCAGAGTTTAAACTATTCGAATAGCCGCGTCCAGGGTCAAGGATGATCGCTTAAGTTGTCAGTCACTGGGCGAGTTTTAAGGACTTGGTAAGAATGGGATGAGTGTGGAAAATGACATGAGTATTGAAGTACTCGTGTGTGTATGTGAACACGAGCGTTGGACTCGTGGTTTGGAGAATGCTTGAAGGCATGAAATGATTATGTGATGGTTATGTTTATGATGATGTTACACTATGTATTTGATTTTTGCAAATGTTTACCAAATGGCAAATTTCAATCTATACATGCCTATGTTTTCATTCCAAATATTGCTTTATGCTAAAGATACCCTTTTGCCTTCTCTTGATGTAGCAACCACATGTAGCTAGAATTTAGCATACAACTTATATTATTGTGCGAGTACACTCTTTGTACTCAATCGGATTGTCCACTTACTGCAGGTGAGGATGAGGCACTGCCCGGAAACTTTCACCGGGCAGATTTCGATGATGCTAACGCTTAGGGGCACGTTCTTACTTCCAGTCGGTTGCCTGCGGGCTATGGCACACTACGCTGGACTCTTTTGTTGTCTGTATTATGTTTCCGCTGCTAGTTTATGTAATAACTTTAAATATGTCGTTTTGGACAGCAGTCCTGCTTTTGTATGTAAATATGCTTATGCTTCCGTTAATTGTGTATGTGTTGTGATACAAACTATTATGCATGGTCGCGCGTGTTGGTGAACTTTCCTGGGACCAACACGGGCATATATGCGGGACGCCCGAGGTTCCCTTGATTTACTTGAGCTGTGTTGTGCAATGGAGTGAATCAATGGAGTCCCGGGGACGGGTTCCCACACTTACTCTAGTAGAAAACCACCGTCACAGTCACCTCCCTCCACCACCTCAGGTCACCGTCGTCAAGCTCCTCTAGTGAACCTCTACCACTGCCAACCTCCAAAATGGAACCCCCACCTCCCTCATACTTTCCCCTGCATCAATTTCACCCCAACACAACCTCTCCTCCATCGCCACCATCTGCCATAGCCACCGTTGTCTTTGAGCTCTTATCGCAAGCCATCTCCAGCCATCCCTAACCACCGCTGACCGCTCTCAAAGGTCCCCCTCCACTCCCTCTTGCTATCCCGACCAACGATGTCGTGAGTTCCATTATTGGCATGTCAAGACCCAATATGCAAATTCAGAACCTTTATGTATAACGCACTAGTCCAAGATCACGCTAATGCACACAATGGCAATATAGATGAAATATCACAATTAAACAAAGCGAAAACCTAATAAAGACTGTATTAATTAAATAAAAGTTAGTTGATTGACCTTATGGTTGACTTACATAAATATGCTATGCAAGGCTTAGACTAAGAAATAATAAAACTGTAGCATAATAGAAAGTTTGTAGAAAACCAATCAATTTTCCACAAGCAACAGACAAGGCTCGTGTCGGAATTCGAATGTGCAAATCCGGACCCTCTGTGTATTCAGCACCAGTCCAGGATCACGCTAGTGCACACAGTCTCAACATCGATAAATACCACAATCATACTCAACGAAATAGTAAAGTACTTTATTGAAAGGAAAATATAATCGGTTGCTCGACCTTATGGTCAAGTTACAAAAATATGCCTCGCAGGGCTTAAGTCTTACTCAAATAAACTTGCAGCGGAAAAAAAATAAAGAAACGCGTGGCACCAACCAATATGCCACAGGCAACTGACTGGACTCACTCTCTAGTTCGTCGGCTCCTCCAAAGCTGGGATTGATTCTTCTTCAAATGATGTTTGTGTTGGGGCAAGGGTGAGTACTTAAAAGCACTCAGCAAGTCATGCACATAAATGCAGTGTTAATAGCTACATGCATGGCTTATCCCATCAACAGGCTAAGAGGTTCTTTTGCAGCAAGCAACATTCATGAATAACAGTAATAGATTTGGAAAGAGGTAAAATAATACTAACAATTATAACTTTGTAAACAATTTCTCAAGTAAAACATTTATCAACCTAAACAAGTTCATCATTTCCAATACCAAGTATCCATAAACCAAGTTCATTTTCATAAAAGTCTAACCCTTGACTGTAATCACCGAGCAATGTCTAATACCATGGACTCGGCTATTCGAATAGGTTGTACACTCTGCAGAGGTTATATACTTTACCCACAAGATACAATCAAACACCACAAAGGCGAGTGATCGTAACAAAGCCTTTCCACAGCTACCTCTAGACCCCGTACTGCTCGCTAAGGTTTCAACACTGAAGGGACTAGTTATCACACTCAGGGCCCCCCTCTTGCGCTTGTGAGTCAACCCATTAACCCGGGGCTCACGCCACCATGACAGCACCGAAATTTAGACATCACAGTTTACTCAGTCAGGTCTGTCCCATTCCAAAATTGTGGTTGTACGATGGATCCAGTTCAAATTCTTACAAGGTTAAGTCCTTAGATTGACCAAGGCAAGACTACCCAAGAATTCACAATGTCCAAAACAACAAAAACCAAATACAACCTCCCATGTGCCACACCTGGCCCACCATAAACAATTTTGCCACTTGCCTCAGTCTAAATCATTTTATCACCCAATTGATTACCATGCACCTACGTGCCATCAACATCATCAATAACACATGTCACAATTCCAAAAACATGTTCCATCTCTTATTAAGTCAAGATTAATTTCTGACTTTCAAAATTATATCAATAACACGATTGCATGGCTTAGCAGGCTAATTACGATCTAATTAACCCATGTTGGCAAAGTATTAATGTCCAACTAATATCCCATAATCTAGGGTGACAAATGATTCATGACATATAATTATTTTAGACAAAGTAGCATACAACAAGTAGGTTGAATAGCTATTCCGAGAATTAATTAAAATCATTTTTAATTAAATTAGCATACAATAATTTAAATAAACATAATGTCAAAAGTGGGATCAATATGGTCAAAGCATAACTTGCCTTGGAAAAGGTCCCGTTCTTGATCTTGAACTTGTTCCTAGGTCAAAACCTCTCCTTCGAAGCCTTCGGGCACGCATATCGGATAAATAAATAACAAATAAATAAAACAGAGAAAAACTTATGTTAAAAAATTAAATAAAATTCACCATTAAATAGATCTCAATTTTACAAAAATTTAGAAACTGGAATCACCTCAATCGGAGTTAAAACGCAAAAATTATAGCCGTTTGAAGTTTGAAAATCAATTAAAAAGAATAAACCGAATTATCTGATTTATTTTTTTATTGAATTTTTTTTAAAAAAAAATATTTGGTCGGGATTTATAATTTCGTCCCAGCCAAAAAATGAAATTTTGGATGAAAAAACGAAATTTCGCCGAAATTTGAATCCTCGCGCCAGGAGTGACTTCTCTGCTGCCCGTCGCTTCTTTTTTATCGCGCGGCCCCCGCGGAGCTGCTGCTGCCTCCTCCGCACCCCGCATCATTTTCTGGGCTTCGTACCTTTTTCATGCGCCACAACAGCACGGCCAACAACGGCCGAATTCCTCATTTCTTGCGCCGCCACCTCGGGAGCGAGCAACCGAACTCCCTGTATCACACAGCACCAATGGGGAATTCGGCCATGATGACATATACCATGATGACATGATCACATGTATGTATGCATACACTTGTGGTCCATTCAAATACATGTATACACATGCCCAATACATGCACATGCACACATACGACCCACTCGCTGCTCTCGTATGGCTCGCTCGTCCGTACGGCTAACTGGCTGCTACATTGCGTCGTCCATCCACGCAGGGGCGGAGGTAGGTCTCGGGCCACCGCGGCCTCGGTCTCGGCCCGAGGCCTGCCATGGTTAACAAGAGACCCAGCCATAGGCCTGCAGAAAGGTCAGCAATCCGACCCGAAAGGTCAGCAGTTCGGCCCGAGGCTCCGCCCCTGCATCCATGTATACATCTTTGTGTCCCATCCAGAGGAGGTGCATCCATGTATACCTCTTCGTGTCCCATCCAGAGGTGGTACTAGGGGTGCCAGGTATGCCACGGCACCCCTAAAATTTTGAAAAGCTGTATAATATCACTTTTTTGATGGGCCAAATTTGTTTATTGAATTGGTTCCGATTTTGGTGGATTGGAATTTTGAACACCTTAGAATTGTTTGTATTGTGCTTTTAGCATATTTTAAATATATGTATTGAATTTATGATGTTACGAAATATTTATAAAAGACTATAGAGTTGTGCGTGTGAAGTGTGCACCCTAACGAAAAATTTCTAGTTGCGCCATTGGTCCCGTCTCACCGCACTCATGACCCTCACGTGCTACTCCTGGGCTACGCCCCTCCTGAGCAGATTCTCCTCGACCTGCAATGTGTATCACACATGCCTGCACCGCGTCTCTACGCATGCGCTACATCTCCTATTACAAATAAAAAACAAACCCACATGGTACTTTGACCATCCACAAATAAATTATTCCATAACTAATATTGCTTTCCATCATAATAACTAATATTGTTTTCTATCATAAATATTATTATCAAATTAATCATCACACTTATATATCGCAAATAGAAATAACAGCTATCCATGAGGCCCTGATCAGAGTCCCTGAGATAATCTTCCTAGGAATTATGATTGCACTTTATGAGTAGCACCTCAAGGAAGCTATAGTTCTGTTGGAGCCCTGGAACCATAGAACTACTGATGATGGAGTTGATGTCATGTAAATGGCCATTAGTGGGATGGCGGATTCAGTTTTAAACATTGGTGTTAGGTCAATGAAGGCGTGGAAAAGCAGATGATTAAGTTCCGCATCTCAGCTATTAAATTGGCAAATAATTCCTGGTAAATTCATTTGCTAAATCCTGTAGCATTATTAGGTAAAAGTATTCTGGGTTGTTCAGATTATGGCTCTGACAATGACTTCAAAGATTTGCAGTTCTGAACTGCAAACGTCCCAGATAGTAATCATGTACTTGTCAGTTACAAAGCTCACGTTTTTGTCCGGAATTTCAAGTTGTGCTACACAGGAAAAAAAATGCCGGTGCCTTCTAATCGTGAAATTCCTCCATGAAAGCTTCGTGGAACGCCTTAAAGCGGGATATGATCAGTGGTATCTTCTCTTCCTGTTGCAGGATTGTGCATCTGAAATGCCATGTGCCAGGTACCTTCAGAATGTAAGCACAAAAAGGAAAACAATATTAGAATACCAGCAGAAAGAAAAAGGAAAATTTTCTGCAAGGACATGCACTCAAAGTTCATACATATATTAATTCCATAGACCAGCTGATCTTCCAAGTATAAAAATCAAGTCCTATATTTCTATTCTACTCTGCAATAAAACACGCTCTTCCTGCTTTGTTTCTTGTTTGGTCAGAACTGTCATGAACTGTTCCAGAGATAAGTAGATAAACATAAGCGCACGTACTCACTTGTCCAAACACAGAACCAGGCACCACAACAATCCCGGTGCTTTCAAGAAGGCGGAGAGCGTAGAACACATCTGGCATGGTGTTCATTGCCTCAGCAGCTGCAATTGCCTTCGGAGGCAGTCGAACAGATGGGAATACAAACATTGCCCCTTCAACCTTGTTGCACGTCACCCCTTCCAGGCTGTTGAATGTGTACACCATGGCCTATAACCAGTGCAACAATGTGATTTCAGGTTCAATGGATTGCCCTTTTTTTTTTGCTGTACACTTTTGTATCACCCTACTATCGTAGAATCAACAATGAAGTCATTGAACTGAAAGTTACAAAAAGGAACCTCTGCACAGTGAGACAAAGATGATAGAATGCCATCTCTTTCTGCCTGATAAGAGGTGTATGACTCATCCCCAACCTGACAACAAAGAAGGCGTATTAAGCTGTATATATAAATATAGCTACGCAAGGAGGTAAATTTGCTGACCTTTGGTGGGTTCATGACTAGGCTCATGAGGATCTGGCCGGAGATGTTGGAGCATGAGCTTAGGGATGCCACTTTGTACACTTGTTTCCTAACTTCAGAATTGAAGCCAGTGACCTCCATGTAACCCCCCCTTCTCCCACATTCTCCATAGTACCCTGTTGGCAAATATGAGACTTTTAAAGAAATATCGCGTCTGTTGATAAAAAATTTGTCGTGTATGATGTTTCATCCTCAACATTTCAGAACACTTGGAAGTTGGAGAAAATGATTTATACACAAGACTTGATTGGATACAAGACAAAACGCTATGCCAGACAATGTTACTTGGACACGGACACGGAATCGGAATCCAACTCGGATTCGGTGTATGATTCGGCAAAAAAATTTGGGATACGGGAAATGCTACTTGGAATCGACGCAGGTGTTGGAATCCAACTCGGATTCGAGGTATCCGATTCGGCAAAAAAATTTGGACACAGGTGTCCGAGTAACACTGATGGCAGACATTCCTTATTAATCAAGGACAAAAGGCTGCAGTGCCTGGAAAATGGGGGAAATGGCAAATAGACACTACTGCATGGCATGCTAGATGAAGGTAGGTCCTCTGTTCACATTGAAGTAATGCGTTCAACTTAAGCGTACACCACTCGTTACATTCAAATGATTGTATCCACGTAAACAATACGCAGATGTGCTTCCGCAAGTACTTCCTTGTGTTTGCATTTTAATTGAAGTTTACTTGATGAGTTTCAAAGTTTAATGTTAAAAGAAACCTTACTCATAAGTGCAAGTAACAGGAGAATTTTTTTTTCTTTTTCTTTGTAAGTAACAAGAGAGGTGCATATAACTAGAGAAGGAACAAGGATGAAAGGAAGTAACCAATGCCATATACCATTAGAAACTGAATGGAATGATATTAAAGATACATCTCCGTCGCCATACCCCATGGACCGTGCTATCTTCTTGAAAGAGTTAAATTTCTTTTCATTTGTGTAAATGTTTTCTTGGTAAACCTACCAAATAAGGGTGAGAAAGGATACAACAGGTTAGATTTACAAAAGGCAAGAAAATTCAAATTAATTCTGATTACAGAAGATACAACGACCTCACCTCATCTGCTAGAAGAATAAGGTCTTCATTCCTGCAGAATTCCACTACTGCCCGCTGGTTTTCCTCCACAAGAACCTATTGAGAACTCAAATCACATTTTGGCTCATAGAAATTTATAAAAATAATACAAGCCAATGATCAGTAAATACCTGTCCAGTAGGGTTGCCTGGGTTTACCACCACAAGTCCCCTCACAGCAGTGCCCTTTAATCGGGCACCATCCAGCTGCTTCTTCAGATCCGAAATGCTCAATCTCCATCCTCCAGTTTCGTCAAGGTAATATGGTACCTGAGAAAGCAGGTATCTTCTTGCTTATATCAGACCAGCACAACACAGTTAGTAATTGATGTGAATATATTGCTATTTGGTAAATGTAGTACATACAAGAGTTGCACCATGAAGAACCACAGAATTTGTGTACAAAGAGTGTGATGGGATTGGGCAAAGGATGCCATCTTTTTCGTCCCGTATCAATAAGTGCATCATCATGTGAACCTGTTTGGAAATTGAGCAGCGCAATGATCTCCATTGTAATGAATCTCATCAGAAGACATGGCAGACATCAAGAATTTTCATCTTGGATATTTAGCGAGATGTTTCTGTTATTATGACTATTTGTTACTTCTTGTCAGTACTACATTAGTGCCAAGGACTGAAGTGCAGAAGTAACAAAGTAATCAGAGCAAAGAGCCATGTTTGGTATTCCACTCATTTGTTGCTCAGAATCAAGTTTTTACAACCTACCACCACCATATTTTTCTTATCTCCAGAGAGTATCGAGGCCTATCTGAGGTTTTTGTGACAGTGCTTCATTGCTTCTTCCAAACCACAACTTTCACAAACTCGTTTGACACTTGACAGCATATGAGAATAGTATTGTCTGGATGTCTAGCATTTATCAGAGGCCCCCATTATCGTTCAAAGTACTCTGCATAAAACGGTGGATCGAGGAAATGCTCTGCGTATGATGGATTATATAGTACCGGTGGGGCAGCTCCATCTGTGAGGAAAATGTCCTCTGCATGACAAGGGAAACCGTCACGACAAGCTATTCCAGCAGCAATTGCATCACGCAATCCTTCAGTACCCTAGCAGCCAGCATGGTCAAGTTTTCAACGAAAGCTCATTTTTACAGATTTATCAGAAGATGTTCTGGAATCATGATCTTGCCTGACAGTGACTGTATCCTCCTGTTGCTCTCCCAGGAATGAGGTCTAGAATCTCCTGTGCCCTCGCTATTGCATCAGCGCTGCAGCATCAGCAATTAATTAGTAATCACATACAACACCGAGTGGATCTTGCCCACAAATATCATCATGATGCATGGTGTTTACCTGAATATGGAACTGGTTACACTCTGGTCAAGAAGATAGGGGTAATCACACAGGGCAAGAACCTGGAACATAAGAACACATCAGACCATGGAGAAAAAGTGAAATGGTTAGTACAATCCTGGGGAACAATCACCCACCTCCCGGAAAAACTTATTTGGCTTTTGTCCCAGGAACTGCGGATTGCCGACATTGCAATAGATTATCTACTTGAAAGAAATGGCCAAATTAACGACAGAAAAAAGAGGGGATTGCCGACATTGCAATAGATTATCTACTTGAAAGAAATGGCCAAATTAACGACAGAAAAAAGAGGGGAGAGAAAATAGAACAAAAGTAGATGCGCTAAACTCTAAAAATCAGAAAATTTACAGTGGATAGACACGAACACACCTCATCGAAAGGGTGTGAACCTGGGTTTGTTTCTAGCTCTTCTTGCATGCGCTGGAGACCAAGAAAGAGAAGAAAAGATCTGTTAATGGCACGCTGTAGCAAGCCCAAGTTGTACGAAACATCAGAAAAGTTCGCAGAGATATGTGGGGTGATATATTAGAGTGAAAATGAAACAATTCACTAAAGGAAACCCTTGAATGATTATCTGATCTGAATTTCGTTTGGGTGTCCTTCACCCAATCCATGGCTGTAGTGATAAACCGAATCAACCGAGTGAAAAAAAAAAATGAAGATACAGAACTGTAGCTAATGAGGCTTGCCAGCGTCACCCGACAATATAGTCTATAGCGTGTCAAGCTTCACGTTTTTCCAGTAGGGATTTAACTAACCGATCTAAAATTTTGGACAATTAATGCTGTATCTTGATTCTTGTGTGCAAAACTCCTCTACTCTATCCAACTCCAATGGAGTTAGTCGGATTCGAGTTAGCTACAGGTCCTGCCGTAAGGTGGCTACTCGCCACTACCGCATCAATGCCTCTCGCTGCGCCGCCGCCTCCACGCTCCTATCCCACGTGCCGCCTCGTCCCTGCTCCTCCTCCCCTACTGCGCCACCTCATCGCTACTCCTTCTCAACAATGGCGATGACAACGGCTACGATGGAGATGGCGACATCAAGGAGGTGAAGAAATCCTTGACCCCTGCTATGTGTCTCTCCCTTCTCTATCTGTCAGTTTTGGGTTCGCCACCTAGTAGCAAATCAGATCGCATGCGAAACCAGTTCTAGTTCGCGCGATTGGGATCGGGGTGCGATGGCAGTTGCCACGAACCCGATACCTATGCTCCGTACAGTCACATGCAAGCACAAGCCACAAAGAAATGCCGTAAACACATGAACAGTAAACCTGGACGTTCGTGGACATCCCAACCACATGGAACGGCCTAATCGGCCCCATATTACCTGCGCGCGGCGGGCAATGCCTTCGCCGAGGTGATCCGCGAGCGCCAGAACCTGGAAATGCGGAGACGGAGCATACAAATCATCAGCATTTGCGGGGGAGAAGGAAGAATCGGCGCGCAAATGGCACCAGAAACGCATGCAAATGGCACCGGAAACCGGGAAAGATCCCACCTTTGGGTTGAGAGAGTCCACGGTGAGAGCACAGGCAGAAGCAGGAGACATCCTCTCTCTCTCTCTCTCTCTCTCTCTCTCTCTCTCTCTCTCTCTCTCTCTCTCTCTCTCTCTCTCTCTCTCTCTGTGATTTGCCTTTCGTTTTAGGCCGCCGCCGATGAAACAGGAGGTTTTGATTGTGAGAGTGGGTGAGCGAGCGAGGCAACGTTAGCAGAGGACATGCGGGAGACAGAGGCAGTGAAATTCTGCTCTGCCTTACCGGAGAGGGGGACCGAGGCACATGCTACACTGCATGTGACTGCTGGGGAAAGCAGCAATGCAGGTTTGGACTTGGAGACGACTATGGTCCTGTTTGAAATAGTTTTAGTTTCGGTATCGATCAGAGGCTGTTTCAAATGTTTAGCTTTTTTACAGTTAGAAACTAAAAGCCAGCCGCTCATTTGTACTAGAAAAAAACTAAAAGCCAAAATCTGGTCTGAGGTAACTTTCTACAGTTTCGGTGGGTTAGGGTTATGACTTTACCACTAGAGTTTTAAAAAAACTACTCCTTTCCATCCAGTATAAATGATAGAAATTAGTCCTTGGTGTTTAATTTCTTTTTGAGCCAAATAACAGGACGCATTACACAAATAGTCATTGGTCATCGGTCCTAGATATAGTAGCTAAAATCTATGTGTTAATCAGAACAGCATGAAAAAGGCAACATTTTTCACAATGCAAATGTAGCCACCGTAACTTCCTAATTGCAGAACCCATTATCCTAGATATAATAGCCAAAATATAGTGGGCTGTTTGGTTGGCTGCATCTAAAGAGATTTGCATCTACAGATGCAAAAGATGAGTGTTTGGTTGTCTTCTCATTCAACTCAAATTTCTCTACAGATGCAAAAACACTATTTTAGCTGGCTCAGGAAACGAGAAAATCCACCGTTTCCCCAGAGCCAGGCTCTGCTGAGCCATGCATGCATGCTGACATCAGCATTTATTATCTAATTTTCTTCTTTTCTTTGCTATATCTTTTGATTAACATCTCCGATTAACGAACCGATTTCACCTATGTGTTCCTGATATTTTTTCGAACAAAACTAGACCATACTTGCTATATAAATTTCAAAAGATTAAAATTTTAGTTTTTCAATTTATTGATTTTCTAGAATATATTTTAAATTTTTTTATTTTCGTTTGTGAAATTATTGATTTTCTAGTATTTTTAAAATTTATTTCATCCCTCTTTTGAATTTGCCTATCACACTTTCATTCCAGTGCATCCAACCAAACAACATCTCTCAGGCAAATCTGTCCAACCTCATACGACCAACCAAACAACATCTCCTTGCATCCACTCAGCCTGACTCCCACCAGCCTGTCTGAGCTCATGCAGCCTGGCTGAACTGAGAAGGCAACCAAACAGCCCATAGGCGAATCTTAAGGGTGTCTACCGACTACCGCAAAGTCATCCGTTCTTGTTGAAATCTGCATCAAGCCAGGGTAGTGTGATCTTAGGAAGGTAAATGATAGAATGAACAAAACTATCATACAGAAGAAAGTATGAAGTACTGATTTAATTTGAAGTCCAAAATCAAATGCTACGATATAAGCTCTCAGTTTGCATGTAGAATGGTATAACCACTTTCCCAATGCTCCAAGCAGCATTAATTAAGCGTAGTGGTGAAGGGGGCCGCAGCTAGATAGTAAGGCCCCGTTTGGTACGGTTCCAGATTCTAGTAGAAACAGAAATGGTTCCAGATTCTTGATAAAAACGTTTCAGGTAGAATCATAATCACTTTCTGCAAACCGTTTGGTACGGTTCCAGATTCTAGTAGAAACTAGTGAAACGGGGTTGAGGGTGATTCAACCACGGTGTGGAAAAAGAAGAAACGTTCCGAGGAGAATCGTTCTGAGTTTTATCCCGTTTGGCTGGGTTTCTCCCAGATTCTACTAGAAACAGCTCGGTTCCAAGTTGCCAAACGGGGCCTAAAAAAAAAATCCTAGTGCTTCCGATTAGACAATGCACCATTGCAAGAATCCGCTTCGTAGGGAGCAAAGCTGTCTCTGGATTACAGAATCAGTCTACATGCATTCTAATGTTCTTTTAAGAATTGTGTTCCGATGCGTCGGTAAAGTCTAAGCCCTCGAATGGCAGCAACCAGGGCAATTATTCAAATATCCAATCACCAAATGCAGAAATGCAGCAGCACCCATGGTGAATATTTTTCTGGTTTTGGGGGAGCATATGGGGGAATAAGTTGTCATGTCCTATCGATATTCTTGCAGGCGCAAATTATTACAACAAAAGGAAGCATTAGACATTTAGTTTAACTGCCCAGCAATCAAGACCCAGTAAAATGATTCTTCCTGTCTAACAACAAGACAGATCAGTCCTGTCAAACTGAATGTACAGCCCATAACAGCTATAATATTACAACAACTTAAACCATTTTACTGAGAATTGTCATCAGACCAAATGTGAAGGAAAGCATAAGTGGAAGATGAATTGGTGCAAACTAACACCTAAAACTATTTTTTATATTTTTATTAATTCTGAAAATTAACAAATTAATGACCAAACTTGAAGAATGATGAAACAAACCCCAAAATTCAAAATGAATTTAGTGGTTTTTCTTTTGAATTTGCTTTTGAATTTGGAGTTGGAAATTGGAAATCGATTTGATTTTCGTCTAGTCTTTGGGCCGAATCCTTCTTCTTCGTGGACCTCCCGGCCCGTTCTCCTTTGGCCTTGCGGCCTGCTCCCCGGCCCATTCGGCCGCTCGCCTCACCGGCCCAGCCCAGCGTGGTCGCCGCCTCCGCCTCCGGCGCGTTTGCCGCGCTGCAGTGTGCCGTCGCGCCTTTGCCCTGGTCGCCCGACAGCGCCGCCTGGCCGCCTGCGCCGCCCTCGCGCGCCACGTCGCCCGCCCGGCCGCTTTGCCTCCCCGGACCGGCTATAAGCCGCCCCAACCCCTCCTTCCAACTCGCCCCACTCCTCCGCTTGAGGTGAGCTCCTCCTCTCCGCTCGTCCGCTCTGGCTCGGCCGTGGCCAGTCGATGCCGCCGCCGCCTTCCCGCTTGCCTAACTCCTAACCCTCCTCGTGCTTGGCCGACGGGCCCCACCGTCGACCCACTCCTTCCTGGTCACGGTGGCCCCGCTTCGCCGAGCCAAAGCCAGGCCGACCTCAGCCTCCGCGTGGCGGCCCACACCGCGCTGCGCTCGCCTCCACCGCCAGGCCGCGTGGGCCGTTCGGCCCAGTCCGTCCGAAGCCAAGCCCAACACCGTTGAAAACAATGTTTTGATTTTCGGATTATTAATCCATTTAATAATTCCGAAAACTCGTTTTTAAATCCAAAAATAGCCCAGAAAATCCAGAAAAATCCCAGAATAACCCAGAGCCCCACCAAATACATATTTTGAACCGTCTCGATCCCCTGAGTCCAAAAATGCCGTCCGTTCCCAAATCCGAGACTCCAAAAATTCTCAAAATCCCAGAATTGCCCTCCGTTCTCTTCCGACTCGGTTTCCTGTTTCCGTTTCAGTTTCAGTTTCTTTTTCATTTGTTGTTTTGTCGTTTACTTATGTTTGTTGTCCTTTCCGCGCTAGATTCGCCCGTTGAGACGCCAGTGGAGCAGGAGCAGTCCCTGGAGCCGGAGCAGTCCCTGGAGCAGACGTTGGACCAGACGGGAGCCCCGTACGACTACTTCCTCTACGATTCAACCGACCCAGCTGCCGAGCAAGGCAAGCCGTACACCTTTGATCATGTTGATCCAAATCATGCCATGCTATAGTATTAATTATTTTTATATCGCATTAATTTGATGTATGTTGAAATATTGAAAACAGTATTTTAGAATGACATGATACCTAGGTAATGCCGAATTGCTCATGGAACTTCCTTGAAAATATTGAACCCTATTAAATCCTTTGTAACCCTAGTTAAATGCTTATTGCCATGATAGGTTAGATTATATTGCTAGATTAGTTCAAAAACTTGGAAATTAAGAGAAAATGCTGCCGAATCTCTGATTCGGATGTTTGTAAAAGTGCTACAGTCTGGGGGACAGTATCGGAGTAATCCCGGAGTGGATGAGATTCCGATCCCCGGCTGATGATTAATGCCTTGGTTGTATGGTGGCCGGTACTGTGGGTACCGGGTTGGGTTTGTGGATTGAAGGCTTGGTCTTTGGCAGTGTAAGGTTAATAATCCCCTTGAGCAAAGTAAATAACTTAGTTTCCGCTCAACCACAGGTCGGACTGGTCGGTGGGTCAGTATCCGACATAGCACAGTAGGTTAGTCATTCCTGAGATAATAATTGAACTTATTGGTGGTACTATTCTCTGGAGAGAATAGGGACCGGCCTTCCCGGCAGGGAAGTGTACCGGAGGGGTGGAACGGGAAGGGTCCGTAGCGACGTTCTTGGTTCTCACAACGGTAGATGCTAATGGGGACCGTGAGTCCAAGGTAGCTATATATCTATCGGTCAACAACTAAAAGACAGGAATGATTAAACGAAATGCTATGATGATCTAAACTGGGCCACATGCATTTAAGTTGCATGAAAACTCGCGATTGGCATTAAAGGTTGTAGATATCTTGTGGGTAAAGCTGAGCACCTCTGCAGAGTTAATCTTAATGGTAATCGATTACGCCGTACTTCCCGTAGCTAAGCTCAAGTTACTATTTTGGTAATGTTGGATAAATCGGTCGTTGTTGAACTTGTGGAAACCCCCCCCCCCCTTACTACTTATTTTTTGTCTGTGCTTCAAATGTAAAATGAGTTATAAAATAAAACTGCATCCAGATACTTAACCCTATTGCCATCCCTTTGAATATCCCTACATGTAGTATTCAGTGGTTCCGTGCGATTTGTTGAGTACTCTGTACTCACCCTTGCCCAAACCCCCTTTCAGAGTTCGAAGATGCCGGAGTCTTCCAGGAGATCGTAGATGGCGATTTAGTCTGGTTTTAGGTCTTTATCTTCGCTCAGGCCCTGCCTGTGGTTTCTTTCTTTTGGTAATGTAATCTAGAAGCTTGGATGCTTCCTTTTGTAAAAACTCGGCCGTTAGGCCATCTATTTAAATAAAAATGTTTGAATTTGCTTTTGTCCGACAATTGTACTCTTGTTTTCCAACAGTTAGTCTTCCTGGATGACTGTTGTGAGTTTTTCGCACTGCCCCTAAAAAGGCGGTCCGTCACAAATGAATCTAGGATAAATAATCTAGGACCATGGAAGGAAACTAGATTAAACATGCAAACTAGAAATTATGTACATAAATAATAATTAGTAGATTAGAATCCGTACCCACTTATTTTCATCAAAAACACACCTAAAGATTCCTTTAAATAAATACACAAATCCCAAATAATCTTCCAAATTTTTGAACCTTTTTTTTTCTTTAGCTTTTCTCCTTTTCCTTCTTCTCTTTCTTCTCTCTACGGCTACGCTCGCTGTTTTTGTGACCTACACTTCTTGCGTCGTGCACTGCTCTTCACATGACGTCTCTCACGTCAACTAGCAATGCTTGCACAGCCACTCGTCACGCCTCTTCATGCAGCTGCACGACACGCCCCCTCACGCAGCCACAAGCCACTTTCCTGCTGCATCACGGCTCGGCAACTGCAACCCTCGTGCTCTCAGACGCCTGCTCTGCGTCTTCGTCTTATTTTCGACGCGTCTTTTCTTTTTGCGCCGCCGCCGCCACCTCTCTTCGATTTCCATTTTTCTATGCGGCTCACAAAAGCCAGAACGTACCTCTTCTATTTATTCTTAGCAAATTCTAATTTATTATCTCTAATTAAATACATATACGTATATCCACTTGACCTAATTATACATGGCCTGATACATACATATACGGTTAAAATACTCACGCATGCATGCGTACGACCCAGTTGCCACTCTCGTATAACTCACTCACCTGCACCACGCGTACAACCACCTGCCGCGCTCGTATGGCTCACTCACCTACACGACCCGCTAGTCGCTACACTACGTCATCCATCTGTGTAGACCTCTTTGCAGCCCGTCTCGTTGCACATGAGTCCTTCGCGTGCTGCGCCTCCTGCACCTGTGACTGAAAGTGCATCTAGGCCCCTCAATTTATTTTGGTGATTAATGATGACACAATTAAAGAGATTTAATGTTTTAACTAAGATTAATGCAGATATCGAGAACATATCAAGCTTGGAATGAGATTGGACGCCCCTACGTACATTAAAATTCAAAAAGACGGCACCAAGACAAGAATTGTAATTTCCATTTTATTTGAGTCTTAAGGATAGCCGTACTATTAAGAGGATACGACGGAAAATCACTTTTAGGATGTGCATGTGCTCAAAGTCAAGTCCTGCATTCAAACTAGCACACAAATACTTGCATTTCCCAAAATCAGCTTTTTCCAACCGAGCTATCCAACCCGGAATGTCCGGACTCGGTCCGGAGTACCGGATAATTTGTCCGGAATGTCCGGGTTAACCCCTTCGGCCAAAAGTCGCACTCCAGCCTATCTGGAGTATCCGGACATTTTGACCGGATAGTCCGGATTATCCGGAGTGTCCGGACTGTTCGAATTTGAGGGTAACGGCTAGTTTTCCAAGAGAGTATTTAAAGTCTCCTCCCTCTCCCAATGGCTAGTATCTCTATTGAGCTCATTCATAGCAGCATTCAAGCCATTCCTAACACACTCCAAGCATTCAATAGAGCCCTCACTTCCTCCCACCTCTTGATTTGGTTGTTGATCCTTTTTGGTGAGGAGAGGAAGAAGAAAAGTGCTAGGTGCATTCATTCCAAGTTCTTGAGCACTAGTTCATCCTCCAAGTAATTCTTCGTGGTGTTATTACTCTTGAAGGTTGAAGGTCTCCTAGACAGCTAGGAGTCACCGGGAGCACCCGAAGCGTGTGGTGTGCCCGGTCGTTTGTGAAGGCGAGTCTCACCTCCGAAAGGGAAGAGACAAGAAGTGAAGCCGGCGAGTGCATTTGTGCAACACCGGGAGGAAAGCGGGTTGAAAGAGACCCCGGCTTAAGTGCGATCGAGCCACCTCAACGGAGACGTAGGATCCCCTTCAAGAATCCGAACTTCGGTGAAAAATCAAGTCTCCAACTTCTTTTCTTTGTTCTAACTTAACTTGTGTGGATTTGTTCTTGTGGAGCTTCGATCTAGCCTGTTTTACTACTTTGCTCTAGATCCGCACTTGCTTAAAGTTCTAGGTTGCTTTTGCTATCTTTTACTCGAGTAACTAGTTGCAAGATAGAGCAGATTCAGTTTCGTTCCTGAGCCATTTAACCCGGAGTATCCGGATAAAATACCGGATAGTCCGAACAACCCGGAGTATCCGGACAAAATATCCGGAGACTCCGAGTTGACCTGCTCGGGTATTTTAATTCCGCTGCGTAATTTTAATTCGCCTATTCACCCCCCTCTAGGCGACATCTCCGGTCCGTTCAGTGACCTCGTGTGCCACATGCACCTCGCGACCCCATGTGCTGCTTCTGGGACTACGCGCCACCTGCGCATAATCTTTTCGACCTGTAGTGTACATCCATCTCACATCTCTGCGCTGCAACGTGCATCTCACATCCCTGCGATGCACCTTCTGTTGCCTGCGCTGCAACACCTGTTACAAATAAATAACAAACCACACATTATCTTCTTCTTCAAATAAATATTGTAAACCATATATATTGTTGTCAACTTAATCATCAAGTTTAAATATCACAGATAGAATTAACACAATAAGAGCCAAAAGGTAATAATAAATCATGAGGGACCAATGGATCTAACCTGGACTATTGCTTCCTTCACTAGTCGCTCCCTACGACATTTTCATCTTAGCTAGCTTGTTCAAATATGGTGCACACTTCGGTATATGCCTCATCAAATGAAAAGTAGCATCCCCATATTTGTAAGACATGAGTTTGTAGCAATATCTGCACATTGCCCCTATATCCACCTCTCCTTTCTTTGTCTTCGATGGAACAGTCACCACCTTAAAAACCTTCTAACAATTTGATCGTTGTTCCGGTCTATCAATTGTCTTTAGAGAACCCTTCACTTTTTTGCCCCCTCTTTTGTTCTTTCTTGAGACACGGTACGTCGGTACCATCATCCCCTACGGCTATTTCATTATCATCATTTGAAACTGAAGAATTCATCGAAACATCCGATGGTTGTCCATCCTCAAAAGATAATAAGACACATTCGTTGTCAGCTTCAGCCATCTCCTCCCATCCGTCGGTCATACGAGTTTGATTCTTCTCCCGACGACTGTTATACAAAACTAAACAAGTTGAATCTAATGTAGTAGATGTTAACCGATAGTACTATAAAATTAATGGCTGGCATTAAACAAGCGTGGCTAGCATTAAACAAGTTGAATTCATTCGACTATATTGTTCTTGGTAAACTTGTTCACAATCAAAATAGGATAAGGAAGTGCAGTCCAGGGAATCTCGTAATACAGAAAAATATCTTCATCTATAAAACAAACAGTTTTAATGTTTTGCTTGGCGGACACATTCAATCTCAACCCTCTATTCCTTGATGATCTAATTTCAAGTCTGCAACCTTCCGACCCCTAATGAAAGCCCAAAATGAAATCCATGCAATCATCCAAACAATCAACGCCACTTGAACACTTGAACGTGTACAAGTGCTCTACTTCCAACTATCCTCTTATTTTTCATAAAATCTATTTTTCTTCACTCCACTTGTATCACACTCAATACATTTTGTAACAACCACAATATTACTCAAAGATCTAAGAAACCAGAATGGAATGAAAACATTACATCATGGCAGACTTCAGCTTTGTTCTTTGCAGAGGCACATATATATGTATACGCTGACTACATGGAATGGAAGAGCAAAATTTCTTTTGCAAATAAAGAGAAAGGACACTGGAAATTGGACTCACCGAGGTTCCTGGGTCGTCCTTGGTTGTCGGAGGTCAAGAGGCAGCTAAGGGTTGACGAGGCGTCGTTCGGTTGCACGGCTGCTCGTTGGTGTCGAGCCGGACGCCCCAACATCACCATTGAGCTTCTTCTCTCGGATTGCACCAAACTCCTTGCTGTATTGCCGCTCCATACGACGGCCGATGGCGCGGTGGATGACGGTTGGGCCTGCTGACGGCGTGGTGGCAGCCAGACGGACAGTGCGGCGGATGGTGCAGCTAAAGGAGGACAACGGCGAATGGCGGAAAGCGTCGGGATGGCGACGCCGGCGCCCTTGTGCCGTTGTGCGGCTGTGTGCCTGCGCTCGCCACATCAGCGCTCCCTCCGTGCGCTTGGGAAATAAATTCCGTGGAGTTAGTATGCAAACTTCTTTCCCGTACATACCTTACGCTGATTGACGCCACGTAGACAATCCTGCAATCCAATGCCACGATTTAATTCAGGTAGATATAAATACCTGACGCTTATTTCGATGCAATTTTGGTTGTTTAATTCAGACTTATCATAGTGTGAGATTGCAGAATTGTCCTCGTGGCATCAACCAGCGTTAGCCGTTAGGTATGCACGGAATGAAGTTTACATATCAGCTCCAAGGAATTTATTTCCGTGCGCTTGACGCTGCAACACTCCCTCCATAAGCTTCTTTTGCTTGGGCTGGGTTGCTCTGTGGGTCTGACGAGCCCATGAGCCGGCTCGGTTCGGCTCAAAATTTAATCGAGCTGAGAACGAGACTTGGCTCGGGATGTAAAGACCACGAGCCCAAGCAGAGCCGACTCGAGCAGGAATCTCGGCTCGCAAGCCTCAACCTACTAGCACTGGTGCAGTACAATCAACGCTGTTGCTTCCTGATCAGCTGCAAGATATCAGGCTACTAGCACTGGTGCAGTAGGAATCTCGGCTCGGCCTAAATGCAGTGTACTGTGGCAGTGGTCAATTTTCTTCACCGCTAGAGAGGGTCCGGTCTACCTCCAGCACCAGGACATTACTATTTGTTTTATTTGTTTTATCAACGCTCCAAGCTTCCAACCAAGTTGTACTCTTCCTCAAGACACATACGAAACAATCAGAAATTTTCTCAACGCAGCCGACAAATGGAGACTATGCTCAACTCAAACCATGTCATGCACTCTTGCCAATTTCATTATCTGAAAATTATAGCTGCCTCTGCACTAGAACTTGAGATTTCATACAATACGAGCAGCAAAAACGCAAGCAAAATTTTCCTCCGTTACCATCGAAGGCATCAGGCTACTCTGTTTCTCCATTCAGGAATTAGCACACACAAAAAAGGCATGTATGGCTTGCTTTATTTTGTTCGGTCTACAGGATGATGCTGTTAGGGGGTAAAGAAGGCGTCGGGAAAATCCATGAAACTTGTATGAAACCCCCGTCTTTCACATGGTACAGCATTTAGTTGCGGTACTCTGCCATGAACGCCTCATGGAACGCCTTGAATTGGGTGATGATCGTCGGGATCTTCTCCTCCTGTGGCAGGATAGTGCATCTGATGTGCCATGTCCCAGGAACCTTTTGAGTAGAGGGAAAAAAAAAACATCAGTATGATGACTGAGTGAAAAAAATAACATAGATGGCAGCAGGTAACCTCTATTGGACTTAACAGTGCAAAATCTGATGTGCCATGTCACAAGGAAGTTTTAAGTAGAGATTAGAAAAAGACCTGCCACAGAGAGAATTTCTCATGCCTAAATACTTCAGTTCAGGCATGCCTATTTTTAAGATATTTGTTGCACAAGCTCATCTCATGCAAGCATGTTTCGGTTTTTTAGGCTATGATAGTTATGAGAGAGAAATCCTAAGATCGTTATTCGGTAAAAATACGTTGCCCCCTTTACATGTTTGAACCAATAGTATCAGCAACTACAGGCGCAGATGTAATTTATAAATTTCATATCAAGATTGAATTGACTCACTTGGCCAAATCCGGAGCCTGGGACAACAACAATTCCTGTCGACTCGAGGAGACGAAGAGTATAGAAAGCATCAGGTGCTTTCTTAGCAGCTTTAGCAGCCTCAATTGCCTTCTGCGGCAGACATATCTGAGGGAAGAGGTACATTGCTCCTTCAGCCTTGTTGCATGTAATTCCCTCCAGATTGTTGAATGCATCCTCCAATGCCTGTGATCCAGATAAACAACTTCTAGAAGTTTTTCAAAAAAATACTTTTGAGCTACAAGAGAAATGGAACCCTAGCGCACCTTTGCACGACGAGCTAAAGATTTGAGGATTCCTTCTTTCTCTGCCTTGTATGAAGCGTATGATTCATCCCCAGCCTGCAGAATACAAAATGGTATTTAACTGGATAATTTGGCATTTTCTTTCGGGTAGAAATTTAAATAAAGTCATAGCATTAACCTTTGGTGGATTCATGATGAGACTGGCAAGGATTTGACCGGTGATATTGGAACATAAGTTCACTGACGCTATTTTATAGATCTGCTCTCTTACTGGAGCACTGAAGCCCGTAATCTCCATGTAACCTCCTCTTTTGCCGCACTCTCCGTAATATCCTTGTGACAGCAAGAAAATCTTTTTGATAAGCCAGAGGCATGTTAATGGAAAAATAAGCAAGTTGATCATTGTATCTACCCTTAGAAACAGATTGAAATGATACTAGAGGGAGGTCCTCCTCGCTGTATCCCATGGATCTCGCTATCTTCTTGAAAGAGTGAAATTTCTTATCGTCAACATAGATGTTCTCTTGGTATACCTACCAATATACAAATGACGTTGATGTTACAGATGACAAAAATAATTAAGCAGCTCAAAATTTGTCATAGTGTTCTGATGGAGACTACCACTCACCTCATCAGCCAGAAGAACAAGGCCCTCATTTTTGCAGAATTTCACAATGTCATATTGGTTTTCCTCAGCAAGAACCTATGAATAAATGGACCACTTTACTATAGATTTTATTTGGTTATCTGCATCAACTAGAGAATGTTTAATGCACATTGCAGAGCAAGGAAAACACATTCTTTCCTAAAAAAAAGTTATTTCATGAAAAAGGTTAAAATACATTCACCAACTTGCACGATACAAGAAATGCATACATTATGATTGTATATCAAGAATATGGTGTGGACAGAGAAGTGCAGCAAGCCGAGATGATCTTTAAATCAAAGAGAAATGATGAGCAAACCTGCCCAGTTGGATTTCCTGGATTGATAACCACCAAAGCCCTAACATCAATGCCTTTTGACCGAGCATCTTCAAGCTGCTTCTTAACGTCGGAGATTTCCAAACCCCAGCCTGTTGCTTCATCAAGATAATATGGGACCTGAAATAAAATGCTCTCGATTTAGGCTTTGGGCTGCATGAAATGCTACATATTGAACTTCTCTTGCAAGGCAAACAAAGTACATACAAGAGCTCCACCATGAAGAGCTATGGAGGCTGAGTACAAGGGGTACTGAGGAATCGGGCAAAGAATGCCATCTTTCTCATTCCTTATCAGTAATTGCATCATCATGTGCACCTAAAAAGGGAGGAATAACATGATAATCAGACTTAAAACACTTCATGTTTATTCAGAAAATCACCAGAAAAATTGAAAGACAAGGTGAAGTTCATACCCCAGGACTTGCTCCATCTGTAAGGAAGATGTCATCTGCATTAGCACGGAAGCCGTCGCGTGAAGTGATCCCAACAGCAATTGCATCACGCAGTCCTTTGATACCCTTGGAAAAAGAGAACAAAAATGAAGCGAGGATTCTTTTTTTTTTTTTACTCATGGTTAGCAAGAAAATATATCGTAGATGCTTACCTGGCTGTGGCTGTATGCTCCTGTTGCTCTTCCAGGAATCGAGGCAAGAATCTGCTTTGCCCGAGAAATAGCATCAGCACTGCAACAAGACAAGGGATCAGATATACACAAGAATTTCACATTTCAGTAAGACAAGGAATTATTTTTGGAAGTTTTTTATTAAAAAAAAACAAAAGGTGGAAACATTGTAAACAAGCAAAAACCAAATAGGAAAGATCATCTTTTCAATCGGAAATAATATCACGGGACATATAGGCTAAATTTTGGGGCATAAACGCTTAGCTAGGTTATATCATGATAATCATTCGAGCATCAAATTAACTTGAAAAATTCTACCCAAAAAAAAAATCTGATTTAGTCCTGAATATGTTCCACTATGGTATAAAACTTCCAAGTCCAAACTCAAATTGGTTCTAAGAGAAACAAAGAGGTGAAATACATTCCCCAAGAAACAAATCGGAGTTTCTGTTGGAATTTTTCAAGTTGATTTGATACCCGATAGCACCACTCACCCAGTCAAGGGTTTGCCTAGATATCTCCCTATTAAGTTCTCTGTAAATTTGTTATCATGCTGATGAATTATAAGCCGTTGATATTCACCTGAACAATGACTTGGCTTCCTCTCTTTCCAACAAGTACGGATGATCACAAAGCGCAAGAACCTGCAATACAATATACTATGTAAATGTCTAAGCAAACAAAAGGTAAAATCTGCTTACGTTAACTACATACCTCCCTGAAGAATGAAACTGGTTGCTGACCAAGTGATTGAGGATTCCCAATGTTGCAATAGAGGATCTGCAAGCGAAAAAATATGGAATGAGCTAACAAATTGCCAGACAAGACAAAGCTACCTATTACAGCAATCTGCAATCTAAAGTTAAGCACCTCATCAAAAGGAAGAGACCCTGGTTGAGTCTGTAGCTGTTGCTGTAAACGCTAGATACAAAAAGGAGATAGTTAATCAATTTATAAGCAGATACCTAATGGCACAAGAACTCCCAATTTGCTGGAAATGTGAAAAGGATTTTCAAAAAGTGTTAATAGGGAATTACAGTGACATATTGAACAAGATAGATGCTAATTAATTTGGACAAAAATGATTGAAGAATATCTGCATACTTAAATTCCTCAAACTGTACGACTTGTAATACCCAAATTTCTAACAGTCAAATTCAACATTACAATCAATTTTGTCAATGAACCAAATGTAAAATTCAAATCCTAAATCGTAAGCACTAAGAACTGTTACTGTATAAAATACAACGTAGCTTGCTCTGTTGTAAATCCACTAGAAAAGGAAGTATATCATAATAATACTATCACCCAACAGGTGCCTGGCAAAAATCGAGAAAGCATCCAACTTAACTTTTGTTAGACTAGGTTATTGTTCAAGAACAAGAATCGACTAAAATCTGAATACAACATATTTCAAATTACAAAAATAACGCTTTGTAGTCACCCGATATACCTGAGCATGGATGACAATCTCTCCACGCACTGCATACTCACATTTTAAGACCTGTACCAGTGATAAGATTATTAGCTAGGTATGAAAAATATGCACATGGTTTATCAAGTCATGGACAAAAAACTAGTCAGTCATCCCAACAACTATAACACGAAATGCCAGGTAATGGAATCGCTCGTGCATTCTCAAAACTGGAAGTGCAATGGACTTATAAGGGTTTCCATCTTTTTAGAGCTATCACAGAAATGTGGATGAAATGGTATGCTGTTAAATGATCTTGCAACTGTAATAATAACTCCAAGTGGAAGAATACATGCACACAGGCAAGTGGCCATTTCATCACATGCTGCATAGTTGATAGAGCTAATGAATTGCAGAATGCAGCAAGCAGAAACAATGCGTAACACTTAGGTCACTTAGGATTGAGAAGTAAAGGCCACAGATGGAATTTCAAAGACAATGAAAAGCAGAACATACAAATAAGGAAAAGGGAGTACAGAAAATGAACATAAAAATGCACTGGATGTATTAGAATAACAGAACATTCTCCTTTTCCAAATAAGCAAAGAATCAAAACTGATTTTCGGACCAAAAAAGGATGAAATAAAGATCAGATCAAAATGACATCAAGGAGCAACTAGCAGACATTCATGCCCCACTATCTAACTCCTAAGATAGAACTCTGCCACGCTCACAAGCCCAGAAAATGATACGTTAATTTTAAGCAAGTAATTTGTTCTACCGTACGAGTAAAATGGTGGTTTAGTTTGAAGAACAAATACATTTGGTGCTAAAATATTCTCATGTTTTATATACCCTGTTTCCAACTACAAAATGTCAAAATCTTCACAAGACACAAGTTGCCAGCAGAGCAGCACACCAAAGCAACGATATGGTGATTCAACGTCAACATGTCATCATCGTGTACCAAAAGTGGGGCAGCTGTCCGAACAAATTGTCATATTCCCTTTTCAGAGGAAGAAAGATATACTCGCACAGTTGGCTTGCACGAGTATCAAAAACTGCATGTCAGCGGCTCACATAGAGCTGAGATCTGGCAGAGTTCACAAAATGGACGAAGACCGCTCCAAAATCACGATTTTTGAGTGTATCGGGCTGGCTCGACATTTAAAACCGCTTGGTAAACTGGTTTAGTTCAAAAAAAAAAAATTCAAAAATTTCGGAAAAATGTATGCAACATTAATCGGTGAAAATCGCTCAATTTTCATCGGCTAAAAAAATCAGCTCAATTTTTTTTGGTTTCCTTGTTTCTTTTTCTCTTTGACTTGCCTCTGTGTATTCTTGATCTTTCCCAACTTTAATTGATTCGGCAGAGCTCCTGCCTTTCTTTAAAAAAAAAATTCAATCGGTGAAAATAGCCGGGTTTACAACTTTTTTTTACTTTTTTGCCCACCGAGTTCAAAAACTTTGATTTCGAAACCTTTCTGTTTCCACCGGTTTTCAACTGATAGTCGCGACGAATCGCTGCCGGGCTCTTTACAATTTTCAATTTTCTCTGTGGAAACGAAATTGTTAACCCTGTCTCTGGGTTAACAGAACTGACAGCATCAAGGTTAAAAAATAAAAATAAAATAAAAACTACATCTCCGATCAACTGCTAGACGACTGCAATTTGCAGAGCAAGAGTTCTCAGACCACTTCAACACCACCCCTGTCTAGTTGATAAGATTCTCCCTGAAAATTCCTCGCTTCTAATCTCTAAAATTTGGACCAACATATTTAGACCAGCAGCACACAAAAGAACAAGATTGAAGCATGGCAAGTTGGCAACTACACTTCAACTGTGCCAAGCAACAAACAAGAACAGGGGGGGAGAAAAAAATCACTCCTTTAATGCGAAATTCCCACCGGAGCCAAGCCGCCTCGGACCAAACAAGAACCCGAACCCGTCCTGGGTCGCATCGAATAGAGCACACGCAAAGCCCAATTCACAAAGCACCTCATCAAAATCCAATCTTTCCTCGCAAAACCTCCCCCCACGCAGGATCACATAATAAAAGTTTCCAAGAAGCACACAGGAAATGAAAGAGGCGCCCTCACCTTGGGGTTCAAGTTCTCCACGGCGACGCTCGCAGCCATGGCGGAATCAACGAGGGCAAGATCACCTCAACGCAAGAGCGGGCTAAGCCGAGACGGGTCTCTCTCTCTCTCCACCTGCGGTTTCGTGGCGAGTCGGGGGCACCGAATCGCTGGTCTTATTGAGAGTGACGGAAACAAACAAAAGGCGGAGGTCGCCCACCGGAAAGCGAGCAAAAGGAGGGGAGCCGCCGACCAGTGCTGCTGCTGTTTTCGCACTGAAGTCTTGACATTAGAAAAAACAAAAAGTCTTAACCATGGTGGAAGATGTGATTTGGAGCTGTGGGACTGTGACGGTGTGACCTCAGAGATCTCGGCTGGATTAGATTACGTATTTTGGAGGAGGATTGCAGTTTTGCCTTTTTGTTCTCTTGCAATTTTTCTCCTTTTGCGTTTTGGGAGATTAGAAGACGCGGTGTAAATTGCATGGGTCATCAAATGGAGGAGCGAGTGCGAGCTAGTTGTTTTTGTTAGGATGGTTACCATCTAAACTGACATGGAGCATCCCATTGATTATAATGAAGTATTCATTGAAGCTGAATAATACGGACGCGATCTCTCTTAATAGCAAAGTTCACTATAGATTAATTGTAAATTAAAAACCAATTTATTTAATAATTATCTCAAAAAGTTGTCTCTAAATATTGTGCAATAATTATCCCTTGAGAGGTGCTTCTATGCTTTTTCTTCTTAAAAGTTGCACAAAATTAAAACATGAATGAAGAGTAAATAGTGATTACTTACCACTTCGTTTGTTTCAAGATTTATTCTCTCGTGTAAAATTGGCTACTAAATAAGAATCAGTTCTCTTCTCTATCTATCTTTCTTACTTTTTCATATAGACTAAAACTGATGTGTACAGATTAAAAATCAGTTGAAAAAATTTTATTGTACATGCTCTAAAGTGAGTGCTACCTAGTGGGGATTAAAAAAGCTTCATGATTTTTTTCAAGTGTCTGTTTGATCATTCAGCCATACTCCCTCCGTCTCACAAAGAGTGCATTTATAGGTTTTTTTAAGACAGATTAGTGTATAAGGTAAATGACTAATGTGGCCCTCATTACTCCATACATAAGCATGCTGGTGCTTCGGTTTCCACAGGCACTTAATTGAGCATGCATACACTTACAGCTGGACCATACGGACTAAAGATACACTCTTTATGAGACAAATTTTAAACACTAGAAATGCACTTTTTGTGGGACAGATAGAGTAGGTAACGACACGGTACTCTACATGACAGCAAGGTTATTTTATTTCCTTATTTTGCGTGCTTACCAATAAATATGTGGCCTCTTCAGAAACAGTAATCATGTGACTGCAAAATTTGTTTACTGCTAACAATTTCATTTTTTTTAAAAAAGAAAAATAGGGCTAGTTGTTTCGTCGATGAAATGGCTTCCTAAAATCTAGACGTCTCACTCGCATAAAAAAAATCCATGTGCAGCCGTCTTTGAAACCCGTAAACTTTGACGGTTTATATCGTGCAGTAATCCGTAGGACGGGACACAGGGTTCATAATATCTATAAAAATCATGAGAAAACCGTGATTTATGGCCTTATCGAAGGGGTACGACATCTAAAACCAACCGATAAATCGGTTAAATAAAAAAAATTCAACAATTCAAAAAAGTTTATGAAACTTAAATATCACAATAATCGGTAGAAATCGAGAGGAAATCGCTCAAAATCGGGCTTTGAGAAACATCCAACTAGCTAGTTAAAATCGAGAGAAAATCGGTCAAAATCAAGTGATAATCGGTCAAAATTGGAAGATTTTTTTCTCAAGATTTTGGATTTCAAAACCATGCAATTCCTAATGATTTTTAAACGATTTTTTTCGATAATCGAAAATGGGATATTTTTCTTAAATAAGATAAGTTAAACCCTCTGGGCATGCACCCATCGAATGGACAAATCATGTGCGAGTGTGTGACCCTACGCGCAGCATTCCGATAGATGCTGCAAAACCACGTCGCCTAGCTTGTGTTGGTCGATGCATTCTTGGGAAACAAGTTGGACGACCGGCCAAGCCTCACCATGTGGGTCCCGTACTCCCATTGGTATCGACTGGGCAAAGTCACCAAGATCACCCATCACGTTGCTGCTGCGTGAGGACGGGGGGCATTATTATTTTCCTGTGTTTATATATATAGGAAAATGGTTGCATACTTTTGGGAGTATGTACTCCCACTCTCAATATACTGATTAAATGATGTTGTTATACTTCTTTATCCTTTTGAGTATACTCTAATACTCATTATAAGATACTCGAAAGTGAGTTCCACAAAAAATTTAATCAAAGTCCACCATTTATCGCATAATGTGTTCATATACTATTTTTTTTTTTACATATAGAAAATGGTATAACGCAAAAAATAAAAGGATCCGATGAATTTTTTTCAACAATATCGCATTGTAATATCTTATAATTATTATTGGAGTATATTAAAAGTGATAAAAGAGTATAACATACTCGTCTAAGTGGTATACTATCGGCGTATTCTACACCGGGGTACTCTCTCCGCCCTTAAAGGAAGAAAGAAAAGGGGTGAGGAGGCCCACGTGGCTGCGTAGCGACCGGCGCTCCCAAGCCCCCGCGAGGAGGCCCACGTGGCTACATGGCGACCAGAGCTTCCAAGCCCTCCTCGCGGGGCGAGGAGGCCCACGTGGATGCGTGGCGATCGGCGCTCCCAAGCCCTCCTTGCGGGGCGAGGAGGCCCACGCGGCTGCGTGGCGACCAATGCTCCTAAGCCCTCCTCGCGGGGCGAGGAGGCCCACGTGGCGTCACGGGACGTAAAGCTGAAGAAGGCTTCGCCTAGAAGCCTCCCATGGGGCATGGTGTCAGGGCATTTAATGCTGGGCATGGCGACAGACCCTTTCCCTGACATACCACGTCTGACCTGTCATGGGAAGCGCACAGCCCTGACGGCTCGTGGTGTAGCGACACAAAGAAGGAGGCCCCAAGATGGGATGGCATTAATGAAATGTAATTAATGAGCTGCGCAGCGGCATAATTTTGTCCCCCCCCCACTTGCTCAGACCGGCCGGGGGTATATAAGGGCGGTTTGGTGCATGGAAAAAAGAAAAGGGGAAGAGGGGGCAGATGGTGAGAGAAGGCAAGGTGAGATCGTAGGAAGAGAAAACCCTCGATCAGAGTCCGGTTGAGGGAGACGGAGGTTCCGAGAGGGAAACTCGTTTTTTCATAGGTAACAAAGACTTCAGGCAGGACGTAGGGCTATTACCCACCTTGGGGGCCCGAACCTGCGAAAATCAAGTGTGTCTACTGTTTATCTTCTCCGGGACGGCAGGGAGAGAGTGATCGGGTTAAGTCTCCGCTAAGCACACCCCCAAACCGAACTAAAACCTCCCTCGCGGGAGGATTTTGTCGTAAAAAACGCCGACAGGGGCGCGCCAGGTAGGGGTACGCGGTTGGCTTACCTCGGTCTGACTCCAGCCGTTCCCAGCAAACCTCGTTGAAGGTCCGTCCATCAGGAGGATGGCGGGTTCGCATACACCACCACCACCAGCGGCCGGAGCTGTCAGCGCTCCGGTAGCACCCCCTCGCTCTCCCCGGGCGAAGGGCGATTCTACGTGTAACATCCCCAATTTCGGTCTTTTGCCAAAAAGCTAATTTAAATTAATTAAATTCAAAATTTGGATTTTTCGTGGTGTTCTAATTAACCTAGCATCCTTATCCTTCCGAATTTGGAGTTCAATCCTTCATCGGTTGAAAAGTCGAATTTTCGAATTCTGGTCCGTACCCGAAATTCCACCCGAGTTCCAAAATGCTCCAAAAATTCTGAAACCTATTGCATTAGGTTCCTGATATTCCAAAAATATTTTGGGAATTTTCCTAAGATTTTTGGAAACTCTCTGGTATTTTATCGCTCGCTGCCTTTCGTCAAAAGCCCTTTATTCGTTTCGGAATTTTATAAATTCCAAATTTCATCCAAATTCCTTGAAACCAATTTTATTGGGTTTCAAATATTCCCTAGTATTTTTAGGAATTTTTCCGGAATTTTTAGACCCTTTTTGCTATTTTTCTTTGGGGCGTTGCTTTTACATAATTATCGACCAACCGGGAGGCACCGCGTGTCGGTACTGTAGCATCGGCTACTGTAGCGTCGTGATACTGTAGCTCCACATTCTCCATTTGGCTGGAACGTTACTGAGGAAGCTCGTAACTCCCCATTCATGCCGTCTTAACTTCAGAACCTTGTAACTCTTGCATTTCTTCACCAAAATGCGAGCGGTTTGTTCTGGTGTGAAGGTGGAGACGAGGAGATCCCATTCCTACTGTCCATTCACCTTCAATCACGCCGGAAATGGTTCCACGAGCAATTAAACCGAAATCACTCTTTCCTCCATATCTCGGCCATTTCAACTCCAAATCACGCACTTCCACTTCTCATCTCTTCGTATTGGAGTCCTCTTCCCGGTGCTATCACCCTCTCATTGCCTTCCCTCACCAATCATCCAGGAGATCGCAAAAACCGGCGACCACCGTCGTTCTTCGTTCTCGCCGGCATATCTTCCATTCCGGTGAGTCAAACTCGACTCCGCTTGTTCCTTTGCATGCGTGTGGATGTCAAGATCCTAACCCCTCCATCAATTTCAGGATTCATCAAGTTGTGACTTCGAATTTCACGTTTGGACCTCGCCGACCGAACCGTCGTTCATCGACGAATTCGTTGCCTTCGGTAATTCTATCCGCAATTCATTGCAACCTTAGACACCTATAGATGTTCTCTAGTTGGGGTTCCAATCGAATTGTAAATTCATCTTTTAATTTCTTGCAAATTTTGGATTTTGTTCTTGCCTTTGCTTGGCCTCTGTTTGGGTGTCAATACCATGACCGCCGCATGGCGCCCGGCCGGCTCGCCGCCGTCGCCGCCCTCGGTCGGCCCACCGCATTCTCGCGACCGGGTCCCGTCCGGCCGCCGCTGCCGCCGGCGATGCCTTCCCGGCCGTGCGCCGTGAGCCTCGCACCGTCGCCTCGGGCTCTCGTCGCCGGCCGCTTAGCCCGTCGGCTCCCCCTCACGCCGCCTATTGCCCACCCCTTGCGCCCTTCGTTTGGCCCTCCTCCGGCCGCCCATGCGTGCCGCCCGGCCACCATGGGCGCTGGTGCGCCGCTACCTCGACCAACCCCGGCCCCAACCGAGCGGCTCCTCGGCCTCCCCGCCCTCAGACGTTCCTCGGGAGCCCCTCGCCCGGGCCCGAGCGCCGCTCCTCGCCGTCGGCCGCGTGCAGCCGCCCGAGCTGCCGCCCCGTGCCATTGCGTCGCCTCCCCGGTCCATCTTCAGCCGCGCCACCGCCACTCGCCGGTCCGTCGCCCCTTCACCTCCCCGTTCCGCCACTCGCCGGTCGCCGCCGGGCTCCACCTTGCCGGCGCCATCGAGCGCAGTGGAGCCCCCATGGCTTCCTCTGTTTGCTTGTTGTAAGGAAGAAGGCCATGAGCCACTTACAAGTTGGTCCCACTCTCCATAGACACAAGCAATTCCAAAAGTTCAGCCCAAAAAGAAGATGCTCTGAAATATTCTCGTTTTCCTATTTTCCATCATTTTCAAACTTCGAACGCTCATATCTTTTGCATCCGAGCTCCGATTCACTCCGTTCAAATTCCTAAATTCATCTAAATTCAAGATCTACCTGCCAGTATAACTTTTGTAATTTTTTGGATTTTATTTATTTGGTTGTACCGTTTTGCGCGTAGCCGAACAACTCGCCGGAGCCGTCGACGTCGTCGCCGAACCGCAAAACGTTGAGACTTTCGCTGCGACTGAAGGCAAGTCTCCTTGACGCATGTTAATCCCATGCTTTATAAATGTTTTACCATGTTTTACAAATTGCATTGCTATTTATATAAAAGGATGATGTTAACGTTAGGCTATTAATTATACCTGTTGTTCATACCTCCTTGATATTGTTATCCATGATCCTTTGTCGCCCTAGTACAGTAATCCACCATAATAAATACTTTTGATAAAATATTCTTTAATTAGGGAAAAAGACTATTTGATAGACATTTTAGATGGATCAAATGGTATGGAATGCAAATTGGAGTTAGATGAATATTAGTGATGATGTGGGGTAGTCATTATGAAATTGATCTATGAGTGGTGATAGTTGAAATATTGAGGGGTTGGATTGTGACAGCGGTTCGCAATATAATTAGTATGTATTGGGGGAGTATTGGAAGATGTATGATATTAAGAATAATAGTCGATAAAGTTAAATAAATAATATTGAGTCATACTTGTGGAGCAAATATAATAAGTGGGGAATCATATTTCGGTGGATTTTAACCATCATACTATGTGATTTAGAGATGACAATGTGAAGGGTTAAAATAGGTGATATTGAGAACGATACTCGATGATTTAGTAAATGATATTATCAAATATACTCGATGGATTAAAGGGATAATATTGAAAATCGTACTCGGTGGTTTAGTAGATAATTTTGTGAAATATGGTTTCGCGATAACCCTTTATGTGGGATGATGAATAATGTGGATTATGTGTGATTTGTTTAGTCAACTTGGTATCATTGTTTATGGAAATAGCTGTAGTCAATGAATTAATGAAATCTTGGATCTATAGAATCTTTCTTGAAAGATGCTCGGGAATGAGATTATGAATTATTCTTGGTGGATCAAGTAGATTAAAAGATTAATCGATGTAGGGATGATGGGTAATCAATAATGAGACTTATATTTTGAGGAGATTGTTTCATATACAATGATGATAGTAGCTTGGCATGGTTTTGGAGTTATGATGGCACATGATATAGACTTTACTTGTTGGAGTACTAAATTGGACTAGATTATATAATGCCATGATAATAATGGGGGAATCTTGGTGATCTCATGAACTTTGGAGATTATAGAATTGATTATAATAAATTTTTATCAATACTGAGATTTGAAAATTATAAATAAACTAATGGTGGAATAGAACAGTTCGGTAGAAATGCTTAGACTCGCAATCGGTCAGTATTCACCTATGGGTGGGAATTTCATTTTAACTCTTGAAAACTTGTGTTGGAAGATATAGGCAAAGAGTATTGCTGTTGGTTTACAAAATAAAAATAAAATGAAAAATGGTTTAGACTTGGGCGGAATGGTTTGTCTGGCGGGTGCGGATAGAGCACTAGTTTTTATTGTGCAAGTACCGCCCCAAGTCAATTAAGGACCGACGCTTATGACTGTAACATCAGTGAAACCTCAGCGGGTGAGTCGGGTTAGACGTATACATTGTAAAGGCCTTGTCATGATATCCCTGCCAGCACACCTAAGGAAGTGTGCTAATAGCTTGGCACTAAGGGAATATCATGTCTTGTGGGTAAAGCTGTACACCTCTGCAGAGTTAAAATTATTCGAATAGCCGTGCCTACGGTCAAGGGCAAAGCGAAGAATGCTTTCATACTGGTAGACTTTATTTGTTTGTTTTAAAAACTGTTGATTTGGGATCCGAGAGTGGTTAGAACTCTCGGGTGTGCTTCTGGCGGCAAGAGCCAGGTAAGTGGATTGAACCTGTTTTGTGAACCATGGCAGACAGAGCCATGTGGATGGATTGAACCCTAATCTTTTTGAGATGTGGCGGATAGAGCCTGTATACTAGTGAATGATGGATAGAACCTTCACTAGAAGTTATAAATAATTGCAAAGGTACAAATTATTGTGAAAATGGCTTTGTAAAAAATATTACATGTTAAGTTTTTGAAAGTGTTGCCTTGCGCAAAAGAACCATATTATGCCATCCTTGGATAGCCCTGCATTATGCATTTTTCCCGGACTTGCTGAGTACTTTATGTACTCACATGCTACACTCTAAACATGTTCCAGAAGTGAAGAAAGCCGTTAAAGGAGATTTCAAGTACTAGGACGCGTACCCCACTCGATTGCCTGTGGGCATATGGATGGGTCACCACTTGGTGTTATCGTCTTCCGCTGCGGTTATTCAAGTTGTTCAGCCTGTGAAGGCAGTAATGGTAAACCTCGACCATAAGGTCTTTGCTTTTATTTAGTGTTATTACTATTTGGTTATATGTAATCGTGATATGGCTGTTGATTCATCACTGTTTGACTGTGTGTACTAGCTACTGATCTGGGACTAGTACAGAAATACACAGGGGATTCCGGATAGTCGATCCGTCGTCCCACACTACGCCACTTCCTACCGGGGGTGCCGAGGCCTCTCGAGGGGCCGTCGGGCCCCCGGTTCGCCATCGACTGGTGTGGGAAGAGGCCCCCCCGGCCCAGAACTTGCGTGCGGCGCATCTCCTGCTGAGTCATCCACCTGTGGAGCTCGCTGGAGACAAACCCGCCGCACCCTAACTCCGGGATTTGGTCCGCCTTGTGGAGGTAGCCCAGCTTTAAGTGGGGGCTTCCAATCGGTCTTCGACCAACGGGACTTCCCCCTCGAAGGGGCACAGTCACTCTTCCCACACCTCAAGCCACCCGGGAGAGAGGCTTGTTGGCCAGGAGGGCCCAAGCAAGCACCCCAGTCCCGTTTGGGGCCGCGGGGTTTCAGGGGATCATCCCAGGGGGCTCCGGCGACAACGCAGTGGCGATTCTCATTACTGCTCGCATGGTCATCGTTCCCAAGATTCTGAACGCACTTTGCGTACGGTCTCCGGGAGCCGGACTCCCTCCCGGAATCCCCCTGCCCGGAGCTCGGAGGAAGTTCATTCCTCCCGCTCCCCGGGGACCCGTCTTCGGCGAACCCCCGCGCATTCTGCGCTTTGAGACGCCGAAGCTGAGGACGACTTCCCTTACAGCACGGGATACCAGGCGTTTACCCGACAGCTACGTCGTGTGGCGTGGCCCAGCAGGTTTCGCCCGGCATCCCTCGAGAAGTATGACGGCACCACCAATCTGGAGGAGTTCTTGCAAATTTACACCACGGTGGTGCGTGCCGCGGGTGGGTTCGACAGGGTCATGGCGAATTACTTTCACACGGCCCTAACAAGATCTGCCCGATCCTGGTTGTTGAACCTTCCGCGGGGATCAATCTCCTCGTGGGAAGAGTTGTGCGGCATTTTCGTCGCCAACTTCCAGGGGTCCTACATACAGCCGGGTGTGGAGGACGACCTCCATGCCCTTGAACAAAAAAGAGGGGAATCGTTGCGCGACTTCGTTCGGCGCTTTAGCCACTGTCACAATACGATTCCCCGAATTTCAGAACAGTCGGTCGTCATCACCTTTCGAAGGGGCGTGCGGGACACCAAGATGCGAGAGAAGTTGGCTACCCGCGACATCACCACTACCTCAAAGCTCTTCTCTCTCGCACACCGATGTGCGAGAGCGGCAGAGGCTAGAGGACCCGTGCCAGTCCCCGCGGCGCTCCGAGGCAAGGACGAAGCTGGCCCTTCGCGGGACCCCGGCCCCGCGACCAAGAAGAAGAAGAAGCGCGACGCGGATGAGACCAGGCGGGTCTTGGCCGCCGAGCGCTCCTATCGGGACAACCGGCCCAAGAGACACGACCATCCTAACCGGCTGGATGACCGTCCTGGCCAGGGGCGCGATCGCCCTGACCGGCGGGATGACCGCCGTGTTCGCCGCCCCGACGGATGTGAAGACGACGGGGGCAAACCCTTCTGCCCAATCCACCAAACCCGCTCACATGACTTGGCGCATTGTCTAGTCGTGAGCGAGATTGTGGAGTAGCGGCTGAAGGATCGCTGCCCCCGGCAAGACAAAGACGAAGACCCCACCCCTTTGGGATTCCAGAGGGCGGATCGTGCCATGGCATACATCAATGGTGGATCCTCCACCTATCCCTCCAACACGGCATTCAAACGATAGTGGAGGGAGGTGTACACCGTGGGGACGAGCTCAGGAGTGTGCCGAACGCTGAAGTGGTCGGAGGAGCCGATCACCTTCAGTTAGGCCGATCATCCTGAGAGTACTACCGGCCTGGGTCGCCTTTCGCTCGTGGTCTCGCCCACGGTCCGGAATGTGAGGCTGGGTCGGGTACTGCTGGACGGAGGAAGTTCAATTAACCTCCTGTCTGATCGGGCCTTTCACAAGCTCCAGATCCCCCTGCAGGAGATGGAGCTTGCTTTGCCCGTCTTCGGCATCGCCCCGGGGGCTGGCTTGATGCCCCTGGGACAAGTGCGCCTTCCCATCACCTTCGGGAAGGAAAGCAACTACCGCACAGAGATGGTAGACCTTTAGGTCGTCGACTTCGACCTCCCGTTCAACGCCTTGCTTGGCCGACCTGCTTTGGCCAAGTTCATGGTGGTAACCCATTACGGCTACATGGTGGTGAAGATTCTGGGACCCACTGGTCCCATCACCATCCAGGTGGACAAGGCGGAAGCCTTACGCTGCCACAAGGATTCGATGGATATGGACGTGGTCGGCGCCACCTGCTCTGGCCGTGATAAGGTAGCATCCTCCGGTGCCCCTCAGGCAGAGAACCGCACCTCACCCGCCTCGACCGGTGACCTGTGAGCGGTGTCCCTGAGAGAGAGCGAGCCCGGGAAGAGCGTCTCCATCGGTGCCAGCCTCAGCGCCAAATAGGAAGATGCGCTCGTCACCTTCCTCCGGTCTAATTCCAACGTATTTGCTTGGCACCCGTCCGATATGACCGGGGTCCCCAGGGAGGTGATCGAGCACCGGTTGGTGACGCTGCCCGATGTGCGGCCTATCCGGCAGAAAATCCGGAGACAGGCCCCCGAGCGGCAAGATGCCATACGGCAGGAGGTAATGAAATTGCTGAGTGCAGGGATTATTCGTGAGGTCTCTCACCCTGAGTGGCTCGCCAACCCTGTACTCGTAAGGAAGTCCAACGGGAAGTGGCGAATGTGTGTCGACTTCACCGACCTCAACAAAGCCTGCCCGAAGGACCCTTACCCACTGCCTCGAGTTGATCTCATTGTCGACTCGACCGCAGGCTGCGAACTGCTGTGCTTTCTGGATGCGTACTCCGGGTACCATCATATTAGCATGGCCCCTGAATACGAAGAGAAGACCGTATTCGTCACCCCTATGGGCGTTTATTGCTACATCAAAATGCCATTTGGGTTGAAGAATGCGGGTTCAACCTACCAACGCGCCATGCACGCCACGTTCCGCCCCCAAATCGGGCGCAACCTGGAGGTGTATGTGGACGACCTGGTAGTGAAGACCAAGAAGGGCGAAGGAATCATTGAGGACCTGGAGGAAACCTTCGCCAACCTTCGAAAGAACAGGCTAAAACTCAACCCTGAGAAGTGTGTGTTCGGTGTGCCTTCCAGGAAGTTGTTGGCGTTCCTTGCATCCAGTCGTGGCATCGAGGTTAACCCCGACAAGATAGCGGCGATCGAGCATATGAAACCGCCCTCTCGACTCAAACAAGCTCAGTGCTTGGCGGGTCGACTGGCCTCCCTCGGGCGTTTCATCGCCCGGTTGGGAGAAAGAAGCCTGCCTCTGTTCAAGCTGCTCAAGAAGACTAATCATTTTGAGTGGACGGAGGAAGCTCAACATGCCTTTGAAGATTTAAAGCAGTACGTCTCCTCACCTCCGGTACTGGTCGCCCCTCAGCCTGGCGAGCAGTTGCTTTTGTACATAGCCGTCACCCCTGCGGTGGTGAGCGTGGTGTTGGTGGCAGAGGGACAATGTCCAGAAGCCAGTTTACTTCGTCAGCAAGGTGCTGCATGATGCAGAAACTCGATATCCGCAGGCCCAGAAGATGCTATACGCTGTCCTGGTGGCATCCAGGAAGCTGCGGCATTACTTTCAGGGGCGAGAAGTAGTGGTCGTTATGGCCTACCCGTTGAGGGAGATCCTCCACAACCGGGAAGCGGAGGGCCGTATCGCCAAGTGGTCGGTGGAACTTGGAGAGTTTTGCCTCAAGTTTGTCCCCCGCACCGCCATCAAGAGTGAAAAGCTGGCAGAATTCGTTGCTGAATGGACCCCCACCGCTTTGGAGAATGAAGAAGACCCCGCACCTTCCCCTAGATGCTATTCTTCGACGGCTCCTTCAGGCTCGAAGGCGCGGGGGCTGGGGTGGTCCTGATCGCCCCAACTAGTGACGTCCTCCGGTACGTAATCGTCCTCGACTTCAAGGCCACCAACAACATCGCTGAGTACGAAGGGCTGCTAGCAGGACTGCACGCCGCTGCAGCTTTGGGAATTCGACGCCTTCAAGTCAAGGGAGATTCTCTACTGGTGATCAACCAAGTGCGCAAGGAGTTCCAATGCTTCGATCCGATCATGGCTGCCTACCTGTCGAAGTTCGGAGATTGGAGCGTCGCTTCGATGGATTGGGTTTTACCCATATCCCTCGATGTGACAACCATCTGGCGAACGAGCTGTCTCAGCTCGCTTTGTCCAGATCGTCCGTTCCGACCGGAGTCTTTGAAGAAAGACTATCTCAACCGTCTGTTGCAACTCCCGGCGAGGGTGGGAACGACGCCGAGTGCCCGGTTGGAGCCTTCGAAGGGAGGTCCCCTCAACCGTCCACTGCAGCCCCTGAACAAGGTAGGAGCAGCGGGGCGTGTACGGTAGGGGCCTTCGAAGGAGGACCATTGCAAGTCGCCACCAATGCACCTGAACAAGGCACGCGTGGTGGTGCAGCTCTGACTCGGGACCTCGTGAGAGGACATTTGTGGTCGTCTGTTGTAGCCCCTGAACAAGGTAGGAACAACAGTGTACTTCCGGTCGGGGCCCTCGGAGGAGGACCAACGCGACTGTCCGACGCCGCCCCTATCCCCGGGGGCCGCGGCGTAGGTGTTCATCCAGTCGAGGGCTGCAAAGGGTGTCCACCTCGATCGTCCATTGTCACCCCCGGGTTTGATGGGGACAATGGTGCTGGTGTCTTAGCCCCCGATGTCGAAGTGTGGCAGGCAGCCCCCGGCATCGGCTAGTGGCGTTCTACTTCCGAAGGTGGTGAGCGGCCTGGGGCCCACCTTTCCGGGACAGAGAGCACCGGCCCCGCTATGGCGGCGCCAGGGGAAATGCTCGCCCAAGCGGAGTACCTGTGCGACCATCTGGTCGCCACACTTGGCAGGGAAGAAGTATGGATGGCCCCTATCCTGGCCTTCCTGCAAAACCAAGTGCTCCCCGACAATGATGCCGCAGCCGAGAAGATCGCACGAAGGGCTAAGTGCTATACTCTGGTAGGTGGGGACATGTATCGCCAGAGTAGAAACGGACTTCTGTTGAAGTGCATCACTCGGGAAGCGGGGAGTTCTCTACTCTCTGAGATCCATGGAGGCGTGTGCAGGAGCCATCTGTTTGGGCGGACGCTCGTCGGCAAAGCGTTCCGTCAAGGATTCTACTGGCCCACAGCCCTCCAGGATGCTTGCAACCTGGTAAGACGATGTGTTGCATGTCAATTTCATGCCAAGCACACACATCGCCCCGCGCAGGCCCTCCAGACAATGCCCCTCTCGTGGCCTTTCGCGACCTGGGGCTTGGATATTCTGGGTCCGTTCCCACGGGCCTCAGGAGGCTAACCCACCTCTTCGTCGCCATTGACAAGTTCACCAAGTGGATTGAAGCCGAAGCAGTGCGCGCCATCACAGCCCCCGCTGCCGTCAAGTTCATGCGCGGGATCTTCAACCGCTTCGGAGTCGCCAATCGAATTATCACCGACAATGGCTCACAATTTACCAGCGCAATCTTCTTGAGCTTCTACGAAGAGATGGGCACCAAGGTATGCTTTGCATCAGTGGCACATCCCAGGAGCAATGGTCAGGTGGAGCGTGCCAATGCGCTGGTACTTAAGGACCTCAAGACAAGAGCGTTCGACATGCTCCAGAAGCGAGGGGCATCGTGGACAGAAGAACTCCCCACTGTGTTGTGGTCACTTCGTACCACACCAAGCCGGGTGACCGGCGAGACGCCGTTCTTTCTGGTCTACGGTGCCGAAGCCGTTCTTTCCTCCGAACTGACGTTCGGATCCCCGCGGGTGGTGGCCTTCACAGAAGAAGGCCAAGAGGATCTTCGGCGAGAAGATGTCAACTTGTTGGAAGAAGCAAGGGACCGGGCCGCAGTTCGGGCCGCCCGATATCAGCAAAGCCTCCGACGCTACCACACTTCTCGAGTCAACAAGAGGACGTTGGTGGTGGGAGACCTGTTGCTGCGAAGAATTCAAACGCACGACGGTCACAACAAATTGTCTCCCAGCTGGGAGGGGCCCTTCAGGGTAATCTCAGTGTCTAGACCGGGCGCCGTCCGATTGGCGACAGAAGAAGGCCAAGAGCTGGCGAACTTCCAAAACATCGAGTTGCTGCGGAAATTCTACCCCTGAAGATGTAAATACTTAGCGGTCGAAGGCCAACCCTTTCAGCGGCTGTCGTCCAACAGGGGAGTGTTTGGTTTAAAAAGTATCTTTGCTTTGATCTTTTCATTCCTTTCCTGCGCATACCAAGAAGGATTTTTGTTGCCGTGGCCACCTCTGGTTCTGGGCTAGGGATGAAAACGGTACGGAAACGGTCGGTAAATGATTGTTCCATTTCCGTTTCCACATTTTTTACCGGTAACAGAAACGAAATCGGAAACCCCAGAAATGGATACGGTCACAGATAGTGACGAAAATGAAATCGGAACGGAACGGAACAGATACGGAAACGAAAGCGAAAAATTCCACAAGAACATAGTAGAGAATTACAATATACATGACCACAAGAACAATATAGCCCATTCCAACTCTAAGGTGGACACAAGAATAGTGCTATGTTCACTGATATCACTAGAAAATTTTTCTCAAGTTTGTCAGCTAATGGCACATTATTTGTCTCCCATATCAGATCATCATGTTCTCATCCATATAATTATCATTGATATCCTATTGCTCCACCAACTACAAAGGTTTAGCACCCTAAAATTTGTATATTATTATTCGATGTTCATTTATGATTTTTTGAGATTTATCTTGGATTTTCTGGAGTTTATAAATACTATTTTGCATTTTTTAGATTTATAAAATTAATTTATTTATTAAAAAAATTATGCTGAAAATAATTTTTCTAGGTTCAAAATATTCCAAAGTATTTTTGAGAATTTTTGTGGAATTTTTGAACTCTATTTAGTATTTTATATAAAACCATTTGTATTTATGAAATTATTTTAATTCGAAAATAAATATAAACTCTCTTCTCATTTTTGGGCCAAGCCCATTTCCCTTTCCGGCCCGTTTCCGTTTTTAGTTTCCGGTTTCACTTATACGGAATTTCCGTTCCGTTTTCGTTTCCGCCAGAATTGGCTCTCCGCTTCGTTTCGCTTCCGACAAAAAATTTCCGTTTCGTTGCATGCGATATTTTCCGTTTCCGTTTCTGAAAAAGAGCTTCCGTTTCCGTTTTTCTTCGGAACGGTCGGGAACTTTCCATTCCGTTTTCACCCCTATTCTGGGTTGTATTGACTGTTCCCTACTTGACAAACGGTGGCTTCCGGCGCCTAAGCCGTACAAGGTCGGGCGACCAGGGGTTGCGTGCGGCCCGGTCTCGTAAGACGGCCAGCTCCGCTGACACCGCTAAGTCCCCCGCCCCTGGCTCCCCCGTTTCCTTACACGCTGTCGGGACTCGAATTTGCAAATCCAGACCCTCTGTGTATTCAGCACTAGTCCAGGATCACGCTAGTGCACACAGTCTCAACATTGGTAAATATCACAATCATACTCATCGTAATAGAAAGTTCCTTAATTATAGTAACCAAACTGGTTGCTTAACCTTTAAGGTCAAGTTACAAAAGTACGCCTCGCAGAGCGGAAGTTTAATAAAAGAGAAATAATAGCAGCGGAAAATAAGATAACTTCCTGGCGCCATCCAGTATACCACAGGCAACTGACTGAGCTCGCTCCCTAGATAGACGGTTCCTCTTGGAGCTCCTCCTCCAAAGCTGGTGTAGACTCCTCTTTAACTGATGTTGTATTGTGGCAAGGGTGAGTACTTGGTGCTCAGCAAGTCATGCACAGAATGCAAGCTAATATTCTACATGCATGGCTTAATACAAAGGAATAGCTCATGGTTCATTTGGCAAGAATAAAGACATTTAACAAATAACATAAGTAGATTCGAAAGCGATAGAAACAGTGTAATATCAATAACTTTTCCAGGAGTTAAATAAACATCTTTCCCATTCCTAATCCACATTTCCATCAACTTCATCATTTAACCAAACCAAACCTCTCAAGTTTGAGTTATTTCCAAGAAAGTCTAACCCTTGACTGTAATCCCCGAGCAATGTCCAATACCGCGGACATGGCTATTCGAATAGATTTTACACTCTCTAGAGGTTATGCACTTTACCCACAAGATACAGCCAAATACCACAAAGGCGAGTGATCGTAACAAAGCCTTTCGGAAACGGCTAACTACACAAATGAACCTTTCTGGTTTTTGCCATACGCCATCCCTTTCCTTAACAAAGGCGAAGTATGGGACCGACATACCGTTGGACGGGTACCATGCCATCGCATTGGTACACTCCCCTTTCAAGCTACACAAAGGGTGTAGTTGACCCCCGAGGTATCACATGCAAGTTATTAGTAACTTACTCAGCTAGGTCCGTCCCATTACGGACATGTGGTTGCAGGATTAACTCAGTTCAAAGGCTTGCAAGGTTAAGTCCTTATGTTGACCAAGGCAAGACTACCCGAAGAACCAAACCAACGCTCCCGATGCTACAACTGGCCCACCCGATCATTCTTGCCGCATGCCCCGGTCGAAAACTATTTATCACACCCCCAATTGATTACCATGCACCACGTGCCATCAACGTCATCATTGACAACACATGACACTTCTCAAAAACACGTTCCATATCTCATTAAGTCAATGTTACCATATAATTTGTCCAAAATCATGTCATGTATACGTGGCAGGTCTAAGCATTATACTACAACGGTCTAAATACCCATGTTGGCAATTTAATAATGTCCAACTATTTAATCCTCAACTAGGGTGACAAGGGGTTCATGGCATACAATTATCTCTGTCAAGGTGGCATACGACTACTAGGCAATTAACTAATCTCCCAAAATTAATTAAAGCATTTTATAATTGAACTAGCATGCAATAATTTAAATCAAATTAATTTCAAAATGGAATCAACATGGTCAAAGCACAACTTGCTTTCAAAGAATACTTGATCTTGGTCCTGAGGTGGCTCCTGGGTCAACACTTCACCTTCGAAGCCTTCGGGCACTTCAACGTCTTCTCGTAACGCGTGCAAATAGCAATAAATGAATAAAACAGTAGACAAAAAGTGTCCAAACATCCAAATGAAGTCCATAAAAAGAGAGAGCATAATTTTATGAATTTTTAGGAATTTGAATCGGCGAAATCGGAGTTAAAACGCAAAAGTTACAAGCGTTTAAAGTTTAAATAATCAATTAAATAATATTACAGAGAAAAACTTTGGTCCAAAAATTAAATAAAATTCACCATTATGTAGATCTCAATTTTATAAAAATTTAGATATTTGAATCACTCAAATCGGAGTTAAATTGCAAAAGTTATAAGCGCTTGAAGTTTCAAAATTCAAATAAATCAATAATCCGAATTAATTCATTTATTTTTATACGGAAAAACCGAATAATGACGTCAGCATGACGTCAGCATGGATTTTGATTTTCCACCGAATTAGTTTTCTATTGAAAAATTGATTTATTGCGTCAGCCGGTCCATGGACGTGGTCCATGGTTCGCTTTGGGTCCACCGTGGACCCGGTCTACGAGTACATGTCTCACTGACATGTGGGCCCCAACGGATGACATCAGCGGTGATGTCATCTTGCTCGGCTGAGGACGGTTGACAGCTGGGCCCCACCGTGATGTCACGATGACGTCATGGTGCGGTTCGGCTGAGCCGCTGACACGCGGGCCGCACGTGACGTCACGGCTGACGTCAGCGGCAACCGGCGTGACCGCGCTGACCGCGACGTTCAGTCTCCTAGCCACGTGGCTAAATCTCGGCCGTTGATTTGAAAATCAACGGCCCAGATCGGATCTGGGTTTCACGCGTTTGGAAACAGCTCGGCTGATCTGGACCGTTCGATCTTGAACGGACGGTCAAGATCCAATCTAGAGTTTACAATGTGGCTAACCCTAGCCGTTTGATCTAGATCTAACGGCTGACATCTATCCAAGCACGGTGCGGTTCTAGCTACGTGGCACAATCTGAACCGTTGGATCTAGATCCAACGGTTGAAAATAGATCTAGAATTTACAACGTGAGATTTTACCGTGGTGACGTGGACGAATCTGGGCCCTCGGATCTTGATCGGACGGTTGGTGGAGCTCGAGCGACGGCGATGGCGTGCGGCGGCGCTTGCAGACCGGAGACGAGGACGACGACCATGGCAACGGCATTGCGGGGCCCTTCCGGCGAAGTGAAAGGTACCCTCCGACACGGCTTGTCCTTGCGGTTCCGGATCTGGACTCAACGGCGGCGGAATCGGCGAATAACCGCGGCGGAACCCTAACGCAACTACGGCGAGCTCTGGCGGGCGAACGGCGGCGGCTCAGGCGACGTGGTCTAGGGCTACAGGTGCGCACGGAAGTCGGCTACGCGGTGGCAGCGGCGGCGCCTTAAATAGGGGCCTCGGCTTCCGTTTATTGCGCGAAGACCGAGGTCCACCCGGTTGCGGCGGCGGAATCCGAATCCAATTCGGATTCGGTGACGTGGCTCAACATGGACCGTTGGATCAAGATCCAACGGCACGAGGGTTTGGGCTCGGGTTCGGTTGGGCGACCTGGTTGGCTCGGTCGGGCTCGGGTTCGGGCGACGTGGCTCGATCGTGGCCGTTGGATCACGATCCAACGGTCACGTGCGTTAGGGTTCGGTGACGTGGTTCGACCGAGACGGCTTGGCGCGGTCGGGTCCGGGTCGGACACGAGTCTGACTCAGACTCGGGTCCGGTCGGATGAACAGTGAAACCCGGTTTGGGTTTTTCCAGCGATTAAATATTCAAAATAATTCCCAGAAATTCATTTAATTCATTAAAAATAGGAAAACACTCAGAAAAATTCCAAACAAATTCTAGAAAATATTTTGGAACATTTTGGACTCAAATAAAATATTTCCAACAAAATTTTATTTGCAAAATTAAATTCTTTAATTATTTGAAAAGGGAATAAATTCAAATAAACTCCAAATAAATCCCAGAAAATTCCAAAAATTCACAAAAGTGCCAAATTTTATTTAAATTCATGAAAAGCAAAAATTGGGTGTTACACACGCAGCCCCACGAAGCGTAATTCCAGGTCACTTGGAGCATAAGCCTAGTTAACTTCAGAACCACAGCGTACCACGCGCGGGGACTTAGCGCGAAATTTCACGCAAATTTGAAGCCAAATTCCCCCAGCTCGACAGACCACTTGGCGATGCGACCTTCAGCTTCACGGTTGTGAAGGATCTCCCGCAGAGGATACGAGGAGACCACAGTGATCTCCCTTCCTTGGAAATAATGTCGCAGCTTTCTTGATGCCACCAGCACAGCATACACCATTTTCTGGGCCTGAGGATACCTAGTTTCAGCATCATGCAGCACCTTGCTCACATAATAGACCGGCCGCTGCACACCCTCTCGCTCTGCTACTAGTGCTGCACTCACCGCCGAGGGGCTTGCCGCTACATAAAGGAGAAGCGGCTCACCAGGCTCAGGGGCGACCAAAGACAGAGGCGAGGAGAGATACTTTTGAGATCTTCAAATGCCTGCTTTGGGCCTCGGAGTCCACTTTCGAAGGAATTAGTCTTCTTCATCGGCTTGAACAATGGGAGACTTTTCTCCCCAGTAGACTATGAACCGGCCGAGGAGGCCAGCGACCGGCTAAGCATCAAGTCGCTTAAGCCGGACAGTGGCTTCATTCGTTCTATTGCTTCAATCTTATGCAGGTTGGCTTGATCCCGCTGGCCGAGACCAGGAAGCCAAGCGACTTTCCAGATGACACCCGAACACGCACTTCTCAGATTGACTTTAAGCAAGAGTGCCGGAGGTGGGAGAAAGTTTCCTCCAGATCTTCAACCAACCCATCGGCCTTAGCTTTTATCACCAAGTCATCAACATATACCTCCGAGGTTCTTCCCAATTTGTGACTTGAATACAATATGCATGGCTCATTGGTATGTGGATCGGCATTCTTCAACCCAAAGGGCATTCGAACATAACAGTACACACCAAAAGGGGTTACAAAGGCCGTCTTTTCTTCGTCTTCTGCGCCATTCTAATCTGATGATATCCTGAGTAGGCGTCTAGGAAACATAGAGCTTCACATCCTGCCGTAGAATCGACAACGAGGTCAATCCTTGGCAGAGGGTAAGGGTCCTTAGGGCAGGCTTTATTGAGGTCGGTGAAGTCTATACACATTCGCCACTTCCCATTGGACTTCTTCACGAGTACAGGGTTAGCTTGACCACTCGGGGTAGGCGGCTTCCCGCACAACTCCGGCTTGCAATAGCTTCTCCACTTCTTCCCGAATGGCCTCTTGTCGCTCTGGCGCTGCCTCGGACCTTCTGGGGTGAGTGCGCTCGAGCGGCGTTGCCAATCGGTGCTCGATCACCTCCCTAGGGACCCCGGTCATTTCAGATGGTTCCCAGGCGAACACATCTAGATTAGACCGGAGGAAGGTGACGAGCGCGTCTTCCTATTTGGCGCTGAGATCAGCGCCGATTCTCACAGCCTTGCCCGAGCCTTCCTCACCCACGGGGACCACCTTCACCTCACCCGAGGGACTGGGTGAAGCGCGGGCCTTGGCGAGAGCGCTCGAGGGTCTTACGTGCCACGCGCGCCGAGCAGCGGCTCCAGCGAAGTCTTGCACTTGCTTACTGAGGCGCAAGGCTTCGAGCTTGTCCACCTTTACCACAATTGGGCCCTCTGGCCCAGGGATCTTCATCAGCAAATAAGCATGATGCGTAACTGCCATAAATTTGACTAGCGCTGGCCGGCCAAGCAGGGCATTGTAAGGGAGGTCGAAGTCGGCGACCTCGAAGTTGATGAGTTCCGTCCGGAAGTTTTCAGCGCTTCCGAACGTGACGGGCAGCTGGACTTGTCCTGTGGGCATTAGGCCCATCCCGGGGCAATTCCATAAAAGCGGTCTTGGGCGATTCTTCATAAGGTATTTGGAGTGCTTGATACGCCCGATCGACAAAGAGTTGATGGCACTTCCTCCATCAACGAGTACTCGCCCAAGCCGCATTCCTCGACCGTAGGGGCGACCACGATCGGGAGATGGTTTGGGCCTGAAGTGTTCGCCGGTGGTCGGCCGACCGAAAGTGATCGATTGATCCGACCACTTCAGGCCGACTCGCCCCGGCTCTGGCATGGTGGCACACACTGTCTCGGCTCTCGCTTATCTGCGAGTTGGAAGAGTAGGTGGCGAGCCCCCATGAATGTACGCCACCGTGTGCTCGGCTTGTTGGAAAGCCGGTGGGGTGTCATCTTCGTCGTCATCATCTTCGCGATCCTTTTCCGGCGCTTCTTGAGCCGCTTTTCCACCAACTTGGACACAACCTGGCAATCTTCCAAGTCATTGCCCATTTGTGCGGTGGATGGGGCAGTATGGCTTGCCCCTATTGTCTTCACTGGCGGGAGAACGGCGATCCACTGCGATTGTCTCGGCTGGTCCCGGCGATCTCTCCTTCGCTCTGATCGTCGCGCCCGAGGCTTGGCCTGGATCGGCCACCAAAACCTCTCGGCGACGGCCTTCTTGCGCTTCTTCTTTTTGCGGTCGGAGGACTTCGACGCTCGGTTTCGTCGAGGGTTTGAGGCCTGCTGCACCCTTCCGAGCCTCGCTGCCGGCACACTTGTGAGCCAGGGAGAAAAGCTCGGAAGTGGTAGCGACAGTGCGGGTAGCCATCTTCTCCCGCATCTTCTGATCCCTAACCCCTCTCCGGAACGCAATGATGACCGACTGCTCAGAGATCCGGGGGATCGTATTGCGGCAATGGCTAAACCGCCGAATAAACCCCCTCAGGGACTCCCCCTCCGTCTGCTCCAAAGCGTGGAGGTCGTCCTCCACACCCGGTTGAGCGTAGGAGCCCTGAAAGTTGGCTACAAAAATGTCGCACAGTTCCTCCCACGAGTGTACCGAACCTCGAGGAAGGTTCAGCCAGAGGCGGGCGAACTGTCAGCGACATCGGGAAGTAGTTGGCCATAACTCTATCTGACCCCCCGGCAGCACGCACCACCGTCGTATAAATCTGCAGGAATTCTTCAGGGTTGGTGGTGCCGTCATACTTCTCGATGGGCGCGGGACGAAATCTCTCTGGCCACGCCGATTGGCGTAGACGGAGGGAAAACGCCTGGCACCCAACATTATATGGGGAGTAGTGTCGCCCACCAGCCCCCTGACCCTGAGATGGGGTCGAGGAGTGCGAGTCTACACTCTCCCCAGAGTCGGAAGGGGAAGCTCCCTTCGGTGGCCGACCGAGGGTTCGGCGTCGGCTGCGGATGACGCCTCAGAAGAACTTGACGCAGATCATCTCATTTGGAGCCGCCCCTCGAGGCGTACCCTTAAATCCTCGGTTCTCCTCGGCATGGGAGTACCGCGGAAGATGCGAAGCTTGTGCACGTCCCCTGTTGCGAGAGGGCTGCGTGATACTCCCTTCCCTTTATCCCGGCTCCTGCGGCCGGGAGAGGTCGCCAAAGAGCGACTGGAAGCCTGTGCATCCACCATACGAACTCCTTGGCGGAGGACGCCGGAAGCCCCCGGCTGAATTGCCACAAAGAACTCTTCTGGTGAGTCCACTAGACGGGCAATGTCCTGGAGCCAAGGGGTGGCTGAGTGTCGCCGTCGCTTGGGCCAGGAGGATGATCCAGAGCAACCGTGCTGCATGAAGGCTTTTCATTGGGGTATCTTCCCCAAACACAGCAAGCGCCGCTGGACCGGTGAACTCCGGGCTTGGATGTGACTCGCGCCCCTCCCGCCGTAGAAGGACCCGGCTGACCCGACTCCCTTACCGGGAGCCGAGATCGGCTTGCGCTTTCCTCGGGAGGCGCTACGGCTGGCGATGAGATTCCGCCATACCGGATGATCTTGATTCTTGCTAACTCCTCAAAAGGAATGGAAGAACGGAACGATCTAACCACTAAGCCCCTACTGGCGCGCCACTGCTTGGCCATCGGCCAACAGGCACCCTAAGATTGGGTGCTTGAGAGATTCGGACTGGGGCTTTTGTGGTAACCGCTCGAGAGACAGGAAGAACGGGATGTTGGGAGCAAGCAAGAAGGCGGTCGAGTTTACCAGTGTTCGGGCCCTCCAAAAGGAGTAATGACCCTAGTCCTGCTTGGGGGATTCTTCTCAATTCAAGGTTCTTACAAGGCTGGGGAAGACGACCTTCTAAGGTTCCGCCAACCAACAAAAAACAACCCTTCTCCCATGCACCCTAACTCCCTTTTATGCTCGGGCTGGCTGAGGCGCATGGGGCTTACAAGCTTGCGTAAAGCAAGCGTCTGACACGCTACTACAGTGCATTTAATGCACCCGTCACACTCTCTTACATCACATTTAATGCCTGTCCTAGCCGACTTAGACTTCGCCTTGGGTCCCGCCTGTCTGTCACCCTGCAGTTCGCCAGAGAGAGGGGATGTCGATTCGGGGCCACCCATCATTAATGCGCGCCTGGGGAAGACACGCCGCCATACCACTGCCTACATATCCTGCATTTAATGCGCACGTCTCGCATTAAATATCCTTGACCCTTCGCCAGAGTACGATTACGGGGTTGATTCTTGGGAACTACGCCCGAGGAGTGGCACGAACGCCACTGTCCTCTTGGCGAGCACCTTTTTTGTCGCCCGAGGAGTGGCTCAACGCCACTCGCCCCTGGCGAGCACCTTTGCCGTCGCCTGAGGAGTGGCTGAACGCCACTGCCCCTGGCGAGCACCTTTGCCGTCGCTCGAGGAGTGGCCTGAACGCCACCTGTCCCCTTGGCGAGCACCTTCGCTGGTCGCCCTGAGGAGTGGCCTGAACGCCACCTGTCCCCTGGGCGAGAGTACTTAAGGCGGCTGCGTGGGTACCCCAGCGTTTAATACGCTGACAAGTTAAGCCAGTGGCCTTGGAAAGGCTACTGGATGTCGGCGCCGTCTGTTCTTTGCGTCCGGCGTTCGCCTCGTCCTCCCGGTGTCTCCAAGCTGAGGCAAGGCCAGCCGAAGTGGACTGCATCGGCCGTGACGAACTCCGTAGCCTCCTGCATGCGTGTTCGCACCTCCGCCTCATCTCCTTCGATGCCCCTGTAACACCCCAAAATTTTGCTTTTCTTAAATTCATGTGTGATTTGGCACTTTGGTGAATTTTTGGAATTTTCTGGAATTTATTTGGATTTATTTGAATTTATTCCATTTTGAAATAATTAAGGAATTTGACTTTGCAAATAAAATTTTGTTGGAAATATTTTATTTGAGTCCAAAATGTTCCAAAATATTTTCCAGAATTTTTCTAAGTATTTTACTATATTTAATGAATTAAATGAATTTCGGGGAATTAATTGAATTATTAAATCGCTGGAAAAATCAATCGGGTCGAGTACTGTTCATCCGACCGAAGTCGGAAGGAAGTCGGACTCGAGTCCGACCCGAGCCAGCTGACTCGACCGAACCCAATCCTAACCCTACTCGATCCCGACCGTTGGATCGGGATCCAACGGTCCGGATTGGACCGCACCGGTTCGAGCCGTGACCGGGCCGGATCCGGTTCCGCCCGTGCGATCGTGGCCGTTGATCGCGCCACGTGGGCGATCGCCGTCGTCGTCTCCACCGAAGTCCGAACGGACTCCGCCGCCGCGCCCGGCCGTGTGGCCTAGGTTTCCGTTTTCCGCGGACCCGAGGGTATTTAATGCCCGGTCGCACCTCGAGGACCGCCTTGACCCCGCGCAGCCATTGCCCTAGCCGCCGCCTCCCGTAGTGCACCGTCGCGCCCGCGATTGCTCGCCGTAGTTGCGTGAAGCACCGCCGCGATTCTTCGTTGTTCCCGCCTAAGCGACCCAGATTCGAACTCCGCGACGAGGCGCACCGAAGGAGAACTCACCTCGCCGGGCGCGCCAAACGCCGTTGCGTGTCGCCGTCCCGGCTCGGCCACAAGACCACCAAGACGCCAACGCCGGGACTCGAGCTCCCTCAGCCGTCAGATCACAATCGCACGGTCCAGATCACGCCATGTTGTCCCGCCAGTGAGATCCCGTTCCAAACCCCAGATCCAATCTCAGCCGTTAGATCTAGATCGTACGGTTAGCGTTAGCAGCGTTATACGTGTTAGATTGGATCTCAACCGTTGGATCTAGATCCAATGGTCCAGATTGGCCACGTTCACCCCAAACATGCGTCACCAGATCCAATCTGGGCCGTTGATTTTCGAATCAACGGCCGAGATCGCGCCACGTGGCTGGAAGTCTGACCGTCGCGGTCAGCGCCGCGTGTGGGAGCGTGTCTCTGACACGCGGGGCCCGCGTGTCAGAGGGCCCACCTGTCAGCCACGCCGTGCGTGCGTGAACCCAGCCGCTGACAAGGCAGGCCCACACGTCAGTGACGTCACCCATGACGTCACCAGTGGGTCCCACCTGTCAGAAGTGGGCTGAGTCCCCGCTGACGTCAGCAATAACGTCACCCCAGTGGGTCCCACCTGTCAGTCTCACGGGGAGCCGTGGACCGGGTCCACGGTAGACCCGAGCCAAACCATGGACCACGTCCATGGACCGGCTGACGTCAGCCGCCCAATCAGGGGCTGACACGTGTCCCTGCTGACGCAATAAATGAAATTCCGAAAAAGAAAATGATTTATTAATCCGAATTATTGAATTCAAATTTGATTCAAACTTCAAATGCTTATAACTTTTGCATTTTTAACTCCGATTTGAGTGATTCAAATTTCTAAATTTGTATAAAATTGAGATCTACCTAATGATGAATTTTATTTAATTTTTGGACTAAAATTTTTCTCTGTAATATTATTTAATTGATTATTTAAACTTCAAAATGCTATAACTTTCGCGTTTAAATTCCGAATTTGACGATTCCAGTTTCTAAAAATTCATAAAATTATGTTCTCTCTATTTATGAACTTTATTTGGATGTTTGGACACTTTTTGTCTACTGTTTTATTCATTTGTTGCTATTTGCACGCGTTACGAGTAGACGTTGAAGTGCCGGAAGGATTCGAAGGAGAAGTATTGACCCAGGAGCCAGCTCAGGACCAAGAGCAAGTACTTTTTGAAGGCAAGTTGTGCTTTGACCATGTTGATCCCATTTTGAAACCTATTTTGATTCAATTTATTGCATGCTAGTTTAATTAGAAAATACTTTATTTAATCCCGGGGAATTAGATAAATGCCAATTTGTTGTATGACACCTTGATTAATTAAATATGTGCCATGACCCCTTGTCACCCTAGTTGTGGATTACTAGTTGGACACTACTAAATTGCCAACATGGGTTTGTAGATCGTTGTAGTATATGGCTTAGACCTGCTACGTGCTCATGACATGATTTTGGACAATCAAATGTTAATATTGACTTAATGATATATTGAACCTGTTTTGGAAAGGTATCATGTGATGTTGATGGCACGTGGTGCATGGTAATCAACTGGGGTTTGATAAATAGTTTTCGACAGGGGCATGTGGCAAGAATGATCAGGTGGGCCAGTTGTGGCACCGGGAATGTTGGTTTGGTTCTTCGGGTAGTCTTGCCTTGGTCACCCTAAGGACTTAACCTTGCAAGCCTTTGAACTGAGTCAAGCATGCAACCACTTGTCCGTAATGGGACGGACCTAGTTGATTAAGTTACCAATAACTTACTTGTGGAACCTCTGGGTGTCAACTATACCGTTTGTGTAGTTGTATGGGGGAGCGTACCGGGGCTGCGGCCAGGTACCCATCTAACGGTGGTTTGACCTAAACTTCGCCTTTGCTAAGGGAAGGGTTAGAGTGCAACACCGCAGAGGACCACTGGTACTATTAGAAGTTTCCGAAAGACTTTGTTACGGGAACTCGCCTTTGTGGTGTTTGACTGTATCTTGTGGGTAAAGTGCATAACCTCTGCAGAGTGTAAACTCTATTCGAATAGCCGTGTCCGCGGTATTGGATATCGCTCGGGGATTACAGTCAAGGGTTAGACCTTCTCAAAAATAACTTGGACTTGAAAGGTTGGGTTTGGTTTAATAATGATGTTGATGGAAATGTGGATTAGGATTGGGAAAGATGTTTATTTAACTCCTGGAAAAGTTGTTAATGATATACTTGTTTCTACTGCTTTCGAATCTACTTATATTATTTGTTAAATGTTGTTTACTGCAAATATACCTTGAGCTATTCCTTTGTATCAAGCCATGCATATAGTATATTACCTTGCATTCTGTGCATGACTTGCTGAGTACCAAGTACTCACCCTTGCCGTAATACAACACCAGTTGAAGAGGAGACTACACCAGCTTTGGAGGAGGAGCTCCAAGTGGAACCGTCTACTTAGGGAGCGAGCCCAGTCAGTTGCCTGTGGTATACTGGATGGCGCCACGATGTTATCTTATTTTCCGCTGCTATTATTTCTCTTTTAATAAGTTTCGCCCTGCGAGGCGTATATTTGTAACTTGACCCTAAGGTCAAGCAACTAGTTTGATTATTTGGTTAAAGTACTTTATTAGTATCGAGTGGTATGATTGTGATATTAACCAATGTTGAGACTGTGTGCACTAGCGCGTTTCTGGATTAGTGCTGAATACACAGAGGGTCCGGATTTGCAGATTCGGGTCCCGACAGCCCCCCAGCGTTGCCATGGCATTGAAGGAGGAGTTGCGACTGGCACAACACGACAGCACGTAGGAAGCCGCCCCGATGGCCACTGCTCACCCCTCGATGACCGAACACTCGGCGAGGGCAGCGGGCAGATTCTGGAGGGCCTCCGCAGCCCGATTCACCCCCGCAGCGTACTGCGGGGCGGTGGGCTCCTGCGGAGGCGCAAGAACCACGCCAAGGGGCGCCAGGCTTTCCCTCATGCTCCCGTAAGCATCGCGGAGCATGATGGTGACGTTGTGGAGCACCCGACGGTGCTCCGCCGCAGCCCTGTCCCGCATCGCCTCGGTCGCCCGGGCCTGGACAAGCGAGGCGGCGTTCTCCCGAGCCAGCGCCGCCTCGGTTATGTCCTTCTCTTCCCGCAAAGCAGCCAGCTACTGGGGGTACCATGCCAGTCGGGCCGCAGTTGTGGCAAGAAGGGTACCAATGCCCGTGTGCACTCGCTGGAGGTCGACGAGCACCCGAGCATGGTCCGGACCCTGGGCCGGAGGGGCGATCGCCGTGGGAACAGCAGGGGCATCACTTGGGCCACCTGGTGAAGACGCTCCCGTCCCGGCGGGCGCAGGAGGCGCCACTGGGACTGGGGCCGTCTGGACAGCCGCCCTGTGAGGCGACTGGAAGGCGAAACCTGACGCCAGGAGGGCGACCAGGCGAGGGTGTGCAGGCGTCGTGTCGCCCGAATCCGTGGGCGCCGGGGTTGAAGAAGAGGATGCCGCAGGAGGCGGCATCGAAGCTGCTGGTGCCGGCGGTGGCGGTGCAGAGGCACTCGGCGCCGGCAGGGCCGGCGCCGTCTCCGGGGTAGTGGTAGTCAGCGCCCCGGAGGAAAAACCTGCTCCCCCAGCGTCGTAGGAGGAGTAGCAGGCCTGGTGCTGCTGGAAGCGTCGCCCAGGGTCAGCGGAGGATCGTCGGCGACTGGACGTTTCCCGGCAGCGCGATCAACGGAGGCTGCAAAACCCCCGATCACCAAAGGGCCCCTGGGTGGCACCACCGCAAGACCGGTGGGGTCCATTGGTGGAAACATCCTGGTGATCTGGTTTCGCTCCACGGGATCCATATCGGCTAGAGGCCGGACCCCGTCGGAGAACACCAGATCGCCAGCAAGGACTGGGAGCAACTCCCTCACCCATTTCATGTGGAGGGAGCTGGTCAGATTCCCAGCGCCTAACAAAAAAAGGGGTCAGAAGACGAAGGTTGCGAAAAGAAACCGTGTTTGCAGAAAAGGACAAAGACTTACTGCCCGGATACGTCCTGGTCAGGTCGTTGTCGCCCGTGTACTGCCACGCCGGGCGGACACGGAGGTGCAGGGGGCTGATTCTTCGGGACACATAATCCCGAACCACCAGCACCCCAGTTAGGCCGGCGTCCCACAGATGTTGAATGCGGTCCGCCATGGCCCAGAGCTCGACTGTCTCCTCGACAGTTGCATTCCAGTCCTCGTTCCCCTCCGCCGCGGCGGTGGGAACGGCGAGGACGTCCGCGCCACTGTCGTTGGCGACATACAGCCAGTCCTCCCTCCATGCCTTCCAGTTCGACTTCTGCTGGAAGGCAATGTAGTGGGGGACCATCCCGTCGCATCGCCGGAAGTGGCAACTCCCGGTGACCTCCCCGTCGCCGGCAGTGCGGAGGGAGTAGAAATGCCGGAAGAGGGGGAGACTGGGCTTCACCACCACGAACATCTCGCACAGGTGTGCGAAGACGACAAGGATGACGATGGAGTTGGTGGAGAGATGAAGATGGTGCACTCCATAGAAATGGAGGACCATGAGGAAGAACTCGGAGAACGGCGGGACAAGGCCCGCCATGAGCGCCCACCCGAAAAGCACGATCTCCCCGGGCTCGGGCTTGGGATCGCGTTCCACAGCGCAGTCGGAGGGTCCCCTCTGGCGTCATATGCGATAGGGCCTTTGCCCTATCATCGTTAGCCTGGGATTGAGGAAGAATCGCCATTGCAAGAAAGAAAGAAGGGAAGCCTCAACCAAGAAGATCAAAATTCAAAAGGAAGCATGGGAGACTCCAGGATATGTGAAGGCCTATTTATACCCTCTCCCCCCGACGGTTCGTGATGGAAGATAATTATGAGCATCGCTTTGAAAACCGCAAAGAATGCGGCCGAAGTGGAGAAGTCGGAGGCGGTTTGGTAACATAGTATAGTGATGGGCCCCTCCTGCGACAGTCAGACATTTACTAAGGCAAGTTAAAGACTGGCGCGTCCCAGGAAGGGCCCAGGGGCTAATGTCAGCGTATTCTACATCGGGGTACTCTCTCCGCCCTTAAAGGAAGAAAGAAAAGGGGCGAGGAGGCCCACGTGGCTGCGTGGCGACCGGCGCTCCCAAGCCCTCCTAGCGGGGCGAGGAGGCCCACATGGTGACCAGAGCTTCCAAGCCCTCCTCGCGGGGCGAGGAGGCCCACGTGGCTGCGTGGCGACCGGCGCTCCCAAGCCCTCCTCGCGGGGCGAGGAGGCCCACGTGGCTACATGGCGATCGGCGCTCCCAAGCCCTCCTCGCGGAGCGAGGAGGCCTACGCGGCTGCGTGGCGACCAGTGCTCCCAAGCCCTCCTCGCGGGGCGAGGAGGCCCACGTGGCATCACGGGACGTAAAGATGAAGAAGGCTTCGCCCAGAAGCCTCCCATGGGGCATGGTGTCAGGGCATTTAATGCTGGGCATGGCGACAGACCCTTTCCCTGACGTACCACGTCTGACCCGTCATGGGAAGCGCACAACCCTGACGGCTCGTGGTGTAGCGGCATAAAGAAGGAGGCCCCAAGATGGGATGGCATTAATGAAATGTAATTAATGAGCCGCGCAGCGGCATAATTTTGTCCCCCCAGTTGCCTAGACCGGCCGAGGGTATATAAGGGCGGTTTGGTGCATGGAAAAAGAAAAGGGGAAGAGGGGGCGGATGGTGAGAGAAGGCAAGGTGAGATCGTAGGAGGAGAAAACCCTCTATCAGAGTCTGGTTGAGGGAGACGGAGGTTCCAAGAGGGAAACTCGTTTTTTCACAGGTAACAAAGACTTCAGGCAGGACGTAGGGCTATTACCCACCTTGGGGGCCCGAACCTGGGAAAATCAAGTGTATCTACTGTTTATCTTCTCCGGGACGGTAGGGAGAGAGTGATCGGGTTAAGTCTCCGCTAAGCACACCCCCAAACCGAACTAAAACCTCCCTCGCGGGAGGATCCTGTCGTAAAAAATGCCGACATATACTAGACGTGGGAGTACGTACTCCCAAGAGTATGAAAAAGGCTTCCTATTTATATATATATATATATATATATATGAAGTATGCTAGTTTAGAAAGGTAAAATGATGTAAAATTTGCTTCAACAAATTTTTGGGAGGTAGCATGCACTACCTTTTTTGTTAGAAATTGGTCAGTGAGAGGCCCGTTTTATTTAAAATTATAAAGTATGTATGGTTTAGCGCCATATTACCTAGTCAAGTGAAAGGAAGGTAATTTGTAAGGTCGAGTCATTAACACTTCTTGAATAATGTGGCGCATATGATAGGGATGGTATGGGGTGGATATTGGCTAAACACACACGCACGAGCATGTGCATTCGCGTGACTTATGAATTGTGAACTCTATTTATTATGTTTAAATGCGATCTAAATATAAGTTTCAATTCGGTATAATCGTCGTGATGCCGTCATACTCGAGTTGAGTTGTACTTATTTCAGTACTTAGTTAACCAGCAAACACACTTTAATTTACATGAACATACATAGCTGTTCTAACTTCCAACATGGGCGGATCTAGTATAGGACATGGGTGTACAAATGTACACCCAAAATTTTTTTGCAAAAAACCAATATATAGTAGGTATATTAGGTATATATAGTAGTAAGTGTGCTCAAAGAAACGTATTTCAACCTTCAAATCTATTTCAATCGTTCCCACACACTCCCTTTTCCAATCCTCCCTGCGCAGCCCAATCATCCAAGGCATAGTCTTCTTCCATTCCTCAAGCCCAACACCTAACTCCTCCATTTCGCACATCCTACGCTCCTTCGCTCTCTATGTGATGGCGGCGCAGGCGGCAGCCCGGCAACGATGGATGGGGGCCATGGAGTAGATACAAGCAGGTAGGGAGCAGGGCAGCGGGCGAGCGTCGAGCAGCCACCAGCATCGATGAACGAGGCAAAGGCAGCAGGGCAGGAAGCAGTGCAAGGAGCGGCGTGCGGCAGGGCAACCTTGGCCTGTAGGGTCGAGGATGAGCCTAGAGGGGGGTGAATAGGCGATTTAAAAAATCTTCTACTACTAATCGATCGCCTCTAATCAACCCTATGTCAAAACCTATACATTAATTATGCGCAAGCGGAAGACTAAGGTTTTGATAATTAAAGCCTAAACCAACTAGGCTCACTAATGCACTAACTAATTATGTCTCTAACTAGAATTGCTATGTTGATCAAGCAAATTGTACTAAACAATTCTATTCACAATCAAGCAATTGAAAATATTGCAATAGAGTAAATGCTTGAAAGTAAAAGAGACAAGGGACACGTTACTTTTTACCGTGGTTCTGTCATGGCCCCGAATTTAGAATTCGATTCGTGCGGCGGACTTTGACCCTAACCAGCCTGTAGCCGCATTCGAGACCGGTTAGTAACTCCTGAGGGTATCCTAAACCGTCCCTTAGAAGTGTCCAAGGCTCAACCGCAAGTTTGGAGCTTGAACACTCCAATCCGCAATTGTGTCTCCATCCAAGTTTGGGGCTTTTGCAACTTGGGATCCAGGATAATCCAAGATGCGCATGTCGCTTGGTTGCAAACTAGAAACTTTTCTCTCTGACATGGGAGGTTTGCACCAAGATCCGACGTCAAACCCTAGATCAAACCTAGCGCCAAAAATCGAACCCTGTGCTGGATTTTTTGGGCAATCCGGAGTATCCAGACAAAAGGTCTGGAGTGTTTGGATTGGCCTGACCGAAGGACTCAACCCGGAGTATCCGAATTGAATGTTCGGAGTGTCCGGATTGGGTTGACCGAATACCCTAACCCGGAGTATCCGGACTAATGGTCCGGAGTGTCCGGACTTTGCGGGAGTTGAGTATAAAACCCCATTCCTTGGTTCCTTGGTCATTTCATTCTCCACCTCCACACTCCCGTGCGCCCTCCATCCGAGCTCATCTTCGGCGACTCCCCACCGCCGGTGTCCTCCCGTGCTCCTCCCCGGTGACTTCCTCACCCCGGTGTCTCAAGCTCCTCCCCAACCCGGCGTCTTCCTTCTCCTACCGGCTTCCCCTTCTTCCTCTCCATCCTCCTTAAAGGTAGGACCTCTTCTTGGAGCTTGATTCGTGGGTTCTTGGGTTCTAGGGCATCCTTGGGAGTAGATTTGGGGCTTGGTCTTGTAGATTGAGGTTTGGGGGTAACTTTGGGATGTTAGGGTTTTGGGGTGTAGTTAGATTTGGGGTTGGATTAGGGAATGTTGGGGTGCTAGGGTGAGAGATCGGGGTTAGATGATGCCATTCTAAGTGTTGGATTAAGTTTTGGTAGGGGTTTTTAGAAGTGAGCGTCGTTTCCTCGTGTTTGGGCTAGCTTGGAGCTCCTCCAGCTTGGCCGCGTGTAGGAAAGTTGTAGATCGGGCCCTCGTGGTGCCGTAGAACTTGGAAACACTTCGATCCCTTGAGTCATTGGGCAAAATGTGCCATGTCCGGAGTGTCCGGACAAGATGGCCGGAATGTCCGACTTATCCGGACTGTCCGGATGAAATGTTCGGACTATCCGGGTTTGCCTGGTCTGTTCAGGAGGGGTTTGCAGTTTCATTCTATTTTCCTTGCATTGCATGCATCTCATTCATGCATTATACTCGCCGCGGAGGTTGGCGCGGAGGTGACTGAGGGGATTACCGAAGAGCAAGTCGTTGTCGGTACTCAAGCAGAAGCATCAGGCAAGCACCTAAGCATATTCAACCTATTGTAACTGTAATTTTGTGAAAAAATTGTTATTGGTTGGCTAAGTTATGCATTAGGAGTTTAATTGTGGGAAAGGTATTAGATCCCATTTGTTGCACATACATTCCGCTGCGATTGTTGAATACCTCCTTTGGAGCTAGTCTATGGGTAAATATTTTGTGTCCATGCTTAGTTTTGCTCAGATGTCGGGTATGGGCCAAGTGGTGGATGGTTCCATCGCTTGTGAGTAATTACTTCGCAAATGTTGGGTTGAAATGGTTGTGTCAATGTTTGGAAATGTTGAATTGAGACCGAGCGAGAGAGTTGGATCATTTGGGTGTGGAGACCCAAGTGTTGTAGTCTCGCCTGTGTCAGTTGAGGACCGATCCGTTGTTTGCCATGTTGATCAAGCACCCCTTGTTAATCGCATGCCGGAGAATGGGACGGCAAGCTATTCTTTCATCGCATACTGCCCGATGGGTCATGCCCTGATGTGGTTGGACGTGGTTGAGGGCGAGGCTTAGGCCGACTCTCGAGGGCCAAGCCGGGCTTGGGCCGGTCGAGGGTGTGCTAGGTGCTCGGGCCGCATGAAGATGGCCCAACGAGTTGGTATGGGTGGGAGGAGGGTTGACATGAGGTTCCTTGTGGCACATGTCGTGCGATTGATGATCCCCTGCAGGGTGAATAAGCGATTCGAATTGCCGTGCTCCCGGATATGAGCACGCTTGTATCATCTGACACTTCAACGTAGTAATAACTTGAACTTGATGATAGTTGGATATGGTGGTGATGCTTGTTCATGTTGACACTCGCTTTACTTTAATTGTAAAGTTCCAGAATTCACCCTAGTAATAGGTGCTGTCCACAAGTGCTATAAAATCTGTGAAATTGAGTAGGGGAAATGTAATTAAACAACAAAGTTAAGCTTTTCCGCACTTTTTACCGTAAGCCTAATTCCTTGCTACATCCAAATGCATATTCTTTCGAGTCGGTCATATATGGACCACGGGTAAGTCTTGCGAGTACCTTCTGTGCTCATGCTTCTGCTTTGTGGTTTTCAGGTGAGGATCCGGACGGATGTGAGTTCTGTCCGTACTGCCTCTCGGTGACCGGGCGGGGCACCGAGTAGAGGCTACCGGCAGTCTGGCCTACGCCCGGGAGTGTTCAGGGGCAGGACACTTCCGAAGGAGTTGTACTTTTGTTTTAGTCTAGTAGTCGTGTGCCTTTAGTAGTCGTGTGCCACGTTTGCTGTACAAATTGGTCTTAAACTCTGTTCTGTCTTTAATTAAACACTTGGTTACTTTGTTGCAACTTTTATTTTACTGTTGTGCTCTCTTTCTCGTGGGATCGTGATGCTTGGTGGTTGTCGGGTTGTTGTTTGGTGTCGTTCGGGTTCCTTGTCGGGTTTTGTCTTCGTGCGTGTGTGAGTTTGTTGTTGTGCTTCCGCGTTGCGTACTTTGATTGTGGGGTTTCGAGTTTGTTGCTCCCTTTATGCAAATTGAATTGATATGGCATTGGAAACCGGTATGCGGGCGATCCTGGGCGAGCTTCTGGTTGCATACCGGGGGAATACCGGGATTGTTGTCGAGTTATTCGAAGGGTCTCACCGTCGTCTCAATTGGGCTTGGGTGCTAACACTGCGAGCGCCCTCGGCGGTCCGTTGTTAGCCTCCAAATATGATGGGGATGACTGAGCCTTCAAATAGCACGAGGGCGGTCTGGGCGGCTCCTGTCTCAGGTTCGGAGATAACCCTGCTACTCCACGTTGAGGAAGTCCAACTCACTTTGGACCGACCCACTCACTTGAGCCTTCACCTCGAATCCACTAATGGTTGCTTTTTACCCCGCCGGGTAGACTAAGCACCAACCTTCACAAACTTTCGCCGGGGCTTCTCACAAACCTTGAGAGCTCCCGCGCACGACGCACCTACACCATCTAGGAGGCACCGACCTCCAAGAGTAATAAGTTGAGCACCCCGCTCAAGTTTCACCGATCGCACCTCCGCGATTCCGGTGATCACCTAGTGCAACCAATGCAACTAGGGTCCTCTCAATCCTCACTAGATGCAACTCATGCAACTAGAATCACTCTTGAGCTCAAAACCAAATGGAAAGAAGCAAAACCATGCAAACTATTCCCACAAACTCACACAAAGCTCAAGAGAACTCTCCAAGCCAGCAAACACCATTCTAAAGCTCCCCGAGGGAGTCTTATATAGCCCCCACACGAAATCTAGCCGTTGGGGGTAAAACCCTGATTTTTTAGCCGAATCCGGCACTACCGGCCTCATAGCCCCGGTAGTGCTGGCCTTGACCTACAACGGTCAGCAACGGCTAGTTTCCCGACACTACCGCAGACAAACTGCCGGTAGTGCCGCTCGAGCGGTAGTACCGGCCCCATTGGGCGGTACTGCCGGCCTGAGGGCAAACCACAGGACACCCGTTCTGTCAAATAACTACCAGGGTTCAACCCCCGGTACTGCCGCACCTCCGGCAGTACCGGCCCCATATGGGCGGTAATGCCAGCCAAACACTCAGAGCACACTGCTCTCTGGAAAACAACTACCGACGTTATATGCCCGTTAGTGCCGCTTTGAGCAGCAGTACCGCTCCCATAAGCGATACTACCGGCTTTAGTGATACTACCGCCATAATAACTCCGGTAGTGCCGGCCTCAGGAGAAAAACCAGTTTTTCGCTAAAAGCTTTTCTCCAAAACTTCAACCGACAATTCTTTGAGCCAAAAGGTGATCAAACCACGATCACACTTAGTTGCAAAACATTTTTGCAACATCACTAAACTATGCTCAAAGAATTCAACCAAACTCCAAATCATTTGCGACAAACACACCTCGCAAACGTCTCAAAGATTATATTTACAAGAACGTATTAAGCAAATAAATCCCGGAGTCTATAAGGTTTATCCTCTTAGCCATGTGATGGTCAAACCACGACCCAAACTGACTTGCAAAGACCACGGTGCAAGTATCACATGCTTTCAGGACCGGAACCCATAGACATCTCGTTTATTCGCACAACGAATATGAAAATAACAATTAAACCTCAAGGAATGAACTATCTCTCTTTTGCAATACTTGCAAATCCATAGCCTCATCCCAACTCCAAATCAACTTAAATTAAATCGAATCAGAGTGCATGAGCTCTCTAATTGCAATTCCTGCATTTCTCTAGCTCCATGCAACTACTAAACCACAAACTTGCTTGAGCTCTCTCCTTTTGCAACCCGTGCAAACATAGCTCCAAGCAAAAACTCCAAATTAAATCAAATCGAATCGGAGTGCATGAGCTCTCTAATTGCAACTCCTGCAATTCTCTAGCTCCATGCATTAAACACTTGCTTGAGCTCTCTCCTTTTGCAACCCGTGCAATCATAGATCCAAGCAATACCAAATAAACGCAATAAGGATTTTGTTTGAAAAACAAAAAGCAAAGCATGAAGCTTCATCTATTGCAACACATGCAAACAAATGAACTTCATGCAAAAGCCAACGCATTAGCCTATCCTATTTGCAACTAATGCAAATCAAAGCTCAATGCGAAAACTCCAATCACAAGCTTGACCTATTTGCAACAAATGCCAAATAGAGCTTATGCAAAAAACAAGCACGAGCTTCACCCATTCGCAACACATGCCAAATGGTTAGCTCCATACAAAAATCAAATCCAAATAAGATTTGAGCTCGAGTGACTACAGGATTGAGATCACCAACATATGATGAAGCTTAAAGCAAGAACTCAACCCCTCTTAATAGTACGGCACTAAAACTAAACACAAAGCTAGGAAAATTCTTAGCCTATCTAGTTATACCTTAGCCGCCAAGCAATCCCCTTTGGGGTCTTTATGATCTTCAATCAATTTGCCCCTCGGGATTGTCACTCTGGCTCTCTCATCTCTTCTCCGGGATCTCCTCTTGACATCTATCACCTCATGATGGCGTCCTTGTCTCGTTTTCATCATCTCAATCATCTTTGGACTTAACCTGGCTCATTCATCACTTATGAAAATGGTTAGTCCAAGATGCATGGTTGTCTCAATCATCTAAGTACTCCATTAACACATAATAGATACAACTTACATCAATTGAGCACAACCTAAATCAATTAAATGAATTTATATGTGTTTTGAGCACATGATGCAACTAATGCTTCATACTACTCAAGAACTTTCCATTTGTCCTTAATCGATCATAAGAACACCATCAACACATGAGAAAATGTCCTTTGATGATTAGGAGACAATTGAACTCAATTTAAATATTCATTTAAATTGATGTGTTTCAATGTATTGATCCTTTATATGTGGAGTGAAGATTAGATCAATACATTGATACATCAAGTTCAAGTGTGAACTCCCCCTAAATATGTGCATCCATGTATTATATGGATTGGGAAACATAATGCACATTTTGTGGTTAATGCAATAGAAAATTCAAACTTAAACTTGATTCCAAAATATGCAATTAATACTAGAGTGAATATGCATACATACCTTGGTTTTCTATTTTCCATCCAAATATGAGACTATTGAATGTAACTCAATAATCATGTTAGTCCCAATAAGATTAGATTTGTTATTAAACAAAGATTAATCATTAATCTAAACCAATCACCAAAACCAAATGGAGTTTGAACTTACATGACCCCTATTGCTGTGGCGAGAACTGATTCAGAAATGTAGGGTGCGGCACCAACGATGTCCGACAGATCAAGGCGGCGGTGTCCGATGGGGCAGAGAGCAGCACGCGGCGTGTTGCAGGCAAGGATTCACATCCCAGCGAGATTTCAAAAATCTCGGTCGAGATTTCGGATTTCAAACATCCCCCCCCCCGAGATCCTAAATCTCGGTTGGGTAAAAATTGAAAACAATTAAAATGCTACAGTACCCACTCAAATCTCGGCGAGATTTCGGTGATTTTGGATGAAATCTTGGTGATTTTGACCGGATTTTCATTTTTGTGGACTCTATTTGATTAGATTTAGGGTCAAGATCATCCATAAAAAATTTCAAAAAATTTTGACTTTTTTTCATCATTTTTTGATCGGTTCAATTTGTTGGTCGGTCTTCAATAGCACTGTCTGAATTTTTGAAAAATTCTCAAGATTGATCATCTTCTAAAAATTTTATGGGAATATTATGGATGTGTTAGGACCATCCACAAAAATGTTCAAAATTTTATAACGTGGTTTGAACTATTTTTTTGTTAAGTTGAAATTTGTCAGTCCGTCTTCAGTAGCACTATCCACATTTTTGAAAATTCCTCAAGGTTGATCATCATCTAAAAATTTTATGAAAATATTAGACATGTGTTAGGACCATCCAAAAAAATTTTCAAAAGTTTCTAAGGTGGTTTGCACTATTTTCCATTCGGTTGAAATTTGCTAGTTAGCCTTTTACCAGGACAGTAGCATTGTTAGATTTTTTTAAAATTTCTCATGCTTGGATATCATTTGAAATTTTAATGGGAACTTTAGTGATGTGTCAGAACCATCCAAAAAATTTCAAAATTTTTTGACATCGTTTGAACTATTTTTTGTTCAATTGAAATTTACCAAGATTTTGGTTTTTTGGTTGAAATTTCGGAAATCCTGGTTCAAAAAGATCCGAATTTGAATTTTATTTTTTTTTAATTTCATCCGAATTTTGTCCGTAATTTTTGAATCCCACCAAAATTTCAGATTTCGATCCCTTTCGAGATATAGTTCAAAACGAAATTTGAAACCTTAGTTGCAGGGCATCCCTATGGCTGTGGCGAGCATCGAGCCTAGGATGGAAGGTGCAAAGGTAGCAACGACCGGCAGATCACTGCGGTGGCATCCAGCAGAGGCAGGAAGTGATTCTGAAACAACAGGCAGTAGCTGAGCATTCGGCATTGCAACCGCATAGGTTGATTTCATTCTTGATTCCCAAATTTGAAATCCCCAATTCACAAATCTATCAGCGTTATATTGATTTGTAATGGTGAATCGTGATTTTTGAAATGTAGCATGTAGAGCATTCAAAAATGAAGAGGAAGTATGTGGATTTGAAATCCCTAAGTCATAAATCTATAAATTATTTCAATTGTTGTCCCTGGTAAGAACAATCTGTACTATGTATTATTTTGCTATTGTGAACATTTATACTTAATATTGAATAATATTTTTATAATTCTAAACACCTATTTTGAAAATCCTGAATCCACCACTGACTCCCAAAGCATGCTTTAGTTTGCAACTAAGGCAAACTTATTTATATACATAAGCTAATTGACTTGATCTACTTCCATAAGAGATTTGGTTTGATGCCTATTGACATTATTAATATATATCAACTGGAGCACTGAAATTATCACTACCATCTAGGGTTCAAAATCTCACCAAGATTTCAGAAATCTTTGCCAAAATTTTGGGTTTTGGTTGTGGCTAAGATTCCAAATCTCGACGAGATTAAAAAAGTTAAAAAATTTCAAATTGCTATAGTTTTTTTAGGATTTTTTTTGGGTGAGATTTTGGTTTTTTAGTTGAACTAAGATAATCACAAATTCAACTAATTTTCTTATTCATAGGATCGGATTTAGCACCATTTTTTTTTGGGAACCATAATGCCTTTTATAAGGAATACATGTGAAAATTTTGCCAAAAAAACATATACAAATCATGTGGAGAATCCTTTTGTTTCATTCATTTTGAGTCCAAGAAATTGGAATCGGGTATTGGGAGGAAAACATATATTTTTCTTACCTGGCTGATAATTCTTAGAATGTTAGACTGCCATGTTAACAAACAAGAGGAAATCAATCAATTTAGGCTTTGTTACTTTGAACACTTTGTATTTCTACAGCTTGTATATTATTTTATATGTGATCACTTAGTCCCCTAATATTTGTTGCATGTGATTCTATCTATATGTTTTTCTATTTTAATGTTCTTATTGTAAGTGCTATTGGCAAACTGATGCATAATCCATTGCTTCGGTACTGTGAGACCCTCCCTTTTATAATATAGTATACCGTAAAAGAAATGTTCTAAAGTGCATACCATGCTAGTCTTATGATTAGTGGCTAGTACGCACTTTCATAAATTGAGAGCACAACCATACACAATATGTTAGTATTATTATTATTGCGGAAGCTATTTATATAATGTAGTGTTACTTTGTAATATTGCATACCATGCTAGTCTTACAATTCAGAGTAATATTGCAGTAGAAATAAATAAACATCTTGTAGTGTGCCCATCCAACCCTCAGGCAACTGACAAAAGTAAATCCTAGATAAACTTGTTGCTAATATCCTTGAAACCTATATCAAAAGACGAATCCTTGGGGTATTTTGTCTCATCACCTAAAAACAACATTGGTAGCAAGTTGAGTACATTACATATTTGCAAGATTTTTGCAAAACCTATAATATATGCAAGCTGTCGGGACCCGAATTTGCAAATCCGGACCCTCTGTGTATTCAGCACTAGTCCAGGAACGCGCTAATGCACACAGTCTCAACATTGGTAAATATCACAATCATACTCAACGAAATAATAAGGTACCTTAAATAGTTAACCAAACGGGTTGCTCGACCTTATGGTCAAGTTACAAATATACGCCTCGCAGGGCGAAACTTAACAAAAGAGAAATAATAGCAGCGGAAAAAGTAAGATAACATCGTGGCGCCATCCAGTATACCACAGGCAACTGACTGGACTCGCTCCCTAGTTAGACGGTTCCTCTTGGAGCTCCTCCTCCAAAGCTGGTGTAGACTCTTCTTCAACTGGTGTTGCATTGCGGCAAGGGTGAGTACTTGGTACTCAGCAAGTCATGCACAGAATGCAAGCTAATATACTACATGCTTGGCTTAATACAAAGGAATAGCTCAAGGTATATTTGCAGTAAACAGCATTTAACAAGTATCATAAGTAGATTCGAAAGCTGTAGAAACGAGTATAACATCAATAACTTTTCCAGGAGTTAAATAAACATCTTTCTCCACTCCTAATCCACATTTCCATCAATATCATTATTAACCAAACCTAACCTTTCAAGTCCAAGTTATTTTCAAGAAAGTCTAACCCTTGACTGTAATTCCCGAGCGATGTCCAATACCGCGGACACGGCTATTCGAATAGATTTTACACTCTGCAAAGGTTATGCACTTTACCCACAAGATACAGTCAAACACCACAAAGGCGAGTGTCCGTAACAAAGTCTTTCGGAAACCTCTAACAGCACAAGTGGTCCTCTCCGGTGATTGCACACTAACCCTTCCCTTAGCGAAGGCGAAGTTTAGGCCAATCCACCGTTAGATGGGTACCTGGCCGTAGCCCCGGTACGCTCCCCCGTACAACTATACAAAAGATATAGTTGACACCCAGAGGTCCCACAGGTACGTTATTAGTGACTTAATCAACTAGGTCCGTCCCATTACAGACATGTGGTTGCACGATTGACTCAGTTCAAAGGCTTGCAAGGTTAAGTCCTTAGGATGACCAGGGCAAGACTACCCGAAAAACCAAAACATCGTTCCCGGTGCCACAACTGGCCCACCCGATCATTCTTGCCACATGCCCCGGTCGAAATCTATTTATCAAACCCCAGTTGATTACCATGCACCATGTGCCATCAACATCACAACACGTGATACCTTTCCAAAACAGGTTCAATATATCATTAAGGCAATATTAACATTTGATTGTCCAAAATCATGTCATAAGCGCGTAGCAGGTCTAAGCAATCTACTACAATGATCTAAATTCCCATGTTGGCAATTTAATAATGTCCAACTATTTAAACCTCAACTAGGGTGACAAGGGGTCATGACACATATTTAATTAACCAAGGTGTCATACAACAATTTGGCATCTATCTAATTCCCCGGGATTTAAATAAAGTATTTTCTAATTAAACTAGCATGCAATAATTTAAACCCAAAGTAATTTGAAAATGGGGTCAACATGGTCAAAGCACAACTTGCCTTCAAAGAGTACTTGGTCTTGGTCCTGAGCTGGCTCCTGGGTCAACACTTCACCTTCGAAGCCTTCGGGCACTTCAACGTTTACTCGTAAAGCGTGCAAATAGCAATAAATAAATAAAAAATAGACAAAAAGTGTCCAAACATCCAAATAAAGTTCACAAACAGAGAGAGCATAATTTTATGAATTTTTAGAAACTGGAATCGTCAAATTCGGAGTTTAAATGCAAAAGCTATAACCATTTAAAGTTTAAAGAAAACATTAATTAATTATAAACAGAGAAATATTCATCATAAAAAATTAATTAAAATTCATATTTGAGTAGGTTTCTTTTTTATGAAAATTTATAAATTTGAATCATTCAAATCGGAGTTGAAACGCAAAAGTTATAAGCGTTTGAAGTTTGAAACCAATTTTGAAATCAATAATTCGAATTAATAAATCATTTTCTTTTTCAGAAATTAATTTATTGCGTCAGCATGACACGTGGACCAATCGGGAGCCGCCACGTCACCTCGGGTCCATGAACCCGGCGCACGGTTTGGCTCGGTCCACCGTGGACCCGGTCCACGGCTCGTGTCTCTAACAAGTGGGCCCTGCCGTGGCGTCGATGACGTCAAGACACGGCGCCACCCGAGTGGGTCGACAGCGGGCCCACCGTGACATCGATGGTGATGTCATGGTGCGGTTGGTCGGGGCCGACACGCTGCCCCGCGTGACGCCACGGTACCGACGTCGGGCGGCGACCGGCGTGGCCGCGCTGACCGCGACGGTCAGTCTCCTCGCCACGTGGCGTGATCTCGGCCGTTGATTTGAAAATCAACGGCCCAGATTAGATCTGGCTTAACGCAGTAGAAAACCTCTCGGCTGATCTGGACCGTTCGATCTTGATCGGGCGGTCAAGATCCAATCTAATGAATACAACGCGGCTAACCCTAGCCGTTCGATCTAGATCTAACGGCTGAGATTGGATCTAGTGCGGTGCGGTTCTAGCTACGTGGCACAACCTAAGCCGTTGGATCTAGATCCAACGGTTGGAAATAGATCTGGGGATTAGAACGTGGATCTCGTGGACGTTTCTGGGCCCTTAGATCTGGATCGGACGGCTGAGGGAGCTCGATCGACGGCGATGGCGCGCGGCGGAGCTGGCTCACCGGAGACGAGGGCGGCGACACGCCCGACGGCGTTACGGGGCTCCTCCGGCGAAGTGAAGGGTACACTCCGACGCGGCTTGACCTTGCGGTTCCGGATCTGAGCTCAACGGCGGCGGAGGACGGCGGACGGTGGCGGAATCGGCGATTAACCGCGGCGGAGTGCAAGACTAACTACGGCGAGCTCGCGCGGGCAAACGGCGGCGGCTCAGGCGACGTGGGCTAGGGCTACGGGTGCGTACGGAAGTCGGCTACCCGGTGGCGGCGGCGGCGCATTAAATAGGGCCCTCGGCGTCCGTGAAACTTGCGGAAACCGAGGCCCATACAGTTGCGGCGGCGGAATCCGAAATGGATTCGGATTGGGTGACGTGGCTCAACGTGAGCCGTTGGATCAAGATCCAACGGTGCGGGGGTTTGGGTTTGGGCCTGGCTCGGGCGACTTGGCTGGCTCGGTCGGGCTTGGGTTCGGGCGACGTGCTCAATCTCGCCCGTTCGATCTTGATCGGACGGTCGAGAGGGTTAGGGTTAGGCGACTAGGTTCAACCGGGTCGGCTGGCTCGGGTCGGACTCGAGTCTGACTCGGACTCGGGTCCGGTCGGATGAACAGTACAAACCCACTCGATTTTTCCAGCGATTAAATAATCCAATTAAATTGCCAGAAATTCATTTAATTCATTAAAAATAGCAAAACACTCAGAAAAATTCTAGAAAATATTTTGGAGCATTTTGGACTCAAATAAAATATTTTCAACAAAAATTTATTTGTAAAATCAAATTCTTTAATTATTTGAAAAGGGAATAAATTCAAATAAATTCCAAATAAATTCCAGAAAATTCCAAAAATTCACCAAAGTGCCAAATCTTGATTAAATTCATGAAAAGCAAAAATTTGGGGTGTTATACAAGCTGTGTGAAAAAAAGCTACTGCGGTTATTTTGCATAAAGCTAATTTGAATTGTAAACATTAAACAATAAATTAAAAGCGCAACTTTGTAAAGCAATTTGACAGGTATATAAAATAATAAGTATGAATATCATAAATGTAACAACTCACAGTCCTTTGTGAGCAACATATCGTCGAATGCCAACACATGGCATACCATCTGTAACCAAAGTCTTCACAATACATGGCAAGTTATCTGAAATAACTTTTTAACATATTTTCGATATCTATTTTCAAATCCAATCATTTTTATGAAAATATGAAAACATCTAACTAGTGCTGACACACCAAGATTCTCATGACCACGAGAACAGCTTCCCAAAAATATTGTCACTTTGCAGAGATTTACAGCTTTACCCACAAGATATGACCTCTCTTTTTGCACGGCCTTTTAACACATTTTCTTTAGTGTGCCGCAGAGAGTTCATAACATAACCGTTGCATATCTATTCCTAATTTTGCACCAGCCTGATGATGACAAACCCTTACTATAGTGGTAGAAGATATTTATGCACATTGTATTTCCCACATAGCCTTACTATGGCGGCAGAAGATATATTGTACACACTGTACTTCCCACACAGTTCACTCATGTTGGGCCTCACTTCTCCCCACAGCAAGGCGTACACCGTTACATCGGCAGGTGTTATTCTCAACATCTCGGTGAGGGTACCCCTTCAAGTAACCTCTATTTGGAAGCCCGTGCTACTCTAGCCTTCCAACGTGCAAAGCTAGTACCATGTAACTTAATAAGTTAAGGCTGTTCTATACTAGCTTTGTGGTTGTACGGTAATTCTTGGATTTAACGTACACTACGTTCGGTCCTTAATCCGAGCTAGGCGAGAAATCTCCCCTATCTACGTGCAAGTCCCATGTACTTCCGGCTATTGCCAATAGCTCACCCGTGTTAAAATCATAGTTTTATTTTTTTATCTTTTTTATTAAAATACCATTGATCACAATTATCCAACATGTCCAATATTTTTTTCCAACATTTAAATTCAATGCGAACAGTAGAACCATCCATTCATATTCCCAAGCTAAAGCATGGCTAAGCATGTGCAGTTATAAACGAATATACCCATTTCACATTTTCCATGCGTTCATCCACATTCTAGGGTTATTAAAGTTCACATATCGATATTGATTAAGGTAATCCCACAACGATGGCATTATCTACTATATCCCATAATATAACAATATTTAAAAACATAGCACATGCATAAAAATATTTGACAAAATATTTTTGAAATGTTGGGATCAATATGATTAAGGAGGGTGTTTTCCTTGCTGACTGTTGTCTACAACAAAGTCAAGGTCGCAGATGGTGTCGTTGGCGATGGTGTCCAAAGCGTTGGTGTCTACGCGTTGTTCATTGAGAAATAAAGCAATAACAGCAATAATAAGAAGTAAAAAAAGTCAAATATAAAATCAAAAAATTTTATTAAAAGAAGGTTCTTGTGGTAAATATTTTAGTTATTAGTTTCTTAAATTTTAAATTTATTTACTAATGCTATGAATTCTTAAGCTCATTTTACGAGATAGATTCTTAGTAGGGTCCAATTGCAATATACGTCCAAGTACCTTTATATCATCAGAGGGTCCTGATCTCTACAAAATTAAAACACGCCCTTCATATCATCATAGGGTCCTAACCTCTAGGGTTCTTTTCAGTTTGATTTCAATCTCACTGGTCTTAATATTTATTTTGTAGATGTCATTTATATTCAAATCTTAACAGAGGGCCATAAATGTTATATTATTATTATCATCATTTTCATGAGGATACACTTTCTTTGTATTCTAACTTTATAGTTCTAATAATTGAGAGCAAAAGCTAATATTACTTATCTGCTGCTACTTTTGGATGGGTCACAACAGAGAAAGAAAATAAAGGGAATGTAGGAATAGAGTAAAACTCACCAAGAAGGCACCATGGTAACTAACTAATGATGTTACTGTGCTCACCTTTGGATGGATGGAGGACCACCTAACAGAGGAAGTCACAGCTCAAAGCAAAGAAGGCGCCATGGTTGTTGCTTCTGAAGCTTGGGTCAACGGTAGAGCAAGCATGGGGGAGCTAAGGCGGGTACAAAAACAAAACCCCGAGGTCATGATGGTGCTGTAGGTGGTATCGACCAAGGCTAAGATAGCCCGTAGCAACGGCGCAATGGCGACAAGCGATGGTGCATGGTAGTTTAGAGCTTGGAAATGGGAGTGGAGGCTTAGGAAAAGCTTGGGCGGTTTTTATAGGCGAGGAATGGAGGCTGACATGTGGAACCCTCTGTGGGTGGGCCCCACTTGGTCATGATGGAAAAAGAGCGAGAGAGGTGAGGTCCATCCTCTTTGAAAGCTCATCACTTCGGGCATTAAATGGCCATCAAATCAAGTTCAGATTTTTCAATTTTTTTTTGATTAATCCTTGATAAATGTTAAATACTGTAAAATTTTTACTTCAATATTTGGTGTGTGTAAATTTTAAAAATTCTAACAGTCCTGTTGTCCAGATTCTCCTTTCTATGTTTTTGAATTTTCGGAGGATTTAAATGTTGTTCAAAATTTTTAAATCTTTTATTGGTAATTGGTAATAGTTTCATTATGTTACTATAAAATTTTGAAATGATGGAACTTTGTATTTATTTTATAAAATTTTTGATATTTTATTTACTAAATTGCTAAGGTTCCTATTTTTGAAATTTTAAAGGTATTAAATAATATTTATTATTGTTGATAATTTTATTGTAGGACCATTTAGTACTGTATATGACTTGACAAAATTTTAAATGAATATAAGGTCAGTTGCATTTTAATTAATTCAGATAATATTACTATTGCTAGTCAAAATTATAGTTTTTGAATTTTTAAAAGTATTAAATATGATTATTATTTTTGATATTTTTTGTAGGCTATAATAATACTATATAGGATAATATAAAAAAATTTAGGATAATATAAGGTCTGAAAATAATTAATAAATCTGGCATTTTTACTATTGCTAGTCCAAGTTACTGTTTTGCATTTAATTATGGCATTAAATTTGTTCACATCGCTTTGAAACTTAGCTAGGATGTTCTAGAGATTTTCTACTATTTTAAATATAATTTCTATTGATTTTGTTATTATGTAATTTTTTCCAAATTTTAAAACTACGAATCGAATGCTGAAAAACAATTTTCTTCAAGACCAAAATGCAAGAAATAAGAGAAAACAATGGAAACTCATAATAAAAATCATAATTCCACATGATTTATTATTTTATATATTTTGTACTTTGGCTTTCTTTGATCATTCTATTTGCAAAATGATTTTATAAATTAATAAGTCAATATTGAAAACGAGTTTCTAAAAGACTAAAAATCCAATAAATGATGAGAAGGATGGAAATTCATAATAAAATTACAACCCAAATTTAATTTTTTTATTTTACCTACTTAATTTTACATTTTTATTTATTTCAAAATTTTCAGGATGTTACAAGTATATAGCTATTTTGATGAGATGTCATGAAATAGTGACTAGTGACTATTGGACAGTTCAAACATGGATTATGTTCTTGTAGCGTGATTTTTTCATGCACTTGCCTTTTCACCAAAATGTCTTCTTAAGCAATTTCGTTACTATTGGTATTGATGTGTTTGAACTTCTTTCCAGAGTTAATCCTAAGGATAAGTTTCTGGAATTTTTTTTTATAAATAATCATTTTTTATTCATCAAATTTAAAATTATACCACAAATATTTTTTTTGCGAAACTGGTCATCACACCACGTGGCAGCGACTAGGGATCAGTCGCGCCACGTGACAGCGACAAGTGTGCCAATCGTGCCATGGTGGCACGATAGAGCCACGTGGCGTGAAGAAGAGGCTTGTCGCGCCACCGTGGCACAACCGTCCTGTGAGACAGAGAAAGAGAGGGAGGGAGCGGGGGTGTCGGGGAGAAAGAGAAAGAGAGGGAGGGGGAGAAAGAGAGAAAGAGTGGGAGGGGGAAAGATTGAATTAAATGAGAAAATAAAAAAATGCCATATTGCACCTAGTTGCTGTCACGTGACGTGACAGATGGCTATTTTTATAAAAAATAAAATAAAATCGGCTATATTTTTGTAATTCATGAATAAAAAGTGATTATTTAAAAAAATCGCTTTTCAAAGCAATCAGAGCACTAATGCTTTTTAGGAATGCACTAATGTCTTTTTAGAAATGCACTAATGTCTTTTATGAATTCACTAATGCATGCTGGATACACTAACGCATGCAATTGCTGGCATATTTTTGTAATTTACGTATAAAAAATAATTATAGGGTACTGTAGCATTTTTTTTTTAATTTTTTTTAGGGTTTTCTTAATTTCGCAGGGATTATGGAACTCGGGGGGGGGGGGGGTTCCGAAAACCGAATTTTCGCCGAAATTTTGCGGGAGGGTGGCTCTGCTTCGTGAACAGAGAGGGAGGGTGGCTCTGTCGCTGCCATATGGCGCGATCAAGTTTTCTAAAATGAATATTCATGATATATTTTTAAATTTTATGAATAAAAAATGATTATTTAAAAAATAATTCTAAGTTCCTGCCTGCAGGATGAGAAAAGTTCAACTGAAGCCCTAAATCGTCTTCAAGGTGCTATTCCATATTCATCAACCGGCGAGGGGATGCGTTTAGAGTATCCTACATTTCGAGACTATTTAACTTTGTGTTTTAACTAGCTGCAATTTTTTTCGTAGGGTTTGTTTAGTTGCTTTGGCGAAGTACCATTTGATGAGAGCTGGTGACATTATACAGGTATATATGAGCTTTCAAGCGCATCACAAGCTCACTTAGGCAAATGCTTTAAATAATTGAGTCAGATTTAGGTTGTGTTTGTTTAGGCTTCTGCTTAGGCTTATTTGGCTTTTAGGCCTTCATAAGTCACAAGCCAAAACAAACAGTAATTTTTCAGCTAGCTGGAGAGGAGAAGCTCCAGCCCAATTTGCACTACACGAGAGAAGCAAGGAAAACGATGCTTCTCGGGCTGGCTGGAGCTTCTGAAAATCCCACTTCCCTGGTACCCTTGCAACTTGATCTTATTTACAAAAAATTGACATCCCCTTCATCAAGTCTCTTCCAGCTCCAGCCTCCAGCTCCAGCAGACCAGCTAGTTTCTTCCAGCTCCAGCAGCTTCTACTCCAGCACCAGCCTAAACAAACACAGCTTTAGATTCTTACTGGTTCAATCTCACCTCAACCGGTCGGAGTGTTGCATAGTAAATCAAGTATCACCTGTACTAGCAGTCAAACAAACAATTGTTATTTGCTTCACTTATTCAGACAGCCATTGTGAGAGTAATTGATGTCTCACATCTAAAGTTGCCAAATTAAAGCATTAGAATCCGAAAATCAAGTGAAAATTTGTCGAAATTTTGAATTTTGGCCACCCTGAGATGTGGTGCTATTTACCTTACTCTCTGCACATGTCACCAAAGAACAGAAGAAACAGTGAGTACGATTATTTCATAGTCAGCAAGCGATTCGGTTATATGACATGTGTAACGAGAATTTAAAACTTGTGCAAAAACAAAGCCACGATAAAACATTAACGCGCATGATGAGCAATGTATTAAGGCAAACAACCAATCTGAACACAAGTAAAGTATCACCACGTAACCACGTTCTACGACTCGTAATGCAGCTAACTAAAGATATTATTTGGCAGTCTACTGAATACTCATCCACACACTTGGTGGTTACCATGCACCACTTTTCAGGGGATAAATAGCTCACCTTGATAAATGCAGGCTTGCCTTAATTAGAAGCTCTGAACAGCTAGTTGCTTTCGCTGCTCTTTGTCCTCAACCCAATAAAATGATAGGCAGGAATGAAGGATAAACTCCCATAAACAAATTAAGGACAGACTTTAGATGCTGACTAAAATGCTTGCAGATTTACATAGGAACAAGTGCTATGACACTATACTGCTAAATAAATCAGATTAGTGAAGGTTGGTTCTAAAGATCAATAACCAGCCAAATAGTTCGGTATGGATGATCTCTTTCTCTGGATCAAATTGTGGCAGCGCAAAGTAAATGTTAAAGCCACTCCAGAAGATACGTACAGTCCTTTGATCTACCAGAGGATAAAATAATTTCTGGACTCACATGTCAATCTCTAACCTGAACTTGGACCCAAAACTCTTCTCTTTCCCATTTTTCCTTTCTTCCTCACTACTCCAGTTCTCACCATCATCATGAAAACGAACTAGCAGTAGCACTAATAACAGTAGTTTTGGGATTAAGCTCAAATAACACCACAATTAACTACAAGTACAATTGGGTGTTGGAATATTCAAGCGCTCAAACGCTTAGAAAAAGATGAACAGGGAGAGAGCGAGAGGTAGAAGATGTATGAACAGTAGCTAGACACAAGTTGGCGCACAAACACCTTGCAGCGCCCAAACGTTGCTTTTATTTCCTTGCTTGCATATTGAAACGATCAGTACAAGGTGTTTTATAGCTGGGCGATGCTGGAGCAACGAACTCCACGCCCCACGACTCTGCCGTTCGATCCGCACAGCCCGGCCACTGCGCACGACGCGCCCAGACACACGAGACACGGTCAAGCCACCAACAGATCACAACGGCACCTGCATGTCTTGCATGCATGCAGCATGCAGCTCCACCACGCAACGGACGCGGAAAGCTGCAGACTCCATCAAACACACGCACACGACGCACACACCAGCGACGCACACTACGCACGTCGTTGGGTTTATTCCTAACAATCTCCCCCTAAACCCAGCTTCACCGTCCCGCATTCACAGGAGCGTCGCTTCCTCGTTGGCGCTAGCGAGCAGGGCGTCCTCCTTCTTCGGCTTGTGGCAATCCCGAGCAAAATGGCCACGAACGCCACAGTTGAAGCACTTCCCGATCGACGTCTTGGATTTCTGCCGAGCCTGCCACTCGGCCGCCGTGAGCAGGAGCTGTTCATCGCGCCGTTCACCGCCGGCATGAGTGCGCCGCCGGGAACGCTCGTCGAACGCCTTCAGCCTGCCAAGCGCCTCCTCGAACGCCATCGTTTCGACGTCGCAAAATTGTTCGATCCTGGCCACCGCAGGATATAGCCGATCGGGGACGGTGTCGAGGAGCTTCTTCACCATGGCGGCGTCGTCGAGCGTCGAGCCAAGATTGGCGTACCTCGCCGCCATGCCGCTGATCTTACCGGCGTAGTCGTCCAGCGGCTCCCCCTCCGCCATGCATAGCTTGTCAAACTCGCCCTTGAGAGTTGCAAGGCGAGCCGCCTTGACGCGATCGGCTCCGACGAACCTCATCTTGAGGCTATCCCAGACCTCCTTCGCCGTCGGCAAGCGATTCGGTTATATGACATGTGTAACGAGAATTTAAAACTTGTGCAAAAACAAAGCCACGATAAAACATTAACGCGCATGATGAGCAATGTATTAAGGCAAACAACCAATCTGAACACAAGTAAAGTATCACCACGTAACCACGTTCTACGACTCGTAATGCAGCTAACTAAAGATATTATTTGGCAGTCTACTGAATACTCATCCACACACTTGGTGGTTACCATGCACCACTTTTCAGGGGATAAATAGCTCACCTTGATAAATGCAGGCTTGCCTTGATTAGAAGCTCTGAACAGCTAGTTGCTTTCGCTGCTCTTTGTCCTCAACCCAATAAAATGATAGGCAGGAATGAAGGATAAACTCCCATAAACAAATTAAGGACAGACTTTAGATGCTGACTAAAATGCTTGCAGATTTACATAGGAACAAGTGCTATGACACTATACTGCTAAATAAATCAGATTAGTGAAGGTTGGTTCTAAAGATCAATAACCAGCCAAATAGTTCGGCATGGATGATCTCTTTCTCTGGATCAAATTGTGGCAGCGCAAAGTAAATGTTAAAGCCACTCCAGAAGATACGTACAGTTAGGGATGTAATCGGATCGGATACGGTCGAATATCGTCCTATTCATATCCGTATCCGTATTTTTTATCGAATCTGTAATCGAATCTGAATAGTTTGAATCTGAGAATCGAATCTGAATTATACAGGATAATATCGATTCTGAATCTGGTCGAATACGGATCGGAATCAACATGGATACGAATAATATTAGTCGGATATTTTAAAATCCAATTTCAGTTTTTTTTTCCAAAATTGGTCCAAATTTAAATTCAAAATTCCAAAAGAAATATATTTGTATGTCTTTTTTTTTTTGCCTTTTTATCCCTATCTTGTCATACATGTGACTCTGTGAGTAACAATGTACCCCATTGCAATAATTGAACCAAATGATTTGCAGCTGGCATATGCTGCTGAATCCTAAGTAGCCCTCCTGAAACGCCACTTGCCAATTTCTGTACCACCTTTACCCAAATATCTCCAAATTAGCATCTAGCACACATGAACACATTATATCTTGTCATCCAATGCAGACCCCAGTCTCTGAAACATGTTAAATTGTTAATGTGTTATTCTGAAACGTGTTATTCGGATAATATCCGTATGTCATATTCGGATATTATCCGAACAAAAACTCGGATATTCCGTGTCCATCGGATAATCAGTGTTCCATATCCATATCCGTATTCATGTAAATTATCTGTATCCATATCCTTATCCGAGAAATCAACTGGATATCTGTGAAACTATCCAAATCATCATCCAAATCAATTCGGTCGGTCGGTCGGTCGGAAAATATCCGTACCAGTTCCATCCCTACGTACAGTCCTCTGATCTACCAGAGGATAAAATAATTTCTGGACTCACATGTCAATCTCTAACCTGAACTTGGACCCAAAACTCTTCTCTTTCCCATTTTCCCTTTCTTCCTCACTACTCCAGTTCTCACCATCATCATGAAAACGAACTAGCAGTAGCACTAATAACAGTAGTTTTGGGATTAAGCTCAAATAACACCACAATTAACTACAAGTACAATTGGGGGTTGGAATATTCAAGCGCTCAAACGCTTAGAAAAAGATGAACAGGGAGAGAGCGAGAGGTAGAAGACGTATGAACAGTAGCTAGACACAAGTTGGCGCACAAACACCTTGCAGCGCCCAAACGCTGCTTTTATTTCCTTGCTTGCATATTGAAACGATCAGTACAAGGTGTTTTATAGGCGGGCGTCTTTGGAGCAACGAACTCCACGCCCACGACTCTGTAGTTCGATCCGCGACACGGCCCGCTGCGCACGACGCGCCCAGACACGCGAGACACGGTCAAGCCACCAACAGATCACAACGGCACCTGCATGTCTTGCATGCATGCAGCATGCAGCTCCACCACGCAACGGACGCGGAAAGCTGCAGACTCAATCAAACACACGCACACGACGCACACTACGCACGTCGTTGGGTTTATTCCTAACAATCTCCCCCTAAACCCAGCTCCACCATCCCGCATTCACAGGAGCGTCGCTTCCTCGTTGGCGCTAGCGAGCAGGGCCTCCTCCTTCTTCGGCTTGCGGCAATCCCGAGCAAAATGGCCACGAACGCCACAGTTGAAGCACTTCCCGATCGACGTCTTGGATTTCTGCCGAGCCTGCCACTCGGCCGCCGTGAGCAGGAGCTGTTCATCGTGCCGTTCACCGCCGGCATGAGTGCGCCACCGGGAACGCTCGTCGAACGCCTTCAGCCTGCCAAGCGCCTCCTCGAACGCCATCATTTTGACGTCGCAAAATTGTTCGATCCCGGCCACCGCAGGATATAGCCGATCGGGGACGGTGTCGAGGAGCTTCTTCACCATGGCGGCGTCGTCGAGCGTCGAGCCAAGACTGGCGTACCTCGCCGCCATGCCACTGATCTTACCGGCGTAGTCGTCCAGCGGCTCCCCCTCCGCCATGCATAGCTTGTCAAACTCGCCCTTGAGAGTTGCAAGGCGAGCCGCCTTGACGCGATCGGCTCTGACGAACCTCGTCTTGAGGTTATCCGAGACCTCCTTCGCCGTCGGCTTCGTCGAGACCTGCATGAGTATGTCCTCCGGCAGCGCTTGGAGAAGCTACGCCCTCGCCGTCTTGTTCTTGCGGTCGTCCACCGCCGCGCCATCCGCCGGAGCCACCGCCTCCCAGAGACCCTGGGCGTTAAGGATTGCCTCGACCTTGATCGCCCATGCGGTGTAGCTTGCCGGTGACAACACCGGGTACGACATCGACACTGTGCTCCCCCCGGCACCATGAGGAACCATGGCCATGGCCACAGGATCTTACAGCTCTGATACCAAGTGTTGGAATATTCAAGCGCTCAAACGCTTAGAAAAAGATGAACAGGGAGAGAGCGAGAGGTAGAAGACATATGAACAATAGCTAGACACAAGTTGGCGCACAAACACCTTGCAGCGCCCAAACGCTGCTTTTATTTCCTTGCTTGCATATTGAAACGATCAGTACAAGGTGTTTTATAGCTGGGCGATGCTGGAGCAACGAACTCCACGCCCCACGACTCTGCCGTTCGATCCACACAGCCCGACCCACTGCGCCTGCAGCGCCCTTGACACGCGAGCGGTCAAGCCACCAACAGATCACAACGGCACCTGCATGTCTTGCATGCATGCAGCATGCAGCTCCACCATGCAACGGACGCGGAAAGCTGCAGACTCAATCAAACACACGCACACGACGCACACACCAGCGACGCACACTACGCATGTCGTTGGGTTTATTCCTAACATGGTTCAGGTGTATAAAATCCAGCTCCCCTAAATACCGTAAGAATGTATCGATCCCTCCTCCTCCACCCACTATTACAAACAATCAAGCAAGCAAAATAAGCCAGAGATAGAAACAAGTAAATCTTTTTTTAAAAAAACTAGCAGCTTAGCTCCTCAAATCCTTGCCTTGCTGGTAGCTGACGAGCTCAACCTTGAGGAGAAGGCCAAGGTGGAGTCCCTGGCTCAAAATTGCAGGAGGAAGAGGATTCTCCTGTAGGACCGAATATAGCAATCAGAGGGGGGGTGAATGATTGTGCGGAAGCTAAAACCAAATTCTTGATCTATTAAAAGTTTACCCCAAAATAGAACCAAATAATTGCCTCGTTTTCGAAAAAAAAACAGAATGATAGAGGTTTGGTAAAACGCGAATTCCTGGAGATCCAACCGTCCGATCGATCTGAAATTTGGACACAAGAAACTAGATTCCAATACGAATCAAACCCAAAAAGAATCAGCTCAATCGGACTTACGGATCAAAAGTTATGACCTTCGCAAGCTTACTGTTCCAGAAGATGGCGAGAATAAATCTAACTAGAATTGTAGCTCGCCGAAAGATTTGATGAACTTGATCTTTATTTCTCCTTTCTTTTGTCTAAAATACTCCAAACAAAAGAGTACAACCCTAAAGCTTGCTCAAAGCTTGATTGCCTTCAACAGGAGGCAACCCCTCTATTTAAATAAGGCAAACACACCTAATCCTAGAAGGAGTCCTAATCCTAGAAGGAGTCCTAATCCTAAAAGGATTCCCACTCCTAATCCTAGAAAGAGCATGTATTCAACACAACTCCACTTGGCCCAACCTGGCCGAGTACAACTCTTGCACGCGTATGGCAACCCTACCATACTCACGTGACTAACACTTTGCACGCGAATGACCTCATGCCATTCTCACGTGACTAACCATTCTTCATGTGCACCATTCTCTTAGCCCGAACGTCCCGCATGACATCCTTGACCACCAAGACCTCGATTCGCTTTGAACCTAGTCCCGAACCTCGGTTCCTCCATGAACCTAGTTCGATCCGTCATCGACCACATTCGCCCTCGAGCAATACCTGCACATGAACAAACCACAAAACGATTCCGAGCACAAGTCCGCGACTTGACTCACATTAAACCATGCAACCACTCACAGGAGTGCATTGCATTAAATATTCTAAGAACACGATTTCAAAACACGAACAAAAACCTTTGCAAAAATCAAAAAGCTTTTCAAATAATCAAACTGATTTCAGATCTTTTTAAATAAAGAAACCAAAAAATAAATCTTGTCGAAATATCAAACAGGTTTCAAATCTTTTTCAAATACTCATCATCAAAATCAACTGGATCAAAAATAACGATCCTTCATCTCCTTCCTAGACCTAGGCAACAAACGATGCCCTTTTAGGCTATCCCTCGGCATGGCCGCTACACGTCCAACAAAATAAGGTCTAAACCAATACAGTATGATGTACTTTGAACTATGCTTTAGATCTCACCAAAAACAAGTCAAATCATTACGATACGCCACGGCCAACACTCACCTCTACTCTGCCTCAAGGCTTAAGAGCTAAGTTTGAGCTCTTGCTGGTACGTTGCAACACATGTGGGCTGCCGTTGTCCTACCCAAGGATTGAAATTTCGGACCGAAATCCAAAATCTCGACCGAGATTTCGGATTTCGGACCCCTCCGAGATTCAAAATCCCGAAAAATTCAAAAAATTAAAAAAAAAATTTAAATTTCGAATTTCTCAGCGAGATCTCGGGTATCTCGGGAATCTCGGGTGTTTTTGCCGGATTTTGATTTTTTGTGCACTGTATTTGATTGTATTTAGGGTCAAGATCATCCACAAAAAATTTCTAAAATTTTTGATGTGTTTTTGACCATTTTTTTATCGGTTTAATTTGTCGGTTTGCACTGTCCGAATTTTTTAAAATTTCTCAAGATTGATCATCATCTGAAAATTTTATGGGAATATTATGAATGTGTTAGGACCATTCACAACAAATTTCAAAATTTTCTAAAGTGGTTTGAACTATTTTTCAATATGTAATATGTTGTGTTGCCCCGATTAAGTTACATTATGGCTTCTATGTAGGGATGTGATCGGATCGGATATGGTCGAATATCGTCCTATTCATACCCGTATCCGTATTTTTTATCGAATACAGAATCGAATACGAATATTGTCGAATACAGAATCGAATACGAATTATACAGGATAATATCGGTTACGAATACGGATCGAATACGGATCGGAATCAACATGGATACGAATAATATTAGTCGGATATTTTAAAATCCAATTTCAGTTTTTTTCCAAAATCGGTCCAAATTTAAATTCAAAATTCCAGTGAAACATGTTAAATTGTTAATATGTTATTCTGAAACGTGTTATTCGGATAATATCCGTATGTCATATTCGGATATTATCCGAACAAAAACTCGGATATTCCGTATCCATCGGATAATCAGTGTTCCATATCCGTATCCGTATCCATATAAATTATCTGTATCCATATCCTTATCCGAGAAATCAACTGGATATCTGTGAAACTATCCAAATCATCATCCAAATCAATTCGGTCGGTCGGTCGGTCGGTCGGTCGGAAAATATCCGTACCAGTTCCATCCCTACTTCTATGTATGGAATAAATATTTCTCTATAATACATAGGAGGATAGGAACATATATAAAACTTTTCAAATGACTTCAAATTCTTTTGTTACATTTGAAAAATCAAAAACTGATTTTACATACGGTTTTTATGACAACTTTACCACTGTTAGATTTTTAAAAAAATTACTCATGCTTGATCATCATCTCAAATTTTTATGGAAACATTAGTTATATGTTAGGACCATCCAAAAAAAAAAAATCGAAATTTTTTGACGTGTTTTGGACCATTTTTTGGTCGATTCAACTTGGACAGAGATCTCGGATTTCCCGGTTGAAAAAAAACCGGATTTGAAATTTGGTTTTTGTATTTCGTCCGGATTTTATCCGAAATTTCGGAATCTCACCTAGATTTCGGATTTCGGTGGCCTTCAGAATTTTACCCAAAACGAGATTTGAATCCTTGGTCCTACCCACAGTTGAGAGAGGAGTTGACTCAGCGGTGAAGCGAGATAAGAAGATAAAAGACTGATTGATCCATCAGGGAAAGGATAATGCGATGGAAAAAAAAATAAAGATACACTGTTTCAATGGGTTATGCTGGATCTTGGGCTTGGGTCTTCAGCGGCGAAACTAGGGGTGCAGGATTGCTCTAGCACCTCCAAAATTTTGAGAACACTACTCCTAGGTGAGGGGCATGGCAAACGGTTCGACGAGCAGCTCCGATGAGTGACGATGTGACAGACGACACGGTAAGCGGCAACGGCTCGGGAGAGTGGTGGCGCGGCGTAGTAGGCGTGGTGTGGGCCAGGGGAGCGACACAGAGCGAACGGCGGCGCAGCACGAGCACACATTAGAAATTTTTTGGTTTCGCCACTGTCAGTCTTATAGCAATTGACTGTGATGCATGCAGACCTAGCAACACCTTAGAGCATCTCCAACAAGGCTCTCCAAATTTCACTCTCCAAAAGTTATATTTGGAGAGTTCTCCAAAAATTTGACTCTCTATATCTCCTTCCTCTCCAACAGCACTCTCTATATCACACTCTCTATTTTCTTTCCCCTATATTTTAATCATATTCCATAACCGCCATAACAGTTATTGTAACCACCAAGCTGCAACGGTTATTTTTCAACGGGTAAATTCGTACGGCTATATTTTAATACGGGAATTTAAAATTTGAAATTTATTATAAACACCACACTGCCACGGTTATTTCTCAACGGGTAAATTCTAACGGCTATATTTCAATGCGGGAATTTAAAATTCGGAATTTATTGTAACGACAACGCTGCAACGGTTATTTTTCAACGGGAAATTTCAAACGGCTATATTACTCTTGTCTATATATACATACCCATTTGCAGTTCGAAGTATTGCACGTTTCCTGTTGTTCACTAGGAAAATGAAACAACATTTGTTCAGCCAATGGTCACGTGCATTTTTTCAAATTTATGGGCGACTCTTGACCCTTTATTCCTGGGAAAAGTTGATCACAAATAAATTATGTGATCCCTGTTGGATTGGAACGTTGCACTCCAGTATTTACCACAAATATAACTTGGGCAAACAGGCAGGCCAAGCACAGCACATAAAGATTGAAAAGTCATGAGAATTTGAATGTGCAATGGAAGGTTAAGGTACCATACTACTCTTCTCCTCAGCAAAAAAACAGATTGCATCATCACTTGCCCCACTGGCTATAACATCCTTGCTGCCATGCACAGAGGAATAGGGAAATGTCAAAGAATAGTACAAGAGACTGTTCTATTTAATTTAGCATGCCAATTCATATTGACTGATATAAAGAAATTGGTAGATTGTGATAATAACAAGATGATAGTAAACAATGTGTTAGCTGATTCAAAAACCAACCATCAGCGCCAACAGAATTTGGGAGTTAATAATTTTGCCTTTCAAATGGATGTTCAGCATATAGGAATTAAATTCAGACGCATCAAGGATATCTTGGTATCGGAGTTCAACTCACCTTGACCAATGGGCTGAAAAAATGGTTCGGCCATGATATCCTGTGATGTCGCCTGAAATAAAATAACCATCATGTTTAGGAGGCAAGGTGTGGAAAGGCAATATAATTTTGGTACCTAGCTTCACTGCAGTGATGTAATATAATATCAATATAGATAGAGCTAGGACAGTTACAATGAAGTCAACTCATAGTTATAAGTGAGGCATGTTAGGGAAGTATGTCTCAGCTAGTCAGCTTTTACCAATAATAGATACTAGTTTTTTTTTGGGGCGAGAAATACTTTCACAGAGGTTCTTTCATTAATTTCTCTCCTTTGCTAGCAGGTAGGCCTAACTCTATATGGTCCTGTCACCGTTCTGTTTACTCATGCATGATGCAAAATAATCCACCAATCCACCAGCCGCCGTCCCCAAATCCACCAAGATCTCGTCCCCAAATAGCAGCCATTCAACAAAGCATAACAAAATCAAAAAACCAGCGCAGATTAGGCCCAAAGCCATGGAAAAGTCAACAAAAATCGAGGGAGGGGAAGAGGGATCTTACCGGCGACGGCAGAGAAACGCACGAACCTCCATCAGATGGGAGCCGGACCTCGATGGCAACGCAGGGGCAAGGGTTGGGACGCATGGGCGGATGGATGGAGATGAACTGAGGAGATCGACGGTCGAGCGAAAAATGTTGACGTGGCTGCGCCCAGGGGTTGCGAACCGCACGCCTTATAGGGAAAGTTAATATTAGCCACCATATGTATGGGCACTGGGCAGGGCTAAATTGCACTCCAGTACAAAGCAGAGCAAAAGTTTACTCAATGTAAGTATTAATATTAGATCTTACCCTAATAGTAACAAAAGATGAGTACCTTCAAACTAGACTAGTGCTACGAAATATGAATGTAAACTAGGGGAATACCAAACAACCACTGCTCTGTGAAGAACAGGCACATCCTTGTATATTGGTTTACATTTCTCACGGGACTAGACTAGTGGAGAATACAAAAATGTTGATGCATACCAGAATAACAGTTAATTAAAAAGGCATAAATACAGTAATATATTTTATTCATTACTGGCATAGACTATTTTTTGGGGAGATGGGATTAAATTGTTCTACCATACGGGTTATCTTCTTCAGCAGCCAACGCTTTTAGGCATAGCTGTGTTATTTCAGTGTTACCAAACTTTATAGGAAAATATATTTCAATAAATTGAAGGATGCTACTCAAGCAGAGAACATATGTATTAAAAGAAAATTTCTTACTCAAGCAGAGAACATATGTATTTGGTTGAGACAAATCAGCACTTGTGTCCCTGGAGCACGGCGACGCACTCGTAATCATTCCCTGGTTGCACCTCCCATATCCACACCGTCTTGTCCCGGCTGCACGTCGCGGGCAGTGACCCTGACGGGCTCCACGACACGCTCTTCACCTCATTCTCATGCCCCTACACACCCACAGCAAAAGTCAACACCCACAACCATCCGAGTCCCTACGACAACAAACAGTGATAACACCGATCCCAATCTCTAATTTCAGTAACTCACCTCCAACGTGGCGACACACTCAAAGTCGCCGCCGGAGTACTCCCATATCGCCGTCGTGGAATCGAAGCTCGCGGTCGCTAGCAGCTTCCCATTGGGGGACCAAGCGCACGACCTCACCGTGCGGTTGTGCGTGTCTTCGAGCACATCCTAATCAGACCAAACCTCGCAATTAATGCTAATCGCGACAATCTGCAGTTCCAAACCAAATAATGCTTCCGCCAGGAGCATGGCGTTACCGAGCAGTGCCAGGCGCCGTCGAGCGCGCTTCCAGATCCGGACGGCCTTGTCGCCGCCGCAGGAGGCGAGGACGGGGCCGGAGCCGGCGCCCGGGGAGGGGTTCCAGGCGAGGGCCCACACGCGGTCGGCGCGGCCCATCAGGCGGTGGGTCTCGCGGAGCTCCGTCGCGCCGCCACCGTCCATGGTCGAGTCGCCGGCGATCGGTGGTGCCTTAGGGTATTGGGTGTGAGAGTAAGGAGTACGGTCACTCACGGGTGCATGGTGGAGGGGCAGGGCAAAGAGGAGACGCGCAGAAGTTGGGGGCGGCGACCAGCGAGGACGGACGGTGGAGTTCCGGGGAGGTGAGGCCGTGACTCCTCGCGTAGGCCGATGGGCGAGGAGAAGGAGGGGGCAATGTCCCTGTGCTCGCGCGAATGAGGCTGCCCAATAACCTTGGCCGGATAGCGAGCGGAGAGAGAATCGCTAAATTTGGGGATTCTCTCTCTGCTCGCAAATTTTGGGGAGAAGGCTGGCGACGCTGTTGGAGGAGGAAGATTGGGGTCACTCGCCAAAAAATACAGATAGAGAACTGGATAGGGTTTCTTTTGGAGATGCTCTAAAGGGCAGTAGGATTTGGATCCGAGATCTAATCCAAATAACGGTAAAAAATTGACTCATTTTTAATTGGGCCGGAAGCCACTTGCCCACTTTCAATGGAATCTGGCGGCCCACTAGCCACTGGCCCAAACGGCTTCACAAAACCTCCTCAGCAGGTGGCCAGCCCACCCAACCCGAGCTCGGCGCCGTCCCCGTCCCCGCTCAGCGCCGCCCCTGTCCCCGCCCGCCCGTGCCCCCGCCCGGCGCCGTCCGCTCAGCGCCGTCCCGGCATCCCCGCCCCCGCCCGTCCGCTCTGTGCCGTCCCCCAGTGACCCAGTCCCCGTCCCGCCCGGCGCGGCGGCGCCCGTCCCGGCCGTCCGCTCGGCGCTTCGGCGCCGTCCCCAGGACACCAGTCCCCGCCGCCACCCCGCCCCCGCCCCCACCCGGCGCCCGTCTGCTCGGCGCCGTCCCCACATCTACTGTTCAAAATATGTGTTTTAGGGGCAAAATTTCACATTGGTTAGTTCAACTTCAACCTCAGTGCTCCATTCTCCCTATCTAACCCACAGTAACAGTTTCTTGAAATTTGCGGCATATTGTCCCCCAAGTGCTTGACAAACCCAAATTTATGTATGATAGTGTATGAGTCAGGAGAAATCTTTGAAGAATGTTTGCCGTTAAGAACTCTAAGTGTTACTCGAGATGTCTAAATCTACAAGTTTTCATTACCCAAGGAAGATGAACTATATCCTAACATTTTCTGTGTTATATACTGATCTTCTGTTGTTCTTTGTTTCCTTGTTTTGAACACGGGTATAAAGATGCACTTACGGAGGCCCAAGCTTTAAAAGTGAACTACAGTTCTGAATCCAAGAAGCACAAGGCTCTTGTGTCGCATATCGCAGATCTCAAGAGAGGTTGATTGATATTTCAGCCTTAAGCTTATCTTCAGTTCATTGCTATCTAAATTGTGTAATAGCTTATGATTTACTTTGCTTGTTGAGTTTGAATGAAGAACTGAGTTAAATTGTTTGTGTTGCGTAGATAATGAGTGATTAAGAAGGCTGTACACTGAAACTTTGTTCAAATTCACAAACCAGGTTGGTTGCTAATTATAAGGAGGGTGGTGCAAATTTGATACTAAGATGATGACACAACTGAATTGATTTTCATCTGCCAATGTTAACTACTTGATATAGATGGAATCAGTTAAGTTGATGATATCAGCTTGAGTTTTATTCTGTCCATTTCACCTGTGAGCTTTAGTTGATGTAATGGAAGGACTGGTTCTTGTGTTTTGACATTTTGGCAAAATGAAACATAAGGCCCTTAAGGAATGGAACTTCTACTGTTCAAAATATGCCGAGTGTGCTCAAGGAAGAACTTTCTCCGTGGTATGGCAATGCCGCAAACAAGCAAAAGAGCTGATCATTGTTTTTCTCGGTTTAATTGAATTATAAAAGGTCCAACAGTCCTAGTTAAGAATTCGAATGCTAGATTGCTCTACTTTGTTTAGCTTAGTGTACACTCCTCATTTTTTTAACCAATAGTTTATCGGCAGGATTTTAGTTACTCCTATGTTTGTCACATTGTGATTGTATTCCGAATTGGGTTTAATTGATTGGACTCAATTTGGTTTGAATGCATTGAAGATTACAAGATTTTACAGCGTTTTCAAAATATGATGTTACATTCTTGTTTTGCAATTTGCATCAATAATTAACTTTGTAATTTTGTGTTCCTAATTTTCGTATACAATTTCATTTTTGTAGGTTTAGGTTTTTGTACTATTGTTGATGATGATATGATTTGACTCAGATGCACCAAACCTTCATCGGTTAGGTATTAATTTTTGTACTGCTCCACTACGTTATGTTGTTTTTGACATGTTTTATCTATTTTGTTGTATCGTTAAGCATGAAGTTCAAATTTATTTTAAATTGTGCAGTTGTGTAGTGTTTTTGTTGTACCTCGGTGTGGGTAGTATTTGGCGTTAGTTATTGCCGTTTAGTTTTCGGCCCGAGGCTCGGCAGAATCCTAGCTCCGCCACTGCTGAGGAGGGCGCATAGAGGTGGTGGTGGTCGAGAACATAATCGGCCGGCGGTGACTGTGATGCAGTAGCCGCAGCTGGTGAGGAGGCCAAGGATGGGGCGCAATGCGAGCGGTGTGCAAGAGCGTGTAGCAGAGGCTGATGGCTGTTCATCGTGTATCCACCTGGGCGACCATGGCGAACTAGCATAGGTGCAGAGAGCAGCAAAAGTCGCTGTTGAACTAGGTGCATTTTGAAAGTTGCGTAATTCCTAATGGGGTTTTTTTGGTTGAAATCCGATGTAATTTGTTTGAAATTGTGTTGAAACTTACTTGAAACATGAATTTGTTTTTGAAATTTGTTAGAATTTTGAACTTTTGATGAAGCTTTGCTGAAGTCATGTGAAACCATTCTGAAACTTGTTGGAACTTTTTATGAAATCTCTTTGAAACGTGTTGAAACACAGTTGAAAATATTTATGAAATTTGCATGAAACTTTTCACGAAATACGCTAAAACCTACTTGAAACATCAAACTCGAAAATATAAAGTCTTTTGTGAAACTTTTCATGAAACACGGTTAACTCTGCTTTGAAACTTAGAACTCGAACCCGAAATCTTCCTGAAAATTTTATGCAACTGGACTCATGAAACTAGTGTGGGTTAGGATCTTCTTTTTAGCTTTGATACTTAATACTCAAGAAAAATGTAGGTTTCTAAAATAAAAAGAAAAATGTGGATTGACTACATAATATGATACAACTATACTTTAGTGTACATACATTCTTATAATTTTGGAAGCCGTGTTAATGCATAAAACTATTTGTATTATTTTTTTAAGAGTACAAAGTAGATGCACACACTCAATCATACATTACATACACCACCTAGGCACGCACATGCGTACACATCCTCTACACACGCTCAGAATTTATCGGAGACATCAAATGACTCACAAAGTGCGAGCACATGCTTTCTCACTGAACACACACATATATTCTTAGAATTAGTAGACATAGGTGTAAGTCTAGGACTTAAATTTTGATAGACTGAAAGCCTAGACATCTGGTCATCCTGCCAACTAAAAAAAAACTATTAGCATTCGGTGTTGAGTGGAGCGTATTTCCCCCCTATCCACCTACGGAAAGACTTTCCTGCTAAAAAGACCCTTTAGAAAGACATGTGGGCCCAAGGTGTGGATTGAAAATAAATTGACTTTTTTTCTTCACTGTTATTGGGCTAAGTCAGGATGTAGCCTTCATGGCTTCATCATAAATAAATCCAACAAATTCATGGGCTTTTTCTTCTTTTTCCTCCATTTCCTACGAGCAGCATGCAGCCGCGCGGTGTGCCGCCTCCACCGCTCCCACCTCCCCGACTGCGAACATGCGCACCCCTACACCTCTTATCCTCCTCTTCCACTGGCGGTTCACGCTAGTGCTATCAAATCGAGGCCTCCCTCTCCGCCGAACGCGCCTGCCGTCGGGCCTCCTCCCACCGAGGGAGAGAAGCGAAGGGATTCTTCTCTCGTAGGGGCCGTCGTCGTCGTTGTCGTCCTCCACCTCCCCTCTGTACTACTGGACTGGCGTGGAGTGGAGATCCATACCATCCGGGCTTTGCTTGGATTGATTCCTTCTTTCGTCGGTAAGGAAGCCCTAGCTTGATTGGATTGTTCTCGTTTTGTCCCGGGGATCGTTTATTTGCTGCGAGCAATCGATTCTGTAATCCAAATCTTTCTTTCTCTCCCATCCAATCCATGCTGTTTGTTGCGGATTTGTTAGGCTGTGTAGTGGAGTACTGGATTACTACTGTTAACAGTTTATTTTCCTAAATTGTTTGTTGGGGGGTTCATCTGGACCCCCATGCCCCATGTTAGGTCCGCCCCAGGGGATGGAGAATTGTCGTTCTGTTTATCTGTATATGCAAATCTTTGTGCTGAAAGTGCGATGTGCAAGGGTTTGTGGTGAGCACTGGAAGATTAATTACATATTACATTGTGATTTTCGTCAGTCCATTGGTCACAAAGAGGTATCTCATTGCTGTTGAGGGTATCAGTGCAAGACTGATATGCTTCAAGTAAGAGCAAGCAAAAATTGGTTGTAATGACTCTGAAGTCCAAATACAATATTATTGCAGCATATTATATAGGATAGCATCGTCCTTGCTTTTATTATCCGAATGCTGTCACCCCTTCTCTAAAGATGTTAACTTTGTTAATGCTGATTCTGTGTCATGCATGTCTAATTTGCCATTTCGTGGTTTGCAGTTCTTGTCAAAGCTCATTTGAGCGATGGCTTGTTTTGGGTCGAAGGCTATTGGGCGGAAGGAAAAGAAGCAGAACAATTTGCTAGATGGGGAATTTGATGATAGCTCGCCTAAGAAGAGAGGAAGGAAGGATAAGGGCCAGAAGCCCCGAAAAGGGGGTTCTAGTTCAAGTAATAGGCCTCCAGGAGACAAAGCTAAACATGGAAAGAAGAAGAGCGATGATGGGAAGAAAGGTAGAGGGCACAGAAAGGACCGCCATTCAGATAGCTCCATGAAGATGAGTTCCGGGAGTATGAAGAATGAGAATGCATTAGTACCCTCCAAAGCATCAAAACCAGTAACAAATGTTCTTAGGTACAAACTCTCAGTGCTCTCCAAATTTACCACTCCTATTAAAATGTAGAGACGAGATAACTTAGTTATATGCATGAGGATGCTAAGCTCTGATAGGTCTGATTCTCATGTCAACATTATTCAGGAAAAAGGTTGACCCTGAAACCGCAAAGTACTTTTTGGAGATTTCAAACCTCTTTGACAATAAGGACATTGATTTGGAGGAGCGTTCAACTATATGCGCTAATGCCTTGGAAGAAACTAGAGGGAAAGAGCTTGAACTTGTTACCGATGGCGTAATAAGCCACACCTTGCAGGTTCTTGTAGAAGGTTGTGAGTTGGTGCAGTTATGCGTGTTCCTCCGCAACTGTGTCAGGTCTTTTCCTGTTATTGCCATGGATAAATTTGGATCGCATGTGGCTGAAGCAGCTCTCAAGTCACTGGCTACACATCTTGAAGATGAGACCTCCAGGGCCACTATAGAAGAGATATTGCATAAGATATGCAAGGTTATCTTTTTCTTCAATAGTTGTTGTTGTCTCCCTTGTAATGCAATGGAACTCACATTTGAATTGTTGCTGCAGGTTATTGCTGCAGATGCTGCTAATGTGATGTGCAGCTGCTATGGGTCCCATGTTCTACGGACGCTTCTCTGTCTTTGTAAGGGAGTCCCGTTAGAGTCATTGCAAAACTTTCACACTACAAAGAGATCTGCTGTTCTGGCTGAGCGGCTGAGCTGTGGTTTAAATAGATCAGGTGGACAGGATCAAACAAACTTTGACCATGGTTTCTCAGACATTTTTAAATCTTTTGTCAGGCAAATGCTACAAAATGCAAAAGATGACATTCCAACTTTACGAATTGACAAGAACAGTAGCCTTGTTTTACAGGTTAGTGTCTCTTGTACTGTTCTACACCACACAATATAATGCATAATATCATTTTGGATTTGGCCTAATAACCCTCTTAATGCATCCTTCTTCAGACTCTACTGAAATTATCAGCTGGTGATGATCATGAATTGCATCACATGATATCAATTCTTCTGGGTTATGATGAGGATGACGCTGCACAGAAGAAAGATTATAGTGAACAAAAGAATGAAATTGTTGCTTTACTTGAAGATACTGCTTATAGCCATCTCTTGGAGGTATTCTATTTACTATCTCCGTTCTTTTTTACTTAACGTTTTGAACATCAACACGGTCTCCAATACACACCTTTTACCCACCCATGGATATCTTCCAGTTATTACCCTTCTCTTTGCAATTTGGTATGCGGAAGAATATTCACTGGATGGAAATGGCTTGCAGGTCATTGTGGAGGTTGCCCCTGAGGAATTGCGCGATGATATGCTTACAGGTACTCTCAAGGGTGCATTATTTGCAATCTCATCTCACCACTGTGGCAACTATGTGGTGCAAGCTTTAATATCATCAGCCAAAACTGCAGATCAGGTATACCATATACAACATTCACGAATTTCTTCGGAATATTGTTAGTTGTGTAACCAATAAGCTAATTGAATGTTCTTTCAGCAAATTGATCTGTTTTGCTGAAATAAATGCTTACTCCACAGTTCACGGCTTCACGCTGCATTGAGTTATTTAACATTCTGTAAAACATTGCTGCGCACCGAGAATCTGGACTTTTAGCATATTTCGTTCCTTTCTTGTGCTAGAATGGTTATGGAGGTCTTGATGTTGAACATGCAACGTGCGTCCTTTCTCAATAGATAGTTCTAGAATTCATTAAATGATCATGGATAATCTCATGTCTGATCAACTATCTCTTTTGTTGTAGACAGCGCTACCATTTTTGAGTCATGACTTTTATACTACTTCTCTTGGAGGCGATAATTACTTGTGTGTGTCTGTGCACGCGCATGTCTCAAAATCTACAATTTTCCTTCTACATATATGTGACAGCTGGTTTAAAGCTTATGTTCAATTTGTTTCCATTTTTAATATTTGTCATCCATATATCTGTCAACTACAATTTTGTTCTTCATTAACATTTGATGAATTGATAATGCTTAATCAATAGAGTTCTTTTGTTTCTTGGCAGATGAAGCAAATCTGGGAGGAACTTGGTCCTAAAATTAAGGAGTTGCTTGAGCTAGGTAAAACAGGAGTGGTAGCTTCCATTTTAGCGGCATGTCAACGACTTGAAACAAATCGACTTGAGGTATTCTATCAACTTCAAATCTCTGCATATTTGAGAACTAATCTTTAACTTCATTAGATGTGATTCCTCTGCTTTGAACTGCAGAGCTCTCAAGCTCTTTCTGCAGCAATAAGTTCAGATTCTGAATCTCCTGACAGCATTTTTGCACATATACTTTTTCTTGAGAATTTCCTCCGGGAGAAATCTTCTTGGAAATGGCCACTTGGTGCAAAGATGAGTGTCCTTGGTTGCCTAATGCTGCAATCAATTTTTCAATACCCACATGTATGTTAAAGTTTTCATACTCTCTTGATTCCCTTTTGCATGACTTCACTGTTCTAGGTTTACAACATATATCCAGTTTAGCAGTCTTATGCTGATGAGCATTTTGTCAACGTTCTCTGCTGTATTGTAAATTGTTGCTTGGTCTACAACTGGTTCGTTTTGCTATGTGTGTTTTTGCTAGCTTTTGGATATATTGTTGTGTGATCTTCACTTTGCAACTGTGTTCACTTTGTCCTCTTACACTGTTACATAAGTTATTGATTTTATTTCTCGAACAACAATATGACAATACCTTGTACCTTACTAGTTATATTTATGGAACAATAAAAATAGCAACACCTAGTGCTTTGCTCTGATATCTGACATCTTCACTACATTGCTACTCTAGTACTGTTATTTCCTAAACAAGTGTATGCCAACACCTAGAAGGCTAAAACCTTACTCCTTACTTCCATTTTTTGGACAGCAATACATTCGACCATATGTTGCAAGCTTGCTGGCTATGGATAATGATCATATCCTCCAAGTTGCGAAAGATTCCGGAGGCAGCCGTGTTCTTGAGGCTTTTCTGTGTTCAAGTGCAACAGCAAAGCGAAAGTTCAAAGTTTTTGCAAAGTAAGCCTCTCTTGAACAGCGCAACTCTTTGGAGATCATTTGTACCATTTCCAAACTATGTTCTGACATACTCAATCGACTTCACATATGTTTTTTGTGGCGACCTGCACAATTAGCCCAGGGTAACGACAATAACCATTGCTATTGCACTGAGATAATCACATGAATCTCGGCATACTAACTAATCAAAACATCGAGAGCACATGATATTTTATCAATTAGTACACCGTGTTCAGAGTGCTGCAACAAAACAATAATTGAATGTAAATATATTACAAACTAAGTCACGCAGGGCATATGTCCAGTACCATAATTACACATGAGATCCAAATACAACAAAAATATAATACAGAGATACTAATTACACCAAAAGACTGACAAAGCCGATGCACGGCTACTCGTCCTTCTATCCCTTTTGGTAGAACTCAGCCGCCTCGTCAAACCAACCAGTCGCTTGAGCACCGGAGTCAAACTCTAGAAAATGGAGGTTTAACAAGAGTGAGTACAAAGGTACTTAGCAAGCATTATTAGCAAAATGCAATAGATGAAATTCTCTCAATCCGACCAAGTCCATCTGATGATTACCTTCCCTCAAAATACAGTTTTACAGAAAGTAGGTTTTCTTTAAGGGTTGTTAATTTTAGTTTCGAAAACAGCTACTAGCTTCCGTATAAGAGACAGACTTAGCTTCCGTAGCCTCCAATCCAGGAGACAGGTATGAATTTGTGATTTTTGACTCTGCACAGGATTGTACCACTTTATCCATAGTGACCATCCCGTGAGGCCCTAGAATGTTTATCACTAGTCCAGTATTTGATTTCTAACTCTGGTAGCCAACATGTAATGGTGTCCTTAATGGTTTCCCACTACCCTTAGCGTACCAGTTGTACCATGTTATCGCAGCAGCACTGATACTCCCCTAGGCTTTAAATATAGCACCTGATCGCAGCTGATTTTGTGTCCATCATTGGGACTCCTGGCATACCCAGCTTCATACTCCTAGTTAACTATCTAACCACCAATGTGGAGACCATAATACCTTTCCAGGACAACCTTTCTTGACTGATTTCACACACTATGGTTGGTACTGTAATACGGCTCATTACCCGAGTGTTAGTTATTCATCCTTATATCATAACATATGTAGAAGACTCCGCCGGCTATTCCCATCTCATCGGCGCCCTCTACCCACCACGTACGCCAGCTAGTCCATTCACTAGATGAACCAATCCAATACCAAATCCAAATATCCATCCATCAATCCATTTCTCAATCCATACTATCCATCCGCATCCGATTTAAAGTTTTATTTGCAATATAAATTTTTCCCAGGGAGTGATGTAATTAATGAAAACATTGGAAAACCTTTAATAAAACATGATCAAAGGAACTTGCTTGAATTCTGGTAAATATAATCATCCTCACTCGAAAGCTGGAGATGGTCATCTGATTGATTCAGTTCTTGTCCTGAAAATTATGAGGTATTAATTTTATGGCCATTACTTTTGAACACGAATAATGGTGTCCAACCATTTCTAATAGTAGCAATATTAATTTAAGAAGGCTTAATTCTTATCTTGAGCTGTTCATTTAACTAATCCCTGTTATTTAGGCTCTGTTTGACAGAGCTTTAGATCTGGTTGAGCTAGGTATTCCTAGCTCCACCAGATCCGTGGAGCTGGGGTTGTGGGTATATTAAGAGTGTTTAGGTGGGTCATCTTGTTTACACTTTAGAATAAAAATATAAACTTAATTCACTTTATTTTAGCCTACAAGTTTCAGATTTGAGCTGGAGCTAGGATCTGAAGCTCTGCCAAACAGGACCCTAATACCCCTTTTTATTTTTAAACGAACAACTGACTAATTAACTATACTAACCACAGATGTTGACAATTAACTCATTTCCAATTTTTTTCCTTTTGTCCTTTTTCTCTTTTCTTTTCTCTTTTTCTCCTCTTTTTTCTTCTCTCCTTTGTTTTCTTTTCTTCTCTCTCCTTAGTCCTTACCCCTTCCTCTCTTTTTCCTTCTCCGCCTAGCCGAATCACTCATCCTCCCCTCTTCTCTCTCGGGCAATTCCCTCTCTCTCTCTACCTTTTTGAGCTCCTGCGGCTTGGTTCGGTGTTGAGGAAGATGGAGTTGGTGAGGCTGCTGGGGTTGGGGTGGAGGTGGCCGTGGTCGTGGTCCGGCTCCTCCGGTTTTCCCTCTCCTCCTAGCCTTCTCCTCCTCGGCTTGACTGGCTCCGGTTGGAGCTATGTGCTCTTGCTCTCCCTCTGGTTCTCTCACGGTTTCTGGAGAAATGGCTGTGACTGAGCTGTCCTTGGGTTGGCTTGGGATGGCTCTCGGCTTTTAACACCAAGGGCAGTGATCTTATCCTTTTCACTGTGCCACATTTACCTTCTTACCCCTGGGTCAATTACTGTCTCCTCAAAGGCACAAGGGCTTAACGCTAGTTCCCTAATTTAATTACTTAACATGCTACTCATTAGTTGCTTAATGACTCTATTTGCTTAATTGAAATTTTAGGGTCCTTACATTTTTCTTTCTCAATTTTTATATATGCAAAAGATGTGCTTATTGCTGTTGTAAGAAAAAGCTGATACTGGGAGGGAACTTCATAAAACATTTTTACATGGTAATTTTCTGTAATGACTAATGAAGCTGTGCTTGCGGGAAGCAATGAAAGAACTACCTTATTTGTTTTATGCAATTACTGTGTTGGCAACAAATAATTGTTTGAGGCTGAGTCCCGGTAATGTAGACTCAGCCAAATAATTGTTTAAGGCTGAGTCCCGGTAATGTAGAGTTGTAGACTCAGCCTGCTCCCTGCTTCCCGCCCCTCGGAAACCCATCCACACCAAAAAAAAAGGGTAAATATAAATTTGTTTTTTAGGTGTGGTGCCATTCACCCTCCCCAAAGGTATGGTATGGTGTACTTACACTACTATTATTATATGAATACACAATAATTTGTTGCACCATATGTTTACTCATCTGTGATGCATTTTGTGATATTCCAGTATTGTCCAGCACAAAAATAGCTTGTAATGTTAATTCTCATGGCTTATCCTTTGGTCATTTGTTTAAGCTGAAGCTCCATTCTCCTTAAAAAAAAATTGAAGTACACAGTGAATTATCCTGCTGCTTCAATTGTTTATTTTACTGCTGCCAACTGCACTTTTGGCATAGTACTGTAAGGTGAAATCTACAGTCTGCCTGATGTGATGTTTCGAAGAGTTTGCATCTTTTTGACCATTATATGTTATCTGACAGATTGCAAGGCCATTACGGGGAGATTGCTATGAATCCTTCTGGTTCATTCTTGGTAGAGAAGTGCTTTACAGCCAGTAATTTTTCCCATAAAGAGGCCATAGTTTCAGAGCTGTTGGCTATGCAAACTGAACTGTCTAAGACAAAGCATGCCATCCACTTGTTAAAGAAGCTGGATATCGACAGGTTAGTGATTTTTTTCATTTCCCTCATGCATATGGTTCTGAACCCATAAATTTTTTAAATCGTGCTAATAAACTTATTATTTATTCGGTTCTAGATTTGCAAGAAGACCTGACCAATGGAGAGCCAGGCAAACTTCAAAAGAAACAACCCAGAGAGAATTTCAAGTGGAATTTGGCTTGAACTGTAAACCTATTCGGCAGAACATTGAAGAACTGCTCTCTCCTCAAAGTCCCAAAAAGAAGCGTAAACAGAAAGAGAATACTGACATAATTACTGAGGATGCCGGCGTCAACAAGCCGTATTTATCCCAGAAAAACAAGAGGAAAAAATCTGCTAAGGTAACATTTGAGGAAGAATCGAGCAGCAAGAAACTCTTGAGTGATGCCGCCGGCATGGCATTCTTGAAGAACTCCGGCAAGAGGAAATCGCCAGGCTTCCTCTCAGACAAACCAAGTTTCAAGAAACAAAAATATCACGGGCCTAATTCTGATAAATCAGATGGCAAGAAGTTTGTTCGGGATAGTGCTAGCACACCATTGGTCAGGAATACTGGGAAACAGAAACAGTCCATCACCCAGCTTGCTGATCTGGCTGGCAAGGAGAAACTGAGTGCAGGAGAAGTCCGCATACTATTGAAGCCCGATATGTCAGGCAAGAGCTAACCAATTTCTGGCCATGTGAGTGGTTGCAGAAAGCATGACCATATGATCTTTTTTTTCCTTCTCCTGCAAACGTGGTCTGATGCAGCAATTTTGCTTATTATTTTTCTTCATCTGTTGCAGGCCATGGGCTTTATGATAGTTTTGGTTCAGTAGAATGAGTTTCTGAAAATTCATCTAAATATCAAATTATCTTCATATTTGTGTTGAATCTGGATTGTCCACGAATCCGTGTAAACAACTCTTGTAAAATCCATACCGACCTATATTTCATGAGTTTTTGAAAATTCATATGTTCAGCCAGACCAGGGTTCACAAAACCGCTTGAAATTTGCGGTTTTCGACCGTATCGAGCCGGTTCGAAACTCTAAACCACTCGATAAACCGGTTCAATTAAAAAAATAATTCAAATAATTCAAAAAAATTGAAAAAATTTATGCGATGTAAACCGATCGAAAACCGGTGAAAACCGAGCGATTTTTCGAAAAAACCGACGAAAATTGCTCAAAAAACCGATCACCCAAAACGTTCAACTCACCGACCGGTTTTCGAGAAAACCGAATGGTTTTCGTTTTTTTAAATTTGTTTTGAATGTTTTTTATTCAAATGCTCGGTTTTGAAACTCTTCGGTTTCTAACGATTTTTCAGCGATTTTTGGCTCGATATTTTTGAATTTTCAATTTCGGTGTTTCATTGATTTTTTCGGTTTCGATTTGGTTAACCCTGAGCCAGACTTCGTCCCTTGTATTTGAGCCATCGCAGAATATACAAACAAACATGTTTCACTGTCAGTCCACGACAAGTTCCTGTGAGCTGCACTTGTACCAATGTAGCTATGAACTGATGAAGAGAACATCTTGCAATACTTTTGTGTAGACCTAGGATGCCTTGGTCCCAGGTGTCAAAGTGACAAGGATGGTAGGCCATGTCACAACTCACAAGTACAATGTACATACAAGACGCCATGGAGACAATACTTTTGGAGTGGTTAGAACTAAGAACAAGCCATGCACATCCATCCATTCGGTGCCTATGCCCTGAAATCTGCAGAGTCCCACATGCCCCCCTACACGTGTTTGTCGCAACTCAGACGCACGCCATGCCAAATTTTCAGTTTGTCTCAAAAGATTCAGTCCAAGGGGCGCGCACACACACACTCACCACGAACTAGCCCTTGGTCCTCCTGCCCTACATGGTACTGTCCAAGACAGCTTCTGTCTCATATTCCTGAGAGTTACAGATAAGACATTTCTTTCTCTCTTTTCGCATCACATGCCACAATCTTGAGTAGGAGGAGGCAACTACCAAAATACAAGTGCAAGGGCATCTTTGTAGCATCCTCATTCAACGGCCCGGCTGAGGCATCGCTGCTGAGTTGGTAGCCCTTGGTGATTCATTGTATCTTGCATGATCTGCTCTGAGTCTTGGTTGCAATGCAAGTGGTCTTGAGCTTTTTGATGCCTTGCATGGTCCTTGAGACCATGACCTGGCTTTTCTTCTGACCACCAGTGCAGCTCTGTTGGTGATTTTTGGCCGGCGAAGATGAAGAAGAGGAGCTGTGACGGGAGGGCCTCTCGCGATCCTCATTATGGTCTTCCCATGGTTATCACTCGCTCCCTTCCTTTGGATTGCAAGAACTCTGTAAATTCAAATTGCATTCTTTTTTCTGTAATAAACGATTGGCTGCGTGCAGAGGTCGGAAAGTTATAATATTATTCCATTATCTAAAAAAAAAGATTGCAAGAACTCTGCAAATTCAAATTGCATTCTTTTTCCTGTAATAAACGACTGGCTGCGTGCATCTCACGGTGCAGAGGTCGGAAGGTTATAATATTATTCCATTATCTAAAAAAAAAGATTGCAAGAACTCTGCAAATTCAAATTGCATTCTTTTTCCTGTTCTTGCCCTCCTTAACTTCGTGTCAAATCTACATGGTGCCTATCTTTTTCGAACGCCATCTCAAATCTTCGTAACTTTGATCCATTCTACCTAACTTCAGGCCACGGAAGAAGCGACGAAACATCACCAGGGCAACAGTGCAGGTCCGCAAGCTGCAAGGAAGAAGTCCTGGAAGAGATACTTGACGTTCCTGTCAAAGTTTCAGAATAAGATGAAGCACAGGAAACCTGGCATCAGGGAAACAAACGGCTTCGAACAGAAGAACACAAAGCGAGGCCTGCTCCTGTCCAGTCCAACAACAATCCTCGAAGAATGCAGCGATGTGGTTCACGTAATCTGGCGCACCACAGCAGACTGCTTCGCCGCGGCGGCGACGGCGACGGCGGCAGGAGCTGATGAGGATGATCTGCCTTACGTGCAGCTTGACCAGGTGACCTACGGGGTGAAGAGAGAGGCCTTTGGTCCGGTTTACCTGGTCACGTAGTGGCCGGCCATTTTCAGTTTGAAGCACTTCCGGTTCCAGGTGTGCACCTGCAGATTGGTGTTGGTTTGCTGCTATTCTGGCAATGTTGTTGTCAGTTTTCTGCATTGCTTGACAACCACCAGGTCTTCGGAAACGTTGCTAACCTCGTGTGCAACAATGCGATCTTCGGAGTGAAATTAAAAGGCATTTCTCAATGCTTCAGGGTTGTTTTCACTTATGTTTCTTGAGAGAGAGAGAGAGAGAGAGAGAGAGAGAGAGAAGCAAGATCTTGTACCTGGTACTGGTGTGGTCATGAATTTGATTGGGGATAACACTGAAAATTATACGCAGTCATGATCGATTGCAAGCTATCTTGAATCTCGATTGTCAAAATGTTAATACCAATGTCTACTCCTTCCTTACTGCACGCTTAGGAAGCAGAAATTCCACAAAAAAATTTTACACGAAAACGCGGAATTTCTCTGAATTTCGTATGTAAATCCTTTCGTAGCATGAATGTTGGGCAGCCTGCTCTGCTCTTTCTCCTCCAGAGAGAGAGGAATGTCAAGCCAGGCTCTGACTGAAGAAGGCCCGTTTGCTCCTGACGGCCCAACGCAATTGGGTCAATTAGACCAGAAGGACCTATATATATATATATATATATATATATATATATATATATATATATATATATATATATATATATATATATATTTGCAACTACCAGCTGAGCTGGTTGTGTACTCGACGGCTGCACTTTCAAGCCGATGCTGCATCTGAAAATGATGCTTATATGATTGGATTTAAGACACCTTGGCTTCTACCCGATGAGGTGCATGATTGGACGTCATACCCGCCGAGTTATAGATCATGGCCGGACTAGCTTTTGAAGGTCTTCTCGTTCTTCCTCATCCATTGTTTTTTTTATGCGATCTTCATCCATTGCTTGTTCAGTTGGAAGCAGGGTGTTGATTCACCAGTACCAGTCCATCTTCATGGGTTTGAAAATTCGAGGGAATCGCACACTCAAATTCTGCGTTCAAAAAGGCTCTTAATTTTGCCTTCGACTCTGTCCAAAAGTTCCTTCTTAACACCTTCTGAACCCGAGAGCCCGTTCGGAATGTTGGAATTTTACAGAATTTTCTCAGGAAACAGTTTTATCCTCACGGGATTTGAAGGGGGGAAAAAAACATAGCATTCTGTTCGCGCCAAAAACGTGAAGGGGGTTTTAGGCCTCGAACACACAAGACAAACACCGGGTTTGCAGAGCGTGCCAGTCGATTTGACCTGAAATCGACAAGGTAGAATTTGTAATTTGATCGAAGCCGATAAACAAGGATCTATCGGCTTTTCGCTAGTCGGCAAGAACCGATTAGGAGATAACTAGATCAACTGATTCTGATTGATCGGATACAAGGTAAAATCGGCTTCGGGAAGGCGATGCGCAACAAAACGAAGCAAATCAAACCTGGGTGAAATCGGCTAAAATCAACAATCGGCGATGCGCAACTATGTTGATTCCGTCGACTTGCAGAGAGATCTATGAGGCTAAAACAATGTAAAAGAAAAACTTGTAAAAGTAGATGTGTGTGTTGTTGGATTGATTCTTCTCTTCGCTTGGCGCCCTCCCCCTTTTATAACACGCCTGACCGATCCAAGTTGTACATGGATACGGCATATTTATCCGTATCGGCCTTTTATCCGATTTCCTTTCCTTTTAGAAACGGATTCCTTTTAGAGCCGACATCGATTCCTTTCGAGACTTCTACTTTTAGACCGATTCCAATACATACCGAATTTTTGGTGCAAACATATGCCCCCCATTTTTGAAAGGTAACTTGTTATCTTTCAAAAATCCCTTCGTCTTTTCCGTGATCGGCTTGTCGTTTAGGATTCACCTTGGTAACTTCCCCCATTAATGGCGCCGCAATCTTCTCGGTGCGTTTTCAATGCAAAGAATCTGTTCGCCTTTTCACCTTCTCACCAAGGTATAAATATGAGGCTCCCCCTGCAGTCATTTTCACCTGGCGTGCTCGTTAATCCCGAAATCGGCTTTCCTCCGCTTCAACCCTTCTTCTCATAGCATCGGCTGAAATGGACGCATCTCGTGTACTTGTTCGATCCCGGATAGCGATCATCAAGATTTCCTAGGTCCTATAGGAACCATAGAACCCGATCTTGTCATTGGAGATGAAATCCTAGACTCCTTTATCGGCTCCTGGTTACAACATTAACGAGTGGTCCAAAAGTTTTAGGTCTTGGCCGACGGCTCTCAAGGGTGGAGGTCTGGTACATTAGAGTATCGGCCCAAAAGAAAGCAGAGTGGGAAGGTATGGGCATCGCTGAGTGTATCCCCTGTCCTTAGCTGCCGGAGCCCAACGAATCTTTAGTAGGCTGCTGCTGCTATTTTTGGTCGGACTCTTTTAACGCCTTCTTTTTCCCAACCGGTCCCATCGGCCCAACCCTTTTAGATATGGCTGAATTATCTTTGTCTTAGGCACGATGGAGAACAAATATCGGCTTTTAGTGGGAAACCTCGGTACAAATTGACCAGAAAAAAGGAGAAGGTTGGTCCAGATACATCCAAAATAACAACAAAGTAACCGGCCCTGTATCGGATGAAGAACACGTAGCCTTTATCAACTTATGGTTAGACCGATTCCTCTTCTGTGGCGCTTCCCTAGGACCAACCCAGGTCTATCAATTCATGTCAGAGCAACTAGTTATGGGTCGTCGGCTATCTTTAGGGAAATCCTTGCTGGGCGCCGTATACCATATGATGCATATCATCAGGAGTCGGCTTTTTACTGGCAATGGTTCCTATGTCGTCGGTAATGTTGGCGGCCCTCTTTGGTTTATCCAGATTTGGCTTTACTGCATTTTTGGCCGCCTCATTATCCCAGACCCTTCGGAAGAATCGGCTTTCCCAACAGAGGACTTTCCTGAGGGTGCCGTCCCTGTATTCCAACCTAGCCGATCCCCAGGCGAAAAATTTACCATGTGTTCATCCGATGAACAAAAAATCTCTCCTGCCGGCTTCCACAAATACTTGTCCTTTTTCTTGCATCTTAACCAAGCCTCTTTCAACCGTAGAGATTTCTTTTCATACAGTCAATTAGCCGATCTCCCGTGGCCTTCTTTTCTTCGTTTAAACTCTGACAGCTCCCTAATGCCCCAATCCACTCTCGATCTGCTTCCCCTGCTGATTTCTCCTTGCATCCTTCACGTCGGCTTAAGTACTCGAAACAGAACATTTCAGCCGACCTATGAATTCTATCATCCTTCAGTTTATGCACGCCAGCTGGGTTTTGGACAAACCATTCCTTGCTTTCCTTTGCTTAGGATGATTAAACCACGAAACAAAGTAACCAACTCTACTGCGGCGGATCTTATTATTGAGCTAGCCGATGAACTCCATGTGGTAGACTTGCCATTCCTCGTGTTAAACACACGTCGATCGGGCCAATTTACCACATGGTGGGCTTCCATAGTCGAGGCACTTTTGCGGAGGCGTACTATTCCCGAGGTCCTGTCCTCTTTTCTTCCTGGCTTTCGAGAGCCGACGGAGACCGTTGCTGGGTCTAGCTCGAGTTCGAGCGATGCTAACTCGTCTTTAGAGGTATTTTCATTTTGATATTTTATTAGAATAAGATTTTCATCGGCTTAACCATATCTTCTACCCTTTTCAGACTAGCAAAAGATCAACCCCAGCGCAAGCGCATCGGCCGACGATCGCTCAAAGCGGCCAAGGTCATCGACCCTCTTGCCGGTTTATCCTTCCGCACGTTGGGGTCAATAGCCCATCACTGCCTCGATCTTGCCGCCCAGCGCACGGAAATACGCCCAGTTCCATTTTCCACCAAATGAAGTTTCATGCTTGTCTGTCGGCTAAACCCATGTTCGCTTTTTTTTCAGAGAAGAAAAGCCGTAGAGTCGTCATTGCGATCCCCAAAGCCTGCGGCCGTGATGCAAAGAAAGATCTCCAACCGGATCGGGCTCTGCGGTTAGCTTCGACCTTTGTTCTTGACTTAAATTTGTCTTCCTTGATCTTATTGTGAAAATATTTTCAGAAACCCCTCCGCTCAATTGCTAGAAGCCGACGCAGAGAAGACTCGCATCGAGCGTGCTTGTCTTGCCGGTGTGGCCCTGGCTCGCCATCCGCTCGTCACCTCCAAAACCTACTTCCTGGCCTGGCTCGTCGATGGACTTAGCCGACCTTTTAGGCTTTTCCTTGGACGAGCTTGACGACCGGAGATTGTGGCCACCGACGACTACCCTACCGACATCCAACGTATAATAGCGGCCTCTGCTCCGGCGCCGGTGCTTTATTCTTCTATAGGGTATGCGAGGCGACTTAATCGTCTTCGGGCGAGGTGATGCAACGTAAGCGGCTCTCTTGGCTAACACGCAACCACTAAGGGATGCCATGGCGACCATGCAAGCCGATCTCCTTCGCCGCAATGAATGCACCGCTTGAGGTTACGCCACTTGGGCGCCGTCGGCTAGACGTGGAGTCAGCCAAGCAAAGAGTTGAACAGAGGAAGACTCAATAAGCCGATCAAGAGATTTTGGACAAGCTCATAGCGGACGCCAAGTCTCGAAAGAGTGCTTTCGACCAGTCTTGCCGCTGCTAAAATCGGCCAAGAGCAGGGCTCAAGAGCTGGAGTCGACCAAGATCAAACTTGAAGAACAGTTGGCCTTGGTCACAAAAGAACTTGCAGAATGCCAGATTGGTATTACAGAATCTACATCTTCACTGGCCGCCCAGAGGAAGAAGATTGGCGAGGTCTTTGCACAAGTCAAAACCCAATCGGCCAAAATAGTCCCAGTTCCGGGCGATGCAGGGGCTGATCAACATTTAATAGACAGCATTCAAGCTACCATCGGTAGGGCGGCAGCGGCATTATCGGCTTTGGGAGCCCATTTGCCCGGGTCGGGACTACACTAGTCTTTGATTCTTGATCGATTGTGGCCAATCTACGTAATATTGCTTTAAACTTGAGATGACGTCTTTTGAACTTTTGTTTGATCTACCGTGCATCCGATTTTGTAAACTTTTAATCTGTGGATGTTTTAAACTGACTCGGTCGGCTGTATGACCGATTTTATATGCATGTGCTTGTCATTGATCCTGATACCTTCATCTCTGTAGTTAGGACCCGACCCATATGCTTGGGTGATATGCCTTCAGATATTTTCCATTGATCGCTTTAGGTAGGACGAACCCTTCTAAGGATTCCAGTATATATGAATTCCCGTCAACCGGCCGATTGATCTTATAAGGTCCTTCCCACGTTGGAGACCATTTGCCGAATCGATTATCTTTAGACCCAATCGGCAATATGGTTTTCCATACTAAATCGGCTTGATTGAATGATTTTAAAATTACTTTTTTATTGTACGACCTGGCAACCATCTCTTTATTCTTTTTAAGCCGATCTAGCGTGATCAGCCTTAGTTCAGCCAAATCATCTAGATTGTCCAAAGATCGCCTGCTTGTATTCATCGGCTGATACCTTATCTTGCTCGTGTAGCCTTATTGAGCCGATGTTGATTTCAACGGGCAAAACGGCTTCTTGTCCGTATACCAACTGAAAGGGTGACAATTTAGTTGATCCGTGATGAGATAGCCGATAAGCCCATAAAGCCTCCGATAGCGTTGAATGCCATCTCCTTGGCTCTTCCTCAATTTTTCTTTTATCGCCTTTATCAATGTTTTGTTTGATGATTCGGCTGTCCGCTGGCCTGAGCGTAGTAAGGAGGAGTTGAGTAATTTTATCCCAAGACTTTCCGCAAACCCTTTGAACTCGTTGGACATGAACACAGTACCTTGATCCGTAGTGATTGTTTGTGGAATCCCAAACCGATGGACGATGTGTTCATTTACAAAGTCGACCAGTTCTTTACTAGTAACCTTCTTGAGTGGCACAGCCTCAACCCATTTTGAGAAATAATCCGTGGCTGCAAGGATGAATTTATGTCCTCTGATGACGGAAATATCTGGCCGATTATGTCTATACCCCATCCTCTAAATGGCCATGGCTTGATGATCGGATGTAAAGCCGATGCTGGTGCTGACTGTATGTTACCAAACTTTTGACACGTTTGGCATCCTCTATAATATTTGAAGCAGTCTTCTAACATCGTCGGCCAAAAATATCCTGTTCGTCTCAGTATCCATTTCATCTTACGAGCCGATTGATGTGACCCACAAATGCCTTCATGAACTTCACCCATCGCCACTTTGGCTTCCTCGGTTCCCAGACATCTTAATAACAAACCTTCCATAGTCCGAAAGTACAATACGTCTTCTAGTATAACATATTTGAGTGCTTTGCGTCTGACCTTTTGCTCGGTCGGCTTGGTTGGATCTGACAAATAATCCCTTATCTCTGTTCTCCAGTCGACAGGGTGAACACATAGAACCGGCCAAACGTTTAGCTCGATTGGTCCCTGTCGGCTTCCAATCTTGTACCCTGATGCACATTGTGCCAATCGGTTTGCTTTATCATTAGCTTCTCTGGGGATATGTTCTATGGAAAATGTAGTGAACATCTCGATGATCTGGAGGCATTGATGCAAGTACTGGGTTAGTGCATCATCATTGCATCGGTATTCTCCTCGACTTCTTTGTACAATTAACATCGAATCTCCAAAAGCTTCGACGTCTCTCACTCCGATGCTATCTAACATTTGTAGACCCTTAGTAATGCTTCAGATTCGCTTGATTATTTGAACATCGGCTATTTAGCCGATACATGAAGTCATACTCCTGCTTTCTAGGTGAAATTAATATCACACCGATGCCTTCGCCTTCTTGGCAAACAGACCCATCAAAATACAGTTGCCAAGGAGTTACACTAGTTGTTCCTACTAATGTTTCACTCCTGTGATAAAATCGGCCTGACTTGTCCTTTCACAGATTTAGCCGATTCATAGGATAACTCAAACTCTGTTAGGGCGTATGCCCATTTACCAAGCCGACCACGCAGGATGGGCGCCGATAATATGTATTTAACTACATCGGTTTTGCATATTATAACGCATTTGGACGCCTTGACATATAATGTCTTAACTTGGTGCAAGCAAAGTACAATGACAAGCATAATTTTTCTACTAAGGGATACCTGGTTTCTGCATCTAGAAGACGTCGGCTTAAGTAATATATTGCTCGTTCCTTCCTATCGGCTTCTTGTGTTAAAACTGCTCCAATCGAATCACCTTCAGCCGATATATATAGTCTAAAAGGTATACCGTGTTTCGGTGCGGTCAATACTGGTGGACTCATCAGATAACCTTTTATGTCGTCGAAGGCCTTTTGCTGATCGGCTTCCCACTTAAACTCTTGGTTATCTTTAATTTTCAGCAGCGGTGTGAAGGCCCGAATACGTCCTGACAAGTTTGAGATAAAACGTCGCAAGTAATTGATTTTCCCAATCAACACTTGCAACTCCTTTTTACTTGTCGGTGGTTTAGTATCGGCTATGGCTTTCACTTTGGTTGGGTTTACTTCAATCCCTCCTTCATGCACCGTAAACCCAAGAAATTGTCCAGGCGATACTCCGAAAGCACATTTGAGAGGGTTCATTTTTAACCCATGTAACCTTGTGCTTTCGAACATTTTTCTCAGATCGGCTAAATGTTGCCAGTCTTCTTTGGATTTTACCACTACGTCGTCAATGTATACTTCCACAGTATTGCCGATCAAATCATGGAAAATATGGTTCATAGCGCGTTGATAAGTAGCACCGGCATTTTTTAAACCGAAGGTCATAACTTTCCATTCATATAGCCCTAAAGCCCCCGGACACCTGAAAGCCGTTTTGGGTACATCGGCTTCGGCCATGAATATCTGATTGTATCCGGCGTTCCCGTCCAAAAAGCTTATGATTTTATTCCCAGATGCAGCATCGATAAGCATATCGGCTATGGGCATCGGGTACTCGTCTTTGGCGTAGCTTTGTTCAAATCTCTAAAATCGACACATACCCTAAGTTTGCCGTTTTTCTTCTTCACAGGGACGATGTTTGAGACCCACTCAGCGTATCGGCAAGGCCGGATAAATTTCGCCTCTAGTAATCGTCCTACTTCTTCCTTTATAGCGTCATACAACGTAGGGTTAAACCGCCTAGGGTACTGTTTGAACGGCCGATATCCAGGTTTTATAGGTAGCCGATGTTCAACTAGTCATCGGCTTAAACCTGGCATTTCATAATACTCCCACGCAAAGCAATCCTTATATTCTTTGAGTATTTCGACCAACTTTGTTTTATAATTGGGTTCTAATTTAGCACTTACAAACGTTGGTCTTTTGCTATCCCCTTCCCCAATATCGATTTCCTCAAGGAAATCGGCAGAAGTGAATCCTAACCCCTTTCTTTCTTCTTCAAAATCTTCATGACTTCTTCGTATTCTTCCGCCGATAGCTCCTTGCCTTTTCCTGCAGTTTCGCTAGTGTCTCGCGCTCCATCTTCGTATCACGTCGTCTGTCCGATCAAACGTATTGGGTTTAACGCTGATCGGCCTGAATCCTGATTTCTCAATACAGATAAAATCGCAATTGTCCAAGGCTTTTCCTGATATGCATTCAGCCTCTTCGTGTGGCCAATTGGTGTCAGGGCTAGCCATGGCGATATGAGCCGATGTGTCGGCTGGCACGACTTCTACTGTATCATCGTTCCACTGCACCAGTTTTTGGTGCATAGTTGATGGTATACAACAGTTAGCATGGATCCAATCCCGCCCAAGGAGTACGCTGTAATTGCCTTTAGCTTCAATCACAAAAACGCGATCGGCAAAGTTTTATTACCGGTATCGATTACGACACCATTACGCCTTTAGCCTCAGTTGGGTCTCCGGTGAAGTCATTTAGCACCATGTTGGTCTTGATTAAGTCTTCATCGGCTTTTCCCAATTTTCTGAAAGTACTTAACGGCATCAGATTGACCGTCGCCCCGCCATCGACCAACATGCGGGATATTGGTCGGCCATTAATGTACCCTTTTAGATACAATGGTTTCAAATGCCGATGCATGTCTTGTGGTTTTTCAAACACAGCGTCTGGTGCTCCGAGGCACAATTGGGCGAACACTTCTTCAGCCGATTCTTCGGTTCTGAACTCGGCAGGTAAAGTGAATACCATGTTTATATCCATTGGTGGCGTACCATCTCGGATCATCGGAGAACTGGATTGAACCGATTGATCTGAATCACTATCGATCTGTTCCTTCTTTCTCCACTCCTTTTTCAAAATCGGTACCGGTCTTAACTTATTAAACGTCCGATCCCTCTCACTCTCCTTTTCGGCTTCCCTTTCTTCTTGTGTTTTTAATCGCTGAAGCCTCTGCGTTGCGACTTCTTTGAGACCGAAGGGCACCATCTAGGTTTGGGTTCTATCGGCTTTCTTATCTTTCCAGCTAAATTGCCCATTTCGCTGTCAGATTCCATCCTTCTTGCGTTAGCCGATAATTCCTGATTTTGGGAGGATTCGCCTTGTTCTGATGTTAACCTTTCATAGATCGGCCTTACGCTCCTTACTCGGGCGATCGTGTATCGGCCTGGACAACTTGTCTTTTACTGATTGGTTTGGCCGACATGTAGATGAGTGTTGCATAGGACAAGATACAAGCTGTTGGTAAGGTCATCCCTCTCTCCCAAAGAAAGCGCCAAAAGGACATTGTCGATGTTTCTCTTCTTACGTAATCGGCCGATGTGGCATATCGGCCGTCGGCGTTCGTCCCTCCTTTGCCCTCGATCGATGAAAACACTTGGTGTTGTTGAGTGTTATACCTTCGACTTATCCTTTCATATTTCCCCAGGAGTTGTGAGAAGGTCGGCTTTGGTTTGAAATCGGCTCTTCTTGGAGCCCTCTCAGCTCGATACCATTTACCGACCTCTAAGTCCCCTCTTGGTTTCACCATTCTTGAGTTTTGTCCATTTTTATCGGCTTCTATTTGTATAGAACCGGCGGTGATCTCAGCACTGTCTCGCCTCGTGATACAATTCCCTTAGTTGGCTTATCCTCTTAGCAGCCTCTTTTCTTTCGTGAACATTGAACCATGTTGACACGAAAAGGGCCCATATCTATCTGCATAGCCGATTCTTCTGCAAACTTTAACCTGCCATCGGTGATGGCCGATTGGATCTGTTGTCGAAAAATATTGCAATCGTTAGTGTTATGAGAGAACGAATGATGCCATTTGCAATACCTTCGCTTTTAATTTCTTCGGCCGATGGTATGATGTGCCCTTCTGGTAACCTTATGAGTTTTTCTTGTAGTAATAAATCAAATATTTTGTCACACTTTGACACATCATACGAGTACTTGACTTCCGCTTTATTCTTTGTCGGCCTAAGCAGAGAGCATACGAGTGGTTTTTTGGAACCTTTGGCCCACTCGGCTATGTTCACTTCTGCTTCGTCGTCAGAGGTGTCGCCCGAATCGTAATCTACCATGTTTACTTTGGCCTTTTCATTGCCGTTTGTCCTAAACCTATCTTTAAACCCTTTGCTCTCTGCATATCGGCTTTCATGTGCCGATAAGAGATGGAGTAGGTGGCCTAAGTCGGGGAACTCCTGGCCTGACAACTTTTCTTTTAATGGAGGGATTAACCCTTGGAACGCTAGGTCGGCCAATTGATCGTCGGGTAATGTTACACTGTAGCACCTATTCCGTACGCCCCGAAATCTCTTGATATAATCAGAGACCGATTCGCCGTACTTCTGTCGGACTGAACTAAGATCAGAAATCCTAAGCTCCATAGTTCCCGAAAAGAAGTACTCATGGAATCGGCTTTCTAAATCGTTCCATATATGAACTGAATTAGGTGGTAAATTTGTGAACCAAGTGAATGCAGTGCCAGATAATGATAAAGGAAACAACCTAATTTTTAACCCATCGGACTGTGCCGCCTCCCCACATTGAGCCATGAACCGTCCGATATGCTCAATTGTGGTAATAGAATCATCCCCTGAGAATTTAGCAAAGTCTGGTATCCTAAAGTTGTGGGGGTACGGCATTCGGTCTATGTAATCGGGGTACGGCTTCCTGTAGCCGACCACTCTCCCTCTGGGTTGTAAACCGAACTGCTCTCTCAAAACATTGGCAATTTGTTCTGCCCAATTAACATTGTCGGCTTGTGGTGCAGCCGGACACGGCCAATTCTCATTGTTTGCGCCCTGCCCCCCGAGTGCAAACTCGGGTCTTTGTCCAATTCGTACCTCAGGAGGTCTTGGTGCTGCGTCATAATTGTGATTAAAACCTAATGCATCGGGTATGGGTGCGAAAGGTTCGACGTATGGCACCACCCTATATGGTGCTTGTTTCATGGTTGTGGCCCCTCGTGACTGTGGAACCTGTCCCATTTCGATCGGCTGATAAGCCGATAACCCGATGTTATTGGAGGGCGCACTTGATTGATTTGATGCGCCTATCTTGGCTCCATCCGTGTGCCCATGGTAGTGTGTGAACCCATCTCTCTGTATGCTTGGTTTCAAAACAGTAGGTTGAGCCGGCATCATGATAGGTGCTTGAGCCGACACGTTTACTGTGTTGGTGTTGGGTGCTATGGAATATACTGGGTACGTAGGGATGGTTTGTGGTGGATCTAGCAGGCTTCCAGACGCAGCCAATTCTTGAGCAATTGTTTTCACACTATTTTCTATCATCGGCTTTAAAGTAGATACTAGAGCCGATGATTGGTTAATCAATGCGTGATGGACAGATTGCTCGATCATACTCGATAAATCAGCTTGAGCGGGTGCGTATCGGCTTACCGATTCAGATGTTGAATCTCCGATAGGATTGATGGTTGGGAGTGCAATCTTTTGAGTAACGCCACGGCGTGTTTTCTGGAAGCATCGTAGCATCATTTCCTCCAGAGCTGCCTTTCGATCTTCGAGTTCTTTCCGTTGCTCGAGGGTTAAATCGGCCATCCGGGCGCGATTATGGCATCGGTGTTGATATCGGCGGTATTTGCGGGCTTGTCGGTTGGCGACATTCTTTTCCGGTCCCCACCGGGCGTGTTAAAATATGTTCGCGCCAAAAACGTGAAGGGGGTTTTAGGCCTCGAACACACAAGACAAACACCGGGTTTGCAGAGCGTGCCAGTCGATTTGACCTGAAATCGACAAGGTAGAATTTGTAATTTGATCAAGCCGATAAACAAGGATCTATCGGCTTTTCGCTAGTCGGCAAGAACCGATTAGGAGATAACTAGATCAACTGGATTCTGATTGATCCGGATACAAGGTAAAATCGGCTTCGGGAAGGCGATGCGCAACAAAACGAAGCAAATCAAACCTGGGTGAAATCGGCTAAAATCAACAATCGGCGATGCGCAACTATGTTGATTCCGTCGACTTGCAGAGAGATCTATGAGGCTAAAACAATGTAAAAGAAAAACTTGTAAAAGTAGATGTGTGTGTTGTTGGATTGATTCTTCTCTTCGCTTGGCGCCCTCCCCCTTTTATAACACGCCTGACCGATCCAAGTTGTACATGGATACGGCATATTTATCCGTATCGGCCTTTTATCCGATTTCCTTTCCTTTTTTAGAAACGGATTCCTTTTCCGAGCCGATTACTGATTCCTTTCGATACTTCTACTTTTAGACCGATTCCAATACATACCGAATTTTTGGTGCAAACACATTCCAAACGGGATGACGCTCCAAAAGGAGAAGAAAGTAAACGATGCCTCCAACGACATCATACTGTTAGACAACCTCGCTATCGAATAGTCCGGGGTTGCCTAATAGATCTCAAGTGGAGAATAGACAGGGAGAAAGAGAGACACAATATGAGGAGAAACGAGTCTGCTTTATTATTCTGTATGCTTGTGTACAATGGGGTGACCCCCTGCCTCCTATATATAGCGGTTCTGCTTAGAGATAAGGAAGAGTCCATATCGGATACGAATCCGGTTTCCTAACACTCCCCCTTGGACTCTTCACTGCGAGATGCATATGCCTCATTAAAACTCCATAAAAACCCAGTGGGAAAAATAATTGGAGAAAGAGTACATAGCACACGCTTGCTGTGTTGCACGGATTGCCTCATCAAAAACCTTATGTAAGAAAACTTCAATGAAAAACTTACTTAAGGAAAAGAGTACAATCCACCCAAACTTCAATGTTAATCTTTAAGATTTACGTTGGGTACTCAAACTTCATGGTTGAGATTTATGTAGGAGTATGTGAAAAATCTCCCCCTGAAATCTGCACTTCTCTAAGCCTCATCATCCCGATTCCTCTAATACATCTTTCAAAGGAAGATGCCGGGAGTGACTTAGTGAATAAATCTGCGAGATTTTCACACGACTTAGTATGCAGTATCTTTATCTCGTTCATCTTATGCATTTCATGAGCATAAAAGAACTTGGGGGTTGATATGCTTTGTAAGGTTACTCTTCACATATCCCATTTGTACTTGTGCAACACAAGCTGCATTATCTTCATAGATAATAGTGGGGGTTTGTTCCATGTTCAGACCACATGACTTACGGATGTGGTGAACCATTCTTCAAGCCATGCACATTCCCGAGAGGCTTCATACAATGCAATGATTTACGAGTGGTTAGTCGACGTCGAGACAAGAGTCTGCTTAGACGACTTCTAAGAAATTGCCGTTCCACCGCAAAGGAAAACATACCCAGTTTGTGACTTGCCAGTATGCGGGTCCGATAGGTACCCAGCATCGGCGTAGCCAACTAAATTCAATTCATTGTTTCTTCTGTAAAACAAGCCGAGGTCTTTGCTTTCTTGAAGGTAACGGAAGATGTCCTTCACCCCTTTCCAATGCCTTTTGGTGGGTTACGCCTTTGTCTGCGCTAGCAAATTCACGGCCCGACGCAATGTCCGGCCTAGTGCTATTCGCAAGGTACATGAGCGCTCCAATTGCACTCAAGTATGGGAATTCCGCTCCCAGGACTTCCTCCCCCTCTTCTTTAGGCCTCATGCGGGTCTAGGAGTGCTTGGAGTGACCTTCCGACCATTGGGGTCTTTGCGGGGTATGCCTTTTCAAAGCCAAATCTCTCCAACACTTTCTGCGTGTAGGATGCTTGGTGTACCAAGATTCCGCCTTGGACATGTTCAAGCCGCAAGCCTAAACGAACTTGGTTTTACCCAAGTCTTTCATTTCAAACTCAGATTTCAAGTATGTGCATGCTTCTTCAATTTCCTCATCCGTCCCAATGATGTTCAAGTCATCTACATAGACGGAGATTATACAAAATCCATTCGTGGATCGTTGTATAAATACACATGGACAATCTTCATTGTTCGTGTAGCCTTTCTTGCAGAGAAAGTCACTCAAACGATTGTACCACATTCTTCACATTTGTTTTAGCCCATACTGGTGATTTCTCCAATTTCACCTTTGTATAGGTTTCTGTTTGCTCTGTCTTGGTTCGGGATAGGGATACCTTAGGTATTTTCATATAAATCTCGAATCCAAGTTTCCATACAAATATCTTTGTGACAACATCCATTAGCTTCATTCTCAACTTCAAGTTGACTACCATTGAGATTAAGTATCTAAAGGTAATTCCACCCATGACCTGAGAATAGGTTTCTTCATAATCAACCCTAGGGCGTTGAGTGAAACCTTGAACAACAAGCCTTGCAATGGTTGTTGCTCTTTTCATAGATTCTCCTATTATTACAAAATTTATGGCCATTTCGTCATGGTGTGCTTCATGCACTTCTACTTGCTCTTCATTGCTATTTCCCATTCCAGGAGCAAGTTCCTTTAGTTTTTCTCCGCCAATGTGTGCGCACACATTATTTAGCGGTTTCTTCCAATTGAAGATTCAAATCTGGAATTGCCTTTTCGACAGGCTTCTTTCGGTGCCAGGTCTCAAGCGGCTCCCCTTCTTGCTTTGGGGCATTTTTGTGATTGGCTATGGTAAGTCCTCTTGCCCATTTTTCCCAGGCGTCTCGGGTACTTTGGGTTTGAGAAGCGATTTCTGTTCTTTTTCTTTGAGGCCTCTGAACAGGATGAGGGATACCTTCTGCTTTCTTTGGTATTTCCACCCTCTCTGGTGCATTTCTTGCTGGTACATGCGACTTAACCACGCTCTTCAGATCACAAAAATGATCAGGCAGTTCATTTGCTAAATTCTGCAAATAAATTATCTTACGGACTTCTTGATTTGCTTCATTAGTGCGAGGGTCATGCGCGGGGATCGGTGGAATGCCATATTATTTCCGGCATTTTTCATCCAATGGTTGATTCTCTCCCCTAATGACGAAACGGTCCTCGTCAAAGATACGATCGGCGAATCGGGTATGCAAGTCTCGATCATGGGTTCCAAATACGATTATGGATGCACTCTCATAACCAACGTATATCCCAGACTTGCGGAGAGGGCCCATGGCAGTCCGCTGTGGGGGTGGTATAGGTACATAGACCATACATTCAATTCTTCAGGTTGACCCAATGCACTAGTTTGCATGGTTGAATGGATGTTGTAGGCCGAGTGTCTATAATTGATGAGTCTCGCTGCATACAGATCTGCGTGTCCCCAACAATTGTTGGACAAGTTACAACTCTGCAAGAGCGGTCCGGCAATAAACTTAATCCTCTTTATGAGTGCTTGACTAGTCCATTTTGGCGTATGGACATGCGATGCAGAGTGCTCAATAGTTATTCGATTCTTTGTGCAATAATCATCAAATGCCTTGGAAGTAAATTTGTTGGCATTGTCCATTCGAATGGACTTCACGCGATGATCGTGAAAAACATTCTTAATTACGATGATCTGCGAGATCGGCTTTTGCGAATGCATGATTCCTTGTTGACGACAAACATGTATGCGACCATTTCTGTGAAGCATCAATGAGCACCATAAAGGATCGAAACGGCCCTAACAATGGCTGAATCGGTCCGCAAATATCCCCTGAATGCGTTCCAGAATGCAGAGGATTTCATGTTGCACTTTCATAACAGAGGGTCTAGTTATTACTTTCCCGGTGGCACATGCATGGCAGACAAAATCTTCGTGATTCGAGAAATTCTTAACATTAATGCCATGAACTTGTGAGTTGTTAACTATATTTCTCATCAATCTAAGACCAGGATGACCTAATCTACAATGCCATAAAGCAAATAATTCAGAGCTTCTAAAGACAGTCTTCAAAGAAGTATACACTGTGTGTGCATTGATTTTCGTGTAGTACAACCCAGATTCATATGAGGGACATTTTTCTAGTACCATCTTTCCATATTCCGTGTGCTTCACAATGCACAAGTGTTCTTTGCCATTTTCTTCATTGGTTTCTACGTGAAACCCATTGGCGCGGATATCCTTGAAACTTAAGAGAGTGCGAGTTGATTCAGGGTACAAGAGGGCTTCTTCAATTACCAAAGTTGTACCCATTGGCAATATAATTGTGGCTCTTCATGAGCCTATTATATGCGTATCGCTTCCTGCGATTGTCGTAATCCTTCCAGCGTTCTTCGTGATCGTCTGGAAGTATTTCGACTCTCTTAAGATGGTATTTGTTGTGCCACTATCAACAATGCATATTTCCTCCATTGGGTGCTACACGATTTCTAGATGAAAAGAAATATAATTCTAATCTGACAGTGGCAAAGTAATTCAAACATTGCTTGCAAGTAAAGAATACTGGAATAAAGAATAAATAACAATTCTTATTCATGAGAAAGTAAAAGTATGCTCTTCGAGAGCTTACAATTATTAACTAATCAACCACAATATAAAAGAAAGTGCTAACAATGTTATTCATGCACTAAACGGAATCTGTAAAGTATGCATTCATTTCTGCTTCTATGTCATCCACAGAAGTGTTTTCTTCATTTGCCGAGGGCTTGGCTGCATCATTGATGTCTAGGCCGGGCTGCGAGGATGAAGCATGTGGGGTGTCAACTTCTATGACATCATCATTGCCTACTTCGGCAAAATGTGCCTCTGCCAGTGCATTTCCTTTGGCCTTCTTCTTGGCCTGATATGCATTGATCACTTCTTTGGATTCGGCATATTTTTGACCAATGCCCCAAGTGCCGCATTTGAAGCACGTTTGGTTTTGCTGTCCATACGGCTTGCCTGCGGTTTTTCCTTGTCATCCTTCTTCTTTTGGGCTATGGACTTTCCTTTGGCCTCGATGTTTCTCTTTTCCACCCTTCTTGACCCACTTCATGTGGCGGGCTTTCACCTTATAGTTTGTTGGCATTGATTTACGGTACAATGCTCCTTCCAGTGGTGTGAGACGAAGTTCTTCGGAGAGCTTCGTCTTGTGACTCATAACTTGCATAACATCAATCAGTTCGCTATACTCCTTGTATGCGTCCTGATGATAGCTGCGGGCACTCTGGATAGCATTGGGGTGAAAAGTGGAAAGAGTTTTCTCAATCTTCTCCTCCTCAGTGATCTTCTTGCCACATAGGGAGAGATTAGTACAAATTACGTGCAAAGCGTAATTGTACTCGGCCTTGTTTTGTAGTCCGCAAACCTCAGACGCACCCAATCTTGCTTTGTGCTTGGGGCAAGATTGTGTATTTGAGCTTCTCGAACCGCTCGGAGTGCGATCCATAGCTCAATTGCACTTTCTTCACCATGTATTCATTTTTCAGGGTGGCTGAGAGATGGTGCCTGAGGAAGTGTAATGCTTGATCGTTCTGCTCGGCAGTAGGTGGTGCGTCCTTCGAGGACCCTAAGCCGATGGCAGCTCGGAGCTTCTTGCCGAGTACGATCTTCACATCGGATGCCCAAGTGAGGTAGTTTTGACCGTCTTTGGGCCAATTGCAAACTCACGATTCACAATGCGGACATCTGCATTTTTACAAGATTCCAACATTAGATTACTGCGTGTAATCTAATAAAGTGTGATTGCATAATTCATAAAATGCGGAAAGTAAACTCTCATGAATTTCGAATTTTTCTTAGTATTTGGCAATTTTACGTTAATTATACGACAATTTTCCAAAGCATCACTTGATAACGTAAAATAAATTTCAACATGAATTAAACATGGCATAAGTCTAATTACAACTTATATAATTCTTGTTGGTCGGAGCAACAGTGTAATGAATATCTCTGTCAATTTGACTCTTGGCCAGTCAACTCGCCCCTAGGGCTCACATGAGGAGGGAGCACTTCCGTTTCCGGTGCCAATTAAAGAACCAAGCCTCATGTGTGTTTTCCTAGACACCAATTGTCTCATATCTGTTTATTCATTACCAAAATCAAATCCCAACCACTCATGTTCTCATTTTATGCCATATGAAATATTCTGGAATTTTCCTAGCACTTTTCATAATATCTGCTAATATCCAAGCAATTTTCAGAATTACTGTACAACAGAAAAATTTAATTTCAGCAAATATCAACATGACATAATTCATAAATTCAAAATAAACAATAATTGCATAATTCATAAAATACAGGAAATAAATTCCAGGATTTAGATATTCTAAACAAGGCAATTATTGCAAAATGCGATGCAAATATTCATAAATCTGAGAAAAATAAGGCTAAGTACAAATTAAAACAGAGCCATTAAATTTTCTGGAATTTTCTAGCTATTTTCATATTTTTCTTGGAATTTTCAGATTTTTGAATTTTCTAATCAATTTTTCTGAATTTCTAATGCAATTTCAGAAAAGGAAATTAGTAAAAGGAATAAAGGAAAAGGGGAGGGCAAAGGGTAATTTCCTGCCCTCCTCGTGCCCGACGATTTTCCAAAACCGAAACCAAGCCTCTAGAATCAGGACTTCGTGTCCACTGTCCAGGAGGCAAAGTACTTCATGTCCCAAAGCGGGATTGAAGCTTAGCTCTACGGACTTCAAGTCGATTTGGATTTCATGTCTTGATTGGATGGGGTGCCCTTCGTCTTTGGCGTCGGTGGCGATCTTTGGGTGGGGCCGGGCGGCGGTAGCCTTCTGCCGGACTTCATCTGTGGCCCGGTGCTCGTCTGTGAGCGAAGAAATTTGATCGGTGGCGTTGGCTCGGTGGCGAGCGGAGTGGGGCCGGCGGGTAACGGCCGGCGATCTGCGTCTTGCGCCGAACACGGTAGAGCGGCATCGGGTGGCGGCTTACGTGCGGTAGGGCCAGGCGTCTGGCGGCGGCAGCGATCTGCGGTCGATCGGCCGGCCGGTCGATCGGTGGCCGTGCCGCAAACGCGCTATATCTTGTATCTCTGTTTTCAATAACTTCATGCGTGAAGCGGCTGCGATCGGTGCGTTCGTGCCGCAGGAGGTCGGTAGGCTTCGGGTGGTGGCGACCATGGCTTCGAGCCGGGCGTCGGAACCAAGTGGCGTCTTCATTGTCGTTGGCAGCGCTTCAAGCGCGTGCAATGAAGGTCGCTTCAAGCGCGAGTAACAGATCCAATCTACTAGATGCAATCCGAAAAATCTAGCAGATTCAATCTAAAATTGCTAATAGATTGTTCAGCAGATTGATTTCGAGAACTGTCGCACTATTAAAAATTCATAGTAGATGCGACTACAACTCATGTATTCGATTCAATACCTTTGCTTGATTTTGATCGCAATTTAAACGATCGCGTAGAATTTGTTTGGCTATCGCGTAGGACTTTTTCTTTCGGCAATCCGAGTGGATGCCGCTTGATGGCGAAGTTGATTGCAGATCGGATCGGGCGATCAATCGCCGGTAGTAGGCGTTAAATCGTCGTCGATGATCCTTCGCTTCTTGTCTTTTCTCTCCTTTCAATCTTTCTCCGGTAGAGCTTCGTGCTGATAACGTGTTAGACAACCTCGCTATCGAATAGTCCGGGGTTGCCTAATAGATCTCAAGTGGAGAATAGACAGGGAGAAAGAGAGACACAATATGAGGAGAAACGAGTCTGCTTTATTATTCTGTATGCTTGTGTACAATGGGGTGACCCCCTGCCTCCTATATATAGCGGTTCTGCTTAGAGATAAGGAAGAGTCCATATCGGATACGAATCCGGTTTCCTAACACATACTACCATAGCGACCATGCCCACCTCATAATCCCCGTGTTTTTCGTTCCTCGCAAGCCTAAGTTGGTGTGTTCGTACAAATCAAGACAGCCTAATCGAAGCTTTATGTCGAAGACAGGGAATAATTAAAGAGGGACATACCATGTCTCTTTATTTAGGAGCATCTTTGACCTGTCTCGAAATCAACAGGCGCCTCAATATGTGACCTGGCACCTGTATGCTGCAGTTAGGTGCTTAGTTGATCTCAGAACGAAGGCCAGAGAGGGCCACAGGTTCGCAGAAATCAAAACGTAAAATGGTCGCCAAAAGATCGTAGCAAATCGATAGCGCTTATAAGCAACCTAGCTTGTTTGGAGTGTGTATAGTTTACCTAGTTCGTCTGTTGTTCTCTCTTCTGTAATAAATGCTAGAGCTTCGGACAAAAATTCGAAAAAAAATAAGCAACCTAGCTTCACAGGATTATTTTCAGGTAATTTTGCACTTGGAAAGCTGGAGAGAAAAAAAAAATGCGCCTCTGCGCACATTTGTTGTAGCAAACGCTCGGGTTTTTTTTTTTTTTTCAGCAAATTAAGTCCTAGAACAAGTAATTTGTAAGAAGGCACACCTTTTTTTTTTTTACTTTTCAATAATTTTCATATACAGTTTAGTCTCACTTTACAGCACTTAATTTGCAAGAGCTGAAAAAAAAAGGATTGTATGTCCACTCGATCCATATCGCGGTGGTTGGCGAGTGGTGTTCTGAAGTAAAGGTGCAACCCAGTGATGGTTGCTGCCTCAATCCACAAGCCAGAAGGACGATCATGACAGTTAAATATACATAATTGCTACTTTTGCCACATTTTTTATAGACTCGTCAAGCCATTAGCAGTTAGCGTCACTCCGGAGCTTTCGGGACGTATACGATGATAGCTAGCTCTAAAAGAGCATCATTGTATCCTTCCATTTGAGACCGCGTGAATTAGGAGTTTCTTTAGCTTAGCAATGAGAACGCCGACCTAATTCCGGTAGGGGTAAGTGTTGATGGTTTTCTCTTAGTCCTAGCTGTAGCATGTTTTTGCTTGCCTCTTTGGCCTTGATTTGTTGGTCAGACCAAACTATTTAACTTTGTGCCGTTTTTCTTACCTCTAAAATAAATCGGTAGAGCTCCTGTCTTGTTTAAAAAAAAAAAAAAAGGACCGCGAGAATTTGGCGATCGATGGCTTAACTTTACAGGAGCATCGTATCCTTAAGCCCCCCTATAGAACGCTGGGAATTTAATTTCCGATTCCTGTGCTTGGGAATCGAGCTATTTCTGACCAGCTATTAAGGTCTTGTTTGGGACGCGAGGATTTGATAGGATTCCTCTGAGAATTGTAGTACGTACTTCCTGTAAAATTCCTGCGTTCTAAACGGGCCCTTAAGCTACACTCTGTCCTGTTTAGAACGGCTTCAGCTTCTGTCCTCTGGAAGCTAGAGCTGTTCCAAACAGCTAGCTTTTTTACAGCCAGAAGCCAGCAGCTCATTTGTACTAGAAAAAGCTGAAGGCCGAAAGCTGGTCTGAGGTAGCTTCCTACGGTTTCGATGGGTTGAGGTTATGACTTTACCACTAGAGTTCAAAGAAAATCACCCATTTTCACAAGTATAAAACCCCAAACCGCACCACTCTCACCCCCATTCCCAATCAGTATTCCTCATACCTAAAAGCCACAATAAAAAACCAGACTGAACAACACCAATTGTCTTCAGCCCAGCCGTTCAGCCGTACAACTCTTTAGCCATGCAGCTCAACTAAAAGCTACTTTTCAGAAAAGCTCTAGCCATACCAAGCAGAGCCTTAATTTGAGGATTAGTGGTTCCTTTACCAACGGACTTAACGGAGAAGCTTGCATGCGTGGCCTTGTCTTGAAAGATGATCAACTCGATCGATCCATCACAAGGAGGGTATTACATGTCGAATGTTGGATCGCACAAAACATTAAATCTGGAGCAAGGTTACAAATCTCGTTTTTGGAAAAATCTCAGAGGTGGTCGAAATCCGAAATCTCGGCAAGATTCAAAAATTTCGGGTAAAATCCGGACGAAATGCAAAAACCAAATTTCAAATCTGTTTTTTTTTCAACCGAGAAATCCGAGATCTCGGCCGAAATCACCGAGATCTCGGTCCACATTGAACCGTTCGAAAAATGGTCGAAAATACGTCAAAAAATTTTGAAAATTTTTTTGGATGGTCCTCAGACATCACTAATATTCCCATAAAAATTTGAGATGATGATCAAGCATGAAAAGTTTTTAAAAAATCTAACAGTGGTAAAGTCGTGATAAAAACCGTATATAAAATCAGTTTTTGATTTTTCAAATGTAACAAATGAACTTCAAGTCATTTGAAAAGTTTTATATATGTTCCTATGTATTAAAAAAGTCAATCCATAACGATTTAAATTGTACAATCTAGAGCTATCATATATAGCAACCCTATATACAAACTTGACTTATAATGCAAAACCAACACATAAGAACATAAGTGCTACGAGAATCATGGTAATTTGATTGACTTCAAAATTCCTTTCAAAACACAACTTTCTTTTGGTATCAAGTACCTTTAAGTAGTTGTTCTGCATAAATACTTTGACTGGCTGTGAAAATGATTGTCTCAAATATGCTTGCTACTCTCTCCAAGAACTCTTTTAGATATGGCCGGCACCGTACATAGATTGTGTGCTCTCGGAGATTAAAATGAACTGGGAATGTGAAATCAGAATTTTCACATGACTCAAGAGTAGAATGCACCAGTGTCTCTGCATGACAGCATAACAATACCATAAGGTTAGGTTAGCATTGGCTGCATAATGAAAGGAAAATACCAAGATTACAGGTAAGTTCTAACAGCAAACACCCGGACAGATTGCATTTGATCAAATAAATAGATAGAAAAAACCAAAAGGATTGATGCACACACCTCATAGAGGCAGCAAAGCACTGCTCAGTTGAAGTTAAAAAACAAGGTCTATAGTTATGTAGTCATAAATCATAACAATGATAAGCAATCATGTTCAACAGAAATTTAATTGCGCAAATTACAGGCTTCATGGGCTTCTACCAGTTCCAAGCTCATCACAGATCCTTGGACTTACCGGTGGCATACTGGCATGCATTGATTTATGTATGGAAATAACTGGATTTCTATTTTTTGTTTTATTAACATGCCATCTAAAGGCTTCATCAAAATAAAGAAAAGGGCTACCTCCATTATAAGTCATTTCAGACTTCTACTTTGTTTCAGATTATTATTCATAGTTTCATACTACCTCTCCTGACATAAATTTACGATAATCTTTCCATCCAATGCCCTTCACTTAAATGCAATATTGTGCATGTGATTATGTGAATGGACTAGAAAAGTTCCTATGTATTAAAAAAGTTCAAACCACTTTTGAAATTTTTTGTGAATGACCCGAAACGCCAAGATCTCGCCGAGAAATCCGAAATTTGAATTTTTTATGAATTTTTCGGGATTTTGAATCTCGAAGGGGTCCGAAATTTTAATCCTCGATCTGGAGCAATGCTGCCGTGCGATGGCATTTGACACGATGCTTTTGGTTCATGGATTGCATGCCTTGGCTGTCTAGTTGGTGGAGCAGGTTGTGTCTTGCCACGAAAGGTACTTAGAATCTTCGATTAGGATGTCCTTGTACTGCTGTTAGCTCTAGTGTTGCCATCTTTCGCGCTAAGGAACTATATATATAGGGGCTGTTTGGTTTGTGTCTATGGTTACCAATGCTTGCCATGTTAAATTTTGGTAGTGTTGATCAAATTTGGCAAGCATTTGGTTTGCAACTAAACTTTGGCTAGATTTTCTTCTCCATTGTCATGCCAAATTTTCTTAGTTCATTTTCTTGCCAATGGTTGACCAAATTTTGGCTAGCCAATTTTTGGCAAGGTTTGGCTTGGCAAATTTGGCCTCAAGCCAAACAGCCCCATAGACTCTGGTTGGCACAGTTCTAAATTCTAGCTTCATTTTAGATCTGAAATTTTTGTAGGTAAAAATAAAGTGAATTAAGTTTATATTTTTATTCTAAAATGTAAATAAGATGATCCATTTAAATACTCTTAATATACCCACGGCTCCAGAGCTCCACATATTTGGTGACTCTGCCAAACACCCCCAGCTAATTGATTGAAGGGATGAAAGGTGCTAATTGGTTGAATGATTTGATGTTAACATGCAATATCTCATTATGCATGCACGCACTGATCGATCAAGGAGATTTGGAATTTTGGATCTCTTAGGCCATGTTTGAATGAGTAATAATTCTTTAAGAGATTTTGAGATTTAATTCAAATTTGAATTAGATCTTAAAATATTTCATTGAAATACCTCTAATCCAAACACCCCTTGAGATTCTGACTGGTAGACTGTACCTCACATGTGCATTTCACTCAATCTCATCGGATTCAGTATCCAAACAAGATGGCGATTTTTAAAATCAACACTTATTTTTTTTGCAAGGAAATAAGCACTTAAATTTAGAATGAGAGTGACTAGGGAACGGTATACCGTTGCAACGGTATAGCCATGAAACTTATGAAACTTATCAGTTTCAGTGCTGGTTTCCTGAGTTTCAGTGTTTAGTTTCATCAGTTTCATGTTTTATCAGTTTTTAGTGCTAAGTTTCATGAGTTTCAGTGCAAAAAATCATAAGTTTCATGAGTTTCAGAGGTATACCATTGCAACGGTATACCGTTTTTTAGTTTTTCTGATTTAGAATTATACGTATCTATTGTAGAATTGCTTCTAAATAATGGGTGATTCTGGGTGCTGAAACACGGGGATACACAAGCATCAGGTTCGTGGGTTTGATCTCCACCTCGGCATGGGTGGGTTAAAACACTCCAGTTTTTTTAAAAAGAATTTGAGCAGTGTTTCTGTGTTCCAAAGCTCTTTTCGAGTAGATTGTACAAATTTTAAAGCAAATATTTCGATTAGTGGATTTTTTTTTAAAAAGTTTAAATTTAGACAAGATGCATCTTTTATAGAATATGACCTAGACAATTTGTTATTGCGGGTCGCAAGGGGTGGGATATATGCATGATCAGTGTGACGGACCGCCTTTTTAGGGGCAGTGCGAAACTCACAACAGTTACCCAGGAAGACTAACTGTTGTAAAACAAGAGTAAAATTACCTGGCCAAAAGCCAAATCAACACTTTTTATTCAATATAGCCGGCCTAACGACCGGATTTTACAAGGGAAGTGTCGGCTTACTAACCAACAGGCACCCTAAGACTGGGTGCTTGAGAGATTCGGACTGGGGGCTTTTGTGGCAACCGCTCCAAAGACAGGAAGAACGGGATGCTGGAAGCAAGCAAGAAGACAGTCGAGTTTACCCAGGTTCGGGCCCTCCAAAGGAGTAATAACCCTAGTCCTGCTTGGTGGTTTCCTCTGAGTTCAAGGTTCTTACAAGGCTGGGGAAGAAGACCCTCTCAGGTTCTGCCAACCCAATAATCAACCACCTTCTCCCATGCATCCTAGCTCCCTTTTATACTCGGGCTGGCTGAGGCGCATGGGGCTTACAAGCTTGCGTAAAGCAAGCGTCTGACACGTTACTACAGTGCATTTAATGCACCCGTCATACTCTCTTACATCACATTTAATGTCTGGTCCTAACTGACTTAGACTTCGCCTTGGGCCCCGCCTGTCTGTCACCCCTGCATGCTCCGCCAGGAGAGAGGGGATGTCAATTCGGCGCCACCCATCATTAATGCGCGCCTAGGGAAGACGCGCCGCCATACCACAGCCTTCACACCCTGCAATTAATGCGCACGTCTCGCATTAAATATCCTTGACCCTTCGCCCTGTAGCACAGATTACGGGGTTGATTCTTGGGAACTACGCCCCGAGGTGTGGCCTGAGCGCCACCTGTCCTCTTGGCGAGCACCTTTGCTGGTCGCCAGGAGGGGCCTGGACGCCACCTGTCCCCTGGGCGAGCACCTTCGCTGGTCGCCCCGAGGAGCGGCCTGAACGCCACCTGTCCCCCGGGCGAGCAACTTGGCTGGTCGCCTCGAGGAGTGGCCTGGACGCCACCTGTCCCTTGGGCGAGCACCTTCGCTGGTCGCCCCGAGGAGCGGCCTGAACGCCACCTGTCCCCCGGGCGAGCAACTTGGCTGGTCGCCTCGAGGAGTGGCTGGCGCCACGTCCCTGGCGAGCACCTTGGCTGTCGCCCGAGGAGTGGCTCAACGCCACTGCCCTGGCGAGCACCTTGGCTGGTCGCCGAGGAGTGGCTGAACGCCACGCCCTCTGGGCGAGCACCTTGGTGGTCGCCTCGAGGAGTGGCTGAACGCCACACGCCCTCTTGGCGACAAGATTAATGCGGCCGTGGGTACCCGGTAGCTTATCTGTTGACAAGAGCCCCGGGCCCACCAGGAGTGTCTTTATTCTTTCTTTTTCTTCGTCGAGCGGTTCAATCTCGGGTGGGGCCATAAATGCCCACGCATGCCGCGGTCTTTAAAAACTTGCCTCTTTTTCGGTCCCGAGGTGATATCTGCGGCCGTTTCGTAACCGTGGGGCGTGCCCACTTCCTTGAAAAATGCTTTGGTTTTCCCGCATCCGAACCGCCGCGTCTCTTCGACTTTTTCCCGCCAGGCTCTCCCTTGAATTCTTATAAATAAGCAGGCGACGGGGGGCATGTTCCGTTTTAAGCTTTCGCCTCTGCTCCTTCCTGCCTTAGCTTCTTTTACGCTTTAGGCGGTCGATGGCCTCTCCGACTCCTGTCCTCCCTCCTTCAATGGAAGAAAACGCCGCCGCTAAATGCTCCAAGGTGATCGCCGGCGCTCTCACTTGTGCGGCCGGATGCCGCTCCTCACTTTGCCCGATCCGGGAAGTCATCTTCTTTGTGCAGGCGATGATGGCGGGCTTGGTCCCGCCATCTCGGACTTCTACATCGCCGTCCTCAACTTCTATGACATTCACAACATCCACCTTCCCCCTAACTCCATTGTGCTCCTCTCCGTCTTTGCCCACTTCTGTGAGATGTTCATAGGGGTAATGCCCAATCTCCTCCTTTTCCGCTACTTCTTCGCTCGCGTCGGCCAGGGCTCCCGGCATCTCGAGGTGCTGCCATCTGCGACTTAGAGGCGGGGCCGATGCGCGCTATATTCCAATGGAGAACCGATCCACTGGAAAATGTGGCGCCACGAATGGTTATGCGTTGAAGACGATAGCGGCATTGAAGCCTGGGGCTTCCCACCGGAGCGGTGGGCAGCAAATCTGACTGGGGATCTCCGGTCGCCGACACGCCCGAGCTACTTGCAATGTTGGCTCGGGTTGATCGGCTGCGGACAGCGGGGCTGACCGGAGGCATGGTTCTCCGGGACTTCGTGTCCCGGAGGATTAGTCCTTTGCGCCGCCGGCACCGGCCCGACTGGCACTATCTGGCGTGGATGACGGGACTCGGACGTTTCCTGGAGGGTAGCTTTTATACCTTCCTTCTTCATCATCATCATTCTTTAATCATTCATTTTTTTTTTTTGTCGGTAGTGGAGGAAATTGGCGCCCGCCTGCAGATCGCTTCTGGATGGGGCGGCCAGGCGATTGAGCGACGTTCCACCCTTCCCGAGGCTGCGCTTCCACTCTGCGACATGCAGCCTCGGGAACGGCCGGAGATCGCCACGGCGATGCCCAAGATGGACGCCATGGGGACGCCCATCATCGTCCATCAAGGGCCCCTGATAATCCGCGGCACTCCTACAGCGGGCGACCAGGGGAGGAACAAGCGTCCTGCCGACGACACGGTCCCCACTGGAACGTCCAGCCGACCACGGCTATCAGGGCCATCTTCGTCGGCCGGCCGGATCTCCTGACCCCGCCCGGCTGGGGACTTCCTCACCGGTGCGAGGGCTCTTCATCAACGGTCGCGACGCTTCGCCTCCGCCATCACCGCTTTGCATCGGTTTCTTGGCGCCTAACGGCTGACCAGCCGGCGCGCCTTCCTCCACCACCGCCACCGCCGGCTGACCCGCCGGCGCTAGCAGTGGCGGACCGACCGGCGCTGCAGCCTCCGTCGCCACCGCCACCGCCGGTGGCTGATCCGCCGGCGCTGCCAGTGGCGGACCCACCGGCGCAGCATCCTCCTCCGCCACCGCCACCGCCAGCGGCCGACCCGCCAGCGCTGCCAGCGGCGGATCCACCGGCGGTTGACCCGCCAGCGCTTCCGGTGGAGCGGTCCCTGCCTCAGCCGCCACCGAGGCCGCTGGTGCCTCGAGGGGGGCTGGCTCTCACTCCGGGAGTGCCTCGGTTTCCGAGGCCTCAGCCCAGGTACCAGAGTCCTTGAAACACAAAACACACAAAAAAAAGGGACGGTAAAACTTTTTAACCTTCGAATGGAGCCTTACCTTTGCTTGCTTTTGCTTGTTCCAGGGCACCCGCCGCAGACCCCCCAGCTGCTCCTGCGGCTGGCGACCGGGGGGCTGAGGTAGCGGACGGAGCAGCAGCTGATCCGCCAGGACGAGAAGAAGCCGGCGATCAGCATGCAGCCGGCTCTTTACTCAGAGGCGCTGGGGCCACAGCCCACTCCGGATCCTCCCGCGGACTCCGTTCCTCGGACGCAGATGCACCGGCCGCCCTTGGACAGCTCTACTCCCACACCGCCCACCGCTGCCGAAAGCGAGCAACGGCCGCCGACGCCATCGAGATCGGCCGCCTCGGCAGAGGTGGCTGATTTATGATCGAGTGGAAAGGAAGGAGCGGAGCCGTGGGGAGCGGAGCGGGGCCACTCGCGCGCCGAGCTCATGGAAGAGCTCGAGGCGCGTGACGAACCGCATCGATCAGGCGAGACACTCTGCGGATCTTTGAGTCGCCGCCGGCCGGATGGAGGGCGACCTCGCTCCTGGGGTTGGTGCAGCAAGCGCCATCGGAAGCGGCCGGCGCACTACGCCTATACGCCTCGGTCGGATCGCGGACTTCACCGCCGGCTTCCGCCGCCTCGCCGACCGGGTCCACTCAGGAAGACGCGATAGCGGCCGCTATCGCGGCGTTCGTTTTGGCGTGCGCGTCCAAGGACGCCAACTTTGATCCTTCCGCCGCCGAGGGATTGAAGGAGATCGGCGGAGGCGGAGGCGAGGGTGCGGCGACGCCGACCACGTCGCCGCCACCGAGATGGTCAACCCCGCTACCGGAAGCGGCAGCGTAAAACGTGGCACCGGGCGTCGGACCCCTTGCGGAAGACCTGCGATGGCGCATGATGGCGGACGAGGAGGAAGAAGGATAGGATAGCCTAGACCCTTCTTCCCTTTCTCCTTTCTTTCTTTCTCTTTTTAACTTGCTGTCCTGCAACAACTTTTGTAAAGCACTTTCATGGAATAGACATGACATTTTTTAGACCTATTCAGCAATGTTTAACTTGTCTTCTTAGCCTTCCACCTTACTGATCGCCAAAGATTAACTTGAATGCTCTTGCTCGGCTTAAGGCTTAGAAGGAAAAAGAAGGAGTAAAACACCCCTTGTGTCCGGCGATTCTTTTCTCGTTGCTTCTGATCCTGCAAGCGACACGCATGCCCTTGTGGCCTCCGCGAAGCGGTTCTGATGTAAGGCGTGACAGGATGTAGGCTTTTGGTAGCAGTGTTTAAATCGCCAGCCCCCACGGGGACACCCGGAGTGTCATGACCGTGCCGGGAGCTGAGTTCAAACCAGCCGCCCAATTGCCCAATCCTGTTCGCCGCACTTACAGAGTGGTCCCGCCTTTGCCACTGGGCGCTCACAGGACTGAGCGGACTAGAGTGATCGCCCGAACACTTTGCCATAAACACAGAACTGTAAAGGCATGAAGTAATCGCTAAAAACAACGGAACGTAATACTTAATTTACGAACAACGAAGTTTGTTCCCGGCTAGTCGAAGCGGCCTGAGACATGATTCGGCCGGCGCGAGGAACAAAACACTGAAACTTACAACCGTTCAAGGGTAGAACTTGCGCAGTTCTCTATATTCTGCGAGTTCGCCAGTTCCTCCCCGCCCTCGGTGGCCAACCCGACCGCCCGGTCGAGATCGAAACCACCTTAAAGGGGCCCTCCCACTGGGAGACAGTTTGTGCAACCCGACTGCGGCTGGATCTTCGCAAGACCAGGTCGCCATCGCCCGATGTTCTCTCACCGACCGGCGGCGTGGTACCTCCTGAGGCTTTGCTGATACCGGGCGGCGCGCAGGGCCGCACGATCCCGGGCTTCTTCCAGGAGATTGGCGTCGTCTTGGCGCATCTCTTCCTGATCTTCTTCCGCGAACGCAGCAACGCAGCGGGCGACCCAAATGTCAATGCGAAGGGAGGACAGCCTCCGCTCCGTAAACCGAGAAAGAATGGAGTCTCTCCGGTGGCCGGGAGTGGTCCGAGTGACCACAAGATCGCCGGAGTTCTTCAACCCACCGTGAGCCACGCTGGTGAAGCCGATCAAACGCCCGAGTCTTGAGGCCCTTCAGCACCAGTGCATTGGCTCGCTCAACTTGGCCGTTGCTTCTTGGATGGGCAACGGAGGCAAAGCAGACCTTCGTGCCCATTTCTTCGCAAAAGTCCAGAAAAGCGGGCCCGGTGAATCGGGCGCCATTGTCGGTGATGATACGGTTGGCGACCGAAGCGGGCGAAGATCCTCGCATGAACTTGACCGCGGCTGCGGCGGTAATGGTTCTCACGGCCGGCTTCCACCCACGTGGTGAACTTGTCAATGGCGACGAACAGATGAGTGTAGCCTCCTGTGGCCCGCGGGACCGGACCCAGGATATCCAGCCCCCAGACCGCGTAGGGCCGGGAGAGCGGGATGGGTTGCTGAGCTGGGGCTGGTTGGTGGATTTGCTTGGCGTGGAATCGCACGCCTCGCATCTCCTCACCACTTCGCAAGCATCCTGGAGGCGGTTGGCCAATAGAACCCGTGGCGGAAAGCTTTTCCCACCAGGTTCCGATCGGAAAAATGGCTCCAGACACGCCTCCATGGATATCGAAAGCAAAATGCTTCCCTCTTCCCGAGTGATGCACTTGAAGAACTCCGTTTCCACCCCGGCGTACAGGTCCCCATCTACCAGGGTGTAGCGCTTGGCCTTCCGCGCTATCTTCTCGGTGGCGCATCATCGTCGGGGCATACTTGATCCCGCAGGTAGGCCAGGATCGGGTCCATCCATGTGCCTTCCCGGTCAAGCACGGCGACCACAGAGTGATCGTCCGGGTACTCCGCTTGGCCAAGCGTTTCCACCGGTGCCACTTTTCCTCCTGCAACGCGGGCTGGGGCGGCGCCACCATCGTCCCCATCAGAAACGGAGGTTGCGATAGGCAGCGTCGCCTTCCCATCCGAGGTGAGGGCTGAAGCAGCATCACCATCCTCCCCACCAGAGACGGGGGCTGAGATGGACGGTCGCGGAAGCCTTTCTTCAAAGACTCCGACCGGAACAGGGGCTCTTGTCGAGGCGAGCTGAGCGAGCTCGTCCGCCAAGTAATTGTCGCGCCGGGGTATGTGTGTATACCCTAGCCCTTCGAAGTGTCTCTCCATCTTTCTAACCTCCGCCAGGTAAGCTGCCATGACGGGATCAGAGCAGGTGAAGTCCTTCCTTGCCTGGTTGATGACCAGCAAAGAATCGCCTTTAATCAGAGGGCGCCAGTATGCCGATGGCTGCGGCGACTGAGCTCCACCAGCAATCCTTCGTATTCCGCAACATTGTTGGTAGCTTTAAAGTCCAGACGACTATATATTTGAGGGTCCCGGTCGGGAGACCAGGAGGAACCCAGCCCCCCGCGCTTCTTCGAGCCTGAAGGATCCATCGAAGAGGAGCGCCCAAGGCGTGGGTGCACGGGACTTCCTTATCTTCCCCATCTGCCGGAGTCCATTCAACAATGAAGTCCGCCCGAGTCTTTGACTCTTGATAGCGATGCGGGGGCAAATTTGAAGCCAAATTCCCCGACTCGACAGACCACTTAGCGTCGACCTTCGACTTCACGATTGTGAAGGATCTCCCTTGAGAGGATACGAGGAGACCACAGTGATCTCCCTTCCTTGGAAATAATGTCGCGGCTTTCTTGATGCCACCAAAGACAAAGATACACCATTTTAAGGGCCTGGGATACCTAGTTTCAGCATCATGCGGCACCTTGCTCACATAATAGACCGGCGGCTGTCGCCCTCTCGCTCTGCTACTAGTGTCGCACTTCACTCCGAGGGGCTTGCCGCTACATAAAGGAGAAGCGGCTCACTGTGCTCGGGGCGACCAAAGACAGAGGCGAGGAGAGATACTTCTTGAGATCTTCAAATACTGCTGGGCTTAGGGTCCACTCGAAGGAATTAGTCTTCTTCATCGGCTTGAACAATGGGAGACTTTTCTCCCAGTAGGGCTATGAACCGGCCGAGGAGGCCAGGCGACCACTAAGCTAATCAAGTCGCTTGAGCCGGACAGTGGCTTCATTCGTTCAATTGCTTCAATCTTGTCTGGATTGGCTTCGATCCCGCGGTGGAGACCAGGAAGCCAAGCAACTTCCCAGATGACACCAGAACACGCACTTCTCGGGATTGACTTTAGCGGTAGTCTGGGAGATGGGAGAAAGTTTCCTCGGATCTTCAACCAACCCATCGCGGCCTTAGCTTTTATCACCAAGTCATCAACATATACCTCCGTGTTCTTCCCAATTTGTGACTTGAATACAATATGCATGGCTCATTTGGTAGGTAGATCCGGCATTCTTCAACCCAAAGGGCATTCGAACATAACAGTACACACCAAAAGAGGTCACAAAGGCCGTCTTTTCTTCGTCTTCCTGCGCCATCTAATCTGATGATATCCTGAGTAGGCGTCTAGGAAGCATAGAGCTTCACATCCCGCCGTAGAATCGACAACGAGGTCAATCCTCGGCAGAGGGTAAGGGTCCTTAGGGCAGGCTTTATTGAGGTCGGTAAAGTCTATACACATTCGCCACTTCCCATTGGACTTCTTTACGAGTACAGGGTTAGCTTGACCACTCGGGTAGGCGGCTTCCCGCACAACTCCGGCTTGCAATAGCTTCTCCACTTCTTCCCGAATGGCTTCTTGTCGCTCTGGCGCTTTGCCTCGGATCTTACGTCCGGACTGGAGTGCGCTCGGTAAGCGTTGCCAATCGGTGCTCGATCACCTCCTAGGGACCCGGTCATTTCAGATGGTTCCCAGCGAACACATCTAGATTAGACCGGAGGAAGGTGACGAGCGCGTCTTCCTATTTGGCGCCGAGATCGGCGCCAATTCTCTGACCTTGCCCGAGCCTTCCTCACCCACGGGGACCACCTTCACCTCACCCAAGGGACTGGGTGAAGCGCTGGCCTTGGCCGGGGAGCACTCGAGGGTCTTACGTGCCACGCAGCGAACAGCGGCTCAAATAAGTCTTGCACTTGCTTACCGAGGCGCAAGGCTTGAGCTTGTCCACCTTTACCACAATTGGGCCCTCGGCCAGGGATCTTCATCGACAAATAAGCATGATGCGAATCGCCATGAATTTGACTAGCGCTGGCCGGCCAAGCAGGGCGTTGTAAGGGAGGTCGAAGTCGGCGACCTCGAAGTTGATGAGTTCCGTCCGGAAGTTTTCAGCGCTTCCGAACGTGACGGGCAGCTGGACTTGTCCTAGGGGCATTAGGCCCATCCCGGGGGCAATTCCATAAAAGCGGTCTGGCGCTGATTCTTCATAAGGTATTTGGAGTGCTTGATACGCCCGATCGACAAAGAGTTGATGGCACTTCCTCCATCAACTAGTACTCGCCAAGCTTCGCATTCCTGGCCGTGAGGCGACCACGATCGGGAGATGGTTTGGGCCTGAAGTGTTCTTAGGGTGGTCGGCCCGACCGAAAGTGATCGATTGATCCGACCACTTCAGCCCGACTCGTCCGGGCTCGGCATGGTGGCACACACTGTCTCGGCTCTCGCTTATCTTGCGAGTTGGAAGAGTAGGTGGCGAACCCCATGAATGTATGCCACCGTGTGCTCGGCTTGTTGGAAAGCCAGTGGGGTGTCATCTTCGTCGTCATTATCTTCGCGATCCTTTTCGCGGCGCTTCTTGAGCCGCTTTTCCACCAACTTGGACACAACCTGGCAATCTTCCAAGTCGTGCCCATTTGTGCGGTGGATGGGGCAGTATGTCTTGCCCCTGTCGTCTTCACGGCGGGGAGAACGGCGGTCCCTGCGATTATCTCGCTGGTCCCGGCGATCTCTCCTTCGCTCCTGATCGTCGCGCCGCTGAGGCTTGGCTTCTGGATCGGCCACCAAAACCTCTCGGGCGACGGCCTCCTTGCGCTTCTTCTTTTTACGGTCGGAGGACTTCGACGCTCCGGATTCGTCAGGGTTTGAGGGCCCTGATGCACCCTTCCGAGCCTCCGCTGCCCGGGCACACTTGTGAGCCAGGGAGAAAAGCTCGGAAGTGGTAGCGACAGTGCGGGTAGCCATCTTCTCCCGCATCTTCTGATCCCTAACCCTCCGGAACGCATAATAATAACTCGCTCGGAGATCAGGGGATCGTGTTGCGGCAATGGCTAAACCGCCGAATGAACCCCTCGGGGACTCCTCCTCATACGCTCCAAAGCGTGGAGGTCGTCCTCCACACCGGTTGAGCGTAGGAGCCTGAAAGTTAGCGACAAAAATGTCGCTGATTCCTCCCACGAGTGTACCGAACCCCGAGGAAGGTTCGACCAGGAAGCGGGCGAACTGTCGGCGACATCGGGAAGTAGTTGGCCATAACTCTATCTCGACTTCCGGCAAAGACGCACCACCGTCGTATAAATCTGCAGGAATTCTTCAGGGTTGGTGGTGCCGTCATACTTCTCGATGGGCGCGGGGCGAAATCTTTACAGCCACGCCCGATTGGCGTGAGACGGAGGAAGCGCGGCACCCAACATTATATGGGGAGTAGTGTCGCCCACCACCCCTCGACCCTGAGATGGGGTCGAGGAGTGCGAGTCTACACTCTCCCAGAGTCGGAAGAAGCCCCTTCCGACCGGCCGGCAGCGGGGTTCGGGCGCGTTATTGCGGATGACGCCTCAGAAGAACTTCGACGCAGATCGTCGCCCGCTGAGCCGCCCCTCATTGAGGCGTGCCCTTAGATCCCAGCGGTTCTCCTCCGGCATGGGAGTACCGGGAAGATGCGGAAGCTTGTGCACGTCCCCTCATTGCGAGGGGCTGCGGCCGATACTCCTTCCCTTTATCACGGCTCCTGCGGCCGGAGAAGTCGCCAAAGAGCGATCGGAAGCTTGTGCATCCACCATACGAACTCCTTGGCGGAGGGCCGGAAGCCCGGCTGAATTGCCACGACAACTTTCTTCTGGGCCGAGTCCACTAGGCGGGCAATGTCACGGAGCCAAGGGTGGGTGGGGTGTCGCCGTCAGTTGGACCGGAGGATGATCCAGGAGCAACCGGGCCGCATGAAGGCTTTGCATTGGGGTATCTTCCCCCAACAGCAAGCGCCGTTGGACCGGCTGAACTCCGGGCTTGGATGCGGCTCGCGCCCCTCCCGCTTGAAGGACCGGCTGACCCGACTCCCTTGCAGGGAGCCGAGATCGGCCGGCGCCGCTTTCCTCGGGAGGCGCTACGGCTGGCGATGAGATTCCGCCATACCGGATGATCTTGATTCTTGCAAACTCCTCAAAAGGAATGGAAGAAAGGAACGATCTAACCACTAAGCCCCTACCTGGCGCGCCACTGTCGGCTTACTAACCAACAGGCACCCTAAGACTGGGTGCTTGAGAGATTCGGACTGGGGGCTTTTGTGGCAACCGCTCCAAAGACAGGAGGAACGGGATCTCGGAAGCAAGCAAGAAGACAGTCGAGTTTACCTGAGTTCGGGCCCTCCAAAGGAGTAATAACCCTAGTCTGCTTGGTGGTTTCCTCACGAGTTCAAAGGTTCTTACAAGGCCGGGAAGAAGACCCTCTCAGTTCTCGCCAACCCAATAATCAACCACCTTCTCCCATGCATCCTAGCTCCCTTTTATACTCCGGCCGAGGCGCATGGGGCTTACAAGCTGCGTAAAGCAAGCGTCGACACGTTACTACGGTGCATTTAATGCACCGTCATACTCTCTTACATCACATTTAATGTCTGGTCCTAATCGACTTAGACTTCGCCTTGGGCCCGCTTTGTCTGTCACCCTGCATGCTCGCCAGAGAGAGGGGATGTCAGTCGGCGCCACCCATCATTAATGCGCGCTAGGAAGACGCGCCGCCATACCACAGCCTTCACACTGCAATTAATGCGCACGTCTCGCATTGAATATCCTTGACCCTTCGCCTGTAGCACGATTACGGGGTTGATTCTTGGGAACTACGCCCGAGGTGTGGCTCGAGCGCCACTGCCCTCTTGGCGAGCACCTTTGCTGGTCGCCAGGAGTGGCTCGACGCCACTCGCCCCTGGCGAGCACCTTTCGCTGTCGCCCCGAGGAGCGCCTGAACGCCACTGCCCCCGGCGAGCAACTTGGCTGGTCGCCTCGAGGAGTGGCCTGGACGCCACCTGTCCCTTGGGCGAGCACCTTTCGCTGTCGCCAGGAGCGCTCAACGCCACCTGTCCCCCGGGCGAGCAACTTGGCTGGTCGCCTCGAGGAGTGGCCTGAGCGCCACCTGTCCCCTGGGCGAGCACCTTGGCTGGTCGCCCCGAGGAGTGGCCTGAACGCCACCTGTCCCCTGGCGAGCACCTTGGCTGGTCGCCCCGAGGAGTGGCCTGAACGCCACCTGCCCTCTGGGCGAGCACCTTGGCTGGTCGCCTCGAGGAGTGGCCTGAACGCCACCTGTCCTCTTGGCGACAGTACTTAATGCGGCTGCGTGGGTACCCCAGCGCTTAATACGCTGACAGGAAGCATCCAAGCTTCTAGACTTACACTACCAAAAGAAGGAAACCACAGGCAGGGCCTGAGCGAAGACAAGACCTAGAACCAGACTAAATCGCCATCTACGACCTCCTGGTAGGCTCCAGCATCTTCGAACTCTGAAAGGGCGGGGTTTTGCAAGGGTGAGTACAGAGTACTCAACAAGTCGTACGGAACCACTGAATACTATATGTAGAGGTAAACAAGGGATGGCAGTAGGGTTAAGTATCTGGATGCAGTTTTGTTTTACAATTCATTTTACATTTGAAGCACAAATCAATAGATAGGTAATTTGAATTTCACAAGTTTGACTACACTTAACCAATTCATTCACAAACACCAATACAGTAACTTGAGCTTAGTTGCGGGTATCATCCCCGATTCCAACTTAACTTCATTAACCGGAAGTACGGCGTAACCGATTACAATTAAAATTAACTCTGCAGAGCAGCTCAACTTTACCCACAAGATATCTATAACCTTTATGCCAATCTCGAGTTTTCATGCAACTTAAATGCATGTGGCCCAGTTTAGATTATCACAGCTTTTCGTTTAATCATTCCTGTCCTTTTAGTTGTTTACCGATAGAGACCGCTACCTTGGACTCAGGGTCCCCATTAGCGTCTACCGTTGCGAGAACCAAGAATGTCACTCCGGACCATTCCCGTTCCACCCCTCCGGTCCACTTCCCTGCCGGGAAGGCCCGGTCCCCATTCTCTCCAGAGAATGGTAGCCACCAAGACAGTCCAGTTATTATCTCAGGAAGGACTAACTTAATAAGCCATGTCGGATACGGGTCCACCGACCAGTCCGACCTGTGGTTGAGCGGAAACTAAGTTATTTACTTTGCTCAAGGGGATTATTAACCTTACACTTTTGCCAAAGACCACGCCTTCATCCACAAACCCATTCCAGATTTCCGCGACCGCCACTGCATCAAACAAGGCATTAATCACCGGTAGGGATCGGAATCTCATCCACTCAAGGATTTATCCGATCTTTGTCCCCTCGATCGCGACACTTTTATAAACAATCCGAATCGGAGATTCGGCAGCATTTTCTTTAAATCTAGGTTTTAAAACTAACTAAGCAGTATAGCCTAACCTATCCATGGCAATAAGCAATTAACTAGGGTTCCAAAGGATTTATAGGGTTCCAATATTTCAAGGAGATTCAATGAGCAATTCGGTATTATCTAAGCATCATGTCATTCTAAAATACTGGATTTCAATAATTCAATATACAGCAAAGTAATGCGATATAAAAATAATTACTACTATAGCATGGCATGATGGGATCAACATGATCAAAGGGTGTACGGCTTGCCTTGCGCGGCAGCTGGATCGGAAGAGTCGTCGAGGAAGTAGTCGTAGTGCGCTCCCGTCTGGTCCGACGTCTGCTCCGGGAACTGCTCCGACTCCAGGGGCTGCTCCGGTTCCACTGGCGTCTCAACGGTCGAATCTAACGCGAAAAGACAACCAACATAAATAAACGACAAAATAACAACTGAAAAAGAAACTGAAACTGAAATGGAAACCGAAAACCGAGTCGGAAAGGAACGGAGGGCAAAACTGGGATTTTGGGAATTTTCTGAGTTTCGGATTTGGGAACGGACAGCATTTCTGGACTCAGGGGATCGAAACGGTTCGGGAAAAGTATTTGGTGGGGCTCTGGGATTTTCCGGGATTTTTCGGGCTATTTTTGGAATTAAAACGAATTTCGGATTTATTTAATTAAAATAAAAACCGAAATTGGTTTTTACTGTGCTAGGGCGCTGGGCCGGCTTTGGCGCGAAAAATGGGCCAAGGCCCACGGCGGCGAGGTCGGGCCACGACGGCTCGCGAGGGCGGCCCACCGGCAGCGAGGGGAAAAGAAAGGCGAGGAGGAGGCCGACGAGCGGGCCCGCTCGTCGATGGGCACGGCGCGGAGGAGCTAGGAGCACGGAACAGGGAGGGCGAGGCGAGGCGGCGGTGGCCATGGCCGGAGGCCGGAGGGCGAAGGCAGCGAGGAGGAGGAGCTCACCACGAGAGAGGCGGGGCGAGTTGGAGAGGCGAGGAGGCCGGGTTTTATAGGGCGAGCGGCGAGGCGGAGGCGAGGCGCTTGAGTGCGGCGGGCGACAACGCGTGGCGCGGAGGAGGCGGGCGAGCGGCGACGGCGCAGCGGCCGAGCAGTGGCGGCATGGCGGGCGCGGTGAGGCGCGAGGCGTGGCGGCGGTCGCGCCGGGCGAGGGCGACGCCGAGGCGGCGGGCGGCGACGGTCGGCCGAGCTGGCCGGCCGAGGAGGCAGGTCGAGCGGAGCAACAAGACGGAGCAGCAAGAGCCCACGAAGAAGAGGGATTCGGCCCAAAACGAGGTTTGAATTCAAACTCGATTCCAAACTCCAAAAAAAAAAAACCAAATTCAAAAGCAAATTCAACCAAAAAGCAAACAAATTCATTTTGAATTTGAGGTTGTTTCAACCTACCCCACTTAAAATGGAATCTCGTCCCCGAGATTCATTTCGCCTGGGAAAATAGGTTGGGAAAATTCTGCTGCAATTCCGATTCCTTCTCCCAAGTGGTTTCTTCGAGTGTATGATTCTTCCATAGCACTCGGCAGATTCTGACATTCTTGAACTTGAGTTCCCTTTCCATTGTCTCTACAATCCTGACTGGTTCCTCACGATATGTCAAATCTTCCTTCAGGTCTATTCCTTTCAACTGTACTTGCTCTGACGGCTGACGGAGACATTTTCTCAACTGGGACACATGAAAAACATTGTGTACCCTGGACAGCTCCGGACTTAGCTGTAACTTGTAGGCTACTTCTCCAATTCTGTCAGTCACGGGGTATTGTCCAACATACCTCGGAGCTAACTTTCCTTTTATCTGAAAACGACGAACAGGTTTGAAAGGTGTCACTTTCAGATAAACGAAGTCTCCAATCCGATAACTTATGTCTTTTCTTCTCACATCAGCAAAATTCTTCTGCCGGACTTGAGCTGTCCTCAGATTCCTCCTTATGATCCTCACATGAGCTTCTGCATCCTGAACTAGCTGAGGTCCAAAAAGCTGTTTCTTTCCGGTTTCTGTCCAATTCAACGGGGTTCTGCACTTCCTTCCATACAGGGCTTCAAACGGTGACATATTCAGACTGGTCTGGTAACTGTTATTGTACGAGAACTCCGCAAATGGCAAACACTTAGCCCACGAGGCTCCATATGCGAGAGCGCAGGCTCTCAACATATCCTCTAGTATCTGGTTGACTCTTTCTGTCTGACCATGCATGCGAGGGTGATAGGCCGTACTAAAATTCAAGTCTGTACCCATAGCTTCATGTAGACTTTTCCAGAACTTTGAGGTGAACTGGGCTCCACGATCTGACACGATCTTCTTAGGGATTCCATGTAATCTGACAATCTGGGTCAGGTACAATTCTGCCAACTTGTCCCTTCCAACGGTCTGCTTAATAGGGATGAAATGGGCTACTTTGGTCAGTCTATCAATGATTACCCAAATAGCGTCATATCCCTGCTGAGTTTTGGGCAAACCGGTGACAAAGTCCATTCCAATTTCTTCCCACTTCCATTCTGGCACTGGGAGGGGTTGCAGCAATCCTGCCGTCTTCTGGTGGTCTATCTTGACTTTCCGACACACGTCACAACACACCACGTGTTCGGCTATCTCTTTCTTCATTCCATTCCACCAGTATTCCTTCTTCAAGTCTTGGTACATCTTCGTACTGCCAGGGTGTATTGAGAATTGCGACGAGTGAGCCTCTGTCAAAATCAATCCTCTTATATCCTTATCCTTCGGAATGCATATACGATCGCGGAATCGTAGTATGCCTTGCTTGTCTTCCGAGAACTCCGAGGGACTAACTTCCTTCATCAACTTTCTGTATTCCAGTATTTCTTCGTCTGTCTGCTGAGCTGCTTTGATCTGCTTCAGGAGATCTGACTGTATTTCTAGGAAATGCACTGATCCTTCTGACACTATCTGCAGGTTCAACTCCTGTACTTCTGACTTCAGCTGGGGAGAGATAGTCTCAACCTGGGCTAAGTGATGGCATGCTTTTCGGCTCAAAGCATCTGCTACCACATTAGCTTTTCCTGGATGATAAAGGATTTCTAGGTCATAATCCTTAATCAACTCCAACCATCTTCTTTGTCTCATGTTCAGATTGGGCTGGGTGAACACGTACTTCAGACTCTTGTGGTCTGAAAATACTTCACAACGGTTCCCCAACAGGTAATGTCTCCAAATCTTTAATGCATGCACTACTGAGGCTAACTCCAGGTCATGGGTCGGGTAATTCTCCTCATGCGGTCTGAGTTGTCGCGACGCATACGCAACCACTTTTCCTTCTTGCATTAACACGCATCCCAATCCTCTTTTGGAAGCATCACAGTAAATCTGAAAGTCCTTATCCGGGTTTGGGAGAGTGAGGACTGGGTCTGAGGTTAACTTGGTTTTCAGCTCCTGGAAACTTTTCTCACACTTCTCAGTCCAAACGTAGGGGCTGTCCTTTTTGAGAAGTTGAGTCATCGGTTTGGCTATCTTGGAGAATCCTTCTATAAACCTTCTGTAATATCCTGCCAATCCGAGGAAACTTCTGACTTACATCGCGACACAAATTTGTTTCCATTCTAACACTGTTCTGATCTTCTCGGGATCCATCTTCACGCCATCCTTGGTGATAATGTGTCCTAGGAAAGCGATTTCATCCAACCAGAAATCACACTTAGAGAATTTTGCATATAGCTGATGTTCTCTAAGCCTTCCCAGAATTAGATGCAGATGCTTCTTGTGATCTTCTTCCGTCTTGGAGTAAATGAGTATATCGTCTATGAACACTACGATGAACTTGTCCAAGAACTCCATGCATACTTGGTTCATCAGGTTCATAAAGTAGGCCGGGGCATTTGTGAGTCCAAATGGCACCACGGTGAACTCATATAATCCGTACCGAGTAGCAAATGCTGTCTTCTCTCTGTCTTGTTCTCTGACCTTCAACTGATGATATCCTGTCCTCAAGTCTATCTTCGAAAAGATCTTGGCTCCTTTCAACTGATCGAACAGGTCATCTATCCGGGGTAACGGGTACTTGTTCTTGATTGTTGCATCATTCAGAGCTCTGTAATCTATGCAGAGTCTCTTGCTTCCATCTTTCTTTCTGGCAAATACGACCTGCGCGGACCAAGGGGAGATACTTGGCCGTACAAATCCTTTGTCCAGCAATTCATCCAATTGCTTCTTTAGTTCCTTTAACTCCAAAGGCGACATTGGACGTGATCGCTTATGGATAGGAGCTGTTCCAGGAACTAACTCTATTGCCAGTTCTATGCCTCTGTTCGGAGGTTTCCCTGGTAACTCTTCTGGAAATACCTCGGGGTACTCCCGAACTACGGGTATGCTGTCTAATCCATTTGCGACTGCATTGATGATGCTCTGACTTCTTTTGATCAACCTCGGATCATTCTGAACTGTCACTTTCTGACCATAACCATTCCTGAGTGTCACTGTCTTCTGAGAACAATCCAGCTGAGCATGGTGTCTAGATAACCAGTTCATTCCCAATATGACATCTAGACCATCCATCTCTAATAACAACAGGTTGGCTCTGAACTCAATCCCTTGGATTTCTATCCTCAGATTACTGCAGCCGAATCTTGCCATCAATCGACTTCCAGGGGTGTGGAAAACACAGGGAGAGGGCAAGGGAGAATAGGGCAACCCACTTTTGCAAGCAAAAGCCAAAGAAATGAACGAATGGGTTGCACCTGGGTCAAAGAGGGTTAAGGCCAACTTGGTTTGGACGGGAAACTTACCAACGATAACATCTGTGGCTTCAGCTGCCTCTGCTGCTGACACATGGTTGATTCTTCCTTGGGGGTTCCTTGGCGGATTGGGTCCGCGGTTGTTGGTGTATCTCTCGGTCTTGACTGGTGCCCTTAAATAACCTTGATGGGGCGGCTGAGGTTGACGAGTCTTTGGTGTCTGTTGGCGGAAGGCGGCGCTGAGCTTTTGCCACATCACTCGGCAAGTCCTTCTTCGGGCACTGCTGTCTGAAGTGTCCGGGTTGTCCGCAATGGAAGCAGGCTGAACCTTTCTTGGGACACACATTAGAGTAATGGTTCCCGTTGCAGGTAAAGCATCGGACATTCCCGGGCTGAGCATTTGGCGGAATAGGTCGGGATCCTCCCACTGCTTGCCTCTTGTTTGGAACGTTGGGGTTGAAGGTATAGGTCCTTCCTTTGAACTGACTTGTTGCTGACATCCGTTGCTGCTGTGCCTTTCTCTTTCTGGTATCTTCCAGGTCATTCCTTGTCTCTTCTGACACAATCAGCCTATCCACCATGGCTGAAAAATCCTTGAACTCCACAGCTGAGACATGGAACTTGAGGTTCTTCTGCAGTCCTTCATAAAATCTTTCTATCTTCTTCTCTTTTGTGTCTACTTCTCTGGGTGCATAGCGAGAAAGGTTGTTGAAGTGGTGTAGGTATTCCATCACTGTTCTTCCTCCTTGATGGAGAGACAGGAATTCCCTTCGCTTGGAGGCCATCAAGCCTGCTGGAATGTGAGTCTTTCGGAAGGCTTCTTCAAACATCTGCCACGAAATCTCCTGTCCTGCCTTCAGAGTCTGAAAGTTAACCCACCATGCTGCTGCTTGTCCTTGCAGTTGGTGAGAGGCATAGAGCACTTTCTCCTTCTCAGTGCACTGTACCGTATCCAGCTTCATTTGGATAACCGTGAGCCAATCATCTGCTGATAATGGCTCAGTTGACATGGAGAAAATAGGGGGCCGGGTCTTTTGGAAGTCAGACCAGTGTGACCCACCTAATAATCCATCATGTCCCACGTTGTTTTCTTGGGGATTCATCTGCGGTCTTGCGGCAAACTGTCTCATCATCATCTCAATCATCTGATTCTGCCTTTGTTCTGACTGATATCTGTTCCTTTCCATGGCTGCCAGTACTTGAGCTAAGTTAACCGGGTTTCTGGCTGGGTCTGCCTCATTCTCATGACCTTGGGGCTGCGATCCTTCACCTTGATCCATTCTGACTATCTTAAGGTCTTGCTGCAGGGTTTTGGGGTAAAGCAGAGGATAAGTAAGATTTAGACATGGGGCAGAGAGAGATAGAATAGGTGAGAGGCGAGACGAAATGGAAAAGAATTAGTGGAATTGGGCCGAAGATATACGGATAATAGAGCAAACAACATACAGAGATAGGAAACTTAATTTTACTGATAGCATAGATTGTTTACAATACCGTCATACTAAGGTAGGAAACAACCTATTTTACATTACAAAAGACTACTCCAAAAGGGTAAAGCCAACTTCTAGGACTAACGCCCTATTCTAAGACTGGAATCTTCAATCGTCGTCGGAGATGTAGATGATGCGCTCCTCCGGGTCTTCTTCCACATCTTCTGCCATGGACACGTCCACCACCTCTGATGGACCATCCACAGACATCTCCTCTCCGGGCTCGTACTGGGGCTGCATCTGGTTTATCTCTTCACGAAGCTCGTCGATCTCCATCCAGGCATTACCCAACTGTCGCTGCAGATCATCTCGCTCGCGGAGGAGGCGGCTGTACAGGTAGTCCTTGTTCACCATCAGATCAGCAGCTTGGTCGACACGCGGGTCTGTATCGTCATCCGGGACGGTGATGATCACTGTGCCGGGGGCATCCCCTCTCATAGGGATGAGCTGGAATCGACTGTTGTCAAACTCAGCATCAAAGAGACGACGCAGGTGCTTCACTGCCCGACGGGCAGAGTCCTGGATAGCGTCTGACTCGGAGACGCGGAATCCTTGGAAGCGGCGTGGAATATCGAGATTGTCGTGCAGAGGATTAAGATCAACCCAGGCTTTCCATTCAGAATTTAACGGCACCCTGGAAGAGTTCTTACGTGGAAAACTGGGGCTTCATTCTGGCCTGCACCAACATGCTGAAGCATCCTCCACAGTAACTCAGCCCATCCCCCGAAAGCTTCGGGGAACAGATAATCATGCTGAACCATCTGCCAAAACGAGAAAACTTTTTCAAGTCAGATGAGTGGAAAAGGTTTTAAGTGAGTTTCAAAGGAAAGAAATGGATTTTTAAGGAAAAGGGGGAAACAGAGAGGGAAGAGGAACAGAATTATAAGAATAATACTTACAGTTTTCGAAACTCATTTTGTAGTTTGAAATAATCTTTCGAAAAAGACTCCTTAAGCCAACTTAGGTCTCAGTCTACGGTCAAGCCTAGGCTCTGATACCACTTGTGACGGACCGCCTTTTTAGGGGCAGTGCGAAACTCACAACAGTTACCCAGGAAGACTAACTGTTGTAAAACAAGAGTAAAATTACCTGGCCAAAAGCCAAATCAACACTTTTTATTCAATATAGCCGGCCTAACGACCGGATTTTACAAGGGAAGCATCCAAGCTTCTAGACTTACACTACCAAAAGAAGGAAACCACAGGCAGGGCCTGAGCGAAGACAAGACCTAGAACCAGACTAAATCGCCATCTACGACCTCCTGGTAGGCTCCAGCATCTTCGAACTCTGAAAGGGCGGGGTTTTGCAAGGGTGAGTACAGAGTACTCAACAAGTCGTACGGAACCACTGAATACTATATGTAGAGGTAAACAAGGGATGGCAGTAGGGTTAAGTATCTGGATGCAGTTTTGTTTTACAATTCATTTTACATTTGAAGCACAAATCAATAGATAGGTAATTTGAATTTCACAAGTTTGACTACACTTAACCAATTCATTCACAAACACCAATACAGTAACTTGAGCTTAGTTGCGGGTATCATCCCCGATTCCAACTTAACTTCATTAACCGGAAGTACGGCGTAACCGATTACAATTAAAATTAACTCTGCAGAGCAGCTCAACTTTACCCACAAGATATCTATAACCTTTATGCCAATCTCAAGTTTTCATGCAACTTAAATGCATGTGGCCCAGTTTAGATTATCACAGCTTTTCGTTTAATCATTCCTGTCCTTTTAGTTGTTTACCGATAGAGACCGCTACCTTGGACTCAGGGTCCCCATTAGCGTCTACCGTTGCGAGAACCAAGAATGTCACTCCGGACCATTCCCGTTCCACCCCTCCGGTCCACTTCCCTGCCGGGAAGGCCCGGTCCCCATTCTCTCCAGAGAATGGTAGCCACCAAGACAGTCCAGTTATTATCTCAGGAATGACTAACTTAATAAGCCATGTCGGATACGGGTCCACCGACCAGTCCGACCTGTGGTTGAGCGGAAACTAAGTTATTTACTTTGCTCAAGGGGATTATTAACCTTACACTTTTGCCAAAGACCACGCCTTCATCCACAAACCCATTCCGGTACTCGCAGTACCGGCCACCAGACCAAACAAGGCATTAATCACCAGCCGGGGATCGGAATCTCATCCACTCCGGGATTTATCCGATGCTGTCCCCCTGACTGCAGCACTTTTATAAACAATCCGAATCGGAGATTCGGCAGCATTTTCTTTAAATCTAGGTTTTAAAACTAACTAAGCAGTATAGCCTAACCTATCCATGGCAATAAGCAATTAACTAGGGTTCCAAAGGATTTATAGGGTTCCAATATTTCAAGGAGATTCAATGAGCAATTCGGTATTATCTAAGCATCATGTCATTCTAAAATACTGGATTTCAATAATTCAATATACAGCAAAGTAATGCGATATAAAAATAATTACTACTATAGCATGGCATGATGGGATCAACATGATCAAAGGGTGTACGGCTTGCCTTGCGCGGCAGCTGGATCGGAAGAGTCGTCGAGGAAGTAGCCGTAGTGCGCTCCCGTCTGGTCCGACGTCTGCGCTTCCGAATCGCCCGACCTGTGGGCTGCTCCGGCTCCACTGGCGTCTCAACGGTCGAATCTAACGCGAAAAGACAACCAACATAAATAAACGACAAAACAACAACTGAAAAAGAAACTGAAACTGAAACGGAAACCGGAAACCGAGTCGGAAAGGAACGGAGGGCAAAACTGGGATTTTGGGAATTTTCTGAGTTTCGGATTTGGGAATGGACAGCATTTCTGGACTCAGGGGATCGAAACGGTCCGGGAAAAGTACTTGGTGGGGCTCTGGGATTTTCCGGGATTTTTCTGGATTTTTCGGGCTATTTTTGGAATTAAAAACGAATTTTCGGATTTATTTAATTAAAATAAAAACCGAAATCGGTTTTTACTGTGCTGGGGCGCTGGGCCGGCTTTGGCGCGAAAATGGGCCAAGGCCCACGGCGGCCATGAGGTCGGCTACTACCGGCCTGTGAGGCGGCCCACCCGGCAAAGCGCGGAAAAAGAAAGGGGCGGGAGGGAGGTCGACGAGCGGGCCCGCTCGATGGGCACGCGCGGAGGGGCTAGGGCACGGAACAGGAGGGCGAGGCGACCCATGGCGCAGCATATGGCGCGGCCGAGCCGGGGAGGGCGAAGGCGAGGGAGGGGAGGGGCGCTCACCACGCGAGAGGAGGCGGGGCGAAGTTGGAGAGGAGCGGGAGGCCGGGTTTTATAGGGCGAGGCGAGGGCGAGGCAGAGGCGAGCGCGGGCGACGCACGCGCTGGCGGGCGTGAGGAGGCGGGCGGTCGGGCGACCGGGCGCAGGTGGCTGAGCCGGGCGGCTGCGGGCGGCGGCCAGCGCGCGGCGCGGGGAGGCGCGAGGCGGCGGCGGTCGCGGCCGGGCGCGAGGGCGACGCCGGAGGCGGCGGCGGCGGCGGCGACGGGTCGGCGAAATGGCCGGCCGAGGAGGCAAAGGCCGAAGGAGCAACAAGACGGAGCAGGCCAGCAGGCCCACGAAGAAGAGGGATTCGGCCCAAAACGAGGTTTGAATTCAAACTCGATTCCAAACTCCAAAAAAAAAACCAAATTCAAAAGCAAATTCAACCAAAAAGCAAACAAATTCATTTTGAATTTGAGGTTGTTTCAATCAGTTCCGAGGTTCGATCTCCACACATGAGGGTTGAAAGTGCCAAGTAAAAGCGAAAATATATGTAAGTTGCCCAGAGCGCATCGTTGCTAGTATCTCAATAGTAAATTGCACAAATTCTAAAATAATATTGGGAATAGTGTAATAATTACGAAGTGGGCTGCCACAAATTAGATCTTTTAATGTACTTTAAAATTGCTTTTTCTAGGGAGAGCAATTAAGTCTTTTAGGTGCTTCTATACTTTTCTTTTTTAAAATTGTATAAATATTACTCCCTCCAGTTTGATAATACCTGTCGTTTTGGACATATTGATGGCCAAACTTCCAAAACTTTAACTAACAATTTATTTTTAAATATTTAAATTGGATACACAAAAATTATATGTGTAGACTTGTCTTGAGAAGTACTTTCATAATATTATAATTTTATTAGGTTTTATAAATATATTATAATAAAAATTAGCGGTCAAAGTTGTGTTTTGAAGACCGTGTCGATGTCCAAAACGACAGATATTACCAGACTGAAGGGAGTAAATTATAAATAAAAAATAGATGATAATTACCTACCTCTTCGTTTGCTTTAAAATATGTGCAACCTGTAGCAGCAGGAAAACATATAAGCACTGCTCTAAGTTCTTCGCATAAAATATCTGAGCTCTGAAGTCTAAACCAGCGAATACTGTCAAACAGTGCTGGTCCCGAACTCTAGATGATCCATTGGTCCATCCGCATGATTTATAGTGATAGGTTTTGCCTTTCTTCTTTTGTTTGTGTTTTTGTTAGTTGCAAGTGAAGCGATGAGTCTGTAGCAATCTTGTCGATTCCATTCGGGTATGTGCCGGAACGACCAGAACAATGCCATACAGCCGCCTAAAACGGTATAGAAGAGGTTGCATCCCATACTGCCCTCGATTCCGGCCAGTTTCGATCGGTACCGGGGAAGAAGATCGATGGGAACGACAATTTGAATCTTCTACGTCGGGGAGAAAGATTATGGTGGCCGGTGGCGTACCTCCAAGCCATAGATGGTTGTGCACGGCGGCGGTTCGCCGGAGACGGTGAAGAAGACGCCGTCGCTCTCGGATCTTGATGGAACTGACACCGTCGAAGGGGATTATCGGAGGTGGTAGTGCGGTGGCCGTAGCGGAGATGGTGGGGCCCTCATGTCCGGTGGTGTGAGCTCAGGCTGATTAGCGGCGAAGCGGGAATGCTATCGATCTAGCGAAGGGTGAAAATGGTACGGATAATTTTCGATAGACCGATCGACTGAAGCGTTTCGGATAGTGATTCAGATAATTTTTTGGATATCTGAATATTTTGTTCGGATATGGAACGAATACAGATAAAGTGTTATGGATACGGATATCTCGGATAATATCCGAGCATTTTTTCGGATACTATCCGCCGGATAATATCCGATTTCCCGCCTCTTTAGCTTAGCCCGATTTGGCCCATATGTCATCGGCCCATCTAGACTTAAGTTGAAGTGGAACCTTAGGTCCCTAGCCGACTAGCTGCCACTTTAGTTCTTTCATTCCCTGCCCACCCCTTACCTATCCAGTCCACATCTTCAAGACTCCAACTCCAGGTCGTGGCGGCGGCGGCGACTAATGGCTATGGCCCCTAATGGCCTGACTGATGCTTAGTGCCATGCATGTGCTTTGTTACTTTTGTATACTTCTATGAATAGTGTGCAACTTTTATGGATGATGTACAACAGTACATGTGCAATTATGTGATGTGACTCAGTGTATTACTATAAACTGTATGGTTTTAACGGTCTTGATCTCTCAATGTCCTATACAATTTATGTTAGTTTCCTATCGACAATATTCGTTGTAGCACATATCACTCCATTTGTATTTAGTGTTTACGTGTATTATTCGAAAAATATCCGTTCCGATGATTATCCGAACTTATTTTATCCGTATTCGTTCGAATATTATCCATATCCGTATCCAGCACTATTTGTGTCCGAATCCGTATCCGGCACTATCTATGTTCGAATCCGATCCGATAAAATTATATGGATTAAATACAATATGAGTGGTTTTCGATCCATATCCGATCCGTTTCACCCCTAGATTTAGGGTTGTTGCGTTGGCTTGGTAGTTCTAGTCTCAGTTTGGAATAGATTTTAATTGTGTAGATTATGGATTGTTTAAGAATTGGGTGGGTGATAGCTTTTGATTTTATGTATAAATTTCATTTCTGTTCCTAGTAAGTTGTATACAAAATTAGAAGAAGAAATTGTACACAAAATCAGAAGTTATAATCCACCCGATTATTGGAGAATCCAAAATCTACACGATTAGAATCTGTTTTAAACTAGGCCTTACAGTATGTATATAGCCCTTCCACTTAAGGAATTCTTCTATTTTGGACCTTGGTTCTTCTGTTTAGTGCTCTTTGTCTTATATCCTATATGCATATATGAAACTAAAAAAGATAATAAGGCCGGAACGGTACAACGGAATGCTCCGAAACATTCCATTCCAAACATTCTATTCTAAATCGGAATGGCCACCGAAACAGAATGAACAAGTATGGTCTATAGCGACATGTATATGTTCTTGTGGGACTTTAATAAACAATGTTACACATAATAAAAGACAAATATCAATTACTCTAATAAAAAAAGAACCGAATAGCTCGGTTAGTAAGGAGTGGACGTCAACCCCTCGTCCACCCGGGTTTGAATCCTAATATTTAGCTGGGTGTCCATCCCTCATTAATTAATGAATACCAGAGTTGTTGGCCAAATTTCAAAAAAAAAAAAAACTGATAAAATGCAAGGTAAATAGAGATTCAATAGTATTTGACCAAATTTAGCTATTTTTCCTTTGAAAGTTTCCTTGTTAGTTCAGTATTTTGCCGAGAGAAAAAAATCTCCATCAGTTTGGAATTCAATGTTTTCAGAAATACCTGTCCGCCTTCCGGGATCGTGCTTTCACAGAGGAAAAGGAAGTTCAAATAAAAAGGAAAAAAGAGAGGAGAAATCATTTTGCTGATGTGTTCGTAGCTGCTAGCTGCCTTTTTGTCGTGTTGCGACGTGATTTGTATGGAAGTAGGTAACGTGCAAATGAGGCAAGATGAGAACATTTTATTGTTACATTAACGTTGATTTGGGCCCTGGACGTGACAACATAAAGGACGCCACTATGCTTGCTCATCATATCCACCGGTAACACCGGTTGAAAAAATTGAAAAATCGCTCGGTATGTGCCGATTATTGCTATAGAAGTGGCGCGATGATATACTGTGGAAAACTGTGGTTGTGAAGGGAAAATGGGAAAATTTGAGAAAATTTAGGAAAAACACTCCAAAAAATATGAGAAATATTAGAAATTTGTAAAAACACGGTAGAGACAAAATAAATTATAATAAATGTTAGAAATATAGAAAAAAAAATATATAAAAAGGAGATATGAATAGCACAACGATGATAAAATATGAGAAAATATGAAAATTTTTGACATGACCACTGCTATATTTTAGACAACCTCAAGTTGTAAAGTAGGCATGTAGCAACAATATCTCAACAAATAACATTTCATGTCAATATCATACACAAATGAATCCAACAAGTTCGTATGTCAAATTACATAGCATATGACATTTGAAATCAATATTTTTCAGTAAAAATGAAAGTCCCCAATTGGCATAGCTTTATCATCTTTCCATTGTCACAAAAATGTCGTGTTGGACCTATATGAATGCTATATTAGTAAAAATGGAGTTGCAATGAAATGAGACATACAAATGAAACATTACCTTTGGGGCTACGACCTACGGGTAGTATTGTTGAGTGTACACTTGGCTGGCCATGTTGTACTCCTCAGTTGACATCATTAATAATCCTCGCGTAGCTAGCAACTCCACCTTATATTCGTGCCAGCTTTGACCCGTCCATGGGCTAGTCGTTTCCCACTGTTGGTACAACAAGGCATAAAAGTCGGGGTCTTGCCACTCATAGACCAATTGGGTGGGAAATTGTGTACCAGCATCCGGGATGGCGTAGTTATAGCCGCCATATGAGCCATAACTCCATTGTGTCTCCGTGACGCTATATGAGCTAGAGCTATCATGTGGTGCATCATGGCTATGCGGATGGTTCTTTCTTGCAGTAGTCATCCTTTGTGATTGAGGAGTGCCATGATCTCTGTCTTGTGTAGCATGAGGGTACTGCAACTCCCCTGTAAATTCTATAGGTCCTTGTCCTTCTAAGTGGGAAGTGAGAGCGAGAGGGGCATCGTCACCAGGCTCACCCCCATTGTTGTCTGACTTGGAGCTACTATCATTGGACTCTTGGTACGGTGGGCTTTGACGGTCCCCAGGATTGCTATCAGTGGAGTCATCACTCCCGACATATGTAGGACACTTCCCCTGTTCTTTGGAGGGAGCTCTTCTTTTTGTGGTATACCTTGATGTAACTGTTGGGTGCTTCCTCTTCCCAGTGTGACTGTCACCCACTGTCTTATCTGCCCATTCGGAGATGGTTGCAGCCCCAGTATCCTGTCACCCACTCGTCAATCCTTCGCAGAAGGTGGGACACATACTCTTGAGCCTCCCGCCATCGGTTCTTCTCCACCGTGACCTCCTCGCGAGCCTTCTGTAGCTCCCGGTTCGTATCATCGAGCACATCCTCCTGAGCGATGACAAGTCGTGCCAACTGTGTGACCGTGGCATTCTCATCCTGAATCAGCTTCGGGTCAAGAAGGTTGTTGTTGTGTGGATGGTAGCGGTACACCGTGCCTTCCAGCTCACTGGCGTAGATGCGGGCGATGTGTCGCATTGCTCATCGTGATACCTCCTGAATTCCCATCTGCATTGTTGACCTCCTGGCGGTGCAGTATATCGGACGACTGCCCTCGCCCTTCTTCCAGGCATGTATCGTGATCTTCACATCACAAGCCTTAATCAGTCCCGCTTGTCTGACGATATTCACTTGATATTGCGGCTTCTCAAAACCTTCGAGAAACTGCATCATACGCCAAAGTTCCGCGGCGTGGCCAACCTCAAGATCGACGTAGTTGATCTCTCCCTCCATCTGTCACAAAATGCTCACGTAAGAACAGATTTCAAATCGTGATGAGGGTAAGGAAAAATTCAGCAAGGGGGTAAGAAAAGAGAGAAGGGGTAAGTCGAGAATTCATTCATTATCTTGACCAACTTTTAACTTTAGAAAATAGATTTTATCCTCACTACGACCATTCTAACTATGGTTTGAGCCTACAGTCAGTATGGCTCTGATAGCACCTCTGTCGGGACCCGAATTTGCAAATCCGGACCCTCTGTGTATTCAGCACTAGTCCAGGAATGCGCTAGTGCACACAGTCTCAACATTGGTAAATATCACAATCATACTCAACGAATTAATAAGGTACCTTAAATAATTAACCAAGCTGGTTGCTTGACCTTATGGTCAAGTTGCAAATATACGCCACGCAGGGCGAAACTTATTAAGAGAGAAATAATAGCAGCGGAAAATAAGATAACTTCATGGCGCCTTCCAGTATACCACAGGCAACTGACTGGGCTCGCTTCCTAGTTAGACGGTTCCTCTTGGATCTCCTCCTCCAAAGCTGGTGTAGACTCCTCTTCAACTGGTGTTGTATTGCGGCAAGGGTGAGTACTTGGTACTAAGCAAGTCATGCACAGAATGCAGCTAATATACTACATGCATGGCTTAATACAAAGGAGTGGCTCAAGGTATATTTGCAGTAAAGATCATTTAACAAGTATCATAAGTAGATTCGAAAGCAGTAGAAATAAGTATAACATCAATAACTTTTTCAGGAGTTAAATAAACATCTTTCCCGATTCTAATCCACATTTCCATCAACATCATTATTAAACCAAACCCAACCTTTCAAGTCCAAGTTATTTTCAAGAAAGTCTAACCCTTGACTGTAATTCCCGAGCGATGTCCAATGCCGCGAACACGGCTATTCGAATAGATTTTACACTCTGCAGAGGTTATGCACTTTACCCACAAGGTACAACCAAACACCACAAAGGCGAGTGTCTGTAACAGAGTCTTTCGGGAACTTCTAACAGCACAAGTGGTCCTCCCCGGCGATTGCACACTAACCCTTCCCTTAGCGAAGGCGAAGTTTAGGCCAATCCACCGTTAGATGGGTACCTGGCCGCAGCCCCGGTACGCTCCCCCGTACAACTACACAAAGGGTGTAGTTGACATCCTGAGGTCCCACAGGTACGTTATTAGCGACTTAATCAACTAGGTCCATCCCATTACAGACATGTGGTTGTACGGTTGACTCAGTTCAAAGGCTTGCAAGGTTAAGTCCTTAGGGTGACCAGGGCAAGACTACCCGAAGAACCAAAACAACGTTCCCGGTGCCACAACTGGCCCACCCGATCATTCTTGCCACATGCCCCGGTCGAAAACTATTTATCAAGCCCCAGTTGATTACCATGCACCACGTGCCATCAACATCACATGATACCTTTCCAAAACAGGTTCAATATATCATTAAGTCAATATTAGCCTTTGATTGTCCAAAATCATGTCATGATCACGTAGCAGGTCTAAGCAACAAACTACAACGATCTAAAAACCCATGTTGGCAATTTAGTAATGTCCAACTAGTAATCCACACTAGGGTGACAAGGGGTCATGGCACATATTTAATTAACCAAGGTGTCATACAGCAATTTGGCATTTATCTAATTTCCCATAATTTAATAAAGTATTTTCTAATTAAACTAGCATGCAATAGTTTTAAATCGAATTAATTTGAAATTGGGATCAACATGGTCAAAGCACAACTTGCCTTCAAAGAGTACTTGTTCTTGGTCCTGAGTTGGCTCCTGGGTCAACACTTCTCCTTCGAAGCCTTCGGGCACTTCAACGTCTACTCGTAAAGCGTGCAAATAGCAATAAATAAATAAACAGTAGACAAAAAGTGACCAAACATCCAAATAAGATTCATAAACAGAGAGAGCATAATTTTATAAATTTTTAGAAACTGGAATCGTCAAATTCGGAGTTGAAACGCAAAAGTTACAAGCATTTAAAGTTTAAATAATCAATTAAATATTATTATAAAGAAAAACTTTACTCCAAAAATTAAATAAAATTCATCATTAGGTAGATCTCAATTTTATACAAATTTAGAAATTTGAATCACTCAAATCGGAGTTAAAATGCAAAAGTTATAAGCATTTGAAGTTTGAAATTCAATTTAAAATCAATAAACCGAATTAAATCTTTATTCTTAAAATAAAAACCGATTATGACGTCAGCGTGATTTTCCTCCGAATTATTTTTCTATTGAAAAATCGATTTATTGCGTCAGCCGGTCCATAGACTTGGTCCACGGTTCGGTTTGGGTCCACCGTGGACTCGGTCCACGGCTCCACGTGCGGCTGACAGGTGGGACCCACCGATGACGTCATGGGTGACATCACGGTGCGGTCGCTGACACGCGGGCCCGGCGTGTCAGTGCCCCACGCTCACGCCCGTGTGGGCGCGGCGGTTCGGCTCCCCGGACACGTGACTCGATCCGAGCCGTTGGTTTGAATTCCGACGGCTAGGATTGGATCTGGGCTACACGCGTTGGACCGGACGTGGTCGATCTGGGCCGTTGGATCTTGATCCAACGGTCCAGATCCAATCTAGTTCTTACGGGTTTGGGAAACACGCGACTCACCGTAGCCGTTTGATCTTGATCGGACGGTGGGGGAGTTTAGCGAAGGTGATGGCGACGCGGCGGGGTCCTGGCTGCCGGAGATGAAGACGATGACACGGAGAACGGCGCTGCGGGGGAGCTCCGGCGAGATGGATGGTGCGGCTCGACGCGGCTCATCGCAAGGTTTCCGGATCCGAGCACCCACGCGGCCGAGGATGGCGGATGAAGACGGAAATCGACGAAAACCGCGGCGGAGGAGTGCTCCAACTCCGGCGAGCAGTTACGGCTGCGGCAGGGCGTTCCAGGCGGCGGCGGCTAGGGCAAAAGGTGCGTGAGGTCAAGGCGATCCTCGGGACATGTCCTGGTCCTTAAATACCCTCGGCGTGCGTGCGCAAAACGGAAACCTAACCGGACGCGGCGGCGGAGTCCGTTTCGGACTCGGTGGAGACGACGACGGGCGACCGTCCACGTGGCGCGATCAACGGCCACGATTGCACGGGCGGAACCGGATCCGGTCCGGTCACGGCTCGAACCGGTGCGGTCCAATCCTGACCGTTGGATCTCGATCCAACGGTCGGGATCGATTTGGGTTGGGGTTGGGTTCGGTCGGGTCGGCTGGCTCGGGTCGGACTCGAGTCTGACTGGGGTTCGGTCAGATGAACAGTAAAAACCCACTCGATTTTCCAGCGATTAAATAATCAAATTAATTCTCAGAAATTCATTTAATCCATTAAAAATAGCAAAACACTCAGAAAAATTCCAGAAAATTCTGGAAAATATTTTGGGACATTTTGGACTCAATTAAAATATTTCCAACAAATTTTTATTTGCAAAGTTAAATTCTTTAATTATTTCAAAAGGGAATAAATTCAAATAAATTCCAAATAAATCCAAATAAATTCCAGAAAATTCCAAAAATTCACCAAAGTGCCAAATCACACTTAAATTCAAGAAAAGCAAAATTTTGGGGTGTTACACCGCCCTCTAGGGCTTAGTAGTATTGGCATCGACCCAACGGTTAGTTTAACGTCTATATTCCCGGTACTACCGCCCTCTAGGGCCTGGTAGTACCGCTCGAGCGGCAGTATCGGGTCCACGGGTGGTACTACCGACCTCAGCGCAACTCCAGAGCAACCCTCTCTGGAAAATAGCTACATCCCCATTGGGCTGGTACTACCGGACCTCCGATAGTAATGCTTCCACATAGTCGGTAGCACCGGCCGAGCGGTAGCACTGCTCCCATAAGCGGTACCATGGGCCGAGCGGTGCTACCAGCCCCACATGGGCGGTAGTGCCGGTCTCAGGGAGAAAACTCATATTTTCAAGCAAATCTTTTCTTCAAACTTTCAAAGATTGATTCTTTGAGACATATGATGATCAACACATGATCAAGTCATTTTGCAAATCACATTTGCAATCTCTACTCATATGCTCCAAAGAATTACAATTAAACTCTTCAACTTTATTTGCAAAACACATTTTGTAAATAAACCAAGAACTTATGAGTTCAATCCTCTTTAGCCATGAGATGATCACCATAAGATCACGATACTTTACAAACACATTGCAAATTCCCTCTTCGCATGCTCTCTAGGATTGTAACCCATAACCTCTTGCTCATTTGCAAAACCCATTTGCAAATAGCAATAAAATCCTAATGCATGAGTGATCTCTCTTTTGCAACACATGCAAATCCATAGCCTCACGCAACACCAAATCAAACTTAAATACTTGAGCTCTCTATTTGCAACACATGCAAATCTCTAGCTCCAAGCAAGCAACAAATTAAACTCAATGTGCATGACCTCTCTATTTGCAACACATGCAAATATCAAGCTCCATGCACCCAATTAAACCAAATTCTTGAGCTCTCTCCTTTTGCAACACATGCAAAACTTATTTGCAAGCAATACCACTTCAAATAAAGATTTGAATTGAAAAACAAAATATGAACTCCAACATTTACAACACATGTATATATGAATTTCATACAAAAGCCAACACATGAGCTTCTCCTATTTGCAATACATGCAAATCAAAGCTCCATGCGAAAAACCAATGCATAAGCTTGTCCCATTTGCAACATATGTAAATCAAAACATTATGCAAAAACCAATGCATGAGCTTCACCCATTTGCAATACATGCCAAATAGTTAGCTCCATGCAAAATTCAAATAAGAAGATATGAGCTCGAGTGAACAGATTGAATTCATCAACACATGATGAAGCTCATGCAAATGACTCAACCCCTCTTAACAGTACGGTGATCTACCTAAACTACACACTCTATCTAGTTATACCTTGCCGAACGTAACCTCTTGAAGCCTTTATGATTTTCAATCATCTTCTCTTCAAGATTGTCACCCAACTTCTTCTTCTTCTTGTTCATCAACTTTTGATGAACCTCTTTATCTCTTCTCTTCACTTCGGGATCTCCTCTTGACGTCCATCAACACATGATGCCATCCTTTTTATCCCGATTCTTCATCTCAACCTTGTTGGACTAATCCTATATCTACAATCTCAAGGAAAATATTAGTCCAACAAAATGGTTGTCTCAATCATCTTTTGCACTCCATTAACACATAATGAATGCCTCTAGGATCCATTGAGCACAACCCTAATCAATTTGAATGATTTAAATGTGCCTTGAGTACATCGATGTAACTAATGCTTCGTTATACTCAAGAATTATCAATTACTCTTAATCGATCAAGGGAACAACATCAACACATGATGAAATGTTCTTTGATGATTAGAAGATAATCAACCTCAATTTAAATTTTCATTAAATTTATATGAGTATATATTAACTACACAAGTTTTCATATACTCATATTGATGGTAAGTGATGATCCATAATTTGTGGAATATATGGAAATGATCATTACTCTAAGCCATCAACTATAGAATAAACTCCACAAGGATATGTGCATACATATAATTGACATGGAATTAATATGTACATATTCAATTTTGATTGCATTGGAGTTTATCCTAAGATACCATGAGTATACTAGAACTAGGCAAGTTAAATCACATACTCAAAGTTATGTCTCAAAGTCTTTATCCTTTATATGTGGCAATTAGACGTGGATCAATACTATGAAACATCAAGTTAGAGTATAAACTCCCCCTAGATATGTGCATCCATGTAATATATGGATTGCCGACATGATGCACATCTTAGAGGTTAAAATAATGGAAGAGTTCATTCTTTAACTTGAAATCAAAGTATGCATTAAGATAATGAACATTAATACAAGTGCATACCTTGGTTTTCTATTTTCCATCTAAATATGAGACTACTTAAATAAAGAGCTCAATAAGCATGTTAGTCTCATAAATAATAGATTTGTCATTAAAAAATGATTAAACATCAATATTAAATAAATCACCAATACTAATTGAACTTGAACTTACACTAGCTGTCGAGACCTGAATTTGCAAATCCGGACCCTCTATGTATTCAGCACTAGTCCAGGATCACGCTTGTGCACACAGTGGCAACATAGATGAAATATCATAACCATACACAATGGAAAATAACATAAAATACTTCATCTATTAATATAACCTATTGAACAACCTTATGGTCAACTTACAATAATATGCCACGTAGGGCAAAGACTTATAAATAGAAAATCTGCAGCGGAAAAGAAGACTCATAGTAACCCATCAATTTACCATAGGTAACTGATGAGACTCGCAACCTAATTATCCATCTCCTCTTGGAACTCCTCCTCAACTGGTGAGTTGGGTGTTGCAAGGGGGTGAGTATATAAAGTACTCAGCAGTTCATGCATATAATGCAAGTCTGTTAAATACATGCATGGCTTGTTCCAAGTGAATGACTGAAGTGGTTATTTTGCACAAAATAGCACTTTAAAGGATTAACATGTATAGATTGAAATGATTGTAAATCAAATATTATCACTAAATATCAACTTAAGGTGACAAATGAATATGGCATACAAATGACAAGGTGGATATACAACAATTAGGTTGATTAACTAACCCAAATTAATTGAAATCATTTTCAATTTGAATTAGCATGATAGTTTGAAACAATGTAAAATTTAAAATATCATATCAACATGGTTAAAGTATAACTTGCCTTGGAAAAGCTCTTGCTTCTGCTCTAGATCTTGTTCTTGAAGCACCAACTCCCCTTCAAATCCCTCGGGCATTTCAACATCTATACGTAATGAATAAATAAATAAATGTCAAAAACAGATAGCAAACAAGACTCCAAAAATTAAATAAAATTCACCATTAAATAGAGCATGATTTTAAAAATTATTTAGCTCTGGAATCACCAAATCGGGGTTCTATGAGCAAGAACAAGCCATCCAAAGTTTGAAGATAAAATAAAAAGAATAAACTAAATTAATTAAATTATTTTTGTAATGGAAAATAGCATTTATAACGTCATGCTGAAGTTAGCACCAAAAAGAATTTCAGCCAAAATATTTTTTCTAAAGAAAATCCTATTTATGACGTCACCTGACATCATAAACCTATTTAACTAAACAAAAGAAAAATCCTAATACCTAAGTAGTCACTAACACATGGGCCCGAGTCTATGGACCCGGTCCACGGACCAAACTGAGACCACTGTGGACATGGTCCATGCGAATGCTGGCTGGCGGTCAAGTTGATGTCAGTGATGACGTCACACGCATGGTTAGCGAGACGACGGACACGTGTTAGCACTGTATTGGTGCACGCGCGGTGAGATCCCACCCGTTCATTTCAAATCGGACGGTGGTGATTCGTGCGGCTCGACGACAATAGGATGACATATGGCAATCACGGGGTGCACCCACGTGGCACGACCATGACCACTGGATGTAAATCCGACAGACAGACTTATGTGAATACCCATGAAGACACGGCAAGATCCTGACAGTAGACAGTGAATCGAACGGCCACGGATGACGCAGAGATCATGACGGAGACGTGGCAGTGAAACTCATCGGAGTTGAGGGAGATGACCAAAGCGGTGGCGTTCAGGCACTTCTCCGGCAACACGGCTTGGCAGATCCGATGCGTCGCAAAGCGGGGAGTTCGGATCAGGTCTCGATCGTGGTAGACGAGGCTCAATGACGACGCACAATCGTAAAATCCGACGGCGGTGGCATAGAACTACGGTGAGCAATTAAACGCGCATGTTCGTGGCTTCGACTTCAAGATTTATGGCTTCATGCACTGCGCAATGCGGCAATTACGACGACTGCATTTATAACGCGTGGGCGACCATGTCAGGCGCGGTTTCCATGAAGCAAAACGCGGCGATGGTAGAGTCCAAAGGCAGGACGGCGAGCTGACGCAGAGAGATCTTGGGTGTACACGTGTCATCCATCAAGCGGCTCACACTATACGGCTAACAATGAGCCGTTGGATCAAAATCGTACATCGGTCGGCTAGGGTTTGCGAATGAGTGGGTTGCGGTGCGGGCATGGTGATGGGCTAGTTGGCTCGGGTTTGGACCGATCGGCTTTCGGCCCAATGGACCATTAAGGATTTTTCAAGGTTTTCTAATTTAAAATAATTCTATAAAATAAACTAAGCCAAAATAAATAGTAAAACTATCAAAAAAATTCCAGAAAAATTTTAAAAAATATTTTGAGACATTTGGAACTCAAATAAAATATTTTCAATGAAACTTTATTTGAACTTTTCAAATATTTAAATAATCTTAAAAAAAATCTTTAATTCAAATAAATTCAAATTAATTTCAAAAATTCTAAAAAATTCAAATGGCACAATAAATTCAAGAAAAGCAAAAATTGGAATGTTACACTAGCCTACGTTTTATGTTGCTAACGATGAGACATCGTAACTTACTAAGCTAGGCATGTCCCATTCCAGGCATGTGATTGTACGATTAGCTCAGTTCAGTAGCGCACAAAGTTATATCCTTAATTGACCAGGGAAAAACTAGCCAACATACTACACCTATTTTCACAAAATGATACAGATTGACATATAATCAACTTTACTTATCCACACAGAACCACCGAACACAGCTTCTTGCCACTTGCCTTAGCCTAAATCATTTCCCACCCCTGTTCTTACAGTGTAACACATACCATCATTGAGTGACTTGTAACATCCTCAGTTTCGTTTTCCGGGAAAAATCTAATTTAAACTAAGTAAATTCAAAAATTGGAGTTTCCTTGGTGTTTATATTAACCTGGCCTCCTTTCCCATCCAAAATCGGGATTCAATTCCCTTCCGTTCGAAAAATCGAATTTCCAGATTCCCGCCGGGATCCGAAATTTCACCCGAGTCCAAAAATGCCCCAAAAATCCCAAAATCACTTCAAGTTGGTCCCAAATATTCCAAAATGATTTTTGGTATGATTCCCCGGATTTTTGGACCTTTGCCCCTATTTTATCTCGCGCGGCTTTCGTTTTGTCGTGCCTCCGGTCTCGTGACCGAGTATTGTAATAAGTGGCCATGTGGCCCGTACTTTATTAATTATGTTACAATTTTCGTTATGTTCGGCAATGACGTATCACTGTTGCTTGTGTGTACTAGCTACTGATCTGGGACTAGTACGGAAATACACAGGAGATTTCGGATAGCTGATCCGGGGTCTCACATGACTACACATGACACATGACTTTCAAATAGATACTCCATAATCACTTAATCATGTATGAGTTTTGCAAATTTTAAAATGATATTAATAACCTATTGCATGGCTAAACACACTAATCACGTCTAAATCAATCCATATTGGCTCTATATTAATGGTCGACTAATAAATAACCAACTCGGATGACAAATGATCACAACATTACAAATGATAAGGTAGGCCTAAATTAAATAGGTTGCATAGCTAATCCCAAAATAATAAAATATTTTATACTTTGAACTAGCATGCAATTATTTGAAACAAAATAACTATTTGTAAAAGTTGGGTGCAGCACGGTCAAAGCACCACTTACCTTGGAATAATTCTTGATCTTGAATTTGAGCAATTTGAACACTCACTACACTTCAACGTCTATGCAAAACAAGTGACAACAAGCAAATAAATAAATAACACATGTCTTTCAAATAGATACTCCATAATCACTTAATCATGTATGAGTTTTGCAAATTTTAAAATGATATCAATAACCTGTCACATGGCTAAACACACTAATCACGTCTAAATCAATCCACATTGGCTCTATATTAATGATCGACTAATAAATAACCAACTCAGATGACAAATGATTACAACATTACAAATGACAAGGTAGGCATAAATTAAATAGGCTGCATAGATAATCCCAAAATAATAAAATATTTGATACTTTGAACTAGCATGCAATTATTTGAAACAAAATAACTTTTGTAAAAGTTGGGTGCAGCATGGTCAAAGCACCACTTACCATGGAATAATTCTTGATCTTGGACTTGAGCAATTTGAACACACTACACTTCAACGTCTACGCAAAACAAGTGACAACAAGCAAATAAATAAATAACAGGGGCAAAAAAAAAACTAAAAAATCAAAATAAATATACCAAAAGGTAAGTTTTGATTTTAGATAAATTTAAAACTTGAACATACTCATTTAGAGTTCGTATGAAGAAAAAGTGCTCTAAAAAGATTTATCAAAAAAGAAAATACTGTAAATTGAGATAGACAGAGAAAGTTTCCTCATTTGCGACCGATAGCCAGGGCTAGAGTCTATGGATCAGATTCACGAGCAAGGATCTTGTTCTACGGTGGACTTAGCTCATGGAACAGTGATATGACATTGGGAATCGCCATATACTCCTTCCACAGTGAATCGGGTTTACGGGTTTTGGATTTAGGGTTTGCACATGCATGCGGCTAAAGTGGCAAGAACGATAACGTAGAACTGGCATGGCTCTAAGGTGATGGATATGCGATTACTGACTCAACGCTGATGTTTTGTAACACCCCAATTTTTGCTTTTCATGAATTTAAATGTCATTTTGCACTTTTGTGAATTTTTGGAATTTTTTGTAATTTATTTGGATTTAATTTGAACTTATTCCCTTTTGAAATAAATAAAGAATTAAAAGTTATAAATAAAATTTTGTTGGAAATATTTTATTTGAGTCCAAATGTCTCAAAGTATTTTTTGGAATTTTTCTGATTTATTTTCTATTTTTCTCGATTTATTTTAATTTCTAGAAATTAATTTAATTATTTAATCGCTGGAAAATCGACTTGGTTCCACTATTCATGCGACCGGACCCGAGTCGAACTTGAGTCCGACCGAACCGGAACCAATCGGGCCGAAACCTAATCGCGCGAGATTGTTGGATCAAGATCCAACGGTCAGGATTGGGCCGCACCGTTTCGACCGGATCCGGTCCGGGTCTGTTCGCGCCGGGCAATCTCGGCCGTTGATTGGGACGCGTGGACAGCTCCGCGTTATCGTCTCCGATCCGGAGATCTCGCCGCGGCCGTTGCTCTCCGCCGCCGTGTCGGACTCGGTTTCGGCGCTATAAAAGCCGTGGACCCCCTTCCGAGGTTCGCCGTTTGATGCCGCGCCCGTTGCCCTAGTCCACGTCTCCAAGGGAACCCTAGAGCCGCCGCAATTTCTCGCCGTAGCCAAGGAGCGCCGCCGCGTGTTCTTCGTCCTCCGCCGAGAACCAGCCGTCCTCCGCCGCATCTGAAGCCGGATCTGGGATCCCCGCTTCGAGCCGCGCCTGTAGAGCACCTTCACCTCCCCGGAACTGCATCGAGACGCCGCGCCCATGGTCGTCTTCCCCAACTCCGGTCCAGCCGCTCCGCCACGCTACCATCGGAACCCGCGAACTTCACCAACCGTCCGATCAAGATCCAAAGGACCAGATTCATCCACGTCGCCCGGAGGTATTTTCCACGTTGCGATTTTAGATTCAATCCCAACCGTTGGATCTAGATCCAACGGCTCAGATGGAGCCACGTATCCGTAACCGCACCGTGCATGGATAGATCCCAGCTGTTCGATCGAAATCGAACGGCGTAGATTTAGCCACGTGTTGGCCACCGGGACATGCCGCGTCACCCTCCCCCGACGCGGTGAAACCCGATCGGATCTGGACCATCCGATCCAAATCGAATGGCCCAGATCAGCCACGTTGTCCACAACGTGCGCAGCTCAGATCCAATCTGGACCGTTGATTTTCAAATCAACGGTTCGGATCAAGCCACGTGTCCGAAAGTTGGACCGGCGCGGTCGGCGCGCTCGCGCCCAGTCGCCGCTGACGTCAGCGTGGGACCCGCGTGTCAGTGACTGCCAAATCGCACCATGACGTCATCCGTGATGTCATGTTGACATCACGGTGGGGCCCGCGTGTCAGGCACCCTCGGTTGAGCCGCGATGACGTCAGCGCTGACGTCATCCGAGGGGCCCCACATGTCAGTGAGACATGCGCCCGTGGACCGGGTCCACGGTGGACCCAAGCTGAGCCGTGGACCGAGTCCATGGACCGGCTGACGCAATAAATCGATTTTTCAATAGAAAAATAATTCGGTGGAAAATCAAATCCCGTGCTGAAGTCATAAATCGGATTTTTCAATATAAAAATAAATGAATTAATTCGGTTTATTGATTTATTTGAATTGTCAAACTTCAAACGCTTATAACTTTTGTGTTTCAACTCTGATTTGAGTCGTTCAAATTTCTAAATTTTTATAAAATTGAGATCCACCTAAATGTGAATTTTAATTAATTTTTGAATATGAATTTTTCTCTGTTTATAATTATTTAATGAATTCTTTAAACTTTAAACAATTATAACTTTTGCATTTTAACTCCGATTTGGACGATTCCAGTTTCTAAAAATTTATAAAAATGTGCTCTCTCTGTTTACGAACTTTATTTGAATTTTTGAATACTTTTTGCCTGTCGTTTATTTATTTATTTATTGCTATTTGCACGCGTTACGAGTAGACGTTGAGGTGCCCGAAGGCTTCGAAGGAGAAGTGTTGACCCAGGAGCCAGCTCAAGACCAAGAACAAGTACTCTTTGAAGGCAACTTGTGCTTTGACCATGTTGATCCCATTTTGAAATTAATTTGATTTAAATTATTGCATGCTAGTTTAATTAGAAAATGGTTTAATTAATTTTGGGAAATTAGTTAAATGCCAACGTTGCATTATGACTCCTTGATTATTTAATTATGTGCCATGACCCCTTGTCACCCTATTTGTGGGTTGTTTAGTTGGATATTATTAAATTGCCAACATGGGTAGTTAGACCTATGTAGTATGCTTAGCCTTGCCACGTGAAATGTTTTGGACAATTACATGTTAATATTGACTTAATGAGATATGGAACCAGTTTTGGAAAAGTGTCATGTGTTCTTAACGATGATGTTGACGGCACGTGGTGCATGGTAATCAACTGGGGTTTGATAAATAGATTTGGACCGGGGCATGTGGCAAGAATGATCGGGTGGGCCAGATGTGGCATCGGGAAGGATGATTTTGTTCTTCAGGTAGTCTTGCCCTGGTCACCTTAAGGACTTAACCTTGCAAGCCTTTGAACTGAGTCAATCGTGCAACCACATGACCGGAGTGGGACGGTCCTAGTTGAGTAAGTTACTAATTACTTGCATGTGATACCTTGGGTGTCAACTATACCTTTTGTGTAGCTTGAATGGGGAGCGTACCAAGGCTATGGCATGGTACCTGTCCAACGGTATGTCGGTCCCATACTTCGCCTCTGTTAAGGGAAGGGATGGTGTATGGGAAAAACCGGAAAGGTTCACTTGTGTCGTTAGCAGTTGCCGAAAGGCTTTGTGTCGGGACCCCGAATTTGCAAATCCGGACCCTCTGTGTATTCAGCACTAGTCCAGGAACGCGCTAGTGCACACAGTCTTAACATTGGTAAATATCACAATCATACCATTCGATATTATCAAAGTACTTTATTTAAATAACCAAACTGGTTACTCGACCTTACGGCCAAGTTACAAATGTATGCCTCGCAAGGCAAAACTTATTCTGAGAAAAATAATAGCAGCGGAAAATCAAATAGCTTCGTGGCGCCATCCAGTATACCACAGGCAACTGACTGGGCTCGCATCCCTAAGTAGACGGATCCTCTTGGAATTCCTCCTCCGAAGCTGGCGTAGTCTCCTCTTCAACTGGTGTTGTGTTGAGGCAAGGGTGAGTACTTGGTACTCAGCAAGTCATGCCTGAGAATGCGAGGCTAATATACTATATGCATGGCTTGGTACAAAGGAATAGCTCAAGGTATATTTGCGAAATGTGACTTTTGACAAGTAATATAAGTAGATTCAAAGCGAGGGAATAAGTAAAGCATAAATAACTTTTCAAGAAGTTTAATAAACATTTTTCCCCATCCTAAACCACATTTCCATCAACATCATTATTAATCCAACCCAACCTTTCAAACCAAAGTTATTTTTGAGAAAATCTAACCCTTGACTGTAATTTGGCGATGTCCAATACCGCGGACACGGCTATTCGAATAGATTCTACACTCTGCAGAGGTTATGCACTTTACCCACAAGATGCAGTCAAACACCACAAAGGCGAGTTCCCGTAACAAAGCCTTTCGGAAGCCTCAAACAACACAGGTGGTCCTCTCCTGCTCAGGTTTCTACACCATCCCTTCCCTTAGCCAAGGCGAAGTATGGGACCAACACACCGTTAGATGGGTATCTGGCCACGACCACGATACGCTCCCCGTACAATCACACAAACGGTGTAATTGACACCCTGAGGCTCCACAAGTGAGTCCTTAGCGACTTAGTCAACTAGGGCCGTCCCATTCCAGCCATGTGGTTGCAAGTATGACCCAGTTCAAAGGCTTGCAAGGTTAAGTCCTTAGAGTGACCAGGCAAGACTACCCGAAGAACCAAATCAACATTCCCAACGCCACAACCGCCCACTGATTACTCTTGCCACATGCCCGGCCGAAATCGTTTATCAAAACCCCAGTTGATTACCAAGCACCACGTGCCATCAACATCACATGATACTTTTCCAAAACAGGTTCAATATATCATTAAGTCAATATTAACATTTGATTATCCAAAATCATGTTATGAGCACGAGTGAGTCTAAGCAAAGATACTACAACGGTCTAAACCCATGTTGGCAAGTTAATAATGTCCAACTAGTAATCCACAACTAGGGTGACAAAAGGGTCATGGCACATACTTAAATAATCAAGGTGTCATACAGCAAATTGGTATTTATCTAACCCCCATGTTTAAACCAAGTATTTTTCTAATTGAACTAGCATGCAATAGTTTCAATCAAAATAGATTTCGAAATAGGATCAACATGGTCAAAGCACAACTTGCCTTCAAAGAGTACTTGTTCTTGGTCTTGAGTTGGATCCTGAGTCAATACTTCTCCTTCGAATCCTTCCGGCACTCCAACGTCTACTCGTAAAGCGTGCAAATAGCAATACACAAATAAACAATAGGCAAAAAGTGTCCAAACATCCAAATAAAATCCATAAACAGAAAGAACATAATTTTATGGATTTTTAGAAACTGGAATCGTCAAATTTGGAGTTAAGACGCAAAAGTTATGGTTTATTAAAGTTTAAATAATCATTTAAATAATTTTGCAGAGAAAAACTTTAGTCCAAAAATTAAATAAAATTCATATATAGGTAGATCTCAATTTTATACAAATTTAGAAATTTGAATCACTCAAATCGGAGTTGAAACGCAAAAGTTATAAGCGTTTGAAGTTTGAATCTAAATTTGAATCAATATTTCGAATTAATAAATCATTTTCTTTTTCGGAAATTAATTATTGCGTCAGCATGGACACGTGGCGGCCTCTGATTGGTTGGTGGCGTCAGGTCCATGGACTCGGTCCATGCTCGGCTCGGGTCTCACAGTGGACTCGGTCCACGACTTCACGTGTCGGCCGACATGTGGGACCACTCGGATGACGTCATCGGCCGACGTCGTGGGCTCACCACGGTCGACAGGTGGGACCCACCGATGACGTCATGGGTGACGCCACGGCGCTCGGCCGACAGTGGCCCTCGACACGCGGGCCCGCGTGTCGGCGTTACACTGCACGCCGCTGGGCGGCGGCCGACCGCGACGGTCAGGCTTCCCGACACGTGGCGCAATCTCGGCCGTTGATTTGAAATTCGACGGCCGCGATTAGATCCAGGGTTAACACGTTGAATCTACTCGATGATCGTGGGCCGTTCGATCTAGATTGGACGGTCCAGATCTAATCCTATAATATCACTACTACAGCACGTGGCGATCGTGGGCCGTTGGATCTTGATCCAACGGTTCAGATCTAATCAGGTTCCTAGGGTTTGGGGGAGAACGTGGGCTCACCGTGACTGTCGGATCTTGATCGGATGGCTGAGAACCTTTGCGGGTGACGATGGCGTCGCGGCGGGCTTGGTGCACCGGAGACGGGGACGACAACCAAGGGCACGGCGCTACGGGGCCTCTCCGGCGAGATGAGTCCTCCCTTCGAGTGCGTCTCGTCGCGGGGATCCCGAATCTGGGCTCCTTCTCGGCGGAAGACGACGGACGACGGCGGAAAACGGCGCAAACCGCGGCGCAACAGAGTTCCAACTCCGGCGAACTCGTACGGGCAAACGGCGACGGCTCAGGCGAGATGGCTCGGGGGAACGGGTGCGCACGGATGAGGGCAACCTCGGGGGACGTCTCACGCTTTAAATACGGCCTCGACGTGCGTGCAAATCGGAACCCTAGCCGTGTCCTGCTCGGTCACGGCGGAGCTCTCCGGCTCGGAGTCGGAGCGGAGACGACGACGCACGGCCGTCCACGTGGCACGATCAACGGCCACGATCGCGTGGACGCGATCGGATCCGGGCCGGATACGGCTCGAACCGTGCAGGCGGATCTCGGTAGTTGGATTTTGATCCAACGGTCGGGATCGCTTAGGGTTGAAGCTGGTTTGGTCGAGTCAATCGGCTCGGTCGGACTCGAGTCCGACTTCGGGTTCGACTTCGGTCGGATGAAACGATGCTCGACCCGAGTTGATTTTCCAGCGATTTAATATTTAAAATAATTCCCAGAAATTCAATTAATTCATTAAAAATAGCAAAATACTCAGAAAAATTCCAGAAAAATTCTGGAAAATATTTTAGGGTATTTGGGACTCAAATAAAATATTTCCAACAAAATTTTATTTGCAATATTAAATTCTTTAATTATTTCAAAATGGAATAAATTCAAATAAATTCCAAATAAATCCAAATAAATTCCAAAAAATTCCAAAAATTCACCAAAGTGCCAAATCACACATGAATTCAATAAAAGCAAAATTTTGGGGTGTTACACTTTGTTACAATCACTCGCCTTTGTGGTGTTTGGCTGTATCTTGTGGGTAAAGTGCATAACCTCTACAGAGTATAAAATCTATTCGAATAGCCGTGTCCACGGCATTGGACATTGCTCAAGAATTACAGTCAAAGGTTAGACTTTTCTGAAAACAACTTGGACTTGAAAGGTTTGGTTGGGTATAATGATGACGTTGATGGAAATGTGGATTAGGAATGGGAAAGATGTTTATTTAACTCCTGGAAAAGTTATTGATGTTATACTTGTTTTTTTACTGCTTTCAAATCTACTTATGTTACTTGTTAAATGCTGTTACTGCAAATGAACCATGAGCTATTCCTTTGTACTAAGCCATGCATGTAGTATATTGGTTTGCATTCTGTGCATGACTTGCTGAGTACCAAGTACTCACCCTTGCCACAATGCAACATCAGTTGAAGAAGAGGTGACGCCAGCTTTGGAAGAAGAACTTCAGGAGGAACCGTTTACCTAGGGAGCAAGCCCAGTCAGTTGCCTGTGGCATATTGGTGGGCGCCACACGTTTTCGTTATATATTCCGCTGCAGATTTTATTTGAATAAGTCTTTAGCCCTGCGAGGCGTACTTTTGTAACTTGACCATAAGGTCGAATAACCAGCTATATTTCTTTTCAATAAAGTACTTTAATATTTCGTTGTGTATGATTGTGATATTTACCGATGTTGAGACTGTGTGCACTAGCGTGATCCTGGACTAGTGCTGATTACACAGAGGGTCCGGATTTGCAAATTCGGGGCCCGACACGTTTTTTGTGTAAAATTCTTGCGCTCTAAATGGGACCTGGAGGTAGGGTTGAAAACGGAACGAAAAGTTTCCAATCGTTCCGGAGAAAAACAAAAATAGAAGCCCTTTTTCGGAAATAGAAAATACTAGTACAGAAATGAAAATGAAAATTATATTGTCGCAAACGAAAACGAAAACGGGAGAGCCAATTCCGACGAAAACGAAAATGGAAATTCCGTATAAGTAAAATCGGAAATTAAAAATGAAAATAGGCCAAAAAGGGAAATGGGCTTGGCCCAAAAAAGTGAAGGGAGAATTTACATTTATTTTTGAATAAAAATAATTCCATAAATACAAATGGCTTTACAGAAAATATCAAATAGAGTTAAAAAATTTCAAAAAAAATTCTCAAATATACTTTGGCACATTTTGAATCTAGGAAAATTATTTTTAGCATAATTTTTTTATTTTCAGAAATAAATTGATTTTATAAATATAAAAATAGCAAAATGGCATTTATAAACTCTAGAAAATCCAGAATAAATCTCAAAAAATCATAATTGAACTTTGAACAATAATATGCCAATTTTAAGGCATTACACCTTTATAGTTGGTGGAGAAATAGGATTACGATAATAATGATATGGAGGATGATATGACAGTCTGATATGGGTGACAAATAACGATCCTTTAGCTGACAAACTTAAGAAAAAACTTTCTGGTGATACCGTAAATATAACATTATTCTCGTGTCCACCTTGGAGGTGGAATGAGTTACATTGTCCTTGTAGTCATATATATTGTGATCATGTACTATGTTCTTGTGGAATTTTTCACTTTCGTTTTCGTATCCGCTCCGTCCCATTCCGCATCCATTTCTGTCACTATCCGTTTCTGTTTCCATTTCTGGTATTTCCGATTTCATTTTTGTTACCGATAAAAAATGTAGAAACGGAAATGGAATAGCCATTTATCGACCGTTTCTGTACAGTTTTCATCCCTATCTGGAGTACCCACATAAAAAGGTGCTTGATTTCAATCATGATCACCCACCAACACCAACTAGATAATTAGCTCAAAACTTTTGTGGCTTGACAGTCCCACCTATGAGCTGGTTGGTGCTCGCAAATATACTCACAGAATCTAATTAGCATTGTGTCAATTTCGCCTCAAATCATCAAATACACCTAGCTATATTACTCCCTTCGGTCTAAAATGCTAACATTTTGGATATAGTGATGGTCAAACTTTCGAAACTTTGATTATCGATATATTTTTTAAATATTTAAATTGGATAAAAATAAATTATATGTGTAGACTTGTCTTGAGAAGTGCTTCCATAATATTATAATTTTATTGAGTTTTATAAATATATTATAATAAAAATTAGTAGTTAAAGTTGTGTTTTGAAGATCATGTCGATGTCCAAAACAGCTACTTTTTAAGACCGAAGGGAGTAATATGTTAGGTAGTAGTGCTGACCTAAAGAAAAAAGAGATGTTAGGTAAGCCCAAGAACCTAGTGGTTGCAAGATGGACCCTAAGCACACAATTAATTCAGAAGTATATCACGGCCGAGCATTGGTCGGTTGGCGAGTGCGCTAGAGCGCATGTGGTCCGTCCACGTTCGAGTGCTGCTCGACGTGGGCATTCACAGAACCGAGGGTGTGGGTGTGCGATTATAGCTCGTATGTTATCCTCCTTTAATGAAATATCAGATATTTTGATCATTTTTTTTAAAAAAATACAATAGTATATGTGAACCTCTGTCCAAAATAAAAGTATTTGTGAACCATTTTTGCAGTGCTGCGCGTACATGATAATGACTAGATACTGTTCGAATTAAAGGCACGTTTAGGTTTAATTTAATCCAAAAGTAAATCATGAACAACATGTGATAGATGATCTGTAACGAATAACAGGAGCATACCCAGATGTATATGCTAGGAGACTACACATATATCCATCTAACATGCTCACAACCAGCAGATTAAAAATAAACAACAGAAACATTGTAATGACCACGTACTGTTCGTGTGCAGAGGAAGCAGTGGCTGTTGTAGCGCGTACAATGTTGAGGATGGAAGCGCACCGCAGCCGAGCGCGATGACGAGCAGCAGCGCCCGAATGACGAGGAAGACGAGCCGTGACGATGATGTGGAAGCAGTCGCGCCAAGCGCTTCCCAAAAACCTGGTTCGTCCTCTCCCGATGCAAGAACTCGATGACGGATGGTTTCGGAGACATGCTCTCCCGTTTGCTGGTGCACGCCGACGGACGGAACAGAGTAGACCAGATGGCGGCACAGCGAGAGGAACTAGCAAAACCCTAGGTGTAGGAACTTCTGCTCTTCCGGCGACAACGGCGCAGTATATAAAGGAATAGCCTGGTAACAGTCCGTAACCGAACACGACTCAGAGACGTGCCACGATTGGAGTCTATTACGGAGTCTGTTACGGTATCCTTATCTCATTCTGCAACCATGATGATCCCGAGTAGCAAAAGAATAAACAGCAAAAGGAGGCTGCGCCTACACAAGGCCCTGGACCAGATTTCGACGGACCATTCACGCAGGTGCCGCAGGCCCGTGCCCTGCGCCCCGCCCTGGACCGTGCCCGAGCCCGGCCCGGCCCGGCGAGGCGAGGCGAGCGCGCGCGCGTGTGTGTATTCTTTCTCTCTTTCTCCCACATGGTTCTACCATGGTGGATCACACTGCACTATATAAACTAGTGTTCACCACTTTAGGCTAGCAATGTGGTACTATTGTTAGTGTACATGCCTCCTCATGAGGTGGGCTTTTGAGATTTTCTAGGATTTATTGTCTCAATTAAATGGGCTTGGCCCAAATAATCCAACAATCCCCCACCAGATCTCAAAGTCCCACTGACAGTTTTGCCTGTTCCCAAACCTGTTGATATACCAGCGTTTTAGTGACAATGGACTATGCCTTGAATTGCACCTAGGACTCCAAATTACACTCAGCCATAACTTGAATAATGGACTAAGCCTTGAATTGCAAGTTTGGTGCAACTGAGTATCATTTAAAGCCTTAGCTGATACTAGGCTGCCAATAGGCTACCCCTTGGGTGGAGCATATAAGTCATACTCTATGGTCTTTTCATAAGCTTACTAGAGATTACCCAAATCTCGTAGACTGCGACTTTCAACAGTCAATCTCATATAGGTGTGTTCTTTCAAGATGCTCTGTAGGATGACATCTTTGCTAAATAAAGCCAACAGAACACATTAAGGCAAATGCCAACCTGCCATACAGATTTCGAGAGTATTGCATCTTCACTTGGAACTAGTTAGAAAAACACTCTCCTCCAGTTAACTAGTAGCTTGTTTTTCCCAGGTCCTAATTCACGGGATCTCCGATCACATAGGTTGGGTTACCACTATGGTATAACTCACATGGGTCTCAGGCCTAGTTCATTTGATGCATTATCTATCACATTCCGTGATAGCCCTTTTGTGAAGGGATCTGCCAGGTTTTTAGCTGTTTGCATATAATCCAATGCAATCACTCCGGAGTTTTTCAATTTCCTGACAGACTTCAGACGTCTTTTCACATGTCTTGAGGATTTCAGGTTATCTATAGAACTGTTCACTTTAACAATAACTGTTTGATTGTCACAGTTCATAAGAATGGTTGGTATTGGTTTTTCAACCACCGGAAGATCCATCAAGAGTTCACGTAGCCATTCTGCCTCAACAGTGGCTGTATCCAATGCAGTCAATTCTGCCTCCATAGTTGACCGTGTGAAAATAGTCTATTTGCAAGACCTTCACGACACAGCACCCCCACCAAGTGTAAACACATATCCACTGGTGGCCTTAATCTCATCAGCATCAGAAATCCAATTTGAATCACTATAACCCTCTGGTACTGAAGGGTACCCGGTATAGTGTATTCCATAATTTACTGTACCCACCAAGTAACGCTTAACTTTTTCGAGTGCACGCCAATGATCATCTCCCGGGTTAGAAGTAAATCGGCTCAATTTGCTCACAGCAAATGAGATATCAAGCCTTATTGCGCTAGCTAAATACATGAGAGATCCAATGATCTGAGAGTATTTCATTTGATCTCTAGCAATTCTCTTGTTCTTCCGAAGAATCACACTAGGATCATAAGGTGTTGGAGAAGGCTTGCTATCCGAATAGCCAAACCGATTCAAAACCTTTTCCACATAATGAGATTGAGAAAGCCTAATCCCATCCTCACCTTTGACTAACTTGATGTTCAAGATTACGTCAGCCTCTCTGAGATCTTTCATATCAAAGTTTCCAGACAAGAAAGACTTGACCTCATTAATCACATCAAGGTTTGTTCCAAAGATCAAAATGTCATCCACATAAAGACATAGAATAACTCCCTCACCCCCACCATGGCGATAATACACACTTGTCGGCTTCGTTTACAGCAAAGCCAGCTTGTGTCAATGTTCTATCGAACTTCTCATGCCATTGCTTAGGTGCTTGTTTAAGACCTTAGAGAGATTTTAGTAACTTACACACCTTGCTCTCATGTCTGGGTAGCACAAATCCATCTGGTTGATCCATGTAGATCTCCTCATATAGCTCTCCATTAAGAAAAGCTGTCTTCACGTCCATTTGATGGACAATGAGACCATGAGAGGCAGCCAACGATAAAGGTACCCAGATGGTTGTGATCCTAGCAACAGGTGAATAAGTATCAAAATAATCCTCTCCTTCCTTTTGCGTATAACCCTTAGCCACAAGTCTAGCCTTGTACTTTTCAATAGTACCAACAGGCCTGAGTTTCTTTTTGAACACCCACTTACAGCCCACAGGTTTGCAACCATAAGGTAGTTCTGTGAGCTCCCAAGTTCCGTTAGACAGAATGGAGTCCATCTCACTACGGATTGCCTCCTTCCAGTAGTCTGCATCAGAAGATGCATAAGCTTATGAAATAGAGGTGGGAGTTGTTAGTGTTATGCCCTTGAGGCAATCATATGGATGATTGTAACATGACTATGTTTATGAATAATAATATGATTATTGGTCCAATGAATGTATATCATTGTTTTGATCAACAAGTGTGTGACTTGTTTATGAAGCTCTTTACTTATTGATATAATTCGATAAATATCTCTGATCGGATATCATCGTATAGGACAACGATGAATAGATCAGCACATGTATTGTTCGATTATCATGTTTCATAGATCATGGGATATGGAGATATCATCAATACATTGTGGACGCATGTTGAAGAACATGGGTTAGATAGACCCACAATGGGACACTGCGAGAATGTTACATTCTTATGTGTCATCAGTGTATCTCGTACATAGTAGATGTATGATCCTTAGACCTGAGATTGTCATATTCCCTACATGTGTAATAGTTTACCTTGGGGTTACCAAACACTATTTCCTAACCGGATAGTTATAAAGGTAGCTTTCATGTTTACTATGAAACATGTAGAGGGAAGTGAACAGTCAAGATGGAATTTGCCACTCCAATGTAATGGAGATATATGTCTAGGCCACTCGTGTGATATGATTAAGGAAGTGCATGGCCATGCCATGATTGAGAAGTCAATCACAACTTATTAATATATCACGGATACGAGAGATGGATTGAACTGTCAAAGGATGACATGCTTCTCGCCTTGAGTTCGATCTTCATATAGTTTGGCAAAGGGATTATTACATCAGTACTTTAATCATATGCGTTTAGGAGTTGGCATGCTCTGCAAAGAGCCGCTACCGACTATTGGATTAGAAAAGGGTTTTCCGAATCCATGTCCAAATGCGCATGAACCTACAGGGTCACACACTTAACGGGCTGGGATGCATTAATTCGGATTGGATCCATAATTAATGGACCTCGTGGGCTTAGCTCGTAGATGGGCCCTGACTGCCTAGGGTTTCACCTCGTGGCTATATAAGGAGGGGAGGAGGTTGGATGTAGAACAGACTTTCGTGCGGTTTAGAGGTGTTTTGCCAGAAACCCTAGCCACCTCCTCTCGTTGCCCCTGCCGAGCGACCTGGTGCTTGCACACCGACGCACGGCATTTGTCGGGACCCCGAATTTGCAAATCCGGACCCTCTGTGTATTCAACACTAGTCCAGGAACGCGCTAGTGCACACAGTCTTAACATCGGTAAATATCACAATCATACCATTCGATGCTAATAAAGTACTTTTATTTAAATAATCAAACTGGTTACTCGACCTTATGGTCAAGTCACAAATGTACGCCTCGCAGGACGATACTTATTAAAAGAGAAATAGTAGCAGCGGAAAATCAAATAAGGTAACATCGTGGCGCCATCCAGTATACCACAGGCAACTGACTGGGCTCGCTCCCTAAGTAGACGGATCCTCTTGGAGTTCCTCCTCCAAAGCTGGTGTAGTCTCCTCTTCAACTGGTGTTGTGTTGAGGCAAGGGTGAGTACTTGGTACTCGACAAGTCATGCAATGCACGAGGCTAATATACTATATGCATGGCTTGGTACAAAGGAATAACTCAAGGTATATTTGCGATAAAAGCATTGGACAAGTAATATAAGTAGATTCAAAGCAATAGAAATAAGTAAAACATAAATAACTTTTCAAGAAGTTTGGTAAACATCTCTCCCATCCTAAACCACATTTCCATCAACTTCATTATTAGTCCAGCCCAACTTTTCAAACCAAAGTTATTTTTGAGAAAATCTAACCCTTGACTGTAATTCCAGAGCGATGTCCAATACCGCGGACACGGCTATTCGAATAGATTCTAAACTCTGCAGAGGTTATGCACTTTACCCACAAGATACAGTCAAACACCACAAAGGCGAGTTCCCGTAACAAAGTCTTTCGGAGACTTCTAACAATACAAGTGGTCCTCCCCGGTTATTGCGCACTAACCCTTCCCTTCGCTAAGGCGAAGTCTAGGCCAATCAACCGTTAGATGGGTACCTGGCCTCAGCCCCGGTACGCTCCCCCGTACAACTTACACAAAGGGTGTAGTTGACCTCCTGAGGTCCCACAGGTACGTTATTAGCAACTTAGTCAACTAGGTCCGTCCCATTCCGGACATGTGGTTGCACGTTAGACCCAGTTCAAAGGCTTGCAAGGTTAAGTCCTTAGGGTGACCAGGGCAAGACTACCCGAAGAACCAAATCAACACTCCCAATGCCACAACTGGCCCACCTGATTACTCTTGCCACATGCCCCGGTCGAAAACTGTTTATCAAACCCCAGTTGATTACCATGCACCACGTGCCATCAACATCACATGATACCTTTCCAAAACAGGTTCAATATATCATTAAGTCAATATTAACATTTGATTATCCAAAATCATGTTATGAGCACGTAACAGTCTAAGCGATACTACAACGGTCTAAACCCATGTTGGCAATTTAATAATGTCCAACTAGTAATCCACAACTAGGGTGACAAGGGGTCATGGCACATACTTAAATAATCAAGGTGTCATACTGACAAATTGGTATTTATCTAACCCCATGTTTAAACAAAGTATTTTTCTAATTGAACTATCATGCAATAGTTTAAATCAAAATAGATTTGAAATAGGATCAACATGGTCAAAGCACAACTTGCCTTCAAAAAGTACTTGCTCTTGGTCTTGAGTTGGATCCTGAGTCAATACTTCTCCTTCGAATCCTTCCGACACTTCAACGTCTACTCGTAAAGCGTGCAAATAGCAATACACAAATAAACAATAGGCAAAAAGTATCCAAACATCCAAATAAAATCCATAAACAGAGAGAACATAATTTTATGAGTTTTTAGAAACTGGAATCGTCAAATTTGGAGTTAAGACGCAAAAGTTATGATTATTTAAAGTTTAAATAATCATTTAAATAATTTTACAGAGAAAAACTTTAGTCGAAAAATTAAATAAAATTTATATTTAGGTAGATCTCAATTTTATACAAATTTAGAAATTTGAATCACTCAAATCGGAGTTGAAACGCAAAAGTTATAAGTGTTTGAAGTTTGAATCAAAATCTGAAATCATTATTTCGAATTAACAAATCATTTTCTTTTTTGGAAATTAATTATTGCATCAGCATGGACACGTGGCAGCACTGGATTGGCCTGCGGCGTCGGTAGGTCCATGGACTCGGTCCACGCTCGGCCAGGTCACCGTGGACCCGGTCCACGGCTCACGTGAGGCCGACATGTGGGACCACTCGGGTAGCGTCATCGGCCGGCGTCGGCGAGGCTCGACCGCAGTCTTGGCAGTGGGTCCCATGGGTAGCGTCATTCTTGGCGTCGGCGCTTGGCTGGGACGACCAGCGACATCGCGAGCCCGCCATGGCGCCCGGCGTGGCGTCATGGTGCGGTTTGGTTGTCCACCGACACGCGCCCCGCGTGTCGAGACACGCGCTCACGCGGCGTGGATCTACCGGCCGCGACGGCCGATCTCCCGCGACACGTGGCTAGATCTCGGCCGTTGATTTGAAAATCAGCGGTCCGATTGATCTGGACTCACGCGTTTGGGGTGAACGCGGTTGATCTGGACCGTTGGATCTAGATCCAGCGGTTGAGAACGGATCTGGGATTTTTGGCGGGATCTCACCGTCGGGTGACGTGGCGTGATCTTGGACCGTGCGATGGAGATCTAACGGCTCACAGCGCTCGCGGATGACGATGGCGACGCGGCGGAGCAAGGCCACCGGAGATGAGAACGACGACGAGCCCGACGGCGTTTCGGGGTCGCTCCGGCGGAGTGAGAGGTACCCACGGGTGCGCCTTGGCTTGGGCGTCTCGGAACTGGGCTCAACCGCGGCGGAAGACGGCGAACGGCGGCGGAATGAAGCAGCAACCGCGGCGGTGAGAGAGAGAACTCCGGCGAGCAATTGCGAGGTGACGGCGGCGGATAAGGCTCCGGGAGTTGGGGAAGACGATGCGACGCAGGTCGGCGATCCTCGGGCAATGATCCACGCCTTAAATCTGGCGGACGTCGAGATCCACCGGTTTCAGCGGCGGAGCTGCAGACGGGCGGCGAGTCCGTTCGAACACGGTGAGGTGGCGTGGGCGCACGATGTCCGTCCCACGTGGCGTGATCAGCGGCCGAGATTGGCTCAGTGCGGCGTGGATCGGGCGCGGATTGATCCTGGCCGTTGGATCTCGATCCAACGGTTCGGATCGATCCGAGTTGAGTCGGTTCGGTCGAGTCGGCTAGCTCGTGTCGGGTTGGTCGGACTCGAACTCGAGTCTGACTCGAGCTCGGTCGGATGAATAGTACAAACCCACTCGCATTTTCCAGCGATTTAATAATAAAAATATTTCCCAGAAATTCATTTAATTCATTAAAAATAGCAAAATACTCAGAAAAATTCCAGAAAAATTCTGGAAAATATTTTGGAACTTTTTGGACTCAAATAAAATATTTCCAACAAAATTTTATTTGCAAAATTAAATTCTTTAATTATTTCAAAATGGAATAAATTCAAATAAATTCCAAATAAATCCAAATAAATTCCAGAAAATTCCAAAAATTCACCAAAGTGCCAAATCACACATGAATTTAAGAAAAGCAAAATTTTGGGGTGTTACAAACCTCCCCCCTTAATAGAATCTCGTCCCCGAGATTCAGGGCTCACTACAGAATAGGTTTGGAAACTCTTTCCTCAAATCCTCTTCGCGCTCCCATGTCGCTTCGCTTTCTTCATGATTGCTCCACTGAACTCTGCAGAAACGGGTTGACTTATTTCTGGTCTCTCGATCCATTGTGTCCAGAATCCTCACGGGATGCTCCTTATAAGTCAAATCCTCTTGCAACTCAATTAACTCCAGCGGTGTCTGTTCCTCAGGAACTCGGAGACACTTCTTCAACTGGGACACATGGAATACGTCATGCACTCCTGCTAACGACTGCGGCAACTCCAGCTGATAAGCAACTTCGCCTCTACGGCTCAAAATCTTAAATGGTCCAACATAACGGGGTGCGAGTTTCCCTTTGTCATGGAACCTCTTAACTCCCCTGAGAGGCGTAACTCTGAGGTATACAAAGTCTTCTGATTCAAAACTCAAGTCTCGGCGACGGTTGTCAGCATAACTCTTTTGTCGTGATTGGGCTATCTTCAACCTTTCCCTAATCATGGCGACCGCTTCTTCACCTCTTGAAGAATATCAGGCCCAAAGACACGGCGCTCGCGGTCTCATTCCAATTCAATGGCGTTCGATGGTCGACCATCTGATGCCTCAAAAGGTGACATCTCAGAACTAGCCTGATAACTATTGTTGTAATCGAACTCGGCATACGGCAAACTCTTATCCCAAGAGGTAGCATAAGCTAATGCACAAGCTCTCAACATATCCTCCAATCTGGTTGACTCTTTCTGCCTGTCCATCCGTCTGTGGATGATAAGGCATCTTGAAGTTCAAACGGGTTCCCATGGCTTCATGCAACTTATTCCGAGAACCTTGAGGTAAATTGGGTACCTCTGTCCGATACAATCCTCTTTGGCACTCCGTGCAAGCAGACAATCTCGATCATGTACAATTACGCTAATTTATCTCCGAGTAAGTGGTCTTCACGGGGATAAAATGGGCTACTTTAGTCAAGCGATCCACTATAACCCATATGGAGTCATAACCTCCTTGAGTCTTGACAAACCGGTAATGAAATCCATTCCGATTTCCTCCCACTTCCACTCGAGGTATTTTCAGCGGTGTAGCAATCCTGCTGGTCTCGATGCATTGCCTTGACTCTCTCGGCATACGCCGCACAATGCAACATGCTCGGCAACTTCACGTTTCATACTCGGCCACCGAATCTCTCCTTGAGATCTGATACATCTTGGCGCTTCCAGGATGAATTGAGTACTTGGAGTCATAGGCTTCTTCGAATCGTTGCTTTAACTCCTTCTTGTTAGGCACACAAATGCGATCCTTCATCCACAACGTGCCTTGCTCATCCAACTTGAAGTCCTCTCGCCTTGCCTTCCTCCTTGATGAACTTAATGCGGATCTTGTCATCATCCTTGTCCTTCTCGGATCTGATCCTCTAGGGTAGGCTTTACTTCTAATGCGGCCAAGAATCCGCTAGGTACAACCTCAATCTTCATTTTACGAAAATCCTCACATAACTCATCGACTTGTGGCTAGCAACGTACTCACGGTATGGCTTTTCCGACTCGAGCATCGGCTACTACGTTGGCCTTCCCGGATGGTAATGGATTCCAACATTATAGTCCTTGATCAACTCTAACCATCTCCTCTGCCTCATATTCAGATCCATTGGGTGAATATGTACTTAAGGCTCTTATGATCCGTATATACTTCACATCTGTTTCCAATCGAGATAGTGACGCCATATCTTCAAAGCATGCACTACGGCAGGCTAACTCTAGGTCATGTGTCGGATAATTTTCCTCATGCGGCCTCAATCGCCTTGATGCATAAGCGGCGACCTTTCCATTACGCATCGACACATCCAAGTCCTTGGCGCGATGCGTCACAATAAATATCGAAGCTTTGAGCAACATCAGGTAGAACTAACACCGGTCTTGATGTCAATCGCTTCTTGACTCTGAAATCCTTTCTCACATTACGGCGTCCATGTAAACTTCTTTTCCTTCTTCAAAGAATTGCGTAAGAGGTTTCGCAATTGTCGAGAAGCCTTCGATGAAACGGGCGGTAGTATCCTGCCATTCCAAGGAAACTCCGAATGGGTCACGGTCTTGGTTTGCTCCCAATGTAACACAGCTTCTACTTTGCTTGGATCTACTGGCGACTCCTTCTGCGGTCATTACATGTCCAAGAAACTCCACCTTGTCCTTCCAAAAATCACACTTGCTGAACTTGGCGAAAAGTTCTCGTTCCTCGGCTTTTCCAAAACTCGCCTTAAGTGTCGGCATGTTCATCCTCCGTTTGGAGTAGATTAGAATGTCATCTATGAACACGACGACAAACTTGTCCAAATATTCCATGAACACCTTATTCATCATATTCATGAAATAAGCTAAGCGCATTAAATCGATCCAAAGGACATAGCGTAAACTTCGTAATGTCCATATCTTGGCGAGAATGCGATCTTGAATATCTTACGATCGGATCTTCAATCGATGGTATCGATCTCGAGATCAATCTTGGAGAAAACTCCGGCTCCTCTCGGTGATCAAACAAATCATCAATCCTGGTAGCGGATACTTATTCTTCACGGTGACTTCATTGAGTGCACGGTAGTCGATGCACATCCTGAAACTTCCGTCCTTTTTCTTGACAAACAAAACTGGTGCTCCCCACGGCGAGCTTGGTGCGATAAATCCTTTCTCCATTAACTCTTCTATTTGTTTCTTCATCTCTACCAACTCCTCGGTGGACATCCGATAGGGTCTCTTTGCTATCGGTCTTTGTGCAGTACAAGCTCTATCACAAACTCTATGTCCACTGTCTCGCGGCATACCGTAGATCTTCGGGAAAAAAATGCAGGTACTCATTCACTACGGAGACATCCTCTATGCTGATTGCCTTGATGCTGTTAACCATCAACTGTCCTTCTCTAACAATGGTAGCTTGAAATTCCACTTTCTTTCCACAAGGGCTCTCAATCGAGATAGTCCTTCGTCCACAATCAATACGGCCTTGTGCTTGGATAACCAATCCATTCCCAATATGACGTCTAAGGTGCAGGTCTCTAAAATTATAAGGTTCGCTAGGAACTCTATTCCATCTATTAGTATTCTCACCCGGAACATCCTACTTTCGTTCGGAGTTCGGAACCAGGGTTTGAACTAAAAGCATGCATCTAAGTCTTGCAATCCTCAAATCATTTCTAGTAGCAAAGCCTTGCGAAACAAGCGAATCTGAAGCCCAGAGTCAAACAAAACCGTTGCAGTCTTGAGTTAACAAGTAACTTACCCAAGACGACGTCCGGTAGAGCATTCGCAGTGCATCTGCGGTGACATGGTTGACTCGGCCTCTCACCACGATGCAGGGTGTGGCTCCTGATCTTTGGCGTCCTAGCTGGGGTGGTTCCTAGATTGAAGCGGCTGAGTCACTCTGCTGTCTTCTTTGGACAAGCTGTTGGCAAAGTGTCACGGCTCGTTGCGATTGTAGCGTCTCCTTGTTCCTTCTTGTTGCACTGGAGTAAGCGTTTCTAGCGAAGTGAAGTGCAGTAGTTACGATTGGCGAGTCTTGGTCTTTGGGGATGGTGTCCTTGTTGCATTACGTGGTTGGAATCGAAGAATTGATTTGGTGTAACTCTCGGTATTGCGTTCCTGGCGTGATCCTTGTTGTTGCATCCTGCGCTTCTGTTCTCATCCAGTTCCTTGCGCTTGTCCTCAAGAATAAGTGCCTTATTCACCAGCTCTTGGAAATCTGGAAAGGTGTGGGTGATCAATCCTACTTGCAATCTGAGTTAAGTCCCTTCATAAAGCGAGGTATGCTGGATTTATCTGTCGCTACATCCTCGGTGCGTAGCGTGCTAGTGTGTGAACTTGTTCGGTAGTCGACCACTGGTGATTACCTTGCTTGATGCTCTGAACTCCTCCTTCTTAAGGTCCATGATTCCTTCAGCACGTGATCTTGTCGGAATGCTGTTTGTGAACTCTTCCCAAGTGGTATCTTGAGGGTTCTCTTGCGTGGCACGAAGTTCTCCCACCATTCGGCTGTTCCTTCCAAATTGATGAGAAGCGTAGAGTACCTTCTCATTTCCTATGCATTGAGCTATGTGTAGCTTCCTCTCGATTGATCTTAACCAATCATCGGCCTCCAATGGATTGGCATTCCCAGAGAAATGGGTGGGTGAGTTCTCATGACCTTATACAGTCTTGTATTCTGGCGTGGTCCCTGATTAACTTGATTAGCAGTGGCCTGAGCGGTGACGTGTTGCATTTGTTGCATCATAGCATGCATCAGCGAGTGCAGGCAGCGAGACGGCTCCAAAATTCTGCATATCAACTGGCGGTGCTGGTGCTCCCTCATTGGGGTTTTCTGCTGGGCGAGAACCACTTCCATTGCCTCCAAAGTTTCCACGGGTGTTCACCATCTGTCGATTTGCTCTAGGTTTAGAGATGAGAGGGAAACAAGAATAGACAAGTAATATGGAACTTATGCGGGGCGAAAGGTGTAACTTTAAGGTCCAACTTTATTATTAATAACTTGGTATGGCTGCTTACAATGCCTAAGGGCCTTGCAACACATACTGCACACTCAGCAAACAATGAAAATCCAAATCGAACTAACTCTGGAGTCTAACGCCTAAAGGGTGACTCTTTATTCTATGACGTGACTCGGCGAAGGAGTCTCACTATAGAACCTACGCTCACTCATCGAGAAAACCTCCACGGCACAGTGCGGGTCTTTGTGGCATAGGCGTAAACGATTGCCATGTCCGGTATTTGTGTCCTCTGTGGTAGTCGAAGAAGCGATGTCCTCATCGAGATCTGACTCCTCTGGATCTGGCTCGTGTAGCTCAAATCTTGGCTCGGGTGCAGTCCGTACAAAGTCATCTCCAACTCGTCAATCCTTCACAGAAGGTGTGCCACATACTCTTGAGCTTCCCGCCATCTGTTCTTCTCTGTCGTGATCTCCTTGCGGGCCTTCTGTAGCTCCTTGCTTGTATTATCTAGTACATCCTCTTGGCGACAACAAATCGTGCCAAGCTGTGTAACCGTGGCATCCTCATCTGAATCGCCTTGGTCAAGAAGGTTATCGCTGCGCGGATGATAACGGAACACCGTGCTCTCCAACTCTCTGGCGTAGATACGGGTAACGTGCCGCATTGCTCGTCGTGATACCTCTTGGATACCCATCTGCATTGTAGATCTCTGGCGGTCTGCGGTGTATCGAGGCGATTGCCTGGGCCCTTTTTCCTAGCAGGTACCTCAATCTTCACGTCACAAGCCTTGATCAATCCCGCTTGTCTGATCACTTCCACTTGGTATTGCGGCTTCTCAAAATCTCCGAGAGTTTGTAGCATATGCCAAAGTTCCGCGGCGTGACCAACTCCCAGATCAACGTAGTTGAACTCTTCCTCCATCTGTCACAAGAGTGCTCTACGTAAGAACTCGGAATTTTTAAATTGTGACAAGGTGAGGAAAAATTTCAGCAAGAGACAAGAAAAGAGAGAAGGGGATAAGTCGAGATGTCATTTGTTGTCTTCACAAATTTTTAGCTTTAGAAAATAGGTTTTATCCTCACTACGACCATTCTAGCTAGGGTTGAGCCTACAGTCAACCTGGCTCTGATACCACCTGTGTCGGGACCCCGAATTTGCAAATCCGGACCCTCTGTGTATTCAACACTAGTCCAGGAACGCGCTAGTGCACACAGTCTTAACATCGGTAAATATCACAATCATACCATTCGATGCTAATAAAGTACTTTTATTTAAATAACCAAACAGGTTACTCGACCTTATGGTCAAGTCACAAATGTACGCCTCGCAGGACAATACTTATTAAAAGAGAAATAGTAGCAGCGGAAAATCAAATAAGGTAACATCGTGGCGCCATCCAGTATACCACAGGCAACTGACTGGGCTCGCTCCCTAAGTAGACGGATCCTCTTGGAGTTCCTCCTCCAAAGCTGGTGTAGTCTCCTCTTCAACTGGTGTTGTGTTGAGGCAAGGGTGAGTACTTGGTACTCAGCAAGTCATGCACAGAATGCAGGCTAATATACTATATGCATGGCTTGGTACAAAGGAATAACTCAAGGTATATTTGCAGTAAAAAGCATTGGACAAGTAATATAAGTAGATTCGAAAGCAGTAGAAATAAGTAAAACATAAATAACTTTTCAAGAAGTTTGGTAAACATCTCTCCCATCCTAAACCACATTTCCATCAACTTCATTATTAGTCCAGCCCAACTTTTCAAACCAAAGTTATTTTTGAGAAAATCTAACCCTTGACTGTAATTCCCGAGCGATGTCCAATACCGCGGACACGGCTATTCGAATAGATTCTAAACTCTGCAGAGGTTATGCACTTTACCCACAAGATACTGTCAAACACCACAAAGGCGAATTCAGTAACAAAGTCTTTCGGAGACTTCTAACAATACAAGTGGTCCTCCCCGGTTATTGCGCACTAACCCTTCCCTTCGCTAAGGCGAAGTCTAGGCCAATCAACCGTTAGATGGGTACCTGGCCTCAGCCCCGATACGCTCCCCCGTACAACTTACACAAAGGGTGTAGTTGACCTCACCGAGGTCCCACAGTGCGTTATTAGCAACTTAGTCAACTAGGTCCGTCCCATTACAGACATGTGGTTGCACGTTAGACCCAGTTCAAAGGCTTGCAAGGTTAAGTCCTTAGGGTGACCAGGGCAAGACTACTCGAAGAACCAAATCAACACTCCCAATGCCACAACTGGCCCACCTGATTACTCTTGCCACATGCCCCGGTCGAAAACTGTTTATCAAACCCCAGTTGATTACCATGCACCACGTGCCATAAAAATAACATGATATCTTTCAACTAGAGGTTCAATATATCATTTATTCAATTTTAAGATTTGATTATCCAAAATCATGTTATGAGCACGTGTGAGTCTAAGCGTTATACTACAACGGTCTAAACCCATGTTGGCAATTTAATAATGTCCAACTAGTAATCCACAACTAGGGTGACAAGGGGTCATGGCACATACTTAAATAATCAAGGTGTCATACAGCAAATTGGTATTTATCTAACCCCCCATGTTTAAACAAAGTATTTTTCTAATTGAACTATCATGCAATAGTTTAAATCAAAATAGATTTCGAAATAGGATCAACATGGTCAAAGCACAACTTGCCTTCAAAAAGTACTTGCTCTTGGTCTTGAGTTGGATCCTGAGTCAATACTTCTCCTTCGAATCCTTCCGACACTTCAACGTCTACTCGTAAAGCGTGCAAATAGCAATACACAAATAAACAATAGGCAAAAAGTATCCAAACATCCAAATAAAATCCATAAACAGAGAGAACATAATTTTATGAGTTTTTAGAAACTGGAATCGTCAAATTTGGAGTTAAGACGCAAAAGTTATGATTATTTAAAGTTTAAATAATCATTTAAATAATTTTACAGAGAAAAACTTTAGTCGAAAAATTAAATAAAATTTATATTTAGGTAGATCTCAATTTTATACAAATTTAGAAATTTGAATCACTCAAATCGGAGTTGAAACGCAAAAGTTATAAGTGTTTGAAGTTTGAATCAAAATCTGAAATCATTATTTCGAATTAACAAATCATTTTCTTTTTTGGAAATTAATTATTGCATCAGCATGGACACGTGGCAAGACCTTTGGATTGGCCTGGCCGACGTCCGATCCATGGACTCGGTCCACGCTCGGCCGGGTCTACAGTGGACCCGGTCCACGGCCACGTGAGGCCGACATGTGGGACGGTCGGGTGGCGTCATCGGCCGACGTCGTGGGCTCGGCCACGGTCTTGGCAGTGGGTCCCATGGGTGGCGTCATTCTTGGCGTCGGCGCTTGGCTGGGGCGACCAGCGACATGCGAGCCCGCCATGGCGCCGGCGTGGCGTCATGGTGCGGTTTGGTTGTCCCGGCCGATACGCGGGCCGCGTGTCGAGACACGCGCTCACGCCAGCGGCGTGGAAGCTGCGGCCGCGGCGGTCGATCTCCCGCACACGTGGCTAGATCTCGACCGTTGATTTGAAAATCAACGGTCCAGATTAGATCTGGACTCACGCGTTTGGGGTGAACGCGGTTGATCTGGACCGTTGGATCTAGATCCAACGGTTGAGAACGGATCTGGGATTTTTGGACGGGATCTCACCGTCGGGTGGCGTGGCGTGATCTTGGACCGTGCGATGGAGATCCAACGGCTCCACGGCGCTCGCGGATGACGATGGTGACGGCGGAGCAAGGCCACCGGAGATGAGAACGACAGCGAGCCCGACGGCGTTTGGTCGCTCCGGCGAGTGAGAGGTACTGCAGTGCGCCTTGGCAGGGGTCTCGGAGGCCAGGCTCAACCGCGGCGGAAGACGGCGAACGGCGGAATGAAGCAAAGAACCGCGGGGGAGAGAGAGAACTCCGGCGAGCAATTGCGAGGTGACGGCGGCGGATAAGGCTCGGGAGTTGGGGAAGACGATGCGCGACGGGTCGAGGCGATCCGCAACGATCCACGCTTAAATCTGGCGCGCGGACGTCGAGATCCACTCGGTTTCCGCGGCGGAGCCGGTACGGGCGGCAGAGCCGGTACGGGCGGCGGAGTCCGTTCCGAACACGGTGAGGTGACGTGGACGCACGATGGCTGTCCACGTGGTGTGATCAGCGGCCGAGATTGGCTCGGGTGCGGCCGTGACTGGCGCGGATTGATCCTGACCGTTGGATCTCGATCCAACGGTTCGGATCTGATCTGAGTTGGAGTCGGTTCGGTCGAGTCAGCTGGCTCGGGTCGGACTCGAACTCGAGTCTGACTCGGGCTCGGTCGGATGAATAGTACAAACCCACTCGCATTTTCCAGCGATTTAATAATTAAAATATTTCCCAGAAATTCATTTAATTCATTAAAAATAGCAAAATACTCAGAAAAATTCCAGAAAAATTCTGGAAAATATTTTGGAACATTTTGGACTCAAATAAAATATTTCCAACAAAATTTTATTTGCAAAATTAAATTCTTTAATTATTTCAAAATGGAATAAATTCAAATAAATTCCAAATAAATCCAAATAAATTCCAGAAAATTCCAAAAATTCACCAAAGTGCCAAATCACACATGAATTTAAGAAAAGCAAAATTTTGGGGTGTTACAGCATTCCATCCCCACACGTGTGGACTGCTGTGGTGACGCTGCTGCTACTGCGGCATGGAGAGGACGATCCGCGGCGAGGACGATCCACACCGAGAACGATCCACTACAACGACGTGCGAAGGATTCTGCAACTGCGCGTCTAGTGGTAATAAATCTATGATACCCTTCTTGCGAGTAGCTTTTCTGGTTTGCGGTAGAAATTTTAATTTGTGCTAGAGTAACATACCGCGTTCCCCAACAGGAGTATCATCCACAAGGTACACAGTGAAATCATCACAAAGGATTTAATTATCCTTTGTCTCTTGCTCCTCCTGGGAGCCTCACTATCCTCCTCCTCAGGATCCTGCTCGGGTATCTGTTCAGAACACTTAACTTGTGCAATAGGTTCATGAATTATCTCAGGGTTTTGACTAGAAGTGCTATGTAAATCTTTCAGGGGAAATATGCCCTCAAAGAAGGTGGCATCTCGGGATTCCATGATTGTACCGACGATCATGTCAGATACCTCAGACTTCACTACTAAAAATCTATAGGCAATGCTCCGATGAGCGTATCCCAGAAAGACACAATCCATTGTCTTTGGTCCGAGTTTGCACTTTTTAGTTATGGGCACATTGACTTTTGCCAAGCAACCCCGCGTGCGCAAGTACGAAAGTGATGGTTTTCTCCCTTCCCATTCTTCATATGGAGTTTTCTCCTTATTCTTAGAAGGAACTTTATTCAAAACGTGACACGAAGTCAACAGGGCGTCCCCCCACCATTCCTTAGATAGACCCGCAGTGTCCAACATGGCATTTACCAAATCAGTCAAAGTGCGGTTCTTTCTTTCGGCAACCCCATTAGACTGGGGCGAATAGGGAGGTGTCCTCTCATGAATAATCCCATGTTCCTTACAGAATAAGTCGAACTCAATAGAGAAGTACTCACCACCACGATCTGACCTAAGCCTTTTGATTTTTCTTTCTAATTGATTTTCAACTTCAGCCTTATAGATTTTGAAGTAGTCCAGAGCCTCATCTTTAGTTTTCAATAGATAAACATAGCAGTATCTAAACGCATCATCAATCAGAGTCATGAAATATCTTTTCCCTCCTTTAGTCAACACACCATTCATCTCACACAGATCTGAATGTATGAGTTCTAATGGTGCCAAGTTTCTCTCCTTTGCTGCCTTGTGAGGTTTGCGAGGTTGCTTTGATTGCACACAACTTTGGCACTTTGAACCTTTGAGAGTAGAAATTTTTGGAATTAAATTCATACTAGCGAGCTGAGACATACAACCAAAATTTAAATGACATAACCGTGAGTGCCAAACATCGGCTTCACCTCCATTGGAAATATCACAAATATGGTTCACAACTTTATTGCAGAAATCCGAAAGAGAAAAGCGGAACAAGCCTCCGCATTCATAACCTTTACCAATAAAAAGTCCATGCTTAGACACGACTACTTTATTAGACTCAAAAACCACTTTGAACCCTTCTTTACATAGAAGAGAGCCGCTGACCAGGTTCTTATTATTAAGGGGACATGCTGCACGTTCTTCAACTGCACGATCTTTCCTGAAGTGAACTTCAGATCTACCGTGCCAACACCAAGAATAGAAGCATTCGAGCTGTTTCCTATCAACACGGAGCAATCCCGGATGACCTGGTAAGAAGAGAACAAAGAGAGATCAGCACACACATGAACATTAGCTCCAGTATCAATCCACCAATCGGTGGTCTAATTCACTGAAAGAATAATAGGCACATTACTGTAACACCCCGACACCTAGTATGCCGCGAATGCCACCACAAACGATACTAGCAACAACCAGATCCCATATTTAACATTAAATTACAGCAACTACGCTAGTAACTTAAATGAAAATTCAGCAGCATATCCTTTGTTTTCCATGGTTTGAAGCAACAACAATAACAGCATGACACGATAGCATGATAGACAACATCTAAAATAGGTATTCAACAACAGTTCATGTCAAGAAAAATAAGCTTAAGCGTCCCATGAACCAATGGGGTGAACAATTAATCATAGCCAACAATACGACATATACCAAGTCTAGATTAGTAAAGTGAACCATCACAACTATAGAATGGTATAAGTTGTCTGTTCAAGTGATGCCAAGTGAAGGCGTGTATCTAGCTCCCTTTCCCATAAGCCGCATTCAATGTACCTAAAAGAAACATTAAACAACAAGCGTGAGTTCATCACTCAGCAAAGTGTATTGCAATGGAACAAACAATAACAATTCACATATATACATCATACTGACCACCAATCATGGAAAATAATTCTTGAAGACTTCTTGGTTCACAATCTCATATACTTTCTCATTCACATTCTCATATGCTTTCTCATTCACATTCTCATTCATTCAATGCACCATGTCTCTTTGTTTAGCACATACCGGTATTGCCGAGTGCACACCCGTCGGTGTGCACCCCCTTTTCCCTTCCATCCCGTGGAGGGTGCCTACTCATCGCTTCCATTCACAACTGTGGATGGAATCACGAGGTAGGTCTTTCTCAATGGCGCTCCGGATTAGTCATAACTTTCTCACCGACCTCACCGGACTAGTTATGACTTTCTCACCGTCCTGGTCAGTGCTCATGCCATGAATACATAAATGCCATAAACATGAATAACTTGCATATAAACTCATCATATTCATCTTATGCAATATCATGGTCACATTCATAACCATAAACCCATTCACATGCCTTTTTTCCCTTCTTTCATGGATACTCACCATATCCTACACATACTAGTGATGCCAACATAACAAATCATGCAATAGCAATTTATAGAGTAAGTTAACATGGCACTCAATTATCATTTCGAAACACAACAATCGATGCACTTGCCCAAGTCAAACATGACAATCCAACATCTATCATCTTATAACATGCAAGAATCAAACATGGTAACTCAACATCTATCCATCATATAACATGCAAGAATCCAACATGGCAATTCAACATAGCACATGGACACAACCATCCCAATACACTTGCCTTCAACCGCGGACGACGGATTGGCGAGAGGTTGAGGGCACTTCCGGGGTCACACCACCTGCACATAGGTACCACACACTCAAAACGTGCCCACAAAATACACTACAAGAAAAGTGATTTTTAATGACGGTCCAAACTCGTCATCATTAGTCCCGAAATCGTCATGGTAGATTTTTTATGACGACTTTATGACAAAATTCTACTTGTCATAGAAAGTGCGTCATAAAAAGTTTTCAATGACGAAATTGCTTATTTTCGTCATAACAAATCAACTTTTCTATGACGAATTATATTTTAAATCGACAAAGAGTTCACTTTTATGACGAATATAGCCGTCATTAATTGTACCCAAAACGTCATATATTTTCGTCATGGATCACCCTAGTGCCACGTAATCAGCCAAGGTGTGTGGTGACGTGGCACGTCTTGTGACGCAAATGTTTGTCACTGAAGATTGTCACGTGGACATGAATTTTCGTCATGGAAGTAACGATGTCATTTTCCATGATGAATAATTTCATCATAGATAAATGTAGCATCGCCATGAAGTTTCGTCGTTTAACACCTCTATCAGCTCACATATGATTCATTTTTACTACTACAACACAAATTTCAGCCACATCACACAATATTTTCAGGAGACCAATCAATACATTTCACAAAACATCACGAAATATCCACGAGATACATTAAGAGTCACAAAATGTGTTCACGATACTTAAACCACCACTTCAAGCTAGTACCATTGAACCAGGTAACCACCATGCAAAAATAAGTATCCTTGACTAAACAGATCCACATGTTACTAGTGAACAGATTCATAAACTCACAAGTTTGCTTGACCAGACATTCGCATGAGACAACAAATAATTGCATCATTCTCCTCTTGCCTCTTCTTTATATCCTCCATTTCCTTTTGGGTTATGATCAGTGCATCATATGATACTTGAGCTTTTTTCTTCAAGTCTTCTACTTCTTGTTGTTGTTGCTCAACGGTCTTTCGAAGTTCAGCAGCTCTTCGTCTCTCCTCCTCAATTTGTTCCTCAAGAGCTTGTTCTTTGGAGCCCTTTGCAGAGTTTGTAGTGGTTGAATGTAATCCAACATTCTTGAGAATTTGCTTATGACGCTATTTTGAGATAGAACCTTGTCAACAATCTCGGTACTAGACATGTTGCACGGTCCTCTGCATCGAGGCTCCATCATAGCTTCCATCTCAGCCTAAGATATAGAATATAACAGAATCAATACTAATATGGGGAACATAAGGCTTATACAAATGAAATTTTCATCCCAATGAAGCGAGGACACAATAAAGGTACACATCAGGCAGGTTACTTGAAAAATCACTAAAGTTGCATTCAGAAAATTTCATAAAAATCACATCAAGAAAAGGATAATCACTTTTGTCTTTGTTAGGTTGTAGATATCATATAACAAAACAGTAGCAAGAATACAAACACACCGGGAGATGGATGTAGTCATCTCCTGCATCCGCCTCCATGTTTAATGTTGGATCAACTCGTTTTATCTGCAAACAAGATTTGAATCACTAAAAAAGAAAGAATAATCCCAAGCAACAGCACCAAGGCATTGCAACAAAATATGCAGGATTACAACAATAAACATGTAGAATCAAACCTTGAACTTTGCCTCTTTGGCTAGTATATCATCGTTCTTCAAGAAGACAACTAATTCCTCATCGTCAGTGACTTAGGTTATTCTTTGCTCTGATATTTTTGTCCTAAGTAGATACTCAGGTCTACAGTATTTTGTCCAAAAATCTTTTTCTGACATCTTTTTTTTATATAATTACATGAGAGGGTGAAGGGGAAAAAAAGAAAGCAATACAAGAAATCAACATCCACTTTACACAATACAGCAATAGTATAAAATTAGCACCATCTGAAGCCCAAACTTCCTAAAGGATATGCTAAGACACAGAATAACAGTATAATGTAGATAGGAAATATCATACCTTTTTTTGGAACAAAATCTAAAAATGCTCGATGAACAGCTGGCTTTTCTGCAAAAATCTGCAAAACATCAAAGAATACAACTGATTTGCTCAATAGTTTTAAGTAAGTAAATTAACATCATCAGCTATCACTACAGTCAATGTCTGACATGATAGAATATAACAGAAACCATCATAATATAACACATATTGGTATAGAACTGTGGGCCTGCAACTACAGCAGATCAATAACATACCCGACCATCAGTTGATGGCCTCACATCAGCTAGCATAGCACTTTTGAAACCTGGCCTTTGTTTTGATGCTTTATTTGCTTCATCATCAAGTAAATTCTGTAAAAGGCTGTAAATAAATAATTATTTAAAGTAAATGGTATTTGTGCACAATATGTTTTACCTTTCTTGTTGCCCAAAATTTAGATTCTTGCAGAATATTACCAAGAACAAACTTCTTATGTAACTTCTGCAATTCACTGTAAAGAGAAACAGACTTAACAAGTCTACAATACAACATAAGTGTGTTTTGTCTTTTGTTGGGTACTTGGGTATGATAGTTTGCAGATCTGTGTGCATCATTCTCTCTTAACACAACATATGATTATAAAAATTCATCTGTATGCTTAATTAACATAGCAGCATGACCATGATCCTGAAGTGAACTAATGATGGGCAAAGTGTTGAAAATTAATCTTGTGATATAGACAACCAGAAACAGTATCTGAATTACATTCCATATAAAAAAATGAATAAATGAAAACATTTGCACTTTATTTCGTCTCTTTAAAAGGTGTACAACAATACACATATATTATTTCAAATCTGACAATACACTGATTTGCAAAGAAAGCTCATGAATCGACCAATAAAGAGTAAAGACTAGTAAAAGTGAAGGTCTAATATCATCTTTAACTAGAAGAACATAAGAAAACCAAATGCATGTTTTACAAGAAGAAAATTTTAAAATCGGTTGATCAATTGAAACACACAGACATGTACGAGCTCAGAAAATTACTTAAGAGAACACAACATATTAAAATGTTGCCCTTAAGCATTATATTAGTGTCACTACTTTCACCACTTCATGCTTCTGTGATCAGAAGAAAAGGGTAACATTACCTATCTTCAAGCTGCAATTTCATCCGTCGTTCCATTTCTGCAGAATCGAGTACATTCGGATCAGTTGATGCAACTGAGTTTTCAGGAGGCACATTTGGTCTAGGGGGCATAGTACCTTGACGCTTCCCTAAAACTCTAGCTGAAAGGACGATGTCATCAGTTATTTATATATTCTATTTGGGCAATAACTGTATAGACTACATGTGAAACTCAAACAGAATCTTGAATCGGCACCCAAATTGACCTTAGCGCATGGAATAGCCCTTAAAAAAAACAGTTCTCAAACCATGTGTTTGTTCACAAACAAGAGAAAGTCTACATTGAAAACATGGAATTCCTAACACCTGATTCATCCGCACATTTACAAATAGTAACCCAAGTTGGGCAACAAGCAGAATTCATGATAGAATTTGTATGACAGATGCATAAACTAAGAACGTAAAAAGTTAAGTTCCATACAGTACATTCAAGTGGGCAAATGTTGGCATGCTAAGCCAGATATTACTTAAACCAAACAACATCATGAGGTCCAATTGCAATGAAGCTACAGGGCAACTAGCTCCATGCAACTACTACCAATCAGAACACGCTCCAGATTAAGTCGATCCAAGCACAGAGAGCTTTGCAACTACCACGGATCTGAGCACCCATTTCCTCCATGCTCCCAAAAATCAATCGACAACCAAAGTACATCCGGCTAAAATGCACTAAATCGAGCAAAACAAAGCACTTTGGCTAAAGGTAGACTACTAATCAAGTTCCATCCACCGATGCATCTCAACTTCACAGTGATTTTACTTTTCACCAGTGAATCTCCCTCTAATCAACCCTAGAACATCCACCTAAACCCCCCTAATCAACCCTAAGCAAGCAAAGAAACTACCTTCTTTTGGAGGCGAGGCAGGTTGGTGAGGAGGCGCCGGCCCGGAGGAGGTGGCGGCCTTCGGGCCGAGAAAGGCAGCAAGGCGGCCGAGCCGAGGGAGAAACGGCGTGCGGGCCGTGGAGGCAGCGGTCGAGCCGGAGGAAGGGCAGCGGCGGCCAAGCCGATGGGAGGGCGGCGCGTGGGAGGCCGAGCGGAGGAAGGCGGTCTTGTGAGCGGCGATCGGATCGGGAGAAGCAGGTATTTGGGAGGGCAATGCATCGACCAAGAGGGAAGTCCAGGAAAAAAGAAAGAATAGGAGAGAGAGAAAATAGGGTGGGGTGGGAGAATTAGATGGGGAGGAAAATTGAAAACCCCACACACACCCTAATTTAACCCTAACGCTCACAAGTGGTTGTTCCGGCTACTCTACCTCTCTTTTCACCTCTCGAAAGTATCTCTAACAAAATACGAAAAAATACTGTACAATAAATAAATTCTATCTCTCTAAATATTCTTTACTTGAAAAAATAATTAAATAACAAACAAATTCTATCTTCCTAAAAATTCTTTAACAAAAAACATAAAAAATAAAAAAATTCTTTAACAAAAGACAAAAAAAAAAACAAAATAGTTATGAGCACGCGAAGACGCAACACAACGAAGGAGGGAGATGGAGCCGAGGACATGTGCTGCACAGACCGATCTGACTCAACGTATCGATCCTGGATGTTGTATATACATACGTACAAGGTACAACAATGTGTGGGGGTTGTGCACATAGGCGGTAGGCCACACTAGATGCTAGCTCCGTGAGAAACCGTCATCCGATCGCCATGGGTGTCATCAGCCAGTGGGGACGGACCGGCCTAAGGGAGGGACCGGCGACATGGGCGGAACACGCGGTCTAGCCTTTTGGGCCATGGGAGGCCATCGAGCGGTATCATTTGTTCACCTCCTAGGATCATCTGATCTGATGTGCATACCCGTAATTAGTGGCAAGGCGTGCCGGTTTATTACAGCGCCTATACTTTTCTGAAAAAACTCACCAGGGAACAATGATCGCTTCTCAACAAGGAAAAAACACCATTCATTTTCTATGACAATTTGTATTTTGTTTTAATGACGAAATTTTATGTTTCGTCACAAAAGTACATGGGGCGACGGTCCATGATACAATTAATGACGAGCATAAAAAAGTCGTCACAGAAAATAGATTTTTCATGACAAAAGTTGACAACGTCACGACGTTTTCGTCACAGATAATCACTTTTCTTGTAGTGATAGTACAAGATCGAACCTCTAACCCGACTCCGCAAACTACCCCTAAAACCCGAAAACAAAGAATCTGTCTCAACGGGACAGCAGGCTTCCAACTAGCATAACTTGAGTTCTAAGACTCCAAATTAAGTAAACGAGTACATTTTCTCGAATCTTAGGAAATTTCCTAGCTTTTTATAAGTATTGGGAAAAACTGATTCGGCCTCTAAAATGACCTAATATACAGATCAACACGATCTGTCCCAATCACGTCACAGTTTTGAACACGTTCGGTAAAACAGCCATAACTTTTAAAATTGTGAAATCATGTGCTGAAAAATTGGCTTTGAACTGAAAAATTAACTTAGAATTGGTTTTGCAAAATGTGCTTGTGCATGTGTTTGACAATTTGACAAGAAACAGTAAGTTTCGTTTTTACGCGCGGGACCAAGTTCTTAAAAGACAGTAAGTTTTACATGTACGCGGACCAAATTTTTGGTCCGTCGTGAATGGCTTTTGCTCGATTAGGGTTTGTGCAAATTTGGACTTTGAATTTTGATTTGTTTTTGAGATTATGAAATTTGTGAGAATTTCATGATGCTTGAAGTGGACTTTATGCAATGCTCATGTGAGTAGTTGCATGGATTGACATTGAGTCAAGTCGTGGACTTGTGCTCGGATTTGTTTGGTTGTTTGTTCATGTGCAGGTATTGCTCGATGACGAATGTGGTCGATGACGGGACCGGAACTAGGTTCATGGAGGAACCGAGGTTCGGGAGTAGGTTCGGGAGGAACCGAGGTCTTGGTGGTCAAGGATGTCATGCGGGGCGTTCGGGCTAAGAGAATGGTGCACATGAAGAATGGTTAGTCACGTGAGAATGGCAGGAGGTCATTCGCGTGCAAAGTGTTAGTCACGTGAGTATGGCGGTGGCCATACGGCGTGCAAAGTGTTAGTCACGTGAGTATGGTAGGGTTGCCATACTCGTGCAAGAGTTGTACTCGGCCAGGTTAGGCCAAGTAGAGTTGTGTTGGATCTGATTCCTTCTAGGAATAGGAATCGTATTAGAACTCCTTGTGGGTTGGTCCTTTAAATAGGAGGGGTGTCTCCTGTTAAAGGGCATCAATCGAACCAAGTAGCGAGCAGCAGGCGCAAGGGAGCTTGAGCTTGGTTTTAGGGTTTGTACTCTTTTGATGGGAGTACTTTAGACAAAAGAAATAAAGATCAATTCTTCTAGTTCCTTGTGTGCTACAATATTCTCTTTTGGTTCTTGTTTGCATACTTGTTCTAGTTCTAGATTGGTTTTTGTTTTTTGAGTTTCATCTTGATTTGATCCATCAAAAACCTCTCTAGGGTATTGATCTAGTGTTCCTCAAAGTTTTGGTGATAAATCTTTTGTTGTTCTTGATCAATCTACAAGTTTCGATTAGATTGATTTTCGTCAAGTTCTGGAACAGCAAGCTTGTGAAGCTTATAACTTTTGATCCATAAGTCCGATCGAGCTGATTCTTTTTGGGTTCGATTCGTACTAGAATATAGTTTCTTGTGTCCAAATTTCAGATCGATCCGACGGTTGGATCTCCAGGAATTCGCGTTTTACCAAACCTCTATCATTCTATTTTTATCGAAAACGAGGCAATTATTTGGTTCTGTTTTGGGGTGAACTTTTAATAGATCAAGAATTTGGTTTTAGCTTCCGCACAATCATTCACCCCCCCTCTGATTGCTATATTCGTATACTTCGATCCTACAAAAAGGCTGGATGGAATTTAACGTTCTTAGTGTCCAATTAAGGGTAATTCAATTACCTACAACTTTCTCAACAGGCGGACGACCAAATTCCGACTCTAAAATTGTGAAAACTCAAACCCTAGGTCGGGCACCCAATCTGCCCGAGACAGAACGTGGGACAATCATAGCAAACTCCCTAATCTCATCTAGAGGCAGCACCTAAACATGAACTTTAAGCATCAAAAACACCTCCAACACAGCACCTAATCCACCCCAAGGATTTCCCAACACCATACGTTAGCCCGACGAACGACGAACCGACGAAAACTCCTCCCGGTCACCCGATCTCCTTCCACGCGCCAATCCCGCTGGATCCTCTCATCGCGGAGCTCCCCAACGGTGAAGACAATGGAGAGGAAGGGCGTGGCAGCAAGGGGTGGGGGTGTAACACGCCTAGGGCCGGCTAAAGGAAGTAGGGAGGAAGGTGGTGGCTAGGGGAGGCAAGGGGAGGCGCAAGGGATGGAGGGGGGGCGGCTAGGGTTGTGTGGGAGGGTGTGGGGGGCGCATGGGAGGGGTGGAAAACCCTAGGAAGTGGCAGGAATTTCCCCCATGGGCCAAAAACTCCTCCACCAACGGCCCACTTCATCCCCCCCAAAGCCCAAACTAGCTCCTGCTAGGCCCAAACTCCCCCGGAGAGGCCCAAACACCTAGAAAAGCCCAAAAACACGGTATAAAGTCAGACTGTAATGTCATATTCTATAATGTCATATCCTATGATGTCACATTCTCTCCCCCTTAACAAGATTCGACCTCGAATCTTAAGAACGCCAAGAACAAAGACAGAGTCCCTACGAGACCACAGATTTCTTTGCAACACAAAACATCCACGCCAAGACTTAATCCGAACCAAACGACAAACAACTTCCGAAAACCAACACTTAGCGAGAAGGAGTTAACTTAGTTCAACTAAGTGCAGCCTCTCACGGTTCCACCTTTCCTTCCAATTCCCCGACCGAAATCCTCAATTTCACCCACTAAAGGCTCAGTCAAATTATTACGCCGAAATCCTCACATCAAACACTTCATACTACTACCACAACCAACTTGATGAACTCAGAACAAATCCCTTTTTCAACGTCATTCACAAAACCTTAATCCCATTTCTCAACCTGTCTACCCCATTTCATTAGACTCAAGATGACACAATCAAAACGAGTTACATCTCTTTTAACAACCTCTCTACCACCAAATCACCAATGGTATCTTATTAATAACTGGGGTTCTAAACGTGACCCCCCTAAGAACCAATAAAATGCTGGTTCTCAACTCTTACAATTGATTGCCTTTTAAACGAACAGACCAAAACCGGGAAAAGTTATCGAAAGAGATAACTCACGAAGGCACAACTGCCTAACCGATTCGCAACCATGCTATAATTTCATTACATCCTCTCCCAAGCAAAACTCATGCCCATAGACAACTAGCTAAGACAATGTCCATGACAGAACACTTTACATCACAATTTCTATGACCTTTATTACCACCAACCGATACTCAATGCGATTTGAACCAAGACATCAACAACCTCCATCATAACCATTGTTTTTAAAGCATAACCAAAGTTCTACACCCAGCATAAGCTAGGGATGTAATTTCTTACCAAACCACAACTGGATCTTTTCCTAAGAGGGTTTCGCCCTCACATACTCTCATTCACATAAACCAGCCCACGAGTATAATCCTCTGTTATACTCAACAATTCCATAAACATTCATATACTTATCTCAAACTAGAATACCAGCAACATAGCAATCCTCTTTAGCCGGGTGAACCACATTCATCAACTGGAACCCAAAACATCGCAAACCACTTTGGAAAGAATTCAACAACATCCAAAAATCACTCTTTTTCTCTTCCTAAGTCAAGCTACAGAAGAAAAACTCAAATCTCAAATCAATGCGATTCAATTCACATCGGGGAGCTCTCAAATAAAAGAAAGACTCCACACAAATCTTTGACAGAAGTTCTCAACAATCAAAGACAACTCGACTCACTTTCACCACAGCTAAACATCTCATTTTAACCAAAATCAGCATTTTGGAAGAGAAAACCGATTTTCAAATCAAACAAAAGTATCCACAATCGCCACAAAAACTCTCAAAGAGAAAAAGGAAACTCAATTCTCTTACAGCATAGACAAATGCCAGAAATTATTCACTCCTTCTTTTCATGCTAGAGAGCAATGGAAATCTCGATTCATGACATGAATGCAAACTTTTCAAAAGCACTCCGGATTAGTCATATGTCCCTATATGACTTTCTCATAGACCTAGCTCAACAACTCTTTTATTTAGGCAACTCATTTTCACAAAGGCAAACACCAAGCCTTTACTAAGGCAAAACATCTCTTGAACAACCACAGAGCATTTATGAACAATCATGAGTTCACACTTTTGAAACCCTTGCAAACACCACACACTTCTTCAATTAAACCAAGCTCTAGTCAAGATAGAGTTACGAGAATTTTTAACTCAAGAACTTTCAACACAACCCGTTAGATTTATTTGCTTCCTTTAAATACTGATTACAAAGATAATTCAGGTTGCACTCGAAAGGCGCGAACCACTCGTATACTCTTGGGTATAAAACCCTATAATCATCACATAAACTAAACAGCTTAGCCAAAAACAAAGATTGGCACTTTTCTAATAACCACCATCGGTCATGTTAACATAAACTCTAAACCAAGTCTATCTTATGTCAATCAACAAGGAGAACCACATTCTCACAACTTCGACATAATTAACTTACCAGTTAACTCAACATAAGACTCATATCAACTTTTATTTTGGTCTACCAACCAATAAATAATTGTAACCACTCAATACAATCTCCACTAGACATCTTTCATAACTATGGATCCCAGACAGACATCTGTCAAGAATAATTTCAACCTTTCCTACAATCATTCCATATCCCTATTTTTTGATTACACATCAATTAAGTCATTTTACCGACTCACAGTTTAATCGACCCCTAAACAACAAAACTCAACAATCCTCAAGTCTTTACACCATCCTACTCCGTTGCTTTACACCATAACCTTGCTATACTAGTTTGTCACTCAGAAAATTCTAAACCTTCTCTACCGGAATCAATACTTACTAATCTCAAACTTCCAATAACTCTCATAACTCACAACACTTTGCATAAAACACTAATCGACTTTCACTTTGGATCACTTATCATCTCGATTAATCTTTCTCTATCAACACAATCAATTAGGTTGTCTTTAAACAGCCAACAACCTCACTTTAACTTGATTAGTAATTTACTTCATCTCAATTTCCCAACTACCCATCACAGACTTAACGTCTTGAACACCCTCGCGGGTCACGCACCCAACCTTCAGGTAAGCCACAGCTCCTAAGCTTAAATAAACAACAAGAAATACAGCCTTCTTTCCAGAAAACCCAATCAAAAACCGCAAGAGAGGTCAACTCTTAAATTTCCAAATGCCGACACGCAACTACTCCACAAATCTTGAGATCAACAACTTCTACGAAGGAAGATGGTTGCAAGAGGGAAAACAAAGCGATCAACCAAATCCTTTTCAAATAAAGCCATAGCACCAAACTCCAAACTTCCACGAAACAAAAAGGGTTTTCAAAGATGATCTCCCAAAAAAATAAAACGACGAACTCAAACACCACTGTGGGGGCTCCCGTCCTGGTGCAGTGATACTCCATTACTGCTGCGTGGGCCTGGTTAATCACGCAACCCGTAACGTAACGATCACGGCATCACGATAGACTCAGATTGAAATCACTTGGCTAGCACGATACTCGAATGAGGTCACATGCTACCCAATTGGTTCCAATTTGAGCTTCCATAACCATGTGATAACCACTAGTCCCTGGATCGGTAGGCTAGCGTCACATGTTGAGAAGGAGAGTCTCATCCAACGAACACAGTACAAGGCAGAGGTAATATATTACAGTGATAGATAATAATATTACATCTTGTTCCTGTTTACAAAATGCCGATTGGCTTAAAGTAAACTGAAGAGAAAAACATCAGAGAAACAAAAGTAAAGGGGCTGCGGTGTGCCTCCATTCCCTCAGGCAACCGGCGAGCAACTAGCTTCGCTAGCCGTCAAACGCACCACCCGCGTCTGGGTCACTGAACTCCTGGTCACCTTCTTCCTCACCTGCATTTTCTGCTCCTCACGCAAATTTTCAGAGCAAACGGTGAGTACACATATGTACTCGCAAGACTTTATTGTTTGCAAGTATAATAATAATGCAGGTTAAACAATGAAGATGGTTGCTACTCTAGTTCAGTTTTGCATGAAGCTGAAGTTATTTGCAATAGACTAATAGATTGGAATCTTTGCCTTTGTTTATAAAACATTTAGTAAATGAGAGTACAACAATACATAATGTAATTATACATTTCATTCAACATCCAAATTCCTCCAACATATCCAACACCACCATCACATGGCAACAGGAATCAATTCCTTTAACATAACCATCATACCATCACAAGGTATCAGGAATCACCGCCAACATGATCAAATCACCAAACCAACCGATCTATGAGTTCAACAACTCAACATTTGCATGAAACAGCCCCAACCTTTAAAAGATCTACCGATTTCAAATCCTTTTCAGAAACCAAAACCAAAATACTATACTTGACAGCAAATACCCAAGATGCTCGTGACCGTGAGCACGGCTAATCGATCAGTTTGATTAATCTCTGCAGAGAATGCACACTTTACCCACACGACACATTCTAGCAATCATGTCAACCATGCCACGCGATACATACCATATCCGTTTTGCTAGATTGTGACGAAACTCTTCCAATTGTCGGCATCTAGTCTTGCGTCAGCCCCGGCGATGTGCGCTCTTTGCTTTGGGTGGGGGCTCCACACACCCACACAGAGTACCCCCGGGCCAGGCGAGAGTACCCCCCAATTAAGGTGTTTGGGTACCTTAAACTCCAAACCTGATTCACCCACACGGATCCAACGATGGCTAACAGCCCATCGTGCCTTTTACCTTTAGCAAAGCATCCACCGTTGTTTCACGAAAGTCTCCAACACCTGCGCGTGGTGAGGGAGTATTCTAAGCAACACCAGCACGTCGGTATTGCCCAACTACTTCGACCTACCACAGCGCAAGATCAAATTCCAACTCCTGTACTGGGTTTAGGCTATCCCATACTAGCACATGTGGTTGTACGCAAGGACTTGGTTAAATACGTAAAGTTCAGTCCTTAGGATCGCACAGACGAGACCTCCCATCATCCGTCCGGCATAAATCACCGTACACCATTTCCCTTTTTCATCTTTTACCAACATAGCCTTTATTTTTCCAAAAACCATCATTTCCGAAATCCTAATAACATATCGAAAATCTTTGATTGACTAAGTCCACCGAACATTATTCAATCCGTCTAAAGCTGGGCTAAGCATATGCAACTATTAGACTTATATTCCCTGGCGACACTTATTAAAGCGTCTACCCTTAAACTAGGGTTACTCAAGGATTTTAGGGTAACAACGAGATTGAGATAAGCCATCCAACCTTTAGGGTAACTACATGTTCCCACCATTTAAATATTTGTAATAATCATATGCATGCGCAATAGTTTTGCGAATCATCAAATACATTTGCAATTATAGGAGCAATATGTTCAAAGGGGGTGCTTGCCTGCTTGCTCTGAGTTTTGCGTGTCCTCTGGGTCGAAGTCCGGATCCTCGCCAACTGCTCCCGAGGCGTCAACGTCTAAACGAAAGCGCGACAAAAGAAATAACGAGGAAACGATTAAGATCCAACGAGAACCAAGCAAAAAAAACTCAAAGAAGCGGACAACAACCAGCAAGTGAACACGAGAGAGAAAACGAAAACGAAAATCGAAACTTGAGCGGAGGCCGCGATGCGGTGTACAAACCCGGTAGTGCCGCTCTACGATCGGCGATTACGCCTTGAGGGTCGGTAGTACCGGCGACTCTGAAACCTAAGCGGGGATCTCACGGAAAATAACTACGGCGTTGCGGGAGGCGGTAGTGCTGGCCTAAGCGGCGATACCAGCCACAAGGGTCGGTAGTGCGGCTGGCGGCGATCTGCGGACTTACCACGTCGGTAGTGCCGGCCACAGGTCGACTGAATTTTCCAGAAAACAGGTTTTCGCACAAACGACTTCGGAATTTCGTGGCGATTGCATGGATGGGTTCTCGGAGATGACAGGACCCATTTATACAAACCACACGAGGTTCCGACCTCATTTGGCCTAATTCCTAGTCCGAGAAGCTCTAGAGTCCTAATTCATGCTAAATTCCGACTTTCTCCCCGAATCGAATTCAAACTCGATTCCTTTTGCGAAACTCGGACTTTAACGACGTCAAATACATTCTAGTGCCCTTTTCCTAGCTTTTGGAACTAGGGTTCCAAATTTTAATTCCAAAAGCTACGAAAACGACATTTAACCAAATATATCCGATAAAAACATATTTAGGGCTTCCGATCTCAGTTCTTGCACTAACGAGAGCTCTAGCACCTAACCTAGGTCTAGATATTCAGCTAACTAAAAGTTGAGCTCTACAACTTGGTTTTCTAGGGTTTTAGCTAAAAGAAAAGTTGATAGAAATGGAGAAAAATACAAGATCAAGCTCAGGTCAACCCAGATCTGACTGAAACTTGCTTCACTCACCACGATTCTTGCTAGGGTTTTGGAAAGTGACAATCTCCTCCGTGGCTTGCTTCACCTCAAGCTCAAGAACACCGGAGGGAGAGGTTTAGGGAGAGGAAGAGCTTGAGAGAGAGGGAGAGAGCTCCATGGGAGAGAGAGCTAGAGAGGGAGAGCTAGAGGGTGAGGGTGAGAGTGAGAGGGAGCAATACGGCTGGGGGAGGGAGAGAGTGAGGAGAACACTCTAGAGAAAAAGGGAGTGGCTAGGGCAACGGTCAGCTCGGGTGCCCTGCCCCCCTGCCCGCACCCTCGTGGCGATGCAGGCCAGGGTCGTGATCTGCCGCCCAAGGCGACAAAACCCCAAAAACCCCCTCTACAAACTCCGAAACTCAACAACTCTTCCCGGAAACCTCTAGGATAAACTCTAGGATAGCTAAAGAAGATTTGGAAATTACGGTTGCTCGGAAATTCTAATCGCAACACGAAACGAGATTTTAGAGCAAACACTAAAACGAAACAGATAGAGCGAACAATTCCAAAAACAATTAGCTCCAAATTGAAGTCCAAACAACTCCCAAAGGATAATTAACATTAAAAAGGCAAGTTCAAACTCAGGGTGTTACAGCTCTACCCCCCTTACAATAATCTCGTCCCCAAGATTACAAGGATTCCGAAAAGAAAGATGGAAACTCGGATCGAAGGCGATCTTCACGTTCCCAAGTTGCTTCTTCTTCAGTATGGTTACTCCAATGAACTCGAAGCATCTTAAATACATGATTACGAGTAAGTCGTTCAGCTTCGTCCAGAACGCGAATTGGATATTCACGGTATGAAAGATCTGGTTGAAGTTCAATAGCATCGAGAGGAGTGAGTTCAGTAGGAACTCGAAGACACTTTTTCAACTGAGAGACATGAAATACGTCATGCACATCCGCAAGTTGAGGTGGAAGCTCCAACTGATAAGCTACTTCACCCTTCCTTGCAAGAATGCGATACGGACCGACGTATCTCGGCGCTAACTTTCCGCGAACTTGGAGTCGCTTCGTGCCACGTAACGGTGACACCTTAAGATAGACAAAATCGTCTACATTGAAGCTCAGATCACGGCGGCGATTATCAGCATAGCTTTTTTGTCTAGACTTAGCTTCTTTTAACCGATCGCGGATTAGCCTGACTTGCGTCTCAGCTTCTTGAATCACTGTGGGTCCAAAGAACTTTCTTTCACCGACTTCGGACCAGAAGAGAGGAGTTTGGCATTTTCTTCCATCTGAAGGCTTCAAGCGGAGACATTTGAAGGCTTGCTTGATAACTATTATTGTAGGAAAACTCAGCAAATGCTAAACACTTTCCCACTTCGAGTTATCACGAAAGAATACAAGCTACGAGCATGTCTTCTAGGACTTGATTTGTTCTTTCGATCTGTCCATCGATGCAGGGATGGTAAATTTGTCTTTGAAGAGTAGCTTGGTCCCTAGTAGTTCATGCAAATTCTTCCAGAATCGCGAAGTGAACTGGGGTCCACGGTCAGACAAAATGGTTTTAGGAATTCCATGTAGTCGGACAATATGGTTCAGGTAGAGTTCTGCAAGTTTAGCTCCATTGTAGGTAACGCGTACCGGTATGAAATGAGCGACTTTGGTTAACCGGTCGATGATTACCCTAATAGAGTCATGGCCATTAGCTGATTTTGGCAGGCCAATGATGAAGTCCATTCCGACCTCATCCCATTTCCACTCCGGAACCTTCAAGGGTTGAAGCATTCCAGCTGGTCGTTGGTGTTCTGCTTTAACTCGCTGACACACGTCGCAAATGGCGACGTACGCAGCGATATCTCTTTTCATACCCGGCCACCAAAACTTCTTTTGAATATCTTGGTACATTTTAGTGCTTCCGGGGTGGATTGACAACGAAGTCTCATGAGCTTCCTTCAAGATCATTTCTTTGATCTCCTGATTATTCGGGACATAAATTTGATATCCACGCATGATCAGACCATCAACTCGTTCTGAAAACTCCGATGATGCGCTTTCTTTCAAATTGCGCTTGATCTCAGCTACTCCTTCATCTTTCAACTGAGCAGCTTGAATTTGGGATTCGAGGGTAGGTTGTAGGGTTAATGTAGCCACATACCCTTCTCCTACCATCTCCAAGTTGAGTCTACGAAACTCATCTAATATCTGGGGTTGACGAACTCCTGACAGGGTATTACTAGTGTGTAGCTTGCGACTGAGGGCATCGGCTACCACGTTAGCTTTTCCTGGATGATAATGAATTCCCAAATCATAGTCCTTGATTAGTTCCAACCACCGGCGCTGTCTCAAGTTTAGATCTGGTTGGGTGAAAAAGTATTTCAGACTCTTATGATCGGTAAATATCTCAACTCAGTTTCCGATGAGATAATGTCGCCATAACTTAAGAGCATGAATTACAGCAGCCAATTCTAGATCATGAGTTGGATAATTGGCTTCATGAGGTTTCAGTTGGCGTGAAGCATACGCCACGACTTTTCCTTCCTGCATCAGCACACAACCAAGACCTTGACGCGAAGCATCACAGAATACGTCAAAGTTTTTGTGCACATCAGGCAAGACAAGAATTGGAGCTGTTGTAAGCCTTCGCTTTAGCTCTAGAAAACTAACTTCACAAGCTGACGTCCACTCAAACTTCTTCTCCTTCTTGAGTAACTCAGTCATCGGCTTGGAAATTTTAGAAAAGTTTTCAATGAATCGCCGATAGTACCCGGCTAACCCAAGAAAACTTCGGACTTCGGGAACAGTTCGTGGCTGTTCCCAAGCAAGTACATCCTTCACCTTGCTAGGATCAACAGCAACACCTCCTTCCGAGAGAACATGGCCTAAGAAGGCAACTTCTTTGAGCCAGAACTCACATTTGCTGAACTTAGCATACAGCTGATGTTCGCGTAGTTTATCAAGCACTAAATGCAGATGGAGTTCATGCTCCTGTTCACTCCGAGAATAGATAAGAATGTCATCAATGAACACCACCATAAATTTATCTAGGTATTCCATGAATACCTTATTCATGAGATTCATGAATGTGGCTGGTGCATTGGTGAGTCCAAAAGAAACTACTGTATACTCGTACAAACCGTAACGAGTAGTAAACGCAGTCTTCTGGATATCTTCCGGTCGAATTTTGAGTTGAAAGTACCCCAGTCTCAAGTCAATCTTAGAAAAGACTCGAGCTCCACTTAATTGATCAAACAAATCATCAATCCGAGGAAGAGGATACTTATTTTTGATAGTGACTTCGTTTAAGGATCGATAGTCCACGCACATGCGTAAACTACCATCTTTCTTCTTGACGAAGAGCACTGGACTACCCCATGGAGACGAACTAGGGCGAACAAAACCCTTAGCTAAATGCTCCTTGAGTTGCTTCTTCAACTCCAACAACTCATCAGAGGGCATCCGATACGGACGTTTAGATAATGGTGTTGTTCCTGGCAGCAAGTCAATAACAAACTGCATATCCCGATCCGGGGGCAATCCCGGTAATTCTTTAGGAAACACATCAGGATACTCACAGACCACTGGTACTCGATCTAATTCCAGCACAGAAAGCGAATGGAAAGAAGTCTTAAGCACATTTGATCGTCTGGAGTAATACTTAGTCTGGATTCCATCCGAATTTACCAGAGAAATGGAATGATTTGCGCAATCAATGTGTCCTTGATTTTGAGACAACCAATCCATTCCAAGGATAAAATTGAGTCCAGGGGTATCTATCTGAATCAGATCTCCCAAAAATAGAACTTCATTGATCACTATGGGTACTCTTAAGACATATGCGCTCAGCTTGCAGAACCGAACCAGGGGAATAGACTAACATTGGATTTCGCAGTCTGTTAGTCTTAACCTTATGTTCCAAAACAAACTTTGAAGAAATGAAAGAATGCGAAGCGCCCGAATCAAATAAAACCAAAGTGGAGTGCGAGTGTATGGAAAACATACCAACTACCACATCCGGGGCATTCTTGGCCTCCTCATGATCACTAGGTTAAGTCGACCACGGGCTTGACTCGGGGCTACTTTTTGGCTAGAACGCCCTCCCAGGTGTCCACCACGCGATTCTGAGAACCTTGCGGGCGAATCGGACCGCTTGGAACTTGAGGTCGAGCGACAGCGGGGCGTTTGCTCGGACAAGCGGTAGAGATATGTCCCTTTTCACCGCAAGCATAGCGGTGAGTGCGGCCATCTGTCCTACCCTCCACGAGTCTGTCCTCCGCGGCCGGAAGGTTGAGCGCGAGACGGCCTGAGGTTGGGGAAAGTTCCTCTGAGATCGTGGAGGCGGCGATGCCATGGGTGAGCCTTGGCGGTTTGCCCGAGCAGCGGTCTCGAAGTACCGGCACCGGCAGATTTCTGAGCCATCCACTTACGCTTCCGGCTCTCCAAAACCGCCTTGCCACTGTCCTCAACACAAATCGCCTTGTCCACAAGCACTTGCATATTGGGGATGTCAAGTGGTGTGAGCGAATGACGAATCTCCTCATTGAGATGTTGACGAAACAAGGAGACTTTTCGAGCTTCACTCGGGACCTCATCTGCTACATATCGAACCAGATAATTAAACTTATGCAGATAGTCCATCACTGACATAGACCCCTGATGAAGATCATAGAACTCTCGTTTCTTTATCTCCATCAGACTAGTAGGAATGTGCACTGCACGAAAGGCTCCTTTAAATTCCTCCCAAGTCATGACCTGACCAGGTGGACGAATTGCCTTAACACTACCTCACCAAGGCTCTGCTGCATGCTGGAGATAGTGAGCAGCATACTGAACCTTCTCCTCTTCAGTACACCTCACGAGGTCAAGTTTATCTTCAACATCGTGAAGCCAATCGTCTGCATCCAGAGGATCGGTTGCAGATGAGAAGTTTGGCGGGCGAGTTCGCTGGAACTCGGCCAACCTCGATTGGGGTTGCATTGCTGCCAAACCACCATAAGCAGCGGCACCAAGGTTCGCAGAATTCTGCACCAACCGTTCCAACAAACGGGTCTGCATGACAAGAACTTGGGCCATTGACGGAGGTGGAGGTAACTCTTCACTTTGGGCATCGTGATGACTAAGCGATGCCTCCTGATTACCTACTGGCTCATTAGAGTGATGAGATCCTTGGCTACAGGATCTAGCCAAAGGTGGATCTTGACACTCCGAATTCGGTATTGCCGCAGCTGGATCTTGGCTACTTTGAGCAACTCCCCGGGCCAACACCGAACGATCAACACGTCTCTTCGGCGGCATCCTGCTGACATAAAGACTTAGAGACAATTACCACAAGAGCCCATCGAAGAACGCGAGGATTTGCACGACAATGGTGAAACTCAAGCACAATCCATCACATAGCAATACAAAATTTAAAGTATGCATCACAGTGAAAGGATTGCAAGGCGATAGATTTACAGATGATAACTTAGCACGTCTCTTCGCGCTACCTAGGGGTTATTTACAATACCACCAACATCAACTACCACCAGTTCCACGGGATTAATTACAACAAAAGACTTCTTCCGCCAGCTCGTAATTACAACAAAAGCGAGCTGTAGATCCTACTACCTATTAGGATAGGGATCTAGTCCTAGACACGGCCACCGTTCACAGCAGGGACATCTGAGGTGCCTGGGGCTACAGAAGAAGCAGTTGACTCTGCGGGGAACATCAACTCGTACTCGCGTCCACCAAACAGCAGGTTACGCCCTGGCATGGCGATCGCGAAGCACTAGGCGCCTGGCAGAAACACGGCGACGGCTGCTACCACGAACAGACATCCTGGCACTGCGAGAGACTCGATGGTAAGATCCATAAGGACGGGGTAACTCCTCAGCAGGCTCGAGGTCATCATTCTCCCCATAGATCATCCCAGTAGTGAAGAAACCATAGCTAACCAAGGGCGCCATGTTACTCTCTAACTTTCGTAGATACTCTGTCGAGCAAATATGATTCTTCACGGAGACGAAGCAGATAACGATCAAGGGACCTTACTAGCCCAGTTTGCCAAATCTGCACAGGATCCGACAGAGGATAATTTGGCACATACAGGTTCTCTTGGCTGTCCGGCTCACGAGAGGGACAAACAGGATACAACTGAGCCATTTCCGGTACATCAAAGCGAAGCCTCAGAATTGCAATATATGCTCCATCGAGTAGAGCTGCGAGAGGACTTGGCGCTGTACCATGATACTGACGGGTTTGCTCTCCTGCGTGGCGTCCGCGAATAGAAACTTCAGCCACATACAGGGAGGAAGCGGGACTAAGTCCAGCACGTGAGATTAAATACCCTGGCGGCTCAGGAAAGCCAGCACATTGCATCATCTCCCAGAGGGTAGCCTGAACTGAGCCCTCTAGAATCGCAGACGTGAAGTAACAGGGTTCTCAACGTCCAGACATCTAAGATTACGAAGGGAAACAGATTAGTAACCTCCTCAATAAACGGAATTTCAAAATAAACAGAAATTAAATAAACGAAAAGAAAATAAACCAACAGCGGACCAACAAGAGAAACTCATAATTTTAAGCCTTAACCTTATCATTACTCAATTCTTAACTATCTTTTCAAGTGGATAAGCTTCCCAAATACTTCTAACTTGAATTTTGAATAGGATCGGGAAACTAGATCAAACCGAATACCCCTCTTGCTTTTACCCTGGAAATCTGACTTTGAAAGTTGAGATAAGAGGAAATTTCATTTGAAGCTCAAACCAGAGGAGATGCTACAGAAAAGAAAAGATCAAAATTCTAAGTTTTCACAATTATAGAGTGCATAATCAAAATATCTTTTAAGGGAAAAGACTCTTCCTTAATCCTATTAATTATTAGCCTTTGCTCTGATACCACTACTTGTGGGGGCTCCCGTCCTGGTGCAGTGATACTCCATTACTGCTGCGTGGGCCTGGTTAATCACGCAACCCGTAACGTAAAGATCACGGCATCACGACAGACTCAGATTGAAATCACTTGGCTAGCACGATACTCGAATGAGGTCACATGCTACCCAATTGGTTCCAATTTGAGCTTCCCGCAACCATGTGATAACCACTAGTCCCTGGATCAGTAGGCTAGCGTCACATGTTGAGAAGGGAGAGTCTCATCCAACGAACACAGTACAAGGGCAGAGGTAATATATTACAACGGTAGATAATAATATTACATCTTGTTCCTGTTTACAAAATGCCGATTGGCTTAAAGTAAACTGAAGAGAAAAACATCAGAGAAACAAAAGTAAAGCGGCCGCGGTGTGCCTCCATTCCCTCAGGCAACCGGCGAGCAACTAGCTCCGCTAGCCGTCAAACGCACCACCCACGCCTGGGTCACCGAACTCCTGGTCACCTTCTTCCTCACCTGCATCTTCTGCTCCTCACGCAAATTTTCAGAGCAAACGGTGAGTACATGTATGTACTCGCAAGACTTTATTGTTTGCAAGTATAATAATAATGCAGGTTAAACAATGAAGATGGTTGCTACTCTAGTTCAGTTTTGCATGAAGCTGAAGTTATTTGCAATAGACTAATAGATTGGAATACTGCACTGTTTATAAAACATTTAGTAAATGAGAGTACAACAATACATAATGTAATTATACATTTCATTCAACATCCAAATTCCTCCAACATATCCAACACCACCATCACATGGCAACAGGAATCAATTCCTTTAACATAACCATCATACCATCACAAGGTATCAGGAATCACCGCCAACATGATCAAATCACCAAACCAACCGATCTATGAGTTCAACAACTCAACATTTGCATGAAACAGCCCCAACCTTTAAAAGATCTACCGATTTCAAATCCTTTTCAGAAACCAAAACCAAAATACTATACTTGTGACAAAGAAATACCCAAGATGCTCGTGACCGTGAGCACGGCTAATCGATCAGTTTGATTAATCTCTGCAGAGAATGCACACTTTACCCACACGACACATTCTAGCAATCATGTCAACCATGCCACGCGATACATACCATATCCGTTTTGCTAGATTGTGTGAAACTCTTCCAATTGTCGGCATCTAGTCTTGCGTCGGCCCGGCGATGTCGCTCTTTGCTTTGGGTGGGGCTCCACACACCCACACAGAGTACCCTGGGCCAGGCGAGAGTACCCCCCAATTAAGGTGTTTGGGTACCTTAAACTCCAAACCTGATTCACCCACACGGATCCAACGATGGCTAACAGCCCATCGTGCCTTTTACCTTTAGCAAAGCATCCACCGTTGTTTCACGAAAGTCTCCAACACCTGCGCGTGGTGAGGGAGTATTCTAAGCAACACCGACCGCGTCGGTATTGCCCAACTACTTCGACCTACCACGGCGCAAGATCAAATTCCAACTCCTGTACTGGGTTTAGGCTATCCCATACTAGCACATGTGGTTGTACGCAAGGACTTGGTTAAATACGTCAAGTTCAATCCTTAGGATCGCACAGACGAGACCTCCCATCATCCGTCCGACATAAATCACCGTACACCATTTCCCTTTTTCATCTTTTACCAACATAGCCTTTATTTTTCCAAAAACCATCATTTCCGAAATCCTAATAACATATCGAAAATCTTTGATTGACTAAGTCCACCGAACATTATTCAATCCGTCTAAAGCTGGGCTAAGCATATGCAACTATTAGACTTATATTCCCTGGCGACACTTATTAAAGCGTCTACCCTTAAACTAGGGTTACTCAAGGATTTTAGGGTAACAACGAGATTGAGATAAGCCATCCAACCTTTAGGGTAACTACATGTTCCCACCATTTAAATATTTGTAATAATCATATGCATGCGCAATAGTTTTGCGAATCATCAAATACATTTGCAATTATAGGAGCAATATGTTCAAAGGGGGTGCTTGCCTGCTTGCTCTGAGTTTTGCGTGTCCTCTGGGTCGAAGTCCGGATCCTCGCCAACTGCTCCCGAGGTGTCAACGTCTAAACGAAAGCGTGACAAAAGAAATAACGAGGAAACGATTAAGATCCAACGAGAACCAAGCAAAAAACCTCAAAGAAGCGGACAACAACCAGCAAGTGAACACGAGAGAAAGCAGCGAAAACCGAAACTTGGGCGGAGGCCGGCAATACGGTGTACAAACCCGGTAGTGCCGCTCTGATCGGCGATCCGGCCTTGAGGGTCGGTAGTACCGCGACTCACGAAACCTAAGCGGGGACCTCTCGGAAAATAACTACCGGCGTTGCGGGAGGCGGTAGTGCGGCCTAAGCCCGGCGACGCCACAAGTGGTCGGTAGTGCCGGCTGAGCGGCAGCGATCGGACTTACCACGTCGGTAGTGCCGCCACAGTCGATCGAATTTTCCAGAAAACAGGTTTTCGCACAAACGACTTCGGAATTTCGCGGCGATTGCATGGATGGGTTCTCGGAGATGACAAGGACCCATTTATACAAACCACACGAGGTTCTGACCTCATTTGGCCTAATTCCTAGTCCGAGAAGCTCTAGAGTCCTAATTCATGCTAAATTCCGACTTTCTCCCCGAATCGAATTCAAACTCGATTCCTTTTGCGAAACTCGGACTTTAACGACGTCAAATACATTCTAGTGCCCTTTTCCTAGCTTTTGGAACTAGGGTTCCAAAGTTTAATTCCAAAAGCTACGAAAACGACATTTAACCAAATATATCCGATAAAAACATATTTAGGGCTTCCGATCTCAGTTCTTGCACTAACGAGAACTCTAGCACCTAACCTAGGTCTAGATATTCAGCTAACTAAAAGTTGAGCTCTACAACTTGGTTTTCTAGGGTTTTAGCTAAAAGAAAAGTTGATAGAAATGGAGAAAAATACAAGATCAAGCTCAGGTCAACCCAGATCTGACTGAAACTTGCTTCACTCACCACAGATTGCTGCTAGGGTTTTGGAAAGTGACAATCTCCTCCGTGGCTTGCTTCACCTCAAGCTCAAGAACACCGGAGGGAGAGGTTTAGGGAGAGGAAGAGCTTGAGAGAGAGGGAGAGAGCTCCATGGGAGAGAGAGCTAGAGAGGGAGAGCTAGAGGGTGAGGGTGAGAGTGAGAGGGAGCAATACGGCTGGGGGAGGGAGAGAGTGAGGAGAACACTCTAGAGAAAAAGGGAGTGGCTAGGGCAACGGTCAGCTCGGGTGCCCTGCCCCCCTGCCCGCACCCCTCGGCCGGCAGTACCGGCCAGGGCCGGCGGTACTGCCGCCCAAGGCGACAAAACCCCAAAAACCCCCCCTACAAACTCCGAAACTCAACAACTTTTCCCGGAAACCTCTAGGATAAACTCTAGGATAGCTAAAGAAGATTTAGAAATTACGGTTGCTCGGAAATTCTAATCGCAACACGAAACGAGATTTTAGAGCAAACACTAAGACGGAACAGATAGAGCAAACAATTCCAAAAACAATTAGCTCCAAATTGAAGTCCAAACAACTCCCAAAGGATAATTAACATTAAAAAGGCAAGTTCAAACTCAGGCTGTTACAACCACTTACTCTTACAAAGTCACAGAACTTCAGCCCTGACAACCAGGTCTGGCATCGCACCGCAATAACTCTTTTAACCTCGGAGAAAGACGAACACAAGAATAAATCGAAAACTTCCTCCGTAAAGCAACCAACAAAACCGGGCATCAAAGCTGGAAAGGCGACCAAATGAGGTGCAGCCCTATAATCTTCTTCTGTGTCTTCAACCAAAGAAGAAAAAACCAAACAACCGCTGAAAGAACAAATCAGCGAAAACTCAATACCAAACACTTTTCTTTTGATTTCAATCAACTAAAACCAAGAAAACCAACCAAAACCGACAGTCAGAATGGTAAAGAACATCCGAAAGAATCCACCACCAAACTCTTCTATTTGACTCCAATCAACTACCCAATCTACGACAGAAAGGGTAAGCACTGTTCTCCCACGGGGGTTAATAGTTATTCGGTGATGGCGCTAACCGGCCACACCGTCAAACCATACCCTTACTATGAACAAAAAGAGGTGACCGAAACCCTTCGGCACCACAACCCACTTTATCACAATAAAAAGAACAATCCAATCAATTCTCTCAATAACATAGCAACATACATTATCAAATATAGCATTCAACATCAAGGCTTAAATGCAACATTTAAGCGTAAAACAATGATATCCATACCCTTTCCTACTGTGCATCCATGTGTGTCAAATTTTAAATTAGTTATTCCATTTACGCAAGTTTTAATGTTGCTATCATATGGCAAAATTTTTAATTATAACCTAAACCATGTTTCTAAGTTATCCCACATCACATTTTAGTTAAACCTAAGGTATGACACTAAAATACATGTTCCAAGGACCTAAAGCCCACTCTGATACCAACTGTAACACCCCGATATACTAGGTGCTGGGGTGTTACAGTTACCATACCCAGAAGTTCCTCCTCCAGCATTGCCAATGGTCATGTTGACAGACTTTGAGTTCTGTCCTTGCTCACCCTTCCTGCCATTGCGATTTGGACACTGTTTAGCCCAGTGTCCAATCTCACCGCAAACAAAGCAAGGCTTCTCATCTTTGTTCATTGACTTCTTCTTGAAATTAGTGGTTTGTTTGGCTTTATTTTTGACTTTGTTCTTGCTATGTGAGAACTGTTGCACCACATTGGCGCTAGACTGCCCCTCAGTTCCTTTCACAAGTGCATCCTTAACTCGAGCTTTCTCCTCAATATCTAGATACACAATCAGATTCTCAATAGAGATCTCTTGTCTCTTATGTTTCAGAAATGTGGCAAAATTCCTCCATAAGGGAGGTAATTTGGCAATAATGCCCCCAGCCACAAACCTGTCAGGCAACTGGATTTTGAGAAGTTCAAGTTCCCTGGCGAGAACCTGTATCTCATGAGCCTGCTCAACTACAGAACGGTTATCCACCATCTTGTAGTCATGATATTGCTCCATGATATATAGTTCACCGCCAGCATCGGATGCACCGAACTTAGCATTCAAAGCGTCCCACAGTTCCTTCGCCTCTTTAATGTGCATATACACATCGCACAGACGATCTGCAATAACACTAAGAACGGCTCTCACAAAGAGTGTGTTGGCATCCCGATAGGCCTTCTCCTTTTCAGGAGTTGGTTCCATATCCTCTGGTTTGCCATTCGACACCCAGAACACGTTCATAGCTGTAAGCCACAAAGTGACCCTTGTCTGCCATCTCTTGAAGTGCACACCAGTGAATTTTTTCGGCCTCAGTGCCTCGGCAAAGCCAACCATTGATAAACCTAAGCGCCTAGAATCAGGTTTTTGGATTGTTAGAATTAAAGGCACATTTAGGTTTAATTTAATCCAAAAGTAAATCATGAAATACATGTGATAGATGATCTGTAACGAATAACAAGAGCATACCCTAGATGTATATGCTAGGAGACTACCCATATATCCATCTAACATGCTCACAACCAGCAGATTAAAAATAAACAACATAAACATTGTAATGAGCACGTACTGTTCGTGTGCAGAGGAAGCAGTGGCTGTTGTAGCGTGTACAATGCTGAGGATGGAAGCACGCCGCAGCCGAGCACGATGACTAGCAGCAGCGCCCGAATGACGAGGAAGACGAGCCGTGACGATGACGTGGAAGCAGTCGGGCCAAGCGCTTCCCAAAAACCTGATTCGTCCTCTCCCGGTGCAAGAACTCGAGGACGAATGGTTTCGGAGACCTTCTCTCCCGTTCACTGGTGCACGTCGGCGGACAGAACGGAGTAGACCAGATGGCGGCGCAGTGAGAGGAACTAGCAAAACCCTAGGCGTAGGAACTTTTGCTCTTCCGGCGACAGCGGCGCAGTATATAAACCCTAGGCGTAGGAACTTGTGCTCTTCCGACGACAGTGGCGCAGTATATAAACCCTAGGCATAGGAACTTCTGCTCTTCCGGTGAAAGCGGCGCAGTGTAACTGAACACGACTCGAAGTGCCATGATCGGAGTCTATTACCGAGTCTGTTACGGTATCCTTATCTCATTCTGCAACCGTGACGATCCTGAGTAGCAAAAGAATAAACTGCAAAAGGAGGCCACGCCTACGCAAGGCCCTGGACCGGATTTCGGTGGACCATTCACGCAGGTGCCGCATGCCTCGGCCCGGCGAGGCGAGCGTGCGCCTGTGTATTCTTTCTCTCTTTCTCCCACATGGTTCTACCATGGTGGATCACACTCCACTATATAAACTAGTGTTTACCACTTTAGGCTAGCAATGTGATACTATTGTTAGTGTACATGCCTCCTCATGAGGTGGGTCTTTAAGATTTTCTAGGATTTATTGTCTCAATTAAATGGGCTTGGCCCAAATAATCCAATAGATACATGTGTCATACCAATGCCTAACTGACTGACAAAAATCTAAACTGTATGATATGGTATGCCTATTGTGTTTATGCCCTATTCCGCTCTGTCCTATATATTAATTTATATTAGCGACAACTAAGGAAGAGAGAACCAAATTGTTTTTATATCAAATGGTTGATGCCAGCGAAGGTTCCATGGATGATGAAAGAACGCAAATGTTAAGTGGTTGTTGAGGTCAGTTGATTATTCTATTACGATTGATAGCTTTTGTTTAACTGGAGCATGATTAGATGCCGCTTCTTGCAGAAGGAAAAAAGAATATACAGCCTAGGGATCAAAGGGTAACCTCAATCTTGATTACATCCGTATTGGTTGCACGCATTAATAGTTAAACATAAGTTAACTCACGCGGGCCAAATTTATACTCTCCACGGAAGATTTTGAGACGTGATTTGATTTGACGCGGTATCCAAAATTAAGCTTTGATCGTTAATTTCTTTTACAATACTTTATTTGTAGCTACATAATAGGCACTTAAGAATGAGTACTACTTACCATAGCCTGCATTATTGAAGGTACCTCGAGAAAAGCCAATCCAATAGTTTCTCTCTATAGGCTGTTAACGAGTCGAGCTCGAGTGAGCATGGCCCTTAAGGCTCGAACTTGGTTCAAATTCTAGTCGAGCTTGAGATGGGGTTTGAGCCTGGAGCTAGGCTCGAGCTCGACTCAATTTAAACTCGAGTAGGCTCAAACTCGGCTTGAGTAAGCTCGGTAAACACGATTAAGCTCAGTAAGAAGCTCGGTAGACTCAATAACAAGCTCGAGTAAGCTCGGCACAAGGAAGCTCGGCCTAAGCTCGAGTAGGCTCACGAGCTATTCAAACTTGGCTCGGTGAGGCTCGCGAGCTTGGGATCAAGCTTGAGTTAAGCTCGTTTGGAGCTCGAATCGAGCCTCTCGTGAGCTGAGCTCGAGTAGCTCGCGAGTCTTGTGCTTTTTTGACAGCTCTACTTTACAGTTTGTTGAAGCTTCTACTTATCTAGCCTCTTTATTTCTTTTTTTTTTGTTTCCAAACCTAGCTCTCTCTCGAGATGATTTGCAAATCTAGGCTCCTCCACCAAGCTCCCGCTCTACCCTACCATGGGAGGCGACCTCCTGCGCTTGTCGGCCGCCTTCCGCACCCAATTGTCGGGTAGGCTGGCTTCCCCGCTATCGGGACTCGAATATGCAAATTCGGACCCTCTATGTATTCAACACTAGTTCAGGATCACGCTAGTGCACACAGTCTCAACATAGATGAAATATCATAATCATACACAGCGGAATAATAAAAGTAACTCAATTATAAAATATAAACTATTGAACGACCTTAAGGTCAACCTTACATTTGTGAGGTCTTGACGGCTTCTACTCCAAATAAACAGCAGCGGAACGAAGAACGTCGATGAATCCTATCAATATGCCACAAGCATCTGACAAGGTTCAACTCCTAGATAATCGCCTCCTCGCGGAACTCCTCCTTTGAAGATGTAGACTTCTCCTCAACTAGTGATTGTTTGTTGCAAGGGGTGAGTACATAAAGCACTCAGCAATTCATATACAGAATGCAAGTCTAATAACTACATGCATGGCTTATTTCAAGTGGCAGACTGAATGGTTATTTTGCGGTAAAGCAACATTCACAAATAAACATAATAGATTGTAAAACAGTAAAAAATAATAAAAGTAATAGATTTCACAGTTATTGCACAAGTAAAACATCCCACATCCTTAACCAGATATCACTTTTCCACAGGCAAATTACCTCCAAGCCCAAGTTCATTTTTGTGAAAATCTAACAATTGACTGTAATTCCTGAGCGTTGTCCAATACCGTGGACACGGCTATTCGAATAGTTTTGACACTCTGCATAGGTTATACACTTTACCCACAAGATACAATCACTCACCACGTCAGCCGTGAATCGCCATACAAGAATATGCGAATGAACGATTATAACAAAGCCTTTACAATGCTTTGTCTAAACCCAGTATTGCCTGCTAAGGTTTCAACACTGAAGGGACTGGTTACTACAATCAGGGCCCCCCTCTTGCGCCATATGAGCTTACCCGTAAACCCGGGTCTCACGCCCCCATGACAGTACTGAAGTGAAAACTTCACAAATTAGTCGGCTAGGTCTGTCCCATTCCAGACTTGTGGTTGTATGCTAGACTCAATTCAAATTCTTACAAGGTTAAATCCTTAAAGTGACCAGGGCAAGACTTACATCAATACTCTCATAGAAAACCACCTCACCATCAAATATATATATATATATATATATATATATATATCATGTTTCATGTCATCCCCTCTGCCAAACTGGCCCACCAAAATCCTTGCCACTTGCCCCAGTCTAAAACATTTTATCACCCCAGTTGATTATTGCGCAACACAAAGCTAACAACAACTCAACATCCTTGAAGAAGCATGAAAGCCTCCAAATATCAACATCATCGTGTCGGCAACACGTCACACCATTTCAAAATACATTGCATATTCCATTAATCAATATTTACCTTTGTATTTCCAAAATAATGTCACTGACCCGTTGAAAATCTAAGCAAACTACCATGTTCTATCTAACCCATGTTGGCAATTTATTAGCTACCAACAATTAATCAACAATCCTATGGTGATAAATGAATCGTGGCATACAAATAATAGCAACAAGGAGGCAGTAACAAGTATGTGGATTATCTAATCCCAAATTAATTAATTGAAATCAGTTTAACTTAAACTAGCATGCAATAATTTCAAACAACATAATTTTGAAACATGGGATCAATATGGTCAAAGCACAACTTGCCTGGCCCTTGCTACTTTTTTTTTACTGTTCTTTACTCTTTATCTTTGATTCTTGATCCTCAATCTTCAATCTTCACTTCCTTAATCTTCAGCTCCTTAGAACGACTTCTGGATGACGCGTCTAACGATAAAGAAACACAAATACAACAAAACTCAAAAGGCAAATCAAGTAAACTCCACATTGAGAACGGATGATATTGAATCAAAATGACTTGGATGAAATTAGGAACTTGAATGGATTGGATCGAAGATTAGACAAAAGAGAACGGGCTTTCAAAAAATACAATGAAAAGGGAAAGACTAATAACTGAGAAAGAAAAAATAATATTCCAAAGAATATTTCTTCTGAAGTTATAATATATCTTGATTGGACAAACAATGACATATGGGTTCTCGATTTATAGACCGGGTCCATAAAGATATGTTAGTTCACAATGAACTAAACTAATGCTCGGTGTTGACTTTTGTTGACCAAATGGGTACACAGTCAACCAAAAGAAAGATAGACTGATAGATTAAATCCAAGCACAAGAATTTGACATATGGCCAATGGTCTATCGACCAAGTCCACGAATGAATTCTAGGTTAATGGTAGATTAGATTTTCAGGGATAAGACATGGGCAAATGGGATCGACATCCACTGCGATTCGATTTGGAATCCAGTCATACATCGATGAAGAGACTTGACGATAACAAAGCGGTGATGACATGATCACTAGGTAGCGATGCCGATGTGAAATAAGACAGAGCACAAATAGTTTACTATGGTTGGCACAACGAGAGAAACAACAATACCGGCAACGCGGCTCACGATAAACTTAGTCCATCGAACCGGTCTTAAGTTAGGTTTTGGTTCGGCTTTGCAGATGATAGAAAGATAAGGCTGGATCACATTGGATGGGGTTAGATCACACCATGGTGATAGAAAAGATAATGATATCGCGCTAAGGCTTTTGCTGGAATGCGTGCATGCGATGATAGCGAAGCGATGAGAGCAAAGCGTTAACGGGAAAACGTTAACGGTAGAACGTTAATGGCGGAACGTTGACGGTGAAGGTGAAGTGTTAACAGGACACTCATGAAATAACAAGGTGGTGACCGTCGGTACAATGATAGGGCAGCGAGGTCATGATATGGCTCAAGTTTGATCCGTGAGCTGCGGGGTTGACATGTCGTGACGCTTCGTAACGACCGATTGGACCAAAGGTTAAGTTAGGGTTTGAGCAAAATGATTCAAGATTGGATACACTTGGCATAGGGATAGGATGGATAGGATTGGCTCTACGACAAATGATTACAAAGGATGGCTAGCCGAAATAGGATCCGATACAGAAGGGATCAGATTGAAAGATGACGGTTATAGACTGGAACAAGGCTTTGACGGCAAGCAGGGACCCATTGAACTCCAAAGATGGGAGAAATAGAGGAATATGAACCTACAAGGCAAGATGACACGGCCACGACGGACTAGGATGGTTGGCGGCAAATGATGACGCGCGGCGGCGACAAAAGATGGCGGCTAACGAATAAAAACATTTCGGAGGATGGAACAACAAAGGGGAAGTGAGCACCACATAGAACACAGTGATACGAACTCAATGGCATAGGCGGATTTGGCGACGACCCACTGGATTGATCACAAACTATCGATGAACGGCTTCAAAAGCTAATAGATCAAACAGTCATAACTATTAAAATAATGGATGAAACCTAACCAAATTTTACAGAGAGCTATATGGGACTCTAAGACACAAAGTGACATGAAAGGATCGGGGTTTTACCTTTTGGATCGACGGGGAACGTGCGAGGATGTTTTCAGCTGTCTGCAACGCAGTCTAATCGGGGAAGATTAATTTTTTTGCGGAAATCCCGTGGGCAAAACCTTAATTTAGGGTGAGCACCGTGTAGAGGACATAAAGATGAGTCTACAGTAAAAATTTCACGGTCAAACTCGCAAAAACGAGGGATAACGGGCGACAACAAGATTTGAGATTGGAACAGCCATAACTTTTGATTTCGTGGATGAAATTGCACCAAACTTGAAGGGGAGACAAATGGTAGTATATGGCTCAAAGTGACATGAAAGGATCTTGGAAAAACTCACTGAGGTGACGAGGAACGCGATGCCAAAATCAGCCGGCGTGGGGCGGCACATTGGATTGGTTGCGGCGGCTCCCTAGGGCTTTGGGGATGTCCTGGAGTTTTCTCATGCGTGGGAGAGGGTCTTGGCAGGTCTACAAGGGTTTGGAAAGGCAGCTAGGTCAAGAAAATCAAGTTGGGGAGGAGTTTGGATTGAAAAGGACTCAGATCGAGCAGTTAGCGTGCGCTGCGCAGGAACCAGCGACATGGCGCTTTTCTGGCCGTCGGATCGGCTCTGAATAGCCTGGATTGAGGCGGCATCGCGGCCTGGCGGGGGACGAACGCGTGGTCCAGGCGAGCGCTTAGCCTGTCGCAGCGTCGGGCGAGAACGGCCACCGGTTGGCGTGGGTGGTTGGCTCGGCCAGTGGCGGCTAGCGGGGGACGACCTGATGGGCCGGCGGGGTGGGCCAAGGCAAGACATAGGGGGCGCGGCCTGGCTGGCGGGGTGGGCCAGCGAGAGGAGAGGAGAGAGATTGAGCCCACAAGAATTTTCGAATTTCCAAAGATTTTCGATTAAAAATAAATCCAAAAAATTAAATTAATTTATTTAGGGCAATAAAATACCAGAAAAATTCTAGAAAATATTTTAAGACATTTTGAACTCAAGTAAAATATTTGCAACAAAACTTTGTATAAAATTTCCAAATAATTAATTGATTTCCATAAAGACTTAAATCAAATCAATTCCAAATAAATCCAATAAATAGCAAACGAGCTCAGAAAAATCTCAGAAAATATAGAAAAATTTCTTGAAGCACAAGGAACCCAACTAAAACTGAATTTTTTTATTTGAAGTATAAAATAGTTAAATTAAATTGTTTTAGCTTTAGAAAATTCTAGATTAAGCTTTATTAAGGTGAGAAAATTAGCGGAAATTTTTGGGAAGCTAAACTAAACCAAAAGTTTTTGAAAACCCAAATTTTGGGATGTTACACCTGCCCACACCCTCCATCCGCACTCGCCTGCCTCCCGCACTCGGCTACAGTGACAGCGTGCGCTCTCGCCCTTGTCGACCGCAACAGTGCACCCTCCCGCGCCTATCGTGGCTAGTGTGACGCTCGCTCGCCCTCGCACTCCCGGGGTGCTGCAAGCCAGTTCCCGCAGTAGGGGAGCACAGGAGCACAATGAAGGGGCTAGATTTGTAAATCATCTCATGAGAGGGTTAGATTTGAAAAAAAAGAAGGTTAGGGTGGACAGATAGTTCATCACTTCGAGTTTGTTAGGTTCTGTTTCAATATTATTTGTTGATAAAAACCACTTGCGAGTAAAAATAATGTGTATAAAAATATAAAAATCCATTGCATTTTTTATTTTGAAAAAATAGCTACCAATAGGTTTATAAAACATAAGCTATTAGGTATGTGTAGCGAAATCACTACTTATCTAGCCTCTTATATCTCTTTTTCTAAATATAACCTTCCCACCTATGTAATTGTAAAATTGGTTCTCTTCCCCACCGTGAAAGGAGTGGCAGGCGAGTGAGAAAAGAGGGTGCTAGACGGAAGAAAATACCAAGATAGACAAAGATTTTACCAGGGATAGAAAATCTTTTTCAGGAATACCTTAAAAAAACAAAAACCATTGATTTTCTTGTAAAAATGTTAAAAATATTTCTTACAAATAATTTTAAAAAATATTCCTTTAAAAAGTTATAAAAATAAGAAAACAAAAATCAATTATTTTTTAAAAATAACACGTGATAGGACGGCCTTGACCTTTCAAGATTAGAGCAAGTATAATAAGATCATATTAGTTTACTATTATTTTGTATACACCAACTTTGTCATATATGGAAGAGTGAGAAAAGAGAAGAGAGAAGAGAGCTGGATCTTATTTAGTAGCTAGCTTTGCACGGAATATATGTATGCCATTTTAAATGGACATAGGAGGCAAAATTCCTTTTTTACCCTCTGTTGCCATTTCAAATGGACATAGGATCCTGTCGCCAATTGGAATGGATATAGGAGCAATAAACTAAGAAAAAAATCATATTTATCAGTGATAATTCATGTAGTATTGTATAAAATTATTATTGCCACCAAAAAATTCAAATTCAAATTATTGTAGTTAAATCATTGAATAAACCAAATAACTATAAGAAGCCTCTCATGCATGCAACATGAACTAGTTAAAATATAGATAAAATGAACATCTAGTTAAAATATAGATAAAATGAACATGAAATTTGGTAAAACAGTTTTGTTGTGTTCCTGGGGTCACAAAGATCCCAAATATACAAAAATATTTAAGTTTAGCCATCGTATGTATTATTTTTTTTTGAGTCAAAGTTTCAATACTAGAAATGCTTAAGCCTTTTCGGCAGCCCGTAAAATATCATGTTTAAATGTATTTTTTTACAAGAATGGACCATATTCTGGAAAAATATTTAATTTACATCTCGCTTTGCATCTAAATTGTATGAGTGCAATAACCCTAAGTATTATAGTCGACAACAACTCATGTTATGAATAGTTAAGCCTAGGAAAACTTTAGCTGAAGTGTTTAGGTGATAAGGATCATTGTGAAAAGCACGTAGATGCAGCCAGCAACCTTAGTAAGAAAACCCAACCTGTGTAAATCATTTCTTATGCAAATCGTACTTAGGGCTAAGTACCATTCATGCAAACACCATTACTAATGTCTTAATTTTATTAATCTAGATTGGGTGGCCGGATGGTCTGCATAACCCGTCAAGGATTTGTTGCGTAGTGATAATCATGAGGTTGCACATTTTTAGACATACTATTTATGTATGTGTGATAATTATGAAGTTGCACAAAAAAACGTATAAAAAATGAGAAAAGATAGATGACACATATGGAACCGTTGCATTGCATGACATAGAAAAAGAAGTAAACATATGTGATGCATACAACACAAACTAGTTCACAATTGCAGCCAAAAGTATCACAAGAATAACTACATACATAAGCTTCTCTAACCACTTGATATGATATAAAATGCGCTCCACCTTAAACATGAGCATGTTAAGTCTCTGTTCGAGCATAGGGTCCATCCTCTGCTCAAGCCCAGGTTGCATCCTTTGTGATACTGTGCTACTGGGACGCTCCATCGATGTATTCATGGTGTTTGCCCACTGAAAATATTGGCATCCTGCAACCTACGTGATGATGTGAATATGGTTTAAGGCCATCGAAAGAAAGAAGATCTCATAAGAAATAGACAACTCGAACAGGAGAATAATCATAAAAAACTGAAGAAATCGAACTACATTTTTATTTACAGACCAATAAGGGCATTTGTAAAACACCCAACCGTTATTTTCCGCAGTGTTGGCGTAGAAATACATTAGCTTGCACATTGCAGTTAGGGTAATCTACCCGTCTTGCATTAGCAAGCGCAAGGGCTATTCGAATCGCTGAGCTCGAGGTTTGAGACATGGTCTTCACACAAGCGACGAACGCTGAAGTGGGATGAGGAAGAAGACGATATGAGGAAGAGGATATGAAATGCTCGACGTTTCAGTGTGGATTGTATATGACATTTCAGGCGATCACGATAGTCTTCTTCTTCCTCTTCCTCCTCCCTTTCCCCCTCTTCTTATTGCGATTGCGTAACCTCTTCTTCTTCTTCCTCCTCCTCCTCCTCCTCCTCCTCCCTTTTTTTCCTCTTCTTCTTCTCCCTCCTCCTCTCTTATTTTCCTCTTCTTCTTCCCCTCTTCTTTCTTTTTCTCCCTCTTCTTCTCTTCTTTCTTTTCTTTTTTCGCTGCTCTACCGGCCGACCGATTGCGTCGCGAAGGAAAAGTGACTCTCTGTCGTCATTTCATTTGGCGAAAGAGGGCGAATTTCCTGTTTTGCTCTCTGTAGCAATTTGAAATGGCGACAGAGAGGCCGACTTTCCATTTTTACCCTCTGTCATCATTTCAAATGGCGATAGGAGGGTATTTTTGTTATTTTTTAAATAACATATTATTTTTTGTAAATATTAATTAAAATAATATTATTTTAAAAAATTCCTCTTGTAGATATATCTATAGATTCGTGCGTTTCAAACGGTCCTAAAATAGAGAGCTGATTTCAACCGTTAGATTAGAGCGGAGGGTCAGATCAGGGCTCCTATCCGTGGCGCTTAGGGGCCCCACCCCACTGCAGGCTCGGGTACTTCTCGCCTCGGCTGTAGCGCCAGGGGCAGCAACTCTGCTCGCTCTCTGTGCTGCTCCCCATTTAATATGCCAAAAGGATTGAAAAGCACTAGACCAGTAGCAAGTAGCAACAGGGAAAAATAGAGAAAAATAGAGTAAAAACTGGAGAAATACCGAGAAAATCCAGTCGACTGAAGGCGTCCCAAGACTCCCAACCAAACGGCGGAGTTTTTTAGCCAAGAAATAAGCTTTCTTGCCACTCTCATGGCCCCCGTATAAAGTCAGAGAGAGAGAGAGAGAGAGAGAGAGAGAGAGACAGACAGACAGAGAGAGCATTGGTTGCTGTTGGCATGGTGGGGAGGAGGAGGATCGGGGGTGGAGCAATGGCGGGCGCGGCCCGGGCGTGGCTCCTCCTCCTTTTGTGCTCTTCTTGGACCCATCAGCAAATCTTGGTGGCCGCGAGCACTGACGGGAATGATGGTGAGCTACTCGAAACCTTCCTTGCTCGACATCACGTTTTTTTCCCTTCTTTTTTACGGTTCTTGATTGCTGCTTCGTGTGCTTTCCTTCGATGGGCGCCATGGATTTTGGTTCGGACAAGGCGGCATTCTGCTTTGCTGCTGCATTGGGATCATTGAGTTCTTTCGCTGTTTGCTTCTTTAAATGATTCCATCCCCCCATCTGGGTCGTTGTTGTTTGACTGGGGATTCAGCTCCTGCTGTTTCTTACTCTGTTGTTTAGCTAAATCTTGTGTTGATGGGTCATTTGTTGCAAAGTTGGATTTTTTTTATTGTGGTTTTCGACAGATTTGGGAGGCAAAAGGATTTTGAGCAACCCCAAATCGTCGGTGGATGTCAGCACAGTGTAGTCACCTTTATCGATTGATTCCATTTCGTTGATGGGCTGTTTCAGTAAGGATATGCATTGGATTCTTTGGGAAATTTTGCATCTTTCACTTGTTCTGTCCGTCTTCTTTGAGCCAAATCCAGATGGAGCTTATAGTTGCTTACTTTCTGGTGCTCTTAATACAGTTTTGGTTGGAGAAAGGAAGTATTTTTGCATATGAAAATGCAACTGCCACGGTGTTCTCCATTTTCTTTTATGATTGGGTGGGTGGTTTTAATTTCAGGGAAGAAATGACAATCCTAGGAGCATGTTACACTTTTTCTCCTCTAATGGCTTCCAACTTTTGATCCATCTTTGTGAAGTATGTCAAAACCAGTAAAATTGCCCAAGATGGATCTGTGATATCATTGCTCATCTAAAGTAGATCAGTCTTACTATTTGTGTTTCGTGATTCATTTGTTTGGCCCTCAAATCATGTGAATCTCTACGTGTGACTGGTCCAACTTTCCATGATGAGTAATCTATTGACTGAAATTTATTCGGTGATACTCATGCCTAGCGTAGTAATTCTTAGCTTTGTGCCATGCAGTTTCGGCCCTCAACGCGCTATTTACCAGCATGAATTCGCCGGGACAGCTGCAGGGTTGGCAGGTGAACGGCGGAGACCCGTGTGGCCAATCATGGCAGGGCATCACTTGCTCTGGATCGAAAGTCACATCAATGTGAGCTTCGTATTTCCTTGTACCTGCTCCTAAGCCCAATCTGTTGCTTCCTCTGATGTAGTTTGTTCTGCCTTGTTCTATTAGTAAATTGCCGAGCTTGGGACTCTCAGGGACATTGGCCTACAATATGAACACCATGGATTCACTTGTTGAGCTGTGAGTCCAGTCATGTATTTCTTCAGTCTGGTTCTATGTTTGGGAGTTCAGTTGGTCATTGACATGATTAAAACCCAATGCAGCGACATGAGCCAAAATAATCTCGGTAGTGGCCAACAGATTCCATACAATCTTCCAAATAAGAAGCTTGAGAGGCTGTAAGTCTGTCTGATACTCTGATGTAGTCATATTATATTCTGTTTTCAAAAAAATGTTCTGATGGCATATCATCTCGACTGATTTTTTTAGACGATCTAAGTGAATGCTTGATTTGCAGCAATCTGGCGGGAAACCAATTCACTGGAAATGTGCCGTTCTCAATTTCCACGATGTCTAAACTTAAGTATCTGTAAGAATCTTTTGAGCCAATGAATTTGCCTCGAAGTTCATATTGTGTTGTAAGGGCTAATTGGATTCTTGTTCATAAATACAGAAACCTTAATCATAACCAGTTACAAGGAAATATCACTGACATCTTTTCCAACCTTCCAAGTTTAACAACACTGTGAGTACTTCTTTTAAAGTCTTCTCGTCTTGCACCATAAACTCTTTAACTTTTTTTTGACATTTCCAGTGTATCCTTACTCTGACTGTATTTCTGTGGAAATTGCTACAGTGATCTCTCCTTCAATTCTCTTACTGGTGATCTACCACAAAGTTTCACTTCTTTGTCAAGCCTGAAAACTTTGTAAGAAAGAACTTTGAGGAATATAATTTGAATCTTCTATACAGTATTGTTAATTGTTATGCCTATAACCCATGTTATGTTCTTCCCAGGTATTTGCAGAGCAATCAATTTACTGGCTCTATTAATGTCCTTGCTAATCTCCCACTTGATGATTTGTAAGAAAATCAATTTGCATGACATAAATGGTGTATCTGACATACTTCGTACTTTATCTAATTTACCTCTTTTATTGCAGGAATGTTGCAAACGACCACTTCACTGGTTGGATTCCTAATGAGCTAAAGAAGATAAATAGTCTACAGTAAATACTATTTAAGTCTTTTGTTTCCTAACGTTGTGAAAAATTGTATCTTGAACTAATGGTGTGATTATGTATAGAACCGATGGCAATTCTTGGAGCACAGGCCCTGCACCACCACCACCACCGTTTACAGCTCCTCCACATTCACGCAACCGTCGGAAAGGCCCAGGCCGAAACTCCAACGGCAGTAACAGCTCATCAAGTTCTGGTGGAAGCACTGGGTTACGGGCGGGAGCCATAGCAGGCATTATCATAGCTCTTCTGGTTATTGGAGCACTTGTTGCATTCTTCTTGATAAAGAGAAAACAGCGCAAAGGTACAATGCAAGAGCATTTTGAACAGCGACAGCCATTCAATGCATTCCCTTCAAATGAAGTTAAAGGTCAGCTTGATCGATGCTTAATATACCTTGACAGATGCTTTTATTATAGTTAGTGACAACACACGTTTGGTTCTTCAAACACCACAGATATGAAGCCTATTCAAGACTCTACCACAATAGAGGTGGAGTCCTTGCCTTCCACTGCCACAGTTAGTCTGAAACCGCCTCCCAAGATTGAGCGCAATGAGTCCTTTGATGATGATGACGATTTTGCAAACAAGCCTGCTGCAAAGAAAAGTAATGCAGTGCCAGTAAAGGCAACTGTTTATTCAGTTGCAGATCTGCAGATGGCAACAGGTAGCTTCAACATGGACAACCTTGTTGGAGAGGATACTTTTGGACGTGTTTACAGGGCACAATTCAATGATGGGAAGGTACGCATGATCAATCCTTATCTCTACTATTCTAAAGCAGCACTTGGTGGCAGTGGTCCGTTCTTCCCACGTCATTAATTGCCGCTTAATTGCCCTGCTTAATTGCTCTACTTAATTGCCCTGCTTAATTGCCCTACGCAAGAAACGAAGCGTTGTTTAATTAGCTAGCTTTTGCAAGAAACGAAGCATTAAAGATAGATGTTTGATCTTGTGAAATAATTTTTTTATTTTTTAATCTTTATTTTTCGTTATCAATTTTGTTTTTCGTAGCAACGCACAGGCATGTAACTATTGCTCTTACATTGTAAATGATAGAATTTTGTAAAATTGTTTGTAGTGTTTGTGATGTCTTCGAAGATCATTCATTGCTTGCAGTCTTTGTACTTAATATATTATGATGCTTGCTTGTCCTGCATAAACACACCAAAATGAAGTGAGTGGCAGAAGCTGTACAGCGTTCAAAAATGATTTTCATTTCTACCTAAAAAGAACAATTAAACTTCAGTCTCTTAATGTATGACTGTATAAATAAATTAATGTTGATGGCTCCCTACAAATGCAGGATCCCTGCATTACTTTCTTTCTGTCTGTGTGCATTACAAGTTACACTTCCTATACTTCACATGATATATGGGGCTTACTGTTTTAACTTGAATTAGGTTCTAGCTGTGAAGAAACTAAGCAGTACCACATTACCCAGCCAATCATCAGATGATTTCTATGAACTGGTGTCAAACATTTCAAAGTTGCACCATCCCAATCTAAATGAACTTGTCGGCTACTGCATGGAACATGGACAACACTTGCTGGTTTACGATTTCCACAGGAATGGTTCGCTGCATGATATGCTCCACCTCCCAGATGAATACAACAAGCCTCTCAGCTGGAATTCTCGTGTTAAGATTGCATTAGGCTCTGCACGTGCGCTAGAGTAAATGCTCTCTGTCTCTGTCTCTCTCTCTCTCTCTCTCCACACACACAATTACATGCTTGTCTTTTCTCAGTTTGATATGCTTCTGGTAGGATTGTTTGTTAATCGCATGATCTCTAAATTCTCTTTGGTGCATGAACTCCGTCAGCTCCTAATCATTTTTACCCTTTATATTACTTTCTATAGGTATCTTCATGAAATTTGTTCCCCATCTATCATTCACAAGAACTTTAAGTCGTCGAATATTTTACTGGACACGGAGTTCAACCCTCACCTTTCAGATGCTGGACTTGCAAGCTTTGTTCCTGATGCCGAATTCCAGGTAAAACCCAAGGCAATTTGCTCTAGCAAACATATTTAGAAGTAAATATGGTAAGGAAACATCAGGTCCATATGAATTAGTTCTTTAATCATGAGTTATGCAAAATATTGGTATAGAGCCTATAAACAGTAATAAATGGACGCACACAAGTGGGTAGTGGCTCATCTAATGAGGCGCTAAAATTGCTCTGAAATGATTTACAGCTACATATGGCTGACCAGTTACTCTCAATGTGGCTTCCAAATAAACCTCAACAGGCTTCAGATCAGGGTTCTGGATACAGTGCCCCCGAGGTGGATATGACCGGCCAGTATACCCTCAAGAGCGATGTCTACAGCTTTGGAGTTGTCATGCTGGAGCTTTTGACGGGCCGTAAGCCATTCGATAGGTATCACTATTCACTATCATCACTGCTTGTCTGCACTGCCGACTTGTTTATTCATTGATTTGATGATTCGTAGTTATGGCCACCTGACTATTTTGTAACGCTGGTGCAGCTCTAGACCCCGGACAGAACAGTCACTTGTCCAGTGGGCAACCCCCCAGCTGCACGATATTGATGCACTGGACCGGATGGTCGATCCAATGCTCAAAGGTCTTTACCCTGCTAAGTCCCTCTCCCGTTTCGCCGATGTCGTCGCCCTGTGTGTCCAGGTATGGACTTCACTCTTGTACAATGCAGTATGCTGAACCTAGCAGATGCATATCAAACATCTGAATCATGTCAAACTACAACCTCTACTTTTCCAGCCTGAACCAGAATTCAGACCACCGATGTCTGAGGTGGTGCAAGCACTGGTTCGGCTCGTTCAGAGGGCCAACATGACTAGGAGAATGATCGATGGCGAGGAGGCTTCTCGGCGACCAGATGACCAGGACCAGGAATTCATGTAACACGAGTGAAGCCACAGATCTTCCGTTGCACTTGCACCTCCACTGTACTTCTGTGACTGTATTTGTTTTGTTTCCCTAGCACCTAATGCAGAGAAAAAAAAAAACAAAGGGAACAGCAGAAGGAAAAAAACAGAAGTTTCGAGTGTTATAAGTACATAATCACAGGTTTTGTTTTGTATAATGAAATACAGGTTGTATGACTGCGCTATGCCTAGTGAGTAATGCCTAATGAGCATCTGAAAGACGTTGCTTGCAATGACCTTGATCAACTTTGCAATTCTGAATTTCTGATAGATTTTTGAGATTCATTTACTGGAATCAGCTGCATGTACTCTTGCAAACAAAACTGCCGTCATACAAAGTTTTCCGCATTTTTATGCTATACAACGTAAAGAAAACGCGGAACCGTAGTGCCAATGGGTAAATGATAGACAACCAAATTGAATGGATTTTTATAATTTTAGTACACAGAAAAAGGGAATCGGATTACTGTCACTGGTAGAACATAATATAAAGCCAATGCTGCCTTTATCAGTTATTAAGCCACTCACAGGTCAGTGTCACACCCTTGTAATGTACTAAATGACCAAAAAAATCATGGAAAAAAAAATCAAAATGCATGAGTCGTTCATGAAAAATCTGTACCTTACTCTGGGCCGTATATATGTGTGACTGTAGATTGGCATGGTACTCTAAAATTTTTTCTTTTGAGACCTGTAATTGTTATAGCTGTTGTGGTATTTGAGCTATCTACCTACACTGATGAGATTGAATGCATGTAACTACCAATTGAATCTGGGCTTTATCATCCATTAATTTGAGATGTATAATTGTTATAGCTGTTCCCTTTGAGCTATCTACCAACACTGATGTGATTACATGTTACAACTACGAATTGAAACTAGGCTTTATGATCCATAAATTTGAGATCTTGGAGCAAACCAACACAATGGGGTCAAAAGAATGGCGATCGAATTGGACGTAATAGCAGCACGGGAGGTTCGAGATCAAGTATTTGATGGAAAAGTCGGCATTAGTTTTGATGGGTTCCTTTTGTCTCTTTATTCCTCTTGTAGATACAACTCTGTGCTTGCGCCAAATATGCGACATTTCCAAACCTAGTGACAAACTGAGATAAAATGTACGGACAAAAATGTACGGATAAAATGTACGCCCCAACTGACATAAGGTTGATGGAGCTTCCTCCATCAACAAGCACTCGCCCGAGTCTCGCATTTCGGACCGTGGGAGAAACCACGATCGGAAGATGGCCCGGACCGGAAGTGCTCTTCGGGTGGTCGGCTCGACTGAAATTGATCGGCACCTCCGACCATTTCAGTGGCCTGCTCGCCCCGGGGGTTGGCACGGTGGCGCACACCTCCCTCAACTCTCGCTTGTACTGCGAGTTTGAAGAGTAGGTGGCGGAGCCACCGTGAATGAACGCCACCGTGAATGAACGCCACCGTGTGCTCCGCTTGCTGAAAGGCCAGCGGAGCAGGGTCTTCACTCGCGTCGTCGCGGTCGTCTTTGCGGTGTTCCTTGAGCCGCTGTTCCACTAATTTGGACACGACCTGACAATCCGCCAGATCATGTCCGCTGGTCCTGTGGATGGGGCAGTAGGGTTTGCCCCCGTCTTCTTCTTGGCGGGGTGAACGGTGGTCCCTGCGATCACCCCTCCTGTCCCGGCGGTCACGCCTCTGTGGCTTGGCTTCCGGCCCAGCGACCAGGATCTCTCCAGCGCCGGCCTCCTTGCGCTTCTTCTTCTTCTTGTGATCGGAGGCTTTCGAGGTTCCCGCCTCGCTGTGGCCGGAAGGCCTTGCCGCGCGCTCCCGGGCCTCCGCCGCCCTGGCGCACTTATGCGCCAAGGAGAACAGCTCGGAAGTGGTCGATACGGTGCGGGTAGCCATCTTCTCCCGCATCTTCTGATCCCAAACCCCCCTCCGAAACGCAATGATCACCGATTGCTCGGAGATCCGGGGGATCGTGTTACAGCAGTGGCTGAACCGCCGGATAAATTCCCTCAGGGACTCCCCCTTCGTCTGTTCTAGGGCATGGAGGTCGTCCTCCACGCCTGGTAGAGTGTAGGAGCCCTGGAAGTTAGCGATGAAAAGGTCGCACAGTTCCTCCTACGAGTGCACAGAGCCTTGCGGGAGGTTCAGTAGCCAGGAGCGGGCGGAGCCCGTCAGCGACGTCGGGAGGTAGTTGGCCATGATCTTTTTGGACCCTCCCGCGGCACGCACCACCGTAGTGTAGATCTGTAGGAACTCCTCCGGGTTGGTGGTGCCATCGTACTTTTCGATGGACGCAGGGCAGAACCTCTCCGGCCACGCAGCTTGGCGTAGGCGGAGGGAAAACGCCTGGCATCCAACGTTGTAGGGGGAGCAGCGTCGCTCGCCCGCTCCTCGGCCCCGAGAGGGGGTCGAGGAGTGCGAGTCTACGCTCTCCCTGGAGTCAGGGAGCGAGGTCTCCCCTCGACCGCTAGGCGCCGGGCGGCCAACGCGACGTCGCACATGCGCACGACGCCCGCTAAGGATATCGCGCAAGTCACCATCGCGCTGGAACCGCCTTTCGTCTAGGCGGGCCCTCAAATCCTCACGGCCCCCCGCCAGCTTGGGGGAACCGCGAGAAGAGGTGGGAGCATGTGCACGTCCCCCCTGTACCCGAGGGGGCTGCAACCTGTGCACCCTTCCCTTTGTCCCGGCCTTCGTGGCCAGAAAACACTTTGACGGGGCGGCTGGAAGCTTGCGCATCGGTCACGCGCGTGTCCTACCGCCCAACGCCAGAAGCCCCCGGCTGGTTTGCCGCCTCCACCTGCTGCTGGGCGGCATCCACTAGGCGGGCAATGTCCCGCAGCCATGGAGCGGCCGGGGTTTCGCCCCATAGCGCGACTGGAGGGTGATCGAGGAGCAGCCGGGCCGCATGAAGATTCCGCGCTGGGGTGTCGTCTCCCATCAACAGGCGCCGTTGGACGGGCTGTCCTTCGAGCGCGGGAGCAACACGTGTCCCTCCCATGACGGAGGGACCCGGGAGGTCCGACGCCCTGGCCGGGCGCCGGGATCGGCTACGAGTGCTGCTCTCCTCAGGTAGGTCACCGTGCTTGGAACGTGAGTCCGCCATGCCGTCAACCGCCAAGGCCTCTTACAAGCTTCGCTAGAAGGTTGAAGAAGAAAGGGCAATCTAGCCACTGAGCCGCCTACCTGGCACGCCACTGTCAGCGTAAAAGCCAACAGGCACCTCCGAATTAGGTGTATATGAAGTTCGAACAGGGGGCTTTCTTGGAGATCGCTCGAGAGAGAGAGATGGAAGAAAGGGATGAATGGCGAAGCTTGCAAGCGGACACTTCGGTTTATCCAGGTTCGGGCCCTCCTAATGAGTAATAGCCCTACTCCTGTTCTTCTATTTTTGCTTGTGTTCTTGGGGGAAACTCAGACAATCCTCACCGACAGAACGGTTCTTCAGAGGTTGAAGAAGAAAGACCGGATGCCTTGAACCTAATTTTTCCAACCCCTTCTCCCATGCACCCCAGTTCCCTTTTATACTTGGGCTGGCTGGGGCGCATGGGAGTTTACATCAGTGTACCATACTCATTACACTGCCATACAACATTTAATGCACCCGTCACTATTCTTACGCCACACTTAATGCTCTGACACAGCCGACTCCTCCCCGGCCTCGGGCCTCGTGCACCTGTCGGCTCCGCCGTCTCACCAGGGGAGATTTCGCCGTGACGCCACCCGCAATAAATGCGCGTATTGGGAATATGCGCCGTCACACTATGGCCTTCATTACCCTCATTTAATGCGCACGATACGCATTAAATGCCTTTGACCCTCTATGTGGCGGCACAGACCACTAGGTGGCCTCAGGAACTAAGCGCCAGCGGCGTGGCCTGGACGCCACCTATCCGCTGGGCGATCACCTTGTACTGACCGCCAGCGGCATGGTCGGGACGCCACCTGTCCGCTGGGCGATAACCATACTGACCGCCAGAGGCGTGGCCTGGACACCACACACCGCTGGCGATCACCATCTTGACCGCCCGGTGCGTGTCTCCGACGCCACTCGCCTACCGGGCGATCACCATCTTGACCGCCCGGGCGTGGCTGGACGCCACTCGTCACTGGCGACCACTCTGCTGACCGCCCGGCGGCGTGGCCTGGACACCACCTGTCCGCTGGGCGGTCACCTCACATCACTACTGCGATGACGTGGGCACCCTGGTGTAAAATACACCGACACTTTTGTAAAACTCTTTTGAATCCACATAATTAGTGGATATCTCTTCATTAATTTCTTCTAGGTCCTCGTGATTTCCCGCAACGATGGAATCTAGGTGTTCTGACTTTTCAGTGTTAGATTGTGTGCGCAAATATTTACTAGGGTTATCATCTTCAGGATAGATCACTTCTGGGATGCGGTTACCATCTCTAGGATAGCTCACTTTAGGGATTTTCTTAACATTAGGTTGATCTTCTTCCACTATCTTGGGTAGTGTTCTCACTTGTTCGGTTTTCTATTTCTGCGAACGTCTCTGCGGAATTGAGTCTCGTGCACTTGGAGGTCTCACCTATTTTTTATCACGAGGGGTAAGAGTGGATTCAATATCCTTTTGTGGTATTTCCACTCTTTTAGATGTATTTACTGTAGGTATATAAGATCTTGTCACTCCCTTATGGTTAGTGAAGGCATATGACAGATTATTGGCTATTTTTTACATATTTATTATCCTCTAAACTTTAAGTTTGGATTCTTTAGTGCATGGATCTAAGGATTGAATGCCAGTAACATTCTAGTCTATTTTTCGGTACTCTTTAATATGGTATTTATCTACCCCTAATACTGAAAAATTATCCTCATAAAAGATACAATCAGCATACTGTGTCGTGTACAGATCTCTTGTAATTCATAACCTACATAGATCTCTGACTTCCGGTTAGGACCTATGGTTGTACGCTGTGGTGGAGAGATTGGCACATGTACAACACAACCAACTTTTCGCAAATAGGAAATACTTGGTTATTTTCCACACACTATCTACAAAGGGAAAATTTCATGGTATATAGTTAGTCTGAGTTAAATCAATAACTCAGCGTGCAGCATTGCGTGGCCCCAACAGCTGGTGGATAACCTATAATTATGCAAGAATGGTTGAGCAATAAGTTTTATTCTTTTTATTATTGACTCTATATGGCCATTTTATGTGTGGATATGAGGTGCGGAATGCTCTACATTAATTCCTAGAGCTATACAATAATCATTAAATGCCTTTGAGGTGAACTTACCAGCATTGTCCATTCAAATAGATTTGATCCTTTTTTTAGAAAGGAGGCTTTTAATCTATTAATTTGGCAAAGCATGGTTCTTAATTAGTAGATAAGAGAAATACGTGAGACCATATAGTAGAAGCATCTATCAGTACCATAAAGTATCTGAAGGGGCCCGATAGAGGCTGAATAGGTTCACACATATCACCTTGAATTCTCTCCGAGAAATTCATTGATTCTTCCATAACTTTTAGATAAGATGATCTAATTATGAGCTTCCTTTTAGCACAAGCAGTGCATGAGAAGTATTCAAGTCTAGAGAAGTATGTAGTTTTTATGCTATGGCCATCAAAATTGTTGATTATTCTTCTCATCATATTCAACCCAGGATGACCCAGTCGATCATAACAGATCTTAAATATTTCTAATTTTTAAGTATAGTTTTCATCACAACATAAAGTTTAGGTTTTATATATGTGTAGTATAATCCTAAGAATGAAGTTTTTAAACCACACATTTTTTTACACCCATTAAATTTAGTCATAAGCAGGTATTATGTGACATCCTTATTTTCTGTCTTCATATGAAAACCATTTAGACGGATGTCTTTAAAACTTAATAAAGTACCATCAGACTCAGAGTATAATAGGTCATTCTCTATTATTATACGAGTACCCACAGGAAAAACTATGATGGCTCTTTCAGTGCCAATTATGAGTGCATCACTTCCAACGATGATTACAATATTTCTACTTTTCTTAGTCAAAGTCTAGAAATATTGAGTCCCCAAAATAATTGCTTTTGTGGTGTAACTGTTTTCCCGACAGATTTTCTCCTCCACCATGGATTTTATAATTGTTCTGTATTATAGAGATGAATTCAATGAAATAATTGTTGCATTAGGAACATATTGAAAAATATAGAACAAACATAACACAAGGCAAATATCTTGGAAAATAACGCTTTATTTGACTTTTAACTGATAATCGCTCAACAGGAGCATATAACAATGTTCATTCAGGAACTCAAACACTAAACTAATAAATATAACTCTTAAGGAGACTTAAAAGAAAAATGTGACATCGATTATCAAAACAATTGGTATTTCGGAGGCAAATTTAGATCTCCATATGGGTCGTAGGTGTCTTGGGACTCCTCGAGCTCATAGGATCAAGAACCATATCATTACACTTCTCAGCATCCATAACAACAATAGGTTAATTGGACAGTGAAGCGTGCCACAACATTGTTCCCTTGAGTCTTTTTTACTTTTTCAATGGATTGCATGTAAAGGTTTGCCAAATGCTTCGGAGGTATGATAGTTGTGTGACCAATGGCCAATGTATCCACATCTAAAGCATGGTCGTGCATGGTTTTTAGCATTGTTGGCTGAGTCTTGCTTCCGGAAGCTTCCTGATCCCTTACTTTTAACTTTCCACTAGGGCTTGTCTCTTCCCTTTTGTGTTATGTCATTCTTTCATTTACCCCTTTTATGCCTTTGGCCCTTTCTACAGCTCTAGCTATTGCTAGCCTACTGAGTATTTTCATGTGTTCGGGCATTGCATAAGTTCCATTAGGGAGGGCATGATGGTTTTTAATTAGGAGTTCATCATGCTTTCTTCTTCTAGCAAAATGGAGATAATTTCAGAGTATTTATGGTACTTAGTATGACAGTACTGTTGCTGCAGTATCCTTATATTGGGTGGAAGATTCACAATATCTTGTCTACCATTTCAGCATCAGTAACTTTCCGGTTATAGAATATCAGTTTGGCGACAATTTTGTGCATGGGAGAGTTGTATGCTACCACGGTCTTAAAATCCTGATAGCGTAGGCGAATCCATTCGTGTTGTGCTTGTGGAAATAGGATGGATCTTTGTTAGTTATATCATTCCTTCAGGGTATTCTATAGTGTTAGTGGGTCCTCCTCCATCAATTGTTCGGCCATTAGGTTTGCGTTAAGATGGTGCCTTAGGAAGTGCAGAGCCGCACTGTCGGGACCCGAATTTGCAAATCCGGACCCTCTGTGTATTCAGCACTAGTCCAGGAACGCGCTAGTGCACACAGTCTCAACATTGGTAAATATCACAATCATACTCAACGAAATAATAAGGTACCTTAAATAGTTAACCAAGCTGGTTGCTCGACCCTAAGGTCAAGTTACAAATATATGCCTGTAACACCCCAAAATTTTGCTTTTCTTAAATTCATGTGTGATTTGGCACTTTGGTGAATTTTTGGAATTTTCTGGAATTTATTTGGATTTATTTGGAATTTATTTGAATTTATTCCATTTTGAAATAATTAAAGAATTTAATTTTGCAAATAAAATTTTGTTGGAAATATTTTATTTGAGTCCAAAATGTTCCAAAATATTTTCCAGAATTTTTCTGGAATTTTTAAAGTCTTTTGCTATTTTTAATGAATTAAATGAATTATCGGGAATTATTTTAAATATTAAATCGCTGGAAATCCAACTCGGGTCAAATCTTGTTCATCCGACCGAAGTCGGAACCGAAGTCGGACTCGAACCCGACCGAGCCAGTTGACTCGACCGAACCCACTCCTAAACCTAATCAATCCCAACCGTTGGATCAAGATCCAACGGCTGAGATCCGCCCGTACCGGTTCGAGCCGTAACCGGGCCGGATCCGATCGCGCCCGTGCGATCGTGGCCGTTGATCGCGCCACGTTGGACGGCCACGATTTCGTCGTCTTCGCCGAGTCCGAAGCCGGACTTCGCCGCCGCGCGCCGTAGCGAACTAGGTTTCCGTCTAGGGCACGGACGCCGAGGCTATTTAAAGCGTGAGACGTCCCCCGAGGTTGCCCTCATCCTTGCGCACCCGTTCCCCCGAGCCATCTCGCCGGAGCCGCCACCGTTGAGCCGCAATCGCTCGCCGGAGTTGTCTCTTCCCTCCGCTGCGGTTTGCGCCGATTTCCGCCGTCGTCCGTCGTCTTCCGCCGAGAAGGAGCCCAGATCCGGAGTCCCCGCGACGAGACGCACCCGAAGGGAGGCTTCATCTCGCCGGAGAAGCCCCGTGGCGCCGTAGCTGTCGTCGTCGTCCCCGTCTCCGGTCAAGCCAGCGCCGCCGTGAAGCCATCGCCGTCCGCGAGCTCGGAGGACCGTCGGATCCAGATCGGACGGTTGAGGTGAGCTCACGTGTTCCCAAACCCGATTAGATCTGGATCGTTGGATCAAGATCAGCGGTTCCACAATTGCCACGTCTTTGTAGCGATGCGAATATAGGATTAGATACGGGCCGTCCGATCTAGATCGAACGGCCACGAGCAACGAGTAGTTTCAACGTGTTAACCCTGGATCTAATCCGCGCGTTGATTTTCAAACCAACGGTGAGATTGGCGCCACGTGTCGGGAAGATGGACCGCCGCGTCAACGCCGGCCCACGCGCGCGTGGCAGGCAGACGCCGACGGGGCCCGCGTGTCGAGGGGCCGCATGTCGATGGTCGACCCGCCAGCGCCGACGTCACCCATGACGTCACAATGGGTCCCACTGCCAAGACCGTGGTGAGCCCACCGACGTCGGCGATGACGCTACCCGAGAGGCCCACATGTCTCCGACACGTAGAGTCGTGGACCGAGTCCACAGTAGACCCAAGCCGGCGTGGACCAAGTCCATGGACCGGTGACGTCAGCAGGCCAATCGAGGCTGCCACGTGTCCATGCCGACGCAATAATTAATTTCCGAAAAGAAAATGATTTATTAATTCGAAATATTGATTCAAATTTAGATTCAAACTTCAAACGCTTATAACTTTTGCGTTTCAACTCCGATTTGAGCGATTCAAATTTCTAAATTTGTATAAAATTGAGATCTACCTAAATATGAATTTTATTTAATTTTTGGACTAAAGTTTTTCTCTGTAAAATTATTTAATTGATTATTTAAACTTTAAATAATCATAACTTTTATGCTTTTTTAACTCCAAATTTTTGATTCCAGTTTCTAAAAATCCAGAAAATTATGTTCTCTCTGTTTATGGATTTTATTTGGAGTTTTGGGATCTTTTGCATAGTGTTCATTTGTGTATTTGCTATTTGCACGCTTTACGAGTAGACGTTGAAGTCTTGGAAGGATTCGAGGGAGAAGTGTTGACTCAGGATCCAACTCAAGACCAAGAGCAAGTACTTTTTGAAGGCAAGTTGTGCTTTGACCATATTGATCCCATTTGAAATCTATTTTGATTTAAACTATTGCATGCTAGTTCAATTAGAAAGATACTTTGTTTAAACCTGGGGTTAGATAAATACCAATTTGATATATGACACCTTGATTACTTAAGTATGTGCCATGACCTTTTGTCACCCTAGTTGTGGTTTTACTAGTTGGACATTACTAAATTGCCAACATGGGTTTAGATCGTTGTAGTATCTTTGCTTAGACTGCTCGTGCTCATGACATGATTTTGGACAATCAAATGCTAATATGGACTTAATGATATATTGAACCTGTTTTGGAAAAGTATCATGTGATGTTGACGACACGTGGTGCATGGTAATCAAGCGGGGTTTGATAAACGATTTCGGCCAGGGGCATGTGGCAAGAGTAATCAGGTGGGCGGTGTGGCAATCGGGGATGATGATTTGGTTTTTAGGGTAGTCTTGCCCTGGTCACTCTAAGGACTTAACCTTGCAAGCCTTTGAACTGGGTCATACTTGCAACCACATGGCTGGAATGGGACGGCCCTAGTTGACTAAGTCGCTAAGGACTCACTTGTGGAGCCTCGGGGTGTCGATTACACCTTTTGTGTGATTGTGCGGGGAGCGTATCGTGGCTGTGGCCAGGTACCCATCTAACGGTGTGTTGGTCCCATACTTCGCCTTGGCTAAGGGAAGGGATGGTGTAGAGCACGTCTGGGAGAGGACCACTGTGTTGTTTGAGGCTTCCGAAGGCTTTGTTATGATCGCTCATTCGCATACTCTTGTATGGCGATTCACACCGACGTGGTGAGTGGATTGTATCTTGTGGGTAAAGTGCATAACCTCTGCAGAGTGTAGAATCTATTTGAATAGCCGAGTCCACTGATCGACAATGCTCGGGAATTACAGTCAAGGGTTAGATTTTCTGAAAATAACTTGGATTTGAAAAGTTGGGTTGGTTTAACAAAGAAGATGATGGAAATATGGTTTAGGATGGGGAAAAATGTTATTTAAACTTCTTGAAAAGTTATTTATGCTTTACTTGTTTCTTGCTTTGAATCTACTTATATTACTTGTCAAATGCTGTTTACATAAATATACCTTAAGCTATTCCTTTGTACCAAGCCATGCATATAGTATATTAGCTTGCATTCTGTGCATGACTTGCTGAGTACCAAGTACTCACCCTTGCCTCAACACAATACCAGTTGAAGAGGAGATTACGCCAGCATTGGAGGAGGAACTCCAAGAAGACCCGTCTACTTAGGGATGCGAGCCCAGTCAGTTGCCTGTGGTATACTGGATGGCGCCACGAAGTTTATTTGATTTTCATTCTTTGTTATTTCTCTTTCAATAAGTTTTGCCTTGCAAGGCATATATTTGTAACTTGGCCATAAGGTCGAGTAACCCTTTGATTATTTAAATAAAGTACTTTGATAGTATCGTTTGGTATGATTGTGATATATACCGATGTTAAGACTGTGTGCACTAGCGCGTTCCTGGACTAGTGCTGAATACACAGAGGGTCCGGATTTGCAAATTCGGGGTCCCGACAGAGGTGGTATCAGAGCCATACTTGACTGTAGGCTCAACCCTAAGCTAGAATGGTCGTAGTGAGGATAAAACCTATTTTCTAAAGCTAAAAATTTGTGAAGACAAGAAATGACATCTCGACTTATCCCCTTCTCTCTTTTCTTGTCTCTTGCTGAAATTTTCCCTTACCTTGTCACAATTTAAAAAAATTCTGAGTTCTTACGTAAAGCACGCTTGTGACAGATGGAGGAAGAGTTCAACTACGTTGATCTGGGAAGTGGTCACGCCGCGGAACTTTGGCATATGCTACAGACTCTCGGAGATTTTGAGAAGCCCCAATACCAAGTGGAAGTGATCAGGCAAGCAGGATTGATCAAGGCTTGTGACGTAAAGATTGAGGTACCTGCCAGGAAGAGGGGCCCAGGCAATCGCCCGATACACTGCACTGCTAGAAGGTCTACAATGCAGATGGGTATCCAAGAAGTTTCACGACGAGCAATGCGGCACATTACCAGTATCCACGCCAGAGAGTTGGAAAGCACGGTGTTCCGTTATCATCCACAAGAGCGATAACCTTCTTGACCGAAGGCGATTCAGGATGAGAATGCCACGGTTACACAGCTTGGCACGATTAAATCGTCGCCAGGAAGATGTACTAGATAATACAAGCAAGGAGCTCTGAAGGCCCGCAAGGAAATCACGACAGAGAAGAACAGATGGCGGGAAGCTCAGAGTATGTGGCACACCTTCTACGAAGGATTGACGAGTTGGAAATGACTTTGTACGGACCAGACTCCAGAGCGATTTCGAGCTACACGAGCGAGATCGGAGGAGTCGATCTCGATGAGGACACCGCTTCTTCGACTACCACAGATGACATAGTCGCTTGGACATGGCGATCGTTTCGCGCCTATGCCGCAAAGCACCGTACCAGTGCCGTGGAGGTTTTCTCGATGAGTGAGCTTAGGTTCTATAGTGAGACTCCTTCGCCGAGTCGCGTCGTAAAATAAAGAGTCACCCTTTAGGCGTTAGACTCAGAGTTAGTTCGATTTGGATTTGCTTTGTTTGTCGAGTGTGCAAGATGTGTTGCAAGGCCCTTAGGCATTGTAAGCGACCATACCAAGTTATTAATAATAAAGATGGACCTCAAAGTTACCCCTTCGCCCGCATAAGTTCCATATTACTTGTCTATTCTTGTTTCCCTCTCATCTCTAAACCTAGAGCAAATCAACAGATGGTGAACACCGTGGGAACTTTGGAAGCAATGGGAGTGGATCTCGCCAACGTAAAACCCCAATGATGGAGCACCAAAGACCGCCATCGGATGTGCAGAATTTTGGAGCATTTCTTGCTGCTCAGACCAGTTGATGCATGCTATGATGCAACAAATGCAGCACGTCCTTTGCTCAGGCCACTTTGCTAATCAAGTTAATCGGGGACCACGCTTGAGAATACAAGGTGCCGTCGAGTTCATGAGGACTCACCCACCCACTTTCTCTGGAAATGCCAATCCATTGGAGGCCGATGATTGGTTAAGATCAATCGAGAGGAAGCTACATATAGCTCAATGCATAGGGAATGAGAAGGTACTTTACGCTTCTCATCGGTTGGAAGGAACATTGGCCGAATGGTGGGAGAACTTACATTGCCACGCAGAGAACCCTCAAGATATCACTTGGGAAGAGTTCACACCGCATTCCGACAAAGATCACGTGGCCTGAAGGAATTATGGACCTTAAGAAGGAGGAGTTCAGAGCATCAAGCAAGGTAATCACCGATGGCCGACTACGAACAAGTTCACACACAGCTAGCACGCCACGCACTGAGGATGTAGCGACAGATAAATCCAGGCATCTCGTTTTATGAAGGGACTTAACTCAGGATTGCAGGTAGGGTTGATCACCCACACCTTTCCGGATTTCCAAGAGTTGGTGAATAAGGCACTTATTCTTGAGGACAAGCGCAAGGAACTGGATGAGAACAGAAGCGCAGGATGCAACAAAGAAGGATCACGTCGAGGAACGCAATACCCTGAGAGTTGCACCAAATCAATTCTTGATTCCAACCACGAGAATGCAACGAGGACACCATCCCCAGCACCAAGACCTGCCAATCGAACTACCAAACCCCAGCCCCGCTAGAAACGCTACCCCGTGCAACAAGAAGGAACAGTGAGACGCTGTTACAAGCGCAACGAGCCAGGACACTTTGCCAACAGATTGTCCGAAGAAGACAGCAGAGCGACCCCGATTCGCTTCAATCTAGGAACCACCCCAGCTAGGACGCCAAAGATCAGGAGCCACACCCAGGCATCGTGGTGAGAGGCCGAGTCAACCATGTCACCGCAGATGCCTGCGAGAATGCTACGGACGTCGTCTTGGGTAAGTTACTTGTTAACTCGCACACCTGCTTGATTTTGTTTGACTCGAGCTTCGCATTCGCTTGTTTCGCAAGGCTTTGCTGCTAGAAATGACTTGAGAATTGCAAGACTTAAGTGCATGCTTTTAGTTCAAACCCTGGTTCGAACTCCGAACGGAAGTAGGATGTTCCGGTGAGAATACTAATAGATGGAATAGAGTTCCTAGCAAACCTTATAATTTTGGAGACCTGGACCTTAGATGTTATATTGGGAATGGATTGGTTATCCAAGCACAAGGCCGTATTGGATTGTGGACGAAGGACTATCTCAGTTGAGAGCCCGTGTGGGAAGAAAGTGGAATTTCAAGCCACCGCAGTTAGAGACGGACAGTTGATGGTTAATAGTACCAAGGCGATCAGCATAGAGGATGTTCCAGTAGTGAATGAGTACCCCGATGTTTTTCCCGAGGATCTACCTGGTATGCCGCCAGACAGGGACATAGAGTTTGTGATAGAACTTGTACTGCACAAAGACCGATAGCAAAGAGACCCTATCGGATGTCTACCGAGGAGTTGGTAGAGATGAAGAAACAGCTGGAAGAGTTAATGGAGAAAGGATTTATCAGGCCAAGTTCGTCACCGTGGGGAGCACCAGTTTTGTTTGTCAAGAAGAAGGACGGGAGTTTCAGGATGTGCATCGACTACCGTGCACTCAATGAAGTCACCGTGAAGAATAAGTATCCGCTACCCAGGATTGATGATTTGTTTGATCAGTTAAGAGGAGCCGGAGTTTTCTCCAAGATTGATCTGAGATCGGGATACCATCAGTTGAAGATCCGATCAGAAGATATTCCGAAGACTGCATTCTCGTCAAGATATGGACATTACGAGTTCTGATTATGTCCTTTGGGCCGATTTAATGCGCTAGCTTATTTCATGAATATGATGAATAAGGTGTTCATGGAATATTTGGACAAGTTTGTCGTCGTGTTCATAGACGATATCCTAATCTACTCCAAGACAGAGGATGAACATGCCGAACACTTAAGGCGAGTTTTGGAAAAGTGAGGAACGACAACTTTTCGCCAAGTTCAGCAAGTGTGACTTTTGGAAGGACAAAGTGGAGTTTCTTGGACATGTAATGACTGCAGAAGGAGTCGCCGTAGATCCAAGCAAAGTAGAAGCCGTGTTACATTGGGAGCGGTAGAAGGCGTGACCCAGATTCGGAGTTTCCTTGGAATGGCAGGATACTACCGCCGTTTCATCGAAGGCTTTTCGACAATTGCAAAACCTCTTACGCAATTGCTGAAGAAGGAAAAGAAGTTTGCATGGACGCCAGAATGTGAGAAAGGATTTCAGGAGCTGAAGAAGCGATAGACATAAAAACCTGTGTTAGATTTAACGGATGTTGCTCAAAGCTTCGATATTTATTGTGACGCATCGCGCCAAGGACTTGGATGTGTGCGATGCACGAGAATGGAAAGGTCGCCGCTTATGCATCAAGGCAGTTGAGGCCGCATGAGGAAAATTATCCGACACATGACCTAGAGTTAGCTGCCGTAGTGCATGCCTTGAAGATATGGCGTCACTATCTGATTGGAAACAGATGTGAAGTATATACGGATCATAAGAGCCTTAAGTACATATTCACCCAGTCGGATCTGAATATGAGGCAAAGGAGATGGTTAGAGTTGATCAAGGACTATAATGTTGGAATCCATTACCATCCCGGGAAGGCCAACGTAGTAGCCGACGCTCTGAGCCGGAAAAGCCATACCGTGAGTACGTTGCTAGCCACAAGTCAGGATGAGTTATGTGAGGATTTTCGAAAAATGAAGATTGAGGTTGTACCTAGCGGATTCTTGGCCGCCTTGGAAGTAAAGCCTACCCTAGAGGATCAGATCCGAGAAGGACAGAAGGATGATGACAGGATCCGCAGGATTAAGTCCATCAAGGAGGAAGGCAGGGCAAAGGATTTCAAGCTAGACGAGCAAGGCACGTTATGGATGAAGGATCGCATTTGTGTGCCTAACAAAAAGGAGTTAAAGCAACTGATTCTGGAAGAAGCCCATGACTCTAAGTACTCGATTCATCCTGGAAGCGCCAAGATGTATCAGGATCTGAAGGAGAGATTCTGGTGGCCGAGTATGAAACGTGAAGTTGCCGAGCATGTTGCATTGTGCGACGTATGCCAGAGAGTCAAGGCAATGCATCGAGACCAAACAGGATTGCTACAAATTGAAAATACCGAGTGGAAGTGGGAGGAAATCGGAATGGATTTCATTACCGGTTCTTAGAAGACTCAAGGAGGGTATGACTCCATATGGGTTATAGTGGATCGCTTGACTAAAGTAGCCCATTTTATCCCGTGAAGACCACTTACTCGGAGATAAGTTAGCGAGTTGTACATGATCGAGGATTGTTTGTTTGCACGGAGTGCCAAAGAGGATTGTATCGGACAGAGGTACCCAATTTACCTCAAGGTTACGGAATAAGTTGCATGAAGCCATGGGGACCCGTTTGAACTTCAAGATGCCTTATCATCCACAGACGGATGGACAGACCGAAAGAGTCAACCAGATTCTGGAGGATATGCTAAGAGCTTGTGCATTAGCTTATGCTACCTCTTGGGATAAGAGTTTGCCGTATGCCGAGTTTAGTTACAACAATAGTTATCAGGCTAGTTTACAGATGTCACCTTTTGAGGCACTGTATGGTCGACCCTGTCGAACACCATTGAATTGGAATGAGACCGGCAAGCGCCGTGTCTTTGGGCCTGATATTCTTCAAGAGGCTGAAGAGCAGATTGCTATGATTAGGGAAAGGTTGAAGATAGCCCAATCTCGACAAAAGAGTTATGCTGACAATCGTCGCCGGGATTTGAGTTTTGAACCAGAAGATTTTGTTTACCTCAGAGTTACGCCTCTCAGGGGAGTTAAGAGGTTCCATGCCAAAGGGAAACTCGCACCCCGTTATGTTGGACCATTTAAGATTTTGAGCCGCAGAGGCGAAGTTGCTTATCAGCTGGAGTTGCCACAGTCGTTGGCAGGAGTACATGATGTATTCCATGTGTCCCAGTTAAAGAAGTGTCTCCGAGTTCCTGAGGAACAGACACCGCTAGAGTCAATTGAGTTGCAAGAGGATTTGACTTATAAGGAACATCCTGTGAGGACTCTAGACACAATGGATCGAGAAACTAGAAACAAGTCAACCCGTTTTTGTAGAGTTCAGTGGAGCAACCATGAAGAAAGCGAAGCGACTTGGGAGCGCGAAGAGGATTTGAAGAAAGAGTTTCCAAACCTATTCCTTTAGTGAGCCCTGAATCTCGGGGACGAGATTCTATTAAGGGGGGGAGGTTTGTAACACCCCAAAATTTTGCTTTTCTTAAATTCATGTGTGATTTGGCACTTTGGTGAATTTTTGGAATTTTCTGGAATTTATTTGGATTTATTTGGAATTTATTTGAATTTATTCCATTTTGAAATAATTAAAGAATTTAATTTTGCAAATAAAATTTTGTTGGAAATATTTTATTTGAGTCCAAAATGTTCCAAAATATTTTCCAGAATTTTTCTGGAATTTTTCTGAGTCTTTTGCTATTTTTAATGAATTAAATGAATTACTGGGAATTATTTTAAATATTAAATCGCTGGAAATCCAACTCGGGTCAAGTACTGTTCATCCGACCGAAGTCGAACCCGAGTCGGACTCGAACCCGACCGAGCCGCTTGACTCGACCGAACCCACTCCTAAACCTAATCAATCCCAACCGTTGGATCAAGATCCAACGGTGAGATCCGCCCGTCTGCGAGTTCGGCCGTAGCAGGGCCGGAACCGATCGCGCCCGCGCGATCGTGGCCGTTGATCGCGCCACGTGGACGGCCACGATTTCGTCGTCTTCGCCGAGTCCGAGCCGGACTTCGCCGCGCCGCGCCGCCGTAGCGAACTAGGTTTCCGTCTAGGGCAGACGCCGCGAGGCTATTTAAAGCGTGAGACGCCCCCGAGGTTGCCCTCATCCTTGCGCACCCGTTCTCGAGCCATCTCGCCGGAGCCGCCACCGTTGAGCCGCAATCGCCGCCGGAGTTGTCTCTTCCCTCATTGCGGTTTGCGCCGATTTCCGCCGTCGTCCGTCGTCTTCCGCCGAGAAGGAGCCCGAATCCGAGTCCGCGACGAGACGCACCCGAAGGGAGGCTTCATCTCGCCGGAGAAGCCCCGTGGCGCCGTAGCTGTCGTCGTCGTCCCCGTCTCCGGTCAAGCCAGCGCCGCCGTGAAGCCATCGCCGTCCGCGAGCTCGGAGGACCGTCGGATCGGTCGGACGGTTGAGGTGAGCTCACGTGTTCCCAAACCCGATTAGATTCGGATCGCTGGATCAAGATCCAACGGTTCACACAATTGCCACGCGTTGTAGCAAAGGCGAATATAGGATTAGATCCGGACCGTCCGATCTAGATCGAACGCCCACGAGCAACGAGTAGTTTCAACGCGTGTTAACCCTGGATCTAATCCGCGCCGTTGATTTTCAAACCAACGGTACCGAGATTGGCGCCACGTGTCGGGAAGATGGACCGCCATGTCAACGCCGGCCCACGCTGCGTGTAATTGACGCCGCGAGGCCCGCGTGTCGAGGGGCCGCATGTCGCTGGTCGACCCGCCAGCGCCGACGCCACCCATGACGTCACAATGGGTCCCACCGCCGCCGACTGGTGAGCCCCGCCGACGCCGGCCGATGACGCTACCCGAGAGGGCCCACATGTCGGCGACACGTAGAGTCGTGGACCGAGTCCACAGTAGACCCAAGCCGAGCGTGGACCAAGTCCATGGACCGGTGACGCCAGCAGGCCAATCGAGAGGCTGCCACGTGTCCATGCCGACGCAATAATTAATTTCCGAAAAGAAAATGATTTATTAATTCGAAATATTGATTCAAATTTAGATTCAAACTTCAAACGCTTATAACTTTTGCGTTTCAACTCCGATTTGAGCGATTCAAATTTCTAAATTTGTATAAAATTGAGATCTACCTAAATATGAATTTTATTTAATTTTTGGACTAAAGTTTTTCTCTGTAAAATTATTTAATTGATTATTTAAACTTTAAATAATCATAACTTTTATGCGTTTTAACTCCAAATTTGATTTATTCCAGCTTTCTAAAAATCCAGAAAATTATGTTCTCTCTGTTTATGGATTTTATTTGGAGTTTTGGGATCTTTTTGCATAGTGTTCATTTGTGTATTTGCTATTTGCACGCTTTTACGAGTAGACGTTGAAGTGCCGGAAGGATTCGAGGGAGAAGTGTTGACTCAGGATCCAACTCAAGACCAAGAGCAAGTACTTTTTGAAGGCAAGTTGTGCTTTGACCATATTGATCCCATTTCGAAATCTATTTTGATTTAAACTATTGCATGCTAGTTCAATTAGAAAGATACTTTGTTTAAACCTGGGGGGTAGATAAATACCAATTTGATATATGACACCTTGATTACTTAAGTATGTGCCATGACCTTTTGTCACCCTAGTTGTGGTTTACTAGTTGGACATTACTAAATTGCCAACATGGGTTTAGATCGTTGTAGTATCTTTGCTTAGACACGCTACGTGCTCATGACATGATTTTGGACAATCAAATGCTAATATGGACTTAATGATATATTGAACCTGTTTTGGAAAAGTATCATGTGAAGTTGATGGCACGTGGTGCATGGTAATCAACTGGGGTTTGATAAACAGTTTTCGACCGGGGCATGTGGCAAGAGTAATCAGGTGGGCCAGTGTGGCACTGGGGATGATGATTTGGTTTTTCGGGTAGTCTTGCCCTGGTCACTCTAAGGACTTAACCTTGCAAGCCTTTGAACTGGGTCATACTTGCAACCACATGGCTGGAATGGGACGGCCCTAGTTGACTAAGTCGCTAAGGACTCACTTGTGGAGCCTCAGGGTGTCAGTTACACCTTTTGTGTGATTGTACGGGGGAGCGTATCGTGGCTGTGGCCAGGTACCCATCTAACGGTGTGTTGGTCCCATACTTCGCCTTGGCTAAGGGAAGGGATGGTGTAGAGCACGTCTGGAGAGGACCACTGTGTTGTTTGAGGCTTAGAAAGGCTTTGTTATGATCGCTCATTCGCATACTCTTGTATGGCGATTCACTACCGACGTGGTGAGTGGATTGTATCTTGTGGGTAAAGTGCATAACCTCTGCAGAGTGTAGAATCTATTTGAATAGCCGAGTCCACTGTCTTTGGACAATGCTCGGGAATTACAGTCAAGGGTTAGATTTTCTGAAAATAACTTGGATTTGAAAAGTTGGGTTGGTTTAACAAAGAAGATGATGGAAATATGGTTTAGGATGGGGAAAAATGTTATTTAAACTTCTTGAAAAGTTATTTATGCTTTACTTGTTTTTACTGCTTTCGAATCTACTTATATTACTTGTCAAATGCTGTTTACCGCAAATATACCTTAAGCTATTCGTTTGTACCTAGCCATGCATATAGTATATTAGCTTGCATTCATGCATGACTTCTTTGAGTACCAAGTACTCACCCTTGCCTCAACACAATACCAGTTGAAGAGGAGATTACGCCAAAGATTGGAGGAGGAACTCCAAGAAGACCCGTCTACTTAGGGATGCGAGCCCGATCGGTTGCTGTGGTATCTTGGATGGCGCCACTAAGTTTATTTGATTTTCCGCTCTTTGTTATTTCTCTTTCAATAAGTTTTGCCTTGCAAGGCATATATTTGTAACTTGGCCATAAGGTCGAGTAACCCTTTGATTATTTAAATAAAGTACTTTGATAGTATCGTTTGGTATGATTGTGATATATACCGATGTTAAGACTGTGGTGCACTAAGCGCGTTCTGGACTAGTGCTGAATACCTGAGGGTCGGATTTGCAAATTCGGGGTCCCGACAGAGGTGGTATCGAGCCATACTTGACTCAGTAGGCTCAACCCTAAGCTAGAATGGTCGTAGTGAGGATAAAACCTATTTTCTAAAGCTAAAAATTTGTGAAGACAAGAAAGGACATCTCGACTTATCCCCTTCTCTCTTTTCTTGTCTCTTGCTGAAATTTTCCCTTACCTTGTCACAATTTAAAAAATTACGAGTTCTTACGTAAAGCACGCTTGTGACAGATGGAGGAAGAGTTCAACTACGTTGATCTCGGGAAGTGGTCACGCCGCGGAACTTTGGCATATGCTCTGAGACTCTCGGAGATTTTGAGAAGCCCCAATACCAAGTGGAAGTGATCAGGCAAGCAGGATTGATCAAGGCTTGTGACGTAAAGATTGAGGTACCTGCCAGGAAGAGGGGCCCAGGCAATCGCCCGATACACTGCACTGCTAGAAGGTCTACAATGCAGATGGGTATCCAAGAAGTTTCACGACGAGCAATGCGGCACATTACCGATATCACGCCAGAGAGTTGGAAAGCACGGTGTTCCGTTATCATCCGCAAGAGCGATAACCTTCTTGACCGAAGACGATTCAGGATGAGAATGCCACGGTTACACGGTTGGCACGATTAAATCGTCGCCAGGAAGATGTACTAGATAATACAAGCAAGGAGCTGCTGAAGGCCCGCAAGGAAATCACGACAGAGAAGAAACAGATGGCGGGAAGCTCAGGAGTATGTGGCACACCTTCTACGAAGGATTGACGAGTTGGAAATGACTTTATGCGGACTGACCCAGAGCCAAGATTTCGAGCTACGAGCCAGATCGGAGGAGTCGATCTCGATGAGGACACCGCTTCTTCGACTACCACAGATGACATAGTCGCTGGACATGGCGATCGTTTCGCGCCTATGCCGCAAAGACCCGCACCTGTGCCGTGGAGGTTTTCTCGATGAGTGAGCTTAGGTTCTATAGTGAGACTCCTTCGCCGAGTCGGCGTCGTAGAAATAAAGAGTCACCCTTTAGGCGTTAGGACTCCAGAGTTAGTTCGATTTGGATTTGCTTTGTTTCTTGAGTGTGCAAAGTTATGTGTTGCAAGGCCCTTAGGCATTGTAAGCGACCATACCAAGTTATTAATAATAAAGATGGACCTCAAAGTTACCCCTTCGCCCCGCATAAGTTCCATATTACTTGTCTATTCTTGTTTCCCTCTCATCTCTAAACCTAGAGCAAATCAACAGATGGTGAACACCGTGGGAACTTTGGAAGCAATGGGAGTGGATCTCGCCCAACGTAAAACCCCAATGATGGAGCACCAAAGACCGCCATCGGATGTGCAGAATTTTGGAGCATTTCTTGCTGCTCAGACCAGTTGATGCATGCTATGATGCAACAAATGCAGCACGTCCTTTGCTCAGGCCATCGCTAATCAAGTTAATCGGGGACCACGCTTGAGAATACAAGGCTGTCAGAGTTCATGAGGACTCACCCACCCACTTTCTCTGGAAATGCCAATCCATTGGAGGCCGATGATTGGTTAAGATCAATCGAGAGGAAGCTACATATAGCTCAATGCATAGGGAATGAGAAGGTACTTTACGCTTCTCATCGGTTGGAAGGAACAAATTACGAATGGTGGGAGAACTTCGTGCCACGCAGAGAACCCTCAAGATATCACTTGGGAAGAGTTCACACCGCATTCCGACAAAGATCACGTGCCTGAAGGAATTATGGACCTTAAGAAGGAGGAGTTCAGAGCATCAAGCAAGGTAATCAGCCGGTGGCCGACTACTGAACAAGTTCACACGGCTAGCACGCTACGCACTGAGGATGTAGCGACAGATAAATCCGCAGTCTCGTTTTATGAAGGGACTTAACTCAGGATTGCAAGTAGGGTTGATCACCCACACCTTTCCGGATTTCCAAGAGTTGGTGAATAAGGCACTTATTCTTGAGGACAAGTGCAAGGAACTGGATGAGAACAGAAGCGCAGGATGCAACAAAGAAGGATCACGTCGAGGAACGCATACCGGCGCTGAGAGTTGCACCAAATCAATTCTTGATTCCAACCACGAGAATGCAACGAGGACACCATCCCCAAGACCAAGACCTGCCAATCGTAACTACCAAACCCCAGCCCCGCTAGAAACGCTACCCCGTGCACAAGAAGGAACAGTGAGACGCTGTTACAAGCAACGAGCCAGGACACTTTGCCATGATTGTCCGAAGAAGACAGCGAGAGCGACCCGATTCGCTTCAATCTAGGAACCACCCCAGCTAGGACGCCCGACACGAGAGCCACACCCCAGGCCGTGGTGAGAGGCCGAGTCAACCATGTCACCGCAGATGCACCGCAGAATGCTACGGACGTCGTCTTGGGTAAGTTACTTGTTAACTCGATACACAGCTTGATTTTGTTTGACTCTGGAGCTTCGCATTCGTTTGTTTCGCAAGGCTTTGCTGCTAGAAATGACTTGAGAATTGCAAGACTTAAGTGCATGCTTTTAGTTCAAACCCCTGGTTCCGAACTCCGAACGGAAGTAGGATGTTCCGGGGTGAGAATACTAATAGATGGAATAGAGTTCCTAGCACAAGTGGTCCTCCCCGGCGATTGCACACTAACCCTTCCCTTAGCGAAGGCGAAGTTTAGGCCAATCCACCGTTAGATGGGTACCTGGCCGCAGCCCCGGTACGCTCCCCCGTACAACTACACAAAGGGTGTAGTTGACATCCTGAGGTCCCACAGGTACGTTATTAGCAACTTAATCAACTAGGTCCGTCCCATTACAGACATGTGGTTGCACATTTGACTCAGTTCAAAGGCTTGCAAGGTTAAGTCCTTAGGGTGACCAGGGCAAGACTACCCGAAGAACCAAAACAACGTTCCCGGTGCCACAACTGGCCCACCCGATCATTCTTGCCATATGCCCCGGTCGAAAACTATTTATCAAACCCCAGTTGATTACCATGCACCATGTGCCATCAACATCACAACACATGATACCTTTCCAAAATAGGTTCAATATATCATTAAGTCAATATTAACATTTGATTGTCCAAAATCATGTCATAAGCACGTAGCAGGTCTAAGCAATATACTACAACGATCTAAATTCCCATGTTGGCAATTTAATAATGTCCAACTATTTAAACCTCAACTAGGGTGTCAAGGGGTCATGGCACATATTTAATTAACCAAGGTGTCATACAACAATTTGGCACTTATCTAATTTCCCGTAATTAAATAAAGCATTTTCTAATTAAACTAGCATGCAATAGTTTAAACCAATTTAATTTGAAAATGGGATCAACATGGTCAAAGCACAACTTGCCTTCAAAAAGTACTTGTTTTTGGTCCTGAGCTGGCTCCTGGGTCAACACTTCTCCTTCGAAGCCTTCGGGCACTTCAACGTCTACTTGTAAAGCGTGCAAATAGTAAATAATAAATAAACAGTAGACAAAAGTGTCCAAACATCCAAATAAAGTTCATAAACAGAGAGAGAATAATTTTATGAATTTTTAGAAACTGGAATCGTCAAATTCGGAGTTTAAATGCAAAAGTTATAACCGTTTAAAGTTTAAAGAAAGCATTAATTAAATAAAAAAAGAAATATTCATAATCAAAAATTAATTAAAATTCATATTTGAGTAGGTCTCATTTTTATGAAAATTTAGAAATTTGAATCACTCAAATCGGAGTTGAAACGCAAAAGTTATAAGCGTTTGAAGTTTGAAACCAATTTTTAAATCAATATTTCGAATTAATAAATCATTTACTTTTTTGGAAATTGAATTATTGCGTCAGCATGACACGTGGACCAATCGGGAGCCGCCACGTCGCCTCGGGTCCATGGACCCGGCGCACGGTTTGGCTCGGTCCACCGTGGACCCGGTCCACGGCTCGTGTCTCTGACAGGTGGGCCCCTCTGGTGACGTCAGCATGACGTCAGCGCACAGCTCAGCCGAGTGGGCTGACACGCGGGCCCCACCGTGACGTCAGCATGACGTCACGGGTGACGTCATGGTGCGGTTTCGGCGGTCACTGACGTGCGGGTCCCACGCTGGCGTCACGTCGGCGTCGTGGCGGCCGGCGTGACTGCGGCCGGCGGTCAGCCTTCTGGCACGTGGCATGATCTCAGCCGTTGATTTGAAAATCAACGGCCCAGATCAGATCTGGCTTAACACGTTTGGAAAACAACTCGGCTGATCTGGACCGTTCGATCTTGATCGGACGGTCAAGATCCAATCTGGAGATTACAACGTGGCTAACCCTAGCCGTTTGATCTAGATCTAACGGCTAAGAATGGATCTAGTATGGTGCGGTTAAGGCTACGTGGCACAATCTACGCCGTTGGATCTAAATCCAACGGTTGGGAATAGATCTGAGGATTAGCATGTGGGATCTCACCGGGGGGTGACGTGGACGATTCTGGGCCCTTGGATCCGGATCGGACGGCTGAGGGAGCTCGATCGACGGCGATGGCGCGCGGCGGAGCTGGTTCACCGGAGACGAGGACGGCGACACGCTAGACGGCGTTTGGGCGCGATTTCGGTGAAGTGAAAGGTCCCCTCCGACGCGGCTTGACCTTGCGGTTCCGGATCTGGGCTCAACGGCGGCGGAATCCGGCGATGCCATGGCGGAGCGCTAAACCAACTTCTGGCGAGCTCGCGGGCAAACGGCGGCTCGGGCGGCGTGGGCTAGGCTACAGTGCGCACGGAAGTCGGCTACCGGATGGCGGCGGCGCATTAAATAGGGCCTCGGCGTCAGTGAAACTTCGCGAAACCGAGGCCCACGATTCTTGATGGCGGAATCCAAATTGGATTCGGACTGGGTGACGTGGCTCAACGTGAGCCGTTGGATCAAGATCCAACGGTGCGAGGGTTTGGGCTCGGGTCCGGCTCGGGTTCGGGCGACGTGGCTCAATCTCGGCCGTTCGATCTTGATCGGACGGTCGAGAGGGTTAGGTTAGGCGTAGGTTCAACTGATTGGTGGCTCAGTCGGACTCGGGTCCGGTCGGATGAACAGTGCAAACCAACTCGATTTAATCCAGCGATTAAATTTTCAAATTAATTCCCAGAAATTCATTTAATTCATTAAAAATAGCAAAACACTCAGAAAAATTCCAGAAAAATTCTAGAAAATATTTTGGAACATTTTGGACTCAAATAAAATATTTCCAACAAAATTTTATTTGCAAAATCAAATTCTTTAATTATTTCAAAAGGGAATAAATTCCAAATAAATCCAAATAAATTCCAGAAAATTCCAAAAATTCACCAAAGTGCCAAATCACACTTGAATTTAAGAAAAGCAAAATTTTGGGGTGTTACACGCACACTTGGTGGCTTCAGGAAGAGTAGGGTTACTAGCTTCAGGCTGGGTAATAGCAGCTCCAAGAGATCGAGCTATCAGGGTAATGTTGGCATCCATTGCCCAAGTGAGGTAATTGCTTCCATTCAGGGCGAGCTCAGTAAACTCACTCTTTGCGATGCCCAACATATCCTGTATGCAATTAATATTGAATTTTATAACTGGTAAAATATTATTATCAATGATTGGGAAACAGGTCCTCGCCGAGCTTACTTGTTGAATGAGGGATCAAGACAAGCCCCTTTTTCTGTGAATGGTTAGCATATGGAGAATGCTCAAAAGACCCAAGATACTTGAAAAGAAGATATGGGCTTTGTAACACCCCAAATTTTTTCTTTTCAAGAATTTTAATGATATTTTGCACTTTTGTGAATTTTTGGAATTTTCTGGGATTTATTTGGATTTATTTGAATTTATCCCCTTTTGAAATAATTAAAGAATTTAATTCTACAAATAAAATTTTGTTGGAAATATTTTAGTTGAGTCCCAAATGCCCTAAAATATTTTCCAGAATTTTTCTGATTATTTTTGCTGTTTTTCTTGAATTATTTGAATTTCTAGAAATTAATTAAAGTATTTAATCACTGGAAAATCAAACCGGGTTTTACTGTTCCTCCGACCGAGCCCGAGTCTGACCCGAACCGCGGTTGAGCCGAACCAAGTCGGCCGAACCCTAATCCCCTCGACCGTTGGATCTCGATCTAACGGCCGAGATCGAGCCGCGTCGCCCGAGCCCGACTCCGACCGAGCCAGCCAAGTCACCCGAGCCGGACCCGAGCCCAAACCCCACAACCGTTGGATCTTGATCCAACGGCTCTCGTTGCGCCATGTCACCCAAGCCGTATCCTCGCTGGTTTTCGCCACCGCCTGCGCGTGGGACCTCATTTTCCGCGTGTTTCACGAACGTCGAGGGGCTATTTATTGCGCCGCCACCCGTGTCGGGACCGCCTCTTCCGTGCGCACCCGTAGCCCTAACTCATCGTGCCTGAGCTGCCGCCACGTCCGCGCTAGAGCTCGCCGAAGTTGGGAGTGCGCACCGCCATGATTCTGCCGTTTTAAATCGCCGTCGAAATTTGTCTCCGCCGCCGTTGAGCCCAGATCTGGAACCGTTGCGTCGAGACGCGTCAAGCAGTACCACTCACCTCGCCGGATCCCCCGAAATGCCGTGCCCGTGGTCTTCTTCCTCGGCTCCGGTCTGCCAGATCCGCCGAGAAGCCATCGCCGTCACCGAGCTCTCACGACCGTCCGATCCAGATCCGAGGGTCCAGATTCGTCCACGTCACCCGCGGTAAGACCACGTTGCGATTTCTCATATCCAATTCCAGCCATTGGATCCAGATCCAATGGCTCTAGATTGAGCCACGTAGCCCATAACCGCACTGTGCTAGGGGTAATCATAGCCGTTAGATCTAGATCGTACGGTTCGGGTTAGCCGCGTTGTAACGTTAGATTGGATCTCGACCGTCCGATCGAGATCGAACGGTCCAGATTGACCGCGTTCCCCCCAAACGCGCGTCATCCCGATCCAATCTGGACCGTTGATTTTCAAATCAACGGCCCAGATCGAGCCACGTGGCCAGAAGCCTGACCGTCGCGGTCAGCCCCGGTCGCCGCTGACGTCAGTGTGGGACCCACGCGTCAGTGGCCGCCGAACTACACCATGACATCATGATGACATCACGATGGGAGCCCGTGTGTCAGCTGACCCTTGGCCAAGCGCGGTGACGCCAGCGCTGACGTCACCCGTGGGGTCCATCTGTCAGAGGCACACGTGCCGTGGACCAGGTCCACGGTGGACTAAGCCGAACCGTGCGCCGGGTCCATGGACTCGAGGCGACGTGGCAGTTTCTGATTGGTCCACGTGTCGTGCTGACGCAATAAATCTTTTTTTCGAAAAAGAAATTATTTATTTAATTAGGTTATTGAATTTAAATATAGTTTCAAACTTTAAACGCTTATAACTTTTGCGTTTCAACTCCGATTTGAGTGATTCAAATTTCTAAATTTTCATAAAATTGAGACCTACTCAAATATGAATTTTAATTAATTTTTGATTATGAATATTTCTCTGTTTATATTTAATTAATGGTTTCTTTAAACTTTAAACGCTTGTAACTTTTGCGTTTTAACTCCGATTTGGACGATTCCAGTTTCTAAAAATTTATAAAAATGTGCTCTCTCTGTTTATGAAGTTTATTTGAACTTTTGAACACTTTTGTGTACTATTTTATTTATTGATTGCTATTTGCACACGTTACGAGTAGACGTTGAAGTGCCAGAAGGTTTCGAAGGTGAAGTGCTGACCCAGGAGCCATCTCAAGATCAAGAACAAGCGCTTTTTGAAGGCAAGTTGTGCTTTGACCATGTTGATCCCATTTTCAAATTAATTTGATTTAAATTATTGCATGCTAGTTAAATTAGGAAATGCTTTAGTTAATTTTGGGAAATTAGTTAAATGCCAACTTTGCACTATGACACCTTGATTATTAATTATGTGCCATGACCCCTTATCACCCTAGTTGAGGATTAAATAGTTGGACATTATTAAAATTGCCAACATGGGTATTTAGACCGTTGTAGTATAATGCTTAGACCTGCCACGTACACCTGACATGGTTTTGATAATTACATGTTAATATTGACTTAATGAGATATGGAACGTATTTTTGAGAAGTGTCATGTGTTATTAATGTTGATGTTGATGGCACGTGGTGCATGGTAATCAACTGGGGGTTTGATAAATAGATTTAGACCGGGGCATGTGGGAAGAATGATCGGGTGGGCCAGTTGTGGCATCGGGAAGGATTATTTGGTTCTTCGGGTAGTCTTGCCCTGGTCAACCTAAGGACTTAACCTTGCAAGCCTTTGAAATGAGTCAATCGTGCAACCACATGACCGGAGTGGGACGGTCCTAGTTGAGTAAGTTATTAATAACTTGCATGTGATACCTCAGGTGTCAACTACACCTTTTGTGTAGCTTGAATGGGGAGTGTACCAAGGCTACGGCATGGTACCCGTCCAACGGTATGTCGGTCCGGTAGGGGTGAAAACGGGACGGGATTATCCGGTGGGTACCGGATACGGATACTAGAAATACCCGATTTTTCGGGTACCGGATACGGGTATTTTTGTATACGGGTCGGATACGGATATTACCCGGTTAGACATTAGCCGGATACGGGTAGGATACGGGACGATTACTACCCGGCAAATACCCGAGAAGTCCGGGTAGGATACGGGTACCCGCTAACCGGGTACCCGGCTACAGTAACTAGTGTCGGGCTGCCGGCTATGACAGTCACAGGCCCAACACTAGTCAGCCCATTAACGTGCCTGGCGTGACGTTTGTGCCTTGCTGCCGCGAGGCCCAGCGGGTCGGAGCTTCGTCTAATTTCGTGATCCACCCGTCAACCCGCGCCGCCCGGCCAGTGCGCCAGGCGTGAGTGCCCTAGGCGGAGCCGCAGCCGCCACACGCCACAGGGGTTTGCCATCGCGTCGTCCGTACGTCGCCGCCGGGCCCTGCCAGTGCCAGCCGCGGTGCCGCCTCCCCTTCTACAGGTGAGTCGCTCGGCCCGCTCCCAGGTCCCAGCTGCTGCGCGGCTACGCCCTGCTACGCGCGTGCGGCGTTTCTCTAACTGACGGTCGATCATCAGGTTGCTGGCTTGCTGCTCCAGTTCCTAGCGGCTGTCTAGTGCGGCCCGGTCGTCCGGCAAATGTCAGCTGTTCCCGGCGACGACGATTCTCGCCCTGCTTCCCCAAGTCGGCCACTACGAAAAGGTCAGCGTTCAGCCGTCTACTACTCCACTGTCCGAGTGTCTCTTATTTTTCTTTGGTCATGTGTTCATGTGGTCGTATGTAATGTCCTAAATGGAATTCAGGAATTGGTAGCACCATGGATGTAAATCACATCGCTGAGATGGAGGATAGTTTAAATGATGATGAAATGGAAGCTCCATTTGAGGGTGATGTTGATGCTGGTAACAATGACCAGATAGCAGAGGACCATGCTGCCGATGCCCCTATTGCTAGTGATGAGCATGCCATCGTCCAACAGCAAGTTAGTTTGAGAAAGAAGAAATTCATGTATGTGAATGACCATCGTGTTGTGAAACAACGGAAACTAGCACCAACAGTGACAGCTCCTGCTATGAACAAGGATAAAGGTCCAATGCCAATGAGTATCTCTAAGCTGAAAACCAAGAAGCCAACCGGTACCCCTACCGACAAGCTAATGGCATCTGCATTCAAGGTCACATCAAGCAAGGACAAACTTATGGTTTTAATGCAAAAACCGGCTGAAGGTAATGACCTTGTGCATTTTCATTTCATAGGCTGCATGTTTCAAATTTGTAACAAAAATTGTTTTTGTTGTAGTTGTGCAACCTGCAAGTGCTAGCGCTAGTGCAAATGTAAGCGCAAGTTCAAGTGTAAGGGAAAATGCAAGTGCAAGCATACCAGCAAGTGCCCAAGCAAGTGTCGGAGACGATGAAAAACAAGCAGATGGCCAGATTGGGAAAAGGCTCACTTCATGGGTTTGGCAGCATTTCACAAGGTATGAAATAGATGTTGAGCAACCTGATGGTTCCAGTGTTAAGCAAAAGTGGGCAAAATGTCTTCGATGTTCACATAAAGCTAAGGCTGATGCTTCAAATGGTACAAAGGCTTTTAGTAACCATTTAAAATTGAAACATTGTCTTGTGAAGGGTCAACAACAGCTAAGTCAGAGTGGGACTGACATAGCAACATATAAATATGATGAGAAAGCTAGTGTGAGACTTCTATATTATGCCATCATCATGCATGAATATCCATTCAACTTTGTTGCGAACACAAGTACTTTATGAAATTTATCAAATCACTACGGCCATCATTTCCTTTCAAGTCTCGTATCACTGTTCGTAAAGAGATCATGGAACTTTATAAGGAGGAAAAGAATATGTTGTATGCACAATTCAAAAAACTGACATGTCGTGTTAGTTTTACTATGGATGCATGGACATCTATACAAAACAAGTCTTACTTATGTGTCACAGCACATTGGATTGATGATAATTGGAACATGCAAAAAAGGATTATCAATTTTATGCATGTAGAAGGCAGCCATGGAGGGATAAAATTGAGTGATATTTTTTTTGCAAATGTGCTGAATTGGAACCTTGATAAGAAAATGTTTGCTCTTTCTTTGGATAATGCTGCGGCAAACAAGGTTGCAGTTGATATAGTGATAGATAATGCTAAAGACTTGCTCATATGTGGTGGAAAGTTCTTTCATGTTAGATGTGCAAATCATATATTGAACCTTGTTGCTAAAGATGGCTTAGCAGTAATGGGAAATGCCATTGCAAACATTAGAATGTTCATAACAACTATCAAAAGGTCACCTTTGCAGTTTGAGGCATTTGAGAAATGTGCTAAAGAATGTGATCTAGACACTAAGAAAGCCCTTTCCTTAGATGTTGCTACAAGATGGAATTCTACATATATCATGGTTAGAGATGCTATTTACTATAAGGATGCTTTTGATCGTCTTGCTAAAAAAGATAAGGATAGATTTGGTCATATGGCTCCTTCAAGTGATGATTGGTTGAATGCAATAAATATCAACAAGTGTTTGAAAAAGTTCTATGATGTCACATTACTTTTTTCTGGCACTTCATATCCCACTGCAAATCATTTCTTTCGCAAGTTTTCTGAGATTAAGATGGCTATTGCAAGATGGTGTGAGAGCAGTGATGTCATAATTTGTACCATGGCATTCTCTATGAAACAGAAGTTTGATAAATATTGGGACATGAACAATATGGCTTTAGCAGTGGGGGCATTTCTTGATCCTAGGTACAAACACAAAATGGTGGAGTTGTACATGTCTAAGATGTATGATAGTGAGAGGGCTGAGCTAGAGAAGTTGTCTTTCATTAATGTCATCAATGAGTTATTTGCTTTTTATTCATCAAACATCAATGCAAAAACAACCAATATGGCTTCTACCTCCAAGGAGAGTGAACTTGTTCCACACAAAAATGGTTCTTTCATGGATGATGAGGATGAGGATGAGGTTGATCTTGATGAGTTGTATGCAGCAGCAAACAATGTGAAGAAGGTTTCAGAATTGGATGTGTATATGAGTGAGGGTTTGGTGAAGGTCAATGAAGGTGATGCTCCATTTGATATGCTATCTTGGTGGAGGGGGCAAGTGACAAATCTTCCTATCCTTTCAACCCTTGCTCGTGATGTGTTATCTATGCAAGTTTCTACTGTTGCTTCGGAGTCAGCATTTAGCTCTAGTGGACGTATTGTTGATGCCTTTCGTTCAAAACTTAAACCTGAAATTATTGAGGCCTTGGTTTGTACCAAGGATTGGAAGATTGCTTCGGAGAAAGGTTTGATTTCATTATACATGTGTTTGTTGTTCATTTCAATTTGTTTATTTATGTACATGTGACTTGATGATGATGCTTACTAATATGTTTTCTAAAATTTCAGATTTAGAGACTGCAATTAAAACCATAAGTGAAGATATGAATGCAATGGACTTGGACGAAGATGCTATTGCGGCGACTTGATACATTGAAGCATGTGTTGCATTGAATATTGTTATGTCATTTGAGCTATGACGTTTGCGCTTTTGTGTGACTATGTCACTATGCTGTTTGCGCTTTTGTAATGAACTATGCAGCATGTTATGTGTCTCTTTTGCTGTTGCAATGAACTTGTGTGAACTATCTACTATCTATAATATATTTGTGGACTTGTGGATGATGCCTAAAAGAGGGGATATGCTGCTGATTTTTTAAATTGTGTTGTTGGTTCTATAATGAACTTGTGTGAACTATCTACTATCTGTTATATACTTGTGGATTATGCCTAAAAGAGGGGATATGCTGCTGATTTTTTTTTTGAAATTGTGTTTTTGGTTCTATAATGAACTTGTGATTAGTAACTTTGAATTGTATGGTGTCAATTTTGTCGGTATGTTTTCTATATTTGAGCTATCATATACATGATTATGTATTTCTTATTTTATTCGTTTGTTTAACAGTTGGGCAACTAATATCATCAGGACGGACTATCCGACTAATATTTGTTATCTATCCGGGTAATATCCGATATCCGTTTCTTACCCGCCCCAATTATTATCCGATCCCATCCTGTATCCGTCCCGGATTGTAACTATCCGTATCCGATCCTGTATCCGAGAAAATTGTATTAGGGTAGGATACGAGATGACCTAGTATCCGCCCGTATCCGTCCCGTTTTCACCCCTGTCGGTCCCATACTTCGCCCCTGTTAAGGGAAGGGATGGTGTATGGCAAAAACCGGAAAGGTTCACTTGTGTAGTTAGCAGTTGCCGAAAGGCTTTGTTACAATCACTCGCCTTTGTGGTGTTTGGTTGTATCTTGTGGGTAAAGTGCATAACCTCTGCAGAGTGAAAAATCTATTCGAATAGCCGTGTCCGTGGCATTGGACATTGCTCGGGAATTACAGTCAAGGGTTAGACTTTCCTGAAAACAACTTGGACTTGAAAAGTTTAGTTGGGTTTAATGATGACGTTGATGGAAATGTGGATTAGGAAAGGGAAAGTGTTTATTTAACTCCTGGAAAAGTTATTGATAATATATTGTTCCTATTGCTTTCGAATCTACTTATGTTACTTGTTAAATGCTGATTATTGCAAATGAACCCTGAAACATTCCTTGTACTAAGCCATGCATGTAGAATATTAGTTTGCATTCTGTGCATGCCTTGCTGAGTACCAAGTACTCACCCTTGCCACAAAACAACATCAGTTGAAGAAGAGGCGACGCCAGCTTTGGAGGAGGAGTTTCTGGAGGAGCCGTCTAACTAGGGAGCGAGCTCAGTCAGTTGCCTGTGGTATACTGGATGGCGCTACGAAGTTATCTTATTTTTCGCTGCTATTATTTCTCTTTTAATAAGTTTTCGCCCTGCATGGCATATATTTGTAACTTGACCTTAAGGTTGAGCAACCAGTTTGGCTAACTAATTAAAGTATTGTATTATTTCGTTGAGTATGATTGTGATATTTACCAATGTTGAGACCGTGTGCACTAGCGTGATCCTGGACTAGTGCTGAATACACAGAGGGTCCGGATTTGCAAATTCGGGTCCCGACAGGCTTATACTAGTTCGGGCCTCCCACAATGGAGATAATAACCCAACTCCAGTGGTTTTCACTATTGTAGTTGAATCCTTACAGGAAGGTTTGTATATGTATGACTTGCTTTCTGCTATCGTCAGTGTGTTCTCGCACGCATGCCCCCTATCATTTTTCTGGGGGGGTACTTATAGCTTACAAGATATTTATCATAACCGCAACTGAATAATGCGCACTTTACTGCATTAACCGTGGCTGCAACTGAAGCCTTGATTCTCACCATGGTCACGTTGTGGGTGTAACGGTCCTAGATCATGGTGTGATTATCACTGTTTAGATGTTACGGGTCGAACATGATCTTTCGATCATGTCCGAGGAGTTCCCCAGCTCTGCCTGATGCTTCCGAGCTTGCAAGTTCAAGGGCAAGCCCGGGCCGAGCATGGGTGCTCGTGGCCGAGCACTGGGCCTAGTCCGATCGGGCGGACTAGCCGGCTAGACTATTCGAGGGTCCTCCTTAGGGACATCGTCCAAGGGCATGCATGGTCTGCCGAAACTGGCTGCCGGGGTATAACAATCCTTATGGAGATTATCCAATCTCCGATAGCTAGCCCCCGAGGCTCAAGTGAAAAACTACTTGGCGGGGCCTTCCCCTTGAGCCTACAAACTCAATGAAGGGGTTGGAATCTTGCAGCGAAACAATACTGCAGCATTCGAGCAAGCCTCGCTCGGGGGCGAGCATTACTGAAAGAAATCGAGCTGCCAGCTCGACCTCCGACCAAGGGAAGCTCGGGCAAGAGAATACAAAGAGGTCGTGCCGGTTCCTTCTTCGCGAAGCCTCGCGGTAGTGGTCCGGATAGTTTTTTGGGAACCGTACCTTTATTGGGCGATTTCAAAATTTGCGTGTCCACTCATCGACTCGTAAATGGTGAGAAACTCTTCACCTACGCCCGAGCCTTTAGGGCTTTTCAAGTTCGGCGGTAGGAAACTCTTTACATTTATTTCGCATATGAGTCTTTAGGAATTCCCAAGTACTGTATTTAAGCAGTGGCGAGAAACTCTTCGCCTATATTCCACATCTAAGCCTCAAGAAATCCTTAAGTCCCGTATTTTTTACGCTCTCGTTCTCTTCTTCCATCGAATCCATGGCGAAGTTCGGAGCGAGCAAGATGAGCAAGGAGAGGCTCCGAGTGCTCGTGGAGCTCAGCTAACTTGACGAGGAGTTGTGGCGTGCTCTCGGTGATGAGGAAGCTCTGGCGCCGCAGGAGGGAGAGATCGTCTCCTGCGAGCTGTATTCCATCAATGGGCTACGGATGCCCGAGAGTGAGTTCCTCGAGTCCGTACTCACCCAGTGCGAGTGTGAGATCTCCAATCTTAATCCCAACTCCATTCTCATCTTGGCGATCTTCTTGCATCTTTGTGAGGGATATGTGGGCATTGTGCCAATGGCAAACCTTTTTTTTCATTTTTACTCCTTGTTCCGCACTGGAGGGACCTCTCCCGCCGGCTGCATCTACTCCTGTCTTCGGTCCAACCAACCATACGAGTATCCAAGCTTCACGCTCAAGGACTCGGTGTCGGGTTGGGCCAAGCATTGTTTATACGTAAAGAGGGTGGAGGGAAGCACTCTCCGCTACACCGGAGCGGCGGTTCCAGCGGTCGAGACGCCCCCCCCCCCCCCGTGCAAGCTGAGGAGGAGCAGGTGCTGATGATGATCAATGAGCTCCGGAACCTGGGGCTCACTAGTCGGGACATCGCCTGGGACTTCCTTAAGGACCGCGTGGCGCCACTGAGGAGGAGGGAGCATCCCTTCTTTAACATCACGGGGTGGCAAGATCTCACCCGTGAAGCTAAGTCGAGTAAGTCCCCAATCATGCAAATAATTCCTTGTCTTTAGAATTAGTTTGCTCGTGCTAATGCTTGCGTTGATATGTTTGCAGCCCCGAGCAAGGCCTGGGTCGACAGGCAGGTTGCCGAGATGTTCGGCACCCCAAAGGGCAAGGAGCTCGAAGTCGGGCGGCAAATCCTGAACAACATGCTCAAGCGGGGCGACGTGGTAAGTAAACTTGTGATTTATGCTTAAGGGAAAACGTCTCGAGCATCCCTGATGTTCCTTGTTTCTTTTGTAAGGAGAAGGTTGCCCTCGAAGCTGCAGTGGCCGAGCTCAAGCCCCTGACGCGCGGCCAAGGGGACACCATCCCCGGCGTCAGAGTCAAGAGGTTGGTGACTCGCAAGCGGCATGCGCCACCACCTCCACCGTCCCCTGCCAAGCACCCCAAGAGGTGGGCGGCTTCAAACAGGAGCCCTCCCCAACGGCATTTGGAGTATGCCGACAGGGTGAAGGTAAGAGAGTTGAAATTATGGATGACAGAGCATACTAAGAAAAATCTAGATTTGATGGCCCGTCTGTAACAGCTTGCGGAGGAAGCCAAGCAGGCATAGGCGGCGTCATGATGCTCCGTGCACAAGGAGCGAATGGAGGGGAAGATCGCAGTCGTCAAGGCCGAGCTTGCACAGGTGACCTTGGGCTCTACGGCAGAAGAGCCCGAGGAAGAGGAGGAAGACCTAGCGACCTTGATCAAAAGGCGCTGGAGGTTGTCGGGCGCGTCGTCGGAGCGCCCAAAGAGGACTTTGTAGGAGGTAGACCTAGACGAGGTCGACCCCAGGATAGAGAGGGCCAGCCAAGCAGCTGCGGAGAAGTCCGAGCTAGTGGTTATATCCCAAGCTACGGTGGAGGCCGAAGGCCTTCAGGACGAAGGTGAGAAGCTCAGCGAAGGTAATTTCACTGTTCTTCCTTTCCATTTTTCTCCCTTTTGCGTATCAGGCTAACCCCACACTGCTATTGTGGGCAAAATAGCTAGTAGGGGAGGTAAGGATTTTAAGGGGATGGCTGACGAAATCCTCAACTCCGTAATAGAGACGGAGCTTGCTTGCCTTGCCGCCCAAGTGATGGACAAGGAGACTCCCTGCGACCACCAGGTCACGGAAGTGGAGCATCATGCCCTAGGGGAATGAACTCCCCAGGAAGGCCAGCGGCTCGAGGATTTGAAGCCAAGCGTGGTTGAGGTCCAGGACCGCTCCCCGAGCAAGGAGGGAGCTTGTGAGCTGAGTCCTGATGCCCCGGAGGAAGAGCATCCCTATGATGATCCTGCACCGACGAAAACTACCCTATCGGAGCAATCCCTTGCATCGCCAAGCATGACAGATGCTCAGGATCAAGAGCAAGATAGGGTACCCCCGAGCAAAGCGCTTGCTCGGGGAGAAGGTGAGTCCTCCCCGCCGAAGGCCGCCGCGGAAGGTCTCGCTGAACTTCGGTCGGAGGAGGTTCTCTAGCAAGTTCGGGGCAATCTGCACGACGGACTCTGCTGGGTAAGTTCTTTAACTCTTTTTTTCTTTTGCAATGAGCAAAAGTTAAAGTTTTCTGTGTTGCAGGTGTTGGATACCACTGAGTTGGCCAACCAATGCATAGAAGAGGTGAAGTGACTCCGCCAAGAAGCATGTGAGGGGCGTGATGCTCGGCGACGTGCCCTCAACCTCGAGGCTGAGCTTGATGCGGCGAGGGAAGAACTCTAGCCCATCAAAGATGCGAAGCTCGGTGAACGTAGCCCCCATAGAGCACCCAGACGAGGATGGGAAAGTCATGCGGTTGCCCGACAACGCGCACAACGACCGGGCACGGGCTGATCGAACTAGAACTTTGAACCAACCAATAGGGCGTCTGTATGCGATTGTGACTTACAGCAAAGTACTATTATGAACAATAATCGGCTTATGTAGACTGAGGCCTCAGGAGATGAGTTTAGTAGTCCAGCGCTGGTAGTTGCGCTTTAGTCATTCTTGCGCATGCTAGCCAAACCTTAGGATAATGTGATTAGAGAGAATGTTTTTGCCCGCGCACGCTCATCTCATCATCAAGATTGTGAGGAGAGTGTGCCCTTGTGCGAGGCTGAGTCGGCTTACCAGTGGGCAGGGACTTCAATGGCATTATCTTAAGAAGAATGGAAATCACGGGGCGAAAGAACGGAATTTTATAGATAAAAAACACATTCATCCTTCGTAGAACAAATAGTAATGAAAAAACTAGATAAAGAACTTAAATAGTTGGTCGATGTTCCAGGTGCTAGCGAGCTCTCGATCATCCTTCATCGCTAGGCGAACATCTGTAACACCCCAAAATTTTGCTTTTCATAAATTCATGTGTGATTTGGCACTTTGGTGAATTTTTGGAATTTTCTGGAATTTATTTGGATTTATTTGGAATTTATTTGAATTTATTCCATTTTGAAATAATTAAAGAATTAAACTTTGCAAATAAAATTTTATTGGAAATATTTTATTTGAGTCCCAAATACCCTAAAGTATTTTCCAGAATTTTTCTGGAATTTTTCTGAGTCTTTTGCTATTTTTAATGAATTAAATGAATTACTGGGAATTATTTTAATTATTAAATCGCTGGAAAATGCGAGTGGGTTTGTACTGTTCATCCGACCGAGCCCGAGTCAGACTCGAGTTCGAGTCCGACCCGAACCCGACCCGAGCCAGCTGACTCGACCGAACCGACTCCAACTCAGATCAGATCCGAACCGTTGGATCGAGATCCAACGGTCAGGATCAATCCGCGCCAGTCACGGCCGCACCCGAGCCAATCTCGGCCACTGATCACGCCACGTGGACGGCCATCGTGCGTCCACGTCACCTCACCGAGTTCGGAACGGACTCCGCCGCCCGTACCGGCTCCGCCGCGGAAACCGAGCGAATCTCGACGTTCGCGCCGGTATTTAAGGCGTGGATCGTTGCCCGAGGATCGCCTGACCCGTGCGCATCGTCTTCCCCAACTTCCGGAGCCTTATCCGCCGCCGTCACCTCGCAATTGCTCGCCGGAGTTCTCTCTCTCCCATGATTCTTTGCTTCATTCGCCGCCGTTCGCCGTCTTCGCCGCGGTTGAGCCTGGTCCGAGACCCCAAGCCAAGGCGCACTGCGGTACCTCTCACTCACGGAGCGACTCAAGCGCCGTCGGGCTGCGTCGTTGTTTTCATCTCCGGTGGCCTCGCTCCGCCGTGTCGCCATCGTCATTATGGCCGGAGCCGTTGGATCTCCATCGCACGGTCCAAGATCGCGCCACGTCACCCGACGGTGAGATCCCGCCCAAGAATCTCAGATCAATCTCGACCGTTGGATCTAGATCCAACGGTCCAGATCAACCGAAGTTCACCCCAAACGCGTGAATCCAGATTCAATCCGGACCGTTGATTTTCAAATCAGCGGCCGAGATCTAGCCACGCGTGTGCGGGAGGCCCGCCCGCGGTCGGCGCCGCCACGCTGCGTGAGCACGTGTCTCGACACGCAGCGGGGCCCGCATGTCACGGCCCACCAAATCGCACCATAACGCCACGCCGACGCCATGGCAGCTCAAGATGTCGGCCGTCTCGGCCGAGTGCCGACGCCAAGAATGACGCCAGCTGGTCCCACTGAAGACCGTGGCCGAGCCTCGCCGACGTCGATGACGTCACCCTAGGGGACCCACCTGTCAGTCTCACGTGAGCCGTGGACCGAGTCCACGGTAGACCCAAACCAAGCGTGGACCGAGTCCATGGACCGGCTGACATCAGCCAACCAATCGTAGGCGCCACGTGTCGGTGACGCAATAAATGTTTTTCGAAAAGAAAATGATTTAATAATTCGGTTTAATAATTGATTTGAATTTCAAAACTTCAAACGCTTATAACTTTTGCGTTTCAACTCCGATTTGAGTGATTCAAATTTCTAAATTTGTATAAAATTGAGATCTACCTAAATATGAATTTTATTTAATTTTTGGACTAAAGTTTTTCTCTGTAAAATTATTTAATTGATTATTAAAACTTTAAATAATCATAACTTTTGCGTTTTAACTCCAAATTTGACGATTCCAGTTTCTAAAAATTCATAAAATTATGTTCTCTCTGTTTATGGATTTTATTTGGATGTTTGGACACTTTTTGCCTATTGTTTATTCGTGTATTTGCTATTTGCACGCTTTACGAGTAGACGTTGAAGTGCCGGAAGGATTCGAAGGAGAAGTATTGACTCAGGATCCAACTCAAGACCAAGAACAAGTACTTTTTGAAGGCAAGTTGTGCTTTGACCATGTTGATCCTATTTCGAAATATATTTTGATTTAACCTATTGCATGCTAGTTCAATTAGAAAATACTTTATTTAAATTTGGGGAGTTAGATAAATACCAATTTGCTGTATGACACCTTGATTACTTAAATATGAGCCATGACCCCTTGTCACCCTAGTTGTGGTTTACTAGTTGGACATTATTAACTTGCCAACATGGGTTTTAGACCGTTGTAGTAAATCGCTTAGACACTCACGTGCTCGACATGATTTTGGACAAACAAATGTTAATATTGACTTAATGATATATTGAACCTGTTTTGGAAAGGTATCATGTGATGTTGATGGCACGTGGTGCATGGTAATCAAGCGGGGTTTGATAAATAGTTTTCGACCGGGCATGTGGCAAGAATAATCAGTGGGCGGTTGTGGCATTGGGGATGTTGATTTGGTTCTTGGGTAGTCTTGCCCTGGTCACCCTAAGGACTTAACCTTGCAAGCCTTTGAACTGGGTCTAACGTGCAACCACATGTCTGTAATGGGACGGACCTAGTTGACTAAGTTGCTAATAACGTACCTGTGGGACCTCAGGAGGTCAACTACACCCTTTGTGTAAGTTGTACGGGGAGCGTCATCGGGTGAGGCCAGTACCCATCTAACAGTTGATTGGCCTAAACTTCGCCTTAGCTAAGGGAAGGGTTAGTGTGCAATAACCGGAGGACCACTTGTATTGTTAGAAGTTTCGAAAGACTTTGTTACTGAACTCGCCTTTGTGGTGTTTGATTTGTATCTTGTGGGTAAAGTGCATAACCTCTGCAGAGTATAGAATCTATTCGAATAGCCGTGTCCGCGGTATTGGACATCGCTCGGGAATTACAGTCAAGGGTTAGATTTTCTCAAAAATAACTTGGGTTTGAAAGGTTGGGTTGGATTAATAATGATGTTGATGGGAATATGGATTAGGATGGGAAAGATGTTTATTAAATTCCTTGAAAAGTTATCTATGCTATACTTGCTTCTACTGCTTTGAATCTATTTATGCTACTTGTCAAATGTCATTTCGCAAATATACCTTGAGCTATTCCTTTGTACCAAGCCATGCATATAGTATATTAGCTTGCATTCATGCATGACTTGTCGAGTACCAAGTACTCACCCTTGCCACAATACAACACTGGGCTTGAAGAGGAGACTACACCAGCTTTGGAGGAGGAGCTCCAAGAGGAACCGTCTACTTAGGGAAGCGAGCCCGGTCGGTTGCCTGTGGTATCTTTGGATGGCGCCACGGTTATTTGATTTTCCGCTGCTACTATTTCTCTCTTAATAAGTATCGCTCATGAGGCGTACATTTGTGACTTGGCCATAAGGTCAAGTAACCAGTTTGCTTAATTAAATAAAAGTACTTTATTAGTATCGAATGGTATGATTGTGATATTTACCGATGTTAAGACTGTGTGCACTAGCGCGTTCCTGGACTAGTGTTGAATACACAGAGGGTCCGGATTTGCAAATTCGGGGTCCCGACAGAGGTGGTATCAGAGCCATACTTGACTGTAGGCTCAACCCTAAGCTAGAATGGTAGTAGTGAGGATAAAACCTATTTTCTAAAGCTAAAAATTTGTCAAGATAAGAAATGACATCTCGACTTATCCCATTCTTTCTTTTCTTGTCTCTTGCTGAATTTTCCTTACCTTGTCACGATTTAAAAATTTTCGAGTTCTTACGAGAGCACTCTTGTGACAGATGGAGGGAGAGTTCAACTACGTTGATCTGGAGGTTGGTCACGCCGCAGAACTTTGGCACATGCTACAAACTCTCGGGGATTTTGAGAAGCTGCAATACCAAGTAGAAGTGATCAGACAAGCAGGATTAATCAAGGCTTGTGACATGAAGATTGAGGTACCTGCTAGGAAGAAGGGCCCAGGCAATCGCCCGATACACTGCACTGCCAGGAGATCTACAATGCAGATGGGTATCCAAGAAGTATCACGACGAGCAATGCGGCACATTACCTGTATCTACGCCAGCGAGTTGGAGAGCACGGTGTTCCGTTATCACCCGCGCAGCAATAACCTTCTTGACCCGAAGGCGATTCAGGATGAGTATGCCATGGTTACACAGTTGGCACGACTTGTTGTCGCCCAGGAGGATGTACTCGATGATACAAGCAAAGAGCTACAGAAGGCCCGCAAGGAGATCACGACAGAGAAGAACAGATGGCGGGAAGCTCAAGAGCACGTGTCACACCTTCTGCGAAGGATTGACGAGTTGGAGATGGCTTTGTATGCGGACCGTAATCCGTGAGCCAAGATTTCGAGCTACGAGCGATCCGGAGGAGTCGATCTCGATGAGGACACCGCTTCTTCGACCAGCACAGATGACACGATTCTTGGATATGGCAATCGCTTTCGCGCCTATGCCGCAAAGATCCGTACCCAGGCCGTGGAGGTTTTCTCGATGAGTGAGCGTAGGCTCTATAGTGAGACTCCTTCGCCGAGTCGCGTCATAGAGTAAAGAGTCACCCTTTAGGCGTTAGACTCCAGTGTTAGTTTGATTTGGATTTTCATTGTTTGCTGAGTGTGCAGTATGTGTTGCAAGGCCCTTAGGCATTGTAAGCAACCATACCAAGTTATTAATATCAATAATAAAGTTGCACCTTAAAGTTACACCCTTCGCCCCGCATAAGTTCCATATTACTTGTCTATTCTTGTTTCCCCCTCATCTCTAAAACTTAGAGCAAATCGACAGATGGTGAACACCCGTGGAAACTTTGGAAGCAATGGAAGTGGTTCTCGCCCAGCAGAAAACCCCAATGATGGAGCACCAAAGACCGCCATCGATATGCAGAATTTTGGAGCATTTCTTGCTGCTCAGACTCGATTGATGCATGCTATGATGCAACAAATGCAACACGCCATCGCCAGGCCATCGCTAATCAAGTTAATCAGTGACCACTCCAGAATACAAGACTGTCATATTTCATGAGAACTAACCCACCCAATTTCTCTGGGAATGCCAATCCATTGGAGGCCGATGTTTGTTTAAGTTAAATCGAGAGGAAGCTACACATAGCTCAATGCATAGGAAATGAGAAGGTACTCTACGCTTCTCATCAGCTTGGAAGGAACATTGCTTGAATGGTGGGAGAATTTCGGTGCCACGCAAGAGAACCCTCAAGACATCACTTGGGAAGAGTTCGCAGTGCGTTTCATCAAGATCACGTGCTGAAGGAATCATGGACCTTAAGAAGGAGGAATTGAGCATCAAGCAAGGTAATCAGCCGGTGGTCGACTACGAACAAGTTCACACAGCTAGCACGCTACGCACTCGAGGATGTAGCGACAGATAAAGCCGCATACTCGTTTTATGAAGGACTTAACTCAGGGTTGCAAGTAGGATTGATCACCCACACCTTTCCAGATTTCCAAGAATTGGTGAATAAGGCGCTTATTCTTGAGGATAAGCGCAAGGAACTGGATGAGAACAGAAGCGCAGGATGCAACAAAGAAGGATCACGCCAGGAACGCAACAAATACCGAGAGTTGCACCAAATCAATTTTTCGATTCCAGCCACGAGAATGCAACAAGGACACCGTCACCAAAGCACCAAGAACCGTCAATCAAAACTACTGCACCCACCGCTAGAAACGCCGCTTCAGCAACAAGAAGGAACAAGTGAGACGCTGCTACAATCGCAAGAACGAGCCAGACACTTTGCCAACAGCTTGTCCGAAGAAGACAGCAGGAGTGACCCCGATTCGCTTCAATCTAGGAACCACCCCGCTAGGACGCCAAAGACCAGAACCACATCCTGCATCGTGGTGAGAGGCCGAGTCAACCATGTCACCGAGGATGCACTGCATAATGCTACGGACGTCGTACTAGGTAAGTTACGTGTTAACTCAGTACACTGCTTGATTTTGTTTGACTCGAGCTCAGATTCGCTTGTTTCGCAAGGCTTTGCTGCTAGAAACGATTTGGGGATTGCAAGACTTAAGTGCATGCTTTTAGTTCAAACCCACGGTTGCGAACTCGAACGAAAGTAGGATGTTAGGGTGAGAATACTAATAGATGGAATAGAGTTCCTAGTGAACCTTATAATTTTGGAGACCCGGACCTTAGACGTTATTTTGGGAATGGGTGGTTATCCAAGCACAAGGCCGTATTGGATTGTGGACGAAGGACTATCTCGCTTGAGAGCCCTTGTGGAAAGAAATTGGAATTTTAAGCTCTTTGCCCGTTAGAGAAGGACAGTTGATGGTTAACAGTACCAAGGCAATCGGCATAGAGGATGTCTCAAGAGTGAATGAGTACCCGATGTTTTTCCGAAGATCTACAGTATGCCGCAGACAGGGACATAGAGTTTGTGATAGAGCTTGTACTGCAGTACCGATAGCAAAGAGACCTTATCGGATGTCCATCGAGGAATTGGTAGAGATGAAGAAACAGCTAGAGGAATTAATGGAGAAAGGATTTATCAGACCGAGCTCATCGCCGTGGGGAGCACCAGTTTTGTTTGTCAAGAAGAAGGACGGGAGTTTCAGGATGTGCATCGACTACCGTGCACTCAATGAAGTCACCGTGAAGAATAAGTACCCGCTACCCAGTATTGATGACTTGTTCGATCGGTGAGGAGCCGGAGTTTTCTCCAAGATTGATCTCGAGATCGGGATACCATCGATTGAAGATCCGATCGTAAGATATCCCTAAACTGCATTCTCGCCAAGATATGGACATTACGAGTTTCTGATTATGTCCTTTGGATCGATTTAACGCGCCAAAGATATTTCATGAATATGATGAATAAGGTGTTCATGGAATATTTGGACAAGTTTGTCGTCGTGTTCATAGATGACATCCTAATCTACTCCAAGACAGAGGATGAACATGCCGAACACTTGAGGCGAGTTTTGGAAAAGCTGAGGGAACAGCAACTCTTCGCCAAGTTTAGTAAGTGTGAATTTTGGAAGGATAAGGTGGAGTTTCTTGGACATGTAATGACCGCAGAAGGAGTCGCCGTTGATCCAAGCAAAGTAGAAGCTGTGTTACATTGGGAGCACCAAGATCGTGACCAGATCCGAGTTTCCTTGGAATGGCAGGATACTACCGCCGTTTCATTGAAGGCTTTTCGACAATTGCGAAACCTCTTACGCAATTGCTGAAAAAGGAGAAAAAGTTTGCATGGACGTCAGAATGTGAGAAAGGATTTCAGGAGCTGAAAAAGCGATTGACATCAGCACCGGTGTTAGTTCTACCGGATGTTGCTCAAAGCTTTGATATTTATTGTGACGCATCGCGCCAAGGACTTGGATGTGTGCTGATGCAGAATGGAAAGGTCGTCGCTTATGCATCAAGGCAGTTGAGGCCGCATGAGGAGAATTATCCGACGCATGACCTAGAGTTAGCTGCCGTAGTGCATGCCTTGAAGATATGGCGTCACTATCTGATCGGGAACAGATGTGAAGTGTATACGGATCATAAGAGCCTTAAGTATATATTCACCCAGTCGGATCTGAATATGAGGCAAAGGAGATGGTTAGAGTTGATCAAGGACTACAATGTTGGAATCCATTACCATCCCGGAAAGGCCAACGTAGTTGCCGATGCCTTGAGTCGGAAAAGCCATACTGTGAGCATGTTGCTAGCCACAAGTCAGGATGAGCTATGTGAGGATTTCCAGAGAATGAAGATTGAGGTGGTACCTAGCGGATTCTTGGCCACATTAGAAGTAAAGCCTACCCTAGAGGATCAGATCCGGGAAGGACAGAAGGATGATGACAAGATCCGTAGGATTAAGTCCATCAAGGAGGAAGGCAAGGCAGAGGACTTCAAGTTGGATGAGCAAGGCACGTTATGGATGAAGGATCGCATTTGTGTGCCCAACAAGAAGGAATTAAAGCAACTGATTTTGGAGGAAGCCCATGACTCCAAGTATTCAATTCATCCTGGAAGCGCCAAAATGTATCAGGATTTGAAGGAAAGATTCTGGTGGCCGAGCATGAAGCGTGAAGTTGCCGAGCATGTTGCATTGTGCGACGTATGCCAGAGAGTCAAGGCAATGCATCGAGACCAGCAGATTGCTACGCTGAAAATACCTGAGTGGAAGTGGGAGGAAATCGGAATGGATTTCATTACCGGTTTGCCTAAGACTCAAGGAGGTTATGACTCCATATGGGTTATAGTGGATCGCTTGACCAAAGTAGCCCATTTTATCCCCGTAAAGACCACTTACTCGGGGAATAAATTGGCAGAATTGTACATGATCAGGATCGTCTGTTTGCACGGTGTGCCAAAGAGGATCGTATCGGATAGATGTACCCAATTTACCTCGAGGTTCTGGAATAAGTTGCATAAAGCCATGGGAACCCGTTTGAGCTTCAGTACAGCCTATCATCCACAGACGGATGGACAGACCGAAAGAGTCAACCAGATTCTGGAGGATATGTTAAGAGCTTGTGCATTGGCTTATGCTACCTCTTGGGATAAGAGTTTGCCATATGCCGAGTTTAGTTACAATAATAGTTACTGTGCTAGTTTACGATGTCACCTTTTGAGGCCTTTGTATGGTCGACCACTGTCTGACGCCATTGAATTGGAATGAGACCGGCGCCGTGTCTTGGGCGAGATATTCTTCAAGATCTTTGAAGAAGCGATTGCCATGATTAGGAAAGGTTGAAGATCGCCCAATCACGGCCATGTAAGAGTTATGCCGACAATCGTCGCCGGGACTTGAGTTTTGAACGAGAAGACTTTGTATACCTCGTAGTTACGCCTCTCGGGAGTTAGGAGGTTCCATGCTAAAGGGAAACTTCGCACCCGTTATGTTGGACCATTTAAGATTTTGAGCCGCAGAGGCGAAGTTGCTTATCATTGGAGCCGCCACGATCGTTGGCGGGAGTACATGACGTGTTCCATGTGTCCCGATTGAAGAAGTGTCTCCGAGTACTGAGGAGCGTATTAATCGCTAGAGTCAATTGAGTTGCAAGAAGATTTGACTTACAAGGAGCACCCCGTAAAGATTTTGGACACTATGGATCGAGAGACCAGAAATAAGTCAACCCGTTTCTGTAGAGTTCAGTGGAGCAACCACACGGAGAGTGAATCAACTTGGGAACGCGAAGAGGATTTGAGGAAAGAGTTTCCAAACCTATTCCTTTAGTAAGCCCTGAATCTCGGGGACGAGATTCTATTAAGGGGGGGAGGTTTGTAACACCCCAAAATTTTGCTTTTCATAAATTCATGTGTGATTTGGCACTTTGGTGAATTTTTGGAATTTATTTGGATTTATTTGGAATTTATTTGAATTTATTCCATTTTGAAATAATTAAAGAATTAAACTTTGCAAATAAAATTTTATTGGAAATATTTTATTTGAGTCCCAAATACCCTAAAGTATTTTCGAATTTTTCCGAATTTTTAAAGTCTTTTGCTATTTTTAATGAATTAAATGAATTATCGGAATTATTTTAATTATTAAATCGCTGGAAAATGCGAGTGGGTTTGTACTATTCATCCGATCGAGCCCGAAGTCAGACTCGAAGTTCGAGTCCGACCGAACCCGACCCGAGCCACCGACTCGACCGAACCGACTCAACTCGGATCGGATCCGAACCGTTGGATCGAGATCCAACGGCCAGGATCAATCGCGCCGATCCACGGCCGCACCGAGCCAATCTCGGCCATCGATCACGCCACGTGGGCGGCCATCGTGCGTCCACGTCACCTCACCGAAGTTCGAACGGACTCGCGCCCGCATCGGCTCGCCGCGAAACCGAGCGAATCTCGGCGTTACGGTGATTTAAGGCGTGGATCGTTGCGAGGATTGCCTCGACCTGCGGCGCATCGTCTTCCCCAACTTCCGTGAGCCTTATCCGCCGCCGTCACCTCGCAATTGCTCGCGGAGTTCTCTCTCTCCCGCCGCTGATTCGCTTCATTCCGCCGCCGTTCGCCGTCTTCCGCCGCGGTTGAGCCCGATTGAGACCCCAAGCCAAGGCGCACCGTAGGTACCTCTCACTTCGCCGAGCGACCCGAAGCCGTCGGGCTCGTCGTCGTTTTCATCTCCGGTGGCCTCGCTCCGCCGTGTCGCCATCGTCATCATGGCGCTTGTGAGCCGTTGGATCTCCATCGCGACGGTCCAAGATCGCGCCACGTCACCCGACGGTGAGATCCCGCCCAAGAATCTCAGATCCAATCTCGACCGTTGGATCTAGATCCAACGGTCCAGATCAACCGAGTTCACCCCAAACGTGTGAATCCAGATCCAATCTGGACCGTTGATTTTCAAATCAACGGTCGAGATCTAGCCACGTGTGCGGGAGACTGACCGCCGCGGTCAGCGCCGCCACGCGCGCGTGAGCACGTGTCTCTGACACGCGGGCCCGCATGTCGGCCCGGCCAAAGCGCACCATGACGCCACGCCGACGCCATGGCGGCTCAAGATGTCGGGCCGGCCGTCCTGAAAGTGCCGACGCCAAGAATGACGCCACCGGGTCCCACTCGCTGCGGTGAGCCCCGCTGACGTCAGCGATGACGTCACCCTAGGGGACCCACCTGTCAGTCTCACGTGAGCCGTGGACCGAGTCCACGGTAGACCCAAACCAAGCGTGGACCGAGTCCATGGACCTACCGACGCCGACCAACCAATCGAGATCGCCACGTGTCCAGCCGATTTAATAAATGTTTTTCCGAAAAAGAAAATGATTTAATAATTCGGTTTAATAATTGATTTGAATTTCAAAACTTCAAACGCTTATAACTTTTGCGTTTCAACTCCGATTTGAGTGATTCAAATTTCTAAATTTGTATAAAATTGAGATCTACCTAAATATGAATTTTATTTAATTTTTGGACTAAAGTTTTTCTCTGTAAAATTATTTAATTGATTATTAAAACTTTAAATAATCATAACTTTTGCGTTTTAACTCCAAATTTGACGATTCCAGTTTCTAAAAATTCATAAAATTATGTTCTCTCTGTTTATGGATTTTATTTGGATGTTTGGACACTTTTTGCCTATTGTTTATTCGTGTATTTGCTATTTGCACGCTTTACGAGTAGACGTTGAAGTGCCGGAAGGATTCGAAGGAGAAGTATTGACTCAGGATCCAACTCAAGACCAAGAACAAGTACTTTTTGAAGGCAAGTTGTGCTTTGAACATGTTGATCCTATTTCGAAATATATTTTGATTTAACCTATTGCATGCTAGTTCAATTAGAAAATACTTTATTTAAATTTGGGGAGTTAGATAAATACCAATTTGCTGTATGACACCTTGTAACACCCCAAAATTTTGCTTTTCTTAAATTCATGTGTGATTTGGCACTTTGGTGAATTTTTGGAATTTTCTGGAATTTATTTGGATTTATTTGGAATTTATTTGAATTTATTCCATTTTGAAATAATTAAAGAATTTAATTTTGCAAATAAAATTTTGTTGGAAATGTTTTATTTGAGTCCAAAATGTTCCAAAATATTTTCCAGAATTTTTCTGGAATTTTTCTGAGTCTTTTGCTATTTTTAATGAATTAAATGAATTACTGGGAATTATTTTAAATATTAAATCGCTGGAAATCCAACTCGGGTCAAATCTTGTTCATCCGACCGAAGTCGGAACCCGAGTCGGACTCGAACCCGACCGAGCCGCTTGACTCAATCGAACCCACTCCTAAACCTAATCAATCCCAACCGTTGGATCAAGATCCAACGGTGAGATCCGCCTGCACGGTTCGAGCCGTGAATCGCCGGCGGATCCGATCGCGCCCGGCGATCGTGGGCCGTTGATCACGCCACGTGGGCGGCCACGATTTCGTCGTCTTCGCCGAGTCCGGCCGGACTTCGCCGCCGCCGCGCCCGGGCCGTAGCGAACTAGGTTTCCGTCTAGAACGCAGGCGAGGCTATTTAAAGCGTGAGACGTCCCCCGAGGTTGCCCTCATCCTTGCGCACCCGTTCCCCCGAGCCATCTCGCCGGAGCCGCCACCGTTGAGCCGCAATCGCTCGCCGGAGTTGTCTCTTCCCTCCGCTGCGGTTTGCGCCGGTTTCCGCCGTCGTCCGTCGTTTTCCGCCGAGAAGGAGGCCAGATCCGGAGTCCCCGCGACGAGACGCACCCAAAGGGAGGCTTCATCTCGCCGGAGCACGCCCCAAACGCCGTCGGGCTCGTCGTCATCCCCGTCTCCGGTCAAGCCAGCGCCGCCGTGAAGCCATCGCCGTCCGCGAGCTCGGAGGACCGTCGGATCCAGATCGGACGGTTGAGGTGAGCTCACGTGTTCCCAAACCCGATTAGATCTGGATCGTTGGATCAAGATCCAACGGTTCACAATTGCCACGTCTTTGTAGCGATGCGAATATAGGATTAGATACGGACCGTCCGATCTAGATCGAACGGCCACGAGCAACGAGTAGTTTCAACGTGTTAACCCTGGATCTAATCCGCGCCGTTGATTTTCAAACCAACGGTGAGATTGCGCCACGTGTCGGGAAGATGGACCGCCGCGGTCAACGCCGCCCACGCTGGCGTGTGACGCCGACGCGGGCCCGCGTGTCGAGGGGCCGCATGTCGCTGGTCGACCGCCAGCGCCGACGTCACCCATGACGTCACAATGGGTCCCACTGCCGCGACTGTGGTCGAGCCCGCCGACGTCGGGCCGATGACGTCACCCGAGTGGGCCCACATGTCGATCTCACGTGGAGCCGTGGACCGAGTCCACCGTGGACCCGAGCCGGCGTGGACCGAGCCCATGGACCGGTGACGCCAGCAAGCCAATCAGAGCTGCCACGTGTCCATGCCGACGCAATAATTAATTTCGAAAAAGAAAATGATTTATTAATTCGAAATATTGATTCAAATTTAGATTCAAACTTCAAACGCTTATAACTTTTGCGTTTCAACTCCGATTTGAGCGATTCAAATTTCTAAATTTGTATAAAATTGAGATCTACCTAAATATGAATTTTATTTAATTTTTGGACTAAAGTTTTTCTCTGTAAAATTATTTAATTGATTATTTAAACTTTAAATAATCATAACTTTTATGCGTTTAACTCCAAATTTGTGATTCCAGTTTCTAAAAATCCAGAAAATTATGTTCTCTCTGTTTATGGATTTTATTTGGAGTTTTGGGATCTTTTTGCATAGTGTTTATTTGTGTATTTGCTATTTGCACGCTTTACGAGTAGACGTTGAAGTGCCTAAGGATTCAAAGGAGAAGTGTTGACTCAGGATCCAACTCAAGACCAAGAGCAAGTGCTTTTTGAAGGCAAGTTGTGCTTTGACCATATTGATCCCATTTGAAATCTATTTTGATTTAAACTATTGCATGCTAGTTTAATTAGAAAGATACTTTGTTTAAACACAGGGGTTAGATAAATGCCAATTTGATATATGACACCTTGATTACTTAAGTATGTGCCATGACCTTTTGTCACCCTAGTTGTGGTTTACTAGTTGGACATTACTAAATTGCCAACATGGGTTTAGATCGTTGTAGTATCTTTGCTTAGACACCTTTCGTGCTCATGACATGATTTTGGACAATCAAACGCTAATATGGACTTAATGATATATTGAACCTGTTTTGGAAAAGTATCATGTGATGTTGACGACGTGGTGCATGGTAATCAAGCGGGGTTTGATAAGCATGATTTCGATCGGGGCATGTGGCAAGAGTAATCAGGTGGGCCGTTGTGGCATTGGGAGTGATGATTTGGTTTTTCGGGTAGTCTTGCCCTGGTCACTCTAAGGACTTAACCTTGCAAGCCTTTGAACTGGGTCATACTTGCAACCACATGGGTGGAATGGGACGGCCCTAGTTGACTAAGTCGCTAAGGACTCACTTGTGGAGCCTCAGGTGTCGATTACACCTTTTGTGTGATTGTGCGGGAGCGATCGTGGTCGTGGCCAGGTACCCATCTAACGGTGTGTTGGTCCCATACTTCGCCTTGGCTAAGGGAAGGGATGGTGTAGAGCACGTCTGGAGAGGACCACTGTGTTGTTTGAGGCTTCCGAAGGCTTTGTTACTGAGGAACTCGCCTTTGTGGTGTTTGACTGTATCTTGTGGGTAAAGTGCATAACCTCTGCAGAGTGTAGAATCTATTTGAATAGCCGAGTCTGATCGACAATGCTCGGGAATTACAGTCAAGGGGTAGACTTTCTGAAAATAACTTGGTTTTGAAAAGATGGGTTGGTTTAACAAGGAAGATGATAGAAATATGGTTTAGGATGGGAAAAATGTTTATTAAACTTCTTGAAAAGTTATTTATGCTTTACTTATTTCTACTGCTTTCGAATCTACTTATATTACTTGTCAAAAATTTTCTTCGCAAATATACTGAGATATTCCTTTGTACTAAGCCATGCATATAGTATATTAGCTTGCATTCTGTGCATGACTTGCTGAGTACCAAGTACTCACTCTTGCCTCAACACAATATCAGTTGAAGAGGAGATTACGCCAGCTTTGGAGGAGGAACTCCAAGAAGACCCGTCTACTTAGGGATGCGAGCCCAGTCAGTTGCCTGTGGTATACTGGATGGCGCCACGAAGTTTATTTGATTTTCCGCTGCTATTATTTCTCTTTTAATAAGTTCTGCCTTGCAAGGCATATATTTGTAACTTGGCCATAAGGTCGAGTAACCCTTTGATTATTTAAATAAAGTACTTTGATAGTATCGTATGGTATGATTGTGATATATACCGATGTTAAGACTGTGTGCACTAGCGCGTTCCTGGACTAGTGCTGAATACACAGAGGGTCCGGATTTGCAAATTCGGGGTCCCGACAGAGGTGGTATCAGAGCCATACTTGACCGTAGGCTCAACCCTAAGTTAGAATGGTCGTAGTGAGGATAAAACCTATTTTCTAAAGCTAAAAATTTGTGAAGATAAGAAATGACATCTTGACTTATCCCCTTCACTCTTTTCTTGTCTCTTGCTGAAATTTTCCCTTACCTTGTCACAATTCGAAAATTCCGAGTTCTTACGTAAAGCACTCTTGTGACAGATGGAGGAAGAGTTCAACTACGTTGATCTAGGAGTTGGTCACGCCGCGGAACTTTGGCACATGCTACAAACTCTCGGAGATTTTGAGAAGCCCCAATACCAAGTGGAAGTGATCAGACAAGCAGGATTGATCAAGGCTTGTGACGTGAGGATTGAGGTACCTGCTAGGAAAAAGGGCCTGTGCAATCGCTCGATACACCGTGACGCGCTAGAAGATCTACAATACAGATGGGTATCCAAGAAGTTTCACGACGAGCAATGCGGCACATTACGATATCCACGCCAGAGAGTTGGAAAGCACGGTGTTCCGTTACCATCCGCAGCGATAACCTTCTTGACCGAAGACGATTCAGGATGAGAATGCCACGGTTACACGGTTGGCACGATTCGTCGTCGCCCAGGAAGATGTACTAGATAATACAAGCAAGGAGCTACAGAAGGCCCGCAAGGAGATCACGACAGAGAAGAACAGATGGCGGGAAGCTCAAGAGTATGTGGCACACCTTCTACGAAGGATTGACGAGTTGGAGATGACTTTGTACGGACGGACGGAGCCAAGATTGAGCTACACGAGCCAGATCCAGAGGAGTCAGATCTCGATGAGGACACTGCTTCTTCGACTACCACAGATGACATAGTCGCTGGACATGGCGATCGTTTCGCGCCTATACCGCAGCACCCGTACCCAGGCCGTGGAGGTTTTCTCGATGAGTGAGCTTAGGTTCTATAGTGAGACTCCTTCGCCGAGTCATAGAATAAAGAGTCACCCTTTAGGCGTTAGACTCCAGAGTTAGTTCGATTTGGATTTGCTTTGTTTGCTGAGTGTGCAGTATGTGTTGCAAGGCCCTTAGGCATTGTAAGCAGCCATACCAAGTTATTAATAATAAAGTTGGACCTTAAGGCTACACCCCTTTCGCCCCGCATAAGTTCCATATTACTTGTGTATTCTTGTTTCCCCCTCATCTCTAAACCTAGAGCAATCAACAGATGGTGAACACCCGTGGGAACTTTGGAAGCAATGGGAGTGGATCTCGCCCAACAGAAAACCCCAATGATGGAGCACCAGCACCGCCACTGGATGTGCAGAATTTTGGAGCATTTCTTGCTGCTCAGACCCAGTTGATGCATGCTATGATGCAACAAATGCAGCACGTCCTTTGCCAGGCCATCGCTAATCAAGTTAATCAGGGACCACGCCAGAATACAAGGCTGTCAGAGTTCATGAGGACTCACCCACCCACTTTCTCTGGAAATGCCAATCCATTGGAGGCCGATGATTGGTTAAGATCAATCGAGAGGAAGCTACATATAGCTCAATGCATAGGGAATGAGAAGGTACTTTACGCTTCTCATCAGTTGGAAGGAACATTGCTTGAATGGTGGGAGAACTTCGTGCCACGCAGAGAACCCTCAAGATATCACTTGGGAAGAGTTCACACCGCATTAAGCGATATCACGTGCCTGAAGGAATTATGGACCTTAAGAAGGAGGAGTTGAGCATCAAGCAAGGTAATCACCGATGGCCGACTACGAACAAGTTCACACAGCTAGCACGCTACGCACCTGAGGACGTAGCGGCGGATAAATCCAGGCAGTCTCGCTTTTATGAAGGGACTTAACTCGGGATTGCAAGTAGGGTTGATCACCCACACCTTTCCGGATTTCCAAGAGTTGGTGAATAAGGCACTTATTCTTGAGGACAAGCGCAAGGAACCGGATGAGAACAGAAGCGCAGGATGCAACAAAGAAGGATCACGTCGAGGAACGCATAGCGGCGAGAGTTGCACCAAATCAATTCTTGATTCCAACCACGTAATGCAACGAGGACACCATCCTCAAAGCACCAAGACCTGCCAATCAGAACTACCAAACCCCACCCCGCTAGAAACGCTACCCCAGTGCAAATAAGAAGGAACAGTGAGACGTTACAATCGCGAACGAGCCGACACTTTGCCAACAGTTGTCCGAAGAAGACAGCGAGGCGACCCCGATTCGCTTCAATCTAGGAACCACCCAGCTAGGGCGCCCGGCACCAGAGCCACACCCTGCACCGTGGTGAGAGGCCGAGTCAACCATGTCACCGCAGATGCACCGCAGAATGCTACTGACGTCGTCTTGGGTAAGTTACTTGTTAACTCAAGACACTGCTTGATTTTGTTTGACTACGAGCTTCGCATTCGTTTGTTTCGCAAGGCTTTGCTGCTAGAAATGACTTGAGAATTGCAAGACTTAAGTGCATGCTTTTAGTTCAAACCCTGGTTCCGAACTCCGAGCGGAAGTAGGATGTTCCGGTGAGAATACTAATAGATGGAATAGAGTTCCTAGCAAACCTTATAATTTTGGAGACCCGGACCTTAGATGTTATATTGGGAATGGATTGGTTATCCAAGCACAAGGCCGTATTGGATTGCGGACGAAGGACTATCTCGATTGAGAGCCCGTGTGGGAAGAAAGTGGAATTTCAAGCCCGCTGCGGTTAGAGATGGACAGTTGATGGTTAACTGATACCAAGGCAATCAGCATAGAGGATGTCCCAAAGAGTGAATGAGTACCCGATGTTTTTCCCGAAGATCTACGGTATGCCTTGAGACGAGGACATAGAGTTTGTGATAGAGCTTGTACAGTACAAAGACCGATAGCAAAGAGACCCTATCGGATGTCCACCGAGGAGTTGGTAGAAATGAAGAAACAGCTAGAGGAGTTAATGGAGAAAGGATTTATCGAGACCAAGTTCGCCGTGGGAGCACCAGTTTTGTTTGTCAAGAAGGAGGACGGGAGTTTCAGGATGTGCATTGACTACCGTGCACTCAATGAAGTCACCGTGAAGAATAAGTATCCGCTACCCAGGATTGATGAGTTGTTTGATCAGTTAAGAGGAGCCGGAGTTTTCTCCAAGATTGATCTGAGATCGGGATACCATCGATTGAAGATCCGATCAGAAGATATTCAAGATCGCATTCTCGTCAAGATATGGAATTTAAGAGTTTCCAGTTATGTCATTTGGGCTGACGAATGCTCCAGCTTATTTCATGAATATGATGATTAAGGTGTTCATGGAATATTTGGACAAGTTTTTCGTCGTGTTCATAGACGATATCCTAATCTACTCCAAGGCAGGAGGATGAACATGCCGAACACTTAAGGCGAGTTTTGGAAAAGCCGAGGAACGGCAACTTTTCGCCAAGTTCAGCAAGTGTGACTTTTGGAAGGACAAAGTGGAGTTTCTTGGACATGTAATGACTGCAGAAGGAGTCGCCGTAGATCCAAGCAAAGTAGTAGCTGTGTTACATTGGGAGCCGAAGATCGTGACCCAGATTCGAGTTTCCTTGGAATGGCAGGATACTACCGCCGTTTCATTGAAGGCTTTTCGACAATTGCGAAGCCTCTTACGCAATTCTGAAGAAGGAAAAGAAGTTTGTATGGGCGCTTGAGAATGTGAGAAAGGATTTCAGAGCTGAAGAAGCGATTGACATCAGCACGATGTTAGTTCTACCTGACGTTGCTCAAAGCTTTGATATTTATTGTGACGCATCGCGCCAAGGACTTGGATGTGTCGATGCGAGAATGGAAAGGTCGCCGCTTATGCATCAAGGCGATTGAGGCCGCATGAGGAAAATTATCCGACACATGACCTGGAGTTAGGCCGTAGTACATGCTTTGAAGATATGGCGCCACTATCGATTGGAAACAGATGTGAAGTGTATACGGATCATAAGAGCCTTAAGTACATATTCACCCGATCGGATCTGAATATGAGGCAAAGGAGATGGCTAGAGTTAATCAAGGACTACAATGTTGGAATCCATTACCATCCGGGAAGGCCAATGTATTTGCCGATGCTATGAGTCGGAATAGACATACCGCGAGTATTTTGCTAGCCATAAGTAAGGATGAGTTATGCGAGGAGATTCAGAAAAAGAAGATTGAGGTTGTACCTTGCGGATTCTTGGCCTCATTAGAAGTAAAACCGACCCTGGAGGATCAGATCCGAGAAGGACAGAAGGATGATGACAAGATCCGTAGGATTAAGTCCATCAAGGAGGAAGGCAAGGCGAGAGGACTTCAAGTTGGATGAGCAAGGCACGTTGTGGATGAAGGATCGCATTTGTGTGCCTAACAAAAGGAGTTAAAGCAAGCGATTTTGGAAGAAGCCCATGACTCCAAGTACTCAATTCACCTCGAAGCGCCAAGATGTATCGGGATCTGAAGGAGAGATTACGGTGGCCGAGTATGAAACGTGAAGTTGCCGAGCATGTTGCATTGTGCGACGTATGCCGAGAGAGTCAAGGCAATGCATCGAGAGACCAGCAGGATTGCTACACCGCTGAAAATACCGAGTGGAAGTGGGAGGAAATCGGAATGGATTTCATTACCGGTTCTTAGAAGACTCAAGGGGTTATGACTCCATATGGGTTATAGTTTATCGCTTGACGCAAGTAGCCCATGTTATCCCCGTGAAGCCCACGGACGCGGGAGATCAGTGCGCAGAATTGTTTATGTTCAGGAGTGTCTGTTTGCACGGAGTACCAAAGGGGATTGTATCGGACGGAGGTACCCAATTTACCTCAAGGTTTTGGAATAAGTTGCATGAAGCCATGGGGACCCGTTTGAACTTCAAGACGGCTTATCATCCATGAGACGGATGGACAGACCGAAAGAGTCAACGGTCTGGAAGATATGCTAAGAGCTTGTGCATTGGCTTATGCTACCTCTTGGGATAAGAGTTTGCCGTATCTTTGAGTTCGATTACAACAATAGTTATCGAGGCTAGTTCTGAGATGTCACCTTTTGAGGCCTTTGTATGGTCGGCCATGTCGGACGCCATTGAATTGGAATGAGACCGTGAGCGCCGTGTCTTTGGGCCTGATATTCTTCAAGAGGTGAAGAGCGGATCGCTATGATTAGGGAAAGGTTGAAGATAGCCCAATCTCGACAAAAGAGTTATGCTGACAATCGTCGCCGAGACTTGAGTTTTGAACCAGAAGATTGTGTTTACCTCAGAGTTACGCCTCTCAGGGGAGTTAAGAGGTTCCATGCCAAAGGGAAGCGGCACCCGTTATGTTGGACCATTTAAGATTTTGAGCCGCAGAGGCGAAGTTGCTTATCACCGGAGTTGCCACGATCGTTGGCGAGGAGTACATGATGTATTCCATGTGTCCCGATTAAAGAAGTGTCTCCGAGTTCTGAGAGCAGACACCGCTAGAGTCAATTGAGTTGCAAGAGGATTTGACTTATAAGGAACATCCTGTGAGGATTCTAGACACAATGGACCGAGAAACTAGAAACAAGTCAACCCGTTTAGTAGAGTTCAGTGGAGCAACCATGAGGAAAGCGAAGCGACTTGGGAGCCAAGAGGATTTGAAGAAAGAGTTTCCAAACCTATTCTTTAGTGAGCCACGAATCTCGGGGACGAGATTCTATTAAGGGAGGTTTGTAACACCCCAAAATTTTGCTTTTCTTAAATTCATGTGTGATTTGGCACTTTGGTGAATTTTGGAATTTTCTCGAATTTATTTGGATTTATTTGGAATTTATTTGAATTTATTCCATTTTGAAATAATTAAAGAATTTAATTTTGCAAATAAAATTTTGTTGGAAATGTTTTATTTGAGTCCAAAATGTTCCAAAATATTTTCCAGAATTTTTACGGAATTTTTCGAGTCTTTTGCTATTTTTAATGAATTAAATGAATTATCGGGAATTATTTTAAATATTAAATCGCTGGAAATCCAACTCGGGTCAAATCTTGTTCATCCGACCGAAGTCGAACCCGAAGTCGGACTCGAACCCGACCGAGGCAGTTGACTCGACCGAACCCACTCCTAAACCTAATCAATCCCAACCGTTGGATCAAGATCCAACGGTGAGATCCGCCCGTCTGCGGTTCGAGCCGTAGAAGGCCGGATCCGATCGCGCCCGTCGCGATCGTGGCCGTTGATCGCGCCACGTGGGCGGCCACGATTGTCGTCTTCGCCGAGTCCGAGCCGGACTTCGCCGCGCGCCGCCGTAGCGAACTAGGTTTCCGTCTAGAGTACGCAGGCCGAGGCTATTTAAAGCGTGAGACGTCCCCGAGGTTGCCCTCATCCTTGCGCACCGTTCCCGAGCCATCTCGCCGGGCCGCCACCGTTGAGCCGCAATCGCTCGCCGGAGTTGTCTCTTCCCTCCGCTGCGGTTTGCGCCGGTTTCCGCCGTCGTCCGTCGTTTTCCGCCGAGAAGGAGGCCAGATCCGGAGTCCCCGCGACGAGACGCACCCACAGGGAGGCTTCATCTCGCCGGAGCACGCCCCACACGCCGTCGGGCTCGTCGTCATCCCCGTCTCCGGTCAAGCCCGGCGCCCGTGAAGCCATCGCCGTCCATGAGCTCGGAGGACCGTCGGATCGAATCGGACGGTTGAGGTGAGCTCACGTGTTCCCAAACCCGATTAGATGCGGATCGTTGGATCAAGATCCAACGGTTCACAATTGCCACGTCTTTGTAGCTTGATGCGAATATAGGATTAGATGCGGACCGTCCGATCTAGATCGAGCGGCCCACGAGCAACGAGTAGTTTCAACGTGTTAACCCTGGATCTAATCCGCGCCGTTGATTTTCAAACCAACGGTGAGATTGCGCCACGTGTCGGGAAGATGGACCGCCGCGGTCAACGCTGGCCCACGCGCTGGCGTGACGCCGACGCGGGCCCGCGCGTGTCGAGGGGCCGCATGTCGCTGGTCGACCCGCCAGCGCCGACGTCACCCATGACGTCACAATGGGTCCCACTGCCGACCGTGGTGAGCCCCGCCGACGTCGGGCCGATGACGCTACCCGAGTGGGCCCACATGTCGATCTCACGTGGAGCCGTGGGCCGAGTCCACCGTGGACCCGAGCCGAGCGTGGACCGAGCCCATGGACCTACCGACGCCAGCAAGCCAATCAGGAGCTGCCACGTGTCCATGCCGACGCAATAATTAATTTCGAAAAGAAAATGATTTATTAATTAGAAATATTGATTAAAATTTAGATTCAAACTTCAAAAGCTTATAAATTTTGCGTTTCAACTCCGATTTGAGCGATTCAAATTTCTAAATTTGTATAAAATTGAGATCTACCTAAATATGAATTTTATTTAATTTTTGGACTAAAGTTTTTCTCTGTAAAATTATTTAATTGATTATTTAAACTTTAAATAATCATAACTTTTATGCTTTAACTCCAAATTTGGTGATTCCAGTTTATAAAAATCCAGAAAATTATTTTCTCTCTGTTTATGGATTTTATTTGGAGTTTTGGGATCTTTTTGCATAGTGTTTATTTGTGTATTTGCTATTTGCACGCTTTACGAGTAGAGCGTTGAAGTGCCGGAAGGATTCGAAGGAGAAGTGTTGACTCAGGATCCAACTCAAGACCAAGAGCAAGTGCTTTTTGAAGGCAAGTTGTGCTTTGACCATATTGATCCCATTTCGAAATCTATTTTGATTTAAACTATTGCATGCTAGTTTAATTAGAAAGATACTTTGTTTAAACACGGGGTTAGATAAATGCCAATTTGATATATGACACCTTGATTACTTAAGTATGTGCCATGACCTTTTGTCACCCTAGTTGTGGTTTACTAGTTGGACATTACTAAATTGCCAACATGGGTTTAGATCGTTGTAGTATCTTTGCTTAGACACCTGCTCGTGCTCATGACATGATTTTGGACAATCAAACGCTAATATGGACTTAATGATATATTGAACCTGTTTTGGAAAAGTATCATGTGATGTTGACTGACGTGGTGCATGGTAATCAAGCGGGGTTTGATAAGCAGATTTATCGGGGCATGTGGCAAGAGTAATCAGGTGGGCGATTGTGGCATTGGGAGTGATGATTTGGTTTCGGGTAGTCTTGCCCTGGTCACTCTAAGGACTTAACCTTGCAAGCCTTTGAACTGGGTCATACTTGCAACCACATGGTTGGAATGGGACGGCCCTAGTTGACTAAGTCGCTAAGGACTCACTTGTGGAGCCTCAGGGTGTCGATTACACCTTTTGTGTGATTATGCGGGGAGGCGTATCGTGGCTGTGGCCAGGTACCCATCTAACGGTGTGTTGGTCCCCTACTTCGCCTTGGCTAAGGGAAGGGATGGTGTAGAGCACGTCTGGGAGAGGACCACTGTGTTGTTTGAGGCTTAGAAAGGCTTTGTTACTGAACTCGCCTTTGTGGTGTTTGATTGTATCTTGTGGGTAAAGTGCATAACCTCTGCAGAGTGTAGAATCTATTTGAATAGCCGAGTCCACAGTCTTTGGACAATGCTCGGGAATTACAGATCAAGGGGTAGACTTTACGAAAATAACTTGGTTTTGAAAAGATGGGTTGGTTTAACAAGGAAGATGATAGAAATATGGTTTAGGATGGGAAAAATGTTTATTAAACTTCTTGAAAAGTTATTTATGCTTTACTTATTTCTACCGCTTTGAATCTACTTATATTACTTGTCAAAAGTCATTTCATCGCAAATATACCCTGAGCTATTCCTTTGTACTAAGCCATGCATATAGTATATTAGCTTGCATTACGTGCATGACTTGTCGAGTACCAAGTACTCACTCTTGCCTCAACACAATATCAGTTGAAGAGGAGATTACGCCACTTTGGAGGAGGAACTCCAAGAAGACCCGTCTACTTAGGGATGCGAGCGATCGGTTGCTGTGGTATACTGGATGGCGCCACGAAGTTTATTTGATTTTCCGCTGCTATTATTTCTCTTTTAATAAGTTCTGCCTTGCAAGGCATATATTTGTAACTTGGCCATAAGGTCGAGTAACCCTTTGATTATTTAAATAAAGTACTTTGATAGTATCGTATGGTATGATTGTGATATATACCGATGTTAAGACTGTGTGCACTAGCGCGTTCCTGGACTAGTGCTGAATACACAGAGGGTCCGGATTTGCAAATTCGGGGTCCCGACACACCTTGATTACTTAAATATGAGCCATGACCCCTTGTCACCCTAGTTGTGGTTTACTAGTTGGACATTATTAACTTGCCAACATGGGTTTTAGACCGTTGTAGTAAACTGCTTAGACCTGCTACGTGCTCCTGACATGATTTTGGACAAACAAATGTTAATATTGACTTAATGATATATTGAACCTGTTTTGGAAAGGTATCATGTGATGTTGATGGCACGTGGTGCATGGTAATCAACTGGGGTTTGATAAATAGTTTTCGGCCAGGGGCATGTGGCAAGAATAATCAGTGGGCCGGTTGTGGCATTGGGGATGTTGATTTGGTTCTTCGGGTAGTCTTGCCCTGGTCACCCTAAGGACTTAACCTTGCAAGCCTTTGAACTGGGTCTAACGTGCAACCACATGTCTGTAATGGGACGGACCTAGTTGACTAAGTTGCTAATAACGTACCTGTGGGACCTCAGGAGGTCAACTACACCCTTTGTGTAAGTTATGCGGGGGAGCGTCTGGGCCGAGGCAGTACCCATCTAATGGTTGATTGGCCTAAACTTCGCCTTAGCTAAGGGAAGGGTTAGTGTGCAATAACCGGGGAGGACCACTTGTATTGTTAGAAGTTTCCGAAAGACTTTGTTACGGGAACTCGCCTTTGTGGTGTTTGACTGTATCTTGTGGGTAAAGTGCATAACCTCTGCAGAGTATAGAATCTATTCGAATAGCCGTGTCCGCGGTATTGGACATCGCTCGGGAATTACAGTCAAGGGTTAGATTTTCTCAAAAATAACTTGGGTTTGAAAGGTTGGGTTGGATTAATAATGATGTTGATGGGAATATGGATTAGGATGGGAAAGATGTTTATTAAATTCCTTGAAAAGTTATCTATGCTATACTTGCTTCTACTGCTTTCGAATCTATTTATGCTACTTGTCAAATGTCAAGCATCGCAAATATACCTTGAGCTATTCCTTTGTACCAAGCCATGCATATAGTATATTAGCTTGCATTACATGCATGACTTCTTGAGTACCAAGTACTCACCCTTGCCACAATACAACACCAGTTGAAGAGGAGACTACACGGCTTTGGAGGAGGAGCTCCAAGAGGAACCGTCTACTTAGGAAGCGAGCCCGGTCGGTTGCCTGTGGTATCTTGGATGGCGCCACGGGTTATTTGATTTTCATTGCTACTATTTCTCTCTTAATAAGTATCGCCTGAGGCGTGCATTGTGACTTGGCAATAATGACAAGTAACAAGATTTCTTAATTAAATAAAAGTACTTTATTAGTATCGAATGGTATGATTGTGATATTTACCGATGTTAAGACTGTGTGCACTAGCGCGTTCCTGGACTAGTGTTGAATACACAGAGGGTCCGGATTTGCAAATTCGGGGTCCCGACTCTTTTTGATTCCTTGGATTATTTGTCCATTTGCTCACTCGGCCGCTCCATTACTCTGCGGATGTGCTACAGATGCGAAGCAGACCTTTATCCTGATGTCTTCGCAATAGGCTTGAAACAATTCACTAGTGAACTGAGTGCCATTGTTCGTGATGAGGTGATTGGGAATGCCAAAACGCGTCACCACGTTATTGCGAAAAAATTTCTTGGTCGTCTGGTCCGAAATGGTTGATACGGGTTCAGCTTTGATCCACTTAGTGAAAGTGTCAATAGCCACGAGCAAGTACTTGCAACCCGTCTGGCTTCGGGGGAAAGGTCCGAGTATATTGACTCCCCAAACCGAGAACAGCCATGATAAAGGAATGGTTTGAAGCACGTATGCCAGTTGATGGACCTTGCGAGCATGGAACTGGCATGCTTGGCAAGTGGTCACGATCGAGCGAGCATCGGCTAAGGCCGTTGGCAAATAGTGACCCAATTAGAAGGCCTTGCTTACTAGCGTCCTGAAAGACGAGTGAGTTCCACACACTCCTTCATGGATATTTCTAAGAACGTATTTGCCCTCTTCTTGAGAGATACACTTGGAGAGGACTCCTAGTGCTCCTTTGCGATATAAGGCGCCTTCGATCATTTTGTAAGGAGAGGATCGCCTTATAAGCCTAGAACACTCAGCTTCTTCCTTGGGTAGTGTCCCATGTGCGAGGTATTGAATGAATGGCGCCATCTAATTCGCACCATGCTCGAGAAGAGAGACATTACCGCACGCCTCTGATGCCTCCTCTACAGAGGGAATGGAGGGCTTGTATAAGTGCTCGATGAGCACTCCTGCCAGAGCGGACACTTGGGAGGAACCGACATTTGAGAGTTGGTTGGCCAGGGAATTGTCCTTCCTAGGGATGTAGAGTACTTCAAAATTCTTGAAATACTTCTCCATCTTCCTCACTTCAATTAGGTAAAGCGTCATTGAGTTATCGGAACACCGATACTCCTTGTTAACTTGATTGACGACCAGCTGTGAATCTCCTTTCACAATAAGTCATTAGACTCCGAGCGCTTTGCATGCTCGTAGTCCTACCAAGAGGCCTTCGTATTCTGCCGCGTTGTTTGTTGCGACGAAGTGCAATCGAATGACATACTGGAGTTTGTTCTCCTTGGGGAGAGACTAGCACAATTCCAGCCCTCGAGCGTTCATAGGCTCGAGACCCATCGAAGTACATGGTCCAACGATGTTCTTCAGATCTATCGAGCTCGACAGCAGGTGGCACATGATTCGTCCACTTTGCTACGAAGTCTGCCAAGACCTGGGACTTGATTGCCATGCAAGTTGAGAATTTGATCTCGAACTCGGCGAGTTCCATGGCCCACTTTGCTATTCTTAGGATCTCCCTAAGTGGAAATTTGGTCGGGACCACGATCTTGTGGGCTTGAAAATAATATCGTAACTTCTTGGAGGCCACGAGTAGTGAGTACAAGAGCTTCTGGTCCTCGGGGTAACACTCCTTTGGTCCATGCAAGACTTCATCGACGTAGTAGATTGGTCGCTGCACTCCATCCCTTTCCACCGTTAAGACTGTGCTTACTGCTTGCGGGGTCGCCGCCAAATATAGTAGCAAGATCTCCCCTGATTTTGGCATGGTTAGGATAGGCGTACTGGACTGTTACTGCTTTAGCTCTTCGAAAGAGTGATTTGCCTCTTCTGTCCAGGTGAAACCAACATGCTTGCGGAGTGCCTTGAACAAAGGCAATCCACGTTCGCCTAACCGGGAAATGAAGCAACTTAGAGCCGCCTTTCATCCAGTCAAGGCTCGGACCTCCTTTACACAACTAGGTGGTCGCATGCTTTCGATGGCTTCAATTTTTTTTGGGTTTGCCCGATGCCCTGTGGACCGACCATGTGCCGAGCACCTTGCCCGCCCTCACACTGAAGACACATTTTTCTGGATTAAGATTTATTCGATGCCTGTTGAGGTTACAAAAGGTTTCCTCAAGGTCGCAGACATGACCCGAGGCGAACTTACTTTTGACCACTATGTCGTCCACATAGACCTCCAGATTACGACCTACTTCGTTTGAGAAAGTTTTCTGCATGAGACGTTGGAAAGTTGCTCCAGTGTTACTGAGATCGAAAGGCATGGTCGTGTCGCAGAATGTCCCGAACGGGATAATGAAGGAAGTCTTCTCTTCATCTTCAGGTGATATGCCGATGTGTTGGTAGCCCGAGTAGGCATCTAAAAAGCTCCTCACATAGGACTCCGTTGTTGCATCGACCAACTGGTCTATGTGGGGCAGCAGGAAATTATCCTTGGGACAGGTGGCATTAAAACCCGTATGGTCAACGCACATACGCCATTTGCCCCCTTTTTCTTGACAATGCTCGACTTCTCGTATGAAGCCGGCTTTGAGGAGCTTATCAAGTTCTTCCCGGATGATAACTTGTTATTCCGGGGAGAAACATCAAGCTTTTACCACACTGGTTTCTTGTTAGGCCGGACCGTTAACCTGTGCTCAATGACTTCCCTTGGGACTCCGGGCATGTCAGATGATTCCCAAGCGAACACATTCGTATTCTTCCGGAGGAAAGTCATGAGCTCGAGTTCCTATTTGGGATCTAAGGAAGATCCTAAACGCACGACCTTGATCGGTTCCGCGTCGCTCAGCGGTACCACCTTGGTCTCTCCTCCGGGCTGGAGGGCAACTTTTGGCCAGGAATTCTTTGGCTCTTGATCGGGGCCATGAAGGGGCAGCTGCCAGACCATGTCTAGTGCTTTCTCATCACACTTCAGGCCTGCCTTTTGGTTCCCTCTTATGGTAATTACTCCGCTTGGACCGGGAATCTTCAAGCACTGGTACCCATGATGAGTAGTGGCCATGAACTTGGTGAGAACCGGTCTACCGAGGATGGCATTGTAGGCTGACTCGAAATCAACCACCTCGAAGGTGACCATCTCTGTTCAGAAACTGCTCGGACTCCCGAATATGACAGGCAAAACAATCTGACCGAGTGGTTTGGCCGAGGTGCCCGGGACGATCCTGTAGAAGGGGACCACTATGCTCTTGATCTTGGATCGAGGGACTTGCATCTCGTCCAAGACTTTGGCGGATATGAGATCTAGAGAGCTTCCGTAGTCAATGTGCACCCACCCAACCGTAGTGTTGCTGATGGTTGGGTTCACGACCATCGGAAGTCTCTGGGTTCCTAACCGTAGTGTTGCTGATGGTTGGGTTCATGACCATGGTTAATCCAATGGGACAATCATCCTTGGAAAATGTAATGGGCAGCTCGGACCACCTGAGCTGCTGCACGAGGGGCTTGCCTTGAGTGACGTGATGCACCTCCCGTGCTGCCTCCTTTAAATCCCGATGAGATTTGTAGGCTGAGGAGCCTACTGAAGAACCATGTGTAGGTCCATCCTTATTTATGATGAGTATTTGATTTGTTTTGAGCTTGGGTTGCTCAGGTTTGACTTTGATTTGATTTGGATTTGAAATGGATTTTAAATTGAAAGCATTTTGATTTGCGCTAGACCAAGGGAACCAAGTAACAGAGAGTTTCCCATTTGCACCGGACCAAGTTTAGAAATGACCTATATTTGCGTCGAACCGAGTTAAAAATGACTTGTGACCAAGCGTAATTGGCTTTGCGCTAGACCAAGGGAACCAAGTAACAGAGAGTTTCCCATTTGCACCGGACCAAGTTTAGAAATGACCTATATTTGCGTCGAACCGAGTTAAAAATGACTTGTGACCAAGCGTAATTGGTTTTGTGTTTACACCGGACCGGTTTGGATCAAGGAAATCTTGGAACATAGTGTTTTCCTTTAGCCCCAGACCAAGGGGTGTTGAAAACAGAGAGTTTCATGTTTGCGCCGGACCAAGGGGTGTTCCAAACAGAAGAAATCACGTTTGCGCCAGACCGAGTTTTCCTTCGCGCCGGACCGACTCCGACAAGTTGCGGTAATTTGTATTTTTGGAGGTCTTCCCATGTTTGAAAAATTATTTGGTCTACATGAAAGTTGTAGAGAATTGTGAGGCGCATCTTTTGTATGTTGACAAGTTTTTCATTTGAGCAATATAAAAAATCATAAAAAATCTGGAATGGTTCTGCTGTGTTGGAAACAGTGCATGTCGGAAGTAGGTCCATCATAGATGTTTTGTGCTCTGTTGAGCTTTGTTCTTTGATGATTAAGGCATATTATTTTTTGAGCAATACTATGTAATGTGTTCTCCTTGTCTGTGATGGATGTAGGGCTCTGTTTGGTGGCTATGGTGAGGCAAGAGATGGCCGGAACTACGCAAGGGTTGCCGAGGTTCTAGATGGCCGAAGATCGCCAGAAGATGGCCGGAGATAGAGCCGGTGCAGTCCAAGCTGGCAAGGGAAAAAAGTGACTGCTAAGATTGAAGCTTTTTGGGTCTAGAAGGCCAGTGGGTTGTTGGTCTTTAGAGCTAAAGTAGTAGTCAAGTTAGCTTGTGAGAGGGTTGTTGAACTGATTACTTAAAGATGCTTTGAGAAAGCATGTGTAAGAGTAGACCAGTGTAACCCATATGTGTGAAAGTGTGGGATCAAATCTTGGCCCTTGGAAGTTAGCTTAGGATTGAAGCATCCAAGGGTGGGAATTGATCCTAGAACACTATAAATAGAGGGGTAGGGGTAGCCTTCCCAGGTAAGGTTTTTGGAGAGAAGTTCCTGTACAAGTTTTTGGTGCTCCTTTGAGCTTTGCCCACATGAAGTGAGGCTTTGTAAAAACTTCCAAAGAAAATAAATACAAAAACATTCTCTCCATTCTGAATTTAAATTCTGCATTTACATTATGTCTTTACATTACGCAATTTAAATTCAGTCTTTACATTCTCGCAATTTAAATTCTGCTAGTTGAATTTGCCTCCCCTTCTTCTACTTGCTTCTGGGTTTTATTGCCAAGGATGAGAGATTGATTGGATGAGTCTTTAGTTAGATCATATCCCAATCCTCTAGGCAATCCTTGTTTCGAGCTTTGCGAGAAATCGATCTTTTATGCCTCCATTGATGAATTCTTGATTGATCATGTTTTGATGAGTGTCTTTGTGACCTCTAGCTTACTGTGACTTGTGGGAAGGTATCCAAGTCCATCTTGATCTTCAATATCCCATGAGTAAGCCTAGATCATAGATTTCCCCTTTTTCGTGTTCTTGGCACATTTCCTCTTCAAATGGTCAAAGGTTGGAACTTTGACGTCAATCATTGTGATTGATTGTTGGAACAAGTTCCTGATATCCTAAAGAGGTTATCTACCAAGTTTCATGAACTTTGGATTGTTGGATCAAAAGATTCATCATTTTGGTTTTGTGTTCGGGCTGTTCTTGTGCCCTGTTCTTGCTCTAGGATCTTTTATACTTTGCAAGAGGGGTTTCATTTGGATGCTATTTGTCCATTAGGTGGTGAAATTTTATTTTGGGATCATTAACCCCCCCCCTTTGATCGCCAGTTCGATCTTTCACCCGCGAATATTACCGCGATATGATTGCGGGGCTCCTGGTAGTCCATATCATCTTCGTCGTCAGCGGGCTTTTTGCCCTTGCTGTTCTCGCCTTGCTCTGGGAGCGTAGGCATGGGACCTTTGACATTGTAGAACTGTTCCAAGTGTAAAGTCCAAGTCTGGCAATTGAGATGGTCATGCCTGTACGCCTGATGGAGCGGGCAGAAATAGTTGTTCGGCAAAGCACCTCGATCGTCACGACCATGGTCATTATGACGTTGGTCATTGCGGCGCTGGGGTGTTCGACCCCTGCCACTTCCGCAGAAGTTCTTAGGCTGCTGTGGCTACGAAGCTCGCGGTTGATGCTGCTGAACAACCGCGACCATATTCGGCGCAGACAGTCTATTTTTCTTCTTGATATTTTTCTCCAATGAGTCTGCATTCTTCTTGGTCGTGGAGCCTTCTAGGCCGGGTTGAGGTGGGAGCTTGCCCTCGTCCAGCATTTTCTTCCACTGGACTACCTCATCGGCATTCACGTACTGATCGGCCATGCGGAATAGCTCGCTGGCCGTTAGATCAGGATGAATCTCCAGATCTTGCGTGAAGCGAATGTCTCGGACCCCAAACTTGAAAGCGCGGACAACTGCTTCGTCCGAAACATTCGGTATTGAGTTCCGCACCTGAATGAATCTTTGGACGAACTATCGCAACGACTCACCTTCTGTCTAGATCAAGCGCTCGAGGTCGCGCTCTTTGCCCGGATGGATGTAGCAGCTCTGAAAGTTTTCTCTGAGCGCACTGTTGAGCTACCTCCAGAAGCGAATTGACCCTTCCTTCTGATTGAAGAGCTAAGTCTGAGCAGCTCTGTCAAGCATTGTAGGTAGGAAGTTTGCCATAACTCCCTCGTCACCTCCAGTTGCTAAAATGGCAGTGGTGTAAATGGAGAGAAATTCTGGGTTCTGAGTCCCGTTGAACCTCTCGATGTGGCCAGGCTTAAACTTGCTCGACCACGAGACATTGTGAAGAGGTGCTGTGAAAGCCCGACATCCGAATACTGGGGCATTGCGTTGGTCTCTTCGATCGCGGCGATCATCAGTGTATTTACGTCCGACACGCGGGCCAAGGTGAGAGAAAACCTCTCGATGTCGGCGTGGCGGGGATCGGTCTGAGGTAGAATGCTCATGACCATGATGAGCATTCCTTTGATCCCTTGAGGATGCTCGGGAACCTCTCCAAGAGTCCTCAAGGTACGGATCATATCCCCCACGGTTTTCCCGAGTAAGGCTTCGAGAATCACCGTGATGGGAGTGAACAGGGGTGTGATGGCAAAAATTTCGAAGGTCGCGCATGACCGCGGCCAGAGCTCGCAGTTACTCCTTGCTCTGAGGAACAAGAGGAGGAGAGTTTGGTCGACGATCGCGTACATGCTCTGGTGTGCGACACCCGCAAGAACTCTTGCGAGCTACGACTTCAGTCCTGGCACTCGATTTTTCATGAGCTTGGTAACAGATGCTCACCAAGGTCCTGTTTAAAGACGCTTCCAGGTGGTTTCTGGCCGTTTCATAACGGCGATGATGGGTAGCCCCTGAGTATTCGATCTCAGGGTCTTCTTCTTCGCTCGTCATATTGACGTCACGAGAATGAGAAGATCATGGAGGCGACATCATAGTGTCCCCTCGCAATGCAGTCTCATGATCGGGCTCGAAATGGTCGGGAATGTCCAAACCATCGTAGAGTCTATCATACTCCTCATCATCCATGAGGGTATCACGCTGAGAGCGAAGGCACTGCTCTTGTGCTACAGTCACCGGGGAAAGACTCCCGGGTTCAATGTGACCCTTCGAGTCAGTGACACGGGCTACACCTTCGTCGGCATAGTACATGTCATCATCCTCGGCGCCATCAAAGGCGCAGAGGTCCTGAGTATCCTGAGAATTGGGCATCTTTAGGGATTCTTCACGAAAGAACTAGCAGATCCCCACGGACGGCGCCAACTGTCAACGATTGGGAAACAGGTCCCCGCAGACCTTACTTGTTGAATGAGGGATCAACACATGCCCATTTTTTGGTGAAGGGTTAGCGTCTGGAGAATGCTCGAAAGACACATGATACTCGAAAAGAAGATAGGGGTTTATACTGGTTCAGGCCTCCCATAGTGGATATAATAACCCTACTCCAGTGGTTTTCACTATTGTAGTTGAATCATTACAGGAAGGTTTGTGTATGTATGACTTGCTTTCTGCTATCGTTAGTGCGTTCTTGCACGCGTGCCCCCTATCATTTTTTCGGGGGTTACTTATAGCTTACAAGATATTTGTCATAACCGCAACTAAATAATGCACACTTTACTGCATTAACCGTTGTTGCAACTGAAGCCTTGATTCTCACCATGGTCCTATCGTGGGCGTAACGGTCCCACATCGTGGCGTAATTATCATTGTTTAGACTTTACAGGTCGAACACGATCTTCCGATCATGTCCGAGGAGTTCCCCAGCTCTGCCAAATGTTTCCGAGCTTGCATGTTCGCGGGCGAGCCCGGGCTGAGCATGGGTGCTCGTGGCCAAGCACTGGGCCTAGTCCGATCGGGCGGACCAGCCCGCTAGACTATTCGAGGGTCCTCCTTGGGGACATCGTCCAAGGGCATGCACGATAGGCTGAAACTGGCTGCCAGGGTATAACAGTCCTTATGGAGATTATCCAATCCCTGACAATTATATTGCATGCTCATCATTGAATTAGTAAAGTTTGGTCTATATCTATTCAGCAGATGATTATATAAAATTTTTCCATAATTTTCTCATCATTTTTCATAATTTTCTACTAATTATCAAGCAATTCTTAGAATTACTGAATAATAGAAAAAATAAATTTAGCACATATAACACATGGAATAATGCTAGGAAAAATAAATCCAAAGATATAGAGCTCCCAATGTGTGCTATGCCTAGGGTTCAATAATTTACGAAAGTCCACGTACCTAGAAAAATCAATTTTTAGGATTTACTATTTTTTTTGAATTTATTAACTTTTTTTTTGCAATTACAGGGAACTTTAGGGTCCTTTAAGAAATTATCCATGGCCAGCACATTTAACCATACTTTTAGGGGTTAAAATGTAAAATTGCATTTTCTCATTCTTCCTACTTTCTTGGAATTATAAATAGGTCGAGAAGCTTATGGGCCGCTCGGTCCACGGCGGCCCATAAGGCAAGCAGCTAGGGTTGAAAAGCCTTGCCACGAAAGCCTTCCTTTGCTACAACGATGATGACGTGGCGCCTGGCGGCAGCTTGTCGCAGAAGTACCTTAGGACACCGTGTCAGGCGCGGTCGAGTGCTGCTGGTGTGGCGGCGGCCGACGGGGAGACCAACGCAAAGCGAAGCACAACTACAGGTGTCGGGACCTAAATGTGCAAACCCAGACCCTCTGTGTGTTCAGCACTAGTCCAAGATCACGGTAGTGCACACAGTCTCAACATAGATGAATATCACAATCATACACAGCGGAATAATAAAACTAACTCAATTACAGAATATAAACTATTGAACGACCTTAAGGTCAACCTTACACTTGTGAGGCCTTGACGGCTTCAACTCCAAATAAGCAGCAGCAGAACAAAGAACGTCGGTGAATCCCATCAATACGCCACAGGCAACTGACAGGGTTCGACTCCTAGACAATCGTCTTCTCACGGAACTTGTTCTTCTCCGACGATGTAGACTTCGGCTCACTGGTGATTGTTTGTTTGCAAGGGGTGAGTACATAAAGCACTCAGCAAGTCATGCACAGAATGCAAGTCTAATACCTATATGCATGGCTTATTCCAAATGACAGGCTGAAGGGGTTATTTTGCAAAAAACGGCATTCACAAATATTCATAATAGATTGTAAAGCGGTAAAACAAATAACAATAGTAATAAATTTTATAGTTGTTTCACAAGTAAACCATTCCACATCCTTAACCAGTTATCACTTTTCCACAGGCAAACTTCCTCCAAGCCCAAGTTCAACTTTCAAGAAAAGCTAACCCTTGAATGTAATCCCCGAGCAATGTCCAGTACCGCGGACACGGCTATTCGAATAGATTTTAAACTCTGCAGAGGTTATACACTTTACCCACAAGATACAATCAACTCATCACGTCAGCTGTGAATTGCCATACAAGAGTATGCGAATAAGTGATCATAACAAAGCCTTTCGGAAACTTCTAACTATACAAGTGAACCTCTCCGGTTTTTGCCATACACCATCCCTTCCCTTAACAAAGGCGAAGTATGGGACCGACAAACCGTTGGACGGGTACCATGCCGCAGCCCTGGTACGCTCCCCCTTCAAGCTACACAAAAGATGTAGTTGACACCCCGAGGTACCACATGCAAGTTATTAGTAACTTACTCAACTAGGTCCGTCCCATTACAGACATGTGGTTGTATGTTTGACTCAGTTCAAAGGCTTGCAAGGTTAAGTCCTTAGAGTGACCAGGGCAAGACTTACATCAATACTCTCAAGGAAAACCACCTCACCATCACTCATACATATATCATGTTTCAAACATTCCCAACCGCCAAACTGGCCCACCATAATTCCTGCCACTTGCCCCAGTCTAAATCATTTTATCACCCCAGTTGATTATTGCGCAACACAATGCCAACAACAACTCAACATCCTTGAAGAAGCACGAAGGCCTCCGCATATCAACATCATCGTGTCGGCAACACATCACACCATTTCAAAATACATTGCATATTCCATTAATCAATATTGGCGTTTGTATTTCCAAAACGATGTCAAAGGTACGTTGCATGGCTAAGCAAACTACGAACGGTCTAAATAACCCATGTTGGCAAAGTATTTAGCTACCAACTATTAATCAACAACCCTAGGGTGACAAATGAATCATGGCATACAATCATTATAGGCAAGGTGGCGATAACAAGTAGGTTGATTATCTAATCCCAAATTAATTGAAATCAATTTAACTCAAACTAGCATGCAATAATTTGAAACAACATAATTTTCGAAAATGGGATCAACATGGTCAAAGCACAACTTGCCTGGCCCTTGCTATTTTACTTCTTTTTACTCTTTATCTTTGATTCTGGATCCTCGATCTTCAATCTTCACGTCCTTGATCCTTCGCTCCTTCGAACGACTTCTGAATGACACGTCTAACGATTAAAGAACAAGCAAATACAACAAAACTAAAGAGACAAATTAAATAAACTCCAAATTAAGAACAAATAGCATTGGGCACAACAGTTTAGATGAAATTGGGAACTCGAACGGATTAGATTGAAGAGTAGACGAAAGAGAACGAGCTTTCGGAAAACACCGAAAAGGGAAAGACTAATAACTGGGAAAGAAAGAATAATATTCCAAAGAATATTTCTTCTGAAGTTATTATCTTGATTGGACAAATAAGGACATATGGGCTATCGATCTATAGACTGGGTCCATAAGGATACGTTAGTTCACAATGAACTAAGCTGATTCTCGAGGTTGACTTTTGTTGACCGAACGGATACACAGTCACACCAAAAGAGAGAGACTGGTAGATTAGATATTCAAGGATAAGACAAGGACGCGTGGGATCGGCATTCACTGCGAATCGATATGGGGCTAGATCACAATAAGGCGATAGAAAAGGTAAGGTCATCGCATTAGAGCTTTCACTTATGTGCGCGCATGGATGACAACGAAGCGAGAGCAAAGCGTTAACGGCGGAACGTTAACGGCGGAGCGTTAACAGCAAAACGTTAACGGCGGAACGTTAACGGCGGAGTGTTAACGATGGAGCGTTAACGGTGAAACGTTAACGGTAAAACGTTAACGGAGGAACGTTAACGGCGAAACGTTAACGGCGGAGCGTTAATGGTGGAGCGTTAACGGTGAAACGTTAACGGTAAAACGTTAACGGAGGAATGTTAACGGGGAAACTTTAACGACGAAATGTTAACGGCGGAGCGTTAACAATGGAGCGTTAACGGTGAAACGTTAACGGCAAAACGTTAACGGAGGAACGTTAACGGCGAAGCGTTAACGGTGGAACGCGAAGCGATGGCAAGATGCGCATGAAATAAGATATCGGCTGTCGGTTCAACGACATGACCGCGATAAGCGCTACCAAGGATGGATCACCGAAACGTGAACCGATAACAATTGCTAGGTTGAAAGACGACAGTTTTAGGCCAGAATCGGGCTCCGACGGCAAACGGAGAGCAAAAGAACTTCAAGGATGGACCAAAACAGTACATGATGATCCACCGGACGCGACAACATGACCGGAGCGAGCTAAAATAGCTGGCGTCAAAAGACGGCGTACAACGGCGGCAAAAGATGGCCTAATTATATAAAAAAAAATTCCGGAGGATGGGATGGCAAAGGGAGATTGTCCATCACAAACTGCCGATTAACGGACTTCGGATCCAAACTTCAAACGGCCATAACTTCTAGAATAATGATCGGAACTTAACGAAATTTGACCGAGAGCTAGATGTGACCAAGTGTCACACCGTGACGTAGGTGGCTCGGAGATTTACCTGCTGGAACAGCGGGGAACGCGCGAGGATGATTGTCGCTGTCTGAAACGCAGTCTGATCGGAGAAAATAATTTTCTGCGCAAAATCCAGAGGGCAAAACCGTGGGGCAGTATGTGCATCATGTAGAGGACATCACCAGGAGTCTACCCAAAACATTTCACGGTCAAACTCCAAAAATGGAGGGAGATATGGCCTTGGCAAGATTCGAGATTGAAATGGCCATAACTTTTGATTCCGTAGGCCAAATGGGATGAAATTTGGAGGGGAAATAGATGGGACATCTGTCGGGACCCCGAATTTGCAAATCCGGACCCTCTGTGTATTCAGCACTAGTCCAGGAACGCGCTAGTGCACACAGTCTTTAACATTGGTAAATATCACAATCATACCAATCGATATTATCAAAGTACTTTATTTAAATAACCAAAGGGTTACTTGACCTTATGGCCAAGGTACAAATATATGCCTTGCAAGGCGAAACTTATTCAGAGAAAAATAATAGCAGCGGAAAATCAAATAAACTTCGTGGCGCCATCCAGTATACCACAGGCAACTGACTGGGCTCGCATCCCTAAGTAGACGGATCCTCTTGGAGTTCCTCCTCCAAAGCTGGTGCAGTCTCTTCTTCAACTGATATTGTGTTGAGGCACGGGTGAGTCCTTGGTACTCAGCAAGTCATGCACAGAATGCAAGCTAATCTACTATATGCAGGTCTTGGTACAAAGGACTAGCTCAAGGTATATTTGCGAAGAAATGACTTTTGACAAGTAATAAAAGTAGATTCAAAGCAAGAGAAATAAGTAAAGCATAAATAACTTTTCAAGAAGTTGAATAAACATTTTCCCCATCCTAACCACATTTCCATCATCTTCATTATTAAACCAAACCAACCTTTCAAATCCAAGTTATTTTCAGAAAGTCTAACCCTTGACTGTAATTCCCGAGCATTGTCGATCACAGTGGACTCGGATATTTTAATAGATTCCAAACTCTTCAGTGGTTATGCACTTTACCCACAAGATACAGTCAAACACCACAAAGGCGAGTTCCCGTAACAAAGCCTTTCGGAAGCCTCAAACAACACAGGTGGTCCTCTCCGGTTCGTGCTCTACACCATCCCTTCCCTTAGCCAAGGCGAAGTATGGGACCAACACACCGTTAGATGGGTATCTGGCCACAGCCACGATACGCTCCCCGCACAATCACACAAGCGGTGTAATCGACACCCTGAGGCTCCACAAGTGAGTCCTTAGCGACTTAGTCAACTAGGGCCGTCCCATTCCGACCATGTGGTTGCAAGTATGACCAGTTCAAAGGCTTGCAAGGTTAAGTCCTTAGAGTGACCAGGGCAAGACTACGAAAAACCAAATCAACACTCCCAATGCCACAACCGCCCACCTGATTACTCTTACCACATGCCCCGATCGAAATCTGTTTATCAAACCCGAGTTGATTACCATGCACCACGTGCAATCAACATCACATGATACTTTTCCAAAACAGGTTCAATATATCATTAAGTCAATATTAGCATTTGATTGTCCAAAATCATGTCATGAGCACGTAGCGAGGTCTAAGCGTTATACTACAACGGTCTAAACCCATGTTGGCAATTTAATAATGTCCAACTAGTAAACCACAACTAGGGTGACAAAGGGTCATGGCACATACTTAAATAATCAAGGTGTCGTCTGACAAATTGGTATTTATCTAACCCCATGTTTAAACCAAGTATTTTCCTAATTGAACTTAGCATGCGATAGTTTAAATCAAAATAGATTTCAAAATAGGATCAACATGGTCAAAGCACAACTTGCCTTCAAAAAGTACTTGCTCTTGGTCTTGAGTTGGATCTGAGTCAACACTTCTCCTTGAATCCTTAGGCACTTCAACGCGTCTACTCGTAAAGCGTGCAAATAGCAAATACCCAAATAAACAATAGGCAAAAACATCCCAAAACTCCAAATAAAATCCATAGACAGAGAGAACATAATTTTACGGATTTTTAGAAGCTGGAATCGTCAAATTTGGAGTTAAGGCGCCAAAAGTTATGATTATTTAAAGTTTAAATAATCACTTAAATAATATTACAGAGAAAAACTTTAGTCTAAAAATTAAATAAAATTCATATTTAGGTAGATCTCAATTTTATACAAATTTAGAAATTTGAATCACTCAAATCGGAGTTGAAACGCAAAAGTTATAAGCGTTTGAAGTTTGAATCTAAATTTGAAATCATTATTCGAATTAATAAATCATTTTCTTTTTCGGAAATTAATTATTGCGTCGGCATGGACACGTGGCAACCTCGATTGGTCGGTGGCGTCGGCGGTCCATGGGCGTGGTCCACGCTCGGCTCAGTCCACCGTGGACTCGGTCCACGACTCCACGTGAGGCCGACATGTGGGCCCACTCGGGTAGCGTCATCGGCGACGTCGGCGGGCTCACCACGGTGGCGACATGTGGGACCCACTGTGACGTCATGGGTAGCGTCGGCGCTCGGCTGAGACGGCCGGCCCGACATCTTGAGCCCTCGACACGCGGGCCGCGTGTCGGCGTCACCTGCCAGCGTGCGTGGGCCAGCCGACGCGCGTCGGTCCAACTTCCCGACACGTGGCGCAATCACGGCCGTTGGTTTGAAAATCAGCGGCGCGGATTAGATCCAGGGTTAACACGTTGAAACTACTCGTTGATCGTGGGCGTTCGATTTAGATCGGGCGGTCGAGATCTAATCCTATAATAACACTACTCCCAAGACGCGTGGCAATTGTGAACCGTTGGATCTTGATCCAGCGGTCGAGATCCAATCGGGTTGGGGACACGTGAACTCACCTCAACCGTCCGATCTAGATCCGGCGGTTCACCGAGCTTCGCGAAGTCCGGCGATGGTGCGGCGAGGCTTGGGCAGGAGGCGAAGCGATAGCGAGCGGCGGCGTTTGGGGTTGCTCGGCGAGATGAATCCTTCCTTGGTGCGTCTCGTCACGGTGGTTCCGGATCTGGCTCCTTCTCGGCGGAAGACGACGGACGGCGGCGAATCGAGCAAAAACCGCGGCGGTCACTTCCTCCAACTCTGGCGAGCTCGCACGAATCAAGCGCGGCGGCTCGGGCGAGATGGCTCGAAACGGGTGCACAAGGATGAGGACAACCTCGGGGGCGTCTCACGCTTTAAATAGCCTCGGCGTTCGCGGGACACGGAAACCTAGTTTCCCGGCGGCGTGACGCGGCGGCGGAGTCCGGCTTCGGTCTCGGCGGAGACGACGGCGCCTGGCCGTCCCACGCGATCAACGGCCCACGATCGCGACGAGCGCGATCGGATCCGGGCGGATACGGCTCGAGCCGTGCAGGCGGATCTCGGCCGTTGGATCTTGATCCAGCGGTTGGGATTGATTAGGGTTTTGAGTGGTTTGATCGAGTCACGTGGCTCGGGTCGGACTCGAGTCCGACTCGGGTTCCGACTTCGATCGGATGAAACGATACTTGACCGAGTTGAATTTCCAGCGATTTAATATTTAAAATAATTCCCGATAATTCATTTAATTCATTAAAAATAGCAAATGACTCGAGAAAAATTCGAGAAAAATTCTGGAAAATACTTTGGATCATTTTGGACTCAAATAAAATATTTCCAACAAAATTTTATTTGCAAAATTAATTTCTTCAATTATTTCAAAATGGAATAAATTCAAATAAATTCCAAATAAATCCAAATAAATTCAAGAAAATTCCAAAAATTCACCAAAGTGCCAAACCATACATGAATTTAAGAAAAGCAAAATTTTGGGGTGTTACAAACCTCCCCCCCTTAATAGAATCTCGTCCCCGAGATTCAGGGCTCACTACAGACTAGGTTTGGAAATTCTTTCTTCAAATCCTCTTGGCGCTCCCAAGTCGCCGCTTTCTTCATGGTTGCTCCAATCGAACTCTACAAAAGCGGGTTGACTTGTTTCTAGTTTCTCGATCCATTGTGTCGAGAATCCTCACGGGATACTCCTTATAAGTCAAATCCTCTTGCAACTCAATTGATTCTAACGGTGTCTGCATTCCTCGGGAACTCGGAGACACTTCTTCAATCAGGATACATGGAATCGTCATGCACTCCTCGCCAACGATCGTGGCAACTCCGGTGATAGGCAACTTCGCCTCTGCGACTCAAAATCTTAAATGGTCCAACATAGCAGGTGCGAGTTTCCCTTTGGCATGGAACCTCTTAACTCCCGAGAGGCGTAACTCGAGGTATACAAAGTCTTACGGTTCAAAACTCAAGTCTCGGCGACGATTGTCGGCATAACTCTTCTGTCGAGATTGGGCTATCTTCAACCTTTCCTAATCATGGCGATCTGCTCTTGACCTCTTGAAGAATATCAGGCCCAAAGACACGGCGCTCGCGGTCTCATTCCAATTCAAAGGCGTCAGGCAGGTCGACCATCTGAGGCCTCAAAAGGTGACATCGTAAACTAGCACGATAACTATTGTTGTAATCGAACTCGGCATACGGCAAACTTTTATCCCAAGAGGTAGCATAAGCTAATGCACAAGCTCTCAACATATCCTCCAGAATCTGGTTGACTCTTCGGTCTGTCCATCCGTGCAGTGGATGATAAGTCACATCTTGAAGTTCAAGCGGGTTCCCATGGCTTCATGCAACTTATTCCAGAACCTTTAGGTAAATTGGGTACCTCTGTCCGATACAATCCTCTTTGGCACTCCGTGCAAACAGATAATCTGATCATGTACAATTACGCTAATTTATCTCCCGAGTAAGTGGTCTTCACGGGGATAAAATGGGCTACTTTAGTCAAGCGATCCACTATAACCCATATGGAGTCATAACCTCCTTGAGTCTTGACAAACCGGTAATGAAATCCATTCCGATTTCCTCCCACTTCCACTCGAGGTATTTTTAGCGGTGTAGCAATCCTGCTGGTCTCTGATGCATTGCCTTGACTCTCTGGCATACATCGCACAGGGCAACATGCTCGGCAACTTCACGTTTCATACTCGGCCACCAGAATCTCTCCTTCAGATCCTGATACATCTTGGCGCTTCCAGGATGAATCGAGTACTTGGAGTCATGGGCTTCTTCCAAAATCAGTTGCTTTAACTCCTTTTTGTTAGGCACACAAATGCGATCCTTCATCCACAACGTGCCTTGCTCATCCAACTTGAAGTCTTCTGCCTTGCCTTCCTCCTTGATGGACTTAATCCTGCGGATCTTGTCATCATCCTTCTGTCCTTCTCGGATCTGATCCTCTAGGGTAGGCTTTACTTCTAATGCGTCCAAGAATCCGCTAGGTACTACCTCAATCTTCATTTTCTGAAAATCCCCACACAACTCATCCTGACTTATGGCTAGCAACGTACTCACGGTATGGCTTTTCCGACTCAGAGCGTCGGCTACAACGTTGGCCTTCCCGGGATGGTAATGGATTCCAACATTATAGTCCTTGATCAACTCTAACCATCTCCTCTGCCTCATATTCAGATCCGACTGGGTGAATATGTACTTAAGGCTCTTATGATCCGTATATACTTCACATCTGTTTCCGATCAGATAGTGACGCCATATCTTCAAGGCATGCACTACGGCAGCTAACTCTAGGTCATGTGTCGGATAATTTTCCTCATGCGGCCTCAACTGCCTCGATGCATATGCGACGACCTTTCCCTTCTGCATCAGCACACATCCAAGTCCTTGGCGCGATGCGTCACAATAAATATCGAAGCTTTGAGCAACATCCGGTAGAACTAACACCGGTCTTGATGTCAATCGCTTCTTGACTCCTGAAATCCTTTCTCACATTCGGCGTCCATGCAAACTTCTTTTCCTTCTTGACAATTGCGTAAGAGGTTTTGCAATTGTCGAGAAGCCTTCAATGAAACGGGCGGTAGTATCCTGCCATTCCAAGGAAACTCCGAACTGGGTCACGAGTCTTGGTGCTCCCAATGTAACACGGCTTCTACTTTGCTTGGATCTACGGCGACTCCTTCTGCAGTCATTACATGTCCAAGAAACTCCACCTTGTCCTTCCAAAAATCACACTTCTTGAACTTGGCGAAAAGTTGCTGTTCCTCGGCTTTTCCAAAACTTCGCCTTAAGTGTTCGGCATGTTCATCCTCCTGTCTTGGAGTAGATTAGGATATCATCTATGAACACGACAACAAACTTGTCCAAATATTCCATGAACACCTTATTCATCATATTCATGAAATAAGTCGGGCGATTAAATCGGCCCAAAGGACATAATTGTAGAACTCGTAATGTCCATATCTTGACGAGAATGCATCTTCGGAATATCCTCGATCGGATCTTCAATCGATGGTATCCCGATCTCGAGATCAATCTTGGAGAAAACTCCGGCTCCTCTTAACTGATCAAACAAATCATCAATCCTGGGTAGCGGATACTTATTCTTCACGGTGACCTCATTGAGTGCACGGTAGTCAATGCACATCCCGAAACTCCCGTCCTTCCTCTTGACAAACAAAACCGGTGCTCCCACGGCGACTAACTTGGTCTGATAAATCCTTTCTCCATTAACTCTTCTAGCTGTTTCTTCATCTCTACCAACTCTTGGTAGACATCCGATAGGGTCTCTTTGCTATCGGTCTGTGCAGTACAAGCTCTATCACAAACTCTATGTCCCTGTGCGGCATACCGGTAGGTCTTCGGAAAAACATCGGGTACTCATTCACTCTTGAGACATCATCTATGCTGATTGCCTTGGTACTGTTAACCATCAACTGTCCATCTCTAATCGCAGCGGGCTTGGAATTCCACTTTCTTCCCACCCGGCTCTCAAGCGAGATAGTCCTTCGTCCACAATCCAATACTGACCTTGTGCTTGGATAACCAATCCATTCCCAATATAACATCTAAGGTGCAGGTCTCCAAAATTATAAGGTTTGCTAGGAACTCTATTCCATCTATTAGTATTCTCACCGGAACATCCTACTTCCGTTCGGAGTTCGGAACCAGGGGTTCGAACTAAAAGCATGCACTTAAGTCTTGCAATTCTCAAATCATTTCTAGTAGCAAAGCCTTGCGAAACAAGCGAATCTGAAGCTCGAGTCAAACAAAGCATTGCAGTCTTGAGTTAACAAGTAACTTACCCAAGACGACGTCCGTAGCATTCTGCGGTGCATCTGCGGTGACATGGTTGACTCGGCCTCTCACCACGATGCAGGGTGTGGCTCACAGTCTTTGGCGTCCTAGCTGGTGGTTCCTAGGTTGAAGCGAACTGGGTCGCTCTCGCTGTCTTCTTTGGACAGCTGTTGGCAAAGTGTCCTGGCTCGTTGCGGTTGTGGCGTCTCATTGTTCCTTCTTGTGCCTGGGGTAGCGTTTCTAAGCGGGTGGGGTGCGATAGTTTTGATTGACAGGTCTTGGTCTTGGGGATGGTGTCCTTGTCGCACTCTGTGGTTGGAATCTGAAGAATTGATTTGGTGCAACTCTCAAGCCGCTATTGCGTTCCTGGCGTGATCCTTCTTTGTTGCATCCTGCGCTTCTGTTCTCATCCAGTTCCTTGCGCTTGTCCTCAAGAATAAGTGCCTTATTCACCAACTCTTGGAAATCTGGAAAGGTGTGGGTGATCAACCCTACTTGCAATCTGAGTTAAGTCCCTTCATGAAACGAGATCGCTGGATTTATCTGCCGCTACATCCTCGGTGCGTAGCGTGCTAGGCTGTGAATTTGTTCGGGTAGTCGGCCTTTGGCTGATTACCTTGCTTCGATGCTCTGAACTCCTCCTTCTTAAGGTCCATGATTCCTTCAGGCACGTGATCTTGTCGAATGCATTGGTGAACTCTTCCCAAGTGATATCTTGAGGGTTCTCTGCGTGGCACGAAGTTCTCCCACCATTCTGGCTGTTCCTTCCAACTGATGAGAAGCGTAGAGTACCTTCTCATTCCCTATGCATTGAGCTATGTGTAGCTTCCTCTCGATTGATCTTAACCAATCATCGGCCTCCAATGGATTGGCATTCCCAGAGAAAGTGGGTGGGTGAGTCCTCATGAACTCGACGACCTTGTATTACGGCGTGGTCACTGATTAACTTGATTAGCGGTGGCCTGGCGATGACGTGCTGCATTTGTTGCATCATAGCATGCATCAATCGAGTCTGGGCAGCAAGAAAAGCTCCGAAATTCTGCATATCGATGGCGGTCTTTGGTGCTCCATCATTGGGGTTTCTGGCTGGCGAGAACCACTCCCATTGCTTCCAAAGTTTCCACGGGTGTTCACCATCTGTCGATTTGCTCTAGGTTTAGAGATGAGAGGGAAACAAGAATAGACAAGTGATATGGAACTTTTGCGGGGCGAAAGGTGTAACCTTAAGGTCCAACTTTATTATTAATAACTTGGTATGGCTGCTTACAATGCCTAAGGGCCTTGCAACACATACTGCACACTCAGCAAGCAATGAAAATCCAAATCGAACTAACATTGGAGTCTAACGCCTAAAGGGTGACTCTTTATTCTATGACGCGACTCGGCGAAGGAGTCTCACTATAGAACCTATGCTCACTCATCGAGAAAACCTCCACGGCCTGGGTACGGGTGCTGTGGCATAGGCGCGAAACGATCGCCATGTCCAAAGAATCGTGTCCTCTATGGTAGTCGAAGAAGCGATGTCCTCATCGAGATCCGACTCCTCTGGATCTGGCTCGTGTAGCTCAATCTTGGCTCTGGGTATGGTCCGTACAAGGTCATCTCCAACTCGTCAATCCTTCGTAGAAGGTGTGCCACATACTCTTGAGCTTCCCGCCATCTGTTTCTTCTCTGTCGTGATCTCCTTGGCGGGCCTTCGTAGCTCCTTGCTTGTATTATCTAGTACATCCTCCTGGCGACGATAAATCGTGCCAAGCTGTGTAACCGTGGCATCCTCATCCCGAATCTCCTTCGGTCAAGAAGGTTATCGCTGGCGGATGATAACGGAACACCGCATTCTCCAACTCTCTGGCGTAGATACGGGTAATGTGCCGCATTGCTCGTCGTGATACTTCTTGGATACCCATCTGCATTGTAGATCTCTGGCGGTCGATGTATCGAGCGATTGCCTGGGCCCTTTTCCTAGCAGTACCTCAATCCTCACGTCACAAGCCTTGATCAATCCCGCTTGTCTGATCACTTCCACTTGGTATTGGGGCTTCTCAAAATCTCCGAGAGTCCGAAGCATATGCCAAAGTTCCGCGGCGTGACCAACTCCTAGATCAACGTAGTTGAACTCTTCCTCCATCTGTCACAAGAGTGCTTTACGTAAGAACTCGGAATTTTTAAATTGTGACAAGGTAAGGGAAAATTTCAGCAAGAGACAAGAAAAGAGAGAAGGGGATAAGTCGAGATGTCATTTCTTGTCTTCACAAATTTTTAGCTTTAGAAAATAGGTTTTATCCTCACTACGACCATTCTAGCTTTAGGGTTGAGCCTACAGTCAAGTATGGCTCTGATACCACCTCTGTCGGGACCCCGAATTTGCAAATCCGAACCCTCTGTGTATTCAGCACTAGTCCAGGAACGCGCTAGTGCACACAGTCTTTAACATTGGTAAATATCACAATCATACCAATCGATATTATCAAAGTACTTTATTTAAATAACCAAAGGGTTACTTGACCTTATGGCCAAGGTACAAATATATGCCTTGCAAGGCGAAACTTATTCAGAGAAAAATAATAGCAGCGGAAAATCAAATAAACTTCGTGGCGCCATCCAGTATACCACAGGCAACTGACTGGGCTCGCATCCCTAAGTAGACGGATCCTCTTGGAGTTCCTCCTCCAAAGCTGGTGCAGTCTCTTCTTCAACTGATATTGTGTTGAGGCAAGGGTGAGTACTTGGTACTCAGCAAGTCATGCACAGAATGCAAGCTAATATACTATATGCATGGCTTGGTACAAAGGAATAGCTCAAGGTATATTTGCGATGCTTGACTTTTGACAAGTAATAAAAGTAGATTCGAAAGCAGTAGAAATAAGTAAAGCATAAATAACTTTTCAAGAAGTTGAATAAACATTTTCCCCATCCTAACCACATTTCCATCATCTTCATTATTAAACCAAACCAACCTTTCAAATCCAAGTTATTTTCAGAAAGTCTAACCCTTGACTGTAATTCCCGAGCATTGTCCAGTACCGTGGACTCGGCTATTTAAATAGATTCCAAACTCTGCAGAGGTTATGCACTTTACCCACAAGATACAGTCAAACACCACAAAGGCGAGTTCCCGTAACAAAGCCTTTCGGAAGCCTCAAACAACACAGGTGGTCCTCTCCGGTTCGTGCTCTACACCATCCCTTCCCTTAGCCAAGGCGAAGTATGGGACCAACACACCGTTAGATGGGTATCGGCCACGACCACGATACGCTCCCCGCACAATCACACAAACGGTGTAATCGACACCTGAGGCTCCACAAGTGAGTCCTTAGCGACTTAGTCAACTAGGGCCGTCCCATTCGACCATGTGGTTGCAAGTATGACCAGTTCAAAGGCTTGCAAGGTTAAGTCCTTAGAGTGACCAGGGCAAGACTACCCGAAAAACCAAATCAACACTCCCAATGCCACAACTGGCCCACCTGATTACTCTTACCACATGCCCCAGTCGAAATCTGTTTATCAAACCCCAGTTGATTACCATGCACCACGTGCCATCAACATCACATGATACTTTTCCAAAACAGGTTCAATATATCATTAAGTCAATATTAGCATTTGATTGTCCAAAATCATGTCATGAGCACGAAAGGTGTCTAAGCAAAGATACTACAACGGTCTAAACCCATGTTGGCAATTTAATAATGTCCAACTAGTAAACCACAACTAGGGTGACAAAGGGTCATGGCACATACTTAAATAATCAAGGTGTCGTACAGCAAATTGGTATTTATCTAACCCCATGTTTAAACCAAGTATTTTCCTAATTGAACTTAGCATGCAGTAGTTTAAATCAAAATAGATTTCGAAATAGGATCAACATGGTCAAAGCACAACTTGCCTTCAAAAAGTACTTGCTCTTGGTCTTGAGTTGGATCCTGAGTCAACACTTCTCCTTCGAATCCTTCCGGCACTTCAACGTCTACTCGTAAAGCGTGCAAATAGCAAATACCCAAATAAACAATAGGCAAAAACATCCCAAAACTCCAAATAAAATCCATAGACAGAGAGAACATAATTTTCTGGATTTTTAGAAACTGGAATCGTCAAATTTGGAGTTAAGACGCAAAAGTTATGATTATTTAAAGTTTAAATAATCACTTAAATAATATTACAGAGAAAAACTTTAGTCTAAAAATTAAATAAAATTCATATTTAGGTAGATCTCAATTTTATACAAATTTAGAAATTTGAATCACTCAAATCGGAGTTGAAACGCAAAAGTTATAAGCGTTTGAAGTTTGAATCTAAATTTGAAATCATTATTCGAATTAATAAATCATTTTCTTTTTTCGGAAATTAATTATTGCGTCAGCATGGACACGTGGCAACCTCTGATTGGTCGGTGGCGTCGGTGGTCCATGGGCGTGGTCCACGCTCGGCTCAGTCCACCGTGGACTCGGTCCACGACTCGCGTGAGGCCCGACATGTGGGCCCACTCGGGTAGCGTCATCGGCCCGGCGTCGGCGGGCTCGGCCACGCAGTGGCGACATGTAGGGACCTTGTGGCGTCATGGGTGGCGTCGGCGCTCGCTGAGACGGCCGTGACATCTTGAGCCCCTCGACACGCGGGCCGCGTGTCGGCGTCCTGCCTGCCAGCGTGCGTGGGCCGGCCCGACGCGTCGGTCCAACTTCCCGACACGCGTGGCGCAATCACGGCCGTTGGTTTGAAAATCAACGGCGCGGATTAGATCCAGGGTTAACACGCGTTGAAACTACTCGTTGATCGTGGGCGTTCGATTTAGATCGGACGGTCGGATCTAATCCTATAATAACACTACTCCGACGCGTGGCAATTGTGAACCGTTGGATCTTGATCCAACGGTCCCGATCCAATCGGGTTGGGGACACGTGAACTTCACCTCAACCGTCCGATCTAGATCCGACGGTTCACCGAGCTTCGCGAAGTCCGGCGATGGTGCGGCGAGGCTTGGGCACCGGAGGCGAAGCGATGACGAGCCCGACGGCGTTTGGGGGTTGCTCGGCGAGATGAATCCTTCCTTCGGGTGCGTCTCGTCACGGTGGTTCCGGATCTGGGCTCCTTCTCGGCGGAAGACAGCGGACGGGCGGAATCGAGCAAAACCGCGGCGGTCACTTCCTCCAACTTCTGGCGAGCTCAGCACGGCAATGGCGCGGCTCGAGGCGAGATGGCTCGGGAACGGGTGCACAAGGATGAGGACAACCTCGGGGGCGTCTCACGCTTTAAATAGCCTCGGCGTTCGCGGACACGGAAACCTAGTTTCCAGCGGCGGCCGACGCGCGGCGGAGTCCGGCTTCGGTCTCGGCGGAGACGACGGCGCCTGGCCGATCCGCGCACGATCAACGGCCACGATCGCGACGGGCGCGATCGGATCCGGGCGGATACGGCTCGAACCGTGACGGCGGATCTCACCGTTGGATCTTGATCCAACGCGGTTGGGATTGATTAGGGTTTTGAGCCGGTTTGATCGAGTCACGTGGCTCGGTCGGACTCGAGTCCGACTTCGGGTTCCGACTTCGATCGGATGAACAAGATTTGACCCGAGTTGAATTTCTAGCGATTTAATATTTAAAATAATTCCCGATAATTCATTTAATTCATTAAAAATAGCAAATGACTCGAAAAATTCGGAAAAATTACGAAAATACTTTGGATCATTTTGGACTCAAATAAAATATTTCCAACAAAATTTTATTTGCAAAATTAATTTCTTCAATTATTTCAAAATGGAATAAATTCAAATAAATTCCAAATAAATCCAAATAAATTCCAGAAAATTCCAAAAATTCACCAAAGTGCCAAACCATACATGAATTTAAGAAAAGCAAAATTTTGGGGTGTTACAACATCATGGCTCACGATGGCGATGACGGATCTCGAAAAGGGTCGACGAGATGATGGCAGTCGCGCTCCATAGTTCGGCCATCGTCGGGCGACGTCCGGATCTTCTCGGGGCGGCTTGGAGGTTTGGGGAGATTAATCTGTGGTTGTGGTCGTGGGAGAGAGTCATGGGACATCTACAAAGGTTAGGGGAGGCAGCTAGGTCAAGAAAAATCAAGTTTGGAGGTGAAGCAGGCCGCGGCCCAGTGGCGAAAGCGGCAGTTGCCAAGCGATGGCGGTGGTAGAGGCGCTAGGTCGATTTAGGCGTGAGGTGGAAGCGGGCCGACGAGGGGCGTGGCCCGAATGGCAGGGTGGACCGACGGAAGGGGGAGAGAAGAATTTGGCCCAAAGCAAAATTCGATTTTCCATCCAATTTTCGAATAAAAACAATTTCACAATTTAAAATAAATCATTTGAAGCAATAAAAATACCAGAAAAATTTTAGAAAATATTTTGAGATATTTTGTACTCAAATTAAATATTTACAGCAAAACTTTATATAAACTTTTCCAAATAATTAATTAATTTCAATAAAAGGGCTCAATACAAATCGATTTCAATTAAATCCAATAAATAGCAAACAAGCTCCGAAAAATCTCAAAAATTACAGAAGAATTTCTTGAAGCACAAGGAACCCAAATAAAATTAAATTTATTTTATTTGAATTATAAAATATTCAAATTAAGTTATTTTAGATTTAGCAAATTCCAAATCTAGCTTTATTAACGCGAGAAAATCGACGGAATTTTTTGGAAAGCTAAACTAAACTAAAAATTTTTGAAACCCAAATTTTGGGATGTTACAACAGGCCAGGCACAAGCGCCAGGCACAAGCGCCAGCGTGCAGCAATTGGGATGCAGGCGTCCGAAGTGCGGCCAGGTGCGAGTTGCTGGCGTTGTGCTACGGGCAACGCTGTTTGGCAATGTGGGGAGACCGCCAACGCGGAGGCGCGGGCAGCCGGGTATGATCGGCGTGACTGGCGTGTAGGCAGGCATGGCCAGATGGTATTCTCTTTTTTTCTTCTTTTTATTGTTTATGACCAGTAACTGAGAGAAACCCTAAATTACCTGTTTAATCAGAATGACTAAAGTAGGTAATTAGGGAAAATAATATATATGATTAAGGGACTATTCAGGTGTAATTAACCTATATAGTTCGAACTTATGTAGGGCTTGCAGTAGATTAATCGCTTGATGCCGATCGAAATTCGATGTAGTATAGATTAATGCGGATAGACGATCATGATCGGCCTCGGGGGAACTTCGTGCTGATAACGTATTGTAAAAGGATGACGCTCACCGTAGATCAATCACAATGCACTCGAACGAATAGCAAGCACAATGACAGGGAGCAAACACAATATAGAGAGCTAAAATTATTATCTATTTATTAGATTGATTCTTTTGTATAAGGGATACTATATTTATAGCAAAAACCATTAAAAATATATTCAAATTTACTCGCAACAAGATTGATCTAATTACGTATGAATCATAAGCAACGAGAGTTCTATCATATATCAACAGAAACAATAGGGCCAGAAAAAAGTTGTCACCTGTGACCTGCGTGACGTCATGGTGCCGCAGATATTTTCGTGTGAAGCCAGCCCATAGGAAAATATCGGGGCCGAGCCCATTGGAAAATATCGGGGCCGAGATATTTTCCGCCCCTGGCGTGCCCACACGCCGCCACGTGTAAAAGCTTCGCCACGTCAGCGTAAAGCCCGCAGGGTTGAGCCCACCGCCTCCCCACCTACACAACTCTTCCCCATCTCCGTACCAGCTGTCTGCTCTTCTTCCTCTTTAGAGATGTTCCGGTAGGCTATACATTCTCGGACTCTCCAGCTCTCTCTCTCTCTCTCTCTCTCTCCAGGATAGGCTAAATCTCAGATCTTTTCTTCCCTTCGCCTCTTCCTCCTTGGTGCGCTGCTTCCTTTCTAATCTGAATCTTGAGAAGTACCCTCGGCCCATCCTTGATTTCTCTGTTGTTCTGTCAATTTCTCTTGTTGTGCAAGGTTCTTGGTTCTGGCAGAGGAGGGCTCAAATCTTTACCCCTTTTGATTCTGTTGATTTTTTTTTTTTTTTTTTTTTTTGCTTCTTTCTCATCCAAACCCTCCTGCATAATCTCCCGCTGATAGGTCTCTTTGACCCCCCCTCCATTTTGGATGTTTCCTTTTTAAGAAAGAGTAGAGAGAGGACTAAATCCCCACGACTTCCCTCCATTTCACTGGTTACCCTGTCTCCTGAGAGCTAATCCAATGGGGGATGTGTCGTTGAACCAGCCGATTAACGCGGAGCCGCTTCCCGCCGGTATTGCCAAGGTAATCTATCAAGAACTGCTCTTATTTTGATTCGCTGGGAAAAGGGTCTTGCTTTGATCTGTTGTGATGATGAGTTCTAGTTTCAAAAAAAAAAAATGATGAGTGTCCATCCTTTTTTGTTCTTAGGCTCTTGCAGGTTACCAATGCGAACAGTTCACCTAATTTGCATGTTTTGTTCAATTTTCTCTTAGAATTAGCTCTTGCATGTAAGCAGACCGGTGCATTTCTTTGGTGCTATGTGCACCTAATTCGACTGCAAGCGTATTTGACATCTGCTTCAGGAATCTCTCTTGGACTGTGATCACTGGCATAGATGATTTTGAACAATTGATCTAGGTCTCTAGGACTTACTCTTCTACTATGTTACATAAAAGATAGAACTGAAGAACGAACATACACGATCTTGGACATTTGCTGCAGGACTTTCCCTTCTACCGTGTTACAACTGTACTTCAAATTAGTTTTGTATGATATAAGCAATTTGCAGACCCTGAAAACATGTTTTGTGTTGTGATTCTTCAGCAGGGCGATCAAATTATGGGCTTGATGTCGGCCGGTTGGACAAATGAGAGGCACAGCTTGTACATAAGCTCCATGGAGGCTTCCTTCATGGAGCAACTCTATGGCCATGAGCACCACGGTCCTGATGCGAATAGGAGCCATGTGAGTGGCAATGGGTTCAAGGTGCTCCAAGAGGGTGTGTCGAAGAACCTCAGGTTTGAGAAGAATGACGCTCGCGTGCGTAATGGAAGCATAATCGGCATGCGTGACAATCCATGGATAAGGCGTTTTAGACCACGCAATTCTGGTATAAACCGCCACTGTGATGGGGTGAGAGCTTCGGTGGATGATGGTGAATCAGGTACTGATACGGTCCAAGAGAGGGTTCGGACGCATGGAAGAGAAATGAAGAGTTGCGTTGGAGAAAATCTTGTTGGTAAAAGCACAGGTCGCTACACTAGTTATCTCGTTTGCAAGTTGTTTCCTTCGGTATATGTTTTTGTTCAGTTTGACGAGAGTTCAGAATTGTTATGCTATTTTCAGTCTTATAAGAGTTCAGAATTGCCATGTAGTTTAAGTTGATAAAAAATTATGCTCAGAATGATGTAATTTTACATGCAGATCTGCAGTTTGTTATCTTAACATGTCGAAGAAGTAAAAAATCATATGAAATTTCTTTGTCCTTGCTGAATGTTACACAACTGTGCAGATGTTTAAAAAAAACCTACAAGTTGATGTAGCTATAGAGTTCAGACTTCAATGTTCACCGATAACTTGTAACAAGTTTGTCAACTGATTGAACAACTTTGTCAGACATTCTTACTAACCATTATGCTTAATCACCGATAACTTGTAACAAGTTTTATTTGAGATTTATAGGGTTAAGCTACGACCAGAAACAAGTTGTTGGATCCTCACTAACAGTACTAACAAAATAGATAATAAAAGTGCTAATACATACTTAATTCATACTAAGTAAGTATCATTTGCATCTGGTGTTTGTACTTGTATTGGAAACTTTATTAATTTTTTTAATGGAACATCTAGACTTCATTAACTAGCATTGTTATTGTCATCCTACTCTACTGACCATGTAAAATCAGGGATATAACACTAATATTTCATTTTTTTTCTCTCCAGAAGCTTCTGATCAGAACTTTCCTGATGAGGAGGTTAAAGTCAATATTGCTGAAGCAAGTAAATCTTGCAAGAAAAGGAGGCCTACTTCCTTCCACTGCTGCACCAAATGATCAAGCAACTTGACACGATAGATTTTCTCCGTCTGTTGTAAGTACGAAAAATTAGTGGACCATATCCCAGATGAGAACTGTTACCTCTTGCACGGTCATCAGCATTCACCCCTGTGCTCTATCCCTGTAGGTTGCTCCATCCTGAAAAACGCATGCAGCGACAAAAGTCGGTGAATGAAAGCCAAGGTGTTCTGAAACCTGAAGGAAGCCATGGAAGACTGGTTTTGGCATCTTGCTGAACTGGTCGTGATAGGCATTGGTGCAGCTGCTAGTCTTTTGGACTTGGCATATTGAATTCTATCGGTCCGTCATTGTGGTGTGATGGAAATGCATTAGTTGGTAGTTTCTATGTAGTTTCTTCTCTGCAGAGCATCAGGCTCAAGTTTGCAGATAGAAATGAGTTGTGATTCCTTCTGCTGGTGTATTTCATCATCAATCTATCTGCAAGCGATTGCAACAGTCATGCTTGCCACGACATAAAAAGAATGATTGAAGGGTTAGTTATTTGTGACTACTCCTTAGAGATGTTTCCATTGTTTTTTTATGTACTATACTATGGATGCATGTTTAACTTGGCTTGGGAATGTTGCATGGTATCCTCTCTAGTCTGAGCTCTGAACCATCATTAGGGTCACCATGAACTAGCTTATCTCTAACAAAATTTGCCAAACAAATTGTTATGTTTACGTGAACGTAACTAAGTCTGTTTGCTTTCAGCTTGCCGTCTGAGTGCGGATTGTTTAGCTGAAAGTGAAATAAGGACGAGGCTTAACTCTTGAACTTGCCTATTGTAGACTAAGGCCATGTTTGGATGGGCTAAAACTAATTGTTAGTTGGCTAATGGCTAGAGCTAATTGTTAGCCAGCTAATAATTAAGTCCATTTAAAATTAACCCAGGGCTGTTTGGATACATGACTAATGGTTGGGCTAATTTCTTTAAAAAGTCATGTCTGCCCCCTCATAATGGGTGAGGAAATGAGGATAAGGCCAACACGAGGGTATTTCAGACTTTTCCCAGCGTGTTACATGCTATTAGCCCAAATTAGCTCCTCCCCACCAACTAATGGACTAATTGTTAGCTAAGGGGTTGGCTAAAAATTAGCCCACCTATTAGTCTTCCTGTTTGGATAGACTAGAGCTAATTTTTAGCCACCTAACAATTAGTCCAGGGATCCAAACATGGCCTAAAATTCTTGTACGAGTTTTGTCTGATGATAAGATCTAAAGCTAATAGGTTGGAATTTTCCGGGGTTATCCATCGAGCCAAGAATGGTCAGGGGAAAGAATTTATTAAATAACCCTTTTCTTAGAAATATTTTCGAAATAATGCAACTTATTTTCAAAAACAACTCCAAAAATAACCCTGAACGCAATGGGTAAGTGTAATCTTATTTTTTTTTAAAAAATGAGTGGCATGTTATTTTGCCAAGCAGCACCAAAAGGGTCATTTTTTTTGTAATACGTTAGATGGGGAGTTTTTAAAAAACATTATTAAAAATGGGTCAAACAACAAAAAAAAATCAACCTGGCTAATGGCTAGACTTGATTAGTTGATTTTTCCTACGCTCGTTGAGCTAGCTATTATACTGTAAGTATATTATTGGGAACTAGACGCACGATTGGCACGATAGGAACATTGTACTCCTCGGCCTAACATCGCTAAATAATAATACGTCCAATAATTATAATCAATAAGCGCAATAAAACACGAAAAAAAAGTATGATATCTAAAACAAATTGAAGGAACTATAAAAATTCTCACTAAAAATTAGATGAAAAACCGTAAGTATAGAATTGAGGTACGGTTTAAAACTAGCTTAGGTATTCGAATTAAATAAATTTGTGGCGTCAATGATGCAACATTTGAAAAACAAACCATGGCAATCTTCAAAGATAATTGTGAGATAACTAATTCAATTTGGTGCAACAAAAAAAATCCAAAAAACACAATAATTATTTATATGTTTAAAACAAAATCTTTGCTTTGGATCCAGCAAACACAAAATCAATAAACAAAATTATGCAACAAATTTGAACTACTAGCGAACAAATACAAGGACCCATTGCAACAAAAATCAAAACTTGTTGCAATAACAAAAAAAACCATCAAACATTTGCAACATTTGTTGTTTTGTGTTGCAATATTCAAAAAATAATTGCTGCAACAACTTGACTTGTCAGTGTCATCATTTTGAGATAAATATAGAGAATAAAGGGGACGACGCTAGCCCACACCGCCATCCCTATCCTTGACGTGCTCGGATCCATCATTGAACGCGATCCATACCACCCTCAAAACAGGTAGCATCTTCCACATGTCACCTACAACTCTGCCTCCTTCAAATCCGGTAGGCTCACGTTAATCTCGAGAACTAAAGGAAGGCCACTACTCCACCTTCTCATCCTCTTCTTTGTCTTCTATGTCCATGACTACTCTGCCTGCTGCTTTTTGCCTCCCTCGTCTCGCCATGTCCTCCGCCTCGCAATCAGCACCGCCCTTCTTCGCCGCTATCTACTCCTAGATATGCTCGCTCTCGCGGATGTCACTCCCATAGCTCCTTTGCTTAGATCCACCCGCCTTCGTGTGTGCTGCATCCCTCTCTGCCCCTGTGATTCGCAGTCGTCGCCTCGGCGTCTCCACCCCTCGTCATAGGGGATCCATTGCCTGACTCGCATCTGCGCGGTAATGCCACTGCTAAGGGATCGGTTTTGTTTGGTATTGTGGCAACTAGTGGTGGACACATGGGCTTGTGCCCATGGGGGCTAGCCCGAGGCTGTTGGGAAACGCGGTATGCTACTCTAGCACAAATTAAAATTTCTACCGCAAACCAGAAAAGCTACTCGCAAGAAGGGGATCATAGATCTATTACCACTAGACGCGCAGTTGCGGAATCCTTCGCACATCGTTGTAGTGGATCGTTCTCGGCGTGGATCGTCCTCGCCGTGGATCGTCCTCGCCGCGGATCGTACTCTCCACGCCGCAGCAGCAGCAGCGTCACCACAGCAGTCCACACGTCCGGGGATGGAACGCCGTGCGTCGGTGTGCAAGTATCGGGTCGCTCGGTAGGGGCAACGAGAGGAGGTGGCTAGGGTTTTTGGCAAAACACCTCTAAATCGCATGAAAGTGTGTTCTGCATCCAGCCTCCTCCCCTCCTTATATAGCCACGAGGTGAAACCCTAGGTAGTCAGGACCCATCTACGCGCTAAGCCCATGAGGTCCATTAATTACGGATCCAATCCGAATTAATGCATCCTAGCCCGTTAAGTGTGTGACCCTATAGGTTCGTGCGCATTTGGATATGGATTCGGAAAACCCTTTTCTAATCCAATAGTCGGTAGCGGCTCCTTGCAGAGCATGCCAACTCCCAAACGCATATGATTAAAGTACTGATGTAATAATCCCTTTGCCAAACTATATGAAGATCGAACTCAAGGCGAGAAGCATGTCATCCTTTGACAGTTCAATCCATCTCTCGTATCCGTGATATATTAGTAAGTTGTGATTGACTTCTCAATCACGGCATGGCCATGCACTTCCTTAATCATATCACACGAGTGGCTTAGACATATATCTCCGTTACATTAGAGTGGCAAATTCCATCTTGACTGCTCACTTCTCTCTGCATGTTTCATAGTAAACATGAAAGCTACCTTTATAACTATCCGGTTAGGAAATAGTGTTTGGTAACCCCAAGGTAAACTATTACACATGTAGGGAATATGACAATCTCAGGTCTAAGGATCATACATCTACTATATACGAGATACACTGATGACACATAAGAATGTAACATTCTCGCAGTGTCCCATTGTGGGTCTATCTAACCCATGTTCTTCAACATGCGTCCACAATGTATTGATGATATCTTCATATCCCATGATCTATGAAACATGATCATCGAACCATACATGTGATGATCTATTCATCGTTGTCCTATACGATGATATCCGATCAGAGATATTTATCGAATTATATCAATAAGTAAAGAGCTTCATAAACAAGTTACACACTTGTTGATCAAAACAATGATATACATTCATTGGACCAATAATCATATTATTGTTCATAAACATAGTCATGTTACAATCATCTATATGATTGCCTCAAGGGCATAACACTAACAGAGGCATGGTGGCCCAGCTCAACCCAAAGCTCGGCATGGCATGGCCAATCCATGCCGTGCTAGCCTAATACTATTCATCGGGCCGTGCTGGGCTAGAGAACGGGCACAGCAGGCGGCACGACCATTTGGGCCGGGTTCGTGCTGCCTGGCTTGGCGGCGGCCCAGCGACACACTCCACTACCGCGGCCCGCGGTAGGGCACGGTAGCCACCCTGCAGCTGTGGCTGTGCCGCATCTTCTCCAGCGCCAACGGCCCGTCATCTCCACCACGCACACTCGTTCGGTTGCCTCGCTCGGCCAGGCGAGCATCCTCGTGTCTTGCTGCGCTCGCCGGGCCTCCTCGCGCCCTCCAGTGGCCGCTCGCCTCCCGCGACCGCATCACGCGCCCTCCGCCTCCTCCGCCTTGGGCGCGGGCCCGTGCACCCGAGCCCTTTTATCGTGTCCCCAAGCTGAGGCCGATGAGGAAGGAGAGGCCGAGGCCAGCGCAGTGCCATCGCAGGGAAAGGGTGGGGAGCTGAGACTAGTCAGAAAGGGGAGGGGAGACGAGGCGGTGCCGTCAGGTGGAGGCAGCTGGGTGGGGGGCAAGGCGATACCATCAGGAGGAGGCGGCGTGGGTGGGGGAGGAGGCGACATGGGTGAGGGGCAAGGCGGCACCGTCGGGAGGAGGCGGCAAGGGTGGGGGCGAGGCGGCGAGTTTTGAGGGGAGATCGGGAGAGACTTATCAGGGAAAGAGGAAAAAAAAAGAGAATAAAGAGAAGGGAGGAAAAAAGAAAGAGAAGAAAGAAAGGAGAGAAAAAGATAAAAAGGAAAAAGAAAAGGAAAAGAAAGGGAAGGAAGAAAAGAAAAAAGGAGAAAAGAGAAAGAAATAGGAGAAAAATGAAAAAAAAGGATAAAATAACATGCATCCTCTGCTTTTATGCACAATAGAAGTCAAGAAAAAGAGATGAGAGATATTGAGAGGGACGAGCGAGAGAGAAAGAGAGATGAGAGATATTAAGAGAGATGAGCGAGAGATGGGAGAGAGCTAAGAGAGGTTGAGAGACAGTACAAGAAGTTTCTCTCTCTTCCGTCTCTCTCAATTTCTCTTAGCTCTCTCTCTCACCCGTCTATCTCAATCTCCCTCTCTCATCTGTCTCCTTCAATCTCTCTTGCATGTCTTTCTCTCTTTCTTGCGCCGTTGTCCCCTCTGTCTCGCCTGTGTTCAGCACATCCCCATCGCCTTGTGCTCTGAGAGTCTCTTCATACGATTCTTTATGTCACTCTCTCCCTTCGACTCTCTATTTCACTCTCTCTAGCCACAACATCGATGTTAGAGCACTATCCACCACCGTGAACTCCAACCTTTAGAAGATCTTGGAAGGATAAATCGTCCCACCATTTATTTATGGGATTGAGGGAGAGAGAGTGATGGGAGGGAGAGAACTGAGAAAGATTGAGAGAGAGCGATGGGCGAGAGAGAGAGAGCTGTAAGAGATTTAGAAAGACGGGGAGAGTGAGCGCTAAGAGAGTTTGAGAGAGAGAGAGAGAGAGAGAGAGAGAGAGCACTAAGAGAGATGGGCAAGAGGAGAAAGAGAGCTAAGAGAGATTGAGAGACGGTGCAAGAAGCTGCTCTCTCTCGTCCGTCTCTTTCAATCTCTCCCTCTATCGCTCGTCTTTCTCAATCTCTCTCGCATGTTGCGAGGAGAGAGGCAGAGAGCTGAGAGAGATTGAGTGAGACGACGAGAGAGAGAGAGAGAGGAGAGAGAGTTGAGAGAGCATGAGAGAGACAGTGTGAGAGAGGAGAGAGCTGAGAGAGACAGGCAAGAGGGAACAGCTTATTGCAAGGTACAAGTCTTTGTACTAAGGATCATCGTGTACTCACACAGGTATTGCAATGTCACTTAGTAGCTATTAAGAATCAATAAAATTTATTTGCCTTTCCCCCAATATTTGTGTCAATTGCCTCGTCCCTGTGCGTCTCCGAGTCCTTTCATCTCGTCGCAATAGTGCACATGGGTCGGCCCTGAGCTGGCACGGCATGAAGTAGGTACGGAACGCAAATGGGCTATGCTTGGGCTCGTCGAAGGCGAACCGGGTCGGTACGGCACAGCACGGTGGGCATGGCGGCCCGTCGCGGCCCGGCACGACTCAGGTCCAAAGCATGATAAACCTGTACTGAGTCGGCCTGACCCGACATGGCACGGCACAACGCCCACCTCTACTGGCAACGGGTCTAAGCTTCCGGTAGCTTGCTCGTCCGGTTTTGATGCCGTAGAGATGGGCCGCAGAAGAAAGAAATGAGAGCGTTGAGAATGATCGTGGAACGACTTGTGTGGAGTGTGGACTGGACGGAGTAGGCAAAGCGTGCCATATTTTGCTTTGACCCGGACGTTTGTGAATTATCAATTCCGTATATCCGTATATTATTTCCTTCATCGCATATATACCTACCAATCAAGGAGGAAGAGGAAAGAAAAGCAGGAGGCCACCTTTCTAATTTGAGTTTGGCAGTTTGCCCACCGCTACAGTCCCAAACTTCCAATCATGGTTATGTTAATATTTAAAAAAAAACTATCGAGAGCTTTAGTATTTATTATAGAAAAAAAAAATATAACAATCAGGCTACAAATAGGTAGCAACACTCAACACCCACACTATACGTGCAACCAGCCCTTCGTGAGTGCGCGCTGAGTAACTCGAACGTAGCTAGGTGGACACACAGCTCGCGTCCCTGGCCAACCAAGCTAACTCAGCCCTCCGTTAAGTTAGTGTGTGTTTGATTGCATGTACCAAGTGATACGTGTATGAGATGGTTTAAGAAAAAAATTATTCATGTGTTTGGTTGTTTGAATGGAACCATTCTATCCTAAGGTAAGTGATACAAATTTGAGAAATATTCTCTCTAGATGCTAAACCACCTCATTCACTTGAAATAATATAACCAAATGGTACAAAACCATACTATCCCATCAACCAAACACGGACAGGGATCATTTGCAGTTGCTGTTGTAACTGCAACTTAAACAGTTGCGTATAGTTTGAGCCGTCCGATCAAGCAACTGAACGTCCCAGATCATCCAAATCTGTTTGCTACAATATTTTGCTATAATATTTTTGCTACATTATTTTCGCTACCGTATTTCGGGTCGACCTGAAACGTCATTTTTCGATCCAACAGCTCGTACACAACTAATTAAGTTACAATTACAATAGCAACTGCATGTAATTCCTATCCCAGGCACACCAACACCATAGCCGGAGGTAGAGGTGGGTGTCGTGCCGTGCCGTGCCGGCCTAGCCCGGGCCCATCGTGCTTCGGGCTGGAACCGTGCCGTGCCACGACGGCCCACCATGCCCACCGTGCTGGGCCGTGCCGGCCCGACTCGCCTTTGGCGAGCCCAAGTCCGGCCCATTTGCGCGCTTATGGTTCGCTTTCGTCCGTACGCCCAGGCCCGACCCATTTTCACTATTGTGACGAGTAAAAAAATAAAACACATCACTACTACTAAACTACCTATTTTAATTACACAAGAGACTAATCATATCAACAAAATGTTAAACATAAATGCAATGCTAGAAGATGCCCTGAATCAACAATATTTGCCAACTTTTAGGTCTTAATTCGTGATTTCGTGCCCGTTCGTGCCATGCCGGCACGGGCCCAGCCCAAACGGCCGTGCCGTGCCATGCCGCCCGTCGTGCCCGGTTCCTGGACCCGGCACGGCCTGAGCTACAGTTGCGTGCTGGCAGGCCCGGCCCAACCCATCACAGAACCGTGCCGTGCTATGCTTTGCACCGAACCATCTCATCGTGTTTCGGGTTGGTCCAAATGCCCACCTCTAGCCGGAGGAGAATCCATGGAACCAACCATGCGGTTCCAGCTCGTGACGGTACGTTCAACTCGTCAACTGTAAGCCTAGACCTCCATTTGAGTCGGCTCGCTGTAGATATCCACGTCTCGTCAGTTGCCCCGTGGATCTCGCTTGTCTGCAGCTCTCGCTAGTAAACATGTCCATTGCTTTCCTTGCTATGCTTCCCGCTCCGTGCAAGCACCACCGCGTCCTTCTCCACCGTCCCCGCTCGCCGCCGCCGGTCACGGGAGGACGCCGCCGTCGGATCGGGAGTGCGCCCCCAGCGTCGGCGTGTTCGGCCGGCGCGATGCGCGCGGTGGCATCGGCGGAGCGGAGGAGGGACGCGGTGGCGCGCATGCCGCCGCTGGCGCACCGGGAGGTGATGCTGGCGCTGGCGGGCGAGGCGGAGGCGCGGCTGGGCGCCGCGCTGCTGCCGTCGGAGGTGCCCGCAGACACCGCCGCGATCCGCAACGCCTCCGGGGACGCCCTCGGCTCCGTCGACGTGCGCCGCGGCGCGCCCGGCTCGTCGGTACGTACCTTATCTCGAATCTCGATCGATCGCTTTCCTCCGTGCGCTCCGATGATAAGGTCACCAGCTGGAGTCCACCGCTCGCCGAACCAGCGAACACTGTGTCGTCTTTGACTTTGGAAAAACGTTCCTTCATCAATTTATATGTGCCCATACGTCTACTTCTTACAAAACTTGCTACAAAGTATCTAGTGTCATAGAATTTTCACCAAGTGTCATATGTGCCCGTATGACCAACCATCTGATCGACGAACACAAATATCAAATTAGCTTAAATTTAAGATTTTATCTAATTCTTATAAAAGATGTTATAACATCTGGTGTTATAGAATTTTTTTCCTGCACGGATAGGTCGAACCATTCTATATCACACGGATAGATCGAATCGTTCTATATCAGCCAGCGATTTTTATTTCGGCGAAATTTCAGAAATTTTGGCCATCGAGCGAAATTTCGGATTTTGTTATTTTTTTATTTGAATTTTGTTATTTTTTATTTAAATTTGATTGAAATTTCGTTGAAATTCTGAAATTTCGGTCATTTCGGTGGGAGCCGATATTTGTGCCAATTCCCTACTATGTTTGTGGGTGCGCTGCAGATCGACTTCATGCTGGAGGCCTGGTTCCACCGCGAGCTCCCGAACGGCGGTGGCGCCATCGACATCACCTCCTTGATCGCCTTCCTGAACGGCGCCACCGACGCCCCGCACTTCCTCATGGAGCTCATCCAGGCCGGCCCGACCTCGCTCGTCGTCCTGCTCGACCTCTTCCCGCGCAGGGACCTCCCGCTCCACCCGGGCTACATCAACAAGTACTACGCCGCCACCGGCGTCGACACGCACCGCCGGAGCATCGAGCGGCTGCCGCAGGTCCGGCCGTACGTCTCGCCGTCGCTGCTCGTGCGGAGCCTGTGGTCGCCGACGGCGGTGGTCGTCGACGTGCAGTGCGGGGAGGGAGGGGAGGCGGTGCTCGAGGAGATCGTGCGCGGGCAGCTCGCGAGCTCCGCCATGGAGGTTCTCGGCGTCTGGCTGGAGCACTGTGCGGCCAGCGGCAGCGCGAAGGTGGAGATGGAGGAGGCGGAGAGGGACAGCATGGTGGCGAGGGACAAGATGATCTCGACGACGTCGGTGGAGCTCAACCTGTCCGCGAACCTGCCCAGGATGTTCGACGCCGACGTTTCCGACAGGGTCGTCGCTGAGATCGGCAAGGCGTTCCTAGGGCACTAGACGTAGCTATCCATGCTTACATCCAGTTGTATCTCTCTTCCAAAATAGATGTTGTTTAGACATGGACACGGCCATAGAAGGATAACACTATGGCTATATCTGTGTGCATAGCTAATCGGAAGTGATCAATTTTTTAGCTTTTTTTTTTTTTTTTTTTTTTTTACAAATATGGCTCCTTTTTGAGTGGAATTAATTGTAAATGATTATTTACTACAAAGTTGATGTGCACTTAAAGATTTGTTACACTATGTTTCATTGACATGTGGCTCCTGGACCCAAATGTCAGTGAGACATAATGTGGCAAATCATCAAATGCACATCAACTCTGTAGCAAATAATCAATTATTCCATTGTAAATATAGTCTTGTTCCAACCGCAAAGGTGCCTCCCACGCTCGCTTGCCACGGTAGGTCACTCCCCGTGCTCACCTGCCGCGGCAGGCGTGCGTGAGAGAAGAACGCCGTGGTAGAGGAGCGTGGGAGGCACGTTTTGAGGTTAGGACGGGGCTATATTTGCAATTCCCACTACTGCAGAAAATCTCATCACAGACGGTTCAAAATTGTCATCTCAGACGATTTTGCGAACTGTCAGTAACAATATGTCAGTGATACAAGGGCACATAACAGACGGTTTGTGAACCATCTGTGAAAATATACATCATGGATGGTTTTAAATGAGAACCGTTTGTGATGACCAAAAGACGGTTCCAAGTTGGTACCGTGTGTGATGACTAACACATCACAGACAATTCCACTTTAGAACCGTTTGAGATAACCTTTGCAACACAAACAGTTCTAAATAAGAACCATCTGTGATGTTCTTTTTTATCATTCACATATTTTCTATTTATTGCAAGATTGAATTCCACTTTAGACTAAATTCTTGCATGTATATGAATTAAAAAGTATGAAACAATTATTGCAAGATTGATAAACCTCCAGAAAATTGTTCTTTACACCGATGAGGAGTTGCATGTTGTGGCAAACGCAGAATCCACATAGGGTTCGGCCCTTTGGCTGCTGGTGACACTAGCAAAATTGAATCGGTTAGTTCCAAAGGAATTATTATGGAGTGTGATATAGGATTATTATGTACTAACGGATACCAAAAAGTTATAAACGTGCTTCACTTGCAACGAGTCCTTTTGTAGCCCTCCAAGATCTTTGTAGATATTGAACAATATATTGAGTAGATTTGCGACAGGTTTCAAGTCGTGGGTGCCGCCCTTTAAGGAATCAAGGTACACTACCCAGTTCTTTCTTAGTACAATTACAATTAGAACCCAACGAAACTTACAGAGATATGTTGCCATGGTCATTCAACCTAACTTCGCGTTGCGTGTAAAGTACAAATCAACAAGTATAGTAACTGGTGAAGCACTTACCCCAGGTTGTGCGGTAAAAATATGTATTTTGTTTTGTGTTGAGATAGCAATGCGTTTTCCACATATTCCTAGACGATTTGTAAATTTTTGTCCATGCTTTGCACACCATGTGTGGGTCGAGGAAACCCATCGGTTCTTTATCTTCTTTTTTTGCTTCAAGGATCATGTGTGTATATTATATATGACATTTATTGGTATTATGCGAATGTAGACCGTGATTACACACACTTACAGTGTCCATCATCTCATGAGTAAGGCGTCGAGGGCATCGAGGTTGTAGAAATCAAACAAGTCATTGAAATCGACTCGGAAGAAGCCCCCGATGACTGGTGGAAGAAATGCTCCTCCTTGGACTTGACTGGGATACTCGATATACGTTGTACCACCGGTTTGTTGGCTTGTTCCATGTACCAATTTTGCAATCTATAGGAAGCCATGGAAAGTGTTTTTAGGCGATCTTCCGACACGAATAGCTCTCCTAGCTTGAATTTCCAGGCCAACAGAAAGTCGAGGACCTCCGTTGTGCACTTGGATTTGCCCTTGTTGCCGCCTCGCCGTCTATTATAGGTTGTCTTGATAACTGGGCACAAAGTGGAGTATCGGCTTGTGCCAATTTGGTGGCTTGCTTCGGTGCAGCACGTTGCTCCGATAGTGTTGGTAGCAATGGTGCAGCAGGTGGCTCCGATAGTGCTGATACCTCTAGTGCTAGAGGATGGTCGTCGAAGAAAATGTCCCTCTTCTGTCACTGGACAAATGTGCCAATGGCATCCCCTAATGTCACGATCTTATCGTTTGGGAGCATCTCTAGCGGGATGGCAAAGCAATGTTTATGTACGAAGTCAACATTCACCTTCGCGTAACCCGACGCTACTAGACGACCGTGAATAGTCAAGTCTACCCTACCGAGCACTGCTCCTTGCCCTGTCGCCTGCCCTTGCAGCCTTTGCTCGTTTGTTGGTACCAGTGGCTACTCGGGGCTTGTCCGCTGCCTTGCTCCCTGCCGACTTGCACCTACCCTGTGGTCCCCGTCTGTTGTTACTGGGCTACCGCGCGTTGGTTACACCACCACCACAGAAAGAGCAAGAGTGGTCAGAGATAGTGAGAGAGTGTGGGGCATGTGGAAAGGAGAGGGAGTTGGATATTAGGCTTGGGGAATGGAGGAAGACTGGGTCTTGGGCGATTAGGCCATGCAGAGAAGATTGGGAGAGGGAGTGGGTGGGATAGACTGAAATGGACTTAGAGGTTGAGATACATATTTTTGAGCCCACACTACTACAGAACCGCGCTTCACAAGCGGTTGAAAACCACCTCCAGAAACCATGAGTGATACCCCGAGGGGTATCACAAGCGGTTCTAGGAACCGCTTGTGGTGGTGCGACACCAAGCGGTAAAATGCGGTAATAATATCGTGGGAATGGGATTCGAACCCACAACCAGCATTCCATCCTCGTGACCCGCCTCATCCATCTAGCCAACCCACCCACGCGTGCTCTCTGATAGAATAGGGCACGCATTCCTTTTATTATTTTTAAAACTGGATTTCTACAAGCTGTTCGTGACACGAACTCCTTCTGAAGGGGGTCTTTAGAAGCGGTTCGTGACACGAACCCCTTCAAGCTTTAGAAGGGGTTCGTGTCACGAACCGCTTCTAAAGGTGGGGCTATAGAAAGGGTTCGTGCCACGAACCACTTCTAGAGATCCCCTCCTGCCTGTTGCCACGAACCGCTTCTGGTGCGAGCATTACAACCGGTTCGCACCAAACCATTTCTAATAGACCTGTTGTGATGTCCGGTTTTGTAGTAGTGCCACTTACTGGTATATACACATAATATCCACACTATATAATTGGTTTTTTGCCAAAAAATTTAGGTATTTATCTGTATACCCATGTTCCAATATTAGATCCGCCTCAGTTTATAAACGTGGAAATTGATAAGTTGCACAAGGAACAACAAATACAGTTGTTGAGGTATTTTCTCTTGTCTACAGATTGATTTCATGTTGCAGTCCTCACTTCACTACAACGTCCCAAGTGGTGCGATCGACGTTATATCTGTTCTTACTTTCCTAAATGCCTTGAGAGATGCACCACGTTTCCTCGTCGAGTGTATACAAGGCAGCCCGACTTTGGAGTCTTTGCTGTTTTTGGCCTTTTGATCAAATTTTTTTGGCAAGTTTGTCTTTCATTCGAACAATATTACAAATATGTATCCTTCATAGCGGAAGAATTGCCTGAGGCCCGTCCATACAGATCACCCTCTCTCTTCGTGAGTGGTCCCTTTTCACCAACAGCAATATTGATCCCAGTCAGGAATGAACCTCCCAAACAAGACAGACAAGAAGAGCCTGAAATTCCGATCGGAAATGGGCCTTCCAAACAAGGCAGGCAAGAGGAGAGAGGGTACCTTGGAAAGAGAGAGTGCGTGGTCAACTGGCTACAGTTGCTAAGGAAATTAGGCTTGATAGCTGTGCTGTCACTCTTGTGTACGTCTTGGTGACTCAACCATTGCAACGAAACAGAAGCCTGTTCCTAGTCAAAGCCGTAAGTACTGAGTGGGTCTAATCGTCAATCATAGCTGAACAGACGATGCATGCTATCGCAGCAGAAAGCAAATCTTGATTCTTGAACCTTCAGATGTGGTGATTTGCAATTTTGCATGGTGCACAAGTTAAGACAAGACTTCTTGGAGCTATGTACGTCCCTTTCCTCTTCTCACCTTGCTTTCCTTCTCTTCTTTCTCTACGTGTCTATTGTGATTCGTGAGAGGTAAACAACATCCTTTCGGACTTTTGCTCTTCCATTTTGTTCAAGAATTAAAAGCCTGGAAAAACAAGAATCAACCCATTGAATTGCAGTCGCACATTAGAAAAGTGCGATCGTGTCACTCTAGATCAAAGGAGCAATTAAGACAAACAGTTGATCGATCCTTGTTTGCAAGCAAAGATTCCAAACGTAACGTGGACGAATTGCAGTGTTTCCGTTGGAATCCTTGCTCTCTCAAAATAGGACCAAGATGTTTTCACGAATTTCATATGAATTTTCGTTGGAACTCCTCCGTAATTTGAACATTCATGTGAAAAAGGGTACGCATCAGGAAGCAAGGAGCAATCAGGGGTGCACAGAGACTTGCAAATGTTCAATTAGATTCGTAGTTAAATACTTTCGGTTGCTCCTGTGAACATGACCGTCTGAGAACTGCAGAGCCTGCAACTATTTTGAACTTCTGATGCTCCGACATGTAGCACTTGCTGGATTCTAGATCGGGAAGGAATCAAGTCATGGAGTTACAGTTGCACGATTCAGTACCCTCTCTCTCTCTCTTGGATACAATCAAGAGGGCCGGGCTTGGGATTGGACTTAAAGTCAGCATTTATGCTTAAACAATTTAAAAGCTATCGGCTTTTATACGTATTAGAGGTAGGTAATTTTACCTAACTTCAATGTCATTAGTCTAAAACTAACTCGCAATAAGTCAAAAAAGCATCTCTCCGGTGGCTTTTAGATTTTATTTATATGGAGGCTTATAGCTTTTAAAAAGCCCAGAAAAAAAGCGACCTATTTATTTAGTCTTTGCTTTTTGGCTTTTAAACTGGTGAAATAATCCAAACAAACATAGCCTTAATAAAATGAGATCATGTATCCCTGTTGTACTGGCATTTGTAGTAGTTACTGATGTTGTGCACCCTTATAGTGTTGTGTGTGCACTCTTATAGTTCCATTATTCTTTTTCATGTTAATTGAGGCTAGGGAACGTATAAAAATTAACCTTAAAATAAGATAATGATACTCCCTTTGATTCTAAATATAAATCGTTAATGATATCGATACAGTCTCTAAGGTGACACTTTGATCATCAATTTCTACGAAAATACACCATTCAAATAAAAATAATTATACATTGTGAAAGTATATTTTATGATGGATCTACTGATACCAAAATCATATTATCAATCTTGACAACTCTTTATTCATTGATGGTCAAGCTACAAATATTTTATTGGCATATATTTTAATACGACTTACATTTAAGATTAGAGGGATCGTAGCTAGCAACCTTAGCTGTTGGATTGCCAAGACGGCTCACATGAAACACCAAAATCCAACGCCTATCAAACACCTTAATAATTCCACTTCGCCCTCAAACCCTCCCACGTACTGCTACTAGTGATGTGGGCAATCCCACCAGGTGGCTGAGATTAGTTGAAAAGTACACAAGCAATAAAGTGTCTGTGTCTTCTACCTTTGGTATTGATCCTATTAAGCAGGAGATATCTGAAATGATTAACTTGGTTGTTGAGGCTCGTGCTAAAGAAGGGAGTAATGAACATTTCGGTGCTACACGGCTCATCATCAAGAAGGAATATTGAGATGTGTTCCTCACTCTAAAGACACCTCAAGGAAGGCTTACATGCCTTAGGAGGACATGGGAGAAGAAGAAGAAGAATAAGCATTAGATTTTTAGTGTTTCTTTAAATATGGTCTTATTATTGATTATGTCATTTGAACCTAATATCACTAAGTCACATGTTACATAATTTTAAGAACCTACCATTGTATGGATTGTTATATGTTGGACCTCCTATTTTGTATTGTCATACTTTACCTATACGATATTTTGTGATGTCTCAATTTTTGTGTGTTATGTAATTTGTGTTATGTGATATATATATATATATATATATATATATATATATATATATATATATATATATATATATATATATATATATATATATATATATAATCAAGTGGTAGCGAATCAAGTGCTGATGATGTCCCATTTGTTGATGAAAAGGAACATGAAGGACTAGACTTGTTCTTGCCACTTGTTGCTATAGCGGCTTATGAAATTTGGATCATGGGGAATCAACTATCAAAAGGACAAGGAGAATACCTACCATTACTGGATATCAGTGGGTTAAGGAGCAACTTATCAATTCACAAGATTGTTACTTGATGTTCATAATGAGGTCAGTTTTTTCTTAAATGCCATGAAACATTTGTCAATAAATATGGGTCGAGATTAACTAGTGAGATGTGTTCTAAAGAAACCTTAGCAATGTTTTTATTGACATATAGATCACATCAATCTAATATTCAAATTCAAAACCACTTTTGCCATTCTAGAGAAACTGTTAGCTGCAGGAAGTTCAATGAGGTTTTGGAATGTACAAACACCTTGGCTATCGACAACATAACACCCAAAGATCCTAACTTCAATACTATGCATGCTAGACTTAGAGATCTTAGATTTTGACATCACTTCAAGAATTCATAGGTGCCATAAATGGGATACATATACATGTTACTATGCCATTAACTAAACAACCTATCCACATAAATCGGTATGATTATACTAGTCGAAATGTCATGCCGTTTGTGATTTTGACATGAGGTTCACATTTTTTGTGGCTGGATGGCCTGGATCTGCTCATAACACATGCGTATTTCTAGATTCTTGTGTCAACTACAAAGACTATTTTCCACATCGTCCTAAAGGTATTTCATTTTGACTATACCTTTCAAAACTATTCGTGCTATGTTGTCATTTAGCAATATGTAATATTCTTTTTAATTTGCTTTATAGGAAAAATACTACCTTATCGATTCAGGATATCCAAACCGAAAGGGGTTTTGTAGCTCCCTACAAGGGTCGAAGGTACCATGTATCTGAATTAATTCCGTCAAGGGGGTCAACCAATTGGACTGAAGGAGATATTCAATCATGCTCACTTATCCCTTCGGAATGTTATTGAACTTGTTTTGGTGTTCTCAAGATGAAATGGCGTATTTTTTTTGAATTTGCCAAGATATGATATCGAAAAGCAAAAGAAAATCATAATTGTGTGCATAGCTCTACATAATTTTATTAGAGCCAATGTTTTAGGTGATACAGGTTTTGATGGGCTCGAAAAAAAAATGACGATTATGTTGATGGAGATATGTCAACACAAGTCAATGCTGAAGATGGTGTACCTACAGTGGATGGCAGTGATATGGGTGAATTGCATCATGCTATTGCTACGGCTTTGATGGCACAAGAATAATACATGTAAACCTTGAAGTAGAGCTTGCAGTTTTTGTTGATGGTCACTACAAAGTAAAGGAAGCAACTTTGTATTTATCATAATTAAAAATGATGATATTTGTTATATATTTTCATGAGAATGTAGCATTCGGAGAGTACTATTTTCTCCTTTTGTTAATTATTGTGTCAGGATCAATTTGCTGCTCATCATGAGAACGGTAGCTACAATTTTTGTTCATGATCAATTCAAAGCAAAGGAAGCAGCCTTGTATTTTTCATAATTGATATTTCTCATTCAATTTATAAAACAACCAAAAATAGTGATCCTAACCCTTAATTAGCCTACAAACAAGACATCAAACCCCTTAAGGGTAGTTCAGACATTTCAATCATCATATGCAACTCTAAACAACCATTCAGCTTTAAAAAAAAGCCAAACTACCAAATATCAGGCTTTTTTAAGCAATAACTTCTCTTGCCAGCTGCTTCTTAGGGCAGCTAGCCAAAAGCGGGCTTTTTTAGGCAATAACTTCTCTTGCTAGCTACTTCTTAGGGCAGCTAGCCAAAAGTGGGCTTTTGCACAAGCTTCAACCATGCCAAAGTGGGGTTGAAGTTCTCATTAACCTATCTTAAACCTAGTTCCTACCTGATAAGCTCCCTTGTCATCAAATCGAACCAGTATAATGTTTTTTTCACCAAAATGATATTCTCTTCACTAGATGCATCCACATACCTGAAAGCTTACGATGTTGCATACTTTTGTGCAAGAAGAACCATATGTGCTGAAGAGCAAGCACATTTGTCCAATTGAAATTGGTGACCACCATATGATATCATTGGTTATTTGGTACTCAACTAAACAAAAGAATCAAATCCTTATGGTGTGTTTGGTTTGAGGAATCCTCTCAGGATTACCATGAATCCTTAAGTAATCTTTTTAGATTACCTTGTTTGCTAAAATAACCAGGAATTTGAAATAGGAATCCAAGATTACCTTTGGAATCATATTACTATCAATTATAGGAATGTGTTTCCCATAGAAAATGTTGTCTATCCTAGGTTACCAGGGAAATGAATCATTACTTTTGCGCTTTTGATCATTTTCTTTAATTTATAATGGCCAAATTTTAAATTTTCAAAATTTAAATTATGATTTATTTTAATATTTGAATATCTGAATTATGGAATTATTTTTTTGCCAAAATATGAATTTCAAAACCCAAATATCAAAATTTGAATCCTGAATTTTAGAATCTTAAATTTAGTCATTTAAAATTTTTGGATTTTGAAATCCATTTTATGATATTTTTAATCTTAAATTTTGGAATTTGGAATTCTATGTTTTGGATATTCAAAGTTTGGGAATTTAAATTTTATAAATTTGAATTTTGGATGTTTAAAATTTTGAATTTTATAATTTCAAATCCCAAAACCTTAAATTCCAAAAATCAAAATTTAAATTTTCTAAAAAAAAGAAATTTTGAATTTTGCAGTTTTACATTGTAAAATTTTAGTTCTTAATTTAAAGTTTGTAAATGTTAACCTTCAAGGTTTAAAATTTCAAATCCAAGTATTTTCATTTGTTGACTTGTTGGTTCGAGTTATGAAATGTTTGAACTATTATAAAGGCTATTTTATAGTTTCCTTCAAACCAACCAAACACTGGAATTTTAAATCAAATTGAGGGGAATATTATATTTCAAGGGAATACTAGATTATAGAGTAAATTGCACTATGGGTAATTCAATTTGTTAGGTGTGTTCAATTTTGTCACTCATCTCTTGTTTTGCAGATTCGTCTCACTAAACCTTCATAAGTGGTTCAACACAGGTCACCGCCTCATCGAGCTGTGGTTTTGGTGACATGGCATTGCTGAGAGGGATCGAACGTGGCCAAGCATGCTTGGGTAGGAAAAATCCTGGCAAGGATTCCAATCAGTGGCCTCGACTTTGGTGATCTAAACCTGCAAATTCTTCTGGATCACCATCCCAATTGGCTCATGAAAGGAAGGTAGCGGATTGCAAGAAGGGCAAGGAATGAGGGGCATCGAAGGGAGTAGCAGCGACGGCTAGTGTGGTGGCCGCAAATGGCGAGTATTCTGCGACGTCATGGTGAACCACCTCCTGTGTACGGTGAGTGCTTGAAAGCATCTAGGCCCCCTAATTCTTAAGTAATGCTTTTTTATGGGGTTTTGGTCTTGATGATCAAGACAATTATCCCTTATAATGAGAAGAAATCGTGGAGTGAAGGACAAAAGATGAAGGACCTTTGTCTAGTTCAAGCTTGGGAGTTGTTTCAAGCTAAGTAGCTAGGGTAGTTATAGTTTGGCCGTACTACAAAGGGGGATTATGCACAAGTAAGTACCTTGGTTCATAGGTCAAGTCATTAAGATTACTTGGAGTTAAGGTCACTTCATTTTATTTCCCCACAAAACTCAGTCTTTCACCCATACAGACAAAATCCCATATACGCCGGACCTTATTATTTAGGTCCGTCATAGAAAACTACTCTTTCAAGTATCAAACCGAGCCTACACCATTCACACCGAACCAACTCGGTCATGTTTGATTTTTAGTCTGCGCACACTATCTTTTCGTCGGACCTTGTTGCTTTGGTCTGGCACTGAACACTCTTATTCAAAAATCAAACCGAGCCTATACCATTTACGACAGACTCACTTCAGTTAAACTTAAATTTCAGTCCGGCGTCAACCTATGTGTACGCCAGACCAACTTTTCTTAGTCCGTAGCAAATACAGTTCTCTCTAGAAAATAATCTCTAATTCTCAAAAGTCTGCCGGGCCAAGTTCATTGTCTTTTTCCTTCTACGGCGGAACAAATATAGTTCTCTCTGGAAAATAATCTCTAATTCTCAAAAGTCTGCCGAGCCAAGTTCATTGTCTTTTTCCTTCTACGGCGGAACAACTTTTGAGGTTCGGCGCAAACTAGCTTTTGCTATATTTCACGGCGGACTCAATACTTCTCAAATCATGTGTACGATGGACCTCGCTGGTTCGGTTCGGTGTAAATGACCTTTTTTAATCTAAATGGCCCGTAGTACACTAAACAAATTGAGAAGTCTATCAAAATTAGTCCAGAGCACATTTGTTTAGTCTTTTCTTGTTAGTCAGACACATCCAACGGCTCCTGAACAGTATAATGGCTATTTTTTTTGTTCAGATGGCTATATAAGTTGTGCCAGGGCAGTTTTGGAGATGACTTTTTTTTATCTCCTCGAATATTTTAGCATACTAGAGCATCCATTCAAACCAAGGAGACTGAGCTTCATCTTTGAAATCACAATTCCAACTTTCTAAGTGATCTTGCTCCAACCTTAGTCTAGTTAATACTGTGCTAGTGAACCAAAAGACACGGCTTATGGATAGTCTATTACTCTTGGAACTAGGTGTTCCTAGACGGCTCGGAGAAGTCTTGGTGCTACCTGTCCAACTAAGATTGTAGAAGGCCACCATTGTTGTGAGAGGTTGGGACACACATCACCGGAGTGATGAAAGAGTCATCATAGTGAAATACCAAAGCTACTGTGACTAGCTTTTGGTGGAGCTATACTTCGGAAGAAGTGCTCTAACGAGGATGTAGGAGTATATCTCTGAACCTCGGTGAAAAATCTCTTGCGTCACTCTTTATTCTTGTTTTCATGTTCTTTACTTACTCCTTGCAGTAGTATTCTGTTTTAGTCGTGCAATAATTGTGTTGTTCTTGTCTCATTTGCTTTTGAGCTAACTGGGCTTGTGTTTGTCAAGTCTTTAAAAGTCTGATATTTAATCCTTTTTCGAAAAGGTTGCCTATTCACCCCTCCTCTAGGCCAACCTGATCCTTTAAGTACTCTTTGAGATCAATTTTATGCCTTCTGGTGAGATGTAGTGAAAGTAATTACATTAATTAGGTACATAGATTTGATCATTTAGAAATGTTTATCTTTGAAATTTGAGGGTTTGCTGCTTGTATGCGATTTGTGGGCTGCTTTTGTAATGGAGTAATTTTTTTTTCATTTATAGAGCTAGATGATGATGATTTTAGCTTAGAAGTTCACCACGACGGGTTTTTCCGTGGTGTTGAGAAGAACATAACTTATGTGGATGGGAAATTGGATTGGTTTGATCTATGCGAGTCGACACTTGGTCACTTTTGTGGATAGATGACTTCCTAGAGTAGCTTGGGTATGTTAATAGAGAGAAGTTGAAGGTGTATTGGTTACTACTCGAGAAGACAATGGAGGATGGCTTGAGGCTGGTCAAGAGGGATGTAGACACAAATAGTGTGGTATCTATGGTTCCAAAGCACAGAAACCTAGTGGTATACGTGGACCATGTGGATCAACTTGCAGGAAAAAATTTGGATGATGTTCTATTGCAACCACCAGCAGAGTTACCTGCAATTATGAGCCTGAAGAAGGTCTATCTTGTTGGAAAAACATCATATGAGAAGCTTCTCAAGGGGATTGCCAGGATAAAAAAACAGAGGTGTAGGTTTAGTAAGTTCAGGGGTGCCACAAGAAGATAATGTCAGTGATGGTGAAGACCCTGATTTCGTTGACAATGATTATGAGATAGGAGATGATGATGATGACTTGTTTGAGAACTTTGTGGATCAAGAAATAGATGATGTTGCTGCCTGTTTAGGGAAAGGCAAGAAGGAACCCAATAATCACAAAGAAGAGGATGATGACATGCCTATAGGTGAAGGGCTGCAATTGCCTCAATGTAGTGATGATGAAGGGGGCACAAATTTCATATTCTCACCATTTATGCCAAAGGACATGTCAAATCCTAAGTTTAAGGTTGGGATGGTTGTTTTTCATTAGTGGTAGAGCTGAGACAGGAAATTACAGAGTACAATGTGAAAAACAGAGTTGAGATTAAACTTCCAGTGAATGGTAGGCAAAGAATTAAGGCCCACTATTCTATAGGCTACCCTTGGTACATGTGCGCATCAAATGACAATAGAACAAAAAACTTCATGATCAAGAAGTATGTTGGGGATCACACATTTAGGAGGGAGTGGGAATTGAAGTTCATTGCAAAGTTTTTAGCTAAGAAATACATTGAAAGTTTTAGGGCAGATGACAAGATGACACTAAAGAACTTTGCAAGGATAGTGCAAAAGGATTTCAACTTGACTGCATCAAGGACCAAACTTGGTAGGGCTAGGAGGATTGTAATGAAGGTAATATATGGAGATGAGTTAGAGCAATACAACAAACTGTAGGATTATGCATCAGAGATAAGGATATCAAACCCTGGTAGTGCCTTCTACTTGAATTTGTTCAATGGATGCTTTAGCACCATGTATATTTCATTTGATGAATGCAAAAGGGGTTTTCTTCATGGATGTAGGCCTTTAATATGCCTAGATGGTTGCCACATCAAGGCTAAGTTTGGTGGGACTCTATTAACAACTGTGGGCATGGACCCAAATGACTGCATATTTCCATAGCCATAGCAAAGGTTGAAGTGGAGTCAACAAGCTCTTGGAGGTGGTTCTTGAACACTCTGAATGATGACTTACGTATTTTCAACACATCCTTGGACAATAATGACCGATAAACAAAAGGTGCACATTGAGTATCTCCCATTTTTTTATATATCTTATCCTCATGTATGGATGCTCACTAGTTATTTACCTCTCCAGTGGCTTATACTTGCTGTTAAGAAAGTATTTCCAGATCTGAACATAGGCATTGTGTTAGACATCTGAATCATAATTTCAATATTTGTTTCAAGGGAGAGGTTTTGAAGAACCAATTGTGGGCAATAGAACGATCAACCTCTGTTTTGGAGTGGAAAGAGAACATGGTGAAGATGAAGGCTCTTAATAATGATGCATATGACTGACTTGAAGAGTTGGCACCTAATACTTGGGTCAGAGCCTTCTTTAGTGAATACCCAAAGTGTGATATAATCTTGAATAACAACTGTGAAGTGTTTAACAAGTAAGTTACTTTTGCAATATTAATTCCTTATATACCAGTAAAATTTTGCCTCATCCTTTATATGTCACTCATTGTCTCACTGACTTGTTGTAACACCCCAAAATTTTGCTTTTCTTAAATTCATGTGTGATTTGGCACTTTGGTGAATTTTTGGAATTTTCTGGAATTTGTTTGGATTTATTTGGAATTTATTTGAATTTATTCCATTGTGAAATAATTAAAGAATTTAACTTTGCAAATAAAAATTTGTTGGAAATATTTTATTTGAGTCCAAAATGTCCCAAAATATTTTCCAGAATTTTTCTGGAATTTTTCTGATTATTTTGCTATTTTTTTCTTGAATTAAATGAATTTCTGGAAATTATTTTGAATATTAAATCGCTGGAAAATCAATCGGGTCGAGTACTGTTCATCCGACCGAGTCGGAACCCGAGTCGGACTCGAGTCCGACCCGAGCCAACTGACTCGACCGAACCCAATCCTAACCCTACTCGATCCCGACCGTTGGATCGGGATCCAACGGTCCGGATTAGACCGCATCGGTTCGAGCCGAAACCGGGCCGGATCCGATCGCGCCCGCGCGATCATGACCGTCGATCGCGCCACGTGGACGGCTCTCCGTCGTCGTCCCCGCCGAATCCGAGCCGGATTCCTCCGCCGCGTAGCCGCCGTGTTCCGTTAGGGTTCCGATTTGTGCGCGCATTCTGGGGTTATTTAATGCGTGGGACATCGCCCGAGGTTGCCCTTTTCCGTGCGCACTCGAAACCCTAGCCCGCCGAGCCCTAGCTGCCGCCGCTTAGCCGCAATCGCTCGCCGTAGTAGCTCTCTTCTCCGCCACGGTTTTTGCTTTGTTCCGACGCCGTGCGCCGTCCTCCGCCGCTCTCGTGGCCAGATCTAGGATCCTCACGACGAGGCGAACCTGGGCGCGCACTTCATCTCGCCGGAGACCCTCGAAAACGCTGCGCGGGAGGTCGCCGTCTTCGTCTCCGATACCCAAGCCTCGCCGCGCCATCACCGGACCCCGCGAGCTCCGTGGACCGTCCGATCAAGATCCGACGTCCCGGATTGCGCCACGTCATCCCACGGTGAGAACCACGTGCGATTCTCAGATCCAATCTCAACCGTTGGATTTAGATCCAACGGTCCGGATTGACCACGTTCACCCCAAACGTGCGTCATCAGATCCGATCGGGACCGTTGATTTTCAAATCAACGGCCCGGATCGTGCCATGTGCCAGGGAGCCGAACCGCCGCGCCCACGCGCGCGTGCGTGGGTCACTGACACGCCGGGCACGCGTGACAGCGACCGCACCGTGACGTCACCCACGACGTCACCGGTGGGTCCCACCTGTCAGCCCGTGCGGTCGAGCCCCGCTGACGTCGGTGATGATGTCACCCCCATGGGTCCCACCTGTCGGTCACACGTGAGCCGTGGACCAGGTCCACGGTAGACCCGAGCCAAACCATGGACCACGTCCATGAACCGGCTGACGTCAGCGGACCAATCAGAGACCGACACGTGTCCTTGCTGACGCAATAATTAATTTCCGAAAAAGAAAATGATTTATTAATTCGAAATAATGATTTCAGATTTTGGTTCAAACTTCAAACGCTTATAACTTTTGCGTTTCAACTCCGATTTGAGTGATTCAAATTTCTAAATTTGTATAAAATTGAGATCTACCTAATGGTGAATTGTATTTAATTTTTGGACTAAAGTTTTTCTCTGTATTATTATTTAATTGATTATTTAAACTTTAAATGCTTGTATCTTTTTCATTTGAACTCCGAATTTGACGATTCCAGTTTCTAAAAATTCATAAAATTATGTTCTCTCTGTTTATGAACTTTATTTGGATGTTTAGACACTTTTTGTCTACTGTTTTATTCATTTGTTGCTATTTGCACGCGTTACGAGTAGACGTTGAAGTGCCGGAAGGATTCGAAGGAGAAGTATTGACCCAGGAGCCAGCTCAGGACCAAGAGCAAGTACTTTTTGAAGGCAAGTTGTGCTTTGACCATGTTGCTCCCATTTTGAAATCTATTTTGATTCAATGTATTGCATGCTAGTTCAATTAGAAAATACTTTATTTAATTCTGGGGAATTAGATAAATGCCTAATTGCTGTATGTCACCTTGGTTAATTAAATATGTGCCATGACCCTTGTCACCCTAGTTGTGGTTTACTAAGTTGGACATTACTAAATTGCCAACGTGGGAATTTAGACCGTTGTAGTATATTGCTTAGACCTGCTACGTGCTAGTGACATAATTTTGGACAATCAAATGTTAACGTTGACTTAATGATATATTGAACCTGTTTTGGAAAGGTATCATGTGTTGTGATGTTGATGGCACGTGGTGCATGGTAATCAACTGGGGTTTGATAAATAGCTTTTGATCAGGGCATGTGGCAAGAATGATCAGGTGGGCCAGTTGTGGCACCGGGAACGTTGTGTTAGTTCTTCGGGTAGTCTTGCCCTGGTCACCCTAAGGACTTAACCTTGCAAGCCTTTGAACTGGGTCAAACGTGCAACCACATGTCTGTAATGGGACGGACCTAGTTGAATAAGTTGCTAATAACGTACCTGTGGGACCTCAGGATGTCAACTACACCCTTTGTGTAAGTTGTACGGGGGAGCGTACCGGGGCTGCGGCCAGGTACCCATCTAACGGTTGGTTGGCCTAAACTTCGCCTTAGCTAAGGGAAGGGTTAGTGTGCAACAACCGGGGAGGACCACTTGTATTGTTAGAAGTTTCCGAAAGACTTTGTTACGGGAACTCGCCTTTGTGGTGTTTGACTGTATCTTGTGGGTAAAGTGCATAACCTCTGCAGAGTGTAAAATCTATTCGAATAGCCGTGTCCGCGGTATTGGACATCGCTCGGGAATTACAGTCAAGGGTTAGACTTTCTTGAAAATAACTTGGACTTGAAAGGTTGGGCTTGGTTAAATAATGATGTCGATGAAAATGTGGATTAGGAATGGGAAAGATGTTGATTAAAACTCCTGGAAAAGTTATTGATCTTATACTTGCTTCTATTGCTTTCGAATCTACTTATGCTACTTGTCAAATGCTGTTTTACTGCAAACATACCCTGAGCTATTCCTTTGTATTAAGCCATGCATGTAGTATATTAGTTTGCATTCTGCATGACTTGTCGAGTACCAAGTACTCACCCTTGCCACAATACAACACCAGTTGAAGAGGAGACTACACGGCTTTGGAGGAGCTCCAAGAGGAACGATCTACTTAGGAGCGAGCCGATCGGTTGCACGTGGTATCTTGGATGGCGCCACGAAGTTATTTTATTTTCCGCTGCTATTATTTCTCTCTTAATAAGTTTCGCCCTGCGTGGCGTATATTTGTAACTTGACCATAAGGTCGAGCAACCAGTTTGACTATTTAATTAAAGTACTTTGTTAGTATCGAGTGGTATGATTGTGATATTTACCGATGTTAAGACTGTGTGCACTAGCGCGTTCCTGGACTAGTGCTGAATACACAGAGGGTCCGGATTTGCAAATTCGGGTCCCGACACTTGTGGTCCCTGACCCCACATGTTAGTGACACATTAAGGGATTTCCACAAATTCCAGTGGCATATAAAGAATTAATCCAATATTCATTGATTGTTTTCTAACAAGAATACTTTACTAACAACATGTAATTTGTAGGTACATATTAGACGCTAGAGAATTACCTATCATGAGCATGATGGAGAGGATTAGATGTTAGCTAATGAATAGAATCTGCACCAAGTGTTGGTGGATTGAACCGCCCGAACCGATTCCAGTTGTTGGTTCTTGCTCTGGTCGGACCAGAGCTCACCCAAAAGAATTCTCCCCTTAAGTCCTCTCCTTCCTCTCCCTTTATAGGGACGCTTTAGAAAGGATATCTACAGCCTCCTGCTAAGGTAGGTTGTTTTTCCGACCAGGACAAAGGTGCTAAAGACCCTTTTTCAGTCGTTCTCCAGATATCATCTGCCACTTGTCCCCATTGCGAGGGCTAGACAGTCATTACATGGGATCTTTATGCTTCCTTTACGCGTTTGCCCTCTTGTTTGGTTCTCAGTTCGAGGGTTTTAATGGAACTTCCTAGTGTTAATTGACTCTAGATCAATCTAACCATGTCTGGTACTTTTCGGCCAGTGGCCTCCTGGGCGTTAGGCTTGGCCGTATTTCCTGTCGGCCCCGTTCGTTTAGGTGATGTGAGTTCCTACCTCTGCGATTCCTTTCGTTGCTCCGCCCCGCCCTCCCACTTTCCTGCCTTGGGGAGGGGGAAGTTGTGGCCCGTGCTTCGCCCAACGAAGGGGAGGGATTATTTGGGCCTACAACATAGCTCCTCATGGCTGAGGGTTGGCTTCGCACTTCCCTTGGCCATGTGAAAAGGTTGGTCTGGGTGTTCCTTTCTCCTCCTCCTTCGCATGGGGCGGGGCTTGCTTGGCCTTCCTTTTCCAGTTTAAGAGGGGCAGCCCTCCCATATTTGCCTTTTCACATGTGTTCATCTATTTTCCTTAAATATTTTTGACTTTTGGATCGGCCATGTTAGGCACGTATGGATCAGTCTTCATGTCAGGGGGGTGTGGGGGCCTGGGCCGCCGTCACCGAGTGCTGTGTCCCTTTATGGCATATTGGGCCCAGCGCCATGATGGTTAGTTCGACCACCCACATTCGTGTGTCCCCATTTTTTAGATTTGATTTGTTGGATTTTTCAACCATGGATTTCGGAGGGGGGACGGTGGCAGATCCTGCCCTGAAGAAGATGCGTGCTACTTTCTCTCCATATAGTAAGTCTGTAGCCCTATTTGAGGGGGATGACGACCTCTCACTCTGCGCAACATCCTTGGATCTTCATTTGAAGGTACATCCCGTTTTGCATTCTTATTGGCTGTCTTCTTTTCTCAGAGCGCAATTGTTTGTCGCAGGGGTCCATCATCGACTTGGAGGTGACCCGACGATTTCGGTCGTACTTGCACAAGTACAATATGGAAGTTAGTGAGTGCGAGGCGGCGAAAAAACGGGTGACAGAGCTGGAGGCTGAGAATGTTCGTCTTGCAGAGGCGCTTCAGGCTTCCACTGAATCTTTGGCTAGAGCACAGATCGAATCATCTCAGAACCAAGAGTTGGCGGCAAGGAATGTCGAGCTCGAATGGGCGGTGTCTTCGATGTGAAAAAGCCTCATAGAAGCAGAGCAAGCCAACGCGGTGGCCGAGCGAAACGAAAAGAAAAAGGATGATCATGTCGAGGAACTAAAGGACCTTTTAGCGGTGGCGGAGAGGGGCAAGGAAATATTGAGGGAAGAGGCAAAGGAGTTTTCTCGGCAGCTTGCGGCAGCGAAGGGCGAAGTTCAAGTGCACCTCCGCAACACCCGGCGGGCGGAGGAGCATTGCGAGTTGACTCGGAAGGAGATGGAATGCCTGACTTCTGAGGTCCGGGAGGCAACCGGGGCTTTCCTCCAGCAACTCCCTCGATTTGGGATCGAGGCGGCCTCATGCCGCATCCCCTCATCCAATTTGGAGGCTGCTGAATTCCTTCGCAATTCTGTTAAAATATTTGGGGACTCCACTGTAACCTTTGGCGATCACTACGCTAGCTTGTGTGATGCTACAGAATGACGAAATGTGACATTATAGGTTTCGGTAGATACGGTACGAGGTTATATCGTGTCTTTGGGCTTTTCAAAGGATTTTGGGCCGTTCCAGGAGGGTTTGGGCCTTCCCGGGAGGACTTGGGCCTAGAAGGTCGAGTTTTGGGCCATCAGTGGGGGTTTTTGGGCCCATGAGGGGGGGGGCAAACCAGCAGCCCTAGCCTTGGGGGCGCCCCCACTTCTTCCCCCATGCGCCCCCACTCTCCCTCCCACCTCCTAGGGCCGGCCACCCTTATTCCCTTGCACCCCCACCTCCTTGCGCCCTCATTAGGGTTTCCCCTCCCTAGCCGCCACCCTCCTCTCCCCTAGCAGCCCCACACCTCTCCCTCCATGGTGTTCTTCATTCCCCGCTTGGTGGATCACCGGACCGGAGATCTTCGACGAATTCGCGACAGTTCGGGAAGGAGGAGCGGCCGGAAGGAATGAGAGATTTGCGTTCATTCAACTCTTTGAGAAGAGGTAATGATTCGTGGATCTTTTGGGGTGATCTAGGTTCTGCTAGGAGGTATAATCCTGACCTAAAGTTCATGTTTAGGTGCTGTAATTAGAGGTATAGATTCGTTTAGTAGATCTGTTTCGCGCAGTGGCCTCAATCAATTCCAGACAGTCGACTTCGGTCGCGGTTTTGGGGTTTTTAGATTTGGAATTTGGTTGGCCGCCTGTTGATAAAGTTGTAGATAATTTCAATACCTTTCCGTCGACACCAAGAACGCATAATTCCGATCATCCGTTTGAAAGTTATGGCTATTTTACCAAATGTGTTCAAAACTGTGACGTGATTGGGACAGATCGGGTTGATTTGTAGATTAGGTAATTTTAGAGGCCGAATCAGTTTTTCCCAATACTTAGAAAAAGCTAGGAAATTTCCTAAGCTTCACGATGATGTACTCGTTTGTCTGATTTGGAGTCGTTAAGCCTAAGTTATGGCCTTCCGAAAGCTGCTGTCCCGTTGGACAGATTCTCTATTTTTAGGGAATTGGGAGTAGATCGTGAAGTCGGTTTAGCTAAGTGTTCTTGTGTGGTCTTGTGTGCATGTGGTTGAGTGTATTGAACCTTTGTGCAGGTGGTGTGACCCCGGGAGTGCCCTCATCCTCTCGCCAATCCGTTGCCCGCGGTTAAGGTAAGTGTATTAGAATGGGTAGCGTGTTGTTTGTTGCTAGTCGCGATATGAAGAAATTGATTACTAGATGTGCTATCTTGCCATGATTAGTGTTTGCCCATGATATGATGAAAATGGTTTATTATGATGCTATGCAATGATTATTTGAGTATATGTGCAAGTTGTTTATGTTTATGGCATAATTGCATACATGGCATGAAAGCTGGCCAGGTCAGTGAGAAAGTCATAACTAGTCCGGTAAGGTCGGTGAGAAAGTTATGACTAATCTGGAGCGCCATTGAGTAAGACCTACCTCGTGATTCCATCCACTGTGGTGAGTGGAAGCGAGGAATAGGCACCCTCCATCTACGGGATGGACGGGGAAACAGGGTGCACACCGACGGGTGTGCACTCGGCAATATCGGTATGTGCTTCAAGGAGACATATGCATTGCATTGCATTACATGATGATGTTATATGATGATGTTTATGGAGATGTCAATGGGATGCATACAATGTGAATATGAATTGCTTATGATGTTGAATATGAAAGGCAGTGATGAAGGTATTGAAATGTGTTTCTTGTTCCATTGCAATATACTTGCTGAGTGATGAACTCACGCTTGTGTTTTATGTTGTTTTTAGGTACCTTGAGACCGGCATGCGGGAAAGGGGTTTAGCTACACTTCTACACGTAGCTCCACACTTATAGTCTATGATTAATCATTTGGAGTCATGATAATAAGAATAGTGTCATGAATCTTGGTGTATGGTTTGGTTCTGAGCTTAAGTTCATTCTTTGCTTTGTTATAATTTGTGGAATGATTGAATTCACAATTTTTAGACATAAGAGATGCTATATCAGTTGTTGTTGCTGCTGTTTTAGTTGTCTCATATCATGCTATACCTTGTCTTACTATTGCTGTTGCTCCAACACATGGTAAAACAAAGGAGATGCTGCCGAAATTTTCGGTTTTAGCATTTGCTCCTTTGCTGTAATTTATCGTTATTTGAGGTTTTTGGATGTTGTTTAGTCTAAGTTTGGTAACATTCAGGCATACTAGATGCTGGGGTGTTATAGCTTGGTTCTGTAAAGAATGCCCAACTGCTTGAGTCGAAGCGCCGCCCCCTCCACTTTGACGCCGTCTGGGTTCGCTGGCCTCCCTCCGACCGGAAGACCCTCGCCCGTTGCGTCCCGGTTGTCCTCCTGCTTTGTGTCGTACTTTTGGAGACAGCATGGCGACATTGCTTCGGGGGAGTTGGTGTGCCGAGCTTGTGCCACGATGCGTGACTCGACGAAGGGCAAAGAGAAGCTGCCTCCTTCTTAGCTTGTCTGATTTTGTATAAGGAACCTTCATATGTACGTGAATTAAATCATCCAGTGTGCTGAATGCTAACGCATATTCGTTCACTTCGTGCATCTTTTTTTGTCTCAGGAGTGTTTGAGTGCCCTTCATGGGATCCATGTTGTCGGAGGAGGAAATTAGGAGATGAACGGTTTAGTCCAGTCCTCGGGGGGCGTGGGGGCACTTTGGTTTCCCGCGCCCGCATTAAACTCAGGCCTTTCGTCTTCTTCATTTTGAACCTATATCCTGGCCACTAGTCTCGGAATAGGTGCTTACTTTCTGATTTTATTCTACTTGTCTCTCTGATGGCCGACGTTCCACTGGATCCCATGGACGAAGACGTCCCTGTCGTCGGCCTTGGTGAGGAGCTGCCAATGGAAAACGCCCCCTGGCGCCCAATGAGGAGGAAGCCCCTGCCCTCGTCTTCGACTTTGGAGATGATGCCCTGGCCCTCGACGATCCTCCAGCGCTTATTAATCATGAAGCTTTCATCGCGGAGCTTTGGGTCGACTTCGACCTCGCCATGGTTGAGCTTGCAGAGGAGGAGGCCTTCGCCCGCGACGTCGCTAATGTCGACGTGTTAATTGGTGCTGTTCCGAGGTTGATCGAAGCGAGGGACGCTCTTATTGAGGCCGTCGAGCGTGCCCACCGCGCCTGAAATCTCAACAGGGTATATTGAGGTTTTTGCTAGGCTTTATTATTATATGTAATAAAAATGATGTTGGATCTTCTCGTAGTATTTAGCTTGAGCTGGCTTCTTCATCTTTCCTTTTTTATTTAATTTCTTGAGTTCTGTCGGTATGGATGTTCAGCCCCTAGCGGGCTGGGCCGTCAGCGGAGCTGCGGGCTGCAAAGCGGAGCAACCCCGGTCTCCCTTCGCGCCTGGTATTGAGCTCATGAGCGATAGAGCGTCTAGTAATACTAAGATACGTAGAAGTTTGCAGCATCGCATGCGCGGCTCTACAAAGTTTAAGGCTAGATCCGTCCTGAGGTATCAGCCCGTAACGGGTCACTAGTTCAATCAAATGCGGATGAGGTCTTTTCTGGCGTGAGCCTGTAGGCTTTCGAGGAAAAGAGGCAAGTGGGACGCTGGCCCGACCCGGCGCCCATTACATCCTTACCCAGCGCGAGGCTACGGACCTTCGAAGCGAAGCAATGGGTGGGACGTTAGCCTGACCAAGCATCCCATTAAGTTCCACCCGGCGCGGAGCTACGGGCCTTCGAAGCGAAAGGATGGGTGGGACGTTAGCCCGACCAAGCATCCCGTTAAGTTCCACCCGACGCAGAGCTACGGGCCTTCGAAGCGAAGGGATGGGTGGGACGTTAGCCCGACCAAGCATCCCGTTAAGTTCCACCCGGCGCGGAGCTACGGGCCTTCGAAGCGAAAGGATGGGTGGGACGTTAGCCCGACCAAGCATCCCGTTAAGTTCCACCCGGCGGGGAGTTACGGGCCTTCGAAGCGAAGGGATGGATGGGACGTTAGCCCGACCAAGCATCCCGTTAAGTTCCACCCGGCGCGGAGCTACGGGCCTTCGAAGTGAAGGGATGGGTGGGACGTTAGCCCGACCAAGCATCCCGTTAAGTTCCACCCGGTGCGGAGCTACGGGACTTCGAAGCGAAGGGATGGGTGGGACATTAGCCCGACCAAGCATCCCTTATGTTCCACCCGGCGCAGAGCTACGGGCCTTCGAAGCGAAGGGATGGGTGGGACATTAGCCCGACCAAGCATCCCGTTAAGTTCCACCCGGCGCGGAGCTACGGGCAGTGATATGGCATAGCAAGACAATTCTTCTCCGCCACCCTCCTTTTTATTTTATTGATAGAGGAAATTTTTACATGTTTAGTCTCTTTTCTCCTTCTGCGATCACGGTTAGAACTTCTTGAGCACTGCCATGTTCCAAGTCCTCGGTACCACCTCGCCGTCCAGGGTGATAAGTTTATGAGCGCCCTTCAATGTGGAGTCCCGGATGATGTACTGTCCTTCCCAAGTGGTCTCGAGCTTGGCGAAGGTCGGGGTGGCTTTTTTGAGAACCAAGTCCCCTTGAGCCAGGTCCTGTTTCCTAACTTTCTTGTGGAAACTTCGAGTCGAAGCTTTAGCATAGTCCTGCATAACCTCTAGGGCCTGAAGTCTTTATTCCTCTGCTAGATCATCCACAATGTCTGCTTCCTCCTAGGCCGGGGCTTTAATTACACGAAGGGACTTGGCTTGAATCTCCGTGGGGGAGACGGCTTCCTCCCCAAAGATAAGCCGAAATGGAGAAAATTTGGTCGCTCGTGACGCGGAGGTTCGGGTGGCCCATAGGACCTTGGGGAGTTCATCGGGCCACGAGCCCCTCGCGGAGGTGTGTAGCCTCTTTTTAATGCCATCCAGGAGCAACCCATTTGCTCTTTCAACCGCCCCGTTTGACTGTGGGTGTCCGACTGAGGTGAAACAGATCTTCGCCCCAATGCTTTCATAATAGTCGCTGAATTTTTTGGAGTCGAATTGGGATCCGTTGTCCGTGACAATTTGGAATGGAACTCCATATCTACAAACAATTACTTTCCATAGAAATTTGACCGTTGCTTCCGCCCTGATCTTCGCCACCGGCTCCGCCTCAATCCACCAGGAGAAGTAGTCGACCGCCACAATTACGAATTGGAGGTTCGCTCGGGCCCTAGGGAGCGCTCCAATATTGTCCATCCCCCATTTGGCGAAGGGCCAAATTGGGGGCACTGGGTTTAGCTCACCGAGCGGTGCTTTCTTTTGCTTTGTCATCCACTGGCATGTATGACAATGTCGAACCCTTCTTCTGCATCTCTTAACTCCGAAGGCCAGTAGAATTCCATTCAAAAACCTTTCCTGCGAGGTTCCTGGGGGCCTGGTGCGCCGCACAGGCCCCCTGATGAGCTTCACGCAGGGCCTGGACCCCCTATTCATGAGATATACAGCGAAGCCACGGAGCACAAAGGTCACTGCGGAACAGGAGCCCATCGATTATGGCATATTTATTTGCCCTCCTTTCCAGGCGTTTCGCTTGCACCTCGTCGTGGGGGAGTGTACCATCGAGAAGGTAGTCATATATCTCGCTTCTCCAGTCTTCGTCGGCCGCCCGGGCGATGAGGTTCACCTGAGGAGGAATAGAAGCTACACGAAGCACCTCAAAAAATACCACCAAAGGTAAAGTTCCTCCGATAGCGGCGATCTTCGCTAGCTCGTCTGCTCTCTCATTTTGGGCTCTAGGTATTGCGAGTACGGAGAATCTGACAAAACCCTTCTCCATCGCCCGGACCGCTTCGACATATTTTTGAAGCTATTCATCCTTCACTTGATATTCACTAGAGATATGCCCTTGAATAAGCTTCGAATCAGTGTGCAGGATAGCCCTTCTTGCCCCCATGGTTTTTGCTTTTGGAGCCCCAGGAAGAGCGCTTCATACTCAGCCACATTGTTAGTTGAAGGGAACTCTAACTTTGCTGCGAACTCAGCCTTTTCACCTCCGGGGGCCATCAACACTGCTGCTATCCCCGCTCCAGTTGCTCCCCATGACCCGTCAGAATTGATGGACCACACCGCTGAGGCATTATCATCCTCGAACACAGGAGAAGTCCACTCCACCATAAAATCGACTAGCGCTTGGCTTTTAATGGCAGTGCAAGGTATGGTGGTTAATTCGAAGGGTGCCAGCTCGACCGCCCATTTGCTGATGCGTCCGGTACTCTCTTTGTTGAGCAACATGGAGCCAAGAGGATATGCGGTTGGTATTTTTATGCGATGGTCTTGAAAGTAGTGGCGGAGCTTTCTGGAGGCTATCAACAGAGCGTATGCTAGCTTTTCCATTTCTGAGTATCGCAACTTCGCTCCCTGCAATGCTTCAGAGATGAAGAAGATCGGCTGTTGCTTTACCCCTTGGGGCTGCACCAGCACCGCACTGACGGCGGAGGGGCTCGCAGCTAGGTACAATAGGAGCTCCTCGCCTTGCTTTGAGCTTTGTAGGACGGGTACCTCCATAAGACTCTGCTTCAGCTTCTCAAAGGCGAGCTGGCACTCCGTCGTCCACGCAAATTTGTCACACAATTGCAGCACTTTGAAGAAGGGCAAGCTTCGCTCGGCCGACTTTGGCAAAAATCGGCTGAGCGCTGCAAGCCGCCCCGCCAACCGCTGCACCTCCTTCAGGTTCCTTGGGGGGACCATATCTTGAACGGCCCTTATCTTTTCGGGGTTTGCCTCGATACCTCGCTGGGAGACCAGAAACCCCAGGAGTTTCCTTGTGCTTTCGCTGAAAACACACTTGGTCAGGTTGAGCTTCACTTTCTCCACCATTAGGTTGTCGAAAGTTTCCTGGAGGTCAGCGATGTGATTTTCCTTTTTGTCGCTCCTGACGATGATGTCGTCAACATATGCTTCTACATTCCTCCCTAGCTGGTTGGTGAATACCTTGACGATGAGCCGTGCGAAGGTAGCACCTGCGTTCTTGAGACCGAAAGGCATCCGTACAAAGCAGTATGTGCCGAAAGGGGTAATGAACGCCGTCTTATCTTCGTCTTCCCTTTGCATGTATACTTGATGATAGCTAGAGTAGGCATCGAGGAAGCTTATTCTCTCCGACCCGGAGGTGGAGTCGATAAGTTGGTCGATGTGAGGCAGGGGGAAGTCGTCTTTGGGGCATGCCTTGTTCAGGTTAGTGAAGTCGATGCACATTCTCCAAGCCCCACTGGTCTTCTTGACCATGACCACGTTGGCTAACCATTCAGTGTGGAGAGCTTCACGTACAATCCTTGCCTGGAGCAACCTGGTTACCTCTACTCTCGCGGCCACTTGCCTCTCTGTGGTGAGTTTTCAGAGCTTTTGCTTCTTTGGCTTCGCAGTCAGGCTGATGGCAAGGGAGTGTTCAATCGTGTCTCTACGGACCCCGGGAAGATCTTCCGGTCCCCACGCGAATACAGCCTCATACTCTTGAAGAAGTTGCATTAAACATCTTTCTTCGTCGGGGACAACATGGCGCCGAGGGTCACGGCTTTATCTTCACCTGGCCAGAGCATCACCCGTTTCGTTTCACCCTGAGGTTGTGGTTTGGGAAGCCATTTGCTGCGTTGCATCGTTATTGGGTCCAGCTCCATGGTACGGACATGCTTGACCTGGGGGGATTCTCCACCTCAATCTTCCTTGCGAGGGCATGATCCCCTCGCACTGTGATGACACCGTCGACGGAGGGGATCTTCATGCATAGAAATCCATGATGGACTACTACTCCCATAGTCGTCAACGACCCCCGGCCTAAAATGGCATTGTCGTAAAAAGGCATGTCGACCACGTCGAACGTGACGCGACTCGTGGTGCTGGCTTGCGGCGTCGCAAAAGTGACCTCCAGGTCTATTTGTCCCAGGGTGTTGATCATGCTTCCTCCAAAGCCCATCAGCGGCACCTCCGATTTCTTCAACCGGTCTTGATGGATCATCATCTGCCAAAAAGCCTCCACGGACAGGATATCTGCCGCGCTCCCCCCGTCTATTAGCACACGACGCACTTCGCAGTCGGCAATGATCGCGGCCACAACCAAGGAGTCTTGGTGCGGGAATTGTACCCCCACTGCATCTTCCCACGTAAAAGTGATCAGCTCAAGCTCCAATGGAGGGGAGGCAATTGGATTGACCCCAACATGATTGATTTGCCTGGCATAGGCTTTTCTCTGCCTCTTTGATGAAAGGTGTGATGAAGAGCCCCCGGTGATGACGTTGATAACGCGGTGAAGATGATTTACCCCTCCCTAAGGGGGGAAGCGTTGGCGCTCAGTCGGGGGTGGCGCTAGTAGCGGAGGATGCGTCTCAGTTTCCCTCCACTTTGCTTTAAAGCGTCGGTACCCCTCGATTACCTTGCAATGCGCGGTATCATGTGTGTTGTTCTCGCCGTGATAATCGCGGAGGTACCACTTTCGCTCTTGTCTCTCTCTTTTGATCACCCGGGCTCCTTCATCCCATTTTTCACACTTGGATGGAGGGCTTCGCCTCCGCTGCTCCACCTGTCGCTCCCCGACACCTCCTCAACCGCTTCGCTCGTCAATGTAGTGGATCCTCCTTCCTTTGTCTTTCCCAACCAATTCTGGATGTCGTTCCTTTGCTTTAGTCCTGGGCAGGGGATCCCTCCCTCAGCCCCTTTTGCACGGGATTGGCTCCTGCGGCTCACGCCGTGGCTTATCCTCCCTTCGGAGGTTGTCCTCCTCCGCTCACGCGTATTACCTCATCTTGGCGAAGAGTTCCTCCACAGTGTGCACCTCTTTGCAAGCAAGCCCCTCCGCCAATGGTCCCCTCCGAAGTCCACAGCACGCCGCGTTGATGATAGTGGTGTCGCTGACCCCCCAGATCCTGCATTTAACACTAGAAAAGTGCTGGAAGTAGCTCTTGAGGGTTTCCCCTTCGCGTTGTCAAATTGCGAATAAGTCACTCTCCTCTTTCATCCCATCGAAATTGCCTTGGAAGTTGCATTCCAGCTTGGTGCAGAGCTGTGGCCAGCATGTAATCGATTTCGGCTCCAGCGAGGAGTACCAGGACAGGGCTATTCCTTCGAGCACCCGCAAAAGCCCCTTGGCCTTGATGTCATCATCCCCCCCACGCGGCCTCCACGGCCGTGTCGTAGATGCGGAGGAATTCCCTCGGGTCCGTCTTGCCATTATATGGCTTGACGGTGGGAAACTTGAAGCTTCCCGGTGAGGGCCACCTTCGTGCCTGAAGCCGGATTCCGAGGGGGTTTGAGTCGCCCTCCTCCCTATGTGCCTCTGGGAGTATTGGGGACAGCGCTTCGTGGTTGGGACTTTCATCTTGTGATTCGTCGCATCCCCAATCTTGCTGATCTTGCAGGCGCTTCACCTCTGCCATCAGTTTTTCGTTGGCCTCTATTAACGCCCAGACATTGGGGTCGAGCACCTCCTAGGTTCTGATCTCCTCCTTGAGGACCCCCTTGCTCCCGATGGCAACTTGGCGTCGAGTCAGACGAGCTGACGCTTCCGCTATGTCTTCCTCTGGTACTGTAGTCCTTCGGGCCGCAGCCGGCGGCGGCCGCTTGGGGGCGTGCTTGCGAGCTGCGGCGGGGGTTGGTGGCGACGGTGCTCCCTGCATCCCTCCTGGTCCCGTAGGGACCTGCGATGGGATTTCACCACTTAGGAGCAAGGGCTGGTCGCTCGCAGGCCTTCTCGATCCCTCTTCTCCCGTCATCGCCGCCGCTTCTCTGGAAGTTGTTGCCGTTCCCTTCTTCAGCGGCATGACCCCAAAGAGCTTTCTTTTCCTGCTAGCTAGAGAGCTACAGCTTCGTCAAACTGTTGGCTCCCCACGGACGGTGCCAACTGTTGGTGGATTGAACCACCCAAACCGATTTCAGTTGTTGGTTCTTGCTCTGGTTGGACCAGAGCTCACCCAAAAGAATTCTCCCCTTAAATCCTCTCCTTCCTCTCCCTTTATAGGGAGGCTTTAGAAAGGATCTCTATTGCCGCCTGCTAAGGTAGGTTGTTTTTCCGACTAGGACAAAGGTGCTAAAGACCTTTTTTCAGTCGTTCTCCAGATATCATTCGCCACTTGTCCCCAATTCGAGGGCTAGACGGTCATTACATGGGATCTTTATACTTTCTTTACGCGTTTGCCCTCTTGTTTGGTTCTCAGTTCGGGAGTTTTAACGGAACTTCCTAGTGTTAATTGACTCTAGATCGATCTGACCATGTCTGGTACTTTTCGGCCAGTGGCCTCCTGGGCGTTAGGCTTGGCCGTATTTCCTGTCAGCCCTGTCCGTTTAGGTGATGTGAATTCCTACCTCTGCGATTCCTTTCGTTGCTCCGCCCTCCCACTTTCCTGCCTTGGGGAGGGGGAAGTCGTGGCCCGTGCTTCGCCCAGCGAAGGGGAGGGATTATTTGGGCCTACAACACCAAGCAAGCTGAGGTTGTGGGTAAGTGGCAAGGACCAATTTGCCCAAAGATCAAGAAAAAATTATTGAAGAATTCAGAAATGGTGAATACTTGCTTTGTTTTGCCAGTTGGCAAGGGGATATTTCAAGTGCAAGATAGAGACCATTAGTATATTGTGGAAATTCTAACTAGGCATTGTGTTTGCATGAGGTATGAATTGACTGGTATCCCATGCAACCATGCCATCACTTGCTTAAGGCATGAAAGAATCCATCCAGATGAGGTTGTTTCAGGTTGCTACTCACATGATGCCTTTAGCAATGCTTATGGGTACAACATCATGCCAACCAGGGACCAAAAAGTTTGGGAGAAGATGAATGGAGTTAGTGTGAACCCTCCAGTATACGATAAGAAAGTCAGGAGGCCCAAAAAATCTGGGAGAAAGCAACCACATGAACTGCAAGGGGACTACGTTGTCTAAACATGGAATGCAAATTCACTATAGCTATTGTGGTGGTGCAGACCATAATATCATAAAATGTGAACCTGGTAAGCTAACCATGAAGAGGAATGAGAAGAGAAATACTCTAACATGGTCCAACAAGAGGATGATGGTGGTGGTGATGATGAGCATGTTGTCACATAGGTAACCATGACCATATGGCTCTCTTAATTTTCAATATTTTTTCTTTGCTCTGAGAGGTTAAATTTTATTACATACAGGAAGCAATGCCTTCTACAATAAGAGATCAAGATGACATGTCCCACACCATGCTTCTTCATTTGTTTTCATTGCTTGCTATGTGTTTATCATTGTTTCACACAACACTATTGTGAGACCCCGGATCGGCTACCCGGAATCTCTTGTGTATTTCTATGCTAGTCCCAGATCAACGCCAGCACACACAGTTCACAGTGATGAATCATTACCAAATGGAACGAAATAATAGCATAAATATAAACTACCAGCCACATGGCTATTTATTACATCTCGCGGTCACATGACCAGAGTTCACAGCAGCGGAAAGAAACAATAAAAAGATAAAGCCCAAATGACTCCAAAGGCAAATGATTGGAACGGGCGCCTAGTTATCCTAGTGATCTTCAATGAACTCCTCGGCATAGAACTCACCGTCTTCGGCTGCATCTTGGAAGTTTTCTGATGACAAAATTTTGTGTAGCACGTGAGTGCAAAAGTACTCAGCAAGTCTGGGAAATTATGCAACATGTAGGGCTTCCCAAGGAAGTCTTATTAGGGTTCTTTTGCACAAAGCCGAATTTCATCAAACTATACTTATTAATAATTTTCACAAAGTATATTTTAGCAATTATTTTAACAATTGAAATTATTTAATACTCTAGCGAAGGTTCTATCCACCATCACTAGTATACTGGCTCTATCCGCTTAGTTTTAAAAGATTAAGGTAACCCAATTCATGACTCCATCCGTCATGATCAAAACAGGTTCCAACTACCTGATTGGGTCAATCCGCCAAATAAACATCTGAGAGTTCTAACCACTCCCAGATCCCAAAACAAAACATAAGTTATTTTTAAATCCAAAACCAAGTATACTAGTATGAAAGCATTCTTCGCTTTGCCCTTGACCGTAGGCACGGCTATTCGAATAGTTTTACACTCTGCAGAGGTGTACAGCTTTATCCACAAGACATGATCGTCTCTTTATGCTAAGCTATTAACACACTTCCTTTGGTGTGTCGGCAGAGAGATCATGACAAGGCCTTTACAATGTATCCATCTAACCCGACCCACACACTGAGGTTTCACCACTGTTAGGGTTCCATCTACCCAGTACAGAAGCCCCCTCTTGCGCCGTGTGAGAAGTACGACTTGCCTCCATCCGACACCCACATTCCACCATCTGGTGAGTCTAAGTTAGACTTCTACAAATTATTTAGCCAGGTCGTACTCATTATAGACTTGTGATTGTACGGTTATGCTTAGAATGGATAGTCATAAGCGTCGGTCCTTATTTGACTTGGGGCGGTACTTGCACATTGAAAACTAGTGCTCCATCCGCACCCGCCCGACATTCCATTCCGCCCAAGTCTAAACCATTTTTATTTTATTTTTATTTTGCAAAAACAGTAGCAAATACATTGCTATATTTCTTTAAAACACATTTTAACCATAGTTTCGAAGAAATCCCACCCATGGGCTTTTTAATCAATTTTGCAACAAAGCACATCTAACGTTCTAAGCATTATATGTCACAATATAATTTAAACATGACATATCACAGTACCCTATGGTTACAAGTAAACATGGATATCAATAACAGGGAGATGACAGCAAACTCGAAATAACTAATAATCTATATTTGACATAACATGTATAAAGATAGCAGTGCAAGTTGTAAATCATTGCAAAACAGTTGTAAAACATGTGATCAACATGCGGCAAGGAGACTTGCCTTCGGTCGCAGCGAGAGTCTCAACGTCCTGGGGTTCGACGAAGGCAAGTTCTTCGACTACGCGCAAAACGGAGCGATAAATAAATAAAATAAATTAAATAAAATTAAATAAAATTAAAAAATATAAAAAACATATTGGAAGATAGAGGGTGATTTTAGATGAATTTAAGAATTTGAATCACTTGATTCGGAGTTACGACGAAAGAGAACGAGCCTTTTGAACCTCCCATCGGACTTGGAGAAGAAATGGCTGCCGGCGGAGCTCCGGCGATCAATTTAAAAATATTATTTTGCTGGATCTAGAGGACATCAAGAGGGAGCTTCAGTAAAAATTTGAGGCAGAATGGAGGTCGGAAGTGACCAGGAGAGCTCGCCGAAAGTTGCCGGATTTCGGAAAAAATGGCTTCTACAAGGAGATCCGTATGTTAGATTGGAAAAATTCCAATTGGGTCGTGTGGGGAATGAGGGGAGGATTCTGGGGTTCAATTTATAGGACGATTAGACCAACGGATCGCCAGAAAACGCTCGTCGGAGTTATGGCCGGAATAGTAACTGATGACAGGAATAGCCAACGGACACCCAATTTGGGGAAACATGAAATCGATGGATTTTTCTAAAACAAAAGGGAGCATCACGTAGAACGTGACGAGACGAACCTAGCAGTGTTGCCAGATTTCGGAGGGGATCAACGATTTGCGAGAAATCGACGATGAACAGAGCTCCAATCGGAAACTTCAACCGTAAAATTCGTCGCCATCCTGCAATGAAAATCAAAATAGATTGAGGGCTTTTGTTCATGGTGATGACGCGCACACGGTGACGTGAACGAAATTGCAAACGCCTCACCGGATCAAAAGTTGCCACGGCGATGTCGACGAACGACGTTTGGCATCGGTTCTTGCATGATTCCAGAGAAATGGAGTGGAGTGGCTGCGTGGCGAGGTGAGCACGGGAAAGAGGACGCCAAGACGAAGTTGTAGGAAGTGGTGGCTCGCCGTTTGCTCAAGAAACGGCCAAATTAGTGCATTTCGGTTTCTACTCAAATGAACCGTTTCCGGCGGGATTTAGGACGAATGATGGTGGGGAATGAAATCTCCTCGCCACTACCTTTCCAACGGATCAAATCGTGAGTGATTTGGTGGATTAATGATGGAGATATGGAAGATTGAATCTTGAATGCTAAGCACGGGAGAGAGAACGAGCTTGCTCCGGAAAGAATCATAACTTTGGGGAAGATGAACAGTGTGGGACACGTGGCGTCCCCCCATTGGCTCAATTTTGAATAGTATAATGAATTTGAAGAAAGGGCGTGAGCGATAAAATACCAAAGGGATTCTATAAATCTTGAAAAAATTCTCAAAAATATTATAGAATATTTGAAACCCAATGCAATTGGTTTCGGGATTTTTGGAGGATTTTGGAACTCGGGTGAAATTTCGAGTAAGGATCGGAATTTAGAATTTCGACTTTGCGGACGATGAAGTATTGAACTCCAATTTCGGAATGACCAGGATGCCAGGTTAAATAGAACATCGAAGAAAATGCAAATTTTGAATTTAATTACTTTAAATTAGCTTTTGGTAAAGGACCCAAAATGGGGATGTTACAACCATCACGGATGCCTTTACAAAATCCTAGACCTCTACCAGAATGTGTTTTCATTCTAGTCAACATTCCATAGCCAAAACTAGATGCTCCAATAAGCTCAACAATAGAGGAGGGTAGGAAACTGATGAGGAATAGTATCAATGTAGCCCCAACTGGTAAGAAGGTTGCTAGCAAGAAGAAGTGAAGCCTGGGAGTGACAGGTGCAGTTATTTATGAAGATAGTTGCATTTTTTAGCAGGAGCATACAAACATATGGAAAACATCATGCCCAAGTAGTGCTATGCCAATTACAACTAAGTTCCTAAGACTTTTTTTATGTTATTACACAGTGTATGGATGCTTCTTAAGTTACGCTCCTTATGACCTTATTATGATATTAAGCAATGTACTCAGTTGAGATAATCCCGAACATTTAAGTTTTGATGTAATGTACTCAATTTTTTTTGAAACAATTGATGATTTGCCCTCATTTACTTGTATCATTGATTATTTTTTTCATGATATCTCACTGACATGCGAGCCCTAGGGCCACATGCCAATGATATATATGGGGCAAATGATCAATTCCACTAATCAAAATGGGGCAAATGATCAATTCTCCTTTTTTTTTTGTTCCTATGTCACAATCTGATGCTTTGTAATGAGTTGTTGCTTTGTAGGATAAACAAATGTACACCGTTGAAAGTTTCTATCGTCTACATTTTCTGGCTAGATCAAGTGACTCATGTGATTGCAAACAAAAAAATATTACAAAAAGGGTTTTGATGCATAAAGACAACCCCTCTTTGCCAAGATATTTCTCGCCCAAGCTCGCACATGGCCACATTGGATCCCCTCAGCAATGCCATGCCACCAAAATCACAGCGTGGCGAGGCGGTGAACTGTGTTGAACCATTTATGAAAGTTTAGTTGGCCGAATATGCAAAACAAGAGATGCGTGACCAAAGTGATGACACCTAAAAAATTTGAGTTACCCTCAGTGCAATTTACTCTAGATTATACATACCAAACGCACCTTTAAGGGAAAGTTAGGATCTATTATCTCATAAATATGAGTTAGAAATAACAAAAAGATACAAATATATCCGTTTCTGGGTAAAATATGTCATATATAGGAACTTTTGTACTAGAAACAAAAGTATGTCCAATTATAACCCTTCTGAGATGTAAAAAATATCTCTTCTCACCAACCTCATAATGTATGAGATAAATGTATACATCTAAATTTGGATGTGTCTTGAGCGGAAATTAATCACAGTTCATTACATTTGCATATACGAAAAGAAAAAGAGAAATCATGCATGCATGCCTCAAATGAATCGTGTAAGGCAGAGATATCACCAGAGCCGCACACCGGCCATGCGCAAACACATTCATCCAGAATTCACCGGAGCTTTTCCATCATCATCGGCACGCCAGAATTGAACAAAAAAAAAATTCACATATGAAAAACGAAACCATGCCGAAAACAAGCAAACCATGAGATCCAGATCGAGATCGAGGGAGACAGGACAGAAGAGGACGCATCAAACTAAGAAGAAGAAGGTGCCTGAATTCTGAAATTTTTTATTAGTGACGATTTTAGTAAAAAAATTATCATAAATAATTAAACTATTTGTGATAGTTTTTATTTGGAACCACCACAAATACTTTTAGGATTATCAGTGGTAATCCATTATTTGTGACGGTTGTAAATAAAAACGGTCACAAATAATCTTCCCGCTATTTTGAATTAAAAAACCATCACTGATAGTTTTATTTGTGACAGTTCTAAAAAACTGCCACAATTAGGATATCATATATATGCTGTTATACAGTAGTATCTCGTCGACGAATCAAGACCGAGTAGAGCAGCAACGGGAGAGGAGATATTTGCTTTCTTGGAAAAGCCTAATGTATACGTGGGTGGCCTGTGAGAGCATGTATACCTCTTGGCATCTAAAGCAGTTGCTGAAATAGACATATCACCTTTCTTTTTCATAATATAATACTATTGTTAGCTACTTTATTCCAAGCCCTTAGCACTCAACTTTCGAAAAAAATTTCGAACTTAGTACCAGAATTTATGCTTAGCACCGACTCCCCCATCAGTTAGAATCGGTTCTGAGAAATTTCTCACCACTATGACATTTTGTTGTGGCCGGGATTGGACTGACAGTTATTGTTGTTTCTGCTGTCACGGATCAGAGCATGTACATTAGTATAGATAGTGATCGTCTATAATATACCTTCATATTATTTATAGACAGTATTAAGATAACTCACACAATAAATCACACAATAAACTGTCTATATAGCTGTCTGTAATGATCTCTTATAGATTATCTGTAAGATAGTATAAGCTATCCATATAGTATAAAACCGTCTGTTAAATAGTTGATATTATCTTTCTCTCTTCTTATTCTCTCTCATCCATATCATCTAAAATCCTATGTGGTACTCTTATAGACAGCCCATATATACCATTGTACATGCCCTCAACAAACATTGGTGTTTTCAGAACGTGATTTGTTTTATACAATCCAAACTAACTTTGACCATCAATTTTTATTTAACGTGTATACAAAACCTAGTAAAATTACACTATTAGTAAAACTATGTCAGGACGCTATCTGAAGAAGGGAGAAGAGTGTTGGCGAGTTCTGAAAACTGAGATTATAAGCTACAGCGTTGTCGGCAAATGAAGCAAGGGGAACTAGTAGTTTAATTGCAGTTGAGTCTTTACATATTATGTTTAGCTTTGCAGTGGGACAACCAGAAACGGACCCGCTTGTAAGTGAGTCTTAGCAGTACTATAAAAAGGGTAAACACAGGTTGTCAGGATTATGAATGAAAAATGACTTGATGCTTCCGTCTCCTTCCTTCTTTCTTCCTCCCCTGCTTTGTTTCTTTTTTCCTCTTCACGTTAATAGCTGGCGATCGGTTGAGTGCGATGGAGGTTGATCTCACGCCGACGTTCATCTCGGTAAGGGGATATTACAAGTTGGTATCAGAGCCGTTCCGATCAAGGGCTTTGAGCTGTAAATTTTTTTTTTCCCGGCCGAGGGTTTGGAAACTCAGATTCGGTCGACGAACTCTGACGATTCCGATAAAATCCCCAAATCTGGTTTGCTCAGTCCACGATCTGTCATCACGGCGCCTCCACGACCATCGGTGCGGACGCAATTTGTGTTAGACGCCATGGGTGAAGGGAGCGCGTAGGCGGAAGACCACTGGAAATCGATGAAGGATTGTTTGGACTTGCTGTTTACTCGGATCGGGGCTATTGAGACAGTTCAACAGCAGATGTCGACTCAGATGGAGTTGGCGACGAAGGTTGCATAGTCACATACGAAGGAGCAGCAAACACTGAGCAAACAGTTGGACGTGACAGCTCAGGCGGTGGCGAGACTCTCCGTCGATCGGGCGATGGCCATGAACCGTGAAGGGGAGGTATCTCCAGTGGGGGATAAGGCCAAGGCGTTCTTGATGCCGGCACCAGATGGAGGACCATGGACCAGCCATCGACCACCGTTATTGCAGACACCACCGAGCTTGCACCCGGGAGGATTTTCAGAGATTGGCAACCAGTTATCTTCACCCCCAGCTCATAGTTCAGGAGAAATGGGAGGCAGAATCCGTGTAGCACTACCCAAAATGTCATTTCCGAAGTTTGATGGTGATAATCCTAGAATTTTGAGAGACAAATGCCTTGATTATTTCCAGCTATACAACATTTCAAAGACAATGTGGGTGACAGCGGCAACTCTCCTTATGGAAGGGAATGCGGCTAAATGGTTACATGCATACAAGTTGAAGCATGATCTGGGAACATGGGAGCAATTCAGTGCAACGGTGGATAGCAAATTCGGGGCGTATGACCATCGTTTGGCTCTGAGGGAATTACAAGGGCTATGACAAACCACTTCAGTCAAGGAGTATCACACCAAATTTGAAGCATTCATGTATCATATTTCGATGTTCAATCCCTTCTATGATGATGAATTTTTTATTGCTCAATTCATTAAAGGGTTGAAAGAAGATATTCGGGGGCCCGTGGTTGTCTGATGCAGTATTGGATCATTTCGAGCAGTCAGAATTGTTTGGGGATGACTCTTATAATTTGTTGCTGAATGCCATTGCCGGAACCGATGTAGCTGGCACAGTCCGGTTACGAGCGTTGGTCATGAATCAAGTTATGTTGGTGTTAGTGGATTCGGGCAGTTCCCATAATTTTGTCAGTCATACATTTCTTGATCGCATTGGGTATTCACTACATTCGACCAAGCCAGTGATGATAAGGGTGGCTAATGGAGAGGTACTCTCATGTGACCATGAAGCTTTGAACTTTGAGTGGTGGATTCAAGGACACACATTTCGAACCGACATGAAAGTGTTGGAATTGGGGGCTTATGACGCCATACTGGGTATTGAATGGCTTACTCAGCATAGCCCTATGAATTGTCATTGGAAGAATAAGACATTGGAATTTCAACATGACAATCGAACTATTATTCTTCAGGGTGTCTGTCGGGACCCGAATATGCAAATCCGGACCCTCTGTGTATTCAGCACTAGTCCAGGATCACGCTAGTGCACACAGTCTCAACATAGATGAATATCACAATCATACACAGCGGAATAATAAAAATAGCTCAATTACAGAATATAAACTATTGAACGTCCTTAAGGTCAACCTTACATTTGCGAGGCCTTGACGGCTTAACTCCAAATAAGTAGCAGCGGAACGAAAAACATCGGTGAATCCCATCAATACGCCACAGGCAACTGACAGGGTTCGACTCCTAGATAATCGCCTTCTCACGGAACTTCTTCTTCTTCGACGATGTAGACTTCTGCTCACTGGTGATTGTTTGTTTGCAAGGGGTGAGTACATAAAGCACTCAGCAAGTCATGCACAGAATGCAAGTCTAATAACAATATGCATGGCTTACTCCAAATGACAGGCTGAAGGGGTTATTTTGCAATAAACAGCATTCATAAATATTCATAATAGATTGTAAAGCGGTAAAACAGATAACAATAGTAATAATTTCACAGTTGTTTCACAAGTAAACCATTCCACATCCTTAACCAGTTATCACTTTTCTACAGGCAAATTGCCTCCAAGCCCAAGTTCAATTTTAAGAAAAGCTAACCCTTGACTGTAATCCCCGAGCAATGTCCAATACCGCGGACACGGCTATTCGAATAGATTTTACACTCTGCAGAGGTTATACACTTTACCCACAAGATACAATCAACTCACCACGTCAGCCGTGAATCGCCATACAAGAGTATGCGAATGAGTGATCATAACAAAGCCTTCCGAAAACTTCTAACTACACAAGTGAACCTCTCCAGTTTTTGCCATACACCATCCCTTCCCTTAACAGAGGCGAAGTATGGGACCGACATACCGTTGGATGGGTACCATGCCGCAGCCCTGGTACGCTCCCCCTTCAAGCTACACAAAAGATGTAGTTGACACCCCGAGGTACCACATGCAAGTTATTAGTAACTTACTCAACTAGGTCCGTCCCATTACAGACATGTGGTTGTATGTTTGACTCAGTTGAAAGGCTTGCAAGGTTAAGTCCTTAGAGCGACCAGGGCAAGACTACCCGAAGAACCAAATCAACCTTCCCGGTGCCACACCTGGCCCACCCGATCATAATCTTGCCACTTGCCCCGGTCTAAATCATTTTATCACCCCAGTTGATTATTGCGCAACACAATGCCAACAACAACTCAACATCCTTGAAGAAGTACGAAGACCTCCACATATCAACTTCATCGTGTCGGCAACACGTCACACCGTTCCAAAATACATTGCATATTCCATTAGTCAATATTGAGCTTTTGTATTTCCAAAATGATGTTAATGGTACGTTGCAAGACTAAGCAGCTACTGACGGTCTAACTAACCCATGTCGGCAAAGTATTTAAAGCCAACTATTAATCAAGAAACCTAGGGTGACAAAAGATTCATGGCATACATCTACAACTATTATAGACAAGGTGGCAATAACAAGTAGGTTAAATATCTAATCCCAAATTAATTGAAATCAGTTTATATCCAACTAGCATGCAATAATTTGAAACAACATAATTTTCGAAAAGGGGATCAACATGGTCAAAGCACAACTTGCCTGACCCTTGCAATTTTTACTGTTCTTCACTCTTTATCTTTGATTCTTGGTCCTCGATCTTCAACTTCCACTTTCTCGATCCTCAGCTCGTTCGAACGACTTCCGGACGACACGTCTAACGATAAAGAAACACAAATACAACAAAACTCAAAAGACAATTCAAATAAACTCCAAATTAAGAACAAACAGCATTGGGCACAATGGCTTGGAAGAATTTAGGAACTTGAACGGATTAGATCGAATAGTTGACAAAAGAGAACGGGTTTTCGAGAAAACACCGAAGAGGGAAAGATTAATAACTGGGGAAGAAAAAATAATATTCCGAAGAATATTTCTTCCGAAGTTATTATCTTGATTGGACAGATAATGACATATGGGCTCTCGATCTATAGACCGGGTCCATAAAGATAAGTTAGTTCACAATGAACTAAACTGAGGCGCAAGGTTGACTTTTGTTGACTGAACGAAACACGATCGAACAAAAAAGAGACGGATAGATTAGATCGGGCACAAGGGCGTAACAGATGGCCAATGGTCTATCGACCAAGTCCACGAATGAAGTCTAGGTTAAAGGCAGATTAGATTTTCAGAGATAAGACAAGACAAGTGTCATACCACGATTGAAACAACGAGAAAGATTGCAAAGATAACAACGCGGCTCACGATGAACTTAGTTCATCGAACCGGTCTTAGGTTAGGGTTTTGATTCGGCTTTGAAGATGATATGACGATGAGGCTAGGCTCACATCATGATGATAGAGAAGACAAAGGCATCACACTAGGATCTGTTCATGAATGCACACATGCGATGACAACGAAGCGATGAGCCAAGCGTTAACGGCAGAATGTTAATAGCGGAGCGTTAACGGGGGAACGTTAACGGCGGAGCGTTAATGGGGGAACGTTAACGGTGGAATGTTAACGACAGAACGTTAACAGTGAAACGTTAATGGCGAAACGTTAACGGAGGAACGTTAACGGCAAAACGTTAACGACGAAACGTTAACGGCGGAGCGTTAACGACAGAGCGTTAACGGTGAAACATTAACAGCAAAACGTTAACGGTGAAACGTTAACAGCGAACGTTAACGGTGGATCGTTAACGGCGAATGTTAACGGCAAAACGTTAACGGTGGATTGTTAACGGCGAACGTTAACGGCGGAGGTCAAACAATGATAGGATACTCATGAAACAAGGTAGCGACCGTCGGTGCAACGACATGGCCGCGATAAAACGCTACCAAGGATGGCTAACCGATACGCGAACCGGCGGCAGCGGTGTCGGGACCCCGAATTTGCAAATCCGGACCCTCTGTGTAATCAGCACTAGTCCAGGAACGCGCTAGTGCACACAGTCTTAACATCGGTAAATATCACAATCATACCACTCGATATTAGTAAAGTACTTTAATTATATTTAGGTAGGTCTCAATTTTATACAAATTTAGAAATTTGAATAACTCAAATCGGAGTTGAAACGCAAAAGTTATAAGCGTTTGAAGTTTGAAACAAAATCTGAAATCATTATTTCGAATTAATAAATCATTTTCTTTTTCGGAAATTAATTATTGCGTCAGCCTGGACACGTGTCAGCCTCCGATTGGTTGGCTGTCGTCAGCCGGTCCATGGACTTGGTCCACGCTCGGCTCGGGTCTACCGTGGACTCGGTCCACGGCTCCTTGTGTCAGCGGCGGTGGGTCCCCTCGGGTAGCGTCATTCTTGGCGTCGGCGGGGCTCAGCCCAGTGCGGCAGGTGGGACCGGCCAGACGTCATGGGTGGCGTCACGCGGTGCGATCGGCCGACAGCGGGCCCGGCGTGTCGATGACTCGTGCGCCCGCGTGGCGCGGCGGTTCGGCTCCACTGGACACGTGGCACACGATCATGGCCGTTGGTTTGAAATCAGCGGCTAGGATTGGGTTTGGGCCTCATGTGCTTGGCGCGACGTGGCGATCGTGGGCCGTTGGATCTTGATCCAACGGTCGAGATCCAATCTAGCACAGTGCGATTCTTGCTACGTGGCGCAACCTAAGCCGTTGGATCTAGATCCAGCGGTTGGGATTAGATCTAGGATTTTCAGCGGAAACTCACCGAGGGTGGCGTGGCGCGATCTGGGCCTTTGGATCTTGATCGGACGGTTGGTGGAGCTTCGGGTCGGCGATGGCTTCACGGCGGAGTTGCGGCTGCCGTGGCGAGGGCGGTGACCACGAACGGCGTTTGGGGCGTGCTCCGGCGAGGTGAAAGGTCCTCACCGACGCGGCTTGACCTGGCTGTTCCGGAACTGGGCTCAACGGCGGCGGAATCGGCGTTTAACCGCGGCAGAACGGAATTCCAACTCCGGCGAGCTCGTACGAACAAGCGGCGGCAGCTCGGCGAGATGGCTTGGGGAACGCAGTGCGCCGCGGAAGAGGGCAACCTCGGGCGATGTCTCACGCATTAAATAACCGGGATGCGCGCACAAATCGGAACCCTAACGAGAACCGCAGCGGCTCTGCGGCGGAGGAATCGGCTCGAACTTCGGCGAGGGCGGCGGAGAACCGATCCACGTGGCGCGATCGGCCAGTCCGCGATCGCAGCGAACGCGATCGGACGACCGGTTCGGCTCGAAGCCGTCACGGTCCAATCCGGACCGTTGGATTCCGATCCAACGGTCGGGATCGAGTAGGGTTAGGACTAGGTTTGGTCGAGTCAGTTGGCTCGGGTCGGACTCGAGTCCGACTCGGTCGGATGAACAGTACTCGACCCGAGTTGATTTTCCAGCGATTTAATATTTAAAATAATTCCCAGAAATTCATTTAATTCATTAAAAATATCAAAAGACTCAGAAAAATTCTGGAAAATATTTTATGGTATTTGGGACTCAAATAAAATATTTCCAACAAAATTTTATTTGCAAAATTTAATTCTTTAATTATTTCAAAATGGAATAAATTCAAATAAATTCCAAATAAATCCAAATAAATTCCAGAAAATTCCAAAAATTCACCAAAGTGCCAAATCACACATGAATTTAAGAAGAGCAAAATTTTGGGGTGTTACAAACGGCTAGGTCAAAGACGACGGTTTTAGGCCGGAATCGGGCTCCGACGGCAAACGGAGACCAAAAGAATTCTAAGGATGATCCAAAACAGTACATGATGATCCACCGGACGCGACAACACGACCGAAGCGAACTAAAATAGCCGGCGTCAAAAGGCGGCGCGCGGCGACGGCTAAACGACGGCCTAAATATATAAAAAAAATTCGGATGACGGGATGGCAAAGGGGGAATGTCTACCACGTAGAACGCGGTGATACGAACTCAACGGTATAGGCAGATTTTGCGGTGTCCCTCCGGATTAATCACAAACTGTCGATTAACGGGTTTCAGATCTAAACTTTGGACGGCCATAACTTCTAGAATAATGATCGGAACTTAACAAAATTTGACCGAGAGCTAGATGGGACCAAGAGGCACACCGTGACATAGGTGGCTCGAAGAATTACCATCTGGAACAATGAGCAGCGAGGATCATTGTCATTTATGCGAAGCCTTGATCGATCGCAGTCTAATCGGAGAAAATATTTTTCTGCACAAAATCTAAAGAGAAAAACCATGAGGTAAGATGTGCGTCATGTAGAGGACATCCCCGGGAATCTACACAAAAAATTTCAGCACCTAACTCGAAAAATTGAGGGAGTTATGGCCTTGGCAAGATTCGAGATTGAAACGGCCATAACTTTTGATCTCGTGGGCCAAATTGGCTGAAATTTGGAGGGTAAATAGATGGTACCTAGGAGCATACCGTGGCAAATACGGATCTCAAAACGAGTCAACGAGCTTCCCGTAAAGCGGCTCCAAAGTTCGACCATCGTCGGGCGACGTCCGGAGGACATGGCAGCGGCTCGGGTGTTTTGGAGATGATCCGGAGGTTGAAGATGCATGGGAGAGGTCATGGGAGGTCTATACTGGGTTGGGGTGGCGGCTACGTCAAGAAAAATCAAGTTTGGATGCGTTTGGAGCAAAAACGGGTTAAATAGGCATTTTATCGAGCACTTGGTGGGCGGATCGGATACGGGGGCGACGTGGCGCGATGTGGGGCGCCGGATTGGCATCGGACGGGCGAGGGCGAGTGGCGTGGTCGGCCTGGGCACAGGCGCTGCGAATGGCGCGACCAGCGAAGCCCAGCCCATGCGCCTGTAGCGCCTACGCGGCCCAGCGCCGCGAAGCGGCGCCCGGGTGGCGGGTGGGCTGGTGGGAGGAAATGGCCCAAAAGCATTTTCCAGCTTTTCAAACATTTCCGAATAAAACAATTCCAGAAAATCAAAATAATATATTTAGGGCAATAAAAATACTAGAAAAATTCTAGAAAATATTTTGAGACATTTTGAACTCAAATAAAATATTTGCAACAAAACTTTATATAAAATTTTCCAAATAATTAATTAATTAATACAAATCGATCCCGAATAAACCAATAAATAGCAAACGAGCTCCGAAAAATCTCAAAAATTACAGAAGAATTTCTTGAAGCACAAGGAACCCAGATAAAATTAAATTTATTTTATTTGAGGTTTAGAATAATTAAATTAAATTGTTTTAGCTTTTAGAAAATTCAAATCAAGCTTTATAAACGCGAGAAAATGAACGAAAATTTTTGGGAAGCTAAACTAAACCAAAAATTTTTGAAAACCCAAATTTTGGGATGTTAAAGTGTCTGTTCGGCCGGACAAGAGGAACTTCAAGCATTGTCGAGTGAGCAGTATCACAAATGGGCTAAAGGCAATGAGGTCTAGGCTTTAGCATTGGTCGAAACACCCTCTGTGGAGGTCAGCGAGGACATCCCAGAGGTCATTCGTGCAGTCTTGTAGCAATATGAGGACATTTTTGGTGAACCAAAGGGTATTCCATCTCCAAGGGAATTTGATCACACCATTCCGTTACTACGCCACACCAGTCAATTCACGTCCTTATCGATACTCTCCCTTACACAAGGATGAGATTGAGCGTCAGATTCGGGAAATGTTGGAATCAGGCATGATTAAATACAGTACAAGCCCTTTTGCTTCCCCGATATTATTAGTGCAAAAGAAGGACGACACGTGGAGGTTTTGTGTGGACTATCGTCGTTTAAATGTTCTCACGATCAAAAACAAGTTTCCCATGCCGGTCATCGAGGAGTTGTTGGATGAGTTAGCGGGCACACAATACTTTTCCAAGCTTGATTTTCGAGCAGGGTATCACCAAATTCGGATGGAAGAGGAGGATGAAGAGAAAACTGCCTTTAAGAGACATCACGGTCATTATCAGTTCAGGGTGATGCCGTTTGGGCTTACCAATGCTCCGGCAACTTTTTAGTGTGTTGTGAACTCCATTTTGAGTCCGTACCTTCGGAAATTCGTTTTAGTCTTCATCGATGATATTTTGGTGTATAGTTCGACATTAGAACAGCATGTGGTTCACTTGCGGTCGGTTATGGACAAGTTGCGGGAGCATCAATTGTTGGTGAAACATTCTAAGTGTTCTTTTGCTCAACAACAACTTTAATATCTTGGACGCATCATTTCCCATTGTGGAGTTGCGACAGATCCTAAGAAGACTCAAGTCATGCTCTCTTGGCCGACTCCAACTTCATTTACAGAGTTGAGAGCGTTTTTGGGATTAACGGGATATTACCGTAAATTTGTTTGTCATTATGGAATTATTGCCAAACCTCTTACAAACTTATTGAAGAAGGAATTTCAATGGGAACAATCAGCACATGACGCTTTTGTTAAACTCAAAGAGGCAATGGCTTCGACCCTGGTTCTTGTGTTACCAGATTTTGACAAACCATTCATCATTGAAACTGATGCTTGTGATGGGGGGATCAGCGCTGTCTTGCTACAGAATGATCATCCAGTGGCCTTTTTGAGTAAAGCTTTGGGGGCAGCTCACAAGAGTTTATCAATTTATGAAAAGGAATTTCTTGTTGTTATTATGGCAGTGGAACGCTGGCGTCCCTACTTACAGCGAGATGAATTTACTATTCGGACATACCACCAAAGTTTGAGTTATTTGGATGAACAGCAGCTGCAAACGCCAATGCAACGTAAAGCTATGACACGTCTTATGGGCCTGCAGTTTAAGGTGGTCTACAAAAAGGGCCAGGAGAATGTGGTGGCCGACGCTTTATCTCGCGTTGGACATTTGATGGCATTGCAGTCAGTCTCGGAGGTCCGTCCAATTTGGATACAAGTGGTGGTTAATTCTTATGTTACAGATGGCAAGGCTCAGGAGAAGCTTGTCCAATTAGCAGTGCACAGTCCAGATTCTCAAGGTTTTGAGTTGGTGCATGGTTTGATCAGGCATCGGGGCAGAATTTGGGTGGGCGAAAACTCGGCGTTACAAACTAAACTCATTGATGCTTTTCATGCTAGTGCCATTGGTGGTCATTCTAGCATTCAAGCCACTTATCAACTGCTCAAAAGACTATTTTGTTGGGATAAAATGAAACAAACTGCGGAGAGCTATGTGAAGCAATGTCGTGTTTGTCAGCATGCCAAAGGAGGGCGTTCTCTTCCAGTCGGTCTCCTCCAGACATTACCGATTCCATCAGGCGCCTAGCAAGACATTACTATGGATTTTGTTGAAGGCTTGCCGAAATCGGATGGGTATGATGTTATTATGGTGATAGTTGACAGGTTTTCCAAATATGCTCATTTTATTCCACTCAAACACCCATTCACGGCCTATAAGGTTGCACAAGTGTTTTTGGATTAGGTTGTTAAACTTCATGGCGTTCCCTTGTCTATAGTGTCAGACCGGGACAAAGTTTTCACCAGCAGCTTTTGGAAGGAGTTGTTCATTTTGTTGGGAACTAAATTGCAACATAGCACCGCCTACCACCCCCAAACAGATGGCCAAAGTGAACGGGTCAATCAGTGTGTGGAGATGTATCTTCGTTGTGCAGTCCATGAATCACCGACGAAATGGAGATCTTGGCTACCTTTAGCCGAGTTTTGGTATAATACGAATTTTCACAGTTCGCTGGGAGAATCTCCTTTCAAGGTTTTGTACGGGTATGATCCTAATTTTGAGGCTATGCTGGATGCTGGTTGCTCTTAACATACCACAGTTGTAACATCCCAAAATTTTGTTTTTCTTAAATTCAAGTGTGATTTGGCACTTTGGTGAATTTTTGGAATTTTTTGGAATTTATTTGGAATTTATTTGAATTTATTCCATTTTGAAATAATTAAAGAATTTAACTTTGCAAATAAAATTTTGTTGGAAATATTTTATTTGAGTCCAAAATGTTCCAAAATATTTTCCAGAATTTTTCTGGAATTTTTCTGAGTCTATTGCTATTTTTAATGAATTAAATGAATTTCTGGGAATTAATTGAATTATTTAATCGCTGGAAAATAGCGAGTGGGTTTTACTGTTCATCTGACTGGACCCGAGTCCGAGTTAGACTCGAGTCCGACCCGAGCCAACCGTTCCGGTCGAACCCGCTCGGCCGAACCTTAACCGTGTGACCGTTGGATCTTGATCCAACGGCCACGATTGAGCCACGTCACCCGAGCCCGAGCCCGACCGAGCCAGCCAGCTCGCCCGAGCCAGACCTGAGCCCAAACCCTCGCACCGTTGGATCTTGATCCAACGGCTGACGTTGAGCCACGTCACCCAATCCGAATCCCTTTCGGATTCCGCCGCCGCAACGGAGTGGGCCTCGGTTTTCGCGTGTTTCACGGACGCCGAGGGCCCTATTTAATGCGCCGCCACCGCTGCCGTGACGCCGACTTCCGTGCGCACCCGTAGCCCTAGCTCACGCCGCCAGAGCCGCCGTGGTTGCGCCGCAATCGCTCGCCGGAGTTGGAGGAGCGTTCCGCCGCGTTCAACTGCAGTTTCCGCCGCCGTCCGCCGTCCTCCGTCGCCGTTGAGCCCAGATCCGGAACCGCGAGGTCAAGCCGTGCCAGAGGAGACCACTCACTTCGCCGGAGGAGCCCCGCAACGCCGTCGCCGTGGTCGCCGTCTTCGTCTCCGGTGAACCAGCCCCGCCGCAAGCCATCGCCGGACCTTGAGCTCCACCAGCCGTCCGATCCAGATCCAAGGGTCCAGATCGCGCCACGTCACACCCCGGTGAGATCCCACGTGCTTTCCTTAGATCTATTTCCAACCGTTGGATCTAGATCCAACGGTTTAGATCGTGCCACGTAGCCTAAATCGCACAGTACTAGATCCTTTCTCAGCCGTTACATCTAGATCGAACGGTTAGCGTTAACCCACGTTGTATTCACTAGATTGGATCTTGACCGTCCGATCAAGATCGAACGGTCCAGATCAGCGGAGTAGTTTCTTAACGCGTTAAGCCAGATCTAATCTGGTCCGTTGACAAGGCGGGCCCACATGTCAGTGACCGCATCGTGACGTCACCCATGACGTCACCAGTGGGTCCCACCTGTCAGCAGTGGGCTGAGTCCCCGCTGACGTCAGCAATGACGTCACCCCCGTGGGTCCCACCTGTCAGTCACACATGAGCCGTCGAGTAGACGTTGAAGTGCCCAAGGCTTCGAAGGAGAAGTGTTGACCCAGGAGCCAGCTCAGGACCAAGAACAAGTACTCTTTGAAGGCAAGTTGTGCTTTGACCATGTTGATCCCATTTTGAAATCTATTTTGATTCAATAAATTGCATGCTAGTTTAATTAGAAAAATACTTCATTTAAATTATGGGAATTAGATAAATGCCTAATTGCTGTATGACACCTTGGTTAATTAAATATGTGCCATGACCCTTGTCACCCTAGTTGAGGATTAAATAGTTGGACATTATTAAATTGCCAACATGGGAAATTAGACCGTTGTAGCATATTGCTTAGACCTGCTACGTGCTCATGACATGATTTTGGACAATCAAATGTTAATATTGACTTAATGATATATTGAACCTGTTTTGGGAAGGTATCATGTGATGTTGATGGCACGTGGTGCATGGTAATCAACTGGGGTTTGATAAATAGTTTTCGACCGGGGCATGTGGCAAGAATGATCGGGTGGGCCAGTTGTGGCACCGAGAACGTTGTGTTGGTTCTTCGGGTAGTCTTGCCCTGGTCATCCTAAGGACTTAACCTTGCAAGCCTTTGAACTGGGTCAAACGTGCAACCACATGTCTGTAATGGGACGGACCTAGTTGATTAAGTTGCTAATAACGTACCTGTGGGACCTCAGGATGTCAACTATACCTTTTGTGTAGTTGTACGGGGGAGCGTACCAGGGCTACGGCCAGGTACCCATCTAACGGTTGATTGGCCTAAACTTCGCCTTCGCTAAGGGAAGGGTTAGTGTGCAATAACCGGGGAGGCTCACTTGTGCTGTTAGAAGTTTCCGAAAGACTTTGTTATGGACACTCGCCTTTGTGGTGTTTGGCTGTATCTTGTGGGTAAAGTGCATAACCTCTGCAGAGTGTAAAATCTATTCGAATAGCCGTGTCCGCGGTATTGGACATCGCTCGGGAATTACAGTCAAGGGTTAGACTCTCTCAAAAATAACTTGGACTTGAAAGGTTGGGTTGGATTAATAATGATGTTGATGGAAATGTGGATTAGGTTTGGGAACAATGTTTACTAAACTCCTTGAAAAGTTATTGATCTTATACTTGTTTCTATTGCTTTCGAATCTACTTAGGCTACTTGTCAAATGCTGTAAACTGCAAATATACCTTGAGCTATTCCTTTGTATCAAGCCATGCATATAGTATATTAGCTTGCATTCTGTGCATGACTTGCTGAGTACCAAGTACTCACCCTTGCCGCAATACAACACCAGTTGAAGAGGAGACTACACCAGCTTTGGAGGAGGAGCTCCAAGAGGAACCGTCTACTTAGGGAGCGAGCCCGATCGATTACTGTGGTATACTGGATGGCGCCACGATGTTATTTTATTTTCCGCTGCTATTATTTCTCTTTTAATAAGTTTCGCCCTGCGAGGCGTATATTTGTAACTTGACCATAAGGTCAAGCAACCAGTTTGATTATTCAATTAAAGTACTTTATTAGTATCGAATGGTATGACTGTGATATTTACCGATGTTAAGACTATGTGCACTAGCGCGTTCCTGGACTAGTGCTGAATACACAGAGGGTCCAGATTTGCAAATTCGGGTCCCGACAGAGGTGGTATCAGAGCCATACTGACTGTAGGCTCACCCATAGTTAGAATGGTCGTAGTGAGGATAAAACCTATTTTCTAAAGTTTAAAGTGGTCAAGATAATGAATAAATTCTTGACTTACCCCTTTTCTTTCTTGTTCATACCCCTTGCTGAGTTCTTTTTGTCTTCCACATTGATTTTAAAGTGTTGCGTTCTTATGCAAGTATCCTTTGACAAATGATGATGAATAACAACTGTGCCGAGCGTGAAGGAGGCTATGCTGCCGAGTTGTGGCGTATGCTTCAGTTTCTTGGAGGTTTTGAGAGGCCGCTCTACCGAGGGACTACACTTGTGCAAGCAGGACTGGTCACAGGATGGGACGTCCGGATCACGGTGTATGCCCGAGAGAAGACGAAGTTCAGCCGCCCTTTCCACTTCACCGCCAGGAGGTCTACCTTTGAGATTGGAATCCAAGAGGTGTCGCGTCGAGCAATGCAGCAGATCGCTCGCACCTACTCCAGGGAGCTGGAAGGCACAGTGTTCCATCACCACCCACGCCGAGACAGCAGAACTCAACGGAAGCCGATAGAAGATGAGGATGCCACCGTCACTCACTTAGCCAGATTCGTCGCCGCTCAGGAGGAGCTGATCGAAGACATAGTTTAGGAATTGAAGAAGGCTCGTGAACAGGTCGAGGAGGAGAAGAAACACTTAGAGAATGCCCGTGAGTATGTCGCTTATGCTGCGGAAAGGATCGCAGAGTTGGAGACTGCACTGTATGGCCAGGGTCCCGATCCAGTGTTGGAGTTGGATGCTCCAGACCCAGAGGAGGAACCATAAGAGGCACCACCTGCACTCGCGCCACACCAACAGCAACAGCCAGATCCAGAACCAGAGGAGGACGCCGCGTCGTCAACCACAGCTGCAGTTGTGGGGCATGGCGATTGTTTCGCGCCGATGCCGCCGCACCCGCCGTGAGGAGGCAGTGGAGGTTTTCTCGATGAGTAAGCGTAGGCGTTGAGGTTGGGACCCCTTCGTCGAGTCGCGTTATAGAATAAGAGTCACCCATAGAGTCGATTTGGATTTTCATTATTTGCTGAGTGTGCAGTATGTGTTGCAGGCCTTTAGGCATTGTAAGCAACCATACCAAGTTATTAATATTATTAATAATAAAGTTGGATTTTGAGTTACACTTTTTCCCCGCATAAGTTTTTCCTATTACTTGTCTATTCTTGTTCCCTCTCATCTCTGAAACCTTGAAGCAATCAACAAATGGTGAACACCCGCGGAAACCTTGGAGGCAATGGAAGTGGTTCTCGCCCAGCTGGAAACCCCAATGATGGAGCACCTGCACCCCACCTAGCACCGCCAGTTGACATGCAGAATTTTGGAGCTTTTCTTGCTGCTCAGACTCAGTTGATGCATGCTATGATGCAACAGATGCAGCACGTCACTGCTCAGGCCACCGCTAATCAAGTCAATCAGGGACAATGCCAGAATACAAGACTGTCAGAGTTCATGAGGACTCATCCACCCACTTTATCCGGGAATGCTAACCCGTTGGAAGCCGATGACTGGTTAAGGTCAATTGAGAGGAAGCTACACATCGCTCAACGCATGGGAAATGAGAAGGTACTCTACGCTTCTCATCAGTTGGAAGGGACAGCCGCCGAATGGTGGGAGAACTGCAGTGCCACACAAGAGAACCCTCAAGATATCACTTGGGAGGAGTTTACAGCTGCGTTTCGTCAGTATCATGTGTCGAAAGGAATTATGGACCTCAAGAAAGAGGAGTTCAGAGCACTGAAGCAAGGTAATCAGCCTGTGGCCGAATACCTGAACAAGTTCACACAGCTTGCTCGCTACGCACCTGAGGATGTAGCGACAGATAAAGCCAGACAGTCTCGCTTCATGAAGGGACTTAACTCAGGACTACAGGTGGGACTGATCACCCACACCTTTCCAGATTTCCAAGAGTTGGTGAATAAAGCGCTTATTCTTGAGGACAAGCGCAAGGAACTAGACGACAACAGGAAGCGGAGGATGCAACAGCAGGGATCGCGTCAGGGAGCGCAGCAACGTTTGAGGGTTGCGCCAAATCAGTTTTTCAGATTCCAGCCACAGAATGCTACAAGGACACCGTCAACAGCACCAAGAACCGTCAATCAGAACTATCAGACCTCAAAGACCGCCGAAAGCGCCGCTTCAGGCGATCAACGAGGGGCAGTGAGACGCTGCTACAAGCGCAGCGAGCCACGACACTTTGCCAACGATTGCCCTAAGAAGAGAGCAGGAGTGACCCGATTCGCTGTCAACTGGGATCCACACCAGCCAGACGCCAAAGACCAGGAGCAAACCGAGGGACAAGACCAGGAGCGACACCTGCATCAGGTGAGAGGCCGAGTCAACCATGTCACCGCAGATGCACTGCAGAATGCCACGGACGTCGTACTCGGTAAGTTACTTGTTAACTCAGTACCTGCAACAGTTTTGTTTGATTCTGGAGCTTCGCATTCGTTTGTTTCTCAAGGCTTTGCTGCTAAAAATGATTTGGAGATTGCAAGACTTAAATGCATGCTATTAGTTCAAACCCCTGGTTCCGAACTCCGAACGAAAGTAGGATGTTCCGGGGTAAGAATACTAATAGATGGGATAGAGTTCCTAGCGAACCTTATTATTTTGGAGACCCAGACCTTAGATGTTATTTTGGGAATGGATTGGTTATCCAAGCACAAGGCCGTATTGGATTGTGGACGAAGGACTATCTCGATTGAGAGCCCGTGTGGAAAGAAAGTGGAATTTCAAGCTACCGCGTTAGAGATGGACAGTTGATGGTTAACAGTACCAAGGCAATCAGCATAGAAGATGTCTCAAGAGTGAATGAGTATCAGGATGTTTTTCTGAAGATCTACGGTATGCCGCTGACGAGGACATAGAGTTTTTGATAGAGCTTGTACCTGGTACAACGCCGATAGCAAAGAGACCTTATCGGATGTCCACCGAAGAATTGGTAGAGATGAAGAAGCAACTTGAAGAGTTAATGGAGAAAGGATTTATCAGACCGAGTTCGTCGCCGTGGGGAGCGCCAGTTTTGTTTGTCAAGAAGAAGGACGGGAGTTTCAGGATGTGCATTGACTACCGTGCACTCAATGAAGTCACCGTGAAGAATAAGTATCCGCTACCCAGGATCGATGATTTGTTTGATCAGCTGAGAGGAGCCGGAGTTTTCTCCAAAATTGATCTGAGATCGGGATACCACCAATTGAAGATCTGATCAGAAGATATCCCGAAGACGGCATTCTCGTCAAGATATGGACATTACGAGTTTACTGTTATGTCCTTTGGTCTGACAAATGCACCAGCATATTTCATGAATATGATGAATAAGGTGTTCATGGAATATTTGGACAAGTTTGTTGTTGTGTTCATAGATGATATCTTAATTTACTCCAAGACAGAGGATGAACATTCAGAGAACTTGAGGCAAGTTTTGGAAAAGCTAAGGGAACAGCAACTTTTCGCCAAGTTCAGCAAGTGTGACTTTTGGAAGGACAAGGTGGAGTTCCTCGGACATGTAATGACCGCGGAAGGAGTCGCCGTAGATCCAAGCAAGGTAGAAACTGTGTTACATTGGGAGCAGTCGAAGACCGTGACCCAGATCCGGAGTTTCCTTGGAATGGCAGGTTACTATCGCCGTTTCATTAAAGGCTCTTCGACAATTGCGAAACCTCTTACGCAATTGCTGAAAAAGGAGAAGAAGTTTGCATGGACGCCGGAGTGTGAGAAAGGTTTTCAGGAGCTGAAGAAACGATTGACATCAGCGCCGGTGTTAGTTCTACCGGATGTTAATCAAAGCTTTGACATTTATTGTGACGCATCGCGCCAAGGACTTGGATGTGTCTTGTCTGAGAATGGGAAGGTAAATCGCTTATGCATCAAGGCAGTTGAGGCCACATGAGGAGAATTATCCGACACATGACCTAGAGCTAGATGCCGTAGTGCATGCCTCGAAATTATGGCTTCACTATTTAATTGGAAACAGATGTGAAGTATACACGGACCATAAGAGTCTTAAGTACATCTTCACCCAATCAGACCTGAACATGAGGCAGAGGAGATGGTTAGAGTTGATCAAGGACTACAATGTTGGAATCCATTACCATCCCGGGAAGGCCAACGTAGTTGCCGATGCTCTGAGTCGGAAAAGCCATACCGTGAACATGTTGATAGCCACAAGTCAGGAGGAGCTATGTGAGGATTTCCAGAGAATGCAAATTGAAGTCATACCAGAAGGATTCTTGGCAGCATTGGAAGTGAAGCCTACCCTGGAGGATCAGATCCGAGAAGGACAAGAGGATGATGACAAGATCCACAAGATTAAGACCAACATGGATGAAGGCAAGGTAGAGGACTTCAAGTTGGATGAGCAAGGCACGTTATGGATGAAGGGTTGCATTTGTGTGCCGAACAAGAAGGAGCTGAAGCAGTTGATTTTAGAAGAAGCCCATGACTCAAAGTATTCCATTCATCCTGGAAGTGCCAAGATGTATCAGGATTTGAAGGAAAGATTCTGGTGGCCGAGCATAAAGCGTGAAGTTGCCGAGCATGTTGCGCTGTGCGATATATGCCAGAGAGTCAAGGAAATGCATCAGAGACCAGCAGGATTGCTACAGCCGTTGAAGATACCTAAGTGGAAGTGGGAAGAAATCGGAATGGACTTCATTACCGGTTTACCCAAGACTCAAGGAGGTTATGACTCCATATGGGTCATAATAGACCGCTTGACTAAGGTTGCCCACTTTATTCCAGTGAAGACCACTTATTCGGGGGATAAGTTAGCTGAGTTGTACATGACTAGGATCGTCTGTTTGTACGGAATGCCGAAGAGGATTGTATCGGACAGAGGTACCCAGTTTACCTCAAGATTCTGGAATAAACTGCATGAAGCCATGGGGACCCGTTTGAACTTCAGTACAGCTTATCATCCGCAGACGGATGGGCAAACCGAAAGAGTTAATCAGATTTTGGAGGATATGTTAAGAGCGTGTGCATTGGCTTATGCTACCTCTTGGGATAAAAATGCACGTAAATTGAGTTCAGCTACAATAATAGTTACCAAGCCAGTTTGCAAATGTAGCCATTTGAAGCACTATACGGTCGACCCTGTCGGACACCTTGAATTGGAACGAGACAGGTGAACGCTGTGTCTTTGGGCCAGATATTCTCCGAGAAGACGAAGAACAGATTGCCATGATCAGGGAGAGATTGAAGATAGCCCAGTCACGACAGAAGAGTTATGCTGACAACCGTCGCCGAGACCTGAGTTTTGAACCAGAAGATTTCGTGTATCTTAGAGTCACGCCACTCAGAGGAGTTAAGAGATTCCATGCCAAAGGAAAACTCGCGCCGAGATATGTTGGACCATTCAAGGTTCTCGGCCGTAGAGGTGAAGTTGCGTACCAACTGGAGTTACCGCAATCACTAGGAGGAGTGTATGATGTGTTCCACGTGTCTCAGCTGAAGAAGTGTCTCCGAGTACCTGAGGAACAGACACCGCTAGAGTCAATTGAGCTACAAGAAGATCTGACTTACAAGGAGCACCCCGTGAAGATTTTGGACACCATGGATCGAGAGACGAGAAATAAGTCAACCCGTTTCTGCAGAGTTCAATGGAGCAACCACGCGGAGAGTGAAGCAACTTGGGAGCGCGAAGAGGATTTGAAGAAATAGTTTCCGAACCTATTTCTTTAGAAATCCCTGAATCTCGGGGACGAGATTCTGTTAAGGAGGGAGGTTTGTAGCATCCCAAGATTTTGCTTTTCTTAAATTCAAGTGTGATTTGGCACTTTGGTGAATTTTTGGAATTTTCTGGAATTTATTTGGATTTATTTGGAATTTATTTGAATTTATTCCATTTTGAAATAATTAAAGAATTTAACTTTGCAAATAAAATTTTGTTGGAAATATTTTATTTGAGTCCAAAATGTTCCAAAATATTTTCCAGAATTTTTCTGGAATTTTTCTGAGTCTTTTGCTATTTTTAATGAATTAAATGAATTTCTGGGAATTAATTGAATTATTTAATCGCTGGAAAATAGCGAGTGGGTTTCTTGTTCATCCGTAGGACCGAGTCCAAGTCAGACTCGAGTCCGACCCGAGCCAACCGTTCCGGTCGAACCCGCTCGGCCGAACCCAAACCGCGTGACCGTTGGATCTTGATCCAACGGCCACGATTGAGCCACGTCACCCGAGCCCGAGCCCGACCGAGCCAGTCAGCTCGCCCGAGCCAGACCCGAGCCCAAACCCTCGCACCGTTGGATCTTGATCCAACGGCTGACGTTGAGCCACGTCACCCAATCCGAATCCCTTTCGGATTCCGCCGCCGCAACGGAGTGGGCCTCGGTTTCCGCGCGTTTCACGGACGCCGAGGGCCCTATTTAATGCGCCGCCACCGCTGCCGTGACGCCGACTTCCGTGCGCACCCGTAGCCCTAGCTCACGCCGCCAGAGCTAGGTGTGGATTAGGTTTGGGAACAATGTTTACTAAACTCCTTGAAAAGTTATTGATCTTATACTTGTTTCTATTGCTTTCGAATCTACTTAGGCTACTTGTCAAATGCTGTTTACTGCAAATATACCTTGAGCTATTCCTTTGTATCAAGCCATGCATATAGTATATTAGCTTGCATTCTGTGCATGACTTGCTGAGTACCAAGTACTCACCCTTGCCGCAATACAACACCAGTTGAAGAGGAGACTACACCAGCTTTGGAGGAGGAGCTCCAAGAGGAACCGTCTACTTAGGGAGCGAGCCCAGTCAGTTGCCTGTGGTATACTGGATGGCGCCACGATGTTATTTTATTTTCCGCTGCTATTATTTCTCTTTTAATAAGTTTCTCCCTGCGAGGCGTATATTTGTAACTTGACCATAAGGTCAAGCAACCAGTTTGATTATTCAATTAAAGTACTTTATTAGTATCGAATGGTATGACTGTGATATTTACCGATGTTAAGACTGTGTGCACTAGCGCGTTCCTAGACTAGTGCTGAATACACAGAGGGTTCGGATTTGCAAATTCGGGTCCCGACAACAGTGGAGGCCATGTTGCGCAACCGCCAGTTGCAGACTTAGTTGGTAAAGCAACATCTTATGAGGGCACAGAACCAGATGAAGATCCAAGCCGATAATCACAGGAAAGATCGCCAGTTTCAAGTGGGGCATCAAGTGTTGTTGAAGTTGCATCCTTATGCACAAACATCTGTGGCGGATCGTCCATATCCTAAACTTGCCTACAAATTTTATGGTCCTTACACAATTCTGAGCAAAATTGGTTCTACTGCTTATCGCCTTGATTTACCAGCAGAGGCACAAATCCACCGTGTTTTATGTTTCCCAACTCAAGGAGTTTGTTCCAGACTACACTCCGTTTTTTAAAGAGCTTCCGAAGATTGCTGAGCTAGATACGGCAAACCCTTCACCAGAAGAGATCTTGGATCACTGACTTGTCAAGAAAGGTAATGTTGCTGTGTCACAGGATTTAATCAAGTGGACAGGCATTCCAGTTGAAGCTGCTACTTGGGAGGACTTGACAGTGCTGCGCGACAAGTTTCCACATGCCCTTGCTTGGGGACAAGCAAGTTTTTCTGGGCGGGTTGATGTCAGGACGCTATCTGAAGAAGGGAGCAGAGTGTTGGCGAGTTCTGAAAACTGAGATTATAAGCTACAACGTTGTCGGCAAATGAAGCAAGGGGAACTAGTAGTTTAATTGCAGTTGAGTCTTTACATATTATGTTTAGCTTTGCAGCGGGACAACTGTGACATCACGGAGTGTCGTAACCTTATATAATGTGAATGTTGAGGTCAAACACATTATCAAATATGGAATTAGAGGTTGAAACTATACGGTATGAGGTTTATTTGCGGGAGTTTGGGCCTTTCCGGGGGAGTTTGGGCCTAAGGGAAGGGGTCGTGGGCTTTGGTGGGAAGGAGTTTGAGTCCAAATAGAAGTGGGAGACCTGGTTGGAGGCCTCCCTCAGCCCTTATTGCGCCCCAACCCTGCTGCTTGCACCCCCATGGAAGCCCTAGCCGCCACCCCATCTCCTCTCTCCTTTTGCTTGCTCCCCTTGCTCCCCATTGCACCATCACCCCTCTCCTCACCTCTCCACCACCCTTGCTGCCCCTAGGGGGGTTCTCCACCACACCACCCTGAAGATCCGTCCATTGGAGCGCTCCGCGACGAGGAGATCCGGTGGATTTGGAGCGAGGAAGGAGATCGCGCGAACCGGGAGGAGATCCGTTGGGTTTTCGTTCGTCGGGCAAAGGTATGGCCACGGGGATCCTTGGGGTTGGTCTAGGATCTGTTATAAGGTTTAATTTCATGTTTTTAGATCAAGTGGTGGTGCTGTCCATGGGTAGATTGGGGAGAAAACTAGAGTTGCCACGTTCTCTGTTTCGGGCAGATTGAGCAGTCAACCTAGGGTTTGGATTTTCACAAATTTAGATTTTGAATTTGGCCGTCCGCATGTTGAAGAAGTTGTAGGAATTTCAATACCTTTTAGTGGGTATAAAGAACGTCCAATTCCACTCAGTCGTTTGAAAGTTATGCTCGTTTTACCGAACGTGTTAAAAACTGTGACGTGATTGGAACAGATCACGGTATTCTGTAGATTAAATCACTTTATAGTCCGAATTAGTCTTTCCGTATACTTAGAAAAAGTTAGGAAATTTCCTAAGCTACGCGAGGATGTACTCGTTTAATTGATTTGGAGTTTTAGAACCCGAGTTATGCCTTTTGGAAGGCTGCTGTCCCGACGGGACAGAACCTCTGTTTTTGGGTTTTGCGAGTAGTTTGCGATGTCGGGGTAGAAGAGGGTTTGCATACTGTTTTGTGGACATGATTGTGAGTGTGTGGTACCTATGTGCAGGTGGTGTGACCCCGGGAGTGCCTTCTACTTCTCGCCAATCCGTCGCCCGTGGTTGAGGCAAGTGTATTGGAATAGGTAGCGGGTTGTAGTTTGCTAGATTGGTTGAGATTGAAATTGAATATATGATATGTTCACATGCCATGCCTTAATGATTGCCAATGATATTCATCATATGCTTATTATGTTATGATGCCATGTGTTAATGTACAAGTTATTTATGATGTTGGCATGTTTGCATACATGGCATGATGCATGGCCCGGGCGGTGAGAAAGTCATAACTAGTCCGGGGAAGGTCGGTGAGAAAGTTATGACTATTCCGGAGAGCCATTGAGTAAGTCCTACATCGTGATTCCATCCACCGCGGTGAATGGAAGCGAGGAGTAGGCACCCTCCATCTTCGGGATGGAAGGGGGGAGAGGGTGCACACCGATGGGTGTGTACTCAACCATACCGGTATGAGTTTCCAGGAGATATGTGCATCGCATTGCATTATATGAGGATGTTATATGATGATGATATATGATGATGTCAATGATATGCTTACGCTATGAATATGGGATGTGTATGATGTCGTATGTGAAAAGTGGTGATGAAGGTATTAGAATGTATTTTCTTGTTCCATTGCAATATACTTGCTGAGTGATGAACTCACGCTTGTGTTTATGTTGTTTTTCTTAGGTACCATGAAACCAGCATGCGGGAAAGGGAGCTAGTCACACGTCAACACTTAGCATCACACATATAAACAATAACATGTTCCTTCCTTTAAATTGTGATGGTTAATTTGTTTGCTTGATTTCCTCATTTACTTCGTTTGACTCATGAGATGGTTGGAAACTTTATTCTAGGATTATTCTACTGCTAGAACCCTTGTTATTGTTGATTTAGATGTCATTCTTTATACTATATCCTATGATTATATTGTTTTTGCTTCAATTCATGGAAAAACAAAGGAGATGCTGCCGAAATTTTCGGTTTTAGCATTTACTCCTTTGCTGTAATTTATCTTAATTTTTTGTATTTAGATGTTGTTAAGCCTATGTTTAGTAGCATTTGGGCATACTAGATGCCGAGGTGTTACAGTTGGTATCAGAGCGGGCTGTAGGTCCCTGGAATGTGTATTTTTAGTGTCATGCTATAGGGTACAACTAAAATGTGATGTGGAATAACTTAGAAACATGGCTTAGGTCTTAACTAAAATTTTGTCATAGGATAGCAACATTAAAACTTGCAAAAGTGGTATAACTAATCTAAAATTTGACACACATGGATGCACAGTAGGAAAAGGGTATGTGTATCGTTTCTTTACGCTTAAATGTTGTATTTAAGCTTTGATGTTGAATTCTTCATTTTATAATGCATGTTGCTATGTCTATAAGATAAATGATTGAATTGTTCTTGTTGTTGTGATAAAGTGGGGTTTTGGTGCCGAAGGGTTTCGGCCACCTCTCTTTATTCATAGTAAGGGTGAGGTTTGACGATGTGGCCGGTTAGCGCCATCACCGAAAAACTATTAACCCCTGTAGGAGAAGAGTGCTTACCCTTTCTGTCGTAGATCGGGTAGTTGACTGGAGTTAAATAGAAGAGTTTGGTGGTGGATTCCTTCGGATGTTCTTTATCGTTCTGTGGTCAGTTTTGGTTGGTTTTCTTTGTTTTAGTCGATCGAAATCAAAAGAAAAGTGTTTGGTATTTGATTTATCGCGGATTGTTCCGTATGTGGTTCGTGGTTTTGTCTTCCTTGGTTGAAGACGTAGAGAAAGGTTTTGTGTTGCGCATCTATTGGTCGTTATTTTTACTATGACACCGGTTTTGTTGGTCATTACGGACTGTCTTGAGGAGGAAACTTTTGTGGTTGTTGTTCTCCCTATCTAAGAAAAGTGGAGCTAAGTTTGAATCTTTTATCGGAAAAGATTTAATGAACATTTGATTTTCCCTAGCGCATCCTTCTTCCTTCTTGGAAGTATAGATCTTGAGATTTCTTGAAGAGTTTTGTGGGCAAATTTGGGAATTTGAGAGTTGAGCCCTCTTGCATTTCTGTTGGAGTTTTGTTTTTCTTCCTTGCCTGGAAAGGAGAAATTTTTCTATCGGTGTTCGTTCTGGTTTTTGAGTTGTGGTTATCTTTAAAAGTTGAGTTGCATCCTGTTTGTCAAGAGTTCGTGCCCCGTGAAGGTGTTTAGAAAAGTTTATGTCCGTCATATGTAGTAGGTAACAATGTGGTTTATGGAATGATGTGTTGCTCAGTTAAATTTTGAGTTGAATCAATTCAATGTGATTATCATCTCTAGCTGGAGAATAAATAGACTACTAGTGTTGTAGTTTACTCTGTAGCGAGAATGATTAAATGGGTTAATGTACATGCTTAGAATCATTTGCCTTGCTTTAAAAGTGCTTATGATCCTCGTTAATGTTAAAAGTTTAAACCTTGATGCATAGTTAGAACATTAAGATGATGTAAATTAATGATACTGTTAAAGAAACCTTGCCGGTTGTTTAAAGACGTTCTAATCTAACGGGTTAATAGAGAAATTTAATCATGTTGACTAGTGGCTTTAATTTGGAAGTTGATTAGAGTTTCTATTTATGTTGTTGCAAACTACTAGTATATTTGGAAGTATGCAGTTGTGTCTCTACAATGCTAGTACTGATATCAATTGAGAAGACATAAGACTTATTGTTAATGATGTTGTTAAGAACATTGTGCTGATCTAACTTATTAAATCTAATTTAATAGTTGGAGTATGTTGTGTAGTGACAATTTTGTTGCAACCTATGTGTAAGGTAGCTAAAATCAATGTTGTTGATTGATGATTATGCAAAGAATTGATATTGATGCTTTGGTAGTGTTGTTAATTTTTGGAAACCATTGATCCAATAGAAGAAAAGTGTAAAAATGTGGTATTATGTCGAGTACATGTTTTGATGGGATGAACAATGGTTAATAATCATGATGCAAGATTTTAACCTTAATGAATGCATATCTTAGAATCCTATTTACGAATTTTATCTTGTAGAGATATTACTTATTTGTTGAAGTCATTTTATTGATTGAACAAGTTTCAATTGTCAAGATTTTGACGTATGGATAATATAAAATTGATAGGTTGACCATGCTCAAGTAGCTGTTGAAGTACTATGTTTGAAATATAGAGTACGTTGTTATATGATTTGGTGATCCGTGGGGATCATGTCAATGTAGTCTTGGTTGGGTGCCTTTGTGATAATCATCTTAAACCTTAATTAAAAGTGTTGAGAATGGTAACTAGAGAAAGAAATTGTTATGTAAATTTTGATAAATCCGGTTGGACTTTCTTGATGAGTAAATAGTGATTATTGAATGCTTAAATGGTAAGTGTAGTGGAATACAAGTTATGGTGGGATTCATGCTGAGTTGGTGTGGTTGTTTGCCATTTTGGTTGAATGCCTTCGGTCAAGGTATTCCTTGCGTTGTGTTTTCGAGTTTCCCTAAAACCCGTAGCTATTGGTGCCAATTTTTGGTTTTGGCTATTTTGTTTAATTTGTGTTATGAGTATGGATTTACACCCAAAAGTTTTTGAGTGGATCGCACTCCTTCGTGTTCACCCTGAATTATCTTTGGAATAAATTTTAACAGAAGCAGATGGACATAGTGGGTTGTGTTCCAAACTCTTAAGATTTAATTTGTAACTCTTTTTGACTGGAGTTGGATTTATTTGCATAATGTGTGTGATGTTTGCGAGTGCTTAAAAAAAGGTGGATTTTATGAATGTTTTATAAAGTGATTTTGTTAGTGAGGTGTTCCCTTTTGGAAATGAGTTTCCCTCTCCTTGAGAAAATTGGTGACGGTTGTGGGAGCAGATGCTCGACTTGAAATTTTGATGTTCTCTTCCAAAATGTTGAATTTAGATGAACTGCAATGCTTTGCAAGTTCAGTTTTCAATTGATGTGGGATGTGATGCGACGTGGTGTTTTACTGTCAACTATGCTGCCGTCATAGTCTATATGAATTTCCGCAACCTTCGATGTTAATTGTGTTTCCATTATTTGATACCGAGGAAGAAGTCATTTAGTGCATGACTATTTGGTACCGTTGTTACATGATGAATGAATGGTGAAAAAGGAAAACGAGACATTGTTTATGCATAATTAATCATAAAGGAGTCGATGAGCCAGGTCGGTAAGAAAGTCATATATGGATATATGACTAATCCGGAGTGCTCTTGAAAAGTGTGCATGCATGTCATGAATCGAGATGTCCATTTCTTTCTAGTATGAAAAGAAAGAATGAAGAATTTTTGGTATTTTGGTTGTGGTGTAGGGGATTTATGCTTCCTTTGTGATTTGGCTTGGATGTTGCCGAATTCATTCCAAAATGGTTGTTAACGCTTTGGGTTGGAGTTGTCGTGTGTGGTCCACTTAGGTTCAAAAGAATTGTACTTCTCTTGCTCTATAGATGGGAGTGGGGATATAAATGTTCTTGGTTTATGGTTGAATATACGAAATATGTGTACACTTGGGCTTGATAACTAAGTATTTTTGTGTGAGGGCGAGACCCTCTTAAGAAAGGAACCAATTGTGGTTTGGTAAGGTTTTACGATCCTAGCTTGGGGCTAGGTGTCGAACCTTAGTGGTATAAGGGTGGTTTGTGATGGAGGTTGATGACGTTTGGGTTTAACCTTTATTAAGAGTAGCGCTGGGTGGAAGTGAAGTTGACGGTAGTTCGGGTATAATTGTCCTGCCGTGAGTAATTGTCTTAACTAGTTGTTTTTGGGTTTGAGTCTTGCCTGGGAGAGGATGGAATGAAATGTTAGCATGATCGTGTATCGGAAGGGCAAGTGTGCCTTAATGAGTTATCCCCCTCGATGGAAATTTTCAAGAATGTAGAGAGGTCGTTAAAGGAATTGTGACTCGCTTTGATTGTGTCATGCTGAGTTTAATGAAGTGTGGTAGTCAGGTTGGTTGTGATAGTAGTGTGAAGTATTTGTCGTGAGGTTTTAGGCGTTTTGGGTTGATGGAGCCCTTTGTGGTTGAAACGCAGTTTCTGTTTGGGAATTGAAGTGAAGATGGAACCGTGAGAGGTTGCACTCTGTTGAGCTAAATCAACATTTTCTCGCTAGTGTTGGTTTTGAGAACTCGCTTGTCATTTGTTCCGGTTTTAGTCTCTGTGTGAATGTTTTGGTGCTGCAAAGAAGTCTTTTGTCCCTTGGGGACTTTGTTGTTGATTTTGGCGTTCTTCGGATTCGAGGTCGAATCCTATTTAAGGGGGGGAGAATGTGACACCACGGAGTGTCGTAACCTTATATAATGTGAATGTTGAGGTCAAACATATTATGAAATATGGAATTAGAGGTTGAAACCATACGGTATGAGGTTTATTTGCGTTTCCGGGCCGATTCCGGGAGTTTGGGCCTTTCCGGGGGAGTTTGGGCCTAAGGGAAGGGGTCGTGGGCTTTGGTGGGAAGGAGTTTGAGTCCAAATAGGAGTAGGAGACCTGGTTGGGGGCCTCCCCCAGCCCTTATTGCGCCCCCACCCTGCTGCTTGCGCCCCCATGGAAGCCCTAGCCACCCCCCCATCTCCTCTCTCCCTTTGCTTGCTCCCCCTTGCTCCCCATTGCACCACCACCCCTCTCCTCACCTCTCCACCACCCTTGCTGCCCCTAGGGGGGTTCTCCACCTCACCACCCCGAAGATCCATCCATTGGAGCGCTCCGCGACGAGGAGATCCGGTGGATTTGGAGCGAGGAAGGAGATCGCGCGAACCGGAAGGAGATCCGTTGGGTTTTCGTAGGTATGGCCACGGGGATCCTTGGGGTTGGTCTAGGATCTGTTATAAGGGTTAATTTCATGTTTTTAGATCAAGTGGTGGTGCTTTCCATGAGTAGATTGGGAAGAAAACTAGATTTGCCACGTTCTCTGTTTCGGGCAGATTGAGCAGTCGACCTAGGGTTTGGGTTTTCGCAAATTTAGATTCTGAATTTGGTCGGCCGCCTGTTGAAGAAGTTGTAGGTAATTTCAATACCTTTCATTGGGTATAAAGAACGTCCAATTCCGCTCAGCCGTTTGAATGTTATGCTCGTTTTACCGAACGTGTTAAAAACTGTGACGTGATTGGAACAGATCATGGTATTCTGTAGATTAAACCACTTTAGAGTCCGAATCAGTCTTTCCGTATACTTAGAAAAAGTTATGAAATTTCCTAAGCTATGCGAGGATGTACTCGTTTAATTGATTCGGAGTCTTAGAACCCGAGTTATGCCTTTTGGAAGGCTGCTGTCCCGACGGGACAGAACCTCTGTTTTTGGGTTTTGCGAGTAGTTTGCGATGTCGGGGTAGAAGAGGGTTTGCGTACTGTTTTGTGGACATGATTGTGAGTGTGTGGTACCTATGTGCAGGTGGTGTGACCCCGGGAGTGTCTTCTACTTCTCGCCAATCCGTCGCCCGTGGTTGAGGCAAGTGTATTGGAATGGGTAGCGGGTTGTAGTTTGCTAGATTGGTTGAGATTGAAATTGAATATATGATATGTTCACATGTCATGCCTTAATGATTGCCAATGATATGATGAATATGCTTATTATGTTATGATGCCATGTGTTAATGTACAAGTTATTTATGATGTTGGCATGTTTGCATACATGGCATGATGCATGGCCCGGGCGGTGAGAAAGTCATAACTAGTCCGAGGAAGGTCGGTGAGAAAGTTATGACTATTCCGGAGAGCCATTGAGTAAGTCCTACATCGTGATTCCATCCACCGCGGTGAATGGAAGCGAGGAGTAGGCACCCTCCATTTTCGGGATGGAAGGGGGGAGAGGGTGCACACCGACGGGTGTGTACTCAACCATACCAGTATGAGTTTCTAGGAGATATGTGCATCGCATTGCATTGTATTATATGAGGATGTTATATGATGATGATATATGATGATGTCAATGATATGCTTACGCTATGAATATGGGTGTGTATGATGTCGTTTGTGAAAAGTGGTGATGAAGGTATTAGAATGTATTTTCTTGTTCCATTGCAATATACTTGCTGAGTGATGAACTCACGCTTGTGTTTATGTTGTTTTTCTTAGGTACCATGAAACCAGCATGCGGGAAAGGGAGCTAGTCACACGTCAACACTTAGCATCACACATATAAACAATGACATTGTCAAGGCCCCAAGTTCCAAAAGTTCTGGGACGTCCGGAGAGTCCGGATTAAACATCCGGAGTATCCGGATCGGAACCGGAATGTCCGGACAAAATGTCCGGAGTATCCGAGTTGAAGTGGCCGAACACCCCAACCCGGAGTGTCCGGACCAATTGTCCGGAGTGTCCGGGTTGATCCCACCGAAGACCCCAACCCGGAGTCTCCGGGTTAGAGTCCGGAGTGTCCGGTATTTGCGGGGGTTTAATATAAAAGTCCCATTTCGTGGCCCTCCACTCACCCCACCTCACTTGGTCTCTTTCCCACCTCTCCCGTGCGTCTCCTCCACCCCGAGCTCCACTCCGGCGAGCCCCACCGGCCGGTGAACCTCCGTGGCTCCTCCCTGGTGGCTTCCCCATTCCGGTGGCCTCAAGCTCCTCCCCAAGCCGGCGTCCTCTTAGCTCAACCCGGCTTCCCTTCCCTCTCCTTCATCCCAATTGAAGGTGAGACCTTTTCTTGGAATCCGCTAGTGGGTCCTCGAGTTCTAGGGTATTCCTTAGGAGTTGGTTTTGGGGCTACGGTTGTAGATTTGGGGTTGGGGATACACTTTGGAAGTGTTAGGGTTTTGGGGTTGGTTGGATGTGGGTCGGTTTGGGCAATGTTGGGTATTAGGGCTGTGGATCGGGGTTAGATGGAGCCGTTCTAAGCATCGGATTGGGGTTGGTTAGAGATGTTAAGAATGAGCTCGTTCGTCGTGGGTTAGGCTTAGCTTGGAGCTTCTCTAGCTCGGCCACGTGTAGGAAAGTCGTGGATCGGGTCCCCGTGATGCCATAGGACTTGGCGGCACCTCGATCCGTCGAGTTATTGGGTAAAACTCGCCAGGTCCGGAGTGTCCGGACGACCAGTCCGGAGTGTCCGAACAAAAGGTCCGGAATGTCCGGGTTGGCCGGACTGTCCGGATTAAATACCCGGACTGTCCGGGTTCACCTGATCTGTCCGTATTGGGGCGAGTTGTTCGGTCGCGTTGTCTCGTCGGGGTTTTCCTTTTGTGTTCATTTCATTCGCATGGCATGCATCTCATTATGCATTGTACTCGTGTAGGGAACGATCCCGCGGAGACTGACGCCGCGGTGACCGAGGGTGTTACCGGAGAGCCGACTGTTGCCGACCCACAGGCAGAAGAACAAGGCAAGCACCTATGCATCTTGAACCCGTATTAATTGTATTTTTGAGAATAAACTGCTTAATTGGTGAAATAGATCTGCATTAGGAATTGAATTGGGTTAGGGTTAGATCCTATTTGCTGCACATTCATCCCTTGGATTTGTAAATACTTCCGTTGGATCTAGTATGGGTATTGAATGAGTCACTGCTTAGAATTGCTTAGAGGTCGGGATTTGGACCAAGTAGCGGAAGGTTCCGTCGCTTGAGGTCGTTACCTTACCCATGATAAAAAGAGTGGGCATGGATGGGTGGTTGGAAAAGAAAAGATGAATTGGAGACCGGGCGGGAAGGTTGGGACATTGGGTAAGGAGACCCGATGTGGTAGTTCCTGTCTGAGTCGATTAAGGACCGATTCGATGGTTGCCCTTTGATTGAGCACACCCCGGTTGGTCGCATGCCCGATTATGGTACGGTAAGCCACTCTTTCTCTCATACGGAATCGATGGACCGTAACTTCCTGTGGTTGGACGTGGTTGAGGGCGAGGCTTAGGCCGACTCTCGAGCGCCAAGCCGGGCTTGGGGCTGCTCGAGGGGGTGCTAGGTTTTCGGGCCACAGGAGGACGCTTCAGTGATTGGGTATGATTGGGAGGGGGTTGACACTAGGCCCTTGTGGTAAGTGTCATGCGATCAATGCTTCCCTGCAGGGTTAAATAAGCGATTTGAATTGCCGCGCTCTCGGATATGAGCAAGCTCTTTCATCGCACATTCACGTAGTAAGAACTTGAACCGAGGTTCGCCGTCGAGCTTGAGCCCAAATGAATTGATGATGAGATTAATTGTTGTGAATTGATGATTGCAACTTCATTTTAGGAGTAGGCGCTGTTACAACTGCTTAACTTGTGAATTGAGTAGTTAGGTAATTAATATAACAAATGTTAAGCTTTCCGCACTTTTACCTTCAGCCTGGTTCTTTGCTACATCCAAATGCATAACCTTTGGAGTCGGTCATATATGGACCCACGGGTAAGTCTGGCGAGTACCTTCCGTACTCATGCTTCTGCTTTGTGGTTTTTCAGGTGAGGATCAGGTGGGCGGATGCGAGTTCTGCCCTTACTGCCTCTCGGTGACCGGGCGGGGTACCGAGTAGAGGCTTAGCGCGGCATCGCACACGCCCGGAAGTGTTCAGGAGCAGAACACTTCCGGAGTAGTTTTATTTTGCTATGTGTTGCGATCTGATTCACTTTTGTTGTATAGTTAGTCTTTTAATTTGTGTTTCGTCGTTGTTCAAGTCTCTATCGTCGTCCCGTGAGTTGTTTTCTCTACTTGTGGTTGTATGGCTATTGTGGTTGTTGCATTACTTTTGGATATTTATATATGAACTGCTGTTTTCCTTGTCTACTGAGTGGATGTCCGTAGAATCTAGATAGGTCATGCCGAAATTTCCTGATTTCGGAGTCTTGGTCTTTTTCCCCGTTCTTACCTAGTTTAGAGTCTTGGCGTTATTTTTTATCTTGGTTTGGTGGTTGTCGGGTTTGTCTTTGTGCCGTTGTTTTCCGCTTGCGTGTTGGTTCGAAAGTTTCGAGTTCGTTGCCCCCTTTATGCAAATTGAGTTGGTATCGTGTTGGAATCGGTATGCGGGGCGATCCTGGGCGAGTTCGGGTCACATACCGGGGGAATACCGAGATGGTTGTCGAATTGTTAGGATATTTCTTGGAGTTGTCTCGATTGGGCTTGGGTATTAGCACTGAGATCACCTTCGGTGATTCGTTGCTAGGATTCAAATCCGATGGGAGTGACTGTTCATCCAACAACTCGAGGACGATCTGGGCGGCTCCCTGACAGACATGTTCCTTCCTTTAAATTGTGATGGTTAATTTGTGTTCTTGGTTTCCTTATTTACTTCGTTTGGCTCATGAGATGGTTGGAAACTTTATTATAAGATTATTCTGCTGCTAGAACCCTTGTTATTGTTGATTTAGATGTCATTCTTTATACTATATCCTGTGATCATATTGTTGTTGCTTCAATTCATGGAAAAACAAAGGAGATGCTGCCGAAATTTTCGGTTTTAGCATTTACTCCTTTGCTGTAATTTATCTTAATTTTTGGTATTTAGATGTTGTTAAGCCTATGTTTGGTAGCATTCGGGCATACTAGATGCCGGGGTGTTACAACAACCAGAAACGGACCCGCTTGTAAGTGAGTCTTAGCAGTACTATAAAAAGGGTAAACACGGGCTGTAAGGATTATGAATGAAAAATGACTTGATGCTTCCGTCACCTTCTTTCTTCCTCCCCTGCATTGTTTCTTTCTTCCTCTTCACGTTAATAGCTGGCGATCGGTTGAGTGTGACGGAGGTTGATCTCACGCCGACGTTCATCTCGGCAAGGGGATATTACAAGTTGGTATCAAAGCCGTTCCAATCAAGGGCTTTGAGCTGTAAATTTTTTTTTCTGACCAAGGGTTTGGGAACTCAGATACGGTCGACGAACTCTGACGATCCCGATAAAATTCCCAAATCCGGTTGGCTCAGTCCACGATCTGTCATCACGGTGCCTCCACGACCATCGGTGCAGACGCAATTTGTGTTAGACGCCATGGATGAAGGGAGCGCGCAGGCGAAAGACCACTGGAAATCGGTGAAGGATTGTTTGGACTTTCTGTTTACTCGGATCGGGGCTATTGAGACAGTTCAACAGCTGATGTCGACTCAGATGGAGTTGGCGACGAAGGTTGCAGAGTCACATACGAAGGAGCAGCAAACACTGAGCAAACAGTTGGACGCGACAGCTCAGGCGGTGGAGAGACTCTTCGTCAATCGGGCGATGGCCATAAACCATGAAGGGGAGGTATCTCCAGTGGGGGATAAGGCCAAGGCGTTCTTGACGCCGGCACCAGATTGAGGACCATGGACCAGCCATCGACCACCGTTATTGCAGACACCACCGAGCTTGCACCCGGGAGGATTTTCAGATATTGGCAACCAGTTATCTTCACCCCCAGCTCGTAGTTCAGGAGAAATGGGAGGCGGAATCCGTGCAGCACTACCCAAAATGTTATTTTCGAAGTTTGATGGTGATAATCCTAGAATTTGGAGAGACAAATGCCTTGATTATTTTCAGCTATACAACATTTCGAAGACAATGTGGGTGACAGCGGCAACTCTCCATATGGAAGGGAATGCGGCTAAATGGTTACATGCATACAAGTTGAAGCATGATCTGGGAACATGGGAGCAATTCAGTGCAACGGTGGAAAAGCAAGTTCTTGGCGTATGACCATCGTTTGGCTCAGAGGGAATTACAAGGGCTACGACAAACCACTTCAGTCAAGGAGTATCACACCAAATTTGAAGCACTCATGTATCAGATTTCGATGTTCAATCCCTTCTATGATGATGAATTTTTTTATGCTTAATTCATTAAAGGGTTGAAAGAAGATATTCGGGGGCCCGTACAGAGTCATATGCCCGAATCTTTGGAATGAGCAGCCATGTTGGCGAGTATTCTCCAAGAAATTCAAGAGACAGCTAAAGACAGACGTGGGAAACCTTTGGGAAATCGGGAGGTACTGGCGGGTGGCAAGTTGGATTGAATTCATAATACGGGAAAATTCGCACAATGTGAATTATGGAAGGCCCGTCAATTGAGGGAATATAGGAAGGCTAATGGACTCTATTTCCAATGTGGTGAGAAGTATGAGGTGGGCCATCACCTATAATGCAAAAAAAACGGTGACACCCACAGTTACAAGCCATCGAAGTGGAGGAGGGGAATGAATGGTTGTCTGATGCAGTATTGGATCATTTTGAGCAGTCAGAATTGTTTGGGGATGACTCTTATAATTTGTCGCTGAAAGCCATTGCCGGAACCGATGTAGTTGGCACAGTCCGGTTACGAGCGTTGGTCATGAATCAAGTTATGTTGGTGTTACTGGATTCGGGCAGTTCCCATAATTTTATCAGTCATACATTTCTTGATCGCATTGGGTATTCACCGCGTTCGACCAAGCCAGTGATGATAAGGGTGGCTAATGGAGAGGTACTCTCATGTGACTATGAAGCTTTGGACTTTGAGTGGTGGATTCAAGGACACACATTTCGAACCGACATGAAAGTGTTGGAATTGGGGGCTTATGACACCATACTGGGTATTGAATGGCTTACTCAGCATAGCCCTATGAATTGTCATTGGAAGAATAAGACATTGGAATTCAACATGACAATCGAACTATTACTCTTCAGGGTGTCTGTTCAGCCAGACAAGAGGAACTTCAAGCATTGTCGAGTGAGCAGTATCACAAATGGGCTAAAGGCAATGAGGTCTGGGCTTTAGCATTGGTCAAAACACCCTCTGTGGAGGTCAGCGAGGACATCCCAGAGGTCATTCGTGCAGTCTTGCAGCAATATGAGGACATTTTTGGTGAACCAAAGGGTATTCCTCCTCCAAGGGAATTTGATCACACCATTCCGTTACTACGCCACACCAGTCAATTCACGTCCTTATCGATACTCTCCCTTACACAAGGATGAGATTGAGCGTCAGATTCGGGAAATGTTGGCGAGTTCTGAAGAAGGGAGCATAGTGTTGGCAAGTTCTGAAAACTGAGATTATAAGCTACAACGTTGTCGGCAAATGAAGCAAGGGGAACTAGTAGTTTAATTGCAGTTGAGTCTTTACATATTATGTTTAGCTTTGCAGTGGGACAACCAGAAACGGACCCGCTTGTAAGTGAGTCTTAGCAGTACTATAAAAAGGGTAAACACGGGCTGTAAGGATTATGAATGAAAAATGACTTGATGCTTCTGTCTCCTTCCTTCTTTCTTCCTCCCCTGCTTTGTTTCTTTCTTCCTCTTCACGTTAATAGCTGGCGATCGGTTGAGTGCGACGGAGGTTGATCTCACGCCGACATTCATCTCAGCAAGGGGATATTACAAACTACTACTCCCTCCAGTTTGCAAATACTTGTCATTTTGGACATCGACACGGTCTCCAAAATACAACTTTGACTATTAAAAATTATTGCATTTTATTTATAAAATGCATTGAAATTATAATATTTTGAAAGCTCTTTTCATGACAAATCTATTTATGTAACTTTTATGTGTTCAATCCAAATGGTTTAAAAATTATTTATAGATAAAATTCTAAAACTTTGACTTAGGACAACTCCAAAACGACAAGTATTTGCAAGCTGGCGGGAGTACTTCGCCAAACAAATCTACGCGTATGGTCAGGCTCAGTGGATCGGTCTTAAAACTTGATTTCCGAGGCTGGGTAAGACCATCTCCCACCGTGTCCCTTCCCCTCTCCCTTTCCCTCCGCGAAGGAATTCCCATTCCCTTCAGCGCTCCAACGGATTTCCTTCAGCATTCCCTTCGTGAAGAGATTCTCTCTCCTTTCCCTATACAATTCTCTTTAAAGGGAATCTGTTGGAGTTAAGGGGAAATAAAGAGAATAGGAATGTGGAAAGGGATCATGGAAGGGAATGAAATGAAGGGAATATGGTTGGAGATGGTCACTGCTGCAACTCGATCTACAGGCACGCAGCATAACACGCAAACGCAAGATTTCTGAGACAAAACTGACCGGGAATCACGTTTCACAGGAACACAATTCAAAAATTTTTTTAAAAAAAATATGCATGCGTGTCTCAGATGAATCGCGTAAGGGATATCACCAGAGCTGCACACGGGCCGTGCGCAAGCACATTCATCCAGAATTCACCGTAGATAGCTCTGTAATCATCATTGCCACGCCAAAAAAAATCAAACAAAAACTTCACGCATTAGACAAACAATCAAACAGAGAACGATGCGAAAGAGATAGCGGGGACACGTCAATCGAAATCAAGAAGGCTGATACGCGCCTGAAAAATCTCAAAATCCCATCGATCGATCCGCGGGAACGCAGATGCAAGCACCGAATTGATCAGCCTCGCGTATCGATCGATCACCGGCAGCGCGCGATGAAGTTAAAGCACGGCGGAAACGGAACCAAGCACGCAGATAGGGGGGGGATTATAAAGAAGAACAAGAACAGAGGGGTGATTAATCAGCCAAGAACACTTGACCATCCCGTGGTTAAACCACACAGGAGAGAAACCTAACTAAAGCACCCCCGAACTAGGTAATCCCAGAAAAACAGAATCACGAACCAAGAAACTCTACAAGAAAAAGAAGTAGTAATTACTGTATTTTACAGACTCGGGTCAAAAATAATAATGATATACAAATAATACATATATATATATATAGAGTAATATATATTGAATCAAACCATATAAATATATAACCATAATAGCAAGTTATATATCATTTAAATTTGTACTTTAGAATCGAGAACTTTCAACTTAGGTATAGGGGATCTGTGAAATTTTCAAGTTTATAGTTGAAAAAGAAAAATCTCTTACGCATGTTTTGCAACGGTGATTAGCGGCGCACCGGAGTTCAGTGCTGCCCCAAAAACACTCCCTACGTGCTGTTTAGATGAGCAGTAATTTTTTGAGAAGGTTAGGAATTTAGTTTAAATTTAAATTAAATCCTAAAATATTCTAATAAAATATTTCTATTCTAAACATCCCTCCGTCTAAATTTATAAGACGTATTTCTTCTTGATAAATAGGTTATGAAGATATTAAAAATAACTAGATTACCCTTAATTATTATCACTAAACACTATACTCGATACATGAATGTAGGAAATATAAAGTAGAGAAATATGTTTATTAGGGGTATAGAGGAGACATCAAACTAATTTTGTATTGGAATATGAAATACGCTTTATATTTGTGGATAAAATCCTTCAAAAAATACGTCATATAAACTTGGACGGAGAGAATTGCTTGCATCCCTATTCTAGCCTTTTCGAGATTAAAAATTGGTGATTTTTGCATAAATCGGTCTGCAAGCTGACGAGTCTGTCAAAAACCCGCGTGCATCCTAAAACTCATCGAAAACCTGCCTGCAAGTTCTATATGGTTGCAAATCCACCTCTAAACGGCCAATTTACTCGCTGAACCTTCTAGAAGTCAAGAAATACTAACCAGATGCACATTTGATCATAAATTTCTCTTTGATCAAAACAATTGATCATAGATTTCTATATGGTTGATCATAGATTTCTCTTTGATCAAAACAATTGATCATCGAAAACCTGCCTGCAAGTTCTATATGGTTGCAAATCCACCTCTAAACGGCCTTGCAACCGAACAATTGATCATAGATTTCTCTTTGATGGATTAGGCCCTGAGCATTTGGCGGGCTGGGCCGGTCTTAGCCCGGGCCCATGAAGATATGGCCACCAAATAGCATCTCCTAATGTTTTTTTTTTCTCGGATCACATCTCCTAACGACTTTATACATCAAGAGTTAACAAAGTATTAAGCTGGATTAATCAACGTCCCTTCCTTCCCGGTGAATACATTAATGTAGTTTGTATATGCTGCAACTAGCCGTAAGGTTAACCACACGTGCAACGGAGATGTGCGATGACACTGATCAAATTAAGCGTTTGTAACAAGAGAACAAAATAAAAATAATAAAAAATCATTAAAAAAAAATTGGACAAGTTCTGACGTTCACTAAAAAAAGAAAACAACCAGCGAGCTACAAAGGTATACACACATCTCACACATACATATACACGCTTGCACGTGGCGCCCCAAGCAGCTGGCGAGACGCGCATTGCACGCTCCCACTAACCGAGCTAGGCTTGTCATGCGCGCCCACGTTCATACAGCGGGTGAGACGCGCATCGGACACTCCCACCAACAGAGCTAGGCTCGTCACACATACCTACACATGTTTGCACGCAATATCATACGCGTCCGCGTTCAAGCGACGGATGAGGCACATATAGTATGCTCCCACCAACTGAGCTAAGCTCGGTTCGCTGAAATGCCATTTTAGAAGCACAGAAGATGACAATAATCTGCACAAGTTGGGGAATGCATGTAGAACGTGCACAAGACGGTGGTTACAGGAAGGAATATGATGTAAGCGGTAATAACAGCAACCGTCTGTAGCCTGTTCCGTGTCAAACCTGTAAGCGATAAGGCAGTCTAACAAAAAGTTAGCGTATGCTCAGATAAAAAACAAGTTTTGTATAAGCTCTGCAAGAATACTATGTATGTGATATCCCATAAAGTTGCGGTCACTATGCATGTTTATGGTATTTTTCGAACGACGTGAGCGCTCTACAGTGCGCCATGTTGCCCGTTCGCCCGGTTTAGATAATTCCCCCCCCCCCCCCCCCTCAGTTCGCTGCTATAGCGCGATAGCGCATTTGTCGAATCCCTTGTTGTAAAGCTAGCAGGTGTTGTGGACTAAATGGACTCATCTTCCCTTAACCCAACGAAGCGAGGCTTACACCACCTTGCGATTCACACAGATTTGTCCGCGACGTTTGATCCCTCCCGCTGGCGAAGCAAGGACCACAAACCTTGGAAGTCCATCCCTCGGGAAAAGTAAAAAGGAATAAGGACAACCCCCCTCCGTAGCGAGGGAGAAAAACGGAGGGAACTCCCCTCAGCTCCATCTCCTATCGACACAGACCCAGTACGGACTGCCAAAGTCTGACACCCAACAACAACCCCTTTGGGAGCACCAGGACATGTCAGGCTAGCCAGGGACCTCGAAATAAGTAAAATCCCCGTGGAACCCCTATAAAAGGCGTAAAAATAGAAGGTAAAAATGTAGAACACGAATAAAAGGACATCATATAGAGCCGATCCATCCCTCGGTTGGAGACAGGTGAAAGAAAAAGGTTAACAGACAATTTAAAAAGGCTTGTACCCCAAGGACATAATGGGGAGAAAAATGGCCGACCAATGCATGCATGTCCCCTTGCCCGCCCTATAAAAAAGGGAGACGACTGCAGACCGCGGGGAGAAGAAAAAAAAAGAGAAGGAGAGACCCCAGCCCTAAAAACACCCCACAAGAAAGGCGAGCAATTCGGTGGTTCACCGCCACCACACTGGCGCCGTCCATGGGGAACCCTAACCGCAAGGTGAAACCACCGCTCGCCGATCAAGACCAAGGGTAAGTTTTCCGTAGCCATGCCACCAAAGAAGGGAAAGGCGACAACATCCAAGGAGGCGGCAACGACAGCAGGAACAGAGGAATCAAGACGACCTGCGAGGAGCCAATCCGGAGACCCACCCCGACTTCTGGATGATGAGATGCGGCCGCTAGCCGCAACAGAAGCCCGAGACATGGTGGGAACTCTACCTCCACAGACCCCGGCAGCCGTGCGCAAGCGAGCCCCCAAACGACGGCCTCCGGCGGCAGGCCGAGCGGTTTCAACACCTGGAGGAGATGTGGCAGAAGCGTCGACACATCCGACCCGTCGCCAAGAGATCCATGGGAACGAAGAAATCCTTGAAGAAGGGACCAGGACTCAGGGGGAGCTCGACCCCAACGTGCGGGCGCTGATGGAATCTAACGAGCAACTCATGGCGGAGTTGAAACGCCTGCAAGAACGACAAGATGGGGGGCAAGACGAGTCACAAGACGAAAGCCCGAGCCGCGAGGTGCTATCCCCAGCGCTTACAGCTGTACACAGGGATGATGATGATCCAAACCCCCTCAGCACCCGCCTACGAGCTAAAAAATGGCCTTCCCCCGGAAGCTTCAAATTTCCTACCATTAAGCCGTATGATGGCCGGACAGACCCAAGGGAGTTCCTCCGCGTTTACGACACGGCGGTTGAGGCCGCGGGAGGAGATGATGATATTAAGGCGAAGGGGCTCCTACTGGCACTTGAAGGTATAGCCCTATCCTGGTACTCTTTGCTGGAGTCCCGATCGATTACCTGCTGGTCGCAACTCCGCCGCAAGCTTGAAGGCAATTTCCAGGGCAACTTCGACGGGATGAAAGAGGAAAGTGATTTATTTGCGGTAAGGCAGCGCGAAGGAGAAACCCTTAAGAGTTATTTCCAGCGCTTCTCCCAGGTTAAGTGCCAAATCCGAGGTGTTAGCGATACCACCATCATCAACGCGGCACGCTGTGGCCTGCGAAGGGGACCATTGGCGGAAAGGCTCGCTCGAAAAGAGGTGCGTACAGTGGAAGAACTCTTTGTGAAGATGAGGGAATATGCGCGAGCGGAGGAAGACAACCTTCGAAGAGAAGATAGGCCCCAACAAGAGAACCAAGAATTCATTCCACGCAAGAGAGGGCGAGGGAAAGATCCCCCACCTAATACTAAAACGAAGGAACAATATCCAGAGTCTGGAAGAAGAGACGAAAGGAGGAGGATTCATCACATTGACGAACCAAGCAATCGGCGATTCATGGGCGACAGGCCAGCGGAGCAACAGAGGCGAGGACCACCCCCAAGCCGAGGGAGACAAGATGAAGGGAGTCGAGTTATCAAAAGGGAAGGAACAGAATCCAGGCAGTACCTCTGTGAATATCATGGAGAAAATACCACCCATGATACCACCCAGTGCAAAGTGATTAATGGATATCGATGGTTCGAGGCCAAACAAAGAGAAGTTGGGACGCGCCCTACACCGCCGGAGGCACCCTCAGTCGAACGACAACATCCCCCCTCGGGTGGGAATAAATCATCTCCGTCGCATCATCAACATCATCGCGGGGGGCTCCTCGTCGCATCTCTCGTCAAAGAGGCAGAGGAAGGCTTATGCCCGGCAGATTAACCACATTGTGATTAACCCAACTACCCCTCCTCCGTTAAAGTTTGAGCCAATCACCTTTACACAAGAGGATGCCACGGGGGTGCACTTCCCGCATCAAGACTCTTTAGTAGTAACCGCTATAATCGCTGATTGCGAAGTACGTCGCGTATTGATAGACGGGGGAAGTGCGGCGGACATTTTGTCCATGAAAGGCTTTCCGGCAAATGATGATTCCACAAGATCGATTGAAAAAATTGGAGGTGTCACTGATGGGTTTTGGAGGAAGCATGGTCAACACCCTGGGACAATTGGAATTAGAGGTCACATTCGCAACGCCACAAGCCAGCGTCATGAATCGTGTAACATTTGACATGGTAGACATGCTGTTCCAGTACAATGCTATCCTGGGCAGGGGCTCGTTGACGACCATGGGGGTCATAATTCATCACGGGTTCTTATGTATGAAGATTCCCTCCGCAGACGGTGTCGTCACGGTGCGAGGAGATCAAGCCCTCGCAAGGAAGATAGACATGGAAAACCCTCCCCAGGTCAAGCATGTCTGCACCACGGAGCTGGATCCTGTTGTACCCATGAATCGCAGTCGGTGGCTCCCTAAACCACAGCCTCAAGGAGAAACACAACGAGTATTGCTCAGGCCAGGAGGTAGTAGGGCAGTGGTCCTGGGCGCTATGTTGCCCCCCGAGGAGGAGAAACGCATGATGCTACTCCAAGAATACGAGACCGTGTTCGCCTGGGGGCCTGAAGACCTTCCTGGAGTCCCAAGGGAAACCATCGAACACGTTCTCGCCATTAGCCCAGATGCGAAGCCTAAGAAGCAAAAACTAAGAAAGCTTGCGGCAGAAAGACAAATGGTTGCAAAGACGGAGGTGACTAAACTGCTTCACGCGGGAATCATCCGCGAAGCCCGACACACGGAGTGGCTGGCCAACCTTGTCCTAGTCAAGAAAACCAGCGGGGCGTGGAGGATGTGCATCGACTTTATTGACCTGAACAAAGCATGTCCAAAAGATGACTTCCCCTTGCCTCGCATCGACCAACTTGTCGACTCTACCTCCGGGTCAGAAAGATTGAGTTTCCTCGACGCATACTCTGGCTATCACCAGGTATACATGCAAAAAGAAGACGAAGATAAGACGGCATTCATTACCCCCTTTGGTACTTATTGCTTCGTACGAATGCCCTTCGGGCTCAAGAACGCGGGTGCTACCTTCGCGCGGCTCATCACCAAGATCTTCACTGGCCAATTAGGGAGAAACGTGGAAGCCTATGTCGATGACATCATTGTTAAGAGCGAGAAGAAAGAAAACCATGTCGGTGATCTCCGGGAAACCTTCGAGAACTTGATGGCGGGGAAAGTGAAGCTCAACCCGTCCAAGTGCGTCTTCGGTGTAGAAGCGGGAAAGCTGCTAGGCTTCCTGGTCTCCCAACGATGCATTGAGGCAAATCCGGAAAAGATAAGAGCTATCCAAGACATGGCTCCACTAAGAAATCTAAAGGAAGTACAACGGCTGGCGGGGCGGATAGCAGCGCTTAGCCGATTCTTGCCAAAATCCGCAGAACGAAGTTTGCCGGTTTTTAAAGCCTTACGTTCAAACGATGCCTTTGTCTAGACAAAGGAGTGCCAACGCGCCTTCGATAACCTGAAGCAAAGCCTTATGGAGGTCCCTGTTCTGCAAAGCCCGAAGCAAGGTGAGGAGCTTCTGCTATACTTGGCAGCCAACCCTTCGACCGTCAGTGCTGTACTGGTGCGACCACAAGGCATTAAACAACAGCCGATTTACTTCGTCTCTGAAGCCCTCCAAGGAGCGAAGCTACGATACTCAAAAGTGGAGAAATTGGCATACGCTCTGTTAATGGCCTCCCAAAAACTCCGACATTATTTTCAAGCCAACCACATCAAAGTACCGACCACGTACCCTCTTGGATCTATGCTATCCAACAAGGAAAGTACTGGCCGCATCAGCAAGTGGGCGGTCGAGCTAGTGCCCTTTGAATTAACTATAATGCCTCGCACCGCCATTAAGAGTCAAGCCCTAGCCGATTTTATGGTAGAATGGACTTCTCCAGTCTCTGGGGATAACAAAGCTTCAGCGTTATGGTTCATCAATTCTGATGGATCGTGGGGAGCGAGCGGAGCGAGAATAGCCGTAGTGATACAGGCGCCCAGTGGTGAAAAGGTTGAGTTCGCAGCGAGGCTGGAATTTCCTTCAACCAACAATATAGCCGATTATGAAGCGCTCTTGTTGGGGCTCAGGAAAGCGAAAACCATGGGAGTGAGAAGGGCAATCTTATACACCGATTCGAAGCTTATTCAGGGACATATCACTAAAGAATATCAGGTGAAGGATGAACAACTCCAGAAGTATGTTGAAGTGGTCCGGACAATGGAGAAAGGCTTCATCGGGTTCACCATTAATGCAATACCCAGATCCCAGAACGAACGAGCCGATGGGTTGGCAAGGATCGCCGCCACCGGGGGATGTCTACCCTCAACAGTATTTTTTGAGGTACTTCGCACGGCCTCCATCCCTGCCCGAATAAACCTCATCTCTCGGGCGACCAGCGAGGACTGGAGGAGTGAGATATACAACTATCTTCTTGAGGGAATTTTACCAGATGATGAGGCACAAGCGAGGCGCCTCGAAAGGCGAGCGAAGAAATATGCCATCATTGATGGGTTTCTATTCCGCAGCGGCCTTTGCGCTCCATGGCTCCGCTGCATTTCACGAGAGGAGGGGACGCAGGCTCTGCGCGAAGCACACCAGGGAGATTGCGGAGCACACCAGGCCCCAGGAATCTTACAAGAAAAGTATTCCGAATGGGACTTTACTGGCCCACGGCATTACAAGATACCGAACAGATGGTTCGACACTGTCATGCCTGCCAATGGATGATCAAGCAAAAAAGGGCCCCGCCCAACGAACTGCATGTGGTGCCCCCGGTCTGGCCCTTCGCCAAGTGGGGGATGGATATTGTTGGAGCGCTTCCTAAAGCCTGGGCAAATCTTCAGTTCGTAATTGTCGCCATCGACTACTTCTCATTGGATCGAGGCGAGAACGATGGCGTAGATAACCGCTGACGCTGCCATCAAGTTTCTATGGAAAACAATCATTTGTAGATATGGGGTCCCTTTCCAGATCGTGACCGACAATGGGTCCCAATTTGACTCCAGGAGATTTCGCGATTACTGTGACAATATCGGGACAAACATTTGCTTCGCCTCAGTAGGTCACCCTTAGTCAAACGGGGCGGTGGAACGAGCAAATGGGTTGCTTCTTGATGGCGTCAAGAAAAGGCTTTATAATTCTGCAAAAGGACTCTGGCCCGACGAGCTTGACCAGGTTTTATGGGCAACCCGCACCTCAGCCTCAAGAGCAACCGAATTCTCTCCATTTCGGCTCCTCTTCGGAGAAGAAGCCGTCTCACCTGCAAAGATCCGTGCAAAATCCTTGCGAGTAATCAAAACCCCAACCTACGAGGAAGTCGACATCACGTGTGATCTGGAGGAAGAACAGAATCTTCAAGCCTTGGAGACTATGAAAGCATATGCAAAAGCCTCAACACGGAACTTTGGCAAAAAGGTAAAGAAACACGAGCTACATCCCGGGGATATGGTGCTCAAGAAAGCCGCTCTGGCCTTCGCGAAGCTAGAAACAACATGGGAAGGACCTTATATTATCCAAGAGTTAACGGCAAAGGGAGCGCACAAACTCATTACTCCAGAGGGCGAGGGAATACCAAGAACATGGAATACCAACGCACTCAAGAAATTTTACCCATAGATGATGAGATACAAAGACAAAAAAAGATGTACCGGTCTTTATCAATAAAACAGCAAGAGATCGTCGCGCATCAAGGTCATCTTTATGTTTTCTAGTGTTCGTTCCGGAGACCCGTTGCCTCGTGCCGGGTAGGAGTTCGCGGATGCTTGGTCGGGCAAACGTCCCACCCATCCTTCGCTCCGGAGACCCGTTGTCTCGTGCCGGGTAGGAGTTCGCGGATGCTTGGTCGGGCAAACGTCCCACCCATCCTTCGCTCCGGAGACCCGTTGCCTCGTGCCGGGTAGGAGTTCACGGATGCTTGGTCGGGCAAACGTCCCACCCATCCTTCGCTCTGGAGACCCGTTGCCTCGTGCCGGGTAGGAGTTCACGGACGCTTGGTCGGGCTGATGTCCCACCCGTCCCCTCGCTCGGAAGTCCCGTAGCTTCGCGCCGGGCATGACTTAGCGGGATGCTTGGTCGGGCAAACGTCCCACCCATCCTTCGCTCCGGAGACCGACTGCCTCGTGCCGGGCAGGAATTCACGGATGCATGGCTAGGCCAACGACTAGCCCTCCCTCCTCGATCCAAAGGTCTAAGGCTTCGCTCCACGTAAGACTTAGTGGGAAGTTTGGTAAAACTAGCGTTTAAACATATCCGTTCACTGTGAAGGCACGAGGCTCCATTCCGGTCTAACCAACACGATAAACCCAAAAACATAGAAATACATGATCGCGTTGCTGATCCGGGTAAAAAAGAAAGAAAGAGAAGACGAAGGCTGAGGCGAGAATAGAAACAAACGCAAATAAGGACAACAACTCATACAAAAGCACATCGTTCATTTTATTATATAGGGCGGCGACGCGAAAGGAAGAGTCTATTACATATACAGACTCTACGCGCCATATGCGCGTCTCACCGCCACAATGAGGGCCTCCGTCACCTCGAGGAGTTTGGGAACTGCGTTAACCAGCAAATGGACGTTGGCAATATCACGAGCGAGAGCCTCTTCCCTTGCCAGCTCCTCCAGGGCGCGATCATATTCAAGCCAAAGCTCATCCTCCTCAGGGAAGGCCGCCGGCAGGACTTCATCCCCGAAGTCGAAGACCAAGGGGAGAACTCCGCCCTTAGAAGGAGGTGGAGCGTTGTTATCCATCCAAAGGAGGCTGGTGGTGGCGGAAAAAGGTAGAAGGAGTAAAGCAGTTGATGTAGAGCAGCTCATGACCGAGTAAGAACAAATGAAAAACATGGGGGGAATCCTAAAGCTACATTCCCCCTGTATATATATATATGATAAAAACGAAGAAGTTCAAAAGTCCGGAGTAAATGCAGGATCAAGAAATCGAAGAGACAGGGGGAATTAAACCGGAAAACGAGCACCAGTTAAGCTGCGAGCGGCCTAAACATATGTACAAGACAAAGAATGCAGAGAGTTTGAGTTAAATGCGGACACAACGAATTGAGGCATACATGCGTCCAACTCCCAAGAACTTAGCTAAAGAGGGGCCCCCATAAAAGATATCCGGACATTCTTCTGGTAAAAGGTAATAATACCCGAAGCAAACCGGCTAAGAGGAAGATGGCTTTCCCGTTCCCATCAGCGAATCACGCATTACGGCACGAGCTCGGCGCACTGATTCTTTCATAGCAGAGTCACCATATTGCTTCCAGAAATCCGACATAAAGCTCGAGGATAATCGGGATGCAGCGGAAGAAGGCTTCACAGACGGGGGAATATCACCAAACCCAGGCAGTGACGGAGCAGTAGAAGAAAAACCAAAGTGCTCACGAACGTGTGTACATCCCTTCGCCTCCAGCAATTGAGCGGTCTTAACGGAGCCCAGTCTCGCGCAGTAATCACCGAAAGTCAACGCCGAATCCCCAAATATCTTGGTGGACTTCTCAAGAAAGGACACAGCTTCCAAGCTAGATGAAGGAATATGGCTCGGGGCTGCATCAATGCCAAATTGTGGGAGCTGTTGCAGAAAGGCCTCTGTGGCTCCGTGAACCCCGGAGACAATGGATTCTAACTCCTTTCGGACTACTTCGTAATGCTCCTTCGCTCGTTGAGTGTTACGAAGGTGCATTTGAACCTCGCTCCGCGCCATCGCAAGTTGAGAAGGGAGTTCTTCCACTTGTTTCTTCAATATGTTCTTACCCTCCTCCGCCACCGCCAACAGATTTTTTAATTCTTCAATATGGTCATCCTTCTTCTTCTCATTTCGCTCAGCTACAATACGAGCCCGTTCCTCCTCGGCAAGGCGGTTCCACATCAAGGAAACTATTCCCTCAAGCTCTGCATTTTTCGCCGCTAAATCTTGACTCTGAGATGCTTCAGCCTGCGCCTTAGCCAATAATTCATTAGAGTCCCGGAGCGCCTCAGAAAGACGAGTTTTCTCTGTTTCTAATTCCGCCACTTGTTCCTTCGCCGCCTCGCAATCCTGAACGCCCTTATTGAATTTATCCAAGTATGCCTGTAACACCCCAATTTTTGCTTTTCATGAAATTAAAATATTGTTTTGCACATTTGTGAATTTTTGGAATTTTCTGGAATTTATTTGGATTTAATTTGAATTTATTCCATATTGAAATAATTAAAGAAATTAAATTTTCAAATAAAGTTTTGTTGGAAATATTTTATTTGAGTCCCAAATACCCTAAAATATTTTCCAGAATTTTTCTGGAATTTTTTTGAGTATTTTGCTATTTTTCTTGAATTAAATGAATTACTGGGAATTATTTTAAATATTAAATCGCTGGAAAATCAAACCGAGTCGATTACTGTTCATCCGACCGAGCCCGAGTCAGACTCGAGTTCGAGTCCGACCCGAGTCACGTGACTCGACCGAACCCACTCGGCCGAGCCCTAACTGCGTGACCGTTGGATTCAGATCCAATGGCCACGATTGAGCCACGTCGCCGGACCCGAGTCCGACCGAGCCAGCCAGCTCGCCCGAGTCCGACCCGAACCCAAACCCACGCACCGTTGGATCTCGATCCAACGGCTGTGCGCGTGCCACGTCACCCAATCCGAGTCGCCGCCGGACTCCGCCGCCGCAACGGAGAGGACCTCGGTTTCCGTGCGTTTCACGGACGCCGAGGGCCCTATTTAATGCGCCGCCACCCGTGCCGTGACGCCGACTTCCGTGCGCACCCGTAGCCCTAGACAACCTCGCCTGAGCCGCCGTGGTTGCGCCGCTAGAGCTCGCCGGAGTTGGGAGAAGGTGCAGCCGCGGTTTTTCGCAGATAGCCGTCGTCTCCGTCGTCCTCCGTCGTCGTTGACCCCAGATCCGGAACCGGGAGAGCAAGCCGCGTCGTTGAGCACCACCCACGTCGCCGAAGCGCGCCCGAAACGCCGTCGGCTAGGTCGTCGTCCCCTGCGCCGGTGACCCAGCGCCGCCGCGAGCCATCGCCGGACCCCGAGCTCGCTCCACCATCCGATCCAGATCCAACATCCCAGATCACGCCACGTCATCCCACGGTGAGATCCCGTCCAAAATCCCAGTTCCAATCTCGACCGTTGGATCTAGATCCAACGGTCCAGATCAAACGCGTTCACCCCAAACGCGTGAGTCCAGATCCAATCTGGGCCGTTGATTTTCAAATCAACGGCCGAGATCTAGCCACGTGTGCGGGAGACTGACCGCCGCGGTAAGCGCCGTCCACGCGCGCGTACGTGTGACACCGACACGCGGGGCCCGCATGTCAGCGGCCCAGCCACACTGCACCATGACGTCACGCTGACGTCATGGCGGGCCCGCATGTCAGCGGCTGTCCCAGCAGTGCGCTGACGTCAGCAATGACGTCACCAGTGGGTCCCACCTGTCAGCACCGTGGGCTGAGCCCCGCTGACGTCAGCAGTGACGTCACCCGAGGGGACCCACCTGTCAGCGACACATGGAGCCGTGGACCGAGCCGAACCGTGGGCTGAGTCCATGGATCGGCTGACGTTAGCCGTCCAATCAGAGGCTGCCACGTGTCCTTGCTGACGCAATAATTAATTTCCGAAAAAGAAAATGATTTATTAATTCGAAATAATGATTTCAGATTTTGTTTCAAACTTCAAACGCTTATAACTTTTGCGTTTCAACTCCGATTTGAGTGATTCAAATTTCTAAATTTGTATAAAATTGAGATCTACCTAATTATGAATTTTATTTAATTTTTGGACTAAAGTTTTTCTCTGTAATATTATTTAATTGATTATTTAAACTTCAAAATGCTATAACTTTTGCATTTAAACTCCGAATTTGACGTTTCCAGTTTCTACAAATTCATAAAATTATGTTCTCTCTGTTTATGGATTTTATTTGGATGTTTGGACACTTTTTGCCTATTGTTTATTCATGTATTGCTATTTGAACGCTTTACGAGTAGACGTTAAAGTGCCGGAAGGATTCGAAGGAGAAGTATTGACTCAGGATCCAACTCAAGACCAAGAACAAGTACTTTTTGAAGGCAAGTTGTGCTTTGACCATGTTGATTCTATTTTGAAATCTATTTTGATTTAACTTATTGCATGCTAGTTCAAATAGAAAATACTTTATTTAAATATGGGAAATTAGATAAATACCAAATTGCTGTATGACACCTTGATTACTTAAGTATGTGCCATGACCCCTTGTCACCCTAGTGTGGATTACTAGTTGGACATTACTAAATTGCCAACATGGGTTTATAGATCGTTGTAGTATACTGCTTAGACCTGCTACGTGCTCATGACATGATTTTGGACAATCAAATGTTAATATTGACTTAATGATATATTGAACCTGTTTTGGAAAGGTATCATGTGATGTTGATGGCACGTGGTGCATGGTAATCAACTGGGGTTTGATAAATAGTTTTCGGCCGGGGCATGTGGCAAGAATAATCAGGTGGGCCAGTTGTGGCATTGGGAATGTTGGTTTGGTTCTTCGGGTAGTCTTGCCCTGGTCACCCTAAGGACTTAACCTTGCAAGCCTTTGAACTGAGTCAATCTTGCAACCACATGTCTGTAATGGGACGGACCTAGTTGATTAAGTTGCTAATAACGCACTGTGGGACCTCGGAGGAGGTCAACTACACCCTTTGTGTAAGTTATGCGGGGAGCGTCTGGGTGAGGCCAGGTACCCATCTAACGGTTGGTTGGCCTAAACTTCGCCTTAGCTAAGGGAAGGGTTAGTGTGCAACAACCGGGGAGGACCACTTGTATTGTTAGAAGTTTCCGAAAGACTTTGTTACGGGAACTCGCCTTTGTGGTGTTTGAATGTATCTTGTGGGTAAAGTGCATAACCTCTGCAGAGTGTAAAATCTATTCGAATAGCCGTGTCCGCGGTATTGGACATCGCTCGGGAATTACAGTCAAGGGTTAGATTTTCTTGAAAATAACTTGGACTTGAAAGGTTGGGTTTGGTTTAATAATGATGTTGATGGAAATGTGGTTTAGGAATGGGAAGGATGTTGATTAAACTTCTGGAAAAGTTATACTTGTTTCTACTGCTTTCGAATCTACTTATGCTACTTGTCAAATGCTTTTTTACTGCAAATATAACTTGAGCTATTCCTTTGTATCAAGCCATGCATATAGTCTATTAGCTTGCATTCTGTGCATGACTTGCTGAGTACCAAGTACTCACCCTTGCCACAATACAACACCAGTTGAAGAGGAGACTACACCAGCATTGGAGGAGGAGCTCCAAGAGGCACCGTCTATTTAGGGAGCGAGCCCAGTCAGTTGCCTGTGGTATACTGGATGGCGCCACGATGTTATCTTATTTTCCGCTGCTATTATTTCTCTCTTAATAAGTTTCGCCTGCGTAATATATTTGTAACTTGACCATAAGGTCGAGCAACCAGTTTGACTATTTAATTAAGTACTTTATTAGTATCGAGTGGTATGATTGTGATATTTACCGATGTTAAGACTGTGTGCACTAGCGCGTTCCTGGACTAGTGCTGAATACACAGAGGGTCCGGATTTGCAAATTCGGGTCCCGACAGAGGTGGTATCAGAGCCATACCGACCGTAGGCTCAACCCTAGCTAGAATGGTCGTAGAGAGGTTAAAACCTATTTTCTAAAGGCTAAAAGTTCGTCAAGATAAGAAATGACATCTCGACTTATCCCCTTCTCTCTTTTCTTGTCTCTTGCTGAATTTTTTCTTACCTTGTCACGATCTAAAAATTTCGAGTTCTTACGTGAGCACTCTTGTGACAGATGGAGGGAGAATTCAACTACGTCGATCTGGAGGTTGGTCACGCCGCGGAACTTTGGCGTATGCTACAGACTCTCGGAGATTTTGAGAAGCCGCAATACCAAGTGGAAGTGATCAGACAAGCAGGATTGATCAAGGCTTGTGACGTGAAGATTTTGGTACCTACTAGGAAGAGGGGCCCAGGCAATCGCCCGATACACTGCACTACCAGGAGGTCTACAATACAGATGGGTATCCAAGAGGCGTCACGACGAGCAATGCGGCACATTACCCGCATCTACGCCAGAGAGTTGGAGAGCACGGTGTTCCGATATCACCCGCGCAGCAATAACCTTCTTGACCCGAAGGCGATTCAGGATGAGAATGCCATGGTTACACAGTTGGCACGACTTGTTGTCGCCCAGGAGGATGTACTCGATGATACAAGCAAGGAGGTACAGAAGGCCCGCAAGGAGATCACGACAGAGAAGAACAGATGGCGGGAAGCTCAAGAGTATGTGTCACACCTTCTGCAAAGGATTGGAGAGTTAGATACGGCATTGTACGCACCAGAGCCGGAGCCAATGCTCGAGCTGCACGAGCCAGACCCGGAGGAGCCGGAGCTTGAGGAGGACACTGCTTCTTCGACTACCACAGATGACACAGTTGCTGGACATGGCAAACATTTCGCGCCTATGCCGCAGCGTCCGTACCCAGGCCGTGGAGGTTTTCTCGATGAGTGAGCGTAGGTCCTATAGTGAGACTCCTTCGCCGAGTCGCGTCATAGAATAAAGAGTCAGCCTTTAGGCGTTAGACTCCAGTATTAGTTCGATTTGGATTTTTCATTGCTTGCTGAGTGTGCAGTATGTGTTGCAAGGCCCCTAGGCATTGTAAGCAACCATACCAAGTTACTATTGATTAAAATAATAAAGTTGGACCTTAAAGTTACACCTTTCGCCCCGCATAAGTTCCATATTACTTGTCTATTCTTGTTTCCCTCTCATCTCTAAAACCTAGAGCGAACCACAGATGGTGAACACTCGTGGAAACCTCGGAGGCAATGGAAGTGGTTCTTGCCCAGATGTAAACCCCAATGATGGAGCACCAGCACCGCCACTGGACATGCAGAATTTTGGAGCATTTCTTGCTGCTCAGACTCAGTTGATGCATGCTATGATGCAACAGATGCAACACGTCCTTTGCTTTCAGGCCCACTTTGCTAATCAAGTTAATCAGGGACAACGCCAGAATACAAGACTGTCAGAGTTCATGAGGACTCACCCACCCACTTTCTCTGGGAATGCCAATCCATTGGAGGCCGACGATTGGTTAAGGTCAATTGAGAGGAAGCTACACATTGCTCAATGCATAGGAAATGAGAAGGTACTCTACGCTTCTCATCAGTTGGAAGGAACAGCCGCCGAATGGTGGGAGAACTTATGTGCCACGCAAGAGAACCCTCAAGATATCACTTGGGAGGAGTTCACAGTTGCGTTCCGTCAGTATCACGTGCCTGAAGGAATCATGGATCTCAAGAAGGAGGAGTTCAGAGCACTGAAGCAGGGTAATCAGCCGGTGGCTGAATACCTGAACAAGTTCACACAGCTTGCACGCTACGCACCTGAGGATGTAGCGATAGATAAAGCCAGATAGTCTCGCTTCATGAAGGGACTTAACTCAGGATTGCAGGTGGGATTGATCACCCACACCTTTCCAGATTTCCAGGAACTTATGAATAAGGCGCTTATTCTTGAGGACAAGCGCAAGGAACTGGATGAGAACAGGAAGCGCAGGATGCAACAGCAGGGATCATGTCAGGGAGCACAGCAACGTTTGAGGGTTGCACCAAATCAGTTTTTCAGATTCCAGCCGCAGAATACGACAAGGACACCGTCACCAGCACCAAAACCCGTCAATCAGAACTATCAGACCCCAGCCCCAGCCAGAAATGCCGCTTCATGCAGTCAACAAGGGACAGTGAGACGCTGCTACAACTGCAACGAGCTAGGACACTTTGCCAACAGCTGCCCAAAGAAGACAGCAGGAGTGACCCCAGTCCGCTTCAACCTGGGATCCACCCCAGCTAGGGCGCCCGACACGAGAGCCACACCCCAGGCGTGGTGAGAGGCCGAGTCAACCATGTCACCGCAGATGCACTGCGGGAATGCTACTGACGTCGTCTTGGGTAAGTTACTTGTTAACTTCGATTACTGCGACAGTTTTGTTTGATTCTGGAGCTTCGCATTCGTTTGTTTCACAAGGCTTTGCTGCTAAAAATGATTTGGAGATTGCAAGGCTTAAATGCATGCTTGTAGTTCAAACCCCTGGTTCCGAACTCCGAACGAAAGTAGGATGTTCTGGGGTGAGAATACTAATAGATGGGATAGAGTTCCTAGCGAACCTTATTATTTTGGAGACCCAGACCTTAGATGTCATTTTGGGAATGGATTGGTTATCCAAGCACAAGGCCGTCTTGGATTGTGGGAGAGGACTATCTCGATTGAGAGCCCGTGTGGAAAGAAAGTGGAATTTCAAGCTACCACCGTTAGAGATGGACGGTTGATGGTTAACGACACCAAGGCAATCAGCATAGAAGATGTCTCAAGAGTGAATGAGTATCCAGATGTTTTCTGAAGATCTCTAGGGTATGCCACGGACGAGGATATAGAGTTTGTGATAGAGCTTGTACAGTACAAAGACCGATAGCAAAGAGACCTTATCGGATGTCCACCGAGGAGTTGGTAGAGATGAAGAAACAGCTGGAAGAGCTAATGGAGAAAGGATTTATCAGACCGAGTTCATCGCCGTGGGGAGCACCAGTTTTGTTCGTTAAGAAGAAGGACGGGAGTTTCAGGATGTGCATTGATTACCGTGCACTCAATGAAGTTACTGTGAAGAACAAATACCCGCTACCCAGGATTGATGATTTGTTTGACCAGCTGAGAGGAGCCGGAGTTTTCTCCAAGATTGATCTGAGATCGGGATACCATCAGTTGAAGATCCGATCAGAGGATATTCCGAAGACCGCATTCTCATCAAGATATGGACATTACGAGTTTACAGTTATGTCCTTTGGTCTGACGAATCCGCCAGCATATTTCATGAATATGATGAATAAGGTGTTCATGGAATATTTGGACAAGTTTGTTGTTGTATTCATAGATGATATCCTAATCTACTCCAAGACAGAGGATGAACATGCCGAACACTTGAGGCGAGTATTGGAAAAGCTGAGGGAATAGCAACTCTTCGCCAAGTTCAGTAAGTGTGATTTTTGGAAGGACAAGGTGGAATTCCTCGAACATGTAATGACCGCAGAAGGAGTCGCTGTAGACCCAAGCAAGGTAGACGCTGTGTTACATTGGGAGCAGCCGAAGACTGTGACCCAGATCCGGAGTTTCCTTGGAATGGCAGGATACTATCGCCGTTTCATTGAAGGCTTTACGACAATTGCGAGACCTCTTACGCAATTGCTGAAAAAGGAGGAAAAGTTTGCATGGACGCCAGAGTGTGAGAAAGGTTTTCAAGAACTGAAGAAACGATTGACATCAGCGCCGGTGTTAGTTCTACCGGATGTTAATCAAAGCTTTGATATTTATTGTGACGCATCGCGCCAAGGACTTGGATGTGTGCTGATGCAGAATGGAAAGGTCGTTGCTTATGCATCAAGGAAGTTGAGGCCGCATGAGGAAAATTATCCGATGCATGACCTAGAGCTAGCTGCCGTAGTGCATGCCTTGAAGATATGGCGTCACTATCTGATCGGGAACAGATGTGAAGTGTACACGGATCATAAGAGCCTTAAGTACATATTCACCCAGTCGGATCTGAATATGAGGCAAAGGAGATGGTTAGAGTTGATTAAGGATTACAATGTCGGAATCCATTATCATCCCGGAAAGGCTAATGTGGTGGCCGATGCCTTGAGTCGGAAAAGCCATACCGTGAATAGGTTGATAGCCACGAATCAGGATGAGCTATGCCAGGAATTTCAGAGAATGAAGATTGAGGTGGTACCTAGCGGATTCTTGGCCGCATTGGAAGTAAAGCCTACCCTAGAAGATCAGATACGGGAAGGACAGAAGGATGATGACAAGATCCGCAGGATTAAGTCCAAAATGGGGGAAGGCAAGGCAAAGGACTTCAAGCTCGATGAGCAGGGCACGTTATGGATGAAGGATCGGATTTGTGTGCCCAACAGTAAGGAATTAAAGCAACTGATTTTGGAGGAAGCCCATGACTCCAAGTATTCAATTCATCCTGGAAGTGCCAAGATGTATCAAGGCTTGAAGGAGAGATTCTGGTGGCCGAGCATGAAGCGTGAAGTCGCCGAGCATGTTGCATTGTGCGACGTATGCCAGAGAGTCAAAGCAATGCATCAGAGACCAGCAGGATTGCTACAGCCGTTGAAAATACCTGAGTGGAAGTGGGAGGAAATCGGAATGGATTTCATTACCAGTTTGCCTAAGACTCAAGGAGGTTATGACTCCATATGGGTTATAGTGGATCGCTTGACCAAAGTAGCCCATTTTATCCCCGTGAAGACCACTTACTCGGGAGATAAGTTAGCAGAGTTGTATATGATCAGGATCGTCTGTTTGCACGGAGTGCCAAAGAGGATTGTATCGGACAGAGGTACCCAATTTACCTCAAGGTTTTGGAATAAGTTGCATGAAGCCATGGGAACCCGTTTGAACTTCAGTACAGCTTATCATCCACAAACGGATGGACAGACCGAAAGAGTCAATCAGATTCTGGAGGATATGTTAAGAGCGTGTGCATTGGCTTATGCTACCTCTTGGGATAAGAGTTTGCCGTATGCCGAGTTCAGTTACAATAATAGTTACCAGGCTAGTTTACAGATGTCACCTTTTGAGGCGCTGTATGGTCGACCCTGTCGGACGCCATTAAACTGGAATGAGACCGGTGAGCGCCGTGTCTTCGGGCCTGATATTCTTCAAGAAGCTGAAGAGCAGATTGCCATGATTAGGGAAAGGTTGAAGATAGCCCAATCACGACAGAAGAGTTATGCTGACAATCGTCGCCGGGATTTGAGTTTTGAACCAAAAGACTTTGTATACCTCAGAGTTACGCCGCTCAGGGGAGTTAAGAGGTTCCATGCCAAAGGGAAACTTGCACCCCGTTATGTTGGACCATTTAAGATTTTGAGCCGCAGAGGCGAAGTTGCTTACTAGCTAGAGTTGCCGCAGTCATTAGCAGGAGTGCATGACGTGTTCCACGTGTCCCAGTTGAAGAAGTGTCTCCGAGTACCTGAGGAACAGACGCCGCTAGAGTCAATTGAGTTGCAAGAAGATTTGACTTACAAGGAGCATCCCGTGAAGATTCTGGACACCATGGATCGAGAGACTAGGAACAAGTCAATCCGTTTCTGCAGAATTCAATGGAGCAACCACGCGGAGAGTGAAGCAACTTGGGAGCGCGAAGAGGATTTGAAGAAAGAGTTTCCAAACCTATTCTGTAGTAAGCCTTAAATCTCGGGGACGACATTCTGTTAAGGGGGGGAGGTTTGTAACACCCCAATTTTTGCTTTTCATGAAATTAAAATATTGTTTTGCACATTTGTGAATTTTTGGAATTTTTTGGAATTTATTTGGATTTAATTTGAATTTATTCCATATTGAAATAATTAAAGAAATTAAATTTACAAATAAAGTTTTGTTGGAAATATTTTATTTGAGTCCCAAATACCCTAAAATATTTTCCAGAATTTTTCTGGAATTTTTCTGAGTATTTTGCTATTTTTCTTGAATTAAATGAATTACTGGGAATTATTTTAAATATTAAATCGCTGGAAAATCAAACCGAGTCGGTTACTGTTCATCCGACCGAGCCCGAGTCAGACTCGAGTTCGAGTCCGACCCGAGTCACGTGACTCGACCGAACCCACTCGGCCGAGCCCTAACCGCGTGACCGTTGGATTCAGATCCAACGGCCACGATTGAGCCACGTCGCCGGACCCGAGTCCGACCGAGCCAGCCAGCTCGCCCGAGTCCGACCCGAACCCAAACCCACGCACCGTTGGATCTCGATCCAACGGCTGTGCGCGTGCCACGTCACCCAATCCGAGTCGCCGCCGGACTCCGCCGCCGCAACGGAGAGGACCTCTATTTCCGTGCGTTTCACAGACGCCGAGGGCCCTATTTAATGCAATGCCACCCGTGCCGTGACGCCGACTTCCGTGCGCACCCGTAGCCCTAGACAACCTCGCCTGAGCCACCGTGGTTGCGCCGCTAGAGCTCGCCGGAGTTGGGAGAAGGTGCAGCCGCGGTTTTTCGCCGATAGCCGTCGTCTCCGTCGTCCTCCGTCGCCGTTGACCCCAGATCTGGAACCGGGAGAGCAAGCCGCGTCGGTGAGCACCACCCACGTCGCCGGAGCGCGCCCGAAACGCCGTCGGCTAGGTCGTCGTCCCCTGCGCCGGTGACCCAGCGCCGTCGCGAGCCATCGCCGGACCCCGAGCTCGCTCCACCGTCCGATCCAGATCCAACGTCCCAGATCACGCCACGTCATCCCACGGTGAGATCCCATCCAAAATCCCAGATCCAATCTCGACCGTTGGATCTAGATCCAACGGTCCAGATCAAACGCGTTCACCCCAAACGCGTGAGTCCAGATCCAATCTGGGCCGTTGATTTTCAAATCAACGGCCGAGATCTAGTCACGTGTCGCGGAGATCGACCGCCGCGTCGGCCGCCGGCCCACGCGGCGCTTACGTGTGACGCCGACACGCGGGCACGCATGTCGGCCGCCCGACCACATCGCACCATGACGTCACGCCGGCGTCATGGCGGGCCCGCATGTCGGGCCGGGTGTCCAAGAAGGCGCCGACGTCGGCAATGACGCTACCGCGGTCCCACCTGCCGTAACCGTGGCCGAGCCTCGCCGACGCCGCAGTGACGTCACGAGGGGACCCACCGCCGACACATGGAGCCGTGGACCGAGTCCACGATGGACCGAGCCGAACCGTGAAATTTGAGTCCATGGACCGGTGACATCACCGGCCCAATCGAGGCTGCCACGTGTCCTCGCCGACGCAATAATTAATTTCCAAAAGAAATCGATTTATTAATTCGAAATAATGATTTCAGATTTTGTTTCAAACTTCAAACGCTTATAACTTTTGCGTTTCAACTCCGATTTGAGTGATTCAAATTTCTAAATTTGTATAAAATTGAGATCTACCTAATTATGAATTTTATTTAATTTTTGGACTAAAGTTTTTCTCTGTAATATTATTTAATTGATTATTTAAACTTCAAAATGCTATAACTTTTGCATTTAAACTCCGAATTTGACGTTTCCAGTTTCTAAAAATTCATAAAATTATGTTCTCTCTGTTTATGGATTTTATTTAGATGTTTCGACACTTTTTGCCTATTGTTTATTCGTGTATTGCTATTTGCACGCTTTACGAGTAGATGTTGAAGTGCCGGAAGGATTCGAAGGAGAAGTATTGACTCAGGATCCAACTCAAGACCAAGAACAAGTACTTTTTGAAGGCAAGTTGTTCTTTGACCATGTTGATCCTATTTTGAAATCTATTTTTGATTTAACTTATTGCATGCTAGTTCAAATAGAAAATATTTTATTTAAATATGGGAAATTAGATAAATACCAAATTGCTGTATGACACCTTGATTACTTAAGTATGTGCCATGACCCCTTGTCACCCTAGTGTGGATTACTAGTTGGACATTACTAAATTGCCAACATGGGTTTATAGATCGTTGTAGTATCTTTGCTTAGACACCTACGTGCTCATGACATGATTTTGGACAATCAAATGTTAATATTGACTTAATGATATATTGAACCTGTTTTGGAAAGGTATCATGTGATGTTGATGGCACGTGGTGCATGGTAATCAAGCGGGTTTGATAAATAGTTTTAGTAGGGGCATGTGGCAAGAATAATCAGGTGGGCCAGTTGTGGCATTGGGAATGTTGGTTTGGTTCTTCGGGTAGTCTTGCCCTGGTCACCCTAAGGACTTAACCTTGCAAGCCTTTGAACTGAGTCAATCTTGCAACCACATGTCTGTAATGGGACGGACCTAGTTGATTAAGTTGCTAATAACGTACCTGTGGGACCTCAGGAGGTCAACTACACCCTTTGTGTAAGTTGTACGGGGAGCGCATCTGGCCGAGGCCAGGTACCCATCTAACGGTTGGTTGGCCTAAACTTTGCCTTAGCTAAGGGAAGGGTTAGTGTGCAACAACCGGGGAGGACCACTTGTATTGTTAGAAGTTTTCGAAAGACTTTGTTACGGGAACTCGCCTTTGTGGTGTTTGACTTTATCTTGTGGGTAAAGTGCATAACCTCTGCAGAGTGTAAAATCTATTCGAATAGCCGTGTCCGCGGTATTGGACATTGCTCGGGAATTACAGTCAAGGGTTAGATTTTCTTAAAAATAACTTGGACTTGAAAGGTTGGGTTTGGTTTAATAATGATGTTGATGGAAATGTGGTTTAGGAATGGGAAGGATGTTGATTAAACTTCTGGAAAAGTTATACTTGTTTCTACTGCTTTCGAATCTACTTATGCTACTTGTCAAATGCTATTTTAGTGCAAATATAACTTGAGCTATTCCTTTGTATCAAGCCATGCATATAGTCTATTAGCTTGCATTCTGTGCATGACTTGCTGAGTACCAAGTACTCACCCTTGCCACAATACAACACCAGTTGAAGAGGAGACTACACCAGCTTTGGAGGAGGAGCTCCAAGAGGCACCGTCTACTTAGGGAGCGAGCCGAGTCAGTTGCCTGTGGTATACTGGATGGCGCCACGATGTTATCTTATTTTCCGCTGCTATTATTTCTCTCTTAATAAGTTTCGCCCTGCGAGGCGTATATTTGTAACTTGACCATAAGGTCGAGCAACCAGTTTGACTATTTAATTAAGTACTTTATTAGTATCGAGTGGTATGATTGTGATATTTACCGATGTTAAGACTGTGTGCACTAGCGCGTTCCTGGACTAGTGCTGAATACACAGAGGGTCCGGATTTGCAAATTCGGGTCCCGACAACGCCCGAAATCGGCGAGTTACCTCCGAAGCAACGACAGCCCCCTTCAAAAAAGAGGAAGAAAAATGTTGAAAGATAAAGAGACCATTAACAAAAGCACAAAAGGGGAAATACCTTCAAATAATGATCCAAGGAGATTTCGCAAAGAGAAAGGTCATTGATTCCCTCGAACAGAGCTACAGATCTGCTGTAGGGAGAAAAAGCTGCGCGCATCTTTTTTAGAGTCGGTCTGCAGCGGCCCCCCTCTCAAAATCCGAAGTCGAAAAATCCGACAAATCAAACCTGACGAAAGAGGAACCAAGACCACCCGCGGGAGTCTGCCGACCCGAAGGCAAAGCTCCCCCGCCTGGAAGGGGAACATCTTGGGAAATAAGGATCGGAGATCCCCGATCCCCCTCCTCCGCGACAACCGAAGGTGTGACACTACGGAATGGTGTGAGATTATTTAATGTGAATGTTAAGGTCAAAAACTTTATGAAATATGGTATTGGAGGTTAAAACCATATGGTAGGAGATTTAATAGCGTTTCCGGGCCGTTTCCGGGGTTTTGGGCCTTTCCGGGGGAGTTTGGGCCTAAAAGAGGAGATTGTGGGCTTTGGTGGGATGGAGTTTGAGTCCATTTAGGACTAGGAGAGTTGTGTGGGCAGGTAAAAGGGGCCTCCCCCTGCCCTCCTTGCGCCCCACAACTCCCCTTGGGCGCCCCATCCCTCCCCATTGAGCCCTAGCCGCCACCTCCCCTCTCTCCCTCCCCCACTTGGCCGTGCGCCTCCCCTTGCCCCTTTGCTTACCACCTCTCCTCCACCCATTGCTGCCCTAGGGTACCCTCCCCACCCCTGCACCTTGAGGATCCATCCATTGGAGCGAGGAGCGAGGAGCAAGGAGCGAACTGAGAAGAGATCCATTCAGATTTCGTGCGTTGGGCAAAGGTATGACCATGGGAATCCTTGGGGTTGGTCTAGGTACTGTTCTAAGGGTGTTTATTAAGTTTTTAGATCAATTGGTGGTGCTGGATTTGATTAGATTAGATGGATTCTTGAGTTGGTCACGTTCTCTGTTTCGGACAGCATGAGCAGTCGACCTAGGGTTCGGTTTTTCGCCAATTTAGATTCCGAATTTGGTCATACGGATGTTGAAGAAGTTGTAGATAATTTCATTATCTTTCAGTGGATATAAAGAACGTTAAATTCTGCCCAGCCGTTTAAAGTTATGGCTGTTTTACCGAGCGTGTTAAAATCTGTGACGTGATTGGAACAGATCACGGTATTTTGTAGATTAAACAACTTTAGAGTCCGAATCAGTCTTTCCTTATACCTAGAAAAAGTTGGGAAATTTCCTAAGCTACGCGAGTATGTACTCGTTTAATTGATTCGGAGTCCCAGAACTCAAGTTATGCCTTTTGGAAGGGTGCTGTCCCGTCGGGACAGAACCGCTGTTTTCGGGTTTTGCGAGTAGTTGGCAATGTCGGGGTAGATGAGGGTTTGCGTACTGTTTTGTGGGCTTGATTGTGAGTGTGTGGTCCCTATGTGAAGGTTGTGTGACCCCGGGAGGGCCTACTACTTCTCGCCAATCCGTCGCCCGTGGTTGAGGCAAGTGTATTGTAATGGATAGCGATTTGTAGGTTGCTTGTTGAGACTAGATGAAAATGGATTATATGATATGATCACTTGCCATGCTTTAATGATTGCCAATGATATGATGAGTATGTTTATCATGTTAAGATGCCATGTGTTAATGTACAAGTTAAGTATGATGTTGGCATATTTGCATACATGGCATGATTACATGGCCCGGGCGGTGAGAAAGTCATAACTAGTCCGGGAAGGTCGGTGAGAAAGTTATGACTAATCCGGAGAGCCAATGAGTAAGTCCTACATCGTGATTCCATTCACCGCGGTGAACGGAAGCGAGGAGTAGGCACCCTCCATCTTCGGGATGGAAGGGGGGATAGGGTGCACACCGACGGGTGTGTACTCAACCATACCGGTATGAGTTTCCAGGAGATATGTGCATCGCATTGCATTGTATTATATGAGGATGTTAAATGAGGATGATTTATGATGATGTCAATGATATGCTTACACTATGAATATAAGATGTGTATGATGTTGTATGTGAAAAGTGGTGATGAAGGTATTGGAATGTATTTTCTTGTTCCATTGCATTATACTTGCTGAGTGATGAACTCATGCTTGTGTTTATGTTGTTTTTCTTAGGTACCATGAAACCGGCATGCGGGGAAAAGGGTTTAGCTACACATCTACACGTAGCTCCACACAAATTAGACAGTGTTGTCATTTGGAGTCATGATAATGAAAGTATTGCCATGAAACTTGGAGTATTGCTTAACTGTGTGCTCGGTCTTATTATTTGATTCGTCTAGCTCATGAAGTGGTTGAATGTTTTATCCTGGACTTATATTGTTGCTATCACATGTTATTGCTATTTTAGATGCTTTCCATTATGATATAACTTGTGATACTGTTGTTGCTCCTTCAATTCATGTTAAAACAAAGGAGATGCTGCCGAAATCTCGGTTTTTAGCATGTGCGCCTTTGCTGGAATTTATGTTTAATTGTGGTATTTAGATGTTGTTTAGCTTATGTTTGGTAGCATTCAGGCATATTAAATGCCGGGGTGTTACAGTTGGTATCAGAGCGGGCTGTAGGTCCCTGGAATGTGTATTTTTAGTGTCATGCTATAGGGTACAACTAAAATGTGATGTGGAATAACTTAGAAACATGGCTTAGGTCTTAACTAAAATTTTGTCATAGGATAGCAACATTAAAACTTGCAAAAGTGGTATAACTAACCTAAAATTTGACACACAATGGATGCACAGTAGGAAAGGGTATGGGTATCGTTTCTTTATGCTTAAATGTTGTATTTAAGCTTTGATGTTGAATGCTTCATTTGTTAATGCATGTTGCTATGTCTATGACATAAATGATTGAATTGTTCCTGTTATTTGTGATATAGTGGGTTGTGGTGCCGAAAGGTTTCGGCCACCTCTCTTATTTCATAGTAAGGGTGAGGTTTGACGGAGTGGCCGGTTAGCGCCATCACCGAAGAACTATTAACCCCTGTAGGAGAAGAGTGCTTACCCTTTCTATCGTAGATTGGGTAGTTGACTGGAGTCAAATAGAAGAGTTTGGTGGTGGATTCCTTCGTATGTTCTTTACCGTTCTGACAGTCGGTTTTGGTTGTTTTTCTTGATTTTAATTGATTGAAATCAAAAGAAAAGTAGTTGGTATTGGATTTTCTCAGATTGTTCCGTATGCGGTGTGTGGTTTTGTCTTCCTTGGTTGAAGACGAAGAAAAGGAGTCTAGTGTGGCGCTTCTTTGGGTGCCTTTCCAGTTTTAATGCTTAGGTTGTTGATTTCTTTATGGGGAAGAAGCATTCAAATTTATTCCTGTGTTTGTCTTTCTCCGAGGTTAAAGGAGTTATTGTGGTGTTATGCCAGACCTGGCTGTCAGGGCTGAAATTCTGTGGCTTTGTAGGAGTAAGTGGTGTTTGATTTCTTTATTTTGCTGGTTTAAGAAATCATCTTTGAAGAACCCTCTTGTTTCGTGAAAGTTTGGAGTTAAGGTTTTATTTGCAAATGTTTAATTGAGCGCTTGGTTCCCTTTCGAGAAAATTGTCTTTCAACCATTTTCCTCCATGGGAGTCCTTGAGATTTAAAAGTGTTTTGGAGAATTCCTTTTGCACGACCAAGTTTGGGTTTGTCTCATCGCAATTTTGAGAGTCAAGTTTCCTTATGAATTTGGGATGAGCTTTAAAACTAAAATGCTGCAAACAAAGTAAGTAGTCTTTTGACTGAAATCGTTTGTCCCTAGTAAGAATTGTTGCTTAGCATGTTATGTAGCAGCTTGTACCAATGTGGTTTATGGGATGACACATTGTTAAGTTAATTTGTGAAGTTGAAACAATTCAATGCGGTTGTCATCTCTAGCTTGAGAATAAATAGACTACTAGTGTTGTAGTTTACTCTTAGCGAGAATGAGTAAATGTGTTAATGTACATGCTTAGAATCTGTTGCTTTGCTTTAAAAGTGCTTAGGACCCTCGATTATGTTTAAAGTTTTAAACCCTGATGCATAGTTGAAACATTAAGATGATGAAGACTGCTGGTATTGTTAAAGAAACTTTGCGGGTTGTTTAAAGATGCTCTAATCTAATGGATTAATAGACAAACTTAATCGTGTTGCCTAGTGACTTTAATTTGGAAGTTGATTAGAGTTGCTATTTACGTTGTTGCAAACTACTAGTATATTTGGAAGTATGCAGTTCTGTCTCTACAATGCTAGTATTGATATCAATTGAGAAGACATAAGACTTATTACTAATGATGTTGTTAAGGGCAGTGTTAATGCTAGTATTCAATCTCTTTTAAATAGTTGGAGTATGTTGTGTGGTGGTAATTTTGTTATCACCTATGTATAGGGTAGCTAAAAGTAATGTTGTTGGTTGATGATTATGCCCATTTGTTTTTATTGATGACTAAATAGTGGTGGTAACTGTTTAGATTACTCGTTGGAAAACCATGGTTAAAATAGAGGTAAATTTTTAACATGCTGCGATGGAGTGAGCTTTGGATAATTAACCTGATGTAGAATTTTATCCTTAATGGATGTATGTCTTAGAATCATAGTTATGAATTTTATCGTGTAGAGACAATACTTATTTGTTGAAGTCCTGTTATTGATTGAACGAGTTTTAATCGTCAAGATGTTGATGTATGGATGGTGTAAAATGGATACGTTGATCCTGCTTAAGAATCTGTTGAAGTGCTATGTTTGAAATTTAGAATAAGATTTATTATGTTTTGGTGATCCCTGGGGATCATGTCATTATAGTCTTGGTTGGGTGTCTTTTTGATAAGCATCATAAACCCTAACTAAAAGTGTTGGGAATGGTAACTAGAGGAAAAATTTGTTGTGAAGCTTTTGGTTTAATTGTGTTGGGGCTTCCCAGGGAGTAAATAGTGATTATTGAAGTCTTCAATGGAAAGCGTAGTGGAGTACTAGAGATGGTTCTTTTTATGCTGAGCTTGTGTTCAAAAGCTTTTGGACTGGTTTGGTTGTTTGCCATTTTGGTTGAAGGGTTTTTGGTCAAGGTGTTCCATATGCTGTGTTTCAGAGTTTCCCTAAAACTCGTAGAAATTGGTGCAAATATTTGGTTTTGGCTAATTTGTTTAGTTTGTGCTATGAGTATGGATAACCCCCAAAGGTTTTGAGTCGATCGCGCCCTTTCGCGTTCGCACTGAATTATCTTTGGAATTAATTTTAAAAGGAAGCAGATGGTCATAAAGGGTTGTGTTGGAAACTTTTGATTTAAGCCCTTGATGTGTAACTCTGTTTGGCTAGAGTTGGAGTCATTTGGAAAATGTGTCTGGTGTGCGGATGTTTCACAAGTCTGTTTTTATGAATGTTTCATAAGTGAATTTGGTTAGTGAAGAGTTTTCTTTTGGGATTGAGTTTCCCTCTCTTTTGATAACATTTATGGCGATTGTGTGTGCAGATGTTTGACTTTGGAGTTGATGTTCTGTTCCAAAGGGTTGAGTTTGACTTTGCGAGGTTTTGCAAGGTTAGTTTAAATGGATGATGGGTTTTCGCACGATGTGGTGTTTTGTTGTTAACGATGTTGCCGTCATAGTCTATATGATTTAGCGCAACCGTCAGTGTTATGTGTATTTCAATCATGTGATACCGAGGAAGAAGTCTTTTGGTGAATGACTTTTCGGTATTGTTGTTATATGATGAATGAATGGTAAAAAGTAAACAAGACATCGTGTATAAATGTTAAATGATAAAAGAGTCGTTAAGCCAGGTCGGTGAGAAAGTCATATATGGAGATATGACTATTCCGGAGTGCTCTTGAAGAATGTGCATTCATGTCATGAAACGGGATTTTCCTTACTTTCTAGTATGAAAAGAAAAGAATGAATAATTTCTGGTGTTGGTTGTGGTGAAAGGATTTGTGTTTCCTTTGCGTTTTGGATTAGGAAATTAAAATGAATACTCTCTGGTTGTTGTCGAATCCTTTCCTGAGTGGTTTTAGCGCTTTGGGGTTGGAGTTGTTGGATGAGGGCCACTTGGGTTTATGTTTATGGTTGAGCTCACTCAATGATTGTGCTCTTTATCATGGTCCTTTGAGTGGAAGGTTGTGTATGACTCAATGCAAACCTTCGTGGAGAATTTTGTCGTTGAGGTGTTCCTTGGTAGGGTTGATTACATTTTTTAGTGGACCACTTGGTGGTTGCTAGTGATCGATTTTCCTTTTGAAGTGTATTGGTGCTTTTGTCGTTGGGCAAGAAGCGAGTTGTGTCAACCGCAGAGGAACGTTCGGTCGTTTCTGTTACGCGAGTCTTACGGATCCTGGTTAAAGTAGGTTGTTCGTTCTGGTGGTAATCTTAGAGCGTTGTTTCTCTCCTGCTTCGCGTCGTCTTAAGTACAAGGAACCACAGAAGGGAGGTTGGTACCGTGTTTTCTGGCGAGTAGCATGAGTTAAAGGGATCGGGCACTTCAGTGCCAAGGAATGCTTAGAACGAGGAGTATGAGACCGTTTTCTTTTCTGGGCTGTTTGAGGATTTATCTTATCGCTTGGGGTCGTGCTGAGACCGTGTGTGAGTACTTTGTGTTTCAATGTTGAGTAAAGTTCTCACAAGTTTTGATTGTGAGTTATCTTTAGAGCTGCCAGTCTTTGATCCTTAGCTCCTGGCCTCTGAGTGCTGGCTGGTGCAAATCGTGGGGGCTTCTAAGCGGGTTCTGAGGCGTGAACCATAACTCCCTTGATTTGATTGTTTGCGAAGTGGCGTGTCTCGGATTCGGGGTCGAATCCTGTTGAAGGGGGGAGAATGTGACACTACGGAATGGTGTGAGATTATTTAATGTGAATGTTAAGGTCAAAAACTTTATGAAATATGGTATTGGAGGTTCAAACCATATGGTAGGAGGTTTAATAGCGTTTCCGGGCCGTTTCCGGGGTTTTAGGCCTTTCCGGGGGAGTTTGGGCCTAAAAGAGGAGATTGTGGGCTTTGGTGGGATGGAGTTTGAGTCCATTTAGGACTAGGAGAGTTGTGTGGGCAGGTAAAAGGGGCCTCCCCCTGCCCTCCTTGCGCCCCACAACTCCCCTTGGGTGCCCCATCCCTCCCCCTTGAGCCCTAGCCGCCACCTCCCCACTCTCCCTCCCCCACATGGCCGTGCGCCTCCCCTTGCCCTTGCCCCTTTGCTTCCCACCTCTCCTCCACCTCTCCTCCACCCCTTGCTGCCCTAGGGTAGCCTCCCCACCCCTGCACCTCGAGGATCCATCCATTGGAGTGAGGAGCGAGGAGTGAGGAGCGAACCGGGAGGAGATCCATTCAGATTTCGTGCGTTGGGCAAAGGTATGACCATGGGAATCCTTGGGGTTGGTCTAGGTACTGTTCTAAGGGTGTTTATCAAGTTTTTAGATCAATTGGTGGTGCTAGATTTGATTAGATTAGATGGATTCTTGAGTTGGTCACGTTCTCTGTTTCGGACAGCATGAGCAGTCGACCTAGGGTTCGGTTTTTCGCCAATTTACAGTCCGAATTTGGTCGTACAGATGTTGAAGAAGTTGTATATAATTTCATTATATTTCAGTGGATATAAAGAACGTTAAATTCCGCCCAGCCGTTTGAAAGTTATGGCTGTTTTACCGAGCGTGTTAAAATCTGTGACGTGATTGGAACAGATCACGGTACTTTGTAGATTAAACAACTTTAGAGTCCGAATCAGTCTTTCCTTATACCTAGAAAAAGTTGGGAAATTTCCTAAGCTACGCGAAGATGTACTCGTTTAATTGATTCGGAGTCCCAGAACTCAAGTTATGCCTTTTGGAAGGGTGCTGTCCCGTCGGGACAGAGCCGCTGTTTTCGGGTTTTGCGAGTAGTTGGCAATGTCGGGGTAGATGAGGGTTTGCGTACTATTTTGTGGGCTTGATTGTCAGTGTGTGGTCCCTATGTGCAGGTTGTGTGACCCCGGGAGGGCCTACTACTTCTCGCCAATCCGTCGCCGTGGTTGAGGCAAGTGTATTGTAATGGATAGCGATTTGTACGTTGCTTGTTGAGACTAGATGAAAATGGATTATATGATATGATCACTTGCCATGCTTTAATGATTGCCAATGATATGATGAGTATGTTTATCATGTTAAGATGCTATGTGTTAATGTACAAGTTAATTATGATGTTGGCATATTTGCATACATGGCATGCTTACATGGCCCGGGCGGTGAGAAAGTCATAACTAGTCCAGGAAGGTCGGTGAGAAAGTTATGACTAATCCGGAGAGCCAATGAGTAAGTCTGAAAGTGCATCTAGGCCCCTCATTTTATTTTGGTTATTAATGATGACACAATTAAAGTGATCTAATGCTTCAACTAAGAATAATGCAGTTATCGAGATCATTTCAAGCTTGGAATAAGATTGGACGCTCCTTAGCACTTCAAAGTTCGTGAAAACGGCATCAAAACGAAGACTTGTAATTTTTATATCGTTTTGAGTCTTAAGGATAGCCGTACTATTAAGAGGATGCGACGGAAAATCGGTTTTAGGATGTGCATGTGCTCAACATCAAAACTTGCGTCCAAACTAGCACTCAAACACTTGCATTTTCCAAAATCTGGGATTCAAACCGAGCCTGTTAACTCGGAGAGTCCGGACATTATGTCCGAAGTATCCGGACAATTTGTCCGGAGTCTCCGGGTTGAACCCCTCGGTCACTTTGGGTTCCAGATTGTCCGGAGTATCCGGACATTTTGTCCGAAGTCTCCAGGTTATAAGTCCGGACACTCCGGCCTGTACAAAATCGAGAGTAACGGCTAGTTTTTGAACTGACTATTTAAAGCCCCCACTCTCTCCCAACGGCTAGGAACTGGATTGAGCTCATTCATTGCAGCATTCAAGCCACTCCTAACCTCTTCCAAACATTCAATAGAGCTCATACTTCCTCCCACCATTAGATTTGGTTGTTGATCCATTTTGGTGAGGAGAGGAAGAAGTAAAGTGCTAGGTGCATTCATTTCTAGTTGTTGAGCACTAGTTCATCCTCCAAGCGATTCTTCGTGGTGTTATTACTCTTGGAGGTTGAAGGTCTCCTAGACGGCTAGGAGTCACCGGGAGCTACCAACGCGTGTGGTGTGCCCCGGTCGTTTGTGAAGGCGAGTCTCGCCTCCGAAAGGGAAGAGACAAGAAGTGAAGCCGGCGAGTGCATTTGTGCAACACCGGGAGGAAAGCGGGTTGAAAGAGACCCCGGCTCAAGTGCGACCGAGCCACCTCAACGGAGACGTAGGATTCCCTTCAAGAATCCGAACTTCGGTGAAAAATTCGTGTCCCTCTCTTTCACATTTACTTCTTAGTAAAGCTTGTTTGGATTTGTCTTTGTAAAGCTAGATCTAGCTCCTTGCTTAGCTTTGTTCAAATCCATACTAGCTTTTGATTTAAGTTGCTTTTGCTATCTCTTTATTGTAGTTTATTGTGCTTGCTAGAGTACTTTTAGTCGCGCTCCCGAGCCAGCTAACCCGGAGTATCCGGATAAATTACCGGACACTCCGGACCAAATACCCGGAGACTCCGGGTTGACCAGTTCGGCCAGTTTTATTCCGCTGTGATTTTTTAATCCGCCTATTCACCCCCCCTCTAGGCGACATCGTTGGTCCTTTCAATTGGTATCAGAGACAAATCTCCTTTATTTTGGCTTAACCGCTTGGAGAATCAAAGATGTCAGAAATAGAGAAGGTTACCGAAACCCATGCCCAAGACAAGGCCACGGGTTCCGGTATAGGGGTTGCAATTCCTTTAGATTATTCCTCTTTTGGAGTCTCAAACTCCTCATCTTATGTTTCCGTCTCGTCCGGCCGAGCGCCTCACTTCGATGGCACTCGGTATGCGGCATGGAAACACAAGATGAAGATGCATTTGAGATCACTTCATCCTTGCATTTGGAAGATTGTTGAAACAGGTTTCAAGCCCGCAAACCCCAACAATCTCACCTCCGAAGAAGACAAGGCTCAACACTTCAACGACTTGGCCGTCAATGCCTTGTTCAACGCTTTGAGCGACTCTGAGTTCAACCGGGTCGATGGCCTCGACAATGCCAAGGATATATGGGAAAGACTAATGGTGACACATGAAGGAGTGTCAAGTGTTCGCGAGTCCAAGATAGAGCTCATCATCGGAGAATTGAGTCGGTTCACATTGGAAGAAGGAGAGTGTTACACCAAGATGTTTGATCGCTTGATGGTGCTAGTAAATCAAGCTAAAGGTCTTGGAAGCACCGAGCTCACCGACAAGGCGGTTGTGAAGATTATACTTCGTGTAATCACTCCAACCAACCGCCATCTTGTTCAACTTATCCGAGACCGGCCAAACTTCGACACTCTCACGCCTCATGATGTGATTGGCCGGTTAATGACGGATGAGATGATGATCAAGGAGGCCGAGGTTGTAGAAGAGCTCAAAACCGGCAAGAAGAAGGGCATCGCCTTGAAGGCCGTCAAGGTGGCACAAGAAGCCGAAGAGAGCTCAAGCGAAGAAGAAGATTCGAGCGGCCCCTTGACAAATGAAGACATGGCCTTGCTCGTTAGAAGATTCAACAAGTTCTTGAAAAAGAAGGGCTACAAGCCGGGAAGTCACTCCAAGGGCTATTGGCAACAAGTCAAGAGGGAGGCACTCAACTCGGAAGTGCTATGAATGTGGAGAACCCGGTCACTTCATCGCCGAGTGTCCTCACAAAGAAAAGAAGGAAGACAAGCCCTACAAGAAGGACAAGTTCAAGAAGAAGGACAAAGACAAGAACAAGAAATACAAGGGCAAGGGTCATGCATACATCGGCAAGGAGTGGAACTCCGACTCCGACTCCGAGTCCGAGTCCGAATCCAACTCCGACAATGAAGATGGACTTGCCACCGTCGCCATTGCTACACCACCGACAAAGTCAAAGGGTCTCTTTGACAACTTAAGCGACGGCGAAGGAGATGCTCCAATTTGCCTCATGGCAAAGGGGCACAAGGTATCATCTAAGAGCCCCATTCCCTCTATTGTTGATTATGGCTTAGATGATTGTGATGATGATAGTGATAACGATGAAGTAGCATTTAAGTCTATGAATGATTTTGATATTGAAAAACTAGACTTGCTACTTAAAGACATTGAAAAATTGGAGGAAGTGGTAGAACAAAAGGAGGCTACTCTTGAAGCTCAAGAGGATCTCCTTATTTTTGAAAAGGAAAAGAATCTTGAGCTAGAGAAGAGCCTAGCTTTTAAAAGAAAGAAAAATGAGGACTTAGTCAAAAACTCAAATTTGACTAAGAATGAAATAGTTAGTCTTGAGATCACCAATGCTTCACTCGTAGAGCAACTTGCTCAAGCAATGGATGCTTGCAAGTCTCTTGAAGTGAAGCTTGTTGATCTCTCGAATAATGATTCCTCCTCAATTAACAACTCCAATGTTTCAATACCTTCAAGTAGCAACGGATGCGCTAGATGTTATAATATTGATGTTGCTACTTGTGCTACTAACCGTGAGACTTTGAAAGTCTTGGCTCATGAGAATGAGAAGCTTAAGGGGATGCTTGAAGATGGACTTCAAAAGTCCTACAAGACTAGCAAAGGTTTAGAGGAGTATCTCGGTAAGCGCCAAGGTAATCCTAAGAAGCATGGGCTTGGGTATGTTCCGCCTAAGGGCAAAAAGAGCAACATCGTGGTTGCTCCTTTAAGCAAGCCGATTCATTTTGTGAAAGGCAAAGGAACATCCAAGCACAAGGCTCACTCCGAGTTCTTCGCTTCATATGTACTTAAGAAAACTAACCTTGGTCGTGTAGTTGCATGTCATATTGGGCGTAAGCCAAAGAATGCTCCTATTGTTCGCTCCATTTGGGTCCCAAAATCTCTAGTTGCTAATGTGCGTGGACCTAACCAAGTTTGGGTACCAAAGAGCAAAAACTGAATATGTTTTTGTAGGCCTATATCTCCGGTGGAACAAGTTGGATTTTGGATAGCGGTTGCACGCATCATATGACCGGAGAAAAGGCAATGTTCGCACACTTGGACGCAAATGGGTCAAATAGTGAAAGCATTGTCTTTGGAGACAATGGAAAAGGAGAAGTAGTTGGATTGGGTAAAATTTCTATCTCAGACAATTTTCAATTAAATAATGTTTTGCTTGTCGAGTCATTAAGCTACAATTTGTTATCCGTTGCACAATTATGTGAAGCGGGTTACAATTGTTTGTTTAATGAAAAGGGTGTGGAAGTCATTAAGAGGCTTGATGGTTCAATAGCCTTTAAAGGACGTTTGAAGGGTAAGCTCTATCTCGTAGACTTCAATACGGATAGACTTAATCTTGAAACGTGCTTAATGGCTAAATCTAGCATGGGTTGGCTATGGCATCGCCGACTAGCCCATGTCGGTATGAGGAACCTTCACAAACTCGTTAAAGGCAACCACATTCTTGGACTAACAAATGTTGTCTTTGAGAAAGACAGAGTTTGTAGCGCTTGTCAAGCGGGAAAGCAAGTTGGTGCCTCTCACCCCGCCAAAAACATAATGACGACCACAAGACCTTTGGAGATGCTCCACATGGATTTATTCGGTCCCGTAGCTTACATAAGCATCGGGGAAAGTAAGTATGGTTTAGTTATTGTTGATGACTTTTCTCGATTCACTTGGGTGTTTTTCTTGCATGACAAGGGAGAAGTCCAAGTGACGTTAAAGAAATTCATGAGAAGAGCTCAAAATGAATTTGAAGTGAAGATCAAGAGAATTAGAAGCGACAACGGCACCGAGTTCAAGAATATTGGTGTGGAGAAGTTTCTCGATGAGGAAGGAATCAAGCACGAATTCTCGGCTCCCTATTCTCCTCAACAAAATGGGGTGGCCGAGAGGAAGAATCGAATCCTCATCGAGATGGCGCGGACAATGCTTGACGAGTACAAGGTTTCCGATAGCTTTTGGGCGGAAGCCATCAACACCGCATGCCACAGCTCCAACCGCCTCTACCTCCACAAGATCTTGAAGAAAACAGCGTACGAGTTGCTCACCGGCAAGAAACCAAATGTATCCTATTTTAGAGTCTTTGGGAGCAAATGCTACATTCTCAACAAGAGAGCTAAGTCTTCTAAATTTGCTCCTAAAGTATATGAAGGTTTCTTACTCGGTTATGGAACTAATGCTTATGCGTACCGAGTTTTCAACAATACCACCGGTGTCGTTGAAATCTCGCGTGACGTAACTTTTGATGAGGCTAACGGTTCTCAAGTAGAACAAGTTGATCGTGTTGTGATTGACAGGGAAGAACCTCCATGTGAAGCTATTAAGAAAATGGCAATTGGGGAGGTAAGACCTCAAAATCTGGAATCTCACCCGAGCACCCCAACCCGGAGTCTCCAGTCTGAAACCCGGAGTGTCCGGACTGGTCCGGAGTCTCCGGGTCAAATACCGGAGTCTCCGGATGGGTCAGGCTCAAGTGATGTTCCCCTCTCTTCCATTCAAGCCCAAGATGGTTCCAATGCCACCCAAAATGATGAAGGCCCTATTCAAGCTTTGGACTCAACCATTCCTCACCCGAGAGTTCATCAAAGCATTCAAAGGGATCATCCAGTCGATAACATACTTGGAGACATTAACAAGGGAGTATCTACTCGATCCCGAGTTGCAAATTTTTGTGAATTTTACTCGTTTGTTTCCTCTCTTGAACCTCTTAAGGTAGATGAAGCACTTGAAGATCCAGATTGGGTGATGGCTATGCAAGAGGAACTGAACAACTTCAAGCGCAATCAAGTCTGGGAGCTTGTCAAAAGACCCAAGCAAAACGTCATCGGCACTAAGTGGGTCTTCCGAAACAAGCAAGATGAAAATGGAATCGTGACAAGGAACAAAGCTCGATTGGTTGCTCAAGGGTACACTCAAATCGAAGGTTTAGATTTCGATAAAACATATGCTCCAGTAGCTAGGCTTGAATCTATTAGAATATTACTTGCCTTTGCTACTCACCATGATTTCAAGCTATATCAAATGGACATCATGTAACACCCCAATTTTGCTTTTCATGAAATTAAATATTATTTTTCACATTTGTGAATTTTTGGAATTTTCTGGAATTTATTTGGATTTATTTAGAATTTATTTGAATTTATTCCATTTTGAAATAATTAAAGAATTAAACTTTGCAAATAAAAATTTGTTGGAAATATTTTATTTGAGTCCAAAATGTTCCAAAATATTTTCCAGAATTTTTCTGGAATTTTTCTGAGTCTTTTGCTATTTTTAATGAATTAAATGAATTACTGGAAATTATTTTAAATATTAAATCGCTGGAAAATCAATCGGGTCGAGTACTGTTCATCCGACCGAGTCGGAACCCGAGTCGGACTCGAGTCCGACCCGAGCCAGTCGACTCGACCAAACCCACTCCTAACCCCAATCGATCCCGACCGTTGGATCGGGATCCAACGGTCCAGATTGGACCGCGACTGCTCGAGCCCGAGTCCGGTCGGACCTGTTGGCGCGTGAGCAATCGTAGCCGCTCATCGCGACACGTGGACGGTTCCCAGCCATCGTCTCCGTTCCGAATCCAAGCCGGAGAGCTCCGCCGTGACCGAGCGGGACACGGTTAGGGTTCCGATTTGCGCGCACGTCGAGGCCGTATTTAAGGCGTGGACCCGTCCCCAAGAATCGTCGTTTGACGCCGCACCTTTTGCCCCAAGCCACACCGCCCGAGCCGCCGTCTTTGCTGAGGAATTGCTCGCCGTAGTAGGGTTAGGGCTTCGCTTCGGGTTCGTGCGCACGCCGCCGCCGTCAAGCCGTCTCCGCAGTGTTGGAGCCCGGATATGGAACCGCACGAGCAAGGCGCATCGGACCGCACCATCCACCTCGCCGGAGACCCTCGGAAACGCCGCACGGAAGGTCGCCGTCCTCATCTCCGGTAGCCCGAGCCCCGCCGTGCCGCCATCACCAGTGCGAAGCTTCTGGACCGTCCGATCCCGATCGAACGGCAGCGGTGAGTCACGTGCTTCCAAACCCGATTAGATCTGGACCGTTGGATCAAGATCCAACGGCCCACGATCACCACGTGCCGTAGCAGCGTTAACGTAGGGTTAGATCTGGACCATCCGATCTAGATCGAACGGCCCACGATCACCGTGTAGTTTTCAACGTGTTAACCCTGGATCTAATCGTGGCCGTTGATTTTCAAATCAACGGACACGATCGTGCCACGCGGTACTCGCCTGGCGCCGCACACACGCGAGCGCGTGTCTCTGACACGCGGGGCCCGCGTGTCAGCGGGACAGCAGAACCGCACCATGGCTCATCGCTGACGTCACGGTGGGGCCCGCTTGTCAGTAGCGTCGTTGAGCGTGGTGGACGCTGTCGACGTCATCCAAGGGGTCCCACCTGTCAGCGACCCGAGCCGTGGACCGAGTCCACCGTGGACCGAGCCAAGCCGTGGACTGAGCCCATGAGCCGGCTGACATCAGCCAGCCAATCAGGAGCCGACGCGTGTCACCCATGACGCAATAAATAATTTCCGAAAAAGAAAATGATTTAATAATTCGGTTTAATAATTGATTTGAATTTCAAAACTTCAAACGCTTATAACTTTTGCGTTTCAACTCTGATTTGAACGATTCAAATTTCTAAATTTGTATAAAATTGAGATCTACCTAATTAAGAATTTTATTTAATTTTTGGATTAAAGTTTTCCTCTGTAATATTATTTAATTGATTATTTAAACTTCAAAATGCTATAACTTTTGCATTTTAACTCCGAATTTGACGATTCCAGTTTCTAAAAATTCATAAAATTATGTTCTCTCTGTTTATGGACTTTATTTGGATGTTTGGATGCTTTTATCTACTGTTTTATTCATTGGTTGCTATTTGCACGCTTTACGAGTAGACGTTGAAGTGCCGGAAGGATTCGAAGGAGAAGTATTGACTCAGGATCCAACTCAAGACCAAGAACAAGTACTTTTTGAAGGCAAGTTATGCTTTGACCATGTTGATCCCATTTTGAAACTTATTTTGGTTTAAATTATTGCATGCTAGTTTAAATTAGAAAATGCTTTACTTAATTACGGGAAATTAGATAAATGCCAAATTGCTGTATGACACCTTGATTACTTAGATATGTGCCATGACCCTTGTCACCCTAGTTGTGGTTTACTAGTTGGACATTATTAAATTGCCAACATGGGAAATTAGATCGTTGTAGTATGTTGCTTAGACACACACGTGCTCATGACATGATTTTGGACAATCAAATGTTAATATTGACTTAATGATATATTGAACCTGTTTTGGAAAGGTATCATGTGATGTTGATGGCACGTGGTGCATGGTAATCAAGCGGGTTTGATAAATAGCTTTTGACCAGGGCATGTGGCAAGAATGATCAGTGGGCCATTGTGGTAATCGGGAATGTTGTTTTGGTTCTTGGGTAGTCTTGCCCTGGTCACCCTAAGGACTTAACCTTGCAAGCCTTTGAACTGAGTCAATCTTGCAACCACATGTCTCAGAATGGGACGGACCTAGTTGATTAAGTTGCTAATAACGCACTGTGGGACCTCAGGAGGTCAACTACACCCTTTGTGTAAGTTGTACGGGGGAGCGTACCGGGGCTGAGGCCAGGTACCCATCTAACGGTTGATTGGCCTAAACTTCGCCTTAGCTAAGGGAAGGGTTAGTGTGCAATAACCGGGGAGGACCACCTGTATTGTTAGAAGTTTCCGAAAGACTTTGTTACGGGAACTCGCCTTTGTGGTGTTTGACTGTATCTTGTGGGTAAAGTGCATAACCTCTGCAGAGTGTAAAATCTATTCGAATAGCCGTGTCCGCGGTATTGGACATCGCTCGGGAATTACAGTCAAGGGTTAGACTTTCTCAAAAATAACTTGGACTTGAAAGGTTAGGTTTGGTTAAAATAATGTTGTCAATGGAATGTGGATTAGGATGGAAAAGATGTTGATTAAACTCCTGGAAAAGTTATTGATGTTACACTTGTTTCTACTACTTTCGAATCTACTTATGCTACTTGTCAAATGCTGTTTACTGCAAATATACCTTGAGCTATTCCTTTGTATCAAGCCATGCATATAGTATATTAGCTTGCATTCTGTGCATGACTTGCTGAGTACCAAGTACTCACCCTTGCCGCAATACAACACCAGTTGAAGAGGAGACTACACCAGCTTTGGAGGAGGAGCTCCAAGAGGAACCGTCTACTTAGGGAGCGAGCCCGGTCGATTGCTCGTGGTATACTGGATGGCGCCACGAAGTTATCTTATTTTCCGCTGCTATTATTTCTCTCTTAATAAGTTTCGCCCTGCGAGGCGTATATTTGTAACTTGACCATAAGGTCGAGCAACCAGTTTGACTATTTAATTAATGTACTTTATTAAGTATCGAGTGGTATGATTATGATATTTACCGATGTTAAGACTGTGTGCACTAGCGCGTTCCTGGACTAGTGCTGAATACACAGAGGGTTCGGATTTGCAAATTCGGGTCCCGACACGTCAAGAGCGCCTTCTTGAATGGACCACTCTCCGAGATGGTCTACGTCGAACAACCACCCGGCTTTGAAGATCCAAAACACCCGGACCACGTCTACTACTTACACAAAGCCCTCTATGGACTTAAGCAAGCACCAAGAGCTTGGTTCGAGTGCTTACGAGATTTTCTTCTCGGACAAGGTTTTGTAGTCGGAAAGGCCGATCCTACTCTCTTTACTAAACATATTGATAATGATTTATTTGTATGCCAAATATATGTCGATGACATTATATTTGGATCTACTAATGAACATTTATGTAAAAAGTTTAGCAAGATAATGACCAAAAGATTCGAGATGTCCATGATGGGAGAGTTGAAGTTCTTCCTTGGATTTCAAGTCAAACAACTCAAGGAAGGAACTTTCATTTGCCAAACCAAGTACATCAAGGACATGCTCAAGAAATTCGAAATGGAGGACGCCAAGCCTATAAAGACACCTATGCAAGCCAACGGGCATCTAGACCTCGACAAAGAAGGTAAACCGGTCATCCAAAAGGTATTTCGTTCAATGATCGGTTCTCTCCTTTATCTTTGTGCATCTAGGCCCGATATCATGCTTAGCATTTGTATGTGCGCACGTTTTCAAGCCGCTCCAAAAGAGTGCCACATGGTGGCCGTTAAGAGAATCTTGAGATACTTAGTGCACACTCCTCATTTCGGACTTTGGTATCCGAAAGGATCGTCCTTTGAATTGATTGGCTATTCTGATGCGGATTATGCCGGCTGTAAAGTGGATAGAAAGAGTACTTCAGGGACTTGCCAATTCTTGGGTAGGTCTCTAGTCTCGTGGTCTTCAAAGAAACAAAATTCCGTAGCCCTATCCACTGCCGAAGCCGAATACATAGCTGCCGGGAGTTGTTGTGCCCAACTACTTTGGATGAGACAAGCCTATCCTAAAAAAGTGTTCCACTTCTGTGTGACAATGAGAGCACCGTAAAAATTGCCAACAATCCTGTCCAACACTCCCGTACAAAACACATAGATATTCGCCATCATTTCCTAAGAGATCACGCAACCAAAGGCGAAATTGACATCCAACATGTGAGTACAAATGATCAATTAGCTGATATTTTTACCAAGCCCCTTGACGAGAAAAGATTCTGTGAATTGAGAAGTGGTCTAAATATTCTAGATTCTCGTAACGTGGCTTGAGGACTGCTCACATATTGTTTGACGAATGATAAATGAATTTCAAAAACTTTATTCATTCTTTTCTTTGAAATTATCTTGTGTTTTTAGCTCTTGATCCTCTGATCTTGTCATTGATGTGTGACCATAGCTTGTATGATTCATTGTTTTGTTGGTCATATATCAAGTTGACATCATAGGGTTTCTCTCTCTCTCTCGTTCCGCCAAATTCCTTGGTTCGTCGTGCGATATCCTTCATTCCTAACTGAGCTAGGGAACCCGGAGTATCCGGTTTTTAACCCGGACTCTCCGGATCATCCGGAGTCTCCGGACTTTTTGACCGGACTCTCCGGGTTGGGCCGGAGTCTCTGGACTGAAATCCAGAGTCTCCGGGTTGGGGCGGACGGTTTAAGTTCCCCAATCCAGCGCGGTTTCTTTTTCCTTTTTCCACCGTGCGTCTCTCCCTCTCCCGTGTTCTCCTCTGGGCTAGGGCAGTTTCTCCTCCTCTCCTCTCCATCTCCAAGGGCTCTTGGACTCCTCCTCTCCCTCGGTTTGGAGATCTTGGTAAGATTTCTTTACCCTAACCCTTTCTATTCTGGGATTGTCTTCATTTCTTTTCTTAGGGCCTCTTCTTTGTCTCCTATTTCTAGGAAACGTGGTTTCTATTCCTTTGGCCCTCAAGAATCGGAGATCCGATCACCCTATCTCACCCTCGTTCTTCATTTGTTCAAATCCTTTGAGGTAAGTTCCAATCCGTGCCCTAATCTCGCGATATCCTTTGCTAGATTGCACCCTAATCTTTACCTGAACATCCTAGAGGCAATCTAATCTCAATTCATATCATTTTGTGGATTGGATCTCTCTTTTTGGCCCGCCCGTGCGCTCGTTCTGGCGCATCCGGAGTATCCGGACTGTTGGTCCGGAGTCTCCGGATTAGTCCGGAGTATCCGGACATTCTGTCCGGACTCTCCGGGTTGGGTGCTTCGGCCAGGTTGTTTTTCTCTCTAAATTTCAAATCACCTCGCGGCTAATCTCTATCTCCCGCTTTGTCTGGTCAGATGGATCCTACTCAGGGGACGTCAGGTGGTGGTGATCCGCCTCGGAGCTCTCCTCCTCCGGATACACCCCCTGATTCTCCGTCTGCCGCTCCGGCTCCGAAAAGACAAAGACGCGCAGTGATGAAGCGGGCTACCTCAAAAGGTCCGCCGAGGGTTGGGATCCCCTCTGGCTCTCGGTATGACCTCGGCTCTGCCATCACTGCCGCGGCCTGCGCGTGATCTCGGACTCCTCAGCCTCAGCCTCAGCGACAGTCTCCTCCGCAGCCTCAGGCGCAGTCTCCTCCTCCTCAGCCTCAGCCTAATCCAGATGAGCACCCTGTAGATACTCATGCTAGGCTAAGGGATCAGAAGAGAAGGGAATTCCGTGATTCAGGACATTTCATTGGCCCCTTGGCCAAAGCCAAGCCTGTGTGGAGGTACCCCATGTCAGTCAACCCCATGAGAGTGATTGACTACAGGACGGGTTCTGGCAAGGGCAAGGCTATAGTTGAGCACAGAAAGAAAGATCCGCTCGACTTCCATCAAGACGAGTATGTGGACGGCCGGTTCTGGAACCGGTTTCAGTCAGATTTCTATGAGACGGTCCTCTACCCTCTTGAGCACCCAGTGGTCAGGATGAAGACCATCGACTGGGAGTACATGGCAGCCGCTGATCATCCAGTTTTCGCTCAGATTCTTGAGATCTGTGAGCTGCATGAGGTCAAGGACATCATGTCCTTCAAATGTGATTGGAACACCGAGACAATAATGCAGTTCTATGCCACCCTGTACTTTGACAAGACTGAGGATGCCATTTGGTGGATGACTGATAAGGTGTGGTACAAGGCCAACAAGAAGAGATTTGCTAGAGTCCTCAGCCTTCGGTACAATGACAGTCCGAAGCTTCATGAGAAGAAGGTGTTGACTCCTGAGCAGATCGAGTCTTTGTATGACACATCCAAGAGTTTCACAGTGGGGACCATCAAGGGTCTGAAGGATGTACCTGCTGTCCTCAACAGGATGCTGAGGGTCACTCTTTGGCCCAAGGAGGGAGATGCTTCTGCCATCAGTTCCTATGGACGGAACCTGCTATATCATCTGGTTGAGCGTACTCATCTCTTTGACATTGTCGACTTCATTTGGGAGACAATGAGGAAGAATGCACAGAGTAATATGGCCAGCTGCAGCTACGCTCCTTTTGTGATGGCCTTGATCACTTCTGTCAGCGGTCTCAAGTTTGTCAGAGACGAGGAGCACCTTTCTTACAAGGTTCGTCCTCCGACTGCTCCTGCTGTTTCTGCTGCCCCTGGTCCTACTCCTCCTAGGACTCGTCAGGGTCGTGCTTCTAGTTCCACTTCTGCTCCTGCTCCTGCTGTGCCTCCGGCCATTCCTTCTGAGCAGACTGAGGTTCCGAGTAGCGTGCTCCAGAGGATGTTGAAGCACATCTTCTGTCTTTGCCGCGACATCTCAACCAGGCAGAAGGTGATGAGCAGGCAGATAAAGAAGAATGGTCAAGACATTCGCAGCATCCGCCGCCACAATGGCGAGGCAGTTTCTCCCAGTGACTCCTCCGGGTCTTCCGAGGAGAGTAGTGATGCCACCTCTGCAGATCAGCTCTTCGGCATCACCTCTTCTGCTCTTCCTCCTCCTGGAGATGACCCTGGCAGCGAGTACTCAGCGTCCGACGATGAAGGCGACAACGAGTGATCTCCCGTGTCCTCTTCCTTTTGGTGTCTTGATGCCAAAGGGGGAGTGATATCTTTAGCGTCGTTTTCTTAGTTGTCTCTTGTGTCGTTTGCTGTCGCGTGTGGACTGGACTATTTGTGTTGCTTTTTATTATTGTTGCTTATTGTCCTGCTTGTAGTGAACTCTGTTATTACTCCTTTATCCATGTAATCACATTATGTTTATCTTATGCATGGATTCCTTTCAGTTTATTTGTGATGAATGTATTCTCTGATGCTTTGTTAGAGGGGGAGCTCTCGTTCTTTTCTCGTTAAATATGTGCATTTGATTCCACTCATTTCTTCTAATGCACACATTTAGGGGGAGCTCCACCTTTTATTTGAAATACTAAAGTCAATTTCATATCATTTTATTTGCGTTTAATTGTGTTGTCATCAATTCACCAAAAAGGGGGAGATTGAAAGTGCATCTAGGCCCCTCATTTTATTTTGGTGATTAATGATGACACAATTAAAGTGATCTAATGCTTCAACTAAGAATAATGCAGTTATCGAGATCACTTCAAGCTTGGAATAAGATTGGACGCTCCTTAGCACTTCAAAGTTCGAGAAAACGGCATCAAGACGAAGACTTGTAATTTTTATATCGTTTTGAGTCTTAAGGATAGCCGTACTATTAAGAGGATGCGACGGAAAATCGGTTTTAGGATGTGCATGTGCTCAACATAAAAACTTGCATACAAACTAGCACTCAAACACTTGCATTTTCCAAAATCTGGAATTCAAACCGAGCCTGTTAACTCGGAGAGTCCGGACATTATGTCCGGAGTATCCGGACAATTTGTCCGGAGTCTCCGGGTTGAACCCCTCGGTCACTTTGGGTTCCAGATTGTCCGGAGTATCCGGACATTTTGTCCGGAGTCTCCAGATAACCCGGAGTCTCCGGGTTATAAGTCCGGACACTCCGGCCTGTACAAAATCGAGAGTAACGGCTAGTTTTTGAACTGACTATTTAAAGCCCCCACTCTCTCCCAACGGCCAGGAACTGGATTGAGCTCATTCATTGCAGCATTCAAGCCACTCCTAACCTCTTCCAAACATTCAATAGAGCTCATACTTCCTCCCACCATTAGATTTGGTTGTTGATCCATTTTGGTGAGGAGAGGAAGAAGTAAAGTGCTAGGTGCATTCATTTCTAGTTGTTGAGCACTAGTTCATCCTCCAAGCGATTCTTCGTGGTGTTATTACTCTTGGAGGTTGAAGGTCTCCTAAACGGCTAGGAGTCACCGGGAGCTACCAACGCGTGTGGTGAGCCCCAGTCGTTTGTGAAGGCGAGTCTCGCCTCCGAAAGGGAAGAGACAAGAAGTGAAGCCGACGAGTGCATTTGTGCAACACCGGGAGGAAAGCGGGTTGAAAGAGACCCCAGCTCAAGTGCGACCGAGCCACCTCAACGGAGACGTAGGATTCCCTTCAAGAATCCGAACTTCGGTGAAAAATTCGTGTCCCTCTCTTTCACATTTACTTCTTAGTAAAGCTTGTTTGGATTTGTCTTTGTAAAGCTAGATCTAGCTCCTTGCTTAGCTTTGATTCAAATCCATACTAGCTTTTGATTTAAGTTGCTTTTGCTATCTCTTTATTGTAGTTTATTGTGCTTGCTAGAGTATTTTTAGTCACGCTCCCGAGCCAGCTAACCCGGAGTATCCGGATAAATTACCGGACACTTCGGACAAGCCGGAGACTCCGGACCAAATACCCGGAGACTCCGGGTTGACCAGTTCGGCCATTTTTATTCCGCTGCGATTTTTTAATCCGCCTATTCACCCCCCCTCTAGGCGACATCGTTCGTCCTTTCAAAGTCCTACATCGTGATTCCATTCACCGCGGTGAACGGAAGCGAGGAGTAGGCACCCTCCATCTTTGGGATGGAAGGGGGGATAGGGTGCACACCGACGGGTGTGTACTCAACCATACCGGTATGAGTTTCCAGGAGATATGTGCATCGCGTTGCATTACATTGCATTGCATTATATGAGGATGTTAAATGATGATGATTTATGATGATGTCAATGATATGCTTACACTATGAATATAAGATGTGTATGATGTTGTGTGTGAAAAGTGGTGATGAAGGTATTGGAATGTATTTTCTTGTTCCATTGCATTATACTTGCTGAGTGATGAACTCACGCTTGTGTTTATGTTGTTTTTCTTAGGTACCATGAAACCGGCATGCGGGGAAAAGGGTTTAGCTACACATCTACACGTAGCTCCACACAAATTAGACAGTGTTATCATTTGGAGTCATGATAATGAAAGTATTGCCATGAAACTTGGAGTATTGCTTAACTGTGTGCTCGGTCTTATTATTTGATTCGTTTAGCTCATGAAGTGGTTGAATGCTTTATCCTGGACTTATATTGTTGCTATGTCACATGTTATTGCTGTTTTAGATGCTTTCCATTATGATATAACTTGTGATACTGTTGTTGCTCCTTCAATTCATGTTAAAACAAAGGAGATGCTGCCGAAATCTTGGTTATTAACATGTGCGCCTTTGCTGGAATTTATGTTTAATTGTGGTATTTAGATGTTGTTTAGCTTATGTTTGGTAGCATTCAGGCATATTAAATGCCGGGGTGTTACAGGAGGAGCTGCAGACATTCCAGTTTGAACCTGCTCTGATGGTTTTAATGCCTCCGCCGCCTCCGCATTATCACCCCCTGCATCGACTTCGTCAAAACCTGAAAGGATATCACATCCTAACGAGCTGGCGGGAAAGGTGTCAGGAGTAAAACCTTCTGCCCCAATGGAGGTATCAGGAGTAAAAACGTTTAGTCGGAGGCTGCGAGCTCCGGCAACTGGCAAATTCGCTATTTCATCCGCGGGAGTATGTGTTTCCCCTGCCACGGAGTCAGCCGCATCTCCGGGCAGCTCTCGTACGCCCCCCGAGGCTAGAGTATCACCGTCATCACCGTCACCCAAATCAATAGTTTCCACACCAGGAATCGCTAAAAACGAATATCCTGGAGATTGCCCCCTGCCAACATGAGTATCCGCGGAGGAGCCAGGTATAAGGGCTGAGGAAGTCACATCCGTCAAAGTCGGAACCATAGCTATCTCGGGCAACCCCGCCTCAGAAATAAAGCCACGGACCAGAAGAGAGGTTATGGGCTCCGTCCCAGTGGAAGGGCATAACCCCTTTGCGGGGCTAGACTCAGATCGGGAACTTGGAATAATAGGCACACCTGGCGGCTCGCCCACGACAGCTGAGGGCAATGCTTCAGAAGGCCCCACAGCGTCAGCGGGATCAGAAACAGGCGGCGGTGGGAGAAACATAGCCGCAACGGAGCCGGAAGAACCACCTTCGTCACTGGACTCCTCTTCTTTCCAATCTTCATCCTCATCGTCATCATCTTCTAAATCTTCGCTCCCGCCGGAAGTAGCAGCAGCTTGGGGCAAAGCAACACGAGCCAACCTCGCTCGCTTAGCGGGGCGAGGAGAACCAGTTGATCCTCTAGGATGAGGGACCGCTCGACGTCCCCAATCAGTAAAATGAGAGCATCGTGTGGCCCCAACGGCACTCATAGCGGCCTCATACTCAACTGCCTGGCAAGGTCCAAGAAGTCTGCGAGCCAACCTTTCAGCTGCCCCGCGCCCAAGGTCTTGTACCCCCTCGGGCCGGACCACAGATACTGTACCTCCGGACGACCGCTCCAGAGTAACAGTGGAGCTCCTTGCTAAAGGGTCAATGCGGCACAAACAATACTCTTCGACCAAGTCCCTCATTGTACTCTAAGCGCGAAGAGCCTTCAAATAATCAAGACACCTAATTTCTTCCGCAGTTGCGCTCCAATTAGGGGATCGAATTGCACGAACTGGACCCATCGAGGTATGATGGGAAGAATCTGGACCCTCAAGAACCTGGTAATCCCATCGCAACATCCACCCCGAATCCCATTTTCCCTTGGCAGCCGCCACTGGGATTTCTTTTACAAGGGACCTCTTCGTCTGAAAATTCAGAGAACCGAAACATGATCTGTGACCTTCATTCCCTGCCTTCTGTTGTTTCGGTTGCCAGAATGCATCTTCTATGAGAGAAAGCAAGCGCCCCGTCAATCTAATCCCGGCCGGACGAAATTCCCACTCCAACACTGCTAGTCGCACAATAGCATTAGGGGTAAGTTGCGAGAGCTCCACCTGAAAAGCCCGGAGCACTGATGCCAACAAAGGAGCGGACGGAAAACGAAGACCCGCCTCAAGAAACGCCGCAAATACCACTGCCTCATTTGCTTGAGGCTGGGGGATTTCCTCATCACCAGGAAGACGCATGGAAGGGCGCATCATCCCAAAGTCCCCCGCCAATACGTCGAGGTCAACAGAGCTCAAGATCGACCGCCCTAAAACGGGAGATAATCCGGCAGCATCTTCTCTACTCAAAACCGGCTTTATCTTAGGAGCGCACCGAGGACCCATAGAGATCTGAATTAGTGGCAAACAAGGGAGACAATACAAGAGAAAAACACGAACGAGTAAGAGAAACGAAGGGACACGAAGCAAATGGGACACCAAAAAGTCGGGGAACCTTGTCCCCACCAGATGCAAATAAAAAGGAGAGGAGAGAGGGGGAGGAAATAAGGAGAAGCATGAACGCGTCATCAAAAAGCTGTAAGACTCCGATATTCGGACCGAAACGCCATAAAGAACCACCTGGTGGATCGATTCCACCCCACTGACGCTCGGCTGAAAAAGACACACCGTCCGCTACATTCGCTTACTCGCCTAAGAACAAAAATGGAAAATAAACCTCCCTTCGCTTGCCAAATAAGTAAGATGAAAAATGATTTGGACCTTTGCTATAACATCCCAGCGGGTAGAACAATATCTACCCGCTGACATGTGGGGCTAGTGTTGTGGACCAAATGGACTCATCTTCCCTTAACCAACGAAGCGAGGCTTACACCACCTTGCGATTCACACAGATTTGTCCGCGACGTTTGATCCCTCCCGCTGGCGAAGCAAGGACCACAAACCTTGGAAGTCCATCCCTCGGGAAAGGTAAAAAGGAATAAGGACAAACCCCCTCCGTAGCGAGGGAGAAAAACAGAGGGAACTCCCCTCCGCTCCATCTCCTATCGACACAGACCCAGTACGGACTGCCAAAGTCTGACACCCAACAACAACCCCTTTGGGAGCACCAGGACATGTCAGACTAGCCAGGGACCCCGAAATAAGTAAAATCCCCGTGGAACCCCTATAAAAGGCGTAAGAATAGAAGGTAAAAATGTAGAACACGAATAAAAAGACATCATATAGAGCCGATCCATCCCTCGGTTGGAGACAGGTGAAAGAAAAAGGTTAACAGACAATTTAAAAAGGCTTGTACCCCAAGGACATAATGGGGAGAAAAATGGCCGACCAATGCATGCATGTCCCCTTGCCCACCCTATAAAAAAGGGAGACGACTGCAGACCGCGGGGAGAAGAAAAAAAAGAGAAGGAGAGACCCCAGCCCTAAAAACACCCCACAAGAAAGGAGAGCAATTCGGTGGTTCACCGCCACCACACCAGGCGCACGGCTTCGAGCCTCGATTGTGCCCGTGCGGGTGCGATTTTTGAAAAGGCCACGTGTTGTGCGGCTTTTTCCGGAAAGGCCCTGGGCATTTATGAAAATTACGCGTAAGTCATTTTTCTTTCGAAAAACCCCCTAACGCTCTATTTTTCCAAAAAGGCCCTTGCCATTTCTGAAAATTACGCGCAAGTCCTTTTCTTCCAAAAACATCTAAAAAACCTAATTTCGATGTCTTTTTACCCAAAACCCTTGAAATTCCTAAAAATTGCTCTCTTTTGGAAAAGACCCCCTTCCTCCCGATTAGTACATTTTTCAGTCCATTTGTTTCTAGTATGTAGTTCTTTGCAAACAGCTGTCCGAAACTTTTTAAAATTACATATTAGTCTATTTGTTTGCATGCGTAGACACGTTGCGGTTGGCGTGGCGTGCACCACGCCCACGCATATAGTTTAATACTCCATTCGGTCTAACAAAACTAACGTTTTAGACATCAACACGGTTTTCAAAACACAAATTTGACCACTAATTTTTATTATAATATATTTATAAAACTCAATAAAATTATAATATTATGAAAGTACTTCTCGAGACAAGTCTACACATATAATTTTCATGTATCTAATTTAAATATTTAAAAATATATTGATAGTCAAAGTTTCGAAAGTTTAACCATCACTAAATCCAAAGCTGAGTTTTTTTAGACCGAAGAGAAAAGAAGCATTATAGATTCTCACGAAACCTCTCTTCTACGTCCTCTCATTCCTCTGGGACAGGAGCAGAGGTAAGCCACGGGCCACCACGGTCTGGGCTCAAGGCCTATCATGGTAAATTCATACATGTTGTGTTAAAAAAATTAATAAAATTATAATTTAATCTAAAAATGTATGGTCAAGTTCGAGGCATAGACTTTTAAGGCTAAAAGAAATTCAAAATCGTAGGTTGGTCCATTGATTTTCACCTCAAATTGTCTCGTTTTGTACCCGAGGGAAGAGGATTCTGCGACGACTCCTGACGAGTGTCGTGTTGGTGCGCACATCCTGTCTTTTCTTGGAGCTGTGTATGTTGTCACCAATTCTATCGCTTTCCCTCCAGTCTTTTCTTCTCCCCCTCCCTCTTTGCTCTGCTCCATCTCCATTCGTAGGCACCAGAAGAAACCATTACTCTCTCAGCCTTTCTTCTTCTTCCACTTTCTTCAAGAAAAGCGTGCGTGCATCAAGAAGAAACTGCCCGTGTGATTAACTGGGACTTGAGTGGGAGGAACGCAACTCTGCTCCTCTTCGTTCTCTGAGGGCAGGCGCTGGCTCCAGCGGTCTCCAAATGGTAACCTGACGCAAATTTACATGTGATTGTTGGATTCTAGGATTGTCTGCGTTGTTCTACCTCGGTTTCTGGGTTCTTGTTTTTTTTCTTCTTACTCCCGGTTGCGGATTTGCTGGGTTAATGGTACGAGTAGGTTTACTCTGTTTAGCGGAAGCAGTTGATTTGTTGTTTTATTTACCCACTAAGTTGTTTTGCTCTACTTCTTCTTGAGAAAGACTGGGAGAGTTCGTTTGCTCAATTTGATGCTGCCGAGTTGTTAGTTGCTTGGGCCCTCTTTGTTCAGAGATGTTCGGTTAGTTCGGTTCATGGTTTCAATTGAACCTTACTGGGAAAAACTAACTCTAATTGATTCTACTCTGAATACTGTTACTACCCTAGTTAATTTCTTTCTAAGTTTGTTCACTTGATTCCTTGGTTGATACTGAATAAATCGATTAACAAAGCAACATGGAGACAGAGGAACATACTTCTTGCAAGAACCTATTCAGTGAAACGATTGGCATAATTTTGAGTCCAGATTGTCACATGATGCTAATGACCAGTAGCCTGCTCATGGATAGATACCGCGCAAAAAAATTATCCAAATTAGACCTTTTGTGACAGTTTAAAGACAAATAATTTGTAAACCGGTGTAGAAAACTTGTTGTGGAGAGTAGCGCCTGAATCATAACCACACGTCCACACTTGCTGAACCCGGAAGTTTCCCATGCAGGCTAGCAATTTCAGGGGCTACGAGTCTTCTTCTGCCCCTGGTTACAGGAAAGACAAAGGCCGGAGAAAGCGCCTGACGGCGCAGAAGAGGAAGGAGATCAAAGAAGCGTTTGATCTCTTCGACACCGATGGCTCCGGTATATGTGCACTTCTTACTGAATTCTGAATCGCTGATGGTTTCCTCTTGGATACGGGTAGAACCAGCCAATTGAGCCAAGGAATTGGGTAGCTCATTTCTTCCTTGCATCCATGCATGCAGGCACTATCGATGCAAGGGAGCTGAATGTTGCAATGAGGTACTCGTGAGACTCCGACGTCCCTCGAAATTTGCCATTTTTATCTGCTTCTCCGGCTCACTGCACGCAGTTTCTAATCAAGCAGCTACTGATCGATACGTTTTAATCTTTGCAGAGCCTTGGGGTTTGAGCTGACGCCGGAGGTAGTGATCTTTTCTCTCCAGAGGATGCAGGCAGCCGCACGGTAGCATTTCCCTTCTCTTGCAGCACATGGATGATCAGATTCCACGTCTCGTGCATGGTTGTTTCCGCAGCAAATCAACCAGATGATCGCGGAGGTGGACAAGGACGGAAGCGGCACGATCGACTTCGACGAGTTCGTGTACATGATGACCGACAAGATGGGCGAGAGGGACGCCAGGGACGAGCTCATGAAGGCGTTCCGGATCATCGACCAGGACAGCAACGTAATGCAGCCGGTTCGATTAGAAGAGCTGAGAATTGCAGCCAGCTTGTGATTGCTCGATCATCTGCTGCAGATGACGCATCGTTCTGTTCCTGTCAATTCCAGGGGAAGATATCCGACGTCGATATCCAGCGGCTGGCCATCGAGACCGGCGAGCGCTTCACGCTCGACGAGGTCAGGGAGATGATCGAGGCCGCGGATGAAAACGGTACGGATCAAATCCTCCTTTTTCGATGCACGAAACTCAATATGGTATCAGAGCCTAGTAGACGGCGAAACGTTAATGTAAGAGTAATTAGTTATTACTGTATTACGCATGCATATATGCATGCAGGTGATGGTGAGATCGACGCAGAGGAGTTTCTGAAGATGATGAAGCGGACAAGCTTCGGGGCCGGGGTTTAGCCGAGAAATACCTACGGTATCGGGATGTAGTTTGTCACGACATTTACCGGCGCTTGTACATGCGCGCTGTATCGATCAAACGCACGATGTATGCACACTACGTGTAATTTCGTAGACACTTTTTACCATGATGGTAAAAAGTCTCGATTTCGTATATGTGTAGCTGTAATCAGGGGCGGATCCAGGCCCCGGGCAGAGTAGGCTGTAGCCTGGGGCCTGGTACCGAAAGCCCACTAAAATTCTACGAGAAACTATTGAAAAATCATTGAAAACAGATATTTAATCTAAGATCAACTGGCTTAGCCCGGGGCTTGGGCCTGGGCTAGCTCCGCCCCTGGCTGTAATTGTTAGCCACCAGCAAAAGTGATGTGGGCATTCAGACGTCAATGTTCTAGCATGTTCAGGAGCAAACTTCTGAGGAAGATTTGCAGCAATGTACAATCGTTCTTGCATGAGTAGCAGCAGTTAGCATGCTTCTCAGGCTTCCATTTTCTCCTGAGATACTATTCATCCACCTAGGATTGAAAGAATGAAACCAGCAACCTAATAGTATATTTTGTCAGGTCAAGTACAAGCCAATTCCCTCGTTTCATCGACAAGTGCTGCTAGCATGTACCTAGTGTTACTATATACCGGCATCATCTTCAGGTTGTATAAATTCAGTTACATGCTTTAATTCATCCAACACATCAGAAGGTTTCAACCAACAGCTTATTCGACATTAAGCAATTCCCATTCATCATTGTCATTCAGCATTCGCCAATTTCCAGTCATAACTGACATGGGCAGCAGCAGCTCGACCATGTCGTCAACTTCAGAAAACCAATTCATGAGTCATGATTTCGCAACCAAACATACATGAGCAAGTCATCTGGTAGCACCTGGAGCGCACATTGATGAAGAAGATTTCTTTCAATCAAGCACAAGTTGCTATTTACATTCATGGATTTCAATCAAGCACAGGTTGCTATTCACATACAAAAGATTTCTTTCAATCATACTCTCAGTTTCACAATCATACACTCTGAAAAATCGAATTGAGAATAAAAATTTACGATTCTAATTTGTCAAACCAACACCGCTCAGCTCAAATACACTATTCGTCCAACGCTATATGGGCTCGCGGAAGAGGACGACACCGCCAACTCGCCGTCGACGACAGCCGCAGCCCTCAACTTCTTGAGGGGCTCCCCTCGTAGCCCCAATCACCAACTTCTCCGGGGTGTTGGCCAAACGGGCCAGCACGGTGTAACATCCCCTTGCCCATGATGAAATCTGAAGGGCGTGAGACCACAGGAAATCGAATTGGGATGAACTCACAGAGGAAGAAGAAGAACGCAAAAAGGGAAAGTAAGTTTCTATTCCATAATTTTCTCTCTCTATTTCTCGGTCTATTTTCCAGTATTTATACTTCTCTCCCTTTTCTCTTACATATGGGGCCACCTCTCTCAAGGACCCCCAGGTGTGACATTACTGCTCCCATGAGAAATTACTTGTCCCCAAGCAATTAAATTATCTTCAGGCATGACACCAGTGCCTCCACCGGAATCACAAATTCTTTCTTCAAACGTTTTACCAGCATTGACCTTGAACCAGTAGCAATCCATGTAGCATCATCAGATACTTCACTACAGGTTGACAATTTTCTGATATCATCAAGCAGTATCTTTCGTTCTCTTTCTTTCACTTTCTTTGGCGGTACCACTATTTTCTCGGTAACATTGTAATATGGGGATGCGCCATCCAGATCCCATATCGAAAGTTCTAAAGCCACGTATGAGAGTTCATCGACTGTAGTGTTTACCACCTCTATGAAGTAGCTAGCTAAATTCAGTTGGACATGAATCGGTTCAGCAGCGCAACGGCAGCCATAAAACCCAGCAGTTTGATCTAGGAGATGATCATAGAACTGTCCTCTTAGTCCAGTCCATGGATTTTGTGTCTTCCAAATTAGAACATCTGTAAACTTAGTCCACATAAAAGAAGTCCATCCTTCCAGAAGTGCTCTGTACTCAACATAATTAACCAATTGTGCTTTTTCACAGAAATCATCGAGATTTTTTGGATGGCCATATATTTCAATCTGATCATGGACTTTCCCTTGTTTTGAGTAGGGAATGTACTTGTGGTAATCCCATATTGGATTTGGAACTTCTTTTATATACCCATCAATTCTTTTCTTGAAAATTGGAATGCTCCATCCTTCTGGAGGCATTGTTGCTCTGATTGTTGCAGCGACTGGAATCCCCACAGACCCAACTTCAGGGTTAAACCCATATTTGTAGAAACTGTCCTTGAAAAAACTCTCTGGATATTGAATCTCATATGGACCATCGGTGAAGTCGCCTTTCCCATTAGCAAAACCATCCCACAATGATCTTTGGACATACACCCGAGTACCATCAAGGTATTTACTAGGGTCAGTTGAGTTTTTTGATAAATATTTTCCTTGAGTTTTAGTTGTCTGGTTACTGACAAACATAGGATGTAGCTTCAAATCATTCTTCAGTGCTCTGTTAATGTCGATTGGTGGAACTTGCTCATTACCACCAACCCATAGAGTTAGACTAGCATGATTCCTGAGTAATTTGACAGTATCTCTAGCACATAGAAGGAAGAGATCATGGTCCAAAGGACCATCTAGATGTGATACCAGAATTCCTCGGCCATCGACATCTCCAGTTATCCAGAATTCCTGCCATACCATCAAACCATAGGCATCACAAAAATGATAAAAATCAGGCCTCTCTGCTATTCCACCACCCCAACAACATGTCACATCCACTATAAGAAAGGGCGGAACACCCGGATCCCAAGGCCTTTTAAGAGGAAAGGCCTTTTAAGAGGAAAGTCTCCCAGCATCTTGGTGAGGAAATTAGAGACAACAGGAAGGAAAAGAGTGAAAGCTGATATCGAAAACACAATCTGCATATAACCTTCAACCTTCAGGCTGTAGCTATAGTTCTTAGCATCAGTGTCGCCTCCCATAAACCTGAGGAAGGCAATGTAGACATTGCAGTGCAGGCAGGAACACTGACCAAAGCAGTTGAAGGTGCTTTCATTGTGTATGTCCACTTTATGATCATCTTTCAAGTGACTTACTAAGTATGAAATGTCACCAATGACAGTGCATTCAGATCCAACATATGGGCAATTGTAGGGCCTACATGGACGTTCTAGCGATGCAGCCACATTGCTAGAAACTGTCACATTTGGTTTCAGCGAATGATGGATATGATCACCAACAAGTTCAGCAGAGATGTCTCCAGGACCAATAGCAAATAGTGACTTCAACTTCTGAATTTGAACATCCAGAGAAGGCATGAAGTCTTCAGCGGCAGCAATCCATGGTGTGAGCTCCTCCTCACCTGAAGCCTCTATAGAACCACTAGTACCAAAAGCCACAATCAGAGAGTAGTTGATGTTGTCTGGTGCTCCCATTGCAGGGGCGTTCTCTTCTATTGCCGGCATAGCAACACCGTGAGGCATCACAAATGGCTCAACACTATTGTCCGACGCGTCCATCAATGTTTTGTTCATCTCTGAAGCTATTGCAACCGCTGATGGTACGGATCCTTCTCCCATTGTAAGGCACGCCACAACCTGCTCCGTCGCCTCCAATTGCTTGGCGAGGAGATGTTGTCCCTTAGCGTTTTGCTCTACCTTCCTTGCCACGAGCTCCGATCGAATCCCCAATTGTTGTTGCGTGGTTTCTATGGATTCAACCTGCGCAAACAACAGATCGAGCCTCTCCTTAATCTGGACTAGCTTCTCTTTTGTTCGTTCACCTGATTCCTCCATTACGGTGGGTGTTGATGGAGCCCAGGTCGTGCAGGGCGACGCTGAGGTGTCAGCAGCGTCGACGAAGCCCTCGGTGACGGGGAAGTTCATGTCGAGGCGGGTCTGTACTTCGCGGAGCTTCCGCTGCCACTCTTCGCGCGCCATCACCTTCTTCGAGGACGTCATAGAGGCGGTGGAGTGGAACAGCGGAGGAGCGGCGTGAGCGTCGCGGATGGTGGCCGACAGCGCAGCGAACCGGCGCGGCGCTACAACCGGTGATTTACGCAGAGTCGCTGGAGGTTGCGAGTCGGGGCTGGAGAACGGCGATGGGACGCAGTTGGGGAAGCCGTCGGAACGGGCCGTCGGCGGAGTAACGGGAGGCGCGATGAAGATCCGAAGGGCGGCGGCGATGACGCCTGTAATCGGCGCTGGCGAGCGCGGTGCCGCGATGATCCGATCTTCTCTGTCGCCCCGATCGGGATTTTACAGGGAGCGATCAATCGATTCCCCAACCGAATCGCCGAGTTCCCGTCGGATTCACGTCGGGTTCACCAGATAAAAATTGGGACCGAGGCTAGCTATGATACCATATGTAACATCCCCTTGCCCATGATGAAATCTGAAGGGCGTGAGACCACAGGAAATCGAATTGGGATGAACTCGCAGAGGAAGAAGAAGAACGCAAAAGGGGAAAGTAAGTTTCTATTCCATAATTTTCTCTCTTTATTTCTCTGTCTATTTTCCAGTATTTATACTTCTCTCCCTTTTCTCTTACATATGGGGCCACCTCTCTCAAGGACCCCCAGGTGTGACACACGGCACAGCCTGTTTAGGCACAGCTAGATAGTGGGTTGTGCCTTACTAGCCCATGTGTTTAGCCCACGGCCCAAGTATGGTCCGGTGGTAACTCTGTCGTGTCATGCCAGCACGAACCCTCAGGGGCCGATGGTCCATGCCGTGCCGAGGTTTAGCCTGTTTGGCATAAAAAAAATTCAAAAAAATTTACTTAAATGTAGAAAAACTTTTTTAAAAATTTATGTAAATAGGAAAAGCTAAAAATATAAAATAAAATTCTAAAAGGAGACAAATAATTAAAATTAAATAATGAGCTTTATTAATGTTTGGTTGCCTCATTAAAAACTTCGCCAAGTAAAAATTCAATATGAGAAAACTTTGGCGAAGAAAAAGAGTACAATCTATAGCTCAGTGATACAGGAAAAAAATTGAAGATTACAATTGTTTTTCCTGACTATCTAGATAAAGATTTTCAAACATCACAGCCAGCTCAACATTTTTTTTGCAGTGTCTTGAGCTCGTTGATCAACTTGTTCCCAATCTTTCATAGTGAGAAGTATTTTCACCATCTCACTTGTCAGATTTGTTCTTTTCTTCTCAATTATTCTTCCACTGCAAAATGCTGAGTTCTCTTGATGCTCTTGGTAGTTGATAGTGTGGATGTTGACATAGGCAGATAGCTCCCCACCACTTGTTGTCGTGTCCGCACTTGACATTGTTGTACTTGAACTCCTTGATGTAGAGCCACCTGCACCCCATATCACTCCCTATGCATTTTTCTTCTTACATGTTGTGGAGTGGATGTCGCTGCAGGCAAACTCCAGCAAACTTCTAATCGTACTTAGCATAAATTTGAGATAAGTTAGCACGAACATTTAAAAAATAACTAGAATAATTAGTGCCCACCGCACCACTTAGAAGTGAGAGAACATTACCAAATCCTTGAACTTTAGCTCTAGGATCTAAAATATATGTAAATGCATATAACATAGTATTTTTTTTCCAATATTTCAAAATTTTACTTTTCATAGCACAAATAGATTCACTCAAAACCCTACCATTTTTGTGATTCCTTAAGTGAGTAGAAATTTGTAGAATATGATGCACAACTAAAGGATAGGTTGAGTAATAAACTCTAGATAAAGCAACAGTGGAATCATAAAAAAGTTCCAAAAATGATAGCAAGTATTCAGCAACATACCAATGTTGCTCTGTAAGTAGCGGTTGACCATCCTGTTTCACCTGAAGACTGACCATCCTGTTCCACTTGAAGACTTTAAAATTAATTTATGCTTACAATACTTGCAAATAACATACCTACTCTGAATGCCATTTAATGTCTCGAAAATATGGTCAAAATCTCCCCAACCTTTTGATGTACTGCATCTTGATCTTTTTGCCTCGGTGCTTGTTGACGCAGTAGCACTTGTAGAGCCTAAGGATGGTACTACAGCTTCTTCAGCTTTATAGGATGCAAAAGGTCCTTAGGTGAAATCCTGAAATCAAAAACTGGGAAGGACGCAAAATCATCGTTCTCTATGAACAAAACTAAAAGAAATAATTATGTTATTATTATTGCATCTCATTGAAAATAATAAGAACACTGAAAAATTAAATCACTATTCTTACCTTGATTTCTTGATAGAAACCGGAAGCCAGATTTTGGATTTTTGGAATTTTGGCCAAACTATTTTGAATTTTGCCAAATTATCACTAAAAAAAAGGAAAATTTTTACAAGAGAACGTAGAGAAGAGATTGCAAGTTTACTAGTGGGGAAATGAGTGGGGGGCACTACCCTATTTATAGACAAATAATTTGGGATTTTTGAGAATTTTTCGAGCCTCCAATGGCTACAAATAGCTATAAAATTTATGAAAATTTAAAATCTGAATAAATGGAGCAAATCGGGCTGTGCAATAAAACAGGTTGTGTCGTGCTGGGCTGTGCCAAGCCACCGGGGTGAGAATATGGCCCAAGCATGGCCCGCCCTCTTGGGCCGTGTCATTTTTGGGTTGTGCCCACAATGCCGGGCCATGGGCTAGCCCATTTGGCACAGCCAATCTGGCCATCACTAATCTCGTCCACCTATCTAAGACTGTGGGGAGTGAGTTTCTCTTTCTCCGTATGTTGACGGTTCAGACTTGTTGATCAAATATTTTGCAATCTTTATGTTATCCTTACTAATTCATGCTTCCTAAAAGGTAAAAAAGGTACTCCCTCCGTCCAAGTTTATAAGAAATATTTGTTCTTATCACATAAACTAAAAAAAATATTCAAAATAAATTAAAAATAAATAGATTATCCCTAATTATTATCACTAATCACTATATTCAATGCATGCATGTAGAGAATATAGAGTAAAGATGTATATTTATTATGAGTATATAGGGAACATCACATTAATTTTTGTGTTGAATATTCATCCAACAATACATGGACTCGCATAAGATAATCTATCTATTTTTAATATCTTCTTGAGTACCTAAAGAAAGATGGAGCTAGGGGTGGATAACAAGCAAACTTGACTCAACTCGGTCAAACTTGTTAAGATAATGAGCTAGCTCGACTCGACTTGTTATCTTAACGAGCTGAAAGCTCAACTCGTTAAGCTCATTACATTGATTCTAGTATCTGATCCCTAAATAGTAAATTCAAAGTTGCCTATAAGAAATTTGTAGCTACAATATCAGTTCATTCAAGTAGCTAACACATTTGTAGCTACAATATCCATACTATTAGTTCATACTTCATACCACTATTAATTCATACTCCATACTCACCAATGTGGGCGCAGATGAGGGAGCAGGGGGAAGAGGTGGAGGACCGGATCATGTAGGCTTTCCATGGTTTGCCGCTGCTATCGATGTGGAGCATGAAGCAGAACTGGAGCCACAAGACTGACTCAGCCTCATTGTCTTGTTCTTTGACTCCATGCTCCTTGGTTGATTTTCCATGCACAGCCGGTCAGAGAGAGCGGAGTGGGGGTGGAGCTCGGACGGGAGCCATCGAGGCGGTGGCCAGGCTGGTGGAGGGATAGAGGGAGGGCTGGATCTGGAGGGCCAGCTTCTGAGGATTGTATTTGGTGGTGCAGCTCGTAGTCAACGACCAGGTAGGTGGAGGGCCAGAGGGGAGGAGCTTGGAGCGAAGGCTGGAGAAGCTGAAGCTTGGAGGGGAGCCATCTAGGTGGTGGTCAGGCGGGTCGAGGGCCAGAGGGGAGGGCTGGATCGAAAGTGTCAAACCCCGGAAAAACACCTCTGAAATCCTCTGTGTATTCTGTACTAGTCCAGGAAATGCTAGTACACATAGTAGAAATGAAACCATAGCATATCCATCACTCTTTATTAATATAAATATTCAGAGTTACAACTAAAATGGCACGTAGGCCAACAATTAAATAAATGACTAAATAAAAAAAGTGAAACTGAAGAACAGTAGATAGAGCCCAATTAATTTTCCACAGGCAATCGACTGGGGACACGGCCTAGTCCAACTGGTCCTCACCGTCGTGGTACTCCTCCTCTGAAGCAGTAGATTAAGCAAGGTGTAACACCCCGGCATCTAGTATGCCCTGAATGTCACCAAACATGATAGAAGCAACATCTAAATACCATAAATAAAGATAAATTACAGCAAGAGCGCAAAAGCTAAAACCAAAAATTTTGGCAGCATCTCCTTTGTTTTTCCATGAATCGAAGCAAGAGCAATATCATGGCAAGATATATCGTAACATGAGACATCTAAAACAGCAATAACAATTGATATAGCAACATCTTACGTCTAAAATAATGAATCCGACCACTCCACAAATTATAACGAAGCAAATGATGAACTTAAGCACACATCCAAGCCATACTCCAAGTTTCATTGCACTATTTTTATTATCATGACTCCAAATGAGTAAACTGTCTAAATGTATGAAGCTATGTGTAGAAGTGTAGCTAAACCCCGTTCCCGCATGCCGGTTTTTGGTACCTAAAAACAACATGAAACAACAAGCGTGAGTTCATCACTCAGCGAAGTGTATTACAATGGAATATAACAACAACATTATTCAATAGCATCAACATCACATACCACAACACATCATCATAAGCATCTCATAGTTCATATTCATGAACATCTCATAATCATCCTTATTCATGCAATGCAATGCAATGCACATATCTCCTTGAAGCACATACCGGTATTGCCGAGTGCACACCCGTTGGCGTGCACCCTCTTTCCCCTTCCATCCCGTAGATGGAGGGTACCTACTCCTCGCTTCCATTCACAACTGTGGATGGAATCACGAGGTAGGTCTTATTCAATGGCGCTCCGGATTAATCATAACTTTCTCACCGACCTTACCGCACTAGTTATGACTTTCTCACCGACCTAGCCAGTTCTCATGCCATGTATGCAAATATGTCATAAACATAAACAACTTGCACATAAACTCAACTAATCATTGCATAGCCTCATAATAAACCATTTTCATCATGTCACAAGCAAGAGTCAATCATGGCATCATATCATAAAATATGTGTAAACCATCTTATTATCAAACATTACGGCTCCCTAAGCCACAACCACTACAATACACTTGCCTTCAACCGCGGGCGACGGATTTACGAGAGGATGAGGGCACTCCCGGGGTCACACCATCTGCACATACATATTTTCCACTCAATATCATACCACCCAAGCAAGTACAAAACTCAGAACACAACGATTCTACCCGAAACCCCGAAAACCAGAAAGACAGACCAATCTGTCCGTCGGGACAGCAGGCTTCCAACAATCATAATTTGAGTTCTAAGACTCCAAATTAAGTAAACGAGTACATTTTCTCGAAGCTTAGGAAATTTCCTAGCTTTTTCTAAGTATTCGCGAAGACTAATTCGGCCTCTAAAATTGTCTAATCTACAAAACAATACGTTCTGTCCCAATCACGTCACAGTTTTGAACATGTTCGGTAAAACAGCCATAACTTTCAAACGGCTGATCTGAATTATGCGTTCTTGGTGTCCAATTAATATTAATTCAATTACCTACAACTTCTTCAACAGGCGGATGACCAAATGCTGACTCTAAAATTGCGAAAATGCAAACCCTAGGTCGGACGTCCAATCTGCCCGAAACAGAACACCACCCCAATTCTAGTTTTTGTCGATTCTAACAATTTTCAGCACAACCTTTTTATCTAATGACACCAAAACCTCCTCTAGCACATCACCTAATCCACCCCGAACAAGACCCCAAATGCTTACCTCTTCTTGACGGATCACCCGGTCGACGAACGTCTCCTCCTCGCGACCCGATCTCTCCTCCAATCGCCGGGAACGCCGAAATCGCCGGGAACACCGGATCCTCTTGGACGGAGAGCTCCCGAACAACGAGATCGCATGGAGGGAGAGGCTCTAGGACCGGTTAGTGGAGGGGAGGAAGGGGAGGCGTGTGGGTGGGGGAGGAGGCGCCACAAAAGGGAGGGGGCCGGCGGCTAGGGTTTAGAGAGGGGGGCGCATAGGGCTATGGGGGGCGCATGGCAGGGGGCTATGCTGCCCTCCTCCCCCACATGGGCCGAAAAACTCCACCTTCGGCCCGTGTGGGGTCCCCCTAAGGCCCAAATTGTCCCAGAAAGGCCCACACTCCCGAAAACGCGATTTAACCTCATACCGTAAGGTTTTATTATCTAACTTCACAATTTAAATGCCACGTCATGCCGTAGTATCACACAAGGGTGAGCACTAGCATACTCAACAAATCACACCGAAAAATGCAACATAATGTAGGGCAACAAAGGAAGGCTATATGGTTCATTTTAGCATAAAGCAACAGTTTGCTAAATATTCTAAATAATTTTAAATGGCATAATTTATAAGGAAGCTCAAGTCTAAACCTTTTTCTTTTTGACTCATAAATCACTCCTGGGATTTTTCCAAGTTTTACCGCTGATGGACTCCCTCCATCCCAACATTATTTTTGTAAACCAAATTTTAAATTACCAAATGCTAATATGAGAATGGCTTGCTCGGCATGCCCATAACCGCGAACGCGGCTAATTGATTAGTTTTATACTCTGTAGATGTTGTACAACTTTACCTACAAGACATGATATTCTCCCTTTTGTCAACACACTTCCTTTGGTGAGTGACAGAGAAAATCATAACAAGGCCCCTGTAAAAACTCATCTATGTAGTCATGCCCGCTAAGGTTTCACTGCTGAAAGAATCCCTCTAATCAGAAACCCCCTCTTGCGCCAAAGTGGCAGCTTCACGCTTTCACCACACCACTATCTCCATATGGCATGACTATCCATGATATGTGTTAATATGGCTAGCCAGGTTTGTCCCATTCCAGATTTGTGGTAGTGTGAGACCCCGGATCAGCTATCCGAAATCTCCTATGTATTTCCGTACTAGTCCCAGATCAGTAGCTAGTACACACAGTCAACAGTGATACGTCATTGCCGAACATAACGAAAATGTAACATAATTCATAAAGTATGGGCCACATGGCCACTTATTACAATACTCGGTCACGAGACCGGAGACGCGATAGCGGAAGCAAAGAAAACGACAGCAAGCGAACACCAAAAATGCCACAGGCGACGACTAGAAACGCGACTAGTTGTCCTGGCCCTCTTCAACGAAGTCCTCGGTGTAGAACTCACCGTCTTCGGCTGCGTCTTGGAAATTTTCTGGTGATGACAAGATTGTGTAGCACGTGAGTACAAAAGTACTCAGCAAGTCGGGAAAAGTATGTGTATGTGAGGCTTTCCAAAGGAAGCTTAATAGGGTTCTTTTGCACAAAGCCAAATTTCATTAAAACATACTTAAGTATAATTGTCATAAAGCACATTTTCACAATTATTTTAACAATTGAATTATTTAATATTGCAGTGAAGGTTCTATCCACCATCACTAATATAAAGGCTCTAACCGCCAACTGTCAAAAGCTCAAGTTTAATCACAATGACTCCTTTCGTCAAGGTAGAAAACAAGTTCTATCCACCTTGTTGGCTCAATCCGCCATTACGCATCCGGGAGTTCTAACCACTCCCGAATCCCAAAACCAACACCATTTAGTTTTAAAACCAAAACCAAAGTCTACCAATATGAAAGCATTCTTTGCTTTGCCCTTGACCGTAGGCACGGCTATTCGAATAGTTTTAACTCTGCAGAGGTGTACAGCTTTACCCACAAGACATGATCGTCTCTTGATGCCAAGCTATTAACACACTTCCTTTGGTGTGCTGGCAGAGAGATCATGACAAGGCCGTTACAATGTATCCACCTAACCCGACCCACCCGTTGAGGTTTCACCGCTGTTAGGGTTCTAGCCACCCAGTACAGAAGCCCCCTCTTGCGCCGTGTGAGAAAAACCACCTTGCCTCTATCCGGCACCCACATTCCACCAGGTGGTGAGTCTAAGTTAGGTTTCTACAAATTAGTTAGCCAGGTCGTACCATTATAGACATGTGGTAGTACGGTTATGCTTAGAATGGACAATCACAAGCGTCGGTCCTTAATTGACTTGGGGCGGCACTTACACAATGCAACTAGTGCTCCATCCGCACCCACCCGACATTCCATTCCGCCCAAGTCTAAATCATTTTTCCCTTTTCTTTTTTATTTTGGAAAAACAGTACCAAAATCATAGTAATCATTTCTAAACCATACTTGAAATCATCATTTTTGAGTAATCCCACCCGTGGGTTGTTTTCATCGATATCGGCCCTAAGCAATTCTACCGTACTATTGCACAAAGGGTACCATATAAGGGTAAACATGGCATAGCAAATGTCCTAGGGTTACAAGTAACATGGATGGCAATAACAAAGGAGGTATTCACAAATCGGATTAACTACCCACTTATATTTGACATATGATGATAAACATAGCATGCAAGTTTATAAAAAATTTAAAAGACATTTATAAACGTAGGGTCAATATGCGTCAAGGAGACTTTCCTTCAGTCGCGGCGAGGTCGTCGAACTCGGGAAGTCCAGCGGCGGGGTTGGCGGTCTCGGTCGGCTCCTCGGCTACGCGCAAAACGAGACAATAAATAAATACAAGAAAATAAATAAAATCCAAAAATTATAAAAGTAGTACTGGCAGGTAGATCTTGATTTTAGATGAATTTAGGAATTTGAACGGAGTCGATCGGAGTTCGGACGGAGAAGATATGAGCTTCCGAAGTTTCAATTTTGGAAAATTGGAAAACGAGGGAATATTCTGTGGAATATTCCTTTTCCATTTTTCTGATTTTTGGGCATGAGGGTGAGTCTATGGCAAGTGGGTCCCACATGTCATTCTCTAGTGGCCTTCTTCAAGCTTTGGGCATCTCCATGGGAGGCATGGGAGCTTGGAGGGGTGGGGGTGGCCGGCGACGGAGGGGCTGGCACACACGGCCACATGAGCAAGCACGGGCAAAGCCCAAAACGAAACAGAGAACTCGTTTTTCGCAAAAAATCTGATTTTTCGCCTAAATTTGCTGCTTGAAACTTGACCAAACAAATTCATGGATCACCTAGAGGACATCCTTAGGGATCTATAGGAGTGAGGAATTGGATCAAAACTCACCGGAAAGGACGAATTTGGCAACGAACGGAGTTCCGGCCGAACCGACAAACACGCGAAATTCGTCTCCAAAACTTGAGGGATCCTAAAATTGATTGAAAGGTTAGATGCTAGACTTCCTCACGGTCACAAAGAACCCACCGGAGTTGAGAAAGACCCACCGGAGAGGGATCTATGGCCAAGAACACGATGAACGCACAACAAAGTGTCCCGGCGCCGATTTTCTTGTTCTAGCGGATGAACGAGTGGGAGAAGCTAAAGGAGGATCATACTACCAGGAAGGGGACTCTTAAACGGAGAGAATGGAAGTGGAATCGCGCGGAACGGAGTTGAAACGGCCGAGTTATGAGCATAAAAGTGATTTTTGGTTTTTGGACGACGGTGTCAATTCCGGCGAGATCCCGGGCCATTGATGGTGAGGAATGGAGAGAGGACGCCGTTGTGCTTCCAACGGATCCGGCTGTGATTGATTTGGAGCATTAATGAAGGAGATATGAACATTCAAAGAAAGATGCCACCATGGGAGGCAAGCTTGAGCTTCTTCTCTATCCTTCCATGGCAAGAGGTAGGGGATGACACTGTTCACGCCACGTGGCAGCGCGGGATTGGCCGGGAATTACGTAAATGAACCGCCCTAGAGAAAAATTAGGAAAAATGGTCTAAAAATTCCAAAAAAATTTCTAGAACCATTTTGGAATATTTGGAACCCAATAAAATTATTTTCACAGAATTTGGATGAAATTTGTGGAATTGAATATTCAGGCGCGAATAGCGGGCATTAAACAAAAGCCGCGCGAGATAAAATAGGAGCGAAGGTCCAAAAATCCGGGGAATCATTCCAAAAATCATTTTTGTAATATTTGGGACCTAATTGAAGTGATTTTGGGATTTTTGGAGCATTTTTGGACTAGGGTGAAATTTCGGGTACCGGCGGGAACCTGAAAATTCGATTTTTCGAACGAAAGGGAATTGAATCCCGATTTTGGATGAGAAAGGATGTCAGGTTTATATAAACACCAAGGAAACTCCAATTTTTTAATTTAATTAATTTAAATTAGACTTTTCTCCAGAAGGCGAAACTGAGGATGTTAGAGGTAGTACGGTTAGGCTTTACATTCAGCGAAACTCAGACCGGTCCTTAATTGACTAGGCGAGACTTTCCACAAACCCATAACCATAACCTCACCACTTTCCAACCATTTCTCGCTCGGTCTAAGTCATTTTCATTTTAACCATACTATTTCCACAATAACACTAACATCATAATTTTCATTCCAACAGAACATTAGTTTGGCATAAATCCTCCAAAACTTCCTAAGTTCAGTTATAAGCATGTCTAAGCAATGTCTACTTATTATCATAACATAGTTCATATTTTTCTTAAGGTTACAAGGGTAGGTTACAAGGGTATCGGAACTCATATGTTAAAGGTGGCATACCAATTTTGGGTATAATTAACTAGCAATTTAAACTAGGTCGGGAAATAACATTTATAACAAGTAGGCATGCAATAATTTAAAATTCAACATACAAGTTTATAAACTGGGATCAATATGATCAAGGTGGTGTGACTTGCCTGGTTCGACGAGTTGCTGCTCGAATTCGTCGCTCGGGTACTCCTCGGACTCTCCGTAATCTATGCGTGAAAAGCACCCAAATTCAAATAAAATCTAAATAAATTTAAATAAATTCAAATTAAATACCAAACTAAGCACTAAACTAAAATTTAAGATTTTAGAAGAATTTGGGAAGAAAAACAGAGCCAAACGGAGTTCGAATGGGCGAAAACGGGCTCTCGGAAGTTTAAAAACAAATAAAAAGGATTTTCTGAATTTTTGGAATTATTTTTCTAAAGAAAAATGTGAATTATTGTGCAATGATGACGTCAACGGCCTTTTTTGGATTTTTGGATTTATTTTTCAAAATAAAAGCGAATTATGACGTCAGCGCTGACGTCATAATTGATTTTGGATTATTTTTAAAAGAAAATCAGAATTACTGCATCATGCTGATGTCAGCGACCGAATTTTGGACTTTTGAATTATTTTTAAAATGAAAAGCTGACAGGTGGGGCCACTAGGCCGTGGACCGGGTCCACGTGGGCCGGTACACCAGGCGCATGTGCGTGGCGGGGCGCGGCAGGCGCGGCGACGGGCCAGGGCAAGTGGGGGAGGCGACACGCACCAGCGGCGGTGCACGGAGCCTAGCTCAGCGACGGGGACGACGAGGCCGGAGGGGCTCGGGCGGCGACGAGGGAGGTCGGCAAAGGGGCGGCCGGGCGTGGGGACGAAGGCGGCCTCGGCGACACGCTAAGGGGAGAGGGGCGGCGGGGGAGAGAGAGGGGAGAGTGCGGGGTGAGGGGCATCGGGGGGATTTAAATAGGTGGCGGCGGCCAGCAATAGCGTATAAATCGCTTGGCCGGGTGGCGGAGATAGGCGTGCGCGGAAGAAGCGGCGGCCGTTGGTGCGGGGAAGCGAGAGAGAGGGAGGGGTGCGGGAGGAAGAAGAACTTTTTAAAAATTTTTCCGAGCGTGACAGGAAGGGCCGGCAGTGGAGGACTGATCCGGTAGTGGAGGACTAGATCTGGAGAGCCAGTCGTGGAGGATTGGATCTGGCGGTGGAGCTCACACATGGCGGCTAGGCGGGTGGAGAGCTGGAGGGGGGAGCATGGAGCGCATGTGGGAGAAGCCAGAGCTTGGAGGGGAGCCGTCGATGCGGCGACCAGGCAGGTGGAGGGACGGAGGGGAGGAGGTTGGAGCGGAGACAAGAGAAACCAGAAGGGAGAAGATCGGAGCAGAGGCAGGGGCGCGGGGTACCAGGGAGAAGCCGAATTCAAAACCAGAGGGAGAGGGGAGACTTGTCGCTAGTCTAGTCGGGTTAGGGCCAAGGGGTACGAAAGTATCGAGCCAAACGAGTTAAACAAGTTACTCGCAAACTCGATCAATAAACTCATTTTCTTAATGAGTTCATATCTTAACTCGGCTCGACTCATTAAGAAACCAATTTGAGTCGAGTTTTCAAGAACACGGAGCTTGAATTAAGTACTTACTAAACCGAACTCAAGCATAAGCTATTGCGGCCGGATGCAATCGTATGCATAAAGTTGAATCATACACGGGAAAGAAACGCCCCCACTGCCACCTACATTGAAAAGGGTGTACATTTTTTTCCCAGTTTTGTTTTTTATACTTTGCATATTCTCTTTTCATCTTCATATTGCATTAAGACAGGTTACACGAATGTCAAGATATCATTTGCAAAAGCATGCAACCCAGCTAGTTAGTATCAAAATCAATATAAAAATTTATGGAAAAAAATTCTAAATTTACTTCTCAATTTGGTGTACCTGTATATATAAATTTAAGTTCAAATTCATTATGTGTTAAGAGTAAAAAAATGATAAAATTCTAACAAATGATAAAACAAAAGGGAAAATAAAAAGGACAAATATTACTACATGCTCACATATATCCTTTTTGTTTCTTCAAACAAAGTTTCAGTTTGAAGTTGAAATTTCAAAGTGTGTTATAACACTCCATAGACTACATCAAAAAAATTTTTGGATTTTTGGAGGTTAATTTGGTGCCGCAAGCGAAAGTGGGTTACACAATCACATCCTAAGGGTGGGTTGTATTTGATATGTTGTTGAGCAATTAGACAATTTCCAGATTAAATTCCAAATATAAATCATGAACATCATTATAAAAACTAGCATGTATTTCTCTACCATACTAGACAGTATGAACAACATGACCATCTGGTTAAACATGATTAACCACGAGATTAGGATAGATTGAACGCACTGAGCAGAAGAAGATGCAGATGCCGCTACCGGTGCGATCGCGACGCTGACGTTGACGACGTTATTGCCGCAAGACGTCGCAGAGCCGCTCACTACGACGCCTAGCAAGAAGAAGAGGAAGACGACCCGTGGTGAAGATCTTGAGCACCGCGCCAAGCGCTCTTCCCAAAAACCTTATTCGCCTCTCTCGGTGCAGGATCTCGGCGAAGGGTTCCGGAGACCTGCTCTCCCGATCGCTGGTGCACGCCGGCGCTCGGAATGGAGAAGGCTACGGTGGTAGCGCAACAGCGAGAGGTGGCAAAACTCTAACCCCTCTCAAGCCTCAAGCACCAAGCACTTTTTCACACTCCTAGTGGTGGCCTTTAGGTGGTTTATATAGAGAGCCAAAGGTGTTCCTCCCCTTTCCCCTAGCAATATGGGACTAAAGGATTCCACCAACCTCATGCTCCCACATGGGCCTTTGAGATTTTCTTTAGGAATTAGTTCATTTGGGCCAAGCTCACTTATTCCAACAATCCCCCACCAGATCTCAAATGCCCATTTAGAGATTTGCCAATACTCACTACTGTTTGATATACCAAATAAGCTTCAAAGAGAGATCGTTAAGTTGAACTTCTGCCTAGAGCTCCAAGTTACACCTATTCACAACTTGAACAATGGACTACGCCTTGAATTGCAAGTTTTGTGTGAACAGGTTTCACTCAAAGTCATAACTGATACCTGGCTGCCAGTAGCCTCCTCCGTGGGTGGAGCATATGCGTCGTACTCCATGGTCTCTTCATGAGCTTACTAGAGATCACCCAGGTCTCATAGACTGCGATGTTAGACAGTCGGGCTCATATAGGTGTGTTCTTTCAAGAATGCTCTGTAGGACAGCATCTTCGCTAGTTAAAGCCAACAGAAACACATTAAGGCATATCGCCATCCTGCCTTACAGTCTTCTGAGAGTATTGCATCTTCACTTGGAGAGGGCAACAGATTACTCTCCTCAGTTCGCCAATTGCTTGTTTTACCTAGGACCTAATTCATGGGATCTCCGATCACAAAGGCTGGGTTACCACAATGGCAACTTATATGGGTCTCATACCCATCTCCCTAGATGCACCTTCTATCACATTCCGTGATAGACCCTTTGTAAAGGGATCTGCCAGGTTTTTGTCTGTTTGAATATAAGTCACACTTATTACTTCGGAGTTTCTCAATTTCCTGACAGACTTCAATCGTCTTTTTAACGTGTCTTGATGACTTCGCATTATCCTTAGCACTGTTCACTTTAGCAATCATAGATTGATTATCACAGTTCATAAGGATAGCCGGTATTGGTCTTTCAACCACCGGCAAGTCCATCAAGAGCTCACGCAGCCCAATCCGCCTCTACAAAGCTGGTGTGATCTAAAGCAAAGTGAGCTCGCCTCACTCGCTGACCTTGTCAAAATGGTCTGCTTGCAAGACCTCCATGACACCGCACCACCACCAATGGTAAATACATATCCACCGGTAGCATAGAGCTCATCAACATCGAAATCGATTCGAGTCACTATATCCTCAAGCACTTTGCAGGTGCCCTGAATAGTGAATCCCATAACTCGTAGTACCTTTCAAATAGCGCATTACCCTTTCAAGTGCATGCCAATGATCAGAACCCGGGTTTGACATGAACCTACTCAATTTGCTCACAGCAAATGATATATTAGGTCTTGTTGCACCAGTAAGATACATCAGTGAACCGATAATCTGAGAATATATTAACTGGTTTAATCCAATTTTCTTATTCTTTCTCAGTGTCACACTGGGATCATAAGGAGTGGGAGAGGGCTTGCTGTCCATAAAGCCAAACCGGCTCAAGATCTTCTCCACATAGTGGGATTGCGAAAGAGTAATCCCACTCTCATCCTTAATAAGCTTGATGTTCAGAATTACATCAGCTTCTCCTAGATCTTTCATATCAAATTTCTCTGATAGGAAAGACTTAACCTCATTGATCACATCAATATTTGTGCCAAAGATCAGTATATCGTCCACATAAAGGCACAAAATAACTCCTACACCCCCACCATAGCGATAGTGGTGTCGAACTTCTCATGCCATTGCTTAGGTGCTTGTTTCAAGCCATACAAAAATTTCAATAATTTACACACCTTGCTCTCATGACCCTTTACTACAAACCCATCAGGCTGTTCCATGTAAATTTCCTCATCTAACTATCCATTAAGGAAAGCTGTCTTCACGTCCATCTGATGAACATGAAGACCATACGAGGCAGCCAGGGAAAGTAATACTCGAATGGTTGTCATTCTAGCAACAGGTGAATAAGTATCAAAGAAATCTTCGCCTTCCTTTTGGGTGTAACCCTTAGCCACAAGCCGAGCCTTGTACTTTTCAATAGTACCATCAGGCCTAAGCTTCTTCTTGAACACCCACTTAGAACCCACAGGTTTACAACCATAGGGTCGTTCAGTTACCTCCCAAGTCCCATTGGCGAGAATCGAGTCCATCTCATTGGACATCTTCTTTCCAATTGTTTGCATCTGGAGATGCATATGCCTCTGCAATGGACATAGGAGTATCATCCACAAGGTACGCAATGAAATTATTGCCAAAGGATTTTTTAATCCTCTGTCTCTTGCTCTTTCTAAGAGCTTCATTGTCATCCTCCTCTAGGACTTTCTCAGATGGTTGCTCAGAAGACTCAGTAGGTATAATAGTTTCAGGAATTATCTCAGAAGAAAATCTAGAAGTGCTATGCATATCTTTCATCGGAAATATATTCTCAAAAAATGTAGCATCGCGAGACTCCGTAATAGTATCAACATACATATCAGGCACATCAGATTTAACTACTAAAAATATATAAGCGATGCTCACGAGCATATCCCGTAAAGACACAATCCACTGTCTTAGGCCCGAGCTTACGCTTTTTGTTAATTGGTACATTGACTTTCGCCAAGCATCCCCACGTGCGTAAGTAAGAAAGTGATGGTTTTCTCCAAACCCACTTCTCGTAAGGGGTCTTCTCCATGTTTCTGTTAGGAACTCTATTCAGGACATGACATGAAGTCAACACAGCTTTCCCCCACCATGCCTTAGATAAACCAGCCGTGTCTAACATGGCGTTCACCAAGTCAGTCAGCGTGCGGTTTTTCCTCTCGGCAATCCCGTTTGATTCGGGTGAGTAGGGAGGTGTCCTCTCATGAATAATACCATGTTCCCCCTCAAAGACAATCTTATCGCGACACTTGGTGGCATCCCTTCATCGCACTTTCCTCCCTCATTCCTTTCCCCTTAAACTCAAGATATTTTCTTAATACAATTTTTTCAACTAGAAAGTTTTTTTTTAGTCAAAACTTTTCAAACAGAAACTTTTTGAGTCAAAAATTTTCAAACAGAAACTATGGTTTGGTGTGACGTTATAGAAGGTGAAACTAGAGAATAAAACCTTTCGGCTTAGGGTTTTCTCGCGTTTTTGGGCCGGTTGAAGTGTTATGTCGCCACGGAGTGTCGTAACCTTATTTAACGTGCATGATAAGGTTAATAACATTATGAGATGTGGAATTAAGGTTAAAACTATAGGATATGGAGGTTAATAGCTTTTCCGGGGTGTTTCCGGGCCGTTTCCGGGGTTTTGGGCCTTCCCGGGGGAGTTTGGGCCTTGGTGGGCTTTGGTGGGATGGAGTAGGTCTCCGTAACGGACTAGGATTGGGTGTGGGGGCTGGTAAAAGGGCTCCCCACCAGACTTTTGGGCGTGCTCCCCCTGCCCTTGGGCGCCCCCACCTCCCCCTCCTAAGCCCTAGCCGCCACCCCCTCTCCCTCTCCCTCTTGTGCGCCTCCACCTCCCCCATTGCCCCATTGCTCCCCACCTCTCCACCACCTCTCCTCCACCCCCTTGCTGCCCTAGGGTGGTCTCCACACCTCTGCACCTTGTGGATCCATCCGTTGGAGCGAGGAGCGAGGAGCGAGGAGCGAGGAGCGAGGAGCGTGGAGCGAGGAGCGATCCGCGAGGAGATCTATTGGAGATTCGTTCGTTGGGCAAAGGTATAATCATGGGGATCCTTGGGTTTGATCTAGGTACTGTTCTTAGGGTGTTTATGAAGTTTTTAGATCAATTGGTGGTGCTGGGTTGGAGTTCTTTGGGTTAGATCTAGACGTTGCCACGTTTCTGTTTTCGGGCAGATTGAGCAATCGGGCTAGGGTTCGAGTTTTCGTCGATTTAGAATCTGAATCTGTCCGTACGGACTTAAAAGAAGTTGTAGATAATTTAATTATCTTTCCGTGGACATAAAGCACGTTAAAATCAGATCAGCCGTTTGAAAGTTATGACCGTTTTACCGAGCGTGTTAAAATCTGTGACGCGATTGGAACAGATCGTAGTAATCTATAGATTAAACAATTTTAGAGTCCGAATCAGTCTTTCCGTATAACTAGAAAAAGGTAGGAAATTTCCTAAGCTTCGCGATGGTATACTCATTTAATCGATTTGGAGTCCCAGAACTCAAGTTATGGCCTTTGCAAGGCTGCTGTCCCGCCGGGACAGAACCTCTGTTTTTAGGTTTGCAAGTAGTGGGCAATGTCGGGTTAGATGGGGATTTGTGTACTGTTTTGTGGGCATGATTGTGAGTGTGTGATGCCTATGTGCAGGTGGTGTGACACCGGAGTGCCTCGACTTCCCACAAACCGTCGCCCGCGGTTGAGGCAAGTGTGTTGTAATGTATAGCGGATTGTAGGTTGTTTGTTGATATTGGGTGAAAGATTGAACACTTGCTATGCTCACTTGCCATGCTTGCTGTTTTCCAATGAAATATTGAGTATGATTATCATGGTTCGATGCCATGTGTTTATATTTGTCATGATGAGTTGCCATATGTTTATGTACATGTGAAATATGATAATTGGCATAGTTGCATGCATGACATGTTACATGGCCCGGGCGGTGAGAAAGTCATTAACTAATCCGGGAAGGTCGGTGAGAAAGTTATGACTAATCCGGAGAGCCATTAGAGTAAGTCCTACATCGTGATTCCATCTACCGTGGGTTGTGGAAGCGAGGAGTAGGTGTCGGGACCCGAATCTGCAAATCCGGGCCCTCTGTGTATTCTGCACTAGTCCAGGATCACGCTAGTGCACACAGTAATAACAGGGATGAAGTACCATAATCATACACAGCGGAAATAATTAATAAAGTACTTCAAACATTAAATAAACTGGTTACAAGACCTTAAGGTCACCTTACAAATAGTCTGTCGCGCAGGGCGTACAATAACAAAAGTAAATAATCAGCAGCGGAATGAAGAACGTCGGTGACTCCCATCAGTATGCCACAGGCAACTGACAAGGTTCAACTCCTAGATAATCGCCTCCTCGTGGAACTTCACCTTCTTTGAAGTTGTAGTCTTCTCCTCAACTGATGATTTTGTTTGAAAGCAAGGGTGAGTATACAACATACTCAACAAGTCATGCGCAGAAGTGCATGTCTAATAACTATATGCAGGTTTATTCCAAAGGATAGGCTCATTTGGTTCTTTTGCATAAAACAGCATTTTACTTTCAAATACTCATACTAGATTCAAATTGATAAAACCATACTATAATATGAATTTCAAAGTCTTTCATCAATGGTTTGGCACAAAGCCCTAGTCAAATTCTTCATCGGCACGAAGCCACCCAATTCCACATTTTATTTTCAGAAGATCTAACCCTTGACTGTAATCCCCGAGCTTTGTCCAGTACCGTGGACTCGGCTATTCGAATAGATTGATACACTCTGCAGAGGTTGTACACTTTCCCCACATGATACAGTCTCACACCACAAAGGCGATCAACCGTAACGAAGCTTTTCGGAAACTTCCATCTACACCGATGACCCTCGCCGGTTTTGCCTTCACTACTACTTTCCCCACGAAGGACAAAGTGTAGGACCGACAAACACCGTTGGACAGGGTACCTAGCCGTAGCACCGGTACGCTCCCCCATACAGTTACCCCGACGTAACTGCCACCCTGAGGTATCAAAGGTAAGACTTCGGAAACTTACTAGACTAAGACTGTCCCACCTCAGCCATGTGGTTGTACGGAATACTCAGTTCAAAGGCTTGCAAGGTTAAGTCCTTAACTGTCCAGGGCAAGACATTCATCACTCATCCCGGACCCAAACAACTCACAACACTCATCCCACGGACACGAAGGCCGTTTATTAATTATCAGTGCCACGAAGGCCCACCTGGCATAAAGCCTCTTACCACTTGCCCCGGGCTAAATCAATCCCACCCTTGTTCATCTATCGCGGCAACGCATGCCAACAGTATTTTCAGTTACCGTGTAGAACCACGAAGGTACCTACACTTCACGTCAATCCGTGACAAGCTCACACTTAGCATTCCAAAATCAGTTCATTTGTCATTAGTCAAGATTATTTTGCTGTTTTGGAAATATCATCAGCGCAAGCATTTCTAAGCAACTAGTCACGGTCTAGCCTCCCGTGTTGGCACATACATATCATCCAACAATTTAATCCCAACTTAAGGTGACGATGGAACATATGGCATACAAATAATATTAACAAAGGCGGAAATTAACAATTAGGTTGATTAACTAGTTATCCCAAATTAAATTATTCATTTTAATCAACATAACATGCATAATTTAAATCAAAATACATTTCAAAAACTAGGAGCAACATGGTCAAAGCACAACTTGCCTTCAAACAGTTGATGTTCTTGGTCCAACACTTGAGATTGGTCTTCTTCAACACCCTCGCACAGCTCAACGTCTACGTGTAGCAGAAAAACATCCAAAAACAACGAATAAACACACATTCAGGAAATACCGCAAATCAAACTAATGCGTAATTTCGTGAAAACTTCCAGATAATTACGTTGGCATTTTCTAAGATTTATAAAATTTATTTTGACATTTTCAAACGTATAGTTTAAGAGATACAAAATTCGTAAGTTTGGACTTTCCGCAAATAATTTAACAGTATAAATTTAATTATAAAATTTCAGTAAAAATACTGTAGAAAGGTATTAATATTTACTAATTAACAAAATTTGTTGCACGCAGTTTGGACTTAAAACAAATTCGCAGCGAAAATAACAAATTTCGCAAATTCCAGAAAAATACATGTACAACTAGTTTCCTAGCTTTCTCATGCATGCCTGTACTGTTGGCGTAGGGCACTGTTCTGGACGTGAGGGAGGGCTCGTGCGCGCGCATGGCAAGGTATTCGGTTTACACACACTAGGAAAATATATATACGTGCACAACTAATGTATATACATGCATGCGGCACAGGAGGATAAATATATATATACGAGCATACACTAGCATCATCTAAAAATATATTCACATGTATATACCGACGGCGGCGGCGACAGCTACGGCAACGATGGCGACTACGGCTATACGTGCGTGCTACGCGGAAAAACAGCATGGTAGATATATATATATATGGCAAACAGGCACACAATACCATATTCATGCAACTAGCGTTAAGCAACAGAGAGTGCCGAAACAAGTTCTACGATATTTGTGTCAACCGACTATATCTACGCGCGGCTATTTCTACACACGATTTGACCAAGTATATATATACATCGATTCGGCCAAAAATCTACGTTTAACCGACTAAACTATATATATATATATATATATATATATATATATATATATATATATACGTGAAAATATATATGCATCTACCGTCCACAGTACACGCATATAGAAAAACCATATAAGCCTAACACATGTATACATGCATCAATACATGCGGACAAGATTAATTGATTGATATAGATAGAGCGCGCATAAAAGAAAATAAGGAGAACTACCGGACGACGCGAAGCAGCGGCGCAAATTGTTGGGCGTAGGTAGAAGGCGGCGTGGCCGGAAGGTGCGCTCGTGACGTAGACGGTGGCGGCGGCGAGGACATAAATAGCGGCGACGGCAGTAGCACGGATCGTCGACGCGGAAGGAGGTGAGGCCGGAAGGTACACCGATGTTGCCGATTCGCGCGAGGGTAAGAAATGAGGAAGTGTTGCTAGTTGCATAAAGGAATGGCTGGAAGATGCTGATGTGAATGACAGAATGAAATGGGAATAGCTAGAAGACTAGAGGCTCATGCGTTGCGTTGGAAGTGAAAAGGCTGGAATGTGAGACAACAGGAAAACCAAAACGTCCGCTTCAATGCGTGGGCAGCAACGGCGCCTGGAAAATGGGAAACGCCCTGGCGTCAAGGCTGGAGTGGTAACGGCATGCTCAGAAGAACCTACGACCCTTCAGTGGACTGCCACCACGTCAACACATATACATGCATGCTAGAAGACGTTGTACTACACGTGAATACTATGTACATACGTATATATGCAAACATAAAGTATGCTTAGAAGAAATAGCAAAAAGGTTCCAAAATTTTTGGGAAATTCCTCTAAAATACTAGGCACTATTTGGAACCTCACAACGTTGGTTTCGTGATTTTTCAACGTATAGATTTTCCGTAAGAAATCTTTTAGTGAATCAAACACCTATACCGATTTTTGTAAAATTAACGATTTACGCTATATAACACGTTTTTCGGAAATAATTGAAGCGAACACTCTCGTCTACCAATTATCTTCATTATCATTGAAATTTTAATTGTTATGCTTATTTGAAAACACCGGATCTTTATTTAACGTGGTTATTTCAATAGACTTGAATCCGAATTAACCGCGAAGACTTTAAATAATTTCTGAAAAATTCAAATAAACCAAGAAACACACTAAATATATTAGAGGCAAATTTTTGGGATGTTACAAACCTCCCCCCCCCCTTAACAGAATCTCGTCCCCGAGATTCGAGGCTAACTATAGAATTGGTTCGAGGAGACTCGACCTTCGAGGTTTTTTGCACCTACACACTTGACGAGATTGCTTCAGGGTCAAACGCTGGATAACATCCGAAAATTGACAGGTTGCTCTTTGCTGGTAAGATCCTTTGGCAACTCAGTTGGCTTCGACAGGGTATGCTTTCTGGCACACCAGACACTTCTTCCACAAGACCTTGATGTTATTCTTCAAAAATGGTTGGCTTGGTTTCTACGAACATTGCAAACTTGCACTAAGAACATACTGTTGAATCTTCAAGCAGTGGAACAATGCTATCGATTTTATTATTATTCATCTTTTGTTTCGTCGTCTGCCTAAGCTGAGTCTGATTGACAAGGAACTGGTTCAAATCCTGATATGACACTGTTGGTACTAGAGATTTCAGTTGATCATCAACTATTCTGACACTGACACTGGCGACAACAACTGAGCGGGCTTGGTCTACTTCGGAAATACTGCCAAAGCTGACACTGAGACAATTTTCCATCTATTGACTGACCAAGGTTAATAGGCAAGAGAGAAAAGCATAGATAAGTACCCAATTTTTGGGATGTTACAGTAGGCACCCTCCATCTTCGGGATGGAAGGGGGGAGAGGGTGCACACCGACGGGTGTGTACTCAACCATACCGGTATGAGTTTCCAAGGAGATATGAGCATAACATTGCATTGCATTGCATTGCAATACATTTTTTTTAATGATGATGATGTTGTTATGTGCTCAAGTATGAGATGTTATATGTGATGTGAGGTATTATTGTCTTGTAAATGATCTTGTTGTCCATTACAATATGCTTGCTGAGTTTTCGAACTCACGCTTGTGTTTTATGTTGTTTTTAGGTACTTTGAGATCGGCATGCGGGAAAAAGGGATCTAGCTACACTTCTACACGTAGCTCCACCATCATAGTCCATAATTAACCACTTGGAGACATGATATTAAGAGTTGTGCCCTAAACTTAATGTATGGTTTAATCTAGCATGCTTGTGAATCCTTATTTGCTTCGTTATAGTTTATGAAGTGGTTGAGCGTGGTATTATTGGCGTAACTTGATGTTATGTCCATTTATGTTGTTGTTTTAGATGTCGTGTGCTAGGATATATATCTTGCCATGATATTGAGATTGTGTTAATTCATGGAAAAACAAAGGAGATGCTGCCGAAATATCGGTTTTTAGCATATGAACCTTTGCTGGAATTTATGTTTAATTGTGGTACTTAGATGTTGTTTAGCTTATGTTTGGTAGCATTCGGGCATATTAAATGCCGGGTGTTACTGATTGGTATCGAGCGGGCTGTAGGTCCTTGGAATGTGTATTTTTAGTGTCATGCTATAGGGTACAACTAAAATGTGATGTGGAATAACTTAGAAACATGGCTTAGGTTTTTACTAAAATTTTGTCATAGGATAGCAACATTAAAACTTGCAAAAGTGGTATAACTAATCTAAAATTTGACACACATGGATGCACAATAGGAAGGGTATGGGTATCGTTGTTTACGCTTAAATGTTGTACTTAAGCCTTGTTGCTAAATGCTATATTTGATATAGTACGTTGCTATGTCTATGAGATAAATGATTGAATTCTTTCTGTTGTGGTGGTAAAAGTGGGGTTTTGGTGCCGAAGGGTTTCGGCCACCTCTCTTATTTCATAGTAAGGGTGAGGTTTGACGGTGTGGCCGGTTAGCGCCACCACCGAAGAACTATTGACCCTGTAGGAGAAGAGTGCTTATCCTTTCTGTCGTTGATCGGGTAGTTGACTGGAGTCAAATAGAAGAGTTAATGGTGGTTTCCTTCGTATGTTCTTTGCCGTTCTGACGGTCGGTGTTCTTTGCTTTTCTTGGCTTTAGTAGATTTGAATCAAATGAAAAGTGTTGGGTTTTCGCGGATCGTTCCGTATGCGGTGTGTGGTTTTCTCTTCCTTGGTTGAAGACGAAGAAGAGGAGACTAGTGTTGCGCTTCTTTTGGGCGCCTTTCCGCTTTTGATGCCTGTTGATTGTATTATGGGGAACAAGCATTCAATTTATCCTGTGTTTGTCTTTCTCTGAGGTTAAAGGAGTTATTATGGAGTTGTGCGGACACTGGCCGTCGTGGCTGAAGTTACGTGGCTTTGTAGTAGTGCGTGGTGTTTGATTTCGTTATTTCTTGGTTTAAGAAATCATCTTTGAAAAACCCTTCTTGTTTCGTGAAAGATTGGGGTTTGGTGCTAAGGTTTTATTTGCAAAGGTTTATTTGATCGGTTGGTTCCCTCCAAAGGGGAGTCTTGGAGATTGAAAAGTGTTTTGGAGAATTCCTTTGCATGACCAAGTTTGGGTTTGTCTCATCGCAATTTTGAGAGTCAAATTTTCCTTATGAACTTAGGATGAGTTTTAAAACTAAAATGCTGTAAATAAAGTAGTCTTTTGACTGAAATCATTTGTCCCTAGTAAGAATTGATGTTTAGCATGTTATGTAGTAGGTAACAATGTGGTTTATGGATTGATGTGTTGCTAAGTTAAATTTTGAGTTGAATCAATTCAATGTGATTAATATCTCTAGCTTGAGAATAAATAGACTACTAGTGTTGCAGTTTACTCTTAGCGAGAATGATTAAATGTGTTAATGTACATGCTTAGAATCTGTTGCCTTGCTTTAAAAGTGCTTATGATCCTTGTTAATGTTAAAAGTTTAAACTTTGATGCATAGTTAAAACATTAAGATGATGTAGATTTGTTATTGTAAAAGAAACTTTCTTTGGTTGTTAAAGATGTTCTAATCTAATGGATTAATAGAGAAATTTAATCGTGTTGACTAGTGACTTTAATTTGGATGTTGATTAGAGTTGCTATTTATGTTGTTGCAAACTACTAGTATCTTTGGAAGTATGCAGTTGTGTCGCTACAATGCTAGTATTGATATCAATGGAGAAGACATAAGACTTATTGTTAATGATGTTGTTAATGGTAGTGTTAATGCTAGTATTCAGTCTATTTTAAATAGTGGGGGTATGTTGTGTGGTGGTAATTTTGTTATCACCTATGTATAGGGTAGCTAAAAGTAATGTTGTTGGTTGATGATTATGCCCATTTGTTGTTATTGATGACTAAGTAGTTGTGGTAACTGTTTAGATTATTCGTTGGAAAACCATGGTTAAAATAGAGGAAAATTTTAACATGTTGCGATGGAGTGAGCTTTGGATAATTAACATGATGTACAATTTCATCCTTAATGAATGTATGCCTTGGAATCCTAGTTATGAACTTTGTCTTGTAGAGATAATATTTACATGTTGAAGTCGTTGTTTAACTGAATAAGGTTTGGTTGTCGAGACGTGAATATATAGGTGGTATAAAATTTATAGGTTGATCTTGCTGAAAGATTTGTGGAAGTACTATGTTTCAAATTTAGAATAAGATGTATTATGATTCGGTGAGCCGTAGGGATCATGTCATTATAGTCTTGGTTGGGTGCCTTTTTGATAAGCATCATAAACCCTTATTAAAAAATGTTGGGAAAGGTAACTAGAGGAAGAATTTGTTGTGAAACTTTCGGTTGAATTGTGTTGGGGCTCCTCAGATAGTAAATCGTGATTATTGAAGTCTTTAATGGAAAGCGTAGTGGAGTACTAGAGATGGTTCCTTTCATCTTTGAAATTTGTTGTCTAAAAACCTTTGAAACTGGTTTGGTTGTTTGCCATCTCGGTTGAATGCTTTCGGTTGAGGTGTTCCTTATGTTGAGTTTCAGAGTTTCCCCAAAACTCGTAGTGGTTGGTGTCGACCTTTGGTTTTGGCGAATTTGTTTAGTTCGTATTGTGAGTTTGAGTTTACATCCAAAAGTTTTTGAGTGGATCGCGCCCTTTCGCGTCGTGACCGATTTATCTTTGGAATTAATTTTAAAAGGAAGCAGATGGTCATAAAGGGTTGTGTTGGAAACTTTTGAGTTAAGCCCTTGATGTGTAACTCTATTTGACTAGAGTTGGAGTCATTTGGAAAATGTATGCGGTGTCTTGGGTGTTTTACAAGTCTGGATTTTTATGAATGTTTCATAAATGAATTTGGTTAGTGAAGAGTTTTCTTTTTGGATTGAGTTTCTGTAACACCCCAAAATTTTGCTTTTCTTAAATTCATGTGTGATTTGGCACTTTGGTGAATTTTTGGAATTTTCTGGAATTTATTTGGATTTATTTGGAATTTATTTGAATTTATTCCATTTTGAAATAATTAAAGAATTTAATTTTGCAAATAAAATTTTGTTGGAAATATTTTATTTGAGTCCAAAATGTTCCAAAATATTTTCTAGAATTTTTTTGGAATTTTTCTGAGTATTTTGCTATTTTTAATGAATTAAATGAATTACTGCGAATTATTTTAAATATTAAATCGCTGGAAAATGCGAGTGGGTTTGTACTGTTCATCCGACCGAGCCCGAGTCAGACTCGAGTTCGAGTCCGACCCGAACCCGACCCGAGCCAGCTGACTCGACCGAACCGACTCCAACTCAGATTAGATCCGAACCGTTGGATCGAGATCCAACGGTCAGGATCAATCCGCGCCAGTCACGGCCGCACCCGAGCCAATCTCGGCCGCTGATCACGCCACGTGGACGGCCATCGTGCGTCCACGTCACCTCACCGTGTTCGGAACGGACTCCGCCGCCCGTACCGGCTCCGCCGCGGAAACCGAGTGGATCTCGACGTCCGCGCCGGTATTTAAGGCGTGGATCGTTGCCCGAGGATCGCCTGACCCGTGCGCATCGTCTTCCCCAACTCCCGGAGCCTTATCCGCCGCCGTCGCCTCGCAATTGCTCGCCGGAGTTCTCTCTCTCCCCGCCGCGATTCTTTGCTTCATTCCGCGCCGTTCGCCGTCTTCCGCCGCGGTTGAGCCCAGGTCCGAGACCCCCAAGCCAAGGCGCACCCGTGGGTACCTCTCACTCCGCCGGAGCGACCCCGAAACGCCGTCGGGCTCGTCGTCGTTCTCATCTCCGGTGGCCTTGCTCCGCCGCGTCGCCATCGTCATCCGCGAGTGCTGTGAGCCGTTGGATCTCCATCGCACGGTCCAAGATCACGCCACGCCACCCGACGGTGAGATCCCGTCCAAAAATCCCAGATCCGTTCTCAACCGTTGGATCTAGATCCAACGGTCCAGATCAACCGCGTTCACCCCAAACGCGTGAGTCCAGATCCAATCTGGACCGTTGATTTTCAAATCAACGGTCGAGATCTAGCCACGTGTGTGGGAGACTGACCGTCGCGGTCAGCGCAGTCCACGCGCGCGTGAGCGCGTGTCTCTGACACGCGGGGCCCGCGTGTCAGTGGGACAACCAAACCGCACCATGACGTCACGATGGCGTCATGGCGGGCTCAAGATGTCGCTGGTCTGTCCCAGCCAAGCGCCGACGCCAAGAATGACGCCACCCATGGGACCCACACAGCCGACGCAGTGGCCGAGCCCGCCGACGCCGAGTGGCGTCATCGAAGGGACCCACATGTCGGCCGACGCGTAGATTCGTGGACCGAGTCCACGGTAGACCCGAGCCGAGCGTGGACCGAGTCCATGGACCGGCTGACGTCAGCAGACCAATCCAGTGCTGCCACGTGTCCATGCTGACGCAATAATTAATTTCCGAAAAAGAAAATGATTTATTAATTCGAAATAATGATTTCAGATTTTGTTTCAAACTTCAAACGCTTATAACTTTTGCGTTTCAACTCCGATTTGAGTGATTCAAATTTCTAAATTTGTATTAAATTGAGATCTACCTAAATATGAATTTTATTTAATTTTTGGACTAAAGTTTTTCTCTGCAAAATTATTTAATTGATTATTTAAACTTTAAATAATCATAACTTTTGCGTCTTAACTCCAAATTTGACGATTCCAGTTTCTAAAAACTCATAAAATTATGTTCTCTCTGTTTATGGATTTTATTTGGATGTTTGGACACTTTTTGCCTATCGTTTATTCGTGTATTTGCTATTTGCACGTTTTACGAGTAGACGTTGAAGTGCCGGAAGGATTCGAAGGAGAAGTATTGACTCAGGATCCAACTCAAGACCAAGAACAAGTACTTTTTGAAGGCAAGTTGTGCTTTGACCATGTTGATCCTATTTCGAAATCTATTTTGATTTAAACTATTGCATGCTAGTTCAAATAGAAAATACTTTATTTAAACATGGGGGTTAGATAAATACCAATTTGCTATATGACACCTTGATTATTTAAGTATGTGCCATGACCCCTTGTCACCCTAGTTGTGGATTACTAGTTGGACATTATTAAATTGCCAACATGGGTTTAGACCGTTGTAGTATACTGCTTAGACCTACTACGTGCTCATAACATGATTTTGGATGGCGCCACGATGTTACCTTATTTGATTTTCCGCTGCTACTATTTCTCTTTTAATAAGTATCGTCCTGCGAGGCGTACATTTGTGACTTGACCATAAGGTCGAGTAACCAGTTTGGTTATTTAAATAAAAGTACTTTATTAGCATCGAATGGTATGATTGTGATATTTACCGATGTTAAGACTGTGTGCACTAAGCGGCGTTCTGGACTAGTGTTGAATACTGAGATAGTCCGGATTTGCAAATTCGGGTCCCGACAGAGGTGGTATCGAGCCATACCGATTGTAGGCTCAACCCTAGCTAGAATGGTCGTAGTGAGGATAAAACCTATTTTCTAAAGCTAAAAATTTGTGAAGACAAGAAATGACATCTCGACTTATCCCCTTCTCTCTTTTCTTGTCTCTTGCTGAAATTTTTCCTCACCTTGTCACAATTTAAAAATTCCGAGTTCTTACGTAAAGCACTCTTGTGACAGATGGAGGAAGACTTCAACTACGTTGATCTGGGAGTTGGTCACGCCGCGGAACTTTGGCATATGCTACAAACTCTCGGAGATTTTGAGAAGCCGCAATACCAAGTGGAAGTAATCAGACAAGCGGGATTGATCAAGGCTTGTGACGTGAAGATTGAGGTACCTGCTAGGAAAAAGGGCCCAGGCAATCGCCCGATACACTTTGACCGCCGGAGATCTACAATGCAGATGGGTATCCAAGAGGTATCACGACGAGCAATGCGACACGTTACGTATCTACGCCAGAGAGTTGGAGAGCACGGTGTTCCGTTATCATCCGCAAGCGAGAACCTTCTTGACCCGGCGATTCAGGATGATGATGCCACGGTTACACAGATTGGCACGATTTGTTGTCGCCCAGGAGGATGTACTAGATAATACAAGCAAGGAGCTCTGAAGGCCCGCAAGGAGATCACGACAGAGAAGAAGCAGATGGCGGGAAGCTCAAGAGTATGTGGCACACCTTCTGCGAAGGATTGATTTAATTGGAGATGACTTGGTACGAACCGGACCCAGAGCCAAGATTGAGCTACACGAGCCGATCCAGAGGAGTCGGATCTCGATGAGGACATCGCTTCTTCGACTACCACAGAGGACACGATTCTTTGGACATGGCAATCGTTACGCGCCTATGCCACAAAGACCCGCACCGTGCCGTGGAGGTTTTCTCGATGAGTGAGCATAGGTTCTATAGTGAGACTCCTTCGCCGAGTCGCGTCATAGAATAAAGAGTCACCTTTAGGCGTTAGACTCCGTGAGTTAGTTCGATTTGGATTTTCATTGTTTGTCGAGTGTGCAAGATGTGTTGCAAGGCCCTTAGGCATTGTAAGCAGCCATACCAAGTTATTAATAATAAAGTTGGACCTTAAAGTTACACCTTTCGCCCGCATAAGTTCCATATTACTTGTCTATTCTTGTTTCCCTCTCATCTCTAAACCTAGAGCAAATCAACAGATGGTGAACACCGTGGAAACTTTGGAGGCAATGGAAGTGGTTCTCGCCAAACAGAAAACCCCAATGAGGGAGCACCAGCACCGCCATCGGATGTGCAGAATTTGAGCTTTTCGCCGCCAGACTCAGTTGATGCATGCTATGATGCAACAAATGCAACACGTCACCGCTCAGGCCACTTTGCTAATCAAGTTAATCGGGGACCACGCCAGAATACAAGATCGCCGAGAGTTCATGAGAACTCACCCACCCACTTTCTCTGGGAATGCCAATCCATTGGAGGCCGATGATTGGTTAAGATCAATCGAGAGGAAGCTACACATAGCTCAATGCATAGGAAATGAGAAGGTACTCTACGCTTCTCATCACCGGAAGGAACATTGGCCAGAATGGTGGGAGAACCTGTGCCACGCAAGAGAACCCTCAAGATATCACTTGGGAAGAGTTCACGGTGCATTCGACAGTATCACGTGCCTGAAGGAATCATGGACCTTAAGAAGGAGGAGTTGAGCATCAAGCAAGGTAATCACCGGTGGCCGACTACTGAACAAGTTCACACAGCTAGCACGCTACGCTTTGAGGATGTAGCGACAGATAAATCGAGGCAGTCTCATTTTATGAAGGGACTTAACTCAGGATTGCAAGTAGGATTGATCACCCACACCTTTCAGATTTCCAAGAGTGGTGAATAAGGCACTTATTCTTGAGGACAAGCGCAAGGAACTGGATGAGAACAGGAAGCGCAGGATGCAACAAAGAAGGATCACGCCAGGAACGCAATACGGCGCTGAGAGTTGCACCAAATCAATTCTTGATTCCAACCACGAGAATGCAACAAGGACACCATCCACCGGCACCAAGACCTGTCAATCGAACTACGGCACCCACCCCGCTAGAAACACTACTCGAGCGATCGGCAAGGAAACGGTGAGAGCTGCTACAAGCGCAACGAGCGAGACACTTTGCCATGATTGTCCAAAGAAGACAGCAGGAGTGACTCGATTCGCTTCAATCTAGGAACCACCCAGCTAGGACGCCAAACCAGGAGCCACACCCTGCACCGTGGTGAGAGGCCGAGTCAACCATGTCACCGCAGATGCCTGCGAGAATGCTACGGACGTCGTCTTGGGTAAGTTACTTGTTAACTCAAGTACACTGTGATTTTGTTTGACTCTGGAGCTTCGCATTCGTTTGTTTCGCAAGGCTTTGCTACTAGAAATGATTTGAGGATTGCAAGGCTTAGATGCATGCTTTTAGTTCAAACCCCTGGTTCCGAACTCCGAACGAAAGTAGGATGTTCCGGGGTGAGAATACTAATAGATGGAATAGAATTCCTAGCAAACCTTATTATTTTGGAAACCCAGACCTTAGACGTTATATTGGGAATGGATTGGTTATCCAAGCACAAGGCCGTATTGGATTGTGGACGAAGGACTATCTCAGTTGAGAGCCCTTGTGGAAAGAAAGTGGAATTTCAAGCCACTGCAGTTAGAGATGGACAGTTGATGGTTAACAGTACCAAGACAATCATCATAGAGGATGTCTCCGTAGTGAATGAGTACCCAGATGTTTTTCCCGAAGATCTACAGTATGCCACCAGACAGGGGACATAGAGTTTGTGATAGAGCTTGTACTGCACAAAGACCGATAGCAAAGAGACCCTATCGGATGTCCACCGAGGAGTTGGTTGAGATGAAGAAACAGCTAGAAGAGTTAATGGAGAAAGGATTTATCGACCGAGCTCATCGCCGTGGGGAGCACCGCTTTTGTTTGTCAAGAAAAAGGACGGAAGTTTCAGGATGTGCATCGACTACCGTGCACTCAATGAAGTCACCGTGAAGAATAAGTATCCGCTACCCAGGATTGATGATTTGTTTGATCACCGAGAGGAGCCGGAGTTTTCTCCAAGATTGATGCGAGATCGGGATACCATCGATTGAAGATCCGATCGAGAAGATATTCAAGATCGCATTCTCGTCAAGATATGGACATTACGAGTTCTGATTATGTCCTTTGGATCGATTTAATGCGCCACTTATTTCATGAATATGATGAATAAGGTGTTCATGGAATATTTGGACAAGTTTGTCGTCGTGTTCATAGATGATATTCTAATCTACTCCAAAGCGGAGGGCGAACATGCCGAACACTTAAGGCGAGTTTTGGAAAAGCCGAGGAACGGCAACTTTTCGCCAAGTTCAGCAAGTGTGATTTTTGGAAGGACAAGGTGGAGTTTCTTGGACATGTAATGACCGCAGAAGAGTCGCCGTAGATCCAAGCAAAGTAGAAGCCGTGTTACATTGGGAGCACCAAGACCGTGACCCGCATTCGGAGTTTCCTTGGAATGGCAGGATACTACCGCCGTTTCATCGAAGGCTTCGACAATTGCGAAACCTCTTACGCAATTCTTTGAAGAAGGAAAAGAAGTTTGCATGGACGCTTGAGAATGTGAGAAAGGATTTCAGAGTGAAGAAGCGATTGACATCGGCCGGTGTTAGTTCTCTGGATGTTGCTCAAAGCTTCGATATTTATTGTGACGCATCGCGCCAAGGACTTGGATGTGTCTTGTCCGATGAGAATGGAAAGGTCGTCGCTTATGCATCAAAGCGATTGAGGCCGCATGAGGAAAATTATCCGACACATGACCTAGAGTTAGCTGCCGTAGTGCATGCTTTGAAGATATGGCGTCACTATCTGATTGGAAACAGATGTGAAGTATATACGGATCATAAGAGCCTTAAGTACATATTCATCCAGTTGGATCTGAACATGAGGCAGAGGAGATGGTTAGAGTTGATCAAGGACTATAATGTTGGAATCCATTACCATCCCGGGAAGGCCAACGTAGTAGCCGATGCTCTGAGTCGGAAAAGCCATACCATGAGTACGTTGCTAGCCACAAGTCAGGATGAGTTATGTGAGGATTTTCAGAAAATGAAGATTGAGGTTGTACCTAGCGGATTCTTGGCCGCATTAGAAGTAAAGCCTACCCTAGAGGATCAGATCCGAGAAGGACAGAAGGATGATGACAAGATCCGCAGGATTAAGTTCATCAAGGAGGAAGGCAAGGCAGAGGACTTCAAGTTGGATGAGCAAGGCACGTTGTGGATGAAGGATCGCATTTGTGTGCCTAACAAGAAGGAGTTAAAGCAGCGATTACGGAAGAAGCCCATGACTCAAGTACTCAATTCATCTGGAGCGCCAAGATGTATCGAGGATGCGAAGGAGAGATTACGGTGGCCGAGTATGAAGCGTGAAGTTGCCGAGCATGTTGCATTGTGCGACGTATGCCAGAGAGTCAAGGCAATGCATCAGAGACCAGCAGGATTGCTACAGCCGCTGAAAATACCTGAGTGGAAGTGGGAGGAAATCGGAATGGATTTCATTACCGGTTTGCCGAAGACTCAAGGAGGTTACGACTCCATATGGGTTATAGTGGATCGCTTGACTAAAGTAGCCCATTTTATCCCCGTGAAGACCACTTACTCGGGAGATAAATTAGCAGAATTGTACATGATCAGGATTGTCTGTTTGCACGGAGTGCCAAAGAGGATTGTATCGGACAGAGGTACCCAATTTACCTCAAGGTTCTGGAATAAGTTGCATGAAGCCATGGGAACCCGTTTGAACTTCAGTACAGCTTATCATCCACAGACGGATGGACAGACCGAAAGAGTCAACCTGTTTGTGGAGTTTATGTTAAGAGCTTGTGCATTGGCTTATGCTACCTCTTGTTATAAGAGTTTACCTTATGCCGAGTTAATTTAAAACAATATTTATCAGGCTAGTTTACATATGTAACCTTTTGAGGCCTTTGTATGGTCGACTCATCGGACGCCATTGAATTGGTATGAGACCGGCGTGCGCGGTGTCTTTGGGCCTGATATTCTTCTAGAGGTTGAAGAGCGGTCGCCATGATTAGGAAAGGTTGAAGATAGCTCAATCACGACAAAGAGTTATCTTGACAACCGTCGCCGAGACTTGAGTTTTGAATCGAAGACTTTGTATACCTCGAGTTACGCCTCTCGGGGAGTTAAGAGGTTCCATGCCAAAGGGAAACTCGCACCCGTTATGTTGGACCATTTAAGATTTTGAGCCGCATGAGGCGAAGTTGCTTATCACCGGAGTTGCCGCGATCGTTAGCAGGAGTGCATGGCGTATTCCATGTGTCCCGATTGAAGAAGTGTCTCCGAGTTCACGAGGAGCAGACACCGCTAGAGTTAATTGAGTTGCAAGAGTATTTGACTTATAAGTAGCATCCAGTGAAGATTCTGGACAAAATGGATCGAGAAACTAGAAACAAGTCAACCCGTTTATGTAGAGTTCGATGGAGCAACCATGAGGAAAGCGAAGCGACTTGGGAGCGAAGAGGATTTGAAGAAAGAGTTTCCAAACCTATTCTCAGTAGTGAGCCACTGAATCTCGGGACGAGATTCTATTAAGGGGAGGTTTGTAACACCCCAAAATTTTGCTTTTCTTAAATTCATGTGTGATTTGGCACTTTGGTGAATTTTGGAATTTTCTGGAATTTATTTGGATTTATTTGTAATTTATTTGAATTTATGCCATTTTGTAATAATTTAAGAATTTTATTTTTCAAATAAAATTTTGTTGGAAATATTTTATTTGAGTAAAAAATGTTCCAAAATATTTTCGAATTTTTCCGAATTTTTCGAGTATTTTGCTATTTTTAATGAATTAAATGAATTATCGGGAATTATTTTAAATATTAAATCATTTGGAAAATGCGAGTGGGTTTATCTTGTTCATCCGACCGAGCCCGAGTCGGACTCGAGTTCGAGTCCGACCCGAACAGGCGAGGCGGTGACTCGGCCAACCGACTCCAACTCAGATTAGATCCAACCGGTTGGATCGAGATCCAGTCGAGGATCAATCGCGCCCGATCCGCGGCGCACCGAGCCAATCTCGGCGCCGATCACGCCACGTGGGCGGCCATCGTGCGTCCACGTCACCTCACCGTGTTGAGCGGACTCCGCCGCCATCTGGCTCCGCCGCGAAGCAAAGTGGATCTCGACGTCCGCGCAGTATTTAAGGCGTGGAATCGTTGCGAGGATCGCGACCGTCGGCGCATCGTCTTCCCCAACTCCCGGAGCCTTATCCGCCGCCGTTGCCTCGCAATTGCTCGCCGGAGTTCTCTCTCTCTCCGCCGCGGTTGCTGCTTCATTCCACCGCCGTTCGCCGTCTTCCGCCGCGGTTGAGCCTGGCCCGAGACCCCAAGCCAAGGCGCACTGCGGTAGGTACCTCTCACTCACGGAGCGACCAAACGCCGTCGGGCTCGTCGTCGTTCTCATCTCCGGTGGCCTTGCTCCGCGCGTCGCCATCGTCATCCGCGAGTCTTTGTGAGCCGTTGGATCTCCATCGCCGCGGTCCAAGATCACGCCACGCCACCCGACGGTGAGATCCCGCCCAAAAATCCCAGATCCGTTCTCAACCGGTTGGATCTAGATCCAACGGTCGGATCAACCGCGTTCACCCCAAACGCGTGAGTCGGATCCAATGCGGACCGTTGATTTTCAAATCAACGGCCGAGATCTAGCCACAGGGCCGGGAGGCCGACCGTCGCGGTCGGCGATCACGCAGCGGCGTGGCGCGTGTCTCGACTGTGAGGCAGCGTGTCAGCGGGACAACCAAACCGCACCATGACGTCACGATGGCGTCATGGCGGGCCCGCATGTCAGTGGCGGTCCCAGCCAAGCGTCGGCAAGAATGACGTCACCCATGGGACCCACCGCCGACCGCGGGTTTGAGCCCGGCCGACGCCGCATGGACGCCATCCGAAGGACCCACATGTCGTGACAGCGTGGGTCGTGGACCGAGTCCACGGTAGACCCGAGCCGGCGTGGACCGAGTCCATGGACCGGCTGACGTCAGCAGACCAATCCAGTGCTGCCACGTGTCCATGCTGACGCAATAATTAATTTCCGAAAAAGAAAATGATTTATTAATTCGAAATAATGATTTCAGATTTTGTTTCAAACTTCAAACGCTTATAACTTTTGCGTTTCAACTCCGATTTGAGTGATTCAAATTTCTAAATTTGTATTAAATTGAGATATACCTAAATATGAATTTTATTTAATTTTTGGACTAAATTTTTTCTCTGCAAAATTATTTAATTGATTATTTAAACTTTAAATAATCATAACTTTTGCGTCTTAACTCCAAATTTGACGATTCCAGTTTCTAAAAACTCATAAAATTATGTTCTCTCTGTTTATGGATTTTATTTGGATGTTTGGACACTTTTTGCCTATCGTTTATTCGTGTATTTACTATTTGCACGTTTTACGAGTAGACGTTGAAGTGCCGGAAGGATTCGAAGGAGAAGTATTGACTCAGGATCCAACTCAAGACCAAGAACAAGTACTCTTTGTAGGCAAGTTGTGCTTTGACCATGTTGATCCTATTTCGAAATCTATTTTGATTTAAACTATTGCATGCTAGTTCAAATAGAAAATACTTTATTTAAACATGGGGGTTAGATAAATAACAATTTGCTATATGACACCTTGATTATTTAAGTATGTGCCATGACCCCTTGTCACCCTAGTTGTGGATTACTAGTTGGACATTATTAAATTGCCAACATGGGTTTAGACCGTTGTAGTATACTGCTTAGACCTACTACGTGCTCATAACATGATTTTGGATAATCAAATGTTAATATTGACTTAATGATATATTGAACCTGTTTTGGAAAGGTATCATGTGATGTTGATGGCACGTGGTGCATGGTAATCAAGCGGGGTTTGATAAACGATTTCGGCCAGGGCATGTGGCAAGAGTAATCAGGTGGGCCAGTTGTGGCATTGGGAGTGTTGATTTGGTTCTTCGGGTAGTCTTGCCCTGGTCACCCTAAGGACTTAACCTTGCAAGCCTTTGAACTGGGTCTAACGTGCAACCACATGTCTGTAATGGGACGGACCTAGTTGACTAAGTTGCTAATAACGCACTGTGGGACCTCGGAGGTCAACTACACCCTTTGTGTAAGTTGTGCGGGGAGCGTCTGGGTGAGGCAGTACCCATCTAACGGTTGATTGGCCTAGACTTCGCCTTAGCGAAGGGAAGGGTTAGTCTTAATAACCGGGGAGGACCACTTGTATTGTTAGAGGTTTCCGAAAGACTTTGTTACGGGAACTCACCTTTGTGGTGTTTGACTGTATCTTGTGGGTAAAGTGCATAACCTCTGCAGAGTTTAGAATCTATTCGAATAGCCGTGTCCGCGGTATTGGACATCGCTCGGGAATTACAGTCAAGGGTTAGATTTTCTCCAAAAATAACTTGGTTTGAAAAGTTGGGTTGGATCAATGATGACGTTGATGGAAATGTGGTTTAGGATGGGAAAAATGTTTACTCAAACTTCTTGAAAAGTTATTTAAGCTTTACTTGTTTCTACTGCTTTCGAATCTACTTATACTACTTGTCAAATGCTGTTTACTGCAAATGTACCTTGAGCTATTCCTTTAAACCAAACCATGCATATAGTATATTAGCTTGCATTCTGTGCATGACTTGCTGAGTACCAAGTACTCACCCTTGCCTCAATACAACACCAGTTGAAGAGGAGACTACACCAGCTTTGGAGGAGGAACTCCAAGAGGATCCGTCTACTTAGGGAAGCGAGCCCAGTCAGTTGCCTGTGGTATACTGGATGGCGCCACGATGTTACCTTATTTGATTTTCCGCTGCTACTATTTCTCTTTTAATAAGTATCGTCCTGCGAGGCGTACATTTGTGACTTGACCATAAGGTCGAGTAACCAGTTTGGTTATTTAAATAAAAGTACTTTATTAGCATCGAATGGTATGATTGTGATATTTACCGATGTTAAGACTGTGTGCACTAGCGCGTTCCTGGACTAGTGTTGAATACACAGAGGGTCCGGATTTGCAAATTCGGGGTCCCGACAGTTTCCCTCTCTTTTGATAAAAATTTATGGCGCTTGTGTCTGCAGATGTTTGATTTTGGAGTCGATGTTCTGTTCCAAAGGGTTGAGTTTGATTTTGCGAGGTGTTGCAAAGCTAGTGTTAAATCGAAGATGGGTTTTCACACGATGTGGTGTTTTGTTGATTAACGATGTTGCCGTCATAGTTTATATGAATTAGCGCAACTCTCGATGTTATTCGAGATTTATTCATATGATACCGAGGCAGAAGTCATCATGTGAATGACTATTCGGTAGTGTGGTTACATGATGAGGGAATGGTGAAAAGTAAATATGACATCGTTTTTACATGTTAAATGATAAAAGAGTCGTTGAGCCAGGTCGGTGAGAAAGTCATATATGGAGATATGACTAATCCGGAGTGCTCCTGAAGAGTGTGCATTTATGTCATGAAACGAGATTTCCCTTGCTTTCTAGTATGAAAAGAAGCAATGAACAATTTCTGGTATGTTGGTTGTGATGTAGGGGATTTATGCTTCCTTTGTGTTTTGGCTTGGATGTTGCCGAATTCTTTCCAAAATGGTTGTTAACGCTTTGGGTTTGAGTTGTTGTGAGTACACTTGGGCTTGATAGCTAAGTGTTTTTGTGTGAGGGCGAGACCCTCTTAAGAAAGGAACCAATTGTGGTTTGGTAAGGTTTTCGATCCTAGCTTGGGCTAGGTGTCGAACCTTAGTGGTATAAGGGTGGTTTGTGATGGAGGTTGATGATGTATGGGTTTAACCTTTACTAAGAGTAGCGATGGGTGGAAGTGAAGTTGACGGTAGATCGGTGATAATTGCCTGCCGTGAGCGATTGTCTTCACTAGTTATTTTTGGGTTTGAGTCTTGCACGGGAAAGGATGGAATAAAATGTTAGTATGATCGTGTATCGGAAGGGCTAGTGTGCCTTAATGAGTTATTCCTCGATGGAAACTTTCGGGAATGAAGAGAGGTCGTTAAAGGAATTGTGACTTCCTTTGACTTTGTCATGTTGAGTTTATTGCGGTGTGTAGTCGGTAGGTTGTGATAGAAGGGTGAGGTGTTTGTCGTGAGGATTCGAGCGTTTTGGGTTGTTGAAGCCCTTCGAGGTTGAAACGCAGATTCTGTTTGGGATTTGAATTGAAAGTTGAACTGTGAGCGATTGCCCTTAGTTGAGCTAGATCAACACTTTTTCTTTAAGTGTTGGTTTTGGGAACTCGTTTGTCGTTTGTTTCCGGTTCTAGTCGTTGTGCGAATGTTTTGTCTCGCAGAGAAGCCTTTTGTCCCTTGGGGACTTTGTTGTTGTTTTTTGGCGTCCTTCGGATTCGAGGTCGAATCCTGTTGAAGGGGGGAAGAATGTGACACTATGGTTTGGTGTGACGTTATAGAAGGTGAAACTAGAGAATAAAACCTTTCGGCTTAGGGTTTTCTCGCGTTTTGGGCGGTTGAAGTGTTATGTCGCCACGGAGTGTCGTAACCTTATTTAACGTGCATGATAAGGTTAATAACATTATGAGATGTGGAATTAAGGTTAAAACTATAGGATATAGGGGTTCATAGCTTTTAAGGCGTTTCGGGCCGTTTAGGCTTTGGGCCTTCAGGAGTTTGGGCCTTGGTGGGCTTTGGTGGGATGGAGTAGGTCTCCGTAACGGACTAGGATTGGATGTGGGGGCTGGTAAAAGGGCTCCCCACCAGCCTTTGGGCGTGCTCCCCTGCCCTTGGGCGCCCCACCTCCCTCCTAAGCCTAGCCGCCACCCCCTCTCCCTCTCCCTCTTGTGCGCCTCCACCTCCCCCTTTGCCCCATTGCTCCCCACCTCTCCACCACCTCTCCTCCACCCCCTTGCTGCCCTAGGGTGGTCTCCACACCTCTGCACCTTGTGGATCCATCCGTTGGAGCGAGGAGCGAGGAGCGTGGAGCGAGGAGCGATCCGCGAGGAGATCTATTGGAGATTCGTTCGTTGGGCAAAGGTATGATCATGGGGATCCTTGGGTTTGATCTAGGTACTGTTCTTAGGGTGTTTATGAAGTTTTTAGATCAATTGGTGGTGCTGGGTTGGAGTTCTTTGGGTTAGATCTAGACGTTGCCACGTTTCTGTTTTCGGGCAGATTGAGCAATCGGGCTAGGGTTCGAGTTTTCGTCGATTTAGAATCCGAATCTGTCCGTACGGACTTAAAAGAAGTTGTAGATAATTTAATTATCTTTCTGTGGACATAAAGCACGTTAAAATCAGATCAGCCGTTTGAAAGTTATGGCCGTTTTACCGAGCGTGTTAAAATTTGTGACGCGATTGGAACAGATCGTAGTAATCTGTAGATTAAACAATTTTAGAGTCCGAATCAGTCTTTCCGTATAACTAGAAAAAGGTAGGAAATTTCCTAAGCTTCGCGATGGTGTACTCGTTTAATCGATTTGGAGTCCCAGAACTCAAGTTATGGCCTTTGCAAGGCTGCTGTCCCGCCGGGACAGAACCTCTGTTTTTAGGTTTGCAAGTAGTGGGCAATGTCGGGTTAGATGGGGATTTGTGTACTGTTTTGTGGGCATGATTGTGAGTGTGTGATGCCTATGTGCAGGTGGTGTGACACCGGGAGTGCCCTCGACTTCCCACAAATCCGTCGCCCGCGGTTGAGGCAAGTGTGTTGTAATGTATAGCGGATTGTAGGTTGTTTGTTGATATTGGGTGAAAGATTGAACACTTGCTATGCTCACTTGCCATGCTTGCTGTTTTCCAATGAAATATTGAGTATGATTATCATGGTTCGATGCCATGTGTTTATATTTGTCATGATGAGTTGCCATATGTTTATGTACATGTGAAATATGATAATTGGCATAGTTGCATGCATGACATGTTACATGGCCCGGGCGGTGAGAAAGTCATTAACTAATCCGGGAAGGTCGGTGAGAAAGTTATGACTAATCCGGAGAGCCATTAGAGTAAGTCCTACATCGTGATTCCATCTACCGTGGGTTGTGGAAGCGAGGAGTAGGCACCCTCCATCTTCGGGATGGAAGGGGGGAGAGGGTGCACACCGACGTGTGTGTACTCAACCATACTGGTATGAGTTTCCAAGGAGATATGAGCATAACATTGCATTGCATTGCATTGCAATACATATTTAATGATGATGATGTTGTTATGTGCTCAAGTATGAGATGTTATATGTGATGTGAGGTATTATTGTCTTGTAAATGATCTTGTTGTCCATTACAATATGCTTGCTGAGTTTTCGAACTCACGCTTGTGTTTTATGTTGTTTTTAGGTACTTTGAGATCGGCATGCGGGAAAAAGGGATCTAGCTACACTTCTACACGTAGCTCCACCATCATAGTCCATAATTAACCACTTAGAGACATGATATTAAGAGTTGTGCCCTAAACTTAATGTATGGTTTAATCTAGCATGCTTGTGAATCCTTATTTGCTTCGTTATAGTTTATGAAGTGGTTGAGCGTGGTATTATTGGCGTAACTTGATGTTATGTCCATTTATGTTGTTGTTTTAGATGTCGTGTGCTAGGATATATATCTTGCCATGATATTGAGATTGTGTTAATTCATGGAAAAACAAATGAGATGCTGCCGAAATATCGGTTTTTAGCATATGAACCTTTGCTGGAATTTATGTTTAATTGTGGTACTTAGATATTGTTTAGCTTATGTTTGGTAGCATTCGGGCATATTAAATGCCGGGGTGTTACAATTACATTGCCTATGGATCCGGCATATGTATAAAGAAACAATATTCTTTCGTCTATACATCCTACGAATCCCATTAGTGCATGCATTTAAATATAATTAAATAGAGTAAGAGAATTTGGTATTAAAATATACACTTAAATTGTGAATTAAATAAATATTTTAGAATCCAAATACATAATTTAGCGTTAAAATTATAGCATCCAAATTAAATATGTATTAAACATGGAATTAGTACTTACAAAATATTATATTACCCTAATATAAGAATGTAAATTTATAATAAAAAATGTGTTATTCAAATATGTATAGTTGATATATAATCCTAATTAAAATGGTGTAGATATTCATATAGCTACGTACTTAAAATTTCGCTGAGAGATTTCCCTACCGACTCCTCAACAAAGAATTCTACGAACTAAGTCGCCCATGCGGATGCACGGGCTGATAACTAGTCAGATTAATAAAGGGTTGCTATCTCTACTATATAAAGTGAGAGTTTCTTCCCACGTCACATTAATTACCCTGCTTAATTGCCCTACTTAATTGTCCTGCTTAATTGCCCTACGCAAGAAACGAAGCGTTGCTTTAATTAGCCAGCTTTTACAAGAAACGAAGCGTTAAAGATAGATGTTTGATCTTATGAAATAGTATTTTTTTATTTTTTAATCTTTGTTTTTCATTATCAATTTTGTTTTTCGTAGCAACGCACGGGCATATAACTAGTTAACTATTAAGTAATACTTATAGCTATCACCATCAACTGGAATTAAATTGCGTACGTAAATCACAAGTAATTTACTGAAAATAACAGAGAGTTAGAAATATATAAAATGTAGAAGTTGTAGATAGTAATAAGTAGGGTTGCTATTTGCTAACAATATAAAGGTTCTAGTAAATAACAAGTTGTTGTCATCTTTAACTGTGTAATATTTGCATTTCAACCACACTTAGTTTCTAGTTGAGAAATAAGTATATTGTTGTCTCTAAAATGCACGTAGTATAGGCCTCATTTTGTTAATCTCGTCGTATAGACAACAATACGGACGGAATACAAATCGGGCACTCAGTCGATCGAGAAGATATAATTCATTCAAAATCAGAAAATGAAAGGGAATAAAGTTTTAATGCTCTCAAGCATTCCCTGTTGAAAATAGACAATGCATACTTGACACAAACAAGTGTATAGAGTATTATATTTAATACAAGAGACTACATATTTTTTCCATGAAGATATTAGAACAAAATATTTAGCTAACCTTCTTGGTAAAGTAGATAATTTTCTAGACTTAGATATTATGAGAAGATATTTCTATAATTGTAGAGTGCTTAGATGGTTGTTACTTGACATCATTCCACCAGTCTTGTCCAATATATATATACACCATAAAACAAAGCATCCACGTGTCCGTGTGCGCGAAGTGCCCCGACTGTGGCTCGTTGCCCATTTCGCTCTTCCTCCTTCCGATGCCTCGTGCTTCGTCCCGGCTCATTCATCCCCTTGTAAAAACTAAGCCTCGCTAATTTGGGCTGAGCACGGCCGCCTCCGCCTGCTCATCGTCTTCCTCCTCCGATCTCCCTGCCTCCCTCTCCCACCGTCTCCAAACCCTAACAATAAAATCCAATCCAATCGCACAGCCTCCTGCCTCCCCTCGATCTCGATCTCGAATCTATACCCCCCTAATCCCATGCCCGACTCCTCTGGCGGCGGCGACTCATCTCCGGCGCCCTGGCGCCTTCGTCGCTCCTCCCCGCGCGCTAGCCCTCGCCCTTCTCCCCGTGCGCCACAGCCGCACCGCTGTCGCGCCCGTCGCCGCACCCCTGCGCCTCGCCCAGTTGCTCCGCTTTAGCCCGCTGTGGCCGCCGCGCTGAGACCACCGGCCCTCCCGTTCAGCGTGGGCCATAGCTCCGACCTCCACTGCCATGCCGAACGCCTCCTCCCTCCCGATTCCCTCGCCCGACGTGGAAAGCTCCCCACCACCGAGCCCCCGTGCGTCCTCGCCACGTCCGCCTCCGGTAGCCGCCTCGGCGCGGTGACCGCCATGCTGTCCCTCGACTTCGAGACCTGCGTCTTCAAGAAGGAGAAGGTGGCCTTACTCCCTTTTTATTATCCCCTTTTGTTTCCTCTGCATATATTATGTACACATGTGATATCTCTTGCGTATTTTGGTTTCAATATGTATACAAGTGCTCTGAATCGATCTGAGATATTTTTGCTTACGTATGTCTGATTCCGCCTCATTTTTACTGTGTTTTTCTACATTCGTATTTTAACATTCCGTCTGTGTATTTCACAGCCTTTTCCAGCTTCATTTCCATATATGTTCTTTATGCCAAGTATTTTGCTTTCACTGTTTCAGTGCTCATCGCTTTCCTCTGCTTACAGGTAGTTCATATGGCTACACTCTTTTATTAGCCTATATTTAATATATGATCCAATCTGCTCCATGTCCTCGTTATTTCTTATAGTATTACCTAACCAATTCCTATGCGATATTGGACTCTGATTTATATGGCAAATGGAATACTCTTTGCTGTCACATTGTTGGTGCATTCGTTTCGGAATAACAGAGTGAATGAGTATATTGGTGATGGTCCACAAAATAAAGTCCTGAAATTGAACTTCGTCCTGCTTAATGAAATGGTACATCCTTGCACTGCTTATTTACATGTGCATGTCTGTTTAACAACATGTTTTAGATGCTATTATGTCAGAGGCATCTAGCATGTTTTTGGTCTTTCAATACTGCAGTTGCTTTTGTTTTCATTTTGTTTTCCTTTGTTATCTATATGCGTTGACCCTCCCTTTTGTAGTGGGTTTATATAGAAGCTAATTTCTAGGATAATCGTTTCATAGTACAAAGCTTTGAACTTAAAACAAGAACGAAAGATGTTATACAAACATTTTCTACTACCTTCATATGTTTGACATCACTTTTCATAGTGCACAGATGTACTATGTGCATTACAAGCATGTTACCAAAGGAAATGGTTCTTTGGTTCTTTTGAGGAATTGTTGTTTGCCAAGTGTTTAGTCCCCATGATTGGGCCAAAGATGGAACATGTACTTCCTATGTTATCTGTGTCATCTGTCATGTGTACCTTTTCTTGTGAAGCAAATACATTGTTGGAGTTTACTATCACTAAATTAGCCAGATTACTCATCTTTTGTTGCGATGTGATTGAAATTACAGCTTCTTGTGTTGGCTTTTCAGGACTGCCCTGGTTATGTTGCGTGCACCATGCCAACATTCTTTGTCGATGATTGGCTTCATATGTATCTTGACAGTCATCCTATGCGTAGAGATTCTGGCAATGCCAATCATAAAAAATGAAATAAACTGTACTAACTATCGGTTTGTTTACATAAGAGCAAAAAGTAAGCTATGTTTTACAATTCCCTATTTTATTCTTTTAATTTTTTCTGTGCTTTGCTTCTCTGAGTTGAGATATTATGTGGTTCTGTAAGTCATCCTATGTTATACATGTAATTAAATCTCACCCTTTATAATTATGGTTGCTATTTGATCTGTGCAAACTTGGGCTCTTCTTTATGCTGATATTTTTAAGTCATACAACTGATCAGCAAATGTGTGGCCGAAAAATGTGGCTGTTTCTACCATCATCACAAAGTCATCTTATACTTAACAGGTAATATTTTCTATGGGTATTTCTTATGCATTGTTTCTCATTGTTACATAATTTTGGCATATATAATGTACCATCAAAAGAGAACAAAACACATAAATCTCTTTGAGACTATCAACTGTCAATAAGATGAAAAATTATTCTCATTCTGCTCTCTGCTCATTAACTGGATAATTTGAAATACCTATTATCTCCAAAAATATGATTAGGTTCAAAAAGATCATTGAAACCCTTTACTTTTTGTTATATGCCCTTTTCCCTATAAAAAATGAGGATATACACAAAATTATGTTATAAAGGGTGGAGTTTGATGAAATTTTTTGTGAAATTCACTTTAGAGTATCTTATAATCAATATTATTATGCTCAAAAGAATAAAGAGGTATAACAACATCATTTAATAGGTATAATGAAAGTGGGAGTACATACTCGTATAGCTTACTCTTTACAGATTCTATCCTTAACGCTGTTACTTTTTAGCTCTACCATATCGTACAACATATCGTTCTACAATACTATAGTACATCCTGCTTTGCGTTATAGAGTTTCATAGTTAATAAAACTAAATCCCAAAACACATCTAAAGTGGTGCTTACCCATTAAATCTGCTTATGTTTATTGCTTTACAAAAGATGTTCTATTTCCACATCCCTCATTCTGACGTATCAAATTTACCCCTTTTCAGGTTGCTAGCTGCATAGCAGATCAGCTATCAGAAAACCAATACAGCTTCTAACTTTCTAAGTATGTATGCTTTTGCTTACATTTCTACCTCATCCATTTGCTTTCAGCCAACTGCACTCTTGTGTTATATTTCAACCTATATGACACTAACCTAGAATAATAGCCCTCCAGCTGCTCGCTTTAGTGTGCTTTCTACCACTCGATTCTATTAACCCAGTATATTGAGATCTTTCCAGTCGGCTACCAGTGAAGCCCAAACAATACTGCCGTGCAGTCTGCATTACAGCACCGAGTAGCATTGATTTACCATACATTAAAATTCTCATCACATTGCTCCTCATAAAAAAAACGAACAATCATATTCTGCGCTATTTTGTCACTGGTTATTACCCATTACCAGCCATTTTTTCTTATCCATGCCTCTATTGCCAGCAGCTCCCTTAACACGAAACATTTTTCTTCACATCCAGCATAACGGCTCAAGCAATGCCACTGCTGTTCTTTCCGCACCCGCTGATCACGCTGCTCATCCCTCCTCTCTCTTTCCACCCTACCTTTAGCTTCGCCAAAACAATCCCTTTTACTTCCCTATTAATCTTTCGCTCTGTGTCCCCCTGGGTAAAAACACTCCATTATAGCCTACTTTCCTATAGGACTGACACAGCCAAATTGCAGAAAAGCTTCAATGCCTTATCTAAATTACCTATGTAGCTTCTCAGGCTTCTTCGTGTAATAACCTCTACTCTGTAGATGTGCCCAATTCATATTATGAATCTAATTTCAACATTATCTAATTGCTTTGCGTATTTGAGAAAACACAACCAGCATCTCATTATTAATAGTATATTACTGGTTGGCATGGCAATCCTTTGATACAACGCTATAGCTTGCTACTCTGAACTCTTTTCTTTCCAATTTTGTTGCATCCTAAACAGAAATACATTGAAGATATAGGCCGCTCTGCACTTTACTACATCTACCGTTAAAGATATTAATTAAAGATAGCCATCAAATTTGCTAGAATGGAATAGCCTACAGAGTATAGCAATAGCTATTAGCCTTTAACTAACATTCTATATATGCAGTTATTATTGCTGTTTGTTGCCCTCTAATCTTAGTATCTTACCGACTTCTCTTATTCATCTCCTGTTTTAATATACTTCTCTCTGCCTGATCTAAGAAATTGTTTACCGCTAAAAAAAACGGATGGACTTTGTTTACAGGCAGTTCCCAGTCATGCTTACAAAAGATACGGCTCTCAGTGAAACATGTGAAATTCCTAGCGATGTCTTATACCGTCCCTTTCCCTTCTCGTTTACATCTATTTTCGTTGGTTCGTTTTCAAGGTCTATGCTATCTTCTTATCGTCTACCTTTTATAATGCCATTACCTTCAATGATATTGTTTCGCCAGCTTACGGTGCTGTATTTGTCATTTCTGCAGAAGTTCATCGCTGGCGAAGGACCGCATATCTAGAGGTTCTCTAAACATCGACGAAAACAGTGAACAAATCGCTATCTACTCCGGGCAGTGATACGAGCAAACAAGCCTACCACATAGACCTCTACAGATCCTATTTTTGTATCAACACGATCAGTCGATATGAAATTACTAGAAAACGCTCTGCTGCAGCTTTCGTATATAGCTTATAGAACTATGCTCTGCACTGTTACTCACTATGCTCAAAACTCATGTATAAGTGTCCTACTGTGTAGTTAAACCGTCTAATACACTTCTTCCACGTCATTGCTTTTCTGCTGCGCTAGAACAGACAAGACTAGGGGTGAAAACGGGTCGGATTCGGTCGGATATTGCTTGTCCCGTATCCTAACCCATATTATTATCCCGGATTCGGAGTTTGATACGGATAGACCGGATACGGATACGAATTCAGATTAGTTCGGATTCGGATACGGGACGGATACATGACGGAAACGGATCGGAAACGGATAATATAGTCAAATAGTATGCAAGGCAAAAAAAATACATGAACCATACAATATTCACATGAACCAATGAACTTTTCAACACAAGTATGGCTTAAGTCAGGTAAGTGATGAATAAAGCTTTCGAAGAAAGAAAATATCCTGATCTGAACAGTACTAAGTTGTCACAACTTGGAAAATGGATCATAAAGTTTAGGCATTTATTCAGGATTACCAACCTGTTACAGTACTACACGCAAAGCATCTGAATACAATCAGATGTTCCAAAATCTCTACTCTCACGCCTTCAAAGAACACTTGCGAAAACCGAAAGAAGCTCAATTCTTCAGTAATGCTCTTCAGATTAAAAGCTCGATGTAACAGTAGTATGCAATTTCGTAATTAAGCCCCCCAGCACATGAAGCATCGTTGCATTCTGAGCGTGCATTCTGTTCTCTGCCTGTGGGAATACGATTGAGTTGGGAGCCTCAATGACACCGTATGTCACCTCCACCCCTTGCTCGGCAGGCAGGCAAACAATTCATAAGGTAGGCTTCTGGACCAGCCATCTCCATCAGGGCTTCATCCACCTACAAGCACAAAGAATTACAGAAGCATTCGCTAAGGGCCATCCCATGTGTAGAGACAACTGAGAAACTAAAACCAAGACATGCAGCGCAAGTATTCACACACCTTCGTGCTCTTCTGTTTTAATTATCACTACTCACTAGGGCATCATAATGAATTCTCATGAGCTAACTTTTAGTATTATTCTTACATCTTCTAAAAGTCGAACATAAAAAACAAGTTCTGTGGTTTCTAGTAAGTCGTTCGTATGAACCTTCCCAAGTAGACGTGATTAGCATCTAGGAAAACAAGAAATAATAGGTATCTACATTTCAGTCTTAAGTATAACGATATGTGCATAGATTGAAATTAGTGTAAAACGAGAGGCAGACGAACCGTGAATTCCTGGAATATTTGCTTTTTATATTCAGCTTCCTCCTTCTGGCCCATGCTAGCCCAAACATCTGTATACACAATATCTGCTCCCAACCTTTCTAATGCCCAACCTAACATACACACACAAATTCCTACAGCTTGCTGCTCAGTGCTCACCTGCCTCGGAGGCTCGGATCTGGGCGTGGTGCGGCAGTGGACGAGGAGGAAGGACTGAAGGAGAGGCCGCGTTCACCAGGCGGAGGGCACGATGGACCAGGGTGGAGGCGCGATGGACAACGCACGCAGCTCGGCGCCGCACAGCCGCAGCTTGGCCAGGCTCCCGCCAACTGCCGCCGCGCGTTCACCAGGCAGAGGGCGCGAGGAGGGGGAAGGCGCGTTCACCAGGTGGACGATGGTGCGGTGGACGACGGCGGAGGGCACGGTGGATGACGGCGCGGTGGGCGAGGGCGGAGGGCGCGCATCGGCGGCGGCAACTCGGCATGTCTCTGGTTCAGATCTGAGAGGATCAGAGGAGGATTGAGGACTTGAGGTTGAGGAATGAGGAGCAGTCGAATACTAGAATGACTAAATGACTAATGAGGAATAGAAGATTAACCGGATATCCGGATAGAATGTGGGTTCGTATCCGGATTAAATACGGGAATAATTCGTATCCGACGGATATTTCATGCTCCGAATCAGTATCCGTATCCGTATTTAAATATCCGGATTCGATCCGGATCCGACCGGATACGAAATCCTCCTCCCGGATCCGGTTTTTCCCAGATCCGGTTCCGGATCGGGCGGGAAATATCCGACCCGTTTTCACCCCTAGACAAGACACACCTTTACATGTATTGTTACCTTACTCTATGGTTGATCATCAGCGCTCCCTACCTGACTCCTATACTCAGATCGCTGGTTACATACTAGCAATGACGATGCTAACAAACAGACAACTAACATAGTTTTACACAAAGTTACCGTTTTGTTTTAATAATACCTTACAGAAACAAACATCCATGCTTTCATCACTCATTTTCAAATTACTAAACTAATCATATAGATATTTCCTTACGCGGCATGCCGCCGCGTTCACGTATCTAGTTATAAATAGGGGTGGTGCCTCCCACCCCTAAGCTATGGACCATAACAGCCAGCATGAGTATGGAGATGTAGTAGGACTCTGTAGGAGTCCATTAGAAGACCTTAGGTAGGCAGTGAAAGTTAGGGTAGCCACTGATATAGTGTAAGCTGTTATATCAAATTTGTAGTAGTAAATAAAGTGGTTGAGTTATCACTCTCTGTAAAGAGTCGGTCTCCTCAGTAAGCCGTATATTTTATAGTTTTTAGTGTTTTGTGTTCTGATTTAACATGAGTGGTTAGTTTACCTGGAATCATAACGGTATTGGCTTTAGCATGAATGACTCGGCCGCCAGGAAGCAATTAATTAATAAAGTACTAAGTGGTACAAAGAAAAGATGGATAGTTGGTGCAGCGTGTGTGAATGTGTTGACGCAAACTATGTATAATCAATTATAACCGTAGTGCACAAGTTAATTGTAGCTTTCATCTGAATATTTTTGGGTATCAAATCCACCAAGAATGGGCTAAGAACCACTTTAAGTTTTTCTAATCAATAATTATCTAACTACCAAAAAATCAAAGTGTGATTGGAAGATGAAAAGTGGAATTCTATCGTGAGCCTAGGTTCAAATAATCTAGGATTAGAGGGTGTAAAAGCTTTAACCGAAAACCACAATTAAGAACAAATTACAGCAAGGGCGTAAAACCTGTAACCGAAATTTCGACAGCATCTCCTTTGTAATTCCATGGGTTGAAGCAACAGTAATAATATCGCAAGCATTAACATTATGGATGACATCTAAAATAGCCATAACATGAAGTATAGCAACAATTTAAAACCAATTAATGAATTCAAACGTTTCATGGCTAAAACGAAGTGAATGATAGAACCAAGCACACATTAAGGCATAATCCAAGTTCTAGCGCAATAAATTTATTCATCACAACTATGAATGAAAGAGTTTAGTTGTCTAAGTGTATGAAGCTACGTGAAGATGTCCCGCTAATCCCCTTTCCTGCATGCCGATTTTATGGTACCTAAAAACAACATAAAACACAAGCGTGAGTTCATCACTCAGCAAAGTGTATTGCAATGGAACACGCAAACAGATTTCAATATCATCATTACTACATCTCATATTCAACATCATAAGCATTTCATATTTCACCTTATATACATCTCATTAACATCATCATACATGCAATGCAATGCACATGTCTCTTTGAAGCACATACCGGTATTGCCGAGTGCACACCCGTCGGTGTGCCTACTCTTACTGACTCACTCCCATACACAACCGTGGATGAGACTACGAGGTAGGTCTTTCATGTTCACTACATGTGAACACAGAGGCCCGCATCAGAATGGGACGCCTCTTCCATTATGAATGCACATATGCCACATCATGATATAACTTGCATAACGGAAACTCAATATAACAACGGCATATCTTTGAACTAAACATGAACATCATAACACATGCGAGGAACAACATGGCAACATAGAGCATCATTTATTAACATAGCAAAACTACACAACTAGTTGGTCACCCAAAACCCCAATTCCACCCCAATACACTTGCCTTCAACCGTGAGCGACGGAGTGGCGAGAGGTTGAGGGCACTCCCGGGGTCACACCACCTGTACATGGGTACATCACACTCAAAACTTGTCCACAAAACAGTACAAGAGCGATCATCTACAACGACCTCGCAATCCACTCCTAAAACCCGAAAACAGAGAATCTGTTCTGTCGGGACAGCGGGCTTCCAACTAGCATAACTTGAGTTCTAAAACTCCAAATCAAAAAAACGAGTACATTTTCTCAAAGCTTAGAAAATTTCCCAACTTTTTATAAGTATTTGCGAAGACTGATTCGGCCTCTAAAGTTGTCTAATCTACAATTGAACACGATCTGTCCCAATTTCGTCAAAGATTTGACAATGTTCGGTAAAACAGCCATAACTTTTAAACGGCTAGATAGAATTTGGCGTTCTTGGTGTCCAATTAAAGGTAATTGAATTACCTACAACTTCTGTTACAGCCGGCCAAATAGGAAACACCTCTAAAATTGCCAAAACTGAGCCTGAAACTCAGGCGCCCAATCTGCCCGAGAACGCGACATTGGACAGATTTGCAATTATCCTAATCCCATCTAGGAATAGCACCTAAACATGAATTCTAAGCATGGATCATCCCATCTAGCAGCACCTATACCACCCCAAACAAGCCACGAGTCGTTACCTCTTCTTGAAGAACCGAACAACGACGAAACCTTCCTTCCTTCCGACCACTCCTTCCTCCCGAACCGCAGCGATTCGCCGGAGTTCTCCGAACTGGCGATCCACCGAGCGAGGAAACAAAGGACACCGTGGAGGGAGAGGTTGTGGGGCTGCTAGGGGAGGGGAGGATGGCAGCTAGGGAGGGGATGTGGGGTGGAGGCGCAAGGGCAAGGGGGCGGCTAGGGTGGAGGCGCAAGGGCAAGGAGGGGGGCGGCTAGGGTTGAGGGAGGGGAGTGGGGGGCGCATGGGGCAAGGGCAGCAGGTTTGCTGCCCAAAAACCACCCCCACATGGGCCAAGTTTCCCCCACCTTCGGCCCAAGAAGGTCCCCCAAAGCTCGAACTATTTTCCCCAAGGCCCAACTCCCCCGAAAAGGCCCAAACACTCGGAAACGGCCCAAAAACACGATACAAAAGTTATACCGAAATGTTAAAACCGAAAATGTCACAATCCGTAGTGTCATAGTCCACGAGACTCTGTGATGCTGACGCATGGGCCCGCTCGGATGACGTCATGTCGACATCATCGCTTGGCGCGGCTGACCAAACCGTGACGTCACGGCTGATGTCACGCGGCTCGGGCGCAGATACTGACCCGTGGGTCCTGCTGATGTCACTGATGACATCAGCGACGATCGAGCGGAGCCAATGCGGCGCTTTGGCTTCCCTGCGCTACGTGGCGCGACGCGATTAGTCCCAGCGCGATGCGAACTCACGCGTCCGTTTGAAACTTTTAAGTATTTAAATAATTCAATAAAGGACTTAATTCAAATTAAATCCAAATAAATTTCAGAAAATTCCAAAATTCAAATAATTCGATAAATTGAATAAAAGCAATTTTTGGGATGTTACAAACCTCCTCCCTTAACAGAATCTCGTCCCTGAGATTCAGGGCTAACTACGGAATAGGTTTGGGAACTCCTTCCTCAAGTCCTCTTCACTTTCTGAATGGTTGCTCCACTGGACTCTGTAGAAGCGGGTTGACTTATTTCTTGTTTCTCAATCCATTATGTCTAAAATCTTCACTGGGTGTTCTTTGTAAGTTAGATCTTCCTGCAACTCGATCAACTCCAAAGGCGTCTGTTCATTTGGCACTCGCAGACGCTTCTTCAGTTGTGACACATGGAACACATCATGCACTCCTGCCAATGACAGCGACAACTCCAACTTATAAGCTGTGAAATCATGTGCTGAAAAATTGGCTTTGAACTGAAAAATTAACTTAGAATTGGTTTTGCAAAATGTGCTTGTGCATGTGTTTGACAATTTGACAAGAAACAGTAAGTTTCGTTTTTACGCGCGGGACCAAGTTCTTAAAAGACAGTAAGTTTTACATGTACGCCAGACCAAATTTTTTGGTCCGTCGTGAATGGCTTTTTGCTCGATTAGGGTTTGTGCAAATTTGGACTTTGAATTTTGATTTGTTTTTGAGATTATGAAATTTGTGAGAATTTCATGATGCTTGAAGTGGACTTTATGCAATGCTCATGTGAGTAGTTGCATGGATTGACATTAAGTCAAGTCGTGGACTTGTGCTCGGATTTGTTTTGTGGTTTGTTCATGTGCAGGTATTGCTCGAAGACGAATGTGGTCGATGACGGGACCAGAACTAGGTTCATGGAGGAACTGAGGTTCGGGACTAGGTTCAGGAGGAACCGAGGTCTTGGTGGTCAAGGATGTCATGCGGGACGTTCGGGCTAAGAGAATGGTGCACATGAAGAATGGTTAGTCACGTGAGAATGGCAGGAGGTCATTCGCGTGCAAAGTGTTAGTCACGTGAGTATGACAGGTGGCCATACGCGTGCAAAGTGTTAGTCACGTGAGTATGGTAGGGTTGCCATACGCGTGCAAGAGTTGTACTCGGCCAGGTTGGGCCAAGTAGAGTTGTGTTGGATACAGAGTCCTTCTAGGGAATAGGAATCGTATTCAGAACTCCTTGTGGGTTGGTCCTTTAAATAGGAGGGGTGTCTCCTGTTAAAGGGCATCAATCGAACCAAGTAGCAGAACAGGCGCAAGGGAGCTTGAGCTTGGTTTTAGGGTTTGTACTCTTTTGATGGGAGTACTTTAGACAAAAGAAATAAAGATCAATTCTTCTAGTTCCTTGTGTGCTACAATATTCTCTTTTGGTTCTTGTTTGCATACTTGTTCTAGTTCTAGATTGGTTTTTGTTTTTTGAGTTTCATCTTGATTTGATCCATCAAAAACCTCTCTAGGGTATTGATCTAGTGTTCCTCAAAGTTTTGTTGATAAATCTTTTGTTGTTCTTGATCAATCTACAAGTTTCGATTAGATTGATTTTCGTCAAGTTCTGGAACAGCAAGCTTGCGAAGCTTATAACTTTTGATCCGTAAGTCCGATCGAGCTGATTCTTTTTGGGTTCGATTCGTACTGGAATCTAGTTTCTTGTGTCCAAATTTCAGATCGATCGGACGGTTGGATCTCCGGGAATTCGCGTTTTACAGAAACTCTATCATTCTGTTTTTGTCGAAAACGAGGCAATTATTTGGTTCTATTTTGGGGTGAACTTTTAATAGATCAAGAATTTGGTTTTAGCTTCCGCACAATCATTCACCCCCCCTCTGATTGCTATATTCGTATACTTGATCCTACAAGTGGTATCAGAGCAAGGTTTTTCTAATCTATCTTAATCGGTGATTAGATCAATGGATCATTATTCGACAAAACCTTGTGTGTTCAATGGTGTTGATTTTCAGTTTTGGAAGGCCAAGATGGAGGCGTTCATCCAAGCTCAGGGATTCGCAATTTGGGAGAAGGTCTACAAGCCATATGAAGTCCCTGCAAACGACAACGTCAACGACACCAATCGCACACATGTTGAAGCAAACAGCAAGGCGCGCAACTTGATCATCCAAGGCTTGGGACGCGACTTCGATCGTGTGGTTCATCTTCGATCCGCATATGAGGTATGGAAATCTCTTTGTGATTACCATGAGGGTTCTAACACTGTGAAAGAAGTTCGCCAAGACATCTACAAGAAGGAGTACATGCGATTCGAGATGAAACCGGGTGAGTCGGTAGATGACTTCTTTGCACGCTTTAATAAGATTCTTAGCAATCTACGTGCTGTTGGAGTCAACTATACTAATGCGGCAAATGCTAGACAATTGCTTAATGCTTTGGACATGTCGGTGTGGGAGATGAAAGTAACATCTATACAAGAATCCACTGTCATGAGTACACTTACTTTAGATGTTCTTTATTCTAAGTTGAAAACTCATGAATTAGATGTTTTTGCTAGAAAGAATGATCATAAATCAATTGCTTTGACATCTCAATCTAGCATATCTCATAATGGTGCTGCTTCAAGTTTTGCTCTATCTTTCTTGTCTTCACTAACCGATGAACAGATTGAGCAATTCTCAGAAGAAGACTTATCACTACTCTCTTCTCGCTTTAACAAAGCTTTGCAAAATGTGAGAAAGAGAAAGAGAGGTGGTGGTGATCCTCCAAGATGCTATGAGTGTGGTGATCTCGACCATATTCGTCCAAACTGTCCTAAACTTGCAGATAAAGCATCAAGGGAGGAGAAGGACAACGATTGAAGAAAAGAGAAGAAGTTCTCTTCAAGTAATAGAAAGAAGAAGAGCTTCATCAACAGCAAAGTTGTCCACCGAGTTCTTTCCGCTCTTGAACAAGTCAATTTGAGCGATGTGGATTCGGAGAGCAGTGAGGACGATGCAACTCCAAGCAAGCATGAATTGACGGGATTGTGTCTCATGGCCAAAAGCAATGACAGCTTTTCGAGGACAAAGAACGGCGACTTCAATGAGGTAGATCCTTCCTATGATGAATTAGCCAATCTTTGTTGCCCGTCTTGGAAAATTGCTTGACAAACGTGATAGAAAAATTAAGAAACATGATATTCTTGTGGAGTCATTGAATGCTAAAATTACTAGACTTAAGACTTTGATTCTTGATGATGATACTTGCAAATCATGTGACTTAATTTACAATGAGCTCACCTTGCTTAGGAAAGAACACGCTCTTCTGTTACATCTAAATGAGAAAATGAGAAACATGTTAAACATGCTAGCTGTTCTACCATTGATTTGCATGATACAACTCCATGTTCTAAATGCTCCATACTAGAATTGAAGTTGCATGATGCAAATGCTAGGGTTTCTCAAATGACAGAAGATTTTCTTACACATGAGGTTCTTTCATGCTCAACTTGTCGCAAGCAAAAAGGAAAAGTGGATGATCCCTGCAATAATTGTTTAATTCTTGCTAATAAAGTTGATTACTTGCAAAACTCTTTGGAACGATTCACTAATGGCAAGAAAAAGTTGAACTTGATTTTGGATCAATCTAAGGTTAGCTCAAACAAGAAAGGTTTAGGTTTTGATCTTCATGCTTCATATGAAACTAAACCTCGCTCTGTTGTTTATGCTCCTTGCAATGACAAACTTGAGATTTCAAATGAGCCTAAGAAAATTGTCTTCAAATCTCTTTGGCCTTTTATCTTCTACTATGATGAATGCAAATGTTGCTTCTACTTCCAAAGCTAAACATAATGTTAAGTACACTTGCACTCATTGTGGTAGAGATGGACATTTAGTAGACTTTTGCTTTAGACTAGCTAAACAACAAAAGAGAGAAAGGTTTAATGCTAGGTCTAATTTCAGAAAGGCACACTCCACTTCTCATTATGTGCCTAGGGTGAAACAAACACCTTTTGATGCTAAAAACACGGAAAAGGCAAATCTGATTTTGTGCATAAGAATACTCGTGTTGTGCCTCTTGTTGTGCGTCGGGTTGTCTCGATCTTTGGATTCCTAAACATCTTATTTCTAACCCTTGATCGAGACCTCGACACTTTCTCGCTTATATGTAGGCTTCTCACGCGAGGAGGAGAACATGTGGCTAGTGAATTTCGGATGCTCACTTCATATGTTTAGTGATAAGATTTGGTTCTCCTTTACTCATGCATCTCGTGCTAAAAGTGTTATCTTTTGAAGATGCTTCTTCCACCTCTGTTTTCGCAAAAGGCACTAGTCCAAATGATGCAGTGCAGTGCATATGTTCAGGGAGAGTGTCTTTGTTCATAAAAGATGATGATGATCTTTGTTGAGGATGAGATAATTGGAGGTTTACATGAGAGACTCTTCCCACGTGCTTGTGTATGCTTGTTTTCAAGCTTCCCACGTGCTTCACATCGACAAGCGTTCAAGTGAACTTTCAGGTATCTCCATGGTACTCAAGATTTTGGCATTTGGCTTTCTGCTTCCTTATGCATTAGTTTAAGAGCTTATTCGATGTTGACTTTGGAGGATGTTGAATTGATTTGGTTCGTGCCACCTCTTGAGTAATCCCCTTTCTTGAGCATATTGATACTTTGGATTTCACTTTCTTAGAGATCATGTTGAAAAGAAAATATTGTGCTTCATCATGTGGATCTTGAACATCAATTGGCGGACTTTTTACAAAACCTTTGTCTTCTTCTCGTTTTGCTTTCATTCGGGGAGAACTTGGGATTGTTCATCCAATGGGTTTGTTTTGAGGGGGAGTTTCCTTGCCAAGTTCTTTCACTTGATGAGCTCACTTTATCATATTTCTTTATATGTTATGTAATTGAGCTAATATATGATAATCTAATTGCCTCACTTGAACTAAAAATGACATTGCGGAATTCCCTGGACTGATTGCCTATAGCTAAATACTCTGTGATATCTTACTCTTCTAGGCTTGATATTGAATCTTCTTGACAAATTTGGGCTATGAAGCAAGTGTGTTTTAGCTTTACTCTTTCATAAGACCTTTTAATCACTTTTGCATGTTTATAATCAAAGAAAAATGAAAAGAAAGGGAATCAATAAAAAAAAGGGTTGTTAAAAGCAAAAGCCTCAAGTTATGAGCTTCAGGAATGCTTTCCCTAAAAAGATAAGATGTATGCTCCAAGCATGCCATTCCCTCAAAGACAAGATGTATGCTTCAAGCATGCCACTTCAAGGAAATAAAAGAAGTATGCTTCAAGCATGCCACATGCAGTTTACTGTTTTAAAGATTAAATTGGTTTACTAGATTGGAGTTGATACTACTTGCTCGCCCAGAGTTGTTAGTTGCTTCAATTTTGAGCCTTTGTTTTTCTACTAAAGGTTTTGCTTAGTACTTGGCTATAGTTGACTGAATTGAGGTTGAGATGCATGTCATTCTATAACTTGTTAAAATCACATCAAGATCATGTATTTTGCATATTATGTGATATATAAGGTTATATGATCGAATGAGCTCATCTTTTCTTATCTTGGCACTCCCTTGTTTCTCCTTGTGAAATCTTTGCTACAGGAAAAATTTTGAACCTGTTCTCTCTTTTGTACTCTTGATGAATCCATTGTCAAAGGGGGAGAAATTTGGGAATCGTTGAAAAGTTTAAGGAAAAAGGGGGGGAGAAGAAAAGCAGGAGTTGTTTGAGAATTTTGGGAGAAGTTTGGAGAATTTTGAAATTCTTGGGCACATTGCACATTCACACACATTTTCCTTCTCAGGGAGATTTTGTTTTGCATTTTGGTCAAAGGGGGAATTCTGTGTTTTCTCTTTTTGGTCCTTGATCCTTTGGATTTCAAAATCTTTTGTAAAGTGAATGCCAAATGTTCATTTCTTAGTGGTGTTGCCAATGTTTTCATCAAGGGGAGATTGTGAAATCATGTCTTTGAAAAATTGGCTTTGAACTGAAAAATTAACTTAGAATTGGTTTTGAAATATGTGCTTGTGCATGTGTTTGACAATTTGACAAGAAACAGTAAGTTTCCCTTTTTACGCGGGACCAAGTTCTTAAAAGACAAGATAAGTTTTACATGTACGCCAGACCAAATTTTTGGTCCGTCGTGAATGGCTTTTGCTCGATTAGGGTTTGTGCAAATTTGGACTTTGAATTTTGATTTGTTTTGAGATTATGAAATTTGTGAGAATTTCATGATGCTTGAAGTGGACTTTATGCAATGCTCATGTGAGTAGTTGCATGGATTGACATTGAGTCAAGTCGTGGACTTGTGCTCGGATTTGTTTTGTGGTTTGTTCATGTGCGGTATTGCTCGAAGACGAATGTGGTCGATGACGGACCGGAACTAGGTTCATGGAGGAACCGAGGTTCGGGACTAGGTTCAGGAGGAACCGAGGTCTTGGTGGTCAAAGATGTCATGCGGGACGTTCGGGCTAAGAGAATGGTGCACATGAAGAATGGTTAGTCACGTGAGAATGGCAGGAGGTCATTCGCGTGCAAAGTGTTAGTCACGTGAGTATGACAGGTGGCCATACGCGTGCAAAGTGTTAGTCACGTGAGTATGGTAGGGTTGCCATACGCGTGCAAGAGTTGTACTCGGCTAGGTTGGGCCAAGTAGAGTTGTGTTGGATCTGATTCCTTCTAGGGAATAGGAATCGTATTGAGAACTCCTTGTGGGTTGGTCCTTTAAATAGGAGGGTGTCTCTGTTAAAGGGCATCAATCGAACCAAGTAGCAGAACAGGCGCAAGGGAGCTTGAGCTTGGTTTTAGGGTTTGTACTCTTTTGATGGGAGTACTTTAGACAAAAGAAATAAAGATCAATTCTTCTAGTTCCTTGTGTGCTACAATATTCTCTTTTGGTTCTTGTTTGCATACTTGTTCTAGTTCTAGATTGGTTTTTGTTTTTTGAGTTTCATCTTGATTTGATCCATCAAAACCACTCTAGGGTATTGATCTAGTGTTCCTCAAAGTTTTGTTGATAAATCTTTTGTTGTTCTTGATCAATCTACAAGTTTCGATTAGATTGATTTTCGTCAAGTTCTGGAACAGCAAGCTTGCGAAGCTTATAACTTTTGATCCGTAAGTCCGATCGAGCTGATTCTTTTTGGGTTCGATTCGTACTGGAATCTAGTTTCTTGTGTCCAAATTTCAGATCGATCGGACGGATGGATCTCCGGGAATTCGCGTTTTACAGAAACTCTATCATTCTGTTTTTGTCGAAAACGAGGCAATTATTTGGTTCTATTTTGGGGTGAACTTTTAATAGATCAAGAATTTGGTTTTAGCTTCCGCACAATCATTCACCCCCCCTCTGATTGCTATATTCGTATACTTCGATCCTACAAGTGGTATCGAGCAAGGTTTTTCTAATCTATCTTAATCGGTGATTAGATCAATGGATCATTATTCGACAAAACCTTGTGTGTTCAATGGTGTTGATTTTCAGTTTTGGAAGGCCAAGATGGAGGCGTTCATCCAAGCTCAGGGATTCGCAATTTGGGAGAAGGTCTACAAGCCATATGAAGTCCCCGCAAGCGACAACGTCAACGACACCAATCGCACACATGTTGAAGCAAACGACAAAGCGCGCAACTTGATCATCCAAGGCTTGGGACGCAGCGACTTCGATCGTGTGGTTCATCTTCGATCCGCATATGAGGTATGGAAATCTCTTTGTGATTACCATGAGGGTTCTAACACTGTGAAAGAAGTTCGCCAAGACATCTACAAGAAGGAGTACATGCGATTCGAGATGAAACGGGTGAGTCGGTAGATGACTTCTTTGCACGCTTTAATAAGATTCTTAGCAATCTACGTGCTGTTGGAGTCAACTATACTAATGCGGCAAATGCTAGACAATTGCTTAATGCTTTGGACATGTCGGTGTGGGAGATGAAAGTAACATCTATACAAGAATCCTTTGTCATGAGTACACTTACTTTAGATGTTCTTTATTCTAAGTTGAAAACTCATGAATTAGATGTTTTTGCTAGAAAGAATGATCATAAATCAATTGCTTTGACATCTCAATCTAGCATATCTCATAATGGTGCTGCTTCAAGTTTTGCTCTATCTTTCTTGTCTTCACTAACCGATGAACAGATTGAGCAATTCTCAGAAGAAGACTTATCACTACTCTCTTCTCGCTTTAACAAAGCTTTGCAAAATGTGAGAAAGAGAAAGAGAGGTGGTGGTGATCCTCCAAGATGCTATGAGTGTGGTGATCTCGACCATATTCGTCCAAACTGTCCTAAACTTGCAGATAAAGCATCAAGGGAGGAGAAGGACAACGACAGAAGAAAAGAGAAGAAGTTCTCTTCAAGTAATAGAAAGAAGAAGAGCTTCATCAACAGCAAAGTTGTCCACCGAGTTCTTTCCGCTCTTGAACAAGTCAATTTGAGCGATGTGGATTCGGAGAGCAGTGAGGACGATGCAACTCCAATCAAGCATGAATTGACGGGATTGTGTCTCATGGCCAAAAGCAGCGACAGCTTCACTGAGGACAGCAACGACAGTGACTTCAATGAGGTAGATCCTTCCTATGATGAATTAGCCAATGCTGTTGCCCGTCTTGGAAAATTGCTTGACAAACGTGATAGAAAAATTAAGAAACATGATATTCTTGTGGAGTCATTGAATGCTGAAATTACTAGACTTAAGACTTTGATTCCTGATGATGATACTTGCAAATCATGTGACTTAATTTACAATGAGCTCACCTTGCTTAGGAAAGAACACGCTCTTCTGTTACATCTAAATGAGAAAAATGAGAAACATGTTAAACATGCTAGCTGTTCTACCATTGATTTGCATGATACAACTCCATGTTCTAAATGCTCCATACTAGAATTGAAGTTGCATGATGCAAATGCTAGGGTTTCTCAAATGACAGAAGATTTTCTTACACATGAGGTTCTTTCATGCTCAACTTGTCGCAAGCAAAAAGGAAAAGTGGATGATCCTGCAATAATTGTTTAATTCTTGCTAATAAAGTTGATTACTTGCAAAACTCTTTGGAACGATTCACTAATGGCAAGAAAAAGTTGAACTTGATTTTGGATCAATCTAAGGTTAGCTCAAACAAGAAAGGTTTAGGTTTTGATCTTCATGCTTCATATGAAACTAAACCTCGCTCTGTTGTTTATGCTCCTTGCAATGACAAACTTGAGATTTCAAATGAGCCTAAGAAAATTGTCTTCAAATCTGCTGGCCTTTTATCTTCTACTATGATGAATGCAAATGTTGCTTCTACTTCCAAAGCTAAACATAATGTTAAGTACACTTGCACTCATTGTGGTAGAGATGGACATTTAGTAGACTTTTGCTTTAGACTAGCTAAACAACAAAAGAGAGAAAGGTTTAATGCTAGGTCTAATTTCAGAAAGGCACACTCCACTTCTCATTATGTGCCTAGGGTGAAACAAACACCTTTTGATGCTAAAAACACGGGAAAAGGCAAATCTGATTTTGTGCATAAGAATACTCGTGTTGTGCCTACTGTTGTGCGTCGGGTGTCTCAGTACTGGATTCCTAAACATCTTATTTCTAACCCCAGTACCGAGACCTCGACACTTTCTGCTTATATGTAGGCTTCTCACGCGAGGAGGGAGAACATGTGGCTAGTGAATTTCGGATGCTCACTTCATATGTTTAGTGATAAGATTTGGTTCTCCTTTACTCATGCATCTCGTGCTAAAAGTGTTATCTTTTGAAGATGCTTCTTCCACCTCTGTTTTCGCAAAAGGCACTAGTCCAAATGATGCAGGTACAGGTGCATATGTTCAGGGGGAGAGTGTCTTTGTTCATAAAAGATGATGATGATGCTGTTGAGGATGAGATAATTGGAGGTTTACATGAGAGACTCTTCCCACGTGCTTGTGTATGCTTGTTTTCAAGCTTCCCACGTGCTTCACATCGACAAGCGTTCAAGTGAACTTTCAGGTATCTCCATGGTACTCAAGATTTTGGCATTTGGCTTTCTGCTTCCTTATGCATTAGTTTAAGAGCTTATTCTGATGTTGACTTTGGAGGATGTTGAATTGATTTGGTTCGTGCCACCTCTTGAGTAATCCCCTTTCTTGAGCATATTGATACTGGATTTCACTTTCTTAGAGATCATGTTGAAAAAGAAAATATTGTGCTTCATCATGTGGATACTGAACATCAATTGGCAGACTTTTTTACAAAACCTTTGTCTTCTTCTCGTTTTGCTTTCATTCGGGGAGAACTTGGGATTGTTCATCCAATGGGTTTGTTTTGAGGGGGAGTTTCCTTGCCAAGTTCTTTCACTTGATGAGCTCACTTTATCATATTTCTTTATATGTTATGTAATTGAGCTAATATATGATAATCTAATTGCCTCACTTGAACTAAAAATGACATTGCGGAATTCCCTGGACTGATTGCCTATAGCTAAATACTCTGTGATATCTTACTCTTCTAGGCTTGATATTGAATCTTCTTGACAAATTTGGGCTATGAAGCAAGTGTGTTTTAGCTTTACTCTTTCATAAGACCTTTTAATCACTTTTGCATGTTTATAATCAAAGAAAAATGAAAAGAAAGGGAATCAATAAAAAAAAGGGTTGTTAAAAGCAAAAGCCTCAAGTTATGAGCTTCGTGAATGCTTTCCTAAAAGATAAGATGTATGCTCCAAGCATGCCATTCCCTCAAAGACAAGATGTATGCTTCAAGCATGCCACTTCAAGGAAATAAAAGAAGTATGCTTCAAGCATGCCACATGCAGTTTACTGTTTTAAAGATTAAATTGGTTTACTAGATTGGAGTTGATACTACTTGCTCGCCCAGAGTTGTTAGTTGCTTCAATTTTGAGCCTTTGTTTTTCTACTAAAGGTTTTGCTTAGTACTTGGCTATAGTTGACTGAATTGAGGTTGAGATGCATGTCATTCTATAACTTGTTAAAATCACATCAAGATCATGTATTTTGCATATTATGTGATATATAAGGTTATATGATCGAATGAGCTCATCTTTTCTTATCTTGGCACTCCCTTGTTTCTCCTTGTGAAATCTTTGCTACAGGAAAAATTTTGAACCTGTTCTCTCTTTTGTACTCTTGATGAATCCATTGTCAAAGGGGGAGAAATTTGGGAATCGTTGAAAAGTTTAAGGAAAAAGGGGGGGAGAAGAAAAACGGGGAGTTGTTTGAGAATTTTGGGAGAAGTTTGGAGAATTTTGAAATTCTTGGGCACATTGCACATTCACACACATTTTCCTTCTCAGGGGGAGATTTTGTTTTGCATTTTGGTCAAAGGGGGAATTCTGTGTTTTCTCTTTTTGGTCCTTGATCCTTTGGATTTCAAAATCTTTTGTAAAGTGAATGCCAAATGTTCATTTCTGAGTGGTGTTGCCAATGTTTTCATCAAGGGGGAGATTGTGAAATCATGTGCTGAAAAATTGGCTTTGAACTGAAAAATTAACTTAGAATTGGTTTTGCAAAATGTGCTTGTGCATGTGTTTGACAATTTGACAAGAAACAGTAAGTTTCGTTTTCTGTGGGACCAAGTTCTTAAAAGACAAGAAGTTTTACATGTACGCTGACCAAATTTTTGGTCCGTCGTGAATGGCTTTTTGCTCGATTAGGGTTTGTGCAAATTTGGACTTTGAATTTTGATTTGTTTTGAGATTATGAAATTTGTGAGAATTTCATGATGCTTGAAGTGGACTTTATGCAATGCTCATGTGAGTAGTTGCATGGATTGACATTGAGTCAAGTCGTGGACTTGTGCTCGGATTTGTTTTGTGGTTTGTTCATGTGCAGGTATTGCTCGAAGACGAATGTGGTCGATGACGGGACCGGAACTAGGTTCATGGAGGAACTGAGGTTCGGGACTAGGTTCAGGAGGAACTGAGGTCTTGGTGGTCAAGGATGTCATGCGGGACGTTCGGGCTAAGAGAATGGTGCACATGAAGAATGGTTAGTCACGTGAGAATGGCAGGAGGTCATTCGCGTGCAAAGTGTTAGTCACGTGAGTATGACAGGTGGCCATACGCGTGCAAAGTGTTAGTCACGTGAGTATGGTAGGGTTGCCATACACGTGCAAGAGTTGTACTCGGCTAGGTTGGGCCAAGTAGAGTTGTGTTGGATACAGATTCCTTCTAGGGAATAGGAATCGTATTCAGAACTCCTTGTGGGTTGGTCCTTTAAATAGGAGGTGTCTCTGTTAAAGGGCATCAATCGAACCAAGTAGCAGAACAGGCGCAAGGGAGCTTGAGCTTGGTTTTAGGGTTTGTACTCTTTTGATGGGAGTACTTTAGACAAAAGAAATAAAGATCAATTCTTCTAGTTCCTTGTGTGCTACAATATTCTCTTTTGGTTCTTGTTTGCATACTTGTTCTAGTTCTAGATTGGTTTTTGTTTTTTGAGTTTCATCTTGATTTGATCCATCAAAAACCTCTCTAGGGTATTGATCTAGTGTTCCTCAAAGTTTTGTTGATAAATCTTTTGTTGTTCTTGATCAATCTACAAGTTTCGATTAGATTGATTTTCGTCAAGTTCTGGAACAGCAAGCTTGCGAAGCTTATAACTTTTGATCCGTAAGTCCGATCGAGCTGAAGTTTTTTTGGGTTCGATTCGTACTGGAATCTAGTTTCTTGTGTCCAAATTTCAGATCGATCGGACGGTTGGATCTCCGGGAATTCGCGTTTTACAGAAACTCTATCATTCTGTTTTTGTCGAAAACGAGGCAATTATTTGGTTCTATTTTGGGGTGAACTTTTAATAGATCAAGAATTTGGTTTTAGCTTCCGCACAATCATTCACCCCCCCTCTGATTGCTATATTCGTATACTTGATCCTACAAGTGGTATCAGAGCAAGGTTTTTCTAATCTATCTTAATCGGTGATTAGATCAATGGATCATTATTCGACAAAACCTTGTGTGTTCAATGGTGTTGATTTTCAGTTTTGGAAGGCCAAGATGGAGGCGTTCATCCAAGCTCAGGGATTCGCAATTTGGGAGAAGGTCTACAAGCCATATGAAGTCCCTGCAAACGACAACGTCAACGACACCAATCGCACACATGTTGAAGCAAACAGCAAGGCGCGCAACTTGATCATCCAAGGCTTGGGACGCAGCGACTTCGATCGTGTGGTTCATCTTCGATCCGCATATGAGGTATGGAAATCTCTTTGTGATTACCATGAGGGTTCTAACACTGTGAAAGAAGTTCGCCAAGACATCTACAAGAAGGAGTACATGCGATTCGAGATGAAACCGGGTGAGTCGGTAGATGACTTCTTTGCACGCTTTAATAAGATTCTTAGCAATCTACGTGCTGTTGGAGTCAACTATACTAATGCGGCAAATGCTAGACAATTGCTTAATGCTTTGGACATGTCGGTGTGGGAGATGAAAGTAACATCTATACAAGAATCCTTGTCATGAGTACACTTACTTTAGATGTTCTTTATTCTAAGTTGAAAACTCATGAATTAGATGTTTTTGCTAGAAAGAATGATCATAAATCAATTGCTTTGACATCTCAATCTAGCATATCTCATAATGGTGCTGCTTCAAGTTTTGCTCTATCTTTCTTGTCTTCACTAACCGATGAGCAGATTGAGCAATTCTCGAAGAAGACTTATCACTACTCTCTTCTCGCTTTAACAAAGCTTTGCAAAATGTGAGAAAGAGAAAGAGAGGTGGTGGTGATCCTCCAAGATGCTATGAGTGTGGTGATCTCGACCATATTCGTCCAAACTGTCCTAAACTTGCAGATAAAGCATCAAGGGAGGAGAAGGACAACGACGAGAAGAAAAGAGAAGAAGTTCTCTTCAAGTAATAGAAAGAAGAAGAGCTTCATCAACAGCAAAGTTGTCCACCGAGTTCTTTCCGCTCTTGAACAAGTCAATTTGAGCGATGTGGATTCGGAGAGCGTTGAGGACGATGCAACTCCAAGCAAGCATGAATTGGCGGGATTGTGTCTCATGGCAAAAAGCAGCGATAGCTTCACCGAGGACAGCAACGATAGTGACTTCAATGAGGTAGATCCTTCCTATGATGAATTAGCCAATGCTGTTGCCCGTCTTGGAAAATTGCTTGACAAACGTGATAGAAAAATTAAGAAACATGATATTCTTGTGGAGTCATTGAATGCTGAAATTACTAGACTTAAGACTTTGATTCCTGATGATGATACTTGCAAATCATGTGACTTAATTTACAATGAGCTCACCTTGCTTAGGAAAGAACACGCTCTTCTGTTACATCTAAATGAGAAAAATGAGAAACATGTTAAACATGCTAGCTGTTCTACCATTGATTTGCATGATACAACTCCATGTTCTAAATGCTCCATACTAGAATTGAAGTTGCATGATGCAAATGCTAGGGTTTCTCAAATGACAGAAGATTTTCTTACACATGAGGTTCTTTCATGCTCAACTTGTCGCATAAGCAAAAAGGAAAAGTGGATGATCCTGCAATAATTGTTTAATTCTTGCTAATAAAGTTGATTACTTGCAAAACTCTTTGGAACGATTCACTAATGGCAAGAAAAAGTTGAACTTGATTTTGGATCAATCTAAGGTTAGCTCAAACAAGAAAGGTTTAGGTTTTGATCTTCATGCTTCATATGAAACTAAACCTCGCTCTGTTGTTTATGCTCCTTGCAATGACAAACTTGAGATTTCAAATGAGTCTAAGAAAATTGTCTTCAAATCTGCTGGCCTTTTATCTTCTACTATGATGAATGCAAATGTTGCTTCTACTTCCAAAGCTAAACATAATGTTAAGTACACTTGCACTCATTGTGGTAGAGATGGACATTTAGTAGACTTTTGCTTTAGACTAGCTAAACAACAAAAGAGAGAAAGGTTTAATGCTAGGTCTAATTTCAGAAAGGCACACTCCACTTCTCATTATGTGCCTAGGGTGAAACAAACACCTTTTGATGCTAAAAACACGGGAAAAGGCAAATCTGATTTTGTGCATAAGAATACTCGTGTTGTGCCTCTTTGTTGTCGTCGGGTGTCTCGATCGGATTCCTAAACATCTTATTTCTAACCCGATCTGAGACCTCGACACTTTCTCGCTTATATGTAGGCTTCTCACGTGAGGAGGGAGAACATGTGGCTAGTGAATTTCGGATGCTCACTTCATATGTTTAGTGATAAGATTTGGTTCTCCTTTACTCATGCATCTCGTGCTAAAAGTGTTATCTTTTGAAGATGCTTCTTCCACCTCTGTTTTTAAAAGGCACTAGTCCAAATGATGCAGTGCAGTGCATATGTTCAGGGGAGAGTGTCTTTGTTCATAAAAGATGATGATGATCTTTGTTGAGGATGAGATAATTGGAGGTTTACATGAGAGACTCTTCCCACGTGCTTGTGTATGCTTGTTTTCAAGCTTCCCACGTGCTTCACATCGACAAGCCGTTCAAGTGAACTTTCAGGTATCTCCATGGTACTCAAGATTTTGGCATTTGGCTTTCTGCTTCCTTATGCATTAGTTTAAGAGCTTATTACGATGTTGACTTTGGAGGATGTTGAATTGATTTGGTTCGTGCCACCTCTTGAGTAATCCCCTTTCTTGAGCATATTGATCTTGGATTTCACTTTCTTAGAGATCATGTTGAAAAAGAAAATATTGTGCTTCATCATGTGGATCTTGAACATCAATTGGCAGACTTTTTTACAAAACCTTTGTCTTCTTCTCGTTTTGCTTTCATTCGGGGAGAACTTGGGATTGTTCATCCAATGGGTTTGTTTTGAGGGGGAGTTTCCTTGCCAAGTTCTTTCACTTGATGAGCTCACTTTATCATATTTCTTTATATGTTATGTAATTGAGCTAATATATGATAATCTAATTGCCTCACTTGAACTAAAAATGACATTGCGGAATTCCCTGACTGATTGCCTATAGCTAAATACTCTGTGATATCTTACTCTTCTAGGCTTGATATTGAATCTTCTTGACAAATTTGGGCTATGAAGCAAGTGTGTTTTAGCTTTACTCTTTCATAAGACCTTTTAATCACTTTTGCATGTTTATAATCAAAGAAAAATGAAAAGAAAGGGAATCAATAAAAAAAAGGGTTGTTAAAAGCAAAAGCCTCAAGTTATGAGCTTCAGGAATGCTTTCCCTAAAAAGATAAGATGTATGCTCCAAGCATGCCATTCCCTCAAAGACAAGATGTATGCTTCAAGCATGCCACTTCAAGGAAATAAAAGAAGTATGCTTCAAGCATGCCACATGCAGTTTACTGTTTTAAAGATTAAATTGGTTTACTAGATTGGAGTTGATACTACTTGCTCGCCCAGAGTTGTTAGTTGCTTCAATTTTGAGCCTTTGTTTTTCTACTAAAGGTTTTGCTTAGTACTTGGCTATAGTTGACTGAATTGAGGTTGAGATGCATGTCATTCTATAACTTGTTAAAATCACATCAAGATCATGTATTTTGCATATTATGTGATATATAAGGTTATATGATCGAATGAGCTCATCTTTTCTTATCTTGGCACTCCTTGTTTCTCCTTGTGAAATCTTTGCTACAGGAAAAATTTTGAACCTGTTCTCTCTTTTGTACTCTTGATGAATCCATTGTCAAAGGGGGAGAAATTTGGGAATCGTTGAAAAGTTTAAGGAAAAAGGGGGGGAGAAGAAAAACGGGGAGTTGTTTGAGAATTTTGGGAGAAGTTTGGAGAATTTTGAAATTCTTGGGCACATTGCACATTCACACACATTTTCCTTCTCAGGGGAGATTTTGTTTTGCATTTTGGTCAAAGGGGAATTCTGTGTTTTCTCTTTTGGTCCTTGATCCTTTGGATTTCAAAATCTTTTGTAAAGTGAATGCCAAATGTTCATTTCTTAGTGGTGTTGCCAATGTTTTCATCAAGGGGAGATTGTGAAATCATGTCTTTGAAAAATTGGCTTTGAACTGAAAAATTAACTTAGAATTGGTTTTGCAAAATGTGCTTGTGCATGTGTTTGACAATTTGACAAGAAACAAGAAGTTTCGCTTTTACGCGTGACCAAGTTCTTAAAAGACTGATAAGTTTTACATATGCGCGGACCAAATTTTTGGTCCGTCGTGAATGGCTTTTTGCTCGATTAGGGTTTGTGCAAATTTGGACTTTGAATTTTGATTTGTTTTTGAGATTATGAAATTTGTGAGAATTTCATGATGCTTGAAGTGGACTTTATGCAATGCTCATGTGAGTAGTTGCATGGATTGACATTGAGTCAAGTCGTGGACTTGTGCTCGGATTTGTTTTGTGGTTTGTTCATGTGCGGTATTGCTCAAAGACGAATGTGGTCGATGACGGACCGGAACTAGGTTCATGGAGGAACTGAGGTTCGGGACTAGGTTCAGGAGGAACCGAGGTCTTGGTGGTCAAGGATGTCATGCGGGACGTTCGGGCTAAGAGAATGGTGCACATGAAGAATGGTTAGTCACGTGAGAATGGCGGGAGGTCATTCGCGTGCAAAGTGTTAGTCACGTGAGTATGACAGGTGGCCATCTGGCGTGCAAAGTGTTAGTCACGTGAGTATGGTAGGGTTGCCATACAGCGTGCAAGAGTTGTACTCGGCCAGGTTGGGCCAAGTAGAGTTGTGTTGGATCTGATTCCTTCTAGGAATAGGAATCGTATTGAGAACTCCTTGTGGGTTGGTCCTTTAAATAGGAGGGGTGTCTCCTGTTAAAGGGCATCAATCGAACCAAGTAGCAGAACAGCGCAAGGGAGCTTGAGCTTGGTTTTAGGGTTTGTACTCTTTTGATGGGAGTACTTTAGACAAAAGAAATAAAGATCAATTCTTCTAGTTCCTTGTGTGCTACAATATTCTCTTTTGGTTCTTGTTTGCATACTTGTTCTAGTTCTAGATTGGTTTTTGTTTTTTGAGTTTCATCTTGATTTGATCCATCAAAAACCTCTCTAGGGTATTGATCTAGTGTTCCTCAAAGTTTTGTTGATAAATCTTTTGTTGTTCTTGATCAATCTACAAGTTTCGATTAGATTGATTTTCGTCAAGTTCTGGAACAGCAAGCTTGCGAAGCTTATAACTTTTGATCTGTAAGTCCGATCGAGCTGATTCTTTTTGGGTTCGATTCGTACTGGAATCTAGTTTCTTGTGTCCAAATTTCAGATCGATCGGACGGTTGGATCTCCGGGAATTCGCGTTTTACCGAAACTCTGTCATTCTGTTTTTGTCGAAAATGAGGCAATTATTTGGTTCTATTTTGGGGTGAACTTTTAATAGATCAAGAATTTGGTTTTAGCTTCCGCACAATCATTCACCCCCCCTCTGATTGCTATATTCGTATACTTGATCCTACATAAGCAACTTCACTTCTGCGGCTTAGGATCTTGAATGGTCCGACATATCGCGACGCGAGTTTCCCTTTGGCATGGAATCTTTTAACTCCCTTGAGGGGTGTAACTCTGAGGTATACGAAATCCTCTGGTTCAAAACTCACCTCTCGGTGACGGTTATCAGCGTAAATATTCTGTCTTTATTGAGTTATCTTCAATCTTTCCCTAATCATGGCGATCTGCTCTTTGGCTTCTTGGAGAATATCTGATCCAAAGACATGGCTCTCACCTATCTCATTCCAATTCAATGGCATTCGACAGGGTCAACCATACAACACCTCAAAGGGTGACATCTATAGGCTGGCTTGATAACTATTGTTGTAGCTGAACTCGGCGTACGGCAAACACTTGTCCCATGATGTAGCGTATGCTAGAGCACAAGCTCGCAGCATGTCTTCCAGAATCTGATTGACTCTTTCTGTCTGACTATCAGTCTGCGAATGATATGTTGTGCTAAAATTCAAACGGGTCCCCATGGCTCCATGCAACTTATTCCAAAATCTCGAGGTAAACTGGGTACCTCTATCCGATACGATCTTCTCCGGCACTCCATGCAAGCAGACAATCCTTGACATATATTACTCCACTAAGCGGTCTCCTGAATAAGTGGTCTTCACGGGTATGAAATGTGCGACCTTGGTCAAGTGATCCACGATAACCCATATGGAATCATATCCACTCTGAGTTCTTGGCAAACCGGTAATGAAGTCCATACTGATTTCCTCCCACTTCCACTCAGGTATCTTCAAAGGCTGCAACAATCCCGCTGGTCTCTGATGCATTGCTTTGACTCTCTGGCATATGTCGCACATTGCAATATGCTCGGCAACTTCACGCTTCATGCTCGGCCACCAAAATCTCTCTTTTAGGTCTTGATATATCTTGGCACTTCCCGGATGAATTGAGTATTTAGAATCATGAGCTTCTTCCAAAATCAACTGCTTCAGCTCCTTCTTGTTCGGCACGCAGATGCGGTCTTTAATCCACAACGTATCTTGCTCATCCAGCTTGAAGTCCTTAGCCTTGCCTTCATCCATTTTGGACTTAATTCTCTTTATCTTGTCATCCCCTACCTTCCCTAATCTGGTCTTCTAGGGTAGGCTTTACTTCCAAGGTAGACAAAAATCGTTCTGGTACCATTTCCAACTTCATCTTCTGAAAATCTTTGCATAGTTCGGCTTGACTCTCTTCTACTAGCATATTCATGATGTGGCTCTTTCGACTCAAGGCATCGGCTAGTACATTAGCCTTGCCGGGGTGGTAATGGATTCCGACATTATAGTCCTTGATTAATTCCAACCACCTCCTTTGTCTCATATTCAGATCTGATTGAGTGAAGATATATTTAAGACTCTTGTGGTCTGTATATACTTCTCATCTATTCCCAATAAGGTAATGACGCCACAACTTCAGAGCATGCACTACGGCTGCTAATTCTAGGTCATGCGTCGGGTAATTCTCCTCATGTGGCCTTAACTGCCTTGACGCATAAGCAACTACCTTTCTATTCTGCATCAACACGCATCCAAGTCCTTGACGTGATGCATCACAGTAAATGTCAAAACTTTGATGCACATCAGGTAAGACTAACACCGGTGCAGATGTCAATCGCTTCTTCAACTCTTGAAAGCTCTTCTCGCATTCTGCCGTCTATGCAAGCTTCTTCTCTTTCTTCAATAATTGCATAAGGGGTCTAGCAATCGTTGAGAATCCTTCGATGAATCGACAGTAATATCACGCCATTCTAAGGAAATCGCGGATCTGGGTCACCGTCTTCGGTTGCTCCCAATGCAATACCGCTTCTACTTTACTTGGGTCAACTGCGACTCCTTCAGCGGTCATTACATGTCCAAGAAATTCCACCTTACTCTTCCAAAAGTCACACTTACTGAACTTGGCAAACAACTACTGTTCTCGCAGCTTCTCCAGAACTAGCCTCAGATGTTCTGGATGTTCTTCTCTTGTCTTGGAGTAAACTAGAATGTCATCTATAAACACGACGATAAACTTATCCAAGTACTCCATGAAAACTTTGTTCATCATATTCATGAAGTATGCGGGCGCATTCGTCAGACCAAAGGACATAACTGTAAACTCATAATGTCCATATCTCAACAAAAATGCGGTCTTCGGTACATCTTCTGATCGAATCTTCAACTGATGATACCCTGATTGCAGGTCAATCTTGGAGAAAACTCCAGCTCCTCTCAACTGATCAAACAAGTCATCGATCCTGGGTAACGGATATTTATTCTTTATCGTCACATCATTGAGTGCACGATAGTCGATACACATCCGAAAACTTCTATCCTTCTTCTTGACGAACAGTACTGGCGTTCCCCACGGCGATGAACTGGGTCTTATAAATCATTTCTCCAACAGTTCCTCAATCTGCTTCTTCATCTCCACTAACCCATCGATCGACATCTGATAAGGTCTCTTGGCTATTGGGGCTGTACCAAGTACTAACTCAATCACGAACTCAATATCCCTATCTGGCGGCATGCTGGGTAAATCTTCAGGGAAAACATCCAAGTACTCACTGACCACTGGTACATCCTTAATGCTAACTGCCTTCACGTTGTTGACCATCAGCTGTCCATCTCGAATGGAGGTTGCTTGAAACTCCACCTTTCTACCACCTAGGCTTTCAACTGATACGACACTTCATCCACAGTCTAACACAGCCTTGTGCTTGGCCAACCAATCCATTCCCAATATAATATCTAGGGTTTGGGTATCCAATATAATAAGGTTCGCTAGGAACTGTACCCCATTTATTAGTAACTTTACCCCAAAACATCCTACATTGGATCGAAGTTCTGATCCAGGGGATTGGGCTAGCAACACATGTCTAAGGTTCACCATTATTAACCCTTTTTCAACCGCAAAATTCCGGGATACAAAAGAATGCGAAGCTCCAGAATCAAACAAAACTGTTGTAGGTACTGAGTTAACCAGTAAATTACCCAGTACGACGTTCGACGTATTCTGAGCCGTATCAGCAGTGATGTGGTTGATTCAACCTCTCACCGTAGCTTGGGGTGTGGCTTCAGCTTGAGCAGCTCCACGGTTTCCTCCTTGTGCGGGTGTCCTTGCAGGCATCGTTCCCAAATTGAAGCGGACAGGAATAACACCTCCTCCTCTCTTAGGGTAGATATCGGAAAAGTGCCCTGGCTCATTGCAACTGTAGCAACGTCTCATTGTTGCTGGCTAGCTTCCCACTGGTGCAATTCTGGCTTGTGCTGGTGTCTGATAACTCTGACCGGCAGGCCTTGGTGCTAGTGAAGGTGTCTTGGCAACATTTTGAGGCTAGAATCTGAAGAACTAATTGGGGGCAACTCTCAGCCTTTGCACTCCTGGGCGAGCTACTTGTTGTGCCATTCGACGCTTCTAGTTGTCATCCAACTCCTTGGGCTTGTCTTCAAGGATAAGAGCCTTATTTACCAGCTCTTGAAAATCAGGGAACGTGTGAGTAATCAGGCCCACCTGTAGTCCTGAATTCAGTCCCTTCATGAAGCGAGACTGTCTAGCCTTGTCTGTCAGTACATCTTCAGGTGCGTAGCGAGCCAATTGGGTGAACTTATTCAGATAATCAGCCACTGACTGGCTGCCTTGCTTTAGAGCTCGAAACTCCTCCTTCTTTAAGTCTATAATTCCCTCAAGCACATGGTACTGACGAAAGGCAGTTGTAAACTCCCCCCAGGTGATCTCCTGTGGGTTTTCATGCGAAGCATAGAAATTATCCCGCCATTCAGCTGCAGTTCCTTCGAGCTGATGAGAGGCATGGAGTACCCTCTCATTTCCAATGCACTGGGTAATGTGCAGCTTCCTCTTTATCGATCTCAGCCAGTCATCTGCCTCTAGTGGATTTTCATTTCCATAAAAGGTGGGTGGATGGGTCCTCATGATCTCAGACAGTCTTGAATTCAGACGATGTCCTTGATTGACCTGATTATTCTGATTGGCAGCAGCTTGAGCAGTAATCTGCTGCATCTGTTTCATCATAGCATGCATCAGCTGCGTTTGAGCGGCAAGGAAAGCTCCAAAGTTCTGCATGTCAACTGGCGGTGCTGGCTGGGGTGTGGGTATTCCATCATTGTGGTTCCCTGTGGGGCGAGAACCACTTCCACCTGCACCATTGTTGCCACGAGTGTTCACCATCTGTTGATTACTCCGAGGTTTAGAGATGAGAGAAACTTATGTAGGGGTGAAAGGTGTAACTCAAAATCCAACTTTATTAATTATTCAATAATAACTTGGTATGGTTGCTCACAATGCCTAAGGGCTTTGCAACACATACTACACACTCAGCAAGCAAGAAGATCCAAATTAAACTAACACACTGGAGTCTAATGCCTAAAGGGCGACTCTTATTATTCTAAGACACAACCCAACACTCGAGTCTCAACCGCTAAGTCTAAACGCTCACTCATCGAGCAACCCTAAATGGGAACATCCTAGTAGACACTTAGGCGGGTCTGGCGGCATCGGCGCGAAGCGATCTCCATGCCCAACAATAGTTGTGGTCGACGAAGCAACGTCCTCCTCCAACTCTGGCGCTGGCTGCTGCTCTGGCTCTAGCTCCGGCTGTACCTCCACTAGGTCCTCCTCTCCAGCCCGTGCTTCCTCCTGGCCACGGTCGTAAAGGGCCTCCTCGAGCTCCCCGATCCTCTGCTCGATCAGGGCTATGTACTCGAGAAACCTTTGCTCCACTGTCTCCAGGGCGGTGTACGTGTCATCCAACTCCTTGGCAGTGTGATCCATCATCGCATCCTGTGCAGCGATGAACCGTGCCAGGTGTAAGATGGTGGCATCACCCTCCGAGTTGATGGGTACACTCGTATCACCCCCCTTTTGGTCATGGAAGTGGAACACAGACTACTGCAGCTCCTTTGCATAGTCTCGCACAATCCTCCTTATTGCGATGCGTGACATCTCGTATATGCCTGCCTCAAACGTGGATCTCCTCACAGTGTAGTGGAACGGGCGACTGGCCTTCATCTTCTCCCGGGGATATATGATAATCTTGATCACCATACCCCGGACCTTCCCGCCTGCCATCCAAGTCTGGGCTTTGTAGATCAGCCGCTCAAAGCCTCCCAACACCTGGAGCATCCTCCACAGCTCTGCTGCATAACCTCCCTCACGCTCACCATAAGTCTGGATCATCTTCATCTGCCAAGAGACACTCTCGTAAGAACGCAACATTTTAAAACAATGTAGGAACAAGAAATATTCAGCAAGGGGTATGAACAAGAGAGAGGGGATAAGTCAAGAGTTCATTCATTATCTTGGCAATTTTTTTAACTTTAGAATATAGTTTTATCCTCACTACGACCATTCTAACTATGGGTAAGTCCTACAGTCAGTATGGCTCTGATACCACCTCTGTTGGGATCCGAATATACAAATTCAGACCCTCTGTGTCTTCAACACTAGTCCAGGATCACACTAGTGCACACAGTCTCAACATCGGTAAATACCACAATCATACCCAACGAAATAATAAAGTACTTTATTCAAAGGGAAATATACCGGTTGCTCGACCTTATGGTCAAGTTACAAAAGTACGCTTCGCAGGGCAAAGTCTTAAATAAATAAACTTGCAGTGGAAAATAAAGAAACATGTGGCGCCAACCAATATGCCACAGGAAACTGACTGGGCTCACTCCCTAGTTCGCTGGCTCCTCCTGGAACTCCTCCTTCAATGTTGGTGTTGATTCTTCTTCAACTGATGGTTGTTTGGTGGCAAGGGTGAGTACTTAAAGCACTCAGCAAGTCATGCACAGAATGCAAGTCTAATAACTACATGCATGGCTTATTCCAACAACAGGCTAAAGGGGTTCTTTTGCAATAAGTAACATTCACAATTACAATTATAGATTGCAAAGCAGTGAGAAAAAACAATGATAATAACTTTCGCAATAATTTCACAAGTAAAGCATTTCTCAACCTAAGGCAAATTCACATTTCCATCCCAAGTGTTTCCAAAATTCAGTTTATTTTCATGAAAGTCTAACCCTTTACTGTAATCCCCGAGCAATGTCCAATACCGTGGACTTGACTATCCGAATAGTTTGTATACTCTGCAGAGGTTATACACTTTACCCACAAGATACAATCAAACAGCACCAAGGCGAGTGGCCATAACAAAGCCTTTACAATGTTCCTTCTAGACCCAGTACTACCCGCTAAGGTTTCAACACTGAAGGGACTGGTTACCACACTTAGGGCCCCCTTTTTACGCCATGTGAGTCCACCCGTACACCCGGGGCTCACACCACCATGACAGTACCAAAATCTAGACTTCATAAATTAATCAGCTAGGTTTGTCCCATTCCAGACTTGTGGTTGTATGTTAGACTCAGTTCAAATTCTCGCAAGGTTAAGTCCTTAATTGACCAAGGCAAGGCTACCTAGAGAAGTTTATGTTAGTGTTATGCCCTTGAGGCAATCATATGAATGATTATAACATGACTATGTTTATGAATAATAATATGATTATTGGTTCAATGAATGTATATCATTGTTTTGATCAACAAGTGTGTGACTTGTTTATGAAGCTCTTTACTTATTGATATAATTCGATGAATATCTCTGATCGGATATCATCGTATAGGACAACGATGAATAGATCAACACATGTATTGTTCGATGATCATGTTTCATAGATCATAGGATATGGAGATATCATCAATACATTGTGGACGCATGTTGAAGAACATGGGTTAGATAGACCCACAATGGGACACTACGAGAATGTTACATTCTTATGTGTCATCAGTGTATCTCATACATAGTAGATGTATGATCCTTAGACCTGAGATTGTCATATTCCCTACATGTGTAATAATTTACCTTGGGGTTACCAAACACTATTTCCTAACCGGATAGTTATAAAGGTAGCTTTCATGTTTACTATGAAACATGGAGAGGGAAGTGAGCAGTCGAGATGGAATTTGCCACTCCAATGTAACGGAGATATATGTCTAGGCCACTCGTGTGATATGATTAAGGAAGTGCATGGCAATGCCGTGATTGAGAAGTCAATCATAACTTATTAATATATCACGGATACGAGAGATGGATTGAACTGTCAAAGGATGACATGCTTCTCGCCTTGAGTTCGATCTTCATATAGTTTGGTAAAGGGATTATTACATCAGTACTTTAATCATATGCATTTGGGAGTTGGCATGCTCTGCAAGGAGCCGCTACCGACTATTGGATTAGAAAAGGGTTTTCCGAATCCATGTCCAAATGCGCATGAACCTACAGGGTCACACACTTAACGGGCTAGGACGCATTAATTCGGATTGGATCCGTAATTAATGGACCTTGTGGGCTTAGCGCGTAGATGGGCCCAGACTGCCTAGGGTTTCACCTCATGGCTATATAAGGAGGGGAGGAGGCTGGACGCAGTACAGACTTTCGTGCGGTTTAGAGGTGTTTCGCCAGAAACCCTAGCCACCTCCTCTCGTTGCCCCTGCCGAGCGACCCGGTGATTGCACACCGACGCACGGTGTTCCATCCCCGGACGTGCTGTGGTGACGCTGCTGCTACTGCGGTGTGGAGAGGACGATCAGCAGCGAGGACGATCTGTGGCGAGGACGATCCGCGGCGATGATCCGCGGCGATGATCCGCGGCGAGGTCGATCCACGGCGAGGATGATCCACGCCGAGAACGATCCACTACAACGACGTGCGAAGGATTCCGCAACTGCTCGTCTAGTGGTAATAGATCTATGATCCCCTTCTTGCGAGTAGCTTTTCTGGTTTGCGGTAGAAATTTTAATTTGTGCTAGAGTAGCATACCGCGTTCCCCAACAGTTTACAAGTATCCAAAATCAGCAAAAACCAAATACGACCTCCCAAGTGCCACACTTGGCCCACCAGAAAAAAAATCTTGCCACTTGCCTCAGTCTAAATTATTTTATCACCCAGTTGATTACCATGCACCACGTGCCATCAACAACATCAATAACACATGTCGCGATTCCAAAAAACATGTTCCGTCTCTCATTAAGCCAAGATTAATTTCTGGCATTCAAAATTATATCAATAACACGACTGCATAGCTAAGCAGGCTAATTTCGTTTTAATTAACCCATTTTTACAAGTATCAATGTCCAACTAATATTCCATAATCTAGGGTGACAAATGATTCATGATAGGTCGTATAACTATTTCTCGAATTATAGACAAGGTGGCATACATCAAGCAGGTCGTATAACTATTTCCCGAATTATTTAAAAGTATTTTTAATTAAACTAGCATGCAATAATTCAATCAACATAATTTCAAAAGTGGGATCAATATGGTCAAAGCATAACTTGCCTTAGAAAAGGTCATGTTCCTGGTTTTGGCCTTGTTCCTGGGTCAAAACCTCTCATTCGAAACATTCGGGCAATTAAACATCTATGCGAAACGGATAAATAAATAACAAATAAATAAAAATAGAGAAAAACTCATGTCCAACAAAAATCTAGAAACTGGAATCGCCTCAATCGGAGTTAAAACGCAAAAGTTATAGCCGTTTAAAGTTTGAAAATCAATTAAAAAGAATAAACTGAATTATCCGATTTAGTTTTCTATTGAAAAATCAGAATTATGATGTCGACGCACAATTTCATTTTCGGCCGAATTATTTTTCTAAAGGAAAATCGATTTATTGCGTCATGTTTGTGTCATTCGGTCCATAGACCTGGTCCACGGCTCGCTCGGGTCCACGGTGGACTCGGTCCACGGTACCCTATGATGCTGACGCGTGGGCCCATTCGGATGACATCATGCCGATGTCATCGCGTGGCGCGGCTGACCAACTTGGCATGTGGGTCCCACCATGACGTCATCATAACGTCATGCGCCTCGGGTGCAGACGCTGACGCGTGGGTCCCGCTAATGTCACTGATGGCGTCAGCGATGACCGAGCGGAGCCGATGCGGTGCTTCGGCTTCCCCGCGCTACGTGGCACGACGTGATTGGTCCCAGCGTGATGCGATCTCACGCGTCTATTTGAAATCCGATGACCCAGATTTGATCTGAATGGTACGATTTCCTCGCCGACGTGGATAGTCCCGGCGACGTCCACGTGGCTCGATCCTCACCGCCCGATCCGAGATGAACGGCTACGATCTAAACCCAGCGTTATCACGCGAATCAAATCTAACCGTACGATCTAAATCGAATGGCTGAGAATGGATCTAGTGCGCCAAGTTCAGATCTACGTGGCTAAATCTATACCGTAGGATCTAGATCTAACAGCTGCAAATAGATCTAAACAGAACTATTCGATCTAATCTAAACTGTTTGATCTAAATCTAACGGTCACAAATCGATCTGATCTAACACGGTGGAAGAGCTACGTGGCCACAATCTAAGCCGCCCAACTAGGATCTAGCGGCTCAGGATAGATCTATTTCAATACGGAAAAGGATTACGTGGCCAAACCTGGTGCGTTGGATGCGAATCGGACGACCGACAAGCTTCACGATATCCGGCGATGGCGTAGTGACTTGGGGACACCAGAGCTGAGGACGACGACACAGCCCTCATCATTTTGCATGGTCTCCAGCGAAGTGGATGGTCTTCACGGACGTGGCTCGATGCAAGGACCTTTGAACTGGGTGCAGTAGCGACGGAGACGGCCAATCGGCGGCGGAATTGAGCAAAACCCACGACTGCGCACGATTCCAACTTCGACGAGCTCTCCTGGCTGAACGGTGACGAATCTGGCAGCGGCGCTTTGGGGTTATTGTGTGGCTCGAAAAGCTCTACCCAACGCGTGGCACAGAAACTTAAATACCGGCCTCGACGTCCGAGTTACACACAGAAAATGTGAAAGTTGTTGGTGGTGGCAACGGAGTCCGGCGGTGATACGGAGAGGCCTACGTGGCGCAATCACGGCTGTCCACACGCGATCGATCCAACGCACGTTCGCACGCGCACACGCGGTTAGATCCTGGCCGTTGGATTCAGATCCGACAGTCGGCACGTGTCGGGTTCGTGGCTAACGGGTCGGACTGCGCGGGTCAACGAGTTTAGACCCATTAGGGTTTCCAATTTTTCTTTTCTGTTTTTAATACTTAAAATAATCCCAGAAATTCATTTAATTCAAGAAAAATAGCAAAATACTCAGAAAAATTCCGAAAAATTAGAAAAATAATTTGAGATATTTTGGACTCATATAAAATATTTCCAATGAAATTTTATTTAAAACTTTTAAATTTTTAAATAATTCAATAATGGACTTAATTCAAATTAAATCCAAATAAATCCTAGAAAATTCCAAAATTCAAATAATTCAATAAATTGAATAAAAGCAAAATTTGGGATGTTACACTATTGTAGGAGAATGTAGAGAGAGATGGGACATCAAGGAGAAGAATAGAAGGAAGACTAGTAGTTGCTGTTCATAGCCATTGGGACTAGGCAGAAGAGAAAGAAGCAAGAAGGAATGTCCGTAATGCTAGAATCTAGGAGGTGATGAGTATCTTGGGGGACATGTTGTGGGAGTTTCGAAAAGCGTGAAGGAGCGAAGAACGTGCGGCGATCACAGAGGACTACCACTTTCGATGTTTCCAGCAAATCTTCGGGACACATGTATAAACTCTAGGTTGAAGTTCCTTGTGTTGGCACTAAAGAAAAGTGACCTTATGGTCATATTAGTTATAGATGGAGAAATTGGAGAGCACCAAGAAGCCAAGAAGATGTTTGGTAGCGTTCAAGATTCGATTACTTATGGTCTCTATTTTTGGTGTTAGTTTTGAAGCAACTACGGTTAGTTTCATGCCCATCCAAGTTATGAAAAATTTAGATTGTTGTCGAAAGTTTTATTAGAGTACAAGAATGTTCAATTTGATTAGTAGGTTAGAGAGTTTTGGTTTGTTAAAGGTCGCTATCTAGAAATCGGTCGTTGCTGAGTGCAATTGTGTTAACTTGTTGATTGGGGTTGGATAATAGCCGAATTAAATTATTTTCATAACTAGAGAAATCTAGATAATTTTTCACCAATTCCATAGATACTATGGTTTACTATATTTAGTGTTGTATAAAAATATATACGGAATTGTGAAGCCTTATTGTCTAGTAAAAAAACATAATGACTTTCGGGGCTTTAAACGAGGGGCTAAATGAATTAATTTCAAAATGTGCCTAACTAAGAAATTGTGGGTAATATTACCTAGTTTTTAGAACATATATGTGCCAGGACCCGATTGTGCAAATCCAGACCCTCTGTGTATTTCACACTAGTCCAGGATCACGCTAGTGCACATAGTCTCAACATAGATGAAATATCACAATCATACGCAGTGAAATAATAAATAAGACTTCATCTATTAATATAACCTGTTTGGTTAACCTTATGGTCAACTTACAAAAGTATGCCTCATAGGGCAAAGACTCAAATATTAAGAAAACTATGGTGGAAAATAAAAACTTGTAGTGACCAATCAATATGCCACAGGCAATTGACTAGACTCGTACCTCAACTGGACGTCTCTTCCTAGAACTCCTCCTCCAAAGTTGGGGTAGACTCCTCTTCAACTTGTGTTTGTATTGTTGCAAGGGAGTGAGTACATAAAGCACTCAACAAGTTGTGCACAGAATGCAAATATATTAACTACATGCATGGCTTATTCCAAATGAATGGCTAAAGTGGTTGTTTTGCAATAAAACTGCATTCACAAATAATCATAATAGATTGTAAAGCGGTAAAATAAGTAATAACAATAATAAATTTCATAGTTATTTCTCAAGTAAACCATTCCACATTCTTACACAAATCTCCACTTTTCCAGAGACAACCTTCCTCCAAACCAAGTTTATTTTATGAAAATCTAACCATTGACTGTAATTCTCGAGCATTGTCCAATACCACAGCCATGGCTATTCGAATAGGTTTGACACTCTGCAGAGGTTATACACTTTACCCACAAGATATAATTAATTCACCACAAAGGCGAATGACTGTAACAAAGCCTTTCAGAAACTTCTATCTTAGCATATGAACCTCGCCAGTATTGCCTTCACTATTCCTTCCCTCAAACAGAGCCGAAGTATAGGACCGACATATACTATTAGATCAACATCAAGCCACAGCACAGACATCCTCCCCCACACAGTTACACCCATGTGTAACCATCACCCTGAGGTATCACATGTAAGATATTAGTAACTTACTAAACTAGGTCTGTCCCACTCCAGACATGTGGTTGTATGTTTGGCCCAGTTCAAAGGCTTGCAAGGTTAAGTCCTTAATTGACCAAGGTAAGACTTCCTTCTCTCAACATTTGGCACACAACCCTCACATCGTTCATCAACCCATTACCACATAGGCCCACCATGGCACACAGTCTCTTGCCACTTGCCTCAGTCTAAATCATTTTCCACCTCAGTTGTTTACCGTGCAACACATGCCAACAACAACTCAACATCCATGTAAAACCAGACAGGCATCTACATATCAACATCATCATGTGTCAACATCACACCTGTCGACGATCTGTTTCGCCGGCAATGAGATTTGTGATTCTAGGGGATTTGTGCGGGATCTGAGCTTGATGGTAACACAGGATGCGAGGGCAATCTGTTTTAGACAGGTTCGGGCTCTCTCGGAGGAGATAATACCCTAGTCCTGTGTTCTTGGATGTATTGTCCTCCTTTCTATTGTTTCTCCCTCCTCCCCTTATATACTGGGGAGAGAATACATGATAGTTGGGCGCCACCGGGCCCTGAACATGGTGGCCTGAACGACCTGTCCCTTGTCCTTATCCGCCTTCACGCTCTACGTCCTGGAGAGGTGGTTATGCTTTCTCCGACCCACGCCTGCCGCCTTGTCAGGTTCCAGCTTCCGCAGGCTCTGGTAATGTCAGACCGCATGCCTCGTCCCTGGCGGGTTGTTAGGGCGGGGCACGAAGCTTCCGTGAAGGATCAGGGGTTGTCTTGGGGAGCAAGTCGAAGGTCTCCTCTGGGCCTTCCGTTGCGCTTCTGGGCTTTGGGCCTTCTCTTCAGCCTGTCAGGCCCAGTCGGGTGTAGGCCCCTCTTGTGGGGCCCCTGTTTCTGACATCCCACAGCAGCCCCCAAGTGCTTTAGGATCGACTTTCCGTCCCTTGCCCTGTCATGAGGATTATACGGGAGAGAGATCTTAAAGAACTTGTAGTATGAAGCCACCGTGGTTAGTTAGCTCGTGGCCGAGTGGTACCCGCGCCCGTTCACGGTGCGCGGCAACCGTCTTGTCGCTCGGCTGACCCTCATGGAGCATACCTTGTTCTTTTTGGCTCGGGGCCGAGTGGTACCCGCGCCCGTTCTGATCTTGTGACAACCGGCTTGTCGCTCGGTTGACCCTCATGGGGCGTACCTTGGTCTTTTTGGCTCGTGGCCGAGTGGTACCCGCGCCCGTTTACGGTGCGCGGCAACCGGCTTGTCGCTCGGTTGACCCTCATGGGGCATACCTTGGTCTTTTTGGCTCGTGGCCGAGTGGTACCCGCGCCCGTTTACGGTCTTGACAACCGGCTTGTCGCTCGGTTGACCCTCATGGAGCATACCTTGGTCTTTTGGCTCGTGGGTCGAGTGGTACCCGCGCTTGGATTTACGGTCTTGTGACAACCGGCTTGTCGCTCGGTTGACCCTCATGGGGCATACCTTGGTCATCTGAGTAATGCTCGTGCCGCTTGCGGCATCGCTTTAGACCCTCATGGGGCGCATTCTCAAGACCGTGTTGGTTGTAGATCCTCCCGCGACACCCAATCGCGTTGTGAGACAGCGACCAGCAATTGACCCCAAATTATGGGGTGTGCCGTCAGAGGATGTTCGGAAAGCGCCCAGCCCCAAGCTTCCGTGGCGGCCGGCGTTCAGGCCCGTCATGGGGCGCACTTTTTCCCAAACTTCGGACCAGATTTGACACCTGGCCGCGTTTTGCGCGACGCGGCTATTGGCCCGTCATGGGGCGTGCCCTGGATCTGGCCCAGAATTGAACAGGAGGGCCCTCGTTTCTTCCCACCGTAGGTGGAAATTGGGGCCCATTTCTTATAAGTTGGGAGGACCCTCGTTGGAGCAACGGCTTCCTCGCACCTTCTCCACCACGGCTGCGAAACCTTCAAATCTTCCTTGGCGATTTAGGGTTTCTGATTTCGCGCCCTTGGCTTGCGGCGGTTCTTTCCTCCAGGTCTTCTTCCTCGCCATGTCGTCTTCCTCGTCATCGGAGGGTAGCACCGACCCTGCGACGGTAGGGTGGGAGACTTCCATCACGACGATGTCCCGCTTGGAGGGGATGGTTGCCGCCGGCGTCCTCCCTCCGCTGGAGTTGATTTCCGCTCGCCCCGCCGCAGGTGACCCTTACCCCACACCTCTAGAGAATGAGATTGTGGTGTTTGAGTCCTTCTTCTGGCGAGGACTTAGCATTCTGGGCGCCTTCTTCCGGGGCTCCTCCACTTCTCTGAAATCGAGTTGATCAATTTGAACCCCAACTCGATTCTTCACATCGCCATCTTCGTCCCGGCTCTGCGAGGCGTATCTTGGGATACGTCCTCATTTGGATTTGTTCCGCTCCTTCTTACGGCTGAAGCCTCATCCGAACCAGGGCCGCTCCCAATGTCGTTGGGGCGCAGGCTCCAGTGCGGGAGGGCTCGAAGAAACAGTATTTTGTCGTTCCTCTCAAGACCTCCCTCAAAGGTTGGAGGCGGGAGTGGTTCTATTGTGCCAACGTTGATCCTTTCCTCGCCCCTTTGCCGGTGTGCTCCTAAAGCTTCCCGGTCTTTGGAGCGACACCTCGGACGGAGGAGGTTTGGCGCAAGTCCCCGAGTCTCGGCGTTGATTGACGATCTGAAGAATCGAGGGCTGACGGGCCCCGGATCGCGGTCGATTTGTGAAGCGTCGAGTGCAGCCCTTGAAGGAGAGAGTCCATTTGGGGTTCCAATACAACGGGCCTCTGGACCCCACGAGGGAGTCGGACGTGGACCTGTCGATGGAAGCGCTGGCTGCACGGGTAGTTGATTTCTTCGTGCCTGGCACAATAATCACCAACAGGGGCTGCCCTCGTAAATTTTCGATGGCAAGGCCTCCCCTCTGTGAGTGCACTATTCTCTCGAAAGGCTGTTCCATGATTTCTTTGACTGATGTGTGATTCAAACAGGGTGCGATCGTTCCTTTTTTCAGGAGCGCGCGTCCTTCCTTTCTGACGCTCCGGTTGTCGGCCTCTCTCGGCTGAGACACGCTCAGGCGAAGCGAGCGGCTGACACCTCGGTTGACGAGCTGCACCGGGGGTCGGCGGAGGAGGTCGCCGGTCTTTCGTCAACCGGACCTTCGACCTCTGGTGCACCCGGATCGCAAAGCGCGGCCACGGCCTTCCGTCGATGGCGGCCCAGTGCGGCGCCAACTTCCCTCCGAGTGGTGCTGGGCCTCGGATGAAACACAGGATGAAATTCAAGAAATCCAAGAGGTATTCTTTTGGGCGATCCTTGTCTTTTTATTCTTGCTGTCTTTGAGGTGTCTTCCCTTTTTCTGATTCAGACTCCTGCTGTGGGCGTCGGTGGAGGGTCTCTGAAAAGGAGTCGAGCGAGGCTTCCCCAAGGGGAGCCCCCGCCGCGTCGGCTAGGTCGCCGTCGCCGCCAACTGCCGGGGCGTCGCCACCGGGCGCAGGCGGTCCAACAGTCGAACCATCCGGTGGTCCGTCCGCCGACGAGATCGACCGGCCGTCTCGGAGTGGAGGAAGTGCCTCGAAAGCCACCGCCGCTCGGTCCTCTGCCGAAGCCCGAATCGGACCGTATGGTGGGAAGGGGTTCCATCGGAAGGGGATGGAAGAGGACGACGAGATGGAGAGAGCGGCTCGGACGGAGCTTTATGAGCTCACCGTCAAGTGTAGCATGCTCGTCGAGGTGAGCTTCTTGTCTTCAACTGTCGCTCTTGACTTCTCCACGAGATTCTGCCTGTTACTTAGGACATGGGGGGCGCTCGGAGCAAAGGTCGCGGTTTTTCGGAAGGTGCTCCCAAAGCTCAAAGAGCGAAGCGATGCAGGACAAGCTCAACGAGGTCAGCGAGACAGATGGAAAGAAGTCCACGAGCTTGAGGCGAGTGTATGACGATCCGGAGGAGAAAAGCGAAGCTTGAGCATATGCTCGAAGGTGAAATTCTCCTGAATACGGTTCGGATGCTTTTGGATGGTGGTTGGAGAGGATGATGACACACTCGTGTTTGAGAGCGACTTCGACCGTTCTTGGTGAGGGCCGGTGGAGGCTTCAGAGAATTCTGGCCTCGGCCCGAGTCGACTGGAAAAGATGCACGGAGGTGAAGGGTAAATTTATTTGACTTGGGTTGAACATACTTGGCGTCGGGTGTGTTCTTGATGGCTGTTTGACTTTGTGGCGAGTGCAAGGAGAAGATGGCGGCGGCCGAGGTGGCCCGAACTTCGCGTCGCTGCGAGCGATCCTGCACCTTCTGCGCATTGAGGGAGCCACGCCGGGCGAGGGGACGATGCTGTTCCACTTCTCTCGGGAGGAGCCGACAGGATCAGAGCTTACGCCAAAGAGTCCGCAGCGATGAGCGCGACCAGGCATTGGCGGTGGGTCAGTCTCATTATCCGAGAGTTGACCTCGAAGCTGTGAAAGAAGGCTTTGCCTGTGATGAAGACAAGGCCAACGCGCTCCTCGAAGAGGTGTCCGGTGCATCGCAGGCCCTGTTGGAAAATCTGGAATTCTGACTTTGACGTGGGCTTTGATGCCGAGTGCTCGCCCTCCTTGTCTGAAATATTGTGTTCTTATTTCAGTATAATTCGCTTGTATTGTCTTCCGCTGAGTGGTCTTCAGACCTCTTCCACTTTCTTCTCTGGCTGAGTTGTTTAGCCCCCAGGCTTCCAAACGCCAGGGCCTTGGCCCGTGGCTTTCTTGCCCCAGACACGCTTTTTCGAGAGGCTGGCGTGCAGCTCTCGAGCGTCGGGACTTACGTTGTGGCCACCTGGCTGAGTGGTTTAGCCCCCAGGCTTGCATCACTTGCTAGCTCTCCAGCCCCCGGGCTTTTGCGCTTAATTTGGTATAATTAAGCGAGGAAGCCGAATGAGCTTGAGCTGCTTACGACACGTGTCTGGTGAAATTCTCCTTGATTTTGTTCAATCGTGCTGATCTTCTTCGGTATTCGCACTGCCGCTTTGTTTTTCACGCTTCATTGATTGCGGGGTGGCGCATTTGATTGCTTTTGGAGACGCTTCGATTTCCGGGGCTGGGGTGGCTTATAAATGGGGCGTCACCGCTAATGAGCGATCGCCCGTTTCTTCTTGCCTTGTCCTTCGTCTTCCTCTTCCGGTTTCCTTCCATGTCTAACATGAGGAAGTTTGTTGGCCCGTACGCGGCATTCTTTCGCCAGCGGTTCTTTAGGTTTTTGTATAGCTGGGAGGAGGCCGAATCATGGGAGGAGCATGATTTTGCCATCCTGGAGGCGGAGGCGGAGGACGGAGCGGCGAGGGACGCCGCCGCCGTGGCCACCTTGTTGGAGATCGCCCCAGGGCTCCACGAGGTGGCGGAGATCATCCTTGAGAAGGTTGGTCGCGATCGTCGCGACGACCTTGCCGTCAGGGCCCTCGTCCGTCTTGTACCCCCCTTGTGGGTGGTTGACGAGAGATGCAGCGGCTTTGGGTCGCGTGGTCGCGACTAACTTCAGCGATCTCGCCTCCGGGTCTCCCAATGACGCCAGACAAAGAAGACAGCAAAGACAAAGAAAGAAGAAGACAAAGAAGCAAAGAGCACAGAGTAGTTTTTTTTTTTTTTTTTTTTTTTTTTTTTTTTTAGCGCGAGAAAAAGAGAAAAGAAAATTAGCGATGTAAATTATTAACATTATGGAATGAAATGCGAAATTTTATCCGGTTCGTGCCTATCATATTTAACCCGAACTTAGTGGTTCCGCCTGATCGACTCATTCTAGTCGATTGCTCGATTACCCGACAGCGAGTGAGGCTCGAGTTTTTGACGGTTAGAAATTCGCGACCAGGCAAATCTTGGCTAAATTCTGGCGCTGCGAATTGCAGTCCCGAGTGGTTAGTGCTTTCTACCCGTTCCGTTGTGCGCGCTGGTATAAACCGCCGAGGCTTTGTGCTCATCGTGGTTTGTTATTTTCGTGCATTCTATATCGGCACGACCAGGGTTAGGCGCTACAGCAGTCGGATAATAACCACTCGGGGCTAGCATTACACAGAACTTCAGAAAATAAGACGAACCACTATTTTATTTAATGTGTGAGAGTGGGATACATAACTCATGCGTAGAAGCGACGGAGCTGTTCGGCGTTCCAAGTATTCGCCAGAACCTCGCCGTCTTCTCGTCTGAGTCGATAAGCACCCGTAGGGTTGTCTTACGTGACGATGTATGGACCTTCCCAAATTGGAGAGAGCTTGTGCTCACTTTTACGGTTCCTCCTCAGGACCAGATCTCCTACGAAAAGGTTCTATTTACGGCGTTGCGAGTGGTAGCGCAGAAGTCCTGGAGGTACTTAGCCAGGCGGAGGGCGGCAGCGTTCCGAGCCTCCTCGAGTTGATCAAGCTCCACCATTCGGCTTCCCTCGGACTCGGCCGTTGTAGTTCGAACCCTCGGGATTCGAATCGGCTCGGTCAGCGAACCGCCTCTGCGCCATAGACCAGGAAAAGGGGTTTGGCGGTCGCTCGGTGGGAGTGGTTCTCGAGTCCCCAGAGTAATCGATGGTAGCTCCTTCACCCATCGGGCGGCGTATGGTTTGAGGCGGTCGAAGATCCTGGCCTTGAGGCCTTGAAGGACCAGACTGCTAGCTCGCTCGACACGCCCATTAGCCGTGGGTGAGCCACCGAGGCGAAGCAGATCTTGATCCCGACGCCTTCGCACCATTCTTGGAATTCTTCACTCCTGAACTGGGTGCCGTTGTCTGTGATTATCCGGTTGGGCACTCCGAATCTGACTACAATATCCTGGAAGAACTCCTTGGCCTTAACCGCAGTGATGGTTACAACTGGCTTGGCTTCGATCCACTTGGTGAACTTGTCAATGGCCACGAAGAGGTAAGCGAAACCGCCTTGAGCCTTCTTGAGCGGGCCCACTATGTCGAGCCCCGGTGCAAAAGGCCAAGAAATGGGTATAGTCTGTAGCTCATGTGCCGGCAAGTGTGTCTGTCTTGCATAGAATTGGCAGCCCTCGCAGGTTCGAACTATCTCCTTGGCATCCGTTACCGCCGTTGGCCAGAAGAAACCCTGTCGGTAGGCTTTCCCAACCAAGGCGCTTGATGCCGCGTGATGGCCGCACATCCCCGAATGGATTTCTTGGAGCAGCTCTCTTCCCACTTGTCCCGAAATGCACCGCCTGAGGACACCCGAGGCACTTTTTCGGAAGAGCTCGTCGCCTACCACCACGTAGGATTTGGCTTGTCGGGAGATGCGCTCTGCCAGAGTGGTTGCTTCCGGGAGTTTGTCCTTCAGGAGATAATCAAGGTACGGGGTAGTCCAGTCTGGATCGATGAGTAGGACCCCGGTTCCAGGACCCTCGCTTGGCTTTTGCCGTTTTGTAACGGTTGGCTCGTGAAGATCCTGCACGAAGATATCACTTGGGACATCTGCCCGAGTGGCTCCCATCTTAGCCAACTCGTCTGCTGCCTCATTATTGCGGCGGAGGACGTGAACCAGCTCCAGACCGTCAAACTTGCCTTCCAATTCTCGGACTTGCTGGCAGTATGCCGCCATATTCTGATCCACGCACAACCAGTCCTTCTGTACTTGATTCACCACCAACTGGGAGTCGCCTCGAATCGCCCGGCCGTCGGATTCCGAAAGTGATGTGGCGTCTGAAGCCCATGGATGAGGGCCTCGTACTCGCGGCATTGTTTGAGGCCGGGAAGTGGATCCGAAGGACATACTTCAACTGTCACCCTTAGGCGAGATAAGGAGGATTCCCGCCGCTTCCTCCCAAAGATGAGAGATCCGTCAAGTGCATGACCCAATATTCGGCTCTTCTTCGGTGCGAAGTGCAGGATTCGGTCCACTCGGCCGTAAAGTCACCAAAGCACAGGACTTGACGGCGGTGCGCGGCTTGAACGAGATGTCGAAAGCTCCAAGCTCACTGCCCACTTTGAAATTCTTCCGGTAGCTTCCCGATTGCGGAGGACCTCTCCCACGGGAAAGAAGTGACTATCAAATCGAATGTCCTTGGAAATAATGCTTTAGCTTCCATGACGAGATCAAAATGGCGTCTGACAGCCTTACGGATTGGAGGATATCTTGTCTTGGATTCGCCAAGATGCCCGACGAAATAAGCTGGCGTTGCACGCCGTAGCGGTGTCAGATTCCTCCCGCTCCACAACTATCACGGCACTTACTACATGAGATGTTGCCGCTATGTAGAGCGAAGAGGTTCACCTGGCGCGGCGAGACTAAGACTGGGAGTGGAGAGAAACACCTTGAGTTCTTGAAGGCCTCTTTGTGCCTCTGCCGTCCAATCAAAACAATCTTGCTTCTTAAGGAGCTTGAAGAAAGGCATTCCGGACCCCGATCGTGAGATAAACTCGCCAAGCGCTACCATGCATCCGGTGAGCTTTTGGACCTCCTTTTGGCTGGTAGGCGGGGCCATTTTCATAATGGCTCCAATTTTCTCCGGTTCGGCTCGATCCCACGACGAGACGATGAACCCGAGTAGTTTCGGAAGACACTCAAAACGCACTTCTGCGGGTTTAGCCTCATCTGGAGCGTCTTGGACTTGCGAATGTCTCGGCGGATCGGAGGTGAGGCTGTCCTCTGTCTGCGTTTTAACTACCACATCATCCACATAAGCTTCCACATTGCGCCGAGTGATGGTGAAAGCACCGTGCCTGTGGCTGATGCGTTCTTGCGCCGGCATTCTTGAGCCCAAGCGGCATAGTGATATAGCAATATGCTCCGAATGGAGTGATAAACGAAGTCTTCGCGATCTTCCTCTCGGCCGAATCGATGATAGCCTGAATAGGCGTCCCGTAAAATCGAGTAAATCGAGATCCGGCGATGGAGTCTACCGGTGATCGTCTGAGGGAGACCAAAGGGATCTTCGGACAAGCCTTGTTGAGGTCGGTGTAATCAACACTCATGCGCCACTTTTATTCTTCTTACGGGCGAGTCTGAGGTTCGCCAACCGATCGGGATGATACACTTCTTTGATGAAGCCTGCAGCTAGCGGCTTTGTGATCTCCTCTCGATGGCTTCTCGGCGATCTTGAGCAAACCGTCGTAACCTTTGCTTGACGGGCCTGGCGGATTGGTTTACATTCGGTGCGTGCTCGATCACCTCCTGGGGACCGGGCATATCAGACGGCTTCCAGGCGAAGACGTCTTGGTTTGCCCGCAGAAAGGTGACGAGCGCGTTTTCCTATTCATCCCCGAGCCTTGTCCCGATCGAGACGGCTCGCGCCGGATCGGACGGGTCGAGGAGAATCCTCTTGGTGCCCTCCTTGGGGCTGATCCCGAAGTTCTGCGGCTTGCGGGTAGGGATACTGCCTTCCGGCTTGTCGAAATCCGCCTCTTGACGAATTCTTTCCCGACCCGCCAGCGCCTCCAGAGACTCGGCCATTTCGCAGCTCTCCCTGTCGCAAGAGAAAGACTGCTTAACGTCGCCGCGCAGAGTGATAATACCACTCGGACCCGGCATTTTCAGCATTAGATAGGCGTAGTGGGGCACCGCCATGAACTTGGCCAGCGCTGGCCTCCCCAAGATGGCATGATCTGTTTGTCGCGAAGTCCGCCACCTCGAAGCTAAGGCTCGATCCGGTAGTTGTCCCTTGCGCCGAATGTGACTGGTAGAGTGATTTGTCCGAGTGGTACCGCCGACGTTCCGGGTATCACTCCATGAAAAGGCGACGACCCGCGCTTGAGGTCAGACCGCGGGATCCCCATATCATCGAGTGTCTTCACGAAGAGGACGTTGAGCCCACTCCCTCCGTCAATCAACACCCTTTTGAGCTTGATGCCGCGGACAACCGCGCCAAGACCAGCGGGTATCTGCAGGGAATGGGACGCGATCTGGGTGATCCGTGCGGTCGTAAGTTATTGCGACCTCGGACCACCGGACATATCGGGGTCTCGGCTCTCTTGCATAGATGTCGGCGGTGAGCTTTGTTTCCGCTTGGACTCATATGCGGTGAACCCGAATATGTAGTTAAGCTCGAGGTCGGCTTCACGATAGTCTTCCTCGGCCAGGGAGGTGGTTTGCCGGCGGCATGACCGCTCGGACCTTGTCGGCCGCCTCTTGCTCTCGTAGGCGAACCTCTTTAGGGTGAAACAATCCTTGGCGGCATGTCTCCCCTTTGGATGGAAAGGCAGAGTGATTTCATGACCTTATCATATCCATCCTCTTTGAGAGCGCGAGGATGAGTTGGCGCGGCGATCGCCACTAGCTCTTCGCCCTTGCGCTTCTTTTCTTTCCGCCGAGGGGTTCGGTGATCCTTCCCTTCATCACGTCGTTCGCCAGAGCCTCGGAGGCTGAAGCGTAACGGTCCGCTAGGCGAACAGCTCCGGACCGGCGTGGGTGGCTTCAGGACATCTTCTTGATGAGGTCGGGTCGCCGACTCCTTTACGGAAGGCAGCTATCACAACCGCATCTGTGACGTCTCGAACGGTGCTTTTCTTGTTCATGAAGCGCTTGACGAACTCCGGAGGGATTCGTTCCTCCTTTGGTGTAGCTGGTATAGGTCCCAAGGGGTGCACAGGCGCTCGTAAGTGCCTTGGAAATTTGAGATGAATCGCTCACACAGATCTCCCAGGAGTCTATAGAGTTATTGGAAGTCCGGTGAGCCATGCTTGGGCCAGGGCGAGAGGGTAACCGACAAGTAGTTCGCCATTACCTTCGATCCCCTGCGGCCACATTTGCAGAGCGTATACTTGTAGCCAAGCCTCTAGGTCTCTCTCACCGTCAAACCTAGTGATGCCTTTAGGATTAAATCCATCAGGCCAAACCACTCGGCGTAGGTGAGGAGTAAACGCACGGACCCCTTCGATGACTCCGTGATACCCCCCGGGAGGTGATCGACGCGGAGGGGATCGCGCTTGGCGTGTTTCGCGGCCTCGCGGAAGGATGCCGAAGCGCTCATATTCGTCGGCTTGACGGCGTTGTTCCTCCCTTTCTCGGTCGCGGCGCTGGCGCCGAGGTGCGAACGGAGGTCGCGGTGATGCTATGTCGCAAGTCGTCTCCGCGGTAGAACATGATGTACTGACGGGCTTCCCGACCTGGCCGGCGGTTGGTTATGCAGGTCCTCGCCGGACCACGTGGCGACTCCTTCGCCGGTGGTCGGTTTGAGTATCTTTGGATAGCTGCCGCCGTCACCATGGCCTTTACTTGGGCCATGATCGGGCAAGCTGGATCATCCGCCTCAAAGATAGGGTCGGGGTATCCAGGAGTGTCTTGGAGGCGGCGATATTCTGGCGTAAGTACGAAAAACAGCCTGGTCCCCCATCTTGGCTTGCAGAATGTCTTCATTGACAGCCCGGGCGCGGTCCCGGAGAGTACGCGCCCGCGCGTCAGGCTCTGTCACTCGGCCTCCTTCCAAATCGGCGGCAACCGAGGTGTCGAAGCGCTGCTGCGAATCTGCCCGCGAGCCTTCGATCACACAGACTCTACGGAAATTCCAGCAGCTGTCTAGGCTTTCTTCTGACTCGGCCGCTGAGGTGGGTGAGTCTGGAGAAGACAAACCTAGGCGCTCGGGGGTGCCGAGTGGCTTGGCGGTGAGAACTCCCACCCTTCGTGCCTCGGCGTCCTCGAGCCTGACTCCGCGGCTGGAACGGGTCTTCGGATCCCCGCTCGGTACTTTAGAGTACGAGGCAGGGGGACCTTCCGATCGGCGCGGAAGTCGTGACGATGGATCGCCGGAAACCTCACTGTATTTGTAGCGCGGTTTCATGGAGAGAGAGGCTTCCGAGGTCGTTGGAGATGAAGGTCGAGTTTAAAGCGGAAGACTGGCAGGCGAAGACTGTGGAGACTTCGCTCGTCGCAGACCATCAAGCTTGACGAAGATGTTGACACAGTCCCCTACTGGCGCGCCAACCTGTCGACGATCTGTTTTCGGCAATGAGATTTGTGATTCTAGGGATTTGTGCGGGATCTCGAGCTTGATGGTAACACAGATGCGAGGGCAATCTGTTTTAGACAGTTCGGGCTCTCTCGGAGGAGATAATACCCTAGTCCTGTGTTCTTGGATGTATTGTCCTCCTTTCTATTGTTTCTCCCTCCTCCTTATATACCGGGAGAGAATACATGATAGTTGGGCGCCACCTGCCCTGAACATGGTGGCCTGAGCGACTGTCCCTTGTCCTTATCCGCCTTCACGCTCTACGTCTGGAGAGGTGGTTATGCTTTCTCCGACCCACGCTGCGCCGCCTTGTCGAGTTCCGGCTTCCGCGCTCTGGTAATGTCGGACCGCATGCCTCGTCCCTGGCGGGTTGTTAGAGGCGGGCACGGCTTCCGTGAAGGATCGGGGTTGTCTTGGGAGCAAGTCGAAGGTCTCCTCTGGGCCTTCCGTTGCGCCACGGGCTTTGGGCCTTCTCTTGACTGTCAGGCCCGGTCGGTGTAGGCCCCTCTTGTGGGGCCCCTGTTCGACATCCCACAAAGAGCCCCCAAGTGCTTTAGGATCGACTTTCCGTCCCTTGCCCTGTCATGAGGATTATACGGAGAGAGATCTTAAAGAACTTGTAGTATGAAGCCACCGTGGTTAGTTAGCTCGTGGGTCGAGTGGTACCCGCGCCTGCTCACGGTCTTGGCGCAACCGCCTTGTCGCTCGGTGACCCTCATGGAGCATACCTTGTTCTTTTTGGCTCGGGGCGAGTGGTACCCGCGCCCGTTCTGATCTTGCGGCAGCCCGGCTTGTCGCTCGGTTGACCCTCATGGGGCGTACCTTGGTCTTTTTGGCTCGTGGCCGAGTGGTACCCGCGCCCGTTTACGGAAATTAAATATTGCGTCAGCAAAGACACGTGGCAACCTCTGATTGGTCTGCTGACGTCAGCCGGTTCATGGACGTGGTCCATGGTTTGGCTCGGGTCTACCGTGGACCCGGTCCACGGCTCACGTCTTGGTGGCGGTGGGACCCGGGGTAGCGTCATTCTTGGCGTCGGCGAGGGACTCGGCGGGTGCGCCGATAGGTGGGACCACCGGTAGCGTCATCAGCGTCACGCCACCGCGAGTGGCGGCCCGACATGCGGGCCCGTCTTGGCGATGCAGTGCGGTTGTGGCTGAGCCACTGACATGCGGGCACGGCGTGTCAGCGACACGCACGTGGGTGCGTTGGCCGCGCTGACCGCGGCGGTCAGCTTTCCTGGACGTGTGGCACGATCTCGGCCGTTGATTTGAAAATCAATGGCCCAGATCAGATCTGGCTTCCACGCGTTTGGGTTAACGCGTCTGATTCGGACCGTTGGATCTAGATCCAACGGTCGAGATTGGATCTGGAGTTTTGGATCGGAATCTCACCGGCGGGTGACGTGGCGCGATCTGGACCGTGCGATCTTGATCGGACGGCTGAGAAGCTTCGAGGCCCGGTGATGGCGTGCGGCGGCGCTGGCTGGCCGGAGCTGGGGACGGCGACCACGGCAACGGCGCTACGGGCGTGCTCCGGCGAAGTGAGAGGTCTCCTCCGACGCGGCTTGACCTCCTGCTCGGATTCGACCTCAACGGGCATGAGGACGGCGACGGCGGCGGAATAAAGATTTAACCATGGGCGGAGCGCTACGGCAACTACGGCGAGCGATTGGCTAGACGGCGGCGCTCAGCGACGTTGTCTAGGGCTACTGCAAGACGGAAGTCGGCGCCACGCGCTGAAATCGAGGCTCACTCCGCTGGCGGCGCGAGTCCGACGGCGACACGGAGAGGGTGACGTGGCACGCAGACACCGCTTGGATCAAGATCCAACGTCGTGGGTTTGGGTTCGGTCGACTCGCGAGCCGGGCCGGTTTTGGCCGGCCCGGCCGGTGACGTGGCTCAATCGTGGCCGTTGGATCAAGATCCAACGGCCACGCGGTTTGGGTTCTACGAGCGGGTTCTACTGATCAACTGGCGCGGGTCGGACTCGAGTCTGACTCGGACTCGGGTCCGGTCGGAGGAACAGTAAAACCCACTCGCATTTAATTAAATCAATTAAATTCTCAGAAATTCAATTAAATCATTAAAAATAGCAAAAGACTCAGAAAAATTCCAGAAAAATTCTGGAAAATATTTTGGAACATTTTGGACTCAAATAAAATATTTTCAACAAATTTTTATTTGCAAAGTTTAATTCTTTAATTATTTCAAAATGGAATAAATTCAAATAAATTCCAAATAAATCCAAATAAATTCCAGAAAATTCCAAAAATTCACCAAAGTGCCAAATCACACATGAATTTAAGAAAAGCAAAATTTTGGGGTGTTACATAACACTAGATCCACGTGGCTCAATCCTAGCCCTCCACCTAAAGATCTAACGACCCAGATGAATTCAATCGTACGGCATAGAGACGGAACCACGTGGCGTTACCTCATCCGTGTGATCTAATCTGGCGGCATGCAAAGCTCCGCGAAGACAGTGAGATGCGGTTATGAGGTCTTCACCAAGGCTAGAGACGACGGCAACAACCACGATGTTTCCGCGAGTTCCCAACGATGTGAGATATCCCCCGTGAGTGCGTCTCTTCGTGGTGAGTCCAAATCTGGGTCCAGCTGCGATGGGGAAGCTCCAACGATGGTAGAACAAAGCAATGAAGATGGCGGTGTTCGCTAAACCACGGTGAGAAATCCCAGCGCAACGGAGACAGCTCAGACGCGACACCCTAGGGCAAAAGAATCAACACGATGTGGCGCACACAACAATAGACTTTATAGCATGCTGTCCATGTCATGTGTGAATCCCATGAAGCCATTAGCAATGGTGGTGGAGTCCGAGGAGAACTCAGCCGACGGCTCAAAGCACACATACACGCGGACGAATCCTAGCCGTCGATCCAAAATTCCACGACCCAGATCTTAGGGTTTGCATCCTAATGTGCTATGGCGCTAAACGGGTTGGGCCAGTGTGATCCACTAGCTTTGGCCCAATAGGGCTTCATCTCGATAGGACTTTTCCAATTTCTCCGATTTTCTATTTTAAATCATTACTAGTAATTCGAAATAATTCAAGAAAAAATAGCAAAAATATCATAAAAATTCCCAAAAAAATCTGGAGAATATTTTAAGATATTTTGAACTTAGATAAAATATTTCAACAAAACTTTATATGAACTTTGCAAATATTTAAATAATTCAATAAAAGACTTAATTCAATTTAATTTCAAATAAATCCAAGTAAATTCCAAAAATTTCCAAAAATTCACAAGTCACAATAATGTAAGAAAAGCAAACATTGGGATGTTACAATGTGGTTTTCAATGTTCGGGCTCTTGAGTTAGGAGTTATAGTCCTCTAACTGTCGGGATAGCAAATGGGAGTATGTCTAACGAGAGGGAAAGTTAGGTCTAGGACCGTGCGTAGATGTGATATTTTTATGTTTAATTTTATGTATTGGTATGGTATGTGGTTGAGTTGACATTACCTATAGTAGGATGTGTGATTTCAGGTTTCTCTTAATCACTCATCACTCTATCTCATATGGTAAAAAGGCAAGTGCATAGTAGAATGGTAGACGATTAGTGAAATTGTTGTTTAATGATTATAGATGATTTATGATGTTTATGGATGATTACTTTGATATTGTTGATTTACTAGTAAAATGCCCGTGCGTTGTAGCCGAAATAATTAAATCATACCACATATTTACAAAAATAAAATTGCACTATTGAGTTGTCATGGCGAGGGAGAAGTGGGGAATGGCTTGACGGGGGAGCATGTGTGGGTGGAAAGAGAGATGCAGTTGGCTTCCTTTTTTTCACGAGAGTTGGGGACCGCGTTCGCGACCCATATGTCAGCGTACTGCTTTTTAGAGAGAAGAGGGATGACGGATGATCGCCACCAACTCATATTTATATGTTTGTAAAGATTATTGATGATTCATCCATGAAAACTGAATGGCACAATTTGAGAATTATGATTAATACATTAAAAGATAAATATGGCAACATATGCACCATGAGATAGAGATAGATGGCTTGAGTGGTATCTATAGCCTACTATTTGTAGGCAATGCCACGTGAGTGGAAGAGGAAAGGTCTATTGAAGTAGTCACTCCACGGGAGTGAAGGTTGGACTCCGTATGAAAAATGACGGGGCATGAGTGGTTCATTAATGGGTGGTGTTAGTGTTACGCCCTTGAGATAGTCATATAGATGATTGGAGCCTGACTATGTTTATGAATAATAATATGATTATTGGTCCAATGAATGTATATCATTATATTGATCAGCAAGTATATGACTTGCTTCTGAAACTCTTTACTTATTGATAAAATTCTATAAATATCTCTGATCAGATATCGTCGTAGAGGACCACGATGAATAGATCAACACATGTACTGATAGATGATCATGTTTCATAGATCATGGGATATAGAGATATCATCAATACATTGTGAATGCATGTTGAAGAACATGGGTTAGATAAACCCGCAATGGGACACTGCGAGAATGTTACATTCTTATGTGTCATCAATGTATCTCATACATAGTAGATGTATGATCCTTAGACCTAAGATTGTCACATTCCTTACATGTGTAATAGTTTACCTTGGGGGGTTACTAAACACTATTTCCTAACCGGATAGTTATAAAGGTTGCTTTCATGTTTACTATGAAACATGCAGAGGGAAGTGAGCAGTCAAGATGGAATTTACCACTCTAGTGTAACGGAGATATATGTCTAGGCCACTCGTGTAATATGATTAAGGAAGTGCATGGCCATGCCATGATTGAGGAGTCAATCACAACTTATTAACATATCACGAATACAAGAGATGGATTGAATTGTCAAAGGATGACATGCTTCTCGCCTTGAGTTCAATCTTCATATAGTTTGGAAAAAGGATTATTACATGAGTACTTTTGATAGGTTATATCCGATTTGATCATATGCGTCTAGGAGTTGGCATGACCTGCAAGGAGCTGCTACCAACTATTGGATTTGAAAAGAGTTTTTCGAATCTATGTCCAAATGTACATGAACCTACAGGGTCACACACTTAACGGGTTAGGATGCATTAATTCTTATTGGATCCGTAATTAATGGACCTCGTAGGCTTAACGCGCTGATGGGCCCTGGCTTAGGGTTTCGTTGCGTGGCTATCTAAGGAGAGGAGAAGGGTGGGCGTGATCAGAGTTTTTCGTCCAGAGCCCTAGCCTCCACCTCTCAATGCCCCTACCAAGCGACACATGTGCTTGCACACCGACGTAGCGTGGCTATATGGGGCTATACGTTGGATCCAAACTTAATGGTAACACAAGGCAAGGGTTTATACAGGTTCAGGCCCTCGACGGTGGAGATAATACCCTACTCCTGTGTTCTGGGATTATAAGCAGTGTGCTTCTCATATATTATGTGTCTAGTATCTGTTGTGTTTCTAGGGACCCCCACCCCCCTTATAAAGGGAGGGGGCGGAGAGTCTGAGTTGGTCACAAGGGGGAAATCCCCATTAATTACAGGATAGTTTGGCCTTGGGCCACTAGTTCGGCCCACCCCCTTTTGGCTGGTCTTTGCAGCCTGCCATGTAGATACCCAGGGTCCACGTATTCCATAGTAGCCCCTGAGTGCTTTGCAATCGAGTTGCCATCTTTTTTGGTTGCATCTAGCCGAGTCCTGCCTCAGGCCGAGTGCTCCCAGTTCATGGCGTAGCTTCCCGACTGGTCCTTCTTCTGTGCCAAGTGCTTTGTTGTATGCAGGGAGATTGCGAAGAACTTGTTAAAGATCCGTCGGTCAGGAATTCCGAGTGATACACAATGTGGCCATCAATATGCTAGTGATCAATCCATCTTGAGACGCACCATAACTATATCCACTAGGGTATTGGTGATCAACCCGACTTGGGGCGCACCGTAACTACATCCACTAGGATGCTGCAGATCAGCCCCACTTGGGGCGCACTGTAGCTACATCTATTAGGATGCCGGAGATCAGCCCGACTTGTGGTGCACCATATCTACATCCATTAGGATGCCGGAGATCAGCCCGACTTGGGGCGCATCGTAGTTACATCCATTAGGAGGCCGGAGATCAGCCTGACTTGGGACGCACCATAGCTATATCCATTAGGATGCCAGAGATCAACCCGACTTGGGGCGCACCGTAGTTATATCCATTAGGACGCTGGAGATCAGCCCGACTAGGGGTGCACCGTAGTTATATCCATTAGGATGCCGAAGATAAGCCTGACTTGGGGCGCACCGTAGCTATATCCATTAGGACGCTGGAGATCAGCCCGACTTGTCTAGCCCTCGAGCGCCGGAACTTGGCTCATGGCCTTTTGTCCCTAACACGCCTTCCAAGTGACTAAAGTTCATCGCTCGTGGGATCAAAGTTTCACTCGTCACGCGCTCGGAAAGTCACCTGGATGAAAAAAGAAGTAAGGATGTTTCCCAGGAATGTGTACGTGCAAGCGTACACTTATTAAGTGTAGGCCCCGGCTTATTGCTTAGTTGGGGGACCAAATGATTGGACGATAACTGAGTAGTAAGTCAAAAGCTTCATTCATAATAACATAATCATACAGAAGATTTTAAGTGTAAAAGCGACGTAGATGTTCTATGTTCCATGTGTTACCGATTGTCATGCCGTCTTTATTTTTAAGTCGGTAAGCCCCCGGGTGTGTCACTTTGTCGACGATGCAGGGGCCTTCCTAGCTTGGGGAGAGCTTGTGCTCGCTTTTCTGATTCTTTTTTAGAACCAAATCTCCTTTGGAGAGGGCGCGGCCACGAACATTGCGATCATGATAGCGACGTAAGCCCTGAAGGTACTTGTTCGACGGATTATCGCGACGTCCCTGGCCTCCTCTAGTCGGTCGAGGTCTTCTAGTCGGCTTTCTTCTGACTCGGTTTCCTTGTAATTCCGGACCCTTGGGGATCCGAATTTCAATTCGGTGGGTTAGATCGCCTCTGAACCATACACTAGGAAAAAAGGTGACTACTCAGTTGCCTAATTGGGAGTAGTCTTCAGTCCCAAGAGCACCGAAGGCAATTCTTTGACCCATTGTATTCTTTTGTCGGTGGTGCCTTCATCCGGCCGCGGTCCGCTACCGCGACCAGCTCTTCGCCCTTCCGCTTCTTATCCTTTGGATTTAAGGTCTCGGGGTGGTCCTTCTTGTCCTTCTGCTAGGGACGGTCATCTTGGCGCTCGGCTAGGGCGTATGAAGCCATGGCGTAGCGGTCTGCCAAGGCGAACATCTCCATTACTGTGGTCGGCGGCTTCCAAGACATCTTCTTGATCAGGTCGGAGTCGCTGACTCCCTTCTGGAAGGCTGCTATGACAGTAGCATCCGAGACATCCCAAATTGTATTCTTCTTCTACGTGAAGCGCCGGATGAACTCCCGAAGAGATTCGTTTTTCTTCTGATGAAGTTGATACAAATCCTGTGGGGTCCCAGGCTTCTCGTAAGTGCCCTGGAAGTTCATGATGAACTGCTCACACAAATCTCCCCAAGAATCTATTGAGTTCCTTGGAAGTCCCGTGAGCCAGGTTTGAGCTGATGGGGTGAGCATGACTGGCAAATAATTCACCATCACGTTGTGGTCACCCCCCCCCCCGCGGCTTTGACTACAGGGGTGTAAACCTGCAGCTAGGCTTCTGGATCTCTTTCCCTGTCGAACTTGATGATGCCCTTGGGGTTGAAACCGTCGGGCCACACCACTCGGCGACGGGTACGTCGCCACGACGTGGTGATCTGCGGGGAGGAGATTGGCGAGGGGGGATATTACCCTGCAGTCGGCGACATGGAGATGGCCAAAGTGGCGTTGGTCCCTCCGTTGGCCACGATCTGGACTTATGTTGATGTGGCTGTCTCGGCCGTCGGCGTGGTGGCTGTCAGCTCGATCATGGTCTATGCTGAAGCGTTCATAGTCATCGTTGCGGTGGCTCCATTCTTCATCCTCTCGCTCTCGCCTCTTAGCGAAGGTCATGGTAGATGTCTAGGCACGTGTCCATATCACGATGGGACTTCTGCCGACTGCTTTCGGCCCGACTGCGAGCGGTCCGACTGCTGGCTGTCTGAGTGGCTACACGAGTACGAGGGTGAGTCGTCATAACCTAATCTCGTTGATTGTGTTGAATTGCCGCCATCATCACCATGGCTTTAACTTGGGCCATGATTGGGGCGGCTGGGCTGTCGGCTTCAATCATCGGGCCCAAGGTGTCGAGAAGTGTCTTAGAGGCGAGAATATTCTGCTGCAGTGCATGACAAATGGATTGGCTCCCCATTCTGGCATGCAGAATATCTTCATTGACGTTGCGGCTTCGGGTTTGGAGAGAACGAGTGGGCGCTTCTTGGGCTTCATGACGAAGACGATCTGCCTTCGCCGCTCCTTCGGCATCTCGCTGGCAATCTGAGTCAGAGCGATCGTCCTCGATCATGTAAATCCCCTGGAAAATATGGAGGCTCCTCGTGTTGCTTTCCAGTTCACCGTATCCGAGTCGGGAAGTGGGCCTCTGGCGTGCTACTCATGACTAGATGGCCGTGGCCTTCCCCGATCCAAACGGGAAGCCGAAAGAAACGCCATTGGAGTCCTCCTCGGATCTGATCTGATCCAAGTCCGAAGAGCAGTCAGAGACCCTCCCAGATTGGATGTGGTTTGGGTCTGAGAGAGCCAGTTTGCCGAGTTCATCGACGAAGAACCTTAGGCTCCCGAAGCAGAAAATCTAGCCAGGAGCGAAGGTGGTGCTGATGTTGTTGAAGGAGGCCATCAATCTTGACGAGATTGATCTTAGTGCTTCCCCTACCTGGTGCGCCAACTGTCGATGGTTGTTATCAGCAGTAATGAATATGGGGCTATGCGTTGGATCCAAACTTGATGGTAACACAAGGCAAGGGTTTATACAAGGTCAGGCCCTCGACGGTGCAGGTAATACCCTACTCCTATGTTCTGGGATTATGAGCAGTATGCTTCTCATATATTATGTGTCTAGTACCTATTGTGTTCTAGGGGGCGGAGAGTCCGAGTTGGTTACAAGGGGGCAATCCCCATTAATTACGGGATAGGTTCTATTTCTAACCCTTCCCGCAAGCAATACTAGCTTCTAGGATTACAATCATATATTTTCTAATGAAGATCGGTTGCTATCTTCTACTACTCCTTGTTGGATACGGCGAAGATAGCCCGGATAGCATCCAGCCTGGGCCACTGGTTCGGCCTATCCCCTTTTGGCTGGTCTTTGCGGCCCGCCATGTAGATACCCAAGGTCCACGTATTTCATAGTGACACTGCTGCGACTGCGGTGTGGAGAGGATGAACTGCTTCGTTGACATGACGATTGCGGCGAGGGAAGGAAGATTCACTTTATCAATGCAAGGACTGCGGCGAGGGAAGGACGATCGACTTCATCAACGCGACGACTGCTGCGTGGAGAGGATGATCCACTACATCGACGCGTGAAGGATTCATCAACTGCGTGTCTAGTGGTAATCTGATCTATGATCCCCTTTTTGTAAGTAGCTTTCTGGTTATGCGGTAGAAAAAATTTAATTTGTACTACCGTAGCATACCATGTTTCTCAACAGGTGGACACCCCGCTATACCAGTATATGCTAAAGAGAGAAGAAGACATGTGCATGAGCATTTGCATTTCAATAAAGGAAGTTGCATACAATATTGAGTAATGTGGATAATGATGTGAATGAGATAATGATGATGGAATTGTTAATGTTGACTGTTTTATTATGTATTTGTTGAGTCGTGAACTCACCCTTACTTCTTTAATATTTTTAGGTGATCAATGAAGGCAATATGCATTGGATGGAAGTAGAACCATCACTTTACTTGTCACATCATCCACCTCATTTATTTAGATCTCGTTTGGCAACTTAGAACCAGGATGTTTATACTAGATTCTGGAAAAAAACCCAACCAAACGAGCTAAAGCTCAGATCGTTTCTTCTTTTTTCACTCTGTGGCCGAATCAGTCTCAACCCCGTTCCACCCGATTCATAGAATCCTACCTGAAACGTTTCTACCAAGAATCTGGAACCGTTTCTGTTTCTACTACAATCTGGAACCGTACCAAACAGGGCCTTAGTATTAGTGGTCATTCTTTGATTAATAAAGCGTCTAGTTGGGTTAGTTGATGACTTTCATATAGTAATAATGGTCATGTGAATTTAGTTGAATTTATATAATGTTTGAGAAGTTTAGTTGATTATTTATTGTTTGTGAATCTTCGTTCTTTGTCGTCGGTAAAAGGTATAGATTACTCTCGAACACATATGATCTAGGCGTTTTTGGGCGCATAAACCCGAGCGTTCCCAAGCGCCAGGATTTACATGTTCTTGATGTGCGATTTCAATTTTATTATTATTTAATTATTTATGTTCATATTATTATGCTATTCAATTATGTAGTAGTAAACGGTAGTTTCTGAACCTACTTATAGTGGCCCTCTTTATCCTAAAAGATGTCGTTTTGGGACTCTAGATAAACAATTTTCACTACTAATTTTTCTTGCTATATGTCAAGAAAAATTATAAAGTTATAATGCTTTAGAAAACATTTTTTTATGATGATATATATTGTTTCCTTGTGGTTAATTAGGGTCAGTGCATCCACACAAAATACGATATTTTTTAAAAAAAATAAAGTAATTTTTTGACAATGTGACCAGGAGCGAGCAAGCAAATAACCAAAGAGGGCCAGGTACCTGCAAAGGTGTTTTAAGAAATTCAGTTCCTTCGATTTTTTTTTACTAAAAATGGGACTAAGGCCCTGATTGACAACTTGGAACTGGGCCGTTTCTCTTAGATTATGAAAGAAACCCAACCAAACAGGCTAAAGCTTGGAACGATTCTCCTTAGATCGTTTCTTCTTTTTCCACTCTGTGGCTGAATCGGTCTCAACCCAGTTCCACCCGATTCACAGAATCCAACCTGAAACGTTTCTACAAAGAATCTGGAACCGTTTCCATTTCTACTAGAATCTGGAATCGTACCAAACAGGATCTAAAAAAACCATGGTTTCCTATCAAACATAATATGGATTTCCGTCAAACAGGTTTAAATGATACCTTTCAGAGTACAATGTGGGGCATGTGCAGTACAAAAAATTAAGGGTCTCATTTTTTATCTAACCTTCGTTTATCTTGGTATTAGTATTCGATCTAACCATCATTACTGCTGCTTAATTAATTTTGGTATTAGTAAGTGTGATAACTACTAAAGTAATCAGCCCTTATATTAACCTTCATTTTCTTCCGCTAAACTTTAACCATACAAATTCATAACTAATAAACATAGGAATAATTGATGATTTCCCTCACTTACATATGTCATTAATTATTTACTCCATAATTTTTCACTGATATGCGAACCATAAAACCACATATCAATGAGACATATGAGATAAATGATCAATTATACCATAAAAAAGAGGACAAATAAATGAATCTCCCGATAAACATATGGGCCATGTGAGTATGTGTGGCTGTTGCATGAAGAAGGGGCTTTCATAAATTAAGTTGTTGATGTACTTGCATGAAGAAGGGCTTTCATAAAAATATTTTCGTGAACAGAAATACGTGTATATCTCTATCTCTAGACTTTTTTTTTCCAACTCGATCTTTAATATTTTTTGAAACATGCATTATTACTCGATGAACGCATGGAATGTTAAATTCGACAAAAGAAAATTGTCGTCTCTAATATTTTTCGGAACATGTATTATTACCCGATTGACGCATGAGTGAGAGATCCTCCAAAAATTTAAAAATACATCTCATAAATTCGTTTTTCGTTCGCGTGCGCCGCGCTTGCTGTCCTAGCAAATTAATAGACGAAAGACTTACTATATATAACACATGAAATTGATGTTTAATATAGGGAATATTAATTATGAAGAGAATTGCAGTTTTTTCAAATGAACATGCTCTAGTTTAAAGACTTGTTTTCAGCGAGACGCAATCCTTTGCATTGTATGGGAAAACTGTTTTAGAATATAAGGGAAAATGGCAATTGTTTTTACATCGTAATTAAATTTTTTTTGAAGTGTATGGTCCAGTTCTTAATTTAGCACAGGATCTGATCAGACATGGCCTGTTCTTTACTTTGGTAAGGAAGTGAACAGCGCTAGTGGCAAGTGGCAACCAGGTAGAAAAAAAAAGCTAGTGGAATCAAAATCAAATGTCATTCTCTCTTAAAAAAATCTAGTGGAATCAAAATCAAATGTTTGTCTTTGTCTAAAAAAAGTAGTGGAATGAAAAATAAAATGTTATTCTTTCTCTAAAGAAATGAAATGTTTATTCTTATGGGTCGATCAGCCGATGGGCTCTAAGGGCATTTATAACAGTATATATATCAATTGTCTATAAAAATATACCGCAGAAAATTTTGGATAATGGGAAGAAAGAGAAGGAAGAGACGACTTTATATTGTATATACCGTTGTACAGATAGTCTATTAATTATATAAAAGATTATTATAGATAAGCATATAACAGTCTATTATATAAATTATCTTTAATTCTATCATAATAATATAAAAATACATTACAATGGTATAGATGGCAGCTGTCTATAATGTAGCTCCACATCATCTACAGACAGCACTAAAAATAATTCATACAATGGATCGTCTATAGAATTGTCTGGTCTCTCATTCAATTAACAGACTGTCTATACAATGGTACACAAAATGTAAAGCTGTCTATTAAATAGTAGACAGCAGTATTCTCTCTCCTTCTTCTCTCTCCTCCACATCATTTAAAATCCTAAACAGCTAAATATAACCATTGTACATGTCCTAATAGCTGTCGATATGTACATGCCCTAAGGGCATGTGCAATGGTACATGTCAGCTGTCTATAAGGGTATGCCACACCAGATTTTGGATGATGTGGAGGAGAGAGAGGGAGGAGAGAGAAATATGCTGTCTACTATTTAATAGACAGCCTTATAGACAGCTTCACATGTTGTGTACCATTGTATAGACAACCTGTTAATTGAATAAGAGATTATTACAGACAGCTATATAGACGATCCATTGTATGAGTTGTTTTTGATGCTGTCTGTAGATAACGTGAAGATGCATTATAGACAGCTGTTGTCTATACCACTGTACATGCCCTAAGTCTAGGGCCGGCTGTGTCATCGGGTCTGTGTGTCTCGGTCAGACGTTAGAGCAAGGCTAATAATATAGCTCACTGCTGGCTATATGTGGTTACCATATCATACACAGCCGCCTAAAAGCTTACCCACATAATAAGTTAGCTGTAGAAACAATCTACACATTAATAAATGGTCCACCCATCCATCATCTCATCTTCTTTGGAATCTGTATTATAGCCAGCTTAAAGCTGACAATAGCCCACTTCTTCTCTCTCTTCTCTTCTCTTTCTTCCAACAAAGCAAAAATATGATGTGGCAGCTCTTATAGCCCGCTTATGTCACCTTATTATACTTGCTCTTATGCGGTTGTTGCGGAGGAATATTCCACGTCCCCTGTTTCGGTTTCCTCTCCGGCCGCGATGAGGTCCCCGGCCGCCGCTGGCACCGACTTCTCCGACGGGCTACCGTCTCCGACCTCCCCCGCCGCGACCCCATCCCACCACCCCAGGTGAGAAACAGGATCCTCAGAGCCAATCTTCGCATCCACATGCGCATCACGTCTTACTAATTAACCAACCCTCTCGGCGAATCTTCCTCTTTGTCCCCAGCTCCGGCCGCCACTTCTACCTCGCCGTCGACCGCCTCCAGTTCAAGATGGTACGGCCGGCCTCCCTTGTTCCCGTGCAATTTTGGATTCCTCTCGGATGATAACCAACCGTTGTGAATCGAATTAGATTTGGATTCTTGTGGACGTATGGTTGTGTCTTGCGTGCAGAGGACACTGCTGGAGCTCCTTGGCGTCGTTGCTGAACGCCGCGGTGCGCTGCCGATCGCCGTATGCGTTTCATCCCGGGATGAGCTTGACACAGTCTGTGCTGCTGTTGCCAACCTCCCCTTTGTGTCTGTGTCACCACTGGTATGCTCAATTTGGGTGCAAATTCATATGTTCAATTCTCTGATACTATGTGGTTGTACTGGTACTTTACAATCACAGCTTGGTTCTGCTATAAGTACATAAATGTATCACATTGGTATTTGTTCAATTTATCGATAAAAGCGTGCTTATGATTGTGTACCTACGTCTACGAATTACAAATACGCCTATGTGATTACAAAGATTGTCTGTACCCAAAGGTCCGATGTTCTCTTACTTTTCTGTCACCCCTGATATGAAACACTGTTTCAAGTTCTCTTGATTGTCTATGGCCCTGCTATGAACTTACTTTTGCTAGCTACTTATATCAATCCATGTAATTTGTATACACAGTACAGTGATCAGGTTGAAGCTGAGCGTGCATCCGTTCTTGAGAAGTTTCGTCAAGCAGCAATACAGTGGAATCAGACTAAAGATGTTGATATTGCTGAAAGTCCCAAGCCTGAAAGTATAGCCTTGAAACTAAGCATTGTAGTAGTGACGGATGCTTGCTTGCCTCTGGCAGCAATGGGAGAGGCTCCCCTTATGGCTCGTGTGCTGATAAACTATGAATTGCCCACAAAGAAGGTGAGTTGTCCCCATGTTTTTCTGGATATTGGTTACCTTGGTACTTTTGTAGATCAAACACCATGAGCTGGTTGCGATAAATTTATCTTGTAGTTATATAAACATGCAATCATGCAGTTTTGTTGAGCACGTCCAGTTCTATTTTTTGGAATGTTTTGTCCGACCTGATTTTCAATTTGAAATTTTCAGGAAGCTTACTTAAGACGTATGTCAGCATGCTTAGCAGCGGGTACGTCAAGAAAAACATCTATTGATGCCCTTATTTTTAGTGTTTCTATAGCTGATGTACTATGATGGAGCAGATGGAATCGTGATTAACATGGTGGTTGGTGGTGAGGTAGCTACTCTCAAGGGTCTAGAAGAAACCAGTGGTCTGCTCATTGCAGAGATGCCAATACATGTAAGATACACTATCTTTCTTTTTACTGATCATATAATATGCTCTCGTTGCCTATAAACCAAAAATATTTGCAATGCAGGTTTCTGAGATACTATGAGTCAATTGTACCACATTTCAGAAGTTACAATTATACTTCAGCACTAAATACTCGAGGTTCAACTTGTGCCTCTTTAATTAGTGGATTGCTTATTTGCTTCCCTGTGGATTGGTCTTAAAAATAGGTTTCAGAAAGAATTAAATTGATGTTCACTGCTTCTGTTTTTCTGAGAAATGAAAGAATTCAGTCAAATTAAGAGGGCCTTCTAATTTGTCGATACTTCATGCATCATTCCTATGTTAATGTCCATTATTAATGGAACCACAATTTTCAGACAACTGCTACGATGGAAACCTTTTTTTAAATAGTGAAAAGACTATTAGCGTTAGCACCTTGTGTAAAATTAGTTCTAACCAGATCAATGGCAAAGAATCAGTCAGATGTTATTGCCATGGGATGCTCTAGCAATCACCTAGAGTTCGAACACCACAGAAGGTTGTACGATAATCCAATAAATCATAAATGATGTTTCAACTAACCCACACCTTATGTTCTGTGCTCTAGCCAACTTCTACTAGTCTAAATAGAAAAACAAATTCGCATAGACAAGGTCAATACATGAAACTTGCACTATAGTCAATACATGAAGTTTTCACACATCTGACATAAAAAAAAAATCCAAGGGATACATTTTTTGTGGCTAGCATAGTCTGTACTATTATACATCATGTCTTGGCATCTAGATAAAGAAAAACACTGTTATTATGCATAGTTCTTCTACATTAGGAAATTGCAGCAACTATGCAGAATCCTCAAAATCAACAAAAGAACTAAATCCCCAATCTGCCAGTGCGTAAAAATCAGGTATGAAGTGGGAAGAAACGAACAACTGTGTGGCATAAACTGGAGAAATGGAAGATACTTAAAAACCAAAGTGAAATGCCAACTTGCCAATTCATAAAATTTAAGCTGAATGTTGAAACCATGCACATATACACTCATTTGAATGGGAAGCACAAGCACAAGATGATATATCTAAAGCAATTGTCCATGTAAGTAACTAATCATGTTAACCATCAGAAGAGCCACCCTTTCTCTGCACATGCGATCTGCTTCAGATGGTGATTCCAACCTAGGTTGTCATGGCATCGGCTAGTCGTCGCCAAGGCGACGCCATGGTGTCCTGTCGGCTGGAGGGAGACGCATGGCCGTTCGCCCAGATCCTAGGTCTTTAAGCGAGCGTCTGGGATGGAACTGGGGGCTGCTGTGGACAGAGCCGCACCGTCGCCAGCACTACCGCGAGTGCCGGCACACGGCCATTGTTGCCGCCCACCGCCACTACTCCACTGCCTACCGCCTGCGCACACCGCCACCAGTGCTACCGTGAGTGACAGCACGGCCATGATCGCCGCCCACCGCTGCTGCTCCTCCGCCTACCACCTGCACCCGCGCGCACGCTGCCAATGCTACTGCGAGCTCCAACCCTCACTTCTGCTGCTGCACGCAGCCTCTCTCCCTCGTTGCTTCTCAAGTAAGTCTTCTCCCTCATTTCTTCTCTCTTTGCTTTGGTTTGCTCTTGCTGCTGGCATGCTTTGCTTCTTCCTTTGCTCTTTGTTCATTGGCGTCGCTTCTTCCTCTGCTCTTACACCGTCTAACTATCTTCATGGCGGGCGGCTAGGCGTCTTGGCGCCCCCTCACTCGCCACGACTTGCGAGAGCGTCGTGACAACCTTGATTCCAACATCATGTGGACATCCTCAAACCAATGGACCAATGGGATAAGAAAAGGTCAAAGAAAGTAGTATTGATGCTAGAAAAACTTCTGTGAGCACCCATAACTATTATTGGTTTATAACAGCATTGTGGATCCATTCACTATTTTTTGCATACCATATTGATGTTGCAGACATCAATTAGGAAGTAAAGAAGAGAAACCTTGACCATTTATAAAAATGCAAGAACAAGTAAAATGTGAAATACTGCAAATTAAAGTGAACTGAAAGAACAAACGTATTATGCATAGCTAACGATAGACGGACAAAAAAAAAAAAGGTCGAACAAAGAAGCATGCCATCAGAGCTCATTAAAGTCGCGCATGTCTGTGCATGTTGAGACTTTGTTTCTGAGCGACCATAAATTTGTGCATCACATGGCATTCGCATCAGCATGACATGTTAAAATGACGAAACTAAAAGCATTGAAATGATAGAACAAAACTCACAACTTGCAAAAAAAAAAAAAAAGAACAAAAATGAGGCAAAACTTTTGATAGACATTGTAATTTTGTTTGAAAATTGTAGTAGTGCAGTTAAAAAAATGGAGAGCTAAGGAAAAGCAAAACTAGAGTCTTTGAATAAGGCATGAGAAATGTGTGAAAGACAGGCAAAAACATTGTGCAAAAGCATTGTCTATGAACCTTGAGAACCTCATTATTTAAATATGGCAATATCCCATTTTAAATTTAATAGTACCCTGCAATCAAATTTGTGCATAGGTTGCAGCACGCTCAACTTATATATCACATGGCAAGATTTACAAATTGTCGAAGCAATTATCACGATGCAAAGAAAAGAAAACAAAGTCTGATGAGCTGCTAAGAGTAATCCAACGAAAAGCTGAAATAACTACGTGGTTTTCTTTAACTAATCAAGATAATCATAGTTATTGTTCGAAGTTTAGACAAGGCATAAATAATCATGATTCACATTATCAAAATCACAAGAAACTGTTTCCACAGTTGCAGTGGTGAAGAAGAGTAGAAAGAATTTGTAAGTTGGAGATATGAGCTAGCACCTATGATGCACGAACACGGATACGTCGACACGACAACGACACGAAATTCGCCATTTTTTCAAAAATGCCGACATGGTAGTGTTACTTAGACACTCGTATCCAAAAAAATTTGCCGAATTGAACACCTCGAATCCAAGTCAAATTCTAACACTCGTGTCCGATTCCGAGTAGCACTTCCTGTGTCCAATTTTATTTTTACCGAATCAGGCATCCGACTCCCGTGTCTGTGTCCAAGTAACACTACGACACAGCTATATATATTTAAATAATAATAATAATATACATATGTATTATTTTTATTTTCTACGTGTTTGTCAAACTGAAATAATGTAAATTGTAAACTAGAAATATGTACATCAGCCTTTGCAACTTCATTGCTAAGCTGAGCAAGAATAGGTACCATCAAGTTAGGATATATCTTTCAATTCACATTTTTTCTAGACGGATCATCCTTATCAAGAATGTCAGTATGGTTTCACAATGGAGCCTTGATTTTGGTGTTTTGCTCCTCTCAAGTGGCTAGGATTGCCCTTTAGGTCGTTAAACTAGGCCGGGTTGTGTCATCATATGCAAGGTTATTAAGGCTAGGCGTGGTGACTCACCACCTTTTACTGCTGAAACGCTCAAGACATGTGGTGAGCCGACGCCATACACATTCTACCTTACATTACTACTACTACTACTACACTAATAAGTACTTTTACTACTTCCAGTCTACCACAATACTTCTACAGCCTGCTACTGCTACTTGACTACTACTATAGTACTAGTGCTACAGTACTAGCCTGACGAGACGTCTGGCTGCTGCTGTTGTTGTGTTGTGTTACGTCTTTCTTCTTTGCTTCTTCCCCAACGCGACGATGCCACCGCCTTGAGCCCCTGCCTCCTCCTCCCCCCCCCCCATCAGTTCTTCCTCCCCATGGCCCCATAGCTTCCCCCATACCTTCCCCATCACCTCCCCCATACCTGTTGCAGAGGAGTGTTAGGGAACTCTACAGCGGTGGCGCAATGGAGTGGAGGCATGGATCATAGGAGCAACGGCGTGGATCGGCTATTCTCCCGCCAGATCTAGCGAGGGCGGGGCGGAGTCTGCGTGGTGCTAGGGTTTCTCCCTTGGTCAAGGTATCAATCATGTCCCTCTCGGTTTCAATTCAAGGCTTATCCTGGTCCCCCAATCGTATGGTAGCCGCCTTAGGCCACGCCAACGCCATCCCCTGCCTCAGCGTTGCCTCAACGATGCCATGACCGGTGAGGCAGACGCCATAGGCTGCTTCGACAAGGCGTCGATGTGGCATAACCCCACCTAGTTGTCTTACCACTGAGGTGTGTCTTAAGTGATGCTTCAACGATGCCTTGATAACCATGATTATATGTGTCGGATACTGAGTCGATAAAGTGTTAAAGCCATGTTGAACATTAAAATTATTTATTTTGACTATCTAATTGTTCAATACCTAATCGGTACATGTCGAGTGGCGTATCGGTGTTGTATCCGTGTCATACACCGATATGGCACCAAACTGATGTGCTAGTGCTACAGAGACTAGAAATACTAACCCCAAACATGTGACCAAAATTGGGGTAAATGGGTAATGAATTAATTTGCAAATCAGTAGCAATTCTTTTCAGTTACATTTATCAGATTTGACATGAAGCATTGGGTGAGATAATGTATCTGTGTCCATTTCATCAGATTGTCCATCAACAAAGGGCTGAAAAGCAATGTTATCGGGACTCACGTGTCCAAATTTTTTTGGTGCATCGACACGCATCCGTGCATCGACTCTATTCAACACAGTGCGACGCGCATCTAACACCTCTTGCAGTGTCTAGGCATAGCACACGGTGCGACGGCCCAGCTGAGAAGCCAAGAATCAGGACGCGTCCAGGCATTGGGCCGGGTGGTGGTGACGAGGAGGAGAGGAGGTGGACCGGGCGTCGGGTGGGGAGGCTGGGCGTGAAGCAAAGTAGAGCGGAGTTTGAGAAACAGAGGAGAAAGCCGGGCATGAAGCTAACCCGGGCGTCGGCAGGGAGAGAGGGAAGCAGATCTGCACAGAGCATGGAAGGAGGAAGAGCGGGAGGGATATAGGAGGAGATGAGCTGCAGTCATGGTTCACAAAGCCGTCAAACACCGTGGTTATCGATCATATCAAGCTGGTTCATCATCCAAAACCCGTCAATAAATCGATCTAATTAAAAAGATTGCAAAAAAAATTGTAAAAAAAATTATACGACGTAAAACGGTCGATTTTTGGTACAAACCGATCGGTTTTATGTCAAAATCGTGTCCAACGCTGCGGTGTTCAATCGGACGGTCAAAACCCGGTCGATTTTTGATTTTTTTTGAATTCGCAACCCTTCGTTTTCTGACGATTTTTGAGCGATTTTTCACTTGATTTTTTCGATTTTCACATTTTGGTTTTTCAACGATTTTTTCGGTTTCAGTTTGGTTAACCCTAGCTGCAATGGAGTTTGAGGAATAGAGGAAGAAAATGAGCTCCGTAGGATAAGAGAGAAGAGATGCAGACCACAGCCTTTTGTTGGTTTTCTTTTTCTTTGATGATTCGATTGGCCACAACACCTTTGTTTGGTTTATTGTCAGTTCCTTTTGGATGCTGCTACTTTTTGGCTTGGACAGTTCGATATGGCTACGTGAGAACTTGGAAGATGGTTGTTGCTAGTTCATTTTGGTTTTGTTGCTTATTATTTTTATGATAAAATGTATTTATATTAGGGGAATCCTAAAATCCTATTTTCTAGAGTTTGCCAAATCAAACATCCGAATCTGTGTCGAAATCGGACGGGAGTTTTCAGAATTTGACACTCTTTAAAATTCGCATTTCGGAATTTGACACTCTGGCCCACTGTCATACACACAGACGGTCCCATATGTCATCCAAATGAGCCGAAAGGCTTGCGAATTGAGTGTCAAATTCTGAAATATTCCAAATCGGACACCCGTGTTCGAGTCCTGGTAACACCGCTGAAAAGGGTTGATTCCAGACATTCCAAATTTCTCATGCCTAACTGAGTAACTGTAGGAAGTTTAACAGCATTTCTGCTACCACAGCCATGCATTTCTTAGGGGAACTGCATGCAACTTTTGTAATTTAGGCTGCATTGGAAAGATGGAGGTTTGCATCTGGCCAATGCACCACAGATTAATAGAAAGTCAAAAAAAAGATGCCTATGGATATAATAAAAAGAAATTGGGTGTAATGAGTTCCACAACCGTAAATTTGAATGTAGATTGCAACACAAAAAAAGGTATGGAAGCTGCAAACAATGCAATTGGAGCCTCAAATGAACACACACACAGCAGAAAGAACAGTATTTCATCACCAGCCTCGTGAACTGGACTTTACATGTTGCAAATGGGACTAATTTACCCATCAGTTCAACTTGAACTGTTGTTCTCATCATCGGCTCTAGAAAAGAATGCATAAAGCAAAAACATGAAAGATCAAATGTTGTAAAATCTTATCTGTGTGGGAAGAAACTTTTGGGAGTTTATCATTACATGCAACCAATGAAAATTGTGCCTCTGTGGAATGGTATTAATCAATTAAATTTGGAGTAGCACAATTTAAACATTAGAAGGGAGAACAAATTTCTTGTCAAGCAGCAATGCCAAGCTAAAGCACAATTCAAGCAGCAATTCTGTGCTTTTGCGGCTTCAGCTTCTAGTACTTCGGATTCATCGTTTTCTACGGCTTTGACTTCTTTAGCTTCTTTGATTGCTGATATTTTCAAGCTTTTGCCAATGACTACCGCTAACAATTTGGAGTCCATCTCACTCCCTCAGCTGCCACCGTTGGGCTTCTCCTTGCCTTGGCCGCTGCTGATGAGCTTTGGTTCGACGTCCACATGATTATTTTTTTTTTTTTTTTTTGCGTCGGAGGCCGCCTCTGAGTTTTGATCTAGAGTTCTACTTCCATTGGTTGTTGCCACTACTAGTATTACTAGTATTTTCTTGAGTCTTCCGTCGCGTCAGTCCAAGTCCTTAGCATATTGGCTCTTTCATTAGTTCATCTCTTTTTATCGGTTCGGCTCACCTTACACTCGCCATCTCGGCTTCTTTGTCAGCTTTCCTTTGTCGGCTCTCCTTTGTCAGCTCGTTCTATCGGCTTCATCGTCTCTCCTTTGTAGGCTCATTCTATTGGCTTTGTTAGCTTGTTCTGTTGGCTTTGTTGGCTCTCTTTTGTCGGCTCGTTCTGTCAGCTTCGTCGATTTCATTTGTCGGCTCAGCTCCTTTGTCAGTTTTACTTCGTCGACTCAGCTTCTTCGTCAGTTTTTCTTCGTCGACTCGGCTCCTTTGTCGGCTCGGTTTTTCAAGAGTTGGATCGTACGATGACTACTTCAATACTCAGGACTTTGGATTTTTTCTATTTTAGTGTCAACTCTTTTCAAATGCAATGCTATTTCATATGCCTTGTATTTCAGGGGGTGTTAAGGCATATATATTGCCTTATATAGATATTGCCTTATTTAGATATTGTTTTATTTAGAAATTGCTTTGTATAGGCTTTTCTTTTGTATCCTCATGTACTCTATATATTCTAACCTATTGGCCTCATATTGAATACAAGTGCTATTCATAACACTATGTTCAGCATGCAAAAGAACAGGGTCGCCATTCCATCCCCCACCAACTTTGGAGCCAAGTCGCCATGGCGTCGCATAGGCGGAGTATGGCGTCGGGGACGACTGAGGCGAGCGTCAAGGGAGAGAACTTACCACCGGCCGTCATCATCCCATCGCCGCCAACTTCAGAGCCGAGGAAGAAAGCCGAATCTGGCCATCCCCACCTAAGCCATTGCTGGATCTGTGATACCAGCCTACGTCGCCACTTCCACCGGCGCGAGGGAAGTAAGAAGATGGAGTAGCGGCAAGCGAAGCCGAGAGGACACGGAGGTGGTGGATGGCAACGTGTAACAGCCCCAAAAATTTCTTAAGTTCGTAAGTCATGCATATCATGTTCATGTCATTCATATTTGCATTAAAACCTTCACTTGTTTAAAATTTTACAAGTGATGAGTCATTAATTTGAAGGGAAATTAATTTCATGAAACCTTAAACATCATTTCCAATTGCACCAATGATTCTTTTGCCCATAGTCTATGCCATGTGGACCCTACTTGTAAGTGAGAGAGAGAGTGGACTGCTCATACACCTAACCTTTTCTCACTTTACCTACCTCTACCCACCCTTTATACCTACTCTATGACATGTGGGCCCAAGCCCCACATGTAAGGAGTGGAGTGGGCAGCTATATAAGCATTTGCCTTGGTTTCTCCTCCCTCACTCACCTCATTTCTTCCTCCCTCAACCAGGAAAAACAGCAAGAGGAGCAACCACACAACCTCCTTTTCATCCCCTCAAATCCATCCAAAACTGAGATTGAGCTTGTGCATGCTATACCATTGGATCCCTCTCATCCCAAGCTTCAAATCCATCCAAGTGGAATTTGCGTGCACCAAGTCTTGGGTGAGTTCAAATCAATTCTTGTCTTGCCATTTTCTGAAAATGTTGGCAACCTAGAGCTCACTCATTCCTTCTCCATGAACTCCATCACCAAATCGTGAATCAGATTGTGCATGTCGTGTTGGAAGCTTGAGGAGGAGGAGTTGACGCTACTACAAGCTCAAGAGGAGGAGGCGTTGTTTCTACAAGCAAGGAGGAGTTGATACCGGGAAGAGTACCGAAGATCACCTTCACGGCGTCATTCTTGATCTCTTCATCGAACCGACTTTCCACCAAGTGCAAGGACATCCTTGTGGTGGTAAGGTTCTACCCTACTTCATTTTCTTGAAGTGTAGGAGCACAATGTGCAGTAGCCATCCAAAAACCTAAATGAAAATCATGTTGTATTGCACAGTTCAGCATACATCGGAACATCCGATCCTATATTGGAATATCCGATGTGGCTAAAACTCCAGAAAACGTTTCAATCCTAACACTGTACCCCGCTAGAAATTTACACATATCGGAACATCTGATTTTCCAGATCGGAACTTCCGATGTTTCCAGGGAAGCACCTTTCGTGGATTCCAACTGAAAAATTTTCTAAGTCTGGATCGGAACATCCGATCATAAGATCGGAACTTCCGACCGGACCAACTTCAAGTGACCTTAACTTTTGCATCGTAAGTCCAAATTGGGTGAAACCAATTCCTATGCGTTCATAGAGTCGTGCTCTTTCATTCCCAATAGAAAAATAAGACTTGGGTTACTTATACGAGGATCTATCATATGATCTTTAACAAGCTGTAGCATTGTTAACCCCCCACCCAAACTATATTATTTTGGTGATAACTTTTGACACACAAGTCCAAACTTCACAAACTCAAATTGTATGTTCATATTATGACTATTAATCCAAATCATGAGCATTTCATGCATATTTCAGCATTCTCCCTTAGCAATATTCATTTGAACTCTTTTTGATGTTTATTTGAATGGGATCTTCTCGATAGGTGTTGGTGCTTCGGAGGACACTCCCGAGTACGACTACGCTTACGATATCAAGAACAAGCAGCAAGGCACTACTTATACCTTGAACATACTTGATCCCATTATTTGCGAATTATGTTTGAAGTTATTTTATCAATCACCTGCCTACTTTCAATTACAATTATGTTTTGAGTAGAATGTTTAGCTATTGCTATATTGTCATATCAACCCTTGCCATGTTCCTTCCGTATTCTATTGTCGCCTTAGGTGGTTTACTATTATGTATGGGTTCTTACGAATTGCTTAGCCACGCTTAGAACATCGTTAGAAACCGCGATAGATGGAGTTAGTCCATCGGTCGCAATGATCAAAATGATTATGTTGATGATGGTTCAATTATGGTTAATGAGTAGCAATGTTGGTTAAGGACCTTAAGGATTGAATCCTGGTGCCGTCTCATCAAGTAACTATCGTACGAGCCACGCGCCGTTTATGGGACCGGCTTAACCAAGTACGTGTGTATGACTAGGGGTGTTTAAACCATATGCACTTCAGAATTCCTTGAGCTCGTTGGAGTGTCAATGAATGTCCGCTGGAATTCCTCGAGCTCGTTGGAGTGTCAAGGAACGTCCTCGGAATCCCTTGAGCTTGTTGGAGTGTCAGGGATGGCCAACAACAGGTGTACTCCTTGATCCACACACATAGCATTGGGCACGCGGGATCAAGGGTCACAGTCACTCGGGGTGGTTTAAATGCACTACCATGCATACTTGAAAATGGTTTCGTCATGTTTACCTCGGCCGGCACATCAAAGGAAATGTGCTAATAGCTGGCTTACGAGTGTGGCGTGTCGTGTGGGGAAAGACTTACCTCTGCAGAGTTTAAACTATTCGAATAACCGTGTCCATGGTCAAGGACGATCGCTTGTTGTGTTAGCCACCAGGCGAGGATTAAGGACTTGGTAAGAATGGGATGGGTGGGGAAAATGACACGAGTAATGGAGTACTCGTGTGTGTAGGCCAACACAAGCGTTGGACTCGTGGTTCGGAGAGTGCTTGAAGGCACGAAGTGAATGTGAAATGGTTATGCTTATGATGATGTTATATTACATATTAGACATTGAAAAGGTTTACTAAATGCAAGTTTCAATCTATACATGCCTATGTTTTTGTTCCAATCATTGCTTTATGTTGAAATTACCTTTGTGCCTTCTTTTGATGTACCAACCACATGTAGCTAGAACTCGGCATACAACTTATGTTATTGTGCGAGTACACTTTGTTCTCAATCGGATTGTCCACTTGCTGCAGGTGAGGATGAGGCGCTGCGCGGAGATTTTTATTGGGCAGATTTCGATGACGCTAACGTCTAGATGCACGTTCTTGCCTCCAGTTGGTTGCCTAAGGGTTTGGGGCATACCACGCTGTTCTTTTATTGTCGTTTTAAGATTCCCGCTGCTACTTTGATGTAATAACACTATGTATGTCGTTTTGGACAGCAGTCCCGCTTTTGTATGTAAATATGTGTATGCTTTCCATTCATTGTGTATGTGTTGTGATGTCGACTGTTGGATGACAATGCACGTGTTGGTTAACTTTCCTAGGACCAACACAGACATATTTGTGGAGCGCCCGAGGTTCCCTTGATTCACCTAAGTGGTGATATTTAACTGGGTGAATCAACGGAGTCCCGGGGACGGCTCCCCACACAACGTCGATCTGGCGGCGACGTACTCTCGGTGGCACGCCGATCTGGAGCGGTCGTAGGTGGGCATTGTGGATTTAGCGAGCAAGGGAAATGAAACAGAGACGTTAGTGGAGAGGGCAGCGGTGCTGTGGAGGGTGGTGCACCAGCGACGAGAGGAGGGCGGAGAAGAAAGGAGACAGTTGAAGGAGAGTAGAGAAGAGGAGGAGAGCAATAATGGGTCATTGCTAGGGTTAAGTAGCCGATTGGGATTTTTTGGAATTTTTGCGATGAAGCCCTTCAGGTTTATAGATATTTTTTTTAGCCATTAGATGTATTAGATTCTTTTAATCTAAACCTTAGGAGCTCCGAATTGATCGTAGAAAGGTGCTGTGGCTGTGCTATGTGTTTGCAAGAATGTGGATCCTTACATTTTACTGTTAAATATTAATGCTATTTAACAGTAGCATAAAGCCATTAACTTAATGGTTAATGGTTTGATGCTACTGTTAAATGTTAAATTTTGATGTGTGTATGACGTCACCTTACCTTGTGCCTTAAGCAATTTGACGATAAAAAGGTGGTGAGTTGTCTCACCTTGGCTTATCGCTTTAATAACCCTGACTATGAGCACCACCCTAAACCCACTGTCGTGCCCACAACGGCCGACTCTGTTGCATTGGCATTTGGCAGAAAAGGATTAGGATATCAAATAAATTAGAAAAGATAAGATTGGTTAGGATCCTTAAGAGATAGTTTCCAGATTTCGGTTTTGTCATCCATTATATCAAGACGAGTATTGTACACTTAGTTTCTTAAGCAAGAAAGAAGTTGCTCTACCTGCATGTACCCTTCTCCTGTCCCTGCTACCAGCACCGCTCACCGTCAGCCTTCACCATGGCACGGCTTCTTCGCCCTCAATCCCTCATCCTCCCATCTCACATCCGTACAACCTTTGCCATAAGTCCATTCATAATCATATCACCATATTAATTAGATTTGATGTAGCACAAGTGCATGGAATATTGATTCTGACCCATTTCATCAGACATTGGAAGAGGTTCACAATTGGCCAATGGACAAATGAGCACATTGGTTCAATGCTGGATTGTGTCTTTCATTATTAGCCCTTAATAAGGACTAATCTGACCAGAATAACTGTAATTTCTTTAGAGTAACAGTTGTGACAAGAACTCAAATAAGGAAATATGAGCACCGATTCAAATATATTTGGTTCGATGGTGTGGAATAGGGAGAAGCATTTGCCAATAAAATCTTGTACCAGATGTAAGGACTCAAATGTATAAGGTTAGTAGTTTTTAGAGAATTAGTAGTTAAGCTCCTTACCTATTGAGATAGAAAAAAAATATAGGAATTTGAAAAAAAAAACTATTAAAATCCATAACAGAACAAATTTCCTGTGAATAAGCTCAAATTAGTAAGTTGTTCAAATCAAACACGGAGCCAGATGAGATCAAGAACATGCACATTTGTTCAATTCGATTTAGTGACAATTAGATTATAATATCATTGTCACCCATCAAAATAAATTGGAGGAAATTTGCATGACATCAAACGGATAAATAACCCCACTGGTTCAAATCCATACATACGTTATTTATCATGATGGGCACTTCAAAAAGTTACTAATGTTCGCATAAGTCGCAGTTGCAAGTATTATTTGCCGTTTTACCAAAAATAACAAGAGAAAGCAGTGACTACAAGAACAGCAGCAACACCTTGAGATTATTAATCAAAACAAGTTAACCAAAAGCACCTTAGACTCAGCTACATGCAAAAACATTATGAATTACAATACTCTTTCTGCAAGTGTGTACCTCAGACTCAGCCACGTCTTCTCATTCGGTTGCACAAAATCTGAATTTTGGTGACCAAGGTTTTTAGGATGATTTGCATTATTCAGAGAGGAAGAGCCAGGGCTACGAGGAATCTATTGGAAATAGCTTTGATGGAGAAAGCACAGAGGCAGGGGAAAATCTGGCTGAAGCAATGCATGTGGGAGATGATCTGAGAACACATAAGTTCTGCAATGATCAGAAGAGAGGGAAGGCAATAGAAAATAGAGATCAGGTCTCTTTGGATTCAAGTGAACCATTACTTCATGATGTGGGGAGGGTTCACAATCTGGCTAAGAAATGGGAGAATCAAGTAGATCATCAGGTTCCTGAACCAAGACAGCAGGTCCACTATAGCGAATTCGAAAATACTATTCTGAAGCTAGCTAAGTCTAGTAGCAGAGGACCTGATTTCGTCAAAAAGTTTGATAAATCTCAGACATCCAGAGGGCGTAACTTGTCTAATATTAACTCTGATAATGATGTGTCGGTCAATCAAGGCCTTAATACTTCAAAGGAGGATGTAGGTTTGGCAATGAAACTTGAGCCTTTTCAAGGGAATAAGGAGGTTCCGAGTTCTATTTTGGGAAAGAGGCTAGCCTTATATGCTCAGCAAAGTGTGAAGAGTGGCAAGAAAGCCTTAATGGTCGTGGGTACTGAAAAAGTTAGCAAAGAAGGGACATATTGGTGTTGGCAAGACAGATCTTGCTGACAAACTAGTGGGTGCTCATGGTGAGCCCCGCCAGGAGCAATGAATATTTTAAGCTGGAACTGTCGGGGAGCAGGGAATCCTCATACAGTTCATGAAATTATCGCCTTAGTGCGATCCCATAACCCTAAAATAATCTTTCTCTCGGAAACAAGACAGAAGGAAGACTATGAGAAACCTTACTTGGAGGTTTGGCAAGAAAATTTTTTTAGTGAGAAATAGCATAGGTAAAGGTGGAGGCTTGGCTTTGTTTTGTTAGGAAAGTGTAGAGGTGAATTTAGTGCATATCAATGTTATTAAGTCGTAAAGTTGAGTCGAGTCGTCAGAGGGGCGACTTGTTAACTTGGGCGACTAGTCGACCAACTAGTCACGATTAATCTTGACTAGCCCCCAGACTAGAAAGTATGTTAGTATGACATGTCACATACTAAGTTGTAGCAACAATTAAGCACATATACATATTGTAAAGCATGAAACGAAGAGAACAACATAAGCATGATGATATAGACTGGAGGCGTCCAGGGTTTGGCCCCTCCATTCTGGGTATAAATGTCATCATCTTCTGAGCATGGGTCGTTAGTCGACCCGCTAGAAGAGCAAGATTAGTCGTGGCTAATTGTTGATTAGTCGTACAGCCGCCCGACTAGTCGTTCCAGTCGAGTCGAGCATCCTAGTCGTTCTCCATGCACCAACTGGACTACTAATCATAGATTAGTCAGTGACTAGTCAATGACTTAATAACATTGCTGTATATTTCTGACAGATTCATTGATGTAATGATTAGAGATAACCATACTGACCCACCCTTGTGAGCTATGTTCGTTTACGGTGAACCACGAGTGGAGGACCGAAAGCATATGTGGGAGGTGTTGCAAAGACTAAGAACTCGAGTGTCTGCTCCTTGGCTTGTAATTGGTGACTTCAATGAGCTCTTTCATCTTGTGACTTATGTGATTTGGGTTTCTCTAGATTACCTTGGTCCTTTGATAATAAACAGAAAGAAAATCGGAATGTGAAGGTGACAGGGCAGTGGCGACTCCAAAATGGTCTTCTCGTTTCGATGCAGCTGTCCTGGTTCACCTTGTGTCTCATAGATCAGATCATTGCCCTTTGTTACTAAGTATTGTTTTAGAAAATGTTACTCAGCGTAAAGGAAAAAATATGAGGTATGAAATTATGTGGGAGCTTAATGCATCATTATATTCTGAAATTGTAGAGGCATGGAATAGGATTACTCCTGTTAGTAATTTGGGAGATTTGTCGGTTGCACTTAAAGGTGTCATGATGTCTCTGTACAAGTGGAGTTCTAAAAATTTTGGATCAGTTTGGCGTGAACTGAAGCATCTACGTTCAAAACTTGCTGCGTTGCAAACTGATGGTGGTGAGGAATATGAGATAAAGGAAACAAGTAACAAGTTGAATGAATGGTTATATAAAGAAGAGATTCTATGGCGACAAAGATCTGAATGAATGGTTATATAGAGAAGAGATGCTATGGCGACAAAGATCCAGGATAGTTTGGCTACGAGAAGGTGATAAAAACACGAAGTGCTTTCATCAGAAGACGGTGTGGCGCTCAAAGAAAAATAAAATTCAAAGGCTGAAAGATTGTGGTGGGAATTGGCATACCAAACAGGAGGATATGGAGCATATGGTTTTGGATTATTTCAAAGGAATGTATTCAAAAGACCCTGATATTCAACCTAAGATAATCTTCTCTAATTGAACCCCAGATATCTGAGGATATGAATGTTGTTTTGTGTAAGGAGTTTACAAATGATGAAATAAGTGGTGCTTTATTTCAGATTGGTCCTCTTAAATCTATTTCAAAGGATGAAAGATTGTGGTGGGAGTTGGCATACCAAACAGGAGGATATGGAGCAGATGGTTTTGGATTATTTCAAAGGGATGTATTCAAAAGACCCTAATTTTCAACCTAAGATAATCTTATCTCTAATTGAACTGCCTCGACGTGACGGAATTGATTGCATGGCCTGGCATTACAAGAAAATGGGCATTTTTTCAGTTCGGAGTGCAGGCCTTCAATTGATTGACAGCAAGAAAGGCGGAGAATCAACAAGCATGAAGACTGATGGTCAGCCTTTGATTAGGAGGAAATTATGGCAACTTTCAATCCCTCAAAAAATTAAAGTTTTTGCGGATGGTCTGCCTTCTCAGAAAAATAAATGGAACGTATTGGAAGTTGCCATAATTATATGTCTAGGAAACAGGCCTCAAACATGGGATAACTCAATCTCGTGATTCATCAAGACGCACCAAAAAAATCATTATTGCCTGATCATTACATGCAGAACAAAAAACTTCTGTTTGGAATATCAAAAGGCAAAAAAGAAGCTAAAGTGACTGCAAATGCTGGCTCTAAATTGGAATGCAAACAAGGCCAACAGAAGTTCATGTAAATTGGAATCTAATAAAGCTTAGGAAACTTCGGAGAATAAAAACCGGATGAAATAAATTTACTTGAAATTGTACTTTGTGCCTCAATATCAAATGTACTTTAGCACTCCGCAACAAAAAACAAAAGACGCAGGTATATATGAACAAATGTATGGATATAACGGCAGGCCTCAAAATTGTAAATTGACACATTGGTCCAACTTCCAACTCTATTTCTCATCATCAGCCTTGGTCAAAAACTCATAACAGAAAGAGAGAAGCGTGAAGCATCCAATGCTGTGAATGGTATCTATGGAAAGGAAGTAAGAAATGTTAAAAGATCATTACAAGACTAAGGCAATCTTAAAACGGCAACAAATTGAGTGCCTTTCCCATGTAACTTAATGAGCTCTTTTAGGGCACTGGTCCATCTTGATAGTGACAATATGTTGTTATCATTGGCATACATTGAGCACATAAGGCAACAAATTCCATTATTGGTTAATCAGGGGTCTAATTTTGGCAGTTAATGATAACTTTGTACCACAGGCATCGGAGGTTTATCAACATTCAACCTAGTTATGAAAATTAATCACTGGGGGCATCAAAAGTCCATTTATAAACTTTTAAAAACTAGTAACATTGAATTGTAGGATTAAAAAAATAAGAGTAAAACTGATGTTATGGCAGCACAAAAAGGAATGAATCGTAGGGCCAAATGAAAACGGTCCATTTGATCAGCGAATGCAGTTCTAAAAGACACATGAATTATGTCCAAAATAATGACTAATGACAGCAACGCGGTGAAAGAAAAACTTGAAAGGAAATGTCTCTGATATCTCTAGCACTAAAACCTTTTCTTTATCATAGGCAACAGAGGAACATTGAAACCCATTGGTTCAATGCCATTTTTAAAGAACATTCCAAATATACAAAACAGAGATAAATAATTGTAACCAAAATGAGTAACCCAAAAAAACAAAATAGGACAAACTATTAGAAATGATGCAAACTGTAAAATTAATAAATAGTAATCCTCTCCTTCCATTTTCTTTCACTATGGTTCAAATGCTGAAAGAAAAAAAAAATACATGCTCATCAAATGGAGACGTTTGATGCTGCCAGGGCCTCAACATTGCACATCTTTCTCAGGGAAAACTGGGAAATTTTTCATGTTGTATGTTATGAAATTATCACCACTGGATAAAAAATTCGAACTGTATGAGTTCAATTTAACAGATTTCACATGAACAAGTTCACTAGATAATGGATTTTCTGCCCCTGTATTAAAAGTTGCATCTGCAAGCTGTAAGGGCCAAGCCAAATGCAATCTTTAAAGAGTTTCTAGTGAATGCTAAACTAAACTCATTCTTCCAACTTCAACAGTTAAAATATGAAAAATGCTTCCTATTTATTATCAAGCAAAGCAAAAAGAATATGAGAATTAGGAGAACATTGCCAACCGTGCATCAGAAAGAAACTACTAAAAACCCACAGAAGAAATCTCCGGTGAATTGGAAACGCTAAGGCGCATCAAAGAAGCACATGTACTAGGGCAATACTTGATCTATAGTTCCTAAATGCTTAAATATGCACCAACGGAGTTATGTGCTTCAACAGATCTTCAGAAAATTTACATGTCACCAATGGAGGAAATAATCCCATAGTAGCACAGGCCTTGGTGCTTGCTTGCTGCTAAGTACCGGGAAGATGCAGACAAGAGTGGTTGAGATTCTTCGGTTTGCGAGGTAATAACAAAATGAAACCTGCTTAGCTTCAGGGGCACCGTGGTTGAATCTTCCAATGCGCATGAATTAGTATCAGTACTGCATTTCGTGACGATCATCAGCAAAAAGATTATCCGAGATGACTCGTTTGTTTTGCAAGCAAGCACAGGGAATTAATACGAGGAAATAAGGCAATAATGCGCATATATATGATGGGCTATTCAGGCAAAAAAAGAGGGACCGATGCAGCAGGTGACCCCAACCAGCCAATTTGGCGTCTTGGATAGCTAAAGGGCGTCCGCACATTGAGTCCAGCTGTTTGATCGACTGATCACTGGCTGCCAGGACCTGTTTGGCAGAGCTCCATATCCCAGCTCCACCTCAAAGCTGAAACTTGTAGACTGAAATAAAGTGACTTAAGTTTATAATTTTATTCTAAAATGTAAACAAGATGACCCACCTAAACACTCTTAATATACCCATAGCTCTAGCTCCACGAATTTGGTGAAGCTAGGGATACCCAGCTCCACCAACTATAAAAATTTGGTGGAGCTGGAGCTCTGCCAAACACCCCATAAGTACCAATTAAATTCGAGAAAGTATTAACAAGAGAGTTTGTTTTGTTACTACTGTTGGTAGCATGTTTGTTTTAGGAGTCCACACTGCTGGTTATATTTTTTCAGAGACACTGCAGGTAATATTAGCACACCATTAATGTAAGCTAGAGTAATAAAAAAAGAGAATTTTTACGGTGTATTATTGAGAGACCATGTGACGGTTTATCCATATTTGTGATGAGTATTTAATTGTGTTTGAGCTTATGGTACTCAAATTTGAGTTTGAATAGAGTTTGTTTTGTTTTTGAGTAATTTGAGTTACTGTGAGTTGTCCAGGACCAATGGTCGGAGCCTTGATTGTTTGTAGCCTTGATAGGTCGGAGCCTTGAGTTGTCGGGCCTTGATAGGTTGGAGCCATAAGTGGCTGGGGCTTGACTGGTCGTAGCTTAAGTGATTGTGGTATTGACTAGTCGTGGCCTAAGATGGATCTTTGATGTGTGACCAGTCAGTATATTACTATTACATATTATTTTGAGCAATGTTATGTGATGTTGTGATTGTCTGTGATGGTTACAGGACTTCAACGCTAGGTCATGGTGAGGTGAGAAAGACTAGGACTAGGCTAGGAGAGCTGAGGCCCAGACGGTCAACGTGTCGTCAGAGGATGATTGAGGCCGAGAGTCGCTACAAGCCGAGAGAACAAGTGGATGGATGAGATGCTAACTTAAGCTAGACTCAAGCGAAGGAGGATCGTTGGATCAAGGTTTCACGGATAGAGTAGTGGTTAAGTTAGTATGTGTGTGAATAAAACACATTATGTTATTGGGTTGTGGGTTAGTCTATGTATGAGTGAGTGAATCTCAGTTCTTGATGAGGTTTTTTGAGGATCAAGCGGTCATCTAAGGTAGAGGTTGCTCTTAGTGTGCTGTAAAATAAAGGAGTGAAGGCATACCTCACCCTTAAGCTTTTTGGGAAGGATTTTTGGTTTTCTGGTGCTCATTTGAGCTTTGCCCACCTGATAGTGTGGCTTTATAAACCTTCATCTCAAAGCAATGCAATATTTAATTTCTTTCAAGTTTTGAAATTTACTCTATTTCTTGCATTTTTGCTTGGCTCTTTCTTGCACCTTGAGTTTTGCTTCCCCTCCTTTTACTTGCTGATGTTCTTTGTTTCCAAGGATGAATGATTGATGAATAAATCTCCTAAAGATCATATTCCAATCATCTAGGCATGCTTCCTTGTGATCTTTTCAAGAAATTGATTTTTGGCTTGAAGGACTATGGATAAATCTTGCTCTTGATCTTTTGAGTAGTGTTTCTTTGAGATTCTTGCTTACTGTGATATGTGGGAAATCATCTAAGATCATCCTGATCATCCAATTCCCACGAGCAAGCTCACATCGAAAATTATAGTTTTGATCCGGTTTTGGGGCAACCTTTTTAAAACTGAAAAGAGGTCAAAACTCTAACATCAATTCTTGCCATTGAAGGTTGGAATAGGTTCCTGACATCTATAGAAAGGTGTGTGCAAAGTTTCACGGGTTTTGGATTAACTGATCAAATGTTAAATCGGTTCTTAGTTTTGAGATCACGTGATTTTACTGTTTTATCTGAGCACTATTCACCCAACCAGATGCGCTTTGCTGTTCATCTCGACTAGCAGTTTTACTGTTCATCCAACGAGCTGCTCTTTTCAACTAGTTGATCCGACCAGTTAGGATTTTATTATTCATTCGACCAGTTCAAATTTTATGGTTCATCTAACCAGTTCATTTAAAAAAATTTTGTGTGGTTTGAATTTTCTGAGAGTGATATGCGCACATCATTAGACCGAGTTTATACCCGTCGCCATGGACAGCAGAGGGACCAGTAGTCTGACAAGTGGACGCTGTGGACGCAGAGGGAGTTTAATTTTTTAGTTAAGGAAGTTTGTAACAAGTTGTTAGAGTTGGTCAGTAGGTGTCAGGAGTTTGTTGAGAGTGAGTCGTATCCAAAGAGAGTTGTTAGCATGAGTTGTATGGAACTATAAAAAGGGCAATAGAAGGAAGAGGCAGCACTTTTTTTGATTGCCAAAAATCCAGTCTCAGGCGGTGGCTCCGATTAACAACCGATTACCCAAGGCGCCGCTACTGATTTAACTCCACGTCGTTTGCCGCGACCTGGCCTTCGGCCAGGAACCAAGAGTTACGAGCAAGCCCTTCGAGAGGGAACTACTGTGCCCGATACAGTTCCGGAGTAGGCAGCAGTGACCCGGAGCGGTAAACCAGCGAGGAATGAGGCTGTAACACACTCCAGGCCGCAATGGGTTGAGCGCGATGGCCTTCTCTACCGCGACAACCGCCTGGTAGTACCAGCGACGTCAGCACTAGTGGACACCATCATATCTTCCGTCCACGACCTTACTCATGAAGGAGTCACTAAGACACTCCACCGTCTCCAAGCAGCTTATTTTTGGGAAAAATAACGTGAGTCCGTTGAGCATTATGTGGCTCATTGTGTGGTTTGTCAACAGAACAAAGCCAGCACCTTATCACCGGCCGGTCTATTGCAGCCATTGCCAATTCCACGACAGATTTGGTCTGATATTTCCATGGATTTTATTACCGACCTTCCAAAATCTCATGGCAAGACAATGATACTTGTGGTGGTGGACCGACTGTCCAAATATGCTCATTTTCTTCCACTTGCACGTCCCGCATCCGCTCCCACGGTGGCCAAAGTATTCTTTGATCAAGTGGTACGGCTGCATGGTATTCCTGAATCTATTGTCTCTGATAGAGATTCGGTGTTCCTTAGTACCTTTTGGCAGAATCTCTTCCAACGCAGTGGAACCACCCTCCTGATGTCCACGGCATACCACCCCCAGACGGATGGTCAGACAGAGGTGGTTAATCGCACTCTCGAGATGTATCTCCGTTGCTTCGTAGGAGTTAATCCTTCGTCTTGGGCTCAGTGGCTACCATGGGTGGAGTTCTGTTACAATACTTCATTTCACTCAGCTCTTCGTCTGACTCCATTTGAGCTAGTTTACGGCAGAACACCTCCTGCATTGATCCCATACCAGCAAGGGAGCACCACTATTGATGCTGTCGACTGCGCCTTGGTAGATCGAGATGCACTCCTGCAGCAAGCTAAACAATATCTTCTTCAAGCTCAAGCTCGCATGAAAGACAGGTATGACCTGCATCACCGAGAAGTCCAGTGGGATGTGGGTACTTGGGTCTGGTTGAAACTTCAGCGTTATCGTCAACGCTCCGTGAGAGTTGCACAACATTCCAAATTGGCGCCTAGGTTCTATGGGCCCTTCCAAGTGATTGCCCGTATTGGACTAGTAGCATACCGGTTGGATTTGCCAGTTTCGGCACGTATTCACAATGTTTTCCATGTCTCCTTACTCAAGGCATTCAAGGGGGAAACACCCACTGGGCCTGGCGTTCTTCCAGAGGATGTGGGACTGGCAATTGATCCTGTGCAACCAGCGCCACACCTCCTTCTGGCTCAGCGTTTTCACAATGGCAAACGTCAGCTTTTGGTTCAATGGAATGGAGAATCAGCGGATGAGGCAACATGGATGGATGCTATTGAATTCCGGCGTTCGTTTCCGGACTGCAAGCTTGAGGACAAGCTTGTTTTCGGGAAAGGGAGTAATGATATGCGCACATCATTAGACCGAGTTTATACCCGTCGCCATGGACAGCAGAGGGACCAGTAGTCTGACAAGTGGACGCTGTGGACGCAGAGGGAGTTTAATTTTTGAGTTAAGGAAGTTTGTTACAAGTTGTTAGAGTTGGTCAGTAGGTGTCAGGAGTTTGTTGAGAGTGAGTCGTATCCAAAGAGAGTTGTTAGCGTGAGTTGTATGGAACTATAAAAAGGGCAATAGAAGGAAGAGGCAGCACTTTTTTTGATTGCCAAAAATCCAGTCTCGGGCGGTGGCTCCGATTAACAGCCGATTACCCAAGGCGCTGGCTGCTTCGACGAACTCCACGTCGTCGCGCCTGCGACCTGGCCTTCGGCCAAGAACCAGGAGTTACGAGCAAGCCCTTCGAGAGGGAACTCGTAACAGAGAGAAATGTCGTTTAGCTCCTATTGGTTCAAATCCAGGCCTAGATAAGTCATCATCACAGGCACTACGTATGCTAGTATCTGTTAAGGATATATTATCTCTTATAGTTATAGATAAGTTTCTGTTATAGATAGAGTCCTATTCCTATTCCTTTCCCTCATGTACTCTATATATTGTGGCCTTTGGCCCTCATATTCAATACAAATCATATTCATAACATGGTATCAGAGCATAGGTTCAAACCCTAGCCTCAATCCTTTTCCGCTACCGCCGTGCCCGGGAGAAGCAATCTGCTCTCCCGGGCAGGCACCAATCTGCACGGCGCCTCCTCTTTCCACCAACGCTCGGCGCGACTCTTCTCATCGTCTTCTTGGTTGTCCTTCGCTTCCTGCCAGGCTACCATCTTCAGCACGGGCAAGAGGACCCGGCCGCCGTCTTCACTGACTCGGCCGCCTGCGTTTTGTGCAGCTGCTGTCGCTAGCACGAAGACGCCGTCTTCAGCACAGGGAAGAAGACCCAACCGCCGCTCGCACACGGAAGAGGACCCGGCCGCGTTGCGACTCTGACGGCTTTGCACGTGGCCGCCAGGATCCCGTCTCTGCTCTCTTTCCTCCGGAGCATCTTCGCCTGGATCCCGCCGGAGGCGAGCCGTCGCCGCACCCGGAGGCGAGCCGCCGCCGCCTCACTTCTAGCTGACCCGGCCCGGCTGCCCCTGCCGCTCGACGTGCCAGGAGGCGTTCACGCGCAAGGAGGCTGCGCTCGGGGAGGCCCAGAGGCGCTGGTGGAGAAGTAGACGGCCCGCCTTTGTTCTCCTTCCTCCAAGCTCGACCAGCGCCTGGATCTTGTCGGCCCGCCTCCGGAGCATCTCCGGCTGGATCCCGCCGGCCCGCCTCTGCTCTCTTTCCTCCGAAGCATCTCTGCCTGGATCCAGCCGGCCCGCCTATGTTCTCCTTCTTTCGGAGCCCGAAGTGGTCCACCCGGTGTTGCTGTCGCCCGTGAGTTCTCCAAGCCACTTTGGCTAAAGTCTTGGTGCTTCACGTCCGTGGTTCTCCCGTGAAACATGAAGTCACTTCAACAGGTCTCAATTCCAAGTCTTTAGCCAAAGGATTTGGTTCACGATTGTGAAGATTTGATTTTTCAAGTCCTATTCATAACATGGTATCAGAGCCACGGTTCAAACCCTAGCTCCAATATTATCTTCCGCTGCTGCTGCCCTCGGGAGGAACAATCTCTACTCCCGAGGGCGGCTATCTTCTGTGGGGGCGGCCACCTCGTCATAGCGCTGTTGCTGCCTGATCGTCGGTTCTGCCTGGTTGAGCATCTTCATCACGCCGCCGCCTGAGGTCTTCACGTCGGGCTTCACCAGACGCTTCCTGTTGCGGCGTCTCCAGCCAATCTCGATGTTCGCCCGTTGCGGCGTCTCCAGCCCCCCCACCCCCACGCCGCTCAGCCACTCCCGGCGGCCGGTTGTCTAGCTGCCCCTGCCTCGGCGTCGGCGTCGGGTTCGGCAACCAGGCTGCGCCGCTCTTCCTATCCAAGATCGCGCCGGCGCACATCCGCGGTGCGCTCAACATCCTCTTCCAGCTCGACGTCACCATTGGCATCCTCATCGCCAGCGTCGTCAACTACTTCACCGTAGATTTTGGATTCGCTCCCACTGGCCTTGTGCCGCCTGCTGGATCTGCTCCCGCTGGCCGACGGCCTACGGCTTCTTCGCGTCGCCCGCCACAGGTCACCTTCAACGCCGACCCGCCGCCTTTGATCGCCGCCTGGCTGGATCTGCGCCATGACTGGTGCCTTGCCGCCGCGTCTTTGGTTTCTCCCACGCCGCCGATCCACTGCCGCCGCCTCGCCGCCACTTTCTCCTACGATCGACCGGGCGGCGGCGGCTGCAAGCGTGCCGCCCATCGCAACGCCTCTGCGCGTGCGTAACTCGCCGTCGCCCTGCCGCTTCGCCCTGTTGCATTGCCCTACTGCGGCGTGGGCGTGGCGCGCCGCTTTGACTCCAATCGGTACGCCTCGCTCGTTTTTTGCGTAAGGGCTGTGAAGCACGCTTAAGTTCGGTTATGCAAGGTGATTGTCTTGCGTCGTCGCCGCCTCTGCCCGCGCGTCTCGTCTGCGATCTCGGCCGGTCCCAGCATTCCCGGCCTCTTCCGTGCCGACCTGCCGTTGCTCTGCTTCACTCTGTCTTAGGCCGGCCCTCCGCGCTCGTCTGCGATCTCAGCCGGTCCCGCTTCGTTCGGCTCCAACCACGACTGCTTTTTGTCGGCCTTCACCCAGGCGAGCTCTTCCTGCGCATCTTCAGGGGCTCCTCACTCGGGAGCTCCGACCGCTCACCGGTCGTCGGCAATGCTTCTCTCGCTCGCCCGCCTGCAACTCACAGATCGGATCTCATCGATCGGATTTTAAGCTCCCGATCGGATGAAATCCGGCTCTGGCTCATTGGGCAACTTGGCTCCGGCTTTTATTGTGGCTCTCTCAGCTCCGGTTTTTTTCGGCTCGGTTATTGGTTCGGCTTCAGTTTTCGGCTTGGCTCCGGCTTCCAGTCTTAGGTCAACACTTTGGCTTCGGCTTTTCGGCTCGGCTCCAGCTTTTCAGCTCTCCATCAAGTCTTTAGCTTTCGTTGCGTCCATCCAAGTTTTTAGCATCTTGATTCTGTCGTCGTTCGGCTCTTTTTATCGGCTCGACTCATTTTGTCAACATTTATTACCTCGGCTCGGCTCGTTTTGTCGGCTTCGTCGATTCTTCTTCGTCGACTCAGCTCTACCGTCGGCTCTTCGTCGTCGACTCGGCCCTACCTTCGACTTCCGTTTGTCGTTTTGGCTTCATCGTCGACTTTTCTTCGTCGACTCGGCCCTACATTCGACTTCGGTTCGTCGATTTGGCTTCTACGTCGACTTTTCTTCACCGACTCGGTTCTTCGTTGGCTGTTCTTCGTCAGCTCGATGTTTCAAGAGTTACATGCTACGACGGCTTCTTCAGGACTATGACTTTAGATTTTTCCTATTTTAGTTCATTCCTTCCAAATGCAATGCTATTGCATACGCCTTGCATTTGTGGGGGGGCGTTAAGGATATATTATCTCTTATAGTTATAGATAAGTTCCTATTATAGATAGAGTCATATTCCTATTCCTTTCCCTCATGTACTCTATATATTGTGGCCTTTGGCCCTCATATTCAATACAAGTCATATTCATAACAGTATCAAGCAAACCTAGTTACAGCACAAGTTATTATTCTTGAGGTGAACTGGCAATTTTCAGATAACATGCAAATCTGAGAATTATTTGCCATTTTAATAGATGGGGTTAAAGAACTAGAAATTGCTTGGATGTTCTAGAAATTTCAGGGCCTCATCAAAGCATAACTATCAATTGTTCATCCTTTCTAGAACAGTTCCAAATCCAATCAGAGTAAAACGCAAGAGATTTTCTTGTGCATTATAGAGATGTTGAGCTAAACAAGCATAACACAGACAAAATATATAACAAGTGAGGGCCTGAGACATGGGATAACACATTTTCATTGTTCATCGAGTTGTGTAGACAATTGTCATCTTCGGCTGGTTATTGGATGCAAAACAGAAGAGCATATTTGTGAGTTATGTGCTTCAACAGATCTTCAGAAAATTTACATGTCACCAATGGGGGAAATAATCCCATTGGTTCAAATCCAGGCCTAGATAAGTCATCATCACAGGCACTACGTATGCTAGTATCAGGCATTACAGCACAAGTTATTATTCTTGAGGTGAATTGGATATTTTCAGATAACATGCAAATCTGAGAATTATTTGCCATTTTAACAGATGGGGTTAAAGAACTAGAAATTGCTTGGATGTTCTAGAAATTTCAGGGCCTCATCAAAGCATAACTAGCAATTGTTCATCCTTTCTAGAACAGTTCCAAATCCAATCAGAGTAAAACGCAAGAGAGTTTCTTGTGCATTATAGAGATGTTGAGCTAAACAAACGTAACACAGACAAAATATATTACAAGTGAGGGCCTAAGACATTTTCATGGTTCATCGAGGTGTAGACATTTGTCATCTTCGGCTGGTTATTGGATGCAAAACGAGAAACATAGACCATTTTATGCAGAAGAAATAGCAAATGCAGCTCATATTAATGGGAAAAAAATGACATCTGGCACATCAAGAATTCCACACAACCTGAGAGAGATAGAGAGAGGATCTTCAGCACATCACAAGAAAGATCAAGAACTGCAAACAAAACAACTAGCAAAAGCAAATTAATAACTCCAGGAGTGTGTAGTTCACAACTAACCTCAGTTATTCAGGACAAAATCTTATCATAACAGTAGAAAAACTTATTGAATAGCAGTATCCTCATCAATGGCCTCAGTAAAATAACTTTACATGTTGCAAATGGGCAAAATTGGCCCATTAATTCAATTTCGAACTGTGTATCGCATCATCGGACCTTTTGAAAAGGGGTGTCAAATATATCAGAATATGAAATTTGCCAATGTAATAGAAATAAGCATTTAAATTTGGAGTAGAAATGTCAAATTGTGAATTTTTAAGGAAAAGCGAAATTCAAATTGTGAATCTATCTCGTTTCTTTCTTTCTTTCTTTCTTTCTTTGGTTTTTGTCGATTGGTTTGCACAAAGCTTGCTGTTTACATATATATATGGTCATATATATATATATATATATATATATATGGCCGATGATGTGGTATAAAGTGGAATATCTGATTCGCTACATGCGGAAGATTTACATTGCTGAGGCCATGCCTGAATCTCATTTGCTCAGCATTTTACCAAATTTTATTTTCCTCAGACGTGTTGTGCAAACTGATGTATGAAAAGATGTACTCTGTTTCCCTGAATTCGTTCTGTTCCGAACTTGTCTCAATCTGTTCAACAAATTATTGCACTTCTTGCCGATGATATAAGTCACCAAGCGGAAGATTTACATTGTGTGTTTTTTTTGTCGGCCGATGATGTGGTATTCAGTGGAATATCCGATTCGCTCCATGCGGCAGATTTACATTGCCGAGGCCATGCCTGAATCCGGCACTCATTTGCTCAACATTTCCGCTTAAACAGAACAAACTTAATTTATGCAATAACTGAAAGATTAACAGATTAACTTTTGTGTTCCATTGTACTATTAACAAAACTGAAAGATTCATTACCCTTTGGAAGCAACACCAGCGATGGATGCAGCTATTTCAGCACCAAACCCTCCGATCCGGTGATTGGAGCCTCATGACTAACCTTTCGTAGTACTTTTTTTATACACAGATGATAAAAGTTGATGAAATAAATACAAGCACCAAGACATAACTTACAAGAAGCTTTCCAGTCTTCTTGACAGAGGCCTCTATTGTTTCCTTGAATCCCACATCGAATTATTCTACCTTGGCTTCAATCAGCATTTTAATAGAAACAACTCAACAAGAACAAACATTGTACAAATTGGAAAATATTTATGCAAGAACCTTTGTCAAGAACAGGAATTGATGTGATCGATAAGTTTTAACAATATCTAAAGTATAGTATACATTTATTGTGCAGTCTATGAAAGTTGCATTTTTCATGTGTCAGCTATAAAATTAAGGAACACACATTTGGAAGGCCTCCTTGTCAATCGGTGCAACCATCACCATGCTCTGAACTATCTAAACTTCTAACCTAATAAAAGAAGTTTCAAGTTTTTCATCAAACCTAACATGTGTACCATTTTGATCCAAGTGACACAAAACAGTAATTCACATGGCATCTCTTCTTTTCATGTGAAGTGAAGATGAGTGTGCTGATATTTGCATGGTCTATAATTGGCACTATTAATAACAATTTGACATCAGTGCAATAAAAACTCAGTTGGTTCAAGGACAAACACCTGTAACATTGCTTTTCTTTCTTCTTTGCTTTGTGCAAATGCAACATACAATGGCTTCCCAGATATCATTTTGCCATTCATTTCAGTTAACTGTATACAAGGAAAACGTCAGCGACATGTCATTCAACAGTTAATCAGATATTCAGGAAGTAAACTTACAGCCTGAGATGATTCCTCACGAGTTGAAAATGCAACAAAACCAGACCCTTTGCTAACACAATTTTGATCACGCATTACCTATTAATTAAATTCAGTCAGCTATGATCATGTATCATCAAGAAACAAAGGTGAAGGGGAAAGATAAAGAGTGCAAAACATGAAACTTGAAAGCACCTTGCATGACGTAATTTGGCCAAAGTTAGAGAACAGTTCACGTAGCTGATAATCTCCAATGTTATCATCTAAATTTTTCAAGTATAAGTTTAGTCCTTGGTATTTATCAGCAGCATCTTTCATGCTTTGCTCAAATCTTCTCTTCAATTCCATCTCTCTTTCTGACTTCTTCTGAGCTCTTCCAACATACCACTCTGTCATTAATTTTCTTTCCATTAAGTTCATCAACAGCACGAGCAGCAGCATCTGGACTCTCAAAGTTGATTAAGCCAAAGCACCTTGATTTACCATCCATGCCAATCATGACAACAGCACTCGTAATATTCCCATATTCACCAAAAAAATTTATTAGATCCTCCTTTGTGGTAGACTCAGACAAATTTTTCACAAAGACATTGTTAAATTTTGCCTGGTGAACCGAATTATCCCTCTCTTGCTTGTGAAGAAAAGGCCCAACATAAACAGGCTTATCGTTGATAAGCAACCCATTTAGACTTTTTGTTGCAGACTGAGCATCTTCTTTTTCATACTGAGCAAAACCAAAGCCTTTGGATTGGCCCATTTCCTATGAGAGAATTGTACCAAATGCAGAAAAGGTATCATGAAGAGTTTTGTTGTCTATTGTTTTGTCAAGGTTCTGGAAAAAGAAAGTTGAAAGTGCTGTCATCAAAGATAAGTGATGAAAGGAGCTGATTATTCTAGAGTGACAATGCAAACTAAAATATGAAACAGTACCTTGATAAAAATGTTTGCAGATCCACTTCTGCGGCCGCTTGGGTCACGGTTTGAATACATTACCCGGATGGGCTTGTTGTTCAGAGGAGCAAAGTTCAGCACTTCCAATGCTCTTGCAGCTGTCAAATGGAATAGGTAATCAGTGAACAAGCCTAATATGGTCCACATTTAACTGTATTTGGCTAGTAGGAAAACTGCAATAGTTTGACAACAATGCTCCAACAAGTTTCATGATGGATGATGTAGTTTGATGAGGCATATCGATTGCTCTAATGAAAAGCATGTATTCCGAATGTACTCACCCATTATATGGGTTATGCAACATTTGCATGCGCCTGTTGCACCAGCGTGCCTTATATCCTCCTCTAAGATATCCATTCACTTTGGTATTGAATGGGGGCTAACTACGGTATTGAATGTGCACTGATCTACATTCCTATTCTATCTATATAACAAGTCAATAACAGCTACGGGCAGCTGCCTAGAACATCAATACCATAACTTCCAACCAATCACGATGGCACCAATTCTTCCAGTACAGCACAACCATATCACTAACGACCAAAAACACAGGAAATCAACCGGTAATTCAATTGTAAAAAAAAAGAACGTCTAAACTCTAGTCTGTACCACAAGCACGACGCCATGATCAATAAAAACCAATTGCTCGGCATCATCCTAACCACTTGCCAAAACACTGTCATCCTCCCCAGCATCCAAAACACAATAAATCCAAGTGGCATTGCATCATGGCAGCAAATTCACATAAATCAATTACCTAGACATAGACTTCTGCTAGTACGATCGCTTCAAGACCTATCCAACTTGGCAAGTTGGCAAATAAATCCACGCAACCACCAACTAATCGAACCACCACAAATGTTAACAATTTTACAGATGTTCAAAATTTCCCCCCCATCCGATCACACACCAAAATTCAACAACATCCAAACCTCGACCAGTCCCCTAATCACAATATGACCACACCAAAATTCAACAACATCCAAACTGTCACGCCCGGCTTCCCGCACCTGCCGCCGCCGCTTTTCCCGGCCGGCCGCGCGATTTGCGCGGGCCGTTGCGCCGCCCACCACACGCCTCGTCCTCTATAAAGCCCCCCCTGAGCTCTCCTCTCTCTCTCGTGCCTCTCCCCTCTCCCTCCCCGCTCCCTCTTCTCCTCGCCACGCGCTGCGCCACCGCCGTCTTCCCCAGCGCCGGCCGCGCTTCGAAGCCGCGCTGGCCCGCTTCGAGCCACCTGAAGCTCCTCCGGCCTGCTGACGCCGCTTCGCCTCCGCTTGCCGCTTCGCTGCCGGCAGGCCGCTCGCTTTTCCTCTCGCTCGCTCCGGCCAAGGCCAGCGCCGCTTTGGCCCCGCTGCCTCATACTGACGCGCTTCGGCGCAGAGGCGAAAGACGCTGCGCTGGGCTTGGTCCACAGTGCCCGCCCCACCTGCGACCTTTAAAAAAATGATTTTAAAAATAGTTTATGATGTCAGCGCTGACGTCATAAATCGTGTTTTCGTTTTAAAATAAATTCCAAAAACCGGATTTGGTCACGACGCCAAGATGACGCAAAGAATTCGGTTTTTCTTTTAAAAATAATTTAAAAATTTCAGAAAATCCCGCTTTATTCGCTTTTAAACTTCCGGAGCCCGCTACTCGCTCGAACTCTGTTTGGCTCCGTTCTTCTTCCTAAATTCATTAAAAACCTTAAATTTCAGTTTAGAGCTAGTTTGAAATTCAATTTGTGTATTTGAATTCGTTTGGATCTTATTTGAATTTGGGTGCTTTTTACGCGTAGATTATGGAGAGTCCGAGGAGTTCCCGAACGACGATTTCGAGCAGCAACTCGTCGAACCAGGCAAGTCACACTCCCTTGACCATATTGCTCCCAGTTTTATGAACTTGTATGTTGCATTTACAATTATTGCATGCTTATTTATTATAGACATTAATTTCCGACCTAGTTTTAAATGATAGTTAAATCCAATTCCGATATGCGACCTTTGACATTTGAATTCCGATTCCCTTGTAACCTTAGTAAAAATATGAGTTATGACTATGGTAATATTTAGACATTGCTTAGACATGCATAGAACTGAACTTAGGGAATTTTGGGGAACTTTATGCCAAAATGATATCATATTCAATTGGAAACTTATAGTGATCAATGTTAGTATTAATGTGGAAATTAGTATGGTTAAAATGAAAATGACTTAGACCGGGCGAGAATTGGTTGGAAGGTGGTGAGGTCATGGTTCTGGGTTTGTGGACAGTCTCGCCTAGTCAATTAAGGACCGGTCTGAGTCTCGCTGAATGTAAAGCCTAACCGTACTACCACGAGTCTGGAATGGGATGCACTGCTACCCTTATTAAATCATTTCATGGACAGTCATGCCAAATGGGGGTAGTGGTGTGGTGAAAGCGAGATGCTGCCACTTCGGCGCAAGAGGGGGCTTCTGATTAGAGGGAGTCTTTCAGCGGTGAAACCTTAGCGGGCATGACTATGTGTATGATTTTAATATAGGAGCTTTGTCATATGTTTCTATGTCACTCACCAAAGGAAGTGTGTTGACATAAAAAGGGAAATGTTATGTCTTGTGGGTAAAGTTGTACAACCTCTGCAGAATGTCAAACTAATCGATTAGCCACGCCCGCGGTTATGGGCATGCCGAGCAAGCCATTTTCAGATTAGATTTTGGTAAATTAAAATTGGATTTTCGGAAAATAATGTTGGATGGAGGGAGTCCATCATGGGTATAACTTAGCCAATTCCAGGGGAGATTCCTGAAAATGTATAAATTTGAGTTTCTTTATAAACTATGCCATTTAAAATTGTTTTGAATGATTATTAAACTATTGCTTTACGCGTAAACAAACCATATTGCCATCCTTGATTACCCGTACATTTATATTGCATTTACTAGTGTGATTTGCTAAGTACGTATGTACTCACCCTTGCTTAATTTACCACTTCAGAGGAGGAGTATCACGATGGTGAGGACCAGCTGGACTAGACCGTGCCCCCAGTCGATTGCCTGTGGCAAATTAATTGGGCTCTATCTTTTGATCTTCATTTCCGCTGCTTTATTTATTCGTTTATTTATTTGTTGGCTTGCGTGCCTTTTCCTATGTAACTTTGAATATTTACCTTTAATAAAGAACGACGGATATGCTATGGTTTCATTTCTACTGTGTGTACTAGTATTTCCTGGACTAGTACAGAATACACAGAGGATTTCGGAGGTGTTATTCCGGGGTCCGACACAAACCTCGACCAGTCCCCTAATCCGAAATCAAACCTCGACCAATGCTCAGATGTATACAAGAGAGGGGGGTCGTAATACCATCCATGGGGTTGCTGAAGTTGACGTAGGCGTAGCCGAGCGAGCGCCGCAAGTTGACGTCCCTGCAGACGCGCACCAACACCACCTGCCCTTGGCTGAAGAGCTCGTACAGCTGCTAGTCCGTCACCGACCCTTCCAGGTCGCCCACGTACAGCGACGTCGTCGGGAGCGGCTGCGCCACGCCGACGCCGACCCCTCCCACCGCCGGCGAGGGGAACGGAGGATTAGAGCAAAAGGGGGAAAAGGAAAAGGCGGACTGGTTTGGAGCAAAGATTCGTACTTGATAGCGGAGATGCGCACAAATCGAATGTCAGCAAAGCGGTTGGTTCTTAAGCGGTGATCTCAAGCGGCGAGACAGTAAGGTTCTTGTTGCGGAGGCCGGAGTAGTTGGGTGGATTTCGGAATGTCAGTAGAGGCCGGAGCCAACACAGTACACATCAAAAGCTGCCTCCTCCCAAAAAAATTAAGAGAGATTTTAGAACTTGCCACCTTTAAAATTCGTTTTTTCGGTATTTGACACCCTGGTCCACTGTCATAGACTCAGATGAACCCACATGTCATACACAGGAGCTGAAAGGCACACGAATTGGGTGTCATTTTCTGAAAATTCAGAAAAATTAAAGAGCAAAAAAAGCAACTGCGAGCAAGAAAACACAAACATCTCAGAAGAACTTGCTCTCATCACGGCGCATCTCAGAAGAGGTGTAGATTTTTGCATCACATCACGGCCCCCGCTTGCAGAAGAAGAACGGAAAATCGCAGGCCAAGCTAGGAAGACTCTCCAAGAAGCTAGAAATTAAGCCAAAAATCTACTAGACACGCGGACAGTAACCAAACGTGCCAAGAACTCTGAAACCCAGCCAGCAATGAAGCGGAATCGCACGAACGAACGTGTAGATATGCGCTCCAACGAACACAGGTCGCAATCGCAATGAAACCAAGCGGAATTGAGGAACAGAGTTAAAGCTGGAGGGCGGCTCAGATCTAAGTCGATGAGCAGAAGCTTGCATTCCCTCGAAATAATCCAAACACATGTGCTCAGCATCGTCCGGTTCCCGCGGGGCGCGCGTGCAGATGATCAACCGGTTCTTGGACCTCATCTGCACGCCACGCGTCTCGAAAAACGCAGCAGCAGCGCACGGAGGGTCCAATCCAAATCCCAAGAAGAACAGAGAGCGGCTGGTTACAAGGGAGACTCAGAGAAGCATACCATACTAGCAGCAAGTGCTCAGCATCGTCGTGTTTCATCAGAGGGGAAAAGATTTGCGAGTCTCATCACTGGCACCCCGGGAAGAAGGGCAAAAAAAGCCACGAGAACACAAAGCTACAGCTCGATCGAAAGAGATCCAAATCGCTTGGTTCGAGCAGGCGGATTCAAGCCAAAGAAGTAGTGCTACTACCACCACCAAGAACCAAGAAAAACTTGCGCACGCACACAGCGCCTCAGATTTCGAGCTACGGTTCGCACGTGAAGAAAATTCGTACGAACCAAAGCAGGCGAGCTCTGGCCCTTTCATCGGCGCATCGAGAACAAGAGGATCGTTTGGACAAAGAACAGGGAAGAGACCCGCATGCATCGATCAAACCCCCAAGATCAGAAGAAGAGAACAGAGTTCGAAATTATTAGCACCAAGCAAAGTTAGTAATTTTGGCACCAAGCAAAGTTAGTAATTGTTAGCACTTAGCACCAAGCAAAGAGGCGATCGAAACGAAGAACAGCAAACCAGAAGAACTAAAGAGAAAGAAGCAGATCGAGATGCTACTCGCACGAGAAAAAAATAAAAGAAAAACGAAAAGCGAGTGGGAGAAGCAGGAGATGGGGGTTGGAGGGACAGGAGCGTGGGGGTTGTACTTGTAGCGGAGCGGACGGTGCTGATCGATCCGTTTGCTGCTTGGTTTTGGAATGGACGGTTCTGATCGGATCCCACCCATCCGACGCCATCCAACGCAAGACCATCTCGTCGCGGTGGAGCCAAGGCAGTTACGGACGTACGGTCAGGGAGAGGTGGGCACGTTTGCCGTTCCTATCGGTAAGGAGCTGCTTTGACATTCGTGCAAATGGGTTTAGATTAACGTGTAGTAGTATTTTCTTACTTAGAGTAAGAACAATAATAACATATCATTTTATTATTAGTATGTACATATCAGCTTTACTCCCTTTATTCTAAAATATAAGGTATAACTGTTTTTTTTTTCAAGTCCCAGAATACAGGGTGCAGCGCATCCTCGGCTCCTATTATGGCTTCTCTCACATCTCTCATGGATGTATGCATTAACCCCCCCTTAAGTCCTACGCGACTTATATAATGGGGTGGAGGGTGTCGGTGTATTCTACACTAGGGTGCCCACTACACCTGAGTAAGAGCCGCCTAGCGGATAGGTGGCGACCAGGCCACGCCACAAGCACAGGTGATCGCCAATGGACAGTGGCGACCAGCCACGCTGTGGCGGTCAAGAAGGTGGTCGCCAGTGCGACGACGGCGCCTAGTCCACACCATCGCGCTCACCCCGAGGCCACCTAGTAACCTGTGGTCGCCACACGAGAAGGTCAAATACATTTAATGTGTATCGTGGCGCATTAAATGGGGTAATGAAGGCCACAAGATGGCAGCGTGTTCCCAACGCGCGCGCCATTATTGCGAGTGGCGCCACGATGCAATTTCCCACTAGCTGGCGGAGCGGCAGCGCGGCCGGCGGGGAGAGGATGACGTGCCAGGTGGCATTAAGTGTCTTTGCAAGAACAAAGGATGTTGCATTAAATGCGGCATGGCAGTGTATTCAATGTGCGCACTATTGTAAGCCCCATGCGCCCCAAACAAATGTGTATAAAAGGCAGCTGGGGTGCATGGGAGAGGGGGTTCGATCTTTTAGGTTGGTTCATTCTCCTTTGGGCTAGAGTCCTGGAGTTCCAGGTCCCTGGCTTTTTCCGTTTCTCCAAGAACACAAGCAAGAATAAGACAAGCAGGACTAGGGCTATTACTCTTAAGGAGGGCCTGAACCTGGGTAAACCCTAGCGTCTTCTTGTGAGCTTCGCCTCTGTTTCCTTTCCACCGTCTCTCGAGCAATCTCCACGAAAGCCCCCCGTTCGAACTTCATACACCCCGTTTCGGAAGGGGTATGTTAGCTCATACGCTGACAGTGGCGCGCCAAGTAGGGGGCTCGGTGGCTGGATTGCCCTTTCTTCTTCCACTTTCTTGCGAAGTTTGCAAGAAGCTTTGACGGTCGTCAGCATGGCGGCTTCACACTCCAAGCACGACGACCTACCCGAGGAGGGCAGCGCTCGCAGCCGATCCCGGCGCTCAGCCAGGGTGTCGGACCTCCCGGGTCCCTCCGTCCAGGGAGGGGCACGTGGTGCTCCCGCGCAAGGAGGACAGCCCGTCCGACGGCGTCTGTTGATGGGAGACGACACCCCAGCTTGGAATCTTCATGCGGCCCCGCTGCTCCTCGATCACCCTCCGGTTGCGCTAGGGGGCGAAACCCCGACCGCTCCATGGCTACGGGACATCGCCCGCCTAGTGGATGCCGCCCAACAGCAGGTAGAGGCGGCAAATCAGCCGGGGGCTTCCGGCGGCGGGCGGCGAGACATGCGCGCGACCGATGCGCAAGCTTCCAGTCGCCCTATCAGAGTTTTTCCTGGTCACGAGGGCCAGGACAAAGGGAAGGGTGCACAGGTTGCAGCCCCCTCGGGTACACGGGGACGTGCACATGCTCCCACTCCTTCTCACGGTTCCCCCAAGCCAGCAGGGGGGCATGAGGATCTGAGGGCCCGCCTAGACGAAAGGAGGTTCCAGCGCGAAGATGACTTGCACAATGTCCTTAGGGGGCGTCGTGCGCACGACCAACGTCGCGTTGGCCACCCGATGTCTAGCGGTCAGGGGGAGACCTCACTCCCTGACTCCAGGGAGAGCGTAGACTCGCTCTCCTCGACCCCATCTCGGGGCCGAGGGGCGGGCGAGCGACACTGCTCCCCCTACAACGTTGGATGCCAGGCGTTTTCCCTCCGCCTACGCCAAGCTGCGTGGCCGGAGAGGTTCCGCCCCGCGTCCATCGAGAAGTATGATGGTACCACCAACCCGGAGGAGTTCCTGCAGATCTATACTACGGTGGTGCGCGCCGCGGGAGGGTCTGAAAAGATCATGGCCAACTACCTCCCGACGTCGCTGACGGGCTCTGCCCGCTCCTGCCTACTGAACCTCCCGCGAGGCTCCGTGCACTCGTGGGAGGAACTATGCGACCTTTTTGTCGCCAACTTTCAGGGCTCCTACACTCAGCCGGGTGTGGAGGACGACCTCCACGCCCTGGAACAGACGAAGGGGGGTCCCTGAGGGAATTTATCCGGCGGTTCAGCCACTGCCGTAACACGATCCCCCGGATTTCTGAGCAATCGGTGATTATCGCATTCCGGAGGGGGGTTCGGGATCAGAAGATGCGGGAGAAGATGGCTACCCGCACCATATCCACCACCTCCGAGCTGTTCTCCTTGGCGCATAAATGCGCCAGAGCTACGGAGGCTCGGGAGCGCACGGGAGGGCCTTCCGGCCACAGCGAAGCAGGAACCTCGAAGGCCTCCGATCGCAAGAAGAAGAAAAAGCGTGAGGAGGCCGGCGCCGGAGAAATCCTGGTCGCTGGGTCGGAAGCCAAGTCCCAGCGGCGTGATCGCCGGGAAAGGAGGGGTGATCGCCGGGACCAACGCGGCGACCGCGGGGACTGCCGTTCGCCCTGCCGAGAAGACGACAGGGGCAGACCTTACTGCCCCATCCACAGGACTAGCGGACATGATCTGGCAGATTGCCAGGTCGTGTCCAAGCTGGTGGAACAGCGGCTTAAGGAACGCCGCGAAGATGACCGCGACGACGCGGGTGAAGACCCTGCTCCGCTAGCCTTTCAGCAAGCAGAGCACACGGTGGCGTTCATTCATGGCGGCTCCGCCACCTACTCTTCAAACTCGCAATACAAGCGAGAGTTGAGGGAAGTGTGTGCCACCGTACCAACTCCCGAGGCGAGCAGGCCACTGAAATGGTCGGAGGAGCCGATCACTTTCAGTCGAGCCGACCACCCGGAGAGCACATCAGGCCCGGGCCATCTTCCAATCGTGGTTTCTCCCACGGTCTGAAATGCGAGACTCGGGCGTGTGCTTGTTGATGGAGGAAGTTCCATCAACCTTATGTCAGTCGGGGCGTTCAAGGCACTCCAAATTCCCTATGAGGAGTTGCGCCCGGCCCCTCTCTTCTACGGAGTTGCCCCTGGGGTAGGCTTGACGCCCCTGGGACAAGTCCGGCTGCCTGTTACCTTCGGAAGTGTGGAGAACTTCCGGACAGAGAAAATCAACTTCGAGATCGCCGACTTCGACCTCCCCTACAACGCTTTGCTTGGCCGACCAGCTCTGGTCAAGTTCATGGCGGCCACGCACTATGCCTACATGATGGTGAAGATCCCTGGGCCCGGAGGTCCAATTACTATGAAGGTGGATCGGTTGGAAGCCCTGCGCCTCAGCAAGAAGGTGCAGGACCTGGCCGACACCACCTGCTCGGCCCGAGGCAAGGACGACTGCCCAGAGCTCCCCCCGGTCAAGGCCCGCGCCTCACCTGGTCCCTCGGGTGAGGTAAAGGGGGAAGGTAAAGGTGGTCCCCATGGGCGAGGACGGTTCTGGGAAGGTCGTGAAGATCGGCGCCAACCTCAGCGCCAAATAGGAAGACGCGCTCGTCACCTTCCTCCGGTCTAACTTAGATGTGTTCGCCTGGGAACCATCTGAAATGACCGGGGTCCCTAGGGAGGTGATTGAGCACCGATTGGCAACGCTCCCTGGAGTGCACCCAGTCCGGCAGAAAGTCTAGAGGCAGGCACCAGAGCGGCAAGATGCCATTCGGGATGAGGTAGAGAAACTGCTGCATGCAAAGATTGTATGGGAGGCCACCTACCCCGAGTGGCTGGCCAACCCTGTGCTCGTTAAGAAGTCGAACGGGAAGTGACGGATGTGCATCGACTTCACCGACCTCAACAGAGCTTGCCCCAAGGACCAGTACCCTCTGCCACGAATAGACATTATCGTCGACTCCACAGCAGGGTGCGAGGCCTTGTGCTTCCTGGACGCCTACTCCGGCTACCACCAGATCAGCATGGCGCGGGAAGACGAAGAGAAGAATGCTTTTATGACCCCTCTGGGCGTGTACTGTTATGTCCGAATGCCATTCGGGCTGAAGAACGCTGGTTCAACCTACCAGCGAGCTATGCACACTGTATTTCGGTCACAAATTGGAAGAAATCTTGAGGTGTATGTTGATGACTTGGTAGTGAAGACCAAATAGACTGTTGGGCTTGTTGAAGACCTAGAGGAAACTTTCTCCCACCTCCGGCAATATTGTTTGAAGCTGAATCCTGAGAAGTGTGTGTTCAGTGTGTCATCTGGAAAGCTGCTTGGGTTCCTCGTTTCCAGTCGTGGAATCGAGGTCAATCTGGAAAAGATCGCGGCCATCGAGCGCATGCAACCACCCACACGGCTCAAGCAAGTCTAGTGCTTAGCTGGTCGCCTGGCCTCTCTCGGCCGGTTCATAGCCCGGCTGGGGGAAAGGAGCCTCCCCTTTTTCAAGCTGTTGAAGAAAACTGACTTCTTCGAATGGACTACAGAAGCGCAACAGGCATTCGAAGATCTGAAGAAGTATCTCTCGTCCCCCCGGTGCTGGTTGCCCCCGAGTCGGGCGAGCCGCTACTGTTATATGTGGCGGCCAGTCCTATGGTTGTGCGTCTAGCGGCCATTTTACTACGTCAACAAGGTGTTACATGATGCGAAAACAAGGTACCCTCAAGCCCAGAAGATGGTGTACGCCGTGCTGGTGGCGTCTAGGAAGCTGCAGCATTATTTCCAAGGAAGGGAGATCACAGTGGTCTCTGCCTACCCCCTGCGTGAGATCCTTCACAATCGCAAAGTAGAGGGCCGCATTGCCAAGTGGTCTGTAGAGCTGGGGGAGTTCGTCCTCGAATTCGCCCCCCGCACTGCAATCAAAAGTCAAAGGTTGGCCGAGTTCTTTGTCGAGTGAACTCCTGCCGAGTCTGAGACTGAAGAAACCCCCGCGCCCTCCCCCTGGACACTCTACTTCGACGGCTCCTTCAGGCTCGAAGGCGCGGGGGCTGGGGTCCTCCTGGTTTCCCCAACCGGGGACCTCCTCAAGTACGTGGTTGTCCTGGACTTCAAGGCCACCAACAACATCGCTGAGTACAAAGGCTTGCTGGCAAGGCTTCGCACCGCGGCGGCCATCGGAGTTTGGCGCCTGCAAGTTAAGGGCGACTCGCTGCTAGTCGTCAACCAAGCAAGAAAGGAGTTCTCCTGCTTTGACCCTGTCATGGTGGAGTACTTGGCAGAGGTCAGAAAGATGGAGCGACACTTCGATGGGCTGGGGTATACCCATATCCCCCGACGCGACAACTACTTGGCGGACGGGCTCGCACAGCTCGCCTCGACAAGATCCCCTGTTCCGGTTGGAGTCTTTGAAGAAAGGCTTCCGCGACCGTCCATCGCAGCCCCCATTTCTGGTGGGGACGATAGTGACGCTACTCCAGCCCTTGTTCCAGAAGGGAGAGTAGTACCGGTGGAAACATCTGGCCAGACGAAGTACCCGGACGATCACCGAGTGATCGCCACCTTTGACCGGGAAGGCACATGGATGGACCCGATCCTAGCCTACCTGCGGGATCAAGTGTGCCCCGATGATGATGCGTCAGCAGAGAAGATAGCGCGAAAGGCCAAGTGCTATACCCTGGTGGGCGGGGACCTGTACCGCCGGGGTAGAAACAGAGTTCTTCTGAAGTGCATCACTCGGGAAGAGGGGAGCAGTTTGCTCTCTGATATCCATGGAGGCGTGTGCGGGAGCCATATGTCCAGTCGAACGATGGTGGGGAAAGCTTTCCGCCAAGGGTTCTATTGGCCGACCGCCCTCCAAGATGCTTGCGAGCTAGTGAGGAAGTGCGAGGCATGCCAGTACCACATCAAGCAAATCCGCCGACCAGCCCAGGCTCTGCAAACCATCCCGCTCTCATGGCCCTTTGTGGTCTGGGGGGTGGATATCCTGGGCCCCTTCCCGCGGGCCACAGGGGGCTACACCCATCTGTTCGTCACCATCAGCAAGTTTACCAAATGGGTAGAAGCCGAGGCGGTCAGAGCCATTACCGCTGCTGCTACAATCAAGTTCATGCAAGGAATCTTTGCCCACTTTGGGGTCGCCAACCGCATCATCACCGACAATGGCACCTAGTTCACCAGTGCTGCCTTCTTGGGTTTCTGTGAAGAAATGGGCACCAAGGTTTGTTTTGCCTCGGTGGCCCACCCAAGGAGTAATGGCCAAGTTGAGCGGGCCAATGCGTTGGTGCTGAAGGGCCTCAAAATGAGGGCGTTTGATTGACTCCACAAGCGCGAAGCCCGGTGGACTGAAGAGCTCCCGGCGGTGTTGTGGTCGCTTTGTACCACCCCTAGCCGGTCCACCGGGGAAACTCCTTTTTCCTGGTTCACTGGCGCAGAGCCGTCCCGCCTGAGCTGGCCTTAGGATTACCGCGCGTGGCGGCGTTCACAGAGGAAGCCCAGGAAGACCTGCGTCAAGAGGATGCCAGTCTCCTGGAAGAAGTACGAGATCGCGCAGCCTTGCGCGCTGCCCAGTACCAGCAAAGTCTCAGGCGGTACCACGCCACCCGAGTTAGCGAGAGAACATTGGCAGTGGGCGACCTGGTCTTGCGCAGAATTCAGACGCATACCGGGTTGCACAAGCTGTCTCCCCAGTGGGAGGGCCCCTTTAAGGTGGTCTCAGTCTCTCGTCCTGGGGCGGTCAGGTTGGCCACTAAAGACGGGGAGGAGCTGGCAAACTCCCAAAACATAGAGCTCCTGCGCAAGTTCTATCCCTAAATTGGCTGTAAGTACAGAGCTGCGTGCCCCGGCCAGCCGGGTCGAGTTTTCCTCTCCTCGGCTGGTCGGGGGAAGCTTCTGTTTTAATCAAACATTTGTTTTCTTTCAAAGTAGTTGTCGCCTTTGTTCTTTTTTTTGGTTTGCGCCCCGATGGGCCGTGTCCGCGTAATCGCCCTCAGTACCTCACGGCTCTCTGAATTCTCGACGGTAAAAGTGGAACCACTGGGTGAGCGTGGCGAGCAGGGATGGGCGATCGGGTGGCTAGTTTGGCATGGTTTCCAACACGGTCATGACGCTAAGGGTGTCCCCATGAGAACCGGTGACTCAAACACCACTAACGAGAGCCTACTGCCCTGCCACACCTCACCAAGTGTTCGGTCCCAAGAGACCGCGAGAGTAATTAATTTCACAAGGTCCTAAGGTCCTGAGATAGCGACATCCCGGCACGAGGGTTCCGGGCCCTGCACCCCAACTAACCCTTAAAGCGTGTGGTTGCTTTTTTGTTCATCCAGAACCCGCATAGTGGAGGCGCAGACAAGCATCCAAACATAAGACGTGTGAAGGAAAGTGTATGCATTTATAAAACAAGAATCTACTCCCTCCGTTTCTTTTTATAAGGCGTATTTGGTTTCGTTAGGACAAGGCTTTGACCAACAATTACTCTATTAGCATATAATTTTTATGACACAAAATTGATATTAGCAGATTTGTATTCAAAAGTACTTATATATAATTATGATTTTGTATTACATAAATGATATATTAATGAAGTAATCGTTGGTCAAAGTCTTGTCCTAACGAAACCAAATACGCCTTATAAAAAGAAACGGAGGGAGTAACTTGCAGGAGTCTTTTTACAGAGGACGACAAAACAAAAAAGCGGGCAAAGCTAAGTCTAAAGTCTTCACTCCTCGTCTGCCGTGGCTTCTGTGGCAGCCTAGTCCTCTACCGGGTCGGCGTCCAGCCCGAGCGCCACGTCCTCGGCCACTGCTTCCAGTGCCGGGTTGACCATCTCAAGCTGATCGGCGTTCTGCTCGGCGGTGTTGCTGACATGTGCCTCTGCGCGGACCCAGTCCCCTTCCACTCCCTGGATGGCGGCCAGGGGGTCGAAGTTGGCGTCCCGGCTAGCGCAGCAGGCGAGCACGTACGTCGCCGTGGCTGCCGCGACTGCCCGCTCTTCTTGGCTAGACCGGGCGGCTAAGGCGCCGGGCAGGAGGGTGAGGAAGTCGGCGATCCGGCTCATGCAGAAGGCATAGTGCCGGGCCGTCTGCTCAAGGGGGGTCGGCTGCTCCAGCCCCAGTGGTGCCAAGCTGGCCACCATCCGGTCGAAGGCAGGGCGCAGCATGGAGGTGGTCTCGGCTTCCGCGCGGAGCCGATCACTCTTCTCTTCGTCGCGCTCCAGGGTGATTGCCTCGACGCGGAGGGCTCCTTGCTCCCTCTCCTGCTGCAGGTCTCGCTCCAACCGCTCCGCCCGGCCGCGCCAGTCCTGCGCCTCCTTACGGAGGCGGTTGTTCTCCACGATGGCCTCCCTCAGCCTCTCCTTGCTCGTCGCAAGGCGGCCACTCACGCTGGAGTGCAGTTCGCCGAGGACGGCCAGCAGAGCGTCTGCGTCCGCTGAGGGGACTGAAGCGTTGGGGGCCTCCGAAGTGGGTGGCAGGCCCATCCCGCCTTTAGGCGGTAAGATGGCCGCCCCTGCGGCGGCCACCTGGCGGTCACCTGGGTCGCCTCGGTGCTCGACCACCACAGCCGGCGCTGCCGCGGCCGCAGCGTTCTGGTCGGCTACCGGGCGCGAAGTAGCCGCCCTGAAGAAGGTAAAAACGAGGTAAGCCTCTCAGATTAAAAGAACTTAACAATCTGCTATGTGTTGGTTTAAGTACCCGGTAGAAGGCCTCGTGAAGCGAGGCGCGGACGGTGCGAGCATCAGTCCCCCTCGCGGTGCCGGTGTTGGTCAGATTTGCCGCGCAGCTTGGCGCAGCGGAAGAGTCGGGCGGTGGTCGACCCGCACCGGCGGCGATAGAAGGATCGGTCTTTGGCGGTTACGGTCGGAGCGACGTCGACGTCAACCACCTCGGCGGGAGAGGCTGAAGTCGCAGCCGCGACCGCCGTGGAGCTCCCCGCCCCGGTCGAGCTGAGCGGTGCGGCTGAGGTCGTCGCGCCCCCTGACGGGACGAAAGCCCTCTTAGGGCTGGCGCCAGGGGCGTCGTTGTCAGCATGGCGCTTGCCCCTTCCCTGGTCGCCAGCTGGAGGAGGGCCCCGGATCGTCAACGCCCCTTGGTGGGGCGTGTTCACCAGTCCCATGGCGTGCATGGTGGGCATGGCGTGGGTGATCGCCACGCGCTCCCGGGGCTCCACTTGGCAAAGTGGGAGCGCGCCCGCCGGAAAAGGCGGGACGGAGCTAGAGACGCCCAGCAGCCCCATCCAGGAGTCGATCTTTGCGGGGGATAAGTCCCCTGCGTCTGAAAAGAAAAAGGAAGAGCAAAACCCTCGTTAGCTCAGCAGCAGTCGCAAAGGGCACCAAAAAAGAAGAAAAACAAGTGGCCTACCTCTGGGAGCTGTCCGGGTCATGTCGTCGGGGCCCGTGTACTACAAGGCAAGGCGGGCACGGCGGCGCAGGGGATTGATCCTCCGAGATATGTAGTCTCGGAGAACCATGCCTCCCATCAGGCCCGCTGTCCACAGCAGGTCCACGCGGGCCAGCATCGTCCGGAGCTCGGGCGTCTCGTCGACGTGCGCTCACCAGGTGGGGGCGCTGATCGCTGGCCCGGTCGGCAGCTCCAAGACTTCTACGCCGCTGTCATCCGCGACGTAGAGCCACTCGTTGTGCCAAGTCTTCCAGTTGGAACGGGAGTCCAGCGGAATGTAGCGCAAAGCCGCGTCGTCCCGGAGACGGAGGTGGCAGCTGCCCGACGGGGTGGAGTCCTTGGCCGCGTGCAAGGCGTAAAAGAAGCGGAAGAGAGGAAGGTTGGGGGCCACTCCCATGAACATTTCACAGAAGTGGGCAAAGACAGCAAGGAGGATGACGGAGTTAGGAGGAAGGAGAATGTTGTGGATGGAGTAGAAGTTGAGGACGGCGAGGTAGAAGTCAGAGATCGGCGGGAGGAGACCCGCCAGCATCGCCCAGTCGAAGAAGATCACTTCTCTCGGGTGGCAGCCGGGCGCGGTGGTCCCGGCGCGGGTGCGGGTGGTGCCGCCGGAGATATACCAGGAAACCTCGCGGCGTCGGCATCTTCGACGGTCGACGGAGGGAGTAGAGATGCTGAAGGCGCCATGTGAGCGAAGAAGAGAAGGTGCAAGAGGGAGGCGATGCGCAGCGAAAAAACAGTTCGCAAGAAGCGGAGGTTAGGGCTTAGCAGTTGGACGAGGCTGAAAGGAAGAAACGAACCGCTCCCCTAGTGGCCACTTATATATATAGGCGCATGGAGGAATGCTTCGGCGGGAGACCCGAAGGGACGCAGCGGTTCGATGGCGAGAAACCAAAAAAAAAATTAGTAAAGGCGTGGGCGTGTTCCCAAGGCCCGCGCAGGTTGTGAGGCGGGAGCGGCTGCACGCTCCGCCTCAATGCCCGGAAACGGCGGCGGCATTTAAAGCCGCAGCGTTACGTGGGCATTTATGATGGACCCACCTGGGAGACTGAGCCGCTTTGCTACTGTCGGTGTATTCTACACCAGGGTGCCCACTACACCTGAGTAAGAGCCGCCTAGCGGACAGGTGGCGACCGGGCCACACCGCTGGCGGTCAGTAAGGTGGCCGCCCAGCGGACAGGTGGCGACCGGGCCACGTCGCTGGCGGTCAGTAAGGTGGCCACCCAGCGGACAGGTGGCGACTGGGCCACGCCGCTGGCGGTCAGTAGGGTGATCGCCCAACGGACAGGTGGCGACCGGGCCACACCGCTGGCGGTCAGTTAGGTGGTCGCCCAACGGACAGGTGGTGACCAAGCCACGCCGCTGGCGGTCAGCTAGGTGGTCGCCCAGGCGGACGCACGGCGCCCAGTCCACACCACTGGCGCTCAGCTCCCGAGGCCACCTAGTAACCTGTGCCGCCACATAGAAGGTCAAAGACATTTAATGCGTATCGTGCGCATTAAATGGGGGTAATGAAGGCCACATTATGGCGGCGCGTGTTCCCAATGCGCGCCATTATTGCGAGTGGCGTCACGATGCAATTTTCCACCCCGGCAGAGCGGGCGGAGTCGGCAGGCGCGGGGCTCGAAGCGGGGGAGAGGATGGCTGTGCCAGGGCATTAAGTGTGCTGCAAGAACAGTGATAGGTGCATTAAATGCGGCATGGCAGTGTATTCAATGTGCTGCACTATTGTAAGCCCCATGCGCCCCAGCTAGCCTGGGTATAAAAGGCAGCTAGGGTGCATGGGATAGGGGGTTCGATCTTTTAGGTTTGTTCATTCTCCTTTGGGCTAGAGTCCTGGAGTTCCAGGTCCCTGGCTTTTTCCGTTTCCCCAAGAACACAAGCAAGAATAAGACAAGCAGGACTAGGGCTATTACTCTCAAGGAGGGCCCGAACCTTGGTAAACCCTAGCGTCTTCTTGTGAGCTTCGCCTCTGTTTCCTTTCCACCGTCTCTTGAGCAATCTCCACGAAAGCCCCCCGTTAGAACTTCATACACCCCGTTTCGGAAGGGGTCTGTTAGCTCATACGCTGACAGAGGGAGTATTATTTAGGGAAGAGTGAGAAAAAAGATAGAGAAGAGAGATGGCTTTTGTTTAGTAGCGAGCTTTGCACGGTAACATAGCTAGATTATTTATGTACAAGAGAGAAGAGATAGTTATTTCACAACATCTAAAGACAACCTTTAAAGATAGTTATTGTATAAGCTAGCTTTTAACTTACTATTAGTATGTAGTGGGCTTTGCTATTGTACTTGCTCTTAAATACTCCCCCTGGTCACAAATAATTATCATTTTTAACATCGACACGGTCGCCCAAAACTCAATTTTGACCACTAAAATATGTTGTAATATATTTAAAAATCCAATAAAATTATAATATTATAAAGTACGTTTTGAGATGAATCTACACATATAATTTTTTGCATACAATCTAATTATTTAAAAAGATATCAATTGCTAAATTTTCAAAAGTTTAACTGCACGTATCCCATAATCGACAAGTTTTTGTGAACCGAAGGGAGTAGCACTCAAATTTTAAGCCTTCATATCCAGATTCAATTGATAAAATTAATTTGCCTTTCCTCCTCCTATTTGAGTACCATTTTATTAAGGAGCACTCAATTTTTTTAGATGTTGGATCATAAACATTATTCTTTTTTGCATTACCTTTTTACAACAATTATATACTAGTTTTACACAAATTAGATTATTCAAAAAAAATGATGTGAAATTTTGTGAAAAAAGAGTATTATTTTTTTGTATGGACTTTTTATATCAATATTTACTAGTTTTACACAATTTAAATTATGTAAAAAGTAATGTGCCAAATTGTAAAAAAGAGAAACAAAACATACCATAATAAACATAGCAGACGAAAACGTGGATAACAAAGTCAAAAAGATAAAGCAAAGCATGGATCACAAAACAATATCTAATAGACAAAAAAGATAAGTGATCACAAACAAAAAACACTCAACTGCCATTTAGCAATTCCCTACATTAATAAAAGCTTGTTTCATTTCAAGTGATTAACTTGAGCTTAGATCCAGCGTACAGACACATCAATTAACCATAAAATAATTAAATTAGATTGATTTACTAAGCATATGGTGCTTATCCTTTTTTTCATTTTTTCTTCAAGATGAACTATGTGTACAGTACCTAGGACAGTATTATCTATGAACCATCTGGAATGACCTCCCCAAAATGTATAACCTATGCGTGTGCCTCCCCCGGCCCTTGGCGGCAACCCCTATCTTCTCCTTGACGACAAACCACTACTAGAGAAAGAGCCTTCAGTACCGGCACATCAGTCCAAATTAGATTTGAACCGGTACTAATGAGGGCATTAGTACCGGTTCATTTTGAACTTTCCTGAAATGAGGTATCAGTACCGGTTCGTGTTACGAACCGGTACTAATGCCTCGTTTCAGAAAAGCTTAAAAGGAGTGCATATTCTATGTATTTTAGTACGCGATGGTGGGTGGGTTGGTTAGAAGTGTGAGGTTGGAATCACGAGGTTGCGCGTTCGAGTCCCACTTCTCCCATATTTTGAAGCATTTCTAGTACCATCAGTCCCGAATGGCTTGTACCGGTTCAAAAAACCGGTACTGAAGGCCCTCCCCAACCGGTACTGAAGGCTCTTTCTCTAGTAGTGAACCCTACCTCCCCCCTTGTGATGAACATCCTCCTCCGTCTCCCCCCGGTGGCGCACAACCTTAACTTAGTCTTAACTACTGTTGTCATTAGTAATGTTGCAGTTATTAATTCTGTCTTCTGTCTGTTCTTTTTAATGCATTATGATACTTGTTTCTCCAAGACTAAGTATGTCTGTCATGAATGTTTCGTATTGATACTTGTTTCTCCGGGAGCTTGGTTATTATGTTTTGGTCTTTCAAATTTCCCTAAGTTTTTCTGTTATTGACAATTATTCATCTTTGAACTGAAACATAATGCTAAACCAGCTTTAAACTTTTATAATATCTTGCTAAACAGTGAGCATGTTAAGGTGGTAAGGGTTCGAGGCCTTATTCACTTAATTAATTATTTGGACCATTTTGTGCTTGAAGTTAAAGATTTAAAATCTTCAATTGAGTCCTATTTCTAGGAGCAATATAAAACAATTTCTTCATCAATTTGTTATATTAGATATGGTTCACTACATGAATGATTCTCTTAACTCACTTTCAATTAACCTTGTATGTACAAAACAACTATTAATTTACCTTCTCTTAAATATACTTCTATCAATTATATATTCTCTTGACTTACCTTCTCGTAAATTTACTTTCTTTCCTCTTCTATGACCCTTTGTGAGTTGTTGATTTACCAACATGCCTCTTCTATTATCTTCATTACAAGATGGTGCCCTCTCACTCCTCGTTGCCGAATGGATCTGATGAGGCGTCCAACGTAGGAAAACAAAGGCACGCTTCAAGAGGGCTTAGTAGAAGACCCTAGAGCTGATATACCATCATAGCGGTCGATCCGCAGGATGGGCCCCAATCGCACCTCCTAAGGCCGCGACAGCATTCCGAATATTGTGCGGGATCGTTGGGCGTGATAGTGTCCCCATCACGTATCCATCATGGAAGACGCTGATAGATGAGGAGCACGACAGCCTGCTGACAGAAATTTCTGGCTTGTTCGAGCTACCACAAGACGCCATGCACGCACTGCGACGGTATGCGTTGCTAGTGGCGAAAAAGGCGTGGAAGAATTTTAAGAGCGTCTTCATCGCTAATTATGTGAATAAAGAAATGACTCCATTCTACAAGTATAGGTTCATTATTGAAGCTGTGTGGGAACGATTTGTTGAGATGAAGAAGACAGAAGAGTTTGTGCGTCGAAGTGCGGCGCACAAGGTCGTCCAGTCAAAAAACACCCACCCACACAGACTCGGCTCAACTAGGTATGCGGGCAAGATCACGCAATGGACAAGAGAGGACGACAAGGCAATCCAGAAGGAGGTCGCGCTGTCGTTTGCCTCGATCTTAGACCCGTGCGCTCGAAACTGGGTAAGAGTGAGGTCACGTCTCACGTCTTTGGGCGGCGTGTCCTTTGCCAACCCCGCTGATCGTTGAGCATGGAATCTTCTCAGGACTCTTTCACTTCAAATAGGGATAAAGATATACTCTTCATGGCCTTGGGAAACAAGGAGCATTCGGGTCGCACCCGAGGTCTAGGTGTGTTTGTTCCCTAAAAAATGGGATTCCCACAAGACTCCGATACGTACCAGAGTATGAAGAAAAGCAAAGTCGACCGTGAGGAACGGCTAGTAGCCCTAATTGAGGAAATGGTTGAGGAAAGGTTGAAAGCGCAATTTGTTATTCAGCTAAGATGCTTTGAGAAAAGGATGGCGCAAAAGGCCAATCTTGAGAGGCAGGCACAGAACATGCAAGCCCAAGAAGCACATGCGCAGTTCAGTGCAACTAACCGTTGGAGCAGCTACGCATCTGCCCCTGAGACGGATGTGGATGATGCCATATTTCCTCCCGACGACACCCAGGTAATATACATGTCCGCAATGCTCCTTATATAGACCTATTTGACGTGTTAGCTAATTAATTGTGTACCGTTATATAGGTGGCCACGCTATGCAATCTCAATCTCCAAGTGAGGCTTACCAATAGCTTTGTTCCCTTGCAGACTGCTTGGGGCACATGTATCCATTCAGTGTAGGGCACTTGTGCACGTCGCCGCTTCGGGACTCGCTGCTTCCCACGTCGCCGTCCCGTCGCCACAGCCTCCATGCCTCGCGCGGCTATAAAAGCCGCGCCCTCGACTCCTTCCTCCCCGTGCCCATCTCCCTCTCCCTCTCGGTGAGGCCCCGCCCCTCGGTCTTCCTCCCCTCCGGCCGCCACCGCTCCATCACCAAGCCGCCGCCGCCCGTTCATCTCCTCCCCCAAACCAACGCCACCCGAGCCGCTCCACTCCCTCCCTCCGCCACCGTAGACCTTCCCCTTCCTCTCTCTTCCCCGGCTCCGATCCTCGTCGCCGCCGCTCGCCCGCGCGCCGCCGCCCTCACCCCAAATCGCCGCTGCCGCCATGCCCCCTGCAACCCTAACCACAGGAGCAGCCCCTTTTAGCCGGGGCCAGGTGGGCGATTAGCCACGCCCTCGCCCAGCGCCTTTGTGCTGTGGCGCCGCGGTCCGACCTTTGTTTAGCGTGGCCATTTTTCCTTTTCTTTCTATTTTTGGATTTTAATTACTTTAATAATCCGAAAAATAGTAGAAAATCCCAAAACTTCACAAAATAACCCAAATACATATTCTCAATCGTTTCGAGCCGCTGAGTCCAAATATAACCTCTGTTTCGCCAGTTGAAGCCTCTAAAATTTCAGAAAGGCCAAAATCGCCCTTCAACCCTCTCCGACCCTTCTCTTTCAATCCTTTCTTTTTCTCCTCTTTTTGTTTTTCTCTTTTCTTTTCTTTTAATTGTTTTATTCGTTTACTTATTGCTCGTTCTTTTGCGTTAGAACTGGCGTACGCGTAGTTCCAGGAGCCCGAGCAAACCCAGGAGTAGCAGGACCCGAACGGAGAAGGATACAACTACGTCGACTACGATCTCGACAATCACGGCTCACAGTAAGGCAAGCCACACTCCTTTGAACATATTGAACCCATGTTGCCATGTTAATATTTTAGTAACTAATTTAGTATCGCATTATTTTGAACGGTATAATTTAAGTATTGCAAATCATTAGTTTGGAATGACATGCAGATTAGTTAAACCCAATTCACAGTAGCCTCCTTGACATTGTTGAACCGTTTTAAACCATGATTAGCCTTAGTAACGATTTATACACTCCATTGATACTTAATAATCGTATTAGTCTCACTGAAAATCTTTTATTGTGAAACAACTTGTTGGCGAGCAGTTGGCTTGGAATATTTTTAAAAAGTGCTACGGTTTGGGGGACAGTATTGGACTAGCCATGAGATGGATGTGAGTCCGATCCCCGGCTGATGATTAATGTCATGGTTAGTTTCGATGGCTGGTATAGTTGGTACCAGAATTGGGTTGTGGACTGTTATTTGTGGCTTAGTTTTTGGCAAAATAAGGTTAAAACTCGCCTTGAGCAAAGTAAATAACGTAAGATTCCGCTCAACCACAAGTCAGAGCGGTTAGTTGAACCGCCTCTGACATAGCTCAGTATATTGTGCATATCCTGGAAAATACTTAAATTGGTGGTACCATTCTCAGAGGGGAGAATGGGGTGCGGCATTTCCAGGTGGGGAATGACCGATGGGGTGGAACGGGAATGGGCTTGTATCGTGCCATTTGCTGGTTCTCACAATGGTAGGTACTCTCTCTGGACAGTTGGTCTCGAGTGGAGTGACTTTGGGCCTACAGGTTAAGGGCTATCCATGATTGTTCAACAAAAAGGCTGTGATAATCTTGGCCCGGCCGCATGCATTTAAGTTGCATGTTTGTAGCGCTTGGCATTAAAGGTCGCAGATATCTTGTTGGTAAAGCTCAGCACCTCTGCAGAGTTAAATTAAATGGTATTCAAATACACCGTGCTTCTGGTAAATGAAGCTAAGTTTGAACTGGGGTGGATCCCGTAGCTAAGCTCAAGTTAGTGCTTTTGTTGAATTTTGGAGAAGTGCTTTAATGGTGATAATTTTGAAACCCCCCTACTATTATTATGGTTTCTGTTTCAAATGCAAAATGAACTTGGAGATAAAGTTTGCATCCACCTAAATAGTTAAGCTTGTACCTTCCTTCGACAATTTCCCTTCATGTCGTATTCAGAAGTTTCCGTGCGACTTGTTGAGTACGGTCGTGTACTCACCCTTGCTCAAACACCACTCCACAGAGATTCAAGATGCCGAAGATTTCGGAGAAGCAGTAGACGACGACTCGTGCTGGTTTTAGGGTCTTGGCTTGTACTCAAGTCGAGCCTGTGTGGTTTTTCTTTTGTGATGTAAGATATTTAAGGGCTCGCTACGCCTTCTTTTGTAAAAACTCTGGTCGTTAGGCCTTAAGTTATGTAAAAATAGTCGCGTTGCTCTTTAGTCTGGTAATGTTTACTTGGTTCCCGGCAGCTAATCTTCCTGGGTAGCTGTCGCGGCATTTAAACGTACCCCCTAAAATGGCGGTCCGTTACAAGTGGTATCAGAGCTGAGACTTGACCGTAGGCTAAGACCTTAGGTTGGCTTAGGAAAGTTTTTTGAAAGATTAATTTAACTTACAAATAAAATGAGTAATAAAAATATAAGTATTATTGTCGTTTTCTCCTTCCGTTTTTGTCTCACCTTTCGTAGAGGCTCTTTCCTTCCTGTTTTGTTTTACTGTTTTTCTTTACTCAACTAATTTCAAAATTTCGTGCTTGCAGATGCCTGTGTATCACCGCCCGGCTGAGCTAGGAGGTTGGGCCCAGCTATACAGGAGGATGCTGCGGTACGTTCACCGCGTACAGGCTCTCCTGCCTGAGATTCACACGTAGGAGCTGTTCCATGGCAACGTCAGATGCTAGTGGAGAGCATGGGTGGACTTCCACCCGCTGCCTGGTGAGGAGGGTGCCCCGCACAGGTTCTCTAGACGCCGCCTCGACGAGTACGAGGCCCTCCAGGATGCTGCCAGAGAGGCAGCGAGGTTCTTGTAACACCCCGGCACCTAGTATGCCGCGAATGTCACCCAAACAAGTCTAGGCACAACCAAAAACACATAATTAACCATAAATTACAGCAACTACGCTACATGTTTTTAACAAAAAAATTCGGCAGCATAACCTTTGTTTTCCCATGGTTTGAAGCCACAACAATATTACCATAGTTTACAAGCAATGACAACAAGTTCATATCACAATAGCATAGGTAACGACAGCATCAACTAGATAATCCATGAGTTCAGCATTAATTCACTGCAAAGACATAAACAACTACGTGACAACAAATAACCATGGGGGTTCATCACGAACCAATTACCATCACAACTTAATAGAAGTAAACAACTCCAAAAGGATTCATAAGTTTTATCAACAAGTGAGCTCAAGTTAGTGATGTGGTGTTCTAATCCCTTTTCCCAAAAGCTGAGCATGCGGTACCTAAACAAAAACATAAACAATAAGCGTGAGTTCATCACTAAGCAAAGTGTATTGCAATGGAATAGAACAACAACATTATTCAATAGTATCAATATCACATACCATAACACATCATCATAAGCATCTCATAGTTCATCATCATAAACATCTCATAATCATCCTCATTCATGCAATGCAATGCAATGCACATGTCTCCTTCAAGCACATACCGGTATTGCCGAGCGCACACCCTCTTTCCCCTTCCATCCCCTAGATGGAGGATGCCTACTCTTACTGACTCGCTCCCATACACAACCGTAGATGGAGCGCACACCCAACGGTGTGCATTATTTAGTATCATGGCAAAACTACACAACTAGTTGGACACCCAAAACCCCAATTCCATCCCAATACCCTCGCATAAACATAATTAAACACAAGATCACCATCAATGCTCACATCCATAGCTTGTAACACCCCAATTTTTGCTTTTCATGAATTTGAATGTCATTTTGCACTTTTGTGAATTTTGTGAATTTTTTGGAATTTATTTGGATTTATTTGGATTTAATTTGAATTTATTCCCTTTTGAAATAATTAAAGAATTAAAAGTTTTCAATAAAATTTTGTTGGAAATAATTTATTTGAGTCCAAAATGTCTCAAAGTATTTTCCAGAATTTTTCTGGAATTTTTTTGATTTTTTTGCTATTTTTCTTGAATTATTTGAAATTCTAGAAATTATTTTGAATATTAAATCGCTGGAAAAATCGAATCGGTTTTACTATTCCTCCGACCGAACCCGAGTCCAAGTCCGACTCGAGTCCGACCCGAGCACAACCTAACCCTAACCGCGCGACCGTTGGATCGAAATCCAACGACCGAGATTGCGCCACATCGCCCACGTGGGAACCGGATCCGACTCGGCCGTGCCTGTGCGATCTGAGCCGTCGATCGCGGACACGTGGACGGTTGTGATGCAGCTACGTCGCCTCTCCGAGTCCTCGTCGGACTCCGCCGCCGCAGTGTAACACCCCAAAATTTTGTTTTCTTAAATCTATGTGTGATTTGGCACTTTGGTGAATTTTTGGAATTTTCTGGGATTTATTTGGAATTTATTTGAATTTATTCCATTTTAAAATAACTAAAGAATTTAATTTTGCAAATAAAGTTTTGTTGGAAATATTTTATTTGAGTCCCTAATACCCTAAAATATTTTCCAGAATTTTTCTGGAATTTTTCTGAGTATTTTGCTATTTTTAATGAATTAAATGAATTACTGGAAATTATTTTAAATATTAAATCGCTGGAAAATCAATCGGGTCGAGTATCGTGTTCATCCGATCGAAGTCGGAACCCGAAGTCGGACTCGAGTCCGACCGAGCCACCGACTCGATCGAACCAACTCCAACTCGGATCGATCCGAACCGCTGGATCAAGATCCAACGGCCAGGATCAATCGCGCTTAGTCACGGCCGCGCTCGAGCCAATCTCGGCCGTCGATCGCGCCACGTGGACGGCCCGCGTGCGTCCACATCATCTCACCGTGTTCGGAACGGACTCGCCGCCGCCAGACGGCTCGCCATGAAACCGAAGCGAATCTCGACGTCTGGCGCAGATTTAAGGCGTGGATCGTTGCTCGAGGATCGCCGACCTGCGGCGCATCGTCTTCCCTAACTCCGAAGCCTTATCCGCCGTCACCTCGCAATTGCTCGCCGGAGTCCCTCTCCCGCCGCGGTTGTTGCTTCATTCCGCCGTTCGCCGTCTTCCGCCGGCCGAGCCTGGCTTCGAGACCCCAAGCCAAGGCGCACTGCGGTACCTCTCACTCACGGAGAGACCGGCGTCGTCGGGCTCGTCGTCGTTGCCTCTCGGTGGCCTGCTCCCGCCGCGTCGCCATCGTCATCCATGGCCGCGAGCCGTTGGATCTCCATCGCACGGTCCAAGATCACGCCATGTCACCCGACGGTGAGATCCCATCCAAAAATCTCAGATCCAATCTCGACCGTTGGATCTAGATCCAACGGTCCAGATCAAACGCGTTAACCCAAATGCGTGAGACTCAGATCTAATCTGGGCCGTTGAATTTCAAATCAACGGCCGAGATTGCGCCACATGTCCGGAAGGTGACCGCGCGCGCTGGGCCCACGCGCAGCGGCGTGGTGACGCCGACACGCGGGCCCGTGATGTCACGCCGCCCGGCTTAAATCGCACCATGACGCCACGCCGACGCCATGGCGCTCAAGATGTCACGGCCGCCCAGCCGAGCGCCGACGCCAAGAATGACGCCAGCCGGTCCCACTCGCTGGGGTGGCCGAGCCTCACGACGCCGAAGTGACGCCACCCGAGGGGGACCCACTGCTGCTGACACAAGGAGCCGTGGGCCGAGTCCACGGCACTCCGAGCCGAGCGTGGACCAAGTCCATGGACCTACCGACGCCACCAACCAATCAGCGGCTGCCACGTGTCCAGCCGACGCAATAATTAATTTCCGAAAAGAAAATGATTTATTAATTCGAAATAATGATTTCGTGATTTTGATTCAAACTTCAAACGCTTATAACTTTTATGCGTTTCAACTCCGATTTGAGTGATTCAAATTTCTAAATTTGTATAAAATTGAGACCTACCTAAATATGAATTTTATTTAATTTTTGGACTAAAGTTTTTCTTTGTAAAATTATTTAATTGATTATTTAAACTTTAAATAATCATAACTTTTGCATTTTAACTCCGAATTTGACGATTCCAGTTTCTAAAAATTCATAAAATTATGTTCTCTCTGTTTATGGATTTTATTTGGATGTTTGGATACTTTTTGCCTATTGTTTATTCGTGTATTTGCTATTTGCACGCTTTACGAGTAGACGTTGAAGTCTTTGGAAGGATTCTAAGGAGAAGTATTGACTCAGGATCCAACTCAAGACCAAGAACAAGTACTTTTTGAAGGCAAGTTGTGCTTTGACCATGTTGATCCTATTTTGAAACTTATTTTGATTTAACCTATTGCATGCTAGTTCAATTAGAAAATACTTTATTTAAATATGGGGGATTAGATAAATACCAATTTGCTGTATGACACATTGATTATTTAAATATGTGCCATGACCCTTGTCACCCTAGTTGTGGATTACTAGTTGGACATTATTAAATCGCCAACATGGGTTTTAGACCGTTGTAGTATACTGCTTAGACCTGCTACGTGCTCATGACATGATTTTGGACAATCAAATGTTAATATTGACTTAATGATATATTGAACCTGTTTTGGAAAGGTATCATGTGATGTTGATGGAACGTGGTGCATGGTAATCAACTGGGGTTTGATAAATAGTTTTTGACCGGGGCATGTGGCAAGAATAATCAGGTGGGCCAGTTGTGGCATTGGGGATGTTGATTTGGTTCTTCGGGTAGTCTTGCCCTGGTCACCCTAAGGACTTCACCTTGCAAGCCTTTGAACTGGGTCTAACGTGCAACCACATGTCTGTAATGGGACGGACCTAGTTGATTAAGTTGCTAATAACGTACCTGTGGGACCTCAGGAGGTCAACTACACCCTTTGTGTAAGTTGTACGGGAGAGCATCGGGCCGAGGCCAGGTACCCATCTAACGGTTGATTGGCCTAAACTTCGCCTTAGCTAAGGGAAGGGTTAGTGTGCAATAACCGGGGAGGCTCACTTGTATTGTTAGAAGTTTCCGAAAGACTTTGTTACGGGAACTCGCCTTTGTGGTGCTTGACTGTATCTTGTGGGTAAAGTGCATAACCTCTGCAGAGTGTAGAATCTATTCGAATAGCCGTGTCCGCGGTATTGGACATCGCTCGGGAATTACAGTCAAGGGTTAGATTTTCTCAAAAATAACTTGGATTTGAAAGGTTGGGTTGGATTTATAATGATGTTGATGGAAATGTGAATTAGGATGGGAAAGATGTTTATTAAACTCCTTGAAAAGTTATCTATGCTATACTTGCTTCTACTGCTTTCGAATCTACTTATGCTACTTATCAAATGCTGTTTACTGCAAATATACCTTGAGCTATTCCTTTGTACCAAGCCATGCATATAGTATATTAGCCTGCATTCTGTGCATGACTTGCTGAGTACCAAGTACTCACCCTTGCCACAATACAACACCAGTTGAAGAGGAGACTACACCAGCTTTGGAGGAGGAGCTCCAAGAGGATCCGTCTACTTAGGGAGCGAGCTGTAACATCCCAAAATTTTGCTTTTCTTAAATTCATGTGTGATTTGGCACTTTGGTGAATTTTTGGAATTTTCTGGAATTTATTTGGATTTATTTGGAATTTATTTGAATTTATTCCATTTTGAAATAATTAAAGAATTTCATTTTGCAAATAAAATTTTGTTGGAAATATTTTATTTGAGTCCAAAATGTTCCAAAATATTTTCCAGAATTTTTCTGGAATTTTTCTGAGTCTTTTGCTATTTTTAATGAATTAAATGAATTACTGGGAATTATTTTAAATATTAAATCGCTGGAAATCCGACTCGGGTCAAGTATCGTTTCATCCGACCGAAGTCGAACCCGAAGTCGGACTCGAGTCCGACCGAGCCGCTTGACTCGACCGAACCCACTCCTAACCCTAATCAATCCCAACCGTTGGATCAAGATCCAACGGCCGAGATCACCGCACGGCTCGAGCCGTGAATCGCCGGATCCGATCGCGCCGCGGCGATCGTGGCGCTGATCGCGCCACGTGGACGGCCACGATTTCGTCGTCTTCGCCGAGTCCGAAGCCGGACTTCCGCCGCGCCGCCGTAGCGAACTAGGTTTCCGTCTAGGGCACGGACGCCGAGGCTATTTAAAGCGTGAGACGCCCCGAGGTTGCCCTCATCCTTGCGCACTGCTCTCGAGCCATCTCGCCGAGCCGCCACCGTTGAGCCGCAATCGCCGCCGGAGTTGTCTCTTCCTCCGCCGCGGTTTGCGCCGGTTTCCGCCGTCGTCGTCGTCTTCCGCCGAGAAGGAGCTCAGATCCGGAGTCCTCGCGACGAGACGCACCGAAGGAGGCTTCATCTCGCCGAGCACGCCCCAAACGCCGTCGGGCTCGTTGCCGCCCGTCTCCGGCCAAGCCAGCGCCAGTGAAAACCATCGCCGTCCGCGAGCTCGGAGGACCGTCGGATTCCAGATCGGACGGTTGAGGTGAGCTCACGTGTTCCCAAACCCGATTAGATTCGGATCGTTGGATCAAGATCCAACGGTTCACAATTGCCACGTCTTTGTAGCGGCGCGAATATAGGATTAGATTCTCGACCGCCCGATCTAGATCGAACGGCCCACGAGCAACGAGTAGTTTCAACGTGTTAACCCTGGATCTAATCCGCGCCGTTGATTTTCAAACCAACGGCCGAGATTGGCGCCACGTGTCGGGAAGATGGACCGCCGCGGTCAACGCTGGCCCACGCTGGCAGGCAGTGACATCGACGCCACGGGGCCCGCGTGTCGAGGGGCCGCATGTCGCTGGTCGACCGCCAGCGCCGACGTCACCCATGACGTCACAATGGGTCCCACCGCCAAGACTGCGGCCGAGCCTACGACGCCGCCGATGACGCTACCCGAGAGGGCCCACATGTCGGCGACACGTGAAGTCGTGGACCGAGTCCACGGTAGACCCAAGCCGAGCGTGGACCAAGTCCATGGACCGGCTGACGTCAGCAGGCCAATCAGGAGCTGCCACGTGTCCATGCTGACGCAATAATTAATTTCCGAAAAAGAAAATGATTTATTAATTCGAAATATTGATTCAAATTTAGATTCAAACTTCAAACGCTTATAACTTTTGCGTTTCAACTCCGATTTGAGCGATTCAAATTTCTAAATTTGTATAAAATTGAGATCTACCTAAATATGAATTTTATTTAATTTTTGGACTAAAGTTTTTCTCTGTAAAATTATTTAATTGATTATTTAAACTTTAAATAATCATAACTTTTGCGTTTTAACTCCAAATTTGACGATTCTAGTTTCTAAAAATCCAGAAAATTATGTTCTCCCTGTTTATGGATTTTATTTGGAGTTTTGGGATCTTTTTGCATAGTGTTCATTTGTGTATTTGCTATTTGCACGCTTTACGAGTAGACGTTGAAGTGCCGGAGGGATTCGAAGGAGAAGTATTGACTCAGGATCCAACTCAAGACCAAGAGCAAGTGCTTTTTGAAGGCAAGTTGTGCTTTGACCATGTTGATCCCATTTCGAAAACTATTTTGATTTAAACTATTGCATGCTAGTTTAATTAGAAAGATACTTTGGTTTAAACCTGGGGGTTAGATAAATACCAATTTGCTATATGACACCTTGATTACTTAAGTATGTGCCATGATCCCTTGTCACCCTAGTTGTGGTTTACTAGTTGGACATTATTAAATTGCCAACATGGGTTTAGATCGTTGTAGTATACTGCTTAGACCTGCTACGTGCTCATGACATGATTTTGGATAATCAAATGCTAATATGGACTTAATGATATATTGAACCTGTTTTGGAAAAGTATCATGTGATGTTGATGGCACGTGGTGCATGGTAATCAATCGGGGTTTGATAAATGATTTCGACCGGGCATGTGGCAAGAGTAATCAGTGGGCCGGTTGTGGCATTGGGAGTGTTGATTTGGTTTTTCGGGTAGTCTTGCCCTGGTCACTCTAAGGACTTAACCTTGCAAGCCTTTGAACTGGTCATACTTGCAACCACATGGTCGGAATGGGACGGCCCTAGTTGACTAAGTCGCTAAGGACTCACTTGTGGAGCCTCAGGGTGTCGATTACACCGTTTGTGTGATTGTGCGGGGAGCGTATCGTGGGCGTGGCCAGGTACCCATCTAATCGGTGTGTTGGTCCCATACTCGCCTTGGCTAAGGGAAGGGATGGTGTAGAGCACGTCTGGAGAGGACCACCTGTGTTGTTTGAGGCTTAGAAGGCTTTGTTATGATCGCTCATTCGCATACTCTTGTATGGCGATTCACGGCTGACGTGGTGAGTGGATTGTATCTTGTGGGTAAAGTGCATAACCTCTGCAGAGTGTAGAATCTATTTGAATAGCCGAGTCCACGGTACTGGACAATGCTCGGGAATTACAGTCAAGGGTTAGATTTTCTCAAAAATAACTTGGATTTGGAAAGTTGGGTTGGTTTAATGGAAATGATGGAAATGTGGTTTAGGATGGGGAAAATGTTTATTTAAACTTCTTGAAAAGTTATTTATGCTTTACTTATTTCTACTGCTTTCGAATCTACTTATATTACTTTTCAAAAAGCTGTTTACTGCAAATATACCCTGAGCTACTCCTTTGTACTAAGCCATGCATATAGTATATTAGCTTGCATTCTGTGCATGACTTGCTGAGTACCAAGTACTCACCCTTGCCCCAACACAATATCAGTTGAAGAGGAGATTACGCCAGCTTTGGAGGAGGAACTCCAAGAAGACCCGTCTACTTAGGGATGCGAGCCCAGTCAGTTGCCTGTGGTATACTGGATGGCGCCACGAAGTTTATTTGATTTTCCGCTGCTATTATTTTTCTCTGAATAAGTTTCGCCTTACGAGGCATATATTTGTAACTTGGCCATAAGGTCGAGTAACCCTTTGATTATTTAAATAAAGTACTTTGATAGTATCGTTTGGTATGATTGTGATATATACCGATGTTAAGACTGTGTGCACTAGCGCGTTCCTGGACTAGTGCTGAATACACAGAGGGTCCGGATTTGCAAATTCGGGGTCCCGACAGAGGTGGTATCAGAGCCATACTTGACTGTAGGCTCAACCCTAAGCTAGAATGGTCGTAGTGAGGATAAAACCTATTTTCTAAATCTAAAAATTTGTGAAGATAAGAAATGACATCTCGACTTATCCCCTTCTCTCTTTTCTCGTCTCTTGCTGAAATTTTCCCTTACCTTGTCACAATTTGAAAATTTCGAGTTCTTACGTAAAGCACGCTTGTGACAGATGGAGGAAGAGTTCAACTACGTTGATCTGGGAAGTGGTCACGCCGCGGAACTTTGGCATATGCTACAGACTCTCGGAGATTTTGAGAAGCCCCAATACCAAGTGGAAGTGATCAGGCAAGCAGGATTGATCAAGGCTTGTGACGTAAAGATTGAGGTACCTGCCAGGAAGAAGGGCCCAGGCAATCGCCCGATACACTGCACTGCTAGAAGGTCTACAATGCAGATGGGTATCCAAGAAGTATCACGACGAGCAATGCGGCACATTACCCGTGTCTACGCCAGAGAGTTGGAGAGTACGGTGTTCCGTTACCATCCGCGCAGCGATAACCTTCTTGACCCGAAGACGATTCAGGATGAGAATGCCACGGTTACACAGTTGGCACGATTCGTCGTCGCCCAGGAAGATGTACTAGATAATACAAGCGCAAGGAACTGGATGAGAACAGGAAGCGCAGGATGCAACAGCAAGGATCACGTCAGGGAACGCAACAGCGCTTGAGAGTTGCACCAAATCAATTCTTCAGATTCCAACCACAGAATGCAACGAGGACACCATCCTCAAAGACCAAGACTCGCCAATCGTAACTACCAAACCCCACTTCGCTAGAAACGCTACCCCAGTGCAACAAGAAGGAACAGTGAGACGTTACAACCGCAACGAGCCAGGACACTTTGCCAACAGTTGCCCGAAGAAGACAGCAGAGCGACCCGGTTCGCTTCAATCTAGGAACCACCCCAGCTAGACGCCAAAGACCAGAGCCACACCCTGCATCGTGGTGAGAGGCCGAGTCAACCATGTCACCGCAGATGCACCGCAGAATGCTACGGACGTCAGATCGGGTAAGTTACTCGATACACTGCTTGATTTTGTTTGACTCGAGCTTCAGATTCGCTTGTTTCGCAAGGCTTTGCTACTAGAAATGACTTGAGAATTGCAAGACTTAAGTGCACGCTTTTAGTTCAAACCCACGGTTCGAACTCCGAACGGAAGTAGGATGTTCCGGTGAGAATACTAATAGATGGAATAGAGTTCCTAGCAAACCTTATAATCTTGGAGACCTGGACCTTAGATGTTATATTGGGAATGGATTGGTTATCCAAGCACAAGGCCGCATCGATTGCGGACGAAGGACTATCTCGATTGAGAGCCCGTGTGGGAAGAAAGTGGAATTTCAAGCCACCGCAGCTTAGAGATGGACGATTGATGGTTAACAGTACCAAGGCAATCAGCATAGAGGATGTCCCGGTAGTGAACGAGTACACATGATGTTTTTCCCGAAGATCTACGGTATGCCGCAGACGAGGACATAGAGTTTGTGATAGAACTTGTACTGCACAAAGACCGATAGCAAAGAGACCCTATCGGATGTCTACCGAGGAGTTGGTAGAGATGAAGAAACAGCTAGAAGAGTTAATGGAGAAAGGATTTATCAGACCGAGTTCGTCGCCGTGGGGAGCACCAGTTTTGTTTGTCAAGAAGAAGGACGGGAGTTTCAGGATGTGCATTGACTATCGTGCACTCAATGAAGTCACCGTGAAGAATAAGTATCCGCTACCCAGGATTGATGATTTGTTTGATCAGTTAAGAGGAGCCGGAGTTTTCTCCAAGATTGATCTGAGATCGGATACCATCGCTTGAAGATCCGATCGTAAGATATTCAAGATCGCATTCTCGCCAAGATATGGACATTACGAGTTCTGATTATGTCCTTTGGGCCGATTTAACGCGCCAAATTATTTCATGAATATGATGAATAAGGTGTTCATGGAATATTTGGACAAGTTTGTCGTCGTGTTCATAGACGATATCCTAGTCTACTCCAAGACAAAGGATGAACATGCCGAACACTTAAGGCGAGTTTTGGAAAAGCTGAGGGAACAGCAACTTTTCGCCAAGTTCAGCAAGTGTGATTTTTGGAAGGACAAGGTGGAGTTTCTTGGACATGTGATGACCGCAGAAGGAGTCGCCGTAGATCCAAGCAAAGTGGAAGCTGTGTTACATTGGGAACAGTACCAAGACCGTGACCCAGATTCGGAGTTTCCTTGGAATGGCAGGATATTACCGCCCGTTTCATCGAAGGCTTTTCGACAATTGCGAAACCTCTTACGCAATTGCTGAAGAAGGAAAAGAAGTTTGCATGGACGCTTGAGAATGTGAGGAAGGATTTCAGAGTGAAGAAGCGATTGACATCAAGACCGGTGTTAGTTCTACCTGGATGTTGCTCAAAGCTTCGATATTTATTGTGACGCATCGCGCCAAGGACTTGGATGTGTGCCGATGCAGAATGGAAAGGTCGCCGCTTATGCATCAAGGCGATTGAGGCCGCATGAGGAAAATTATCCGACACATGACCTAGAGTTAGCCAGTAGTGCATGCTTTGAAGATATGGCGTCACTATCTCGATTGGAAACAGATGTGAGGTATATACGGATCATAAGAGCCTTAAGTACATATTCACCCGATCGAGATCCGAATATGAGGCAAAGGAGATGGCTAGAGTTAATCAAGGACTATAATGTTGGAATCCATTACCATCCCGGGAAGGCCAACGTAGTAGCCGATGCTCTGAGTCGGAAGAGCCATACCGTGAGTACGTTGCTAGCCACAAGTCAGGATGAGTTATGTGAGGATTTCCAGAAAATGAAGATTGAGGTTGTACCTAGCGGATTCTTGGCCGCCTTGGAAGTAAAGCCTACTTTAGAGGACCAGATCCGAGAAGGACAGAAGGATGATGACAAGATCCGTAGGATTAAGTCCAAAATGGAGGAAGGCAAGGCAAAGGATTTCAAGCTAGACGAGCAAGGCACGTTATGGATGAAGGATCGCATTTGTGTGCCTAACAAAAGGAGTTAAAGCAATCGATTCGGAAGAAGCCCATGACTCTAAGTACTGATTCACCCTGGAAGCGCCAAGATGTATCAGGATCTCAAGGAGAGATTCGGTGGCCGAGTATGAAACGTGAAGTTGCCGAGCATGTTGCATTGTGCGACGTATGCCGAGAGAGTCAAGGCAATGCATCGTAGACCAGCAGGATTGCTACAAATTACTAAAATACCTCGAGTGGAAGTGGGAGGAAATCGGAATGGATTTCATTACCGGTTTGCCGAAGACTCAAGGAGGTTATGACTCCATATGGGTTATAGTGGATCGCTTGACTAAAGTAGCCCATTTTATCCCCGTGAAGACCACTTACTCGGGAGATAAGTTAGCAGAGTTGTACATGATCAGGATTGTTTGTTTGCACGGAGTGCCAAAGAGGATTGTATCGGACAGAGGTACCCAATTTACCTCAAGGTTCTGGAATAAGTTGCATGAAGCCATGGGGACCCGTTTGAACTTCAAGATGACTTATCATCCACGCACGGATGGACAGACCGAAAGAGTCAACCAGATTCTGGAAGATATGCTAAGAGCTTGTGCATTGGCTTATGCTACCTCTTGGGATAAAAGTTTGCCGTATGCCGAGTTTAGTTACAACAATAGTTATCAGGCTAGTTTACAGATGTCACCTTTTGAGGCCTTTGTATGGTCGACCATGCCTGACGCCATTGAATTGGAATGAGACCGGCAAGCGCCGTGTCTTTGGGCCTGATATGCTTCAAGAGGTCAAGAAGCAGATCGCCATAATTAGGGAAAGGTTGAAGATAGCCCAATCTCGGCGGAAGAGTTATGCCGACAATCGTCGCCGAGATTTGAGTTTTGAACCGTAAGACTTTGTATACCTCGAGTTACGCCTCTCGGGGGAGTTAAGAGGTTCCATGCCAAAGGGAAACTTCGCACTCTGTTATGTTGGACCATTTATGATTTTGAGCCGCAGAGGCGAAGTTGCTTATCACCGGAGTTGCCACGATCGTTGGCAGGGAGTACATGATGTATTCCATGTGTCCCAGCTTAAAGAAGTGTCTCCGAGTTCCCGAGGAACAGACACCGCTAGAGTCAATTGAGTTGCAAGAGGATTTGACTTATAAGGAACATCTGTGAGGATTCTAGACACAATGGATCGAGAAACTAGAAACAAGTCAACCCGCTTTTGTAGAGTTCGATTGGAGCAACCATGAAGAAAGCGGTTTACTTGGGAGCGAAGAGGATTTGAAGAAAGAATTTCCAAACCTATTCCTTTAGTAAGCCCCGAATCTCTGGACGAGATTCTATTAAGGGGAGGTTTGTAACATCCCTAAATTTTGCTTTTCTTAAATTCATGTGTGATTTGGCACTTTGTTGAATTTTTGGAATTTTATTGAATTTATTTGGATTTATTTGGAATTTTTTTGAATTTATTCCATTTTGAAATAATTAAAGACTTTCATTTTGCAAATAAAATTTTGTTGTAAATATTTTATTTGTGTCGAAAATGTTCCAAAGTATTTGCCATAATTTTTATGGAATTTTTCTGAGTCTTTTGCTATTTTTTAATGAATTAAATGAATTATGGGAATTATTTTAAATATTAAATCGCTGGAAATCCAACTCGGGTCAAGTAATGTTCATCCGACCGAAGTCGAACTCCGAAGTCGGACTCGAGTCCGACCGAGCCGCTTGACTCGACCGAACCCACTCCTAACCCTAATCAATCCCAACCGTTGGATCAAGATCCAACGGCCGAGATCACCGCACGGATTCGAGCCGAATCGGCCGGATCCGATCGCGCCCGCGCGATCGTGGCCGCTGATCGCGCCACGTGGGCGGCCACGATTTCGTCGTCTTCGCCGAGTCCGAGCCGGACTTCGCCGCCGCCCGCCGTAGCGAACTAGGTTTCCGTCTAGGTACGGACGCCGAGGCTATTTAAAGCGTGAGACGCCCCCGAGGTTGCCCTCATCCTTGCGCACCTGCTCTCGAGCCATCTCGCCGAGCCGCCACCGTTGAGCCGCAATCGCCGCCGGAGTTGTCTCTTCCCTCCGGCTGCGGTTTCTTGCGCCGGTTTCAGCCGTCGTCCGTCGTCTTCCGCCGAAGGAGCCCAGATCCGGAGTCCGCGACGAGACGCACCGAAGGAGGCTTCATCTCGCCGAGCACGCCCCAAACGCCGTCCGGGCTCGTCGTGCCGCCCGTCTCCGGTCCAAGCCGCGCGGAAGCCATCGCCGTCGCGAGCTCGGAGGACCGTCGGATCCAGATCGGACGGTTGAGGTGAGCTCACGTGTTCCCAAACCCGATTAGATTCGGATCGTTGGATCAAGATCCAACGGTTCACAATTGCCACGTCTTTGTAGCAAAGGCGTAATATAGGATTAGATCTCGACCGTCCGATCTAGATCGAACGCCCACGAGCAACGAGTAGTTTCAACGTGTTAACCCTGGATCTAATCCGCGCTGCTGATTTTCAAACCAACGGCCGAGATTGCGCCACGTGTCGGGAAGATGGACCGCCGCGGCCAACGCCGCCCACGCGCGTGCAGCAGGACGCCGACGCTGGCCGCGCGTGTCGAGGGGCCGCATGTCGCTGGTCGACCCGCCAGCGCCGACGTCACCCATGACGTCACAATGGGTCCCACTGTCAAAGACTGCGGTCGAGCCTCGCCGACGCCGCCGATGACGCTACCCGAGAGGGCCCACATGTCACGACACGTGAGAGTCGTGGACCGAGTCCACAGTAGACCCAAGCCGAGCGTGGACCAAGTCCATGGATCTACCGACGCCAAGAGGCCAATCAGGAGCTGCCACGTGTCCATGCCGACGCAATAATTAATTTCCGAAAAAGAAAATGATTTATTAATTCGAAATATTGATTCAAATTTAGATTCAAACTTCAAACGCTTATAACTTTTGCGTTTCAACTCCGATTTGAGCGATTCAAATTTCTAAATTTGTATAAAATTGAGATCTACCTAAATATGAATTTTATTTAATTTTTGGACTAAAGTTTTTCTCTGTAAAATTATTTAATTGATTATTTAAACTTTAAATAATCATAACTTTTATGCTTTTAACTCCAAATTTGACGATTCTAGTTTCTAAAAATCCAGAAAATTATGTTCTCTCTGTTTATGGATTTTATTTGGAGTTTTGGGATCTTTTTGCATAGTGTTTATTTGTGTATTTGCTATTTGCACGCTTTACGAGTAGACGTTGAAGTACCGGAGGGATTCGAAGGAGAAGTATTGACTCAGGATCCAACTCAAGACCAAGAGCAAGTGCTTTTTGAAGGCAAGTTGTGCTTTGACCATGTTGATCCCATTTCGAAAACTATTTTGATTTAAACTATTGCATGCTAGTTTAATTAGAAAGATACTTTGGTTTAAACCTGGGGGTTAGATAAATACCAATTTGCTATATGACACCTTGATTACTTAAGTATGTGCCATGATCCCTTGTCACCCTAGTTGTGGTTTACTAGTTGGACATTATTAAATTGCCAACATGGGTTTAGATCGTTGTAGTATACTGCTTAGACCTGCTACGTGCTCATGACATGATTTTGGATAATCAAATGCTAATATGGACTTAATGATATATTGAACCTGTTTTGGAAAAGTATCATGTGATGTTGATGGCACGTGGTGCATGGTAATCAACTGGGGTTTGATAAACAGATTTCGACCGGGGCATGTGGCAAGAGTAATCAGGTGGGCCAGTTGTGGCATTGGGAGTGTTGATTTGGTTTTTCGGGTAGTCTTGCCCTGGTCACTCTAAGGACTTAACCTTGCAAGCCTTTGAACTGGGTCATACTTGCAACCACATGGTCGGAATGGGACGGCCCTAGTTGACTAAGTCGCTAAGGACTCACTTGTGGAGCCTCAGGGTGTCGATTACACCGTTTGTGTGATTGTGCGGGGAGCGTGATCGTGGTCGTGGGCCAGTACCCATCTAACGGTGTGTTGGTCCCATACTTCGCCTTGGCTAAGGGAAGGGATGGTGTAGAGCACGTCTTAGGAGAGGACCACTGTGTTGTTTGAGGCTTAGAAAGGCTTTGTTATGATCGCTCATTCGCATACTCTTGTATGGCGATTCACTACCGACGTGGTGAGTGGATTGTATCTTGTGGGTAAAGTGCATAACCTCTGCAGAGTGTAGAATCTATTTGAATAGCCGAGTCCACTGATCGACAATGCTCTGGAATTACAAATAAGGGTTAGATTTTCTCAAAAATAACTTGGATTTGGAAAGTTGGGTTGGTTTAATGGAAATGATGGAAATGTGGTTTAGGATGGGGAAAATGTTTATTTAAACTTCTTGAAAAGTTATTTATGCTTTACTTATTTCTACTGCTTTCGAATCTACTTATATTACTTTTCAAAAAGTCAGCATCGCAAATATACCTGAGCTACTCCTTTGTACTAAGCCATGCATATAGTATATTAGCTTGCATTCTGTGCATGACTTGCTGAGTACCAAGTACTCACCCTTGCCCCAACACAATATCAGTTGAAGAGGAGATTACGCCAGCTTTGGAGGAGGAACTCCAAGAAGACCCGTCTACTTAGGGATGCGAGCCCACCGGGCTGTTCTGTGGTATCTTTGGATGGCGCCACGAAGTTTATTTGATTTTCCGCTGCTATTATTTTTCTCTGAATAAGTTTCGCCTTACGAGGCATATATTTGTAACTTGGCCATAAGGTCGAGTAACCCTTTGATTATTTAAATAAAGTACTTTGATAGTATCGTTTGGTATGATTGTGATATATACCGATGTTAAGACTGTGTGCACTAGCGCGTTCCTGGACTAGTGCTGAATACACAGAGGGTCCGGATTTGCAAATTCGGGGTCCCGACACGAGCCCAGTCAGTTGCCTGTGGTATACTGGATGGCGCCACGAATTTATTTGATTTTCCGCTGCTACTATTTCTCTCTTGATAAGTTTCGCCCTGCGAGGCGTGCATTTGTAACTTGACCATAAGGTCAAGTAACCAGTTTGACTATTTAATTAAAGTACTTTACTAGTATCGAGTGGTATGATTGTGATATTTACCGATGTTAAGACTGTGTGCACTAGCGCGTTCCTGGACTAGTGCTGAATACACAGAGGGTCCGGATTTGCAAATTAATTATTGGATACGGGTAATGTGCCGCATTGCTCGTCGTGATACTTCTTGGATACCCATCTACATTGTAGACCTCCTGACAGTGCAGTGTATCGGGCGATTGCCTGGGCCCTTCTTCCTAGCAGGTACCTCAATCTTCACGTCACAAGCCTTGATCAATCCTGCTTGTCTGATCACTTCCACTTGGTATTGTGGCTTTTCAAAATCTCCGAGAGTCTGTAGCATACGCCAAAGTTCTGCGGCGTGACCAACCTCCTGGTCGACGTAGTTGAACTCTCCCTCCATCTGTCACAAGAGTGCTCACGTAAGAACTCGAAATTTTTAATTCGTGGCAAGGTAAGGAAAAATTCAGCAAGAGACAAGAAAAGAAAGAATGGGATAAGTCAAGATGTCATTTCTTGTCTTGACAAACTTTTAGCTTTAGAAAATAGGTTTTATCCTCACTACGACCATTCTAGCTAGGGTTGAGCCTACGGTCAGTATGGCTCTGATACCACCTCTGTCGGGATCCCGAATTTGCAAATCCGGACCCTATGTGTATTCAGCACTAGTCCAGGAATGCGCTAGTGCACACAGTCTTAACATCGGTAAATATCACAATCATACCACTCGATACTAATAAAGTACTTTTATTTAAGTAGTCAAACTGGTTACTCGACCTTAAGGTCAAATTACAAACGTACGCCTCACAGGGCGAAACTTATTAAGAGAGAAATAGTAGCAGCGGAAAAATAAGATAACTTCGTGGCGCCATCCAAAGATACCACAGGCAACTGATCGGGCTCGCCCCTATGTAGACGGTTCCTCTTGGAGCTCCTCCTCCAAAGCCGGTGTAGTCTCCTCTTCAACTGGTGTTGTATTGTGGCAAGGGTGAGTACTTGGTACTCGGCAAGTCATGCATGTAATGCAAAGCTAATATACTATATGCATGGCTTGGTACAAAGGAATAGCTCAAGGTATATTTGCGAAAACAAGATTTAACAAGTATCATAAATAGATTCGAAAGCAAGAGAAATAAGTAAAGCATAGATAACTTTTCAAGGAGTTTAATAAACATCTTTTTCCACCTAATCCACATTTCCATCAACATCATTACTAATCCAACCCAACCTTTCAAATCCAAGTTATTTTTGAGAAAATTTAACCCTTGACTGTAATTCCCGAGCGATGTCCAATACCGCTGACACGCTTATTCGAATAGATTCTACACTGCAGAGGTTATGCACTTTACCCACAAGATACGATCAAACACCACAAAGGCGAAGTTCCAGTAACAAAGTCTTTTGGAAACTTCTAACAATACAAGTGGTCCTCCCGGTTATTGCACGCTAACCCTTCCCTTAGCTAAGGCGAAGTTTAGGCCAATCAACCGTTAGATGGGTACTGGCCTCACCCAGACGCGCTCCCGCACAACTTACACAAAGGGTGTAGTTGACCTCCTGAGGTCCCACAGGTACGTTATTAGCAACTTAGTCAACTAGGTTCGTCCCATTACAGACATGTGGTTGCACGTTAGACCCAGTTCAAAGGCTTGCAAGGTGAAGTCCTTAGGGTGACCAGGGCAAGACTACCCGAAGAACCAAATCAACATCCCCAGTGCCACAACTGGCCCACCTGATCATTCTTGCCACATGCCCCGGTCGAAAAACTATTTATCAAACCCCAGTTGATTACCATGCACCACGTGCCATCAACATCACATGATACCTTTCCAAAACAGGTTCAATATATCATTAAGTCAATATTAACATTTGATTGTCCAAAATCATGTCATGAGCACGTAGCAGGTCTAAGCAACATACTACAACGATCTAATTTCCCTTGTTGGCAATTTAATAATGTCCAACTAGTAAACCACAACTAGGGTAACAAGGGGTCATGGCACATATTTAAGTAATCAAGGTGTCATACAGCAAATTGGTATTTATCTAATTCCCCATATTTAAATAAAATATTTTCTAATTGAACTAGCATGCAATAGGTTAAATCAAAATAGATTTCAAAATAGGATCAACATGGTCAAAGCACAACTTGCCTTCAAAAAGTACTTGCTCTTGGTCTTGAGTTGGATCCTGAGTCAATACTTCTCCTTCGAATCCTTCCGGCACTTCAACGTCTACTCGTAAAGCGTGCAAATAGCAATACACAAATAAACAATAGGCAAAAAGTATCCAAACATCCAAATAAATTCCATAAACAGAGAGAACATAATTTTATGAATTTTTAGAAACTGGAATCACAAATTTGGAGTTAAAACACAAAAGTTATGATTATTTAAAGTTTAAATAATCAATTAAATAATTTTACAGAGAAAAAATTTAGTCCAAAAATTAAATAAAATTCATATTTAGGTAGATCTCAATTTTATACAAATTTAGAAATTTGAATCACTCAAATCGGAGTTGAAACGCAAAAGTTATAAGTGTTTGAAGTTTGAAATAAATCAAATCATTATTTCGAATTAATAAATCATTTTCTTTTTCGAAATTAATTATTGCGTCGAGGACACGTGTCGGCTCTGATTGGCTGGTGGCGTCGGCCGGCTCATGGGCTCGATCCCACGGCTTGGCTCGGTCCACGGTGGACTCGGTCCACGGCTCGGGTCGCTGACAGGTGGGATCCTCGGGTGACGTCGGCACTTACGTCATCGTGCTCGGTGACGCTACTGACATGCGGGCCCCACCGTGGCGCCGCGTGACGCCATGGTGCGGTTCGGTTGTCGGCCCGACAGCGCTCGCGGCGCGTGGCGCCGACTAGGCACGTGGCACGATCTGTGCCGTTGATTTGAAATCCGACGGCACGGATCGGATCTAGGGTTCACGTTCAAAACTACACGGTGATCGCGGGCCGTTCGATCTAGATCGGACGGTCCAAATCTACCCTAGGCTAACACCGTTATAAAGTGCACAGTGATCGTGGGGTCCCGATCTGATCTAAGTTTTAGGGTTTTGGTTGCACGTGGGCTCACCTGGATCGTTGGATTTCGATCGGACGGTTGACGTGCTTCGAGGGCGACGATGGCGTTGTGGTGGCGCTGCTCCGCCAGAGTTGGGGAAGGCGACCACGGCGACTGCGCCTTGGGGCTTCTCCGACGAGATGAAAGGCACTCTCGGGTGCGTCTCAAAGCGAGGAGTCCGGATCTGCAGGTTTCTGCGATGGCGGAGACGGCTCGACGACGGCGGGCGCGGGCAAAAACCGAAGCGGAGAGAGGAAAGGAACTACGGCGAGCAATTGCAGCTACGCGGCGGCGGCTAGGGCTCTGAAACTTGAGGCAAAAGATGCGCACGGCAAAGTGCTTCAACGGGGTGGCCTCGGGGCTTTAAATAGTGCCTCGGCGTGCGCGCAATCCGTGAAACCCTAACGGACACGGCTTACGCTGGCGGGCGCAATCCGAGCTGGACTCGGAGGACGACGAAATCGTGGCCGTCCGCGTGGCCCCGATCCACGGCCGAGATCGCGGCGCAGCGGGTCCGGCCGGATCCGGTTGGATCGGTCGCGGCCAATTTCCGTTGGATTTCGATCCAACGGTTCGGATCGATCAAGGTTCGACCGGATCACGTGCCTCGGTCGGACTCGAGTCCGACTTCGGGTTCGACTTCGGTCGGATGAATAGTACTTGACCCAACTCGAATTTCCACCGATTTAATAATTAAAATAATTCCCAGTAATTCATTTAATTCATTAAAAATAGCAAAAGACTCAGAAAAATTCCAGAAAAATTCTGGAAAATATTTTGGACTCAAATAAAATATTTCCAACAAAATTTTATTTGCAAAGTTTAATTCTTTAATTATTTCAAAATGGAATAAATTCAAATAAATTCCAAATAAATCCAAATAAATTCCAGAAAATTCCAAAAATTCACCAAAGTGCCAAATCACACATGAATTTAAGAAAAGCAAAATTTTGGGGTGTTACAGGTGTTCGGTATGAATTTGGGTTTCTGTTCGGTCTCATGGAGGTCTACTCCGCCTGCACTCGCCTGATTGCCATCCCTACAAGGGGGAGGTGCATGGGAGTAAGGTGGGGGGGGGCGGCAAGGGTTGGATTTTGGGGGGGGGCATGGGGCAAGGGCAGCAGGGTTTGCTACCCAAAACCCCCCCACATGGGCCAATTTGTCCCCCACCTTCGGCCCACAATGGTGGCCAAAGCCCGAACTCCCCCGGAAGGCCCAATTCCCACCCGGAAAGGCCCAAACTCTGAAAAACGGCCCAAAAACACGATACCAATGTCATACTGTAATGCCGAAATTGAAAAATGTCTCAATCCGTCATTCTGTAGTGTCACAGTTCTTGCGCCGCCGCTATGGAGAACGATTTGACAACAGTTCGTTACAACTTGTTCCCCTGGAGGGGGGACAGCCTGGAGAGGTTGTGGTAGCCCTCGATGAGGAGGAGGAGGACTTGCATGTTAAGGAGGTCTCGGATGTTGTCATCATTGAGCACTATCACTACAACCGTCTTCTGGAGGAGCGAGGCACCCTGCACGGCCAGCTTCACCTAGGTAGAGCAGAGGCGCAGGAGCTGAGAGACGAGCTAGAGCAGCTTCAGCCACCCCCCGCTGCTGCAGAGGAGCAGACCATTGATGGGCCATCCGAGGTCGTCGACCTCACCCAGATGGATGATGGTGAGGAGGAGGATCTCGAGATCCGCGTCATCTAAATTTCCGACGATGACTGATCGCTTCATGTAGTAGCTAGCGCTAGTAGTAGTGGTGTTGTTGTACCCTCTTTTTATGCTTAGCTCTTTTTTAATGTAAAATGAATTGTGCGATACCTTAGGATGGTACTTTGTGCAATTCATATCTATGAATAAAGTATTATGTTCCCTATCTCTATGCTATTTGTGTTTGCATTACTACCTCTATAACTCCATCTAACTCAAAGAATTCCTTCCCTTCGTCTATGCCTCCCCCTTCTTTCTATTCTCATCCCACATTCTAAGTCTTACTCTCCTTCTATTTCTCCAAAACCTGTAGCAAGACCGAAGAGAAGTCCAAAGAAACCATGGAACCACATCAAAATGAAGGCGATGCAGAATCCTCAAGGAACCCAGTCGGACTAGCACAAGTATTAGTGTAGGATCGAAGTATACGAATATAACAATCAGAGGGGGGGTGAATGATTGTGCGGAAGCTAAAACCAAATTCTTGATCTACTAAAGTTCACCCCAAAACAGAACCAAATAATTGCCTCGTATTCGACAAAAACAGAATGATAGAGGTTCAGTAAAACGCGAATTCCTGGAGATCCAACCGTCGGAACGATCTGAAATTTGGACACAAGAAACTAGATTCCAATATGAATCGAACTCAAAAAGAATTAGCTCGATCGGACTTACGGATCAAAAGTTATGAACCTCACAAGCTTGCTGTAACAGAAGATGACGAGAATTGATCTAACGTAAACTTGAAGGTTTAACAGAAACGACAAAAGATCAACCTACAGAACTTTGAAGAACTGTAAAACAAATTCCTAGAGAGGTTTTGGATTGATCAAATCACGAAGGAACTCAAAGAAACAAAGTAGACGAAAAATCCATCTACTAAACCTAAAAACCAGAGAGAAAACGGAACCCAAAAACTTGGATAAACAGGACCTCGTGGGTACTGTAGCACGAGGTTACTGTAGCACGCAAAGGATCTGAAGAATTTGATCTTTATTTCTCTCTTGTCTAAAGTACTCCAAACACAAGAGTACAAGCCCTAAAACAAAAGCTCTAAGCTTTCAATGCGCTCAGCTCTATTTGATGCCCTTCAACAGGAGACAACCCCTCCTATTTAAAGGAGCAAACCACAGAGAGTCCTGGATACAATTCCTACTCCTAGAAGGATTCCCACTCCTAATCCTAGAAGAAGTATGTATCCAACATAACTCCACTTGGCCCAACCTGGCCAAGTACAACTCTTGCACGCGTATGGCAACCCTACCATACTCACGTGACTAACACTTTGCACGCGCATGGCCACCTGCCATACTCACGTGACTAACCATTCTTCATGTGCACCATTCTCTTAGCCCGAATGTCCCGCATGACATCCTTGACCACCAAGACCTCAGTTCCTCCCTGAACCTAGTCCCGAACCTCAGTTCCTCCATGAACCTAGTTTCGGTCCCGTCATCGACCACGTTCGTCTTCGAGCAATACCTGCACATGAACAAACCACAGAACAAATCCGAGCACAAGTCCACGACTTGACTCAAAGTCAATCCATGCAACTACTCACACGAGCATTGCATAACGTCCACTTCAAAACAAGCATCATGAAATTCACACTAATTTCATAATCTCAAATTCAAACCAAGATTCAATTCCAAATTTGCTTAAAACCCTAACTGAGCAAAAAGACATTCATCACGGACCAAAATCCAGTCCAGCGCACACATGTCTCAAAACCCTAGAAGAATCAGTTCATGGCGGGCCAAAAACTTTGGTCCGGCATACATGGCGAAAACAAGCATCAAAAATCCCGTTTGTGACGGACCAAAGAATTTGGTATGTCATACATGGAAAAAGCGAGGTTGCCAAAACACGTTTATGACAGACCAAAGAATTTGGTTTGTCATACACATGAAAAACAAGGTCGCCACAAACACGTTTATGACAGACCAAAAAATTTGGTTTGTCATACATGGGAAAAACAAGGTCGCCACAAACACGTTTATGACAGACCAAAAAGTTTGGTTTGTCATACATGGGAAAAACAAGGTCGCCAACAACACGTTTATGATGACCAAAAATTTGGTTTGTCATACACATGAAATTTACTGTTTCTTGGAAATTTGGCCCGGCGCAAAAGATAAACACATGAGCATGCACAAAACACATTTATACAAGTTTAAAATCATCATCAAGCCAATTTTTTCATCACATGATTTCACAATTAGCAATGATGGAGAGAAATCGATATCAGGCAAAACAACGACAAGCACAAATGATGGAAAGAATCATAGACCAGTTGGCAGCAAGACCCCAAATAATACCTCAAGGAATTAACAATGGGCAAGATGGAACAATGGGAGGAGTCAGGTGGTCAGATTTTCAAAAGACCAGGCCTCCCATCTTCTCAGCCTCTACGGAACCAATGGCCGCCGACGATTAGCTTAGAGATGTGCAAAGGAAACTAGACACTGTGCAGTGCATAGATAAAGAGAAGGTACTCTATGCCTCACACCAGTTGCAAGGCCAAGCAGCGGCATGGTGGACGAACTACCAAGCAATGAGGATAGGACAAGACATAACTTGGCAGGAATTTGAAGAAGCTTTCAGAAAGACCCATATCCCTGCTGGATTAATGGCCTCAAAAAGAAGGGAGTTCCTAGCTCTCCGCCAAGGGGGACGAACTGTAATAGAATACCTTCATCAGTTCAACCTTCTGTCACGCTATGCACCAAATGAGGTCGACACAGAAGCCAAAAAGATAGAAAGATTCTTTGAAGGACTGCAGAAAAAACTTGAAGTTTCATATTTCCGCCATTGACTTCAAGGACCTCTCATCTATGGTTGACAAGCTCATCATTTCGGAAGAGACCCGCAACGACCTGGAGGATACCAGAAAAAGGAAGGCTCAGCAACAAAGGATATAGGTGCCAAGTCAGTTCAAGGGCAGAGTCCCCGTTTTCACTACAGGCTTTCCCAACAAAAGACCAGCCACAATTGTGCCTCGTACGAACTCTACCACCGAGCAGCCCCGAGTTGTCAAATGTTACAATTGTCAAGGCAATCACTATGCCAGTGTTTGTCCCAAGAAATTAGCTGGATGCTACCACTGTGGGCAACCTGGACACATCCGACAAAATAGCCCAAAGAAGGATTTACCAACCGATGTAGACAGAGCACAAACGTCGGCTTTCGCCTCTTCTAACCAACAACTTGCACCGCGTCAGCCGCAACAACAGCCACCACAGCCACAGGGATATCTGCAGGGACAAGCACAAATCAAGACAGAGGGAAACACCAATAGCCAAGGGCCAAACCCTCCAAGGAACTTCCAAGGGAGAATCAACCATGTGCCCGCTAGTGGAGCAGCAGAAGCTACGGACGTCATCGTCGGTACGTTCCAAATTCAATGCAAGTCAGCTATAATTTTATTTGATCCTGGTGCAACGCATTCTTTCATTTCCATGGCTTTCGCATGCAAAAACGGTTTACCGTATCTTTCGTTGCCTGCCCCCTTTGTCTTCCAAACACCTGGGAGCAAGTTAAAAGCGAGATTTGGGTGTAAGGACCTAGAAATAGAAATCCACGGAGTTGATTTTGGAGCCAACTTGCTTATGCTGGAAATGGATGGTCTAGATGTCATTCTAGGAATGAACTGGCTATCTAGACATAAGGCCCGTTTAGATTGTGAGCAAAAGGTTGTGATATTAATCAGTGACAAAGGACAGGAAGTGACAGTTCAAACTGACCCCAAGTTGGTCAAAAGTAACAGGAGTAGCATTAATGCTATCACACCAGGAGTGGATGGGATACCAGTGGTTCGGGAATATCCAGACGTCTTTCCGGAAGAGTTACCAGGAAAACCTCCGAATAGAGGCATAGAACTGGCAATAGAATTAGTTCCAGGGACTGTTCCCATCACCAAGCGTTAGCTTCCCATGTCACCTAGGGAATTGAGGGAACTCGGAAAACAATTGGATGAATTATTGGAGAAAGGATTCATTCAACCCAGCATCACACCTTGGTCCTCTCCAGCGCTATTCGTCAATAAAAAGGATGGGGGTGTAAGACTTTGTGTGGATTATAGGGCATTGAATGATGTGACCATCATGAACAAATACCCTTTGCCACGAATTGATGATTTGTTTGACCAACTCAAAGGAGCCAAAGTCTTCTCCAAAATAGATTTAAGAACAGGTTATCATCAGATGAAAGTAAGGGAGAGCATTCACCACAAGGTATGGGCTATATGAGTTCACAGTAGTTCCCTTTGGACTCACAAATGCCCCAGCTTACTTCATGAGTCTGATGAATCAAGTATGCATGGACTTTTTAGATTGATTTGTCATTGTATTCATATACGACATCCTGATTTACTCAAGAAATGAAGAAGATCACCAAAAACATCCACATTTAATTCTGGGAAGACTTAGAGAACAACAACTGTATGCTAAACTCTCTAAGTGCGATTTTTGGCTAAGTGAGATCCCTTTTCTGAGACATATTATCACAAAAGATGGAGTCAAGCTAGACCCTATAAAAGTAAAAACCGTCATGGATTGGGAGCCACCTACTTCAGTAACGGAAGTCTAGAGTTTCTTAGGACTGGCCAGATATTACCGTAGATTCATCGAAGGGTTCTCGGAGATTTCAAGGCCACTGACCCAACTTCTTAAGAAGGACAGCCCGTACAAATGGACAGAGAAGTGTGAAGGGAGTTTCCAAGAGTTAAAGAAGAGACTAACATCAGCACCAGTTCTAGTACTTCCGGATCCCGATAAAGATTTTCAAATTTACTGCGATGCATCAAAAAGAGGATTAGGTTGTGTGCTAATGCAAGATGGAAAAGTGATTGCTTATGCATCTCGGCAGTTGAGGCCACATGAGGAGAATTACCCAACCCACGACTTGGAATTAGCCTCCGTGGTTCATGCATTAAAAATTTGGAGGCACTACTTGTTGGGGAATCACTGTGAGGTGTTCTCCGATCACAAAAGCCTGAAGTATGTGTTCACTCAACCAAACTTGAACATCCGACAAAGACGATGGTTAGAGTTGGTCAATGATTATGATTTGAGCATTCAATACCATCCAGGAAAGGCTAACGTGGTAGCTGATGAACTGAGCAGAAAAGCATGTCACCACTTAGCCCTGACCTCGAACATCTCCTCACAACTGGAGACAGAGATGCGACAGCTAAACTTGCATGTGATAGAAAAGGGAGCAGTATTTGCCCTTACAATCCAGTCAGACCTTTTGGATCAAATCAAGTCAGCTCAGCAGACAGATGAAGAAATCCAGCATTACAAGTCAGAAATGGACAAAGTAAACCCATCGGAATTCTCAGTGGATGAACAAGGCATATTACGGTTCCGCAACCGTATATGTGTCCCTGACAATAAGGAGATAAAAGGACTGATTCTGACAGAAGCCCACTCTTCGCAATTTTCAATGCACCCTGGAAGCACAAAAATGTACCTAGACTTAAAGAGGGAATACTGGTGGAAAGGTATGAAGAAAGAAGTAGCCGAGCATGTCGTGTGCTGTGATGTGTGTCGGAAAATTAAGATAGACCATCAAAAGACCGCTGGTTTGCTACAACCACACCCAGTGCCAGATTGGAAGTGGGAAGAAATTGGAATGGACTTTATTATGGGATTGCCAAAGACTCAGCAAGGGTTCAACGCCATTTGGGTCATAATCGACAGACTAACAAAGGTCGCTCACTTCATGTCGGGACCCGAATTTGCAAATCCGGACCCTCTGTGTATTCAGCACTAGTCCAGGAACGCGCTAGTGCACACAGTCTTAACATCGGTAAATATCACAATCATACCACTCGATACTAATAAAGTACTTTAATTAAATAGTCAAACTGGTTGCTTGACCTTATGGTCAAGTTACAAATATACGCCTCGCAGGGCGAACTTATTAAGAGAGAAATAATAGCAGCGGAAAAAAAATAAGATAGCTTCGTGGCGCCATCCAGTATACCACAGGCAACTGACTGGGCTCGCTCCCTAAGTATACGGTTCCTCTTGAAGCTCCTCCTCCAAAGCTGGTGTAGTCTCCTCTTCAACTGGTGTTGTATTGCGGCAAGGGTGAGTACTTGGTACTCAGCAAGTCATGCACAGAATGCAAGCTAATATACTATATGCATGGCTTGATACAAAGGAATAGCTCAAGGTATATTTGCAGTAATCAACATTTGACAAGTAGCATAAGTAGATTCGAAAGCAGTAGAAACAAGTAAAGCATAACTAACTTTTCAAGGAGTTTAATAAACATCTTTCCCATCCTAATCCACATTTCCATCAACATCTTTATTAAACCAAACCCAACCTTTCAAGTCCAAGTTATTTTCGAGAAAGTCTAACCCTTGACTGTAATTCCCGAGCGATGTCCAATACCGCGGACACGGCTATTCGAATAGATTTTACACTCTGCAGAGGTTATGCACTTTACCCACAAGATACAGTCAAACACCACAAAGGCGAGTTCCCGTAACAAAGTTTTTCGGAAACTTCTAACAATACAAGTGGTCCTCCCCGGTTGTTGCACACTAACCCTTCCCTTAGCTAAGGCGAAGTTTAAGCCAACCAACCGTTAGATGGGTACCTGGCCTCAGCCCCGGTACGCTCCCCCGTACAACTTACACAAAGGGTGTAGTTAACCTCCTGAGGTCCCACAGGTACGTTATTAGCAACTTAGTCAACTAGGTCCATCCCATTACAGACATGTGGTTGCACGCTTGACTCAGTTCAAAGGCTTGCAAGGTTAAGTCCTTAGGGTGACCAGGGCAAGACTACCCGAAGAACCAAACCAACATTCCCAATGCCACAACTGGCCCACCTGATCATTCTTGCCACATGCCCCGGTCGAAAACTATTTATCAAACCCCAGTTGATTACCATGCACCACGTGCCATCAACATCACATGATACCTTTCCAAAACAGGTTCAAAATATCATTAAGTCAACATTAACGTTTGATTGTCCAAAATCATGTCATGAGCACGTAGCAAGTCTAAGCAGTAGACTACAACGATCTACAAACCCATGTTGGCAATTTAGTAATGTCCAACTAGTAATCCACACTAGGGTGACAAGGGGTCATGGCACATACTTAAGTAATCAAGGTGTCCTACAGCAATTCGGCATTTATCTAATTTTCCCATATTTAAATAAAGTATTTTCTAATTGAACTAGCATGCAATAAGTTAAATCAAAATAGGTTTCAAAATAGGATCAACATGGTCAAAGCACAACTTGCCTTCAAAAAGTACTTGTTCTTGGTCTTGAGTTGGATCCTGAGTCAATACTTCTCCTTCGAATCCTTCCAGCACTTCAACGTCTACTCGTAAAGCGTGCAAATAGCAATACACGAATAAACAATAGGCAAAAAGTGTCCAAACATCCAAATAAAGTTCATAAACAGAGAGAACATAATTTTATGAATTTTTAGAAACAGGAATCGCTCAAATCGGAGTTTAAATGCAAAAGATATAGCATTTTGAAGTAATTACAGAGGAAAACTTTAGTCCAAAAATTGAATAAAATTCATAATTAGGTAGATCTCAATTTTATACAAATTTAGAAATTTGAATCACTCAAATCGGAGTCGAAACGCAAAAGTTATAAGCGTTTGAAGTTTGAATCAAATTTGAAATCAATTATTCGAATTAATAAATCATTTTCTTTTTCGGAAATTATTTATTGCGTTAGCAGTGACACGTGTCAGCCTCTGATTGGCTGGCTGACGTCAGCCGGTCCATGGGCCTAGCCCACGGCTTGGCTCGGTCCGCCGTGAACCCGGTCCACGGCTCGGGTCGCTGACAGGTGGGTCCCACATGTCAGAGACACGCTCCTCACGTTCACATGGCTTGGCTCGGCACACGTGGCTCAATCTCGGCCGTTGATTTTAAAATCAACGGCCCAGATTGGATCTAGGCTTCACGTTCAAAACTACACGGTTGATCCGGGCCGTTCGATCTAGATCGGACGGTCCAGATCTAATCTAATGCTGACGACGTGGCTAACCCTAGCCGCATTTATCTAAATCTAACGGTTGAAATCTAATCCCAGACGGAACAAGAACGGCGACGTGGCCTCACCTCGTGCGTTGGACCTTGATCCGACGGTTCACCGAGCTCGCGGACGACGATGGCACGCGGCGGCGTGAGTTCACCGGCGCCGAGGACGAAGACAACGACAGTGGCGCTTCGGGGCGTCTTCGGCCAAGTGAGTGCACCCTACAGGTGCGCCTTGACGCGAGGTTCTCAGATCCGGGCTCGAACGCGGCGGAGGATGACGAACGGCGCCGGAAACGAAGGGAAACCACGGCGGCACACCTCGAACTTCGGCGAGAAATCATGAGGCGACGGCGGCGGCTTAAGCGTGGAGATCTAGGGCAAAACACGCGCACGGGAAGGAGCAAAAAGGCGGCGGGGTCGGATCCTTTTATGGGGCCTAGACGTGTGGGAATCCCACGAACCCTAACGGACACGGCGGCGCTCTCCGACTCGGACACGGGAAGACGACGCAATCACGGCCGTCCACGCGTCCCGCTCAACGGCCCAGATTCCCCGGGTGCAACGGATCCGGACCGGATCCGGTCGAAGCGATGCGGATCAATTCCCGATCGTTGGATCCTGATCCAATGGTCTCGCACGATTGGGGTTCGGCCCGATCGATTCTGGCTCGGTCGGACTCGAACTCGAGTCAGACTCGGATCCGGTCGCATGAACAGTAACTGACCCGGGTTGATTTTCCAACGATTTAATATTTCAAATAATTCCCAGGAATTCATTTAATTCATTAAAAATAGCAAAAGACTCAGAAAAATTCTGGAAAATATTTTGGAACATTTTGGACTCAAATAAAATATTTCCAACAAATTTTTATTTGCAAAGTTTAATTCTTTAATTATTTCAAAATGGAATAAATTCAAATAAATTCCAAATAAATCCAAATAAATTCCAGAAAATTCCAAAAATTCACCAAAGTGCCAAATCACACATGATTTTAAGAAAAGCAAAATTTTGGGGTGTTACAAACCTCCCCCCTTAACAGAATCTCGTCCTCGAGATTCAGGGCTTACTAAAGAATAGGGTCGGAAACTCTTTCTTCAAATCCTCTTCTCGTTCCCAGGTTGCTTCACTCTCCGCGTGGTTGCTCCACTAAACTCTACAGAAACGGGTTGACTTATTTCTAGTCTCTCGATCCATAGTGTCCAAAATCTTCACGGGATGCTCCTTGTAAGTCAGGTCTTCTTGCAACTCAATTGACTCTAGCGGTGTCTGTTCCTTAGGAACTCGGAGACACTTCTTCAACTGGGACACGTGGAACACGTCATGCACTCCTGCTAATGACTGTGGTAACTCCAGCTGGTAAGCAACTTCGCCTCTGCGGCTCAAAATCTTAAATGGTCCAACATAACGGGGTGCGAGTTTCCCTTTGGCATGGAACCTCTTAACTCCCCTGAGAGGCGTAACTCTGAGGTATACAAAGTCTTCTGGTTCAAAACTCAATTCCCGGCGACGATTGTCAGCATAACTCTTCTGTCGTGATTGGGCTATCTTCAACCTTTCCCTAATCATGGCAATCTGCTCTTCAGCTTCTTGAAGAATATCCGGCCCGAAGACACGGCGCTCGCCGGTCTCATTCCAGTTCAATGGCGTCCGACAGGGTCGGCCATACAGTGCCTCAAATGGTGACATTTGCAAACTTGCTTGGTAACTGTTGTTGTAACTAAACTCCGCATACGGCAGACTCTTATCCCAAGAGGTAGCATAAGCCAATGCACACGCTCTTAACATGTCCTCCAGAATCTGATTGACTCTTTCGGTCTGTCCATCCGTCTGTGGATGATAGGCTGTACTGAAGTTCAAACGGGTTCCCATGGTTTCATGCAACTTATTCCAGAACCTTGAGGTAAATTGGGTACCCCTGTCCGATACAATCCTCTTTGGCACTCCGTGCAAACAGACGATCCTGATCACATACAACTCTGCTAACTTATCCCCCGAGTACGTGGTCTTCACGGGGATAAAATGGGCTACTTTGGTCAAACGATCCACTATAACCCATATGGAGTCATAACCTCCTTGAGTCTTAGGCAAACCGGTAATGAAATCCATTCCGATTTCCTCCCACTTCCACTCAGGTATTTTCAACGGCTGTAGCAATCCTGCTGGTCTCTGATGCATTACCTTGACTCTCTGGCATATGTCGCACAATGCAACATGCTCGGCGACTTCACGCTTCATGCTCGGCCACCAGAATCTTTCCTTCAAGTCTTGATACATCTTGGCACTTCCAGGATGAATTGAATACTTGGAGTCATGGGCTTCCTCCAAAATCAGTTGCTTTAATTCTTTCTTGTTGGGCACACAAATCTGATCCTTCATCCATAACGTGCCTTGCTCATCCAACTTGAAATCCTCTGCCTTGCCTTCTTCCTTGATGGACTTAATCCTGCGGATCTTGTCATCATCCTTCTGTCCTTCCCGTATCTGATCTTCTAGGGTAGGCTTTACTTCCAGTGCGGCCAAGAATCCGCTAGGTACCACCTCAATCTTCATTCTCTGAAATTCCTGGCATAGCTCATCCTGATTCGTGTCTATTAACATATTCACGGTATGGCTTTTCCGACTCAGAGCATCGGCAACTACGTTGGCCTTCCTGGGATGGTAATGGATTCCAACATTGTAGTCCTTGATCAACTCTAACCATCTCCTCTGCCTCATGTTCAAGTCTGATTGGGTGAAGATGTACTTAAGACTCTTATGATCCGTGTATACTTCACATCCATTCCCGATCAAATAGTGACGCCACAACTTCAAAGCATGCACTACGGCAGCTAACTCCAGGTCATGCGTCGGATAATTCTCCTCATGCGGCCTCAACTGCCTTGATGCATAAGCGATGACCTTTCTATTCTCAGACAAAGACACATCCAAGTCCTTGGCGCGATGCGTCACAATAGATATCAAAGCTTTGATTGACATCCGGCAGAACCAACACTGGTGCTGATGTCAATCTTGTCTTCAGTTCTTGGAATCCTTTCTCGCACTCTGGCGTCCATGTAAACTTCTTCTCCTTTTTTAGCAATTGCGTAAGAGGTCTCACAATCGTTGAAAAGCCTTCAATGAAGCGGCGGTAGTAACCTGCCATTCCAAGGAAACTCCGGATCTGGGTCACGGTCTTCGGCTGCTCCCAGTGTAACACAACTTCTACTTTACTTGGATCAACGGCAACTCCTTCTGCGGTCATCACATGCCCAAGAAACTCCACCTTGTCCTTCCAAAAATCACACTTACTAAACTTGGCGAAGAGTTGCTGTTCCCTCAGCTTTTCCAATACTCGCCTCAAGTGTTCGGCATGTTCATCCTCTGTCTTGGAGTAGATTAGGATATCATCTATGAATACAACAACAAACTTGTCCAAATATTCCATGAACACCTTATTCATCATATTCATGAAATATCTTTGGCGCTGCTCGTTGCACCAAAGGACATAATCAGAACTCAGAATGTCCATATCTTGACGAGAATGCGGTCTTCGGATATCTTCTCGATCGGATCTTCAACTGATGGTATCCCGATCTTAGATCAATCTTGGAGAAAACTCCGGCTCCTCTCAGCTGATCAAACAAATCATCAATCCTGGGTAGCGGATACTTATTCTTCACAGTGACTTCGTTGAGTGCACGGTAGTTGATGCACATCCTGAAACTTCCGTCCCTTCTTCTTGACAAACAATACCGGTGCTCCCCACGGCGACGAGCTCGGCCTCGATAAATCCTTTCTCCATTAGCTCTTCCAAATGCTTTCTTCATCTCTACCAACTCCTCGGTGGACATCCGATAAGGTCTCTTTGCTATCGGTCTTTGTGCACTGTACAAGCTCTATCACAAACTCTATGTCCTCGTCCGTGGCATACCAGGTAGATCTTCGGGAAAAACATCCGGGTACTCATTCACTAATGAGACATCGTCTATGCTGATTGCCTTGGTGTTGTTAACCATCAATCGCCCATCTCTAACGGGCAGTAGCTTGAAATTCCACTTTCTTTCCACATGGGCTCTCAACTGAGATAGTCCTTTGTCCACAATCCAATACGGCCTTGTGCTTGGATAACCAATCCATTCCCAAAATGACATCTAAGGTCTGGGTCTCCAAAATAATAAGGTTCGCTAGGAACTCTATCCCATCTATTAGTATTCTCACCCCAGAACATCCTACTTTCGTTCGGAGTTCGGAACCAGGGGTTTGAACTAAAAGCATGCATTTAAGCCTTGCAATCTCCAAATCATTTTTAGCAGCAAAGCCTTGTGAAACAAACGAATGTGAAGCTCCAGAATCAAACAAAACTGTCGCAGGTACTGAGTTAACAAGTAACTTACCCAGTACGACGTCCGTAGCATTCTGCAGTGCATCTGCGATGACATGGTTGACTCGGCCCCTCACCACAGTCTGGGGTGTGGCTCTGTCGGGCGTCCTAGCTGGGTGGATCCAGGTTGAAGCGATCGGGTCACTCTCGCTGTCTTCTTTGGGCAATGTTGGCAAAGTGTCCTGCTCGTTGCGCTTGTAGCAGCTGCCTCACTGTCCCTTGTTGATCGCTCAAGCGACATTTCTGGCTGGGGCTGGGGTCTGATAGTTCTGATTGACGGGTCTTGGTGCTGGTGACGGTGTCCTTGTTGCATTCTGCGGCTGGAATCTGAAAAACTGATTTGGCGCAACCCTCAAACGTTGCTACGCTCCCTGACGCGATCCCTGATGCTGCATCCTGCGCTTCCTGTTCTCATCCAGCTCTTTGCGCTTGTCCTCAAGAATAAGCGCCTTATTCACCAGTTCCTGGAAATCTGGAAAGGTGTGGGTGATCAGTCCCACCTGCAATCCTGAGTTAAGTCCCTTCATGAAACGAGACTGTCTAGCTTTATCTGTCGCTACGTCTTCAGGTGCGTAACGTGCAAGCTGTGTGAACTTGTTCAGGTATTCGGCCACTGGCTGATTACCTTGCTTCAGTGCTCTGAACTCCTCCTTCTTGAGATCCATGATTCCTTCAGGCACGTGATACCGATTTAAATGCACCGTGAACTCTTCCCAAGTGATGTCCTGAGGGTTCTCTTGCGTGGCACAGAAGTTCTCCCACCATTCGGCGGCTGTTCCTTCCAACTGATGGGAAGCGTAGAGTACCTTCTCATTTCCTATGCATTGAGCAATGTGCAGCTTTCTCTCAATTGACCTTAACCAATCATCGGCCTCCAATGGATTGGCATTCCAAGAGAAAGTGGGTGGGTGAGTCCTCATGAACTCTGACAGTCTTGTATTCTGGCGTTGTCCCTGATTAACTTGATTAGTAGTGGCCTGAGCAGTGACGTGTTGCATCTGTTGCATCATAGCATGCATCAACTGAGTCTGAGCAGCAAGGAATGCTCCAAAATTCTGCATGTCCAGTGGCGGTGCTGGTGCTACATCATTGGGGTTTTCTGTTGGGCGAGAACCACTTCCATTGCCTCCAAGGTTTCCGCGGGTGTTCACCATCTGTCGATTTGCTCTAGGTTTTAGAGATGAGAGGGAAACAAGAATAGACAAGTAATATGGAACTTATGCGGGGCGAAAGGTGTAACTTTAAGGTCCAACTTTATTATTTTAATCAGTAGTAACTTGGTATGGTTGCTTACAATGCCTAAGGGCCTTGCAACACATAACGCACACTCAAAGAAACAATGAAAATCCAAATTGAACTAACACTGGAGTCTAACGCCTAAAGGGGTGACTCTTTATTCTATGACGCGACTCGGCGAAGGAGTCTCACTATAGAACCTACGCTCACTCATCGAGAAAACCTCCACGGCCTGGGTACGGACCCTGCGGCATAGGCACGAAACGATTGCCATGTCCAAAGAATCGTGTCATCTGTGGTAGTCGAAGAAGCGATGTCCTCCTCAAGCTCTGGTTCCTCCGGTCTGCTCGTGCAGCTCGAGCATTGGCCTGCAGTTGCGTGCGTACAATGCCGTCTCTAACTCTCCAATCCTTTGCAGAAGGTGTGACACATACTCCTGAGCTTCCCGCCATCTGTTCTTTTCTGTCGTGATCTCCTTGCGGGCCTTCTGTAGCTCCTTGCTTGTATCATCGAGTACATCCTCCTGGGCGACAACAAGTCGTGCTAACTGTGTAACCATGGCATTCTCATCCTGAATCGCCTTCGGGTCAAGAAGGTTATTGCTGCGCGGATGATATCGGAACACCGTGCTCTCCAATTCTCTGGCGTAGATACGGGTAATGTGCCGCATTGCTCGTCGTGATGCCTCTTGGATACCCATCTGCATTGTAGACCTCCTGGTAGTGCAGTGTATCGGGCGATTGCCTGGGCCCTTCTTCCTAGAAGGTACCACAATCTTCACGTCACAAGCCTTGATCAATCCTGCTTGTCTGATCACGTCCACTTGGTATTGCGGCTTCTCAAAATCTCCGAGAGTTTGTAGCATACGCCAAAGTTCCGCGGCGTGACCAACCTCCAGATCGACGTAGTTGAATTCTCCCTCCATCTGTCACAAGAGTGCTCACGTAAGAACTCGAAATTTTTAGATCGTGACAAGGTAAGGAAAAATTCAGCAAGAGACAAGAAAAGAGAGAAGGGGATAAGTCGAGATGTCATTTCTTATCTTGATGAACTTTTAGCCTTTAGAAAATAGGTTTTAACCTCTCTACGACCATCCTAGCTAAGGTTGAGCCTACGGTCAGTATGGCTCTGATACCACCTCTGTCGGGACCCGAATTTGCAAATCCGGACCCTCTGTGTATTCAGCACTAGTCCAGGAACGCGCTAGTGCACACAGTCTTAACATCGGTAAATATCACAATCATACCACTCGATACTAATAAAGTACTTTAATTAAATAGTCAAACTGGTTGCTCGACCTTATGGTCAAGTTACAATATACGCCTACAGGCGAAACTTATTAAGATAGAAATAATAGCAAATGAAAAAATAAGATAGCTTCGTGGCGCCATCCAAGATACCACAGGCAACCGACCGCTCGCTTCCCTAAGTATACGGTTCCTCTTGAAGCTCCTCCTCCAAAGTCGGTGTATTCTCCTCTTCAACTGGTGTTGTATTATGGCAAGGGTGAGTACTTGGTACTCAAAGAAGTCATGCATGTAATGCAAGCTAATATACTATATGCATGGCTTGATACAAAGGAATAGCTCAAGGTATATTTGCAAAGAATCAGCATTTGACAAGTAGCATAAGTAGATTCGAAAGCAGTAGAAACAAGTAAAGCATAACTAACTTTTCAAGGAGTTTAATAAACATCTTTCCCATCCTAATCCACATTTCCATCAACATCTTTATTAAACCAAACCCAACCTTTCAAGTCCAAGTTATTTTCGAGAAAGTCTAACCCTTGACTGTAATTCCCGAGCGATGTCCAATACCGCGGACACGGCTATTCGAATAGATTTTACACTCTGCAGAGGTTATGCACTTTACCCACAAGATACAGTCAAACACCACAAAGGCGAGTTCCCATAACAAAGTTTTTCGGAAACTTCTAACAATACAAGTGGTCCTCCCCGGTTGTTGCACACTAACCCTTCCCTTAGCTAAGGCGAAGTTTAAGCCAACCAACCATTAGATGGGTACTTGGCCTCAGCCCCGGTACGCTCCCCCGTACAACTTACACAAAGGGTGTAGTTGACCTCCTGAGGTCCCACAGGTACGTTATTAGCAACTTAGTCAACTAGGTCCGTCCCATTACAGACATGTGGTTGCACGCTTGACTCAGTTCAAAGGCTTGCAAGGTTAAGTCCTTAGGGTGACCAGGGCAAGACTACCCGAAGAACCAAACCAACATTCCCAATGCCACAACTGGCCCACCTGATCATTCTTGCCACATGCCCCGGTCGAAAAACTATTTATCAAACCCCAGTTGATTACCATGCACCACGTGCCATCAACATCACATGATACCTTTCCAAAACAGGTTCAATATATCATTAAGTCAATATTAACATTTGATTGTCCAAAATCATGTCATGAGCACGTAGTCGGGTCTAAGCAAAGATACTACAACGGTCCTAAAACCCATGTTGGCGATTTAATAATGTCCAACGAGTAAACCACAAATAGGGTGACAACTTTAATGGCACATATTTAAATAATCAAGCTGTCATACATAAAATTTGAATATATCTAATCCACCATATTTAAATAAAGTATTTTCTAATTGAACTAGCATGCAATAGGTTAAATCAAAATAAGTTTCAAAATAGGATCAACATTGTCAAAGCACAACTTGCCTTCAAAAAGTACTTGTTCTTGGTCTTGAGTTGGATCCTGAGTCAATACTTCTCCTTCGAATCCTTCCGGCACTTCAACGTCTACTCGTAAAGCGTGCAAATAGCAAATACACGAATAAACAGTAGGCAAAAAGTATCCAAACATCCAAATAAAATCCATAAACAGAGAGAACATAATTTTATGAATTTTTAGAAACTAGAATCGTCAAATTTGGAGTTAAAATGCAAAAGTTATGATTATTTAAAGTTTAAATAATCAATTAAATAATTTTACAGAGAAAAAATTTAGTCCAAAAATTAAATAAAATTCATATTTAGGTAGGTCTCAATTTTATACAAATTTAGAAATTTGAGTCACTCAAATCGGAGTTGAAACGCAAAAGTTATAAGCGTTTGAAGTTTGAAACAAAATCTGAAATCATTATTTCGAATTAATAAATCATTTTCTTTTTCGGAAATTAATTATTGCGTCAACCTTGACACGTGGCAACCGCTGATTGGTTGGTCGACGCCACCGGTCCATGGACTTGGTCCACACTCAGCCGGTCTACCGTGGACTCGGTCCACGGCTCCTTGTGTCACTGACATGTGGGCCCCACATGTCAGTGTCACGCACGCAATTAACCCGTGCGGTCCAACTCGCTGACATGCGGGCCCCACCGTGACGTCAGCGGTGACGTCATGGTGCGGTTCGGTTGTCCCGCTGACACGCGGGCCCCGCGTGTCAGAGACACGCGCACACGCGCGCGTGGCGTGGCTTGGGTACACGTGGCACAATCTCGGCCGTTGATTTGAAAATCAACGGCCCAGATTGGATCTATGCTTCACGCGTTTGGGGTGAACGCGGTCAATCTGAGCCGTTGGATCTTGATCCAACGGTTGGAAACGATCCTAACCCGTAACGTTATCCACAAGACGGCGACGTGGTCGATCGTGGGCCGTTGGATCTTGATCCAACGGCCAGCATCTAACTGGATTCTAGGGTTTGGGGAGAACGTGGGCTCACCGCTGCTCGATCGGGATCGGACGGTCCGTAAGCTTCAGCGGTTGATGGCGGCGCAATGGGGCTCAAAGCACGGAGACAAGGCGGCGACCTTCCGCGGCGTTCCGAGGGCCTCCGGCGAGATGAAGTACGCGCCCAGGTTCGCCTCGTCGCGGGGGTTGCGGATCTGACCACGGAGGCGGCGGAGCGCGGCTGGTTTGCGGCGAAGAACGAAGAACACACGGCGGCTGTTCTTAACTACGGCGAGGAATTGCGGCGGCGCTAGGGTTTCCCTGCAGGCGTGGGTTAGGGCAACGGGCGCGGCGTCAAACGACGGTCCTCGGGAGGGGGTCCACGGCTTTTATAGCGCGGAATCCGAGTCCGACGCGGCGGCGGAGGGCAACGGCCGCGGCGAGGTCTCTGGATCGGGGACGATGACCCCGGACCGTCCACGTGGCGTGATCAACGGCCACGATGGCTTGGCGCGAACGGGTCCGACCCGGATCCGGTCGGATCGGGCTCGCGTGACGTGGCGCCAAATCCGCGGCCGTTGGATCTCGATCCAACGGCCACGCGTGGCTAGGGTTGGTAAGTGGGTTCGGCTCGACCACGTGGCTCGGGTCGGACTCGAGTTGGACTCGGACTCGGGTCCGGTCGGATGAACAGTACAAACTCACTCGCATTTTCCAGCGATTTAATAATTAAAATAATTCCCAGAAATTCAATTAATTCATTAAAAATATCAAAAGACTCAGAAAAATTCCAGAAAAATTCTGGAAAATACTTTGGATCATTTTGGACTCAAATAAAATATTTCCAACAAAATTTTATTTGCAAAGTTTAATTCTTTAATTATTTCAAAATGGAATAAATTCAAATAAATTCCAAATAAATCCAAATAAATTCCAGAAAATTCCAAAAATTCACCAAAGTGCCAAATCACACATGAATTTAAGAAAAACAAAATTTTGGGGTGTTACATGTTACACTTCATACCAATCAAGCAGACCTTCAGAAAGGACAAGTTAGCAGAATTGTATTTGACTCAGATTGTGAGATTGCACGGATTCCCCAAGAAGATTGTGTCAGATCAAGGAGCCCAGTTCACCTCAAGATTCTGGGAAAGTCTACATGAGGCTATGGGAACATATTTGAATTTCAGCACAGCCTATCACCCCCAGACAGATGGACAAACAGAAAGGGTTAATCAGATTCTGGAAGACATGTTGAGAGCCTGCGCTCCAACCTATGGAGCCTCTTGGGCTACTTGCTTGCCATTTGCAGAATTCTCGTACAACAACAGTTACCAGGCCAGTTTGGGCATGTCACCGTTTGAAGCTCTTTATGGGAGAAAGTGCAGAACTCCTTTGAATTGGACATAAACAGGGAAAAAGCAACTTTTTGGACCATAGTTAGTCCATGATGCTGAAGCTCATGTGAAGATCATCAGAGAAAATCTAAGAACTGCCCAAGTACGACAAAAGAGCTACGCAGACACAAGAAGAAAAGATATTAGTTATCAAGTTGGTGATTTTGTCTATCTAAAAGTAACTCCTTTCAAACCATTCCGTAGATTTCAGATAAAGGGGAAGTTGGCACCCCGGTATATTGGACCCTATCAGATCACCGACAGAATTGGAGAAGTGGCCTATCGTTTACAGCTGAGCTCAGAATTGTCCAGAGTGCATAATGTGTTCCACGTGTCACAGTTGAGAAAGTGTCTACGGCAGCCGTCAGAACAGATACAACTAGAGGGAATAGACCTGCAGAGTGACTTGACATATCATGAAGAACCACTCTGGGTCGTTGAGACCATTGAAAGAGAACTCAATAACAAGAACATCCGAGTTTGCCGAGTATTGTGGGAGAATCACACCTTGGAGGAGACCACTTGGGAAAAAGAATCGGAGTTGTAGCAGAATTTTCCCAACCTTTTCCCCCAGGAGAAGTAAATCTCGGGGACGGGATTCATTTTAAATGGGGTAGGTTGAAATATCCCTAAATTTCAAATGAAATTCAAAAACCCTAATTTGGAGTTAAGCAAGTTCTTAATCCGGTTTTGTTTGGAAAGGGGATTAGGGTTTGGAGTTTGACCAACTCACCTCGTTTTTCCCGCTCGGAACCGGCCGTACATCGACGTCGCTGTCCCATCTGCGCACATCGTCGTCCCTTCCTCGCACACGTCATCTCGGGACCGCGCGCGTTCGCTGGCTTCTATCCTCGCGCCTCGGAATTCGCAGCCGCCGTCCCGTCGGCCATCCCCGGCGCGCACGTCGCCGCTTCGGGACTCGCCGCTTCCCACGTCGTTGTCCCGTCGCACTGCCTCCATGCCTCGCGCGGCTATAAAAGCCACGCCCTCGCCTCCTTCCTTCCTGTGCTCGTCTCCCTCTCCCTCTCGGTGAGGCCCCGTCCCTCCGTCTTCCTCCCCTCCGGCCGCCACCGCTCCATCACCAAGCCGCCGCCGCCCCTTCATCTCCTCCCCCAAACCCACGCCACCCGAGCCACTCCACTCCCTCCCTCCGCCACCGTAGACCTCCCCCTTCCTCTCTCTTCCCCGGCTCCGATCCTTGTCGCCGCCGCCCTCACCCCAAATCGCCGCCGCCGCCATGCCCCCCTCGCAACCCTAACCCTGGGAGCCAGCCCCCCTTTTAGCCGGACGGCTGGGTCGGTTGGGCCGTGCCTCGCCCAGCCACGCGCTGTGCCCGTGGGCCGCACGGCCCGACACTGTTTGGCCGTGGCCATTTTTCCTTTTCATTCTATTTTCGGATTTTAATTACTTTAATAATCCGAAAAATAGTAGAAAAATCCCAAAACTTCCCAAACTTCCCAAACTAACCAAAATACATATTCACAATCGTTTCGAGCCACTGAGTCCAAATATAACCTCCGTTTTGCCAATTGAAGCCTCTAAAATTTCAGAAAGGCCAAAATCGCCCTTCAACCCTCTCCGACCCTTCTCTTTCAATCCTTTCTTTTTCTCCTCTTTTTGTTTTTCTCTTTTATTTTCTTTTAATTGTTTTATTCGTTTACTTATTGCTCGTTCTTTTGCGTTAGAACCGGCGTACGCGCATTTCCAGGAACCCGAGCAGACCCAGGAGGAGCAAGACCCGAACGGAGAAGGATACAACTACATCGACTACGATCTCGACAATCACGCCTCACAGTAAGGCAAGCCGCGCTCCTTTGAACATATTGAACCCATGTTGCCATGTTAATATTTTAGTAACTAATTTAGTATCGCATTATTTTGAACGGTATAATTTAAGTATTGCAAATCATTAGTTTGGAATGACATGCAGATTAGTTAAACCCAATTCACAGTAGCCTCCTTGACATTGTTGAACCGTTTTAAACCTTGATTAGCCTTAGTAACGATTTATACACTCCATGGATACTTAATAATCGTATTAGTCTCACTGAAAATCTTTTATTGTGAAACAACTTGTTGGCGAGCAGTTGGCTCGGAATATTTTTAAAAAGTGCTACGGTTTGGGGGACAATATTGGACTAGCCAGGAGATGGATGTGAGTCCGATCCCCGGCTGATGATTAATGCCATGGTTGGTTTCGATGGCTGGTTGTCGGGACCCCGAATTTGCAAATCCGGACCCTCTGTGTATTCAGCACTAGTCCAGGAACGCGCTAGTGCACACAGTCCTAACATCGGTATATATCACAATCATACCAAACGATACTATCAAAGTACTTTATTTAAATAATCAAAGGGTTACTCGACCTTATGGCCAAGTTACAAATATATGCCTTGCAAGGCAGAACTTATTAAAAGAGAAATAATAGCAGCGGAAAATCAAATAAACTTCGTGGCGCCATCCAGTATACCACAGCAACCGATCGGGCTCGCATCCCTAAGTAGACGGGTCCTCTTGGAGTTCCTCCTCCGAAACTGGCGTAGTCTCCTCTTCAACTGGTATTGTGTTGAGGCAAGGGTGAGTACTTGGTACTCAGCAAGTCATGCACAGAATGCAAGCTAATATACTATATGCATGGCTTGGTACAAAGGAATAGCTTAAGGTATATTTATGTAACAAACATTTGACAAGTAATATAAGTAGATTCGAAAGCAGTAAAAACAAGTAAAGCATAAATAACTTTTCAAAAAGTTTAAATAACATTTTTCCCCATCCTAAACCATATTTCCATCATCTCCTTTGTTAAACCAACCCAACTTCTCAAATCCAAGTTATTTTCGTAAAATCTAACCCTTGATTGTAATTCAGAGCATTGTCCATCAGTGGACTCGGCTATTCAAATAGATTCTACACTCTGCAGAGGTTATGCACTTTACCCACAAGATACAATCCACTCACCACGTCGGTACCGTGAATCGCCATACAAGAGTATGCGAATGAGCGATCATAACAAAGCCTTCTAAGCCTCAAACAACACAGTGGTCCTCTCAGGTTCGTGCTCTACACCATCCCTTCCCTTAGCCAAGGCGAAGTATGGGACCAACACACCGTTAGATGGGTACTGGCCACAGCCACGATACGCCCCGCACAATCACACAAACGGTGTAATCGACACCCGAGGCTCCACAAGTGAGTCCTTAGCGACTTAGTCAACTAGGGCCGTCCCATTCCAGCCATGTGGTTGCAAGTATGACCCAGTTCAAAGGCTTGCAAGGTTAAGTCCTTAGAGTGACCAGGGCAAGACTACCCGAAAACCAAATCAACACTCCCAATGCCACAACGGCCCACTGATTACTCTTGCCACATGCCCTGGCCGAAATCGTTTATCAAACCCCGCTTGATTACCATGCACCACGTGCCGTCAACATCACATGATACTTTTCCAAAACAGGTTCAATATATCATTAAGTCCATATTATCATTTGATTGTCCAAAATCATGTCATGAGCACGTATGTGTCTAAGCAAAGATACTACAACGGTCTAAACCCATGTTGGCAATTTAATAATGTCCAACTAGTAAACCACAACTAGGGTGACAAAAGGGTCATGGCACATACTTAAGTAATCAAGGTGTCATATATCAAATTGGTATTTATCTAACCCTGTGTTTAAACAAAGTATCTTTCTAATTGAACTAGCATGCAATAGTTTAAATCAAAATAGATTTCAAATAGGATCAATATGGTCAAAGCACAACTTGCCTTCAAAAAGCACTTGCTCTTGGTCTTGAGTTGGATCCTGAGTCAATACTTCTCCTTCGAATCCCTCCTGCACTTCAACGTCTACTCGTAAAAGCGTGCAAATAGCAAATACACAAATAAACACTATGCAAAAGATCCCAAAACTCCAAATAAAATCCATAAACAGAGAGAACATAATTTTCTGGATTTTTAGAAACTGGAATCATCAAATTTGGAGTTAAAAGCATAAAAGTTATGATTATTTAAAGTTTAAATAATCAATTAAATAATATTACAGAGAAAAACTTTAGTCCAAAAATTAAATAAAATTCATATTTAGGTAGATCTTAATTTTATACAAATTTAGAAATTTGAATCGCTCAAATCGGAGTTGAAACGCAAAAGTTATAAGCGTTTGAAGTTTGAATCTAAATTTGAAATCATTATTCGAATTAATAAATCATTTTCTTTTTCGAAATTAATTATTGCGCCAAGATGGACACGTGGCAGCTCCTGATTGGCCTGGCCGACGTCACCGTCCATGGGCTCGGTCCATGCTCACCGGTCCACGGTGGACTCGGTCCACGGCTCACGTGGATCGACATGTGGGCTCACTCGGGTGACGTCATCGCCGACGTCGGCGGGGCTCGGCACTGCGCGACAGTGGGACCTTTGTGACGTCATGGGTGACGTCGGCGCTTAGCCGGGTTAGCCAGCGACATGCGGCCCCTCGACACAGCGCCCGCGTGTCGGCGTCACTGCCACGCAGCGCTGGGCGGCGGCCGGCCGCGTCGGTCCAACTTCCCGACACGTGGCGCAATCTCGTCCGTTGGTTTGAAAATCAACGGCGCGGATTAGATCCAGGGTTAACACGTTGAAACTACTCGATGCTCGTGGGCCGTTCGATCTAGATCGGACGGTCCAGATCTAATCCTATAATCGCACTGCTACAGCACGTGGCGATTGTGAACCGTTGGATCTTGATCCAACGGCCCGCATCTAATCGGGTTTCTAGGGTTTGGGAAACACGTGAACTCACCGTTGCCGTCCGATCTGGATCCAACGGTGCACGAAGCTCAGGGACGGTGATGGCACGCGGCGGCGCTGGCTTGACCGGAGACGGGGACGACGACCTTGCCGTCGGCGTTTCTGGCGCGCTCCGGCGAAGTGAGGGGTACTCCCGAACGCGTCTCGTCTTGGGGAATCCGGATCTGGGCTTGATGACGGCGGAGGACGACGGACGGCAGCAATATCGGCGTTAATCGCGGCGGAACAGACTTCCAACTCCGGCGAGCAATAACGGCGAGACGGTGGGGATCCTAGCGGCGCGAGCTAGGGTTTCGGAACCGGCGTGGGATGGCGATCCTCGGTATGCCGGGCATTAAATAGCCTCGCCTGCGTAAAAACGGAGACCTAGCTCTCCACGGCGGCGGCGGAGTCCAGCTCGGACTCGGCGGAGACGATGAAATCGTGGCCGTCCACGTGGCACAACCAACGGCCACGATCGCGCGGCGCGACCGGGTCCGGTCCGGACACGGCTCGGGTCTGGGTCGGACGGATCTCAGCCGTTGGATCTTGATCCAACGGTTGGGATTGATTAGGGTTCGGAGTGGGTTCGGTCGAGTCAACTGGCTCGGGTCGGACTCGAGTCCGACTCGATCGGATGAACAGTACTTGACCCGAGTTGGATTTTCCAGCGAATTAATATTTAAAATAATTCCCAGTAATTCATTTAATTCATTAAAAATAGCAAATGACTCAGAAAAATTCCAGAAAAATTCTGGAAAATATTTTGGATCATTTTGGACTCAAATAAAATATTTCCAACAAAAATTTATTTGCAAATTTAAATTCTTTAATTATTTCAAAATGGAATAAATTCAAATAAATTCCAAATAAATCCAAATAAATTCCAGAAAATTCCAAAAATTCACCAAAGTGCCAAATCACACATGAATTTAAGAAAAGCAAAATTTTGGGGTGTTACAAACCTCCCCCCCTTAATAGAATCTCGTCCCCGAGATTCAGGGCTCACTAAAGGAATAGGTTTGGAAATTCTTTCTTCAAATCCTCTTCGCGCTCCCAAGTCGCTTCACTTTCTTCATGGTTGCTCCACTGAACTCTACAGAATCGGGTTGACTTGTTTCTAGTTTCTCGATCCATTGTGTCTAGAATCCTCACGGGATGCTCCTTATAAGTCAAATCTTCTTGCAACTCAATTGACTCTAGCGGTGTGCATTCTCAGGAACTCGGAGACACTTCTTTAATCGGGACACATGGAATACATCATGTACTCCTCGCTAACGATCGTGTGGCAACTCCGGTGATAAGCAACTTCGCCTCTGCGGCTCAAAATCTTAAATGGTCCAACATAGCAGGGTGCAAGTTTCCCTTTGGCATGGAACCTCTTAACTCCCCGAGAGGCGTAACTCGAGGTATACAAAGTCTTCTCGTTCAAAACTCAAATCTCGGCGACGATTGTCAAGATAACTCTTCTCGTCGAGATTGGGCTATCTTCAACCTTTCCTAATCATAGCAATCGCTCTTCACCTCTTGAAGAATATCAGGCCCAAAGACACGGCGCCACGGTCTCATTCCAATTCAATGGTGTCCGACAGTGGTCGACCATACAAAGTGCCTCAAAAGGTGACATCTGTAAACTAGCCTCGATAACTATTGTTGTAACTAAACTCGGCATACGGCAAACTTTTATCCCAAGAGGTAGCATAAGCCAATGCACAAGCTCTTAACATATCCTCGAATCTGGTTGACTCTTTCGGTCCGCCCATCCGTCTGCAGTGGATGATAAGTCATCTTGAAGTTCAAACGGGTCCCCATGGCTTCATGCAACTTATTCCGTAACCTTGAGGTAAATTGGGTACCTGTCCGATACAATCCTCCTTGGCACTCCGTGCAAACAAACAATCTCGATCATGTACAACTCGCTAATTTATCTCCGAGTAAGTGGTCTTTACGGGATAAAATGGGCTACTTTAGTCAAGCGATCCACTATAACCCATATGGAGTCATAACCTCCTTGAGTCTTTGGCAAACCGGTAATGAAATCCATTCCGATTTCCTCCCACTTCCACTCGGTATTTTTAGCTACCGTAGCAATCCTCGCTGGTTTCGATGCATTGCCTTGACTCTCTGGCATACGCCGCACAATGCAACATGGTCGGCAACTTCACGCTTCATACTCGGCCACGAGAATCTCTCCTTCAGATCCTGATACATCTTGGCGCTTCCAGGATGAATCGAGTACTTAGAGTCATGGGCTTCTTCCAAAATCAGTTGCTTTAACTCCTTTTTGTTAGGCACACAAATGCGATCCTTCATCCACAACGTGCCTTGTTCATCCAATTTGAAGTCCTCTGCCCCGCCTTCCTCCTTGATGGACTTAATCATGCGGATCTGTCATCATCCTTCTGTCCTTCTCGGATCTGATCCTCTAGGGTAGGCTTTACTTCCAATGCGGCCAAGAATCCGCTAGGTACAACCTCAATCTTCATCTTTCAAAATCCTCACATAACTCATCGACTTGTGGCTAGCAACGCACTCACGGTATGGCTTTTCCGACTCGAGCATCGGCTACCACGTTGGCCTTCCCGGGATGGTAATGGATTCCAACATTATAGTCCTTGATCAACTCTAGCCATCTCCTTTGCCTCATATTCAGATCCGACTGGGTGAATATGTACTTAAGGCTCTTATGATCCGTATACACCTCACATCTGTTTCCAATCAGATAGTGACGCCATATTTTCAAAGCATGCACTACGGCAGCTAACTCTAGGTCATGTGTCGGATAATTTTCCTCATGCGGCCTCAACTGCCTTGATGCATAAGCGACGACCTTTCCATTCTCAGACAAAGACACATCCAAGTCCTTGGCGCGATGCGTCACAATAAATATCGAAGCTTTGAGCAACATCCGGTAGAACTAACACCGGTCTTGATGTCAATCGCTTCTTTAGCTCTGAAATCCTTCCTCACATTCTCAAGCGTCCATGCAAACTTCTTTTCCTTCTTCACAATTGCGTAAGAGGTTTCGCAATTGTCGAAAAGCCTTCGATGAAACGGCGGTAATATCCTGCCATTCCAAGGAAACTCGAATCTGGTCACGATCTTGGTGCTCCCAATGTAACACAGCTTCTACTTTGCTTGGATCTCTGGCGACTCCTTCATGCGGTCATTACATGTCCAAGAAACTCCACCTTGTCCTTCCAAAAATCACACTTGCTTGAACTTGGCGAAAAGTTGCTTGTTCCTCGCTTTTCCAAAACTCGCCTTAAGTGTTCGGCATGTTCATCCTCTGTCTGGGAGTAGACTAGGATATCGTCTATGAACACGACGACAAACTTGTCCAAATATTCCATGAACACCTTATTCATCATATTCATGAAATAAGTGGCGCGTTAAATCGGCCAAAGGACATAATCGTAGAACTCGTAATGTCCATATCTTGACGAGAATGCGATCTTGAATATCTTACGATCGGATCTTCAATCGATGGTATCCCGATCTCGAGATCAATCTTGGAGAAAACTCCGGCTCCTCTTAACTGATCAAACAAATCATCAATCCTGGGTAGCGGATACTTATTCTTCACGGTGACTTCATTGAGTGCACGGTAGTCAATGCACATCCTGAAACTCCCGTCCTTCTTCTTGACAAACAAAACTGGTGCTCCCCACGGCGATTTAACTTGGTACGATAAATCCTTTATCCATTAACTCTTCCAGCTGTTTCTTCATCTCTACCAACTCCTCGGTAGACATCCGATAGGGTCTCTTTGCTATCGGTGCTGTACCCGGTACAAGTTCTATCACAAACTCTATGTCCCTGTCTGGCGGCATACCAGGTAGATCCTCGGGAAAAACATCGGGGTACTCATTCACTACCGGAACATCCTCTATGCTGATTGCCTTGGTACTGTTAACCATCAACTGTCCATCTCTAACTGCAGTGGCTTGAAATTCCACTTTCTTCCCACACGGGCTCTCAACTGAGATAGTTCTTCGTCCACAATCCAATACAGCCTTGTGTTTGGATAACCAATCCATTCCCAATATAACATCTAAGGTCTGGGTCTCCAAAATTATAAGGTTTGCTAGGAACTCTATTCCATCTATTAGTATTCTCACCCCGGAACATCCTACTTCCGTTCGGAGTTCGGAACTGTGGGTTTGAACTAACAGCATTCACTTAAGTCTTGCCATTCTCAATTCATTTCTAGTAGCAAAGCCTTGCGAAACAAACGAATCTGAAGCTCGAGTCAAACAAAATCAAGCTGTGTACTTGAGTTAACAAGTAACTTACCCAAGACGACGTCTGTAGCATTTTGCGGTGCATCTGCGGTGACATGGTTGACTCGGCCTCTCACCACGATGCAGGGTGTGGCTCTGGTCTTTGGCGTCCTAGCTGGGGTGGTTCCTAGATTGAAGCGAACTAGGGTCGCTCCTGCTGTCTTCTTTGGACAAGCTGTTGGCAAAGTGTCCTGGCTCGTTGCGATTGTAGCGGCGTCTCACTGTTCCTCTTGTTGCTGGGGTAGCGTTTCTAGCGGGGCTGGGGTCTGCAGTAGTTTTGATTGGCAGGTCTTGGTCTTTGGGAGGGTGTCCTTGTTGCATTGTGGTTGGAATCAAGAATTGATTTGGTGCAACTCTCGGTATTTGTTGCGTTCTCGACGTGATCCTTCTTTGTTGCATCCTGCGCTTCCTGTTCTCATCCAGTTCCTTGCGCTTGTCCTCAAGAATAAGCGCCTTATTCACCAACTCTTGGAAATCTGGAAAGGTGTGGGTGATCAATCCTACTTGCAATCCTGAGTTAAGTCCCTTCATGAAACGAGACTGTCTGGATTTATCTGTCGCTACATCCTCAGGTGCGTAGCGTGCTAACTGTGTGAACTTGTTCAGGTAGTCGGCCACTGGCTGATTACCTTGCTTCAGTGCTCTGAACTCCTCCTTCTTAAGGTCCATAATTCCTTCAGGCACGTGATACTGTCGGAATGCAGCTGTGAACTCCTCCCAAGTGATATCTTGAGGGTTCTCCTGCGTGGCACAGAAGTTCTCCCACCATTCGGCGGCTGTTCCTTCCAACTGATGAGAAGCGTAAAGTACCTTCTCATTCCCTATGCATTGAGCTATGTGTAGCTTCCTCTCAATTGATCTTAACCAATCGTCGGCCTCCAACGGATTGGCATTCCCAGAGAAAGTGGGTGGGTGAGTCCTCATGAACTCGACACCTTGTATTACGGCGTGGTCCCCGATTAACTTGATTAGCAAAGTGGCCTGGCGGTGACGTGCTGCATTTGTTGCATCATAGCATGCATCAACTGGTCCGAGCAGCAAGAAATGCTCCAAAATTCTGCACATCCAAGTGGCGGTCTGGTGCTACATCATTGGGGTTTTCTGTTGGGCGAGATCCACTCCCATTGCTTCCAAAGTTCCAACGTGTTTTCACCATCTGTTTATTGCTCTAGTTTTAGAGATGAGAGGGAAACAAGAATATACAAGTAATATGGAACTTATGCGGGGCGAAAGGGGTAACTTTAAGGTCCATCTTTATTATTAATAACTTGGTATGGCTGCTTACAATGCCTAAGGGCCTTGCAACACATAATGCACACTCGACAAACAAAGCAAATCCAAATCGAACTAACTCGAGTCTAACGCCTAAAGGGTGACTCTTTATTTTATGACGCGACTCGGCGAAGGAGTCTCACTATAGAACCTAAGCTCACTCATCGAGAAAACCTCCACGGCCTGGTACGGGTCTTTGCGGCATAGGCGCGAAACGATCGCCATGTCCAGCGACTATGTCATCTGTGGTAGTCGAAGAAGCGGTGTCCTCATCGAGATCGACTCCTCTGGATCCGGCTCGTGTAGCTCAATCTTGGCTCTGGAGTCCGGTCCGTACAAAGTCATCTCCAACTCGTCAATCCTTCGTAGAAGGTGTGCCACATACTCTTGAGCTTCCCGCCATCTGTTCTTCTCTGCCGTGATCTCCTTGCGGGCCTTCGTAGCTCCTTGCTTGTATTATCTAGTACATCTTCCTGGCGACGACGAATCGTGCCAAGCGTGTAACCGTGGCATTCTCATCCCGAATCGTCTTCGGTCAAGAAGGTTATCGCTGCACGGATGGTAACGGAACACCGTGCTTTCCAACTCTCTGGCGTGGATACTGGTAATGTGCCGCATTGCTCGTCGTGAAACTTCTTGGATACCCATCTGCATTGTAGATCTTCTAGCAGTGCAGTGTATCGGGCGATTGCCTGGGCCCCTCTTCCTGATAGGTACCTCAATCCTCACGTCACAAGCCTTGATCAATCCTGCTTGTCTGATCACTTCCACTTGGTATTGGGGCTTCTCAAAATCTCCGAGAGTTTGTAGCATGTGCCAAAGTTCCGCGGCGTGACTAACTCCCGAGATCAACGTAGTTGAACTCTTCCTCCATCTGTCACAAGAGTGCTTTACGTAAGAACTCGGAATTTTTGAATTGTGACAAGGTAAGGAAAAATTTTAGCAAGAGACAAGAAAAGAGAGAAGGGGATAAGTCGAGATGTCATTTCTTATCTTGACAAACTTTTAGCTTTAGAAAATAGGTTTTATCCTCACTACGACCATTCTAGCTTAGGGTTGAGCCTACAGTCAAGTATGGCTCTGATACCACCTCTGTCGGGACCCCGAATTTGCAAATCCGGACCCTCTGTGTATTCAGCACTAGTCCAGGAACGCGCTAGTGCACACAGTCTTAACATCGGTATATATCACAATCATACCAAACGATACTATCAAAGTACTTTATTTAAATAATCAAAGGGTTACTCGACCTTATGGCCAAGTTACAAATATATGCCTTGCAAGGCAGAACTTATTAAAAGAGAAATAATAGCAGCGGAAAATCAAATAAACTTCGTGGCGCCATCCAAAGATACCACAGTGCAATCGATCGGGCTCGCATCCCTAAGTAGACGGGTCCTCTTGGAATTCCTCCTCCGAAGCTGGCGTAGTCTCCTCTTCAACTGGTATTGTGTTGAGGCAAGGGTGAGTACTTGGTACTCAGCAAGTCATGCACAGAATGCAAGCTAATATACTATATGCATGGCTTGGTACAAAGGAATAGCTTAAGGTATATTTGCGGTAAACAGCATTTGACAAGTAATATAAGTAGATTCGAAAGCAGTAAAAACAAGTAAAGCATAAATAACTTTTCAAAAAGTTTAAATAACATTTTTCCCCATCCTAAACCATATTTCCATCATCTCCTTTGTTAAACCAACCCAACTTCTCAAATCCAAGTTATTTTCAGAAAATCTAACCCTTGACTGTAATTCCCGAGCATTGTCCAGTACCGTGGACTCGGCTATTCAAATAGATTCTACACTCTGCAGAGGTTATGCACTTTACCCACAAGATACAATCCACTCACCACGTCAGCCGTGAATCGCCATACAAGAGTATGCGAATGAGCGATCATAACAAAGCCTTTCTAAGCCTCAAACATCACAGGTGGTCCTCTCCGGTTCGTGCTCTACACCATCCCGTCCCTTAGCCAAGGAGAAGTATGGGACCAACACACCGTTAGATGTGTACCTGGCCACAGCCACGATACGCTCCCCCGTACAATCACACAAACGGTGTAATCGACACCTGAGGCTCCACAAGTGAGTCCTTAGCGACTTAGTCAACTAGGGCCGTCCCATTCCAGCCATGTGGTTGCAAGTATGACCCAGTTCAAAGGCTTGCAAGGTTAAGTCCTTAGAGTGACCAGGGCAAGACTACCCAAAACCAAATCAACACTCCCAATGCCACAACTGGCCCACCTGATTACTCTTGCCACATGCCCTGGCCGAAATCGCTTATCAAACCCCGCTTGATTACCATGCACCACGTGCCGTCAACATCACATGATACTTTTCCAAAACAGGTTCAATATATCATTAAGTCCATATTATCATTTGATTGTCCAAAATCATGTCATGAGCACGAAAGGTGTCTAAGCAAAGATACTACAACGGTCTAAACCCATGTTGGCAATTTAATAATGTCCAACTAGTAAACCACAACTAGGGTGACAAAAGGGTCATGGCACATACTTAAGTAATCAAGGTGTCATATAGCAAATTGGTATTTATCTAACCCTGTGTTTAAACAAAGTATCTTTCTAATTGACCTAGCATGCAATATTTTAAATCAAAATAGCTTTCAAAAATGTCATCAATATCGTCAAAGCACAACTTTCCTTCAAAAAGCACTAGCTCTTGGTCTTGAGTTGGATCTGAGTCAATACTTCTCCCTTGAATCCCTCCGGCACTTCAACGTCTACTCGTAAAGCGTGCAAATAGCAAATACACAAATAAACACTATGCAAAAAGATCCCAAAACTCCAAATAAAATCCATAAACAGAGAGAACATAATTTTCTGGATTTTTAGAAACTGGAATCGTCAAATTTGGAGTTAAAACGCAAAAGTTATGATTATTTAAAGTTTAAATAATCAATTAAATAATATTACAGAGAAAAACTTTAGTCCAAAAATTAAATAAAATTCATATTTAGGTAGATCTTAATTTTATACAAATTTAGAAATTTGAATCGCTCAAATCGGAGTTGAAACGCAAAAGTTATAAGCGTTTGAAGTTTGAATCTAAATTTGAAATCATTATTCGAATTAATAAATCATTTTCTTTTCGGAAATTAATTATTGGCGTCGGCATGGACACGTGGCAGCTCTGATTGGCCTTGGACGCCACCGATCCATGGGCTCGGTCCATGCTCGGCTCGGTCCACGGTGGACTCGGTCCACGGCCACGTGGATCGACATGTGGGCCCACTCGGGTGACGTCATCGGCCGACGTCGGCCGAGGCTCACCACGCAGCGGCAGTGGGACCCACCGTGACGTCATGGGTGACGTCGGCGCTTAGCTGGGTTAGCCATCGACATGCGGCCCTCGACACGCTGCCCCGGCGTGTCGGCGTCTACACGCACGCTGCTGCTGCGGCGCCGACCGCGTCGGTCCAACTTCCCGACACGTGGCGCAATCTCGTCCGTTGGTTTGAAAATCAACGGCGGATTAGATCCAGGGTTAACACGTTGAAACTACTCGATGCTCGTGGGCGCTCGATCTAGATCGGACGGTCGGATCTAATCCTATAATCGCCTTTGCTACGACGCGTGGCGATTGTGAACCGCTGGATCTTGATCCAACGGTCCAGATCTAATCCGGTTTCTAGTGTTTGGGAAACACGTGAACTCACCGTTGCCGTCCGATCTGGATCCAACGGTGCACGAAGCTCAGGGACGGTGATGGCACGCGGCGGCGCTGGCTTGACCGGAGACGGGGACGACGACCTTGCCGTCGGCGTTTCTGGCGCGCTCCGGCGAAGTGAGGGGTACTCCCGAACGCGTCTCGTCTTGGGGAATCCGGATCTGGGCTTGATGACGGCGGAGGACGACGGACGGCAGCAATATCGGCGTTTAATCGCGGCGAGCAGACTTCCAACTCCGGCGAGCAATAACGGCGACGGTGGGGATCCTAGCGGCGCGAGCTAGGTTTCGGAACCGGGCGTGGGATGGCGATCTCGGTATGCCGGGCATTAAATAGCCTCGGCGTCCGTGCAGAAAACGGAGACCTAGCTCTCCACGGCGGCGGACACGGCGGCGGAGTCCAGCTCGGACTCGGGCGGAGACGATGAAATCGTGGCCGTCCACGTGGCACAACCAACGGCCACGATCGCGCGGCGCGACCGGGTCCGGTCCGGACACGGCTCAGTCTGGTCTGACGGATCTCGGCCGTTGGATCTTTATCAAACGGTTGTGATTGATTAGGGTTTGGAGTGGGTTCGGTCGAGTCAATCGGCTCGGTCGGACTCGAGTCCGACTTCGGTCGGATGAACAAGACTTGACCCGAGTTGGATTTTCCAGCAATTAATATTTAAAATAATTCCCAGTAATTCATTTAATTCATTAAAAATAGCAAATGACTCAGAAAAATTCCAGAAAAATTCTGGAAAATATTTTGGATCATTTTGGACTCAAATAAAATATTTCCAACAAAAATTTATTTGCAAATTTAAATTCTTTAATTATTTCAAAATGGAATAAATTCAAATAAATTCCAAATAAATCCAAATAAATTCCAGAAAATTCCAAAAATTCACCAAAGTGCCAAATCACACATGAATTTAAGAAAAGCAAAATTTTGGGGTGTTACACTGGTACAGTTGGTACTAGAATTGGGTTGTGGACTGTTATTTGTGGTGTAGTCTCGGGCAAAATAAGGTTAAAATTCCCCTTGAGCAAAGTAAATAACTTAAGATTCCGCTCAACCACAAGTCAGAGTAGTTAGTTGAACCGCCTCTAACATAGCTTAGTATATTGTGCATATCCTGGAAAATACTTAAATTGGTGGTACCATTCTTAGAGGGGAGAATGGGGTGCGACATTTTCAGGTGGGGAATGACTGATGGGATGGAACAGGAATGGGCTTGTATCGTGCCATTTGCTGGTTCTCACAACGGTAGGTACTCGCTCTTGACAGTTGGTCCCGAGTGGAGTGACTTTGGGCCTACCGGTTAAGGGCTATCCAGGATTGTTCTATAAAAAGGTTGTGATAATCTCGGCCCGGCCGCATGCATTTAAGTTACATGTTTGTAGCGCTTGGCATTAACGGTCGTAGATATCTTGTGGGTAAAGCTGAGCACCTCTGCAGAGTTAAATTAAATGGTATTCAAATACGACGTGCTTCCAGTAAATGAAGCTAAGTTTGAACTGGGGTGGATCCCGTAGCTAAGCTCAAGTTAGTGCTTTTGTTGAATTTTGGAGAAGTGGTTTAATGGTGATAATTTTGAACCCCCTACTATTATTATGGTTTCTGTTTCAAATGCAAAATGAACTTGGAGATAAAGTTTGCATCCACCTAAATAGTTAAGCTTGTACCTTCCTTCGACAATTTCCCTGCATGTAGTATTCAGAAGTTTCCGTGCGACTTGTTGAGTACGGTCGTGTACTCACCCTTGCTCAAACACCACTCCATAGAGATTCAAGATGCCGAGGATTTCTGAGAAGCAGTAGACGATGACTCGTGCTGGTTTTAGGGTCTTGGCTTGTACTCAAGTCGAGACTGTGTGGTTTTTCTTTTGTGATGTAAGATATTTAAGGGCTCGTTATGCCTTCTTTTGTAAAAACTATGGTCGTTAGGCCTTAAGTTATGTAAAAACAGTCGCTTTGCCTTTTAGTCTGGTAATGTTTACTTGGTTCCTGGCAGCTAATCTTCCTGGGTAGCTGTCGCGGCATTTAAACGTACCCCCTAAAAAGACGGTCCGTTACAAGTGGTTTCATAGCCGAGACTTGACTAAGGCATGAGAAATGTGTGAAAGACAGGCAAAAACTAGAGTTTTTGAATAAGGCATGAGAAATGTGTGAAAGACAAGCAAAAACATTGTGCAAAAGCATTGTCTACAAAACCTTGAGAACCTCATTATTTAAATATGGCAATATCCCATTTTAAATTTAATAGTACCCTGCCATAAAATTTGTGCATAGGTTGCAGCACGCTCAACTTATATATCACATGGCAAGATTTACAAATTGTCGAAGCAATTATCACTATGCAAAGAAAAGAAAACAAAGGTTGATGAGCTGCTAAGAGTAATCCAACGAAAAGCTGAAATAACTACGTGGTTTTCTCTAACTAATCAAGATAATCATAATTATTGTTCGGAGTTTAGACAAGGCATAAATAATCATGATTCACATTATCAAAATCACAAGAAACTGTTTCCACAGTTGCAGTGGTGAAGAAGAGTAGAAAGAATTTGTAAGTTGGAGATATGAGAACATATGATGCACGAACACGATACGTCGACACGACAACGACACGAAATTCGCCATTTTTTCAAAAATGCCGACATGGTAGTGTTACTTAGACACTCGTATCTAAAAAATTTTGCCGAATCGGACACCTCGAATCGAAGTCAAATTCTAACACTCGTGTCCGATTCCAAGTAGCACTTCCTGTGTCCAATTTTATTTTTACCGAATCAGGCATCCGACTCCCGTGTCCATGTCCAAGTAACACTACAACACAGCTATATATATTTAAATAATAATAATAATATACATATGTATTATTTTTATTTTCTACGTGTTTGTCAAACTGAAATAATGTAAATTGTAAACTAGAAATATGTACATCAGCCTTTGCAACTTCATTGCTAAGCTGAGCAAGAATAGGTACCATCAAGTTAGGATATATCTTTCAATTCACATTTTTTCTAGACGGATCACCCTTATCAAGAATGTCAGCATGGTTTCACAATGGAGCCTTGATTTTGGTGTTTTGCTCCTCTCAAGTGGCTAGGATTGCCCTTTAGGTCATTGAACTAGGCTGGGTTGTGTCATCATATGCAAGGTTATTAAAGCTAGACGTGGTCACTCACCACCTTTTACTGCTGAAACGCTCAAGACGCGTGGTGAGCCGACGCCATACACATTCTACCTTACATTACTACTACTACTACACTAATAAGTACTTTTACTACTTCCAGTCGACCATAATACTTCTACAGCCTGCTACTGCTACTTGACTACTACTATAGTACTAGTGCTACGGTACTAGCCCGATGAGATGTCTGGCTGCTGCTGTTGTTGTGTTGTGTTGCGTCCTTCTTCTTCGCTTCTTCCCCAACGCGATGACGCCACCGCCTTGAGACCCCGCCTCTCCCCCCATCGGTTCTTCCTCCCCCATGGCCCCATCGCCTCCCCTGTACCTGGTGTAAAGGAGTGTCAGGGAACTCAACAGCGGCGGTGCAAAGGAGTGGAGGCGTGGATCAGAGGAGCGACGGCGAGGATCGGCTATTCTCCCGCCAGATCTAGAGAGGGCGGGGCGGAGTCTGCGTGGTGCTAGGGTTTCTCCCTTGGTCAAGGTATCAATCATGTCCCTCTCGGTTTCAATTCAAGGAAAATTATTTATTTTGACTATCTAATTGTTCAATAACTGATTGGTACGTGTCGAGTGGCGTATCGGTGTTGTATCCGTGTCAAACACCGATATGGCACCAAACTGATGTGCTAGTGCTACAGAGACTAGAAATACTAACCCCAAACATGTGACCAAAATTGGGGTAAATGGGTAATGAATTAATTTGCAAATCAGTAGCAATTCTTTTCAGTTACATTTATCAGATTTGACATGAAGCATTCGGTGAGATAATGTATCTGTGTCCATTTCATCAGCTTGTCCATCAACAAAGGGCTGAAAAGCAATGTTATCGGGACTCACGTGTCCAAAAATTTTTCGTGCATCGACACGCATCCGCGCATCGACTCTATTCGACATAGTGCGACGCGCATCTAACACCTCTTGCCGTGTCTAGGCACAGCGCACGTTGCGACGGCCCAGCGGAGAAGCCAAGAATCAGGGCGCGTCCAGGCATTGGGCCGGGTGGTGGTGACGAGGAGGAGAGGAGGTGGACCAGGCATCGGGCTGGGCGTGAAGCAAAGTAGAGCAGAGTTTGAGGATAGAGGAGAAAGCCGGGCATGAAGCTAAGCCGGGCGTCAGCAAGGAGAGAGGGAAGCAGATCTGCACAGATCATGGAAGGAGGAAGAGCGAGAGGGATATAGGAGGCGATGAGCTGCAGTCAGGGTTCATAAAACCGTCAAAAACCGTGGTTTTCAATCATATCAAGCCGGTTCATCATCCAAAACCGGTCAATAAATCAATCTAATTAAAAAAAATCAAAAAATTTGAAAAAAAAATTATACGACATAAAATAGTCGATTTTTGGTACAAACCGATCGGTTTTGTGTCAAAATCGTGTCCAACGCTGCGGTGTTCAATCGGACGGTCAAAACCGATCGATTTTTGATTTTTTTAAAAAAATTTGAATTCTTAACCCTTCGTTTCCTGACGATTTTTGAGCGATTTTCCACTTGATTTTTTCATTTTTCAAATTTTGGTTTTTCAGCGATTTTTTTGGTTTCAGTTTGGTTAACCCTAGCTGCAATGGAGTTTGAGGAATAGAGGAAGAAAATGAGCTCCGTAGGATAAGTGAGAGAAGAGATGCAGGCCACAGCCTTTTGTTGGTTTTCTTTTTCTTTAATGATTCGATTGGCCACAACACCTTGGTTTGGTTTATTGTCAGTTCCTGTTGGATGCTGCTACTTTTTGGCTTGGATAGTTGGATATGGCTACGTGAGAACTTGGAAGATGGTTGTTGCTAGTTCATTTTGGTTTTGTTGCTTATTATTTTTATGATAAAATGTATTTATATTAGGGGAATCCTAAAATCCTATTTTCTAGAGTTTGCCAAATCGGACACCCGTGTTTAGGGATGGAACTGGTACGGATATTTTCCGACCGACCGACCGAATTGATTTGGATGATGATTTGGATAGTTTCATAGATATCCAGTTAATTTCTCGGATAAGGATATGGATACAGATAATTTACATGGATATGGATACGGATATGGAACACTGATTATCCGATGGATACGGAATATCCGAGTTTTTGTTCGGATAATATCCGAATATGACATACGGATATTATCCGAATAACACATTTCAGAATAACACATTAACAATTTAACATGTTTCAGAGACTGGGGTCTGCATTGGATGACAAGATATAATGTGTTCATGTGTGCTAAATGCTAATTTGGAGATATTTGGGTAAAGGTGGTACATAAATTGGCAAGTGGCGTTTCAGGAGGGCTACTTAGGATTCAGCAGCATATGCCAGCTGCAAATCATTTGGTTCAATTATTGCAATGGGGTACATTGTTACTCACAGAGTCACATGTATGACAAGCTAGGGATAAAAAGGCAAAAAAAAAAGACATACAAATATATTTCTTTTGGAATTTTGAATTTAAATTTGGATCGATTTTGAAAAAAAAAACTAAAATTGGATTTTAAAATATCCGACTAATATTATTCGTATCCATGTTGATTCCGATCCGTATTCGATCTGTATTCGTAACCGATATTATCCTGTATAATTCGTATTCGATTCTGTATTCGAAACTATTCGTATTCGATTCTGTATTTGATAAAAAATACGGATACGGATATGAATCGGACGATATTCGACCGTATCCGATCCGATCACATCCCTACCCGTGTTCGAGTCCTGGTAACACTGCTGAAAAGGGTTGATTCCAGACATTCCAAATTTCTCACGCCTAACTGAGTAACTGTAGGAAGTTTAACAGCATTTCTGCTACCACAGCCATGCATTTCTTAGGGGAACTGCATGCAACTTTTGTAATTTAGGCTGCATTGGAAAGATGGAGGTTTGCATCTGGCCAATGCACCACAGATTAATAGAAAGTAAAAAAAAAAGATGCCAATGGATATAATAAAAAGAAATTGGGTGTAATGAGTTCCACAACCGTAAATTTGAATGTAAATTGCAACACAAAAAAAGGTATGGAAGCTGTAAACAATGCAGCTGGAGCCTCAAATGAATACACACACACAGCAGAAAAAACAGTATTTCATCACCAACCTCGTGAACTGGATTTTACATGTTGAAAATGGGACTAATTTACCCATCAGTTCAACTTGAACTGTGGTTCTCATCATCGCCTCATCGGCTCCAAAAAAGAATGCATAAAGCAAAAACATGAAAGATCAAATGCTGTAAAATCTTATCTGTGTGGGAAGAAACATTTGGGAGTTCATCATTACATGCAACCAATGAAAAAATGTGCCTATGTGGAATGGTATTAATCAATTAAATTTGGAGTAGCAAATTCAAACATAAGAAGGGAGAACAAATTTCTTGTCAAGCAGCAATGCCAAGCTAAATCATAGAACCAACTGTGCACAGGAACTTACATAGAGGTCCATCTCAAACTAGCGATGACAATGTACTACCTGTTAAGGCATATATAGATATTGTCTTATATGGGCTTTCCTTTTGTACCCTCTTGTACTGGCCTATTGGCCTCATATTGAATACAAGTGATATACATAACATTGTATCAGAGCTAGGTTTTAAATTTTTTTTTAACGGCGTTGCACTTGAGTTGTACTAGCCGCCAACCTACTCTTACTAGCCGCCAACCTACTCTTCCAATGTCGCTCCCCCCCCAGGAGGTGCAATCTGCGCTCCGGGGGGCGACCACCTCCCTCAAGATGGAGGCGCACGCTGCCCACGCCGAGATCCTGCATCTCAAGGGTCGCGGCAGCTTGCTCCGCCGCGAGAAGATGATCAATGGCATCGGGTACCATTTTGTTGACGAGTGCAAGCTTCACGACTGCCACCAGATCCGATCTCCTTGCCCTCTGGCGCCTCCTATGTAGCGGGCTCTTCGCTGCCAGCTTCTTCTCTACCTTAGGAGACATCACAACCACTACTGCTCCCTCTTGGCGACCGGATCCAACGACGGCGTGTCTTGCCCGAACTCTAAGCTATCGGATCTAGTGGTGGTGGCTGACAAGGACACCTTCGCTGTTGTAGTCCTCAGTCATCTCCCTGAAGCCCGGTTTGACGTCCGCCTGCCAACTCGTTCTGGCTTGGTGATGCCTGCCCGCCCTCTCGCTCTACAGAGGATTCAACTAGCAGCTATAACCTAATCTAGTTGGAGCCACTCTGGCTCCGTCGACTCCAGCTCCGACTGTAGCAAATGGCTTCTCCATCGGCTTTAGCTTAGAGCCGGCAAGAGCTGCTTTGACTTCTTCACTGGCTTAAGCGTGGTCGTAAATTCGGCTTCTTGGCCCAACTTCAGCAAATGTACCTGGCTTTGGCTTCACCGGTGATCTGTGCTTCTACGGCTTCAGCTTCTAGTACTTCGGCTTCATTGTTTTCTACGACTTTGGCTTCTTTAGCTTCTTTGATTGCTGATATTTTCAAGCTTTTGCCAATGGTGCCATTGGCAATTTGGAGTCCATCTCACTCCCTTAGCTGCCACTATTGGGCTTCTCCTTGCCTTGGCTGCCACTGATGAGCTTTGGTTCGACGTCCACATGATTTTCTTTGCATCGGGCACCGCATCTGAGTTTTGATCTAGAGTTCTACTTCCATTGGCTGTTGTTGCTACTAGTATTACTAGTATTTTCTTGAGTCTTCCGTCGCGTCAATCCAAGTCCTTAGCATATTGGCTCTTTCATCAGTTCAGCTCTTTTTATTAGCTCGGCTCACCTTACACTCGCTGTCTCGGCTTCTTTGTCGGCTTTCTTTTGTCGGCTCTCCTTTGTTAGCTCGTTCTATTGGCTTCATCGTCTCTCCTTTGTTGGCTCATTCCATTGGCTTTGTTAGCTCGTTCTGTTGGCTCTCTTTTGTCAGCTCGTTCTGTCGGCTTCGTCGGATTTCATTTGTCAGCCCAGCTCCTTTGTCGGTTTTACTTCGTCGACTCGGCTCCTTCGTCGACTTTTCTTCGTAAGCTCAGTTTTTCAAGAGTTAGATGGTATGGTGACTACTTCAATTCTCAGGACTTAAGATTTTTTTTCTATTTTAGTGTCAACTCTTTTCAAATACAATGCTATTGCATACACCTTGTATTTGAGGGGCGGTGTTAAGGCATATATATTGCCATATATAGATATCACCTTATTTAGATATTGTCTTATTTAGATATTGCTTTGAATAGGCTTTTCTTTTGTATCCTCATGTACTCTATATATTCTAATCTATTGGCTTCATAGTGAATACAAGTGCTATTCATAACACTATGTTCGGCATGCAAAAGGAAGAACAAGGCCGCCATTCCATCCCTACCAACTTTGGAGCCGAGTCGCCATGGCATCGCATAGGCAGAGTATGGCGTCGGGGACGACTGAGGCGAGCGTCAAGGGAGAGAACTTACCACCGGCCATCGTCATCCCATCGCCACCAACTTTAGAGCCGAGGAAGAAAGCTGAATCTGGCCATCCCCACCTAAGTCGCTGCTGGATCCGTGATACTAGGCTACGTCACCACTTCCACCGGCGTGGGAACAACCCCCCTACATCTTCTCGAATCCCCGGCTAGCCATGGCCATAGAAGATGGAGTAGCAGCAAGCGAAGCCGAGGTCATTGTCTGAGTGAGGGGAGTAAGAGAGGACACGGAGGTGGTGGATGGCAACGTCGATCTGGTGGCGACGTACTCTTGGTGGCACGCTGATCTGGAGCGGCCAGAGGTGGGCGTTGTGGATTTGGCGAGCAAGGGAAATGAAACAGAGACGTTAGTGGAGAGGACGGCGGTGCTGTGGAGGGTGGTGCACCAGTAGTGAGAGGAGGGAGGAGAAGAAAGGTGGCGGTGGAAGGAGAGCAGAGAAGAGGAGGAGGAGAGCAATAACGGGACAGTGCTAGGGTTAAGTAGCCGATTGGGGTTTTTTTGGAATTTTTGCGATGAAGCCCTTTAGGTTTATAGATATTTTATATTAGTCAATAGATGTATTAGATTCTTCTAATCTAAACCTTAGGAGCTCCGAATTGATCGTAGAAAGGTGCTGTGGCTGTGCTAAGTGTTTGCAAGAATGTGGATCCTTACATTGTGATGGTAAATGTTAATGCTATTTAATAGTAGCATAAAGCCATCAAATAAATTAGAAAAGATAAGATTGGTTAGGATCCTTAAGAGATAGTTTCCAGATTTCGGTTTTGCCATCCATTATATAGTATTGTATCCTTAGTTTCTTAAGCAAGAAAGAAGTTGCTCTACCTGCATGTACCCTTCCCGTCCTTGCTACCAGCACTGCTCATCGTCAGCCTTCACCACGGCACCACCTTGCCAGCGAATTCTTCGTCCTCATCCTCCCATCTTACATCCGTACAACCTTTGCCATAAGTCCGTTCATAATCATATCACCATATTTATTAAATTTGATGTAGAACAAGTGCATGGGATATTGATTCTGACCCATTTCATCAGGCATTAGATTTGATGTAGAATGCAGTGACTACAAGAAGAGCAGCAACACCTTGAGATTAATAATCAAAACGAGTTAACCAAAAGCACCTCAGACTCAACTACATGCAAAAACATTATGAATTACAATACTCTTTCTGCAAGTGTGTATCGTACGTATAGTTAACTTAAAACTATAGTAATATTGGCATTTCGACAACCAAGTGGCATCAGGTGCCAAAGAAAGTCTCGCTACGTCTCCTGGCGTCAATAGGGATCACGATCAGGATCGATCTCGGGACAAAAAGCTTGATGATGAGGTTGATTGGGCGATGAAGTGGAAGCAATTGAAGTGTATCTAGAAGAAGCAGAAACTGAGATCAAGAATGAATGGGTTGGCCCAGCACATTACCACTCGGTTCGTAGATTCAGCATCAAAGGTTTGTTCTAGGAAATGGCAAGAGCTTGGGGCTTGAGGTAGGATATGGAATATAAAATTCTGAAGGACAACTTATTCATGATAGAATTTCAATCTAAAGGTGATTTCAAGTTTGTCATGAGAGGAGGTTCCTGGATTCACCGTGGAGATGCTCTTATAGTCGCGCCTTATGATGGCAAATCCCGTCCTCAGAAGTGAAACTGAATTCAGTTCCTCTCTGGGTTCAGATTTTTGACATACCCAGAGTGATGATGACGGTTAATATTGGGCCATATTTGGGGAGCAGGTTGGGCTCTGTTCGTGATGTGGATGTTGAGGTAAAAGGGGCTTCTGGAGGATCATTTTTTCGTACATTAGTAGATTTCCCTATGGACAAACCACTGGTGGCAAAATTACCGATCAAGGTTAAGGGTTCCACTGAGATCCAGAAGTTTGATTGAAGTATGAGCGTGTTCCTCATTTTTGCTTTTACTATGGAAGAATGGGACACTCGGACAAGGATTGTCAGCACGAGTTTAAAGAACACCCAGGTTTTCGTTTTGGTGCAGATCTGTATGCTTCTCCTTATAAGAAGTATGAACAAAAAAGATGGAAAGTTCATGCCACGTCTTCTCATTCAGTGGCACGAAATCTGAATTTTGGTGACCAAGGTTTTCAGGATGATTCGCATTATTCAGAGAGGAAGAGCCAGGGCTACCAGGAATCTATTGGAAATAGCTTTGATGGAGAAAGCACAAAGGCAGGGGAAAATCTGGCTAAGCAATGCATGACCAACTGAAGGTGGGAGATGATATGAGAACACATAAGTTATGTAATGATCACAAGAGAGGGAAGGCGATGTAACATAGAGATCATGTCTCTTTGGATTCAAGTGAACCATTACTTCATGATGTCGAGAGGGTTTATAATCTGACTAAGAAATGGGAGAATCGAGCAGATCATCAGGTTTCTGAACCTAGACAGCATGTCTACTGTAGCGAGTCCAAAAATACTATTCTAAAGCCAACTGTGTGTAGTAGCGAAGGACCTGATTTCGTCAGAAAGTTTGATAAATCTCAGATTTACAGAGGGCGTAACTTGTCTAATATTAACTCTGATGCTGATGTGTTGGTCAATCAAGGCCTTAATACTTCAAAGGAGGATGTAGGTTTGGCAAAGAAACTTAAGTCTTTTCAAGGGAATAAGGAGGTTCCGAGTTCTATTCTGGGAAAGAGGCTAGCCTTATATGCTCAGCAAAGTGTGGAGAGTGGCAAGAAAGCCTTAGTAGTTCATGGGTACTGTGGGAGCTGAAAAGTTAGCAAAGAAGGGACGTATTGGTGTTGGCAAGACAGATCTTTCTGACAAACTAGTGGGTGCTCATGGTGAGCCCTGCCAGGAGCAATGAATATTTTAAGCTAGAACTATCGGGGAGCAGGGAATCCTCATACAGTTTAGGAAATTATCACGATCCCATAACCCCAAAATAATCTCTCTCGGAAACAAGACAGAAGGAAGACGCAAGAAAAATTGTTTAGTGAGAAATAGCATAGGTAAAGGTGGAGGCTTGGCTTTGCTTTGGGAGGAAAGTGTAGAGGTGAATTTACTACATAGCAATGTTATTAAGTCGTAAAGTTGAGTCGAGTCGCCAGAGAGGCGACTTGTTGACTAGTCGCGACTAATCTTAACTAGCTCCAGACTAGAAAGTATGTTAGTATAACATGTCACATACTAAGTTGTAGCAATAATTAAGCACATATACATATTGTAAAGCATGAAATGAAGAGAACAACATAAGCTTGATGATGATATGGACTGGAGGAGTCTAGGGTTTGTCCCCTCCATTCTGGGTATAAATGTCATCCTCCTTTGAACATGGGCCATTAGTTGACCGACTAGAAGAGCAAGATTAGTCATGGCTAATCGCTGATTAGTCGTTCAGTCGCCCAACTAGTTGTTCCAGCCGAGTCGAGCGTCCTAGTCGTTCTCCATACACCAATTGGATGAATAATCATGGATTAGTCGACGACTAGTCAACGAATTAATAACATTGCTGCATATTTCTGACAGATTCATTGATGTAATGATTAGAGATAACCAGACTGACCGACCTTGGTGAGCTATGTTCGTTTACAGTGAACCACGAGTGGAGGACCAAAAGCATGTGGGAGGTGTTGCAAAGACTAACCCGAGTGTCTTCTCCTTGGCTTGTAATTGGTGACTTCAATGAGGTGATGTGTCAATTCGAGCATTTTTCAACTCATCAAAGGGGAGAGATATTTTCGTGAAGCTCTTTCATCTTGTGACTTATGTGATTTTGATTTCTCTAGATTACCCTGGACCTTTGATAATAAACAGAAAGGAAATCAGAATGTGAAGGTACGTCTTGACAGGGCGGTGGCGACTCCAGAATGGTCTTCTCGTTTTGATGCGGCTGTCCCGGTTCACCTTGTGTCTCATAGATCGGACCATTGCCCTTTGTTACTAAGTACTATTTTAGAAAATGTTACTTAGTGTAAAGGAAAAAATATGAGGTATGAAATTATGTGGGAGCGTAATGCATCATTATAGTCTGAAATTGCAGAGGCATGGAATAGACTCATGTTAGTAATTTGGGAGATTTGTCTCTAAAAAATTTGGAACAGTTCGGCGTGAACTGAAGCATTTGCGTTCAAAACTTGCTGCGTTGCAAACTAGTGGAGGTGAGGAATATGAGATAAAGGAACAAGTAACAAGTTGAATGAATGGTTATATAGAGAAGAGATGCTATGGCGACAAAGATCCAGAAAAGATTGGCTGCGAGAAGGTGATAAAAACACAAAGTACTTTCATCAGAAGGCGATGTGGCGCTGAAAGATAAATAAAATTAAAAGGATGAAAGATTATGGTGGGAGTTGGCATACCAAACAGGAGGATATGAAACCTATGGTTTTGGATTATTTCAAAGGGATATATTCAAAAGTCCATGATATTCAACCTGAGATAATCTTATCTCTAATTGAACCCTAGATATCTGAGGATATGAATGTTGATTTGTGTAAGGAGTTTACAGATGATGAAATAAGTGATGCTTTATTAAGAGCATCTCCAGCAGAGCCCCTAAACCAGTCCCTAAACCTTAAAATAGGGAGTGTAGTAAAAAAAACAGATCCAGCAGGGCCCCAACTCAAGCCCCTAAAATTAGGAGGCCCCTAAATTTGCCTCCTCAGCCCCAATTCCCAGGGGGCCCCAACTCAAGCCCCTAAAATTAGGAGGCCTCTAAATTTGCCTCCTCAGCCCCAATTCCTAGGGACACAAGTACAACTCCTATTATTGAAGATAGAGAAATACATGAGAGGCTTCGAAAATTTTATCATGTTTTGAAAATTTTAAATTTAAATTTGAAATATCATGTTTTTAAATTGTAAATGTTAATATGCTTATGTTTTATGTATTACAAATATTTTTGATTGAATTTTAGTGGTGTCAAATGAAGATTATACATAGCGGATATGTCAAAATAGGAGAAAAAGTAAAATAGGGGCTGAGATTTAGGGGTTGTTGCTGGACTTGTGCTCTGAAAATAGAACCCAAAAAATAGAGGGAGCTCCTAAATCCAAAATAGGGACCCTGTTTTAGGGGCCCTTGCTGGAGATGCTCTAAATCTTATTCAAAGGCTGAAAGATTGTGGTGGGAGTTGGCATACCAAACAGGAGGATATGGAGCATATGGTTTTGGATTATTTCAAAGGGATGTATTCAAAAGACCCTGATATTCAACCTGAGATAATCTTATCCCCAATTGAATCCCAGATACCTGAGGATATGAATGCTGATTTGTGTAAGGAGTTTATAGATGATGAAATAAGTGATGCTCTTCCAGCTCATTTTTTCTAGAGAAATTGGGGAGTCATGAAAGAAGATTTAATTCTAGCTGTTAAGCGTTTCTTTTCTGAAGGTACTATACCAAATGGAGTTAATGATACCTTAATTATGTTGATCCCAAAGATGAGTCAATCGAAAGAAATTAAAGACTTTAGGCGATAAGCTTATGCAATGTGCTTATTAAGTCAGTGCCTCAGGCAATTCCGACTTACATAAGGGCATGTACAACGCCATTAATTTCCCCGTCTTTTAGAGCTGACCTGGCAGGAATTTGTTGATGTGGCGGGTGGTTTGGAGGAAAAACGGAAGAGACGCCTCTTCACGAAGCAACGTCTCCGGGCTCCGCTTCCAAAGCCGGAGAGACCACGCCATCTGCGTTGTACGCGTGCCGCCCCCTTCTCCCGTCTCCAACCCTAAATCCGATGCGGCGAGAGCGATTTCGCTCGAAATCGGAGACTGCATACACGAAGGCGCGAAGACCATCCAGGTTCTTCCCTTTTCCTCTCCTCTCCCGCTTCACCTCGCAGAATCCCTAGCTCACCATGGTTCAGCAACAGGAGGAACCCCCTGCAGTCCCCCATACCTCCGCCGGCGCCGTACTTCGTTCTGCCACTGGGATTGGCTCCTCCGCCGCCGCCCAACCATACACCTCAAGCTCTGCCGCCGCCGCCTTTGCATCTGCCATGGCCGCCTTCGCCTCCACAGCCGCCTACTCCACCACTTCAGTTGGCGTCGCACCTGGATCCTCCTCTGGCTTCATCCATTCTCCATCGGCTAGGTGGGATGCCGGCATCAGCGTTAGGGGTAGCCCAATCTCACCATCTACTCCGACAAACATGGCGGATTTCATGCAACAGAGGTAAGGTTGTCTGCCCAGTTTAGGCTCAGTTCATGCGCTTGTTCTAGTGATTATCTGATTTCGAACAAATTCAACACCCGGTGTTCTGTGCAATTGCCTCATTTCTTGTCGATACTAGTCATCGTTCAGTTCCTAAGTTTATTATGAAAAATGGTCTGACGATGATGATTCATTTGGAGAGATACTGAACCACCATCTGGTTTTACTTTTGATTTAGAAGGGTATTCAGGATCGAAAAAGACATAGATGTCCTCATCCTGAAAAAAAGAATAGATGTTACCAAACAAAGCCAAAGATTAGGCACCTGTTAAATTATATATCCTAAGTTCGATCTGCTGTATAGCTACTCCCTACCTGCTTGGATCACCATCACCGACTATGTTAATTTTGTTTGATCTTGTGGGTCTGTGGCTAAGAAAGTATAAACCAATCTCTCTTATTCATATACTGAACTGAACTGAAAACAAGTGTCAGTGATTTTGTACAGGAATTAAGGTTGTAGAATAACTACCAAAGATTCATAGTGCTGCTGCAACTTGAGAAGATATTTATATAATCTTAAGTCAACCACGTAGGGTACTTGCATTCATGATTTTTGTTTTAAGATAAAATGGTTTGTAAGTGAACCAGAATAAATTGTTTGTAAGTGGGTATTTAACCCTTGTTGCAGTTAGTAAAAGACAGGAAAATGTATCAAAGAAATTTCCTTTGATCATTTCTGTCGGGACCCCGAATTTGCAAATCCGGACCCTCTGTGTATTCAACACTAGTCCAGGAACGCGCTAGTGCACACAGTCTTAACATCGGTAAATATCACAATCATACCATTCGATACTAATAAAGTACTTTTATTTAATTAAGCAAACTGGTTACTTGACCTTATGGCCAAGTCACAAATGCGCCTCATGAGCGATACTTAATAAGAGAGAAATAGTAGCAGCGGAAAATCAAAGAAGGTAACATCGTGGCGCCATCCAGTATACCACAGGCAACTGACTGGGCTCACTTCCCTAAGTAGACGGATCCTCTTGGAGTTCCTCCTCCAAAGCTGGTATAGTCTCCTCTTCAACTGGTGTTGTATTGAGGCAAGGGTGAGTACTTGGTACTCAGCAAGTCATGCACAGAATGCAGGCTAATATACTATATGCATGGCTTGGTACAAAGGAATAACTCAAGGTATATTTGCAGTAAATAGCATTGGACAGGTAATATAAGTAGATTCGAAGCGTGAGAAATAAGTAAAGCATAAATAACTTTTCAAGAAGTTTGGTAAACATTTTTCCCATCCTAAACCACATTTCCATCAACTTCATTATTAATCCAGCCCAACCTTTCAAACCAAAGTTATTTTTGAGAAAATCTAACCCTTGACTGTAATTCCCGAGCGATGTCCAATACCGCGGACACGGCTATTCGAATAGATTCTAAACTCTGCAGAGGTTATGCACTTTACCCACAAGATACAGTCAAAACACCACAAAGGCGAGTTCCCGTAACAAAGTCTTTCGGAAACCTCTAACAATACAAGTGGTCCTCCCCGGTTATTGCACACTAACCCTTCCCTTAGCTAAGGCGAAGTTTAGGCCAATCAACCGTTAGATGGGTACTGGCCTCGGCCAGACGCTCCCCGTACAACTTACACAAAGGGTGTAGTTGACCTCCTGAGGTCCCACAGGTACGTTATTAGCAACTTAGTCAACTAGGTCCGTCCCATTACAGACATGTGGTTGCACGTTAGACCCAGTTCAAAGGCTTGCAAGGTTAAGTCCTTAGGGTGACCAGGGCAAGACTACCCGAAGAACCAAATCAACATCCCCAATGCCACAACTGGCCCACCTGATTACTCTTGCCACATGCCCCGGTCGAAAACTGTTTATCAAACCCCAGTTGATTACCATGCACCACGTGCCATCAACATCACATGATACTTTTCCAAAACAGGTTCAATATGTCATTAAGTCAATATTAACACTTGATTATCCAAAATCATGTCATGAGCACGTAGCAGGTCTAAGCAGTATACTACAACGATCTAAACCCATGTTGGCAATTTAATAATGTCCAACTAGTAATCCACAACTAGGGTGACAAGGGGTCATGGCACATACTTAAATAATCAAGGTGTCATACAGCAAATTGGTACTTATCTAATTTCCCCATTTTTAAATAAAGTATTTTTCTATTTGAACTTAGCATGCAATAGGTTAAATCAAAATAGATTTCAAAATAGAATCAACATGGTCAAAGCACAACTTGCCTTCAAAAAGTACTTGTTCTTGGTCTTGAGTTGGATCCTGAGTCAATACTTCTCCTTCGAATCCTTCCGGCACTTCAACGTCTACTCGTAAAGCGTGCAAATTGCAAATACACGAATAAACAATAGGCAAAAAGTGTCCAAACATCCAAATAAAATCCATAAACAGAGAGAACATAATTTTATGAGTTTTTAGAAACTGGAATCGTCAAATTTGGAGTTAAGACGCAAAAGTTATGATTATTTAAAGTTTAAATAATCAATTAAATAATTTTGCAGAGAAAAACTTTAGTCCAAAAATTAAATAAAATTCATATTTAGGTAGATCTCAATTTTATACAAATTTAGAAATTTGAATCACTCAAATCGGAGTTGAAACGCAAAAGTTATAAGCGTTTGAAGTTTGAATCAAAATCTGAAATCATTATTTCGAATTAATAAATCATTTTCTTTTTCGGAAATTAATTATTGCGTCAGCCTGGACACGTGTCATCCTGTGATTGGTCCACAGTGACCTGCTGACGTCAGCACCGAACGGCCTCCATGATGACGTCAGCATGACGTCATCATGCCACGTGGCACCACTCAGGTGCTGCCACGTGTCCGGTCCATGGACTGGGTCCACGGGCGGCACGGTCCACGGTGGACTGGCGCACGGCTTGGTGCGGCTGACATGCGGGCCCGCATGTCAGCGGCCCACGTGCGCTTGCACGCTGCGGCGCGCCTAGGCTACGTGGCAAGATCGTGTCCGTTGATTTGGAAATCAACGGCCGCGATTAGATCCAGGGTTAACACGTTGAAAACTACTCGATGATCGTGGGCCGTTCGGTCTAGATCTAACCCTACGATAACACTGCTACGGCCTGAGGTGATCGTGGGCCGTTGGATCTTGATCCAACGGTCCAGATCCAATCGGGTTTGGAAGCACGTGACTCACCGCTACCGTTCGATCGGAATCGGACGGTCCAGAAGCTTCGCACTGGTGATGGCGGCGCGGCGGGGCTCGGGCTACCGGAGACGAGGACGGCGACCTTCCGTGCGGCGTTTCCGAGGGTCTCCGGCGAGGTGGATGGTGCGGTCCGATGCGCCTCGCTCTTGCGGTTCCAGATCTGGGCTTCAACACGGCGGAGACGGCTTGACGGCGGCGTGCGCCTGAACCGGCGAAGCCCTAACCCTACTACGGCGAGCAATTCCTCGGCCAAGACGGCGACTTCGGGCGGTGTGGCTTGGGGAAAAAGGCGGCGTCGAGCAGCGATTCTCGAGGATGGGTCCACGCCTTAAATATCGCCTCGGCGTGCGCAAATCGGAACTCCTAACCGTGTCCCGCTTGGTCACGGCGGAGCTCTCCGGTGGGATTCGAACGGAGGCGATGGTGGGGACCGTCCACGTGTCGCGATGAGCGGCTACGATTGCTCACGCTGAACGGATCCGACCGGACTCGGGCTCGGCCAGTGCGGTCCAATCCGGACCGTTGGATCCCGATCCAAGCCGGGATCGACAGGTTAGGAGTGGGTTTGGTCGAGTCGATGGCTCGGGTCGGACTCGAGTCCGACTTCGGGTTCCGACTTCGATCGGATGAAACGATACTCGACCGAGTTGAATTTCCAGCGATTTAATATTTAAAATAATTCGATAATTCATTTAATTCATTAAAAATAGCAAAAGACTCAAAAAAATTCCAAAAAAATTCTGGAAAATATTTTAGGGTATTTGGGACTCAAATAAAATATTTCCAACAAAATTTTATTTGCAAAGTTTAATTCTTTAATTATTTTAAAATGGAATAAATTCAAATAAATTCCAAATAAATCCAAATAAATTCCAGAAAATTCCAAAAATTCACCAAAGTGCCAAATCACACATGAATTTAAGAAAAGCAAAATTTTGGGGTGTTACAATTTCCCACCTTTCTTTTTCTTTTTCCCAAGTTGATGACTGCTTTTATGCAATTCATTGTGATTGACAAGAAAGAGTTAACTTATGGTTGCTGTAGTGTTTAAATTGGTTGATTATCTATCCATTGTCCATTGAGTGTGGTTCCAAGTTGAAACAAATTGTAATGCTGACTGGTTGTGGTTAGCTTTTGGAATTGGGGGGATTTCTGATTCACACCATACCCTGAAATCTACAACAGTGCAACTGTTGTTGTATATTTGGTTGTGGTTAGCTACTTGGGTTGTTGGGTGATCAGAGGCATTTTCTTGTGAAGGTTAAGATTATTATACCTTGTGTTTTGGTGCTGCTGTAGGTCATCCCCAGTGGCTAGATCATGTAAACTGGCTGTGAATCCACTGCATTTCTAGATTTCTTGAGAGTAAACAGTAAGCACTTAGGCACATATATTGCTTGGACCTTTAAATTACCAATCCTGGCCCTCCCAGCTTTTCAGCTCAAGGTCTGCCATTGGTGGGTGTCGATTAGGGACTTGCATTTAGGGATGCTTCATTCCAGGTTTGGACAATTGGATTAGTTGTGAGTTCATGCTGACTCCTGTCTCAATTAGTTTTACCAAGTCTTTTGCCTACATGGTGTCCTTTTTACCATATATTTTTGGGGAGGAATTGTGTTTTATTGCAATTTTCAAAGAAAAAAAGTAGTACAGAATAACATGGAGGAATTGTGTTCTTGTGTGGCTACTTGGATTGTTTGCTCACAGGCTCCAGCCCAATCCATTCATTGAGTTGAATTAGGGTTCTATTAGTTAGTATTAGACTGCTATGGTTGTAGACTCTTGTCATAATATGTTTGAAACCACCCTTCCCAGATAACACCAATATCTTGTGTTTCACAGTATTCATTCGCTCAATGATGGCAAGCAGATCTGAAAATAAAATGATCCAGTTTAAGATTGCCTCACCAAGAACAAATATAATAGAGGAGAGAAACATGGGATATTATGGATAAGCATCATAACTTCACAATCACTTGGGACAGGGATTACATATCTTACTGTTTCATGTACTATCTTACAGCATTCTTATTTTTTTATCAGGCATTGAAGCTTAATTGTATGTTGAGTCCTGTCTCTCCCATTTTTCTTATTCAATAATTGCGTGTAATTCAGATTTGTTGCAATCTAATCATATCTTCCGCCATGCCTATTTTTCAGCTCTGGTGGCTTCATGAGCTATTTGCAAAGTCAGCTATCCCTCCCTCAGAATGCACACTTTGTTGGAACACCATCCCACTTTGCAACTTTGAATGATCCACAACCATTGGATGGCAAACAAGCTTCACCATCAAATGCAAAGAATAAATATGTTCAAGTCGAGAGTGACGATGGACATGAAGATGCTAGGATCGACAAGCGAATGCTTTGGACACAAGATGAGGATGTTAGAGTGGTACGTATTTTTGGATATATAGTCAACTTATGTTGTAGCTTGCCTATTTAATTCTTTTGTTCCATATACAGATGAGTGATTGGCTTAAACATTCCATCGACCCCATTCATGGTAATGATAAGAAAGGAGATAAATATTGGGCTGACGTTGTTAAAGAATACAACCTGACCACGGAGAAAAGGAGATGGAGGAACAAAAAACAAGTCAAGGAAAGGTGGCACAAGATTAATAGATGGACTAACTGCTTTCATGATGCTTGGTTGAAGTTTCGAAGAATATATACTAGTGGGTATTCTGATCAAATGTGGATAGACAAGACACACAAGATGTATGAGGAAGATAACCAAGGGGCTCGGTTTGTGCTAATGGATGTGTGGTATACTGTTAGAGGCGAAGCTAAATAGATTGCTTACAACAACAAGAAACCAAATAAAAGGAAGGCAGTGGACAACGGAGAGGCGGAACGAGATATTTTGGAAGATGTGGAGCTCCCTCGCCCGATAGGACAGAAAGCAGCTAAAAAGGCTTCATATGATGCGAAAGGGAAGTCAAAAGAGTCTGCAATAGATGTTGACCTTGATAGGTTTGAAAAAATTCAATCCGATTGTAATTCCAATAGTGTCAAGGTTCTCAAAATGCAGCAAAAGCTATCTGCTGACAAGCTTGAGTCATCCAAGATTGCTCTTCTAGCAGCAAAGGACCAAAAGGATGCAAACTTGTATGAAAAAGAATCTAAGATGCTGGAAACCTACAGATGTTTGCTCACACAAGACACATCAGGGATGGCCGACGACATTAGAGCTGAACATGTAGCTGCACTAAAGTGTTTGAGGATGAAGCTCTTTCCTGAATTAGCTTGACCTAGCTGCTCTCTATTTTGTATTAGACTCTTATCATAATATGTTTGATGGCTGTTAAAGTCTTGTTGATGAATTACCTTGACCTATCAACTCTCTATTTTGTATTAGACTCTTGTTAATGTGTCTGATGGCTGTTAGACTTAATGAATTGTCCTGAAGTATTTCATGGTTTATTAATGTGTTTCTGAAGTGTTGCTCAAATCATATAATTTCGGGTCCGACTTATTTCCAAATATATTCTGAATGATCATTTGATGGCTGAAGTAATGTTATTGTTTAGTAGTTAAGCTCTGAGCTGCATATCCATCATCTTACTACTGTAAACTTGTATGCTTACTAATTTCCCAGCTGTGCTTGCCTTGGTTGCATATTTGTCGGATTTTATCCATTGTAGGCATCGAAAATTTCATTTCCACATCATTACTATTAGCTGAAACTTTCAGTGTATGCTTTTCTTGTTGGCTGCTGCTATTCTGACTATGGCTTGCAGGTTGTGTGAACTCGACGACTCCAGGACAAGCAGAGCAGGACATTCCTCATTGCACTGAAGCTCAGGACTCCCTGATTGTTCCCTCTGGTTTTTGTTTAACTCAAATTGTTGCAAGCTCTGCACCAAGGTTGGCCCAGGAATTGCTATTCTGTCCATGCGTTGAGTTGAGTGCTCTACTACACAATGGGGAGAGGAGAAAGTCCATCTCAGACTTGTGTGTTATTAAAAAGTAATGATCTATTTCTTTATCTAAAAAGTAAAAAGTATCGGCAATAGCACATAGTCAAAATTTTAACATGACGGTAACACATGACTCTTGACTCACATGACGTTAACACAGACATGTACAAAGGAGATTACATATCTACATTTGCACATACTCGAGTATGTATTAAATCGTGACCGTGGAATAGGTTACATATCTACATTTGCAGCGTGTTGGATAGATTAAAGTGGAATTTATACAAAAGCAACACGGATGTGTGCACACTTGATCAAGCAACATATAGAAAAACTTAAAGCATCTCATTATTGAGAGACAGTGGTTTAGAGATAGCCCATTGTATGAGAGATATTTAATGTTGTCTTTTTGTTTGTGTGATTGTGCTAAAAGACATCCATGGGCTCTCCTTTGTACATACTCCCTCTGTCCCACAAAAAGTGCATTTCTAGTGTTCAAATTTTGTCCCACAAAGAGTGCATTTCTAGTCCGTAGGGCCCAGCTGTAAGTGTATGCATGCTCATTTAAGTGCTTGTGGAAACCGAAGCACCAACATGCTTGTGTATGGAGTAATGAGGGTCACATTGGTCATTTACCTTGCACACTAATCTGTCTTAAAAATCCTAGAAATGCACTCTTTGTGGGACAGAGGGAGTAATAAGTGTTTTCCATCTTCCAGCATCCACGATCAAGGAAATCACTCGTTGTATCCACAATTATTGGTAGGGAAGCATAAAGTGCACTAGCTTGCGTGGAATCAGTTAACTCAGATTAAAATTAAAGGTGGAATTGGTTTTCGTGACTTAATCAGGCATTATTGGCAAGGCGAGCTTGACAACTTCCAATACATTCCATTTATTTATTTGGAGGATGGTCTGACTTCTCAGAAAAATAAATGGAACATAATGGAAGTTGCCATAATTATATGTCTAGGAACCAGGGCTCAAACATGGGATAACTCATTCTCGTGATTCATCAAGACGCACCAAAAAAATCATTATTGCCTGATCATTACATGCAGAACAAAAAACTTCTGTTTGCAATATCAAAAGGCAAAAAAGAAGCTAAACTGACTGCAAACGCTGGCTCTAAATTGGAATGCAAACAAGGCAACAGAAGTTCATGTAAATTGGAATCTAATAAAGCTTAGGAAACTTCGGACAATAAAAACCGGATGAAATAAATTTTCTGAAATTGTACTTGGTGCCTCAATATCACAAGTACTCCGCAAGAAAAAACAAAAGACGCATGTATATATATGAACAAATGTATACATCATGCCAATGGGCAAAATTGTAAACTGACACGTTGGTTCATCTTCCAACTTCCAATGGGCAAAATTGTAAAGAGAAGAGTGAAGCATCAAATGCTGTGAATCGTATCTATGGAAAGGAAGTAAGAAATGTTAAAAGATCATTACAAGACTAAGGCAACAAATTGAGTTCCTCGAAAATTTTGATAGTGACAATATGTTGTTATCATTGGCATACATTGAGCACATATCTCTACTATATAAAGTGAGAGTTTCTTCCCACGTCACATTAATTGCCCTGCTTAATTGTTGTGCTTAATTGCCCTACGCAAGAAACGAAGCGTTGCTTTAATTAGTCAGCTTTTGCAAGAAACGAAGCGTTAAAGATAGATGTTTGATCTTGTGAAATAGTATTTTTTTTTATTTTTTAATCTTTATTTTTCGTTATCAATTTTGTTTTTCGTAGCAACGCACGGGCATATAACTAGTATAGGGTTAATCAAGGGTCAAATTTTGGCCGTTAATGATATGCGCCACATATCAAGGAACCATAACTTCGTGCCACAGGCATCAAAGGTTTATCAACATTCAACCTAATTATGGAAATCACTGGGGCATCAAAAGCCCATTTATAAACTTTTAAAAACTAGTAACAATGAATTGTAGGATTAAAAAAACAAGAGTAAAACTAATGTTATGGCAGCACAAAAAGGAATGAATAGGACCAAACGAAAATGGTCCATTTGATCAGTGAATGCAGTTCTTAAACACCCATGAATTATGTCCAAAATAATGACTAATGACAGCAACGCAATGAAAGAAAAACTTGAAAGGAAATGTCTCAAAACTGATATCTCTAGCACTAAAACCTTTTCTTTATCATAGGCAAGCGCAACAGAGGAACAAGGACGAAATGCCTCTAGTGAAACCCATTGGTTCGATGTCATTTTTAAAGAACATTCAAAATATACAAAACAGAGATAAATAATTGTAACCAAATGAGTAACCCAAAAGAACAAAATAGGGCAAACGGTTAGAGAAATGATGCAAACTGTAAAATTAACTTCTCTCATGGAACCAAACAAACTCAACATGAACACCAGATAAATAGTAATCCTCTCCTTAATCCTCTCCTTCCATTTTCTTTCACTATGGTTCAAATGCTGAAAGAAAAAAAATACATGCTCATCAAATGGAGAAGTTTGATGCTGCACATCTTTCTCAGGGAAAACTGGGAAACTTTCCATGTTGTATGTTAAGAAATTATCACCACTGGATAAAAAAATCGAACTGTATGAGTTAAATTTAACAGATTTCACATGAACAAGTTCATTAGATAACGGATTTTCTGCCCCTTAATTAAAAGTTGCATCTGCAAGCTGTAAGGGGCCAAGCCAAATGCAAACTTTAAAGAGTTTCTAGTGAATGCTAAATTAAACTCATTCTTCCAACTAACAGTTAAAATATGAAAAATGCTTACTATTTATTCAACTTTAACAGTTATGTGCTTCAACAGATCTTCAGAAAATTTACATATCACCAAATGGGGGAAATAATCCCATTGGTTCAAATCCAGACCTAGATAAGCAAACCTAGTTACAACATATTCTTAAGGTGAATTGGAAATTTTCAGATAACATGCAAATCTGAGAATTATTTGCCATTTTAACAGGTTGGGTTAAAGAACTAGAAATTGCTTGGATGTTCTAGAAATTTCAGGGCCTCATCAAAGCATAACTAGCAATTGTTCATCCTTTCTAGAACAGTTCCAAATCCAATCAGAGTAAAACGCAAGAGAGATTCTTGTGCATTATAGAGATGTTGAGCTAAACAAACGTAACCTCACAAATGCAGACCATTCCACGCATCCTGAGAGAGATATAGAGAGAGGATCTTCAGCACATCACAAGAAAGATCAAGAACTGCAAACAAAACAACTAGCAAAAGCAAATTAATAACTCCAGGAATGTGTAGTGCACAACTAACCTCAGTTATTCATCAGGACAAAATCTTATCATAACAGTAGCAAAACTCCAGGAATGTTGAATAGCAGTATTCTCATCAATGGCCTCAGTAAAATTGAACTTTACATGTCGCAAATGGGCAAAATTGGCCCATTAATTCAATTTCGATGTATCGCATCATCGGACCTTCTGAAAAGGGGTGTCAAATATATCAGAATAAGAAATTTGCCAGTGTAATAGAAATAAGCATTTAAATTTGGAGTACAAATGTCAAATTGTGAATTTTTAAGGAAAAGCAGAATTCAAATTGTGAATTTTAAGGAAACATCATAGCTGAATATCAGTAGAGAATTATTTTCTTCTTAAACAGCAATGCCAAGCTAAAGCACATCAATGAACACAAATTGGTCAAAATGCCTCGAATCTGGTTTGACTTTTGCACATAAACAAATGTGCACAAAGAGTATTCCCATGAAACTAATTAAATGCCTGAGATGATGCTTGTAACTTTTCCTATGGAACTAAATGAGCCCAGGCTAACACAGATGCATGCAGGTATGCAATGCGGTCCATGTCGAAGTAGTGACAGGTGACAGCATAGTGATTTATATCATCGGCCAGAAGTGCAATCCATTGTTGAAAAGAATTCAGACAAGTTCAGAACAGAAAGAATTCAGGAAAACGAGTACGTTTTTTCATACATCAGTTTGCACAACACGACTGAAGCAAATAAAATTTGGCAAATTAAGTTTGTTCTGTTTAAGTGGAAATGTTTAGCAAATAAAATTTTTGTATATAGACATGGCCTCAGCAATGTAAAGCTTCCGCATGGAGCGAATCAGATATTCCACTTTATACCACATCATCGGCCAACCAAAAAAACCACAGGATTTAATGTTCCTCCCCGGAAAAAAACAAAAAATATAAACAGCGAAGTTTTGTGCAAACCAATGGACAAAAACCAAAGAAACTAGATAGATTGCCTCAAACAAAGTGAAGAGAATTGAAGTGGCAGGCACACATGGACCGACCTGAGAATATATATATATATATATATATATATATATATATATATATATATATATATATATATATATATATACACACACACTTTAAAATCTTTGTATATAGACATGGCCTCAGCACTGTAAAGCTTCCGCATGGAGCGAATCAGATATTCCACTTTATACCACATCATCAGCCAAAAAAAACGTAAGAAGAGGAGGCGGCGGCGCGGGGACGACAACGGCATACAGCACACGACGACGGCAATGGCATACAACACACGACGATGACCGAAAATTAATCTTGCATCTGGTCATAATCACCGGGCAAACACAACGAACGGCCAGATGGTTTCGTGGCTGACACCATGCAAATGCCGCTAGCTCATCATCAAAGGAACAAATGCTGCACCTAATTAATCTTGCATCTGGTCATAATCACCGGGCAAACACAAACACAGCCTTAATTCGGTTGCCGAGAAGAGAACGCAAGAAATTAGAGAGCAAAACAAGCAACTGCGAGCAAGAAAACACAAACACAGCCTTAGTTAGGAGAGCCTCGATATGTTTTCTGTGTGAAGCGACGACCACCATGAACGATCTACGGTTTGCATCTTTGGTGCGAACATCTTTAGAACACGGATTGATCGCGAATAGACCAGGCCCAAGAGCAGAGCAAACGCTAAAGGGGTGGCAATCGCAATGAAACCAAGCGGAATTGAGGAACAGAGCTAAAGCTAGAGGGCGGCTCAGATCTAAGTCGATAAGCAGAAGCTTGCATTCCCTCGAAACAATCCAAACACATGTATCGAACAAGCGCGAGCGAACATCATCTCCACATTAACACGCGTGGATCAGGGCGCCGTGATTTGTTGTCATCGGGCACATCAACACCTACCAAGAAGAACGAAAGAAAGAGCCAGATAAAGAACGAAACAAACGTGTGCTTCAAAGAGTAGGCCGAAAACCACACAAAAATCACAAGAAAACAAAGCAAACGAACCAAACCGAACGGCAACGTGTTCCTCGGTCGGATCTCGAGAGTTCCCGCGGCGCGCGTGCAGATGATCAACCGGTTCTTGGACCTCATCTGCACGCCACGCGTCTGGAAAAACGCAGCAGCAGCGCACGGAGGGTCCAATCCAAATCCCAAGAAGAACAGAGAGCGGCTGGTTACAAGGGAGACTCAGAGAAGCACGCCATACTAGCAGCAAGTGCTCAGCATCGTCATGTTTCATCAGAGGGGGAAATATTTGCTACAGCTCGATCGAAAGAGATCCAAATCGCTTGGTTCGAGCAGGCGGATTCAAGCCAAAGAAGTAGTACTACTACCACCACCAAGAACCAAGAAAAACTTGCGCAAGCACAGCTCCTCAGATTTCGAGCTACGGTTCGCACGCGAAGAATATTCGCAAGAATCAAAAGCGGGCGAGCTCTGGCCCTTGCATCGGCGCATCGAGAACACAAGAGGAGAGTCGTTTGCACCAAGAACATGGAAGAAACACGCATGCATCGATCAAACCCCCAAGATCAGAAGAACCGAACAGAGTTCGTAATTGTTAGCACCGTGCACCAAGCAAAGTTAGTAATTGTTAGCACCAAGCAAAGAGCCGATCGAAACAAAGAACAGCAAACCAGAAGAACTAAAGAGAAAGAAGCAGATCGAGATGCTACTCGCACGAGAAAAAAATAAAAGAAAAACGAAAAGTGAGTGGGAGAAGCAGGCGATGGGGGTGGGAGGGACAGGAGCGTGTGGGGGTTGTACTTATAGCGGAGCGGACGGTTCTGATCGATCCGTTTGCTGATGGGTTTTGGAATGGACGGTTCTGATCGGATCCCACCCATCCGACGCCATCCAATCGCAAGACCATCTCGTCGCAAGACCATCTCGTGGCGGTGGAGCCAAGGCAGGTACGGATATACGGTCAGGGAGAGGTGGGCACGTGTGGCGTTGCTATCGGAATGGAGCTGCTTTGACATTCGTGCTAATGGCTTTAGATTAACGTGTAGTAGTATTTTTCTTACTCGCACGTCGTGTGATGTAGAAATCGGGGTCTGTTTGTTATATTTTTGGACCTAACCGTTATCTCGAAAAAGTAAAAAAGGGTTCGTTCGCGATTTGTATTTAACGCGAGGTTTTTTCCGTAAAGTAATGAGCGAGGGACCTAAATGCGATTCGGAAAAGTTTTTCTTGCCTTCACAAAAAATCGAGAATGATCTTTTTCGTAATTTTGCAGGGACTTATCTGTAATTTAAAAGAACGGAGTGACTTTTTTGCAAAAATGGTGGGGTGACATGTGGATGCCTTGAGGAGCTCTCAAACCTCCCAGATGTAATAAAGGGATAATAAGAACATCTCATCTTATTATTAATATGTGCAAATAAGCTTTACTCCCTCCAACCCAAAATATTAGGCACAACTGTTTACACCTCTCAAGGCAGAAGAGTTATGCAGATAATCGTCGCAGAGAGCTAAGCTTTGAACCTGAAGATTTCGTATACCTTAGAGTTATACCTCTCAAGGGAGTTAAAAGATTTCATGCCAAATGGAAACTTGCGTCAAGATATGTTGGACCATTCAAGATCCTAAGCCGCGGTGGTGAAATTGCTTACCAGTTGGAGTTGTCGCAGTCACTAGCATGAGTGCATGACGTATTTCATGTGTCACCAATGAAGAGGTGTCTGCGAGTGCCAGACGAACAAACGCCTTTAGAGTCGATCGAGCTACAAGAAGATCTAACGTACAAAGAGTATCCCGTGAAGATTTTGGACACAGTAGACCGAGAGATAAGAAATAAGACAACCCGTTTCTGCAGAGTCTAGTGCAGCAATCATTCAGAAAGCGAAGCGACTTGGGAGCGTAAATAAGATTTAAGGAAGGAGTTCCTAAACCTATTCCGTAGTTAGCCCTAAATCTCGGGGTAGAGATTGCGTTAAGGGGGGAGGTTTGTAACGTGGTTATTAGAACGTCGTGAAAACAACGTTTACACGTCGTGTAAACGAGAGAACGCCGCCGAGTTTCGGAACGTCCGAGCGTTCTGGCGACGGCGGCTAGAACGTCCTGGAACGTCCCGAGAACGACGATAAAAAGTCTAGAACGTCCAATTCGGACGAAACAGGCGTTCTAGGTCATTTGCTGAGATGAAATGAGAGGGGGCCAAGTCAGGACGGAGCTAAGTCTAACCCTAGCGTGGAGAGGAATCGGGTCGGGGCAGTGGAGAGGAATCGGGAGAGGCAGTGGAGGTGGGAGATAGGGGTAGAGCTAACCCTAGCAATCCGTTGTCCGCGCCGCCGCCCGTGGATCTGACGCGGCCTCGCGTCGAGAGCTCCGTCATCGTCGTCGTCACGGGCTCCGTCGTCGTCGTCGTCGCGGGCTCTGTCATCGCTCCGTCATCGTCGCGGGCTTCGTCGTTGCGGCCTTGCGTTGCGGGCTCCGCCGTCTCCCTGCCCGCAGCGTCCGCATCCCGACCTCTCTGGTCTTTGCTCCCCCTCTCTGTCTCTCTTCACTTCCCCTCTTTGCGCCCCCTCTCTGTCTCTCTTCGCCTGCCTCTCTATCTCTTATCTCTCTGTCTTTGGCTCTCTGCTTCCCCTCTCTATCTTTCTTCCCCTCTCTGTCTGTCTGAATGTTGAATTGTTGATTACTTGATTGTAGAAGTAGAACTGCAGCCGAAATTGAAATGGCAAGTGCAAGTTTCAGTGCAAGTGACAGTGGCAGTGCACCTCCCCCTCCCACAAATTATAATCCATTGGATGATCCTAATCGAAAGCCGAAGTCCGATGATCTGAGATGGAAGTATGCATATTATGCAGAGCCTAACAAGCGAGAGCTGATCCAATGCAATCTTTGTCAGAGGAAGATAAAAGGAGGATTCAAGAGGGTGAAACATCTCGCGGGTGGGTATGGAGATGTGACGAAGTGTCCCAAAACTACCTCATCCATCATGAAAGAGATGCAAGAGGCTTTAGAGAAGGGCAAGAGGGGCAGACCACTGTTTCTAGATGATGAACAAGGTGATTGTGTGGCAACAGAGGAATCCAGCAAGGAGTCGGAAGCCTCTAATGTCATATTGCTGCATATATGTGGCATTGCCGCTTATGTCATATTGGTGTTAAACGCATGAAGAAGCTCCATTCTGATGGACTACTAGAATCACTTGATTATGAATCATTTGAGACATGTGAACCATGCCTCATGGGCAAGATGACTAGAACCCCGTTTTCCGGTACAATGGAGCGGGCAACTGACTTATTGGAAATCATACATACCGATGTGTGTGGTCCAATGAGTGTGTCAGCGCGTGGTGGATATCGTTACTTCGTTACTTTCACGGATGATTTGAGTAGATATGGATATATTTACTTAATGAAACACAAGTCTGAAACATTTGAAAAGTTCAAAGAATTTCAGAGTGAAGTAGAAAATCATCGTAATAGAAAGATCAAATTTCTACGATCCGATCGTGGAGGAGAGTATCTTAGTTACGAGTTTGGCACACACATGAGACAATGTGGAATAGTTTCACAACTCACTCCTGCTGGAACACCACAACGTAATGGTGTATCCGAGCGTCGTAATCGTACTTTATTGGATATGGTTCGATCTATGATGTCCCTTACAGATTTGCCACTATCATTTTGGGGTCATGCACTAGAAACAGCTGCATTCACTTTAAATAGGGCACCATCTAAATCCGTTGAAACGACACCATATGAATTATGGTTTGGCAACAAACCTAAGCTGTCATTTCTAAAAGTTTGGGGATGCGATGTTTATGTGAAGACACTTCAACCTGATAAACTCGAACCCAAAGCCGAAAAATGCGTCTTCATAGGATACCCTAAAGAAACAATTGGGTACACCTTCTATCACAGATCCGAGGGCAAGGTTTTCGTTGCCAAGAATGGATCCTTTTTGGAGAAAGAGTTTCTCTCGAAAGGTGTGAGTAGTAGGAAGGTAGAACTCAACGAGGTTTTTGAACCTTCTCTTCATAGAATGGCAAGTGCGAAGAGCGCGAAAGTTGTTTCGGAGTTGACTTCACCATATGAAGAGGGAACTAATGATGAGGATCATGAAACTCCGAAAGAGAACACTACCACACCTCGCAGGTCAACAAGAGCGCGTAATGCTCCTGATTTTTATGTTTCTACTATGAATGTCATGGAAATTGAGAATGATGACCCTGCGACGTATGATGAAGCGATGATGAGCCCAGATTCCGACAAATGGCTAGAAGCCATGAAATCCGAAATGGGATCCATGTATGAAAACCAAGTATGGACTTTGGTGGACCTACCCAATGACCGTAAGGCCGTTGAGAACAAATGGATTTTCAAAAAGAAAATAGACGCTGATGGTAATGTGACCGTCTATAAAGCTCGACTTGTCGCAAAGGGTTTTTGACAAATTCAAGGAGTTGACTACGATGAGACTTTCTCACCCGTAGCGATGCTAAAGTCTGTTAGGATTATGTTAGCAATTGCTGCATTTTTCGATTATGAAATCTGGCAGATGGATGTAAAAACCGTGTTCCTTAATGGAAACATTGAGGAAGAGTTGTATATGATACAACCCAAAGGTTTTGTTGATCCTAAGGATCTTTGATAAGGTATGCAAACTTCGATCCATTTATGGACTGAAGCAAGCATCACGAAGTTGGAATCTCCGTTTGATGAGGTAATCAAAGGTTTTGGATTTGTCCAAACTTACGGAGAAGCTTGTATTTACAAGAAAGTGAGTGGGAGCTCTATAGCATTTACGATATTATATGTGGATGACATATTGTTGATTGGAAATGATATAGAACTTTGAAAAGCGTAAAAGATTACTTAAGCGATGAAGTTTTCAATGAAGGACCTTGGTGAAGCGGCATATATTTTAGGCATCAAAATCTATAGAGATAGATCGAGACGCTTGATTGGGTTATCGCAAAGTACATACCTTGACAAGATTCTAAAGAAGTTTAGAATGGACGAAAAGTAAGAAAGGGTTCTTACCTATGTTGCAAGGCAAGATGTTGAGTAAGACTCAGAGTCCAGCTATAGCGAGAAGATAGAGAAGTAATGAATAAGATTCCTATGCTTCAGCCATAGGCTCTATCATGTATGCTATGTTGTGTACAAGACCGGATGTGGCACATGCTATTAGTTTTACTAGCAGTACCAATCGATCCAGGTTTGGAACAACTGACAATGGTCAAGAATATCTTTAAGTACTTAAGAAGAACTAAGGATATGTTTCTCATATATGGTGGTGAAGAAGAGCTCGTCGCAAAATGTTACGTCGACGCTAGTTTCGACATTGATCCGGATGACTCTAAGTCACAAACCGGGTATATTTTTGAAATGAATGGAGGAAGCGGTGAGCTGGAGGAGTTCCAAGCAATGTGGTGGCGGGATCTTCAACAGAGGCGAATATGTTGCTTTGCTTGAAGCGGCGAGAAGCGATTTGGATGAAGATGTTCATATCCTAATCGGTGTGGTTCCGAGTGCATTGGACCCAATGGTTATCTATTGTGACAACAATGGTGCCATAGCCAATGCTAAAGAACCAAGGTCACACAAGAATTCCAAGCATATTAAGCGCGGTTTCACTCCATCCGTGAACATGTCAAGGATGGCGATGTAAAGATTTGCAAAGTGCACACGGATCTGAATGTGGCGACGCGTTGACTAAAGCTCTCCCAAGGGCAAAACATGATCAGCACGAGAACTCAATGGGTGTTAGATTCATCACAATGTAATCTAGATTATTGACTCTAGTGCAAGTGGGAGATGAAGGGAATATGCCCGAGAGGCAATAATACATTGTTTATTATCGTATTCCATGTTTATAAGAGATGGTTATTTCTCATGCTAAAAGTGTATTAACCGGAAACGTTGATACATGTGTGTGTAATAAACAAAAGGTTCCTAGTAAAGCCTCTCTTTTAAACTAGCTCGTTGATTAACCGATGATCAAGGTTTCACGATCATGAACATTGGATGTTGTTAATAACGGGGTCACATTATTAGAAGAATGATGTGATGAACACACACCCAAGTTGGTATAGCAAATTCGATCAAGTCATTAAAGTTTGTTGCTGTCTTGAACATATACAAAATAGCTCTTTTCCTTAGACCATGAGATGATGTCAATCACTAACTCCGGAAGAGTACTTTGATGACATCAAGCGTCACTCCGTAACACGGTGACTATAAAGATGGATTTGGGTACTATGAAAGTATTAGTTGAGGCTCATGCATCAAGAGTGGGATTTGTCCATCCGGATGACGGAGAGATATACTCTGGGCCCTCTCGGTGATATCACATTGACATCGCTTGCAAGCACGTGACTAGGTCACAAGAATGTCATATCACTAACGAGTAAAGAGTACTTGTCGATAACGGATCGAACTAGGTATAGTTGATACCAATGATCGGATCCGGATAAGTAATATATCGCGAGACAAAAGGAATTGGTTATGTTGTTTTTGGTTCACACGATCACTAGTTCATTGTTGAGTAAGTGGGAGTCATTATGGATCTCAGATCCCACGATGATTATTGATCAGAGAGGTGTCTTGATCATGTCCATTTTATTCACGAACCGTAGGGTGACACACTTAAGGTTCATCGACGCTTTTGAGTGGGTACGGAACACCGGAGAAAAGTTTGGACAGCACCGGAATTGTTTCGGGATATCGGAATAGTTCAGGGGGTATGTGTTAATTTTTGTTAATTAAAAGAATTAACAAATATTAAAATAACAGAAATAAAATTGTTTATTTATTTAATGGAGAGTCCATTCACATGAAGAGAATGGAGAGTCCATTCACATGAAGAGAATAGATAGTCCATTCACATGAAGAGAATGGTGAGTCCATTCACATGGAGAGAGTGGAGAGTCCACTCACTCCTATAAAAGGGAGGGTGGAGCTCCTCTCTCATGTACTAATCTCCATAACCCTTTGGTTGGTCTTTTCCCCCCTCCTCCTGCTGTTCCACCTTTCAAGCAGTAGCTTAAGCGGCGGCTTGAAATGGTTTCTCCACCACCACCACTAAGTCGTAGTGTTGTTGGAGTTTCCGTGGATCCTCTACTTCCGCTGCCTACCGGATCGAGGGATTGGAGGTCGTCGTTGTTCCGTACGTGTGACCAAGTACGGAGGCGTTGCCATTTGTGGCGCTCATCTTCGCGACTTTGAAGTCGGGCGTGTACATCTACTTCAACCACGTTTGTTTGCGGGAACGTTATTCCCGCTTTCGGTCTACGAGGGTGAGTCCTTCTGAAACCGTTTGCATGCATCTCCTAGATATGATCTTGGTGTTTGGTTGCATTCGTAGGAAAAATTTTGTTTTCCATGCTTAGAACCCATCAGTGGTATCAGAGCCGTGTCTATGCGTAGATGTTATGTACGGTTAAAACACATATGGATGTGGGCGTTGATGATCATGTTATTGCATACTTTCGTGTTTTTGGATCATGGTGGCATAGTGGGATTTGAAGCGGTCCGGACTAACCTTACATGTCCTCGCACATGAGACTTGTTCCACGCTCGACATGCAACTTGCTTTGCATAAGTGGCTTTGCGGGTGTCAGTTTCTCCTACTATAGTCATGATCTAATTTACAACGGTTTGCTAATAATGTTTTTATCACCGTTGTGGTTCTTGTTCGTAGGTAAGAACGGTTCTTTCCTAGAAAGCCCAAAACCGCGTAAAATATGAAAGAAAAAAATAAATAAATTAGAGGCGTCTAACTTGTTTTTGCAGGGCATGTGATGTGATATGGTCATTGATACAAAGATAGTTGTATGAAATAAGATTTATTGTAAATTTAAACAACCGGCAGGAGCAATTTGGTTGTCTTTTCTTTTATGGCCTGCGTGCTAAGTATATGTCCATGTGATATATTGTAATGGAGGAAGACAATCAAGATGGAAGCACCATGGACCTTGGGGCCACGCCGGTGGAATGATGGAGATCATACCATGACGCACAAGATGGAGATCAAGTGCTAGAAGGACCATATCATATCACATTATTCATGCATGTGATGTTAATCCTTTTTATGCATCTTATTTTACTTGGATGTGATCACGTCGTTAGCACTATAAGATGATCCCTTCAACTTAATATCAAGATAATAATGTGTTCTTCCATAGTATGCACCGTTAAGAAAGTTCGTCGTTTCGAAGCACCACGTGATGATCGGGTGTGATAGACTACGTTCGCATACAACGGGTGTAAGCCAGATTTACACAAGCAAATACTTTGGTTCTACTTGGCGAGCCTAGCATGTACAGACATGGCCTCGGAACACGAACCGAAAGGTAAAGCATGAGTCATATGGATAATATGATGAACATATTGATGTTCGCCTTTGAAACTATGCCGTCTCACGTGATGATCGGTTTCGGTATAGTGAATTTGGTTCGTGTAATCACTAAAGATGACTAGAGGGATGTTGTTTTTGAGTGGGAGTTCTCGTAGTAATTTTGAATTAAACTTGAACTTAATCTATTATGAACTTAGTCTAAGTAACTTTGCAAATACGTTGTAGATGGCACCACCTACTTTCAATTTCAATCTGTTCATGGAGAAAGAGAAACTAGCCACCAACGGTAGCAACTTTACCAACTGGGCCCTTAACCTGAGGATTCTCCTCAGCGCTGCTCAAATGAGCTATGTGCTTGATGCGCCGCTGGGTGCCCCGCCCGCTGATGAACTTCCTGGTCTCCGAGCAATCAGTGATCATTGCGTTCCGGAGGGGGGTCTGGGACCAGAAGATGCGGGAGAAGATGGCTACATGCACCATCACAACCACTTCCGAGTTATTCTCCCTGGCGTACAAGTGCGCCAGGGCGGCGGAGGCCCGGGAGTGCGCGACAAGGCCTTCCGGCCCCAGTGACGCCGGCACCCCGAAGTCCTCCGACCGCAAAAGAAGAAGAAGTGGAAGGAGGCTGCCGCTAGGGAAGTCCTGGTTGCCGAGCCGGAAGCTAAGTCCCGGCGTCGCGATGGCCAGGACCGAAGGGGTGAGCACCGGGACCAGCGCGGCGACCGCAGGGACCGCCGCTCACCCCGTCGCGAAGACGACAGGGGCAAACCTTATTGCCCCATCCATCGAACGAGTGGGCACGACTTGGAGGACTGCCAAGTTGTGTCCAAACTGGTGGAGAGGCGGCTCAAGAAACACCGTGAGGAAGACCATGGAGACGACGACGATGAAGACCCAGCTCCGCTGGCTTTCCAGCAGGCGGAGCACACAGTGGCGTTCATTCACAGTGGCTCAGCCACCTACTCATCGAACTCGCAGTACAAGCGGGATCTGAGGCAGGTTTGCGCCACCATGCCGGCTCCTGGGGCGAGCAGGCCGCTGAAGTGGTCGGAACAATCGATCACTTTCAGCCGGGCCGACCACCCGGAGAATGCTTCCGGCCCGAGCCATCTCCCGATCGTGGTCTCTCCCACGGTCCGCAACGCGAAGCTCGGGCGGGTTCTTGTTGATGGAGGTAGCGCCATCAACCTTCTGTCGGTCGGGGCGTACCAAGCGCTCCAGATACCGTATGAGGAGCTACGCCCGGCCCCACTTTTCTACGGAGTTGCCCCTGGGGTGGGCCTCTCGCCCTTGGGGCAGGTCCGGCTGCCTGTTACGTTCGGGAGTGCGGAAAACTTCCGGACGGAGCTTGTCAACTTCGAGGTCGCCGACTTCGACCTCCCCTACAACGCCCTGCTTGGCCGTCCTGCTCTGGTCAAATTTATGGCGGTCGCTCACTAGGCCTACATGCTGGTAAAGATCCCCGGGCCTGGGGGCCCAATCACGGTGAAGGTGGATAGACTGGAAGCTCTGTGCCTCAGCAAACAGTGCGAGGACTGGCGGCACCACACCTCGGCGCACGATAAAGACGACAGCCTGGGCGTCCCCTCGGTTAGGGCCCGCGCTTCGCCTAGACCTTCGGGCGAGGTGAAGGTGGTCCCCGTGGGCGAGGACGGCTCCGGCAAGGTCGTGAAGATCGGCGCCGACCTCAGCGCCAAATAGGAAGGCGCGCTTGTCACCTTCCTCCGGTCCAATCTAGATGTGTTCGTCTGGGAGCCATTGGAGATGACCGGGGTCCCTAGGGAGGTGATCAAGCACCGATTGGCAACGCTCCCTGGAGCGCACCCGGTCCGACAGAAGGTCCGGCGGCAAGCGCCAGAGCGGCAGGATGCCATTCGGGACGAAGTGGAGAAGCTTTTGCGTGCTAAGATTGTGTGGGAGGCCACCTACCCCGAGTGGCTGGCCAACCCCGTACTCGTAAGGAAGTCCAATGGGTAGTGGCGAATGTGCATCGACTTCACCGACCTCAATAAGGCCTGCCCTAAGGATCCGTACCCCCTGCCGCGGATAGACATTGTTGTCGACTCCACGGCAGGGTGCGAAGCTCTGTGCTTCCTGGACGCCTACTCCGGTTATCATCAGATCGGTATGGCGCGAGAAGACGAAGAGAAGACCGCTTTTGTGACTCCTCTTGGTGTATATTGCTATATCCAGATGCCCTTCGGGCTAAAGAATGCTGGCTCTACTTATCAGCGAGCCATGCACATTGTGTTCTGGCCTCAAGTGGGGAAGAACCTTGAAGTGTACGTTGATGATCTGGTAGTAAAGACAAAGAGGGTTGATGAGCTTATCCAGGACCTGGAAGAGACCTTCTCCCTCCTCAGGAAGTACTGTGTGAAGTTGAATCCTGAAAAGTATGTGTTTGGCGTCTCATCCGGAAAGCTACATGGATTCCTAGTCTCCAGCCGTGGAATCGAGGTCAACCCGGAGAAGATTGAAGCGATTGAGCGGATGCAGCCACCTACTCGGCTCAAGCAACTGCAGTGCCTGACTGGTCGCCTGGCCTCCCTTGGCCGGTTCATAGCCCGGCTAGGGGAGAAAAGCCTACCCTTGTTCAAGCTGTTGAAGAAGACCAACTCATTTGTGTGGACCCCGAAAGCCCAGCAGGCGTTCGAAGACTTGAAGAAGTACCTCTCCTCCCCTCCGGTGTTGGTCGCCCCCGAGCCGGGAGAGCTGCTGCTGCTGTATGTGGCGGCTAGCCCCTCTGTAGTGAGCGTGGCGCTGGTGGCGGAACGAGAAGGTGTCCAGCGGCCGGTCTACTACATCAGCAAGGTGCTTCACAACGCGGAAACAAGGTACCCGCAGGCTCAGAAGATGGTGTATGCCGTGCTGGTGGCGTCAAGAAAGCTGCGGCACTATTTTCAAGGAAGGGAGATCACGGTGGTCTCCTCCTACCCCCTGCGCGAGATTCTCCACAATCGTGAAGCTGAAGGACGCATTTCAAAGTGGTCCGTCGAGCTGGGGGAGTTCGGCGTCAAGTTCGCTCCTCGTACCGCCATAAAAAGTCAAAGGCTAGCGGACTTCATCGTCGAGTGGACTCCAACTGAGTTCGAAGCAGATGAGGTCCCCGCGCCCTCCCCCTGGACACTTTTCTTCGATGGATCCTTCAGGCTCGGCGCTGGGTGGGGTCCTCTGGTCTCCCGACCAGGGACCTCCTCGGCACGTGGTCACCCTCGACTTCAAGGCCACTAACAACGTTGCCGAATACGAGGGCTTCTTTGGCGGGCCGGGCGCCGCGACCATCGGTGTTCGGCGCATACAAGTGAAGGGCGACTCCCTGCTGGTCGTCAATCAAGCAAGAAAGGACTTCTCCTGTCTTGACCCTGTCATGGCAGCGTACCTGGCGGAGGTCAGAAAAATGGAGCGACACTTCGAAGGGTTGGGGTATACCCATATTCCCCAGCGCGACAATCACTTGGCAGACGAACTCGCGCAGCTCGCCTCGACAAGGGCCCCCGTTCCGGTCGGAGTCTTTGAAGAAAGGCTTCCGCGACCGTCCATCATGGCCCCTGTCTCCGGTGGGGAAGATGGTGATGCTGCTTCAGCCCTCACCTCTGGAGGAAAGGTAGCACCGGTGGAAACGCCCGGCCAGGCGGAGTACCCGGGCGACCACCTTGTGGTCGTCACACTTGACCAGGAAGGCACATGGATGGATCCGATCCTGGCCTACCTGCGGGATCGAGTGTGCCCCGATGATGATGCGTCAGCAGAGAAGATAGCATGAAAGGCCAAGTGCTATACCCTAGTGGGCGGGGACCTGTACCGCCGGGGTAGAAACAGAATTCTTCTGAAGTGCATCACTCGGGAAGAGGGGAGCAGTTTGCTCTCGGATATCCATGGAGGCGTGTGCGGGAGCCATGTGTCCGGTCGAACGGTGGCGGAAAAAGCTTTCCGCCAAGGGTTCTATTGGCCAACCGCCCTCCAGGATGCTTGCGAACTGGTGAGGAGGTGTGAGGCGTGCCAGTTTCACGCCAAGCAAATTCACCAACCAGCCCAGGCCCTGCAAACTATCCCGCTCTCGTGGCCCTTCACAGTCTGGGGCTGGATATCCTGGGCCCGTTCCCGCGGGCCACAGGGGGCTACACCCATCTGTTTGTCACCGTCGACAAATTCACTAAGTGGGTGGATGCTGAGGCGGTGAGAGCCATTACCGCCATAGCTGCAGTCAAATTTATGCAAGGGATCTTCGCTCGCTTCGGGGTCGCCAACCGCATCATCACCGACAACGGCGCTGATTCACTGATCGCGGCTTTCCTGGACTTCTGCGAAGAGATGGGCACCAAGGTCTGTTTTGCCTCGGTTGCCCATCCAAGGAGCAACGGCCAAGTCGAGCGGGCCAACGCGCTGGTGCTGAAGGGCCTCAAGACCCGGGCGTTTGATCGACTCCACAAGCGCGGAGCCCGATGGACTGAAGAGCTCCCGGCAGTGTTGTGGTCGCTTCGAACCACCCCTAGCCGGGCCACCGGGGAAACCCCTTTCTTCCTGGTCTACGGCGCGGAATCTGTCCTCCCTTCGGAGCTAGCGCTGGGATCACCGCGCGTCACGGCATTCACGGAAGAAGGTCAGGAGGATCTACGCCAGGACGACGTCAACATCCTGGAAGAAGCCGAGACTGGGCGGCCCTGCGCGCCACACGGTACCAGCAGAGTCTCAGGCGGTACCACACCTCCTGGGTCAGCGAGAGAACACTGGCAGTGGGCGACCTGGTCTTGCGAAAAATCCAGTCGCATGTCGGGTCGCATAAACTGTCTCCCCAATGGGAGGGCCCCTTCAAGGTGGTCTCAGTCTCTCGTCCCGGGGCGGTCAGGCTGGCCACTGAAGACGGCGAAGAGCTGGCGAACTCATAGAACATAGAGAATCTGCGCAAGTTCTATCCCTGATCGGTTGTAAGTCTCAGGCTCTGCTCCCCGACCAGCCGGAGTGTGTTTTCCTCTCCACCGTTGGTCGGGAAAGGCCTCTTGTTTAAAATCAAGTATTCGATTTCTTTATCCAAAGTAATTGTTCTCCCTACTCTCTTTCCGATTTTTTGCCCACTATTGGGCCGTGCCTGGGCAGTCGCCCTTAGTACCCTGTGGCCATGCAAGAGCCTGGTGGCAAAGGCGGAACCGCTAAGTGAGAGCGGCGTGCAGGATTGGGCGATCGGACGGCTAGTTCAGCACGATTCCTGGCACGGTCATGACACTCCAGGTGTCCCCGTGGGGATCGGCGACTTGAACACCGTTGTCGAAAACCTAAGGCCCTGCCACGCCTCACCAAGTGTTCGTTCCCTGGAGGTTACCTGAGTAGCCAAATCTTGCTAAGTCAAAGGGTTCAAGGGAAGTGACTCCCCGACGCAAAGTCTTAAGCTGTGCTCCCCTTCTGAGCCCTTAAGCGGTCGTATGTTTGTTCGTGCGGAGCTTGTGGAGTAGAAGCAAAAGCAGACACTAAGTGGCATAGTGGAAAGCTTATATTTCCATCTCACTACGATCGATTTGCATCAAAGATCTTTACAGGCGGAAGCAAAAGAAAGAAAAAAAACTACGCTAAAGGAGCCTCCTCCTCGTCCTTTGCTACTGCCTCTGCGGCCGGCATGTCCTCCTCGGCCGGGCTGAGGTCCAGCCTCAGCGCCACGTCTTCATGATGCGCCTCCGGTGAGGGTTCTCCATCTCGGTGCGCAACGCGTGCTCGGAGGTGTCGTGGACCCACCCCTCCGCCTGCACCCAGTCCCCTTCAATCCCCTGGACGGTGGCCATGGGGTCGAAATTGGCGTCACGGCTGGTGCGACGCCGCCAAAGACGTGCCGTCGTGGCCTCGCGGACGCACGCCCCTCTGGCGGGCCAAGGCGGTCGAGGGCAGCGGCAGTGCGTGAGAAAGTTCTGCAATCCGTAGAAGGCGTAACAGCGTGAGTGCTGCGGCCTCTGCTCCAGCGGAGGTGGCTGCACCAGTCCCAGTGGGGTTAGGCTCGCCACCATCCGATTGAAGGCAGGACACAGCATCTCCGTGGTGTCCGCCTCCGACCGAAGCTGCTTGCCCTTCTCCGCGGAGAGCTCCTCGATGCGGCGGGCACTCTGCTCCTACTGCTCCCGCTCCCTCCGCAGCTGCAGCTCTAGCCTCGCCTCCCGGTCACGCGAATCCTCCACCTCCTTGCGAAGGCGGTTGATCTGGGCTCCTGCCTCCGTCAGCCGCTCCTTGCTCGTCGCGAGGCGGCTGCTCGTGCTGGAGTAAAGCTCGCTAAGAGCAGCCAGCAGAGCATCCACGTCCGCCGAGGGGATGGAGGCGGTGGGGGGTTCCGGGGTGGGCAGAGGGCCCAGCGCGCCTGGGGCCTGAGCGACGGCGGCTGGCGGGACAACCACTTGGGGGTCGCCCCCCTCAACCTGCTCATCCTGAGGCTTGACTGCCTCAGGTAGCATAGCCCCTGTAGCCGCGGAACCCTGGTCGTTCGCGGCCTGGGCGAAAAGAGCAGGCGCCCTGAGAAAAGGTAAAAATAACGGTGAGATACAATTTGAAGGGACTTAACCATTTTTTGTGCGTTTGAATAAGTACCTCGGTGGTGGCCTCCGGAAGAGGGGCACACCCGGGGCGAGGACCAGCCCCCCGCGCGGTGCTGCCGGTGCTGGCGCAGGTGGCCTAAGGGCCGGCACCGGCGGCGAAGGGGGTAGGAGTGCCGCTACAGGAGCCGGCGGTGGTGACGGCGGCAGCGTCGTCACTGGAACCAGCAGTGGAGGCGGCGGCAGCGTCGTCCCTGGAGCTGGCGGTGGTGGCGGCGGCAGCGTCGTCCCTGGAGCCGATGGTGGTGGCGGCGGCAGCGTCGTCACTGGAGCCGGCGGCGGTGGCGGCGGCGGAAGGTCCAACTCCACCACTTCAACGGGGGCGGAGGAAGACGAGGTCACGGCGGCTGTGGAGCTTCTCGCTGCCGTTGAGGAGCTCGCTGCCATAGCAGAAGAGTTCCCCGCGGCTATTGTGGAGGCTCCCCCCCGGTCAAGCTCGGCGGCGCGGTCAAGGGCGCCGCACTGGCCGCCGGGCGGCGGGGTCTTCGGGGGTTTCCGCCGGCGATGTCATCATCACCTGGGCGCTTGTCCCTCCCCTGGTCGTCCCTCCTCTGGTCGCCGGCGGGAGGGGGGTCTAGGATCGTCAGGGGCGCCTGGTGTGTTGTAACAGGCGTCCCCATGGCGTCCATCTTCGGCATAGCCCGGACGATCGCCGCGCGCTCCCTGGGCTCTAGCTGGCAGAGTGGGAGCGTGCCCGCCGGGAATGGCGGGACGGAGCTGGACATGCCCAGCTGCCCCATCCACGCGTTGATCTTGGCGGAAGATAAGTTCCCGGTAGCTAACAAAAAACCAAAGAAGGGAAATGCCGTCAGAACCTGTGTTGGCCAAAAAAAAAGGAGAGGGCGATCAAAGCATAGCAGTCTACCTCCAGGGATCGTCCGGGTCCCATCATCCTGGGCCATGTACTGCCAGGCTGGGCGGACGCGGCGATGCAGGGGGCTAAGCCTCCGGGAAATGAAGTCCCGGACAACCATGCCCCCCGTTAGGCCCGCCGTCCGCAACTGGTCGACGCTAGCTAGCATCGTCTGAAGCTCGGGCGTCTCGCTGACGTGAGCCCCCCAGTTGGGGTTGCTGATCGCCGGCTCGTTTGGAAGCTCTAGCACTTCGATGCCGCTGTCGTCCTCGACGTACACCCACTCGTTGCGCCACGTCCTCCAGTTGGACCGGCAGTCCAGTGGGATGTAGCGCGACGCTGCCCCGTCTCGGAGCCGCAGGTGGTAGCTCCCGGAGACAGGAGAGGGGGTGCTGGCGGCACGAAGGGCGTAAAAGAAGCGAAAAAGGAGGAGATTGGGCAACACTCCTACGAACATTTCGCAGAAGTGGGCGAAGACAGCAAGAAGGATGATGGAGTTAGGAGGAAGATGGATGTGGTGAATGGCGTAGAAGTTGAGGACGGAGAGATAGAAGTCAGAAACCGGAGGCAGCAGGCCGGCTAGCAGCTGCCACCCGAAGAAGATAGCCTCCCCGGGCTGGCGGCGGGGCGCGACGGTCCCGGGGCGAATGCGGAGGGTGTCCGCAGAAACGTGTTTGGAAAGCTTGGCGGCGCCCTCCTCCTCGACAGACGAAGGAGGCAGGATCGTGGCAGAGGAAGTCGAGGAGCCATCAAAGGCAGAAGAGCGATGAAGCGCGTCGAGAAAGGAGGAGCAAAGGGCTCTAAGGTGGCGAGAAAAGACAAAGAATGAAAGGAGCTACTACAATGAAGCACGATGATGGAAAAGAACCGCCCCCTCTCCTGGCTGACCTTTTTATAAGGGTGCGAGGGGAGGCCTGGCGGGAAAACCGAAAGGGTGCGGCGGCTCACAAGTGAGAAACCCAAAAAAACCTCCATAAAAGGGGGGGTGTCCCAAGCACTACTACAGAATGGCACATTACTATCGGTTTTTTTTGGTCATCACCGTCGGTTTTGGTGGCGATACAAAGTCCAACGACAGTGATAAGGTAGATATATCACAGTCGGTTTTTAACCGACACTAATAATACATTATCACTGTCGGTTCTTTTTACGAACCGACTGTGATATTACACTTATCACAATCGGTTTTCTCTTAGAACCGATTGCGATAAGTATAATATCACAATCGGTTCTTATCTAGAACCGATACAAATGATTACATTATCACAATCGGTTCATTTGTAGAACCGATGGGGATAATAATAATATCACAATCGGTTCTTTTTTAGAACCGATTCAAATTATTACATTATCACAATCGGTTTTTTATTGAAACCGATGGGGATAATAATATTATCAACATCGGTTCTTTATGCAAACCGATTGTGATATCTGTACATATCCCAATCGGTTCCAAAGAAGAACCGACAGATATCAGTACATATCCCAATCGGTTCCAAGAAGAACCGACAGATATCTGTACCTATCCCAATCGGTTCCAACAAATAACCGATTGTGATGATGTTCTTGTCCATCGTCAGAAAATGGCCTCGCATTGACAATATGACACATTCATCACAATCCACAATATCACGTAACATATACATCACAATCTACACACATTGCATTAAAATTAATATTGTTTACAACTGTGAATGCAGATCACATTCACATTCAGATAAATTTTGTTTACACTTTATGGACTAGTATTTGCTTGAATGGTCTCTATATCTACCATCATCCGTTATAACTTCCGGCCCGTAACCACCGGCATAAATGGTCTCGTAATTTCTTGAGATCGGCGTTGGTTAGGCTCTTAGGTTGATATCAAGGTCCTGCAAAATAGATAGTAGTGCACTAATATATTTAAGTCTTAAATTGGAACTAAAACATGCTGATAGTATTATGCTTGTAAACAAATATCACATAGACAGTAGTGCAAATAATCTGCTCTATACCTTAGGAAAAAGATGTGAGCGACCAACCAAAATCAGGATGTGATGCATCACGTAAAAGCCGCATAGATCATCGCACCCTTGTTGATGACACTGTGAACAAAGAAACTTAAATTAGGAGACGAATTAAAAATAGGTGTCAGAAAAAAATCCTATGATAGACACTTGTACCTTGAAGCGCTTCCACTCGAGTTTGGTGCCTTGTTTATCATTGTGTCGGCCACGTTCAGCAACGTAAGACATGAAAGCCCTATACATTGGAGAGATGCCATTGAGGTTAAAAATACGTAACGTAGTTCAATATGTAAAGTGTTAGGTTAGAGGAATGTACTTACTTACGCAAAAGCAGGCTCGATCGCATATTCCATCGGTCTATTTTCGAGCGAGTTCAACGTGTAGACCTTGTTTTGACTCGAACAACCACAAGTAGAACCCAATGGTTGCTTATTAAACGGTACACAATGCAAGAGAATAAGTTAATGCAAGGTTGAAGTGTGTACATGTAATTGAATTGTATAGTAGTACATACTCCTGGTGGTATGGGAAGAGAATGAAGTCCTTTTTTGCCTCCTCATGCAATGCACGCTTGATGTATCCTCGCAAGGAACTCCGATTGATACTTAGCCATGGTCGCAGACACCATCTCGGGTCGACAAACCCGGCAGAGTGTCGACCCGTCACGACTCGCTGCCTCATGATCCCGCAATTCATGTCAATTGTTAAAAATATAATACAAAATCAATAAATAGTCATCGATTGAGTATGGTGCGAGACTCACAGCGCCAGGATCGTATGGTAGAAATATCGACGGCTTTCAAGCTGTACATAAAGTCTGAGATCCTCAAAATCCAGGAAGGTCCCATCCTCGTTGCGGTGGAATTGGCGCTCGATACTTCACTATGAAATCGTGGCGAGGCTCGTCCTCATGTGACCTATCGATGTACCATCCATGTAGGTGGCGAGTGAACAAGCCCAAAGAATTCAATTCTTGGCTTGGGAGAAAGGGCTTTCCATGTATGTACCGCTTGTGATCATCGGGTGTTCTGTGCCCTCGACAACTTTGCCTTCTTCACGGAGGGACTCTCTGAACTCTGCTTTGTATCTTTCGTCATCGTGGTAGAAGTCCTTTGCGCCCCACTGCGCAGCATTTGTAGGCTGCAGGCGTAGGTGCAGGAGGTGTTGCAGCGTAGGTGCAGGAGAGTGCATTGCAGCGAGGTGCAGGTTGTGTAGCGAGGCGAGGAGCATGTGCGAGGAGCGAGCAGCAGATAGTAGGAGGAGCAGGAGCAGAGCAAAGAAGAGGAGGAGGAGCAAAGGCGGCAGCAGCCAGAGTAGTACCAGGAGCAGCGGCAGTAGTACCAAAGCAGCGATATGAGCGACACGATGCGATCAGCGAGTACTAGCAAAGAGCGAGTAGTAGCAATCAGAGCAAAGAGCTTGAGCAGCGATAGCGCAGCAGTAGAGTAGCGATGGCAGAGCAGTGAGTACCAGCGTAGCGTGGCAGTAATGCTGATAGTACCAGCGATGCGCAGAGGTGCTTGCACTACGACACCGTCGCGGGCCACTTGATGAACGACATCCGTGCTTGCCCAAGAGTGGTGATATCTTCGTTAGGGGGAACTCGAGGGCATGAGACATGTAAACATCGTGGACATAGTCCACCTGCACCCTCATGTAGCCCATCCCCAAAGGTATACCATGCACCGTGTCATCCTCCTTGCTTGGAAATGCAACCCGCGCGCAGCCTCAATCTGTATTCCGTCGTCGATCGGACTAGCCGGCACTTGGCAGGACCACGCAAGAAGTGATCGACATCTTCATCATAACTGTGTTAAGCTTACTCATGTACCTTTTGGTCTGAAACAGCTTATTACCTTGAGGTGTGGAATGCACAGTTCCTTATTGGAAGCGCAATGCTAGGGCGAGCATAGGCGATGGTTGAGGAATCTGATTACGGGAGAACATCGCCATCATCTCGGCCATCATCTCGGCCTTTAACTCCTCCTTCAACTCCTCCTTCATCTGCGCCTAATCCGCGCCTCACGTGCTTCCCATGATCTTGCCCTGGCACTGAAGCGCTCTCCTCTACAAAGAAGGACCTCTTCAGATACCTCGCACTGCGGCAAGCACCCGCCCCTTATGATCGGGCTTCCCGATTGCCGAACACAGGATGTCCCTTGACCCTTGGCTTTCAAATGCTCCTTGCTCTTTCTGCAGCTTACCTCCTCCTGCAGTCGCAAGTATAAATTATTACTAAAATACAATGGGAATATAATATGCAATGTACTATGTTAGATATCTTACGATGGTCGTGACGATCTGTGCGGTCGCGGGTTTGGAATGACAATCGGCCGTCGAGGTTTTCTTCGTCCTCGCTAATACCCGATCAGCGTGCCGCTCCTCGCATATGTGGGAGTAAGGCATCGTTGTCCCAGAGGTTGCACACTCCTCGCTAGTCGCACCCACTCGCCTTCTTCCCTACATACCCACCGGAACCGAGGTGGTGCGCGTGTGTGTTACGCCTCTGTATAGCGATATTCTTCTCTCTCAGCTCCTCCGCCTCGGGCGTATTCCTCATCCTTGCAAACTCCTCCCAAACCTCGGGTGTAACAAATGGATAACTTTGGAAGGGAGTACGGTCTTTCAACACGAACTGGGCATGCATGGTCACCCTGAAATGCCTCAAAGCCACACCCATTCTCTTCAAGGCGTACCGTCTCGCATTGATTTCATCTTCCTCTGGTATAATCCATTTTCCCTTAACTTCGTCCCACAGTCGGTTCTTCTGCTCGTAAACACTTCCTTCCTCCAGTCCTTAATTGTGATCGGCACTCGCTCCCTCACCAATTGGCCGAGAAAGAGGAGTAGCGCCCCTTAAACAGGCCAGGACCCGTGCAAACCCCTGGCATTGAAGCGGAGCACTTGCGGCGTTCTCCTGTGGCTCCTTTATTCGGTCCTCTGGCCTTTCTAACCTTCCTCGATGGGGTAGCAGGACCTTCTTCTCTCCTCGGCGTTGAGCCGGTGCTCTCTCTTTGCGACATTTCGAAGTAAGTACGTATATGTCAAACCTAAACTTCATGAGAGGAAGCAATTCAAATTTCAAATAATAGAAAACAATTCACATGTCTATTTGTAGACCGACTAAGTAAATGACGCATTACCAACGATGACTCCTAATCTCTAATTAGGTTAGGTCCTAATCCCATTCGAGGATATGTGGTTCGAGCAAGTTCCTAAGTCGTTGTACAACTCTAGAGAAAATTTGGCGACATCTTCATTGTTCTCCAAATACACGTCTCGACAACAGGTCAAGAGGGTGTGTATTCGAAGAACACCAGGAGATGTCGCCGAAACTTCTCTAGAGTTTGTACAACAACTTAGAACTTGCCCGAGCCACATATCCTCAGCTAATCCAAAAACGTGGACAATTGAGATCGCTTATTTATAAATATGCCATTTTAGCATACTTATAAACAAGCACCTCGAATGGGAGACGCATAGGTTACGCAACTAAACTCGATAATAAAGTGCGATAATATAGCATGTGTTACAAGTTTCAAATTGCAATGATGGATTGCTCTCAGATTGCTATAGAAGGGTTGCTAAATTAATTAGCCGTCCAACTTCTAGATGGCCAATATATCACCGGCTATTACATCTAAAAATTTCAGGATTACAACCCTAGAACAAAGACCTTGCTCTAGCGAGAAAACAACAAGTACAAAGATAGCCTGTAATGAATATAGCACTAATCTAACCCTACCACAATGCATTAAGAGCAAGTGCCACCAAATTGTCACTAAGAGCATAAAGGAATAAGCACAAGATCGCCTTGCTCGACCTAGAACAATGCATTAAGAGCAAGTGGCACCAAATTGTCGACTAAGAGCGGTGTTGTTCTAGGTCTAGCAAGTTCCTTTAATGATCGATTAATCAAGCCTCATTCAAAAGCAATCATCATCGAGCTATTTACAACCAATTACAGCCCACAGTCCGAAATGCATCTTACGGTCGCCGAACCTAGTCGGCAATGGGGAGGAGCCGATGGGGACGCGCCGATTGGGGGAGGAGCCGGAGGGGGAGGCGCTGGGAATCGCCGAGGAGGAGGCGCTGGGAGAGGAGCCGGAGGGGAGGCGCTGGGGAATCGCCGAGGGGGAGGCGCCGGGGAGGAGCGGAGGGGAGGCGCCAGGGGAATCGCCGGAGGGGAGGCGCTGGGGAGGACCGGAGGGGAGGCGCCGGTGGGGAGGTGGTCGAGCTAGGGTGTGGGATCGAGGAGCCGGAGGGAGGCGCCACGGGTACCCGCCGATGGGGAGGCGCCGGGGAGGAGGCGAGGGGAGGCGCCGGTGGGGAGGTGGTCGAGCTAGGGTTGTGGAATGAATTGAAACGAAATCGGCGCGCCGAAATGAACCGAGTATGCGGCAAATGAAAATGCTCGGGTTTTATCACGGTCGGTTAACCAAAGAGACCGATCGCAATATGTGGAGTATCCGGTGCGGTTCTATAGAAAAACCGATCGCAATATGTTGAGTATCCGTGTTTCGGTTCTATATAAAAACCGATCGCAATATTTGGAGTATCCGTGTCGGTTCTATAGAAGAACCGATCGCAATTATACTATACGTGTCGGTTTCCTAAACGAACCGATTGTGATGACTATGATCCAATTTCTATTTTTTTAAAGCGAGTCTTCATTCAAAAGAGTCGAATAATTCAAATCTTTTTCAAATTTGCTATACTATAAGATCCATTTGACATATATATTCCACAAAATGCTACATTAATACAGTGGAATTCTTACAACTTAATTTATTTAAAATACAACCCTTCTTGATGATCTACACGCATGTAATGTGTTCCATGTGTGCCGTCGTCACCGCTAAGACATGCCCCATCCGCAAGCGGAGGTGTTTCATCAAATTGGTTGTACTCTTCTTCATCTACGACATTTTCAACTCCAACAATCCTCCTCTTGCCATGAAGTACGACGTGCAACCTCGGATTGGCCGGATCACGCACGTAGAAAACTTGAGTTGCTTGCTTTGCGAGGACGAACGGTTCATCTCTGTAGGCCAGTCTATTCAGATCAACAATTGTAAAACCTGTCTTGTCGACCTTAACTCCGTGAGGAAGTCTCACCCACTTACATCGGAACAATGGAACTTGGTATATTCCGTAGTCGAGCTCCCATATTTCTTCGATCATCCCGTAGTAACAGTTCATTGCAGTTGACGATCCTCTAATTGAGTGATCATCGGACAAAGCATCTATGCTCACACCACTGTTTTGCACTGTACTCTTTGCATCTTGACTTTCAGTATAAAATGTGTAGCCATTAATATCGTAACCTTGCCCTTTGCAACTTGAAAACAATGGTTTGGCATCGTCATCCATCAAGCTTTTAAATTTTTCGAACTCTCTTTCCGTGTAATTTCCCTCCACATCCCGCAACATTTGATCTAAATTATCGTCATCGAACATATCACGCTCCAACTCGTGATCGGCTTCCAGCATGTCTTCGTTGCGTAGCACAGAGGTACTACCTATCTCCCCATGATGGATCCAACATGTGTAATTCCTCACGAAGCCACGTCGAATCAAATGCCCTTCAATTTGAGCTGAGTTGTTAAATCTCCTGAGATTGGTGCAATCAATACAAGGACAATATATGAACTTTACCCCCCTCATAATCATATCTTCTTACGCAATTCTTATGAACTCCTTAACTCCCTCTCAAATTCGGCACTCACACGGCTTTTGTGATACATCCATTCTTCACGGTCCATCTACAAGTAAACCGCAAAACAATAAATTAATAATGCCCTAATCAATGAAATAAAAGAAGGGTTGAACAGAAAACAAAGTTTTTTGTTGAATGATCTTAAAGAAACGATATATCAGAGACCGACTAAGTACGTACGTACCAACGATGACTCCTAATCTCTAAGTAGGTTAGGTCCTAATCCCATTCGAGGATATGTGGTTCGAGCAAGTTCCTAATTAAGATGTTGTACAAACTTTAGAGAAAATTTCGGCAACATCTCCCCGCTGTTCTCCAAATACACGTATCGACAACATGTCAAGAGGATGTGTATTTGGAGAACACTGGCCAGGGAGATGTCGAAACTTTCACTACGATTTGTACAACCTTAGAACTTGCCCGAGCCACATATCCTCGAACTGTCCAAAAAACGTGGACAATTCGAGACTGCTTATTTATAAATATGCCATTTTAGCATACTTATAAACAAGCACCCTCGAACGGGAGACGCATAGGTTACGTAGCCTAATTAACTATTATATATAATTGATCATATTAATTATATTAAAACAATTATGACATGTAATGTACACATTCACCAAATAAAAAAATTAATATAAGTCCTACTGCAATATTGAAGAGATTTCTAAGAATTAATGCTGGTCACCTTCGAGGAAAACCACAAACGAGGGAAATCTAGCTCTGATCAAGCTAGCTAGGGTTTCAATTAACGAAGACCTTCAACGCACCAATCTCCTCCACCATACACTCGCTAATGAGACCAAATCAAAATCGAATAATGTACGTTAATACAACATTGAAGGGATTGAAGGAATCGGGCCCACCTTTTGAATAAAGCCACGAGGTAAGATAGGTTGGAAAATAGAGAAATCGCCTAGCGAACTAACTCGACGAGAGTTAATAAGTTCATTCCCGAGTCCAGACGGTACATATAAAACCTAGCGAGCCTCATCACAATCGGTTCTATAGAAGAACCGTTTGTGATTAATTAGTTATCACCGTCGCTTATATGTAAAACCGACTGTGATAATTTGATTCTCAACACTATCGGTTTATTTATAGAACCGACACATATAATATATCAGTGTGGGTTCGAAAAGGAACCGATCAGAAGCAAGTCAACATCACGATCGGTTCTTGATAAGAACCGACACGGATATCCATTCGCCCCTCGTCTTCCCGCCATTTTGACGCTCAAACAATACTTAACTCCTTTCGTTCTCTGCATCCTGGTCACATCGGTACAAGTCTTCCATATAGCTCCTTTCGTTCTCTGCATCTTCGACCGGCAATGGCAGCGCCACCACCATCTCCGGCAAGTTCTGACGACTCCGTGGAGTCGCCTCTCTTCCATCCTCCTCCACCGTCCTCACCGCCGCCGGTAGTGCCGCCTCAGCCTCCGGCGCCTCACTCCGGCGTGGCGCCAGGCGCCACTGCCTCTCCGTCGTCCCTCCCAGCGCCACCCCATCCGGCGCCTCAAAGGCAGCAGGAATAAGCGCCCAGAGATGACGGCAGCGAGGACGACGATTTACTACGAGGGGGACGACGAGGAGGATGACGAGGAGGAGGAGGACGACGAGCGGGACGACGACGACGACGATGACGACGAGGAGGAGGAGGAGAAGGAGGAGGAGGAGGAGGAGAAGGTGGAGGAGTACTACGCGCCGATCACCATAGGGACCGGCGCGTCGTCTAGATCAGGTTCATCATCGGAGGATGAACCATCACTAGTCCGCGTAGTCTCCAGCGACTCTGGCGACTCGGGTGACTCGGGTCACTCGGATGACTCGGTTGACTCGGGTTACTCGGGCTAGAGCCGCGAGCAGTAAATTTAATATATTAGGTGCAATGCAGTCCTCCTTTATATGTTTACTAATTATAAACAATGGATGTGGTGATATATTGTAATGAAATACAGCTTGTTTAATATATTAGGGTTGTTGGCCTAGTGCAGATGAAGTCTATTCGGCCGCCTTTACACTCTATTTTGAATCTCTTTTATATTTTTGTGCATTGTATCTTTCTAATGTTCTCGTTGTTCCAAGTCAAAATGTTTCATGTCCTATTGATAAAAAAACAAGTATAATGTGTGGAATGGTATATATATTATTATTATCTGCTGCATGCATGCTACTATAATGTTATATATATAATTTGCATCACTACATGTGTCTATATAAATTGTCCGAGAGTTGAACCGCGAGTTGGAATTCTAAAAGATTGGTACTTGTTCATCGTCCAAAATAAAGTTTTGCACAAATATTAAAGCATGAATGAAGGGTACAAGAGGTCCGTGTTGGGATTCTAGAAGAGCAGCTGTGTTGGAGTTTGTTTTTCTTTTCCTGAAGGGGAAATGTGTGAGTGGAGGATCTCACAAAAACTATGTTTCTAATGAATCGTTTCTTGGTTGCACCTAATGGTGTTGCCAAAAATCATCACAATCGGTTGGAAAAGAACTGATTGTGATAACCCTGTGCTCATCACAATCGGTTTCTTCCCAAAACCGATTATGATAATACCTTCTCATTACAATCGGTTACGGAAAAGAACTGATTGTGATAACCACAATGCTTTCAGGACAATCGGTTTCTTCCCAAAACCGATTGTGATAATACCTACTCATTACAATCGGTTCTAGATAAAAACCGATTGTGATAAAAAAATTATTATCACAATCGGTTCTTATCTAGAACCGATTGGGATTATTATCGTATCACAATCGGTTCTCTCTCAGAACCGATTGTGATAACCTGTTATCAAGATTTCCAAATGGAATATGCTTATCACAATCGGTTCTGAAGTCAAAAGTTTAGAACCGACACAGATGAAGCGATAGTAATGTGTCATTCTGTAGTAGTGAAGGGTCGTGCGACGGTTACAAGGCGGGAATAACTGCGCAACCCGCTTTGGGAACCGGAGAAGCCGGAAGGTCTTAAAAAGCGGCGGCGCGCGTGGGCATGTATGGGGGCCCCACCCGGGAGACTGAACCATTTCCTAAGAAAGAAAAAGAAGAAAGAAAGTGGAAAACCAGAGGGCACTCCAGGGTGGGCCCGGGGGCTACTGTCGGCGTATTCTACACCAGGGTGCCCACGCCCCCGCAATAAATGCGGTCGCCGGGCGGGCAGGGCGTGCCCAGGTCCCACCGCCACGGCGAGCAATAAGGTCGCAAGGTGGTCGCCCAACGGACGGGGTGGCGATCAGGCCGCACCACTGGGCGCTTAGTTAGGTGGTCGCCCAGTGGACAGGTGGCGATCAGGCCACACCATTGGGCGCTCAGTTAGGTGGTCGCCCAACAGACAGGTGGCGATCAGGCCGCACCACTGGGTGCTTAGTTAGGTGGTCACCCAGTGGACAGGTGGCAATCAGGCCACACCACTAGGCGCTCAGTAAGGTGGTCGCCCGGTGGACAGGTGGCGTACAGGCCCCGCCACTGGCGCACCACCCCCGAGGTCGCCCAGCAGTCTGCGCCACAGTGCCGAAGATCAATGGCATTTAATGCGAATCGTGCGCATTAAATGCAAGGCGTAGGGGCTACAGTATGGCGGCGCGCGTTCCCCAAGAGCGCATTGATTACGGGTGGCGTCCCGACGGCACCTCTCCCCCTGACAGAACGGGCGGTGTTGGCAGGCGCAGGGACCAAGGCAGGGATGCGACGGCTATGTCAGGCATTAATGTGATGTAAGGTTAGGGACAGGCGCATTAAATGCCTGTGGAAGTGTAATGAGTATTGTAAGACTATTGTAACCTATGCACCTCAGCCAGCCCGACTATAAAAGGGAGCTGGGGTGCATGGGAAAAGGGGTTCCGAATCTGGTTCCGTTCTTTGGCCACAATACAAGCAATCACACAAAGCAGGACTAGGGCTGTTACTCTTCGGAGGGCCCGAACCTGGGTAAACCCTAGCGTCCCCCTTCTTGCAAGCTTCCGCTGCACTCCGGCCTTTTTCCTCCGGCGATCTCCACGAAAGCCCCCCCCGTCTGAACCTCACAAGCACCCGACCCGAGGGTGCCTGTTGGCTAGAACGCTGACAATGGTGATGAAAAGCTGGCTATGCCGGAGGTTGCATCGGCCATGAACTTAGCAAAGGAAAAGATCACCTCATCGTTTTGCATTGAAAACAAAAAACCTTTGCTTAATCGCCTCATGAAGATTATTGATGGACGTTGGATGAGGCAAATGGACACCCCACTATATGGAGTGGCTCTCTACTTGAACCCTGGAAAGTTCTATAACATCAAAAAGGGTGATGATGAAGGACGTGTTGGAGAGTTAAGAGCTTACTTCAATGACGTGCTTGTAAAAATGGTACAAGATGAGGCTCTTCGAGATAAGATTGATAGCCAAGCTGTTCTATATGAGAATCAAAGAGATGTATTTGGAAACCAAATGGCAATAAAACACGCACACACAAGAAATCCAAGTAAGTAATCTAAATTTTCAGGGTTTTAAATATAATTTCAGCAAGTAATTTTTTTACTTTTCGGCATGTAAAGTTCACCTTATTTGTTCTTTTAGTTGATTGGTGGCTTGCATATGGTGGTCGAACCGTTGAGCTTCACAAGTTTGCAAGAAGAATAGTTAGTCTTTGCGCTTCATCATCCGGTTGTGAGCGTAATTGGAGTGCATTTGAATTTGTAAGTGAATTTAACCATCTAATTATGTAAATTGTAACTCCTTTATTTTGGTTCTAATTAATTGTTTTATTCCCACTTGTAGATTCATACCAAGAAAAGGAACCAGTTGGAGCACCGAAAATTAAATGACTTGGTCTATGTCTCATACAATAGAAAGATGGCTAGTAGGTTCCAAAGAATACGTGAGGAGGGTAAAAACTTTGATCCTTTGGTTTTAGAAGACTTTGATTAGGATAATGAATGGGTCAATCCATCATGGACCAAGTTGACGAAGCTATTGGTGCATCAAGGAATCTTCGAGGCCGCAATCTTCCTAGGATAGCTCATTTTGAGCATTGCTATGCACGTCGTGTGAGAAGAGAAGAGGAAGTCATAGAGGAGGCATCGCATTCGGACTCAAGCAATGGAGAGGAAGAAGATGAGCTCATACTTGATGATCTTGATGTGGATGACGATGACAACTCAAGCAACCACGAAGATGGTGATGATTAAGATGTGAATGCTACTAATAGTTTCGATGATTTGAATGATGGATATTGAGAGATGAGAGTTGGACCTTGGACCAATGCTATTATGTGAATTTATGCTTTTGTGTGGACTTATTTAGTTAATTTGTTAACCATCGTCTATGTAATTGTATGAACTTGTGTTATTGTCTGGATGTGAACTCATGTCGTAATGTATCTTGTCTTTAATTTTAGTTTTCAATTCATTCATTTCATTGATGTGCAATTTTCTTGTAGTTTTTAGATTGGAAGGAGAGAAGAGGGCGATCATCAAAAGGGTATGTGATACAAAGTTACAAAAACCATATTTATTAAATTGAATTATAATTTCTTGTTATAGTAATTCATATGTTGCGATGTGCAAGGAAAATGGATACATAGGAGAAAGATGCATGGCATATGGCCTCAAATTATATGGAAAAAGACTACAAAATCAAGGTACATATGTGATATATCTGTGACACCACGGAGTGTCGTAATCTTATAAAATGTGAATGTTGAGGTCAAAACATTATAAAATATGAAATCAGAGGTTAAAACTATACGCTGTGAGGTTTATTCGCATTTCCGGGCTGTTTTCGGGAGTTTGGGCCTCTCCGGGGGAGTTCGGGCCCAAGGGGGATGTGTCGTGGGCCTTGGTGGGAGGATTTTTGGGCCCATGAGGGAGGGGGAGGCAGGAAAACCTGCCTTGGGGACGTCCTCCCCCTGCCCACGTGCGCCCCACAACCCTAACCACCACTCCACCTCCTCCTCCCACCACCCAAGTCGCCACCCCCCACTTTGGGCGCCTTCTCTTCCCCTTGCGCCATCCCCTCCCCTCTCCACCACCCATTGCTACCCTAGGGAAGCCTCTCCACCTCACCACCCCGAAGATCCGTCCATTGGAGCGCTCCGCGACGAGGAGATCCGGTGGATTTGGAGCGAGGAAGGAGATCGCGCGAACCGGGAGGAGATCCGTTGGGTTTTCGTTCGTCAGGCGAAGGTATGGCCACGGGGATCCTTGGGGTTTGTCTAGGATCTGTTCTAAGAGTTAATATCATGTTTTTAGATCAATTGGTGGTGCTGTAATTGGGTAGATTAGATGAAATCTAGAGTTTGTCACATACTCTATTTCGGGCAGCATGAGCAGTCGACCTAGGGTTTGGGTTTTCGCCCATTTAGAGTCAGAATTTGGTCGTCCGCCTGTTGAAGAAGTTGTAGGTAACTTCAGTACCTTTCAGTGGGTATAAAGAACGTCCAATTCCGCCCAGCCGTTTGAAAGTTATGCTTGTTTTACCGAACTTATTAAAAACTGTGACGTGATTGGAACATATCACGGTATTCTGTAGATTAAACCACTTTAGAGTCCGAATCAGTCTTTTCATATACTTAGAAAAAATTAGGAAATTTCCTAAGATACACGAGGATGTACTCCTTTAATCGATTCGGAGTCTTAGAACCCAAGTTATGCTCGTTGCAAGTCTGCTGTCCCGACGGGACAGAACCTCTGTTTTGGGTTGTGCGAGTAGTTTGCGAAGTCGGGGTAGAAGAGTGTTTGCGTATTGTTTTGTGGGCATGATTTTGAGTGTGTGGTGCCTTTGTGCAGGTGGTGTGACCCCGGGGGTGCCCTCTACTTCTCGCCAATCCGTCGCCCGTGGTTGAGGCAAGTGTATTGGAATGGGTAGCGGGTTGTTGTTTGCTAGATTGGTTGAGATTGAAATTGAATATATGATATGTTCACATGCCATGCTTTAATGTTTGCCATTGATATGATGAATATGCTTATTATGTTATGATGCCATGTGTTAATGTACAAGTTATTTATGATGTTGGCATGTTTGCATACATGGCATGATACATGGCCCGGGCGGTGAGAAAGTCATAACTAGTCTGGGGAAGGTCGGTGAGAAAGTTATGACTATTCCGGAGAGCCAATGAGTAAGTCCTACATCGTGATTCCATCTACCCGGTGTGTGGAAGCGAGGAGTAGGCACCCTCCATCTTCGGGATGGAAGGGGGGAGAGGGTGCACACCGACGGGTGTGTACTCAACCATACCGGTATGAGTTTCCAGGAGACATGTGCATCGCATCGCATTGCATACATGATGATGATGATAATGATATGTGATCATGAATGAGATGATAGACATGATGTGAGTTGTTGTAGCCATGTAATTGTTCTTTTGTACCATTGCAATATACTTGCTGAGTGTTGAACTCACGCTTGTGCTTTCTTGTTGTTTTAGGTACCGTGAAACCGGCATACGGGGAAGGGCATTAGCTACACATCTACACGTAGCTCCACACTTATAGACAATTTATTCATCTTGGTCATGATAATAAGAGTAGTGCCATGCAACTTGGTGCAATGGTTAATTTGTGTGCTTGGTTTCCTCATTTACTTTGTTTGGCTCATGAGATGGTTGGAATCTTTATTCTAGGCTTATACTGCTGCTAGAACCCTTGTTATTGATGATTTAGATGTCATTCTTTATACTATATCCTGTGATCATATTGTTGTTGCTTCAATTCATGGAAAAACAAAGGAGATGCTGCCGAAATTTTCAGTTTTAGCATTTACTCCTTTGTTGTAATTTATCTTAGTTTATGGTATTTAGATGTTGTTTAGCCTATGTTTGGTAGCATTCGGGCATATTAAATGCCGGGGTGTTACAATATCTTTGCTCTCATATTTGTTTTACAATGGAGCCTAAAACTACATTTCAACTTCCGTTTAAACGTTTAAAAGTTAAAAAGGGGTGGGTCATTTCGTTCTCATTTTACGTTTTAATAACCTTTGTTTGTAACATCCTAAATTCTTGCTTTTATTCAATTTATTAAGTTATTTGCATTTTTGGAATTTTTCTGGAAATTATTTGGATTTAATTTGAATTAAGTTCTTTATTGAATTATTGAAATATTTAAAAATTTCAAATAAAGTTTTGTTGAAAATATTTTATTTGAGTCCAAAATATCTCAAAGTATTTTCCAGAATTTTTCTGGAATTTTTTCTGAGCTTTTTGCTATTTTTCTTGAATTAAATGAATTTTTGGGATTATTTTAAATATTAAAAAGGAAAAAATATAAATTCAGAAAACCCTAGCGGGTTGAGCCTAACGGACCAGACCCATTAGCCGCGCCGCCCTAAACCCTAAATCGCGCAACCGTCGGATCTCAATCCGACGACTGCAATTGCGCCACGTCGACCCGACCGAGTGTGGATCAGATCCGTTCGCGGCGTGCGATCGTGGCCGTTGGTCGCGTTCGCGTGGAGGGCCAAGATGCGGCCACATCACCCTCTCTGTATCACCGCTAGACTCCGCCACCGCCAAGCAACCAACCTCGGTTTTCATGGGATTCACGGACGCTGAGACCCCTATTTAATGCGCCGCCACCGCCACCATGTTCCCCTTTTCTGTGCGCACCTTTTACCCCATCTCCCGTAGCCTGAGTTGCTGCCATCATTCTGCAATTGCTCGTCGGAGTAGGAGGAGGAGCTACTGCGTGTTTTTGGCCTTTTCCACCGCCGTCACGCCATTCTGGTCGGTGCCGAACCTAGATCTAGACCTTCGGAATGCCATTTCACATGTCGTCATCTTCGTTGACGGTCAGCCAGCTTCGCCGCACCATCGCCAGAAGCCACAAGCTCGGATAGCCGTTCGATTTTGATCCAATGCACTAGGTTCAGCCACGTAATCCTTTTCCCGTAGTGAACTAGATCTAACCCTAGCTGTTCGATTTAGATCGGATGGTTTAGATCAGATTGAGTAGTTTGTGTAAACCTATTATCAACCGTCGGATATAGATTGAACGCTTTAGATGTGGCCACGTAAGCTCTTCCACTGTGCAGATCAGATCGATTTGTGACCGCTAGATTCAGATCGAACGGGTTAGATTGGATCAAGTAGTTTTGGGTAGATCTGTTTCCAACCATTAGATTTAGATCTAACGTACTAGAGTGAGCCACATAGATCTGTCGTGTGGCTTAATAGATTAGATCTTGACCGTTAGATCTGGGTTGAACGGTTAGGATCGATTCGCGTGTTAGCGCAAGGTTCAATCGTAGTCATTCGTCTGGGTTGTGTGGTCTAGATCAGACCATGTGGCAGGCACCGAGTCATGCCACGTCTGTCCCAACCACGGCGTACCCGATGGAATCTCAGCCGTCCAATCCGAATTGAACGGACTGGATTCGGCCCTGTAGATCCATACGCGTGAGATCAGATTGAATCCGCGCCGTCGGATTTTGAATCAACGTCCGAGATCGCGCCATGCACAACCAATCGGGACGTGACACGTAGTGTAAGGGGCGAGACGTCGCCGGGGCGCGCCGGTCGTGATGATGTCACGCATGGCGTCATCCGAGCCGGGCCCGCAAGTCAGCGGCCCGGGTGCGCGCACGATGACGTCACCCGTGACGTCATGCTGACATCACGGTGGGGCCCAGCTGTTAGTCCGCTCAGCCAGGGTTGCAATGACGTCAGTGATGATGTCATCCAGTGGGTCCCATGCGCCAGCGTGACGCGGTTCGGTGGATCGGGTCCACCGTGGACCGAGCCCATAGACCAGCTGACGTCAGCGTGACGCAATAAATTGATTTTCCTTTAGAAAAATAATTTGGCCGAAAATCAATTTCGATGCTGACGCAATAAATTGATTTTCCTTTAGAAAAATAATTTGGCCGAAAATCAATTATGCTTTGTCCATATTGATCCCACTTTTGAAATTATGTTGATTTTAATTGTTGCATGCTAGTTTAATTAAAAAAACTTTTAAATAATTCAAAAAATAGTTATACGACCTATTTGATGTATACTAATTGTATGCCATGAATCATTTGTTACCCTAGATTATGGAATATTAGTTGGACATTAATACTTTGCCAACATAGGTTAATTAGATCGCAATTAGCCTGCTTAGCCCTGCAACGTGTTCATAACCTCATTTTGGAATATTAAATGTTAATCTTGATTTAGAATGTGTTTATGAAGGATGTGACATGTGTTATTGATGATGTTGATGGCACGTGGTGCATGGTAATCAACTGGGTGATAAAATAGTTTAGACTGAGGCAAGTGGCAAGATTGTTTATGGTGGGCCAGGTGTGGCACTTGGGAGGTCGCATTTAGTTTTTATTGGTTTTTGGATACTTGTGAATTCAATTGGGTAGTATTGCCTTTGTAACTTTAAGGATAACCTTGCAAGAATTTGAACTGAGTCTGACATACAACCACATGTTTGGAATAGGACAGACCTAGCTGAGTAATTTGTGATGTCTAGATTTCGGTACTATCATGATGGTGTGTCCCGGGTGTACGGGTAGTCTCACATGGCATAAGAGGAAGGCCCTGATTGTGGTAACCAGTCCCTTCAGTGTTGAAACCTTAGAGGGTAGTACTGGGTCTAAAAGGGGCATTGTAAAAGCTTTGTTACAGTCACTCGCCTTGGTGGTGTTTGATTGTATCTTTTGGGTAAAGTGTATAACCTCTGCAGAGTGTACAACCTATTCAAATAGCCAAGTCCACGGTATTGGACATTGCTCGGTGATTACAGTCAAGGGTTAAACTTTCACAAAAATAACTTTGGATACATGGTATTGGAAATGATTGTCGGGACCCGAATCTGCAAATCCGGACCCTCTGTGTATTCAGCACTAGTCCAGGAACGCGCTAGTGCACACAGTCTTAACATCGGTAAATATCACAATCATACCACTCGATACTAAATAAGTACTTAAAGTAGTTAACCAAACGGGGTTGCTCGACCTTATGGTCAAGTTACAAATATACGCCTCGCAGGGCGAAACTTATTAAAAGAGAAATAATAGCAGCGAAAAATAAGATAACTTCGTGGCGCCATCCAGTATACCACAGGCAACTGACTGGGCTCGCTCCCTAGTTAGACGGATCTTCTGGGAGCTCCTCCTCCAAAGCTGGTGTAGACTCCTCTTCAACTGGTGTTGTATTGCGGCAAGGGTGAGTACTTGGTACTCAGCAAGTCATGCACAGAATGCAACTAATATACTACATGCATGGCTTAATACAAAGGAGTGGCTCAAGGTATATTTGCGATGCTTGACATTTGACAAGTAACATAAGTAGATTCGAAAGCAATAGAAACAAGTACAAGATCAATAACTTTTCAAGGAGTTTAGTAAACATTGTTCCCAAACCTAATCCACATTTCCATCAACATCATTATTAAGCCAAACCCAACCTTTCAAGTCCAAGTTATTTTTGAGAAAGTCTAACCCTTGACTGTAATTCCCGAGCGATGTCCAATGCCGCGGACACGGCTATTCGAATAGATTTTACACTCTGCAGAGGTTATGCACTTTACCCACAAGATACAGTCAAACACCACAAAGGCGAGACTCCATAACAAAGTCTTTCGGAAACTTCTAACAGCACAAGTGAGCCTCCCCGGTTATTGCACACCAACCCTTCCCTTAGCGAAGGCGAAGTTTAGGCCAATCAACCGTTAGATGGGTACCTGGCCGCAGCCCCGGTACGCTCCCCCGTACAACTACACAAAAGGTATAGTTGACATCCTGAGGTCCCACAGGTACGTTATTAGCAACTTAATCAACTAGGTTCGTCCCATTACAGACATGTGGTTGCACGTTTGACCCAGTTCAAAGGCTTGCAAGGTTAAGTCCTTAGGGTGACCAGGGCAAGACTACCTGAAGAACCAACACAACGTTCCCGGTGCCACAACTGGCCCAACCGATCATTCTTGCCACATGCCCCGGTCGAAAACTATTTATCAAACCCCAGTTGATTACCATGCACCACGTGCTATCAACATCACATGATACCTTCCCAAAACAGGTTCAATATATCATTAAGTCAATATTAACATTTGATTGTCCAAAATCATGTCATGAGCACGTAGCAGGTCTAAGCAATATGTTACAACGGTCTAAAATCCCATGTTGGCAATTTAATAATGTCCAACTAATAATCCACAACTAGGGTGACAAGGGTCATGGCACATATTTAAGTAATCAAGGTGTCATACAACAAATTGGCATTTATCTAATTTCCCATATTTAAATAAAGTATTTTCTAATTAAACTAGCATGCAATAGTTTTGAATCGAATTAATTTGAAATTGGGATCAACATGGTCAAAGCACAACTTGCCTTCAAAAAGTACTTGTTCTTGGTCCTGAGCTAGCTCCTGGGTCAACACCTCACCTTCGAAGCCTTCGGGCACTTCAACGTCTACTCGTAAATCGTGCAAATAGCAAATAATAAATAAACAGTAGACAAAAAGTGTCCAAACATCCAAATAAAGTTGATAAACAGAGATAGCATAATTTTATGAATTTTTAGAAACTGGAATCGTCAAATTTAGAGTTTAAATGCAAAAGTTATAGCATTTTGAAGTTTAAATAATCAATTAAATAATATTACAGAGGAAAATGTAGGATCGAAGTATACGAATATAGCAATCAAAGGGGGGGTGAATGATTGTGCGGAAGCTAAAACCAAATTCTTGATCTATTAAAAGTGCACCCCAAAACAGAACCAAATAATTGCCTCGTTTTCGACAAAAACATAATGATAGAGGTTCGGTAAAACGCGAATTCCCGGAGATCCAACCGTCGACTCAATCTGAAATTTGGACACAAGAAACTAGATTCTAACACGCATCGAACCCAAAAAGAATCAGATCGATCGGACTTACAGATCAAAAGTTATGAACCTTGCAAACTTGCTGTGACAGAAGATGACGAGAATTGATCTAACGTAAACTTGAAGGTTTAACAGAAACGACAAAAGTTTAATCAACTAAACTTAGAGAAACCCTAAATCAATTCTCTAGAAAGGTTTTGATGGATCAAATCAAGATAAAACTCAAAGAACAAAAACCAATCTAGAAAAGAACAAGCATGCAAACAAGAACCAAAACAGGAAACACTGTAGCAACGCGGTTACTGTAGCACGCAAGGATCTAGAAGAATTGATCTTTATTTCTTTTGTCTAAATTACTCTCACCAAAAGAGTACAAACCCCAAAACTGAGCTTGAGGCTCTCAATGCGCTCAGCTCCGATTGATGCCCTTCAACAGGAGACACCCCTCCTATTTAAAGGAGCAAAACACAAGGAGTATGTATTCAACACAACTCCTCTTGGCCCAACCTGGCCGAGTACAACTATTGCACGCGTATGGCAACCCTACCATACTCACGTGACTAACACTTTGCACGCGTATGGCCACCTGCCATACTCACGTGACTAACACTTTGCACGCGAATGACCTCCTGCCATTCTCACATGACTAACCATTCTTCATGTGCACCATTCTCTTAGCCCGAACGTCCCGCATGACATCCTTGACCACCAAGACCTCAGTTCCTCCCTGAACCTAGTCCCGAACCTCAGCTCCTCCATGAACCTAGTTCCGGTCCCGTCATCGACCATGTTCGTCTTCGAGCAATACCTGCACATGAACAAACCACAAAACAATTCCGAGCACAAGTCCACGACTTGACTCACATCAATCCATGCAAATACTCACACGAGCATTGCATAAAGTCCACTTCAAGCATCATGAAATTCTCACAAATTTCATAATCTCAAAAACAAATCAAACACAATTCCAATTTTGCTCAAAACCCTAATCGAGCAAAAACGCATTCACGACGGACCAAAAAATATGGTCCGGCGTACACATGAAAAAGTCACTCAAAAACCATTCACGACGAACCAACAAAATCGGTCCGGTGTACAAGTGAAAGTCCCGGTTTCAAGAAGAAATCATTCCGGCGAAAACACGTTCATGACAGACTAAAAGAAATCAGTCCGTCGTACATGCGAAATCAAACCTCAAAAAGCCGTTCACGACTGACCAAAGAAATTGGTCCGACGTACATGCAAAACTTACTGGTTTCTTGGAAAATTGAGTCTGGCTCATGAGCTCAAAAGCACGTCCACGGCAGACCCAAAAACTTGGTCCGGCGCAAACACAAAATCGGTTCGGCGCAAAAGGGAAACTCTCTGTTTTTGAGAATTTGGTCCAGCACAAGAAAAAGATACACTATTTCTTGTCAACTTGTCAAACACATGCACAAACACATTTTGCAAATTGAATTCTAAGCCAATTTTTCAGCACATGATTTCATAGAAAACTTTAGTCCAAAAATTAAATAAAATTCATCATTAGGTAGATTTCAATTTTATACAAATTTAGAAATTTGAATCACTCAAATCGGAGTTAAAATGCAAAAGTTATAAGCGTTTGAAGTTTGAATCAAAATCTGAAATCAATAATTCAAATTAATAAATCATTTTCTTTTTCGGAATTTCTTTTATTGCGTCAGCATGACACGTGGACCAATCCGGTGCCGCCACGTCGCCTCGGGTCCATGGACCCGCCAAGACGCGCGGCTCGATCCCACCGTGGACTGGTCCATGGCTCACGTGTCTCGGCCGACAGTGGGCCCTCGGATGGCGTCGGCGGTGGCGTCATCACGCACGAGGACGGCCGGTACCGGGCCCCACCGTGACGTCGTGATGACGTCATGGTGCACTCCGAGACGCCGACGCATGGGCCCCACTAACACGCGGCCCGTGTCGAGACACGCCACGCGGCGCCGATCGGCCGATCGCGACGGTCGGCCTCCCGGCCACGTGGCTAGATCTCGGCCGTTGATTTGAAATTCAACGGCCCAGATTGGATCTGGACTCTCGTGTAAAGAAACTACTCGCGACCGGACCGTTCGATCTTGATCGGACGGTCAAGATCCAATCTAACGCCATAACGCGGCTAACCCTAACCGTTCGATCTAAATCTAACGGCTGAGATCTATCCTAGCTCGGTGCGGTTTAGACTACGTGGCACGATCTAAACCGTTGGATCTAGATCCAACGGTTGGAAATAGATCTGGGATTTCAACGTGGAACTCACCGGGTGGCGTGGCATGATCTGGAGCGTTGGCTCTAGATCGGACGGTGGAAGCGAGCTCGGAGTCGGCGATGGCGACGCTGACGGAGCGAGGTCACCGGAGGCGATGGCGGCGACCACGGCGGCGGCGCCTCGAGGCTTCTCGGTGGAGTGGAAGATACCTCGACGTGTCTTGGCCTTGCGGTTCGGATCCGACCTCAGCGGCGCGGAGAAGCGGCGGGGCGGCGGGCGAAGCAAAGTCCGCGGCGGAGCTTCACGCAACTACGGCGAGCAATAAGCGGGTCGACGGCGGCGGCTAGGGCTAGGGCACTGGGAAAACGACGACGAGGTAAAGGCGAACCTCGGCGCGAGTCCAGGCATTAAATACCAAGACGGACGCCGAGATCCGCGGAATCCGCGAAACCCAGACGGGGCGGCGAGTCCGACCCGGACTGGCGAGGGCGACGTGGCACGCAGCGCCGGCCGTTGGATCAAGATCCAACGGTGCAAGGGTTTGGGCTCGGTCGACTCGGCGAGCCGGTGGCTCGGTCGGGCTCGGGCTCGGGTAGCGTGGCTCAATCTCGTAGATTCGATCTTGATCGGACGGTCGAGAGGGTTAAACTTCGGTTGGGTTCGAGTCGGACTCGAACTCGAGTCTGACTCGGGCTCGGTCGGTGGAACAGTACAAACCCACTCGCCATTACCAGCGATTAAATAATTCAAATTAATTCCCAGAAATTCATTTAATTCATTAAAAATAGCAAAACACTCAGAAAAATTCCAGAAAAATTCTGGAAAATATTTTGGGACATTTTGGACTCAAATAAAATATTTCCAACAAAATTTTATTTGCAAAGTTAAATTATTTAATTATTTCAAAATAGAATAAATTCAAATAAATTCCAAATAAATCCAAATAAATTCCAGAAAATTCCAAAAATTCACCAAAGTGCCAAATCACACATGAATTTAAGAAAAGCAAAATTTTGGGGTGTTACAATGATGAACTTGTTTAAGCTACCACAAGACGCCATGCACGCACTGCGACGGTGTGCGTTGCTAGTGGCGAGAAAAGCGTGGAAGAATTTTAAGAGCGTCCTCATCACTAATTATGTGAATAAAGAAATGACTCCATTCTAGAAGTATAGGTTCATCGCTGAAGCTGTGTGGGAACGATTTGTTGAGATGAAGAAGATAAAAGAATTTGTGCATCGAAGTGCAGCGCACAAGGCTGTCCAGTTAGAAAACACCCACCCACACAGACCCAGCTCCACTAGGTACGTGGACAAGATCACGCAATGGACAAGGGGGGACTACAAGGCAATCCAAAACGAGGTCGTGCCGTCGTTTGCCTCGATCTTGGACCCGCGTGCTCGAAATTGGGTAAGAGCGAGGTCACATCCCACGTCTTTGGGCGACGTGTCATTTGTCAAACCCGCTGATGAGGAAGTGTCCCAACGCCTAATATCATCGAGCACAGAATCTTCTCAGGACTCTTTAACTCCAAATAGAGAGAAAGATATACTCTTCACGGCCTTAGGAAACAAGGAGCACCCGGGTCACACCCGAGGTCTAGGTGTTTTTGTTCCCTAAAAAATGGGACTCCCACAAGACTCCAATATGTACCGGAGTAGGAAGAAAAGCAAAGCCAACCGTGAGGAACAGCTAGTAGCCTTGATTGAGGAAAGGGTTGAGGAATGGTTGAAAGCGCAGTTCAATATTCAACTAAGATGCTTTGAGGAAAGGATGGAGCAAAAGGCCGATCTTGAGAGGTAGGCACAGAACATGCAAGCCCAAGAAGCACATGCGCAGTTCAGCCCAACTAATCGTTGAAGCAGCTATGCGTGCACCCCTGAGACGGATGTGGATGACGCCAGATTTCCTCCCGACGACACCTAGGTAATATACATGTCTGCAATACTCCTTAGATAGACCTATTTGACATGTTAGCTAATTAATTGTGTACCGTTATGTAGGTGGCCACGCCATGTAATCTCAATCTCCAAGTGAGGCTTGCCAATGGCTCTGTTCCTTGTAGACTGCTTGGGGGCGCGTATCCATTCAATGTAGGGCGCTTGTGCACAGTTGTACTTTAAGTCCGAATTACGCGAAGGTCCATGTCAATGGTGTGCATGAAATCTGCAAGGCCATCACGTTGGAGATGCCTCCAAACGACGAGATCGTCGCACTAGGGAGTGCCATCAGCATATTCATCCAGTGGCCAAAGAAGAACATCTCCTTCGATGCTCGTCCTGCAGCACCGAAGCTACAAGCACTACCAGAGCCACGTGATGCTCCAGATCAGCTACGAGCACTACCGGAGCCATGTGATGCTTCGGATCAGCTACAAGCACTACCATTGCCACGTGATGCGCCGGATCAGCTATGAGCACTACCAGAGCCATGTGGTCGTCTTCAAAGAGGAGCATTTATTACAACGGTTTTTGGATGACTTCTTCGTGGTCGGCTTTAATGACTTGTTCGATCTATACAACCTCAACGCCCTCGATGCTTCACTCATGAGATACTGGACATTGTAAGTGTGTGCTATCACGGTGTAGATTCGCATCGTACAGATAAATGGCATATATATATATAATCAAAATCTAAGCTATCGGATCCGACGCCCTCTTAGCCCTCTTGGCGGCCGGGTTTGACGATGTGTCTTCCCCAAACTCTAAGTTATCGGATCTGGTGGCGGTGGCTGACAAGGACACCTTCACTGTTGTAGTCCCTGATCGCCTCCATGAAGCCCGCCTTGACGTCCGCCTGCCTACTCGATCTGGCTTGGTGATGCCCGCCAGCCCTCTCGCTCTGCGGAGGATTCAACTACAGCTATAACCCAATCTGGTTGGGGCCACTCCAATTCCACCGACTCTAGCTCCGACTATAGAAAATGGCTTCTCCACCGACCTTAGCTTAGAGACGGCAAGAGCTGCTTTGGCCTCTTCCCTGGCTTAAGCGTGGAGCCATAAATTCGGCTTCTTGGCCCAACTTCACCATACTCACCTGGCTTTGGCTTCACCGGTGAGCTGTGCTTCTGGGACTTCAGCCTCTAGTACTTCGGCTTCACCATTTTCGACGGCTTTTGCTTGTTTATCTTCTTTGATTGCTAATGTTTTCAAGCTTTTACCAATGGCTGTTGCTAGCAATTTGGAGTCCATCTCACTCCCTCAGCTGCCATTGTTGGGCTTTTCCTTGCCTTGGCCGCCGCTGATGAGCTTTGGTTTGACGCTGTGACACTACGGAATGGTGTGACAATATAAAATGAGAATGTTGAGGTTAAAAACATTATGGAATGTGGAATTTAAGGTTAAAACCATATGGTATGGGGATTATTTGCGTTTTCGGGCCAATTCCAGGAGTTTGGGCCTAAGAGAAGGGGTCGTGGGCTTTGGTGGGATGGAGTTTGAGTCCAATTGGGAGTAGGAGTCCTGGTTGGGGGCCTCCCCCAGCCCCTTATTGCGCCCCCACCCTGCCTCTTGCGCCCCCCACCTTGTTGTAGCCCTAGCCGCCTCCCCTTGCTCCTCCCTTGCGCCCCTCCCTCCCCCACGCCTCCTTCCCCCTTGTGCGCACTCTCCACCACCTCTCCACCCCCTTGCTGCCCCTAGGTGAGTTCTCCACCTCATCAACCCAAAGATCCATCCGTTGGAGCGCTCCGCGACGAGGAGATCCGGCGGAATTGGAGCGAGGAGGGAGATTGCGCGAACCAGGAGGAGATCCGTTGGGTTTTCGGTCGTCGGGCAAAGGTATAGCCACGGGGATCCTTGGGGTTGGTCTAGGATCTGTTCTAAGGGGTATTATCATGTTTTTAGATCAATTGGTGGTGCTGGAATTGAGTAGATTAGATGGGATCTTGAGTTTGCCACGTTCACTGTTTCGGGCAGCATGAGCAGTAGACCTAGGGTTTGGGTTTTCGCCAATTTAGAGTTGGAATTTAGTCGTACGGCTGTTGAAGAAGTTGTAGGTAATTTCAATACCTTTCAGTGGGTATAAAGAACGTCTAATTCCGCCCAGCCGTTTGAAAGTTATGATTGTTTTACCGAACGTATTAAAATATGTGACGTGATTGGAACAGATAACGGTATTTTGTAGATTAAACAACTTTAGAGTCCGAATCAGCTTTTCCATATACTTAGAAAAAGTTAGGAAATTTCCTAAGCTACGCGAGGATGTACTCGTTTATTCGATTCGGAGTCTTAGAACTCGAGTTATGCCTTTCAGAAGGCTGCTGTCCCGACGGGACAGAACCTCTGTTTTTGTGTTTTGCGAGTAGTTTGCAATGTCGGGTTAGAAGAGGGTTTGCGTACTGTTTTGTGGACATGATTGTGAGTGTGTGGTACCTATGTGCAGGTGGTGTGACCCCGGGAGTGCCTTCTAGTTCTCGCCAATCCGACGCCCGTGGTTGAGGAAGTGTATTGGAATGGGTAGCGGGTTGTAGTTGCTATATTGGTTGAGATTGAATTTGAATACATGATATGTTCACATGCCATGCCTTAATGATTGCCAATGATATGATGAATATGTTTATTATGTTATGATGCCATGTGTTAGTGTACAAGTTATTTATGATGTTGGCATATTTGCATACATGGCATGTTACATGGCCCGGGCGGTGAGAAAGTCATAACTAGTCCGGGGAAGGTCGGTGAGAAAGTTATGACTATTCCGGAGAGCCAATGAGTAAGTCCTACATCGTGATTCCATTCACCGCGATGAACGGAAGCGAGGAGTAGGCACCCTCCATCTTCGGGATGGAAGGGGGGAGAGGGTGCACACCGACGGGTGTGTACTCAACCATACCGGTATGAGTTTCCAAGGAGACATGAGCATCGCATCGCATTGCATACATAATGATGATGTTATTGATATGTGATCATGAATGAGATGATAGACATGATATGAGTTGTTGTAGCCATGTATTTGTTCTTGTGTACCATTCCAATATGCTTGCTGAGTGTTGAACTCACGCTTGTGCTTTCTTGTTGTTTTAGGTACCATGAGATCGGCATGCGGGGAAGGGAAGTAGTCACACTTCTACATGTAGCTTTACTCAATTGTTCCCATAGACATTCAATTGGGTCTTGATAATAAATTAAGTGTGATGCCTATTGTTTTAAGGTTTAGCTTTGCGATTTGAGAGTCTTATTGTTCGTTTGACTCATGGAGACATTGAATGCTTGGATTTAGACTTATATTGTTGTCATGCCTTTAATTATTGCTATTTTAGATGTCTCTCATATTGCCATATATTGCTATGCTATTGTGGTTCCTTCAATTCATGATAAAACAAAGGGATGCTGCTGAAATTTCGGTTTTTAGCATTAGTGCCTTTGCTATAATTTACTTGTAATTGTGGTATTTAGAGGTTGGTTAGTCTATGTTTGGTAACATTCGGGCATATTAAAAGCCGGGGTGTTACAGTTGGTATCAGAGCGGGCTGTAGGTCCTTGGATTGTGTATTTTTAGTGTCATGCTATAGGGTACAACTAAAAAGTGATGTGGAATAACTTAGAAACATGACTTAGGTCTTAACTAAAATTTTGTCATAGGATAGCAACATTAAAACTTGCAAAAGTGGTATAACTAATCTAAAATTTGACACACACTGGATGCACAGTAGGAAAGGGTATGGGTATCGTTCCTTTACGCTTAAATGTTGTATTTAAGCTTTGATGTTGAATGCTTCATTTGATAATGCATGTTGCTATGTCTATGAGATAAATGATTGAATTGTTCTTGTGGTTGTGTTAAAGTGGGGTTGTGGTGCCGAAGGGTTTCGGTCACCTCTTTTTGTTCATAGTAAGGGTGTGGTTTGACGGTGTGGCCGGTTAGCACCATCACCGAAGAACTATTAACCCCTGTGGGAGAAGAGTGCTTACCCTTTCTGTCGTAGACCGGGTAGTTGGCTGGAGTCGAATGGAAGAGTTGGTGGTGGATTCCTTCGTATGTTCCGTAGGCGGTCGGTTTTGGTTGGTTTTCTTGGCTTGAGTTGACTGAAATCAAAAGAAAAGTATTTGGTATTGTATTTTCGCGGATTGTTCCGTAGGCGGTTTGTGGTTTTGTCTTCCTTGGTTGAAGACGAAGAAGAAGAGTTTTGAGTTGCGCATCTGTTGGTCATAATTTTTGCTTTGACACCCGGTTTTGCTGGTTATTGTGGATTGTCTTGGGGAGGAAACATATGTGGTTGTTGTCCTCCCTATCTAAGAAAAGAGTTGAAGTTCTCCTAGTGCTGACCTTAGGTTGGGTGGAGCTAAGTTTTGAATCTTTATCGGAAAAGATTTGGTTGAACATTTGGTTTTCCCTAGTGCATCCTTCTTCCTTCTTGGAAGTATAGATCTTGAGATTTCTTGAAGAGTTTTGTGGGAAAATTTGGGAATTTGAGAGTTGAGCTCTCCTGCATTTCTGTTGGAGTTTTGTTTTTCTTCCTTGCCTGGAAAGGAGAATTTTTCTATCGGTGTTCGTTCTGGTTCTTGATTTGTGGTTATCTTTAAAAAGTGGAGTTGCATCCTGTTTGTAAAAATGAAAATGGTTGTTTAGCATGTCATGTAGTATGTAACAATGTGGTTTATGGAAATGATTTGTTCTTAAGTTAATTGGTGAGTTGAATTAGTTAACCGTAATATTTATGTTTAGCTTAAGATTAAATGAACTTCTAGTGTTGTAGATTACTCTATAGCGAGAATGATTAAAGGTATTAATGTACATGCTTAGGATCGGTTGCTTTGCTTTAAAAGTGCTTATGACCCCGATTATGTTTAAAGTTTTAAACCCTGATGCATAGTTAAAACATTAAGATGATGTAAATTAATGATACTGTTAAAGAAACCTTGCCGATTGTTTAAAGATGTTCTAATCTAACGGGTTAATAGAGAAATTTAATCATGTTGACTAAAGGCTTTAATTTGGAAGTTGATTAGAGTTGCTATTTATGTTGTTGCAATTTACTAGTATATTTGGAAGTATGCAGTTGTGTCTCTACAATGCTAGTATTGATATCAATTGAGAAGACATAAGACTTATTGTTAATGATGTTGTTAAGGGCAGTATTAATGCTAGTATTCAATTTATTTTAAATAGTTGGAGTATGTTGTGTGGTGGTAATTTTGTTATCACCTTTGTATAGGGTAGCTAAAAGTAATGTTGTTGGTTGATGATCATGCCCCTTTGTTGTTATTGATGACTAAGTAGTGGTGGTAACTGTTTAGATTACTCGTTGGAAAACCATGGTTTAATAGAGGAAAACTTTAACATGTTGCGATGGAATGAGCTTTGGATAATTAACATGATGAATGACTTTATCCTTAATGAAAGTATAACTTAGAGTCTCACTTACGAATTCTTCCCTATGGAGATAATATTTACATGTTGAAGTCGTTGTTTAACTGAATGAGGTTCGGTTGTCGAGACGTGAACATATAGGTGGTATGAAATTTATAGGTTGATCATGCTGAAAGATTTGTTGAAGTACTATGTTTCAAATTTAGAATAAGATGTATTATGATTTGGTGATCCGTGGGGATCATGTCAATGTAGTCTTGGTTGGGTGCCTTTATGATAAGCATCTTAAACCTTAATTAAAAGTGTTGGGATTGGTAACTAGAGAATGAAATTGTTATGTAAATTTTGTTAAATCCGGTTGGACTCTCTTGATGAGTAAATAGTGATTATTGAATGTTAAATGGTAAGTGTAGTGGAATACAAGTTATTGTGGGATTCATGCTGAGTTGGTGTTTAAAACCCTTTTAACTGGTGCGGTTGGTTGACATTTTGGTTGAATGCCTTTGGTCAAGGTATTCCTTGTGTTGTGTTTCTGAGTTTCCCTAAAACCGTAGCTATTGGTGCCAATCTTTGGTTTTGGCTATTTTGTTTAATTTGTGTTATGAGTATGGATTTTCACCCAAAAGTTTTTGAGTGGATCGCGCTCCTTCGCGTTCACCCTGAATTATCTTTGGAATAAATTTTAACGGAAGCAGATGGACATAGTGGGTTGTGTTGGAAACTCTTGAGATTTAATTTGTAACTCTTTTTGACTGGAGTTGGATTTATTTGCATAACGAGTGTGGTGTTTGCAAGTGCTCCAAAAGGTGGTTTTTTTAATGGATGTTTCATCGGTGATGTTGTTAGCAAAGTGTTCTCTTTTGGGATATGAGTTTCCCTTTCTTTTGAGAAAAATATGTGGCGGTTGTGTGTACAGATGTTTGACTTTGGAGTCGATATTCTTTTCCAAAATGTTGATTTTGGTTAAAATGCGATGTTTTGCAAGTTTAGTTTTCAAATTGACATGGCTTCCTATACAATGTGGTGTTCCTATTAATGGTGTTGCCGTCATAGTTTATATGAATTTCGCAGCCATCGAGGTTAATTGTGTTTCAATCATGTGATACCGAGGAAGAAGCCTTTTGGTGGATGACTATTCGGTATTGTTGTTACATGAAGAATGAATGGTGAAAAGGAAGCATGACATTGTTTATAGATGTTTAATGATGAAAGAGTCGATGAGCCAGGTCGGTGAGAAAGTCATATATGGATATATGACTAATCCGGAGTGCTCTTGAAAAATGTGCATGCATGTCATAAATCGAGACTTCTATTTCTTTCTGGTATGCTGGTTGTGGTGTAGGAGATTTGTGTTTCCTTTGCATCTTAGCTTAGGAAAAATAAGATGAGTACTCTTTGGTTGTTGCCGGATTCTTCCCAAAGTGGCTTTTAGCGCTTTGGAGTTCGAGTTGTTGTATGTGGATCATTTTGGGTTCATGGGTTTTGGTTGAGCTTACTCAATGATTGTACCCTTTGTTCTGATTCTTTGAAAGGAAGAATGCGAGGGTGAGGGCGAGACCTTCTAAGAAAGGAAAATTTAGTGTGGGTTGGTAATGACCTAAGATATTAGGCGTTGTTAGTGGTTGATCGTAACTAGTTGGGAAGTGAAGAGTAAAGGAAGGTTGGGTATGACCCAATTCAAATTTTCTTGGATAATTGTCATTGAGGTGTTCCTCGATAGGGTTGATCAAATTATTAGTGGACCACTTGGTGGTTGCTAGTAATTGCTTTCTGTTTTTGAACAGTATTGGATCTTTTGTCGCCGATCATTGAGCGTGTTGTGCCAACCGAAGAGGAATGTTCGGTTGTTGTTGAATTTGCGGGTTTTCAGAACCCTGGTCATAACGTAGGCTTCTCCTTTCGGTGGTAGTGGGGTGGGTGTTGGTTTTGTTGTAAAAGACCAGCATGTAACCCCGTTGGTTCGAGCAGTTAGTAATCTTAGAGTGTTGTGTCTCACTTGGTTTGCGTCGTCTTGAATACGACGAACCACAGTTGAGAGGTTGAGACGTGAATCACTTTTGTGCGTGGGAGTGGAAGATATATCTAGAAGTTAGTACCATGTCTTTCTGGAGAGTGGCTTTGGTTAAAGGGATCAGGCACTTTAGTGCCAAGGAATGCATGGAATGAGGAGTGTGAGACCGTTTTATTTCGTGGTCTGTTTGGGACTGTAACCTACCGCTTGGGTTGTGCTGAGGCCGTATGTGAGTGCTTTTGTGTTTCAATGTTGAGTAAGAATTCTGGCAAGTTTTGAATGTGAGTTATCTTTAGAGCTGTCAGTCTTTGATCCTTAGCTCCTTACCTGTGAGTGCTGGCTGGTGCAAATGGTAGGGGCTTCTAAGCGGGTTCTGAGGCGTGAACCATAACTCCCTTTGATTTGGTTGTTTGCGAAGTGGCGTGTCTCGGTTTCGGGGTCGAATCCTATTGAAGGGGGGAAGAATGTGACACTACGGAATGGTGTGACAATATAAAATATGAATGTTGAGGTTAAAAACATTATGGAATGTGGAATTTAAGGTTAAAACCATATGGTATGGGGATTATTTGCGTTTTCGGGCCGATTCCGGGAGTTTGGGCCTTCCTGAGGGAGTTTGGGCCTAAGAGAAGGGGTCGTGGGCTTTGGTGGGATGGAGTTTGAGTCCAATTGGGAGTAGGAGTCCTGGTTGGGGGCCTCCCCCAGCCCCTTATTGCGCCCCCACCCTGCCTCTTGCGCCCCCCACCTTGGTGTAGCCCTAGCCGCCTCCCCTTGCTCCTCCCTTGCGCCCCTCCCTCCCCCACGCCTCCTTCCCCCTTGTGCGCCCTCTCCACCACCTCTCCACCCCCCTTGCTGCCCCTAGGTGAGTTCTCCACCTCATCAACCCAAAGATCCATCTGTTGGAGCGCTCCGCGACGAGGAGATCCGGTGGAATTGGAGCGAGGAGGGAGATCGCGCGAACCGGTAGGAGATCCGTTGGGTTTTTGGTCGTCGGGCAAAGGTATGGCCACGGGGATCCTTGGGGTTGGTCTAGGATCTGTTATAAGGGGTATTATCATGTTTTTAGATCAATTAGTGGTGCTGGAACTGAGTAGATTATATGGGATCTTGAGTTTGTCACGTTCTCTGTTTCGGGCAACATGAGCAGTCGACCTAGGGTTTGGGTTTACGCTAATTTAGAGTCGGAATTTGGTCGTACGGCTGTTGAAGAAGTTGTAGGTAATTTCAATATCTTTCGGTGGGTATAAAGAACGTCCAATTCTGCCTAGCCGTTTGAAAGTTATGATAGTTTTACCGAACATATTAAAATCTGTGACGTGATTGGAACAGATCACGGTATTTTGTAGATTAAACAACTTTAGAGTCCGAATCAGCTTTTCCATATACTTAGAAAAAGTTAGGAAATTTCCTAAGCTACGCGAGGATGTACTCGTGTATTCGATTCGGAGTCTTAGAACCCGAGTTATGCCTTTTGGAAGGCTGCTGTCCCGACGGGACAGAACCTCTGTTTTTGGGTTTTATGAGTAGTTTGCAATGTCGGGTTAGAAGAGGGTATGCGTACTGTTTTGTGGACATGATTGTGAGTGTGTGGTACCTATGTACAGGTGGTGTGACCCCGGAAGTGCCTTCTACTTCTCGCCAATCCGACGCCCATGGTTGAGGCAAGTGTATTGGAATGGGTAGCGGGTTGTAGTTGCTAGATTGGTTGAGATTGAATTTGAATACATGATATGTTCACATGCCATGCCTTAATGATTGCCAATGATATGATGAATATGTTTATTATGTTATGATGCCATGTGTTAGTGTACAAGTTATTTATGATGTTGGCATATTTGCATACATGGCATGTTACATGGCCCGGGCGGTGAGAAAGTCATAACTAGTCCGGGGAAGGTCGGTGAGAAAGTTATGACTATTCCGGAGAGCCAATGAGTAAGTCCTACATCGTGATTCCATTCACCGCGGTGAACGGAAGCGAGGAGTAGGCACCCTCCATCTTCGGGATGGAAGGGGGGAGAGGGTGCACACCGACGGGTGTGTACTCAACCATACCGGTATGAGTTTCGAAGGAGACATGAGAATCGCATCGCATTGCATACATAATGATGATGTTATTGACATGTGATCATGAATGAGATGATAGACATGATATGAGTTGTTGTAGCCATGTATTTGTTCTTGTGTACCATTGCAATATGCTTGCTGAGTGTTGAACTCACGCTTGTGATTTCTTGTTGTTTTAGGTACCATGAGATGGGCATGCGGGGAAGGGAAGTAGTCACACTTCTACATGTAACTTCACTCAATTGTTCCCACAGACATTCAATTGGGTCTTGATAATAAATTGAGTGTGATGCCTATTGTTTTAAGGTTTAGCTTTGCGATTTGAGAGTCTTATTGTTCGTTTGACTCATGGAGGCATTGAATGCTTGGATTTAGACTTATATTGTTGTCATGCCTTTAATTATTGCTATTTTAGATGTCTCTCATATTGCCATATATTGGTATGCTATTGTGGTTCCTTCAATTCATGATAAAACAAAGGAGATGCTGTCGAAATTTCGGTTTTTAGCATTAGTGCCTTTGCTGTAATTTACTTGTAATTGTGTTATTTAGAGGTTGCTTAGTCTATGTTTGGTAACATTCGGGCATATTAAAAGTCGGGCACCGCCCCTGAGTTTTGATCTATAGTTCTACTTCCATTGTCTATTCTACTACTAGTATTACTAGTATTTTCTTGAGTATTCCGTCGCGTTAATCCAAGTCCTTAGCATATTTGCTCTTTCATTAGTTTGGCTCTTTTTATCTACTCAGCTCACCTTACACTCGTCGTCTCGGCTTCTTTGCAGGCTTCATCGTCTCTCCTTTGTCGGCTCATTCTATTGGCTTCGTTAACTCGTTTTGTCGTCTTCATCGTCTCTCGTTTGTCGACTCCATCTATTGGCTTCATTAGCTCATTTTGTCGGCTTCGTCGACTCTCTTTTGTCGGCTTTGTCGGATTTCATTTATCGGCTCAGCTCCTTTGTCGGTTTTACTTCATTGACTTAGCTCCTTCGTCAGCTTTTCTTCATTGACTCGGCTCCTTCGCCGGCTCGGTTTTTTAAGAGTTGAATGGTACGATGACTACTTCAATTCTTAGGACTTCGGATTTTTTTTTCTAATTTAGTGCCATCTCTTTTCAAATGCAATGCTATTGCATACGCCTTGTATTTGGGGGGGTGTTAAGGCATATATATTGCCTTATTTAGATATTGTCTTATTTAGATATTGCTTTGTATAGGCTTTTCTTTTGTATCCTCATGTACTCTGTATATTCTAACCTATTGGCCTTATATTGAATACAAGTGCTATTCATAACACTATGTTCAGCATGCAAAAGGAAGAACAGGGCGCCATTCCATCGCTACCAACTTCGGAGCTGAGTCGCCATGGCGTCGCATAGGTAGAGTATGGCATCGGGGACGACTGAGACGAGCGTCAAGGGAGAGAACTTACAACCGGCCGTCATCATCCCATCGCCACTAGCTTTAGAGCCGATGAAGAAAGCCGAATCTGGCCATCCCCACCTAAGCCGCTGCTAGATCCATGATACCAGCCTACGTCGCCACTTCCACCGGTGTGGGAACAACCCCCTACATCTTCCCCAATCCTCGGCCAGCCATGGCCATAGAAGATGGAGTAGCACCAAGCGAAGTTGAGGTCATTGCCGGAGTGAGGGAAGTAAGAGAGGACACAGAGGTGGTGGATGGCAACGTCAATCTGGCGGCAACGTACTCTCGGTGGCACGCCGATCTAGATTGGCCGGAGGTGGGCATTGTGGATTTGGCAAGCAAGGGAAATGAAACAGAGACGTTAGTGGAGAGGGCGGCAGTGCTGTGGAGGGTGGTGCACCAACGGCGAGAGGAGGGAGGAGAAGAAAGGGGCGGTGGAAGGAGAGCAGAGAAGAGGAGGAGAGCAATAACAAGGCAGTGCTAGGGTTAAGTAGCTGATTGGGATTTTTTTTTGGAATTTTTGCGATGAAGCCCTTTAGGTTTATAGATATTTTATATTAGTCATTAGATGTATTAGATTCTTGTAATCTAAACCTTAGTAGCTCCGAATTGATCGTAGAAAGGTGTTGTGGCTGTGCTATGTGATTACAAGAATGTGGATCCTTACATTTTGATGTTAAATGTTAATTCTCTTTAACAGTAGCATAAAGCCATTGACTTAATGGTTAATGGTTTGATGCTACTGTTAAATGTTAAATTTTGATGTGTGTATGGCATCACCTTACCATGTGCCTTAAGCAATTTGACGATAAAAAGGTGGTGAGTTGTCTCACCTTGGCTTATCGCTTTAATAACCATGACTACGAGCACCACCCTAAACCCACTGTCGTGCCCACAACGGCCGACTCTGTTGCATTGGCATTTGGCAGGAAAGGATTAGGATATCAAATAAATTAGAAATGATAAGATTGGCTAGGATCCTTAAGAGATAGTTTCCAGATATCGGTTTTGCCATCCATTATATCAGGATGAGTATGGTATCCCTAGTTTCTTAAGCAAGAAAGAAGTTGCTCTACCTGCATGTACCCTTCTCGTCCCTGCTACCAGCACCGCTCATTGTCAGCCTTCACCATGGTACCCCCTTGCCGGCTAGTTCTTCGTCTTCATCCTCCCATCTCACATCCGTACAACCTTTGCCATAAGTCAGTTCATAATCATATCAACATATTTATTAGATTTGATTTAGAACAAGTGCATGGGATATTTATTCTGACCCATTTCATCAGACATTGGAAGAGGTTCACAATTGGCCAATGGACAAATGAGCACATTGGTTCAATGCTAGATTGTGTCTTTCATTATCGGCCCTTAATAAGGACTAATCTGACCAGAATAACTATCATTTCTTTAGAGTAATGGTTGTGACGAGAACTCAAATAAGGAACTATGAGCACCGTTTCAAATATATTTGGTTCGATGGTGTGGAATAGGGAGAAGCATTTGCCAATAAAATCTTGTACAAGATGTAAGGACTCAAATGTACGAGGTTAGTAGTTTTTAGAGAATTAGTAGTTAAGCTCCTTACCTGTTGAGATAGAAAAAAAAATATAGGACTTTGGAAAAAATAACTATTAAAATCCAGAACAGAAAAAATTTCCTGTGAATAAACTCGAATTAGTAAGTTGTTCAAATCAAACACGGAACCAGATGAGATCAAGAACAGGCACATTTGTTCAATTTGATTTAGTGACAATTAGATAATAATATCATTGGCACCCATCAAAATAAACTGGAGGAAATTTGCAAGACATCAAACGTATAAATAACCCCACTAGTTCAAATCCAAACATACATTATTTATCATCATGGGCACTTCAGAAAGTTACTAATGTTCACGTAAGTAGTGGTTGCGAGTATTATTTGCCGTTTTACCAAAAAATAATAAGAGAAAGCAGTGGCTACAAGAACAGCAACAACACCTTGAGATTAATAATCAAAACGAGTTAACCAAAAGCACTTCAGACTCAACTACATGCAAAAAGATTATGAATTACAATAGCTTTGATGGAGAAAGCACAGAGCCAGGGGAAAATCTGGCTGAAGTAATTCATGTGGGAGATGATCTGAGAACGCATAAGTTCTGCAATGATCAGAAGAGAGGGAAGGCAATAGAAAATAGAGATCAGGTCTCTTTAGATTCAAGTGAACCATTACTTCATGATGTGGGGAGGGTTCACAATCTGGCTAAGAAATGGGAGAATCAAGCAGATCATCTGGTTCCTGAACCAAGACAACAGGTCCACTGTAGCGAGTCCAAAAATACTATTCTGAAGCCAGCTGAGTCTAGTAGCAGAGGTCCTGATTTCGTCTAGAAAGTTTGATAAATCTCAAACGTCCAGAGGGCGTAACTTGTCTAATATTAACTCTGACGATGATGTGCCGGTCAATCAAGGCCTTAATACTTTAAAGGAGGATGTAGGTTTTGCAAAGAAACTTGAGTCTTTTCAAGTGAATAAGGAGGTTCTGAGCTCTATTTTGGGAAACAGGCTAGCCTTATATGCTCAGCAAAGTGTGGAGTGGCAAGAAAGCCTTATTGGTCGTGGGTACTGTGGGAGCTGAAAAGTTAGCAAAGAAGGTAGATATTGGTGTTGGCAAGACAGATTTTGCTGACAACCTAGTGGGTGCAAACGGTGAGCCCTGCTAGGAGCAATGAATATTTTAAGTTGGAACTGTCGGGGAGTAGGGAATCCTCATACAGTTCAGGAAATTATCGCCTTAGTGCGATCCCATAACCCCAAAATAATCTTTCACTTGGAAACAAGACAGAAGGAAGACGCAAGAAAAATTGTTTAGTGAGAAATAGCATAGGTAAAGGTGGAGGCTTGGCTTTGTTTTGGGAGGAAAGTGTAGAGGTGAATTTACTGCATAGCAATGTTACTAAGTCGTAAAGTTGAGTCAAGTCGCCAGAGAGGCGACTTGTCGACTTCGGCGACTAGTCACGACTAATCTTAACTAGCCCCCAGACTAGAAAGTATGTTAGTATGATATGTCACATACTAAGTTGTAGCAACAATTAAGCACATATACATATTGTAAAGCATGAAATGAAGAACAACATAAGCTTGATGATGATATGGACTGGAGGCGTCTAGGGTTTGGCCCATCCATTCCAGGTATAAACGTCGTCATCCTCTGAACCTGGGCGTTAGTCGATCGGCTAGAAGAGTAAGATTAGTCATGGCTAATCGCTGATTAGTCGTTCAACCGCCCGACTAGTCGCTCCAGTCGAGTCAAGCGTCCTAGTCGTTCTCCATACACCAACTGAACGAATAATTATGGATTAGTCGACGACTAGTCAACGACTTAATAACATTGCTGCATATTTCTGACAGATTCATTGATGTAATGATTAGAGAGTAACCAGATTGACCCACCTTGGTGAGCTATGTTCGTTTACAGTGAACCATGAGTGGAGGACCAGAAACATATGTGGGAGGTGTTGCAAAGACTAAGAACCCGAGTGTCTGCTCCTTGGCTTGTAATTGGTGACTTCAATGAGGCGATGTGGCAATTCGAGCATTTTTCAACTCATCAAAGGGGAGAGACAGATGACAAATTTTCGTGAAGCTCTTTCATCCTGTGACTTATGTGATTTGGGTTTCTCTAGATTACCCTGGACCTTTGATAATAAACAGAAAGGAAATCAGAATGTGAAGGTACGTCTTGACAGGGCGGTGGCGACTCCAGAATGGTCTTCTCGTTTTGATGCTGATGTCCTGGTTCACCTTGTGTCTCATAGATTGGATCATTGCCCTTTGTTACTAAGTATTATTTTAGAAAATGTTACTTAGTGTAAAGGAAAAAATATGAGGTATGAAATTATGTGGGAGCGTAATGCATCATTATAGACTGAAATTGCAGAGGCATGGAATAGGATTACTCCTGTTAGTAATTTGGGAGATTTGTCTCTAAAAATTTTGGAACAGTTCGGCGTGAACTGAAGCATTTGCGTTCAAAACTTGCTGCGTTGCAAACTAGTGGAGGTGAGGAATATGAGATAAAGGAAACAAGTAACAAGTTGAATGAATGGTTATATAGAGAAGAGATGCTATGGCGACAAAGATCCAGAATAGATTGGCTGCGAGAAGGTGATAAGAACACAAAGTACTTTCATCAGAAGGCGGTGTGGCGCTCAAAGATAAATAAAATTCAAAGGCTGAAAGATTGTGGTGGGAGTTGGCATACCAAACAGGAGGATATGGATATGAATGTTGATTTGTGTAAGGAGGTTATAGATGATGAAATAAGTGATGCTTTTCCAGCTCGTTTTTTCCAGAGAAATTGGGGAGTCATGAAAGAATTCGAGCTGTTAAGCGTTTCTTTTCTAAAGGTACTATACCAAATGGAGTTAATGATACCTTAATTATGTTGATCCCAAAGATGAGTCAATCGAAAGAAATTAAAGACTTTAGGCGATAAGCTTATGCAATGTGCTTATTAAGTCAGTGCCTTAGGCAATTCCGACATACATAATAAGTGTTTTCCATCTTCCAGCATCCACGATCAAGGACATCACTCGTTGTATCCGTAATTATTGGTAGGCAATCATAAAGTGCACTAGCTCGTGTGGAATCAGTTAACTCAGATTAAAAGTAAAGGTGGAATTGGTTTCCGTGACTTAAAGTTTTTTAATCAGGCATTATTGGCAAGGCAGCTTGATAACTTCCAATACGTTCCATTTATTTATTTGGAGGATGGTCTGCCTTCTCAGAAAAATAAATGGAACATATTGGAAGTTGCCATAATTATATGTCTAGGACTCATTCTCGTGATTCATCAAGACGCACCAAAAAAAATCATTATTGCCTGATCATTACATGTAGAACAAAAAACTTTTGTTTGGAATATCAAAAGGCAAAAAAGAAGCTAAACTGACTGCAAACGCGGGCTTTAAATTGGAATGCAAACAAGGCCAACAGAAGTTCATGTAAATTGGAATCTAATAAAGCTTAGGAAACTTCGGAGAATAAAAACCGGATGAAATAAATTTACTTGAAATTGTACTTGGTACCTCAACATCACAGGTACTTCGCAAGAAAAAACAAAATACACAGGTATATATATGAACAAATGTATACATCATGCCAATGGGCAAAATTGTAAACTGACACATTGGTTCAACTTCCAACTTCCAATGGCCAAAATTGTAAAGAGAGAAGCGTGAAGCATCAAATGCTGTGAATCGTATCTATGGAAAGGAAGTAAGAAATGTTAAAAGATCATTACAAGACTAAGGCCCCGTTTGGCAATTTAGAACCGAGGTGTTTCTACTAGAATCTGGGAGAAACCCAGCCAAATGGGCTAAAACTCGAAACGATTCTTCTCTGAACGTTTCTTATTTTTCCACGCCGTGGCTGAATCACCCTCAACCCCGTTACTACTAGTTTCTACTAGAATCTAAAACCGTACCAAACGGTTTGCAGAAAGTGATTCTGATTCTACCTGAAATGTTTCTACCAAGAATCTGAAACTGTTTCCGTTTCTACTAGAATCTAGAACCGAAACGGGGCCTAAGACTAAGGCAATCTTAAAAAGGCAACAAATTGAGTTCCTCGAAAGGGTGCTTGGAACTTTCCCATGTAACTTAATGAGCTCTTTTAGGGCACTGGTCCATCTTGACAGTGACAATATGTTGTTATCATTGGCATACATTGAGCACATAAGGCAACAAATTCCATTATTGGTAAATCAAGGGTCTAATTTTGGCAGTTAATGATAACTTTGTACCACAGGCATCGGAGGTTTATCAACATTCAACCTAGTTATGAAAATTAATCACTGGGGTATCAAAAGTCCATTTATAAACTTTTAAAAACTAGTAACATTGAATTGTAGGATTAGAAAAACAAGAGTAAGACTGATGTTATGGCAGCACAAAAAGTAATGAATAGGACCAAATTAAAATGGTCCATTTGATTAGTGAATGCAGTTCTAAAAGACACATGAATTATGTCCAAAATTATGACTAATGACAGCAACGCAATGAAAGAAAAACTTGAAAGGAAATGTCTCAAAACTGATATCTCTAGCACTAAAACCTTTTATTTATCATAGGCAAGCGCAACAGAGGAACAAGGACGAAATGCCTCTAGTGAAACCCATTGGTTCAATGTCATTTTTAAAGAATTCCACACATCATGAGAGAGATATAGAGAGAGGATCTTCAGACATCACAAGAAAGATCAAGAACTGCAATCAAAGCAACTAGCAAAAGCAAATTAATAACTTCAGGAATGTGTAGTGCACAGCTAACCTCAGTTATTCATGAGGACAAAATCTTATCATAATGTGTAGCAAAACTTGTTGAATACCAGTATCCTCATCAATGGCCTCAGAAAAATTGAACTTTACATGTCGATAATGGGCAAAATTGGCCCATTAGTTCAATTTCGAATTGTGTATCGCATCATCGGACCTTTTGAAAAGGGGTGTCAAATATATCAGAATAAGAAATTTGCCAGTGTAATAGAAATAAGCATTTAAATTTGAAGTAGAAATGTGAAATTGTGAATTTTTAAAGAAAAGCAGAATTCAAATTGTGAATTTTAAGGAAACATCATGTGCACAAGACATTAGGTAGCTGAATATCAGTAGAGAATTATTTTCTTCTTAAGCAACAATGCCGAGCTAGAGCACATCAATGAACACAAATTTGTCAAAATGCCTCAGCGATGTAAATCTTCCACATGGAGCGAATCAGATATTCCACTTCATACCACATCATCGGCCAACAAAAAAAACCCATAGGAATTCCTCCCCGCAAAAAACAGCGAAGCTTTGTGCAAACCAATCGACAAAAACCAAAGAAAGAAAGAAACGAGATAGATTGCCTCAAACAAAGTGAAGAGAATTGAAGTGGCAGGCACACGTAGACCGACCTGCGATCAGCAGTTCACTGAACTACATATACACATATCCAACTATATATATATTCTCACATTTAAAATTTTTGTATATAGACATGGCCTCAGCAATGTAAAACTTCCGCATGGAGCGAATCAGATATTCCACTTTATACCACATCATCGGCCAACAAAAAATACACAGGAATTAATGTCCCTCTCTGCAAAAAAAAAAAAAAACAGCGAAGAGAATTGAAATGGACCGACATGAGTTCAGCAGTTCATTTTTAAGCTCAATTGCATCATCGGCAATCAAACAGAAGACATATGGCTCAAGGACACCCTAAGGTATTGAACGAACGACCAAGAAACGAAACAGAGAACATGTCGATGTAATTAACATCTATACAAGAAATACTGACTACATCAAAACAAGAAACGAATATATATACACAAAACTCTCTACTCCCTACTCCCGGTATACACATAAATAAAGTGTATCTCAAGCAGCTCTAATTATCCCTCAATTACATATGGGAGGTTTCAAGGCTCCTCAAGCATCCACCTCACCTCCACCTTCTCTCTCCTCTATTTTCCGAAAAAGCCCTCCGTTTTTTTTAAATTACGTATAGGTCCTTGTGCGATTTTCTGTGAGAGGAAAATAGATTTCCCCGTTTCGCGTTTAGGTCCCTCGTTCGATATTTTACAAGGGGACCCCCCCATTAAATGCGAATAGCGAACGAGCCCTTTTCTAATTTTTCAAAATAGCGAATAGGTCCAAAATTATAACAAATAGGTCCCTGTGCTTTACGTTCGGGTCCTTTTTCCGTTTTGCCCGGAAAAAATGTTTTCGTGGTCCGTTTTTCCTCCGGAGCATGAAAAAAATATTTTCGTTACCCATTTTCGCTCAAAAAAAAATTCCCTTTCTCCGTTTTGCTCGGAAAAAATGTTTTCATGATCCGTTTTTTCTCCGGAGCATGGGGAAAATGTTTTCATTTGCCGTTTCTCTAAAAAAAATGTAAATCCGTTTTTCATCCGTCGTTTATCCGTTTTTGTTGGAAAAAAAATAGTTTCGTTGTTCGTTTTTCCTCCAGGGCATGGGAAAAATGTTTTACGTCGTTTTTCCTCGTTTTTCTTCGTTTTTTGCCCGAAAAAAAAACACAAATTCGTTTCCCGTTCACGCGCGCGACGTGCGCCGCGTGGGAAAAATATTTTCGTTGCCCGTTTTCTCTAAAAAAAAGATTCCTTTCTCTGTTTTGCGCGGGAAAAAATGTTTTCGTGATCCGTTTTTCCTCCGGAGCATGGCAAAAATGATTCCGCTTACCGTTTTCTCTAAAAAAAATGAGAATTCGTTTTTCGTCCGTCATTTATCCGTTTTTGTTGGAAAAAAAATGGTTTCGTTGTTCGTTTTTTCTCCAGAGCATGAGAAAAAATATTTTACGTCGTTTTTCCTCGTTTTTCTACGAAAAAATTGTTCCGTGGTCCGTTTTTTATCCGAAAAAAACACAAATTCATTTCCCGTTAACGCGCGCGGCGTGCGCCGCGCGTACCATCCTAGGTTATTATTACCAGCGGAAGGTTTCCGGGAAGGGCAGTTATGCCACGTCTCCTCCCCACTCTCTCTCTCCATTTCTTGCAAAAAAAACCTCCGATTCTTAGGAATTACGGATAGATCCTTTATGTTTACGAAAAGATCCTTTTTAATTTTCTGTGAGCGTAAAATATTTTTTCGCGGTTCGCGTTTAGGTCCTCCGTTCGCTATTTTACACAAAGAGCCTCCCGTTAAATACGAATTGCGAACGAGCCCTTTCTTACTTATTCGAAATAGCAAACAGGTCCAGAATTATAACAAATAGGTCCCTATCTTTTCGTTCAGGTCCTTTCTCCGTTTTTCCCGAAAAAAATATTTTCGCGTTCCGTTTACTCTCCGAAGTATGGGAAAAATGTTTCCGTCGTCTGTTTTTCCTCCGAAAAAAAAAATTTGTTCGCGTGCGCGGCGCGCTTTCTCCGTTTTTCCCGCAAAAAATATTTTCGTGATCCGCTTGCTCTCCGGAGCATGCGAAAAATGTTTCCGTAGCCTGTTTTTCCTCCGAAAAAAAAAAACAAAAAATATTTTCCGTTCGCGCGTGCGGTGCGCTTTCTCCGTTTTTCCCGGAAAAATTATTTTTGTGATCCGTTTACTCTCCGGAGCATGAGAAAAATATTTTAGTAGCATGTTTTTTCTCCGGGACAAAAAAACGTGTTGTTCACATGCGCGGCGTATGCCGCGCTTGCGTTTCTAGTAATGAATAAATGCACAAGCACACTGCGACTCAGAAAGCAAGAAGGCACAAGTACTGAAATGGTTGGAATGGAAACAGAAAAAGTAAAACGTAAATAGACGCGACCAGAAAAAAGAAAGAAGAGGAGGCGGCGGCGGACCGACCTGAAGAAAGCGGGGACGACAACGGCATGCAGCACAGGACGACGGCAACGACAGGTGTGCCTCCCAAAGAGTAGGCCGAAAAACACACAAAAGTCCCAAGAAAACAAAGCAATGAACCAAGCCGAACGTGTGCCTCGGTCCGATCTCGCGAGATCCCGCGGGGCACGCGTGCAGATGATCAACCGGTTCTTGGACCTCATCTGCACGCCACGCGTCTCGAAAAAAATTTCGCACGCGAAGAATCAAAGCGTGCTCTGGCCCTTTCATCGGCGCCTCAGATTTCAAGCTACGATTCGCACGCGAAGAAAATTCGCAAGAATCAAAGCGGGCGAGCTCTGGCCCTTTCATCGGCGCATCGAGAACACAAGAGGAGAGTCGTTTGGACAAAGAACAGGGAAGAGACACGCATGCATCGATCAAACCCCCAAGATCAGAAGAACCGAACAGAGTTCGAAATTGTTAGCACCAAGCAAAGTTAGTATTTATAGCACCAAGCAGGGTTAGTAATTGTTAGCACCAAGCAAAGAGCCGATCGAAACGAAGAACAGCAAACCAGAAGAACTAAAGAGAAAGAAGCAGATCGAGATGCTACTCGCACGAGAAAAAAATAAAACGAAAAGCGAGTGGGAGAAGCAGGCGATGGCGGTGGCAGGGAAGGAGCGTGGGGGTTGTACTTATAGCGGAGTGCTGATCGATCCGTTTGCTGCTGGGTTTTGGAATGGACGGTTCTGATCGGATCCCACCCATCCGACGCCATCCAATCGCAAGACCATCTCGTCGCGGTGGAGCCAAGGCAGGTACGGACATAAACAAATTCTACGCAACGGTGCTGCAGTTCACGGTCTATGCAGCATCATACGGATTGGTGCCACGCGTCCCGCTGCTTCAATCTCCATGCAAATCTATTAAACTCCAAGCACTTTAATGTACTTTAATCCTTATCACTTAATTGTTTTTTGTATGGAGATTAACGAAGCGGGACACGTGGCGTCAATCCGCACGGTGCTGCACAGGCCGCGGTATGCAGCACCGTTGCATAGAATTTTTTTCCCGTAACGTACGGTCAGGGAGAGGTGGGCACGTGTGGCATTGCTATCGGTATGGAACTGCTTTGACATTCGTGCAAATGGGTTTAGATTAACGTGTAGTAGTATTTTCTTACTTACAGTAAGAACAACAAGGAAGATAAGCGCGGAGCACGCCGCGCGCGTGAAAGAAAAATGATTTTGCATTTTTTTCCGGAGAAAAAGTAGACATAGATGTATTTTTAAAATTTTTGGAGGCTCGAGAAACCTTAGAGACCGAGCTGGGAAAAAAGTACACATCTTTCTGTTGACGAAAATATTTTTTCGGGGAAAACGTTAAAAATTTTTAAGGCTCGAGAAACCTTAGAGACCGAGCCGAAAGAAAAGTACACATCTTTCTGTTGACGAAAATATTTTTTTCGAGAAAACGGAGAAAGGACCTGGGCCCGTAAGCGTGGCGCACGCCGCACACGTGAACGAAAAATAATTTTGCGTTTTTTTCCGAAGAAAAAGTAGACCTATACGTATTTTCAAAATTTTTGGTCTAGACGTATTTTCAAAATTTTTAGAGGCTCGAAAAACCTTAGAGGCCGAGTCGGAAAAAAAGTACACATCTTTCTGTTGACAAAAATATTTTTTTCGAGGAAAACGGAGAAAGGACCTGGATGTAAAAATCGGGGACCTGTTTGTTATACTTTTGGACCTCACCGCTATCCCGAAAAAGTAGAAAAGGGCTCGCTCGCGATTTACATCTAACGGGAGGCTCTTTCCGTAAAGTAGCAAGCGAGGGACCTAATCGCGATCCAAGAAAAATTTTCTTCCCCTCACAAAAAATTGCAAAGGACCTATTCGTAATTAAACTTGTAGGGACCTATCCGTAATTCGAAGAAATAGAGGGACTTTTTAGCAAAATTGCAAGGGGGTGACATGGGGCGGCCTGCGACCAGGAATCCTTCGGGTTATAATGAAGGTAATATAAGAACATCTCATCTTATTGTTAGTATGTGCATATCAGCTTTACTCCCTTCATCCTAAAATATAAAGCATAACTGTTTTTTTAAGTCCCAGAATACAGGGCGCGGTACCTCCTCAGCTCTTGTTCTAGCTTCTCTCACATCTCTCATACGCATGCATGCATCAACCTTCTCCCCCATCTCTCATGCGCATACATGCATGCATTAACCCCCTCGAGCCCTGTGCGACGCAAGTGCTTCCTTGGTCTATGCGTCGGTAGGAGTTACGTCTTATATAATGGGGTAAAGGGAGTATTATTTAGGGAAGAGAGAAAAAAAGAGAGAGAAGAGAGATGGCTTCTGTTTAGTAGCGAGCTTTGCACGGTAACATAGCTAGATTATTTATGTATAAGAGTGAAAAAATAGTTATTTCACAACATCTGGAGATAACCTTTAAAGATAGTTATTATATAAGCTGGCTTTTAACTTACTATTAGTATGTAATGAGCTTTGCTATTGTACTTGCTCTTAAATACTCCCTCTGGTCACAAACAATTATCGTTTTTAACATCGACACGGTCCCCCAAAACTCAATTTTGACCACTAAAATATATTGTAATATATTTACAAATCCAATAAAATTATAATATTATAAAGTATGTTTTGAGATGAATCTACACATATAATTTTTGCATCCAATCTAATTATTTAAAAGATATCGATAGCTAAATTTTCAAAAGTTTAACTGCGCGTATCCCAAAATCGACAAGTTTTTGTGAACCGAAGGGAGTAGCACTCAAATTTTAAGCCTTCATATCCAGATTCAATTGATGAAATTAATTTGCCTTTCCTCCTCCTATTCGAGTACAATTTTATTAAGGAGCACTCAATTTTTTAGATATTGGATCAGAAACATTATTCTTTTCTGCATTACCTTTTTACAACAATTATATACTAGTTTTACACAAATTAAATTGTTCAAAAAAAATGATGTGAAATTTTGTGAAAAAAGAATATTATTTTTTTGTATGGACTTTTTATATCAATATTTACTAGTTTTACACAATTTAAATTATGTGAAAGTAATGTGCCAAATTGTAAAAAAGAGAAACAAAACAAACCATAATAAACATAGCAGACGAAAATGTGGATAACAAAGTCAAAAAGATAAAGCATAGCATGGATCACAAAACAATATCTAATAGACAAAAATGTTAAGTGAACACAAACAAAAAACACTCAACTACCATTTAGCAAGTCCCTACATTAATAAAAGCTTGTTTCATTTCAAGTGATTAACGTGAGCTTAGATCCAGTGTACAAACACATCATTTAAACATAAAATAATTAAATTAGCTTGATTTACTAAGCATAGGGTGCTTATCCTTTTTTCTTTTCTTCTTCAAGATGAACTATGTGTACAGTACCTAGGACAGTATTATCTATGAACCGTCTGGAATGACCTCCCCAAAATGTATAACCTATGTGTGTGCCTCCCCCGGCCTTTGGCGGCAACCCCTATCTTCTCCTTGACGGTAAACCCTACCTCCCCCCTTGTGACGAACATCCTCCTCCGTCTCCCCCCTGGTGGCGCACAACCTGGCCCTCTGTCCCCCCCCCCCTCGGCGGCGCACATCCCTCCTCCCGGTGAACCCTCCCCATCAACGGCACACATCCCCCCTCCATGGCGCACATCCCCCTCCCGATGAGTTTCTCCAGGTGAGTTGCTCATGAACCTGATTCTTAACTGAAGTCTGGCACTAGATTACTAATTCTACATGTTATCTTAACTTAGTCTTAACTGTTGTTGTCATTAGTAATGTTGCAGTTATTAATTCTGTCTTCTGTCTATTCTTTTTAATGCATTGTGATACTTGTTTCTCCAAGACTAAGTATGTTTGTCATGCATGTTTCGTATTCATACTTGTTTCTCTGGGAGCTTGGTTATATGTTTTGGTCTTTCAAATTTTCCTAAGTTTTTCTGTTATTGATAACTATTCATCGTTGAACTGAAATATAATGCTAAAATAGCTTTAAACTTTTATAATATCTTGCTAAACAGTGAGCATGTTAAGGTGGTAAGGGTTCTAGGCCTTATTCACTTAATTAATTGTTTAGACCATTTGTGATTGAAGTTGAAGATTTAAAATCTTCAATCGAGTCTTATTTCTGGGAGCAATATAAAACAATTTCTTCATCAATTTGTTATATTAGATATGGTTCACTGCATGAATGATTCTCTTAACTCACCTTCAATTAACCTAGTATGTACAAAACAACTATTAACTTACCTTCTCTTAAATATACTTCTATCAATTATATATTCTCTTGACTTATCTTCTCGTAAATTTACTTTCTTTCCACTTCTATGACCCTCTGTGAGTTGTTGATTTACCAACATGCCTCTTCTATGATCTTCATTACAAGATGGCGTCCCCTCACTTCTCGTTGCCGAATGGATCTGATGAGGCGCCCAACGTAGAAAATCAGCGGCGCGCTCCAAGAGGGCTTAGTAGAAGGCCATAGAGCCAATATACCATCACACCGGTCGATCCGCAGGATGGGGCCCCTACCGCACCTCCTAAGGCCGCGACAGCATTCCAAATATTGTACGGGATCGTTGGGCGTGAAAGGGTCCCCATCACGTATCCATCATGGAAGACGCTGACAGATGAGGAGCGCGATAACTTGCTGATAGAAATTTCTAGGTTGTTGGAGCTACCACAAGACGCCATGCACGGACTGTGACGGTATGCGTTGCAAGTGGCAGGAAAAGCGTGGAAGAATATTAAGTGCGTCCTTATCGCTAATTATGTGAATAAAGAAATGACTCCATTCTAGAAGTACATGTTCATTACTAAAGCTGTGTGGGAACGATTTGTTGAGATGAAGAAGATAGAAGAGTTCGTGCGTCGAAGTGCGACGCACAAGACCGTCCAATCAAAAAACACCCACCCACACAGACTCGGCTCCACTAGGTATGCGGCAATATCACGCAATGGACAAGAGAGGATGATAAGGTAATCCAGAAGGAGGTCGTGCTGCCATTTGCCTCGATCTTGGACCCGCACGCTCGAAACTGGGTAAGAGCGATGTCACGTCCCACGTCTTTGGGCGGCGTGTCCTTTGCCAACGCCGCTGATCGTTGAACTCAGAATCTTCTCAGGACTCTTTCACCTCAAACAGAGAGAAAGATATACTCTTCATGGCCTTGGGAAACAAGGAGCACCCGGGTCGCACCCGAGGTCTAGGTGTTTTTGTTCCCTGAAAAATGGGATTCCCACAAGTCTCCAATACGTACCAGAGTAGGAAGAAAAAGCAAAGTCGACTGTGAGGAACGGCTAGTAGCCCTGATTTAGGAAATGGTTGAGTAAAGGTTGAAAGCGCAGTTCGATATTCAGCTAAGATGCTTTGAGAAAAGGATTGAGCAAAAGACCGATCTTGAGAGGCAGGCAAAGAACGTGCAAGCGCAAGAAGCACATGCGCAGTTCAGCGCAACTAACCATTGGAGCAGCTACGCGTCTGCCCCTGAGATGGATGTGGATGATGCCATATTTCCTCCTGACGACACCCAGGTAATATACATGTATGCAATGCTCCTTATATAGACCTATTTGACGTGTCAGTAAATTAATTGTGTACTGTTATATAGGTGGCCACACTATGCAATCTCAATCTCCAAGTGAGGCTTGCCAACAGCTTTGTTCCCTTGCAGACTGCTTGGGGGTGCGCATATCCATTCAGTGTAGGGCACTTGTGCACAGTCGCACTTTAAATCCGGGCTGCGCCGAATCCGCTACGAGCACTACCAAAATCATGTGCTACACCGAAGGAGCTCACCAATGCGGCTACTGTGTACCGTCAAGCACAACCCAAGTCGTCTCCCATCAAGACAACATTTGGTAGACGGCAACTTTTCGTTTGGCAAATTGAAAGGGATGAACAGGTCAGCTCATGACTTTCCATTTGCCCTGTTGGTGCGACAATTCCAGCTGGGATAGCCGTTCGTACTGAAAGAGCACCAGGAGACGCTTACATTAATCTGCGTTAGATTGCAAGGTTGGTGCATGGAACAAGCCAACAAGCCGGTGGCACAACGAGCATCGAGTATCTCGGTCAGATTCAAGGAGGAGCATTTATTACACCGATTTTTGAATGACTTCTTCTTGGTTGGCTTAAACGAATTGTTCGATCTATACAACCTCAACGCCTTCGATGCTTCACTCATGAGATGCTGGACATTGTAAGTGTGTGCAATCACGGTGTAAATTCGTGTCGTACCGATAAATGGCATATATATATATATATATATATGATACTTGATTTTGTATGTATATGTAGATACATAATCATGGAGTCAAAAGCAAGGGAAGAACCGGTGGGTTTCTTCGACCTGCATATGGTGTCCAAGCAAACCATGGATGAAAATATACAAGTCATCCACGAATAAGTGAAAAAAGTATTGCTGGCTGAATGGGACAAAAAATTCATACTTTTACCTGGCAACCCAGGGTAAGTGCTTCATCCAGTTGCTATACTTGTTGGTTTAACGCAGCTCGAAGTTAGCTTGAATGAACATGGCGACATATCTGTGTAGGTTTCACTGGGTTCTAGTCATAATTATACTAAGACAGAACCGATTAATTTACCTTGGTGCCTATCAAAAAATTGCTCGACGCGTTGTTCGCTGTCTATAAAGCTCGTGGAGGGCCACATAGGAAGGACTCAACGAAGTTGAAGCATACTTATAACTTTCTGATATCCGCTAGTACGCAATAATCCTTTACACACACCATAATGAAACCTTCAAACTAATTAACCTATTTATATTTTGGCAGTGCTACCAACAGCCACATGCCACTAACCTATGTGGATTCTACGTTTGCCATAACATGCAACTCCTCATGGGTTCAAAGAAGACCAATGACATAGAGGTTGGTCAATCTTGAAACAATTATTTCCACTTATTAATTTATTTACACGTAAATACTTTACTCTTCCCATCGCCAGGCTTGGCAATGCGATGAATCTGGGTTGGAACAGGCTGACCTACTAGGTATTCGAGGACAACTTTGTGCCTTCTTGAATCGTGAGGTCATTAATCCAAAAGATGAATACCACTCAAGCTTCATCTGATGAGTTGTAAATTTGTTAGATACCATTTGGATTAATTTGTGAACCTTGTGTTGTGAATTTGTCAGTTGTAGTTCTAAATTCAATTGGCTCTTATATATGTGAGTTGATTTATAAAATGTATGTGATGTACATTGTAATGTGAGACCAGAGTTGATTTCAAAAATGGATGTGTTGTATGTTGTAATATGTGATCTGATCTAGTTCATTTCTGAAATGTATACCATAATAATATACTGGTGATGCTCTGTACTATCTTTTGTTTCAGAGGGCATGGCTAGCAATCCTGAGGCTAGCCAATAAATCAAAATTACTAAAAAAATATATAAAATCAACATCACAGACGGTTAACTAGAACCGTCTGTGATGAACGGCTCATCACATGCGGTTCCAAATTAGAACCGTCTATGATAACTTTTTTCACAGATGGTTGAAAAACCGTTTGTGATGACTACAGATCACCACTAACAGTTTGATACAGACGGTTCACAAAACCGTCTATGATGTGATTTGTGAACAGTCTGCGATAACTTTTTTCACAGACGGTTGAAAAACCGTCTGTGATGAGAATTTGTATAGTAGTTTTTAACCGTCTGTGATGAGAAATTGTATAGTAGTGAGAGATCCAAAAACAAGGATAAACAAGAGAGAGAGAGAGAGAGAGAGAAGGTGCAGATGTCTTGATGCATGAGAGATATCTGGTCTGGTCATAAGAACAAAGCAGCACAATTCATCCAAGATCTTGATACATATGAGCTTCTCGTACATAGAGACCGGCAAGCTAGCTCAGACTTGCATGCTGAGCAGGTGAGATGGATCATTTCGCACCATCATCATATTGCTGGTCGGCTCCTTAAAGAAACGAAAAACATCCGAGAGACCAGAGAAAAAGAGGTGAAGGAAAGAAAAGATCAAGATCAAGCTTGCACTGAACAACATACATAACTAGTAGGATGTCCGTGCGTTGCAACGGATTCCCAAAAGAGGATGATACATGTCATCAAGCATGATCTCAAGCCATACAATAAACATCAGTTTGCTATTACAGACATCCAGCAAACCATATATGTGCAAGCTAGTAAATAAATCAAATTGAAAAAAGATGTATGTTTCTTATCCAACTTGAATACAAACAATTCATCCTTAGGTGGTACAGAAGATACCTAGGACTAAAGAACATCTTTATAGTTAATATTTTTGGTTAATGCACCAGCAGAATTTAAGCTCATATCTTTTACTTCTGGCGCACCAGGTGTTTGTTTCAGTTCTTCTGCAGAAACACCACAAAGGGCAGTGAAGAATTCAACAATGGAATCACTTGGTAGTCTTACACTGTTAACAAAGACTTGTTCTACAGGCTTTCCAGACAACTCTTTCAGTGATTGAACTACAGAATCCGTTGATATTTGATTTGATCCCTGCATAACAGTTGCAGCAATTGAAGGATTTGGAGTGATGTACTCGAGCCTTGAGACACATTCTAAAACAGCATTCCAAGTATCTTGCAAAGAATCCATATCTGTGTCAGCTAAAGCAAGAAGAGTCCGCAATGCCTCAACATTTTTTACTACACATTTCCTTAGGAGCATGCAAAAATGTAAACCTGCATAATGTTAACAAAGAAAGGACACCATTCCATTCATATAACTAAATGACAAGAAATAAAATTACATAATGAAGTTTGACGAAGAGTCGAAGAACATTTAGTATGAATCCATAAATAGAAAAGACAATTGCCTACCTCACTAAGGATGTCAAGAAAGCATAGCGCATGGTATCCATCCCAAGAACACGAGTAAGATGGATACCGACCCTAAACCCTTCCATGCATAATACAACCCTAGGCTTACTGTCACCTTCCTCCATGATTACAGAAAATGTTGCAAGCAAAAGCCATCCTACAGCTTCAAGCATTGGTCTAACAAGCTCAACTTGCTGAGCAACATGAAAAACACCTCTCTTCTGTCCATGGTTTTTGAAAAGTGTTCGAGTCTGCTTGATGATTTTTTCGCTTTCTGCCTTTGTATCACTTGCTGACTTCAGTCTTGGAAGAGCTAAATTTTGTATATTGACAAGACGACCTCTTTCTTCTGTTTCAGGTCTCAGTTTACTGGTTTTTGCGGCATCAGGGAAATCGTCTTTCAGCTTTATCTCTTCCTTGACAATTGAATCATAAATTTCCTCCAAGAGCTCCTGGGGGCACATTCCTCTGAATCGCTCACAGTGTTCATACGTACAAAATCTAATTTCGACATCTTAGGCCACACCATTGGATTATGTGCATCAGTATTCAACATTATAACATCATAAGCAAGGACATACTGCATTTTTAAAAAGTCCAGGGTTATCAGCACAATATGTTATACCCTTCGACAGGGTATTCTACCGACGAACGGCAAGACCAGCTACAGAAGTAGTTACGGCAGGAGGAGATCACGATCCGGCCGCAAGCTAGTTACCAATACATGCACGTCTTTTAGTTTAAAAGTTAGCATATCCTTTTTGTATCTGTTCCGAATTAGTAGTCCTTTAATAATCGGTTGTAGAATCGGACTCTTGCTTATTGGTACTCTTGCTTATTGGTACGAAGGTTATTTAAAGCGAATAAAGAGGAGAAAAGGGCATGCCAGTTTGTGCCGCAAATTCCACGTTCAAGGCGGTGGCTCCGACAACAGCCGAACTATCCCAAGCGTGCGCCAAGCCAGCGACCGGCGTGACGAACGGCGTCCGTCCCGGCCTCCGCCCAGGCACACGCGCTTACGAGAAGGTTCACTCTGAATCGGCTCGTAACAATTTGGTATCAGAGCAAGGTTGCTCAGATGCCATGGCAACTCAGTTGGAGGATCGAGTAAAGGCGGTAGAAGATGACATGAAGGAGATCAAGAGGATGATGGCAGAGATACTCAAGCAGGTCAAAGCGAAGGGGCCAGTCACAGATCACAACCCGGAGGGCAGTTGTAACCATCAAGGAAAACCGGAAGACTTCCCGGGGAAGACGGGAAGTAGAGGAATCGCAGGCGTGCAGGAAACAAGGAACCCCATGGCATCTCGCTGGGAGGGAGACGGAAGGCCTGATCGGACAGCAAGAGGAGGGCGCAACACTGATGAAGACCGGAGGTGGACACCTCGGGCGCCACGGTTCGATCTATCCGAGTACGACGGATCGTCTGATCCCCTCGGATGGCTCCGACAGTGTGAGCGCTTCTTCAGATTCCACCGCATCCCAGAAGAAGAATGGGTGAACTTGGCGGGAATCCATCTCCGAGGGGAAGCGCTGGATGTACTGGACAATTGGCAACAGGATGAAGAATGGTTAGATTGGGAAGAATTCGCGGAGACTTTTAGCCAGAGATTTACTAGCCATTCTAGTTTGGGACCCCTGGGAGACCTAGTGAACTGGAAGCAAGGACATCAATGCGTAGACGATTACGCGAAGGAGTTCCAGCGGCTTCTCGCCCGGACATCCCGAGTGAGGCGAACGGATCAAATTGATACATTCATCGCAGGGTTGTCTACGGCATTGGCAGCAGAAGTAAGAAGGGAACGCCCCCGCAACCTGGCTGAAGCCATCGACTTTGCTAGGGAAGCGGAGTCCCGGAAAAATGCCTGGTTGGCTGAAGCGGTCCAGGAAATCAATTTTACAAGTAGGACTCGGGTCCCTTCCAACCGAGGGTCGGCATCTGCGTTCTCTAGCGCCAATGGAGGGAGAGTTTTGACAGGGGGAGCCCCAACAACAGGTGCTTCTACAGGCGCACGAACCAGCACAGTATCCGCAACTTCCGGGATATCCGGTCAAGTGAGTCACCGGCCCACAACGACAGCAGCGACGAGTTCTCAGTATAGCTCGGCTTCGACTCCTATGCGGGTGCACTTAAGCGCCGACCAACTGGCCGAACGCCGCGCAAAGGGGTTGTGCTATAATTGTGATGAAGTTTATAGCCGGGGGCATCGTTGCAAGAGACTATTCCACCTGGAAGTGCTGAATGAAACAGATGAGCCAGTCGAGAGCGAGGGAGACGAGGAGAACAGCGAAACCTCGTTATCCATGATGGCCATGCAGGGACCAAAGCAAGGAAACACGATGCAGGTGTTGATGTGCATAGCGGGGCGACAACTGCATGGATTGATAGACACGGGCAACACCCATAATTTTGTAAGTGGCCATGCAGCAGCACAATTGGGTTGGTTCTCAGCCGGGAACGACATGCAGCACGTCCGCGTAGCCGGAGGGGGACAGCTCCCGTGCCTGGGAACAATAAGGGACACTGAGTTCACCATCGGGACGCATCAGTTCAGGGCAACATTTATCATCATTCCCTTAGATGTCTTTGATATTGTTCTTGGAATACAATGGTTGAGGACTCTTGGGCAAATCCAGTGGGATTTCCAAAAGCTAAGTATGCTTTTCAAACATCAAGGGGCAACGATCGAGCTCAGTGGGTTGATCAGCCAAGAGAAGTCTCAGTGTTTCCAGCAGCAATTGGTGGAAACAGGAGAGGTACAACAGCTGTTGCAAGCATATGAGGATTTGTTTTCAGAACCCCAGGGGCTTCCACCATCGCGTCCTTGCGACCATCGCATTTGTTTAACGGAAGGCACAAACCCAATAGTCGTGGCACCATATCGGTACCCTTACCGACAGAAAGATGAAATCGAACGACAATGCCAAGACATGTTAGACCAAGGCATTATCCGCAGGAGTCGTTCCCCTTTTTCTTCACCAGTACTATTGGTCAAGAAGGCAGACGGTACTTGGAGGTTTTGCGTGGACTACAGGAAGCTCAATAGCCAAACCATAAAGGACAAGTTTCCCATTCCAGTAGTTGAGGAGCTCCTCGATGAATTACGGGGAGCCCGTTTCTTCACCAAGCTGGACTTACGTTCGGGCTATCATCAGGTCCGAATGGTTCCATCCGATATAGAGAAGACAACATTCAGAACACATCACGGGCACTTTGAATTTCTAGTGATGCCATTTGGACTGTCCAACACGCCATCCACATTTCAGGCACTAATGAATGATGTCCTGCAAGATTCTCTCCGCAAGTTTGTCTTGGTATTTTTCGATGATATTTTGATCTACAGCAGGACCCTTGAGAAACATTGCCAGCACCTCCGCTGGGTGTTTGATCAATTGCGCCACCAACAGTTGTATCTTAAAAGATCTAAATGCGTCTTCGCATAAGGCAGGATCGGCTATCTGGGACATATCATCTCTCACCAGGGGGTGGAAGCTGATCCGACCAAATTGAAAGCTATCTCCGAATGGCCACAGCCGAGCTCGGTGGCAGCCTTGCGGAGCTTCCTCGGGTTGACGGGCTACTATCGCCGGTTCATTCGTGATTACGCAACGATTACAGAACCCCTGACAAGCCTTTTGCGTCGCAATGGGTTTGAATGGGGACCTTCGACGGAACATGCTTTTCAGCGCTTACAACAAGCCCTTAGTTCAGCACCGGTACTGCAAATGCCAGACTTTGAGACCCCTTTTGAAGTGGAATGCGATGCTTCCGGGGTGGGCATCGGCATGTCCTTCAAAGAAATAGGACACCCAATTGCTTATTACAGTCGCAAACTAGCCGCCCGGCATGCAAAGCTGGCAGCTTATGAGAGGGAATTGATTGGCCTTTCCAAAGCAGTACGCCATTGGCGACCATACTTATGGGGATATCCGTTCGTAGTTCGGACAGATCACGGCAGTCTTAAGTTCCTCCTCGAGCAAGCCTTAGTAACACCACCACAGCAACATTGGTTAAGTAAGTTAATGGATTTTGATTTCCGGGTCGAGTACAAACCAGGCCGTGCCAATCGGGCTGCTGACGCTCTCTCAAGAGTGCATGAGGACGACAGCAACAAATCCACATGTGCAAATATGACGGCGCCGCATGCGTGACTCGGCGTAATGGCTTGCCGACTTGGCGTGTCGACCGGAGGTTCGGGCGCCGACAAATTCTACTCGACACCACTTCGTCCAAGGCATCTCAGGGGACCTCGCCAATGACGGTGAATAAAGCCCCGACGAAGGATTGGTCCACCCGGGATGGGCTCCTTTACCGGGCAGGACGTCTCTTCGTGCCACCAGAGTCACCGCTGATCAAGCCGATCATTGCATCCATCCACGACCTCACGCACGAAGGCATACAGAAGACCTTACACCGCATTCAACAAGGGTATTTTTGGGAGAAGCAACAGCAGACAGTTGAGCAGTATGTTGCTTGTTGCAACGTGTGTTAACAAAGTAAAACCAGTACATTGTCTCCTGCTGGCCTGTTGCAACCTCTACCAATTCCACAACAGGTATGGGCCGACATATCCATGGACTTCATCACCGCTCTTCCCAAATCCCAAGGCAAGACATCTATGTTGGTGGTGGTAGATCGACTGTCTAAATACGCCCACTTCATGGCTTTCAAGCAACCGGCAGCAGCTCCAGCCGTGGCAAAACTTTTTTTCGATCAAGTTGTCCGGTTACACGGCATTCCGGAATCCATCATATCTGATCGGGATCCGGTGTTCCTCAGTGCATTCTGGCAGGATCTGTTCAAACGCTGTGGGACTACGTTGCTACCCTCCACGGCTTACCATCTGCAGACCGATGGCCAAACAGAGGTGGTCAACCGCACTATTGAAATGTATTTGCGATGCTTGGCGGCTGAACATCCTGCATCTTGGGTTCTTTGGCTACCGTGGGTAGAATTCTGCTATAATTCCTCATTCCACTCCGCTATACGGATGACGCCCTTTGAGCTGGTCTACGGACGATCACCACCACCTCTATTACCTTACCAACAGGGAGCTACAGTCATTGACTCAGTTGACCAGCAGTTAATCAATCGGGATGCTCTTCTCCAGCAGGCTAAAGACAATCTCCTCCGAGCCCAGAACCGCATGAAGCAACTATATGACTCAGGCCACCGCGAGGTGGAATTCCCCGTTGGAGAATGGGTGTGGCTTCGCCTTCAGAAACATCGCCAACTCACCCTACGGTCCGACTCGGTGCATAAACTCTCACCGCGATTCTATGGGCCGTACCAAGTTATTGCACGGATCGGACCTGTCGCATATCGGCTTGCATTACCGGAAGACGCTCGTCTTCATGACGTCTTCCACGTCTCCCTGCTTAAGGCATTCAAAGGAACACCTCCCACCAACACTCCGTCCCTGCATACAAGTATTTGAGGACACCACCGCTAGAAATGTTGAAGAAAAACAGTATTAAGATTCTATACATACATACAGCTCTAAAAATTTTTCCATTATGTGATCAATCTTCTGTGCCTCCCCAGGAAGGCGAAATCCTTTCAGGAAATCACGAATCGCAGCATCAAACTTCAATCCCAAAAACTTCATGGAATCAACATAAGCATCCATCACAGCAAGAGGAAACTCCTCATGCTGTCCCAAATATTCACCAATCATAACCTGCATAGTTACAGCTCAGGAAAGTTAGTGGTTAGCCACACCTTTCTGATCAATAACTGTAAAGTAATCCTCCTTTTGCATTTCAGGAAAAACTGCAAGCAGCTCATTAAATTTCTTGAAATCACCTTATCCAAGCTAGAATTGTTCTTGAGAAACTGAGCTACAAATGACGCCTTATTTTCAATCAACTTATTTGATAATAAATACCCGACCCCTTTGCTGGTTTGCGATTAAACTGCCAAAGAAAAGGAGGGGAAGGGCTCAGTTACAATCAGTAATGCAGCAAGAGAAAACTACGATAAACAGTTGCTGCAACTACATACATGCATTTGGTAAACATCATGAGGTAAAGAAGCCACTTAATTGCAAGGTGAAACAATAAAAGCAGCAAGCCTCCCACCTCTGAGATTGCAGCCTCCATTGTTGACTTATGAGCTTTAGCTCTCTCAGACTGAGTGCGTCCATCCTCTTGGCTCTTTGTCTCATCAGTTGTCAAGCTCCTTGCAGAAGCATCCTCTTCACAAGATTCAACAATGCTCACCTGCTTTGAGGAATCTCTTCGAAATCGCTCCCAATCAACAAGTGACTTCAAAATACTCACCAAACACTGCAATATGGGTTCTTATGTGATATTAACATCACACAGGAACTGTTTACAAGACCATTTACAAGGCCGATTACCGTATAAACACTAAAAGGTGGCATGACCGTTCATTCACCGCTTACTGTTATTTAGAACATTGTTTAGGAGGATGACCAGACCCAAATGGCATGTAAGAATAATTAAATCATCAACTTCTGGAATAAATCCCATCGTCACTTTGAAAAGAAAAAAGGTAGCTCCCACCATCACAAAACGTATTTTGTTTTTAACCAGTTACCAACCAGAACTGCGTATTTTGCTAAACTCTAGCATGCAATGACATAGTGTTGACATTGTAGATTGAGACAGGCATATAACAAGTAACAATGCTAGCCCATTTTCAAAAGATTTGTATGTAAAGACTAACCGCTTGAAGGCCTTCTCGCTCTAGCATCAGCATTGACTGCACATGCAACTGCACTGCAGCATATAGCTGCTTCTCTGCCATCAAACATTCAATTCGAGCAGGAACCTGCAGAATTCACTTAGTTAGTAGGGAGATTAACTTCTTAAAATTTGGGACATAAAACAAGAAGGTTAAAAGGTGAAAGGAACAGGTATATACAACTGTAAAGGCTACAAAGAATTGCCCTGGTACCACTCCAAAAGTTGGAAATATTTCGTTTGTCAAGTCTCCACTATAAAAACTTGAGTGGACCAAATGACCATTGTCCCCTTTAAGAAATGAAATCCCTGATGGTCAGGCCAAGTTAAGCAAACATTTATGGTTTTTGCAAGAAATTTTCAAGCCATTAAGAAGAGCCTGATCCATCCTGTTTCACTCATCCATCCCTTCCATCACCCACATAAAACTTTTAAAAAAGGGGGAAAAGGTTTGAGAGCTAATCAACAATTCAACATTAGCTGTGCGTTGTGTGTATGCCCATCCCCTGCCACCTCCCACACATAACCACTTAAAATAAACAAAAAGGAACCCATCCCCAAACAAATCCTCCTTGAGTTAAAAATTGCAATAAACTTACATCCTTATCTCTACAAGTCTACATCATATCTTATATGATCACATCACTAAAACCTGGGATTCCCTCTCTAGAAACAGGGAATTCCAGTCAGGCGGTCAAGCAGCCAAGAAAACTACAGCATGCAAACATGAATGAAATGTGAAAAGGCACATGCAAAACCTCTACAACAAGGGAGTCAATGCTAAGGTAGAAAGGCATAAATAAATACATGCATAAATAAATCCGTGGTCGATTTTAAAATCTAGACACTATTTGGTTTGACAGATTAAATTTGGCAAATTATTGATCCATCTAGTGATAGAGGTATAATCTTGCACCAATTGCCTAATCCTAGAATTAACAGATCATGATTTCAACAAGTAGTTCATAATTGATCAAGTTTTTCTTTGCAAATTCGTTTCATTTAGGCGTTTGCAGATCCGTTATGTTCTTAGGGCAAGTTCAAATGTCCCCCAATACATTTTGATGATAAAATTGTCAACTGCTTTAATCCTAAAAGTAACAGATAGAGATTTCGACATGCAGTTCCTAAATGATACAATCGTCAACTACCTAACCCTAGAATTAACAGATAAATATTTCAACACGCAAGTTCTATTTGGTTGATATTATTATTTCTTTGCAGATTCGTTTCGTTCAGGTATTTGCATTTTCAATCAGCTTCTAGGCCAAATTCGATTGTCCCCCAATATTTTTTGATGATAAATCATAATTTTTCCAGCACAATTCAACAAGAACAATCTTAAGCAGCAGTAATGTATCAATCTAATCTTCCACACAAAAAGGCAGAAGAGCAAGTACAAGATGAACAGCTTTGATTAGAAATTTACCTCGTAAGAACCCCCTCAAGTTACTCGCCGATGCAAGGGCATTCGACGGCTGATAACAATCAATCAGTGAGCCCAGCAGATCAAGAATCCTTGATCTCGGTCGCTTTATCCCGATGGTAGAAGAAGCAGTCGCCGCCGCCACGAAAACGCCCACCACGACCTTGGCGAAACCGCATCAAACTGCCTCTTGATCTCAACAGGGTGCCAAGCATATTGGGCACAAAGGGAGGGCCGGCCGAAGTGCGTCAGAGAAGGGGGCCAACACAGGTACAGTAGGGCCTGGCAGACCACGCGAGGGAGGCGGGGCGTGGGGGAGGTGACGGTGGGTGGGCGGCGGGCGAGCGGAGGAAATAAGGAGCCAGCCGGGGATAGGGGAGAGGGCGGGCGGGGCGATGCTCCTCGAGGTTTCCGTGGGGGGCGATTTCGCCGTATGCATTGCCTGGAAGGCTCCGGAAGCACTGAGAACACGCGCGCACATCTGGGCGATACTCTATCTCGGATTGTTTCCGCATTTCGCCAGGTGATTACCTTACTTCGAATCCCCGCCCACTCACTTTCGCTAGGAATTTCTGTGGAAAGGGGAAGGGAAATCCTTCGTTCGTCTCCATTGTGAAGATGGCAGATCGAGACTGGATTCAGTGGGGAAGAGGAAGAGGGGGTGGCCCTGGGCGAGGGTGGCGTCCTCCACCTCCTTTCCGAGGCTAGCGATTTCAGCGGGCGAGATTTGCGCAGCGAGATCAACATCTGGGATTTCCTCAGTTTGGTTATCAGAGAGACAAAAACAGCTTCAAAATCCACAAGCAGTACCAGCTACTCATCCAGCGCAGTTTCAACGCCAACAAGTTCCACGGCTGCAGACAAACACTAAGGTTCAATCGTTCGTGACAATCAATGAGAATCAGAGCAAAGGTAATCCCAATCCTGTTCAATCGGATTCCCCTTTTGTGAAGTCGATCTGTTATAATTGTGGAGAACCAGGACATCTAGTAAGTAGTTGCAAAAATCCAAAATTATGCTTTATCTGTGAGGAATCTGGGCATCATTGTAACACCCCGGTATTTACTATGCCTGAATACTACTAAACAAAAGCTAAACAACATCTAAATACCATAATTAAACATAAATTCCAGCAAAGACGCACATGCTAAAAACCGAGATTTCAGCAGCATCTCCTTTGTTTTAACATGAATTGAAGCAACAACAATATTAACATGTCAATGTGGCATAACGAACGATAGCAATAACATGATCAAACGGAAAAACAGCCACCATACCACTAAGGATATAAATTCTATCCATCACATGATAAATATGGACTAATCAATTACTCATAACGACCAACGAATCATCGAAACCATAGTTTAGTTCAATGAATTAACCATAACCATAAGGGAAGGAACATGTCAATGTTTAAATGTGTGATGCTAAGTGATGACGTGTGACTAGCTCCCTTTCCCGCTTGTCGGATTCATGGTACCTAAAAGAAAACAACATAAACACAAGCGTGAGTTCATCACTCAGCAAGTATATTGCAATGGTACAAACATAAACAATTACATAGCAATAATATCTCACATCATGTAAACCATCTCTTTCATGGTCACATCTTATCATCATCATCAATATGTATGAAGTGCAATGCGATGCTCATGTCTCCTTGGAAACTCATACCGGTATGGTTGAGTACACACCCGTCGGTGTGCACCTTCTCCCCCCTTCCATCCCGAAGATGGAGGGTGCCTACTCCTCGCTTCCGTTCACCGCGGTGAATGGAATCACGATGTAGGACTTACTCATTGGCTCTCCGGATTAGTCATAACTTTCTCACCGACCTTCCCGGACTAGTTATGACTTTCTCACCGCCCGGGCCATGTAATCATGCCATGTATGCAAATATGCCACATCATAATAAACTTGTACTTTTAACACATGGCATCATAGCATACTCATCGTATCATAGGAAATCATTAAAGCATGGCAAGTGATCATGTCATATAATCAAGTTCATCTAGTCTCAACTAGCAATCCTACAAACCGCTATCCATTACAATACACTTGCCTCAACCACGGGCAACGGATTGGCGAGACGTAGAAGGCACTCCCGGGGTCACACCACCTGCACATGGGTACCACACACTCACAATCATGACCACAAAACAGTACGCAAACCCTCATCTACCTCGACATTGCCAACTACTCGCAAAACCCAAAAACAAAGGTTCTGTCCCGTCGGGACAGCAGCCTTCCAAAAGGCATATCTCGGGTTCTAAGACTCCGAATCGAATAAACGAGTACATCCTCGCGTAGCTTAGAAAATTTCCCAACTTTTTCTAGGTATAAGGAAAAATTGATTCGGATTCTAAAATTGTTTAATCTACAAAATACCGTGATCTGTTCCAATCACGTCATAGATTTTAACACGCTCGGTAAAACAGTCATAACTTTCAAACGGCTGATCGGATTTGGACGTTCTTTATATCCACGGAAAGATAATGAAATTATCTACAACTTCTTCAACAGGCGGACGACCAAATTTGGACTCTAAAATTGCGAAAAACCAAACCCTACGTCGACTGCACAAGCTGCCCGAAACAGAGAATGTGACAACTTCTAGATCTAATCTAATCTACTCAATTCCAGCACCACCAATTGATCTAAAAACATGATAATCACCCTTAGAACATACCCTAGCCCAACCCCAAGGATCCTCATGGCCATACCTTCGCCCGACGCACGAAAACCCAATAAATCTCCTCCCGGTTCGCGCGATCTCCTTCCTCGCTCCAATCCCGCCGGATCTCCTCGTCGCGGAGCGCTCCAATGGATGGATCTTCGAGGTGTGGAGGTGGAGAACTCCCCTAGGGGCAGCAAGGGAGGTGGAGAGGTGGTGGAGAGGTGGTGGAGCAATGGGGAACAATGGGGGAGGTGGAGGCGCCACAAGGAGGAGGTGGGGAGGTGTGGGGGGGCGGCTAGGACTTGTGGGGGCGCAAGGGCAGGGGGTGGACGCCTAAAGGGGCTGGGGAAGGCCCCCAACCAGGTCTCCTACTCCTATTAGGACTCAAACTCCATCCCACCAAAGCCCACGACCCTTTCCTTTAGGCCCAAACTCCCCCGGAAAAGCCCAAACTCCCGAAAACGGCCCAGAAACGCAAATTAACCTCATAACGTATGGTTTTAACCTCCAATTCCATATTTTATAATGTTTTTGACCTTAACATTCACATTTTGCAATGCCACAATCTCTAATTTCACATTTTATAAAGTCTCGGCATTCCGTAGTGTCACAATCATGTTGAACTTTGTCCTGCTCGTCATAAGAATCAACAAGTTGCTAAGTATATAGGCAGTGCTGCTAATGGGCTTGGATTTTTTCATTTTGAAGTACCTGAGGTCAGTAGAAGCTCGGCTTTTAGATTCAACAATTGTGGGATCATCACCATTGACCAAGGAGAGATTTCTTTGTCTGAGTTAGAGAAAAATTTAGCAGATATCTTTGACTCTGATTGGCCATGGCAGATTAGACAAATGGATGATTTCAGATTTTTAGTTCGGTTTCCTCCCCAAAAGAAAGTCACAGATTTAGCTCTGTTACCAAGCTTTAATTTAAACAAACAGGGAGTGACAGTATATGTAGAATCATGGAAGGGAGATGTTGATGTTTTTGATGACTTGCATGAAGTATGGATTCAAGTGAGGGGTATTCCACCAAAGTGGTGTTCATGGAAAGTGTTTGAACAAATTGCATCTTGTTTTGGGTTATTAGTTAATGTTGACTGGACGGGCATGTTCAAGAGTTTCTATGAATCTGTCAGACTGAAGATTGCCCGTAGAGATCCTGAAAAAATACCCCAACAAAGATTGGTGGGAGCAGAAAAAATTCTTTTCATGATAAAAATAACAGTAGAGGTGGAGGAGAACACTGAACATGTAACACCCCGGCATTTAATATGCCCGAATGCTACCAAACATAGACTAAACAACATCTAAATACCACAATTAATCATAAATTACAGCAAAGGCGCACATGCTAAAAACCGAGATTTCGGCAGCATCTCCTTTGTTTTAACACGAATTGAAGCAACAACAATAACAACATGTCAATATAGCATAATGAACGATAGCAATAACATGATTAAACGGAAAAACAGCCACTATACCACTAAGGATATAAATTCTATCCGTCACATGACAAATATGGACTAATCATTTACTCATAACGACCAACGAATCATCGAAACCACAGTTTAGCTCAATGAATTAACCATAACAATAAGGGAAGGAACATGTCATTGTTTAAATGGGTGATGCTAAGTGATGACGTGTGACTAGCTCCCTTTCCCGCATGTTGGATTCATGGTACCTAAAAGAAAACAACATAAACACAAGCGTGAGTTCATCACTCAGCAAGTATATTGCAATGGTACAAACATAAACAATTTCATGGCTTCAACAACTCACATCATGTATCATCTCATTCATGATCACATATCCTTTTCATCATCATTATGTATGCAATGCAATGCGATGCTCATGTCTCCTTGGAAACTCATACCGGTATGGTTGAGTACACACCCGTCGGTGTGCACCCTCTCCCCCCTTCCATCCCGAAGATGGAGGGTGCCTACTCTCGCCTGCTCACCGCGGTGAATGGAATCACGATGTAGGACTTACTCATTGGCTCTCCGGATTAGTTATAACTTTCTCACCGACCTTCCCGGACTAGTTATGACTTTCTCACCGCCCGGGCCATGTAATCATGCCATGTATGCAAATATGCCAACATCAAAATTAACTTGTACAATAACACATGGCATCATCATGGATAACTTGTACATTAACACATGACATCATCACATAATAAACATATTAATCATATCAATGGCAAACATTAAAGCGTGGCATGTGAACATATCATATATTCAAACTTCAATCTCAATCAATCAAGAACCTACACTCCGCTACTCATTCCAATACACTTGCCTCAACCACGGTGACGGATTGGCGAGACGTAGAGGGCACTCCCGGGGTCATACCACCTGCACATAGGGACTACACACTCACAATCAAGCTCACAAAACAGTACGCAAACCCTCATCTACCCCGACATTGCCAACTACTCGCAAAACCCAAAAACAGCGGTTCTGTCCCGTCGGGACAGCAGCCTTCCAAAAGGCATAACTCGGGTTCTAAGACTCCGAATCAATTAAACAAATATATCCTCACGTAGCTTAGGAAATTTTCCAACTTTTTCTAGGTATAGGGAAAGACTGATTCGGACTCTAAAGTTGTTTAATCTACAAAATACCGTGATCTGTTCCAATCACGTCACAGATTTTAACACGCTCGGTAAAACAGCCATAACTTTCAAACAGCTAGGCGGAATTTAAAGTTCTTTATATCCACGGAAAGATAATGAAATTAGCTACAACTTCTTCAACATCCGTATGACCATATTCCAACTCTAAATTGGCGAAAAAAAGAACCCTATGTCGACTGCTCATGCTGCCCGAAACAAAGAACGTGGCAACTTCTAGATCTAATCCAATCTACTCAAATCCAGCACCACCAATTGATCTAAAAACTTGATAAACACCCTTAGAACAGTACCTAGACCAACCCCAAGGATTCCCATAGCCATACCTTTGCCCAACGCACGAAAACCCAATAGATCTCCTCCCGGTTCGCGCGATCTCCTTCCTCGCTCCAATCCCGCCGGATCTCCTCGTCGCGGAGCGCTCCAACGGATGGATATTTGAGGTGTGGAGGTGGAGAACTCCCCTAGGGGCAGCAAGGGAGGAGGAGAGGTGGTGGAGATGTGGTGGAGCAATGGGGAGCAATGGGGGAGGTGGAGGCGCCACAAGGAGGAGGTGGGGAGGTGTGGGGGGCGGCTAGGACTTGTGGGGGCGCAAGGGCAGGGGGTGAACGCCTAAAGGGGCTGGGGGAGGCCCCCAACCAGGTCTCCTACTCCTATTAGGACTCAAACTCCATCCCACCAAAGCCCACGACCCTTTCCTTTAGGCCCAAACTCCCCCGGAAAGGCCCAAAACCCCGAAAACGGCCCGGAAACGCTATTAAGCCTCCTATCATATGGTTTTAACCTCCAATACCATATTTCATAAAGTTTTTGACCTTATCATTCACATTAAATAATGTCACACCATTCCGTAGTGTCACAGAACAAATGGATGACAATGATAAGGATGACAATGATGATGACCTAGATGATTTGGAGGACAAAAAGGACAAAGAAACTGGGGGGAAAAGATGAAAATATGGATACAGATCAAAACCAAGGTAGAGGATCTCAAAATCAAACTAGTTCAATGGTAAAAAATCTGAACAAGAGAGGGAATGATCAGTCTGCTGTTACTGAGAAGAATGGAAAAAAATACTTATCCAAATCAGAGACCATAGCAAGTCCTGTCCTGCCAACAGAAGAAAGGGGAAGGAGCTGGCTTCAGATGTTACAGAATAATGCTAAGAAAGCTTTTAACACTGAAATATTTGATGATGACAATTGTTACAGATTGCTTCGAGATTTAGAGCTGGTACAATCTGATGAGGAAGTTTTGGAAGGAGATGAAAAGGAGGTTGAGTTCCAGGAGAATTATGAGGGGGAAAAGCAGAAATGTTTGATATTCCCGGAGACAGAATATAGTATGGTTGAATCTTTCTTTGCTCAGTCTGATCAGGACAACAACAGCTCCAAAGAAGATCATGTTGCAGCTTGTTTATCTGATAAATCTTTCTTTGCTCAGTCTGATCAGTATGACAACAGCATCAAAGAGGAAAATATTGCAGCTTGTTTATCTGATAGGTTACATGATGTTGGGTGTAATGTAGATTCTTTTAACAAAAATCTGCATAAGAGAAAAAGATTGGGGGCCAATTCCAAGTAAAAGAAGAAGTAAAAGAATTGAAGATCAGGGAAAGACTGTTTTACAAAAAGCTCAAGATCTGCAACAACAAAAAAACTTGGAAAAGCATATAAAGCCCAAAGGTAAATTTTGTAAAAGTTCCTTTGATTCCTTTTCATTTCATGAGCTAAATATGCTAGCAAGTAAAGCTGATATCGAGATGGGGTGTTCGGAATTAGAAAGATATAATAATATACTGATTTGCAAAGAACATGATGCGGCTAGAATAGCTGATTTTGGGAAGAACCTCTCTGTGGGAGAAGGTTCTTTTGAGCAAAAATATAGAAATGTTGATAATAAGGCTGATAGTATTAAAGATGTTGTCATTCAAGAAGGGTGTGATGATCCTCTGAGGGAGGATAGTAAGAGTACAGATGAAGAACTAGGAGAATGGACTACGGTAGGAAAATATAAACGGGGCAAGCACCCTAGGAAAATTAAAGGAAAATGAAAGGTATTTTCTGGAATATTAGAGGTTTAGGCCAACCCGGTAAGACAAGATATATTATGGATCTTATAAATAATTATAGAATAGACTTTGTTGGTTTTCAAGAAACTAAGAGAGAAGATTTTAGTTCATCCTTTCTAAATAATATTAGTGGTTCCAAAAATTTTGATTGGCATTGGCTGCCTGCTAGTTCCACTGCGGGTGGTATCTTAGTAGGCTGTAATTCCGATGTCTTAGAAGTTGTTCACGTTGATATTAAATCATTCTCTGTACAATGCTTAGTTCGGAATAAGGGGGAAGACTTCGTTTGGAAACTAGTTATAGTTTATGGGTCCCCCTACGAGGATGGAAAAGAAGCCTTCATTTCTGAGCTTCATGAAACCCTTGTTTTGGATGATCGTACTCCCATTATGGTTGGTGGAGATTTCAATTTGGTTAGATACCGATCTGATAAAAATAATGGTAGAGTAGACTATAAATGGTCTGACAAATTCAATGAATGGATTGACATGTGGGGGCTTATAGAATTGAATTTGACAGGAAGAAAATTTACTTGGACTAATAATCAAAGTAACCCGATCATGTCTGTTATTGATAGAGTATTCTGTAGTACTTCTTTGGAGGCAAAATTTCCTTTAGCTACTTTATCTTTTCTTACTAGATTTGGCAGTGACCATACCCCCCTTCTGTGGGATTCGGGGTTGGAACCTTTCTGAATAAATTTGCATATAAGTTTGAGAAGTGGTGGCTTCTCCACGAAGATTTTAGCGAGATTGTCCATAATGCTTGGAATACCCCTATTAAAAAGATGAGTGCCATATACAAATGGAAATTTAAAGTACGGAAAATTAGAAAAGTTACGAAAGGATGGAGTAGAAATGTCGACTCTGAGATTAAGAAAAGAAAGAAAATGCTTTTGGATGAATTCAATAATTTAGATATTCTTTTGGAATCAAGAATTCTGACCTCCAATGAGATGGATAGATACTCTACTCTTAAAAAAGATATAGGAGAAATCTGGAATATTGAAGAAATCAAAGCTAGACAACGAGCTAGAGAGAGATATATAAAAGAAGGGGATAGAAACACTAGATACTTTCATGCCGTTGCAAATCAAAGAAGGAGGAAAAATCTTATTACTGTTCTTGAGGGGCCTGAGGGGCCCGTTCAGGACACAGATAGTATGATCAACATCGCTTGTGATTATTATAAGACCTTATTCGGTTATGAAGCCAAACCCAATATTAATATAGGAGATAAATTCTTTAGTGAAGAGGATAAGATCTCGGATATGGAAAATAAAACGTTGGAATCTCCTTTTACTGAAGAAGAAATTAAGAAAGCCATTTTTGATTCCTATTCTGATGGTGCTCCTGGCCCTGATGGCCTTCCTTTCATCTTGTACCAAAAATTTTGGGATTTATTAAGAATTATCTGTTGGATCTTTTTAGAGATTTAGAAAAAGGTAAGTTAGACCTCTTCAGACTTAATTTTGCGATGATCTCGTTGATTCCAAAGGAAAGTAATGCTAGGAATATAAAACAATTCAGACCTATCAGTCTATTAAATTGTAGTTATAAAATTGTCACCAAAGTTTTGACTAATAGAATCGGTCCAATTTGTGATAGAATCATCTTACGCAATCAGACTGCGTTCATCAAAAATAGGTTTATTTTGGAAATTGTTGTCACTGCTCATGAGGTAATTCATAAAATACATAAGGAGAACAGCAAAGGTTTAGTTCTCAAGCTCGACTATGAGAAGGCTTATGACAAGGTTAATTGGAGCTTCCTACTAGATATTATTGATAAAAGAGGTTTTGGTTATAAGTGGCAAAACTGGATTCGTTGTATTTTGTGGAATGGTTCTGTGGGAATCAAAATAAATAATGTTGAGAGTAGGTTCTTCCAAACTGGCAAAGGGCTGAGACAAGGAGATCCTTTATCTCCAATTTTATTCAATTTAGTTGCCGATGTTTTTTCGAGAATTCTTCATAAAGCTGCTAGTAACGATTTAATCAATGGCTTATGTAAAGATTTTTGTCCTGGTGGTATTATCAGTTTACAATATGCCGATGATACTCTCCTGTTTGTTGAGAATAATGAGAAGGTTGTTCTTCATCTTAAATGGTACCTAACTATCTTTGAGCAAATGTCTGGCATGCGAATTAATTTTCATAAAAGTGAGTTGATCAATGTCGGCTGTGATGAAAATGAGATAAAAAGTTATAATGAGATTCTTTGCTGTAAAGTAGGCTCTTTCCCCATAAAATATCTTGGTATTCCCTTGCATTATGAAAAGCTTAAGCGAGAAGATTTTCAGCCATTAATTGACAAACTCATGAAAAGGATTGCAGGTTGGAGAGGCAAGCTGCTCTCATTTAGTGGCAGATTAACATTGATTAAATCTTGCTTAGCTAGTATTCCTTTATATTTGTTGTCTTTCTTCAAATTTCCTAAGTGGGCTTTGGATATTATTAATTTTCATATGGCAAACTGTTTGTGGAATGATTATGAAGGTCATAGTAAATTGCATTTAGCCAATTGGCAATTAGTTTGTATGGAGAAGGACTTTGGTGGTTTAGGTATTCCAAATATCAGAGATATGAATATGTGTCTGCTGGCCTCTTGGATTAAAAGACTCTATTCCTCTAAAGATAGCCAATGGGAGAGGCTGGTAAATTTTAAATACAAAACTAATAATCCTAATGTTTTTCTTTGTAAATCTGATCATAGCTCTATATTTTGGAAAGGTGTTATGTGGGCAATGGAAGCCACCAGGTTTGGCTATTGTTGGAATGTAGGTAACGGTAACAAGATCAGATTTTGGGAAGATATTTGGTTTGGTTCTTCTTGTTTAGCCATCCAATTTTGGGATCTTTATGTGCTTGTAAATGAGAAAGGTTATACTATTACGAAAATTTGGGATGGTTCTAATCTTAAGTGCACTTTTAGAAGGTCTTTTTCTGAACACATGATGATTAGGTGGTTTGAATTGGTTGAAGTGGCTAATAGTATAAAATTAAATAAGGACGAAGATGCGTTAGTTTGGCAGTTTAGTAGTAATGGAGTGTACTCTACCAAATCTTTGTATGCTATTATCAACTTCAGAGGTGTTGTTCCTGTATACATTCCCGCTGTATGGAAATTGATTGTTCCCCCGAAAATTCACTTTTTTCTGTGGCTTCTTTCTCATAACAAAGTGATGACCAAAGACAACTTACTAAAAAGAGGGATAGACAAAGGAGAAAATTGCAGTTTCTGTGATGAGTATGAGTCTGTTATCCATCTATTTTTCGAGTGTGTGATAGCTGAAAATGTTTGGAGTCTAGTTGGAGACTTCTTTAATTTGAATGTAGGTTACAATTTTGAATCTATTGCTCGGTTATGGTTGAGTAATAAGAAAAACACTGCTATTAATACGATCGGTGCGGCAGTTTTATGGAGTATATGGAAGAGTAGAAATAACATTATTTTTGCTTCACAGGTTTGGTCAGATGTAAAAGCTTTGTGGAGAGGATTACTCATCATGTTGAGGAATTGGAGACCATTGTTCAAGAAGGATATGTTGATCCAGATGGACCAATTCTGCAAAAACCTGGAGGGAAAGATTCAATGTCCACTTCCACTGCCAATACCAGTAGGGGCAACGAGTAACTAAAAGGCACTGACAATTTGAAAATGTGTTTCTGCTGTTATACTACCCCTTGCTTGATCTTTGGAAGTCACCTAGCATTTTGTAATAGCTTTTGAATTTCTGGTGACCTGAAGACTTTGTGGTCAGATATGTTTTTTGTGGACCTTATTGTACTCCTGCTCAGTTTCTTTTTATAAAAGGAACTGGGGTATCAACTTTGTTTGATACCCTCTTGATAAAAAAAAACACGCGCGCACAAAGATCCATGCTTGAGTCGACGCGACCTCGATTAGACGAAGCGGCGTGCCCAGCGCTGATTGCTGGAGACGGTGGCCTCGACCCTCGAGTGATCGATGTCACTACCGCCCTCAAATCTGCTTCCCATCATCGCCAACGCCACCCTTGCCGAGAGAGAGATGAGAGGGCGAGCGGTTGTCGGGGAGGCGGAGGGGCGGTTAGGAGGGGGGTGGTGGGCTGGGGCGAAGGGCGTAGAGCGAGGAGAGCCGGGGGTGGTAGTAGGGATCGTGGATTCGTGTGGGCAACAGGCGTGGGATGCGAGGGAGGGAGTTAACATGCGGCGGACGAGACGGTTACGTCAGTAGCCGGTTCACGCATTAAACTACAGGCGCGGGAGAGGTGAACGAACAGGGTAAACTCAAACATTTATTAGTTTAGATGTACGTCGTCTAAGCCCAAGAACAGCAACATACATGTATAGGTGCGTGCATGACTCAAGACCCGGTGACATTTGCGCGCCAAAAACCACGCACGCGAGCACAACACGTGTTAGTTAGTGTAACACCCCAAAATTTTGCTTTTCTTAAGTTCATGAGTGATTTGGCACTTTGGTGAATTTTTGGAATTTTCTGGAATTTATTTGGATTTATTTGGAATTTATTTGAATTTATTCCATTTTGAAATAATTAAAGAATTTAATTTTGCAAATAAAATTTTGTTGGAAATATTTTATTTGAGTCCCAAATACCCTAAAATATTTTCCAGAATTTTTCTGGAATTTTTCTGAGTATTTTGCTATTTTTAATGAATTAAATGAATTACTGGGAATTATTTTAATTATTAAATCGCTGAAAATGCGAGTGGGTTTGTACTGTTCATCCAACCGAGCCCGAGTCAGACTCGAGTTCGAGTCCGACCCGAGCCAGCCGACTCGACCGAACCACGTTCGAACCCAAACCCACGGGGACCGTCGGATCGAGATCCAACGGTCATGATTGACCCGACCCCGACCCGAGCCAGAAACCGACCGGACCGGCCGCGCTGCGGCGATCGTGGCGCTGATCGTGCACGTGGGCGGCTGTCCGTCGTCGTCTCCGCCCGAAGTCCGGCCGGACTCCGCCGCCGCGCGCCCGCTGGGAACTAGGTTTCCGTCACGCTGAAGCCGAGGCTATTTAATGCCCTGGCCACACCCCGAGGATCGCTTTGACCGTGGCGCACTGCAGCCCTAGACAATGTCGCTCGAGCCGCCGCTGAGCCGCAATCGCCGCCGGAGTTGCCTCTTCCTCCGCTGTGGTTCTTTGCCGATTGCGGCCATCTCCGCTGCCCTCCGCCGCTGAGCCTGGGCTCCGAACAGCCAGGTCAAGCCGCGTCGGTGAGGACCTTTCACCTCGCCGAGCACGCCCCAAACGCCGTTCGTGGTGGTCGCCGTCCTCGGCCACGGCGCAACTCCGTCGTGAAGCCATCGCCGACCCGAAGCTCCACCAACCGTCCGATCAAGATCCAAGGGCCCAGATCGCGCCACGTCACCGGTGAGTTTCCACGTTGAAAATCCTAGATCCAATCTCACCTGCTAGATCTAGATCCAACGGTCCAGATCAACCGCGTTCACCCCAAACGCGTGAGTCCAGATTCAACTGACCGTTGATTTTCAAACCAACGATCGAGATTGGCGCCACGCTGCCCGGGAGGTCGACCGTCCACTGGCCGCTGGCCCACGCCACTGGCAGGCGTGACGCCGACACGCTGGGCCCGCATGTCGGGCCGCTAAATCGCATCATGACGCCACGCCGACGCCATGGCGGGCTCGATGTCGGGCCGTCTCAGCCTAAGCGCCGACGCCAAGAATGACGCCAGCCGGGTCCCACCCGCCGCTGCCGTGGGTTAAGCCTCGCCGACGCCAAGCAGCGACGCCACCCGAGGGGGACCCACTGCCGCCTCACGTGAGCCGTGGGACCGGGTCCACCAGAGACCCGAGCCGAGCGTGACCGAGTCCATGGACCGGCCGACGCCACCGCCCAATCCAGGTGCTGCCACGTGTCCAGCCGACGCAATAAATGTTTTTCCAAAAAGAAAATGATTTAATAATTCGGTTTAATAATTGATTTGAATTTCAAAACTTCAAACGCTTATAACTTTTATGCTTCAACTCCGATTTGAGTGATTCAAATTTCTAAATTTGTATAAAATTGAGACCTACCTAAATATGAATTTTATTTAATTTTTGGACTAAAGTTTTTCTCTGTAAAATTATTTAATTGATTATTTAAACTTTAAATAATCATAACTTTTGCATTTTAACTCCAAATTTGACGATTCCAGTTTCTAAAAATTCATAAAATTATGTTCTCTGTTTATGGATTTTATTTGGATGTTTGGACACTTTTTGCCTATTGTTTATTCGTGTATTACTATTTGCACGCTTTACGAGTAGACGTTGAAGTGCCGGAAGGATTCGAAGGAGAAGTATTGACTCAGGATCCAACTCAAGACCAAGAACAAGTACTTTTTGAAGGCAAGTTGTGCTTTGACCATGTTGATCCTATTTTGAAACTTATTTTGATTTAGCCTATTGCATGCTAGTTCAATTAGAAAATACTTTATTTAAATATGGGGAATTAGATAAATACCAATTTGCTGTACGACACCTTGATTATTTAAGTATGTGCCATGACCCCTTGTCACCCTAGTTGGGGATTATTAGTTGGACATTATTAAATTGCCAACATGGGTTTTAGACCGTTGTAGTAACTTTGCTTAGACACGCTTTCGTGCTCATGACATGATTTTGGATAATCAAATGTTAATATTGACTTAATGATATATTGAACCTGTTTTGGAAAGGTATCATGTGATGTTGATGGCACGTGGTGCATGGTAATCAACTGGGGTTTGATAAATAGTTTTTGACCGGGGCATGTGGCAAGAATAATCAGGTGGGCCAGTTGTGGCATTGGGGATGTTGATTTGGTTCTTTGGGTAGTCTTGCCTTGGTCACCCTAAGGACTTAACCTTGCAAGCCTTTGAACTGGGTTTAACGTGCAACCACATGTCTGTAATGGGACGGACCTAGTTGACTAAGTTGCTAATAACGTACCTGTGGGACCTCAGGAGGTCAACTACACCCTTTGTGTAAGTTGTACGGGGGAGCGTCTGGCCGAGGCCAGTACCCATCTAATGGTTGATTGGCCTAAACTTCGCCTTAGCTAAGGGAAGGGTTAGTGTGCAATAACCAGGAGGACCACTTGTATTGTTAGAAGTTTAGAAAGACTTTTTTACGGGAACTCGCCTTTGTGGTGTTTGACTGTATCTTGTGGGTAAAGTGCATAACCTCTGCAGAGTATAGAATCTATTCGAATAGCCGTGTCCGCGGTATTGGACATCGCTCGGGAATTACAGTCAAGGGGTAGATTTTCTAAAAATAACTTGGATTTGAAAGGTTGGGTTGGATTAATAAGATGTTGATGGAAATGGAGATTAGGATGGGAAAGATGTTTATTAAACTCCTTGAAAAGTTACCTATGCTATACTTGTTTCTACTGCTTTCGAATCTACTTATGTTACTTGTCAAATGCTGTTTACTGCAAATATACCTTGAGCTATTCCTTTGTACCAAGCCATGCATATAGTATATTAGCCTGCATTCTGTGCATGACTTGCTGAGTACCAAGTACTCACCCTTGCCACCCTACAACACCGGGTTGAGGAGGAGACCACACCACTTTGGAGGAGGAGTTCCAAGAGGATCCGTCTACTTAGGAAGCGAGCCGGTCGATTGCTTGTGGTATCTTGGATGGCGCCATGAAGTTATTTGATTTTCCGCTACTATTTCTCTCTTAATAAGTATCGCTCGCGAGGCGCACATTTGTGACTTGGCCATAAGGTCAAGTAACGATTGCTTAATTAAATAAAAGTACTTTACTAGTATCAAATGGTATGATTGTGATATTTACCGATGTTAAGACTGTGTGCACTAAGCGCGTTCTGGACTATTCTTTGAATACACAGAGGGTCGGATTTGCAAATTCGGGGTCCCGACAGAGGTGGTATCGAGCCATACCGACCGTAGGCTCAACCCTAAGCTAGAATGGTCGTAGTGAGGATAAAACCTATTTTCTAAAGCTAAAAATTTGTCAAGATAAGAAATGACATCTTGACTTACCCCTTCTCTCTTTCCTTGTCTCTTGCCGAATATTCCCTTACCTTGTCACGATTTAAAATTTCGAGTTCTTACGTGAGCACTCTTGTGATAGATGGAGGGAGAGTTCAACTACGTCGATCTGGAGGTTGGTCACGCCACAGCTTTGGCATATGCTCTGAGACTCTCAGAGATTTTGAGAAGCCGCAATACCAAGTGGAAGTGATCGGACAAGCGGGATTGATCAAGGCTTGTGACGTGAAGATTGAGGTACCGCTAGGAAGAAGGGCCAGTGCAATCGCCCGATACACCTGCTTGCCAGGAGGTCTACAATGCAGATGGGTATCCAAGAAGTATCACGACGAGCAATGCGACACATTACCCGTATTCACGCCAGAGAGTTGGAGAGCACGGTGTTCCGTTATCACCACGCAGCAATAACCTTCTTGACCAAGGCGATTCAGGATGAGGATGCCATGGTTACACAGTTGGCACGACTTGTTGTCGCCAGGAGGATGTACTCGATGATACAAGCAAGGAGCTCTGAAGGCCCGCAAGGAGATCACGGCGAAAAGAACAGATGGCGGGAAGCTCAAGAGTATGTGTCCCACCTTCGCAAAGGATTGGAGAGTTAGAGACGGCATTGTACGGACCGTAACCAGAGCCGAGACTCGAGCTACGAACCAGATCCTGAGGAGTCGAGATCTTGATGAGGACATCGCTTCTTCGACTACCACAGATGACACGATTCTTTGGACATGGCAATCGTTTCGCGCCTATGCCGCAGCATCCGTACCCAGGCCGTGGAGGTTTTCTCGATGAGTGAGCGTAGGTTCTATAGTGAGACTCCTTCGCCGAGTCGCGTCATAGAGTAAAGAGTCACCCTTTAGGCGTTAGACTCCAGTGTTAGTTCGATTTGAATTTTCATTGTTTGCTGAGTGTGCAGTATGTGTTGCAAGGCCCTTAGGCATTGTAAGCAACCATACCAAGTTATTAATATCAATAATAAAGTTGGACCTTAAAGTTACACCTTTCGCCCCGCATAAGTTCCATATTACTTGTCTATTCTTGTTTCCCTCTCATCTCTAAAACCTAGAGCAAATCGACAGATGGTGAACACCCGCGGAAACTTTGGAAGCAATGGGAGTGGTTCTCGCCCAGCAGAAAACCCCAATGATGGAGCACCAGCACCGCCAGTTGATATGCAGAATTTTGGAGCATTTCTTGCTGCTCAGACTCAGTTGATGCATGCTATGATGCAACAAATGCAACACGTCATCGCTCAGGCCACAGCTAATCAAGTCAATCAGGGACAACGCCAGAATACAAGACTGTCCGAGTTCATGAGGACTCACCCACCCACTTTCTCCAGAAATGCCAATCCATTGGAGGCCGATGATTGGTTAAGGTCAATTGAGAGGAAGCTACACATAGCTCAATGCATAGGAAATGAGAAGGTACTCTACGCTTCTCATCAGTTGGAAGGAACATTGCCGAATGGTGGGAGAACTGTGCCACGCAAGAGAACCCTCAAGATATCACTTGGGAAGAGTTCACAAGTGCGTTTAAAGGTATCACGTGCTGAAGGAATCATGGACCTTAAGAAGGAGGAGTTCAGAGCATCAAGCAAGGTAATCAGCCGGTGGCCGACTACCTAAACAAGTTCACACAACTAGCACGCTACGCTTTGAGGATGTAGCGACAGATAAAGCCGCATACCTCGCTTTTATGAAGGGACTTAACTCGGGGTTGCAAGTAGGATTGATCACCCACACCTTTCCAGATTTCCAAGAATTGGTGAATAAGGCGCTTATTCTTGAGGACAAGCGCAAGGAACTGGATGAGAACAGAAGCGCAGGATGCAAAGCAGGGATCACGCCAAGGAACGCAATGGCGTCGAGAGTTGCACCAAATCAATTTTGATTCCAGCCACGAATGCTACAAGGACACCGTCACCACGCAAGACCCGTCAATCGAACTACTGCACCCGGCTTCCGCTAGAAATGCTGCTCCAGCGACAAGAAGGAACCGTGAGGCGCTACAATCGCAACGAGCCAGGACATTTTGCCATGATTGTCCAAAGAAGACAGCAGGAGTGACCCCGCTCGCTTTAACTTGGGAACCACCCAGCTAGGACGCCAAAGACCAGGAACCACATCCTGCATCGTGGTGAGAGGCCGAGTCAACCATGTCACCGCAGATGCACTCTGAGAATGCTACGGACGTCAGATCGGGTAAGTTACTTGTTAACTCAGTACCTGCACAGCTTTTGTTTGATTCTCGAGCTTCAGATTCGCTTTGTTTCGCAAGGCTTTGCTGCTAGAAATGATTTGGGGATTGCAAGACTTAAGTGCATGCTTTTAGTTCAAACCCCTGGTTCCGAACTCCGAACGAAAGTAGGATGTTCCGGGGTGAGAATACTAATAGATGGAATAGAGTTCCTAGTGAACCTTATAATTTTGGAGACCCAGACCTTAGACGTTATTTTGGGAATGGACTGGTTATCCAAGCACAAGGCCGTATTGGATTGTGGACGAAGGACTATCTCAGTTGAGAGCCCTTGTGGAAAGAAAGTGGAATTTCAAGCCACTGCAGTTAGAGATGGACAGATGATGGTTAACAGTACCAAGGCAATCAGCATAGAGGATGTCTTAGTAGTAAATGAGTACCCAGATGTTTTTCCCGACGATCTACCTGGTATGCCGCCAGACAGGGACATAGAGTTTGTGATAGAGCTTGTACCTGGTACAGCACCGATAGCAAAGAGACCCTATCGGATGTCCACCGAGGAGTTGGTAGAAATGAAGAAACAGCTAGAAGAATTAATGGAAAAGGGATTTATCAGACCGAGCTCATCGCCGTGGGGAGCACCAGTTTTGTTTGTCAAGAAAAAGGACGGGAGTTTCAGGATGTGCATCGACTACCGTGCACTCAATGAAGTCACCGTGAAGAATAAGTATCCGCTACCCAGGATTGATGATTTGTTTGATCAGCTGAGAGGAGCCGGAGTTTTCTCCAAGATTGATCTGAGATCGGGATACCATCAGTTGAAGATCCGATCAGAAGATATCCCGAAGACTGCATTCTCGTCAAGATATGGACATTACGAGTTCTGATTATGTCTTTTGGTCTCGATTTAATGCGCCAAAGATATTTCATGAATATGATGAATAAGGTGTTCATGGAATATTTGGACAAGTTTGTCGTCGTGTTCATAGACGATATCCTAATCTACTCCAAAACGGAGGATGAACATGCCGAACACTTAAGGCGAGTTTTGGAAAAGCTGAGGGAACAGCAACTCTTCGCCAAGTTTAGTAAGTGTGATTTTTGGAAGGACAAGGTGGAGTTTCTTGGACATGTAATGACCGCAGAAGGAGTCGCCGTAGATCCACGCAAAGTAGAAGGCGTGTTACATTGGGAGCAAACAAGATCGTGACCTGATTCGGAGTTTCCTTGGATGGCGAGGATACTACCGCCGTTTCATTGAAGGCTTTTCGACAATTGCGAAACCTCTTACGCAATTGCTGAAAAAGGAAAAGAAGTTTGCATGGACGTCAGAATGTGAGAAAGGATTTCAGGAGTTGAAAAAGCGATTGACATCAGCACCGGTGTTAGTTCTACCGGATGTTGCTCAAGGCTTTGATATTTATTGTGACGCATCGTGCCAAGGACTTGGATGTGTCTTTGTCACGAGAATGGAAAGGTCGCCGCTTATGCATCAAGGCGATTGAGGCCGCATGAGGAGAATTATCCGACACATGACCTAGAGTTAGCCGCCGTAGTGCATGCCTTGAAGATATGGCGTCACTATCGATTGAAAGCAGATGTGAAGTGTATACGGATCATAAGAGCCTTAAGTACATATTCACCCGATCGATCTGAACATGAGGCAGAGGAGATGGTTAGAGTTGATCAAGGACTACAATGTTGGAATCCATTACCATCCCGGGAAGGCCAACGTAGTAGCCGATGCTCTGAGTCGGAAAAGCCATACTGTGAGCACGTTGCTAGCCACAAGTCAGGATGAGTTATGTGAGGATTTTCAGAAAATGAAGATTGAGGTAGTACCTAGCGGATTCTTGGCCACATTAGAAGTAAAGCCTACCCTAGAGGATCAGATCCGAGAAGGACAGAAGGATGATGACAAGCTCCGCAGGATTAAGTCCATCAAGGAAGAAGGCAAGGCAGAGGACTTCAAGTTGGATGAGCAAGGCACGTTGTGGATGAAGGGTCGCATTTGTGTGCCTAACAAGAAGGAGTTAAAGCAACTGATTTTGGAAGAAGCCCATGACTCCAAGTACTCAATTCATCCTGGAAGCGCCAAGATGTATCAGGATCTGAAGGAGAGATTCTGGTGGCCGAGCATGAAGCGTGAAGTAGCCGAGCATGTTGCATTGTGCGACGTATGCCAGAGAGTCAAGGCAATGCATCAGAGACCAGCAGGATTGCTACAGCCACTGAAAATACCTGAGTGGAAGTGGGAGGAAATCGGAATGGATTTCATTACCGGTTTGCCTAAGGCTCAAGGAGGTTATGACTCCATATGGGTTATAGTGGATCGCTTGACCAAGGTCGCCCATTTCATCCCCGTGAAGACCACTTACTCGGGGGATAAATTGGCAGAGTTGTATATGATCAGGATCGTCTGTTTGCACGGAGTGCCGAAGAGGATTGTATCGGATAGGGGTACCCAATTTACCTCAAGATTCTGGAATAAGTTGCATGAAGCCATGGGAACCCGTTTGAACTTCAGCACAGCTTATCATCCACAGACGGATGGACAGACCGAAAGAGTCAACCAGATTCTGGAGGATATGTTAAGAGCTTGTGCATTGGCTTATGCTACCTCTTGGGATAAGAGTTTGCCGTATGCCGAGTTCAGTTACAATAATAGTTACCAAGCTAGTTTACAGATGTCACCTTTTGAGGCAATCAGATGGTCGACCCTGTCGACGCCATTGAATTGGAATGAGACGGCCGTGGCGCCGTGTCTTTGGGCCAGATATTCTTCAAGAGGCTGAAGAGCAGATTGCCATGATTAGGGAAAGATTGAAGATCGCCCAATCACGACAGAAGAGTTATGCTGACAACCGTCGCCGAGACTTGAGTTTTGAACCGGTAGATTTTGTATACCTCAGAGTTACGCCTCTTAGGGGAGTTAAGAGGTTCCATGCCAAAGGGAAACTCGCACCCCGTTATGTTGGACCATTTAAAATTTTGAGTCGCAGAGGTGAAGTTGCTTATCAGCTGGAGTTGCCACAGTCGTTAGCAGGAGTGCATGACGTATTCCATGTGTCCCAGTTGAAGAAGTGTCTCCGAGTACCTGAGGAACAGACACCGCTAGAGTCAATTGAGTTGCAAGAAGATTTGACTTACAAGGAGCATCCCGTAAAGATTTTGGACACTATGGGTCGAGAGACCAGAAATAAGTCAACCCGTTTCTGTAGAGTACAGTGGAGCAACCACACGGAGAGTGAAGCAACTTGGGAACGCGAAGAGGATTTGAGGAAAGGGTTTCCAAACCTATTCCTTTAGTAAGCCCTGAATCTCGGGGACGAGATTCTATTAAGGGGGGAGGTTTGTAACACCCCAAAATTTTGCTTTTCTTAAGTTCATGAGTGATTTGGCACTTTGGTGAATTTTTGGAATTTTCTGGAATTTATTTGGATTTATTTGGAATTCATTTGAATTTATTCCATTTTGAAATAATTAAAGAATTTAATTTTGCAAATAAAATTTTGTTGGAAATATTTTATTTGAGTCCCAAATACCCTAAAATATTTTCCAGAATTTTTCTGGAATTTTTCTGAGTATTTTGCTATTTTTAATGAATTAAATGAATTACTGGGAATTATTTTAATTATTAAATCGCTGGAAAATGCGAGTGGGTTTGTACTGTTCATCCAACCGAGCCCGAGTCAGACTCGAGTTCGAGTCCGACCGAGCCACCGACTCGATCAACCACGTTCGAACCCAAACCACGGGACCGCTTCGGATCGAGATCCAACGGTCATGATTGACCCGAAACCCGACCGAGCCAACCGACCGGACCGTCGCGCCGTGCGCGATCGTGGCGCTGATCGTGCCACGTGGGCGGCTGTCCGTCGTCGTCTCCGCCGAGTCCGGCCGGACTCGCCGCGCCGCGCCCGCCGCCGTGGGAACTAGGTTTCCGTTTTACGCGAAGCCGAGGCTATTTAATGCCCGGCTCACACCGAGATCGCCTTGACCGTGGCGCACCCATAGCCCTAGACAACGCCGCTCGAGCCGCGCCGTTGAGCCGCAATCGCTCGCCGGAGTTGCCTCTTCCCTCGCCATGGTTCTTTGCCGGTGCGGCCATCTCCGTCGTCCTCACTTGTTGAGCCCGATTCGAACAGCCGAGGTCAAGCCGCGTCGGTGAGGACCTTTCACCTCGCCGAGCACGCCCCAAACGCCGTTCGTGTGTGGTCGAGTCCTCGGCCGCGGCGCCAACTCCGCCGTGAAGCCATCGCCGACCCGAGCTCCACCAACCGTCCGATCAAGATCCAAGGGCCCAGATCGCGCCACGTCACCCGGTGAGTTTCACGTTGAAAATCCTAGATCCAATCTCGGTAGTTAGATCTAGATCCAACGGTCCAGATCAACCGCGTTCACCCCAAACGCGTGAGTCCAGATTCAACTGACCGCTGATTTTCAAACCAACGATCGAGATTGCGCCACGCAGCCGGGAGGCCGACCGTCACGGTGCCGGCCCACGCAGTGGCGCGTGTGACGCCGACACGCGGGCCCGCATGTCACGCCCGGCCAAATCGCACCATGACGTCACGCCGACATCATGGCGGGCTCAAGATGTCACGGCCGTCCCAGCCTAAGCGCCGACGCCAATGACGCCACGCCGGTCCCACCTGTCAGTGCTGTGGGTTAAGCCCCGCTGACGTCAGCAGTGACGTCACCCGAGGGGGACCCACCTGTCAGTCTCACGTGAGCCGTGGACCGGGTCCACGGTAGACCCGAGCCGAGCGTGGACCGAGTCCATGGACCGGCTGACGTCAGCCGCCCAATCCAGTGCTGCCACGTGTCCAGGCTGACGCAATAAATGTTTTTCCAAAAAAGAAAATGATTTAATAATTCGGTTTAATAATTGATTTGAATTTCAAAACTTCAAACGCTTATAACTTTTGCGTTTCAACTCCGATTTGAGTGATTCAAATTTCTAAATTTGTATAAAATTGAGACCTACCTAAATATGAATTTTATTTAATTTTTGGACTAAAGTTTTTCTCTGTAAAATTATTTAATTGATTATTTAAACTTTAAATAATCATAACTTTTGCATTTTAACTCCAAATTTGACGATTCCAGTTTCTAAAAATTCATAAAATTATGTTCTCTCTGTTTATGGATTTTATTTGGATGTTTGGACACTTTTTGCCTATTGTTTATTCGTGTATTGCTATTTGCACGCTTTACGAGTAGACGTTGAAGTGCCGGAAGGATTCGAAGGAGAAGTATTGACTCAGGATCCAACTCAAGACCAAGAACAAGTACTTTTTGAAGGCAAGTTGTGCTTTGACCATGTTGATCCTATTTTGAAACTTATTTTGATTTAGCCTATTGCATGCTAGTTCAATTAGAAAATACTTTATTTAAATATGGGGAATTAGATAAATACCAATTTCTTTGTCGACACCTTGATTATTTAAGTATGTGCCATGACCCTTGTCACCCTAGTTGGGGATTATTAGTTGGACATTATTAAATTGCCAACATGGGTTTTAGACCGTTGTAGTATAACGCTTAGACACGCTTACGTGCTCATGACATGATTTTGGATAATCAAATGTTAATATTGACTTAATGATATATTGAACCTGTTTTGGAAAGGTATCATGTGATGTTGATGGCACGTGGTGCATGGTAATCAACTGGGGTTTGATAAATAGTTTTTGACCAGGGCATGTGGCAAGAATAATCAGGTGGGCGGTTGTGGCATTGGGGATGTTGATTTGGTTCTTTGGGTAGTCTTGCCTTGGTCACCCTAAGGACTTAACCTTGCAAGCCTTTGAACTGGGTTTAACGTGCAACCACATATGTAATGGGGCGGACCTAGTTGACTAAGTTGCTAATAACGCACTGTGGGACCTCAGGAGGTCAACTACACCCTTTGTGTAAGTTATGCGGGGAGCGTCTGGGTGAGGCCAGTACCCATCTAACAGTTGATTGGCCTAAACTTCGCCTTAGCTAAGGGAAGGGTTAGTGTGCAATAACAGGGAGGACCACTTGTATTGTTAGAAGTTTAGAAAGACTTTGTTACTGAACTCGCCTTTGTGGTGTTTGACTGTATCTTGTGGGTAAAGTGCATAACCTCTGCAGAGTATAGAATCTATTCGAATAGCCGTGTCCGCGGTATTGGACATCGCTCGGGAATTACAGTCAAGGGGTAGATTTTCTAAAAATAACTTGGATTTGAAAGGTTGGGTTGGATTAATAAGATGTTGATGGAAATGGAGATTAGGATGGGAAAGATGTTTATTAAACTCCTTGAAAAGTTACCTATGCTATACTTGTTTCTACTGCTTTCGAATCTACTTATGTTACTTGTCAAATGTCAAGCATCGCAAATATACCTTGAGCTATTCCTTTGTACCAAGCCATGCATATAGTATATTAGCCTGCATTCTGTGCATGACTTGCTGAGTACCAAGTACTCACCCTTGCCACCCTACAACACCAGTTGAGGAGGAGACCACACCAGCTTTGGAGGAGGAGTTCCAAGAGGATCCGTCTACTTAGGAAGCGAGCGATCGGTTGCTGTGGTATCTTGGATGGCGCCATGAAGTTATTTGATTTTCCGCTGCTACTATTTCTCTCTTAATAAGTATCGCCTGCGAGGTGCATTTGTGACTTGGCCATAAGGTCAAGTAACCGCTTCTTAATTAAATAAAAGTACTTTACTAGTATCAAATGGTATGATTGTGATATTTACCGATGTTAAGACTGTGTGCACTAGCGCGTTCCTGGACTATTGCTGAATACACAGAGGGTCCGGATTTGCAAATTCGGGGTCCCGACAGAGGTGGTATCAGAGCCATACTGACCGTAGGCTCAACCCTAAGCTAGAATGGTCGTAGTGAGGATAAAACCTATTTTCTAAAGCTAAAAATTTGTCAAGATAAGAAATGACATCTTGACTTACCCCCTTCTCTCTTTCCTTGTCTCTTGCTGAATATTCCCTTACCTTGTCACGATTTAAAATTTCGAGTTCTTACGTGAGCACTCTTGTGATAGATGGAGGGAGAGTTCAACTACGTCGATCTGGAGGTTGGTCACGCCGCAGAGCTTTGGCATATGCTACAGACTCTCGGATATTTTGAGAAGCCGCAATACCAAGTGGAAGTGATCAGACAAGCGGGATTGATCAAGGCTTGTGACGTGAAGATTGAGGTACCTGCTAGGAAGAAGGGCCCAGGCAATCGCCCGATACACCGCGACCGCCAGGAGGTCTACAATGCGAGATGGGTATCCAAGAAGTATCACGACGAGCAATGCGACACATTACCCGTATCTACGCCAGGAGAGTTGGAGAGCACGGTGTTCCGTTATCACCAGCGCAAAGCAATAACCTTCTTGACCCGAAGGCGATTCAGGATGAGGATGCCATGGTTACACAGTTGGCACGACTTGTTGTCGCCCAGGAGGATGTACTCGATGATACAAGCAAGGAGCTACAGAAGGCCCGCAAGGAGATCACGACAGAAAAGAACAGATGGCGGGAAGCTCAAGAGTATGTGTCCCACCTTCTGCAAAGGATTGGAGAGTTAGAGACGGCATTGTACGGAGTAACTGAGCGATGACTCGAGCTACACGAACCAGATCCGGAGGAGTCGGATCTTGATGAGGACATCGCTTCTTCGACTACCACAGATGACACGATTCTTTGGACATGGCAATCGCTTTCGCGCCTATGCCGCGGCATCCGTACCAGGCCGTGGAGGTTTTCGATGAGTGAGCGTAGGTTCTATAGTGAGACTCCTTCGCCGAGTCGCGTCATAGAGTAAAGAGTCACCCTTTAGGCGTTAGACTCCAGTGTTAGTTCGATTTGAATTTTCATTGTTTGCTGAGTGTGCAGTATGTGTTGCAAGGCCCTTAGGCATTGTAAGCAACCATACCAAGTAATTAATATCAATAATAAAGTTGGACCTTAAAGTTACACCTTTCGCCCCGCATAAGTTCCATATTACTTGTCTATTCTTGTTTCCCTCTCATCTCTAAAACCTAGAGCAAATCGACAGATGGTGAACACCGCGAAACTTTGGAAGCAATGGGAGTGGTTCTCGCCAACAGAAAACCCCAATGATGGAGCACCAAAGACCGCCACTTGATATGCAGAATTTTGGAGCATTTCTTGTCGCTCAGACTCGCTTGATGCATGCTATGATGCAACAAATGCAACACGTCACCGCTCAGGCCACAGCTAATCAAGTCAATCAGGGACAACGCCAGAATACAATCCTGTCCGAGTTCATGAGGACTCACCCACCCTCTTTCTCCATAAATGCCAATCCATTGGAGGCCGATGATTGGTTAATGTCAATTGATAGGTAGCTACACATAGCTCAATGCATAGGAAATGAGAAGTTACTCTACGCTTCTCATCAGTTGGAAGGAACATACACGAATGGTGGGAGAACCCGTACACGCAAGAGAACCCTCAAGATATCACTTGGGAAGAGTTCACCAGTGCGTTTAGTCGGTATCACGTGCTGAAGGAATCATGGACCTTAAGAAGGAGGAGTTCAGAGCATCAAGCAAGGTAATCAGCCGGTGGTCGACTACCTGAACAAGTTCACACAACTAGCACGCTACGCACTGAGGATGTAGCGACAGATAAAGCCGCATGGCCTCGCTTTTATGAAGGGACTTAACTCAGGGTTGCAAGTAGGATTGATCACCCACACCTTTCCAGATTTCCAAGAATTGGTGAATAAGGCGCTTATTCTTGAGGACAAGCGCAAGGAACTGGATGAGAACAGGAAGCGCAGGATGCAAAGGCAGGATCACGCCAAGGAACGCAACAGCGTCTGAGAGTTGCACCAAATCAATTTTTCAGATTCCAGCCACAGAATGCTACAAGGACACCGTCACCAGCACCAAGACCCGTCAATCAGAACTACCAGACCCCAGCAGAGGGTCACCCCGTTGTACACGTGCAATCAGAATAATAAAGCAGAGCAGTTCCTCCTCATATTGTGTCAGGGCCCCGAATTTTAAATTCGATTCGCGCGGCGAACTTTAACCCTAACCAGCCTGTAGCCGCAATTAGAATCGAATAGTAACTCCCTAGAGTACCCTAAACCATCCCTTAGAAGTGTCCAAAGCTCAACCGCAAGTTTGGAGCTTGAACACTCCAATCCGCAAGTGTGTTTCCATCCAAGTTTGGGGCCTTGCAACATGAGATCTGGGATGATCCAAGATGTGCATGTTGCTTGGTTGCAAGCTAGAAACTTTCCTCTGTGACCTAGTGTGGTTTGCACCAAGATCCGACATCTAACCCTAGTCTAAACTTAGCGGGAGAAATCGAATCCTGTGTTGGAAAATTCTGGGCGATCCGGAGTATCCGGACAAAGGGTCCGGAGTGTCCGAGTTGGCTTGACCGAAGGCCTCAACCCGGAGTATCCGGATAAAATGTCCGGAGTATCCGGATTGGCTCGACCGAAGGCCCTAACCCGGAGTATCCGGACTAATAGTCTGGAGTGTCCGGACATAGCGTGGGTTGGGTATAAAATCCCGTTTTCTTGGCTCCTCAAGTCATTTCCATTCCTACCTCCACTTCCCCGTGCGTCTCCTCCACCCCGAGCTCCTCTCCGGCGCCTCCCCACCGGCCGGCGTCCTTCCGTGGCTCCTCCCCGGTGACTTCCCCACCCCAGCGTCCCCAAGCTCCTCTCCAAGCCGGCGTCTTCCTTCCCCTAGCCGGCCATCCATCCCTTCTCCTTCATCCTCCTTAGAGGTAAGACCTCTTCTTGGAGTCGATTCGTTGGTTTTTGGGTTCTAGGAACATCCATGGGGAGATTTGGGGCTTGGTTATGTAGATTGGGGTCGGGGCAAACCTTGGGAGTGTTAGGGTTTTGGTGTGTAGTTGGATGTGGGGGTGGATTAGTTGGTGTTTGGGTGTCGGGTGAGAGATCCGTTGGTGGTGATGCCATCTCAAGTGTCGGATTTAGTTTTGGTCATGGGCTACGCAAAGGAGCATCGTTTCATCGTATTTTGAACTAGCTCGGAGCTTTTCCAGCTTGGTCATGTGTAGGAAAGTTGTAGATCGGGTCCACGCGGTGTCGTAGAACTGGGAAGCGCCCTAATCCGTTGAGTCATTTGGGCAAAATGTGCGGTGTCCGGACAAAACATCCGGAGTATCCAACCTACCCGGACTATCCGAATGAAAGGTCCGGACTATCCGGGTTGCCTTGTCTGTTCAGTGGGGGAATGCATTGGTATTTCATTTCATTTGCATTGCATGCATCTTATTCGTGCATTGTACTCGTGTAGAGAGCGATTCCGCGGAGATTGGCGCGGCGGTGACTGAGAGAGTCGCCGAAGAGCAAATTGTGGTCGATACTCAAGCAGAAGCAGCAGACAAGCACCTAAGCATATTCAATCTTATGTATAATTGTATTTTGGTGAATCAATTGTTTATTAGATGCTTAAGTCATGCATTAGGAGTTGAATTGGGGAAAGATATTAGAACCCATTTGTTGCACATACACTCATTGATAATTGTTGAACACCTCCTTTGGAGCTAGATTATGGGTATTATATTGTGTCCATGCTTAGTTTGCTTAGAGGTCGGGTATGGGCCAGGTGATGGATGGGTCCATCGCTTGAGATGATTTACTTCACAAATATTGGGCTGCAATAGATATGGTTATGTTTGGAATGTTGAATTGAGACAGGGCGAGAAAGTTGGATCATTTGGGTGTGGACACCCAAGTGTGTAGTCTCGTCTGTGTCGGTTGAGGACCGATCCATTGTTTGCCATGTTGATCAAGCACCCCTTGTTAATCGCATGCCTGATAATGGTACGGTAAGCTATTCTTTCGTCGCATACTGCCCGATGGGTCATGCCCTCATGAGGTTGGATGTGGTTGAGGGCGAGGCTTAGGCCGACCCTCGAGGGCCAAGCGAGGCTTGGGCCACTCGAGGGGTGCTAGGTGCTCGGGCCGCATGAAGATGGCTCAACGAGTAGGTATGGATGGGAGGAGGGTTGACATGAGGTTCCTTGTGGCACATGTCGTGCGATTGATGATCCCTGCAGGGTGAGTAAGCGATTCGAATTGCCGCGCTCTCGGATATGAGCACGCTTGTATCATCTGACATTTCAACGTAGTAATAACTTGAACTTGATGCTAGTTGGTTTGGATGGTGATACTTGTTATGATGCCACATGCTTTATATTAATTGTAAAGTTTCATATTTCACTCTATTAATAGGTGCTGTCCATAAGTGCTATAAAAGCTGTGAATTTGAGTAGTGGAATGTAATTAAACAACAAAGTTAAGCTTTTTCGCACTTTTCGAGTCGGTCGTATATGGACCACGGGTAAGTCTTGCGAGTACCTTTTGTACTCATGCTTTTGCTTTGTGGTTTTCAGGTGAGGATCAGGACAGATGTGAGTTCTGTCCGTACTGCCTCTCGGTGACCGGGTGGGGCACCGAGTAGAGGATACCGACGCGCTGCCTACGCCCGGAAGTGTTCAGGGGCAGGACACTTCCGGAGACGTCGTACTTTTGTTTTAGTCTAGTAGTCGTGTGCCCACTATTGTTGCATAGTTTAGTCTTAAATCTATGTCATGTCTATACTTGAACATCTGGATACTCTCGTTGCAATCTTTAGTGTACTGTTGTACCCGTGCCTTATCTCGTTTGTTCCTTCTTGCTTGGTGGTTGTCGTGGTGTGGTTTCGGTTTTGTTTGTGTTCTTTTGGTCGGGTTTTGTTTTCGTGCGTGAGTTGGTTTGTTATTGTGCTTCCGCGTCGCGTGTCTGGTTGTGGGGTTTTGAGTTCGTTGCCCCCTTTATGCAAATTGAGATGATATGGCATTGAAAACCGGTATGCGGGGCGATCCTGGGCGAGTTTCGGGTCGCATACCGGGGGAATACCGGGATTGTTGTCGAGTTATTCGAAGGGTCTCACTGTTGTCTCAATTGGGCTTGGATGCTAACACTGTGTGCGCCCTCGGCAATCCATTGTTAGACTCCAAATCTGATGAGGACGACTGAGTCTTCAAATAGCCCGAGGACGGTCTGGGCGGCTCTCTCTCATATTGTGTCTCGCCCTCTCTATCTATTCTCTAGTTTAGATCTATTAGGCAATCCTGGACTATTCTATAGCGAGGTTATCTAACACATTATCAGCACGAAGCTCTACCAGAGGATAGATCAAAAGGTGAGAAAGGTAAGATTTGGGGGAATTGAATCTAATCGCTCGATTAATTCTTTGCTTGCATCTAATCTACCCTACGTGGCATGGAACTACGAAACACAATGATTTTACAGTGCATGGCACGAAGTCATCTACTATAGCGTTGGCTCTCCAGATGATACCCAAATCGCATGAAGCATTGCCGCCGGCCACTGGCTGCCAGCGTCGTGCTTGAAGCTTGAAGCTGGCCACCGGTCGCGTGCTCGAAGCCGCGACCGAACCACCGCCGGCTGGTCCTCACCTGAAGCATCGCCGGCTCACTGCGCACGAAGCGCCACGCCACCTCACGCCGTCGGCTCTCCACCACAATCAGCCGCACCTGCCGCCGCCGTTCGATCGCGCCCGTCTGAGTCGTGCCGAGCTGATGCCTCGAAGCCCCCGTCGTCGGACATGCATCCCGCGTCGGTAGGAAGCCGTGCGCAGAAGAAGAGCCGGTGGCACCTTCGCGCTCGCAGCGTGTCGCCCGTGCAGTCCCACCCGCTCGGCGCGATGCTTCAGCTCCCAGCTTGAAGCCGACAGCCCAACCCCTGCCCCGAGTCGCCGTCATCCACTGCAATCGCGCCCGACCAGCCGGCCTGATGCAACGCCAACTCCTGGCCTCCCCGTCGCGCACGTAGCGCGTCGCCTCAGCCTACCGAACTGGCGCCGCCGCTGAGCCTGGCCGACGGCGTTCCAAGGCCCTAGCGCATGCATGAGCGGCGCGCCATGACTGGCAGGCCGGTCGCCCACCTCCCTGTTGCCCTCGGCGCCTGCAGCCGCCACCGATTCGCTGGTTACTATCGGCCCGACCACTGGTGCCGCGTTGCGCGAAGGGACGCGCCCCGGCCAGCTGACTCGATCGGAGTCCAATGACTCATGGACTAGAAAGTCCATCCGATTCAATGCAAGAACTAGAAAGTCCAATACGGGCACGAGGATTTTGCAAATAGGATTGGATCCGGCCTTTTGGCGCACGAGGGGGGCAAGGGGAAATTATCCCTTTGCCCCCCGGTCTTTTATCCATTTTCAATTGTTTTATGTTTTTTTTCTCCAGAAAATGATTAGAAACTCAGAAAAACAATTAGAAAATCCCAAAATTTTTGAAAAATTGCATTAAATCCTGAAAATTCTCAGAAAAATTTAGAAAATTAATTGGCTCTGTTTTTAATTTGTACTTAGCCTTATTTTCTGTATTTATGAATATTTGCATGTATATTCGCATTGATTGCTTTGTTTAGATTACTGGAAATTCATGAGAATTTATTTTTCCTGCATTTTATGAATTATGCAACCATATTCTATTATATTACACGCAGTAATCGAATTACAGAATTTGTAAACATGCAGATGTCTGGAATTGTGAACCGTGAGTTTGAAGAACTGGCCCCGCATGGTCATAACTATCTCACTTGGGCATTTGATGTGAAGATCGTACTCGGCGACAAGAAGCTCCGAGTTGCCATCGGCTTAGGGTCCTCGAAGGACGCACCACCTACTGCCGAGCAGAACGATCAAGCATTGCACTTCCTCAGGCACCATCTCTCAGCCACCGTGAAGAATGAATACACGGCTGAAGAGAGTGCACTTGAGCTATGGACTGCACTCCAGAAGCGGTTCGAAAAGTTCAAGTACACAATCTTGCACCAAGCACAGCAAGATTGGGTTCACCTGAGGTTTGCGGACTACAAAATAATGGCCGAGTACAATTCTGCCTTGCACAGAGTTTGTACCAATCTCTCCCTATGTGGCAAGAAGATCACTGATGATGAGAAGATTGAGAAAACTCTTTTCACTTTTCACCCTAATGCTATCCAGAGTGCCCGCAGCTATCGTCAGGATGCATACAAGGAGTATAGCGAACTGATTGATGTTATGCAAGTTGCGGAGTCACAAGATGAAGTTCTTCACAAGAACTTCGTCTCGCAGCCACCTAGAAGGGGCATTGTACCAGAAGTCAATGCCAACAGCTATAAGGTGAAAAAGCCCACCCACAGAAAGAGAGGCAAGAAGGGTGGAAAAGAGAAACATCAGGCCAAAGGAAAGTCCATAGCCCAAGAGAAGAAGGATGACAAGGAGAAACAACATGCTAAGCCGTATGGACAACAGAACCAAACATGCTTCAAATGTGGTACTTGGGGGCATTGGTCAAAAATATGCCGGGAATCCAAGGAAGTGGTCAATGCATATCAGGCCAAGAAGAAGGCCAAGGGAAATGCACCGGCAGAGGCACACTTTGCTGAAGTAGGCAATGATCATGTCATGGATGTCGACACCCCACATGCTTCATTCTCGCAGCCCGGCCTAGACATTAATGAAGCAGCCAAGCTCTTGGCTAATGATGAAAACACCTCTATACCATGACTAGAGACTTGCATATAGCCCGATCCGCTGATTGCATCTTTGACGAGGACCGTTTCCCGTCATTAGGGGGGAGAATCAACCATTGGATGAAAAATGCCGGGAAATAATATGGCATTCCATTGGGATCCCCGCGCATGACCCTCGCACTAATGAAGCAAATCAAGAAGTCCAGAAGATAATTGATTTGCAGAATTTAGCAAATGAACTGCCTGATCATTTTTGTGATATGAAGAACATGGTTAAGTCACGTGTACTAGCAAGAAATGCACCAGATAGGGTGGAAATACCAAAGAAAGCAGAAGGTATCCCTCATCCTGTTTAGAGGCCTCAAGGAAAAAAAACAGAAAATCTGGCTTCTCAAACCCAAAGTACCTGGAGACGTCTGGGGAAAACTGGGCAAGATCACCTGGCACTGGAAAGAAGCCCGTGGAAAAGGCAATTCCAGATCTGGATCTTCCATTGGAAGAAGCCATCGGAAAAATGTGTGCGCACACATTGGCGGAGAAAAACTAAAGGAAATTGCTCCTGCGATGGGAAATAGCAGAGAAGAGCAAGTAGAAGTGCATGAAGCACCCCATGATGAAATGGCCATAAACTTTGTAATAACAAGAGAATCTATGCATAGAGCAACCGCCAATGTCGATGCATACTTTGCAAAGAAGATTGCCACGATCATTGATCATGATCTCGAGCCCGCATCTCTCGCAGAGTGCAAGAAAAGGCTCGATTGGGAAGAATAGAAGAAGGCAATCACTACAGAGTTAGTCTCTCTGAACAAAAGAAAGGTGTTTGGGCCTGTGTGCCATACGCCTCCCCATATAAACCTCGTAGGTCAGAAATGGGTTTTTGTTCGAAAGAGGAATGAAAACAATGAAGTTGTAAGGTACAAGGCAAGGCTTGTCGCTCAAGGTTTCATTCAATGTCCTGGGGTTGATTACGAAGAAACCTATTCTCCGGTCATGGGAGGAATTACCCTTAGATATTTGATCTCAATGGCAGTCAACTTGAAGTTGAGAATGAAGCTAATGGATGTTGTCACCAAGGTTTCAAATCTCGTTTTGAGTGAAATCTCGGAGGTTCTCAAAATCCGAAATTTCAGCGACAATCGGAAATTTCGGACAAAATCCGGACGAATTACAAAAACCAAATTTCAAATCTTTTTTTTTCAACCGGGAAATCCGAGATCTCGGCCAAATTGAACCGGCCAAAAAATGGTCCAAAACACGTCAAAAAATTTTGAAATTTTTTTGGATGGTCCTGACAAATCACTAATGTTTCCATAAAAATTTGAGATGATGATCAATCATGAGGAATTTTTAAAAAATATAACAGTGGTAAAGTCATCATAAAAACCGTATGTAAAATCAGTTTTTGATTTTTCAAATGTAACAAATGAACTTAAAGTCATTTAAAAAGTTTTATATATGTTCCTATTATCATATGTATTATAGAGAAATATTTTAACTGAGAAGTTGAAAATTTCGGCAGCATTTTAGCTAATTTCGGATTATGAAAGTGATAATTGACAACAATAAATATATATGGTCATGACAAATGATAGACATGAAATGAAAATTAACTCATATGACAATTCAACACATATTGCAAGAAGATACAAAAGAATAATTACAAGACATATGACAACAAGATGCATACTTAAAAGGAGCATGAACATGAAATCCATGGACAACTACGCCTTGCCATACCTAGGAGTAGTAGTATGATGATGGTGAAAACTAGATTTGCGTGTTATCAACAATGATCTCTCCACGCTTCATCTGGTGTTGTTGCTTGTACTCTTCCCAGCTCATATTCTGTGGCAGCCAGGCGGACTTCCAGTGTTCATAATGCCACATCCAGATCAAATGATTCTCTGACTGGTACAGGTACCTGCCAGCTGTGTGTTGTGCGCACTGATCAGCGTAGGGTTTAGTATAGTCGAACAATGATGGCATGCTCAATTCATCGTAGGATGAATGTCTGTATCCACCTGTATCCTTTCCCATATCTCCTTCATAGCTCATCGAGCTATACCCTAACATAGGGTACCCAGGGTGCTCACTAGTAATGCCCCAATGGCTAGAAGACTGGCTACTAGACCACGAGCCCATATCATCCTGTGGATGTGCTGCCTGCTGCCTACCCCCACCACTCGTCGTGCTACAGGTCTGCCTCTGTGAGCCCTTCCTTGGCACAGTTCCCTTATGTTGCATTTGTACCGGTGACTGTGGTTGTGAACGAGGTCGGAGGGTGTACTGTCCATCGTCGCCTCCAGAGTCTGTGGATGAGCTGCTGACGATGTTAGCCTCCTGAGGGGGTGTCTGGGTGTCATCGTCATTGCCAACTTCGACCTCCTCATCACTTTTGGCCTTCGCATTCCCACGCTGGCTGGCCAACAATTTTGCCTTCTGATAGCAACAACGGTCCCGATCTTTCGGTGAGAAGGATAAATCTCAATTTCTGTGGAGAGTCAGCGTTAGCGGCCGACTACAACCGTCCAGGATGTTGCGCCTTAGCGACCAATACACCAACTCGAAAGGGTTATTGATCTCGCTGGTGCGCGATCAACCTGACCACGAGGGTCTGGGTTCCTGCAAGCAATTGAAGAACTAGCAAGAACAGGATAACAAGCAATATGAAATTACGAATATGAAAATTTAAATTCCAGTAAACCATTCTGAAAATTTGGAGTCTTGCAAACACGTGCGCAGGCGGTCTAATCGACACGTGCTTGCACGGACAGTAGCAAAACTAAACTGATTTACAAAGCAAAACTCAAGTCTCTTAGGTGGCCTATTACCTCTATTATATAGTGGAGGGATGTAGCCAAAAACTAAATACTAAGCAAGGTGTCGGGACCCGAATTTGCAAATCCGGACCCTCTGTGTATTCAGCACTAGTCCACGAACGCGCTAGTGCACACAGTCTCAACATTGGTAAATATCACAATCATACTCAACGAAATAATAAGGTACCTTAATTAGTTAACCAAGCTGGTTGCTCGACATTAAGGTCAAGTTACAAATATACGCCACGCAGGGCGAAAACTTATTAAAAGAGAAATAACTATAGCGGAATATAAGATAACTTCGTGGCGCCATCCAGTATACCACAGGCAACTGACTGGGCTCGTTCCCTAGTTGGACGGATCCTCTTGAAGCTCCTCCTCCAAAGCTGGTGTAGACTCTTCTTCAACTGGTGTCGTATTGTGGCAAGGGTGAGTATTTGGTACTCAGCAAGTCATGCACAGAATGCAACTAATATACTACATGCATGGCTTAGTACAAAGGAATAGCTCAGGGTATAATTGCAGTAAAACAGCATTTGACAAGTAACATAAGTAGATTCGAAAGCAGTAGAAACACGTTTAAGACCAATAACTTTTCCAAGAGTTAAATAAACATCTTTCCCATTCCTAATCCACATTTCCATCAATGTCATTATTAAACCAAACCAAATCTTTCAAGTCCAAGTTATTTTCAAGAAAGTCTAACCCTTGACTGTAATTACCGAGCGATGTCCAATGCCGCGGACACGGCTATTCGAATAGATTTTACACTCTGCAGAGGTTATGCACTTTACCCACAAGATACAGTCAAACACCACAAAGGCGAGTGTCCGTAACAAAGTCTTTCGGAAGCTTCTAACAGCACAAGTGGTCCTCCCCGATGATTGCACACTAACCCTTCCCTTAGCGAAGGCGAAGTTTAGGCCAATCCACCGTTAGATGGGTACCTGGCCGCTGCCCCGGTACGCTCCCCCGTACTACACAAAAGGTATAGTTGACACCCCGAGGTCCCACAGGTATGTTATTAGCAACTTAATCAACTAGGTCCGTCCCATTACAGACATGTGGTTGCACGTTTGACTCAGTTCAAAGGCTTGCAAGGTTAAGTCCTTAGGGTGACCAGGGCAAGACTACCCGAAAAACCAAATCAACGCTCCCGGTGCCACAACTGGCCCACCGATCATTCTTGCCACATGCCCCAGTCGAAAACTATTTATCAAACCCCAGTTGATTACCATGCACCACGTGCCATCGACAATCACAACACATGATACTTCTTCAAAACAGGTTCAATATCTCATTAAGTCAATATTAGCATTTGATTGTCCAAAGCATTTCACGTGGCAAGGCTAAGCATACTACATCGGTCTAACTACCCATGTTGGCAATTTAATAATGTCCAACTAATAATCCACAATTAGGGTGACAAGGGGTCATGGCACATATTTAATTAACCAATGTGTTATACAGCAATTTGGCATTTATCTAATTTCCCATAATTAAATAAAGTATTTTCTAATCTAAAATAGCATGCAATAATTTAAATCAAATTAATTTCAAAATGGGATCAATATGATCAAAGCATAACTTGCCTTCAAAGAGTACTTGTTCTTGGTCTTGAGCTATCTCCTGGGTCAACACTTCACCTTCGAAGCCCTCGGGCACTTCAACGTCTACTCGTAAAGCGTGCAAATAGCAAAAAATAAATAAACAGTAGACAAAAAGTGTCCAAACATCCAAATGAAGTCCATAAACAGAGAGAGCATAATTTTATGAATTTTTAGGAATTTGAATCGGCAAAATCGGAGTTAAAACGCAAAAGTTACAAGCGTTTAAAGTTTAAATAATCAATTAAATAATATTATAGAGAAAAACTTTGGTCCAAAAATTAAATAAAATTCACCATTAGGTAGATCTCAATTTTATAAAAATTTAGAAATTTGAATCACTCAAATCGGAGTTAAAGTGCAAAAGTTATAAGCGTTTGAAGTTTCAAAATTCAAATAAATCAATAATCCGAATTAATCATTTATTTTTATACTGAAAAACCGAATAATGATGTTAGCATGACGTCAGCGTGGATTTTGATTTTCCACCGAATTATTTTTCTATTGAAAAATCGATTTATTGCGTCAGCCGGTCCATGGACGTGGTCCACGGTTCGGTTTGGGTCCACCGTGGACCCGGTCCACGAGTACATGTCTCACTGACATGTGGGCCCCATCGGATGACGTCAGCGGTGACGTCATCACGCTCGGCTGAGGACGGCTGACAGCTGGGCCCCACCGTGACGTCACGGTGACGTCATGGTGCGGTTCGGCTGAGCCGCTGACACGCGGGCCCCACGTGACGTCACGGCTGACGTCAGCGGCGACCGGCGTGACCGCGCTGACCGTGACGGTCAGTCTCCTAGCCACGTGGCTAGATCTCGGCCGTTGATTTGAAAATCAATGGCCCAGATCGGATCTGGCTTTACGCGTTAGGAAACAGCTCGGTCCATCCGGACCGTTCGATCTTGATCGGACGGTCAAGATCCAATCTAGAGTTTACAACGTGGCTAACCCTAGTCGTACGATCTAGATCTAACGGCTGAGATCTATCCAAGCACGGTGCAGTTATGGCTACGTGGCGCGATCTAAACCGTTGGATCAAGATCCAACGATTGAAAACAGATCTAAAAACTAAAACGTGAGATTTTACCCGGGGATGACGCGGACGAATCTGAGCCCTCGGATCTGGATCGAACGGTGGAGAGAGCTCGAGCGATGGCGATGGCGTGCGGCGGCGCTAGCAGACCAGAGTTGGGGACGACGACGCACCCGACGGCGTTTGGGCGCGATTCCGGCGAGGTGAAAGGTACCCTCCGACGCGGCTTGTCCTTGCGGTTCCGGATTTGGACTCAACGGCGGCGGAAGACGGCGGAGACGGCGGCAAACAGCGGAAACCGCGGCGGAACGCACGATCAACTACGGCGAGCGATTGCGGCGCAACCACGGCGGCTTGAGCTCGGTGAGTTAGGGCTACGGGTGCGCAAGGAAACGGAGAACACGCTGGCGGTGGCGGCGCATTAAATAGGCCCCTCGGCGTCCGTGAAAATTGAGGTCCACACGGCTACGGCGGCGGAATCCGAAATGGATTCGGACTAAGCGACGTGGCTCAACGGCAGCCGTTGGATCGAAATCCAACGGTCGGGGGTTTGGGCTCGGGTCCGGCTCGGTGGTCCGGTTGGCTCGGTCGGATCCTGGCTCGGGCGGCGTTGGCGCGATCGTGGCCGTTGGATCTCAATCCAACGGTCACGCGCGTTAGTGTTTGGTGACGTGGTTCGATCGAGACGACTGGCGCAGTCGGGTCCGGGTTGAACTCGAGTCTGACTCGGACTCGGATCCGGTAGGATGAACAGTTGTGAAATCATGTGCTGAAAAATTGGCTTAGAATTGAATTTGCAAAATGTGTTTGTTCATGTGTTTTGACAATTTGACAAGAAACAGTAAGTTTAGCTTTGGCGCCGGACCAAACTTAAAGAAAACAGTAAGTTTCCCATCTACAACGGAACAAATTTGTTTGTCTGTTGTAAACATGCTTTGGCAACCTCATTTTCCCATGTACGACAAACCAAGTTTTTTGGTCTGTTGTAAACATGAATCTGAGTCCTTTTGCGCCGAACCGATTCTGTGTACGACGGACCAAGTTTTTGGGTCTGTTGTGCACATGTTTTTGAGCTCTTGTGCCAAACTCAATTTTCCAAGAAAATAGCAGTCAGCGCATGTACGACGGACCAAGTTTTTGGGTCTGTCGTGGACGTGTTTTTGAGATCATGAGCCGGACTCAATTTTCCAAGAAACCAGTAAGTTTCGCATGTACGACGGACTGATTTCTTTAGTCTGTCGTGAACGTGTTTTCGTCGGAATGATTTCTTCTTGAAACCGAGACTTTCACTTGTACACCGGACCGATTTTGTTGGTCCGTTGTGAATGGTTTTTTGAGTGACTTTTTCATGTGTGTACGGACCATATTTTTGGTCCGTCAGAATGCGTTTTTGCTCGATTAGGGTTTTGAGCAAAATTGGAATTGTGTTTGATTTGTTTTTGAGATTATGAAATTTGTGAGAATTTCATGATGCTTGAAGTGGACTTTATGCAATGCTCGTGTGAGTATTTGCATGGATTGATGTGAGTCAAGTCGTGGACTTGTGCTCGGAATTGTCTTGTGGTTTGTTCATGTGCAGGTATTGCTCGAAGACGAACATGGTCGATGACGGGACCGGAACTAGGTTCATGGAGGAGCTGAGGTTCGGGACTAGGTTCAGGGAGGAACTGAGGTCTTGGTGGTCAAGGATGTCATGCGGGACGTTCGGGCTAAGAGAATGGTGCACATGAAGAATGGTTAGTCACGTGAGAATGGCAGGAGGTCATTCGCGTGCAAAGTGTTAGTCACGTGAGTATGGCAGGTGGCCATACGCGTGCAAAGTGTTAGTCACGTGAGTATGGTAGGGTTGCCATACGCGTGCAAGAGTTGTACTCGGCCAGGTTGGGCCAAGTAAAGTTGTGTTGGATATAGATTCCTTCTAGGGAATAGGAATCGTATTCAGAACTCCTTGTGGGTTGGTGCTTTAAATAGGAGGGGTTGTCTCCTGTTGAAGTGCATCGAATTGAGGAGAGCTAGGCGCATAGAGCCTTGGGCTCAAAGTTTAGGGTTTGTACTCTTTTGATGGGAGTACTTTAGACAAAAGAAATAAAGATCAATTCTTCTAGTTCCCGCATTGCTTCAACGTTCTCTTTTTGGTTCTTGTTTGCATGCTTGTTCTAGTTCTAGATTGGTTTTTGTTCTTTAAGTTTTATCTTGATTTGATCCATCAAAAACCTCTCTAGGGTATTGATCTAGTGTTTCTCAAAGTCTAGTTGATCAATCTTTTGTCGTTCTTGTTTAATCTTGAAGTTTTGATTAGATTGATTCTCGTCAAGTTCTGGATCAGCAAGCTTACGAAGCTCATAACTTTTGATTCGTAAGTCCGATCGAGCTGATTCTTTTTGGGTTAGATTCGTATTGGAATCTAGTTTCTCGTGTCCAAATTTCATATCAATCTAACGGTTAGATCTCCGGGAATTCACATTTTACCGAACCTGTGTCATTCTATTTTTGTCGAAAACGAGGCAATTATTTGGTTCTGTTTTGGGGTGAACTTTTAATAGATCAAGAATTTGGTTTTAGCTTCCGCACAATCATTCACCCCCCCTCTGATTGCTATATTCGTATACTTCGATCCTACAACAGTAAAACCCATTCGGCATTTTCCAGCGATTAAATATTCAAAATAATTTCCAGAAATTCATTTAATTCAAGAAAAATAGCAAAATACTCAGAAAAATTCCAGAAAAATTCTAGAAAATATTTTAGAACATTTTGGACTCAAATAAAATATTTCCAACAAAATTTTATTTGCAAAATTAAATTCTTTAATTATTTCAAAAGGGAATAAATTCAAATAAATTCCAAATAAATCCAAATAAATTCCAGAAAATTCCAAAAATTCACAAAAGTGTCAAATTTCACTTAAACTCATGAAAAGTAAAAAAATTGGGGGTGTTACAAACCTCCCCCCTTAGCAGAATCTCATCCCCGAGATTCAGGGCTTACTAAAGAATATGTTCGGGAACTCTTTCTTCAAATCCTCCTCGCGCTCCCAAGTTGCTTCACTCTCTGCATGGTTGCTCCATTGAACTCTGCAGAAACGGGTTGACTTGTTTCTCGTTTCTCGATCCATTGTGTCCAAAATCTTGACGGGCTGTTCCTTGTAAGTTAGATCCTCTTGCAGTTCTATCGACTCTAACGATGTCTGCTCATCTGGTACTCGAAGACACTTCTTCAGCTGGGACACGTGGAACATGTGAGGACCCCTCTTCCTATACCATACTGTACGCCGTCTACTGTGGCGTATAGCAACAGAAGCCTCGACACCGAAAATCTGAATCTAAAAAAAAATCGATCGACGGGATCGAACCCTTAGCTTCAGACCCGGTGCCTGTACGCATCCGATACCGGTTCCCTGGATCAGTAGCCCAGTATCGCGTACCAACAACACGAGTATCAATGCACAAAGTAATGAACTAAAGTTAAATTACATAATTGGGTGTAAATCTTGTACATACACATTACAAAATCCAAAAGTGGAATAATAGAGGAAGCAAAAGAAACACTAAACCAGCGCAGCTGGCCTGACAACCCCACAAAGCATCGATCGAGGAAGGACCACAATCGCCGCACACTCATGAGCAGAGAGGACCACCTGAGCCATCCGGATCACCATCGGAACCATCCTCTGAGACAAGGTTAGTAAACAACAGCAAAGCAACGGTGAGTACACGTATGTACTCGCAAGTCTTTAGTGTATGGAAATATAGTTAAATGCAGGCTATTTTAACAGGAATAAGCTTCTATACTAGGTTGATTGCACAAAGCAGCATTTATTTGTAAACAACATTTAACAACCGATAGCATTAGTAATTGAAAGAGCATTTGACATAAAACATATTTCACAGTATATGTATAATGTATATTATCCCAACCGGTTCGCCATTCCCGCTCGAATGCAACCGATGGGCTAGATTGTCGACTCTATCCATCAAACACTTCCTTTCCGTTCGAGACTCACACTTTTTCAGAAGAAGACACAAAACCAAACTTCTATACTCTCCATACTTATCTGGGCTAGATGCTCTTAACCGTGAGCACGGCTAATCGATTAGTTTTACTTAACACTTCTGCAGAAGTTGCACACATTCCCCACATGGGTCTATCTAGCAAGCGTGTTGCCACGACGCGCGATACTTTTCAGTACCCGACTCTTGCAGATTGACCATGCCGTTCCCATCATCGGTGTCAGCACAATAGCGTGATCCCACCCTAGCGGATTTCGGCGGCCGTGACGCTGCAACAACACGGGGTATCCCTTGCCCGGGCCCCATTACCCCACGAGTGGCACTATTGTTGCAGCGGGAACCCACAACACCCCCTTCTTCTGTCCAATGGATGACAGAAGTCCCTTCCGAGAACCCCGCCAGTTGCAGACCTGTCAACTGCGCAAGTTCTCATCTTGCTCTTCGGCCTACCAACAAATCTGGCTATCCCCCGAAGTCAGGTACATAGGCATTCTGCCCCAGTTCAGTTCATGTGGTTGCGCGAGACTCACCCAGCATTAACTTTGAGTTCGGTCCTTATATTTTTGTTGACTCGGGCAAGGACTCCAATCCTAACCACACCATCACCTTCACATTCTATACCTCCTCCCCGAGTCATTTACACCACTCATTTTTATCAATTAACCATTAACCATTTTGACTCAATTCATTTTGAAATCATATTTTGATTGATGAGTGTAACTGCCAAGGACTAGACTCAAATCTATTGCATTGACTAAGCATATGCATTTATTAACATTTTATACCCAAGTGACATTTATTAAGTTGCCTAACCTCTACTAGGGCTATCAATGTGACCATGGGAAATAGATTAAGGAAAACCACCAATTTGGGTTATATCTACCATTCCCACAAACTAGCACATTTACTGAAATTAAACGCATGCATATAGTTTGATAAATCAAAGTAAACATCGTAAAATATTGGATCAAGATGATCAAAGGAGGTGCTTGCCTGTCTGCTGCTGCTCTGATGGATCTGGGACGAACTCAGGATTGTTCGAGGCGACTCCGGACTCACTCGCCTAATCGAATAAAAACATCAAAACAAATGAAGAAAAATAAATTAGCAAAAAGTGACTTTAGAAGCATAAACACCAACTTAACATCAAATAGAACTCATCTAGACACTAAGAAAGCAAAGAAACGAAACAAGCGAGAAAAATGGCGAAATCGCGATTCGAAACGGCGATTTCGGCGAATTTCTTGCCAACTTGAACAAAATGCGCAAAATAATTTAAAATTCAACTAAATTTTGTTAAACACCTAGAATTAGGTATAATCACCTAATGGAACTTACGGGAACTCGTTTGGATTTAAAACGAACAAACGGAAGCCAAAACAGTGAAAATCAATACACAAAATCTTTGAAAAATCGTAAAAGAAACACGGCACTATTCACCGTAACGCAAGAGCCATTTCTGTCCAGAATCCATTCGAACGACTTGCGACCGATTCCAGCGACTCCACTAGGTACTTTAGGATGTCTAGGACCTATCTGGACCTTGCCCCTTGAAAATTCACTTAATTTGCATCGAATCCGATCGAAAAGCGCAAATTAAGCCGAGGTTTACGCGCGATTCAAGACAGGTCCGAAAACGGCTCAAACTCGATTCCACTTGCGCGAGGAGCACGTTTTCGACTCTACTAAGTCTAAATGACCCTAAATGACTCATTCTGACAGCTAACTGGCGAAGAAACCCCTAAATGTGGAATATGGCCAAAATGGCTATTTTGCTCGAAAACGAGCAATCTCGCCCAAAAGGGCCGTTTTGAGCTGAAATGCCGCGAGACTTGTTTTAAGCCCTCGGCTAGTTGCTTAGGGATACTTACGACCTATCGGAGCCATTCCCCAGCATGGATGACTTAATCTTCTCTGACTTTTGATCAATTGCCCGCTTAACTCCGGTAATTACCCGAGAAACGGCAAAAGTCCGAAAAGTGACTTGAATGCGATCCAAAACACGCGGGAAGCATGCTATCGACCCGACCTTAGTGACCTTAAACGAAGCTAAACAAAGCTAAATGCCTTAAACGGCTTGTGAGGCCTATAATTACTAAAATAAAATGCAAAGTGCTAAAATGCAAATCTAGCGATTCTAACTGCTTTTCTAGCCTCTAAGGGGACTAATGGTAAAGTCAATACATGCCTCGGAGCTCTAGGATTTTATGAAATAAAAATAAATTAAAAGAGACCTAGAGCTAACAACTTGTAGCAGGTTTTGACGAAACTTAATTTCGACTCTTCTGATCGCAACCAGGGCTATCAGAAGAGCTAATGGAGCTATCGTTATACGCTATGGACCTTCGGTCCATTGTAAAAATAGTTAACACCTAAATGAATAAAATAAATTTCGGCTTAGCGAAATTGAATTCCGATTCCTCCGGTAGCGACTCTAGCCACCAGAACTGCTATGGGAAAAATCTATACATGCTATGCACCACTAGACCTCCGATAAATTGAGGACCTAGCGATGAACTTGAGCGAATATGAGGGTGACTAAAAGCTAGGTTGGCTATAGGATTAAATGAGCCTAACGATGATCTGAGTCTAGATTCTAAAGCACAATTGCCATGCGACGTGTCTAACACATGGAACCTAGTTTTGACCTAGGCTAGGGTTTGAGATAACTTAACGAAATGCGAAGCTACGAAGGGGAAACTCGTAGCTACGGCAAGAGGGATGACCCGGGAGCCGAGAAATCAAATCAGAATGCAAAAACTCCACGGGACTTCCGAGAAACGACGAGAGAACTTCGCGAGGAACTCACCTGAGGGTTGTTGGAGGGGAGGATCCTCGCGGGGACGACGAATCCTAGCTCCAGATCAGTTTCCACCGGTCGGATCGGCTCCAAACGGCGGAACCGGGTGGCGCCTTGCCCTCTTCTCTTCTCCTCTTCTTGCTTGGCGTGTGGGGGAGGAAGAAATGAGTTTGGCTGTTGGTTGGGGATGGCTAACACATATATATACACTATGCACTTATGAGGGGTATTTTGGTCAAGTGACAAAACTTGAAGATTCAAACTTCCAAAGCTGATTTTTAATGATTCTAAGGTATGTTGGAGGGATTTTGGGTCACTTTGACACTTATTCAACTCAATTTGCAATTACTCATGAGAGTGAAATTAATTGAGTCGGGTAGTTTAAATGTGACCGCGATCAAAGTTTACAAGCTCCGATTAAACGGATCCTTAACTCCTTTTGAAGATTTTTAAGTTCCCCACTAAACTAGGCAACTTGTACTCCAGAAGGACAGAGAAGAGAACATTTAAGTCGACGTACAAGATACTTTCGCAAGAGCTCGAAAACTGAATTCAATCATTGAAAACACTTGTCGGCGATCAAATGGGAAATTGATTTTGAGTGACGCTAAATAAGTTGAAGGGTTCTTTTAGATCCCGAACAAGTACAATCGCTCAAGATACAGAAACACACAAGAACAGTGTATTGTTGAACAGTGTTTGAGTACAAATGTACAGTGACTCGAGTATAGAAATACTCGGGATATTACAGAACACGTCATGTACCCCTGCCAGCGACTGCAACAACTCCAGATGATACGCAACTTCACCTCTACGGCTGAGAACCTTGAATGGTCCAACATATCGCGGCGCGAGTTTTCCTTTGGCATGGAATCTCTTAACTCCCTTGAGTGGCATAACTCTGAGATACAAGAAATCTTCTTGTTCAAAACTCAGGTCTCGGCGACGGTTGTCGGCGTAGCTTTTCTGTCTTGACTGTGCTATTTTCAGTCTTTCCCGGATCATGGCAATCTGCTCTTCAGCTTCTTGAAGAATGTTCGGCCCAAAGACACGGCGTTTGCCTGTCTCATTCCAGTTCAATGGTGTTCGACAAGGTCGACCGTATAGTGCCTCAAATGGTGACATTTGCAAACTTGCTTGATAGCTATTGTTGTAGCTGAACTCAGCATACGGCAGACTTTTATCCCAGGAGGTAGCATAAGCCAATGCACACGCTCTTAACATATCCTCCAGTATCTGATTAACTCTCTCAGTCTGTCCATCCGTCTGCGGATGATAGGCGGTGCTGAAGTTCAAACGGGTCCCCATGGCTTCATGCAGCTTATTCCAGAATCTCGAGGTAAACTGGGTACCTCTGTCCGATACAATCTTCTTCGGTACTCCGTGGAAACATACGATCTTGGTCATGTACAATTCTGCTAACTTATCTCCCGAGTAAGTGGTCTTCACGGGGATAAAATGGGCGACCTTAGTCAAGCGGTCAATATGACCCATATGGAGTCATATCCTCCTTGAGTCTTGGGTAAACCGGTAATGAAGTCCATTCCGATTTCCTCCCATTTCCACTCAGGTATCTTCAACAGCTGTAGCAATCCTGCTGGTCGCTGATGCATTACCTTGACTCTCTGGCATATGTCGCACAGCGCAACATGTTCGGCAACTTCACGCTTCATGCTCGGCCACCAGAATCTTTCCTTCAAATCCTGATACATCTTGGCACTTCCCGGATGAATTGAATACTTGGAGTCATGGGCTTCCTCTAGGATCAACTGCTCAGCTCCTTCTTGTTTGGCACACAAATTCGATCCTCCATCCACAACGTGCCTTGCTCATCCAGCTTGAAGTCTTTTGCCTTGCCCTCGCCCATCTTGGACTTAATCCTGCGGATCTTGTCACCATCCTTCTGTCCTTCTCGGATCAGATCCTCCAGGGTAGGCTTCACTTCTAATGCGGCCAAGAATCCTTCTGGTACTACTTCAATCTGCATTCTCTGGAAATCCTTACATAGCTCATCCTGACTCGTGGCTATCAACATGTTCACGGTATGGCTTTTCCGACTCAGGGCATCGGCCATCACGTTGGCCTTTCCGGGATGGTAATAGATTCCAACATCATAATCCTTGATCAACTCTAACCATCTCCTCTGCCTCATATTCAAGTCCGATTGGGTGAAGATGTACTTAAGACTCTTATGATCCGTAAACACTTCACATATGTTTCCAATCAAATAATGACGTCACAACTTCAAGGCGTGCACTACGGCAGCTAACTCTAGGTCATGCGTTGGATAATTCTCCTCATGTGGCCTCAACTGCCTTGATGCATAAGTGACAACCTTTCCGTTCTGCATCAGCACACATCCAAGTCCTTGGCGCGATGCATCACAATAAATATTGAAGCTTTGATTAACATCCGGTAGAACTAACACCGGCGCTGATGTCAATCGCCTCTTCAGCTCTTGAAAACCTTTCTCGCACTCAGGCGTCTATGCAAACTTCTTCTCCTTTTTCAACAATTGCGTGAGAGGTCTCGCAATTGTCGAAAAGCCTTCAATGAAACGGCGGTAGTAACCTGCCATACCAAGGAAACTACGAATCTGGGTCACGGTCTTCAGCTGCTCCTAGTGTAACACACCTTCTACCTTGCTTGGATCAACGGCGACTCCTTCTGCAGTCATTACATGTCCGAGGAACTCCACCTTGTCCTTCCAAAAGTCACACTTGCTGAACTTGGCGAAGAGTTGCTGTTCCCTCAGCTTTTCCAAGACTCGCCTCAAGTGCTCTGCATGTTCATCCTTCTTCTTGGAGTAAACTAAGATGTCGTCTATGAACACAACAAAAAACTTGTCCAAATATTCTATGAACACTTTATTCATCATATTCATGAAATAGGCTGGCGCATTCGTCAGACCGAATGACATAACTGTAAACTCGTAATGTCCGTATCTGGATGAAAACGCGGTCTTCGGAATATCCTCTGATCAGATCTTCAACTGGTGGTATCCCGATCTCAGATCAATCTTGGAGAAAACTCCGGCTCCTCTCAGCTGATCAAACAGATCATCGATCCTGGGTAGCGGGTATTTATTCTTCACGGTTACTTCATTGAGTGCACGGTAGTCAATGCACATCCTGAATCTCCCGTCCTTCTTCTTGACGAATAGAACTGGCACTCCCCACAGCGACGAACTCGGTCTAATGAATCCTATCTCCATCAGTTCTTCAAGCTGCTTCTTCATCTCTACCAATTCTTCGATGGACATCCGATAGGGTCTCTTTGCTATCGGTGCTGTACCAGGTACAGGCTCTATCACAAACTCTATGTCCCTGTCGGGCAGCATACCAGGTAGATCTTCCGGAAAGACATCTGGATACTCATTCACTACTGAAACATCTTCTATGCTGATCGCCTTCGCACTGTTAACCATCATCTGTCCATCTCTAACGGCGGTAGCTTGAAATTCCACTTTCCTTCCACACTGGCTCTCAACTGAGATAATCCTTCGTCCACAATCCAGCACAGCCTTGTGCTTCGATAACCAATCCATTCCCAAAATAACATCTAAGGTCTGGGTTTCCAATATAATAAGGTTCGCTAGGAATTCTACCCCATCTATTAATATTCTCACCCCAGAACATTCTACTTTAGTTCGGAGTTCAGAACCAGGGGTTTGAACTAAAAGCATGCATTTAAGTCTTGCAATCTCCAAATCATTTTTAGCAGCAAAGCCTTGAGAAACAAACGAATGCGAAGCTCCAGAGTCAAACAAAACTATTGCAGGTACTAAGTTGACAAGTAACTTACCCAGCACAACGTCCGTGGCATTCTGGAGTGCCTCTGCGGTGACATGGTTGACTCGGCCTCTCACTACAGTCTGGGGCGTGGCTCCTGGCTGTGCTATCCCGCGGTTTGCTCCGGGTGAAGGCGTCCTGGCTGGTGTGGATCCCAGATTGAAGCGGATCGGGATCACTCCTGCTGTCTTCATGGGGCAACTGTTGGAGAAGTGCCCTGGCTCGTTGCATGTGTAGCAGCGTCTCACTGTCCCCTGTTGACTGCCTGAAGCGGCGTTTCTGGCTGGAGCTGGGGTCTGATAAATTTGGTTGACGGGTCTTGGTGCTGGTGACAGTGTCCTTGTTGCATTCTGCGGCTGGAATCTGAAAAACTGATTTGGCGCAACCCTCAAGCGTTGCTGCGCTCCCTGACGCGATCCCTGCTATTGCATCCTTCGCTTCCGGTTTTCATCCAGCTCCTTGCGCTTGTCCTCAAGAATAAGCGCCTTGTTCACAAGTTCCTGGAAATCTGGAAAGGTGTGGGTGATCAGTCCCACCTGCAGTCCTGAGTTAAGTCCCTTCATAAAGCGAGACTGTCTAGCTTTATCTGTCGCTACGTCTTCAGGTGCGTAACGTGCAAGCTGTGTGAACTTATTCAGGTATTCGGCCACCGGCTGATTACCTTGCTTCAGTGCTCTAAACTCTTCCTTCTTGAGGTCCATAATTCCTTCCGGCACGTGATACTGACGAAATGTAGCTGTAAACTCCTCCCAAGTGATGTCCTGAGGGTTCTCCCGCGTGGCGCAGAAGTTCTCCCACCATTCTGCGACGGTCCCTTCCAACTAATGAGAAGCGTAGAGTACCTTCTCATTTCCCATGCATTGGGCAATGTGTAGCTTCCTTTCTATTGAACTTAGCCAATCATCGGCCTCGAACGGATTGGCATTCCCAGAGAAAGTGGGTGGATGAGTCCTCATGAACTCTGACAGTCTTGAATTCTGGCATTGTCCCTGATTGACTTGATTATTCTGATTAACAGTGGCGTGGGCAATAATCTGTTGCATCTGCTGCATCATTGCATGCATCAACTGGGTCTGTGCGGCAAGAAAAGCCCCAAAATTCTGCATGTCAACTGGCGGTGCTGGTTGGGGTGCAGGTGCTCCATCATTGGGGTTCCCAGCTGGGCGAGACCCACTTCCATTGCCTCCAAGGTTTCCGCGGGTGTTCACCATCTGTCGATTGCTCCAAGGTTTCAAAGATGAGAGGGAATAAGAATAAACAAGTGGTAGGGAAACTTATGCGGGGAAAAGTGTAACTCAAAAATCCAACTTTATTATTTAATAATAATAACTTGGTATGGTTGCTAACAATGCCTAAGGGCCTTGCAACACATACTGCACACTCAACAAGCACTGAAAATCCAAATCGACTCTTACTGGAGTCTAACGCCTAAAGGGGTGACTCTTATTCTATAACGCGACTCGACGAAGGAGTCTCAACCTCAACGCCTACGCTCACTCATCAAGAAAACCTCCACTGCCTCCTCGGGGCGGGTGCGGCGGCATAGGTGCGAAACAATCGCCATGCCCTGCAACTGCAGCTGTAGTTGACGACGCAGCTCCTCCTCTGGCTCGGGATCTGGCTGTTGTTGTGGCTGCGGTGCGGGTGCAGGTGGCGCCTCTTCTGGGTCCTCCTCTGGCTCTGGGGCATCCAACTCCAACACTGGATCGGGGCCCTGTCCGTCTGATCTGATCTCGACTCTGCGATCCTTTCCGCAGCATAGGCGACGTACTCACGGGCATTCTCTAAGTGCTTTTTCTCTTCCTCAACCTGCTCGCGAGCCTTCTTCAACTCCTGAACTGTGTCATCGATAAGCTCCTCCTGAGCGGCGACGAATCTGGCTAAGTGAGTAACGGTAGCATCCTCATCTTCTATCGGCTTCCGCTGAGCTCTGCTGTCTCGGCGTGGGTTGTGACGGAATACTGTGCCTTCCAGCTCCCTGGAGTAGGTGCGAGCGATCTGCTGCATCGCTCGACGCGACACCTCATGGATTCCCATCTCAAAGGTAGACCTCCTGGCGGTGAAGTGGAATGGGCGGCCGAACTTCATCTTCTCTTGGGCATACACCATGATCCTGACGTCCTAGGAAGCTGAACTTTTGGCCTTCGCCTTCGCCTTCTGATACACCGTGGGCGGCTGAACTTTTGGCCTTCGCCTTCCCACGCTGGCGGGCCAACAATTTTGCCTTCTGATAGCAACAACGGTCCCGATCTTTCGGTGAGAAGGATAAATCTCGATTTCTGTGGAGAGTCAGCGTTAGCGGCCGACTACAACCGTCTAGGACATTACGCCTTAGCGACCGATACACCAACTCCAAAGGGTTATTGATCTCGCTGGTGCGCGATCAACCTGACCACGAGGGTCTAGGTTCCTGCAAGCAATTGAAGAACTAGCAAGAACAGGATAACAAGCAATATGAAATTGCGAATATGAAAATTTAAATTCCAGTAAACCATTCTGAAAATTTGGAGTCTTGCAAACACGTGCGCAGGCGGTCTAATCGACACGCGCTTGCACGGACAGTAGCAAAACTAAACTGATTTACAAAGCAAAACTCAAGTCTCTTAGGTGGCCTATTACCTCTATTATATAGTGGAGGGATGTAGCCAAAAACTAAATACTAAGCAAGGTGTCGGGACCCGGATTTGCAAATCCGGACCCTCTGTGTATTCAGCACTAGTCCACGAACGCGCTAGTGTACACAGTCTCAACATTGGTAAATATAACAATCATACTCAACGAAATAATAAGGTACCTTAATTAGTTAACCAAGCTGGTTGCTCGACCTTAAGGTCAAGTTACAAATATACGCCACGCAGGGCAAAAACTTATTAAAAGAGAAATAACTGCAGCGGGATATAAGATAACTTCGTGGTGCCATCCAGTATACCACAGGCAACTGACTGGGCTCGTTCCCTAGTTGGACGGATCCTCTTGGAGCTCCTCCTCCAAAGCTGGTGTAGACTCTTCTTCAACTGGTGTCCTATTGTGGCAAGGGTGAGTACTTGGTACTCAGCAAGTCATGCACAGAGTGCAACTAATATACTACATGCATGGCTTAGTACAAAGGAATAGCTCAGGGTGTAATTGCAGTAAAACAGCATTTGACAAAGTAACATAAGTAGATTCGAAAGCAGTAGAAACAAGTTTAAGACCAATAACTTTTCCAGGAGTTAAATAAACATCTTTCCCATTCCTAATCCACATTTCCATCAACGTCATTATTAAACCAAACCAAACCTTTCAAGTCCAAGTTATTTTCAAGAAAGTCTAACCCTTGACTGTAATTCCTGAGCGATGTCCAATGCTGCGGATACGGCTATTCGAATAGATTTTACACTCTGCAGAGGTTATGCACTTTACCCACAAGATACAGTCAAACACCACAAAGGCGAGTGTCCGTAACAAAGTCTTTCGGAAGCTTCTAACAGCACAAGTGGTCCTCCCCGGTGATTGCACACTAACCGTTCCCTTAGCGAAGGCGAAGTTTAGGCCAATCCACCGTTAGATGGGTACCTGGCCGCTGCCCCGGTACGCTCCCCCGTACAACTACACAAAAGGTATAGTTGACACCCCGAGGTCCCACAGGTACGTCGTTAGCAACTTAATCAACTAGGTCCGTCCCATTACAGACATGTGGTTGCACGTTTGACTCAGTTCAAAGGCTTGCAAGGTTAAGTCCTTAGGGTGACCAGGGCAAGACTACCCGAAAAACCAAATCAACGCTCCTGGTGCCACAACTGGCCCACCCGATCATTCTTACCACATGCCCCGGTCGAAAACTATTTATCAAACCCCAGTTGATTACCATGCACGACGTGCCATCGACAATCACAACACATGATACTTCTTCAAAACAGGTTCAATATCTCATTAAGTCAATATTAGCATTTGATTGTCCAAAGCATTTCACGTGGCAAGGCTAAGCATACTACATCGGTCTAACTACCCATGTTGGCAATTTAATAATGTCCAACTAATAATCCACAACTAGGGTGACAAGGGGTCATGGCACATATTTAATTAACCAATGTGTTATACAGCAATTTGGCATTTATATAATTTCCCATCATTAAATAAAGTATTTTCTAAGCTAAAATAGCATGCAATAATTTAAATCAAATTAATTTCAAAATGGGATCAATATGATCAAAGCATAACTTGCCTTCAAAGAGTACTTGTTCTTGGTCTTGAGCTGGCTCCTAGGTCAACACTTCACCTTCAAAGCCCTCGGGCACTTCAACGTCTACTCGTAAAGCGTGCAAATAGCAAAAAATAAATAAACAGTAGACAAAAAGTGTCCAAACATCCAAATGAAGTCCATAAACAGAGAGAGCATAATTTTATGAATTTTTAGGAATTTGAATCGGCAAAATCGGAGTTAAAACGCAAAAGTTACAAGCGTTTAAAGTTTAAATAATCAATTAAATAATATTATAGAGAAAAACTTTGGTCCAAAAATTAAATAAAATTCACCATTAGGTAGATCTCAATTTTATAAAAATTTAAAAATTTGAATCACTCAAATCGGAGTTAAATTGCAAAAGTTATAAGCGTTTGAAGTTTCAAAATTCAAATAAATCAATAATCCGAATTAATCCATTTATTTTTATACTGAAAAACCGAATAATGACGTCAGCGTGGATTTTGATTTTCCACTGAATTATTTTTCTATTGAAAAATCGATTTATTGCGTCAGCCGGTCCATGGACGTGGTCCACCGTTCGGTTTGGGTCCACCGTGGACCCGGTCCACGAGTACATGTCTCACTGACATGTGGGCCCCATCGGATGACGTCAGCGGTGACGTCATCACGCTCGGCTGAGGACGGCTGACACGCGGGCCCCACGTGACGTCACGGCTGACGTCAGCGGCGACCGGCGTGACCGCGCTGACCGTGACGGTCAGTCTCCTAGCCACGTGGCTAGATCTCGGCCGTTGATTTGAAAATCAACGGCCCAGATCGGATCTGGCTTTACGCGTTAGGAAATAGCTCGGTCCATCCGGACCGTTCGATCTTGATCGGACGGTAAAGGTCCAATCTAGAGTTTACAACGTGGCTAACCCTAGCCGTACGATCTAGATCTAACGGCTGAGATCTATCCAAGCACGGTGCAGTTACGGCTACGTGGCGCGATCTAAACCGTTGGATCTAGATCCAACGGTTGAAAACAGATCTAAAAACTAAAACGTGAGATTTTACCCGAGGATGACGTGGACGAATCTGAGCCCTCGGATCTGGATCGGACGGTGGAGAGAGCTCGAGCGACGGCGATGGCGTGCTGCGGCGCTAGCAGACCGGAGTTGGGGACGACGACGCGCCCGACGGCGTTTGGGCGTGATTCCGGCGAGGTGAAAGGTACCCTCCGACGCGGCTTGTCCTTGCGGTTCCGGATCTGGACTCAACGGCGGCGGAAGACGGTGGAGACGGCGGCAAACAGCGGAAACCGCGGCGGAACGCATGATCAACTACGGCGAGCGATTGCGGCGCAACCACGGTGGCTTGAGCTCGGTGAGTTAGGGCTACGGGTGCGCAAGGAAACGGAGAACACGCTGGCTGGCGGCGGCGCATTAAATAGGCACCTCGGTGTCCGTGAAAACCGCGAAAATCGAGGTCCACACGGCTGCGGCGGCGGAATCCGAAATGGATTCGGACTGAGCGACGTGGCTCAACGGCAACCGTTGGATCAAAATCCAACGGTCGGGGGTTTGGGCTCGGGTCCGGCTCGGTGGTCCGGTTGGCTCGGTCGGAGCCTGGCTCGGGCGGCGTTGGCGCAATCATGGCCGTTGGATCTCGATCCAACGGTCACGCGCGTTAGGGTTTGGTGACGTGGTTCGACCGAGACGGCTGGCGCGGTCGGGTCCGGGTCGAACTCGAGTCTGAATCGGACTCGGATCCGGTCGGATGAACAACAAAACCCGTTCGGCATTTTTTAGCGATTAAATATTCAAAATAATTTCCAGAAATTCATTTAATTCAAGAAAAATAGCAAAATACTCAGAAAAATTCCAGAAAAATTATAGAAAATATTTTAGAACATTTTGGACTCAAATAAAATATTTCCAACAAAATTTTATTTGCAAAATTAAAATCTTTAATTATTTCAAAAGGACATAAATTCAAATAAATTCCAAATAAATTCCAAAAAATTCCAAAAATTCACGAAAGTGTCAAATTTCACTTAAACTCATGAAAAGCAAAAAAAATTGGGGTGTTACACAAGGTGGTACTAAACATGTTGTCATGCAACTTAGGCCTTCGTGGGCCGGTGGAGGGAGGAGGGAGGAAGTGGTGCAGCACTTCATGGGGCAGCCTGAGAAGGAGTGGTGCCCCTCCTATATGGCGCCATGATGGGCCTTAGTGCCTCCTTGGCCCGTCATGGTTGGGCCTCCTTGTTTCAACATGTTCTGCCTCGTGGGCCTTGGTGCCTCCTTGGCCCGTCATGGTTGGCGCCTCCTTGTTTCAACATGTTCTGGCCCATGGGCCTTGGTGCCTCCTTGGCCCATCATGGTTGGTGCCTCCTTGTTTCAACATGTTTGGGCCCATTTTGATCTGGTATTGTATCAGTACTTCTCCATAATTTGTGAGCACCATGTTGACCATTTGCTGGCGTGCACGATCTCGCGTAACTGGTCCTTTCATCATTTCCTCTTGACGTGTAGGTGACGTCGTGGCTGCATCAAAGAGTGTGATGTCCGCATCACCTTCCCACTCTGGCTGGCCGATAACTTTGCCAACCCACCTAAAGCGCCCGCTAGCATGTCATCATCATCGTCATTAGTACCACGCCTCCTCTTAGCTGTGTGGGTGTCGCCAATCACAACCTCACTCCAATCTGCGATGGTCTTCCCACATGTGGCCAGTTTTAATAAATATATTAACACCATTCTGATAACCGTAATGAATAAAAATAATCGGACGATACCTATGGCCTTGTGGAGCTCTTGCAATGGGATGCTGTCAACCACGAATCTTGTCGGGAGGGGCAGATCGTAGCCACTATCCTCATCTAGTAGAGGCTCCCCCGTTGACATGGACGACTCAAACTATTCTGCAATCGGATCGTTATCGGAATGCATCGCATCCTCAATGAGGCGATCAAATGGGTTGACGTCATCGGTGTGGCGAGTGGATTCATAGTCCCGTAGGTGAAGTCGGAGATTGTAGTGCACAAACACGAGCTGCTGCAGTTTTGCATAACTTAATCGGTTCCTAACATGTGTGTGCACTAAGGCAAATGTGCTCCAATTTCGCTTGCAACCGCTGGATGATGCACATTGTGACACCAATCTCAAGGCGTACTTTTGCAACGCTGGTGTCTCATTTCCGAATGCCATCCACCATTGTGTTGCAGACAAAAAAAAACACATTATTAGTAGTTCTCCATAGTAAATTTACATTACGTCAAATTATAAAAGTACCTGCCGTCATGTGTGGATCGAGAGCGCTACTCTCTGCAAGTTGGGTGGCGAAGCGTCCCCTCCTAAGATGGTAAGTGTCTGCTCCCCATAGTGCCTTAACCGCACTGTCGTTGTCAACATCCATAATATTTAGGGCAGTGGACAGCTGTCCCATGAACACTGGAGTGTTGTATATATTGTACTTGAATTGAGACTGTGGGTCCAGGACAGAGGCTGCAACAGGAAAAATATTTTGAAGTTAGCACAATACAAACAAAGGTGGTATCCTTTATGTCAATTTCACGAACCTGCCTAGATGAAGGTGGTATCCTTTATGTCGGCAGACCTCTTTTCAATGACTCTTAGAAATGGCGTATATTGCTCTCCATATTCACTCAACCGCCAGTTGTACTCACTCCTAACAATACAAATTTGCATCATAACACCACTTATCATTGGTAACTTGTCTTGATCGGCGAACCTCAACAACTTGTACAAGGGTTCGACAGCCACCACAGCCCACTCCAACATGGTCTAGAAATCTCTATCAACGAGGTGATCATATACAAACTTGCCCTCGTCCATCCCAGCCCACTTGCTACTTGTCCAGTCAGGATGTGTCATCCATTGCTGGAACTTGTCCTTCTTCTTAAAAATGCTATCAAGGAAGACAAAGGTCGTGCCAAACCTAGTGGCATTTGGCCTCACCAACCCTCCACCTATGTGGGCCTTCATCTGCGTGTGTAGATTCTTGTGGTTGTATAAGAAGCGGCAAATCCCCTTCGCCCTTGCCACAACATCCTTGATCTTGTCCATTTCGCACACATCCTTAAGCATGAGGTTCACCGTGTGTGCCAAGCATGGTTGCCAGATAATCCTTGGATACTCCACTCGTAACATCTGGCATGCTTTCTTGAAGTTGGCTCTATTGTCAGTAGCCACTTGCAACACGTTATCGGCACCAATTTCATCGGCAACCACTTTTGTTATCTCGCGTAGCAGGTATTTATGGTCTTGAATCTTACCTGTGGCATCAACGGTTTTATGGAAGAACATTACCCCGTTGCAACACACTATGAAGTTGATGATGATCTACATTGTAGGTCCAGTCCACGCGTCACACATGACTGTCACACCAAGTGTCGCCCAGTCGAACTTCTGTAGGTACCGCACAATCTCCTTCTCGTTCTCATCAAGGTACTTCCCGTCGATCTCATGGCCCTGTGGTGCACGAACCCCTGGGCCTAGCTCTTGCGTCATCTTGACTGCACCTGAAAACACGGACCGTAAGAGTTTAGTCCAATGATGATAAGAATTTTAACTTATAAACCCACGAGCTTTTGTATATCTGTGAAGTACGGACACTTGGCCTTCCTTCCTGGAATTGCATTTGCATGGAACCACTTAGACTATGTCCACCCAAGCTTCTGCCTCACCCCTTGCTTAAATGCAGTGTCAATCCGTGGTTGCTGCGGGGCACCACTCCGTGCAAGGTCAACATCGATGGAGGCTTGGCTTGACCGTGTTGATTTCGACCTGCCAAACATTTTGCTGATAGTGGATTGGACTGAGTGCCTTGCTGCACCACTCCCAGACCTCGATCCTAGAGTCAAACCTTGACTTATAAGGTAAGCCTCTTCTTTGGAGGCCCTTATGGCCATCTTCAGTTGCTCCTACTTTGTACGATAGTCTCTCGCCATGGACGCCCAATCGTCGCAAGCCTCCTCCTTACGCAGGCGCTCCACCTCCTTCTCCTTCTTCCTTTCTTGACCTCCGCGGAGGTCCACAAGCATGGCTTGCATAACCACTTTAGGTACACTAGGGCAGGCCTTCACTTCACCGGAGCAGCCGGCGATATGTTCCTTCAAATAGGTTGCTCCTCCCCCCTTCATTACATGCGGACAGTAATTGCACTTTGACCCTTGCCCGGCATGCTCCCCATGCTCCCAAACGGCATCCATCACGATATTCTGCACCGGAAGACAAGCATTACTAACACATACTGCATACATAGAAGACCAATAATAAAATACATAGTCAAATATAAAATGGGAATGCAATGGGCTAGTAAGAGAACCATTTGGCACAATTTGGCACCAAGCCAACCGTGGACAATGCAATGGGCTGGTAAGACAACCATATAGATCTATGCACCTGTTATACCTCCTTGGCCTTTAGTAAGGTTCCCAAGAAGAAAGTAACCGACGCAGGTGTGTATTCGAAATTAATGATGATAAGTAGCTCAGAAATATTGACGAATCATCTACAAGGATGTGTTGCATGCAAGGCTATAACACTTATTCGTTTCACACACTCAATAGTCAACACAACATCTAGTAATAAAGATAGTAAAATGCAGAACCTACTGCATAAGTGCATATGATAGTTAAAAGGACTACACATATGATAGTAAAATGCAGAGCCTACACACTCAACACAACATCTAGTAATGCAGAACATTGATCTACCATATGATAGTTAAAAGCAAACCGACTAACCGAGATTTCTAGTTCCTCAGTACAATGCATTCCTAGTTAAAAGCAAACCGACTACCATTACCATATGATAGTTAAAAGCAAACTGACTAACTGTCGGGACCCGAATTTGCAAATCCAGACCCTCTGTGTATTCAGCACTAGTCCAGGATCACGCTAGTGCACACAGTCTCAACATCGGTAAATATCACAATCATACACATCGATAGTAATAAAGTACTTTAATTAAGATAACCAAACTGGTTGCTCAACCTTATGGTCGAGTTACAAGAGTACGCCACACAGGGCAAAAATTTATTAAGGAAATAAATTGCAGTGGAATAAAAACATCAACGTGGCGCCATCCAGTATACCACAGGCAACTGATTGGGCTCGCTCCCTAAGTAGACGGCTCCTTCTTAAGTTCTTCCTCCAAAGCTGGTGTCGCCTCTCCTTCAACTGATGTTGTATTGTGGCAAGGGTGAGTACTTGGTACTAAGTAAGTCATGCACAGAATGCAAACTAATATTCTATATGCATGGCTTATTACAAAGGATAGGCTAATAGGTACATTTGCAGTAAAACAGCAGTAAACAAGTAGCGTAAGTAGATTCGAAAGCAGTAAAGGTAAAGATTATATCAATAACTTTTCCAGGAGTTAAGTAAACACTTTTCCTTTCCTAATCCACATTTCCATCAACGCCATCATTTAACCCAACCAAACTTTCCAAGTCCAAGCTGTTTTCATAAAAGTCTAACCCTTGACTGTAATCCCCGAGCAACGTCCAGTGCCACGGACATGGCTATTTGAATAGATTTTACACTCTGCAAAGGTTATGCACTTTACCCATAAGATACAGTCAAACACCACAAAGGCGAGTGATCGTAACAAAGCATTTCAGAGACCGCAAACAAAACAAGTGAACCTCTCTGGCTTCTGTCATACACCATCCATTCCCTTAACGAAGGCGAAGTATGGGACCGACATACCGTTGGACGGGTACCGTGCCATAGCACTGGTATGCTCCCCTTTCAAGCTACACAAAAGGTGTAGTTGACACCCCGAGGTACCACATGCAAGTTATTAGTAACTTACTCAACTAGGTCCGTCCCATTGCGGACATGTGGTTGCACGTTTGACTCAGATCAAAGGCTTGCAAGGTTAAGTCCTTATGATGACCAGGGCAAGACTACCCAAAGAACCAAACGACGTCCCCGGTGCCACTCATGGCCCACCATAACATTCTTGCCACTTGCCCCGGTCTAAATCTATTTATCAAACCCAGTTGGTTACCATGCACCACGTGCCATCATCATCATCACAACACATGGTACTTCTCCGAAACAGGTTCAATATCTCATTAAGTCAAGATTAACATTTGATTGTCCGAAATCATGTCATGTGCACGTAGCAGGTCTAAGCAATATACTACGACGGTCTAAGTACCCAATGTTGGCAATTTAATAATGCCCAACTAATCATTCCACAACTAAGGTGACAAGGGTTCATGGCACATAATTAAATATTCAAGGTGTCATACTGCAATTTGGCATTTATCTAAATCCCAGAAATAATTTAAACAATTTCTAATTAAATTAGCATGCAATAATTTAAATTAAATTAATTTCAAAAATGGGATCAATATGGTCAAAGCATAACTTGCCTTCAAAAAGTACTTGATCTTGGTCTTGAGCTGGCTCCTGGGTCAACACTTTACCTTCGAAGCCCTCGGGTACTTCAACGTCTACTCGTAATGCGTGTAAATAGCAATAAATAAATAAAACAGTACATGCACATTGCTCAAAAATTCAAGTAAAGTCCATAAACAGAAAGAGCATAATTTTACAAATTTTTAGAAATTTGAAACGCCCAAATCGGAGTTAAAATGCAAAAGTTATAATTGTTTAAAGTTTAAAGAATCTATTAATTAAATAAAAATAGAGAAAATTTCGTATTTAAAAATTAATTAAAATTCATATTTAATTACATCTCAATTTTATAAAAATTTAGAAATTGGAATCGTTCAAATCGGTGTTAAAACGCAAAAGTTATAAGCGTTTGAAGTTTGAAATTTCAAATAAAAGAACAAACCGAATTAATTCATTTATTTTTCTATTGAAAATTCGGGATTTATGATGTCAGCTGACGTCAGCACGGGATTTGATTTTCCACCGAATTATTTTTCTATTGAAAAATCGAATTATGACGTCAGCATGACGTCAGCGGGTCCATGGACTTGGTCCACGGCTCGGGTTCGGCTCACCGTGGACCCGGCCCACGGGGATGTGTCTCACTGACATGTGGGACCCCTCAGGTGATGTTAGCGCTGACGTCCCCGCGCCTCGGCCACACGGTACTGACACGCGGGCCCCAACGTGACGTCACAGATGACGTCATGGAGCTGTTGGCCAGCCGCTGACATGCGGGCCCCACGCTGACGTCACGCACTGACGTCAGCGACGACCGGACACGACCACGCTGACTGCGCCGGTCTGGCTCCCGCACACGTGGCTAGATCCCGGCCGTTGATTTGAAAATCAACGGCCCAGATCGGATTTGGACCGTGCACGTTTGGGGTAACGTGGCGCGATCTGAGCCGTACGATTCGAATCGGACGGCTACGATTGGATCGGGTTTCACCGCGTCATGAGGGTGACGCGGCATGTCCCGGGTGGCGACGCGTGGCACGATCTACGCCGTTCGATTTCGATCGAACGGCTGAGATTACATCTAACGCTTCAACGCGGGTTAACCTTAACCGTACGATCTAGATCTAACGGCTGAGATCTAACCAAGCACGGTGCGGTTACGGGCTACGTGGCTCGATCTCGTGCGTTGGATCTAGATCCAACGGCTGAGATTGGATCTAAATACCGCAACGTGGATTTCGTTACGGTGACGTGGACGAACGTGGGTCGTTGGATCTAGATCTAACGGTCTAGATCTAATCTAGTTTTCTACGGTCAAGGGGTGATGTGGACTCACCATGGCCGTGCGATGAAGATCCGACGGCGGATAGAGCTCGAGGTCGACGATGGTGACGCGGCGGAGCTGGGTTACTGGCGCTGGGGACAATGACACGCCCAACGGCGTTTGGGCGCGACTCCGATGAGGTGAGTGGTACCCCCAGGCGCGGCTCGTCGCAACAGTTCCGGATCTGGGCTTGGTGACGGCGGAGGACGGCGGACGCGGCGGCAATCGGCGGAAGCTGCGTCTGAGTCACCATGAACTGATTCATATTCTGAAGAAATGTTGTTATCACCTCGGAAGGTTGCGGGTTGAACTCGGCAGTAGCACTGTCATTGACGCTTGGAACTTTACTGGTGTTACCATTGATGTTTTCCATCTCATTGGGATTAGAGGCCTTAGCTTCTTTGTAGATGTTAGCTTTGCGACTCCTCTCCATCTGACGGTAGAACAAGGCTTCCAGATGAGGGAAAAGCACCAACGGGAGAGACAGGGGAGGTTCTAACCACACCAGAAACCAACTACTCAGGCAAAGGACAACCCCACAAACAAAAATCAAAACATTTTTAACACCAAGCAAATCAACTCGTCTACTCGATCAAACTACTCATTCTAACAAAACAAGGCGGCTCCAACACAGGCTGAACCGGGACCAACTTAACCTATAGGGTTAGTCTAAGATCAGCCTTGCTTCTTTGGTCTTCATTGGTCAAAGGTTGGATCCTCCCCCTGAAGACGCACACTTCAGTAGCAACTTTTGCCGAATTGCTCCCCTTGAGTCCTCAAGCCTTGAAGTCGAAAGCGGGAACTCAATTATCCTAATATAGAAGTTTTTAAGGGAGATATAGTCCAATTTACATTCCAAAACGGTGAAGAAGCAATCCAAACGGGGAAAATAGGAATAGAAAGAGAGAGAAAAGACGAGAAGAGCACATTATTTGATTTCTTTCTTTAAAAAATATAAGTTTTGAAGCTTCCTAAAATGACCATTCTAACTAGGGACACGTCCTACAGTCGATATGGCTCTGATACCACCGCTGTGAGCCCCCGGATCGGCTATCCGGAATCTCCTGTGTATTTCTGTACTAGTCCCAGATCAGTAGCTAGTACGCACAGTCCAACAGTGAAGAATCAACAGCCACATCACGATTACATAAAACTAAATAAGAATAACACCAAATAAAAGCGAAGACCTTATGGTCAAGGTTTACCATTACGGCCTGAACAGGCTGAACAACTTGAACAACAACAGCGGAAGATGAAAACACCAAGGCGACCCATCCAAATGCCCACAGGCAATCGAGTGGGGAGCGCGTCCTAGTCCAGGGATCTCCTTTGACAGCTTCAAACACTTCTGAGACAGGTTGAGAAGGTAGCACGTGAGTACATAAAGTACTCAGCAAGTCTGGGGAAAATGCATATGTGGGGCTTTCCAAGGGAAGCTTAATACAGTTCTTTTGCATAAAGCCAAGTTTCATCAAATCATACGTGTTAATAAGTTTCACAAAGCATATTTGAGCAATTCTTTTTAATAATTGAATTATGTAATATTTCAGTGAAGGTTCTAACCACCATTCACAAATATACAGGCTCTATCCGCCACATCTCAAAAAGATCATGATTCAATCCATCCACATGGCTCTATCTGCCACAAGTCACAAAAACAGGTTCAATCCACCTACTTGGCTCTATCTGCCAGAAGCACACCCGAGAGTTCTAACCGCTCCCGGATCCCAAAACAAACCATTGTTTAATTTGAAACCAAAAACCAAAGTCTACCAGTATGAAAGCATTCAGCAAGCTTTGCCTTTGACCGTAGGCACGGCTATTCGAATAGTTTTAACTCTGCAGAGGTGTACAACTTTACCCACAAGACATGATATTCCCTTGGTGCCAAGCTATTAGCACACTTCCTTAGGTGTGCCGGCAGGGATATCATGACAAGGCCTTTACAATGTATACGCCTAACCTGACCCACCCGCTGAGGTTTCACCGTTGTTAGGGTTATATCCACCCAGTACAGAAGCCCCCTCTTGCGCCGTGTGAGAAAAAAAACAACATTGCCTCTATTCGGCGCTCACATTCCACCGTTTGGTGAGTCTAAGTTAGGTTTCTACAAATTATTCAGCCAGGTCGTGCCCACTTTGACATGTGGTTGTACGGTTATGCTTAGAATGGAGACAGTCATAAGCGTCGGTCCTTAATTGACTTGGGGCGATACTTGCACAATGAAGACTAGTGCTCTATCCGCACCCGCCAAACAAACCATTCCGCCCAAGTCCAAAGCATTTTTCATTTTATTTTTATTTTGTAAACCAACGGCAATACTCCTTGCCTATAATTTTCAACACAAGGTTTCAGGAGATAAATGAAATTTCCCACCCATAGGTGACTACCGACCGACTACGATTCTAAGCATTTCTACCGAACTATTCTATTCCACCAATAGTTTATTTTATAAAATACAAATCGTCGGGTTTGATTACAATCCTTATAATCAATTGTGTATTCTCCAATAATCCTTCTATTGCCATAATTTTATAATCATAAGAATAATCCAATTCAATATAGTATCCAACAAGTAGGAAGTACATCATGGGACCATCATAACTCCCAAAATCATATTAAACTACAATCATGTTCGCATATGAAATATTTTCCTTAAACCATAATTCGTATTACTGGCTTATCCAGTATGTATACGGTAAACAATCTTATCATCTGCTAAGAATATTTCACCAAATCACCTACTAAACCACCGAGAATATTTCACAATATTATCTCTAATCACCTAGAATACAATCCACCGATAATACTGCATAATATCATATATTTAATCATTCACATTATCACTTCTAGAGTATCTACTTTAATCCTCCAAGAATACGCACTATCATCCTTTACTAACCCACCAAATATGATTTCATAAAACTAGGATTGTACTAATTCATTGTCAATAGTAGTTTCCCTTCACACCGATACTAAGTTAGATAAATAAACCACACATTCTACATTATTCACAATTCTCCATAAATGATTATCACATATCTATATTTCCATAGTCATCTATTTCTTAATCAGTCCGTTGATAATAATTCCCAACAGACACTAATAATCCAACTAACTCTGATTCTCATTTGATACTATTTAATCCATCATGAATACTTCACAATGCCATACATCTTCCAACCTTTCCCCCAATCCATTAACATGTGAACTACTATCACAATCCATCTTCAGAATATTTCAATCATCAACGTTCATAGATCACTTTCATAATTTATAATCCCCATCAACACTAATATTCAGGTAATCTCCAATCAAGTTGGGTTCTAGCTCCCATCTACATTCTATACTAATATGTTTCATCCACAATGTCTTCCAAATAGTCATTTCCCTAATAAAAGGATATTTTATCAAAAATATTTATTATGGTGGATTATTGACTAAGGCGACAAAGGATCAGGGATAACAATGTCAAGGAGGTATGAACAATAGGTATAACTAATGGCCTAACGTCAACATCATCCTTTTATATAAATAGCAATGCAATTTGTAAAACATGGTAAAACTTTTATAAATTGTAGGATCAACATGCGTCAAGGAGACTTGCCTCGGTCGCGGTGAGGTCATCAAACGAGGAAAGTCCGGCGGCGGGGTCGGCGGTCGCGTCGGGGTCGTCGGCTACGCGCAAAACGAGGCAATAAATAAATACAAGAAAATAAATAAAATCGAAAAATTATAAAAATAGTACTGGCAGGTAGGTCTTGAATTTAGATGAATTTAGGAATTTGAACGGAGTCGATCGGAGTTCGGACGGAAAAGATACGAGCTTTCGAAGTTTGAAATTTGGAAAATTGGAAAATAGGGAATATTCCTCGGAATATTCCTTTTTCATTTTTTCTGAATTTTGGAATTGGAATGAGCCTATGGCAAGTGGGGCCAAGGCGTCATAGGGAGGAGCTTCTTCTTCATGAGCTCTCATGGCCATGAAACAAAGAGGAGCAAGCTCCAAGGGGCGCCGGCGAGGAAGGGCATGGTGGCCCGTGGCCGGCCGTATGGCTGTTTCTGGCGAGGTCGGCGATGGCCTTGGCGCCATCGTCTGGCCGGCAGCGGGCGTATAACGGCCAGGTAGAAGCGGCGAGGCTGGCGGTGGGCTGAAGAAGCGCGCGGCAGAGGCCGGCGCGGCTGATGTGAAGCGGCGTGGCCGGCGATAGTAGCCGGTCTTGGCCAGCGCATACGCCCTTGAGGCGATGGGCAGCGGCAGCGCGGCGAGCGGCAGCGATGTGGCCAGAGCGGCGAGCCGATGAGCGGCCGGAGCAGCGGCGGCAGCGGCTCGTCGGCCGAGCTTCGAGAGCATGGCCAAAACAGAGAGAGCCCCATTTTTTTTCCCAAAAATCTGGATTTTTGCACCAATTTGAATGAAACTTGGCAAAATAAATTGATGGATCAAGGAGAGAACATCTAGAGGAGCTTACATGTGCAAGGAATCGATCAATCGCTCGCCGGAGACGATGAAATCGACGAAAAATGGAGTTCCGGCCGAAGCGATTCAACACCAAAATTCGTCGCCAACTCTTGATGAATCCTAAAATTGATGGATGGGTTAGAATCTAGACACCCATACGAACACAAAGGAACAAACGGAATTGGATTTGGCTCACCGGAGAGGAAGATATGAGGATGAACTCGAAGAACACGAAAACTCGACGTTCCTCGGCGGTTTCTTCGATCTCCCAGGCGAATGAGTTGGAGAGGCCAAGGAAGAAGATGTGCACTGGAAAGAGGACTCCCACACGAAGCAAATGGAGGTGGAAGTGCGCGATTTGGTGAAGAAACGGCCGAGTTATGGCCATTAATGTTGATTTTGGTTTTTGGAAAACTGCACCGTTTCCGGCGCGAGTTAGAGCTAAACATCATGGGGGATGGAAAGAGGATGTCGTTACGGATTTAACGGATCCGGCCGTTCATGATTTGGAGTTTTAATGGAGGAGTTATAAGCATTTGAATGAGAGGAACAAGTGTAGAAGTTTTGCTGTTCTTCTCTGGAAATCCAAGCCATCGTGAGGTAGAAGACGACACTGTAGCACTACCACGTGGCGCTCCGTGGTTGGCCGAGGTTTACGCGAAAGTGACGCCCTAGAGAAAAATTAGGAAAAATGGTCCAAAAATTCCAGAAAAATTCCTAGAACCATTTGGGAATATTTAGAACCCAATAAAATTGGTTTCGCGGAATTTAGATGAAATTTGTGGAATTAAATATTCAGGCGCGGATTATGGGCATTAAACAAAAGCCGCGCGAGATAAAATAGGAGCGAAGGTCCAAAAATCCGGGGAATGGTTCCTAAAATCATTTTAGAATATTTGGGACATAATTGAAGTGATTTTGGGATTTTTGGAGCATTTTTCAACTCGGGTGAAATTTCGGGTACCGGCGGAAACCTGAAAATTCGATTTTTCGATCGGAAGGGAATTGAATCCCGATTTTGGAAGGGAAAGGATGCCACGTTAAATTAAACACCAAGTAAAATCCAAATTTTGAATTTAACTAATTTAAATTAGATTTTCCCAGAAGGCCGGAAACGAGGATGTTACACTCGGACTCGAGTCTGACTCGGGCTCGGTCGCTTGAACAGTACTAACCCACTCAGCATTTTCCAGCGATTTAATATTCAAAATAATTTCTAGAAATTCAAATAATTCAAGAAAAATAGCAAAATAATCAGAAAAATTCTGGAAAATACTCTGAGACATTTTGGACTCAAATAAAATATTTCCAACAAAATTTTATTTACAACTTTTAATTCTTTAATTATTTCAAAAGGGAATAAATTCAAATAAATCCAAATAAATTCCATTAAATTCCAAAAATTCTCCAAAGTGCAAAATTTCATTTAAATTCATGAAAAGCAAAAATTGGGGTGTTACGCTAACCCTCAGTACAATGCATTCCTAGTTCAGCCGACTAACTGAGATTTCTCTGGAGGCAGCCGAGTTCTCGCCGGAGCTGGACGAGATCTCGCCATTAGTCACCGAGATCTCGCTGTGGGGAGGCAAGATTGACTTCAAAGCTCGTCGGGGACCGCCGGAGTTGGCCGGATTTTGGCGGAGTACAGTCGGGGAGAGAGTCTAGAGCAGGGTTAACAATTTCGTTTTACATTAGAAATTCGAATTCCCGGCGGTAGCAAAATTCGTCGAAAATCGTTCGAAATTCGGTAAAAATCGAACAGTTTGGAAGTCAAACATCTGTTCAAAATCAGCTCAAATTTTTTTTTAAAATTCTCGAAATTCGTTCGAAATTCGATCGAAATTCTCGAAATTCCATTGGTTTGGATGGAAAAAAATGTGGACCAAATGGAAAAATGAAAAAAATACAAGAAAAAATGCAAAAAAATTTGGGAAAAATATAAAAATTATGGAAAATTATAATAGCACAATATGGAAGAATATAAAAAATTTGGCATGACCTTTGCTATATTTTAAACAATCTCAAGTTGCACCAATAATAACTTTTCATTTCAACACTGTTCACAACTCAATTCAACAAATCCACATTTCAATACCATGGCATATTACATTGTCGCTCGTTGTTAACTTTGTTGCTTGTTGTGAATTAGCAGCAAGTAGTGTCCATTTTTAGTTAGCTCAGCTGGCTCTTCTATTCTTAGTTTCAACGCTATCCTTTGGTGATGTACAAATATACCATGGTATTCACATAATTAAAATATTAAAATATACCATAACAAGATAACATTAACATAGTAAATACACTTTGACGCCCCTAAAAGATCATTTATTACTCCATTGACTTTTATAAAGCATCCATACATTTCAAGATTTGAAATTTTTACTTCTTATTAGCAATTAGTCCAACAATGAATATGTTTAATGATGCAAAAATGATACTAAATATTACTACTTGACATACTTGAACAAATATTGCTACTAAAAATACTTCTAATTTTTTTTTCTATTCTCTACATTTTGAACGCTTCAAAAACGTCTCCAAACTTTATTTTTTTCAAAAATATTCACACCAGAGGTTATAAGACTATTAATACTAATTATAGATAAATTTTGGATAAATTTTGTCAAATTTTTTAATTTTTTTGAATTTGAATTTGAATTTGAGCGAAAAGCCGAACGAAATTGCTTTTCGATACTGGTCGGTAAGCTCGAAATTTGTGAATTTCGATCGAAATTCGCGGCATTGAGAACCCTGGTCTAGAGCTTCTACAGACTGAGTGACAAACTGAACCCGTGAGCAAAAAGGGGAAAGGTGCCCTTATGTAGTCCAATACAAAGTGAGATTATATAAAACTTTGTAATCCACTTTGAGCATGCAAAGGCAGTTAGGGGAGTTGGTGACTGGCGCTTGGTTGGTCTCCAGGCAGAAGCTATGGTCACGGGTTCGAATCCCATGTGGCCAAAAAAGATAATCATTTTGTTTTCTATTTTTTTCATATGTCTTATTCATATTACTGTATTACAATGCTACACAAAAAAAGAACTCAAATTCGATAAAAGTTCTATGACATCCGGTTCAAAATGATCAAAATTCGGCGAAATTTGTGAGATTTCATCCATTTTTAGCGAAATCTCGCTGAAAAAAATGATATTTTAAATTTTTTTAATTTTTTGTATTTGGCTGGGATTTCAAATTTCGTCTACAGCCGAAAACCGAAATCTCGTCCTAGAAAAATGAAATTTGGACAAAATTTTGATCCTTGGTTGTCACAGCATACTTGTATGGAAACTTGGATTCGGAGATATACATGAAAGTACCGAAAGGTATCCCTATCCCGAACCAAGACAGAGCAAACAGAAACCTATATAGTGTGAAATTGGAGAAATCACTGTATGGGCTGAAGCAGTCAGGAAGAATGTGGTATAATCGCTTGAGTGACTTTCTCTGCAAGAAAGGCTACACGAACAGCGAAGATTGTCCATGTGTGTTTATACAACGATCCCGAATGGATTTTGTACAATCTCCGTCTATGTAGATGACTTGAACATCATTGGGACGGATGAAGAAATTGAAGAAGCATGCTCATACTTGAAGTCTTAGTTTGAAATGAAAGACTTGGGTAAAACCAAGTTTTGTTTAGGCTTGCAGCTTGAACATGTCTAAGGCGGAATCTTGGTACACCAATCATTCTACACGCAGAAAGTATTGAAGAGATTTGGTTTTGAAAAGGCATACCCTGCAAAGACCCCAATGGTCGGAAGGTCACTCCAAGCAGACCTAGACTCATACAGGCCTAGAGAAGAGGGGGAGGAAGTCATGGGAGCAGAATTTCCATATTTGAGTGCAATTGGAGCACTCATGTACCTTGCAAAATGCACAAGGCCGGACATTGCATTCGCCATTAATTTGCTAGCACGGTACAGTGCATAACTCACCAAAAGGCATTGGAAAGAGGTGAATGACATCTTCCGTTACCTTCAAGGAAGCAAAGATCTCGGCCTGTTCTACAGAAGAAATAATGAATTGAATTTGGTTGGCTATGCCGATGCTGGATACCTATCGGACCTACATACTGGCAAGTCACAAACCGGGTATGTTTTCCTTTGTGGTGGAACATTAATTTCTTGAAAGTCGTCTAAAAAGACTCTTGTCTCGACGTTGACAAAACACTCGAAAATCATTGCATTGTATGAAGCCTCTCGAGAATGTGTATGGCTTCGAAGAATGGTTCACCACATCCAGAAGTCATGTGGTTTGAACATGGAATAAACCCCCACTATTATCTATGAAGATAATGCAGCTTGTGTTGCCTAAGTGCAAATGGGATATGTGAAAATAACCTCACGAAGCATATCAACCCCAAGTTCTTTTATGCTCATGAAATGCATAAGATGAACGAGATAAAGATACTGCATACTAAGTCGTGTGAAAATCTCACAGATTTATTCACTAAGTCACTCCCGGCATCTTCCTTTGAAAGATGCGTTAGAGGAATCGGGATGATGAGATTTAGAGAAGTGTAGATTTCAGGGGGAGAATTTTCACATACTCCTACATAAAATCTCGAACATGGAGTTTGAGTACCCAACGTGAATCTAGAAGATTAACATTGAAGTTTGGGTGGATTGTACTCTTTTCCTTAGTAAGTTTTTCATTGAAGTTTTTTTACATAAGGCTTTTGATGAGGCAATCCGTGCAACACAGCAAGCGTATGCTATGTACTCTTTCTCCAAGTATTTTCTGGAGTTTTGATCAGGCACATGCATCTCGCGGTGAAGAGTCCAAGGGGAGTGTTAGGAAACTTGGCCCATCGTGGCCCATGTGGACTCTCCCAAAACCCTAGCTGTAGGTTATAAATAAGAGGCAGGGGGTCACTTCGTTGTACATGTGCAATCAGAATAATAAAGCAGAGCAGTTCCTCCTCATATTGTGTCTCTCCCTCTCTGTCTGTTCTCCAATTTAGATCTATTAGGCAACTCCGGACTATTCGATAGCGAGGTTGTCTAACAATAAGAAGCAGAAAGAACACACGAGCTCCCCCCTGCGCGCTCACTCACACACACACCGGCACCCAAAAAGGAAGGCAAGAACAACAGTATATGCGAGCCATGGCAGCATTAACTATGGCCTAGTTCATTTCAACTTCTGGATTATGGAAGAAGCTGCTTCTAATTATGGGAGAATCGGGTCGAGCCGGCTACAACTTCTAGGTTCTGGACTGAGCCGGCGAGAATTAGCAAGAATCAGTGAGAATCAGGTTCAGCCATATTCTGATTCTATATAGAAATCAGCTTCTGATTCTTAGAGAAACTGTCCAGAATCCTCCCGTTAGGCAAATAATCCACTTTTTTTAAAGTAGAAGCTGTCTAGAAGCTGAAACGAACGGGGCCTATATACCAGGAACAGAGCATCACTGTGGCGACCCGTGTAATTAACCCAAAGTAATGATAGTAACCATCGCCATTACTCTGAGATAATTACACGAATCTCGGCATATCAACCAATCAAAATCGAGCACACCCAATGTTTTATCAATTAATACATGGGGGCAACCGGCGAGGCCACAACTCGGCGGCGGGGAGACAGGGACAAAGGCTGGTGTGGCGGCGCATCGGCGGATGTGCAGCTTCTGGCACGGGGATCTATGGCGGCGCAGCGGGTGCAAAGCCGAGGGGTCGGCGCTTTGGGCGTCGGCAATGGCGACGCGGGTTGCGTGGCCAGACACGGGCGATGGCGCAGGGGCCGAGCAATCTCTGGCGATGTGGGTGAACGATACCAGTGTGGGAGCCAAGCGGGCTCCGGCTGCGCACAACAGGCGCAGGCAGAGCAGAGCCTCGGACGGAGGTTAAGCTCCAAGCGGCGTGCCCGAGCGGCTAACGATGCGAGAGCCAGACTCACGGTAGCTGATGGCTCGCGAGCGACGCCTTCGGGGCACAACATCCTGGCGTGGCCGGCATCGATCACGTCAGGCGCGTGGCCGGCGGGCGTGGAGCGACGGTGACTAGGCGCGTCAGGCGCATCATCATGCTAGCTGTGGTGCCAGTGAGGCATGAAGGCCGTGCGGCTGTGGTTGCGTCGGGCCAACCGAGCGGTGCCAGCGGGCACAAGGCGCTGCACGGGAGTGGCCGGTGGGACCGCCACGCGAAGGTGGCCGACGAGCGCTACGGTAGTTCGGCTGCGTGCACGGACGACGAGCGAGACGACTGCTGGCCTTCAGGGTCAAATTTTTTGTATCTAATGAACAGTAATGTTGTTTTTTTTCGATTGTAGATTAGATCAATTGTTAATCTGTAAAGTAGTGAAAAACAATCTGCAAGATTTTATCACTATTCACACACGATCACATACATAGGGTTTGTGGTAGTGTAGATCGTGTGAGGCAGAAAGAGCTTGATGCTGTGTAGACTTGATGTTGGCAGACAATCAGCGATTAGCCACGATCAAAGTGTCGATGTGATGTAGACCGACGTTGTGTAGACGATTCCAATTAGCCATGAGTAGAACGATCGTGCTGATAATGTGGTGTGAAAAGTAGTCATTCACTCGTGTCAATCGACAGTACGCTAATGCAATTACACGAACAAAAGTAGAAGCATACACAATGTAAAGGAAAAAAACTCTCTTTATTAAATTGATTTTTCTCTATAAGGCAATGTCCAATATATAGTAAAAAAAACTTTAAAGATCAATTCGGATTCGTCCACCAATAGACAGAGTTCTTCCATATAGAAACCGGGATTCTATCCATATCATAACAAAATATACCAGAATTTTTTTTTGCTTTTAGTCACGTCATTCCTTCTCCGTCCGTTGACATCGGTGAGAAACTGCAACTCATTTGTGTTGTCGACGTCTTCCAGGAATTCTAGCACTTAATTGCTTCGTTTGGACAGGATTGATGTGCTGCTGATTGCTTGGATACAATTTTAACACCACGACACTATGCCTTTGGCACCTTCATCTGATTCTAGCCAACACTTCCACACTCATCATCCTTTGGATCAACTAGAAGAGTCGCAATTACAATGTCTTCAACAAAATAAACACATAAAACGAACCGTACTGCTAGGAACCTTAAAAGACCACCTCGATCTTTAGGTTGCGCGTGATCCTGCTTGGTTTCCTTCCTAGCCACCGATTATTTGGAAAAACCATGTTGTCACCGTAATTCCACTAGCGGTTTAATTTTGCATCATCTTCCACTTATCACTTTCTCGGAAGAAAACTTAATCACACACTTTTTGCACCAATATTTACTTAACGATAGAGGAATCTTTTTAGACTGGCTATAGCCTATAGGGGCCGACTAGATGCCTATGCGCGGCGTGACGACGCCGCGCCAAAGTGATTTTTCAGACTAAGATGCATTTTTGGAATTTTGCAGGGGCTTTGTGGAAAAATTGGATTTAGATGTAATTTCAGAATTTCATGTAAAAACTGTTTTAGAATTCTCGGAAGCCTTAGCGGGGAAATACAATTTGCACAAAAAGAAACAAATTTCAAAAGTTTGGCCTTTCGGCAAAAAAACGTACCTAGATATAATTTTTGATGGGCTTTGTGAAAAAAAATTCCCAGAAGTTTAGAGGGCTTCCTCGCAAAAAACCGTACCTAGATATAATTTCTGAGAGCCTTTGCACAAAAAAAAAGAATTCCAAAAATCCTATGGGCTTGGTGTAAGATCGAGGATAAGCCTAGAGGAGGGTGAATATGCTTTTTCAAAAATTCTAGCACTAAAGATGTCTAATTAACGTTAAGACAGAAATTGAAATGTTTGCGGAAGAGTAAACAAAGATTTTGACAGGAATGCCTAAAATATCTAGGTTTTATTAGTGCACCAATAGAAACAAACAGATCAAGAACAGGCAGGCAAGAAGAACTGAACAGCAAAGTAAAAACTGAAAGTAAAAAGGCGAGTGACATGGAGAATTTTTCACCGAGGTTCAGAGTTACACTCCTACGTTCCTGTTAGAGCACTTCACAGGAAGTGTAGCTCCACCAAAAGCTAAAACCAATAGTTTTGGTAAACACTGAGGTGACTCTTTTACCACTCCGGTGAGGTGAGTCTCAAAACCTCTCACAAAGAGTGGTGGTCTTCCACAAACACCTTTGGACAGGTAGCACCAAAACACTTCCAAGCCGTCTAGGAAGTCAAAGCTCCAAGAGCAATAAACTATTCACAAGCTTAATCTCTTGGTGGAGCCGGCTCTCCAAATCGGCCCAAGTGTTGACCGAATTTGGGGGCAACATAGTGAACAATGTGAAAGCCGCTCCAGACAGAGACAACGGGAACAACTTCATTTTTAACCCATCGGACTATGCAGCCTCCCCGCACTGTACCGTGAATCGTCCGATTGGCTAAAAATGATTTGTTATCTACCATGGGCTTTATACTCTGGGTGCTCTGCCCGACAGAGAAAACTGGGTAAGTTGGCAAAGGATGTTGTGGTTCGAAAAGAGAACTAGCCGACACGAGCTGTTGCGCCACCACTTTGACGCTGTTAGATATCAACGGCCTAAGTGTGGTTACTAGAGCCGATGACTGATTGAGCAGCGCGCAATTCACATATTGATTAATCATGTTCGATAACTCCGCCTGTGCGGGTAAATATCTGCTTATCGGTGCTTTTTTGGCGGCGCCAGAAGCGTCCTGATTGATGAAGCTGACCGTTGGTAATGATGTCTTCTGCGTGACACTGCGCTGTGTCTTTTGATAACAACTTAGCACCATCTGTTTGAACGCGGCCTTTTGATCCACGACTTCTTTCCGCTGCTCTGGCGTTAAATCGGCCATTGTAGACGCGATTATTGCGTCAGTGTTGATGTTGGATGCAGTCGTAGATTTCCTTATTGACGACATGCTGACTGTTTCTGGGGTCCCATCGGGCGTGCCAAAAGTGTGTTGACGCTAAAAACTTGACAAAGAGTTAATAGCCTCCAGCACATGCAAACGTCGGGTTCAGATTTTGGGTTGCGAGCATGCCAGCCGATTTGATCCTGCAATCGGCAAGAGGGAAGTTTATCAGAAAATCAGCTAGAAAACCGATTTAGATCTTTAAGGATAAGTAAATCTGATCGGTTAATGTAAGCCGATGCAGACCATCATAACCGGTAGATCTAATCGACTTGACGGAATCGATTAGACAAGGTAAAGACTGTCTTTCCTGAAAAGGCCGATGCACAACAAGATCGGAGAAAAACTAAACCTGGTTTGGTGTAAAGCAACGATGACCAACAATCAGTGATACACAACTTTATTGATCAAGGTGGATTACAGAGGAAAGATTACAAGACTAAAAGTCTACTCCTATGCGAAAAATGAAGAGTAAAAGTATTGGTTGTATGTGTGTATACTATGTCCTTTTTGCTCGTAGCCCATAGTCCCTTTTTATAATCGTCCTGCCATCTTTGGCGTGATCGTATTTTCCTCAATTTCTGATTCTTTCCGTATCAATCTCGATTTCCTTCTTTAGCGTACTCCATGCTAAATGAACGTGATTCCTCAATCCGAATCCATATCGGCTTTCCCCACAGACTCAGTTTCCCTGGCGCCGAATCCGAATTCACATTGGCTTACTCCTTCCGATTCGGACACTTTACGCCGAATCCGAATTCACATCGGATTATCGTCTGTGTTCCAATTTTAGGTGCTAACATAATCCTGATGACCTTATTATGATATTAAGTAATGTACTCAGTTGAGATAATCCTGGACATTTAAGTTTTGATGTAATGTACTCAATTTTTTTTGAAACAATTGATGATTTTCCTTCATTTACTTGTGTCATTGTCTCATTGATTATTTTCTCCGTAATGTCTCACTAACATATGGGCTCTGGAGCCACATGTTAGTGATACATACAGGACAAATGCTCAATTGCACCAACCAAAATGGGGAAAATGATTAATTCTCCTATTTTTTTGGTTCCTATGCTACAATCTGATGCTTTGTAATGAGTTGTTGCTTTGCAGGATAAACAAATGTACACCGTTGAAAGTTTCTTTATTCTATATTCTCTTGCTAGATCAAGTTACACATGTGACTGCTAACACAAAAATATTACAAAAGGATTTTAATGCACGAAGACAACCCATCCGTACTAAGATATTTCTTGCCCAAATTCGCATGGCCACATTGGATCCTCCACAGCAATGCCATGCCACCAAAATCGCAGCGTGGCGAGCGGTAAACTGTGTTGAACCACTTATAAAAAATTAGTAAACCGAATCTGCAAAACAAAATATACGTGACCAAAGTCAATGCACCCTACCATCCTACCCTTCCACCGACTTCACCGCCACCCGTTCCCCCTAAGCCTCACGCCACCGCCTCCGCTCGCAGGCGATGGAATCGCCGCCGCAGTCCCCACCGCCGGTGAACTGGGACGCGCTCGACGCCCTCGTCCTCGACTTTGCCAGATCCGACCGCCTCGTCGTCCTCCCCTCCTCCCCGTCGCCGCCCTCCTCCCCATCCTCCTCCTCCACCACCACCGACACCTCCTCCTCGCCCCCATCCACCTCCTCATCCTCGTCCTACTGGTCGCGCCTCATCATCCGCCGCGCCCGCGGCGCGCTGGAGGCCGGCGACGTCGACGACGCTCTCGTGCTCCTCCGCGCCCACGCGCCTGCCGCGCTCCTCGGCCACCGCCTCCTCTTCCACCTCCACAAGCAGGTACCGTACAACTCCATGGTCTCCCTCTGTGTATTTGCGCGCGCGCGCGAGATATGAATTTGTGTGGTGGTGCAGAGATTCGTGGAGTTGGTCAGGAGGGGCACGGAGGCAGACACGAAGGCGGCGCTGGACTGCCTCCGCACGGCGCTCGCGCCCTGTGCCCTCGACGCCTATCCGGTGAGTGCTGCTTCGATTCCCTTCTCGCCTGAACCTAATGTAACAGCTCCCCTTTGGGGGTGTTTGAGCTTAATGTGATGTGAATTTGGCGTTGTATCTATATACTGGACCTTCATGGGTGGTTCGCAGCATGCCCTGTATGTGTCCCAATGTTAATGGATTGATTTTTCATTCGGTAAACTAGTCTGCTTGTGTAAGCTGTTGGATCATACGAGTAGTGCCTGAACGGTTGCAAACTCATGGGAGTTGTCAGGTTCGCGATTGATTGGTTGACATGCAGTGGCAGAGCCAGGATTCTGGTAAGCCTCGGGTCGAAAACTAAGTGGCAATAACTAGCGCCAAATACTAACCAATGCAAAATACAACCATAATGCGACAAACATAGGATTAACTAAAATCCTACCAATAAACTATTGGTTAAAAATAAGGAGTGCACACTAAGCTAAACCAAGTAGAGCAAACTTGCATTGGAATTCTTACCTAGGAAAGTGGTAGTACTACTACTACCCTTCTCCATCAGAATGCAGCTCGAATTGAAGCCTACCAGCTACTCTTTGTCTGAAGTCCAGAAATTCTGAGGAGGTATTGTGTGGACATCTATGCGGAGCAACCACCCCATAGCTTCCCTTGCCAATAACTTCCTGAATTTTGTAACACCTTGCATCGCCATACTCCGTGCAAAAATCTGCTTCCGAGGAACCTTGGAAAACAACCAGTCAGAAGCTCCCAGTAACAAAGAAGCTTCAGTGATCAATGAATCATCAGTACTCGCAATCAAATGCAAACAATCAATGCCAAACAGTCTATGCAGCATTGCAGCATAAGCCCGAAAACATGAAATTGCACAATAATTGGTAGGTTGCAAAAATCACGCCAGATCTCCAGATACTTTTTAATGAACGAAATGTAAAACAACCAATCATTCGGAAGCTACAACCAGCGTTAACGAATAGATGCGATGATTAAATGAAACACTAGAGTTCAATCTCAAGAGACAAGAATTACATCGCAGCACTGCAGCTTAGAGTGCAGGGCAGGATTTTAGTTAACCATGGTAGACCTCGACGATCGACATCGAGGAGAGATGCCCCACACCAAGCGTAGCAACTGCCGAGTTAGCTGTGCAAGTGGCACCTACCAATGTTAAGGTATACTCTTGGTAGACATAATATCCCCTGCAAAGCATTTGTTCTTTAAATCTTGCATGAATATATAAGGTATCTGATCGTAAGTCAATAATTCTTCACCATACCAACACACTAGTAACTCTAGCATCATTACCAATAATTCTGGGTATATTGGAATCGAATTTTTTTTGCTATATGACCTGATGTACTATTTGACAAGATGATCTGAATAACAAAATTGGGAACTTCTAAATCCTGATAGAATTCTTGAATGTGCATTTAAGGATGCCAAGGGCAATACCACTTCCAAAGAAGTTGCATGTCACAATTCACAAACCACAACCAATTATTCCACAATTCACAAACCATAACCACCAATCATCCAACAAAAATGGCATCATCATTCATCAACATTCGATCGATATTCCATATTCCACAAAGAAAAACGAAGGGAAAATTTTCATCACCTCCACTTACCACTGGCTATAGCTCCAGCAGGAGGCCTTCTTGCGTGCAGGTTGCGGCGGTTGGCTGGCCTTCCTTGCGGCGGTGGCAGCAGCGGCGAGCGGCTAGGACGGAGCCGCACAGCCACACGGGGTGGAGCTGAGCCAAGCGCGCAGGATAGCGGGTGAGCGGCTACGGCTCCAAGCTCCAACGGGAGGGTAGGAGCTACGGACTAGCGGCTACAACTCTAGGATCCAGCCGGCGGGGTCGAGGGCATTTGCCGGCGGGAGGGCGGGAGCTACGGGCGGGGCCGATTGGCCGAGGATGGGCGCGGCGGGTGCGGCGGCCGGCGAAGCGGGCGGCGGCGGGCGGTGGCAGCCAGACGCCGGATGGGGGCGGGCGTCGGGCCGGAGCGGCCGGCGGCGGCGTGCTGGCATGACTTCGGTTTGGCGGCGGGAGCGTAGGGATTGGGGACGATGCTGTCCGAATCGGGATGGGTGGGAGCGTGGGATTAGAGACCGGATTGCCCAATTGACGTCGGGCCCAATTAAACATATACTAGTATTTTGCATTGCTACTTGGGCTGGGCCTTGGGCCCAATCCCCACTGGCCCTCGGCCCCAGTCCCCACTGGCCCTCGGCCCAGCTCCGCCCCTGTTGACATGTAAGCGTTTCTTCATAGTGTGCATGACACGTTTCTATGATGCAAGCATAGTAGATTCTGGTATTAATGTAGAGGTGAATGTGTGCAGATAAGTATACTGTTTTATGCTGCTTAGTACGTTAGTAGTGTGATTTAAACATGTATTATGAGTCTCTTAGGGCTAAATTAATTAGCACATAGCAGATTATTATGTTGTTATCTTGCTTCATGCAGTGGTAAGACAGCCTTATTCATATACATGTTAGATTTACACATTTTGCTCATTTTTTATGGAAATATCTCAAGGGATTTTCTTTATGGTGTTTTAGCATTTTGTTCAAGTAACAACCGCCCGCTATTGAGTGTAACAACAGTGCAATCTGCAAGTGGGGTACTTGGTGAAGACCGAAGAGTAACTGATAATGAAGGAAACCCCAGATAGTACTCTATGAGGATTGATGGGATAGTACTCTATGAGGATTGATGGGAATAAATGATTGGGTACCAAAAATGTTTTCACTTTCGAAGGGCGAAAGGAAGATAAGATGAAAGATTATGGCATTATTTTGGGGACACAATAAAGGCTGCTTTTGCATTTCAAGGCTCACTTAACCACTAAGGGTGTGTTTGGTTGATGGGATGAGGTTGAATGGGATGGGATGGTCCTGTACCATTTGGTTCTATTATTTTGGGTGAATGGAATAGTTTAGCATATAGAGGGAATATTTCTCAAATTTGTATCACTTGGTCCAAGATGAGATGATTCTATTCAAGCAACCAAATATATAGATGACTTTTTTTTTTCTTGAAAGGGAGGTGCACTTTTGTTGGTTTCAAAGAAAAAAAATAACTCCTGCAAACAATAACTGTACTATCTTTCAGTTGTTATCTATTTAGATGAAAAATTAGGACACCAGAATATGCGCATGTATTCTATTTTTCATGCATGTTCGTTAAAGATTGTTTGTATATGTTTGTATCTTGCCTACTGAATGTTGGTATGTTGATATGCTCCAAAGGAAGCTTATGAGGAGTTCAAGCATATACTGCTGGTATTGATATACGACAAAGATGATCCATCTTCCCCAGTCGTCAATGAGGTACGTATGATTCCATGCCCATATTATGCTTTATAAGCTTCTCAACAGAAGAATAATCGCAAGGATAGCTTAATTATTCTGACTTCTGAGTATTCTGTTCGAGCATATTTACTTATTTAAATAGTGATTAAGAAGTTCTTTTCAACAATTAATAGATTTGAGGGAATTTTCCATGGAAAAGTAAGGGTTCTTGATGTTTAACTTCTCTAGAGTTGAAGTAGCTTTTTGATTGTTTTTTAGTTCATTGACAGTTTGCTGCTTCGCACTGCCTTTCTCTTGTACCTGCTCATGTTATTATGTACTATGTTTGTTGCTTCTTAGAACTTTTATCTTTCCAATCTCAGAGTTTTCTATTTTACATCCTTCAACACTTTGATATGACCTATTTCTTCCTTGAAACGTTTTGCTCTGCAGTGGTCTGTTAAGAGGAGATTTGAACTTGCTGGGTTGCTATCTTCAATATTAAGAGCTCATTTACAAGCTTATGATCCTATTCTCTCAATGACCTTGAGATACTTAATAAGGTACCTTATATATTACATCATCATCTTGTCCTTCCTAACATAGTTTGTTAGGTTACTTTCCCTACACCATTCTGACAATCTTACAACATTTTGAAAAGCATTCACAAAGTATTTTTCTCGCGCCAAGGAATTTCATCACCTATATCTGATCTGACTGAGCGGCTTCTTTTTGAGGATCGTGATGCACCTGCAGTTCCTCAGGAATGTTCACTAGAAGCACCGCCATTCGATGAGGCAAGCACCTCTTGGTAACTATTAACTATGGTAACTATTTATTATAATTTTATATGTTTACCAGCTTTTAGTATTTGAATATCAGGTTGATGTTCAAGCCCTAGCGCATGCTGTGGAGTTGACAAGACAAGGCGCTGTTGACAGCTTGAAGTTTGCAAAAGGAGATTTATATCATGCATTTCAGGTTTGTTACAAATTTTAAATTTTAATACAAAACTATTCAGCAATGAATATGAAAAATTTTTGTTGCCATTTCCATTTCAAATACTTGGCAAAAGGGCAAATTTGTCATGAATAGTTTTTGTAAAACTCGAAATATTTACTTTTTCAACTAACTTAAGCAACAATGTTGATCTTGTTATTTTTATTTGTTTCTAAATACTATTATTATTGTTAGGAGATACATATATATTTGGTCTACCTGCAAATTTTTGACAATTGACGCTTCGCTTGCTATGTCATAAATCCATATTTCCCTTGCAGAATTTATTTTTAAGTATAATCTCCAACCCTGTCCCCACAACCTCAAGAGTCAAGTGTCAGGCTGCTGACACTCCTGAGTGTATATTGCTCACTATATTCTTTCCCACAACCTCCTGCCTCCTGGGCTTGCAAAACTGGCCTGCTGATGCTATCCGGAGCTGGCCAAGGGACATGCCATACTGTGGCATCTTCGCCATGTATGATATATTGTCTCTAATGCCCAGTGGAGTTCTAAGAATTATACCTGTTGATGCCATTTTGGTTTTATGTTTTAATATTGTCTGATATGAGTGTATTGACACCTTGAGATCTACTTTTGGTTTGCCTCAAGTTGCTTTTGTCTGTTGCACACATCTACCTGTGTAATGCACTGCTTATTCTGCCAATGTATGGTGTATGCTGCGCACCAATGCATGCATGACTGTTAGGTTTGTGCAAGATGATCATTGTGAAATGGGGCAGGGCCGACTTGATAATTTTAACAGCATTATAATAAAGTAAATATATGGGAGTCCTTTTTTTGTTTGTAGTTGTGTATGAATTTTACCATGCTGGGTGAGTATAATCTTTAAGAAAAAAAGCACCATTTTGGCCCCTCAGTTAGGATTTGTGACCATCTTAAGCCAACTTTTCGAAATGTAAAATTTTCCCCTTATGTTTAGTTGTGTGAGTAAATTAACCTTCCACAAAGAAATCCAACAAGTCTATCTATCTACTTTGTAATTCTGTTAGTTGGCTCCGCTTGTCAATACCTCGGAAGGATTGACCTGCTCAAAAGTTTTTAATTGTCTTTCTGAAAGGTTTTAGTGTTAAATATCTTCCGAGCCTAAAGTTGCGGGACCAAAATGTTACTTTCCATTTACATTTGTAGTTCCTTGGTGACACAAATTATAATTTGTGATTTGTATTTCATGGTATAATGTTAAGGTATGAGTATGGCAGAGATTCCAACTGTTAATTTGTTGAACAGATTGGCGGTTGCATCTTTGCCATTGATTAAATCAAATTGAATTATATATCGCACAGTATATTCATTTCGTGGCTTCTTATTTTACACAGCTCAATGAGCCTAGATTTCTGTTTGCATTTGTGTTTCAGCAATTGTTGCCTTATGCCTTCCTTGGTATCCAATATCGAATATGCAAGTTTACTCTTTGTAAAAATGCCAGAATGAATTGTGCCGAATGAAGCTGGATATGTCACTTCTGGATAAACTTGTACATGAGTATTGTATCTACAGGGGAATAGTTGAAGGTGGTTCTCATGTCCTTCCTGGTAAAATGACTGAACCTGCACTATAACCTACTTGACAATTTTGATTGCTTTCAAATAAGCAGTTCTCTATAGTGCTTTGTCTCTTAGTTGACTCCTAGAAGTAGTTTTTCGGTTTTGTGTGGCACACTAATGCAAGTTGTTTTCTGGATATTCTGTAGGCACTGGTGACTTGAAATGTAATCAAAAGGATGACATTAGTTTCGTAAACAAACAAGGAACCAATGATGAATCACGGCTTGAATGTGAAATGCCTAATGATGAATCACGGCTTCAATGTGAAATGATTAACAATCAGAATGGAGATTGTAGCCCCAGTGATATTACCCATCATGATTCCTTGTCCAGGAAATTACGCAGGGTTAGAAGCAGTACATCGGGGCCCCGAAGGCGAAAGAGATGGAGAGGACGAGTAGATGATCTAGATATTTGTTGTGGGACTTCACTGGATGCAAATAAACATGATATCTTGTCTCCTGTGCTTGACATGGATGAAGATACTATGATCGAAAAACATGTAAGCTTTATTTTTAATTCATTCTTCCATGCCTGAAACTTATATTGTTGACAAAAGGTTATTGATGATTATATACCCTGTTTTAGGACTTGATGACAGATTCTGGCTTATCTGATACTAGAAACATGCAAGATAAGAAATATGAAGTTATTTTAGAGATGAGGGGTCTCACACGCCAGGGAATGGCTTCAAGAGTTTTTGAAGAAATTAACAGCATAGATCCTGATTTCTTTTCGCGAAACCCTATCCTTCTGTTTCAGTTGAAACAGGTGATGCCCTAGATTACAGTCAACATTAGTCTACAGGTCTGGAAGGTAGGATAGGAAGCACTATTTTTGACATGTTGAATTTTTTACCATTTCAGGTTGAATTTCTTAAGCTAGTAGGTGCTGGTGATCATGTAGCTGCTCTCAAGGTAGCATCCACTCACCTGGGACCTCTTGCTGCCAGTAACCAAGCTTTACTGAAGCCTTTGAAGGAAACTTTGGTAACACTCATTCAACCCAGTGAAGATATACTCACAAAGGCAGTATCATTGCCAGTTCTTGCAAGTTCTCTGCAGGTATGTCTAATGTTTGTATATTGTAAGTCGATACCAAATCTCATCCTATCTATTGTAATTGGTCTGCATTTTCAATTTCTCTTGTGGACTTGTGGTGTTAGGCTTGAATTTGTCCGGTATCTCTGGAAGTGCATGAAAGAAGCACATCATCATCATTGCTTGTGTGGTAGACTAGCAGTAACAAACAAGGAAAATCTAGTTGGCTATAGGTTTTAGTTTTTTTAATCTAAGTAATACTTCTGTTGTGCAGTACATCTCTATTCTATAATTCAAAGTGATGAAACAGTACAAGCTCAGTCAAATTCAAATGACCCAAAGAGGGTCATTTTTTTAATATCTTTGATTAGACCTAAATGATTTCCATAATTCGCCTATCTTCTTTTCGCATGAATCTCTAGTAGGGAATAGATGGTGTAGATGAGCTTAGGAGTAGATTGGCTTTTCTGAGGAAACAAGGCCTGGGTTTTATAATGTTTATCTAGAATGATGTTGGATCATATTGTGACATAGTTTCTTTAGCAGGTTGCAATGAGCAGGAGGCTTGGTATTGAAGAACCTCAGTTAATGAAGATAGTCAGAACAACACTGCATACACACACTGAATGGTTCAAGCTTCAGATGTGCAAGGACCGTTTTGAGCATTTATTGAAGATTGATTCTCTAAAAGAGATTGATCCTTCTGTGGGGAGACACACTATCTCCAAGGCTCTTACAGATGAATGCGGCAATGGATCTTCTCAAATCACAACATGCTCAAGTGGCAAGGTGCCCGATGAAGGTAGTAGTCCTCAGGTGTCATCAGAAGCTGCCTGCGATGAAAATGCTATACTCAAGGTTATGGTAAGTAATATATGAAGTATGATTAACTAGGACACCATGGTGCTTGGGCACACCATGATCTAAAACGGGTATTTCCCCTATGTATCGCTTGCGAAAAAGTTTGAAATTTTTTTGATATCGAGTTTAACTAGTTTACTAACTAGTTCAAACAACTTTGAACTGAAATTCAAAATAGTCTTTTTTTTTTATTGTAGTTTGATTGTAGGTATGTGCTGATTATATATTAAATCAGCAAAGCATGTGATCTTAATTCGTTGAAAATCTTTGAATTCAAAATATGTTTTTTCAAAGGTATGCGTTTCATTTGATGTTATTGATGGGTATACACCATAAAGCTAAAATTTTTGAAAAATATACCTGAATTTGACTTGAATTCGCGCATTTGAACATGGTGTCCCATTTTGGGTCATGTGTACAACCAGGAGTACATACTCTCCACTCTTTCTTTGTATATTAACTGATGTTACGTACATGGTTGTCACGGCGGTAAGGCGTCCGCGGCGTGCCAGGACCTTTTTACCTTTTAAGAGGTTAAGGCGCGAGGCGAGGCGCCTTTTTAGACATATATGTAAGGCGAATAAAAACAACCAAATTGCAACATAATAAGATATTAAAATAGTTGATAAGTTGACACCACCAAGTCTAATACATAACATAGTTCACAAAATAATGTAGTTTGGCACCACATGACCACAATGACATAACATAGTTAACAAAATAACATAGTTTTGCATCTCAAACCCTCTCTCATCTAGGCATAACCGCATAATCAATAATCATCCATCAAATCGTTATCGGTATTAGTACTGTCATCCTCTCCTCCACCACCCTCTTCAAGATCCCTGGGATCTTCACCATAGTCATCAATATCATCATCATCGACCACTATCTCCTCATCCCCCTCATCATTTTAAGACTTCTCCTCAAGTCTGCGGCTGGAGGTTCCAACTTACCTCTTCTTTTCTCTATTTTTTGGGCTAGGGTTAGGTCTATGGCGGCCGCCACAGACGCCACGGCGACGCCTCGGACGCCATACGTGACCTCGGCAAGGCGTCCGCTCCGGACCGCCACGACGCTAAGGCGTCGCTTAGGTGTCCTTTCAAGGACGCCATAACAACTATGGTTACGTAAGTGGAAGCATATTTCGTAAGTGAAAGTTGTTAAATGGTTCCTCCTGATTAGGAAGTTGTTAGGGGTAAGGAGTACAAAACGGGCTTTATATATATATATATATATATCATAGTGGGGATGACTTTAATGCAAACATATAGTAAAAAAACGAAGACTTTTCAGCCTTCCACCACTTAACATAATATTCTACTTCTCCAACTCACTTATGTGTGATGGAAGGTGGAAAAAGTTTTCGTGGAATACACAAAGAAAAGAGGTGCCCCGAAAACCGTGAGTTGATAGAAATATGCACAAATTTCTATAATCAGTCCAAAGGTAGTAAATCAGAATAAATTGGTCTACTCATTGGAAAAAACCGGTCAATATTTAATACCCCATCTTTGACCAATTTGATTGGAAACCAGCAAGATCTGGTTCCTGCTGCTTTTCTGAACACTGACTCTGATCTCCATTGATGTCCATATCTTACGATGAAATGCCGGAAGTCAGAATGATTTGCAGTTTGTAGCTCATGTTTCACACGAGCATCCTTACAAAAAATTCATTTCTTGTTCATAAATTAACCTCCTAAAGAACCTATCCAACCAATGTAAGCTCATTTGGATTGTTATGGTCTAAAGCTGAACAGATTTATAGTGGGAATTTGATGTTTTCTAGTTAGTTTGTATATCGGTATGAACAGAATATGTTTATGCATGTACTACTAATCTTGATAAAAATGATTTGTGCATTGAAGACAAACTTCGTTAGTAATTTCATCTTCTCACCTTTCTTTACATATGATTCATCAATAACCTTTTCTCGTTATCTTCTGTCTGTAGGAGTTCCTTGCTTTGCCAAGGGCGGACGCCATCCAACTCCTCATGCAATACAATGGGAATGCAGAGGCAGTCATCCAACAGATATTTTCATAGTGCTTTTATGTAAATAACAAATACGTTTTATTTGTTTTTAGAAAGCAATTATTTGTTCGTACGTTTACTGTACATGAAGTTATATCGGAACTAGGTTTTCTGTTCTCAGCATCTTTCTGCACTCCTCTTTTCGTCCATGTATCACAGAAACATAGATGAAAAATACATCAGATCGCAGTTTTCATGCGAGGCAGCAAAGAACAATGGAGAAGTAAATCATGAAAAATCATGGTCGTTGGGGATGCCTATGATTGCCAAAGCTTTGCACTTGCTATGGCCGAATGGGGGGCATGAGAACACTGATGACTGAACCATAAGACATGACATGTGTATTGAGTGTATGAATAAATATATTAGTAAAGTGGCTGTGCGTTGTAACGGATTTTAAATAAATGATAGATCAAATTTTAAATTTACATTATTTTATTTTCAGAGTTTAGAATTTATGGTATCATTGGAACTCTGCTAGTACTTGAAAGAAAAACAGGTCTATCAATATTATGACAAGTAAATTGAACAATTATGACAGGCTTTGAATATCTGAAACAACACATGCAAAGAAAATGACATGGAGTGCCCGAGCGTTGCAACAAATCTCAAATAAATAATAGCTCAAGTTTTTAATTTATATTATTTTGTTTTTTAAAGTTTAGAACTTGCGGTATCATAGACTACTCTGATAGTACATGAAAGAAAATTAAGTTTATCAATACTATAAGAAGTAAATTGAACAATCATAACATGCTTTGAATAATTAAAAGAACATATGTAAAGAAAATGGTAGCAGAGTGCCCGTGTGTTGCAACAGATCTCAAATAAACGATAGCTCAAGTTTTAAATTCATATTATTTTGCTTTTCAGAGTTTAGAACTCATGGTATTATCGCCACACTGCTCGTACTTGAAAGAAAAATAAGTCTTATAATACTAGAAGTAAATTGAGCCATCATGATATGCTTTTAAATAACTGAAACAACATATGCAAAGAAAATGAAGGCCTTCGGTTGCATAGGCCTACGGCGTCGCACATTCTAGTCCAGATTCTTCCTCTTATGTAACATCCCCTTGCCATGTGACATTCCCTTGCCCATGATGAAATCTGAAGGGCGTGAGACCACATGAAATCGATTTGGGATGAACTTGCAGAGGAAGAAGAAGAAAGCAAAAGGGTAAAGTAAGTTTCTATTTCATAATTTTCTCTATCCCTGTTACAATCCACATATCTCTATATAAAGGACTCTCTTCCTTTCTCTTACATGTGGGACCATGGAGGTGTTACATTACCGCCCCACGATAAATTGCTTGTCCCCAAGCAATTGAATTACATCCAGAACTCTAATACCATTGACTCGGCTATTCCAGTGCAGGCTATTGCTTTCTTGCTATGACTGTATGAGCAGGTTACTTTGGCTGAATCCACAGATGTCTTTGAAGCAATTGCATCTATACCTCTGCCAACAATCTTCAGCTCCTCAGACCAATGTAATAGTGCCTTTGTGAGCTTTGGAATGGTGCCCACAGATAACCTATCACGAGAAGCAAAACAAATGCAAGGTCGCCGAGGATTTCCTGTGGGCACCATATCCCATTGAAATAGGCTCCTTTCTTGCTATTTGTTTTGCTTCTCGTGATAGGTTATTTGTGGGCACCATTCCAAAGCTCACAAAGGCACTGTTACATTGGTTTGAGGAGCTGAAGATTGTTGGCAGAGGTATAGATGCAATTGCTTCAAAGACATGTGTGGATCCAGCCCAAGTAACCTGCTCATACAGTCATAGCAAGAAAGCAATAGCCTGCATTGGAATAGTCGAGTCACTGGTATTAGAGTTCTGGATGTAATTCAATTGCTTGGGGACAAGCAATTTCTCATGGGGGCGGTAATGTAACACCTCCATGGTCCCACATGTTGGAATAAGTGGGCTTGGCCCAAATGAACTAATTCCTAAAGAAAATCTCAAAGGCCCATGTGGGAGCATGAGGTTGGTGGAATCCTTTAGTCCCATATTGCTAGGGGAAAGGGGAGGAACACCTTTGGCTCTCTATATAAACCACCTAAAGGCCACCACTAGGAGTGTGCAAAAGTGCTTGGTGCTTGAGGCTTGAGAGGGGTTAGAGTTTTGCCACCTCTCGCTGTTGCGTTACCACCGTAGCCTTCTCCATTCCGAGCGCCGGCGTGCACCAGCGATCGGGAGAGCAGGTCTCCGGAACCCTTCGCCTTCGAGATCCTGCACCGGGAGAGGGCGAATAAGGTTTTTGGGAAGCGCTTGATCGCTCAAGATCTTCACCACGGGTCGCCTTCCTCTTCTTCGCTAGGCGTCGTAGTGAACGGCTCTGCGACGCGTCGGCAATAACGTCGTCAACGTCAACGCCGCGATCGCACCACCGCGTATATCGCATCTTCTTACGCCGGTCGTTCAATCTATCCTAATCTCGTGGTTAATCATGTTTAACCAGATGGTCATGTTGTTCGTACTGTCTAGTATGGTAGAGAAATACATGCTAGTTTTTATGATGATGTTCATGATTTATATTTGGAATTTAATCTGGAAATTGTCTAATTGCTCAACAATCCAAAAACCTTATTATAGACAACTTTCTGAATTAACAATGGCTGGTTTTGCCGACGCACTGAGGCCGGAGATTAAATTCTCTGGTGTGCACTTTAAGAGGTGGCAGGTCAAGGTCACGCTCTGGCTTACGGCTATGAATGTATTCTGGGCTAGTAAAGGCAAGCCTGAAGGTGATCTCTCTGCTGAGCAGCAGAAAAGTTTCACGGATGCCAATACTATCTTCGTGGGATGCATTCTTAGCGTTCTTGCCGACCATCTGTGTGATGTGTACATGCACATAACAGATGCGAAGGTGCTGTGGGATACACTGAACGCCAAATTCGGTGCATCGGATGCGGGCAGTGAACTGTATGTCATGGAAAACTTTCATGACTATAAGATAGCTGATAATCGCTCTGTTGTAGAGCAAGCCCATGAGATACAGTGCATTGTCAAGGAACTTGAACTCCTGGAATGCGTCTTACCTGATCCTTTTGTGGCCGGTTGCATCATTGCAAAACTGCCTCCCTCGTGGAGGAGTTTCGGCACTACTCTAAAACATAAGAGGACAAAGATATCAGTCGAAAATCTGATAGCGTCCCTTGATGTTGAAGAGAAGGCTCGGGCTAAAGACTTCAGTGGTAATGGAGCCGAGGGCTAGTCCAGCACCAATATGGTTCAGAAGAACTACGGCAAGAACAAAGGGAAGAACAAGCCTAATAAGACTACCAATTTTAAGAAGAAGAAGATGAACAAGGCTGAGATGCCCTGCTTCGCATGTGGTGAAGTCAGGCATTTTTCCAAGGAATGCCCAGATCGGGCAGACCGTCGAGGGAAAAAGGCCAACAATGGACAGGCGTCCAAGGCTGTCAACACAGTGACCGCTAGCAACACTGGAGACGGAGGGTATAGTAATTTACCTTCTGTGTTTTCAGTATTTCAGTCTTCCAGTTGGTGGATTGATACGGGTGCTAATGTTCATGTGTTCTGACATTAATATGTTCTCTTCTTATCGGGTCGCTCGGGATTCCTCTGTCTTAATGGGGAATGGGTCACATGCTTCTGTTCATGGCACTGGCACAGTGGATCTGAAGTTTACTTCGGGAAAGATCGTGCAGCTAAAGAACGCGGCAAAGATGTCCCTTCTATGAACAAGAATCTCATTAGTGGCTCCCTTCTATGCAGAGATGGGTTTAAGGTAGTGTTAGAGTTCAATAAAGTAGTTGTGTCGAGGCATGGACTATTTAATGGTAAAGGCTATAAGTGCAAAGGCTTGTTCTGCTTTTCCCTTTCAGATTTCAGTAATAAGTCCGTGAACCACATTTGTGGTAGTGTTAATGATGAGGCGAGTATTTGGTACTCTCGTTTATGCCACATTAACTTTGGTCTTATGAATCGGCTTTCCAGCATGAGTTTAATTCCGAATTTCACTATTGCCAAAGGTTCTAAGTGTCATAGTTGTGTGCAATCAAAGCAACCTCGAAAGCCTCACAAGGCGGCTGAGGAGAGGAACTTGGCACCTCTAGAACTTATACATTCTGATCTGTGCGAGATGAATGGTGTGTTGACAAAGGGTGGAAAGAGATATTTCATGACATTGATTGATGAAGCAACTAGATTTTGCTATGTTTATTTGTTGAAAGCTAAAGACGAGACACTACACTACTTCAAAATCTATAAAGCTGAAGTTGAGAATCAACTGGAGAAAAAGATTAAACGCCTTAGGTCGGATCGTGGTGGCGAATATTTTCCCAAAATCTTTGATGATTTCTGTGCGGAACATGGTATTATTCATGAGAGGACACCTCCCTACTCACCCGAATCAAACGGGATTGCCGAGAGGAAAAACCGCACGCTGACTGACTTGGTGAACGCCATGTTAGACACGGCTGGTTTATCTAAGACATGGTGGGGGAAAGCTGTGTTGACTTCATGTCATGTCCTGAATATAGTTCCTAACAGAAACATGGAGAAGACCCCTTACGAGAAGTGGGTTTGGAGAAAACCATCACTTTCTTACTTACGCACGTGGGGATGCTTGGCGAAAGTCAATGTACCAATTAACAAAAAGCGTAAGCTCGGGCCTAAGACAGTGGATTGTGTCTTTCTGGGATATGCTCAGCGGAGCATCGCTTATATATTTTTAGTAGTTAAATCTGATGTGCCTGATATGTATGTTGATAACTTGATACTATTACGGAGTCTCGCGATGCTACATTTTTTTGAGAATATATTTCCGATGAAAGATATGCATAGCACTTCTAGATTTTCTTCTGAGATAATTCCTGAAACTATTATACCTACTGAGTCTTCTGAGCAACCATCTGAGAAAGTCCTAGAGGAGGATGACAATGAAGCTCTTAGAAAGAGCAAGAGACAGAGGATTAAAAATCCTTTGGCAATGATTTCATTGTGTACCTCGTGGATGATACTCCTATGTCCATTGCAGAGGCATATGCATCTCCAGATGCAAACAATTGGAAAGAAGATGTCCAATGAGATGGACTCGATTCTCGCCAATGGGACTTGGGAGGTAACTGAACGACCCTATGGTTGTAAACCTGTGGGTTGTAAGTGGGTGTTCAAGAAGAAGCTTAGGCCTGATGGTACTATTGAAAAGTACAAGGCTCGGCTTGTGGCTAAGGGTTACACCCAAAAGGAAGGCGAAGATTTCTTTGATACTTATTCACCTGTTGCTAGAATGACAACCATTCGAGTATTACTTTCCCTGGCTGCCTCGTATGGTCTTCACGCTCATCAGATGGACGTGAAGACAGCTTTCCTTAATGGAGAGTTAGATGAGGAAATTTACATGGAACAGCTTGATGGGTTTGTAGTAAAGGGTCATGAGAGCAAGGTGTGTAAATTATTGAAATCTTTGTATGGCTTGAAACAAGCACCTAAGCAATGGCATGAGAAGTTCGACACCACTATCGTTATGGTGGGGGTGTAGGAGTTATTTTGTGCCTTTATGTGGACGATATACTGATCTTTGGCATAAATATTGATGTGATCAATGAGGTCAAGTCTTTCCTATCAGAGAAATTTGATATGAAAGATCTGGGAGAAGCTGATGTAATTCTGAACATCAAGCTTATTAAGGATGAGAGTGGGATTACTCTTTCGCAATCCCACTATGTGGAGAAGATCTTGAGGCGGTTTGGCTTTATGGACAGCAAGCCCTCTCCCACTCCTTATGATCCTGGGCAGACACTGAGAAAGAATAAGAAAATTGGCTTAAACCAGTTAATATATTCTCAGATTATCGGTTCACTGATGTATCTTACTGGTGCAACGAGACCTGATATATCATTTGCTGTGAGCAAATTGAGTAGGTTCATGTCAAACCCGGGTTCTGATCATTGGCATGCACTTGAAAGGGTAATGCACTATTTGAAAGGTACTAGGAGTTATGGGATTCACTATTCAGGGCACCCTGCAGTGCTTGAGGGATATAGTGACTCGAACTGGATTTCTGATGTTGATGAGCTCTAAGCTACCAGTGGATATGTATTTACCATTGGTGGTGGTGCAGTGTCATGGAGGTCTTGCAAACAGACCATTTTGACAAGGTCAACCATGGAGGCAGGGCTCACTGCTTTAGATACAGCGTGAGCTCTTGATGGACTTGCCGGTGGTTGAAAGACCAATACCGGCTATCCTTATGAACTCTGATAATCAATCTATGATTGCTAAAGTGAACAGTGCTAACGATAATGCGAAGTCATCAAGACACGTTAAAAGACGATTGAAGTCTGTCAGGAAATTGAGAAACTCCGGAGTAATAAGTGTGACTTATATTCAAACAGACAAAAACCTGGCAGATCCCTTTACAAAGGGACTATCACGGAATGTGATAGAAGGTGCATCTAGGGAGATGGGTATGAGACCCATATAAGTTGCCATTGTGGTAACCCAGCCTTTGTGATCGGAGATCCCGTGAATTAGGTCCTGGGTAAAACAAGCAATTGGCGAACTGAGGAGAGTAATCTGTTGCCCTCTCCAAGTGAAGATGCAATACTCTCAGAAGGCTGTAAGGCAGGATGGCGATATGCCTTAATGTGTTTCTGTTGGCTTTAACTAGCGAAGATGCTGTCCTACAGAGCATTCTTGAAAGAACACACCTATATGAGCCCGACTGTCTAACGTCGCAGTCTATGAGACCTGGGTGATCTCTAGTAAGCTCATGAAGAGACCATGGAGTACGACGCATATGCTCCACCCGCGGAGGAGGCTACTGGCAGCCAGGTATCAGTTATGACTTTGAGTGAAACCTGTTCACACAAAACTTGCAATTCAAGGCGTAGTCCATTGTTCAAGTTGTGAATAGGTGTAACTTGGAGCTCTAGGCGAAGTTCAACTTAACGATCTCTGCTGAAGCTTATTTGGTATATCAAACAGTAGTGAGTATTGGCAAATCTCTAAATGGGCATTTGAGATCTGGTGGGGGATTGTTGGAATAAGTGGGCTTGGCCCAAATGAACTAATTCCTAAAGAAAATCTCAAAGGCCCATGTGGGAGCATGAGGTTGGTGGAATCCTTTAGTCCCATATTGCTAGGGGAAAGGGGAGGAACACCTTTGGCTCTCTATATAAACCACCTAAAGGCCACCACTAGGAGTGTGCAAAAGTGCTTGGTGCTTGAGGCTTGAGAGGGGTTAGAGTTTTGCCACCTCTCGCTGTTGCGCTACCACCGTAGCCTTCTCCATTCCGAGCGCCGGCGTGCACCAGCGATCGGGAGAGCAGGTCTCCGGAACCCTTCGCCTTCGAGATCCTGCACCGGGAGAGGGCGAATAAGGTTTTTGGGAAGCGCTTCGCGCGACTGCTCAAGATCTTCACCACGGGTCGTCTTCCTCTTCTTACTGCTAGGCGTCGTAGTGAACGGCTCCTGCGACGTGCCGGCAATAACGTCGTCAACGTCAACGTCGCGACTGCACCAGCCGCGGCATCTGCATCTTCTTCTGCTCAGTGCGTTCAATCTATCCTAATCTCGTGGTTAATCATGTTTAACCAGATGGTCATGTTGTTCGTACTGTCTAGTATGGTAGAGAAATACATGCTAGTTTTTATGATGATGTTCATGATTTATATTTGGAATTTAATCTGGAAATTATCTAATTGCTCAACACCACATGTAAGAGAAAGGAAGCGAGTCCTTTATATAGAGATATGCAGATTGTAACAGGGATATAGAAAATTATGAAATAGAAACTTACTTTACCCTTTTGCTTTCTTCTTCTTCCTCTGTGAGTTCGTCCCAATTCGATTTCCTGTGGTCTCACGCCCTTCAGATTTCATCATGGGCAAGGGGATGTTACATCTTAGCTTGAACCAGCGTCTCTAACGACTCCTATTTGAAGTTGGAGAATCTTGTGGTCGCTCTTTGGTTACGGAGGATAGGTTTCAAGAATTGGTGGTGAAGATGTTGAAATCAAAGGAAGTGGTTGATTGGCAAATCCTCGGCGACCTGGTGGAACCAAACCGTGAGGATGGGTTTATCCTTACCACAATCGCAGCGGTCTAATGTGGTTTTTGATCGCAATTAAGCAAGTTCTTTTCACGACCAGGTGCTCCGATATTATCAAACTGAGGATATCCATCTTTCCTCAAACTCAATACATTTTTCTCGGTGTTTTTCTATATTTGTGTGAGGCATATTTGGTGATTTATCGCTCTGTTGCTCTATTCAACTATTTCCAGAGTGGATTTGTCAAAATGTGAGTCTAATATTTGTTGTGTTCATTTTCGTCTTCGGGAAGGGAAAAGATCTTTATATACTCCCATTCTGGCCCCAAATTGGCTCTATGTATGGATGAGAAAACTTATTATTGCAGAATTACGATGTACTCCTCCATCTCACAATATAAGTCGAAGCCCATCATACGCGCTACTTCCATTTATTTTTCAGATTCTTTTTGTAGACATGGAATAGATGTACGGTCAAACATTCTAAGCTTTGACCGAAGAAACATCTAGATTGACCACAAAAATATAGCACCATTGGATTTGTTATGGCAAAATATATAGTTTCGGAAGGACGTATCATTATTTTTTTTGATACAGTTAAAAACCCTTGATCAAAGCTCTATGCAACTTAAGCAGTCCCAGAGGGTGTAGACCGTCCGATCGAGCAAATGAAAGGCTTGAATCTTTCAAATCTATGTGCCACAGTGTTTTGCTACAGTGCGCTGCATCTGCAGTACTTTTACAGTATTTTCGGATAAATCTGTACCAACGCTTTTCGATCCAATGGCTCGTGCGCGACTCCTTAAGTTGCAGTCCCTTAAGGACTACACAGGAACCGTATCCTACTTCTTGAAACAAAATGCAGAACCTACATGTAGGCCTAGCATTCGGTTTATATGGTTTTATCGGTTTGGTTTATTCGGTTTTTTAAAAAGTTCGATTTTTGAGATCTGCAAACCGAACCGAAACCGAACGGATGCAAAAATTGAACCGAATTAACTGAACAAATTCGGTTTGGTTAATTCGGTTTTTCGGTTAACCGAATTTCACATCTAATCCTATGGGGGTGTTGGGCACAGCTCCTACTCCAGTTTTTAGCTCTAGATCTTAAATTCTCCGTGGAGTGGATTCTTTGAGAATCTAGAGTTGTATGTGGGAGTGTTTGGCTAGGATGCTGACTTCAGATTCTAGAATAGGAGGATTGTATATAAATTATCAACAATACCCTTGGTTTTCTCGCTTGTACATTATTTTGTACATATTAGTAGCTACTGTGAGCGTTTATTTTGCAATATATTACAAATGCAATATGATATACACATGAAAATTAAAATGAGCAGAACGTACTATAAGGTTCCAATGCAACATGATGTCAATACTAGTACATGGTACTAATACCACATTGTTCGAAGTTGGTGGCATTTGCGGGTAAGTAACCCGAACTTCATGGGTACTTCTATTTTTTGGTGTTCCGCTCCAGATGACAGTGGGGGAGCCCTCACTCCAAAAATTTGCACTATAAGCCACTCCAGATTCTCCCTGCTCCCGCTCTGAAAATTTCTGGAGTTAGGCTGTTTGGCACAGCTCCACCCAACTCACACTAGAATCCAGGAGTGGGAGCTGTGCCAAATAGGCCCTATATTGCTCTCTCCATCAGTACTACATCTATGGGAGATTTCACACTTACTTTTCTGGAAAAGGGAAAAACATACTAGTTGATCGGTGCCATACCTTTTAGGAGACCTTGAGGCGGTGCTCGGGGTGACGATCTGGTGGGAGCGCAGACTCGGCAGCGATGTACATCTTGGTGATGGCATCCTCCACCGACCACGCTTTGATGATGGAGTCGTCTCTGTTGGTGTTCGCGACGAGCACGACACGCTCGTACTCCTCCTCATTGGAGGTGCGCCCCGCCGCTTCTTGGCAACCTCGGTCGCCCCTGTCGTCGCCGCGCCCGAGCCCGCTTCGATGCCCACGCTAGAGGGGGAAGGGGAGGCGGGGGTGTCTGCGCCGAAGGGGGAAGGGGAGGGAGGCGGTGGTTGCTGGAGGGAGGCGAGGGGGCGTTGGGTGTGGGACGGCCGGAGGCCAGTATGGGGCGGGGGCATGCAGCGAGAGGGAGGGAGGCGAGGAGGCACAGAGAGAGGGAGGGGGTGTTGGGCACGGGGCGGCGGACGACGGGAGGCCAGGATGGGGCGAGGGCGAGCAGTTAGAGGGAGGGAGGTGGGGGTGGCAAGGGAGGAAGGCGAGGAGGAGCGGAGAATGGGTGCTGGAGCAGGTGATTCTGGGGGTATTCGACTAATTCAGTTTCCCAAAGTGCAAAACTGAACCGAAAACTAAAAACCGAGCAGTATCAAAATAAAAACTGAATAATAAACTGAAAAATCTATTTTCTCGATTAATTCGGTTCGATTTAATTCGGTTTTTTTAGTTTCGGTTAAAAATTGCCCCATCCTACTGCATGATGCCTATCACACGCACGCGGGGGCTACGTGCCCGGTCATAGTGGAAAATAAGAAGCAAAAAATGGCTTGTACGCTTCCCAGCACGCGGGTCAAATATTGTATACCATGCGTTGGAGTGGAGAAGACATGGACAAACCCTCATTTCTCGCATTCGATCAACCGCAGTCAATTCGCAGTATGTAAGTGCGAGGTTTGGTACTTCTTGCGTTCATTACAAGTCGAATATCGATCTTCTCGCCAGGACCGACCAACACCGGAACAAAAGATGCGGCGAAGGGAATTTCCACGCGTGAACGTATCAGCTGTAAATTTATTTTATTTTCAAAACAATCAAAGGTTTACAAGGTCGTTTCGTTGCGCAAATCTTTTTCAAAACAATCTAAGGTTTACCCGCAGGTTAAACTAGTGCAGGGTGATGTAACCTCTTTTGGGTTAAACTAGTCCGATCAATCGCTTTTGTTCTAGGAAACACAGGGAGGTGAGATGTTTATTTCATTGACGTGTGGAGTGCCCCCACCGTTATTAGGTCAAAAATAACGTGTGAAATATAACTGGTGTTCTGTGCACCCGTTTCTTTTTGTTAAGTACGGTGTAAAGTAAAAGTATTGCTTAAACCTTGTGTTTCGCGTTTCTAAGACTTAGATAAAAAAGCCTTGTGTAAAGTGCAATTAAATCATAGTCTTACTGACGTGAGTATTACTTTACTTCTACCGAAAGACGTCTGAAGATATATGGTGTCACGAAGACAGACAGGTTTAAATATTTCAGCGTCGTTTCATCGCGCAAATCATAGAGAAGTAGGCACGTGCCTTCCGCGCCGGTCAGCGCGGCACCGGCGTTAACAGTGCATTAATTGTGGAATTAATTGAAGTGTGGGCACAAAGTTTTCAACTTCGTTCTCGGTTCACGTCCGTTATTCTCTGATCAGATTAAAATTTTGATAAAATCTTGTTATTTCGAACGAAATAAAAAAAATTAAAATTTATTGGATCGAGATTTTTGAGATTATGGCAAAAAAACCGAAATTGCCGAAATCTTAACAAATTTTAAATGAACGAAAAATAGTTCAAATAACGTTAAAAATTTTGAATTTTTTTATTGATGGTTCTTACGCATCACTAATGTTTGCATAAAAATTTCAGATAATGATTAAGCCTAAGGAATTTTTAAAAATTCATACAACGCTACTGTCCTGATAAAAGATTGACCAACAAATGTCAATCGAATAGAAAATAGTGCAAACCACGTTAGAAATTTTTCTAAAATTTTTATGGATGATCTTGACACATTAATAATGTTTTGGTGAAATTTTTAGATGATAATCAAGCCTAAGGAATATACAAAAATTCAGACAGTACTATTGAAGACTGATCAACAAATTCCAACTGAATAAAAAATGGTTCAAACCAGGGATTCAAATTTCACTTTGAAATCCGAAATCTCGGCCAAGATTTCGGATTTCGGACCCCTCCGAGATTCAAAATCCCGTTCGAATAAAAAAATTCGAATTTTTTTTTAAAAAAATTTAAATTTTGGATTTCTCGGCGAGATCTCGGCTATTTCGGCCGAAATCTCGGTGATTTGATTGGATTTAGGGTCAAGATTTTAAATTTCATGATTTTTTTCAAATTTTAAATTTTGTGCATTGGATTTGATTGGATTTAGGGTCAAGATCATCCACAAAAAAATTCAAAATTTTTTGTCGATTCAATTTGTTAGTTAGGACTGTCCGAATTTTTTAAAATTTTTCAAGATTGATCATCATCTAAAAAATTTATGGGAATATTATGGATGTATTAGGAGCATTCACAAAAATTTTCAAAATTTTCTAAAGTGATTTGTACTATTTTTCATTCAGGTGAATTTTGTCAGTTCGCCTTTAATAGCACAATTTGAATTTTTTAAAATTCCTAAAGCTTGATCATCATCTAAAAATTTTATGAGAATATTATGAATACGTTAGGACCATTCACAAAAATTTTTAGAAGTTTCTAATGTTGTTTGCACCATTTTCCATTCGGTTGAAATTTGATAGTCAACCCTTTTATCAGGACAATGGCACTGTTAGATTTTAAAAAAAATTCCTCATGCTTGATTATCATCTGAAAATTTGATGAAAACATTAGTGATGTGTCAAGACTACTAAAAAAAAATTCAAAAATTTTTCACGTGTTTTGGACCATTTTTGGGTCGGTTCAATGTGGACCGAGATCTCGATGATTTCGGCCAAGATATCGGCCGAGATCTTGGATTTCCCATTTGAAAAAAAACCGGATTTGAAATTTGGTTTTTGTAATTCATCCGAATTTTGTCCGAAATTTCCAAATCTCACCGAAATTTCGGATTTCGGGCACCTCCGAGATTTCACTCAAAATGAGATTTGGAACCTTGGTTCAAACCATGTTAGAAAATTTTGAAAATTTTTGTGCATGATCTCGACACATCACTAATATTCTCTTCAAATTTTCAGATGATGACCAAGCCTAAGAAATTTTAAAAAATTCGAACAGTGCTACTGTCTTTTTTTCGCTTGGTTAGGTACCAACTCTCCGACTAGAAAAATTAGAAAAACGATGCTATGCTAAGAAATTATGATGGTTGAGTGGTCTAAGGCACCAGAACTAGATTCTCTCCGATGAGGGCATGGGTTCAAATCCTAGTGTCAATATTACTTTTATTCACTTTCTTTTTTTGCCTATGTGTTCACCTAACCAACCATTTTCATGTGACATTAGAAAATAGTTATGACAATTCTTTGCCTTCACCTAACCAACCATCTCTGTAACATCCCAATTTTTGTTTTTCTTGAATTTATTAAGTTATTTGAATTTTTGAGAATTTATTTGAAATTATTCGGAATTAATTTAAACTAAGCCTTTTATTTAAAGTAATTAAATATTACAAAAGTTTAAATAAAGTTCCGCTCAAAATATTTTATTTAAGTTCCAAATGTTTCAAAATATTTTATAGATTTTTTCTGCTATTTCTATTGCCCTAAATGGATTAGTTTAATTTTTAGAATTATTTTATTTCAAAAATCCTTGGAAAATGCAGTGAACAGTACTGGGCCCTGTTACTGTTCATTGCGCGCCAGGTGCTCGATCCGAGCCGTTTTCAATCCAAATCCATTTTCTTTCGATTTCCTTGCATGGCCTGACTTCCCACGCTTGTATAAGAGTGTCATGACTAGGGGTGCAAACAGAGCGGATAATTCCCGACCGATCCGATACCGTATTCGAAAAAAAATCCGTACCGATGTTATCTGTATCCGTATTCGGAAAATCTCATGTAATATGGGTTAGGATATGGAAAGAGCAATATCCGATCTGTATCCGGAAAATCTCATGTAATATGGGTTAGGATATGGGAAGAGCAATATCTGACCCGATATTCGGTAAATATCCGACCCAATACCCGGTAAATATCCGACCCGATACCCTTGCAATATTGTTCATAATGTTTGTATTTGAATTACACTGCTTGCTAGTTGTATTTTAGATGTTGCGTGTTGGTTATGTGCTATTTGATTAGGCAAGTTGTAATATAATATGAAACATAGTGTTGTTGTGAGCCTGTGATATAATGTGAGCAGGTTGTAATATAATTGCACTACTTTCTGGAGCAAGCTCTTATAATTGCACTACAAACACTTGATTGCATTTGGATGTGCTACATCATATAAGTGCATATGTTGATTGGAATTGTACTTGGTTGTATATTATTCTTATGTAGGGAATGCAACTATTATTGAATTTGAAACACTTACATGTCTTGAAGGTTCTAGTAAAGTTTTGTGTATGGTTGATTGTCCTAATATATGTGGCATATATGGTTTCTGCTTTCACGCATTATCCGACTAACTATTTGTGACCGCGACTAACCGTATCCGGAATGACCTGTATTCGCTCCGTATTCATGACCGAAGTAATCCGTATTCGTATTCGAATCCGACACTGTCCGTATCCGATTATATATCCGAGAAAAAATTTGGAATAGGATACGGGATGAACGAAATCCGTCCGTATCTGCTCCGTTTGCACCCCTAGTCATGACCCCCTCCCACGCATATCTAACCTCCAAGACACCTCCAAAAACCTAGAGCCGCCGCCATGCCTCTCCGGTGTGCAGCCCGCGATGGCTGCAACTTGGCATCATGTCCCCTATCAATTCGTTGAGTTTTTCTAAAATTCGTTCACGTCACTTTGAGCCATGTACTCCCATCTATCTCACCTCCAAATTTCGTACAGTTTCACCCACATAATACAAAGTTACGGTTCGGTCTTCAGTCAAAAGCTGATTTAAATTAAATTCAAAAATTGGATTTTCTTCGGTGTTCTATTTAACCTGGCATCCTTATCCTTCTGAAATTCGAGTTCAATCCCTGATCGTCTAAAAAGTCAAATTTCCAACTACCGGTCCGCACCCGAAATTCCACCCGAGTTCCAAAATGCTCCAAAAATCCTGAAACCTATTGCATTAGGTTCCAAATATTATAAAATGATTTTGGGAATTTTTCTGAGATTTTAGAATCTCTCTGGTATTTTATCTCTTGCGGCCTTTCATCAAATACCCTTTATTTGTCTCAGAATTGTCTAAATTACAAATTTTATCCAAAATCAGTGAAACCAATTTTATAGGGTTCCAAATATTCCCTAGTATTTTTAGGAATTTTTCGGGATTTTTAGATCCTTTTTACTATTTTATCTCACGCGCATATCTCTTCATTTACTACCGGCCAATGGGAATGCGACACGTGGTGGCACTGTTCATCTTCAAGCTCCATACGGTTGGTTTTCCAGAGAAGCACGATTCTTCTCTCCATTAATGGTGCCTCTCTTTAATCCCTCATATCTCCCTCATTAAAGCTCCAAATCACGAACGGTCGGATCCGTTGCGAAGAGGGAGACGAGGAGAAATCATTCCCCTTGACCATTCGTCTTCAACCTCGTCGAAAACGGTTCAATCGACCCAAAACCGAAATCCATTAAAACGGTGATTACTCGGTCGTTTCTCCACGAATCGACGTGCTTCCACTTCTCAAATCTTCGTCCTGGAGCCCTCTACCCCGTGCTCACTTCCTCCCATAGCCACCCCTCTCCATTCGGCCATGAACTCGAGAAAATCGACGCCGGTTGTCCTCCGTTGACACCACCGCGTCACATTTTGTTTCGGTGAGCCAAACTCAATTCCGATCGCGTCACCGTGTTCGCGTTGTCGCCACGAACAAAAGCTCTCAAACGATTTTGATTTTTGTTGCAGGACGGCGACGAATTTTGCGATCAAAGTTGCCGATGGGAGCTCGGTTTTTCGTCAATTACTCTCAATCTGGTGAGCTTCTCTCGAATTCGACCACACCGTTGAATTCGTCTCATTGAGCCCTACACCGTGCTTCCTTTCATTTCACGAAATTTTATCATTTTGGGGATTTCCATTTTGGATGCCAACCAGTTGTTTATGCGTCATCACTGTCTTCCCCTTCGTCGGCCGCCATGCGCACCGGCTTCCCCTCGCCGCGCTGCGCCTTTCCTAGCGGCCGCCCACCGCCGGCGCTGCCTCCCACGGCCGCACGCCGTCTCTGCCGTCGCCCATGGCGCTGCCGCCGTCGCCTCGGCCTCCCGTGCCCGGCCGGTCGGCTCCCGCGCCGGTGCGCGCCTCGCGTTCTCGCCTCGGCCGTCGTCACCGGGCCGATGCGCTGAAGCCGCCTCCGGCATCGTCGGCCGCCGCCCGTCCGCCGGCCGGGCTTCCCCATGCCGACGCCACCGTCTCCCATGGCTTCCTCTGTTTTCCTTTGGAGAAGAAGCACTCCGGTGAATGACACTAGGGCCCCACCTGCCATAGAAACCAAAGAAAATCAGAAAATCAGTAAAAAGAAAGATTCCGAGGAATATTCCCAATGTTCCATTTTCCAACATTTTCAGATTTCAAACGCTCATATCTGTTTCATCCAAACTCCAAATTGATCTGTTCAAATTCCTAAATTCATCTAAATTCAAGGTCTACCTGCCAGTACTAATTTTGTAATTTTTTTAGATTTTATTTTTTTTATTTAGTTGTACCGTTTTGCGCGTAGCTGAATAGTTCACCGGAACCGTCGACGCCATCGCCGAACCTCGAAGACTTCGAGACCCTCGCTGTGATCGAAGGCAAGTCTCCTTGACGCATGTTGATCCCAAGATTTATAAATGTTTTATAATGTTTTACAAATTGCATTGCTATTTATACAAAAGGATGATGTTAACGTTAGGCTGTTAGTTACACCTGTTGTTTATGCCTCCTTGATATTGTTATCCATGATCCTTTGTCGCCCTAGTACAGTAATCCACCATATTAAACACTTTTGGGTAAATATGCTTTGATTAGAGGAATGACTATTAGGAGGACATTTTGAATGGAACAAATAGTATGGAATGTAAATTAGAGTTAGATGAATATTAGTGATGATGTGGGGGTTGTAAATATGAAATTGATCTATGAATGGTCATAATTGAAATATTGAGGAGTTGGACAGTGATAGTAGTTCGCAATATAAATAATATGGTTGGGGAAATATTGGAAGATGTGTGTTAATAAGGATAATATTTAGTAAATTAAATAAATAATATTAAGAATCATACTCGGTGGTTTAGTAGATGATTTTATGAAATATTCTTAGTAGATGATAAGGTTGATCGCCGTGTGAATGATGATTTTGATATAGAATCAAATTTGAGTGGAGTTACTTTGAGCATTAGTGGTTGAGGAAATTGTATAAGCTGGATACATTGGATTAATAAAGTAGTATCAAATATGGTTGGAGTTAGAGAATATTATGGGTAAAGTTAATCGGATTATTAGTGCTTGTTGGGAAAATTTATTCAGGGGTTGATTAAGAAATGGGCGATTATTGAAATGGGGTCTCGCGATAACCATTTATGTGGAATTATGAATAATGTGGATTATGTGTGATTTGTTTAGTCAATTTGGTATCATTGTTTGTGGAAACCACTATTGTCGAGGAATTAATGAGATCTTGGTTTTAAGGAATCTTTGTTAAAAGATGCTTGAGTTTGAGATTATGAATTATTCTTGGTGAATCAGGTAGATCACAAGATTAATCGATGTATGGACGATGGAAAGTAAAAAATGGGACTTATATTTTGAGGAGACTATTTCATATACAATAATGTTAGTAGCTTAGCATGATTTTGGAGTCATGATGGCACATGATATGGACTTTACTTGTTGGAGTACTAAATTGGGATGGATTATATAATACCATGATAGTACCGGGGAATCTTGATGACCTCATGAATTTTGAAGGGTACAGATTTAATTATAATAATTTTTAACAATGCTGAGAATTGAAAATTATAAATAAGTTGATGGTGGAATAGAATAGTCCGGTAGAAATGCTTAGACTCGCAATCGGTCAGTATGCACATATAGGTGGGAATTTCTTATAACTCTTGAAGACTTGTGTTGGAAATTAGAGGCAAAAAGTATTGCCGTTGGTTTACAAAATAAAAATAAAATAAAATGATTTAGACTTGGGCAGAATGGTTTGTCTGGCGGGTGCAGATAGAGCACTAGTTTTCATTGTGCAAGTACCGCCCCAAGTCAGTTAAGGACCGACACTTATGACTGTCCATTCCAAGCATAACCGTACAACCACATGTCAAAGTGGGCACGACCTAGCTGAATAATTTGTAGAAACCTAACTTAGACTCACCAGTTGGTGGAATATGAGTGCCAGATAGAGGCAAGACTGTTTTCTCACACGGCGCAAGAGGGGGCTTCTGTACTAGGTAGATAGAACCCTAACAGCGGTGAAACCTCAGCGGGTGGGTCGGGTTATACGTATACATTGTAAAGGCCTTGTCATGATATCTCTGCCGACACACCTAAGGAAGTGTGCTAATCGCGTGGCACTAAGAGAATATCATGTCTTGTGGGTAAAGCTGTACACCTCTGCAGAGTTAAAATTATTTGAATAGCCGTGCCTACGGTCAAGGGCAAAGCGAAGAATGCTTTCATATTGGTAGACTTTTGTTTTTGTTTTAAAAACTGATCTTTTGGGATCCGGGAGTGGTTAGAACTCTCGGGTGTGCTTCTGGCGGCTAGAGCCAGGTAGGTGGATTGAACCTGTATTTGTGAACCATGGTAGACAGAGCCATGTGGATGGATTGAATCCTGATCTTTTTAAGTTGGCGGATAGAGCCTGTATACTAGTGATTGGTGGCTAGAACCTTCACTAGAGTTATAAATAATTTCAAATGTACAAGTAATTGTTAAAAATGGCTTTGTGAAAAATATTACATGTAAAGTTTGTGAAAGTATTGCTTTGTGCAAAAGAACCATAATAAGCCATCCTTGGATAACCCTGCATTATGCATTTTTCCCAGACTTGCCGAGTACTTTATGTACTCACATGCTACATTCTAAATATATCTCAGAAGTGAAGGAAACTGTCAAAGGAGATTCCAAGGACTAGGACGCGTACCCCACTCGATTGCCTGTGGGCATATGGATGGGTCATCACTTGGTGTTATCGTCTTCCGCTGCAGTTATTCAAGTTGTTCAGCCTGTAAAGGCAGTAATGGTAAACCTCGACCATAAGGTCTTTGCTTTTATTTGGTGTTATTATTATTTGGTTATATGTAATCGTGATATGGTTGTTGATTCATCACTGTTTGACTGTGTGTACTAGCTACTGATTTGGGACTAGTACAGAAATACACAGGGGATTCCGGATAGCAGATCCGGGGGCCTACAATTCCGATTTCAAATCTTACCGTCGCCCGTTTGCCTTTGTTTTTGTGAATTTGACCATGAAATTTTTTTACTGTAGACTCACCTTGATGTCCTCTACACAGTGCTCACCCTAACTCAAGGTTTTGTCCATGGGATTTTCGTAGAAAATTCAATCTTTCCAGATTAGACTGCGTTCAGGCAGCAGGAAACTTTGTCGCGCGTTCCCCATTGATCCAGAAGGTAAAACTCAGATCTGTTTGTGTCACATTGTGCCTTAGGGTCCCATATATCTCTCTGTGAAATTTGGTTTGGTTTCATGCAATATTTTAATAGTTATCACCGTTTGATCTATTAGCTTCAAAAGCCGTTCATCGGTAGTTTGTGATCTGTCCGGTGGGTCTCCACCGAATCCACCTATACCGTTGAGTTCATCTCGTCGCGTTCTATGCGGTGCTCACTTCCCCTTTGTTGTTCCCTCCTCTGAAAATTTTAATATTCATTGGCTGTCGCCTTTCGTCAGTTCCGCACACTGTGTTTTGCCGCCAACCATCTTAGTTCGCCTTGGCCATGTCATCTTGTCTAGTAGGTCAATATTCTCTATTTATCCCATCTTTAGAGTTCATTTGGTCTCCGGTTGCCGTCAAAGCTATAATCTAGTATCTAACCGTCGTCTTTCGATCTAGTTTCTTTTGTTATCGGTTCGTGTTTCGGTTAGCCATCCTTGGTAATCTTTTATCATAGAGCCAACCCTACCCATACTATCCTTATGCCAAGTGGATCTATCTGTGAGTCGTTTTGCTCAAACCCTAACCTAACCCTAAGTCCGATCTATCGTTAACGATGCGTTGTGACATGTGAACCCCGCAGCCCGCAGATTAAACCTGAGCCAAATCATGACCTCGTTGTCATATTGTAGCACCGATAATCAATACCTTGTTATTTCATGAGTGTCCTGTCAAGGCTTCGCTGTCATCGCCTCGCTGTTATCGCATGCGCACATGCAATCAAAAGCCCTAGTGCAATATCATTACCTTCTTTATTGCCATGTTGTAACCTAATCCCATCACATGTGAACCTAGCCTCATCTTCATACCAACTACAAAGCCGAACCAAAATCATAACCTAAGACCAGTTTGATGGACTGAGTTCATCGTGAGCTGTGTTGCTATCATTGCGATCTTCCTTGTTGCGTCAACAGTAGTAAAGAAACATTTGTTCTCTGTCTTATTCCACATCGACATCGCTACCTAGTAATCATATTATCACTGCCTTATCATTGTTAAACCTCTTCATCGATGTATGACTGAACCCCAGATCGAATCGCAGTGAATGTCGACCCCACTTGTCCATGTCTTATCCCCGAAAACCTAATTTGCCATTGACCTGGAAATCATTCGTGGACTTGGTTGATAGACTATTGGCCATATGTTGTATCCTTGTGCCCATATCTAATCTATCAGTCTATCTTTCTTTTGATTGACTGTGTATCTGTTCAGTCAACAAAAGTCAACATTGAGCATCAACTTAGTTCATTGTGAACTAACATATCTTTATGGACCTGGTCTATAGATCGAGAGCCCATATGTCAATAACTATCCCATCAAGTTAATGAATTAGGAAGAAATATTCTTTGGAATATTATTCTTTCTTCCTTAGTTATCGGTCCTTCTCTTTTGGGATATTTTCCGAAAGCTCGTTATGTTTTGTCTAATTTCTGATCTAATCCATTCATGTTCCTAAATTCATCCAAGACATTGTGATCCAATACTATCCGTTCTCAATTTGGAGTTTATTCGATTTATCTTTTGAGATGTTTTGTATTTGCTTCTTCTTTAATAGTTAGACGTGTCGTTTGGAAGTCGTTCGAAGGAGCTAAGGATCAAGAAAGTGGAGAATGATGATTGAAGATCCAGAATCAAAGATAAAGAGTAAAGAGCAGTAAAAATAGCAAGGGCTAGACAAGTTATGCTTTGATCATGTTGATCCCACATTTTAAAATTATATTGATTTAAATTACTGCATGCTAGTTTAATTAAAATGATTCCAGTTAATTTTGGGAAATAGATATGCGACCTATTTGATGTATGCCATCTTGTCTATAATAATTGTATGCCATGAATCATTTGTCACCCTAGGTTATGGAATAATAGTTGGACTTTATTGTATTGGCAAACATGGGTTATTAGATCGTGACTTGTTTGCTTAGACATGCAACGTGTTATTGACATAATTTGAAAAGTACAAACTCAATATTGACTAATGGATTATGCAATGTGTTTCTGAAATGGTGTGATGTGTTTCCACGCGATGATGTTAATATGTAGAGCCCAGTGTGGTTCTACATGGAAGTTGAGTTGTTGTTGGCATGTGTTGCACAATAATCAACCAGGGTGAGAAATGATTTAGACTGAGGCAAGTGGCGGGAGTTGTGAGTGATGGTGGGCCTCTGTGGCAATGGGTGAAGACTGGTTGTGAGGGTTGTGTGCCATTTGATTGGTGGAAGTCTTGCTTCGGTCATTTAAGGACTTAACCTTGCAAGAATTTGAACTGAGCCAAACATACAACCACATGTCTGGAATGGGACAGACCTAGCTGACTAATTTGCGATGTCTAGATTTTGGTACTGTCGTGGTTGGTGTGGGTTCCGAGTGTACGGGTGAAAACTCACATGGCGCAAGAGGGGGGCCCTGTTGTGGTGGTGTAACCCTTCAGTAATGAAACCTTAGCGGACAGTATTGAGTTTAGAAGGAGCATTGTAAAGGCTTTGTTATGATCGCTCATTCGCATACTCTTGTATGGTGATTCACGGCTATTGAGTTTAGAAGGAGCATTGTAAAGGCTTTGTTATGATCGCTCATTCGCATACTCTTGTATGGTGATTCACGGCTGATGTGGTGAGTTGATTATATCTTGTGGGTAAAGTGTATAACCTCTGCAGAGTGTCAAAACTATTTGAATAACTATGTCCGCAGTATTGGACAATGCTCAGGGATTACAGTCAAGGATTAGCTTTTCATAAAATTGAACTTGGGCTTGGAGACAAGTTGCATGTGGAAAAGTGATAACTGGTTATGGATGTGGAATGGTTTACTTGTCAAATAACTGTGAAATTTATTACTACTGTTATTTGTTTTACCGTTTTACAATCTATTATGTTTATTTGTGAATGCTGCTTTATTGCAAATAACCAATTCAGCCATTCATTTGGAATAAGCCATGCATATATTTATTAGACTTGCATTCTGTGCATGACTTGCGAAGTGCTTTAAGTACTCACCCCTTGCAACCAACAATCACCAGTTGAGCAGAAGTCTACATCTTCAAAGGAGGAGTTTAGTAAGGAGGCGAATATCTAGGGGTTGAATCTTGTCAGTTGCCTGTGGCATATTGATGGGAATCACCGACGTTCTTCGTTCTGTTGTTGTTTATATATATTTTGAGTTGAAGCCATCAAGACTTCGCAAGTGTAAGTTTGACCTTAAGGTCGTTCAATAGTTCCATTTTAATAGATGGAGTCTTTATTTATTATTCCGCTGTGTATGATTGTGATATTTTATCTATGTTGAAACTGTGTGCACTAATGTGATCCTGGACTAGTGCTGAATACACAGAGGGTCTGAATTTGCATATTCAGATCCCGACAATCTCTAAGGTAGTAGCCATAGAAGCAAACAAAGTTTACGGTCATATACTGGATTGATTAGCTTGGATCAAGTGAAGTAGATCATAGCTGCAAGTTGCTAGATCGATTGAATGAACCGCACGATGACATCCAAAGGGATCGTATTGTCTCATACTTGACAACATTCTCCAAGAGAGAGCAGCATCACCAAATAGGCTTATCTCTAATCTCCAACTTCGTAAGATGATGATTGCTCCATGGCACCTAATTTGTACTACAAACGAACTGTAAGCTGATGCTTAATTGTTGGTTTTGTCCATGTGGAAAAGGGGGAAATGGTTCAATGTTAGCAGTTCAGAGTGCAACCGCAGCCAACCAAATTAATTGCAGGAACCAGGAAATGTAATCCGGTCATATCAACCCCAAATCCGGTGAAATACGGTTAAAATAAGTTAAAATCATGTCAAGAAAATCAAGATTTCGGCGAGATTTGGTGAAATCTCGCCGAGAATTTTGAACACCGTAGCAATTTAAATTTTTTCAGCTTTTTTTTTTTAAATTTCGCTAGGATTCCAAACCTTGTGTAGGCGTATGCATGCATCTTTTGCAAAAAATTTTCAGCAAGGACGAGAAGCCATGATGGATATTTTTGTGCAAATCTTATTGGAGATATGTCATAGAGATAATAATGAAGGTGATTATATTTTCTTATATTTATGATTTATTATCTTATTCTATAAATAATGTGGTCATTATTATTTATTAGTATGTGACTTATTTGTAAAATTTTATATATAACTTTGTGATAATTATTTTAAAGTAATTTTTAATCGATAAACATAACAGGATACATATAAAAATAACTGGTTACGTGCATCGTCTCTCCTGCTAGCTGCGAGCTGCTAGCTGCTATTGGATTGCTTTATTACGCCTTTCGTATTTTTTTTTTTCAAAAGTAGCTCATGGCTGATACTATTTACAAAACTAGTCCTCTATTAAATCGTGAAGGGGGAGGTGGTTGTAGGGTTGGCAACGGGTCCGGGTTCCTCCGGGTCCAACCTCCGTGGACCCGGACCCGAGACCCGAATTTCGGACCCGGACCCGAAATCAATCACGGATCCAATCTCGGACCCGGATCTGGACCCGATGGGTACCCGGACCCAATCGGGTACCCGGACCCTAACCCGTTATTTGATGTTTGCATGCATGAGGTCATTGAGATATTCAAATAAAATGGAAAAATTTAGCTAGAATGGGGTTTGAAGACAACACCTCTTGATTCAATCACATGGTTCCCTCCATTGAGCTATAATGTGACTTGTGACAAGGGTTCATACTAATCTATTTTAAGTTCACCTCACCTTCTACCTAGAGTCGGGTCCGGGTCTGGGTACCCACGGGTCCAACATGAGACCCGGACCCGGACCCGTCGGGTCGGGTACCCGGACCCACGGGTATTTTTGCCATCCCTAGGTGGTTGCCCATCTTGGGAACACATCGTCGTGGCTGGGAGTGTGGGACTGCCTTATGCGCCGAGCCAGCACGGCATCGGCCTTAACAGTGCACCACGGTGATGTGATGGGCCCAATCGTTTTCATATAGGTATTATTTGATAGAGTTTAGTTTCATTAAATTCGTGGAGCTAGAATTATAGATATATTAAGAGTATTTAGATGAATCATCTTATTTACATTTTAGAATAAAAATATAAACTTAATTCACTTTATTTTAATCTCCAAGTTTCAAATCTAAGGTGAAGCTGGAATCAAGAGTTCTGCCAAACAGAATCTTAGACAAGCATCCGCATTGCTCAGGCACTTTCGAGGTAGGCAATCGTGGTAGGTGATATGTGACACGTGTGTGATCCTCAGTGGTCCAATAGAGATTTACCTTTATAAATATTATCGGTCAGGAGCTACTTTTAAAAAAAAATAACGAGAAGGCTAATGAAGCAATCCGCTCGCTAGCTGCCACTGACTGATTTTTTTCAACTTGGACTAAGAATGATAATGATGTTAGTACACATTTAAAATACAGTTACCCAAGCCTTTTCCCCGGTTTTACGACTATCTAATTGTTAAGAAACCTCGCTACCGAAGTAGTCCGGGGTTTCCGAACAGATTTAAAATGGAGAACAGAGAGAGAGACACAGTATGAGGAGAGAATCAATATATTATTTCTGGTTGCATGTACAATGAAGGGAACCCCTGCCTTCTATTTATAGCCTACAACTAGGGTTTTGGCTAAGGGACCATCATGGGCCACGTGGTTTCCCAACACTCCCCCTTGGGCCCTTTGCCACGAGATGCATATGCCTCATCAAAACTCCAGAAAAACTCTGTGAAAAAAATACTTGAAGAAAGAGTACATAGCATACGCTTGTTGTGTTGCACAAATTGCCTTGTTAAAAACCTTATATAAGAAAACTTCATGAAAACTTACTAAGAGAAAAGAGTACAATTCACCCAAACTTCAATGCTAATCTTCGAGATCCACATTGGGTACTCAAACTTCACGTTCGAGATTTTATATAGGAGTATGCGAAAAATCTCCCCCTGAATTCTGCACTTCTTCGAGTCTCATTATCCCAATTCCTCTAATGCACCTTTCAAAAGTAGATGCTGGGAGTGACTTAGTGAATAAGTGAGAGATTCTCACATGACTTAGTGTGCAGTATCTTGATCTTGTTCATCTTATGCAATTCATGAGCATAGAAGGACTTGGGTTGATATGCTTCATGAGGTTGCTTTTCACATATCCCATTTGCATTTGAGCAACACAAGCTGCATTGTCTTCATAGATGATAGTGGAAGTTTGCTCAATGTTCAAGCCATATGACTTCTGGATGTGGTGAATGTAACATCCTGAAATTTGTAATTAAGATTAATTAGGATTAACTAAGCTTAATTAAGCTAATTATGTGATTAGTGGTGTGTTGAGTGCAGTTGAATCTTAATTTGGTTCTTAATTTGCGTTTGATCGTGTTGAAGTTTGTCGTTCGGATCGCGTCGACTGGTTTTGTTTCGAAACTTTGAGTTTCGAAGCCGGTCGAAATCTTTCGAAATCCGTAGGAACCTAAATCCTAAAACCTTCCTTTGAGGTCCCAAAATCCTTCCCTTAAGTTTCCCGAGGTTAAACCCAAAGATTGGCGAAGAAACCTGGAGTTTTGTTGCAGGAGCGGCAGTACCGCCGGCCAGGGCTGGTCTGCCGGTCGGGCGGCACTACCGCTCGATAGGAGCGGTACTGCCGGCCGAGTTGAGCGGGCAGGAGTTTGGAGTGGCCGTCGCTGCCTGTGCCCGGCCACCTCAGCTCCCTCTCGGTCCTTCCTCTCCTCTAAAGCCCTAGTCGGCTCACTCCCTCTCACTCACACTTCCTCACTCTCTCCCACTCTCCCGTGCTCTCTCCCTCTCCATCTCTCTTGGTTTCCCTCACTCTCCCTCTCGGTTCTCTCCCCCTCACTCAAGTTCCTCCCTTCTCCTCTCAAATCCTGCCGGGTGGTGGTTGATTGGAGCAAGGTGAAGTCAAGCCAAAGCGTGTTGGAGCATCCTCGAGCCCTAAGGATGTCCCTCAACCGGAGGATTTCAAGTTGGAGCTCAATCTCTGAGGTTTGGAGTCAAACCCTAACCTCTCCCTCTCTTTCTTTATTTTCTCTTTTGGTTTAGCCCTTGAAACCCTAACCCTAGAAGTGCATCGCCGTGTTTCGGAGTTGCTTAACTTAGGTTGGACTCAGTAGAATTAGTTAGCACGGTCGATTCGATTTGAAAACCCTAACCGGCTCTCTGTTAGATTTATTCGCCCAAAAGTTGTTTTCCCGAATTTTTGGAGTTCCTTTGAACCCTAACTCCGGAAAGTCAAAAAATTGACCTTTGAATATATCTGACGTTGTCTGAGTTCGATTCCTGCGAAAAGATTTGAGTTTGAACTCAATCCGGATCCGGAATCGAATTTAGTTCCAATTAAGGGTTTTGAGTTCGGATAGTTCGATCATCGTGCGAAGAGTTTCTGAGTGCGAGTTAGACCCTGTGGAACCCTTACATGCAAAAAGAATTAATACGTTAGTCGCAAATCCTTCATTTCGATTCGATTTGCGAAAAGTGCATTATCATGATTTTTGGAGAATCTTCGAGTTCCGAAGCTCCAAAAATCCCGAGAGTAACTCGTATTGGTTCTTAGTGCCCTAACGGTTCTAGTTTTGGAAAAAAGTCGAGTCGAAAACCCTGATTCGGAGTTTATCGGATTTGTTCGCTAACGGAGTCAAATTCTCGAGTTTTGGAGTTTTCCTTGAACCCTAGCTCCAAAAGCTGAGGATATGACTCTAGAATATATCCGATGTCGTAAGAAGTCGACTCTCACGAAAAGAATCAAGTTTGAACTTGATTTGGATCGAAAGTCGAATTCTAATGGTAATTAGGGTGATCGAGTTTGAAAAAGTGGAAATTAGGTTAAACGAACTCGAAACTTGGTGAGACCTGCATGGATGGGTCCTTGGCATCACTAGGAACCTAACCATGCGATCATCGCGAAGTTTCGAATCCGTTTGCGCAAAATCCCATTTTGTGAAACCCTAATTTCTCCCTGAGGCAGGCACTACCGACGTTATGGGGCCGGTACTACCGCCCAAGCGGCACTTCCATAACCGCAACGCCGGCATTTATTTTCCAGTGGACTACTCCTTCAGTCTCTGGAAATCCGGCACTACCGGAGCTGGAGTTCGGTACTGCCGCCCCTACGGTATTACCTCATCTAGCACGCCCGTACCTTTTTTTCCAGAGAGCACCCTTTTGGTTCATCGGCCGCCGGCACTACCGGGCCCCGTGGCCAGTACTGCCGAGCTTGAGGGCGGCACTATCAGGGTTATCCCGCCGGTACTGCCGACTTCACTGGCCAAATTAGGTCTCCTTTAATCCCTTTTCTCCGTTGTTTTTCGGATTCATTTAATTATTGTTTTTGCTTCTTAATCGCCTTATTTGGTTCTCATTGGCTTTATTTATTCTGTGTTTGATTATTTGTTCATCGCTTCTTTTTCTGATTGTTCACGTAGACGCTGCTGCATCAGGAATCGTCGACGCGGATTTCGATCACATCCCCGGAAGGCATAATCAGTACAAAGCAAACAGGCAAGCACCTCCTTTGACCATATTGATCCCATATTTGCAAATTTATTTTGAATTGCCAAAACCATTATGCATGCTTAAGAATTGGTACAAACGATAAATTGTGGGCATTGGTAGTTAAACCTGGATTGAATGGTTTTCCTCGATTATCAGTTACGCTGTGACCCTTGTTAATCCCTAGGATAATGTTAGACACCGTACTATGTGTCAACTGAGGTTATATGTCTAATAATTGCATACGCTTAGCCCAGCGTTAGTATAATTGATTGTTGATCGGTGAACTCAGTCAATCAAAATCTTCTGGAAACTTAAATAGGATTTCGAAATGGTGGTTTTGGTGGAAAAAGCTATGTTGGTAAAAAGAGAAAAAGGAAAAAGGTGAAAGGTGGTTTTGTGTCGGATGGACGGGTGGAGGTCTCGTCTGTGAAACCCTAAGGACCGAACTTGATGATGTTAACTGAGTCAAATCGTACAACCACATGTGTTAGTATGGGATGACCTGAACGTAGTACAGGAGTGAGTGCCTGGTCTTGCGCCGTGGTAGGTCGAAGTAGTTGGACAGTCACCGACGTACTGGTGTTGTCTTAGGGGCTTCCTCACCTCGCACAGGTGGTCGGAGTATACCATCCCAATACGGTACCGTTACAACGGTGAAGGCCTTGCTATGGGTTGTGAGGCAATGGACGGTAATCGTAAACCATCGCGAGAGTTATATTTTTCTGTGTGTGGGGCTGATCACCCGCCATAGCAAGGGGTGCACTTCACCGGGGCTGACGCAAGACTGGAAACTCGCGAGTGGAATAGTTCCATCACAGTCTAGCAAAACGGGTACGTTTCGTATCGTGTGGCATGGCTGACATGATTGCTAGAGTGTGTCATGTGGGTAAAGTGTACAATCTCTGCAGAGAATAAATTTAATCGATTAGCCGTGCTCACGGTCACGAGCAGCTTGGGTAATTATTGTCAAGTATAGCATTTTTGGTTTGCTTTTGAAAATGGTTTTGAAACCGGAAATCCTTTTTGGGTTGAGTTGGATGAAATTTGGTGGTGAGTTGATTGAATCAATGAGATACAAGGAATTGCTGGATGGTGATTTGAATTATCCGGGAGATGTTTCTCGAATTGATTGGTGGTTGGAATAGGAAGGTGATGAATGTGGATACTGGATGAACTATACAATTATGTACTGAATTACATTCTTTATCAAATGCATTTGTAACATGTGCAGTGTTTGAATCTATTATTCTATTGCAAATAAATTCAGCTTTATGCAAATCTAAACTAGATTAGTAGCCTTTTTCATTGATTAACCTGCATCCTTATTATACTTGCAAACACGAAAGTCTTGTGAGTACATACGTGTACTCACCGTTTGCTTTAAAACTGATTATCAAGCTCAGAAGACGGAATCAAGAGAGAAGAAGGCGAGCTAGACAAGGATCGCTTCGAATCAGAGATCGACGGGTTTTGAAGCTGTAGATTAGGTTTTCTCTCGGTCGCAACTCAGCTGCTGCCTTTGGGTTTTGGGAAGGCACTCTGCTGCCGTTGTTGTACTCTAAGTTTCTCTCTTTAGCTTTTGTAGCCATTTGGCAGAATTTCTTTCATGTATTACTATCTCGATGTAATCAAACCTGTACTACTGTAACCATTTTGTTAATGTAAGTGTTTTGATGCAACTTATTGTGGAAATATGTGGGTGCTAGGCTACTGATCCAGGGAACTAACACTAGGCACATATCTCGGGGAAGCTCAGGTTGGAATCAATCATTTGGCATATGACCTCGTACCGCGTGTGTCGTGCCGATTGATTGGCCTCAATCCGGGTACAGTTTGTAATTGGGGTTCGGTTTACTGATGGGTTGCGTTAATTCCAGTCCGACGCAATAGTGAGTACCCGAATCACTGTTACAAAGACCAGAGCCCCCACAGTGAACCATTATTTGAAGCCATGCACATTCACGGGATGCTTCATACAAGGCAATGATTTTTGAGTGTTTGTCGACATCGAGACAAGAGTTTGCTTAGACGACTTCCAAGATATTGCTGTTCCACCACAAAGGAAAACATACCCTGTTTGGGACATACCAGTATGCGGGTTTGATAGGTACCCGGCATCGGCATAGCTAACCAAATTCAATTCATTATTTCTTCTATAGAACAAGCCAAGATCTTTGCTTCCTCGGAGGTAGCGAGAGATGTCCTTGACCCCTTTCCAATGCCTTTTGGTGGGTTCTGTGCTGTACCTGGCTAGCAAGTTCATTTGTAAGGTACATGAGTGCTCCAACTGCACTCAAATATGGAAATTCTGCTCCCAGGACTTCCTCCCCCTCTTCTCTAGTCCTGTATGGGTCTAGGTCTGCTTGTAGTGACATTCCAACCATTGGGGTCTTTGTAGGGTATACCTTTTCAAAACCAAATCTCTCTAATACTTTCTGCGTATAGGAGGATTGGTGTACCAAGATTCCTCCTTGGATATGTTCAAGCTGCAAGCATAAATTGAACTTGATTTTACCCAAGTCTTTTATTTCAAACTCAGACTTCAAGTATGAGCAAGCTTCTTCTATTTCTTCATCAGTCCCAATGATGTTCAAATCATCTACATAGACGGGGATTATACAAAATCCATTCGGAGATCTTTGTATAAATACACATGGACTCTTCGCTGTTTGTGTAGCCTTTCTTGCAAAGAAAGTCACTCAAGCGATTGTACCCCATTCTTCCTGACTGCTTTAGCCCATATAGTGATTTCTCTAGTTTTACACTGTATAGGTTTCTATTTTCTCTATCTTGGTTAGAAATAGGAATACCTTATGGTACTTTCATGTATATTTCTGAATCCAAATTTCCATACAGATATGCTGTGACATCATCCATCAATTTCATTCTCAACTTCAAGTTGACTGCCATTGAGATCAGATATCTAAAGTTTATTCCTTCCATGACCGGAGAATAGGTTTCTTCATAATCAACCCCAGGTCGTTGAGTGAAACTTTGAGCGACGAGCCTTGCCTTGTACCTTACAACTTCATTATTCTTATTCCTCTTCCGAACAAAAACCCATTTGTGACCGACGGGGTTTATATGGGGAGGTGTGCGGCACACAGGCCCAAACACCTCACTTTTGTTTAGAGAGACTAACTCTGCGGTGATTGTCTTTTTTCATTCTTTCCAATCTAGCCTTTTCTTGCACTCTGCGAGAGATGCAGGCTCGAGATCATGATCAATAATCGTGGCAATCTTTTTTACAAAATATGCATTGACATTGGCTGTTGTTTCCCATCGCAGGAGCGAGTTCCTTTAGTTTTTCATCTCCCATGTGTGCTCACACATCCCAATCTAGCCTTTTCTTGCACTCTGCGAGAGATGCAGGCTCGATATCATGATCAATAATCGTGGCAAGCAGACCTAGACACATTTTCCAAATGACTCCAACTCTAGCCAAATAGAGTTACACATCTGTAACACCCTGGCATTTAATATGCCCGAATGCTACCAAACATAAGCTAAACAACATCTAAATACCACATTTAAACATAAATTCCAGCAAAGGTACATATGCTAAAAACCGATATTTCGGCAGCATCTCCTTTGTTTTTCCATGAATTAACACCATATCAATATCATGGCAAGATATATCATAGCACACGACATCTAAAACATCAACATAAATGGATATATCATCAAATTACGCCAATAATACCACGCTCAACCACTTCATAAACTAAAACGAAGCAAATAAGGAATCACTAGCATGCTAAATTAAACCATACATTAAGTTTAAGGCACAACTCTTAATATCATGTCTCCAAGTGATTATTTATGGACTATGATGGTGGAGCTACGTGTAGAAGTGTAGCTAGACCCCTTTTTCCCGCATGCCGATCTCAAAGTACCTAAAAACAACATAAAACACAAGCGTGAGTTCGAAAACTCAGCAAGCATATTGTAATGGACAACAAGATCATTTACAAGACAATAATACCTTACATCACATATAACATCTCATACTTGAGCACATAACAACAACATCATCATTAAATATGTATTGCAATGCAATGCAATGTTATGCTCATATCTCCTTGGAAACTCATACCGGTATGGTTGAGTACACACCTGTCGGTGTGCACCCTTTTCCCCCCTTCCATCCCGAAGATGGAGGGTGCCTACTCCTCGCTTCCATTCACCACGTGGATGGAATCACGATGTAGGTCTTACTCAATGGCGTTCCGGACTAGTCATAACTTTCTCACCGACCTTGCCGGACTAGTTATGACTTTCTCACCGCCCTCGCCCTATCTCATGTCATGCATGCAACTATGCCAATTATCATATTTCACATGTACATAAACATATGGCATCTCATCATGACAAATATTACACATGGCATCGAATCATGATAAGTATAGACACATAGCATCATATCATGATAATCATACTCAATATATCATTGGAAAACAGCAAGCAAGGCAAGTGATCATAGCAAGTATTCAATCTTTCATCCAATATCAACAAGCAACCTACAATCCGCTATACATTACAACACACTTGCCTCAACCGCGGGCAACGGATTTGTGGGAAGTCGAGGGCACTCCCGGTGTCACACCACCTGCATATAGGCATCACACACTCACAATCATGCCCACAAAATAGTACACAAATCCCCATCTAACCCGACATTGCCCACTACTTGCAAACCTAAAAACAGAGGTTCTGTCCCGGCGGGACAGCAGCCTTGCAAAGGCCATAACTTGAGTTCTGGGACTCCAAATCGATTAAACGAGTACACCATCGCGAAGCTTAGGAAGTTTCCTACATTTTTCTAGTTATACGGAAAGACTGATTCGGAATCTAAAATTGTTTAATCTACAGATTACTACGATCTGTTCCAATCGCGTCACAGATTTTAACACGCTCGGTAAAACGGCCATAACTTTGAAACGGCTGATCGGATTTTAACGTGCTTTATGTACACAGAAATATAATTAAATTATCTACAACTTCTTTTAAGTCCGTATGGACAGATTCGGATTTTAAATCGACGAAAACTTGAACCCTAGCCCGATTGCTCAATCTGCCCGAAAACAGAAACGTGGCAACGTCTAGATCTAACCCAAAGAACTCCAACCCAGCACCACCAATTGATCTAAAAACTTCATAAACACCCTAAGAACAGTACCTAGATCAAACCCAAGGATCCCCATGATCATACCTTTGCCCAACGAACGAATCTCCAATAGATCTCCACGCTCCTCGCTCCTCGCTCCACGCTCCTCGCTCCTCGCTCCTCGCTCCTCGCTCCAACGGATGGATCCACAAGGTGCAGAGGTGTGGAGACCACCCTAGGGCAGCAAGGGGGTGGAGGAGAGGTGGTGGAGAGGTGGGGAGCAATGGGGCAAAGGAGGGGGGCGCACGGCCAAGGGAGGAGGGAGGCGGCTAGGGCAAGGGCAAGTGGGGAAGGGCGCACACGGGGCCGGGGTGAACGCCCAAGGGCTGGTGGGGAGCCCTTTTACCAGCCCCCACACCCAATTCTAGTCCGTTACGGAGACCTACTCCATCCCACCAAAGCCCACTTAAGGCCCAAACTCCCCCGGGAAGGCCCAAAACTCGAAAGCGGCCCTAAAGCGGCCCGGAAGCGTTATTACCCTCAATACCTTATGGTTTTAACCTACCAGACCATATTTCATAAAGTTTTTGACCTTAACATGCACCATTTAAAAGGTTACGACACTCCGTGGTGACACATCACTTCAAACGGCCCAAAAACGCGAGTAAACCTCAAGCGAAAGGTTTTATTCTCTAATTTCACATTCTATAATGTCACACCATACCGTAGTGTCACATTCTCCCCTTCAACAGGATTCGACCTCGAATCCGAAGGACGCAAAATTCACTGAAAAAATCCCCTAGTGACAAACTGATTCTCTGCAGCTCAAAACATTCACACAACGACTAAAACCGAACAAACAACAAGCGAGTTCCCAAAACCAACACATAGAGAAAAAGTGTTGATCTAGCTCAACTAAGGGCAACCCCTCACAAATCGACCTTCACTTCAATTCCCCAACGAATCTGCGTTTCAACCACAAAGGGCTCCATCAACCCAAAACGCTCGAATCCTCACGGCAAACACTTCATACTTCTATCACAACCAACCCGACTACCATACTCCATTAAACTCAACATGACATAATCAAAGGAAGTCACAATTCCTTTAACGACCTTTCTACATTCGAAAATTTCCATCGAGGGGAAAACTCATTAAGGCACACTTGCCCTTCCGATACACCATCATACTAACATTTTATTCCATCCTTTCCCAGACAAGACTCAAATCCAAGAACAACTAGTGACGACAAATGCTCACGGCAGGACAAATATCACCGAACTACCGTCAACTTCACTTCCACCCATCGCTACACTTAATAATGGTTAAACCCATACATCATCAACCTCCATCACAAACCACCCTTATACCACTAGGGTTCAACACCTAGCCCCAATCTAGGATCGAAAAACCTTACCAAACCACAATTGGTTCCTTTCTTAAGAGGGTCTCACCCTCACAAAAAAACACTTAGGTATCAACCCCAAGTGTACACACGACAACTCAAACCCAAAGCGTTAACAACCATTTTGGAAAGAATTCGGCAACATCCAAGCCAAATCACAAAGGAAGCATAAATCCTTCATTCTTTCTTTTCATACTAGAAAGAAATGGACATCTCGATTCTTGACATGCATGCACACTTTTCAAGAGCACTCCGGATTAGTCATATATCCTTATATGACTTTCTCACCGACCTGGCTCGTCGACTCCTTTATGATTAATTATGCATAAACAATGTCTCGTTTTCCTTTTTCACCCTTCAGTCATCATGTAACAACGGCACCGAATAGTTATTCACCAAATGACTTCTTCCTCGGTATCAAATGATGGAAACACAATTAACACCGAATAGTCAACTATGACGGCAGCATAGTTGACAGTAAAACACCACGTCGTAAAAGACCCCACATCAGTTGAAAACTGAACTTGCACAACATTGCATTTCATCCAAATTCAACATTTTGGAAAAGAACATCAAAATTTCAAGTCGAGCATCTGCTCCCACAACCATCACGAACTTCCTCAAGGAGAGGGAAACTCATTCCCAAAAGGGAACACCTCACTAACAAAATCACTTTGTAAAACTTTCATAAAGTCCACCTTTTTGAAGCACTCGCAACATCACACACATTTTCAAAACAACTCCAACTCTAGCCAAAAAGAGTTACACATTAAGGGCTCAACTCAAAAGTTTCCAACACAACCCTTTAAGACCATCTGCTTCCTTTTAAAATTAATTCCAAAGATAATCCAGTCTGAACGCCGAAGGGCGCGATCGACTCAAAACTTTTGGATGTAAATCCAAACTCACAACACGAACTAAACAAATTCGCCAAAACCAAAGGTCGACACCAAACATTACGAGTTTTGGGAAACTCAAACACAAAGATAAGGAACACCTTGACCGAAAACCCTTCAACCAAAATGGCAAACAACCAAACCAGTCCAAAAGCTTTTAAACACAAGCTCAGCGTAAAAAGAACCATCTCTAGCACTCCACTACGCTTTCCATTAAAAGACTTTAATAATCACTTTTTTTTTACTCCCTGAGGAGCCCCAACTCAATTCAACCAAAAGCTTCACAACAAATTCTTCCTCTAGTTACCATTCCCAAAACTTTTAATAAGGGTTTATGATGCTTATCAAGAAGGCACCCAACCAAGACTATAATGATATGATCCCCACGGATCACCGAATCATAATACTTCTTATTCTAAATTTGAAACATAGTACTTCAACAAATCTTTCAGCAAGATCAACATATAAATTTCATACCTCCTATCTATTCACGTCTCGATAACCGAACCTTATTCAGTTAAACAACGACTTCAACATGTAAATATTATCTCTACAAGACAAAGTTCATAGCTAGGATTCCAAGGCATACATTCATTAAGGATAAAACTCTACATCAGGTTAATTATCCATGGTTCACTTCATCACCACAGGTTACAACACCCTCCATTTAGTCAATGGTTTCCAACAAGTATTCTACACAACTACCACCACTACTAAGTCATCAATAAAAACAAATGGGCATAATCATCAACCGATCAACATTACTTTTAGCTACCCTATACATAGGTGATAACAAAATTACAACATACTCCAACTATTTAAAATAGATTGAAAACTAGCATTGAAGGGTCACAACTGCATACTTCCAAATATACTAATAGTTTGCAACAACATAAATAACCACTCCAATCAACTTCCAAATTAAAGTCACTAGTCTCTACTAATTCGTTAGATTAGCACATCTTTAAACACCAAGCAAAGCTTCTTAACAATATCAGCAGTTTACATCATCTTAATGTTTTAACTATGCATCAAGGTTTAAACTTTTAACATTAACGAGGATCATAAGCACTTTTAAAGCAAGGCAACAGATTCTAAGCATGAACATTAACACTTTCAATCATTCTCGCTAAGAGTGAACTACAACACTAGTAGTCTATTTATTCTCAAACTTAGAGATTTTACTCACATTGAATTGATTCAACTCAAAATTTAACTTAGCAACACATCAATCCATAAACCACATTGTTACCTACTACATAACATGCTAAACATCAATTCTTACTAGGGACAAACGATTTCAGTCAAAAGACTACTTACTTTGTTTACAGCATTTTAGTTTTAAAACTCATCCCAAATTCATAAGGAAACTTGACTCTCAAAATTGCAATGAGACAAACCCAAACTTGGTTATGCAAAGGAATTCTCCAAAACACTTTTCAATCTCAAAGACTTCCATAGAGGAAACTGATTGGAAGACAACTTTTCTCGAAAGGGAACCAGGTGCTCCATTAACCTTTTCAAATAAAACCTTAACACCAAACCCCTAACTTTCACGACTCAAGAGGGGCTTTCAAAGATGATTTCTCAAACCAGTAAAATGATGAAATCAAACACCAGTTACTACTACGAAGCCACAGAACTTCAGCCACAGCGGCCAGTGTGCGGCACAACTCCGAACAAAACTCCTTTAGCCTTGGAGACAAACAACCACAGGAATAAATCGAATGCTTGTTCTTCATAAAGCAATTAACAGGCATCAAAAACTGGAAAGGCGCCCAAAAGAAGCGCAACACTAGACTCCTCTTCTACGTCTTCACCCAAGGAAGACAAAACCACACACCGCATACGGAACGATCCGCGAAAGCCCATCACCTTTTCATTTGGTTCAAAACAGCTAAAGCCAAGAAAAGCAACAAACACCGACCGTCAGAACGACAAAGAACATCCGAAGGAAACCACCATTAACTCTTCCTTTTTGTCTCCAATCAACTACCCGATTCTGACGAGAAAAGGTAAGCGCTTTTCTCCTACCGGGGTTAACAGTTCTTCGGTGATGGCGCTAACCGGCCACACCGTCAAACCTCACCCTAACTATAAACAACAAGAGGTGACCGAAACCCTTCGGTACCACAACCCCACTCTTATCACCACAACATATATCATTGACATAGCAACATGCATTGTCAAAAGAAGCATTCAACATCAAAGCTTAAATACAACATTTAAGCGTAAAGAAACGATACCCATACCCTTTCCTCTGTGCATCCGATTGTGTGTCAAATTTTAGATTAGTTATACCATTTTTGCAAGTTTTAATGTTGCTATCCTATGACAAAGTTTTAGTTGAAACCTAAGCCATGTTTCTAAGTTATTCCACATCATATTTTAGTTGTACCCTATGGCATGACACTAAAAATACGCATTCCAAGGACCTCTGACCGCTCGATACCAAGCTGTAACACCCGGCATTTAATATGCCCGAATGCTACCAAACATAAGCTAAACAACATCTAAATACCACATTTAAACATAAATTCCAGCAAAGGTACATATGCTAAAAACCGATATTTCGCAGCATCTCCTTTGTTTTTCCATGAATTAACACCATATCAATATCATGGCAAGATATATCATAGCACACGACATCTAAAACATCAACATAAATGGATATATCATCAAATTACGCCAATAATACCACGCTCAACCACTTCATAAACTAAAACGAAGCAAATAAGGAATCACTAGCATGCTAAATTAAACCATACATTAAGTTTAAGGCACAACTCTTAATATCATGTCTCCAAGTGATTAATTATGGACTATGATGGTGGAGCTACGTGTAGAAGTGTAGCTAGACCCCTTTTTCCCGCATGCCGATCTCAAAAGTACCTAAAAACAACATAAAACACAAGCGTGAGTTCGAAAACTTAGCAAGCATATTGTAATGGACAACAAGATCATTTACAAGACAATAATACCTTACATCACATATAACATCTCATACTTGAGCACATAACAACATCATCATCATTAAATATGTATTGCAATGCAATGTTATGCTCATATCTCCTTGGAAACTCATACCGGTATGGTTGAGTACACACCCGTCGGTGTGCACCCTTTTCCCCCCTTCCATCCCGAAGATGGAGGGTGCCTACTCCTCGCTTCCATTCACCACGTGGATGGAATCACGATGTAGGTCTTACTCAAGGGCGTTCCGGACTAGTCATAACTTTCTCACCGACCTTGCCGGACTAGTTATGACTTTCTCACCGCCCTCGCCCTATCTCATGTCATGCATGCAACTATGCCAATTATCATATTTCACATGTACATAAACATATGGCATCTCATCATGACAAATATTACACATGGCATCGAATCATGATAAGTATAGACACATAGCATCATATCATGATAATCATACTCAATATATCATTGGAAAACAGCAAGCAAGGCAAGTGATCATAGCAAGTATTCAATCTTTCATCCAATATCAACAAGCAACCTACAATCCGCTATACATTACAACACACTTGCCTCAACCGCGGGCAACGGATTTGTGGGAAGTCGAGGGCACTCCCGGTGTCACACCACCTGCACATAGGCATCACACACTCACAATCATGCCCAGAAAACAGTACACAAATCCCCATCTAACCCGACATTGCCCACTACTTGCAAACCTAAAAACAGAGGTTCTGTCCCGGCGGGACAGCAGCCTTGCAAAGGCCATAACTTGAGTTCTGGGACTCCAAATCGATTAAACGAGTACACCATCGCGAAGCTTAGGAAGTTTCCTACATTTTTCTAGTTATACGGAAAGACTGATTCGGACTCTAAAATTGTTTAATCTACAGATTACTACGATCTGTTCCAATCGCGTCACAGATTTTAACACGCTCGGTAAAACGGCCATAACTTTCAAACGGCTGATCGGATTTTAACGTGCTTTATGTCCACAGAAAGATAATTAAATTATCTACAACTTCTTTTAAGTCCGTACGGACAGATTCGGATTTTAAATCGACGAAAACTCGAACCCTAGCCCGATTGCTCAATCTGCCCGAAAACAGAAACGTGGCAACGTCTAGATCTAACCCAAAGAACTCCAACCCAGCACCACCAATTGATCTAAAAATTTCATAAACACCCTAAGAACAGTACCTAGATCAAACCCTAGGATCCCCATGATCATACCTTTGCCCAACGAACGAATCTCCAATAGATCTCCTCGCGGATCGCTCCTCGCTCCACGCTCCTCGCTCCTCGCTGCTTGCTCCTCGCTCCAACGGATGGATCCACAAGGTGCAGAGGTGTGGAGACCACCCTAGGGCAGCAAGGGGGTGGTGGAGAGGTGGTGGAGAGGTGGGGAGTAATGGGGCAAAGGAGGGGGGCGCACGGCCAAGGGAGGAGGGAGGCGGCTAGGGCAAGGGCAAGTGGGGGGGAAGGGCGCACAAGGTGCAGGGGTGAACGCCCAAGGGCTGGTGGGGAGCCCTTTTACCAGCCCCCACACCCAATCCTAGTCCGTTACGGAGACCTACTCCATCCCACCAAAGCCCACTTAAGGCCCAAACTCCCCCGGGAAGGCCCAAAACCCCGAAAACGGCCCGGAAACGGCCCGGAAACGTTATTAACCTCCATACCTTATGGTTTTAACCTGCCATACCATATTTTATAAAGTTTTTGACCTTAACATGCACCATTTAAAAGGTTACGACACTCCGTGGTGACACATCACTTCAAACGGCCCAAAAACGCGAGTAAACCTCAAGCCGAAAGGTTTTATTCTCTAATTTCACATTCTATAATGTCACACCATACCGTAGTGTCACAACATCAAGGGCTTAACTCAAAAGTTTCCAACACAACCCTTTATGACCATCTGCTTCCTTTTAAAATTATTTCCAAAGATAATTCAGTGCGAACACGAAAGGGCGCGATCGACTCAAAAACTTTTGGATGTAAATCTAAACTCACAACACGAACTAGACAAATTCGCCAAAACCAAAGGTCGACACCAAACATTACGAGTTTTGGGGAAACTCTGAAACACAGCATAAGGAACACCTTGACCAAAAACCCTTCAACCAAAATGGCAAACAACCAAACCAGTCCAAAAGCTTTTAAACACAAGCTCAGCATAAAAAGAACCATCTCTAGAACTCCACTACGTTTTCCATTAAAAGACTTTGATAATCACTTTTTACTCCCTGAGGAGCCCCAACACAATTCAACCAAAAGCTTCACAACAAATTCTTCCTCTAGTTACCATTCCCAACACTTTTAATAAGGGTTTATGATGCTTGTCAAGAAGGCACCCAACCAAGACTACATTGACATGATCCCCACGGATCACCGAATCATAATATTTCTTATTCTAAATTTGAAACATAATACTTCAACAGCTACTTGAGCATGGTCAACCTACCAATTTTATACTATCCATACGTCAAAATCTTGACAATTGAAACTTGTTCAATCAATAAAATGACTTCAACAAATCTTTCAGCAAAATCAACATATAAATTTCATACCTCCTATATATTCACGTCTCGACAACCGAACCTTATTCAGTTAGAGAACGACTTCAACATGTACATATTATCTCCATGAGGAAGAATTAAATGAGGAGAGTCTAATTTATACTTTCATTAAGGATAACATCATTCATCATGTTAATTATCCAAAGCTCACTCCATCACAACATGTTAAAAATTTCCTCTATTTTAACCATGGTTTTCCAACGAGTAATCTAAGCGATTACCACTACTACTTAGTCATCAAAATCAACAAATGGGCATAACCATCAACCAACAACATTACTTTTAGCTACCCTATACATAGGCGATAACAAAATTACCACCACACAACATACTCCAACTATTTAAAATAGATTGAATACTAGCATTAACACTGCCTTTAACAACATCATTAACAATAAGTCTTATGTCTTCTCAATTGATATCAGTACTAGCATTGTGGAGACACAACTGCATACCTCCAAATATACTAGTAGTTTGCAACAACGTAAATAGCAACTCTAATCAACATCCAAATTAAAGTCGCTAGGCAACACGATTAAATTTCTCTATTAATTCATTAGATTAGAACATCTTTAAACAACCAGCAAGGTTTCTTTATCAATAACAACAGTCTACATCATCTTAAAGTTTTAACTATGCATCAGGGTTTAAAACTTTAAACATTAACAAGGATCATAAGCACTTTTAAAGCAATGCAACATATTCTAAGCATGTACATTAACACATTTAATCATTCTCGCTAAGAGTAAACTACAACACTAGTAGTCTATTTATTCTCAAGCTAGAGATATTAATCACATTGAATTGATTTAACTCAAAATTTAACTTAGCCACACATCAATCCATAAACCACATTGTTACCTACTACATAACATGCTAAACATCAATTCTTACTAGGGACAAACGATTTCAGTCAAAAGACTACTTACTTTGTTTGCAGCATTTTAGTTTTAAAACTCATCCCCAAATTCATAAGGAAACTTGACTCTCAAAATTGCAATGAGACAAACCCAAACTTGGTCATGCAAAAGAATTCTCCAAAACACTTTTCAATCTCCAAGACTCCCACTGGAGGGAACCAACCGATCAAATAAACCTTTGCAAATAAAACCTTAGCACCAAACCCCAAATCTTTCACGAAACAAGAAGGGTTTTTCAAAGATGATTTCTTAAACCAGTAAAATAACGAAATCAAACACCACGTACTACTACAAAGCCACAGAACTTCAGCCACGACGGCCAGTGTCGGCACAACTCATAATAACTCCTTTAACCTCAGAGAAAGACAAACACAGGGATAAATTGAATGCTTGTTCCCCATAATGCAATCAACAGGCATCAAAACTGGAAAGGCGCCCAAAAGAAGCGCAACACTAGTCTCCTCTTCTTCGTCTTCAACCAAGGAAGACAAAACCACACACCGCATACGGAACAATCCACGAAAACCCAACACTTTTCATTTGATTCAAATCTACTAAAGCCAAGAAAAGCAACGAACACCGACCGTCAGAACGACAAAGAACATACGAAGGAAACCACCATTAACTCTTCTATTTGACTCCAGTTAACTACCCGATCAACGACAGAAAGGATAAGCACTCGTCTCCTACAGGGGTCAATAGTTCTTCGGTGATGGCGCTAACCGGCCACACCGTCAAACCTCACCGTTACTATGAAATAAGAGAGGTGACCGAAACCCTTCGGCACCAAAACCCCACTTTTACAACCACAACAGGAATAATTCAATCATTTATCTCATAGACATAGCAACGTACTATATCAAATATAGCATTTAGCAACAAGGCTTAAATACAACATTTAAGCGTAAACCACGATACCCATACCCTTCCTACTGTGCATCCATGTGTGTCAAATTTTAGATTAGTTATACCACTTTTGCAAGTTTTAATGTTGCTATCCTATGACAAAATTTTAGTAAAAACCTAAGCCATGTTTCTAAGTTATTCCACATCACATTTTAGTTGTACCCTATAGCATGACACTAAAAATACACATTCCAAGGACCTACAGCCCGCTCTGATACCAACTGTAACACCCCGGCATTTAATATGCCTGAATGCTACCAAACATAAGCTAAACAACATCTAAATACCACAATTAAATATAAATTCCAGCAAAGGCGCACATGCTAAAAACCAAGATTTCGGCAGCATCTCCTTTGTTTTAACATGAATTGAAGCAACAACAATCATAACATGTCAATATAGCATAATGAACGATAGCAATATCATGATCAAACGGAAAAACAGCCACCATACCACTAAGGATAGAAATTCTATCCGTCACATGACAAATATGGACTAATCAATTACTCATAACGACCAACGAATCATCGAAACCATAGATTAGCTTAATGGATTAACCATAACCATAAGGGAAGAAACATGTCAAATGTTTAAATGTGGGATGCTAAGTGATGACGTGTGCCTAGCTCCCTTTCCCGTATGTCGGATTCATGGTACCTAAAAGAAAACAACATAAACACAAGCGTGAGTTCATCACTCAGCAAGTATATTGCAATGGACAACAAGAACAATATGATGGCAATAAAATCGCCCATCATGTATATCATCTCATTCATGAACACTTAACAATATCATCATCATTATGTATGCAATGTAATGCAATGCTCATGTCTCCTTGGAAACTCATACCGGTATGGTTGAGTACACACCCGTCGGTGTGCACCCTCTCCCCCCTTCCATCCCGAAGATGGAGGGTGCCTACTCCTCGCTTCCGTTCACCGCGGTGAATGGAATCACGATGTAGGACTTACTCATTGGCTCTCCGGATTAGTCATATCTTTCTCACCGACCTTCCCGGATTAGTTATGACTTTCTCACCGCCCGGGCCATGTAACATGTCATGTATGCAATTATGCCAACATCATATTTAACTCACATATTAACACATGGCATCATCATAACATTTACATCACAGATTTTAACATGCTCGGTAAAACAGCCATAACTTTCAAACGGCTGGGCGGAATTTAACTTTATTTATACCCACTGAAAGGTATTGAAATTATCTACAACTTCTTCAACATTCGTACAACAAGATTCGGATTCTAAATTGACGAAAACGCAAACCCTAGGTCGACTGCTCATGCTGTCCCAAAACAGAAACGTGGCAACTTCTAGATCTAATCCAATATACTCAAATCTAGCACCACCAATTGATCTAAAAACTTGATAAACACCCTTAGAACAGTACCTAGATCAATCCCAAGGTTTCTCATGGTCATACCTTTGCCCGACGCACGAAAACTCCAATAGATCTCCTCGCTCCTTGCTCCTCGCACCTCGCTCCTCACTCCTCGGATGGATCCATGAGGATGCAGGGGTGGGGAGGTCACCCTAGGGCAGCAAGGGGGTGGAGGAGAGGTGGTGGAGAGGTGGAGAGGTGGAGAGCAATGGGGGCAAAGGGGGCGCAAGGAAGAGGAGGAGGTGGGGAGGTGTGGGAGGCGGCTAGGGCACTTGGGGCGCAAGGGGTAGGGGGAGGACGCCCAAAAGGGCAGGAGGAGGCCCCCCAAACAGGACTCCTACCCTAAATGGACTCGAACACCATCCCACCAAAGCCCACGGACCTTTCCCCCCCGGAAAGGCCCAAAACCCCTGAAACGGCCCGGAAACGCTATTAACCTCCATACCTTATGGTTTTAACCTCCCATACCATATTTCATAAAGTTTTTGACCTTAACATGCATCATTTAAAAGGTTACGACACTCCGTGGTGACACATCACTTCAAAAGGACCAAAAACGCGAGTAAACCTCAAGCCGAAAGATTTTAATCCCTAATTTCACATTCTATAATGTCACACCATACCGTAGTGTCACATTTGCAAAGTATGCATTGACATTGGCTGTTGCTCTATTCATAGATACTCCTGTTGCTACAAAATTTATGGCCATTTCGTCATGGGGTTCTTAATGCACTTCTACCTGCTCTTCTCTGCTATTTCCCATCGCAGGAGCGAGTTCCTTTAGTTTTTCATTGCCCATGTGTGCGCGCACATTATTTTCGACGGCTTCCTGCAATGGAAGATTCAGATATGGAATTGCCTTTTCCATAGGCTTCTTTCCAATGCCAGTGGCTCCCCTTCTTGTTTTGGGGCATTTTCGTGATTGGCTATGGTAAATCCTCTTGCCTAGTTTTCCTTAGACGTCTCCGGGTACTTTGGGTTTGAGAAGTCAGATTTCTTGTTCTTTTTCGTTGAGCCCTTTGAACAGGATGAGGGATACCTTCTGCTTTCGTTGGTATTTCAACCCTCTGGTGCATTTTCTTGCAGGTACATGCGACTTAACCACGCCTTCAGATCACAAAAATGATCAGGTAGTTCATTTGCTAAATTTTGCAAATCGATTATCTTCTGGACTTCTTGATTTGCTTCATTAGTGCGAGGGTCATGCGTCGGGATCCTAGTGGAATGCCATATGATTTCTCAGCATTTTTATCTAATGGTTGATTTCCTCCCCCTAATGACGGGAAATGATCCTCGTCAAAGATGCTATCAGCGAATCGAGCTATATGCAAGTCTCCAGTCATGGGTTCCAAATACCTGATTATGGTGCACAATTATAACCAATGTATATCCTAGACTTGAGGAGAGGGCCTATTGCAGTTCACTGTGGAGGTGGTATAGGTACATATACCATACAACCAAACCTTCTAAGATGGGAAATCTTCGGGATGACCCCTTGCACTAATTGCATAGGTGAATGGATGTTGTAGGTCGATGATCGAAGGTTGATGAGCGCTACTGCATGCAAGACTACGTGTTCGCAACAAGTGTTGGGTAAGTTACAACTTAGCAAAAGTGGCCGTGCTATAAACTTGATCATCTTTATTATTGCTTCGACCAGTCCATTGTGCGTATGGACGTGCAGTACAGAGTGCTCAATGGATATTCTAGTTGCTGTGCAATAATCATCAAATGCCCTAGAAGTAAATTCGTCGGCATTGTCCATTCAAATGGACTTCATGCGATGATTACAAAAAACATTTTTAATTCTGATCATTTGCAAGATCAGCTTTGCAAATTCATGGTTCCTTTTTGACAGCAAATATACATGTGACCATTTCGAGGATGCATCAATGAGCACCATAAAATACCAAAATGGCCCCGATAATGGCTGAATTGGGCCACAAATATCCCCTAGATGCGTTCCAGGAATGCAGGGATTTCATTATGCACTTTCATAATAGAGGGTCTAGTTATTAATTTCCCGGTGTCACATGCATGGCACACAAATTTTCATGATTTGGAAATTTTTAACATTAATGCCATGACCTTGCGAGTTGTTAACTATATTTCTCATCATTCTAAGACCAGGATAGCCTAATCTACAATTGTAGGATCGAGGATGTGCCTAGAGGGGGGGTGAATAGGTTTTTTCAAAAATTCTAACACTAAAAGGGCTCTAAACAACATTAACAACAGAGATCACAAAGGTAGCGAAACAATAAACTTAGTTTTTGACACGGAAGACCTAAAATATCTAAGCTCTGCTAGTGCAAAGAAAAGTGCAGAACAAAAGCAGGAATCGACAAGCAAGAGAAGTAAAATGGCAAAGTAAATAAAGACAGAAATTTGCAGGAGGCACAGCTATTTTTCACCGAGGTTCAGAGAAAATCTCCTACGTCCCCGTTAGAGCACTTCACCAGAAGTATTGCTCCACCAATAGCTATTCTCAATAGCTTTGGTATCCACTGGGGTGACTCTTTCACCACACCGGTGAGGTGAGTCCCAAACCTCACAATTTGTGGTGGCCTTCCACAAACACTTGGACAGGTCGCACCAAATTACTCCCAAGCCGTTTAGGAGCATAAAGTCCCAAGAGTAATGGACTAAGCAAGTGTCCTAAATCTTGGTTCACTAGCTCACAACTGTCTAGACTAAGCTTGGAGTGAAATCACTTTTGTATTCTGATCGAAGAGTGAATTCACTCTCTTTGAAGACTATTGAGCTCAAGGGTGCTAAATATCAAAGAGATGCAAAAGTTTTCCTAAAAGAAGGTCTTGGCACAGCTTATATAGCCCTTCAATAGGAAATAACCGTTACAGGCATTTACTAGCCTTTGGACTTTGTCAGAATGATAAAATAAAATAATTCAATGTGCCACGAACTAAGATTACCAAGATTTGCAATGTGATCAAGGCACGACGGACCAATTTCAGAAGAAGTCCCATTTGCGCCGGACCAAAAAACTCGGTCCGTCGTAAAACAACGTTTGCGCCGGACCGAAAAAGTTGGTCCGGCGTACACATCCTTTTTGCAAAAGTTAATTCATCGTGAGACAATCAAAGTATCAATTGCGCAGGACAGAAAAATACGGTCCAGCGTACATGGCAAACTTACTGGAAGTTTATCAATTGAACCAACTGAGTATCAAAAGACTTCCAGAGAGTATTGTGTTTGCGTCGGACCGAAAAACTTGGTCCAGCGAACTCTTGAAAAACACAGTCCAGCATGAAAGGCACACGCTCGGTTTGTTTTCAATAGATTTTGTTCTCTGCGCCGGAACGAAAAACTTGGTACGGAGTGAACGGTGTATGCTTGGTACAAGACTTTGAGTAAGAGTTTGAGTGCCGAACTGAAAAATTCGGTCCGGCGTGAAAGGTTTCTAGTTTTACTAAATGAAGGACTTTTGATTCTGAGGGAAAAGAGTGAAGTGATTTTTACTCCATGTAATCTTTACAAATTTGGTCTAAGAACCAAAGTGCTTACTTGTGCATAGTCCCTCTTAATAGTATGGCTAAAACAAAACAAACCTAGCTATATAACTTGAAACAACTCCTAGTCAAAAGTAGAAATAAGGATCCTTAGCCTTTGTCTTTATTCCGACAAACCTTCATTTCACAAGGAGTATTTATCTTGATCATCAACACCAAAACCAATATGAAGCATAAATAAAGAATTGAGGTGCCTAGATGCTTTCAACAATGCCATAAAGAAAATAATTCAGAGCTTCTAAAAACAGTCTTAAGAGAAATATACACTGCAGGTGCATTGATTCTTGTGTAGTACAACCCAGATTCATACGAGGGACAATTTTCTAATACCATTTTTCCACATTCCGCATGCTTTACAATGAACAAGAGTTTTTTTTGTTCATTTTCTTCATTTGTTTCTACGTGAAACCCATTGGCACGTGCATCTTTAAAACTTAGGAGAGTTCGAGTCAATTCAGGGTACTAGAGGGCTTCTTCGATTACCAAAGTTGTACCCATTGGTAATATAATTGTGGCTCTTTCGGAACCTATTATATAGAAATCGCTGCCTGCGATTGTGGTAATCCTTCCAATGTTCTTTGTGATCATCTGGAAGTATTTAGACTCTCTTAAGATGGTATTTATTGTGCCACTATCAACAATTCATATTTCCGCCATTTGGGTGCTACACAATTTCAAAAGCAAAATTCTAATCAGACAGTGGCAAACTAATTCAAATATTGCTTATAAAGATAGAATACTCGAAAAAGAATAAACTACGTATTTATTCATGAGAGAATTTGTGCTCTTTTAGAGCTTACAATTCATTATTCAAAATGCACTAACAACCATAAGAGAAATGCTAATAATGCAATTCATGAATTAAATGGAATATGTAAAAAAATGCATTCACTTCAGCCTCTATGTCATCAACAGAGGTCTTTTCTTCATTTGCCAAGAGTTTGGCTGCTGCCTCGATGTTTAGGCTAGAATGCGAGGATGAAGCAAGTGGGGTGTCTACATCCATGGCATCATCATCGCCTACCTTGGCGAAGTGCGTTTCTGCTGGTGCATTTTCTTTGGCCTTCTTCTTGGCCTGATATGCATTGATCACTTCCTTGGATTCCCGGCATATCTTCGACCAATGTCCCTAAGTGCCACACTTGAAGCACGTTTGGTTCTACTATCTATACGGCTTGGCGTGTGATTTCTCCTTATCATCCTTCTTCTCGTGGGCTTTGGACTTTCCGTTGGCCTGATATCTCTCTTTTCTACCCATCTTGCTCCTCTTCCAGTGTGGGCTTTTTCACCTTATAGCTATTGGCATTGACTTCTGGTCCAATGCCTCTTCCAGGTGGTTGTGAGATGAAGTTCTTGCGAGGAACATCATCTTGTGACTCAGCAACTTGCATAACATCAATCAGTTCGCTATTCTCCTTGTATGCGTCCTGATGATAGCTGCGAGCACTCTAGATAGCATTAGGATGAAAGGTGGAGAGAGTTTTCTCAATCTTCTCCTCATCAGTGATCTTCTTGCCACATAGGGAGAGATTGGTACAAATTTTGTGCAAGGCAGAATTGTACTCGCCACTGTTTTGTAGTCTACAAACCACAGGCGAACCCAATCTTGCTGTGCTTGGGGCAAGATTGTGTACTTGAGCTTCTCGAACCGCTTCTGAAGTGCAGTCCATAGCTCAAGTGCACTCTCCTCAGCCATATATTCATTCTTCAAAGTGGCTGAGAGGTGGTGCCTAAGGAAGTGCAAAGCTTGATCATTCTGCTCGGTAGTAGGTTGTGTGTTCTTCGAGGACCCTAAGCCGATGGTAGCTCGGAGCTTCTTGCCCCCAAGTACGATCTTCACGTCTGATGCCAAAGTGAGGTAGTTTTGATCATGCGGGGTCAATTCTTCAAACTCACGGTTCACAATGCCAGACATCTGCATATTTATACAATTCCATCATTGGATTACTGCGTGTAATCTAATAAAAGTGGTTGCATAATTCATAAAATGCAGAAAATAAATTCGTATGAATTTCCAGTGAACTTAAATAAAGAAATAATTGCGAAAATACAAAAAAATATTCATAAATGCAGAAAATAAGGCTAAGAAAAGGTTAAACCAGATCCAATTAATTTTATGGAATTTTCTGACTACTTTATTCAATATTCTGAATTACTATTCAAATTTCGGCTAAGAAAATAATAATACAAAGAATAAAAATGGGGGGGGGGTGGGGGCAAAGGGGTAATTTCCCCTTGCTCCAGTGTGCTACTTCCAATTTTAACCGGATTTAATCCTAGCTTCAAGCCCGATCAAAGAAGGCTTCGGCACGGGTGGCCTAGGGCGGTTGGCCGGACTGTGGGCGCCGACAAACGGTGATCTAGGGCGGGCCGACCGGCGGTGATGCGTGGCCGCGCGCGGGTCCATGTAGCGCTGGACGCGGTGCTGCGGTGCGGTTTGCGGCTTCGAGCTCTGGGAGGCCAGGCCAGGGCCATGCGCGTTGGTGGGGAGCGACAGCCAGGTTCGGGTTGGGAGGCGCTTCGTGCGCGCGGCCGCTGGTGCGAGCCGGGCTTCGAGCACACGGCGGGAGGCCGAGTTCTGGACCGCACTTCTTCAGGCGTGCGACGAGGTGGCCGGGCCAGGCAGCGCTTTGTGCGCGAGGCGGTCCGGCGAGCGCGGCAGCGCCGGCTTTAGGCCGGGCCAGTTGGTGGCGCTACGTGCTCGTGGTGAGCGTAGGTGGTCACGGCTTCAATCTGGGCGGAAGCGGTGCTTCGGGCCACGCAGAGGCAGAGGCGGCTTCCGACCAGCCTCGGTTAGAGTGCTGTAGGTGGAGGAACCGAGGGCTTCGGGCCAAACGGGAGGTCAGCTTGGTTTCGTCATGCACGTGTGTAACATCCGAAATTATTTGCTTTTATTGAATTTATTGAGTTAATTGAAATTTTGGGATTTTCTGGAATTTATTTGGATTTAATTTTAATTAAGTCCTTTATTAGATTATTTAAATATTTGAAAATTTCATATAAAGTTTTATTGGAAATATTTTATTTGAGTCCAAAATATCTCAAAGTATTTTCCAGAATTTTCATGATAATTTTGCTCTTTTTCTTGAATTAATTGAATTACTGAAAAGTATTTTTAAATAATAAAAAGAAAAGAAAATTGGAAAACCCTAACGGGTCTAACCCGTTAACCCGACCCATCGGACCTGACCTGCACCGCGCAAACCCTACCTTAAGCGCGCCTACCGTTGGATTTCGATCCAACGACTTATGGTTCGCCATGTCGCATCGTGGGTGAACGGCCCCGATCGAATCGCACTCTGGCAATCTCAGCCATTGATCATGGACACGTGTACGTGTGAGATTGAGCCACGTCATCCAATCTGTAGCACCACCGGACTCCGCCGTTGCGCAACGACTGCCGCGGATTCCGCGCCCGACACGGACGCCTAGATGCTTTAAATGCCCCCGTCTGGACCGCCGCGTCGAGTTCTTCGTTTCACCCTAGGTCTCGCCGCTTGAGCCACCACCATCCGCGCTAGATTTCTCGCCGTAGTTGGATAGCCCCTGGTTAGTATGCCTGAATGTTACCAAACATAGACTAATCAACATCTAAATACCACAAATTAAGATAAATTTCAGCAAAGGCGCATATGCTAAAACCGAAAATTTCGGCAGAATCTCCTTTGTTTTTCCATAGTTCGGAGCAACAACACAATAACACATGATATATCATAATGGAAAACATCCAAGGGAAAAATAACGGGTAATATAGCGGCAATTTAAGTCTAGCATAATGAATTTAACCACTTCATGAACTAATACGAAGTAAAGGATGTAATCAAGCACACGAATAAATCATAATGCTAGTTTCATCACGCTAAACCATGATCACAACTCCGAAAGGTAAGCATTGTCTAATTGTGTGGAAATTATGTGATGAAGTGCCTCTAAGCCCCTTTCCCGCATGCCGGTGTCAAGGTACCTAAATACAACAAAAACACAAGCGTGAGTTCATCACTCAGCAAGTATATTGCAATGGACTGAAAAGGACAATTCAATGCCAACATCACTACATACCATACTTAACATCATGATTAAGTCATAATTTCACATACAACATCATATTCATGTCTCAATTCTCTTTGTACTCATTTCATCATCATCATGTATGCAATGCAATGCACATGTCTCCTCGAAGCACATACTGGTATTGCCGAGTGCACACCCATCGGCGTGCACCCTCTTTCCCCTTCCATCCCGAAGATGGAGGGTGCCTACTTGTAACACCCCGGCATTTATTATGCCTGAATGTTACCAAACATAGATTAAACAACATCTAAAAACCTCAAATAAAGATAAATTACAGCAAAGGAGCAATTGCTAGAACCGAAAATTTCGGCAGCATCTCCTTTGTTTATCCATGATTCGGAGCAACAACAAAATATCACATGATATATCATAATGGAAAAACATTCAAAGCAGCAATGACAGGTAATATAGCGGCAGTTTAAGTCTAACATAATGAATTTAACCACTCCATGAACCAAGTCGAAGTAAAGGATGTAAACAAGCACATGAACAAATCATAATCCTAGTTTCATCACACTAGAATCATGATCACAAATCCGAAGGGTAAATATTGTCTATTTGTGTGGAAATTATGTGATGATGTGCCGCTAAGCCCCTTTCCCACATGACGGTGCCAAGGTACCTAAGAAAAACAACATAAACACAAGCGTGAGTTCATCACTCAGCAAGTATATTGCAATGGAACAAGAAAATACATTCCAATACCTTCATCACCACTTTTCACATACAACATCATAAACATCTCATATTCACAGTGTATGCATCTCATTGACATCATCATATATCATCGTCATATAACATCATCATATAATGCTATGCAATGCAATGCACATGTCTCCTGGAAGCATATACCGGTATTGCTGAGTGCACACCCGTCGGCGTGCACCCTCTTCCCCCTTCCATCCCGTAGATGGAGGGTGCCTACGCATCGCTTCCACTCACCACGTGGGTGGAATCACAAGGTAGGTCTTACAACCATGGCACTCCGGATTAGTCATAACTTTCTCATCGATCTTACCGGACTAGTTATGACGTTCTCACCGACTGGGCCAGCTTTCATGCCATGTATGCAACATATGCCATAAACATAAACATCTTGCATCAAACTGAACTAAACATGGCATAGCATCATAATAGTTCATTTTCATCATAACATAGGCAAGCACTAATCATGGCAAGATATCACAACATGTAAGCAATTTGCATCTAGTCACAACTAGCAACATACATTACACTACCCATTACAATACACTTGCCTTAACCGTGGGCGACGGATTGGCGAGAGGATGAGGGCACTCCCGGGGTCACACCACCTGCACAAACATTCCACACACTCAAAACTTGCCCCCAAAACAGTACGCAAAAGCTCGTCTACCCTGACTTCGCAAACTACTCCCAAAACCGAAAAACAAAGAATCTGTCCCGCCCGGACAACAGACTTCAAACTAACATAACTTTAGTTCTAGGACTCCGAATCGATTAAACGAGTACATCATCACGAAGCTTAGGAAATTTCCCAGCTTTTCCTAAGTATATCATGTGATATTTTGTTGTTGCTCCGAATCATGGATAAACAAAGGAGATGCTGCCGAAATTCTCGGTTCTAGCATTTGCTCCTTTGTTGTAATTTATCTTTATTTGAGGTTTTTAGATGTTGTTTAATCTATGTTTGGTAACATTCAGGCATAATAAATGCCGGGGTGTTACACTACTCCTCGCTTCCATTCACCACGGTGGATGGAATCACGAGGTAGGTCTTACTCAATGGCGCTCCGGATTAGTCATAACTTTCTCACCGACCTTACCGGACTAGTTATGACTTTCTCACCGACCGGGCCAATTCTCATGCAATGTATGCAATTATGCCATAAACATAAAAAATTAATCATTGCATAGCATCATAATAAATCATTTTCATCATATCATGGGAAAACACTAAACATGGCAAGATATCATATCATGTAATCCATTTGCATCTAGTCAATACTAGCAACATACAACACGATACCCATTCCAATACACTTGCCTTAACCGCGGGCGACGGATTGGCGAGAGGATGAGGGCACTCCCGGGGTCACACCACCTGCACATGGATACCACACACTCAAAACATACCCACAAAACAGTACACCATTGCTCATCTACCCCGACTTCGCAAACTATTCCCAAAACCGAAAAACAGAGAATCTGTCCAACGGGACAGCAGCATTCGGAAGGCCATATCTCGGTCTTAGGAACTCCAAATCAAACGAACGAGTACATTTTCTCGAAGCTTAGGAAATTTCCTAGCATTTTCTAAGTATTGGGAAAAGCTGATTCGGCCTCTAAAATTGTTTAATCTACAGAACAACGTAATCTATTTCAATCTCGTCACAGTTTTGAACACGCTCGGTAAAACGGTCATAACTTTCAAACGGCTGGGCGGAATTGGACGTTCTTGGTGTCCAATTAAAGGTATTGAAGTTATCGACAACTTTCTCAACAGGGGACGGACCAAAATCCGACTTTAAAATTGCGAAAACTCAAACCCTAGGTCATGTGCCCAATCTGCTCGAAACAGAGAACTAAGAAATCTCTAGTTTTCATCCAATCTACCCAATCACGGCACCACCTCTTGATCTAAAAGCATCAAAACACCCTCTAGCGCAGTACCTAGACCATCTCAAAGGATTACCCCTAACCATACCTTCGCCCGACGAACGATAAACCGACGAACAGCGACGAATCTCCTCCCGGTTCTCTCGATCTCCTTCCTCGCTCCGAATCCGCCGGATCTCCTCGTCGCGGAGCGTTCCAATGGTGAGAACAGTGGGGTGGCGAGGTGAGGGGCTCCCCTAGGGCAGCAAGGATGGTGGAGAGGGGAGGGGAGGGGTGGTGGCGCAAGGGGGAAGGGAGGAGAGGGCGCACGGCTTGGGGGAAGGGAGGGGCGGCGGCTAGGTAGGAGGGAATGTGGGGGGGAGGGCGCACTAGGGCTGGGAGGAGGCGCAAGGGCAGGTCATGCTGCCCTCCCCCCACATGGGCCGAGAAACTCCACTTTCGGCCCATGTGGGGTCCCCTCTAAGGCCCAATTCGCCCCGGAAAGGCCCAAACTCCCGAAATCGGCCCGGAAACGCGATTAAACCTCATACCGTATAGTTTTAATCTCCAATTTCACATTTTATAATGTTACGACATTCCGTAGTGTCACACGAATTTCTGCCGTGGTCCGCTGTTGTTGGATCCAGATCTGGAATCACCATTGCGAGGCGAACCCGAGGTGATACTTCACTTCGCAGGAGTCGAGTAGGAACGCCGGTACCGTGGTCATCATCCCCATCCCCGACCAAGCTTCTCGCCACACCTTAGCTGGGTTTTCACGAGCTTCATCAACCGTTGGATCAGCATCGGACGTCCCAGGTGAGTACACGTAGTCGTCCCAGTAATCCAATCGGATTAGATCTGGACCGTTGGATCTAGGATCGACAATCTAGATTGTGCCACATAGACCTAAACCAGTGCCGTAGATCAGACTAATCCAAGGCATTAGATCTTTAGATGAGTGGACGAGATTAGGCCGCGTAGGTGGACGAGTGGGTCTCCACGTGTCCCTACGGTGCTTGAACAGAAGTCAATCTTAGCCGTTCGATTTAGGATTAGCGGCCCATATTAGATCGTGGAGTATTGTGTTGGATTGATTCGTGACCATCCGATTTAGATCCAAGTGACTAGATTGAGCCACATAGTGAATCCTGCCGAGTGAACTAGATCGGATCATAGCCGTAGGATTTAGATTGAACGGTATAGATTGTACCACGTGCGTGCGTTGGTGTGGAGGTTGGACTTAATCTTGGTCATCTGATTTGTAGTGTGCGGTCCAGATCAATCTGTGTAGTTTGGTTAGATGGATCGATAGCTATTAGATTCAGATCGAAGGGTTGGATTGGTGCCACGCCTCACAGCCCGGGACGTCCTACGTCTACGCATAATCGTCGTGGGATGGATCAGATCCGGACCATTGGATTTCAAATGAATGGTTGGATCTAGCCGCAAACCAAGCCAATATGATTGTGCCATCTAGCGCTCGGAAGCCGAGGCGCCAGAGCGGAGCGGCTCGATCACCACTGACATCAGTAGGCGGTCCCACCTGTCAGCCTCTAAGCCGCGCGTGTGGTGACGTCAGCGATGACGTCAGTGCTGAAGTCATCGGTGGGTCCTACTTGTCAGCCGAGCCGAGCCGCGCGGTGATGTCAGCAGTGACATCATCAAGCCAGGCCCACCTGTCAGTGACACATGGTCTCATGCACCGGGTCCACGGTAGACCCGAGTCAGGCGTGGACCGAGTCCATGCACCGTCCTACGCAAGCGTGACGCAATAATTCAATTTTCCTTTAGAAAAATAATTCGGTCGAAAAAGGAAAATAGTCGTGTCGTCAGCGTGAACTCATAATTGATGGGTTTCGAAGCAAGGAAAACAAAAATTTTCCTACGATTGCAATCAAACACCAAGATCATATCTAGTAGATGCAAGTAAACGGTTTCAGAAGGACTCACCCTCGTAGACCGAAAGCGGGAATAACGTTCCCGCAAACAAACGTGGTTGAAGTAGAGGTACACGCCCGACTTCAAAATCGCGAAGATGAGCGCCACAAACGGCAGCGCTCGTACTTGGTCACACGTGCGGAACAACGGCGACCTCCAATCCCTCGATCCGGTGGGGCGGCGGAAGTAGAGGATCCACGGGAAACTCCAACAACACTACGACTTAGTGGTGGTGGTGGAGAAAGCTGTTTCGGCGCTTAAGCAAGCTCTTTGCTTGAAAGGTGGAACAGCAGGAGGAGGGAGAAAGGATCAACCAAAGGGTTATGGTCATTAGTCCATGAGAGAGGAGCTCCACCCTCCCTTTTATAGGAGTGGGTGGACTCTCTACTCTCTCCATGTGAATGGACTCTCCATTCTCTTCATGTGAATGGACTCTCCATTCTCTTCATGTGAATGGTCTCTCCATAAACAATTTTATTTCTGTTATTTTAATATTTGTTAATTCTTTTAATTAACAAAAATTAACACATACCCCCTTGAACTATTCCGATATCCCGAAACTATTCCGGTGCTGTCCAAACTTTTCTCCGGTGTTCCGTACCCACTCAAAAGCGTCGATGAACCTTAAGTGTGTCACCCTACGGTTCGTGAATAAAATGGACATGATTAAGACACCTCTCTGATCAATAATCATCAGCGGGATCTGGAGATCCATAATGACTCCCACTTACTCAACGATGAACTAGTGATCGTGTGAACCAAAAACAAACTAAAACCAATTCCTTTTGTCTCGCGATATATTACTTATCCGGGATCCAATCATCGGTATCAGCTATACCTAGTTCAATCCCGTTACCGACAAGTACTCTTTACTCGTTAGTGATATGACATTCTTGTGACCTAGTCACGTGCTTGCAAGCGATGTCAATGTGATATCACCGAGAGGGCCCAGAGTATATCTCTCCGTCATCTGGATGGACAAATCCCACTCTTGATGCATGAGCCTCAACTAATACTTTCATAGTACCCAAATCCATCTTTATAGTCACCGTGTTACGGAGTGACGTTTGATGTCATCAAAGTACTCTTAGGAGTTAGTGATTGACATCATCTCATGGTCTAAGGAAAAGAGCTATTTTGTATATGTTCAGTACAGCAACAAACTTTAATGACTTGATCGAATTTGCTATACCAACTTGGGTGTGTGTTCATCACATCATTCTTCTAATAATGTGACCCCGTTATTAACAACATCCAATGTTCATTATCAGGAAACCTTGATCATCAGTTAATCAACGAGCTAGTTTAAAAGAGAGGCTTTACTAGGAACCTTTTTGTTTATTAAACACACATGTATCAACGTTTCCGGTTAATACAATTTTAGCATGAGAAATAAACATCTATTATAAACATGGAATAAGATAATAAATAATTTATTATTGCCTCTCGGGCATATTCCCTTCAATAATCACGTTCCAAAAGTTATGTCGTCAGCGTGACATCATAATCATGATTTTTTGGTTGAAAAATAATTCAGACAATTTGGAATTTTCTTTTTAATGTATTTTCAAACTTTGAATCGATATAACTTTTGCGTTTGAACTTCGATTGAGGTGATTCCAGTTTCTAAAAATTTGTAAAATTGAGATCTATTTAATTGTGAATTTTATTTAATTTTTGGACTTGAGTTGCTCTCTGTTTTGGATATTTATTATCTATTTGTCCGTTTCGCATAGACGTTGAATTGCCCGAAGGCTTCGAAGGAGAGGTCTTGACTCAAGAACAGGTCCAACAACAAGAGCAAGACCTTTTCCAAGGCTAGTTATGCTTTGATCATGTTGATCCCATGTTTTAAAACTATATTGTTTTAAATTATTGCATGCTAGTTGAAATTAAAAGTGATTTCAATTAATTTGGAAATAGATAATCAACCTATTTGATTTATGCCACCTTGTCGTTATTATTTGTATGCCATGATTCATTTGTCATCCTATGGTTGTGGAATATTAGTTGGTCACTATCATAATTGCCAACATGGGTTACTAGATCGTGTCTAGTATGCTTAGCCCTGCAACAAGTTATCGATACCATTTTGGAATATAAAAATTAATCTTGCTTAATGAGATATGGAATGTGTTTATGAAATATGTGACCTGTGTTGTTGATTGTGTTGAGGGCATGTGGTGCATGGTAATCAACTGGGTGATAAAATGATTTAGACTGAGGCAGGTGGCAAGATTGTTTAATGGTGGGCCAGATGTGGCACTTGGGCGGTCGCATTTTGTTTTGTTGATTTGGATCTTCGTAAACTCTTTTGGAAAATCTTGCCTTGGTCATTTATGGACTTAATCTTGCAAGAATTTGAGCTGAGTCTAACATACATCCACAAGTCTGGAATGGGACAGACCTAACTGATTAATTTGTGATGTCTAGTCTTCGGTACTGTCGTGGTAGTGTGGGTTCCGAGTGTACGGATGAAAACTCACATGGCACAAGAGGGGGGCCCTATTGTGGTGGAGTAACCCTTCAGTGTTGAAGCCTTAGCTGGCAGTACTGGGTCTAGAAGGAGCATTGTAAAGGCTTTGTTACGATCACTCGCCTTGGTGGTGTTTGGTTGTATTTTGTGGGTAAAGTGTATAACCTCTGCAGAGTGTACAACCTATTCGAATAGCCGAGTCCACGGTATTGGACATTGCTCGGGGATTACAGTCAAGGGTTAGACTTTCATAAAAATAAACTTGGAATGGTCGATATTATGGTATGGGAATGATGAACTTGATTAAGGAAGATAAGTGCTTTACTTGAGAGGTAATTGTGAAAGTTATTATTATTATTATTGCTTTACTGCTTTTCAATCTATTATGATTATTTGTGAATGCTGTTTAATGCAAAACAACCAAATAGCCTATCATTTGGAATAAGATATGCAATAACACAAACATCAGCTGAGGAAGAATTAGTGTGCATTCTGTGCATGCCTTGTTGAGTGCTTTAAGTACTCACCCCTTGCAATAACACAAACATCAGCTGAGGAAGAATCAATGCCAGCACTAGAGGAGGAGTACTAGGAGGAGCCTACAAACTAAGGAGCGAGCCCAGTCAGTTGCCTGTGGCACATTGACTGGACACCACGTGTCTTTGCTATTTTCCACGGCAAGTTTATTTAATTGAGACTTTTCCCTGCGAGGCGTATCTTTTGTAAGTTGACCATAAGGTTAACTCAACCAGTTATATTTTCAATAAAGACTTTAATTATTATTCCGTTGTATATGATTGTGGTATTCATTTATGTTGAGACGGTGTGCACTAACATGATCCTAGACTAGTGTGGAATACACCGAGGGTCCAGGTTTGCACATTTGGGTCCCAACACTGCGGCGTTGACCAATGCTTCGGGCACGGCGCCATGCTCGACTGCGGTCGACAGCTTCGTGCCTCAGGAAGGCTAGCCGGTGAGCCAGCGCTTCATGACTGGGGTGGTCGGTGGCCAGAGCCGGTGCGCTGCTTGCTCAGGTGGCTGGACCATCTGCTTCGTGTACTGTAGCGATTGTACTGTAGCTTCATGCCACATCTGTAAAATCGCTGTTTTCTGTAGCTTTGTGCCATGTAGGTTAGATGCATGCATAGATTCAAAATAGCGATTAGATCAATCCCTGTTTCTCACATTTTCGATCTGTCTTTGCGATAGAGCCTCGTGCTGATAACGTGTTAAGAAACCTCGCTACCGAAGTAGTCCGGGGTTTCTGAATAGATCTAGAGTGGAGAACAGAGAGAGAGAGAGAGAGAGTATGACGAGGGAATCGGTCTATTATTTCTGGTTGCATGTGCAATGGGGGAACTCCCGACCTCCTATTTATAGCCTACAGCTAGGGTTTCGGCTAAGGGACCATTGTGGGCCACGTTGTTTCCCAACACTAATAACTACTAGTCCTTATGGCCGGACACTACTACAAAATCGGGCATCACAAACGATCTATTAGAAACGGTTTGGTGCGAACCGGTTATAATGCTCGCACCAGAAGCGGTTCGTGGTAACAGGCCGGAGGGGATCTCTAGAAGCGGTTCGTGGCACGAACCCCTTCTAAAGCCCCACCTTTAGAAGGGGTTCGTGACACGAACCCCTTCTAAAGGTCTTTACAAGCGGTTCGTGTCCCCAACCGCTTCTAAAGCTTTAGAAGGGGTTCGTGTCACGAACCGCGGCTTTAGAAGGGGTTCGTGACACGAACCGCTTCTAAAGACCCCCTTCAGAAGGGGTTCGTGTCACGAACCGCTTGTAGAAGCCCAGTTTTAGAAATAATAAAAGGAATGCGTGCCCTACTCTATCAGAGAGCACGCGTGGGTGGGTTGGCTAGATGGATGAGGCGAGTCACGAGGATGGAGTGCTGGTCGTGGGTTCGAATCCCGTTCCCACGATATTATTACTACCTTTTACCGCTTGGTGTGGCACCACCACAAGCGGTTCTTAGAACCGCTTGTGATACCCTTCGAGATATCACAACCGGTTGCCTAGAAGCGGTTGTAAAACCGCTTCTACAAGTGGTTTCAAACCGCTTGTAGAAGCTGGTTCTGTAGTAGTGGGATATAAGTGGTGTATTGCCGATAAGGGCACGTAGAGTGGTATAGACGCTATCTACATATAATGCATCTCTATATCATCTACAGATAGCACTAAAAACAATTCATACAATGGATCGTCTATATAATTGTTTGTAATAGTTTCTCATTCAAATAACAGGCTATCTATACAATGGTACATAAAATGTAAAGCTGTCTATTAAATAGTAGACAACAGCTTTATCTCTCCTTCTTCTCTCACCTCCATATCACTTAAAATTCTACGTGGCATCTCTTATAGATAGCTAATTGTGAATCATTATACATGCCCTAAGACTAGGTTAGTTAGTGCAAGATGATGTCACTACTAGTTCAAAGGTTAATATTTGATTGCGTCTTGTTAGTTTGGCTTAAACACGTTGTCAAACAATGGCGATCAACGTAGATCAAATATAATGCATCAATCGAATAGCAAGAATAATTACGAGGAGCACACACGATATTCTTTCTCACTTCATTAGATTGATTCTCTCGTACAATGGGGTGCCATATTTATAGAAAAAGTACATTAAAAATATATTCATATTCTTCCATAACGATATAAAGTCCAAACGTATTTGAACAACCAGTGCTAAGAGTCCAACTATATCTCACCTTTTCCTTAAGTGAATACCGCGCAATTCATATATCTCATAAAAAACAACGACAAAAAACTAAATGAGAAAAAGGAATAGAAAAAAGAATAAATTACACTCGTATATTGTGTTAAACTAGTTGCCTTGCACAAAAGGCGGTCCGCGCTCTCCAGCCAAATTACACTTACCAAGTTTCCCCCCTGTTTTATGACTATCTAATACTCCTATTAATAAAGCTTGGAGGTTTCCCAGCTGGAGAGCCTGTCCATGTCGCCCGAGCGTGCAAAAAAACCCTCGACAAGTTTGGTTTTGCGTTCGTGCCCATGCCTTTGCTCACATGATGCGTGTGCACCATGAGAAGCTTCACTGGATAAGCTTCTTTGTGGCCTAATGGATAAAGCGTCTGCCCCTCCTCGCCTCCGCTCGCCCTCTCAGATCCGGCGGTGAGGGCGTCATCCACAACGAGATCGGCCCGGTCGGCAAGCTTCTCCCCCTGTTCCGAGTGCACCATGGCTAAAAGCCTCCAAGCCACGTCCTCCCTCTTCCCCTACTCTCCCATTCCATTCGCATCATGTGGTGGACGTCTAGTGCGTGCAGAAGGAGCTCATGGAGTGCAATCGGAACAGGGAGGTGTTAGGTGTCTCCATCGCCCTCCACGACGGTGGCTCCAACATCTCCCACCTCACCAGCACAATAGCCGCCCCGTCGGGACTCCCTACAAGGGCGACAACTTCCTCATCAACATCCGCCTGCCAGGTATATGCGTAGTGCAATTCTTATGGTTGCTGTGCCTTCTTCAATTCCAGATTTGGATTTGATTTGCCAGACGTTTGTCGGTACAATATCTAATGCAGATTCACCGTGATTCTTATGGTTTTTGCGCCTTCTGCAGTTGCAGATTAGGACTTTATTTAGCAGACGTTCATGAGTGTACTATCTAATGTGGATTCACCTTCCCTTAATATGTAATCACTAAAGCCAAATCAAGATATGCAAAGGTGTCGGACCCCGGAATAACACCTCCGAAATCCTCGGTGTATTCTGTACTAGTCCAGGAAAATGCTAGTACACACAGTAGAAATGAAACCATAGCACATCCATCGTTCTTTATTATTAATAAATATACAAGATTACAAATGAAATGGCACGCAGGTCAGCAAATAAATAAACGAATAAATGAAAACAGCGGAATTGAAGAACAATAAATAGAGCCCAATTTATTTGCCACAGGCAATCGACTGGGGGCACGGCCTAGTCCAACTGGTCCTCACCATCGTGGTACTCCTCCTCTTAAGCAGTAAATTAAGTAAGGGTGAGTACTAGCGTACTCAGCAAATCACACCGAAAATGCAATATAAATGTATGGGCAACAAAGGATAGCAATATGGTTTATTTAAGCGTAAAGAAATAGTTTAATAAACATTCTAAACAATTTTAAAAGGCATAATTTATACGGCAAATCAAATCTATACATTTTTATTTATAACTCAGGAATCTCTCCTGTAATTGTCTAAGTTTTACCCATGATGGACTCACTCCATCCCATCATCATTTTCGGAAACCAAATTTTAATTTACTAAAGTCTAATATGAGAATGGCTTGCTCGGCATGCCCATAACCGTGGGCGCGGCTAATCGATTAGTTTGACACTCAGCAGAGGTTGTAAAACTTTACCCACAAGACGTGATATTCCCGTGGTGTCAGCACACTTCCTTTGGTGAGTGACAGAGAAAATCATGATAATGCCACTATAATAATTCATACATGTAGTCATGCCCGGTAAGGTTTCATCGCTGAAAGAATCCCTCTATTCAGAAGCTCCCTCTTGCGCCAGAGTGGAAGCATCACGCTTTCACCACACCACTACCCCCATATGGCATGACTGTACATGATATGACTTAATATGGCTAGCCAGGTCTGTCCCATTCTAGACTCGCGGTAGTACGGTTAGGCTTTACATTCAACGAAACTCAGACCGGTCCTTGATTGACTAGGCGAGACTTTCCACAAACCCATGATGATAACCAAACCACTTTCCAACCATTTCTCGCCCGGCCTAAGTCATTTTCATTTTAACCCTACTATTTCCACATTAATACTAACATTGATCATTATAAATTTCCATTTAAACATGACATCATTTTGGCATAAAATCCCCAAAACTTCCTAAGTTCAGTTCTAACCATGTCTAAGCAATGTCTAATTATTACCATAGTCATAGCTCATATTTTTCCTAAGGTTACAAGGGTATCGGAATTCAAATGACAATGGTAGCATATCAATTTTGGATATAACTATCATTTAAATCTAGGTCAAAAATTAACGTCTATAACAAATAAGCATGCAATAAGTTAAAATTCAACATACAAGTTCACAAACTGGGAGCAACATGGTCAAGGGGGTGTTACTTGCCTGGTTCGACAAGTTGCTGCTCGAATTTGTCGCTTGGGAACTCCTCGGACTCTCCGTAATCTACGCGTGAAAAGCACCCAAATTCAAATAAAATCCAAATAAATTCAAATTGAATTTCAAACTAGCACTAAACTAAAATTTAAGATTTTAAATGAATTTAGGAAGAAAAACGGAGCCAAACAGAGTTCGAACGTGCGAAAACATGCTCCCGGATGTTTAAAAACTATTAAAAAGGATATTCTAGAATTTTTGGAAATATTTTTATAAAGAAAATCTGAATTATTGTGCAACGCTGACGTCAGCGCATGAAATTTGGTTTTTGAATTATTTAAAAAAAAAGAAAATCCGCTTTATGACGTCAGCCTGACGTCATAAAGGGTTTTTGGAAAAACTTTTTTGTTCTTTTATAAACTGACAGGTCGGGCCGGCCTCAACGCGTGGACCGCATCCATGCGAGTGGTGCACCGGGCGCACGCGCGCGCACGTGTTGGAGCGCGGCTAGGCGCGGGGCGGGGTGGCAGTAAACTTAGTTGATAAACGACTTCTCCTTTCCTCGACAGTATGGGGTATAGGCCCACATACCGTGGCGCGAGCTTTCCTTTATTTCCAAAGTGCCTCACACCTCTAAGGGGAGTGTAACACCTCAATTTTTGCTTTTCATGAATCTAAATGAAATTTTGCACTGTTGAGAATTTTTGGAATTTTCTGGAATTTATTTGGATTTAATTTGAATTTATTCCCTTTTGAGATTATTAAATAATAAAAGTTTTAAATAAAATTTTGTTGGAAATATTTTATTTGAGTCCAAAATGTCACAAAGTATTTTCCAGAATGTTTCTGGAATTTTTCTGAGTATTTTGCTATTTTTCTCGATTTATTTGAATTTCTAGGAATTAATTTAATTATTAAATCGCTGGAAATCCGAGTGGGTTTCACTGTTCATCCGACCGAGCCAGACCCGAGTCGGACTCGAGTCTGACTCGAACCGGACCCATACCCTAACTCCGCGACCGTTGGATCTTGATCCAACGGACGAGATCAAGCCACGTCGCCCACGTGGGGTTCGGTTCGAACCCATTCGCACCGGCCGGATCCGAGCCGTTGATTGAGTCGTGTGGATGGCCATGATATTGCTATGCAGCGCCACCGTTGTCTCCGACTCGGGCACGGATTGCGCCGCCGTGTGGGCCTAGGGTTCCGTTTTTCGTGCGGACGCCGAGGGTATTTAATGCCCGGATGTTGCCCCGAGGATCGCCTTCGCCTTGCGCACATCCTACCCTAGCCGCTGCCGCCTGGAATGCCCCACCGTGGCCGCTATTGCTCGCCGAAGTTAAGGGGGATGCCGCCACTATTTTTTCTTCGCACCGCCGCCGTCCAGCCGTCTCCGCCGTCACCGAGCCCAAATCCGAGGCCCCCAGGTCAAGGCGCACCGGGCGGGACTACGCACTTCGCCGGAAACCCGCAGAAACGCCGCGCCTTTGGTCGTCGTCCCCAGCTCTGGTAACCCTCGCCCTGCCGCGTCGCCATCAGCACCCCGAGCTACGTCGACCGTCCGATTCAGATCCAACGGCCACGGTGAGTCCACGTAGCCATCTCGGTGATTTCAGTAGATTAGATCTAGACCGTTAGATCGATCTCCACGTCACCCCGTTCGATCTCCACGTTGCGGTTTTAGATCTAATTTCGACAGTTGGATCTTGATCCAACGCTCAAGATTGAGCCACATAGCCCCTAGACTGCACCGTGCTAGATCCAATCTCAGCCGTTAGATCTAGATCGTACGGTTAGATTCGTTCCGCGTTGTAGCGTTAGATGCGATCTCCACCATCCGATCGAAAGCGAACGGTGTAGATCACGCCACGCGTCGGCCACCGGGTCATACCACGTCACCCCCCAGTGACGCGGTAAACCAGATCCAATCCCAACCGTCCGATCCGAATCGAACGGTCAAGATTGACCGCGTTATCCAAAATGCGTGAGATTGGATCTAATCTGGACCGTCGGATTTCAAAACGACGGCCCAGATCAAGCCACGTGTCTGGGAGACGAACCGGCGCGGTCAGCCGAGCCGCTCTCGGTCGTCGCTGACGTCACGCTTGATGTCAGCACGGGCCCGCGTGTCAGCGTCTAGGTGCATCGTGCGATGACGTCATCCGTGACGTCACGGTGGGGTCCAGCTGTCAGTGCCGTTAGACCGAGCGGTGATGACGTCAGCGATGATGTCATCCAGTGGGTCCCACGTGTCAGTGACACGTGCACCCGTGGACCGGGTCCACGGTGGACCAAGACCGAACCGTGGACCGGGTCTGTGGACCGGATGACGCAAGCTGACGTCATAATTCGATTTTTAATAGAAAAATAATTCGGTGCAAATTCGATTTCCATGCTGACGTCAGCTGACGCAACAAATCGATTTTTCAAAAGAAAAATAAATGAATTAATTCGGTTTATTCTTTTATTTAATTTTTCAAACTTCAAAAGCTTATAACTTTTGCGTTTTAACTCCGATTTGGGTGATTCCAATTTCTAAATTTTTATAAAATTAAGCTGTACATAATGGTGAATTTTATTTAATTTTTGGACATAAGTTTTCTCTATTGATATTTATTTAATTGATTTTCCAAAACTTTAAACGGATTTTACTTTGGCGTTTTAACTCCGATTTGGACGATTCAAATTTCTAAAAATTTATAAAAATGTACTAAGCCATGCATGTAGAATATTAGTTTGCATTCTGTGCATGACTTGCTGAGTACCAAGTACTCACCTGTCGGGACCCCGAATTTGCAAATCCGGACCCTCTATGTATTCAGCACTAGTCCAGGAACGCGCTAGTGCACACAGTCTTAACATCGGTAAATATCACAATCATACCACTCGATACTAATAAAGTACTTTATTTAAATAACCAAACTGGTTACTCGACCTTATGGTCAAGTTACAAATGTATGCCTCGCAGGGCGAAACTTATTAAGAGAGAAATAGTAGCAGCGGAAAAATAAGATAACTTCGTGGCGCCATCTAGTATACCACAGGCAACTGACTGGGCTCGCTTCCTAAGTAGACGGTTCCTCTTGGAGCTCCTCCTCCAAAGCTGGTGTAGTCTCCTCTTCAACTGGTGTTGTATTGTGGCAAGGGTGAGTACTTGGTACTCAGCAAGTCATGCACAGAATGCAGGCTAATATACTATATGCATGGCTTGGTACAAAGGAATAGCTCAAGGTATATTTGCGAAAACTTGACATTTAACAAGTATCATAAATAGATTCGAAAGCAGTAGAAATAAGTAAAGCATAGATAACTTTTCAAGGAGTTTAATAAACATCTTTCCCATCCTAATCCACATTTCCATCAACATCATTATTAATCCAACCCAACCTTTCAAATCCAAGTTATTTTGAGAAAATCTAACCCTTGACTGTAATTCGGCGATGTCCAATACATGAGACACGGCTATTCGAATAGATTCTACACTCTGCAGAGGTTATGCACTTTACCCACAAGATACGAGTCAAACACCACAAAGGCGAGTTCAGTAACAAAGTCTTTCGGAAACTTCTAACAATACAAGTGGTCCTCCCGGTTATTGCACACTAACCCTTCCCTTAGCTAAGGCAAAGTTTAGGCCAATCAACCGTTAGATGGGTACTGGCCTCGGCCAGATGCGCTCCCCGTACAACTTACACAAAGGGTGTAGTTGACCTCCTGAGGTCCCACAGTGCGTTATTAGCAACTTAGTCAACTAGGTCCGTCCCATTACTGGACATGTGGTTGCACGTTAGACCCAGTTCAAAGGCTTGCAAGGTTAAGTCCTTAGGGTGACCAGGGCAAGACTACAGAAGAACCAAATCAACATCCCCAATGCCACAATGGCCCACCTAATTATTCTTACCACATGCCCGGTCGAAAAACTATTTATCAAACCCCAGTTGATTACCATGCACCACGTGCCATCAACATCACATGATACCTTTCCAAAACAGGTTCAATATATCATTAAGTCAATATTAACATTTGATTGTCCAAAATCATGTCATGAGCACGTAAGCGAGTCTAAGCGTTATACTACAACGATCTAATTTCCCATGTTGGCAATTTAATAATGTCCAACTAGTAAACCACAACTAGGGTGACAAGGGGTCATAGCACATATTTAAGTAATCAAGGTGTCATACAGCAAATTGGTATTTATCTAATTCCCCATATTTAAATAAAGTATTTTCTAATTGAACTAGCATGCAATAGGTTAAATCAAAATAGATTTCAAAATAGGATCAACATGGTCAAAGCACAACTTGCCTTCAAAAAGTACTTGCTCTTGGTCTTGAGTTGGATCCTGAGTCAATACTTCTCCTTCGAATCCTTTCGGCACTTCAACGTCTACTCGTAAAGCGTGCAAATAGCAAATACACCAATAAACAATAGGCAAAACGTATCCAAACATCCAAATAAAATCGATAAACATAAAGAACACAATTTTATGAATTTTTAGAAACTAAAATCGTCAAATTTGGAGTTAAAACACAAAAGTTATGATTATTTAAAGTTTAAATAATCAATTAAATAATTTTACAGAGAAAAACTTTAGTCCAAAAAATTAAATAAAATTCATATTTAGGTAGGTCTCAATTTTATACAAATTTAGAAATTTGAATCACTCAAATCGGAGTTGAAACGCAAAAGTTATAAGCGGTTGAAGTTTGAAACAAAATCTGAAATCATTATTTCGAATTAATAAATCATTTTCTTTTTTCGGAAATTAATTATTGCGTCAGCCTGGACACGTGTCAGCCTCTGATTGGTCTGCTGACGTCAGCCGGTCCATGGTCTCGGTCCATGCTCGGCTCGGGTCTACCGTGGAAACGGTCCACGGCTCACGGTCGCTGACAGGCGGGCCCCACATGTCAGTGGCGTGCTCCCACGCGCACGGTGCGGCGACTAGAGCCACGTGGCATGATCAGGGCCGTTGGATCTAGATCCAGCGGTCTAGATCCACCCTAGGTTAACGCAGTTTCCAGCACGTGGCGATCGTGGGCCGTTGGATCTTGATCCAACGGTCCAGATCCGATCTAGTTTATAGGGTTTGGGTTGCACGTGGGCTCACCGTGACTGTCGGATCCTGATCGGACGGCTGAGGACCTTCGCGGGTGACGATGGCGTCGCGGCGGGGCTTGGTCACCGGAACCGAGGAAGACGACCCACGGGACGGCGACTCAGGGCAGATCCGGTGAAACGGAGGTGTCCCTCGGGCGCGTCACGCGATGGGGGTTCCAGATCTAGGACCCACGCGGCGCGGAACGGGCTATCGGCACCGGAGGAGAGGAAGAAACCATGGTGGTGCTTCACGAACTCCGGCGAAAGATCTGAGCGGCGGCGGCTCGGCGTTGAAACTAGGGCAACAGTGCGCACACAAACGGGCGGTCCTCGGCGATGACCCACGCCTTAAATGGCCTCGGCATGCGCGCACAAGCGGAAACCTAACCAGGCCAGCGGCTACTGGCGGCGCGAGTCGGCTTCCGGGTTCGGCGGAGAAGACGACGCCGCGGCCGTCCACGTGTCGCGATGGCGGCTACGATCGCCTTGAAGCCTTGGTCGGATCCGGCCGGACTTCGGCTCAACCGGTGTGGTCCAATCTGGACCGTTGGATCTCGATCCAACGGTCGGGATCGAATAGGGTTCGGTCAAGTCACTTGGCTCGGGTCGGACTCGAGTCAGACTCGGACTCGGGTCCGGTCGGATGAACAGTACTTGACCCGACTTGATTTTCCAGCGATTTAATATTTAAAATAATTCCCAGAAATTCATTTAATTCATTAAAAATATCAAAAGACTCGAGAAAAATTCGGAAAAATTACGGAAAATACTTTGGATCATTTTGGACTCAAATAAAATATTTCCAACAAAATTTTATTTGCAAAGTTTAATTCTTTAATTATTTCAAAATGGAATAAATTCCAAATAAATCCAAATAAATTCCAGAAAATTCCAAAAATTCAACAAAGTGCCAAATCACACATGAATTTAAGACAGGCAAAATTTTGGGGTGTTACAAACCTCCCCCCCTTAACAGAATCTCGTCCCCGAGATTCAGGGCTTACTACAGAATAGGCTTGGAAACTCTTTCTTCAAATCCTCTTCACGCTCCCAAGTTGCGTCACTCTCCGCGTGGTTGCTCCACTGAATTCTACAGAAATGGGTTGACTTGTCCCTCGTCTCTCGATCCATAGTGTCCAGAATCTTCACGGGATGCTCCTTGTAAGTCAAATCTTCTTGCAACTCAATTGACTCTAGCGGTGTCTGTTCCTCAGGTACTCGGAGACACTTCTTCAACTGGGATACATGGAATACGTCATGTACTCCTGCTAACGACTGTGGCAACTCCAGCTGATAAGCAACTTCGCCTCTGCGGCTCAAAATCTTAAATGGTCCTACATAACGGGGTGCGAGTTTCCCTTTGGCATGGAACCTCTTAACTCCTCTGAGCGGCGTAACTCTAAGGTATACATAGTCTTCTGGTTCAAAACTCAATTCCCGGCGACGGTTGTCAGCATAACTCTTCTGTCGTGATTGGGCGATCTTCAACCTTTCCCTAATCATGGCAATCTGCTCTTCAGCCTCTTGAAGAATATCAGGCCCGAAGACACGGCGCTCGCCGGTCTCATTCCAATTCAATGGCGTCCGACAGGGTCGTCCATACAGTGCCTCAAATGGTGACATCTGTAAACTAGCCTGGTAACTATTATTGTAACTGAACTCGGCATACGGCAAACTCTTGTCCCAAGAGGTAGCATAAGCCAATGCACATGCTCTTAACATATCCTCCAGAATCTGATTGACTCTTTCGGTCTGTCCATCCGTCTCACTACAAGAAACAGTGAAAAATTCGTGGGCCAAAAAAAACTCACGAATTTAATCATTTAAATTCGTCGGTTTACAAAAAAAACCCACGTATTTAATTAAATTCGTGGGCCAAAAAGTCACCCACGAATTTATATATTTAAATTCGTCGGTTTCGAAAAATACCCACGTATTTAATTAAATTCGTGGGCCAGAAAAACACCCACGAATTTATATATTTAAATTCGTCGGCTTTATACTGGCGCGCGCACGAAGTTAATTAAATTCGTGGGCAAGCCCACGAATTTAACTGAGGGGCTAATTAACGTGCGGGCGTCTTTCGGTCTCTGTCTTCACTCGTCTCACCCAGCCCGAACGTGGCCCGGGGACGGCCTCTCCCTGGTTCACCCGAGGACGCGCCCTCTGCTCCTCCATAAGGCCACCACGCGCCGCCTCCTCCCTCGGCCAGCCACCGTCGCGCCCTCTGCTCCTCCCTAAGGCCACCGCGCGCCGCCTCCTCCCTCGGCCAGCCGCCGTCGCCGTCTCCCCCGATCGCCGGCCCTGGTCACCGCCTCCCCGGCTACCACACCGGAGCAGACGCCGCACCGCCCACTCCCTCCCCGAGCTAGCCAGCGCCCTCCCCACGGCCAGCATCTTCTCCTCCTTCTTCTCCTCTCAGTGGTCTCCTCTCAGTGGTAAGTGGTAGTAGATGAACTCTTGTGCATACCAAGTGTTTGTTGTAATGCCTAGGAGGGTTATAATGTTGTATCAACAAAAAAGATTGCCTCCTGTGTAATACTTCCACAAAATGCTAATTGTGTGTCCTAAGTTAAGAGTATTGTTTGATGCATTTTGTTTGGTAAAACTGTACGACTATGCTCGTTTATCTTCTTACTGCATGTAAGAATGGTTTTGATAATATGAACTTTGAGCTGTCGACAATGACCCATAACTGTGTGCCTTTGTTTCACCACTGTTTTCTTTAACAGAGTGGAGGAAGCAGAGGCACAATGTGCATTGCTAAATTTAGCCTCATTGTGCGTAAGTACAATACTTTTCCTAACCAGATGAACTGGATAAACCTGTTTCTTATTCATTGTTTATATCATTTCAGGATGGCTGTTTTACATCAGATTCAGATGCGTTTCTTTTTGGGGCAAGAACAGTTTACAGAGATGTTTTCATAGGTACAACTGATTGCTGTGAGTTGTTGATTTATGGAATTCCATTACCATGATAAAGAAGTCTTATATTGCATTATTTGCTCCCTTTTTCTATGAAAAAGTGCTCTTATTTATGTAGCTGAAATTCTGGTGATTTGCTCATGTTCTCTCTCAAATTAGGGGATGGTGGTTATGTCATTTGCTACGAAATGGAAGACATAGAGAAAAGGCTTGGTTTTGGCAGGAACTCACTGGTATGTTGCATGACTTCTCCTGCTTGAGTTGAACTTGTAGGATATCTTCTAAACCATTCTTTGACTATTCCACCCAACGCCATATCACAAAAAGATCAAGAAACTCAATTAAATATTCCCCTTTTGTTGCCAAAAAGATCACTTGGTCTTAAGAGTTATGTTGGTGCAGCATGTTTAGCATGATTGCTCTATTCTTTTTCCAATTAACTCAGTAAAACTAGGTAGCTTTTACTAAATAAAGGTTTTTTAGAGGAGGTAGAGGTACCAAGTAAAGATGTCAACATTGATATTGCTCCCTTCTGCTTTTACTTGAAATATTGAGCAGCAACAAGAGCGAATGACTTCTCCATGCATTTTTTGTCTGCTGAGTGGATGTCCTATTTACTAGAGAGGTCATGCCAAAATTTTGTATATTTTTGGTGACTTAATTTTTGTTGAATTATGATCCAAATCCACATTAAATCTTGTGTCCCGATCTATTTTTGGTTTGATCTACTTCGTTCTTGAGTTCATGTCGATTTGCTAACAGTTTTAAGCTGGTTTTAAAGAGTTAAAAGGTTGGTTTCAATCTTTTAGTAGAGGTAATATTGCGATGTGTTGAATAAGATTGAATATGAAGATGGTTGTGTTGAATGAGATGCATATCGATATATATATGTGTGATCGATATGGTTATATGTATTGAGTGTGATATCGATATGGATATATATTTTTTTTGTATAAATGTCTGTTAAATTCGTGAGCCATTTAAAACCCATGAATTTATTAGTTAAATTCGTGGGTACCCATGAATTTAAGTTAAATTCATGGGTTTTTTCAACCCCACGAATTTAGCAGTTAAATTCGTAGGTTTCTTCAGCCCACGAATTTAGCAGTTAAATTCGTGGGTTTCTTCAGCCCCACGAATTTAGCAGTTAAATTCGTGGGTTTCTTCAGCCCACGAATTTAGCAGTTAAATTCGTGGGTTTTTTCAGTAACCCACGAATTTAATTTAAATTCGTGGGTACCCACGAATTTAATTGATTAATTTCGTCGAGTTAAATTCGTGAAATAAATTCGACGGTTTGCCCACGAATTTAACCTAAATTCGTGGGTTTTGGCCTAAATTCGTGGGTTTTTGGCCCACGAATTTTTCCTTGTTTCTTGTAGTGTCTGTGGATGATAGGCTGTACTGAAGTTCAAACGGGTTCCCATGGCCTCATGCAACTTATTCCAGAACCTTGAGGTAAATTGGGTACCTCTGTCTGATACAATCCTCTTTGGCACTCCGTGCAAACAGACGATCCTGATCATGTACAATTTTGCTAATTTATCTCTCGAGTAAGTGGTCTTCACGGGGATAAAATGGGCTACTTTGGTCAAGCGATCCACTATAACCCATATGGAGTCATAACCTCCTTGAATCTTAGGCAAACCGGTAATGAAATCTATTCCGATTTCCTCCCACTTCCACTCTGGTATTTTCAGCGGCTGCAGCAATCCTGCCGGTCTCTGATGCATTGCCTTGACTCTCTGGCATACGTCGCACAATGCAACATGCTCGGCAACTTCACGCTTCATGCTCGGCCACCAGAATCTTTCCTTCAAATCCTGATACATCTTGGCACTTCCTGGGTGAATTGAATACTTGGAGTCATGGGCTTCTTCCAAAATCAGTTGCTTTAATTCCTTCTTGTTGGGCACACAAATCCGATCCTTTATCCATAACGTGCCTTGCTCATCCAACTTGAAGTCCTCTGCCTTGCCTTCCTCCTTGATGGACTTAATCCTGCGGATCTTGTCATCATCCTTCTGTCCTTCTCGGATCTGGTCCTCTAGGGTAGGCTTCACTTCTAATGCGGCCAAGAATCCGCTAGGTACCACCTCAATCTTCATTCTCTGAAAATCCTCACATAACTCATCCTGACTGGTGGCTAGCAACATACTCACGGTATGGCTTTTCCGACTCAAGGCATCGGCAACTACGTTGGCCTTCCCGGGATGGTAATGGATTCCAACATTGTAGTCCTTGATCAACTCTAACCATCTCCTCTGCCTCATGTTCAGATCCGACTGGGTGAATATGTATTTAAGGCTCTTATGATCCGTATACACTTCACATCTGTTCCCGATCAGATAGTGACGCCATATCTTCAAGGCATGCACTACGGCAGCTAACTCTAGGTCATGCGTCGGATAATTTTCCTCATGCGGCCTCAAGCGCCTTGATGCATAAGCGGCGACCTTTCCATTACTGCATCAAGACACATCCAAGTCCTTGGCGCGATGCGTCACAATAAATATCAAAGCTTTGATTAACATCCGGTAGAACTAACACCGGTCTTGATGTCAATCGCTTCTTGACTCCTGAAATCTGTCTCACATTCTGACGTCCATGCAAACTTCTTCTCCTTTTTCAGCAATTGCGTAAGAGGTTTCGCAATTGTCGAAAAGCCTTCAATGCAACGGCGATAGTATCCTGCCATTCCAAGGAAACTCCGGATCTGGGTTACGGTCTTCGGCTGCTCCCAGTGTAACACAGCTTCTACTTTACTTGGATCAACGGCAACTCCTTCTGCGGTCATTACATGTCCAAGGAATTCTACCTTGTCCTTCCAAAAATCACACTTACAGAACTTGGCGAAGAGTTGCTGTCCCCTCAGCTTTTCCAAAACTCGCCTCAAGTGTTCGGCATGTTCATCCTCTGTCTTGGAGTAGATTAGGATATCATCTATGAACACGACAACAAACTTGTCCAAATACTCCATGAACACCTTATTCATCATATTCATGAAATATCTTTGGCGCATTAAATCGAGTCCAAAGGACATAACTGTAAACTCGTAATGTCCATATCTTGACGAGAATGCTGTCTTTGGAATATCCTCTGATCGGATCTTGAACTGATGGTATCCCGATCTTAGGTCAATCTTGGAGAAAACTCCGGCTCCTCTCAGCTGATCAAACAAATCATCAATCCTGGGTAGCGGGTACTTATTCTTCACGGTGACTTCATTGAGTGCACGGTAGTCAATGCACATCCTGAAACTCCCGTCCTTCTTCTTGACAAACAAAACTGATGCTCCCCACGGCGACGAACTCGGTCTGATAAATCCTTTCTCCATTAACTCTTCTAGCTGTTTCTTCATCTCTACCAATTCCTCGGTGGACATCCGATAGGGTCTCTTTGCTATCGGTCTTTGTGCAGTACAAGCTCTATCACAAACTCTATGTCCCTCGCGGCATACCAGGTAGATCTTCGGGAAAAACATCTGGGTACTCATTCACTACTGAGACATCCTCTATGCTGATTGTCTTGGTACTGTTAACCATCATCTGTCCATCTCTAACGGCAGTAGCTTGAAATTCCACTTTCTTTCCACACGGGCTCTCAACTGAGATAGTTCTTCGTCCACAATCCAATACGGCCTTGTGCTTGGATAACCAATCCATTCCCAAAATGACGTCTAAGGTCTGGGTCTCCAAAATAATAAGGTTCGCTAGGAACTCTATTCCATCTATTAGTATTCTCACCCCGGAACATCCTACTTTCGTTCGGAGTTCGGAACCAGGGGTTTGAACTAAAAGCATGCATTTAAGTCTTGCAATCCCCAAATCGTTTCTAGCAGCAAAGCTTTGCGAAACAAACGAATGCGAAGCTCCAGAATCAAACAAAGCATTGCAGTCTTGAGTTAACTAGCAACTTACCCGATCTGACGCCGTAGCATTCTGCGGTGCATCTGCGGTGACATGGTTGACTCGGCCTCTAACCACGATGCAGGGTGTGGCTCTGCTGGTGTCCTAGCTGGGTGGTTCCTAGATTGAAGCGAATCAGGGTCACTCCTGCTTTGTCTTCTTTGGGCAACTATTGGCAAAGTGTCCTGGCTCGTTGCGATTGTAGCAGCGTCTCACTTGTTCCTTCTTTGATCGCTGGAGCGGCGTTTCTAACGGGGGCTCGGGTCTGGTAGTTCTGATTGACGGGTCTTGGTGCTGGTGACGGTGTTCTCGTAGCATTCTGTGGCTGGAATCTGAAGAATTGATTTGGTGCAACTCTCAGACGCTGTTGCGTTCCCTGGCGTGATCCCTGCTGTTGCATCCTGCGCTTCCTGTTCTCATCCAGTTCCTTGCGCTTGTCCTCAAGAATAAGCGCCTTATTCACCAACTCTTGAAAATCTGGAAAGGTGTGGGTGATCAATCCTACTTGTAGTCCTGAGTTAAGTCCCTTCATGAAGCGAGGTATGCAGTTTTATCTGTCGCTACATCCTCGAGGTGCGTAGCGTGCTAGTTGTGTGAACTTGTTCAGGTAGTCGGCCACCGGCTGATTACCTTGCTTGATGCTCTGAACTCCTCCTTCTTAAGGTCCATGATTCCTTCAGGCACGTGATCTTGACGGAATGCGGCCGTGAACTCCTCCCAAGTGATGTCACGAGGGTTCACTTGCGTGGCAAGTTCTCCCACCATTCAATTTGTTCCTTCCAACTGATGAGAAGCGTAAAGTACCTCCTCATTTCCTATGCATTGAGCTATTTGTAGCTTCCTCTCAATTGACCTTAACCAATCATCGGCCTCCAATGGATTGGCATTCCCAGAGAAAGTGGGTGGGTGAGTTCTCATAAACTCTGACAGTCTTGTATTCTGGCGTTGTCCCTGATTGACTTGATTAGCTGTGGCCTGAGCAGTGACGTTTTGCATCTGTTGCATCATAGCATGCATCAATTGAGTCTGAGCAGCGAGAAAAGCTCCGAAATTCTGCATATCCAGTGGCGGTGCTGGTGCTCCATCATTGGGGTTTTCTGCTGGGCGAGAACCACTTCCATCCCTTCCAAAGTTTCCGCGGGTGTTTACCATCTGTCGATTTACTCTAGGTTTTAGAGATGAGAGGGAACAAGAATAGACAAGTAATATGGAACTTTTGCGGGGCGAAAGGTGTAACTTTAAGGTCCAACTTTATTAACTAAGAAATAGTAACTTGGTATGGTTGCTTACATTGCCTAGGGGCCTTGCAACACATACTGCACACTCAGCAAACAAGGAAAATCCAAATCGAACTAACACTGGAGTCTAACGCCTAAAGGGTGACTCTTTATTCTAAGACGCGACTCAGCGAAGGAGTCTCTCTATAAAACCTACGCTCACTCATCGAGAAAACCTCCACGGCCTGGGTACGGATGCTGCGGCATAGGCGAGAAACGATTGCCATGTCCAGCAACTGTGTCATCTGTGGTAGTCGAAGAAGCAGTGTCCTCATCGAGATCTGACTCCTCCGGATCTGGCTCGTGTAGCTCAATCTTGGCTGCAGTTCTGTTCCGTACAAAGCCATCTCCAACTCGTCAATTCTTCGCAGAAGGTGTGACACATACTCTTGAGCTTCCCGCCACCTGTTCTTCTCTGTTGTGATCTCCTTGCGGGCCTTCTGTAGCTCCTTGTTTGTATCATCGAGTACATCCTCCTGGGCGACAACAAGTCGTGCCAACTGTGTGACCATGGCATCGTCATCCTGAATCGCCTTCGGGTCAAGAAGGTTATCGCTGCGCGGATGATAACGGAACACCGTGCTCTCCAACTCTCTGGCGTAGATACGGGTAATGTGCCGCATTGCTCGTCGTGATACTTCTTGGATACCCATCTGCATTGTAGACCTCCTGGCAGTGCAGTGTATCGGGCGATTGCCTGGGCCCTTTTTCCTAGCAGGTACCTCAATCCTCACGTCACAAGCCTTGGTCAATCCTGCTTGTCTGATCACTTCCACTTGGTATTGCGGCTTTTCAAAATCTCCGAGAGTCTGTAGCATACGCCAAAGTTCTGCGGCGTGACCAACCTCCAGGTCGACGTAGTTGAACTCTCCCTCCATCTGTCACAAGAGTGCTCACGTAAGAACTCGAAATTTTTAAATCGTGACAAGGTAAGGAAAAATTCAGCAAGAGACAAGGAAAGAGAGAAGGGGATGAGTCGAGATGTCATTTCTTGTCTTGACAAACTTTTAGCTTTAGAAAATAGGTTTTATCGTGACAAGAGTGCTCACGTAAGTTTGCATTCCGTGCATGACTTGCTGACTACCAAGTACTCACCTGTCGGGACCCCGAATTTGCAAATCCGGACCCTCTGTGTATTCAGCACTAGTCCAGGAACGCGCAAGTGCACACAGTCTTAACATCGGTAAATATCACAATCATACCACTCGATACTAATAAAGTACTTTATTTAAATAACCAAACTGGTTACTCGACCTTATGGTCAAGTTACAAATGTATGCCTCGCAGGGCGAAACTTATTAAGAGAGAAATAGTAGCAGCGGAAAAATAAGATAACTTCGTGGCGCCATCCAGTATACCACAGGCAAATCGACCGGGCTCGCTCCTAAGTAGACGGTTCCTCTTGGAGCTCCTCCTCCAAAGCTGGTGTAGTCTCCTCTTCAACTGGTGTTGTATTGTGGCAAGGGTGAGTACTTGGTACTCAACAAGTCATGCAGAATGCAGGCTAATATACTATATGCATGGCTTGGTACAAAGGAATAGCTCAAGGTATATTTGCGAAAATTGACATTTAACAAGTATCATAAATAGATTCGAAAGCAGTAGAAATAAGTAAAGCATAGATAACTTTTCAAGGAGTTTAATAAACATCTTTCCCATCCTAATCCACATTTCCATCAACATCATTATTAATCCAACCCAACCTTTCAAATCCAAGTTATTTTTGAGAAAATCTAACCCTTGACTGTAATTCCCGAGCGATGTCCAATACCGCGGACACGGCTATTCGAATAGATTCTACACTATGCAGAGGTTATGCACTTTACCCACAAGATACAGTCAAACACCACAAAGGCGAGTTCCTGTAACAAAGTCTTTCGGAAACTTCTAACAATACAAGTGGTCCTCCCCGGTTATTGCACACTAACCCTTCCCTTAGCTAAGGCAAAGTTTAGGCCAATCAACCGTTAGATGGGTACCTGGCCTCAACCCCGGTACGCTCCCCCGTACAACTTACACAAAGGGTGTAGTTGACCTCCTGAGGTCCCACAGGTACGTTATTAGCAACTTAGTCAACTAGGTCCGTCCCATTACAGACATGTGGTTGCACGTTAGACCAGTTCAAAGGCTTGCAAGGTTAAGTCCTTAGGGTGACCAGGGCAAGACTACCGAAGAACCAAATCAACATCCCCAATGCCACTACTTGCCCACCTGATTATTCTTACCACATGCCCCGGTCGAAAAACTATTTATCAAACCCCAGTTGATTACCATGCACCACGTGCCATCAACATCACATGATACCTTTCCAAAACAGGTTCAATATATCATTAAGTCAATATTAACATTTGATTGTCCAAAATCATGTCATGAGCACGTAGCAGGTCTAAGCAGTATACTACAACGATCTAATTTCCCATGTTGGCAATTTAATAATGTCCAACTAGTAAACCACAACTAGGGTGACAAGGGGTCATGGCACATATTTAAGTAATCAAGGTGTCATACAGCAAATTGGTATTTATCTAATTCCCCATATTTACATAAAGTATTTTCTAATTGAACTAGCATGCAATAGGTTAAATCAAAATAGATTTCAAAATAGGATCAACATGGTCAAAGAACAACTTGCCTTCAAAAAGTACTTGCTCTTGGTCATGAGTTGGATCCTGAGTCAATACTTCTCCTTCGAATCCTTCCGGCACTTCAACGTCTACTCGTAAAGCGTGCAAATAGCAAATACACCAATAAACAATAGGCAAAAAGTATCCAAACATCCAAATAAAATCCATAAACATAAAGAACACAATTTTATGAATTTTTAGAAATTGAAATCGTCAAATTTGGAGTTAAAACACAAAAGTTATGATTATTTAAAGTTTAAATAATCAATTAAATAATTTTACAGAGAAAAACTTTAGTCCAAAAATTAAATAAAATTCATATTTAGGTAGCTCTCAATTTTATACAAATTTAGAAATTTGAATCACTCAAATCGGAGTTGAAACGCAAAAGTTATAAGCGGTTGAAGTTTGAAACAAAATCTGAAATCATTATTTCGAATTAATAAATCATTTTCTTTTTTCGGAAATTAATTATTGCGTCAGCCTGGACACGTGTCAGCCTCTGATTGGTCTGCTGACGTCAGCCGGTCCATGGTCTCGGTCCATGCTCGGCTCGGGTCTACTGTGGAAACAGTCCACGGCTCACGGTCGCTGACAAGCGGGCCCCACATGTCAGTGGCGTGCTCCCACGCGCACGGTGCGGCGGCTAGAGCCACGTGGCATGATCAGGGCCGTTGGATCTAGATCCAGCGGTCTAGATCCACCCTAGGTTAACGCAGCTTCAAAGACGTGGCTTATCGTGGGGCCGTTGGATCTTGATCCAACGGTCCAGATCCGATCTAGTTTATAGGGTTTGGGTTGCACGTGGGCTCACCGTGACTGTCGGATCCTGATCGGACGGCTGAGGACCTTCGCGGGTGACGATGGCGTCGCGGCGGGGCTTGGTCACCGGAACCGAGGAAGACGACCCACGGGACGGCGACTCGGGGCAGATCCGGCGAAACGGAGGTGTCCCTCGGGCGCGTCACGCGATGGGGGTTCCAGATCTAGGACCCACGCGGGCGCGAGCCAAGCATCGGCACTGGAGGAGAGGAAGAAACCACGGTGGTGCTTCACGAACTCCGGCGAAAGATTGCGAGCAGGCGGCGGCGGCTCGGGCGTTGGAAACTAGGGCAACAGGTGCGCACATAAATGGCGGTCCTCGGGCGATGACCCACGCCTTAAATGGCCTCGGCATGCGCGCACAAAACGGAAACCTAACCGGACGCGGCGGCTACGCGGCGGCGGAGTCCGGCTCGGGTTCGGCGGAGACGACGACGCACGGCCGTCCACGTGTCGCGATGAGCGGCTACGATCGCGCGGGCGCGGTCGGATCCGGCCCGGACTCAGCTCAACCGGTGCGGTCCAATCTGGACCGTTGGATCTCGATCCAACGGTCGGGATCGAATAGGGTTCGGTCAAGTCACTTGGCTAGGGTCGGACTCGGACTCGGGTCCGATCGGATGAACAGTACTTGACCCGACTTGATTTTCCAGCGATTTAATATTTAAAATAATTCCCAGAAATTCATTTAATTCATTAAAAATATCAAAAGACTCAGAAAAATTCTGGAAAATACTTTGGATCATTTTGGACTCAAATAAAATATTTCCAACAAAATTTTATTTGCAAAGTTTAATTCTTTAATTATTTCAAAATGGAATAAATTCAAATAAATTCCAAATAAATCCAAATAAATTCCAGAAAATTCCAAAAATTCAACAAAGTGCCAAATCACACATGAATTAAAGACAGGCAAAATTTTGGGGTGTTACATCACCCCTTGCAACAATACAACACCAGTTGAAGAAGAAACGACGCCAGCTTTGGAGGAAGAACTTCAGGAGGAACCGTCTATCTAGGGAGCGAGCCCAGTCAGTTGCCTGTGGTATACTGGATGGCACCACGTTGATGCTTTTATTCCGCTGCAATTTATTTCCTTTAATAAGTTTTCGCCCTGTGTGGCGTACTCTTATAACTTGACCATAAGGTCGAGCAATCAGTTTGGTTATTTTAATTAAAGTACTTTACTTCTATCGATGTGTATGATTGTGATATTTACCGATGTTGTGACTGTGTGCACTAACGTGATCCTGGACTAGTGCTGAATACACGGAGGGTCCGGATTTGCAAATTTGGGTCCTGACAGACGTGGTATCAGAGCCATACTGACTGTAGGACCTATCCCTTAGTTAGAATGGTCGTAGTGAGGTTGAAAACTATTTTATTAAATTAAAAGTTGCCAAGATAATGAATGAATTCTCGACGTATCCCCTTCTCTCTTGTTCATACCCCTTGCTGAATTCTTTTTGTCTCCACTTTGGTTTTAAAATGTTCCATTCTCACGTGAGTGTCTTTGGCAGATGAAGATGATCAACAACTATACCGAGCGTGAGGAAGGCTACGCCGCTGAGTTATGGCATATGCTGCAGGTACTTGGAGGTTTTGAGAGACCGTTTTACCAGGGGACTACCGTAGTGCAGGCTGGATTGGTCAAAGCATGGGACGTCAAGATCACAGTGTATGCTCGAGAGAAGACGAAGTTCAGTCGTCCTTTTCACTTCATGGCAAGGAGGTCTACATTTGAGATGGGAATCCAGGAGGTGTCACGCCGAGCTATGAGGCACATCGCTCGCACCTACTCCAGAGAGCTGGAGGGCACAATGTTTCGTCACCACCCACGTCGAGACAGCAGGATTGAAGATGTCACCATCAAACACTTGGTGAGGGTCGTCGTCGCATAGGAGGATGCACTCGATGATACAGTGCAGGAGCTGCAGAAGGCACGTGAGGAGGTCAAGAAAGAGAAGAAAAGTCTGCAGGAGGTTCGAGAGTATATGTCTCAACTTCTGCGAAGGATTGATGAACTGGGAATGGCATTGTATGGATAGGGGCCAGAGCCAGTATTGGAGCTGCACGAGCCAGATCCTGAGGAGCCGCAGCCAGAGCCATAGCCCGCGCCAAAGCCCGAGGAGGATGATGTTTCTTCGACTTCAGTTGTTGTGGGGCATGGCGATTGCTTTGCGCCTATGCCGCCACACCCGCCACGTGGAGGCAGTGGAGGTTGGGTCGAGGAGGGAGCGTTCAGGATTAGAAGTTGAGACTCCTTCGTCGAGTCGCGTTATAGAATAAAGAGTCACCCTTAGAGGCGTTAGACTCCAGTGTGTAGTCGATTTGGATTTTCATTGCTTGCTGAGTGTGCAGTATGTGTTGCAAGGCCCTTAGGCATTGTGAGCAACCATACCAAGTTATTATTGAATAAATAATAAAGTTGGATTTTGAGTACACCTTCCACCCCGCATAAGTTTCCCTATTACTTTTCTATGCTTGTTCCCTCTCGTCTCTAAACCTTGGAGTAAACGACAGATGGTGAACACCCGCAGAAACCTTGGAGGCAACGGAAGTGGTTCCCCCGCCGGAAACCCCAATGATGGAGCACCTGCACCCCAACCAGCACCAGCAGTAGACATGCAGAATTTTGGAGCTTTCCTTGCTGTACAAACTGGGCTGATGCATGCTATGATGCAACAGATGCAGCAGGTCACTGCTCAGGCCGCTGCTAACCAGGCTAACCAAGGATAGCGACAGAATTCCAGGCTATCGGAACTCATGAGGACTCATCCGCCCACTTTCTCTGGAAGCGTCAATCCTTTGGAGACAGATGACTGGTTGAGGTCAATTGAAAGGAAGCTGCACATTACCCAATGTGTGGGAAATGAGAGGGTGCTTTACGCCTCTCATCAGCTAGAAGGGACTGCAGCAGAATTGTGGGAGAATTACTGCGCTACACAAGAAAACCCACAAGATATCACTTGGAAGGAGTTTACTATCGCCTTCCATCAATATCATGTGCCAGAGGGAATAATGGACCTCAAGAAGGAATAGTTTAGAGCTTTAAAGCAAGGAAGCCATTTAGTGGCTGAATATCTCAATAAGTTTACCCAGCTAGCCCGCTACGCACCTGAAGACGTAGCAACAGACAAGGCTAGGCAATCTCGCTTCTTAAAGGGACTAAATTCTGGACTACAGGTGGGACTGATTACCCACACCTTTCCTGACTTCCAAGAGCTTGTGAACAAGGCGCTAATCCTGGAGGACAAGCGCAAGGAATTGGATGACAACCGGAAGTGCAGGATGGCACAGCAGGGAGCACGCCAAGGAGGGCAACGCCTGAGAGTTGCACCAAATCAATTTTTCAGATTCCAACCGCAGAATGCTGCAAGAACATCGTCGCCAGTACCTAGACCTACCAACCAGAACTACCAGACACCAGCTCCAGCCATCATAGCCTGTTTGGGTTTTACGGTGTAACACCCCATAAATCTAAACTGTTGTACAAGAACAGATCGACAGCATTTCCCCTAAAACAGGATAGTACGGAAGCAATTCGAATAGGAATAATATCACGACATCAAAACTAGAGACAACAAGTCTAATTCAACCAGGTATTAACCATAAATAAAACACATCTATAAAGGGACAACCATAAACGAGAACAAGTTTAAAGGGAACAACAATAGGTCTAAATGAAATAAAATTGCATCCAACTAATGAATTATTTAAAACACTAGATCATGTGAGTCGTGATGACAACAGAAAATTTATTGTGTTGCTAGCCCACCCTTCATGCTTACGACTCACGTGCGCTACCTGAAAACATCAAAACAGCAAGCAGTGAGATTGGGTAATCTCAGCAAGCGGAACAACTAATACAAATAAAACATCCACCATATATCTATCATTCCACATTACTCATATACAATACCACATCAAAAAGTCCACATTCCTCATATACAATACCACATCAAAGAGTCCACACCACTTCAAGAAATGCATATGATTGATGCACATGCTTATGCCATGTTCCTCCTCACCGTGCCCTTTCTCGGGAACACACGGTGTTGTACTGCACGGTCACAAGACGCCAAGGGCGTCGACAAACTTCCAATGCATGATTATGCAGTGAATGCTTCATGCATGAATTCATTCATAACTCCTCCCACTGAGTCCACATGTTTGCATATCATCATATAGCATGGATAGAAAACAAATATCATAGAGATGAAATGTTTAGACAATTCATCCGGTAAACAACATCCTTCTTCACCTTACCTCAAAGCAAGTGATTAAACCATGTATGATTGCTGTAATTGGAGTTTATAATGAAGGCGAAGCAAACAACAATGTATAGCTTAACAATACAACTACTTCCACTTGCCTTTACCGACGTGGACGATGAACCTAGTTACGCCCAGCAGTGGCACCACCTGAACAAACATTATTTCAATACATAGCGACATCACAATTCATCACACAATTCAAACACACGCTTCCTACTCCCCGTTCCCATTTAAACGCCAAAAACCCCGATCTGTCCGAATCGAACAGCAGCACCCTCTCTTCCCAATTTCGTATCTTTTTTTCTACTTTTCATAAAAATACAAAAAAATTACAGAAGCTATATATTGACGAGATCTACAACTTTCATGAAGGTCACAAATTTCAATTCCACTGTTAAATATGCCTAAACAACCGTCCAACACAGTGGACGAAATCTGTTTCCAGATTCTGTATCATATTCCAACAGCGATAACTCTCAGACCAATGCCCCCAAAATTCTGAAAAAATTACAGAAGCTAGGTATCGACGTTATATACAACTTTCTAGTTATAGGTTTTTGCAGGAAAAATCATCTATGCCACGTAAAACGCGAAACAATCCGCGCTGCACAATCTTCCCTTCCAAAAACAGCACCACGTGAACATATACCCTTCTCCCCCATCAAGATCCATCCAAACCACTCACCACCAGATCTAATACACTCCTAATCCCTAGGTAGAACAGGGGTAAAAGATTGGGAATTTTACCTTGAGTTCCCCCTTGCGAACCCACGAAGAACGCGCTACGATCCCCGTAACGGAAATCTGTTCGTCCTCCTCGCCTCCACGGATCCTCTTCTCGTTTTCTCCTTCGCGTTTCGGGGTGGATCTTGAGCCACCACGCAGGGGAGGAAGAGGAGGGGGTGCGGCTGCTAGGGGGGAGGAAGGGAGGCACCTTAGGGTTTGGGGGGAGGGGGCGCCATTTGAAGGGGGAGGTGGGCCGGCCCACCAAGGCATGGGGAGGAGAGAGGGAAAAAGGAATTCCCGGCCCAGGCCTAGGTTGCCTCAGCCCAGCGGAAACTAGCCCAAAACTCCAATTTTTAATATTAAATTGCCGCATAATCTTCAATTATTTCATTTCCCGACAAAACCCTCTTTCTTTCCGGAACAACCAAGAAAGAAAACCCTAGGATCGCTCTCAAATTCTAGGGCATTACAATCTCCCCACCTTAAAAGGATTCGTCCCCGAATCTAAGACACACCAAAATCAACAACAAAGTCCCCAAGGGACAAAAGACTTCTTTGCAACACAAAACATTAACACAAAGACTCAAACCGGAATAAACGACAAGCGAGTTCTCAAAACCAACACTAGCGAGAAAATGTTGATTTAGCTCGACAGAGTGCAACCTCTCACGGTTCCACCTTCACTTCAATTCCCAAATAGACCATGAAAGAAAACGGTCTCGCACTCCTTATTCCAACCACTCTCCAGAAGAAAACGGTACCAGTCTCTAGAACCCTCTTCATCTCCCACGCACAAACGTGTTTTCAGACCACAACCCCTCTACTGTGGTTCGCCGTATTCAAGACGACGACAAACCAGGTGAGACATACACTCCAACACCACCAGCTATTTGAACAAACGAGGTTAGAACCTTGCAAAAAAATTGATCTTCAACAAAAAACCAATACCCAACACTACCACCAAAAGGAAAGGCCTACTTTACAACCAGGGTCCTTAAACCCGCAAGAGACAGTAACAACCGAACAAAATCGCTATGGTTGACACAACCTCGCTCAACCTCAGCGACAGAAAGGTCCAATACACTCTGAAAAGGAAAAACAATTACTAGCAACCACCAAGTGGTCCACTAATAATTTAAATAGCCCCACCTAGGTACACATCAATGACCCAATTCTCCAAGAAGGTTTGGATTGAGTCATACACAACCTTCCTTTACTCTTCACTTTTAAACTGTTTACGATCATCTACTAGCTACATCTAATATCTTATGTCATTACCAACCCACACTAAATTCCTCTTTCTTAGAAGGTTTCGCCCTCGCATTCTTCCTTTCAAAGAATCAGAACCAAGGGTAGAATCATTGAGGAAGCTCAACTAAGACCCATGATCCCCAAATGATTCACATCCAACAACTCGAACTCCAAAGCGCTAAAAGCCACTTTGGAAAAATTCGACAACAACCCAAGAGTACTCATTTTATTTTTTTCCTAAGCCAAATGCAAAGAAAGCTCAGATCTCTTACACCACAACCAACATATCGTAAGATATTCGTTCTTACTTCTGTACTAGAAGGCAATTGAAATCTCGATTCAGGACATGCATGCAGCTTTCCAAGAGCACTCGGATTAGTCATATATCCATATATGACTTTCTCACCGACTGGCTCAATGACTCTTTTATCATTTAACATCTATAGACAATGTCATGTTTACTTTTCACCATTCATTCATCATGTAACAACACTATCGAATAGTCATTTACAAGACGACTTTTTCCTCTCGTAACACATGAATAAAACTCGAATAACACCGAGGATTGGCGCTTAATTCATATAAACTATGTCGGCAAAGATAGTTAACAAGAAGGCACCACATCATATAAAAACCCACCAATGATAGAAAGCTAAACTTGCAAAACATCGCATTTTAACCAAAATCAACATTTTGGAAAAGAACATCGACTCCAAAGTCAAACATCTGCACAAACAACCGCCACAATTTTTTTTTCTCGAAAGAAAGGGAAATTCATTCCCAAAAGAGAACTCTTCACTAACCAAATTCACTTATGAAACACTCATATAATCCATCTTTTTGAAGTACTCACAAACGTCACACACATCATGCAAATAAACCAACTCTAGTCAAAAAGAGTTACAAATTAAATCTCAAGAGTTTCCAACACAACCCACTATGTCCATCTGCTTCCTTTAAAATTAATTCCAAAGATAATTCGGTAACGCGAAGGAGCGCGATCCACTCAAAGACTTTTGGGTGTAAATCCATACTCATAGTGCAAACTAAACAAGTTAGCCAAATCCAAAGGTTGGCATTAATCACTACGAGTTTTAGGGAAACTCTGTAACACAACAGAAGAAACACTTCGACAAAAAGTATTCAACCAAAAACTACATAACCAATTCTTTCTCTAGTTACCTTTCCCAACATTTATAAATACAGTTTATGATGATTAACAAAACGTCTTCCATTCTATACTACCTCATCATGATCCCCACAGACCAACACATCATATATCAATGTATTCTATATTTCAAACATAGTACTTCAACATATACTTAAGCATGATCAACGTATCAATTTTATACCATCCATACATCAACATCTTGACAATTAAAACTTGTTCAATCAATAAAATGACTTCAACCAATAAGTATTATCTCTACAAGATAAAATTCGTAAACAGGATTCTAAGACATGCATTCATTAAGGTTAAAATCTTGCATCATGATTGTTATCCAATGTTCATCCCATCACAACATGAACTCGACATAATTCCACAGTTTTACACTTTTCTCTCTTGGATCAATGGTTTCCAACAATTAGCAACCCTACCAAGTCATCAATAACAACAAATGGGCATAAACATCAACCATCAACATTACTTTTGGCTACCCTATACATAGGTGATAACAAAATTACCACCGCACAACATACTAGTAGGTTGCAACAACGTAAATAGCAATTCTAATCAACTTCCAAATTAAAGTCGCTAGTCAACACGATTAAATTTTCTCTATTAATCCGTTAGATTAGAACATCTTTAAACAACCAAAGAAAGTTTCTTTAACAATAACCGCAGTCTACCTCATCTTAATGTTCTAACCATGCATCAGGGTTTAAAACCTTAAACATTATCGGGGGTCATAAGCACTTTTAAAGCAAAGCAACAGATTATAAGCATGTACATTAACACATTTAATCATCCCCACTACGGGGTACTCTACATCACTAGAGGTTCATTTAATCTTAAGCTAAAGGTAACAATTACACTTAATTGATTCAACTCGCAAATTAACTAAGGAGTACATCATTTCTATAAACCACATTGTTACATACTACATAATATGCTAAACAACAATTTCCACTTTTAACAAGTAATTTCAGTCAAACGAATACTTACTTTATTTGCAGCATTTTTTTTTCTTTTAATACTCAACCAAAACTCACAAAAAAGCTTGATTCTCAAATTTGCAATAGGACATGACTCCAAAACACATTTCAATCTTAAAGACTCCCACCGAAGGGAACCAAGTGATCAAGTAAACCTTTTACGAACAAAGGCACAAAACATAAATCGACACAACTTAACTTTTTACACACGCTTCAATAACTTCTTTTAAACTCAGAGCAATACACACAAGAACCAAAAGCTATACCTTTCTTTGCAAGGCAACCAACTAAACAGGTGTCAAAGTCAAAAAGGCGACCAAAGACGCACAACACAAAACTCCCCTTCTTTGTCTTCACCCAAAGAAGACAAAACCAAGAAACACCGAAGGCACACTCCGCGAAAATCCAAATTCCAAACACTTTTCTTCTGATTTCAATCAACTAAAACCAAGAAAACCAACCAAGACCGACCTTCAGAACGATAAAGAACATCCGAAGGAATCTACCACCAATCTCTTCTATTTGACTCCAGTCAACTACCCGATCCACGACAGAAAGGGTAAGCACTCCTCCTACAGGGGTTAATAATTCTTCGGTGATAACCGGCCACACCATCAAACCACACCCTTACTATGAACAAAAAGAGGTGACCGAAACACTTTGGCAACACAACCCCACTTCCTCACAAATGAAGCAACTCAATCAAATCCATCATAAATATAGCATTATACAACATCAAAAGTAGCATTCAACATCAAAGCTTAGATACAATATTTAAACGGAAAGCAACGGTACCCATACCCTTTCCTACTGTGCATCCATGTGTGTCAGATTTTAAATTAGTGATTCCACTTACACAAGTTTTAATGTTGCTATCCTATGAAAAAATTTTAGTTAAAACCTAGGCCATGTTTCTAAGTTATTCCACATCACATTTTAGTTGTATCCTATAGTATGACACTAAAAATACACATTCCAAGGACCTACAGCCCGCTCTGATACCAACTGAAACACCCCATAAATCTAAACTGTTGTACAAGAACAGATCGACAGCATTTCCCCTAAAACAGGATAGTACGGAAGCAATTCGAATAGGAATAATATCACGACATCAAAACTAGAGACAACGAGTCTAATTCAACCAGGTATTAACCATAAATAAAACACATCTATAAAGGGACAACCATAAACGAGAACAAGTTTAAAGGGAACAACAATAGGTCTAAATGAAATAAAATTGCATCCAACTAATGAATTATTTAAAACACTAGATCATGTGAGTCGTGATGACAACAGAAAATTTATTGTGTTGCTAGCCCACCCTTCATGCTTACGACTCACGCGGCGCTACTCCGAAAACATCAAACAAAGAAGCAAAGTGAGATTGGGTAATCTCAGCAAGCGGAACAACTAATACAAATAAAACATCCACCATATATCTATCATTCCACATTCCTCATATACAATACCACATCAAAAAGTCCACATTCCTCATATACAATACCACATCAAAGAGTCCACACCACTTCAGTAAAATGCGTATGATTGATGCACATGCTTATGCCATGTTCCTCCTCACCGTGCCCTTTCTCATGAACACACGGTGTTGTACCGGTACGGTCGCGCACGCTGGCGTCGACAAACTTCCAATGCATGATTATGCAGTTAATGCTTCATGCATGAATTCATTCATAACTCCTCCCACTGAGTCCACATGTTTGCATATCATCATATAGCATGGATAGAAAACAAATATCATAGAGATGAAATGTTTAGACAATTCATCCGGTAAACAACATCCTTCTTCACCTTACCTCAAAGCAAGTGATTAAACCATGTATGATTGCTGTAATTGGAGTTTATAATGAAGGCGAAGCAAACAACAATGTATAGCTTAACAATACAACTACTTCCACTTGCCTTTACCGACGTGGATGATGAACCTAGTTACGCCCAGCAGTGGCACCACCTGAACAAACATTATTTCAGTACATAGCGACATCACAATTCATCAGACAATTCAAACACACGCTTCCTACTCCCCGTTCCCATTTAAACGCCAAAAACCCCGATCTGTCCGAATCGAACAGCAGCACCCTCTCTTCCCAATTTCGTATCTTTTTTCTACTGTTCATAAAAATACAAAAAAATTACAGAAGCTATATATTGACGAGATCTACAACTTTCATGAAGGTCACAAATTTCAATTCCACTGTTAAATATGCCTAAACAACCGTCCAACACAGTGGACGAAATCTGTTTCCAGATTCTGTTCATCATCTTCCAACAGCGATAAATCTCAGACCGATGCCCAAAAAATTCTGAAAAAATTACAGAAGCTAGGTCTCGACGTTATCTACAACTTTCTAGTTATAGGTTTTTGCATAAAAAATCATCTATTCCACGTAAAATGCAAAACAATCCGTGCTGCACAATCTTCCCTTCCAAAAACAGCACCACGTGAACATATACCCTTCTCCCCCATCAAGATCCATCCAAACCACTCACCACCAGATATAATACACTCCTAATCCCTAGGTAGAACAGGGGTAAAAGATTGGGAATTTTACCTTGAGTTCCCCCTTGCGAACCCACGAAGAACGCGCGACGATCCCCGTAACGGAAATCTGTTCGTCCTCCTCGCCTCCACTCCTCTTCTCGTTTTCTCCTTCGCGTTTCGGGGTGGATCTTGAGCCACCACACAGGGGAGGAAGAGGAGGGGGTGCGGCTGCTAGGGGGGAGGAAGGGAGGCACCTTAGGGTTTGGGGGGAGGGGGCGCCATTTAAAGGGGGAGGTGGGCCGGCCCACCAAGGCCTGGGGAGGAGAGGGGGGAAAAGGAATTCGGCCTGTGCCCAGTTGCCTCAGCCCAGCGGAAACTAGCCCAAAACTCCAATTTTTAATATTAAATTGCCGCATAATCTTCAATTATTTCATTTCCCGACAAAACCCTCTTTCTTTCCGGAACAACCAAGAAAAAAAAACCCTAGGATCGCTCTCAAATTCTAGGGCATCACATAGGGAGTCCAGTGATGAAATCCATTCCAATTTCCTTCGATTTCCATTCTAGGACTGCTAATGGCTGTAACAAGCCTGTGGGTCTCTGATGTTCTGCTTTAACCCTCTGACAGACATCACAGTGAGCAATATACTCTGCAATTTCTCTCTTCATGCTAACCCACCAGTACTTTTCCTTCAAATCTTGATACATTTTTGTTTTGTACTGCCAGGATGAATAGGGAATGGAGACTCATGTGCTTCCTGAAGAAGTACTTCCTTTATTTCCTTATGTCCGGCACACACAACCTATTCTCGAACCATATAACGCCTTGTTCATCTTCTGAAAATCCTGGGGATTTTCCTCTTCTCATATTCTTCTTAATCTCTTGGATATCTGGGTCATCTTTTTGAGCTTCTCTGATTTGCTCTAGAAGTGTGGGTTGTACTTCAAATGCATTTACTAATCCGTGAGTGACAATCTCCAGATTCATCCTCTTCATTTCCTAACACAACTCAGGTAAACCTTCTCTAGCATTTATCATGTTGACATGGCTTTTTCTGCTCAATGCATCGGCTACCACATTGGCTTTCCCTGGATGATAATGGATACCAATATCATAATCCTTTATCAACTCAAGCCATCTTCTTTGCCTTAAGTTGAGTTCGGACTGAGTGAATATATACTTCAGGCTCTTATGATCTGTGTATATTTCGCAACAATTACCAATGAGATAATGTCGCCAAATCTTCAGGGCATGCACAATCGCGGCTAGCTCTAAGTCATGAGTAGGATAATTGCTCTCATGAGGCTTTAGCTGCCGTGATGCGTAAACCACCACTTTTCCTTCTTGCATTAACACACAACCCAAACCTTGCCGCGAGGCATCACAGTAAATCACAAAATCCTTGTGAATATCTGGTAGAACTAAGAGTGGTGCTGAGACAAGTCTTTTCTTTAGTTCTACAAAGCTTTTTTCATAGGATTCTATCCATTCAAACATCTTTTCCTTCTTTAGAAGCTGAGTCATCGAACATGCAAGCTTGGAGAAGCTCTCTATGAACCTTCGATAATATCCAGCTAATCCCAGAAAACTTCTAACCTCAGAGACAGACTTGGGCTGCTCCCAACCCATTACTGCTTCTACTTTTGCTGGATCTACTGCCACTCCACTTACGGATACAATATGACCAAGAAATCCTACTTCCTTCAACCAAAACTCGCACTTACTAAACTTGGCGTACAGCTGGTGCTCCTTGAGTTTTTCCAATATTAATCTCAAATGTGTCTCATGCTCCTTCTCATCTTTAGAGTAGATAAGAATGCCATCAATGAACACCACCACAAATTTATCCAAAAATTCCATGAATACCTTATCATCATATTCATGAAATAGGCTGTTGCATTGGTCAACCCAAATGACATAACTGTGAACTCATAAAGTCCATACCGAGTGGTGAAGGTTGTCTTGGGCACATCTTCAGGTTGGATTTTCAGTTGATGATATCCCGACCGAAGATCTATTTTGGAGAAGACACTTGCTCCCTTTAATTGATCGAATAAATCATTGATCCTAGGTAAGGGAAACTTATTCTTAATGCTGACTTCATTAAGAACTCTATAATCCATACACATCCTCATACTACTATCTTTTTTCTTGACAAAAAGAACAGGTGCACCCCAAGGTGATGAACTTGATCTGACGTACCCCTTGTCTTGCAGCTCACGAATTTGCTTCTTCAACTCAGCTAGCTCATTGGCAGGCATTCTGTACGGCCTCTTTGAAATCGGGGCTGTACCAGGGACGAGATCAATTATGAACTCAACGTCTCTGTTAGGAGGCATACCGGGTAACTCTTCTGGGAAAACATCCGAATATTCTTGTACTATCGGCACTTGCTCTATACTTAAGTTTTTAAGCTTATTAAGACTAACTTGTTTATCCCTACTGTTCTTGGACTCAAACTCGACCTTGATTCCATCTTTATTGGTGAGTTCAATAATCCGGCTAGAGCAATTAATTCGGCCCTTATTCTTAGTTAACCAATCCATACCAAGGATCACATCCAAATCTTGGGATTGCAAAACTATTAAGTTGGCTAGGAATGTCACTCATTTTACAATCAAAGGGACTTTTGGGCAAATGGAGTCGACTCTTACTTCTAAGCCGGGGGAGCTGACTAACATGGGATTGACAAGAGGAAAGGCAACTATCCCATGCTTACCCACAAATCGACTAGCAACAAAAGAATGTGAAGCTCCAGAATCGAATAAAACTGATGCTGGGATAGAATTTACAAGGAACGTACCGACGACCACATCCGGAGCATCCTGGGCTTCCTCTGCCGTGATATTGTTAACACGGCCTCTTACTATTGGTATCGGTTTCTTAGGAGCTGCTGCTGGAAGAGTTGAAGTGTTGGGTCTGACCGGCGCTGGTGCTAGCATTGCTCTCTTTTTAGGGCACTGGTTCGCAAAATGTCCCATCTCATGACAGTAGTAACACTGGACTCCAGCTGCAGTCTGTGTAGTCCTCTGGATTTGATTGCCTGCCGGAGCTGGAGGTGGCCTGAAGTTGGGGTTGGAAGGACGCTGCGGTGCGACTAATGCCCTGGACGAAGAAGGAACCTGAGGTCTGACATGCTGTGGAGGTTCAGGCATCCCGGTGCGAGGCTTGGAGTGTCCTCCGGGGTTGTTCCTCTAGAAAGCCATCCTTCTCTTGTGTCTCTCCATCTCCTGGTGCTTGCCCTCTTGGCGAATAGCCTTGTTGACTAACTGCTTGAAGTCAACGTAGTCATGAGATATGAGCTGAACTGCCAACTCATAATTCAATCCTTCAATGAAGCGCTCTTGCTTTGCTTCATCGGTGGCTACATCTTCTGGAGCATATCTAACCAAGTGATTGAACCTGTATAGATATTATGTCACAGTGCGTCCTCCCTGACGCAAGGAACGGAACTCCTTCTTCTTGAGTGCAATGACGCCTGAAGGAATGTGAGCTCGGTGAAAGGCTTGCACAAAATCATCCCAGGTGATAGCTTGAGCGTCCCGGTGAGTAAATCGAAAGTTATCCCACCATTCAGCAGCGGGTCCACTCAGCTGATGAGAAGCGAACAAGACTCGCTCTCGATCACTACACTGAATAATGTCCAATTCCTTCTCAATGGTCCAGAGCCAGTCGTCTGCATCAAGAGGTTCAGCATTGCTGGATAAATCTGGAGGCTGGGTCCTCATGAATTCTGGCAACTTGTTCTGTAGGTGATGCTGGGGAGCGGCGGCTTGAGCATTCTGATTATTGTTGATACTCTGTGCTAGTAGTTGGATAAGCTGATTCTGATTTTCCATCATCTGCTGCCAGGTGGGTCCATCTGCGGGAGGAGGGGGCAATCTTGGCGGAGGGGGACTGTCGGCGTTGCGATGAGTGTTCACCATCTGGCGGTCGACGACAAGATTAGGAAATGGAAGAATAGAAATCTACCCAAAACCCCACACACAAGCAATAAACTCCAATAAACACCAAATCATTCTTTTATTAATATAATGATTCATTGTGGCTGCCACAAAAGAATAAATGACAGCTCACAAATTCCTAAAGAAAGGGATGGTTTTCTCTAAGAGCTTCTAAGGTTTGGTTCTAGCGCCTACGGGTAACAAAGTGAGGTCTCGCCCCTCAAAGTCGAATGTCGAAGAGACAGCAGAACCGTCGCACTGCTTTGCGGGCAGCTGCATCATTTGCGTCATAGCTCGTGGGGCCATGTCCTCTGAAGGCGAAGTGAAGTATCCCATATCGTGCTGGCATGGTGATGAGCAGGTTGGTGTAGTGGTCAATGACTTCTCCTTCATAGTTCTCTCCTAGGAAGTAGGTTGGTCGCCGTCTGATTCCTATGTAGCGTAGCTGGTACTGAAGAACACTCGTCCAACCGTGGATTGCGGTGAAATTGCCACTAGCCATCTAAAATTTTGAAAGGAAAGAGGTATTAGTTAAATTCTTTTAAGTAGCGACTTAAGATGAGAATAAGATAGCATAGGATGAGAGTAGAAATTTTAAAATAAAGTTTATTAAATACATCCTTAAAGTCTATAGAAAAGGTGAGATGTAGCTATAATAGTAAAATTAAGCCAAAACCCACATATAAATGATCGAATGAATCAAATCTTTACTAAACCTCATGCAAAAGATGGCGACTGTTCACAAGAAGTAACGATAGCTCGCACATCGAAAGAATCATCGTCTAAAGCTATCTAAAGAGGAAACTAATCCTGCTGAGGTCCACGGAACTGGCTCAAGTAAGTCTTCTTGTCGCCGGTCTTTCTCTTCTTCGGGACATGGACAGGCTCTGAGTACTCTGAAGTCTCTCCCTGGATGGACGAACCCTCACTGCCGGCCTTGTACATGGCCAGCTCCTCCTGCACCTCGCGAAGCCTTTGCTGGGTCGTCAACAACTCATCCAGTGTGTCCTGGTAGCTCAGGTCCATAGCCTCTGTAAGTTCCATCTGTCGAAGCAAGACGGTGGAGCTGCTCGTCGTGGCGGGGCGATAGGCACTATAAGAGCTGCACTGATACTTGATGGGATAGTAGCGAAACTCAGAGGGCCTCAGCTGCACCTCATAGAGTCTTCCCATCGTCCGTACTGCCTCACGGGTTGCATCCTGGATGCCCGTGGCGAAAGTGTCTCTCATCATCGGAGCCTCATAGATGTGGGAGACAGTCCTGCCTTGGTCCTGGGCGTAGATGTGAACCTCGACTCTCCACTGATCCTGTGCAAACGTCCATGTCCGAAAGCTGTGGTAGACGGGTCTTTGTGTGAATATGAGGAACCGGGGTCAAATCCAGCAAGATCCTGGTCCAGCTCTCCATGTACAACCCGTACGAAACTACAGTCGGAATCTCGGCCATCTACAAATTTTGAGAGAGAGAGACGACTTGGAATTAAATTTTATAAACAGAAAGGGATGATTGAAGAGAGAGTAAGAAGTAAAAGTTTTCGAAATTATTTATATTTTAAAATATAGTCCCTAGGTTTAAACCATGGCTATGACCTACAGTCGATATGGCTTTGATACCATCTCTTGTTGGACCCCGGAATAACACCTCCGAAATCCTCGGTGTATTCTGTACTAGTCCAGGAAAAGGCTAGTACACACAGTAGAAATGAAACCATAGCATATCCATCGTTCTTTATTATTAATAAATATCCAAGGTTACAAATGAAATGGCACGCATGCCAGCAAGTAAATAAACGAATAAATGAAAACAGTGGAATTGAAGAACAATAAATAGAGCCCAATTTATTTGCCACAGGCAATCAACTGGGGGCACGGCCTAGTCCAACTGGTCCTCACCATCGTGGTACTCCTCCTCTGAAGCAGTAAATTAAGCAAGGGTGAGTACTAACGTACTCAGCAAATCACACCGGAAATGCAATATAAATGTATGGGCAACAAAGGATAGCAATATGGTTTATTTAAGCGTAAAGCAACAGTTTAATAAACATTCTAAACAATTTTAAAAGGCATAATTTATACGGCAAATCAAATCTATACATTTTTCTTTATAACTCAGGAATCTCTCCTGGAATTGTCTAAGTTTTACCCATGATGGACTCCCTCCATCCCATCATCATTTTCGGAAACCAAATTTTAATTTACTAAAGTCTAATCTGAGAATGGCTTGCTCGGCATGCCCATAACCGCGGGTGCGGCTAATCGATTAGTTTGACACTCTGTAGAGGTTGTACAACTTTACCCACAAGACGTGATATTCCCCTGGTGTCAGCACACTTCCTTTGCTGAGTGACATAGAAAATCATGACAAGGCCACTATAATAATTCATACATGTAGTCATGCCTGCTAAGGTTTCACCGCTGAAAAAATCCCTCTATTCAGAAGCCCCCTCTTGCACCAGAGTGGCAGCATCACGCTTTCACCACACCACTACCCCCATATAGCATGACTATCCATGATATGACTTAATATGGCTAGCCAGGCCTGTCCCATTCCAGACTCTTGGTAGTATGGTTAGGCTTTACATTCAACGAAACTCAGACTGGTCCTTGATTGACTAGGCGAGACTTCCCACAAACCCAAGATGATAACCAAACCACTTTCCAACCATTTCTCGCCCGGCCTAAGTCGTTTTCATTTTAACCCTACTATTTCCACATTAATACTAACATTGATCATTATAAGTTTCCATTTAAACATGACATCATTTTGGCATAAAATCCCCAAAACTTCCTAAGTTCAGTTCTAAGCATGTCTAAGCAATGTCTAATTATTACCATAGTCATAGCTCATATTTTTCCTAAGGTTACAAGGGTATCGGAATTCAAATGACAAAGGTAGCATATCAATTTTGGATATAACTTTCATTTAAATCTAGGTCGGAAATTAACGTCTATAACAAATAAGCATGCAATAAGTTAAAATTCAACATACAAGTTCACAAACTGGGAGCAACATGGTCAAGGGGGTGTGACTTGCCTGGTTCAACGAGTTGCTGCTCGAATTCGTCGCTCGGGAACTCCTCGGACTCTCCGTAATCTACGCGTGAAAAGCACCCAAATTCAAATAAAATCCAAATAAATTCAAATTGAATTTCAAACTAGCACTAAACTGAAATTTAAGATTTTAAATGAATTTAGGATGAAAAATGTAGCCAAACGAAAACAGGCTCCTGGAAGTTTAAAAACGATTAAAAAGAATTTTCTGGAATTCTTGGAATTATTTTTATAAAGAAAATCCGAATTATTGCGCAACGCTGACGTCAGTGCATGAAATTCGATTTTTGAATTATTTTATAAAAAGAAAATCCGCTTTATGACGTAAAGGGTTTTTGGAAAAACTTTTTTTCTTTTATAAACTGATAGGTGGGGCCGGCCTCAACGCTGCGTGGACTGGCCCACGCGAAGCGGCAGACTGGCGCGACGTGGCACAAGACGCAGCCGAGCGCGCCAGGCTCGGACGTGGTGGCGGTGCGCCAACCGGCGCCAGAGCGGGCGAGTGAGGGGGCTGCGGCGCACATCGGCGGCGGCGGAGCGGCATGGGGGCGGAGGCGCAAGCGGCAGGCCAGGCTGGAGGAGCTGTGGGGCGAGTGTAACATCCCCAATTTCGGTCTTTTGCCGTAAACTAATTTAAATTAATTAAATTAAAATTTAGATTTTCCTTGGTGTTATAATTAACCTGGCATCCTCATCATTCCGAAATTGGAGTTCAATCCTTCATCGTCCGAAAAGTCGAATGTCCAAATTTCGGTCCCTATTCGAAATTCCACCCGAGTTCCAAAATGCTTCAAAAATGCCGAAGGTTCCAAATATTCTAAAATGATTTTGGGAATTTTTCCAAGATTTTTAGAATCTCTCTGGTATTTTATCTCTCGCGGCCTTTCGTCAAATGCCCTTTATTCGTCCCGGAATTGTCTAAATTCCAAATTTCATGCAAAATCAGTGAAACTAATTTTATTAGTACCAAATATTCGCTAGTATTTTTAGAAATTTTTCCGGGATTTTTAGACCCTTTTTGCTATTTTATCTTGTGCGCCATTGATTCTTTACTATTCACTGACCAATAGGAAAGTGCCACGTGGTGGTTACTGTAGCAACGTCTTCAACCTTCAGCCAATGTACAGAACACGACCTTCTGTCTTCCTCCACGAAAACACTCACTTTAAATGGTCATAATTCCCTGATCAAAGCTCCAAAATACGAACGGCCGGATCCGTTGGGAAGGTATCGACGAGGAGAACTCATTCCCCACCTCCATCCGTTCCAAATTCCACCAGAAATGGTTCAATCAAATGAAAACTGAAATGGGTTTAAATGGCCGTAACTCGGCCATTTCTCCACGAAACGACGTGCTTCCACTTCTCAAATCTTCGCCCCGGTGTTCTCTTTCCCGTGCTCACACTCTCCCATTGCCTCTCTACTTCGTTACTCCGGAATTTTGCAAAAACCGTTGCCGAACGTCGTTCATGGACATCGCCGCGTCATCTTTTGATTCGGTGAGTCATTTGCAAATCCGTTTGCATCATCGTGTGCGTCTCGTCGCCACGAACAAAAGCCCTCAAGAAATTTTGGGTTTCGTTGCAGGATGGCGACGAATTTCGCGTTTGAAGTCACCGGTTGGAGCTCCGTTCATCGTCGATTCCTCTCAATCCGGTAATTCCCTTCAAAATCCGACACCACCGTTGGGTTCGCATCGTCGAGATCTTTTTGGTGCTCATCTTCCCCAACCCCACCACCCCCTTCCATGGAAAAACCCTATGCCTAACCCTAAAAAAAGTTTCCTTCTGTTCTGGAGGCCAAAACACTATAGCTTCAACATTGCTACAGTACCGGGTCGATGCCACAGTGCCGGATCCGCGCCGCTACAATGCCATTTCATTTTTTCTGATTTTTCTTTCCAAGCCAACTTCGAAACGCTCGTTCTCTTCCGTCGTAACTCTGAATCGAGTGATTCAAATTCCTAAATTCATCTAAAATCATCCTCTTCTTGACAGTACTAATTTTATGATTTTGAAATTCATTTTATTTTATTTATACGTTGCTCCATTTTGCGCGTAGTCGAAGAAGCCACTGTCGCCGTCGAAGAAAGTTAGTCCAGCAGAGCGACGCGTCTCTCCTCGTCAGTGAAGGCAAGTCTCCTTGACACAAGTTGATCCTATGATTTACAAATGTTTTACAAATTGCATTGCTACTTATATAAAAAGATTATGTTAGTGTTAGGCGGTTAGTTATACCTATTACTTATACCTCCTTGATATTGTTACCCATAATCCTTTGTCGCCCTAGCAAAGTAATCCACCATAATAAACACTTTTTGGTAAGTATTCTCTGATTAGGAGATTAATTCTTTAGATGACTTTTTGAATGGATTAGATAGTATGGAATGTGAATTGGAGTTAGAACCCAACTTGATTGGAGATTACATGAATATTAGTGTTGATAGGGATTATTAATTATGAAATTGATCTATGAACATTGATGATTGAAATATTGTGAAGTTGGGTTGTGATAGTAGTTCACATTATAATGGATTGGAGGAAATATTGGAAGATGTGTAGTGTTGTGAAGTATTCATGATGGATTAAATAGATCATTGCAAGTAAATGATATGTTGAATTGGATTCCTTGGGTTGATAAAATAGTATCTGTAACACCCCGGCATTTAATATGCCTGAATGCTACCAAACATAAGCTAAACAACATCTAAATACCATGAATTAAGGTAAATTACAGCAAAGGAGTAAATGCTAAAACCCGAGATTTCGGCAATATCTCATTTGTTTTAACATGATTTGAAGGAGCAACAACAGTATAGCAATATAAGGCAATATGAGAGACAACTAAAACAGCAATAATTAAAGACTTAACGACAAAATAAGTCCATTTGCAAGCATTTAATGTCTCCAAGAGTCAAACGAATCATAAGATTCTCATATAGCAAAGCTAAACTTTAAATCAATAACCATCACACGCAGTTTATTATCAAAAACTAATTGAATGACTTGTGGGATCAAATGAGTGAAGCTACGTGCGGAATTGTGACTATTTCCCTTCCCCGCATGCCGGTCTCATGGTACCTAAAACAACAAGAAAACACAAGCGTGAGTTCGAAACTCAGCAAGCATATTGCAATGGACAACAAGAACAATTACATGGCAATAATATCTCACATCATGTATATCATCTCAATTATGAACACATAACATTATCATCATCATTATGTATGCAATGCAATGCGATGCTCATGTCTCCTTGGAAACTCATACCGGTATGGTTGAGTACACACCCGTCGGTGTGCACCCTCTCCCCCCTTCCATCCCGAAGATGGAGGGTGCCTACTCCTTGCTTCCGTTCACCGCAGTGAATGGAATCATGATGTAGGACTTACTCATTGCCTCTCCGGAATAGTCATAACTTTCTCACCGACCTTTCCCAGACTAGTTATGACTTTCTCACCGCCCGGGCCATGTAACATGCCATGTATGCAAATATGCCAACATCATAATTAACTTGTACATTAACACATGGCATTATAACATAGTAAACATGCTCATCATAACATTGGCAATCATTAAAGCATGGCCAGTGATCATATCATATAATCAATTTCATCTATTATCAACAAGCAACCTACAAACCGCTATCCATTACAATACACTTGCCTCAACCACGGGCAACGGATTGGCGGGAAGTAGAAGGCACTCCCGGGGTCGCACCACCTGCACATAGGTACCACACACTCACAATCATTTCCACAAAACAGTACGCAAACCCTCATCTACCCTGACATTACCAACTACTCGCAAAACCCAAAAACAGAGGTTCTGTCCCGTCGGGACAGCAGCCTTACAAAAGGCATAACTCGGGTTCTGGGACTCCGAATCAATTAAAAGAGTACATACCCGCGTAGCTTAGGAAATTTCCTAACTTTTTCTAAGTATATGGAAAGACTGATTCGGACTCTAAAGTGGTTTAATCTACAGAATACCGTGATCTGTTCCAATCACGTCACAGATTTTAACATGCTCGGTAAAACAGCCATAACTTTCAAACGGCTGATCGGAATTGGACGTTCTTTATACCCACAGAAAGATATTGAAATTATATACAACTTCTTCAATATCCGTACGTACAAATGTCGACTCTAAATTGGTAAAAAAACCAAACCCTAGGTCGACTGCTCATGCTGTCCAAAACAGAGAACGTGACAACTTCTAGATTTCATCTAATCTACTCAATTCCAGCACCACCAATTGATCTAAAAACATGATAAATATCCTTAGAACAGTACCTAGCCCAACCCCAAGGAGTCCCATGGCCATACCTTCGCCCGACGCACGAAAATTCAATAGATCTCCTCCCGGATCGCTCCTCGCTCTAACGGATGGATCCTCGAGGTGTAGGGGTGGGGAGGCTACCCTAGGGTAGCAAGGGGTGGAGGAGAGGTGGTGGAGAGGTGGGGAGCAAAGGGCAAAGGGGAGGGGAGGCGCACGACCAAGGGGGGGAAGGGGGGGTGGCGGCTATGGCTCAAGGGGGAGGTGGGGGGCGCACAAGGCTGGTGGTGGCGCAACAAGGGGGCAGGGGGAGGCCCTTAAACCAGCCCATACAGGAATCCTAGTCCTAAATGGACTCATACTCCATCCCACCAAAGCCCACAACCCCTTCTTTTAGGCCCAAACTCCCCCGGAAATGGCCCAAACTCCCGGAAACGGCCCGGAAACGCAATTAAACCTCATTCCATATGGTTTTAACCTCCAATGCCATATTTCATAATGTTTTTAACCTCATCGTGCACAAAAATAAAGTTACGACACTCCGTGGTGTCACAGTATCAAATGAGAATCAGAGTTAGTTGGATTATTAGTGTTTGTTGGGGATTATTATTAACGGACTGATTAAGAAATGAATGATTATGGAAATATAGATAAGTGCTAATCATTTATGGAGAATTGTGAATAATGCAGAATATGTGTGGTTTATTTAGTTAACTTGGTATCCGAGTTAATAGAAACTACTATTGATGATGAATTAATAAAATCTTAGTTTTATGGAATAATATTTGGTAGTTTAGTAAATGATAATATTACGTATTCTTGGTGGATTAAAGCAGATGATTTAGAGGTGATAATGTGAAGGATTAAATATATGATATTATGAAGTATTATCGGTGGATTGTATCCTAGATGATTAATGATGGTATTGAGAATAATACTCGATGGATTTAGTAAATGATATTGTGAGTTATCATTCATGGATTAAGTGGATAATAAGATTGATCAATATAAGAATGGTGGATAAATCAGTAATGCAATTTATAGTTCAAAGAAGATATTTCATATACAATGATAATTGTAGCTTAACATGATTTTGGAGTCATGATTACAATTGATATAGACTCTACTTGTTGGATAATAGATTGAATTGGATTATTTATATCATTGTGGGATTATGGCAATTTAATGATTATTGGGGATTACAAAATTGATTATAAAGAAGGTAATCAACAATGCGATTTGTAGTTTATAAAATAAACTAGTGGTGGAATAGAATAGTTCGGTAGAAATGCTTAGACTTGCAATCGGTCAGTATGCACCTATGGGTGGGAATTTCTATTAACCATGAAAACTTGTATTGGAAATTATAGGCAGAAAGTATTGCCGTTGGTCTTCAAAATAAAAATAAAATAAAAATGATTTAGACTTGGGTGGAATGGTTTGTCTGGCGGGTGCGGATAGGGAACTAGTTTTCATTGTGCATGTACCGCCCCACGTCAGTTAAGGACCGACGCTTATGACTGTCCATTCCAAGCATAACCGTACAACCACATGTCAAAGTGGGCACGACCTGGCTGAAAAATTTGTAGAAACCTAACTTAGACTCACCAGTTGGTGGAATATGAGTGCCAGATAGAGGCAAGACTGTTTTTCTCACACGGCGCAAGAGGGGGCTTCTGTACTAGGTGGATAGAACCCTTACAGTGGTGAAACCTCAGCGGGTGGAGTCGGGCTAGGTAGATGCATTGTAAAGGCCTTGTCATGATCTCTGTGCCGACACAGCAAAGGAAGTGTGTTAATAGATTGGCATAAAGAGATGATCATGTCTTGTGGGTAGAGCTGTACACCTCTGCAGAGTGAAAAACTATTCGAATAGCCATGCCTACGGTCAAGGGCAACGCGAAGAATGCTTTCATACTAGTAGACTTTGTTTTTGTTTTAAAAACTGATGTTTTGGGTCTGGGAGTGGTTAGAACTCTCAGATGTGCTTCTGGCGGCTGGAGCCAGGTAGGTGGATTGAACCTATCTTTGTGAACCATGGCAGACAGAGCCATGTGGATGGATTGAACCCTGATCTTTTTGAGATATGGCGGATAGAGCCTGTATACTAGTGATTGGTGGCTAGAACCTTTACTAGAAGTTATAAATAATTTCAAATGTACAAATAATTGTAAAAATGGCTCTGTGAAAAATATTACATGTAAAGTTTGTGAAAGTATTGCTTTGCGCAAAAGAACCATAAATGGCCATCCTTGGATAGCCCTGCATTATGCATTTTTCCCAGACTTGCTGAGTACTTTATGTACTCACGTGCTACATTCTAAACTTGTCTCAGAAGTGAACGAAGCTATCAAAGGAGATTCCAAGGACTAGGACGCGTACCCCACTCGATTGCCTGTGGGCATATGGATGGGTCACCACTTGGTGTTATCTTCTTCCACTGCAGTTATTCATGTTGTTCAGCCTGTAAAGGCAGCAATGGTAAACCTCGACCATAAGGTCTTTGCTTTTATTTGGTGTTATTATTACTTGGTTATATGTAATCATGATATGGTTGTTGATTAATCACTGTTTAACTGTGTGTACTAGCTACTGATCTGGACCTAGTACAGAAATACACAGGGGATCCCGGAAGGCAGTTCCGAGGGCCTACAGCGGGGGAACCGGGGCGGGGCGGCGCGACTCGGGCAGCCGGAGGCGGCGACAGCGGCGATGGGGAGGAGTGGGGGCACGGGAGAGAGAGGGGAGGGGCACAGGAGAGAGAGGGGCTTCAGGGGGATTATAGGGGTGGCGCGGCGCGGGGCGGCGCAACTGCGCGCGAAATACGCGGCGGCGGTTGGCGCGTTGTTCCTTCTTTGTAGGAATCCAATACTTTGAGCTAACAATTTTTGAGAATTGATATGGGTTATCTCTTCACTTTCATCGCTGGGGAGCCAAATTTTATTAAACTATACTGAAGTAATAATTTTCATAAAGCATCTTTTTACAATTCTTTTTAACAATTGAATTACTTAATATTGCAGTGAAGGTTCTATCAAACATCACTAATATAAAGGCTCTAACCGCCAACTTTTAAAAGATCAAGGTTAATCATACATGACTCTTTCCGTCAAAGTACAAAACAGGTTCTATCCACCTTGTTGGCTCAATCCGTCATTCAACATCCGAGAGTTCTAACCACTCCCGAAACCCAAAACAAAACACCTTTCAGTTTTTAAAACCAAAACCAAAGTCTATTGTAACACCCCAATTTTTGCTTTTCATGAAATTAAATATTATTTTGCACATTTGTGAATTTTTGGAATTTTCTGGAATTTATTTGGATTTAATTTGAACTTCTTCCATATTGAAATAATTAAAGAAATTAAATTTTCAAATAAAGTTTTGTTGGAAATATTTTATTTGAGTCCAAAATGATCCAAAATATTTTTCCAGAATTTTTCTGAGTATTTTACTATTTTTCTTGAATTAAATGAATTACTGAAAATTATTTTAAATATTAAATCGCTGAGAAATCCAAACCGGCCTAAGCATCGTTCATCCGACCGAGCCCGAGTCAGACTCGAGTCCGAGTCCGACCCGAGCCATGCGACTCGGTCGAACCTGGTCACCGCGCCGAAACTCAACCGTTGGATCAAGATCCAACGGCTGAGATCAACCGCAATACCCACCGAACCCTAGCCTGTGACCGTTGGATTGAGATCCAACGGCTCACGTTGGTCCACGTCACCCAATCTGAATGGGATTCGGACTCCGCCGCCGCAGCCGTGTCGACCTCGGTCTCCGCGCGATACACGGAAGCCGAGGCCCCTATTTAATGCGCCGCCGCCATCGTGGAAGCCCGTTCCCTTGCGCACTGTAGCCTCTAACCCACCCCGTCCGAGCGCCGCCGCTTAGCGCGCGAGCTCGCCGTAGTTGGAATCCCTCTCGCCGCGGTTTTGCTTCGCCCTGCCGCCGTCCCGCCCTTCGCCGCCCGTTGACCCCAGATCCGGACTCCGTGACGAGACGCACCCGAGGAGGACTCACCTCGCCGGAGGAGCCCGCAAACGCCGTTGTTCGAGTCGCTGCTTCCCAGCTCGCCACCAGCTCCGCCAGCCGCCATCGCCGACCCGAAGCCGTGGACCGTCGGATCACCATCGCACGGCTAGGATCACGCCACGTCACCGCCGGTGAGATTCCAATCCAAAAACCCCAGATCCAATCTCAACCGTTGGATCTAGATCCAACGGTCCAAATCAAACGCGCTAACCCAAACGCGTGAGAACCAGATCCAATCTGGGCCGTTGATTTTCAAATCAACGGCCAAGATTGAGCCACGTGTGCGGAAGTTGGACCGGCACGGCCGCGCCAGACGCTGCGTGATCTTGATGTCGACATCGCCGCGTCGGCCGACGCGCGAAACCGCACCATGACGTCGCCAGACGGCCCACCCGTCGCTGGCCACCCCAACCGCGCGATGGCGTCACCCATGACATCACAAAGGTCCCACTGCCGCCGACCGTGGTCGAGCCTGGCCGACGCCAAGAATGACGTCACCCGAGTGGTCCCACCTGTCAGCGACTCGAGCCGTGGACCAGGTCCACGGTGGACCAAGCCAAGCCGTGGGCTGAGCCCATGGACCAGCTGACGTCAGCCGTCCAATCAGAGGCTGCCACATGTCCTCGCTGACGCAATAATTAATTTCCGAAAAAGAAAATGATTTATTAATTCGAAATAATGATTTCAGATTTTGTTTCAAACTTCAAACGCTTATAACTTTTGCGTTTCAACTCCGATTTGAGTGATTCAAATTTCTAAATTTGTATAAAATTGAGATCTACCTAATGACGAATTTTATTAAATTTTTGTACTAAAGTTTTCCTCTGTAATATTATTTAATTGATTATTTAAACTTCAAAATGCTATAACTTTTGCATTTAAACTCCGAATTTGACGATTCCAGTTTCTAAAAATTCATAAAATTATGTTCTCTCTGTTTATGAACTTTATTTGGATGTTTGGACACTTTTTGTTTACTGTTTTATTCATTTGTTGCTATTTGCACGCGTTACGAGTAGACGTTGAAGTGCCGGAAGGATTCGAAGGAGAAGTATTGACCCAGGAGCCAGCTCAGGACCAAGAGCAAGTACTTTTTGAAGGCAAGTTATGCTTTGACCATATTGACCCTATTTTGAAACCTATTTTGATTTAACTTATTGCATGCTAGTTCAATTAGAAAATACCTTATTTAAGTATGGGAAATTAGATAAATGCCAAATTGCTGTATGACACCTTGATAAATTAAATATGTGCCATGACCCCTTGTCACCCTAGTTGTGGTTTACTAGTTGGACATTACTAAAATGCCAACATGGGAAATTAGATCGTTGTAGTATATTGCTTAGACCTGCTACATGCTCATGACATGATTTTGGACAATCAAATGTTAATATTGACTTAATGATATATTGAACCTGTTTTGGAAAGGTATCATGTGATGTTGATAGCACGTGGTGCATGGTAATCAACTGGGGTTTGATAAATAGTTTTCGACCGGGGCATGTGGCAAGATTGATCGGGTGGGCAGTTGTGGCAGGGAATGTTGGTTTGGTTCTTCGGGTAGTCTTGCCCTGGTCACCCTAAGGACTTCACCTTGCAAGCCTTTGAACTGGGTCAAACATGCAACCACATGTCCGTAATGGGACGGACCTAGTTGATTAAGTTGCTAATAACGTACCTGTGGGACCTCAGGAGGTCAACTACACCCTTTGTGTAAGTTGTACGGGGGAGCGTACCGGGGCTGCGGCCAGGTACCCATCTAACAGTTGGTTGGCCTAAACTTCGCCTTAGCTAAGGGAAGGGTTAGTGTGCAACAACCGGGGAGGACCACTTGTGCTGTTAGAAGTTTCCGAAAGACTTTGTTACGGGAACTCGCCTTTGTGGTGTTTGACTGTATCTTGTGGGTAAAGTGCATAACCTCTGCAGAGTGTAAAATCTATTCGAATAGCCGTGTCCGCGGTATTGGACATCGCTCGGGAATTACAGTCAAGGGTTAGACTTTCTCAAAAATAACTTGGACTTGAAAGGTTGGGTTGGATTAATAATGATGTTGATAGAAATGTGGATTAGGATGGGAAAGATGTTTACTAAACCCCTTGAAAAGTTATTTATGCTTTACTTGTTACTACTGCTTTCGAATCTACTTATGATACTTGTTAAATGCTCTTACTGCAAATATACCTTGAGCCACTCCTTTGTATTAAGCCATGCATGTAGTATATTAGCTGCATTCTGTGCATGACTTGCTGAGTACCAAGTACTCACCCTTGCCACAATACAACACCAGTTGAAGAGGAGACTACACCAGCTTTGGAGGAGGAGCTCCAAGAGGAACCGCCTACTTAGGAGCGAGCGGTCAGGTTGCCTGTGGTATCTTGGATGGCGCCACGGGTTATCTTATTTTCATTGCTATTATTTCTCTTTTAATAGGTTTCGCCCTGCGTGGCGTATATTTGTAACTTGACCATAAGGTCGAGCAACCAGTTTGACTATTTAATTAAAGTACTTTGTTAGTATCGAGTGGTATGATTGTGATATTTACCGATGTTAAGACTGTGTGCACTAGCGCGTTCCTGGACTAGTGCTGAATACACAGAGGGTCCGGATTTGCAGATTCGGGTCCCGACATCTACGAATATGAAATCATTCTTTGCTTTTCCCTTGACCGTAGGCACGGCTATTCGAATAGTTTTAACTCTGTAGAGGTGTACAGCTTTACCCACAAGACATGATATTCCCTTAGTGCTATGCAATTAACACACTTCCTTCGGTGTGCCGGCAGGGATATCATGACAAGGCCTTTACAATGTATACGCCTAACCTGACCGACCTGCTGAGGTTTCACCGCTGTTAGGGTTCCATCCGCCCAGTACAGAAGCCCCCTCTTGCGCCGTGTGAGAAAAACGACATTGCCTCTATCCGGCACTCACATTCCACCATTTGGTGAGTCTAAGTTAGGTTTCTACAAATTAGTTGGCCAGGTCGTACCATTATAGACATGTGGTAGTACGGTTATGCTTAGAATGGACAATCACAAGCGTCGGTCCTTAATCGACTTGGGGCGGCACTTGCACAAGACAACTAGTGCTCCATCCGCACCCACCTGACAATCCAATCCTCCCAAATCCAAACCATTTTTCCTTTCCTTTTTATTTTAGAAAAACAGTACCAAAATCATGTATACGCCTAACCTGACCCACCCGCTGAGGTTTCACCGCTGTTAGGGTTCCATCCGCCCAGTACAGAAGCCCCCTCTTGCGCCGTGTGAGAAAACGACATTGTCTCTATTCGGCACTCACATTCCACCATTTGGTGAGTCTAAGTTAGGTTTCTACAAATTAGTTGGCCAGGTCGTACCATATAGACATGTGGTAGTACGGTTATGCTTAGAATGGACAATCACAAGCGTCGGTCCTTAATCGACTTGGGGCGGCACTTGCACAAGACAACTAGTGCTCCATCCGCACCCACCCGACAATCCAATCCGCCCAAGTCCAAACAATTTTTCCTTTTCTTTTTATTTTAGAAAAGCAGTACCAAAATCATAATAATAATTTCCAAATCATACTTGAAGTCATTATTTTTGAGTAATCCCACCCACGGGTTGTTTTCATCGATAATGATCCTAAGCAATTCTACCGTACTATTGCACAAGGGGAACCATATAAGCATAAACATGGCATAGCAAATGTCCTAGGGTTACAAATAACATGGATGTCGGTAACAAAGGGGGTAATCACAATTCGGATTAACTATGTGCTTATATTTGACATACGATGATAAACATAGCATGCAAGTTTATAAAACATTTAAAACATGTTTATAAATGTAGGATCAATATGCGTCAAGGAGACCTACCTTCGGTCGCGGTAAGGTCATCGAACGAGAGAAGTCCGGCGGCGGGGTCGGCGGTCGCGTCGGGGTCCTCAGCTACGCGCAAAACGAGGCAATAAATAAATACAAGAAAATAAATAAAATCTAAAAATTACAAAAGTAGTACTGGCAGGTAGATCTTGATTTTAGATGAATTTAGAAATTTGAACGGAGTCAATCGGAGTTCGGACAGAAAAGATATGAGCTTCCGAAGTTTGAATTTTGGAAAATTGGAAAACAGGGAATATTCCGCGGAATATTCCTTTTTTCTTTTTCTAAATTTTTGGCATTGTTTGGTGTCTATGGCAGGTGGGCCCCACCTGTCATTGGGTGGAGGCTTTCTTCAAGCCTTGGCCATGGCCATTGCCATGGGAGGAAGCTTGGAGGGGCTTGAAGGGGCGGCGACGGAGCCGGCGGCATGGCAAGGGCGCCTGGCAGCGGCCTTCGTGCGCGTGCGTGGGCAGGACGGTGCGGCGGGGCCGGGCGCACGCACAAGCACGGGCAAAGCCCAATCCAAAGAACAGAGCACTCGTTTTTCGCCAAAAATCCGATTTTTCGCCCATTTTCGCATGAAATTTGACCAAATAAATTCATCGATCCTCTTGAGAACATCCTTAGGGATCTATAGGAGCAAGGAATTGGATCCAAATCACCGGAGACGACGAATTTGGCGACGAACGGAGTTCCGGCCGAACCGACAAAAACGCGAAATTCGTCTCCAAAACTTGAGGGATCCTAAAATTGATTGAAAGGTTAGAACTAGAATCCCTCACGGTCACAAAGAACCCACCGGAGTTGAGAAAGACCCACCGGAGAGAGATCTATAGCCAAGAACACGATGAACTCCGAAAATATGACCCGGCGTCGGTTTTCTTGTTCTAGCGGGTGAATGAGTGGAAGAAGCTAAAGGAGGATCATACTACCGGGAAGGGGACTCTTAAACGGAGAGAATGGAAGTGGAATCGCGCGGAACGGAGTTGAAAGGGCCGAGTTATGAGCATTAATGCAATTTATGGGTTTTGACCGTTCGTGCAAATTCCGGCGAGATCCCGAGCTATTGATGGCAAGGAATGGAGAGAGGACGTCGCTACGGATTCAACGGACTTGCCTGTTCACGATTTGGAGTTGAATTGAGGGAGATATGGAGGTTTAAAGTGAGCCCTAGCCATGGGAGCTTGCTTGAGTTCTTCTGTGTACATTCCAATGGCATGAGGTGGAAGATGAACAGTGCACGCCATGTGGCAACGCGTGATTGGCCGAGAATTACGTAAATGAACCGCCCTAGAGAAAAATTAGGAAAAATGGTCTAAAAATTCCGGAAAAATTGCTAGAACCATTTTGGAATATTTGGAACCCAATTGTAACACCCCGGCATCTAGAATGCCTTAATGCTACCAAACATAGACTAAACAACAACATAATACCACAATTTATCATAAATTACAGCAAAGGAGCAAATGCTACAAATCGAAATTTCGACAGCATCTCCTTTGTTTTAACATGAATTAACACAATATCAATATCATGGCAAGATATATCATAGCACACGACATCTAAAACATCAACATAAATGGATATATCATCAAATTACGCCAATAATACCATGCTCAATCACTTCATAAGCTATAACGAAGCCAATAAGGAATCACAAGCATGCTAAATTAAACCATACATTAAATTTATGGCACAACTCTTAATATCATGTCTCCAAGTGATTAATCATAGACTATGATTGTGGAGCTACGTGTAGAAGTGTAGCTAAACCCCTTTTTCCCGCATGCCGATCTCAAAGTACCTAAAAACCACATAAAACACAAGCGCGAGTTCATCACTCAGCAAGTATATTGCAATGGAACAAAAGAACAACTTACATTGCAACAACACACAACATGTTTATCATCTCATTCATAATCACATATCTTTATCATCATCAAATATGCAATGCGATGCGATGCTCATATCTCCTTGGAAACTCATACCGGTATGGTTGAGTACACACCCGTCGGTGTGCACCCTTTCCCCCCTTCCATCCCGAAGATGGAGGGTGCCTACTCCTCGCTTCCACAACCCACGGTAGATGGAATCATGATGTAGGACTTACTCTATTGGCTCTCCGAATTAGTCATAACTTTCTCACCGACCTTCCCGGATTAGTTAATGACTTTCTCACCGCCCGAGCCATGTATGCATATATGCCAACAACATAGATAACTTGTACGTGATAACATGGCATCATAACATAGTGAGCATATTCATCATACCAACGGCAATCATTAAAGCATGGCAAGCTCGCATAACAAGGAAACAGTTTGCATTTAAACAAGGCAAACAATCAAACCACATGCTACCATTCCAATACACTTGCCTCAACCAAGTGCAACGGATTGGCGGGAAGTAGAGGGCACTCCCGTGGTCGCACCACCTGCACATAGGTACCACACGCTCACAAACATAACCACAAAACAGTACGCAAACCCTCATCTACCCCGACATTGCCAATTTCTCGCAAAACCTAAAAACAGAGGTTCTGTCCCGTCGGGACAGCAGCCTTGCAAAAGGCATAACTTGGGCTCTGGGACTCCGAATGAATTAAACGAGTATATCCTCGCGTAGCTTAGGAAATTTTCCAACTTTCTCTAGGTATAAGGAAAGACTAGTTCGGCCTCTAAAGTTGTTTAATATACAGATTACCGAGATCTATTCCAATCGCGTCACAGATTTTAATACACTCGGTAAAACAGTCATAACTTTCAAACGGCTGGGCGGAATTTAACGTTCTTTATATGCACGGAAAGATAATGAAATTATCTACAACTTCCTAAAAGTCCGTACGGTCATATTCGAAATGTAAATTGGCGAAAACAGAAACCCTAGGTCGACTGCTCATGCTGTCCCAAAACAGAAACGTGGCAACATCTAGATCTAATCCAAATTACTCAAATCCAGCACCACCAATTGATCTAAAAACTTGATAAACACCCTAAGAACAGTACCTAGATCAACCCAAGAAACCCCATGATCATACCTTTGCCCGACGCACGAAAACTCCAATAGATCTCCTCGCTCCTCGGATGGATCCACGAGGATGCAGGGGTGGGGAGGCCACCCAAGGGCAGAAAGGGGGGTGGAGGAGAGGTGGTGGAGAGGTGGAGAGGTGCAATAGGGGGGCGCACGGCACAAAGGAGGAAGGGTGGGGCGGCTAGGCAATGGAGGGGGAGAGGTGGGGCGCAAGGGCAGCAAGGGTGGACGCCCCAAAGGGGCAGGGAGACCCCTTTTTACCAGCCCTAAGCCCCTTTCCTAATCCTAAATGGATTCCTACTCCACCCCACCAAAGCCCACAACCCCCCTTAAGGCCCAAAACCCCCCCGGAAAGGCCCAAAACTCCGGAAACGGCCCGGAAACGCTATAAACCTCCAAGCCCTATGGTTTTAACCTTATTTCCATATCTCATACTGTTTTTGACCTTATCATTCACATTATATAAGGTTCCGACACTCCGAGTGACACAACTCTTCAAAAGGCCCAACAACGCGAGAAAACCTCAAGCCGAAAGGTTTTATTCTCTAATTTCACATTCTATAATGTCACACCATACCGTAGTGTCACACCAATAAAATTGGTTTTTGCGGAATTTGGATGAAATTTGTGGAATTGAATATTCAGGCGCGAATAGCGGGCTTAAACAAAAGCCGCGCGAGATAAAATAGGAGCGAAGGTCCAAAAATCCGGGGAATCGTTCCAAAAATCATTTTCGAATATTTGGGACATAATTGAAGTGGTTTCAGGATTTTTGGAGCATTTTTAGACTCGAGTGAAATTTCGGGTACTGGCGGGAATCTGGAAATTCGATTTTTCGACCGGAAGGGAATTGAATCCCGATTTTGGATAGGAATGGATGCCAGGTTAACATAAACACCAAGGAAACTCCAATTTTTGAATTTAATTAATTTAAATTAGATTTTTCCCAGAAAGCGAAACTGAGGATGTTACAAGTGGGATGTTGCCGATAAGACTAGTTAGTTTATGCAGGATGATGCCACTACCAGTTCAAAAGTTAATATTTGATTTCTTCTCGTTACTTTGGCTTAAAGGCTTAAACACGTCGGAAAAACGATGACGACACCATCGATCAAATACAATGCACCAATCGAATAGTAAAAACAATCACGAGGAGCACATACAATCATTACTACAAAACACCTAATAGGTGTCGGTCTATTAGTGTCGGTTTTTTTGGAACCGACACAAATAAAGTTTTTGTATCGGTTCTAAAACTTAAAATAACGAGAAGATTATTTGTGTCGGTTCTAGCTAAAAATCGACACAAATAATGCATTATTTGTGTCGGTTCTAGCAAAAAAACCGACACAAATAGTCCAATTTTATGTGTCAGTTCTAGCTAAAAACCGACAAAAATAGTCTTCTTATTATTTGTGTCGGTTCTAGCCAAAAACCGACGCAAATAATATTATTTGTGTCGGTTCTAGCAAAAAACCGATACAAATAATATTATTCGTATCGGTTCTAGCCAAAAACCGACACAAATAGTCCGCGTTTCTATGTGATAGTAAAACGGCCATAAGTTTTGACCCGTAACTCCGATTGAGACGTTCTTTGGCTTGTTGGAAAGATAACAAGAAGCACTATTCGAAATAGTAGGTCTTTCAATTATTTACTTGTGTGAGTGCGGGCTTGGCGAAAGAATTAAAAAAAAACTTCGTTTAAGACCTCAAAACGGCCTCCGAAGTTTTGTACCCATTTTGGAGTACGACAACACTAGAATATACCTCAAACCGTGTTTGGAATATGAGAACATTAAAATTAGTTTTCGGGTACACTGCAGGGTTAAGAGGAGAAGAACATGTTATATGGCACATGCGATCACACCAGCACTAAAGCATTAGATCTTGTAAGAACTCCGAAGTTAAGCGTGCTTAGGTGAGACTAATTCTAGGATGGGTGACCTCTCAGGAAGTTAAATACGCTCGATTCTGTTAGAACTTTGAAATTAAGTGTGCTTAGATGAGAGCACATACTAGTATGGGCTATGTGAGGTTGATGCGTGGCATGGAGTTGCGAAATCTAACATAATAACATATATTTTTTTTATCATATTATTCGTGTCGGTTCTAGCTAAAAACCGACACAGATAATACTATATGTGTCAGTTAGAACTTTGAAATTAAGTGTGCTTAGACGAGAGCACATACTAGTATGGGCTATGTGAGGTTGATGCGTGGCATGGAATTGCGAAATCTAACATAATAACATATATATATTTTTATCATATTATCCGTGTCGGTTCTAGCTAAAAACCGACACAAATAATACTATTTGTGTCGGTTCTAGCCAAAAATCGACACAAATTGTTCTTGCCAAAAACCGACACAGATAGTATTATCTGTGTCGGTTCTTGCCAAAAACCAACACAGATAGTCTTATTAGTGTCGGTTTTCGAACCGACACTAATAATTTTCGATTATTACTGTCTGTACATCTGTGTCGGTTCGAAAACCGACACTAATGTCTATTCCGAACCGACACAGATGAGGTTCTCTATAGTAGTGAATACTCTTCTCTCTTCAGTAGATTGATTTTCTTACAATGGGGTGCTATATATTTATAGAAGAAGTCCATTAGAGATATATTCTGATTATCCTACAATAAGATAGAGTCCAAACATATTTGAACAACCAGTGCTAAGAGTCCTACTATATCTCAACATCCCCCTTAGACGAATATTGCGTAATGCATATATCTCATAAAAAACAACATCTAAAATCCCAATAAGGAATATGAATAAAGAAAATAATACATTACACTCACACATTGTACGTGTTACACTAGTTGCCTTGCACGGAAGGTGGTCCCGTGCTCTCCGACCAGAGTGATGCAGTGGGCTCGGCCGACTTACGCGCTCAACCGGGCAACCAAGCTGGTCATGCTCTTCTGAGGCAGGCGATCGCGACAGGCGATATATATCACATGTCGAGTCCTTTGTTATCCAATAGGGGATTACTTTTGTAAATATTATCGGTCAGGAATTGGTTTTGAAAAAAAAAATGACAAGAGGGCTAATACAGAAATCTACTCGCTAGCTGCCACTAACTGATTTTTTATAATTGGATTAAGCATGATAATGATGTTTGTACACAATCAAATTACAGGTACTCATGTTTTTCCCCGGTTTTACGACTATCTAATAATTACTAGTCGTTATGGCTTGATATTAGTGGTGTGTTGCCGATAAGACTAGGTTAGTTAGTGCAGGATGATGTCACTACTAGTTCAAAGTTTAATATTTGATTGTGTCTCGTTAGTTCGGCGTAAACACGTTGGAAAACGATGACAATCACTATAAATTAAACACAATATACCGATTAAATAGCAAGAATAATTATGAGAAGCATATATGATACACTTATCTCTTCATTAGATTGATTCTCTTGTATAATAGGTGTCACACTTATAGATACATTCGTATTATCTCACAATAAGATAAAGTCCAAGCGTACTTTAACAACCAGTGCTAAGAGTCTAAATATATCTCAAGATTCCTTTTGGACAAATATTGTATAATGCATGTATCTCATAAAAAACAACTTCTAAAAAGCCAATATAAAAAAGAAATAGAGAAAATAATACATTAAACTCGCACATTATGTTACACTAGTTGCCTTGCTCGGAAGGTGGCCCCGCACTCCCCGGCCGCGGCGATGTGGTGGGCTCGGTCGACATCCGTGCTTAACCAGGCAACCGTGCTAGTTACGCGCTTCTGTGGCATGCGATCGTGACAAGTGACATGTGTCACATGTTGGGTCCTTCACTGTATAATAGGGGATTACTTTTGTAAATATTATCTGTCAAGAGTGGATTTTGAAAAAAAAAATGACGAGATGGCTAATAAAGGAATCTATACGCTAGCTCTACTAACTGACTTTTTATAATTGGACTAAGCATGATAACGATGTTTGTACACAATTAAATTACAGTTACCCATGTTTTTTCCCCGGTTTTACTACTATCTGATAACTACTAGTCGTTATGGCTTGATATTAATGGGGTGTTGCCGATAAGACTAGGTTAGTCAGTGCAGAATGATGTCACTACCAGTTTAGAGGTTAATGATGATGATGACTGTAGATCAAATATAATGCACTAATTGAATAACATGAATAATCAATAGAAGCACGCATGATACTCTTATCTTTTTATTAGATTAATTCTCTTGTATAATAGGGTGTCATATTTATAGATGAAATCTATTAGAGATAGATATAGATTCTCCCATAATGAGATAGAGTTCAAACGTATTTGAACAACCAGTGCTAAGAGTCCAACTATATATCAATATTCACCGTGGGCGAATGCCGTGTAATACATATATCTCATAAAAAAACAACTTCTAAAAACCCAAGGGGAAAAATAGAATAAAAAAAATACATTACAATCGCACATTGTGTTACTATAGTTGCCTTGCTCAGCTGACATCCACGCTAAACTGGGCAACCGTGCAGGTCACACGCTTTTGAGGACGACGATCGCGGCATTTACGATGTTTCCCATATCGGATCCTCGCTGTCCAATAAGAGATTACTTTTGCTAGTTTTGAAAAAAAAAATAATGAGAGGGCTAATTAAGCAATCCACTCGCTAGCTACCACTGACTGATTTTTTCTAATTGGGCGAAGCATGATAATGATGTTTGTACACAATCAAATTACAGCTACCCAATTTTTCCCTCGGTTTTACGACTACCTAACAAATACTAGTCGTTATGGCTTGATATTAGTGGGGTTTGCCGATAAGACTAGGTTAGTTAGTGCAGGATGATGTCACTACCAGTTCAATTGTTAATATTTGATTGCGTCTCGTTAGTTTGGTTTAAACACATTATAAAACGATGACCATCAATATAGATCAAATATAATGCACCAATCGAATAATAAGAACAATCACAAAGAGTACATACGATACTATGTCCTTTTTATTAGATTTATTCTATTATAAAATAGGGCGTTATATTTATAGAAGAAGTCCATTAGAGATAGATTTATATTCTCCCACAACGAGATAAATGCCAAATGTAATTGAACAACCATTGCTGAGAGTCCAAATATATCTTAGCATTCCCCTTCGAAGAATGCTGCGTAATGTACTTATTTCATAAAAAACATCTAAAAACCCAATAGGAAAAATGAATAGAGAAAAAATACATTACACTTGCACATTGTGTTACACTAGTTGCCTTGTGTGGAAGGCAGTCCGCGCACTCCGGCCGCGGCGATGTGGTGGGCTCGGTTGACATCCGCGCTCAACCGGTAACCGCACAGGTCACGCACTTCTAAGGATAATCGTGGCAGGTAATATGTGTCATATATCGGATCCTCGCTGTCCAATAAGGGATTAATTTTGTAATATTATCAGTCAAAAGCTAGTTTTGAAAAAAAAATAATGAGAGGGCTAATAAAGCAATCCACTCGCTAGCTGCCACTGACTGATTTTTTCTAATTGGGCTAAGCATGATAATGATGTTTGTACACAATCAAATTACAGCCACCCAAGTTGTCCCCCCGGTTTTACGACCACCTAACAAATACTAGTCGTTATGGCTAGGTTTGGCGACTAGACCTGGGCGATGGGCCAGGCTTTTCACGGGTGGACCAAGGCCCGGCCGGCGCGGCACGGCCCAAGCACGGGTATGACCCGACTATATGAACCGGGCCAGGTCTGAGAATGGAATCCGTTGGGCGGCCCGGCCCGACTACATAGGCCGGGTTTGGGCCGAGCCGGCCCGAAGGTAGTACTGTGAAATCATGTGCTGAAAAATTGGCTTAGAATTGAATTTGCAAAATGTGCTTGTGCATGTGTAGTCGTAAGGGTTTGGTTAGATGCTTTGAAGTTACAGAAATTGCCCTTTTTGCACTGGACCAAATTCTTGAAAACAGTAAGTTTCGCATTGACGTCGAACCGTTTTTTGTGTTTGCGCCGGACCAAACTTTTGGTCCGCCGTGAATGTATGTTTGAGGTCATTTGCGCCGGACTAAGTTTTTGAAAAATAGTAAGTTTCGCTTTTGCGCCGGACCAAGTTTTTGGTCCGTGGTGAACGCTTTTTTGCACTGTGAAAATTGAATGTACGTCGGACCAAATTTTTTGGTCCGCCGTGAACGTGAAATCTAGGGTTTTACGCTGGACCATTTTACATGTACGCCAGACCAATTTTCTTTGTCCGTCGTGAACGTGGATTTGACTGCTTTTGCGCCGGACTCAATTTTTCAAAACCAGTAAGTTTCGCATGTACGTCGGACCAAACTTTTTTTGTCCGTTGTGAATTGTTTTTTGACGGCTGTTTTCACGTGTACGCCAGACCAAGTTTTTTGGTCCGTCGTGAGTTGCGCCGGACCGAAGTTTGGTCCGGCCTGAATGGGTTTTTCTAGGGTCTTGCTCCCTATGTGCGCCGGACCAATGTTTGGTCCGTCGTGAATGTGTTTTGCTCAGGTTGAGTTGATTTTATGCAATGCTCGTGTGAGTAGTTGCATGGACTAATGTTGAGTCAAGTCGCGGACTTGTGCTCGGAGAATTTTGTGTTTGTTCATGTGCAGGTATTGCTCGAAGGCGAACGTGGTCGATGACGGGATCGGAACTAGGTTCATGGAGGAACTGAGGTTCGAGACTGTATCCTGTGGGTAAAGTGCATAACCTCTGCAGAGTGTAAAATCTATTCGAATAGCCGTGTTCGCGGCATTGGACATTGCTCGGGGATTACAGTCAAGGGTTAGACTTTTATGAAAACAACTTGGACTTGAAAAGTTTGGTTGGGTTTAATGATGACATTGATGGAAATGTGGATTAGGAAAGGGAAGAATGTTTACTTAACTCCTAGAAAAGTTATTGATATTACCTTCACTTTTAATGCTTTCGAATCTACTTATGCTACTTGTTTGTTTTGCTGCAAATGTACCTGTTAGCCTATCCTTTGTAATAAGCCATGCATATAGAATATTAGTTGTATTCTGTGCATGACTTGTTGAGTACCAAGTACTCACCCCTTGCAACAATACAACACCAGTTGAAGAAGAAGCGACACCAGCTTTGGAGGAAGAATTTCAGGAGAAACTGTCTATCTAGGGAGCGAGCCCAGTCAGTTGCCTGTGGTATACTGGATGGGTCCACGTTGATGCTTTTATTCCGCTGCAATTTATTTCGTTTAATAAGTTTTCGCCCTGTGTGGCGTACCCTTGTAACTTGACCATAAGGTCGAGCAACCAGTTTAGTTATTTTAATTAAAGTACTTATTGCTATCGATGTGTATGATTGTGATATTTACCGATGTTGAGACTGTGTGCACTACCGTGATCCTGGACTAGTGCTGAATACACAGAGGGTCCGGATTTGCAAATTTGGATCCCAACAACCATCAACCAAGTCGTCCATCAAAAACGACTTCACAAACTGAACTTCTTCAGCAGCAGCTTTATCAATTAACATATTCACCTTCTCAGTATTGTCAGAAATAAACACATTCCCTAAAAACACCTTGTCCCCTACATCCACATCATTTCTGGCACAATTTTCCTCATCCAGATTAACCAGCCCATCTGCATCTTTGTTGTCTCTCTGTTGAGAATACACATCAGGCAATTGACAACTACGATTAAGCAAAACAACACCACGGTTTTCAAACCTCAATGCCGACTGTAAAGTTTCAGGTTGAATATGGGCTTCAGACATTTGGGCCGTCTTCTGCTGAAAAATTGGTTCTGAAATTACCTCCCTCGAAGACACATTGACCCTCTGAAATAAATCCACATCAACTCCTACTTTATTCATCCCACCATCATCCAAATCATCCAATACTGGCAGCTTCAACGATTGAGTACTTTTATCATTGACATTATCACTTGACAAAACCATCTTTCCTGAAGTAACAATGTCAGATCCTTTGAGGACATAAAAACTTGTTGCAGTAGTATCTTCCCTGTCCTTGATAGATGCATCACAAACCAAAACAGACAGATTAGTCACACCCATCTGAGCAAAGTTCATAGGAACATCTGATGATGCAGGATTAGCATCAGATGATCTCTCTGAAAATTATTTAGGCCGCTTGCTATCCCTATCCTGCATTTCTTCATCATCATCCACCTGTTTCTTACCCTTCCCTTTATCCTCAATGTCAATTTCTAAGGAAACTGTCCCCACTTGATCTTTGTTTCGAACCACAAAAAAGATTTCATAAAGGGCATCCCCCACACATATATCAGTGATATCAGGGACCAACCGGGCATCCCCCACACATGTATCAGTGCTATCAGGGACCAACCGAGCATCAGTCACCGCAACATGCAAACGCACAATCCCAGTTTTTCGCATACTAACCATATCAACAAATTGAGTAGCTCCTATGATCGACCCAACAACACACAAAGAAAGATAATCACGAATTTCATGTAGAACACCAAACACTTGCACCCAAATCTTTTCAAGCTGAAGCTTAGCACCTGCCTTCGGATTCCACTCTTGAAAAAGCATAACTACTCCTTCCTGGTGTTTCACTTTACCCTTACTTACTTATGTCCTTGATTATTTGCTCCATGATATTTCCTTGACATCCGGGTCCTAAGGTTACATGTCAGTAAGACATACGGAGCAAATCATCAATTGCACCAACTAAAACAGAGCAAATCATCAATTCACCCGCATTCATTTTCGATTGCAAGCAAGTTCATTTCATGACGAGCATATTCATCTTTCCCCCAAACTCATACATTTTCCTCTGTGTTTTCTCATATTTGTGTGAGGCATATTTGGTGATTTATCCACCTGTTGCTTTGTTCAACTATTTCAATAGTGCTTATATGATTTCTCTCTCAATAGAAGTTGTACAAATCTTAGCGAAAATTTGAGTCTAATATTGGTTGCGTTCAATTTTCGTCTTCGGGATGGGAAAAGATCTTTATATATTCTCATTCTGGCCCCCAATCTTGGACACGATATTATAATAATTTTCTCTATCTCAAGGTGTCAGACGAGAACCAATAGGAATATTCTGGTTGACGTCCCGAGAAATCTAACATTTGGAAAGAAACAACTATCGTTCTGCCCGAAATCCAACTAGTAGTGGATCAGATCAAATCATTTGTTGAAAATAGTTTACATGAATGGATGAGGTGGTAGCTCTTCGAGTTTATGCACTCATCCGGTTTGGAGGTATAAAGGCCCTGATGATCCTAATAGAGATTACAGTGAAGGTAAGGATTGACTATATTATCTTCTTTAAATTTAGTCTTAGATGTTCTGGACTATTGATTAACTTTATGTTATTTTTTCCATTCTGTAGACATGAATGGAAAGGACATCAATGCCTTGATGAAGCCCTTAACTGGTCCTAAATCCTTCTCAGAATTGTTATATAAATAAGCACTTTCAGGTATAAATCGAACAGTAGATAATTCATGAACAGAGAATGATTGCAAAGCTTACACATATATCCTTCTGATATACTGCAAAATAGTAGATAATTTATGAACAAAAACTGATTGCAAAGCCTACACATATATCCTTCTAATATACTAGAAAACAGTAGCAACAAGATTGAAAATAGCGAAGACATTGAAACGTACTAGTTTTCTTCAACAGAACTGGAGGCGTGGAACGAAGAAGATGACCCTGTTGCGGCGGTGTAGTAGACGAGACCGATCATGGTCACGAACACGAACAGAGAGAAAGTAGATTGCGAGCAGTCGCGCGGAGCGCTTAGCAAAAACCTTATTCGCCCTCTCCGGTGCAGGATCTCAAGGGCAATGGATTTCGAAGACCTGCTCTCCCGATGACCAGTGCACCCTAGAGCAGCGGAATGGAGCAACCTATCGGTGGCGACATGGTAGAGAGAAGGAGGCAAAACTTGGTTTTTGTTATATCTCTTTCTCAAACGGAAGCCCGTGTTATATCGAGGGAACAACCGCTGTTGCTCTACTTCAACTAGCAATGTGGTACTAAAGAGTTTTACACCTTCTCCATATGGTGGGCTTTTGAGATTTATTTGGAATTATTCTCAACTATTCATAAGCTTAACCCATATATTCCAACAAGCCCCCACCAGATCTCAAAGTCCCACAAAGATTTGCCTCTTCTCAATACTGTTTGATATACTAGTGTTTCGATAGAGACCTATTAAGGTTGAACATCCATCTGGAGCTTCAAGATATACTCATTCACAACTTGAACAATGGACTGAGCCTTGAATTGCAAGTTTTGTGCAAAAAAGTTTCACTTAAAGTCATGACTGATACTTGGCTGCCAATAGGCTACCCCTCAGGTAGAGCATATTAGTCATACTCCTTGGCCTCTTCATGAGCTTACTAGAGATTACCCAAGTCTCATAGACTGTGACCAACAGCCAGGCTCATATAGGTGTGTTCTTTCAAGACTGCTCTGTAGGACAACATCTTTGCTAATTAAAGCCAACGGAACACATTAAGGCAATAACCAACTTGCCTTACAGATTCAGAGAGTATTGCATCTTCAGTGGAGTGGATTAAAAAAAATATACTCTCCTTCAGTTAACCAATAGTTTGTTCTTCCCAGATCCTAATTCACGGGATCTCCAATCACACAGGTTGGGTTACCACTATGGTATGACTCACGTGGGCCTCAAACCCAACTCCTTCGATGCATTGTCTATCACATTACGTGATAAACCCTTTGTAAACAGGTCTGCCAGGTTCTTAGCAGTTTGGATATAATCCAAAGCTATCACACCAGAGTTTCTCAATTTCCTGACAAACTTCAAACGTCTCTTTACATGTCTTGATGACTTCATGATGTCCTTAGAACTGTTCACTTTGATAATGACCGTTTGATTATCACAGTTCATAAGAATAGCTGGAATCGGCTTTACAACCATTGGAAGATCCATCACGAGTTCACGCAACCATTCTGCCTCAACAGTGGCTGTATCAAGAGCAGTGAGTTCTGCTTCCATGGTTGACCGCGTCAAAATGGTTTGTTTGCAAGACCTCTATGAAACAGCACCTCCACCAAGAGTGAATGCGTATCCACTTGTGGCCTTGATCTCATCAGCATCGGATATCCAATTTGAATCACTATAACCCTCCAATACTGCTGGGTACCTGGTATAGTGACGCCCATAATTCATGGTACATAGTAGGTAGCGCATGACTCGCTCGAGCGCTCGCCAATGATCATCACCCAGATTAGATGTAAACCGGCTCAATTTGCTCACAGAAAATGAGATGTCTGGTCTTGTAGTGCTAGCTAAGTACATGAGAGATCCAATAATCTAAGAGTATCTCAATTGATCCCTAGAAATTCTTTTATTCTTTCGAAGAATCAAGCTAGGATCATACGGTGTTGGAGAGGGTTTGCCCTCCAAGAAGACAAAATGGTTCAAGACCTTTTCCACATAGTGAGATTGCGAGAGTGTAATCCCACTCTCATCTTTGATCAGTTTGATGTTCAAAATTACGTCAGCCTCTCCCAGATCTTTCATATCAAAATTATGAGATAGGAAAGACTTGACCTCTGTAATTACGTCAAGATTTGTACCAAAGATCAATATGGCATCAACATAAAGGCACAAAATAACTCCCTCACCCCCACCATGGCGATAATATACACACCTATCAGCCTCGTTAACAACAAAGCCTGCAGATGTTAAAGTTCTGTCGAATTTCTCGTGCCATTGCTTAGGTGCTTGTTTGAGACCATACAAAGATTTCAACAACTTACACACCTTGCCTTCTTGACCTTTCATTACAAATCCATCAGGCTGTTCCAAGTAAATTTTCTCATCCAACTCTCCATTAAGGAAAGCTTTCTTAACGTCCATTTGGTGAACGAGAAGACCATGTGAGGCAGCCAAGGAAAGCAGAACTCGAATAGTAGTCAGTCTAGCGACAGGTGAATAAGTGTCAAAGAAATCTTCGCCTTCTTTTTGGGTATAACACTTGACCACAAGACGAGCCTTATACTTTTCAATAGAACCATCAGACCTAAGCTTCTTTTTGAATATCCACTTACATCCCAAAAGGTTTACACCCATGAGGTAGATCTGTGACTTCCCAAGTCCCATTAGCGATAATGGAATATATTTCGCTATGGATTGCTTCCTTCCAATGGTCTACATCTGGAGATGCAAAAGCTTCTGAAATACACTTGGGAGTATCATCCACAAGGTACACAGTGAAGTCATCACCAAAGGATTTAGCTGTCCTTTGTCTTTTACTCCTCCTTGGAGCCTCACTGTCATCCTCCACATGATCTTGCTTAGGGTATTCAGTTTGAGTAGTTGGTTCGGGAATTACCTCAGGAGTTTGGCTAGAGGTGCTATGTACATCTTTTATTGGAAAAATGCTCTCAAAGAACATCAATTGGCAGACATTTTCACAAAATATTTGTCTTCTTCTCGTTTTGCTTTTATTCAGGGATAACTTGGGATTGTTCATCCAATGGGTTTGTTTTGAGGGGGAGTTTCCCTGCCAAGTTTTTTACTTCATGAGCTTGCTTTATCATATTTCTTTATATATTATGTAATTGAGCTAATATATGATAATCTAAATTTTTTCACTTGAACTAAAAATGACATTGCGGAATTCTTTGGTCTGATTGCCTATGGCTAAATACTCTGTGATATCTTACTCTTCTAGGCTTGATATTGAATCTTCTTGACAAATTTGGGCTATGGACCAAGTGTGTTTTCAGCTTTACTCCTTCAAAAGACCTTTTAATCTCCTTGCATGTTTACAATCGAAGAAAAAGAAAAAAAAAAAGGGAATCAGCAAGAAAAAAGGGTTGTCAAAGGCAAAGGCCTCAAGTTATGTGCTTCAGGCATGTTTTCCCTAAAAAGATAAGATGTATGCTTCAAGCATGCCATTCCCTAAAAGACAAGATGTATGCTTCAAGCATGTCACTCCTAGAAAATAAAAGAAGTATGCTTCAAGCATTCCACATGTAGTTTATTGTTCAAAGATTAAATTGGTTTACTAGATTGGAGTTCAAACTACTTGCTCGCCCTAAGTTGTTAGTTGCTTCAATTTTGAGCCTTGCTTTTATGCTGAGATCTTGCTTAGTACTTGGCTATAGTTGACTGAATTGAGGTTGAGATGAATGTCATTCCCTAACTTGTTAAAATCACATCATGCTCATGTATTTTGCATATTATGTGATATATAAGGTTATATGATCGAATGAGCTCATCTTTTTCCTATCTTGGTGTGACACTACGGAATGACCGTGTGAGTCATTTTCGATGTCGGCATTAAGGTACGACTTTGGTGTCATGTTTTTGGGCCTTTTCTGTGAGTTTGGGCTTTTCCGAGGGAGAATTTGGGCTTTCCGGAGTGGAATTGGGCCTTCTGTGGGAGTTCAGGCCTTAGGGGTCTATTTGGACCGAAGGTGGGACATAATTGGGCCATGTGGAGGTTGGTCTAGGAGCTGTGGTAGATGGTGTTTCGATGCTTTTAGATCTAGTGGTGGTGCTGCGATTGGGTAGATTTGATGAAAATTAGAGTTTGCCATGTTCTCTGTTTCGGGCAGATTGTGCACTCGACCTAGTGTTTGAGTTTTCGCGATTTTAGAGTCAGAATTTGGTCGGCCGCCTGTTGAGGAAGTTGTAGGTAACTTCAATACCTTTAATTGGACACTAAGAACGTCCAATTCTGCCTAGCCATTTGAAAGTTATGATCGTTTTACCAAACGTGTTCAAATATGTGACGTAATTGGGACATAACGTAGTGTTTTTTAGATTAGAGAATTTTAGAGGCCGAATCAGTTTTTCCCAATACTTAGAAAAAACTAGGAAATTTCCTAAGCTTCACGTTGATGTACTCGTTTAATCGATTCGGAGTCCTAGAACTAAAGTTATGCTAGATTGAAGCCTGCTGTCCCGACGGGACAGATTCTCTGTTTTTCGGTTTTGGGAGTAGTTTGTGAAGTTGGGGTAGACGAGCTTTTGCGTACTATTTTGGGGGCACATTTTGAGTGTGTGTTATGTTTGTGCAGGTGGTGTGGCCCTGGGAGTGCCCTCATCCTCTCGCCAATCCGTCGTCCACGGTTAAGGCAAGTGTATTGTAGTGGTTGCGACTTAGGGAGCCGTAATGTTTGAATATGAGATGGTTTACACATGTTTTATGATATGATGCCATGATTGATGTTTGCCTATGACATGATGAACGTGATTTCATATTGATCATGATTTCGTTGTATTAAAAGTATGTGCCAACCTTTACATGTTTATGTCATATATGCATTCATAATGGAAGAGGCGTCCCATGCTGATGCGGGCCTCTGTGTTCACACGTAGTGAACACGAAAGACCTACCTCGTAGTCCCATCCACAGTTGCGCATGGGAGCGAGTCAGTAAGAGTAGGCACCCTCCATCTACGGGATGGAAGGGGAAAGGGGGTGCACGCCGACGGGTGTGCACTCGGCAATACCGGTATGTGCTTCAGAGATATATGTGCATTGCATTGCATGAATGAAGTGGTTCATGAGATGATTATGATGTTCTATGAAATGCATATGAAGATGTTTATTTGAGATGTTTATGATGGTGTTATATGAGAGCATAAATGAAGTTCCTGAGTTGATTCTCAGGTTATGTGAATGGCATTAAGTATGTATGTGAGTTGTTATTGTTTTGGTATCATTGCAATATACTTGCTGAGTGATGAACTCACGCTTGTGTTTTATGTTATTTTTAGGTACCATGAAACCGGCATGCGGGAAAGGGCATTAGCTACACTTCTACACGTAGCTTCGCACTTATGGACAGTTTAATCATTTGGAATCATGATAATAATAAATAGTGCCATGAAACTTGGTGTATGGCTTGGTTTGAGCTTAAGTTCATCGTTTGATTCGTTATAATTTGTGGAATGGTTGAATTCCCTATTTTAGACATAAGTGATGCTATACCAGTTGTTTTTTGCTGTTTTAGATGTCTCTTATCATGCTATATCATGCCGTATTATTATTGTTGCTTCAATTCATAGAAAAACAAAGGAGATGCTGCCAAAATTTTTGGTTTTAGCATTCGCACCTTTGCTCTAATTTATTTTTATTTGTGGTATTTAGATATTGTTTGGTCTATGTTTGGTAACATTCAGGCATACTCGATGCCGGGGTGTTACACTTGGCACTCCTTTGTTTCTCCTTGTGAAATCATTGCTACAGGGAAAATTTTGAACATGTTGTTCTCTCTTTTGTACTCTTGATGAATCCATTGTCAAAGGGGGAGAAGTTTTTGAAATTTTGAGAATTTTGTGAGAAGTTTGGAGAATTTTGGAGTTTTTGGGCACATTGCACATTCACACACATTTTTCTTCTTATGAGGAGATTTTCGTATTCTCACCTAGGGAGAGTTTTTTACTTTGCATATTGGTCAAAGGGGGAGATTCCTTGGTTTGTTCAAAAATCCTTTTGTGAAGTGAATGCCAAATGTTCAATTCTAAATGGTGTTGCCAATGTTTTCATCAAGGGGGAGATTGTGAAATCATGTGCTGAAAAATTGGCTTAGAATTGAATTTGCAAATGTGTGTGCATGTGGTTCTTTTAGCGCTGGACTGAATTTCACAAAAACAATAAGTTTCGCATTGGCGCCTGTCGGGACCCGAATTTGCAAATCCGGACCCTCTGTGTATTCAGCACTAGTCCAGGAACGCGCTAGTGCACACAGTCTCAACATTGGTAAATATCACAGTCATACCACTCGGTACTAATAAAGTACTTTAATTAGATAATCAAACTGGTTGCTTGACCTTAAGGTCAAGTTACAAATATACGCCTCGCAGGGCGAAACTTAATAAAAGAGAAATAATAGCAGCGGAAAAAGTAAGATAACATCATGGCGCCATCCAGTATACCACAGGCAACTGATTGGGCTCGCTCCCTAATTAGACGATTCCTCTTGGAGCTCCTCCTCCAAAGCTGGTGTAGACTCTTCCTCAACTGGTGTTGTATTGTGGCAAGGGTGAGTACTTGGTACTCAGCAAGTTATGCACAGAATGCAGCTAATATACTACATGCATGGCTTAGTACAAAGGAATAGCTCAGGGCATAATTGCAGTAAACAGCATTTGACAAGTAGCAATAGTAGATTCGAAAGCAGTAGAAACAAGTATAACATCAATAACTTTTCCAGGAATTAAATAAACATCTTTTCCATTCCTAATCCACATTTCCATCAACATCATTAATAAACCAAACCCAACCTTTCAAGTCCAAGTTATTTTCAAGAAAGTCTAACCCTTGACTGTAATTCCCGAGCGATGTCCAATACCGCGGACACGGCTATTCGAATAGATTTTACACTCTGCAGAGGTTATGCACTTTACCCACAAGATACAAATCAAACACCACAAAGGCGAGTGTCCGTAATGCAGTCTTTGAAACTTCTAACAGCACAAGTGGTCCTCTCCGGTGTTGCACACTAACCCTTCCCTTAGCGAAGGCGAAGTTTAGGCCACTCCACCGTTATATGGGTACTGCCGCAGCCCAGACGCCTCTCGCACAACTACACAAAGGGTGTAGTTGACATCCTGAGGTCCCACTGGTACGTTATTAGCAACTTATTCAACTAGGTCCGTCCCATTACAGACATGTGGTTGCACGTTTGACTCAGTTCAAAGGCTCGCAAGGTTAAGTCCTTAGGGTGACCAGGTCAAGACTACCCGAAGAACCAAAACAACGTTCCCGGTGCCACAACTGGCCCACCCGATCATTCTTGCCACATGCCCCGGTCGAAAGCTATTTATCAAACCCCAATTGATTACCATGCACCACGTGCCATCAACATCGCAACACATGATACCTTTCCAAAACAGGTTCAATATGTCATTAAGTCAATATTAACATATGATTGTCCAAAATCATGTCATGAGCACGTAGCAGGTCTAAGCAATATACTACAACGATCTAAACTCCCATGTTGGCAATTTAGTAATGTCCAACTATTTAATCCTCAACTAGGGTGACAAGGGGTCATGGCACATATTTAATTAACCAATGTGTCATACAACAATTTGGCATTTATCTAATTTCCCATAATTAAATAAAGCATTTTCTAATTAAACTAGCATGCAATAGTTTAAATCAAATTAATTTGAAATTGGGATCAACATGGTCAAAGCACAACTTGCCTTCAAAGAGTACTTGGTCTTGGTCCTGAGCTGGCTCCTGGGTCAACACTTCACCTTCGAAGCCTTCGGGCACTTCAACGTCTACTCGTAAAGCGTGCAAATAGCAATAAATAAATAAATAGTAGACAAAAAGTATCCAAACATCCAAATAAGGTTCACAAACAGAGATAGCATAATTTTATGAATTTTTAGAAACTGGAATCGTCAAATTCGGAGTTTAAATGCAAAAGTTATAACCGTTTAAAGTTTAAAGGAAACATTAATTAATTATAAACAGAGAAATATTCATTATCAAAAATTAATTAAAATTTATATTTGAGTAGGTCTCATTTTTATGAAAATTTAGAAATTTGAATCACTCAAATCAGAGTTGAAACGCAAAAGTTATAAGCAATTGAAGTTTGAATCCAATTTTGAAATCAATATTTCGAATTAATAAATCATTTTCTTTTTCGAAAATTCATTTATTGCGTCAGCATGACACGTGGACCAATCGGGAGCCGCCACGTCGCCTCGGGTCCATGGACCCGGCGCACGGTTGGGCCTGGTCCACCGTGGACTCGGTCCACGGCTCGTGTCTCTGACAAGTGGGCCCTGCCGGTGATGTCAGCATGACGTCAGCACACGGCTCAGCCGAGTGGGCTGACAGGCAGGCCCCACCGTGATGTCAACGTGATGTTATGGTGCGGTTTGGCTCGGTCGCTGACACGCGGGCCCCGCGTGACGTCACGGCTGACGTCAGCGGCCGGCCGTAGCGTGGCGCGCCCGGCCGCGACGGTCAGTCTCCTCGCCACGTGGCGTGATCTCGGCCGTTGATTTGAAAATCAACGGCCCAGATTAGATCTGGCTTAACGCAGTAGAAAACTACTCAGCTGATCTGGACCGTTCGATCTTGATCGGACGGTCAAGATCCAATCTAATGATTACAACGCGGCTAACCCTAGCCGTTCGATCTAGATCTAACGGCTGAGATTGGATCCAGAACGGTGCGGTTCTAGCTACGTGGCACAACCTAAGCCGTTGGATCTAGATCCAACGGTTGGAAATAGATCTAGAGGATTAGAACGTGGGATCTCACTGGGGGTGACGTGGACGATTCTGGGCCCTTGGATCAGGATCGGACGGTTGGTGGAGCTCGATCGACGGCGATGGCGCGCGGCGGAGCTGGCTCACCGGAGACGAGGACGGCGACATGCCCGACGGCGTTTGGGCGCGATTCCGGCGAAGTGAAAGGTCCCCTCTGGCGCAGCTTAACCTTGCGGTTCCGGATCTGAGCTCAACGGCGGCGGAGGACGGCGGACGGCGGCGGAATCGGCGATTAACCGCGGCGGAGTGCAAGACTAACTACGGCGAGCTCGCGCGGGCAAACGGCGGCGGCTCAGCGGCGTGGGCTAGAGCTACGGTGCGCACGGAAGTCGGCTACCGGTGGCGGCGGCAAGATTAAATAGGGCCCTCGGCGTCCGTGAAACTCGAGGAAACCGAGGCCCACACAGTTGCGGCGGCGGAATCCGAATTGGATTCAGATTGGGTGACGTGGCTCAACGCGAGCCGTTGGATCAAGATCCAATGGTGCGAGTGTTTGGGCTCAGGTCTGGCTCGGGCGACTTGGCTGGCTCGGTCGGGCTTGGGTTCGCACGACGTGGCTCAATCTCGGCCGTTCGATCTTGATCGGACGGTCGAGAGGGTTAGGGTTAGGCGACTGGGTTCAACCGGATCGGCTGGCTCGGGTCGGACTCGAGTCTGACTTGGACTCGGGTCCGGTCGGATGAACAATACAAACCAACTCGATTTTTCCAGCGATTAAATAATCCAAATAAATTCTCAGAAATTCATTTAATTCATTAAAAATAGCAAAACACTCAGAAAAATTCCAGAAAAATTCTAGAAAATATTTTGGAGCATTTTGGACTCAAATAAAATATTTCCAACAAAAATTTATTTGTAAAATCAAATTCTTTAATTATTTCAAAAGGGGATAAATTCAAATAAATTCCAAATAAATCCAAATAAATTCCAAAAAATTCCAAAAATTCACCAAAATGCCAAATCTTGATTAAATTCATGAAAAACAAAAATTTGGGGTGTTACAGCGCCGGACCAAACCTGGAAAAATAGTAAGTTTCGTATCTGCGCCGGACCGTTTCTCGAGGCTACACCGGACCAAATTTTTGGTTCGCCGTGAATGTGCTTTTGAGGCCCGATTTCGCTTTGGCGCCGGACCGGTTTTTGTGTTTGCGCCGGACCAAACTTTTGGTCCGCTGTGAACATGAAATCTAGGGTTTTACGCTGGACCATTTTACATGTACGTCGGACCAATTTTTCTTTGGTCCCCTGTGGACGTGGTTTAAATGATTTTTGTGCCGAACTAAGTTTTTGAAAAACAGTAAGCTTCTATGTTACGTCAGACCATGCATGCCGGACCAAATTGTTGGTCCGTCGTGAACGCATTTTTGAGCGTTGTTTTTGCATATACGCCGGACCAAAACTTTGGTCCATCGTGAACGTGTTTTTGAACATGTTTTCTCTGAATTGAACCGAGATTTTTGCATGTACGCCGGACCAAATATTTGGTCCATCGTGAGTTGCACCGGACCGGAGTTTAGTCCGTCGTGAATGATCTTTTGCTCGATTAGGGTTTTTAGCAATTTTGGAATTGAATTTTGGTTTGAATTTGAGATTATGAAATTTCTCAGAATTTCATGATGCTTGTTTTGAAGTGGACTTTATGCAATGATCGTGTGATTAGTTGCATGGATTGACTTTGAGTCAAGTCAAGGACTTGTGCTCGGATTCGTTTCTTGTTTGCTCATGTGCAGGTATTGCTCAAGGACAAACGTGGTCGATGATGGGACCGGAACTAGGTTCATGGAGAAACTGAGGTTCGGGACTAGGTTCAGGGAGGAACCGAGGTCTTGGTGGTCAAGGATATTATGCGAGACGTTCGGGCTAAGAGAATGGTGCACATGAAGAATGGTTAGTCACGTGAGTATGGCATGGTGGCCATACGCGTGCAAGAGTTGTTAGTCACGTGAGTATGGCTGGGTTTCCATACGCGTGCAAGAGTTGTATTTGGCCAGGTTGGGCCAAGTGGAGTTGTGTTGAATACATACCCCTTCTAGGATTAGGAGTGGGACTCTTTCTAGGATTAGGAGTAGGAATTGTATTCAGGACTCCTTGTGTTTTGGTCCTTTAAATAGGAGGGGTTGTCTCCTGTTGAAGGGCATCAGTTAGAGCTTTAGGGTTTGTACTCTTTTGATTGGAGTACTTTAGAAAAAAAGAAATAAAGATCAATTCTTCCAGATCCTTTGCGTGCTACAATAATCGCGAAGCTACTGTGCACACGTTGCTACAGTGTTTCCTGTTTTGGTTATTGTTTGCATGCTTGTTCTAATTTCTAGATTGGTTTTTGTTCTTTGAGTTTCATCTTGATTTGATTTATCAAAAACCTTTCTAGGGTATTTATTTAGAGTTCATCAAAGTTTAGTTGATTAATCTTTTGTCGTTCTTGATTAATCTACAAGTTTTGATTAGATCAGTTTTCATCAAGTTCTGCCACAACAAGCTTGCGAGGTTCATAACTTTTGTTTTGTAAGTCTGATCGAGTTGATTCTTTTTGGTTTCGATTCGTATTAGAATCTAGTTTCTTGTGTCCAAATTTCAGATCGATCCGATGGTTGGATCTCCGGAAATTCGTGTTTTACCGATCGTCTATCAATCTATTTTGTCGAATACAAGGCAGTTATTTGGTTCCGTTTTGGGGTGAATTTTTAATAGATCAAAAATTTGGTTTTAGCTTCCGCACAATCATTCACCCCCCCCCCTCTGATTGCTGTATTCGTATACTTCGATCCTACACTTGGATAGCACACAACTTTGGCACTTAGAACCTTTGACATAAGTAATATTTGGAATTAAATTCATACTAGCAAGCCGAGACATACAACCAAAATTAATATGACATAACAGTGAGTGCAAAACATTAGCATCACCTCCATTAGAAATGTCACAAATATGGTTCACAACTTTTTTGCAAAAATCAGAAAGGGAAAAATGGAATAAGCCTCCGCATTCATAGCTTTTGCCAATAAATAGTCCATGTTTTAACACGACTACTTTATTAGACTCAAATACCACTTTGAACCTATCTCGATAGAGGAGGGAATCGCTGACCAGGTTCTTATTTATTGAAGGGACATGATGCACGTTCTTCAGTTGCACGATCTTTCCCGAAGTAAACTTCAGATCTACCGTGCAACACCACGAACAAAAACATGTGACCCATTCCCCATTAGAATGGAGAAATCCCGAATGACCCAGAAGTTCGATCTCCAGTGTTGCCAATGGTCACGTTGACAGATTTTGAGTTATGTCCTTGATCAGCCTTTCTATCTTTGCAGTTAGGACACTTTTTAGCCCAATGTCCAGTTTCACCACTCACGTAGCAAGGCATGTCATCTTTATTCATCATCTTCTTCTTGAAGTTTGTGGTCTGTTTGGCTTTGTTATTTTTCCCTTTGTTCTTACCATGCTGCTGCACCATATTAATGTATCTTTTTGAAGAATTATGATGTACTCCTCCGTCTCACAATATAGTTTCGATCGGAAGGACGTATATATCATTATTTTTTGGTACAATTAAAAACCCTTGATCAAAGCCACATGCATCTTGAAGCAAAATACAGAACCTGCATGCATGACGCCTATCGCACGCACGCAGGGGCTACGTACGTACCCGGTCACAGTGGAAAATAAGAAGAAAAAAATGGCTTGTACGGCTTCCCAGGACGCGGGTCAAATATTGTATATACCACGCGTTGAAGTGGAGAAGACATGGACAAACCCTAATTTCTCATATTCGATCAACCCCAGTCAATACTTCTTGCGTTAGTTACAAGCCGGATGATCATCTCGCCATGACTAACACCGGAACAAATTAATGCGGCAAGGAAAATTTCCACGCGTGAACGTACATGCGCCGAGAATACATCATCAGCTGTAAATTTTTTCAAAACACTCGAAGGTTTACTAGGTCGTTTCGTTGCGCGAATCTTTTGTAGCACATCCTCTCCCGCTGACACTGAGGCAACTTTTTTCCTAATTGGATTAATTAAGCATGGTAATGATGCAAGTATATTACGCGGTCAATTTACAGTTAATTAACCAATTAGTTATTTATATATATATATAATCAAGTTACTTTTGCAGTTTTAAGACTATCTAACAAGTCGTTATGACTTGACAGTAGTGGTTTGTTATCGACAATACCAGGTTAATTAACTAGGGCAGGACGATGTTACTACTAATTCAAACCTGATCTTTTGTATTAATTAAGCATGGGCACCATGATTTTAAATGCGCAAATTGATGTTAAATTCGTGTATATTTTTTTAAAAAAAATTCAGTGTTAAGGTTTATACTCGTTTATTACAATTCAAATGAACCACATACCTTAGAAAAAAAAATATAATCGAATTTGAAGATTTGAACAAATTTAGATCACCTGCTTTGCTGATTTATATATAAAATCATCACATACCTACAATCAAACTATCAAAAAAGGAAACTCTAGTTTGAATTTCAGTTCAAACTTATTTGAACTAGTTAGTAAACAATTAAACTCAACATCCTAAAATTTTTTAAAAATTTCGCATGCAAATACATAAAGTAAATACCCATTTTACATCATGGTACCCAGGTAATTGTACTCTTTTCCCAGTTTTACAACTATCTTATGACTTGTTAGTATTGGGTTGTTATCAACAATACCAGGTTAACTAGTGCAGGATGATGTTACTACTAATTCAAACCTCTTTTGGAATAATTAAGCAAGGTAATGATGCATGTATATTACGCGGTCAAAGTTCTTTTCCCAGTTTTACGACTATCGTTATACTTGTTTGTAGTGGGTTGTTATCGACAATACCAAGTTAACTAGTGCAGGATGATGTTACTAGCTACTAATTCAGACCTGTTTTGGATCAACTAGTCCGCTCAATCGCTTTTGTTCTAGGAAACACGCAAAAAGGTGAGATGTTTATTTCATTGATGTATGGAGGATGGAAAGAAATCCCGGTGAAATTTTAGGGGATTTCGTCGAAATAAAAAGGATTGAAAAAAAATTCAAATTGCTACAGTAATTTTTTGGAAATTTTGGCAAGACTTCGTCAAATTACGCTGAAATTTCTTTCTTTTTTTTTTATCAGATTTCAACTTATTTGGGCCATATTTGGGTCAATAATTATTAAGAGTGTCATCTTCAACGAAAATTTGTTAAAAAACCAAAATTTTGAGATGTTCTATAAAAATGATAAAAACACTATCAGTTTTTTTGAAAAAAAAATGTGCAAACTTGATCATACTCTGAAAAAATTATGGTAGTATCTTTAGCAATCTAGCATCATACAAAAAAATTTCAAAAGAATTGAACTCCATTTATTATATTTAAAAAATAAAAACAAAAGGAACATAAATGAGACAGTAACTTTGTCATTATTTTATAAATTCGCTCGAGTGTGATCATGATCCAAAACTTTTACGAGGGCTCAATAGTTTCCTCAAAACCATTTTCTAAAATTTAAAAAAATTATAAACCTGTTTTGGTTGCCTTAATCAAAAATAAAAAATTATAAACCTGAACTAGTGAAATGGTTTTGACCTCAACCGATGGAGATTTTGTACACTTGGTATGGTAAAGATGGCTAGCTCTCTAGCGTGGAATGCTTGCCCGGTTGGTTCAGTTTTCTAGCGCCCAGTTTTACGTACGACTATTGTTATGACTTGTTAGTAATGGGTTGTTCCCAACAATACCAGGTTAACTAGTGCAGGATGATGTTACTACTAATTTATGTTAGACAATCTCGTTATCGAATAGTCCGGAGTTACCGAATAGATCTCAAGTGGAGAACAGACAGAGAGAGACAAAGGGTGTGTTTGGTTGGCTATACCAGGGTGAACGGAACGGGATGGTACAGGATGGATGGGATGGTACAGGGAGGGTGTTTGGTTGCCTGAATGGGATGGTACAAGATTTTGTTTGGTTGCTTGGATGGGATGATCCTGGATGGTTTGGGATGCTGTTTGGTTAGAAGGATGAGTATTCTTGTAAATAAAAGAGATAGCATTAAAAATTTTGTTTTCGGATGGACCCTTGGACTTGCTCTTGCTGTCGGATGGACCGTGTTGCCGTGTTGATCGGAACCGCCTCGTTAATTTTTACGAGATGGCACGCAAGACCCTGATGCCGCTACTTAAATTGCACATACATACGAAATGATTTTTGTCTACGTAAGAGAAGGTTCCTTACACCTTGCTCCAATGGCAATCACATTTGAAAAACCTGCACAGGCTTCCCAATAATAGAGAGTCTCTTTACACGGGCAGTGCTTAGGATTCTATGTTGATCTAAACCAACATAAATTGAAAGAAAGAAAAAAGATATGTTGTTTATCTCTGGAACTATCAAGGTGTCACACCCCCTGGAATAAAGGGTTCGAACTTTATCAACAATTGCCTCACATCAGTCACATGATTAATGCATGATGAAAAAAATTCACTAGAACTACATTACTTGAAGCAAGTTTAACTCAATCAAAAGATGTTAACAATACGTTTGGAAGTTTACTCCAAACAGCTTACAAGCTCTAGTGTTACATTTTCATATGGTTGGTTTCTACCTCACTGTACTAAATCACCTTACAAGCTCCAGTGTTACATTTGGAAGTTTACTCCAAACAGCAAATCTCCATCAGTTGAGTTAACGAGAAATACATTTTCATAGATAAGATGAACACTCCAGTTGGCACTCCAGTTCTCCAAAGATCTTCATATCCTGCAAATAAAACTACTAAATCAGAAAGGAAGATAACAAACACCAGTTCAGCTATCTGCATCCATTGATCAAGTAAGAAAATAACCTACCAAGTAAGCAAAATCAGTATGGCAGGGGAAACTAGATGCCTGTATTGCTAGCATGAAAGCTACATCATACAAGAGCAACAGGAACAGAAATATGGCATAGAGCAACAGGGGAAACTAGGTGCCTGTCATTATAATGTGAAATGTTGAGTACCAGTTCAAGAGCAGATATTTTACTTGGCATAAAAATTTACATCACATACGAATGCATAAACATTGATTTATGAATACAATCCTGGCAGAGCATGGTAGCTATCCAAGTAGGCATGCAAAAGATTTCTGTAATTACATTGTATGCTGTGCAGGAAAGGAAGCACTAGGAGTAGAAGGCCTTGGCGACTGCGTGGGGTCCACGGCCTTGGCGACAGCGTGGCAGACGTCGGCGAGGCTGCGGTAGGAGGCTGGCACTGCGAGCAGCCAGGCAGAGTCGACGAAGTTGAGGTAGGCACGGGAGCGGCGGAGTGAGGTCGCCCCGAGAGGAAGACCACGGGGAGAGGCTGGGAACGCGTCCGGGATGAGATGGTTCAGCCAAATCGGGTGAACGGGATGGTACGAGATATCTGAGGAATATTCTCAGAATCTGTACCACTTCATCCTGGATGAGATGGTTCCATACGTTCAACCAAACGCATGTACCAAAACTTATCCTGTACCATTCCGTTCCGTTCGTCCTCGTACCTCCAACCAAACGCACCCAAAGAATATGAGGTGGAATTGATCCGGGGTTATCGAATAGTCCGGGGTTGCCTTAGTTAGTAAGCTGCAGTATAATTTGCTTTTTGTTTCTCAGCTTATCGATGACGACTTCGAGGTAAGCTTTAAGAGCGGCACTTGTAGGATCCTCAATTCTTCTAGGGAGTTGGTTTGTGGGTTTTCTCGTTTTGGAAGAGTCTTTCGTGCTAATTTTTCCTCTTCTTCTGGAGGCTCTCTCCATTGCCTGATTGCTTCGGAGTCCCGTGATCTCTCCTTTTGGCATAGGAGACTTGGTCACATTGGCTTTGATCATTTGATCTGAGTTAGCGGCCATGATATCATTCGAGGTCTGCCCAAACTCAAAATGGTCAAAGATGTCATGTGATCTCCTTGCCGGCATGGCAAGATGGTTACTGCTTCTCATCCCTTAGTCACCCGAGTGATGACTGATGCACATGGACACTATTGGTTCGGCTCGAGTGCAGTCAGCAGAAGGGAAGTGGTACATTCTTGTCATAGTCGATGATTTTTCGAGGTATTCTTGGGTGTTTTTCATGGCCTTGAAGGATGGGTCATTTTCTCACTTTAGGTGTTTGGTCTGAAGGTTGTCCATTGAGCTCCCATGTGCCTTACGAGTGATCTGCAGTGAAAATGGCACAGAGTTCAAGAGCTCCTACTTTAGTAGCTTCTGTGAGGAGTTAGGCATAGAGCATCAGTTATCTTCTCCATACGTCCCTCAGTAGAATGGCGTAGTGGAGAGGAAGAACAGGACCCTGGTTGAGATGGCAAGGATGCTGCTAGATGAGTACAATATTTGTAGGAAGTTTTGGGCTGAGGCTGTAGCTATGGCATACCATATTGCCAACAGAGTTTTTCTTAGGGCACACTTGCACCACACTTCTTATGAGTTGAGATATGAACGAAAGCCCAGTGTGTCTCATTTTCGTGTTTTCGGTTGCAAGTGCTTCTTCTTGAAGTCTGGGAACGTAGACAAGTTCGAGTCACGCTCTGCTGATGGGATCTTTCTGGGTTACTCGACTTCTTCCCGTAGATATAGGATTTGGGCTGTAGACTTAGGTAGGATGATAGAGACCTGTGAGGTGACCTTCAATGAGGCTAGCCCAGGTGTTAGACCTGACATTTCAGGCCCTTTTCCTCTTTCTCAGTCTATTTTCCCAGAAGATGATAATGACAGAGATGAATGTGTTTTGCCTTATACAATCTTCATTCTTGTTCCTGTGGTGCCTCCAGTTTCCATCTCTGCACCTAAGGGAGATCAGCCCTTACCCTCAGACTCTTTTGTAGCCAGTGGCTCTGTTCCTACTTCTCCCACACGAGGAGTAGAGGTCACTTTTGCTTCTGGATCTCCCCGCCATATACAAAGGCATCATTCACCTGACCAGATCATTGGAGATCTGTTCGAGTGAGTTACTCGCTCTAAGTTAGGTCTATCCACTTTCTGCCTTCACTCTGCGTTTGTTGCCTCTTGAGCCGAAGGATGTTTCTCATGCATTATCCGATGAATCTTGGACTAATGCTATGCATGAGGAACTTGAAAACTTCGAGAGGAACAAAGTTTGAAAGTTTGTCGAGGGCCCTTCTGGTCACAACATCATTGGGACCAAATGAGTGTTAAAAAACAAGCAGAGTGAGGATGGGGTTGTAGTTCAAAACAAGGCTAGGTTAGTCGCTCAGGGTTTCACTCAAGTCGAGGGTCTTGACTTCGAGGAGACTTTTGCCCCTGTAGCTCAACTAGAGGCCATTAGGATCCTGCTCGCATTTGCGGCATCTAAGGTCTTCAAACTTTATCAGATGGATGTCAAGAGTGCATTCCTCAATGGCTTCATTAAGGAAGAGGTGTATGTCAGACAACCTCCAGGATTTAAGAACCCCAAGTACCCTAACCATGTATTCAAGATTTCCAAAGCTTTTGTATGGACTTAAGAAGCTCCACAAGCTTGGTATGAGAGGCTTAAGTATCTCTACTATATAAAGTGAGAGTTTCTTCCCACGTCACATTAATTGATCTGCTTAATTGCCCTACTTAATTGCCCTGTTTAATTGCCCTACGCAAGAAACGAAGCGTTGCTTTAATTAGCCAGCTTTTGCAAGAAACGAAGCGTTAAAGATAGATGTTTTATCTTATGAAATAATATTTTTTTATTTTTTAATCTTTATTTTTCTTTATCAATTTTGTTTTTCGTAGCAACGCACGGGCATATAACTAGTTACTTCTTAAGTCATGGTTTTCATATGGGTCAAGTGGACAAGACCTTGTTCGTCAGACATTCAGATTCGAACTTTCTCCTAGTCCAAATCTATTTTGATGACATCATTTTCGGTGGTTCCTCATATTCTCTCATTACTCAGTTCTCAGATGTGATGAGTATTGAATACAAGATGAGTATGATGGGCGAGTTAAGCTACTTTCTTGGCTTCCAGATCAAGCAGACTAGGGAGGGTACTTTCTTGCATCAAGGCAAGTACACATGAGACCTCCTGAAGCGCTTTGATATGTCTGATGGGAAGCTAGTCATGACTCCTATGGCCACCATTGCTGTCCTCGAGCCTGACGAGGATGGTGAGCCAGTTGATCAAAAGGAGTATCGAAGCATGATTGGCTCTCCCTTGTATTTCACTGCTTTGAGACCTGACATACACTTCTATGTATGTCTTTGTCCTCGATTTCAGGCTTCTCCTCGCGCCTCTCACTGCCAGGTGGTGAAGCGTATCTTTAGGTACCTTCGAGCTACCATTGATTATGGTATTTGGTACTCTTTCTCTTCCTGTCTGTCCCTTAGAGCCTTTTCCGATGCAGGCTTTGCTGGCTGTAAGATAGATAGGAAGAGCACATCTGGCACTTGCCAATTTATTTGCACTTCTCTTATTTCTTGATCTTCTAAGAAGCAGTCCGGAGTTACTCAGTCCACCATAGAGGCCAAATATGTCGCTACAGCCAGTTGCTGTAGCCAGGTGCTTTGGATGAGATCAACCCTGCGGGACTATGGGCTAGTAGCACATTGTGTTCCACTTTTCTGTGATAACACATCTGTCATTCACATTGCTAAGAAACTAGTGCAGCATTCTCAAACCAAGCATATTAATATTCAATATCACTTCCTTAGGGACCATGTAGAGAAGGGTGACATAGTGCTCCAGTTTGTGGAGAGTGACCACTAGTTGGCTAACATTTTCACGAAGCCTTTGGATAGCTCTAGGTTTGTTGCCTTGAGAGAGGAGCTTAGGATTATGAGCCCATATGGCATATATTGAGGGGGAGCTGATTTGTATTATATGTCTATATGTATATTCTGCATTTCCTTTCTTCTTCTGGGTGTCTATGGGGTGGTTTTATTTTATTGAGTCCACTTCACCTAGACTTTTGGCATGCATCGGCATGGATCTCTCACCTTGTTCTTTAGGTTGCTACTCTCCTTTCCTTCTCGGTTGAGCCCACTCACAATCTTGTAGGTCTAGTAGGTGTTGGGCCCCCTGGGTAGACAGGGTCTGTGTTTGCTCCTGGGCTAGAGATTGAGAACTAGTTTTCCTATATAAGTCATATGGGAAAGGTGAGAGCGAGTCTGAGCTTAGTGGTCTCTACCATCTTTTCTATGCTCTTAGATCAACTAGTTGTCAGTTTCTTGTTTTCCTCTTTTCATTTTGGTTTCTGGTTTTAGTTGAGCGCAATTCTTTCTCTTGGAATTCAAAATTGCTAATGACTCAACTTGAATCAGATTTGTGCTTAAAATTGACTCAATTGTTGAGAGGGAGTTTGGAATTGAATTCTTGCATTGCATATAAACTTGTTTCCATTTTTGCGCTTTGACTTTTATGCAAATGATAAAACTGTGATTAGTTGCGTCTAGCTACTTTTCTGAAGATTCTTGTTAATCTAGGTCATATCTAATCTAGTATATCATGTTTACACTAGTCAACATTTAAAATTGAGTCTTCTTAAAAACTTGATGAAACTTAGCTTTTACTTGCTATATTTTTTTACTAGATGTTTATGCCATGCTTAATAAAATAGTGGGTTTCTACTAGAGTCCCTAGAGCAGCTTGGATTATCTACATTGTTTCATTCTAAAATCCTCAACATGCTTATGAATCTAAGTGCTGAAATGACAAAAAATGACTTGTTTGTGCTAAAACTGAACTTAACACTTTTCATTCTCGAAACTGCTTCTCATTGCACTTGAGATGAACTTGGAATGAATTGTGTATGACCAAAACCACTCTTTTAAGCTTCTTACTTGAGATGGTTGAAAAAGGCTTGAGTTAATACATTGAAAAATGCAAAGACACTAGAGGAAGAGAGTGAAGCTTATGAGGCCTTTGTCGATAGCTCCTAATCGAGGATGTGCTTCACTAAGCCTAACTCGCTAAGACCGCTTTGTGCGTGTTAAATTTCAAAATATGCATTTAAAAGATAATTGAGCATGAGACTTCTCTTATGGACTTGTAGCTTCGCAAAATGTTGAGTAGGTTAAACTCTAGTATATCCATTGGCTCTTTAGATTGGCTTTGTTTCTAGTCTTGACATTATACTAAGTGTTGCTATTGTTGAAATCATGCAAAATTAGTATAATTTCTTCTAAGCTAGTGAGCAAAAATTGAAATGTGCCTTTGGATATGACTTAGAATGACATAATCTGAACATGAGTAGTTTTGTGTCATACATTGTCTAAGTGGTCACTTGCATAATCTTCAAACCTCTTCTAGGCTGCATTTCATAAAAAAAACTACCTTCTTGATGCCTATATCAAAAGGGGGAGAAAATGTAGAAAAAACATCTTAGATGGGTAAAATTAAAAAATGCTTTCTCATGATCATGTTAACCAATTATCTTTACATTTGGATCATGAGCAAATTTGGTTCAAAATTTGGAGCTTTGGAAGGAATTTATTGATTTTAAAGCTTTTTGTGGAAAACTTGTTCGCTTGTTCTTTTTTTGGTTGAGCTCTAAATTTCTCTTCATCAACTTGGTCATGAACTTAATTTCTCTTTCAAATGGACCAAGTATGATTTTTGACAGTCAAATTGCTTTCTTTTCTTTAATTTCAAACTCAAATTATGCCTTTTGTGTGATTTATCAATATACTCATCAAGGGGGAGATTGAAGGATCATGTTTAAGTCCATCTTGTTTGTGATGAGTATTTGACCTAATTTGAGCTTAGGCTGTTCAGGTTTGAGTTTCATTTAATTTAGCTTTGAAATAGATTTTAAATTTAAAGCTTTTTGATTTGCGCCGGATCTTGTGTTTGCGCCGGACCAAAGAAACTGTGGGTTTTGTATTAGCACCGGACCGAGTTAGAAATGACTTATGTATACGCCGGATCAAGTGTAATTGGTTTTTATGTTCGCGCCGAACCGATTTAGATCAAGGAAATTTTGAAGAATTATGACGTACTCCTCCGTCTCACAAGATAGGATCGGAAGGACGTATATATCATTATTTTTTGATACAGTTAAAAACCCTCACTACTACAGAAATGCTTATATTAGACGCACCATCACAGACAGTTTTCAAAAACCGTCTGTAATATATAATATCACAGACGATTCTATAAACCAACCGTCAGTGAAACTATCACATACCGTTATTAATTAAACCCGTCTGTGATTAGATAAATATCGCAGACGGTTTTGTATTCCAACCGTCTGTGATATTATCACAAACGGTTCTATAAAAAAACCGTCTGTGATATAAAGTAATATCACAGACGGTTTTACTATACAACCGTCTGTGATATAAGTGTGTTTATAAACGTCTCTGATATTGCTTATATCACAGACGTTTTGTGTTTATAACCGTCTGTGTACTGCATTATAACATTTTAATGTTTTTATCGAACTATGTATTTTCATCGAAGGCCATAATTCGTTGATAGATAGGACGAAAAATGGTAACAGCCATTTTATAACATAATGAAATTCGAAATTGCTAGTGATCGGACGTCAGTTTTTTTCGCAACATTTTCTTTCTACGTGTGAAACATTTTTCTTCGACAAACAGTAAAAAAAAATGTATGTTTCATACGTTACAAAAAAATGTTTCATAACGTTAAAAAAAATGTTTCATACATTCAAAAAAAATCTTGCAATGCGTCCGAAAAAAAAAACGAGAATCGGACGTCCGGGTGTAAGTTTCTCCCAATGAAATTTGATAACCACTGTAACAGCCATTTTATAACATAAAACATTTCATTACATTACTACATTATATATATATTATTACTTATAAATTAAAATAATCATCGTCGTCCGGAGGCGGTGGCGAGCTGCCATCGTCGTCGTCGTCGCTCCACGGTGGGCTGCCATCGTCGTCGTCGTCGCGCCACGGTGGGCTACCGTCGTCGTCGTCGTCGTCATCTGAGCTCCCCCAGTGCATGACGTCGTCGTCTTCCTCTGACTCTTCCTCGTCCTCCTCCCGCTCCTCCTCCTCCTCGTCCTCCTCCCGCTCCTCCTCCTCTTCCCGCTTGCGTTTCCCGCATATCGGCGACACCGGGGGAGGTGATGGTGGAGCGGCGCCGGACGAAGGAGAGCTTGCGGGAGATGCCATTAGCTGACGAGCGAGAGAAGGAGATGCCATTAGCAGTAATGTGTTGATCGAATTCGATCAATAGCGGTGATTTAATAGTTCTCATTCAAAGGCGCGCAGGAAACGAAGAGACGAAGACGGACCGTCGCTATCACAGACGATTCTATAAACCAACCGTTAGTAAAACTATCACACACCATTCCTCGTCTGCCATCACGGACGGTTTTTGAAATAACCGTCTGTGATATACCTATATATCACAAACGGTTTAGTTTACATAACCGTCTGTATAATATCACCGACGGTTGGTACACATCGCCGTCTGTAATCTTACTATATGACGCATTTATTATTACATAGAACCGTCTGTGATAAAGCTTGCCTATATATAGGCCCGAGCGCAAGTTCGATGTTGTGGTCACCTGCTGGCATAGAATGCTAAGACCGTTATATCACCGACGGTTTGGCAATACAACCGTCTGTAAGCCTATATAATAGGTGATTCTTGTGATGTAATTAAGGTTAGTAATGGATAATTGCATTATATATATTAATTCAGATCTAAGGTTAGTATTGGATATAAAATTGCCTTATATATATTAATTCAATATCTAGCTTGGTTATGTAAGAAATTTAAGATTGTTTAGATCTAGCTTGTAGATCCATGTTTTGGTGGTGATCTAAGCTAGCTAGTAATTGGACGTTATAATTGCAATATTATTTTGAAGCTCTAACTTGTTAAGGAAAGTGTACTTAATCAGTTGAAAAGAGGGTTCTAATTGAATCGAATATTACATGTGTAGCATAGATGGATCGAAGCTGGATGTACGCTGGGGACCGCATTTGCAGTGTGGAGTACATTAATGGCGTCTCCACTTTTAGAAGAGCTGCAGAGGAGGACATGTTTAATAAGGGAGTGCAATATATGTCTTGTCCATGCATCGATTGCGAGAATATGATGACGTTTCGAAACTCAGCGCAGATCGAAGCACACTTGATTATGCGAGGTTTCAAAAAGGGATATACATGTTGGACCAGTCACGGCGAAGAGCAGAATATACAAGAAGCAGGTGGTACTGTTAACATCTTCGACGAAGTCAACGATATGCCGGATGATCACATTGATTCTGCTTCCGACGAGGATATGTTGCATGATGACAATCTGGAGCAGATGCTGCGCGACGCAGAAGGGAACCGTGATGAAAGGGAATATGAAAAATTCATGGGTTTGATGGAGGACTCGAAGAAACCTTTGTTTGCTGGTTGCAAGGTGAAATACACAAGGTTGTCGTCCGTGCTTGAACTGCTGAAATTGAAGGCAAGCAATGGTTGGTCAGACAAGAGTTTCACAGCGCTGTTACGTCTATTGGCAGACATGCTTCCAGAGGGAAACGAGTTGCCGACAACAACCTACAAAGCCAAGAAGGTTCTTTGTCCCTTGGGAATGGAGGTAGAAAGAATACATGCATGTCCGAACGATTGTATCCTATACCGCAAAGAGTATGCAAACTTGCATGTATGTCCGGTGTGCAACGCATCCCGGTACAAGCGTAAGAGTCATTCCGATGAGGAGGTGAAGAATGGAACTCCTGCTTAGATGGCATGATATCTGCCTCTAATTCCCCGATTGAAGCGTTTGTTCGCTAACCCAAAGGAGGCCAAACTGCTGTGTTGGCATTCCGAGAAGCGTAAGAACGATGGAATGCTAAGACACCCTGCTGACTCCACCCAGTGGAGAAACATCGATAGGAGGTATGAAGAATTCGCTGTGGAGATGAGGAATATAAGGTTTGGACTGAGTACAGATGGAATGAATCCTTTCGGTAACATGAGCAGCCGGCATAGCACATGGCCCGTGAATCTCTGTATCTACAACCTTCCTCCTTGGTTGTGTATGAAGCGAAAGTACATTTTATTGTCTATGCTTATCCAAGGACCGAAACAACCTGGGAACGATATTGATGTGTACCTAGCTCCATTGGTGGAAGATCTAAAAACATTGTGGGTTCCTGGGGTACAGGTTTGGGATGCATACAAACGAGAGAACTTCACTTTACACTGCTTGTTGTTCTGCACCATAAATGATTACCCTGCACTTGCTAACTTGTCGGGCAGAGTACAAAAGGTGCCAAGGCTTGCACTCACCGCCTAGACGAGCATCGAGAGTGTGTGGCTGAATCACTCGCGTAAAACCGTGTACATGCGTCACCGTAGGTTCCTTGGGAGGAAACACCCATACCACAAGATGAAGAGACTATTCGATGGGACGAACGAAAACGGTTCAGCTCCAAGGCCTTTTAGCGGGAGAGATGTTCATGACTTTGTTAAGGATTTGGATGTTACACATGGAAAGGGACGTAATGCAAGGTCGGCAGTGAGAAGAGCTTGTGGAAGAAGAGATCAATCTTTTGGGACCTACCTTACTGGGAGCACCTAGAAGTTCGCCACTGCATCGATGTCATGCACGTGGAGAAGAATGTCTGTGATAGCCTGATTGGTCTCCTACTAAACATTAAGGGCAAAACAAAGGATGGTATCAACGCACAACTTGACTTAGTCGATATGGGCATAAGACCTGAGTTAGCACCAAAAGAGACCGTTAAAGGTGGTACGTATTGCGAACCAGCTTGTTACACTCTGTCAAAGGCCGAAAGAACTGAGCGTGCGGTGCTTGCATGGTGTGAAAGTTCCGTCCGGCTACTCGTCCAACATGAAGAGACTTGTTTCAATGCAAGATTTAAAATTAATTGGCATGAAGTCTCATGATTGTCATGTGTTGATGACTCAAATGCTCCCTATTGCAATTAGAAGTATTTTGCCAGTCAAGGTCCGAGAGATAATCACGAGGCTGTGTTATTTATTTAACACAATCGCTCAGAAGGTCATCGATCCCGAAGGACTGGATGCTCTGCAGGCCGAGGTGGTGATGACTCTATGTAATCTTGAGATGTATTTCCCTCCGTCATTTTTCGATATCATGGTCCATCTCATTGTTCACCTTGTAATAGAGATAAAGATGTGCGGGCCTGTGTTCCTACGTAGCATGTACCCGTTCGAGAGGTATATGGGAATTCTTAAGTCTTACGTACGAAATCGATCCCGTCCGGAGGGTAGCATTGTCAAAGGTTATGCAACCGAAGAGGTCGTCGAGTTCTGCGTCGATTACATGGCTCAGGCCCAACCAATAGATGTGCCTCGATCTCGCCATGAGGGGAGGCTCCAGGGTATCGGGACCATCGGAAGGAAAGCAATCACGCTTGATCCAGTTGCGTGTGCTCAAGCCCATTTCACAGTTCTACAACACATGACTGTAGTGTCCCCGTACATCGTCGAGCACAAGCAATGGCTAAGGCAAGAGAATCCAGCACGATAGGAGTCTTGGATCATAAGACAACATAACCTTCAGTTTAACAATTGGTTCAAAGAGCGACCCATCACTGGGAGCTCGTCATATCACACCCTGAAATGGTTGGCAAAAGGTCCAGTTTTTACAGTTGTCACGTGGAAAGGATACGACTTAAATGGATACAAATTTTACACGATAGATCAGGATTTGAAGAGCACAAACCAGAACAGTGGGGTCCGCATAGATGCGTTCGATCACTGGTCAACGAGGAGCTCCTACTATGGGTTCATAGAGGAGATTTGGGAGCTTGACTACGTACTTTTCAAGATCCCACTATTTCGGTGTCGTTGGGTCCACCTCCAGCACGTGAAGGTTGACAAGTACGGCATCACTACTGTGGACCTCGAACGTGTTGGATACCAAGATGAACCATTCGTGCTCGCAAACCAAGTTGTTCAAGTCTTCTATGTTACCGACCCGTCCAACAAGAAGCGCCACGTAGTTGTTCAGGGAAAAAGGAGGATTGTCGGAGTTGAGAATGTAGTAGATGAGGAAGAGTACAATCAATTTGATGATTTGCCTCCTATCGGAAATGCCAAAGATGGTCCAAGAAGAACAAGCCGAGGAAGTCACTACACACGCGTCGATCATCGTGAAGGGATAATTTTCCTTTGTATAATTACAATGTTAACTTGTAAGCAAGTGCATGCATGTATGCATAATAAAGTAATATTTCTGTACTTCTGTGATATTTATCTGTAATATTTTGTGTGCTTTGGAAAAACAATATTCTGCAATGTATATAATAAGAACTAAAACTAATTTTTTGTGTCCTTTAAAGACGGTTCTTTATGAGCACCGTCTGTGATATCTATTTCACAGACGGTTCGTACACACAACCGTCTTGAATATTTATCTATTACAGACGGTTATATTGAAGGACCGTCTGTGGTAGTTACTATCACAGACGGTTGTTTTTTTAAAACCGTCTGTGATAGGTGCCTCTATATAACTTCTACACTGAAAATGTTTCGATAAGACTGAAAACCCTACGCACACTTCAAACCCTAACCGCACTGATGGAGACTGCCGCCGCCTCCCCGAGCCCCGCCGCCGCCTCCCCGAGCCCCGCCGCGGCGTTGGAGCCTCCTCCCCCGGCGAACGCGCCTCCTCCTCCCCCAACTGCTGCGTCTCCTCCTCCCCCCAGCGATGTCTCCTCCATCACAAGGTTGGTCTCCTCCTCCCCCGTGGTAGAACAATAGATTTGTGGATGTGTGTGCTAAGGTTGAAACTGTGAAATCAAAGGAAACATTGCATAAGAAGGGCACCTCAAAGAGAAGATTGTGGCCTTTTGGATGGTTTGTAAAGCAAACTGAGAATGAACTCCGTTCCTATATTATTCATTGCCTCTGTTTTGTAGATTGTAGGTGCTACTAACAATTGAATAATATTCATTGCCTCCGTTCCTATATTATTCTCTGCATATATTTTATGGCCTCTCTCTATATTTTTTTTTATTTGTATGTTTTGCAAGTCTTTCTGTACCATTTCTCCTTCCATGTCTTCTCTATAAATTGTATAAATTAGTTAGAATGAAAATAGTGCAAGCTCTGCAGAGGTCTAGATTCCGAATTTTAACAGGAGTTAATACATACAAATATAACATATTGTGAATTAGTATATTGTGAACTGTCATTCTAGTGTTGTTCTTTAAAATATCATCAACAAAGATCATAAATAACAACCAAAGCCAATCCATACACTCTAATAATAATCTGGTTCTCAGATTGCTCCCAAATGCGATTGCTTAACAGCAGAATAAAGTATTCATATGAAAATAGTAGCTAATCGGAAATAGTAGCTGTCAACAGTTCATAGCAATGCTAGTACACATCCCATTTAACTACAACCACAAAATAACATTCATTCTAACCTACCACACAAATACAATATCAAGGCTTTACGCAACACAAACAACTTTAGAGAATTGAGCGCATATCAACAGGTCTGTATGTCAAGGCTTTACACGACTAAATTGCAGAAAATGGAAAACTTGTTGCTCACGTCATGGAGGACTGTGAGTTGTTATATTTATGCTTGCATACTTGTTATTTTATATCTGTTAAATTGCTTTTACTAAATTCGACTTTCTATTAATACAACCTACATATATTTATGCAAAATAACATGATAGCCTTTCTATTAATACAACCTACATATATTATATGTTTTGCAAAAGTCTTGTGAGTACATTTTTGTACTCAACACTCTGATCTGTGTTAATTTTGACTGCCTAGCGTCATTTTTTTGGAACTTACGGCAAGATCAATGTCGATGCATCGGTGGCGCTACAGGCTGACGTGACAGTTTGGAGGACTTTTCAAGCTGCCATTTGCTCGAGGAGGTCCTCCCCTGGATTGCCCGTGTCATTTTCACGCACTTACCAGGAACAAGAGTCAAGAGCTATCTCTCTTGCCAACACATAGCACTAGTGCAGCGCAGGCTTTAATGTTGACGCGATGGAATAGATGGACAGATCAGAAATTAGACAGGAGAGATAGCTCTTGACTCTTGTTCCTAGTAAGTGCGTGAAAATGACACGGGCAATCCAGGGGAGGACCTCCTCGAGCAGATGGCAGCTTGAAAAGTCCTCCAAACTGTCACGTCAGCCTGTAGTGCCACTGATGCATCGACATTGATCTTGCCGTAAGTTCCAAAAAAAATGACGCTAGGCAGTCAAAATTAACACAGAATCGTAGCAAGTTGAGTACAAAAATGTACTCACAAGACTTTTGCAAAACATATAATATATGTAGGTTGTATTAATAGAAAGGCTATCATGTTATTTTGCATAAATATATGTAGGTTGTATTAATAGAAAGTCGAATTTAGTAAAAGCAATTTAACAGATATAAAATAACAAGTATGCAAGCATAAATATAACAACTCACAGTCCTCCATGACGTGAGCAACAAGTTTTCCATTTTCTACCAACAGATGGCATAAAACCAATCTTTGCTTACACATGACACAACAGTTGAAAACAATCTTGCCAACACATAGCAAAGTATTGAATAATCTGTAGGGTAAACTTTTCAATAACAAAATTTCCAATTGCAAACCATTTTATGAAAAATATGAAAACATCTAGCTAGTGCTAGTGCACCAAGACTTTCATGACTGTGGAAACGGCTTTTGAAAAAGATTTTCACTCTGCGGCTTTACCCACAAGACGTTTGGTGAATAACATTATTTCAATATTTTACATCCACCTTAGGCCCAATCGATGAGCCGAGTCAAGTCAAACCAACTCGCGCTCCAAGAAAAGCAAACAAAAGGCCAACAGGCCGATATAGCATCATGGCGATCGATCCGAAAGATGGGTCCTCTACCGGAAGTAAAAAGGTAGTGAATGCATTACGAACAATGTGCGGGATAGTTGCACGCGAACGGGTCCCCATCACATGTACATCCTGGAAGTCGCTGACTGACGAGGGCCGCAACGACCTGCTTACAGAAATCCTTTCCTCCTTCGATCTCCCGTAAGAACTCGAGGACCCTGCGGCGACGGTATGCACTACTAGTGGCAGGAAAGGCGTGGAAGACCTTTAAGAGCACACTTGTCAAGGAATACGTCAATAAGGATAGGACTCCCTACTCTAAGTACGGGTTCATTAGTGAGGATTCATGGCGACGTTTTGTTCAGCTGAAGACGACAGATCAATTCTTGATTGAAAGCGAAGCATACAAGGCCCTCGCAGTAAGGAACACCCACCCCATTGCACTCGGCACTGGCTATGCGGGAAGAGGATGCAATGGGACAGGGAGGACGAGGGGACTCTGCGCCATTTGCATCGATTGTCGACTAGCGCCAGAGGCGGCTAAGAGCGAGGTCATGTGCCACACCATCGGCACCATCTCCTTTACAAACCCTCGGACGAGGAAGTCTCGCTAACGTTTGGTGAGATATCGAACCACCATTTTGGTACGTATTTAGTTCCTAACTTCATAAGTCAAATAACTTGCTGCGATCTTGCAGGCGAGTTGAGTGCACAATCTTACGGTGGATCTTTGTCCCAAACAGGAGAGAGATGCACTCTCCATGGCATTGGGAAACAAGGAACACCCTGGTCGCACGCGAGGCAAAGGGGTTTTCGTTCCTGGAAAACGGGCCAAGACACTCACATGTACCGGAGTAAGAAGAGAGGTAGAGACGAGCGGCGAAAAAAGATCGTGAAGGATCTTGAGGACAAAGCCGAGAGGAGAATTCGATGATAGGATAAGAAGCCTTGAGGAAAGGCTCAATGCTCAAAACACACACTGTGGAAGGCCAAGGGTTCAGCCCACTACACGTAAGAGCAATGCAAGGCCCACCCACGACTGGGTAAACACGTCGGCAAATTCACATGCGTGACATCAAGGTATACTAATTTAGATCTCTTGAATGCTCCATAGATATATCTTTTGGGCACATTAGCTAATTGGGTACCGTTGTGTAGGAGCCCACGCGGTGCAATCTCCAGTGAGAGTTGCCAATTGCTCCTTCCTATACAGTCGCTTGGGGCCTCGCGTATCCATCCATTGAAGGGGCGATGGTGCACGGTACCTGCTAGCGCCGGTTTCACGAAGGTCAATGTGGACGGCGTTCATGACATTTTCAAGATCGCCACGCTACAATTGCCTCCAAATGACGAGCTTGAGACATCGGGGATGTCATCGGCACATTCATCCAGTGGCCCAAAGAAATGACATATCTCTAGACATCCATCCTCCACCGAAGTACCTCTACTTCCTCCTTGTGGTTGATCCAATTCCCCCCAAATCGGTTATCGTGCCCTCCCACCCAAAAACATTGACAAGTGAGTTTGATATTGACTTTGACTATGATTGCTCTCTACTCCTCGTCTCCCCGAAGATTTTCGTTCCAACAAAGAAAGGGAAGGGCAAATCGAAAAGATAGCGAAGGCCTTGGAGTACTATCCGATGGCCCCGCTGGCCCGGTATTCAAGCTAGGAGAGCCTTTATTAACGGAAGATCGCATGAAGACATTGACTTCTTGCTGCAAAAGCCTGCATACATACTACATGAGACAAGCTAACAAGCCGGAGAACGAACGCACAACAAGTATCATGGTCTGCTACAAGCCTAAGCATCTGCTCAACGAGTCGGGGCTACTTCGCGTCGGCTTCAGGACTGTTCGATCTCTTCAACCTCGACGCCCTCGACGCCTCGCTCTTAAGATGCTGGACATTGTGAGTGTGTCTTCCCTGTAATACGGATAAATGTCATATATATATATATATATTTGAAGTGACCCCTTTGCCTAACTTTTGTATATATAGATTCATGATACGCGAAGCGAGAACGAACAATACATCGGTGGGTTTCCTCGACCCACTCTTAGTCTCGCAGCCAACAATGAACCAAGATGCAAAAGCAATAGAGGAATACGCATTTACATGCCTTGGATGCTCAGAAAGATAAAAGTTTCATACTTTTACCCTTTAACCCAGGGTAAGTGCTGCCCGACTTGGTATACTCTCATTTGTAATGTGCACACAATACTTTGGTGCTAATTGACCATGGCAACATACCTATGCAGGTTTCACTGGGTTCTAATTGTAATTCATCTGGCCAAGAACCGGGTTATTTACGTTGATTCCTCACATACCGGCAACCACGACTTGAACCCTATCGCATGGTTAATCACCAGGTAACCACGTTGTTTAAGGTGCTTGTTGCTCCTGGAATAGCTGAGGCTAACCTTTCGAAATCACGTAGGACGGTCAAAGCTTTGCGAGATCCTTCTGTTCAAGGCGGGGATAAGGCGTTGCAGCACGATTTCAAGTTTCCGGTATCCTCTATACAGTATAATCCTATTTCAAACTCCGTAGCCATGATTCTGGAACTAAGCAATTCTATTTTTGCAGTGCCACCAACAGGGACAGGGCAATAACCGATGTGGATTTTACGTTTGCCATAACATGCATCTCCTCGTCAATGCAACACAAATGAGTAAGGATAAAACTTCGTTGCAAGACAAGGATCTGGCGTCAATTCGAGGAAAACTTTGTTTTTCCTAGCCACCAAGTCATTAATAAAAAATGCGAGTTCTACGCAGGTGCCTAACTGAGTTAGGTTTTTCTCTGTATTACCACTTGTACTGTTTTAATTTGTGAAGATTGTGGACTTGTAGTAGTTGAATTGCTTAGGAAAAAAATATCATTCTTAGTCAATTCTTTTTCTTGAGAGGAGAGCATTTCGAAATAGTAACACCGTGATGTAGTAGCCATGTACATATTAGGCAGCTGGAATGATGCCTTAGTAAATTTTGTAGATATCTTCACGATACAATTGATGTGGGGTGCTGGAAGGCAACAACGCTCGTCAGCCGTGATGGATCAATTTATATCCTTCGTTGGTTTTATTGGATCGATCTTTGCTTGCCATTCTCTTTCCATGTTTGATATATTTAGTTTGAAAGCTGCTATTTGTGTCAATTGCTACGTATGGTTGTTTAGTGTTTACTTCTCCAATAACGTGATTGGAGAAAATTCATTTGTAACTTATGTTTCCTTGCATGAGCGCTAGATGATAATAGAGTTGGGATTCTTTTAGTCTTTATACGCATTTGATATATTGTTTGCGATCTGATATGTCTGTGTTATGTGATCTGTGTGTGTTATGTCTGTGATCTGTGTTATGATCACTTGTTTGTGATCTTATGTCCGTGTTATGTCTGTTTCAGAGGGCATGGCTAGCATTTCCTGAGGCTAGCCAATAAACAGAAAAATGTCGATGTATGAAAACCACATCACAGACGGTTCTTATTTGTGAACCGTCTGTGATACAATACATCACAGACAGTGTTATTTGTGAACCATCTGTGATAGGTTATATAACACAGACGGTTTGTACAATAAACCGTCTGTGATATCTATACTATCACAGACGGTTCGTACAATAAACCGTCTGTGATATCCATACTATCACAGACGGTTCGTACTATAAACCGTCTGTGATATCCATACTATCACAGACGGGTCTTTTGTCAAACCGTCTGTGGAAGAAATATATCACTAACGGTTCTGAATAAGAACCGTCTGTAAGATTATTATCACAGACGGTTGTTGAAACCGTCTGTGATGTGGCTCTATTATCACTGACCCATTGTTAGAGACGGTTCACAAAACCGTCTCTGATAATATTTGTGAACCGTCTCTGATAGAGTTTTCTGTAGTAGTGCCTTGATCAAAGCCACATGCATCTTGAAGGAAAATGCAGAACCTGCATGACGCCTATCACACGCACGCAGGGGCTACTACCCGGTCATAGTGGAAAATAATGGCTTGTACGCTTCCCAGCACGCAGGTCAAATATTGTATATGCCACGCGTTGAAGTGGAGAAGACATGGACATGGACAAACCCTAATATCTCACATTCGATCAACCCCAGTCAAATCGCAGTAGGTAAATGCGAGGCTTGGTGGTGGTACTTCTTGCGGCAAAGGAAAATTTCCACGCGTGAACGTACATGTCGAGAATACATTATATATCAGCTGTAAATTTTTTTAAAACACACTCGAAGGTTTACAAGGTCGTTTCGTTGCGCGAATCTTTTGCAGCACATCCTCTACCGCTGACTCTGAGGCAACTTTTTTCCTAATTGGATTAATTAAGCATGGTAATGATGCAAGTATCGCGGTCAATTTACAGTTAATTACCCAATTAGTTATTTATATATATAATCAAGTTACTTTTGCAGTTTTACGACTATCTAACAAGTCGTTATGACTTGTTAGTAGTGGTTTGTTATCGACAATACCAGGTTAATTAACTAGGGCAGGACAATGTTACTACTAATTCAAACCTGATCTTTTGTATTAATTAAGCATGGGCACCATGATTTTAAATGCACAAATTGACGTTAAATTCGTGTATATTTTTTTAAAAAATTCAGTGTTAAGGTTTATACTCATTTATTACAATTCAAATGAAACACATACCCTAGAAAACAAAAATAATCGAATTCGAAGATTTGAACAAGTTTAGATCACCTGCTTTGATGATTTATATATAAAATCATCATATACCTACAATCAAACTATCAAAAAAGGAAACTCTAGTTTGAATTTCAGTTCAAACTTATTTGAACTAGTTAGTAAACTAGTTAAACTCAACATCCTAAAATTTTTGAAAATTTTCACATGCAAATACATAAAGTAAATACCCATTTTAGATTGTAGTGTTCAGACATCATGGTACCCAGGTAATTGTACTCTTTTCCCAGTTTTACTACTATCGTTATGACTTGTTAGTATTGGCTTGTTATCAACAATACCAGGTTAACTAGTGCAGGATGATGTTACTACTAATTCAAACGTCTTTTGGAAAAAATTAAGCATGGAAATTATGCAAGTATATTACGCGGTCAAAGTTCTTTTCCCAGTTTTACGACTATCGTTATGACTTGTTAGTAGTGTGTTGTTATCGACAATACCGAGTTAACTAGTGCAGGATGATGTTACTAGCTACTCATTCAGACCTGCCATAGCTAGGCCATAAGAGTGATATGTTTATGACCTGTTTTGGATCAACTTGTCCGCTCAATCGCTTTTGTTCTAGGAAACACGCAAAAAGGTGATATGTTTATTTCATTGACGTATGGAGCATGGAAAGAAATCCCGGCAAAATTTCAGCCGATTTCGTCGATATAAAAAAGGATTGAAAAAAATTCAAATTACTATAGTAATTTTTTGGAAATTTTGGCAAGACTTCGTCAAATTACGTTAAAATTTCTATTTTTTTTTATCAGATTTCAACTTATTTGGACCATATTTGGGTCAATAATTCTTAAGAGTGTCATATCTTCAACGAAAATTTGTTAATAAAACTGAATTTTTGAGATGTTCTATAAAAATGACAAAAACACTATCAGTTTTTTGAAAGAAAAAAAATGTGCAAACTTGATCATACTTAGAAAAAATTATGGCAGTATCTTTAGCAGCCTAGAATCATACAAAAAAAATTCAAAAGAATAGAACTCCATTTATTATATTTAAAAAATAAAAACAAAAGGAACATAAATGAGATAGTAACTTTGTCATAATTTTATAAATTCACTCGTGTGATTATGATCCAAAACTTTCATGAGGGCTCAATAGTTTCCTAAAAACCATTTTCTAAAATTTTAAAAAATTATAAACCTATTTTGGTTGCATTAATCAAAAATAAAAAAATTATAAACCTGAAATTAGTGAATGGTTTTGACCTCAACCGAGGAGATTTTGCTTACTCGGTATGGTAAAGATGGCTAGCTCTCTAGTGTGGAAGGCTTGCCCGGTTGGTACAATTTTCTTGCGCGACTATCGTTATGACTTGTTAGTAGTGGGTTTTTACCAACAATACCAGGTTAATTAACTAGTGCAGGATGATGTTACTACTAATTTATGTTATACAACCTCGCTATCGAATAGTCCGAGGTTACCGAATAGATCTCAAGTGGAGAACAGACAGAGAGGAAGAGACAGAGAGTATATATGAGGAGGAACTGATCTGCTTTATTATACTTTCACGTGTACCATGGGGGGATCCGTGCCTCCTATATATAACCTACCGTTAGGGTTTCGGTAAGAGTCTACATGGACCTTTCTGGGCCTGGTTTCCTAACACTCCCCCTTATACCCTTTACCGCGAGATGCATATGCCTCATCAAAATTCTAGAAAAATCCAGTGGGAAAAATACTTAGAGAAAGAGTACATAGCATATGCTTGCTGTGTTGCACGAATTGCCTCATCAAAACCTTATGTAAGAAAACTTCAGTGAAAAACTTACTAAGAAAAAAGAGTACAATTCACCCAAACTTCAATGTAAATCTTTTAGATTCACGTTGGGTACTCAAAACTTCATGTTCGAGATTTAAGTAGGAGTATGTTAAAATTCTTCCTCTGAAATATGCACTTCTCTAAGTCTCATCATATCGATTCCTCTAACGCACCTTTCAAAGGAAGATGCCGGGAGTGACTTAGTGAATAAATCTACGAGATTTTTACACGACTTACTATGCAATATCTTGATCTCATTCATCTTATGCATTTCATGAGCATAAAAGAACTTGGGGTTGATATGCTTCGTGAGGTTGCTTTTCACATATCCCATTTGCACTTGAGTGACACAAGCTGCATTATCTTCATAGATGATGTGGGAGTTTGTTCCATGTTCAAACCACATAACTTTTAGATGTGGTGAACCACTCTTCGAAGCCATGTACATTCCCGGGAGGCTTCATACAAGTCAATGATTTTCGAGTGGTTTGTCGACGTCGAGACAAGTGTCTATTTAGATGATTTCCAAGAAATTACTGTTCCACCACAAAGGAAAACATACCCGGTTTGTGATTTGCTAGTATGCGGGTCCGATAGATAACCAGCATCGGCATAGCCAACTAAAATCAATTCATTATTTCTTCTATAGAACAAGCCGAGATCTTTGCTTCCTTGGAGGTTGCGAAAGATGTCCTTCACCCCTTTCCAATGCCTTTTGGTAGGTTCTTTACTATACCGTGCTAGCAAATTCGCGGCGAATGCAATGTCCGGCCTAGTGCTATTCGCAAGGTACATGAGCGCTCCAACTGCACTCAAATATGAGAATTCCGCTCCCAAGAATTTCACCCCCTCTTCTCTAGGCCTGTATGGATCTAGGTCTGCTTGAAGTGACCTTCTAACCATTGGGGTCTTTGCAGGATATGCTTTTTCAAAATCAAATCTCTCCAACACTTTTTGCGTGTAGGATGATTGGTGTACCAAGATTTCACCTTGGACATGTTCAAGCTGCAACACTAAATAGAACTTGGTTTTACCCAAGTCTTTCATTTCAAACTCATACTTCAAGTATGAGCATGCTTCTTCAATTTCTTAGTCCGTCCCAATGATGTTCAAGTCATCTACATAGACGGAGATTATACAAAATCCATTCGGGGATCGTTGTATAAATACACATGGACAATCTTCGCTGTTCTTGTAGCCTTTCTTGCAGAGAAAGTCACTCAAGCGATTGTATCACATTCTTCCTGACTGCTTCAATCCATACAGTGATTTCTCCAATTTCACACCGTATAAGTTTCTGTTTGCTCTATCTTTGTTTGGGATAGGGATACCTTTCGGTACTTTCATGTATATCTCCGAATCCAAGTTTCTATACAGATATGCTGTGACAACATCCATTAGCTTCATTTTCAACTTCAAGTTGACTTCCATTGAGATCAGATATCTAAAGGTAATTCCTCCCATGATCGGAGAATGGGTTTCTTCATAATGAAACCTAAGACGTTGAGTGAAACCTTGAGCGACAAGCCTTGCCTTGTACCTTACAACTTTATTGTTTTCATTTCTCTTCCGAACAAAAACCCATTTGTGACCTACGGGGTTTATATGGGGAGGCGTGCGGCACACAGGCCCAAACGCCTCTCTTTTGTTCAGAGAGACTAACTCTGCAGTGATTGCCTTCTTCCATACTTCCCAATCGAGCCTTTTCTTGCATTCTGCAAGAGATGCAGGCTCGGGATCATGATCAATTATCGTGGCAATTTTCTTTGCAAAGTATTCATCGACATTGGCTGTCACTCTATTAATAGATTCTCCTGTTATTACAAAGTTTATAACCATTTCGTCATGGGGTGCTTCATGCACTTCTACTTGCTCTTCACTGCTATTTCCCATCACAAGAGCAAGTTCCTTTAATTTTTCATCATCCATGTGTGCGCACACATTATTTTCAGCGGCTTCTTCCAATGGAAGATTCAGATCTGGAATTGCGGTACAAAGTGCTCAACCGTTATTTCAGTTGTTGTGCAATAATCATCAAATGCCTTGGAAGTAAATTCGCTGGCATTGTCTATTCGAATAGACTTCACGCGATGATCAGGAAAAGCATTCTTAATTCTGATGATCTACGAGATCAACTCTGCGAATGCATGATTTCTTGTTGACAGCAAACATACATGCGACTATTTCGAGGAAGCATCAATGAGCTCCATGAAGTACCGAAACGGCCTTGACAAGGGCTGAATCGGGCCGCAAATATCCCCTGAATGCGTTCTAGGAATGCAGGGATTTCATTTTGCACTTTCATAACAGAGGGTCTAGTTATTAATTTCCCGGTGGCACATGCATGGCACACAAAATCTTCATAATTCGGAAAAAATTTAACATTAATGCCATTACCTTGTGAGTCGTTAACTATATTTCTCATCATTCTAAGACCAGGATGACCTAATCTACAATGCCACAAAGAAAATAATTTAGAGCTTCTAAATATAGTCTTCAAAGAAGTATACACTGCGGGTGCATTGATACTCGTGTAGTACAACCCAGATTCATATGAGGGACATTTTTCTAATACTATTTTTTCATATTCTGCGTGCTTCACAATGCACAAATGGTCTTTACCATTTTCTTCATTGGTTTTTACGTGAAACCCATTGGCGCGGATGTCTATAAAACGTAAGAGAGTGCGTGTTGATTTAGGGTACAAAAGGGCTTCTTCAATTACCAAAGTTGTACCCATTGGCAATATAATTGTGGCTCTTCCGAAGCCTATTATATATGAATCGCTTCCTGCGATCGTATTAATCCTTCCAACGTTCTTCGTGATCATTTGGAAGTATTTATACTCTCTTAAGATGGTATTTGTTGTGCCACCATCAACAATACATATGTCCTCCATTTGGGCGCTACACAGTTTCTATATGAAAGAAGGATAATTCTAATTAAATAGTGGCAAAGTAATTCAAACATTACTTGCAAATATAGAATACTGGAATAAAGAATAAATTGCAATTCTATTAATGAGAAAGATGTATGCTTTTCTAGAGCTTACAATTCATTATTCAAAATTAACTAACCAACCACAATCTAAAGAAAAATGCTAATATGCTATTCATGCATTAAATGGAATCTGTAAAGTATGCATTCACTTCTGCCTCTATGTCATCAATAGAGGTATTTTCTTCATTAGCCAAGAGTTTGGCTGCTTCATCGATGTCTAGGCTAGGCTGCGAGGATGAAGCAAGTGGGGTGTCTACATCCATGACATCATAATTGCCCACTTCGGCGAAATGTGCTTCTACTAGTGCATTTCCTTTGGCCTTCTTCTTGGCCTAATATGCATTGACCACTTACTTGGATTCCCGGCATATCTTTGACCAATGTCCCCAAGTGCTACATTTGAAGCACGTTTGGTTCTGTTGTCCATACGGCTTGGCGTGTGGCTTCTCCTTGTCGTCCTTTTTCTCTTGGGCTTTGGGCTTTGGGCTTTGGACTTTCCTTTAGCCTGATGTCTCTCTTTTCCACTTATCTTGCCCCTTTTCCTGTGAGCGGGCTTTTTCACCTTATAGTTATTGGCATTGAATTCTAGTCCAATACCTCTTTCAGGTGGCTGTGAGACGAAATTCTTGCGGAGAACATCATCTTGTGACTCAGCAACTTGCATAACATCAATCAGTTCACTATACTTCTTGTATGCGTCCTGACGATAGCTGCAAGCACTCTGGATAGCATTAGGGTGAAAAGTAGAAAGTGTTTTCTCAATCTTGTTGTGCTTGAGGCAAGATTGTGTACTTGAGCTTCTCAAACCACTTCTGAAGTACAGTCCATAGCTCAAGTGCACTCTCCTCGGCCATGTATTCATTTTTCAAGGTGGCTGAGAGGTGATGTCTGAGGAAGTGCAACGCTTGATTGTTCTGCTCAGCGGTAGGTTGCGCATCCTTTGAGGACCCTAAGCCGATGGCAGCTCGGAGTTTCTTGCCGCCGAGTACGATCTTCACATTGGATGCCCAAGTGAGGTAGTTCTGACCATGCGGGGCTAGTTCTTCAAACTCACAGTTCACAATACCATACATATGCATTTTTACAAGATTCCAACATTAGATTACTGCGTGTAATCTAAAAAAAAAGGTTTCATAATTCATAAAGTGCGAAAAAAATAAATTTTCATGAATTTCCAGTAATCTAAACAAAGCAATAACTACAAAAATACATGCAAATATTTATAAATGCAGAAAAGAAAGCTAAGAAAAATTAAAACCAAAGCCATATTTTTTTTTGAAATTTTCTAGTATTTTTTCAGGATTTTTTTGGCAATTTTATTCAATTTTTTTTAATTACTATTCAATTTTCGGAATTATGTAATTAATTTTCGAAAAAAGAAAATAAATAAAATAAGTAAATAATCGGGGTGGGGGGCAAAGGGGTAATCTCCCCCCTCCCGTGCCTTAACCGGACTTAAGTCTGACCTGATCTGCTTCGAGTCCGATCAGGAGGAGGGAGGAGTCTGGGGCTCTGGCGGCCATGCACGCCACCGGGCAGCAGTCGGAGCGGCGGTGCGACGCCGGCGATCGAGCAGCAGGCGACCGGGTTCGGTGGGCTCCGGCGACGCTTCGTCCGCGCGGAGCAGGGTTCCAAATTTCGATCCGAAATCCGAAATCTCGGCCGAGATTTCGGATTTCGGACCCCTCCGAGATTCAAAATCCGGTCCGGTAAAAAAATTTGAAAAAAATCGAAATGCTACGATGTAAATGAAATCTCGTAGAAATCTCACCGTTTAGTAGAAATCTCGGTGATTTCGGCCGAAATTTCAATTTTTTTTGCCGGATTTTTATTTGTTTTGGGCGGATATGATTGGATTTAGGTTGAAGATCATCCACAAAAAATTTCAGATTTTTTTGACATGTTTTGACCATTTTTTGGTCAGTCGAAATTTTACCGAAATCTCGGGAATTTCGGCCGAAATCTCGGATTTCCCGGTAGAATTTGAACCGGATTTGAAATTCGAATTTTATATTTCGAACGGATTTTATTTGAATTTCCGAAATCTCGCCGAGATTTCGGATTTCGGGCATGTCTGAGATTTAGCTCAAAACGAAATTTGTATCCTTGGCGCGGAGTCGCGGCAGCCAGCGGCTAGTGGGGTGCGGCAGTCGGGCGCAGGGAATCAAGGCGACGCCCGGGCGGTGGCAGTGGCTATGAGCCACGAGCTTCGGCGCGAGCAGAGCGCCGAGCACGGGCCGAGGTGGCATTTCGAGCGCACACGGACGACTTCGAGAGGTGGTCCGGGTGGCGATGCGTCGGGCTCCGAGCCGGTGGCCTGCGTGTTCCGAACAGCAAAATGGCGGTGGGGCACAAGCGCGGCGCCGATCGGCTTCGGGCCAAGCGTACACGGTGGCTTCAGGCCAAGTGCACGCGGCAGCTTCAGGCGGGGAGGTGTGCGATGGCCGGAGATTCGTGCTTGGGTGCCACGTCTTCATGCCGTGTGGCGGTGCTTCCGGCGTGCTTCATGTGCTTCGGGCCGAAGGTCGGTGTGGGTCTAGCGGTGACCATTGGGGCCAGGGGCGGTGACGGTTTCAAGCTCGAGCCAATGGCTGTGCGGCTGCATTGGACTTCTATTCCGGCCGGGCGCCTGTGACCAGCACAATAACGCAGCAGTCAACGTTTCGTGGCCTCGCGGATTCCGCCGGCATGTGCCACCGCGGCTTCGTGCTTCGGCCAGAGCCCTGTACTTTAGATTAGAGCATGTATTGTAGCTCCATACCACGTGACTTCGTACCACAGATTGCAAAATCGCTTCATATCGTAGCTTTGTGCCACATAGATGCGTAGATTAGATGCATACATATATTCATACGAGATTAGATCAATCCCGCGTCTCAGCTTTCAATCTTTCTCCGGTAGAGCTTCGTGCTGATAACGTGTTAGACAACCTCGTTATCGAATAGTCCGGTGTTGCCGAACAGATCTCATGTGGAGAACAGACAGAGAGGGAGAGACAGAGAGTATGAGGAGGAACTGATCTGCTTTATTATGCTTTCACATGTACCATGGAGAGACCATTGCCTCCTATTTATAACCTACAGCTAGAGTTTCGGTAAGAATTCACATGAGCCTTCCTGTGCCTGGTTTCCTAACAATTTAAACCTCTTTTGGATTAATTAAGCATGGTCATGATGCAAGCATATTACGCGGTCAATTTACAGTTAATTAACCAATTAGTTATATGCATATGCACTCAAAGTTCTTTTCCCAGTTTTACGACTATCGTCATGACTTGTTAGTAGTGGGTTGTTATCGATAATACCGGGTTAACTAGTGCAGGATGATGTTACTAGCTACTAAGTCAGACTTGTTTTGGATGAACTAGTCCGCTCAATCACTTTTGTTCTAGGAAACACGGAGAGAGGTGAGATGTTTATTTCATTGACGTATATATGGAGCATGAATTGAAATCCCGACGAAATCTCGGGGGAACAAAAAAGAATTAAAAAAAATTCAAATTATTACATTATTTTTCAGAAATTTTAGCAAGATTTTTTCAAATTTCACTAAAATTTTGGTTTTTGACCGGATTTCAACTTATTTGGACCAGATTTGGGTCGATAATTCTTAAGAATGTCATATTCAATGAAAATTTATTGAAAAATCAAAATTTTGAGACATTTTATAAAAACAACAGAAACACTATCAGTTTTTTTTAAATATACAAACTTGATCATACTCTTAAAAATTATGGTAGTATCTTTAGCAGTCTAGAATCATACAAAAAAATTACCAAAAGAATTGATCTCCATTTATTATATTTAAAAATATGAAAAATAATGGAATATAAATGAAACAGTAACCTTGTTAGAATTTTATAAATTCGCTCGAGTGTGATCATGATCCAAAATTTTTATGAGAGCTTAACAACTTCCTCAGAACCATTTTCTATAATTTTAAAAAATTATAAATCTGTTTTGATTGCTCAATCAAAAATAAAAAGGTATAAACCTAAAATTAGTGAAATGGTTTTGACGTCAACTGACGGAGATTTGCTCACTTGGTTAATATGGCTAGCTCTCAAGTGTGGAAGGTTTGCCCGGTTGGTTCAGTTTTCTATGCTCCCTGGGAAAGCTGGGTTCGAGTGCCAGTTTAAGGAGAATATTAGCATATTTTTTATATAGGAGATACACATGCTATCTACATCATACATTTATATTAATTGATGTGTAGATACACATGCTATCTACATCATACATTTATTCCTTTAAGATCTGTACTATTCTCTTTTTCTTTTTGTCATGCATAGCACACATCCCAAATCAGAAAAGAATAACATAGATAGCATGTGTATCTACACATGTGTGTAGATAAGACTTTTCCTGTATATATAAATACACACACACCTAGGAGTATGTAAGGAAAATGAAAGCGTACTACCGGGAGTATGTACTCCCTACTTCTTATATATTAACTGATGTTACACCGGTAAAAGCATATTTTATAAACGGGAGTTGTTAACTGATTCCTCCTAATTAGACAGTTGTTTTTAACTAAATAGGGGCAGGGAGTACATACACCTGATAGTACAAACATGCTTCCTATATATATATATATATATATATATATATATATATATATGATAGTAAAATTTATACTATTATATCATAGAGTTGAGCAGTCTATTGAGTCTATATAGGGAAAAATGGCTCAAATATACATCATACAAATCAAAATAGCACAAATATACAACAAAAAACTAAAATTTCAAAATTGCCCAAAGGTGCTCGCTGTACACGTGGCGTGTCGCCACACCCCATGGCGCAGCCTCGGCCGCCGCCACCCCCACTGGCGGCACTGTGTGGCTCCGTCTCGCGCCGCCACGTGTCCCCAATTTTTTTTTTTTTTTGATTTTTATTTGATTATTTCGCGTCGAATTTTTTTAGTTTTCAGTAGTTATTCGACCGGACATTGAAATGCAAATAACTTTCGCTAGACAACTCCAAATTTGATAAGAAAACTTTATAAGTTTTCGCCAAATCATATGGATTAAGAATATGCTTTAATTGTATTTTTAAATATTATTTGTGTACCTTTATCGATAATTTTGTAATACCTTTTTAATTTCGTATTCTTGTTTGAGTCTATTTTACCTTTGTGGAATAGTAGTATCTTTGTTGTATTTTAATGCTAATACAACACCCGGCTGAATAGATTATCTATAATACCGTCTCATATGGCAGTTATTTATAGTATATTATTATATTATGTAAAAATAACTCATACAATAGATTATCTATAATACCGTCTCATTCTCTTTTTTCCTTCTTTGGTTTATTCCGTATCACTTAAAATTTAGTGGAATGTTAGACTTGACCACTGTATAGGACATTACCTGTCACATTCAAGGCGTCCATATTCGAGCGGTTGGCTCTGTTAGTCGATGGGGAAAACGGTTTTATATACAACATGTAAATAAAAATCAGAGAAATATACAACAAGAAATAAAAATATCAAAAATAGCGACGGTTCCCGCCACGACCTTTATTTATTTTTGTCTCATTATTTCGCCGAATTTTTTTTAGTTTTCTCTGGTTATTCGACCGGATCCGATTGAAATGCAAATACCGATAATTGTGTAATAATTTTTTTGTACACTGTACCGATAATTGTGTAATAATTTTTTTGAGACTTCGTGTAGTTTTGGTCAAAGATGGGCATATAGATTACGTACGGCTTACGAATGGTAAACAAGAATGGCATATACCGGACAAAACCTAACATGCCTTAGGGAAAGGGAACAACAAGAAGGGCCCTTGTCGTACATTTTACTGAGAGCAGCGAGGATATTTTCCCTTACGCAATCCTTCAGCTCCTGCCGCCCTGGCCCTAGCTGCCCTCTCACGCTTTCTCTCGCACTCAGCCTCCCTCTCCGCGGCATGGCGCTGCCGTTCGGCTTCCCTCTGTGCAAGCATCTGTTCCAGACGCTGCTTGCGCTTCTCCTCCTGATCCTGCTCACACCACTGCTGCTCCACCATAGCCCTCCGATGCGAGTACTCCCGATTCCGCATCCTTTCCATCTCGAGAGTTTGTTCGCGTCAGAGAATCGGATGAACTCGCCGCAGTGGAGGCTGCAATTGGTCACATCACATGGTGTTAGACACATGCAGGTTTGATGCAACACAAAATGCGAGTATGAACATACCGGGCTTCTCCGCCGGCCGCATCCCGGCTTTGGCTCGAGTCGTGGTTGCGGCAACTCCGATACCTCATACCGTGACGTGTATGAGTTGTCTATGGACTGCCGAAGCGGCAAGGATCCGCATAGGCACATGGGGACCTCCGTGCCGTCGGGGATGGTTTAGTTTCTTATTTGTGCCTTGGGGCGAGGAAACTCCATTGGTGCTGCTCGTTTGGTTTGCGGGGGATGGTTCTCTTTGTTGTATTGGAGCAGTCGTTTGGTTGATGCAATGCTGGGAAGCCAGGAAGGGGGTTAAATAGCCTGAATTGATAAAACGACAGACTTGAAGCAAGAAGGAATCCGCGAGCATCGGATTCGCTTTGCGGCTCGCTGTGCTTGGAAGCGACAAATGCATGCAGCTTTGTAGCTGCTAGGGAGGTGCCAGTCGGGCTTTGGCAGCTATGCTTTGACATGACGACTAAGGCATTCTCTGCCACGCATGCATTTGATGACATGATATATCCTGCAGGCTTTGCCAGCAGTGCTTTGACAGGACCTCTCAGGCCAATGCAACGAAAGTTTGGATGATGACAACTTAATGGATAATTATAATAGTCGCGGAAAAATATGACAACTTAAGCATATTCGGCGGGCCGCGGAAAAATATGACAACTTAAGCATATTCGGCGGGCCGTGAAATATCACGTGTGAGTCCATTTTTTCGGAAGAATGCAGCCCATTTGGTCTTGTGTATACTGACTACGATATTATGGAAAAATATTATAATTACAGCTTCCTTTGTATGTACTTTCGTATAGTTCAAAAGGGCTAAATATAATAGTCGCGGAAAAATATGACGACTTAAGCATATTCAGCCCGCTGTGAAATATCACGTGTGAGTCTATTTTTTAGGAATAATGCAGCTGATTTGCTCTTCTGTATACTGACTACGATATTATGGAAAAATATTGTAATTACACCTGCCGTTGTATGTACTTTCGTATAGTTCAAAAGGGCTAAATATAACGGTCGCGGAAAATTGCATCTACTACGTCTTTACGAGTATTAAAATGGAATGAAGTTGTTAAATTAACTCTTCGTATGTTGTGTTGGTGTATCCGGTGTTGTGCCGTTTCGTATGGCTTGTAACGACAAAAGATATTAAAGGCGGAAAATACAACGTTGAAACATATAAGTTACGACATAACATCACAACACGGGAAAAACAACGTTGGAATACCGTACATCGCTAACGTACATGACGGGTACATGACTACTACATATTATTTGAACAACTCACGCAATTCTGGATTAGAACTTTCCAGAATCATCACTATCTGCATCAATACCCTCCTCTTCTAAAAACTGCCAGCGGTCGCGTTTGCCCTCGTCATCAGTCTCGTAGTCACATGGAAGACAAAAGTCTGGGTCTACACCTTCGGTGTCCTCCTCTTTGGCAACGAGCTTAGTGTCCTCTTGTGCTGGCTGTGGGGGGTTTGACTGCAGCAATTCGTTAGATTGTATGGCGACATGTTCGAGGCTACTAGCAATAGCTTCGATGTCAGTAACAAAGCTGTTGAATTCGTTGGCGCTTGAACTGTTGCCAGGACTGAAGTTGTCTTTAGCAATTTTATTCAGGTCAGCTGCGATGCCATCTATTTCTTTGATTGTCCAGGCCCAGCCTTTACTGAGCCGCTCCGGATCCTTGTCCATCTACACATTGGAAGCAATTATATTTCAGCCTAGAAGAGTAGGATTCAAGCATAACTGAAATGTACACCTTCCGTTGTATGTATTTTCGTATAGTTGAAAAGGGCTAATTATAAGGGTCGCGAACAGATACGACAACTTAAGCATATTCGGCCGGCCGTAAAATATCACGTGTGAGTCCATTTTGCCGGAAGAATGCAGCTGATTTGCTCATCTGTATACTGAGTACGATATTATGGAAAAATATTGTAATTACACCTTCCGTTCTATGTATTTTCGTATAGTTGAAAAGGGCTAATTATAAGGGTCGCGAACAGATACGACAACTTAAGCATATTCGGCCGGCCGTAAAATATCACGTGTGAGTCTATTTTTTCGGAAGAATGCAGCTGATTTGCTCTTCACTATACGGACCACCGTATTATGGGAAAAAATGTAATTACTTCTTCCGTTGTATGTACTTTCGTATAGTTGAAAAGGGCTAAATATAATAGTCGCGAAAAAATATGGCAACTTAAGCATATTCGGCGTAGTGAAATATCACGTGTGAGTCCATTTTTTCGGAAGAATGCAGCTGATTTGCTCTTCACTATACGGACTACCGTATTATGGAAAAATATTGTAATTACACATTCCGTTGTATGTATTTTCGTATAGTTGAAAAGGGCTAATTATAACGGTCGCGGAAAAATATGACAACTTAAGCATATTCGGCCGGCCGTGAAATATCACGTGTGAGTCCATTTTTTCGGAAGAATGCAGCTGATTTGCTCTTCTCTATACTGACTACGATGTTATGGAAAAATATTGTAATTACACATTCCGTTCTATGTATTTTCGTATAGTTGAAAAGGGCTAATTATAACGGTCGCGGAAAAATATGACAACTTAAGCATATTCGGCCGGCCGTGAAATATCACGTGTGAGTCTATTTTTTCGAAAGAATGCAGCTGATTTGCTCTTCTCTATACTGACTACGATGTTATGGAAAAATATTGTAATTACACATTCCGTTGTATGTATTTTCGTATAGTTGAAAAGGGCTAATTATAACGGTCGCGGAAAAATATGACAACTTAAGCATATTCGGCCGGCCGTGAAATATCACGTGTGAGTCTATTTTTTCGAAAGAATGCAGCTGATTTGCTCTTCTCTATACTGACTACGATATTATGGAAAAATATTGTAATTACACATTCCGTTGTATGTATTTTCGTATAGTTGAAAAGGGCTAATTATAACGGTCGCGGAAAAATATGACAACTTAAGCATATTCGGCCGGCCGTGAAATATCACGTGTGAGTCTATTTTTTCGGAAGAATGCAGCTGATTTGCTCTTCTCTATACTGACTACGATATTATGGAAAAATATTGTAATTACACATTCCGTTGTATGTATTTTCTTATAGTTGAAAAGGGCTAATTATAACGGTCGCGGAAAAATATGACAACTTAAGCATATTCGGCCGGCCGTGAAATATCACGTGTGAGTCCATTTTTCGGAAGAATGCAGCTGATTTGCTCTTCTCTATACTGACTACGATATTATGGAAAAATATTGTAATTACACATTCCGTTGTATGTATTTTCGTATAGTTGAAAAGGGCTAATTATAACGGTCGCGGAAAAATATGACAACTTAAGCATATTCGGCCGGCCGTGAAATATCACGTGTGAGTCCATTTTTTCGGAAGAATGCAGCTGATTTGCTCTTCTGTATACTGACTACGATATTATGGAAAAATATTGTAATTACACATTCCGTTGTATGTATTTTCGTATAGTTGAAAAGGGCTAATTATAACGGTCGCGGAAAAATATGACAACTTAAGCATATTAGGCCGGCCGTGAAATATCACGTGTGAGTCCATTTTTTCGGAAGAATGCAGCTGATTTGCTCTTCTCTATACTGACTACGATATTATGGAAAAATATCATCTTATGCCTGTAACTCTGTCACGTATGTCACGGACCAAATTGAACAGTCTGCAGTAACTCGCATTTTTGGAGGTCTTTATGTGCTGCAATCATTTTTTGCTCTACATGAAAGTTGTAGAGAATTCCAAGACGCAACTTTTTCATGTCGACAAGTTTTTTATTTGAGCAACAGAAAAAATCAAAGAAAATCGGAAAGGTAAATGCATTTGCGTCGGACCAAAAATTGTTCGCGACGGACCCTTCTGTAATTCTCGATTTTGGAGATTTTCCCGTGCTCTAATCATTTTTTGGTCTACATGAAAGTTGTAGATAATTCCAAGATCCAACTTTTTCATGTTGACAAGTTTTTCATTTGAGCAATATAAAAAATCATAGATAATCGGAAAGGTAAGTGCATTTGCGCCGGACACGAAAAACTGTTCGCGACGGACCCTTCTGTAATTCACGATTTTGGAGGTCTTCCTATGCTCGAATAATTTTTTGATCTACATGAAAGTTGTAGAGAATTCCAAGGCGCAACTTTTTCATGTTGACAAGTTTTTCATTTGAGCAATATAAAAAATCATAGATAATCGGAAAGGTAAGTGCATTTGCGCCGGACACCAAAAACTGTTCGCGACGGACCCTTCTGTAATTCACGATTTTGGAGGTCTTCCTTTGCTCGAATAATTTTTTGGTCTACATGAAAGTTGTAGAGAATTCCAAGACGCAACTTTTTCATGTTGACAAGTTTTTCATTTGAGCAACATAAAAAATCAAAAGAAATTTGACAAGTTTGAATGACATAGATTAAAGAAGTTAACATAAGTCTCATACAACACGATCTAGCTCGCAATTGCAGACAAAATTAAAACATTACATTGAAAGTAAAATAATGCAATCGAACGGGTTGATCAATAACGGGTTCAACGGCCTTCTGGGTTAGTGTTCCCCCTTCCTCTTCCTGCGCGTCCCCCTACCACGACGTTCCTGGTTATCGTAGTCCGACGGTGTGAAATTTTTGGGCGCATGGGGGACACGTAGTCCAGCCGCCTGCGCTGGACCTAACCGTGCATCTCGCGTTCCAGCGTCGAATCGCACAGGCTGGACCGCGTACGACGCGCCGCTGTGGATGCCCCATGCAGCCATCGACTGGTCTGCATGGTACCCTGATGCGCGTAGTACGTCCGAAGGGTGCCGCTCTGCCCGATTCGATCCACCGGCCTCCTCGGGGTTACTGGGACGCGATTCCAACCCTAGGGATTGCAAACACGTCGTCGCGAGCAAATCAGTGAATGTAGTCCCGGATCCCATAAGGTCATCGTACGCCCTCGACACGTCCTCCCATGTTTGTTGATCTTTGGGCGGGGTACTAAAAGACTCTGCGACAATGATGGGGACGGTGACATGTTGATGTGTACTCCTCCTTGAACGTTTGCCCCAGCACCTATTTCAACGCGTACCGCCTCCATGGCCCGGCCGCTCTCATGGCTCGGGACCCGGAGGAAGTCGATGCTCTGGGTGGGTCTTCTTTGCCGCAGGAGGCACAGGCGTTACCGCGTCTATCCATGGACATGCTCCTCATCAGGGGGCTCGGTGCGGGCGGCGCCTCGTACGGTACATCCTCGTAATCACGTTGGGTAGACGGTCTATGGCCACCAACATCTCTGACCGCATTTCTTATGCGGTGGCCCGTGCGGCGAAGAAGGTTCCGTAAAGGATTGCTTGATTGACGTTGCGCTCCTGTGGATCGCGTGAGGATCTCGTCACTTTGGTCATGCATGTACTCCGCCTCACGCCTCTGCAAATTAACACGTATCGAATGTTTAATTGGGTATATCCCCCGTTTTTAATATGTGATAGGTGCGATCCGTACCAGTGTGTGCATGCGCTCTGCGTACTCCTCAGCATAGCCATGTTGCACTGGCATCGCCACACCCCTGTCTAGGAGCACCGCCCGTGTGCGAGGTCTGTACCAGTCAAGGTACCCAAGTGTGTCCGTCTCGTGGGCTGCGCCTGATGGGTTCCAGACGTCCTCAGTGGCCATCGAGTTCCACCTCTCAATATGCCGGCTATTCCGTGCGACCCAGTTGTAGTTGTGCCCCGATGTACTCCTCCTGCGGATCAATCCAACACGTTATTAATGGTTTCCCACGATGGCGTGAAAGTAATGTGACATGTAGAGACATACCCATGGGAGCTTTCGGAGTCTGTCGGAGGCGGTGGAGGGAACGACTGCCGGTACCCAAATTGGCGCTGAACGCGCTCCGGAGAGTATGGCTCAACGGCACTCATGCACAGGAGGAAGCATTTCGTCATCCAATAATGAGGCTCCCCCGTGCACAGATTGGAGATACGGCCTCCCGACGCAACCTCCGCCGCGGCCTGGGTGGAAAAGGGATCCCACGTGACCTGCGCTGATGTCAGGAAGTCTAGGTCCCCCACGAGACGAGGGTAGGAGCCGCGGTCTGATTCCTGGGCCCATCGGAGTCTGGCATGCATCCATTTGTAACCCAAGGTTGGCCTTGCGAGTGGATGCACGTTAGCTTCATCGACGGGCACTGGGTAGTACCGCTTTGACACTCTTGGTCGCGCTATGGGTAGGTACGACCAGGACCAGATCTGTAGAAGCAGGGGGCAAACTCCCATTATTGAAGTTGGTGTGGCCGTGGCGGGCCGCACACATCTCGCGATATGTGTCTGCGAGAATCGCCGAGCCTCACCAGTAGAAGTCGGTGCTGCATCTTCGCACCTGCTCGGCTAATTCCCGAGCGACCCAAACGAGGTGGGGGGCAACGGAATAAACATTTACGTTTGTAAATAAAATTACAGCAAGGAGGAAATAGAGGTACACCTAGAAATGCCTATTTATCGACCAGGGTCGGCGTTTTGAGACATGGTCCACCTCCGAGGCTGTCGAGCCATGTGAAAGAGACTCCCTGATCACAGTTCCCCGTGTACGTTGTGCCAAACCTGCATCGAAGAAAATCACATGTTAGCAAATCACGTTAGCTCCCAGATAAGTGTGGTCGGTGTGCTTTCACAATTATTACCTTTCCTCTACATAGTTCTTCCATGCCTCTTTGGAGGGCTTGCGCACTACGAGGGGTTTACCGGAAAGTGGAAGGCCAAATAACATGGCGACATCTTTGAGGGTCACCGTCATCTCGCCGAAGGGGAGGTGGAAAGTATGCGTCTCCGGACGCCATCTGTCGACCAACGCGGTGATAAGGGCCCCGTCCAGTCTAGGCATCGGGGTCCACTGGCCCCTTCCTTCGTAGGCTCCACGCACCATGAATGCGAAAGCTAACAGGCCCGTCCGTCCCAGGCCGTATATGAACTGAGGGTCCAATGTCTTAATGTTACGGGAGCCACGCATGCGGAGAGTGTTAAGCTGCAAGGACAAAGCAAGTAAACGTACTGAGCATAACGAAAGGTGCGTACGCTTGCGATACGTTACGACAGTGTAGTAATGACGTTACCGTCTGGCCGGAGGCCCACTTCCGGGCCCTGTGGTCGTCATCATACTTCGATCGCAACAGCTCTGGCAACTCCATCACAAGCCTGCATAATCTCCAGGGAATGAAACAATGAAATACAAAAAAATAACATCAGAAGAAATTACAAAACCACTGTACATACCCAAAGAAATTTAGGTTCATAAATTACATAACTGAAATTTCACGAAGAGAATGCAAAAGGAAGGTAGTAAGAAGATGTTGCATGTCTAATGCGTATAGTTGAAATATTACATTGGACAACATCACCCTCTGTTTGGGCAGCCTCTACGGTCATGCCCTGTCTGCCTGCAGATGCGACAACGCCGAAGGCCATCGTCTCGCTGAGACGCATCCATGTCACCCTCAAACCGCGCGGAACGCGGTCTACCCGGCGTATCGCGCCTTAGTGTGGGGTACGGGAGCCACGTAGGGGGTTCGGAGGTCTTGTAGTTCGTGCCGATGTTGAACGGTTCGAAATGACCCGTCCATGTTGCTCTAACGGCATCCATACGGTAGTACGGTGTGACATATTGTGTGCCGTCGTTGCCCCCCATGTCACGGCACGCTGCTAGCACGTGCGAGCAGGGGATGTGCTCTAGGCGAGGCTTGTTGCATGAGCAGGTCGCCTCATACGGGCCGAGCTGGCATCTCTGGTTTGTGTCCCCCGCGGAGTATCCCGAACGGTGCTTGCGCTTGCACTCGACGAGAAAAATGTTCTGCACAGGGTCCATCATGCGCGTGCGGTGGAATTGAGCTTTACGCCACGACGCCAGAACAAAGCCTCGACACGGGGAGCGAAGGTTGAGCCGCAGTTGTACGCCGCCCTTTGGCGATCAACAAAGTATTTCGCGGTCCTAAAAAATGTGAGCTCAATGATTGAGCAAATGGGTAGGCAACGAGCCCCCCGCAGCACATTGTTGTACGACTCGGCGAAGTTCGTCGTCATGATGGAGTATCTGCAGAATAGAAGCATACCGCTTAGGTGGAAAAGAGTGCTGTCAAATGATGTGCTACCGTACTAGAGAGGGCATTATCTTACCGAGCACCATTTGTATCGTGCGCCCAGGCCCATCTCTCGGCGGGTTTACGAGCTATCCATTGAGCGAATGTCATCTTGCGCCGTACGGAGACCTCCGAGCCACCAATTACCTGTGTGCCCTCCGTGGTCTCTTCGGCCACCAGTTCCTTTGAGCGCTGCTCACCGGGGTTAAATATCGTATCGAACTTGCGCAGTTGGTTTTGCATGCATAGGGTTTTGAATAGCTTCACCATGTTCTTGTTCCTGCACATGGTGTACAGGTTCGCCCCAAGGTGACGCATGCACCATCTACGCTGAACGTCTCTCCACTGGCAATGGCAATCTTCATCCTCCGCCATTCTATCGAGGGCGTTCAGCAGCCCTGCATTACGGTCCGATACGACGCACACACCGGGCCTATCCCGCACCACACGGGTCTTCACCAGGGACAGGAACCAGAACCAGCTGTCGTTGCTTTCGCCCTCAACCACGGCGAAAGCCAGCGGTAGTAGCTGGTTGTTTGCATCGGCAGCTAGGGCGGTGAGTAGGGTGCCATTGTACTGGCCGGACAGAAATGTCCCATCCACGCATATAACAGGACGGCAATTGCTGAATGCCACGATGCACGGACGAACGCCCAGAACACCCTGAGGAGGTAGTAGTGTTCTGGAGCAGTCGTTCCATCGGGAAGCTGCACGGGTTCGACAGCAATAGCATATTCGGAGCCCGGGTTTGTTGCAGCTATCCGCCTTAGTAGTCGTGGAGCCCAATTGAATGACTCCATAAAACTACCAAACAGCATTTTCAAAGCCATCTGCTTTGCTCGCCAAGCTTGCAAGTAGTTTATGGACATCCCTGTCCTGTTCTGCATCTCAGCAATTATGGTTGCGGGCCTGAGGCTAATGTCGGCCTTCAGCACGTCTAACAGGATTTGCGCGATGAATCTTGATTTCACCACACCGCTTGTGTTCCGAACAAGCGCCTCTGTGCATGTGTGCGGTGTGTACCGAGTTATAACGAAATGGTGCTGATGTTTAGGGCGGTTCGCACGAACATAGTATTCGCACTGCTGCCCTTTCTTACATTTAAGCTCGAAGCAGGTCTGGTCCGAGCGATGCACACGGTGGTCACGCCGGGTCAAGACTGCGTAATTAGTGCAGAAGTGCATCGCTTCGTCCTTTGTGGCAAACTCCTGCTCGAGTTCTATATCGCTATGGTCTTGCCCACGCCTAGAAATATCATCCAAGCGGGCCAGAACACAGTTTGCCGGGTCCAGCGAGTGCAAAAATGCGATTGCTGGCCCCGGGTCCTCATCTTCGTCAGGACCATCACCATAAGTAGGGTGAGGGTCATCCGCTAGGGCATCCGCATCAACCTCAGGGACGGGCGCATCCGTCTCGCTTGATCCTCGCCAAGCCCCCTTGAGCGGGGACTTGCTGCGAGCTCATCGCAATTTCCTCTTCGGGCTCGGGTTGTTCGTCCGCATTGACCCCCATGTCCTCCTCCTGGGCTCGGCTCGTCCCTGCCTCCCCAGCGGGGGTGCGAGGGACCAGCTTCACGTGAACACCTAGTGCGAACCCTTCCTGTGCGGCCTTCTCCATGTAGAGCGCCAGGCACTCGTTCTCTGAGCTCGAATAGGTTTGTACACGTAAAGCAAGCTATTTGGCACTACATGGGGCCTAACCCCATCTACCACGAGCTTGTACAACGTCACGGTCAACACTAAGAGCGTGCGGCCGCTCTTGCTATCAGACGCATAACTCTATCGGTGGATTCTGATTGTCTCTATGTGTGCACAATTATGCATCTCGACAAATGGGCCCTGCAATTTTGCGGGCTCCCCCATGCCATATATGAAGCGGGATCGCCATCGAGGACTGTAGAATTACATAATTGTAGTCATCAATAAATGCACACACGCACCGCTAACATCTTTAAACATATTGGCATTACTCAAATTTTAATTACGAAAGAATTAATGTTATGGTTACGTACAGTTAAAATGTATGCCAACATATAGTTATATATATGTTACATAACATACTATCACAAGACATATGCAGTTTACGAAATCCTAAAACCACATTCCACACTCGTAATATCATGTAAAATACTACTACACAGAAAGACATTGTATACTTTACATTTCAGGTTCGTATGAACTAAGTCAAACAAACATACGTAGCTAACAAATTAATTGGTTGTTTTTTCAATCTTTTTGTGCGCATGTATTTCTAGGTGATACGATTAATTCACAATTTTTATGGATTGCGGGGATTTATCTACCAGGTTCGCAATATATGGTGTTCACTCGGAGAAACGCATGCATACATACATTTCATCGTAACAACATAAGTTTGGTTAAAGTGTGCTAGCAGCATGATATAAGGGGAGATGCTTGCCTTGCTCTGAGTTACGAGTTTTTGGGAGCAGTCGAGGTCAACGTGTGCGGTCTCTGCAGTGTCGGTACCTACACGAAGCAAAAACAACAATACGAAGTCCAATAAGTAATAAGGGAAAATAGCTTACAATGGTGCAGAACTTCGGCCCTCCAATATTTAAGTCGGATTAAGTGGATACTTTGGTTCGAGTTGTAAAGTTCAGAAAGGAGGTCAACTCCTTTCGGGTCCAAGTAGATATTACGTCCGAAAAAACAGTCCTTCGCTGCAGCGAATCATCATGCGAAATAAATACAGTGCAACGTTCGAGCATAAGCTCGACAGAGGGTCCTGACCTCTGCAGAGACTCCTTTCAGGTCAAAAAAATTAACTCAGATTAAGCTACTACTTTGGTTCGAGTTGTTAGGTTCAGAAAGGAGGTCAACTCCTTTCGGGTCCAAGTAATGATTACGTCCAAAAATAAGTACAGCAATACAAAGTCGAATAAGTGATAAGGCACAATGAATTAACTTAGTCTACAACTTCGTGCAACCAATATTTAAGTCAGATTAAGCAGCAACTTTGGTTCGAGTTATTAGGTTCAGACAGGAGGTCAACTCCTTTCGGGTCCAAGTTGTGATTACGTCCAAAAGTAAGTACAACAATACGAACTCGAATAAGTAAAAAGGCAAAATGAATTAACACAGTCCAGAACTTCGTGCAACCAGTATTTAAGTCAGATTAAGCAGCAACTTTGGTTCGAGTTATTAGGTTAAGAAGGGAGGTCAACTCCTAGGGGGAACAAGTAAAGATTACTTCAAAAAATAAGTACAACAATACGAAGTCGAATAAGTAATAAGGCAAAATGAATTAACACAGTCGAACTTACGTGCAACCAGTATTTAAGTCAGTTAAGCGGCAACTTTGGTTCGAGTTATTATGTTCGTAAAGGAGGTCAACTCCTTTCGGGTCCAAGTAATGATTACGTCCAAAAATAAGTACAACAATACGAAGTCGAATAAGTAATAAGGCAAAATGAATTAACACAGTCCAGAACTTCGTGCAACCAGTATTTAAGTCAGATTAAGCAGCAACTTTGGTTCGAGTTATTACGTGTCACGGTTAATTCACATTCTCCGCACATAATATCACATAGATTACTGCTACACACATAATATCATAATAGCATTGTACTAATGTTTCCTAATACTGTCGTAACATTTCACTATAGCATAACACTACACTGTCGTCAACAATAATAAATTGCACAAACGTAAATACGACAATATAACCTAACAAGTTGGTCACTCGAACTGCACTGACCAAAACATACTACTATTTATGAAGACTTGTAACTAACCTTCTCCAAGTAGTACAGAAGATCAAAAAAACTCGAGCTTTGACCCAATAAATGTTCGTCAAAAATACCTGCAAGATACAAATCATGTATGAAATAAAAAAAAAATTTAAAACTTTGTGAAAAAATAAACAAACCACAGAGTATTAAAGTAGGTCACCACCATATATAGGGTGTTAATTGAATGTAACACATGCGTACATACATTTCTTCATAACAACTTAATCTGGCTAAGATAGTGGTATGAACATGATTGAAGGAGGTGCTTGCCTTGTTATGAGTTTTCTGGTCCGGCGTAGAGGTCAGCGTGTGCGCTATCTGCAAGGTCGGTATCTACACGAAGCAAAAACCACAATAAGAAGCGAAATATGTAATAAGGCAAAATAACTTACCAATGTCCAGAAGCCCGCGCCACCCATATTTAAGTCGGATTATGCGGCTACTTTCGTTCGAGTTGTAAAGTTGAAAGGAGCTCAACTCCTTCGGGTCCAAGTAGTGCTTACGTCCAAAAATAATGTGATCCTTCGCTCAGCGAATAATCGTTGGAGTGGAAGCTCGCGGCAGGGTCACGACCTGCAGGGTATTTAAGTCGGATTATGCGGCTACTTTCGTTCGAGTTGTAAAGTTGAGAAAGGAGCTCAACTCCTTCGGGTCCAAGTAGTGGTTACGTCCAAAAATAATATGAGTCCTTCAAGCGAATAATCGTTGGAGTGGAAGCTCGCCAGAGGGTCCTGACCTCTGGGGATACTCAGACACCCATCTTTATGCAAGAATATTTAATTCAACTTTTTACTCCGTTTTAATATTTCTACGAACATAGATATTTCTAGTTGCTACGATTAATTACTAGTTTATATGGAATGTGGGTATATATCTACCAGATTCAAAATATACGGTGAGCATACATAAATTGCTAGTTTATACGAAATGTGGGTATATATCTACTCATTAATCTTGTTTTTATCTTCTAAACACATACATTAACTTCCTAATGAAATTAAATAAACGTAAATACTGAAATGTACAACAATAATAAATTGCACCAACGTCAGTACTAACCTTCTTGAAGTTGTACAGAAGATCAATAAAGCTCGAGCTATGTAACAATAGATGTTCCTCAAAAATACCTGCAAGATACAAATCACGAATGAAATAAATGGAAATTATTAAACTTTGCGAAAATTTGAATAAACTATAACCACCGACTAATTAATCTCCTTCACGCTCTTTGCTCTAACAAACTGCAAGGAGAACGACCACTGTAAACACAGCTAATCTGCTCTCACACCCTGCTACCACACTCTCTGCTCTCAAACTCTCTGCTCTCAAACTCTGCAACGCAGGCTCTCAAACTCGGCTATCAAACGGGCATACAATGGCTGGGACGCACCCTCGTTATATAGAACCAAACGTCATCACTGTGACGTTTACATTAGTCACGATTTCTTACGTATAACTGACTCGTTTATTTATAATCACGTTACTTAGCAACAATATTAACCGTAATATCGAGTTTACGCAGCTTTGGATTCCGACACGAGTAGACTTGACGCGACACTTCATGCTGTTTCAACCACTACCTGCTGTTCACCCACATGCATGCATTCTTTCCTGCGCCGAAAGCACCAATTGGAACCAGGGCCGGCAGGGCAGTGCGCAGGGGGCCGGCAGGGGAGAGCGGCGCAGCGGCGACACCTGGCTGCCGCCACGCCGCACGGCGGCAGCCAGGCAGGACGGGCGTGGCAGGGGGGGCCTAGGCGGCTGGACGAGCGACACGTGGCTGCCGCCGTGTGGTGTGGCGGCAGCCACGGCAGACGCCATGCGGCGTGGCGGCCGCCGTGCGGTGTGGCGGCCGCCACGTCAAATCTGATATTTTTTTTAATTGTTGTATAGTTTTGATATTACATTTTGACTAATGTATATTTGAGCTTTTTTTCCGTCTATATAGTTCTAAAATTTTATAATATATGAACAGTAAAATATTGATCTTACTATAGGAAGGCTGACTATTAATGCTAGTGCCTACTGCTCATTCTATTGAATAGTCCATACCTTTTTTAATCTGCCCAGTTGAGCGAGACACGGGCACACGGGACACGGCTAGCTAGCCCGATACCTTTGCATACTTGGAATCTGAACCAGGGTTGAGCCAGGTAGCGCTACTGTTCTTCGACCAAGGAAGGAGAAAAACAGTGAGCAAATGGGGTGTGTGTATATATATATCGATGGGGTTAGATAGACATGATAAATCGGCAATGCGTGCGACGGAATTTTTTTAAAATAATATTTTTTATTAAAAAAATCACAAAAATAATACGTTAGTTAAAAAAATAACAAAAATACTCATCTATAGCTGTTTGAAATAGCAAAAGAGAGCTCTTGGGCAATGGCAATATCTTTGTCGTCATTTGGAATAGCGACAAAAAGTCTATCGTCGGTTAGACTCTCTGTCGTCATTCCAAATAGTGAAAAATTGGAATGGCAACAGACAGCACTGCAAGCAAGCAAAAAAAAAAAAAAAAAAAACAGAGAGGGTAAGAGTGAAAGAGAAAGAAAGAGGGGAAGAAAAAAGAGGGAAGTGTATATGAATTTTGTTAAAATAAAAAATTAGAAAATAAGTATACCGAAAATAGGGTAGTGTGGCCTAGGTTTAACAAAAATGCAAAAATAATATATGCGTTAACAAAATTTGACAAAAAATTGTTAGGGATGTTTGTTAAGTAGAAAATAACAATGCGTAGAGAAATTAATAAGAAAAAATTCGTAGAACTGACGTTTAATGTTGGTGGAAATAGAATGAAGGCAAGGAGTACATGATATTTTTTAATTTTTTTTTGGTTCACTGATTGTCGGGATCCGAATGTGCAAAACCAGACCCTGTGTGCCAATGAGTCTTGGAAAATAAATGAGAAAGTTACTTAGTAATGGTATTTGATCTACAATCGTTTTAATCTATACATGTTAATCTTGGAAATGTTGCTTTTATGCAAAATAACCACTTTAGCCATTCAATTTGAATAAGCCGTGCATGTAGCTGATAGTGTAAATGGGCCGGGCCTAGGCCAACATAGCACGAAGCACAAATGAGCCGTGCCTGGGCTCACCGAAGGTGAGCCAGGCCAGCACTGCACGACGAGTTGTCTTGGTCCGACACAGTTCGAGCACGAAGCACGATGGGTCCGTGTCGGGCCGTCCAAGAATGGCACGACACCCACCTCTATGTCTCGCGCTATTTGTCCACGGCGACGTGGTGGGCCCAAATGGCTTATGGGCTCAGCGAGGCAGTCGTGTGGTTCATGCACTTCCGAGGCAGGCAACCATAGTAGATGATATGTGTTACATATCGTACCCTTCGTGACTCAAAAAGGGTCTACTTTTGTAAATATTATCAGTCCAAAGCTACTTTTGAAAAAAAAAATAACAGAGGGCTAGTAAAGCAATGCACTCGCTAGTTGCTACTGACTGATTTTTTCTAATTGGACTAAGCATGATAATGCTGTTAGTACACATTCAAATTACAGTTATCCAAGTTTTTCTCCCGGTTCTAGAACTATGTAATAACTATTGGTCGCTATGGCTTGATATTAGTGGGTTGTTGTAAATAAGACTAGGTTAGTGCAGGATGAAACACTACCAGTTCAAAGGTTAATCTTTGATTGCGTCTCCTTAGTTTGGCTTAATCACATTGTAAAACGATGATGATCACCATAGATCAAATACAGTGCATTGATTGAATGCAAGAATAATCATGTGAAGCATACACTATACTCTTATCTCTTTATTAGATTAATTCTCTTGTAAAATAGGGTGCCACATTTATACTAGAAACTCATTAGATATAGATTCGAATTTTCCCACAACGAGATAGAGTCCAAATGTATTTGAACAACCAGGACTAAGAGACCAACTATCACTACTACAGAAAGGCTTATATTAGACTCCTCATCACAGACGGTTAGATAAGCCGTTTGTGATGAGGAACATCACAGACGGTTCTATAGTGCAACCGTCAGTGATAACATCATAGACAGTTTTTGGCTAAAATCGTTTGTACTAAAAACCGTCTGTGATGAGGCGGGGCACATCACAGACGGTCTTAGCCAAAAATCGTCTGTGATGAGAGCCACATCGCAAACGGTCATAGCCAAAAATCGTTTGTGATGAGGCGGGGCACATCACAGACGGTCTTAACCAAAAACCATCTGTGATGTGCACGTTTGGTGAAATGGTAAAAATACTATAACTTCTGACTTGTAACTCCAATTTTGGTGTTCTTGTGCTTTCTGGAATTAGCACGATGAGCTCTTCAATTTCTCCTTTGGGCATAAAGTCTGATTCGGTTTGCAAGTAGAAAATCCGAGCATATTTGGTAAAATGCCCGTAACTTTTGACTCGTAACTCCGATCGGAGCGTTCTTTGGCTTGTTGAAAAGATAAAGAAAAGTAGCACCCGAAAATGAGCGAGAAAAATCAAATGGTCGGATCTTGAACTTTTGGGCGAGTGGGTGCGTGCGAGAAAATCAGAATTCCCAAAAAACATCATTTAGGGCCTCAAAACGGCTTCCGAAGTTTTGTAGCCGTTTCGGTCTTTTTGTGTGTGTTTTCATGATCTCCAAACTATATTCGGAGTATGAGAATACTAAAATCAGTGTTCAGGTGCTCTGTGAGGTTAATGGGAGGGGGACACGTTATATTTTAGATGCTATCATACCAACATTATTGTATCAGATCATATAAGAACTCCGAAGTTAAGCGTGCTTGAACAAGAGTAGTACTATGATGGGTGATCACTTGGGAAGTGCCTTATTGTGTTAAAATCAGCGACATAACTCAGTAGTTAAGTGTTCTTGGGCAGTTAGGCCATCTCCAACAGCATTCCTCAAATTTCATTCCCTATATCCTCATATACAGAATTCCCTATAAAGATTCCTTCCCTATATCTCTTTCCTCTCCAACAGCATTCCTCAAATCTCATTCTCTATTTTATCACTCCTATATTATAATGATATTTCATAACCGTCATATGAGCCACATTTAATTTTTAGCGGAAAAAATTTGACCGGGTATTTTTAATTGCAGGAATTTAAAAAATTTCATTCCCTCGGTCATCGTAACGGCTATATTGTAACGGCAATATTGTAACGGCTATATTGTAACGGCTATATTGTAACGGCTATATTGTAACGGCTATATTTTTAGGCTATATATACACAGCCATTTACACTTCCAATCCTTGCCCCATATCTGAATGTTCATTATCTAGTATATCTCAATGAGTCGTCAGAACTTAGTTCAGCATTTCCTCTCCGATTCATCGTCGTCGGATAACGACGATGAATCTCTTCTTACAGTAGCATATCTAGCACAGCAGCAAGATAAGTGTGTGAGTGGTCGACGCCATGGGGGTTCTATTGTTGGCCATCAATACATACATCGCAATAGAGAGGAAGGGCATGCCAGGCTGTACCGAGACTATTTTGCTGATCCTCCGGTCTACGGCCCAACTTTCTTTCGGCGGAGGTTTATGATGAGAAATATTTCAATTGTTTGTATTTTTGATTGATCATCTTTTCTATAGCTCATTCTTCTTTTCGGCGCAGGTTTAGAATGAGTCGTCACCTATTTCTTCGCATATTGCATGCTGTAGAAACCCATGATGATTATTTTGTTCAGAAAAGGAATTGTGCTGGAACTATTGGGTTATCTTCTTTACAGAAGGTAACTGCAGCATTCCGGATGATAGCTTATGGAGTACCGGCAGATGCTATTGATGATTGTCTACGGATTGCAGAAAGTACTGCCATAGAGAGTCTTAAAAGGTTTGTGCGAGCTATTATTGTCCTCTTTGGAGATGAGTATTTGAGATCTCCAAATGAGAATGATACTGCTAGATTACTTGCAATCGGTGAGGAAAGAGGTTTTCCTGGAATGCTAGGAAGCATAGATTGCATGCATTGGAGGTGGAAAAATTGTCCTACAGCATGGCAAGGCTTGTATACTGGGCATGTACACAAGCCAACAATAATTCTAGAAGCCGTTGCTTCACAAGATCTATGGATTTGGCATGCCTTTTTTGGTTTACCAGGATCTCACAATGATATTAATGTTCTTCACCGTTCCCCTCTGTTCGCAAAGCTAGCTGAAGGACAAGCGCCGGAAGTGAATTACACTATCAACGGTCACAATTACACAATGGGGTACTATCTTGCTGATGGGATATATCCTGAATGGGCAACATTTGTGAAGACAATACCATCTCCTCACGGGAATAAGAAGAAATATTTCTCCCAAGCTCAAGAGGCAGCCAGGAAGGACGTGGAACGAGCCTTTGGAGTTCTGCAATCTCGGTTTGCAATTGTTCGAGGTCCAGCACGTTTCTGGGATCAACAAACACTCAGAGATATCATGACAGCTTGTGTCATCATGCATAACATGATAGTTGAAGATGAGCGAGACGGAGGACCACTTGACTATAATTACGAAGGAATGGGAGAAACAGTTTCAGTGTCACACGAGCATACGCCTGAACTCTTTCAGTTTATTCAAACTCATCATTCCATTCGGAATAGGGAAACTCACCACCAGCTACAAAACGATCTAGTGGAGCACTTATGGCAACGTTATGGAGGGGTGTAATTCTATTTGTTGTAATGTATTCAGTCATTCATCTATGTATTCAATCATTCATCTATGTATTCAGTCATTCATCTATTGCAAAACAAGAATGCTGTCATTTCGAAATCAACCATCAAGCAAGAATGCATTGCAATATGTAAGTCCATAACCTAAGGAATGAGGGACAAACTGAATAGTTCTTAAGCAAAACAAACAACCTTGGTTCAACCTGACCTATTACATCTTCTAGCTATTATGTCGTTCTGCAAGCTCGTGTAATATTGTTTTTGTGCCTCAGTGCAGCGACTTAGATCAATGCCCATAATTCTCTCCTCCTCGACCATTTTCTTGAATTCAAGTTCATTTTTCTTGAATTCAAGCCTCTCTTTTTCTTGCTCAATTTTGACTTTTTCTTGCTCAATCTTCGCTTGTTCTTGTGCATACAGTCGCTCATATCGCTCATCTTTCTTCCTCTCTTTTATAATCTCTAGTTCCCTCTTTTCCTTTCTAAGATTTTCTAATGCTTCCATGTAAAGATTAGTTGTTGGAGCAACTTCTTTACCTCGACGTAATCGTTCTTTCGCCGCCTTATGTCCAATTGGTCTGCTTAAGTGATCATTTTCTGCATTAGGATGGTCCTCATCAAGATGAATTGCATTTGTGCTAACAGGACTGGAAGATCCCGGACTTCCGCTACTAGATGTCTTTTGCTTCTTCTGAGATAACCGAGCACACCACTTAGGATGGTATTGCAAAGTATTCCAGCAATGTAAGAATGCGAACGATCGCCTTTCTTCCTCATGATACAAAGTTTTAGCTTGCATAATCTGTACAACCACACAAACAATATCTATGAGAACAACATCTACAAATAGGAAAGGTACATAGATTATGGACTAACCTTGTCCTGCTCAGTTAACCCGCTTTGATTTCGACGCTCAATCCGATCATGACACCCACAAAACTTGTTCACTGCTTCTTGAATAACAGACCATCGATGTGTAAGTGAAGCCTGTGAGCGATCCGAGGTGAAAGTCTTGTACTCGTGGAAGTAGTCATGAATTCTTCTCCAATAAGTGGCACGGGATTGTTGGTTCCCTTGTATTGCATCAATACTAACATTAAGCCATGCGGAGACCAACAAATTGTCTTCTTCCTCAGAGAAATTTTTTGATCTTCTATTGTTTGCTTTTATTTGGGGACTATCCGTAGTTAATCGGTGATGGTTGTGAACCAATTGGACTTTCCTGTGGAGTAGGTTCAGAACCATCCCAATCACGGAGTGCATCCCCTCCCTCACTCAACAGATTTATATAGAAGCCATCCATAATTTCTATTCTGACAACAACAAAATTTATCAAGTTAACAAACAACATTACAATATCTTAACAAGTTAACAAACATCATTACAATATCTTAACAAGTCTTAACCAGTCTTAGCAACATTACATCATAAATAACAAGTCCAAACTAGTCTTAGCAACATTACATCATAAATAACAAGTCTAAACCAGTCTTACCAACATTACATCATACATAACAAGTCTTAACATTAATACAAGACTAAAACCGCCCGTAATCATCACAATCAAATTCGATAACCACATCTTCACAATACTGTCTGTCATCACGTTTATCCTCGTCATCACTCTGGTAGTCATAGGGAAGACACAACCCAGGGTCTACATCCTCTGCAAGCTCTACCTCATCTCTTTGCATCAGTTCATGTGATTCTATGGCAACTTGCTCTAAGCTGCGAGCTATAGTTTCGATGTCCATCAAAACGCTATTGAGTTCATTGGCACATTGACATGTGCCAATACTAAAATTGTCTTCCACAATTTTGTTAAGGTCCAATGCGAAGCTCTCTATTTGTTTTACTGTCCATGACAAGCCTTTGCTGAGCTTCTCTGGATCCTTGTCCATCTACACATTGGAAGCAATATACAACAGCTTAAACTACACATTGGCAGCAACTATACCCCAATCATACATACGAAACACTAGACAACAATGTGCAATTTGGCAAATATGTACTAAATCAAGTAAAAACCAGGGGAGTTGCACCTTTTTCTTTCAAAATTTGTATGGATAGGTTGAATGTACTTACGGGTATTTCTAAATGTATGCGTACATTCTATATTTAATCTGTCAAACTTGTAGGTAGAAGATGCAGTCGTTAAAAGTTAGGGCTAACTTATAATGCTATTGATGTAAAAACATATAATGCTTGTAGTGTGATCTCTGCAATTCTGCAGAAGGCCTGAAATGTAAAAGAGTATTGCTTGGCAAAGAAGGATTATGGGTATACTACACATTGGCAGTGTGATCTCTGCAATGCTTGTAGTGTGATCTCTGCAATGCTACACATTGGCAGCAACCTAACCTTCGCCTGGCTTAGCAAGCTTTTTCTTGCTTTTGGGAGCAGGCTGCCAGGCTTGCTTGGCAAAGAAGGATTATGGGTATACTACCAAACACATATTCTTGCCCAGCAAGGTTAGGTGAGCAATAGCTTGGCTGGGCAAAGGATCCAAACATGCCCTACAACTAGCATTGATTGGCTGCATGCAAAAATTGATAGTATGTTCAAATCGAAACGACCTTTTCTGATTCCTTTTTTAAAATTTTTCACCAGTAGATATAACGTGACCTCCTCTATTGCTGCATCTGCATTTTGGTCTTTGGATACTTAAAAATTTACTGAAAGCATTAGTGACTATTGTGGTTCATATGCTGTTTTTAAATTTACTGAAAGCATTAGTGACTATTGCAGAAATTTTATATTGTCGGAACTAACACTGACAAAACATTATGGAGATTACTCAAGATTGATAGAATGGAGCCATCAGAGCTCAACATAGATGAGGGTTCTACTGTGTACTCACTGGTGGAGTAAAATTTGTGACAGAGTGTTATGGAATCATCGGTAAATTATCCCATCTTTCTATGATAATAGTTTAATGGAAAACATATGCCAAAATTTTTACAACTACGCATCAATGATAAATTTTCCGTACAGGTTTCATTAAGTTCCTTGGGCCTTATTACATGTTAATTATCACCGAGCAGAGAAAAATTGGGGCTGTATTTGGCCATCCAGTTTACCAAGTCACTAAGACTGCAATGGTTGAGTTATCAAATTCCAAGATGAGGCCAACATTTCTTAATTCCAAGGATGAGAACAGGTAAACACGCCAAAAAAAGAGGCGAAAATAATCTCCTATTCACGCCCTCGCTTCCTCCTCCCCAGAAATCGAATGTCACATGCGGCAATCCAAGGGTGAGGAAATCACTCACCAACCAGAGGGACTACATACTCAGTCTTCTCACATCCATATTGCAAGGGGAATGCACTAGTACACCTCAACGAGGACGAAGCGGAGGAGAGGCAAGAGAGGGATTTACCGGCAACGAGGACGAAGCGGAGGAGAGGCAAGAGAGGGATTTACCGGCAACGAGGACGAAGCGGTGGCGACGACAGTCGAGCGGTGGCGAGGACGGAGCGGCGACGAGGACCGCGTCGGCCGACGAGGGCGGCAACGACGCAAGCCGGGCGAGAGGACGGCGGCGATGGCGACGACGGAGCGGTGGCGAGGACGGAGCGGCGATGAGGGTCGGGTCGAGGACGGAGTCGCGACGAGGACCGGGACGACGATGGCGCGGCGACGACGGAGGCCCAGATCTATCGCCGCTCACGGGTTCCTCACTGGCGCGGGAGCATGCATCGTTGAGCTGCTGATGGGATCGGGAAGGCGATGGGGAACGGAGAGAGAATCCCGAAATTTCGAGATTCTCTCTCCGTTCTGTAAATATGGGGAAGAAGATCAGTAAGCTGTTGGAGCAACCACACTAGCGAGCTACAGTGCTAGAATCCTCATTTCTACGGATGAGGAACGGGAAGAGGAAGCTGTTGGAGATGGCCTTACAAACCATCACGTCATGGAGTATATGAGAATATTAGCATTTTCTAAGGCTAGCCAATAAATCAAAATCACTAATAAAATGAAAAATCAACATCACAGACGGTTCTAAATTTGGAACCGTAGTCATTACAGACGGTTCCACATTTAGAACCGTCTGTGATGTTGATTTTTCATTGGAACCGTCTGTAATGACTCTTTTCACAGACGGTTCAAAATTTAGAACCGTCTGTGATGTTGATTTTTCATTGGAACCGTCTGTAATGACTCTTTTCACAGACGGTTCCAATTTAGAACCATCTGTGATGACTTTTTCATAAACGGTTGGAAAACCGTCTGTGATAACTATAAGTCATCACTGACAGTTTGATACAGACGGTTCACAAAACCGTCTGTGATGAGGTTTGTGAACTGTCTCTGATAAACCCTTCTGTAGTAGTGTATATCTCAACACTCCTCCTTGTGCGAATACCACGCAATGCATATGTCTCATAAAAAAACTCATCCCAAAAATCCAATGGAAAAAAGGGATAGAGAAAAGAGTACATTGCACTCGCACATTATGTTACATAGTTGCCTCATTAAAAACCTTTGTGTGAGAACATATTAGGAAAACTCACCAAAGAAAAAAGTGTGCAACTTATAATCTTCTGAATTAAAGTAGTATCTTTAGGATCATGCTAAGGATCGTAGTTCAGGGATTTAATCCCTATGAATTCTACATATCTCTAAGTCATCTCATTCTAATGCCACGAACATATCCTTGAAAACTAGATGTTAGCAAAGACTTAGTGAATAAATCTGCTAGATTTTCACACGACTATGTTTGCAGGATCATTACCTCACCATTCTTCTAGATTTCATGAGGATAGAAAAGTTTATGTGCAATATGCTTTGTGATATTGGTATTAACATAACCTATTTGCATTTGTGCAATACAAGCAGCATTATCATCATAGATAATTGTGGGGGTTTTGACGGTATTAACGCCACATGACTTCTGGATATGGCAAATCACATGTCTTAGCCAAACACATTTACGTGAGGCTTCATATAATGCTATAATATCTAAGTGGTTGGTAGAAATAGTTACCAAGGTCTGCTTAAAAGACTGCCAAGAAACTACTGTACTACCGCACGGAAACCCAAACCCAGTATGAGATTTAGCACTATGGGGATCGGATAGATAGTCAGCTGTAACATCCCGGGTTTTGTAACTAAGCTTAATGAAGCTAATGAAGTGTTAATTAGTGCTCCGATTTGTTTTCGATTCTTAATTTGGAGTTATTCACTTTCGAATCCCTTTTGTCGTTTCATTCGATCGTTTTTCCCGTTCGAAACCTCGAATTTGGATTTCGGTCGAAACTCCGTTTCAAAGAAGTTAGATGTAAAACCTAAGTTCCGAAACCTTCGTTAGGATCCCCCGAGCCTATCCAAGGTGACACCAAGTCGATTAATCAATCGATGGAGCAAAAGCCGTGAAGTTCCAGAGTTTTAACCCTAGAGTGGCAGTATTGCGGGCGTAAGCCTGGTACTGCCGGCTGGGCGATAGTACCGGCCATCCTAGGAGGGGTATTGTCGGACCCCGCCTTTTCCAGCGCGGGCGACGCGCACGTCGCACACATCGCCGCTCCGTCCTTTCTCCCTGTTCCCATGTCGTGTGGCCAACGCCATTAAGCCAGGGGAGGGCCTCCCACCTCACTCCTCTCTCCCCATTTGCTCCCCCTCACTCTCTCTTGCTCTCCTCCCTCATTTCCTTCCCCTCCTCCTGAGCTCGCCCAAGGCGCCTCCATCTCCGGCCGTGTGGAGCTCATGTGGAGCAAGGAGAAGCAAGATCAAGCCCCTAGGAAGCTTCATCAAACCCTCAAGAAGCTCCTCAAGTGGTGGATTCGAAGTTTGAGCTCAAATCCTCAAGGTTTGGTTCAAACCTTAACTCCCCCTCATTTGTTCCTTTTTATTCCTTTTGATTTAGCTCTAGAAACCCTAGTTCTAGTGGTAGATTATCATCTAACTAAGTTGCTAGGCCTAGGTTACGCCGTAGGAATTAGTTGGCTCGATCGATTCGATCCGAAAACCCTAATTGCCATTTGACGGATTTAATCGCCACAAAGTCATTTTCTTGTGTTCTTGGAGTTCACCTTTGAGACCCTAGCTTCAAGAGACATGAAAACGACGTTCGATTGTATCCGAAGTTACCCAAGTTCAATTCCCGCAAAAGGACTCGAGTTTGAACTCGATTTGAGTCGGAAATCGAAGTTTGGAGCTAATTAGGATTTTCAGGATCGAAATAATAGAAACTAGTTTCACCAAGCTCAAAACCTCGATTAGGTAACGTAGATGAGACCTTAGTGCGGTAGAGGTCTCATTGCCGCGAAGAAAATCGAGTTTGGACCCCTTTGAGTTGAAATCCGATTTTCCATCGTTTTCGTGTTTCGTATGGTCAAATTGGTGAATTCGAGCAAACGAGCTTGAAATTCGCCGTGGCCAACATGGATGGGTCCCTAGCGTCGCTAGGAACCTAGTCACGTAACCTTCTCAGAGTTTCGAACCCGATTGCACAAAAAACCAATTTTGAAGAACCTGGAATTTCTGCAGCCGGCACTACCGACGTTATAAGGCCGGTACTACCGCCCGAGCGGCACTACCACGGCTATAACGCCGGTAGCAATTTTCTAGAGAGCGCTACATTTGGCCTCTAGAACCTCGGCACTACAGCCGTTGTAGGCCGGTACTACCGCCCGAGCGGCACTACCGGGGTTACAACGTCGGTGGCTATTTTCTAGAGCGTGTTATTGTGGCCTTTGGAGGCCGGCTGTCGGGACCCGAATATGCAAATCTGGACCCTCTATGTATTCAACACTAGTCCAGGATCACGCTAGTACACATAGTCTCAACATCGGTAATTACCACAATCATACTTAATGAAATAGTAAAGTACTTTATTGAAAGGAAATATAACCGGTTTATCGACCTTATGGTCAAGTTACAAAAGTATGCCTCGCAGGGCTTAAGTCTTATTCAAATAAACTTGCAGCGGAAAATAAAGAAACGCATGGCGCCAACCAATATGCCACAAGCAACTGACTGGGCTCTTCCCCTAGTTCGTCGGCTCCTCGTGGAACTCCTCCTCCAATGCTGGCGTTGATTCTTCTTCAACTAATGTTTTGTTGTTGCAAGGGTGAGTACTTAAAGCACTCAGCAAATCATGCACATAATGCAGTCAAATATTCTACATGTATGGCTTGTTACAAAGGATAGACTAAGATGGTTCTTTTGTAGTAAAGCACATTCATAAATAACAATAATAGATTGAAAGCAGTAAAACAGTAATAGCAATAATAACTTCATAAACAATTTCACAAGTAAAGCATTTATCAGCCTAAAGCAAGTTCATCATTTCCAACCCAAGTATCCATAAATCAAGTTCATTTTCATAAAGTCTAACCCTTGACTGTAATCCTCGAGCATTGTCCAGTACCACGGACATGGCTATTCGAATAGATTTGACACTCTGCAGAGGTTATACACTTTACCGACAAGATAGAGTCAAACACCACAAAGGCGAGTGACCGTAACAAAGCCTCTCGGAAACTTCTACCTTAACAAGTGAACCTCCCCGGTTGCCATACACTATCCCTTCCCTCAGCAGAGACGAAGTATAGGACCGACATACTGGTGGATGGGTACCATGCCACAACACCTGGTACGCTCCCCCGTACAACTACACTCGAAACGTCTCGTCACGGTGTAGCAAAACGGATACGATGAGTATCGCGTGGCATGGATGACATGATTACTAGAATGTGTAATGTGGGTAAAGTGTACAATCTCTGCAGAGAAATAAATAAACTAATCAATTAGCCGTGCTCACCGTCACGAGTAGCTTGGGAAGTACTGTCAAGTATAGAACTTTGGGTTTTGGTTCTGGTATGGTTATGGTTCGGTTTCAGAACAATGGAGTGGGATGGAAGTTGGTTTGGTCTTGGTTGGGCAATGGTTTGGTTAATGGAAATGGATCGGAAATTTGGTTCAGGAAAATGGTTGGTATGGTCATTGGCTTTTGGAAATGGGATGGTTGATTGTTGTTCCAATGTTATATGCTTATTGATTACTGAAATGTTCTTTTCACACTTGCTTTACAATTGGAAAGGATTTGAATCTATTATTTTATTGCAAACAAATCTGGCTTTGTGCTCAAATAGACTTAGTGTAGAAACCTGCATCCTTGTCATAGCTTGCATCTACATTATTATTCCCATACACTAAAGTCTTGCGAGTACATACGTGTACTCACTGTTTGCTCTAACAAATTTTGGCTAGAATAAGAAGGTAATGGAGAAGGTCTCGAATATTCGCACTACGAGTCCGAGTTCGACAATTTGGATTAGGATTAACTGCTTCCTTCCCGATCAGTTGCCTTTGGGTGTAGCGGCACACTGCGTGGTTTTATTTTGGATTTCCGCTGTAACTTGTTTATCTTTTGGAGCTGTATTCGGCCATGTGGCCACAAACTGTAATATTAAATAGCTGTAACAGCTTTACCTTTCAGATGTAAATTACTTACTTATGCATGGTTGTGATGCATCTCGATCGAACAATGTGTGGGTGCTGGGCTACTGATCCAGGGAACCAGTACTGGACACACGGTTGTGGGAAGCTCGAATTGGCTTCAATCGGTTGGCACGAGCACTCAAGTCGAGTAGCTGCCAATCATTTGGTTCCAATCCGAGTACGGTTTTAGTTAAGCATTTGGAATTCTTGCGGGTTGCGTTAATTGCCGGTCCAACTCAACAATAAGAACCCGGATCGCTAATCTAATAATGGAGCCCCCACATCAGCATCCGTATATCCCACCATAGTCAAGTCTTGGTCCTTACGGTAAAACAAGCCAAGCTCTTATGTACCTTGGAGATATTTGAGTAAAGTCTTTACACCAGCCCAATGTTTAATAATTGGAGCTGCATTGTGTCTAGCTAGTAAATTTATTGCGAATGTAATATCATGCCTTGTGCAATTCGCAAATATATAAGTGCCCTGATGGCGCTTAAGTATGTGAATTCAGGTCCTAAGACTTCCTTAATTTCCACCTTTGGCTTGAAAGGGTCTTTATCCACTTCAAAGGATCTTACTATCATGGGGTCTTCAAAGGATGAGATCTATCTATATTAAGTTTTTCCAATACCTTATCGGTATAAGTAGACTGGTGTATAAAAAATTCTTATGGGAAATGCTCTAACTGCAGGCCTAATCAATATTTGGTTTTACCCAGGTCTTTCATCTCAAAGTCCATCATAAGGTAAGAACTTGCTTTATTTATCTCCTCTATGGTCCGATGATATTCAGATCTTCGACATATACTGAGATAATACATAATCAATTATAGGATTTCATTATGAACACACAAGGACAATCATCATTATTGGAGTATCCCTTCTTCAGCAGGAACACACTAAGTCGGTTGTACCATATTCTCCCCGATTATTTTAATCCATATAGTTATCTCTGCAGTTTGATGATCTAGAATTTTGACTCCGTAAGAGACTCTCATATAAATATCCGTATCCAATTACCCATATATTTTGTGGCAACTATATCTATCAACTGCATTGATAAAGTGTAAACTAGCTGCCATTAATATCAAGTATCGGAATATTATTTCACTCATTACTAGAGAGTAAGATTCATCGTAATCGATTCTGGATCTTTACGTAAACCCTTGTGCTATAAGCCTCGCTTTATATCTCACCACCCGGTTATTTTCATTTCTCTTCTGGATGAAAACACATTTTGATTTTATTGGGAACACTTTGGGAAGTGTTCGGTCGACACGACTGAATACTTTTATCTTATTAAGTGAGTGTAATTGTGTCTCAATTTATTCTTTCTATTTGGCCCAATTTGAATGCTTCTAGCACTTTACCATTGACTTTAGTTCTAGATCTAGCTAAAGTGTTTTAGCAATTTTCGAAGCAAAATATATATAATCAATTGTTGTATTTATATCATACAACTTTTCTGAATCCACATAATTAGTAATTTTTTTATTAATTTCTTTCAGCTGTGTGGCTAGATTTGGGAAAAAATGATCCTTCGGTTCCTACTGTTTTTTTTTTTTTTTTCATGCACGCGCCGGATCGAGTCAGCGTTAGCTACTGCACTGTTGAGTTTTTCGCACCAGATGTGCGTGGTTGGTGAGCGTGTTTTTTTCCTCCTCTTAACCAACTTGGAACAAAAACCCTATATATATACGTAGCGACCAACTCACAATTGATCAGCAGCAGCAGTGCATAGTTGCTACTAGTAGCTCCAGCAATGCCAGTGATGGTGGATATCACACGCAGCGAGGTGCTGAGGCCGAAGCCGGAGACGGCCCGCGGCGGCGGCAGGAAGGCCCCGCTCACCGTCTTCGACCGGGCCTCTACCGACGGCTACATCCCGGCCGTCTTCGCGTGGAACGCGCCGGCGCCGGCCAACGATGCGATCAAGGACGGCCTCCTTGCCGCTATCGCCTTGTTCCCGCACCTCGCTGGCCGGTTCGCCTTCGACGACCGCGGCGGCAAGTGCTTCCTCCTCAACGACGCCGGGGTGCACGTCCTCGAGGCCACCGCCGCCGGGGACCTCACAGACGCGCTCGCGCACGACGTGTCCGTGCACATCAACGAGCTCTACCCGGAGGCCGACAAGGTAACAGATCGAGGAGTGACACGTACGTTTGAACACACATACGTACAGTAATAGTGGCCCGTGGATGGGTTAGGTGCATGTTGCGCGTGTTTGGCATTATCAATTCGTCCAGAGTTTCCGAATCCTAGGGCATGGATTCTGACACGCTCGCATGCATGTGTTCTGTTGCAGGGACGCGCCGATGAGCCGCTCTTTCAGGTGCAGCTCACGCGGTACGCGTGCGGCGGGCTGGTGATCGGAACCGCCTGCCACCACCACGTCGCCGACGGCCAGTCCATGAGCGTCTTCCACACCGCGTGGGCCACCGCCGTCCGCACCGACTCGGCCGTCCTCCCGTCACCGTTCGTCGACCGCGCGGCCATCGCCGTGCCGCGCAGCCCGCCGGCGCCGGCGTTCGACCACCGGAACATCGAGTTCAAGGGCAACCTCAGCGAGAGCCACTCCTACGCCGTCGTTCCCTTGGACAGGATCAGGAACCTCGTCGTGCACTTCCCGGAGGAGTTCGTCGCTGGCCTCAAGGCCCGCGTCGGCGTGCGCTGCAGCACTTTCCAGTGCCTCCTCGCGCATGTGTGGAAGAAGGTCACCGCGGCGCGAGACCTCGCGCCGGAGGTTTTCACGCGGGTCAGGGTCGCCGTAAACTGCCGCGGCCGCGCCAAGACGACTGTGCCCATGAACTACTTCGGGAACATGGTGCTGTGGGCGTTCCCGAGGATGCAGGTCCGGGACCTCCTGTCCTCCGGCTATGCCGCGGTGGTTGGCGCCATCCGCGACGCCGTGGCCCGTGTCGACGACGAGTACATCCAGTCGTTCGTAGACCTCGGGGAGGTAGCGCGCGGCGAGGAACTGAAGTCGACGGCGGCGTCTCCGGGCACGGTGTTCTGCCCGGACCTTGAGGTGGACAGCTGGCTCGGTTTCCGCTTCCACGACCTAGACTTCGGCGGTGGGCCGCCGTGCGCGTTCCTGTCGCCGGACCTGCCCGTCGAGGGTCTGATGATCTTCGTGCCGTCGTGCGCGTCGAAGGGCGGCGTCGACCTGCTCATGGCGCTCGATGTCGACCACGTCGAGGCCTTCAAGCAGATCTGCTACTCCATGGACTGATCGATCACACGTGTGTGCGTGCACGTATAACAGCAGGCTTTCTCAATTGCGTGGTACACAACAATAACCTCAGCAGTATTGCACGTGTTTATGTGCATACGTATACTACATCTCTACTTGTTTTTTTTCGTACATACTACATCTCTATTTGTTTTTTTTTTTCTCCGGAGTGTACACATCTACTGTATGTTGTGAAATTTGGGAGAAAATTTGAAATTGAAGACCGGAATTTGAGCTGGCGTGTTGGGCAAATGGGCTGAGTAGACGGCCCATTAGGGCATGAGAAAAAAGGGGATGAGGCGCCTTGCGTGATGGCCAGCGAGGCTGTTGCAACGTGGGCGCGAGACCTGTGGTGGAGAGCGCCGGCTTCCTCTTTTTCTTAGCCCTCGAGCTCCTCTCTAGAAGCAGATTTTCACACAGATCTCACTTTGATCTTCATCTTTGATTTCCTCCTTCCTTGGGCTCGGTTTTTGCTGGTGAGGTGGTGCTCCGGATCCTTGTTCTGGTGCTTGGCTGGTGCGGTTGTGTTCTGGAGTCTTGATTTGGTGCTCACCCGAGTGGCTTGTGCGCCGATCAATGGACCTTTGTTCCTGCTGTCTCGTGAGGCTGTCCAGTGCTTGATGTGCCGAAGCCTTGGTCATGTGCCCATGGCCTTTGGGTGGAAATTTGGTGTAGGATTGATCTTGTACGGCTGTATTTGAAGTTCGATTCCGTAGTTGGTGTGTCTAGTGTGCGGAAGGGGCATTGTATCTCTGTCATCCGGGCCGACAACACCACGGCACAAAGCGGCGGTAATTGAATTTCTAAGACAGCAGCATTATTGATGTGCCTTGCTCTGTCTTTTGAACAAACTTTGAGTGTTTATTCATCTACGGAAACGAGTATTCTTGGTTTATTTTCACTTTTGCTGCCAATTGAATGCTCGATGATGCAATGGGTCTGTTTATGAGCTATACAATTAAAGTTGTGAATTAGGCCTTGAGCTATTAGTTGTGCTTCCTGTTAATGCTAGAAAGTATGGTTAGTGTTCATTATTTTAGAGCTTGATCATTATTCATTACCTACTGTTATATTCTTTTGATTACTATTTAAGTTGTTTTGATTGCGTTGGTCATGGTTGAGTTGATAATTAACCTTCTGGCCAAACTGATTATAACCTGAATCTTGGTTATTTGGACAGTGAAATTGTCTCTAAAAACTTTATGACGTATGATTTGGAAGATAAGAGTTCAAGGCCTTATTTCCTTAGTTAGTTGTTTAGTTCAACTGTGATTAATTAATCCTAGTGTAGTGGAGGTAGAAGATTAATCTTTAGTAGCCTTACACCTTGTGACAAGGAGGGTAAAGATTAATCTTTAGTAGTCCGACACTTGAGAGTTTTTTATATTCTTTCATGTATTAATTTGTTTTAGTAGACATGATTTATTGCGTTTTTGACATAAATTTTATGATATACTTTATCTATTAGATTATGTTATTTTTGATATCTTTGAATTATATAATTTTCATAATACTATTTTTTGGAATTAGTATTATATACTTGTTCTTATTATCACATTATCCACAACACTATATGGATTTCTACATTTACTCCACATGCATGACTAGTGTACATGTACGCTGTGTACACATGTGATTTGAGTATACTAATGCAAAAAATTTTGGTCGTGTTTTGTAACATTTAGTAGAAAGAAATAGAATGTACATCTTGAAAATATAAATGTGATAAAAACCAAATTTATAATTCCTATTCCCTAGTTTGAATTTAATCTAAAAAGAAAAATCAATATAGAAAATGATAAAAAGATAAAGAGTAATCAAGTAAAAGTAAAATGGTAATAAAACTTTACACTAAAGTAAATTTGATGTGGAATTAACCTTTTACTTATTCAAAAGTTAGTTTGAAAGCATTTATGTGAATATAAATATCCAAAATCAATTGTCAAAACAGTCATGTCAAATTTATTTAAAATTCCTCAAGCATTATTTCACTACTACAGAAATGTACATCAGAATCGGTTCTTTTTCGTTATCACAATCGGTTTTGGTGGCGATAGAAAGTCCAACGATAGTGATGAGAAGGCTCTATCACAGTCGGTTTTCGCGCGATAGTAATAATACGGTCATCACAATCGGTTCTTTATATCATCACAATTGGTTCTTATAAAGAACCGATTGTGATGAGCCCCCTCATCACTATCGCTTCTTATAAAGAACCGATTGTGATAAGGGGGTGTGCTGTTTCTCATTTGTCCACTCTCCCAAAAACAGCACATATTAACATAATATGCACACATGTCGGGACCCCGAATTTGCAAATCCGGACCCTCTGTGTATTCAGCACTAGTCCAGGAATGCGCTAGTGCACACAGTCTTAACATCGGTAAATATCACAATCATACCATTCGATACTAATAAAGTACTTTTATTTAAATAACCAAACTGGTTACTCGACCTTATGGTCAAGTTACAAATGTATGCCTCGCAGGGCGAAACTTATTAAGAGAGAAATAGTAGCAGCGGAAAAATAAGATAACTTCGTGGCGCCATCCAGTATACCACAGGCAACTGACTGGGCTCGCTCCCTAAGTAGACGGTTCCTTGTGGGGTTCCTCCTCCAAAGCTGGTGTAGTCTCCTCTTCAACTGGTGTTGTATTGTGGCAAGGGTGAGTACTTGGTACTCAGCAAGTCATGCACAGAATGCAGCTAATATACTACATGCATGGCTTAATACAAAGGAATAGCTCAAGGTATATTTGCAGTTAAAACGGCATTTGACAAATAGCATGAGTAGATTCTAAAGCAGTGGAAACAAGTATAGCATAGATAACTTTTCAAGGAGTTTAGTAAGCATCTTTCCCATCCTAGTCCATATTTCCATCAACATCATTATTAATCCAACCCAACCTTTCAGATCCAAGTTATTTTTGAGAAAATCTAACCCTTAACTGTAATTCCCGAGCGATGTCCAATACCGCGGACACGGCTATTCGAATAGATTCTACACTCTGCAGAGGTTATGCACTTTACCCACAAGATACAGTCAAACACCACAAAGGCGAGTTCCCGTAACAAAGTCTTTCGGAAACTTCTAACAATACAAGTGAGCCTCCCCGGTTATTGCACACTAACCCTTCCCTTAGCTAAGGCGAAGTCTAGGCCAATCAACCGTTAGATGGGTACATGGCCTCAGCCCCGGTACGCTCCCCCGTACAACTTACACAAAGGTTGTAGTTGACCTCCTAAGGTCCCAAAGGTACGTTATTAGCAACTTAATCAACTAGGTCCGTCCCATTACAGACATGTGGTTGCACGTTAGACCCAGTTCAAAGGCTTGCAAGGTGAAGTCCTTAGGGTGACCAGGGCAAGACTACCCGAAGAACCAAATCAACATCCCCAGTGCCACAACTGGCCCACCTGATCATTCTTACCACATGCCCCGGTCGAAAAACTATTTATCAAACCCCAGTTGATTACCATGCACCACGTGCCATCAACATCACATGATACCTTTCCAAAACAGGTTCAATTATATCATTAAGTCAATATTAACATTTGATTGTCCAAAATCATGTCATGAGCACGTAGCAGGTCTAAGCAGTATACTACAACGGTCTAAAACCCATGTTGGCAACTTAATAATGTCCAACTAGTAATCCACAACTAGGGTGACAAGGGTCATGGCACATATTTAAGTAATCAAGGTGTCATCTGACAAATTGGTATTTATCTAATCCCCATATTTAAATAAAGTATTTTCTAATTGAACTAGCATGCAATAAGTTAAATCAAAATAAGTTTCAAAATAGGATCAACATGGTCAAAGCACAACTTGCCTTCAAAAAGTACTTGTTCTTGGTCTTGAGTTGGATCTGAGTCAATACTTCTCCTTGAATCCTTCCCAAGACTTCAACGTCTACTCGTAAAGCGTGCAAATAGCAATACACGAATAAACAATAGGCAAAAAGTGTCCAAACATCCAAATAAAATCCATAAACAGAGAGAACATAATTTTATGAATTTTTAGAAACTGGAATCGTCAAATTTGGAGTTAAAATGCAAAAGTTATGATTATTTAAAGTTTAAATAATCAATTAAATAATTTTACAGAGAAAAACTTTAGTCCAAAAATTAAATAAAATTCATATTTAGGTAGATCTCAATTTTATACAAATTTAGAAATTTGAATCACTCAAATCGGAGTTGAAACGCAAAAGTTATAAGCGTTTGAATTTCGAAACAAAATCTGAAATCATTATTTCGAATTAATAAATCATTTTCTTTTTGGAAAATTAATTATTGCGTCAGCGAGGACACGTGGCAGCCTCTGATTGGTCTGCTGACGTCAGCCGGTCCATGGACTTGGTCCACGCTCGGCTCGGGTCTACCGTGGACCCGGTCCACGGCTCGGTCGGCCGACACGCGGGTCCCACCGTCGATGGGTCACGTGCGCGGTGCGACTCGGGCGAGACAGCGACATGCGGGCCGCATGTCGGTGACGTGCGATCACGCCAGGCTCGGCCGGCCGCACGCGGGCCCTACCGTCGATGACTCAACGCACGGCGCGGCGGAGGCTACGTGGCATGATCACGGCCGTTGGATCTAGATCCAACGGTCTAGATCTACCCTAAATTAACGCAGTTTCCAGCACGTGGCGATCGTGGGCCGTTGGATCTTGATCCAACGGTCCAGATCCGATCTAGTTTATAGGGTTTGGGTAGCACGTGGGCTCACCTGGTTCGCCGGATTTTGATCGGACGGCTGAGGACCTTCGCGGGTTCCGATGGCAGCACGGCGGAGCGGCTGGACCGGAGATGAGGAAGACGACCCGAACCGCGGCGCTCCTGTGAGAAACCGGCGAGGCAAAAGGGTCCCGCGGATGCGTCTCGCGCTGAGGCTTCCGGATCTGGGCTTCAACACGGCTGATGCGGTTCGTCGATGACGGAAACAACACAAAACCCTCGGCGGCGGTTCTTAGCGTCGGCGAGCGATTGCGCGCTACGGGTGGCGGCGCAGGGCTTGGGACCTAGACGTGCGTGCTCAGCACACACGAGCGATCACGTGGGGGTATTTATTGCCCCCGGCTTCCGTGCGAATCGCGGAAACCCTAACGGACGCGGCGGCCCACGGCGGAGGAGTCCGGCTCGGACTCGTCGGGGGAGACGATATCGCGACCGCACACGTGGCAGGATCCAACGGCCCAAGCACGTGCGCGACGCGGCCGAACGGCATTCGTCCGATCGGGATCGGACGGTGCGCAATTAGGGTTAGGATTTGGGTTCGGGGACGCGGTTGAACCAAGTCACGTGGCGCGGGTCTGACTCGGGTCAGACTCGGGTCTGGTTCGAGTCGGAGGAACAGTACTAACCCTAATTTAATTTCCAGCGATTTAATATTTAAAATAATTTCCAGTAATTCAATTAAATCATTAAAAATAGCAAAAGACTCAGAAAAATTATGGAAAATACTTTGGGGCATTTTGGACTCAAATAAAATATTTCCAACAAAATTTTATTTGCAAAGTTAAATTCTTTAATTATTTCAAAATGGAATAAATTCAAATAAATTCCAAATAAATCCAAATAAATTCCAGAAAATTCCAAAAATTCACCAAAGTGCCAAATCACACATAAATTTAAGAAAAGCAAAATTTTGGGGTGTTACAAACCTCCCCCCCTTAATAGAATCTCGTCCCCGAGATTCAGGGCTTATTAAGGAATAGGTTCGGAAACTCTTTCTTCAAATCCTCTTCGCGCTCCCAAGTCGCTTCGCTTTCTTCATGATTGCTCCACTGAACTCTACAGAAACGGGTTGACTTGTTCCTCGTCTCTCGATCCATTGTGTCTAGAATCTTCACGGGATGCTCCTTGTAAGTCAAATCTTCTTGCAACTCGATTGACTCTAGCAGTGTCTGCATTCTCGGTACTCGGAGACACTTCTTCAATCGGGACACATGGAATACGTCATGTACTCCTGCTAACGATTGTGGCAATTCGGTGATAAGCAACCGCCTCTGCGGCTCAAAATCTTAAATGGTCCAACATAACGGGTGCGAGTTTCCCTTTGGCATGGAACCTCTTAACTCCCCGAGAGGCGTAACTCGAGGTATACAAAGTCTTACGGTTCAAAACTCAAATCCGGCGACGATTGTCAAGATAACTCTTACGTCGTGATTGGGCGATCTTCAACCTTTCCTAATCATGGCAATCTGCTCTTGACCTCTTGAAGAATATCAGGCCCGAAGACACGGCGCTCGCGGTCTCATTCCAATTCAATGGCGTCCGACAGTGGTCGACCATCTGATGCCTCAAAAGGTGACATCTCAGAACTAGCCTGGTAACCATTGTTGTAATCGAACTCGGCATACGGCAAACTCTTATCCCAAGAGGTAGCATAAGCCAATGCACATGCTCTTAACATATCCTCGAATCTGATTGACTCTTTCGGTCTGTCCCATCCGTCTGTGGATGATAGGTCATCTTGAAGTTTAAACGGGTTCCCATGGCTTCATGCAACTTATTCGAACCTTGAGGTAAATTGGGTACCTCATGCGATACAATCCTCTTTGGCACTCCGTGCAAACAGACGATCCTGATCATGTACAACTCCGCTAACTTATCTCCCGAGTAAGTGGTCTTCACAGGGATAAAATGGGCGACCTTGGTCAAGCGATCCACTATAACCCATATGGAGTCATAACCTCCTTGAGTCTTAGGCAAACCGGTAATGAAATCCATTCCGATTTCCTCCCACTTCCACTCGAGTATTTTCAGTCAGTAGCAATCCCGCTGGTCTCTGATGCATTGCCTTGACTCTCTGGCATATGTCGCACAATGCAACATGCTCGGCAACTTCACGCTTCATGCTCGGCCACCAGAATCTTTCCCTCAAATCCTGATACATCTTGGCACTTCCTGGGTGAATTGAATACTTGGAGTCATGGGCTTCTTCCAAAATCAGTTGCTTTAATTCCTTCTTGTTGGGCACACAAATCCGATCCTTCATCCATAACGTGCCTTGCTCATCCAACTTGAAGTCCTCTGCCTTGCCTTCTTCCTTGATGGACTTAATCCTGCGGATCTTGTCATCATCCTTCTGTCCTTCCCGGATCTGATCCTCTAGGGTAGGCTTCACTTCCAATGCGGCCAAGAATCCGCTAGGTACCACCTCAATCTTCATTCTCTGAAAATCCTCACATAACTCATCCTGACTTGTGGCTAGCAACATACTCACGGTATGGCTTTTCCGACTCAAGGCATCGGCAACTACGTTGGCCTTCCCGGGATGGTAATGGATTCCAACATTGTAGTCCTTGATCAACTCTAACCATCTCCTCTGCCTCATATTCAGATCCGACTAGGTGAATATGTATTTAAGGCTCTTATGATCCGTATACACTTCACACATGTTCCCGATCAGATAGTGACGCCATATCTTCAAGGCATGCACTACGGCAGCTAACTCTAGGTCATGCGTCGGATAACTTTCCTCATGCGGCCTCAACTGCCTTGATGCATAAGCGACGACCTTTCCATTCTGCATCAGCACACATACAAGTCCTTGGCGCGATGCGTCATAATAAATATCAAAGCTTTGATTAACATCCGGTAGTACTAACACCGGCGCTGATGTCAATCGCTTCTTCAGCTCCTGAAATCCTTTCTCACATTCTGGCGTCCATGCAAACTTCTTCTCCTTTTTCAGCAATTGCGTAAGAGGTTTCGCAATTGTCGAAAAGCCTTCAATGAAACGGCGATAATATCCTGCCATTCCAAGGAAACTCCAGATCTGGGTCACGGTCTTCGGCTGCTCCCAATGTAAACAGCTTCTACCTTGCTTGGATCAACAGCGACTCCTTCTGCGGTCATTACATGTCCGAGGAATTCTACCTTGTCCTTCCAAAAATCACACTTGCTGAACTTGGCGAAGAGTTGCTGTTCCCTCAGCTTTTCCAAAACTCGCCTCAAGTGTTCGGCATGTTCATCCTCTGTCTTGGAGTAGATTAGGATATCATCTATGAACACGACAACAAACTTGTCCAAATATTCCATGAACACCTTATTCATCATATTCATGAAATATGCTGGCGCATTCGTCAGTCCAAAGGACATAACCGTAAACTCGTAATGTCCATATCTTGACGAGAATGCAGTCTTCGGAATATCTTCTGATCGGATCTTTAACTTATGGTATCTCGATCTCAGATCAATCTTGGAGAAAACTCCGGCTCCTCTCAGCTAATCAAACAAATCATCAATCCTGGGTAACGGGTACTTATTCTTCACGGTGACTTCATTGAGTGCACGGTAGTCAATGCACATCCTGAAACTCCCATCCTTCTTCTTGACAAACAAAACTGGTGCTCCCCACGGCGACGAGCTCGGTCTGATAAATCCTTTCTCCATTAACTCTTCTAGCTGTTTCTTCATCTCTACCAACTCCTCGGTGGACATCCGATAGGGTCTCTTTGCTATCGGTGCTGTACCAGGTACAAGCTCTATCACAAACTCTATGTCCCCGTCTGGCGGCATACCAGGTAGATCTTCGGGAAAAACATCTGGGTACTCATTCACTACTGAGACATCCTCTATGCTGATTGTCTTGGTACTGTTAACCATCATCTGTCCATCTCTAACTGCAGTGGCTTGAATTTCCACTTTCTTTCCACACGGGCTCTCAACTGAGATAGTCCTTCGTCCACAATCCAATACGGCCTTGTGCTTGGATAACCAATCCATTCCCAAAATGACATCTAAGGTTTGGGTCTCCAAAATTATAAGGTTCGCTAGGAACTCTATTCCATCTATTAGTATTCTCACCCCGGAACATCCTACTTTCGTTCGGAGTTCGGAACCAGGGGTTTGAACTAAAAGCATGCATTTAAGCCTTGCAATCTCCAAATCATTTTTAGCAGCAAAGCCTTGCGAAACAAACGAATCTGAAGCTCGAGTCAAACAAAGCATTGCAGTCTTGAGTTGACTAGCAACTTACCCAAGATCTGACGTCCGTAGCATTTTGCAAAGGTGCATCCGCGGTGACATGGTTGACTCGGCCTCTCACCACGATGCAGGATGTGGCTCCTGTGTTTGGCGTCTTAGCTGGGTGGTTCCCAAATTAAAGCGAATCGGGTCACTCCTGCTTGTCTTCTTTGGACAAGCTGTTGGCAAAGTGTCTGGCTCGTTGCGGTTGTAGCGGCGTCTCCTTGTTCCTTCTTGTTGCACGGAGCAGCGTTTCTAGTGGGGGCTGGGGTCTGGTAGTTTTGATTGACGGTTCTTGGTGCTGGTGACGGTGTCCTTGTTGCATTTTGTGGCTGGAATCTGAAAAACTGGTTTGGTGCAACTCTCAGACGCTGTTGCGTTCCCTGGCGTGATCCCTGCTGTTGCATTCTGCGCTTCCTGTTCTCATCCAGTTCCTTGCGCTTGTCCACAAGAATAAGCGCCTTATTCACCAACTCTTGGAAATCTGGAAAGGTGTGGGTGATCAGTCCTACTTGTAGTCCTGAGTTAAGTCCCTTCAAGAATAAGACTGTATGGCTTTATCTGTCGCTACATCCTCAGGTGCGTATCGTGCTAGCTGTGTGAACTTGTTCAGGTAGTCGGCCACCGGCTGATTACCTTGCTTCAGTGCTCTGAACTCCTCCTTCTTAAGATCCATGATTCCTTCAGGCACGTGATACTGGCGAAACGCAACTGTGAACTCATCCCAAGTGATATCTTAAGGGTTCACTTGCGTGGCACAGAAGTTCTCCTACCATTCAGTGGCTGTTCCTTCCAACTGATGAGAAGCGTAAAGTACCTTCTCATTTCCTATGCATTGAGCTATGTGTAGCTTCCTCTCAATTGACCTTAACCAATCATCGGCCTCCAATGGATTGGCATTCCCAGAGAAAGTGGGTGGGTGAGTTCTCATGAACTCTGACAGTCTTGTATTCTGGCGTTGTCCCTGATTAACTTGATTAGCGTGGCCTGGCGATGACGTGCTGCATCTGTTGCATCATAGCATGCATCAGCCGAGTCCGAGCGGCAAGAAAAGCTCGAAATTCTGCATATCCGATGGCGGTCTTTGGTGCTCCATCATTAGGGTTTTCTGCTGGGCGAGAACCACTTCCATTGCCTCCAAAGTTTCCGCGGGTGTTCACCATCTGCCGATTTGCTCTAGGTTTTAGAGATGAGAGGGAAACAAGAATAGACAAGTAATATGGAACTTATGCGGGGCGAAAGGTGTAACTTTAAGGTCCAACTTTATTATTGATATCAATAACTTGGTATGGTTGCTTACAATGCCTAGGGGCCTTGCAACACATACTGCACACTCAGCATGCAATGAAAATCCAATCGATCTAACACTGGAGTCTAACGCCTAAAGGGTGACTCTTTATTCTATGACGCGACTCGGCGAAGGAGTCTCACTATAAAACCTACGCTCACTCATCGAGAAAACCTCCACGGCCTGGGTACGGATGCTGCGGCATAGGCGCGAAACGATTGCCATGTCCAGCAAGCGTGTCATCGGTGGTAGTCGAAGAAGCGATGTCCTCATCGAGATCGACTCCTCCGGATCTGGTTCGTGTAGCTAAATCTTGGCTCACAGTTACGGTCCGTACAAGGCCATCTCCAACTCGTCAATCCTTCGCAGAAGGTGTGACACATACTCTTGAGCTTCCCGCCATCTGTTCTTCTCTGTCGTGATCTCCTTGCGGGCCTTCTGTAGCTCTTTGCTTGTATCATCGAGTACATCCTCCTGGGCGACAACAAGTCGTGCCAACTGTGTGACCATGGCATCCTCATCCTGAATCGCCTTCGGGTCAAGAAGGTTATTGCTACGCGGATGATAACGGAACACCGTGCTCTCCAACTCTCTGGCGTAGATACGGGTAATGTGCCGCATTGCTCGTCGTGATACTTCTTGGATGCCCATCTGCATTGTGGACCTCTGGCGGTCACGGTGTATCGAGGCGATTGCACTGGCCCTTCTTCCTAGCGAGCACCACAATCTTCACGTCACAAGCCACGATCAATCCTCGCTTGTCCGATCACTTCCACTTGGTATTGCGGCTTCTCAAAATCTCCGAGAGTCTCAGAACATACGCCAAAGTTCATGGCGTGACCAACCTCCAGATCGACGTAGTTGAACTCTCCATCCATCTGTCACAAGAGTGCTCACGTAAGAACTCGAAATTTTTAAATCGTGACAAGGTAAGGAAAAATTCAGCAAGAGACAAGAAAAGAAAGAATGGGATAAGTCGAGATGTCATTTCTTATCTTGACAAATTTTTAGCTCTAGAAAATAGGTTTTAACCTTTCTACGACCATTCTAGCTAGGGTTGAGCCTACGGTCAGTATGGCTCTGATACCACCTCTGTCGGGACCCCGAATTTGCAAATCCGGACCCTCTGTGTATTCAGCACTAGTCCAGGAACGCGCTAGTGCACACAGTCTTAACATCGGTAAATATCACAATCATACCATTCGATACTAATAAAGTACTTTTATTTAAATAACCAAACTGGTTACTCGACCTTATGGTCAAGTTACAAATGTATGCCTCATGAAGTAAAACTTATTAAGAGAGAAATAGTAGCAGCGGAAAAATAAGATAACTTCGTGGCGCCATCCAGTATACCACAGGTAACTGACTGGGCTCGCTCCCTAAGTAGACGGTTCCTTGTGGGGTTCCTCCTCCAAAGCTGGTGTAGTCTCCTCTTCAACTGGTGTTGTATTGTGGCAAGGGTGAGTACTTGGTACTCAGCAAGTCATGCATAGAATGCAGCTAATATACTACATGCATGGCTTAATACAAAGGAATAGCTCAAGGTATATTTGCAGTTAAAACGGCATTTGACAAATAGCATGAGTAGATTCGAAAGCAGTGGAAACAAGTATAGCATAGATAACTTTTCAAGGAGTTTAGTAAGCATCTTTCCCATCCTAATCCATATTTCCATCAACATCATTATTAATCCAACCCAACCTTTCAGATCCAAGTTATTTTTGAGAAAATCTAACCCTTGACTGTAATTCCTGAGCGATGTCCAATACCGCGGACACGGCTATTCGAATAGATTCTACACTCTGCAGAGGTTATGCACTTTACCCACAAGATACAGTCAAACACCACAAAGGCGAGTTCCCGTAACAAAGTCTTTCGGAAACTTCTAACAATACAAGTGAGCCTCCCCGGTTATTGCACACTAACCCTTCCCTTAGCTAAGGCGAAGTCTAGGCCAATCAACCGTTAGATGGGTACTGGCCTCACCCAGACGCTCCCCGTACAACTTACACAAAGGGTGTAGTTGACCTCCCGAGGTCCCACAGTGCGTTATTAGCAACTTAATCAACTAGGTCCGTCCCATTACAGACATGTGGTTGCACGTTAGACCCAGTTCAAAGGCTTGCAAGGTGAAGTCCTTAGGGTTACCAGGGCAAGACTACCCGAAGAACCAAATCAACATCCCAGTCCACAAGCTGGCCCCACGATCATTCTTACCAAATGCCCCGGTCGAAAAACTATTTATCAAACCCCAGTTGATTACCATGCACCACGTGCCATCAACATCACATGATACCTTTCCAAAACAGGTTCAATTATATCATTAAGTCAATATTAAAATTTGATTGTCCAAAATCATGTCATGAGCACGTAGCAAGTCTAAGCAGTATACTACAACGGTCTAAAACCCATGTTGGCAACTTAATAATGTCCAACTAGTAATCCACAACTAGGGTGACAAGGGTCATTGCACATATTTAAGTAATCAAGGTGTCATACAGCAAATTGGTATTTATCTAATTCCCCATATTTAAATAAAGTATTTTCTAATTGAACTAGCATGCAATAAGTTAAATCAAAATAAGTTTGAAAATAGGATCAACATGGTCAAAGCACAACTTGCCTTCAAAAAGTACTTGTTCGTGGTCTTGAGTTGGATCCTAAGTCAATACTTCTCCTTCGAATCCTTCCGGCACTTCAACGTCTACTCGTAAAGCGTGCAAATAGCAATACACGAATAAACAATAGGCAAAAAATGTCCAAACATCCAAATAAAATCCATAAACAGAGAGAACATAATTTTATGAATTTTTAGAAACTGGAATCGTCAAATTTGGAGTTAAAATGCAAAAGTTATGATTATTTAAAGTTTAAATAATCAATTAAATAATTTTACAGAGAAAAACTTTAGTCCAAAAATTAAATAAAATTCATATTTAGGTAGACCTCAATTTTATACAAATTTAGAAATTTGAATCACTCAAATCGGAGTTGAAATGCAAAAGTTATAAGCGTTTGAAGTTCGAAACAAAATCTGAAATCATTATTTCGAATTAATAAATCATTTTCTTTTTCGAAAATTAATTATTGCGTCAGCGAGGACACGTGGCAGCCTCTGATTGGTCTGCTGACGTCAGCCGGTCCATGGACTTGGTCCACGCTCGGCTCGGGTCTACCGTGGACCCGGTCCACGTCTCAGGTCGCTGACACGCTGGTCCCACCCGTCAGTGGGTCACGTGCACGGTGCGACTCTCGGGCGAGACACTGACATGCGGGCCTCGCATGTCAGTGACGTGCAGTCACGCCCAGGCTCGGCCGCTGGCACGCGGGCCTGGCCTGTCAGTGACTCAACGCACGGCGCGGCGGAGGCTACGTGGCATGATCACGGCCGTTGGATCTAGATCCAACGGTCTAGATCTACCCTAAATTAACGCAGTTTCCAGCACGTGGCGATCGTGGGCCGTTGGATCTTGATCCAACGGTCCAGATCCGATCTAGTTTATAGGGTTTGGGTAGCACGTGGGCTCACCTGGTTCGCCGGATTTTGATCGGACGGCTGAGGACCTTCGCGGGTTCCAATGGCAGCACGGCGGAGCGGCTGGACCGGAGATGAGGAAGACGACCCGAACCGCGGCGCTCCCGTGAGAAACCGGCGAGGCAAAAGGGTCCCGCGGATGCGTCTCGCCGAGGCTTCCGGATGCAGGCTTCAACCACGGTGATGCGGTTCGTCGGCAGCGAAACAACGCAAAACCCTCGGCGGCGGTTCTTAGCGTCGGCGAGCGATTGCGCGCTACGGGTGGCGGCGCAGGGCTTGGGACCTAGACGTGCGTGCTCAGCACACACGAGCGATCACGTGGGGGTATTTATTGCCCCCGGCTTCCGTGCGAATCGCGGAAACCCTAACGGACGCGGCGGCCCACGGCGGAGGAGTCCGGCTCGGACTCGTCGGGGAGACGATATCGCGACCGCACACGTGGCAGGATCCAACGGCCCAAGCACGTGCGCGACGCGGCCGAACGGCATTCGTCCGATCGGGATCGGACGGTGCGCAATTAGGGTTAGGGTTTGGGTTCGGGGACGCGGTTGAACCAAGTCACGTGGCGCGGGTCCGACTCGGGTCAGACTCGGGTCTGGTTCGAGTCGGAGGAACAGTACTAACCCTAATTGAATTTCCAGCGATTTAATATTTAAAATAATTTCCAGTAATTCAATTAAATCATTAAAAATAGCAAAAGACTCAGAAAAATTCCAGAAAAATTATGGAAAATACTTTGGGGCATTTTGGACTCAAATAAAATATTTCCAACAAAATTTTATTTGCAAAGTTAAATTCTTTAATTATTTCAAAATGGAATAAATTCAAATAAATTCCAAATAAATCCCAGAAAATTCCAAAAATTCACCAAAGTGCCAAATCACACATAAATTTAAGAAAAGCAAAATTCTGGGGTGTTACAACACATATCACATTCACACATCACAGATTCTTTATAACTAACAGCCAAAGATTCAAAACTCCATAACTAACAACCAAAGATTCAAAACTCCGTAGCAAAAGATACTACTTAGGATATATAGAACTTAGGGTCATTCATATCACATGGTGAATAGTTTGGCCAATAATAGACCACAGTAAGAATGAGGAAATTAAATACAGATAATAGGGTATAGCTAGTCATATAACCAAAAAAAAAGCTTTAGACATAAAATTTGCTAACCTTTTGTTCAGCAGCCCTTTTAATCCCAAGTTTCAATCCTCTCAAGTTGCCCATTCACCCGGTGTAAAACTACTGTGCCAGATTTACTTTCAATCTGAGATAAAAACAAAAACAAAGAATTAGGATGAACAACACAGCAACGAGCCCCAACAAATGCTAAACTATCTATCGTTTGCTAAGTAGCACACAATGGATGCTAAAATGGTAAATAATGACATGAACATATCATGTCAAGGTGAACATTCAAGTAAACGCATGCTTACTGTTTTGCACTTTTGTGAGTGTTCGTACTTGAGGAAGATAGAGTAAATGCATGCTCAAGAAATGGTCTTTGGCACAACACTAATATGTAAGCATGCAGCATCACAAGGCTATGGGCTTACAATCATCCACTAGATGAAAATAAAACTTCTCTTCCTGAAAATCACAAGTGATAAAGTGCCACAACTCCCAGTGGCTCTTTGTTTTTTTGTTTTTGTTTTTTTTTTACCTAAGGTCTAAGCATATCTTTTCAACAACATGACTAATCCATGAGGCCCTGACCAGAAAAACAACACTACAAATCCACTAGATCAAAGCGCCAAAAGGTATACATAAGAATTTGGGCAAAGATACAAAATACAATCATATAAACCATAACACATACAATATTTAGGCTTGCATATATTTTCCTAATAAATCTAACTAAGGTCATACCACAAATTCTCAATATTGGCCATCAGCAGAAACAGTGTACTGCTCGTAGATATTGTGTTGTCCTGTGATAAAAAGAGATCAATAGTATCACATCTGAAGTAAAGAGCATAGAAGTAGAAAATGGAGCTCGCAAGAGGAATAACACTACAGGAAACTGTATTCTTTTCGTCGGTCCGAATTATTTTCGTTGGCTAGAGTGGGGCCGACGTAAATACTCATATATTTTCGTCGGCCAAGATGGGCCGACGCAAATACTCATATATTTTCGTCGGCCAAAATGGGCCGACGCAAATACTGTTATATTTTCGTCGGTTAGAGTGGGCCGACGCAAATAAGATTATATTTTCGTCGGCCAGAGTAGGACCGACGCAAATAGGAATATATTTTCGTCGGCAGTGGGACCGACGCAAATAGGATTTACACTTAGGTCACGCTGGTTCGGACGCTGGTTCACAGCCGCCCCTCACGCCACCCCCTGACCCCGCCCTCCGCCCTCGCGCTCCGCCGCCAGGCCCCGGCCGGCGGCGACGCCGCCGCCTCGCGTGTGCCCTGCCCGGCCTCCCAGCGCCAGACGCCCGCCCGCCGCTCGACCACGCTGGGTTCGACGCTGGTTCCGGCCGCCCCTCACGCCACCCTGGCCGCCCTTCGCCCGCGCTCGCCGCCAGGCCGGCCGCGCGCGCAGCTGCCGCTTCCCAGCGTGTGCCCCTGCCCGGCCTCCCAGCGCCGCCACGCCCGCCCCTGCCCGACCGCGCCGCCTCGGCTGCCGGCGCATTATCGCGCCGCCTCGACCTCCGGCTTCCGCCCTCCGCCGCCCGGCCCCGGGCGCCCGCCTCCCCCTCGCGTGCCTGCGCCGCCGAACGTCTGAATCTCGGTTGTTTAGCTAAACCATTCTTGTCTCATGATGAGTCCACAGTTCGATGATCAAGATTTGTTTGGCTCGTGACAAGATTTGTGAGCTTGAAAAATAACAATGCTAATATGGTGCATTTGTTTTACTTGTCGAGTGCAGGTTGCAGACTTTGGTCTATCAAAGGACGAAGAAAATGATCGAAGGAAGTCATGCCCTCAAGGGCACCTATGGATATATGGATCCTGACTACATGTCCACCAACAAGTTCACAATATTCATTAGGTATTACTTAGACTCGGCAGATTGATAACTTCTTGTATGGGGTATTTGTTTTACCTGGTCAACTTTCCAGTCATGCAATGAGTCCTGTTTAATACGCAAAGAGAAGCCCAAGAAGCTCAAGAAAGCACTAGCTGAGACATAATTTTAGCATGAGTTATACTATTTTGCAGCATGTTGTTAGGTCACAAACATTGTTGTTTAGTAATAAAATTAATTTGTGGTAAGGTGAATTTACATTGTAACATTAGTCTGTGAGCACCAATATCATTGGTAGTGTAGTACTTATTATGCACCTGTCCTTTCAGGCAGTCATTGGAGGGGAAGGAAAGGTTGATTGGGATGAGATACTAGACACGATCCTGCTTGTCGGGAGCATTCCTAAAGAGGTAAGGATCCTTGCCGATGTCGGAACTATTTTCACTGATTATCATGTAAAGCTGCAAGAATGCATTCATGATTATCTTACGCTAGATATCGAACTATTTTCACTGATTATCATATCCCTTAAGCAACTAAATGATGTCTCCTCTCGAAATGCAACTTTGTGTCCTACCATTATACAAATTAGCGGAATACTGTCTCTTTTGGCGGGTATTTCGAGCCCTCATATGCAGGGGAATACATGCGTTGGCGCATTGCCACGGAGTGCTTAAACAAACATTGATAATGGTTATTAATATGCTCTTTTTGTTTGTGTGTATTTGGTGGAGGTGTTTTGTTAAACTTTTGTTAAAACCTTTATATAATTGCAATTCTTTGTTAGGAAAGAGATTCTTGATGAAACTGATCGCATAATTGGGAAAATCATTGTTCTTTGCTTGTTAATCATTATAGTTCAATATTTATTTGATCTACATTTACTTTATGAATGTTATCTGTTATGCTATGCCAATTCTCAGCAATATGTATATATTTCCATCTAGTACCTAATTGCACATGGAAGTGATTCTGTGTTTGTTAATTTAATCAAATGTGCAATTCCTTGATGTAAATTGTTTTGGAAACATAATGACAGACAACTAACTGATCCCTGATACTGAAATTCTGGTTGAGGTTTCACATTCTATTTGATAATAAAACAAGTTAATGAGTTGTGTTTAAGTAAACAGGGAGATCTTCAATTTCTTGATGTGTAAGTACTAATGCTTAGATTGGTTTTTCCTGATTGTGAACTTGTGATTTCAGCTTGATGCTTTCCTAGTGAGCACACCAATATGTTTATACATGTGCTTCATGTTTGAATTTTGATGCTCTAGGCTCGCTTAGTATAGTTTGGTTGTGTTGTGTTACTTCATCGGCACCTATTTTCAGCTATATTGTTGTTGCTTATTCTCGCTTTTACTTATGCAGGTTTCAGCACCGTTCACCGTTGGGGTTATAGCATTCTTAGAAAGGATATGGAGCACACTTTAATCTTTTGTCACCACTCATTTGTCACTCATGTGGATCTGTCATATTTTCATACATCGCTGAGATTCTTGAGGAGGTAAATAGTTCTCAACTTACCTTGTATGAAGCTACATTCATTTTTATTCTGTGATTAAAGCTACCTTTGGAAATGTACATGTCCAGTCCTGCAAACACCGATTGAAATTTGATTTTATGTTTGGTACAACATTCTCAATTCTGACAATGCAAACTTACCTTGTATGAAGACATTTGTTCTGTTTTGTGCTACTTTCTGTTACTGTCTTAGGGAGAATAGACCGCTAAACTGTGCAGTTATAACATTTTTACTATTTGTATTTTTTTTTGGTCTTAACTAGATCCAAAGCAAGAATTTACTGGTTAATTAATTCTCTAAGACTAACTACACTTCCCCCATCAAAAAAAGAGAAACAGAGTGTATCCTTAGGCACTTTGGAGTGTTTATCCAGTGATCACTTCCTAAACTGTTTCCAGGGCATATCATTAGCATTATCTCATTGATATTTGTTTAGAACTATAGCTCATCCATTTGGGGTCACAACTCATAACTTTTTGTATTATGTCATCTCATGGGACAAATTGAGGCAATTATTGTTTATGTTGTTTCACTGCATATTTCTTTGTGGATGAATGGATGGTATTGTACCTAGGATAATGTCCTGACTGTTTCTTTTCCTTATGAATACATTTTCTAAGTAGTCATCAATTGATTTCAATGTTTGGTGTTAGTTGTCATGTTAAAATGAAATTCTTGAATTACCTAAAGGGAATATTCTAATAGTGTAGTTGCTTCAAGGCAATTTGCTTGCCTCTTCGCTTTTGTACATCTACTAATTACACATTTTTTATTAAATAAATCTAGTGTATTTAGGGTTCTTTATAGTATTGTATGCATGCGGTGAATTTTTGTTAATTTTTATCCTGTGAATTATGCATGCGGTGAATTTCTGTTAATTTTTAGGGATTTTTATATTTTCCCGTATTTTTTTTTAAATTTAAAATCGTATTTTCGTCGGCCTTGGCCGACGAAAATAGTAGCATCGATATTTTCGTCGGCCAAGGCCGACGAAAATAAACTGGGCCACGTCATCGAGCACGGGAGGTCAGGTTAACGGCTCTTATTTTCGTCGGCTCGCGCGGCCGACGAAAATACAAGTATTTTCGTCGGCAACCGACGAAAATTCTTGTATTTTCGTCAATACAATTTCGTCGGTATATTTTCGTCGGTTTTACCCTTATTTTCGTCGGTTCTCGGCCGACGAAAATAATGTGGATTCCTGTAGTGTAATATAGGAAAATATGGCATCTATGCTCTTATACAAGATAGAAGAGCCTCAATGGTTCGTGAGCAGGAAACAAAATAGGCCATTGGAGGAAAAAACAGAATGATGCGAAGGATGGTGCTTGGAGCACCTTACTGAGGTATCATTCATCATCAAGTTGTCAAGAAAGAAAACTTACGCAATATATTTGCAGTCAATAACAGGCAGTAAATTGGGGTTCATACAGAAACCTCTATTACATGAGCAAGACTAAATTTTTACCATGTGCGTCTATTGAAACATAGGGTGTGCAAAAGGTAGAACATTATAAAAAATATTGTTCAACTGAAAAATTTCTTGTGATTCCAGCAACACTTGGTCAAAAGGGGGGAAATATCTCTTTCAAAGACGGGAAAATCAGAGACTGCAGTATATTGTACAATAAATCACTAACCACCTTATCAGTGTCGCATATCCTTTCCTGCAGTTTCTCAATTATAGCAAATTAGTGTAGTTAGCATCAAATCGGATTCACGGTTTATTTGGTGACAGTGCAACCAACAACCTAGTTGCCGTGAAGATAGGGACTAAAAATAGCACACCTCGCCGCACATTGGCATTGTAGTGCACCGTCTGCTACAGGAGCTCCTGAAGCGTGAGCACGCGCTTGTTCACCGCCATACCCGCCCTCTCCCACGCCATGCTCTGCTCCGGCAGCACGATTGCTTTACATACACAGCACAACCCAAAAACCCTAAATTTAGCACCGCAAAACCTCAAACCAAGCAGCAACGAAGCAAAAGCTCTCGCGCTCACCTTTGGACCTGATCTCCATGTTGGTGGCATTCTTCGGCGGCGGAAGCTTGCGACCGACCTTGTGCTTGCACATCTGAGGACCATCGAAAGCTTAAAACAGTGAGAGGAGATTGAGGGTCGGAGCGGGGTGGGTGCTGCAGTCAGGGGAAATTTTTTTTTTAATAATACATATTTTATTCAAAATTGCAATCATATACCACCAAAAAATTTTTTTACAGAACTAGACCTCTGTAGCTCTTTCATTGGGCGATTGAAGATCAATAACCATATGAAATAGCTATTGTAGCTAAATCGCCTGATGATGCGGCGACTGAGGATCAATCGCCTGATGATGCGGCGACTGAGCAAAAACCGATCGATGATCGAGCGATAGATGCATGCGGGAGTCTCTGTCGCCCCATGGTATGGCGACAGAGGGCTCTATAAAGTCTCCACGCACGGCACTGTGGCCATTTGAGCCAGCGAGAGAGGGAGAGAAGAGAGGCCGCAGGAGAGAAAGAAAAAAGAGGAAGAAGAGAAGGAAAAGGAGGGGGGGGGGGGAGGAGGAGGAAGAGAAGGAAAAGGAGGAAGAAGAGAAGGAAAAGGAGGGGGGGGGAGGAGGAGGAAAGACTGCGCGAGTTCAGGTATTTGTTTTATTTTTATTAGTAGTAAATTAGATCTAGATATAGAGTAGAAATAGATTTAGCAAATGTACATGTAGATTTAGCAACTGTAAATGTAGATTTAGCAAATGCAACTGTAGTTGTAGATGTAGATGTAGATTTATCAAATATAGATGTAGATTTAGAGTAGAAATAGATTTAGCAAATATAGATTTAGATTTAGCAAATGTAGATGTAGATTTAGCAAATGCAGTTGTAGATGTAGATGTAGATGTATATTTATCAAATATAGAGAGTACGAATAGATGTAGATGTAGATTTAGTGATTATGTAGCTGTTTATTCCTTTTGCAGTGCGGATATACTTTCAGATGTAGATGAATTGTTAGGTTACGGATAGATTTAGCGAATGTAGATATTTGAGCAGTAATATCGTTCAAATATCAGTAGTAAAATCGTAATGTAATATCGTTCAAAAACAACCAGACTCGATGGTTAACATCTAGCAGACTACATATCGTTGATATTTATAGCAGAGTTTATTTATATACTCTTTTTAAGGATATATACCAAAAAACAAAGGACTCTGATGATTTTTTTTAACAATACCGCATTTTATATCTTAACGTTATTATTAGAGTATACCGAAACTAATAAAGGAGTGTGTAACATATTCGTTTAAGTCGTATGCTAGAGGTGGTAGTAATATCAGTTAGCAACATCGGTAGTAATATCGTTGAAAAATGAGTAGACTACATGATAAAATCGATTCGCCAGTCACTGATGGTAGTGGAAGAAATGATGGTAGAGTACAAATAAGTTAGAGATTATGTACCGGGTTATTTCGTTAGAACAAAATAATGTTCTAGTGCAAGTAATTTCATATGTAAATAAATTCACTGATACAAGTACATACTTATATATTCATTGGAACGTAGTCCGAGTAGAAATAATGTATTTCGATGTAGGTAGATATATATTTGTAGGAACGTAGCTAATTTTTCTATATATAGATATGTATATTTGTATCACGTACACATAGTTATGTTAGGTGTCACAACATTTTTTACGGAAATTAATTAATCCGTGCTTGAATTAATGGATTCGCAGATATGGGAGAACGAGTTCCATTTAGAATCTATTACGGAGAAGGGGTTGTAATGTATGGTTCGGAGGGAGCGGATCTAAGCAATTTCCAGTACGTGGACAGAAGTTTGACCAGGGTTGGAGAGCGCACATTTTCATCTGTGTTGAAGTGGTTGTACTACACTTTTAGGATGGAAGAGGAGAAGTGCCAGCTGAAGGTATTTAGCCTTTGTAGCATGCAAAATGCTCCTATCTGTTGGGAGCTAGTTGAGCTGAAGGGTACCGCATCGTGGAGATCATATGTGAGGGGGGCACAGCAACGGGGATGGAGTCTGGTCCTTCTTGTGCAAGCATATGAGAGGGATGTTGCCGTACAGCAGCAGTTGGACGGTGGTCAGTGTAGTCAGGCAGGAAATGAGTTCAGTTTAGGTGAGACTGAAACTGGGGGATCTGGCGGTGAGCAGTACATTGAGCAATGCAATGATGAGACCATTTGCCAGAGTGGTGAACAAGCTGGGTTCGACGAGGATGATGAGAATGTTGGGCAGGAAGCACGGGGACAGGCGGACGAAGGCGAGGAAATTGACGAAATAACTCATAGGATGGAAGAGGAAGACTGTGAGGCGGATGAAGTGGAAGACGACGATGAGTCAGATGAGGAAGATGAAGATACGGAGCCGCTTGTGCCAGCCGAGTGGAGCACGCAACAATTTGATCAGTTGATTGTCAACGAAAGCAGCGAGACACCTTCGCAGTGTAGTGAAAATGAGGTGAGGCTTAACAGTATATACCCCACAAAAGAGGCTGTGCAGGATGCTGTGAAAGATTGGGCCTTATCGTTAAGAAGGACTTTCAAGGTTAAGAAATCCACCCCAACATCCTACGACGTGGTGTGTGAGATCGTTGGGTGTCCGTGGAGAGTGCATGCGTACAAGGCCAAATGGGGCACCCATTGGCAATGTTCGAAGGTTGAGCAGCATTGCTGTATGACGGAGGAAGCACTTATGGCTCACAGGAACCTATCATCCGGGTTTGTCGCGAACATTATGTACGCCGAGATAGTGGAGAACCTGAGATTTGAGCCCCGTGCAATTATCCGAGCAATCGAGAATAGATATCAGTACACAATTAGCTATGGCAAGGCATGGAGGGCGAAACAGAAGGCATTGGAAATGAGGTTCGGCAAGTTTGAAGACTCGTACCACAATCTGCCCGCACTGCTCAGTTGCATTCAGGGAAGAAATCCTGGCACTTACTATAATTTGCAAGATTGTCCGTCAATGAAGTGGCCGACTAAAATGCATCTCAAAAGAGTGTTCTTCGCATTCGGACCTTGCATCAAGGCGTTCTATCACTGCCGTCCACTGTTGTGTGTGGACGGGACATTCTTGACCGGGAAATACAGAGGGCAAATACTGACCGCTGTGGGCGTTGATGGAAACAACCAGATTCTGCCAGTTGCCTTCGCCTTTGTGGAAAGCGAGAACTATGACAGTTGGCTATGGTTCCTACGGAACTTGAAGATGGGGGTGGTCAAAACTCGTCGAGATGTGTGCGTGCTGCATGACAGGCATGCTGGTCTGCTTAGTGCTATCAACCAGTTGCAAACAGGGGCAGAGGAGCCATTCCCATGGCCGGACTTGCATAGCAGATGGTGTATGAGGCATTTGGGTGCTAACTTCTATAAGCAATTCAAGAACAAGGAACTGATGAACATGTTCAAAAGACTGTGCAAGCAGAACCAGGAGAGAAAGTTTATGACTCTATGGAGAAACCTTGATGAGCTCACAAGAAAACACAAGGACGAGAGTGCACAACAGCAGGCGATGCCTCTTTTCCCCCTGCCAACAGAAGATGACGCCACCATTCGTCGTCGAAGGCAAAGGCCAATAAAATGTTTCTCTGATTGGATCAAGCACGAACAGAAAGAGAAGTGGTCACTATTACATGACACACATGGTGCTAGATATGGTGTCATGACCACTAACTTTGCAGAAGTTTACAACTGGGTGATGAGAGGAATGAGGTGCCTCCCCCTGGTTGGAATTGTTGAGGGAGTGCTGCGTGGCACAACCAAGTACTTTGTGGACAGGCATCAAGCTGCTGAGATAGTTATGAGAGATGAGAAGTGCCTTTACTCTTCCATGATCATTAAATACATGGATGAGAAGAGTTTGAAGGCGTCAAAGCATAGGGCTATCAAAGTTGGTGCACGAACATTGCGCTTCGAGGTGATTTGTAGGGATAAAGGACGGCGTGGAACCAACCAGCGGGTGGTCACCCAAGAGTGCACATTACAGGATGATTGCAAATGCTCGTGTAACAAGCCCTACCTTTTGCATAGGCCATGTTCACATGTCATAGCCGCTTGTGCTTTGTTTGGAATGCAACCTGGTACGTACCTATCTGAATATTTTACGAAGGAAAGGGTGATGGCAACTTGGAGCGAGGAGCTTTATGGTTATGGTGTTGTGGGTTCTTTCACCACAACTCCTTCTATTGATGAAAGGTTTTGGGTGCCTGATTTCGATGGTAGAAGATGCAAAGCAGGGCGTCGGAAAACAAGGCGTATCAGAAATGATATGGATGAGTCAGAAGCTGGCAAACGCGCGAAGAAATGTTCGTTGTGCAAGCAAAGAGGACATACATTCAAGAACTGCCTTGCACGGAACGAAGGAGGTGAAGGAGGAGATGTCAATCCGACAGTGGGGGAAGGATCCTCCTCTGCGAGGAGTGGTGCACGACCCCATCGTACCGGATGAGAAGCAACTTCAAATATCAACTAAATGATGTCAAATTTATATTTCACCGATGTAATGCGTGCTGTGTGAACTATGTCAAATTTACATTTTAGCGATGTAATGTGTGTATCATGAACTCTGTCAAATTTACATTTCACCGATGTAATGTGTGTATCGTGAACTCTGTCAAATTGACATTTTACCGTTGTAATGCGTGTTGTGCGAACTCTATTTTGTGCCTACCTGTAAGCTTGTTCCCTGTAGTTGTGAGTGTTGTGTCCTCACGGCCCATTTGTTTCGGAACTAGCAAGTTCAATGGTGTAATGTTCTATGTGCTTTTTTGTTGGAACGCATTATTGTCATGCTTTTATAGTTTTTCGTACACTTTTGTTTGTACATGCCTGCCAATTATAATTTTCATCTATGACATTTGCAGGTATGGCTCAGCAGCATGCAGATGACGACTGGCCCTTCGAGCTGCTAGATCCGGTCGTGGATCGCTGTCACCGTGCCCGATTCGCGACAGCTTGTCCACAGGAGGGAGGGGATCCTGTGCAGCTCGGTGTACTTCGGCCGAGGACACCACAGTATGGTTGGGCCCTCGATCCTCGTTGGATCCCCAGGTAACATACTAGTACAAAATTTTCCATATATCTTGCTTGTACTACGATGATTAGTATAGTACTGACATTATTTACATTATTTGTGTTTCGCAGGCTCCGAGCCTCGGGGTTGCTGCCACTCGCCCGCATGGTGGAGGATGTGGGTGGTCACCGGTTCCCGTTTGACAGGTCCCTGATCACCGCTTTGGTGGATCGGTGGAGGCCAGAGACCCACACCTTCCATCTACCCGTCGGGGAGATGGCGATCACGCTGCAGGACGTCTCCTACCTTCTAGGGCTGCCGATCGCCGGTCACCCGGTGGTGCCGGAGGATGTCGGGCCGATGTGGCGGCAGGACACCCTCGACAGGTTCCACGGTGTGCTACCAGCCGATGGGTACCGGACCTTCGACAGTACACACGGTCCGACGCTGCGGTGGCTTCGATTCGTGCGGTACGAATCGCACTTTAAAATTTATTTTTGCATGTGCTCCCTAAAATAACAAGAGGACTTCATTTTGTAGGCCGCGGAGATCGTCGACCCAGCGGACGAGTATAGGGTGTCCCGACACCTGGAGGCGTATCTGTTGTGGCTCTTTGGCTGGTGCATGTTCACGAGCTCCCATGGGGATAGCGTGGACAGGCACCTCATCCAGTTCGCGAGGGAGATCGCTGACTCCCCACTTGAGGCCGTGCCACAGTACTCTTGGGGGTCCGCTGTGCTATGCACGACGTACCGGGCACTCTGCGACGGTTGTACACGGACCGCAGACGGCGCCATCTTTGGAGGATGTCCATTGCTTGTACAGCTGTGGGCATACGAGAGATTCCAGATCGGGCGGCCCGAGATCGACCTGGAGCCTCTTCACCCGACAGGCGATGGCGACATCGACGGTCCCACCATCGGCACCATCTGGTGCCATAGACGGGTAAGCTATTGCAATAACGATTTTCTGAAATTTGCTTTCTCATCTGTGACTAATAGCATATACTTTTGCTTTTGCCTACAGCCTAGATGGGCACACAAGACGGTGCGTACGGGCTACCCACAGTTCGTCGCTGCGTTCGACCACCTCACCGAGGACCACGTGCGCTGGACGCCATACGCAGATGCTGAGGTCCAGGGTCGTGCGCCGGGTGGCCTTTCCACCCTTTGCACACGAGACGCGGCGTACTGGTTCACGCGTCGGTGCCTCGTGTTCGACGTACAGGTGGAGGGCTACGCTGTCCATCGAGTGATGAGGCAGTTCGGCCTACGACAGGCCTTCCCAGTGCAGGTCGGCCGTTTGGTCCCACCAGCCGACCACGCGTAAGTTTCGTCCATCTATGTTTCGTAATACTTGCTGTGTCATGCAATCTACTCATGGTATTGGTATTTCTTATCCACAGGCACAGTAGGAAGGGTGTGCATGGGGCCACCCCCTGGCACATACGCATGGCGCCGTGGGTTGAGGAGTGGGCGGCAGCCCTGGAGGACGTCCACGTTGAGGAGGCGGTGTACGACCCGCAGACGTACCGCGCCTACCGACGGTGGTACACTTCTCGTACGCGCCTGCGTTTGGTACGTGTCGACCCCGATCCTCCTAGACATGTTCCCACGGTGGCGGACATGTACCCGTCCCACACCGACTCGGCTCTCCACGCTGCAGTACGTTGCGCCCTATCTACGATCTCGTGCACGCTTAGTTGGTAACAGAGCTAACCAATTCGTAATGTTTGTTTAGACTGACGTTTTGCAGCAGTACCACGACGAGGCGGGGAGCTACCTTGCCCGTCTGACCAGCGGAGCTGAGGTGACCCGACAGGAGGTGAACACCTTCTTCGTGAGGTTACAGCTCAGTGCCAGACGCGTCCTAGAGATGGCAGGCTGCCGCCAGCCTTCTGATGTGATAGGCGACCAGGTACCGCTTGGAGGAGGCACGGGTCTTGCTGGTACGTCTGCGCGCCCTCCATCCTCCCGTGCCACCATCACGCCGCCGACTGCGAGAGGCCGAGGGGCTGGGCACTCAGGTCACGCTGGAGGTGAGTACTCCATCGCACTTACTCTGTTTTTCAACCACTTTTTTTGTTTTCGAATCACTTTTTAACTCATCCAACAATTCTCCATTTCATATAGGCTCACAGGCACGGTTGTTCCCGTCTACGTCTGCAGCTGCACCTGACGACTACGACGATCAGCCTGACGACTCAGCTTACGCGGACCATGACCTAGACGATGCTGGACTGTCCAGGTTTTTTCCTGAGGAGCCTGGACCATCGCATTTGCACGGGGCACCACCACCGACGCCGGGGACTCAGCCGGGCTACAGTACACCAGACGCTAGACCACTGAGGCCGCACCGCGCGCCGGCTCAGCTGACGTACTCACGGGACCAGATCCGTCGGAGGAGGCCCCCACAGCCGAAGCGGGGCCGATGCTAGTTTGTTTTGTTTATGATTGTTACTACTTTTGATAATACTTATATGTTGTACTTTTCATGACATTGACGACTCATGTGTCGTCGTTCTTTTGCACGTTACGTATGTTTTATTATTTCGGACCGTTAATTGTGCTTTCCCTCGGACTTCGTCTCCGTGAAAACACAGGGAATTGATGAATATGTTTAAAAGACCGTGCTAGCAGGACCAGGAGAGCAAGTTCAGAACTATGTGGAGAACCAGGAAAGCCTGTGTAAAGCTGTGGCCATAGGCAGGCTCACGTCCCATCACATGCAAAGCTGCAGCGGAATCCGATGCTGGCGGACGTGAACTTCTCTTAAGTCCGCCACTCTCTCGTATGGCTGGTGGCTGACTATTTAAACCCCAGTGGTCGCCTCCAAATAATCAGACCAACCTAGCAATTCGAACTACGTCGCACAAGTTCACCAGCCAACTTACCGGTGCCAATGGAGTTCCCATCGCCCCCAAGGCACAGCGTTGTCGAAGCCATCCCCGAAGGCACGCAGGTCCCCATGTGCCTATGTGGGGATCCTTGCCGCTTCCGGCAGTCCGTAGACAACTCATACACGTACGGTATGAGGTACTGGAGCTGCCGCAACCGCGACTCCGAGCAAACGATGCAGATGCGGATGCGGCGGAGAAGCCCGGTATGTTCGTACTCGCATTTGCTGTAACATCGAACCGTGGAAAACCTTAATACATTACTACCATCTTCTGTCACCAATTGCAGACTCCATTGTGCGAGTTCATCAGATTCTACGATGCGGAGCAAACTCCTCAAATGGAGAGGATGCGGAATTGGGAGTACTCGCATCGCAGATCTATGGTACAGCAGCAGTGGCGTGAGCAGGACGAGGAGGAGAAGCGCATGAAGGCTGCCGAAGAAATGCGTGCACAGAGGGAGGCCGAACGGCAGGCCCTGGCGGCCGAGCGGGAGGCCGAGAATGAGAGGAAGCGTGAGAGGGCGTCTAGGGCTAGGGCGGCAGGCACCGATGGGTTGCGCAAGGGGAAATATCCACGGTGCACTCAGTAGTGTGGCAGAAGGACCCTTGTTGTTTCCTTAACCTAAGGCATGTTAACTTTAAGCCTTTTTTCTGTATTTCTGCATTTCCTATGTTGTAATGCTATGATGTTGCCGTTATTGCGTTCATCATGAGGGCTCTGCGTTGCAATGTCGTTAATTATGTCTCAAAAAGCTAAACTATTCAAAACATGACTTGTTGTGGACTATACTTACGGTTATTGCAATACACTTACCGCATTTTTTTTAAATACATGTGAAACAGTATTTCATGTTTCGGGAAAGAATAAACGAATTTTAAAATTTATGGTTTGTAAATATGATGTTCATGTTTGTAAATATGACTTATAGTTTGTACAGTATTCCAAAAATTACCATACCGTCACATGCATTATTACTTAGGGTTTTTGCGCTGCTGCATTTTAGATGCAACGGATGGTATAAATATAATATTGTAGGGAAATATGCTAGTTCAGATATCACATAGCAAATCTCATCCCTTTTTACCAAAAAATAGCTTCACACACGACATCTTACAGCATGCCGAAAAGGCTTACACGTTCATTTTGTTACAGACTATAATACTTACGGTTACAGAATATAATATTATTATATGTTTATTGCAAATCTCATTCATTCTTACAAAAAATTACCTTCAAACACGATATCCTAATACCCGCCAAAAAAGCATACACAATATGGTGGCCCATATATCAAAGACCGAATCTGTCGCATTCTTCCCAAAAAATATATTCAAATACGATATTTCATGCGGTACCGAAAAGCATTCTGTGTTTCATGAAATAGATGAATCTTATAGCCATTTGGTTTATTAATTCAGTTCATTCGTAAAGATTTTTTCGAAAATTGGACATCTACCTTACGAATAAGTGATCTTTAGCAGCCATGCATACAACTTAATTTTCCATGCGACATCATACTTTTTTTTATATATTACGAACCCTTATAGCTTAACAAAAATTTAGACATTTATTTCATTCGATTTCAACCTTCAAAAATTAAAAAACCCTAATCAATCTATCTGTCGCCAGTTCAATGAGCTACAGAGGCTCTGTCGCCTAATGGATAAGCTACAGAGCCTCTGTAGCTCTTTCAAAGAGCTACAGAGCCTCTGTAGCTCTTTCAAAGAGCTACAGAGGCTCTGTAGCTCTTTCAAAGAGCTACAGAGGCTCTGTCGCCATTTCAACGAGCTACTGAATCTCAGTAGCCATTTCAAAGAGCTACAGAAGCTTAGTCGCCCAATGAAAGAGCTACAGAGGTCTAGTTCTGTAATTTTTTTTTGGTGGTATATGATTGCAATTTTGAATAAAATATGTATTATTAAAAAAAAAATTCGCAGTCAGGGGCTTGGCTGGTTACCTTGAAGTCGATGCCGCCATGCTGCTTCGGCTTGGCTTTGGGCTTCTTCGATGAGGAGGATGATGCCGTGGCGTCGCCCTTCGGTCGCCCCATTGTAACACCCCAAAATTTTTCTTTTCTTAAATTCATGTGTGATTTGGCACTTTGGTGAATTTTTGGGATTTTCTGGAATTTATTTGGATTTATTTGGAATTTATTTGAATTTATTCCATTTTGAAATAATTAAAGAATTTAATTTTGCAAATAAAATTTTGTTGGAAATATTTTATTTGAGTCCCAAATACCCTAAAATATTTTCCAGAATTTTTCTGGAATTTTTCTGAGTATTTTGCTATTTTTAATGAATTAAATGAATTATTGGAAATTATTTTAAATATTAAATCGCTGGAAATTCAACTCGGGTCAAGTACTATTCCTCCGACCGAGTCAGAACCCGAGTCGGACTCGAGTCCGACCCGAGCCAGCCGACTCGACCGAACCACGTTGAACCTTAACCCACGTGGACCGTCGGATCGAGATCCAACGGTCATGATCGACCGACCCCGACCCGAGCCGTGTCCGGACCGGACCCGTTCGCGCCAAGCCATCGTGGCCGTTGATCGCGCCACGTGGACGGCCGCGATTTCGTCGTCCTCGCCGGATCCGAGCCGGAGTCCTCCGCCGTCACCGTGTCAACCTCGGTTTCCGCGCTCTACACGGAAGCCGAGGCCCCCTTTAAATACGCCGCCGCCGCCATCGGGAAGCGCACAACCGTCCGCACCCGAGCCCCCTTCTCACCTCGCCTGAGCCGCCGCCGTCGCCCCGCTATTGCTCGCCGGAGTAGAGGAAGTCTTCCGCCGCGGTTTTTCGTTGATCCCCGCCGCATCCGCCGTCTTCCGACGACACCAAACCCAGAACTGAGATCGCCGTGTCGCGCCGCGCCTGGGAGTGCCAGCCTTCACGCCGGAGTTGCACGGAAACGCCGCACGGGAGGTCGTCGTCTTCGTCTCCGGTCAAGCCAACGCCGCCGCGTCGCCATCAACCTCGCGAGCTCGGACAGCCGTCCGATCCAGATCTGACCGTCACGGTGAGATCACGTCTAGATCCTCGGATCTAATCCCAGCCGTTGGATCTAGATCCAACGGTCCAGATTGGCCACGTTCACCCCAGAACGTGCGTCACCCGATCCAATCTGGGCCGTTGATTTTCGAATCAACGGCCGAGATTGTGCCACGCGTCCTGGAAGGCTGACCGTCGCGGTCAGCGCAACCAGCGCACACGCCTGCAGCGTGTCGGCGACCGACAGCGGCCAGCGGCGTCGGGACAGCGGAACTGCACCATGACGTCATCGCTGACGTCACGGTGGGGGCCGCTTGTCAGCAGCTGTCCCAGCAGTGTGCTGACGTCAGCAATGACGTCATCTGTAGGCCCCACCTGTCAGCGACCGTGAGTTGTGGACCGAGTCCACGGTAGACCCGAGCCAAGCATGGACCAAGTCCATGGACCGGCTGACGTCAGCCGCCCAATCAGAGGCTGCCACGTGTCACCGCTGACGCAATAATTAATTTCCGAAAAAGAAAATGATTTATTAATTCGAATAATGATTTCAGATTTTGTTTCAAATTTCAAACGCTTATAACTTTTGCGTTTCAACTCCGATTTGAGTGATTCAAATTTCTAAATTTGTATAAAATTGAGATCTACCTAAATATAAATTTTATTTAATTTTTGGACTAAAGTTTTTCTCTGCAAAATTATTTAATTGATTATTTAAACTTTAAATAATCATAACTTTTGCGTCTTAACTCCAAATTTGACGATTCCAGTTTCTAAAAATCCATAAAATTATGTTCTTTCTGTTTATGGATTTTATTTGGATGTTTGGACACTTTTTGCCTATTGTTTATTTGTGTATTTGCTATTTGCACGCTTTACGAGTAGACGTTGAAGTCTTTGGAAGGATTCGAAGGAGAAGTATTAACTCAGGATCCAACTCAAGACCAAGAACAAGTACTTTTTGAAGGCAAGTTGTGCTTTGACCATGTTGATCCTATTTCGAAATCTATTTTGATTTAAACTATTGCATGCTAGTTCAATTAGAAAAATACTTTGTTTAAACATGGGGGTTAGATAAGTACCAATTTCTTTGTATGACACCTTGATTATCTAAGTATGTGCCATGACCCTTTGTCACCCTAGTTGTGGTTTACTAGTTGGACATTATTAAATTGCCAACATGGGTTTAGACCGTTGTAGTATCTTGCTTAGACACGCTATGTGCTCATGACATGATTTTGGACAATCAAATGCTAATATTGACTTAATGATATATTGAACCTGTTTTGGAAAGGTATCATGTGATGTTGATGGCACGTGGTGCATGGTAATCAAGCGGGGTTTGATAAACGATTTCGGCCGGGGCATGTGGCAAGAGTAATCAGTGGGCCGATTGTGGCGTTGGGAATGTTGATTTGGTTCTTCGGGTAGTCTTGCCCTGGTCACCCTAAGGACTTAACCTTGCAAGCCTTTGAATCGGGTCTAACGTGCAACCACATGTCTGTAATGGGACGGACCTAGTTGACTAAGTTGCTAATAACGCACTGTGGGACCTCAGGAGGTCAACTACACCCTTTGTGTAAGTTATGCGGGGAGCGCATCGGCCGAGGCCAGTACCCATCTAACGGTTGATTGGCCTAGACTTCGCCTTAGCGAAGGAAGGGTTAGTCTTAATAACAGGGAGGACCACTTGTATTGTTAGAGGTTTCCGAAAGACTTTATTCTGAGGAACTCGCCTTTGTGGTGTTTGACTGTATCTTGTGGGTAAAGTGCATAACCTCTGCAGAGTTTAGAATCTATTCGAATAGCCGTGTCCGCGGTATTGGACATCGCTCGGGAATTACAGTCAAGGGTTAGATTTTCTCAAAAATAACTTTGGTTTGAAAGGTTGGGTTGGTTTAATAATGAAGATGATGGAAATGTGGTTTAGGATGGGGAAAATGTTTATTAAACTTCTTGAAAAGTTATTTATGCTTTACTTATTTCTCTTTGCTTTGAATCTACTTATATTACTTGTCAAATGTCAAGCATCGCAAATATACCTTGAGCTATTCCTTTGTACCAAGCCATGCATATAGTATATTAGCTTGCATTCTGTGCATGACTTGCTGAGTACCAAGTACTCACCCTTGCCTCAACACAACATCAGTTGAAGAGGAGACTACGCCAGCTTTGGAGGAGGAACTCCAAGAGGATCCGTCTACTTAGGGAAGCGAGCCCACTGGTTGCCTGTGGTATCTTGGATGGCGCCACAAGCTATTTGATTTTCCTCTGCTATTATTTCTATTTTTAATAAGTTTCGCATTGCGAGGAATACATTTGTAACTTGACCATAAGGTAGAGTAACTTGATTTAGTTATTTAAATAAAGTACTTTGATAATATCGAATGGTATGATTGTGATATTTACCGATGTTAAGACTGTGTGCACTAGCGCGTTCCTGGACTAGTGCAGAATACACAGAGGGTCCGGATTTGCAAATTCGGGGTCCCGACACCCATGGAGTGAGCGCGTCTCTCCGAGCGGCGCTTTGAGCCTTCGAGGGTGGTGAGACGGCGACGGGGGTTGCCTGTCGAGCCGCGTCGAGCTGGCGGCGTGGGGGAGTGGAGGGCACCGGTGGCGTGGGGGTCGAGCTCGGGGAGGAGCCAGCGACGTGGGGAAGTGGAGGGCGCCGGTGGCGTGGGGGTTGAGCTCGGGCTGGAGGCGACCGATCCGGGCAAACGAGTGGATGGAGTGACCGATTGAGCGAGGTAGGGTTGAGTGTATAGTTTAGAGGTATTTGTATCGGTTTTATTAGAGAACCGATTGTATTGATATTTTCTATTGCTGTCGGGTCGACAATAAAACCGATTGCATTGATATTTGTTATTGGTGTCGGTTCTACAATAGAACCGATTGCATTGATATTTGTTATTGGTGTCGGTTCTATCTCAGAACCGATTGTGATAATGTCCCTCATCACAATCGGTTCTTTTTTAGAACCGATTGTGATGAGGGTCCCCTCATCACAATCGGTTCTAAAAAAGAACCGATTGTGATAAGGGTCCCCTCATCACAATCGATTTTTGCTCAGAACCGATTGTGATGAGGAATCGGGTTATCACAATCGGTTCCGAGCTAGAACCGATTGTGATAAGGATTTTATCACAATCGGTTCTAGCTCGGAACCGATTGTGATAACCCGTTACCAAAATTTATAAATGATATACATGTATCACAATCGGTTTTTTAGTCAAAAGTTTGGAACCGACACAGATGAAGCGATAGTGATGTATCATTCTGTAGTAGTGTTTGAAGCTGAAAATTTTAATAAATACTCATCAAAGTAATACTTACCGGTGATAAAAATATTATAAAATAATACTTAATTGTAATGCTTGCAAAATTTCAAGTGTAGAAAACATCAAATATGAGAAATACATAGAAAGATTTATTACAAAATAAATACTCAATAAATAAATTTGAAATTTTCACTGGAGATTAAAAATATCATGATAATTATTTAATAAATTTACAAAAATTAATAATTCAATTTATTCCCTCAAATAAATCAATTTCCAAAAGTAAAAATCTGTGCAGGCCCACTTGTCAGAATTTTATAAAATAATATACTAAATATTTTGACCTAAAAATTTTACAGCTTGTAGATAACTCTGTCAGAACCTTAAATTAAAAGTTTGAAGAAATTTTTAGAAGATTGGATAGGTGGATTAATTGATCCTTGCGGCTGTCTATGATTTGGATAGAAAAATTTGAATTTAATTAAGTATCTCACACACTTACCTATGGCCCCCACTACTTAGGAGACCCATCGTTTAGGCCAGCATAGTCCCCTCTCATTTTCTCCTCCTCTCCCTGCCATGTGGGCTCGGCCCCACTCATCAGTTCCCTATTCCCTCTTCTCCTTTCTTTCCTTCTTCTTTCTTTGCTATGTGGCCGACCAGATTAGCGATCACCGCTCATCGCATTTTCTTCCTCGGACAGCACCACTCCGCAGACAACAAGGTCGCCCATGCTGCTTGATACGCATTTAATTCCCTCCATACCCTACCACACCGAGGAGCACTAAGCCACTGCTGTTCACCGCTGTACTTAGTGGTCAAGCTCGGCTAAATCCGCTAAGAATCGGCTATAATGCTCGTTCGAAGCCCTTCTGAGATCCATTAATCCTCCTCATTGCTCCAAGACCACGTTAGAGCAAATGCTCCACAATTTGAGAGCTCCTTCCTCAATTCCAGTTATCTCTCCAACGTGTGCTCCGCCATGGGCAAATCCCCTCCCCGAGCTTCCTTTCTTTGATTCTTTTGGTTGGGAGACTCACCATGTGATGTTGATTCTCTTTCCCTCATCAATTTAAGTCTTTTTCTCACCGGTGAGCCTCACCACGACCGAAGCCACCGTGTTCCGCCCGACCCCCCGCCAACCCACTTCCGGTCATCTTTGACCACCACCAGTCGTCGCCCCCGAACCGCCAACACCTCCTTTAGCGAATGCCGCCCTGGGCCACCCTACTTCAGCCCCTCCTCACCGCTGGTGAGCCGCGTCATCACCCACTCTATCTTCGAGTGGCTCACGAGTGGGCCCCGTCTGTCAGTCACCCAGGTATTCTCCCTCTCTAGTCACTGACGTGCGGGTCCCCCTTTTTCATCCTCATGCGCGTGTGCAAGTCACTGCCAAGTGGCCTCGCATGTCAGTCCGACCAGTTTTGAAAACTTTCTAGAAACAAAAAGTACACTTTCTCAGTTAGAAAGCGTAGTTTCCCTTTTTGGAATATTCTTAAAACCTAAGATTTAAACTTCCATAACTTCTATATTTTAAATCCAAAAATGTTAAAAGAAATTTATAAATTCATAATTAATCTTGACATTTTTGAATATGCAAAAATATTGGATATATGATCTCTATCGAAAATTCAAATTTGAATTTAAAGAATAGGCTTACAATGAGTTACATGTCGAATTTGAGAAAATGAACTCCAAATCAAATGAAATAAATTTTGTTGGAATCCTTAGGTTGTAGGCAACCCAAATATGTAAAAATATTTAGGTTTCCACTTGATTTAAATCATTTTCTAAAATAAAACTTGTTTCTCAGTGCTAGTTTTCATGCATGTAAAATTTAGATGTATAAACTTTAAAATTTAATGCAATCATTCTCTAAACGACCTTAAAATAGTAGGATATCTATTTAATGTAAAATACTTAAGGTAATATATTAGTTTAATATGTTGTTTCATCTGGTAATTAGTATCCTGTTCGTATTAACATAAATAATCTTAACTTCCTGAATATAAAATAATACGTAAATATACATGAAATCATAACTCTAAAAAGCATGCTTGTTAGATGTAGTGATTTGTTATTTGATTTTCTATCTGTATTCTTTTTGCCTTATTGGAGTTTATTCTTTGCTATGTATCGTGGTATGATGAGTAGAAACTGACGTTGTGACTACCGTTATCGACGAACCTGATTTAGAACTCAATGACAACGAACAGTAAGAAAAGCACCTCCTTGAACATATTGATCCTAGTTTACATAAATGTTTTCATGCATGCTGTATATTCTTATAATGTTATATCGTGGGATGTGGTAATTAGAACCTTCATTTCCTTGATAAATTTTGCCATGTGAACCATTGGTAACCCTAGAATATGCAATGGCACATAAATATGTGAAACGGGTATATTTGCTTAATAATTGCATATGCTTAGTTGTGTTTAGAATGGAAAGCTTGAGTACTTACGAAATTTAAAAAGGTTGGATATGATAGTAAAGGATACTGATAAGTTGGTAAAAATAGGAATAAAACTATGATTTGGACGCGTATGAATATTGGCAATAGCCGTAAGTGCATGTGACTTGCACGTAGATAGGGGGAGATTCATCACCCGAGTCAATATAAGAATAGAACTATGATGTTGTTTTTATGCCAAGATAATCATACAACCATAAGGGCTGGTATGGGACGACTATAACTGATTAAGTTACTTAAAACTGACTTTGCACATTGGAAGGCTGTAGTAGCACAAGTTATTTCGGTTAGATTGCTCGAAAGGGTGCCCTCACCGATGTGTTGGGAATAACATCTACCGATGCAACAGTATACGCTTTACTATAGGGAGAAGTGGGACATCGACATCGGTGTGTTTATATGTTCGTCGTATTATGTGTATAAATATCTTCAGCCGCTATAGTAAGGGTTTGTCGGAATTGGATTGGTACAAAGTCAGGATTGGGTAATGTAAAAGTTATATATGTTTTCTCTGCGACACATCAAAGAAAGTGTGTTAACTATGCATTACAAAAAGAGATAATCATTCCTTGCAGGTAAAGCTATACACCTCTGCAGAGTTAAAACTAATCGATTAGCCGCGCTCACGGTTATAAGAATTTGGTAACGTCATCACATAGTTAGAATTGTGAAATTTTCATAAAATAGAATGAAATGATAGAATTTGATAATAGAGAAGTTACCCTACAGATGATTCAATGCTTGTCATGTGTTGACAAGGTTGAGTTCAGCTGTTGTGCCATGTGTTGGCAATATAGTGGATTTGTACCATGCGTTGGCCAAGAAATTGATGCGATAATTGGTTATACTCATTTGAGATATGTTGTTACTGATGCTTATTATTTTACTTACTTATCAAATTTCTTTACAAGTTATGCTTTCAACTTACCGTTCATAATTTATGCATAATTTAGCTTCATGCCATTAACCATAGAAACCTCCTTAGTATTAGCTTGCATATAATTAGGTTTTGCAAACATTTTAGGTCTTACTGAGTACATAATGTACTCAACTTTGCTATATTCATTGTTTTAGGTGAAAGACTAGAATATCTCGAAGATACCTATATTGATGCAGAATATAAGGATAACGATCATGTTTCTATTTAGAGTTTTACCTTATCAGTTGCCTGTGGAGAAATGGGTAGTTGGGCAAATTGCAAGATAAAGTTATCTTTTGGCATGTAATGGATATTTGTAAGAACTGCTTCCGCTATAATTGTAATAAAATGTGGTGTATAGTTGTGATCGCAATTTGTGTATATGCGTGCAAGCGACTGATCACGGGACTAACGTATAAAACATATTTAGAACCTATCTTTTATGATGCACAGTATCATAAAAGGGAGGGTCTCACATGCTTAGTGCAAGAATTACTAACTGCATGTGTATGTCGTTGCCTCGCCAATCATAGTGGTGTTTGGAACAGCAAAAGGAATTTTATAGGAAAAATAAGGAATTCAATCAAAGAAAATTTAGTACAAGCTGAAGAATGTGTTGTAGGCTTGCTCCAAAAGAAATTCACAGTACGTGCATGGAAGTTTCTACTAGTATATAGGATGGTGGAATGGGGCATCATGGTGCCTGGGCAACATGATTTCAAATGCACAAATTCACGCTAAATTTGGGCATATTTTTCAAATATTTCAATTTTAGGGTATATACCCATCTATTACAATTCAAACAAAACACATACATTTTAAAAAATATACTTGAATTCGAAGATTTGAACAAATTTAGATTACATGCTTTGCTTATTTATATATAAAATCAGTACATACCTACAATCAAATTACCATAAAAAAATGGAAACTCTAGTCTGAATTTTAGTTCAAACTTGTTTGAACTAGTTAGTAAACTGGTTAAACTCAACATTATAAAAATTTCAAAAATTTTCACATACAAATACATATTGGAAAATACTCATTTTGGATCATGATGCCCAGGCACCATAGCATCCCAGTAGCACTTAGGTGACACCATATTTGTGGTGGTTTTTTTGGAACCGCCACAAATAGAATTATCAGTGGCGGTTTTTTAATTCAAAATGGCAGGAAGACTATTTGTGATGGTTTTTATTTGGAACCACCACAAATAATAGATTATTTGTGGCGGTTTTTATTTGAAACCGCCACAAATACTTTTGGGACTATTAGTGGCAGTTCTAAACAAAAACTGTCACAAATAATCCATTATTTGTGGTGGTTCTAAATAAAAACCGTTGCTAATACTTACCAATTATTTGTGGAGGTTCTAGCTAAAAACCGCCACTGATAATATGAGTATTTCTGGCATTTTTGGATAAAACCGGCACTAATAATATTATCTGTGGCGGTTTTAATTTAAAACAGCCACAAATAATAATCCCTATAAATACCCCCTGTAGCAGCTCCTTGTGGTCATCTTCCTCCCCGAGAACAAACCAAAATTTCTAGATTTCACATTTTGTTTGCAAAGATTCTTGTGCTTTTATTTCCTATAGTTGTTCCAAGGTAAGTAATTTGTTCTCCTCTCTTCATTTGTGGTGATGTAGTTGCAATTTAATGTTTAGATCTAGTTTAATTAAGGTTCCCCTCTCTTCAAATGCAAAGTTTATATTTAATTTGTTTTTATTTACCTAGCATTTTGTAGATTAATTTATATGTATATTATGAATTTATTACCTTGCTCCATTAGATTAAGTTGTCTACCTTTTTTAGATGATAAATTATGATCAAGAAAATATTAAATTTATTTAATTAAGATTATTGGATATTAATAAACATTAAATTTTAGTTAATATGGTAGATGGGTGATCATGAAGTTGCCTTGCATTTTGAGATGATGAATTCATTATCTAGCTCCTTCAGAGGAAAATTTTAATTTTGGCTATGCATGAGCATATATAAAAATTAAGTACTTAAGATTTGCTTTTTAATTACTATTAATTTTTTTACCGTTAGTGCGTGCATATACATCTATCTCCATTAGTGGCTATTGTTACGTAATTTTTATCAGTGGCGGTTTTTATTAGTGGATATTGGATTAATAATTTATTTAATTAAGATTATTGGATATTAATAATTATTTACATTAATTAATTATAGATGGACTGGAGATGGATGTACAATACGAACCGTTACAACTGAGAATACATTGACGGCATATATGCTTTTCTATGAGCCGCCGAGGGGAATAGCTTGCAAAAGAAGATGGAATACATAGATTGTCCATGCATTGATTACAAGAATGAGAAGATGTTTTTGGATAAAGACCATATCCACTTACACTTGATTCAAGGCAAGTAAGGACTAGAGGAGTTTCTTGGCAAACGCCAAGGTAACTACATGAAGGAAGGGCTTGGATACGTTCCACCCAAGGGCAAAAGGAGCAACATCATTGTTGCTCCGTTGAATGAGCCCATAAACTTCGTAAGAGGCAAAGAAGCCACCACGTACAAAGCTCATTCCACTTTCTTTGCTTCTTATGTTCTTAAAAGAACTAACCTTGATCGTGTAATTGCTTGTCACATCGGGCGCAAACCCAAGAATGCTCCTCGTGTGCAATCTATTTGGGTTCCAAAATCTCTTATTGCTAACATGCGTGAACCTAACCAAGTTTGGGTACCAAAGAGCAAAATCTAAATGTCTTTTTGTAGGCATATGTCTCTGGTGGATCAAGTTGGATATTGGATAGCGGATGTACACATCATATGACCGGAGAAAAGGCAATGTTCGCACATTTAGATTCAAATGGATCCAACAGTGAAAGCATCGTGTTCGGTGACAATGGAAAAGGTGAGGTGATAGGCTTAGGTAAGATTCAAATCACCGATGATTTCCATTTGAATAATGTGTTGCTTGTTGATTCATTAAGCTACAATTTGTTGTCCATTGCACAATTATGTGAAGCATGCTACAATTGTTTGTTTAATGAGAAGGGTGTGGATGTCATTAAGAGGGTTGATGATTCAATAGCCTTCAAAGGGCGTTTGAAGGGTAAGCTCTATCTCGTAGACTTTAACACGGATAGGCTTAACCTTGAAACGTGTTTGATGGCTAAATTTAGCATGGGTTGGCTATGGCATCGCCGACTAGCCCATGTTGGAATGAGGAATCTTCACAAACTCGTTAAAGGCAACCATATTCTTGGACTAACTAATGTTGTCTTTGAGAAAGATAGAGTTTGTAGCGCTTGTCAAGCAGGAAAGCAAGTCGATGCTCCACATCCCGCCAAAAACGTGATGACGACCTCAAGACCATTGGAAATGCTTCATATGGATCTTTTCGGTCCGGTTGCATACATAAGCATCGGGGGAAGTAAGTATGGTTTAGTTATTGCTGACGATTTTTCTCGCTTCACTTGGGTGTTTTTCTTGCATGATAAAGGAGAAGTCCAAGTGACACTAAAGAAGTTCATGAGAAGAGCTCAAAATGAGTTTGAAGTGAAGATCCAGAGAATTCGAAGCGACAACGGCACCGAGTTAAAAAATATTGGTGTTGAGGAATATCTCGATGAAGAAGGAATCAAGCATGAATTCTCGGCCCCCAACTCCCCTCAACAAAATGGGGTGGCCGAAAGGAAGAATCGGACTCTCATCGAGATGGTACGGACTATGCTTGATGAGTACAAGGTTTTTGACAGCTTTTGGGTGGAAGCCATCAACACCGGTTGACACAGCACCAACCGTCTCTATTTGCACAAGATCTTGAAGAAGACGGCATATGAGCTACTCACTGGCAAGAAACCTAATGTATCCTACTTTCGAGTCTTTGGAAGCAAATGTTACATTCTCAACAAAAGAGCTAAGTCTTCTAAATTTGCTCCTAAAGTAGATGAAGGTTTCTTACTTGGTTATGGATCTAATGCTTATGCGTACCGAGTCTTCAACAACAACACCGGTGTGGTTGAAATCTCACGTGACGTAACTTTTGATGAGACTAACGGTTATCAAGTAAAACAAGTTGATTGTGCCGTAATTTACAGGGAAGAACCACCGTGCGAAGCTATAAAGAAGTTGGCAATTGGGGAGGTGAGACCTCAAAATCCGGAACCCAACCCGAGCACTCCAACCCGGAGTATCCGGACTAGAACTCGGAATATCCGGACTGGTCCGGAGTCTCCGTGTCCAATACCGGACATTCCGAATGGCAGTGCCTCAGGTGATGTTCCCTCTTCGTCCAATCAAGCTCAAGATGGTTCAAATGTTTCTCAAGATAACGAGGAACCCATTGAAGCTTCAAACTCAACCGTACCTCACCCAAGAGTTCATCAAAGTATTCAAAGGGATCATCTGGTCGATAATATACTCGGAGACATCCATAAGGGAATATCCACTAGATCTCGAGTTGCAAATTTCTATGAATTTTACTCGTTTGTATCTTCGCTTGAGCCTCTTAAGGTAGATGAAGCACTCGAAGATCCGGATTGGGTGATGGCCATGCAAGGAGCTAAATAACTTCAAGAGAAATCAAGTTTGGGAACTTGTCGAAAGACCCAAGCAAAATGTCATTGGTACAAAGTGGGTCTTCCGTAATAAGCAAGATGAAAATGGAATCGTGACAAGGAACAAAGCCCGATTGGTTGCTCAAGGATACACGCAAATCGAAGGTTTGGATTTTGATGAAACATATGCTCCAGTAGCTAGGCTTGAATCTATTAGAATATTACTTGCCTTTGCTACTCACCATGATTTTAAGTTGTATCAAATGGACGTGAAGAGCGCCTTTATAAATGGACCACTCTCTTAGATGGTCTATGTCGAGCAACCACCTGGCTTCGAAGACCCAAAATATCCGGACCATGTCTACTTCCTACACAAAGCTCTATATGGACTTAAACAAGCACCAAGAGCATGGTTCGAGTGTCTACGAGACTTTCTCCTCGGACAAGGTTTTGTAGTCGGAAAGGCTGACCCTACTCTCTTTACTAAACACATTGATAATGATTTATTTGTGCCAAATATATGTTGATGACATCATATTTGGATCTACTAATGAATATTTGTGTAAAGAGTTTAGCAAGATAATGACTAAAAGGTTCGAGATGTCCATGATAGGAGAGTTGAAGTTCTTCCTCGGCTTTCAAGTCAAACAACTCAAGGAAGGAACATCCATTTGCCAAACCAAATACATCAAGGACATGCTCAAGAAGTTTGGAATGGAGGACGCCCAAGCCTATAAAGACACCCATGCAAGCCAGCGGGCATCTATACCTTGACAAAGAAGGTAAACCGGTCATCCAAAAGGTATATCGTTCGATGATCGGTTCTCTCCTTTACCTTTGTGCATCTAGGCCCGATATCATGCTTAGCGTTTGTATGTGTGCACGTTTTCAAGCTGCTCCTAAAGAGTGCCACATGGTGGCCGTTAAGAGAATCTTAAGATATCTACTGCACACTCCTCACTTTGGACTATGGTATCCGAAAGGATCCTCCTTTGAATTAGTTGGCTATTCCGATGCGGATTATGCCGGTTGCAAATTGGATAGGAAGAGTACCTCGGGGACTTGCCAATTTTTTGGGTAGGTCTCTAGTCTCGAGGTCTTCCAAGAAACAAAATTCCGTAGCCCTATCCACTGCTGAAGCCGAATATATAGCTGCCGGGAGTTGTTGTGCCCAATTAATTTGGATGAGACAAACCTTAAGTGATTATGGGTTATCCTACAAGAGTGTTCCACTTTTATGTGATAATGAGAGTGCCATAAAAATTGCCAACAATCCCGTCCAACACTCCCGTACAAAACACATTGATATTTGCCATCATTTCCTTAGAGATCACTCAACCAAAGGCGAAATTGATATCCAACACGTGAGCACAATTAATCAATTAGCCGATATTTTTACCAAGCCTCTTGACGAGAAAAGGTTTTGCGAGTTGAGAAGTGGTCTAAATATTTTGGATTCTCGTAACGTGGCTTGAGAAGTGCTCACATCTTGTTTGATGAATGAAAAATTAATTTCAAAAACTTGTTTATCTTTTTCTTTGAATTTATTTTGTTTTTGGTTCTTGATCCTCGGATCGGGTCATTACTATGTGACTATAGCTTGATTGCTTGCTTGTTCGCTAGTCACAAAATAAGTGGACTCCCTAGGGCTTCTTTCATCCTCTCGCTCCGCCAAATTCTAGAATCTCCGTGCAAATCTTTATTTCTTCCCGAGCAGAGGAACCCGGAGTCTCCGGGATTTTAATCTGGAGTATCTGGTTCATCCGGAGTCTCCAGACTAATTATCCAAAGTCTCCGGGTTGGGCGGTTCGGGTTTAATCCCAAAACCCCCGCGTGGTTACTTGTCTCTCCCATTTCCACCGCGCCTCTCTCTCTCCCGTTCTCACCTTGGGCAAGGGCGGTTCCCCTTCTTCCTAATCGCTCCCGGGTGATTGGAACCTCCCTTTCCTCTTGGGATTGAAGATCAAAAGGTAAGGACGTCGTTGCCCCAATCTTCTCCATTTCGGATTTGTTTCGCTTTTCCACATCTTCGGGCACCCCTCCCCTCCGTGACCTTTCTAGGGCGCGTGGTTACTCCTCCTCTTGGCCCTCAAGATCGGAGAATCATCTTCTTTCACTCACCCGTGCTCTTCGTGCTCAAATCTCTTGAGGTGAGTTCAATCTCTTGGCCCATCTCGCTTATTCTCGCTAGATGTTGTGTTCCTCAACTCCTTGGACATCCTTGTAGTAGAAGTAATCCAATGCATGATGTTTGTGCGCCGGATTTCTTGGATTCCATCTCGGCTTGGGCGCACTTTGTCGCATCCGGAGTGTTCGGATAAATTCATCTGAAGTATTCGGTCTATCTGGACAGTTCGGACAATTTACCCGGACTTTTCGGGTTATATGCCTCAGCCAGATTTGGTTTCTTCCTGCTTTGCGAGTCGCGTCGCGGCTAATCCTTTTCTTTTGCCTTGTCTAGTCAGATGGATCCTTCTCAGGGCATGTCTGGTGGTGGCGATCCTCCCCATGATTCTCCTCCCCAAGGTTCGCCTCCTCATTCTCCACTGCCAAAGAGACAAAGGCATGCTGTGGGCAAACAGCCCACGTCGAGAGGTCCTCAACTTCTTGGTGCCGCTCCAGCTCCCTCTTAGCAGCCTCAGCCTGATCCAGATGAGCACCCAGCAGATGCTCATGCCAGACTGCATGATCAAAAATGAAGGGAGTTTCGCTAGTCAGGGCATTTCATTGGTCCTTTGGCTAAGGCCAAGCCAGTTTGGAGGTATCCTGGGTCAGTAAACCCGATGCGCATTATTGACTATCGGACTAGATCAGGAAAAGGAAAAGCAATAGTGGAGAATAGAAAGAAAGATCCATTGGAATTTCACCAAGATGAGTATGTGGATCGCCATTTCTGGAATAGGTTTCAGTCAGACTATTATGAGACGGTCATCTACCCTCTTGAGCACCCAGTGGTCAGAATGAATACAATTGACTGGGATTACATGGCAGGTGCTGAGAATGTTGTATTTGATCAAGTCATTCAGATCTGTGAGCAGCAACAGATAAAGAACCTTGTGGCTTATAAATATGATTGGAACAATGAAGTTGTCATGCAATTCTATTTGATACATAGAAGTACTATTAAATTTGCAATCTCATAATCCAAGTATATATTATGGTATAGCCATCTTTTATTCCATGTAATGGGAATGAAGCAATTGGATAACTCTATTCTGGTTCCCTTTTCCATACTTGTTCTGATCTAATTGCTCATTAGATCCATTGCCGTGTTTTTGTAGTGATGGGAGTTCAGATGTATTGGATTAGAGGCCTTATAATGATACATACTTAGAGCTAGGAGAAAATTTATTTTGATACATAGAAGTACTATTAAATTGGCAATCTTATAATGAATAAACTGAGAAAAAAATAATATCACAGGAACAATCTAATTGGTAACTGGAAGTTAATGTTAGCTTGTCAATTATCTGAGAGAGTGGACATAATTACCTGCTATGCGCTATGATCCTTAGATTTGTTGTTCTTATACACTAATTTTAAATTTCTGATTATGTTGTAAGTAGGTAAAGTATATACTGGTTCCACGTGAATATGCTTCTCTTCCAAAACTACCATACTTGTTCTGATCAAAATAAATTTTCTCCTAGCTCTAAGGCATGTATTTATTTGATACCATTTTCTTGTATCTAATTATATCTAATTTTGAGATGTGTATTATCTATTAAATGCAGATCATATATCCTAGGCCTTCAAAACAACCTATCAGGAGAAGCCAATGAGAACACGACGCACCAAAGGGAAAGGTTATTTCTCTTACTATCTTTTCATATGAAACTACGATTGTGATTGTGCATGTTGCATCATTCCATTGAGTACTTTGCATACCTATGCTCAATTTTGGATGGTTCTTGTACCTCACATCTTGAAGAACTTTCTTTATAGCTACTCTCTCACCAGTTTCTAGACACTTAGCCTTTTAAAGATAATTTCAACAAACCAAATGTCATTAAACTAAACACAACTGCTGTTAACAGCCCACCTGGAAGACAACTCCAAACGAACCATGCCCCATAACAAGCTCAGCCATGTATATAATTTTCTGCAATGAAATAAAAGATTCAGAACTATTAACTTGGAGAATTCCTTATTGGGATTAAAAATTGTAAGAATTACTGCAGGACATAATGGTAAATTTTTTTATCAAGTTGAGAACCATTGCCATTGACCACCACAACTTCAGCTTCCTGCAATATTTGCATATAAGGGTCAATAAGAAATTCAAGATGAGGATGATATCGTACTGTCATCATAAGGATAGAGTAATATTATTATCAGTTCACAGGTTGTTTCTCTTACTATCTTTTCATATAAAACTACGTTTGAGATTGTGCATGTTGCATCATTCCATTAAGTACTGTGAAATCATGTGCTGAAAAATTGGCTTAGAATTGAATTTGCAAATATGTTTGTTCATGTGTTTTGTCAATTTGACAAGAAGCAGTAAGTTTCGCTTTTACGTCGGACCAATTTCTTTGGTCAGTCGTAAACGGCTTTTTGAGGATTGATTTCGCATGTACAACGGACCGATTTTGTTGGTCCGTCGTAAACGTGTTTTCGCCGGAATGATTTCTTTTTGGAACCGAGAGTTTCACTTGTACAACGGACCGATTTTGTTGGTCCGTCGTGAATGGACTTTTTTCTAGGGTTTTTGATTTTGGTCCGTTGTAAACGTGTTTTGCTCGGTTTGGATGTTTTGCAAGATTTGAAATGGTTTGAATTTGAGATTATGAAATTTGTGATGATTTCATGATACTTGTTTTGAAGTGGACTTTATGCAATGCTCATGTGAGTAGTTGCATGGATTGACATTGAGTCAAGTCGTGGACTTGTGCTCGGATTTGTTTTGTGGTTGGTTCATGTGCAGGTATTGCTCGAAGACGAATGTGGTCGATGACGGGACCGGAACTAGGTTCATGGAGGAACTGAGGTTCGGGACTAGGTTCAGGAGGAACCGAGGTCTTGGTGGTCAAGGATGTCATGCGGGACGTTCGGGCTAAGAGAATGGTGCACATGAAGAATGGTTAGTCACGTGAGAATGGCAGGAGGTCATTCGCGTGCAAAGTGTTAGTCACGTGAGTATGGCAGGTGGCCATACGCGTGCAAAGTGTTAGTCACGTGAGTATGGTAGGGTTGCCATACGCGTGCAAGAGTTGTACTCGGCCTGGTTGGGCCAAGTAGAGTTGAGTTGGATACGGATTCCTTCTAGGGAATAGGAATCGTATTCAGAACTCCTTGTGGGTTGGTGCTTTAAATAGGTGTGGGGTCTCATGTTGAAAGGCACCAAGTAGAGCTGAGCGCATCAAGCTTTGAGCTTGGTTTTAGGGTTTGTACTCTTTTGATGAGAGTATTTTAGACAAGAAATAAAGATCAATTCTTCCAAGATTTTTGCGTGCTACAGTAACCTCGTCGCTACATTATTTTCTGTTTTGGTTCTTGTTTGCATGCTTGTTCTAGTTCTAGATTGGTTTTTGTTCTTCAAGTTTTATCTTGATTTGATCCATCAAAAACCTCTCTAGGGTATTGATCTAGTGTTTCTCAAAGTCTAGTTGATCAATCTTTTGTCGTTCTTGTTTAATCTTGAAGTTTTGATTAGATTGATTCTCGTCAAGTTCTGGATCAGCAATCTTGCGAAGCTCATAACTTTTGATCCGTAAGTCCGATCGAGCTGATTCTTTTTGGGTTCGATTCGTATTGGAATCTAGTTTCTTGTGTCCAAATTTCAGATCGTTTCGACGGTTGGATCTCCGGGAATTCGCGTTTTACCGAACCTCTGTCTTTCTGTTTTTGTCGAAAACGAGGCAATTATTTTGTTCTGTTTTGGGGTGAACTTTTAATAGATCAAGAATTTGGTTTTAGCTTCCGCACAATCATTCACCCCCCCTCTGATTGCTATATTCGTATACTTCGATCCTACAAGTGGTATCAGAGCAAGGTTCCTCTAATCTATCTTAACCGGTGATTAGATCAATGGATCGTTATTCGACAAAACCATGTGTGTTCGATGGTGTTGATTTTCAGTTTTGGAAGGCCAAGATGGAGGCGTTCATCCAAGCTCAGGGATTCGCAATTTGGGAGAAGGTCTACAAGCCATATGAAGTCCCTGCAAACGACAACGTCAACGACACCAATCGCACACATGTTGAAGCAAACAAAGAAGGCGCAACTTGATCATCCAAGGCTTGGGACGCAGCGACTTCGATCGTGTGGTTCATCTTCGATCCGCATATGAGGTATGGAAATCTCTTTGTGATTACCATGAGGGTTCTAACACTGTGAAAGAAGTTCGCCAAGACATCTACAAGAAGGAGTACATGCGATTCGAGATGAAACCGGGTGAGTCTGTAGATGACTTCTTTGCACGTTTCAATAAAATTCTTAGCAATCTACGTGCTGTTGGAGTTAGCTACACTGATGCTGAAAATGCTCGACAATTGCTTAGTGCTTTGGACATGTCAGTGTGGGAGATGAAAGTAACATCTATACAAGAATCTACTACCATGAGCACACTCACATTAGATGTTCTTTACTCTAAGTTGAAAACTCATGAGTTGGATGTTCTTGCCAGGAAGGGTAACATTAAATCAATTGCTTTGATCTCTAACCCTAACATGTCAAATGCAAATTCTTCTTCTAGCTTTGCCTTGTCTTCCATGTCTTCTTTAACAGATGAGCAACTTGAAGAGTTTCTGAAGAAGATCTCGCACTACTCTCTTCTCGCTTTAACAAAGCTTTGCAGAATGTGAGAATGAGAAAGAGAGGTGGTCCTCCAAGATGCTATGAGTGTGGTGACCTCAACCATATTCGCACAAATTGTCCTAAGCTTGCAGGAAAAACATCAAAGGAGGAGAAGGACAACGATGAAGGAATGAGAAGAAAAGGTTCTCGTCAAATGATAGGAAGAAGAAGAGCTTCATCAACCGCAAGGTGGTTCACCGAGTTCTTTCCGCTCTTGAACAAGTCAATTTGAGCGATGTGGACTCGGAGAGCAGCGAAGATGATGCAACTCCAAGCAAGCATGATTTGATAGGAGTATGTCTCATGGCAAGCAGCAAGGATAGCTTCACCGAGGACGACCACGACAGCGACTTCAATGAGGTAGATCCCTCTTATGATGAATTAGCTATTGCTGTTGCTCGTCTTGGAAAATTGCTTGACAAACGTGATAAGAAAATTAAGAAACATGATTTCATTATTGAATCATTGAATGCTGAAATTGCTAGACTTAAGACTTTGATTCCTAGTGATGATACTTGCAAATCATGTGACTTAATTTACAATGAGCTCACCTTGCTTAGGAAAGAACATGCTCTTTTGTTGCATCTAAATGAGAAAAATGAGAAACATGTTAAAGATGCTAGCTGTTCCACTGATAATTTGCATGATTCAACTACTTGTTCTAAATGCTCAACTCTTGAATTGAAATTGAAAGATGCAAATGCTAGAGTTTCTCAATTGACTGATGATATGCTTACACATGAGGTTCCTTCATGCTCAACTTGTCGCAAGCAAAAAGAAAAAGTGAACGTTCTCTGTAATAACTGTTTAACTCTTTCTCAAAAGGTTGATTACTTAGAAAAGTCATTAGAACGTTTCACTAAAGGAAAGAAAAACCTAAACATGATTTTGGATCAATCAAAAGTCAGCACTCATAATAATGATTTAGGTTTTGATTCTTATGCTCATCATAAATCACAAGCTCCCACTGTTGTTAAAGCACTTGAAGTAGGAAAATTTGAAATTGACAATGAGCCTAAGAAAATTGTCTTTAAGTCTGCTGGAGTGTTATCTTCTACTATGATGAATGCAAATGTTGCTTCTACTTCTAAACCCAAACATCCTGTTAAGTACACTTGCACTCATTGTGGTAGAAATGGACATTTAGTAGATTTTTGCTTTAGACTAGCCAAACAACAAAAGAAAGATAGAGCTAAGGCTAGGTCTAATTTCAGACAGGCACGCTTTGTTTCTCATTATGTGCCTAGGGTGATGCAAACACCTTTTGTTGCTAAGAACACGAGAAAAGACAAATATGTTTTTGTGCATAAGAATACTCGTGTTGTGCCTACTGTTGTGCATCGTGTGTCTCAAGATCGATTCCTAAATATCTTATTTCTAACTTGATCGAGACCTCGACACTTTCTCGCTTCTATGTAGGCTTCTCACGCGAGGAGGGAGAACATGTGGCTAGTGAATTTCGGATGCTCACTTCATATGTTCGTGATAAGATTTGGTTCTCCTTCACTCGTGCATCTCATCTTGAAAGTGTTGCCTTTGGACATGCTTCTTCCACTACATTTTCGCAAGAGGCACTAGTTCAAATGATGCAGGTACAAGTACATATGTTCAGGGGGAGAGTGTCTTTGTTCATAAAGATGATGATAATGCTGTTGAGGACGAGATAATTAGAGGTTTACATGAGAGACTCTTCCCACGTGCTTGTGTGTGCTTGTGTGCTTGTTTTCAAGCTTCCCACATGCTTCACATCGACAAGCTATCTTCAGGTATCTTCATAGAACTCAAGATTTTGGCATTTGGCTTTCTGCTTCCTCATGGATTAGTTTAAGAGCTTTTTTCTGATGTTGACTTTGGAGGATGTTGATTTGATTTGGTTTGTGCCACCTCTTGAGTAATCCCTTTTCTTGAGCATATTGATACTGGATTTCACTTTCTTAGAGATCATGTTGAAAAAGAAAATATTGTGCTTCATCATGTGGATACTGAACATCAATTGGCAGACATTTTCACAAAACCTTTGTCTTCTTCTCGTTTTGCTTTTATTCGGGGAGAACTTGGGATTGTTCATCCAATGGGTTTGTTTTGAGGGGGAGTTTCCTTGCCAAGTTCTTTCACTTAATGAGCTCACTTTATCATATTTCTTTATATGTTATGTAATTGAGCTAATATATGATAATCTAATTATCTCACTTGAACTAAAAATGACATTGCGGAATTCCTCGATGATTACCTATAGCTAAATACTCTGTGATATCTCACTCTTCTAGGCTTGATATTGAATCTTCTTGACAAATTTGGGCTATGAAGCAAGTGTGTTTTCAACTTTACTCTTTCATAAGACCTTTAATCACTTTTGCATGTTTACAATCAAAGAAAAAGAAAAAGAAAAGGGAATCAATATAAAAAAGGGGGCTGTTAAAAGCAAAAGCTTCAAGTTTTGTGCTTCAGGCTTGCTTTCCCTAAAAAAAAATAAGATGTATGCTTCAAGCATGCCATTCCCTCAAAGATAAGATGTATGCTTCAAGCATGCCACTCCTAGAAAATAAAAGAAGTATGCTTCAAGCATGCCACATGCAATTTATTGTTTAAAGATTAAATTGGTCTACTAGATTGGAGTTGAAATTACTTGCTCGCCCTAAGTTGTTAGTTGCTTCAATTTTTAAAGCCTTGCTTTTTCTGCTAAGATCTTGCTTAGTACTTGCCTATAGTTGACTAAATTGAGGTTGAGATGCATGTCATTCCCTAACTTGTTAAAATCACATCAAGATCATGTATTTTACATATTATGTGATATATAAGGTTATATGATCGAATGAGCTCATCTTTTCCTATCTTGGCACTCCCTTGTTTCTCCTTATGAAATCTTTGCTACAGGAAAAATTTTGAACCTGTTCTCTCTTTTGTACTCTTGATGAATCCATTGTCAAAGGGGGAGAAATTTGGGAATCGTTGAAAAGTTTAAGGAAAAAGGGGGAGAAGAAAAAGGGGGATTTGTTTCTGGCATTTTGTGAGAAGTTTGGAGAATTTTGAAATTTTTTGGACACATTGCACATTCACACACATTTTCCTTCTCAGGGGGAGATTTTGTTTTGCTTTTTGAAGGGGAATTCTGTGTTTTCTCTTTTTGGTCCTTGATCCTTTGGATTTCAAAATCTTTTGTAAAGTGAATGCCAAATGTTCAATTCTAAGTGGTGTTGCCAATGTTTTCATCAAGGGGGAGATTGTGAAATCATGTGCTGAAAAATTGGCTTAGAATTGAATTTGCAAATATGTTTGTTCATGTGTTTTGTCAATTTGACAAGAAGCAGTAAGTTTCGCTTTTACGTCGGACCAATTTCTTTGGTCAGTCGTAAACGGCTTTTTGAGGATTGATTTCGCATGTACAACGGACCGATTTTGTTGGTCCGTCGTAAACGTGTTTTCGCCGGAATGATTTCTTTTTGGAACCGAGAGTTTCACTTGTACAACGGACCGATTTTGTTGGTCCGTCGTGAATGGACTTTTTCTAGGGTTTTGATTTTGGTCCGTTGTAAACGTGTTTTGCTCGGTTTGGATGTTTTGCAAGATTTGAAATGGTTTGAATTTGAGATTATGAAATTTGTGATGATTTCATGATACTTGTTTTGAAGTGGACTTTATGCAATGCTCATGTGAGTAGTTGCATGGATTGACATTGAGTCAAGTCGTGGACTTGTGCTCGGATTTGTTTTGTGGTTGGTTCATGTGCAGGTATTGCTCGAAGACGAATGTGGTCGATGACGGGACCGGAACTAGGTTCATGGAGGAACTGAGGTTCGGGACTAGGTTCAGGAGGAACCGAGGTCTTGGTGGTCAAGGATGTCATGCGGGACGTTCGGGCTAAGAGAATGGTGCACATGAAGAATGGTTAGTCACGTGAGAATGGCAGGAGGTCATTCGCGTGCAAAGTGTTAGTCACGTGAGTATGGCAGGTGGCCATACGCGTGCAAAGTGTTAGTCACGTGAGTATGGTAGGGTTGCCATACGCGTGCAAGAGTTGTACTCGGCCTGGTTGGGCCAAGTAGAGTTGAGTTGGATACGGATTCCTTCTAGGGAATAGGAATCGTATTCAGAACTCCTTGTGGGTTGGTGCTTTAAATAGGTGGGGGGTCTCCTGTTGAAAGGCACCAAGTAGAGCTGAGCGCATCAAGCTTTGAGCTTGGTTTTAGGGTTTGTACTCTTTTGATGAGAGTATTTTAGACAAGAAATAAAGATCAATTCTTCCAAGATTTTTGCGTGCTACAGTAACCTCGTCGCTACATTATTTTCTGTTTTGGTTCTTGTTTGCATGCTTGTTCTAGTTCTAGATTGGTTTTTGTTCTTCAAGTTTTATCTTGATTTGATCCATCAAAAAACTCTCTAGGGTATTGATCTAGTGTTTCTCAAAGTCTAGTTGATCAATCTTTTGTCGTTCTTGTTTAATCTTGAAGTTTTGATTAGATTGATTCTCGTCAAGTTCTGGATCAGCAATCTTGCGAAGCTCATAACTTTTGATCCGTAAGTCCGATCGAGCTGATTCTTTTTGGGTTCGATTCGTATTGGAATCTAGTTTCTTGTGTCCAAATTTCAGATCGTTTCGACGGTTGGATCTCCGGGAATTCGCGTTTTACCGAACCTCTGTCTTTCTGTTTTTGTCGAAAACGAGGCAATTATTTTGTTCTGTTTTGGGGTGAACTTTTAATAGATCAAGAATTTGGTTTTAGCTTCCGCACAATCATTCACCCCCCCTCTGATTGCTATATTCGTATACTTCGATCCTACAAGTACTTTGCATACCTATGCTCAATTTTGCACGTTAAAATGCTTACTTTTCCAACAATAATACTTTTTTTTATAATATAGTACCTGAACTACATCCATATGAAGAGGCATGACGTGCAAACATTGAGCAGATAAAAAAAGCACAATCCCTTGGTCTCCAACAAATAGCAAAAGATTTACAATCAACTAGCACTATAAAGCCTAGCAACTCAAATGTGCCTATAAATGTGGACTCCGATTATGACCCAGAAGATGATATGGAGGACGAGGAAGGTGTCCCTACCATCATCGCTACACCCTCTAAGGTGCTTGTCCATCTATCTACCTGGGAACTAAGGATGTTAGATGCATGTACTTTTTTGCACTACTGTCTTGTTCATCTAAATTGTAGGTCTTGCTTGCTTTAGGTTATTGTTGTCTTGCTGTATATTTCCTTTAGTTTACACAATTGCATTGATGATTTCTTTGCTTTCAGAAATTATATAAGAGATTGGCCAATAGGAAGCCTTTAAAACGCAAAAGTTCAGACACCGAGAACATGCCTCCATGTGGCACAAGACATTCAAAGAGAGTGAGAGCAACTACTGTGACACCCCAGATTGTGACATTATAGATTTTGGCAATATGGTACGACTTAATACCAAGTTTTTGGGCTTTTCGGGGTGTTTGGGCCTCTCCGGGGGGAGTTTGGGCCTTGCGGGAGCTAGGGTGGGCCTTAGGGGATGTATTTGGGCCTTTGGTGGAGGCTCTTGGCCCATGTGGGGGAGTGGGGGGGCTGAAATTTCAGCCCACGCACCCTAACCCTAGCCCCCCATGCGCCCCACCCCCTCTCCTCCCCTCCCACCTAGCCGCCACCTCCTCCTCTCCTCTTCCCCCCATGCGCCACCATCCCCTTGCACCAACCCCTCCTCCCCTCTCCACCACCCTTGCTGCCCCTAGGGGAGTTCTCCACCTCACCACCCTGCAGATCCGTCCATTGGAGCGCTCCGCGACGAGGAGATCCAGTGGATTTGGAGCAAGGAAGGAGATCGCGCGAACCGGGAGGAGATCCGTTGGTTCTTCGTTCGTCGGGCGAAGGTATGGCCACAGGAATCCTTGGGGTTGGTCTAGGTACTGTTCTAGGGGTTGATATCATATTTTTAGATCAATTGGCGGTGCTTTAATTGGGTAGATTAGATGAAATCTAGAGTTTGCCACGTTCTCTGTTTCGGGCAGATTGTGCAGTCGACCTAGGGTTTGAGATTTCGCCAATTTAAATTCGGAATTTGGTCGTCCGCCTGTTGAACAAGTTGTAGGTAATTGAAATACCTTTAATTTTACATAAAGAATACTTAATTCCAATCAGCCGTTTGAAAGTTATGCTCATTTTACCGAACGTGTTCAAAACTGTAACGAGATTGGAACAGATCACGGTATTCTGTAGATTAAACCACTTTAGAGTCCGAATCAGCTTTTCCATATACTTAGAAAAAGTTAGGAAATTTCCTAAGCTACGTGAGGATGTACTCGTTTAATCGATTCGGAGTCTTAGAACGCAAGTTATGCTCATTGGAAGTCTGTTGTCCCGACGGGACAGAACCTCTGTTTTTGGGTTTTGTGAGTAGTTTGCGAAGTCGGGGTAGAAAAGTGTTTGCGTATTGTTTTGTGGGCATGATTTTGAGTGTGTGGTACCTATGTGCAGGTGGTGTGACCCCGGGAGTGCCCTCTACTTCTCGCCAATCCGTCGCCCGTGGTTGAGGCAAGTGTATTGGAATGGGTAGCGGGTTGTAGGTTGCTAGCTTTGATGAGTTAAAATTGAATATATGATGTGTTCACATGCCATGCTTTAATGTTTGCCATTGATATGATGAATACGGTTTATTATGTTGTGATGCCATATGTTAATGTACAAGTTATTTATGATGTTGCATGTTTGCATACATGGCATGATACATGGCCGGGTCGGTGAGAAAGTCATAACTAGTCCGGTAAGGTCGGTGAGAAAGTTATGACTAGTCTGGAGTGCCATTGAGTAAGTCTTACATCGTGATTCCATCCACTGCGGTGAATGGAAGCGAGGAGTAGGCACCCTCCATCTTCGGGATGGAAGGGAAGAGAGAGTGCACACACCGACACCATACCGGTATGAGTTTCCAGGAGACATGTGCATCGCATCGCATTGCATACATGATGATGATGATATGAGAATAATGATATGTGGGCATGAATAAGATGATAGGCATGATGTGAGGTGTTGTGGCCATGTAATTGTTCTTTTGTACCATTGCAATATACTTGCTGAGTGTTGAACTCACGCTTGTCCTTTCTTGTTGTTTTAGGTACCATGAGATCGGCATGCGGGGAAGGGAACTAGTCACACTCCTACACGTAGCTTCACACATTTGTTCCCACAGTTATTCATTTGGAGTCTTGATAATAAATTTAGTGTGATGCATATTGGTTTTTGGTTTAGTTTCGTGTTATGAGAGCCTTATTGTTCGTTTGGCTCATGAAGGCTTTGAATGCTTGAAATTTGACTTATATTGCTGTCATGCCATTATTTATTGCTATTTTAGATGTCTCGTATATTGCCATTTATTGCTATGCTTTTGTTATTGCTTCAATTCTTGGAAAAACAAAGGAGATGCTGCCGAAATTTTCGGTATTAGCATTTGCTCCTTTGCTGTAATTTACTTGTAATTGTGGTATTTAGAAGTTGCTTAGTATATGTTTGGTAGCATTCGGGCATACTAAATGCCGGGGTGTTACAGCTACACCAACCGAGCAATCCATTGGAGTCTCAAAAACATTAGACAAAAATTTGGAAGGAGCTCAACAGCAACAAGATACATCCAATCAAGCATCAGAACTTCATGATGATCAAGCTGAGAGAGAAGGACATGAACCGATTTTGGAACCTCAGAGTCCACCTGTAGACTGGTCCTCGGCCACAGAAGATTTGGACCCACAACAGGGCACTGATGATGTTGCGCCTAGTGACAACAACCAGCTACCTAACCAAGGTATGTTTGTTGTGCCATGTTCCTTCATTTGTTTTAATTTCTTTTGCACAAACTGCTATCAAATCATCGATGTACAAATAGCAGGACAAATTCCAAAAAAGAGGAGGGGAGCCACAATAGGTAAACAACTGCATAAGATGAATAAAATGATGGATAATAGGAGGATGCCCATCCAAATTGCTAAAGGTATGAGAAGGCCAACCAAAGCAGTGTAGTCTGCCAAGCTTGCATCGGAAGCTGGCATTCAAATTAGGAACCACATGCCTATCCTCCCACACTGGAAACAGTACAAGAATGACAACAAAGTTTTTGAGGACTTCATCACAAAATTAAATGTATATGTGAATCAAGTTTTTAACCACCATATTGTATGTTCAGATTTAGAATTACTAAGCCTGGTTAATACTACTCATGTATTCACTACACATTGATGGAACTTCGAACAATAGAAGTCTGCACATAGTACATGTATCTGATTGAACTGCACATAGTACATTTATCTGATTGCACATAGTACCTTTTTTAATCCTTTGTTTCCAATCCTTTAATCTTGGTAGGTAAATCTAGTCGTTGACGCCAATGATAAGGCCACCCAGGATGCATGTACTGATCTATTGAGGCGTGGCACAAGGCAGAATAGATATTATTTGAAGAAGAAATATTTCGATGGTGTCCCAGCAAATGAAATTCGTACAACATCCCCAGTCCCTAATATGACTGATGAGCAGTGGCAAGCTCAAGTTCTAATTTGGCTAGACCCGAAAAACAAGGTACTATGAGTGAATAATTAGTTTCCTCATATCATATTTTCGAAAACATCTAACTGAATCATGTACTATAGGAAATCTCTGAGAAGAACAAGCAGAACCGTGCTAAAGTGAAATTCCATCAAACGACAGGATCTCTTAGCTACATAGCACATTGCCATTCTTTAGTAAGTACAATTCTGTTGTAGTTATTTATTTTCCATATAGTTATTTATTTCCAATGTACAAGTATTCATCTTCTACAAATACTTACCAACAAAATACTTGCAAATACCCAATTACAGAAGGAGAATGCTGAAAACCGAGACATAGATGCATTGGATATGTTCAAGGCATGCCACTACAGCAAGAAGAAAAAGGCATATTCTGAAACTGTGCAGGAAGCATTGGTATGTTTCTATTCTTCATTCCGGTCTTCAAACTAAATTAAAAAATATACCATGTACTGCATCTTTTTTCTTGGAGTGTTAGCAAACTTCAACTGTAGGCTTGTTGGTATGTACTACATATAGTACACAATTCAGTACATATAAAAACATTAATTATCTATTGCCCTCTGACTATTCCAATGCAAAACTGAAATGTAGCTTTCCATGCTCATGTCATTAATGAATTGATTAGAACTATAATCAAATATGATCAATTGAATTGACTACTTCATTCTTGAACCAGTAAACATTTATTTTACTATGGTTAGTGCAGCTTTGTTAGTGAGTGCACATTAAGTCATCTTTTCATTACTTCCATTTTGAAGTTTCATTTTCTATGTTCAAACAAGACTGAACATTATTTGTGTTCTATCAACTGCCATCTCATGTAAATAATACTTTTTAACATAGTTCTAAAACCTTTATAAATGCAAGCATATGAAGTTATCTACATAATTTCAACAAGTGATTTGTTAAAATGTTGTTTATTATGTTAGGTTGAAATGGAAGGTTTGGTGCAACATGATGGTGAGGATCAACCCTCATGTACTCCAACAGAGGCTGTCTCCAAGGTACTAACCACTAAAAGTGCAACAAACACATTCCTACAGAATGTTTGTGTAACACCCCGGCATCTAGTATGCCCGAATGCTACCAAACATAGACTAAACATCACCTAAATACCATAAATAAAGACAAATTACAGCAAATGCACAAATGCTAAAACCGAAATTTCGGCAGCATCTCCTTTGTTTTAACATGAATTGAAACAATAGCAATATCAAGGCAATATATATATCATAACACAAAACATCTAAAGCAGCAATATATAATGGATAAAGCATCAATATAAGCCAATAAAACCAAATCCAACCACTCCATAATCTATAGCTAAGCAAATAAGGATCACAAGCACACTAATTTATTCCATACACCAAGTTCATGGCACTTATTATGATCATGACTAAAAAATGGTAAATGTGGTTGGAACTACGTGAAGATGTGTAGCTCTTGCCCCTTCCCACATGCCGGTGTCATGGTACCTAAAAACAACATAAAACACAAGCGTGAGTTCATCACTCAGCAAGTATATTGCAACGGACCATAAAAACAATTTAATGTTATCATCACTAAATACCATGATCAACACCATGAATACCATATCATTCTCATGTCTCATCATCATTGTACTCATTTCATCATCATCATGTATGCAATGCAAATGCTCATATCTCCACGAAGCACATACTGGTATTGCCGAGTGCACACCCGTCGGCATGCACCCCCTTCCCCTTCCATCCCGTAGAAGGAGGGTGCCTACTCTTACTGACTCGCTCCCATGCACACCCGTGAATGGGACTACGAGGTAAGTCTTTCGTGTTCACTACGTGTGAACACAGAGGCCCGCATCAGCATGGGATGCCTCTTCCAGTATGAATGCACATATGACATAAACATGTAAATATTGGCATTAACATTAAATACCACACAATCATAATCAATATGAAATCATGTTCATCATGTCATAGGCAAACATCAATCTTAGCATCATATCATTTAGCAAGTTGTATCAAATCAAGTCTAGCAACAATCTAAACGATACCCATTCCAATACACTTGCCTTAACCTCGGGCGACGTATTGGCGAGAGGATGAGGGCACTCCCGGGGTCACACCACCTGCACATACATACCACACACTCAAAACGTGCCCCCAAAACAGTACGCAAACACTTTTCTACCCCGACTTCGCAAACTACTCGCAAAACCCAAAAACAGAGGTTCTGTCCCGTCTAGACAGCAGACTTCCAATGAGCATAACTTGAGTTCTAAGAATCCAAATTGATTAAACGAGTACATCCTCGCATAGATTAGGAAATTTACTAACTTTTTCTAAGTATACAGAAAAACTGATTCGTCCTCTAAAGTGGTTTAATCTACAGAATACTGTGATCTGTTCCAATCTCGTCACAGTTTTGAACACGCTCGGCAAAACGAGCATAACTTTCAAACGGCTGATCAGAATTAAGCATTCTTTACGTTCAATTAAAGGTATTTCAATTACCTACAACTTCTTCAACAGGCGGATGACCAAATTCCAATTCTAAATTGGCTAAACCTCAAACCCTAAGTCGACTGCTCATTCTGCCCGAAACAGAGAACGTGGCAAACTCTAGATTTCATCTAATCTACCCAATTACAGCACCACCAATTGATCTAAAAACATGATATCAACCCTTAGAACAGTACCTAGACCAACCCCAAGGATTCTCGTGGCCATACCTTCGACCGACGAACGAAGAACCAACGGATCTCCTCCCGGTTCGCACGATCTCCTTCCTCGCTCGAAATCCACAGGATCTCCTCGTCGCGGAGCGCTGCAATGGACGGATCTACGGGTGGTGAGGTGGAGAGGCTTCCCTAGGGCATCAAGGGTGGTGGAGAGGGGAGGGGAGGCGCACAAGGTGAGGGAGGGGGCGTGAGGGAGGGAGGGGGCGCGTGGGAGGAGAGCAAGGGGGGCGGCTAGGGTTTTCCAAGTGGGGGGCGCAAGGGGCAGGGGTGGGGCGCGCATAAGGGTAGGGGGAGGTGCACCCACCAGCCCAAACAGGTCTCCTACTCCCACATGGATTCAAACACCTTCCCACCAAAGCCCACGGTCCTTTCCCTTAGGCCCAAACCTCCCCGGAAAGGCCCAAACTCCCGGAAACAGACCAGAAACGCGATTAAACTTCATACCGTATGGTTTCAACCTCCAATTTCATATTTCATAATGTTTTGACCTCAACATTCACATTTTATAAGATTACGACACTCCGTGGTGTCACATTCTCCCCCCTTCAACAGGATTCGACCTCGAATCCAAGACACACGAAAACGCAACCCAGCAAAGCAAAAGATAGCTAGGTTTCACATCTCATACCTGAGGCGAAAAGCTTGGGGTACTTCTCGCGCATGCGAGACTCCAGCTCCCAAGTCGCTTCTCTCTCAGTCTGATGTGACCACAGGACTTTGACAAACTTGAGCATCCTGTTCTTCATCACTCGCTCCGAAGTCCCCAGAATTTTCACAGGACAGGACTCGAAGGTTTGGTCCTGCTCGAGCACTAATGGTTCCAACGGACCCATCAATTCCAGATCATGCAAGTATTTCCTCAACATCGAGACATGGAACACATTATGGACTCCTTGCATGTACTCCGGTAGCTCCAGACGATAGGCCATCTTACCAACTCGGGTGATGATAGGAAATGGCCCAACATACCTCGGACTGAGCTTCCCCTTTTGTGCCAAAACGCACCACACCCTTGGTGGGAGATACTCGCAAGAGCACCCTATCACCCACCTCAAACTCCAAATCTCGTCTCCTCAAATCAGCATAGCTTTTCTGTCTGCTCTGCGCTGCAAGAAGGTTCTGTCGTACCTCCGCCACGCGATCAACAGTCTGCTGAACCCAGTCTGGTCCAAGGACCGCTCTCTCTCCCACTGCATCCCAACAAAGCTGTGATCTGCACTTCCGGCCATACAACACCTCATAAGGAGCAGACCGGATGCTGGAATGATAGCTGTTATTATAAGCAAACTCTGCCAGAGGCAAATGATCTTCCCAGCTACCTTTCCAAGCCATCACACAGGCCCTGAGCATGTCCTCCAAAGTCTGAATGGTACGCTCAGACTGCCCATTGGTCTGAGGGTGAAAAGCGGTACTAAGGCGAAGCTGTGTACCCAAAGCACTCTGCAAGCTCTCCCAAAACTTTGAGACAAATTTCGCATCCCGGTCAGAGACAATCGTCTTGGGTACACCATGCAGTCTCACAATCTCCCGCACATAGATGGGAGCCAACTCGCTCGCTGAATTGGTAGTGCGGACAGAAATGAAATGCGCGAACTTGCTAAGACGATCCACCACAACCCAAACAACATCCTTCCCTCGTGGAGTACGAGGTAGGCCAACCACAAAATCCATGGAAATGTCATCCCAAGGCTACACAGGAATCTCCAATGGCTGCAACAAGCCAGCTGGAAGCTTGTGTTCAGCCTTTATCTTCTGACAAATCTCACACGACGCCACATACTTGGCGATGTCAACTCTCATCCTTTTCCACCAGAAGTTCTTTTTTTAGATCCCTATACATCTTGGTCTCCCCAGGATGAACCGTGTACGGGGTGCGATGAGCCTCTCTCAAGATATCATCTTTGACTTGGGATTTCTGAGGTACACATAGGCGACCCTGAAACCTCAAAGCTCCCACATCATCAATGGAAAAGTCTCCAGACTTACCATCCTCAAGGCGTTTACTCACCTGCTGGAGCAAACGATCATGCTGTTGTGCCTCCCGTACATGCTCGGGGATCGCTGACTCAAGAATCAATTGAGTTTCAGCTTGCATGGTCCCCGCAAAGCAGTAGGAGACTCCCAATCGCTCAAAATCAGCAACAAGATAATCAATGACAGCGGTCATTGTCTTACGATTGAGAGCGTCAGCCACCACATTCGCCTTGCCCGGATGGTACTGGATAGTGATGTCATAATCCTTTATCAATTCCAGCCACCTCCTTTGCGTCAAATTCAGTTCTTTTTGAGTAAAGATGTACTTGAGGCTCTTATGATCAGTGAAGATATCACAAGACTCACCATACAGATAGTGCCTACATATCTTCAATGCAAACACCACATCAGCTAGCTCAAGATCATGCGTGGGATAGTTCTGCTCATGCTTTTTCAGCTGCCTCGATGCATAAGCAATCACCTTGCCATCTTGCATGAGCACACAACCAAGTCCCAAACGAGAAGCATCAGAATAAACCGTGAAACGCTTCCCAGGCTCAAGAGTAAGAACAGGAGCAGTCACTAACTTCTCCTTCAAAGTGCAGAAAATGTGCTCACACTCTGCAGTCCACTGAAATTTCATCCCCTTCTGAGTCAGCTGCGAAAGTGGCTTGGCAATGATAGAGAAATCCTGCACAAAACGCCAATAGTAGCCAGCCAACCCAAGAAAACTAAGCACCTCTTTAACATTGGAAGGCCTCTTCCAATCCAAAACTGCTGAGACTTTGCTCGGATCTACAGATATGCCCTCTAGATTGATGATGTGGCCAAGAAAACCCACTTCTAAAATCTAGAACTCGCACTTTTTCTGCTTAGCAAAGAACTGATTCTCCCTCAAAGTGCTCAGCACAAGCCTCAAATGCCGCTCATGCTCCTCTTCTGATTTAGAGTAAACCAGAATGTCATCGATGAACACTACCACAAACTCATCAAGGTACTTGTGTAGCATACTGTTCATCGCCTCCATAAAGACAGTAGGAGCATTAGTTAGTCCAAAAGACATAACTTTAAATTCATAATGCCCATACCTAGTGGAGAAAGCAGTCTTCTCAATGTCCTGCTCCCTCACACGGATCTGATTGTACCCTGACTGAAGATCAATCTTGGAGAACACCTTTGCTCCCTTCAGTTGGTCAAACAGATCCTCAATGTGAGGCAAATGATACTTGTTCTTAACTGTCACTTGATTAAGAGCACGATAATCAATGCACATACGCCAACTCCCATCCTTCTTCGAAACGAAGAGGACGGGTGCTCCCCATGGTGACACACTACGCCGAATAAAGCCCTTGGCCAACAGATCCTCCAACTACTTTTTCAACTCGTCTTGAAAAGGACGAGCCAAGCGGTAAGGAGAGATAGAAATAGGTCGAGTGTCAGGAACAAGATCAATACGAAACTCCACATTCCTCACAGGAGGTAAACCAGGCAACTCATCAGGGAACACATCAACAAACTCCTTCACTACAGGAATCTCCTCAATGGAAACTGAAGAAGATGGCTTTTCTGACATAGCCATGAGAAAACCCAACTGCCTCACATGGCGACCAGAAAACAGACTAGCCAAAGCAAAGATGGAACTGGAAGGTATACCACCCTAAAAGGTCAACTCTACCCCTGACGGGGCCTGCAAGGTAACCGTCCTCCAAAAGCAACAGATCTTGGCACGGTACTGATGCAACAAGTCCATGCCCAAAATGACATCAAAAGGAGCCAACTGGATCACCATAAGATTGGCAGAGAAAACCTCATCATCAATAGCAATGGTGCAACCTGGGCAAACCAAAGAACTAGCAATCAACCCCCCAGGAGAACTGACTATCACAGACTCAAAAATCCGCTGAATCCCCAACTTAGCTCTACTAGCAAACTCAGACGACACAAAAGAATAGGATGCTCCGGAATCAAACAAAACAAAGGCATCAACTGAATCCACTAGAAGAGTACCTGAAACCACCTCTGGATGCCCGGCTGACTCGGCGGTCGGCAAGGCGTACACTCCTGGTGGTGCCGGGGCAGCGGGAGCCCCGACACAAGGATGATGCCCCAACAAAGCTAGGGGCGGTGAGAGCATCTGGGGAGGAGCTGTCGGCTGCGGGCACCAGTAAGCCGCCGGGGGCGCCCAAACAGAGGGCGACGGGGGAGCAGGGGCCCCCAGCATCTGCACCGAACCCCTGGAAGACGCCGCTGGAGTGGGAGGAGAAGGCACCGCCTCCCACTTAATGAGGCTACCAGGATTCATCCGGCAGACTTGTCCCATATGACCAGATTTGCCATAGTGGTTGCAGTCCCCGGACCAACCACACTCCGCAGCACGGTGTCCACCACCGCACTTGAAACAGATCATGCCCTGCCCTGGCGTAGGACGAACAGCCACCCGCGAAGAAGTAGACTGGGGCGGCTTCCCCTTGGCCCTTGAGGAGGAACCCTGTCCCCCCATGAACTTCTTGAAGGTGGGTCGCTGAGAAGACCCACCTCCTCCACCAAAAGTCCTCTTCTGGCCCCCGCCTGGGACCGCTGGAACCCCTGAACCACCAGGGTTTTGCTTATCCCTGGAGAGCTCCAACTCGAGCTCCATGCCCTTCGTCTGCTCCACCACGGAGGAGAAGTCATGAGGGACAGTCGCCCCCATGACAACTCTGAACTCCTGGTTGAGGCCCCTACGGAACCTCCTCGCCTTCTCCCTGTCGTCGGCTGCCACAGCTGGCACGAAGCACACCACGCTGTTGAACTCCACCTTATACTCTGCCACCGACCTCTTCCCCTGGGAAAGAGTTGTCAGAGTATGCTCCATCCTCTCGAGGAAAGACTCTGGGTAGAACTTGGCTCGGAAGTGAGCCATAAAGTCCTCCCAGGTGACCAGTCCAAGAGCGGGGGCTCTAGCAGCAAAAACCCCCTCCCACCAGATATCAGCTTGGCCCTTCAGCTGAAAGTCCACAAAGCGAGCCCTCTGGACCGAGGTCAACTCTACGACCTCAAACTGCCGCTCCATGTACCGTAGCCAATCGGCGGACTAGACCGGTGTGCCCGCTCCGTCAAAAGTGTCAAGACGGAGGGACATCCACTCCCAGAGACTCATCCTCGGCTCCGGCACAGCGGGGGCAGCAACTGGGGCCGCTGCAGGGGGAGGCACAACAGCAGGGGCTGCCCGCAACTGCTGGCGCAGCTCCTGAACCTCCCTCTGCAGAGCCTGAACTAAGTCCGCAGTGGCGGCGGGTACCTCAGCCCCTGACTGTGCCGCCGGGAGCTCCTCCTGCGCTAGCCCATGAGCATTGAGCGAAGCGCTACCCTCAGCTACAGACTCAGCAACTCCCTGAGAACCTCGCCCCTGGCCTCCACGGCCACGGCGACCACGGCCACTACCCCTCGGCATGGCTGCTACAGGCAGACAACCATAATCACACAAACATAAGCACATCATCACATAAGCAAGAGCAAGGATCAACCATCATAATAAACATAGTCTTCATCAAATAATCAAGCGCAATGCAATGATGAACCAAAACCCCATCCTACTGTGCAACCAAGTGTGTCAAATTTTAAATTACTTATTCCACTTTTGCAAGTTTTAATGTTGCTATCCTATAACAAAATTTTAGTTAAAATCTAAGCCATGTTTCTAAGTTATTCCACATCACATTTTAGTTGTAACCTAAGGTATGACACTGAAAATACACATTCCAAGGACCTACAGCTCGCTCTGATACCAACTGTAACACCCCGGCATCTAGTATGCCCGAATGCTACCAAACATAGACTAAACATCACCTAAATACCATAAATATAGACAAATTACAGCAAAGGCACAAATGCTAAAACTGAAATTTCGGCAGCATCTCCTTTGTTTTAACATGAATTGAAACAATAGCAATATCACTACCGGTGGTATTCGCGGCATACTAGATGCCGGGGTGTTACAACTAGAGAACTGGCCATCACTACCGGTTGTAACCGAACCAGTAGTGACATTTGCAGCACTACAGGTTCAACGGCTACAGGCACATGGCGTGGGGTTGGAGGGGGATTCTCTACCGGTTTGAGCCACTAACCGGAAGTGATACATTCACTACCGGTTGGTATAACCAACCGGTAGTAAATCCTTGGATCCACTACCAGTTCAACGGCTACAGGGGTTGGTGGGGGGATTCACTACCGGTTGGAGCCATGAATCGGTAGTGGTACGGGCGATTTTTAAACACTACCTTCCTCCCTGAGCTCTTGCGCCCATGATCAAACAGAGAAGGGAAGGAAGCTGCAGAGGTGCTGCCATGGCGATTTTCAGAAATTAGGGGAGGTGCTGCCTAAATTTTTTGGTGATTTTACTCCAATCCAAGTACTTGAAGGTTAGTAATATCATCCTCACTTCATCTGTAGCTCCCATGGAAGGTGGGATCTAGCACAAATTTGAAAGTATATTGGAATTAAATTTAGCTCTAGTTTAGAAAGTACATTGCAATTAAATTGTTGTGTATGTAATTTAGTTTTAATTTGGCTCTAATTTTGAGAGTATATTGCAATTAAATTATTGTGGATGTAATTTAGCTCTAATTTACAAAATAGATTGCAATTAAATTGTTGTATATGTAATTTATCTCTAATTTTGAAAGTATATTGCAATTAAATTGTTGTGTACGTAATTTAGCTCTAATTTAGAAAGTACATTGCAATTAAATTATTGTGTATGTAATTTAACTCTAATTTTGAAAGTATATTGCAATTAAATTGTTGTGTATGTAATTTAGCTCTAATTTAGGAAGTACATTGCAATTAAATTATTGTGTACGTAATTTAGCTCTAATTTTGAAAGTATATTGCAATTAAATTGTTGTGTATGTAATTTAGCTCTAATTTAGGAAGTACATTGTAATTAAATTTTTATGTATGTAATTTAGCTATAATTTTGAAAGTATATTGCAATTAAATTGTGTGTATGTAATTTAGTTCTAATTGTAGATGGACCGGCAATGGATGTACAACACAGATCGACACTCGAATGAGTTCATTGAGGGTGTGCAAGCTTTTATCAGTGCGGCCATTGCGCACAAGCCGCTAGGCTTCATATGTTGTCCATGTCTAGACTGCAAGAATGAGAAGGAGTATTCAAACTCAAGACCCCTTCACAGCCATTTGCTCTAGAGATATTTCATGCCTAACTATAGCTGTTGGACCAAGCACGGTGAAGAGGGGATTACACAGGAAGACGATGAAGAAGAGGGAGACAGCATAAACCCGAACGCTACCCAATATGGTTCAATGGCAGATACATTGGGGGAGTTTGATGGGGATGATCTAGATCAGATGCTGCGTGATGGTGAGGGAGACTACACCGATGAAAGACAATTCCAGAAGTTCCAGCGCTTGTTAGAGGACCACAGAACACTCTTGTACCCAGACTGCGAGCAGGGCAACAAAAAGTTGCGTACCACACTAGATTTGATGCAATGGAAGGCAACAAATGGTTTGTCCGATAAGGGATTCGATGAGTTGTTGTGTCTCATGAAGAAGTTGCTTCCAAGGGATAACACACTACCTAAAAAGTACTTACGAAGCCAAGCAAGTTGTCTGCCCCCTCGAATTGGAAGTACAGAAGAGACATGCATGCCCTAATGAATGTATCCTTTATCGCAAGGAGTACGAGGATTTGGATGCTTGTCCAGTGTGCAAAGCATCACAGTATAAGGTCAAGTGTGACAACCCAGTTGCGGTAGAAGGGGAGCGTAAGAAGAAGAGACCCCTCGCTAAGGTGGTGTGGTATTTCCCTATAATACCCCGGTTGAAGCGTTTGTTTGCGAATAAAGCGCATGCTCAAATGATGCGTTGGCACAAAGAAGAGCGTAAGGATGATGGAATGCTAAGACACCCCACCGATGGCTCCCAGTAGAGGAAAGTTGACAGAACATTCCCGAACTTCGCAAAGGAGGTGAGGAACATAAGGTTTGGGTTGAGTATGGATGGGATGAATCCATTCGGTGAGATGAGCAGCAGTCATAGCACTTGGCCTGTGACTATATGTATCTACAACATTCCTCCTTGGCTGTGTATGAAGCGGAAGTACATTATGATGTCGTTGCTTATCCAAGGCCCGAAGCAACCTGGAAACGACATTGATGTGTACCTTAGACCATTGGTTGAAGATCTTCTCACAATGTGGACTGATGGTGTACGGGTATGGGATGAGTACAAACGAGAACACTTCACCCTACGCGCAATATTATTCGTAACCATCAACGACTAGCTTGTGAATATTGAACGCTTAAATGGTAAGTATAGTGGAATACTAGACATGGTGGGTTTCATGCTGAGCTTGTGTCTAAACCTTTCAGACTGGTTTGGTTGTTTGCCATTTTGGTTGAAGGGTTTTGGTCAAGGTGTTCCTTATGTTGTGTTTCAGAATTTCCCTAAAACTCGTAGAAATTGGTGCCAATCCTTTGGTTTTGGCTAATTTGTTTAGTTTGTGTTGTGAGTATAGATTTACACCCAAAAGTTTTTGAGTGGATCGCGCTCCTTCGCATTCACACTGAGTTATCCTTGGAATAAATTGAAAGGAAACAGATGGACATAGAGGGTTGTGTTGGAAAACTCACGAGATTTAATTTGTAATCCTTTTTGGCTAGAGTTGGAGTTATTTGGAAAATCTGTGTGGTGTTTGCAAGTGCTTCAAAAGGTGGTTTTTGTGGATGTTTCATCAGTGATGTTGTTGGTGAAGTGTTCTCTTTTGGAAATGAGTTTCTCTTTCTCTTTGAGAAAATTTATGGCGGTTGTATGTGCAGATGTTCAACGTTGGAGCCGATGTTCTTTTCCAAATGTTGATTGTGGTTAAAAATGCGAGGTTTTGCAAGTTTAGTTTTTCAATTGACGTGGGTTCTTTTACGATGTGGAGTTTTCCTGTTAATGGTGATGCCGTCATAGTTTATAAGAATTTCGCAGCCATCGATGTTAATTGTGTTTCAATCATGTGTACCGAGGAAGAAGTCTTTTTGTGAATGACTACTTGGTATTGTTGTTACATGAAGAATGAATGGTGAAAAGGAAGCATGATATTGTTTATAGATGTTTAATGATGAGAGAGTCGATGAGCCAGGTCGGTGAGAAAGTCATATATAGATATATGACTAATCCGGTGTGCTCTTGAAAAGTGTGCATTCATGTCACAAATCGAGATTTCTATTTCTTTCTGGTATGAAAAGAAACAATGAAGAATTTCTGGTATGTTGGTGGTGGTGTAAGAGATTTGTGTTTCCTTTGCGTCTTGGCTTAGGAAATTAAAATGAATACTCTTTGGTTGTTGTCGAATCCTTTCCAAAGTGATTGTAGTGCATTGGACTCAAAGTTATGCATGGGGATCAATTGGGTTAATGGTTGGTGGTTGAGCTTACCCAATGGTGGTACTCTTTGTCTTGGTCCTTTGAGTGGAAGGATGTGAGGGCGAGACTTTCTTAGTAAGAGAAATCTGGTGTGGCTAGTAGTTGATCGTAAATGGTTTAAAAGTGAAGAGTAAAGGAAGATTTTGTATGACCCAATTCAAACCTTCTTGGAGAATTGTGGCATCGATGTGTTCCTCGGTGGGGTTGTTTAAATTATTAGTGGACCACTTGGTGGTAGCTAGTAATTGTTTTTCCTTTTGGAAGTGTATTGGATCTTTTTGTCGCCGATCTCTGAGCGAGCTGTGTCAACCGATGGGGATTGCTCGGTTGATAGTGTTTTTGCGGGTTTTAAGGACCCTGGTTATAAAGTAGGTTTTTCCTTCAGTGGTAACGGTGGGTGTTGACCTAGTGGTAAAAGATCAATCTTTTGCAAGGTTTTAACTCCGTTTGTTCAAGCAATTGGTAGTCTTGGAATGATGTGTCCCGCTTGGTTCGCGTCATCTTGTTTATGACGAACCACGGTAGAGAGGTTGAGGTGTGAAAGCATTTTTGCACGTGAGAGCTAAAGGGGGATCTAGAGTTGGGGTTAGAGGTTGGTACCGTGTTCTTCTGGAGAGTAGCGTTGGTTAAAGGGATCGGGCACTCTAGTGCCAAGGAATGTATGAAATGAGGAGTGTGAGATCGTTTTCTTTTGTGGTCTGTTTGAGGATTTATCCTACCGCTTGGGTCGTGCTGAGGCCGTATGTGAGTGCTTTGTGTTTCAATGTTGAGTAAGATTTTGGCAAGTTTTGATTGTGATTTATCGTTAGAGCCATCAATCTTCGAGCTTTAGCACCTTGCTTTTGAGTCTGGGCTAGTGCAAATCGTAGGGGTTTCTAAGCGGGTTCTGAGAAGTGAACCTTAGCTCCCTTCGATTTGGTTGGTTGTGAAGTGGTGTGTCTCGGATTCGGGGTCGAATCCTGTGAAGGGGGAGAGAATGTGACACCCCAGAATATGACATTTTAGAATTCAGCATTTTGGTACGACTTTATCGCGTGTTTTTGGGCCGTTGTCGGGTGTTTGGGCCTCTACGGGGGACTTTAGGCCTTGGGGGTTGAGTTGGGCCTTTGGTGGAAGGGTTTAGGCCCAAGGGGGGACTTTTGGGCAGCCAAATCTGGCCCCCACCCCTTGGTACGCCCCCCACTCCCTTTCCCAACCCTAGCCGCCACCACCTAGCCCCCCATGCGCCTCCACTCTTCCCCTTCCTCTCCATCTTCCCCCATGGCGCCACCACCTCTCCCCTCCCCTCTCCACCCCCCCTTGCTGCCCTAAGGAGATCCCCACCTTGCCATCCCATTGATCCATCCTTCGGGAAGCCCCGCGATGAGGAGATCCGGTGGATTTGGAGCGAGGAAGGAGATCGTGTGAACTGGGAGGAGAATCGTCGGTTCATCGTTCGTCGGGCGAAGGTATGGCTAGGGGAATCCATGGGGTTGGTCTAGGTGCTATGCTAGAGGGTATTTAGATGCTTTTAGATCAAATGGTGGTGCTGTGATTGGGTAGATTAGATGAAAACTAGAGTTTTCCACGTTCTCTGCTTCGGGCAGATTGTGCAGTCGACCTAGGGTTTGAGTTTTCGCGACCTTAGAATCAGAATTTGGTCGGCCGCCTGTTGAGAAAGTTGTAGGTAACTTCAATACCTTTCAGTGGACTTAAAGAACGTCCAATTCCGTTCATCCATTTCAAAGTTATGCTCGATTTACCGAGCGTGTTCAAATCTGTGACGTACAGTACTAGATTTCTAACTTTTACCGAGTGGAAAAAATATGTCGGCCATTGCAAAATACCGTAGGCCATGTATATGACCGAGCGTAAACCGTCGGTAACTTCCCCTCGGCTACTCATGGTCGGCCATTCGTGAGATTCCCGACGGTACCCTCGGTTATTAGTTTAATGAGGGTTTCCATAGCACTCGGTAAATACATGGGTGAGATGTTTTTTCTTTCTAACCGTCGGTAATTTCTCACGACTATATGTGGGATTTTTTGTGTAAAAAATGTAAATTTTTTTTCAAATCTAGGGATTAAGCTCACAACTTATTTGCACCAGAGTCCCTTAAGTTAAACATTTTTTATTTTCAAATTAGAAATACGTGACGCCTAGGATTCGAACTCACAACCTACTGAACACAGCCTCTCCCTCCTAACCAACTCACCTCAACTCTCTTCTTGCTAGAAGTAAGAAATGTACTTCTTTTAACTCTTGTTCACATGATGCTTTATCAATTATTTAGTCAAATATATGACTTTCAATGGAAAAGTTGTCAACTACAAAGTTGTATATTTCAATGAGAGCTACATTTTTCATATATAAATCACCTTCATCCAGCCTCGTATGAATTTTGCAATAGCCCAGTGTTTGATTTGTACCCTTGCTAAAAGTTTGTACCCCGTCGGCAAATCATTACAATAACCGAGTGTTATCTATATACACACACTAAATGTATTTCCACTCGGTGATTGTTTGTAATGGCCGACGATTAGCATTGCACTCACAGTAATTGTTGTACCCTCTCGGTGATTCCATACTATGTTTGAGGGTTTTCCACCAACCGTCGGTTTGTGGTAAGCCCCATCGGTAAATCTTCTAATAGCTGTCCGTTTTTGTTCTACCGTCGGAAAAAAGATGCACCGTCGGCCACTTTAGTTTTTCCCAACGGCCCGTAGGCCATTTCATTTCACACTCGGTAAAAATTAGATTTCTAGTAGTGGTAGCTGGGACAGAACGTAGCGTTTTGTAGATTAGACAACTTTAGAGGCCGAATCAGCTTTTCCCAATACTTAGAAAATGTTAGGAAATTTCCTAAGCTACGCGAGGATGTACTCGTTTAATCGACTCGGAGTCCTAGAACTAGAGTTATGCTAGATTGAAGTCTGCTGTCCCGGGAGGACAGATTATCTGTTTTTCGATTTCGGGAGTAGTTTGTGAAGTCAGGGTAGACGAGCTTTTGCGTACTATTTTGGGGGCACGTTTTGAGTGTGTGGTATGTATGTGCAGGTGGTGTAACCCCGGGAGTGCCCCCATCCTCTTGCCAATCCGTCGCCCGAGGTTAAGACAAGTGTATTGTAATGGGTAGCGTTGTATGTTGTTAATTGTGACTAGGTGCAACTTTGTTTACATAATGTGCTATCTTGTCATGATTACATGTTGTGATATCTTGCTATGATTAGTGCTTGCCATGTTATGATGAAAAAAGATTATTATGATGTTATGCCATGTTTAGTTCAGTTTGGTACAAGTTGTTTATGTTTATGGCATAATCGCATACATGGCATGTGATCTGGCCCGGTCGGTGAGAAAGTCATAACTAGTCCGGCAAGGTCGGTGAGAAAGTTATGACTAATCCGGAGAGCCAATGAGTAAGTCCTACCTCGTGATTCCATCCACCGTGGTGAATGGAAGCGAGGAGTAGGCACCCTCCATCTACGGGATGGAAGGGGGAAGAGGGTGCACGCCGACGGGTGTGCACTCAGCAATACCGGTATATGCTTCCAGGAGACATGTGCATTGCATTACATTGCATACATGATGGTGATTATGAGTTGTGTACAATGTGCTTTGTCATGGCTATGATGTTGTAGATGAGGTTATGGTTTGATCATGATGTTAAAGTATGGTATGTATTGCTGTTGGCGTTGATCTATTCTTTATGATCCATTGCAATATGCTTGCTGAGTGATGAACTCATGCTTGTGTTTATGTTGTTTTTCTTAGGTACCTTGACACCGACATGTGGGAAAGGGGCTTAGCGGCACGACATCACATAATTTCCACACAATTATACAATATTTACCTTTCGAATTTGTGATCATGAATCTAGGGTGATGAAACTAGGATTATGATTTGTGTATGTGCCTGTTTACATCCTTTACTTCGATTTGGTTCATGAAGTGGTTAAATTCATTATGTTAGACTTAAATTGCCGCTATATTACCTGTTATTGCTGCTTTGGATGTTTTTCCATTATGATATATCATGTGATATTTTGTTGTTCCTCCGAATCATGGATAAACAAAGGAGATGCTGCCGAAATTTTCGGTTCTAGCATTCGCTTCTTTGCTGTAATTTATCTTTATTTGAGGTTTTTAGATGCTGTTTAATCTATGTTTGGTAACATTCAGGCACAATAGATGCCGGGGTGTTACAAAACTGACAGCATGTACCTAAAAACTGTCGGAAGGTTGTGTACATGGGACACCGTAGGTTTCTTCTTACGAATCACCCGTTACGGAAGAAAGATAAGAATTTTAACGGGAAACCAGACCATCATACTAAACCTATGCATCGTAATGGGACACGGTTATTCGCTATGGTAAAAGATTTGAAAGTAGTCTTTGGAAAGGGTGCAGGTAGCAAACCTGTCCCGAGTGAAGAAGGCAAGGCACCCATGTGGAAGAAGAAGTTAATTTTTTGGGACTTACCTTATTGGGAAGTCTTAGAGGTGAGTCACTCAATTGAGGACTTGGGCCATTATCCTGTGGACGACATCAAGATGCGCCATTCGTGTGAGCTGCATATCGAAGCGCATAACCTCTCCCTCAAGGCTGCTTATGCCATGGCATTCCCTGTCGAGTCGGGCCAGCTCTTTCATTGCAACGAGATACCATCGGGCGACTCTAAGGTCGCGGTTGAGCAGATATGCGAAGGATATGAAGAGGTTGACCTCGACATTCCTGGAGGTGATGGGGTTACCAAGCTTGGACAGGCTGTATATGGTATCATTTTGTGGCGCAAGCGCTACATTATATTTCAAGGTAACGAGGAGGTGTCCACTCCTATAAGAGGACCAAGTCCAACTCCAACTCCACCATCACCCCCACGCAAGAAGTTGGCGGTCACAAAAAGCCCTAGTCCTCCACCACCCCCAGCGCCGAAACAGAAGCCGGCTTCACCTAAGAAGTCGGCCCCAGCTATGAAGTCAGCTCCAGCCCCACGACCACGCAATCTTCCTTTGTAGAATGGAGATACAAAAATGCAGAAAGGAATCTATTTACAATGTAGGCTACATCGACCCATTAGTTGTAAATGGCAGCACCGTTAAGGCCCATCCAAAAGATAACGAGAACAATATTCTAAAAGCTCTTAACGCCCAACACTACAAAAACTTCATACTTCTGCCCTACAACTTTGGGTACGTGTTTTCATACTGTCTAGTTCTAAATTTTTTCCGCGACATGAAGTAAGGACTAATTAGATATGTTGACATATGTACAGGTTTCACTGGGTCCTTCTTGTTATCTGGCTAGACTCTAGTAAAATCATTGTTTTCGACTCACAAAGGAAACCCATACAAGATTTGGAACACATCATAGGGTTGCTTAAGAGGTAATATTGTCTTTTCATTATTATTCTAGTAATATTTCCTTGCAGTGAGTCAACCTCTGATAATTACTATCCGTAATCACGCGCAGTGCATTCGCACGCTTCGGGGCACATAATCGTGGTGAATTCAAGGATGCATTTGATGTTATAACCGACTTTCCAGTACGAAGCGAATATTCATGTGTTGTACCATTTGTTCATGCCGATAATGCTTTTTACCCTTCCATGACAATAATGTTTTTCAATTTTTCTCACCGCAATATATGAGGCAGGAGTCGGGAAACAACTTATGCGGATACTACATATGTGAGTTCATGCGTCTTTTCAACACCAACCACAAGCAGCTAAGAAGTACCGAAGAGGTGTGTACATATAAACTTATCGATTCCTAATTGTCACTTCCTACACAAGTTCACGGATTGATTAATTTCTTTCACTTCACCTAACGACAGCTTGCCAAATGTGAGAAAGGCATACTCCCACCGCACCGAGTCAACGCAATCCAAGAACAACTCGTCGGCTTCCTTCTTGATGAGGTCATATCTACAAATGGCGAGTTTTATGAACATGCGTTCAAAGCGTGCCCTACGATAAGGACTAGTGAATTAACGGGCTCAACTTCGGCTACAAAAAGCGATGGACATAAAGAATGAACTCTTTTGTATTTGAATTGCAAACTTGAGTACGCTTATGTGTACTTCATGTGAATATGTGCCTAATTATTTGATTTGAATATGCGATGCTTTGAATTAATTAATTGTGTTGTTAATGAATTGGTTGTTTGATTGCTGAGAGAATCTGGTAAGCATTTCTATGATTGAAATCTGTATTGCAATTTTCTGTCATTGAAATCTGTATTGCAAATAGGATTTGGAGATTAAATAGGCCCTGTTGTCAGACGGGCAGCAGGGGCTTTACTACCGGTTTGTATTACAAACCTGTAGTGTAGCTGAGAGATATACTACCGGTTCTTATTATAAACTGGTAGTGTAGCTAAGAGATTTACTACCGGTTTGTAATGCAAACCGGTAGTGTAGCTGAGAGCTATACTACCGGTTATTATTACAAACCGGTAGTACAGCTCACCAGCACTATCGGTTAGATCAACAGGTAGTGATACTACTGGGCATCACTCCCGTATGCTTAGAACCGGTTCCAAAACCGGTTCTAAAGCCAGTTTGAAACCAGTAGTGTAGGACTGTTCAGTAGTAGTGATAGTTTTTCTTTTACCAAATATGCTCCAAGAAGATCAACATATTGTGATATTTATGTAGCTCATTGTTTCCCAACAATAGTGGAACTAGAAAAAAATTCTATAAGAATGTACACTTCTCATATACAACTCTATAATCTTATACAATACGCCCTCCATCTCAAAATATAAGGTATAACTGTTTTTTTCTTCTAAATCCCAGAATACAGGGCGCGGCATCTCCTCGCCTCCTGTTCTGGCTTCTCTTCCATCTCCCGTGTACATGCATGCATTAACCTTCTCTCCCATCTTCTTTGGTTTCTATGTTGATAGGAGTTACACCTTATATAATAAGATGGAGAGAGTAGTTTTTTATTATTTTTATTATTTCTCCTTTTTTTCTTTTTCACATATTTTTTCTTTTCTTTTTTTCGTTTCCAATTTTTTTCTTCTTCCTCGTTCTCCACGGATTTTTTGGAATCCGTGACAACTGAGCCATTGCTGTCTCATCCCCGACAGGTCCAGAGATCATAATGGCGATGATGCCACCCCTCTTTTCGTGAAAGAACGGGGCACATTGAATGCATGCACGGTCCCACCGACAGGTGGCCGCTGCATTTTCTGGAACTACTTACAGTGACTAAGCGACCGTTCAGCAAGGAGAAACATTGTACGCAGAGCCTCACAGACCCAATAATAATGGGAGTGTATAGGCATCATCGGGATGTTTTTATCCTAAAAATCATCCAAATTTTGACCGTACGATCAAAACACACATCCGTAGGATCAACCCACCTCGAATTCAAGGGTGTGTGCAAATTCAATGGCCAAGAATTTAGATGATGGTTACTAAAGAAAACATCCGGATAAAACTTATCAAAATCCTAAATAATTGCGTATCGCTAGTTAATGAGCACTGCACGCACTGCCCGGCTCCTTTCCCCTCCTCATTGCCCTTTTTTATCTCTCTCCGTCGCGGCGAAAGTGAGGCGACTCGAGTTGGGGGAGACCGGAGACCAGACGAGACGCCCAAGACGGGTGTACCCGATGGAGCAGCTCTCCACCTACAGCGTCGTCTTCCACCGCTCCAGCTTCGAGTGCCACCACGGCAAGTCCACCCTCTCGGTATGCCGCTCCCCTCTCGACTGTACGTTCGCACTCATCTCTCTCCACCTTTTGGGAGATGTAAAGGAAAGGATACGAGTTTTGTGGCAGATGGATCTGTGGGACAATGTATTGTCTCGTGTAGTGGATTTGCGAGCTGTCGTGGTCACCGGATTGGAAACTGTTTACTCATTTAGTCTTCTCTATTTTTTCTATAAAAATATTATTTTTAATTTTTATTTTAAAACTAGCCTTGTAAACACCATGGAAGACATCTTCCATGCTATAAACTGCAGGAAGGTACTGTAGCACACTCGGAAGACGAGTTCCAACGTCACTAATCCACAGAAGGTAAATTCTAGTCTACTCCTCGGAAAAGTGCCTTCCCGTGTCCTCGCTCGACAGCAACTCACTGAATTCCGCACCCAGCACAACATCCTGTGCTCAGGTGCCTCCCGCGCACCCGCTCCACGGCAAGTCGCCTTCCGTGATTCCTTAGCGCGGAAGGTATCACGTGTCGCGCTCTGATCTTCCGCACTGAGAGAGGGAGTTATTTTTGTAAATTACTTTTATAAGAGTGCTATTTTTACAACAAAAAAAGTGAAAGGAAGCCAAAATAGTGAAAAATTTATGGATCCGGTGCTTGAATTTTGAACCAGAATGGTATACGGAGAGACATGATTTTGTCCTTTTCACATTGGTGACTTGATAAAAGAGGACTAAGACAAAGCTGATGGAAAAAATTACATGTTGATCTTCTAGTTAGGGAGACTTAGGGTTTGTTTGTTTTTACTTGTGATTCTGGATTCTAACCCTAAAAACTGAATAAAAAGCAAACAGCCTGATTCTATAATCTGATTCTCACAATCCAACCCATTCATATACACTAGAATATATAATTTATTTCATATGTGCTTTTGGATTTCAGCTTTTAAGGAATCAACTTTTCTATAACTACAATCCAGAATCAACTTTTAAAGAATCCAAAGCAAAAACAAACAGACCCTTACAATGACTGTCCAGGCAAATATGTGCATAGGTCTAACAATCTCTATGGTTATCTTGTTTGCGATTTTGATAGCTCAGCAACTACTCCTCGATTGAAGGACAGTCGTTGGCGGGTGTGGCCACGGATGGCGACGCGGGCACAACCACGGACACCAATGAGGGCATGATCACGGCTACACAGGCGACCACAAATGACGATGCGATGGGAGGCGAGGTACGGCGATCAGCACTACACAGGCGATCAACACTAATAAACATATGGTACATCCTCAGATTTTCAAATTTTCTATGAATTGGATGCTCCAAATTTTAGCTAAGTGTCCAAATTTACCATAACATAAATGCTCCAAAATTTAGCTAAGTGTTCAAAATTATCATGACTTCGATGCTTCAAATTTTGGCTACGTCTCCAAATTTACCGTGACTTGAATGCTTCAAATTTTAGCTAAAATATTCAAATTTACCATAACTTGAATGCTTCAAATTTTGGCTAAATGTGCAAATTTACCATGACTTGAATGCTTCAAATTTTTGCGAAGTGTTGAAATTTGGAGACGTAGCCAAAATTTAGAGCATTCAAGTCATGGCAATTTTGTACACTTGGTCAAAATTTGAAACATCAAGTCATGGCAAATTTGAAGCATCCAAGTCAAGGTAAATTTGAACAATTAGCTAAAATTTGGAGCATCCATGTTATGGTAAATTTGGAAACTTAACTAAAATTTGAAGTATCCATGTCATGATAAATTTGAATGCTTAGCAAAAAATTTGAAGCATCCAAGTCATAGTAGATTTGTACACTTAGCCAAAATTTGAAACATCGAAATCATGTAAATTGCACAACATCACATCAATTCTACAATGGACAGGTAAAATATTTTTCCCAAAACCAAACAATGTCATTAATTAATCTACGCTTATTAAAATGAAATACATCACAAGATGAATATACGGGGTACAGGATTTCACCTTTGACGTTCAGATAACCTCCCGAACGTGGATGTTCATCCATGTGTCAAAGTTCACGAAGTGCTTGCTATACATCTCTTCGTTCTTGAGCTCCACAAGCTAAAGAACACACACAGGCACACACACAAAAGATTTTAAAATCCTAATCGATTGGAAACCAACAACGATTAGAGCATGATAAAAAAAACCTAACTAAAGAGGAGGAGGCCGAGGAGGAGGTCGCCAAGGGGGAGGAACCGAGGGGGAGGACGCCGTGGGGAGGAGGTTGCCGATGATAGGGTTTGAGTTTGGGAGAGATGGGGTATGCGGGGGACTAGAGTTTGGGAGAAGGGGAGGAGGCTGCCGTGGGGGAGGGGGTCAGCGAGGGGGAGGAGGCCGCCGAGGGGGAGAGGGCCGGTGAGGGGGAGGGTGTCGCCGGAGGGAGGAATTTGGCTAGGGTTTGAGGGATTTGAACTCAGCGTACCTGAGCAATAGGGTGAGGATAGGGCTTATAGGGGTGAGACCATAGATAGTTTTTTTTTGGCTAAAACCGCCAGTGTTGTGCATTTATATCACAGACTGTTCAAGCTAAAAACCGTCTATGATGATAGTAATGCACATCACAGACGGGCTAAAACCGTCTGTGATGTGCATTGATATCTCAGACGGTTCAAGCCAAAAACCGTCTGTGATGATGGTAATGCATATCATTGACGATTTTTGGCTAAAACCGTATGTGATGTGCATTTATATCACATACAGTTCAAACCAAAAACCGTTTGTGATGATGGTAATGCATATCACAGACAATTTTTGACTAAAACTATCTGTGATGTGCATTTATATCACGACATTTCTAGCTAAAAACCATATGTGATGATGGTAATGCATATCACAGACGATTTCTAGTAAAACCGTTTGTGATATACATTTATATCACAAACAGTTCTAGCCAAAAACCATCTGTGATTATGGCAATATACATCATAGACAATTTTTGAATAAAATCGTCTGTGATTAAATTCAACATTGACGGTTTTTAAAAACTATCTACGAGCCTAATGTAATCTTTTATGTAATAGTGTCACACATAGCGAGGTGCTAAGGCCGCAGCCGGAGACGGCCCACGGCGGCGGCAGGAAGGCCCTGCTCAATGTCTTCGACCGGGCCTCCACAAACGGCTACATTCCGACCGTCTTCGTATGGAACGCGTCGGCGCCGGCCAACGACGCGATCAAGGACGGTCTCCTCGCCGCAATCGCCAGGTTCCAGCACCTCGCGGGCCGGTTCACCGTCGACGACCGCGGCGGCAAGTGCTTCCTCCTCAACCACGCCGGAGTGCTCGTCCTCGAGGCCTCCGCCGCCGGGGACTTCACCGATGCGCTCGTGCACGACGTGTCCGCGCACATCAACGAGCTCTACCGGAAGGCCGACAAGGTAATTAACAGATCGAGGAGTGACACGTTTGAACACATCGTACAGTAACAGTGGCTCGTAGATGGGTTAGGTACTTAGGTGCATGTTGCGCGTGTTTGGCATTATCAATTCGTCCAGAGTTTCCGAATCCTAGGGCATGGATTCTGACACGCTCGCATGCATGTGTTCTGTTGCAGGGACGCGCCGATGAGCCGCTATTTCAGGTGCAGCTCACGCGGTACGCGTGCGGCGGGCTGTGTTAAGTTAATCTAGTTGTGTTCAAATTGTTTTTACTTGCACTTGATTAGGATTCAACAAGTTGATCGTTTCAGTTTCTTAGAATAGAAGTATTCTGTTTGCTGCTGCGTCAAGTTACTTTGTCGGATAGGAAACAGAGTCCGTAGCAAACTCAGTAGTTTTCAGTTTTGGCTAGGAGTTCTATTCCGATTTGTTTCCTTGTAATCTGGATGCTATATATATCAAAGAAAACCAGAAAAGAGGTGTCAAGTTTTTCCACCTCACAAAACTAGTTTTGATTGTTTGCTACCTCTGAAGTTCCAATACATAGTTTCAGTAGAGAGGTTTTTTCTGACCGACGCTTCGGCCGGAACGTTACTTCCAGTCGAGCGTTTTCTCGACAAGTTTTTTGTCGCTGGGCATCAGGTTCTTGGGCAAGTAACCAACATTTGGTATCAGAGCCGAAGGGAAGGAAGTGATGGTCGGCGACGAGAATGTTCCAGCGGCTTCAACTGTCGGCAACAACGGCAACCGCGGCAACGTCAGCAATGAAGATGCAAGTCCATCAACGAGCAGCGTAGCTGTCAGAACGACAGTAAGAAGCGCCACAATCCCGATCCAATACCCCATGTTGAGCGAAACGAACTACGACATATTGGCCGTCAAGATGAAGATCATCTTGCGTTCGCTAGGGGTTTGGTCGGCGATTGAAGATGGAAACGAAGACGACGACAAGGATCAAGGTGCCATGGTTGCTATCTCCCAGTCTGTGCCAGATCAAGTGATGATGGCAATTGCGGAAAAGCAGACGGCAAAAGAAGCATGGGATGCACTAAAGGAGATGCGGATCGGCGAAGATCGCGTCAAGAAGGCTCGAGCACAAGTGCTCAAGCGGCAATTGAACCAATTGCAAATGAAGAGTTCGGAGAACATCAGTGAGTACTCCATGAAGCTCACCTCCCTTGTGGATGAGATCCGCTCACTCGACGTAAAGCTTGAAGATTGCGATGTTGTCGAGAAGCTGTTCGCATCCGTTCCAGATCGGTTCCATCCGATTGTTGGAATGATCGAACAATTTGGAGATGTCTCAACAATGTCAGTTTCAGAGGCGATTGGCCGGCTCAGGACTTTCGAGGAAGGTTTCAGAGGGCGGCAACAATCTAAAGAAAGTGGAGAACAACTTCTTTTTATCCAGGGTGAGAAGGCAAAACGAGATGACTCAAGCAGCGCCAAGAGAAGAGGACGACACGGGAGAGGTCGTGGACGCGGTCATGGACAAGGCGGAGGCCGAGGTGATGGCGAACGCAACGTCGATGAAAGAAAACCGCGTAACTTCGACAAGAGCAAAATTAAATGTTTCAATTGCAACAACTATGGACACTTTGGCAGAGAGTGTTCCAAGCCAGATCGCAGAGAAAAAGCCAACCTTGTTATCAAAGACAAGGAAGATGAGCGAGCACTATTGATGATTGGGGTCGAACAAATCCACACAACGCCGGAAGTGATAGAAGAGGTATTCTTGCATGAAGACAATGTAATACCAAAGCTCAGCGGCACCAAGAACAAAGTCTGGTACTTGGATACAGGTGCAAGCAATCATATGACCGGCTGCGTGGAAAAGTTCGCGGAGCTTGATTCATCCATTAAAGGCTCGGTTAGATTTGGGAATGGATCAGCAGTTGATATACAAGGGAGAGGATCGGTGCTGGTTGAGTGTACTACTGGAGAACATCGAGTACTCACTAATGTTTATTACATTCCAAGTTTGAGAAGCAATATCATCAGTCTCGGACAGCTTGACCAAAACGGCTGCAAAATTGAGATTGAAGATGGAGTGATGTCCATTCGGGACAGCACACGCAGACTGCTTGCAAAGGTGAATAGATCTACGAACCAGTTGTACATACTACAGCTTGATCAAGCCTTTCCAGAGTGTTTTTTGGCAAGAAGTGATGAAACATCATGGAGATGGCATGCAAGGTATGGCCATGTTAACTTCCATGCTTTGAAGGAGCTAGCACACAAGGAGATGGTGCAAGGTATGCCAAAAATTGAGCAGGTTGATCGCATTTGTGATGGTTGTTTAGTTGGCAAACAGCACCGAACTCCTTTTCCTGCTGAAGCACAGTACAGAGCAAGTGTTCCTCTTGAGCTGTGGCATGCTGATTTGTGTGGGCCAATCACCCCTGCCACGCATGGAGGAAAAAGGTATATCTTGCTGTTGGTTGATGACTACTCAAGATACATGTGGATGGCTCTGATTTTCAGCAAAGATGAAGCATTCGAGGCCTTCAAAAGGATCAAGATTGCAGCTGAAATGGAAAAGGATCTCAAGCTGAAAGCTTTGTGTACAGATCGTGGAGGAGAATTCACGTCAAATGAATTCAAAGATTATTGTGAACTAAATGGAATACGGCACTATCTCACGGCACCTTACTCTCCTCAACAAAACGGAGTGGTCGAGAGAAGGAATCAATCCGTGGTTAGTACTGCAAGGAGCTTAATGAAGAGTATGGGGGTGCCCGGGGAGTTTTGGGGAGAGGCAGTAAGTACCGCCGTTTATCTCTTGAATAGAGCACCAACGAAAAGTGTCGTTGGCAAAACTCCTTATGAAGCTTTCTATGATCGTAAGCCGAATGTTCAGCACCTCCGTACCTTCGGGTGTATTGCTCATGTGAAAACAGTGACTCCACACCTCCCCAAGCTAGCTGATCGCAGCAAGCAAATGGTTTTTGTTGGTTATGATTCAAATACAAAAACCATTTGCTTGCTGCGATCAGCTAGCTTGGGGAGGTGTGGAGTCACTGAACAGTGACTCCACACCTCCCCAAGCTAGCTGATCGCAACAAGCAAATGGTTTTTGTTGGTTATGATTCAAATACAAAAGGTTATCGAATGTTTGATCCGACAACACAGCGAGTTGTTATAACTCGTGATGCTGTTTTCGATGAGGAAAAGAAGTGGGAGTGGAATAGTCCTTCAGTGACAGAGATACAGAGTGCAAAAGATGCTTTTACTGTACATTACTTTGCTGATTCCAGTACAGATCAGAAGGAAGTCTCCGATGCAACAATGCATGAAGGGCAAACTGGGAGAGATAATTCCAGTACTACATTAGTTCCAGTGCTTAATCCATCAAGTGCACAGAGTGTGCCATCCACGCCTGGACCTAGCACAGCACATGGAATGTTCGGTTTGTCTTCACCAAGCACACCGGCAGCAACACTAGATGCATCTCCTTCAACCGAAGCTCTGCAACCCTTGGTGTCCAGTGAGAGTCCTTCAGATGCACCACAGCGATGGCGCAGCATAAGAAGCCTGTATGATGCCACATCCCCAATTGAATTGGAGTTCTCTGGATTGTGCTTACTAGGTGAGGAGGAGCCAGCAAATTTTGAAGAAGCTATAGAAGAAGCTGTTTGGAGAAAAGCAATGGATGCCGAGATCTCTTCCATTGAAGAAAATAGAACCTGGGAGCTTGTCTCATTGCCCGACGGTCACAAACCCATAGGTTTGAAGTGGGTGTTCAAGGTTAAAAAGGACACTCAAGGTACGATCGTGAGGCATAAGGCAAGGTTAGTAGCAAAGGGGTACATTCAACGACAAGGCGTTGATTTTGTTGAAGTCTTCGCTCCAATTGCTCGGTTGGAAACAGTGCGCTTGCTTATTGCTATTGCAGCAAATAATCAATGGGAGGTTCACCACATGGACGTTAAAATGGCTTTTCTTAATGGCGAGTTGAAAGAAGAAGTCTATGTTATGCAACCTCCGGGATATGAGAAAAAAGGAGAAGAGAACAAAGTGTTACGGCTGCACAAAGATTTGTATGGACTGCGTCAAGCTCCAAGAGCTTGGAATTCAAAGTTAGACAAGACTCTTGAGACACTTGGGTTTGAAAGATGCCCATTAGAGCATGCAGTTTACAAAAGGATACAAGGACAAGGGAATTTGTTAGTTGGTGTCTATGTGGATGATTTAATCATCACCGGTGAGAATTCTGAAGTTATTGACAGTTTTAAATCTCAAATGAAAAGGTTATTCAGCATGAGTGATCTAGGATTACTCAGCTATTACTTGGGGATTGAAGTTTGTCAAAGTGTTGAAAAAATCACCCTCAGTCAGTCCACATATGCAGCAAAAGTGTTGGAAAAATGTGGCATGAAGGATTGCAATCCAACTAAAATTCCAATGGAACCTCGCTTGAAGTTGAGCAAGGACAGCACATTACCTACTGTTGACAAGACCTTGTATCGTAGCATTGTTGGTAGTTTGAGGTATTTGCTTCACACGCGTCCAGACTTAGCTTTCTCTGTTGGCATGTTAAGTAGACACATGGAACAGCCCACAACAGAGCATATGGCTGCTGTGAAACAAGTGTTGCGATACATAAAGGGAACTCTGAATTTTGGATGTGTCTACAAGAGTAAAGCAAGTAATTTGAATTTGATCGGTTATTCGGATAGTGATTTGGCAGGAGATACAAACGACAGGAAAAGCACCTCAGGCATGCTGTATTTCCTTAGTACAAATCCCATTAGTTGGAGCTCACAAAAACAAAAGGTTGTCGCTTTGTCATCCTGTGAAGCAGAGTATATGGCAGCAAGTGCAGCAACATGTCAAGTAGTTTGGCTGAGTCGGTTGCTAGCAGATGTGCTGAACTCAGATGCAGAAAAGGTGGTTTTGAAGATTGACAACCAATCTGCAATTGCGTTGTGCAAAAACCCAGTCTATCACGAAAGGAGCAAACATATAGACACTTGGTTTCATTACATTCGAGACTGTGTTGAATCTGGGGTTATAGATGTGCAGTTTGTTCCCACAAAAGACCAACTTGCTGATATTCTAACCAATTCTCTTGGAAAACAGAAGTTTGAAGAGATGAGAGACAGAATTGGAGTTCAGATCATCATCAAAGGACAACCAGATTAAGGAGGAGATTGTTAAGTTAATCTAGTTGTGTTCAAATTGTTTTTACTTGCACTTGATTGGGATTCAACAAGTTGATCATTTCAGTTTCTTAGAATAGAAGTATTCTGTTTGCTGCTGCGTCAAGTTACTTTGTCGGATAGGAAACAGAGTCCGTAGCAAACTCAGTAGTTTTCAGTTTTGGCTAGGAGTTCTATTCCGATTTGTTTCCTTGTAATCTGGATGCTATATATATCAAAGAAAACCAGAAAAGAGGTGTCAAGTTTTTCCACCTCACAAAACTAGTTTTGATTGTTTGCTATCTCTGAAGTTCCAATACACAGTTTCAGTAGAGAGGTTTTTTCTGACCGATGCTTCGGCCGGAACGTTACTTCCAGTCGAGCGTTTTCTCAACAAGTTTTTTGTCGCCGGGCATCAGGTTCTTGGGCAAGTAACCAACAGGCTGGTGATCGGAACCGCCTGCCACCACCACGTTGCCGACGGCCAGTCCATGAGCGTCTTCTTCACCGCGTGGGCCACCGCCGTCCGCACTGACTCGGCCGTCCTCCCGTCACCGTTCGTCGAACGCGGGGCCATCGCCGTGCCGCGCAGCCCGCCGGCGCCGGCGTTCGACCACCGGAACATCGAGTTCAAGGGCAACCTCAGCCGGAGCCACTCCTACGCCCTCATTCCCTTGGACAGGATCAGAAACATCGTCGTGCACGTCCCGGAGGAGTTCGTCGCCGGCCTCAAGGCCCGCGTCGTCGTGCGCTGCAGCACATTCCAGTGCCTCCTCGCGCATGTGTGGAAGAAGGTCACCGCGGCGCGAGACCTAGCGCCGGAGGATTTCACGCAGGTCAGGGTCGCCGTGAACTGCCGCGGCCGCGCCCAGACGACTGTACCCATGAACTACTTCGGGAACATGGTTTTGTGGGCGTTCCCGAGGATGCAGGTCCAGGACCTCCTGTCCTTCAGCTACGCCGCGGTGGTCAGCGCCATCCGCGACGCCGTGGCCCGCATCAACGAGGAGTACATCCAGTCGTTCGTGGACCTCGGGGAGGCAGCGCGCGGCGAGGAGCTGGAGTAGTCGACGGCGGCGTCTCCGGGCACGGTGTTCTGCCCGGACCTTGAGGTGGATAGCTGGCTCGGTTTCCGCTTCCACGACGTAGACTTCGGCGGTGGGCCGCCGTGCGCGTTCCTGTCACCGAACTTGCCCATCGAGGGGCTGATGATCTTCGTGCCGTCGTGCGCGCCGAAGGGCGGCGTCGTCCTGCTCATGGCTCTCGATGTCGACCACGTCGAGGCCTTCAAGCAGATCTGCTACTCCATGGACTGATTGATCACACGTGTGTGCATGCACGCATAGTAGCAGGCTCAGTTTTTTAGGGTCTATTCAGAGGGCTGCGATTGGGCTCAGAAGCTTCTTTTAATTTATTGGGATGTAAAGGGTTGTAGCTTTTTTTGACATGCTATTTGGCAAATTGATTTATTATTACCTGTTGCAGTTGTAGGTGGTGTTGAAATGACTGAAATAACTTTCAGGGTGTTGGGAATAGTCCCACATCGGTTGTGGAGAGAGGGCCTGAGCATGGTTTATAAGGGTGAGGGAGCACCCTCTTATTGAGCTAGCTTTTGTGGGGAGATGGCCCAAGAGACCTTAGCCTGCTACTTTCGTTGGGCCTGCGAATGTAATGCAGCTCAACAATCTGGGATCCGAACGTGCTAGGTGTGGCGGTCCGGTTGACAAGTGGTATTAAAGCCAAGGTAGCCCAGGTGGTTCCTAAATAATCTCGGCCCGATGTGTGAGGGGGAGATTGTTGGGAATAGTCTCACATCGGTTGTGGAGAGGGCCTGAGCATGGTTTATAAGGGTGAGGGAGCACCTCCTTATTGAGCTAGCTTTTGGGGGGGAGATGGCCCAAGAGATCTTGGCCCACTGTTTCGGTTGGGCCTGCGAGTGTAATGCAGCCCAATAATCTGGGATCCAGACGTGCTAAGTGTGGCGGTCCAGCTGACAGGTCTAAACACTCACGAACACTTGGACACTGATTTGCAATTCGGCAAGAAAATGATGATGAACAGGCGATAAGCAGAGAACGCGAGAGTGAGTTTTGGAGATGCCATAACACAGCATTTTCAGGGAAATTTTCTCCCCCTCACACATTGGGCCGAGATTAACTAGGAACCACCTAGGCTCTGATACCACTTGTCAGCCGGACCGCCACACCTAGTGCGCCCAGATCCCTGGTCGTTGGACTGCATTACACTCGCAGATCCAATCAGAGTAGCGGGCCAATGTGTCTTGGGCCACCCCACCAAAAAGCTAGCTCAATGAGGGGGTGCTCCCTCACCCTTGTAAACCATGCTCAAGCCCTCCCAACAATCTCCCCCTCACACATAGGGTCGAGATTATTTAGGAACCACCTGGGCCACCTGGGCTCTAATACCACTTGTCAGCTAGACCGCCACACCTAGCGCGCCTGAATCCTGGGTCGTTGAACTGCATTACACTCGCAAGTCCAACCAAATCAGCGGGCCAAGGTCTCTTGGGCCATCTCCCCCAAAAAGCTAGCTCAATGAGGGGTTGCTCCCTCACCCTTATAAACCATGCTTAAGCCTTCCCAACAACCGATGTGGAACTATTCCCAACAAAGAGTTACGAAGGCTTGTTTGTATGCTGATTTAACTTACATATCGACATTTTGGATTATTTTTGCAAAAATATTGAGTGATAAATAACTGAGCAACTACCTATATTTTATTTTTGGATAACAATATTACATATACTTTTTTTATTTTCTTCATCAACCTTCTGTGATTGAACCTTGCACAGTGACGAGGAATTCCAACTCATCTCAAATGACATTTTATCAAAAGGGGAAAAGACTATTATTTGTACTTATTAGTTTGTTTCCGTACATATACTCATTAATTATAATACTAGTATGGATGTATTCCACTCAGAAAAAATTGAAAAGGTCAATATTTTGCGTGCAATATTAAATCTCACATAGCAAAACATATTCATACTATCAATCTCTAGCCACGAAAGGTGCAATATACACTCACATATCAAAACAATTTACTACTCTCTAGTAGTGCTCAAGGAGTTAGCAATTAAATCACGAAGAGCACCCATGTCTCCATCATCCACTGACATGTCATTTTCACTAGCCGTTGCATATGATGCTTCTTGACACTACTACAGATTCATACATCACAATCTGTTCTTTTTTGTCATCACAGTTGGTTTTGGTGGCGATAGAAAGTCTAGCGACAGTGATAAGGTAGATATATCACAATCAGTTTTAACCAGACAGTAATAATCTATCATCACTGTCGGTTCTTTGTCGGAACTGACTGTGGGTTCTCTCTAAGAACTGATTTAGATAAGAATAATATCACAATCGGTTCTACCTTAGAACCGATTGAAATGATTACAGTATCACAATCGGTACGAATAAAAAACCGATTGGGATGAGGATATTCTCACCATCGGTTCTATCTCAGAACCGATTGAGATAAGCATAATATCACAATCAGTTCTATTTTAGAACCGATTGAAATGATCACAGTATCACAATCGGTACCAATAAAAAAGCGATTGGGATGAGTTATCACAATCGGTTCCAACAAGAACTGATTGTAACACTATATATACCTATCCCAATCGGTTCCAACAAGAACCAATTGTGATACTGTACCCATCCCAATCGGTTCCTACAAAGAACCGATTGTGATGATGTTACTATCCATCGTCCGAAATTAGCCTCTCATTCACAATATGACATTAATCACAATCCACAATATCACAGAACATACACATTGACAAAACCACACACATTACATTCACATTAACATTGTTTACAATCTGTAACAGATCACATTCACATAAACATCCAAGCATAGCATTACACATGACATTCACATTAATTTTGTTTACATTTATGGACTAGTATTTGCTTGACTGGTCTCTATATCTACCATCCTCCGTTATAACTTCTGTCCAGTACCACTGGCACAAATGGTCTCGTAATCTCTTGAGATCAATGTTGGTTAGGCTCTTTCGGAGGATATCAATGTCCTGCAAAATAGATATATAGTAGTGCACTAATATATTTATGTCTTATATTTTGATTGTAAAAGGCTGATAGTATTATGCTTGTAAACAAATATCACATTGACAGTAGTGCAAATAATTAGCTCTATACCTTAGGGAAACGATCTGCGCGACCAACCAAAATCAGCATGTGCTGCATCACGTAAAAGCCACACAGATCATCGCACCCTTGTTGATGACACTGTGAACAAAGAAACTTAAATTAGGAGACGAATTAATAATATGTGTTAGAAAAAAATCCTATGATAGACAGCCACCTTCACTTCCATTTGCTCACAAGAGGTTTCATGTCAAACTATACCTGTTGAACCAAGCACCATGAAGAACAGATTATACAAGAAGACGGTGAACAAGAAGAGGCGGAGAACAATATCTTAGACGTTGGCCAACCCGGCTCTTGTGAAGATACATTTGGGGAGTTTGGCAATGATGACCTAGACCAGATGCTGCTTGATGGAGAGGGAGAATACATCGATGAAAGACATTACGAAAAGTTTCAGAGCCTATGGGAGGACCACAGAACACAGTCGTACCCAAACTGCCAACAGGGCCATAAAAAGTTGCGTACAACTCTAGAACTGATGCAATGGAAGGCGATCAATGGATTGTTTGATAAGGGATTCGACATGTTGTTATGCCTCATCAAGAAGTTACTTCCAGAGGGGAATACACTGCCCGAAACTATGTACAATGCCAAACAAGTTGTCTGCCCTTTGGGGTTGGAGGTACAGAAGATACATGCATGTCGTAACAATTGTATCCTTTATCGCAATGAGTACGAGGATTTGGATGCTTGTCCGGTGTGCAAAACTTCGCGGTATAAGACCAGGCGTGATGACCCAGGTGAGGTAGAGGGGCAGCGTAAGAAGAAGAGGCCCCCTGCTAAGGTGGTGTGGTATTTCCCTATAATACCCCGGTTGAAGCGTTTATTTACGAACAAAGCGCATGCCCAGATGATGCGCTGGCACAAAGAAGACCATAAGGATGACGGAAGGCTAAGACACCCTGCTGATAGCTCCCAGTGGAGGAAAGTCAATAGAACATACCCAGACTTTGCTGAGGATGCAAGGAACATAAGGTTTGGGTTGAGTACAGATGGGATGAACCCGTATGGCGAGATGAGCAGCAGTCAAAGCACTTGGCCCGTGACTCTATGTACCTACAACCTTCCTCCTTGGCTGTGTATGAAGCAGAAGTACATTATGATGTCGTTGCTTATCCAAGGCCCGAAGCAACCCTGGAAACAACATCGATGTGTACCTCAAACCATTGGTTGAAGATCTGCTAACATTGTGGAACGATGGTATACGTGTATGGGATGAGTACAAAAGAGAGCACTTCATTTTACGTGCATTGCTATTTGTAACCATCAACGACTGGCCTGCACTTGGTAACCTGTCTGGCCTATCTATCAAAGGATATAAAGCCTGCAGCCACTGCTTAGAGGAAACGGACAGCAAGTACCTAAAAAACTCTTGAAAGGTTGTGTACATGGGCCACCGTAGGTTCCACCATACGAAGGACCCATTAAGGAGGAAGGGTGAGAATTTTGATGGGACGGAAGAGAAACATAAGAAGCCCCGCATCGCAATGGGGCTCTTGTATTTTATTTGGTAAACGATCTGAAAGTAGTATTTGGAAAAGGTCCAGGTAGCAAACCTGTCCCGACAGAACAAGGTCACACGAAGCCCTTTTGGAAGAAGAAGTCAATATTTTGGGACTTACCTTACTGGAAAGACTTAGAGGTCCGCCACTCACTGGATTTCATGCATATCACAAAGAATGTCTGCGTGAACCTGCTAGGCTTCCTAGATATGTATGGCAAATCAAAAGATACACTTCAAGCACGAAAGGACCTACAACTGCTGGGAATCAGGAACGACCTACATCCGGAAATGAGAGCGGAAGGACAGCATTACCTCCACCCCACGAGCTACACTCTGAGCAAGGAAGAGAGAAAAAATATGATTAAGTTCTTGAACAGTGTGAATGTCCCTTCTGGATACTCCTCGAACATAAGGAGACTCATAAATACAAAAGAGAATAAAATCGTACACATAAAACCCCATGATTGCCACGTGTTGATGACATAGTTGCTCCCAGTGGCGGTGCGAGGTATTCTACCGGACTGGGTACGAGGGACAATCATAAAGTTGTGCTCATTCTTCAACGCGGTGTCGCAGAAGGTCATCGAGCCGAATAAGTTATCTAATATGCATGATGACATGGTCAATAGTCTGGCTAGCATTGAGATGATCTTCCCTCCATCATTCTTTGATATTATGGTACATCTCATGGTCCACATTGTTAAAGAGATAGAAATTCTTGGACCCGTGTTCCTCCACAATATGTTCCCTTTCGAGAGGTACATGGGCATCCTAAAGAAGTATGTTCGTAACTGGTCTCGCCCAGAAGACTGCATTGCGTAGGGTGTCGGCACAGAGGAGGTGATCGAGTTTTTTGTTAATTACATTGATGATCTGAATCCGATTGGCGTTCTTGTATCACGCCATGAGGGGAGGCTACGGGGAAAAGGGACTTTAGGGAGAAAAGAATCCTATAGCGACGATCTACTTTCATTTAAACAAGCACATTTCACAGTATTGAAACAAGCAACTGTAGTGGCTCCATATATGTATGATTACGAGATAAGTTTACGCGCCCAATACCCAGAGAAGTCAGATAAGTGGATCGCAGTCGAGCAAATGGATCATTTCGGCGGTTGGTTACAAAAGCAACTATTGGGCAACCAAACAGATGATGAATAGTTGAAACTCTTGGCTCGGGGACCGTCCACGACAATCGTATCATTCCAAGGGTATGAGATAAATGGGTACACATTTTACACGACAGCCCAGGATAGCAAGAGCACCAACTAAAACAGCGGCGTCCGTATAGATGCCTTGGACAAAAATGGAAAGATGGATACCCATTATGGTTTCATACAGGAGATCTGGGAGCTCGAGTACGGACCTTTAAAAGTCCCTCTGTTTCGGTGCCAATGGGTCAAACTGGCAGCCGTGGAGATCGATGAGTATGGTATGACAATTGTGGATCTCAAGCAAGTGGCCTATAGGGATGAACCATTCGTGCTCGCTAATGATGTGACATAGGTATTCTATGTGATGGACATGGACCGCAAACCAAAAAGCAGAAGGACAAGCCTACTAAAAGGAAGAGGCATCATGACAAATCTACCGAAAACATAAATCAGAATGAGAAGACTAGCAGTAGTGATCAACCAAGGTGCCATGTGGTTCTTTCAGGTAAAAGAAGGATTGTCGGAGTTGAGGGCGTCACAGACGAAGAAGAGTATAATCAATTCGACGAGCTACCTCCTTTCACAGTGGACGTAGACATAAGTGTCATGAATGATACAGAGGACTCTCCTTACATACGCCGCGATCATAATGAAGGATCGCTTGTAAAAACAAAGTATGTTAGCAAATAAGTCCAACCGTGTTGTATAGTCCGTTGTTACAAGTTATAGTCTATCACTGATGGATGCTTAGTTTTCTTTTTTCATGTTAAATCTTGTCTGATGTGTTCCCATGCTACTAAATTGTCTATTGTGAATGGATCACTTTGCTTTCTTTTGGTGTAATAGACTACTAACATACTAATTGTGTATTAATAACCTTATTTTATTTTTTGAAAATCATTTTAGTGTGGAATAATAATGATTTATTATTTTTTATTAAGCAAAGAAGCAATAATTGAATTTATGTAACATGGTGAAAATTTGCATTGGAATTATAAGAGTGCAAAAATTACTTTATTTCTTATATTTTTAATTTATATTAGAAGTTTATAAACTAATATTCTTAAGAATATGTAGATTTTCAATATTATTGTTGAATTGTAGAAACTATAAAAGGAATTTATAAATGACTAGTAATCTTATTTTATTTTTTTTAAATCATTTTAGTGTGGAATAAGTATAATTTTTTATTTTTTATTAAGCAAAGAAGCAATAATTGAATTTTCTATCATTTTATTTTATATTAGATGGCAGGAAAATAATATTCTAAAGAGACTTTGAATTTAATTCTAATCAGTACCGGTTAGTGTATTTAACCGGTACTGATGTGATCTAATCAGTACCGGTTAGTGTTTACAACCGGGATGGATGCCTCACATTAGTACCGGTTGGATACACCAACCGGTACTGATAGTGCCTAGGTTTTCCTTGTGGATTTAGATGTGGAATGATTAGTCTCGGTTGGTGTATCCAACCGGTACTGATGTGGATATCAATCCCGGTTGAAGACACCAACTGGGACTGATGGTGCACCTATAAACCTCACTGCCGCCATTTCTTCCCCCACTTTGCTGCTCCTCCCGCCCGATATCTCCCATTTCCTCCTCATTCCGCGCGAACCGCCGCCACCAGAGCTTGTGCCGGCGACGCCCTCCTGGTGCTCGCCCGACTGCGCCGGCTACGGTGGACGGCCAACCTCCACCACGAACGCCTGAGAGTGAGCTCCTCGCCTCCCTGCCTTCCTCGTTCTTGGTCCATGGCCGTGCTCAATTTGATCCCGTCTGAGTGGAATGTGCATTTGATCCCATCTGAGTGGAATGTGCACTTCTTTAATGTGTATTGTGATTGTTCTGACACCAAACTGATGCCTTTACCTTATTTGAGTGATGTACTAATGATGATTTCCATGTAGTTGAGCAAGATATGCGGAATTGTCGATTATGCTGCACAGTTGTTTCATGTTGAGCAGAGAAACTTATTGTGGAATTTCCCCTTAATACATTTAAATTCTCGTGAAATTTGTGCTCATATTGCAGCAAAAAAATGATTTGATCATTTTTGAGGGGTTGATTGGTCTGAATGCCATTATAGTTAGCTAATTAACATGATCACCTCTTTGTCTAGTGAAATGATGTAAGTTCCAGTTGCAGTAAATAATCTAGAGCTAGTCGATTTATGTATCATTGATTACATTGGTGAAGAAATGGTTACTCCAGAGATATATTCTCAATTGTCAATATCTGTTCTTTTCCATGTGGTCAATTTCAAGAAGGTGATACTCAGGTGACTGTTTTTTGGGTAGGGAAACAACTTAGCTTGTGTTGTCAATTGGGATAAACCGACAATTGTAATCCCAAAAACACTCTTTTTGTTTAGAGAACTTCTACAAAGCAGTATACCATCCAAGCAAAAAGAAAAAAACTTTGTTGAATCTTACTCGAAGCTTTGTTGCATGTTGAACCCATTTGGAATTCCGTAAAACTTGCCATCACGTTGGCTGCTATTTGGAAAGGATACTTACCATCTAGTACCGGAATATACTAGATCAGTACTTGGCCAGTTGATTGTAGCATGTATATTAACAATAGAAAGTCACAAAATGAAATCCTCGAAACCATAAAACAACCCATGCAGATAACCCTTAGGCTGTGTTTGGTTCAAGGTTAGGAGGAGTGTTATGTGATATATGGATGCATGCTACACACTTGTCTCTTTCTTGTCTTATCAGATAGATTCAAAGTATATGTTACCATGATGATTCAAATCTCTAATTTGTAAATTGATAATTTTTCAGCATTCAAAATTGTTGAAAAGTCCTTTGGATCTAGTTTGCAAGTGTGGGAGCATCACTCAGAAAGCATCAAATGTAAGTTCATGGGGATCCTTGGTGAATTTTGAAGCAATTTCTATGTATATGTGAAGTTTGAAGCAATTTCTATGTATAAGTATATGCAAAATGTAATATATTTGAATTGGCACCTATATAGAATCGAAACTTTTTGGTATATGTTGCTGCTAAATGGCATATCCAGATAGCTGCATATGTGATAAAAATTTCTTATGCAAAAATAATATGCTCATGTTGGACAATCAGTTAAGTGCATGCTTGGACAATTAATCGCATAGAGGAAATCGCAAGTGATATTAAGAATATAGTGTACGAAATTTTTTCTCCTTGCTCACGCGAAAGCGCGAATGAACTCAACCGAGTCTTACTTGAGGTCGAACACACTACTCCCGAGTCTATGTATAAGTACATGTGAAATGTTCGATTGTATTCACTTTCCTGCTTCTCTTCTTCTATGTATATGTGAAGTTTGAAGCAATTTCTATGTAAATGTGAGATGAGTAAGTATATGTAAAATGTTATGTATATGTGAGATGTGTCAGTATATGTGAAATGTAAAATGTATAAGTAGAGTTGATCTAATCAACTTTTGTTCCTCGCCGTCTTCCTTGCCGTTCTAGAGTAGTACCATCAGCTTTTGTTGATCTATTTTCATTAATTTTCAGTGCCTTCTTCTAGCCTAAGAAACAACGATGGACGGTGAAGGATTTGATCAAGAAGAATTTATGACAAATTTGATTGCGGGAGATGGTGTTTATGAGGCCGCAGAGCATGATGAGGCCGTAGAGCACGATAAGGCCGGCGAGGTAACAATCAGTCACGTTAATGATTGTCGATTCCACTATCATGCTAAGCCAACATTCTGACCCGTTCATGATTGTACCATGCTTTCAGATCGGTCAACCAAGTGGGCAATCACAACAGCGAGGTCCAACCAAGAAGCCGAAGGCAAGATATGTTGTCACCGAAGTCAATGAGAACGGCCAACCTCAGAAACCCTTGACGGTGATTGGGCCGTTCAATTCGGCATGCGGTGTCCACGTTAGGGACCACATGCCCATTAGCTTAGCAAAATGGGATCAGGTTCCTGAAGATATGAAGAACATGCTTTGGAACGATGTCAGGGAGACATTCACCTTCCCCTAAGGGACCAAAGAGAAGGTGAAGAGTTACACTCTCAAGAAGATGGCCATCGCATTCCAAACTTATAAAAAGAAGTTGAACACGGAGTATATCAAGGAGAATCGAACGCCCGACTTCAACAAGTTCCCGAAGTTGTAAGATCACTGGGAAGCGTTCGTGAACTACAAGACTTCGGAGGAAGGTCAAAGTTTGAGTGAGAAGAACAAGCTGAATGCACAGAAGAAGAATTACCACCACCGACTCGGCCCTGGTGGTTACCGCCAAGCAATACCCAAATGGGAGAAGAGGGAGCATGACCTGCTAGCGAAGGGTGTCGCACTCACAACAATGGAATGGCCTGACAGAGCAAAGCATTGGTTCTATGCTCACGGCGGCGGCCTCAATGATAATGGCAATGCGGTGTTTGGGGAGGTATTGAGAGATGTGGCCAGAAGGCTTGTGCAGTCCATCGAGGAGACTTCCTAAGGTAGCTTCGTGCCAAATAGGGAGAATGATGAGCTAACAAGGGCTATACAAAACCCGGAGCACCCTGGACATACACGAGGCATTGGCGTTGTCCCGTGGAAGGTTGGTTTCGCTCAGGACGCCGAGACATATAGGAGTCAGATGAGAAGCAAGGCTCGACATGCATAACACTTAGTGCGCTTGAAGAACGCATGACTCAAATAGAGGAGCAATTAGCCTAGAGCCAACAGCGGGAGACGTGCCAGGAACCTCCCAGCAATCCTAACATCATCAGCCCCACCAGGCAGCGGAGCAGCTGCGCTTCCGGTGGGTTGCCCTAAGCGGACTTGGACAGGTATCCCGTAGACGACATCAGGTAGCGGACACCTTGTGAGCTGCACGTTGGGGCGCAGAACCTCTCCTTGAAGGTGGCGCACGGCATGGTTCACCCAGTGGAGCCGGGGCAGCTCATCCATGGCCAATAGATACCGTCAAACTACTCCAAGGTCTCGGTGGAGGAGGTTTGCCCAGGGTACGAGGACCTTGAGCTCGAAATTCCCGGAGGTGACGGGACTACGAAGCTAGGAGAGGCGATACACACTTTCATCCTATGGCACAAACGACACATAATTTTTTGAGATAACATGGATGTGTCCTCTCTGCGAAGAAGCCTGACTCCTACACCACTTCTCGCACACCCAAGCCCAAGAAGAAGCCCGTCTCCTCCCAAGAAGGCGCCGACTCCTACACCAACTCCCGTGCACATAAGCCCCACAAGAAGCCCATCTCCTCCCAAGAAGGCGCCGATTCCTACACCACCTCCCGTGCACATAAGCCCTAGAAGAAGCCCGTCTCCTCCCAAGAAGGCGTCGACTCCTACACCACCTCCCGTGCACTTAAGCCCCACAAGAAGCCCATCTCCTCCCAAGAAGGTGTCGACCAAAGGAAACAAGCCAGCTCAGCCAACAGCTCCCAAAAAGACGAGGTCCTCTACCAAATCCAAGAAGTTGTGTCCACTTCCGAAGCTGGCGTACGATATGACCAAGGAGGAGACCAATAAGATAGTACAAGGTGAGGAAACTGAACTTTTTAGACCCAAGTCAACAAAGAAGAAGGTTCAACCTGGCATGGAAGAATTTCACAAAGGCTTGAGGACTATTACATATTTGAAGGATAAAAAAGAAATGCCTCGCCAATCAAACTACGAGCGCACATTGCGAAAGGAATGCCACAAGAAGATGACAGCTGAGGAGAAGGAGAAGGAGAAGGCTAAGATGATGCTACAATTCTTTGATGAAACTGGCCTTGACCCAAATCAAATATTAGGCACGGCAGAGATTGAGTATGCCCAAGTAAGATGGCCATTTACATTGGGTGGATCATTGGTCATGCGTGACGAGCTGCTCCAGCTAACGACAAAGATGCAGCAATTCCATGAATGGTACTTGGACGCGACCAAGCATGGTCTAGAGTTGTTTTCTATCAAGTACAAGGAACAAGATTTTTTTCACAGTGACGGTGAATTTTTTGTCAAATGGCACATCATGTATGATCTATACCAGACAGACACCCTCAGCGCGTCCTTGGTGGGTTGCTGGACTCTGTAAGTGTCTTATTTACAAAAAACCATCGTGCATGCCCTTGTAGAGTACGAACCTTGCAAGCCTAACTAATTTCTTCTTGTGTAGCATGGAGATACAAAGATGTCGAACGGATCAAATTTTTGACATAGGCTTCATGGACCCAGTACTTATCAATGAGACAACCATTAGATACAGCCCAAGCGAAACACAAACTAACGTATACAATGCGCTAATAGGACATTAATATAAGTCAAGGATATATCTACCTTACGCACATGAGTACGTGTTTTCGTACCGCCTTGTTCTACTCCTTTTGCATAACACTGTGTTAGAACTAATTAGTTATTTACGTTGACATATCTATGTACAGTTTTCACTGGATTCTTATTATGATCGAGCTAGATCATAGTCGGATCACAATTATGGACTCGAGAAGGAAACCAGTTGAAACGTATCAAAACTTTATCGATTTGCTCAACCGGTATTAATTCTTGTTCCTTTCATTATTGTATTACTTCTATTTCCTTCCATTTGAAACAAATTCTAATCATGTACAATTCGAAATCACATGTGTAGTGCATTCGCACGGTTCCGTGCCAAAAACAGGGGCGCATTCAAGGAGAAATTTGAAATTACAACTGCCTCTCAAGTATGTATATCATAATGCTAGCTTTTTGGTTAGTTAAGTTAATTTCCTTGCATTCATTTCACGTTTTCAACTTTTTCAACCGCAGATCTTGAGTCAGCCGGCGGGCAATAATTTATGCGGTTACTATGTATGTGAGTTTTTGCACACCCAAACCGGAGCCGCTGACCGCATGCTAAAAGGCGATAAGGGGGTGAATAAATATAATTACTACCTTTAATGATGTATATGTACTCCTTACATCTTGTACAAATTCAAGGATTGATTAGTTAATGACTTAACGACAGGTGCCTCAATATTTTGCGGAATAAGGTTCAGAACTCTCGCCGGCGCGAGTGAGAGCAATTCAAAAGCAACTCATCGACTTCATTTACGATGAGGTCGTAAATCCAAAAGGCGAGTTCCACGAACCAAATTTTAACATGTGGGGTCCTTCGATAAGGACCGGTGATCTGTCATGCTCGACATCTACGGCTAGCAAGAGTGATGCACGTAAAAAATCCCAATGAACAGAAGGAAAAGAAATACTAGAGTTGTAATTAAAGTTGTGTACATATTGTAGTACATTATATGTAATTAAATTTGTTAATGAATGTACAGTGATTTCATTATCAGGCAAATGTGCATGATTGATTATATGTGTTTAATTTGTTGTGATTTAACATACACACACATAAATATATTATATATAATAGCCAGTATTGGACACACACACACACATACAAACATATATATATATATATATATATATATTATACAGCCCATCAGTACCGGTTAGATAAAACAACCAGTACTGATGAGGGCCTCATCAGTACTGGTTGGAGACACCAACCGGTACTGATAAGGTCCACAGGGTTTCACGATACGCTGCCACGTGAGACTTCCAACCGGTACTGATACTCTATCAGTACCGGGTGAGGGAACCGGGACTGATGCCCTTGAGCATCAGTCCCGGATAGCCTGTACCAGTTCAAAAACTGGTACTAAAGGCTCTTTTAAACCGATACTAAAGGCTCTTTCCGTAGTAGTGAAAAAAGATACAGGAAACTAGTTGTCGACGATCGATTTCGCCGGCAATGAGATTTGTGATTCTAGGGGATTCGTGCGGGATCAAAGCTAGATGGTAACACATGATGCGAGGGCGATCTCTTTTTAGACAGGTTCGGGCTCTCACGGAGGAGATAATACCCTAGTCCTGTGTTCTTGGATATATGAGCCTGATCCTTTTTTCTTCCCCCCTTTTATATACTAGGGGAAGGATATGCCACCAAATGGGCGCCACCTGGCCCTGAACATGGTGGCTTCATGAGTACGTACTTTGTCTCTTATCGACTAGGCCCCACTACGTCCAGGGGATGCGGTCGTGCCTTCCCCGACCCGCGCCTGCCACTCCGCCAGGTTCCGTCACCTGCAGGCTCTGCCGATGTCAGGCCGCATGCTTCGCTTTTGACGGGTTGTTTGGGCGTGGCACGAAGCTTCGCTGAAGGATCGGCGAGCTGCCTTGGGGAAGAAGTCGGGCCATCCCCCGGGCCCATCATGGCGCTTCCAGGCTCTGGGCCTACTGCTCCGCCTTCGGCCCAGTCAGGTGTAGGCCCCACTTGCGGGACCCCCATCTCAGGCATCGCACAGCAGCCCCCAAGTGCTTTAGGATCAGATTTCCTCCTCTTATCCTGTCATAAAGATTTTGTGGGAAAAAAGATCGTAAAGAACTTGTTAAGTAAGGCCACCGTGGTTGGTTGGCTCGGGGCCAAGTGGTACCCGTGCCCGTTTACAGTGCGCGGCGATTGGCTTGCAAAGCTCGACCGACCCTCATGGGGCGTACCTTGAATGAGTTGTTTGGCTCGTGGCCGAGTGGCACCCGCGCCCATTTACGGTGTGCGGCAACCGGCTTGTCGCTCAGCTGACCCTCATGGGGCGTACCATAGTCTTTTGGCTCGTGGCCGAGTGGTACCCGCGCTTGCTTACTGCGGCGCTGCAATCGCTTGTCGCCACCGACCCTCATGGGGCGTACCATAGTCTTTTGGCTCGTGGCCGAGTGGTAACCGCGCCCGTTTATGGTGCGCGGCAACTGGCTTGTCGCTCAGCTGACCCTCATGGGGCGTACCATAGTCTTTTGGCTCGTGGCCGAGTGGTACCTGCGCCCGTTTATGGTGCGTGGCAACTGGCTTGTCGCTCAACTGACCCTCATGGGGCGTACCATAGTCTTTTGGCTCGTGGCCGAGCGGTACCCGCGCCCGTTTACGGTGCACGTTAACTGACTTGTCGCTCAGCTGACCCTCATGGGGTGTACCATAGTCTTTTGGCTCGTGGCCGGGCGGTACCCGCATCCGTTTACGGTGTGCGGCAATCGGCTTGCAAAGCTCAATCGACCCTCATGGGGCATACCTTGGTCATATAGAGTAATGCCTGTGCCCATTGACGACGCACTGCTTCAGACTCTCATGAAGCGCATTCTCAAGACCGTGTTAGTAAAAATCCTCCCACGATACCCGATCCCGCTATACAGCAGCGACCGGCAGTTGACCCCAAATTATGGAGCATACCGCTGGAGGATGTTCGGAAAATGCCCGGCCCCAATCTTCCGTAGCGGCCGGCGTTCAGGCCCATCATGGGGCGCACTTTATCCCAAACTTCGAACCAGACTTGACACCTGGTCACGTTTTGCGCGACACAGCTCTTGGCCCAACATGGGGCGTGCCCTAGATCTGGCCCAGAATCGAGCACTGTGATGCCCTAGAACTTTTCTTCCTTGTTTTGTTTCGGAGAGGATTGACGGAATTGTCGGGGAATGAAATAATTGAAGAAAATGCTGCATTTAAATTTAATCTTGGAGTTTCGGGCTGGGGCAAAAGGCCGAAGAAAACCTGGGCTTGGACCGGGAATTCCCATCCCACTTCCACCTTCCCACCCCCCCTAGTGGGCCGGCCCATTAGTGGTGCGCCCCTTGGCCGGCCACACCCCTCCAACCCTAGGGCGCCTCCACCCTCTCCCACTCCCTCCCCTAGCAGCCACCTCTCCCTCCACTTCCTCTCCCCACGTGGTGGCTCAAGAACCACCGCGATTCGCGAAGGAGAAGGCGAGGAGCGACTCCGTGGAGGCGTGGAGGACGAGCAGATCGCCGATTCGGGGTTCTTCGCGTGTTCCTCGTGGGTTTGCAAGGGAGATCACTAGGTAAAATTCCCAAAATTTTACCTCTGTTTTACCTAGGGATTAGGAGTGTATTAGATCTGGTGGTGAGGGTTTTGGATGGATCTTGATGGGGAAGAAGGGTAGTTGTTCACGTGGTGCTGTTTCTGGAAGGGGGATTTGTGCAGCGCGGATTGTTTCGCGTTTTTCGTGGCATAGATGATTTTTCCTGACAAAACCTATAACTAGAAAGTTGTAGATAACGTCGAGACCTAGCTTCTGTATTTTTTTCAGAATTTTTGGGGAAGTGTTCTGAGAGTTATCGCTGTTGCAAACCGACGAACAGAATCTGGGAACAGATTTCATCCACTGTGTTGGACGACTGTTTAGGCACATTTAGCAGAGGAATTAGAATTTATGATCTTCTGGAAAGTTGTAGATCTCGTCAATATCTAGCTCCTGTAATTTTTTCATATTTTTATGTTCTGTAGAAAAAAAGATACGAAAAAGAGAATGGGGGTTGCTGCTGTTCGGTCTGGTCAGAACGGGGTTTCGGTGTTGGAAAGGGGGAACGGGTTGTAGGAATTGCGTGTTTGAGTCGTGTGATCTGTTGTGCTGCTGTTACATACTGAAATTATGATTGTACAGGTGGTGCCCCTTCTGGACGCATCTAGATCCGTCGTCTACGTCGGTAAAGGCAAGTGGAAGCGGTGTTATGGTTGAGCTATACATTGTTGTTTGCATTGCCTTCGTTATAATCTCCGATTACATAAACCATACATGGTTTAATCAATTGCTTTGATGATTGCAATATTTAGGTTAGCATTGTGATGATGAGCTTTGTCAATGAATCATGAGTAAAGAGAAGGATGACGTTGTCTACCAGTTGAATTGTTTAAGTAGTTCGTCTCATTGATATTTGTTTTCTATCCATGCTATATGATGGTATGCAAACATGTGGACTCAATGTGGAAAATTATGAATGAATTCATGCATGAAGCATTAACTGCACATTCATGCATTGGAAGTTTGTCGACGCCAGCGTGCGCGACCGTACCGGTACAACACCGTGTGTTCCTGAGAAAGGGCACGGTGAGGAGGATCATGGCATAAGCATATGCATAATCATGAGCATTTTACTGAGGTTGTGGTAATTGATGTTGTGGTGTGTTAAATTCTTGATGGAGGTGTTTATGCGTTAATTGTTCCGCTTGCTGAGATTATCCAATCTCACTGCTTGTGTTTTGTTGTTTTCAGGTAGCGTGCAAGAGACATAAGCATGAGGGGTGGGCTAGCAACACAATAAACCTTCGAATGTCTTCACAGCTCCCATGAACTAGTGTTTATTTAATGCATTAGCTTGCTGAATTTTATTTACACTTAGACTATTTGTGGTTATGGCTAAACTTATTCTTGCTTATGGTTGGTTGAGACTTGCTGTCGTTAGTATTGTTGAATTGCTTATATTCTTGGATGAATTGTTTATCATGAATTGCTTCCGTGACGCTCGCTTTAGAGGAGATGTCATTAAATTTTCTTGTTCTTTAGATTAGTTTTAAGGGGTGTTACTGATTGGTATCGAGCGGGCTTTAGGTCCTTGGTGTATGAATTTAGGAGAGATATTCTAACATGAACTAAAACTTTCTTTGTGTGAAATTAGTAACATTGCTTAGGGTTAACTCTTTAAATTGCTTTAGGGTAATCAACTTTTAATACTGAATAGGATTGTTAATCAACTTTAAAATTGACACACTTGCACTTTTAGGATGGGATGGGCTGCATTGCATGCCATGCGTATGTTCGTCTATATCTATTGTTTTTTTGTGGGTGTTTTGTTATGCTTTTGTTGTTGTGGTGATTGGTTGCTTGCGGCTTGTTGGGTGCAGTATGCCACCGAAGACGCGCGCGACAGGTCGTTCGGGAGGCGACGCTGCCGAGCCGTCGGAGGCAGCCGAGGCTACCAGCCGAGGTGGTGTTTCGGCGGAATTAGTGGCCGCCATGAGAGCGATGCAGGAGGAGTTATGGGCGCCGAGGCAGGCGCCCGGCCGCCCTCGTGGGCATGGCTGCAGCTCTGTGCACCGGTATCGGCGGCAGGCGGTGGCATCAAGCTGCGAGAGTGGGTTGGTTTGCGGCTGGATAGCTTTGATGGGGTGGGCAATCCGATCCAGGCAGCGGATTGGTTGTCCTATGTGGAGATGCAGCTGGACGCTTTTGAGGTGGTGGCGCAAGATCGTGTTCGCTTTGTAGCACAGCTCTTGAAGGGAGAAGCCCAAATCTGGTGGAGGGGTGTACTGTCCTCGAGGGGTGCGCAAGGTGACCCCTCTTGGGAGGAGTTTGTCCGGCATTTTGAGAGGAGGTTCTACCCCGCCACCTTCCTCGACAAGATGCAAATTGACTTGGGACAGTATGCCCAAGACAAGAAGACTGTGGCGGAGTACGAGGTTGGCTTCAACCAGATCGTACGTTTTGTGCCCCATGTGGCACGTGACGAGGTGGAGAAGGCAAGGCGGTTCCGGCAGGGACTCCGTCCTGCCATTCGCCATATGCTGGGCGCTTTCCCCATTGTCGATTTCCGGACAATGGTGGAGCAAGCTCTGGGTGTGGAGCTGCAGCTGAACTACACCGAAGAGCATCGCAAACCTGCCACAGGAGAGCAGTTTAAGGGCCCTCCAGAGAAGAAGGGTCAATCCTCTGGTACTTGGAATAAGAAGGGGAAGAATTTTCGTCACCAGCCCTATGGTGGCCGTCCTACTCAAAGACACACCTCGGGGAGGTGCGCCCGATCGCGTGCCATAGCCACTGCTGGCATGGGGATGGTATGTTTCCGTTGTGGCGATTCCCATCGCCGCAGCGAGTGCTCGTGGAAGGGAAGGTGCACCATCTGTGGTCGGGAGGATCACAAGGATGTGGTGTGCCGTAAGAACCCCAACGGCAAGCTGCGTTGGGAGCCAGTGACATCCTCTCCAGGCGAGCAGCGACAGGGGGGCGTGATGCATATGTTGCCATCAGCTCCTACTCTGCAGCACCTCCCGGCGCCTACTCCGACTCCCTCGTTCTACCCGGCGCCACTCTCGGGGACTTCTTGGATGCCCCAGCCTTCCACCGCCACCTTCTTAGGGACTTCGCCGTGGGTCCTGGCGCCGACATATCCAGATGCGAGGGCTGCACCATCTCGATCTACCCCGGAGTCCACGCTTTGCCCTCTTCGGGGATGCGGATCGTGGCAATGTGGTGACAGTACTATTTCATTAACTGTGGTTGCCCGGTGTGTTGTTCGACTCTGGCGCTAGCTACTCGTTTGTCTCTGTGGATTTTGTTGTTCGGGGCAGTGCATGCGTGCGAGTTTGGGTGATGCGGTGGTGGTTAGTGCACCGCAAGGCTTGATTTCTAGTTCGAAGTGCAGCCGGCTGTCACTACATTAGTGATGAGGTGTTCTTGGCGAATCTGGTGGTGATCTCCTTGGAGCCGTTTGATGTTATCCTTGGCATGGTGGCTATCCCGACCAAAGCGGTGATTGATTGTGCTTGGAGGACAGTTACTTTGCATGCTCCATCTGGGCAAGAAATAACTTTTCAGGGAGTGCTATGCGGTACTCCCTCTCCTTTTGTGTAAGCTGTTCCCCAACTCCGGATGTTGAAATCAGGGTCCTCTCGTCCATGGTTGAGGGTCGAGAGGAGGAGAAGAGTTTGGAGGGCATTGCTGTAGTTTGCCGATATCGGATGTGTTTCCCGGTGAGCTTCCGGATTGCCTCGGAACGGAGACTATCTTCCGCATTGATCTTGTTCCTGGTACGAGGCCGATTTATAAAACCTCAGACCGGATGGCTCCAATAGAACAAATTGAGTGAAGAGGCAATTGGATGAACTCCTAGATAAGGGGTTTATTAGAGTGAGCTCGTCTCCTTGGGCGGCCCGGTCTTGTTCGTGGAGAAGAAAGATGGCACCAAGCGGCTATGTGTGGACTACCGGCGCTCAATCAAGTTACCATTAAGAACAAGTACCCATTGCCTCGTATTGATGATCTTTTGATCAATTGAGGGGTGCCAAGGTATTCTCCAAGATTGATTTGCAATCTGGGTATCATCGATTCTTGGATTAAGGAGGAGGATATTGAAAAGACGGCTTTCAACACGAGGTATGGGCATTTTGAATTCGTAGTCATGTCTTTTGGACTAACGAATGCTCCTCGCCGTCTTTATGGAAGCAATGAACAGGATGCTCCATGAATATCTTGATGACTTTATTGTCGTCTTCATTGACGACATTCTTGTCTACTCGAAGTCCGAGGAGGAGCACGCCAGTGCATCTTGGTCTAGTTTTGGAAGCTCTTCGTAAGAATCAATTCTATGCCAAACTCAAGAAGTGCGCCTTACGGTTGTCGGAGGTGAGCTTCCTTGGGCATGTCATCAACCAAAGTGGTGTCACAGTTGACCCAAAGAAGGTTGCCATTGTGGTTGAATGGCGAAGACCGTCTAGTGTGACGGAAATCAGGAGTTTCCTTGGGTTGGCAGGTTATTACCGGCGCCGTGCATAATTTCTCTATCATAGCTAAGCCGATGACAAGGCTCACTTTCGTAAAGGGGTTCCTTTCACCTGGTCGTGGGAATGTGAGGCCGTTTTGACAGCTAAAGAGCAAACTGGTCAATGCACCTATTTTATCCTTGCCTGTGAGTGGCAAGCGTTTCTGATGTATGCAGATGCCTCCAGGATTGGTTTGGGTTGTGTGCTCATGCAAGAAGGCTGTGTCATTGCTTATGCTTCAAGACAGTGAAGACTCATGAGCAGTAATTATCCCACCCATGATCTCGAGTTAGCCATTGTGGTTTTTGCCTTGAAGTTGTGGAGGCACTATCTTTATGGGGAGTCTTGTGATATTTTCACCGATCATAAGAGCCTCAAATATATTTTCACCCAGCGGGAGTTGAATCTGCGGCGGCGTAGATGGTTGGAGTTGATAAAGGACTTTGATGTGTCAATCGGTACCATCCGGCAAGGCTAATGTTGTGGCGGATGCCTTGAGTAGAGCGGGCGTCCCCAAGACTGCTTTGCCCTTGGTTGCAGAATTGGAAAGAGGTCATGTCACTTCTTGTTTTCTTTGAGGTTGCGCGAGAATGAGACTCGATGATCATTCGATCTTGCATACTCGAGCGGGTGCATGAGGCTCGATTGCAGGATCGTTTGCTTCAGGAGGTTCGGGCGGATTTCCGAAGGAAACCTCGGGAATTCAGTATAGACAAGCATGGTTCTATTCGGTTTAGAGGCCGTCTTTGTGTGCCTCGTAAATCGGATGTGAAGATGGACATTCTCGGGAAGCCCATAGGACTCCGTATTCCGTTCATCCTGGTGAGACCAAGATGTATCGGGATCTGAAACAGAGTTTTTGGTGGAAGAGGATGAAGGTGGATATTGCCAAGTATGTGGCTTCTTGTGGAGTGTGCCAACAGTAAAAGTCGAGCATAAGAGACACGCGGTCTGCATTACGACCATTGGAAATTCCAGAATGGAAGTGGGAACACATCACTATGGACTTTGTGATTGGGTTACCCCGCTCTCCGCGAGGTAGAGATGCCATTTGGGTGGTGGTGGATAGACTCACTAAGTCAGCACATTTTATTCCAATGAAGACGACCAATTCGGCGCCAGATCTAGTTCCTTTGTACATGAAGGAAGTGCTTAGACTCCATGGTGTGCCTAAATCGATTGTCTCCGATCGAGACACTAGATTTGTGTCCCATTTTTGGCAGAGTTTGCATAGTGCTTTGGGAACAAAACTCTCTCAAAGACATCTTTTCATCCTCAGACAGTTGGCGATTCTGAGCGGACCATCCAGACTCTAGAGGACATGCTTCGAGCATGTGTTCTATCTTGGAAGGGAAGTTGGGAGGATCACTTGGCCTTGGTAGAGTTTGCTTACAATAACAGTTACCAGGCTAGTATTCGAATGGCTCCATTCGAGGCGCTTTATGGTCGAAAGTGTGTTTCTCCACTTTGCTGGGATACAGTTGGAGAAAAATCATTGCAGGTCGGATTGGGTTCAACAGACCTTTGAGAAGGTGCAAGAGATACGGCGAAATCTCCTGGCTGCTCAGAGTCAGTCGGAAGAGTTATGCCGATAACAGAGACGAGATTTGGAGTTTGTAGTGGGTGATCAAGTCCTTCTCAAGGTATCTCCATCAAAGGGTGTTGTTCGTTTTGGTACCACCGCAAGCTTAGCCCGAGGTACATTGGTCCGTTCGATTGTGGCTCGAGTGGGCGGTTTAGCGCACTGCCTGGAGGTTGCCGACTCTTTGAAGGGAGTGCATGATGTCTTCCATGTCTCTATGTTACGGAAGTATCTCCATGACCCAGAGCATAAGATTGACTTGGAACCGATTACTGATTGAGCAAGATTTGACTTTGGAGTGCCATCCACTTGAATTTTAGACTCTTCGGAGCGAGTCATGAGGAGGAGAACCATCCGCTTTGTGAAAGTTTTGTGGACCAATCGGCCTGAAAGGGAGGCAACTTGGGAACTCAAGACCAGATGCGGAAGAAGTACCCTACGCTATTTGAGGACGCTGGGGGTAAGTCGTGGTTTACCTTTTGCCTTCCTTTTTCCTTTTTGGTCTGTAGCTAAAAGAAGTAGATTCGGGGACGAATCCTTTTAAGGAGGGGAGAATGTGATGCCCTAGAACTTTTCTTCCTTGTTTTGTTTCGGAGAGGATTGACGGAATTGTCGGGGAATGAAATAATTGAAGAAAATGCTGCATTTAAATTTAATCTTGGAGTTTCGGGCTGGGGCAAAAGGCCGAAGAAAACCTGGGCTTGGACCGGGAATTCCCATCCCACTTCCACCTTCCCACCCCCCCTAGTGGGCCGGCCCATTAGTGGTGCGCCCCCCCCCTTGGCCGGCCACACCCCCCTCCAACCCTAGGGCGCCTCCACCCTCTCCCACTCCCTCCCCTAGCAGCCACCTCTCCCTCCCCTTCCTCTCCCCACGTGGTGGCTCAAGAACCACCGCGATTCGCGAAGGAGAAGGCGAGGAGCGACTCCGTGGAGGCGTGGAGGACGAGCAGATCGCCGATTCGGGGTTCTTCGCGTGTTCCTCGTGGGTTTGCAAGGGAGATCACTAGGTAAAATTCCCAAAATTTTACCTCTGTTTTACCTAGGGATTAGGAGTGTATTAGATCTGGTGGTGAGGGTTTTGGATGGATCTTGATGGGGAAGAAGGGTAGTTGTTCACGTGGTGCTGTTTCTGGAAGGGGGATTTGTGCAGCGCGGATTGTTTCGCGTTTTTCGTGGCATAGATGATTTTTCCTGCCAAAACCTATAACTAGAAAGTTGTAGATAACGTCGAGACCTAGCTTCTGTATTTTTTTCAGAATTTTTGGGGAAGTGTTCTGAGAGTTATCGCTGTTGCAAACCGACGAACAGAATCTGGGAACAGATTTCATCCACTGTGTTGGACGACTGTTTAGGCACATTTAGCAGAGGAATTAGAATTTATGATCTTCTGGAAAGTTGTAGATCTCGTCAATATCTAGCTCCTGTAATTTTTTCATATTTTTATGTTCTGTAGAAAAAAAGATACGAAAAAGAGAATGGGGGTTGCTGCTGTTCGGTCTGGTCAGAACGTGTTTCGGTGTTGGAAAGGGGAACGGGTTGTAGGAATTGCGTGTTTGAGTCGTGTGATCTGTTGTGCTGCTGTTACATACTGAAATTATGATTGTACAGGTGGTGCCCCTTCTGGACGCATCTAGATCCGTCGTCTACGTCGGTAAAGGCAAGTGGAAGCGGTGTTATGGTTGAGCTATACATTGTTGTTTGCATTGCCTTCGTTATAATCTCCGATTACATAAACCATACATGGTTTAATCAATTGCTTTGATGATTGCAATATTTAGGTTAGCATTGTGATGATGAGCTTTGTCAATGAATCATGAGTAAAGAGAAGGATGACGTTGTCTACCAGTTGAATTGTTTAAGTAGTTCGTCTCATTGATATTTGTTTTCTATCCATGCTATATGATGGTATGCAAACATGTGGACTCAATGTGGAAAATTATGAATGAATTCATGCATGAAGCATTAACTGCACATTCATGCATTGGAAGTTTGTCGACGCCTTGCGGCGTCTTGTGACCGTCTGCACAACACCGTGTGTTCCTGAGAAAGGGCACGGTGAGGAGGATCATGGCATAAGCATATGCATAATCATGAGCATTTTACTGAGGTTGTGGTAATTGATGTTGTGGTGTGTTAAATTCTTGATGGAGGTGTTTATGCGTTAATTGTTCCGCTTGCTGAGATTATCCAATCTCACTGCTTGTGTTTTGTTGTTTTCAGGTAGCGTGCAAGAGACATAAGCATGAGGGGTGGGCTAGCAACACAATAAACCTTCGAATGTCTTCACAGCTCCCATGAACTAGTGTTTATTTAATGCATTAGCTTGCTGAATTTTATTTACACTTAGACTATTTGTGGTTATGGCTAAACTTATTCTTGCTTATGGTTGGTTGAGACTTGCTGTCGTTAGTATTGTTGAATTGCTTATATTCTTGGATGAATTGTTTATCATGAATTGCTTCCGTGACGTTCTGTTTTAGAGGAGATGCTGTCGAAATTTTCTTGTTCTTTAGATTAGTTTTAAGGGGTGTTACAAGCACGGAAGCCCTTGCTTTTCCCGCCGTAAGGCGAAAATTGAGGCTCATTTCTTATAAATGAGGAAAACCTTGCTGGGGTAAAGACATCTTTGCCCCTCCCCACCACGGCTGAGAAATCTTCGAATCTCCTTTGGCGATCTGGGCGACCTAGGGTTTCTAGTTTCGCGCCCAAGACTCTCGGCGGTTGCTCCCACAGGGTCTCCTTCATCGAGATGTCTTCTTCTTCCTCCTCTTCTTCGTCGAAGTCGGAGGATGGCGCTGGTCCGGCGAACACGGAGTGGGAGACCTCCATTACTACGGAGTCCCGCCTGGAGGAGCTGGTCGCGGCCGGCGTTATCCCTCCGCTGGAGTTGATCTCCGCCCATCCCGCCGCAGGTGATCCTTACCCCCTACCCCTGGATAATGAGATCATGGTCTTCGAGTCCTTTTGGTGGGGATTTAGCGTTCCTGGGAGCGCCTTTTTCTGAGGGCTCCTTCACTTTTACGAGATCGAGCTGATCAATTTGAATCCCAACTCCATTCTTCACATTGCTCTCTTCGTTCAACTTTGCAAGGCGTATCTTGGGATACGTCCTCATTTTGACTTGTTCCGCTCCCTCTTCCTGCTCAAGCCTCATCCGAACCGGGCTGCTCCCAGTGTCATTGGGGGCGCTGGACTTCAGCTGTGAGAGGGCTTGAAGAAACATTACTTCGCCATCCCCCTCAAGACTTCCCTTAAAGGTTGGAGGCGGGAGTGGTTCTATTGTGCAAATGTTGATCCTTTTCTCGCCCCTTTCATTGGCCGCGCCCCTAAAGCTTCTCGATGCTGGAGTGATGCCCCAGATGGCGGCGGGTTGAACCAAGTCGGCGAGTTTCTGGCGTGGATTAATGATCTGAAGAGTCGGGGGCTATCAGGCCCTGGGATCGCGACCAGCTTTGTGAAGCGCCGGGTGCAACCCTTAAAGGAGAGAATCCACTTGGGGTTCCAGTACGGCGGGACTCAGGATCCCACCCGGGAGACAAGCACGTCCCTATCGAGAGATGCATTGGCGGCGCGGGTGGTTGACTTCTTCGCGCCTGGCACTGAGATTACCAACAGGGGCTGCCCTCACAAATTTTCAACGGCGAACCCTCCCCCTCCTGTGAGTGTCCCACTCTCTCGAGAAGCTGTCCCATGATTTTGCATGATGTGTGATTCTGACAACGTGCAATCGTTCATCTTTCAGGAACGTGAGTCCTTCTTTTCTGACGCTCCGGTCGTCGGCCTCTCTCGGCTGAGGAATGTTCAGGCCAAGCAAGCGGCTGACACTTCGGCCGATGAGCTGCGCCGGCAATCGACGGAGGAGGCTGCTGATCCCTCGCCGGCCGGGCCTTCAACCTCCAGTGTCCCCGGGTCACAAGGCGCAGAGCCGCAGCCCTCTATCTCAGGGGCAGCCCATCCCGGTGCAGGTCGGGCTCCTCTCAGCGGTCTTTGGGACTCGGATGAAGCCTGGGATGAAGTTTAAAAATCCAGGAGGTATTCTTTCGGGCAATCCTTGTCTTTTGTTCTTACTGTCTTTGAGACGTTTCCTTTTTGTTAATTCAGGACTCCTACTATGGACGTCCCAGTGGAGGGGTCTTCTGAAAAGGAGCCCCCGGAGCCGGCTTCTCCAAGGGGGACCCCCCCTCGTCGACTAGGTCACCGTCTCCTTCGGTAGCTGGGGCGTTGCCACCTCGTGCTGCTGGCCCGACCGCTGAGCCGTCGAGTGGTCCGGCAGTCGATGAGCTTGACCCGGCTTCGCCTCCCGAAGTGGAGGAGGTGCATCGAGAGCCACCACCGCTCGGTTCTCTGCCGAAGCCCCCGAATCGGACCGTGTGGTGCGAGGGGGGTTCCGACTGGAAAGGGATGGAGGAGGACGAGGAAGCGGAGATAGCGGCTCGGACGGAGCTTTACGAGCTCACCATCAGGTGTAGCACGCTCGTCAGGGTGAGTTTTCTGTCTTTCTTTAGTCTGTTATCATCAGGGAATGCTGGCCCCCACCTGAAACTCTGCCATGTCGCCTAGGACATGGGAGAGCGCTCGGAGCAGAGGTCGCGGTTTTTTCGAAAGGTGCTCCCCAAGCTCAAGGAGCACCAGAAGTATCAGGACAAGGTCAACGAGATCAGCGGCGACAGATGGAGAGAGGTCCACGGGCTGGAGACCCAGTGCATGACGCTCCGAGAGGCAAAAGCGGAGCTTGAGCATACTCTCGAAGGTAAGATTCCTCCCTGGGTTTTTTATGGACACTTTCTTAAGTAGCTGGGAAAAATGACGGCGACCTCGTGTTTTAGAACGCGACTCGACCATCGCTGAGTTGAGGGCACGACTAGAGGCTTCAGAAAGCTCTAACCTCGAAACTCGAGCTGGCTTGGAGAAGACACAACGAGAGTTGGAGGGTAAGCTCCCTTGGCTTGAATTGAACGTGCTTGGCGCTGGGTGTGTTCTTTAGCGGCAGCTTGGCTTTGGTGCAGAATACAAGGGGAAGATAGCTGCTGTCGAACGAAGCCACACGGAGCTACGCGTCGCCTGCGAGCCAGTTCTGCATCTTCTGCGTATCAAAGGAGCCGAACCAGGACAGGAGGATGACGTCGTTCCACTTCTCTCGGGTGGAGCCGACAGGATCAAAGCTTATGCAAAGGAGTCGGCGACCATGAGTGCGAACCAGGCGTTGGCGGTGATCAAATCTCACTATCCAAGGGTTGACCTTGAAGCTGTCAAAGAGGGTTTCGCCTGTGATGAAGACAAAGCCAACACACTGCTCGAAGAGGTCTCCGGTACATCGCAGGCCTTGTTAGAGAATCTTGAATTTTGACTTTGATGTACCCCTTCGTGTCAAACGTTGACTCTTGTGTAAGGCGCTGTTCGAAGTTTTCATATGACTTGCCTCATTTGTACTTTGTCGGGTTAAATAGCTTTTGCTACCCTTCTGGCCAAGTGGTTCTGCCCTCGAGCGTCGGGACTTTGAGTAGCACTCGGGACAGCATTTGCTACCCTTCTGGCCGAGTGGTTCAGCCCTCGAGCGTCGGGACTTAGTTTGTGACCTTCTCGCCCCAGGCACGCTTTTTCGAGTGGCTGGTGTCCGAAATGTCCTCGTCCTCGAGCGTCGGGAACCATGTTGCGGCTTCCTGGCTGAGTGGTTTAGCCCCCAAGCTCATGTGGTCACCTTCCGCTTAATTGGGCCCACTCCGCGGGAAGGACAACTTAATTTGAACCGCACCTGACACGTGCCTGGCGATATGTCCCTTCGTTCCATTCAGATTACCTCGGAATGGCGCCTGACACATGTTGATCTTCTTCGTGCTTCGAGGACGTTGGCAGTATCGCGGCGTCGCTTCGTCTTCTGTGTCTTTAAATGGCGTCGCCTCGACTCCGGAGCCATGCACGGCCTATAAATGGGACGTCACCGCTCCTGAGCGATCGTCCCTCTCTTCGAGTCTTCTTCCCCTCCTTCCTCCCAGCTTTCCTCCATGTCTAACAGGAGGAGGTTTGTTGGCCCCTACGCGGCGTTTTTTCGCCAGCGGTTCTTCGGACTGCTCCACAGCTGGGAGGAGGCGGAGTCCTGGGAGGAACACGACTTCGCCATTCTGGAGGCGGAAGAGGAGGACGGGGCCACCAGGGACGCCGCCGCCGTGGCCGCCTTGCTGGAGGTGGCCCCGGGGTTCCACGAGGTGGCCGAGATTATCACAGAGATGGTCGGGCGCGAACATCGCGACGACCTAGACGTTAGGGCTCTCGTCCACCATATACCACCCCTTTGGGTGGTTGAGGACGAGATCGTGGCGGCACTGGGTCGCTCGCACCGCGCCTGACCTCGATGACCCCGCCCCCAGGCCTCCCAGCGGCAAAGACACCGGCGGCTAGCAGCTCCAGCTCCACAGCACCAACAAATAGATAGCAAGATCGGCAGGAGCCGCCCTTCTTTTTTTTTTAATACGAGAAAATGAAAAAAGTTCAATCCTTTGGAGGCAAACGGTATGTGCTTGTGATTGTTGATGATTTTTCTAGATACTCTTGGGTGTATTTTATGGCATCTAAGGATGAGGCTTTTAGTCATTTTAGAAGTCTTGTTCTTAGGTTTTCTGTTGACCATCCAGGAGCTCTCAAAGCTATTAGAAGTGATAATGGAACTGAATTCAAAAATGCTTCTTTTGATCTCTTTTGTGCTGAAAAAGGAATTAATCATCAATTTTCATCTCCTAGAGTGCCTCAACAAAATGGTGTAGTTGAAAGGAAAAATAGAACGTTAGTTGAAATGGCTAGAACTATGCTAGATGAGCATCACACTCCTAGAAATTTTTGGGCTGAAGCGATTTCAACTGCTTGTTATGTTTCAAACCGTGTGTTTCTGAGATCAAAATTGGGTAAGACTCCATATGAGCTTCGGTTTGGACATAGACCTTCTGTTTCTCACTTTCGAGTTTTTGGATGCAAATGTTTTGTCTTGAAATCTGGAAATCTTGATAAATTTGAAGCTAGATCAACTGATGGCATTTTTCTTGGATATCCTGCTCATACTCGAGGCTATCGTGTGCTTGTTTCGGAGACTAACAAAATTGTGGAAACTTGTGAAGTTACTTTTGATGAGTCTAGTCCAGGCACTAGTCTAAGTGATGTAGGTACAGACGCATATGTTCAGGGGAGAAAATCTTTGAAGATAATGATGATGTTGAAGATGAGGTCTTGACTCTTCCTAATGCACAATAAGCTGTAGCACCTTTGGCACCTACTACTACATCACCTACAGCTAACCATCCTCAAGCTACTACATCATCTGTACATGCTGAAAATGAAGAAGGAGAAGGACAAGTCTCAAAAGCCAATGCTCCCTTGCACATTCAAAAATGCATCCATCTGAACAAATGATTGGAGACCTAAATGAGAGAGTCACTCGATCCAGGTTTATTCATTCTGACACTCATGCTCATTCTGCTTTAGTTGCTTCTTTTGAACCCAAAGATATATCTCATGCATTATCTGACGAATCTTGGATCAATGCCATGCATGAAGAATTAGAGAACTTTGAACGAAATAAAGTTTGGAAACTTGTCTCACCACCTCCTGATTTTAATGTTATTGGAACTAGATGGGTTTTCAAAAATAAACAAAGTGAGGATGGTGTTGTTGTTAGAAACAAGGCTAGATTGGTTGCTCAAGGTTACACTCAAATTGAAGGCTTAGATTTTGATGAAACCTTTGCTCCTGTTGCTAGAATTGAAGCCATTAGAATCCTTTTAGCATTTCCTGCATCCAAAGGTTTCAAATTGTATCAAATGGATGTGAAAAGTGCTTTTCTTAATGGCTACATAAATGAGGAGGTTTTTGTCAAGCAACCACCTGGTTTTGAAAATCCAAAGTTTCCAAATCATGTATTCAAACTATCAAAAGCTTTGTATGGTTTGAAACAAGCCCCTAGAGCATGGTATGATAGGCTAAAAACCTTTTTACTTGAAAGGGGGTTTTTACTTGAAAGGGGGTTTTCAATGGGAAAGCGAGGACGATGCAACTCCAAGCAAACATGACTTGACAGGGTTGTGTCTCATGGCAAGCAGCAAGGATAGCTTGACCGAGGACGATCAAGACAACGACTTCAATGAGGTAGATCCTTCTTATGATGAATTAGCTATTGCTGTTGATCGTCTTGGAAAATTGCTTGACAAACGTGATAGAAAAATTAAGAAACATGATATTCTTGTGGAGTCATTGAATGCTGAAATTGCTAGACTTAAGACCTTGATTCCTGATGATGATACTTGCAAATCATGTGACTTAATTTACAATGAGCTCACCTTGCTTAGGAAAGAACATGCTCTTACATTACATCTAAATGAGAAAAATGAGAAACGTGTTAAAAATGCTAGCTGTTCCACTGATGAATTGCATGGTTCAACTTCTTGTTCTAAATGCTCAACTCTTGAATTGAAGTTAAAAGATGCAAATGCTAGGGTTTCTCAAATAACTGATAATCTGCTTACACATGAGGTTCTTTCATGCTCGACTTGTCGTAAACAGAAAGAGAAGGTTGATAATCTTTGCAATAATTGTTTAACTCTTGCCAAGAAAGTTGATTACTTGCAAAGTTCTTTGGAACGATTCACTAATGGCAAGAAAAGATTAAACATGATTTTGGATCAATCTAAGGTTAGCTCAAACAAGAAAGGTTTAGGTTTTGATCTTCATCGTCATTTGAAACTAAACCTTGCCTTTGTTGTTCATGCTCCTCGCAATGACAAAATTGAGATTCTCAATAAACGTAAAAGATTGCTTTTAAATCTGCTTTGGTTTTCTTTCTTCTACTATGATGAATGCAAAATGTGCTTCTACTGTTAAAGCAAAACCTCATGTTAAGTACACTTGCACTCATTGTGGTAGAGATGGACATCTAGTAGATTTTTGCTTTAGACTAGCCAAACAAGAAAAGAAAGAAAGGACTAAGGCTAGGTCTATTTTCAATCAGGCCCGTTTCATTTCTCATTATGTGCCTAGGGTGAAGCAAACACCTTTTGTTGCTAAAGACACGAGAAAGGGCAAATCTGATTTTATGCATAAGAATACTCGTGTTGTGCCTACTTTGTTGCGTCGTGTGTCTCAGTACTGGATTCCCAAAAATCTGAGTTCTAACCCCAGTACTGAGACCTCGACATGTTTTGCTATGTAGGCTTCTCGCGCGAGGAAGGACAACATATGGCTAGTGGATTCGGATGCTCACGCCACATGTCGGTGATAAAAATTGGTTCTCCTCCTCACTCGTGCATCTCGTCTTTGAAAGTGTTACTTTTGGAGATGCTTCTTCCTCTTCTGTTGTGGCAACAGGTACAATAACGGGAAGTGACAAGTTTATGTTCAAAGATGTGGCGCGTGTTGAAAATTTGAAATATAACTTGCATACATCTCACAAATGCTTGATGAAGATCTTGAGATAAGCTTTAAGAAAAATGAATGCAAAGTGCTAGATGCTTCAGGTGATCTTGTGTTCAAAATTTCTCGTTTTGGAAGAGTATTTAAGGCTGATTTTGATGCATCACCTTCTTCTAAGCATAGGTGTCTAATTGCCAATGTTTCTAAAGATTTATTCTTTTGGCATCGTAGACTTGGTCATGTTGGTTTTGATCATCTTACTCGTGTAAGTGGTTTAGATCTCATACGTGGCTTGCCTAAGCTTAAGGGTGATAGCAATCTAGTATGTTCTTCTTGTAGACATGGTAAGATGATTGCAGGTTCACATCCACCTCTTACCATGGTGATGACAAACGCTCGGGACAGCTTCTACATCTTGTGTGATTGGACCATCTCGAGTTCAATCCTTTGGAGGCAAACGGTATGTGCTTGTGATTGTTGATGATTTTTCTAGATACTCTTGGGTGTATTTTATGGCATCTAAGGATGAGGCTTTTAGTCATTTTAGAAGTCTTGTTCTTAGGCTTTCTGTTGACCATCCAGGAGCTCTCAAAGCTATTAGAAGTGATAATGGAACTGAATTCAAAATTGCTTCTTTTGATCTCTTTTGTGCTGAAAAAGGAATTAATCATCAATTTTCATCTCCTAGAGTGCCTCAACAAAATGGTGTAGTTGAAAGGAAAAATAGAACGTTAGTTGAAATGGCTAGAACTATGCTAGATGAGCATCACACTCCTAGAAATTTTTGGGCTGTAGCGATTTCAACTGCTTGTTATGTTTCAAACCGTGTGTTTCTGAGATCAAAATTGGGTAAGACTCCATATGAGCTTCGGTTTGGACATAGACCTTCTGTTTCTCACTTTCGAGTTTTTGGATGCAAATGTTTTGTCTTGAAATCTGGAAATCTTAATTTGAAGCTAGATCAACTGATGGCATTTTTCTTGGATATCCTGCTCATACTCGAGGCTATCGTGTGCTTGTTTCGGAGACTAACAAAATTGTGGAAACTTGTGAAGTTACTTTTGATGAGTCTAGTCCAGGCACTAGTCTAAGTGATGCAGGTCTGAGGCGATATGTTCAGGGGAGAAAATCTTTGAAGATAATGATGATGTTGAAGATGAGGTCTTGACTCTTCCTAATGCACAACAAGCTGTAGCACCTTTGGCACCTACTACTACATCACCTACAGCTAACCATCCTCAAGCTACTACATCATCTGTACATGCTGAAAATGAAGAAGGAGAAGGAGAAGTCTCAAAAGCCAATGCTCCCTTGCACATTCAAAAATGCATCCATCTGAACAAATGATTGGAGACCTAAATGAGAGAGTCACTCTATCCAGGTTTATTCATTCTGACACTCATGCTCATTCTGCTTTAGTTGCTTCTTTTGAACCCAAAGATATATCTCATGCATTAGCTGACGAATCTTGGATCAATGCCATGCATGAAGAATTAGAGAATTTTGAACGAAATAAAGTTTGGAAACTTGTCTCACCACCTCCTGATTTTAATGTTATTGGAACTATATGGGTTTTCAAAAATAAACAAAGTGAGGATGGTGTTGTTGTTAGAAACAAGGCTAGATTGGTTGCTCAAGGTTACACTCAAATTGAAGGCTTAGATTTTGATGAAACCTTTGCTCCTGTTGCTAGAATTGAAGCCATTAGAATCCTTTTAGCATTTGCTGCATCCAAAGGTTTCAAATTATATCAAATGGATGTGAAAAGTGCTTTTCTTAATGGCTACATAAATGAGGACGTTTTTGTCAAGCAACCACTGGTTTTGAAAATCCAAAGTTTCCAAATCATGTGTTCAAACTATCAAAAGCTTTGTATGGTTTGAAACAAGCCCCTAGAGCATGGTATGATAGGCTAAAAACCTTTTACTTGAAAGGGGGTTTTCAATGGGAAAGGTTGACAAAACTCTCTTTTTACTCAAGCAAGGTAATGATCAACTATTCGTTCAGATTTATGTTGATGATATTATCTTTGGTGGTTCCTCTCATGTTTTAGTGTCTGAGTTTTCAGAAACAATGAGGAAGGAGTTTGAGATGAGTATGATGGGTGAGTTGACATACTTTTTGGGATTTCAAATCAAGCAAACAAAGGATGGTACTTTTGTGCATCAAAGCAAATACACAAAAGACTTGTTGCATAGATTTGGGATGGAAAACAGCAAACCGATCATGACACCCATGGAGAGCGCTTGCACACTTGATCCGGATGAAGATGGTGAGCCGGTTGATCAAAAGGAATATAGAAGCATGATAGGTTCAATTTTGTACCTCACTGCATCAAGGCCAGATATACAATTTGCTGTGTGCTTGTACCTCACTGCATCAAGGCCAGATATACAATTTTGTACCTCACTGCATCAAGGCCAGATATACAATTTTGTACAATTTTCAAGCTTCCCCATGTGCTTCACATCGACAAGCTGTCAAGCGAATTTTCAGGTATCTTCATGGAACTCAAGATTTTGGCATTTGGCTTTCTGCTTCCTCATGTATTAGTTTAAGAGCCTTTTCTGATGCTGATTTTGGAGGATATAGAATTGATAGAAAAAGTACATCTGGTACATGTCATTTCTTGGGCAATTCTCTTATTGCATGGTCATCTAGAAAACAATCTTCTGTTGCACAATCAACTGCTGAATCTGAATATGTGGCTACTGCTAGTTGTTGTTCTCAAATTCTTTGGATAGTAGCTACACTTAAAGATTATGGGGTTAATTTGGATAGTGTTCCTCTTTTGTGTGATAAAACTAGTGCAATTTGCATTGCTAAGAACCCCGTGCAACACTCTAGAACAAAACACATTGACATCAGATTTCACTTTCTTAGAGATCATGTTGAAAAAGGCAACATTGTGCTTCATCATGTGGATACTGAACATCAATTGGCAGACATTTTCACAAAACCTTTGTCTTCTTCTCGTTTTGCTTTTATTCAGGGAGAACTTGGGATTGTTCATCCAATGGGTTTGTTTTGAGAGGGAGTTTCCTTGCCAAGTTCTTTCACTTGATAAGCTCACTTTATCATATTTCTTTATATGTTATGTAATTGAGTTAATATATGATAATATAATTGTCTCACTTGAACTAAAAATGACATTGTGGAATTCCATGGACTGATTACCTATAGCTAAATACTCTGTGATATCTCACTCTTCTAGGCTTGATATTGAATCCTCTTGACAAATTTGGGCTATGAAGCAAGTGTGGTTTCAACTTTACTCTTTCATAAGACCGTTTAATCACTTTTGCATGTTTACAATCAAAGAAAAAGTAAAGGAAAAGGGAATCAGTTTAAAAAAAGGGGTTGTTAAAAGCAAAAAAAACCTCAAGTTATGTGCTCCAGGGTGCTTTCCCTAAAAGATAAGATGTATGCTTCAAGCATGCCATTCCCTCAAAAGACAAGATGTATGCTTCAAGCATGCCACTCCAAGGAAATAAAAGAAGTATGCTTCAAGCATGCCACATGCAGTTTACTGTTTAAAGATTAAATTGGTCCACTAGATTGGAGTTGAAACTACTTGCTCGTCCTGATTTGTTATTTGCTTCAACTTTGAGCCTTTGTTTTTCTACTAAAGGTTTTGCTTAGTACTTGGCTATAGTTGACTGAATTGAGGTTGAGATGCATGTCATTCCCTAACTTGTTAAAATCACATCAAGATCATGTATTTTGCATATTATGTGATATATAAGGTTATATGATCGAATGAGCTCATCTTTTCCTATCTTGGCACTCCCTTGTTTCCCTTTGTGAAATCATTGTTTCAGAAAAATTTTGAACATGTTCTCTCTTTTGTACTCTTGATGAATCCATTGTCAAAGGGGGAGAAGTTTTGAGAAGTTTGGGGAGAAGTTGAAAAAAGGGGAAAAGTTTTTGGAAATTTGAGAAGTTTGGAGAATTTTGAAATTTTGGGCACATTGCACATTCACACACATTTTACTTCTTAGGGGGAGTTTTTCACTTTGCATATTTATCAAAGGGGGAGATTTTCTCTTTTTATGAGCTTTTTATTTTAATCCTTTGGTTTTCAAAATCTTTTTAAAAGTGAATGCCAAAATGTTCAATTCTTAGTGGTGTTGCCAATGTTTTCATCAAGGGGGAGATTGTGAAATCATGTGCTGAAAAATTGGCTTAGAATTGAATTTGCAAAATGTGTTTGTTCATGTGTTTTGACAATTTGACAAGAAACAGTAAGTTTCGCTTTGGCGCTGGACCAAACTTAAAGAAAACAGTAAGTTTCCCATCTACGACGAACCAAATTTATTGGTCTGTCGTAAACATGCTTTGGCAACCTCATTTTTCCATGTACGACAAACCAAGTTTTTTGGTCTGTTGTAAACATGAATCTGAGTCCTTTTGCGCCGAACCGATTTTGTGTTTGCGCCGGACCAAGTTTTTGGGTCTGCCGTTGACGTGCTTTTGAGCTCATAAGCCGGACTCAATTTTCCAAGAAACCAGTAAGTTTTGCATGTACGTCGGACCAATTTCTTTGGTCAGTCGTGAACGGCTTTTTGAGGATTGATTTCGCATGTACGACGGACTGTTTTCTTTTAGTCTGTCGTGAACGTGTTTTCGCCGGAATGATTTCTTCTTGAAACCGAGAATTTCACTTGTACACCGGACCGATTTTGTTTGTCCGTCGTGAATGGTTTTTTGAGTGACTTTTTCATGTGTAAGCCGGACCATATTTTTTGGTCCGTCGTGAATGCGTTTTTGCTCGATTAGGGTTTTGAGCAAAATTGGAATTGTGTTTGATTTGTTTTTGAGATTATGAAATTTGTGAGAATTTCATGATGCTTGAAGTGGACTTTATGCAATGCTCGTGTGAGTATTTGCATGGATTAATGTGAGTCAAGTCGTGGACTTGTGCTCGGAATTGTTTTGTGATTTGTTCATGTGCAGGTATTGCTCGAAGATGAACGTGGTCGATGACGGGACCGGAACTAGGTTCATGGAGGAGCTGAGGTTCGGGACTAGGTTCAGGGAGGAACTGAGGTCTTGGTGGTCAAGGATGTCATGCGGGACGTTCGGGCTAAGAGAATGGTGCACATGAAGAATGGTTAGTCACGTGAGAATGGCAGGAGGTCATTCGCGTGCAAAGTGTTAGTCACGTGAGTATGGCAGGTGGCCATACGCGTGCAAAGTGTTAGTCACATGAGTATGGTAGGGTTGCCATACGCGTGCAAGAGTTGTACTCGGCCAGGTTGGGCCAAGAGGAGTTGTGTTGAATACATACTCCTTCTAGATTAAGAATTGTATTCAGAACTCCTTGTGTTTTGCTCCTTTAAATAGGAGGGGTGTCTCCTGTTGAAGGGCATCAATCGGAGCTGAGCGCATTGAGAGCCTCAAGCTCAGTTTTAGGGTTTGTACTCTTTTGATGAGAGTACTTTAGACAAAAGAAATAAAGATCAATTCTTCTAGATCCTTGCGTGCTCTGATACAAGCGTTGCTACAGTGTTTCCTGTTTTGGTTCTTGTTTGCATGCTTGTTCTTTTCTAGATTGGTTTTTGTTCTTTGAGTTTTATCTTGATTTGATCCATCAAACCTTTTCTAGAGAATTGATTTAGGGTTTCTCTAAGTTTAGTTGATTAAACTTTTGTCGTTTCTGTTAAACCTTCAAGTTTACGTTAGATCAATTCTTGTCATCTTCTGTCACAGCAAGTTTGCGAGGTTCATAACTTTTGATCTGTAAGTCCGATTGAGCTGATTCTTTTTGGGTTCGATGCGTGTTAGAATCTAGTTTCTTGTGTCCAAATTTTAGATCGAACCGACGGTTGGATCTCCAGGAATTCGCATTTTACCGAACCTTTGTCATTCTATTTTTGTCGAAAATGAGGCAATTATTTGGTTCTGTTTTGGGGTGAACTTTTAATAGATCAAGAATTTGGTTTTAGCTTCCGCACAATCATTCACCCCCCTCTGATTGCTATATTCGTATACTTCGATCCTACAAACACTCCGGCTCTTCTTTCATGCGGGGAGCCTGGGATTCAGTCCACTCGGCCGTAAAGTCGGCCAAAGCCTGGGACTTGACGGCGGTGCGCGGCTTGAACGAGATGTCGAAGGCTCCAAGCTCGGCCGCCCACTTTGAGATTCTCCCAGTAGCTTCTCGATTATGGAGGACCTCTCCCACGGGGAAAGAAGTCAATACTGAAATCGAGTGCCCTTGGAAATAATGCTTCAGCTTCCGCGACGAGATCAAAATTGCGTACAGCAGCTTCTGGACTTGAGGATATCGTGTCTTGGATTCGCCCGATGCCCGACAAAATAAACCGGGCGTTGTACGCCGTAGCGGTGTCCAGACTCTTCCCGCTCCACAACTATCGCGGCACTGACTACATGAGTTGTTGCCGCTATGTAAAGCAGGAGAAGTTCACATGGCACCGGTGAGACTAGGATTGGAGGGGTGGAGAGGAACACCTTGAGTTCTTCGAAGGCTTGCTGTGCCTCTGCCGTCCATTCAAAACAGTCCTGCTTGTTGAGGAGCTTGAAGAAAGGCATCTCCCGAACCCCCAACCGGGAGATAAACCTGCCAAGCGCTACCATGCAGCCAGTAAGTTTTTGAACATCTTTCTGGCTGGTAGGTGGGGCCATCCTCATGATGGCCCCGATTTTCTCCGGGTTTGGCTCGATCCCACGATGAGAGACAATGAACCCGAGTAGTTTCCCGGAAGAAACTCCGAAAACGCACTTCTCAGGGTTTAGCCTCATCCGGAACGCCCTTAGACTTGCGAACGTCTCGGCCAGATCGGAGGTGAGACTGTCCTCGGTCTGTGTTTTAACCACTACATCATCCACATATGCCTCTACGTTGCGTCCGAGCTGATGGTGAAAACACCGCTGTATCGCGCGCTGATAAGTTGCGCCAGCGTTTTTCAGCCCAAACGGCATGGTGACATAGCAATATGCTCCGAATGGAGTGATAAACGAAGTCTTCTCACAATCCTCCTCTCGAAGCCGGATTTGGTGATAGCCTGAGTAGGCGTCCAGGAAACTGAGTAGTTGAGATCCAGCAGTGGAGTCCACCACTTGATCGATGCGGGGCAGACCAAAGGGATCTTTTGGGCAAGCCTTGTTGAGGTCGGTATAGTCAACACACATGCGCCAACTTTTATTCTTCTTTTGAACGAGTACAGGGTTTGCCAACCAGTCGGGATGATACACTTCTTTGATAAAACCTGCGGCAAGCAGTTTTGTGATCTCCTCCCTGATGGACTCTCGGCGGTCTTGGGCGAACCGTCGTAACCTTTGCTTGATCGGCCTGGCCGATTCATTTACGTTCAGCGCGTGCTCGATCACCTCCCTGGGGACTCCGGGCATGTCCGATGGCTTCCAGGCAAAGACGTCTTTGTTTGCCCGCAGAAAGGTGATGAGCGCGTCCTCCTATTTCTTTCCGAGCCCTGTCCCAATCAAGGCCGTTTGAGCCAAATCGGACGGGTCGAGGGTAATTCTCTTGGTATCTTCTTCGGGACCAATCCCAGGGTTCGGCGCTTTGCGGGCAGGGACGCTTCCTTCCGGCTTGTCGGAATCCGCCTCTTGCCAAATCCTCTCCCGACCCGCTCGCGCCTCCAGGGACTCGACCATCTCGCAGCTCTCCCTGTCACAGGAAAAAGACTGCCTGATATCACCGCGTAAAGCGATAATACCACTCGGCCCTGGCATTTTCAGTGTTAGGTACGCATAGTGGGGCACTTCCACGAACTTGGCTAACGCTGGTCTCCCCAAGATGGCATGGTATGCTGTCGCGAAATCAGCCACCTCGAAGCCAAGGTTCTCTATCCGGTAATTTTCTCTTGCACCGAAAGTGACCGGCAGAGTGATTTGTCCGAGTGGTGTCGCGGACGTTCCGGGTATGACACCGTGAAAAGGCGACGACCCGCGCTTAAGCTCCGACCGTGGAATTCCCATGTCGTCAAGAGTTTTGACAAAGAGGACATTGAGCCCGCTTCCACCGTCAATCAATACCCTCTTGAGCTTGATGCCGCGGACAACGGGCGCCAAGACAAGCGGATATCTACCGGGGAATGGAACTCGATCTGGGTGATCCGAACGGTCGTAAGTTATCACGACCTCAGACCACCGTACGTCTTGGGGTCTCGGCTCTGTGCGTTGATGTCTCGGGCGGTGAGCTTTGCTTCGCTTGGACTCATCTGGCCGAACCCAAATATGTAGTTAAGCTCGAGATCGACTTCACGATAGTCTTCCTCGGCCGAGGAGGCGGCTTGGCGGCATGTCCACTCGGACCTTGTCCAGCTTGCTTCTTGCTCTCCCGGTCAAATCTCTTCAAAGTGAAGCAGTCCTTGGCGGCATGTCTCCCCTTTGGATGAAAGGGGCAAAGCGAGTTCATCACCTTGTCATACCCGTCCTCTTTGAGGGCGCGAGGGTGAGCAGGTTCAGCGACTGCCACTAGCTCTTCACCCTTGCGCTTCTTTTCCTTCCGCCGGGGGGGCTCGGCCTGATCCTTCCCCTCGTCATGCCATTCGGCCAAGGCCTCGGAGGCTAAAGCGTAGCGGCCCGCTAGGGCGAACAGCTCACGAACCGACGTTGGTGGCTTCCGAGACATCTTCTTGATGAGATCAGGGTCGCTGACTCCCTTCTGGAAGGTAGCTATCACAACCGCATCCGTGACATCCCGAACAGTGCTTTTCCTGTGCATGAAGCGCTTGACGAACTCCCGGAGGGACTCGTTCCTCTTTTGGTGCAGCTGATAGAGGTCCAGGGGGTGCCCAGGCGCTCGTACGTGCCTTGGAAGTTTGAAATAAATTGCTCACATAGATCTCCCCAGGAATCTATAGAGTTCGCTGGGAGTCCAGTGAGCCAAGCTTGGCCCAGGGGCGAGAGGGTAACCGGTAAGTAATTTGCCATTACTTTCTGATCCCCCCGGCAGCCCTGACCGCCAGAGCATACACCTGTAACCAAGCCTCCGGGTCCCTCTCACTGTCAAACCTAGTGATGCCCTTGGGATTAAACCAATCAGGCCAAACCACTCGGCGTAGGTGAGGGGTAAACGCGCGAACCCCTTCTATGACCTCGCGGCAACCCCCGGGCAGTGATCGGCGTGGAGGGGATCGCACCTGGCGTGCTTCGCGATCTCGTGGAAGGATGCCGTAACGTTCATACTCGTCGGCATGGCGGTGTTGCTCCTCCCTTTCTCGGTCGCGGCGCCTGGCGTCGAGGTCGGAACGGAGGTTGCGGTTGAGCACGCACCCGCGCGTCCAGTTCTGTTGTTCGGCCACCTTCCAAGTCGGCGGCGGCCGAAGTGTCGAGGCGTTGCTGCGAATCCGCCCGTGAGCCCTCGATTACGCAGACTCTACGGAAATTCCAGCAACTCTCTAGGCTTTCTTCTGACTCGGCCGGTGAGCTGGGCGAGCCTGAAGAGGATAGCTCTAGGCGCTCGGAAGTGCCGAGTGGTTTGGCGGTGAGAACCCCCACCATTCGTGTCTCGGCGCCCATGAGTCCGACTCCCTGGCATGACCGGACCTTCGGTCCCCTACTCGGTGCTTTAGAGCACGAGACAGGGGGACCTCCCGATCGGCGCGGAAGTCGTGACGATGGCTCGCTGGAGACCTCGCCGTGCTGCAGCGCGGCCTCCTCAGAGAGGGAAAGGTTCCCGAGGCTGTTAGAGATGAAGGTTAGGCTTCCGAAGCGAAAAACCTGACCCGAGAAGAAGACTGTGGAGACTCCGCTCGTCGCAGCCATCAAGCTCAACTAAGATCTTGACACAATCCCCTACCTGGCGCGCCAACTGTCGATGATCGATTTCGCTGGCAATGAGATTTGTGATTCTAGGGGATTCGTGCGGGATCAGAGCTAAATGGTAACAGAGGATGCGAGGGCGATCTCTTTTTAGACAGGTTCGGGCTCTCACGGAGGAGATAATACCCTAGTCCTATGTTCTTGGATATATGAGCCTGATCCTTTTTTCTTCCCCCCCTTTATATACTAGGGGAAGGATATGCCACCAAATGGGCGCCACCTGGCCCTGAACATGGTGGCTTCATGAGTACGTACTTTGTCTCTTATCGACTGGGCCCCACTACATCCAGGGGATGTGGTCGTGCCTTCCCCGACCCGCGCCTGCCACTCCGCCAGGTTCCGGCGCCTGCAGGCTCTGCCGATGTCAGGCCGCATGCTTCGCTTTTGACGGGTTGTTTGGGCGTGGCACGAAGCTTCGCTGAAGGATCGGCGAGCTGCCTTGGGGAAGAAGTCGGGCCATCCCCTGGGCCCATCATAGCGCTTCCAGGCTCTGGGCCTACTGCTCCGCCTTCGGCCCAGTCGGGTGTAGGCCCCACTTGCGGGACCCCCATCTCAGGCATCCCACACTAGTCATGGAAAAGAACAATTTTGCATGCATGGTTTCTATCCTGGCTTCTTATTTCCTCGGACTCCAAAATCTGAACTCCGATGATAAACTATCTACAAAGACTGCAACTGCTTACGCCCACCATTTGAACCCAAGTCAACAGAAGCCAAAACATTGGCTTCACCTAGAGCTGGGTGTGGGCCGGTGTAACACCCCAAATTTTTGCTTTTCTTGAATTCAAATAAGATTTTGCACTTTGGTAAATTTTTGGAATTTTCTGGAATTTATTTGGAATTTATTTGATTTTATTCCCTTTTGAAATAATTAAAGAATTTGATTTTACAAATAAAATTTTGCTGGAAATTTTTTATTTGAGTCCCAAATGCCCTAAAATATTTTCTAGAATTTTTCTGGAATTTTTCTGAGTATTTTGCTATTTTTCTTGAATTAAATGAATTTCTAGAAATAAATTGGATTATTTTTAATCGCTGGAAAACCGAGTGGGTTTTACTATTCCTCTGACCGAGCCGTAACCGAACCAGACCCGGTCGATTCGAACCAGACGAGAACAGCATCGAGCCGGAACCAATCCTAATCACGCGACCGTTGGATCGAGATCCAACGGCCCGCGTTGAGCCACGTCATCCGAGCCCGGGCCGGATAGGATCCGTTCGCGCCCGAGTGAATCCCGGCCGTTGGATGGGACACGTGGACGGCCCAGATTGCGTCGTCCCCGCCGAGTCCGATACGGACTGCGCCGCTGCGTTCTCCACCGCGTTCGTTAGGGTTTCGGATTGAGCGCGGAAGCCGAGGCTATTTAATGCATGGGTTATCACCCGAGGTTGCCCTTTCCCGTGCGCACGTGTTGCCCTAGCTCTCCGAGCCCTAGCCGCCGTCACGTAGCCATAATTGCTCGCCGTAGTTAGATCCTACCTCCGCCACGGTTTTTGCTTCGCCCCGCCGTTATCCGCCGTCCTCCGTCATCACTGAGCCCAGATCCGGACTCCTCGCGTTGAGGCGCGTCCGGGAGTACCACTCATCTCGCCGGAGCACACCCCAAACGCCGTTCGAGTGGTCGCCGTCCTCAGCGCCGGCAGCCGCAGCTCCGCCGTGAAGCCATCGCCACCTCCGAGCTCGCCAAACCGTCCGATCAAGATCCAGCGACCAGGATTCGTCCACGTCACCGCGGGTAAGCCCACGTGTTACGGTTTTAGATCTAATCTCAACCATCGGATCTAGATCCAACGGCTCTCGATTGTGCCACGTAGCCCATAACCGCGCCGTACTAGGATATATCTCAGCCGTTAGATCTAGATCGTACGGCTAGCGTTAGCCCATGTTAGAGCGTTAGATTAGATCTTGACCGTCCGATCAAGATCGAACAGTTCGGGTCAGCCGAGAAGTTTTCTATTGCGTTAAGCCAGATCCAATCTGGGCCGTTGAATTTCAAATCAACGGTCGAGATCTAGCCACGTGGCTAGGAGACTGACCGTCGCGGTCAGCGCGGTCACGCCGATCACCACTGACGCCAGCCGTGATGTCACGCGGTGCCCGCGTGTCAGCGACCGAGCCAAACCGCACCATGACGTCATCGCGGCGTCCGCAGTGAACCGCGTGTCGACCCACTCGGCCGAACCGTCTTGGCCGGCGTCATCTTGGCGTCACGAGAACGCGTGTCGATGGCGCGATGCAGTGGACCAGGGCCACCGTGGACCAGGCCATGCGTGTAGACCGCGTTCGTAGACCGGGACACGTGGCAGCACCCGGGTGGTGTCACGTGTCATGGCGACGTCATGCTGACGTCATCGGGGGATTTGTAACACCCCAATTTTTGCTTTTCATGAAATTAAATATTATTTTGCACATTTGTGAATTTTTGGAATTTTCTGGAATTTATTTGGATTTATTTGGATTTAATTTGAATTTATTCCATATTGAAATAATTAAATAAATTAAATTTTCAAATAAAGTTTTGTTGGAAATATTTTATTTGAGTCCCAAATGCCCTAAAATATTTTCCAGAATTTTTCTGGAATTTTTCTGAGTATTTTGCTATTTTTCTTGAATTAAATGAATTACTGGAAATTATTTTAAATATTAAATCGCTGGAAAATCGAGTCGGGTCAGAAATCTTGTTCATCCGATCGAAGTCGAACCGAGTCGGACTCGAGTCAGGCGAGCCACGTGACTCGGCCAGAACCGCTCGTAGAGCCCTAACCGCGTGACCGTTGGATTCAGATCCAATGGCCACGATTGAGCCACGTCACCCGAGCCCGAGCCCGACCGAGCCAGCCAGCTCGCCCGAGCCAGACCCGAGCCCAAACCCCTGCACCGTTGGATCTTGATCCAACGGCTATGGTTGAGCCACGTCACCCAATCCGAGTCGCCGGACTCGCGCCAAGAACGGAGTGGGCCTCGGTTTCCGTGCGTTTCACGGACGCCGAGGGCCCTATTTATTGCGCCGCCACCCGTGTTGGGACCGCCACTTCATTGCGCACCCGTAGCCCTAACTCACCTCGCCTGAGCCGCCGTGGTTGCACCGCTAGAGCTCGCCGGAGTAAGGAGAAGGAGCCGCCGCGGTTTTCGTCGAATCCCGCCGCCGTCCGCCGTCCTCCATCGCCGTTGACCCCAGATCCGGGACCGGGAGGTCAAGACGCGTCCGGGAGTCCAACTCACCTCGCCGGAGCGCGCCCGAAACGCCGTCGGCTAGGTCGTCGTCCCCTACGCCGGTGACCCAGCGCCGCCGCTCGCCATCGCCGGACTTCGAGCTACGCGGTAGTCGGATCTTCATCAAGCGGTCCAGATTGCGCCATGTCACCGTCGGTGAGATCCCGTTCCAAAATCCCAGATCCAATTTCGACCGTTGGATCTAGATCCAACGGTCCAGATCAAACGCGTTAACCCAAACGCGTGAGTCCAGATCTAATCTGGGCCGTTGATTTTAAAATCAACGGCCGAGATTGCGCCACGTGACGGGGACCTTGACCGCCGCGGTCAGCGCACCCATGCGTGTGACGCTGACACGCCGGGCCCGCGTGTCAGCGACGCGACCAAACCGCACCATGACATCACGACGACGTCATGGAGGGCCCACACGTCAGCGGCCACCCCAGCCGTGTAGTGACGTCAGCGATGACGTCACCAGTGGGTCCCACCCGTCAGCACCGTGTGCTGAGCCCCGTTGACGTCAGTAATGACGTCACCCGGGGGGGCCACCTGTCAGTCACACACGTAAGCCGTGGACCGAGTCCACAGTGGACCGCTGCCGTGGCCGAGCCCATGAGCGGTACCGACGCCACCGCCCAATCGAGGTCGCCACGGCGTCATCACGATTTAATAAATAATTTCCGAAAAAGAAAATGATTTAATAATTAGGTTTAATAATTGATTTGAATTTCAAAACTTCAAACGCTTATAACTTTTGCGTTTCAACTCCGATTTAAACGATTAAAATTTCTAAAAATTCATAAAATTCAGATCTACTCAAATATGAATTTTATTTAATTTTTTGACTAAAGTTTTTCTCTGTAAAATTATTTAATTGATTATTTAAACTTTAAATAATCATAACTTTTGCGTTTCAACTCCGATTTGAGCGATTCCAGTTCCTAAAAATTCATAAAATTATGTTCTCTCTGTTTATGGATTTTATTTGGATGTTTGGACACTTTTTGCCTATTGTTTATTCGTGTATTGCTATTTGCACGCTTTACGAGTAGACGTTGAAGTGCTGGAAGGATTCGAAGGAGAAGTGTTGACCCAGGAGCCAGCTCAGGACCAAGAACAAGTACTTTTTGAAGGCAAGTTATGCTTTGACCATGTTGATCCCATTTTGAAACCTATTTTGGTTCAAATTATTGCATGCTAGTTTAAATTAGAAAATACTTTACTTAATTATGGGTAATTAGATAAATGCCTAATTGCTGTATGACACCTTGATTACTTAAATATGTGCCATGACCGCTTGTCACCCTAGTTGTGGATTATTAGTTGGACATTACTAAATTGCCAACATGGGTTGGTAGATCGTTGTAGTATATGGCTTAGACCTGCTACGTGCTCATGACATGATTTTGGACAATCAAACGTTAATATTGACTTAATGACATATTGAACCTGTTTTGGAAAGGTATCATGTGATGTTGATGGCACGTGGTGCATGGTAACCAACTGGGGTTTGATAAATAGCTTTTGACCGGGGCATGTTGCAAGAATGATCAGGTGGGCCAGTTGTGGCACTGGGGATGTTGTTTTGGTTCTTCGGGTAGTCTTGCCCTGCTCACCCTAAGGACTTCACCTTGCAACCCTTTGAACTGAGTCAATCTTGCAACCACATGTCTGTAATGGGACGTACCTAGTTGATTAAGTTGCTAATAACGTACCTGTGGGACCTCTGGGTGTCAACTACACCCTTTTTGTATGTTGTACGGGGGAGCGTACCGGGGCTGCGGCTAGGTACCCATCTAACGGTTGGTTGGCCTAAACTTCGCCTTAGCTAAGGGAAGGGTTAGTGTGCAACAACCGGGGAGGACCACTTGTACTGTTAGAAGTTTCCGAAAGACTTTGTTACGGGAACTCGCCTTTGTGGTGTTTGACTGTATCTTGTGGGTAAAGTGCATAACCTCTGCAGAGTGTAAAATCTATTCGAATAGCCATGTCCGCGGTATTGGACATCGCCGAATTACAGTCAAGGGTTAGACTTTCTCAAAAATAACTTGGACTTGAAAGGTTGGGTTGGATTAATAATGATGTTGATGGAAATGTGGATTAGGATGGGAAAGATGTTTACTAAACTCCTTAAAAAGTTATTTATGCTTTACTTGTTTCCACTGCTTTCGAATCTACTTATGATACTTGTTAAACGCTCTTACTGCAAATATACCTTGAGCTATTCCTTTGTGTCAAGCCATGCATATAGTCTATTAGCTTGCATTCTGTGCATGACTTGCTGAGTACCAAGTACTCACCCTTGCTGCAATAAAACACCAGTTGAAGAAGAATCTACACCAACTTTGGAGGAGGAGCTCCAAGAGGAACCGTCTACTTAGGGAGGCGAGTCGGTCGGTTACTGTGGTATCTTGGATGGTGCCACGATGTTATCTTATTTTCATTGCTATTATTTCTCTCTTAATAAGTTTAAGCCTGCGTGTATATTTGTGACTTGACCATAAGGTCGAGCAACCAATTTGACTATTTAATTAAAGTACTTTATTAGTATCGAGTGGTATGTTTGTGATATTTACCGATGTTAAGACTGTGTGCACTAGCGCGTTCCTGGACTAGTGCTGAATACACAGAGGGTCCGGATTTGCAGATTCGGGTCCCGACAGGATTCGACCGGTGCTGACGTCAGCGGATCCACGTGGACCAATGAGGTGCGGACACGTGTCGTGCTGACGTCATTAATAGATTTTTCAGTATAAAAATAAAGGAATTAATTCGGATTATTGGTTTATTTGAATTTTGAAACTTCAAACGCTTATAACTTTTGCAATTTAACTCCGATTTGAGTGATTCAAATTTCTAAATTTGTATAAAATTGAGATCTACCTAATGGTGAATTTTATTTAATTTTTTAGACCAAAGTTTTTCTCTGTAATATTATTTAATTGATTATTTAAACTTTAAACGCTTATAACTTTTGCGTTTTAACTCCGATTTCGCCGATTCAAATTCCTAAAAATTCTTAAAATTATGCTCTCTCTGTTTATGGACTTTATTTGGATGTTTGGACACTTTTTGTATACTGTTTTATTCATTTATTGCTATTTGCACGCGTTACAAGTAGACGTTGAAGTGCCCGAAGGCTTCGAAGGTGAAGTGTTGACCCAGGAGCCACCTCAGGACCAAGATCAAGTATTCTTTGAAGGCAAGTTGTGCTTTGACCATGTTGATCCCATTTTGAAATTAATTTGATTATATTATTGCATGCTAGTTCAATTATAAAATGCTTTAATTGATTTTGGGAGATTAGTTAATTACCTAGTTGCTGTATGCCACCTTGACATAGATAATTGAATGCCATGAACCCCTTGTCACCCTAGTTGAGGATTAAATAGTTGGACATTATCAAATTGCCAACATGGGTAATCAGATCGTTGTAGTATATTGCTTAGACCTGCTACGTGCTCATAACATGATTTTGGACAATCAAATGTTAATACTGACTTAATGATATATTGCACCTGTTTTGGAAAGGTATCATGTGTTGTGATGTTGATGGCACGTGGTGCATGGTAATCAACTGGGGGTTTGATAAATAGTTTTCGACCGGGGCATGTGGCAAGAATGATCGGGTGGGCCAGTTGTGGCATCGGGAGTGTTGGTTTGGTTCTTCGGGTAGTCTTGCCCTGGTCAACATAAGGACTTAACCTTGCAAGCCTTTGAACTGGGTTAATCATGCAACCACATGTCCGTAATGGGACGGACCTAGTTGAGTAAGTTATTAATAGCTTGCATGTGATACCTCAGGTGTCAACTACACCCTTTGTGTAGCTTGAAAGGGGAGCGTACCAGTGCGATGGCATGGTACCCGTCCAACGGTATGTCGGTCCCATACTTCCCCTTTGTTAAGGGAAGGGATGGTGTATGGCAAAAGCCGGAAAGGTTCACTTGCGTAGTTAGCCGTTTCCGAAAGGCTTTGTTACGATCACTCGCCCTTGTGGTGTTTGGCTGTATCTTGTGGGTAAAGTGCATAACCTCTGCAGAGTGTAAAATCTATTCGAATAGCCATGTCCGCGGTATTGGACATTGCTCGGGGATTACAGTCAAGGGTTAGATTTTCTTGAAAATAACTTGAACTTGAGAGGTTTGGTTTGGTTAAATGATGATGTTGATGGAAATGTGGATTAGGAATGGGAAAGATGTTTATTTAACTCATGGAAAAGTTATTAATATTACACTGTTTCTATCGCTTTCGAATCTACTTATGTTATTTGTTAAATGTTGTTACTGCAAATGAACCATGAGCTATTCCTTTGTATTAAGCCATGCATGTAGAATATTAGCTTGCATTCTGTGCATGACTTGCTGTGTACCAAGTACTCACCCTTGCCACAATACAACATCAGTTGAAGAGGAGTCTACACCAGCTTTGGAGGAGGAGCTCCAAGAGGAACCTTCTAACTAGGGAGGGAGCCCAGTCAGTTGCCTGTGGTATACTGGATGGCACCACGAAGTTATCTTATTTTCCGCTGCTACTATTTCTCTTTTATTAAACTTTCGCCCTGCGAGGCATACTTTTGTAACTTGACCCTAAAGGTTAAGCAACCAGTTTGGTTACTATAATCAAGGTACTTTCTATTTCGTTGAGTATGATTGTGATATTTACCAATGTTGAGACTGTGTGCACTAGCGTGATCCTGGACTAGTGCTAAATACACAGAGGGTCCAGATTTGCAAATTCGGGTCCCGACAGCCGGGTCCGGGCTGGCCCGGTCCGACTCCGGCCCGCAGTGCTTCCGGGCGGGCCGGGCTTTGTAAAACCTCTCTCATGCTGGCCCGGGCTCTGTAAAACCTCTCTCGTGCCGGCCCAGCCCGGCTCTCCATGGCACAGAGCCAGTGCGGTAGTCTTGCAGGCCCGACCAACGCCAGCTCTACTGATGAGGTAGACTACTTCCTCAATTCCATATCATAAATTCCAGATTCAACATTTTTTTAAGTATTTTATAATTTCTCTATTTATTTTTTTGAAATTTGGCCAAGACCTCTGGCATTCCATTAAGAAAAAAAGATTCGATCTAGAGTGGACAGGGTGTCCAACTACACTCTCTACCAACCGAGTTAGATTTAGCTCGGTTCCTATTTCCCTAAATTATTTGAGGTGTTATCGCTAATATAAAAAAATTACACTGATTTTTACTATCGTGTGGACTATTATTCTTTCCATCGAACAATATTTTATTAACCTGGAACCACCGATTCCAAAATTCTGACTTCGCCAGTTCGTCTACATTTCAATCGAAAAAAAGATTTGTTATATATTTACTATCTTAAAAAATCTATATATTTATAAACGACCGTAAATTCTGGCCCTAGATTGATACCGCTAAACACATGTCAACATGCCAGAAATCCACACGTGCTCATCATCTTCAGTTAGTAATTCTTGCACTAAGCACGACAACATAGCTAGCTTCCAACGCCGGACGCTCGTCGAAGACTTGGACCTTGACAACCACTACTACAGATCCGGCCTTCCATACCGGCCCAATAGTACCGGTTATGCATGAACCGGGACTAACATTTACATCAGTCCCGGTTCAACGGTCTGGTCGGGGATCATCGATGCGGTTGTAACTACCAACGGTCTTGATGCTCTCACATCGATACCGGTTGGTTACACCAACCCGCACTAAGCAAAGACAGAGCCGTGGATGGTTCTTAGCACCGGTTGATGTAACCAACGATGCGATGTTCGTGTTATCGATGCGGTTGGTTAAACCAACGATACTAAGCGGCCTCCTCGGCTCTGTCTTGCTTAGTACGGGTTGGTGTAACCAACCGATCGATATGGAGCATCAACCGGTTGTTGTATTTGACCGTACTAATGCGCCGTCTCCGCGCCGATCAATCCCAGCGCCTTTACGATGAAACTCTTAATTCGTGTTCATCCGGATTCTTGTTTTCCGATCCGACCTCCTATAAAACCGTCAGATCGACTGTAAAGGGAGACTTACTGATGATCAGTAGTAAGCCCATTTTTTAACTATGGCAGCTTCTCCTTCTTCTCCCTCTGGCGTGCCATCATCACCACCTCGGGAGAAGGACGAGGAGGAGCGGGAGGAGGAGGATGAGGAGGAGGAGGAGGACAATGAGGAGGAGGAGGAGGAGGAGGAGGAGGAGGAGCGGGAGGAGGAGGAGGAGGAGGAGGAGGGTTGGGGTTGGGTCCGCTCGAGGAAGCGCGGCGTCGTCGGACGAGGATAGCGATGATGAAGGCGTCATCCACGGCGACGGCGGCAGCCCCCGCTGGCGGCGACTCCGGCGACGATAGCCCCGGCGGCGGCGGCGAGTGGTGGGATGGGTGATCGCGCCACCCACCACCCGTGCGCCGCTATGCATATTATATATATTGTAATTAATTAATATAATATGTAATGTTTTATATTATGAATTATTAATATGATATGTAATGTTTTATGTAATGAATTATTAATATAATATATAATGTTTTACCTCCCCTTCTTGAAGCTCCGCCTTTACCGTTAAATTGAAATATTAAAAAAATTATAAAACATAAAAAACCGTTGAAAAAATTACGGCACAATGCATTGTCGTTCAAAACAATGGCTTGAGAAACATTCGATTGGACAGTGAAAATCGAGGAGAAAATCGCAAGAAAAATTATGAAAGTATGATTCGAGATGAATATCTTTATAAATATTTATATTATATGCATGAAAATCATTTGTGTACATTTATCTAAAATTAAAGTCGATCTGGGTTAAAGGTACCAACAGTCTTGATAGTCACATCGATGCCGGTTTGTATTCTGAACCGGTACTATCTAGTAGCAACGACTACGGTTGCAAGTGGATATTAGTACCGGTTTGTGCTTTGAACCGGGACTAGTGTCCGACCAATTTAAACTCTTCGTCCTCCCGCTCTGCCGGACCGAGTCATTTGATCGCGAGAGATGAACAGGAGTTCATCGCCAAGGAGCTCGAAGGAGGAGAGGTGCTGCCAAAATTCGAATTTTTTGTCATTTTACTCGCAACCAAGATACCTAAGGTTAGTAATATCATTCCTCACTACACTTGGTGTTAAATGGGGCCTCTTCTTTGCTTAAATTATAAAGAAAATTTGATCTTTTCCATTAATCGTTGAAGGATTATAAATGTATAAATCAAGCTCGATCAATTGAAGTAAGATACAAAAACTTATTGTGTAAGCTTATAATTTGCTTGGATTATAATATAGCTCGCATTTAAGGTTTGGATCTAGCTCAATTTTATGTTTTAGTTCCATCGATCTAGCTCAAATTAGGTTGCACGTAGTTGGGAAATTAAAAATGGTGCATTTGAGAAAAGTTTTCATAAAATTGGTTGCACGTAGTTGGGGAAATTAAGAATAGTGCATTTGACAAAAGTTTTCAAAATTTAAGCAAAGATGTCGTTAAATTTGTTCACAATTTTGAATCTAGACTATGATTGACCAATTTTTTTTGTAGGTTGAAAAAACTTGTGTAAGTTTATATTTTGCTTGCATTATTATATAGATCGAATTGTATGTGTGGCGGCAGCAGTGCAATTGTCGGGTATGAATACCGGAGTAAATAATCATTTTATGGGAAAATATGTAATGAAATATAGTGCCTTTAAAAATATTTAATGAAATAAAGCCATTTTAAAAATATAGTTGTCTTGATTTGGATTTTGGGAAATGTTCAATAATTCATTATCGAAAAATGAGTTAAAAGTTACCTTGATCGAATATAATGTAGATTGAAAGGAGATGGATGTACATGGACCGACGCTCCCCGGAGTTCTTGCAGGGTTTGCAAGATTTTCTTCGTGCAGCCGATGAATACACGACGTCAGGCTACATATGTTGTCCATGCATAGACTGCAAGAATGAGAAGGAGTGGTCAAACTCCAGTCACATTCACTTCCATTTGCTCTCAAGAGGTTTCATGTCATATTATTACTGTTGGACCAAGCACGGTGAAGAAGAGATTATACAAGAAGAAGGTGAACAAGAAGAGGCGGAGAACAATATCTTAGACGCTGGCCAACCCGGCTCTAACGAAGATACATTTGGGGAGTTTGGCAATGATGACCTAGACCAGATCTTTGCTTGATGGAGAGGGAGAATACATCGATGAAAGACATTACGGAAAATTTCAGCGCCTATGGGAGGACCACAAAACATTGTTGTATCCAAAGCGCCAACAGGGCCATACAAAGTTGCGTACTACACTAGAACCGATGCAATGGAAGGCGACCAATGGATTGTGCGATAAGGGATTCGACGAGTTGTTATGCCTCATGAAAAAGTTACTTCGAGAGGGGAACACACGCCGAAACTACGCACGATGCCAAACAAGTTATCCGCCCTTTGGGGTTGGAAGTCAGAAGATACATGCATGTCGTAACGATTGTATCCTTTATCGCAATGAGTCACGAGGATTTGGATGCTTGTCCGTGTGCAAAACTTCTCGGTATAAGACCAGGCATGATGACCGAGGTGAGGTAGAGGCGTGTAAGAAGAAGAGGCCCCTGCTAAGGCCATGTGGTATTTCCCTATAATACCCGGTTGAAAGCGTTTATTTGCGAACAAAGTGCATGCCCGGATGATGCGCTGGCACAAAGAAGACCGTAAGGACGACGGAAGGCTAAGACACCTGGCGATGGCTCCCGGTGGAGGAAAGTCAATAGAACATACCGGACTTTCTTTGAGGATGCAAGGAACATAAGGTTTGGGTTGAGTACAGATGGGATGAACCCGTATGGCGAGATGAGCAGCAGTCACAGTACTTGGCCTGTGACCCTATGTATCTACAACCTTCCTCCTTGGTTGTGTATGAAGCGGAAATACATTATGATGCCGTTGCTTATCGAAGGCCCGAAGCAACCTGGAAACGACATCGATGTGTACCTCAAACCGTTGGTTGAAGATCTGCTAACATTGTGGAACGATGGTGCACGTGTATGGGATGAGTACAAGAGAGAGCACTTCATTTTGCGTGCATTGCTATTCGTAACCATCAACGATTGGCCTGCACTTGGCAACCTTTCGGGCCTGTCTATCAAAGGATATAAAGCCTGCATCCACTGCTTAGAGGAAACGGACAGCAAGTACCTAAAAAACTCTCGAAAGGTTGTGTACATGGGCCACCGCAGATTCCTCCATCCGAAGGACCCGTTAAGGAGGAAGGGTGAGAATTTTGATGGGACAGAAGAGAAACGTAAGAAACCCCTGCATCGCAGTGGGGCTCTTGTATTTTCTTTGGTAAAGGATCTGAAAGTAGTATTTGGAAAAGGTGCAGGTAGCAAACCTGTCCCGAGAGAACAAGGTCACACGAAGCCCATTTGGAAGAAGAAGTCAATATTTTGGGACTTACCTTCTTGGAAAGACTTAGAGGTCCGTCACTCACTAGACTTCATGCATATCACAAAGAATGTCTGCGTGAACCTGCTAGGCTTCCTAGATATGTATGGCAAATCAAAAGATACACTTCAAGCACGAAAGGACCTACAGCTGCTGGGAATCAGGAACGACCTACATCCGGAAATGAGAGCAGAAGGACAGCATTACCTCCACCCCGCTAGCTACACTCTGAGCAAGGAAGAGAAAAAAAATATGATTAAGTTCTTGAACAGTGTGAAGGTCCCTTCTGGATACTCCTCGAACATAAGGAGACTCATAAACATAAAAGAGAATAAAATTGTACACACAAAATCCCATGATTGTCACGTGTTGATGACACTGATTGCTCCGGTGGCGGTGCGAGGTATTCTGCGGACTGAGTGCGAGGACAATCATAAAGTTATGCTCGTTCTTCAGCGGTGTCGCGAAGGTCATCGAGCCAAATAAGTTATCTAATCTGCATGATGACATGGTCAATAGTGCAGTTAGCCTTGAGATGATCTTTCCTCCATCATTTTTTGATATTATGGTCCATCTCATGGTCCACATTGTTAAAGAGATAGAAATTCTCGGACCCGTGTTCCTCCACAATATGTTCCCTTTCGAGAGGTACATGGGCATCCTAAAGAAGTATGTTCGTAACCGGTCTCGCCCAGAAGGCTGCATTGCGCAGGTGTTGGCACGAGAGGAGGTCATCGAGTTTTGTGTTAATTACATTGATGATCTGAATCCGATCGGCGTTCTGTATCACGCCATGAGGAGGCTCAGGAAAAGGGACTTTAGGGAGAAAAGAATCCTATAGCGGCGATCTACTTTCATTTAAACAAGCACATTTCACAAGTATTGAAACAAGCAAGCGTAGTGGCTCCGTATATGTATGCTCACGAGATTAGTCTACGCGCCCAATACCCGGAGAAGTCGAGATAAGTGGATCGCGATCGAGCAAATGGATCATTTCGGCGGTTGGTTACAAAAGCATAGCTAGCCAACCAGACAGAGATGATGAGCAGTTGAAACTCTTGGCTCGGGGACCGTCCCACGACAATCGTATCATTCCAAGGGTATGAGATAAATGGGTACACATTTTACACGATAGCCCAGGATAGCAAGAGCACCAACCAAAACAGCGGCGTCAGTATAGATGCCTTGGACAAAAATAGAAAGCTGGATACCTACTATGGTTTCATACAGAGATCTGGGAGCTCGAGTGCGGACCTTTAAAAGTCCCTCTGTTTGGTGCCAATGGGTCAAACTAGCGGCCCGTGCAGATCGATGAGTGCGGTATGACAAGCTGTGGACCTCAAGCAAGTGGCCTATAGGGACGAACCGTTCGTGCTTGCTAATGATGTGACACGGTATTCTATGTGATGGACATGGAATGACAAGCCAGAAAAGCGAAGGACAAGCCTACTAAAAGGAAGAGGCAGCATGACAAATCTACCGAAAACATAAATCAGAATGAGAATACTAGCAGTGGCGATCAACCAAGGCGCCACGTGGTTCTTTCAGGTAAAAGAAGGATTGTCGGAGTTGAGGGCGTCACGGACGAAGAAGAGTATAATCAGTTCGACGAGCTGCCTCCTTTCACGATGGGCGTAGACATTAGTGCCCTGAATGATCTGAGCAATCTCCTTATATGCGCGCGATCATAATGAAGGATCGCTTGTAAAAACAAAGTATGTTAGCAAATAAGTCCAACCTTGTTGTATAGTCCGTTGTTACAAGTTATAGTCTATCACCGATGGATGCTTAGTTTTCATTTTTCATGTTAAATCTAGTCTACTGTGTTCCCATGCTTTGTGATATGCATGTAACAAGGTGAAAATTTGAATTGGAATTATAAGAGTGAAAAAATTACTTCATTTTATTTTTATATTTTTAATTCATAAACTAATATTCTAAAGAAAATATAGATTTTCAATATTATTGTTGAATTGTAGAAACTATAAAAGGAATTTATAAATGACTAGTAATCTTTTTTAAAAAAATCATTTTAGTGTGGAATAACCGAATAAGTATAATTTATTACTTTTTATTAAGCAAAGAAGCAATAATTGATTTTTCTTTCATTTTATTCTAAAGAGATTTTGAATTTAATTCTAATCGATGCAGGTTGGTGTATTTAACGATCTTGATGTGATATAATCGATACGGTTGGATACACCCAGATCGATAGCCAACCTAGGTTTTCCTTCGTGAGTCATATGTGGAACGATCGGTCCGGTTGGTGTATCTAACCGGTACTAATATGTATATCAATCCCGGTTGGTTAAACCAACCGGGCGATGGGGCCCTATAAACCTCGCTGCCGCCATTTCTTCCCCACTTTGGTGCTCCTCCTTGATTTACTCCCATTTCCGACCGCGCCCCCTCCTCGGCAGCCGCCGTCCGGAGCTCGCCCGGCTCAGCGCGCCGTCCGAGCTCGTGCCCCCTCCGGCGACGCGCCCGTCCGAGCTCGCCGGCCGCGCCGCCGTCCGAGCTTCGTGCCCCCTCCGCAGCGCCGCCGTCCGGAGCTTCGCCGGCCGCGCGCCGTCCGGGCTCGTGCCCCTCCGACGACGCCGCCCTCCGAGCTCGCCGGCCGCGCCCGCCCGTCCGAGCTCGCCCCCTCCGGCAGCGCCGCCCTCCGGAGCTTCGCCCGGCAGCGCCGCCGTCGGAGCTTCGCCCTCGACGGCGCGCGCCGTCCGAGCTTCGCCCGACCTGGCGCCGTCCGGAGCTCGCCCGACCGCGCCGCCGTCCGTGGAGGTTGTGATCTTGTTCACGAATATTGAATGAATCTTTGTGTCTCTGTGATAGGTTATGTGGAGTCAAAAATAATTCTATGTTGCGATAGTAATGTCGCATAAACAAATAAGGTAGTTCTTTCATTTTACGCTACTTGATAGTTGTTGAGATAGAGCTTGTTGAGATAGAGCACGGATTGGATGCTATCAATTTTATAAATGAAGCACAAGCTACAATTCCGTTTTCTATTGTACATGATATTGAGTTTATTGAGAGATGCTATCAATTTTGCATGGTGCATCACATTACGTGTTCTCCTTTATAAATGGAACACAAACTACATAATGTCATGGCTAATCCAAGCAAACTTGTCTTTTATAGTGGGGTATTCATGTTACACATACGCTTGGTTTGATACTACTTAATTGTTCATTTACCTGTAATCCCTAACTCATATTTTGTAAAACAAGAGTTAACATAGAGTATTAGTGAGACAAAAATATCTAAAGAGGGAACCACTCAACTCGTGCCACTTGCTCTTATATGGATCACATACTTCATCATACAACTAGCAATACGTACAAAGAAAAACAAGCCCTAGCTAGTTGTCATTTGGAGTACATTGACATATAAGTCAAGGATATATCTACCCTACGCACATGAGTATGGAGTTGGTCTAATCAACATTTGTTCCTCGCCGTCTTCCACGCCGTTACTTTTCAGTACCTTCTTCTAGCCTAAGAAACAACGATGGACGGCGAAGGATTTGATCAGGAAGAATTTATGACAAATTTGATTGCGGGAGATGGTGGTTATGAGGCCGCAGAGCACGATGAGGCCGCGGAGGTAACAATCAATCACGTTAATGATTGTCGAGGTCACTATCATGCTAAGCCAACATTTTGACCCGTTCATGATTGTACCATGCTTTCAGACCGATCAATCAAGCGCGCAATCACAACAGCGAGGTCCAACCAAGAAGCCGAAGGCAAGATATGTTGTCACCGAAGTCAACGAGAACGGCCAACCTCAGAAACCCTTGACGGTGATTGGGTCGTTCAATTCGGCATGCGGCGTCCACGTTAGGGACCACGTGCCCATTAGCATAGCAAAATGGGATCAGGTTCCTGAAGATACGAAAAACATGCTTTGGAACGATGTCAGAGAGACATTCACCTTCCCCCAAGGGACCGAAGAGAAGGTGAAGAGTTACACTCTCAAGAAGATGGCCATCGCATTCCAAACTTATAAAAAGAAGTTGAACATAGAGTATATCAAGAAGAATCGAACGCCCGACTTCAACAAGTTCCCGAAGTTGCAAGATCACTGGGAAGCATTCGTGAACTACAAGACTTCGGAGGAAGGTCAAAGTTTGAGTGAGAAGAACAAGCTGAATGCACAGAAGAAGAATTACCACCACCGACTCGGCCCTGGTGGTTACCGCCAAGCAATACCCAAATGGGAGAAGAGGAGCATGACCTGCTAGCAAAGGGTGTCACACTCGCAACAATGGAATGGCTTTGTGACAGAGCAAAGCATTGGTTCTATGCTCACGGCGGTGGCCTCGATGATAACGGCAATGCGGTGTTTGGGGAGAGTCTTTGAGAGATGTGGCGAGAAGGCTTGTGCAGTCCATCGAGGAGACTTCCCAAGGTAACCGTGCCAAACAGGGAGAATGACGAGCTAACAAGGGCTCTACAAAACCCGAGCACCCTGGACGTACCACGAGGCGTTGGCGTCGTCCCTTGGAAGGTTGGTTTCGCTCGGGGCCGAGACCTATAGGAGTCGAATGAGAAGCAAGGCTCGACATGCACAACAACTTAGTGCGCTTGAAGAGCGATGACTCAAATAGAGGAACAATTAGCACAGAGCCAACAACGGGAGGCGTGCGGGAACCTCCCGGCAATCCTAACATCATCAGCCCACCGGCAGCGGGCCTGCGCTTAGGTGGAGTTGCAAGCGGACTTGGACAGGTACCCGTAGATGACATCAGGCGGCCAGACACCTTGTGAGCTGCATGTCGGGCGCGAAACCTCTCCTTGAAGGCGGCGCATGGCATGGTTCACCAGTGGAGCCGGGCAGCTCATCCATGGCCAACAGATACCGTCAAACTACTCCAAGGTCTCGGTGGAGGAGGTTTGCCCAGAGTACGAGGACCTTGAGCTCGAAATTCCCGGAGGTGACGGAGTCTGAAGCTAGGAGAGGCGGTACACACTTTCATCCTATGGCGCAAACGGCACATAATTTTCGAGATAACATGGATGTGTCCTCTCTGCGAAGAAGCCCGACTCCTACACCACTTCCCGCACACCCAAGCCCAAGAAGAAGCCCGACTCCTACACCACTGCCGCACATAAGCCCTACGAGAAGCCCATCTCCTCCCAAGAAGGCGCCGACTCCTACACCACCTCCCGCGCACATATGCCCTATGAGAAGCCCGTCTCCTCCCAAGAATGCGCCAACTTCTACACCACCTCCCGTGCACTTAAGCCCCACAAGAAGACCGTCTCCTCCCAAGAAGGCGCCGACCAAAGGAAACAAGCCAGCTCAGCCAGCAGCCCAAGAAGACGTCCTCCACCCAATCCAAGAAGTTGCGTCCACTTTCGAAGCTGGCGTACGATATGACCGACGAGGAGACCAATAAGATTGTACAAGGTGAGGTAACTGAATTTTTTAGACCCAAGTCACCAAAGAAGAAGGTTCAACCTGGCACGAAAGAATTTCACAAAGGCTTGAGGACTATTACAAATTTGAAGGATAAAAGAAATGCCTCGCCAATCAAACTACGGCGCACATTGCGAAAGGAATGCCACAAGGAGTGGGCGGTGAGGAGAAGGAGAAGGAGAAGGCTAAGGCGATGCTACAATTCTTTGATGAAACTGGGCTTGACCCAAATCAAATATTAGGCTCAGCAGAGATTGAGTATGCCCAAGTAAGATGGCCATTTACATTGGGTGGATCATTGGTCAGGCGTGAGGAGCTGCTCCAGCTAACGACAAAGATGCGGCAATTCCATGAATGGTACTTGGACGCGACCAAGCATGGTCTCTGATTGTTTCTTTGTCAAGTACAAGGAACAAGATTTTTTTCACGGTGACGGTGAATTTTTTATCGAATGGCACGTCATGTATGATCTATACCAGACAGACGCCCTCAGCGCGTCCTTGGTGGGCTGTTGGACTCTGTAAGTGTCTTATTTACAAAAAACCATCGTGCGTGCCCTTGTAGAGTACGGACCTTGCAAGCCTAACTAATTTCTTCTTGTGTAGCATGGAGATACAAAGATGCCGAAGGGATCAAATTTTTGACATAGGATTCATGGACCCATTAGTTATCAACGAGACAACCGTTAGATACTGACCCAAGCGAAAACACAGACTAACGTATACAATGCGCTAATGGGACATCAATATAAGTCAAGGATATATCTACCCTACGCACATGAGTATGTGTTTTAAATGCCGCCTTGTTCTACTCCTTTTTCATAACACTATGTTAGAACTAATTAGTTATCTATGTTGACATATGTACGATTTTCATTTGGATTCTTATTATGATCGAGCTAGATCATAGTCGGATCACAATTATGGACTCGAGAAGGAAACCAGTTCAAACGTATCAAACCTTCATCGATTTGCTCGACCGGTATTAATTCTTGTTCCTTTCATTATTGTATTACTTCTATTTCCTTCCATTTGAAACAAATTCTAATCATGTACAATTGGTAATCACATGTGTAGTGCATTCGCAGTTTAGTGCTAAAAATAGGGGCGCATTCAAGGAGAAATTCGAAATTACAACGACCTCTCAAATGCGTATATCATAAAGCTAGCTTTTTGGTTAGTTAAGTTAATTTCCTTGCATTCATTTCACGCTTTCAACTTTTTCAACCGCAGATCTTGAGTCAGTCGGCGGGCAACAATTTATGCGGTTACTACGTATGTGAGTTTTTGCACACCCAAACCGGAGCCGCTGACCGCATGCTAAAAGGCGACAAGGGGGTGAGTAAATATAATTACTACCTTTAACGATGTATATTACTCCTTACATCTGGTACAAATTCAAGGATTGATTTGTTAATGACTTAACGGCAGGTGCCTCAATATTTGGCGGAACAAGGTTCGGAACTCTCGCCGGCGCGAGTGAGAGCAATTCAAGAACAACTCGTTGGCTTCATTTACGATGAGGTTGTAAATCCAAAAGGCGAGTTCCACGAACCAAATTTTAATAGGTGGGGCCCTTCAATAAGGACCGGTGGCTGTCATTCTCGACATCTACGGCTAGCAAGAAGCGATGCACGTAAAAAATCCCAATGAGCAGAAGGAAAAGAAATACTCGGAGTTGTAATTAAAGTTGTGTGCATATTGTAGTACATTATATGTAATTAAATTTGTTAATGAATGTACAGTGATTTTATTATCGTGCAAATGTGCATGATTGATTATATGTGTTTTAATTAGTTGTGATTTAACACACACATGAAGTCACCGTGATTTGATATAATATATTGTAGTATATTATATATAATAGCCATATTGGACACACACATATTTACATATATATTATATACAACCCATCGATGCCGGTTAGATAAAACAACCGGATCGATGAGGGCTCATCGAGAACCGGTTGGAGACACCAACCGTGATCGATAAGGTCCATCGGGTCTCACGATGCGCTGCCACGTGTGACTACCAACAATCTTGATACTCTATCGATGCGGGTGAAAACCGGGGGCGATGCTCAAGAGCATCAGTCCCGGATGGCCTGTACCGGTTCAAAAACCGGTACCAAAGGCTCTTTTAAACCGGTACTAAAAGCCTTTTCCGTAGTAGTGAACATAGCTAGCTTCCCGCCACCAACCCACCCAGAAATCCAGAATGGAATGTTTCGTTACTCAACGTAAGTCAAGAAAATTCAGTCTCGTTGCATCGCGTCACATCACATGGTATGCACTATTATATTATAGGATGCATCACGCATCAATAAACATAGGGTTAATTGGATATATGCCACTGCAGGAACCGTTTATTCGAGATTTGCCATCGTTCCTTTGCTTTTGCGAAATATGCCATTATGAAACCCTGGTTATCCGAAATATGCCATTGCAGGCGACACGTGTCCCGTCCGGTCAAACCGAGGGCACGACTCAGTCTCGTCGGACGATTTTACCCTCCGCACCGTTGCTCACATCGCTGGCTCGGTCGAACCCGGTCAGTGTGCCCTCCCCCACTCTCTGTCTCCCTCCCGCGCCACCCAAGCCACGAAGAACCCTAGGCGAGCGAATCCATGGAGGTGCCGTGGTTCCCCACCCAGCGATGGCGAATCGGATGTCCGTGGCGGCAATGGATGCGGCTGTGGAACCTGGTACGGCCGCCGCCGCACCGTGTGCTTCAGAGAAGTAAGTGATTGTTGGCATGGTAGTTTCGAATGTTGGCGTGGTAATGTAGCTTGGTAAATTAGATGTAGTTTTGACTATGTTGGGTTTTCTATAGGAGCGATGATTCGCTGGAAAAGTTTAGGGTAGTTATTCAGGTGGAGGCCTTCTCCACAATAGAAGAAAGCGGTAGGAAGGTGTACACTAGGTCAATGAAGCTGACATGGTTAACCGATGAGAGGGATATTAGCTTGTGGTCACTGAAGCAAGGTTTGGATAGGCATGTGACATGGGGACCCAACCAAATGTGTCATTTGTACTACTTTGACAGGCAGTGCGGTGAGGATGCTGCATTCAATGAGGATACTTATGTTAGGAGCTTGATTGAGATGTACAACATTGAGAAGGAAATCACTTTTATATGTTTTGTTCATGATGATGGAGGACCAGATCCATTTGATAATGCGGAGGAGTATGTTGGTGTAGATGATGAAGACTTGTACAGGGGAAGCCTTGTAAACTTTGTAGAGGAACCCTCTTACATGGGTGAACCTAATAGCTTTGAGGCTGCTGAAGCAGAGATGGCAGATGACGATCCTGAAGAGCTGAGAGTTACACATGATCTTAGCAACCCAACTATTGTAAAAAAATGCTATGTTCCCTGATATAGTTGCTTTCAGAAAGGCTATTAGGCATTATGCAATATTGAATGACTTTGAAATAAATACAATCAAGTCTGACCAAAGTAGGTTTATTGGTGAATGCAAACATGTGGGCTGTTCTTGGAGAGTTCACGCTTCTAAAGTGCAGGATGGATGTGCCATTATGGTAAATCACCTTCCTGTGTGTGTGTCTGTATTATATGTTGCAATGTGCTAACATCTGTGTTTGTTATATTTGTAGATCAAAACTCTTAAATCAAAGCACATTTGCCCTAGTACAAAGATGATGGAGGGGAAGATGGCTACACAAGATTGGGTTGCAGACAGATTAGGGGACTGGTTGAGAAATAACCCAAATAAGGGGGCAAGAGAGGCTCAGATGAAGCTGCAGGATGAATACAAGATCAAGTTGGGCTATGGTAAGACATGGGCAGGTATGCAAATTGCACTTAGACAAATACATGGTGCATATGAGGATAGCTTCCAAAGGCTTTTCAACTGGAAGGCTGAGATAGAACATAGGAGTCTAGGATCAATTGTAGAAATAGAACTGAAGAAGTATGGCAATAAAATGTGTTTCCACAGAATTTTTGTAGCATTTAAACCTTGCATAGATGGATTCTTGAGAGGCTGCAGGCCTTACATTGGTGTGGATTCCACTAGCCTAAATGGTACATATAAGGGTCAACTAGCATCAGCAACATCTGTAGATGGTCATAACTGGCTTTTTTATGTTGCTTATGGTGTTTTTTATTCTGAAACTGAGGACAACTGGACATGGTTCATGAACCAATTGAATAAAGCTGTAGGAAGGCCTGATGGTTTAGTGATATCTAGTGATGCATGTAAAGGGTTAGAGTCAGCTGTGAAAAATGTGTTCCCTAATGCTGAGCACAGAGAGTGCATGAGACATTTGTATAGTAATTTCATGAAAAAATTCCATGGCAAGGTCTACACAGATCATTTATATCCTGCTGCTAGGTCCTACACAGATTCTAGATTTCCGTGGCACATGTCCAAAATTTTTGAACACTGCCCAGATGCTGTAGATTATTTGCAGAGGCATCACCATGGTTTGTGGTATAGATGTGGTTTCTCAGAGCTTAGCAAAGTAGACTACCTCACAAATAACATATCTGAGAGCTTCAATAACCAAATAAAGGACTTCAAGGGCCTGCACCTTCATCAACTTATGGATAGAATAAGAGAGTTGATAATGACCAAGTTCGCTGTTAGGAGGAGTATTGGCAGGTCAATGGAAGGAGTGATCCTTCCTAATGTGATGAAGGAGTTGTTTTTGGTAAGCAAGCAAGCCGGACTTGCTCATGCAAAGATCACCAGGACTGATGATACTGAGGCAGAGGTCACATTTGAGAATGAGGTGTTCGATAGAAGGCACTCTGTGAAGTTACATGAGAGGCCCTGTACATGTAGGCAATGGCAAGTGTCGGGGAAGCCTTGTAAACATGCAATGGCATTCATTTGTTCCATTCGTGGAGCAAATATAGAGGATCATGTGGACATCTACTACTCAATTGAGAGGTTCAAAGAAGCTTATCAAGGTATTATCCCCACCATGACAGACATGACTTAGTGGAAGCACGTCGATGTTTGGCATAAGGTGCATCCACCAAAGCAGAAGAGGGTGGCAGGCAGGCCAAGGAAGCAGAGGCTAAGGAGTTTCCTCGATCCAACCAAGAGAAGGGTTAGGTGCAAAAGGTGTGGTGCCACTGGACACCTGCAAAAAACATGCAAATTGGAAGAGGTAATGACCACTTCTGAACAACCTGAAAGCTCCATGAAGAGGTAATGTTATGCATGTCCTTTGGTGCATTACAGATGTCATTGCTGTCTATACATGTCATGCATATGGTTGTTTTTTGCAGGAAAAAGGCTCCCACAAAAAAGAAGGCTAAGGGAGCAGAGGATGCATCAAGCAACACACCAATCACTCCTGCATCTGAGGATGTTGCAATGAGCACACCAAGCAAGACAACATCACCAAGCAAGACAGCATCACCAAGCAAGACAGCATCAAAGAAGACCCCCTGTCAAGAACAAGTGGACAGAATGGAGTAGGCAGAATCTGAGGGTGTAGTCTGTCACCTGATGCATGCACTTTTGTAATCTATGGAGTAGGAAGAATCTGAGGATGTAGTCTGTGTCACCTGATGCATGCACTTTTGTAATCTATGGAGTAGGCAGAATGTCAAGAATAACTTTTGTGTTACCTGATTGCATGATACTATATGAATGGGTTGATACCTGATTGTCAAGAACAACATCTGTGTTACCTGATGCATGATATATGAATGGGTTGATACCTGATTGCATTTCAGACTTGATGTTAGTTTCATTTATGAATGTGTTACCTGATTGCATGTTAATTGCAATTTCTACTACAACAATTATCTCAGAACAACAATTATCTCAGAAACAATTATCTGAACATATGGACCAATTTCTGCTACAACAATTATCTGGTACAACAATTATATGAACATATGGACCAATTTGGTGAAGCAAGCAAGCAACCAACCAACCAACTGCTACAACAATTATCTCAGAAACAAAGGTTCTGATACATAAGAAGGAACCATACTATTACATTTCTGAAAGCTTACAGTGATACAAAAGTTTCTACTTCAAAGAGACTGCTACAACAATTGACATTACGAAACAAGAGAAAAAAATCCACATTCCTACAATATTCTTCATCCAGTTTACAGCTGCAATCAATTCTTCATTCTGCTTCTTCAATGCACTGACATCGACACAGAGTTGCTTCAAATGCACACAACCTTCAATCGAGCCACATTGCTCTGCCAGATTTTGCGTTGTACTAGATTCATCCTCCCACATGAAAAAGTTGCACACATCATTGCTCTGCAATCCTCAATAGCAACAAAATACAATCATAACGATGGGACTCAAATCAACAACTCAGCAAGCAATGAAGTTGAAGACTAACCGGGGAATTTTTCTTGCACTTCAAGAAATACCTACCAGGATTTCTTTCACTCCTGCTCCTTAGCCTAAGCACTGGAATCTTGCAACACGGGCAGTCAAATGTTGCGCTGTTAGGAACGTACCTCTCAACCCCGTACAACCCCGAAGACCAAGACCTTGCGGAGTCCATGAGGCAACCTGCTCGTCGCGGGCGCTGGGTGGGGATTCACGGCGCCGCAATGGATTTGCTCGCCTAGGGTTCTTGGTGCCTTGTGTGGCGCGGGAGGGAGAGAATGGGTGCTCGCCTAGGGTTCTTGGTGGTTCGACCGAGCCAGCGATGTGAGCACCGGTACGGAGGGTAAAATCGTCCGACAAGACTGAGTCGTGCCCTCGGTTTGACCGGACGGGACATGTGTCGCCTGCAGTGGCATATTTCGGATAACCAGGGTTTCATAATGGCATAATTCGCAAAAGCAAAGGAACGATGGCAAATCTCGAATAAACGGTTCCTGCAGTGGCATATATCCAATTAACCCATATATATATATATATATATATATATATGAAATTTGCATACATATGTTTGGGAATATATATGGCTAGGTGTCTAGGACATGAGGACGATTTTTGGGTGAAAATGTCTCTTGTCAGCTGGAGAGAGAAATTAGAGAGAAAGACAGAAAATACCTTGTAAACTTTCACTTCAAAAATGTAGAAACTTTCATACATGTACTGTGAATTTCTTTTGAAGCAAACCTACAACACATTCTTCAGCTTGTACTAAATTTTCTTTGATTAAATTCCTCTATTTTTCCTCTAAAGTTCCTTTTGTTGTTCGAAGCACTAGTCATGCTGATGAGGCGACGACATACACATGCAGTTAGGGTGTGTTTCGTTGATGAGATGAGGTTCAATGGGATGGGATGGTCTTGTACCATTTGGTTCCATTATTTTGGGTGAATGGGATGATTCAGCATTTAGAGGGAATATTCTTCAAATCTGTATCACTTAGTCCAGGATAGGATGTTTCCATTCAAGTAACCAAACACATGAATAACATTTTCTTGAACCATCTCATACATGTACCATTTGATACAGGCAACTAAACAATTCATTTTCTTGAACCATCTTATACATGTACCATTTGATATAAACAACTAAACACACCCCTAGTAATTCTTGCACTAAGCACGACAATAAATTTTGCATTAGTATACTCAAATCACACGTATATATACACACCATACTACAGGTACACTAGTCATGCATATACATGCATGCCACATCCTCTGGTCCCGTACAGACGTCCTACGTGTAGTAAATGTAGACATAGCAATACATATAGTGTTGTAGATAATATGATAATAAGAACAAGCATATAATACTAATCTAAAAACAGTATTATGAAAGTGGCGAAACTTATTAAGAGAGAAATAATAGCAGCGGAAAAAATAAGATAACTTCGTGGCACCATCCAGTATACCACATGCAACTGACTGGGCTCGCTCCCTAAGTAGACGGCTCCTCTTGGAGCTCCTCCTCCAAAGCTGGTGTAGTCTCCTTGTGATGCCCTAGAATTTGAGAGCGATCCTAGGGTTTTCTTTCTTGGTTGTTCCGGAAAGAAAGAGGGTTTTGTCGGGGAATGAAATAATTGAAGATTATGCGGCAATTTAATATTAAAAATTGGAGTTTTGGGCTAGTTTCCGCTGGGCTGAGGCAACCTGGGCCTGGATCGGGAATTCCTTTTTCCCCCTCTCCTCCCCATGCCTTGGTGGGCCGGCCCACCTCCCCCTTTAAATGGCGCCCCCTCCCCCCAAACCCTAAGGCGCCTCCCTTCCTCCCCCCTAGCAGCCGCACCCCCTCCTCTTCCTCCCCTGCGTGGTGGCTCAAGATCCACCGCGAAACGCGAAGGAGAAAACGAGAAGAGGATCCGTGGAGGCGAGGAGGACGAACAGATTTCCGTTACGGGGATCGTCGCGCGTTCTTCATGGGTTCGCAAGGGGGAACTCAAGGTAAAATTCCCAATCTTTTACCCCTGTTCTACCTAGGGATTAGGAGTGTATTAGATCTGGTGGTGAGTGGTTTGGATGGATCTTGATGGGGGAGAAGGGTAGATGTTCACGTGGTGCTGTTTTTGGAAGGGAAGATTGTGCAGCGCGGATTGTTTCGCGTTGTACGTGGCATAGATGATTTTTTCTGCAAAAACCTATAACTAGAAAGTTGTAGATAACGTCGAGACCTAGCTTTTGTAATTTTTTCAGAATGTTTGGGGCGTCGGTCTGAGAGTTATCGCTGTTGGAAGATGACGAACAGAATCTGGAAACAGATTTCGTCCACTGTGTTGGACGGTTGTTTAGGCATATTTAACAGTGGAATTGAAATTTGTGACCTTCATGAAAGTTGTAGATCTCGTCAATATATAGCTACTGTAATTTTTTTGTATTTTTATGAACAGTATAAAAAAATATACGAAATTGGGAAGAGAGGGTGCTGCTGTTCGATTCGGACAGATCGGGGTTTTTGGCGTTTAAATGGGATCGGGGAGTAGGAAGCGTGTGTTTGAATTGTGTGATGAATTGTGATGTCGCTATGTACTGAAATAATGTTTGTTCAGGTGGTGCCACTGCTGGGCGTAACTAGGTTCATCGCCCACGTCGGTAAAGGCAAGTGGAAGTAGTTGTATTGTTAAGCTATACATTGTTGTTTGCTTCGCCTTTATTATAAACTCCAATTACAGCAATCATACATGGTTTAATCACTTGCTTTGAGGTAAGGTGAAGAATGATGTTGTTTACCGGATGAATTGTCTAAACATTTCATCTCTATGATATTTGTTTTCTATCCATGCTATATGATGATATGCAAACATGTGGACTCGGTGGGAGGAGTTATGAATGAATTCATGCATGAAGCATTAATCGCATAATCATGCATTGGAAGTTGTCGACGCCAGCGTGGCGCGATCAGAACGATACAACACCGTGTGTTCCCGAGAAAGGGCACGGTGAGGAGGAACATGGCATAAGCATGTGCATCAATCATATGCATTTCTTGAAGTGGTGTGGACTCTTTGTTGTGGTATTGTATATGAGGAATGTGGACTCTTTGATGTGGTATTGTATATGAGGAATGTGGACTCTTTGATGTGGTATTGTATATGAGGAATGTGGAATGCTAGATATATGGTGGATGTTTTATTTGTATTAGTTGTTCCGCTTGCTGAGATTACCCAATCTCACTACTTGTTGTTTTGATGTTTTCAGGTAGCGCACGTGAGTCGTAAGCATGAAGGGTGGGCTAGCAACACAATAAATTTTCTATTGTCATCACGACTCACATGATCTAGTGTTTTAAATAATTCATTAGTTGGATGCAATTTTATTTCATTTAGACCTTTTGTTGTTCCCTTTAAACTTGTTCTCGTTTATGGTTGTCCCTTTAGAGATGTGTTTTATTTATGGTTAATACCTGGTTGAATTAGACTCGTTGTCTCTAGTTTTGATGTCGTGAGATTATTCCTATTCGAATTGCTTCCGTATTATCCTGTTTTTAGGGGAAATGCTGTCGATTTGTTCTTGTACAACAGTTTAGTTTTTTTGGGGTGTTACAGTTGGTATCAGTAAGGGTGTGGTTTGACGGTGTGGCCGGTTAACACCATCACCGAAGAATTATTAACCCCTGTAGGAGGAGTGCTTACCCTTTCTGTCGTGGATCGGGTAGTTGACTGGAGTCAAATAAGAAGAGATTGGTGGTAGATTCCTTTGGATGTTCTTTATCGTTCTGACGGTCGGTCTTGGTTGGTTTTCTTGGTTTTAGTTGATTGAAATCAGAAGAAAAGTGTTTGGAATTTGGTTTTTCGCGGAGTGTGCCTTCGGTGTTTCTTGGTTTTGTCTTCTTTGGGTGAAGACAAAGAAGGGGAGTTTTGTGTTGCGCGTCTTTGGTCGCCTTTTGACTTTAACACCTGTTTAGTTGGTTGCCCTGCAAAGAAAGGTATAGCTTTTGGTTCTTGTGTGTCTTGCTCTGAGTTTAAAAGAAGTTTTTAAAGCGTGTGTAAAAAAGTTAAGTTGTGTCGATTTATGTTTTGTGCCTTTGTTCGTAAAGGTTTACTTGATCGCTTGGTTCCCTCCTGTGGGAGTCTTTAAGATTTAAATGTGTTTTGGAGTCATGTCCTATTGCAAATTTGAGAGTCAAGCTTCTTTGTGAGTTTTGGTTGAGTATTAAAAGAAAAAAAATGCTGCAAATAAAGTAAGTATTCGTTTGACTGAAATTACTTGTTAAAAGTGGAAATTGTTGTTTAGCATGTTATGTAGTATGTAACAATGTGGTTTATAGAAATGATGTACTCCTTAGTTAATTTGCGAGTTGAATCAATTAAGTGTAATTGTTACCTTTAGTTTAAGATTAAATGAACCTCTAGTGATGTAGAGTACCCCGTAGTGGGGATGATTAAATGTGTTAATGTACATGCTTATAATCTGTTGCTTTGCTTTAAAAGTGCTTATGACCCCCGATAATGTTTAAGGTTTTAAACCCTGATGCATGGTTAGAACATTAAGATGAGGTAGATTGCGGTTATTGTTAAAGAAACTTTGCTGGTTGTTTAAAGATGTTCTAATCTAACGGATTAATAGAGAGAAAATTTAATCGTGTTGACTAGCGACTTTAATTTGGAAGTTGATTAGAATTGCTATTTACGTTGTTGCAACCTACTAGTATGTTGTGTGGTGGTAATTTTGTTATCACCTATGTATAGGGTAGCCAAAAGTAATGTTGATGGTTGATGTTTATGCCCATTTGTTGTTATTGATGACTTGGTAGGGTTGCTAATTGTTGGAAACCATTGATCCAATAGAGAAAAGTGTAAAACTGTGGAATTATGTCGAGTTCATGTTGTGATGGGATGAACATTGGATAACAATCATGATGCAAGATTTTAACCTTAATGAATGCATGTCTTAGAATCCTGTTTACGAATTTTATCTTGTAGAGATAATACTTATTGGTTGAAGTCATTTTATTGATTGAACAAGTTTTAATTGTCAAGATGTGGATGTATGGATGGTATAAAATTGATACGTTGATCATGCTTAAGTATATGTTGAAGTACTATGTTTGAAATATAGAATACAATGATATATGATGTGTTGGGCTGTGGGGATCATGATGAGGTAGTATAGAATGGAAGACGTTTTGTTAATCATCATAAACTGTATTTATAATTGTTGGGAAAGGTAACTAGAGAAAGAATTGGTTATGTAGCTTTTGGTTGAATTATATTGAGGCTTCTTGATGAGTAAATAGTGTATATTGAATGCTTAAATGGTAAGTATAGTGGAATACTAGATATGGTGGCTTTCATCCTGAGCCTGTGTCTAAAACCTTTTGGACTGGTTTGGTTGGTTGCTATTTTGGTTGAATATTTTTTGTCGAAGTGTTTCTTCTGTTGTGTTTCAGAGTTTCCCTAAAACTCGTAGTGATTAATGCCAACCTTTGGATTTGGCTAACTTGTTTAGTTTGCACTATGAGTATGGATTTACATCCAAAAGTCTTTGAGTGGATCGCGCCCCTTCGTCAAGACCGATTTATCTTTGGAATTAATTTTAAAGGAAGCAGATGGACATAGTGGGTTGTGTTGGAAACTCTTGAGATTTAATTTGTAACTCTTTTTGACTAGAGTTGGATTTATTTGCATGTTGTGTGTGACGTTTGCGAGTGCTTCAAAAAGGTGGATTATATGAGTGTTTCATAAGTGAATTTGGTTAGTGAAGAGTTCTCTTTTGGGAATGAATTTCCCTTTCTTTCGAGAAAAAAAAATTGTAGCGGTTGTTTGTGCAGATGTTTGACTTTGGAGTCGATGTTCTTTTCCAAAATGTTGATTTTGGTTAAAATGCGATGTTTTGCAAGTTTAGCTTTCTATCATTGGTGGGTTTTGATTTGATGTGGTGCCTTACTGTTAACTATGCTGCCGACATAGTTTATATGAATTAGCGCAATCCTCGGTGTTATTTGAGTTTTATTCATGTGTTACAGAGGAAGAAGTCGTCTTGTAAATGACTATTCGATAGTGTTGTTACATGATGAATGAATGGTGAAAAGTAAACATGACATTGTCTATAGATGTTAAATGATAAAAGAGTAGTTGAGCCAGGTCGGTGAGAAAGTCATATATGGATATATGACTAATCCGGAGTGCTCTTGGAAAGCTGCATGCATGTCCTGAATCGAGATTTCAATTGCCTTCTAGTACGGGAAGTAAGAACGAATATCTTCTGATATGTTGGTTGTGGTGTAAGAGATGTGAGCTTTCTTTGCATTTGGCTTAAAAAAATAAAATAAAATGAGTACTCTTGGGTTGTTGCCGAATTCTTTCCAAAGTGGCTTTTAGCGCTTTGGAGTTCGAGTTGTTGGATGTGAATCATTTGGGGATCATGGGTCTTGGTTGAGCTTCCTCAATGATTCTACCCTTGGTTTCTTTGAAAGGAAGAATGCGAGGGCGAAACCTTCTAAGAAAGAGGAATTTAGTGTGGGTTGGTAATGACCTAAGATATTAGATGTTGCTAGTAGATGATCGTAAACAGTTTAAAAGTGAAGAGTAAAGGAAGGTTGTGTATGACTCAATCCAAACCTTCTTGGAGAATTGGGTCATTGATGTGTACCTAGGTGGGGCTGTTTAAATTATTAGTGGACCACCTGGTGGTTGCTAGTAATTGTTTTTCCTCTTCAGAGTGTAATGGACCTTTCTGTCGCTGAGGTTGAGCGAGGTTGTGTCAACCATAGCGATTTTGTTCGGTTGTTACTGTCTCTTGCGGGTTTAAGGACCCTGGTTGTAAAGTAGGCATTTCCTTTTGGTTGTAGTGTTGGGTATTGGATTTTTGTTGAAGATCAATTTTTTTTTGCAAGGTTCTAACCTCGTTTGTTCAAATAGCTGGTGGTCTTGGAGTGTATGTCTCACCTGGTTTGTCGTCGTCTTGAATACGGCGAACCACAGTAGAGGGGTTGTGGTGTGAAAGCACGTTTGTGCGTGGGAGATGAAGAGGGTTCTAGAGACTGGTACCATTTTCTTCTGGAGAGTGGTTGGAATAAGGAGTGCGAGACCGTTTTCTTTCATGGTCTATTTGGGAATTGAAGTGAAGGTGGAACCATGAGAGGTTGCACTCTGTTGAGCTAAATCAACATTTTCTCGCTAGTGTTGGTTTTGAGAACTCGCTTGTCGTTTATTCCGGTTTGAGTCTTTGTGTGAATGTTTTTGTGTTGCAAAGAAGTCTTTTGTCCCTTGGGGACTTTGTTGTTGATTTTGGTGTGTCTTAGATTCGGGGACGAATCCTTTTAAGGTGGGGAGATTGTGATGCCCTAGAATTTGAGAGCGATCCTAGGGTTTTCTTTCTTGGTTGTTCCGGAAAGAAAGAGGGTTTTGTCGGGGAATGAAATAATTGAAGATTATGCGGCAATTTAATATTAAAAATTGGAGTTTCGGGCTAGTTTCCGCTGGGCTGAGGCAACCTGGGCCTGGGCCGGGAATTCCTTTTTCCCCCTCTCCACCCCATGCCTTGGTGGGCCGGCCCACCTCCCCCTTTAAATGGCGCCCCCTCCCCCCAAACCCTAAGGCGCCTCCCTTCCTCCCCCCTAGCAGCCGCACCCCCTCCTCTTCCTCCCCTGCGTGGTGGCTCAAGATCCACCGCGAAACGCGAAGGAGAAAACGAGAAGAGGATCCGTGGAGGCGAGGAGGACGAACAGATTTCCGTTACGGGGATTGTCGCGCGTTCTTCATGGGTAAAATTCCCAATCTTTTACCCCTGTTCTACCTAGGGATTAGGAGTGTATTAGATCTGGTGGTGAGTGGTTTGGATGGATCTTGATGGGGGAGAAGGGTAGATGTTCACGTGGTGCTGTTTTTGGAAGGGAAGATTGTGTAGCGCGGATTGTTTCGCGTTTTACGTGGCATAGATGATTTTTTATGCAAAAACCTATAACTAGAAAGTTGTAGATAACGTCGAGACCTAGCTTCTGTAATTTTTTCAGAATTTTTGGGGCGTCGGTCTGAGAGTTATCGCTGTTGGAAGATGACGAACAGAATCTGGAAACAGATTTCGTCCACTGTGTTGGACGGTTGTTTAGGCATATTTAACAGTGGAATTGAAATTTGTGACCTTCATGAAAGTTGTAGATCTAGTCAATATATAGCTACTGTAATTTTTTTGTATTTTTATGAACAGTATAAAAAAAGATACGAAATTGGGAAGAGAGGGTGCTGCTGTTCGATTCGGACAGATCGGGGTTTTTGGCGTTTAAATGGGATCGGGGAGTAGGAAGCGTGTGTTTGAATTGTGTGATGAATTGTGATGTCGCTATGTACTGAAATAATGTATGTTCAGGTGGTGCCACTGCTGGGCGTAACTAGGTTCATCGCCCACGTCGGTAAAGGCAAGTGGAAGTAGTTGTATTGTTAAGCTATACATTGTTGTTTGCTTCGCCTTTATTATAAACTCCAATTACAGCAATCATACATGGTTTAATCACTTGCTTTGAGGTAAGGTGAAGAATGATGTTGTTTACCGGATGAATTGTCTAAACATTTCATCTCTATGATATTTGTTTTCTATCCATGCTATATGATGATATGCAAACATGTGGACTCAGTGGGAGGAGTTATGAATGAATTCATGCATGAAGCATTAACTGCATAATCATGCATTGGAAGTTGTCAACGCCAGCGTGCGCAACCGTACCGGTACAACACCGTGTGTTCCTGAGAAAGGGCACGGTGAGGAGGAACATGGCATAAGCATGTGCATCAATCATATGCATTTTACTGAAGTGGTGTGGACTCTTTGTTGTGGTATTGTATATGAGGAATGTGGACTCTTTGATGTGGTATTGTATATGAGGAATGTGGACTCTTTGATGTGGTATTGTATATGAGGAATGTGGAATGCTAGATATATGGTGGATGTTTTATTTGTATTAGTTGTTCCGCTTGCTGAGATTACCCAATCTCACTACTTGCTGTTTTGATGTTTTCAAGTAGCGTACGTGAGTCGTAAGCATGAAGGGTGGGCTAGCAACACAATAAATTTTCTGTTGTCATCACGACTCACATGATCTAGTGTTTTAAATAATTCATTAGTTGGATGCAATTTTATTTCATTTAGACCTTTTGTTGTTCCCTTTAAACTTGTTCTCGTTTATGGTTGTCCCTTTAGAGATGTGTTTTATTTATGGTTAATACCTGGTTGAATTAGACTCGTTGTCTCTAGTTTTGATGTCGTGAGATTATTCCTATTCGAATTGCTTCCGTATTATCCTGTTTTTAGGGGAAATGCTGTCGATTTGTTCTTGTACAACAGTTTAGTTTTTTTGGGGTGTTACACTCCTCTTCAACTGGTGTTGTATTGTGGCAAGGGTGAGTACTTGGTACTCAGCAAGTCATGCACAGAATGCAAGCTAATATACTATATGCATGGCTTGATACAAAGGAATAGCTCAAGGTATATTTGCAGTAAACAGCATTTGACAAGTAGCATAAGTAGATTCGAAAGCAGTAGTAACAAGTAAAGTATAATTAACTTTTCAAGGAGTTTAATAAACATCTTTCCCATCCTAATCCACAATTCCATTAATCATCATTATTAAACCAAACCAACCTTTCAAGTCCAATTTATTTTTGAGAAAATCTAACCCTTGACTGTAATTCCCGAGCGATGTCCAATACCGATGACAAGGCTATTAGAATAGATTCTACACTCTGCAGATGTTATGCACTTTACCCACAAGATACAGTCAAACACCACAAAGGCGAGTTCAGTAACAAAGTCTTTCGGAAACTTCTAACAATACAAGTGGTCGTCCCCGGTTGTTGCACACTAACCCTTCCCTTAGCTAAGGCGAAGTTTAGGCCAACCAACCGTTAGATGGGTACCTAGCCTCACCCAGACGCTCCCAGTACAACTTACACAAAGGGTGTAGTTGACATCCAGAGTTCCCACAGTTACTTTATTAGCAACATAGTCAACTAGGACCGTCCCATTACAGACATGTGATTGAACGTTAGACCCAGTTCAAAGGCTTGCAAGGTGAAGTCCTTAGGGTGACCTGGGCAAGATTACAGAAGAACCAAACCAACATTCCCAATGCCACAACTGGCCCACTGATTATTCTTGCCACATGCCCGGGTCGAAAAACTATTTATCAAACCCCAGTTGATTACCATGCACCACGTGCCATCAACATCACATGATACCTTTCCAAAACAGGTTCAATATATATCATTAAGTCAATATTAACGTTTGATTGTCCAAAATCATGTCATGAGCACGAGCGTGTCTAAGCCATATACTACAACGGTCTAAAACCCATGTTGGCAATTTAATAATGTCCAACTAGTAATCCACACTAGGGTGACAAGGGGTCATGGCACATACTTAAGTAATCAAGGTGTCATACAGCAATTTGGCATTTATCTAATTTCCCATATTTAAATAAAGTATTTTCTAATTGAACTAGCATGCAATAATTTGAATCAAAATAGGTTTCAAAATAGGATCAACATGGTCAAAGCATAACTTGCCTTCAAAAAGTACTTGTTCTTGGTCTTGAGTTGGATTCTGAGTCAATACTTCTCCTTGAATCCTTCCCAAGACTTCAACGTCTACTCGTAAAGCGTGCAAATAGCAATACATGAATAAACAATAGGCAAAAAGTGTCCAAACATCCAAATAGAATCCATAAACAGAGAGAACATAATTTTATGAATTTTTAGAAACTGGAATCGTCAAATTCGGAGTTGAAATGCAAAAGTTATAGCATTTTGAAGTTTAAATAATCAATTAAATAATTTTACAGAGAAAAACTTTGGTCCAAAAATTAAATAAAATTCATAATTAGGTAGATCTCAATTTTATACAAATTTAGAAATTTGAATCACTCAAATCGGAGTTGAAACGCAAAAGTTATAAGCGTTTGAAGTTTGAAACAAAATCTGAAATCATTATTTCGAATTAATAAATCATTTTCTTTTTCGGAAATTAATTATTGCGTCAGCCTGGACACGTGGCAGCCTCTGATTGGGCGGCTGACGTCAGCCGGTCCATGGACTCGGTCCACGCTCGGCTCGGGTCTACCGTGGACCCGGTCCACGGCTCACGTGAGACTGACAGGTGGGACCACTCGGGTGACGTCATTGCTGACGTCAGCGGGGCTCAGCCCACGGTGCTGACAGGTGGGACCCACCGATGACGTCATGGGTGACGTCACGGTGCTGTCGCTGACACGCGGGCCCGGCGTGTCAGTGACCCACGCTCACGCCCGCGTGGCGCGGCGGTTCGGCTCCCTGGACACGTGGCGCGATCGTGTCCGTTGATTTGAAAATCAACGGTCGTGATTAGATCCAGGGTTAACACGTTGAAAACTACACGGTGATCGTGGGCCGTTCGATCTAGATCGGACGGTCCAGATCTAACCCTACGCTAACGCTGCTACGGCACGTGGTTATCGTGGGCCGTTGGATCTTGATCCAACGGTCCGGATCTGATCTGGTTCCTGGGTTTGGGGGAGAACGTGGGCTCACCGTGTGCGTTCCATCTTGATCGGACGGCTGTCCGAGCTCGCGAGGTTGATGGCGACGCGGCGGCGCTGGCCTGGCCGGAGACGAAGACGGCAACCTCCCGAACGGCGTTCGGACGCGATTCCGGCGAAGTGAGTTGGCCTCCCGGGTGCGCCTTGGCCTGGGCTTCTCGAATCTGGACTCAACGGTGACAGGAGACGGCGGATGACGACTGAGAGGACGGAAAACCGCAGCGGAGGAGTGCTACAACTCCGGCGAGCGATTGCGGGCGCGTCGAGAACGCTGCGGCGGCGGCGGCTAGGGCAACGGCTGCGCAAGGTCAAGGTGGTCCTCGGGGTGTGACCCGGGCATTAAATAGCCTCGGCTTCCGCGTGGAATCCGGAAACCTAGAACCACACGGCGGCGGGCGCGGCGGCGGACTCCGGCTCGGATCCGGCGGGGACGACGACGGTCGACCGTCCACGTGGCGCGATCAACGGCCACGATCGCATGATCGAAACCGGATTCGGTCTGGTTACGACTCGAACCGGTACGGGACGATCTTGACCGTTGGATCCCGATCCAACGGTCGGGATCGATTAGGGTTAGGAGCAGGTTTGGTCGAGTCAACTGGTTCGGGTCGGACTCGAGTCCGACTCGGGTTCCGACTCGGTCAGATGAATAGTACTCGACCCAACTCGAATTTCCAGCGATTTAATAATTAAAATAATTCCCAGTAATTCATTTAATTCATTAAAAATAGCAAAAGACTCAGAAAAATTCCAGAAAAATTCTGGAAAATATTTTGGAACATTTTTACTCAAATAAAATATTTCCAACAAATTTTTATTTGAAAAGTTTAATTCTTTAATTATTTCAAAATGGAATAAATTCAAATAAATTCCAAATAAATCCAAATAAATTCCAGAAAATTCCAAAAAATTACCAAAGTGCCAAATCACACATGAATTTAAGAAAAGCAAATTTTTGGGGTGTTACAAACCTCCCCCCCTTTACAGAATCTCGTCCCCGAGATTCAGGGTTCTCTACAGAATAGGTTCGGAAACTCTTTCTTCAAATCCTCTTCGCGCTCCCAAGTTGCTTCACTCTCCGCGTGGTTGCTCCATTGAATTCTGCAGAAACGGGTTGACTTGTTTCTCGTCTCCCGATCCATCGTGTCCAGAATCTTCACGGGGTGCTCCTTGTACGTCAAATCTTCTTGCAACTCAATTGACTCTAGCGGTGTCTGTTCCTCAGGTACTCGGAGACACTTCTTCAACTGGGACACATGGAATACGTCATGTACTCCTGCTAATGACTGCGGTAGCTCTAGCTGGTAAGCAACTTCGCCTCTGCGGCTCAAAATCTTAAATGGTCCAACATAACGGGGTGCGAGTTTCCCTTTGGCATGGAACTTCTTAACACCTCTGAGTGGTGTGACTCTGAGATATACAAAGTCTTCTAGTTCAAAACTCAAATCCCGGCGACGATTGTCAGCATAACTCTTCTGTCGTGATTGGGCTATCTTCAACCTTTCCCTAATCATGGCAATCTGCTCTTCAGCTTCTTGAAGAATATCAGGCCCGAAGACACGGTGCTCGCCGGTCTCATTCCAATTCAATGGCGTCCGACAGGGTCGACCATACAGTGCCTCAAAAGGTGACATCTGTAAACTAGCCTGGTAACTATTGTTGTAACTGAACTTGGCATACGGCAAACTCTTATCCCAAGAGGTAGCACAAGCCAATGCACACGCTCTTAACATATCTTCCAGAATCTGGTTTACTCTTTCGGTCTGTCCATCCGTCTGTGGATGATAGGCTGTACTGAAGTTCAAATGGGTTCCCATGGCTTCATGCAACTTATTCCAGAACCTTGAGGTAAATTGGGTACCTCTGTCCGATACAATCCTCTTTGGCACTCCGTGCAAACAGACGATCCTGATCATATACAACTCTGCTAACTTATCCCCCGAGTAGGTTGTCTTTACGGGGATAAAATGGGCTACTTTGGTCAAGCGATCCACTATAACCCATATGGAGTCATAACCTCCTTGAGTCTTAGGCAAACCGGTAATGAAATCCATTCCGATTTCCTCCCACTTCCACTCAGGTATTTTCAGCGGCTGTAGCAATCCTGCTGGTCTCTAATGCATTGCCTTGACTCTCTGGCATACGTCGCATAATGCAACATGCTCGGCAACTTCACGCTTCATGCTCGGCCACCAGAATCTTTCCTTCAAATCCTGATACATTTTGGCGCTTCCAGGGTGAATTGAATACTTGGAGTCATGGGCTTCCTCCAAAATCAGTTGCTTTAATTCCTTCTTGTTGGGCACACAAATCCGATCCTTCATCCATAACGTGCCTTGCCTTCCTCCTTGATGGTCTTAATCCTGCGGATCTTGTCATCATCCTTCTGTCCTTCCCGGATCTGATCCTCTAGGGTAGGCTTCACTTCCAATGCGGCCAAGAATCCTCTAGGTACCACCTCAATCTTCATTCTCTGGAAATCCTCACATAGCTCATCCTGACTTGTGGCTAGCAACATACTCACCGTATGGCTTTTCCGACTCAGAGCATCGGCTACTACGTTGGCCTTTCCTGGATGGTAATGGATTCCAACATTATAGTCCTTGATCAACTCTAACCATCTCCTCTGCCTCATATTCAGATCCGACTGGGTGAATATGTATTTAAGGCTCTTATGATCCGTATACACTTCACATCTGTTCCCGATCAGATAGTGACGCCATATCTTCAAGGCATGCACTACGGCAGCTAACTCTAGGTCATGCGTCGGATAATTTTCCTCATGCGGCCTCAACTGCCTTGATTCATAAGTGACGACCTTTCCATTCTGCATCAACACACATCCAAGTCCTTGGCGCGATGCGTCACAATAAATATCAAAGCTTTGATTAACATCCGGTAGAACTAACACTGGCGTTGATGTCAATCGTTTCTTCAGTTCTTGAAAACCTTTCTCGCACTCTGGCGTCCATGCAAACTTTTTCTCCTTTTTCAGCAATTGCGTGAGAGGTTTCGCAATTGTCGAAAAGCCTTCAATGAAACGGCGATAGTATCCTGCCATTCCAAGGAAACTCCGGATCTGGGTCACAGTCTTCGGCTGCTCCCAATGTAACACAGCTTCTACCTTGCTTGGATCTACGGCGACTCCTTCTGCGGTCATTACATGTCCGAGGAATTCTACCTTGTCCTTCCAAAAATCACACTTACTGAACTTGGCGAAGAGTTGCTGTTCCCTCAGCTTTTCCAATACTCACCTCAAGTGTTCGGCATGTTCATCCTCTGTCTTGGAGTAGATTAGGATATCATCTATGAACACAACAACAAACTTGTCTAAATATTCCATGAACACCTTATTCATCATATTCATGAAATATGCTGGTGCATTCGTCAGACCAAAGGACATAACTATAAACTCGTAATGTCCATATCTTGATGAGAATGCGGTCTTCGGAATATCCTCTGATCGGATCTTCAACTGATGGTATCCCGATCTCAGATCAATCTTGGAGAAAACTTCGGCTCCTCTCAGCTGGTCAAACAAATCATCAATCCTAGGTAGCGGATACTTATTCTTCACGGTGACTTCATTGAGTGCACGGTAGTCAATGCACATCCTGAAACTCCCGTCCTTCTTCTTGACGAACAAAACTGGTGCTCCCCACGGCGACGAACTCGGTCTGATAAATCCTTTCTCCATTAACTCCTCAAGTTGTTTCTTCATCTCTACCAATTCCTCGGTGGACATCCGATAGGGTCTCTTTGCTATCGGTCTTTGTGCAGTACAAGCTCTATCACAAACTCTATGTCCCTGTCTGGTGGCATACCAAGTAGATCTTCAGGAAAAACATCTGGGTACTCATTCACTACTGAGACATTCTCTATGCTGATTGCCTTGGTGCTGTGAACCATCAACTGTCCATCTCTAACGGTGGTAGCTTGAAATTCCACTTTCTTCCCACACGGGCTCTCAACTGAGATAGTCCTTCGTCCACAATCCAATACGGCCTTGTGCTTGGATAACCAATCCATTCCCAAAATAACATCTAAGGTCTGGGTCTCCAAAATAATAAGGTTCGCTAGGAACTCTATCCCATCTAATATTATTCTCACCCCAGAACATCCTACTTTCGTTCGGAGTTCGGAACCAGGGGTTTGAACTACAAGCATGCATTTAAGTCTTGCAATCTCCAAATCATTTTTAGCAGCAAAGCCTTGTGAAACAAACGAATGCGAAGCTCCAGAATCAAACAAAACTGTTGCAGGTACTGAGTTGACTAGCAACTTACCCAGTACGACGTCCGTAGCATTCTGCAGTGCATCTGCGGTGACATGGTTGACTCGGCCCCTCACCACGGTCTGGGGTGTGGCTCCTGGTGCTGGCGTCCTAGCTGGTGTGGATCCCAAATTAAAGCGAACTGGGGTCACTCCTGCTGTCTTCTTTGGGCAACTGTTGGCAAAGTGTCCTGGCTCGTTGCAGTTGTAGCAGCGTCTCATCGTTTCCTTGCCGACGCTCGAGCGGCGTTTCTAGCTGGGGGAGTGCGATAGTTACGATTGGCGGGTCTTGGTCTGGTGACGGTGTCCTTGTAGTATAATTTGGAATCGAAAGGCGATTTGGCGCAACCCTCAAACGTTCTGCGCTCTCGACGCGATCCCTGATGCTGCATCCTGCGCTTCCTGTTCTCATCCAGTTCCTTGCGCTTGTCCTCAAGAATAAGCGCCTTATTCACCAACTCTTGAAAATCTGGAAAGGTGTGGGTGATTAGTCCCACCTGTAATCCTGAGTTAAGTCCCTTCATGAAGCGAGACTGTCTGGCTTTATCTATCGCTACATCCTCAGGTGCGTAGCGAGCAAGCTGTGTGAACTTGTTCAGGTATTCGGCCACAGGCTGATTACCTTGCTTGATGCTACGAACTCCTCCTTCTTGAGATCCATGATTCCTTCAGGCACGTGATACTGACGGAATGCAGCTGTGAACTCCTCCCAAGTGATGTCCTGAGGGTTCACTTGCGTAGCACAGAAGTTCTCCCACCATTCGGCGGCTGTTCCTTCCAACTGATGAGAAGCGTAGAGTACCTTCTCATTTCCTATGCATTGAGCAATGTGTAGCTTCCTCTCAATTGACCTTAACCAGTCGTCGGCCTCCAACAGATTGGCATTCCCAGAAAAAGTGGGTGGATGGGTCCTCATGAACTCTGACAGTCTTGTATTCTGGCGTTGTCCTTAATTGACTTGATTAGCGTTGGCCTGAGCAGTGACGTGTTGCATCTGTTGCATCATAGCATGCATCAACTGAGTCTGAGCAGCAAGAAATGCTCCAAAATTCTGCATGTCTAGTGGCAGTGCTGGTGCTCCATCATTGGGGTTTTCTGTTGGGCGAGAACCACTTCCATTGCCTCCAAAGTTTCCGCGGGTGTTCACCATCTGTCGGTTGCTCCAAGGCTTAGAGATGAGAGGGAACAAGAATAGGCAAGTAACAGGGAAACTTATGCGGGGGAAAAGTGTAACTTAAAGTCCAACTTTATTAACTAATGATATCAATAACTTGGTATGGTTGCTTACAATGCCTAAGGGCCTTGCAACACATCTTGCACACTCAAAGAAGCAATGAAAACCCAAATCGAACTAACACTGGAGTCTAACGCCTAAAGGGTGACTCTTTATTCTATGACGCGACTCGGCGAAGGAGTCTCACTATAGAACCTACGCTCACTCATCGAGAAAACCTCCACAGCCTGGGTACGGATGCTGCGGCATAGGCGCGAAACGATTGCCATGTCCAGCAACTGTGTCATCTGTGGTAGTTGAAGAAGCAGTGTCCTCCTCAAGCTCCGGCTCCTCCGGGTCTGGCTCGTGCAGCTCGAGCATTGGCTCCGGCTCTGGTGCGTACAATGCCGTCTCTAACTCTCCAATTTTTTGCAGAAGGTGTGACACATACTCTTGAGCTTCCCGCCATTTGTTCTTCTCTGTCGTGATCTCCTTGCGGGCCTTCTGTAGCTCCTTGCTTGTATCATCGAGTACATCCTCCTGGGCGACAACAAGTCGTGCCAACTGTGTGACCATGGCATCCTCCTCCTGAATCGCCTTCGGGTCAAGAAGGTTATTGCTGCGCGGATGATAACGGAACACCGTGCTCTCCAACTCTCTGGCGTAGATACGGGTAATGTGCCGCATTGCTCGTCGTGATACTTCTTGGATACCCATCTGCATTGTAGACCTCCTGGCAGTGCAGTGTATCGGGCGATTGCCTGGGCCCTTCTTCCTAGCAGGCACCACAATCTTCACGTCGCAAGCCTTGATCAATCCTGCTTGTCTGATCACTTCCACTTGGTATTGTGGCTTCTCAAAGTCTCCGAGAGTCTGTAGCATACGCCAAAGTTCCACGGCGTGACCAACCTCCAGATCGACGTAGTTGAACTCTCCCTCCATCTGTCACAAGAGTGCTCACGTAAGAACTCGAAATTTTTAAATCGTGACAAGGTAAGGAAAAATTCAGCAAGAGACAAGAAAAGAGAGAAGGGGGTAAGTCGAGATATCATTTCTTATCTTGACAACCTTTTAGCTTTTAGAAAATAGGTTTTAACCTCTCTACGACCATTCTAGCTAGGGTTGAGCCTACGGTCAGTATGGCTCTGATACCACCTCTATCGGGACCCCGAATTTGCAAATCCGGACCCTCTGTGTATTCAGCACTAGTCCAGGAACGCGCTAGTGCACACAGTCTTAACATCGGTAAATATCACAATCATACCACTCGATACTAATAAAGTACTTTAATTAAATAGTCAAACTGGTTACTCGACCTTATGGTCAAGTGACAAATATACGCCACGCAGGGCGAAACTTATTAAGAGAGAAATAATAGCAGCGGAAAAAATAAGATAACTTCGTGGCACCATCCAGTATACCACAGGCAACTGACTGGGCTCGCTCCCTAAGTAGACGGCTCCTCTTGGAGCTCCTCCTCCAAAGCTGGTGTAGTCTCCTCTTCAACTGGTGTTGTATTGTGGCAAGGGTGAGTACTTGGTACTCAGCAAGTCATGCACAGAATGCAAGCTAATATACTATATGCATGGCTTGATACAAAGGAATAGCTCAAGGTATATTTGCAGTAAACAGCATTTGACAAGTAGCATAAGTAGATTCGAAAGCAGTAGTAACAAGTAAAGTATAATTAACTTTTCAAGGAGTTTAATAAACATCTTTCCCATCCTAATCCACAATTCCATTAATCATCATTATTAAACCAAACCAACCTTTCAAGTCCAATTTATTTTTGAGAAAATCTAACCCTTGACTGTAATTCCCGAGCGATGTCCAATACCGCGGACACGGCTATTCGAATAGATTCTACACTCTGCAGAGGTTATGCACTTTACCCACAAGATACAGTCAAACACCACAAAGGCGAGTTCCCGTAACAAAGTCTTTCGGAAACTTCTAACAATACAAGTGGTCGTCCCCGGTTGTTGCACACTAACCCTTCCCTTAGCTAAGGCGAAGTTTAGGCCAACCAACCGTTAGATGGGTACCTAGCCTCAGCCCCGGTACGCTCCCCCGTACAACTTACACAAAGGGTGTAGTTGACCTCCTGAGGTCCCACAGGTACGTTATTAGCAACATAGTCAACTAGGTCCGTCCCATTACAGACATGTGGTTGCACGTTAGACCCAGTTCAAAGGCTTGCAAGGTGAAGTCCTTAGGGTGACCAGGGCAAGATTACCCGAAGAACCAAACCAACATTCCCAATGCCACAACTGGCCCACCTGATTATTCTTGCCACATGCCCCGGTCGAAAAACTATTTATCAAACCCCAGTTGATTACCATGCACCACGTGCCATCAACATCACATGATACCTTTCCAAAACAGGTTCAATATATCATTAAGTCAATATTAACGTTTGATTAATCATGTCATGAGCACGTAGCAGGTCTAAGCCATATACTACAACGGTCTAAAACCCATGTTGGCAATTTAATAATGTCCAACTAGTAATCCACACTAGGGTGACAAGGGGTCATGGCACATACTTAAGTAATCAAGGTGTCATACAGCAATTTGGCATTTATCTAATTTCCCATATTTAAATAAAGTATTTTCTAATTGAACTAGCATGCAATAATTTGAATCAAAATAGGTTTCAAAATAGGATCAACATGGTCAAAGCATAACTTGCCTTCAAAAAGTACTTGTTCTTGGTCTTGAGTTGGATCCTGAGTCAATACTTCTCCTTCGAATCCTTCCGGCACTTCAACGTCTACTCGTAAAGCGTGCAAATAGCAATACATGAATAAACAATAGGCAAAAAGTGTCCAAACATCCAAATAGAATCCATAAACAGAGAGAACATAATTTTATGAATTTTTAGAAACTGGAATCGTCAAATTCGGAGTTGAAATGCAAAAGTTATAGCATTTTGAAGTTTAAATAATCAATTAAATAATTTTACAGAGAAAAACTTTAGTCCAAAAATTAAATAAAATTCATAATTAGGTAGATCTCAATTTTATACAAATTTAGAAATTTGAATCACTCAAATCAGAGTTGAAACGCAAAAGTTATAAGCGTTTGAAGTTTGAAACAAAATCTGAAATTATTATTTCGAATTAATAAATCAATTTCTTTTTCGGAAATTAATTATTGCGTCAGCCTGGACACGTGGCAGCCTCTGATTGGGCGGCTGATGTCAGCCGGTCCATGGACTCGGTCCACGCTCGGCTCGGGTCTACCGTGGACCCGGTCCACGGCTCACGTGAGACTAACAGGTGGGACCACTCGGGTAGCGTCATTCTTTGGCGTCGGCGGGGCTCGGCCGCAGGTGGCAGAGTGGGACCCACCGATGGCGTCATGGGTGGCGTCCGCGGTCTTGTCGGCCCGACACGCGGGCGGCGTGTCTGTGACCCCCGCGCACGCCGGCGTGGCGCGGCGATTCGGCTCCCCGGACACGTGGCACGATCGTGTCCGTTGATTTGAAAATCAACGACCGTGACTAGATCCTGGGTTAACACGTTGAAAACTACACGGTGATCGTGGGCCGTTCGATCTAGATCGGACGGTCCAGATCTAACCCTACGCTTAACGCCGCTACGACGCGTGGTGATCGTGGGCCGTTGGATCTTGATCCAACGGTCGGATCTGATCCAGTTCCTGGGTTTGGGGAGAACGTGGGCTCACCGTGTGCGCTCGATCTTGATCGGACGGCCGTCCGAGCTTCGCGAGGTTGATGGCGACGCGCGGCGACTGGCCTGGCCGGAGACGAAGACGGCAACCTCGAACGGGCGTTCGGACACGATTCCGGCGAATTGAGTTGGCCTCCCGGGTGCGCCTTGGCCTGGGCTTCTCGGATCTGGACTCAACGGTGACAGGAGACGGCGGATGACGACTGAGAGGACGGAAAACCGCAACGGAGGAGTGCTACAACTCCGGCGAGCGATTGCGGGCGCGTCAGGGCACTGCGGCGGCGACGGCTAGGGCAACTGTTGCGCAAGGTCAAGGTGGTCCTCGGGGTGTGACCCGAGCATTAAATAGCCTCGGCTTCCGTGTGGAATCCGGAAAACTAGAACCACACGGCGGCGGGCGCGGCGGCGGAGTCCGGCTCGGATCCGGTGGGGACGACGACGGTCAACCGTCCACGTGGCGCGATCAACGGCCACGATCGCACGATCGAAACCGGATTCGGTCCGGTTACGACTCGAACCGGTACGGGACGATCTTGACCGTTGGATCCCGATCCAACGGTCGGGATCGATTAGGGTTAGGAGCAGGTTTGGTCGAGTCAACTGGTTCGGGTCGGACTCGAGTCCGACTCGGGTTCCGACTCGGTCGGATGAATAGTACTCGACCCAACTCGAATTTCCAGCGATTTAATAATTAAAATAATTCCCAGTAATTCATTTAATTCATTAAAAATAGCAAAAGACTCAGAAAAATTCCAGAAAAATTCTGAAAAATATTTTGGAACATTTTGGACTCAAATAAAATATTTCCAACAAATTTTTATTTTCAAAGTTTAATTCTTTAATTATTTCAAAATGGAATAAATTCAAATAAATTCCAAATAAATCCAAATAAATTCCAGAAAATTCCAAAAATTTACCAAAGTGCCAAATCACACATGAATTTAAGAAAAGCAAAATTTTGGGGTGTAACACTTACCCACATTGGTCGCCATAGTTATGCTACTTAGAATGGCATGGCTATTTGTAACTTCGACATGAGGTTCACATTTGTTGTAGCTGGATGGCTTGGAGCAGCACATGATTCTCGCATATTCAACGATACACCGTCTAAGTATTCAGTTCACTTCCCACATCCACCTAGAGGTAATTATTTTCTCTTTCAAATGATAAATTTTTTCCCATTATCTCATTAAATGTTTAACACTTTATGTGTTTATACAGGAAAATATTATATTGTCGACACGGAATACCCTAATCAAAAGGGATATCTCGCTCCATATAAAGGCCAAAAGTACCATGTTCTGGAGTGGCAACAGGGTCGAGGACCAAGAGGGAAGGAGTGGTTCAATTTTTGTCACTCTTCTCTTCGTAATGTCATTGAACGAGTTTTCGGAGTGTTAAAGATGAAATGGCGAATATTGTTGAAACTACCAAGTTTTAAAGTGGAGAGGCAGAAGAAGATCATAATGTCATGTATAGCACTACATAACTTCATTTGGGAAAGTGTGATACATGATTGTCTATTCCAGAGGTGTGATGAGGATGAGGACTACATGCCATCGGTTTCTCACACTACTACATAACAGGACATCACTATCGCTTCATCTGTGTCGGTTCCTAACTTTTGCGAAAACACCGATTGTGCTATGTCACAAATTTGCGTGACAGAGTTATCACAATCAGTTCCACACAAGAACCGATTGTGATGAAAACTTCATCGCAGTCGGTTCTAACTAGAACCGATTGTGATATAATCACTATCGGTTTACTTGTAGAACCGACACAGATAATACAATATTATTTGTATCGGTTAGGAATGAAAATCGACTGTGATAATGATACACTCTTCACAATCGGTTTTTATGCCTAACCGAAACAGATAATATTATTATCTATGTTAGTCCTTTGAAGAACCGACAATGATGTATCGAATGCTATGTGGTTTTGGAAATGTTCTATGTGTATTGTCAAATTGTGTAAGGATTATTTTTCGGATGATTAACAGTAATGTTCCTCGGAAGGATCAGTCTCTCTGCTAGAATCCCAACTCTTGGTTCAACTCTCAGACAATTTGTATAGACATGTAGTGATGCAAATTATATATATTTTATATATAACATTATAGTAGCAGCAGATAATAATAATATATATACCATTTTTCACACATTATACTTCATTACAATATATAACATTAATTTTTTATAATTATATAAACATATTAACAGACTGCATTATAGTTAATATTACATTTACCACTCGCGGCTCTTGCCCGAGGGTAAAGAGTCACTCGAGTCGCCAGAATCGCTATCACTGGAGTCGTCGTCGCTGGAGACGACGCCGCGTGGTTCATCCTCCGATGATGAGCCAGAGGAGGCGCCGGTCCCCCAAGTGGTGGTGACCCACTCGTACTCCTCCTCCTCCTCCTCCTCATCCTCGTCCTCTTCGTAGTCCTCTCTGGGGCGCTTTCTGGTGGCGTTGGAGGCGCCCGGCCGGGGTGAGGCGCCGGAAGAGACGTCGGGAGACAGCGGGGGTGGCGCGCGGCCGGTGTGAGGCACCGGGGGCTGAGGCGGCGCTGCCGGCGGCAGTGATGACACTGGAGGATGGAAAGGTGACTCCACGGAGGAGTCAGAGCTTGTCGGAGAAGGAGGCGCTGCCATTGCTGCGGTCGAAGAGGCACATAAGACAGGAGCTATATGGAAGACTACCGATGACCAGGAGGCACTGCCATTGCTGCGTACTTTTATATATAGGCTGCTTATTGATCGGGGAACGCGATGGTGTGATCAATGCTATGTTTGAATGGTTAAATTGGCGGGGAAGACGAAGGGGTGGATGAATATCAGTGTCGGTTCTTATCCAGAACCGACTGTGATGACTGATCTTATTACAATCGGTTCTTTATCAAAACCGACTGTGATATATTATCTGTGTCGATTCTATAAAGAAACCGATAATGTTGAGGATCCAAATTATCACAGTCGGTTTTACATATAAGCGACTGTGATAACTATTTAATCACAAACGGTTCTTGTATAGAACCGATTGTGATGAGGTTCGCTAGGTTCCAGCTATATATATGTGACGTCGGGACTCGGGATGGACTTATTAACTCTCGTCGAGTTGGTGTTCTGGAGCCAAAAAAAATCCATCGTTGCCTCAAAAAACGAATACTCTGGTTTAAACTTATATTTGGATGAGAAAATATGAAAGTTTTGAGGATGTGTGTGAAGAGGGTAATTTGATACATTGAGGAGATTTCTCTATTTTCCTGTCTAGCTTATTTGTGGCTTTCTTCAAAAGGTGGGCGCCATTCCTAGGTCTAATTTTATATAGAACCAACACAGATAATATTTTTATCTGTGTCGGTTCCAGCCGACGGTGATAAATATTATCACAATCGGTTCTTTCTTAGAACCGATTGTGATTAAGTAGCTCATATGGCAATCGATTTTTTCTCAGAACCGATTGTGATAAGCCTCGCTAGGTTTTATATATATTCCCTCGGGATGAACTCTCCTTTGTTGTAGTTCTGTTGCCAAAAAAAACCGCCGCCATTACGAAAAACAAAACATACTCTTATTTAAACTTAGACTTATAACACCCCAAAATTTTGCTTTTCTTAAATTCATGTGTGATTTGGCACCTTGGTGAATTTTTGGAATTTTCTGGAATTTATTTGGAATTTATTTGAATTTATTCTATTTTGAAATAATTAAAGAATTTAACTTTGCAAATAAAATTTCGTTGGAGATATCTTATTTGAGTCCAAAATGATCCAAAATATTTTCCAGAATTTTTCTTGAATTTTTCTGAGTATTTTACTATTTTTAATGAATTAAATGAATTTCTGGGAATTAATTGGATTATTAAATCGCTGGAAAAATCAAATCGGGTCGAGTACTGTTCATCCGATCGAGTCGGAACCCGAGTTGGATTCAAGTCCGACCCGAGCCAGCCGACTCGACCGAACCCAACCCTAACCCAGATCAGATCCGAACCGTTGGATCAAGATCCAACGGTCAGGATCAACCCGCGCGAGACCACGGCCGCACCCGAGCGATCCCGGCCGTCCATCGTGCCACGTGGACGGCTGAGATCAAGCCACGTCGCCTCACCGTGTCCGGGACGGACTCCGCCGCCCGTACCGGCTCCGTCACGGATTTCGCGGGGATCTCGGCGTCCGGGCCGGTATTTAATGCCCGAATGCGTGCCCGAGGTTCGCCCTAGCCTCGTGCATCGATTGCGCCACGTGCCCTAGCCCTAGCCGCCGCCGTCCTCCCGCTATTGCTCGCCGTAGTTGGTGAGGCCTCCGCCGCTGTTTTTGCTTCGCCCCGCCGCCGTCCGCCGTCTTCCACCGCAACTGAACCCAGCTCCGAGACCCCAGGCCAAGGCGCACCCGTGGGCACGTCTCACTCCGCCGGAGAGACCCCGAAGCGCCGTCGGGCTCGTCGCCGTCTTCATCTCCGGTGGCCTCTGCTCCGTCGTGTCGCCATCGCCGTTCGCGAGCACTGTGAGCCGTTGGATCTCCATCGCACGGTCCAGATCACGCCACGTCGTCCCGCCGGTGAGATCCCGTTCCAAACCTCAGATCCAATCTCATTTGTTAGATCTAGATCATACGGTTAGCGTTAGCCGCGTTATACGCGTTAGATTGGATCTCAACCGTTGGATCTAGATCCAACGGTCCGAATTGACCGCGTTAACCCAAACGCGTGAAAGCCAGATCCAATCTGGGCCGTTGATTTTCAAATCAACGGCCGAGATCAAGCCACGCGTCCAGAAGGCTGACCGTCGCGGTCAGCGCGGCCAGCGCACTCACGCGCGTGAGACGCTGACACGCCGGGCCCGCGTGTCAGCGACCGCAACATGACGTCACGCTGACATCATGGCAGGCCCGCATGTCAGCGGCCACCCCAGCCGTGTGGTGACGTCAGCCGTGACGTCACCAGTGGGTCCCACCTGTCAGTCACACGTGCTGTGGACCAAGTCCACGGTGGACCGAGCCAAACCATGGACCACTTCCATGGACCGACTGACGTCAGCCACCCAATCAGGTACTGACACGTGTCCTTGCTGACGCAATAAATGAATTTCCGAAAAATAAAATGATTTATTAATTTGAATAATTGATTTCAGAATTTGTTTCAAACTTCAAACGCTTATAACTTTTGCGTTTGAACTCCGATTTAAGTGATTCAAATTTCTAAATTCGTATAAAATTGAGATCTACCTAATGATGAATTTTATTTAATTTTTGGACTAAAGTTTTTCTCTGTAATATTATTTAATTGATTAACTAAACTTTAAATACTTATAACTTTTGCATTTAAACTCCGAATTTGACGATTCCAGTTTCTAAAAATTCATAAAATTATGCTCTCTCTGTTTATGAACTTTATTTGGATGTTTGGACACTTTTTGTCTACTGTTTATTTATTTATTGCTATTTGCACGCTTTACGAGTAGACGTTGAAGTGCCGGAAGGATTCGAGGGAGAGGTGTTGACCCAGGAGCTAGCTTAGGACCAAGAGCAAGTACTTTTTGAAGGCAAGTTGTGCTTTGACCATGTTGATCCCATTTTGAAATTAATTTGATTTAAAATTATTGCATGCTAGTTCAATTATAAAATGCTTTAATTGATTTTGGGAGATTAGTTAATTGCCTATTTGTTGTATGCCACCTTGACATAGATAATTGTATGCCATGAACCCCTTGTTACCCTAGTTGAGGATTAAATAGTTGGACATTATTAAATTGCCAACATGGGAATTTAGATCGTCGTAGTACATTGCTTAGACCTGCTACGTGCTTATGACATGATTTTGGTCAAACAAATGTTAATATTGACTTAATGATATATCGAAACTGCTTTTGAAAAGGTATCATGTGTTGTGATGTTGATGGCATGTGGTGCATGGTAATCAACTAGGGGTTTTGATAAATAGATTTGGACCGGGGCATGCGGCAAGAATGATCGGGTGGGCCTGTTGTGGCACCGGGAACGTTGATTTGGTTCTTCGGGTAGTCTTGCCCTGGTCACCCTAAGGACTTAACCTTGCAAGCCTTTGAACTGAGTCAAGCATGCAACCACATGTCTGTAATGGGACGGACCTAGTTGATTAAGTTGCTAATAACGTACCTGTGGGACCTCAGGATGTCAACTATACCTTTTGTGTTGTTGTACGGGGGAGCATACCGGGGTTGCTGCCAGGTACAAATCTAACGGTTGATTGACCTAAACTTCGCCTTCGCTAAGGGAAGGGTTAGTGTGCAATAACCGGGGAGGCCACTTGTGCTGTTAGAAGTTTCCGAAAGACTTTGTTATGGACACTCGCCTTTGTGGTGTTTGACTGTATCTTGTGGGTAAAGTGCATAACCTCTGCAGAGTGTAAAATCTATTCGAATAGCCGTGTCCGCGGCATTGGACATCGCTCGGGAATTACAGTCAAGGGTTAGACTTTCTTGAAAATAACTTGGTCTTGAAAGGTTCGGTTTGGTTTAATAATAATGTTGATGGAAATGTGGATTAGGATTTGGGAAGATGTTTATTTAATTGCTGGAAAAGTTATTGCCCTTAAACATGTTTCTACTGCTTTCGAATCTGCTTATAATATTTGTTAAATGCTCTTTACTGCAATTATACCCTGAGCTATTCATTTGTATCAAGCCATGCATATAGTACATTAGCTTGCATTCTGTGCATGACTTGCTGAGTACCAAGTACTCACCCTTGCCTCAATACAACACCAGTTGAAGAAGAGTCCACACCAGCTTTGGAGGAGGAGCTCCAAGAGGAACCGTCTACTTAGGGGGCGAGCCCAGTCAGTTGCCTGTGGTATACTGGATGGCGCCACGAAGTTATCTTATTTTTCCGCTGCTATTATTTCTATTTTAATAAGTTTCACCCTGCGAGGCGTATATTGTAACTTGACCCTAAGGTCAAGCAACCAGTTTGTTTATCTAATTAAAGTACTTTATTAGTATCGAGTGGTATGATTGTGATATTTACCAATGTTGAGACTGTGTGCACTAGCGCGTTCCTGGACTAGTGCTGAATACACAGAGGGTCCGGATTTGCAGATTCGGGTCCCGACAAGGCTTGGGGGAGAAAATCTGAAATCCTTGAGGTTGCGTGTTAAGAGGGTAAGTTGAAGCCTTGGCTTGAAGCTAGAGATTTTCCCCTCTATTTTCCCTCATTTGAAGTTTTCTTCAAATGGTGAGCATTCCTTCAAATCCTTTTCAATGCATGTGTTGTATGTCATTAATGCTATTATATATGGTTGAAACGTACCAATATTGTTGCAGAAATTATAAACTAAATCCTCGAGGAGATCGGTTTGAGGCTAAAGTTGAAACCCTAGCTTGAGTATATTTTCCCTCATTTGTGGTTAATTTCCTTCAAAAGGTGAGCATGTGAATGGGTTACATGTCATTATATTGTTGCTATATGATCAATGCTAGAGCTTAGGTTGTGTAACCTATGCGTATCCCGTTCGAGGGTGCTTGTTTATAAGTATGCTAAAATGGCATATTTATAAATAAGCAGTCTCGAATTGTCCACGTTTTTTGGATAGTTGGAGGATATATGGCTCGGGCAAGTTCCTAAGCTGTTGTACAAACTCTAGAGAAAGTTTCGACAGTATATCCCTGGTGTTCTCCGAATACACATCCTCTTGACATGTTGTCGAGATGTGTATTTGGAGAACAGCGGGGAGATGCTGCCGAAATTTTCTCTAGAGTTATACAACAGCTTAGGAACTTGCTCGAACCACATCTCCTCGAATGGGATTAGGACCTGACCTAATTAGAAATTAGGAGTCATCGTTGGTACGTACGTATTTAGTTGGTCAATAGATAGACGTTTCTTGAAGATTATTCAATTTTTCAACTTTGTTAATGCTTCAACCCATCTTTTATTTCATTGATTAGGGCATTGTTAATTTATTGTTTGTGGTTTAAATGTAGATGGACCGTGAAGAATGGATGTATCAAAAAAGCCATGTGAGTGCTGAATTTCTGAGGGGAGTTAAGGAGTTCATAAGAATTGCAGAAGTAGATATGGTTATGTGGGGTGTAAAGTTCAAATATTGTCCTTGTATTGATTGCACCAATCTCAGGAGATTTAACAACTCAGCTCAAATTGAAGGCCATTTTGATTCGACGTGGCTTCGTGAGGAATTACACGTGTTGGATCCATCATGGGGAGACAGTTAGTACCCCTATGTGAGGAGCCGCCCAGACCATCCCCGGGTTATTTGAAGGTTTAGTCGTCCTAATCGGATTTGGAGGCTAACAGCGGACCGCCGAAGGCGCTCGCAGAGTTAGCACCCAAGCCCAATCGAGACCACACAAGAACCCTTCGAATAACTCGACAACAATCCCGGTATTCCCCCGGTATGCGACCCAAAACTCGCCTAGGATCCCTGCATACCGGTTTACAATCTTGTATCACAACAACTTGCATAAAGGGGCAACGAACTCGAAGACCCCACAACCAAACACGCGCGTAAGCAAAACCACCCAAACAAACCAACAAACCCCGGCACGAAGACAAAACCCCACGACAACAACCCACAAGAACAACAAGGCACGAAGGCCAGCAAAGACAGAAGGTAGAACCATAAGATAAAGTGGGCAAAGACGTACAACAGAAGTCAACTACAAAAGAAAACTAAGTATACCAAGCAAATAGGACATCATTTGGACCAACTATACAACAAAAGAGTACACAACTATTGGACTAAACCCAAAAGTAAAACATCTCCAGAAGTGTTCTGCCTCTGAACACTCCCGGACGAGAACGACGACGTAGAAAGGCTCTACTCGGTGCCCCACCCGGTCAACGATAGGCAGTAGGGGCAGAACTCACACCCCACTGGGTCCTCACCTGCAAAACCACAAAAGCAGAAGCCTGAGTACGGAAGGCACTCGCAAGTCTTACCCGTGGTCCATAAACGACCGACTCAAAAGGAGTATGCATTTGGATATAGCAAAGAAATAAGCTGAAGGTAAAAGTGCGGAAAGCTTAACTTTGTTGATCAATTGATTCCTCTACTCAGTTTCACAGTTTTATAACGTTCTTGGACAAGCGCCTATCACTAAGGTTAACTTTGGAATTTAACATTTCATTACAACAAGTAGCATTGGGAACAAGTATCCTCGTCAGTATCCTGGTCCGCACCAGCTAACCTCAAGTTCAAGTCATTACTACGTTGAATGTGCGATGACCAAGCATGCTCATATCCGAGAGCGCGGCAATTCGAATCGCTTATTCACCCTGCAGGGGATCATTAATCGCACGACACGTGCCACAAAGAACCTCGTGTCAACTATCCTCCCATCCATACCAATTCGTTGGGGACATCTTCATGCGGTCCGAGCACCTAGCACCCCCTCGAACGGCCCAAGCCCGGCTTGGCCTTCGAGAGTCGGCCTAAGCCTCGCCCTCAACCATGTCCAACCACATGAGGTGTATGCCCCATCGAACGGCAATGATGAAAGAATAGCTTTACCGTCCCATACCGGCATGCGACTAACAAAGTGTGCTCGATCAAAGGGCAAACAACGGATCGGTCCTCAACTGACACAGGCGAGACTACCGCACTTGGGTCTCCACACCCCAGTGCCCAACTCTCTCGCCCGGTCTCACTTCATTTTTCCATTTCTACCCACCATCATTACCACAGCAACTCAAGTATTGTGACATGGAACAATCGCAAGCGGTGGAACCATCCACCATTTGGCCCATACCCGACATCTAAGCAAGACTAAGCATGGACACATTGTATTACCCTTATACTAGCTCCAAGGAAGGCATTCATCAAGTACAAAGGAGTGTACGTGCAACAATTAGGATCTAGTACCATTCCCACAATTAACTCCTAATGCATACTTAACACCCAATAAGCAGTTCATTCTCAAAAATAGGATTACAATTAGGGTTGAATATGCTTAGGTGCTTGCCTTGTGCTTCCGCTTGCGGATCGACGACAAGTTGCTCGTCGGCAATCCCCTCAACCACGGTCACGTCAGTCACTGCGGTTTCGTTCTCTACACGAGTGCAATGCATAAGTACGATGCATGCAATGCAAAAAGAAATGAAACACCATGCATCCCCCAACGAGACAGACCAGCTGAACCCGGACAGTCCGGGCTTAACATCCGGACAGTCCGGGCTTAACATACGGACAGTCCGGATCATCCGGACACTCTGGGCCATTTGGCCTAACACTCCGGATGGCCCAGGGCTTGGAAGATGGCGCGCAATATGGAGGTGCTCCCAAGTCTTACGGCACCGCGGGGGCCCGATCTACCACTTTCCTACACTCGGCAAGGCCGGGGAAGCTTCGAGCTATCCCAAATGCGAGGAAAGGACGCTCACATCTAAGAACCACAACCAAAACCTAATCCAAATCTTAGAACGACATCGTCCACCCCCGATCTACAACCCTAACACCCAACATTGCCTAAACCACCCCAAAAGCCCAACCACCCACCAAAACCCTTACATTTCCCAAAGTTAACTCCAACTCCCAATCTACACACCAAACCCCAAATCCAACCCCAAGGACTCCCTAGAACCCAAGAACCCATGAATAGACTCCAAGAAGAGTCCTCACCTTCGAGGAGGTTGAAGGAGAGGAAGAGGAAGCCGGGAAGGAGGAAGGGGACGCTGGCTTGGGGAGGAGCTTGAGGACACCGGAGTGGAGGAGTCGCCGGGGAGGAGCACGGGAGGTCGCCGGGGTGAGGAGCTCACTGGAGACGAGCTTGGGTGGAGGAGAGCACACGGGCAAGGTGGAGAGCAAGAGGTAGAGGATGAAATGAGTGAGGGACCAAAAGAAACCAAACTTTATACAAAACCCCCGATAAGTCCGGATACTCCAGATAATTTGTCCGGACATTCTGGGTTATATCTGGATATTCCGGATGTTTCATCTGGATACTCCGGATCTCCCAGAACTTTTGAAAGTGGGGTCTTGACAAACCCTCCCCCCTTAAAGGAATCTCGCCCCGAGATTCAAGACAAGCCCATAGACAGAGTGGAACACGGATAGACAGTACAGTCACATATGGATTGATATATTTGAGGTTGCGAAGAGTTTGCACACTAGCAACTTACATGGCATGGAAGAACTCAGGATACTCAGTCCTTAAACGATCTTCGGGTTCCCAAGTGGCTTTGTCTTCGGTATGATTGCTCCACTGAATCTTGTAGAACTTGAGAGTCTTCTGACGTGTCTTGCGTTCCGCTTCTTCCAAAACCCGAATAGGATGTTCTTGGTAAGACAGATCTGGTTCAGGCTGGACTTCGAGTTCATCCACCTCCAGCGACTTGAAGAGAGTACAGAGGCACTTCTTCAACTGAGATATGTGGAAGACATCGTGGACCATTGCCAGAGAGGGAGGAAGCTCTAACTGGTACGCCACTTGACCACGCTTCGCAAGGATCTGGAAAGGTCATATATAGCGAGGTGCCAACTTTCCCTTAACTTCAAAACGACGCGTGCCCCGGAGAGGAGACACCTTCAAATAGACGTAATCACCAATGTCGAAAGAGAGAGGTCTCCTACGGCGGTCAGCATAGCTCTTCTGTCGTGATTGCGCTACCTTCAGGTTTCTTGTACGATCTTCACCTTTTCTTCTGCCGCTTGAACCACATCAGGTCCAAAGAATGGTTGTTCTCCACTCTCGAACCAATTCAGGCGTGTCCGACATCTACGACCATAGAGCGCTTCGAAAGGAGACATTTTGGTGCTGGCTTGGTAGCTGTTGTTGTAAGCAAACTCGGCATATGGAAGGCACTCGTCCCATTTCTTCCAATAAGACAAACACAAGCCCTCAACATATCCTCAAGGATCTGATTGACCCTCTCGGTTTGGCCGTCAGTTTGCGGATGATACGCTGAACTGTGAAGTAGCTTGGTGCCCAATGCCGCATGCAAACTTCTCCAGAATTGGGACACAAATTGAGAGCCCCGATCGGAAACTATTCGCTTAGGCACTCCATGAAGGCACATAATCCGGGATAGGTACAGCTCTGCATATTTGATGGCTCGGTAGGTGGTGCGAACGGCTAGGAAATGCGCGGACTTCATCAACCGGTCGACTATAACCCAGATCGAGTCATGACCCGAAGAAGTCGTTGGCAGCCCAGTGATGAAATCCTGTAACACCCCAATTTTTGCTTTTCATGAATTTAAAAAAGATTTGGCACTTTGGTGAATTTTTGGAATTTTCTGGAATTTATTTGGAATTTATTTGAATTTATCCCCTTTTGAAATAATTAAAGAATTTAATTTTGCAAATAAAATTTTATTGGAAATATTTTATTTGAGTCCAAAATTTTCCAAAATATTTTCTAGATTTTTTCTGGAATTTTTCTGAGTGTTTTACTATTTTTAATGAATTAAATGAATTTCTGGGAATTAATTGGATTATTTAATCGCTGGAAAAACCTAATCGGTTTTACTGTTCATCCGACCGCACCCGAGTCCGAGTCAAACTCGAGTCCGACCCGGACCTGACCGAGCCAGCCGTTCCGGTCGAACCAAGTCACCAAGCCCTAATGCGCGTGACCGTTGGATCGAGATCCAACGGCCACGATCGCGCCACGTCACCGAACCCGAGCCCGACCGGACCAGCCAGGTCGCCCGAGCCGGACCCGAGCCCAAACCCCCAACCGTTGGATCTTGATCCAACGGCTCACGTGGAGCCACGTCACCCCAATCCGAATCCAATTCGGATTCCGCCGCTGCAGCCGTGTGGGCCTCGGTTTCCGCGGTTTTCACAGACGCCGAGGGGCCTATTTAATGTGCCGCCACCGCCAACGTGTTGCCGACTTCCGTGCACACCCGTAGCCCTAGACAACCGCCTGAGCCGCCGCCGTCTGCCCGCTCGAGCTCGCCGTAGTTGGTTTGGCATTCCGCCGCGGTTAATCACCGTTTTCACCGCCGTCCGCCGTCCTCCGCCGCCGTTGAGCTCAGATCCGAAACCGCAAGGACCAGTCGCGTCGGAGGGGACCTTTCACTTCACCGGAATCACGCCCAAACGCCATCGGGCGTGTCGCCGTCCCCGTCTCCGGTGAACCAACTCCGCCGCGCGCCATCGCCGTCGTTCGAGCTCCACCAACCGTCCGATCCAGATCCGAGGGCCCAGATTCGTTCACATCATCCCCGGTGGGATCTCACGTGCTAATCTCCAGATCTATTTCCAACCGTTGGATCTAAATCCAACGGTTTAGATCACGCCACGTAGCCTTAATCGCATCGTGCTAGATCCAATCTCAGCCGTTAGATCTAGATCGTACGGCTAGCAGTAACCCACGTTTTAGCGTTAGATTAGATCTTGACCGTCCGATCAAGATCGAACGGTCCAGATCAGCCGAGTAGTTTTCCTCTTGCATTAAGCCAGATCTGATCTGGGCCATTGATTTTCAAATCAACGGCCGAGATCCAGCCACGTGGCTGGGAGACTGACCGTCGCGGTCAGCGCGGCCACGCCGGTCGCCGCTGACGTCAGCCGTGACGTCACGCGGGGCCTGCGTGTCAGCGACCGAGCCAAACCGCACCATGACATCACGCTGACGTCACGGTGGGGCCCGCGTGTCAGCCCACTCGGCTGAACCGTGTGCTGACGTCATGCTGGCGTCACCAGAGGGGCCCACATGTCAGAGACACGAGCCGTGGACCGGGTCCACGGTGGACCGAGCCAAACCATGCGCTGGGTCCATGGACCTGAGGCGACGTGGCGGCCTCTGATTGGTCCACGTGTCATGCTGACGCAATAAATTAATTTCCAAAAAAGAAAATGATTTATTAATTCGGTTTATTGATTTCAAAATTGGATTCAAACTTCAAATGCTTACAACTTTTGCGTTTCAACTCCGATTTGAGTGATTCAAATTTCTAAATTTTCATAAAAATGAGACCTACTCAAATATGAATTTTGATTAATTTTTGATTATGAAAATTTCTCTGTTTTTATTTAATTAATGTTTTCTTTAAACTTTAAACGGTTATAACTTTTGCATTTAAACTCCGAATTTAACGATTCCAGTTTCTAAAAATTCATAAAATTATGCTCTCTCTGTTTATGAACTTTATTTGGATGTTTGGACACTTTTTGTCTACTGTTTATTTATTTATTTCTATTTGCACGCTTTACGAGTAGACGTTGAAGTGCCCGAAGGCTTCGAAGGTGAAGTGTTGACCCAGGAGCCAGCTCAGGACCAAGAACAAGTACTCTTTGAAGGCAAGTTATGCTTTGACCATGTTGATCCCATTTTGAAACCTATTTTGATTTAATTTATTGCATGCTAGTTTAACTAGAGAATGCTCTACTTAATTTTGGGAAAATAGATACATGCCAACTTGCTGTATGACACCTTGGTTAATTAAATATGTGCCATGACGCTTGTCACCCTAGTTGTGGATTATTAGTTGGACATTATTAAAATTTCCAACATGGGTAGTTAGACCGATGTAGTATGCTTAGCCTTGCCACGTGGAACGCTTTGGACAATCAAATACTAATTTGACTTAATGAGATACTGCACCTGTTTTGAAAGAAGTATCATGTGTTGTGATTGTTGATGGCACGTGGTGCATGGTAATCAACTGGGGGTTTGATAAATAGATTTTGACCGGGGCATGTGGCAAGAATGATCGGGTGGGCCAGTTGTGGCACCGGGAACGATGTTTTGGTTCTTCGGGTAGTCTTGCCCTGGTCACCCTAAGGACTTAACCTTGCAAGCCTTTGAACTGAGTCATACGTGCAACCACATGTCTGTAATGGGACGGACCTAGTTGATTAAGTTGCTAATAACGTACCTGTGGGACCTCGGGGTGTCAACTATACATTTTGTGTAGTTGTACGGGGGAGCGTACCGGGGCTGCGGCCAGGTACCCATCTAATGGTTGATTGACCTAAACTTTGCCTTCGCTAAGGGAAGGGTTAGTGCGCAATAACTGGGGAGGCCCACTTGTGCTGTTAGAAGTTTCCGAAAGACTTTGTTACGGACACTCGCCTTTGTGGTGTTTGGTTGTATCTTGTGGGTAAAGTGCATAACCTCTGCAGAGTGTAAAATCTATTCGAATAGCGGTGTCCGCGGTATTGGACATCGCTCGGGGATTACAGTCAAGGGTTAGACCTTCCTGAAAATAACTTGAACTTGAAATGTTGGGTTTGGTCTAATAATGACGTTGATGGAAATGTGGATTAGGAATGGGAAAGAAGTTTATTTAACTTCCTAGAAAAGTTGTTGATCTTATACTTGCTTTTACTGCTTTTGAATCTACTTATGTTACTTGTCAAATGCTGTTTTACTGCAATTATACCTTGAGCTATTCCTTTGTACTAAGCCATGCATGTAGTATATTAGTTTGCATTCTGTGCATGACTTGCTGAGTACCAAGTACTCACCCTTGCCACAATACAACACCAGTTGAAGAAGAGTCTACCAGCTTTGGAGGAGGAGCTCCAAGAGGAACCGTCTAACTAGGAGCGAGCCCAGTCAGTTGCCTGTGGTATACTGGATGGCGCCACGAAGTTATCTTATTTTCCGCTGCTGTTATTTCTCTTTTATTAAGTTTTCGCCCTGCGTGGCGTATATTTGTATCTTGACCTTAAGGTCGAGCAACCAGGTTGGTTAACTATTTAAGGTACCTTATTATTTCGTTGAGTATGATTGTGATATTTACCAATGTTGAGACTGTGTTCACTAGCGTGTTCCTGGACTAGTACTGAATACACAGAGGGTCCGGATTTGCAAATTCGGGTCCCGACAAATCCATACTAATATCTTCCCACTTCCAGCTGGGAATGGGCAGCGGCTGAAGAGTACCGGTTGGCTTGAGATGTTCCGCTTTCACCCTTTTGTAGATGTCGCATTCAGCCACTTAGCGAGCAATCTCACGCTTCATGCAAGTCCACCAAAACTGTTGCTTCAGGTCTTGGTACATTTTGTTGCTACCCGAATGAATTATGAGCAAGGAGTTGTGCGCTTTGTCGAGAATCTTCCTTCTTAACCCTTGATCTTTGGGGACGACTTGGCGTTTGCCGAACCACAAAACTCCACGGTCATCAAGATGGAAGTTAGTGAATTGGCTGGAACTCAGTCTGCTGCATATTTGGGCAACGTCATTGTCCCCCTTCTGAGCTTCTCTAATCTGATCCAACAGTGTGGAATTCAACTCCAGATTAGCCAAGAACCCTTCTTCAACCATTTCTAAGCCGAGTTTCTAAAATTCGGCACAGAGAGTGGTACTCTGGGATTGAAGAGTGAGGCAATTGCATCGAGCCTTGTGACTTAACGCGTCAGCCACCACATTGGCTTTTCCCGGGTGATAATGCACCTCCAGGTTGTAGTTTTTGATCAACTCAAGCCATCTTCGTTGCCTCATATTCAGATCTGCCTGAGTGAAGATGTATTTAAGACTTTTGTGATCGGTAAAAATGTTGCACTTGTTCCCTAGGAGATAGTGGCGCCAAATTTTTAAAGCATGCACCACTGCAGCAAGCTCCAAGTCATGAGTCGGGTAGTGCTCTTCATGGTGCTTCAATTGCCGAGATGCATAGGCAACAACCCGGCTTTCTTGCATGAGCACGCAGCCAAGGCCGATGCCTGATGCATCGCAATACACATCAAACGGCTTGTGGATGTCCGGTTGGGTAAGGACAGGAGCTGTAGTCAAGCGCTGCTTCAGAGTCTGGAAGGCTCTCTCACAGCCCACTGACCATTTGAACTCAGCACCCTACTTCAGTAGCTCCGTCATAGGCTTGGCAATCTTGGAGAAGTCTTGAATGAAATGGCGATAATTGCCAGCAAGCCCGAGGAAACTACGGATCTCGATGACTGTCTTGGGTTGCTTCCATGTGAGGACATCCCGTACTTTGCTTGGGTCGACAGCGACACCTTGCTCAGAGAGGATGTGTCCCAAGAAATATACCTTCTTCAGCCAAAATTCGCACTTGCTGAACTTGGCATAAAGGCGATGTTCCCGGAGTCTTCCGAGAACGATATGAAGATGCTTAGCATGCTCTTCTTCACTGGCTGAATAAACGAGAATGTCATCGATGAAAATGACCACAAAAGAATCGAGCTCCTCCAGGAAGATAGAGTTCATGAGGTAGATGAAGTACGTCGGTGCATTCGTCAGACCGAACTACATGACGGTGTACTCATATTACCCATATCTGGTGGAGAATGCTGTCTTTGGGACATCCTCAGCCCGAATCTTGATCCGATGATACCCGAGCCTCAAGTCAATCTTGGAGAACACCCGTGCACCAGCAAGCTGATCAAATAGGATGTCAATCCGAGGCAGAGGGTACTTATTCTTGACAGTAATGGCGTTCAGCGGCCGATAATCAACACAGAGACAAAGGGAGCCGTCCTTCTTGGTCACGAAGAGAGACGAGCAGCCCCAAGGTGAGGAGCTCGTGCGAATGAATCCCTTGTCCATCAGTTCCTTCAGTTGCTTCTTCAACTCAGCCAATTCGTTCGGCGGCATCCGATACGGCTGCTTGGAAACTGGAGCAGTCCCGGGTTGAAGTTCGACTACAAATTCTATATCCCGATCGGGCGACATTCCTGGCAGTTCCGCTAGGAACACATCCAGGTACTCTGAAATCACAGGAATGGATTCTAACTCCTCAGCTTCAGTACCATTCAAGGAACAAAGGGTGGCCTCGCAATCATTAAGGAGTAGAGTCAGCAAGTCGCCCTTCGGTTCCCTGAGTGAGATGGAACGATGGGAGCAATCGAGGATAGCCTTCTGGTGTGCGAGCCAGCTCATGCCCAAGATGACATCTATTCCACGAAGGTCGAGGAGCAGCAGGGTGACAAGGAAAGGGACCCCTTGGATCTGCATGGTGGCCTTCTGGACCACTTGATTTGCAATAATCTTAGAACTCGGTGCTTCAATTAGGAACAAGGTACGGCCACAACTCACTTCCATCCGATGTTGCATGACAAAATTTTTTCTAATGAAGGAATGGGAAGCCCCCAAGTCAAATAACACCCTAGCAGCATGTCCCTCAATGCACAACATACCCGTCAGCACGGTGGCGCCCTCAGGAATCGCCTCAGCATCCACATAGTTGACTCTGCCACGGGTCGAAGCAGGGAGTGTAGGTGGTGCAGTCGCGCCTTGAGGTCTCTGGGCGCTAGACGCGTTGCCCCTCCTTGGGAAGGGACAGTCGCGGATGAAGTGCCCCGCACGCCCACAATTGTAACATGGGCCGGGACCTGAACTTGCCCCCGCTCTCACTCCCGGCGGTGGAGGTGGAGGCCGGGGAGCAGCAACAGGAGCAGGACGGGCCATCCCAGCCGGCAGGGGAGGTGCAGGAACAGGGGCCCTCGGTGGTGGATAAGCAACCCGTGCCCGCTGTGAACTGCCACCTGCTGAGTACTGTACCGCCCTCTTCCGCTTCTTCTCATCTTGATGACTCCTCATCTTGTGCTCTACGGTGATCGCCCGACTCACCAAGGCATTGAAGTCGGGGAAATCACAAACAGAGAGCCTATCCTGCATCTTTGCCGTCAGTCCACACATGAAATGGTCTTGCTTCTTCTGATCCGTGTCGACTTCCTGTGGCGCGTATTGAGCCAAGTAGTTGAACTCCCGTGAGTAGTCCATCACTGACTTGCTCAACTGCTTGAGGGCAAGAAACTGCTGCTTCTTGATGTCCATGAGTCCTTTCGGGATGTGATAAGCCCAAAAAGCCTCACAAAACTCTGCCCATGTCACCTGGTGACCGGCAGGCTGCATGACCAAAAAATTGGCCCACCAAGCACTGGCAGGACCTTGAAGCTGCTACGCTGCGAACGGCGCCTTCTAAAGATCCTCACAATGGATAAGCACAAACTTCTGCTCCATGGTGCGCAGCCAATCGTCAGCCTCTAACGGATCACTGGCCCGAGAGAAAGTCGACGGCTGAGTGTGTAGGAAATCCAGGTAGCCATTGGGTCGGCCTCGCCCTTCACCGCGGCCACCTGGAGCGGCTTGATTCTGGACCAACATCTCCAAGATCCTGTTGGTAGTCTGCAGGTTCTGCTCCGAACGCAGCAAGACATCCAGCAGGTTGGGAGGAGGAGGCGGATCACTACCGCCAGGCTGCGATCGCCCAGCGCCATCATCACATCCCAAACCGCCGCGGGTCCTCATTCTGCCGTCAATCAAGTCAGACGACAAGATTTAGACTCCACACGGAAGGGATAGGTCTTAAACCCAACAAGCCCGCAAACTAACCCCAAGTCAGACTGGAGCACTCCACACTGGAGCCCAACAAGTCTAACACATTCAAAACACAGTTTATGATGCAGATGGCATGGCACATGCATGATATGGCATGAAATGCACGATTCCAACGTAACCCATACTCACTATATACATACATAGGGCGGGGTATAAGTACTACTTCTACTTAATGCATTATGACAGCCCTAATCAATTCCTTAAGTGGTCGTCAAGTCTCGGGTTCGTCTTCATGCACCTTGCTCTGATACCAGCGTTGTGAGGAGCCGCCCAGACTGTCCCCAGGTTATTTGAAGGTTTAGTCGTCCTGATCGGATTTGGAGGCTAACAGCGAACCGCCGAAGGCGCTCGCAGAGTTAGCACCCAAGCCCAATCGAGATCACACAAGAACCCTTCGAATAACTCGACAACAATCCCGGTATTCCCCCGGTATGAGACCCAAAACTCGCCCAGGATCCCCGCATACCGGTTTACAACCTTGTATCACAACAACTTTCATAAAGGGGCAACGAACTCAAAGACCCCACAACCAAACACGCGCGGAAGCAAAACCACCCAAACAAACCAACAAACCACGGCACAAAGACAAAACCCCATGACCATAACCCACAACAACAACAAGGCACGAAGGCCAGCAAAGACAGAAGGTAGAACCATAAGATAAAGTGGGCAAAGACGTACAACAGAAGTCAGCTACAAAAGAAAACTAAGTATACCAAGCAAATAGGACATCATTTGGACCAACTATACAACAAAAGAGTACACAACTATTGGACTAAACCCAAAAGTAAAACATCTCCAAAAGTGTTCTGCCTCTGAACACTCCCGGACGAGAACGACAACGTAGAAAGCCTCTACTCGGTGCCCCGCCCGGTCACTGATAGGCAGTAGGGGCAGAACTCACACCCCACTGGGTCCCCACCTGCAAAACCACAAAAGTAGATGCCTGAGTACGGAAGGCACTCGCAAGTCTTACCCGTGGTCCATAAACGACCGACTCAAAAGGAGTATGCATTTGGATATAGCAAAGAAATAAGCTGAAGGTAAAAGTGCAGAAAGCTTAACTTTGTTGATCAATTGATTCCTCTACTCAGTTTCACAGTTTTATAGCGTTCTTGGACAAGCGCCTATCACTAAGGTTAACTTTGGAATTTAACATTTCATTACAACAAGTAGCATTGGGAACAAGTATCCTCGTCAGTATCCTTGTCCGCACCAGCTAACCTCAAGTTCAAGTGATTACTATGTTGAATGTGCGATGACCGAGCGTGCTCATATCCGAGAGCGCGGTAATTCGAATCGCTTATTCACCCTGCAGGGGATCATTAATCGCACGACACGTGCCATAAAGAACCTCGTGTCAACCATCCTCCCATCCATACCAATTCGTTGGGGACATCTTCATGCGGTCCGAACACCTAGCACCCCCTCGAACGGCCCAAGCCCGGCTTGGCCTTCGAGAGTCGGCCTAAGCCTCGCCCTTAACCACATCCAACCACATGAGGTGTATGCCCCATCGAACGGCATGCGATGAAAGAATAGCTTTACCGTCCCATACCGGCATGCGACTAACAAAGTGTTCTCGATCAAAGGGCAAACAACAGATCGGTCCACAACTAACACTGGCGAGACTACCGCACTTGGGTCACCACACCCCAGTGCCCAGCTCTCTCATCCAGTCTCACTTCTTTTTTCCATTTCTACCCACCATCATTACCACATCAACTCAAGTATTGTGACATGGAACAATCGCAAGCGGTGGAACCATCCACCACTTGGCCTGTACACGACATCTAAGCAGGACTAAGCATGGACACATTGTATTACCCTTATACTAGCTCCAAGGAAGGCGTTCATCAAGTACAAAGGAGTGTACGTGCAACAATTAGGATCTAGTACCATTCCCACAATTAACTCCTAATGCATACTTAACACCCAATAAGCAGTTCATTCTCAAAAATAGGATTACAATTAGGGTTGAGTGTACGTGCAACAATTAGGATCTAGTACCATTCCCACAATTAACTCCTAATGCATACTTAACACCCAATAAGTAGTTCATTCTCAAAAATAGGATTACAATTAGGGTTGAATATGCTTAGGTGCTTGCCTTGTGTTTCCGCTTGCGGATCGACGACAAGTTGCTCGTCGGTAATCCCCTCAACCACGGTCACGTCAGTCACCGCGGTCTCGTTCTCTACACGAGTACAATGCATAAGTAAGATGCATGCAATGCAAAAAGAAATGAAACACCATGCATCCCCCAACGAGACAGACCAGCCGAACCCGGACAGTCCGGGCTTAACATTCGGACAGTCCGGATCATCCGGACACTCCGGATGGCCCAGGGCTTGGAAGATGGTGCGCAATATGGAGGTGCTCCCAAGTCTTACGGCACCGCGGGGGCCCGATCTACCACTTTCCTACACTCGGCAAGGCCGGGGAAGCTTCGAGCTAGCCCAGATGCGAGGAAAGGACACTCACATCTAAGAACCCCAACCAAAACCTAATCCAAAGCTTATAACAGCATCGTCCACCCCCTATCTACAACCCTAACACCCAACATTGCCTAAACCACCCCAAAAGCCCAACCACCCAACAAAACCCTAACATTTCCCAAAGTTAACTCCAACTCCCAATCTACACACCAAACCCCAAATCCAACCCCAAGGACTCCCTAGAACGCAAGAACTCATGAATAGACTCCAAGAAGAGGCCTCACCTTCGAGGAGGATGAAGGAGAGGAAGAGGAAGCCGGGAAGGAGGAAGGGGACGCCGGCTTGGTGAGGAGCTTGAGGACACCAGAGTGGAGGAGTCGCCGGGGAGGAGCACAGGAGGTCGCCGGGGTGAGGAGCTCACCGGAGACGAGCTTGGGTGGAGGAGAGCACACGGGCAAGGTGGAGAGCAAGAGGTAGGGGATGAAATGAGTGAGGGACCAAGAGAAACCAAACTTTATACAAAACCCCCGATAAGTCCGGATACTCCGAACAATAACCCGGAGACTCCGTGTTGGTGTCTTCGGAAGGACTAACTCGGACACTCTGGACAATTTGTCCGGATACTCCGGGTTAGGGTGTTCTGGCGAGCTAATCCGGATACTCCGGATAATTTATCCGGACATCCCGGGTTATATCCGGATATTCTGGATATTTCATCTAGATACTCCGGATCTCCCAGAACTTTTGAAAGTGGGGCCTTGACACCCTGTGATATGCAATGAAGACATGCTGGATGTAACACCCCGGCATCTAGTGTGCCTAGATGTTACGAAACATAGATTAAACAGCATCTAAAAACCTCAAATAAATATAAATTACAGCAAAGGAGCGAATGCTAGAACCGAAAATTTCGGCAGCATCTCCTTTGTTTATCCATGATTCGGAGCAATAACAAAATATCACATGATATATCATAATGGAAAAACATCCGAAGCAGCAATAACAGGTAATATGGTGGCAATTTAAGTCTAACATAATGAATTTAACCAATTCATGAACCAAATCAATGTAAAGGATGTAAACAGCCACATGAACAAATCATAATCCTAGTTTCATCACCCTAGATTCAAGATCACAAATCCGAAAGGTAAATATTGTATAATTGTGTGGAAATTATGTGATGTCGTGCCTCTAAGCCCCTTTCCCACATGTCGGTGTCAAGGTACCTAAGAAAAACAATATAAACACAAGCGTGAGTTCATCACTCAGCAAGCATATTGCAATGGATCATAAAGAATAGATCAACGCCAACAGCAATACATACCATACTTTAACATCATGATCAAACCATAACCTCATCTACAACATCATAGCCATGACAAAGCACATTGTACACAACTCATAATCATCATCATGTATGCAATGCAATGCACATGTCTCCTGGAAGCATATAACGGTATTGATGAGTGCACACCCGTCGGCGTGCACCCTCTTCCCCCTTCCATCTCGTAGTTGGGGGGTGCCTACACCTCGCTTCCATTCACCACGGTGGATGGAATCACGAGGTAGGACTTACTCATTGGCTCTCCGGATTAGTCATAACTTTCTCACCGACCTTGCCGGACTAGTTATGACTTTCTCACCGACCGGGCCAGATCACATGCCATGTATGCGATTATGCCATAAACATAAACAACTTGTACCAAACTGAACTAAACATGGCATAACATCATAATAATCTTTTTTCATCATAACATGGCAAGCACTAATCATGGCAAGATTTTACAACATGTAATCATGACAAGATAGCACATCATGTAAACAAAGTTGCATCTAGTCACAATTAACAACATACAACGCTACCCATTACAATACACTTGCCTTAACCTCGGGCGACGGATTGGCGAGAGGATGAGGGCACTCCCGGGGTTACACCACCTGCACATACATACCACACACTCAAAACATGCCCCCAAAATAGTACGCAAAAGCTCGTCTACCCCGACTTCACAAACTACTCCCAAAATTGAAAAACAGAGAATCTGTCCTCCCGGGACAGCAGACTTCAATCTAGCATAACTTTAGTTCTAGGACTCCGAATCGATTAAATGAGTACATACTCATGTATATTAGGAAATTTCCTAACTTTTTCTAAGTATTGGGAAAAGCTGATTCGGCCTCTAAAGTTATCTAATCTACAAAACACTACGTTCTGTCCCAGCTACGTCACAGATTTGAACACGCTCGGTAAATCGAGCATAACATTCAAACGGCTAAGCGGAATTGGACGTTCTTTATGTCCACTGAAATGTATTGAAGTTACCTACAACTTTCTCAACAGGCGGCCGAGCAAATTCCGATTCTAAGGTCGCGAAAACTCAAACCCTAGGTCGACTGCACAATCTGCCCGAAGCAGAGAATGTGGCAAACTCTAGTTTTCATCTAATCTACCCAATCACAGCACCACCTCTTGATCAAAAAGTATACAAATACCCTCTATCACAGCACCTAGACCAGCCCCAAGGATTCCCCTAGCCATACCTTCGCCCGACGAACGATGAACCGACGAATCTCGTCCCGGTTCACACGATCTCCTTCCTCGCTCCAAATCTACCGGATCTCCTCGTCGCGGGGCTTCCTGAAGGATGGATCAACGGGATGGCGAGGTGGGGATCTCCTCTAGGGCAGCAAGGGGGGGTGGAGAGGGGAGGGTAGAGGTGGTGGCGCCATGGGGGAAGATGGAGAGGAAGGGGAAGGGTGGAGGCGCATGGGGGGGCTAGGGGGTGGCGGCTAGGGTTGGGAAAGGGAGTGGGGGGCGCACCAAGGGGTGGGGGCCAGATTTGGCTGCCCAAAAGTCCCCCCCTTGGGCCCAAACCCTTCCACTGCAGGCCCAAAGTCCCCCGGATAGGCCCAAACACCCGAAAACGGCCCAAAAACACGCTATAAAGTCATACCAAAATGCTGAATTCTAAAATGTCATATTCTAGGGTGTCACATTCTCTCCCCCTTCACAAGATTCCACCCCGAATCTGAGACACATCACTTCGCAACTAACCAAATCGAAGGGAGCTAAGGTTCACTTCTCAAAACCCGCTCAGAAACCCCTATGATTTGCACTAGCCCGGACTGAAAAGCAAGGAGCTAAAGCTCGAAGATTGATGGCTCTAACGATAACTCACAATCAAAACTTGCCAGAATCTTACTCAACATTGAAACACAAAGCACTCACATACGGCCTCAGCACGACACAAGCGGTAGGATAAATCCTCAAACAGACCACAAAAGAAAACGATCTCACTCTCCTCATTTCATACATTCCTTGGCACTAGAGTGCCCAATCCCTTTAACCAACACTACTCTCCAGAAAAACACGGTACCAACCTCTAACCCCAACTCTAGATCCCCCTACAGCTCTCACGTGCAAAAATGCTTTCACACCTCAACCTCCCTACTGTGGTTCGTCATAAACAAGACGACGCGAACCAAGTGGGACACATCACTCCATGACTACAAACTACTTGAACAAACGGGGTTAAAACTTTGCAAAAGATTGATCTTTTACAACTAGGCCAACACTGTCGGGACTCGAATGTGCAAATCCGGACCCTCTGTGTATTCAGCACTAGTCCAGGATCACGCTAGTGCACACAGTCTCAACATAGATGAATATCACAATCATACACAGCGGAAAAGGGAAATAACACAAATATAGAATATAAACTATTGAACGACCTTAAGGTCAACCTTACATTTGTGAGGCCTTGACGGCTTCAACTCCAAATAAGCAGCAGCGGAACAAAGAACATCGGTGAATCCCATCAATACGCCACAGGCAACTGACAGGGTTCGACTCCTAGATAATCGCCTTCTCACGGAACTTCTTCTTCTTCGACGATGTAGACTTTTGCTCACTGGTGATTGTTTGTTTGCAAGGGGTGAGTACATAAAGCACTCAGCAAGTCATGCACAGAATGCAAGTCTAATAATTATATGCATGGCTTATTCCAAGTAACAGGCTGAATGGTTATTTTGCAGAAAAGCAACAATCATAAATAAACATAATAGATTGTAAAGCAGTAAAACAAATAATGATAGTAATAGATTTCACAGTTATTCCACAAGTAAACCATTCCACATCCTTAAACAGTTATCACTTTTCCACAGGCAAACTGCCTCCAAACCCAAGATCAATTTTATGAAAAAGCTAACCCTTGACTGTAATCCCCGAGCATTGTCCAGTACCGCGGACACGGCTATTCGAATAGATTTTACACTCTGCAGAGGTTATACACTTTACCCACAAGATACAATCCACTCACCATGTCAGCCGTGAATCGCCATACAAGAGTATGCGAATGAGTGATCATAACAAAGCCTTTCGGAAAATTCTAACTACACAAGTGAACCTCTCCGGTTTTTACCATACACCATCCCTTCCTTTAACAAAGGCGAAGTATGGGACCGACATACCGTTGGACGGGTACCATGCCGCAGCCCTGGTACGCTCCCCCTTCAAGCTACACAAAAGATGTAGTTGACACCCCGAGGTACCACATGCAAGTCATTAGTAACTTACTCAACTAGGTCCGTCCCATTACAGACATGTGGTTGTATGTTTGACTCAGTTCAAAGGCTTGCAAGGTTAAGTCCTTAGAGTGACCAGGGCAAGACTACCCGAAGAACCAAATCAACCTTTTCGGTGCCACACCTGGCCCACTTGATCATAATCTTGCCACTTGCCCCGGTCTAAATCATTTTATCACCCCAGTTGATTATTGCGCAACACAATTGTCGGGACCCCGAATTTGCAAATCCGGACCCTCTGTGTATTCAGCACTAGTCCAGGAACGCGCTAGTGCACACAGTCTTAACATCGGTAAATATCACAATCATACCACTCGATACTAATAAAGTACTTTATTTAAATAGTCAAACTGGTTACTCGACCTTATGGTCAAGTTACAAATGTATGCCTCGCAGGGTGAAACTTATTAAGAGAGAAATAGTAGCAGCGAAAAATCAAATAAATTCGTGGCGCCATCCAGTATACCACAGGCAACTGACTGGGCTCGCTCCCTAAGTAGACGGATCCTCTTGGAGCTCCTCCTCCAAAGCTGGTGTAGTCTCCTCTTCAACTGGTGTTGTATTGTGGCAAGGGTGAGTACTTGGTACTCAGCAAGTCATGCAGAATCTGTGCTAATATACTATATGCATGGCTTGGTACAAAGGAATAGCTCAAGGTATATTTGCAAGAAATGATTTGACAAGTAGCATAAGTAGATTCGAAAGCAGTAGAAACAAGTATAGCATAGATAACTTTTCAAGGAGTTTAATAAACATCTTTCCCATCCTAATCCACATTTCCATCAACATCATTATTAATCCAACCCAACCTTTCAAATCCAAGTTATTTTTGAGAAAATCTAACCCTTGACTGTAATTCCCGAGCGATGTCCAATACCGCGAACACGACTATTCGAATAGATTCTACACTCTGCAGAGGTTATGCACTTTACCCACAAGATAAAGTCAAACACCACAAAGGCGAGTTCCCGTAACAAAGTCTTTCGGAAACTTCTAACAATACAAGTGAGCCTCCCCGGTTATTGCACACTAACCCTTCCCTTAGCTAAGGCGAAGTTTAGGCCAATCAACCGTTAGATGGGTACTGGCCTCGGCCAGACGCCCCCCGCACAACTTACACAAAGGGTGTAGTTGACCTCCCGAGGTCCCACAGTGCACGTTATTAGCAACTTAATCAACTAGGTCCGTCCCATTACTGAGACATGTGGTTGCACGTTAGACCCAGTTCAAAGGCTTGCAAGGTGAAGTCCTTAGGGTGACCAGGGCAAGACTACCCAAAAACCAAATCAACATCCCCAATGCCACAACCGGCCCACTGATTATTCTTGCCACATGCCCCTGGCCGAAAAACTATTTATCAAACCCCGCTTGATTACCATGCACCACGTGCCATCAACATCACATGATACCTTTCCAAAACAGGTTCAATATATCATTAAGTCAATATTAACATTTGATTGTCCAAAATCATGTCATGAGCACGAGTGTGTCTAAGCAAAGATACTACAACGGTCTAAAACCCATGTTGGCGATTTAATAATGTCCAACTAGTAATCCACAACTAGGGTGACAAGGGTCATGGCACATATTTAAATAATCAAGGTGTCATACAAAGAAATTGGTATTTATCTAATCCCCATATTTAAATAAAGTATTTTCTAATTGAACTAGCATGCAATATGTTAAATCAAAAAAAGAAACAAAATATGATCAACATGGTCAAAGCACAACTTGCCTTCAAAAAGTACTTGATCTTGGTCTAGTGTTGGAAACTGAGACAATACTTCTCCTTGAATCCTTCCTGCACTTCAACGTCTTCTCGTAAAGCGTGCAAATAGCAATTACATGAATATAAAATAGGCTAAAAGTATCCAAACATCCCAATATACTGCATAAACAGAGTGAAGATAATTTTATGAATTTTTAGAAACTGGAATCACAAATTTGGAGTTAAAATGCAAAAGTTATGATTATTTAAAGTTTAAATAATCAATTAAATAATTTTACAGAGAAAAAATTTAGTCCAAAAATTAAATAAAATTCATATTTAGGTAGGTCTCAATTTTATACAAATTTAGAAATTTGAATCACTCAAATCGGAGTTGAAATGCAAAAGTTATAAGCGTTTGAAGTTTGAAACAAAATCTGAAATCATTATTTCGAATTAATAAATCATTTTGTTTTTCGGAAATTAATTATTGCGTCAGCCTGGACACGTGGCAACCGCTGATTGGTTGGCTGACGTCAGCCGGTCCATGGACTTGGTCCACGCTCAGCTCGGGTCTACCGTGGACTCGGTCCACGGCTCCTTGTGTCACTAACGTGTGGGCCCCACATGTCAGTGTCACGCACGCAATTAACCCGTGCGGTCCAACTCGGCCGACATGCGGGTTTCACCGTGACGTCAGCGGTGACGTCATGGTGCGGTTCGGTTGTCCCGCTGACACGCGGGCCCCGCGTGTCAGAGACACGCGCTCACGCGCGCGTGGCGTGGCTTGGGTACACGTGGCATAATCTCGGCCGTTGATTTGAAAATCAACGGCCCGATTGATCTATGCTTCACGCCGCTTGGTGTGAACGCGGTCAATCCGAGCCGCTGGATCTTGATCCAGCGGTTGGAAACGATCCTAACCCGTAACGTTATCCACGATGCGACGCGTGGCCGATCGTGGGCCGTTGGATCTTGATCCAACGGCCCGCATCTAACTGGATTCTAGGGTTTGGGGGAGAACGTGGGCTCACCGCTGCCGTTCGATCGGGATCGGACGGTCCAGAAGCTTCGCGCGGTTGATGGCGGCGCGGCGGGGCTCAGGCTACCAGAGACAAGAACGGCGACCTTCCGCGCGGCGTTTCCGAGGGCCTCCGGCGAGATGAAATACGCACCCAGGTTCGCCTCGTCGCAGGGGTTGCGGATCTAACCACGGAGGCGGCGGAGCGCGGCTGGTTTGCGGCGAAGAACGAAGAACACACGGCGGCTGTTCTTAACTACAGCGAGGAATTGCGGCGGCGCTAGGGTTTCCCTGCAGGCGTGGGTTAGGCACAGCGCGGCGTCAAACGACGGTCCTCGGGAGGGGTCCACGGCTTTTATAGCGCGAATCCGAGTCCGACGCGGCGGCGAGGGCAACGGCCGGCGAGGTCTCGGATCGGGACGGCGATGACCCGGACCGTCCACGTGGCGTGATCAACGGCCACGATGGCTTGGCGCGAACGGGTCCGACCCGGATCCGATCGGATCGGGCTCGCGTGACGTGGCGCCGTCACGGCCGTTGGATCTCGATCCAACGGTCACGTGGCTAGGGTTCGGCCAAGTGGGTTCGGCTCGACCACGTGGCTCGGGTCGGACTCGAGTCGGACTCGGACTAGGGTCCGGTCGGATGAACAGTACAAACCCACTCGCATTTTCCAGCGATTTAATAATTAAAATAATTCCCAGAAATTCAATTAATTCATTAAAAATATCAAAAGACTCAGAAAAATTCCAGAAAAATTCTGGAAAATACTTTGGATCATTTTGGACTCAAATAAAATATTTCCAACAAAATTTTATTTGCAAAGTTTAATTCTTTAATTATTTCAAAATGGAATAAATTCAAATAAATTCCAAATAAATCCAAATAAATTCCAGAAAATTCCAAAAATTCACCAAAGTGCCAAATCACACATGAATTTAAGAAAAACAAAATTTTGGGGTGTTACAAACCTCCCCCCCTTAATAGAATCTCGTCCCCGAGATTCAGGGCTAACTAAGGAATAGGTTCGGAAACTCTTTCTTCAAATCCTCTTCGCGCTCCCAAGTCGCTTCGCTTTCTTCATGATTGCTCCACTGAACTCTACAGAAACGGGTTGACTTATTTCTGGTCTCTCGATCCATAGTGTCCAAAATCTTCACGGGATGCTCCTTGTAAGTCAAATCCTCTTGCAACTCAATTGACTCTAGCGGCGTCTGTTCCTCAGGTACTCGGAGACACTTCTTCAACTGGGACACATGGAATACGTCATGTACTCCTGCTAACGATTGTGGCAACTCCAGCTGATAAGCAACTTCGCCTCTGCGGCTCAAAATCTTAAATGGTCCAACATAACGGGGTGCGAGTTTCCCTTTGGCATGGAACCTCTTAACTCCCCTGAGAGGCGTAACTCTGAGGTATACAAAGTCTTCTGGTTCAAAACTCAAATCCCGGCGACGATTGTCAGCATAACTCTTCTGTCGTGATTGGGCGATCTTCAACCTTTCCCTAATCATGGCAATCTGCTCTTCAGCCTCTTGAAGAATATCAGGCCCGAAGACACGGCGCTCGCCGGTCTCATTCCAATTCAATGGCGTCCGACAGGGTCGACCATACAGTGCCTCAAAAGGTGACATCTGTAAACTAGCTTGGTAACTATTATTGTAACTGAACTCGGCATATGGCAAACTCTTATCCCAAGAGGTAGCATAAGCCAATGCACATGCTCTGAACATATCCTCCAGAATCTGGTTGACTCTTTCGGTCTGTCCATCCGTCTGTGGATGATAGGCTGTACTGAAGTTTAAACGGGTTCCCATGGATTCATGCAACTTATTCCAGAACCTTGAGGTAAATTGGGTACCTCTGTCCGATACAATCCTCTTCGGCACTCCGTGCAAACAGACGATCCTGGTCATATACAACTCTGCTAACTTATCCCCCGAGTAAGTGGTCTTCACGGGGATAAAATGGGCTACTTTGGTCAAGCGATCCACTATAACCCATATGGAGTCATAACCTCCTTGAGTCTTAGGCAAACCGGTAATGAAATCCATTCCGATTTCCTCCCACTTCCACTCAGGTATTTTCAGTAACGTAGCAATCCTGCTGGTCTCTGATGCATTGCCTTGACTCTCTGGCATACGTCGCACAATGCAACATGCTCGGCAACTTCACGCTTCATGCTCGGCCACCAGAATCTTTCCTTCAAATCCTGATACATTTTGGCGCTTCCAGGATGAATTGAGTACTTGGAGTCATGGGCCTCTTCCAAAATCAGTTGCTTTAACTCCTTCTTGTTAGGCACACAAATTCGATCCTTCATCCATAACGTGCCTTGCTCATCCAACTTGAAGTCCTCTGCCTTGCCTTCCTCATTGATGGACTTAATCCTGCGGATCTTGTCATCATCCTTCTGTCCTTCTCGGATCTGGTCCTCTAGGGTAGGCTTTACTTCCAATGCGGCCAAGAATCTGCTAGGTACCACCTCAATCTTCATTCTCTGAAAATCCTCACATAACTCATCCTGACTTGTGGCTAGCAACTTACTCACGGTATGGCTTTTCCGACTCAAGGCATCGGCAACTACGTTGGCCTTCCCGGGATGGTAATGGATTCCAACATTGTAGTCCTTGATCAACTCTAACCATCTCCTCTGCCTCATGTTCAGATCTGACTGGGTGAATATGTATTTAAGACTCTTATGATCCGTATACACTTCACATCTGATCCCGATCAGATAGTGACGCCATATCTTCAAGGCATGCACTACGGCAGCTAACTCTAGGTCATGCGTCGGATAATTTTCCTCATGCGGCCTCAACTGCCTTGATGCATAAGCGACGACCTTTCCATTCTGCATCAGCACACATCCAAGTCCTTGGCGCGATGCGTCACAATAAATATCAAAGCTTTGATTAACATCCGGTAGAACTAACACTGGCGCTGATGTCAATCGTTTCTTCAGCTCCTGAAATCCTTTCTCACATTCTGACGTCCATGCAAACTTCTTCTCCTTTTTTAGCAATTGCATAAGAGGTCTCGCAATTGTCGAAAAGCCTTCAATGAAACGGCGATAGTATCCTGCCATTCCAAGGAAACTCCGGATCTGGGTCACGGTCTTCGGTTGCTCCCAATGTAACACAGCTTCTACTTTGCTTGGATCAACGGCGACTCCTTCTGTGGTCATTACGTGTCCAAGAAACTCCACCTTGTCCTTCCAAAAATCACACTTACTGAACTTGGCGAAGAGTTGCTGTTCCTCGCCTTTTCCAAAACTTCGCCTCAAGTGTTCGGCATGTTCATCCTCTGTCTTGGAGTAGATTAGGATATCATCTATGAACACGACGACAAACTTGTCCAAATATTCCATGAACACCTTATTCATCATATTCATGAAATATCTTTGGCGCATTAAATCGATCCAAAGGACATAATCAGAAACTCGTAATGTCCATATCTTGACGAGAATGCGATCTTGAATATCTTACGATCGGATCTTCAATCGATGGTATCCCGATCTCAGATCAATCTTGGAGAAAACTCCGGCTCCTCTCACCTGATCAAACAAATCATCAGTGCAGGTAACGGGTACTTATTCTTCACGGTGACTTCATTGAGTGCACGGTAGTCAATGCACATCCTGAAACTCCCGTCCTTCTTCTTGACAAACAAAACCGGTGCTCCCCACGGCGACGAGCCTGGCCTCGATAAATCCTTTCTCCATCAACTCTTCCAGCTGTTTCTTCATCTCTACCAACTCCTCGGTGGACATCCGATAGGGTCTCTTTGCTATCGGTGCTGTACCAGGTACAAGCTCTATCACAAACTCTTTGTCCCTGTCTAGCGGCATACAAGGTAGATCTTCGGGAAAAACATCTGGGTACTCATTCACTACTGAGACATCCTTTATGCTGATTGTCTTGGTGCTGTTAACCATCAACTGTCCATCCCTAACTGCAGTGGCTTGAAATTCCACTTTCTTTCGACACGGGCTCTCAACTGAGATAGTCCTTCGTCCACAATCCAATACGGCCTTGTGCTTGGATAACCAATCCATTCCCAAAATAACGTCTAAGGTCTGGGTCTCCAAAATTATAAGGTTCGCTAGGAATTCTATTCCATCTATTAGTATTCTCACCCCGGAACATCCTACTTTCGTTCGGAGTTCAGAACCAGGGGTTTGAACTATAAGCATGCACTTAAGTCTTGCAATCCCCAAATCGTTTCTAGCAGCAAAGCCTTGCGAAACAAACGAATGCGAAGCTCTAGAGTCAAACAAAACTGTTGCAGGTACTGAGTTAACAAGTAACTTACCCAGTACGACGTCCGTAGCATTCTGCAGTGCATCTGCGGTGACATGGTTGACTCGGCCTCTCACCACGATGCAGGATGTGGTTCCTGGTCTTGGCGTCCTAGCTTGGGTGGTTCCCAAGTTAAAGCGAATCTGGGTCACTCTCGCTGTCTTCTTTGGACAATCATGGCAAAGTGTCCTGGCTCGTTGCGATTGTAGCGGCGTCTCATCGTTTCCTTGCCGATCGCTCGAGCAGCGGCTTCTAGCCGGGCTGGGTGCAGTAGTTTTGATTGACGGTTCTTGGTGCTGGTGACAGTGTCCTTGTTGCCTTTTGTGGCTGGAATCTGAAGAACTGATTTGGTGCAACTCTCAGACGCTGTTACGTTCCCTGGCGTGATCCCTGCTGTTGCATTCTGCGCTTCCTGTTCTCATCCAGTTCCTTGCGCTTGTCCTCAAGAATAAGCGCCTTATTCACCAATTCTTGGAAATCTGGAAAGGTGTGGGTGATCAGTCCTACTTGTAGTCCTGAGTTAAGTCCCTTCATGAAGCGAGACTGTTTGGCTTTATCTGTTCTTCTCTGTCGTGATCTCCTTGCGGGCCTTCTGTAGCTCCTTGCTTGTATCATCGAGTACATCCTCCTGGGCGACAACAAGTCGTGCCAACTGTGTAACCATGGCATCCTCATCCTGAATCGCCTTCGGGTCAAGAAGGTTATTGCTGTGCGGGTGATAACGGAACACCGTGCTCTCCAACTCTCTGGCGTAGATACGGGTAATGTGCCGCATTGCTCGTCGTGATACTTCTTGGATACCCATCTGCATTGTAGACCTCCTGGCAAGCTGGTGTATCGCGATTGCCTGGCCCTTCTTCCTAGCAGTACCTCAATCTTCACGTCACAAGCCTTGATCAATCCTCGCTTGTCCGATCACTTCCACTTGGTATTGCGGCTTCTCAAAATCTCCGAGGGTCTGTAGCATATGCCAAAGCTCTGCGGCGTGACCAACCTCCAGATCGACGTAGTTGAACTCTCCCTCCATCTGTCACAAGAGTGCTTACGTAAGAACTCAAAATTTTTAAATCGTGACAAGGTAAGGAAAAATTCAGCAAGAGACAAGAAAAGAGAGAAGGGATAAGTCGAGATGTCATTTCTTATCTTGACAAATTTTATTCTTTTAGAAAATAGGTTTTATCCTCACTACGACCATTCTAGCTAGGGTTGAGCCTACGGTCAGTATGGCTCTGATACCACCTCTGTCGGGACCCCGAATTTGCAAATCCGGACCCTCTGTGTATTCACGCACTAGTCCAGAACGCAGCTAGTGCACACAGTCTTAACATCGGTAAATATCACAATCATACCACTCGATACTAATAAAGTACTTTATTTAAATAGTCAAATCGGTTACTCGACCTTATGGTCAAGTTACAAATGTATGCCTCGCAGGCTAAACTTATTAAGAGAGAAATAGTAGCAGCGGAAAATCAAATAAATTCGTGGCGCCATCCAGTATACCACAGGCAACTGACTGGGCTCGCTCCCTAAGTAGACGGATCCTCTTGGAGCTCCTCCTCCAAAGCTGGTGTAGTCTCCTCTTCAACTGGTGTTGTATTGTGGCAAGGGTGAGTACTTGGTACTCAGCAAGTCATGCACAGAATGCAGGCTAATATACTATATGCATGGCTTGGTACAAAGGAATAGCTCAAGGTATATTTGCAAGAAATGATTTGACAAGTAGCATAAGTAGATTCGAAAGCAGTAGAAACAAGTATAGCATAGATAACTTTTCAAGGAGTTTAATAAACATCTTTCCCATCCTAATCCACATTTCCATCAACATCATTATTAATCCAACCCAACCTTTCAAATCCAAGTTATTTTTAAGAAAATCTAACCCTTGACTGTAATTCCCGAGCGATGTCCAATACCGCGGACACGGCTATTCGAATAGATTCTACACTCTGCAGAGGTTATGCACTTTACCCACAAGATACAGTCAAACACCACAAAGGCGAGTTCCCGTAACAAAGTCTTTCGGGAACTTCTAACAATACAAGTGAGCCTCCCCGGTTATTGCACACTAACCCTTCCCTTAGCTAAGGCGAAGTTTAGGCCAATCAACCGTTAGATGGGTACCTGGCCTTAGCCCCGGTATGCTCCCCCGTACAACTTACACAAAGGGTGTAGTTGACCTCCTGAGGTCCCACAGGTACGTTATTAGCAACTTAATCAACTAGGTCCGTCCCATTACAGACATGTGGTTGCACGTTAGACCCAGTTCAAAGGCTTGCAAGGTGAAGTCCTTAGGGTGACCAGGGCAAGACTACCCGAAGAACCAAATCAACATCCTGCCACAACTGGCCCACCTGATCATTCTTGCCACATGCCCTACTAAAAACTATTTATCAAAACCCCGCTTGATTACCATGCACCACGTGCCATCAACATCACATGATACCTTTCCAAAACAGGTTCAATATATCATTAAGTCAATATTAACATTTGATTGTCCAAAATCATGTCATGAGCACGTAGCAGGTCTAAGCAACATACAACAACGGTCTAATTTCCCATGTTGGCAATTTAATAATGTCCAACTAGTAAACCACAACTAGGGTGACAAGGGGTCATGGCACATATTTAAATAATCAAGGTGTCATACAGCAAATTGGTATTTATCTAATCCCCCATATTTAAATAAAGTATTTTCTAATTGAACTAGCATGCAATAAGTTAAATCCAAAATAAGTTTCAAAATAGGATCAACATGGTCAAAGCACAACTTGCCTTCAAAAAGTACTTGCTCTTGGTCTTGAGTTGGATCCTGAGTCAATACTTCTCCTTCGAATCCTTCCGGCACTTCAACGTCTACTCGTAAAGCGTGCAAATAGCAATACACAAATAAACAATAGGCAAAAATTGTCCAAACATCCAAATAAAATCCATAAATAGAGAGAACATAATTTTATGAATTTTTACAAACTGGAATCGCTCAATTCGGAGTTAAAATGCAAAAGTTATAGCATTTTGATGTCTAAATAATCAATTAAATAATTTTACAGATAAAAAATTTAGTCCAAAAATTAAATAAAATTCATAATTAGGTAGATCTCAATTTTATACAAATTTAGAAATTTGAATCACTCAAATCGGAGTTGAAACGCAAAAGTTATAAGCGTTTGAAGTTTGAAACAAAATCTGAAATCATTATTACGAATTAATAAATCATTTTCTTTTTCGGAAAATCATTTATTGCGTCAGCCTGGACACGTGTCAGCCTCTGATTGGTCTGCTGACGTCAGCCGGTCCATGGACATGGTCCACGCTCGGCTCGGGTCTACCGTGGACTCGGTCCACGGCTCCACGTGTCGCTGACATGTGGGTCCCCCTCGGGTGACGTCACTGCGGCGTCGGCGAGGCTCGACCGCAGTCTTTGGCAGGTGGGACCTACCGATGACGTCATGGGTGACGTCACGGTCTTTATTGCTGACACGCGGGCGGCGTGTCGCTGACTCCACGCCGCGCTTGCGCGTGGCGGCGGTTCGGCTTCCTGGACACGTGGCGCGATCGTGTCCGTTGATTTGAAAATCAACGGCCGCGATTAGATCCAAGGTTAACACGTTGAAAACTACTCGATGATCGTGGGCCGTTCGATCTAGATCGGACGGTCCAGATCTAATCCTACATTAACACTACTACGGCACGTGGTGATCGTGGGCCGTTGGATCTTGATCCAACGGTCCAGATCTAATCGGGTTTGGAAACACGTGAACTCACCTCAACCGCACGATCAAAATCGGACGGCGCACAGAGCTCGCGGACGGCGATGGCGACACGGCGGAGCAGGGCCACCGGAGACGAAAACGACGACGAGCCCGACGGCGTTTCGGGGTCTCTCCGGCGGAGTGGGAGGTACCCGCGGGTGCGCCTTGGCTTGAGGACTCCGAATCGGGCTCAGGCTTCGGCGGAAGACGGCGACGGCGGCGGATGAAGCAAAACCGTGGCGGAGCGGCGCTCAACTACGGCGAGCTATCGCGTTAAACGGCGCGGCTCGCCTTGGTGAGTAGGGGCTACGGGTGCGCAAGGTCAGGGCCGACCTCGGGGTGTGACCCGGGCCTTAAATAGCCTCGGCGTTCGTGCCCGAGGCGGAACCCTAGATCTACGCGGCGGCGGAGTCCGGCCCGGTTTCGGTGGACACGACGACGCACAGCCGTCCACGTGGCACGATCGGCCAGTCCGCGATCACGCGTGGGTGCGATCGGATCCGACCCGTTCGGCTTTCGAGCGGTGCGGTCCAATTTAGACCGTTGGATCTCGATCCAACGGTTAGGATCGAATGGGGTTCGGTCAAGTCACGTGGCTCGGGTCGAACTCGGACTCGGGTCCGGTCGGATGAACAGTACTTGACCCGACTCAATTTCCAGCGATTTAATATTTAAACTAATTCCCAGAAATTCATTTAATTCATTAAAAATAGCAAAAGACTCAGAAAAATTCCAGAAAAATTCTGGAAAATATTTTAGGGTATTTGGGACTCAAATAAAATATTTCCAACAAAATTTTATTTGCAAAGTCTAATTCTTTAATTATTTCAAAATGGAATAAATTCAAATAAATTCCAAATAAATCCAAATAAATTCTAGAAAATTCCAAAAATTCACCAAAGTGCCAAATCACACATAGATTTAGGAAAAGCAAAATTTTGGGGTGTTACAAACCTCCCCCCCTTAACAGAATCTCGTCCCCGAGATTCAGGGCATACTAAAAGAATAGGTTCGGAAACACTTTTCTCAAATCCTCTTCGCGCTCCCAGGTTGCTTCACTCTCCACGTGGTTGCTCCATTGAACTCTGCAGAAACGGGTTGACTTGTTCCTCGTCTCTCGATCCATGGTGTCCAAAATCTTCACGGGATGCTCCTTGTAAGTCAGATCTTCTTGCAACTCAATTGACTCTAGCGGTGTCTGTTCCTTAGGTACTCGGAGACACTTCTTCAACTGGGACACATGGAATACGTCATGTACTCCTGCTAACGACTGTGGCAACTCCAGCTGATAAGCAACTTCGTCTCTGCGGCTCAAAATCTTAAATGGTCCAACATAACGGGGTGCGAGTTTCCCTTTGGCATGGAACCTCTTAACTCCCCTGAGAGGCGTAACTCTGAGGTATACAAAGTCTTCTGGTTCAAAACTCAAGTCCGGCGACGATTGTCGTGATAACTCTTCTGTCGTGATTGAGCTATCTTCAACCTTTCCCTAATCATGGCAATCTGCTCTTCAGCTTCTTGAAGAATATCAGGCCCGAAGACACGGCGCTCGCCGGTCTCATTCCAATTCAATGGCGTCCGACAGGGTCGACCATACAGTGCCTCAAAAGGTGACATCTGTAAACTAGCCTGGTAACTAATATTGTAACTGAACTCGGCATACGGCAAACTCTTATCCCAAGAGGTAGCAGAAGCCAATGCACACGCTCTTAACATATCTTCCAGAATCTGGTTGACTCTTTCGGTCTGTCCATCCGTCTGTGGATGATAGGCTGTACTGAAGTTCAAACGAGTTCCCATGGCTTCATGCAACTTATTCCAGAACCTTGAGGTAAATTGGGTACCTCGGTCCGATACAATCCTCTTTGGCACTCCGTGCAAACAGACGATCCTGATCATGTACAACTCTGCTAACTTATCTCCGAGTAAGTGGTCTTCACGGGATAAAATGGGCTACTTTGGTCAAGCGATCCACTATAACCCATATGGAGTCATAACCTCCTTGAGTCTTAGGCAAACCGGTAATGAAATCCATTCCGATTTCCTCCCACTTCCACTCGTATTTTCAACTACCGTAGCAATCCTGCTGGTCTCTGATGCATTGCCTTGACTCTCTGGCATACGTCGCACAATGCAACATGCTCGGCAACTTCACGCTTCATGCTCGGCCACCAGAATCTTTCCTTCAAATCCTGATACATTTTGGCGCTTCCAGGATGGATTGAATACTTGGAGTCATGGGCTTCTTCTAGAATCAATTGCTTCAGCTCCTTTTTGTTCGGCACACAAATGCGATCCTTCATCCATAACGTGCCTTGCTCATCCAACTTGAAGTCCTCTGCCTTGCCTTCCTCCTTGATGGACTTAATCCTACGGATCTTGTCATCATCCTTCTGTCCTTCCCGGATCTGGTCCTCTAGGGTAGGCTTTACTTCCAATGTGGCCAAGAATCCGCTAGGTACCACCTCAATCTTCATTCTCTGAAATTCCTGGCATAGCTCATCCCGATTCGTGGCTATCAACATATTCACGGTATGGCTTTTCCGACTCAAGGCATCGGCAACTACGTTGGCCTTCCCGGGATGGTAATGGATTCCAACATTATAGTCCTTGATCAACTCTAACCATCTCCTCTGCCTCATATTCAGATCCGACTGGGTGAATATGTATTTAAGGCTCTTATGATCCGTGTACACTTCACATCTGTTCCCGATCAGATAGTGACGCCATATCTTCAAGGCATGCACTACGGCAGCTAATTCTAGGTCATGCGTCGGATAATTTTCCTCATGCGGCCTCAACTGCCTTGATGCATAAGCAACAACCTTTACGCTCAGACAAAGACACATCCAAGTCCTTGACGCGATGCATCACAATAGATATCAAAGCTTTGATTAACATCCGGTAGAACTAACACTGGTGCTGATGTCAATCGCTTCTTCAGCTCCTGAAATCCTTTCTCACATTCTGGCGTCCATGCAAACTTCTTCTCCTTTTTCAGCAATTGCGTAAGAGGTCTCGCAATTGTCGAAAAGCCTTCAATGAAACGGCGGTAGTATCCTGCCATTCCAAGGAAACTCCAGATCTGGGTCACAGTCTTCGGCTGCTCCCAATGTAACACAGCTTCTACCTTGCTTGGATCAACGGCGACTCCTTCTGCGGTCATTACATGTCCGAGGAACTCCACCTTGTCCTTCAAAAAATAACACTTGCTGAACTTGGCGAAGAGTTGCTGTTCCCTCAGCTTTTCCAAAACTCGCCTCAAGTGTTCGGCATGTTCTTGCTCTGTCTTGGAGTAGATTAGGATATCATCTATGAACACGACAACAAACTTGTCCAAATATTCCATGAACACCTTATTCATCATATTCATGAAATATCTTTGGTGCATTAAATCGAGACCAAAGGACATAATCGTAAACTCGTAATGTCCATATCTTGACGAGAATGCGATCTTGAATATCCTCTGATCGGATCTTCAACTGATGGTATCCCGATCTTAGGTCAATCTTGGAGAAAACTCCGGCTCCTCTCAGCTGATCAAACAAATCATCAATCCTGGGTAGCGGATACTTATTCTTCACGGTGACTTCATTGAGTGCACGGTAGTCAATGCACATCCTGAAACTCCCGTCCTTCTTCTTGACGAACAAAACTGGCGCTCCCCACGGCGACGAACTCGGTCTGATAAATCCTTTCTCCATTAACTCCTCTAGCTGTTTCTTCATCTCTACCAACTCCTCGGTGGACATCCGATAAGGTCTCTTTGCTATCGGTCTTTGTGCAGTACAAGCTCTATCACAAACTCTATGTCCCTGTCCGGTGGCATACCAGGTAGATCTTCAGGAAAAACATCTGGGTACTCATTCACTACTGAGACATCTTCTATGCTGATTGTCTTGGTACTGTTTACCATCAACTGTCCGTCTCTAACGGCAGTAGCTTGAAATTCCACTTTCTTTCCACACGGGCTCTCAACTGAGATAGTCCTTCGTCCACAATCCAATACGGCCTTGTGCTTGGATAACCAATCCATTCCCAAAATAACATCTAAGGTCTGGGTCTCCAAAATAATAAGGTTCGCTAGGAACTCTATTCCATCTATTAGTATTCTCACCCCGGAACATCCTACTTTCGTTCGGAGTTCGGAACCAGGGGTTTGAACTACAAGCATGCATTTAAGCCTTGCAATCTCCAAATCATTTTTAGCAGCAAAGCCTTGCGAAACAAACGAATGTGAAGCTCCAGAGTCAAACAAAACTGCTGCAGGTACTGAGTTAACAAGTAACTTACCCAGTACGACATCCGTAGCATTCTGCAGTGCATCTGCGGTGACATGGTTGACTCGGCCTCTCACCACAGTCTGGGGTGTGGCTCCTGGTGCAGGCGTCCTAGCTGGGGTGGTTCCTAGATTGAAGCGAACTGGGGTCACTCCTGCTGTCTTCTTTGGGCAGCTGTTGGCAAAGTGTCCTGGCTCGTTGCAGTTGTAGCAGCATCTCACTGTTCCTTGTTGGCTGCCTGAAGCGGCGTTTCTAGCGGGGGCTGCGGTCTGGTAGTTCTGATTGACGGGTCTTGGTGCTGGTGACGGTGTCCTTGTTGCATTTTGTGGCTGGAATCTGAAAAACTGATTTGGTGCAACTCTCAAGCGCTGTTGCGTTCCCTGGCGTGATCCCTGTTGTTGCATCCTGCGCTTCCTGTTCTCATCCAGTTCCTTGCGCTTGTCCTCAAGAATAAGCGCCTTATTCACCAACTCTTTGAAATCTGGAAAGGTGTGGGTGATCAGTCCTACTTGTAGTCCTGAGTTAAGTCCCTTCATGAAGCGAGACTGTTTGGCTTTATCTGTCGCTACATCCTCAGGTGCGTAGCGTGCTAGCTGTGTGAACTTGTTCAGGTAGTCAGCCACTGGCTGATTACCTTGCTTCAGTGCTCTGAACTCCTCCTTCTTAAGATCCATGATTCCTTCAGGCACGTGATACTAGCGAAACGTAACTGTGAACTCCTCCCAAGTGATATCTTGAGGGTTCACTTGCGTGGCGCAGAAGTTCTCCCACCATTCTAATTGTTCCTTCCAACTGATGAGAAGCGTAGAGTACCTTCTCATTTCCCATGCATTGAGCGATGTGTAGCTTCCTCTCTATTGACCTTAACCAGTCGTCGGCCTCCAACGGATTGGCATTCCCAGAAAAAGTGGGTGGATGAGTCCTCATGAACTCGGCAGGTCTTGTATTACGGCGTTGTCCCTGATTAACTTGATTAGTCGTGGCCTGAGCAAAGGACGTGTTGCATCTGTTGCATCATAGCATGCATCAACTGAGTCTGAGCAGCGAGAAAAGCGCCGAAATTCTGCATATCCAGTGGCGGTGCTGGTGCTCCATCATTGGGGTTTTCTGTTGGGCGAGAACCACTTCCACTGCCTCCAAGGTTTCCGTGGGTGTTCACCATCTGTCAATTTGCTCTAGGTTTTAGAGATGAGAGGGAAACAAGAATAGACAAGTAATATGGAACTTATGCGGGGCGAAAGGTGTAACTTTAAGGTCCAACTTTATTAATGATATCAATAACTTGGTATGGCTGCTTACAATGCCTAAGGGCCTTGCAACACATACTGCACACTCAAAGAAACAATGAAAATCCAAATCGAACTAACACCGGAGTCTAACGCCTAAAGGGTGACTCTTTATTCTAAGACGCGACTCGGCGAAGGAGTCTCTCTATAAAACCTACGCTCATTCATCGAAAACCTCCACGGCCTGGTACGGATCTTTGCGGCATAGGCGCGAAATGATTGCCATGTCCAAAGAATCGTGTCATCTGTGGTAGTCGAAGAAGCGATGTCCTCATCGAGATCGACTCCTCCGGATCGGCTCGTGTAGCTCGAAATCTTGGCTGCAGTTACGGTCCGTACAAGGCCATCTCCAACTCGTCAATCCTTCGCAGAAGGTGTGACACATACTCTTGAGCTTCCCGCCATCTGTTCTTCTCTGTCGTGATCTCCTTGCGGGCCTTCTGTAGCTCCTTGCTTGTATCATCGATTACATCCTCCTGGGCGACAACAAGTCGTGCCAACTGTGTGACCATGGCATCCTCATCCTGAGTCGCCTTCGGGTAAAGAAGGTTATTGCTGCGCGGGTGATAACGGAACACCGTGCTCTCCAACTCTCTGGCGTAGATACGGGTAATGTGCCGCATTGCTCGTCGTGATACTTCTTGGATACCCATCTGCATTGTAGACCTCCTGGCAGTGCAGTGTATAGGGCGATTGCCTGGGCCTTTCTTCCTAGCAGGTACCACAATCTTCACGTCACAAGCCTTGATCAATCCTGCTTGTCTGATTACTTCCACTTGGTATTGCGGCTTCTCAAAATTTTCGAGTCCAGAGCATACGCCAAAGTTCTCAAGGGCGTGACCAACCTCCAGGTCGACGTAGTTGAACTCTCCCTCCATCTGTCACAAGAGTTCTCACGTAAGAACTCGAAATTTTTAAATCGTGACAAGGTAAGGAAAAATTCAGCAAGAGACAAGGAAAGAGAGAAAGGGGTAAGTCGAGATATCATTTCTTATCTTGACAACCTTTTAGCTTTTAGAAAATAGGTTTTAACCTCTCTACGACCATTCTAGCTAGGGTTGAGCCTACGGTCAGTATGGCTCTGATACCACCTCTGTCGGGACCCCGAATTTGCAAATCCGGACCCTCTGTGTATTCAACACTAGTCCAGGAACGCGCTAGTGCACACAGTCTTAACATCGGTAAATATCACAATCATACCATTCGATACTAATAAAGTACTTTTATTTAAATAACCAAACTGGTTACTCGACCTTATGGTCAAGTTACAAATGTATGCCTTGCAGGGCGAAACTTATTAAGAGAGAAATAGTAGCAAAAAAAATAAGATAACTCGTGGCGCCATCCAAGATACCACAGTAACCGATCGGGCTCGCTCCCTAAGTAGATGGTTCCTCGTGGAGCTCCTCCTCCAAAGCTGGTGTTGTCTCCTCTTCAACTGGTGTGGTATTGTGGCAAGGGTGAGTACTTGGTACTCAGCAAGTCATGCACAGAATGCAGGCAAATAGACTATATGCATGGCTTGTGTCGGGACCCGAATTTGCAAATCCGGACCCTCTGTGTATTCAGCACTAGTCCAGGATCACGCTAGTGCACACAGTCTCAACATAGATGAATATCACAATCATACACAGCGGAATAGTAAAAGTAACTCAATAATAGAATATAAACTATTGTACGACCTTAAGGTCAACCTTACACTTGCGAAGCCTTGATGGCTTCAACTCCAAATAAGCAGCAGCGGAACGAAGAACATCGGTGAATCCCATCAATACGCCACAAGCAACTGACAGGGTTCGACTCCTAGATAATCGCCTTCTCACGGAACTTCTTCTTCTTCGACGATGTAGACTTTTGCTCACTGGTGATTGTTTGTTTGCAAGGGGTGAGTACATAAAACACTCAGCAAGTCATGCACAGAATGCAAGTCTAATAGCTATATGCATGGCTTATTCCAAATGACAGGCTGAAGGGGTTATTTTGGCAAGAAACAAAGATTCACAAATATTCATAATAGATTGTAAAGCGGTAAAACAGATAATAATAGTAATACTTTCACAGTTGTTTCAAAAGTAAACCATTCCACATCCTTAACCAATTATCACTTTTCCACAGGCAAACTGCCTCCAAACCCAAGTTCATTTTCATGAAAAGCTAACCCTTGACTGTAATCCCCGAGCATTGTCCAGTACCGTGGACTCGGCTATTCGAATAGGTTTTACACTCTGCAGAGGTTATACACTTTACCCACAAGATACAATCCACTCACCACGTCAGCCGTGAATCGCCATACAAGAGTATGCGAATGAGCGATCATAACAAAGTCTTTCGGAAGCCTCTAACTACACAAGTGGACCTCTCCGGTTTTTGCCCTACACCATCCCTTCCCTTAGCTAAGGCGAAGTATGGGACCGACATACCGTTGGATGGGTACCATGCCGCAGCCCTGGTACGCTCCCCCTTCAATCTACACAAACGGTGTAGTTGACACCCCGAGGTACCACAAGTAAGTTATTAGCAGCTTAATCAACTAGGTCCGTCCCATTACAGACATGTGGTTGTACGTTTGACTCAGTTCAAAGGCTTGCAAGGTGAAGTCCTTAGGGGGACCAGGGCAAGACTACCCGAAGAACCAAATCAACACTCCCAATGCCACAACTGGCCCACCTGATTACTCTTGCCACATGCCCCGGTCGAAAACTGTTTATCAAACCCCAGTTGATTACCATGCACCACGTGCCATCAACATCACATGATACCTTTCCAAAACAGGTTCAATATATCATTAAGTCAATATTAACATTTGATTATCCAAAATCATGTTATGAGCACGAGCGTGTCTAAGCAAAGATACTACAACGGTCTAAAACCCATGTTGGCAATTTAATAATGTCCAACTAGTAAACCACAACTAGGGTGACAAGGGGTCATGGCACATACTTAAATAATCAAGGTGTCATACAGCAAATTGGTATTTATCTAACTCCCATATTTAAATAAAGTATTTTTCTAATTGAACTAGCATGCAATAAGTTAAATCAAAATAAGTTTCAAAATAGGATCAACATGGTCAAAGCACAACTTGCCTGGCCCTTGCAAACTTTACTGTCTTTTACTCTTTATCCTTGATCCTTGGTCCTCGATCTTCAACTTCCACTTTCTCGATCCTCAGCTCGTTCGAACGATTTCCGGACGACGTGTCTAACGATTAAAGAAGAAGCAAATACAAACCAATTCAAAAGACAAATCAAGTAAACTCCAAATTAAGAACGAACAGCATTGGGCACAACGGTTTGGGAGAGATTTGGGAACTCGAACGGATTAGATCGAAGAGTTGACAAAAGAGAACGGGCTTTTGGCAAAACACCGAAAAGGGAAAGACTAATAACTGGGAAAGAAAGAATAATATTCCGAAGAATATTTCTTCCGAAGTTATTATCTTGATTGGACAGATAGCGACATATGGGCTCTCGATCTATAGATCGGGTCCATAAGGATATGTTAGTTCGCAGTGAACTAAACTGATTCTTGAAGTTGACTTTTGTTGACCGAACGGACACAGTCAAACAAAAGAGAGACGGATAGATCGGGCACAGGGGTATGACAGATGGCCAATGGTCTATCGACCAAGTCCACGAAGGAATTCTCGATTACTGGCAGATTAGGTTTTCAGGGATAAGATAAGACAAGTGTCTTACCACGATTGAAACAACGGAAAAGATTGCAAAGATAACAACGCGGCTCACGATAAACTTAGTTCATCAAACCGGTCTTAGGTTAGGGTTTTGATTCGGCTTTAAAGATGATATGACGATGAGACTAGGCTCACGTCATGATGATAGAACAGGTGAAGGCATCGCACTAGGGTTTGTGCAAGAATACACGCATGCGATGACAACGAGGCGAAGAGAGCCAAGCGTTAACGATGAAACGTTAACGACGGAGCGTTGACGGTGGAACGTTAACGACGGAGCGTTAACGGTGGAACGTTAACGGCAAAACGTTAATGGTGGAACGTTAACGACGGAGCGTTGACGGTGGAACGTTAACGACGGAGCGTTAACGGTGCAACGTTAACGGCAAAACGTTAATGGTGGAATGTTAACGACGAACGTTAACGGCAAAAACGTTAACGGTGGAACGTTAACGGCGAACGTTAACGGCAAAACGTTAACGGTGGAGGTCAACAATGATAGGAGACTTCATGAAGCGAAGTAGCGACCATCAGTGCAACGACATGGCCGCGGTAGAACGCTACCAAGGACGGTTAACCGGTGCGCGAACCGGCGGCACGGGCTAGGTTGAAAGACGACGGGTTTAGGCCGGAATCGGGCTTCTCGGTAAACGGAGACCAAAAGAACCTTAATGATGGACCAAAACAGTACAAGATGATCCTACGGACGCGACAACACGGCCGGAGCGAACCAAAATAGCCGGCGTCAAAAGGCGACGCGCGGCGACGGCAAACGGCGGCCTAAATATATAAAAAAAATTCCGGAGGATGGGATGGCAAAGGGAGAATGTCTACTGCGTAGAACGCGGCGAGACGAACTCAACGGTATAGGCGGATTTTGCGGCGCCCTTCCGGATTAATCACAAACTGGCGATTAACGGGTTTCGGATCAAAACTTTGGACGGCTATAACTTCTAGAATAATGATCGGAACTTAACGAAATTTGACCGAGAGCTAGATGGTACCAAGAGGCACACCGTGACACAGGTGGCTCAAAGAAATACCTTCTGGAACAGCGGGGAACGCGTGAGGAAGTTTGCCGCTGTCTGGAACGCAGTCTGAACAGAGAATTTATTTTTCTACGCCAAATTCAGAGGGCAAAACCTTGGGGCAAGATGTGCATCCTGTAGAGTACATCCCCAGGAGTCTACACAAAAAATTTCACCATCAAACTCGAAAAATTGAGGGAGTTATGGCCTCGGCAAGATTTGAGATTGAAACGGCCATAACTTTTGATCCCGCGGACCAAATTGGCTGAATTTTGGACACCAAGCAGATGGTACCTTGTGGCACACCACGGAGAAGACGGATCTCGAAAAGAGTCGACGAGCTGCCCAGGACGCGGCTCCAAAGTTCGGCCGGCGTTGGACGATGTTCAGGCGACATTGGATGGATCTCGGAGTTTTGGAGATGATCCGGAGGTTGAAGATCCGTGGGAGAAGTCATGGGAGGTCTACATGAGGTTGGGGTGGCGGCTAGGTCAAGAAAAATCAAGTTTGGACGCGTTTGGAGCAAAAACGGGTCTTATAGGCATTTTATCGAGCAGTTTCCGTGCATGACTCGGACACGGGGTGACGTGGCGCGTTCTGGTGCGTTGGATCAGCTCCGGGCGGCCCAGATCGAGCGAGCGGCGTGGCCCGTTCGGTCACTGGCGCGTGGAGGCGGCGATAGCCCGGCCTTGATCGCGATCGGCCCAGCGGAAGCGCGGCCAGCGCGGTCGGCTTTGCTTTCGCCTGGCGAAGCGAGGCGCTGCGGTGGTGCGCCAGCGCGCCTGACCAGCGAAGCGTGGTATGCCAGCGGCGGGCGAAGGAGGTGGCGGTGGCGATGCTGGCCCAGCCAGTGGCGTCTTGTGGCGTCGAGCGGGCAGCGGGAGAAGTGGCCCAAAAGCATTATCCGGATTTTTAATCCTTTTCCAATCAAAACAAATCCAGAAATTCGAATAATGCATTAGAGGCAATAAAAATACCAGAAAAATTTTAGAAAAATTCTAGAAAATATTTTGAGACATTTTGAACTCAAATAAAATATTTGCAACAAAATTTTATATAAACTTTTCCAAATAATTAATTAATTTCAATAAAAGGGCTTAATACAAATTGATTCCGAATAAATCCAATAAATAGCAAACGAGCTCCGAAAAATCTAAAAAATTACAGAAGAACTTCTTGAAGCACAAGGAACCCAAATAAAATTAAATAAATTTTATTTGAGGTTTAGAATAATCAAATTAAATTGTTTTAGCTTTTAGAAAATTCAAATCAAGTTTTATAAACGCGAGAAAATCAACGAAAATTTTTGGGAAGCTAAACTAAACCAAAATTTTTGAAAACCCAGATTTTGGGATGTTACAAATTTCCCCCCCTTAACAGAATCTCGTCCCCGAGATTCAGGGCTGACTATAGAATTAGGTTCAGGGGGACTCAACTCTTGAGCTTCCTCGAACTTCCAAGCAACTGCACACTTGGACAGGGGTCGCTTCTGAACAAACGCTTGGTAACGTCCAAAATTTTGCAGGCTGCTCCTTGCGGATGAGGTCCTCTTACAAGTCCACTGACTCCAACTGTGTCTGCTTTTCGGGCACAAGGCACTTCTTCTGCGGAATATCTTGATACATTCTTTGTCAGGAAATCTTGAACATCTCCTGCACTCATGCTGGCGTTTCTGGCAACTCCATTGATAGGCTCCTTGCTTCTGTTCCTGAACACTTGATTTTCTGCTTCTTCTAGAAATTGGACAAGCTGTATCTGACAACAAAGCTTACTTGCAATTACGCGGTCTTCAACAGGACTTGAACGGCATTCCGTTTGGTCTGGCACTATCCTTGTCGGCTTGATTCTTCAGCATTGACTGAAACTCTGTATCAACTGAATACTCCTTCACAATTCACTTTCTGACGCAAGTGTCTAGGTAGGCGAGGGACTAGGGTTGAAGTGGGCAGGTATAACACCTTTTCTCCTAGGACAACTATTGTCAAAGTGTCCCGGCTCATTGCATCTAAAGCAACGCTTGATTGATGCCTGTTGGCTTCTTCCGTGAGGACTTTTCACTGGGTTGATGTTATGGAAACTCTAACCATCAGGGCGAAGCACAGGTGAAAGTATCTCGAACAAAATCTGAGCAGTATGGCAACTGAGTTGTTGAGGAGCACTCCTCATTCGCTGTTGCAGTGGTCCTCCTTGGCTAGACTTCTGACGCTTGCGGTGGTCTTCCATTTCCTTGCATTCATCTTCTGGATCAGGGGTCTTGTTAACCAATTCCTCTTGCTTCAACTGACTCCTTAAACAAGTTGCTTCCATAGCCTTACCATTCACTTTCTGTGTTATAATCTTTACTGATGTAATTTCTGGGATGATCATGGTTTTCGAAATTGCTTGATCTTTCTGTGGCATTCCTTAACAAATGACCTGACTCGCCACAGTGGTAACATGAACGTTTGGGTCATCGTGCTGGGTTGACGAGGCATTCTCTAGGCCAATGATCTCATTTATCACACAAGAAACAATTCCATGGTGACCAAGTATTACTGATTTCCTGAGGTAGATGGATAGGGTTGACATGCTCCTTATTCTTTATTCCTTCACGTGGCACAGCTGGTGCGGATGACAATCCTTCTCTTTTTGCTAACTCTTGAGCAATGACAGCTCGAAAATCTTCTTGCTGACGTCGAGTCACAGCGGTCACTACTGAATCCAGGGAACATTGAGATGGGCAATGATCCTGACCTTCACAAAGATAGCATATGATGTTGCACGTAGGACATTCTCCGGATAAATGGCTTCCTTCACAGCTGGAACAATTGATTGCATGTTCATCAGCAGTGTATCCTATTTCTCCACATCGGATGTATGCACGGTCTTCTAACTTGTTTGGTTGACAACACTTCAAAGAACAACATCTCGGTATGGTATCGGTGCAGGGGTTGTACTCTTCTCTGAACTTGCGGTAGTCACACTATCATCTGATGACGCAACAAACTGACGAAGGGTAGTGACAAATTCCAAGCAAGTGATAATATGTCCATCTTCCGAGGTGGCGTAGAAACCTCTCTTCCAGGCTAATGCATCTCCTTCTAACTGACAAGTAGCATAGGGGACCTTCTCCTCATCTTCACATTGTACCCAAGCAAGCTTCTCTTCTATGACACGAAGCCATATTTCTGCGTCTTTGAGAGTGGCTAATCCATCAAACACGGGTGGGTTGGTCTTCATGAACAAGTCAAACTTTGACTGTGAACAGGAGGTTGCGACTTCAGTGGTGGAGGGGTTGATTTTGGCACTGATAACATTCATCTGTTGCATCATTGTCTGCATAGGCTGGGTCTGGCGGTGAATAACTGATTCGAGTCTTGAATTGCCTCGATTGGTACGGTGGACGGTTGCTGGTCACTATCTGCTTTAACACTGACTCCACTAGTAGCAACTGAACTGACTTGAACTGCCTCGAAGTAACTGCTGTAGTCGGTCCTTTCCATCTTTTGTCCACTCCAGGTTTTTAGGTAAGAGGGAAAAGCATAGATGAGGTTCGAGAATCCTATTGCAGGGGAGCAGGTTTAACCCAAGAACTTATAAAAACATTATTAAGAACTTGGTATGGTTGCTTATCCAAGCCTAAAAGCTTTGCAACACATACTGCACACTCAGCAATCAATGAAGAACCAAATTCCTAAGCACACAATAATCTAGCGGCTAAAAGGGTAACACTCCTATCTTTAAGAGACGGGACTCTCACACATGAGTCTCAACTTACTACTAAGCACTGGTTCTTCAAGCTTCTGGAACACTTCATCGATCCACTTCTCTTCGAGCTCGATGATTCCTTACATCATGATCTTCAGGGGTGACAACGACATCCAGTACTTTCTCCTTAAGTGTGAAAACATGTTAACTATTCAGAATGACTCAAGTAAGATTTACATTTAAACCAGTGGGGAAAGATAGAAATTTCAGCAAAGGGGAAAGAATAGAAGAATAAGATAAGTCAAGAATGTATTATTCTTTCAAGTTAAATTTTCTCTTTAGAAAATAATTTTGAAGCTCCTAAAGACGGCCAATCTATCTAAGGTCAAGACCTACAGTCAGTATGGCTCTGATACCACCTCTGTCGGGACCCGAATTTGCAAATCCGGACCCTCTGTGTATTCAGCACTAGTCCAGGATCATGCTAGTGCACACAGTCTCAACATAGATGAATATCACAATCATACACAGCGGAATAGTAAAAGTAACTCAATAATAGAATATAAACTATTGTACGACCTTAAGGTCAACCTTACACTTGCGAAGCCTTGACGGCTTCAACTCCAAATAAGCGGCGAATGAACGAAGAACATCAGTGAATCCCATCAATACGCCACAAGCAACTGACAGGGTTCGACTCCTAGATAATCGCCTTCTCACGGAACTTCTTCTTCTTCGACGATGTAGACTTTTGCTCACTGGTGATTGTTTGTTTGCAAGGGGTGAGTACATAAAGCACTCAGCAAGTCATGCACAGAATGCAAGTCTAATAGCTATATGCATGGCTTATTCCAAATGACAGGCTGAAGGGGTTATTTTGCAGTAAACAACATTCACAAATATTCATAATAGATTGTAAAGCGGTAAAACAGATAATAATAGTAATACTTTCACAGTTGTTTCAAAAGTAAACCATTCCACATCCTTAACCAATTATCACTTTTCCACAGGCAAACTGCCTCCAAACCCAAGTTCATTTTCATGAAAAGCTAACCCTTGACTGTAATCCCCGAGCATTGTCCAGTACCGTGGACTCGGCTATTCGAATAGGTTTTACACTCTGCAGAGGTTATACACTTTACCCACAAGATACAATCCACTCACCACGTCGGTAGTGAATCGCCATACAAGAGTATGCGAATGAGCGATCATAACAAAGTCTTTCGGAAGCCTCTAACTACACAAGTGGACCTCTCAGGTTTGCCCTACACCATCCCTTCCCTTAGCTAAGGCGAAGTATGGGACCGACATACCGTTGGATGGGTACCATGCCGCAGCCCTGCACGCCCCTTCAATCTACACAAGCGGTGTAGTTGACACCCCGAGGTACCACAAGTAAGTTATTAGCAGCTTAATCAACTAGGTCCGTCCCATTACAGACATGTGGTTGTACGTTTGACTCAGTTCAAAGGCTTGCAAGGTGAAGTCCTTAGGGGGACCAGGGCAAGACTACCCGAAGAACCAAATCAACACTCCCAATGCCACAACTGGCCCACCTGATTACTCTTGCCACATGCCCCGGTCGAAAACTGTTTATCAAACCCCAGTTGATTACCATGCACCACGTGCCATCAACATCACATGATACCTTTCCAAAACAGGTTCAATATATCATTAAGTCAATATTAACATTTGATTATCCAAAATCATGTTATGAGCACGTAGCAGGTCTAAGCAGTATACTACAACGGTCTAAACCCATGTTGGCAATTTAATAATGTCCAACTAGTAATCCACAACTAGGGTGACAAGGGGTCATGGCACATACTTAAATAATCAAGGTGTCATACAGCAAATTGGTATTTATCTAATTCCCCATATTTAAATAAAGTATTTTCTAATTGAACTAGCATGCAATAAGTTAAATCAAAATAAGTTTCAAAATAGGATCAACATGGTCAAAGCACAACTTGCCTGGCCCTTGCAAACTTTACTGTCTTTTACTCTTTATCCTTGATCCTTGGTCCTCGATCTTCAACTTCCACTTTCTCGATCCTCAGCTCGTTCGAACGATTTCCGGACGACGCGTCTAACGATTAAAGAAGAAGCAAATACAAACCAATTCAAAAGACAAATCAAGTAAACTCCAAATTAAGAACGAACAGCATTGGGCACAACGGTTTGGGAGAGATTTGGGAACTCGAACGGATTAGATCGAAGAGTTGACAAAAGAGAACGGGCTTTTGGCAAAACACCGAAAAGGGAAAGACTAATAACTGGGAAAGAAAGAATAATATTCCGAAGAATATTTCTTCCGAAGTTATTATCTTGATTGGACAGATAGCGACATATGGGCTCTCGATCTATAGATCGGGTCCATAAGGATATGTTAGTTCGCGATGAACTAAAGCGATTCTTGAAGTTGACTTTTGTTGACCGAGCGGACACGATCAAACAAAAGAGAGACGGATAGATCGGGCACAGGGGTATGACAGATGGCCAATGGTCTATCGACCAAGTCCACGAAGGAATTCTCGATTCTTGGCGATTAGGTTTTCAGGGATAAGATAAGACAAGTGTCTTACCACGATTGAAACAACGGAAAAGATTGCAAAGATAACAACGCGGCTCACGATAAACTTAGTTCATCAAACCGGTCTTAGGTTAGGGTTTTGATTCGGCTTTAAAGATGATATGACGATGAGACTAGGCTCACGTCATGATGATAGAACAGGTGAAGGCATCGCACTAGGGTTTGTGCAAGAATACACGCATGCGATGACAACGAGGCGAAGAGAGCCAAGCGTTAACGATGAAACGTTAACGACGAAACGTTAACGACGGAGCGTTGACGGTGGAACGTTAACGACGGAGCGTTAACGGTGGAACGTTAACGGCAAAACGTTAATGGTGGAACGTTAACGACGGAGCGTTGACGGTGGAACGTTAACGACGGAGCGTTAACGGTGGAACGTTAACGGCAAAACGTTAATGGTGGAACGTTAACGACGAACGTTAACGGCAAAAACGTTAACGGTGGAACGTTAACGGCGAACGTTAACGGCAAAACGTTAACGGTGGAGGTCAACAATGATAGGAGACTTCATGAAGCGAAGTAGCGACCGTCGGTGCAACGACATGGCCGCGGTAGAACGCTACCAAGGACGGTTAACCGGTGCGCGAACCGGCGGCACGGGCTAGGTTGAAAGACGACGGGTTTAGGCCGGAATCGGGCTTCTCGGTAAACGGAGACCAAAAGAACCTTAATGATGGACCAAAATAGTACAAGATGATCCTACGGACGCGACAACACGGCCGGAGCGAACCAAAACAGCCGGCGTCAAAAGGCGACGCGCGGCGACGGCAAACGACGGCCTAAATATATAAAAAAAATTCCGGAGGATGGGATGGCAAAGGGAGAATGTCTACTGCGTAGAACGTAGCGAGACGAACTCAACGGTATAGGCGGATTTTGCGGCGCCCTTCCGGATTAATTACAAACTGGCGATTAACGGGTTTCGGATCAAAACTTTGGACGGCTATAACTTCTAGAATAATGATTGGAACTTAACGAAATTTGACCGAGAGCTAGACGGGACCAAGAGGCACACCGTGACGCAGGTGGCTCAAAGAAATACCTTCTGGAACAGCGGGGAACGCGCGAGGAAGTTTGCCGCTGTCTGGAACGCAGTCTGAACGGAGAATTTATTTTTCTGCGCCAAATTCATAGGGAAAAACCTTGGGGAAAGATGTGCATCCTGTAGAGGACATCCCCAGGAGTCTACACAAAAAATTTCACCGTCAAACTCGAAAAATTGAGGGAGTTATGGCCTCGGCAAGATTCGAGATTGAAACGGCCATAACTTTTGATCCCGCGGACCAAATTGGCTGAATTTTGGACACCAAGTAGATGGTACCTTGTGGCACACCACGGAGAAGACGGATCTCGAAAAGAATCGACGAGCTGCCCAGGACGCGGCTCCAAAGTTCGGCCGGCGTTGGACGACGTTCGGGCGATATTGGATGGATCTCGGAGTTTTGGAGATGATCCGGAGGTTGAAGATCCGTGGGAGAAGTCATGGGAGGTCTACATGAGGTTGGGGTGGCGGCTAGGTCAAGAAAAATCAAGTTTGGACGCGTTTGGAGCAAAAACAGGTCTTATAGGCATTTTATCGAGCAGTTTCCGTGCATGACTCGGACACGGGGTGACGTGGCGCGTTCTGGTGCGTTGGATCAGCTCCGGGCGGCCCAGATCGAGCGAGCGGCGTGGCCCGTTCGGTCACTGGCGCGTGGAGGCGGCGATAGCCCGGCCTTGATCGCGATCGGCCAGCGGAGCGCGGCCAGCGCGATCGGCTGCTGCTTTCGCCTGTGAGGCGAGGCCCAGGCAGTGCGGTCTGCAGCGCTGTGACGCTTGCTGACCCAGCGAACGCGACCTTATGGCAGCGAGGCGAAGGAGGTGGGCGGCGGTGGCGATCGTGGCGTGTAGCGGTAGCGTCTTGTAGCGTCGAGCGGCGCAGCGGGAGAAGTGGCCCAAAAGCATTATCCGGATTTTTAATCCTTTTCCAATTAAAACAAATCCAGAAATTCGAATAATGCATTAGAGGCAATAAAAATACCAGAAAAATTTTAGAAAAATTCTAGAAAATATTTTGAGACATTTTGAACTCAAATAAAATATTTGCAACAAAATTTTATATAAACTTTTCCAAATAATTAATTAATTTCAATAAAAGGGCTTAATACAAATCGATTCCGAATAAATCCAATAAATAGCAAACGAGCTCCGAAAAATCTAAAAAATTACAGAAGAACTTCTTGAAGCACAAGGAACCCAAATAAAATTAAATAAATTTTATTTGAGGTTTAGAATAATCAAATTAAATTGTTTTAGCTTTTAGAAAATTCAAATCAAGTTTTATAAACGCGAGAAAATCAACGAAAATTTTTGGGAAGCTAAACTAAACCAAAATTTTTGAAAACCCAAATTTTGGGATGTTACAGCTTGATACAAAGGAATAGCTCAAGGTATACTTGCAGTAAACAGCATTTAACAAGTATCATAAGTAGATTCGAAAGTAGTAGAAACAAGTAAAGCATTGTAGGACCGAGTAGGCAACTAGAGGGGGGGGGGTGAATAGATGCCGAATAAAATTCAACTATTTCTTTCGGAAAATTAAAGACCCCTAAATAGCGGAAGAATATCTAATATCGTAGAGAACAAAACCCTAGATTAATTAGCGAGACAAATCGAACATAAATCAAAACTAGTTCTAACAAAAGAAGAACAAATTTTCTAATCAAGAATCAAAGCAAAAAGGATAAAAGAATTGTATAACCCTTTTCTTTATTCCAAAGCCATCTTCCACATGATGACACCAAAAATCTTCTAATCTCAAAAGATTAGAAAACTCTACTATAAACCAACTAGATAGAGCACACAAGCTCTTCTTTGTTGTAGGCACCTTTTGCTTCTTGCCCTTTGAATTGGATGAGTTCTAAGCCCCTAGAACCCTCTATTTAAAGGACAAGAGTCACCCAAAAATCTGTAAAGAATCTGTTTAGACTTAGGAATCCTTTTTCTATTTTTTCCCACCGTCTTCACGCAGACTCGGATTGCTCTTGCCTGGCTGAACTTCACGCAGACTCGGATTGTACTTCCTTACGGCAGCCAGCCTCCACTCGGATTCAATGAGTCGTATGCATCCGCACGCTGCTGCGCGCTCTGATCGCACAACGCCTCGTTGCTCACCACGTCCCACAGCGATGCACTCATGCACACTCACGCCAACACACTACATGCAAACACATACTCGCATGCACACACACACACTTGCATGCATGCACACACACATGCATTAAATGCATTCACACACACACTAGCATGCACACACACATGCATTCACGCCATGCACACACACACACACACTAGCATGCACACACACATGCATGCAGCACGCACGCCATGCACACACACACTCGCACATGCAGCACGCATGCAGCACGTACACACACATTAAAATTCGTATACACGCGTACGGCTTCCTGCCACTACGCTGCAACGATCTCGATCTCACGTGCACTGTCCTCTAGTCCAAACATCTCGCATGACATCCTCGACCCTCACGACCTCAGTTCCTCCCTGAACCTAGTCTCGGTCCCGACATCGACCATGTTTGACCTCAAGCAACACCTGCACGTGAACAAAAAACACAAAAACAATTTCCGAGCCCAAGTCCGCGACTTGACTCAAGTTAATCCATACAACCACTAAATAATCAAACCTCTTTCAAATCTTATCAAATAATCAAATCAATTTCAACTCTTTTCAAATACTCATCATCAAAAATAATTGGATCAAAAACAATGATCCTTCAATCTCCCCTTGATGAGTAATTTGACAAAACACAATAAGATTTGACAAGAGTATAGAAAAAAGGAAAAATTAGAGATTGAGACCCAAAAGATTTCAAGACCAAGTAAAGACCAAGTAAATCCAAATTCTCAAACAGTTTGAAATTCTCCTCTCTTTTTATTTTTCTTTTTCTTGACTTTTGCTCTCCCCTTTTTTTTGACAAAATAGTCATCAAGATCTCAAAACTCCCCCTTAATGAATGCAGTATCTCAAGCTTTGAAGTATATTCAAGGTATATAATCAAAGTAAAGCATTTGGAGAGTTTTTACGAGAGTTTTCACATTTTGTATCAATTTATCCAATGAGAAAGCAAATTGTGAGAATATGGAGGCTCTAACACATAGAATAGTTGTTGCATAAGCAAATTAGAGCAAACAAGTAAAATGTCATAAACTGATTTTGCCAAAGCTAAAAAGAAATCTATCATGAGCAAAGAGAGACTTTCAAATTCACTAATGTTTGTCTCAAGCCTTTTCAAAAATTTGAATTTCCTTTTTCTCTTTTAGCAAGTTTGACAATTTTGCTTTGTGATCAACAGGGATGACAAGTAACTGCACACTAGCCCATACTTGTGTATGAGTAGGTAGTTCTTTCTTGTATCTTTCTCAGTTTAAATTGGCAAGTGGCTTCATATTGTTCTGAACTTTTGTTTAGACAAGTAGCCTTTTCTTGCATCTTTTGAATTTAAATCCCTGGCAAGGAAGCTGCACATTGTACTAAACTTGTGTTTAGCCAAGTAGCTTTTGCTTGCATCTTTTTCAACTTGCTTTTATCATTTAAAACACTGATTTTGCTTGAGACTCATAATAATCATTTGAAGTCCAACAAAAAGCTCACACATAGTTTCTAATCAGCTCTAGCCTTTCAACAGATGACAAGAAACTTTTAAGCCTATTTCACAAATGCAATACCATAATGAACAAGAGCCAAAATATTCTCGAAAAGCATCTCAAATTGAATTATTTTAGTCTTTTAGTCTTTTAGTGAGAAGTGAAGCAATGTAGCATTAATTTGACTATATACACAAGAATAGTCAACAAAGCTTTGTACTACATGATGTAATGAAAACAGGGGAGTTTTCTTTAAGTGTAACGACAAAATAGCTCCTTGTAGTAACCAAAGTCAAGTAACACAAATGAAAGAGTTAAAATCAAGACTCCCCCTCAAATCAACAAATTTCAGTTCAATAGCTCCTTTTTCAACATGATCTATAAGAAAATGAAATATGATGTCAATGTGTCCAAGAAAGAGAATTACTCAAGAAGTGGCATGAACCAGATGTACTTTTTCTATCAATTCTACATCCTCCAAATTCAGCATCAGAGAAAGCTCTTAAACTAATGCATGAGGAAGCAGAAAGCCAAATGCCAAAATCTTGAGTACCACGGAGATACCTTAAAATCCTCATGATAGCTTGTCGATGTGAAGCACGCGGGGAAGCTTGAAAACGAGCACACAAGCACACAAAGAACTCCAATTATCTCATCCTCAACAAGATCATCATCATCTTCATCAATAAAGATACTCTCCCTGAACATATGCACTGTACCTGCACTATTTGGACTAGTGCCTTTTAAGTAAAACAGAGGTGGAAGAAGCATTTTGAAAAATAACACTTTTAGCACGAGATGCACGAGTGAAGGAGGAGAACCAATTCTTATCATCGGACATGTGGCGTGAGCATCCGAATCCACTAGCCATATGTTCTCCTTCCTTGCGTGAGAAGCCTACATAGAAGCGAGAAAGTGTCGAGGTCTCGATCTGGGGTTAGAAATAAGATGTTTAGGAATCCAAGATCTTGAGACACACGACGACATTGATTGGCACAACACGAGCATTCTTATGCATAAAAGCAGATTTGTCTTTTCTCGTGTTCTTAGCAACAAGAGGTGTTTGCATCACCCTAGGCACATAATGAGAAATGAAACGTGCCTGTCTGAAATTAGACCTAGCCTTAGTTCTTTCTTTCTTTTGTTGTTTGGCTAGTCTAAAGCAGAAATTCACCAAATGACCATCTTTCCCACAATGAGTGCAATTGTACTTAACATATGGTTTGGCATTAGAAGTAACTTTTGCACTTGAAATAGTGGGAGATAGAGTGCCGCCAGATTTAATCAAAGTTCTTTTAGACTCATTATCAATTTTCACATTTTTGCTCTCAACAGGTTTAGTAGAAGCATGAGAGTAATTAAAACCTAAACCCTGTTTGTTGAAGCTCACTTTAGATTGATCTAAAATCATGTTCAAATTTTTCTTCCCATTAGTGAACCTAGAAAGAGAATCTTGCAAGTAGTCAACCTTTTTAGCAAGATTTAAACAATTATCACAAGGAGTGTCAATTTTAGCTTTCTATTTCTGGCAATTTGAACACGAGTTAATTTCATGAGTGAACATGTCATTTGTTAATTGGATAACTCTACAATTTGCATCTTTTAATTTCAACTCAAGAATAGAACATTTAGAGCAAGCAATTTGATCATGTAAACTATCAGTAGAGCAACCAATATTTTTCACAAGTTTTTCATTTTTCAATTGTTCGTCATAAACTTGTTCTAGTTTAATCACATGTTCCTCTTTTAGTGACTTAATTTCAAATTTGAGATCTAAGCAAGTATCACAAATATTTTCCGAATTTGAATTTCTAAGATCAAAGTTTTCAGATTTTAGCATGGATAGATCTTTTTCTAAGCTTTTATTTTTGAGTGAAGATTTTCTTAAAGATTTTCTCAATATGACTAAAACTTCACAAAGCTCATCGTATGAAGGTATTACCTCATCACCGTCGCTGGAGGTGCTGTCGTTGTCACTAGAATCACTAGTGTTCCCTTTTGCCATGAAGCATAGTCCGGTGAGATCCTTCTCATTCAGCTTCGTTTGCTTCGCTTCCTTCTCATCTTCAGTTGAGTCATCAATGTCGCTTAAGTCTAAGCGACCAATTGCCTCGAAGACTTTGTTGAGCATCTTCTTTGTCCGTTGTTTATTTTTATCCTTGCTCTCTCTTGGCCGGAAGGACTTGGAGGAGTTGCTTTGCTCCTTCTCCTCTCTATCTTTGTTCTTGAAACAGTTAGCACGGATGTGCCCGGCCTTGCCGCTTGATTGTAGCAATGGATGGAGGCTCCTCTTCTCTCCCTTGATCTCATGTAAGCTGCATTGACACGCTTGGAAAGAAGAGCAAGTGTATCTTACAGTATTTGATCTAGCTGTTCATCACTAAGAGCACTCAAGGCATAAATGGAATATGATGATGAAGAACTAGTAGCATTATCACATGAAGAAGAATTTGCATTAAGAGCCAAAGAGTTATCATTGGATGTTCTGGAAACAATGTCTATTTCAAAAGTCTTGAGACTAGAATAAAGTTTATCCAATGTCATTTCACTCATCTTGTGAGCCTCCCTAAAAGCAGTTACTTTCATTTGCCAGATTTTAAGATCAAGAGAAGATAAGAAATGTCTAGCATTTTTAGAGTCAGTGTATTGTACATCAACAGCTCTAAGATTGTTTAAGATTCTATTAAAGCGAGCAAAACAATCATCTAATGATTCTCGAGTTCATTTCAAATCTAGTGTATTCCTTTTAAATTGATCTTGCCTAGCCTCTTTGACAGAGTCAGTGCCTTCATGATAATCTTGAAGAGATTTCCAAATTTCATGAGCAGTGAGTAAATGACAGACTCTATCGAATTCTTTTCTAGCAAGTCCTTGAAGCAATATGTTTCTAGCTCTATTATTATTTTCAACATCTTTTTCAAACTCGATTTTATCAATATCATCATTTGAAGGAAGCTTGTATGGAATCTTTACCTTGCGCCAAATAGCGTTACCTTGAGCTTGAAGATATGCAGTCATCCGGATCCGCTTGATGGGGAAGTCTGTGCCATCGAAGATTGGCGGCTTGTTTGAGTATTTCTCTGTTGCCATAACTGACCGTTTACTCATCACCTGTTAAGATGGATTAGTAGAACCTTGCTCTGATACCACTTGTAGGACCGAGTAGGCAACTAGAGGGGGGGTGAATAGATGCCGAATAAAATTCAACTATTTCTTTCGGAAAATTAAAGACCCCTAAATAGCGGAAGAATATCTAATATCGTAGAGAACAAAACCCTAGATTAATTAGCGAGACAAATCGAACATAAATCAAAACTAGTTCTAACAAAAGAAGAACAAATTTTCTAATCAAGAATCAAAGCAAAAAGGATAAAAGAATTGTATAACCCTTTTCTTTATTCCAAAGCCATCTTCCACATGATGACACCAAAAATCTTCTAATCTCAAAAGATTAGAAAACTCTACTATAAACCAACTAGATAGAGCACACAAGCTCTTCTTTGTTGTAGGCACCTTTTGCTTCTTGCCCTTTGAATTGGATGAGTTCTAAGCCCCTAGAACCCTCTATTTAAAGGACAAGAGTCACCCAAAAATCTGTAAAGAATCTGTTTAGACTTAGGAATCCTTTTTCTATTTTTTCCCACCGTCTTCACGCAGACTCGGATTGCTCTTGCCTGGCTGAACTTCACGCAGACTCGGATTGTACTTCCTTACGGCAGCCAGCCTCCACTCGGATTCAATGAGTCGTATGCATCCGCACGCTGCTGCGCGCTCTGATCGCACAACGCCTCGTTGCTCACCACGTCCCACAGCGATGCACTCATGCACACTCACGCCAACACACTACATGCAAACACATACTCGCATGCACACACACACACTTGCATGCATGCACACACACATGCATTAAATGCATTCACACACACACTAGCATGCACACACACATGCATTCACGCCATGCACACACACACACACACACTAGCATGCACACACACATGCATGCAGCACGCACGCCATGCACACACACACACTCGCACATGCAGCACGCATGCAGCACGTACACACACATTAAAATTCGTATACACGCGTACGGCTTCCTGCCACTACGCTGCAACGATCTCGATCTCACGTGCACTGTCCTCTAGTCCAAACATCTCGCATGACATCCTCGACCCTCACGACCTCAGTTCCTCCCTGAACCTAGTCTCGGTCCCGACATCGACCATGTTTGACCTCAAGCAACACCTGCACGTGAACAAAAAACACAAAAACAATTTCCGAGCCCAAGTCCGCGACTTGACTCAAGTTAATCCATACAACCACTAAATAATCAAACCTCTTTCAAATCTTATCAAATAATCAAATCAATTTCAACTCTTTTCAAATACTCATCATCAAAAATAATTGGATCAAAAACAATGATCCTTCAAGCATAGATAACTTTTCAAGGAGTTTAGTAAGCATCTTTCCCATCCTAATCCACATTTCCATCAACATCATTATTAATCCAACCCAACCTTTCAAGTCCAAGTTATTTTTGAGAAAATCTAACCCTTGACTGTAATTCCCGACCGATGTCCAATACCACGGACACAGCTATTCGAATAGATTCTACACTCTGCAGAGGTTATGCACTTTACCCACAAGATACAGTCAAACACCACAAAGGCGAGTTCCCGTAACAAAGTCTTTCGGAAACTTCTAACAATACAAGTGGTCCTCCCCGGTTATTGCACACTAACCCTTCCCTTAGCTAAGGCGAAGTTTAGGCCAATCAACCGTTAGATGGAGTACTGGCCTCACCAGATGCGCTCCCACGTACAACTTACACAAAGGGTGTAGTTGACCTCCTGAGGTCCCACAGTGCGTTATTAGCAACTTAATCAACTAGGTCCGTCCCATTACGGACATGTGGTTGCACGTTAGACCCAGTTCAAAGGCTTGCAAGGTGAAGTCCTTAGGGTGACCAGGGCAAGACTACCCGAAGAACCAAATCAACATCCCCAGTGCCACAACTGGCCCACCTGATCATTCTTGCCACATGCCCCGGCCGAAAACTATTTATCAAAACCCCAGTTGATTACCATGCACCACGTGCCATCAACATCACGTGATACCTTTCCAAAACAGGTTCAATATATCATTAAGTCAATATTAACATTTGATTGTCCAAAATCATGTCATGAGCACGTAGCAGGTCTAAGCAACATACTACAACGGTCTAATTTCCCATGTTGGCAATTTAATAATGTCCAACTAGTAAACCACAACTATGGTGACAAGGGGTCATGGCACATATTTAAATAATCAAGGTGTTATACAGCAAATTGGTATTTATCTAATCCCCCATATTTAAATAAAGTATTTTCTAATTGAACTAGCATGCAATAAGTTAAATCCAAAATAAGTTTCAAAATAGGATCAACATGGTCAAAGCACAACTTGCCTTCAAAAAGTACTTGCTCTTGGTCTTGAGTTGGATCCTGAGTCAATACTTCTCCTTCGAATCCTTCCGGCACTTCAACGTCTACTCGTAAAGCGTGCAAATAGCAATACACAAATAAACAATAGGCAAAAAGTGTCCAAACATCCAAATAAAATCCATAAACAGAGAGAACATAATTTTATGAATTTTTAGAAACTGGAATCGCTCAATTCGGAGTTAAAATGCAAAAGTTATAGCATTTTGAAGTCTAAATAATCAATTAAATAATTTTACAGAGAAAAACTTTAGTCCAAAAATTAAATAAAATTCATAATTAGGTAGATCTCAATTTTATACAAATTTAGAAATTTGAATCACTCAAATCGGAGTTGAAACGCAAAAGTTATAAGCGTTTGAAGTTTGAAACAAAATCTGAAATCATTATTTCGAATTAATAAATCATTTTCTTTTTCGGAAAATCATTTATTGCGTCAGCCTGGACACGTGTCAGCCTCTGATTGGTCTGCTGACGTCAGCCGGTCCATGGACTTGGTCCACGCTCGGCTCGGGTCTACCGTGGACTCGGTCCACGGCTCCACGTGTCGCTGACATGTGGGTCCCCCTCGGGTAGCGTCGCTGGCGACGTCCGGGCTCGACCACGGTCGGCAGGTGGGACCTACCGATGGCGTCATGGGTGGCGTCACGGCCGCTGTTGACCGACACGCTGGCGGCGTGTGTCGATGACTAAGCGCACGCCGCGCGTGGCGGCGGTTCGGCTTCCTGGACACGTGGCGCGATCGTGTCCGTTGATTTGAAAATCAACGGCCGCGATTAGATCCAAGGTTAACACGTTGAAAACTACTCGATGATCGTGGGCCGTTCGATCTAGATCGGACGGTCCAGATCTAATCCTACATTAACACTACTACGGCACGTGGTGATCGTTGGCCGTTGGATCTTGATCCAACGGTCCAGATCTAATCGATTTTGGAAACACGTGAACTCACCTCAACCGCACGATCAAAATCGGACGGCGCACAGAGCTCGCGGACGGTGATGGCGACACGGCGGAGCAGGGCCACCAGAGAAGAAAACGACGACGAGCCCGACGGCGTTTCGGGGTCTCTCCGGCGGAGTGGGAGGTACCCGCGGGTGCGCCTTGGCTTGAGTACTCCGGAACTGGGCTCCAACTCGGCGGAAGATGGCGGACGGCGGCGGGATGAAGCAAAAACCGTGGCGGAGCGGCGCTCAACTACGGCGAGCTATCGTGGCTAAATGGCGGCGGCTCTGCCTTGGTGAGTAGGGGCTACGGGTGCGCAAGGTCAGGGCCGACCTCGGGGTGTGACCCGGGCCTTAAATAGCCTCGGCGTTCGTGCCCAAGGCGGAACCCTAGATCTACGCGGCGGCGGAGTCCGGCTCGGTTTCGGTGGAGACGACGACGCACCGCCCACGCGGCACGATCGACGGTCCGCGATCGGCGTGGATGCGATCGGATCCGACCAGACTTCGGCTTTCGAACCGGTGCGGTCCAATTTAGACCGTTGGATCTCGATCCAACGGTTAGGATCGAATGGGGTTCGGTCAAGTCACGTGGCTCGGGTCGGACTCGAGTCGGACTCGGACTCGGGTCCGGTCGGATGAACAGTACTTGACCCGACTCAATTTCCAGCGATTTAATATTTAAACTAATTCCCAGAAATTCATTTAATTCATTAAAAATAGCAAAAGACTCAGAAAAATTCCAGAAAAATTCTGGAAAATATTTTAGGGTATTTGGGACTCAAATAAAATATTTCCAACAAAATTTTATTTGCAAAGTCTAATTCTTTAATTATTTCAAAATGGAATAAATTCAAATAAATTCCAAATAAATTCCAGAAAATTCCAAAAATTCACCAAAGTGCCAAATCACACATAGATTTAGGAAAAGCAAAATTTTGGGGTGTTACAGTCTCGCCCTCGCATTCTTCCTTTCAAAGAATCAGGACAAAGGGTACAATCATTTAGTAAGCTCAAACATAAGCCATGAACCCAAACTGATCCACATACAACAACTTGAACCCCAAAGCGCTAAAAGCCACCTTGGAAAGAATTCGACAATAATCAAAGAGCATTAATTTTAATTTCCTAAGTCAAGAAGCAAAGGAAACACAAATCTCCTACACCACAACCAACATACCAGAAATTCTTCACTGTTTCTTTTCATACCGGAAAGAACTAGAAATATCAATTTATGTCATGCATGCACACTTTTCAAGAGCACTCCGGATTAGTCATATATCCATATATGACTTTCTCACCGACCTGGCTCATCGACTCTTTCATCATTAAACATCTATAAACAATGTCATGCTTCCATTTCACCGTTCATTCTTCATGTAACAACAATATCGAATAATCATTCACCAATCGACTACTTCCTCGGTATCACATGTTTGAAACACACATAACATTGACGGTTGCGCTAAAACTTATAACTATGACGACAACACCGATAACCGCAAAACAGCACGTCGTAAAAGAACCCACATCAATTGAAAACTGAACTTGCAAAACATTGCATTTCATCCAAATTCAACATTTTGGAAGATAACATCAAAATTTCAAGTCGAGCATCTGCTCCCACAACCGTCACAAATTTTCTCAAGGAGGGGGAAACTCATTTCCAAAAGGGAACACCTCACTAACAAAATCACTTTATAAAACATTCATAAAATCCACCTTTTTGAAGCACTCACAAACATCACATACCTTATGCAAATAAATCCAACTCCAGTCAAAAAGAGTTACAAATTAAATCTCAAGAGTTTCCAACACAACCCACTATGTCCATCTGCTCCCTTTAAAGTTTGTTCCAAAGATAAGTCAGGGTGAACGCGAAGGAGCGCGATCCACTCGAAACCTTTGGGTGTAAATCCATACACATAGCACCCACTAAACAAATTAGCCCAAAACCAAATATTTGCACCAAATTCTACGAGTTTTAGGGAAACTCTGAAACACAACACAAGGAATACCTTGACCGAAGGCATTCAACCAAAATGGCAAACAACCACACCAGTTCAAAAGGTTTTAAAACACCAGCTCAGCATGAATCCGACAAAAACTTGTATTCCACTACACTTACCATTTAAGCATTCAATAATCACTATTTACTCATCAAGAGAGTCCAACCGGATTTAACAAGATTTACATAACAATTTCTTTCTCTAGTTACCATTCCCAACACTTCTAATTAAGGTTTATGATGCTTATCAAAAAGGCACCCAACCAAAACTATATTGACATGATCCCCACGGATCACCAAATCATAATACTTCTTAGTCTAAATTTGGAACATAGTACTTCAACAAATCTTTCAGCATGATCAACCTATAAAATTCATACCACCTATATGTCCACGTCTCGACAATCGAAACTTATTCAGTTAAACAACGACTTCAACAAATAAGTAATATCTCTACAAGATAAATTTCGTAATTAGGATTCTAAGATATGCATTCATTAAGGTTAAAATCTTGCATCATGATTATTATCCATTGTTCATCCCATCACAACATGTACTCGACATAATACCACAGTTTTACACTTTTCTTCTATTGGATCAATTGTTTCCAACAATTAACAACACTACCAAGGCATCAATATCAAATCATTTGCATAATCATCAATCAACAACATTGCTTTTAGCTACCTTACACATAGGTTGCAACAAAATTGTCATTACACAACATACTCCAACTATTAAATTAGATTTAATAAGTTAGATCAGCACAATGTGCTTAACAACATCATTAACAATAAGTCTTATATCTTCTCAATTGATATCAATACTAGCATTGTAGAGACACAACTACATACTTCCAAATATACTAGTAGTTTGCAACAACGTAAATAGCACCTCTAATCAACTTCCAAATTAAAGTCACTAGTCAACACGACTAAATTTTTCTATTAATCCATTAGATTAGAACATCTTTAAACAACCAGCAAAGTTTCTTTAACAGTAGTCTACATCATCTTAATGTTTTAACTATGCATCAGGGTTTAAACTTTTAACATTAACGAGGATCATAAGCACTTTTAAAGCAAGGCAACAGATTATAAGCATGTACATTAACACATTCAATCATTCTCGCTAAGAGTAATCTACAACACTAGAAGTTCATTTAATCTTAAGCTAAACACAAATATTACATTTAACTAACTCAACTCACCAATTAACTTACGAACAAATCATTTCCATAAACCACATTGGTACATGCTACATAACATGCTAAACAACAATTCTTACTAGGGACAAACGATTTCAGTCAAAAGACTACTTACTTTGTTTGCAGCATTTTAGTTTTAAAACTCAACCCAAATTCATAAGGAAACTTGACTCTCAAAATTGCAATGAGACAAACCCAAACTTGGTCATTCAAAAGGAATTATCCAAAACACTTTTCAATCTCGAAGACTCCCATAGAGGAAAATGGTTGAAAGACAATTTTCTCGAAAGGGAACCAAGCGATCAAGTAAACCTTTTCAAATAAAACCTTAACACCAAACCCCAACCTTTCATGAAACTAGAAGGGTTTTTTTTTCAAAGATGATTTCTCAAACCAGTACAATGACGAAATCACACACCACTTACTCCTACAAAGCCACAGAACTTCAGCCCTGACAACCAGGTCTGTCATAACGCCGCAATAACTCTTTTGACCTTGCAGAAAGACAACACTAGACTCTTCTTCTTCGTCTTCAACCAAGGAAGACAAAACCACACACCGCATACGGAACAATCCGCGAAAATGCAATTCCAAACACTTTTCTTTTGATTTCAATCGACTAAAAACCAAGAAGACCAACCAAAACCGACCGTCAGAACGGTGAAAAGCATCCTAAGGAAACCACCATCAACTCTTCTATTTGTCTCCAGCCAACTACCAGATCTACGATAGAAAAGGTGAGCACTCTTTCCCCACAAGGGGTTAATAGTTCTTCGGTGATGGCTTTAACCGGCCATACCGTCAAACCACACCCTTACTATTAACAAAAGTGGTGACCGAAACCCTTCGGCACCACAACCCCACTTTATCACCACAACAAGCACAATTCAATCATTTATCTCATAGACATAGCAACATGCATTAGCAAATGAAGCATTCAACATCAAAGCTTAAATACAACATTTAAGCGTAAAGGAACGATACCCATACCCTTTCCTACTGTGCATCCATGTGTGTCAAATTTTAGATTAGTTATACCACTTTTGCAAGTTTTAATGTTGCTATCCTATGACAAAATTTTAGTTAAAACCTAAGCCATGTTTCTAAGTTATCCCACATCACATTTTAGTTGTAACCTAAGGTATGACACTAAAAATACACATTCCAAGGACCTACAGCCCGCTCTGATACCAACTGTAACACCCCGGCATTTAATATGCCCGAATGCTACCAAACATAGTCTAAACGACATCTAAATACCATAAACTAAGATAAATTACAGCAAAGGAGTAAATGCTAAAAAACCGAAATTTCGGCAGCATCTCCTTTGTTTTAACATGAATTGGAGCAAGAGTAATAACAAGGCAAGTTATATCATAGCATAAGACATCTAAAACAGCAATAACAATGAGTAAAGCATCACTTATGTCTAAAATAAGGAATTCAACCATTCCAACAAATATAACCAACCAAACGATGAACTCAAGCCCATACACCAAGATTCATGGCACTAATCATTATTATCATGGCTCCCACTGATTAAACAGTATAATAATGTGAAGCTACGTGTAGATGTGTAGCTAATGCCCTTTTTTCCGCATGCCGGTTTCATGGTACCTAAGAAAAACAACATAAACACAAGCGTGAGTTCATCACTCAGCAAGTATATTGCAATGGAACAAGAATATACATTCTAATACCTTCATCACCACTTTTCACATACAACATCATACACATCTCATATTCATAGCGTAAGCATATCATTGACATCATCATATATCATCATCATATAACATCCTCATATAATGCAATGCAATGCGATGCACATATCTCCTGGAAACACATACCGGTATGGTTGAGTACACACCCGTCGGTGTGCAACCTCTCCCCCCTCCATCCCGAAGATGGAGGGTGCCTACTCCTCGCTATCCCACACCGCGGTGGATGGAATCACGATGTAGGACTTACTCATTGGCTCTCCGGAATAGTCATAACTTTCTCACCGACCTTCCCCGGACTAGTTATGACTTTCTCACCGCCCGGGCCATGTATCATGCCATGTATGCAAACATGCCAACATCATAAATCACTTGTACATTAACACATGGCTTCATAGCATCGTAAGCATATTCATCATATCATTGGCAATCATTAAAGCATGGCATGTGAACATATCATATATTAAATTTCAATCACAACCGATCAAGCAAACGATAACCCGCTACCCATTCCAATACACTTGCCTCAACCACGGCGACGGATTGGCGAGAAGTAGAAGGCACTCTCGGGGTCACAACACCTGAACATAGGTACCACACACTCACAATCATGTCCACAAAACAATAAGCAAACCCTCTTCTACCCCGACATCGCAAACTACTCGCTAAACCCAAAAACAGAGGTTCTATCCCGTCGGGACAGCAGCCTTCCAAAAGGCATAACTCGGGTTCTAAAACTCCGAATCAATTAAGTGAGTACATCCTCGCGTAGCTTAGGAAATTTCCTAACTTTTTCTAAGTATATGGAAAAGCTGATTCGGACTCTAAAGTTGTTTAATCTACAAAATACCGTGATCTGTTCCAATCACGTCACAGATTTTCACACGGTCGGTAAAACAGCCATAACATTCAAACGGCTGGGCGGAATTGGACTTTCTTTATACCCACGGAAATATATTGAAATTACCTACAATTTCTTCAACAGCCGTACGACCAAATTCCGACTCTAAATTGGCGAAAACCCGAACCCTAGGTCGACTGCACATGCTGCCCGAAACAGAGAACGTGGCAACTTCTAGATCTAATCTAATCTACTCAATTCCAGCACCACCAATTGATCTAAAAACATGGTAATGACCCTAATAACAGTAACTAGGTCAACCCCAAGGTGTCCCATGGCCATACCTTCGCCCGACGCACGAAAACTCAATAGATCTCCTCCCGGTTCGCGCGATCTCCTTCCTCGCTCCAAATCCATCGGATCTCCTCGTTGCGGAGCACTCCAATGGACGGATCTGCGAGGTGGTGAGGTGGAGAGGCTTCCCTAGGGCAGCAAGGGTGGTGGAGAGGGGAGGGGAGAGGTGGTGGTGCCATGGGGGAAGATGGAGAGGAAGGGGAAGGGTGGAGGCGCATGGGGGGGGCTAGGGGGTGGTGGCTAGGGTTGGGAAAGGAAGTGGGGGCGCACCAAGGGGTGGGAGCCAGATTTGGCTGCCCAAAAGTCCCCCCCTTGGGCCCAAACCCTTCCACCGGAGGCCCAACTCAACCCCCAAGGCCCAAACACCCGAAAACGGCCCAAAAACACGCTATAAACGGCATAACGTAAAGTTTTAACCTCCATTTTCACATTTTATAAAGTTTTGACCTTCCGTAGTGTCACAGTTACCATCGAAGGAAAAGCCTACTTTATAACCAAGGTCCTTGAAACCCGCAAAAACAGTACAACCGAGCAATCCACTTCGGTTGACCCAACTCGCTCAAAGATCGGCGACAAAAAGATCTAATACACTTCGAAAAGGAAAAGCAATTACTAGCAAACACCAAGTGGTCCGCTAATAATTTAATAAACCCTACCAAGGAACACATCAACGACACAATTCTCCAAGAAGGTTTGGATTGAGTCATACAAAACCTTCCTTTACTCTTCACTTTTAAACCATTTACGATCAACTACTAGCCACACCAGATTTCTCTTACTAAGAAAGTCTCGCCCTCACATCCTTCCACTCAAAGGACCAAGACAAAGAGTACCACCATTGGGTAAGCTCAACCACCAATCATTAACCCAATTGATCCCCATGCATAACTTTGAGTCCAATGCACTACAATCACTTTGGAAAGGATTCGACAACATCCAAAGAGTATTCATTTTAATTTCCTAAGCCAAGACGCAAAGGAAACACAAATCTCCTACACCCCCACCAACATACCAGAAATTCTTCATTGTTTCTTTTCATACCAGAAAGAAATAGAAATCTCGATTTGTGACATGAATGCACACTTTTCAAGAGCACTCCGGATTAGTCATATATCTATATATGACTTTCTCACCGACCTAGCTCATCGACTCTCTCATCATTAAACATCTATAAACAATGTCATGCTTCCTTTTCACCATTCATTCTTCATGTAACAACAATACCAAATAGTCATTCACAAAAAGACTTCTTCCTCGGTACACATGATTGAAACACAATTAACATCGATGGCTGCGAAATTCTTATAAACTATGACAGCATCACCATTAACAGGAAAACACCACATCATAAAAGAACCCACGTCAATTGAAAAACTAAACTTGCAAAACCTCGCATTTTTAACCACAATCAACATTTGGAAAAGAACATCGGCTCCAACGTTGAACATCTGCACATACAACCGCCATAAATTTTCTCAAAGAGAAAGGGAAACTCATTTCCAAAAGAGAACACTTCACTAACAGCATCACCGATGAAACATCCACAAAAACCACCTTTTGAAGCACTTGCAAACACCACACAGATTTTCCAAATAACTCCAACTCTAGCCAAAAAGAGTTACAAATTAAACCTCGTGAGTTTTCCAACACAACCCACTATGTCCATCTGCTTCCTTTCAAATTTATTACAAGGATAACTCAGTGTGAACGCGAAGGAGCGCGATCCACTCAAAAACTTTTGGGTGTAAATCTATACTCACAACACAAACTAAACAAATTAGCCAAAACCAAAGGATTGGCACCAATTTCTACGAGTTTTAGGGAAATTCTGAAATGCAACATAAGGAACACCTTGACCAAAACCCTTCAACCAAAATGGCAAACAACTAAACCAGTCTGAAAGGTTTAGACACAAGCTCATCATGAAACCCACCATGTCTAGTATTCCACTATACTTACCATTTAAGCGTTCAATATTCACTATTTACTCATCGAGAAGCCCGTCATAATTCAACCAAGAGCTACATAACCAATTCTTTCTCTAGTTACCTTTCCCAACACTTATAAATAAAGTTTATGACGATTATCAAAAGACATCCAACCAATACTACCTCATCATGATCCCCACAGACCAACACATCATATAACAACGTATTCTATATTTCAAACATAGTACTTCAACAGATACTTAAGCATGATCAACCTATCAACTTTATACCATCCATACGTCAACACCTTGACAAATATAACTTGTTCAATCAATAAATGACTTCAACAAGTAATTATTATCTCTATAAGATAAAATTCATAAATAGGATTCTAAGATATGCATTCGTTAAGGATAAAATCTTGCATCTTGATTATTATCCATTGTTCATCCCATCACAACATGTACTCGACATAATACCACAGTTTTACACTTTTCTTCTATTGGATCAATGGTTTCCAACAATTAACAACACTACCAAGTCATCAATATCAATTGTTTGCATAATCTTAAAAACTGCAACATTACTTTTAGTTACCCTATCCAAAGGCTATAGCAAATTGTCACTACTCAACATGCTCCAACTATTTGAAACAAACTGAATGGGTTGGACCATCACAAAGCTCTTACCACAACCGCAAAACCTATGTTTTCCCAATTAACACGATACTAGCATTATAGGAACACAACCGCACTTCCAAATATACTAATAGTTTGCAACATCATAAATAACAACTCTAATCTACTTCCAAGTTAAGGTCACCAACACGATTAAATCTCTTTATTAACATGTAAAATTAGAACATCTTTAACAACCCGCAAACTTTTTTTAACAATATCAGCAGTCTACATCATCTTAATATTCTAACCATGCATCAGGGTTTAAAACCTTAAACATTATCGGGGGTCATATGCACTTTTAAAGCGAAGCAACAGATTCTAAGCATGTACATTAACACCTTTAATCATTCTCGCTGTAGAGTACTCTACAACACTAGTAGCCTATTTATTCTCAGGCTAAAGATAACAACCGCATTGAATTGTTTCAACTCACAAATTAACTTAACAATACGTCATTCCATAAACCACATTGGTACATACTACATTACATGCTAAACAACAATTCTCACTATTGACAAACGATTTCAGTCAAAAGACTACTTACTTTGTTTGTAGCATTTTATTTTTTTAAAACTCAACCCAAATTCACACGGAAACTTGACTCTCAAATTTGCAATGAGACAAACCCAAACTTGGTCATGCAAAAGGAATTCTCCAAAACACTTTTCAATCTCAAGGACTCCCATAGAGGAAAATGGTTGAAAGACAATTTTCTCAAAAGGGAACCAAGCGATCAAGTAATCCTTTTCAAATAAAACCTTAACACCAAACCCCAACCTTTCACGAAACAAGAAGGGTTTTCAAAGATGATTTCTCAAACCAGTAAAATGACGAAATCACACACCACTTACTCCTACAAAGCCACAGAACTTCAGCCCTGACAATCAGGTCTGGCATAACGCCGCAATAACTCATTTGACCTTGGAGAAAGACAAACACAGGAATAAATTGAATGCTTCTCCCCATAAAGCAATCAACAAACTGAGCATCAAAGCTGGAAAGGCGACCAAAAGAAGTGCAACACTAGACTCTTCTTCTTCGTCTTCAACCAAGGAAGACAAAACCACACAACGCATACGAAACAATCCGCGAAAATCCAATACCAAACACTTTTTTTTCTTTTGGTTTCAATCAACTAAAACCAAGAAAACCAACCAAGACCGACCGTTAGAACGGTAAAGAGCAATTGAAAGAATCCACCACGAACTCTTCTATTCGACTCAAGCCAACTACCCGGTCTACGACAGAAAGGATAAGCACTCTTCTCCCACATGGGTTAATAGTTCTTCAATGATGGCGCTAACCGGCCACACCGTCAAACCACACCCTTGCTATGAACAAAAAGTGGTGACCGAAACCCTTCGGCACCACAACCTCCCTTAATCATTATCACAGGAACAACTCAATCAATTATCTCACAAACATAGCAGCTTACATTATCAAATATAGCATTCAACAACAAGGCTTAAATACAACATTTAAGCGTAAGTAACGATACCCGTTCCCCTTTCCTACTGTGCATCAAAGTGTGTCAAGTTTTAAATTAGTTAACCAAACTATTTCAGATTTTAAGGTTATTGCCCTAAGGTCAAATTTTAACAAGTAATCCTATGCCATGTTTCTACTTTTCCAAGTCAATATTTTAGTTTACTCTAGAGTAAATTACTACATTCACATTCCACGGACCTGAACCTGGCTCTGATACCAACTGTAACACCCCGGCATCTAGTGTGCCTGGATGTTACCAAACATAGATTAAACAGCATCTAAAAACCTCAAATAAAGATAAATTACAGCAAATGAGCGAATGCTAGAACCGAAAATTTCAGCAGCATCTCCTTTGTTTATCCATGATTCGGAGCAACAACAAAATATCACAAGATATATCATAATGGAAAAACATCCAAAGCAGCAATAACAGGTAATATAGCGGCTATTTAAGTCTAACATAATGAATTTAACCACTTCATGAACCAAATCGAAGTAAAGGATGTAAACAGGCACATGAACAAATCATAATCCTAGTTTCATCACCCTAGATTCATGATCACAAATCCGAAAGGTAAATATTGTATAATTGTGTGGAAATTATGTGATGTCGTGCCGCTAAGCCCCTTTCCCACATGTCGGTGTCAAGGTACCTAAGAAAAACAACATAAACACAAGCGTGAGTTCATCACTCAGCAAGCATATTGCAATGGATCATAAAGAAAAGATCAACGCCAACAGCAATACATACCATACTTTAACATCATGATTAAACCATAACCTCATCTACAACATCATAGCCATGACAAAGCACATTGTACACAACTCATAATCATCATCATGTATGCAATGCAATGCAATGCACATGTCTCCTGGAAGCATATACCGGTATTGCTGAGTGCACACCCGTCGGCGTGCACCCTCTTCCCCCTTCCATCCCGTAGATGGAGGGTGCCTACTCCTCGCTTCCATTCACCACGGTGGATGGAATCACGAGGTAGGACTTACTCATTGGCTCTCTGGATTAGTCATAACTTTCTCACCGACCTTGCCGGACTAGTTATGACTTTCTCACCGACCGGGCTAGATCACATGCCATGTATGCGATTATGCCATAAACATAAACAACTTGTACCAAACTGAACTAAACATGGCATAACATCATAATAATCTTTTTTCATCATAACATGGCAAGCACTAATCATGGCAAGATATCACAACATGTAATCATGACAAGATAGCACATCATGTAAACAAAGTTGCACCTAGTCACAATTAACAACATACAACGCTACCCATTACAATACACTTGCCTTAACCTCGGGCGACGGATTGGCGAGAGAATGAGGGCACTCCCGGGGTTACACCACCTGCACATACATACCACACACTCAAAACGTGCCCCCAAAATAGTATGCAAAAGCTCGTCTACCCCGACTTCACAAACTACTCCCAAAATCGAAAAACAGAGAATCTGTCCTCCCGGGACAGCAGACTTCAATCTAGCATAACTTTAGTTCTAGAACTCCGAATTGATTAAATGAGTACATACTCGTGTAGCTTAGGAAATTTTCTAACTTTTTCTAAGTATTGGGAAAAGCTGATTCGGCCTCTAAAGTTGTCTAATCTACAAAACACTACGTTATGTCCCAGCTACGTCACAGATTTGAACACGCTCGGTAAATCGAGCATAACATTCAAACGGCTGAGAGGAATTGGACGTTATTTATGTCCACTAAAAGGTATTGAAGTTACTTACAACTTTCTCAACAGGCGGCCGAGCAAATTCCGATTATAAAGTCGCGAAAACTCAAACCCTCGATCGACTGCACAATCTGCCCGAAGCAGAGAACGTGGCAAACTCAAGTTTTTATCTAATCTACCCAATCACAGCACCACCTCTTGATCTAAAAGCATCCAAATACCCTCTAGCACAGCACCTAGACCTACCCCAAGGACTCCCCTAGCCATACCTTCGCCCGACGAACGATGAACCGACGAATCTCCTCCCGGTTCATGCAATCTCCTTCCTCGCTCCAAATCCACCGGATTTCCTCGTCGCGGGGCTTCCCGAAGGATGGATCAACGGGATGGCGAGGTGGGGATCTCCTCTAGGGCAGCAAGGGGGGGTCGAGAGGGGAGGGGAGAGGTGGCGGTGCCATGGGGGAAGATGGAGAGGAAGGGGAAGGGTGGAGGTGCATGGGGGGGTTAGGGGGTGGCGGCTAGGGTTGGGAAAGGGAGTGGGGGCCAGATTTGGCTGCCCAAAAGTCCCCCCTTGGGCCCAAACCCTTCCACCGGAGGCCCAACTCAACCCCCAAGGCCCAAAGTCCCCCGGAGAGGCCCAAACACCCGAAAATGGCCCAAAAACACGCTATAAAGTCGTACCAAAATGTCGAATTCTAAAATGTCATATTCTGGGGTGTCACACTGGAAGCCGATCACGAGTTGGAGCGTGATTTGTTTGATGAGGATAATTTAGATCAAATGTTGCGGGATGTGGAGGGAAATTACACGGAAAGAGAGTTCGAAAAATTTAAAAGCTTGATGGATGACGATGCCAAACCGTTGTTTTCGGGTTGCAAAGGGGATTACACCAAGTTGGGTTCGGTCCTTGCATTGTTTGAACTGAAGGTAAAACACCGTTGGACAGATACAAGTTTTAATGCGCTTTTAGTACTTCTATCGGATATGCTTCCAGAGGGAAACGAGTTGCCAACAAGTATTTATGAAGCGAAGAAGTTATTATGTCCCATGGGAATGGAAATAGAAAGGATACATACATGTCCAAATGATTGCATACTATACCGCAACGTCCATAAGGAACTGCTTATTTGTCCAGTTTGTGGTGTACACCGGTACAAACAAAATGAGAAGCGTAATGACAAGAAGCGTAAGAGCCGAACTAACAACGATGAAGATGTGAAAAAAGGGGCACCAGCCAAGGTGTTGTGGTATTTGCCCATCATTCCCCGTTTAGAGCGTTTCTTTGCAAATCCCAAAGAGGCAAAATTGTTGCGCTGGCATTATGAATCTCGAAAGGAAGATGGCAAATTGAGACACCCCGCTGATTCGGCTCAATGGAGAAACATTGATTGGCAACATGAGGAGTTTGGTGGTGAGATGAGGAACATAAGATTTGCATTGAGTACAGATGGAATGAATCCGTTTGGTAATATGAACAGTCGACACAGTACTTGGCCAGTTTTGTTGTGTATCTACAATTTGCCTCCTTGGTTATGCATGAAGCGGAAGTATATCATGATGTCGTTGCTAATCTCAGGACCCAAACAGCCGGGTAATGATATTGATGTGTACCTAGCACCACTAATTGAGGATTTGGTAAAATTGTGGAATGAGGGGGTCGAGGTGTGGGATGCATACAAAAGAGAGAACTTCACCCTACGGGCTATGATATTTTGCACCATAAATGATTTCTCAGCCCTTGGCAATTTGGTAGGCTACAACACGAAGGGAGCCAAAGCTTGTCCAATTTGTGAGGAGGACACTGATAGTTTATGGCTACCGAATTTGAAGAAAACGGTGTACATGGGTCACCGTAGGTTTCTACCTCGAAGTCATCGATATCGTAAGATGGATGATAAATTTGATGGAAAGAGGGAAGTTCGTGCGGCCCCACAGCCTATGAGTGGAAGGCAAGTATATTCACGCGTAGAGGATATCGATGTTCAGTATGGTAAGAGCCGTAAATCTGTCCGTCCCAGGACCATTTGGAAGAAGAGGCCGATATTTTGGGACTTACCATATTGGAAGGAGTTAGATTTCCGTCAATTTATCGATGTCATGCACGTTGAGAAAAATATTTGTGATAATTTGGTACGTAGGCATCGTGCTGAACATACCTGGGAAGACCAAGGATGGTGTGAATGCTCACCGCGATATGACCTACATGGGAATCAGGCCCAAGCTTGAAGTGATGGAGGAGGATGGAAAAAGGCCGTACATTCCCGCTACATTCTACACCTTATCCAAGAAGGAGAAAGAAGACATTTGCAAGTGTCTCCATGATATTAAAGTTCCATCGGGCTACTCAGCAAACATTAAGAATCTTGTGTCTATGGATGATTTGAAGTTGCTTTGTATGAAGTCCCACGACTGTCATGTCTTGATGACCCAAATGCTCCCTGTTGCAATCAAAAATATTCTACCAGATGACGTTAGGTTGGCAATCACGAAGCTATGTCATTTCTTCAATGCGATTTCATGCAAGGTTATTGATCCCGGTATATTGGACAACTTACAGTGTGAGGTGGTGCAGGCTCTTTGTCAGCTTGAGATGCATTTCCCCCGTCGTTCTTTGACGTCATGGTCCACCTCGTTGTTCACCTTGTTAGAGAAATTAAGATTTGTGGACCCGCATTCCTGCGTTACATGTATCCGTTCAAGAGGTACATGTGTATATTAAAGTCATACGTGAGGAATAGGTCGAAGCCTGAGGGTAGTATTATTGAAGGTTATGGGACTGAAGAGGTTATTGAGTTCTGCGTGGACTACCTAGGTAAAAGACAACCGATTGGTGTTCCTATATCTCGTCATGAGGGCAGACTTGGTGGCAAAGGAACCATTGGGTCAAATCTAATGAGTCCACAGTTTGATATGTACTGTAAAGCGCATTTTACATTCTTGCAACACAGCGCAGAAGTTCATCCATACATCCAGCAGCACAAGTTGATATTATGGGAACAGAATCCACATATGGATGAGCTTTCCATCACACGAGAACACAACGATCGATTCCTCACATGGTTCAAAGAAAAGGTTAAGGTCTCCGTTAGTACTGAGGCTGTCAAATGGTTGGCTGACGGACCAAGATTTAATGTATAGACATGGCAAGGTTACTATATTAATGGCTACACATTTTATACTGAACATCAAGATGCAAAGAGTACAGTGCAAAACCGTAGTGTGAGCATAGATGCTTTGTCCGATGATCACTCGAAAAGAGGATCCTCAACTGCAATGAAAACTATTACTACAGGATGATCGAAGAAATATGGGAGCTCGACTGCGGAATATACCAAGTTCCATTGTTCCGATGTAAGTGGGTGAAACTTCCTCACGGAGTTAAGGTCGACAAGACAGGTTTTACTCTTGTTGATCTAAATAGACTGGCCTACAGAGATGAACCGTTCGTCCTCGTGAAGCAAGCAACTCAAGTTTTCTACGTGCGTGGTCCGGCCAATCTGAGGTTGCACGTCGTACTTCATGGCAAGAGGAGAATTGTTGGAGTTAAAAATGTCGTAGATGAAGAAGAGTACAACAAATTTGATGAAACACCTCCGTTTGCAGATGGGGCATGTCTTAGTGTTGACGACGGCACACATGGAACAAATTACATGCGTGTAGATCATCAAGAAATGTTGTATTGTAACTAAAGTTGTAAGATTTCCATGTAGCTAGATAATGTAGCATTTTGTAAATAAAGTTGTAAGATTTCCATGTCAAATGGATATGATAGTATAGCAAATTTTAAAAAGATTTGACTTTTCGACTCTTCTAAATGAAGACTTTGTTTCAAAAAATGATAGAAATTGGATCATAGTCATCACAATCGGTTCGTTTAGGAAACCGACACAGATAGTTTATATATTGCGATCGGTTTTGTTACAGAACCGACACAGATAGTGATCAAATTGCGATCGGTTTTTTGGGTGAACCGACACAGATAGTTTATATATTGCGATAGGTTTTGTTAAAGAACCGACACAGATAGTAGTGCAATCGGTCTCTTTGGTTAACCGACCATGATAAAACCCCACATGGCGGGCACTACATACATTTTAGCGCGAGCACTCAATTCATTTCGGCGCACACTGATTTTGTTTCGTCCTCATTCCACAACCATAGCTCGATCACCTCCCCCACCGGCGCCTCCCCCTCTGGCACCTCCCCATCGGCGCGTACCCCGTCGGCGCCTCCCCCATCGGCTCCTCCCCCCATCAGCGCGTCCCCCTCCGGTCGGCTCCTCCCCCATCGGCGCATCCCCCTCCGGCTCCTCCCCCATCGGCGCATCCCCCATTTGCTCCTCCCCCATCAGCTCCTCCCCCTCCGGCTCCTCCCCCATCGGCGGCCCCCTTGGGGTCCTCCCCCATTGCTACTCGGTTTAGCGCACTGTAAGAACATCTCGGACTGTGGGCTTTAATTGGTTGTAAATAGCTCGATGATGATTGCTTAAAATTGAGGCTTGATTAATCTGATCATTAAAGGAACTTGCTAAGGGTTAGTGTGCAATAATCGGGGAGGCCCACTTGTACAGTTAGAGGTTTCCGAAAGACTTTGTTATGGACACTCACCTTTGTGGTGTTTGGCGGTATCTTGTGGGTAAAGTGCATAACCTCTGCAGAGTGTAAAATCTATTCGAATAGCCGAGTCCACGGCAATGCACATTGCTCGGGAATTACAATCGAGTGTTAGACTTTCATAAAAATGACTTGACTTTGGAAGGATGGTTGGTTTGGGACGACGAATTGGACCTAGGATTGGGAAATGCTTTATTCGTGAGATAATTGTGAAAGTGCTTTATTCATTATTGTTTTACCGCTTTGCAATCTATTATTGTATTTACTCATGCTACTTTACTGCAAATGAACCTGTTAGCCTATCCTTTGTATTAAGCCCTGCATGTAGAATATTAGCTTGCATTCTGTGCATGACTTGTTGAGTACCAAGTAGTCACCCTTGCCACAATACAACATCAGTTGAAGAAGAGTCGACACCAGCTTTGGAGGAAGACTGTGTATTCAGCACTAGTGCAGGATCACACTAGTGCACACAGTTTCAACATCGGTATATATCACAATCATACTCAACAAAATAGTAAAGTACCTTAATTAATTAACCAAACTGGTTGCTCGACCTTATGGTCAAGTTACAAAGATACGCCTCGCAGGGCGAAGACTTATTAAAAGAGAAATAACTGCAGCGGAATAAAATAGATTTCGTGGCGCCATCCAGTATACCACAGGCAACTGACTAAGCTCGCTCCCTAGTTAGACGGCTCCTCCTGGTATTCTTCCTCCAAAGCTGGTGTCAACTCTTCTTCAACTGATGTTGTATTGTGGCAAGGGTGACTACTTGGTACTTAACAAGTCATGCACAGAATGCAAGCTAATATTCTACATGCAGGGCTTAATACAAAGGATAGGCTAACAGGTTCATTTGCAGTAAAGTAGCATGAGTAAATACAATAATAGATTGCAAAGCGGTAAAACAATAATGAATAAAGCACTTTCACAATTATCTCACGAATAAAGCATTTCCTAATCCTAGGTCCAATTCGTCGTCCCAAACCAACCATCCTTCCAAAGTCAAGTCATTTTTATGAATGTCTAACCCTCGATTGTAATTCCCGAGCAATGTGCATTGCCGTGGACTCGGCTATTCGAATAGATTTTACACTCTGCAGAGGTTATGCACTTTACCCACAAGATACCGCCAAACACCACAAAGGTGAGTGTCCATAACAAAGTCTTTCGGAAACCTCTAACTGTACAGGTGGGCCTCCCCGGTTATTGCACACTAACCCTTCCGTTGGCAAAGGGGAAGTCTAGGTCAATCAACCGTTAGATGGGTACCTGGCCGCAGCCCCGGTACGCTCCCTCGTACAGCTACACAAAAGGTATAGTTGACACCCCGAGGTCCCACAAGTAAGTTATTAGCAACTTAATCAACTAGGTCTGTCCCATTACAGACATGTGGTTGCACGTTTGACTCAGTTCAAAGGCTTGCAAGGTTAAGTCCTTAGGGTGACCAAGGCAAGACTACCCGAAGAACCAAATCAACCTTCCCGGTGCCACAACTGGCCCACACGATCATTCTTGCCACATGCCCCGGTCGAAACTATTTATGAAACCCCCCAATTGATTACCATGCACCACGTGCCATTAACATCATCATCAATAACACATGCCACTTTCCAAAAATATGTTCCATATCCCATTAAGTCAAGGTTAACAAGTAATTGTCCAAAGTCATGTCATGTATACGTGGCAGGTCTAAGCATTATACTACAACAGTCTAAATACCCATGTTGACAATTTAATAATATCCAACTAATAGTCCACAACTAGGCTGACAGGGATTCATGGCACATAATTAAATAACCAAGGTGTCATATTACAAGCTGGCGCTTATTTAATTTCCCGGAATTAATTAAAGCATTTTCTAATCAACATAGCATGCAATAGTTTAAATTAAATTAATTTCTAAAAGTAGGATCAACATGGTCAAAGCATAACTTGCCTTCAAAAAGTACTTGATCTTGGTCTTGAGTAGGCTCCTACGTCAAAACTTCACCTTCGAAGCCATCGGGTACTTCCACATCTACTCGTGACGCGTGCAAATAGCAATAAATAAATAAAATAGTACATACACATTGCTCAAAAGTTCAAATAAAGTCCATAAACAGAATGGGCATAATTTTACAAATTTTTAGAAATTTGAATCGCCCAAATCGGAGTTAAAATGAAAAAGTTATTACTTCTTAAAATTTAAAGAATCTATTAAATAAATATAAACAGAGAAAAATTCATGTCCAAAAATCAATTAAAATTCATATTTAAGTAGATCTCAATTTTATAAAAATCTAGAAAGTGGAATCATTAAAATCGGAGTTGAAACTCAAAAGTTATAAGCGTTTGAAGTTTGAAAATTCAAATAAATCAATAAACCGAATTAATTCATTTATTTTTCTATTCAAAATCCGGATTTATGACGTCAGCTGACGTCAGCATGGAATTTGAATTTCCACCAAATTATTTTTCTATTGAAAAATCAAAATATGACGTCAGCCAGTCCATGGACTCGGTCCACGGTTCGGCTTCGGTCCACTGTGGACCCGGTCCACGGGTGCACGTGTCACTAACACGTGGGACCCACTGGATGACGCAGCGAACGGTTGAGATCGCATCTAACGCTACAACGCGGATTAACCCTAACCGTACGATCTAGATCTAACTGCTGGGATCTAACTAAGGACGGTGCGGCTATGGCTACGTGGCACAATCTAGGGCGTTGGATCTAGATCCAACGGCTGATATTAGATCTAGAAACTGAAACGTGCGAAATACCTTCGAGCGACGTGGATGAATCCGGAATGTTGGATGGCGACCCGACGGTGGAGAAGCTTCGCGGACAGCGATGGCGACGCGGTGGCCTGCGGTTGCTGGAGACGAAGACGATGACGAGCCCCGCGGCGCTTCGGGCACGCTCCGGCGAGGTGAGTGGTACCCCTCGACGCGGCTCGACGCGGAGGATCCGGATCTGGGCACCAACAGGGCGGAGGACGGCGGAAACGGCAGAAAACAGCGGCGGACCTCTCCTCCAACTTCGGCGAGTGCTCGCGGGCGAATGGCGGCGGCTCGAGCTCGATGGCTTAGAACAGCAGTGCGCCGGAGGCAGGAACCTGCCCAGTGGTGGCGACGCTTTCAATAGGGGCCTCGGCTTCTGTGAAATCCACGGAAACCGAGGCCCACCCGGCTGTGGCGGCGAAATCTGACTGGGATTCGGATTGGGCGACGTGGCGCAACGCTGGCCGTTGGATCGAGATTCAACGGTCGCGGGGCTAGGGGTCGAGTCCGACTCGGTCTGGCTCGAACGCGGTCCGGGTCAGGCTCTAGTCGGACTCGAGTCCGGCTCAGTCGGATGAACAGTGAAAACCCGATAGGTTTTTCCAGCGACTAAATAATTAAAATAATTCCCAGAAATTCATTTAATTCAAGATAAATAGCAAAATACTCCGAAAAATTCCAGAAAAATTTTGGAAAATACTTTGAGACATTTTGAACTCAAATAAATTATTTCCAACAAAATTTTATTTAAAACTTTTAATTCTTTAATTATTTCAAAAGGGAATAAATTCAAATTAAATCCAAATAAATCCAAATAAATTCCAGAAAATTCCAAAAATTCACCAAAGTGCAAAATGACATTCAAATTCATGAAAAGAAAAAATTGGGGTGTTACAAACCTCCCCCCTTAATAGAATCTCGACCCCGAGATTCAGGGCTGACTAAGGAATATGTTTGGAAACTGTTTCTTCAAATCCTCCTCGCACTCCCAAGTCGCTTCACTCTCTGCAAAAACAGGTTTACTTATTTCTCGTCTCTCGATCCATGGTGTCCAGAATCTTCACGGGGTGCTCCTTGTAAGTAAGATGCTCTTGCAGCTCTATTGACTCTAACGGTGTTTGCTCATCTGGTACTCGAATACAATTCTTCAGTTGTGATACATGGAACACATCATGCACTCTTGCCAACGACTGCGGTAACTCCAACTGGTAGGCAACTTCGCCCCTGCGGCTCAAAATCTTAAATGGTCCAACATAACGCGGTGCGAGTTTTCCTTTGGCGTGGAACCTCTTAACTCCCCTGAGAGGGGTAACCCTAAGGTACACAAAATCCTCTGGTTCAAAGCTCAAGTCTCGGCGACGGTTGTCTGCGTAACTTTTCTGTCTTGACTGAGCTATCTTCAGTCTTTCCCGGATCATGGCAATCTGCTCTTCGGCTTCTTGAAGAATGTCCGGCCCAAAGACATGGCGTTCACCTGTCTCATTCCAGTTCAACGATGTTTGACAAGGTCGACCATACAGTGCCTCAAAAGGTGACATCTGCAGACTGGCCTGATAACTATTATTGTAGCTGAACTCAGCATACGACAGACTCTTATCCCAAGAGGTAGCATAAGCCAATGCACAAGCTCTTAGCATATCCTCCAAAATCTGGTTAACCCTTTCGGTCTGTCCATCCGTTTGCGGGTGATATGCGGTACTAAAGTTCAAATGGGTCCCCATGGCTTCATGCAACTTATTTTGAAACCTCGAGGTGAATTGGGTACCTCTGTCTGATACAATCTTCTTCGGCACTCCGTGCAGGCAAACAATTCTGGTCATATACAATTCCGCTAACTTGTCTCCCGAATAAGTGGTCTTCACAGGAATAAAATGGGCGACCTTAGTCAAGAGATCCACTATAACCCATATGGAGTCATACCCTCCTTGAGTCTTAGGTAAACCGGTAATGAAATCCATCCCGATTTCCTCCCACTTCCACTCAGGTATATTTAGCGGCTGTAGTAATCCTGCTGGCCTCTGATGCATTGCCTTGACTCTCTGACATATGTCGCACAACGCAACATGTTCGGCCACTTCACGTTTCATACTCGGCCACCAGAATCTTTCTTTCAGGTCTTGATACATCTTAGCGCTTCCTGGATGAATGGAATACTTGGAGTCATGGGCTTCTTCCAGAATCAGTTGCTTCAGCTCCTTGTTCGGCACACAGATGCGATTCTTCACACCCAACGTGCCTTGCTCATCCAGTCTGAAGTCTTTTGCCTTGCCTTCCTCCATCTTGGACTTGATCCTCTAGACTTTGCAATCATCTCTCTATCCTTCTCGAATCTGATCTTCCAGTGTAGGCTTTACTTCCAATGCAGCTACAAATCCTTCCGGTACCACCTCCAGCTTCATCTTCTGCAATTCCTCACACAACTCATCTTGACTGCCTGCGGCCATCATATTCACGGTATGGCTCTTCCGACTCAAGGCATCAGCCACCACATTGGCCTACCCGGGAAGGTAATGGATTTTGACATTGTAGTCCTTGATCAACTCTAGCCATCTCCTCTGCCTCATGTTCAGATCCGATTGGGTGAAGATGTATTTAAGACTCTTATGGTCCGTATACACTTCGCACCTATTTCCGATCAGATAGTGACGCCACAACTTCAAAGCATGCACCACGGCAGCTAACTCCAGATCATGCGTTGGGTAATTCTCTTCGTGCGGCCTCAGCTGCCTTGATGCATATGCAACGACCTTTCTATTCTGCATTAGCACGCATCCAAGCCCTTGGCGCAATGCGTCACACTGTATATTGAAGCTTTGATTGGCATCCGGTAAGACTAACACCGGCGCTGATGTTAATCGCCTCTTCAGCTCTTGGAAACCTTTCTCACATTTCAGCGTCCAGTTAAACTTCTTCTCCTTTTTCAACAATTGCGTGAGAGGTCTCGCAATCGTCGAAAAACCCTCAATGAAGCGGCGGTAGTAACCTGCCATCCCAAGGAAACTCCGAATCTGGGTTACGGTCTTCGGTTGCTCCCAATGTAACACAGCTTCTACCTTGCTTGGATCAACGGCGACTCCTTCTGTGGTCATTACATGTCCAAGGAATTCCACCTTGTCTTTCGAGAAATCACACATGCTGAACTTGGCGAAGAGTTGTTGTTCCCTCAACTTCTCCAAGACTAGCCTCAGATGTTCTGCGTGCTCTTCTCTTGACTTGGAATAAATGAGAATGTCATCTATGAACACGACAACAAACTTATCCAGGTACTCCATGAAAACTTTATTCATCATATTCATGAAATAAGCTGGCGCATTCGTCAGATCGAAGGACATAACTGTAAACTCATAATGTCCGTATCTTGACGAGAATGCGGTCTTCGGGATATCTTCTGATCGGATCTTCAACTAGTGATATCCTAATCTCAGATAAATCTTGGAGAAAACTCCGGCTCCTCTCAATTGGTCGAATAGGTCATCGATCCTGGGTAGCGGATACTTGTTATTCACGGTGACTTCATTGAGTGCACGGTAGTCAATGCTCATCCTGAAACTACTGTCCTTCTTCTTGACGAACAGAACTGGTGCTCCCCATGGCGATGAACTAGGTCTGATGAATCCTTTTTCCATCAACTCCTCGAGCTGCTTCTTCATCTCTACCAACTCTTCGGTGGACATCCGGTAAGGTCTCTTAGCTATTGGTGCCGTTCCAGGTACTAACTCTATCACAAACTCTATGTCTCTGTCTGGCAGCATCCCCGGCAAATCTTCAGGAAAAACATCAAAATACTCATTCACCACTGAAACATCTTCTATGATGATTGCCTTCGCACTGTTGACCATCAGTTGTCCATCTCGAACGGCGGTTGCTTAAAATTCCACTTTTCTTCCACATGGGCTCTCAACTGAGATAATCCTTCGTCCACAATCCAGCACAGCCTTGTGCTTGGATAACCAATCCATTCCCAAGATAACATCTAAGGTCTGGGTTTCCAATATAATAAGGTTCGCTAGGAACTCTACCCTATCTATTAGTATTCTTACCCCAGAACATCCTACTTTAGTTCGGAGTTCGGAACCAGGGGTTTGAACTAGAAGCATGCATTTAAGTCTTGCAATCTCCAAATCATTTTTAGCAGCAAAGCCTTGAGAAACAAACGAATGCGAAGCTCCAGAGTCAAACAAAACTGTTGCAGGTACTGAGTTAACAAGTAACTTACCCAGTACGACGTTCGTGGCATTCTGAAGTGCATCTGCAGTCACGTGATTTACTCAGCCTCTCACCACGGTCTGAGGCGTGGCTCCTGGCTGTGTTGTCCCGCGATTTGCTCCTGGTGCAGGTGTCCTGGCTGGTGTGGAGCCCAAGTTGAAGCGGACTGGGATCACTCCTACTGTCTTCTTGGGGAAGCTGTTGGAGAGGTGCCCTGGCTCATTGCATGTATAGCAACGTCTCGCTGCTCTCTATTGACTACTCGAAGTGGCGTTTCTGGCTGGAGCTGGGGTCTGATAATTCTGATTGACAGGTCTATGTGCTGGCGACGGTGTCCTTGCTGCATTTTGCGGCTGGAATCTGAAGAACTGATTCGACGCAACCCTCAGACGCTGTAGCGCTCCCTGGCGTGATCCCTGTTGTTGCATCCTGCGCTTCCGGTTCTCATCCAGTTCCTTGCGCTTGTCCTCAAGAATGAGCGCCTTGTTTACAAGCTCCTGAAAGTCTGGGAAGGTGTGGGTGATCAGTCCCACCTACAGTCCCGAGTTTATTCCCTTCAGGAAACGAGACTGTCTGGCCTTGTCTGTTGCTACGTCTTCAGGCGCGTAGCGTGCTAGCTATGTGAACTTGTTCAGCTATTCAGGCACCAGCTGATTGCCTTGCTTCAGTGCCCTGAACTCCTCCTTCTTAAGGTCCATGATTCCTTCTGGCACATGGTACTGGCGAAATGCGGTGGTAAATTCCTCCCATGTGATATCCTGTGGGTTCTCCCGCGTGGCGCAGAAATTCTCCCACCATTCTACTGCGGTCCCTTCCAATTGATGAGAGGCGTAGATCACCCTCTCATTTCCCACACATTGGGTAATGTCCAGCTTCCTCTCAATTGACCTTAACCAGTCATCTGCCTTTAGTGGATTGGCGTTTCCAGAGAAAGTGGGTGGATGAGTCCTCATGAACTTCTGACAACCTTGAGCCCTGACGCTATCCCTCATTGACTTGATTAGCGGCAGCCTGGGCAGTGACCTGCTACATTTGCTGCATCATAGCATGCATCAGCTGAGTCTGTGCAACAAGGAAGGCTCCAAAGTTTTGCATGTCGACTGGCGGTGCTGGTTGGGGTGCAGGTGCTCCATCATTAGGGTTTACTGCGGGGCGGGAACCACTTCCGTTGCCTCCAAGGTTTCCGCGGGTGTTCACCATCTGTCGATTGCTCCAAGTTTTAGAGACGAGAGGGAACAAGAATAGACATGTAGTAGAGAAAACTTATGCGGGGTGGAAAGTGTAACTCAAAATCCAACTTTATTATTTAATAATAACTTGGTATGGTTGCTCACAATGCCTAAGAGCCTTGCAACACATACTGCACACTCAGCAAGCAATGAAAATCCAAATCAACTACCACACTGAAGTATAACGCCTCTAAGGGTGACTCTTTATTCTTAGACGCGACTCAACGAAGGAGTCTCGACTACGAAGCCTAACGCTCAGTCATCAATCCAACCTCCACTGCCTCCTTTTGGTGGGTGCGGTGGCATTGGTGCGAAGCAATCTTCGTGACCAACAACAGCTATGGTCGACGACGCGACGTCCTCTTCTGGCTCTGGCTGTGGCTCAGGCACGGGCTGTGTATCTGGCTACGGCTCCTCGGGGTCTGGCTCGTGCAGCTCCAGTACTAGCTCTGGCTCCTATCCATACAATGCCGTTTCCAGCTCATCGATCCTTCGCAGAAGATGAGACATATACTCTCGAACCTCCTGCAAACTTTTCTTCTCTTTCTTGATCTCCTCTCGGGCCTTCTACAGCTCCTGCATCATGTCATCAAGTGCATCCTCCTACGCGACGACGAACCTCGCCAAGTGTGTGACAGTGACATCTTCATCTTCAATCGGCTCTCGCTCGATCTTGTTGTCTCGGCGTGGGTGGTGACGAAACACTGTGCCTTCTAGCTCCTTGGAGTAGGTGTGAGCAATATGCCTCATAGCTCGGCGTGACACCTCCTGGATTCCCATCTCAAATGTAGACCTCCTAGCTATGAAGTAGCATGGGCGACTGAACTTCGTCTTCTCTCGAGCATACACTGTGATCTTGACATCCCACGCCGTGACCAATCCCGCCTGCACTATGGTGGTCCCCTGGTAAAGTGGCCTCTCGAAACCTCCAAGCACCTGTAACATACGCCACAACTCGGCGGCGTAGCCTCCTGCACGCTCGGCGTAGTTGTTGAGCATCTTCTTCTGCCAAAGTACTCACGTGAGAACGCAACAAATTCTAAAACCAAGTGAGAACAAGAGAAATTCAGCAAAGAGGGTAAGAGAAGAGAGGAGGGGATGAGTCGTGTGACACTACGGGATGTCGAGACACCGTAAAAGGTGAAACTAGGGAATGTGACTTTATAAAATGTAAAATATGCTGTTTAATCATGTATTTGGGCCTTTCCGGGGGAGGATTTGGGCCTCCGAGGGAGTTTGGGCCTAGCGGGGGCTAGATTGGGCCTTGGGGGTATGAAGTGGGCCGTTGGTGGTGGAGTTTTTGGGCCCATGGGGGATATTTGCCTGCACACAACAGCCCATGTGCCAGTCCTCCCCTCCTTGTGCGCCCCCCACCTCCCCTCCAACCCTAGCCACCTCTCCCTCCCGCACATGCGCCTCCACCCCTTCCCTCCCTCTCCCCCATGCGCCTCCACCTCTCCCCTCTCCTCTCCACCCCCTTGCTGCCCTCGGGGAGTTCCCCACCTCACCACCGCACAGATCCGTCAATTGGAGCGCTCCGCAACGAGGAGATCCGGTGGATTTCGAGCGAGGAAGGAGATCGCGCGAACCGGGAGGAGATCTGTTGGTTCTTCGTTCGTCGGGCGAAAGTATGGCCACGGGAATCCTTGGGGTTGGTCTAGGTACTATTCTAGGGGTTGATATCATGTTTTTATATCAAGTGGTGGTGCTGTGATTGGGTAGATTAGATGAAAACTAGAGTTTGCCACGTTCTCTGTTTCGGGCAGATTGTGCAGTCGACCTAGGGTTTGAGTTTTCGCAATTTTAGATTCGGAATTTGGTCGGCCGCCTGTTGAAGAAGTTGTAGGTAACTTCAATACATTTCAGTGGGTATAAAGAATGTCCAATTCCTCCTAGCCGTTTGAAAGTTATGCTCGTTTTACCGAACGTGTTAAAAACTGAGACGAGATTGGAACATATGACGGTATTCTGTAGATTAAACCACTTTAGATTACGAATCAGTTTTTCCATATACTTAGAAAAAGTTAGGAAATTTCCTAAGCTATGCGAGGATGTATTCGTTTAATCGATTCGGAGTTTTAGAACCCAGGTTATGCCCATTGGAAGTCTGCTGTCCCGACGGGACAGAACCTCTATTTTGGGTTTTGCGAGTAGTTTGCAAAGTCGTGGTAGAAGAGTGTTTGCGTATTATTTTGGGGGCATGATTTTGAGTGTGTGGTACCTATGTGCAGGTGGTGTGATCCCGGGAGTGCCCTCTACTTCTCACCAATCCGTCGCCCGTGGTTGAGGCAAGTGTATTGGAATGGGTAGCGGGTTGTAGATTGCAAGTTTTGTTGAGTTGAAATTGAATATATGATATGTTCACATGCCATGCTTTAATGTTTGCCATTGATATGATGAATACGGTTTATTGTGTTGTGATGTCATGTGTTAATGTACAAGTTATCTATGATGTTGGCATACATGGCATGATACATGGCCGGGTCGATGAGGAAGTCATAACTAGTCCGGTAAGGTTGGTGAGAAAGTTATGACTAGTCCGAGGCGCCATTGAGTAAGTACTACATCGTGATTCCATCCACCGCGGTGAATGGAAGCGAGGAGTAGGCACCCTCCATCTTCAGGATGGAAGGGAAGAGAGGGTGCACACCGACGGGTGTGCACTCAACCATACCGGTATGAGTTTCCAGGAGACATATGCATCGCATCGCATTGCATATATGATGATGATGATATGTGAAAAATGATATGTGAGTATGAATAAGATGATAGGCATGATTGAGGTGTTGAAGCCATGTAATTGCTCTTTTGTACCATTGCAATATACTTGCTGAGTGTTGAACTCACGCTTGTGATTTCTTGTTGTTTTAGGTACCATGAGACCGGCATGCGGGGAAGGGAACTAGTCACACTCCTACACGTAGCTTCACACATTTGTTCCCACAGTTATTCATTTTGAGTCATGATAATAAATTTAGTGTGATGCATATTGGTTTATGATCTAGTTTTGCGTTATGAGAGCCTTATTGTTCGTTTGGCTCATGAAGACTTTGAATGCTTGAGATTTGACTTATATTGCTGTCATGCCACTATTTACTGCTATTTTAGATGTCTCATATATCGCCATATATTGCTATGTTATTGTTGATGCTTCAATACTTGGAAAAACAAAGGAGATGCTGCCGAAATTTTCAATATTAGCATTTGCTCATTTGCTGTAATTTACTTGTAATTGTGGTATTTAGATGTTGTTTAGTCTATGTTTGGTAGCATTCGGGTATACTGGATGCCGGGGTGTTACAATTGGTATCAGAGCGGGCTGTAGGTCCTTGGAATGTGTATTTTTAGTGCCATGCTATAGGATACAACTAAAATTTGATGTGAAATAACTTAGAAACATGGCTTAGTGTTGGGGATTGACTATGTGGCAAAAGACCACTGTACCCCCAGTAGATTATGAGCCCGCCGACCATACGACACCAACAGAGAATGCTCGGGAGTACGAAACGAGCATCGTACCTCCCGAGCATACATATCCGCCCCTTTTTGCTCACGACCATTCCGGAAACAACCACGAGCAAGCATGCTCGTAAAAGATCACATCAGACTCAGGTACTTGGTCGGTGGGCTCGGTCAATGCTACGAGGAAGGAAGGTGGCAACCAATCCGCCGAAGATCAAGGGAAATCATACCCGAAATTCAAATAACACGCAGATCAAGGGCGGCAGGTCACAGGTATGACTGCGTGGCGTAATTCCAGGAGGAAGTTACCTTCTATGTATCTCTAGGTATAGTATTTAAACCCCCCTGATGATCTGTAACAAAGGACCCCCCGGGTAGAACACAATACACTGGAGTAGGGTTATTATCTCGGCAGTGAGAGGCACGAACCAGGATAAACCCCGTGTCCTTCTCCTCCCGACCTGGCATTGCTTGAATGACTTCCCTGATCCGTGCGACGGGGCTCTGTTGATCCCCCATTCAACAAGTAAGCTCAACGGGAGCCCGTTCTCCAATCGTCGGCAGCTGGCGCCGTCCGTGGGGAGAGACAGCTTGATTCCTGTACGGATCAAGATCCTCGAGGATGCTGAACTCGGGGGACACTAGGAATCTCTGTGTTTTCGACGATGTCGAAGACGACGACATGTACTACGCCGGCGATGGCGTGGCCAATGTGACCAATCCCATCGGTCACACCGAGTCCGGGAATTCTTCCCCGGACCCTGGAATGCGAGGACAGATCCTCCGTTCCCCAAACATTACCCTCGGAGATCACGAGGATGACTATGACGGACTCTACGACGGCCTGGATATACCAGACGACCTGGAGTTCGACCAAGAGACTGCATCTGAAGGTGATACGATGATGTCCCCGTCACACTCATCCCACTCTCGTCGCGTCAACATGGCTGGAAGCCGTGCCGAGCCCGAGGTACGATCCTCGGACGCGGCTAAGCACGACCACTATGAGGCTGCCATACTCCACCTAGAGGCGTCTTTGGGGAAGACTCTTGCGAGCATACGTTGCCAAGCGAAAGAAAGGCGGGTGTCTGGGGACAGGAACTCTCGCGAGTATCGAACCCCCGATCGCGTCCCTAAACGCCGTCAAAGCTCACCGCCGCCTGTTCGCCAGAACCGAGAACGGCTGCAGGCCTTGGCGGTAGTCATACGTGACCTTCGCAGTTTCCCCGAACAAGTGGACCTAGAGGCCGTGGGTAAGGTTGTGGCAGAAGATCTGGAGAGGCTTGCCGCCAAGCTGAAAGCCTCGGACTCCCCTCACGGCCAGGATGCCCAGAGTATTTCCCGGGACCATCACAGACGCTCCCCCATGCGCTCGCACAGAGATGAATCTCGGAGCCATGCTCGGAGATCGCCCCAGGCCGCAAACCTGGTCCGGGAGAGGCTTCGGAACAGCTCCAGAGCAAACTCGGGGCGACATACCTACAACCGTGCGGACTACGAGCGTTCCGAACGCTCCACGACCGAACGGTCATCAGCACGACCTACGCGCGAGGTCTTCTCTCGGCTCGGCCCACGTGCGGGACGTTGGGCGGAAGACACACGTGGGGACCATTATGGTCGAGGTTCCCGCCGTGAAACCCCGAGCTTCGGCTGCCAAGCTTTCACGAGCTCTCTCCGGAGCGTCGCATGGCCGAACAGGTTCAAGCCCGGCCACATCGAGAGGTTCAACGGGACCCAGAACCCGGACGAGTTCCTCTCGATATATACCACCGCTGTCAGCGTACTAGCCGACAGGCACCTCCGAGTCGGGTGCTTGTGAGGTTCAGACAGGGGGGCTTTCGGGGCAATCGCTGGAGAAAGGAAGAAGATGACCGGAGTAACCGGAAGCTCAGGAGAACGGGGAAACGCAAGGCATTTATCCAGGTTCAGGCCCTCCGAAGAGTAACAACCCTAGTCCTGGTTCCCTTGCTATTGCTTGTGTTCTTGCTTGAGAGTATGAAACCTACTAACAATGAATTGAACCCCCTCTCCCATGCACCCCGGCCTCCTCTTATACTTGGGCTCCCGGGGGCACATGAGAGGCTTACACGGCAAGGCACACTCATTACACTGACAAGGGCGCATTTAATGCGCATGTCTCTGTTCTTACATCCCATTATTATCTGTCGCAGCCGTCGCACCCCCCGCCTCGGGCCCCACGTCCGCCAACGCTACCCGTTCCGTCAGGGGGTGAGGTGCTGCCGTGATGTCACACGCAATTAATGCACGCCTAGGGAAGACGCGCCGCCATACTGCATTCTCCACGCTTTGCATTTAATGCGCACGATTCGCATTAAATACCCTTGACTTGGGCGCTGCAGCCTCGGGGGTGGACGCCAGGGGAGTGGCCTGCATGCCACCTGTCCGCTGGGCGACCACCTCGCTGGTCGCCCAGGGGCATGTCCTGTCTGCCACGTGTCCCTTGGGCGACCACCTTCTTGGGCGCCCAGTGGTGTGGCCTGGTCGCCACCTGTCCACTGGGCGACCACCTCACCGTCGCCAGGGCGTAGCTCGCCTCGCCACGTGTCCATCGGGCGTCCACCTCCTGGCGCCTAGTGGTGTGGCTCGATCGCCACCCGCCCACTGGCGACCACCTTCTGGCGCCGATGGCGTGGCTCGACCGCCACTCGCCCACCGGGCGACCACCTTCCTGGTGCCCGGTGGTGTGGCTCGATCGCCACATCGCCCACTGGCGACCACCTTCTGGGCGCCCAGTGGTGTGGCCTGATCGCCACCTGACCACTTGGGCGACCGCCTTCTGGCGCCAGTGGGTGTGGCTCGATCGCCACGACCACCGGCGACCACCTTCCTGGGCGCTCAGTGGGTGTGGCCTGATCGCCACTTGTCCACTGGGCGACCACCAGGTGTCCCCGCCACTGCCTAGGTGGTGGGGCCCAGACGTGCCCTACCCGTCTGGCGATCGTACTTGCTGCGGGGGAGCGGGTACCCTGGTGTGGAATACGCCGACAGTAGCCGCCGGGACCACCCTGGAGCGCCTTCCGATCTCCGACATTCCTTTCTAGACGACCTTCGGAGAGCCGCTGAGTCTCCCGGGTGGGCCCCTTACACGTCCACGCGCCCCGCAGTCTTTAAAGGTCTTCCGGCTTCTCCGATTCCCGAGGCGGGGTGCGCAGTTATTCCCGCCTCGTAACGGACGCACGATCCGCACGATCTTTCCGGATCTCCTACCTTTAGGGGGGTTTCAAAACTTCCTTTTACACAAACCGTCGCGCCCTTTCGGTTTTCCTGCCGAGCCTTCCTTCGTAGCCTTATAAGGGGCTGACCGAGGGGGGAGTAGTTCTTCCTCCTCCTTACCCCCTCGCTCCACTTCGGATTCTCCTTGCTCCTTCTTCTTCTTCGACGCGCTCCGGTACTCTTCTGCGCTCGATGGCTCCCATTCTCCCCTCGTCGACAGTTGAGGAGGAGGTTGCCGCCAGGCTCTCCCGGAACATAACCGCGGGCGCCCTCCGCGTCCGCGCCGGGACCGTTGAGCCCCACTGCCGGCCCGGGGAAGTGGTATTCTTCGGGTGGCAGCTTCTTGCTGGCCTGCTGCCGCCGGTTTCTGATTTTTATCTTTCCGTTCTCAACTTCTACGCTATTCACCACATTCATCTTCCCCCCAACTCCGTCGTCCTCCTTTCTGCCTTTGCCCACTTCTGCGAAATGTTCGTAGGAGTGTTACCCAACCTCCTACTTTTTCGCTTCTTTTATACCCTTCGCGTCGCGGGCGGCAATTCGCCTGTTACCGGGAGTTGCCACCTGCGGCTCTGTGACTGGACAGTGTCGCGCTACATTCCACTGGACTGCCGGTCCAGCTGGAGGAATTGGCGCGAAGATTGGGTGTACGTCGAGGATGACAGCGGCATCGAGGTGCTGGAACTTCCGTCTGGTCCAGCGGTTAGCAACCCCAATTGGGGGGCCCAGGTGAGCGAGACGCCCGAGCTCCAGGCGATGCTAGCCCGTGTTAACTACCATGCGGGGCGGGCACGACAAGGCCCATGGTTATCCGGGACTTCGTCTCCCGGAGACTGTGCCCTCTGCGCCGTCGCGTCCGCCCGGCCTGGCAGTATATGGGCCAGGGCGACGGGACCCGGAGTATCGTCGGAGGTAACCCACTTCGCCTGAGATCATCCCTTGCCCTTCTTCTTTATTGGTTGAATCTGGCGCTGGCAGCATTTCTGTCTCCTGGGGCTTCCTCCTTCTCTTCTCTTTTTTGTCGTTGTCAGCCGCCGGGAACCTGGCTCCCGACGTGATCGACAGGTGGATGGCGCAGCTGGGCTTTGTTAGCCCCGTTCCGCCGTTCCCAGAGGGAGCGGTCCCGCTCTGCCAGTTATCGCCCGGAGAGCGAGCGACGATAATTCGCGCCATGCCGTCTATGGACGCCATGGGCACACCCGACGTGATACGCCGGGCCCCCCTAATGATCAGGGACCCTCCCCCCGCCGGCGGCCAGTGGAGGGGTGATCAAGGGAGGCGCAGGCGCCCCGACGATGACGATGATGGCAGCAGGTCTCCCAAAAGGCCCTGCCTCCTGGCCCTGGCCGGCAGACCCTTCGCGGCGCCGCGGCACTTCTTCTGCGCGCGCGGCGCTCGCTAATGGCGGCGGGGTCCGACGACCGTGCGACCTCATCCTCTTCGCTTCGTCGGTGGTGGTGGCGATGGACCCTCCGGCACCGACGCCTTTCAGCCACCGCCGGACGAAGCGGTAGTGCGGCCGCCGCCATACCGCCACGCGCTGGCTTTGACGACGATGCAACAGCGCCGGCGCCTCATTGCCGCCGCCCGCTGGCCAGCCAAGAATGGTGCTTTTCCTCTCGCCACGCGCGGTCCTTAGGCCGCCAGGACCGGCACCGATAGCGCTACGTGGGGGGCTGGTCCTCGCCCCGAGCGTGCCCCGCTTCCCCAGGCCACTACCTAGGTACTTATACAAAAACAGACACGTAATATAGAAATTAGGTTCCTTTGGATCGTACCTTATGATCGTTTCTTTGCTCAGGGTTCCCGCTCCGGGTGCCCCCGGCGCCCAGGACGGTCAAGGTGTTGCGGCCGTGGGGGCCGCGCCGCCTGGGGATGTCGAGCCCCGGGACGAGCAGGAGGAGGGGGACAATCCCCAGGCAGCTGCTGACGCCGCCGTCGCTCAGGGTCCGAGCCCGTTGGGCCCTGTTCCTACCCCGGAGCCTCCCGTATCTTCCATTCATTTTGCAGACGCGGACGCCCTGCTAGCGGCTCTCGGTGAGCTCTACTCCAGCACGAGCAGCCGTCTGGAGTCGAGCAGGGAGCGGCTGACGGAGGCGGGAGCCGAGATCCACCGCCTCCGCAAGGAGGTGGAAGACTTGCGCGAGCAGGGGGCGGGGCTAGAGCTCCAGCTGCGGCAAGAGCGGGAGCAGGGTGCCCGCCGTGCTGAGGAGCTTTCCGCGGAGCTGGCGGCGGAGAGGACCGAAAGGGCCCAGTCAGAGGTGGATACCCTCAGGATGCTGCGCCACGCCTTTGACCGGACGGTGGCACCTTGCTCCATCGGGATCGAGCAGCCGGTCCGGGAGGAGAGGCCGCAGCATTACGCGTTCTGCCTCACCCGGACCACGGACTTCCTCACGCACTTGCCCGCTGCTCTTGCCGCCCGGCTCGCCAGAGGGGCGTCGCCGCGGCGCCACGGCGGCAGACGTGCGTCGGCTCTGCGCGCCAGCCGCGACGCTAACTTCGATCCCGTGGCCACTGTTCAGGGGATCGAAGGCGACTGGGTGCAGGCGGAGGAGCGGGTCCAGGGTGCGGCCGATCACGTTGCCGCGCAGCTGGAGATGGGTAATCCTCAGCTGGAGGCGGCCGCGGAGGACGTGGCGATGGCGCTGGACGTCGGCCCTGCTGACGAGGACGTGGCGGCTGCGGAGGCCGCAGCAGAAGACGAGGAGGAGCCGCCCGTAGCGTAGTCCCCCCCCTTTCTTTTGTTTCCGCCTATAAGACACTTATGCATTTCAATTCAAAGAATGAAACTGAAGCGCAGGCTTATCTTTGCGTCACACAGTGTCTGTTGTCTCTTTTCTTTTCCCTTTTTTTTACTTTACTTTACTGGTTCCCAAAGAGAAAGTGCATGAATGCTCAGTGACTTAAAGACTTTTCCCTTGGCTTAGCGAAATTCTGCTTCCCAGATAGCCCCTAGGGAACGGACATTCAGCGAGCCGTGACAGGGTCTTAGGTTTTCGGGTACGATGTTCGAGACGCCGACGCCCACGGGGACACCCGGAGTGTCATGACCGTGCCGGGGGTCGTGCTGAACCAGCCATCCGATCGCCTACCCCTGCACGCCGTTCTCGCTGAGTGGTTCCCCCTTTGCTACTGGGTTTTTGCACGACTGCAGGGTGAAGGGGGAGTGCCCTGGCACTGCCCAACAGTGGGCAAGAAACCGAAAAGAAGGAAGGAAGAACAAATCTTGTAGACAAAGAAAGCGAACATTTAAATTCAATACAAGGCTTTCCCCGATCAGGCATAGAGTGGAAGACACACTCCGGCTGGTCGGGGAACAGAGCCTGGAACTTACAACCGGTCAAGGGTAGAATTTGCGCAGGTTCTCTATATTCTGCGAGTTCATCAGCTCTTCGCCGTCCTCAGTGGCCAGCCTGACCGCCCCGGGGCGAGAGACTGAGACCACTTTGAAGGGTCCCTCCCACTGGGGAGACAGCTTGTGCGACCCGGCATGCGACTGGATCTTTCGCAAGACCAGGTCGCCCACTGCCAGAGTTCTCTCGCTGACCCGGGAGGCGTGGTACCGCCTGAGACTTTGCTGGTACCGCGCGGCCCGCAAGGCCGCCCGGTCCCGCGCCTCTTCCAGGAGGTTGACGTCGTCTCGGCGCAGATTCTCCTGATCCGCCTCCGCAAACGCCGCGACACGGGGTGACCCCAGCTCCAGCTCCGAAGGGAGAACAGCTTCCGCGCCGTAGACCAGGAAGAAAGGGGTTTCTCCGGTGGCCTGGCTGGGAGTGGTACGAAGTGACCACAACACCGCCGGGAGCTCTTCGGTCCACCGTGCCCCACGCTTATGGAGTCGATCGAACGCCCGGGTCTTGAGGCCCTTCAGCACTAGCGCGTTGGCCCGCTCGACTTGGCCGTTGCTCCTCGGATGGGCGACCGAGGCAAAACAGACCTTGGTGCCCATCTCTTCGCAGAAGTCCAGGAAGGCCGCACTGGTGAACTGTGCGCCGTTGTCGGTGATGATGCGGTTAGCGACCCCAAAGCGGGCGAAAATTCCTTGCATGAACTTGATAGCAGCTGCGGTGGTAATGGATCTCACAGCCTCGGTTTCCACCCACTTAGTGAACTTGTCGACGGCGACGAACAGGTGGGTGTAGCCCCCTGTGGCCCGCGGGAATGGGCCCAGGATATCCAGCCCCCAGACTGCGAAGGGCTGTCGGGACCCCGAATTTGCAAATCCGGACCCTCTGTGTATTCAGCACTAGTCCAGGAACGCGCTAGTGCACACAGTCTTAACATCGGTAAATATCACAATCATACCATTCGATATTATCAAAGTACTTTATTTAAATAACCAAACTGGTTACTCGACCTTATGGTCAAGTTACAAATGTATGCCTCGCAAGGCGAAACTTATTAAAAGAGAAATAATAGCAGCGGAAAATCAAATAGCTTCGTGGCGCCATCCAGTATACCACAGGCAATCGATCGGGCTCGCTTCCCTAAGTAGACGGATCCTCTTGGAGTTCCTCCTCCAAAGCTGGCGTAGTCTCCTCTTCAACTGATGTTGTGTTGAGGCAAGGGTGAGTACTTGGTACTCAACAAGTCATGCACAGAATGCAAGCTAATATACTATATGCATGGCTTGGTACAAAGGAATAGCTCAAGGTATATTTGCGAAACAAAGATTTGACAAGTAATATAAGTAGATTCGAAAGCAGTAGAAATAAGTAAAGCATAAATAACTTTTCAAGAAGTTTAATAAACATTTTCCCCATCCTAAACCACATTTCCATCATCTTCATTATTAAACCAACCCAACCTTTCAAACCAAAGTTATTTTTAAGAAAATCTAACCCTTGACTGTAATTCCCGAGCGATGTCCAATACCGCGGACACGGCTATTCGAATAGATTCTAAACTCTGCAGAGGTTATGCACTTTACCCACAAGATACAATCAAACACCACAAAGGCGAGTTCAGTAACAAAGTCTTTCGGAAACCTCTAACAATACAAGTGGTCCTCCCGGTTATTAAGCACTAACCCTTCCCTTCGCTAAGGCGAAGTCTAGGCCAATCAACCGTTAGATGGGTACTGGCCTCGGCCCAGACGCTCCCGTACAACTTACACAAAGGGTGTAGTTGACCTCATGAGGTCCCACAGGTACGGTATTAGCAACTTAGTCAACTAGGTCATTCCCATTACAGACATGTGTTTGCACGTTAGACCCTGTTCAAAGGCTTGCAAGGTTAAGTCCTTAGTTTGAGCAGGGCAAGACTACCGGAAGAAACAAATCATCATTCCCAACGCCACATCTGCCCACCTGATTACTCTTTGCCACATGCCCTGGCCGAAATCGTTTATCAAACCCGGTTGATTACCATGCACCACGTGCCATCAACATCACATGATACTTTTCCAAAACAGGTTCAATATATCATTAAGTCAATATTAACATTTAATTATCCAAAATCATGTTATGAGCACGTAGCAGTCTAAGCAAAGATACTACAGCGGTCTAAACCCATGTTGGCAATTTAATAATGTCCAACTAGTAATCCACAACTAGGGTGACAAAGGGTCATGGCACATACTTAGATAATCAAGGTGTCATACAAAGAACCGGGTACTTATCTAACCCCCATGTTTAAACCAAGTATTTTTCTAATTGAACTAGCATGCAATAGTTTAAATCAAAATAGATTTCGAAATAGGATCAACATGGTCAAAGCACAACTTGCCTTCAAAAAGTACTTGTTCTTGGTCTTGAGTTGGATCCTAAGTTAATACTTCTCCTTCGAATCCTTCCGGCACTTCAACGTCTACTCGTAAAGCGTGCAAATAGCAACACACAAATAAACAATAGGCAAAAACATCCCAAAACTCCAAATAAAATCCATAAACAAAGAGAACATAATTTTCTGGATTTTTAGGAACTGGAATCGTTCAAATCGGAGTTAAAATGCAAAAGTTATGATTTATTAAAGTTTAAATAATCAATTAAATAATATTACAGAGAAAAACTTTAGTCCAAGAATTAATTAAAATTCATATTTGAGTAGATCTGAATTTTATACAAATTTAGAAATTTGAATCACTCAAATCGGAGTTGAAACGCAAAAGTTATAAGCGTTTGAAATTTGAAACAAAATCTGAAATCATTATTCGAATTAATAAATCATTTTCTTTTTCGGAAATTAATTATTGCGTCAGCATGGACACGTGGCAGCCTCTGATTGGTTGGCTGACGTCAGCCGGTCCATGGACTTGGTCCATGCTTGGCTCGGGTCTACCGTGGACTCGGTCCACAACTCACGGTCGCTGACAGGTGGGGCCTACAGATGACGTCATTGCTGACGTCAGCACACTGCTGGGACAGCTGCTGACAAGCGGGCCCCCACCGTGACGTCAGCGATGACGTCATGGTGCGGTTCCGCTGTCCCGCTGACGCGCGGGCCCGCCGTGTCAGCGGGTCAGCCTTCCAGGACGCGTGGCACAATCTCGGCCATTGATTCGAAAATCAACGGCCCAGATTGGATCGGGTGACGCACGTTCTGGGGTGAACGTGGCCAATCTGGACCGTTGGATCTAGATCCAACGGCTGGGATTAGATCCGAGGATCTAGACGTGATCTCACCGTGACGGTCAGATCTGGATCGAGCAATTTGTCCGAGCTCGCGAGGTTGATGTCGACGCGGCGGCGTTGGCTTGACCGGAGACGAAGACGACGACCTCCCGTGCGGCGTTTCCGTGCAACTCCGGCGTGAAGGCTGGCACTCCCAGGCGCGGCGCGACACGGCGATCTCAGTTCTGGGTTTGGTGTCGTCGGAAGACGGCGGATGCGGCGGGGATCAACGAAAAACCGCGGCGGAAGACCTCCTCTACTCCGGCGAGCAATAGCGGGGCGACGGCGGCGGCTCAGGCGAGGTGAGAAGGGGGCTCGGGTGCGGACGGTTGTGCGCTTCCCGATGGCGGCGGCGGCGTATTTAAAGGGGGCCTCGGCTTCCGTGTAGAGCGCGGAAACCGAGGTTGACACGGTGACGGCGGCAGAGGACTCCGGCTCGGATCCGGCGAGGACGACGAAATCGCGGCCGTCCACGTGGCGCGATCAACGGCCACGATGGCTTGGCGCGAACGGGTCCGGTCCGGACACGGCTCGGGTCGGGGTCGGTCGATCATGACCGTTGGATCTCGATCCGACGGTCCGTGTGGGTTAAGGTTCAACGTGGTTCGGTCGAGTCGGCTGGCTCGGGTCGGACTCGAGTCCGACTCGGGTTCTGACTCGGTCGGAGGAATAGTACTTGACCCGAGTTGAATTTCCAGCGATTTAATATTTAAAATAATTTCCAATAATTCATTTAATTCAAGAAAAATAGCTAAATACTCAGAAAAATTCCAGAAAAATTCTGGAAATTATTTTAGAGCATTTGGGACTCAAATAAAATATTTCCAACAAAACTTTATTTGAAAATTTAATTTCTTTAATTATTTTAATATGGAACAAATTCAAATAAACTCCAAATAAATCCAAATAAATTCCAGAAAATTCCAAAAATTCACCAAAGTGCCAAATCACACATGAATTTAAGAAAAGCAAAATTTTGGGGTGTTACAAACCTCCCCCCCTTAATAGAATCTCGTCCCCGAGATTCAGGGCTTACTACAGAATAGGCTGGGAAACTCTTCCTTCAAATCCTCTTCGCGCTCCCAAGTCGCTTCGCTCTCTGCATGGTTGCTCCACTGAACTCTACAGAAACGGGTTGACTTGTTTCTAGTTTCTCGATCCATTGTGTCTAGAATCCTAACGGGATGCTCCTTATAAGTCAAATCCTCTTGCAACTCAATTAACTCTAGCGACGTCTGTTCCTCAGGAACTCGGAGGCACTTCTTCAACTGGGACACATGGAATACATCATGCACTCCTGCCAACGACTGCGGCAACTCCAGCTGATAAGCAACTTCGCCTCTGCGGCTCAAAATCTTAAATGGTCCAACATAACGGGGTGCAAGTTTCCCTTTGGCATGGAACCTCTTAACTCCCCTGAGAGGCGTAACTCTGAGGTAAACAAAGTCTTCTGGTTCAAAACTCAAGTCTCGGCGACGATTGTCAGCATAACTCTTCTGTCGAGATTGGGCTATCTTCAACCTTTCCCTAATCATAGCGATCTGCTCTTCAGCCTCTTGAAGAATATCAGGCCCAAAGACACGGCGCTCGCCGGTCTCATTCCAATTCAATGGCGTCCGACAGGGTCGACCATACAAAGGCCTCAAAGGTGACATCTCAGAAACTAGCCTGATAACTATTGTTGTAACTGAACTCGGCATACGGTAAACTCTTATCCCAAGAAGTAGCATAAGCTAATGCACAAGCTCTCAACATATCCTCCAGAATCTGGTTGACTCTTTCGGTCTGTCCATCCGTCTGTGGATGATAAGCTGTACTGAAGTTCAAACGGGTTCCCATGGCTTCATGCAACTTATTCCAGAACCTTGAGGTTGAAGGACCATGTGGAGGTCCATCCATTTTTGTGATGAGTATTTGACTTTATTTGAGCAAGGTGTGCTCAGGCTTGAGTTTGATTTGACTCGGTATTGCATGTTTCAATTAATGATAATTGTGGACTAACATGCAGGAAGAAAAGGTATGTGCATTGTGGTATGTGCAAAATGGTTTGTTCCTTGTGGTACAGGTTCTTGAGGCAGCTATGGTCGTTGGTAAGTACCGGGACTAGGTTGGGAGAACCGAGGTCCAGAGCGGTCGAGGATGCCGACGAGATGGTTGGGCTCAAACCGGGTTCACTTGGACGTCAAGGAAATGGACTTGAGGTGGCTCAAGGTTTCCGGTTCGGGTTGGAGGCTCGAAGAGGAGGAAACTGAGCGGTCAAGTCCGGCGGATGAAGGCCCGTTGCATCGGGTTGATCGGGTTTTGTTTAAAACCCATGTATGGCCAATGTGGCCCATGTAAAGCCCATGTGTGGGTTGAAATGAGAGGGTTAATCCTAGCCCTTGGTGGAGTGCCCTAGGGTTTGGGACTCATCCAAGGGTGGTAGGTGGCCCTAGAGTAGTATAAATAGAGGGGAGGGTGTCCTCCCTCACTTGAAGGTTTGAGTTGCTCCTTTGAGCTTTGCCCACATGAAGTGAGGCTTTGTAAACCTTCCAACCAGAAAATACAAAGATTTTCTTTACTTTTTGTGAATTTAAATTCGTGATTTACATTATGTCTTTACTTTACGCAATTTAAATTCAGCATTTACTTTCCCGCATGTAAATTCTACTTAATTTACTTTCATAATTTGGATTTGCTCCTCTCCTTCTAAATGCTGTTGATCAAGGAGGTCTTGAGGGTGCTCATTTGGTTTTACATCTTTCTTGCACCCTAGGATAGACTAGAGATCAAGTTTCTATCAAGATTGCAAATCTGTCCTGAACTTGTTCTTCGCGCAGCAGTCAGTCTTTGATTTTTAGAAAAATATAGAAAAATCTTTCTTGATTGATTCTTGTTGGAGAAGGTGCTTGACTCATATACCAATCTGTGGAAAAATTTTGGAGTCCACTGGATGCACCATTTGGGAGCTGTGAGGTGAAAACCGAGTCCCAAATTTCCTGATTGAAAATCCTGACTGTTCGTAGTTCTTGATTTTTCCTGTTTTTTGTAAAAGGTGTTTGGTGGTGATTTTTGGTGGAGTGCTTCACGACTCAACAGCTCACAGGCTGAAAAATTCCCAAATTTTTTGGAGCAACAGAAGTCCACCATCCACCTGCTCTAATTGAGGACAATTCCTGAAAATCTGCTTTTGCTTTTCTAAAAAGAGGCTTTTGTGTTTTGGCTTGATCTCTTTTAGAAAAGAAGTATTTGAATTGATTCCTCCTTGCTTTGGACACTTGACAACCAGAATTTGTGATTTAAATATCCCTCACATGATTCATGGTTCCTATCCATGTAAGCTAGGGATACACATAGTTGTCAAGTCGTTCCGATTTTTGTGGGTTTCGCGATTTTAAGGAGCATCGGTTTTCTTTGCGGGATTGTTTGGAGTACGTTGAGTAGGGGATATTTTTATTTGGGATCATTCACCCCCTCTGATCGCCATCTCGGTCTTTCAATTGGTATCGAGCCGGTTTTGCTCTTTCATAGATCTTGACCGGTCTCAAGAGCCATGGCGACGGACAAGTACTCAACTAAGCCTCCAATTTTTGCTGGAGTTGATTATCCGTTCTGGAAGGTTCGGATGGAGACATACATCACTGCCAGGGCTTTTCTTTATGGCAGAAGGTGAAGCACCCGTATGAGGTTCCGGCCGATGAGAACGTCAACGCCGCAAACATGGCTGACGTTGAGGCAAACGCTAAGGCCAAGAACCTCCTCATACAGGACTTAGCCGCAGTGAGTATGATCGCGTCTCTCACCTACGATCGGCTCACGAGATCTGGGTGACCCTCAATGCTTACCATGAGGGCACCACTCAGATCAAGTCCGTGAGACAGGATCAATTTAAGCGTGACTACAACAAGTTTGAGCAGCACGCTGGTGAGAGCCTTGATGAGTGCTTTGCTCGTTTTGCAAAGATTCTCAGCAATCTTCGGTCAGTAGGTTGTTCATACACTGATTCGGAGAATGCGAGGCACTTTCTTGAGCACTTTCGATCTAAGGATTTGGGAGATGAAGGTAACCACCATCACGGACCATACGGACTTGTCGACCTTGACTCTTGACGGGTTGTATTCCCGCCTCAAGACTCATGAGCTCGACATCGTCGCTCGCAGGACGAAGTCCCAAACGATGGCATTGGTTACCGATCCCATTGGGTCTTCCTCTTCTGGACCCCCTCTTGACTTCTCTTCCGGTTTTTCTCTCCCCGCTCTTTGCGACGTAAGCGATGACATTCTGGAACAATTTCCAGAAGACGAGCTCGCTCTTGTCGCTCGAAAATTTTCGAACATTTACAAGAGGGTGAGAGATAGGAAGAGGAGTGGCAAGTTCACTTGCTTTGAGTGTGGTGGCCCCAACCACATTCGGGCAACCGCCCCAAGCCGGAGAAGGGCAATAATGAACAAGGCGGTGCGGGCAAGAACGACTACATCAACAAGAACCGCAACAAGAAGCCTCCAGCTCGCGAGCCGGCGCAAGAGAAGAAACACCGCAAGTTCGCCAAGGGCAAGAAGCTCTTTCACCGCGTCCTCACTGCGCTCGACGACCTTGACCTCTCCGACACGGAGACATGGAGCGACGAGGACGAGGATGAACCGCAAGAGAAGGCGAAGGGCGGCGATGACTTCTTCGGCATGTGCTTCATGGCCTCCAATGCCATGGAAGTACCCGACACCGAGCTGTACAGCGACACGGAGGAGGTACCTTCTTATGACCAGCTCCATGATGCTTTTATCAAACTAGGAAAGTTTCATTCCAAGTCTAGAGCTAGGTGTTTGGATCTAGAGAAGGAAGTAGGTACCTTATCTCGGGAGTTAGCTTCACTTAGATCTTGTTCCTCCCGAGACTCTGATAGCTGTACTTTGTGTGATGCTTTACTTGTGGAGTTGGAGAACCTAAGGACCCTACATGATAGTGTGGTTTCTGATCTTGAGGCTTTTAGGTCGAAGGATGCTAGCACATGTTCTGTTGATCCTATTCCTGCTGATGCTAGCTTTCTTCATGCTCACACAACTACATCTTGTGAAAATTGCCCTAAATTGCTTACTGAAATTGATGCCATGAGCTCACACCTTAGGAAGCTTTCTGCTAGGAATGATGAACTTGAATCATATGCTTCTAAGGACCCAGTCAGCTCATGTGAGGGCTGTAAGCAACTAAAAATGCTTATGATGACTTGGTGCTTGAAAACTCAAAATATGCTAAGGATCTACTAGCTAAGTCACAAAATGGTTGCATCTTTGTGTGTTGGGGTAGCAGAGGACATGAATCAAATTCATGTAGAGCTTAGGAAGAAGCTCAAAGCCTGTGGGTAGGATTAGAGACTCTCCATGTGTTTCTTGCGAGTCTCTCAAGATTGAGGCTGCTCTTTATAGGGAAAGATTTGATCGTTTAGTTCGCTCTTCTCCATCTGGTTCTTCCCTGCTACTCCTTCCCCTTGCTCTTCTTGTGCCTCACTTTTTCGAGAGTGTCAGTACCTGATGAGCCCTCTCGAGAAGGGTGTTGGAGGTCAGAAGAAGCTCAATCTTATCCTAGATCAGTCCAAGATTAGCAGATTCAATCAAGGTCTAGGGTTTGATGCCTTGGAGCATACAGGCGCATCCGCCTTGTTGTGCGTGCCTCCAAGAGCGGAGAGATAGTGGTGGCTCCACAGGTGAGCACCACTTGTGTTTAGATCAGCGAGGATTGTCCACGGGACGTCGGCGAGAAGGGTGCTTCTCATGCTACTTCACCCCCAAGCGAAGTATACATGCACCTTCTGTCGGAAGGATGGACATATAGCTGATTTACCTTGAGCAGCGCCAAGATTTCTCGGCGTGGCGTGTCCATGCTCTTAGGGGTATTCAGGGTCATCCCGGACTGAGTGCACCTAAGGCACACACGGCTTCTAGACAGGATAGACAAGCTAGAGAGTCTCCTGTTTTTGGACAGCGCATGGGGCTTGGTTTTCAGGCTTCTACTTCTGGTTTTCGCCCCAGAGCTGTCCCGAGTCAGTCTTTCCGCCGTCCTCTTGATATTCCTCGTTTTTCCCATCGAGGTAGATATCAGCGGCGTGAGTTTGCTTTCCCCAGCGGGAGGTTCCAGAAGAAGATCGGGATGGTCCGGCCTTTGCACCTCGGCGGACCAACCCGGCTGCCTCCAGGCGTCCCATCGAGCGAGTCTGATTTTGTGAGAGTCGAGTCACGGAGAGGTGCCAGATTGCACTCTTCTACTCCGTTGACTGTTTCGTCTACTGCACAGTTGACTCAGTATTGGGTTCCTAGATCTGCACTGATCTATCACAATCTTGAGACATCTTTTCACTCTCTTTGATTCAGTCCGTAGGGCGAGGAAGGAGGAGGTTTGGATCGTAGACTCATTTGTTCTCGCCACATGACCGGAGACTCCGTTGGTTTTCTTCCCTGGACCGAGATCCGGTGATGAGGTAATCACCTTTGGGGATGCGTCGGGTAGAGTCATTGCTAAAGGTACCGCCTGCATTAACGATCATTTCATTCTTAAGGACGTTGCCTTAGTCGAAGTTGCATTTCAACTTGCTTTCTGCCTCTCACCTTCTTGATGACGATTTCGAGGTCAATTTTAAGAGGAGCTCTTGTAGGATCCTCGATTCTTCCGGGGAGTTTGTTTATGGGATTTCGTTTGGAGAGTCTTTCGTGCTGATTTTTCTTTTTCCTCTAGAGACTCTCTCCATTGCCTTATTGCTTCGAGTCCCGTGATCTCTCCTTTTGGCATAGGAGACTTGGTCACATTGGCTTTGATCATTTGACTCGAGTTAGCGGCCATGATCTCATTCGTGGGCCTGCCTAAACTCAAGATGGTCAAAGATGTTGTATGTTCTCCTTGCCGACATGGCAAGATGGTTCTTGCCTCCCATCCTCCAGTCACCCGAGTGATGATCGATGCACCAGGACAGCTGCTACACATGGACACCTTTGTTGGTCGGCTCGAGTGCGATCGTGAGGTGGGAAGTGGTATATTCTTGTCATTGTCGATGATTTTTCGAGGTACTCTTGGGTGTTTTTCATGGCCTCGAAGGATGAGTGTTTTTCACACTTCGTGGGTTTGGTCCGTAGGTTGTCTGTTGAGCTCCTGTGTGCCTTACGAGCGATCCGCAGTGACAATGGCACGGAGTTCAAGAACTCCTACTTTAGCAGCTTACGTGAGGAGTTAGGCTTAGAGCATCGCTTCTCCTCTCCATCGTCCCTCAAAGAAATGGCGAGTGGAAAGGAAGAACAGGACCCTGGTTGAGATGGCCAGACGATGCTAGATGAGTACAATACTCCTAGGAAGTTTTGGGCCGAGGTCGTAGCTACGGCATGCCATGTTGCCAACAGAGTTTTTCTTAGGGCACACTTGCATTGCACTTCTTATGAGTTGAGATATGGGCGAAAGCCTAGTGTATCTCATTTTCGTGTTTTTGGTTGCAAGTGCTTCTTCTTGAAGTCTGGGAACCTAGATAAGTTCGAGTCACGCTCACGATGGGATCTTTACGGGTTACTCGACTTACCGCCCGTAGCTATAGGATTTGGGTTTGTAGATTTGGGTAGGATCATAGAGACCTGCGAGGTGACTTTTGATGAGGCTAGCCCGGTGCTAGACCAGACATTTCAGGCTCTTCTCCTCTTCCCAGTCTATCTTCTCAGAGGAAGTTGATGACGGAGATGAAGGCGCCTTGCCTCGATCCAAATACCATTCCTGCTCCCGAGGTGCCTCCCTTTTCCATATCTCGCACCTCAGGGAGATCAGCCCTACCCTCGAGACTCTTCAGCAGCCTAGTGGCTCTGTTCCTACTTCTCCCACGCGAGGAGTAGAGGTCACTTCGCTTCGACCTCCCGCCACATTCAAGAGGCTCATCCACGACAGATCATTGGAGATCTGTTTGAGCGAGTCACTCGCTCTAAGTCGAGTTTGTCCACTTCTGCCTTCACTCTGCTTTTGTTGCCTCTTTGAGCCGAAGGATGTTTCTCATGCATTATCTGATGAATCTTGGATTAATGCTATGCATGAGGAACTTGAAAACTTCGAGAGGAACAAAGTTTGGAAGCTTGTCGAGCCCCCTTCTGGTCACAATATCATTGGGACCAAATGGGTGTTCAAAAACAAGCAGAGTGAGGATGGGGTTGTAGTTCGAAACAAGGCTAGGTTAGTCGCTCAGGGGTTTCTCTCGGTCGAGGGTCTCGACTTGAGGAGACTTTTGCCCCTGTAGCTAGACTCGAGGCCATCCGGATCCTGCTCGCATTCGCGGCATCCAAGGGCTTCAAGCTTTTTCAAATGGATGTCAAGAGTGCATTCCTCAATGGCTTCATTGAAGAAGAGGTGTATGTCAGACAACCTCCAGGATTTGAGAACCCCAAGTACCCAAACCATGTCTTCAAGCTTTCCAAAGCTTTGTATGGACTTAAGCAAGCTCCACGAGCTTGGTATGAGAGGCTTAAGTCCTACCTCTTGAGTCATGGTTTTCATATGGGTCAAGTGGACAAGACTCGGTTAGTCAGACATTACTGATTCGGATTTTCTCCTAGTCCAAATCTATGTCGGCGACATCATTTTCGGTGGTTCCTCAGATTCGCTCGTTACTCGGTTCTCGATGTGATGAGTAATCGAGTTCGAGATGAGCATGATGGGCGAGTTGAGCTACTTCCTTGGCTTCAGTTAAGCGGACTCGGGAGGGTACATTCTTGCATCAAGGCAAGTACACTCGAGACCTCCTGAAGCGCTTTGACATGTCCGATGGAAAGCCGATTATGACTCCTATGGCCACCACCGCTGTCCTCGAGCCTCGACGAGGATGGTGAGCCGATCGATCGAGAAGGAGTTCGAGGAGCATGATCGGCTCCCTCTTGTATCTCATCGCCTCGAGACTGACATACATTTCTCTGTATGTCTTTGTGCTCGGTTTCGAGCTTCTCCTCGCCTCTCACCGTCAGGCGGTGAAGCGCATCTTCAGTACCTTCGAGCTACCATTGACTATGGTATCTGGTACTCTTCTTCCTCCTGTCTATCTCTCGAGAGCCTTCTCCGATCTGAGACTTCGCCGGCTGTAGGATAGATAGGAAGAGCACTTCTGGCACTTGCCAATTCATTGGCACTTCTCTTGTCTCTTGGTCGTCTAGGAAGCAGTCCGGTGTTGCACAGTCCACTGCTGAGGCCGAGTATGTTGCTGCAGCCAGTTGCTGTAGCCAGGTTCTCTGGATGAGATCGACCTTGCGGGACTTTGGGTTAGTAGCAGATTGTGTTCCACTTTTCTGTGATAATACGTCTGCCATTCACATTGCTAAGAACCCAGTGCAACACTCTCGGACCAAGCACATTGACATTCGCTATCACTTCCTTAGAGACCATGTGGAGAAGGGTGACATAGTGCTCCAGTTTGTGGAGAGTGACCACCAGTTGGCTGACATTTTCACCAAGCCTTTGGATAGCTCCAGGTTTGTTTCCCTGAGAGGAGAGCTTGGGATTATGAGCCCATATGGCATATCTTGAGGGGGAGCTGGCTTGTATTATATGTTCGTTTGTATATTCAGCCTTCCTTTCTCTTTCTGGGTATCTTTGGGATGGTTTTTATTTGGTTGAGTCCACTTCACCTAGACTTCTGGCATGCCTCGGCATGGACCTCTCACCTTATGCTTTAGGGTGCTATTCCTCTCTTCTTCTCGGTTGAGCTCACTCCACGCCTTTTAGGTCTAGCAGGTGTTGGGCCCCTGGGTAGACAGTGTGCATGTTTGCTCTGGGTTGGAGTTGGAGTTGTAGCTTTCCTATATAAGTCATATGGGGAAGGTGAGAGCGAGTCTGAGTGTTAGTGTTTCTCTTCATGTTATCTATGCTCCTAGACTACCCATTTGTCAGTTTCTTGATTCCTTCTCATCATTTCTGTCTTTCTGGTTTCAGTTGAGTTCAATTCATCCTTTTGAATCTAAAATTGCTAACAACTCAACTTCAATCAGTTTTTGTGCTTAATCAACTCACTTGTTGAGGGGGAGCTTGGAATTGATTCTTTTGCATTGCATATAGACTTGTTTTTCATTTACGAGCTTTGTCTATTATGCAATTGATAAAATTGAGATATGTTGCACCTAGCTACTTTTCTGAAGATATTTGCTAATCTAGGTCATATCCAATTTGGTATATCATGTGAAACTAGCCAACATTTTAAACTTGAGCTTTCCTGAAAAGTTGATGAAACATGGCTTTTACTTGCTATACTTCTTCACTAGATGCTTATGCCATGCTTATTGAAATAGTGGGTTTCTACTAGAGTCCCTAGAGCAACTTGGGTTAGCTACATTGTTTCATTCTAGAATCCTCAATAATGCTCATGAATCTAAGTCTGAAAATATAATTTGACTCTTTTGTGCTAAAATTGAACTCAACACTATTCATTCACGAGACTGCTTCCCATTGCACTTGGGATGAACTTGGAATGAAGTGTGTATGACCAAAACCACTCTTTTAAGCTTCTTGCTTGAGATGGTTGCTAATGGCTTGAGTCAATACATCGAAAAATGCAAAAATAACTAGAGAAAGAGAGTGATGCCTAGGAGACCTATGTCGATGGCTCCTAGTCGAGGTTGTGTTTCTCTAGGATAAACTCTCTAAACCCGTCAAGGGTTGTGGAGGAGAGTGAAGCTTAGGAGGCCTTTGTCGATGGCTCCTAGTCGAGGATGTGCTTCACTAAGCCTAACTCTCTCATACCGCTTTATGAGCTTTAATCTAAAAATTTGCATTTAAAGAGATGATTGAGCATGAGGCTTCTCTTATGAACTTGTAGTTTCCCAAAGTGTTGACTAGGTTGAACTCTAGTATATCCATTTGCTCGTTTGATTGGCTTTGCTTCTAGTATTGAAGTTATGCTAAGTGTTGCTATTGTTGAAATCATACCAAAGTATTATAACTTCTTTTGAGCTAGTTAGCAAAAATTGAAATATGCCATTGGATATGACTTAGGATGACATAATCTGAACTTGAGTAGCTTGGTGTCATACTTTGTCTAAGTGGTCACTTGCATAATCCTCAAAGCTCTTCTAGGTTGCATTTCATGCAAAAAAAAATTGTTCTCTTGATGCCTATATTGCCAAAAGGGGGAGAAAACGTAGAAAAGACATCTTAGAGAATTAAAAAAAAATGCTTTCTCATGATCATGTTGAACAATTGTCCTTGCATTTGGATCATGAGTAATATTGAGTTTTTTTGAGAGATTTCTTGGTTTTTGGAGCTCTTGTTGAAAAATTGTCCTTTCAAGTGTTGAGCTCTAAAAATCTTCTCATCTATTTGGTCATGAGCTTTCTTTCTCTTTTTATTGGACCAAATATGATTTTTGCAATCAAATTGCTTTTCTTCCATTGTTTTCAAACTCAAATTTATGCCTTTTGTGTGGTTTGTCAATATACTCATCAAGGGGGAGATTGAAGGACCATGTGGAGGTCCATCCATTTTTGTGATGAGTATTTGACTTTATTTGAGCAAGGTGTGCTCAGGCTTGAGTTTGATTTGACTCGGTATTGCATGTTTCAATTAATGATAATTGTGGACTAACATGCAGGAAGAAAAGGTATGTGCATTGTGGTATGTGCAAAATGGTTTGTTCCTTGTGGTACAGGTTCTTGAGGCAGCTATGGTCGTTGGTAAGTACCGGGACTAGGTTGGGAGAACCGAGGTCCAAAGCGGTCGAGGATGCCGACGAGATGGTTGGGCTCAAACCGGGTTCACTTGGACGTCAAGGAAATGGACTTGAGGTGGCTCAAGGTTTCCGGTTCGGGTTGGAGGCTCGAAGAGGAGGAAACTGAGCGGTCAAGTCCGGCGGATGAAGGCCCGTTGCATCGGGTTGATCGGGTTTTGTTTAAAACCCATGTATGGCCAATGTGGCCCATGTAAAGCCCATGTGTGGGTTGAAATGAGAGGGTTAATCCTAGCCCTTGGTGGAGTGCCCTAGGGTTTGGGACTCATCCAAGGGTGGTAGGTGGCCCTAGAGTAGTATAAATAGAGGGGGAGGGGTGTCCTCCCTCACTTGAAGGTTTGAGTTGCTCCTTTGAGCTTTGCCCACATGAAGTGAGGCTTTGTAAACCTTCCAACCAGAAAATACAAAGATTTTCTTTACTTTTTGTGAATTTAAATTCGCATTTACATTATGTCTTTACTTTACGAATTTAAATTCAGCATTTACTTTCCCGCATGTAAATACTCTCAATTTACTTTCTCGCAATTTGGATTTGCTCCTCTCCTTCTAAATGCTGTTGATCAAGGAGGTCTTGAGGGTGCTCATTTGGTTTTACATCTTTCTTGCACCCTAGGATAGACTAGAGATCAAGTTTCTATCAAGATTGCAAATCTGTCCTGAACTTGTTCTTCGCGCAGCAGTCAGTCTTTGATTTTTAGAAAAATATAGAAAAATCTTTCTTGATTGATTCTTGTTGGAGAAGGTGCTTGACTCATATACCAATCTGTGGAAAAATTTTGGAGTCCACTGGATGCACCATTTGGGAGCTGTGAGGTGAAAACCGAGTCCCAAATTTCCTGATTGAAAATCCTGACTGTTCGTAGTTCTTGATTTTTCCTGTTTTTTGTAGAAGGTGTTTGGTGGTGATTTTTGGTGGAGTGCTTCACGACTCAACAGCTCACAGGCTGAAAAATTCCCAAATTTTTTGGAGCAACAGAAGTCCACCATCCACCTGCTCTAATTGAGGACAATTCCTGAAAATCTGCTTTTGCTTTTCTAAAAAGAGGCTTTTGTGTTTTGGCTTGATCTCTTTTAGAAAAGAAGTATTTGAATTGATTCCTCCTTGCTTTGGACACTTGACAACCAGAATTTGTGATTTAAATATCCCTCACATGATTCATGGTTCCTATCCATGTAAGCTAGGGATACACATAGTTGTCAAGTCGTTCCGATTTTTGTGGGTTTCGCGATTTTAAGGAGCATCGGTTTTCTTTGCGGGATTGTTTGGAGTACGTTGAGTAGGGGATATTTTTATTTGGGATCATTCACCCCCCCTCTGATCGCCATCTCGGTCTTTCAGAGGTAAATTGGGTACCTCTGTCCGATACAATCCTCTTTGGCACTCCGTGCAAACAGACAATCCTGATCATGTACAATTCTGCTAATTTATCTCCCGAGAAAGTGGTCTTCACGGGGATAAAATGGGCTACTTTAGTCAAGCGATCCACTATAACCCATATGGAGTCATAACCTCCTTGAGTCTTCGGCAAACCGGTAATGAAATCCATTCCGATTTCCTCCCACTTCCACTCAGGTATTTTCAGCGGTTGTAGCAATCCTGCTGGTCTCTGATGCATTGCTTTGACTCTCTAGCATACGTCGCACAATGCAACATGCTCGGCAACTTCACGTTTCATACTCGGCCACCAGAATCTCTCCTTCAGATCCTGATACATCTTGGCGCTTCCAGGATGAATTGAGTACTTGGAGTCATGGGCTTCTTCCAGAATCAGTTGCTTTAACTCCTTTTTGTTAGGCACACAAATGCGATCCTTCATCCACAACGTGCCTTGCTCATCCAACTTGAAGTCCTCTGCCTTGCCTTCCTCCTTGATGGACTTAATCCTGCGGATCTTGTCATCATCCTTTTGTCCTTCTCGGATCTGATCCTCTAAGGTAGGCTTTACTTCCAATGTGGCCAACAATCCGCTAGGTACAACCTCAATCTTCATTTTCTGAAAGTCCTCACATAACTCATCCTGACTTGTGGCTAGCAACGTACTCACGGTATGGCTTTTCCGGCTCAGAGCATCAGCTACTACGTTGGCCTTCCCGGGATGGTAATGGATTCCAACATTGTAGTCCTTGATTAACTCTAACCATCTCCTCTGCCTCATATTCAGATCCGACTGGGTGAATATGTACTTAAGGCTCTTATGATCCGTGATATACTTCACATCTGCTTTCCGATCGATAGTGACGCCATATCTTCAAAGCATGCACTACGGCACTAACTCTAAGTCATGTGTCGGATAATTTTCCTCATGCGGCCTCAATCGCCTTGATGCATAAGCGGCGACCTTTCCATCCTGCATCAAAGACACATCCAAGTCCTTGGCGCGATGCGTCACAATAAATATCGAAGCTTTTAGCAACATCGGTAGAACTAACACCGGTCTTGATGTCAATCGCTTCTTCACTCCTCAAATCCTTTCTCACATTCTGGCGCCCATGCAAACTTCTTTTCCTTCTTCAGCAATTGCGTAAGAGGTTTCGCAATTGTCGAGAAGCCTTCGATGAAACGGCGGTAGTATCCTGCCATTCCAAGGAAACTCCGAATCTGGGTCACCGTCTTTGGCTGTTCCCAATGTAACACAGCTTCTACTTTGCTTGGATCTACGGCGACTCCTTTTGCGGTCATTACATGTCCAAGAAACTCCACCTTGTCCTTCCAAAAATCACACTTGCTGAACTTGGCGAAAAGTTCTTTGTTCCTCGGCTTTTCCAAAACTCGCCTTAAGTGTTCGGCATGTTCACTCTGCCTTGGAGTAGATTAGGATATCGTCTATGAACACGACGACAAACTTGTCCAAATATTCCATGAACACCTTATTCATCATAATCATGAAATAAGTGGCGCATTAAATCGGCCCAAAGGACATAACCGTAAACTCGTAATGTCCATATCTTGACGAGAATGCAGTCTTCGGAATATCTTCTGATCGAATCTTCAACTGATGGTATCCCGATCTCAGATCAATCTTGGAGAAAACTCCGGCTCCTCTCAACTGATCAAACAAATCATCAATCCTAGGTAGCGGATACTTATTCTTCACGGTGACTTCATTGAGTGCACGGTAGTCAATGCACATCCTGAAACTCCCGTCCTTCTTCTTGACAAACAAAACTGGTGCTCCCCACGGCGACGAACTTGGTCTGATAAATCCTTTCTCCATTAACTCCTCTAGCTGTTTCTTCATCTCTACCAACTCCTCGGTGGACATCCGATAGGGTCTCTTTGCTATCGGTGCTGTACCCGGTACAAGCTCTATCACAAACTCTATGTCCCTGTCTGGCGGCATACCAGGTAGATCTTCGGGAAAAACATCGGGGTACTCATTCACTACTGAGACGTCATCTATGCTGATTGCCTTGGTACTGTTAACCATCAACTGTCCATCTCTAACTGCGGTGGCTTGAAATTCCACTTTCTTCCCACACGGGCTCTCAACTGAGATAGTCCTTCGTCCACAATCCAATACGGCCTTGTGCTTGGATAACCAATCCATTCCCAATATAACGTCTAAGGTCTGGGTCTCCAAAATTATAAGGTTTGCTAGGAACTCTATTCCATCTATTAGTATTCTCACCCCGGAACATCCTACTTTCGTTCGGAGTTCGGAACCAGGGGTTTGAACTAAAAGCATGCACTTAAGTCTTGCAATCCTCAAATCATTTCTAGTAGCAAAGCCTTGTGAAACAAACGAATGCGAAGCTCCAGAGTCAAACAAAATTGCAGAGTCTCGAGTTAACAAGTAACTTACCCAAGACGACGTCCGTAGCATTCTGCAGTGCATCTGCGGTGACATGGTTGACTCGGCCTCTCACCACGATGCCTGGGGTGTGGCTCTGATCTTTGGCGTCCTAGCTGGGTGGTTCCTAGATTGAAGCGAATCGGGGTCACTCCTGCTGTCTTCTTTGGACAACTGTTGGCAAAGTGTCCTGGCTCGTTGCGATTGTAGCAGCGTCTCACTTGTTCCTTCTTGTTGCTCGAGTAGCGTTTCTAGCGGGGCTGGGTGCAGTAGTTCGATTGACAGGTCTTGGTCTGGGATGGTGTCCTTGTTGCATTCTCGTGGTTGGAATCTGAAGAATTGATTTGGTGCAACTTTCAGCGTATTGCGTTCACTGGCGTGATCCTTCTTTGTTGCATCCTGCGCTTCTGTTCTCATCCAGTTCCTTGCGCTTGTCCTCAAGAATAAGTGCCTTATTCACCAACTCTTGGAAATCTGGGAAGGTGTGGGTGATCAATCCTACTTGCAATCCCGAGTTAAGTCCCTTCATAAAACGAGACTGTCGGGATTTATCTGTCGCTACATCCTCAGGTGCGTAGCGTGCTAGCTGTGTGAACTTGTTCAGGTAGTCGGCCACTGGCTGATTACCTTGTTTGATGCTCTGAACTCCTCCTTCTTAAGGTCCATGATTCCTTCAGCACGTGATCTGTCGGAATGCGTTGTGAACTCTTCCCAAGTGATATCTTGAGGGTTCTCTTGCGTGGCACGAAGTTCTCCCACCATTCGGCGGCTATCCCTTCCGGTGATGAGAAGCGTAGAGTACCTTCTCATTTCCTATGCATTGAGCTATGTGTAGCTTCCTCTCGATTGATCTTAACCAATCATCGGCCTCCAATGGATTGGCATTCCTGAGAAAGTGGGTGGGTGAGTTCTCATGAACTCGACAGCCTTGTGTTGGCGTTGTCCATGATTAACTTGATTAGCGATGGCCTGAGCGGTGGCGTGTTGCATTTGTTGCATCATAGCATGCATCAATCGAGTGCAGGCAGCAAGAAAAGCTCCGAAATTCTGCATATCCGGTGGCGGTGCTGGTGCTCCATCAACGGGGTTTCTGTTTGGGCGAGAACCACTCCCATTGCTTCCAAAGTTTCCACGGGTGTTCACCATCTGTCGGTTTGCTCTAGGTTTAGAGATGAGAGGGAAACAAGAATAGACAAGTAGCATGGAACTTATGCGGGGCGAAAGGGGTAACTAACTTTATTATTAGTAACTTGGTATGGCTGCTTACAATGCCTAAGGGCCTTGCAACACATACTGCACACTCAGCAACCAATGAAAATCCAAATCGAACTAACTCTGGAGTCTAACGCCTAAAGGGTGACTCTTTATTCTATGACGCGACTCGGCGAAGGAGTCTCACTATAGAACCTATGCTCACTCATCGAGAAAACCTCCACGGCACGGAGTGCGGGTCTTTGTGGCATAGGCGCCAAACTTGATCGCCATGTCCAAAGCTGTGTGTCCTCTGTGGTAGTCGAAGAAGCAGTGTCCTCATCGAGATCGACTCCCGGATCTGGCTCGTGTAGCTCAAATCGGCTCTGGTCCGTCCGTACAAGGTCATCTCCAACTCGTCAATCCTTCGTAGAAGGTGTGCCACATACTCTTGAGCTTCCCGCCATCTGTTCTTCTCTGTCGTGATCTCCTTGCGGGCCTTCTGTAGCTCCTTGCTTGTACTATCTAGTACATCCTCCTGGGCGACGACAAATCGTGCCAACTGTGTAACCGTGGCATCCTCATCCTGAATCGCCTTCGGGTCAAGAAGGTTATCGCTGCGCGGATGATAACGGAACACCGTGCTCTCCAACTCTCTGGCGTAGATACGGGTAATGTGCCGCATTGCTCGTCGTGATACTTCTTGGATACCCATCTGCATTGTAGATCTCTGGCGGTCAGGTGTATCGGGCGATTGCCTGGGCCCTTTTTCCTAGGAGGTACCTCAATCTTCACGTCACAAGCCTTGATCAATCCCGCTTGTCTGATCACCTCCACTTGGTATTGGGGCTTCTCAAAATCTCCGAGAGTCTGTAGCATATGCCAAAGTTCCGCGGCGTGACCAACTCCCAGATCAACGTAGTTGAACTCTTCCTCCATCTGTCACAAGGGTGCTTTGGCATACTTTGGATCATTTTGGACTCAAATAAAATATTTCCAACAAAACTTTATTTGAAAATTTAATTTCATTAATTATTTTAATATGGAACAAATTCAAATAAACTCCAAATAAATCCAAATAAATTCCAGAAAATTCCAAAAATTCACCAAAGTGCCAAATCACACATGAATTTAAGAAAAGCAAAATTTTGGGGTGTTACAAGGGCCATGAGAGCGGGATAGTTTGCAGGGCCTGGGCTGGTTGGTGGATCTGCTTGGCGTGGAACTGGCACGCTTCACATCTCCTCACCAGCTCGCATGCATCCTAGAGGGCGGTTGGCCAATAGAACCCTTGGCGGAAAGCCTTTCCCACCATCGTTCGTCCGGATACATGGCTCCCGCACACGCCTCCATGGATATCCGAGAGTAGACCGCTCCCCTCTTCCCGAGTGATGCACTTCAGAAGAACTCCGTTCTTACCCCGGCGGTACAAGTCCTCGCCCACCAGGGTATAGCAGTTGGCCTTTCGCGCTATCTTCTCTGCTGACGCATCATCGTCGGGGCACACTTGATCCCTCAGGTAGGCCAAGATCGGATCCATCCATGTGCCTTCCCGGTCAAGCACAGCGACCACAAGGTGGTCGTCCGGGTACTCCGCCTGGCCGGGCGTTTCCACCGGAACCACTTTCCCTCCGGGGCGAGGGCCGAAGTGGCGTCACCATCGTCTCCACCAGGCACAGGGGCTGCGATGGACGGTCGCGGAAGCCTTTCTTCGAAGACCCCGACCGGCACAGGGGATCTGGTAGAAGCGAGCTGAGCGAGTTCGTCCGCCAGATGGTTGTCGCGCCGTGGGATGTGAGTATACCCCAACCCTTCGAAATGCTGTTCCAATTTCCTGACCTCCGCCAGGTATGCCGCCATGACGGGGTCAGGACAGGAGAAATCCTTCCTTGCTTGATTGACGACCAGCAGGGAGTCGCCCTTCACTTGTAGGCGCCGAATACCGATGGCTGCGGTGGCCCGAAGCCCAGCCAGCAAGCCCTCGTACTCGGCGACGTTGTTAGTGGCCTTGAAGTCGAGGATGACCACGTACTTGAGGAGGTCCCCGGTCGGGGAGACTAAGAGGACCCCAGCGCCCGTGCCTTCGAACCTGAAGGACCCGTCGAAGAAGAGCGTCCAGGGGGAGGGCGCGGGGACCTCATCGGCTTCGGATTCTACCGAGTCCACTCGGCAGCGAAGTCCGCCACCTTTGACTTTTACCGCAAAGACGAGGCGAACTTGACGCCGAACTCCCGATTCGACGGACCACTTTGCGATGCGGCCCTCGGCTTCTCGGTTGTGGAGGATCTCGCGCAAGGGGTAGGAGGAGACCACTATGATCTCCCTCCCCTTGAAGTAGTGGCGCAGCTTCCTCGATGCTACTATCACGGCGTATACCATCTTCTGAGCCTGAGGGTATCTTGTTTCCGCTGGCCGTAGCACTTTGGTCGATGTAATAGACCGGCCGTTGAATATCTTCCCGCTCCACCACCAGCGCCGCGCTCACCACAGAGGGGCTAGCCGCTACATACGAAGAGCGGCTCGCCTTGGCTGGGGCGACGATGCGGGGAGGAAAGGTATTTCTTCAGGTCTTCGAACGCCTGCTGTGCTTCTGGGGTCCATTCAAACGAGTTGGTCTTCTTCAACAACTTGAACAGCGGCAAGCTTTTCTCCCCTAGCCGAGCTATAAACCGGCCAAGGGAGGCCCAACCGGCCAGCCAAGCACTGCATTTGCTTGAGCCGGGTAGGCGGCTGCATCCGCTCAATTGCTTCTATCTTCTCTGGGTTGACCTCAATCCCGCGACTGGAGACCAGGAACCCAAGCAGCTTCCCGGATGAGACACCAAACACGCACTTCTCAGGATTCAACTTTACACAGTATTTTCTGAGGCGGGAGAAGGTCTCTCCCAGGTCTTGGACAAGCTAACCGGCCTCTTTGGTCTTCACTACCAGATCATCAACATATACTTCAAGGTTCTTCCCTATCTGGGACCGAAACACAATGTGCATGGCCCGCTGATAGGTGGCACCAGCATTCTTTAACCCGAAAGGCATTTTGACATAGCAATATACACCGAGAGGAGTCACAAAGGCAGTTTTCTCTTCGTCTTCCCACGCCATACTGATCTGATGGTAGCCGGAGTAGGCGTCGAGGAAGCACAAAGCTTCGCACCCCGCCGTGGAGTCGACAACGATGTCTATCCGCGGAAGGGGGTACGGGTCCTTGGGGCAGGCTTTGTTGAGGTCGGTTAAGTCGATGCACATACGCCACTTCCCGTTGGACTTGTTTACAAGTACGGGGTTGGCCAACCACTCCGGATAGGTGGCCTCCCGCACAATCTTCGCAGACAAAAGCTTCTCCACCTCGTCCCGAATGGCGTCCTGCCGCTCTGGCGCCTGCCTCCGGATCTTTTGCCGAACCGGGTGCGCTTCAGGGAGCGTTGCCAATCGGTGCTCAATCACCTCCCTGGGGACCCCGGTCATTTCTGATGGTTCCCAGGCGAACACATCCAGGTTAGACCGGAGGAAGGTGACGAGCGCACCTTCCTATTTGGCACTGAGGTCGGCGCCGATCTTGACGACCTTGCCCGAGCCATCCTCACCCACGGGGGCCACCTTCGCCTCGCCCGAGGGTTTGGGCGAAGCGCGGGTCCTGACCGAGGAGGGGGACGGGCCGTCGTCCTTGTCTCGCGCCGAAAGGTGTGGTGCCGGCAGATCCTCGCACTGCTGTCGAGACGCAGGGCTTCCAGTCTGTCCACCTTCACCGTGATTGGACCCCCGGGCCCGGGAATCTTCACCAGCATGTAGGCATAATGGGCCACAGCCATGAATTTGACCAGGGCCAGGCGGCCAGGCAAGGCGTTGTAGGGGAGGTCGAAATCAGCGACCTCAAAGTCTACCAGCTCCGTCCGGAAGTTCTCCGCGCTTCCGAACGTGGTAGCGATCGGACTTGCCCTGTGGGTAAGAGGCCCACCAGGGGCAACCAGTAAAGAGTGGGGCCGGACGCAGCTCCTCGTACGGGATCTGGAGCGCCTCGTACGCTCCAACGGACAGCAAGTTGATGGCGCTGCCTCCATCAACAAGAACCCGCCCGAGCTTCGCGTTGCGAACCGTGGGGGAGACCACGATCGGCAGATGGCTCGGGCCGGAAACATTCTCCGAGTGGTCGGCCCGGCTGAAGGTGATCGGTTGCTCCGACCACTTCAGCGGCCTGCTCACCCCGGAGGACGATACGGTGGCACACACCTGCCTCAGATCCCGCTTGTACTGCGAGTTCGATGAGTAGGTGGCCGAGCCGCCGTGTATGAACGCCACCGTGTGCTCCGCCTGCTGGAAAGCCAGCGAAGCCGTGTCTTCATCGTCGTCGTCTCCATGGTCTTTTTCGTGGCGCTTCTTGAGCCGCCTGTCCACCAGTTTGGACACAACTTGGCAGTCTTCCAAGTCATGTCCACCTGTTCGATGGATGGGGCAATAGGGCTTGCCGCCATCGTTTTCGCGGCGGGGCGAGCGGCGGTCCCTGCGATCGTCGCGCCGGTCCCGGCGCTCATCCCTCCGATCCTGATCATCGTGACGCCGGGATTTGGTTTCCGGCTCGGCCACCAGGACTTCCCTAGCGGCGGTCTCCTTCCGCTTCTTCTTCTTCTTCTTGCGGTCGGAGGACTTTGAGGTGCCGGCGTCGCCAGAGTCGGAAGGCCTCGCCGCGCACTTCCGAGCTTCGGCCGCCCTGGCGCACTTGTGCGCCAGAGAGAACAACTCGGACGTGGTGGAGATGATGCGAGTAGCCATCTTCTCTCGCATCTTCTGGTCCTGGACCCCCCTCCAGAAAGCAATGATCACCGACTGCTCAGAGATCCGGGGGATCGTATTGCGGCAGTGACTAAACCGCCGGATGAACTCTCTGAAGGACTCCCCCCCTGTCTGCTCCAGAGCGTGGAGGTCATCCTCCACGCCTGGTTGAGCGTAGGAGCCCTGAAAGTTGGCGACAAAAATGTCGCACAGCTCCTCCCATGAGTGCACGGAGTCTCGTGGGAGGTTGAGTAGCCAAGACCGGGCAGAGCCCATCAGCGACATCGGGAGGTAGTTGGCCATGACCTTCTCGGATCCTCCCGCCGCGCGCACCACTGTGGTGTAGATTTGTAGGAACTCCTCCGGGTTGGTGGTGCCGTCGTATTTCTCGATGGAGGCAGGGCGGAATCTCTCCGGCCACGCAGCTTGCTGGAGGCGGAGAGAAAATGCCTGACACCCAACGTTGTAGGGGGGGCAGCGTCGCTCGCCGGCCCCTTGACCCTGGAACGGGGTCGAGGAGTGCGAGTCTACGCTCTCCCCGGAGTCAGAGGGGGAAGCCCCCTGTTGATCAGCGGGTCCCCGGGGGGGCGCGCGCTGCTGCAGACGCTCGTGGCGTCCCCTGAGGACATGGTGGAGGTCGCCATCGCGCTGGAGCCGTCTTTCGCTGAGGCTAGTCCTCAGATCCCCGCGATCTCCCCTCGACTCGGAGGGACCCGGGGGGAAGTAGGAGCGTGTGCATGTCCCCCTGTTCCAGAGGGGGCTGCATCCAGGGCTCCCTTCCCCTTGTCCCGGGCCTTGACGCCGGGAGAAGCTACCGTGTGGCGGCTGGAACCCTGCGCTTCGGTCGCGCGCATTACTTGCCGCCTCGTGCCGAAAGGCCCTGGCTGGGTTGCCACCTCAACCTGTTGTTGAGCGGCGTCAACTAGGCGGGCGATATCCTGCAGCCACGGAGCGGTTGGGGTATCGCCCCCCAGCGGAACTAGAGGATGATCGAGTAACAACCGCGCCGCATGAAGGCTTCGCACGGGAGTCTCGCCCTCCAGCACCAGACATCGCTGAACGGGCAAGGCCCCGGGCGTTGGATCCACACGCGTCCCTCCCGCGGCGGAGGGGCCCGGCTCCTTCCCCGGGCGCCGGGACCGGCTACCGGCGCCGCTTTCCTCGGGCAGGTTGCTGTGCTTTGAGCGTGACTCCGCCATGCAGCTAATCACACCCGCTTCTCCTAAGCTCCGAACTGGAAACCGAAAGAAGAGGGCAATCTAACCACAAAAAGCCCCTACCTGGCGCGCCACTGTCAGCGTACTAGCCGACAGGCACCTCCGAGTCGGGTGCTTGTGAGGTTCAGACAGGGGGGCTTTCGGGGCAATTGCCGGAGAAAGGAAGAAGATGATCGGAGTAACCGGAAGCTTAGGAGAACGGGGAGACGCAAGGCATTTATCTAGGTTCAGGCCCTCCGAAGAGTAACAACCCTAGTCCTGGTTCCCTTGCTATTGCTTGTGTTCTTGCTTGGGAGTATGAAACCTACTAACAATGAATCGAACCCCCTCTCCCATGCACCCCGGCCTCCTCTTATACTTGGGCTCCCGGGGGCACATGAGAGGCTTACACGGCAAGGCACACTCATTACACTGACAAGGGCGCACGTCTCTGTTCTTACATCCCATTATTATCTGCCGCAGCCGTCGCACCCCCCGCCTCGGGCCCCACGTCCGCCAACGCTACCCGTTCCGTCAGGGGGTGAGGTGCTGCCGTGATGTCACACGCAATTAATGCACGCCTGGGGAAGACGCGCCGCCATACTGCATTCTTCACGCTTTGCAATTAATGCGCACGATTCGCATTAAATACCCTTGACCTGGGCGCTGCAGCCTCGGGGGTGGACGCCAGGGGAGTGGCCTGCATGCCACCTATCCGCTGGGCGACCACCTTGCTGGTCGCCCAGGAGCGTGGCCTGTCTGCCACGTGTCCCTTGGGCGACCACCTTCCTGGGCACCTGCTGGTGTGGCTGGCGCCACTGCCCACCGGGCGACCACCTCACCGTCGCTTCAGGGCGAGCTCGCTCGCCACGCGTGTCCATCGGGCGCCCACCTCCCTGGCGCCCGATGGTGTGGCTCGACGCCACCCGTCCACTAGGCGACCACCTTCCTGGCGTCGATGGCGTGGCTCGACGCCACCTCGCCCACCGGGCGACCACCTTCTGGCGCCAGGTGGTGTGGCTCGATCGCCACATCGCCCTTTGGGCGACCACCTTCCTGGGCGCCCAGTGGTGTGGCCTGATCGCCACCTGACCACTTGGGTGACCGCCTTCCTGGGCGCCCAGTGGGTGTGGCCTGATCGCCACCAGACCACTGGGTGACCACCTTCCTGGGCGCTCAGTGGGTGTGGCCTGATCGCCACTTGTCCACTGGGCGACCACCAGGTGGCCCCACCACTCCCTAGGTGGTGGGGCCCAGACGTGCCCTACCCGTCTGGCGATCGTACTTGCTGCGGGGGAGCGAGTCCCCTGGTGTGGAATACGCCGACAACAGCCATCCTGGCCACCGGAGGCGATGAAGGGGTAATGGCGAATTATCTACCAACGGTCTTCGACGGAGCTGCTCGTACGTGGCTCTTCAACCAAAAGGAGGGGTCCATACGATCCTAGGGCCAGCTCAGCGCCGCGCTCCGACAAAATTTCCAGAGCTGTTATATTCGCCTGGGAAAGGAGCGCGACCTTGAGCGCTTAATACAGACGGATGAGGAAACTCTGCGACAGTTCGTCCAGAGATTCATCCAAGTCCAAAACTCGATCCCGAACATATCGGACGAAGCTGTCGTCCGGGCTTTCAAATTCGGGGTACGAGATGTGCGCTTCACGCAGGATCTGGAGATCCATCCGGATCTAACGGCAAACGAGCTCTTCCGAATGGCCGACCGATACGCCAACGCAGATGAGGCCGTCCAATGGAAGAAAATGCTAGATGAGGGAAAGCTACCACCTCAGCCCGGGTTAGAAACCTCCGCTAGCAAAAAGGGCTCGAACTCCGTGGATAAGAAGATCAAAAAGAAGAAGAAAAAATAGCTCCCACCGGGCATGGTGGCCGCAGTCAAACAGCAACAGCCCCGAACAACCCAGCCACAGCGCCGGGGGTTTAATTTTCGGGGAAGAGGCCAGCTGCACAGGCCCCGTGATCGAGGCGACCAAGTGGATCGACGGGGCAACCTCTACTGTCCGCTTCACCAGGCACACGGGCATGACCTACGAAATTGCCGAACGTGGGCTTACCGCCTGGAGCAGTTTTACAACGGCAGGGGTCCCATGCCGTCGCTCCTAGAACAGGGCGAGAATGGCAAAGGCAAACAACCCGTTGAAGAAAACGAAGAAGACATGAAATATCAAGAACCGCAGAACCACATTGCGGTTATCTTCGGGGGTTCTTCCGCCTACAAGTCTCGCCGGGATTTATAGGACGCTACGAGGGAAGTACACCATGTCACCCAGGGTAAGTCTCCAGTGCAGCAGCTCAAATGGTCCGAGCTGTCTCTCACTTTCTCGAAGGACGATTGTCCCCTCGGAATGACAAAACCACAGAAGCTTCCGATGGTCGTAAGCCCCACCATCAACAACACTGTCGTAGGTCGGGTCCTTATAGACTCCGGGAGCTCCTTGGACCTAATCTCAGCTAAGGTTTTGGATGAGATGCAGATTCCTCGCTCGAAGATTAAAAGCATAGCTGTACCCTTCTTCGGGATAGTCCCGGGCACCTCGATCAAGCCTCTAGGGCAGGTTGTTCTGCCTGTGACCTTCGGCGGCCCGAGTAACTTCAGAACGGAGCTGATCACCTTCGAGGTGGTAGACTTCGAATCGGCCTACAACGCCATCCTCGGCAGGCCGGCTTTGGCCAAGTTCATGGCCGCATCGCATCACGCATATCAGTGCCTGAAAGTCCCCGGGCCAAACGGGGTCATAACCGTAAGGGGGAACCACAAGTCCGCGCTGAATTGCGACGAAAGGGCGTTGGATATGGTCGGCCAGTTACCCACTCGTGGCCCCGACCAAGAGCCGAAGCACTCCCGGCCTAAACTTGCCCTCCAACCTGGAGGAGAGACCAAGGCTGTTCCGCTCAGCGAGTCGGAACCTGCCAAGGTCGTACATTTGGGATCTTCCTTAGATCCCAAATAGGAACTCGAGCTCATCACCTTCCTCCGAGCAAGCTCGGATGCGTTCGCCTGGGAACCATCCGACATGCCCGGGGTCCCTAGGGAGGTGATCGAGCACAGGCTGGCAGTTCAGCCTGACAAAAAACCAGTGCGACAGAAACTTAGACGCTTTTCCCCGGAAAAACAGGCGATCATCCGAGATGAGCTCGACAAACTCCTGAAGGCTGGCTTCATCAGGGAGGTCAAACACTCTGAATGGCTGGCCAATCCGGTCTTGGTCAAAAAGAAAGGGGGCAAGTGGCGCATGTGCGTCAATCACACGGGCCTGAACACGGTGTGTCCAAAGGACAACTACCCGCTGCCTCGCATAGACCAATTGGTCGACGCAACGGTGAGATCACAAGCCATGAGCTTCCTAGACGCTTATTCGGGCTATCATCAGATCAGCCTGTCACGTGAAGACGAAGAAAAGACCTCCTTCATCACCCCGTTTGGTACTTTCTGCTATACGACCATGTCTTTCGGTCTGAGAAATGCGGGAGCGACCTTTCAGCGCCTCATGCAGAAAACTTTCGCGGACCAAGTAGGTCGAAATTTGGAGGTCTATGTTGACGACATAGTAGTAAAAAGCGAGAGCGTCTCGGGTCACGTGGCTGACTTGGAAGAAACATTTTGTAACCTCAATAAGCATCAAATAAAGTTAAATCCAGAAAAATGTGTGTTCGGTGTGAAAGCTGGCAAGGTGCTCGGCTACATGGTCGGACCACAAGGCGTTGGGGCAAACCCAAAGAAGATCGAGGCTATTGAGAACATGAGGCCGCCCACATGCGTAAAGGAAGTGCATGCTCTGACTAGGAGAATGGCTGCCTTAAGCCGGTTCATTTCCCGGCTGGGGGAGCGAGGATTACCTTTCTTTAAAGCCCTCCACCAACACGATGGCTTCACATGGACGGAGGAAGCTGATCACTCTTTCAAGGAGTTGAAGCAGTACATTTTCGAACCACCCGTCCTCGTCACACCTGCGACAGGGGAAGAATTGCTACTATATCTGGCAGCAACCCCGCAGGCGGTGAGCGCAGTGTTAGCGGTGGAGAGTGACGGTTTCCAACGACCTATCTATTATGTCAGCGAAGTACTTCATGGACCAAAGGAGCGCTACCCCGAGGTCCAGAAACTATTGTACTCATTGCTGATGGCCTCCAGGAAGCTGCGCCACTACTTTCAAGCGCACAAGATCGTGGTACCGACCAGCTTTTCGCTCAGAGAAATCCTGAAAAACCAGGACGCTAGTGGTCGCATAGCCAAGTGGGCCATGGAACTCGCTGAATTCGAGATAATGTTTTCGGCCCGCACGGCGATCAAATCACAAATTCTAGCGGACTTCGTGGCAGAATGGTCAGCTCCGGCACCTCCAGCCGGCGAAACCACTGGGTCAAAGAAAAACCGTTGGACCTTGTATTTCGACGGATCCCAAGCGTACGAGCGCTCGGGGGCTGGCGTCATTTTGGTCTCCCCGGATGGAGAACAAATCCGGTACGCCATCCAACTACATTTCGTCGCGACCAACAACGCGGCGGAGTACGAAGGTCTCTTGGCCGGACTTCGAGCGTGTAAATCGCTAGGAGTCCAACGGCTCGCTGTGATGGGCGATTCACAGTTGGTCGTGAACCAGGTCAACAAGGAGTATCAGTGTTCCGATACCTCAATGGCGCTTTACCTGGCCGAAGTAAGGAAGATGGAGAAATACTTCAGGAATTTCGAAGTAATCTACATCCCTAGGAAGGACAATTCCCTGGCCGACCAAATGTCTAAGGTCGGTTCCTCTCAAAGTACCGCTCCGGCGGGGGTACTCATCGAGCACCTATACAAGCCCTCCATTCCCTCCACAGAGGAGGCATCAGAGGCCGACGGTAGGGTCTCCTTCCTCGAGCAAAGTGCAAGTTGGATGACGCCATTCGTCCAATACCTTGCGCATGGGACGTTGCCCGAGGAAGAAGCCGAGCGTTCCCAGCTAACAAGGTGATCTTCTCAGTACAAACTGATCTAAGGCGACCTATACCGAAAAGGCGCATTAGGAATCCTTTCCAAGTGCGTCTCTCAAAAGGAAGGCCAGTACCTTCTTCGTGACATCCATGAAGGAATGTGCGGTGCTCACTCGTCGTTTCGAACGCTTGTAAGCAAGGCCTTCCGGTTGGGATACTACTGGCCTACGGCATTGGCGGATGCACGGTCGATCGTAACGACCTGCCGAGCGTGCCAGTTTCATGCTCGCAAAATCCGTCAGCCGGCCTATGCCCTGCAAACCATACCGCTCTCATGGCCGTTCTCAGCCTAGGGACTCGACGTCCTCGGACCTTTCCCCCGAGGTCAGAAAGGCTGCAAATACTTGCTCGTGGCCATCGACACTTTCACCAAGTGGATAGAGGCCGAGCCCGTATAGACCATCTCGGCCCAGGCGGCCAAGAAGTTCCTCCGCAGCAACATAATAACTCGGTTCGGGATACCCAACCGTCTGATCACAGACAATGGAACCCAATTCACCAGTGAATTGTTCCAGAGTTACTGCGAGGAAGTCGGGACCAAGGTCTGCTTCGCCTCTGTGGCACATCCACAGAGCAATGGAGCAGCCGAACGAGCAAACTGGCAATTAGTTCAGGGCATAAAAAAGAGGGTTTTCAAGAGCCTCAACCGGCACAGACTGCAGTGGGTGGATGAGCTTCCGGCCGTTCTTTGGTTCGTCCGCACCACGACAAGTCGGGCCACAGGAGAAACGCCTTTCCAACTGGTATATGGTGCGGAAGCCATTTTGCCAGCTGAAATTGTGCTGGGCTCCCCAAGGGTGCAACTGATCGATTCCATCGATCAGGAAGTCGAGCGCCTCATCGACCTGGACCTCGTCGAAGCAACACGCGAACGGGCGCTGCTCCGGTCCGCGGTTTACCTACAAGCTCTTCGTAGGCACACGGCCAAGTCAGTCCGACCAAGGGCCCTGCAAGTTGGTGACATGGTCTTATGAAGAGTTCAAGACTTGTCAAAAGCCAATAAGCTAACCCCGAGGTGGGAGGGACCCTACACGGTCGTATCTACAGCACGCCTGGGGGCTGTTCGCCTCGCGATGGAAGACGGTCGGGAGCTCGCCAGCACCTGGAACATCGACCAACTACGTAAATTCTACATTTAGACGCATATCTCTATCTCACGACCTTTGTGTTTCTTACGATAAGTTATTTTCCTCCTACTTCCGACTTTGTCCTCACTTTACGAAACGAGCATCGTCAACTACCGGCACTGCGGGCGAGCTTAACCGACGAATACGTACACACCATTCCCCTCGGGCACCGGCCGGAAGCTCGCCATCCGATCACTTTCCGCAGTAGCTCTTCGCTGTATGTGTGGTCGGTCGCGAGCATTCCCTAAAGCCCAGTTCAGCACCTACTCGGGTATGGTGGCCCTACGTATTGTCGGCCTAAGCCCGTCTGCTTTACGAGCGTAACAATGCTCGCGCGCATCTCTTCCTCGACTCAAGCGACATTTTAGATCATTCAAAAACGCGTTACGCTCAAAGACTCCCTCAGCTCTCCCATGGACAAACTCGTGCTCGCAACATTAAGGGCACGACCTTTATCCATGGCGGGGGCTCCGTGCGATAAAGACATTCCATCCTTTTTTGCTAAGGACTCTTTACTCGCGTACTATCTTTTTTACCTGGTTGCTCGTGTTCGTATTGTATGTCCCTATGCAGGAACCTGGTCTTTTCTCTACAGGGCCGATTTCGAGCAGGCACGCATCAGGACCAAAGTAAGGCAAGGTGCGACATTCATAATTTTGTTCATTAGACCAAAAGATTGTTTTTTACAGGTTTTTTGCTCGAACTAAAGAAAAAAGAAGAGAAGCTAAGTCCTATGCTTGGCCCGGAGGGCAGCAAGCTCCTCCTTAAGAGAGTCGACCTCCGTCTCTAAGTCCAAGACTTTCCGCCGAGCCGCGCGACCTTCGGCCGCGCTTTCCCGGAGGCGTTGCGCCTCCTTGAGCTGGGTCTCCTCGCGCTCTCGAGCTCGCTGGAGATCACGACACAGGTCGGGGACCTCCTGCCATAGCTTCACTAGCTCCTCCTCAAGCTCAGCGCACTTCCGCTCTGAAGTACTCTTCGCTGTCTCGCTCTGGAAGATCTGGTCTCGAAGCCCGACAATGAGGCTCTTCACCGACTCCAACTCCTTCAGGTCGGCCTCACGCACCTCGGAGACCCGACGCTCAAGATCAGCAATCTTGGCGTCTTGCTCACGGTGGTACGCCCAGTACTCTTCTGCCGGAACAGCGGAGGCGTCAATGTCCTCCATGGCCTTCACGGCAAACTTCGGGCGAAAGGGAAGAAAGGTCAAAAAGGCCCCCAGAAGATTGCTCGCCTTAATGAAAAAGAGAAGAAGCAAGAGACTTACCAGAAGAGCCCGGCTGACCAGCTTGTCCTGAAGTCGCTGGCGGTCAGTTGCGCCAGCTCGGAAAAAGGGATTGACCCACGCAGGATCATCCTGGTCCCGAGCTGGCGCGTCGAGATCTTGGCCCTCCTGGGCACCCGGTGCTCCCAGGAGGGCAACGGCGTCTCCACCCTCGACCAACCCCAGGTCGCCCTGAGGTTGGTCTTCCTCGACGACAAGCGGCTCATGGCCGCCTTCCTCCTATTTGGCCGCCGCGCTCGGGGGCTGAGCGCCAACCGCAAACGCGCCCGCCCCTTGCTCCGCGGCCGGGGAAGATTGGTCGAGGACAATCACCTCCGCCCCTTGCCCCGCGGCCAGAGGCGATTGATGCTCCGCGGCTGGAGACGATTGGTCGGGGACGACCGCCTCCTCTCCTTGGCCCACGGCCAGGGGCAGCTGGTCGACGACAACCACCTCCGCCCCTTGGTTCGCGGCTGGAGGTAGCTGGCCGGCGGCGGCCAACTCCTCCTCTCCTTGACTCGCGGCCGAGGGCTGTTGGTCGAGAGCAATCGACCCCTGACCCTCGGAGCCCGTCGTGTGGGCCTCGCTTGCGCTTGCCCCTTCACGAGGGACCAAGTCCAAGGCTCCTTGGTCCTCGGCCCCTTGGAGATCTTGCTCCCCCGCGGCCGGAGTCGGTTCCACATCCGCTGGGGGAAGCTCGGGTTCCTCTAAGGCCGCGGCCGGCGCTGACTCCTCCTCGGTCTCGGCCATCACTTGGTCGAAGACGCGTTCGAGCTCGGCGTCAACTACAGAGTCGAGAATCTCCTCAGCCATCTGACGGAAGTCCAAGGACAACATCCGAGCTATCACGCCCACGCCAAGCGAAGTGGGGTTAGCCCGGAAAAAGATCGCGAAACAAGAACAAAGAAATTCAACAAAGGAACCAAACAAGGCTTACCTTCCGCCCGACGAGCAGCGCCCTCTTCCTCGGTTTCCTCACTTCGGGCCACGGGCGTCCTGCCCGCAGCGGCCTCGTAGGCCTCAGCAATGGCCACGACGCGCCCTTCTGCGGCGTCACTAGCCCGCGCCATCGCCGGGTCGACGTCGTCCATGTCAACCCCTTCCAGCACCGAGGCCGATCAGGAAGACGACCTCCTGCTCCTCCTGACGAGAGCATAGGCATCTTCCTCCTCTTCCTCCTCCTCACGGTGCTCGACCACCTGAGCGAGCTGGTCCTGGAGGGCCTTGATCTTCCTCTCCAGCTGCTCCTTGCTCGGGGGGGACCTGGCCTCCTCCTCGGCCTTCCTCGCCTGCTCGGCCAGCTGTTCCAGTCGACCCATCAACTCCGGCTTCGCATGCTTGAAGTCAGCATACCAGGTGCGAAGCTCGCTTACCTCCCTCCGGTCGGCGTACTCGAGATGCGGCGCGGAGGGAGCCCTGGTCGAAGCCCGGCGCTTCGACCGCTTGGCGTGAGGAGGCGAGGCGGATGCTTGGCGGCCTCGACCCGCCGACCTCTTGCGGGAACCCCTGGCTGGGGTGCCGGCTTGCGGCAGCGACGCGGCGCTCGACACGGCTAGCTCGAGAGCGACCTTCTCCTGCAAACAGAAACAGGGAGAAATGAGCTCGGAAAACATGCCCTCTGGCGGGAGCAAACAGATGTACTTACCGCATCGCCGCGGTCAAAAACGTTCTTGGGGATCTGACGGTTGGGCGTCAGCTCCTTCTCCTTCGGGGCGCCGAACATCTCGGCGACCCTCTCATCAACCCAGTCCATCCTCGGAGCTGCGACACGACCAAGGGTTAAAATAAAAAGTAGCGCCAATCACCAGGAAGCAACAGTGCTCGAGAAAAAGGTCCAAGAACATACATGTGTTGTCCTCACGGGTGAGGTCATGCCACCCGGTCACCTCGAAGAAAGGGTGCTCGCGGCGCCTCAGGGGGGACACCCGGTTGAAGGTAAAATCCCGGGCAATGTCCCGACTAGTGAGCCCCATCTGGGCGAGCTCGCTGATCGTCCTGAGCACCCGCTCCTCCTCAGGCTGCATGGGCGGGCGCGCCGACTCGGTGGCCGGGGCGGGCTCCCCGGTATAGATCAACTTGGACCCCTCCGCCTTCTTCTGGTAAAACCAAAGGTCGGCCCAACCCGACACCGAGTCCTTCAAAGAAACGAGAGGGTACTCGTATGGTCGGTTGGGCCGAAGGCGAAGGTAAACGCAGCCGGCGGGACCATCCCGGCCGGTGCAGAATAGAAGTGGAAGAAAAGGCTGGCGGTGGGCATCACGCCCACAAACCCCTCGCAGAGGTGGGAGAAGACCGCGAGGGAAAGAATGGAGTTAGGATGAAAATGAGAGATCTCGCACCTGCAGAAGGCGAGCACGGAGGCAAGGAATTCGCTCTCGGGCAAGCGGAGCCCTTTATCGGCGTACAGCTCGCAGGAGACAATCTCCGCCTCCCGCGGTGCCGGCGCCGCATCACCTCCAGGCACTCGACCCGAGCTTGGGTCGACATGCCCCTCGTCGGTGAGCACCTGGAGTCTCCTCCGGGTCATCTGGCTAACCCCAAAACGCGCCATGGCCAAAAGAGGAGGAAGGACGAAGAAGGATGTTGGGCTCTAAGGCTCTTGGAGAATTTTGGCCGAGAACGAACAAGAAACGCAGTGTGACTCCGATCTCCACCAGTGGATGGAGTTAAAAAGGCAGTGAAGAGGCAAGTTAAAAGCCGCCACCTATCGCATAGCGACACCTGGCCGGTAAAAGCGCACTTTCCAAGAAATTGCTTTACCGTTACAGAGAAGCTTCTCGGAGAAGGAACCGAAAAACAACCAAACGGCCGCGCCCACTCAGAACGAGCACGCGGTGGGAAAAAAGGTCGCCTCCCGACGTAAAATGGTCGTAGGCCACGACCAAAGGAAATTCAATCCCTCCTTCAGGTCTTTTTAGGCTCAAGGGGAAGCCCGATGGTTCCCCACTTGAACCTCGGGGGCTAGCTGTCGGGGATTGACTATCTGGCAAAAGACCACGGTACCCCCGGAAGATTATGAGCCCGCCGACCATACGACGCCAACAGAGAATGCTCGGGAGTACGAAACGAGCATCGTACCTCCCCGAGCATACATATCCGCCCCTTTTTGCTCACGACCATTCCGAAAACGACCACGAGCAAGCATGCTCGTAAAAGATCACGTCATACTCAGGTACTTGGTCGGTGGGCTCGGTCAATGCTACGAGGAAGGAAGGTGGCAACCAATCCGCCGAAGATCAAGGGAAATCATACCCGAAATTCAAATAACACGCAGATCAAGGGCGGCAGGTCGTAGGTATGACTGCGTGGCGTAATTCCAGGAGGAAGTTACCTTCTATGTATCTCTAGGTATAGTATTTAAACCCCCCTGATGATCTGTAACAAAGGACCCCCCGGGTAGAACACAATACACTGGAGTAGGGTTATTATCTCGGCAGTGAGAGGCCCGAACCAGGATAAACCCCGTGTCCTTCTCCTCCCGACCTGGCATTGCTCGAACGACTTCCCTGATCCGTGCGACGGGGCTCTGTTGATCCCCCATTCAATAAGTAAGCTCGACGGGAGCCCGTTCTCCAATCGTCGACACTTAGGTTTTAACTAAAATTTTGTCATAGGATAGCAACATTAAAACTTGCAAATGTGGAATAACTAATCTAAAATTTGACACACATGGATGCACAGTAGGAAAGGGTATGGGTATCGTTTCTTTACGCTTAAATGTTGTATTTAAGCTTTGATGTTGAATGCTTCATTTGATAATGCATGTTGCTATGTCTATGAGATAAATGATTGAATTGTGCTTGTTGTGGTGATAAAGTGGGGTTGTGGTGCTGAAGGGTTTCGGTCACCACTTTTGTTCATAGTAAGGGTGTAGTTTGACGGTATGACCGGTTAAAGCCATCACCGAAGAACTATTAACCCCTTGTGGGGAAAGAGTGCCTACCTTTTCTATCGTAGATCGGGTAGTTGACTGGAGACAAATAGAAGAGTTGATGGTGGTTTCCTTCGGATGCTTTTCACCGTTCTGACGGTCGGTTTTGGTTGGTCTTCTTGGTTTTTAATCAATTGAAATCAAAAGAAAAGTGTTTGGTCTTGGATTTTCGCGGATTGATCCACAGGCAGTTTGTGGTTTTGTCTTCCTTGGGTGAAGAAGAAGAAGAGTCTAGTGTTGTGCTTCTTTTGGTTGCCTTTCCAGCTTTGATGCTTAGTTTGTTGATTGCTTTATGGGGGAGAAGCATTCAATTTATTCCTGTGTTTGTCTTTCTCCGATGTCAAAAGAGTTATTGCAGCGTTATTCCAGACCTGGTTGGTAGGACTAAAGTCCTGTGTGATGAGGACATCACTCCTATGCATACGACCGAGCCCCCTCCAGTTGTGATGCAAGGACCCATCACAAGAGCACGAGCACGACAATTGAATCAACAGGTGAGCTCCTTCCTAAGTGCCCGTGCAGATACTTGTGAGGATGGTATGCTACCTAATGATATTATTGATTATATTGTACTTAGGAACTTTGGAGAGGACCATGAAGGCCTTGGAAACCAGCAAGGACCAAGAGGGAGGCAAGGAGGGTGTCCAAGTCAAGTTGGAGGTTCAATTCATCTCGGAGTCGACCACCTCGGCCACCAGGAGCAGCGTTCACTAAAATCGTCGCCCAGGCCACAAACGGGCTCCGATTTTGATGATCCACATATGCATGGAAAGCTAAGGAGATAAGCTTTACAATGGCACTGGTTTCAGGTCATTTGGACTTCGGAGTCGACGGGAATCAACGTTTCAAGCTGGCGGACAGAATCTGTCCCAGGGTGCTGCGTCACCAATTTGGGCCGTTGGCCCATGTATCGTGTTGGAGTCCATCACGGACACGTCTAGGGTTTCTAGGACGTCCCATAGCCTTTATATCCAGTAGCCGCCGCTAGGGTTTGCTTTGGGTTTTGCTTAGATTAATTCTGTCTTTGAACAGTATTGCCGTTCATCGGTTTGTGAGACCCCAACTCGTGAGATTCATCCTCAATTTTCAAATTCAGTGCATCTTTCTTGTTCTTGCTTGTGTTCTCGATTCATTGGCAGGGATTAGCCTTCGTGGCGAGGTCAGCCGGGCAGCGCACGGTTGATAACCAGAGGACGTGTGGTGCTGCGATTGCAGGGGTTTTTGATCGTGTCGATCAAGAAGCCGGATCGTGAGTGTCTCGCTCCGCCTAATCGACTTATCCTCCACCTGACGGAAGTTCGGGCATCCCTTTACACCCCCATCAAGTGGTATCGAGCCAGGTTTACCGTCAGGTTCGCCTTCTCCCCGTAGTTTGATTTAGTTTTGCGTTCGTCCTATAGTCCACGAAAAAGCCAAAAAAAAAATTGCAGTTCATAGTCTACCATACCTAGAACCACGTCTAGCCTTTGCACAATTTCGGTTTCGTGAGTCCGTAGTACTGAGTTTGTGTCCAGAATCGAGTCGTGTTGCTGGTTTAGATCGTGAACTTAATTTAGTCGTGTCTCACCTCCGCTGCATTCCATATCCTACAACCGATCCAATCGTATTTTGAGTCCTTGTTGGAATCGGTTTGTTTTGTGGTTCTCCTCAGATTCGGAGTCCTAGTTGTGTTAGGGTTTCTCCTTCATAGACCCTAATCCCCCCACCTCCTGTTAGCCATATCGCCACCCCTCATCACGTAACCTGCCACCACAGATCATCGCGTTCATATCCACTCCATACGCCCTTGAGTTTGGAGAGGTGCTTCCTAGAAAACCCTGATTCGGAGTCCTTCCGTAAAACGGCCATAACTTTTGCATACGGACTCGGAATTAGGCGATTTTTTTTTTCACGGACATCAGAAGAAAATTTTACATCCGATTCTCCCCACTTCGTCGGGTTTGCCGAAATTATTTTTGCGAAATTCCCTCGGGAAGATTGAGTTCTCGGCCGCCGAAGTTTGAGCACGCTTTTCGGAAAACACTTCTTATTTCATATCGGTTTCATCTTACATCTGTTCAGGCTGAAAATTTGTGTACTATCTACCTTTGTGCTCCTGAGCCTAGGAAAAATATCAGAAAAATCAAAGAAAAATAAAAAAAAAAATTGGTGAAAGAGGCATAGAGGCGTAGAGCCTAAAAAAAAAAAAAGGCAGGAGCCAAGGTAGGTGTTTCTACCGTGCCTGATAGAAGTAGAAGTGTTTGATGCGGTTCTGATATCTGTTCATATACTCTGACGCCTTGTTGCTTGTCTCTACTTATTCCTTATTTTCTGCCGCGGCTAGACTAAGGCCACATTTAGACCAGCAACTAGGGCAAGTACTTTGGACATTTATTCAGCATTACTATCTGTTACTGCATTGTGTGCCACCCATCCATATAACCTTCCTACAGCTCCACATATAAATCCTTCTGATCAAGACAGTTATTGACCCTTGCAATCGCTTCATCACACCCTCACGGTGTCACGAACTGACCACCGGTTGCACCGTCCCTCGTGTTGGTAAGAACCGGTAAGAACTTGGTAAGATTGCTTGAGAGCGTGAGATCCCACCTAGTAGTTCATAGGGCTCATAACACTTGTGCTTGTGTTTCCTTCTGTCCTTTTCTGCGCTAACCATGACAGGTGGCAAGAAGGGCAGGAACGAGGATGACGATGTTACCGTCGAAGACTGTGGTCCTTCATTCGTAATTGTCGACCATGATGGACGAGATAAAAATGATGTTCAAGGAGCATGCCATGACGCATTTAACAAGACCCTTGAGAGCATCGATCGACGAGTTTCCACCCTCACCGAGAGGATGGATGTCGTCGAAAAACGCTCTCCAGCGACCATTGAAGGAGGTGCAACCGTCAACAGCGGCGCCAACCATGACAACAACGACCACGATGAGGATGGTGATTTTGAGGAAGATGAAGATGAGCAGCAAAGTGCCGCCAGGGAGCGTGTTGCTCAACGGGACGCCCATCTGCATGACCGTCTTCGCCGCAACCGTCACGGTATGGGAGGTAATAACCAGAACCGCAATGATGATCCTTTCGCTAAGGTAAAATTCACCATCCCTTCCTTTTCTGGAGCTTATGATGCTAATGCTTACTTAGATTGGGAGATGACGGTTGAGCAGAAATTTAACTCCCATCTAGTTCCCGAGATTCATAGGGTTAGACAAGCCACTAGTGAATTTAAAGATTTTGCTATAATCTGGTGGAATGAACTAGTAAATGCCCGCTTACAACCTGATTCTTGGGCGAGATTAAAAGATGCTATGCGTAATAGATTTGTCCCTCCTTCCTACCAACGTGATATGCGCAAGAGATTGCAACGATTAGATCAAGGTAGTATGACTGCACAGAATATTACCAAGAGCTTCAAAAGGGTATGTTACGTTGTGGGGTAGTAGAGGAACACGAGGATAAAATTGCTCGCTTTTATGGTGGGTTGCGTCCGTAAATTCAGGATATTGTTGATTATAAAGAATATACCACTTGTCAATCGCTTGTTTCATCTCGCTATGTTAGCAGAGAAGGAATTGCAGGACGCCATTCCAAGAGCAGGAGCAATGCGGTAGCACTTTCACGCCCGAACGACTACGGGACAAGCAAAGACAGTGCCTTCTTCCACCTTTCGACCAGCGGCAACGCCACCTTTGCCGAACACACGACCCAGCGACGGCAGTACCACCCACCCGCGCTACGCATAAAGAGCAAGTCGACCCGCCAAGCTCCTCCGTCGCTTCCACAGGCTGTACATCGACGGGAATTCACTGCCACAAGTGCCAAGGGATTGGCCACATCAAGAGAGAATGCCCCAGCAGCGGGCATACATCGCCACCGATGACGGAGGTTACATCAGCGCCTCCGATGTTGAGGACGAGATCGACGACAACAGGGTGGACAACGTCGAGGATGAAGATGAAGCCACCTTTGGCGCCGAGGATACTGCTGCGTACAGGTCCATCATTGTCCAGCGTGTCCTTAGCGCACAGATGGAGCAATCCGAGCAGCAGCGCCACAACTTGTTCCAGATTTTCTTCGTCATCAACAGCCGACGAGCGCGTGATCATTGACTCCGAAATGCAATAACTTGGTGAGTACAGATTTGGTCAAGAAGCTTGACTTGACCACACGCCCGCACTCCACATCCATACCACATTCGGTGGCTAAATGATTACGGCAAAGCTAAGGTAACACAAACAGTTCGGGTTCATTTTTCCATTGGTTCCTATTCTTATTTTGCTGATTTTGATGTGGTGCCGATGCAAGCTTGTTCTCTTTTATTGGGTCGCCCATGGGAATATGACATCGATGCACTTCACCACGGTAGAAGTAATAAATACACTTTTATGCATAAGGGAAAGAAAATTACACTTCTACCTTTGACCCCGCTGAAATTGTTAAATCGATAGGAGCGGATTGCTAATGACAAGAAACCCATTGATGAAAAATCTGAAATTCAGCATGTAGCCAACCAAATAAAATTGAGGAATCCGCCTTGCTTGCTACGAAATCTGATCTTGCTGCAATTAGTAATGATGCTTTGTGCTATCTTTGTGATATGCAAAGATGCTTTGTTTTCATTGGATGATCCCTTGATACTTTGCCTCCTGCTGTCACTAACCTTTGCAGGAGTATGCGGATGTTTTCCTGCCAAGATACCTCCAGGACTCCCACCCCTACGAGGGATTGAGCACCAAATTGATTTGATACTTGAGCGAGTTTGCCAAACCGAGCTGCTTATAGGACCAACCCCGAGGAGACTAAGGAGATTCAGCGCCAAGTCCAAGATCTTTTGGACCGCGGTATATACGTGAGAGCCTTAGTCCTTGTCTTTGTTCTCGTTATTTTGGTTCCTAAGAAAGATGGCAGTTGGCGCATGTGCGTAGATTGTAGAGCCATTAACAATATCACAATAAGGTACCGTCATCCTATTCCTAGGCTAGACGACATGCTTGATGAGTTAAGTGGTTCTATAATTTTCTCTAAGGTTGACTTGCGTAGTGGATACCACCAAATAAGAATGAAATTGGGAGATGAATGGAAAACAGCTTTTAAAACCAAGTTTGGATTGTATGAGTGGTTAGTCATGCCTTTTGGTTTAACTAATGCACCAAGCACCTTCATGCGCTTAATGAACGAGGTTTTACGAAGTTTTCATTGGGAAATTTGTGGTGGTTTATTTCGATGATATATTGATTTACAGCAAGTCATTACATGAACATCTTGATCATCTACGTGCTGTTTTTGATGCTTTGCGATGCACGCTTATTTGGTAACCTCGAGAAGTGCACTTTTGCACCGAACGAGTGTCGCTTTCTTGGCTATGTTGTGACTCCGCAGGAATTGAGGTTGATGAAGCCAAGGTGCACGCGATTAAGAGTTGGCCAACGCCCATGACGATTTCACAAGTGCGGAGCTTCCATGGACTTGCCGGATTTTACCGCCGCTTTGTGAAGGATTTCAGCACCATTGCAGCTCCATTGAATGAATTGACGAAGAAGGGAGTTGTGTTCCATTGGGGGGAACCACAGGAGAATGCCTTCAACCTTTTGAAAGATAAGCTTACTAATGCACCTTTACTCCAACTTCCTGATTTTAATAAGACCTTTGAGCTTGAATGTGATGCTAGTGGGATTGGAATTGGTGGTGTTTTGATGCAAGATAGAAAACCTGTTGCTTATTTTAGCGAAAAATTGAGTGGTCCTGTTTTGAATTATTCCACGTATGATAAAGAATTGTATGCTCTTGTGCGATCTTTAGAAACGTGGCAACATTATCTTTGGCCCAAAGAATTTGTTATTCATTACGATCATGAGTCGCTAAAACATATTCGCGATCAAGTGAAACTGAATCGTAGACATGCTAAATGGGTTGAATTTATTGAACCTTTTCCTTATGTTATCAAACACAAGAAAGGGAAGGATAATGTGATTCTTGATGCATTGTCTAGGAGATATACCATGTTGTCCCAACTTGATTGTCGATATTTGGATTGGAATCAATTAAAGAACAATATGCTCATGATGATGACTTTCAAGATGTCTTGCTGCATTGCAAAGAGGGAAGAACATGGGACAAATATGTGATAAACGATGGAGTTGTGTTTAGAGCTAACCGCCTCTGTATTCGGTTGGATCCGTTCGCTTTCTTTTGATACAGAGGCCCATGGAGGAGGGTTGATGGGTCATTTTGGTGCCAAGAAGACGGAGGTCGTGCTGTCTGCCCACTTCTTTTGGCCGAAGATGAGGCGAGACATTGAGAGGTTTGTATTCCGCTGCACTACATGTCAAAAGGCTAAGTCACGATTGAATCCACATGGTTTATATATGCCTCTTCCTGTTCCTAGCACTCCATGGGAGGATATATCTATGGACTTTGTTTTAGGATTGCCTAGGACCAAGAGGGGGAGGGATAGTATTTTTGTGGTGGTTGATAGATTTTCTAAGATGGCTCACTTTATTCCTTGTCATAAGAGCGATTTATGTCGTTAATATTGCTAACCTTTTCTTTCAAGAAATCGTTCGCTTGCATGGTGTGCCTTCTACTATTGTTTCAGATCGTGACGCCAAGTTTTTGAGCCACTTTTGGAGAACTCTATGGAATACATTGGGGACCAAGCTGCTGTTTTCAACAACATGTCATCCCCAAACCGACGGCCAAACCGAGGTAGTAAATCGTACATTATCCACTATGTTGAGGGCTGTTTTGAAGAAGAATTTGAAGATGTGGGTAGAATGTTTGCCGATTTTTGAATTCGCTTATAATAGGCGGTACATTCCACCACCAAGGTAAGTCCTTTTCAGGTAGTGTATGGCTTCAATCCCCATGCTCCTATTGATCTATTACCTTTACCTACTAGTGAACGAGTTAATCTTGATGCTAAGGAACGTGCTGAATTTATTCTGAAATTGCATGAAAAGACTAAAGAAAATATTGAAATGATGAATGAAAGGTATAGGACTGCGGGAAGTAAAGGTAGAAAGGAAGTAAAACTTGAACCGGCGATTTAGTATGGTTACACTTGCGTAAAGGATCGTTTCCAGAATTGAGAAAGTCTAAATTAATGCCTAGAGCTGATGGTCCTTTCAAGATACTTGAGAAAATAAATGATAATGCATATAAACTTGAGTTGCCGCCCGAATTTGGGATTAGTTCCACATTTAACATTGCAGATTTGAAACCGTTCATGGGAGAAGAAGATGGGCTTGAGTCGAGGACGACTCCACTTCAAGAGGGGGAGGATGATGAGGACATCACTCCTATGCATACGACCGAGCCCCTCCGGTTGTGATGCAAGGACCCATCACAAGAGCACGAGCACGACAATTGAATCAACAGTGAGCTCCTTCCTAAGTGCCCACAGATACTTGTGAGGATGGTATGCTACCTAATGATATTATTGATTATATTGTACTTAGGAACTTTGGAGAGGACCATGAAGGCCTTGGAAACCAGCAAGGACCAAGAGGGAGGCAAGGAGGGTGTCCAAGTCAAGTTGGAGGTTCAATTCATCTCGGAGTCGACCACCTCGGCCACCAGGAGCAGCGTTCACTAAAATCGTCGCCCAGGCCACAAACGGGCTCCGATTTTGATGATCCACATATGCATGGAAAGCTAAGGAGATAAGCTTTACAATGGCACTGGTTTCAGGTCATTTGGACTTCGGAGTCGACGGGAATCAACGTTTCAAGCTGGCGGACAGAATCTGTCCCAGGGTGCTGCGTCACCAATTTGGGCCGTTGGCCCATGTATCGTGTTGGAGTCCATCACGGACACGTCTAGGGTTTCTAGGATGTCCCATAGCCTTTATATCCAGTAGCCGCCGCTAGGGTTTGCTTTGGGTTTTGCTTAGATTAATTCTGTCTTTGAACAGTATTGCCGTTCATCGGTTTGTGAGACCCCAACTCGTGAGATTCATCCTCAATTTTCAAATTCAGTGCATCTTTCTTGTTCTTGCTTGTGTTCTCGATTCATTGGCAGGGATTAGCCTTCGTGGCGCAGGTCAGCCGGCAGCGACGGTTGATAACCAGAGGACGTGTGGTGCTGCGATTGCAGGGGTTTTTGATCGTGTCGATCAAGAAGCCGGATCGTGAGTGTCTCGCTCCGCCTAATCGACTTATCCTCCACCTGACGGAAGTTCGGGCATCCCTTTACACCCCCATCACTGTGGCTTTGTAGGAGTAAGTGGTGTTTGATTTCGTCATTTTACTGGTTTAAGAAATCATATTTGAAAAACCCTTTGTGTTTCGTGAAAGTTTGGGGTTTGGTGTTAAGGTTTTATTTGAAAAGGATGACTGTATCTCTTGGTTCCCTTTTAAGAAATTGTCTTTCAACCATTTTCCTCTCTGGGAGTCTTGAGATTGAAAAGTGTTTTGGAGAATTCCTTTTGCATGACCAAGTTTGGGTTTGTCTCAATGCAATTTTGAGAGTCAAGTTTCCTTATGAATTTGGGATGAGTTTTAAAACTAAAATGCTGCAAACAAAGTGTAGTCTTTTGACTGAAATCGTTTGTCACTAGTGAGAATTGTTGTTTAGCATGTTATGTAGTATGTACCAATGTGGTTTATGGAATGATGTATTGTTAAGTTAATTTGGGAGTTGAAATAATTCAATGCGGTTGTTATCTTTAGCTTGAGAATAAATAGGCTACTAGTGTTGTAGAGTACTCTATAGCGAGAATGATTAAATGTGTTAATGTATATGTTTAGAATCTGTCGCTTTTCTTTGAAAGTGCTTATCACCCCCGATAATATTTAAAGTTTTAAACCCTGATGCGTAGTGAGAACATTAAGATGATGTAAACCATTAACATTGTTATAGAAACTTGGTTGGTTGCTTAAAGATGTTTTAAATTAACGTGTTAGTAGGGAGATTTAATCATGATGGCTTGTGACCTTAATTGGAAGTTGATTAGATTGCTATTTTTGTTGTTGCAAACCATTAGTATTTGGAAGCACGCAGTTGTGTTTTTGAAATGCTAATACAGTTGTCATTTGAGAAGACATAGGACTTGTTGTTTGATGATGTTGTTAAGAGCTATGGGATGGTCTAACTTATTAAGCAATTTTAAATAGTCGGAGTATGTTGAGTAGTGGCAATCTGTTATAATTTATGGAAAGGGTAACTAAACAATGTGTTGTTTGTTTGCTAACGCAAATTAATGATATGGATGAATTAGTACTGTTGTTAATTGTTGGAAACCATTGATCCAATAGAGAAAAGTGTAAAGCTGTGGTATTATTGTCGAGTGCATGTTGTGATGGGATGGACAATGGATAATAATCATGATGTAGAATTTTATCCATAATGAATGCATATCTTAGAATCCTATTTACGAATTTTATCTTGTAGAGATAATACTTATTTGTTGAAGTCATTTTATTGATTGAACAAGTTTTAATTGTCAAGATGTTGATGTATGGATGGTATAAAATTGATACGTTGATCATGCTTAAGTATCTGTTGAAGTACTATGTTTCAAATTTAGAATAAGATGTATTATGGTATGATGATCCGTGCGAATCATGTCGATGTAGCCTCGGTTGGGTGTCTTTTTGATAAGCATCATAAACCTTAATTAAAAGTGTTGGGAATGGTAACTAGAGAAAGAATTTGTTATGTCAATTTTGTTAAAACCGGTTGGACTTTCTCAATGAGTAAGTAGTGAATTTCAAAGTCTTTAATGAAAAGCATAGTGGAACACTAGAGATGATTGTATTTATGCTAAGCTGGTGTTTAAAACCTTCTGGACTGGTTTGGTTGTTTGCTATCTTGGTTGAATGCTTTCGGTTGAGGTGTTCCTTATGTTGAGTTTCAGAGTTTCCCCAAAACTCGTAGTGTTTGGTGTCAATCTTTGGTTTTGGCCCATTTGTTTAGTTTGCGTTGTGAGTATGGATTTACACCCAAAAGTCTTGGAGTGGATCGCGCTCCTTCGCTCACAATCGAATCATCCTTGGAATAAATTTGAAAATGAAACAGATGGACATAGAGGGTTGTGCTGGAAAACTCTCGAGGTTTAATTTGTAATCTCCTTTTTGGCTAGAGTTGGAGTTATTTGGAAAATATGTGTGGTGTTCGCAAGTGTTTCAAAAGGTGGTGTGTGGATGGTTCATAAATGATTTAGTTAGTGAAGTGTTCCCTTTTGAAATGAGTTTCTCTTTCTCTTTGAGAAAAATTTGTGGTGGTTGTGTGTGCAGATGTTTAACTTTGGAGTTGATGTTCAGTCCCAAAATGTTGATTTTGGATAGTATGCGAGGTTTTGCAAGTTAGCTTTAAATGGATGGTGGGTTGTGACACGTTGTGGTGTTTTACTGTTAACTATGATACCGTCATAGTTTATCTGACTTATTGCAATCATCGATGTTATTGGCGTTTCATCATGTGATACCGAAGAAGAAGTCTTTTGGTGAATGACTATTCGGTATTGTTTGTTACATGATGAATGAATGGTGAAAAAAAACAATGACAACGTTTATGTACAACTAAACATTAAAGAGTCGATGAGCCAGGTCGGTGAGAAAGTCATATATGGATATATGACTAATCCGGAGTGCTATTGAAAAGTGTGCATGCATGTCATGAATCGAGATGTCCATTTCTTTCTGATATGAAAAGAAAGAATGAAGAATTTCTGGTATTTTGGTTGTGGTGTAGGGGATTTGTGCTTCCTTTGCGATTTGGCTTGGATGTTGCTGAATTCTTTCCAAAGTGGTTGTTAACGCTTTGGGTTTGAGTTGTCGTGTGTGGTCCACTTGGGTTCAAAAGAATTGTACTTCTCTTGCTCTATAGATGGGAGTGAGGATATAAATGTTCTTGGTTTATGGTTGAGTATGCGAAATATGTGTACACTTGGTCTTGATAACTAAGTGTTACTGTGTGAGGGTGAGACCCTCTTAAGAAAGGAGCCAATTGTGGTTTGGTAAGGTTTTACGATCCTAGCTTGGGGCTAGGTGTCGAACCTTAGTGGTATAAGGGTGGTTTGTGATGGAGGTTGATGATGTATGGGTTTAACCTTTATTAAGAGTATCGATGGGTGGAAGTGAAGTTGACGGTAGTTCGGTGATAATTGTCCTGCCGTGAGCAATTGTCTTAACTAGTTGTTTCTGGGTTTGAGTCTTGCCTGGGAGAGGATAGAATGAAATGTTAGCATGATCATGTATCGGAAGGGCAAATGTGCCTTAATGAGTTATTCCCCTCGATGGAAATTTTCGGGAATGTAGAGAGGTCGTTAAAGGAATTGTGACTCGCTTTGATTGTGTCATGTTGAGTTTAATGAAGTGTGGTAGTCAGGTTGGTTGTGATAGTAGTGTGAAGTGTTTGTCGTGAGGTTTTAGGCGTTTTTCGTTGATGGATTCCTTTGTGGTTGAAACGCAGATTCTGTTTGGGAATTGAAGTGAAGGTGGAACCGTGAGAGGTTGCACTCTGTTGAGCTAAATAAACATTTTCTCGCCAAGTATTGGTTTTGAGAACTCGCTTGTCGTTTGTTCTGGTTTGAGTTTTCGTGCGGGTGTTTTGTGCTGCAGAGAAGTCTTTTGTCCCATGGGAACTTTGTTGTTGACTTTGGCGTTCTTCGGATTCGAGGTCGAATCCTGTTTAAGGGGGGGGGGAGAATGTGACACTACGGGATATCGAGACACCGGAAAAGGTGAAACTAGGGAATGTGACTTTATAAAATGTAAAATATGAGGTTTAATCATGTATTTGGGCCTTTCCGGGGGAGGATTTGGGCCTCCGGGGGAGTTTGGGCCTAGCGGGGGCTAGATTGGGCCCTGGGGGGATGAAGTGGGCCGTTGGTGGTGGAGTTTTTGGGCCCATGGGAGATATTTGCCTGCACACAACAGCCCATGCGCCAGCCCTCCCCTCCTTGTGCGCCCCCACCTCCCCTCCAACCCTAGCCGCCTCTCCCTCCCCCACATGCGCCTCCACCCCTTCCCTCCCTCTCCCCCATGCGCCTCCACCTCTCCCCTCTCCTCTCCACCCCCTTGCTGCCCTAGGGGAGTTCCCCACCTCACCACCCCATAGATCCGTCCATTGGAGCGCTTCGCGACGAGGAGATCCGGTGGATTTGGAGCGAGGAAGGAGATTGCGCGAACCGGGAGGAGATCTGTTGGTTCTTCGTTCGTCGGGCGAAGGTATGGCCACGGGAATCCTTGGTGTTGGTCAAGGTACTGTTCTAGGGGTTGATATCATGTTTTTAGATCAAGTGGTGGTGCTATGATTGGGTAGATTAGATGAAAACTAGAGTTTGCCACGTTCTCTGTTTCGGGCAGATTGTGCAGTCGACCTAGGGTTTGAGTTTTCGCAATTTTAGGTTCGGAATTTGGTCGGCCGCCTGTTGAAGAAGTTGTAGGTAACTTCAATACCTTTCAGTAGGTATAAAGAACGTCCAATTCCTCCTAGCCGTTTGAAAGTTATGCTCGTTTTACCGAATGTGTTAAAAACTGAGACGAGATTGGAACAGATCACGGTATTCTTTAGATTAAACCACTTTAGATTCCGAATCAGTTTTTCCATATACTTAGAAAAAGTTAGGAAATTTCCTAAGCTATGCGAGGACATACTCGTTTAATCGATTCGGAGTTTTAGAACCCATGTTATGCCCATTGGAAGTCTGCTGTCCCGACGGGACAGAACCTCTATTTTGGGTTTTGCGAGTAGTTTGCAAAGTCGGGGTAGAAGAGTGTTTGCGTATTATTTTGGGGGCATGATTTTGAGTGTGTGGTACCTATGTGGAGGTGGTGTGACCCTGGGAGTGCCTTCTACTTCTCGCCAATCCGTCGCCCGTGGTTGAGGCAAGTGTATTGGAATGGGTAGCGGGTTGTAGATTGCAAGTTTTGTTGAGTTGAAATTGAATATATGATATGTTCACATGCCATGCTTTAATGTTTGCCATTGATATGATGAATATGATTTATTATGTTGTGATGCCATGTGTTAATGTACAAGTTATCTATGATGTTGGCATGTTTGCATACATGGCATGATACATGGCCGGGTCGGTGAGGAAGTCATAACTAGTCCGGTAAGGTCGGTGAGAAAGTTATGACTAGTCTGGGGCGCCTTTGAGTAAGTCCTATATCGTGATTCCATCCACCGCGGTGAATGGAAGCGAGGAGTAGGCACCCTCCATCTTCGGGATGGAAGGGAAGAGAGGGTGCACACCGACGGGTGTGCACTCAACCATACCGGTATGAGTTTCCAGGAGACATGTGCATCGCATCGCATTGCATATATGATGATGATGATATGTGAAAAATGATATGTGATTATGAATAAGATGATAGGCATGATTGAGGTGTTGAAGCCATGTAATTGCTCTTTTGTACCATTGCAATATACTTGCTGAGTGTTGAACTCACGCTTGTGCTTTCTTGTTGTTTTAGGTACCATGAGACCGGCATGCGGGGAAGGGAACTAGTCACACTCCTACACGTAGCTTCACACATTTGTTCCCACAGTTATTCATTTTGAGTCATGATAATAAATTTAGTGTGATGCATATTGGTTTATGATCTAGTTTTGCGTTATGAGAGCCTTATTGTTCGTTTGGCTCATGAAGACTTTGAATGCTTGAGATTTGACTTATATTGCTATCATGCCACTATTTACTGCTATTTTAGATGTCTCATATATCGCCATATATTGCTATGTTATTGTTGATGCTTCAATACTTGGAAAAACAAAGGAGATGCTGCCGAAATTTTCGGTATTAGCATTTGCTCCTTTGCTGTAATTTACTTGTAATTGTGGTATTTAGATGTTGTTTAGTCTATGTTTGGTAGCATTCGGGCATACTGGATGCCGGGGTGTTACAAGTCGAGATTTCATTCATCCTCTTGGCAAATTTAAACTTTAGAAAATAAGTTTTATCCTCACTATGACCATTCAAACTATGGGTGAGCCTACAGTCAACCTGGCTTTGATACCACCTTTGTTGGGACCCGGATTTGCAAATCTGGACCCTCTGTGTATTCAGCACTTGTCCAGGATCATGCTAGTGCACACAGTTTCAACATCGGTATATATCACAATCATACTCAACGAGATAATAAAGTACCTTAATTAATTAACCAAACTGGTTGCTCGACCTTATGGTCAAGTTACAAAGATACGCCTCGCAGGGCGAAGGCTTATTAAAAGAGAAATAACTGCAGCGGGATAAAATAGATTTCGTGGCGCCATCCAGTATACCACAGGCAACTGACTGGGCTCGCTCCCTAGTTAGACGGCTCCTCCTGGTAATCTTCCTCCAAAGCTGGTGTCGACTCTTCTTCAACTGATGTTGTATTGTGGCAAGGGTGAGTACTTGGTACTCAGCAAGTCATGCACAGAATGCAAGCTAATATTCTACATGCAGGGCTTAATACAAAGGATAGGCTAACAGGTTCATTTGCAGTAAAGTAGCATGAGCAAATACAATAATAGATTGCAAAGCGGTAAAACAATAATGAATAAAGTACTTTCACAATGATCTCACGAATAAAGCATTTCCCAATCATAGGTCCAAATCGTCATCCCAAACCAACCATCCTTCCAAAGTCAAGTCATTTTTATGAAAGTCTAACCCTTGACTGTAATTCCCGAGCAATGTCCATTGTCGTGGACTCGGCTATTCGAATAGATTTTACACTCTGCAGAGGTTATACACTTTACCCACAAGATACAGCCAAACACCACAAAGGTGAGTGTCCGTAACAAAGTCTTTCAGAAACCTCTAACTGTACAAGTGGGCCTCCCCGGTTATTGCACACTAACCCTTCCCTTGGCAAAGGCGAAGTCTAGGTCAATCAACCGTTAGATGGGTACCTGGCCGCAGCCCCGGTACGCTCCCCCGTACAACTACACAAAAGGTATAGTTGATACCCCGAGGTCCCACAAGTAAGTTATTAGCAACTTAATCAACTAGGTTCGTCCCATTACAGACATGTGGTTGCACGTTTGACTCAGTTCAAAGGCTTGCAAGGTTAAGTCCTTAGGGTGACCAAGGCAAGACTACCCGAAGAACCAAATCAACTTTCCCGGTGACACAACTGGCCCACCCGATCATTCTTGCCTCATGCCCCGGTCGAAACTATTTATCAAACCCCCGGTAGAAGCTGTGTTACACTGGGAGCAGCCGAAGACCATGACCCAGATTCGTAGATTCCTTGGTATGGCAGGTTACTACCGCCGTTTCATCGAAGGCTTTTCGATGATTGCAAGACCCCTTACGCAATTGTTGAAAAAGGAGAAGAAGTTCAGCTGGACGCCGGAGTGCGAGAAAGGTTTTCAAGAGCTGAAGAAGCGATTGACATCAGCCCCGGCGTTACTTCTACCGTACGTCAATCAAAGCTTCGATATCTATTGCGATGCATCGCGCCAAGGACTTGGATGTGTGCTGATGCAGAACGGAAAGGTCGTCGCTTATGCATCGAGGCAGTTGAGACCACACGAGGAGAATTATCTGACGCATGACTTAGAGTTAGCTACCGTAGTGTACGCTTTGAAGTTGTGGCGCCATTATTTGATCGGGAACAGATGTGAAGTATATACGGACCATAAGAGCCTTAAGTACATCTTCACCCAATCAGACCTGAACATGAGGCAGAGGAGATGGTTAGAGTTGATCAAGGATTATAATGTTGGAATCCATTACCATCCTGGAAAGGCCAACGTGGTGGCCGATGCCCTAAGTCGGAAAAGCCATACCGTAAACATGTTGGTAGCCACGAGTCAGGAAGAGCTATGCAAGGATTTTTAGAGAATGCAGATGGAAGTGGTACCAGAAGGATTCTTGGCCGCATTAGAAGTGAAGCCTACCCTGGAGGATCAGATCCGAGAAGGACAGAAGGATGATGATAAGATCCGCAAGAGTAAGTCCAAGATGGACGAGGGCAAGGCAAAAGACTTCAAGCTGGACGAGCAAGGCACGTTGTGGATGGAGGATCGAATTTGTTTGCCAAACAGGAAGGAGCTGAAGCAGTTGATCCTAGAGGAAGCCCATGACTCCAAGTATTCAATCCATCCGGGAAGTGCCAAGATGTATCAGGACTTGAAGGAAAGATTCTGGTGGCCAAGCATGAAACATGAGGTTGCCGAGCATGTCGCATTGTGCGACATATGTCAAAGAGTCAAGGCAATGCATTAGAGGCCAGCAGGATTGCTACAGTCGTTGAAGATACCTGAGTGGAAATGGGAGGAAATCAGGATGGACTTCATTACCGGTTTACCCAAGACTCAAGGAGGATATAACTCCATATGGGTCATAGTGGATCGCTTGACTAAGGTCGCTCACTTTATCCCCGTGAAGACCACCTATTCGGGAGATAAGTTAGCCGAGTTATACATGACCAGGATCGTCTGTTTGCACGGAGTGCCGAAGAAGATTGTATCGGACAGAGGTACCCAGTTTACTTCGAGATTCTGGGGTAAGCTGCATGAAGCCATGGGGACCCGTTTGATGTTCAGTACAGCTTATCATCCACAGACGGATGGACAGACTGAAAGAGTTAATCAGATACTGGAGGATATGTTAAGAGCGTGTGCATTGGCTTACGCTACCTCTTGGGATAAGAGTCTACTGTATGCTGAGTTCAGCTATAATAACAGTTATCAAGCAAGTCTACAGATGTCACCTTTTGAGGCATTATATGGTCGACCCTATCGAACCCCGTTGAACTGGAATGAGACGGGTGAACGCCATGTCTTTGGACCGGATATTCTTCAAGAGGCCAAAGAGCAGATTGCCATGATCTGGGAAAGATTAAAGATAGCTCAGTCAAGACAGAAGAGTTACGCTGATAACCGTCGCCGAGACCTGAGTTTTGAACCGAAAGAGTTCGTATATCTCAGAGTCACACCCCTCAAGGGAGTCAAAAGATTCCATGCCAAAGGGAAGCTCGCACCGCGATATGTTGAACCATTTAAGATTTAGAGCTGCAGAGGCGAACTTGCTTACAAGCTGGAGTTGCCGCAGTCGTTGGCGGGAGCACAAGATGTGTTCCACGTGTCCCAGCTGAAGAAGTGTCTCCGAGTACCTGATGAGCAAACACCGCTGGAGGCGATAGAGCTGCAAGAGGATCTGACTTATAAGGAGCACCCCGTTAAGGTCTTGGACCCCATGGATCGAGAAACAAGGAATAAGTCAACCCGTTTCTGCAGAGTTCAGTGGAGTAACCATGCAGAGAGTGAAGCAACTTGGGAGCGCGAGGAGGATTTCAAGAAATAGTTTCCAAACCTATTCCCTAGTTAGCCCTAAAACTAGGAGACGAGATTCTGTTAAGGGGGGAGGTTTGTAACAGCCCATTTTTTTGCTTTTCATGAATTTAAATGAGATTTGGCACTTTTGTGAATTTTTGGAATTTTCTGGGATTTATTTGGATTTATTTGGAATTTATTTGAATTTATTCCCCTTTTGAAATAATTAAAGAATTTAATTTTACAAATAAAATTTTGCTGGAAATAATTTATTTCAGTCCAAAATGTTCCAAAATATTTTCTAGAATTTTTCTGGAATTTTTCTGAGTGTTTTGCTATTTTTAATGAATTAAATGAATTTCTGGAAATTAATTTGAATATTTAATCGCTGGAAAAATCGATCGGGTTTGAACTGTTCATCCGACCGAGCCCGAACCCGAGTCGGACTCGAGCCCGACCCGAGCCGCGTTTGAGCCGGACCCGAGCCCAACCTAGCCCTAACCGTGTGACCGTTGGATCGAAATCCAACGGCCACAATTGTGCCACGTCACCCGAACCGAACCCGACTGAGCCAACCAGGTCGCCAAGCCAGACCCGAGCCCGAACCCGTGCCCGTTGGATCTTGATCCAACGGTCCACGTTGAGCCACGTCACCGAATCCGAATTGGATTCGGATTCCACCGCCGCAGCCGAGTGGACCTCGGTCTCCGCGAGATTCACAGAAGCCGAGGCCCCTATTTAATGTGCCGCCGCCATCGTGTTCTCCGTTTCATTGCGCACCCTTAGCCCTAGCCCATCACGCCTGAGCCGCCGTGGTTGCGCCGCAATCGCTTGCCGTAGTTGGGTTAGGCTTCCGCCGCGGTTCTCCGTTGTTTCCGCCGCCGTCCGCCGTCCTCCGTCACCACCGAGCCCAGATCCGGAACCGCAAGGACGAGACGCGTCGAAGACTACCACACACTCCGCCGGAGGAGCCCCGCAACGCCGTTGCCGTGGTCGTCGTCCCCAACTCCGGTCTGCTAGCACCGCCGCACGCCATCGCCGTCTCGCGAGCTCCACCAACTGTCCGATCAAGATCCGAGGACCCAGATTCGTCCACATCATCCCCAGGTAATTTTCACGTTTTAGTTTTTAGATCTGTTTCCAACCGTTGGAACTAGATCCAACGGTTTAGATCGTGCCACGTAGCCATAACTGCACCGTGCTTGGATAGATCTCAGCCGTTAGATCTAGATCGTACGGCTAGGGTTAGCCCACGTTGTAGCTTTAGATCGGATCTTGACCGTCCGATCAAGATCGAACGGTCCAGATTAACCGCGTTGTTTTCCAAACGTGTGAGGTTAGATCTGATCTGGACCGTTGATTTTCAAATCAACGGTCCAGATCGAGCCACGTGGCCAGAAGTCTGACCGTCGCGGTCAGCGCGGTCAACCCCGGTCGCCGACGCCAAAGACGCGACGCCGCTGCGTGGGACCAGCGTCAGTGACCGCCGAACAACACCATGACGTCATGCTGACGTCGCGGTGGGGCCCGCGTGTCAGAGCCCTCGGCCGAGACGTGCGCTGACGTCACCCGAGGGGCCTAGCTGTCAGAGGCACACGTGCCGTGGACCGGGTCCACAGTGGACCGAGCCGAACCGTGCGCCGGGTCCATGGACCCGAGGCGACGTGGCGGCCTCTAATTGGTCCACGTGTCATGCTGACGCAATAAATCATTTTCCGAAAAATAAATTATTTATTTAATTCGGTTTATTGATTTTAAATATAGATTCAAACTTCAAACGCTTATAACTTTTGAGTTTCAACTCCGATTTGGGTGATTCAAATTTCTAAATTTTCATAAAAATGAGACCTACTCAAATATGAATTTTAATTAATTTATTATTATGAATATTTTTCTGTTTATATTTAATTAATGGTTTCTTTAAACTTTAAACGATTATAACTTTTGCATTTTAACTCTGATTTGGACGATTCCAGTTTCTAAAAATTTATAAAAATGTGCTCTCTCTGTTTATGAAGTTTATTTGATTTTTTGAACACTCTTGTGTACAGTTTTATTTATTGATTGCTATTTGCACGCGTTACGAGTAGACGTTGAAGTGCCTGAAGGCTTCGAAGGTGAAGTGTTGACCCAGGAGCCAGCTCAAGACCAAGAACAAGTACTCTTTGAAGGCAAGTTGTGCTTTGACCATGTTGATCCCATTTTTAAATTATTTTGATTTAATTTATTGCATGCTAGTTTAATTTGAAAATGATTTAATTAATTTTGGGGAAATTAGTTAAATACCAACTTTGCACTATGACACCTTGATTATTATTTATGTGCCATGACCCCTTGTCACCCTAGTTGTGGATCATTAGTTGGGCATTACTAAAATTGCCAACATGGGTAATTAGACCGATGTAGTATGCTTAGCCTTGCCACGTAACATGTTTTTGCCAATTACATGATGATATTGACTTAATGAGATATGGAACCTGTTTTGAGAAGTGTCATGTGTTATTGATGATGATATTGATGGCACGTGGTGCGTGGTAAACAACTGGGGGTTTGATAAATAGTTTTCGACCGGGGCATGTGGCAAGAAGGATCGGGTGGGCCAGTTGTGGCACCAGGAACGTTGATTTGGTTCTTCTGGTAGTCTTGCCCTGGTCACCCTAAGGACTTAACCTTGAAAGCCTTTGAACTGAGTCAAACGTGCAACCACATGTCTGTAATGGGACGGACCTAGCTGATTAAGTTACTAATAACGTACCTGTGGGACCTCGGGGTGTCAACTATACCTTTTGTGTAGTTGTACGGGGAGCGCATCGGGCTGCGCCAGTACCCATCTAACGGTTGATTGGCCTAAACTTTGCCTTCGCTAAGGGAAGGGTTAGTGTGCAATAACCGGGGAGGCCCACTTGTGCTGTTAGAAGTTTTCGAAAGACTTTGTTACGGACACTCGCCTTTGTGGTGTTTGGCTGTATCTTGTGTGTAAAGTGCATAACCTCTGCAGAGTGTAAAATCTATTCGAATAGCCATGTTCGCGGCATTGGACATTGCTCGGGAATTACAGTCAAGGGTTAGACTTTCTTGAAAATAATTTAGACTTGAAAGGTTTGGTCTGGTTTAATAATGACGTTGATGGAAATGTGGATTAGGAATGGGAGGGATGCCTATTTAACTCCTGGAAAAGTTATTGATCTTATACTTGTTTCTACTGCTTTCGAATCTACTTATGTTACTTGTCAAATGCTGTTTTATTGCAATTATACCATGAGCTGCCCCTTTGTACTAAGCCATGCATGTAGTATATTAGTTTGCATTTTGTGCATGACTTGCTGAGTACCAAGTACTCACCCTTGCCACAATACAACATCAGTTGAAGAAGAGTCTACACCAGCTTTGGAGGAGGAACTCCAAGAGGAACCGTCTATCTAGGGAGCGAGCCTAGTCAGTTGCCTGTGGTATACTGGATGGCGCCACGAAGTTATCTTATTTTTCGCTGCTGTTATTTCCCTTTTTATAAGTTTCGCCTTGCGTGGCGTATATTTGTAACTTGACCTTAAGGTCGAGCAACCAGCTTGGTTAACTAATTAAAGTACCTTATTATTTCGTTGAGTATGATTGTGATATTTACCAATGTTGAGACTGTGTGCACTAGCGTGTTCCTGGACTAGTGCTGAATACACAGAGGGTCCGGATTTGCATGTTCGGGTCCCAACAGTAGGGCTTTCTTGTCTTACGTTGCTGAGTGTGGCCGACACAATGATAAACTAGGCACCAAACTGGAGTGGAAGCGCTTCAAGGTACAAGTGGAGTTTGGCCACTCCTTCTCATTCTTGTAGTCTATGCATGGACATCATATGTAGCCTGACGTTGTGTATGCATCAGCCGCACGAAGAAAATCTTGCAAACCCTGCAAGAACTCCGGGGAGCTTCAGTCCATGTACATCCATCGCCGGTCCATCTACATTATATTACATAAAGGAAACTTTTAGCTCATTTTTTGATAATGAATTGTTCAACATTTCCCAAAATCCAAATCAAGACAACTATATTTTTAAAATGACTTTATTTCGTAAAATACATTAAAGGCACTATATTTCATTACATATTTTTTTCCATAAAATGATTATTTGCTCTGGTATTCATACTCGACAAGTTTTTGCAACCTACTAAAATAATTAGTCAATGAAAATCTAGATTCAAAATTCTTCATCAATCGATGGAACCAAAACCAAAATATTTAGCTAGATCCACACATTCAATTCGAGCTAAATATTAATGCAAGCAAAATATAAACTTACATAATAAGTTTTTTCAACTTACAAAAAAAATTGGTCGATCATAGTCTAGATTCAAAATTCTGAACAAATTTCACGACAACTTTGCTCAAATTTTGAAAACTTTTTCACAAATTTTTTTAAAACTTTTCTCAAATCTTGAACTCATTTTATATTTTCAGTAAAGCCATTTATATTTCTGATATTATTTTAATTCGCAAATGAATTTAAATTTCTTCTTTTTTCAACATAATTATTGCCATTTGAAGATTCCAAACTCCATGATTTTCATGCGCCATTCTTAATTTCCCCAACTATATATGCACCATCCTACATCGAACGATGGAACTAAAACATAAATTTGAGCTAGATCCACACCTTAAATGTGAGCTATATTATAATCCAAGCAAATTTAAGCTTAGTTACCTTGGTTGCGAGTAAATTTTTGCATCCTACTTGAAAAGATCGAGCTATAACTTTACATTTATAATCTTTCATCGATTAATGGAAAAGATCAAATTTTCTTCATAATTCAAGCAAAGAAGAGGCTCCATTTAACACCAAATGTAGTGAGGAATGATGTTACTAACCTTAGTTACCTTGGTTGCGAGTAAAATGACCAAAAATTTAAAATTTGGGCAGCACCTCCCCTTCCTTGGAGCTCTTGCCCGAACTCCTGTTCTTCTCGCCGGCTGATCAAATGATCCTGATCTGGCAGAGAGCAGGACGACAAAGACGTTTAAATTGCAACATAGTACCGGTTGAAGGCACAAGCCGGTACTGATAGTCTCACATCAGTACCGGTTCGTGCCTTGAACCGGTACTAATCTCCACCTGCAGTTGTAGCCGTTGAGCTGCTAGATAGTACCGGTTCAGGATACAAACCGGTACTGATGTGAGACTATCAGTACTGGTTGGTACCTTTAACCGGTACTGACTACCCCCGAGCCCTGTAGCCGTTGAACCGAGACTGTTGTAACTATCAGTCCCGGTTTGTGCCCAACTGATGGGCCGATATCAAAGGTCGGTTCTGTTACGAGTTCTACTACTATTACTACCATAGGAAGTATAACTGATCCGTTAGATAAAATAGAATGAACGGCTAATATTTAATATTATCCACCGTTAAAGTGCTCAGATATATAATGACATTACATAGTGGATGGATAACATTACATAATTAAAAAGATAAAACATTATGTGGCTCATTTCCACCACTCGCCACTGATATCCGGAGGGCTGCCGCTGTCACCGCTGTCATCGTCGTCGGCGGCGGCGGCGGGGTGAACGTCATCCTCAGAGGAGGAGTATTGTAACACCCCAAAATTTTGCTTTTCATGAATTTAAATGTTATTTTTCATTTTTGGGAATTTTTGGAATTTTCTGGAATTTATTTGGATTAATTTGAATTTATTCCCTTTTGAAATAATTAAAGAATTAAAAGTTTTAAATAAAACTTTGTTGGAAATATTTTATTTGAGTCCAAAATGTCTCAAAGTATTTTCCAGAATTTGTCTGGAATTTTTCTGATTATTTTGCTATTTTTCTTAATTATTTGAATTTCTAGAAATTATTTTAATTATTTAATCGTTGGAAAATGCCGAGTGGGTTTTACTGTTCAAGCGACCGGGCCCGAGTCAGACTCGAGTCCGAGTCCGACCCGAGCCCAACCAAACCCTAGTCGCGTGACCGTTGGATCAAGATCCAACGGCGAGCATCAAGCCCACGTGGGGATCGGGCCGTTGATCATGCCGCGTGGACTGCTAGGATTGCTCCACGTTACCCTCTCCATGTCGCCGCCGGACTCCGCCGCCGCCCGCTTGTGGGCCTCGGTTTCCGCGATTTTCACGGACGTCGAGGGCCCTATTTAATGCGCCACCGCCGCCATCATGCTCTCCTTTTTCATACGCACCCGTAGCCCTAGGCAGCAGAGGTCAAGTCGCCGCCGTTCGCCTGCAAGAGCTCGCCGAAGTTGGAGGAGAAGCCCACCGCGGTTTTCCGCCGTTTGCCGCCGTTTCCGCCGTCCTCCACCGTGATTGAGCCCAGATTTGTAACCGTCGCAACGAGCCGCACCTGGGAGTCCCATGCACTTCGCCGGAGCATGCCTGCAACGCTAGCAGCAGTGCTATTTTCCTTTAGCAGGCGTGCTATTTTCCTTCAGCAGGCGTGCTATTTTCCTCTAGCAAGCATACTATTTTCCTTCTGCAGGCGTGCTATTTTCCTTCAAAGAGAGAAACTTAGCCATACCAAAAGAATAAGTAATACAACACATCCACAAGCACCACACATGCCATGAACACAAACACTTTGCAATGCCAAATGCATCATTAAGCCAATTTTTCATCACATGATTTCACACAGGCTAGGGATGACTTGGCCGAAGCCCAATTGACAGGCGTAGTGTAACACCCCGGCAGCTAGTATGCCCTGAATGTCACCAAACATGATAGAAGAAACATCTAAATACCATAAATAAAGCTAAATTACAGCAAGGGCGAAAATGCTAAAACCGAAAATTTCGGCAGCATCTTCTTTGTTTTTCCATGATGTGAAGCATCAACAATATAATCACAGGATATAGCATAAAGAATGACATCTAAATCATCAAAAATGAGGGTTGTAGCAACAGTATAAGTCTAGAATAATGAATTCAACCACTTCATGAGCTAAACGAATCAAATATTATGGCCAAGCCCAGAAATAAGCATACTCTAAGTTTTCAGCGCATTAACTTATTATCACAACTACGAGTGGCAAAGTTGTAGATGTCTAAATGAGTGAAACTTCGTGAAGATATGCCACTAAGCCTCTTTTCCGCATGCCAATTTCATGCTACCTAAAAACATCATAAAACACAAGCGTGAGTTTATCACTCAGCAAAGTGTATTGCAATGGAACAAGAAAACACATTCCAATACCTTCATCACCGCTTTTCATATTCAACATCATAAACATCTCATATTCACATTGTATGCATCTCGTTGACATCATCATATAACTTCATCATATAACATCATCATATAATGCAATGCAATGCACATGTCTCCTTGAAGCACATACCGGTATTGCCGAGTGCACACCCGTCGGCGTGCACCCTCTTTCCCCTTCCATCCCGTAGATGGAGGGTGCCTACTCCTCACTTCCATTCACAACTATGGATAGAATCACGAGGTAGGTCTTACTCAATGGCGCTTCGGATTAGTCATAGCTTTCTCACCGGACTAGTTATGACTTTCTCACCGTCCTGGCCAGTCCTCATGCCATGTATGCAAATATGCCATAAACATAAATAACTTGCATATAAACACAAACTAACCATTTTCATCATGTCGTAGGCAAACATCAATCATGGCAAGTTAGCATATCATGTAATCATATTGCGCCTAAGCAAGACTAGCAAACATACAACACAACCCATTCCAATACACTTGCCTTCAACCGCGAGCGACGGGTTGGCGAGAGGATGAGGGCACTCCCGGGGTCACACCACCTGCACAAAGGTACCACACACTCAAAACGTGCCCTCAAAACAGTACAAGAACGATCCCCTACACCAACTTCGCAAACAACCCCTAAAACCCGAAAACAGAGAATATGTCACTTCTGGACACTGGGTTTCCAACTAGCATAACTTTAGTTCTAGGACTCCGAATCGAGTAAACGAGTACATCATCGCGAAACTTAGGAAATTTCCTAGCTTTTTATAAGTATTGGGAAACACTGATTCGGCTTCTAAAATTGTCTAATCTACAGATCAACCCGATCTGTCCCAATCACGTCACAGTTTTGAACACGTTCGGTAAAACAGCCATAACTTTCAAACGGCTGATCGGAATTACAAGTTCTTGGTGTCCACTGAAAGGTATTGAAATTATCTACAACTTTGTCAACAGGCGTCCGACCAAATTCCGAATCTAAAATTGCGAAAACTCTAACCGTAGGTAGGACGTCCAACCTGCCCGAAACAGAACGCCATGAAATCTCTAGTTTTCATCAATTCTATCCAATCGCAGCACCACCTTTCGATCTAAAAGCAACACCTGCACATGAACAAACCACAAAACGATTCCGAGCACAAGTCCGCGACTTGACTCAATATTAGTCCATGCAAATACTCACACGAGCATTGCATAAGTTCAAAACATGCATTATAAAATTCAAATAAATTTCATAACCATTGATCAATCACCAAACAATTTTCAAAATCACAAAAATCAACCTCGAGCAAAAAACCATTCACGCCGGACCAAACATTTGGTCCGGCGCACACATGTCTCAAAACCCTAGAAAAATCTGTTCACGCCGGACCAAACACCGGTCCGACGCAACTCACGACGGACCAAAAACTCGGTCCGACGTATACTTCAAACTCTCGGTTGAATGTAGAAGTTGATCCAGCGAAAAACACGTTCACGACGGACTAAAGGAAATCAATCCGGCGTACACGCGAAATCAAACCTCAAAATGACGTTCACGACGGACCACAGAAATTGGTCCGGCGTACATGCAAAACTTACAGTTTTTGAAAGATTTGGTCCGGCACAAAATCATTCATACCACGTTCATGGCGGACCAAAGAAAATCGGTCCGGCGTACATGCGAATTTCACAATGCAAAATCTTGTTCACCACGGACCAAAATTTTGGTCCGGCGTCAATGTACAGACTTACTGTTTTTTGAAAACTTTGGTCCGGCGCAAATGACCCCAAATGCATGTTCACGGCGGACCAAAAAGTTTGGTCCGGTGCAAACACAAAAATGGTCCGGCACCAATGCGAAACTTACTGCTTTGGAAATTTGGTCCGGCACAGAAGAGAAACACATGCACATGCACATTTTGCAAATTCAATTCTTAAGCCAATTTTTCAGCACATGATTTCACAATCTCCCCGTTGATGAAAACATTAGCAACACCACTTAGAATTGAACATTGGCATTCACTTCACAAGAAGGTTTTTGAACAGAACAAAGTGAAAAACACAAAAACTCCCCCTATGACCAATATGCAAAGTGAAAACTCTCCCCCAAAGAAAAAATGTGTGTGAATGTGCAATGTGCCCAAAACTCCAAACTTCTCCCCAAACTTCTCAAAAACTCTCCAAACTTCTCCCCCTTTGACAATAGATTCATCAAGAATTCAAAAGAGAGAACAACATGTTCAAAATTTTCCCTGTAGCAATGATTTCACAAAAGAGAAACAAAGGAGTGCCAAGAGTGAAAAGATGAGCTCATTCGATCATATAACCTTATATATCACATAATATGCAAAATACATGAACTTGATGTGATTTTAACAAGTTAGGGAATGACATGCATCTCAACCTCAATTCAGTCAACTATAGCCAAGTACTAAGCAAGATCTCAGCAGAAAAGCAAGGCCCAAACTTCAAGCAACTAGCAACTCTGGGCGAGCAAGTAGTTTCAACTCCAATCTAGTAAACCAATCTATTCTTTAAACAATAAATTGCATGTGGCATGCTTGAAGCATACTTCTTTTATTTCCTTGGAGTGGCATGTTTGAAGCATACATCTTATCTTGAGGGAATGGCATGCTTGAAGCATACATCTTATCTTTTTAGGGAAAACATGCCTGAAGCACATAACTTGAGGCCTTTGCTTTTAACAACCCTTTTTTTACTGATTCCCTTTTTCTTTGATTGTAAACATGCAAAAGTGATTAAAAGGTCTTATGAAAGAGTAAAGCTGAAAACACACTTGCTCCATAGCCCAAATTTGTCAAGAAGATTCAATATCAAGCCTAGAAGCGTAAAATATCGCAGAGTATTTAGCTATAGGTAGTCAGATTAATAAATTCCGCAATGTCATTTTTAGTTCAAGTGATACAATTTAGATTATCATATATCAGCTTAATTACATAATATATAAAGAAATATGATAAAGTAAGCTCATCCAGTAAAAACATGGCAAGGAAAACTCCCCCTCAAAATAAACCCATTGGATGAACAATCCCAAATTCTCCCCGAATAAAAGCAAAACGAGAAGAAGACAGGTTTTGTGAAAATGTCTGCCAATTGATGTTGAGTATCCACATGGTGAAGCACAATATTTCCTTTTTCTACATGATCTCTAAGAAAGTGAAATCTGATATCAATATGTTTTGTCTTTGAATGTTGCACAGGGTTCTTAGCAATGCAAATTGCACTAATGTTATCACACAAAAGAGGAACACTATCCAAATTAACCCCATAATCTTTAAGTGTAGCTAATATCCAAGGAATTTGAGAACAACAACTAGCAGCAGCCACAAATTCAGATTCAGCAGTTGATTGTGCAACAGAATACAGTTTTCTAGATGACCATGCAATAAGAGAATTGCCCAAGAAATGACATGTATCAGATGTACTTTTTCTATCAATTCTACATCTTCCAAAATAAGCATCAAAGAAAGCTCCTAAACTAATGCATGAGGAAGCAGAAAGCTAAATGCCAAAATCTTGAGTACCATGGAGATACCTGAAAATTCGCTCGACAGCTTGTCAATGTGAAGCACGTGGGGAAGCTTGAAAGCGAGCACACAACAAATTGTATATCCGTCCTTCCTCATTCTCAGCATTATCATCGTCGTCGTCTTCATGAACAAAGATACTCTCCTATCTGGACCCGAATTTGCAAATCCGGACCCTCTGTGTATTCAGCACTAGTCGAGGAACGCGCTAGTGCACACAGTCTCAACGTTGGTAAATATCACAATCATACCACTCGATACTAATAAAGTACTTTAATTAGATAATCAAATTGGTTGCTTGACCTTAAGGTCAAGTTACAAATATACGCCTCGCAGGGCGAAACTTAATAAAAGAGAAATAGTAGCAGCGAAAAAAGTAAGATAACATCGTGGCGCCATCCAGTATATGTCGGGACCCCGAATTTGCAAATCCGGACCCTCTGTGTATTCAGCACTAGTCCAGGAACGCGCTAGTGCACACAGTCTTAACATCGGTATATATCACAATCATACCAAACGATACTATCAAAGTACTTTATTTAAATAATCAAAGGGTTACTCGACCTTATGGCCAAGTTACAAATATATGCCTTGCAAGGCGAAACTTATTAAAAGAGAAATAACAGCAGCGGAAAATCAAATAAACTTCGTGGCGCCATCCAGTATACCACAGCAAATCGATCGGCTCGCATCCCTAAGTAGACGGGTCCTCTTGGAGTTCCTCCTCCGAAACTGGCGTAGTCTCCTCTTCAACTGGTGTTGTGTTGAGGCAAGGGTGAGTACTTGGTACTCAGCAAGTCATGCACAGAATGCAAGCTAATATACTATATGCATGGCTTAGTACAAAGGAATGGCTTCAGGGTATATTTGCAGTAAACAACTTTTGAAAAATAATATAAATAGATTCGAAAGCAGTAGAAATAAGTAAAGCATAAATAACTTTTCAAGAAGTTTAATAAACATTTTTCCCATCCTAAACCATATTTCCATCATCTTCTTTGTTAAACCAACCCAACTTTTCAAATCCAAGTTATTTTCAGAAAATCTAACCCTTGACTGTAATTCCCGAGCATTGTCCAGTACCGTGGACTCGGCTATTCAAATAGATTCTACACTCTGCAGAGGTTATGCACTTTACCCACAAGATACAATCCACTCACCACGTCAGCCGTGAATCGCCATACAAGAGTATGCGAATGAGCGATCATAACAAAGCCTTTCGGAAGCCTCAAACAACACAGGTGGTCCTCTCCGGTACGTGCTCTACACCATCCCTTCCCTTAGCCAAGGCGAAGTATGGGACCAACACACCGTTAGATGGGTACTGGCGCAGCCCACGACACGCCCCCGCACAATCACACAAAAGGTGTAATCGACACCTGAGGCTCCACAAGTGAGTCCTTAGCGACTTAGTCAACTAGGGCCGTCCCATTCCAGCCCATGTGGTTGCAAGTATGACCCAGTTCAAAGGCTTGCAAGGTTAAGTCCTTAGAGTGACCAGGGCAAGACTACCCGAAAAACCAAATCAACACTCCCAATGCCACAACCGCCCACCTGATTACTCTTGCCACATGCCCTGGCCGAAATCGTTTATCAAACCCCAGTTGATTACCATGCACCACGTGCCATCAACATCACATGATACTTTTCCAAAACAGGTTCAATATATCATTAAGTCAATATTAGCATTTGATTGTCCAAAAATCATGTCATGAGCACGAAAGGTGTCTAAGCAAAGATACTACAACGATCTAAACCCATGTTGGCAATTTAGTAATGTCCAACTAGTAAACCACAACTAGGGTGACAAAAGGTCATGGCACATACTTAAGTAATCAAGGTGTCATATAGCAAATTGGTATTTATCTAACCCCCATGTTTAAACAAAGTATCTTTCTAATTGAACTAGCATGCAATAGTTTAAAATCAAAATAGATTTTCGAAATAGGATCAACATGGTCAAAGCACAACTTGCCTTCAAAAAGCACTTGCTCTTGGTCTTGAGTTGGATCCTGAGTCAATACTTCTCCTTCGAATCCTTCCGGCACTTCAACGTCTACTCGTAAAGCGTGCAAATAGCAAATACACAAATAAACACTATGCAAAAAAATCCCAAAACTCCAAATAAAATCCATAAACAGAGAGAACATAATTTTCTGGATTTTTAGAAACTGGAATCGTCAAATTTGGAGTTAAAACGCAAAAGTTATGATTATTTAAAGTTTAAATAATCAATTAAATAATATTACAGAGAAAAACTTTAGTCCAAAAATTAAATAAAATTCATATTTAGGTAGATCTTAATTTTATACAAATTTAGAAATTTGAATCGCTCAAATCGGAGTTGAAACGCAAAAGTTATAAGCGTTTGAAGTTTGAATCTAAATTTGAAATCATTATTCGAATTAATAAATCATTTTCTTTTTCGGAAATTAATTATTGCGTCAGCATGGACACGTGGCAGCTCCTGATTGGCCTGCTGACGTCAGCCGGTCCATGGGCTCGGTCCATGCTCACCGGAGTCCACGGTGGACTCGGTCCACGGCTCACGTGACTGACATGTGGGCCCACTCGGGTGACGTCATCGCTGACGTCAGCGGGGCTCAGCCCACGGCGCTGACAGGTGGGACCCACTGTGACGTCATGGGTGACGTCAGCGCTTGGCTGGGTTAGCCACTGACATGCGGCCCTCTGACACGCGGGCCCCGCGTGTCAGCGTCACACGCACGCGCGCGTGGACGGCGCTGACCGCGTCGGTCCAACTTCCCGACACGTGGCGCAATCTCGTCCGTTGGTTTGAAAATCAACGGCGCGGATTAGATCCAGGGTTAACACGTTGAAACTACTCGATGCTCGTGGGCCGTTCGATCTAGATCGGACGGTCCAGATCTAATCCTATAATCGCCTTTGCTACAAAGACGTGGCGATTGTGAACCGTTGGATCTTGATCCAACGGTCCAGATCTAATCGGGTTTCTAGGGTTTGGGAAACACGTGAACTCACCGTTGCCGTCCGATCTGGATCCAACGGTCCTCCGAGCTCGCGGACGGCGATGGTTTCACGGCGGCGCTGGCTTGACGGAGCTGGAGACGATGACCACAGCTACGGCGCCACGGGGCTTCTCCGGCGAGATGAAACCTCCCTTCGGGTGCGTCTCGTCGCGGGGACTCCGGATCTGGGCTCCTTCGGCGAAGACGACGGACGACGGCGAAAACGGCGCAAACCGCAGCGAGGGAAGAGACAACTCCGGCGAGCGATTGCGGCTCAACGGCGGCGGCTCAAAGAGATGGCTCGGGAAACGGTGCGCAAGGATGAGGGCAACCTCGGGACGCCTCATGCTTTAAATAGCCTCGGCGTTCGTGCCTAGACGGAAACCTAGTTCGTTACTACGGCGCGCGGGCGGCGGAGTCCGGCTCGGACTCGGCGAAGACGACGAAATCGTGGCCGCCCACGTGGCACGATCGACGGCCACGATCGCGACGGGCGCGATCGGATCCGGCCGACACGCCGTCTGGTCTGACGGATCTCACCGTTGGATCTTGATCCAACGGTTGGGATTGATTAGGGTTAGGAGTGGGTTCGGTCGAGTCAATCGGCTCGGTCGGACTCGAGTCCGACTTCGGTCGGATGAACAAGATTTGACCCGAGTTGGATTTTCCAGCGAATTAATATTTAAAATAATTCCCGTGAATTCATTTAATTCATTAAAAATAGCAAATGACTCGTAAAAATTCGAAAAATTCTGGAAAATATTTTGGATCATTTTGGACTCAAATAAAATATTTCCAACAAAAATGTATTTGCAAATTTAAATTCTTTAATTATTTCAAAATGGAATAAATTCAAATAAATTCCAAATAAATCCAAATAAATTCCAGAAAATTCCAAAAATTCACCAAAGTGCCAAATCACACATGAATTTAAGAAAAGCAAAATTTTGGGATGTTACAAACCTCCCCTTAATAGAATCTCGCCCCTGGATTCGTGGCTTACTAAAGGAATAGGTTTGGAAATTCTTTCTTCAAATCCTCTTCGCGCTCCCAAGTCGCTTCACTTTCTTCATGGTTGCTCCACTGAACTCTACAGAATCGGGTTGACTTGTTTCTAGTTTCTCGATCCATTGTGTCTAGAATCCTCACGGGATGCTCCTTATAAGTCAAATCTTCTTGCAACTCAATTGACTCTAGCGGTGTGCTCCTCGTGAACTTCGGAGACACTTCTTTAAGCTGGGACACATGGAATACGTCATGCACTCCTCGCCAACGATCGTGGGCAACTCCACCGGTAGGCAACTTCACCTCTGCGACTCAAAATCTTAAATGGTCCAACATAACGGGTGCGAGTTTCCCTTTGGCATGGAACCTCTTAACTCCCGAGAGGCGAACTCGAGGTATACAAAGTCTTCTCGTTCAAAACTCAAATCTCGGCGACGATTGTCAAGATAACTCTTACAATCGAGATTGGGCTATCTTCAACCTTTCCCTAATTATGGCGACCGCTCTTCACCTCTTGAAGAATATCAGGCCCAAAGACACGGCGCCACGGTCTCATTCCAATTCAATGGTGTCCGACAGTGGTCGACCATACAAAGGCCTCAAAAGGTGACATCTCAGAACTAGCCTCGATAACTATTGTTGTAACTAAACTCGGCATACGGCAAACTTTTATCCCAAGAGGTAGCATAAGCCAATGCACAAGCTCTTAACATATCTTCGAATCTGGTTGACTCTTTCTGGCCTCGCCATCCGTCTGTGGATGATAAGTCGCATCAAGTTCAAACGGGTCCCCATGGCTTCATGCAACTTATTCCGTAACCTTGAGGTAAATTGGGTACCTCGTCCGATACAATCCTCCTTGGCACTCCGTGCAAACAAACAATCTCGATCATGTATAATTCTCGCTAATTTATCTCCCGAGTAAGTGGTCTTCACGGGATAAAATGGGCTACTTTAGTCAAGCGATCCACTATAACCCATATGGAGTCATAACCTCCTTGAGTCTTGACAAACCGGTAATGAAATCCATTCCGATTTCCTCCCACTTCCACTCAGGTATTTTCGGCCGTAGCAATCTCGCCGGGTCTCTCGATGCATTGCCTTGACTCTCTCGGCATACGCCGCACAATGCAACATGCTCGGCAACTTCACGTTTCATACTCGCCACCGTAATCTCTCCTTCAGATCCTGATACATCTTGGCGCTTCCAGGATGAATCGAGTACTTGGAGTCATGGGCTTCTTCCAAAATCAGCTGCTTTAACTCCTTTTTGTTAGGCACACAAATGCGATCCTTCATCCATAACGTGCCTTGTTCATCCAATTTGAAGTCCTCTGCCCTGCCTTCCTCCTTGATGGACTTAATCCTGCGGATCTTGTCATCATCCTTCTGTCCTTCTCGGATCTGGTCCTCTAAAGAAGGCTTTACTTCCAATGCGGCCAAGAATCCGCTAGGTACAACCTCAATCTTCATCTTTCGAAAATCCTCACATAACTCATCCTGACTTGTGGCTAGCAACGTATTCACGGTATGGCTTTTCCGACTCAGAGCGTCGGCTACTACGTTGGCCTTCCCGGGATGGTAATGAATTCCAACATTATAGTCCTTGATCAACTCTAGCCATCTCCTTTGCCTCATATTCAGATCCGACTGGGTGAATATGTACTTAAGGCTCTTATGATCCGTATACACCTCACATCTGTTTCCAATCAGATAGTGACGCCATATCTTCAAAGCATGCACTACGGCGGCTAACTCTAGGTCATGTGTCGGATAATTTTCCTCATGCGGCCTCAACTGCCTTGATGCATAAGCGATTTACCTTTCCATTCTGCATCGTGACAAAGACACATCCAAGTCCTTGGCGCGATGCGTCACAATAAATATCGAAGCTTTGAGCAACATCCGTAGAACTAACACCGTGCCGATGTCAATCGCTTCTTCAGCTCTGAAATCCTTCCTCACATTCTCAAGCGCCCATGCAAACTTCTTTTCCTTCTTCAAAGAATTGCGTAAGAGGTTTCGCAATTGTCGAAAAACCTTCGATGAAACGGCGGTAATATCCTGCCATTCCAAGGAAACTCCGACCGGGTCACGCCTTGCCGCTTCCCAATGTAACACGCCTTCTACTTTGCTTGGATCTACTGGCGACTCCTTCAAGCGGTCATTACATGTCCAAGAAACTCCACCTTGTCTTTCCAAAAATCACACTTGCTGAACTTGGCGAAAAGTTGCTGTTCCTCACTTTTCCAAAACTCGCCTTAAGTGTTCGGCATGTTCATCCTCCTGCCTTGGAGTAGATTAGGATATCGTCTATGAACACGCATTTACAAACTTGTCCAAATATTCCATGAACACCTTATTCATCATATTCATGAAATAAGTCTGGCGCATTCGTCAAATCAAAGGACATAATCAGTAAACTCGTAATGTCCATATCTTGACGAGAATGCGCCTTGAATATCCTCTCGATCGGATCTTCAATCGATGGTATCCCGATCTCGAGATCAATCTTGGAGAAAACTCCGGCTCCTCTTAATCGATCAAACAAATCATCAATCCCGGGTAGCGGATACTTATTCTTCACGGTGACTTCATTGAGTGCACGGTAGTCGATGCACCTCCCGAAACTCCCGCCCTTCTTCTTGACAAACAAAATCGGTGCTCCCCACGGCGACTAACTTGGTCTCGATAAATCCTTTCTCCATTAACTCCTCTAGCTGCTTTCTTCATTTCTACCAACTCCTCGGTAGACATCCGATAGGGTCTCTTTGCTATCGGTCTTTGTACTGTACAAGCTCTATCACAAACTCTATGTCCTCGTCTCGCGGCATACTGTAGATCTTCGGAAAAACATCGGGTACTCATTTACTCTTTGGGACATCCTCTATGCTGATTGCCTTGGTATTGTTAACCATCAACTGTCCATCTCTAATCTGCAGTGGCTTGAAATTCCACTTTCTTCCCACACGGGCTCTCAATCGAGATAGTCCTTCGCCCACAATCCAATACGGCCTTGTGCTTGGATAACCAATCCATTCCCAATATAACATCTAAGGTCCGGGTCTCCAAAATTATAAGGTTTGCTAGGAACTCTATTCCATCTATTAGTATTCTCACCTTTAACATCCTACTTCCGCTCGGAGTTCGGAACTGTGGGTTTGAACTAAAAGCATGCACTTAAGTCTTGCAATTCTCAAGTCATTTCTAGTAGCAAAGCCTTGCGAAACAAACGAATGCGAAGCTCCAGAGTCAAACAAAACTCAGAGTGTATCGAGTTAACAAGTAACTTACCCAAGACGACGTCCGTAGCATTTTGCAAAGGTGCATCCGCGGTAACATGGTTGACTCGGCCTCTCACCACGGTCTGGGGTGTGGCTCTGTGCCGGGCGCCCTAGCTGGGTGGTTCCTAGGTTGAAGCGAATCGGGTCGCCTCGCTGTCTTCTTTGGACAATCGTTGGCAAAGTGTCCTGGCTCGTTGCAGCTTGTAGCAAAGATCTCACCGTTCCTTGCCGATCGCTCGAGTAGCGTTTCGAAGCGGGGCTGGGGTCCGGTAGTTTTGATTGACAGGTCTTGGTGCCGGGATGGTGTCCTTGTCGCACTCTGTGGTTGGAATCAAGAATTGATTTGGTGCAACTCTCAAGCGCCGCTATGCGTTCGGGCGTGATCCTTCTTTGTTGCATCCTCGCGCTTCTGTTCTCATCCAGTTCCTTGCGCTTGTCCTCAAGAATAAGCGCCTTATTCACCAACTCTTGGAAATCTGGAAAGGTGTGGGTGATCAATCCTACTTGCAATCCCGAGTTAAGTCCCTTCATGAAACGAGACTGCCTAGATTTATCTGTCGCTACATCCTCAAAAAGCGTAGCGTGCTAGCTGTGTGAACTTGTTCAGTAGTCGGCCACCGGCCGATTACCTTGCTTCAAAGTTGCTCTGAACTCCTCCTTCTTAAGGTCCATGATTCCTTCAGCACGTGATATCGTTTAATGCACCGTGAACTCCTCCCAAGTGATATCTTGAGGGTTCTCTGCGTGGCAATGTAAGTTCTCCCACCATTCGGCAATGTTCCTTCCAACTGATGAGAAGCGTAAAGTACCTTCTCATTCCCTATGCATTGAGCTATGTGTAGCTTCCTCTCAATTGATCTTAACCAATCGTCGGCCTCCAACGGATTGGCATTCCCAGAGAAAGTGGGTGGGTGAGTCCTCATGAACTCTGACAGCCTTGTATTCTGGCGTGGTCCCCGATTAACTTGATTAGCAGTGGATCGGCAAAGGACGTGCTGCATTTGTTGCATCATAGCATGCATCAATCGGGTCTCGAGCAGCAAGAAATGCTCCAAAATTCTGCATATCACCTGGCGGTCTTTGGTGCTCTATCATTAGGGTTTTCATTGGCGAACCGCTCCCGTTGCTTCCAAAGTTTCCACGGGTGTTCACCATCTGTCGATTTGCTCTAGGTTTAGAGATGAGAGGGAAACAAGAATAGACAAGTGATATGGAACTTATGCGGGGCAAAAGGTGTAGCCTTAAGGTCCAACTTTATTATTAGTAACTTGGTATGGCTGCTTACAATGCCTAAGGGCCTTGCAACACATACTGCACACTCAGCAAACAAAGCAAATCCAAATCGAACTAACTCTGGAATCTATCGCCTAAAGGGTGACTCTTTATTCTATGACTCGACTCGGCGAAGGAGTCTCACTAAAGAACCTATGCTCACTCATCGAGAAAACCTCCATCTGTCACAAGAGTGCTTTACGTAAGAACTCGGAATTTTTTTAAATTGTGACAAGGTAAGGGAAAATTTCAGCAAGAGACGAGAAAAGAGAGAAGGGGATAAGTCGAGATGTCATTTCTTGTCTTCACAAATTTTTAGATTTAGAAAATAGGTTTTATCCTCACTACGACCATTCTAGCTTAGGGTTGAGCCTACAAATAAGTATGGCTCGATACCACCTCTGCCGGGACCCCGAATTTGCAAATCCGACCCTTCAGGTATTCAGCACTAGTCCAGGAACGCGCTAGTGCACACAGTCTTAACATCGGTATATATCACAATCATACCAAACGATACTATCAAAGTACTTTATTTAAATAATCAAAGGGTTACTCGACCTTATGGCCAAGTTACAAATATATGCCTTGCAAGGCAGAACTTATTAAAAGAGAAATAATAGCAATGAAAATCAAATAAACTTCGTGGGCGCCATCCAAGATACCACAGTGCAACCGACCGGGCTCGCATCCCTAAGTAGACGGGTCCTCTTGGAGTTCCTCCTCCGAATCGGGCGTAGTCTCCTCTTCAACTGGTGTTGTGTTGAGGCAAGGGTGAGTACTTGGTACTCAAAGAAGTCATGCAATGTAATGCAAGCTAATATACTATATGCATGGCTTAGTACAAAGGAATGGCTTGTGGTATATTTGCAAGAAACAACTTTTGAAAAATAATATAAATAGATTCAAAGCAAAGAGAAATAAGTAAAGCATAAATAACTTTTCAAGAAGTTTAATAAACATTTTTCCCATCCTAAACCATATTTCCATCATCTTCTTTGTTAAACCAACCCAACTTTTCAAATCCAAGTTATTTTCGTAAAATCTAACCCTTGACTGTAATTCCGAGCATTGTCCAGACCGTGGACTCGGCTATTCAAATAGATTCTACACTCTGTAGAGGTTATGCACTTTACCCACAAGATACAATCCACTCACCACGTCACCGTGAATCGCCATACAAGAGTATGCGAATGAGCGATCATAACAAAGCCTTCTAAGCCTCAAACAACACAGGTGGTCCTCTCCCAGACGTGCTCTACACCATCCCTTCCCTTAGCCAAGGCGAAGTATGGGACCAACACACCGTTAGATGGGTACCTGCCGCAGCCTACGATATACGCCCCCGCACAATCACACAAAAGGTGTAATCGACACCCTGAGGCTCCACAAGTGAGTCCTTAGCGACTTAGTCAACTAGGGCCGCCCCATTCCAGCCATGTGGTTGCAAGTATGACCCAGTTCAAAGGCTTGCAAGGTTAAGTCCTTAGAGTGACCAGGGCAAGACTACCCAAAACCAAATCAACACTCCCAATGCCACAACCGCCCACCTGACATTCTTGCCACATGCCCCGGCCGAAATCGTTTATCAAACCCCGCTTGATTACCATGCACCACGTGCCATCAACATCACATGATACTTTTCCAAAACAGGTTCAATATATCATTAAGTCAATATTAGCATTTGATTGTCCAAAAATCATGTCATGAGCACGTACAGTGTCTAAGCAAGATACTACAACGATCTAAACCCATGTTGGCAATTTAGTAATGTCCAACTAGTAAACCACAACTAGGGTGACAAAGGTCATGGCACATACTTAAGTAATCAAGGTGTCATATAGCAAATTGGTATTTATCTAACCCCATGTTTAAACAAAGTATCTTTCTAATTGAACTAGCATGCAATAGTTTAAAATCAAAATAGATTTTCAAATAGGATCAACATGGTCAAAGCACAACTTGCCTTCAAAAGCACTTGCTCTTGGTCTTGAGTTGGATCCTGAGTCAATACTTCTCCTTCGAATCCTTCCTAAGACTTCAACGTCTACTGCAGAAGCGTGCAAATAGCAAATACACAAATAAACACTATGCAAAAAATCCCAAAACTCCAAATAAAATCCATAAACAGAGAGAACATAATTTTCTGGATTTTTAGAAACTGGAATCACAAATTTGGAGTTAAAGCATAAAAAGTTATGATTATTTAAAGTTTAAATAATCAATTAAATAATATTACAGAGAAAAACTTTAGTCCAAAAATTAAATAAAATTCATATTTAGGTAGATCTTAATTTTATACAAATTTAGAAATTTGAATCGCTCAAATCGGAGTTGAAACGCAAAAGTTATAAGCGTTTGAAGTTTGAATCTAAATTTGAAATCATTATTCGAATTAATAAATCATTTTCTTTTGGAAATTAATTATTGCGTCGGCATGGACACGTGGCAGCTCCTGATTGGCCTGACGTCAGCCGTCCATGGGCTTGGTCCATGCTCACCGTCCACGGTGGACTCGGTCCACGGCTCACGTGGATCGACATGTGGGCCCACTCGGTGACGTCATCGCCGACGTCGGGGCTCACCACGGCGACAGTGGGACTCCACCGTGACGCCATGGGTGACGTCGGCGCTATTGGGTTAGCCATCGACATGCGGCCCTCGACACGCTGGCCTTCGTGTCGGGCCTACACGCACGCTGCTGCGGACGGCGCCGACCGACCGGCGTCGGTCCAACTTCCCGACACGTGGCGCAATCTCGCCCGCTGGTTTGAAAATCAACGGCGCGGATTAGATCCAGGGTTAACACGCTGAAACTACTCGATGCTCGTGGGCCGCTCGATCTAGATCGGACGGTCCAGATCTAATCCTATAATCGCATCGCTACAAAGACGTGGCGACAGAACCGCTGGATCTTGATCCAACGGCCCGCATCTAATCGGGTTTCTAGGGTTTGGGAAACACGTGAACTCACCGCTGCCGCCCGATTCGATCCAACGGTCCTCCGAGCTTCATGGACGGCGATGGTTTCACGGCCAGCGCCGCTTGACGGAGCCGGAGACGATGACCACAGCCTACGGCGCCCACGGGGCTTCTCCGGCGAGATGAAACCTCCTTCGGTGCGTCTCGTCGCAGGGACTCCGGATCTGGGCTCCTTCGGCGGAAGACGACTGACGACGGCGGAAACGGCGCAAACCGCAATGAGGGAAGAGACAACTCCGGCGAGCGATTGCGGCTCAACGGCGGGCGGCTCAGGCGAGATGGCTCGGGAAACGGGTGCGCAAGGATGAGGGCAACCTCGGGACGCCTCATGCTTTAAATAGCCTCGGCGTTCGTGCTCCTAGACGGAAACCTAGTTCGTTACTGGCGGGCTGGCGGCGGCGAGTCCGGCCGGACTCGGCGAAGACGACAAATCGTGGCCGCCCACGTGGCACGATCGACGGCCACGATCGCGACGGGCGCGATCGGATCCGGCCGGACACGGCCGTCTGGTCTGACGGATCTCGGTAGCTGGATCTTGATCCAACGGTTGGGATTGATTAGGTTAGGAGTGGGTTCGGCCGAGTCAATCGGCTCGGGTCGGACTCGAGTCCGACTTCGGTCGGATGAACAAGATTTGACCCGAGTTGGATTTTCCAGCGAATTAATATTTAAAATAATTCGATAATTCATTTAATTCATTAAAAATAGCAAATGACTCAGAAAAATTCCAGAAAAATTCTGGAAAATATTTTGGATCATTTTGGACTCAAATAAAATATTTCCAACAAAAATGTATTTGCAAATTTAAATTCTTTAATTATTTCAAAATGGAATAAATTCAAATAAATTCCAAATAAATCCAAATAAATTCCAGAAAATTCCAAAAATTCACCAAAGTGCCAAATCACACATGAATTTAAGAAAAGCAAAATTTTGGGATGTTACAGTATACCACAGGCAACTGACTGGGCTTGCTCCCTAGTTAGACGGTTCCTCTTGGAGCTCCTCCTCCAATCCTGGTGTAGACTCTTCCTCAACTGGTGTTGTATTGCGGCAAGGGTGAGTACTTGGTACTCAGCAAGTTATGCACAAAATGCAGCTAATATACTACATGCATGGCTTAATACAAAGGAATAGCTCAGGGTATATTTGCAGTAAACAGCAATTGACAAGTATCATAAGTAGATTCGAAAGCAGTAGAAACAAGTATAACATCAATAACTTTTCCAGGAGTTAAATAAACATTTTCTCCACTCCTAATCCACATTTCCATCAACATCATTATTAACCAAACCCAACCTTTCAAGTCCAAGTTATTTTCAAGAAAGTCTAACCCTTGATTGTAATCCCCGAGCGATGTCCAATACCGTGGACACGGCTATTCGAATAGATTTTACACTCTGCAGAGGTTATGCACTTTACCCACAAGATACAGTCAAGCACCACAAAGGCGAGTGTCCGTAACAGAGTCTTTCAGAAACTTCTAACAGCACAAGTGGTCCTCTCCGGTGTTGCACACTAACCCTTCCCTTAGTGAAGGAGAAGTTTAGGCCAATCAACCGTTAGATGGGTACCTGGCCGCAGCCTCTCAGACGCTCTCCGCATAACTACACAAAGGGTGTAGTTGACATCCTGAGGTCCCACAGGTACGTTATTAGCAACTTATTCAACTAGGTCCGTCCCATTACAGACATGTGGTTGCACGATTGACTCAGTTCAAAGGCTCACAAGGTTAAGTCCTTAGGGTGACCAGGGCAAGACTACCTGAAGAACCAAAACAACATTCTCGGTGCCACAACTGGCCCACCCGATCATTCTTGCCACATGCCCCGGTCGAAAGCTATATATCAAACCCCAGTTGATTACCATGCACCACGTGCCATCAACATCGCAACACATGATACCTTTCCAAAACAGGTTCAATATGTCATTAAGTCAATATTAACATTTGATTGTCCAAAATCATGTCATGAGCATGTAGCAGGTCTAAGCAATATACTACAACGATCTAAATTCCCATGTTGGCAAATTAGTAATGTCCAACTATTTAATCCTCAACTAGGGTGACAAGGGGTCATGGCACATATTTAATTAACCAAGGTGTCATACAACAATTTGGCATTTATCTAATTTCCCATAATTAAATAAAGCATTTTCTAATTAAACTAGCATGCAATAGTTTAAATCGAATTAATTTGAAATTGGGATCAACATGATCAAAGCACAACTTGCCTTCAAAGAGTACTTGGTCTTGGTCCTGAGCTAGCTCCTAGGTCAACACTTCACCTTCAAAGCCTTCGGGCACTTCAACGTCTACTCGTAAAGCGTGCAAATAGCAATAAAAAAATAAACAGTAGACAAAAAGTGTCCAAACATCCAAATAAAGTCCACAAACAGAGAGAGCATAATTTTATGAATTTTTAGAAACTGGAATCGTCAAATTCGGAGTTTAAATGCAAAAGTTATAACCGTTTAAAGTTTAAAGAAAACATTAATTAATTATAAACAGAGAAATATTCATTATAAAAAATTAATTAAAATTCATATTTGAGTAGGTCTCATTTTTATGAAAATTTAGAAATTTGAATCACTCAAATCGGAGTTGAAACGCAAAAGTTATAAGCATTTGAAGTTTGAATCCAATTTTGAAATCAATAAACCGAATTAATAAATAATTTTCTTTTTCGGAAATTCATTTATTGCGTCAGCATGACACGTGGACCAATCGGGGGCCGCCACGTCGCCTCGGGTCCATGGACCCGGCGCACGGTTTGGCTCGGTCCACCGTCGACTCGGTCCACGGCTCGTGTCTCTGACAAGTGGGCCCTGCCGGTGATGTCAGCATGACGTCAGCACATGGCTCAACCGAGTGGGCTGACAGGCGGGCCCCACCGTGACGTCAGCGTGACGTCATGGTGCGGTTTGGCTCGTGCCGACACGCTGGCTCGCGTGGACGCCACGGCCGACGTCGATGGCGGCCGTGGCAGCGGCCGCGACGGTCAGTCTCCTCGCCACGCGGCGTGATCTCGGCCGTTGATTTGAAAATCAACGGCCCAGATTAGATCTGGCTTAACGTAGTAGAAAACTACTCAGCTGATCTGGACCATTCGATCTTGATCGGACGGTCAAGATCCAATCGAATGAATACAACACGGCTAACCCTAGCCGTTCGATCTAGATTTAACGGCTGAAATTGGATCTAGTGCGGTGCGGTTCTAGCTACGTGGCACAACCTAAGCTGTTGGATCTAGATCCAACGGTTGGAAATAGATCTGGGAATTAGAACGTGGGATCTCACCGGGGGTGACGTGGACGATTCTGGACCCTTGGATCTGGATCGGACGGCTGAGGGAGCTCGATTGACGGCGATGGCGCGCGGTGGAGCTGGCTCACCGGAGACGAGGACGGCGACACGCCCGACGGCGTTTGGGCGCGATTCCGGTGAAGTGAAAGGTCCCCTCTAGTGCGGCTTGACCTTGCGGTTCCGAATCTGAGCTCAACGGCGGCGGACGACGGCAGAATCGGCGATTAACCGCGGCGGAGTGCAAGACTAACTATGGCGAGCTCGCGCGGGCAAACTGCGATGGCTCAGGCGACGTGTGCTAGGGCTACGGGTGCACACAGAAGTCGGCTACCCGGTGGCGGAGGCGGCGCATTAAATAGGGCCCTCGGCGTCCATGAAACTCACGGAAACCGAGGCCCACACAGTTGCGGCGGCGGAATCCGAATTGGATTCGGATTGGGTGACGTGGCTCAACATGAGCCGTTGGATCAAGATCCAACGGTTCGAGGGTTTGGGCTCGAGTTTGGCTGGGGCGACTTGGCTGGCTCGGTCGGGCTTGGGTTCGGGCGACGTGGCTCAATCTCGGTCGTTCGATCTTGATCGGACGGTCGAGAGTGTTAGGGTTAGGCGACTAGGTTTGACCGGATCGGCTGGCTCGGGTCGGACTCTAGTCTGACTTGGAATCGGGTCCGGTCGGATGAACAGTACAAACCCACTCGATTTTTCCAGCGATTAAATAATCCAATAAATTCCCAGAAATTCATTTAATTCATTAAAAATAGTAAAACACTCAGAAAAATTCGAAACAAATTCTAGAAAATATTTTGGAGCATTTTGGACTCAAATAAAATATTTCCAACCAAAATTTATTTGCAAAATCAAATTCTTTAATTATTTCAAAAGGGAATAAATTCAAAAAAAATTCCAAATAAATCCAAATAAATTCCAGAAAATTCCAAAAATTCACCAAAGTGCCAAATCTTGATTAAATTCATGAAAAGAAAAAATTTGGGGTGTTACAAACCTCCCCCCTTAACAGAATATCATCCCCGAGATTCAGGGCTTACTAAAGAATATGTTCGGAAACTCTTTCTTCAAATCCTCTTCGCGCTCCCAGGTTGCTTCGCCCTCTGCATGGTTGCTCCATTGAACTCTGCAGAAATGGGTTGACTTGTTTCTCATCTCTCGATCCATGGTGTCCAAAATCTTGACAGGGTGCTCCTTGTAAGTCAGATCCTCTTGTAGCTCGATTGACTCTAGCGGTGTCTGCTCATCAGGTACTCGGAGACACATCTTCAACTGGGACACGTGAAACACGTCATGTACTCCTGCTAGTGACTGCGGTAACTCTAACTGGTACGCAACTTCACCTCTACGGCTGAGAACCTTAAATGGTCCAACATATCGCGGCGCGAGTTTTCCTTTGACATGGAATCTCTTAACTCCCTTGAGTGGTGTGACTCTGAGATAAAAAAAAATCTTTCGGCTCAAAACTCAGGTCTCGGCGATGGTTATCGGCGTAGCTCTTCTGTCTTGACTGTGCTATCTTCAGTCTTTCTCGGATCATGGCAGTCTACTCTTCGGCCTCTTGAAGAATGTCCGGTCCAAAGACACGGCGTTCACCTGTCTCGTTCCAGTTCAACGGTGTCCGACAAGGTCGACCGTATAGTGCTTCAAATGGCGACATCTGTAGACTGGCCTGATAGCTGTTATTGTAACTGAACTCAGCGTACGGCAGACTTTTATCCCAAGAGGTAGCATAAGCCAATGCACATGCTCGTAGCATGTCCTCTAGAATCTGATTAACTCTTTCGGTTTGCCCATCCGTCTGCGGATGATAAGCTATACTGAACTTCAAACGGGTTCCCATGGCTTCATGCAGCTTATTCCAGAACCTCGAGGTAAAATGGGTACCTCTGCCCAATACAATCTTCTTCGGCACTCCGTGCAAACAAACGATCCTGGTCATGTATAATTCTGCTAACTTATCTCCCGAGTAAGTGGTCTTTACGGGATAAAATGGGCGACTTTAGTCAAGCGATCCAGTAACACCCGTATGGAGTCATATCCTCCTTGAATCTTGGGTAAACCGGTAATGAAGTCCATCCCGATTTCTTCCCACTTCCACTCAGGTATCCGTAACGGCTGTAGCAATCCTGCGGGTCTCTGGTGCATTGCCTTGACTCTCTGACATATGTCGCACAACGCAACATGTTCGGCAACTTCACGCTTCATGCTCGGCCATCAGAATCTTTCCTTTAAATCCTGATACATCTTGACACTTCCCGGATGAATTGAATACTTGGAGTCATGGGCTTCTTCTAAAATCAGCTGCTTCACCTCCTTCCTGTTTGGCACAAAGATTCGATCCTCCATCCACAACGTGCCTTGCTCATCCAGCTTAAAGTCCTTTTCCTTGCCTTCATCCATTTTGGACTTAATCCTGCGGATTTTGTCATCATCCTTCTGTCCTTCTCGAATCTGATCCTCTAGGGTAGGCTTCACTTCTAATGCGGCCAAGAATCCTTCTGGTACGACTTCAATCTTCATCCTATGGAAATCCTCACACAGCTCATCCTGACTCGTGGCTATCAACATGTTCACAGTATGGCTTTTCCGACTCAAAGCATCAGCCACCACATTGGCCTTCCCGGGATGGTAATGGATTCCAACATTATAATCCTTGATCAACTCTAACCATCTCCTCTGCCTCATGTTCAAGTCTGATTGGGTGAAGATGTACTTAAGACTCTCATGATCCGTGCATACTTCACATCTGTTCCCGATCAAATAGTGACGCCACAACTTCAAAGCATGCACTACGGCAGCTAGCTCTAGGTCATGCGTTGGATAATTCTCCTCATGCGGCCTCAACTGTCTTGATGCATAAGCGACGACCTTTCCGTTCTGCATCAGCACGCATCCAAGTCCTTGGCGCGATGCGTCACAATAAATATCGAAGCTTTGATTAACATCCGGTAGAACCAACACCGGCGCTGATGTCAATCGCTCCTTCAACTCTCAAAAACCCTTCTCGCACTCTGGTGTCCATGCAAACTTCTTCTCATTTTTCAGTAATTGCGTGAGAGGTTGCGCAATTGTCAAAAAGCCTTCAATGAAGCGGCGGTAGTAACCTGCCATTCCAAGGAAACTCCGGATCTGGGTCACGGTCTTCGGCTGTTCCTAATGTAACACAGCTTCTACCTTGCTTGGGTCGACGGCGACTCCTTCTGCGGTCATTACATGTCCGAGGAACTCCACCTTGTCCTTCCAAAAGTCACACTTACTGAACTTGGCAAAGAGTTGCTGCTCCCTCAGCTTCTCCAACACTCGCCCCAAGTGTTCGGCATATTCATCCTTTGTCTTGGAGTAGATTAAGATATCATCTATAAACACAACGACAAACTTGTCCAAGTATTCCATGAACACCTTGTTCATCATATTCATGAAATATGCTGGCGCATTCGTCAAACCAAAGGACATAACTGTAAACTCGTAATGTCCATATCTTGACAAGAATGTGGTCTTCGGAATATCTTCCGATCGGATCTTCAGCTGGTGGTATCCCGATCTCAGATCAATCTTGGAGAAAACTCCGGCTCCTCTGAGCTGATCAAACAAATCATCGATCCTGGGTAGCGGGTACATATTCTTCACGGTGACTTCATTGAATGCACGGTAGTCAATGCACATCTTGAAACTCCCGTCCTTCTTCTTGACGAATGTAATCAAGCGCTCCCACGGCGATTTAACTTGGTCTGATAAATCCTTTCTCCATCAATTCTTCAAGTTGCTTCTTCATTTCTACCAATTCTTCGGTGGACATCCGATAGGGTCTCTTTGCTATCGGCGCTGTACCAGGTACAAGCTCTATCACAAACTCTATGTCTCTCGTGCGGCATACTGTAGATCTTCAGGAAAAACATCTGAGTACTCATTCACTACCAAGACATCTTCTATGCTGATTGCCTTGGCGCTGTTAACCATCAACTGTCCGTCTCTAACGGCGGTAGCTTGAAATTCCACTTTCCTCCCACACGGGCTTTCAACTGAAATAATCCTTCGTCCACAATCCAATACAGCCTTGTGCTTGGATAACCAATCCATTCCCAAGATAACATCCAAGGTTTGGGTTTCCAAAATGATAAGGTTCGCTAGGAACTCTACCCCATCTATTAATATTCTCACCCCAGAACATCCTACATTAGCTCGGAGTTCGGAACCAGGGGTTTGAACTAAAAGCATGCATTAAGTCTTGCAATCTCCAAATCATTTTTAGCAGCAAAGCCTTGAGAAACAAACGAATGCGAAGCTCCAGAGTCAAACAAAATCAAGGTGTATCGAGTTAACAAGTAACTTACCCAAGACGACGTCCGTGGCATTCGAAGTGCATCTGCGGTGACATGGTTGACTCGGCCTCTCACTGCGATGCAGGGTCCGCTCTCCGTTTGTCTTTGTCCCTCGGTTGGCTCCTGGTGCATGCGTCCTGGCTGGTGTGGATCCCAGATTGAAGCGTACTGGGGTCACTCCTGCTGTCTTCTTAGGGCAACTGTTGGAGAAATGCCCTGGCTCATTGCATGTATAGCAACGCCTCACTGTACCCTGCTGGTTGCTTGTAGCGGCGTTCATGGCTGGGGCTGGGGTCTGATAATTCTGATTGACGGGTCTTGGTGCTGGTGACGGTGTCCTTGTAGCATTCTGCGGCTGGAATCTGAAAAACTGATTTGGCGCAACCCTTAAACGTTGTTGCGCTCCCTGACGCGATCCCTGCTGTTGCATCCTTCGCTTCCTGTTGTCGTCCAGTTCCTTGCGCTTGTCTTCAAGAATAAGCGCCTTGTTCACAAGCTCCTGAAAATCTAGAAAGGTGTGGGTGATCAGTCCCACCTGCAGTCCTGAGTTAAGTCCCTTCATAAAGCGAGACTGTCTGGCTTTATCTGTCGCTACATCCTCAGGTGCGTAGCGTGCAAACTGTGTGAACTTGTTCAGGTATTCGGCCACCGGCTGATTACCTTGCTTCAGTGCTCTGAACTCCTCCCTCTTGAGGTCCATGATTCCTTCCGGCACATGATACTGACGAAATGCAGCTGTAAACTCCTCCCAAGTGATGTCCTGAGGGTTTTCCCGCGTGGCACAGAAGTTCTCCCACCATTCTGCGGTGGTCCCTTCCAACTGATGAGAAGCGTAGAGTACCTTTTCATTTCCCATGCATTGAGCAATGTGTAGCTTCCTCTCAATTGACCTTAACCAATCATCGGCCTCCAACGGATTGGCACTCCCGGAGAAAGTGGGCGGATGAGTCCTCATGAACTCTGACAGTCTTGAATTCTGGCGTTGTCCCTGATTGACTTGATTAGCGGTGGCCTGAGCAGTGACGTGTTGCATCTGTTGCATCATAGCATGCATCAACTGAGTCTGAGCAACAAAAAAAGCTCCAAAATTCTGCATGTCAACTGGCGGTGCTAGGTGGGGTGCAGGTGCTCCATCATTGGGGTTCCCAACTGGGCAAGAACCACTCCCATTGCCTCCAAGGTTTCCGCGGGTGTTCACCATCTGTCGATTGCTCCAAGGTTTCAGAGATGAGAGGGAACAAGAATAGACAAGTAGTAGAGAAACTTATGCGGGGGAAAAGTGTAACTCAAAATCCAACTTTATTATTAATAATAATACTCGGTATGGTTGCTTACAATGCCTAAGGGCCTTGCAACACATACTGCACACTCAGCAAACAATGAAAATCCAAATCGACTCTAAAGGGTGACTCTTATTCTATAACGCGACTCGATGAAGGAGTCTCAACCTTAATACCTACGCTCACTCGTCGAGAAAACCTCCACTGCCTCCTCACGGCGGGTGCGACGGCATAGGCGCGAAACAATTGACATGCCCCACAACTGCAGCTGTGGTTGATGACGTGGCGTCCTCCTCTGGCTCTGGGGCTTCCAACTCCAACACTGGATCGGGGCCCTATCCATACAGTGCGGTCTCCAGCTCTGCGATCCTTTCCGCAGCATAAGCGACGTACTCACAGGCATTCTCCAAGTGCTTTTTCTCCTCCTCAACCTGCTCGCGAGCCTTCTTCAACTCCTGAACTGTGTCGTCGATCAGCTCTTCCTGGGCGGCGACGAATCTGGCTAAGTGAGTGACGGTAGCATTCTCATCCTCTATTGGCTTCCGCTGAGCTCTGCTATCTCGGCGTGGGTGGTGACGGAACACTGTGCCTTCTAGCTCCCTGCAGTAGGTGCGAGCGATCTGTTGCATTGCTCGACGCGACACCTCTTGGATTCTCATTTCAAAGGTAGACCTCCTGGCGGTGAAGTGGAATGGGTGGCTGAACTTCGTCTTCTCTCGGGCATACACCGTGATCCGGATGTCCCATCCTATGACCACTCCCGCCTGCACGAGTGTAGTCCCTCGGTAGAGCGGTCTCTCAAAACCTCCTAGAAACTGAAGCATACACCACAACTCGGCGGCATAGCCTCCCTTACGCTCGGCGTAGTTGTTCTTCATCATCATCTGTCAAAGGATGCTCGCGTAAGAACGCAACATTTTGAAATCAATGTGGAAGACAAAAAGAACTCAGTAGGGGTATGAACAAGGAAGAAAAGGGGTAAGTCGAGAATTCATTCATTATCTTGACAAATTTTATCTTTAGAAAATAGGTTTTATCCTCACTACGACCAATCTAACTATGGGTGAGCCTACAGTCAGTATGGCTCTGATACCACCTCTGTCGGGACCCGAATTTGCAAATCCGGACCCTCTGTGTATTCAGCACTAGTCCAGAACGCCGCTTAGTGCACACAGTCTCAACGTTGGTAAATATCACAATCATACCACTCGATACTAATAAAGTACTTTAATTAGATAATCAATCGGTTGCTTGACCTTAAGGTCAAGTTACAATATCGCCTCGCAGGCGAAACTTAATAAAAGAGAAATAGTAGCGGCGAAAAAGTAAGATAACATCGTGGCGCCATCCAAGATACCACAGGCAATCGACCGGGCTCGCTCCTAGTTAGACGGTTCCTCTTGGAGCTCCTCCTCCAATCTTGGTGTAGACTCTTCCTCAATCGGTGTTGTATTGCGGCAAGGGTGAGTACTTGGTACTCGGCAAGTTATGCAATGTAATGCGACTAATATACTACATGCATGGCTTAATACAAAGGAATAGCTCAGGGTATATTTGCAGTAAACAGCAATTGACAAGTATCATAAGTAGATTCAAAAGCAGTAGAAACAAGTATAACATCAATAACATTTCCAGGAGTTAAATAAACATTTTCTCCACTCCTAATCCACATTTCCATCAACATCATTATTAACCAAACCCAACCTTTCAAGTCCAAGTTATTTTCAAGAAAGTCTAACCCTTGACTGTAATCCCCGAGCGATGTCCAATACCGCGGACACGGCTATTCGAATAGATTTTACACTCTGCAGAGGTTATGCACTTTACCCACAAGATACAGTCAAACACCACAAAGGCGAGTGTCCGTAACAAAGTCTTTCAGAAACTTTTAACAGCACAAGTGGTCCTCTCCGGTGTTGCACACTAACCCTTCCCTTAGTGAAGGCGAAGTTTAGGCCAATCAACCGTTAGATGGGTACATGGCCGCAGCCCCGGTACGCTCCCCCGTACAACTACACAAAGGGTGTAGTTGACATCTTGAGGTCCCACAGGTACGTTATTAGCAACTTATTCAACTAGGTTCGTCCCATTACAAACATGTGGTTGCACGATTGACTCAGTTCAAAGGCTCGCAAGGTTAAGTCCTTAGGGTAACCTGGGCAAGACTACCTGAAGAACCAAAACAACATTCCCGGTGCCACAACTGGCCCACCCGATCATTTTGCCACATACCCCGGTCGAAAGCTATATATCAAACCCCAGTTGATTACCATGCACCACGTGCCATCAACATCGCAACACATGATACCTTTCCAAAACAGGTTCAATATGTCATTAAGTCAATATTAACATTTGATTGTCCAAAATCATGTCATGAGCACGTAGTAGGTCTAAGCAATATACTACAACAATCTAAATTCCCATGTTGGCAAATTAGTAATGTCCAACTATTTAATCCTCAACTAGGGTGACAAGGGGTCATGGCACATATTTAATTAACCAAGGTGTCATACAACAATTTGGCATTTATCTAATTTCCCATAATTAAATAAAGCATTTTCTAATTAAACTAGCATGCAATAGTTTAAATCGAATTAATTTGAAAATGGGATCAACATGATCAAAGCACAACTTGCCTTCAAAGAGTACTTGGCCTTGGTCCTGAGCTGGCTCCTGGGTTAACACTTCACCTTCGAAGCCTTCGGGCACTTCAACGTCTACTCGTAAAGCGTGCAAATAGCAATAAATAAATAAACAGTAGAGAAAAAGTGTCCAAACATCCAAATAAAGTCCACAAACAGAGAGAGCATAATTTTATGAATTTTTAGAAACTGGAATCGTCAAATTCGGAGTTTAAATGCAAAAGTTATAACCGTTTAAAGTTTAAAGAAAACATTAATTAATTATAAACAGAGAAATATTCATTATAAAAAATTAATTAAAATTCATACTTCTGTAGATCTCATTTTTATGAAAATTTAGAAATTTGAATCACTCAAATCGGAGTTGAAACGCAAAAGTTGTAAGCATTTGAAGTTTGAATCCAATTTTGAAATTAATAAACCGAATTAATAAATCATTTTCTTTTTCGGAAATTCATTTATTGCGTCATCATGACACGTGGACCAATCGGGGGCCGCCACGTCGCCTCGGGTCCATGGACCCGGCGCTCGGTTTGGCTCGGTCCACCGTGCACTCGGTCCACCGTGGACTTGGTCCGCTGTGGACTCGGTCCACGGCTCGTGTCTCTGACAAGTGGGCCCTGCCGGTGACGTCAGCCTAACGTCAGCACACGGCTTAGCCGCGTGCGCTGACAGGCGGGCCCCACCGTGACGTCAAGGTGCGGTTTGGCTCGGTCGCTGACACGCGGGCCCCGCGTGAATTCACGGCTGACGCCGCGACGTACGGCCGACCGCGACGGCCGCCTCTCGCCACGCTGGCGCGTGATCTCGGCCGTTGATTTGAAAATCAATGGCCCAGATTAGATCTGGCTTAACGCAGTAGAAAACTACTCAGTTGATCTGGACCGTTCGATCTTGATCGGATGGTCAAGATCCAATCTAATGAATACAACGCGGCTAACCCTAGACGTTCGATCTAGATCTAACAGCTGAGATTGGATCTAGTGCGGTGCGGTTCTAGCTATGTGGCACAACCTAAGCCGTTGGATCTAGATCCAACGGTTGGAAATAGATCTGGGAATTAGAACGTGGGATCTCACCGGGGGTGACGTGGACGATTCTGGGCCCTTGGATCTGGATCGAACGGCTGAGGGAGCTCGATCGACGGCGATGGCGCGCGGCGGAGATGGCTCACCGGAGACGAGGACGGCGACATGCTCGACGGCGTTTAGGCGCAATTCCAGCGAAGTGAAAGGTCCCCTCTGGCGCGGCTTGACCTTGCGGTTCTGGATCTGAGCTCAACGGCAGCGGAGGACGGCGGACGGCGGCGGAATCGACGATTAACCACGGCGGAGTGCAAGACTAACTACGGTGAGCTCGCGCGGGCAAACGGCGGCGGCTCAGGCGACGTGGGCTAGGGCTACGAGTGCGCACGGAAGTCAGCTACCCGGTGGCGGCGGTGGCGCATTAAATAGGGCCCTCAGCGTCCGTGAAACTCGCGGAAACCGAGGCCCACACAGTTGCCGCGGCGGAATCCGAATTGGATTCGGATTGGGTGACGTGGCTCAACGTGAGCCGTTGGATCAAGATCCAATGGTTCGAGGGTTTGGGCTCGGGTCTAGCTGGGGCGACTTGGCTGGCTCGGTCGGGCTTGGGTTCAGGCGACGTGGCTCAATCTCGGCCGTTCAATCTTGATCGGACGGTCGAGAAGGTTAGGGTTAGGCGACTGGGTTCGACCGGATCGGCTGGCTCGGGTCGGACTCGAGTCTGACTTGGACTCGGGTCCGGTCGGATGAACAGTACAAACCCACTCGATTTTTCCAGCGATTAAATAATCCAATAAATTCCCAGAAATTCATTTAATTCATTAAAAATAGCAAAACACTCAGAAAAATTCCAGAAAAATTCTAGAAAATATTTTGGAGCATTTTGGACTCAAATAAAATATTTCTAACAAAAATTTATTTGCAAAATCAAATTCTTTAATTATTTCAAAAGGGAATAAATTCAAATAAATTCCAGAAAATTCCAAAAATTCACCAAAGTGCCAAATCTTGATTAAATTCATGAAAAGAAAAAATTTGGGGTGTTACATCTCCCCCAAAACATATGCACATGTATCCTCACTATACCTTTTGCCACAACAAAAGTGAAAGAAGCATCTCTAAAAGTAACAATTTTAGCACGAGATGCACGAGTGAAGGAGAACCAAAACTTATCACCGAACATGTGGCGTGAGCATCTAGAATCCACTAGCCATATGTTCTCCTTCCTCGCGTGAGAAGCCTACATAGAAGCAAAAAATGTCTAGGTCTCGGTACTGGGGTTAGAAATAAGATGTTTAGGAATCCAGTACTGAGACACACGACGCACAACAGTAGGCACAACACGAGCATTCTTATGCACAAAAACTATTTGTCTTTTCCCGTGTTCTTAGCAACAAAAGGTGTTTGCATCACCCTAGGCACATAATGAGAAGTGAAATGTGCCTGTCTGAAATTAGACCTAGCCTTAGCTCTTTCTTTCTTTTGTTGTTTGGCCAGTCTAAAGCAAAAATCTACTATATGTCCATCTCTACCACAATGAGTGCAAGTGTACTTAACATGATGTTTTGCTTTAACAGTAGAAGCATATTTTGCATTCATCATAGTAGAAGATAAAACTCCAGCAGACTTAAAAACAGTTTTCTTAGGCTCATTGACAATTTCAAATTTTTTACTTTCAAGTGTTTTAACAACAGTGGGAGCTTGTGATTTATGATGAGCATAAGAATCAAAACCTAAACCTTTGTTTTGAGTGCTGACTTTTGATTGATTCAAAATCATGTTTAGGTTTTTCTTGCCATTAGTGAAATGTTCCAAAGAATTTTGCAAGTAATCAACTTTCTTAACAACAGTTAGACAATTATTGCATGGAATGTCAACCTTCCCTTTTTGCTTACGACAAGTTGAGCATGAAAGAACCTCATGTGTAAGCAGATCATTAGTCAATTGAGAAACCATAGCATTTACATCTTTCAATTTCAATTCAAGAGTTGAGCATTTGAACAAGAAGTTGAGTTAGGCAAATCAATGGTAGAACAGCTAGAATGTTTAACAAGTTTCTCATTTTTCTTATTTTCAGCATTTATTTGCTCTAACAAGGAAGCATGTTCTTTCCTAAGTGAAGTAAGCTCACTCAAAATTAAGTCACATGATTTGCAAGCATCGTCATCTAGAATCAAAGATCTAAGTCTAACAATTTCAGCATTTAATAATTCCACAATAATATAATGTTTCTTAATTTTCTTGTCACGTTTATCAAGCAATTTACCAAGACGAGCAACAACAATAGCTAATTCATCATATGAAGGATCTACCTCATTGAAGTCACTGTCATGATCGTCCTCTGTGAAGCTATCGCTGCTTTTGGCCATGAGACACAACCCCGTCAACTCATGCTTGCTTGGAGTTGCATTATCCTCGCTGCTCTCCGAATCCACATCGCTCAAATTGACTTGTTCAAGAGCGAAAAGAACTCGGTGGACAACTTTGCGGTTGATGAAGTTCTTCTTCTTTTTTCTTTTGTCATTGTCCTTCTCCTCCCTTGATGCTTTACCTGCACGTTTAGGATAATTTGGACGAATATGGTCGAGATCACCACACTCATAGCATCTTGGAGGACCATCACTAATTATCTTCCTCATTCTCACATTCTGCAAAGCTTTGCTAAAGCGAGAAGAGAGTGATACCAAGTCTTCTTCCGGAAATTCCTCAATCTGTTCATTGGTTAGTGAAGGCAAGAAAGGCAAGGCAAAACTTGAAGAAGCATTAATATGAGACATGCTAGATTGGGATGTCAAAGCAATTGGCTTCTGATCATTCTTCCTAGCAAGAACATCCAATTCATGAGTTTTTAGCTTACAATACAAAACATGTAACGTGAGTGTACTCATGACAGTTGATTCTCTAATGGATGTAACTTTCATCTCCCAAATTGACATGTCTAAAGCACAAAGTAATTGTTGAGCATTTGCAGCATCAGTGTAGCTAACTCCAACAGCACGTAGATTGCTAAGAATTTTATTGAAGCGTGCAAAAAGGTCATCACAGATTCACCAGGTTTCATCTCAAATCGCATATACTCCTTTTTGTAAATATCTTGATGAACCTTTTTGACAGCGCTAGAACCCTCATGATAATCACAAAGAGATTTGCATACCTCATATGCAGATCGAAGATGAACCACTCGATCAAAGTCACTGCATCCCAAAGCTTGGATGATCAAGTTGTGTGCCTTGTTGTTTGCTTTAACATGTGCATGATGGGCGTCGTTGACGTTGTCGTTTTCAGGGACTTCATATCACTTGTAAACCTTCTCCCAAATTGCGAAGCCCTGAGCTTGGATGAATGCCTCCATCTTGCCCTTCCAAAAATGAAAATCAACACCATCGAACACACACGGTTTGTCGAATAACGATCCATTAATCTAATCACCGGTTAAGATAGATTAGAAAAACCTTGCTCTGATACCACTTGTAGGATCGATGTATACGAATATAGCAATCAGAGGGGGGGTCAATAATTGTGCGGAAGCTAAAATAAAATCTTTGATCAATCAAAAGTTCACCCTGTCGGGACCTGAATCTGCAAATCCGGACCCTCTGTGTATTCAGCACTAGTCCAGGAACGCGCTAGTGCACACAGTCTTAACATCGGTAAATATCACAAACATACCACTCGATACTAATAAAGTACTTTAATTAAATAGTCAAACTGGTTGCTCGACCTTATGGTCAAGTCACAAATATACGCCACGCAGGGCGAAACTTATTAAGAGAGAAATAATAGCTGCGGAAAATAAGATAACATCGTGGCGCCATCCAGTATACCACAGGCAACTGACTGGGCTCGCTCCCTAAGTAGACGGTTCCTCTTGGAGCTCCTCCTCCAAAGCTGGTGTAGATTCTTCTTCAACTGGTGTTGTATTGCAGCAAGGGCTCTTACTTGGTACTCAGCAAGTCATGCACAGAATGCAAGCTAATAGACTATATGCATGGCTTGACACAAAGGAATAGCTCATGGTATATTTGCAGTAAGAGCGTTTAACAAGTATCATAAGTAGATTCGAAAGCAGTGGAAACAAGTAAAGCATAAATAACTTTTCAAGGACTTTAGTATACATCTTTCCCATCCTAATCCACATTTCCATCAACATCATTATTAATCCAACCCAACCTTTCAAGTCCAAGTTATTTTTGAGAAAGTCTAACCCTTGACTGTAATTCCCGAGCGATGTCCAATACCGCGGACACGGCTATTCGAATAGATTTTACACTCTGAAGAGGTTATGCACTTTACCCACAAGATACAGTCAAACACCACAAAGGCGAGTTCCCGTAACAAAGACTTTCGGAAACTTCTAACAGTACAAGTGGTCCTCCCCGGTTGTTGCACACTAACCCTTCCCTTAGCTAAGGCGAAGTTTAGGCCAACCAACCGTTAGATGGGTACTGCCGCAGCCCAGACGCCCCCCGTACAACATACACAAAGGGTGTAGTTGACACCCAGAGGTCCCACAGGTACGTTATTAGCAACTTAATCAACTAGGTCCGTCCCATTACAGACATGTGGTTGCAAGATTGACTCAGTTCAAAGCTTGCAAGGTGAAGTCCTTAGGGTGACCAGGGCAAGACTACCCGAAGAACCAAAACAACATCTCCAGTGCCACAACTGGCCCACCTGATCATTCTTGCCACATGCCCCGGTCAAAAGCTATTTATCAAACCCAAGTTGGTTACCATGCACAACGTGCCATCAACATCACATGATACCTTTCCAAAACAGGTTCAATATGTCATTAAGTCAATATTAACGTTTGATTGTCCAAAATCATGTCATGAGCACGTAGCAGGTCTAAGCCATATACTACAACGATCTACCAACCCCTGTTGGCAATTTAGTAATGTCCAACTAATAATCGACAACTAGGGTGACAAGGGGTCATGGCACATATTTAAGTAATCAAGGTGTCATACAGCAATTATGAATTTATCTAATTACCCATAATTAAGTAAAGTATTTTCTAATTTAAACTAGCATGCAATAATTTGAACCAAAATAGGTTTCAAAATGGGATCAACATGGTCAAAGCATAACTTGCCTTCAAAAAGTACTTGTTCTTGGTCCTGAGCTGGCTCCTGGGTCGACACTTCTCCTTCGAATCCTTCCGGCACTTCAACGTCTACTCGTAAAGCGTGCAAATAGCAATACATGAATAAACAATAGGCAAAAAGTGTCCAAACATCCAAATAAAATCCATAAACAGAGAGAACATAATTTTATGAATTTTTAGGAACTGGAATCGCTCAAATCGGAGTTGAAACGCAAAAGTTATGATTATTTAAAGTTTAAATAATCAATTAAATAATTTTACAGAGAAAAAATTTAGTCCAAAAATTAAATAAAATTCATATTTGAGTAGATCTAAATTTTATGAATTTTTAGAAATTTGAATCGTTCAAATCGGAGTTGAAACGCAAAAGTTATAAGCGTTTGAAGTTTTGAAATTCAAATCAATTATTAAACCGAATTATTAAATCATTTTCTTTTTCGGAAATTATTTATTACGTCCGCAGTGACGCGTGGCAGCCTCTGATTGGGCGGTGGCGTCGGCGGCTCATGGGCTCACCACGGCAGCTTGGTCCACCGTGGACTCGATCCCACGGCTCCACGTGTCGCCGACGGTGGCCCCCTCGTGACGTCATTCTTGGCGTCGGCGAGGCTCACCACGGTGCGGCGGGTGGGACCACGGTAGCGTCTATCGCTGACGTCACTACACGGCGGGGTGGCCGCTGACGTGCGGGCCCGCCATGACGTCGTCGTGACGTCATGGTGCGGTTTAATCGGCGTCGGCCCGACACGCGGGCGGCGTGTCGGCGTCACACACGCGAGTGCACGGCGGCGGTCAAGCTCCCCGTCACGTGGCGCAATCTCGGCCGTTGATTTGAAAATCAACGGCCCAGATTAAATCTGGACTCACGCGTTTGATCTGGACCGTTGGATCTAGATCCAACGGTCGAGATTGGATCTGGGATTTTGGAATGGGATCTCACCGATGGTGACGTGGCGCAATCTGGACCGCTTGATGAAGATCCGACGGCTGGCAGAGCTCAAAGTCCGGCGATGGCGAGCGGCGGCGCTGGGTCACCGGCACAGGGGACGACGACCTAGCCGACGGCGTTTCGAGCGCGCTCCGGCGAGGTGAGTTGGACTCCCGAACGCGTCTTGACATCCCGGTCCCGGATCTGGGGTCAACGGTGATGGAGGACGGCGGACGGCGGCGGGATTCGACGAAAACCGCGGCGGCTCCTTCTCCTTACTCCGGCGAGCTCTAGCGGCGCAACCACGGCGGCTCAGGCGAGGTGAGTTAGGGCTACGGGTGCGCAATGAAGTGGCGGTCCCGACACGGGTGGCGGCGCAATAAATAGGGCCCTCGGCGTCCGTGAAACGCATGGAAACCGAGGCCCACTCCGTTGCGGCGGCGGAGTCCGGCGGCGACTCGGATTGGGTGACGTGGCTCAACCACAGCCGTTGGATCAAGATCCAACGGTGCTGGGGTTTGGGCTCGGGTCTGGCTCGGGCGAGCTGGCTGGCTCGGTCGGGCTCGGGCTCGGGTGACGTGGCTCAATCGTGGCCGTTGGATCTGAATCCAACAGTCACGCAGTTAGGGCTCGGCCGAGTGGGTTCGGTCGAGTCACGTGGCTCGGGTCGGACTCGAGTCCGACTCGGGTTCGACTCGGTAGGATGAACAGTACTTGACCCGACTCGATTTTCCAGCGATTTAATATTTAAAATAATTTCCAGTAATTCATTTAATTCAAGAAAAATAGCAAAATACTCAGAAAAATTCCAGAAAAATTCTGGAAAATATTTTAGGGCATTTGGGACTCAAATAAAATATTTCCAACAATACTTTATTTGAAAATTTAATTTCTTTAATTATTTCAATATGGAATAAATTCAAATTAAATCAAAATAAATCCAAATAAATTCCAGAAAATTCCAAAAATTCACAAATGTGCAAAATAATATTTAATTTCATGAAAAGCAAAAATTGGGGTGTTACAAACCTCCCCCCTTAATAGAATCTCGTCCCCGAGATTTAAGGCTAACTAAGGAATAGGTTCGGAAACTCTTTCCTCAAATCCTCTTCGCGTTCCCAAGTCGCTTCGCGTTCTTCATGGTTGCTCCACTGAACTCTACAGAAATGGGTCGACTTATTTCTAGTCTCTCGGTCCATAGTATCCAAAATCTTCACGGGATGCTCTTTATAAGTCAGATCCTTTTGCAGTTCAATCGACTCCAAGGGCGTTTGCTCATCTGGCACTCGAAGACACTTCTTTAGCTGGGACACATGGAACATGTCATGTACTCCTGCTAACGACTATGGCAACTCCAGCTGGTAAGCAACTTCGCCTCTGCGGCTCAAAATCTTAAATGGTCCAACATAACGGGGTGCAAGTTTCCCATTGGCATGGAACCTCTTAACTCCCCTGAGAGGCGTAACTCTGAGGTATACAAAGTCTTCTGGTTCAAAACTCAAATTCCAGCGACGATTGTCAGCATAACTCTTCTGTCGTGATTAGGCTATCTTCAACCTTTCCCTAATCATGGCAATCTGCTCTTCAGCTTCTTGAAGAATATCAGGCCCGAAGACACGGCGCTCGCCGGTCTCATTCCAGTTTAATGGCGTCCGGCAGGGTCGACCATACAGTGCCTCAAAAGGTGACATCTGTAAACTAGCCTGGTAACTATTATTGTAACTGAACTCGGCATACGGCAAACTCTTATCCCAAGAGGTAGCATAAGCCAATGCACACGCTCTTAGCATATCTTCCAGAATCTGATTGACTCTTTCGGTCTGTCCATCCGTCGGTGGATGATAAGCTGTACTGAAGTTCAAATGGGTTCCCATGGCTTCATGTAGCTTATTCCAGAACCTCGAGGTAAACTGGGTACCTCTATCCGATACGATTTTCTTTGGCACTCCGTGCGAACAGACGATCCTGATCATATACAACTCTGCTAACTTATCCCCCGAGTAAGTGGTCTTCACGGGGATAAAATGGGCTACTTTGGTCAAGCGATCCACTATAACCCATATGGAGTCATAACCTCCTTGAGTCTTAGGAAAACCGGTAATGAAATCCATTCCGATTTCCTCCCACTTCCACTCAGGTATTTTCAGCGGCTGCAACAATCCTGCTGGTCTCTGATGCATTGCCTTAACTCTCTGGCATACGTCGCACAATGCAACATGCTCGGCAACTTCACGCTTCATGTTCGGCCACCAGAATCTTTCTTTTAAATCCTGATACATCTTGGCACTTCCAGGATGAATGGAATACTTTGAGTCATGAGCTTCTTCTAAAATCAACCGCTTGACTCCTTCTTGTTTGGTACACAAATACGATCCTTCATCCACAACGTGCCTTGCTCATCCAACTTGAAGTCCTCTGCCTTGCCTTCCTCCATGTTGGACTTAATCCTGCGGATCTTGTCATCATCCTTCTGTCCTTCTCGGATCTGATCCTCCAGGGTGGGCTTCACTTCCAATGCTGCCATGAATCCTTCTGGTACGACTTCAATCTGCATTCTCTGGAAATCCTCACATAGCTCATCCTGACTTGTGGCTAGCAACATACTCACGGTATGGCTTTTCCGACTCAGAGCATCGGCAACTACGTTTGCCTTTCCTGGATGGTAATGGATTCCAACATTGTAGTCCTTGATCAACTCTAACCATCTCCTCTGCCTCATGTTCAGGTCTGATTGGGTGAAGATGTACTTAAGACTCTTATGGTCCGTATATACTTCACATCTGTTTCCAATCAAATAGTGACACCACAATTTCAAAGCATGCACTACGGCAGTTAGCTCTAGGTCATGCGTCGGATAATTCTCCTCATGCGGCCTCAACTGCCTTGATGCATAGGCAACAACCTTTCTGTTCTGCATCAGCACACATCCAAGTCCTTGGCGCGATGCATCACAATAGATATCAAAGCTTTGATTGACGTCCAGCAGGACTAACACCGGTGCTGATGTCAATCGCCTCTTCAATTCTTGAAAACCTTTCTCGCACTCTGGCGTCCATGTAAACTTCTTCTCCTTTTTCAAAAAATTGCGTAAGAGGTCTCGCAATTGTCGAAAAGCCTTCAATGAAACGGCGGTAGTAACCTTGCCATTCCAAGGAAACTCGGATCTGGGTCACGATCTTGGTACGCTCCCAATGTAACATAGCTTCTACCTTGCTTGGGTCTACAGCGACTCCTTCTGCGGTCATTACATGTCCGAGGAATTCCACCTTGTCCTTCCAAAAATCACACTTACTGAACTTGGCGAAGAGTTGCTGTTCCCTCAGCTTTTCCAAAACTCGCCTCAAGTGCTCTGCATGTTCATCCTCTGTCTTGGAGTAGATTAGGATATCATCTATGAACACAACAACAAACTTGTCCAAATATTCCATGAACACCTTATTCATCATATTCATGAAATATGCTGGCGCATTCGTCAGACCAAAGGACATAACTGTAAACTCGTAATGTCCATATCTTGACGAATATGTGGTCTTCAGAATATCCTCTGATCGGATCTTCAACTGATGGTATCCCGATCTCAGATCAATCTTGGAGAAAACTCCAGCTCCTCTCAGCTGGTCAAACAAATCATCAATCCTGGGTAGCGGGTATTTGTTCTTCACAGTAACTTCATTGAGTGCACGGTAATCAATGCACATCCTGAAACTCCCGTCCTTCTTCTTGACGAACAAAACTGGTGCTCCCCACGGCGACGAACTCGGTCTGATAAATCCTTTCTCCATTAACTCTTCAAGTTGCTTCTTCATCTCTACCAATTCTTCGGTGGACATCCGATAAGGTCTCTTTGCTATCGGTGCTGTACCAGGTACAAGCTCTATCACAAACTCTATGTCCCTGTCTGGCGGCATACCAGGTAGATCTTCAGGAAAAACATCTGGGTACTCATTCACTACTGAGACATCTTCTATGCTGATTGCCTTGGTGCTGTTAACCATCAATTGTCCATCTCTAACGGTGGTAGCTTGAAATTCCACTATCTTTCCACACGGGCTCTCAACTGAGATAGTCCTCCGTCCACAATCCAGTACGGCCTTGTGCTTGGATAACCAATCCATTCCCAAAATATCATCCAAGGTCTGGGTCTCCAAAATAATAAGGTTCGCTAGGAACTCTATCCCATCTATTAGTATTCTCACCCCAGAACATCCTACTTTCGTTCGGAGTTCGGAACCAGGGGTTTGAACTACAAGCATGCATTTAAGTCTTGCAATCTCCAAATCATTTTTAGCAGCAAAGCCTTGTGAAACAAACGAATGTGAAGCTCTAGAATCAAACAAAACTTTCACAGGTACTGAGTTAACAAGTAACTTACCCAGTACGACGTCCGTAGCATTCTGCAGTGCATCCGCGGTGACATGGTTGACTCGGCCTCTCACCACGCCTGGGTGCCGCTCCCGTGTCGGGCGCCCTAGCCGGTGTGGATCCTGATTGAAGCGAATCGGGGTCACTCTCGCGGTCTTCTTAGGACAACCGTTGGCAAAGTGTCGGCTCGTTGCAATTGTAGCGGCGTCTCACTGCCCCTGTTGGATCGCTCAAGCGGCGTTTCTGGCTGGGGCTGGGGTCTGATAGTTCTGATTGACGGGTCTTGGTGCTGGTGACGGTGTCCTTGTTGCATTCTGTGGCTGGAATCTGAAAAACTGATTTGGCGCAACCCTCAAACGTTGCTGCGCTCCCTGACGCGATCCCTGATGCTGCATCCTGCGCTTCCTGTTCTCATCCAGTTCCTTGCGCTTGTCCTCAAGAATAAGCGCCTTATTCACCAACTTTTGGAAATCTGGAAAGGTGTGGGTGATCAATCCCACCTGCAGTCCTGAGTTAAGTCCCTTCATGAAACGAGACTGTCTGGCTTTATCTGTCGCTACATCCTTAGGTGCGTAGCGAGCAAGCTGTGTGAACCTGTTCAGGTATTCGGCCACTGGCTGATTACCTTGCTTCAGTGCTCTGAACTCCTCCTTCTTGAGATCCATGATTCCTTCAGGCACGTCTTTGCTTGTGGCCGGTACGTAGTTGTTACGCATGGTAGTTTTCAGATGACACCCAACAAACATCCATGAACGAATGAAGTGATAAATAATACGACGACCTCTCTTAATCGATCGCTGGTCTCGACAAACGATGAGTCCGGGGCTAATTAGACAAATTTGGATTTACAAAACAAATTAGAGGCTCCATTGAGTTTGGGACCTGGCCAATACAAAAACCACACACGGCTGCATGTTGCAATCTGGCCGACTCCTGAAGGTGCGCCTCGTTGTAACTAGCACAGTGACAGTGCAGGCTTGATCGCTCATCTCATCGTATCGGCTGTCTAGCAGGTAACTGTCGGGACCCGAATCTGCAGATCCGGACCCTCTTTGTATTCAGCACTAGTCCAGGAACGCGCTAGTGCACACAGTCTTAACATCGGTAAATATCACAATCATACCACTCGATACTAAAATAAGTACTTTAATCAAATAATCAAACTGGTTGCTTGACCTTATGGTCAAGTTACAAATATACGCCTCGCAGGACGAAACTTATTAAAAGAGAAATAATAGCAGCGGAAAATAAGATAACTTCGTGGCGCCATCCAGTATACCACAGGCAACTGACTGGGCTAGCTCCCTAGGTAGACGGTTCCTCTTGGAACTCCTCCTCCAAAGCTGGTGTAATCTCCTCTTCAACTGGTGTTGTATTGTGGCAAGGGTGAGTACTTGGTACTCAGCAAGTCATGCACAGAATGCAAGCTAATATACTATATGCATGGCTTGATACAAAGGAATAGCTCAAGGTATGTTTGCAGTAAACAGCATTTGACAAGTAACATAAGTAGATTTGAAAGCAATAGAAACAAGTATAAGATCGATAATTTTCAAGGAGTTTAGTGAACATTGTTCCCAAACCTAATCCACATTTCCATCAACATCATTACTAATCCAACCCAACCTTTCAAGTCCAAGTTATTTTCAAGAAAGTCTAACCCTTGACTGTAATTCCTGAGCGATGTCCAATACCGCGGACATGGCTATTCGAATAGATTTTACACTCTGCAGAGGTTATGCACTTTACCCACAAGATACAGTCAAACACCACAAAGGCGAGTTCCCGTAACAAAATCTTTCGAAAACTTCTAACAATACAGGTGGTCATCTCCGGTGTTGCACACTAACCCTTCCCTTAGCTAAGGCGAAGTTTAGGCCAACCAACCGTTAGATGGGTACCTGGCCTCAGCCCCGGTACGCTCCCTCGTTCAACTTACACAAAGGGTGTAGTTGACATCCTGAGGTCCCACAGGTACGTTATTAGCAACTTAATCAATTAGGTCCGTCCCATAACAGACATGTGGTTGCACGTTTGACCCAGTTCAAAGGCTTGCAAGGTTAAGTCCTTAGGGTGACCAGGGCAAGACTACCCGAAGAACCAAACCAACATTCCCGGTGCCACAACTGGCCCACCTGATCATTCTTGCCACATGCCCCGGTCGAAAACTATTTATCAAACCCCAGTTGATTACCATGCACCACGTGCCATCAACATCACATGATACCTTTCCAAAACAGGTTCAATATATCATTAAGTCAATATTAACATTTGATTATCCAAAATCATGTCATGAGCACGTAGCAGGTCTAAGCAATATGCTACAACGGTCTAAAAATCCCATGTTGGCAAATTAACAACGTCCAACTAATAATCCACAACTAGGGTGACAAGGGTCATGGCACATATTTAAGTAATCAAGGTGTCATACAGCAAATTGGCATTTATTTAATTCCCCGGGATTAAATAAAGTATTTTCTAATTAAACTAGCATGCAATAAATTGAATCAAAATAGGTTTCAAAATGGGATCAACATGGTCAAAGCACAACTTGCCTTCAAAAAGTACTTGCTCTTGGTCCTGAGCTGGTTCCTGGGTCAATACTTCTCCTTCGAATCCTTCCGGCACTTCAACGTCTACTCGTAACGCGTGCAAATAGCAACAAATGAATAAAACAGTAGACAAAAAGTGTCCAAACATCCAAATAAAGTTCATAAACAGAGAGAACATAATTTTATGAATTTGTAGAAACTGGAAACATCGAATTCGGAGTTAAACTGCAAAAGATACAAGCATTTAAAGTTTAAAATAATCAATTAAATAATATTACTGAGAAAAACTATAGTCCAAAAATTAAATAAAATTCATCATTAGGTAGATCTCAATTTTATACAAATTTAGAAATTTGAATCACTCGAATCGGAGTTAAAATGCAAAAGTTATAAGCATTTGAAGTTTGAAACAAATTTGAATTCAATAATTCGGATTAATAAATCATTTTCTTTTTCGGAATTTCATTTATTGCATCAGCAGGGACACGTGTCAGCCCTTGATTGGGCGGCTGACGTCAGCCGGTCCATGGACGTGGTCCATGGTTTGGCTCGGGTCTACCGTGGACCCGGTCCACGGCTCCCCGTGAGACTGACAGGTGGGACTCCATCGGGGTGGCGTCATTGCCGACGTCGGCGGGGACTCGGCCGCATCGGCAGTGGGACCCACTGGTGACGTCATGGGTGACGTCACTGACGTGTGGGCCTGCCTTGTCAGCGGCTGGGTTCACGCGCGCACGGCGTGGCTGACAGGTGGGCCCTCTGACACGTGGGCCCCGCGTGTCAAAGACACGCTCCCACGCGCGGCGCTGACCGCGATGGTCAGACTTCCAGCCACGTGGCGCGATCTCGACCGTTGATTCGAAAATCAACGGCCCAGATTGGATCTGGTGACGCACGTTTGGGGTGCGCGACGGTGCACTACGGGCGGCGGCTAGGGCAATGGCTGCGCGGGGTCAAGGCGGTCCTCGAGGTGCAACCCGGGCATTAAATACCCTCGGCGTCCACGCGGAAAACGGAAACCTAGGCCCACACAGCGGCGGGCGCGGCGGGGGAGTCCGTTTCGGACTTCGTGGAGACGACGACGGGCGACCGTCCACGTGGCGCGATCAACGGCCACGATCGCATGGGCAGAACCGGATTCGGCCCGGTCACGGCTCGAACCGGTGCCGGTGCGGTCCAATCCGGACCGTTGGATCGTCGGGATCGAGTAGGGTTAGGATTGGGTTCGGTCGAGTCAGCTAGCTCGGGTCGGACTCGAGTTCGAATCGGGTTCCGACTCGGTCGGATGAACAGTACTCGACCCGATTGATTTTTCCAGCGATTTAATAATTCAATTAATTTCCATAAATTCATTTAATTCATTAAATATAGTAAAATACTCAGAAAAATTCCAGAAAAATTCTAGAAAATATTTTGGAACATTTTGGACTCAAATAAAATATTTCCAACAAAATTTTATTTGCAAAGTCAAATTCTTTAATTATTTCAAAATGGAATAAATTCAAATAAATTCCAAATAAATCCAAATAAATTCCAGAAAATTCCAAAAATTCACCAAAGTGCCAAATCACACATGAATTTTAGAAAAGCAAAATTTTGGGGTGTTACAGTAACCGAGTGTGGTTTGGTCGATAATGACAGCCGCGAGTTGAAGCAGGACTTAGTTGGGCTAATGGCCGGGCCGGGCCGGTATCCATCTGCGGCCACAAGACACAAATTGGGCCTCAATCAGGAGTTGCAACCATAATCGCTAGTACGTCTATACTGTTGGAAATGTGTGCAATATTTTAATTCCAGATTTTAACAGGAGACAAATATCACAGATAAATAGTGATGCACACAATAGATATAACAACAGGCTACACATTGTACTTCCAAACATATATAATTCAAGAAACATAGTTGAACGATCATTAACAACTTACAGTTAGGCTTGATGAAGAACAGAGCGATGCGCTGAAGAGGTTGTGGAAGAAGTCGAAGTTGAGGAAGCAGCACAGGAGCGATCGCGCAGATGCGCTGCCCAGAAACCTTATTGCCGCCCCGTGCAGGTGAACTCTGCGGCAACGGCTTGGAGATACCGCTCACCCTCCTTCACAGTGCACGCCGAGTAGGAAGGCTGGCGTGGTCCAACTACTCAACGCCTCAGTACAGCTCTCGCAGGAAGAAGAAGAAGAAAGTGTGGAATTGGAAAAACTCAGTACCTTGGCCTGGACGTCTCCAGGTCTTATATAGCCTCTCACCAGTAACTGCCTCCATTACTCACTGGTAATCGATGCGTTAAGCACCGTAATCGATCAATTAAACAGACTTAATGCACTGGTAACTGCCAATTCAAACACAAATAATGGTCATTATGCAGTCTCCTGACCAGTACAGAAAGTTAAACAATTGCATGATTAAGCAAAATAAAAGGTGAATTCATAGTGCTAGGAGACACACTACGACGCGGCGCGATCGCTTGTCGCAAGTCACAAGTCACACGGATTTTCACGCGAAAATACGCGAATACGCGCGCGTGCGTGCGTACGTGCGCGCGTGTGTGTTTCTCCAAAGTCGTTCTCATACGATGCCTATGTCATGCTCCTCATAACTCAAGGAGTGGCAAGGACTCCACCTTATAAATTGCCTTCCTTCCACTTGCCTAAGCAATATGGTATTAACCATGCAATCTTTGGAATTAAAGGAAGTGGGCCATACTCATGGGCCAATTCCAACAATCCCCCACCAATTCCAAAGCAAACACTAAAACAATATCAAACATCGTTGTACTGAAATGTTGTTTATATACCAGTCATTTAGTATAAGTCCCGTACGGGTTGAACTTACACCTAGATTAGCAAGATTCATCTTCTCACAGCTGATGAATGGACTATGCCTTGAATTCATAGCTTTTTGTGATCAGATTTCACTTTCAATCACAACTGATACAAGGCTGTCAATGAACCATGCCTATACGGAGCGTTATATGGTCAAGAGCTTTCTAGAGAATGCCCCATCCTCGTGAACTACGACCACAAAGTTATGCTCAAGTAGGTGTATTCATTATAGGTATCCTGTAGGCCAATACCTTTTTCTCTCATTTTTGACACTAGAATACATTAAGGCTTTAAGCCAACCTTCCATACAGTCGAGAGTACTTTGTCTATTAGGACACAGGTACAATTTAATAATATGTACTCTCTTGTTACAACATCAACTTGTTTTTCCCATTACCTAATTCACGGGATCTCCGATCAGGAAGGAATGGGTTACCATTGTGGTGTAACTCAAATGGGCCTCATACCCATGTCCATAGACGCAACGGAAATCGTTTTCCTTGCAAGTCCTTTTGTAAAAGGATCTGCCATTTCTCAGTGCGAATATAATTCACAGTAATTACTCCAGAGTTTCTCAATTTTCTGACATATTTAAGCCTGCGCTTCACATGTCTGGAGGACTTCATGTTATCCTTAGTACTCATAACCTTAATCAACACTGTTTGGTTATCGCAGTACATTAGGATCGTGATCTTGGTTTCTCAACCAATGGCAAATCCAACAAAAGCTCTCTAAGCCATTCAGCCTCAACAGTGGCTGTATCAAGTGCTACAAGTTCAGCTTCCATGGTTGACCTCGTTAATATGGTCTGTTTGCAAGACCTCCATGAAGCTATGATGCAGACTAAGGTAAAAACATAACCACTTGTAGCTTTGATCTCATCCGCATCAGAGATTAAATTGGAATCACTATATCCTTCTAATACAGATGGATATCCAGTATAGTGAATTCCTTAAGATGTTGTGCCTCTCAAGTAGCGCAACACTCTTTCAAGTGCCACCCAATGATCATCTCCCGGGTTAGATGTAAACCGGCTTAATTTGCTCACAGCAAATGAGATATCAGGTCTTGTGGCACCAGATAGATACATAAGAGACCCAATAATTTGTGAATATCTCAATTGATCTTTCCCTAACCCTTGATTTTTCCGAAGTTTAACACTCGGATCATATGGTGTTGGGGAAATTTTGCAATTCTCAAAGCCGTACATGCTCAAAATTTTCTCAGCATAATGGGATTGATGCAAAATGATTCCATCCGGAATCAGGCACGTGATACTGACGGAATGCAGCTGTGAACTCTTCCCAAGTGATGTCCTGAGGGTTCTCTTGCGTGGCACAGAAGTTCTCCCACCATTCAGCGGCTGTTCCTTCCAACAGATGAGAAGCGTAGAGTACCTTCTCATTTCCTATGCATTGAGCAATGTGTAGCTTCCTCTCAATTGACCTTAACCAGTCATCGGCTTCCAACGGGTTAGCATTCCCGGAGAAAGTGGGTGGATGAGTCCTCATAAACTCTGATAGTCTTGTATTCTGGCATTGTCCCTGATTGACTTGATTAGCGGTGGCCTGAGCAGTGACGTGCTGCATCTGTTGCATCATAGCATGCATCAACTGAGTCTGAGCAGCAAGAAATGCTCCAAAATTCTACATGTCCAGTGGCGGTGCTGGTGCTCCATCATTGGGGTTTTCTGCTGGGCGAGAACCACTTCCATTGCCTCCAAGGTTTCCGCGGGTGTTCACCATCTGTCAATTGCTCCAAGGTTTTAGAGATGAGAGGGAAACAGGAATAGATAAGTAATATGGAACTTATGTGGGGCGAAAGTTGTAACTTAAAGTCCAACTTTATTATTTTAATCATTAGTAACTTGGTATGGTTGCTTACAATGCCTAGGGGCCTTGCAACACATACTGCACACTCAGCAAGCAATGAAAATCCAAATCGAACTAACACTGGAGTCTAACGACTAAAGGGTGACTCTTTATTCTATGACGCGACTCGGCGAAGGAGTCTCACTATAGAACCTACGCTCACTCATCGAGAAAACCTCCACGGCCTGGGTACGGACGCTGCAGCATAGGCGCGAAACGATCGCCATGTCCAGCAACTATGTCATCTGTGGTAGTCGAAGAAGTAGTGTCCTCCTCAAGCTCCGGCTCCTCCAGGTCTGGCTCGTGTAGTTCGAGCATTGGCTCCGGCTCTGGTGCGTACAATGCCGTCTCTAACTCTCCAATCCTTTGCAGAAGGTGTGACACATACTCTTGAGCTTCCCGCCATCTGTTCTTCTCTGTTGTGATTTCCTTGCGGGCCTTCTGTAGCTCTTTGCTTGTATCATCGAGTACATCCTCCTGGGCGACAACAAGTCGTGCCAACTGTGTAACCATGACATTCTCATCCTGAATTGCCTTCGGGTCAAGAAGGTTATTGCTGCGCGGATGATAACGGAACACCGTGCTCTCCAATTCTCTGGCGTAGATACGGGTAATGTGCTGCATTGCTCGTCGTGACGCCTCTTGGATATCCATCTGCATTGTAGACCTCCTGGCAGTGCAGTGTATCGGGCGATTGCCTGGGCCCTTCTTCCTAGCAGGTACCACAATCTTCACGTCACAAGCCTTGATCAATCCTGCTTGTCTGATCACGTCCACTTGGTATTGCGGCTTCTCAAAATCTCCGAGAGTCTGTAGCATACGCCAAAGTTCCGCGGCATGACCAACCTCCAGATCGACGTAGTTGAACTCTCCCTCCATCTGTCACAAGAGTGCTCACGTAAGAACTCGAAATTTTTAAATCGTGACAAGGTAAGGGAAAATTCAGCAAGAGACAAGAAAAGAGAGAAGGGGATAAGTCGAGATGTCATTTCTTATCTTGACGAACTTTTAACTTTTAGAAAATAGGTTTTAACCTCTCTACGACCACTCTAACTAAGGGTGAGCCTACGGTCAGTATGGCTCTGATACTACCTCTGTCGGGACCCGAATCTGCAAATCCGGACCCTCTGTGTATTCAGCACTAGTCCAGGAACGCGCTAGTGCACACAGTCTTAACATCGATAAATATCACAAACATACCACTCGATACTAATAAAGTACTTTAATTAAATAGTCAAACTGGTTGCTCGACCTTATGGTCAAGTCACAAATATACGCCACGCAGGGCGAAACTTATTAAGAGAGAAATAATAGCAGCGGAAAATAAGATAACATCGTGGCACCATCCAGTATACCACAGGCAACTGACTGGGCTCGCTCCCTAAGTAGACAGTTCCTCTTGGAGCTCCTCCTCCAAAGCTGGTGTAGATTCTTCTTCAACTGGTGTTGTATTGCAGCAAGGGTGAGTACTTGGTACTCAGCAAGTCATGCACAGAATGCAAGCTAATAGACTATATGCATGGCTTGACACAAAGGAATAGCTCAAGGTATATTTGCAGTAAGAGCGTTTAACAAGTATCATAAGTAGATTCGAAAGCAGTGGAAACAAGTAAAGCATAAATAACTTTTCAAGGAGTTTAGTAAACATCTTTCCCATCCTAATCTACATTTCCATCAACATCATTATTAATCCAACCCAACCTTTCAAGTCCAAGTTATTTTTGAGAAAGTCTAACCCTGGACTGTAATTCCCGAGCGATGTCCAATACCGCGGACACGGCTATTCGAATAGATTTTACACTCTGCAGAGGTTATGCACTTTACCCACAAGATACAGTCAAACACCACAAAGGCGAGTTCCCGTAACAAAGTCTTTCGGAAACTTCTAACAGTACAAGTGGTCCTCCCCGGTTGTTGCACACTAACCCTTCCCTTAGCTAAGGCGAAGTTTAGGCAAACCAACCGTTAGATGGGTACTGACGCAGACCTGACGCTCCCCGTACAACATACAAAAGGGTGTAGTTGACACCCGGAGGTCCCACAGTGCGTTATTAGCAACTTAATCAACTAGGTCCGTCCCATTCTGGACATGTGGTTGCAAGATTGACTCGGTTCAAAGGCTTGCAAGGTGAAGTCCTTAGGGTGACCAGGGCAAGACTACTCAAGAACCAAAACAACATCCCAAAGTGCCACAACTGGCCCACCTGATCATTCTTGCCACATGCCCCGGTCAAAAGCTATTTATCAAACCCCAGTTGGTTACCATGCACCACGTGCCATCAACATCACATGATACCTTTCCAAAACAGGTTCAATATGTCATTAAGTCAATATTAACGTTTGATTGTCCAAAATCATGTCATGAGCACGTAGCAGGTCTAAGCCATATACTACAACGATCTACCAACCCCTGTTCGCAATTTAGTAATGTCCAACTAATAATCCACAACTAGGATGACAAGGGGTCATGGCACATATTTAAGTAATCAAGGTGTCATACAGCAATTAGGCATTTATCTAATTACCCATAATTAAGTAAAGTATTTTCTAATTTAAACTAGCATGCAATAATTTGAACCAAAATAGGTTTCAAAATGGGATCAACATGGTCAAAGCATAACTTGCCTTCAAAAAGTACTTGTTCTTGGTCCTGAGCTGGCTCCTGGGTCAACACTTCTCCTTCGAATCCTTCCAGCACTTCAACATCTACTCGTAAAGCGTGCAAATAGCAATACACGAATAAACAATAGGCAAAAAGTGTCCAAACATCCAAATAAAATCCATAAATAGAGAGAACATAATTTTATGAATTTTTAGGAACTGGAATCGCTCAAATCGGAGTTGAAACGCAAAAGTTATGATTATTTAAAGTTTAAATAATCAATTAAATAATTTTACAGAGAAAAACTTTAGTACAAAAATTAAATAAAATTCATATTTGAGTAGATCTGAATTTTATGAATTTTTAGAAATTTGAATCGTTCAAATCGGAGCTGAAACGCAAAAGTTATAAGCGTTTGAAGTTTTGAAATTCAAATCAATTATTAAACCGAATTATTAAATCATTTTCTTTTTCGGAAATTATTTATTGCGTCAGCAGTGACGCGTGGCAGCCTCTGATTGGGCGGTGGCGTCGCCACCGGCTCATGGGCTCGGCCACGGCAGCTTGGTCCACCATGGACTCGGTCCACGGCTCGGCGTGTCGTGACAGTGGCCCTCGGGTGACGTCATTCTTGGCGTCGGCGAGGCTCACCGCAGTCTTGGCGGGTGGGACCGGGTGACATCATCGCTGACGTCACTACACGGCTGGGGTGGCCGCTGACGTGCGGGCCCGCCATGACGTCGTCGTGACGTCATGGTGCGGTTTAGTCGGCGTCGGCCGACACGCGCGGCGTGTCGGCGTCATTACACGACGGTGGCCGACCGCGGTGGTCAAGCTCCCCGTCACGTGGCGCAATCTCGGCCGTTGATTTGAAAATCAACGGCCCAGATTAGATCTGGGATTTTGGAACGGGATCTCACCGACGGTGACGTGGCGCAATCTGGACCGCTTGATGAAGATCCGACGGCTGGCAGAGCTCGAAGTCCGGCGATGGCGAGCGGCGGCGCTGGGTCACCGGTGCTGGGGATGACGACCTAGCCGACGGCGTTTCGGGCGCGCTCCGGCGAGGTGACTTGGACTCCCGGACGCGTCTTGATCTCCCGGTCCCGGATCTGGGGTCAACGGCGACGTAGGACGGCGGACGGCGGCGGGATTCGACGAAAACCGCGGCGGCTCCTTCTCCTTACTCCGGCGAGCTCTAGCGGCGCAACCACGGCGGCTCAGGCGAGGTGAGTTAGGGCTACGGGTGCGCAATGAAGTGGCGGTCCTGACACGGGTGGCGGCGCAATAAATAGGGCCCTCGGCGTCCGTGAAAGCGCCACGGAAACCGAGGCCCGCTCCGGCGGCGGCGGAGTCCGGCGGCGACTCGGATTGGGTGACGTGGCTCAACCACAGCCGTTGGATCAATATCCAACGGTGCGGGGGTTTGGGCTCGGTCCGCTCGGCGGTGGTGGCTCGGTCGGGCTCGGGCTCGGGTGACGTGGCTCAATCGTGGCCGTTGGATCTGAATCCAACGGTCACACGGTTAGGGCTCGGCCGAGAGGGTTCGGTCGAGTCACGTGGCTCGGGTCGGACTCGAGTCCGACTCGGGTTCGACTCGGTCGGATGAACAGTACTTGACCCGACTCGATTTTCCAGCGATTTAATATTTAAAATAATTTCCAGTAATTCATTTAATTCAAGAAAAATAGCAAAATACTCAGAAAAATTCCAGAAAAATTCTGGAAAATATTTTAGGGCATTTGGGACTCAAATAAAATATTTCCAACAAAACTTTATTTGAAAATTTAATTTCTTTAATTATTTCAATATGGAATAAATTCAAATTAAATCCAAATAAATCCAAATAAATTCCAGAAAATTCCAAAAATTCACAAATGTGCAAAATAATATTTAATTTCATGAAAAGCAAAAATTGGGGTGTTACACACCCCAAAACAGAACCAAAATATTGCCTCGGATTCGACAAAAACAAAAGGATAGAAGTTCAATAAAACGTGAATTCCTGAAGATCCAACCATCGGATCGATCTTAAATTAGGACACAAGAAACTAGATTCCAATACGAATCGAACCCAAAAAGAATCAGCTTGATCGGACTTATGGATCAAAGTTATGGACCTCGCAAGCTTGCTTTTGCAGAATATGACGAGAATTGATCTAACCAAAACTTCAAGATTAAACAAGATTTTCAAAAGATTAATCAACTAAACTTTGAGGAACTCTAAATCAATACCCTAGAGAGGTTTTGGATGGATCAAATCAAGATGAAACTCAAAGGAAAAAAACCAATCTAGAACCAGAACAAGCATGCAAACAAGAATGAAAAAAGAGAACACTGTAGCAACGTGGTTACTGTAACATCGCGATTACTGTAGCACGCAAAGGATCTGGAAGAATTGATCTTTATTTCTTTTTGTCTGAAGTAATCCAAACAAAAGAGTACAACCCTAAAACCTGCCCAATACTTTAATGCATAAACAGGAGGCGCCTCCCCCTATTTATATAGAGCAAACACATAGAGTCCTGAATACAATTCCTACTCCTAATCTTAGAAGGAGTCCCACTCCTAATCCTAGAAGGAGTCTGTATTCAACACAACTCCACTTGGCCCAACCTAGCCAAATACAGCTCTTGCACGCGTATGGCAACCCAGCCATACTCACGTGACTAACAACTCTTGCATGCGTACGGCCACCATGCCATACTCACATGACTAACCATTCTTCATGTGAACCGTCCTCTAGCCTGAACGTCTCGCATGACATCCTTGACCACCAAGACCTCGGTTCCTCCCTGAACCTAGTCCCGAACCTCAGTTCCTTCATGAACCTAGTTCCGGTCCCGTCATCGACCACGTCCGCCCTCGAGCAACACCTGCACATGAACAAACCACAAAACGATTTCGAGCACAAGTCCGCGACTTGACTCAACATTAGTCCATGCAAATACTCACATGAGCATTGCATAAGTTCAAAATATGTATTATGAAATTCAAACAAATTTCATAACCACATATCAATCACCAAACAATTTTCAAAATCACAAAAATCAACCTCGAGCAAAAAACCATTCACGCCAGATCAAACATTTGGTCCAGCGCACACAAGTCTCAAAACTCTAGAAAAATCAGTTCACGCCGGACAAACACTGGTCCTGCACAACTCACGATGGACCAAAAACTCGGTCCGGTGTACACTTCCAACTCTCGGTTGAATGTAGAAGTTGATCCAGCAAAAAACACGTTCACGACGAACTAAAGGAAATTACTCCGGCGTACACGCGAAATCAAACCTCAAAATGTCGTTCACGACAGACCAAAAAAATTGGTCCGCGTAGATGCAAAACTTTAATGATGGACCAAAACAGTACAAGATGATCCACCGGACGCGACAACACGGCCGGAGCGAGCTAAAATAGCCGGCGTCAAAAGGCGACGCGCGGCGACGGCAAACGGCGGCCTAAATATATAAAAAAAATTCTGGAGGATGGGATGGCAAAGGGAGAATGTCTACTGCGTAGAGCGCGGCGAGACGAACTCAACGGTATAGGCGGATTTTGTGGCGCCCCTCCGGATTAATCACAAACTGCCGATTAACGGGTTTCGGATCAAAACTTTGGACAGCTATAACCTCTAGAATAATGATCGTAACTTAACGAAATTTGACCGAGAGATAGATGGGACCAAGAGGCACACCGTGACACTGATGGCTCGAAAAAAAATATTCTGGAACAGCGGGGAACGCGCGAGGAAGTTTGCCGCTGTGTGAAACGCAGTCTGTTCGTAGTCTGATCGGAAAAAATAATTTGCTGCGCAAAATCCAGAGGGAAAAACCATGGGGAAAGATGTGCATCACGTAGAGGACATCCCCAGGAGTCTACAAAAAAAATTTCACGGTCAAACTCGAAAAATTGAGGGAGTTATGACCTCGGCAAGATTAGAGATTGAAACGGACATAACTTTTGATCCCTTGGGCCAAATTGTCTTAATTTTGGACAGAAATCAGATGGTACCTTGTGGCACACCATAGCGAAGACGGATCTCGAAAAGAGTCGACGAGCTGCCCGGGACATGGCTCCAAAGTTCGGCCGGCGTTCGGGCGACGTTCGGGCGACATTGGATGGTTTCTCGGGTTTGGGGGGAATCCGGAGGTTGAAGATGCGTGGGAGAGATCATGGGATGGCTATACTGAGTTGGGGTGGCGGCTAGGTCAAGAAAAAACAAGTTTGGGCGCGTTTGGAGAAAAAACGAGTCTTGTAGGCATTTTATCGAGCATCTACCGTGCATCAAACGTATTCGGGCTGACGTGGCCGTGTGTGGGGGCGACACCTGTCCGGGTGGGGGGCGGCTGGGCTGGCCGGCTGGTGGCGCAGCGTGGGCCAGCGGGAGGCGCGGCCCAGCGGGAGGCGGCGGCCAGGCGGTGGCGCGCAGCGGCGTGGGGGTGGGCCGGCGCGTGGAGGCGGGGCCCAGGCGGCGGTGTGGGCTGGTGGGAGGAGTGGAGGGAAAGAGGCCCAAAGCAATTTTCGAAATTCAATTTTCCAACATTTTCCAATTAAAACAATTCCACAAATTCAAATAAATCATTTGAGGCAATAAAAATACCCGAAAAATTCTACAAAAATTCTAGAAAATATTTTGAGATGTTTTGAACTCAAATAAAATATTTTCAACAAAACTTTATATAAACTTTTCCAAATAATTAATTAATTTCAATAAAAAGGCTTAATACAAATCGATTCCGAATAAATCCAATAAATAGCAAACGAGCTCCGAAAAATCTCAAAAATTACAGGAAAATTTCTTGAAGCACAAGGAACCCAAATAAAATATTTTATTTGAGGTTTAGAATAATCAAATTAAATTGTTTTAGCTTTTAGAAAATTCAAATCAAGTTTTGTAAACGCGAGAAAATCAACGAAAGTTTTTGGGAAGCTAAACTAAACCAAAAATTTTTGAAAACCCAAATTTTGGAATGTTACAATTTCACAATTTCGGTGTGGCTCGCGCATTGAAAATGCACCGAGATTTTTACGGCGCTATTAATGGGGCAGTTACCGAGAAGGTTTTTTCCTCAAAGGCTAATTAAAAAAAAGGCCGATGCGATTTTGGAAGACAACAAGTTATTTTCCAAAAATGGGGGGCATATGTTTGCACCAGAATTTGACGTATATAGAAATGTCGGTCAAATAAGGTATAAGGATTTGGATAAGCATACGGCGGGGGAAATTTGGAAACTGGAGATAGTTTAAAGGACCGTAGCCGACACGGACTCTGTTGCCGTGACAGAGGAGGACTCGGATCGGCCGAGGTGTATAAAAGGAGGCTTAGGCTATAAGGAACAGACATCAATCAACAATTTGTTGATCTTACCGATTTCGCCCCAGGTTTGATTTTGCTTTCTTCTGTTGCACATCGCCTTTCAAAGCTAATCGGCCTTTATCCCGAATTAGCCTTAATCGGCTAATCTAGTTGCGTCCTTATCATCCTATAACCGATCGGAGTTACGCCGATAGTTACTCGATATCGGCTTCGATTGATTTCACGATTTTTACCTTATTGATTGCAGGTCAAATCGATTGGCACGCTTGAACCAGGTGTTCGACTGGTGTTGAAGCTGAAAATCCTACTTTAAGTTTTTGGCGTCAACAGTTTCATAAGATTCGGCAAAAATGAATGAACTTCTTCGATGGAACGACCTCGATGGCGAAGGTGGTTTGAGGAAGAAGAAGGCACTCGATCAGCTACTCATGTGAAAGCGAGCATAAATTGAGACTAAACCCTGCCATAACAGGGGTCCCATACAACACCGTTACACGACATCACGCTATCGCACGGTTGTATTTCTAGTTATCCATCTTAGTTTGACGCATATGTTGAGCTGCTGCAAAACTAAACTAATAAAAAAGTCTTTAATATTCAGAATAACATCTGCCTCACCCAAGTCTTTCATATCAAAGCATCGAGACAAGAAAGTTTTGACCTCGTCAATTACAGCAGTGTTAGTCCCAAATATAAGTATGTCATCAACATACAAACACAAAATCACACCTTGACCCCCACCATAACGATAATATACACACTTATCTCGCCTCATTAACAAAGAAACTAAAGAGATGTCAAAGTTTTATCAAACTTTTCGTTCCATTGCTTAGGTGCTTGCTTTAGTCCATATAAGGATTTTAATAATTTGCACACTTTATTTTCCTGTCCAGTAATCACATAACCATCTGGTTGCTCCATATATATTTCTTCCTCCAACTCTCCATTAAGGAAAGCTGTCTTTACATCCATTTGATGGACGTGTAGACCATGGGAAGCAGCTAAAGCAATGATCACTCTAATGGTGGTTAATCTGGCAACAGGAGAATAAGTATCAAAATAATCCTCTCCTTCTTTCTGGGTATAACCCTTGGCTACAAGTCTTGCCTTGTACTTATCAACAGTACCATCAGGCCTCATTTTCTTTTTGAAAACCCACTTGCATCCAACAGGTTTGCACCCAGTAGGACGATCAGTGATCTCCCAAGTCCCATTAGCCATGATGGAATCCATCTCGCTATGGACTGCCTCTTTCCAATACTCAGCATCAGGTAATGCATAAGCCTCTGAAAGAGTTTTTGGCATATCATCTACGAGGTATACAATGAAGTCATCGCCAAAGGTTTTCTCAACCCTTTGTCTCTTGCTCCTACGAGGAGCCTCTGCGACTAAATTGTTATCCTACTCAGTAATATCTTCTACTGGTAGTGTATCACTCATTGGTTCAAAAATAGTGGTAGGTTCAACATTAATATTTTCAGTTTGTGAGGTACTACCTGCTGGTCTCATAGGATAAACATCCTCAAAGAATGAAGCATCTCTGGACTCCATTATTGTGTTAGCAATAATCTCAGGAGTTTCTGATTTACTACTAAAAATCTATAGGCCGTACTGTTATGTGCATATACCAGAAAAATGCAATCGACTGTTTTAGGTCCAAGCTTTCTCTTTTTCTGCAATGGTATATTGACTTTTGCCAAACACCCCCATGTTCGCAAAAAATTGACATTGGGCTTTCTCCCCTTCCATCCCTCATATGGAGTAATCTCACGCTTTTTAGTGATTACTCTATTTAAGACAAAAGTTGCTGTCAATATAGCTTCCCCCCACCACATCTTAGGCATATCGGCACTCTCTAACATGGCATTCACCAAGTCTGTGAGTGTTCGGTTTTTCCTCTCAGCTACCCCATTTGATTGGGGAGAATATGGTGGTGTAACTTCATGGATTATACCATGCTCGTAATGTAATCGGGAGAATTCATGAGAGATATACTCTCCTCCACGATCAGACCTTAGTCTTTTAATTTTCTTTTCTAGTTGGTTCTCAACTTCGGCCTTATAGATTTTGAAGTAGTTTAAAACTTCATCCTTTGTTTTCAGCAAATACACATAACAATAACGTGTTGCATCATCTATAAGAGTTAGAAAGTATCTTTTGCCTCCTTTTGTCAACAATCCATTCATTTCACATAGGTCAGAATGGACAAGATCTAATGGTGCCAAGTTCTTTTCTTCCTATAATCCTTTAAAGGGTTTTCTAGGCTGTTTTGCTTGCACACAAGATTGACACTTTGATTCTTTGACAATATCACATTTTGGAATTAACTCTAATCTGGACATTCAAGCAATGCTATCAAAACCAATATGACAGAATCGAGAATGCCAAATATCGGCATCACATTTATTCAAACCAGTTGCAATATTCATATTATAGCAAGACTCTAGAGTACTTAAGCGGAACAAGCCTCCGCTCTCATAGCCTTTACCAACAAAGTTCCCAAACTTAGACAATACAACTTTATTTCACTCAAATACTAGCTTGTAACCATCCCTGCATAAAAGAGAACCTCTAACAAGGTTCTTTTTTATTGTTGGCGCATGCTGCACGTTCTTCAAGTGGACAATCTTCCCTATAGTAAGCTTCAGATCTACCGTGCCAACACCAAGAACAGAAGCATGTGACCCGTTCCCCATTAGGACGGAGGAAGCCCCGGCTGCCTAGTAAGAAGAAAACAAGGAAACATCAGACAACACGTGAACATTAGCCCCAGTATCAACCCACCAATTAGTGGTTTGACATACTAAAAAAACAACAGGAGAATTACCATACCCTCCTAAAGTCGAGGCCTCGCCTATGGTCACGTTGGCATTTTTCTTGCCCTGTTCATTTGTCCTGTTTTTGCGATAGCGACAGTCTTTTGCCATATGACCGTCCTTTCCGCACACGAAACAGGTAATGTTCTTCATGTCATTTTTCTCAATTTTCTTCTTTTTAAAGCTAGTTGTCTTGTTTGGTTTAGGACCTTTGAAGTTCTTGCCATATGATTTCTTCTCGACGATATTGGCATTATTCTGATTAGTTATGCTTGGTGCATCTTTTGCTCTTGCCTTTTCTTCCACATCAAGGGCTGCAATGAGATCCTCAACAGAAATCTCTTCCCTCTTGTGCTTTAAGCTAGTGGCAAAATCCCGCCAAGATGAGGGGAGTTTGGCAACAATGCCCGCTGCCACAAACTTAGGAGGCAATGCACAACCCAAGTGCGTAATCTCGCCAACCAGTAGCTGGAGGTCGTGTGCTTGTGCAACAATTGACTTAGCGTCATCCATGCTAAAATCGAAGAATTGCTCGCACACGTACAGCCAGCGACCGGCTTCAGCCTCTGCATACTTCTGGTCCAGTGCATCCCACAACTCAGTGGCAGATGTGTAGTTCATATACACATCATAGAGCTGATCTGCCAAAATGGTCAGAAGACAGCCTAGTGCAGTGTTGTTTACATTATCAAACTGCATGTACTGCTCAACCGTAAATGGATACCGTGGGTGGATCACCCACCACAGCCCCAATGACATGAGCCAAAACTTAGCCCTTGTCTGCCATCTACAGAAATTTGCACCAGAAAACCTCTCAGGTTTCATAGCATCCGAAGGATTAGCCATTGTTGAATCACAAAAATATCGCAAATAAGGTTTCTGGATTGTTGGAAATGTGTGCAATATTTTAATTCTAGATTATAACAGGAGACAAATATCACATTCAAATAGTGATGCACACAATAGATATAATAGCAAGCTACACATTGTACTTCCAAACATATATAATTCAAGAAACATAGTTGAACGATCACTAACAACTTACAGTTAGGCTTGATGAAGAATAGAGCGATGCGCTGAAGAGGTTGTGGAAGAAGTCGAAGTTGAGGAAGCAGCGCAGGAGCGGTCGCGCAGATGCGCTGCCCAGAAACCTTATTGCCGCCCCATGCAGGTGAACTCTGCGGCAACGGCTCGGAGATACCGCTCACCCTCCTTCACGGTGCACGCCGAGTAGGAAGGCTGGTGTGGTCCAACTACTCAACACCTCAGTACAGCTCTCGTAGGAAGAAGAAGAAGAAAGTGTGGAATTGGAAAAACTCAGTACCTTGGCCTGGACTGTGACACCACGGAGTGTCGTAACCTTATTTAATGTGAATGTTGAGGTCAAAAACATTATGAAATATGGAATTTGAGGTTGAAACCATACGGTATGAGGTTTATTTTCATTTCCGGGCCGTTTCCGAGAGTTTGGGCCTAGGGGAAAGGATCGTGGGCCTTGGTGGGGAGGAGTTTGAGTCCATTTGGGTGTAGGAGACCTGGTTGGGGGCCTCCCCCAGCCCCTTGTGCGTCTCCCCCTGCTGTGTGCGCCCCCCTCATTGCCCTAGCCGCCCCACACCTCCCTCCTCCTAGCCCCCCCATCACCTCTCCCCATTGCGCCACCACCCCACCACCACCTCTCCACCTCCCTTGCTGCCCCTAGGGGAGTTCTCCACCTCACCAACCCGAAGATCCGTCCGTTGGAGCGCTCCGCGACGAGGAGATCCGGTGGATTTGGAGCGAGGAAGGAGATTGCGCGAACCGGGAGGAGATCCGGTGAGTTTTCGTTCGTCGGGCGAAGGTATGGCCACGGGGATCCTTGGGGTTGGTCTAGGTTCTGTTCTAAGGGTTAATATCATGTTTTTAGATCAATTGGTGGTGCTGTAATTGGGTAGATTAGATGGAATCTAGAGTTTGCCATGTTCTCTGTTTCGGGCAGCATGAGCAGTCGACCTAGGGTTTGGGTTTTCGCCAATTTAGAGTCGGAATTTGGTCGGCTGCCTGTTGAAGCCGTTGTAGGTAATTTCAATACCTTTCAATGGGTATAAAGAACGTCCAATTCCACCCAGCCGTTTGAATGTTATGCTCGTTTTACCGAATGTGTTAAAAACTATGGCGTGATTGGAACAGATCACGGTATTCTGTAGATTAAACCACTTTAGATTCCGAATAAGTTTTTCCATATACTTAGAAAAAATTAGGAAATTTCCTAAGCTACGCGAAGATGTACTCGTTTAATCGATTCGGAGTCTTAGAACCCGAGTTATGCTTGTTGCAAGTCTGCTGTCCCGACGGGACAAAACCTCTGTTTTTGGGTTTTGCGAGTAGTTTGCGATGTCGGGGTAGAAGAGTGTTTGCGTACTATTTTGTGGACATGATTGTGAGTGTGTGGTACCTATGTGCAGGTGGTGTGACCCCGGGAGTGCCTTCTACTTCTCGCCAATCCGTCGCCCGTGGTTGAGGCAAGTGTATTGGAATGGGTAGCGGGTTGTAGTTTACTAGATTGGTTGAGATTGAAATTGAATATATGATATGTTCACATGCCATGCTATAATGATTGCCATTGATATGATGAATATGTTTATTATGTTATGATGCCATGTCTTAAGGTACAAGTTATTTATGATGTTGGCATGTTTGCATACATGGCATGATACATGGCCTGAGCAGTGAGAAAGTCATAACTACTCCGGGGAAGGTCGGTGAGAAAGTTATGACTATTCCGGGGAGCCAATGAGTAAGTCCTACATCGTGATTCCACCCACCGCGGTGTATGGAAGCGAGGAGTAGGCACCCTCCATCTTCGGGATGGAAGGGGGGAGAGGGTGCACACCGACGGGTGTGTACTCAACCATACCGATATGAGTTTCCAAGGAGACATGTGCATCGCATCGCATTGCATACATGATGATGATGATAACGATATGTGATCGTGAATAAGATGATAGTCATGATGTGAGTTGTTGTAGCCATGTAATTGTTCTTTTGTACCATTGCAATATACTTGCTGAGTGTTGAACTCACGCTTGTGCTTTCTTGTTGTTTTAGGTACCATGAGACCGGCATGAGGGGAAGGGAAATAGTCACACTTCTACACGTAGCTTCATTCATTTGTTCCCACAAGTCATTCAATTGGGTCTTGATATTAAACTAAGTGTGATGCTTATTGATTTATGGATTAGTTTGGCGTTATGAGAGTCTTATTGTTTGTTTGGTTCATGGAGACATTTAATGCTTGGAATTTGACTGTTATTGCTGTTATGCCTTTAGTATTTGCTATTTTTAGATGCCTCTTATATTGCCGTATATTGCTATGCTATTGTTGTTCCTTCAATTCATGTTAAAACAAAGGAGATGCTGCCGAAATTTCGGGTTTTAGCATTCATGCCTTTGCTGTAATTTACTTGTATTTGTGGTATTTAGAGGTTGCTTAGTCTTTGTTTGGTAGCATTCGGGCATATTAAATGCCGGGGTGTTACATGGACGTCTCCAGGTCTTATATAGCCTCTCACCAGTAACTGCCTCCATTACTCACTGGTAACTGACAGCGTTAAGCACTGGTAACTGACTGAATTAAACAGACTTAATGCACTGGTAACTGCCAATTCAAACACAAATAATGGTCATTATGCAGTCTCCTGACCAGTACAGAAAGTTAAACAATTGCATGATTAAGCAAAATAAAAGGTGAATTCATAGTGCCAGGAGACACACTACGATGCGGCGCGGTCACTCGTCGCAAGTCACAAGTCACGCGGATTTTTACGCGAAAATACGTGAATACGCGCGTGTGCGTGCGTACGTGCGCGCATGTGTGTTTCTCCAAAGTCCTTATACCATCCCTATGTCATGCTCCTCATAACTCAAGGAGTGGCAACGACTCCACCTTATAAATTGCCTTCCTTCCACTTGCCTAAGCAATATGGTATTAACCATGCAATCTTTGGAATTAAAGGAAGTGGGCCATACTCATGGGCCAATTCCAACATATACCGGATTATCTTTTGGAAGGGTATCGATTTAGGTCTTGTTTGGGGGCTGCGGCTGGACTGTAATGCTGATTTGAGCTTGCTGGGCTATAAAGTAGCTGTAGCTGGCGACTGTAGCTTTTCTTGATAGGCTGTTTGGCAAACTGGCTGATTGTTAGCTACTGCAGCTATAGCTGGTGTGTAAATGACTGAAATAACCTTGAGAGTTCTGAAGGCTTGTTTGTATGCTGATTTAACTTAAATATTGATGTTTTGAATTGTATTTGTGTAAATATTAAATGATGAATAAATAAGCGTTAGCTATATTTTATTTTTGATCACAATATTACATAATTTTTTTATTTTCTTAATAAACCGTTTGTTTATCTTGTTCGATGCAAGTACACAGTAACATACAAAACCATCAATTTCCCCCATATATACATAAATTCTAAGCTTTGTAATGCAAGACCAGTGAGCTTTCGCAAATTTTATTTTCTATTTTAATGGCATCAAATGGAAAAGGCAGTAGACATTTGTAATGAAAGGTGTAATATCCACTGTCACATAGCAAAACACATGCATACTCTCTATCGGTAGCCACAAGAGGTGCAATATCCACTATCACATAGCAAAATTCCTACTCTCTAGTAGTGCTCAAGGAGTTAGCAATTAAATCACGAAGAGCAACTATGTCTCCATCATCCACTAACATGTCGTTTTCACTAACTGTTGCAGATGCTGCTTCTTGAGCAACCGTTGGAATGTAGTCCTCATCCTCATCACACCTCTGGAATAGACAATCATGTATGGCACTTTCTCGAATGAAGTTGCGTAGTGACATACAAGCCATTATGATCTTCTTCTGCCTCTCCACTTAAAAACTTGGTAGTTTAAGCAATATTCGCCATTTCATCTTCAACACTCTGAAGGCTCGTTCAATCACATTACGAAGAGAAGAGTGACAGAAATTGAGCCACTCCTTCTTCCCTCTTGGTCCTCGACCCCGTTGCCACTCCGGAACATGATACTTTTGGCCTTTGTACGGAGCTAGATATCCCTTTCGATTACGGTATTCCGCATCAACAAGATAATATTAACCTGTACAAATACATAAAGTTTGAAACATTTAATGAGATAGTGGGAAATTTTTTTGATATTTTGAAAGAGAAAATAATTACCTTCAGGTGGATATGGGGAGTGATATGAATACTTAGACAGTGTATCATTGAATATGCGAGAATCATGTGCTGCTCCAGGCCATCCAACTACAACAAATGTGAATCTCATGTCGAAGTCACAAACAACCATGACATTCTGAGTAACAAAACTATGGCGACCAATGTGAGTAAGTTGGTCCGCCTTAGGGACAATAACAGGTATATGCGTGCCGTCTAGTGTATCATTGAATATGCAAGAATCATGTGCTGCTCCAGGCCATCCAACTACAACAAATGTGAATCTCATGTCGAAGTCACAAACAGCTATGACATTCTGAGTAACATAACTATGGCGACCAATGTGAGTAAGTTGGTCCGCCTTAGGGACAATAACAGGTATATGCGTGTCATCTATTGCACCAATGCAATTATTAAAGTTAGATGCAAAACGAGAATCTAGAAGTTGTGTATGCACTGTACTAAACTAGGGATCTTTTGGTTTGATAATGTCTTTAGCCAAAAGTTGTAGGCAATCCAATACTTCATTGAACTTCCTAAATATTGTTTCATTGTGTAACATCCTCATTTTCGCCTTCTGGAGAAAAACCTAATTTAAATAAATTAAATTCAAAAATTGGAGTTTCTTTGGTGTTTTTATTAACCTGGCATCCTTTCCCATCCAAAATCGGGATTCATTTCCCCTTCGGTTGAAAAATCGAATTTTCATGTTCCCGCCGATACCCGAAATTTCACCCGAGTCCAAAAATGCTCCAAAAATCCCAAAACCACTTCAATTGTGTTCCAAATATTCCAAAATGATTTTAGGAATCATTCCACGGATTTTTGGACCTTTGTTCCTATTTTATCTCGCGCGGCTTTTGTTTAATGCCCGTAATCCGCGCCCGAATATTTAATTCCACAAATTTCATCCAAATTTAGCGGAACCAATTTTATTGGGTCCCAAATATTCTAAAATGGTTCTAGGAATTTTTCCGGAATTTTTAGACCATTTTTCCTAATTTTTCTCTAGGGCGGTTTATTCGCATAATTGAGGGCCAATGAGGAAGCGCCACGTGGCATGCACAGTACTCCATCTTCTACCTCTAGCCATGGTGGAAGTACAGAGAAGCTCAAGCTCTCTCCAATGGCTAGAGTTTGATTCCTTTGCTCATATCTCCCTCATTTCAACTCCAAATCGCAAAGTGCCGGTTCCGTTGGATTTGTATCGACGATCTCTTGCCATTCCCCACCTTCATTAGCCACTAATCTCGCCGGAAACGGCCGCATTAAAGAAAAACCGAAATGCACTTAAATGCCCATAACTCAGCCGTTTCCACTCCGTTCCGCGTGATTCCACTTCCATTCTCTTCGTATAAGAACCCCCGTCCCGGTGGTATGAGCTTCCTTTGGCCTCTCCCATTCGTTCATCCACTAGTGCAAGAAAACCGACGCCGGGTCTTCTTTTTGGTGTTCTTCGTGTTCTTGGTCGTAGATCTCTCCACGGTGGGTGATTCTTCGTTCCACTTGGTTCCTTGTGACCGTGATTGAGTCTAGAGTCTAACCCAACAATCAATTTTAGGATCCCTCAAATTTTGGAGACGAATTTCGCATTTTTCTCGGTTCGGCCGGAGCTCCGTCCATTGCTGAATTCGTCGCCTCCAGTGAGATTCAATCCAATTCCTTCCTCCTAGGAGTCCCTAAGGATGTAATCTACGTGATCCATGCTTTTATTTGGGTCAAATCCATGCAAAAATGGGGCCAAAATCTTTTTTTTTTGGAAAAAACGGTGTGCTCTGTCACTTTTTGGTTTGCTCTGTGATTGGTTGGGCTCGGGCCCGTGCCGTCCGGCCGGCCGGCCGACCGCCGCCCGCCGGCGTCGGCGCCGCCGCGCCGCCATCAGCGCTCCGTGCACGCGCAAGACTCCACGTGGTCTCCCGCCACGCCCCCACCGCCGCCCCACTGGGCCGCCTCCCTCAACCCCCCAAGCTCCTCTCCCTAGCCATGGTGTTGGCCATGGCATGAGCAAGCTTGAAGATGAGGCATAGAGTATGACATGTGGGCCCCTTTGCCATAGACACAACCCAAATCCAAGAAAATCAGAAAATAGAAAAGGAATATTCCAGGGAATATTCCTCGTTTTCCAATGTTTCGAAATTCAAACTTCGGACGCTCATATCTTCTCCGTCCGAACTCCGATCGACTCCATTCAAATTTCTAAATTCATCTAAAATCAAGATCTACCTGCCAGTACTAATTTTGTATTTATTTTATTTTATTTATTTTCTGGTATTTATTTAACGACTCGATTTGCGCGTAGCCGAGGACTCCGATGCGACCGCCGACCCCGCCACTGGACTTCCCTCGTACGACTACTTTTTCGCGACCGAAGGCAAGTCTCCTTGACGCATATTGATCCCAAGTTTATAAACATGTTTTAAATGCTTTCTAAATTTGCATGCTATGTTTTATCGTATGTCAAATATAAGGGTATGGATAATCCGAATTGTGAATGACTCCTTTTTTATCGACATCCCTGTTACTTGTAACCCTAGGACAATGTTTATACCATGCTTATGCTTATATGGTATTCTTTGTTACATAGTACGGTAGAATGGCTTAGGATCTTTATCGATGACAACAACCCATGGGTGGAATTACTCAAAAATAATGATTTCAAGTATGATTTGGAACTTATTATTATGATTTTGGTACTGTTTTTCTAAAATAAAAAGAAAAGGAAAAATGGTTTGGACTTGGGTGGATTGGATTGTCGGGTGGGTGCGGATGGAGCACTAGTTGTCTTGTGCAAGTACCGCCCCAAGTCAACTAAGGACCGACGCTTGTGATTGTCCATTCTAAGCATAACCGTACTACCACATGTCTATAATGGTACGACCTGGCCAACTAATTTGTAGAAGCCTAGCTTAGACTCACCACTCGGTGGAATGTGAGTGCCGGATAGAGGCAATGTCGTTTTTCTCACACGACACAAGGGGGGGCTTCTGTACTGGGCGGATGGAACCTTAACAGCGGTGAAACCTCAGCGGGTGGGTCGAGTTAGGTAGATACATTGTAACGGCCTTGTCATGATCTCTCTGCCGGCACACCAAAGGAAGTGTGTTAATATGTTGGCATTAAGAGTTGATCATGTCTTGTGGGTAAAGTTGTACACCTCTGCAGAGTTAAAACTATTCGAATAGCCGTGCCTACGGTCAAAGGCAAAACAAAGAATGCTTTCATATTGGTAGACTTTGATTTTGGTTTTAAAAACTGAAAAGTGTTTCGTTTTGGGATTCGGGAGTGGTTAGAACTCTCGGATGTTGTTTGCCGGATAGAGCCAACCAGGTGGAAAGAACCTGTTTTGAACTTGACGGATGGAGTCATATGATTAACCCTGATCTTTAAACGTTGGCGGATAGAGCCATTATATTAGTGATGGTGGATAGAACCTCACTGCAATATTAAATAATTCAATTGTTGAAAAGAATTGTAAAAAGATGCTTTGTGAAATTTACTACTTAAGTATGGTTTAATAAAATTTGGCTTTATGCAAATGAACTCTATTAAGCTTCCTTTGGAAAGCCCCACATAATCATACTTTCCCCGACTTGCTGAGTACTTTTGTACTCACGTGCTACATCAGCTTGTCATCATCAGAGAATTATCAAGACGCAGCTGAAGATGGTGAGTTCTACCCTGAGGAGTTCGAGGAGGATTGCCAGGATAACTAGTCGCGTTTCTAGTCGTCGCTTGTGGCGTTTTGGTGTTCGCTTGTTTTTGCTTTTGTTTTCCGCTGTCGTGTCTCCGGTCTTTAGACCGAGTATTGTAATAAGTGGCCATGTGGCCCATACTTGAATATTTATGTTACAATTTTTGTTATGCTCGGCAATGAAGTATCACTGTGACTGTGTGTACTAGCTACTGATCTGGGACTAGTACGGAAATGCACAGGAGATTTCCGATAGCTGATCCGGGGTCCCACAGCGGTGGTATCAGAGCCAGGTTGACCATAGGACGTGACCTAGTTAGCATGGCAAAGCCTTAAGGACTGATATTTTTATAAAAACATACTTACAAAAGTTTAAGTTCATTTGCTTCTATCTCTTCAATCTTAGTGTCTTGTGCTTATCTTATCCTTTATTTAAAATTTGGTTACTAATTCCATCTTATTTCAAAATTTGTATATGCCAGCTTTCACCACTTTTGCCACTCAGGCTGGGGGCTTCTGCGAGGAGCTATCGCTGATGCTGCAGGAGTTGGGGTTTCCCCATCGCCCTGAGTATCGCTACCAGTCTATTTCGGGGCTTGGCCAGGACTTGTGGCAGGTCCGTTTGCTGGTCTTCGCGAGGAGCCGAGTTCGCGACGAGGACCGACCGTTCTACTTCATGGCCGAGAGGTCGATTCTGGCGTACGCGCTTCAGGACGCTGCCATAAAGGCTATCCTCATGTTGGGGCATAGCTACCGCGATCGGCTGGAGGACTCCCCGTACCGTCTGTTTCCCCGCTTCCAGGTTGGGAGGATGTACAACCAGTTCCGGAGTTTGGAGCAGGAGGCTGACCCGACCGTGGTGCACATGGGGTCCCTCATCCAGGCTCAGGATGAGGCCTACGTGCGGATGACCGACGAGATGCAGGGTCTGCGTCGGGCTTTGACGGCAGCTAGAGAGGCGAACCGGCAGCTCCTGGAGGAGAGGAGGGACGTCCAGTCGCTTCCACCACCAGCGCCTGTGCAGGAGGCACAGCCCGTGGCGCCACCGCCACCAGTCCCGGTTTCGGAGGACCCACTGACCCGCGACGTGCCGATGGACGCCCCGCCAGCCAAGCGTCGGCAGGGTCTGAAGCTTCGGACTATCGCCCGCAAGTCAGTCCGGCCCCAGTCATCGTTGGGCGTGTCGTTGGGCTTCTTGGCCGCCCCCGGAGGTGCAGGGCTGTCTTCGTCAGCTACGCCTTCCCACAGCAAGAGCGAGGAGGAGGAGGAGGACTCGTCCCCACGTGTCTACGCGAGTGACGCGAGCGTCTAGTGTTCTAGCCCGGAGGACCTTTATCTTGTTTTGTGTCGAGTAGAACGATGAATAAGTGATTGTTGGATTGTATCGTGCCCTTAGGCAATTGTGATACAGCCATCTCCAAAACTATTTTGTTTTAATTGAAGTTCAGTTGGTTTTCCATTCTATTGTGTGTTTTTGCGGTTGTGCTCTTGTTGTTGAGGATGTGGTTTAGTCCCCTGACTCTTACCTGTGCTTTTTCCCTCTTTCCTTCTGCTTGACCGCCCTTGTTGCAGATGGAGAACCCTGGTCGTGTTCGTGGCCGTGGAAGACCAGGAGGTCGCGGTAGAGGTCGTGGTCGTGCCCGTGGACCAGTGCACTTTCAGGAGGAAGAGTTCGTGGAGCTGCGGGACCAGCAGGGTGCTGCTGGACAGTTGCCGCCAGCCCCTCAGCATGATCCGCCGCCACCCCCACCGCCAGTTCAACCGCCCAATCTTGAACAGATGATGGCGATGCAGATCCAGCTTCTTCAGGCGTTAGCTCAGAACATTCTGAATCAACCTCAGGCTGCACCAGCTCAAGCAGCAGAGCCGCCCCAATCCAAGTTTGGGGAGTTCATGAGAACAAGGCCTCCCACCTTCTCGGGAGCAGTGGATCCGCTAGAGGCGGATGATTGGCTGAAGGAGGTGGAAAGGAAACTCCACCTAGCTCAGTGTGATGATGTGGAGAGCATCCGTTTTGCTTCGCATCAACTTAAAGGTACGGCAGAAGTCGGTGGGAGAATCCATCAGGCCGCCCATGCCGACCCACAAAGACGTTGTTCGAATGAATTTGTGGAAGCCTTTAGAGCTACCCATATCCCAAAGGGCATCATGGAGATGAAGTGAAGAGAGTTTCATAAGCTTCAACAGGGAAATTTGTCAGTCTCGGAGTACCTGAACCGGTTCACCCAGCTATCTGTAACACCCCAAAATTTTGCTTTCTTGAATTCATGTGTGATTTGGCACTTTGATAAATTTTTGGAATTTTCTGGAATTTATTTGGATTTATTTGGAATTTATTTGAATTTATCCCATTTTGAAATAATTAAAGAATTTAATTTTGCAAATAGAATTTTGTTGGAAATATTTTATTTGAGTCCAAAATGTTCCAAAATATTTTCCGTAATTTTTCTCGAATTTTTCTCGAGTCATTTGCTATTTTTAATGAATTAAATGAATTATCGGAAATTATTTTAAATATTAAATCGCTGGAAATTCAACCCGAAGCCTACATCGTTCATCCGATCGAGCCCGAGTCGACTCGAGTTCGAGTCCGACCGAGCCGATTGACTCGACCGAACCCACTCCTAAACCTAATCAATCCCAACCGCTGTATCAAGATCCAACGGCCGAGATCCGCCTGCACGGCTCGAGCCAGATTCGCCCGGATCCGATCGCGCTTCGGCGATCGTGGGCCGCTGATCGTGCCACGGACGGCCGCGGCGTCGTCGTCTCCGCCGAGACCGAAGCCGACTCGCCGCCGCCGCCGTGTAGGATTAGGTTTCCGCCTCGCACGAATGCCGAGGCTATTTTAAGCGTGAGACGCCCGAGGTTGCCCTCATCCTTGCGCACCTGCCTCTCGAGCCATCTCGCTCGAGCCGCCGCTTGTTCGCGGCGAAGCTCGCCGTAGTTGAGCGCCACTCCGCCGCTGGTTTTGCCTGCCTCGCCGCCGTCCGTCGTCTTCCGCCGAAGGAGCCCAGATCCGGAACCACCGTGACGCAGACGCACCCGAAGGAAGGATTCATCTCGCCGAGCAACCCCAAACGCCGTCGGGCTTGTCATCGCTTCGCCTCCGGTGCCCAGGCCTCGCCGCGCCATCGCCAGACTTTCGCGAAGCTGGCGGAACCGCCGATCCAGATCGGACGGTTGAGGTGAGTTCACGTGTTCCAAACCCGATTAGATTCGGACCGCTGGATCAAGATCCAACGGTTCACAATTGCCACGCCCGTAGCGGTGCTATTATAGGATTAGATCCGACCGTCCGATCTAGATCGAACGGCCCACGAGCATCGAGTAGTTTCAACGTGTTAAACCCTGGATCTAATCCGCGCCGCTGATTTTCAAACCAACGCCGAGATTGCGCCACGTGTTGGGAAGGTGGACCGACGCGGTCAGCCGTGACGCTGCGTGTGAGCGTGTCCTCGACACGCTGGCCTCGCGATGTCGAGGGCCCACACGCCAGCGTTTGCGTGAGACCCCGTGATCGACAGTGGGTCCCACATGTCGACCTCACCCGAAGCCGTGGACCGGGTCCACCGTGGACCGAACCGCTACCGTGAGTCGAGCCCATGAGCCGGCCGACGCCACCAGCCAATCAGAGCTGACACGTGTCCATGCCGACGCAATAATTAATTTCCAAAAGAAAATGATTTATTAATTCGAAATATTGATTCAAATTTAGATTCAAACTTCAAACGCTTATAACTTTTATGCTTCAACTCCGATTTGAGTGATTCAAATTTCTAAATTTGTATAAAATTGAGATCTACCCAAATATGAATTTTATTTAATTTTGGACTAAAGTTTTTCTCTGTAATATTATTTAATTGATTATTTAAACTTTAATAAATCATAACTTTTGCATTTTAACTCCGATTTGAACGATTCCAGTTCCTAAAAATCCAGAAAATTATGTTCTCTCTGTTTATGGATTTTATTTGGAGTTTTGGGATGTTTTTGCCTAGTGTTTATTTGTGTATTTGCTATTTGCACGCTTTACGAGTAGACGTTGAAGTGCCGGAAGGATTCGAAGGAGAAGTATTGACTCAGGATCCAACTCAAGACCAAGAGCAAGTACTTTTTGAAGGCAAGTTGTGCTTTGACCATGTTGATCCTATTTCGAAATCTATTTTGATTTAAACTATTGCATGCTAGTTCAATTAGAAAGATACTTTGTTTAAACATGGGAGTTAGATAAATACCAATTTCTTTGTATGACACCTTGATTACTTAAGTATGTGCCATGACCCTTTGTCACCCTAGTTGTGGTTTACTAGTTGGACATTATTAAATTGCCAACATGGGTTTAGACCGATGTAGTACACTGCTTAGACCTGCTACGTGCTCATGACATGATTTTGGACAATCAAATGTTAATATTGACTTAATGATATATTGAACCTGTTTTGGAAAAGTATCATGTGATGTTGATGGCACGTGGTGCATGGTAATCAACTGGGGTTTGATAAGCGATTTCGGCCGGGCATGTGGCAAAGAGTAATCAGTGGGCCATTGTGGCATTGGGAGTGTTGATTTGGTTCTTCGGGTAGTCTTGCCCTGGTCACTCTAAGGACTTAACCTTGCAAGCCTTTGAACTGGGTCATACTTGCAACCACATGGCTGGAATGGGACGGCCCTAGTTGACTAAGTCGCTAAGGACTCACTTGTGGAGCCTCAGGGTGTCAATTACACCGTTTGTGTGATTGTACGGGGGAGCGATCGTGGTCGTGGGCCGATACCCATCTAACGGTGTGTTGGTCCCATACTTCGCCTTGGCTAAGGGAAGGGATGGTGTAGAGCACGAACCGGAGAGGACCACCTGTGTTGTTTGAGGCTTCCGAAAGGCTTTGTTACGGGAACTCGCCTTTGTGGTGTTTGACTGTATCTTGTGGGTAAAGTGCATAACCTCTGCAGAGTTTGGAATCTATTTAAATAGCCGAGTCCACGGTACTGGACAATGCTCGGGAATTACAGTCAAGGGTTAGACTTTCTGAAAATAACTTGGATTTGAAAGGTTGGGTTGGTTTAGTAATGAAGATGATGGAAATGTGATTTAGGATGGGGAAAATGTTTATTAAACTTCTTGAAAAGTTATTTATGCTTTACTTATTTCTACTGCTTTCGAATCTACTTATATTACTTGTCAAAAGCTGTTTACTGCAAATATACCTTAAGCTATTCCTTTGTACCAAGCCATGCATATAGTATATTAGCTTGCATTCTCAGGCATGACTTGGTCGAGTACCAAGTACTCACCCTTGCCTCAACACAATATCGCTTGAAGAGGAGATTACGCCACTTTGGAGGAGGAACTCCAAGAAGATCCGTCTACTTAGGGAAGCGAGCCCGATCGCTGCCTGTGGTATACTGGATGGCGCCACGATGTTACCTTATTTGATTTTCCGCCGCTATTATTTCTCTTTTAATAAGTTTCGCCTACGAGGCCTACATTTGTAACTTGACCATAAGGTCAAGTAACCGCTTTGGTTATTTAAATAAAGTACTTTTATTGGTATCGAGTGGTATGATTGTGATATTTACCGAAGTTAAGACTGTGGTGCACTAGCTGCCTCCTGGACTAGTGCCGAATACACAGAGGGTCCGGATTTGCAAATTCGGGTCCCGACAGAGGTGGTATCGTGAGCCATACTTGACTGTAGGCTCAACCCTAGCTAGAATGGTCGAGTGAGGATAAAACCTATTTTCTAAAAGCTAAAAAGTTGTCAAGATAAGAAATGACCTCTCGACTTATCCCCTTCTCTCTTTTCTTGTCTCTTGCTGAAATTTTTCCTTACCTTGTCACAATTCAAAAATTTCGAGTTCTCACGTGAGCACTCTTGTGACAGATGGAGGTTTTCTCGATGAGTGAGCATAGGTTCTATAGTGAGACTCCTTCACGAGTCGAGTCACGCACAAAGAGTCACCCTTTAGACGTTAGACTCCGTGAGTTAGTTCGATTTGGATTTGCTTTGTTTGTCGAGTGTGCAAGATGTGTTGCAAGGCCCTTAGGCATTGTAAGCAACCATACCAAGTTATTAATATCAATAATAAAGTTGGACCTTAAGGCTACACCCTTTCGCCCCGCATAAGTTCCATATTACTTGTCTATTCTTGTTTCCTCTCATCTCTAAACCTAGAGCAAATCGACAGATGGTGAATACCCGTGGGAACTTTGGAAGCAATGGGAGTGGTTCTCGCCACAGAAAAACCCCGATAATGGAGCACCAAAGACCGCCGCTGATATGCAGAATTTCGAGCTTTTCTTGCTGCCTGCACTCGCCATCGCATGCTATGATGCAACAAATGCAGCACGCCATCGCCAGTGCCATCGCTAATCAAGTTAATCAGGGGCCACGCCGTAATACAAGACTGCCGAGTTCATGAGGACTCACCCACCCACTTTCTCTCGGGAATGCCAATCCATTGGAGGCCGATGATTGGTTAAGATCAATCGAGAGGAAGCTACACATAGCTCAATGCATAGGAAATGAGAAGGTACTCTACGCTTCTCATCGCTTGGAAGGAACAACACGAATGGTGGGAGAATTTCGTACACGCAGAGAACCCTCAAGATATCACTTGGGAAGAGTTCACAGTGCATTCCGACAAAGATCACGTGCCTCGAAGGAATCATGGACCTTAAGAAGGAGGAGTTCAGAGCATCAAACAAGGTAATCACCAAAGGGTCGACTACCTGAACAAGTTCACACAGCTTAGCACGCTACGCACCGAGGATGTAGCGACAGATAAATCCGCATACCTCGCTTTTATGAAGGGACTTAACTCAGATTGCAAGTAGGGTTGATCACCCACACCTTTCCAGATTTCCAAGAGTTGGTGAATAAGGCGCTTATTCTTGAGGACAAGCGCAAGGAACTGGATGAGAACAGAAGCGCAGGATGCAACAAAGAAGGATCACGCCAGTGAACGCAATAAATACCGAGAGTTGCACCAAATCAATTCTTGATTCCAACCACAGAGTGCAACAAGGACACCATCCTCGCACCAAGACCTGTCAATCGTAACTACTGCACTCCCACTTCGCTAGAAACGCTTACTCCAGTGCAGCCCAGGAACAAATGAGACGCGCTACAATCGCAGAACGAGCCAGACACTTTGCCAACAGCTTGTCCGAAGAAGACAGCAGGAGTGACCCCGGGCCGCTTCAACCTAGGAACCACCCCAGCTAGAACGCCAAAGACCAGGAGCCGCACTCTGCATCGTGGTGAGAGGCCGAGTCAACCATGTCACCGCAGATGCACCGCAGAATGCTACTGACGTCAGATCGGGTAAGTTACTTGTTAACTCAAGACTGCAACAGCTTTGTTTGACTCGAGCTTCAGATTCGCTTGTTTCGCAAGGCTTTGCTACTAGAAATGATTTGAGGATTGCAAGACTTAAGTGCATGCTTTTAGTTCAATCCCCTGGTTCCGAACTCCGAACGGTAGTAGGATGTTCCGTGGTGAGAATACTAATAGATGGAATAGAGTTCCTAGAAAACCTTATAATTTTGGAGACCTGCACCTTAGACGTCATATTGGGAATGGATTGGTTATCCAAGCACAAGGTGTATTGGATTGTGGACGAAGGACTATCTCGCTTGAGAGCCCGTGTGGGAAGAAAGTGGAATTTCAAGCCACTGCAGCTTAGAGATGGACAGCTTGATGGTTAACAAAGTACCAAGGCGAGCAGCATAGAGGATGTCCCAAAGAGTGAATGAGTACCCGATGTCTTTCCCGAAGATCTACCCGGTATGCCGCTAGACAGGGACATAGAGTTTGTGATAGAGCTTGTACTGCACAAAGACCGATAGCAAAGAGACCCTATCGGATGTCCACCGAGGAGTTGGTAGAAATGAAGAAACAGCTAGAAGAGTTAATGGAGAAAGGATTTATCGAGGCCAGGAGTTCGTCGCCGTGGGGAGCACCAGCTTTGTTTGTCAAGAAGAAGGACGGGAGTTTCAGGATGTGCATTGACTACCGTGCACTCAATGAAGTCACCGTGAAGAATAAGTATCCGCTACCCAGGATTGATGATTTGTTTGATCAGTTGAGAGGAGCCGGAGTTTTCTCCAAAATTGATCTGAGATCGGGATACCATCAGTTGAAGATCCGATCGTAAGATATTCAAGATCGCATTCTCGCCAAGATATGGACATTACGAGTTTACGCTATGTCCTTTGGATCGATTTAATGCGCCAGCTTATTTCATGAATATGATGAATAAGGTGTTCATGGAATATTTGGACAAGTTTGTCGTCGTGTTTATAGACGATATCCTAGTCTACTCCAAGACAGAGGATGAACATGCCGAACACTTAAGGCGAGTTTTGGAAAAGTCGAGGAACAAAGAACTTTTCACCAAGTTCAGCAAGTGTGATTTTTGGAAGGACAAGGTGGAGTTTCTTGGACATGTAATGACCGCATGAAGGAGTCGCCAGAGATCCAAGCAAAGTAGAAGCCGTGTTACATTGGGAGCAGCCAAGATCGTGACCCAGATTCGGAGTTTCCTTGGAATGGCAGGATACTACCGCTGCTTTCATTGAAGGCTTCTCGATAATTGCGAAACCTCTTACGCAATTGCTGAAGAAGGAAAAGAAGTTTGCATGGACGCTTTAATGTGAGAAAGGATTTCCGGAGCTGAAGAAGCGATTGACATCCGCACCGGTGTTCGTTCTACCGATGTTGCTCAAAGCTTCGATATTTATTGTGACGATCGCGCCAAGGACTTGGATGTGTGCCGATGCAGAATGGAAAGGTCGCCGCTTATGCATCAAGGCGCTTGAGGCCGCATGAGGAAAATTATCCGACACATGACTTAGAGTTAGGCCGTAGTGCATGCTTTGAAGATATGGCGTCACTATCTCGATTGGAAACAGATGTGAAGTATATACGGATCATAAGAGCCTTAAGTACATATTCACCCAATCGGACCTCGAATATGAGGCAGAGAAGATGGTTAGAGTTGATCAAGGACTACAATGTTGGAATCCATTACCATCCCGGAAGGCCAACGTAGTAGCCGATGCTCGAGTCGGAAAAGCCATACCGTGAGTACGTTGCTAGCCACAAGTCGATGAGTTATGTGAGGATTTTCGTAAAATGAAGATTGAGGTAGTACTCTAGCGGATTCTTGGCCGCATTAGAAGTAAAGCCTACCCTAGAGGATCAGATCCGAGAAGGATGAAGGATGATGACAAGATCCGCAGCAGGATTAAGTCCATCAAGGAGGAAGGCAAGGCAGAGGACTTCAAGTTGGATGAGCAAGGCACGTTGTGGATGAAGGATCGCATTTGTGTGCCTAACAAAAAGGAGTTAAAGCAATCGATTTTGGAAGAAGCCCATGACTCTAAGTACTCAATTCATCCTCGAAGCGCCAAGATGTATCAGATCTCAAGGAGAGATTCTCGTGGCCGAGTATGAAACGTGAAGTTGCCGAGCATGTTGCCTTGTGCGATGTATGCCGAGAGTCAAGGCAATGCATCGAGACCAGCAGGATTGCTACAACCGCTGAAAATACCTGAGTGGAAGTGGAGGAAATCGGAATGGATTTCATTACCGGTTTGTCAAGACTCAAGGAGGTTATGACTCCATATGGGTTATAGTGGATCGCTTGACTAAAGTAGCCCATTTTATCCTCGTGAAGACCACTTACTCGGAGATAAGTTAGCGTAATTGTACATGATCAGGATTGTCTGCTTGCACGGAGTGCCCAAGAGGATTGTATCGGACAGAGGAACCCAATTTACCTCAAGGTTCTGGAATAAGTTGCATGAAGCCATGGGAACCCGCTTGAACTTCAAAGATACCTTATCATCCACAGATGACGGACAGGCCGAAAGAGTCAACCAGATTCGGAGGATATGTTGAGAGCTTGTGCATTAGCTTATGCTACTTCTTGGGATAAGAGTTTACCGTATGCCGAGTTCGATTACAACAATAGTTATCAGGCTAGTTCTGAGATGTCACCTTTTGAGGCATCAGTATGGTCGACTCGCCTGACGCCATTAAATCGAATGAGACCGGCGAGCGCCGTGTCTTTGGGCCTCGATATTCTTCAAGAGGTCAAGAGCAGATCGCCATGATTAGGGAAAGGTTGAAGATAGCCCAATCTCGACAGAAGAGTTATGGCCGACAATCGTCGCCGAGATTTGAGTTTTGAACCAGAAGACTTTGTATACCTCAGAGTTACGCCTCTCAGGGGAGTTAAGAGGTTCCATGCCAAAGGGAAACTTGCACCCCGTTATGTTGGACCATTTAAGATTTTGAGTCGCAGAGGCGAAGTTGCTTACCAGCTGGAGTTGCCACAGTCGTTAGCAGGAGTACATGATGTATTCCATGTGTCCCAGTTGAAGAAGTGCCTCCGAGTTCCTGAGGAACAGACACCGCTAGAGTTAATTGAGTTGCAAGAGGACTTGACTTATAAGGAGCATCCCGTGAGGATTCTAGACACAATGGATCGAGAAACTAGAAACAAGTCAACCCGTTTCTGTAGAGTTCAGTGGAGCAACCATGAGGAAAGCGAAGCGACTTGGGAGCGCGAAGAGGATTTGAAGAAAGAGTTTCCAAACCTATTCCTTTAGTAAGCCCTGAATCTCGGGGACGAGATTCTATTAAGGGGGGGAGGTTTGTAACACCCCAAAATTTTGCTTTCTTGAATTCATGTGTGATTTGGCACTTTGATAAATTTTTGGAATTTTCTGGAATTTATTTGGATTTATTTGGAATTTATTTGAATTTATCCCATTTTGAAATAATTAAAGAATTTAATTTTGCAAATAGAATTTTGTTGGAAATATTTTATTTGAGTCCAAAATGTTCCAAAATATTTTCCAGAATTTTTCTGGAATTTTTCTGAGTCATTTGCTATTTTTAATGAATTAAATGAATTACTGGAAATTATTTTAAATATTAAATCGCTGGAAATTCAACCCGAGCCACATCGTTCATCCGATCGAGCCCGAAGTCGACTCGAGTTCGAGTCCGACTGAGCCGCTTGACTCGACCGAACCCACTCCTAAACCTAATCAATCCCAACCGCTGGATCAAGATCCAACTACCGAGATCCGCCTGCACGGCTTCGAGCCGTATCCGCCCGGATCCGATCGCGGGCCGCTGATCGTGCCACGTGGACGGCCAGGCGTCGTCGTCTCCGCCGAGACCGAAGCCGGACTCCGCCGCCGCGCCCGCCGTGTAGGATTAGGTTTCGCCTCGCACTAACGCCGAGGCTATTTTAAGCGTGAGACGCCCGAGGTTGCCCTCATCCTTGCGCACCTGCCTCTCGAGCCATCTCGCCGAGCCGCCGCCGCTTATTCGTCGCGAGCTCGCCGTAGTTGAGCGCCACTCCGCCGCTGGTTTTGCCTCGCCTCGCCGCCCGTCGTCTTCCGCCAAGAAGGAGCGAGATCCGGAACCACCGTGACGAGACGCACGAAGGAAGGATTCATCTCGCCGAGCAACCCCAAACGCCGCCGGGCTCGTCATCGCTTCGTCTCGGTGCCCAGGCCTCGCCGCGCCATCGCCAGACTTTCGCGAGCTCGGTGAACCGCCGATCCAGATCGGACGGTTGAGGTGAGTTCACGTGTTCCAAACCCGATTAGATCCGACCGCTGGATCAAGATCCAACGGTTCACAATTGCCACGCGCCGTAGCAAAGCGCTATTATAGGATTAGATCCGGACCGTCCGATCTAGATCGAACGCCCACGAGCATCGAGTAGTTTCAACGTGTTAAACTCCTGGATCTAATCCGCGCTGCTGATTTTCAAACCAACGCCGAGATTGCGCCACGTGTTGGGAAGGTGGACCGACGCGTCAGCGTCAGACGCTGCGTGAGCGCGTGTCCTCGACACGCTGGCCCCGCGATGTCGAGGGCCCACACGCCACCGCTATGCGTGAGACCCCGCGATCGACAGTGGGTCCCACATGTCGCCTCACCCGAAGCCGTGGACCGGTCCACCGTGGACCGAACTGCTACTGCGTGAGTCGAGCCCATGAGCCGGCCGACGCCAGCCACCAATCAGAGCCGACACGTGTCCATGCCGACGCAATAATTAATTTCCAAAAAAGAAAATGATTTATTAATTCGAAATATTGATTCAAATTTAGATTCAAACTTCAAACGCTTATAACTTTTATGCTTCAACTCCGATTTGAGTGATTCAAATTTCTAAATTTGTATAAAATTGAGATCTACCTAAATATGAATTTTATTTAATTTTTGGACTAAAGTTTTTCTCTGTAATATTATTTAATTGATTATTTAAACTTTAATAAATCATAACTTTTGCATTTTAACTCCGATTTGAACGATTCCAGTTCCTAAAAATCCAGAAAATTATGTTCTCTCTGTTTATGGATTTTATTTGGAGTTTTGGGATGTTTTTGCCTAGTGTTTATTTGTGTATTTGCTATTTGCACGCTTTACGAGTAGACGTTGAAGTGCCTAAGGATTCAAGGAGAAGTATTGACTCAGGATCCAAGTCAAGACCAAGAGCAAGTACTTTTGAAGGCAAGTTGTGCTTTGACCATGTTGATCCTATTTCAAATCTATTTTGATTTAAACTATTGCATGCTAGTTCAATTAGAAAGATACTTTGTTTAAACATGGGGTTAGATAAATACCAATTTGTCAGTATGACACCTTGATTACTTAAGTATGTGCCATGACCCTTTGTCACCCTAGTTGTGGTTTACTAGTTGGACATTATTAAATTGCCAACATGGGTTTAGACCGATGTAGTACATCGCTTAGACTCGCTACGTGCTCATGACATGATTTTGGACAATCAAATGTTAATATTGACTTAATGATATATTGAACCTGTTTTGGAAAAGTATCATGTGATGTTGATGGCACGTGGTGCATGGTAATCAAGCGGGTTTGATAAACGATTTCGGCCGGGGCATGTGGCAAAGAGTAATCAGTGGGCCGGTTGTGGCATTGGGAGTGTTGATTTGGTTCTTGGGTAGTCTTGCCTGGTCACTCTAAGGACTTAACCTTGCAAGCCTTTGAACTGGTCATACTTGCAACCACATGGTCGGAATGGGACGGCCCTAGTTGACTAAGTCGCTAAGGACTCACTTGTGGAGCCTCAGGGTGTCAATTACACCGCTTGTGTGATTGTGCGGGGAGCGATCGTGGTCGTGGCCAGATACCCATCTAACGGTGTGTTGGTCCCATACTTCGCCTTGGCTAAGGGAAGGGATGGTGTAGAGCACGAACCTGAGAGGACCACCTGTGTTGTTTGAGGCTTCCAAAGGCTTTGTTACTGAGGAACTCGCCTTTGTGGTGTTTGATTGTATCTTGTGGGTAAAGTGCATAACCTCTGCAGAGTTTGGAATCTATTTAAATAGCCGAGTCCACTGATCGACAATGCTCGGGAATTACTGATCAAGGGTTAGACTTTACGAAAATAACTTGGATTTGAAAGGTTGGGTTGGTTTAGTAATGAAGATGATGGAAATGTGATTTAGGATGGGGAAAATGTTTATTAAACTTCTTGAAAAGTTATTTATGCTTTACTTATTTCTACTGCTTTCGAATCTACTTATATTACTTGTCAAAAGTCACATCGCAAATATACCTTAAGCTATTCCTTTGTACCAAGCCATGCATATAGTATATTAGCTTGCATTCTGTGCATGACTTCTTGAGTACCAAGTACTCACCCTTGCCTCAACACAATATCGGTTGAAGAGGAGATTACGCCACTTTGGAGGAGGAACTCCAAGAAGATCCGTCTACTTAGGAAGCGAGCCTACTGGCTGCCTGTGGTATACTGGATGGCGCCACGATGTTACCTTATTTGATTTTCCGCTGCTATTATTTCTCTTTTAATAAGTTTCGCCTTACGAGGCCTACATTTGTAACTTGACCATAAGGTCAAGTAACCAGTTTGGTTATTTAAATAAAGTACTTTATTGGTATCGAGTGGTATGATTGTGATATTTACCGAAGTTAAGACTGTGTGCACTAGCGCGTTCCTGGACTAGTGCTGAATACACAGAGGGTCCGGATTTGCAAATTCGGGGTCCCGACACTATCCCACTACGCGGCCGCAAATGTCGCAACGGATGAGGCCAAGATCTGGCGCTTTACGGAGGGCCTTGACCCTAACCTGAAGGTTCAGCTAGTGTCGAGCGACTTCCCGTCGTTCCAACACATGGTGAACAAGGCACTGATCCAAGAGGATGCCCAGCGTCAGCTCTTTGAGTCACGCAAAAGGAAGATGTTGTTTCAGAACCAGCGCGGCGCCAGCAGCTCTAGGCCCCGCACTTTTCAGCAGCAGCAGCCCAGCAGGCCAGTAGCCGCCAATTCACCAAGGACCCCAATGTCCACCCCGCGCCCCATTGGACAAGCCCCTGTCGGCAATGCAGGAGCCCAAGCTTAGAAGAGTGGGACTGCGATGGCAGGAGTGCAGTGCTTCAACTGCAGGGAAATGGGGCACTACGCCAACAAGTGCCCACAGAAGCGTCAGCCCGTCACCCCAGTGAGGTTCAACCTAGGATCAACCCCGGCCCATGCTCCAGCGCCAGCTCAAGGAAGAGGAACCCCGCAGACTCCGCGCACGCCAAGGACGGCTGGAAGAGGGCGCGTGAACCACATCACTGTGGAGGAGGCCCAGGATGCGCCAGACGTGGTTTATGGTAAGTTCCATGTGAACTCAGTACCTGCTTCAGTTCTGTTTGATTCTAGTGCAACACATTCTTTCATATCAGAATACTTGGTTAAAAAGCATAACTGGGATACAATACAGTTAAGAAACCCTTTATTAGTACAATCCCCTCGAAAAGAACTAAGAACAACTGATGTTTGTCCGAAAATGGATATAGTAATAAAAGGGGTAAAGTTCCTAGCGAACTTAATACTATTGGATACTAAGGGTATAGAAGTAATCCTTGGAATGGATTGGTTAACCAAGTATAAGGGTCAGATAGACTGTGCTAGTAGAGCTGTCTCTCTTACCAGCCCTAAGGGGATTAGAGTGGAGTTCTTATCTAATCTTGCCTCTAAAGGGGGTAGTACCCTGAACCGGCTGAAAGGTACATCCTTGGAAAATGTCCCGATAGTCAATGAGTACCCAGACGTGTTTTCGGAAGAGTTGCCCGGTATGCCACCAGATCGAGATGTGGAGTTTGTGATTGAGCTTGTACCAGGTATCGCTCCAATCTCGAAGAGACTGTACCGACTGCCTTCCAATGAGTTGGTCGAGATGAAGAAGCAGATTGAAGAATTGCAAGAGAAAGGCTTCATCAGACCCAGTTCGTCGCCTTGGGGATCGCCAGTGATCTTCGTCACAAAAAAGGATGGTAGTCTGAGGATGTGCATAGACTACAGGTCTTTGAATGAGGTCACAATCAAGAACAAGTACCCGCTGCCTCGGATTGATGATCTGTTTGATCAGTTGAAGGGAGCTCAAGTCTTCTCCAAGATAGATTTGAGGTCGGGATATCATCAGCTGAAGATAAGGAAAGAAGATATTCTGAAAACAGCCTTCACCACCAGATATGGACTGTACGAGTTCACAGTCATGTCTTTTGGATTAACCAATGCTCCTTCTTACTTCATGAATCTGATGAATAAGGTGTTTATGGAGTATTTAGACAAGTTTGTCGTAGTCTTCATAGACGACATTCTTGTCTATTCCAAGAGCAGAAAAGAGCATGAAGACCATCTGAGAATAGTCTTGGAGACGTTAAGAGAGCATCAGCTATATGCCAAGTTCAGTAAGTGTGACTTTTGGTTGAAGGAAGTTTCTTTCCTGGGTCATATCATTTCTGCTACAGGAGTAGCAGTGGATCCAGCGAAAGTAAGAGATGTTTTGGATTGGACGCAGCCCAAGTCGGTTCCGGACATCAGAAGTTTTCTTGGATTAGCTGGTTATTATCGGAGATTCATTGAAAGTTTCTCGAAGATAGCCAGACCTCTTACTCAGCTTCTGAAGAAGGAAAAGAAGTTTGAATGGACTAAAGCATGTGAGCAAAGTTTTCAGGAGTTGAAGAGGAGATTAACCTCAGCCCCAGTGCTTGTCCTGCCAGATATCCATAAGGACTTTGAAGTGTATTGTGATGCTTCAAAACAAGGTCTGGGATGTGTTTTGATGCAAGAAGGAAGAGTAATAGCTTATGCCTCAAGACAGCTGCGACCTCATGAAGAAAACTACCCCATTCATGATTTGGAGTTAGCCGCAGTTGTGCATGCGCTCAAAATATGGAGGCATTACATGATCGGCAATAGATGTGAGAAATATACGGATCATAAGAGTTTGAAATATATCTTCACTCAGTCCGATCTCAACCTGAGGCAGAGAAGATGGTTGGAGTTGGTAAAAGATTATAATGTAGGGATCCATTATTACCTTGGAAAACCAAACGTTGCTGCAGATGCATTAAGCAGGAAAGCTCACTGCAACAATGTTATGGTACAAGAAAGCCAGCCCGCGCTTCCTGAAGAATTCCGGCGTCTTAACCTGGAATTGGTGATTGAAGGTTGCATTTACAATGTGGAAGTAAAATCGACCTTAGAAGACCAAATCCGAGAGGCTCAGAAGAGTGATAAAGGTATTGCAGACTTAAAAGAGGGCCTGAAGAAAGGGAAACACCCAGGATTTTCGGAAGATGACCAAGGCATTGTCCGGTTTGGGAAAAGGATAGTAGTGCCTAACCAAGAAGAAATCAAGAATGTGGTCTTGAAGGAAGCTCATGATTCGGTATATTCCATTCACCCAGGAGGCACCAAGATGTATGCGGATTTGAAAGAGAAATATTGGTGGTCCAATATGAAGAAAGAAGTTGCTGACTTCGTGGCACGTTGTGATGTGTGCCAGTTGGTAAAAGCAGAACATCAGAGACCCGCCGGGAGGTTTGTAACACCCCAATTTTTGCTTTTCATGAAATTAGATGTTAGTTTACACTCTGGTGAATTTTTGGAATTTTCTGGAATTTATTTGGAATTAATTTGAATTTATTCTATATTGAAATAATTAAAGAAATAAAAATTTCAAATAAAGTTTTGTGGGAAATATTTTATTTGGGTCCAAAATGTTTCCAAATATTTTTCGTACTTTTTCTGAGTATTTTGCTATTTTTCTGGATTTATTTGAATTTTCTATGAATATTGAATAATTAAATCGCTGGAAAATCGAGTTGGTTTTACTGTTCACCCGACCGAGTCTTAGTCAGACTCGAGTTCGAGTCCGACCCGAGCCACGTGATCGAGCCGAACCCGCTCGGCCGAACCCTAACCGCGTGACCGTTGGATCTTGATCCAACGGCCACGATTGAGCCACGTCACCCGGACCCGAGCCCGACCGAGCCAGCCAGCTCACCGAGTCGGACCCGAGTCCAACTCACGTGACTGTTGGATCTTGATCCAACGGCTCTCGTTGAGCCACGTCACCCAATCCGAGTTGGAGTCGGATTCCACCGGCGCAATCGGGTGAACATCGGTCTCCGCGCGATTCACGGAAGCCGAGGCCCCTATTTAATGCGCCGCCACCCGTGTCCTGAAGCCCACTTCATTGCGCACCTTTAGCCCTAGCTCGCATCGCCTGAGCCGCCGCCATTCGCCCGCGCGAGCTCGTCGGAGTTGGAAGCCCGTTCCGCCGCGTTCTTTTGCCGATTCCGCCGCCGTCCGTCGTCCATCACCACCGTTGACCCCAGATCCGGACTCCCCGCGTCGAGCCGCACCCGTGGGTATATCTCACTTTGCCGGAGCACGCCCCAGACGCCGTCCGAGTGGTCGTCGTCCCCCGCGCGGGTGACCCCACTCCGTCGCACGCCATCGCCGGACATCGAGCTTTGCCAGCCGTCCGATCAGGATCCGAGGGCCCAGATTGCGTTTTAACTCCGATTTCGCCGATTCAAATTCCTAAAAACTCACAAAATTATGCTCTCTCTGTTTATGGACTTCATTTGGATGTTTGGACAATTTTTGTCTACTGATTTATTCATTTATTGCTATTTGCACGCTTTACGAGTAGACGTTGAAGTGCCCGAAGGCTTCGAAGCTGAAGTGTTGACCCAGGAGCCAGCTCAAGACCAAGAACAAGTACTCTTTGAAGGTAAGTTGTGCTTTGACCATGTTGATCCCATTTTGAAATTAGTTCGATTTAAATTATTGCATGCTAGTTCAATTATAAAATGCTGTAATTAATTTTGGGAGATTAGTTAATTACCTAGTTGTTGTATGCCACCTTGACATAGACAATTGAATGCCATGAACCCCTTGTCACCCTAGTTGAGGATTAAATAGTTGGACATTATTAAATTGCCAACATGGGAATTTAGATCGTTGTAGTATATTGCTTAGACCCGCTACGTGCTTATGACATGATTTCGGACAAACAAATGTTAATATTGACTTAATGATATATTGAACCTGTTTTGGAAAGGTATCATGTGTTGTGATGTTGATGGCACGTGGTGCATGGTAATCAACTAGGGTTTTGATAAATAGTTTTCGACCGGGGCATGTGGCAAGAATGATCGGGTGGGCCAGTTGTGGCATCGGGACCGTTGTTTTGGTTCTTCGGGTAGTCTTGCCCTGGTCATCATAAGGACTTAACCTTGCAAGCCTTTGAACTGAGTCAATCGTGCAACCACATGACTGGAATGGGACGGTCCTAGTTGAGTAAGTTACTAATAACTTGCATGTGATACCTCGGGTGTCAACTACACCTTTTGTGTAGCTTGAAAGGGGAGCGTACCAGGGCTGAGGCACGGTACCCGTCCAACAGTATGTCGGTCCCATACTTCGCCTTTGATAAGGGAAGGGATGGTGTAGGGCAAAAACCGGAAAGGTTCACTTGTGTAGTTAGCCGTATCCGAAAGGCTTTGTTACGATCACTCGCCTTTGTGGTGTTTGACTGTATCTTGTGGGTAAAGTGCATAACCTTTGCAGAGTGTAAAATCTATTCGAATAGCCGTGTCTGCGGTATTGGACATTGCTCGGGGATTATAGTCAAGGGTTAGACTTTCATGGAAATAACTTGAACTTGGAAAGGGTTTGGTTTAAATGATGATGTTGATGGAAAAATGGATTAGGAATGGGAAGGATGTTTATTTAACTGCTGGAAAAGTTATTGATGTTATACTTGTTTTTACTGCTTTCGAATCTACTTATGATACTTGTTAAATGCTGTTTTATGCAATTATACCTTGAGCTATTCCTTTGTATTAAGCCACGCATGTAGTATATTAGCATGCATTCTGTGCATGACTTGCTGAGTACCAAGTTGTAGGATCGAAGTATACGAATATAGCAATCAGAGGGGGGGGTGAATGATTGTGCGGAAGCTAAAACCAAATTCTTGACCTATTAAAAGTTCACCCCAAAACAGAACCAAATAATTGCCTCGTTTTCGACAAAAACAGAATGACAGAGGTTTGGTAAAACGAGAATTCCCGGAGATCCAACCGTCGAAACGATCTGAAATTTGGACACAAGAAACTAGATTCCAATACGAATCGAACCCAAAAAGAATCAGCTCGATCGGACTTATGGATCAAAAGTTATGAGCTTCGCAAGCTTGCTGATCCAGAACTTGACGAGAATCAATCTAATCAAAACTTCAAGATTAAACAAGAACGACAAAAGATTGATCAACTAGACTTTGAGAAACACTAGATCAATATCCTAGAGAGGTTTTTGATGGATCAAATCAAGATAAAACTTGAAGAACAAAAACCAATCTAGAACTAGAACAAGCATGCAAACAAGAACCAAAACAGAAAATATCAGAGCGACGCGGTTATCAGAAAGCACGCAAAAATCTTGGAAGAATTGATCTTTATTTCTTGTCTAAAATACTCTCATCAAAAGAGTACAAACCCTAAAACCAAGCTCAAAGCTTGATGCGCTCAGCTCTACTTGATGCCTTTCAACAGAGACCCCCACCTATTTAAAGCACCAACCCACAAAGAGTTCGAATACGATTCCTATTCCCTAGAAGGAATCCAGATCCAACTCAACTCTACTTGGCCCAACCAGGCCGAGTACAACTCTTGCACGCCGTATGGCAACCCTACCATACTCACGTGACTAACACTTTGCACGCCGTATGGCCACCGCCATACTCACGTGACTAACACTTTGCACGCGAATGACCTCCTGCCATTCTCACGTGACTAACCATTCTTCATGTGCACCATTCTCTTAGCCCGAACGTCCCGCATGACATCCTTGACCACCAAGACCTCAGTTCCTCCTGAACCTAGTCCCGAACCTCAGTTCCTCCATGAACCTAGTTCCGGTCCCGTCATCGACCACATTCGTCTTCGAGCAATACCTGCACATGAACAAACCACAAAACAATTCCGAGCACAAGTCCACGACTTGACTCACATCAATCCATGCAAATACTCACATGAGCATTGCATAAAGTCCACTTCAAAAGAAGCATCATGAAATCATCACAAATTTCATAATCTCAAATTCAAATTATTTCAATTCTGCTCAAAACCCTAATTCAGCAAAAACGCGTTCACGACGGACAAGAAATAAAAACCCTAGAAAAAGTCCATTCACGACGGACAAGAAATCTCTGTCCGGCGTACATGTGAAACTCTCAGTTCCAAGAAAAAAACATTCCGTGAAAACATCGCTCACAACGGACCCAAAAACTTTGTCCGCTGTACATGCGAAATCAATCCTCAAAGCCGTTCACGATGCACTCCAAAACTTTGTCCGTCGACATGCGAAACTTACTGGATTCTTGGAAAATAGGGTTTGGCTCATGCGCCAAAAACCTGTTCACGACGGACACAAAAACTTTGTCTGTTGTACATAGGAGAAAAAGGTTGTCAAAAAGCATGTTTACAAAGGACCAAGAAAGTTTGTCCGTCGTAGATGGGAAACTTACTGTTTTCTTTAGGATTGGTCCGGCGCCAAGGCAAAACTTACTGTTTCTTGTCAATTGTCAAAACACATGAACAAACACATTTTGCAAATTCAAATCTAAGTTAATTTTTCAGTTCAAAGCCAATTTTTCAAAGACATGATTTCACAATCTCCCCCTTGATGAAAACATTGGCAACACCACTTAGAATTGAACATTTGGCATTCACTTTACAAAAGATTTTGAAATCCAAAGGATCAAAGACCAAAGTAAGAAAACACAGAAATCCCCCTTTGACCAAAATGCAAAACAAAATCTCCCCCTGAGAATGAAAATGTGTGTGAATGTGCAATGCGCCCAAAAATTTCAAAAATTCTCCAAACTTCTCCCAAAATTCTCAAATTTAACAACTCTCCCTTTTCTTTAAACTTTTCAAAGATTTCCAAATTTCTCCCCCTTTGACAATGGATTCATCAAGAGTAAAAGAGAGAACAGGTTCAAAATTTTTCCTGAAACAATGATTTCACAAAGAGAAACAAGGGAGTGCCAAGATAGGAAAAGATGAGCTCATTCGATCATATAACCTTATATATCACATAATATGAAAAATACATGATCTTGATGATTTTAACAAGTTAGGGAATGACATGCATCTCAACCTCAATTTAGTCAACTATAGCCAAGTACTAAGCAAGATCTTAGCAGAAAAAGCAAGACTTTAAAAATTAAAGCAACTAACAACTTAGGGCGAGCAAGTAGTTTCAACTCCAATCTAGTAGACCAATTTAATCTTTAAACAATAAGTTGCATGTGGCATGCTTGAAGCATACTTCTTTTATTTTCTAGGAGTGGCATGCTTGAAGCATACATCTTATCTTTGAGGGAATGGCATGCTTGAAGCATACATCTTATCTTTTTAGGGAAAGCAAGCCTGAAGCACATAACTTGAGGTTTTTTGCTTTTAACAACCTTTTTTTTATTGATTCCCTTTTCTTTTCATTTTTCTTTGATTATAAACATGCAAAAGTGATTAAAAGGTCTTATGAAAGAGTAAAGTTGAAACCACACTTGCTTCATAGCCCAAATTTGTCAAGAGGATTCAATATCAAGCCTAGAAGAGTAAGATATCACAGAGTATTTAGCTATAGGTAATCAGTCCAGGGAATTCCGCAATGTCATTTTTAGTTCAAGTGAGATAATTAGATTATCATATATTAGCTCAATTATATAGTATATAAAGAAATATGATAAAGTGAGCTCATCAAGTGAAAGAACTTGGCAAAGAAACTCCCCCTCAAAACAATCCCATTGGATGAACAATTCCAAGTTCTCCCCGAATAAAAGCAAAACGAGAAGAAGACAAAGGTTTTGTGAAAATGTCTGCCAAATGATGTTCAGTATCCACATGGTGAAGCACAATTTTTTCTTTTTCAACATGATCTTTAAGAAAGTGAAATCCAATATCAATATGCTCAAGAAAAGGGATTACTCAAGAGGTGGCACGAACCAAATCAAATCAACATCCTCCAAAGTCAACATCAGAAAAAGCTCTTAAACTAATCCATGAGGAAGCAGAAAGCCAAATGCCAAAATCTTGAGTTCTATGAAGATACCTGAAAATCCTTTTGATAGCTTGTCGATGTGAAGCACGTGGGAAGAGTCTCTCATGTAAACCTCTAATTATCTCGTCCTCAACAAAGATTATCATCATCTTTATGAACAAAGACACTCTCCCCTGAACATATGCACTTGTACTGCATCATTTGAACTAGTGCCTTTGGCGAAAATGAAGTGGAAGAAGCATCTCCAAAGGCAACACTTTCAGCATGAGATGCACGAGTGAAGGAGAACCAAATCTTATCACTGAACATATGAAGTGAGCATCCGAAATTCACTAGCCACATGTTCTCCTCCTCGTGAGAAGCCTACATAGAAGCAGAAAGTGTCGAGGTCTCTGCATGGGGTTAGAAATAAGATGTTTAGGAATCCAAGATCTTGAGACACACGACGGACAACAGTAGGCACAACACAAGCAGTCTTATGCACAAAATCAAATTTGCCTGTTCCCGTGTTTCTAGCAACAAAAGGTGCTTGCATCACCCTAGGCACGTAGTGAGAAGCAAAGCATGCCTTTCTGAAATTAGACCTAGCCTTAGCTCTTTCTTTCTTTTGTTGTTTGGCTAGTCTAAAGCAAAAATCTACTAAATGTCCATCTCTACCACAATGAGTGCAAGTGTACTTAACATTATGTTTAGCTTTGGAAGTAGAAGCAACATTTGCATTCATCATAGTAGAAGATAAAAGAACAGCAGATTTAAAGACAGTTTTCTTATGCTCATTGACAATTTCAAATTTTCCACTTTCAAGTGTTTTGACAACAGTGGGAGCATGTGATTTATGATGAGCATAAGAATCAAAACCTAAACCTTTCTTGTTTGAGCTAACCTTAGATTGATCCAAAATCATGTTTAATCTTTTCTTGCCATTAGTGAATCGTTCCAAAGAACTTTGCAAATAATCAACTTTCTTGGCAAGAGTTAAACAATTATTGCAAAGATTATCAACCTTCTCTTTCTGTTTACGACAAGTAGAGCATGAAAGAACCTCATGTGTAAGCAGATTATCAGTCAATTGAGAAATCCTAGCATTTGCATCTTTCAATTTTAATTCAAGAGTTAAGCATTTAGAACAAGAAGTTAAACCATGCAAATCATCAGTGAAACAGCTAGCATGTTTAATATGTTTCTCATTTTTCTCACTTTCAGCATTAATTTTCTCAATCAAGGAAGCATGTTCTTTCCTAAGCGAAGTAAGCTCATTCCAAATTAAGTCACATGATTTGCAAGCATCATCATCAGGAATCAAAGTTTTAAGTCTAGCAATTTCAGCATTCAATGATTCAACAACAAAATCATGTTTCTTAATTTTCTTGTCACGTTTATCAAGCAATTTACCAAGACGAGCAACAACAATAGCTAATTCATCGTAAGAAGGATCTACCTCATTGAAGTCGCTATCATGATCGCTCGGTGAAGCATCGCTGCTTTTGGCCATGAGACACAACCCGTCAACTCATGCTTGCTTGGAGTTGCATCATCCTCGCCGCTCTCCGAATCCACATCGCTCAAATTGACTTGTTCAAGAGCGGAAAGAACTCGATGGACAACTTTGCGGTTGATGAAGTTCTTCTTCTTTCTATCACTTGGAGAGAACTTCTTCTTCTCTTTTCTTCCTGTCGTTGTCCTTCTCCTCCCTTGATGCTTTACTTGCAAGTTTTGGACAGTTTGGACGAATATGGTCGAGATCACCACACTCATAGCATCTTGGAGGATCACCACCACCTCTCTTTCTCTTTATCACATTTTGCAAAGCTTTGTTAAAGCGAGAAGAGAGTAGTGACAAGTCTTCTATCGGGAATTGCTCAACTGCTCATCGGTTAGTGAAGACAAGAAAGATAGAGCAAAACTTGAAGCAGCACCATTATGAGATATGCTAGATTGAGATGTCAAAGCAATTGATTTATGATCATTCTTTCTAGCAAAAACATCTAATTCATGAGTTTTCAACTTAGAATAAAGAACATCTAAAGTAAGTGTACTCATGGTAGTAGATTCTTGTATAGATGTTACTTTCATCTCCCACACCGACATGTCCAAAGCACTAAGCAATTGTCTAGCATTAGCAGCATCATCAAAGCTAACTCCAACAGCACGCAAATTGCTAAGAATCTTATTAAAACGTGCAAAGAAGTCATCTACCGACTCACCGGGTTTCATCTCAAATCGCATGTATTCTTTTTTGTAAAGATCTTGACGAACCTCTTTAATAGTGTTAGAACCCTCATGGTAATCACAAAGAGATTTCCATACCTCATATGCGGATCGAAGATGAACCACACGATCAAAGTCGCTGCGTCCCAAGCCTTGGATGATCAAGTTGCGCGCCTTACTATTTGCTTCAACATGTGCGCGATTGGTGTCGTTGACGTTGTCGTTTGCAGGGACATCATATGGTTTGTAGACCTTCTCCCAAATTGTGAAGCCCTGTGCTTGGATGAACGCCTCCATCTTGGCCTTCCAAAACTGAAAATCAACACCATCGAACACACATGGTTTTGTCGAATAACGATCCATTGATCTAATCACCGGTTAAGATAGATTAGAGAAACCTTGCTCTGATACCACTTGTAGGATCGAAGTATACGAATATAGCAATCAGAGGGGGGGTGAATGATTGTGCGGAAGCTAAAACCAAATTCTTGACCTATTAAAAGTTCACCCCAAAACAGAACCAAATAATTGCCTCGTTTTCGACAAAAACAGAATGACAGAGGTTTGGTAAAACGAGAATTCCCGGAGATCCAACCGTCGAAACGATCTGAAATTTGGACACAAGAAACTAGATTCCAATACGAATCGAACCCAAAAAGAATCAGCTCGATCGGACTTATGGATCAAAGTTATGAGCTTCGCAAGCTTGCTGATCCAGAACTTGACGAGAATCAATCTAATCAAAACTTCAAGATTAAACAAGAACGACAAAAGATTGATCAACTAGACTTTGAGAAACACTAGATCAATATCCTAGAGAGGTTTTTGATGGATCAAATCAAGATAAAACTTGAAGAACAAAAACCAATCTAGAACTAGAACAAGCATGCAAACAAGAACCAAAACAGAAAATACCGTAGCGACGCAGTTATCAGAGTACGCAAAAATCTTGGAAGAATTGATCTTTATTTCTTGTCTAAAATACTCTCATCAAAAGAGTACAAACCCTAAAACCAAGCTCAAAGCTTGATGCGCTCAGCTCTACTTGATGCCTTTCAACAGGAGACCCCCCACCTATTTAAAGCACCAACCCACAAAGAGTTCTGAATACGATTCCTATTCCCTAGAAGGAATCCGTATCCAACTCAACTCTACTTGGCCCAACCAGGCCGAGTACAACTCTTGCACGCGTATGGCAACCCTACCATACTCACGTGACTAACACTTTGCACGCGTATGGCCACCTGCCATACTCACGTGACTAACACTTTGCACGCGAATGACCTCCCGCCATTCTCACGTGACTAACCATTCTTCATGTGCACCATTCTCTTAGCCCGAACGTCCCGCATGACATCCTTGACCACCAAGACCTCAGTTCCTCCTGAACCTAGTCCCGAACCTCAGTTCCTCCATGAACCTAGTTCCGGTCCGTCATCGACCACATTCGTCTTCGAGCAATACCGCACATGAACAAACCACAAAACAATTCCGAGCACAAGTCCACGACTTGACTCACATCAATCCATGCAAATACTCACATGAGCATTGCATAAAGTCCACTTCAAAAGAAGCATCATGAAATCATCACAAATTTCATAATCTCACATTCAAATTATTTCAATTCGCTCAAAACCCTAATTCAAAGAAAACGCGTTCACGACGGACAAGAAATAAAAACCCTAGAAAAGTCCATTCACGACGGACAAGAAATCTCTGTCCGGCGTACATGTGAAACTCGGGCCCAAGAAGAAAACATTCCGTGAAAACACGCTCACAACGGACCCAAAAACTTTTTCCGTTGTACATGCGAAATAAATCCTCAAAAAGCCGTTCACGACAGACACAAAAACTTTGTCCGTCGTACATGCGAAACTTACTGGATTCTTGGAAAATAGGGTTTGGCTCATGCGCTCAAAAACATGTTCACGACGGACACAAAAACTTTGTCTGTTGTACATAGGAGAAAAAGGTTGTCAAAAAGCATGTTTACAAAGGACCAAGAAAGTTTGTCCGTCGTAGATGGGAAACTTACTGTTTTCTTTAGGATTGGTCCGGCGCCAAGGCAAAACTTACTGTTTCTTGTCAATTGTCAAAACACATGAACAAACACATTTTGCAAATTCAAATCTAAGTTAATTTTTCAGTTCAAAGCCAATTTTTCAGCACATGATTTCACACAAGTACTCACCCTTGCCACAAAACAACACCAGTTGAAGATGAGGCGACGCCAGCTTTGGAGGAGGAATATCAGGAGGAGCCGTCTAACTAGGGATCGAGTCCCAGTCAGTTGCCTGTGGCATATTGATTGGCGCCACGCGTTTTCTTTATATTTTCCGCTGCAGATTTTACTGAATAAGTCTTAGCCCTACGAGGCGTACCTTTGTAACTTGACCATAAGGTCGAGCAACCAGTTTGGTTATATTAAATAAAGTACCTTATTATTAACGATGTGTATGATTGTGATATTTACCAATATTGAGACTATGTGCACTAGCGTGATCCTGGACTAGTGCTGAATACACAGAGGGTCCGGATTTGCAAATTCGGGTCCCGACAGAGGTAGTATCAGAGCCATACTGACCGTAGGCTCAACCCTTAGTTAGAATGGTGGTAGTGAGGATAAAACCTATTTTCTAAAGCTAAAAGTTTGCCAAGATAACGAATGAAATTTTCGACTTTTCCCTTTCTCTCTTTCTTACCCCCTTGCTAAATTTTTCCCTTACCCTCATCACAATTTGAAATCTGTTCTTACGTGAGCATTTTGTGTCAGATGGAGGGAGAGATCAAGTACGTCGATCTTGAGGTTGGCCACGCCGCGGAACTTTGGCGTATGCTGCAGTTTCTTGAAGGTTTTGAGAAGCCGCAATACCCAGTGAACGTCATCAGACAAGCGGGGCTGATTAAGGCTTGTGATGTGAAGATCACGGTACATGCCAGGAAGAAGGGCAAGGGCAACTGTCTGATATACTGCACCGCCAGGAGGTCGACAATGCAGATGGGAATTCAGGAGGTATCACGACGAGCAATGCGACACATCGCCCACATCTACGCCAGCGAGCTGGAAGGCGCGGTGTACCGCTACCATCCACACAACAACAACCTACTTGACCCGAAGCTGATTCAGGATGAGAATGCCATGGTCACACAGCTGGCACGACTTGTCATCGCTCAGGAGGATGTGCTCGATGATATGAACCGGGAGCTACAGAAGGCTCGCAAGGAGGTCACGATAGAGAAGAACCGATGGCGGGAGGCTCAAGAACATGTGTCCCACCTTCTGCGAAGAATTGACGAGTTGGAGATGGCATTGTACGGGCCAGGACCAGAGCCAGTACTCGAGCTCCACGAGCCGGACCCGGAGGAGTTAGATCTCGATGAGGACACCGCTTCTTCGACTACCATAGTTGCAGGGCATGGTGATTGTTTCGCGCCAATGCCGCCACACCCACACCCAGGCTGTAACACCCCAAAATTTTGCTTTTCTTAAATTTATGTGTGATTTGGCACTTTGGTGAATTTTTGGAATTTTCTGGAATTTATTTGGATTTATTTGGAATTTATTTGAATTTATTCCATTTTGAAATAATTAAAGAATTTAACTTTGCAAATAAAATTTTGTTGGAAATATTTTATTTGAGTCCAAAATGCCCCAAAGTATTTTCCATAATTTTTCTGGAATTTTTCTGAGTCTTTTGCTATTTTTAATGATTTAATTGAATTACTGGAAATTATTTTAAATATTAAATCGCTGGAAATTCAATTAGGGTTAGTACTGTTCCTCCGACTCGAACCAGACCCGAGTCTGACCCGAGTCGGACCCGCGCCACGTGACTTGGTTCAACCGCGTCCCCGAACCCAAACCCTAACCCTAATTGCGCACCGTCCGATCCCGATCGGACGAATGCCGTTCGGCCGCGTCGCGCACGTGCTTGGGCCGTTGGATCCTGCCACGTGTGCGGTCGCGATATCGTCTCCCCCGACGAGTCCGAGCCGGACTCCTCCGCCGTGGGCCGCCGCGTCCGTTAGGGTTTCCGCGATTCAAGACGCGGCCGGGGCAATAAATACCCCATGTGATCGCTCGTGTGCTGAGCACGCACGTCTAGGTCCCAAGCCCTGCGCCGCCACCCGTAGCGCGCAATCGCTCGCCGACGCTAAGAACCGCCGCCGAGGGTTTTGCGTTGTTTCCGTCGTCGACGAACCGCATCAGCCGTGTTGAAGCCCAGATCCGGAAGCCTCAGCGCGAGACGCATCCGCGGGACCCTTTTGCCTCGCCGGTTTCTCACGGGAGCGCCGCGGTTCGGGTCGTCTTCCTCATCTCCGGTCCAGCCGCTCCGCCGTGCTGCCATCAGAACCCGCGAAGGTCCTCAGCCGTCCGATCAAAATCCGGCGAACCAGGTGAGCCCACGTGCTACCCAAACCCTATAAACTAGATCGGATCTGGACCGTTGGATCAAGATCCAACGGCCCACGATCGCCACGTGCTGGAAACTGCGTTAATTTAGGGTAGATCTAGACCGTTGGATCTAGATCCAACGGCCGTGATCATGCCATGTAGCCTCCGCCACGCTGTGCGTTGAGTCACTGACAGGCCGGGCTCGCGTGCCAGCGGCCGAGCCTGGGCGTGACTGCACGTCACTGACATGCGGGGCTCGCATGTCAGTGTCTCGCCCGAGAGTCACACCGTGCACGTGACCCACTGACGGGTGGGACCCGTGTGTTAGCGACCCGAGCCGTGGACCGGGTCCACGGTAGACCCGAGCCGAGCGTGGACCAAGTCCATGGACCGGCTGACGTCAGCAGACCAATCAGAGGCTGCCACGTGTCCTCGCTGACGCAATAATTAATTTTCGAAAAAGAAAATGATTTATTAATTCGAAATAATGATTTCAGATTTTGTTTCGAAATTCAAACGCTTATAACTTTTGCGTTTCAACTCCGATTTGAGTGATTCAAATTTCTAAATTTGTATAAAATTGAGATCTACCTAAATATGAATTTTATTTAATTTTTGGACTAAAGTTTTTCTCTGTAAAATTATTTAATTGATTATTTAAACTTTAAATAATCATAACTTTTGCATTTTAACTCCAAATTTGACGATTCCAGTTTCTAAAAATTCATAAAATTATGTTCTCTCTGTTTACGGATTTTATTTGGATGTTTGGACACTTTTTACCTATTGTTTATTCGTGTATTGCTATTTGCACGCTTTACGAGTAGACATTGAAGTGCCGGAAGGATTCGAAGGAGAAGTATTGACTCAGGATCCAACTCAAGACCAAGAACAAGTACTTTTTGAAGGCAAGTTGTGCTTTGACCATGTTGATCCTATTTTGAAACTTATTTTGATTTAACTTATTGCATGCTAGTTCAATTAGAAAATACTTTATTTAAATATGGGGAATTAGATAAATACCAATTTGCTGTATGACACCTTGATTACTTAAATATGTGCCATGACCCTTGTCACCCTAGTTGTGGATTACTAGTTGGACATTATTAAGTTGCCAACATGGGTTTTAGACCGTTGTAGTATACTGCTTAGACCTGCTACGTGCTCATGACATGATTTTGGACAATCAAATGTTAATATTGACTTAATGATATAATTGAACCTGTTTTGGAAAGGTATCATGTGATGTTGATGGCACGTGGTGCATGGTAATCAACTGGGGTTTGATAAATAGTTTTTCGACCGGGGCATGTGGTAAGAATGATCAGGTGGGCCAGGTTGTGGCCTTTGGGGATGTTGATTTGGTTCTTCGGGTAGTCTTGCCCTGGTCACCCTAAGGACTTCACCTTGCAAGCCTTTGAACTGGGTCTAACGTGCAACCACATGTCTGTAATGGGACGGACCTAGTTGATTAAGTTGCTAATAACGCACTGTGGGACCTCGGAGGTCAACTACACCCTTTGTGTAAGTTGTACGGGGAGCGTACCGGGGCTGAGGCCAGGTACCCATCTAACGGTTGATTGGCCTAGACTTCGCCTTAGCTAAGGGAAGGGTTAGTGTGCAATAACCGGGGAGGCTCACTTGTATTGTTAGAAGTTTCCGAAAGACTTTGTTACGGAACTCGCCTTTGTGGTGTTTGACTGTATCTTGTGGGTAAAGTGCATAACCTCTGCAGAGTGTAGAATCTATTCGAATAGCCGTGTCCGCGGTATTGGACATCGCTCGGGAATTACAGTCAAGGGTTAGATTTTCTCAAAAATAACTTAGATCTGAAAGGTTGGGTTGGATTAATAATGATGTTGATGGAAATATGGATTAGGATGGGAAAGATGCTTACTAAACTCCTTGAAAAGTTATCTATGCTATACTTGATTCCACTGCTTTCGAATCTACTCATGCTATTTGTCAAATGCCGTTTTAACTGCAAATATACCTTGAGCTATTCCTTTGTATTAAGCCATGCATGTAGTATATTAGCTGCATTCTGTGCATGACTTGCTGAGTACCAAGTACTCACCCTTGCCACAATACAACACCAGTTGAAGAGGAGACTACACCAGCTTTGGAGGAGGAACCCCACGAGGAACCGTCTACTTAGGGAGCGAGCCCAGTCAGTTGCCTGTGGTATACTGGATGGCGCCACGAAGTTATCTTATTTTTCCGCTGCTACTATTTCTCTCTTAATAAGTTTCGCCCTGCGAGGCATACATTTGTAACTTGACCATAAGGTCGAGTAACCAGTTTGGTTATTTAAATAAAAGTACTTTATTAGTATCGAATGGTATGATTGTGATATTTACCGATGTTAAGACTGTGTGCACTAGCGCGTTCCTGGACTAGTGCTGAATACACAGAGGGTCCGGATTTGCAAATTCGGGGTCCCGACACAGGCAGTGGAGGTTTTCTAGACGAGTGAGACTAGGTCTTGTAGTTGAGACTCCTTCGTCGAGTCGCGTTATAGAATAAAGATTCACCCTTAGAGGCGTTGAATTTTCATTGCTTGCTGAGTGTGCAGTATGTGTTGCAAGACCCTTAGGCGTTGTAAGCAACCATACCAAGATATTATTATGGTATAGTTAATAAAGTTGGATTTTGAGTTACACCTCCCCGCATAAGTCGCTCTACTACTTGTCTATGCTTGTTTCCCCCTTGTCTTTAAATCTTGGAGCAATCAACAGATGGTGAACACCCACGGAAACCTTGGAGGCAATGGGAGTGGTTCTCGCCCAGCTAGGAACCCTAATGATGGAGCACCTGCACCCCAACCACGACCGCCAGTTGACGTACAGAACTTTGGAGCTTTTCTTGCTTCACAAACCCAGCTGATGCATGCCATGATGCAACAGATGCAGCAGGTCACTGCTCAGGCCACCGCTAACCAAGCAAATCAGGGACAACGACATTGAACAAAGTTGTCAAAATTCATGAGGACTCATCCACCCACTTTCTCTGGGAATGCCAACCCGTTGGAGGCGGATGATTGGCTAAGGTTGATAGAAAGGAAGTTACACATTGCCCAATGCATAGGAAATGAGAAGGTGCTTTACGCATCTCATCAGTTGGAAGGGATCGCCGCTGAATAGTGGGAAAACTTCTGCGCTACGCGGGAGAACCCATAGGACATCACGTGGGAGGAGTTTACGGCTGCATTTCGTTAGTATCACGTGCCTGAAGGAATAATGGACCTTAAGAAGGAGGAGTTCAGGGCATTGAAGCAAGGTAATCAACCAGTATCAGAATATCTGAACAAGTTCACATAGCTTGCACGCTACGCACCTGAAGACGTAGCGACAGATAAGGCCAGACAGTCTCGCTTTATGAAGGGACTCAACTCAGGACTGCAGGTGGGACTGATCACCCACACCTTTCCAGATTTCCAAGAGCTTGTGAACAAGGTGCTTATTCTTGAGGACAAGCGCAAGGAAATGGATGAGAATAGGAAGCACAGAATGCAGCAGCAAGGATCACGTCAGGGAGCGCAGCAGCATCTGCGAGTTGCGCCAAATCAGTTCTTCAGATTCCAACCACAGCATGCAGCAAGGACACCGTCACCAACACCAAGGCCTGTGAATCAGAATTTCCAGACCCCAGCCCCAGCCATGAACGCTGCTACAAGCAACCAGCAGGGCACAGTGAGGCGTTGCTATACATGCAATGAGCCAGGGCATTTCTCCAACAGTTGCCCTAAGAAGATAGCAGGAGTGACCCCAGTTCGCTTCAACTTGGGATCCACACCAGCTAGGACACCTGCACCAGGAGCAAACCGCGGAGCAGCACAGCCAGGAGCCGCACCCCAGACCGTGGTGAGAGGCAGAGTCAATCACGTGACCGCAGATGCACCCCAGAATGCCACGGACATCATACTGGGTAAGATACTTGTCAACTCAGTACCCGCAACAGTTTTGTTTGACTCTGGAGCTTCGCATTCATTTGTTTCCCGGGATTTTGTTTCTAAGAATGATTTGGAGATTGTGGATCTTAGGTGCATGCTTATAGTTCAAACCCCTGGGTCAGAACTCCGATCTCAAGTAGGATGTTCGGGGGTGAGAATATTAATAGATGGGGTAGAATTCTTAGCAAACCTTATTATATTGGGAACCCAGACCTTAGATGTTATTTTAGGAATGGACTGGTTATCCAAGCACAAGGCTGTGCTAGATTGTGGACGAAGGATTATTTCAATTGAGAGCCCGTGTGGAAGGAAAGTGGAATTTCAAGCGACTGCCGTTAGAGATGGACAGCTGATGGTTAACAGCGCAAGGGCAATCAGCATAGAGGATGTCTTAGTGGTGAATGAGTATCCAGATGTTTTTCCTGAAGATCTACCTGGGATGCCGCCCGACAGAGACATAGAGTTTGTGATAGAGCTTGTACCTGGTACAGCGCCGATAGCAAAGAGACCATATCGGATGTCCACTGAAGAATTGGTGGAGATGAAGAAACAGCTTGAAGAGTTGATGGAGAAAGGATTCATCAGACCGAGTTCGTCGCCATGGGGAGCGCCAGTTCTGTTCGTCAAGAAGAAGGATGGGAGTTTCAGGATGTGCATTGATTACCGTGCACTCAATGAAGTCACCGTGAAGAATAAGTACCCGCTACCCAGGATCGATGACCTGTTTGATCAGCTAAGAGGAGCCGGAGTTTTCTCCAAGATTGATCTGAGATCGGGATACCACCAGCTGAAGATCCGATCAGAAGATGTTCAAAAAACCGCATTCTCGTCAAGATATGGACATTACGAGTTTACTGTTATGTCCTTCGGTTTGACGAATGCGCCAACCTATTTCATGAATATGATGAATAAGGTTTTCATGGAGTACTTGGATAAGTTTGTCGTCGTATTCATAGATGACATTCTTGTTTACTCCAAGTCAACAGAAGAGCATGCTGAGCATTTAAGGCCAGTTCTTGAGAAGTTGCGAGAGCAGCAGTTGTTTGCCAAGTTCAGTAAGTGTGAATTTTGGAAGGACAAGGTAGAATTCCTTGGACATGTAATGACCGCAGAAGGAGTTGCGGTAGACCCAAGCAAGGTCGAAGTTGTGTTACATTGGGAACAGCCGAAGACCGTGACCTAGATTCGTAGTTTCCTTGGGATGGCAGGTTACTACCGCCGCTTCATCGAAGGCTTTTCGACAATTGCGAGACCCCTTACGCAATTGTTGAAGAAGGAGAAGAAGTTTGCCTGGACGCCAGAGTGCGAGAAGGGTTTTCAAGAGTTGAAGAAGCGATTGACATCAGCACCGGTGTTAGTTCTACAGACATCAATCAAAGCTTTGATATTTACTGTGACGCATCACGCCAAGGACTTGGATGTGTACTGATACAAAACGGGAAGGTCATCGCATATGCATCAAGGCAGCTGAGGCCGCATGAGGAGAATTATCCGACGCATGACCTAGAGTTAGCTGCCGTAGTGCATGCTTTGAAGTTGTGGCGTCATTATTTATTGGGAACAGATGTGAAGTGTATACGGATCATAAGAGCCTTAAGTACATATTCACCCAATCGGACTTGAACATGAGGCAGAGGAGATGGTTGGAACTGATCAAGGATTATAATGTGGGAATCCATTACCATCCCGGGAAGGCCAACGTGGTGGCCGATGCCTTGAGTAGGAAGAGTCATACTGTGAACATGTTGATAGCCGCGAGTCAGGAAGAGCTATGCAAGGATTTCCAGAAGATGCAGATTGAAGTGGTCCCAGAATGATTCTTGGCCGCATTAGAGGTGAGGCCTACCCTGGAGGATCAGATCCGAGTAGGACAGAAGGATGATGACAAGATCCGCAGGATTAAGTCCAAGATGGATGAAGGCAAGGCAAAAGACTTTAAGCTAGATGAGCAAGGCACCTTATGGGTAAAGGATCGAATTTGTGTGCCGAACAAGAAGGAGCTGAAGCAGTTGATCCTAGAGGAAGCCCATGACTCCAAGTATTCAATCCATCCAAGAAGTGCTAAGATGTATCAGGATCTGAAGGAAAGATTCTGGTGGCCGAGCATGAAGCGTGAAGTCGCCGAGCATGTTGCGCTGTGCGACATATGCCAGAGAGTCAAGGCAATGCATCAGAGGCCAGCGGGACTGCTACAGCCGTTAAAGATACCTGAGTGGAAGTGGGAGGAAATCGGAATGGACTTCATTACCGGTTTACCCAAGACTCAAGGAGGTTATGACTCTATATGGGTTATAGTGGATCACTTGACTAAAGTCGCCCATTTTATCCCGGTAAAGACCACTTACTCGGGAGATAAGTTAGCAAAATTGTACATGACCAGATCATCTGTTTGCATGGACTGCCGAAGAAGATTGTATCGGACAGAGGTACCCAGTTTACCTCGAGATTATGGAATAAGCTGCATGAAGCCATGGGGACCCGTTTGAACTTTAGCACCGCCTATCATCCGCAGACGGATGGACAGACCAAAAGAGTAAATCAGATATTAGAGGATATGTTAAGAGCATGTGCATTGGCTTATGCTACCTCTTGGGATAAAAGTTTGCCATATGCTGAGTTCAGCTACAATAATAGCTACCAGGCCAGTTTACAAATGTCACCTTTTGAGGCACTGTATGGTCGACCTTGCCGAACACCGTTGAACTGGAATGAGACAGGTGAACGCCGTGTCTTTGGGCCAGACATTCTTCAAGAAGCTGAAGAGCAGATTGCCATGATCCGGGAAAGACTGAAGATAGCACAATCAAGACAAAAAAGCTACGCCGATAACCGTCGCCGAGACTTGGGCTTTGAACCAGAAGATTTCGTGTATGTCAAAGTTACACCCCTCAGGGGAGTTAAGAGATTCCATGCCAAAGGGAAGCTCGCACCGCGATATGTTGGACCATTTAAGATTTTGAGCCGCAGAGGCGAAGTTGCTTACCAGCTGGAGTTACCGCAGTCGTTGGCCGGAGTGCATGACGTGTTCCACGTGTCCCAGCTGAAGAAGTGTCTTCGAGTACCAGATGAGCATACACCGCTAGAGTCCATTGAGCTGCAAGAGGATCGGACTTACAAGGAGCACCCCGTGAAGATTTTGGACACCATGGATCGAGAGACGAGAAACAAGTCAACCCATTTCTGCAGAGTTCAGTGGAGCAACCATGCAGAGAGTGAAGCAACCTGGGAGCGCGAGGAGGATTTGAAGAAAGAATTTCCAAACCTATTCTTTAGTAAGCCCTGAATCTCGGGGACGAGATTCTGTTAAGGGGGGAGGTTTGTAACACCCCAATTTTTGATTTTCATGAAATTAGATGTTAGTTTACACTCTGGTGAATTTTTGGAATATTTTGGAATTTATTTGGAATTAATTTGAATTTATTCTATATTGAAATAATTAAAGAAATAAAAATTTCAAATAAAGTTTTGTGGGAAATATTTTATTTGGGTCCAAAATGTTTCCAAATATTTTCCATAATTTTTCTGGAATTTTTCTGAGTATTTTGCTATTTTCTGGATTTATTTGAATTTTCTATGAATTATTGAATAATTAAATCGCTGGAAAATCGAGTTGGTTTTACTGTTCACCCGACCGAGTCTGAGTCAGACTCGATTTCGAGTCCGACCCGAGTCACGTGATCGAGCCGAATCCGCTCGGCCGAACCCTAACCGCGTGACCGTTGGATCTTGATCCAACGGCCACGATTGAGCCACGTCACCCAGACCCGAGCCCGACCGAGCCAGCCAGCTCACCGAGTCGGACCCGAGTCCAACTCACGCGACCGTTGGATCTTGATCCAACGGCTCTCGTTGAGCCACGTCACCCAATCCGAGTTGGAGTCGGATTCCGCCGCCGCAACCGGGTGAACATCGGTCTCCGCGCGATTCACGGAAGCTGAGGCCCCTATTTAATGCGCCGCCACCCATGTCGTGATGCCCACTTCATTGCGCACCTATAGACCTAGCTTGCGTCGCCTGAGCCGCCGCCGTTCGCCCGCACGAGCTCGCCGGAGTTGGAAGCCGTTCCGCCGCGTTCTTTTGCCGATTCCGCCGTCGTCCGTCGTCCATCGCCACCGTTGACCCCAGATCCGGACTCCCCGCGTCGAGCCGCACCCGTGGGTATATCTCACTTCGCCGGAGCACGCCCCAGACGTCGTCCGAGTGGTCGTCGTCCCCCGCGCCGGTGACCCCGCTCCGCCGCACACCATCGCCGGACCTCAAGCTCTGCCAGCCGTCCGATCAGGATCCGTGGGCCCAGATTGCGCCACATCACTCACGGTGAGATCCACGTGCTAATCCCCAGATCCAATCTCAGCCGTTAGATCTAGATCGGACGGTTAGCGTTAGCCGCGTTATACGCGTTAGATTGGATCTCGACCGTCCGATCGAGATCCAACGGTCCGGATTGACCGCGTTTACCCCAAACGCGTGAAACTAGATCGAATCTGGGCCGTTGATTTTCAAATCAACGGCCGAGATCAAGCCACGTGGCCGGGAGGCCGACCGTCACGGTCAGCGCCCGAGCGTGGGTACGTCTCTCTGACACTCGGGGCCCGCGTGTCAGTGGGTGTAATATCCCGAGTATTTCTATACTCGAGTCACTGTACATTTTTACTCAAACACTGTTCAATAATACACTGTTCTTGTGTGTTTCTGTATCTTGAGCGATTGTACTCGTTCGGGATCTAAAAGAACCCTTCAACTTATTTAGCGTCACTCAAAATCAATTTCCCATTTGATCACCGACAAGTGTTTTCGGTGATTGAATTCAGTTTTCGAGCTCTTGCGAAAGTATCTTGTACGTCGACTTAAATGTTCTCTTCTCTGTCCTTCTGAAGTACAAGTTGCCTAGTTTAGTGGGGAACTTAAAAATCTTCAAAAGGAGTTAAGGATCCGTTTAATCGGAGCTTGTAAACTTTGATCGCGGTCACATTTAAACTACCCGACTCAATTAATTTCACTCTCATGAGTAATTGCAAATTGAGTTGAATAAGTGTCAAAGTGACCCAAAATCCCTCCAACATACCTTAGAATCATTAAAAATCAGCTTTGGAAGTTTGAATCTTCAAGTTTTGTCACTTGACCAAAATACCCCTCATAAGTGCATAGTGTATATATATGTGTTAGCCATCCCCAACCAACAGCCAAACTCATTTCTTCCTCCCCCACACGCCAAGCAAGAAGAGGAGAAGAGAAGAGGGCAAGGCGCCACCCGGTTCCGCCGTTTGGAGCCGATCCGACCGGTGGAAATCGACCGAGCTAGGATTCGTCGTCCCCGCGAGGATCCTCCCCTCCAACAACCCTCAGGTGAGTTCCTCGCGAAGTTCTCTCGTCGTTTCTTGGAGGTCCCGTGGAGTTTTTGCATTCTGACTTGATTTCTCGGCTCCCGGGTCATCCCTCTTGCTGTAGCTACGAGTTTCCCCTTCGTAGCCTCGCATTTCATCAAGTTTCCCTAAACCCTAGCCTAGGTCAAGTCTAGGTTCCATGTGTTAGACACATTGCATGGCAATTGTGCTTTAGAATCTAGACTCAGGTCATCGTTAGGTCCATTTAACTCTACTGTTGACCTAGCTTTTGGCCATCTTCGAAATCTAGCAAACTATCGCTAGGTTTTCGATTTGTCGGAGTTTTAGTGGAACAAAGCATGGGTAGTATTTTTTGTTAGCACTTCTGGTAGCTGGAGCCGCTATCAGAAGAATCGGAATTCAATTCTGTTAAGCCGGATTTTATTTTATTTCTTTAGGTATTGCTTGTTTTTACAAAATACCAAGAGTCCGTAGCTTGTATCGACAGTTCTATTAGCTCTTCTGGTAGCCGTAGTCGAGATCAGAAGAGTCAGAATTCCATTTTGATGAATTCTGTGGCAAGTTGTTAGCTCTAGGTCACTCTATTTGTGAAAAATCCTAGAGGTCCGATGAGCGAATGGATAGTCCCGATAGCTTCCTTGCTAGTTGAAACCCCGATTAGAAAAGTCGGATTTTAGTTTTGACCATTTTTCAATGTACTTTGCAGCTCTAGGTCTCATTTATTTTTGTAAAGTCCTAGAGCTCCGAGGCATGTATTGACTTTACCATTAGTCCCCTTAGAGGCTAGAAAAGCAGTTAGAATCGCTAGATTTGCATTTTAGCACTTTGCATTTTGTTTTAATAATTATAGGCCTCACAAGCCGTTTAAGGCATTTAGCTTTGTTTAGCTTCGTTTAAGGTCACTAAGGTTGAAAGCATGCTTCACGTGTGCTTTAGATCACCTTTAAAACATTTTCCGGACTTTTGTTGTAATTCGGGTAAATACCGGAGTTACGCGATCGTTCGATCAAAAGTCCGAGTAGATTAAGTCGACTGTGTTGGGGAATAGCTCCGATAAGTCATAAATAACCCCAAGCAACTAGCCGAGGAGTTAAAACAAGTCTCGCGGTATTCCAGGTCAAAACGGCCCTTTTGATCGATTTGGCTCGTTTTCGAGCATTTTGGCCATTTTGGCCATATTCCACAATTTAGGGTTTATTCACCAGTTAGCTATCGGAATGAGTCATTTAGGGTCATATAAGCCTAGTGAAGTCGAAAACGTGCTCCTCGTGCAAGCGGAATCGAGTTTGAGCCGTTTTCGGACCTTGTGCGATCGGGAGCGTATTTAGCGACCCAAAATGCGCTTTCGATCGGAATTTGTTATAGGTTAAGTGAATTTCGGTGGGGTAAGGCCCAGATAGGTCCTAAATACCCTAGACTACCTGGTGGAACAGCCTGGAGAAATCACAAATCAATTCTGTGCGTTCTGAACAAAAATGGCTTTTGCCCTACGGTGAATAGTGCCATTTTTCCTTTTTCTGAATTTTTCAGCTTTTCTGATTTGGTTTTTGCTGTTTTGGCTCCCGGTCGATCATTGTAATCCCAAACGAGTTGCGACAAGTCCCGTTAGGTGTGTTATACCTAATTCTAGGTGTTTAACTAAATTTATTTGAATTTTTCTTTATTTTACGCATTTTATTCACTTTGGCGAGAATTTCACCGAAATCGCCTCATCGGATCGCGATTACGCCGTTTTTCGCGTTTTGATCGTTTCTTTTCTTTCTTAGTATCTAGATGAGTTCCGTTTGGTGTTAAGTTGGTGTTTATGCAATTGAGGTCGCTTTTTGCTAATTTATTGCTCTTTTCGCCGTTTTTGCTGATTTTGATCGAATAGAGCCGAAGCCTGGGGATCACCTCAAACACGCCAGAACTCATCCCGAACATCGTCGAGGAAGAGCAACAAGGCAAGCACCTCCTTTGACCATCTTGAAACCTATATTTCACGATGTTTACTTTGATTTCTCAAACTATATGCATTGTTTATATTCAGTAAAGTGCTAGTTTGTGGGAATGGTAGATATACCCTGATTTGGTGGTTTTTCCTCAATTAAATTCCCAGAGTTCATTGATAGCCTTAGTAGGGTTGGACAATTAATAAAATGTCACTTGGGTATAAACGACTTAGTAAATGCATATGCTTAGACACTGCAATAGAAATGAGCAAAGTCAGTCATTTACCAAATGCTCAAAACTTATGATAATTGTAACTGGTTTTGGAAATGTTTTGGAAATGTCACTTGTAAAGATAATTTGATAAAAATGTCCAGTGTCTAGTTGGTAATTAGACTTGGCGGGAGGTATAATATGTGCTAGTTAAACATGATGGCGATTGGTTGGCGAGTTAAGTGGAGTTCCCCGCTTGAGTCATTAGGCAAAAATATAAGGACCGAACTTGTGACGGTTTTTGAATGAACACCGTGCAACCGCGCAATGCTGGGATGGGGCAGCCTATACTAGTACTTGAAGTGTGAGGGGATAGCCATGCCTGTTGGTAGGCCGAAGTGTGGACCTTTTCTCTCGTGTTGAGCAGTCAAGCGCGGTGTGTGTGTCCTCACGACCCGCCGTATGCACCTTCGTGAGTGCGCTTGTACTTTTGCAGCGGGGAATCGCTCCAGTTCATGTTTGTTGATACAACGGTGTACGCCTTGCTATGGGATAATGCCGCGGCAAACAATTCGCCGTCGTCACGATGGATATTCCGTGGCCGCCTGAGTGGTGGTTGGCCTCTTATCGCCATAGCAGTGGGTTTTACCGTCACCGGTGCTGGGGTGTGGCTATAACCTCAACGATGGGAAAGAATAGATCATTCTTGTATATCGGATACCTCGTGTATCGCGTGTACCCTGGATGACAGGGATGCAAGTCTGAGTTGTGTTTGGGTAAAGTGCGCAAACTCTGCAGAGTATCAAATAATTCTAATCGATTAACCGTGCTCACGGTTATGAGCAAATCTTCTTTAATCATATCAAGTATAGAAATTTGGTTCGGTTTTGAAAATGAAAATCTATTTCGGAGTCTATCTAAAGTATATGGATCGATATGGTACTTGATGGATTTATGAATGAGTGAATATGGTATTTGGAGGATTTATGAATATGGATGTCAATTCGTATCTCAACTGCAATCATGGATGGTGGCAATTGAGAGACTCAAATGTTACATATATTGTAAATATGTTTTATTCAAAATGCTGTCTTTCAAATTATGTATTACATTTCGATGAACTGTTTCAAATCCTGCTTTTCGCAATAGACTTAGTGTAGTAGCCATTTCAATCGTATCAGCCTGCATATTAATTATATTTGCATACACTAAAGTCTTGCGAGTACATACGTGTACTCACCGTTGCTGCTAACCCCTTTTTCCACAGAGGAAGGTATTGATGATGTCCCGGATGATGGCGAGCCCCTTTTCTGAGAGTGTTGCGGCCAGAGGTCTTCCCTCGATCAAGAGCTTTGTGGGGTGTTGTCGGGCCAGGCTTGGTTTTGTTGACTTTTGTTTCCGCTGTCGTTCTATTTTGGAGTCTGTATTGTACTTGTACCAGATTTACACCCAGTTATGTAAATTAAATTAGTTTATCTTTTCATGCATTGATACTCGGGTTGTGGGTACGCGATACTGGGCTACTGATCCAGGGATCCAAAGATCGATGCATGTGCACCGGTCCGGTTAAGGGTTCGATCCCGTCGATCGAATTTTTAGATTCAAATTTCCGGTGTCGAGGCTTCCTGTTGCTATACGGTGCTATACGCTACAGTAGACGGCATACAGTACGGTATAGGAAGAGGGGTCCTCACAGTGGGGCCCCGTGTCGGGCCGCGCCGCTACCGGGCGTGAGCCCTGCCAGCATCGACAGATCGGCCCACATGTCAGTGACATGTGGAGCCGTGGGCCGAGTCCACGGTGGACCGAGCCGAGCCGTGGGCCGAGTCCGTGGACCGGCTGACGTCAGCCGACCAATCAGATGCTGACACGTGTCACTGCTGACGCAATAAATCTTTTTCCGCAAAAGAAATAATTTATTTAATTCGGTTTAATGAATTCAAATATGATTTCATACTTTAAACGCATATAACTTATGCAATTTAACTCCGATTTGAGTGATTCAAATTTCTAAGTTTGTATAAAATTGAGATCTACCCAATGGTAAATTTTATTTAATTTTTGGCCAAAGTTTTTCTCTGTAATATTATTTAATATATTATTTAAACCTTAAACGCTTGTAACTTTTGCGTTTTAACTCCGATTTCGCCGATTCAAATTCCTAAAATCTCACAAAATTATGCTCTCTCTGTTTATGGACTTCATTTGGATGTTTGGACACTTTTTGTCTACTGTTTTATTCATTTATTGCTATTTGCACGCTTTACGAGTAGACGTTGAAGTGCCCGAAGGCTTCGAAGCTGAAGTGTTGACCCAGGAGCCAGCTCAAGACCAAGAACAAGTACTCTTTGAAGGCAAGTTGTGCTTTGACCATGTTGATCCCATTTTGAAATTAGTTTGATTTAAATTATTGCATGCTAGTTCAATTATAAAATGCTTTAATTAATTTTGGGAGATTAGTTAATTACCTAGTTGTTGTATGCCACCTTGACATAGACAATTGAATGCCATGAACCCCTTGTCACCCTAGTTGAGGATTAAATAGTTGGACATTATTAAATTGCCAACATGGGAATTTAGATCGTTGTAGTATATTGCTTAGACCCGCTACGTGCTTATGACATGATTTCGGACAAACAAATGTTAATATTGACTTAATGATATATTGAACCTGTTTTGGAAAGGTATCATGTGTTGTGATGTTGATGGCACGTGGTGCATGGTAATCAACTGGAGTTTTGATAAATAGTTTTCGACCGGGGCATGTGGCAAGAATGATCGGGTGGGCCAGTTGTGGCATCGGGAGCGTTGTTTTGGTTCTTCGGGTAGTCTTGCCCTGGTCATCATAAGGACTTAACCTTGCAAGCCTTTGAACTGAGTCAATCGTGCAACCACATGACCGGAATGGGACGGCCCTAGTTGAGTAAGTTACTAATAACTTGCATGTGATACCTCGGGTGTCAACTACACCTTTTGTGTAGCTTGAAAGGGGAGCGTACCAGGGCTGAGGCATGGTACCCGTCCAACGGTATGTCGGTCCCATACTTCGCCTTTGATAAGGGAAGGGATGGTGTAGGGCAAAAATCGGAAAGGTTCACTTGTGTAGTTAGCCATACCCGAAAGGCTTTGTTACGATCACTCGCCTTTGTGGTGTTTGACTGTATCTTGTGGGTAAAGTGCATAACCTCTGCATAGTGTAAAATCTATTCGAATAGCCGTGTTCGCGGTATTGGACATTGCTCGGGGATTACAGTCAAGGGTTAGACTTTCATGGAAATAACTTGAACTTGGAAAGGGTTTGGTTTAAATTATGATGTTGATGGAAATATGGATTAGGAATGGGAAGGATGTTTATTTAACTCCTGGAAAAGTTATTGATGTTATACTTGTTTTTACTGCTTTCGAATCTACTTATGATACTTGTTAAATGCTGTTTTATGCAATTATACCTTGAGCTATTCCTTTGTATTAAGCCACGCATGTAGTATATTAGCTTGCATTCTGTGCATGACTTGCTGAGTACCAAGTACTCATCCTTGCCACAAAACAACACCAGTTGAAGATGAGGCGACGCCAGCTTTGGAGGAGGAATATTAGGAGGAGCCGTCTAACTAGGGATCGAGTCCCAGTCAGTTGCCTGTGGCATATTGATTGGCGCCACGCGTTTTCTTTATATTTTCCGCTGCAGATTTTACTGAATAAGTCTTAGCCCTACGAGGCGTACCTTTGTAACTTGACCATAAGGTTGAGCAACCAGTTTGGTTATATTAAATAAAGTACCTTATTATTAACGATGTGTATGATTGTGATATTTACCAATGTGGAGACTGTGTGCACTAGCGTGATCCTGGACTAGTGCTGAATACACAGAGCGTCCGGATTTGCAAATTCGGGTCCCGACAGGGGTAGGGTTGTAACATCCTCATTTTCGCATTCTAGAGAAAACCTAATTTAAATAAATTAAATTAAAAAATTGGAGTTTCTTTGGTGTTTATATTAACCTGGCATCCTTTCCCATCCAAAATCGGGATTCATTTCCCCTCCGGTCGAAAAATCGAATTTTTAGGTTCCCGCCGGTACCCGAAATTTCACCCGAGTCCAAAAATGCTCCAAAAATCCCAAAACCACTTCAATTATGTTCCAAATATTCCAAAATGATTTTATGAATCATTCCCCGGATTTTTGGACCTTCGTTCCTATTTTATCTCGCGCGGCTTTTGTTTAATGCTCGCAATCCGCGCCCGAATATTTAATTCCACAAATTTCATCCAAATTCAGCGGAACCAATTTTATTGGCTCCCAAATATTCTAAAATGGTTCTAGGAATTTTTCCGGAATTTTTAGACCATTTTTCCTAATTTTTCTCTAGGGCGGTTTATTCGCATAATTGAGGGCCAATGAGGAAGCGCCACGTGGCATGCGCAGTACTCCATCTTCTACCTCTAGCCATGGTGGAAGTACAGAGAAGCTCAAGCTCTCTCCAATGGCTAGGGTTTGATTCCTTTGCTCATATCTCCTTCATTTCAACTCCAAATCGTGAAGCGCCGGTTCCGTTGGATTCGTATCGACGATCTCTTACCATTCCCCACCTTCATTAGCCACTAATCTCGCCGGAAACAGCCACATTAAAGAAAAACTGAAATGCACTTAAATGCCCATAACTCGGCCGTTTCCATTCCGTTCCGTGTGATTCCACTTCCATTCTCTTCGTATAAGAACCCCCGTCCCGGTGGTATGAGCCTCCTTTGGCCTCTCCCATTCGTTCATCCACTAGAGCAAGAAAACCGACGCCAGGTCTTCTTTTTGGTGTTCTTCGTGTTCTTGGTCGTAGATCTCTCCACGGTGGGTGATTCTTCGTGCCACTTGGTTCCTTGTGACCATGATTGAGTCTAGAGTCTAACCCAACAATCAATTTTAGGATCCCTCAAGTTTTGGAGACAAATTTCGCATTTTTCTCGGTTCGGCCGGAGCTCCGTTCGTCGCCTCCAGTGAGATTCAATCCAATTCCTTCCTCCTAGGAATCCCTAAGGATGTAATCTACGTGATCCATGCTTTTATTTGGGTCAAATCCGTGCAAAAATGGGGCCAAAATTGTTTTTTTTTGGAAAAAACAGAGTGCTCTGTCACTTTTTGGTTTGCTTTGTTGCATAGTACGGTAGAATGGCTTAGGATCTTTATCGATGACAACAACCCATGGGTGGGATTACTCAAAAATAATGATTTCAAGTATGATTTGGAACTTATTATTATGATTTTGGTACTGTTTTTCTAAAATAAAAAGAAAAGGAAAAATGGTTTGGACTTGGGTGGATTGGATTGTCGGGTGGGTGCGGATGGAGCACTAGTTGTCTTGTGCAAGTACCGCCCCAAGTCAACTAAGGACCGATGCTTGTGATTGTCCATTCTAAGCATAACCGTACTACCACATGTCTATAATGGTACGTCCTGGCCAACTAATTTGTTGAAGCCTAGCTTAGACTCACCACTCGGTGGAATGTGAGTGCCGGATAGAGGCAATGTCGTTTTTCTCACACGACGCAAGAGGGGGCTTCTGTACTGGGCGGATGGAACCCTAACAGCGGTGAAACCTCAGCGGGTGGGTCGAGTTAGGTAGATACATTGTAACGGCCTTGTCATGATCTCTCTGCCGGCACACCAAAGGAAGTGTGTTAATAGCTTGGCATTAAGAGTTGATCATGTCTTGTGCGTAAAGTTGTACACCTCTGCAGAGTTAAAACTATTCGAATAGCCGTGCCTACGGTCAAAGGCAAAGCAAATAATGCTTTCATATTGGTAGACTTTGATTTTGGTTTTAAAAATTGAAAAGTGTTTCGTTTTGGGATTCGGGAGTGGTTAGAACTCTCGGATGTTGTTTGGCGGATAGAGCCAACCAGGTGGAAAGAACCTGTTTTGTACTTGACGGATGGAATCATATGATTAACCCTGATCTTTAAACGTTGGCGGATAGAGCCTTTATATTAGTGATGGTGGATAGAACCTCACTGCAATATTAAATAATTCAATTGTTAAAAAGAATTGTACCCCAGATCTGATAACCATCCTCATATGCTCTATTATCTCATCATCAGCTTTATCAAACCTCTGAGATGTTGCAGAATTGCTACTAGTCATATGGTCCACTAGACACTTCACTTCCCTCATCATAGGGCTCCTCTTACCCTTCTTTGGGCTACGAACAACACTAGTACCCATTCACTTAGTAGCCTTCTTAGCAACCTTACTTGCCCCTTCTAAAACAGCCACATCATCATCATCACCACCATCATCTCCATCTAAAATATCATGTACTCTTGTGACTTTAGCTGGTATACCAGGAATGACCGAAGATTGAGATGTCACATTGACACCCTGAAACATAACTTCAATCTTGTCTATGTGCTCAAGTGGTGCCTTCCTAAAATGGGCATACTTCGGGCAGGCCTGACAAAATTAGACAAGTTATATAAGCATAAGGGTATGCTGGGATGTAATAAAAATAATTTTTGTCGAGTTGCAACCTTTATTGTCTCAGCCCACCAATCATCATCTACCTCAATTGTTCCATTCACAACATTCCAACCAAGACCAGTGGCTGCATGCTTCAACTCCTTCCATATTAAGAACTTGGCCTTCAAACCATCCCACTTATTTTTGAATTGCATTTTGTCATAAACTCTCCCAGTTTTTGCAAGAAATTTGTCAGCTAAGTTCTTATATCCCTTGGCATTCAAATGTCTGGTAGGCCTATTTCCAGCAAAAACCTCACCGGCACATATTTCACAAAAAGCTTCGTTGGCCAAATTGTCCCACACTGCAATAGGATTCTTAATAACTTTTTTCCATCTAGTGCATAAGTTACAAATCATTGTTAGACTTGTTTTAAAAGACCAAAAAATGAGGCTCAATGCAGAGAAAAGTCACTACGGTTGTGTCCTAGTACAACAGGAATCTTATGTAAGGATAAACAAAGATGTGTTCACAGAGTTCACAATTCCCCTCAACAATAACCCAACATAACATTTTTTTCTGAGAAGTTTTCAAAAAACACTGTCAACTTAATGCTATTAAGAGCAACCAGGTTTCAAACAACAAAATATATTATTTATCACATCTCCAATAATCATCTACAAGCTACCTTCTTGGCTGATACAGGCATACAGCTATATGCTATAGTGCCATTACTCTATATTCTTTCAATCAGGTTGCCTATACTCCATAAAACAAAGCCGGAAGCTTTCCTCAAAGGTCCCGGTACCCACGTCTCGACGTGCACCCATGTGCGCGGCATGCGTTGCGCCTTGCTCTTTGGTTTTCGTCACGCTGTGCCTTCTGGTTCATCACGCTTTTCTTCCTCTTCTTCTCGTGCTTGTGTCCTTCTCGGCTGTGCTGCGCATGTTAGCCCGCTTCGTTGCCGCGCTTGTGGTTTTCGCTGCGTCGCGCCGTTCGCCTTCCTTGTTTGCCGCACCGCCGTCGCCCGGTTGGCTTCGTCGTCTTCCTTGTTTGCCGCACCGCCCTCACCCGGTTGGCTTCGTTCCGTGCCATGCTGCCCTGCTTTGGTTTTGGTGTGCTTGTTCCGCTCTCCCCTATACAGATTTCACGGCAGCGCACGCGCTTTGCTGCCCCCTCCGCCGTTTGCCCATCGTAGATTTTGTGCTCCTCGATTTAACCTCTGCGGATTTGGTTGCTGTGTGCATCGAGCGCCGCTGTTTCCTCCGCTCCCCGTGCCGTTGCCATTGAGTTGAGGCTTGGCGTCGCTGCCGGATTTGTGTGCGGCTTACGACACGATTTAGGGCCGGGTGTGTCGAATACGGATCCATCGCCAAGCCCGCCACCTCTGCGAGCTATGCCGTCGAGGGGTCTGCGTGCTGGGCTTGGCATCGCTGCCGGATTTGTGCGTGGCTTACCGCCCGATTTAGGGCCCGGGTGTGTCGATTGTGGATCCATCGCTGAGCCCGCCACCTCTACGAGCTAAGCCGTGGAGGGGTCGGTGTGCTGCTGTATGCTGGTTTGTCACTGTTGCCCTCATCTCCTGTTCATCGCCGCTTATTATAATCATTTTCCCTGGTCATTGTCGCCTTCCCTGGTATCGCTGTGTTATGGCTCGCCGCGGTATGGCCCATCGCATTTACCGGAATCGCTGCCACATGCTTCGCTGCTGCTTGCTATACAGTTAGGAAAGAACAATCTAGGCTTTTGTTGCCATAACCGCTATGCGGTTTGGCTATGTTGTTCGTTTCCCCTTTGTGTTGTCGCTTTGTTTCTTTCCTTTCCCGTTTCTACGGTGTGTGTATGTCTTCAAGGTCCCCCTCTTCCGTGCGGTCTCGCCGCTTGGCCATTTGGCGTGTCAAGCAACCCGCTGAGCCCCCATCGTTGTCTACTTCTTGTTCCACTTATCCCTTGGCTACACGTCTTCGGCCTACTGGTTCTGCTCCTTTATTCATTACTTGATCTTAGTTATTTGCATACAATTATAGCCCTGCTTTTTGGTTCTTATTTGCCGTCGTTCGTTTGCCCACAGGAGATGGCTTACCGCTATCGGTCACACGTATTGAGGCATCTGAGAATAGGAGGAAAAGGAGGTTACATAATTAATATCGTTGTTATGCTAGAACAGGTTTATTTCTTACGTTCCTTCCATTCATGTTAATTGCTTCATACACAGGCTGTGATTTGTTAATTGCTACTGTCTTTCCTCTTTGTTATTCTTTCTGACGTAGGCGCTGCTAATGCCTATGTTCCTGCTTCTATCACAACGACATTCTTCTCCGCATCCAATGACTATATCTCTTACTTAAAAGGTGACCTCTGTGCTTTTTGCTCTTCGTTTATTATATTGTTCTTTTGCTGCCTATAAACTTACTTCTGTTTCAATTGTGGTTTGTCCCAGCTTCTGTTTTTCCTTGGCTTTGCTCCTTCCGGTGCTGCGTTCAATGTTTCGTCTTATACTTGTTCTTCTCTGTTATGTCTGCTTTAGTTACCTTTTATTGTTTTTGCAGCTACTTATAGCAATAGGTCGTATTATGGTGCCCCGGATTATGAATGCAGCAAATGTTCTGCTATATTTTGGTTCCAGGAAAGGGTTGCAGCGCGTAGCTCTTGTAGACAGCAGTGCTTTGTATACAATACATGCTGCCGAAATGGCCGGATTTCATTACCGGCTCATGCACAGTTTCCTCAGCCATTACGACAGCCTATTAGTTTTAATGGTGGTCCTCAATCAAAATAGTTTATGCGTTCCATTCGGCAATACAATTCTCTCTTCACGTTTACTTCTTTAGGTGCGCAGATTGATAGCAGTATAAACACCGGTTAGGGTCCATATGTTTTTCCAATCAACGGTGTTGTCATCATCGCATTGGCTCATTGATTCCTCAGTTGGGTGAAAATCCTAAATATGCTCAGTTATACATGCACTGCACACAGAAGGGAATGCCTCAGCTCATATTGATCCCCTTATTGTCACGGATATTGTTGCTATGCTTAACAGATGCAATCCATTGGTCCAAAAATTTAGAATGGCACAAGATCTCCTTTTTCCCCCGCATAATCCAGAAGTTTGTATCCGTCTTATTGGTTCATCAGACACCCATGCTGACCGATATTCATTACCCATTGTGTCTGAGCTAGCTGCTTTGTTGGTCGGTGAATTATCTGAAGAAGCTAATAGGTTGGACATTATCATTGAGCCTCACGGTTTGCAATTAAAGCAGATTTCCCCGCTTAATCCCTCTTTGATGTCGCTCCAATATCCGCTGCTATTTCTGTACGGCCAAAATGGTTTCCATTTAGGGATTAAGTATAGAGACACTGATGATGGCAATCCTACTGTGAAGGATCAGGTTTCTATGTTGCAGTACTACTTTTATGAATGCCATTATCGTAGAGGTGAACCCAATCCTTTTACATGTTGTGGCCAGCTTTCTAATCAGATACAGGTTGATTGCTACTCATGTGTCGAAACGAACCGCCTTTCGTTCCATTTTTTCCATCAGAGTAACCTGCGTTCCGAGTCGTATCAGGGTATTTCAGATTCAGTTGGTCAGGGTGCATCTGATGGAAAGGGTTTTAGGGTTCATGTTTTGCTACCTGCAAGCTTCACCGGTAGCCGGCGCTATTACGTATTGAACTACCAGGATGCTATGGCTATTTGCCATGAATATGATTCTCCTGACATCTTCCATATTTTTACGTGCAATTCAAAGTGGCCAGAGATTATAGATGCGCTAAAATACGAACCTGGTCAAACATGTTCCGACCGGCCTGATATTATTAGCAGGGTTTTCCATATGAAGCTAGATGAATACATGCTCGATGTTAAAAATGGCCATACATTTGGCCCCATCCGCGCAGGTTTGCTTTCAGTTGTTTTCGTATATATCTTTCCTTTATTTCAGTTCTATTTTGTCTTTTCCAACGCATCAGTTTTCCCATTGTCTTCCATCAGTTCTCTATACAGTTGAGTTCCAAAAAAGTGGCCTACCTCATGTCCACACACTTACATGGCTTGTTGATCACATAAGGGAGCCTTCTCCAGACCTTATAAATCGCTTTATATCAGCGGAGATACCTGATCCAATTACCGATCCGTTAGGCTACGCTCTTGTTGGTGAATTTATGATTCACGGTCCATGAGGTGATTTAAATGCGGCCTGCCCATGTATGAAAGATGGCGTTTGTTCAAAGCGATATCCAAAAGCTTTTCATGAATGCAACACCACTGATGAATTTGGTTTCCCAATATATCGCCACCGATATGATGGTCGATTTATTCTCAAGAATGGAATCAGGTTAGACAATCGATCTGTCATTCCGTACAATATGCCTCTCCTTAAAAAATATCAAGCGCACATAGGGGGTGTTTGGCAGAGCTCCAAGTCCACCAAATTCTTGGAGTTGGTGGAGCTAGGTATTTCTAGCTTCACCAAATTCATGGAGTTGGAGCTGTGGGTATATTAAGAGTGTTTAGGTGGGTCATCTTGTTTATATTTTAGAATAAAATTATAAAGTTAAGTCAGTTTATTTCAGTCTACAAGTTTCAGCTCTGAGGTGGAGCTCGGATCTGGAGCTCTTCCAAACAGGGCCATAAATGTTGAGTGGTGTAATAAGACAAATCTTGTTAAGTACTTGTTTAAGTACATCACTAAAGTTCAGGATAGAGCAAGAGTTGCTTTCCAGCAAACGCATGTGTAGCAACCACAATCATCACCCGCTCCTACCCGCCAGACTATTGATGAAATTGATGAGTACATACGATGCAAGTAAGTCCTTTACAGAATCCCCACTTCATCTGTGTTTACCCTTCGTCTTATGCATTTCCCCGTTCTGTTACTTTTTATCCATCTGCTTTTTTGTTTCCCTACAGATACTTGTCTTCCTGTGAGGCGGTTTGGCGTTTATTCGGCTTCGAACTGCATGGCGTCTCCCTGCTATTGAGCGCCTTACCGTCCACATGCTAGGCATGAATAGGATCATCTATTCTGAAAGTTCTTCTTTGCAGAATGTGCTCGACGATCCAAGATCTTACAAAACTACGTTGACGGAATGGTTCACTGCTAATCGCAACTGCATTGAAACAAGGTGCTCCACGTATTACCAATTTCCTGCTCACTGGATGTGGCGCACCATGAAAAAAAATGGTAAAAAAGAAAGCGGTGCACCGCAAAAATCGGTCGCATATATAATGTCCATCCAAGTACTGGTGAATTATTCTATCATAGAATGCTTCTAATGGTTGTTTGTGGTGCAGAGAGCTACGAAGACATACGCACTTTCCAAGGCATTTGCAACCCTACTTTCAAAGATGCTTGTAGAGCACGCGGGTTAGTTGGCGATGACACAAAATGGTTTCTCCTCTTTGATGAAGCAATTCTCTGGGCTACAGCACGCCAGCTAAGAAATCTCTTCATGATAGTCATTTCTTTTTGTGGTGTTGCTGATCCGCAATTATTGTTTGATAAATATTGGCGCTTCCTGGCTGACGATATTGCATACAAAATACGCCAATCACTGAGGAATCGCACTTATGTTATACCGGATGCATATCTGCAATCCTAGCTTGTTAACGAATTATCCAGCTCTTTCTCGAAGAATAGCCTCAGTTTTGCTTCCTACAACATAGTTGCTGCTACTGCTTCTACCAGTGCCGCCCTTGTTAATAGCCTTATTGCAAAGAGCTAGCTTATGATGGCCCTGCATTGCTCTCAGAGTCTGCTTCATATTATGATCGTTTGAATGATGAGTAAAGAAACATCTTTGATAGGATCATTGATTGTGTTAATAATCAATAGTCTGGGGTTTTCTTTGTGTCTGGCCAAGGCGGTATAGGAAAGACCTTTCTCTAGAATGCTATTACAGCTGCGTTAAGGGCTGACCGAAAGATAGTTATTACCGTCGCATCATCTGGAGTTGCTGCCCTGCTCCTTCCAGGAGGTCACACTGCCCACTCGCGCTTCAAAATACCTTTTCACATTACTAAAAAAAGCCAATGTGCTGCTGCTTATGGGACCATGCTTGCTGACATCTTCAAAAAAACCTCACTTATACTTTGGGATGAAGCTCCTATGGCGCACAGGCACTGTTTTGAGGCTATTGATAGAACGTTTAGAGATATTATGTCGTCTGAAGATACTACATTTATGAATATGCCTTTCGGTGGAAAAACAGTTGTTTTTTGCGGCGATTTTCGCCAAATTCTACCGGTGATTGAAAATGGAACTCAAACTGAAATTATGGAAGTTTCTCTTGTTAGATCACCTCTCTAGCAGCACATTACGGTTCTTAAGCTATACACTAATATGAGGCTTCACAACCCAAAGCTACCACCTATTGACCGCAAAGTTCTTCCCTCATTTGCCCAATGGGTGCTTGATATTGGTGATGGTCGCATTCCTTTGACCAAACAGGCAGCGCATTCAAGCACAGCTTGGATAGATATACCTCTTGATATTTTGCTTATGCCAACACACAATCACATAGATGCAATTGTCGATGCTGTTTATGATCTTCTTTATATGAACTACTGTGATGCACAGTACTTGGCGCAACGCGCTATAATCTGCCCTACGAATTCCGTTTGTGATATGCTCAATAAAACAGTCTTTGATAGAATACCTTCTTGTAGGATTGAAGTATACGAATATAGCAATCAGAGGGGGGTGAATGATTGTGCGGAAGCTAAAACCAAACTTTTGATCTATTAAAAATTCACCCCCAAACGGAATCAAATAATTGCCTCGTATTCGACAAAAATAGATTGATAGACATTCGGTAAAATGCGAATTCCTGGAGATCCAACCGTCAGATCGATCTGAAATTTGGATACAAGAAACTAGATTCCAATACAAATCGAACCCAAAGAATCAGCTTGATTGGACCTACGGATCAAAAGTTATGAACCTCGCAAGCTTGCTATGATAGAAGATGACGAGAATTAATATAACCAAAACTTTAAGATTAAACAAGATCTTCAAAAGATTAATCAACTAGACTTTGAGGAACTCTAAATCAATACCCTAGAAAGGTTTTTGATGGATCAAATCAAGATGAAACTCAAAAAACAAAAACCAATCTAGAATTAGAACAAGCATGCAAACAAGAACCAAAATAGGAAACACTGTAGCAACGTGGTTACTGTAGCACGCAAGGATTTGGAAGAATTGATCTTTATTTCTTTTTGTCTAAAGTACTCCCATTAAAAAGTACAAACCCTAAACAAGGCTCTCAATGCGCCCAGCTCTAATTGATGCCCTTCAACAGGAGACAACCCCTCCTATTTAAAGGAGCAAAACACAAGGAGTACGCATACATGTCCACTTGACCCAACCTAGCCCAATACATGTAAGCTACCCCCAAACGATTACAACTCTACGCGCGTATGGCCCACCTGCCATACTCACGTGACTGACAACTCCTCATGTGCACCATTCTGTTAGCCCGAACGTCCCGCATGACATCCTTGACCACGAATACCTCAGTTCCTCCCTGAACCTAGTCCCGAACCTCAGTTCCTCCATGAACATAGTTCCGGTCCCATCATCGACCACGTTCGCCTTCGAGCAATACCTGCACATGAACAAAACACAAAATTCTCCGAGCACAAGTCCGCGACTTGACTCAACATTAGTCCATACAACTACTCACACGAGCATTGCATACAAAATCAACTCAACCTGAGCATATCACGTTCACGACGGACCAAACATTAGTTCGGCGCACACAGGGAAAAAACCCTAGAAAAATCCATTCACGCCGGACCAAACTCCGGTCCGGCGCAACTTACGACGGACCAAATATTTGGTCCGGCGTACATGCGAAAGTCTTGGTTCAATTCAAAGCGAAACATGTTCAACAACACGTTTACGACGGACCAAATTTTTGGTCCAGCGTAAATGCAAAAACCACGCTCAAAAATGCATTCACGACGGACTAAGAATTTGGTCCGGCGTGCATAGTTCGGCGTAACATAGAAGCTTACTGTTTTTGTAAAACTTGGTCCAACACAAAACATGTTCACGACGGACTAAACAAAAATTAGTCCGGCGTACACATGAAAATAAACTTCAAATCGCCGTTCACGACGGACCAAAACTTTGGTCTGGCTTGCCTGTAAAAATAGCCGTCAAAAGCTCATTCATGGCGGACAAAAAGTTTGGTCCGACGTAGCCTCGAGAAACGGTCCGGCGTAGATGGGAAACTTACTGTTTTCTGAAAATTTGGTCCGGTGCATGAAGAGCAACACATGCACATGCACAAAACACATTTGCAAATTCAATTCTAAGCCAATTTTTCAGCACATGATTTCACACTTCTGATTCTAGAGAATACCTTAGCTCAGATTCTATTTCGTAGTCAGATATGCATGTTGCAGATGCAGATCTTCTATATCCACCTGAATTCTTAAACTTTATTACTGTTAATAAATTTCCTCAGCACAGAATCTGCTTAAAAATAGGCGTTCCAGTTATGTTTTTAAGGAATATAGATCAATCGGCTGGCCTTTGCAACGGTACATGGCTTATCATCACAAGACTTAGTGATCTAGTCCTTGAAGGGCAGGTCATTAACAGAACATATATCGGCCAATCAGTTTGCATTCCAAGAATTGTGCTCAATGCAACAAGCTCTCAGTGGCCTTTCACTTTACAGCGACGCCAGTTTCCAATTAGGCTGTCTTACGCCATGACTATCAATAAAAGCCAAGGTCAAACACTAACCAAGGTTGCAGTTTATCTACCAAATCCGGTCTTCTCACATGGCCAGCTATATGTTGTAGTATCACGTGTTACATCACATGCAGGGTTAAAGATATTAATTGAAGATGAGCATGAAGCTGTTTGCACCCAGACAAAGAATATTGTTTACCAAGAAATCCTTGCTTCCCTTTAGCATTCCTTGCTGTTATTCCTGTTGTTACTCGAGGTCTGTGTTAAACCTTTTACATAATTCCCTTATCTTTATTTGCTTTTTTTATACGGTGCTCTTTAACACACCTTCTTTTAACAGGGTTACTGCCATTTACTTCCCTTACTGTTGTTTGATTAGCTCCCGGCTCTCAATAGTTACGCCCATCCCTGTTTGCCCTACAGGTTTGTGCCAATATTTTCGCCCCCGCCTTTTTTGCTATGCCACACCAATCCTCTTTACCCCAGCGCAAAAAAAAATCCTTACCTGATATATGACTCTTCCCCACGCTTCCTTCTTATGCTGTTTCACCTTTCGAAATTCGCCTCACCCTATACATCAACCTTCTAATTGTGCCATTCTATATTTAGTTCAGCATCTTGTGTTCATTCTGTACTCAGCTTTATGACCACATTTTATTTGCTCCTTATTACTTGTATCATCTATTGTTTACTCTTTAAGTGCAATTCCTGTTGCTGTCTACGTGTACTTCTACTTCCACCGCTTTATTAACTATTTCTGTTGTTGTTGTTCCCCAGTGCATAACGCGCCTGCTTCCACTGCTATACAAATGCTACTATGCTCAATTTTGTTTCCTCTATCTGCGCTACACAGTCCTGTTATTAGCCTCCAGATTTGGATTTCATAATCGTTCCTTTCTTCTGCGCCCATTGCATGTGCTGCGTTAACCCCTGCTATAAGATAAAAAAGCACTCGCGCCTGCATTGTGTGGACATCAATTTTAGTGCCCCAATCTAGACTGCATTCTATGGAATTCTACCAGCACTCTGCAGGTAGCTGTCTCTATTACTGTCTGCTCCACCACTCTTCTATTCTGCACATTTTTCTGCAGCTGTAAGAGCGATGCCACTTCCCAAATCATCGCCACATAAAAATCCTACTAACGAAGTTCCTATATGATACTTGCTTTGAGTACTTCTGTTTTGATTCCTATTACAGCACTTCCTTTACAACATCCTACTTGGTTTTCCTGCTTCACAACCTGTTGTATTCTGCCTCGTATTCGACAAAAATAGAATGACAGAGGTTCGGTAAAACACGAATTCCTGGAGATCGAACCGTCGGAACGATCCGAAATTTGGACACAAGAAACTAGATTTCAATACGAATCGAACCCAAAAAGAATCAGCTCGATCAGACTTACGGATCAAAAGTTATGAACCTCTCAAGCTTGCTGTGACAGAAGATGACGAGAATAAATCCAATCAAAACTTGTAGATTAATCAACAAAACTTTGAGTAACACTAGATCAAATACCCTAGAGAGGTTTTTGATGGATCAAATCAAGATGAATCTCAAAGAACAAAAACCAATCTAGAATTAGAACAAGGATGCAAACAAGAACCAAAACAGAAAATACTGTAAAAACGTGGTTACTGTAGCACGCAAGGGTATGAAGAATTGATCTTTATTTCTTTTGTCTAAAGTACTCCCATCAAAAGAATACAAACCCTAAAACAAAGCTCTAAGCTTTCAATGCGCTCAGCTCTGTTTAATGCCCTTCAACAGGAGACAACCCCTCCTATTTAAAGGAGCAAAACACAGAGAGTCATGGATACAATTCCTACTCCTAGAATGATTCCCACTCCTAATCATAGAAGGAGTATGTATCCAACATAACTCCACTTGGCCCAACCTGGCCAAGTACAACTCTTGCACGCATATGGCAACCCTACCTTACTCACGTGACTAACATTTTGCACGCGCATGGCCACCTGCCGTACTCACGTGACTAACAATTCTTCATGTGCACCATTCTCTTAGCTGTCGGGACCCCGAATTTGCAAATCCGGACCCTCTGTGTATTCAGCACTAGTCCAGGAACGCGCTAGTGCACACAGTCTTAACATCGGTAAATATCACAATCATACCAATCGATACTATCAAAGTACTTTATTTAAATAACCAAAGGTTACTTGACCTTATGGCCAAGTTACAAATGTATGCCTCGCAAGGCGAAACTTATTAAAAGAGAAATAATAGCAGCGGAAAATCAAATAACTTCGTGGCGCCATCCAGTATACCACAGGCAACTGACTGGGCTCGCTTCCCTAAGTAGACGGGTCCTCTTGGAATTCCTCCTCCAAAGCTGGTGCAGTCTCTTCTTCAACTGATATTGTGTTGAGGCAAGGGTGAGTACTTGGTACTCAGCAAGTCATGCACAGAATGCAAGCTAATATACTATATGCATGGCTTGGTACAAAGGAATAGCTCAAGGTATATTTGCAGTAAACAGCTTTTGACAAGTAGTAAGAGTAGATTCGAAAGCAGTAGAAATAAGTAAAGCATAAATAACTTCTCAAGAAATTTAATAAACATTTTCCCCATCCTAAACCACATTTCCATCATCTTCATTACTAAACCAAACCAACTTTTCAAATCAAAGTTATTTTTGAGAAAATCTAACCCTTGACTGTAATTCCCGAGCATTGTCCAGTACCGTGGACTCGGCTATTCAAATAGATTCTACACTCTGCAGAGGTTATGCACTTTACCCACAAGATACAGTCAAACACCACAAAGGCGAGTTCCCGTAACAAAGCCTTTCGGAAGCTTTAAACAACACAGGTGGTCCTCTCCGGTTCGTGCTCTACACCATCCCTTCCCTTAGCCAAGGCGAAGTATGGGACCAACACACCGTTAGATGGGTATCTGGCCACAGCCACGATACGCTCCCCCGTACAATCACACAAACGGTGTAACTGACACCCTGAGGCTCCACAAGTGAGTCCTTAGCGACTTAGTCAACTAGGGCCGTCCCATTCCAGCCATGTGGTTGCAAGTATGACCCAGTTCAAAGGCTTGCAAGGTTAAGTCCTTAGATTGACCAGGGCAAGACTACCCGAAAAACCAAATCAACATTCCCAATGCCACAACTGGCCCACCTGATTACTCTTGCCACATGCCCCAGTCGAAATCTGTTTATCAAACCCCAGTTGATTACCATGCACCACGTGCCATCAACATCACATGATACTTTTCCAAAACAGGTTCAAGATATCATTAAGTCAATATTAACATTTGATTGTCCAAAATCATGTTATGAGCACGTAGCAGGTGTCTAAGCAAAGATACTACAACGGTCTAAACCCATGTTGGCAATTTAATAATGTCCAACTAGTAAACCACAACTAGGGTGACAAGGGATCATGGCACATACTTAAATAATCAAGGTGTCATACAGCAAATTGGTATTTATCTAACCCCCATGTTTAAACAAAGTATCTTTCTAATTGATCTAGCAGGCAATAGTTTAAATCAAAATAGATTTCGAAATAGGATCAACATGGTCAAAGCACAACTTGCCTTCAAAAAGTACTTGCTCTTGGTCTTGAGTTGGATCCTGAGTCAATACTTCTCCTTCGAATCCTTCCGGCACTTCAACGTCTACTCGTAAAGCGTGCAAATAGCAAATACACAAATAAACAATAGGCAAAAACATCCCAAGACTCCAAATAAAATCCATAAACAGAGAGAACATAATTTTCTGGATTTTTAGAAACTGGAATCGTCAAATTTGGAGTTAAAACGCGAAAGTTATGATTTATTAAAGTTTAAATAATCAATTAAATAATATTACAGAGAAAAACTTTAGTCCAAAAATTGAATAAAATTCATATTTAGGTAGATCTCAATTTTATACAAATTTAGAAATTTGAATCACTCAAATCGGAGTTGAAACGCAAAAGTTATAAGCGTTTGAAGTTTGAATCTAAATTTGAATCAATATTTCGAATTAATAAATCATTTTCTTTTTCGGAAATTAATTATTGCGTCATCATGGACACGTGTCAGCCTGGATTGGTTGGCTGACGTCAGCCGGCTCATGGGCTCAGCTCACGGCGCGGTTTGGTCCACGGTGGACCCGGTCCACAGCTCGGGTGAGGCTGACAGGTGGGACCCACCTGTCAGTGCGGGGTCTCACGCAAACGCGGCTGACGTGTGGGCCCTCTGACATGCGGGGCCCGCGTGTCGTGACACGCGCCACACGCCAGACGACGCTGACGCGCCGGTCCACCTTCCCAACACGTGGCGCAATCTCGGCCGTTGGTTTGAAAATCAACGGCGCGGATTAGATCCAGGGTTTAACACGTTGAAACTACTCGATGCTCGTGGGCCGTTCGATCTAGATCGGACGGTCCAGATCTAACGCTATATTAAAATAGCTACTGCACGTGGTGATCGTGGGCCGTTTGATCTGGATCGGACGGTCCAAATCTAATTGGGTTTGGAAGCATGTGAACTCACCTCAACCGCACGATCAAGATCGGACGGCGCGCCTGAGCTTCGCGAGGGTCGATGGCCAGCGGTGGCGCACGAGCTGCCGGAGTTGAAGACGACGACGAGCCCAACGGCGTTCGCAGGTTCTCCGACGGGGTGAGTTGGCTCCGCAGGTGCGTCTCGGCGGGGTCCTCGGATACGGCCTTGGATGCGGCGGAGCGGCTCCGGTGGCAGCGGCGCTGGAAAACCAAGACGCAACCCTAACCAACTACGGCGAGCGATTGCTGAAAGTCGGCGGCGGCTTAAGCTCGAGACTTGAGCAAGCGAGGCGCATGGAGGAGGGCAACCTCGGGGCCGGTCGGGCCTTAAATACGGCCTCGGCGATGCGCGCCAAAACGGAACCCTAGCCGTGTCCCGCTCGGTCACGGCGGAGCTTTCCGGCCGGAGTCGGAGCGGAGACGATGGTCGGGAACCGTCCACGTGTCGAGATGGATGGCTGGGATCGCACGGCGTGAACGGGTTCGACTTCGGTCTCGACTAGGCGGCGTGGCGCCAATCACAACCGTTGGATCTTGATCCAGCGGTCGCGTAACTAGGGTTCGGCGAGCGGGTTCGGCTCGACCACGTGGCTCGGTCGGGTTCGGTCGGACTCGAGTCCGACTTCGGACCCGATGAACGATACAACCCCACTCGCATTTTCCAGCGATTTAATATTTAAAATAATTCCCAGTAATTCATTTAATTCATTAAAAATAGCAAACGACTCCGAAAAATTCCAGAAAAATTCTGGAAAATATTTTAGGGTATTTGGGACTCAAATAAAATATTTCCAACAAAATTTTATTTGCAAAATTAAATTCTTTAATTATTTCAAAATGGAATAAATTCAAATAAATTCCAAATAAATCCAAATAAATTCCAGAAAATTCCAAAAATTCACCAAAGTGCCAAATCACACATGAATTCAAGGAAAGCAAAATTTTGGGGTGTTACAAACCTCCCCCCCTTAATAGAATCTCGTCCCCGAGATTCAGGGCTTACTAAAGGAATAGGTTTGGAAACTCCTTCTTCAAATCCTCTTCGCGCTCCCAAGTCGCTTCACTTTCTTCATGGTTGCTCCACTGAACTCTACAGAAACGGGTTGACTTGTTTCTAGTTTCTCGATCCATTGTGTCCAGAATCCTCACAGGATACTCCTTATAAGTCAAATCCTCTTGCAACTCAATTGACTCTAGCGGTGTCTGTTCCTCAGGAACTCGGAGACACTTCTTTAACTGGGACACATGGAATACATCATGTACTCCTGTTAACGACTGTGGCAACTCGGTGATAAGCAACCGCCTCTGCGGCTCAAAATCTTAAATGGTCCAACATAGCAGGGTGCAAGTTTCCCTTTGGCATGGAACCTCTTAACTCCCACGAGGCGTAACTCGAGGTATACAAAGTCTTACGGTTCAAAACTCAAGTTTCGGCGACGATTGTCGACATAACTCTTTTGTCGTGATTGGGCTATCTTCAACCTTTCCCTAATCATGGCGTCTGTTCTTGACCTCTTGAAGAATATCAGGCCCAAAGACACGGCGCTCGCCGGTCTCATTCCAATTCAAAGGCGTCAAGCGGTCGACCATCTGAGGCCTCAAAAGGTGACATCGTAAACTAGCCTCGATAACTATTGTTGTAACTAAACTCGGCATACGGCAAACTTTTATCCCAAGAGGTAGCATAAGCTAATGCACAAGCTCTCAACATATCCTCCGAATCTGGTTGACTCTTTCGGTCTGTCCATCCGTCTGTGGATGATAAGTCATCTTGAAGTTCAAGCGGGTTCCCATGGCTTCATGCAACTTATTCCAGAACCTTGAGGTAAATTGGGTACCTCTGTCCGATACAATCCTCTTTGGCACTCCGTGCAAACAAACAATCTGATCATGTACAATTACGCTAATTTATCTCCGAGTAGGTGGTCTTCACGGGGATAAAATGGGCTACTTTAGTCAAGCGATCCACTATAACCCATATGGAGTCATAACCTCCTTGAGTCTTCGACAAGCCGGTAATGAAATCCATTCCGATTTCCTCCCACTTCCACTCAGGTATTTTCAGTGGCTGTAGCAATCCTGCTGGTCTCTGATGCATTGCCTTAACTCTCTGGCATACGTCGCACAATGCAACATGCTCGGCTACTTCACGCTTCATGCTCGGCCACGAATCTCTCCTTGAGATCCCGATACATCTTGGCGCTTCAGGATGAATCGAGTACTTGGAGTCATGGGCTTCTTCGAATCGATTGCTTTAACTCCTTTTTGTTAGGCACACAAATGCGATCCTTCATCCACAACGTGCCTTGCTCATCCAACTTGAAGTCCTCTGCCTTGCCTTCCTCCTTGATGGACTTAATCCTGCGGATCTTGTCATCATCCTTCTGTCCTTCTCGGATCTGGTCCTCTAAGGTAGGCTTTACTTCCAATGCGGCCAAGAATCCGCTAGGTACTACCTCAATCTTCATTTTCTGAAAATCCTCACATAACTCATCCTGACTTGTGGCTAGCAACGTACTCACGGTATGGCTTTTCCGACTCAGAGCATCGGCTACTACGTTGGCCTTCAGGGATGGTAATGGATTCCAACATTATAGTCCTTGATCAACTCTAACCATCTCCTGCCTCATATTCAGATCCGATTGGGTGAATATGTACTTAAGGCTCTTATGATCCGTATATACTTCACATCTGTTTCCAATCGAGATAGTGACGCCATATCTTCAAAGCATGCACTACAAGACTAACTCTAAGTCATGTGTCGGATAATTTTCCTCATGCGGCCTCAATCGCCTTGATGCATAAGCGGCGACCTTTCCATTACTGCATCAAGACACATCCAAGTCCTTGGCGAGATGCGTCACAATAAATATAGAATCTTTGAGCAACATCAGGTAGAACTAGCACCTTGCCGACGTCAATCGCTTCAGCTCCTGAAATCCTTTCTCACATTCTGGCGTCCATGCAAACTTCTTTTCCTTCTTCACAATTGCGTAAGAGGTTTCGCGATTGTCGAAAAGCCTTCGATGAAAGCGGCGGTAGTATCCTGCCATTCCAAGGAAAATCCGAATCTGGGACACAGTCTTCGGCTGCTCACAATGTAACACAGCTTCTACATTGCTTGGATCTACGGCGACACCTTATGCGGTCATCACATGTCCAAGAAACTCCACCTTGTCCTTCCAAAAATCACACTTGCGAACTTGGCGAAAAGTTGCTTTGTTCCTCGGCTTTTCCAAAACTAGCCTTAAGTGTTCGGAATGTTCATCCTCTGTCTTGGAGTAGACTAGGATATCGTCTATGAACACGACGACAAACTTGTCCAAATATTCCATGAACACCTTATTCATCATATTCATGAAATAAGTGGCGCATTAAATCACCCAAAGGACATAATTGTAAACTCGTAATGTCCATATCTTGACGAGAATGCGATCTTGAATATCTTACGATCGGATCTTCAATCGATGGTATCGATCTCAGATCAATCTTGGAGAAAACTCCGGCTCCTCTCAAGCGATCAAACAAATCATCAATCCTGGGTAGCGGATACTTATTCTTCCACGGTGACTTCATTGAGTGCACGGTAGTCAATGCACATCCTGAAACTCCGTCCTTCTTCTTGACAAACAAAACCGGTGCTCCCCACGCGACGAACTCGGTCTGATAAATCCTTTCTCCATTAACTCTTCTATTTGTTTCTTCATTTCTACCAACTCCTCGGTGGACATCCGATAGGGTCTCTTTGCTATCGGTCTTTGTGCAGTACAAGCTCTATCACAAACTCTATGTCCCTGTCTAGCGGCATACTAGGTAGATCTTTGGGAAAAACATCGGTACTCATTCACTCTTTGGGACATCCTCTATCTTGATTGCCTTGGTATCTGTTAACCATCAAGCTGTCCATCTCTAGCTGCAGTGGCTTGAAATTCCACTTTCTTCCCACACGGGCTCTCAATCGAGATAGTCCTTCGTCCACAATCCAATACGGCCTTGTGCTTGGATAACCAATCCATTCCCAATATGACGTCTAAGGTGCAGGTCTCCAAAATTATAAGGTTTGCTAGGAACTCTATTCCATCTATTAGTATTCTCACCGGAACATCCTACTTCCGTTCGGAGTTCGGAACCAGGGTTTGAACTAAAAGCATGCACTTAAGTCTTGCAATTCTCAAGTCATTTCTAGTAGCAAAGCCTTGCGAAACAAACGAATCTGAAGCTCGAGTCAAACAAAGCTGTTGCAGTCTTGAGCTAACAAGTAACTTACCCAAAGACGACGTCAGTAGCATTCAGTAGTGCATCTGCGGTGACATGGTTGACTCGGCCTCTCACCACGGCCTGGGTGTGGCTCTGGTCTTTGGCGTCCTAGCTGGGGTGGTTCCTAGATTGAAGCGAACCGGGTCGCTCTCGCTGTCTTCTTGGGACAAGCTGTTGGCAAAGTGTCTGGCTCGTTGCGATTGTAGCGGCGTCTCACTGTTCCTTCTTGTTGCTCGAGTAGTGTTTCTAGCGGGGCTGGGTGCAGTAGTTACGATTGATGTGTCTTGGTCTTGGGGATGGTGTCCTTGTCGATTCTGCGTGGTTGAAATCAAGAATTGATTTGGTGCAACTCTCGGTATTTATGCGTTCCTCGACGTGATCCTTCTTTGTTGCATCTTGCGCTTCTGTTCTCATCCGGTTCCTTGCGCTTGTCCTCAAGAATAAGCGCCTTATTCACCAATTCTTGGAAATCTGAAAGGTGTGGGTGATCAACCCTACTTGCAATCTGAGTTAAGTTCCTTCATGAAACGAGGTATGCGGATTTATCTGTCGCTACATCCTCGGTGCGTAGCGTGCTAGGTGTGTGAACTTGTTCAGTAGTCGACCACTGGTGATTACCTTGCTTGATGCTCTGAACTCCTCCTTCTTAAGGTCCATGATTCCTTCAGGCACATGATCTTTGTCGAATGCGTTGTGAACTCTTCCCAAGTGATATCTTGAGGGTTCTCTTGCGTGTACGAAGTTCTCCCACCATTCGGCATTGTTCCTTCCGGTGATGAGAAGCGTAGAGTACCTTCTCATTCCCTATGCATTGAGCTATGTGTAGCTTCCTCTCGATTGATCTTAACCAATCATCGGCCTCCAATGGATTGGCATTCCCAGAGAAAGTGGGTGGGTGAGTCCTCATGAACTCTGACAGCCTTGTATTCTGGCGTGGCCCTTGATTAACTTGATTAGCAGTGGCCTGAGCAGTGACGTGCTGCATTTGTTGCATCATAGCATGCATCAACTGAGTCTGAGCAGCAAGAAAGGCTCCAAAATTCTGCATATCAACTGGCGGTGCCGGTGCTCCACCATTAGGGTTTTCTGCTGGGCGAGAACCACTTCCATTGCTTCCAAAGTTTCCACGGGTGTTCACCATCTGTCGATTTGCTCTAGGTTTAGAGATGAGAGGGAAACAAGAATGGACAAGTAATATGGAACTTATGCGGGGCGAAAAGGTGTAGCCTTAAGGTCCAACTTTATTATTAATAACTTGGTATGGCTGCTTACAATGCCTAAGGGCCTTGCAACACATACTGCACACTCAGCAAACAAAGCAAATCCAAATCGAACTAACTCTGGAGTCTAACGCCTAAAGGGTGACTCTTTATTCTATGACTCGACTCGGCGAAGGAGTCTCACTATAGAACCTATGCTCACTCATCGAGAAAACCTCCACGGCACGAGTGCGGATCTTTGCGGCATAGGCGCGAAACGATTGCCATGTCCAAAGAATCGTGTCCTCTATGGTAGTCGAAGAAGCGGTGTCCTCATCGAGATCGACTCCTGCTGGATCGGGCTCGTGTAGCTCAAATCTTGGCTCGGAGTGCAGTCGGTACAAAGCCATCTCCAACTCGTCAATCCTTCGTAGAAGGTGTGCCACATACTCTTGAGCTTCCCGCCATCTGTTCTTTTCGGTCGTGATCTCCTTGCGGGCCTTCAGAGCTCTTTGCTTGTATTATCTAGTACATCCTCCTGGCGACGACAAATCGTGCCAAGCGTGTAACCGTGGCATCCTCATCACGAATCTCCTTCGGTCAAGAAGGTTATCGCTGCGCGGATGATAACGGAACACCGTGCTCTCCAATTCTCGGCGTAGATACGGGTAATGTGCCGCATTGCGGCGTCGTGATACTTCTTGGATACCCATCTGCATTGTAGATCTCTGGCGGTCTGGTGTATCGAGCGATTGCCTGGGCCCTTTTTCCTAGCAGGTACCTCAATCCTCACGTCACAAGCCTTGTTCAATCCCGCTTGCCTGATCACTTCCACTTGGTATTGCGGCTTCTCAAAATCTCCGAGAGTCTGTAGCATATGCCAAAGTTCTGCAGCGTGACCAACTCCTAGATCAACGTAGTTGAACTCTTCCTCCATCTGTCACAAGAGTGCTTTACGTAAGAACTCGGAATTTTTAAATTGTGACAAGGTAAGGGATAATTTCAGCAAGAGACAAGAAAAGAGAGAAGGGGATAAGTCGAGAGGTCATTTCTTATCTTGACAACTTTTTAGCTTTTAGAAAATAGGTTTTATCCTCACTAAGACCATTCTAGCTAGGGTTGAGCCTACAGTCAAGTATGGCTCTGATACCACCTCTGTCGGGACCCCGAATTTGCAAATCCGGACCCTCTGTGTATTCAGCACTAGTCCAGGAACGCGCTAGTGCACACAGTCTTAACATCGGTAAATATCACAATCATACCAATCGATACTATCAAAGTACTTTATTTAAATAACCAAAGGTTACTTGACCTTATGGCCAAGTTACAAATGTATGCCTCGCAAGGCGAAACTTATTAAAAGAGAAATAATAGCAGCGGAAAATCAAATAACTTCGTGGCGCCATCCAGTATACCACGAACAGCCAGTGGGCTCGCTTCCTAAGTAGACGGGTCCTCTTGGAATTCCTCCTCCAAAGCTAGTGCAGTCTCTTCTTCAAGCGATATTGTGTTGAGGCAAGGGTGAGTACTTGGTACTCGACAAGTCATGCATGAATGCAAGCTAATATACTATATGCATGGCTTGGTACAAAGGAATAGCTCAAGGTATATTTGCGAAGAAATGACTTTTGACAAGTAGTAAGAGTAGATTCGAAAGCAGTAGAAATAAGTAAAGCATAAATAACTTCTCAAGAAATTTAATAAACATTTTCCCCACCCTAAACCACATTTCCATCATCTTCATTACTAAACCAAACCAACTTTTCAAATCAAAGTTATTTTTGAGAAAATCTAACCCTTATTGTAATTCAGAGCATTGTCGATCACAGTGGACTCGGCTATTCAAATAGATTCTACACTCTGCAGAGGTTATGCACTTTACCCACAAGATACGAGTCAAACACCACAAAGGCGAAGTTCAGTAACAAAGCCTTTGGAAGCTTTAAACAACACAGGTGGTCCTCTCAGGTTCGTGCTCTACACCATCCCTTCCCTTAGCCAAGGCGAAGTATGGGACCAACACACCGTTAGATGGGTATCGGCCACGACCACGATACGCTCCCCGCACAATCACACAAGCGGTGTAATCGACACCCTGAGGCTCCACAAGTGAGTCCTTAGCGACTTAGTCAACTAGGGCCGTCCCATTCCAGCCATGTGGTTGCAAGTATGACCAGTTCAAAGGCTTGCAAGGTTAAGTCCTTAGATTGACCAGGGCAAGACTACCCGAAAAACCAAATCAACATTCCCAATGCCACAAGCGGCCCACTGATTACTCTTGCCACATGCCCCGATGAAATCTGTTTATCAAACCCCGATTGATTACCATGCACCACGTGCCATCAACATCACATGATACTTTTCCAAAACAGGTTCAGTATATCATTAAGTCAATATTAACATTTGATTGTCCAAAATCATGTTATGAGCACGTAGTGTGTCTAAGCAAAGATACTACAACGGTCTAAACCCATGTTGGCAATTTAATAATGTCCAACTAGTAAACCACAACTAGGGTGACAAGGGATCATGGCACATACTTAAATAATCAAGGTGTCATCTGACAAATTGGTATTTATCTAACCCCATGTTTAAACAAAGTATCTTTCTAATTGATCTAGCAGGCAATAGTTTAAATCAAAATAGATTTGAAATAGGATCAACATGGTCAAAGCACAACTTGCCTTCAAAAGTACTTGCTCTTGGTCTTGAGTTGGATCCTGAGTCAATACTTCTCCTTGAATCCTTAGGCACTTCAACGTCTACTCGTAAAGCGTGCAAATAGCAAATACACAAATAAACAATAGGCAAAAACATCCCAAGACTCCAAATAAAATCCATAAACAGAGAGAACATAATTTTCTGGATTTTTAGAAACTGGAATCGTCAAATTTGGAGTTAAAGCGAAAGTTATGATTTATTAAAGTTTAAATAATCAATTAAATAATATTACAGAGAAAAACTTTAGTCCAAAATTGAATAAAATTCATATTTAGGTAGATCTCAATTTTATACAAATTTAGAAATTTGAATCACTCAAATCGGAGTTGAAACGCATAAAAGTTATAAGCGTTTGAAGTTTGAATCTAAATTTGAATCAATATTTCGAATTAATAAATCATTTTCTTTTCGGAAATTAATTATTGCGTCATCATGGACACGTGTCAGCCTCTGATTGGTTGGCTGGCGTCGGTAGCTCATGGGCTCACTCACGGCGCGGTTTGGTCCACAGTGGACCGGTCCACGGCTTCGGGTGAGGTCGACAGGTGGGACCCACGCTGTCGCGGGTCTCACGCAAACGCGGCCGACGTGTGGGCCCTCGACATGCGGGGCCAGCGTGTCGAGGACACGCTCACACAGCGTCTGGACGCTGACGCGTCGGTCCACCTTCCCAACACGTGGCGCAATCTCTAGTTGGTTTGAAAATCAGCGGCGGATTAGATCCAGGGTTTAACACGTTGAAACTACTCGATGCTCGTGGGCCGTTCGATCTAGATCGGACGGTCCAGATCTAACGCTATATTAAAATAGCTACTGCACGTGGTGATCGTGGGCCGTTTGATCTGGATCGGACGGTCCAAATCTAATTGGGTTTGGAAGCATGTGAACTCACCTCAACCGCACGATCAAGATCGGACGGCGCCTGAGAGCTTCGCGAGGGTGATGGCCAGCGGTGGCGCACGCAGCTGCCGGAGTTGAAGACGGCAGCGAGCCCAACGGCGTTCGCAGGTTCTCCGACGGGTGAGTTGGCTCCGCAGGTGCGTCTCGACGCGGGGTCCTCGGATCTGGCCTTGGATGCGGCGGAGCAGCTCCGGTGACGGCGCGGCCGGAAAACCAAGACGCAACCCTAACCAACTACGGCGAGCGATTGCTGAAAGCTGGCGGCGGCTTAAGCTCGGAGACTTGAGCAAACGAGGCGCATGGAGGAGGGCAACCTCGGGGGCCGATTCGGGCCTTAAATACGGCCTCGACGTGCGCGCAAAACGGAACCCTAGCCGTGTCCCGCTCGGTCGCAGCGGAGCTTTCCGGCTCGAGTCGGAGCGGAGGCGATGGCCGGAACCGTCCACGTGTCGAGATGGATGGCTGGGATCGCACGCAGCGTGAACGGGTTCGACTTCGGTCTCGACTAGAGCGGCGTGGCGCAATCACAACCGTTGGATCTTGATCCAGCGGTCGCGTCAACTAGGGTTCGGGCGAACGGGTTCGGCTCGACCACGTGGCTCGAGTCGGGTTCGGGTCGGACTCGAGTCCGACTCGGACCCGATGAACAGTACAAACCCACTCGCATTTTCCAGCGATTTAATATTTAAAATAATTCCCAGTAATTCATTTAATTCATTAAAAATAGCAAACGACTCAGAAAAATTCCAGAAAAATTCTGGAAAATATTTTAGGGTATTTGGGACTCAAATAAAATATTTCCAACAAAATTTTATTTGCAAAATTAAATTCTTTAATTATTTCAAAATGGAATAAATTCAAATAAATTCCAAATAAATCCAAATAAATTCCAGAAAATTCCAAAAATTCACCAAAGTGCCAAATCACACATGAATTCAAGGAAAGCAAAATTTTGGGGTGTTACATTAGCCCGAACGTCCCGCATGACATCCTTGACCACCAAGACCTCAGTTCCTCCCTGAACCTAGTCCCGAACCTCAGTTCCTCCATGAACCTAGTTCCGGTCCCGTCATCGACCACGTTCGTCCTCGAGCAACACCTGCACATGATCAACCACAAGAACGATCCGAGCACAAGTCCGCGACTTGACTCAACATTAGTCCATGCAAATACTCACACGAGCATTGCATAAAGTCCACTTCAAAACATGCATCATGAAATTCACACTAATTTCATAATATCAAATTTAAACCAGAATTCAATTCCAAATTTGCTCAAAACCCTAATCGAGCAAAAACCATTCACAGGACAAAAATTCGGTCGTATAAGAACGCCATGTGAAACCCTAGAAAATCCAATTCACGACGGACCAACAAAATCGGTCCGGCGTACACATGAAAGTCTCGGTTTGAAAGAGGAAATTGATCTACCGAAAAAACACGTTCACGGCGGACTAAACAAAATCAGTCCGTCGTATATGCGAAAACAATCCTCAAAAAAGCCGTTCACGACGGACCAAAGAAATTGGTCCAGCGTACATGCAAATCTTACTGTTTTCATTGTGACAATGGTCCGGCGTGCATGGGAAAAACGAGATTTTCGAACGTCAAAAGCATGTCTACGGCGGACGAAAACTTTGGTCCGGCGTAAACACAAAGAATGGTCTGGCGCAGATAGGAAGCTTACTATTTTTGGAATTTGATCCGGCGCATGCACAAGCATAAACACATTTGTAAAATCAATTCTAAGCCAATTTTTCAGCACATGATTTCACAATCTCCCCCTTGATGAAAACATTGGCAACACCACTTAAAATTGAACATTTGGCATTCACTTTACAAAAGATTTTGAAATCCAAGGGATCAAAGACCAAAATGAGAAAACACAGAATTCCCCTTTGACCAAAATGCAAAACACAGAATTCCCCTTTGGCTAAAATGCAAAACACAATCTCCCCCTGAGAATGAAAATGTGTGTGAATGTGCAATGTGTCCAAAAATTCCAAAATTCTCCAAACTTCTCCCAAAATTCTCAAATTTCCAAAAACTTCTCCCCCTTTTTCTTTTCCCCCTTTTTCCTTAAACTTTTCAACAATTCCCAAATTTCTCCCCCTTTGACAATGGATTCATCAAGAGTACAAAAGAGAGAACATATTCGAAATTTTTCTGAAACAATGATTTCACAATGAGAAACAAAGGAGTGCCAAGATAGGAAAAGATGAGCTCATTCGATCATATAACCTTATATATCACATAATATGCAAAATACATGATCTTGATGTGATTTTAACAAGTTAGGGAATGACATGCATCTCAACCTCAATTCAGTCAACTATAGCCAAGTACTAAGCAAAACCTTTAGTAGAAAAACAAAGGCTCAAAATTGAAGCAAATAACAAATCAGGGCGAGCAAGTAGTTTCAACTCCAATCTAGTGGACCAATTTAATCTTTAAACAAGAATTGCATGTGGCATGCTTGAAGCATACTTCTTTTATTTCCTTGGAGTGGCATGCTTGAAGCATACATCTTGTCTTTTGAGGGAATGGCATGCTTGAAGCATACATCTTATCTTTTAGGGAAAGCATCCTGAAGCACATAACTTGAGGTTTTTTGCTTTTAACAACCCCTTTTTTTAAAACTGATTCCCTTTTCCTTTACTTTTTCTTTGATTGTAAACATGCAAAAGTGATTAAAAGGTCTTTTGAAAGAGTAAAGCTGAAAACACACTTGCTTCATAGCCCAAATTTTGTCAAGAAGATTCAATATCAAGCCTAGAAGAGTAAGATATCACAGAGTATTTAGCTATAGGCAATCAAACCAAGGAATTCCGAAATGTCATTTTTAGTTCAAGTGGAACAATTTAGATTGTCATATATTAGCACAATTACATAATATATAAAGAAATATGATAAAGTGAGCTTATTAAGTGAAAGAACTTGGCAAGGAAACTCCCCCTCAAAACAAGCCCATTGGATGAACAATCCCAAGTTCTCCCCGAATGAAAGCAAAACGAGAAGAAGACAAAGGTTTTGTGAAAATATCTGCCAATTGATGTTCAGTATCCACATGATGAAGCACAATGTTGCCTTTTTCAACATGATCTCTAAGAAAGTGAAATCTGATGTCAATGTGTTTTGTTCTAGAGTGTTGCACGGGGTTCTTAGCAATGCAAATTGCACTAGTGTTATCACACAAAAGAGGAACACTAGCCAAATTAACCCCATAATCTTTAAGTGTAGCTACTATCCAAAGAATTTGAGAACAACAACTAGCATGACCACATATTCAGATTCAGCAGTTGATTGTGCAACAGAAGATTGTTTCCTAGATGACCATGCAATAAGAGAATTGCCCAAGAAATGACATGTACCAGATGTACTTTTTCTATCAATTCTACATCCTCCAAAATCAGCATCAGAAAAAGCTCTTAAACAAATGCATGAGGAAGCAGAAAGCCAAATGCCAAAATCTTGAGTTCCATGAAGATACCTGAAAATTCGCTTGACAGCTTGTCGATGTGAAGCACATGGGGAAGCTTGAAAACGAGCACATAAGCACACAACAAATTGTATATCCGGCCTTGATGCAGTGAGGTACAAAAGTGAACCTATCATGCTTCTATATTCCTTTTGATCAACCGGCTCACCATCTTCATCCGGATCAAGTGTGCAAGTGCTCTCCATGGGTGTCATGATCGGCTTGCTGTTTTCCATCCCAAATCTATGCAACAAGTCTTTTGTGTATTTGTTTTGATGCACAAAAGTACCATCCTTTGTTTGCTTGATTTGAAATCCCAAAAAGTATGTCAACTCACCCATCATACTCATCTCAAACTCCTTCATCATTGTTTCTGAAAACTCAGACACTAAAACATGAGAGGAACCACCAAAGATAATATCATCCACATAAATCTGAACGAATAGTTGATCATTGCCTTGCTTGAGTAAAAAGAGAGTTTTGTCAACCTTTCCCATTGAAAACCCCCTTTCAAGTAAAAAGGTTTTTAGCCTATCATATCATGCTCTAGGGGCTTGTTTCAAACCATACAAAGCTTTTGATAGTTTGAACACATGATTTGGAAACTTTGGATTTTCAAAACCAGGTGGTTGCTTGACATAAACCTCCTCATTTATGTAGCCATTAAGAAAAGCACTTTTCACATCCATTTGATACAATTTGAAACCTTTGGATGTAGCAAATGCTAAAAGGATTCTAATGGCTTCAATTCTAGCAACAGGAGCAAAGGTTTCATCAAAATCTAAGCCTTCAATTTGAGTGTAACCTCGAGCAACCAATCTAGCCTTGTTTCTAACAACAACACCATCCTCACTTTGTTCATTTTTGAAAACCCATCTAGTTCCAATGACATTAAAATCAAGAGGTGGTGAAACTAGCTTCCAGACTTGATTTCGCTCAAAATTCTCTAATTCCTCATGCATGGCATTGATCCAAGATTCATCAGATAATGCATGAGATATATCTTTGGGTTCAAAAGAAGCAACTAAAGCAGAATGAGCATGAGTGTCAGAATGAATAAACCTAGACCGGGTGATTCTCTCATTCAGGTCTCCAATCATTTGTTCAGATGGATGCATTTTCTGAATATGCAAGGGAGCTTTGACTTTTGAGACTTCTCCTTCTCCTTCTTCATTTTTAGCATGTACAGATGATATTGTAGCTTGAGGATGGTTAGCTATAGGTGATGTAGTAGTAGGTGCCAAAGGTGCTACAGCTTGTTGTGTATTAGGAAGAGTCAAGACCTCATCTTCAACATCATCATTATCTTCAAAGATTTTCTCCCCCTGAACATATGCGCCTGTACCTGCATCATTTAGACTAGTGCCTGGACTAGACTCATCAAAAGTAACTTCACAAGTTTCCACAATTTTTGTTAGTCTCCAAAATAAGCACACGATAGCCTCGAGTATGAGCAGGATATCCAAGAAAAATGCCATCAGTTGATCTAGCTTTCAAGACAAAGCATTTGCATCCAAAAACTCGAAAGTGAGAAACAGAAGGTCTATGTCCAAACCGAAACTCATATGGAGTCTTACCCAATTTTGATCTCAAAAACACACGGTTTGAAACATAACAAACAGTTGAAATCGCTTCAGCCCAAAAATTTCTAGGAGTGTGATGCTCATCTAGCATAGTTCTAGCCATTTCAACTAACGTTCTATTTTTCCTTTCGACTACACCATTTTATTGAGGCACTCTAGGAGATGAAAATTGATGATCAATTCCTTTTTCAGCACAAAAGAGATCAAAGGAAGCATTTTTTAATTCAGTTCCATTATCACTTCTAATAGCTTTGAGAGCTCCTGGATGGTCAACAGAAAGCCTAAGAACAAGACTTCTAAAATGACTAAAAGCCTCATCCTTAGATGCAATAAAATACACCCAAGAGTATCTAGAAAAATCATCAACAATCACAAGCACATACCATTTGCCTCCAAAGGATTGAACTCGAGATGGTCCAACTGTATCAAGATATAGAAGCTGTCCTGGAGCGTTTGTCATCACCATGGTAAGAGGTGGATGTGAACCTGCAATCATCTTACCATGTCTACAAGAAGAACATACTAGATTGCTATCACCCTTAAGCTTAGGCAAGCCACGTATGAGATCTAAACCACTTACACGAGTAAGATGATCAAAACCAACATGACCAAGTCTACGATGCCAAAAGAATAAATCTTTAGAAACATTGGCAATTAGACACCTATGCTTAGAAGAAGGTGAAGCATCAAAATCAGCTTTAAATACTCTTCCAAAACGAGAAATCTTGAACACAAGATCACCTGTAGCATCTAGCACTTTGCATTCATTTTTCTTAAAGCTTATCTCAAGATCTTCATCAAGCATTTGTGAGACAGAAAGCAAGTTATATTTCAAATTTTCAACAAGAGCCACATCTTTGAACATAAACTTGTCACTTACCTTTATTGTACTTTTTGCCACAACAGAAGAGGAAGAAGCATCTCCAAAAGTAACACTTTCAGCACGAGATGCACGAGTGAGGGAGGAGAACCAATTCTTATCACCGGACATGTGGCGTGAGCATCTGGAATCCACTAGCCATATGTTCTCCTTCCTCGCGCGAGAAGCCTACATAGCAAAACATGTCGAGGTCTCAGTACTGGGGTTAGAACTCAGATTTTTGGGAATCCAGTACTGAGACACACGACGCAACAAAGTAGGCACAACACGAGTATTCTTATGCACAAAATCAGATTTACCCTTTCTCGTGTCTTTAGCAACAAAAGGTGTTTGCTTCACCCTAGGCACATAATGAGAAATGAAACGTGCCTGTTTGAAATTAGACCTAGCCTTAGTCCTTTCTTTCTTTTGTTGTTTGGCTAGTCTAAAGCAAAAATCTACTAGATGTCCATCTCTACCACAATGAGTGCAAGTATACTTAACATGAGGTTTTGCTTTAACGGTAGAAGCACAATTTGCATTCATCATAGTAGAAGAAACAAAACCAGCAGATTTAAAAGCAATCTTTTGAGGTTCATTGAGAATCTCAATTTTGTCATTGCGAGGAGCATGAACAACAGTGCAAGGTTTAGTTTCAAATGACGTATGAAGATTAAAACCTAAACCTTTCTTGTTTGAGCTAACCTTAAATTGATCCAAAATCATGTTCAATCTTTTCTTGCCATTAGTGAATCGTTCCAAAGAACTTTGCAAGTAATCAACTTTCTTGGCAAGAGTTAAACAATTATTACAAAGATTATCAACCTTCTCTTTCTGTTTACGACAAGTAGAGCATGAAAAAACCTCATGTGTAAGCAGATTATCAGTTATTTGAGAAACCCTAGCATTTACATCTTTTAACTTCAATTCAAGAGTTGAGCATTTAGAACAAGAAGTTGAACCATGCAATTCATCAGTGGAACAGCTAGCATTTTTACCACGTTTCTCATTTTTCTCATTTAGATGTAACAGAAGAGCATGTTCTTTCCTAAGCAAGGTGAGCTCATTGTAAATTAAGTCACATGATTTGCAAGTATCATCAATAGGAATCAAGGTCTTAAGTCTAGCAATTTCAGCATTCAATGACTCCACAAGAATATCATGTTTCTTAATTTTTCTATCACGTTTGTCAAGCAATTTTCCAAGACGAGCAACAGCAATAGCTAATTCATCATAAGAAGGATCTACCTCATTGAAGTCGCTGTCTTGATCGTCCTTGGTGAAGCTATCCTTGCTGCTTGCCATGAGACACAACCCTGTCAAGTCACGTTTGCTTGGAGTTGCATCGTCCTCGCTGCTCTCTGAATCTACATCGCTCAAATTGACTTGTTCAAGAGCGGAAAGAACTCGGTGGACAACTTTGCGGTTGATGAAGTTCTTCTTCTTTCTATCACTTGAAGGGAATTTCTTCTTCTCTTTTCTTCTATCGTTGTCCTTCTCCTCCCATGATGTTTTACCTGCAAGTTTTGGACAATTTGATCTCATGTGGTTGAGATCATCACACTCATAGCACCTTGGAGGACCACCTCTCTTTCTCATTCTCACATTCTGCAAAGCTTTGTTAAAGCAAGAAGAGAGTATTGCCAAGTCTTCTTCAGGAAATTCTTCAATTTGCTCATCTGTTAAAGAAGACAAGGAGGACAGGGCAAAGCTAGAAGAAGAATTTGCATTTGACATGTTAGGATTAGAGATCAAAGCAATTGATTTAATATTACCCTTCCTGGCAAGAACATCCAACTCATGAGTTTTCAACTTAGAATACAGAACATCTAATGTAAGTGTACTCATGATAGTAGATTCTCTAACGGATGTAACTTTCATCTCCCAAATAGACATGTCTAATGCACCAAGCAATTATCTAGCATTAGCAGCATCATCAAAGCTAACTCCAACAGCACGCAAATTGCTAAGAATCTTATTAAAGCGTGCAAAGAAATCATCTAGTGACTCACCAGGCTTCATCTCAAATCGCATGTATTCTTTTTTTGTAAAGATCTTGACGAACCTCTTTGATAGTGTTAGAACCCTCATGGTAATCACAAAGAGATTTCCATACCTCATATGTGGATTTGAGATGGATCACACGGTCAAAGTCGCTGCGTCTCAAACCTTGGATGATCAAGTTGCGCGCCTTGCTGTTTGCTTCAACATGTGTGCGATTGGTGTCGTTGACGTTGTCGTTTGCAGGGACTTCATATGGCTTGTAGACTTTCTCCCAAATTGTGAAGCCCTGTGCTTGGATGAACGCCTCCATCTTGGCCTTCCAAAACTGAAAATCAACACCATCGAACACACATGGTTTTGTCGAATAACGATCCATTGATCTAATCACCGGTTAAGATAGATTAGAAAAACCTTGCTCTGATACCACTTGTAGGATCGAAAGACACGAATATAGCAATCAGAGGGGGGGTGAATGATTGTGCGGAAGCTAAAAACAAATTCTTAATCTACTAAAAGTTCACCGCAAAACAGAACCAAATAATTGCGTCGTATTCGACAAAAACAGAATGACAAAGGTTCGGTAAAACGCGAATTCCCGGAGATCCAACCGTCGGAATGATCTGAAATTTGGAAACAAGAAACTAGATTTCAATACGAATCGAACCCAAAAGAATCAGCTCGATTAGACTTACGGATCAAAAGTTATGAACCTCTCAATCTTGGTGTGATAGAAGATGACGAGAATAAATCCAATCAAAACTTGTAGATTAATCAACAAAACTTTGAGTAACAGTAGATCAAATACCCTAGAGAGGTTTTTGATGGATCAAATCAAGATGAATCTCAAAGAACAAAAACCAATCTAGAATTAGAACAAGCATGCAAACAAGAACCAAAACAAAAAATACTGTAGAAACGTGGTTACTGTAGCACGCAAGGGTATGAAGAATTGATCTTTATTTCTTTTGTCTAAAGTACTCCCATCAAAAGAATACAAACCCTAAAACAAAGCTCTAAGCTTTCAATGCGCTCAGCTCTGTTTAATGCCCTTCAACAGGAGACAACCCCTCCTATTTAAAGGAGCAAAACACAGAGAGTCCTGAATACAATTCCTACTCCTAGAAGGATTCCCACTCCTAATCATAGAAGGAGTATGTATCCAACATAACTCCACTTGGCCCAACCTGGCCAAGTACAACTCTTGCACGCGTATGGCAACCCTACCATACTCACGTGACTAACATTTTGCACGCGCATGGTCACCTGCCATACTCATGTGACTAACAATTCTTCATGTGCACCATTCTCTTAGCCCGAACGTCCCGCATGACATCCTTGACCACCAAGACCTCAGTTCCTCCCTGAACCTAGTCCCGAACCTCAGTTCCTCCATGAACCTAGTTCCAGTCCCGTCATCGACCACGTTCATCCTCGAGCAACACCTGCACATGATCAACCACAAGAACGATCCGAGCACAAGTCCGTGACTTGACTCAACATTAGTTCATGCAAATACTCACACGAGCATTGCATAAAGTCCACTTCAAAACATGCATCATGAAATTCACACTAATTTCATAATCTCAAATTCAAACCAGAATTCAATTCCAAATTTGCTCAAAACCCTAATCGAGCAAAAACCATTCACGCCGGACAAAAAATTCGGTCCGGCGCAAACGCCATGTGAAACCCTAGAAAATCCAATTCACGACGGACCAACAAAATCGGTCCGGCGTACACATGAAAGTCTCGGTTTGAAAGAGGAAATTGATCTACCGAAAAAACACGTTCACGACGGACTAAACAAAATAAGTCCGTCGTATATAAGAAAACAATCCTCAAAAAGCCATTCACGACGGACCAAAGAAATTGGTCCGGCGTACATGAAAATCTTACTGTTTTCATTGTGACAATGGTCCGGCGTGCATGGGAAAAACGAGATTTTCGAACGTCAAAAGCATGTCTACGGCGGACGAAAACTTTGGTCCAGCGTAAACATAAAGAATGGTCCGGCGTAGATAGGAAGCTTACTATTTTTGGAATTTGATCCGGCGCATGCACAAGCATAAACACATTTGCAAAATCAATTCTAAGCCAATTTTTCAGCACATGATTTCACATTACTTTACAGCGAGAATGATTAAAAGTGTTAATGTACATGCTTAGAATACGTTGCTTTGCTTTAAAAGTGCTTATGACCCCCGATAATGTTTAAAGTTTTAAACCCTGATGCATAATTCGAACATTAAGATGATGTAGCCTACTGATGTTGTTAAGGAAACTAGGTTGATTGTTTAAAGATGTTCTAATTTAATATGATAGTACAGAAACTTACTCGTGTTGGTTTGTGAGCTTAACTTGGAAGTTGATTAGAGCTGTTATTTATGATGTTGCAAATCATTAGGATAATTGGAAGTACGCAGCTGTGTTCCTGTAATGCTAGTACCGATGTCAATTGGGAAAATATAGGTTTTGTTGTTGTTGTAAGAACCTTGTGCTGGTCTAACTTATTAAATTTATTTTAATAGCTGGAGTATGTTGTGTAGTGACAATTTGTTATGATATATGGATAGAGTAATTAAAAACAATGCAGTTGTTTTTATGATTTTGCTCATTTATTGATATTGATGACTTAGTAGTGGTGGTAATTGTGTAGATTACTTGTTGGAAACCATTGTTAAAATGGAGGTTATTATAACATGTTGTGATGGAGTGGACCATGGATAATTAACATGATGTAGAATTTTATCCTTAATGAATGTATATCTTAGAATCATATTTACGAATTTTGTCTTGTAGAGATAATATTTACTTGTTGAAGTCATTTATTGATTGAACAAGTTTCAATTGTCCAGCTGTTGACGTATGGATGGTATAAAATTGATAGGTTGATCATGCTTGAGTATCTGTTGAAGTACTGTGGTTGAAATATAGAATACGTTGTTATATGATGTGTTGGTCTGTGGGGATCATGATGAGGTAGTATTGGTTGGATGTCTTTTGATAATCGTCATAAACTTTATTTATAAGTGTCAGGAAAGGTAACTAGAGAAAGAATTGGTTAGGTTGCTCTTGGTTGAATTATGATGGGCTTTTCGATGAGTAAATAGTTAATATTGAACGTTTAAATGGTAAGTATAGTGGAATACTAGACATGGTGGGTTTCATGCTGAGCTTGTGTCTAAAACCTTTCAGACTCGTTTGGTTGTTTGCCATTTTGGTTGAAGGGTTTCGGTCAAGGTGTTCCTTATGTTGTGTTTCAGAATTTCTCTAAAACTTGTAGAAATTGGTGCCAATATTTGGTTTTGGCTAATTTGTTTAGTTTATGATATGAGTATAGATTTACACCCAAAGTTTTCTTGAGTGGATCGCACTTCTTCACGTTCGCACTGAATTGGGTTCATGGTTTATGGTTGAGCTCGCTCAATGACTGTACTCTTTGTCTTGGTCCTTTGAGTGGAAGAATGTGAGGGCGAGACCTTTTTAGTAAGAGAAATCTGGTGTGGCTAGTATTTGATCGTAAATAGTTTAAAATTGAAGAGTAAAGGAAGGTTGTGTATGACTCAATCCAAACCTTCTTGGAGAATTGTGTCGTTGATGTGTTCCTTGGTAGGGTTGATTAAATTATTAGCGGACCACTTAGTGGTTGCTAGTAATTGCTTTTCCTTTTCGAAGTGTATTGGATCTTTTTGTCGCTGATCTTTGAGCGAGTTGGGTCAACCGAAGTGGATTGCTTGGTTGTATTATTTTTGCGGGTTTCAAGGACCCTGGTTATAAAGTAGGCTTTTCATTCGATGGTAACGGTGGGTGTTGGCCTAGTTGTAAAAGATCAATCTTTTGCAAGGTTTTAACCCCATTTGTTCAAGCAGTTGGTAGTCTTGGAGTGATGTGTCCCGCTTGGTTCGCGTTGTCTTGTTTATGACAAACCACAATAGAGAGGTTGAGGTGTGAAAGCATTTTTGCACATGAGAGCTGAAGGGGGATCTAGAGTTGGAGTTAGAGGTTGGTACCGTGTTCTTCGGGAGAGTAGCGTTGGTTAAAAGGATCGGGCACTCTAGTGCCAAGGAATGTATGAAATGAGGAGTGTGAGATCGTTTTCTTTTGTGGTCTGTTTGAGGATTTATCCTACCGCTTGGGTCGTGTAGAGGCCGTATGTGAGTGCTTTGTGTTTCAATGTTGAGTAAGATTCTGGCAAGTTTTGATTATAAGTTATCGTTAGAGCCGTCAATCTTCGAGCCTTAGCTCCTTGCTTTTGAGTCCGGGCTAGTGCAAATCATAGGGGTTTCTGAGCGGGTTCTTAGAAGTGAACCGTGTGTCTCGGATTCGCGGTCGAATCCTGTTAAGGGGGAGAGAATGTGACAGCCCAGAATGTGACATTTTAGAATTCGGCATTTTGGTACGACTTTATAGCGTGTTTTTGGGCCGTTTCCGAGTGTTTGGGCCTCTCCGAGGGACTTTGGGCCTTGGGGGTTGAGTTGGGCCTCCGGTGGAAGGGTTTGGGCCCAAGGGGAGGACTTTTGGGCAGCCAAACCTAGCCCTCACCCCTTGGTGCACCCCCCCCACTCCCCTCTCCCTCAACCCTAGCCGCCACCCACACCTCTCCCCCCCATGCGCCTCCCCCATTGCCTCCCCTAGCCGCCACCTTGCTCCTTCCTCGCCACCACCTCTAGCCGGACCTAGGAGAGCTCCACCCCCACCCCTTGCTGCCACGCTCTTCCACACCGTTGCCCTCGCCATTGTGGAGCTCCACGACGAGAGGATCTCGCGGGATTGGTGCCTGGAGGAAGATCGGGTGATCGGGAGGCGTGTCCGTCGGTTCATCGTTCGTTGGGCGAAGGTATGGCTAGGGGTAATCCTTGGGGATGGTCTAGGTGCTGTGCTAGAGGTTGTTTTGGTGTCGTTAGATCGAGAGGTGGTGCTGTGATTGGATAGATTTGATGAAAACTATAGTTTGCATAGTGTTCTGCTTCGGGCTGATTGGGCACACGACCTAGGGTTTGAGTTTTCGCAATTTTAGATTCGGATTTTGGTCGGCCGCCTGTTGAGAAAGTTGTATATAACTTCAGTACCTTTAATTGGACACCAAGAACGTCCAATTCCGCCCAGCCGTTTGAAAGATATGATCGTTTTACCGAGCGTGTTCAAATCTGTGACGTAATTGGGACAGAACGTAATGTTTTGTAGATTAGACAATTTTAGATGCCGAATCAGCTTTTCTCAATATTTAGAAAAAGCTAGGAAATTTCCTAAGCTTCGCGATGTTGTACTCGTTTACTTGATGTGGAGTCCTAGAACTCAAGTTATGCTAGTTTGAAACCTGCTGTCCCGGGGGACAGATTCTCTGTTTTTCGGCTTTGGGAATAGTTTGCGAAGTCGGGGTAGATGAGCGATGGTGTACTGTTTTGTAAGCATGTTTTGAGTGTGTGGTATCTATGTGCAGGTGGTGTGACCCCGGGAGTACCCTCATCCTCTCGCCAATGCGTCGCCCGTGGTTAAGACAAGTGTATTGGAATGGGTAGTGTGTTGTATGTTGATTGTCTTGATTAGATGCAAATTGTTTTCATGATATGCTATCTTGCCATGACTAGTGTTTGCCCATGATATGATGAAAATGGTATGTTATGATGCTATGCAATGATTAATTTTTTGTGTTTATGGCATATGTTGCATACATGGCATGAAAACTGGCCCGGTCGGTGAGAACGTCATAACTAGTCCGGTAAGGTCGGTGAGAAAGTTATGACTAATCCGAAGTGCCATTGAGTAAGACCTACCTCGTGATTCCATCCACGTGGTGAGTGGAAGCGAGGAGTAGGCACCCTCCATCTACGGGATGGAAGGGGAAAGAGGGTGCACGCCGATGGGTGTGCACTCGCCAATACCGGTATGTGCTTCGAGGAGACATGTGCATTGCATTGCATTGCATACATGATGATGATAATGAAATGTGTACAATGAGATTGGGACATGGTTATGATGTTGTATATGAAAATTATGACTTGATCGTGATGTTAAGTATGGTATGTATCGATGTTGGCATTGATTTGTTCTTATGATCCATTGCAATATGCTTGCTGAGTGATGTACTCACGCTTGTGTTTCATGTTGTTTTTAGGTACCATGAAACCGGCATGCGGGAGAGGGCATTAGCTACACTTCCACACGTAGCTCCACACTTATAGACAATTTAATCGTTTGAAGTCATGATAATAAGAATAGTGCTATGAATCTTGGTGTATGGTTAAATTATGTGCTTGATTTCCTCAATTGCTTCGTTTTAGTTTGAGGAGTGGTTGGACTTGGTATTATTGATTTAAGATGTTGCTATATCCATTGTTAATGCTGTTTTAGATGTCTCATATCTTGCGATATGTTGTCATAGTATTGTTGTTGCTTCGATCATGGAAAAACAAAGGAGATACTGCCGAAATTTTCGGTTTTAGCAGTTACTCCTTTGCTGTAATTTATCTTTATTTGTGGTATTTAGATGTTGTTTAGTTTATGTTTGGTAACATTCAGGCATACTAGATGTCGAGGTGTTACATCTAATTACTGCTTTCCATCACCGGATTAATTCAAAGGCTAAATAGTCCCTACCATGTCTGCTTATTGTCTAATTCCCGTTTCAGCAGCTTTTTTTCCCTGTACTCTACTCCTTTCTACCGTTTTATTTTGTTCCAAATTTACTTGCTGTGCCACTTTTACGGCACTGCAGTTAGATATGCTTACTACTTAATTACTTAGCCGAGCATGTTAATAGATTTGCAGGCCATCACTCAAAAAAAATAACAGCAGTCTGCCTTAGTTTCAATGGCAACGCAAATCAAGATTGTTTTATGTTAAGTTAAACTTTTAGGAAAGCCCAATTCTCAGCCAAGATAAGAAAAGAGCCTAACTGGATGTTCTTCATTTGAGAGATTATTATTCCCTGTTAATATAACTTCTGTTTTATCTGCATTTTCCCTGACAGCCTCTAGGTTTTACGAAGCTGGCCCCGCTCATCTGGTATGGTATGGTATCAAACAGACTGTGCGCTAAGCATATTACCATAATCGACTTATATTTACTAACTCTTATGGCGGTTGTATTTAGCAGATTTTTGATCGCCCGCTGTCCAGCTTTACTATTTACATTGCTTTTACGCTCTTTTGTTTTATTGTCTGTAGGATGGGCTCAAAGATCAATCATGCGATCAGGCTTCCATGAGTATGCGCCTTGATGGTCACGCCTCCAGCCGAAAAAAAATCAACCGAAAAAAAACTCGCCGGAAAAATGATGCCTCGACGACTTGAAACACAGGACCTCTCTCAAGACATGCACAAATCAATTGTTCTACACGCAGTTTTGCTGATTTCTTTATTGCTTTGTATTGCATTGCTCTGGTTCGTTTACAAAGCCTTATAAAGGCTAAAACTGTTGTCTCAAATACATACTCGGACAAGCAACTAACTCGGACACGGCAACGCGTTGGACTCGAACACTCCCTCCGTATTCTATACCTTTACAAGATTAGGTTCAACAATCACCTCCCAAATCTTGTAACGCCAAATTTCTAACTTGTTGATGCAATCAGTCACAACTACAATTTGCCCAACTTAATCCGACACTGGATGGAGAACGCACCTCTTCTGTGACACCACGGAGTGTCGTAACCTTATAAAAAGTGAATAATGAGGTTAAAAACATTATGAAATATGGTATTGGAGGTTTTTAGCGCTTTCGGGCCGTTTCCGGGGTTTTGGGCCTTCCCGGGGGAGTTTGGGACTTAAAAAGGGGGTTGTGGGCTTTGGTGGGATGGAGTGGGAATCCATTTAGGATTAGGAAAGTGGCTTAGGGCTGGTAAAAGGGGGGTTTCCCTGCCCCTTGGTGCGCCCACCCCCTTGCTTCCCTACCTTGCGCCCCACCACCTCTCATCCTCCCTTGCCTAGCCGCCCCACCCTCTCCCTTGGCCGTGCGCCTCCCCCTCCCCTTGTCCCCTTGCCTCCCCACCTCTCCACCACCTCTCCTCCACCCCCTTTCTGCCCTAGGGTGGCCTCCCCACCCCTGCACCTCGTGGATCCATCCATTGGAGCGAGGAGCGAGGAGCGATCCGGGAGGAGTTTCGTTGGGATTTCGGTCGTCGGGCGAAGGTATGGCCATGGGATTCCTTGGGGTTGGGCTAGGTACTGTTCTAATGGTGTTTATCATGATTTTAGATCAATTGGTGGTGCTGGACTTGAGTAGACTGGATTAGATCTAGATGTTGCCAAGTTTCTGTTTTGGGACAGCATGAGCAGTCGACCTAGGGTTCAGCTTTTCGCCAATTTAGAGTTCGAATTTGGTCGTACGGATGTTGAAGAAGTTGTAGATAATTTCATTATATTTCAGTGGATATAAAGAACGTTAAATTCCGCCCAGCCGTTTGAAAGTTATGGCAGTTTTACCGAGCGTGTTAAAATAAGTGACATAATTGGAAAAGATCACGGTAATCTGTAGATTAAACAACTTTAGAGTCCGAATCAGTCTTTCCATATACCTAGAAAAAGTTGGGAAATTTCCTAAGCTACGCGAGTATGTACTCGTTTAATTGATTCGGAGTCCCAGAACTCAAGTTATGCCTTGTTGAAGGCTGCTGTCCCGACGGGACAGAACCTCTGTTTTTGGTTATTGCGAGTAGTTGGCAATGTCGGGGTAGATGAGGGTTTGCGTACTGTTTTGTGGGCGTGATTGTGAGTGTGTGGTACCTTTGTGCAGGTGGTGTGACACCGGGGTACCTTCTACTTCCCGCCAATCTGTCGTCCGTGGTTGAGGCAAGTGTATTGTAATGAATAGCGGTTTGTAGGTTGCTAGTTGAGACTAGATGAGATTGATTATATGAGATGATCACTTGCCATGCTTTAATGCTTTCCAATGATATGATGAGTATGTTTATCATGTTATGATGCCATGTGTTAATGTACGAGTTAATTATGATGTTGGCATAATAGCATACATGGCATGATTACATGGCCCGGGCGGTGAGAAAGTCATAACTAGTCCGGGAAGGTCGGTGAGAAAGTTATGACTAATCCGGAGAGCCAATGAGTAAGTCCTACATCGTGATTCCATTCACCGCGGTGAACAGAAGGGAGGAGTAGGCACCCTCCATCTTCGGGATGGAAGGGGGGAGAGGGTGCACACCGATGGGTGTGTACTCAACCATACCGGTATGAGTTTCCAAGGAGACATGAGCATAGCATCGCATTGCATACATATTGAGGATGAAAATGTTATGTGATTATGAATGAGATGGTTTACATGATATGAGTTATTATTGCCATGAAATTGTTCTTGTTGTATCATTGCAATATGCTTGCTTAGTTTTGAATTCACGCTTGTGTTTTCTTGTTGTTTTAGGTACCATGAGATCGGCATGAGGGGAAGGGAAATAGTCACACGTCCGCACATAGCTTCGCTCATTTTGATTCCACAAGTCATTCCATTAGCTTTAATAATAAACTGCGTGTGATGATTATTCTTTTAAGGTTTAGCGTTGCTATATGAGAGTTTTATTGTTCGCTCGACTCTTGGAGACATTAAGTGCTTGGTATTAGACTTATTTGGTCGTTAAGTCTTTAATTATTTCTGTTTTAGCCGTCTCTCTTATTGCCTTATATTGTTTATCTGTGTTGCTCCTTCAATTCATGTTAAAACAAAGGAGATGCTGCCGAAATCTCGGTTTTTAGCATGTGCGCCTTTGCTGGAATTTATGTTTAATTGTGGTATTTAGATGTTGTTTAGCTTATGTTTGGTAGCATTCAGGCATATTAAATGCCGGGTGTATTCTGATTGGTATCGAGCTGGTCAGTAGGTCCTTGGAATGTGTATTTTTAGTGTCATACCTTAAGTTGCAACTAAAATATGATGTGGAATAACTTAGAAACATGGCTTAGGTTCTAACTAAAACTTTGTTATAGGATAGTAACAATAAAACTTGCAGAAGTGGTATAACTAATCTAAAATTTGACACACTTGGTTGCATAGTAGGATGGGGTTTTGGTTCATCATTGCATCGCGCTTGATTATTTGATGAAGATTATGCCTATGATGATGGTTGATTGTTGTTCTTCATTATTTTGATGTTGTGCTTTTATTTATGTGGTTGGATGGTTGTCTGTTTGTAGCAACCATGCCGAGGGGTAGAGGCCGTGGTCGCCGTGGCCGTGGAGGCCAGGGGCGAGGTTCTCAGGGAGCTGCGGAGTCTGTTGCTGAGGGTAGCGTTTCGCTCAATGCTCATGGGCCAGCTCAGGAGGAGCTTCCAGCCTGATCGGCGCAGGTACCCGCCGCCAATGAGGATTTAGTTCAGGCTCTGCAGAGGGAGATCCAGGAGTTGCGCCAGCAGTTGCGGGCAGCCCCTGCTGTTGTGCCTCCCCCTGCAGCGGCTCCAGTTGTTGCCCCCGCTGTGCCGGAGCCGAGGATGAGTCTCCGGGAGTGGATGTCCCTCCGTCTTGACACTTTTGACGGAGCGGGCACGCCGATCCAATCCGCAGATTGGCTGCGGTACATGGAGAGGCAGTTTGAGGTCCTAGAGTTGACCTCGGTCCAGAGGGCTCGCTTTGTGGCCTTTCAGCTGAAAGGCCAAGCTGATATCTGGTGGGAGGGGGTTCTGGCTGCTAGAGCCCCCGATCTTGGTCGATCACACCTGGGAGGACTTTGTGGCTCGCTTCCGAGCCAAGTTCTACCCAGAGTCTTTCCTTGAGCGGATGGAGCATACTCTGACGACTCTTTCCCAGGGAAAGAGGTCGGTGACAGAGCATGAGGTGGAGTTCAACAGCGTGGTGCGCTTCGTGCCGGCTGTGGCAGCTGACGATCGGGAGAAGGCAAGGAGGTTCCGTAGGGGCCTCAACCAGGAGTTCAGGGTTGTCATAGGGGCGACTGTCCCTCGTGACTTCTGCTCCGTGGTGGAGCAGGCAAAGGGCATGGAGCTTGAGTTGGAGCTCTCCCAGGATAAGCAAAACCCGGGTGGTTCAGGGGTTCCTGCGGCCCCAGGCGGGGGCCAGAAAAGGACTTTTGGTGGGGGAGGTGGGTCTTCTCAGTGACCCACCTTCAAGAAGTTCAAGGGGGGACAGGGCTCCTCCTCAGGGGCTAAGATGAGGCCGCCCCAGTCGTCTTCCTCGTGAGCTGCTGTTCGTATTGTGCCTGGGCAGGGCATGATGTGTTTGAAGTGCGGTGGTGAGCACCGTGCTTCAGAGTGTGGTTGGATCGGGAATTGCAACCACTGTGGTAAGCCCGGCCACATGGGACGAGTTTACCGGGAGTCGGGGCTTCCACTGTCCCGGTGCCACCAGGAGTGTACGCTTTGCCGACCACCGAGTCAGCCGGGCATCCAGAGGTGGTTTCAGGTACTCTGCTCGTGGATTCCGTTGATGCCCTTGTTTTGTTTGATTCCGGAGCATCCTATTCCTTTGTGTCGTCTGAGTTTGCTAGTAGAGCTAAGCTGGGAGTTCAGCAGATTTCTGAGTCCGTGTTAGTCAGTTCTCCTAGGGGTTTGATTGCTAGCTCTTTGGTTTGCCCGGGTTGCACCATTGCCATTGATGATGAGGTTTTCTTTGCCAATCTTATGGTGATCCAGTTGGCTCCTTTTGATGTCATTTTGGGCATGGACTGGCTGCATCGATCCGTGCCAAGATATGTTGTTCTGGAAGACGGTTGCCTTGCAGGCCCCGTCAGGGGTAGAGTTGATCTTTCAGGGTGGTTTACCTTCCAGTTCCGTCTTTGCTTTGGCTAGTCTATTTTCTGGTCGCCGTTTGAGGCAGTTGGGTTTCCTCATGACCTTGTCTGAGAAGCCATCTTCTTCAGTTTCCATTGAGGAGATTCCTGTGGTGAAGGAGTTTGTTGATGTGTTCCCTGATGAGTTGCCTGGTCTACCTCCCGTGAGGAATGTGGAGTTTCGTATTGATCTTGTTCCGGGCACTCGACCTATTTCTATCTCTCCATACCGCTTGGCTCGTCCTTTTCAAGACGAGTTGAAGAAGCAGTTGGAGGATTTGTTGGCCAAGGGCTTTATTCGGCGTAGCGTTTCGCCATGGGTTCTCTTCGTCTCGAAGAAGGATGGAAGTTGGCGCATGTGCAATGATTATCGTGCTCTTAATCAAGTGACAGTCAAGAACAAGTATCCTTTGCCTCGCATCGAGGATCTGTTTGACCAACTGAAGGGAGCAAAGGTGTTCTCCAAGATTGATCTTCAGTCGGGGTATAATCAGATCCGTGTGAGGGAGCAGGACATTGAGAAGACTGCTTTCTCCACTAGGTATGGGCATTATGAATTTAAAGTTATGTCTTTTGGACTAACTAATGCTCCTACTGTCTTTATGGAGGCGATGAACAGTATGCTACACAAGTACCTTGATGAATTTGTGGTAGTTTTCATCGATGACATTCTGATTTACTCTAAATCAGAAGAGGAGCATGAGCGACACTTGAGGCTTGTGCTGAGCACCTTGAGGGAGAATCAGTTCTTTGTTAAGCTGAAAAAGTGCGAGTTCTGGATTTCAGAAGTGGGTTTTCTTGGCCACGTCATCAATCCAGAGGGCATATCCGTAGATCCTAGCAAAGTCTCAGCAGTTTTGGATTGGAAGAGGCCTTCCAATGTTAAAGAGGTGTGTAGCTTCCTTGGGTTGGCTGGCTACTATCGGCGTTTTGTGCAGGATTTCTCTATCATTGCCAAGCCACTTTCGCGGTGACTCGAGAAGGGATGAAATTTCAGTGGACTGCAGAGTGTGAGCACAGTTTCTGCACTTTGAAGGAGAAGTTAGTGACTGCTCCTGTTCTTACCCTTCCCGAGCCGGAGAAGCGCTTCACTGTGTATTCTGATGCTTCTCGGTTGGGACTTGGTTGTGTGCTCATGCAAGATGGCAAGGTGATTGCTTATGCATCGAGGCAGCTGAAAAAGCATGAGCAGAACTATCCCACACATGATCTTGAGCTAGCCGCGGTGGTGTTTGCATTGAAGATATGGAGGCACTATCTGTATGGTGAGTCTTGTGATATCTTCACTGATCACAAGATCCTCAAGTACATCTTTACTCAGAAAGATTTGAACTTGAGGCAGAGGAGGTGGCTAGAGTTGATAAAGGACTATGACCTCACCATCCGTATCATCCGGGAAGGCAAATGTGGTGGCCGACGCTCGCCGCAAGACAATGCCCCTGTCGTTGATTGTCTTGTTGCTGATTTTGAGCGTTTGGGAGTCTCCCATCGCTTATGGGGACCGTGCAAGCTGAAACTCAATTGATTCTTGAGTCGATTCCCGAGCGTGCAGCGAGAGGCACAAAGAAGAGGACTGCTTTGCTCCAGCAGGTGAGGAAACGCCTTGAGGATGGCAAGTCTGGAGACTTTACCATTGATGATGCAGGAGCTTTGAGGTTTCAGGGGCGTCTGTGTGTGCCTCAGAAATCCCAAGTGAAAGAGGATATTCTGAAAGAGGCTCATCGCACCCCGTACACGGTCCATCCTGGGGAGACCAAGATGTACAGGGACTTGAAAAAGAATTTCTGGTGGAAAAGGATGAGAGTGGATATTGCCAAGTATGTGGCGTCTTGTGGGATCTGTCAGAAGATCAAGGCTGAGCATAAGCGTCCCGCTGGTCTGTTGCCGCCATTGGAGATTCCTGTGTGGCCATGGGATGACATCTCCATGGATTTCGTGGTTGGCCTACCTCGTACTCCACGAGGGAAGGATGCTGTTTGGGTTGTGGTGGACCGTCTCAGCAAGTCTGCGCATTTCATTCCTATCCGCACTACCAATTCAGCGAGCGAGTTGGCTCCCATCTATGTGCGGGAGATTGTGAGACTGCATGGTGTACCCAAGACCATTATTTCTGATCGGGATGCGAAGTTTGTCTCCAAGTTTTGGGAGAGCTTGCAGAGTGCTTTGGGTACGCAGCTTCGCCTTAGTACCGCTTTTCACCCTCAGACGGATGGGCAGTCTGAGCGTACCATCCAGACTTTGGAGGACATGCTCAGGGCCTGTGTGATGGCTTGGAAAGGTAGCTGGGAAGATCATTTGCCTCTTGCAGAGTTTGCTTACAATAACAGCTATCATTCCAGCATCTGGGCTGCTCCTTATGAGGTACTGTATGGCCGGAAGTGCAGATCGCCACTTTGTTGGGATGCGGTGGGCGAGAGAGCAGTTCTTGGACCGGATTGGGTTCAACAGACTGTTGATCGCGTATCAGAGGTTCGGCAGAACCTTCTCACAGCGCAGAGCAGACAGAAAAGCTATGCTGATGTGAGGCGGCGAGATTTGGAGTTTGAGGTGGGTGATAGCGTACTCTTGCGAGTATCTCCCACCAAGGGTGTGGTGCATTTTGGCACCAAAGGAAAGCTCAGTTCGAGGTTTGTGGGGCCATTTCCTATCATCGCCCGAGTTGGTAGGCTGGCCTATCGTCTGGAGCTACCGGAATCCATGCAAGGTGTACATAATGTGTTCCATGTCTCGATGTTGAGGAAATACTTGCATGATCCGGAGTTGGTGGTTCCATTGGAACCACTAGTGCTTGAGCAGGACCTCACCTTCGAGTCCCGTCCTGTGGAAATTCTAGGGACTTCGGAGCGAGTAATGAAGAACAGGACGCTTAAGTTTGTCAAGATCCTGTGGTCACATCAGACCGAGAGAGAAGCGACTTGGGAGCTGGAGTCTCGCATGCGCGAGAAGTATCCCAAACTTTTCGTCTCAGGTATGTGATGTGAGACCTAGCTATCCTTTGCTTTGCTGGGCTGCGTTTTGGGTGCGAATTAGATTCGAGGTCGAATCCTATTGAAGGGGGGAAGATTGTGACACCACGGAGTGTCGTAAGCTTATAAAAAGTGAATAATGAGGTTAAAAACATTATGAAATATGGTATTGGAGGTTTTTAGCGCTTTTGGGCCGTTTCTGGGGTTTTGGGCCTTCCCGGGGGAGTTTGGGCCTTAAAAAGGGGGTTGTGGGCTTTCGTGGGATGGAGTGGGAATCCATTTAGGATTTGGAAAGTGGCTTAGGGCTGGTAAAAGGGGGGTTTCCCTGCCCCTTGGTGCGCACACCCCCTTGCTTCCCTACCTTGCGCCCCACCACCTCTCATCCTCCCTTGCCTAGCCGCCCCACCCTCTCCCTTGGCCGTGCGCCTCCCCCTCCCCTTGTCCCCTTGCCTCCCCACCTCTCCACCACCTCTCCTCCACCCCCTTTCTGCCCTAGGGTGGCCTCCCCACCCCTGCACCTCGTGGATCCATCCATTGGAGCGAGGAGCGAGGAGCGATCCGGGAGGAGTTTCGTTGGGATTTCGGTCGTCGGGCGAAGGTATGGCCATGGGATTCCTTGGGGTTGGGCTAGGTACTGTTCTAATGGTGTTTATCATGATTTTAGATCAATTGGTGGTGCTGGACTTGAGTAGACTGGATTAGATCTAGATGTTGCCACGTTTCTGTTTTGGGACAGCATGAGCAGTCGACCTAGGGTTCGGCTTTTCGCCAATTTAGAGTCCGAATTTGGTCGTACGGATGTTGAAGAAGTTGTAGATAATTTCATTATATTTCAGTGGATATAAAGAACGTTAAATTCCGCCCAGCCGTTTGAAAGTTATGGTTGTTTTACCGAGCGTGTTAAAATATGTGACGTAATTGGAAAAGATCACGGTAATCTGTAGATTAAACAACTTTAGAGTCCGAATCAGTCTTTCCATATACCTAGAAAAAGTTGGAAAATTTCCTAAGCTACGCGAGTATGTACTCGTTTAATTGATTCGGAGTCCCAGAACTCAAGTTATGCCTTGTTGAAGGCTGCTGTCCCGACGGGACAGAACCTCTGTTTTTGGTTATTGCGAGTAGTTGGCAATGTCGGGGTAGATGAGGGTTTGTGTACTGTTTTGTGTGCGTGATTGTGAGTGTGTGGTACCTTTGTGCAAGTGGTGTGACACCGGGGGTACCTTCTACTTCCCGCCAATCCGTCGCCCGTGGTTGAGGCAAGTGTATTGTAATGAATAGCGGTTTGTAGGTTACTAGTTGAGACTAGATGAGATTGATTATATGAGATGATCACTTGCCATGCTTTAATGCTTTCAATGATATGATGAGTATATTTATCATGTTATGATGCCATGTGTTAATGTACGAGTTAATTATGATGTTGGCATAATAGCATACATGGCATGATTACATGGCCCGGGCGGTGAGAAAGTCATAACTAGTCTGGAAAGGTCGGTGAGAAAGTTATGACTAATCCAGAGAGCCAATGAGTAAGTCCTACATCGTGATTCCATTCACCGCGGTGAACGGAAGCGAGGAGTAGGCACCCTCCATCTTCGGGATGGAAGGGGGGAGAGGGTGCACACCGACGGGTGTGTACTCAACCATACTGGTATGAGTTTCCAAGGAGACATGAGCATAGCATCGCATTGCATACATATTGAAGATGAAAATGTTATGTGATTATGAATGAGATGGTTTACATGATATGAGTTATTATTGCCATGAAATTGTTCTTGTTGTATCATTGCAATATGCTTGCTGAGTTTTGAACTCACGCTTGTGTTTTCTTGTTGTTTTAGGTACCATGAGATCGGCATGAGGGGAAGGGAAATAGTCACACGTCTGCACATAGCTTCGCTCATTTTGATTCCACAAGTCATTCAATTAGCTTTAATAATAAACTGCGTGTGATGATTATTGTTTTAAGGTTTAGCGTTGCTATATGAGAGTTTTATTGTTCGTTCGACTCTTGGAGACATTAAGTGCTTGGTATTAGACTGATTTGGTCGTTAAGTCTTTAATTATTGCTGTTTTAGCCGTCTCTCTTATTGCCTTATATTGTTTATCTGTGTTGCTCCTTCAATTCATGTTAAAACAAAGGAGATGCTGCCGAAATCTCGGTTTTTAGCATGTGCGCCTTTGCTGGAATTTATGTTTAATTGTGGTATTTAGATGTTGTTTAGCTTATGTTTGGTAGCATTCAGGCATATTAAATGCCGGGGTGTTACATCTTCGACACCCCACACTCAACTTACTTAATTCAAGACGGCGAACACATCTCTTCTACGTCTTTGGACGCATCTTCGACGGACTTCAGTTGGACGGCGAACACATCTCTTCAACGCCCTGGACTCAACTTACTTAATTCAAGACGGCGAGCACATCTCTTCTACGTCTTGAACTCATCTTCAATGGACTTGAGTTTGGACGGCGAACACATCTCTTCAATGCCCAGGACTCAACTTTAACGGACTTGACTTTGAACGGCGAACACATCTTCTCAACGTCCCGGAGTCAACTCTCTTACTTGACAGAGCATCAAACCAACACTGGTCCCTTCTTACTTTGGACCTCGGCAAGAAGCGCTTTTTCCTCCTTCTTTACCTTGCGGTACTCCGAAGCAAAGTGCCCATAATCATTACAATTATAGCATCTCACTTTTGCCTTGTCGAATCTCTGATTCTTGCGGCCTCGTTAATCAATTGTTCTACACGCAGTTTTGCTGATTTCTTTATTGCTTTGTATTGCATTGCTCTGGTCGTTTACAGAGCATTATAAAGGCTAAAACTGCTATGTCTCAAATACATATTTGGACAAGCAACTAACTTGGACACGACAACGCGTTGGACTCGGACACTCCCTCCGTATTCTATACCTTTACAAGATTAGGTCCAACATTGTCCCTTCTGTTTTATTGTACTTTAGCCTGTGCTATATACATATTTGCCCAAAGGTGCAGCCTCCACCCAGCTAACATTCCCGTTTTCTCTATCTCTATAACAGGTACGCACCTACAAAAAGATTGCGCTCCAAGCATTTCCTGAAAGCCGCACAACAGCTCCAGAGCAGCATTACCTATTAGCTTTACTAGTCAATACTGCAAACAAAAACACGAATACCCTAAATCTTTAGCGCTACTACTTTTGTACGTATGTGCTTAGCCGCTTAGCGCTCATTCCAACTCACTTTGCTGATCGTTTCATGTAATTCACACAGCTTGATTCTAATTTTGTATTACCTATGTTTCATCCTCATGTCCAAGCTTCCTTTTATGCAAACGCTATGCTATTTCCTATACCCATTTATCAATTACACCAAAAAGGAACACGGTCTCGTCTTACCGTATATGCCGCTTCAATTATTTTCCTCCAAGCATATTTTATGCGTATTACTCTAATGGCTGCCATACAACCTTTCTTGCACGGCGCCTACAGCTTACGCTGCTCCTTAATCCATAATAGGCTTACCGAATACTCCACGGCTACACATGCTAAGCTTCCTCCCTCTGATTTTTCTGCATTCTACCAGGTTCTCTGAACTGACTCCTCATTTAGTGCGCCACCTACCTCCCTCCGCTTTACTTCCCAGCTTGCTTTTCTTTATACCCCGCACCCAGCTACCTTTCGCATTCTACACCGCCCAAGACCGTCTTCTTCTCCGCGCTGACAAACGACCAGCTCCTCCCCTGCGGTATCTTCTCGAATGCTCCTTCCCTCACTGCTAGCGCCTCCTGTTCGTCTTTCTACGCGCCCTTCACACTTCTACTCTCTACCACCGCACATCGCCATTTCCGAAAGCGTCACCTGCACGCAAATCTGCGTTTCCTTTTTTCGCTCTTCCAATTCTTCGTTGCGGTACCTGCTTTTCCCGTTTTGCGAGTGTGTTTGCCTTGCCGCCTTGGATACTTAGCCAGCGCTTACCATCCGCATCACCATTTCGCTTGACGCGTGCCATTTTTTGCCAGCTTTCTCTATTAGTGTTCCTTTTCCCATTATATTCCTGATTAGCATTGCCTAAATATTTTCCCCCAACTTTTCCTTCGGTACAGCGCATCAACAAAAAAATATGTTCCACTGCCTAATTTTCTTACGCCTCTTCTTTGCCGATTAAGATCAACCTCTCGCTATTCTCCCAAATGACTCCACGCTTTGCTTCCCGCGCTACCAATATCTGATCTAACGGTGTTTTATTTACCGTGCAGGGCAACGATGTCATACTCACCGTTAAAAAACGTGAACCAAAGCTCCCATAAATGGAAAATTCTAGTGCGCCTTCCTTGTGTCTGGGAATTTTCTAATCCGCAAAATCCAGAAGAAATATATCATTTAGGCTTCGTTATGCTGGATTAACATGTCAGCCCTGCACCTTATTTCATGCAAACCCATTATCGTAATGCTAGAGCCTTTTACGTACACCACCTCTCTTCGCATCCTATATATCACAATAAAAGATAATATTCGTACTTTGTAATCTTTAAATAGCTTCTATCACCGTATAAGGCAACGTCATGCAAGGATTGGTTCCTCAAAGATGGCTTCCCGGATTTACGACCATACTAGAAGAAGGAACAAGAAGCAAAAGAAAACTATAAAGCAGTTGATAACAAAAACCTAGCTAGATTCTCCAAATACACTAGAGTGTCCAAAATACTATCGGAACCAGAAAACTTCCCTGTTTATGCTTATAGTGCTGTTCCACTATCAAACTTAAGATCGCGCATCGGCAGAACTGCTCTATTATCAGGTTACTTACACCTCTCTATCTTACTAACCATTTTGCTTCACGGTTATTATCATTGCTCACATCTTATGCATCATCCCCACCTTATTTTTACCATAATTCCAATCTAGATGTCGTCGTGCTTATAATTGCTGTCTCCGAAATCACCGACATAACTACAAAATTCGGGCCAACTGTTAAACACACCATCAACATAACCGACGATAAGCCCGTTTGCTCATTCCATCTTCTTTTATGCCCTCCAATATTACTCATCTGCTATTCCTGCATTTCACTTACAATGGTTCACGTTCACCATTTTCCCCAGCGAATCAGCCATTATTACTCTATAGGGTCGCCAAGCGCAGCTGTTTAAAGCCGACACACTCCACTCGCTTTCTCAGGACATGCCAGTCATTGCCCTCTTCGTCGGCATATTGGTTAATACATATGCATGTTTGCTCTAACCGCTTTATTTACCGCTATACAAAATACCAACTTAGATCATCGCATGAATGTTATATTCGTTATGTTATATCCCTCATCTTCCAGCTAAAACCTCATCTTTTCAAATCTGCACACAGGCCAACTCGCACTCCAAAGCACTTCTGCGTGCAAATGATACATCAACATTTCCATCCCCGAGATGCAGGCTTTGCGCAACGCGTATGCCCCTACAACCACTTCATACCCAACTCCCTGCTATTATAGTCCTTACTATATATGCACATATCTATAGCCTAAGACATCACTGTCTTCTTCAATGCTATGCAGGATCACAAATGAACCCCACCAAATTAAATGGCAAGAAAGCCAACAGGCTAAAAACGATCCAGAAAATACAACAGTCAAGCAGCTTGTGCAACTCATACCAAACGAAGCACTGCTATATCAGTTATTTAAGCTTACAACCATTTTCTCCCAGTAAGTAGTGCTTTTTCAGCCTGCCTATCTAATCTTGTACAATATTGCTCGATTAGAATCAACTTTTCAGGGGTGACTATACTTATTTAGAATATGGCAACTAATCAGCCGTGGTAGTATATATCGTGCTCGACATGCTGGAAAAAACATATCCAGATGGCGATGGCTACAAATGTCGGCAATGCAAAGGCACAACAGCTAAGCCAAGGTGCATGCTGCTTTCATTACTATCACAGTTGTCCTACTTATGTTCACGCTCCTATTACGCCACTTCATATTATCTACAGAATCTAACATATTCCGATTACAAAAACAGATACAGGTTAAATTTAACTGATGTTGACCCTCATGCCAATCTTGCCGCTTTTCCTCCCACCACTGAGTTTATGTTTCTCGGCGACATAGCACAAAGCTTAATTGGCAGACCCCCGATGGTCTTAGTTGCTACTGCTGAAGAGCAGTCTCAATACATACCACAAGAAATCAAGAGGCTTATAGGATTACAATACGAAATAATTGTCAGCATGTCTAAAAGCTCGCTGCAAAGTGACATGCCAACATTTCGTGTCCGCTCAATCGTTACGCATCCATTCCTGCCTCTATTGCTGGCCTGCTCATAAAAGACAAACAATCACCACTGCTATTAATAGGACCACTTGAGAAAACTGGCCCTCTAGAAAAGCATGCCCATCATGCAGCGACAACAGCCTCACCTTCTGCTGCTGCTGCTTCGTCAGCAACAACCCCGCCCGCAACACCCGCTGCCCGCTTACTAGAGGTTCGCCAACAAAACCCTTCTCAGTTATCGTTATCATATTTCCTATTCACATTACGATTCAGCACATTACAAGAAATGCCTTGTGAAGAAGCTCTGCCCCCTGCTGACGCTCCCCTCTCAGCGCCGACCGGAGAAGCACACAAAGCGTAACTATATTTCTCATACTTCTTCCTATTTCCCTCTACCTGTCTACCATATGCACATTCGTTCATACCAACTGCCGACTAACCTGTGTGATTGCTACCTTTGTCCCCATAGACCTTTGCTCTCACAGCGCAGCACAAACTACCAAAAGACTGAAAACTGCAAGGCAGCTTTTCCCCGACGACACTCATGCCGGCTCGTCCAAGGTATAATATATCCAACAACTAAACCAACCGCTATAAGCTTTATCATACATTCTCTCCTCAACAATACCATCCACCGATCTCATTTACAGCTCACTTCTGTGCAGTGATTACCAAACCCAAAAGCGCTCCGCCCACCGGCCCTCCCTCCCTCCGACAGCTGCGCCGTTGATGTCCAACTCTTTTCGTGTGTACATTGCTAAAAACACCTCTACTACTCAACCTATCACAGTTGCTATCTTGCTTTACTTCCGCATGGTTATGTAAGACTATTTCACATGGCCTGCTTAACGAATGCTAAATAATCTATCTTTCTTCCACCTCCTGTCACTACTACAGATCTGACCTTCCATACCGGCCTAATAGTACCGGTTATGCATGAACCGGGACTAACATTTACATCAGTCCCGGTTCAACGGTCTACAGGTCCGGGGGGATCATCAGTACCGGTTTTAACTACCAACCGGTGCTGATGCTCTCACATCAGTACCGGTTGGTTACACCAACCCGTACTAAGCAGCACAGGAGTCGTGGATGGTTCTTAGCAACGGTTGATGTAACCAACCGGTACTGATGTTCGTGTTATCAATACCTAAACCAACCGGTACTAAGAAGCCTCCTCGGCTCCTGCGCTGCTTAGTACGGGTTGGTGTAACCAACCGGTACTGATGTGAGAGCATCAGCACCGGTTGTTGTGTTTGACCAGTACTAATGCGCTTCGTGCGCGCCCGATCAATCCCCCGCGCGCCTTTACGATGAAACTCTTAATTCATGTTCATCCGAATTCTTGTTTTCCGATCCAACCTCCTATAAAACCGTCAGATCGACTGAGGAGGTAGACGTACTGATGATCAGTAGTTAGCCCATTTTTTAACTATGGTAGCTTCTCCTTCTTCTCCCTCTGGCGCGCCATCATCACCACCTCGGGAGAAGGACGAGGAGGAGCGGGAGGAGGAGGATGAGGATGAGGATGAGGAGGAGGAGGAGAACAATGAGGAGGAGGAGGAGCGGGAGGAGGAGGAGGGTTGGGTCCGCTCGAGGAGCGCGACGTTGTCGGACGAGGATGACGATGATGAAGACGTCATCCACGACGATGACGACGACGACGACCGCCCCGCTCGACGACGACGACTCCAATGACGACATTTCCGGCAATGATTTACGAGTGGTGGTATGGGTGATCGCGCCACCCACCACCCGTGCGCCGCTATGCATATTATATATATTGTAATTAATTAATATAATATGTAATGTTTTATATTATGAATTATTAATATGATAAGTAATATTTTATGTAATGAATTATTAATATAATATATAATGTTTTACCTCCCCCTTCATGAAGCTCCGCCGCCTCTACCGTTAAATTGAAATATTCAAAAAAAATTATAAAACATAAAAAAAACGTTGAAAAAAATTACAGCACAATGAGCAAATCGTTCAAAAAAATGGCTTCGAGAAACATTCGATTCGACAATGTAAATCAGGAGAAAATCGGAAGAAAAATTATGAAAGTATGATTCGAGATGAATGTACACATATAATTTTCACGTATCCAATTTAAATATTTTAAAATATATCGATAGTTAAAGTTTTGAATTTTGCCATCACTATGTCCAAAAGGTCGGCATTTTTGAAGACCGGAGGGAGTAGTAACTTTAGATTGAATTTTTGAATTTAAAAAAAGTGTAATAGAAAACAACTTAGATACCTCATTTAACAACATTGAAAGACAAGAGATGATGCTCTCTCCAGCTCGCAAAAACTTGTCGGTTTGAGATACGTGTGGTCAAAATTTTGAAACTTTAGCTATGAATATCTTTATAAATATTTATATTATATGCATGAAAATCATATGAGAACATTTATCTCGGGGTGGTGATGACGGTTAAAGGTACCAACTGCATCTTGATAGTCACATCAAGATGCGGTTTGTATTCGAACCGGTACTATCTAGTAGCAACGGCTACTGATTGCAGTGGATATTAGTACGGTGCAAGGCACGAACCCAGATCGATGTGAAACTATCAGTACCGGCTTGTGCTTTCAACCGGTACTATGTCGCAATTTAAACTTCTTCCTTCTCCCGCTCTCTGCCAGACCAACATCATTTGATCAGCCGGCGAGAAGAACAGGAGTTTGGGCAAGAGCTCCAAGGAAGGGGAGGTGCTGCCCAAATTTTAATTTTTTGGTCATTTCACTCGCAACCAAGGTAACTAAGGTTAGTAACATCATTCCTCACTACATTTGGTGTTAAATGGTGCCCCTTCTATGCTTGAATTATAACGAAAATTTAATCTTTTCTATTAATCTATGAAAGATTAGAAATGTAAAGTTCTAGCTCGATCGTTTCAAGTAGGATACAAAAATTTACTCACAACCAAGGTCACTAAGCTTAAATTTGCTTGGATTATAATATAGCTCGCATTTAAGGTGTGGATCTAGCTCAAATTTGCGTTTTAGTTCCATCGTTCGATGTAGGATGGTGCATATATAGTTGGGGAAATTAAGAATGGTGCATGAAAATCATAGCGTTTAGGATCTTCAAATGGCAATAGTTATGTGGAAAAAAGAAGAATTTTAAATTCATTTGCGAATTAAAACAATATAAAAAATATAAATGGCTTTACAGAAAATATAAAATGAGTTCAAGATTCGAGAAAAGTTTTAAAAAATTTTGTAAAAAAGTTTTCAAAAAAAGTTTTGAAAATTTGAGCAAAGCTGTCGTGAAATTATACTTGCATTAATATTTAGGTTTTGGTTCCATCGATTGATGAAGAATTTTGAATCTAGATTTTCATTGACTAATTATTTTAGTAGGTTGCAAAAACTTGTCGAGTATGAATACCAGAGCAAATAATCATTTTATGGAAAAATATGTAATGAAATATAGTGCCTTTAATGTATATTATGAAATAAAATCATTTTAAAAATATAGTTGTCTTGATTTGGATTTTGGGAAATGTTGAACAATTCATTATCGGAAAATGAGCTAAAAGTTACCTTGATGTAATATAATGTAGATGGACCGGCGATGGATGTACATGGACCGACGCTCCCCGGAGTTCTTGCAGGGTTTGCAAGATTTTCTTCGTGCGGCCGATGCATACATGATGTCAGGCTACATATGTTGTCCATGCATATACTGCAAGAATGAGAAGGAGTGGGCAAACTCTAGCCACCTTCACTTACATTTGCTCACAAGAGGTTTCATGACAAACTATACCTGTTGGACCAAGCATGGTGAAGAAGAGATTATACAAGAAGACGGTGAACAAGAAGAGGCGAACAATATCTTAGACGCTGGCCAACCTGGCTCTTGCGAAGATACATTTGGGGAGTTTGGCAATGATGACCTAGACCAGATGCTGCTTGATGGAGAGGGAGAATACATCGATGAAAGACATTACGAAAAGTTTCAACGCCTATGGGAGGACCACAAAAACTGTTGTACCCAAACTGCCAACAGGGCCATAAAAAGTTGCGTACTACACTAGAACTGATGCAATGGAAGGCGACCAATGGATTATCTGATAAGGGATTCGACGAGTTGTTATGACTCATCAAGAAGATACTTCCAGAGGGGAACACATTGCCCGAAACTACGTACAATGCCAAACAAGTTGTTTGCCCTTTGGGGTTGGAGGTACAGAAGATACATGCATGTCGTAACGATTGTATCCTTTATCGCAATGAGTACGAGGATTTGGATGCTTGTCCGGTGTGCAAAACTTCGCGGTATAAGACCAGGCGTGATGACCCAGGTGAGGTAAAGGGGCAGCGTAAGAAGAAGAGGCCCCCTGCTAAGGTGGTGTGGTATTTCCCTATAATACCACGGTTGAAGCGTTTATTTGCGAACAAAGCGCATGCCCTGATGATGCGCTGGCACAAAGAAGACCGTAAGGAGGACGGAAGGCTAAGACACCCTGCTGATGGCTCCCAGTGGAGGAAAGTCAATAGAACATACCCGGACTTTGCTGAGGATGCAAGGAACATAAGGTTTGGGTTGAGTACAGATGGGATGAACCCGTATGGCGAGATGAGCAGCAGTCACAGCACTTGGCCCGTGACTATGTGTATCTACAACCTTCCTCCTTGGCTGTGTATGAAGCGGAAGTACATTATGATGCCGTTGCTTATCCAAGGCCCGAAGCAACCTGGAAATGACATCGATGTGTACCTCAAACCGTTGGTTGAAGATCTGCTAACATTGTGGAATGTTGGTGTACGTGTATGGGATGAGTACAAAAGAGAGCACTTCATTTTACGTGCATTGCTATTTGTAACCATCAACGACTGGCCTGCACTTGGTAACCTATCGGGCCTATCCATCAAAGGATATAAAGCCTGCATCCACTGCTTAGAGGAAACGGACAACAAGTACCTAAAAAACCCTCGAAAGGTTGTGTACAAGGGCCGCCGTAGATTCCTCCATACGAAGGACCCGTTAAGGAGGAAGGGTGAGAATTTTGATGGGACGGAAGAGAAACGTAAGAAGCCCCCGCATCGCAGTGGGGCTCTTGTATTTTCTTTAGTAAACGATCTGAAAGTAGTATTTGGAAAAGGTCCAGGTAGCAAACCTGTCCCGACAAAACAAGGTCACACAAAGCCCATTTCGAAGAAGAAGTCAATATTTTGGGACTTACCTTACTGGAAAGACTTAGAGGTTCGCCACTCACTGGACTTCATGCATATCACAAAGAATGTCTGCGTGAACCTGCTAGGCTTCCTAGATATGTATGGCAAATCAAAAGATACACTTCAAGCACGAAAGGACCTACAGCTGCTGGGAATCAGGAACGACCTACATCCGGAAATGAGAGCGGAAGGACAAAGATTACCTCCACCCATGAGCTACACTGAACAAGGAAGAGAAAAAAATATGATTAAGTTCTTGAACAGTGTGAAGGTCCCTTCTGGATACTCCTCGAACATAAGGAGACTCATAAACACAAAAGAGAATAAAATCGTACACATAAAATCCCATGATTGTCACGTGTTGATGACACAGTTGCTCCCAGTGGCGGTGCGAGGTATTCTGCCGGACTGGGTACGAGGGACAATCATAAAGTTGTGCTCGTTCTTCAACGCGGTGTCGCAGAAGGTCATCGAGCCGAATAAGTTATGTAATCTGCATGACGACATGGTCAATAGTCTGGTTAGCCTTGAGATGATCTTCCCTCCATCATTCTTTGATATTATGGTCCATCTCATGGTCCACATTGTTAAAGAGATACAAATTCTCGGACCCGTGTTCCTCCACAATATGTTCCCTTTCGAGAGGTACATGGGCATCCTAAAGAAGTATGTTCGTAACCGGTCTCGTCCAGAAGGCTACATTGCGCAGGGTGTCGGCACAGAGGAGGTGATCGAGTTTTGTGTTAATTACATTAATGATCTGAATCCGATTGGCGTTCCTGTATCACGCCATGAGGGGAGGCTACGGGGAAAAGGGACTTTAGGGAGAAAAGAATCATATAGCGACGATCTACTTTCATTTAAACAAGCACATTTCACAGTATTGAAACAAGCAACTGTAGTGGCTCCATATATGTATGATTACGAGATGAGTCTACGCGCCCAATACCCAGAGAAGTCAGATAAGTGGATCGCAGTCGAGCAAATGGATCATTTCGACGGTTGGTTACAAAAGCAACTGTTGGGCAACCAGACAGATGATGAACAGTTGAAACTCTTGGCTCGGGGACCATCCACAACAGTCGTATCATTCCAAGGGTATGAGATAAATGGGTACACATTTTACACAACAGCCCAGGATAGCAAGAGCACCAACCAAAATAGCGGCGTCCGTATAGATGCCTTGGACAAAAATGGAAAGATGGATACCTATTATGGTTTCATACAGGAGATTTGGGAGCTCGAGTACGGACCTTTAAAAGTCCCTCTGTTTCGGTGCCAATGGGTCAAACTGGCAGCCATGGAGATCGATGAGTACGGTATGACAACTGTGGACCTCAAGCAAGTGGCCTATAGGGATGAACCATTCGTGCTCGCTAATGATGTGACACAAGTATTCTATGTGATGGACATGGACAAAGCGAGAAAAAGCAGAAGGACAAGCCTACTAAAAGGAAGAGGCAGCATGACAAATCTACCGAAAACATAAATCAAAATGAGAAGACTAGCAGTAGCGATCAACCAAGGCGCCACGTGGTTCTTTCAGGTAAAAGAAGGATTGTCGGAGTTGAGGGCGTCACGGACGAAGAAGAGTATAATCAATTCGACGAGCTGCCTCCTTTCACAGTGGACGTAGACATTAGTGACCTGAATGATACAGAGGACTCTCCTTACGTACGCCGCGATCATAATGAAGGATCGCTTGTAAAAACAAAGTATGTTAGCAAATAAGTCCAACCTTGTTGTATAGTCCGTTGTTACAAGTTATAGTCTATCACTGATGGATGCTTAGTTTTCTTTTTTCATGTTAAATCTTGTCTACTGTGTTCCCATGCTACTAAATTGTCTATTGTGAATGGATCACTTTGCTTTCTTTTGGTGTAATAGACTACTAACATACTAGTTGTGTACTAATAACCTTATTTTATTTTTTGTAAATCATTTTAGTGTGGAATAATAATGATGACATATTATTTATTAAGCAAAGAAGCAATAATTGAATTTATGTAACAAGGTGAAAATTTGCATTGGAATTATAAGAGTGCAAAAATTACTTTATTTTTTATATTTTTAATTTATATTAATAACCTTATTTTATTTTTATATTTTTAATTTATAAACTAATATTCTAAAGAATATATAGATTTTCAATATTATTGTTGAATTGTAGAAACTATAAAAGGAATTTATAAATGACTAGCAATCTTATTTTATTTTTTTAAAATCATTTTAGTGTGGAATAAGTATAATTTATTATATTTTATTAAGCAAAGAAGCAATAATTGATTTTTCTTTCATTTTATTCTAAAGAGATTTTGAATTTAATTCTAATCAGTACCGGTTGGTGTATTTAACCAGTACTGATGTGATCTAATCAGTACCGGTTGGATACACCAATTGGTACTGACAGCTCCTAGGTTTTCCTTCTTGAGTCAGATGTGGAATGATCAGTCCCGGTTGGTGTATCCAACCCAGATCGATGTGTATATCAATCCGGTTGGATACACCACCCGGGACTGATGGTGCACCTATAAACTTCTTGCCGCCATTTCTTCCCCACTTTGGTGCTCCTCCCGCCGATTTTCTCCCATTTCCTCCTCCTCGACGCACCGCCGCCACTGCAGCCTCGCCGGGAAGCCCTCCGAGCTCGCCGACCGCTGCCCCGAGCTCGCCTCCCTCGACGCCGCCGCCTCCCGGAGCTCGCCCGATCGCGCCGCTGCCCCGAGCTCGCCTCTCGACGGCGCCGCCTCCCGGAGCTTGCCCGATCCGCGCTGCCCCGAGCTCGCCTCACTGGCTCTGAGACCGCTCCTCGCCGCTTCTTCCCTCAGACCCGTGGAGGTTATAGCTCATTGCAGCCCTTGCTCCTTGTCCTCCCTTCTCTGGTGTACATGTATGGTGTAGATTCATGTTGGATTTGCTAATTGGAGGAAAATGTGTAGGATATAGTGAGCTATTTCGGTTGTGATCTTGTTCATGTGAATATTGAATGAATGCTAACATGATGTTGTACTGATCAATTAGACATTAGCTAGTATTGTTTCAGCAATTAGAGCAATTAGACCATTACATTGTCACTTTGCCAGATTGCAACGTTCCCGCCAAGGGTGAAAACTGTAGTAACCTTACCCAATTAGCACCTGTTCATGTGAATATTACTGCAAAATGTAATATATTTGAATTGGCACCTGTATAGAATCGAAACTTTTTGGTATATGTTGTAGTTGTAATATATTTGCAATGTCAGGCCTTGTATGCAAAATGATGTAAGTTCCAGTTGCAGTAAATGATCTAGAGACCGTCGATTTATGTATCATTGATTACATTGGTGAAGAAATGGTTACTCCAGAGATATATTCTCAATTGTCAATATCTGTTCTTTTCCATGTGGTCAATTTCAGGAATGTGATAAACCGGCAATTGTAATCCCGAAAACACTCTTTTTGTTTACCGAATTTCTACGAAGCAATATACCATCCAAGCAAAAAGAAAAAAAAAACTTTGTTGAATCTTACTCGAAATCCTCGAAACCATAAAACAACCCATGCAGATAACCCTTAGGCTGTGTTTGGCTCGAGAGGTGAGGAGGAGTGTTATGTGATATATGGATGCATGCTACACACTTGTCTCTTTCTTGTCTTATCAGATAGATTCAAAGTATATGTAACCATAATGATTCAAATCTCTAATTTGTAAATTGATAATTTTTCAGCATTCAAAATTGTTGAAAAGGGCTTTGGATCTAGTTTGCAAGTGTGGGAGCATCACTCAGAAAAGCATCAAATGTAAGTTCATGGGGATCCTTAGTGAATTATATGTAAAATGTTATGTATATGTGAGATGTGTCAGATGAGTAATTATATGTAAAATGTTATGTATATGTGAGATGTGTTAGTATATGTCAAATGTGAAATGTATAAGTAGAGTTGGTCTAATCAGCATTTGTTCCTCGCCGTCTTCCACGCCGTTAATTTTCAGTGCCTTCTTCTAGCCTAAGAAACAACGATGGACGACGAAGGATTTGATCAAGAAGAATTTATGACAAATTTGATTGCGGGAGATGGTGGTTATGAGGCCGCAGAGCACGATGAGGCCGCACAGCACGATGAGGCCGGAGAGGTAACAATCAATCACGTTAATGATTGTCGATTTCACTATCATGCTAAGCCAACATTTTGACCCGTTCATGATTGTACCATGCTTTCAGATCGATCAACCAAGCGGGCAATCACGACAGCGAGGTCCAACCAAGAAGCCGAAGGCAAGATATGTTGTCACCGAAGTCAACGAGAACGGCCAACCTCAGAAACCCTTGACGGTGATTGGGTCGTTCAATTCGGCATGCGGCGTCCACGTTAGGGACCACGTGCCCATTAGCATAGCAAAATGGGATCAGGTTCCTGAAGATACGAAAAACATGCTTTGGAACGATGTCAGAGAGACATTCACCTTCCCCCAAGGGACCGAAGAGAAGGTGAAGAGTTACACTCTCAAGAAGATGGCCATCGCATTCCAAACTTATAAAAAGAAGTTGAACATAGAGTATATCAAGGAGAATCGAACGCCTGACTTCAACAAGTTCCCGAAGTTGCAAGATCACTGGGAAGCGTTCGTGAACTACAAGACTTCGGAGGAAGGTCAAAGTTTGAGTGAGAAGAACAAGCTGAATGCACAGAAGAAGAATTACCACCACCGACTCGGCCCTGGTGGTTACCGCCAAGCAATACCCAAATGGGAGAAGAGGGAGCATGACCTGCTAGCGAAGGGTGTCACACTCGCAACAATGGAATGGCCTGACAGAGCAAAGCATTGGTTCTATGCTCACAGCGGTGGCCTCGATGATAACGGCAATGCGGTGTTTGGGGAGGTGCTGAGAGATGTGGCTAGAAGGCTTGTGCAGTCCATCGAGGAGACTTCCCAAGGTAGCTTCATGCCAAACAGGGAGAATGACGAGCTAACAAGGGCTCTACAAAACCCGGAGCACCCTATACGTACACGAGGCATTGGCGTCGTCCCGTGGAAGGTTGGTTTCGCTCAGGACGCCGAGACCTATAGGAGTCGAATGAGAAGCAAGGCTCGACATGCACAACAGCTTAGTGCGCTTGAAGAACGCATGACTCAAATAGAGGAACAGTTAGCCCAGAGCCAACAGCGGGAGACGTGCCAGGAACCTCCCAGCAATCCTAACATCATCAGCCCCACCGGCGGCGGGCAATGTGCGCTTCCGGTGGGCTGCCCGAAGCGGACTTGGACAGGTATCTCGTAGATGACATCAGGCAGCACACACCTTGTGAGCTGCATGTCGGGGCGCGAAACCTCTCCTTGAAGGTGGCGCATGGCATGGTTCACCCAGTGGAGCCGGGGCAGCTCATCCATGGCCAACAGATACCGTCAAACTACTCCAAGGTCTCGGTGGAGGAGGTTTGCCCAGGGTACGAGGACCTTGAGCTCGAAATTCCCGGAGGTGACAGGAGTACGAAGCTAGGAGAGGCGGTACACACTTTCATCCTATGGCGCAAACGGCACATAATTTTTCGAGATAACATGGATGTGTCCTCTCTGCGAAGAAGCCCGACTCCTACACCACTTCCCGCACACCCAAGCCCAAGAAGAAGCCCGACTCCTACACCACCTCCCGCGCACATAAGCCCTAGGAGAAGCCCATCTCCTCCAAAGAAGGCGCCGACTCCTACACCCCCTCCCGCGCAAATATGCCCTACAAGAAGCCCGTCTCCTCCCAAGAATGCGTCGACTTCTACACCACCTCCCGTGCACTTAAGCCCCACAAGAAGACCGTCTCCTCCCAAGAAGGCGCCGACCAAAGGAAACAAGCCAGCTCAGCCAGCAGCTCCCAAGAAGACGAGGTCCTCCACCCAATCCAAGAAGTTGCGTCCACTTTCGAAGCTGGCATACGATATGACCGACGAGGAGACCAATAAGATTGTACAAGGTGAGGTAACTGAATTTTTTAGACCCAAGTCACCAAAGAAGAAGGTTCAACCTGGCACGAAAGAATTTCACAAAGGCTTGAGGACTATTACAAATTTGAAGGATCAAAAAGAAATGCCTCGCCAATCAAACTACGAGTGCACATTGCGAAAGGAATGCCACAAGAAGATGACAGCTGAGGAGAAGGAGAAGGAGAAGGCTAAGGCGATGCTACAATTCTTTGATGAAACTGGCCTTGACCCAAATCAAATATTAGGCACAGCAGAGATTGAGTATGCCCAAGTAAGATGGCCATTTACATTGGGTGGATCATTGGTCAGGCGTGAGGAGCTGCTCCAGCTAACGACAAAGATGCGGCAATTCCATGAATGGTACTTGGACGCGACCAAGCATGGTCTACAGTTGTTTGCTGTCAAGTACAAGGATCAAGATTTTTTTCACGGTGACGGTCAATTTTTTATCGAATGGCACGTCATGTATGATCTATACCAGACAGACGCCCTCAGCGCGTCCTTGGTGGGTTGCTGGACTCTGTAAGTGTCTTATTTACAAAAAACCATCGTGCGTGCCCTTGTAGAGTACGGACCTTGCAAGCCTAACTAATTTCTTCTTGTGTAGCATGGAGATACAAAGGTGTCGAAGGGATCAAATTTTTGACATAGGATTCATGGACCCAGTAGTTATCAACGAGACAACCGTTAGATACAGCCCAAGCGAAACACAGACTAATGTATACAATGCGCTAATGGGACATCAATATAAGTCAAGGATATATCTACCCTACACACATGAGTATGTGTTTTCATACCGCCTTGTTCTACTCCTTTTTCATAACACTATGTTAGAACTAATTAGTTATCCATGTTGACATATGTATGTACAGTTTTCACTGGATTCTTATTATGATCGAGCTAGATCATAGTCGGATCACAATTATGGACTCGAGAAGGAAACCAGTTCAAACGTATCAAACCTTTATCGATTTGCTCGACCGGTATTAATTCTTGTTCCTTTCATTATTGTATTACTTCTATTTCCTTCCATTTGAAACAAATTCTAATCATGTACAATTGGTAATCACATGTGTAGTGCATTCGCACAGTTTTGTGCTAAAAATAGGGGCGCATTCAAGGAGAAATTTGAAATTACAACAGCCTCTCAAGTACGTATATCATAATGCTAGCTTTTTAGTTAGTTAAGTTAATTTCCTTGCATTCATTTCACGCTTTCAACTTTTTCAACTGCAGATCTTGAGTCAGTCGGCGGGCAACAATTTATGCGGTTACTATATATGTGAGTTTTTGCACACCCAAACCGGAGCCGCTGACCGCATGCTAAAAGGCGACAAGGGGGTGAGTAAATATAATTACTACCTTTAATGATGTATATTACTCCTTACATCTTGTACAAATTCAAGGATTGATTTGTTAATGACTTAACGGCAGGTGCCTCAATATTTGGCGGAACAAGGTTCGGAACTCTCGCCGGCGCGAGTGAGAGCAATTCAAGAACAACTCGTTGGCTTCATTTACGATGAGGTTGTAAATCCAAAAGGCGAGTTCCACGAACCAAATTTTAACAGGTGGGGCCCTTCGATAAGGACCGGTGAACTGTCATTCTCGACATCTACGGCTAGCAAGAGCGATGCACGTAAAAAATCCCAATGAACAGAAGGAAAAGAAATACTGGAGTTGTAATTAAAGTTGTGTACATATTGTAGTACATTATATGTAATTAAATTTGTTAATGAATGTACAGTGATTTCATTATCAGGCAAATGTGCATGATTGATTATATGTGTTTTAATTCGTTGTGATTTAACACACACACATATATATTATATATAATAGCCAGTATTGGACACACACATATTTACATATATATTATATACAACCCATCAGTACCGGTTAGATAAAACAACCGGTACTGATGAGGGCCTCATCAGAACCGGTTGGAGACACCAACCGGTACTGATAAGGTCCACGGGGTCTCACGATGCGCTGCCACGTGTGACTACCAATCGGCACTGATACTCTATCAGTACCGGGTGAGGGAACCGGGACTGATGCCCTTGAGCATCAGTCCTGGATGGCCTGTACCGGTTCAAAAACCGGTACTAAAGGCTCTTTTAAACCGGTACTAAAAGCCCTTTCCGTAGTAGTGTGTTTCACACCTGCCTTCCCCTTTCCTCTTTCCATACAAATAGGCGCGCCTTTAAAAAAAGGTTACAAACACCCTGACCAGCTATTGCCAACCCATAAATCTACCTACTCAGCACCAATCCAAAAACATTTCGCAACAGACTGTCCATCCGAACTATAAACGCGGCATGATTTTCCGCACAACTGCATAACATACTTTTATAAAACATTACCGTCCCGTTTTAATAACACTCAACAACAACAGCCGTCCAGGCTTAGTTTCAGACTTACTCCCTCCTTTTCACATTTTCCCCACCGCTACATCAACGACACAAATACCCTTACGCGGCGTGCCGCCGCGTTAACATTTCTAGTTGCCATGAATGTTCAAAAGGTCCGAGTTGAGGTGTCAGCCAATCTATAGGCTATAGTAGGCACGTTACTTCACTTCTAAAATGGTAGTATGTTATACAACAGATATCCTGCCAGCCAATGAAATTTTAATAGTGCAGACTGAGCCTACAGAGTATCTAGTTCAGGTTGGTTGTCCATTTAGCCATTTAGAAGAGCCGAACAACAAACACTAGATGGTAGCATAATAATTGACGTTGTGTATATACAACATGCAAACCATGCAAAATCCTGAATGATCTCAATGAGCATGAAATTCATCCTCTCAGCATGATCTCAATGAGCTCAATCCTGAATGATCTCAATGAGCATGATCTCAGTGATCTCAATGGGAACAACAATTTTGCAATCCGTGTACAGGAAATGAAATTCATCCTCTCAGCATATGAATTTCATATCGACTGTAGCAAATCAAGCCGAATTCATGATTGTAGACTCTATTTCCTTGAATCAAAGTTGGACATATGAAATTCATCTCATTGCAAATATTCGACCCTACACCATCTATTTCTATAAATCAAAACTATACTAGCAAATCAGGCCTGTTCACAGTTAGTAATAGAAAACTATACTAGCAAAATAGCCCTGTAGTTTCAGATGGTAGAGGAGATACCTTTCTTGACTCCTTCAATTACAAGCTAGAAAGTCTGCACGTAGCCTGAGCACTCATATTAATCGAAGATCATAATTTAAGCAGTGTGCATCCTTTCTTCTTTGTAAAATATCTAGCTAGTAGCATCGATCTTGACATTGTCTTGGTTTGCCATCTATTTCTACTCATCCCTACATAAGCAAATCATGCCAAATCCCTGAATCAAAGCATAGAAAGTAGGGGAGAAGAGGAGACACCCGTTTTTTGATGCGGTGGAGGAGGCAAAGACCGGACCAGTAGGATGCGGAGGATGATGTGCTGATCGGAGAAGAAGGAGTCGACGCACTGATTGTCCACGCTGACCGGGGGAGGACGACGAGGCCGCGTCGACAAGGGGGTGGGGATGAGGAGGCGCTGCGCTGACCGGGGAGGATGAGGAGGTGCTGCGCCGACCGGGGGAGGGGTGGTGGGAGGCGAGGGAGGAGGATGCCGGCCGACGGGGGGAGGAGGAGGCGCTTGGGAGGAAGGGTAGATCGGGAGGTCCCTAGGAAACTGGGGATCTCTAGGGAAAGCACGATCGATTGTGCTGCGGCAGGACTTCGTAGCTGCTACGCAGCTAGATCGTTTGGGAGGGTTTCTGGCCCAAAGCTCTAGCCCAGTTGAAGCAAAGCCTTCTCAAACAGCCCCTCATACCGACGTACCGTTTCGGATTTAATATAATAATACATATTTATAAATATGCATTATATGTACGTATAATATTACTCTAAATATATAGTAGTACTATCAAATATAACATATAGTTCAATAGATAATATTATTAATTTCACCTATATTGATCGATATCGAATCTTAGAATACATATAACTATTTTGTACCGGTTTAAACGACTACACGGTATATATACCAGCCCGTGGGCGGTACGGTAGGGTATTGATAACTGTGCTGGCGACGCTCGCAAGTCTCAACCCACCCGGTTCTACACTCGAACCGGAGTCCGTCGTCCAATCCAAAGTTCCCCACGCGCCACGCCGGCGCTCCCCTCCGGCTCCGACCGCTTCCTCGCCGCGCACCCCCGATCCAGCGGAGCTGAAGCTCAGGCCGTCCGACCTATCCACGCGCTCAAGGTTAGGCCGATTGATATCGCGTGATACCCACGCTCCCTTCCGCTTATCTTCTTGGCGCATGAACGTGGTTGTGTCCTCCCCTTGGTGATGATATCGACCGCAGTTTAGTACGAACCGAATCTCCAGGAGCTGGGCCAACATTTGCGTCGTCAGATTGATTTCTCGTGGGAATCTCGCTTTCACGAGCCGACCGCCCGAATTGTTAGCCTGCCCTGCAGCCCCTGCTCCGTTTGGGGGGTACTAGAGCTGGAAGAAGGAGCATTGAATCTTCTTTGCTAGTAGAAACGGTCTGTCTTTCACCCCTAAGGTGTTGTTTGCCAAAATACTTACTTGTTTTGCGAGAGATTCGGGACCCAGTAGGATAACCCAGGCTGCCCTGGTTTTGGATGGTCCCAATTTAAAAATGAGGGTGTCTAGGGAGCACCTGAGTGTTTTTTTGGTTTGTGAGCACTCAAATTTGTAGCCTTTGGATCTAGATCCATCCGTGCAATCAATTTGCCATCTCTCCCCACCACCCTTCTCTTTATAGGCCCCCAAGTTGAGTGCTCTCAAACCAAAAAAACACTCGAGTGTTACTTAGCCATTCTAATATTTGTTTGGCTGAAGATTTGTTCGGGTACAATGAACTGGAGACTTCCTCTTTTGTGGTATGTTGATGGTACCAAGCAATTTAGTTGTTAAATCTACTTATTTCTGACACTTCATTTCTTAGTCTTGCTAAGTCAGTGCTGTCTGCTTTAGACATATCGCCATGGTTGTCACAGCGTACATTGCGATCACGGCACCTGAGAGGTGCCATGACACGATGGCATCCTCGAGGCGAAGTATGACGAGCATAAAAAGGAGCTGACAGTGATATTAAGATAACACATTAGAGAAGAGGTTCAAAACATAATTAATAAGTCTAGGTAGATTGTGACCATGCAGCACACTTGATGCATCCATAGCCTGATCAATAATTAATAACCTAGTCCAGATTTTTCGGTTCTGTCTCACGGACATCTTCAGCACTTGTATCAATCCATGATCAGTGTTGCACTCATACTCATCAAAGATAAGTGGGTTAAAGTTGCTTCCCTCTTGCGCCCACCCAGCAGCTCGCCATGGACACCATAAATTCCTAGGCGCCCGCCTAGATGGCCAAGGTGAAGTGAGCATCCACGGGGTCCTATCCGGAGAACCACGACGCCTTGGCAACACCGTGACAAACATGGAGATCTTTAATGTGTTCCTAGAAATGAATAGAAAGTTAGAAACTATATATAGAAGGCCAGCTAATTCCAAATTGTGTGCAGAGACCAGTCTAAGGTCTTGTTTGGGAGGTCCATTCCCGATCAGGATCTATGTGGATGGGCCGAGATTTTAGGCATCCACATAGATCCCGGTCGGGAATGAGTCTCCCAAATAAGACCTAACACTCTGCCTCTTATAATTAGTTATACTATGGCATTTCAATATGTTATCGGAGTCTTGGCATGTTGGTATGTTACTCCCAACATATGTTTTATGGTAAATGTGCTAAAGTTTTCCAAATACTGCAGATTATTCCTTTCTTCTGAAAGATAGCGATAGTCTACCTTTTATGTTATCATGTATTCATGTCAGGCGATGTCGATTTTGTATGGTTTGACTTATGCTTGGCTAATAAATTTTTTATTAGATCACTTGTTGCTCTTGATTCTGCTGAAGAAACACTAGTGGTTCTGAACAGCAACAACCTGCTCCAAATGTGCAAAACATCCCGTCACAATCTTGGTACCCTCCATCTGGGGCTGGTTCATCATCAAGTCTGTCCACTTCCAGCTGTTCAATGGCTAGTGCACATCACAGAGCTTCACATAAGGCGCCAGCAGATTATGCAGAGATAATTGCTCGTTTGAAGGATAAGAGGTAAGAGATTGACCTTCCTTATTTACTATTTCCTGTAGTTTTTCATGCACAGACACAATATTATTCGGTTTTTCTACCTAGTTCTGTACAACAGACAACATTTGTCCCTTCCTTTCGTTATTGTTACTACCTTCAGTCTAATATATACGTTGTTTTAGCAAAGTGGTTTTGGTCTGCAAAATGAAAGACTATGTGGAGGTTTGTTTATGTTTGTGATGAGTTATTGACTGTGTTTTGAGCCTTTGATCCGTAGGTTTGAGTTTGCTTTGTAATAGGCAATTTAAGTTGTGAGTTACCCAGGACTAGAGATCAGAGCTTTGGCTGGTTGTAGCCTTGACAAGTCGAAGCCTTGAGAGGTTAGGCCTTAGGCTTTTAATGGTCAGGGCAAAGCTAAGGTCCAGATGGTCAAGGTGTCGCGGAAGATAACTGAGGCCGAAGAGTGGCTGCGAACCAGGATGACAAGTGGATGGATAAGATGCTAACTTGAGCCTTACTCAAGCGAATGAGGATCATTGGATTAAGGGGTTCGCGGGTGGAGTAGTGGTTAAGTTAGTATGTGTGGGTAAAATCCGTTATATTGTTTGGTTGTGGGTTAGTCCTTGTATGTATGAGGAAGTAAATCTAAACCCTTCATGAGGTTTTTTGAAGGTCAAGAAGATCATCTAAGGGTAAAGATTGCACTCATTGTGCTATAAATAGAAGGGTGGGGGTACGCCCCACTCCAAGCTTGTAACAGGAATTTTTTATGCTAATGAAAGCTTTGCCCACCTGTTAGTATGGCATTAAAATCTTTCTCCATGTGATGCAAGATTAATTTCCTTCAAGTTCTGTAATTTGCATTCTTGCATTTTTGCTTCTTGCACTTTGGATTTGCATCCTCTCCTATGTGCTTTTGGATTTTGTGCCAAGGATGAAAGATTGCTGGATAAATCTTTTATAAATCATATCCCCATCATCTGGCCAATCTACAATCTCTTCTTCTCAGTTTTTGCAAGAAACCGATCTCTGTGCTTGAAAAAATAAAGATCCTTGTAGATCGCATTCTCGTCTGTTTGAAGGGTTGTTCTCTAGTGTTCTTGCTTGCTGTAACTTGTGAGAGGTTATTCAAGACTATCTTGATCAAAAAAATTCAGCGAGCAAGCTCAGGGTGAAGTTTATGTATGTGCCCCGGTTTTGGTGCAACCTTCACTAAACTAGAAAAAGTTCGGAACTTTGACATTAATCTTTACGATTGAAAGTTGGAATAGGCTCCTAACATACATAGGAAGGTGCACACAAAGTTTCACGGGTTTCGAATCAGCCGACCAAAAGTTATATCTATTCTTGTTTTTTAAATCGTGTTGATACTATTCACCCAAACACTGTTTCATTTCGAGCACTGTTCACACTAAACACTATTCATCTGACCAGTACTATTGACCAGTTCAGGAGTAATGTTCATCCGACCAATTCGGAATACTGTTCACGCTGACCGGCGTAGTTTATTGTTCATCCAACTAGTTTGTTATTTACTGTTCATCTGACCAGTACAATTTTCATTGTTTATCATAGCACTGTTCATCTGACCACCTGTTCAGATTGTACAATTCATTCGATCTATTCTCTTAGTGGTTTGACTTCTAGGAGGAAAATTTTATTTGGCTCCTATTCACCCCCTCTAGTCGCCTTTTCGGTCATACAATTGGTATCAAAGTCGATTTTGCTCTTTCTAGATCAAGCAGTCTCAAGGGCCACGGTGACAAACAAATATTCCACTAAGCATCTGACCTTCTCAGGGTTCAACTATACTTTTTGGAAGTCGAAAATGGAGTCATACATCATTGTCTAGGGCTTCCTGATTTGGTAGAAAGTGAAGCTCTCGTATGAGGTTCTTGCCGATGAAAACGTCACGACCAACAATATGGCTGATGTTGACGCAAATGCTAAGGCCAGGAATATTCTCATACAGGGCCTTAGCCATAGTGAATAGACAGGATCTCTTACCTACGATCTGCTCACCAGATCTGGATCACCATTGATGCATACCATGAGGGCAACCTAGATCAAGATAGTGAGACAAGATCAGTACAAGCGTGACTATAACAAGTTTGAACAACACACTGGTGAGACCCTAGATGGGTTCTTTGGTTGTTTTACAAAGATTTTGAGCAATCTCCGTGAGTTAGGTTGCACACACTCTGACTCGAAGAACGCTCGTCATTTCTTGACTACGCTTGATCTTCAGGTATGGGAGATGAAGGTAACCACCATCAAGGACACCACGGACTTATCGACCTTAACTCTTGATGAGCTTTATTCCCGATTCAAGATTCATGAGATTGATGTCATCTCTCGTAAGACGAAGTCACAGTCGATGGCCTTGGTCACTGATTCTGTTGGATCCTCTTCTGATTTTTCTTTTGGTTTTTCCCTTTCCGCTCTCTGTAAGCTAAGCAATGAACAACTGAAAAGATTTCCAGAAAGTGAGCTTGCCCTTTTAGCCCGTAAATTTTCACATGCATACAAGAGGATGAGCGAGAGGAAAAAAGGTGGCACAATTACTGCTTCGAGTGTGGTGGCTGCAACCACATTTGGGCAAATTGCCCAAGCTAGAGAAGGGCAAGAACAACTCTAGTGGTTATGGCATGAACAACTACACCAACAAGAACCGCAACAAGAAGCCTCCAGTTCGCGAGCCGACGAGTGAGAAGAAGTACTGCAACTTCTCCAAGAACAAGAAGCACTTCCACCACATTCTCGCCGCACTCAATGACATCGACCTCTTCGACATGGAGACCTGGAGCGACGAGGGTGAGGATGATCTACGAGAGAATTCCAAGGGCAGAAAAGACTTCACCGGCATATGCTTCATGGCCGACACCAATAGCATCAGCGACTCCAAGTTCTACAGCGACTCGGATGAGGTACCCTCGTATGACCAGCTTAATGATACATTTTGTAAGCTAGACAAATTTTATACTAGAGTTAGAGCTAGGTGTGCCGAGTTAGAGAAGGAAGTAGGTACCTTGTCACGAGAGATTTCTTCACTTAGATTTGTCTCCTCTCGTGACACTGATTGCTCATTATGTGTTGCTTTGCTTTTGGAGCTCGAGAATCTAAGGACCATGCATGATAGTGTGCTTTCTGAGCTTGAGGGTCTTAGGTTGAAGAATGCTAGCACTAGTTCTGTTGATGCTATTCTTATATATGCTAGTTTTTTTCATGCTCACACTAGCGCATCATGTGAAAATTGCCCTAAACTGTTGTCTGAAATTGATGCTATGAGCACACACCTTAGGAAGTTATCTACTAGGAACGATGAACTTGAATTGTATGCTTTTAAGGACTCAGTTAGCTCAGGTGAGGGTTGTAGGCAACTAAAACTTAACAATGATGCTTTAGAAGTTAAGTGTGTTGAACTTGCTAAGGACTTACTAGCTAAGTCACAAGATGGTTGCTTGAGATGTTCTGAGATTGAGGGGGACTTATATAAAATCCGTGTTGAGCTTAGGAAGAAGTTAGAGGCCCAGGTTGTTAGGATTAGAAATGCCCCTTGTATTTCTTGTGATGCCCTCAAGATTGAAGCAACCATGCATAGGGAGATATATGCACGTGCTGTTCGTTCTTCTTCTGTCTCCTCTTATACTTCTTCTCCTTGTTTTTCATGTATCTTACTTTTTTGGGAGTGTGAGTATCTCATAAGCACTCTCGAAAAATTTGTAGGAGGCAAGAAGAAGCTTAATTTCATCCTAGACCACTCCAAGATTAGTAGATTTAATCAAGATATATGATTTGACTACTTGGAGCACGCTAGAGTGTATCCTCCCAATATTGTGGATGCCTCTGAGAGTGGAGAGATAGTGGTTGCTCCCAGGACTAGTACCATTGTGTTTCGATCAACTAGGATAGTCCACTGGATCTCTAATGAGAAGTTGCTTCTCCTGAGCTTCAATATCTAAGACGAAGTATACTTGCACCTTCTGTCAGATGGATGGACATCTTGTTAATTTTTGTTTCAGACACGCCAAGGTTACACGGCGTTAGCGAGTTCATGCCCTTCGGGGTGTTTAGGGTCATCCGTAGACTCTGAGTGCTCCTAAGGCACACACAACTTCTAGACAGGTTAGAGAGTCGCCTTTTTTTTGGCAGTGTCCAAGACTCTGTTTTTATGTTGTTCAATCGAGTTTTCATCCTAGAGCTATTCGTGGTCAGAGTTTCCTCTGACCTCTTGATATTCCTCGTTTTTCCCATCGAGATGAGTATCAGCAGTGTGATATTATTTTTACCAGTAGGAGGTTGAGGCAGTGTTATGAGGGTGTTCCGGCCTTTGCACATCGGTGGACCAACCCAGCTCTAACTCCCCGACCACCTACAGGCATTGCTTCTGACTTTATGAGAGTTAAGCCATGGAGAGACACTAGATTTCAATCTTTTGCTTCTTTGATTGCTACTTCTGCTTGTCAGGTGACTCAGTATTGGGTTCCTAGATTTGCACTGATCTTCCCTAGGGTCATCTACTTTTTGCTCTCTTTGATTCAGGTTCATAGGGCTAGAAAGGGAGAGGTTTGGATCGTTGACTCCAGATGTTCTCGCCACATGACCGGAGACTCTCATTGGTTCTCTTCCCTAATCCGTGCCCCCGGTGATAAGCTAATCACCTTTGGGGATGGGGTGATTTGTCAGGTGGATTCATTGCTAAAGGTACCGTATGCATTAATGAAAATTTCATTCTTAAGGATGATTTTGAGGTGAGCTTTAAGTGTAATGCTTGTAGGATTCTCAATTCATTTGGAGGGTTGGTTTGTGGGATTTCTAGATTTGGGAGTCTTTTGTACTGATTTTTCTAGAGATTCTCTTCGTTGCTTGATCGCTTCAGAGTCCCATGATCTCTCCTTCTAGCATAGGAGACTTGATCACATTAGCTTTGATCATTTGACTCGAGTAAGCCGCTAGGATCTCATTCATGATTTGCCTAAACTCAAGACGGTCAAAGATATAGTTTGTTCTCCTTGCCGACAAGGCAAGATGGTTGCTGCTTCTCATCCCCTAATCACTGTTGTGATGACTGATGAACCAGGACACTTTTTACACATGGACATAGTTGGTCCAGCTAGATTGCAGTCAGCGGGTGGGAAGCGATACATTCTTGTCATTGTTGATGATTTTTCAAGATTTTCTTAGATGTTCTTTATGGCCTCGAAGGATGAGTCTTTTACCCACTTTAGGGGTTGGTTTGTATGTTGTCTGTTGAGCTCTCAGGTGCCTTACGAGCTATATGTAGTGATAATGGCACAGAGTTTAAGAACCCCTACTTTGAGAGTTTTTGTACCGAGTCGGGTATTGAGCATCAGCTATCTTCTCCATACGTCCCTCAGCAGAATGGCATAGTGGAGAGGAAGAACAGGACCCAGGTCGAGATGGCAAGGATGATACTCGATGAGTATAGCACTCCTAGAAAGTTTTGGGCTAAGGTTGTAGCTACTGCTTGCCATGTTTCTAATAGAGTCTTTCTAAGGGCACACTTGCACCGCTCTTCATATGAGTTAAGATATGGGCTTAGTGCTTCGCATTTTCGTGTTTTTGATTGCAACTGCTTTTTCTTGAAGTCTGGGAACTTAGATAAGTTTGAGTTGCGTTCTTCCAATGGTATCTTTCCAGGTTACTCGACTTCTTTTCGTAGCTATAGAGTCTGGAGTTGTGAGGCTAGTAGGGTTATAGAGACCTATGGGTTACCTTCGATGAGTCCAGTCCAAGCACTAGACCATATTTTTCAGTCTTTTCTCCTCTCTCCGAGACCATATTCGTGGAGGAGTTAGATGATGGAGATGACGGCTCTTTGCCTGATCCAGTCCCCTCTGCATCTGAAGTGCATCGTGTCTCCATTTTTGTACCTCAGGAAGATTAGCCCTTACATTCTGACTCTTCTACTATTAGTGACTCTGTTCCTACCTATTCCACACAAGAGGTAAAGGCCATTTCTGCTTCTGGACCTCCTCTCCATATTCAAAGGCATCATCCACCTAATCAGATCATTGACGATCTATTTGAGTGAGTCATTCACTCAAAATCAGGCTTGTCCCTTTTCTGCCTCCACTCTTTCTTTGTTGCCTCTTTTGAGCAAGGATGTTTCTCATGCATTATTTGATGAGTATTTGGGTTAATGATATGCATGAGGAACTCGGGAACTTCGAGAGGTAGGGGTAGGCATTATTTAACCGAAATCGAAAAACAGAATCAAACCGAATTAACCAAAAAAATTGATTTTTTTGGTTTTCTGTTATCGGTTCGGTTTTTATTTTGCTCCTATTAGGTTTTCGATATTCGGTTCGGTTTTGGAATCCCTGAACCCGAATAAACCGAACCCTGAATTAACTGGCCACATACGACCGAGGCTCTGTGAGCTGAAGGGAGAGTGGAGACCGCATGGTCTGCCACACAGCAAAAAAAATCCCCGCTCATTCTCGCCCGAATCGGATCGGCCTCATTCTCACCCAATTTCCCCTTTCCCCTTCCCTACTCAGCTTGATCGTCAGCGCCGCCGCTGCTTCCCCGGTGAGGCGCCTCCTCCCTGGCGCCGAGCCGCCGACACCTCCTCCATCGACGCCTCTTGGCCCTCCTCCCTCAGTGCTGCCTCCTCCGTCCACGCCTCCTACCCCGGCGCCGATGCGGTGATGCCTCCTTCCTTGATTCCTTGGTGTCACACGGCACCTTGGCTCATCCCTCGGTGGCGGCGCCTCCTCCCAGCTCCCGTGTTGCTCCTGATGAGGCGCCTCCTCCTAGAGGTCAGATCTGGGCTCCAGCTGGTGACTTGGTGGGGACTGGGAGTAGATCTGACCACCTCCTCTGCTCCTCATAAAATTTCTGATATTAGCAAAATTTTATCAAGTAAATTTAATTTTTGAAGCCTGTTTATAAAGGCTTAAAGCATGTCTTATATGTGTGAAGTGTAAACCTATATACCATTGGAAGGCACCATAAGCTTCTTAGTACAGATGGGTCTTAACCATATAAAAAGCCATTTCCAAAATAGGTTGTTTGGTGGAGCTAACTTGCAGGATTCAACAGCTTTAAGCTCATTTTTAAGTTATACCCTAAATGCCTTTAATACATATACTCATCTAAGACTGATATTTTGGGTATATAAGACTGTTCGGCTGTAAGGCTGTTCCTGAAACCTAGTGGACATATAAGGATAAATTCCATGGATACTTGTCACACGAGTAAAATACAAACCAAGAGGTTTCATTTATCAAAAACCTTGGCATACAAATCATTAACTAAGCAATGGCAGCAATGGAACAATAACAATATGTAGGATCGAAATATGCGAATATAGCAATCAGAGGGCGGGGGGGGGGGTGAATGATTGTGCGGAAGCTAAAACAATTTTTTGATGATTATCAAAACACCCCAAAATAGATTATAAAAGATTGCTTCGGTTTAAAGCAAAAACAGATTGATGTTTCTGGCAAAAATAGATTGATGATTCACGCGAAAACAGATTGATGTTTCAAGTAAAAATAGATTGATAGACGTCCACTAAATTGCAAATACCTAAAGATCCAACCGTCGGATTGACATGAAATTGATATTGCAAAAACTAGATTCAATTTAGAAGCTAATACAACAAGAATCAACTCAATCGGATCTACGAATCAAAAGTTATAAGCTCTTCAAGCTGACTGTTTCGAAATCGACTAGTTAAGACGAGTCCGATCATGACTGTCAAGTTCGGACCAGTCCGATCGGAGTTGTCGAGTTCGGACCATCCGATCGTGTCGTCAAGTTCGGACCAGTCCGAACTTGTTGAATTCAGCCTTTTTGACTTGTTCGATATTGCGAATTCTCGGAGATCCAGTCGTCGGATTGACATGAAATTTTAACACAAGAAACTAGATTCCAATACTCTAACAAAAGAAGAATCAACTCGATCGGACTTACGGATCAAAATTTATAATCCTCGCAAGCTTGCTATGACAGAAGATGACGAGAATTGATCTAACCAAAACTTGTAGATTAAACAAGAACGATAAAAGATTAATCAACTAAACTTTGAGAACTCTAAATCAATACCCTAGAAAGGTTTTTGATGGATCAAATCAAGATTAAACTCAAGGAACAAAAACCAATCTAGGATTAGAACAAGCATGCAAACAAGAACCAAAACAGGGAATATTGTAGCAACGTGGTTACTGTAGCACGCAAGGATCTGGAAGAATTGATCTTTATTTCTTTTGTCTAAAGTACTCCCATCAAAAGAGTACAAACCCTAAACAAAGCAGCGCTCAGCTCTCCTGGCGCAATGCACTAATTCCAGATACTTAAACAGGAGACAACCCCTCCTATTTAAAGAACCAACACAAGGAGTACGGATGCATGTCCACTTGGCCCGACCTAGCCCAATACGTGCAAACTACCCCAAACGATTATAACTCTTGCACGCGTATGGCCCACCCGCCGTACTCACATGACTGACAACTCCTCATGTGCACTGTTCTCTAGCCCGAACTTCCCGCATGACATCCTTGACCACCAAGACCTCGATTCCTCCAAAACCTAGTCCCGAACCTCAGTTCCTCCATGAACCAAGTTTCGGTCCTGTCATTGACCACGTTCGCCCTCGAGCAACAACTGCACATGAATAAACACAAAACGATTCCGAACACAAGTCCACGACTTAACTCAAAATCAAACTATGCAATCACTCACACGAGCATTGCATACAAACAATCCAAACTCAATTGCAAAATCCTAATTGAGTTCACGTTCACGACAGACCAAAGTTTGGTCCGGCGTCACTCACGACGGACCAAAAAACCGGTCCAGCGTACATGCGAAACTTACTAGTTTGAACAGATTTGGTCCGGCGCAAAAAACATTCAAGTTCACGTTCACGGCGGACCAACGAAAATTGGTCCGGCGTATATGCAAATTTCAGACCGCAAAATCTTGTTCACCATGGACCAAAAACATTGGTCTGGCATAAAAGTGAAGCCCTCTATTTCTTGTCAAATTGATCAAGCACATGCACAAGCACTTTTTTGCAAATTAAATTGTAAGCCAATTTTTCAGCACATGATTTCACACAGTAGCATTAAATATTATATACTCTAGTCCAACAACCAAAACAAATGTCATAGGATATCATCATACCAGATGACCTATCCAATATCAGCATATTAAAAGTATATGTCATTCTAGGCTTCTAGCTAAACGTCATACCCTCTGCAGAGGATCAACAAAACCAGCAATTGTAATCTCCACCCATGGTCCCTTGATAGTACCATTGATTTGAGAATCATGCCAAAAAGTCCCCTACTTGCAGATAAAGGATATGAGGTTCATTTTTCATGTTGACTATTGAGTGAGCACTTTCTGCTGCTGCCTGTTGTTGCTGGAGGGGATAGGAGTGCTGCTGCTGTTGTGTGTTGGTCATTACTAGTGTTGCTTCACTTGGTTCTTTAATTATTGAACTTTAAAATAGCTGTGTGCTGCTATGTGTTGGACACTTGGACTGCTGACTGTTAGGCTGTGTGCTTTGTGTAGTTGTGTTAATTATTGAACTTCAAAATTTGCTTACTTTGTGCTATTGATTAGTGACTGCTGTGTGTTGGAGCCTGGAGCAGTGAGCAATTGAGCATGGTGGACAAATAAACATTATTCTAAGTTAGTGTCTTACCGAGTTCTGTAATGCATGCTGATTGCTAAACATTATTTTTGAGTTCTGTAATGTTTGTTGGACATTGTTTTTGAGTTCTGAGTTGTGTAATGCTTGTTGGACATTATTTTTGAGTTCTAAAATGTCTATTGACTGCTGCAAACTTGCACATGAAATTCAATTAACCCAAAAACCGAATTAGTTCGGTTAATTCGGTTCGATTTTTGGACTATGTTGGTTCAGTTTCGGTTTCTAGTTCCTGAAAATAAATTTTTTAAAAACCGAATAGACTGAACCAAAAAAAAATGTATAAACCGAATGCCCAGGCCTATCGAGAGGAACAAGATTTGGCAGCTTGCCGAGCCCCATTTGATCATAATGTCATTGGGACCAAGTGGATGTTCAAGAACAAGCAAAGTAAGGACGGGGTCATCATCAGGAATGAGGCTAGGCTAGTCGCTTGCGATTTCTCTCAGGTCAAGGGCCTTGATTTTGAGGAGACTTTTGCCCCTGTAGCCAAACTAAAGGCCATTAGGATCTATTCGTGGTAACCAAGGGCTTCAATATTTATCAAATGGATATCAAGAGTGCACTCCTAAATAGCTATATTGAGGAAGAGGTTTTTGTCAGGCAGCCTACAGGATTTGAGAACCCCAAATACCAAAACCATATCTACAAACTTTTCAAAGCTTTGTATGGACTTATGCAGGCCCCTAGAGCTTGGTATGAGACACTACTACAGAACAGGTAATCCTTGCCGCCATATCACTTCCGGTTGGGCTAGAGCCGTCAGTGATAAAATATCACTGCCGGTTCGTAAGATCCGCTGCCCAGGAAACGTATCACTGCCGGTTGGTATATCACTACCGGTTTATACTCAAAACCGGTAGTGGCATATCACTGCCGGTTCTAAATAGAACCGACAGTGATATTGGAACTTTTACTACCGGTTTATTCTTTAACCGGTAGTGATATGTATTTTCCTGCGCATCTGAGCGTAATTTGACATTATCACTGCCGATTATGCGTAGAGCCGGCAGTGATAAGGTTTGCCATGACTTGGATGCTTCAAATTTTGGCTTAGTGTTCAATTTTACTATGACTTGGATGCTTCAAATTTTGGCTAATTGTGATGATGGACCACTTATTACAATCGGTTCTAGGAAGGAACCGATTGTGATAACCCGTTTCCTCATCACAATCGGTTCCTTCTAATGAGGGACCCTTATCACAATCGGTTCTGAGAAAGAACCGATTGTGATAAGAATCATCATCACAATCGGTTCTTAGAAAGAACCGATTGTGATGATGATTCTTATCACAATCGGTTCTTTCTCAGAACCGATTGTGATAACCTGTTACCAAAATTTACAAATGACATACGTATCACAATCAGATTTTTAGTCAAAAATTTGGAACCGACACAAATGAAGCAATAGTGATGTATCATTCTGTAGTAGTGAGACATCTAACTGAACATTAAATAATTCGTAAAATATTTTTTTGGATGATGAGTAACACCAAATGGAACACTGTTGACAACTACTGATTTAACCAATGCTTTTTGGGGGTATCTGCTTGTTCTTGTGACACATTCAACACGCAGTATAGGAGCAAAAGCAGGCCTACGTTGATGATAAATTGACTTAGTTGTTTGTTGATGATAATAACAGTTGTTTGAATTATACAAATTTATCTGGATTGTTGAGTTATGCATACCAGATTTCCTTGTGGTTACTTGTGCACTATTTTCATCTGTGCTGTGTATTTTTTCCCATAATTGCAGGTACGCGTTGAATTTAAAAAGGCGAAGGTGCAGCTTGCAAGTAAGTTGGTGATTTTTTTCTCTGACTTGTTTCTTGCTCTCATATAGTCCTAGATTCACATCTTTTTTTTATTATCCACACTTCAGAAAATCAGAAGGGAATTTGGAAAAAGAGCAATGCATCTTGGAGCTCTGGAATCAGGTGTGGCACCACTTGACATAGTTCACTATTTCCTCAGCGAGGACAGCAGCCATGCTATTAAATGCTGAGACGGAGCATTCATAATAATATTGTTACAATTGGAAGCTTGGTAAACAAAATTCATATTATGATGAAACGCATTTGCTATTCTTTTGTGCAGTGCACTATAATAAGATCTACTGAACTGGTTGCTGCTCAAGATAGGTTGGTTGACATGGAAATGCAAAAGGAAGAGATTGTGCTCTCTTATTCTCCTGCTGCTCTGCTTGATAAGTTCCGTGGTAAGCTACTGTACAATTTCAGTGTTTGTCTTGATCATCAGAACTATGTTACTTTAAGGCCTGTTAGCTGTAGCTAACACTTGTCTAATATACTAGGTTGATATGCGCGCTACGCCGCGCCGTTGATAATATCGTTGGGTTTGTAGGTATTTGTTGGAAAAAAGACGCTAGGTAAGAACCATCGAAGAACCAGCGAAACAATCGAAAACATTTTCCCCATGCTCCGTGGAAAAAACGGCTAATGAAAATACTTTTTCCGGGCAAAACGGAGAAAGGAAACGGTTTCCCAATTTTTTTTGGATAAACGGCCAACGAAAACATTTTTTCCATGCCCCGGAGGAAAAACGGATCACGGGGAAAAAAATTTCTGGTAAAACGGAGAAAGGAAACGGTCTCTCATTTTTTTGTGGGGAAATAGCCACCGAAAACATTTTTCCCATGCTCCGGGTGGAAAACGATCACGAGAACATTTTTTTCGGGTAAAACGTAGAAAGGAAACGACCTCTCATTTTTTTGGGTGGAAATAGCCACCGAAAACATTTTTCCCATGCTCCGGAGGGAAAACGGACAATGAAAATATTTTTTCCGGGCAAAACGAAGGAAGGAAACGCTTTCACATTTTTTTTTTTGGAAAAACGGCAACCAAAAATATTTTTCGCATGCTCTGGAGAAAAAACGACTACGAAAATATTTTTTCGGGTAAAACAGAGAAAGTAAACGGTCTCTCATTTTTTTTGTGGGGAAATAGCCACCGAAAACATTTTTCCCATGCCCCGGGTGGAAAACGGATCATGAAAACATTTTTTTCGGGTAAAACGGAGAAAGGAAACAGTCTCTAATTTTTTTTGGGTGGAAATAGCCACCGAAAACATTTTTCCCATGCTCCGGAGGGAAAACGAACAACGAAAACATTTTTTCGGGGCAAAACGATGGAAGGAACCGGTTTCACATTTTTTTTTTGGGAAAAACGGCAACCGAAAATATTTTTCGCATGCTCTGGAGAAAAAACGGACTACGAAAATATTTTTTCGGGTAAAACGGAGAAAGGAAACGGTCTCTCATTTTTTTTTTGTGGGGAAATAGCCACCGAAAACATTTTTCCCATGCTCCGGGTGGAAAACGGATCATGAAAACATTTTTTTCGGGTAAAACGGAGAAAAGAAACAGTCTCTAATTTTTTTGGGTGGAAATAGCCACCGAAAACATTTTTCCCATGCTCAGGAGGGAAAACGGACAACGAAAACATTTTTTCGGGGCAAAACGATGGAAGGAACCGGTTTCACATTTTTTTTTATGGAAAAACGGCAACCAAAAATATTTTTCGCATGCTCTAGAGAAAAAACGGAACACGAAAATATTTTTTTCGGACAAAACGGATAAAGGACCCGAATGTAAAGCGCGAGGACCTATTTGTTATAATTTTGGACCTGTTCGCTATTTTGAAAAATTAGGAAAGGGCTCGCTCGCGATTCGCGCTTAACGGGAGGTCCTCCATGCAAAGCGGCAAACCAAGGACCTAAACGCGAACTGTAAAAAATATTTTGCTCTCACGTAAAATCGCGCAAGGACCTGTACGTAATTTCGAAGAAATCGGAGGGCCTTTTCGCGAAAAAACGGGTGGACACGTGGGCATGGCCTTTGGCCTCCAAAGCTAGCCCTTATAAGGGGGTTTATATTCTTCGTAAGCTTATTAAATCCGCTTATTAGATTATTGTTTGGAGCTGTTTGCTAAACCAGATATAAGCCTTGTAAGCTACAGCAGTACACCCCATTGGCTTCACCTTCTTTGGACAAGGGCATCTTACGATTATAAACGAAGCCAAAAACAAGTTGGTTATTTGGCATTAACTTTTTTGTTTGTCAATAATATTCATGTCAAGCTAGGAAACAGGTCCTTAGCCGTTGTGATCCATTATCATCTGCACATGTTTGCATCTGCATGTAGCTCAACATGAATTATGAAATCGCACGTTGCTATGATTTCAAAATTGTGATGATCCATCCAGTGCGTTGTCGGGACCCCGAATTTGCAAATCCGGACCCTCTGTGTATTCAGCACTAGTCCAGGAACGCGCTAGTGCACACAGTCTTAACATCGGTAAATATCACAATCATACCACTCGATACTAATAAAGTACTTTATTTAAATAGTCAAACTGGTTACTTGACCTTATGGCCAAGCCACAAATGTACGCCTCGCAGGGCGAAACTTATTAAGAGAGAAATAGTAGCAGCGGAAAATCAATTAACTTCGTGGCGCCATCCAGTATACCACAGGCAACTGACTGGGCTCGCTTCCCTAAGTAGACGGTTCCTCTTGGAGCTCCTCCTCCAAAGCTGGTGTAGTCTCCTCTTCAACTGGTGTTGTATTGTGGCAAGGGTGAGTACTTGGTACTCAGCAAGTCATGCACAGAATGCAGGCTAATAGACTATATGCATGGCTTGATACAAAGGAATAGCTCAAGGTATATTTGCAGTAAACAGCATTTGACAAGTAGCATAAGTAGATTCGAAAGCAGTAGAAACAAGTAAAGTATAAATAAATTTTCAAGAAGTTTAGTAAACATCTTTCCCATCCTAATCCACATTTCTATCAACATCATTATTAATCCAACCCAACCTTTCAAATCCAAGTTATTTTTGAGAAAATCTAACCCTTGACTGTAATTCCCGAGCGATGTCCAATACCGCGGACACGGCTATTCGAATAGATTCTACACTCTGCAGAGGTTATGCACTTTACCCACAAGATACAGTCAAACACCACAAAGGCGAAGTTCCTCAGAATAAAGTCTTTCGGAAACCTCTAACAATACGAGTGGTCCTCCCCGGTTATTGCACACTAACCCTTCCCTTAGCTAAGGCGAAGTCTAGGCCAATCAACCGTTAGATGGGTACTGGCCTCGGCCGATGCGCTCCCCGTACAACTTACACAAAGGGTGTAGTTGACCTCTGAGGTCCCACAGTGCGTTATTAGCAACTTAGTCAACTAGGTCCGTCCCATTCTGAGACATGTGGTTGCACGTTAGACCCAGTTCAAAGGCTTGCAAGGTTAAGTCCTTAGGGTGACCAGGGCAAGACTACCCGAAGAACCAAATCAACATCCCCAATGCCACAACTGGCCCACCTGATCATTCTTGCCACATGCCCCGGTCGAAAACTATTTATCAAACCCCAGTTGATTACCATGCACCACGTGCCATTAACATCACATGATACCTTTCCAAAACAGGTTCAATATATCATTAAGTCAACATTAACATTTGATTGTCCAAAATCATGTCATGAGCACGTAGCAGGTCTAAGCAGTATACTACAACGGTCTAAAACCCATGTTGGCAAGTTAATAATGTCCAACTAGTAAACCACAACTAGGGTGACAAGGGTCATGGCACATACTTAAGTAATCAAGGTGTCATACAGCAAATTGGTATTTATCTAACCCCCATATTTAAATAAAGTATTTTTCTAATTGAACTAGCATGCAATAGTTTAAATCAAAATATATTTCGAAATAGGATCAACATGGTCAAAGCACAACTTGCCTTCAAAAAGTACTTGCTCTTGGTCTTGAGTTGGATCCTGAGTTAATACTTCTCCTTCGAATCCTTCCGGCACTTCAACGTCTACTCGTAAAGCGTGCAAATAGCAAATACACGAAAAAACAATAGGCAAAAAGTGTCCAAACATCCAAATAAAATCCATGAACAGAGAGAACACAATTTTATGAATTTTTAGAAACTGGAATCGTCAAATTTGGAGTTAAAATGCAAAAGTTATGATTATTTAAAGTTTAAATAATCAATTAAATAATTTTAAAGAGAAAAACTTTAGTCCAAAAATTAATTAAAATTCATATTTAGGTAGGTCTCAATTTTATACAAATTTAGAAATTTGAATCACTCAAATCGGAGTTGAAACGCAAAAGTTATAAGCGTTTGAAGTTTGAAACAAAATCTGAAATCATTATTTCGAATTAATAAATCATTTTATTTTTCGGAAATTAATTATTGCGTCAGCCTGGACACGTGTCAGCCTCTGATTGGGCGGCTGACGTCAGCCGGTCCATGGACTCAGTCCATGCTCGGCTCGGGTCTACCGTAGACTCGGTCCACGACTCTATGTGTCGCTGACAGGTGGGACCACTCGGGTGATGTCAGCACTGACGTCATCGTGCTCGGTGACGCTACTGACATGCGGGCCCCACCGTGACGTCAGCGGTGACGTCATGGTGCGGTTCGGTTGTCCCGCTGACACGCGGGCCCCGCGTGTCAGAGACACGCGCTCACGCGCGCGTGGCGCGGCTAGGCACACGTGGCACAATTTGTGCCGTTGATTTGAAATCCGACGGCACGGATCGGATCTAGGGTTCACGTTCAAAACTACACGGTGATCGCGGGCCGTTCGATCTAGATCGGACGGTCCAGATCTACCCTAGGCTAACACCGTTATAAAGTACACGGTGATCGTGGGCCGTTGGATCAAGATCCAATGGTCCAGATCCGATCGAGGTTACGGTACGGGAAAAACACGCGAACTCACCTCGATCGCACGATCAAGATCGGACGGCGCACGGAGCTCGCGAGGGCTGATGGCAAGCGGCGGCGTGGAGGTTGCCGGAGACGAAGACGATGACGTGCCCGATGGCGCTTCCGGGCTTCTCCGACGAGGTGGGTGCTACTTCCAGGTGCGCCTTGTCACACTGGTCACGGATTCGCTACCGCCACGTGAGGACGGCGGACGGCGGCGGATTCGGCAAAAGAACGCGGCGGCAGAGAGAAGCAACTACGGCGAGCTCTAGCGGGGCGACGGCGGCGGCTCAGGCGAGGTGAGAAGGGAACGCAGTGCGACGCGGCAAAGAAACCACCTCGGGCATCTCACGCCTTAAATACCCTCGGGATGCGGCGACAAACCGGAACCCTAGCGGGACACGGCGACTCTGGCGGAGCTCTCGAGTCGGAGGCGGACGGGAAGATACACGGAGCCGTCCACGTGGTACGATCCACGGCCACGATCGCGCAGCGGCCGGTCCGGTCGGTTTCGCGGCTCGGGTGGTCGGTCGTCGATCATGACCGTTGGATCTCGATCCGACGGTCCCCGTGAGTTTGGGTTGAACGTGGTTCGGTCGAGTCGGTGGCTCGGTCGGACTCGAACTTCGAGTCTGACTCGGGCTCGATCGGATGAACGAAAGCAAACCGGTTTGGATTTTCCAGCGATTTAATATTTAAAATAATTCCCAGTAATTCATTTAATTCATTAAAAATAGCAAAAGACTCAGAAAAATTCCAGAAAAATTCTGGAAAATACTTTGGGGCATTTTGGACTCAAATAAAATATTTCCAACAAAATTTTATTTGCAAAGTTAAATTCTTTAATTATTTCAATATGGAATAAATTCAAATAAATTCCAAATAAATCCAAATAAATTCCAGAAAATTCCAAAAATTCACCAAAGTGCCAAATCACACATGAATTTAAGAAAAGCAAAATTTTGGGGTGTTACAAACCTCCCCTTAATAGAATCTCGTCCCGAGATTCGTGGCTTACTCTGAGAATAGGTTTGGAAACTCTTTCTTCAAATCCTCTTCGCGCTCCCAAGTCGCTTCGCTCTCTGCATGGTTGCTCCACTGAACTCTACAGAAACGGGTTGACTTGCTTCTAGTTTCTCGATCCATTGTGTCTAGAATCCTCACGGGATGCTCCTTGTAAGTCAAATCTTCTTGCAACTCAATTGACTCTAGCGGTGTCTGTTCCTCAGGAACTCGGAGACACTTCTTCAACTGGGACACATGGAATACGTCATGCACTCCTGCTAACGACTGCGGCAACTCCAGCTGATAAGCAACTTCGCCTCTGCGACTCAAAATCTTAAATGGTCCAACATAACGGGGTGCAAGTTTTCCTTTGGCATGGAACCTCTTAACTCCCCTAAGAGGCGTAACTCTGAGGTATACAAAGTCTTCTGGTTCAAAACTCAAGTCTCGGTGACGGTTGTCAGCATAACTCTTCTGTCGTGATTGGGCTATCTTCAATCTCTCCCTGATCATGGCAATCTGTTCTTCAGCTTCTTGAAGAATATCTGGCCCAAAGACACGGCGTTCACCTGTCTCATTCCAGTTCAATGGCGTCCGGCGAGTCGACCATACAAAGGCCTCAAAAGGTGACATCGTAAACTAGCCTGATAACTATTGTTGTAATCGAACTCGGCATACGGCAAACTCTTATCCCAAGAGGTAGCATAAGCCAATGCACATGCTCTTAACATATCCTCCAGAATCTGATTGACTCTTTCTGGTCTGTCCATCCGTCTGTGGATGATAAGGCATCTTGAAGTTCAAACGGGTTCCCATGGCTTCATGCAACTTATTGAATCTTGAGGTAAATTGGGTACCTCTGTCTGATACAATCCTCTTTGGCACTCCGTGCAAACAGACGATCCTGATCATGTACAACTCTGCTAACTTATCTCCCGAGTAGGTGGTCTTTACGGGGATAAAATGTGCTACTTTGGTCAAGCGATCCACTATAACCCATATGGAGTCATAACCTCCTTGAGTCTTAGGCAAACCGGTAATGAAATCCATTCCGATTTCCTCCCACTTCCACTCAGGTATTTTCATTGTTGTAGTAATCCTGCTGGTCTCTGATGCATTGCCTTGACTCTCTGGCATACATCGCACAATGCAACATGCTCGGCAACTTCACGCTTCATGCTTGGCCACCAGAATCTTTCCTTCAAATCCTGATACATTTTGGCACTTCCAGGATGAATTGAGTACTTGGAGTCATGGGCTTCCTCCAAAATCAGTTGCTTTAATTCCTTCTTGTTGGGCACACAAATGCGATCCTTCATCCATAACGTGCCTTGCTCATCCAACTTGAAGTCCTCTGCCTTGCCTTCCTCCTTGATGGTCTTAATCCTGCGGATCTTGCCATCATTCCAGCGATTTAATATTTAAAATAATTTCCAGTAATTCATTTAATTCATTAAAAATAGCAAAAGACTCAGAAAAATTCCAGAAAAATTCTGGAAAATACTTTGGGGCATTTTGGACTCAAATAAAATATTTCCAACAAAATTTTATTTGCAAAGTTAAATTCTTTAATTATTTCAATATGGAATAAATTCAAATAAATTCCAAATAAATCCAAATAAATTCCAGAAAATTCCAAAAATTCACCAAAGTGCCAAATCACACATGAATTTAAGAAAAGCAAAATTTTGGGGTGTTACATGCGTGCAGAGTGGAACATTGCCATTTCATGTTAGATTAAGATCCATATTGACTAGTATTATGCATGTAGCTGTTTCAGAGGTGCTGAAGCTGTAGTCTGTTTATCTTGCCGAGAAGCTGAATATTTCCGTTTCTGTGCCAATATCATTCAGAATTGCAGTAGCTAGATTTTTACTCCTAAGTTTGATTATGTGTTCGCGCTAAAAACTTAAGGTAGGGTTCTTAGCTTCAAACACACTAGACAAACACCGGGTTTAAGCGTGCCAGTCAATTTGACCTGAAATTGACAAGGTAAACAATCGTAAAATCAATCGAAGCCGATAACGAGTAATTATCAGCGTAACTCTAGTCGGCTAAAAATCGATTACGGGATAGCTAGATTAGCCGATTAAGGCTAATCCAAGGATAAAGGTAGATTGGCTTTAAGAGGCGATATGCAACAACATAAAGCAAACCAAACCTGAGGCGAAATCGGCAAAATCAACAAATTGGTGATGCGCAACTCTTTATTGATCTCGTCGACTTACAGAGGAAAGCTTACAAATTAGAAAAACTACGGAAATTGTGAAAAGGATGATTTGCAATTGCGTTGGGTTGGTTCTCCTCCTCCTGGCTTAAGCACCCTTTTATACATCCTGGCCGATCCGAGTCCTCCATAGATACGGCAACATAGTCCGAGTCGGCTATGGTTTCCTTAAACGATCTCTGGATTCCAAATTCCATCCGTCGTACGTGCATCCAACTCTTTATACTTTATTTGACCGATACTTTCCATACGTGTCAAATTTTGGTGCAAACATATGCCCCCCATTTTTGGAAGATAACTTGTTGTCTTCCAAAAATTACCTCGGCATTTATCATCGGCTTGCCTTTTTATCGACTTCTGCGGGAACGCCTCGGTAACTGCCCCATTAATAGCGCCGTAAAAATCTCGGTGCGTTTTTAATGCAAAAAACCATTCCCGCCTATACACCTTTGTTACCATAGTATAAATATGCGGGTCCCTCTACGGTCATTCTTCCGCTTTCAAGCTCTCGCGCCCTCAGCAATCGGCTTCCTCCTCAACTCACTTCACCTTTCCCGAGTCGGCTGAATGGATTCCTCTCAGGTACTCATTCCAATCCCCAATAGCAATGATCAATTTTACCTAGGGCCGGTAGAAAATATAGAAGCCGATACAGTTATTAACCAAGAAATCCCTCGCCTCGCTTTATCGGCTACTGGTTATAACGTAAAGGAATGGGGTAAGAGCTTCAGGGCTTGGCTGGCAGCCCTTAAAGGATGGAGATCCTGGTATATCAGAGTATCGTCCCAGAAGAGAGCAGAGTGGGAGAGAATGGGCATAGCCGAGTGCCTCCCCTTAAGCCTAGCCGACCCAAAAGCCAATGAGCCCTTAGTGGCCACGGCATGTTACTTTTGGTCCGATTCTTTCAATGCTTTTCTTTTCCCAACCGGCCCAATCGGTCAGACCCTTCTGCAGGTAGCCCAACTATGCTGCCTTAGACCTGATGGCGAGCAAATATTGGCTTTTAGCGGCAAGCCTAGATATAAGCTCATCCAAACCAAGGGCGAGGGATGGCGCAAATACATCTAACATAATAACAAAGTCAATGGGCATGTGTCGGATGAAGAGCATGTCGCTTTCCTCAACTTGTGGTTAGACAGGTATTTGTTTTGTGGAGCCTCCTTTGGACCAACACAAGTGTACCAGCTAATAGCGGAGCAGCTAGTAGAGGGTCGTCGGCTTGCCCTGGGAAAGATTTTGCTAGGGGCGATATACCAAATGATGCACGTTATACGGAGCAGACTTTTTTTTGGGTTCTCCAAGTTTGTTATCGGCAACATCGGCGGACCTCTGTGGTTTGTACAAATATGGTTGCACTGCCTTTTTAGCCGATCACTCATCTCCGACCCTTCAGAAGATCCAGGATTTCCTCGAGAAGACTATCCTAAAGGATCAACTCCCCGATACACAGCTAGCCGATCCCAAGGGGAGAAGTTCATGATGTGCTCTGCTGGCGAAGCGAAAATATCCCCGGCCGGTCTTCAAAAGTATTTATCATTTTTTCTGAACTTGGATCGTGTTGGCTTTGGCCAACAAGACTTCTTCAGCTATACCAATCCAGCCGATTTCCCACGCCCATCCTTTTTGCACTTGGTGGCTGACAGTTCTTCCATGTCTCAATCGACCTTGGATCTCCCCCAGCATCCTCCACGCAGGCCTGAGTACAAGGAATCGAACTTTCTAACCGTCCTATGAGTTCTATCATCCCTCTATATATGCTCATCAATTGGGCGTTGGCCAAGTCATCCCTAGCCTGCCTCTTCTTGACCGACTCCAACCCAAGGCTAGGGTGATCAATCAAGCGGCTGCCGAGATCATTCTTGAGATAGCCGATGATCTTCAGATCACAGGGCTCCAACATTTTATCCTTAATACTCGCCGATCAAGCCGATATACAGCCTGGTGGTCGTCAGTGGCCAGAGCCCTTCTTTTGGACAGAACTCCGTCGGCTATCATTTCTTTATTCTTGCCTGACTATCAAGAGCCGACGGTAGTTCCTGATACCTCAAGCGAGGAAGATAGCACTTCGGGTTATACTAACTCGTCGATAGCTGTAGAGGTATTACTACCCCTCTGGGTTAAACATCTCTTGTTCTTGCGTTGCATTTTTCCATCGGCTAACCAATTTGTTACATTTTTTGCAGGATCAATCATAAGAGAACTAGCAGCAAGAGGGTAGCTTCGTCGGCCCCATCTGGTAGTGCCCAGTCGACCAGAAGGCCACACCAGTCGATAGGCCTTACAGGCTTACTTCAAAACTTGATGAAACTTGGCTTTTACTTGCTATATTTCTTTACTAAATGCTTATGCCATGCTTAGTGAAATAGTGGGTTTCTACTAGAGTCCCTAGAGCAACTTGGGTTAGCTACAATGTTTCATTCCAAAATCCTCAACATGCTCATGAATCTAAGTGCTAAAATGACAAAAATTGACTTGTTGGTGCTAAAACTGAACTCAACACTTTTCATTCTCGAGACTACTTCCCATTGCACTTGGGATGAACATGGAATGAATTGTGTATGACCAAAAGCATTCTTTTAAGCTTCTTGCTTGAGATGGTTGCATATGGCTTGAGTCAATAAAAAAAATGCAAAATAAACTGGAGGAAGAGAGTGACGCCTAGGAGACCTATGTCGATGGCTCCTAGTCGAGGTTGAGTTTCACTAGGATCAACTCTCTACACCTCAAAGGTTTGCGGAGGAGAGTGAAGCTTAGGAAGCCTTTGTCGATGGCTCCTAGTCGAGGATGTGCTTCACTAGGCCTAACTCTTTGAACCGCTTTGTGGGCATTAATCTAAAAATTTGCATTTGAAGAGTTGTTTGAGCATGTGGGTTCTCTAATGGTCTTGTAGCTTCCCAAAGTTTTGACTAGGTTCAATTCTAGTATATCCATTTGCTCCTTAGATTGGCTTTGCCTCTAGTCTTGAAATATTGCTAAGTGTTGCCATTGTTGAAATCATGCAAAAGTAATATAACTTCTTTAGAGCTAGTTAGCAAAAATTGAAATATGCCATTGGATATGACTTAGGATGACATAATCTGAACTTAAGTAGCTTGGTGTCATACTTTGTCTAAGTGGTCACTTGCATAATCCTCAAAGCTTTTCTAGGTTGCATTTCATGCCAAAATTGCTGTAACACCCCAAAATTTTGTTTTCTTAAATTCATGTGTGATTTGGCACTTTGGTGAATTTTTGGAATTTTCTGGAATTTATTTGAATTTATTTGGAATTTATTTGAATTTATTCCCTTTTGAAATAATTAAAGAATTTGATTTTGCAAATAAAATTTTGTTGGAAATATTTTATTTGAGTCCAAAATGTTCCAAAGTATTTTCCATATTTTTTCTGGAATTTTTCTGATTTATTTGCTATTTTTTCGGATTTAATTGAATTATCTATGAATTATCGAATTATTTAATCGCTAGAAAATAGCGAGTGGGTTTGTACTGTTCCCCCGACCGGGCCCAAGTTAGACTCGAGTCCGAGTCCGACCCGGACTCGACCGCGCCACGCGACTCGGTCGAACCGCGTCCAAACCCTAACCCCCGTGGACCGTCGGATCGAGATCCAACGGCCCACGTTGGCCCGCGTAGCCCACGTGCTTGAACCGCACTTACCCCTAACCTGGGATCAATCCAGACCGTCGGATCGAGATCCAACGGTCAGGATCAACCCGCGCTTTGCACAGCCGCGCCGAGCCGATCTCCGCCGTTGATCGCGCCACGTGGACGGCTCACGTGCGTCCACGTCACCTCGCCGTGTCCAGGACGGACTCCGCCGCCCGTACTAGCTTCGCCGCGGATTCCTCGGGGATCTCGGCGTCCGTGCCGGTATTTAATGCCCGGATGCGTGCCCGGGGATCGCCTTTGCCGTCTGCGTCGTTTGCCCCACGTGCCCTAGCCCTAGCCACCGCTGTCGACCCGCTATTGCTCGCCGTAGTTAGCGCTCTCCTTCGCCACGATTCTTGCCTCTCGCCATGGCCGTCGCCCGTTCTCCGCCTTGGCCGGAACAGATCCGAGTCCTCACGACGAGCCGCACCGTGGAGCCAACTCACCTCGCCGGAGACGCCCCAAGCGCCGTCGGGCTCGTCTTAAATCACCGCTCGGCTACCAGCTCGCCCGCGACGCCATCACCGCGCGAGCTCCGTGCCTTTGTCGGATCAAGATCGAACGGCCACGGTAAGCCACGTGTTCCCAAAACCCTAACCCTCCAGATTAGATCTGGACCGTTGGATCAAGATCCAACGGCCCACGTTCGGCCACGTCGCCGTACGTTATTTCCGTTGTAAACCCTAGATCTATTTTCAACCGTTGGATCTAGATCCAACGGCTTAGATCCAGTCGCGTAGCACGCGTTGCAACGCATTAGATCCAATCTCGACCGTCCGATTTAGATCGTACGGCCCAAATTCATCGCGTTATTCCAAACACGTAAGCCTTAGATCTAATCCGCGCCGTTGATTTTCAAATCAACGGGCGAGATTGCGCCACGTGTGCCATAACCGCGCCCACGCGCGAGAGCGCGTGTCTCTGACACGCGGGACCGGCGTGTCAGAGGGCCCGCGCGAGCGTGAGCCGAGCCGCTGACAAGGCGGACCCACCTGTCAGCGACACGGTCCGGTGGACCGGGTCCACCGTGGACCGAGCCGTGCGCGTCGGCCGGTGCTGACGTCAGCAGGGCTGACGTGGACCAACCAGGAGCCTACACGTGTCGTGCTGACGCAATAAATGAATTTTCGAAAAAGAAAATGATTTATTAAATCGAAATATTGATTTCAGAATTTGATTCAAACTTCAAACGCTTATAACTTTTGCATTTTAACTCTGATTTGAGTGATTCAAATTTCTAAATTTGTATAAAATTGAGATCTACCTAATGGTGAATTTTAATTAATTTTTGGACTAAAGTTTTGAACTCCGAATTTGACGATTCCAGTTTCTAAAAATTTATAAAATTATGCTCTCTCTGTTTGTGAACTTTATTTGGATGTTTGGACACTTTTTGTGTACTGTTCATTTATTTATTGCTATTTGCACGCTTTACGAGTAGACATTGAAGTGCCCGAAGGCTTCGAAGGAGAAGTGTTGACCCAGGAGCCAGCTCAGGACCAACAACAAGTACTCTTTGAAGGCAAGTTTTGCTTTGACCATGTTGATCCCAATTTCAAAGTAATTCGATTTAAACTAATGCATGCTAGTTTAATTAGAAAATACTTTATTTAATTATGGGAAATTAGATAAATGCCAAATTACTGTATGACACCTAGGGTAATTAAATATGTGCCATGACCCCTTGTCACCCTAGTTGAGGATTAAATAGTTGGACATTATTAATTGCCAACTTGGGAATTTATATCGTTGTAGAATATTGCTTAGACCTACTACGTGCTCATGACATGGTTTTGGACAATCAAATGTTAATATTGACCTAATGATATATTGAACCTGTTTTGGAAAGGTATCATGTGTTGTGATGTTGATGGCACGTGGTGCATGGTAATCAACTGGGGTTTGTTAAATAGATTTGACCGGGGCATGTGGCAGGAATGATCGGGTGGGCCAGTTGTGGCACCGGGAACGTTATTTTGGTTCTTCGGGTAGTCTTGCCCTGGTCACCCTAAGGACTTAACCTTGCAAGCCTTTGAACTGGGTCAAACGTGCAACTACATGTCTGTAATGGGACAGACCTAGTAGATTAAATTGCTAATAACGTACCTGTGGGACCTCAGGTTGTCAACTACACCCTTTGTGTAAGTTGTACGGGGGAGCGTACCGGGGCTGCGGCCAGGTACCCATCTAACGGTGGATTGGCCTAAACTTCGCCTTCGCTAAGGGAAGGGTTAGTGTGCAATCACCGGGGAGGACCACTTGTACTGTTAGAAGTTTCCGAAAGACTTTGTTACGGAAACTCGCCTTTGTGGTGTTTGACTGTATCTTGTGGGTAAAGTGCATAACCTCTGCAGAGTGTAAAATCTATTCGAATAGCCGTGTCTGTGGTATTGGACATCGCTCGGGAATTACAGTTAAGGTTTAGACTTTCTTGAAAATAACTTGGTCTTGAAAAGGTTGGGTTTGGTTCAATAATGATGTTGTTGGAAATGTGGATTAGAATCGGGAAAGATGTTTACTTAACTCCTGGAAAAGTTATTGATGCTATACTTGTTTTTACTGCTTTCGAAACTACTTATGATACTTGTTAAATGCTCTTTACTACAAATATACATTGAGCCACTCCTTTGTATTAAGCCATGCATGTAGTATATTAGCTGCATTCTGTGCATGACTGGCTGAGTACCAAGTACTCACCCTTGCCGCAATACAACACCAGTTGAAGAAGAGTCTACACCAGCTTTGGAGGAGGAGCTCGCAGAGGAACCGTCTAATTAGGGAGCGAGCCCAGTCAGTTGCCTGTGGTATACTGGATGGCGCCACGATGTTATCTTGTTTTTCTGCTGCCGTTATTTCTCTTTTATTAATTTTCGCCCTGCGAGGCGTATATTTGTAACTTGACCTTAAGGTCAAGCAACCAGTTTGATTATCTAATTAAAGTACTTTATTAGTATCGAGTGGTATGATTGTGATATTTACAAATGTTGAGACTGTGTGCACTAGCGCGTTCCTGGACTAGTGCTGAATACACAGAGGGTCCAGATTTGCAAATTCGGGTCCCAACAATTGCTCTCTTGATGCCTATATTGCCAAAAGGGGAGAAAAAGGTAGAAAAGGCATCTTAGAGAGAAGAAAATAAAAAAATGCTTTCTCATGATCATGTTGAACAATTGTCGTTGCATTTGGATCATGAGCAATTTTGAGCTTTTTGGAGGATTTCTTGGTTTTTGGAGCTCTTGTCGAAAAATTGTTCTTTCTTGTGTTGAGCTCCGAAAATCTTTTCATCTATTTGGTCATGATCTTTCTTTCTCTTTCAATTGGACAAAATATGATTTTGCAATCAAATTGCTTTTCTTCCTTCGTTTTCAAACTCAAATTTATGCCTTTGTGTGGTTTGTCAATATACTCATCAAGGGGGAGATTGAAGAACCATGTGGAGGTCTATCCATATTTGTGATGAGTATTTGACTTTATTTGAGTAAGGTGTGCTCAGGTTTGAGTTTGATTTGACTTGGCATTGCATGTTTGAATTAATAATAATTGTGGACTAACATGCAGGAAGAAAAAGGTAAGTGTATTGTGGAATGTGCAAAATGGTTTGGTCCTTGTGGTACAGGTTCTTGAGGCAGCTATGGTCGTTAGTGAGTACCGGGACTAGGTTGGGAGAACCGAGGTCCGGAGCGGTCGAGGATGCCGACGAGATGGTTGGGCTCAAACCAGGATCACCTGGACATCATGAAAATGGACTTAAGGTGGGTCAAGGTTTCTGGTTCGGGTTGGAGGCTCGAAGAGGCGGAAACTGAGCAGTCAAGTTCAGCGGATGAAGGCCCGTTGCATCGGTTTGACTGGGTTTTGTTTAAAACCCATGTATGGTCAATATGGCCCATGTAAAGCCCATGTGTGGGGTGAAATGAGTGGGTTAATCCTAGCCCTTGGTGGAGTGCCCTAGGGTTTGGGACTCATCCAAGGGTGGTGGGTGGCCCTAGAGTAGTATAAATAGAGGGGGAGGGGTGCCCTCCCTCACTTGAAGGTTTGAGTTGCTCATTTGAGCTTTGCCCACATGAAGTGAGGCTTTGTAAACCTTCCGACCAGAAAATACAAAGATTTTCTTTACATTCATGTGAATTTAAATTCCGCATTTACATTATGTCTTTACTTGACGTAATTTAAATTCAGCATTTACTTTCCCGCATGTAAATTCTCGCAATTTACTTTCTCGCAATTTGGATTTGCCTCCTATCCTTCTAAATGCTATTGATCAAGGATGTCTTGGTGGTGTTCATTTGGTTTTACATCTTTCTTGCACCCTAGGATAGACTAGAGATCAAGTTTCTATCAAGATTGCAAATCTATCATGAACTTGTTCTTCGTGCAGCAGTCATTCTTTGATTTTTAGAAAAATATAGAAAAATCCTTTTTGATTTATTCTTATTGGATAAGGTGAATGACTCATATTTCCATCTGTGGAAAAATTTTGGAGTCCACTGGTTGCACCATTTGGGAGCTATGAGGTGAAAACCGAGCCCCAACATTCCTGATTGAAGATCCTGACTGTTCGTAGTCCTTGATTTTTCTTGATATTTGTAGAAGGCTTTTGGTTGTGATTTTTGGTGGAGAGCTTCATGAATCATCTTCTCACAGGGTGAAAAAATTCCCAAAAATTTTGGAGCAACATAAGTCCACCATCCACCTACACTAAGAGAGGACAATTCCTAAAAAATCTGCTTTTGCTTTTCTAAAAGAGCCTTTTGTGTTTTGCCTTGATCTCTTTTAGAAAAGAAGTATTTGAATTTATTCCTATTTGCTTTGGACACTTGACAACCAAGATTGTGATTCAAAAATCCCTCACATGATTCATGGTTCTCATCTATGTAAGCTAGGGATACACATAGTTGTCTTGTGGTTCCGGTTTTGCGGGTTTTTGTGAGTTTGAGGAGCACCATTTTCTTTGCGGGATTGTCTTGAGTACTTTGAGTGGGAGAAATTTTATTTGGGATCATACACCCCCCCTCTGATCGCCATCTCGGTCTTTCATTTGGTATCGCAGCTGGTTTTGCTCTTTTATAGATCTTGACTGGTCTCAAGAGCCATGGCGACGGACAAGTACTCCTCTAAGCCTCCAATTTTTGCTGGTGTTGATTATCCGTTTTGGAAGGTTCGGATGGAGACATACATCACTGCTCAGGGCTTGTCTATATGGCAGAAGGTAAAGCTCCCGTATGAGGTTCCAGTGGATGAGAACGTCAACGCCGCAAACATGGCTGACGTTGAGTCAAACGCTAAGGCCAAGAACCTCCTCATACAGGGACTTATCCGCATTGAGTATGATCGCGTCTCTCACCTACGATCAGCTCACGAGATCTGGGTGACCCTCAGTGCTTAACATGAGGGCACCACTCAGATCAAATCCGTGAGACAGGATCAATTCAAGCGTGACTACAACAAGTTTGAGCAGCACGCTGGTGAGAGCCTCGATGAGTGCTTTGCTCGTTTTGAAAAGATCCTCAGCAATCTTCGGTCAGTTGGTTGCTCATACACTGATTCGGAGAATGCGAGGCATTTTCTTAGAGCACTCGATTTGAGAGATGAAGGTAACCACCATCACGGACCACACGGATTTGTCGACCTTGACTTTTGATGGGTTGTATTCCCGTCTCAAGACTCATGAGCTCGACATCGTCGCTTGTAGGACGAAATCCCAATCGATGGCTTTGGTTACTGATTCCATCGGGTCTTCCACTTCAGGACCCTCACTTGACTTCTCTTCTGGTTTTTCTCTCCCCGCTCTTGGCGACGTAAGCGATGACGTTCTGGAACAATTTCCAGAAGACGAGCTTGCTCTTGTCGCTCAAAAATTTTTGAACATTTACAAGAGGGTGACATATAGGAAGAGGAGTGGCAAGATCACTTGCTTTGAGTGTGGTGGCCCCAACCACATTCGGGCAAACCGCCCCAAACTGGAGAAGGGCAAGAACGAACAAGGCGGTTCGAGCAAGAACGACTACACCGACAAGAACCGCAACAAGAAGCCTCCAGCTCGCGAGCCGGCGCGAGAGAAGAAGCACCGCAAGTTCGCCAAGAGCAAGAAGCTCTTTCACCGTGTACTCGCCGCTCTGGACGATCTGGACCTCTCCGACACGGAGACATGGAGCGACGAGGATGAGGATGAACCGCGAGAGAAGGCGAAGGACAATGACGACCTCTCCGGCATGTGCTTCATGGCCTCCAATGCCATGGAAGTACCCGACACCGAGCTGTACAGCGACACAGAGGAGGTACCTTCCTATGACAAGCTCAATGATGCTTTTCTCAAGCTAGGAAAATTTCATTCCAAATCTAGAGCTAGGTGTACAGACTTAGAGAAGGAAGTAGGTACCTTGTCTCGGGAGTTAGCTTCACTTAGATCTTGTTCCTCCCGAGACTCTGATAGCTGTACTCTTTGCGATGCTTTTATTGTGGAGTTGGAGAACCTAAGGACCCTACATGATAGTGTGGTTTCTGATCTTGAGGCTCTTAGGTCGAAGGATGCTAGCACATGTTTTGTTGATCCTATTTCTGCTGATGCTAGTTTTCTTCATGCTCACACAACTGCATCTTTAGATAATTGCCCTAAATTGCTTGCTGAAATTGATGCCATGAGCTCACATCTTAGGAAGCTTTTTGCTAGAAATGATGAACTTGAATCATATGTTTCTAAGGACCCAGTCAGCTCATGTGAGGGCTGTAAGCAACTAAAACTTGACAATGATGCTTTGACTGTCAAGTGTGCTAAATTTGCTAAGGACTTACTAGTTAAGTCACCAACTGGTTGCTTGCTTTGTGTTGGGGTTAAGGAGGATGTGGATAGAGTCCACACGGAGCTTAGGAAGAAATTAGAAGCCCAGGTTGGTAGAATTAGAGATGTTGCCTCTGTGTCTTGCGAGTCCCTCAAGATTGAGGCTGCTGTTTACAGAGAGAGATTTGCTCGTGCTGTTCGCTCTTCTCCATTTTGCTCTTCTTCTTCTACTCCTTCCCCCTGCTCTTCTTGTGCCTCACTTTTTCGAGAGTGCCAGTACCTTATGAGCACCCTCGAGAAATTTGTTGGAGGCAAGAAGAAGCTCAATCTCATCTTAGACCAATCCAAAATTAGTCGATTCAATCAAGGTCTAGGATTTGATTCCTTGGAGCACGCACGGGCGCATCCGCCTACTGTTGTGCGCGCCTCCAAGAGTGGAGAGATTGTGGTTGCTCCTCAGACGAGCACCACTGTGTTTAGGTCAGCAGGTCTGGTCCATAGGATCTCTAACGAGAAGGATGTTTCTCCTGCTACTTCGGCCTCCAAGGCGAAGTATACATGCACCTTCTGTCAGAAGGATGGACACCTGGTTGACTTCTGTTTTAGACGCGCCAAGATCATTCGGCGCGAGCATGTTAGTGCCCTTAGGGGTATTCAGGGTCATCCCCAGACTCTGAGTGCTTCTAAGGCATACACTGCTTTTAGACAGGATAGACATGCTAGAGAGTCTCCTGTTTTTGGATAGCGTATGGAGCTTGGTTTTCAGGCTTCGACTTCAGGTTTTTGCCCCAGAGCTATCCCGAGTCAGTTCCTCCGCTGTCCTTATGATATTCCTCGTTCTTCCCGTCGAGGTGGATATCAGCGGCGAGAGTTTGCTTCCTCCAGAGTGCAGACAGCAGCATGTGGATGATCCGGCCTTTGCACATCGGCGGACCAACCCAGCACCTGCTCCCAGACATTCTACTGGAGCTATCTCTGAGTTCATGAGAGTTGAGTCTAGGAGAGGCGCTAGATTGCATTCTACTGCTCCTTTGACTACTTCTACTTCTCCTCAGGTGACTCAGTATTGGGTTCCTAGATCAGCCTTCTACTGCTCCTTTGACTACTCTCATTGATTCAGGTTCGTGGGACAGGGAAGGGGGAGGTTTGGATCGTAGCTCCGGCTGTTCACGTCATATGGCCGGAGACTCCCATTGGTTATCTTCCCTAGTCCGAGCTCCCGGTGATGAGGTTATCACTTTTGGGGACGCTTCTTCAGGTAGAGTCATCGCTAAAGGTACCGTCTACATTAATGATCAATTTGTTCTTAAGGACGTTGCCTTAGTGAGTAAGCTGCATTTCAATTTGCTTTGTGTTACTCAGCTTATTGATGACCATATCGAGGTAAGCTTCAAGTTTAGTGGCTGTAGAATTCTCGATTCTCATGGGGAGTTGATTTGAGGGATTTCTCGTTTTGGGAATCTTTCGTGCTGATTTCTCTTCTTCTTCTCGAGACTCTCTCCATTGTCTTATTGCTTCAGAGTCCTGTGATCTCTCCTTTTGGCATAGGAGGCTTGGTCACATTGGCTTTGATCATTTGACTCGAGTTAGAGGCCATGATCTCATTCATGGTTTGCTCAAACTCAAGATGGTCAAAGATGTAGTATGACCTCCTTGCCGACATGGCAAGATGGTTGCTGCTTCTCATCCCCCAGTCACCCGAGTGATGATTGATGCACTAGGATAGCTTTTGCATATGGACACTATTGGTCCAGCTAGAGTGCAGTCAGCGGGAGGGAAGTGGTACATTCTTGTCATTGTCGATGACTTTTCGAGATATTCTTGGGTCTTCTTCATGGCCTCGAAGGATGAGTCATTTTCTCATTTTAGGGGTTTGGTTGGTAGGTTGTCTCTTGAGCTCCCAGGTGCCTTATGAGCGATTCGTAGTGACAATGGCACAGAGTTCAAGAACTCCTACTTTAGTAGCTTCTGTGTGGAGTTAGGCATAGAGCATCAATTCTCTTCTCCATACATCCCATAGCAAAATGGCATAGTGGGGAGGAAGAACAGGACCCTTGTTGAGATGGCCAAGACGATGCTAGATGAGTACAATACTCCTAGGAAGTTTTGGGCTGAGGCTGTAGCTACGGCATGCCATGTTGCCAATAGAGTTTTTCTTAGGGCACACTTGCATTGCACTTCTTATGAGTTGAGATACGGGCGAAAGCCTAGTGTATCTCATTTTCGTGTTTTTGGTTGCAAGTGCTTCTTCTTGAAGTCTGGGAACCTAGATAAGTTCGAGTCACGCTCTGCTGATGGGATCTTTCTGGGTTACTCGACTTCTGCCCGTAGCTATAGGATTTGGGCTGTAGATTTGGGTAGGATCATAGAGACCTGTGAGGTGACTTTTGATGAGGCTAGCCCCGGTGCTAGACCAGACATTTCAGGCTCTTCTCCTCTTTCCCAGTCTATCTTCTCAGAGGAAGTTAATGACGGAGATGAAGGTGCCCTGCCTGATCCAGTCACCATTCCTGCTCCCGAGGTGCTTCCTATTTCCATTTCTGCACCTCAGGGAGATCAACCCTTACCCTTAGACTCTTCGGCAGCTAGTGACTCTGTTCCTACTTCTCCCACGAGAGGAGTAGAGGTCACTTCTGCTTCTGGACCTCCCCGCCACATTTAGCAGGCTCATCCACCTGACCAGATCATTGGAGATCTATTTGAGCGAGTCATTCGCTCTAAGTCAGGTCTGTCCACATTCTGCCTCCACTCTGCCTTTGTTGCCTATTTTGAGCTGAAGGATGTTTCTCATGCATTATCTAGTGAATCTTGGATTAATGCTATGCATGAGGAACTTGAAAACTTCGAGAGGAACAAAGTTTGGAAGCTTGTCGAGCCCCCTTCTGGTCACAACATCATTGGGACCAAATGGGTGTTCAAAAACAAGTAGAGTGAGGATGGGGTTGTAGTTCGAAACAAGGCTAGGCTAGTCGCTCAGGGTTTTTCCCAGGTCGAGGGCCTCGACTTCGAGGAGACTTTTGCCCCTGTAGCCAGACTAGAGGCTATCAGGATCCTGCTCGCATTCGCTGTGTCCAAGGGCTTAAAGCTTTATCAAATGGATGTCAAGAGTACATTCCTCAATGGCTTCATTGAGGAAGAGGTGTATGTAAGACAGCCTCTAGGATTTGAGAAACCCAAGTACCCAAAACATGTCTTCAAGCTTTCCAAAGCTTTATATGGACTTAAGCAAGCTACACGAGCTTGGTATGAGAGGCTTAAGTTCTACCTCCTGAGTCATGGTTTTCATATGGGTCAAGTGGACAAGACTCTATTCGTCAGACATTCTGATTCGGACTTTCTCCTAGTCCAAATCTATGTCGACGACATCATTTTCGGTGGTTCCTCGCATTCGCTTGTTACTCAGTTCTCAGATGTGATGAGTACTGAGTTCGAGATGAGCATGATGGGCGAGTTGAGCTACTTTCTTGGCTTCCAGATTAAGTAGATTCGAGAGGGTACATTCTTGCATCAAGGCAAGTACACTCGAGACCTCCTGAAGCGCTTTGATATGTTTGATGGGAAGCCAGTTATGACTCCTATGGCCACCACTGCTGTCCTCGAGCCTGACGAGGATGGTGAGCCAGTTGATCAGAAGGAGTTTCGGAGCATGATCGGCTCCCTCTTGTATCTCACTGCCTCGAGACTTGACATACATTTCTCTGTATGTCTTTGTGCTCGGTTTCAGGCTTCTCCCCGCGTCTCTCATCGTCAGGCGGTGAAGCGCATCTTCAGGTACCTTCGAGCTACCATTGACTATGGTATCTGGTACTCTTCTTCCTCCTGTCTATCTCTAAGAGCCTTCTCCGATGCAGACTTTGCCGGCTGTAGGATAGATAGGAAGAGCACTTCTAGAACTTGCCAATTCATTGGCACTTCTCTTGTTTCTTGGTCATCTAGGAAGCAGTCCGGTGTTGCTGATCCACGGTAAAGTGAGTATGTTTCTGACCGATTCTTTGTAGCGGAGTTCTCTGGATGAGATCGACCTTGCGGGACTTTGGGTTAGTAGCAGATTGTGTTCCACTTTTCTGTGATAACACGTCTGCCATTCACATTGCTAAGAACCCAGTGCAGCACTCTAGGACCAAGCACATTAACATTCGCTATCACTTCCTTAGAGACCATGTGGAGAAGGGTGACATAGTGCTCCAGTTTGTGGAGAGTGACCACCAGTTGGCTGACATTTTCACCAAGCCTTTGGATAGCTCCAGGTTTGTTGCCCTGAGAGGAGAGCTTGGGATTATGAGCCCCTATGGCATATCTTAAGGGGGAGCTGGTTTGTATTATTTGTTTATATGTATATTCAACATTTCCTTCATTCTGGGTATATATGGGTTGGTTTTCACATTGTTGAGTCCACTTCACCTAGACTTCTGGCATGCCTCGGCATGGACCTCTCGCCTTATGCTATAGGTTGCTATTCTTCTCTTCTTCTCGGTCGAGCTCACTCACAGTCTTGTAAGTCTAGCAGGTGTTGGGCCCCCTGGGTAGACAGGGTCTGTGTTTGCTCCTGAGTTGGAGAATTGAGAGTTAGTACTCCTGTGTAAGTTATATGGGGAAGGTGAGAGCGAGTCTAAGTGTCCGTGTCTCTTCATCTTATCTTTGCTCATAGATTATCCTCGTGTCAGTTTCCTCTTTTCCTTTTGGTTTCTGGTTTCAGTTGAGTTCAATTCTTTTTCTTGGAATTTAAAATTGCTAATGACTCAACTTGAATCAGATTTGTGCTGAAAATTGACTTAGTTGTTGAGGGGGAGTTTGGAACTGACTTTCTTGCATTGCATATAGACTTGTTTCCATTTCCGAGCTTTGTCTTTTATGCAAATGATAAAACCGTGATATGTTGCACCTAGCTACTTTCATGAAGATCCTTGCTAGTCTAGGTCATATCTAATCTGGTGTATCATGTTTAAACTAGCCATCATTTAAATTGAGCTTACTTCAAAACTTGATGAAAGTTGGCTTTTACTTGCTATATTTCTTTACTAGATGCTTATGCCATGCTTAGTGAAATAGTGGGTTTCTACTAGAGTCCCTAGAGCAACTTGGGTTAGCTACATTGTTCCATTCCAAAATCCTCAACATGCTCATGAATCTAAGTGTTGAAATGACAAAAATTGACTTGTTGGTGCTAAAATTGAACTCAACACTTTTCATTCTCGAGACTGCTTCCCATTGCACTTGGGATGAACTTGGAATGAATTGTGTATGACCAAAAGCATTCTTTTAAGCTTCTTGCTTGAGACGGTTGCATATGGCTTGAGTCAATAAAACAAAAAAAGTGCAAAATAAACTGGAGGAAGAGAGTGACGCCTAGGAGACCTATGTCGATGGCTCCTAGTCGAGGTTGAGTTTCACTAGGATCAACTCTCTACACCTCAAAGGTTTGCGGAGGAGAGTGAAGCTTAGGAAGCCTTTGTCGATGGCTCCTAGTTGAGGATGTGCTTCACTAGGCCTAACTCTTTGAACCGCTTTGTGAGCATTAATCTAAAAATTTGCATTTGAAGAGTTGTTTGAGCATGAGGGTTCTCTAATGGTCTTGTAGCTTCCCAAAGTTTTGACTACATTGAACTCTAGTATATCCATTTGCTCCTCAGATTGGCTTTGCCTCTAGTCTTGAAATTGTGCTAAGTGTTGCTGTTGTTGAAATCATGCAAAAGTAATATAACTTCTTTTGAGCTATTTAGCAAAAATTGAAATATGCCATTGGATATGACTTAGGATGACATAATCTGAACTTGAGTAGCTTGGTGTCATACTTTGTCTAAGTGGTCACTTGCATAATCCTCAAAGCTCTTCTAGGTTGCATTTCATGCCAAAATTGCTCTCTTGATGCCTATATTGCCAAAAGGGGGGAGAAAACGTAGAAAAGGCATCTTAGAGGGAATAAAATAAAAAATGATGTCTCATGATCATGTTGAACAATTGTCCTTGCATTTGGATCATGAGCAATTTTGAGCTTTTTGGAGGATTTCTTGGTTTTTGGAGCTCTTGTCGAAAAATTGTTCTTTCTTGTGTTGAGCTCCGAAAATCTTTTCATCTATTTGGTCATGATCTTTCTTTCTCTTTCAATTGGACTAAATATGATTTTGCAATCAAATTGCTTTTCTTCCTTCGTTTTCAAACTCAAATTTATGTCTTTTGTGTGGTTTGTCAATATACTCATCAAGGGGGAGATTGAAGAACCATGTGGAAGTCCATCCATATTTGTGATGAGTATTTGACTTTATTTGAGCAAGGTGTGCTCAGGTTTGAGTTTGATTTGACTTGGCATTGCATGTTTGAATTAATGATAATTATGGACTAACATGCCGGAAGAAAAAGGTAAGTGTATTGTGAAATGTGCAAAATAGATTGGTCCTTGTGGTACAGGTTCTTGAGGCAGCTATGGTCGTTAGTGAGTATCGGGACTAGGTTGGGAGAACCAAGGTCCGGAGCAGTCGAGGATGCCGATGAGATGGTTGGGCTCAATCCAGGATCACCTGGACATCATGGAAATGGACTTGAGGTGGCTCAAGGTTTTCGGTTCGGGTTGGAGGCTCGAAGAGGCAGAAATTGAGCGGTAAGTCCGGCGGATGAAGGCCCGTTGCATCGGGTTGACCGGGTTTTGTTTAAAACCCATGTATGGTCAATATGGCCCATGTAAAGCCCATGTGTGGGGTGAAATGAGTGGGTTAATCCTAGCCCTTGTTGGAGTGCCCTAAGGTTTGGGACTCATCCAAGGGTGGTAGGTGGCCCTAGAGTAGTATAAATAGAGGGGGAGGGGTGCCCTCCCTCACTTGAAGGTTTGAGTTGCTCCTTTGAGCTTTGCCCACATGAAGTGAGGCTTTGTAAACCTTCGAACCAGAAAATACAAAGATTTTCTTTACATTCTTATGAATTTAAATTCCGCATTTACATTATGTCTTTACTTTATGCAATTTAAATTCAGCATTTACTTTCCCGCATGTAAATTCTCGCAATTTACTTTCTCGCAATTTGGATTTGCCTCCTATCCTTCTAAATGTTGTTGATCAAGGATGTCTTGAGGGTGCTCATTTGGTTTTACATCGTTCTTGCACCCTAGGATAGACTGGAGATCAAGTTTCTATGAAGATTGCAAATCTGTCCTGAACTTGTTCTTCGTGCAGCAGTCAGTCCTTGATTTTTAGAAAAATGTAGAAAAATCCTTTTTGATTTATTCTTATTGGAGAAGGTGCATGACTCATATTTCCATCTGTGGAAAAATTTTGGAGTCCACTGGTTACACCATTTGGGAGCTATGAGGTGAAAACTGAGCCCCAACATTCCTGATTGAAGATCCTGACTGTTCGTAGTCCTTGATTTTTCCTGATATTTGTAGAAGGCTTTTGGTGGTGATTTTTGGTGGAGAGATTCACGACTCATCTTCTCACAGGGTGAAAAAATCCCCAAAAATTTTGGAGCAACAGAAGTCCACCATCCACCTACTCTAAGTGAGGACAATTCCTGAAAAAACTGCTTTTGCTTTTCTAAAAGAGGCTTTTGTGTTTTGGCTTGAGCTCTTTTAGAAAAGAAGTATTTGAATTGATTCCTCTTTGCTTTGGACACTTGATAACCAGGATTGTGATTCAAAAATCCCTCACATGATTCATGGTTCTTATCCATGTAAGCTAGGGATACACATAGTTGTCTTGTCGTTCCGGTTTTGCGGGTTTTTGCGAGTTTGAGGAGCACCATTTTCTTTGCGGGATTATCTTGAGTACTTTGAGTGGTGGAAATTTTATTTGGGATCATTCACCCCCCCTCTGATTGCCATCTCGGTCTTTCAGTTTTTAATGCTAGTTGTAAATAATGCTGGAATGCTTGATGTTTTGTACTGCTTGTTTGTAAAACTCCTCATTGTAATCGGCTATGTAGCCGATTCCCGTGATGTTTATGCTTTTATGTTTTAATCGGCTTCTTGAATCAACCACCTTTTATTCTCAATTGCCTGATGTGATCACGATATGATCCATACGCTAGGGTATTATGTTTTTAGATATTTCCCATTGATTGCCTTTGGTAGCACCGATCCTTCGAACGTTTTGAGTGTACATGAATTTTCGTCAACTAGCCGGTTTATCTTATATGGTCGTTCCCACGTCGGTGACCATTTTCCAAATCGGTTTTCCTTAGACCCGATCGGCAATATGGTTTTCCATACTAGATCGGCTTCGTTGAATGACTTCAGTACAACCTTCTTATTATACACCCTATTAACTCTTTCTTTGTTCTTTTTAAGATGATCCAATGCAACCAGTCTTGCTTCTACCAGATCGTCCAAACTGTCGATCATTAGCTCTTTATACTCGTTAGCCGACAAATTATTTTGTCTGACTACCCTTAGGGAGTCGATATTTATTCCTACGGGCAGGACGGCTTCTTGCCATATACCAACTGGAATGGGGACAACTTGGTCGATCCGTGGTATGCCATCTGACATGCCCATAATGCCTTCGATAATGCCAAGTGCCAATTCCTTGGTCTTTCATCAATCTTCCTTTTTATCAGATTGATTAGGGTTTTATTGGATGATTCGGCTTGTCCATTAGCCTGGACACAGTATGGTAATGAATTGAGTAGCTTGATGCCTAGGCTTTTCGTGAAGGTCTGGAAGTCATCGTATATAGTTTTTGGAGCTCATTCATTGCAAGTTCAAGCACTCTCTCACTCATTCAAAGCACTCTTTAGAGCTCAAGCTTCCTCCTCCATTAATTTGTGTGTGGATTCAAATCTTTGTGAGAAGAGGAAGTAGATTCAAGTGCTAGGTGCATTCATTCCCACATTTGAGCACTAGTTCATCCTTCAAGCGATTTCTCGGGGTATTGTTACTCTTGGAGGTTGAAGGTCTCCTAGACGACTAGGAGTCACCGGGAGCAACCAAGACTTGTTGTAACACCCTGAATTTGTAATTAAGAATAATTAGGTTTAATTAAGTTAATTGAGTGTTTAATTGTGCTTAGATTTGATTTCTGGATCTTAAATTTGGAGTTATTTGTTTCGGAGTGCCTTGTCGTTTCGTTAATTGTTTTTCCCGTTTGAAGTTTTAGATTTTGTTTTGGCCAAAACTTTAAATCGGTTAAGTTAGACCTGCAACCGTAGCTTCGAAACTTCTTTAGTGATCTTCGAACCTATCCCAACTTTTCTTCGAGTCAAAACCCTCAATCTCCATGCGATGTTGCTTAAGCTCAGAGTTTTCGGCCTCTGGATTCAGATTGGGTGAATTCTCGAATCGTGTATGGTAAAGCCCAAACTTAAGTTTCTAAACCTTCCTTGGAGATCCTTAAACCCTTCCCTTAGATCCCCAAGGATCAATTCCGAAGATTGGAGAAGAATCGCGAAAAAGATACGGTACTGCCGGCCGTAGCGAGCGGGCAGGGGTCAGGGGTGTCCGCTGCTGCCCGTGCCCGGCTCACTCACTCCCTCTCTCATCCTTATCCAGCCAGGGGAGAGCCCCTCCTCTCTCTCACTCCCTCATTCCCTCACTCACTCCCTCTTTCTCCCGTGAGCTCTCTCTCCCTGCCGTTCTCTCCCTCTCCCTCCACTGATCTCTCTATTCCTCCCTCACTTTGGTGAGGAGGAGCTCGAGTGGAGCGAGGTGAAGGATTGAGCAAGGTGTGGGAAGTGTCATCGAGCCCTGGAGTAGCCCCAAGACCGGTGGAATCAACTGTTGAATTGATTCTACAGGTTTTGAGCTAAACCCTAGCTCTTCCCCTCCTTTTCTCTTTTCTTTTCGCGCTTGTTTAGCCCTAGAAAATCTAGATCGGGTAGTAGATCGATGATTCGTCGAGTCGCTAGATCTAGACTAGGGTTAGAAGATTTCTCTTACGCGATTAATTTGTTCTGGAAACCCTGATCTACTCCTCGTTGGATTTATTTGTTCTAGAAAGTCTTTTCCCGAGTTTTTCGGAGATTTACTTTGAAACCCTAGCTCCGGAAAAGTTGAGAAAATGACTCACAAATATGTCCAACGCTGGTGAAGTTCAATTCTCGCGGACGAATCGAGTTTGAACTCGATTCAGGTCCAGAATCGAAATTCGGGACTAATTAGGGTTTCGAGTTCTGGAGGTTCGATCATCGTGCAACGAGTACGTAGACTAGTGTTCAGATGTGTAGGACCTTAGCGCACTTTTGGATTCATTGCGCGTGTTGCGAATCCGCTGTTCTAGCCAATTTGCCGAAAATGTGCATTTTGGGCATTCGGAGCAAATTCATGTTCCGAAGTTCCAAAATCCACGAGTTCGACGCGCATGGGTCCCTAGTGTCCCTAGGAACCTATTCATGACTTCGCGTCGAAGTCCCAAACTCGTTTGCGCAAAAACCCTCCTTTTTGCAAAAGTTCTCCTAGAAAGCCGGCACTACCGACGTTTGAGGCCGGTAGCCCGGTACAGCCGCCCTCGCCGGCAGTACCGCTCACATAACGCCGGTAGTTAATTTCCAGTGATCACCCCAACTCGATCCCTGACCTGCGGCACTACCGGGCCCTTGGGCCGATACTGCCGGGTGTGAGGGGCGGCACTACCGCCGGGTCACCGCCGGTACTGCCGGACTTAGGGAAAAGTTCGGATTTCCCTTTTTCTCCTTAAGTTCTCGTTTTCTCGATTCCGTGTTAGGTCTCTCCTGACCCCATTTGGATCATTTTCGTTGGTTCTTCCCTTTCAAAAACCGTTTTTGGGTTTAAGTTTCAGAGCTCAGAATTGAAAAAGGTAAATCGATCAAGCGAGCTCGGAACTAGTTAGTACCAGATTAGTTGTGTTCCTGGCGCTGCTAGGACCGTGACCTGGCACTCGTACTTAAGTTCCGATCCCGTTTGAGCGAAAACCCCTTTCTCACATTCCGGCCCTCTCTGGAAAACTGGCGCTACCACCGTGTTAGTCTCGGTACCGCCGCCTGAGCAGTAGTACCGTGACTATAACGTCGGTAGTTGATTTCAGAGTGTGCTGTCCTCAGCCTTTGGAGCCGCGGCACTGCCGGTGTTTGGGTCTGGTATTACCACCCTATTGGTAATACTTTGTGAAACAAGCCGGTAGCTATTTTCCGAAGTGCGCTGATCTTGGCCTTTGAAATTCCGGTACTGTTGACGCATGGGGCCGGTACGACTGCTTGAGCAAAAGTACTATGTGCAACATTCCGACAGTACTTTCCAGAAAGTGTTCTGTTTTAGTTCCCGGCTGTCGACATTATCGTCCCGATGGTACGGTACTTGTGATGCCCTAGAATTTGAGAGCAATCCTAGGGTTTTCTTTCTTGATTGTTCCGGAAAGAAAGAGGGTTTTGTCGGGGAATGAAACAATTGAAGAATATGCGGCAATTTAATATTAAAAATTGGAGTTTTGGGCTAGTTTCCGCTGGGCTGAGGCAACCTGGGCCTGGGCCGGGAATTCCTTTTCCCCCCTCTCCTCCCCATGCCTTGGTGGGCCGGCCCACCTTCCCCTTTAAGTGGCGCCCCCTTCCCCCACACCCTAAGGCGCCTCCCTTCCTCCCCCCGAGCAGCCACACCCCCTCCTCTTCCTCCCCTGCGTGGTGGCTCAAGATCCACCGCGAAACGCGAAGGAGAAAACGAGAAGAGGATCCGTGGAGGCGAGGAGGACGAACAGATTTCCGTTACGGGGATCGTCGCGCGTTCTTCGTGGGTTCGCAAGGGGGAACTCAAGGTAAAATTCCCAATCTTTTACCTCTGTTCTACCTAGGGATTAGGAGTGCATTAGATCTGGTGGTGAGTGGTTTGGATGGATCTTGATGGGGGAGAAGGGTAGATGTTCACGTGGTGCTGTTTTTGGAAGGGAAGATTGTGCAGCGCGGATTGTTTCGCGTTTTACGTGGCATAGATGATTTTTCCTGCAAAAACCTATAACTAGAAAGTTGTAGATAACATCGATACCTAGCTTCTGTAATTTTTTCAGAATTTTTGGGGCGTCGGTCTGAGAGTTATCGCTGTTGGAAGATGACGAACAGAATCTGGAAACAGATTTCGTCCACTGTGTTGGACGGTTGTTTAGGCATATTTAACAGTGGAATTGAAATTTGTGACCTTCATGAAAGTTGTAGATCTCGTCAATATATAGCTACTGTAAATTTTTTGTATTTTTATGAACAGTAGAAAAAGATCTGAAATTGGGAAGAGAGGGTGCTGCTGTTCGATTCGGACAGATCGGGGTTTTTGGCGTTTAAATGGGATCGGGGAGTAGGAAGCGTGTGTTTGAATTGTGTGATGAATTGTGCTGTCGCTATGTACTGAAATAATATTTGTTCAGGTGGTGCCACTGCTGGGCGTAACTAGGTTCATCGTCCACGTCGGTAAAGGCAAGTGGAAGTAGTTGTATTGTTAAGCTATACATTGTTGTTTGCTTCGCCTTCATTATAAACTCCAATTACAGCAATCATACACGGTTTAATCACTTGCTTTGAGGTAAGGTGAAGAATGATGTTGTTTACCGGATGAATTGTCTAAACATTTCATCTCTATGATATTTGTTTTCTATCCATGCTATATGATGATATGCAAACATGTGGACTCAGTGGGAGGAGTTATATGATGATATGCAAACATGTGGACTCAGTGGGAGGAGTTATGAATGAATTCATGCATGAAGCATTAACTGCATAATCATGCATTGGAAGTTTGTCGACGCCAGCGTGCGCGACCGTACCGGTACAACACCGTGTGTTCCTGAGAAAGGGCACGGTGAGGAGGAACATGGCATAAGCATGTGCATCAATCATATGCATTTTACTGAAGTGGTGTGGACTCTTTGATGTGGTATTGTATATGAGGAATGTGGAATGTTAGATATATGGTGGATGTGGTATTGTATATGAGGAATGTGGAATGTTAGATATATGGTGGATGTGGTATTGTATATGAGGAATGTGGAATGCTAGATATATGGTGGACGTTTTATTGGTATTAGTTGTTCCGCTTGCTGAGATTACCCAATCTCACTACTTGCTGTTTTGATGTTTTCAGCAGCGCACGTGAGTCGTAAGCATGAAGGGTGGGCTAGCAACACAATAATTTTTCTGATGTCATCACGACTCTCATGATCTAGTGCTTTAAATAATTCATTAGTTGGATGCAATTTTATTTCATATAGACCCATTGTTGTTCCCTTTAAACTTGTTCTCGTTTATGGTTGTCCCATTAGAGATGTGTTATATTTGTGGTTGATACCTGGTTGAATTAGACTCGTTGTCTCTAGTATTGATGTCGTGATATTATTCCTATTTGAATTGCTTCCGTATTGTCCTGTTTTAGGGAAATCTTTGTCGAATTTTTCTTGTACATGATTGAGATTTATGGGGTGTTACGGTTGGTATCGAGGCGGGTGTAGGTCCCTAGAATGTGTATTTAGTGTCATACTATAGGTTCAACCTAAAATATGAAGTGGGATAATCTAGAAACATGGCTTAGGTTTTACTTAAAACTTTGCCATAGGATAGCAACATTAAAACTTGTGTAAGTGGAATAATAAATTTAAAACTTGACACACTCTGTTGCCTGATAGGAATGGGTATGGGTACCGTTGCTTTACGCTTAAATGTTGTATTTAATCTTTGATGTTGAATGTTATATTTGGTAATATATGTTGCTATGTTTATGAAAGAATTGATTGTGTTGATACATTTGAGATTATGTGGGTTGTGGTGCCGAAAGGGATTCGGTCACCTTACATTGTTTGTAGTAATGATGGGTTTGTGGTGTGGCGGTTAGTGCCATCACCGATGGACTTTAACCTCCTGTTGGGAGAGTGCTTATCCTTTACGTAAGTAGATTGGGTAGTTGGTTGGAGTCGAGTAGTAGAGTTGTGGATTGACCCTCCGAATTTCCTTTGCCGTTTTGACGAGCGGTTTTGGTTGGTTTTGATTGGTTGAAATAAAAGAAAAAGTGTTCGGTTTTGGATACTCACCGATAGTTCTTTTGGTGGTTTTGGTTTTGTCTTCTTTGGTTGAAGACAAAGAAGAATTTAGGGTTGCGCCTCTTTTGGTCGCCTTGCCACTTTGGCCCGATTTGTTGTTTGCCTTATAGAGAAACTTATAGATTGATTCTTGGGTTACCATTCTCAATTTGAAAAGAAGTTATTGAAGTTTCGATGAAAAATCTAAGTCGCATGGATTTAGGTGTCAAGGTTTTGGAGGAAAGGATGTGGTTGATCGGTTGCTTTACGGAGAACGTTTTCAATTTATTCTTGTGTTTGTCTTTCTCCGAGGTTTAAAAGAGTTATTTCGGTGTTGTGCCACACATTGTTGTCGGGGCCTAAGAGGTGTTTGATCGCAATGATGACTTGCTTGGGAATTCATCTTTGAAAACCGTTTGTTCCGTGAAAGTTTGAAGTTTGGGGTTATGGCCTTATCTGAAAAAAAAGATTTGGTTAATCGCTTGGTTTTCCCTCTTGCAACCATCTTCCTTCGCGGAAGTTGTTGATCTCGAGTTGTGGAGTAGTTGCGTGTCGGCAATTGGGAATTTAAGAGTTGACTTCTCTTGTGATTTGTGGTTGAGCTTTCCGGAAGGAAAGGTGTTTTGGGTGTTGTTCTTTTCTGGAGCAATTTTGGTTTCCTTAAGAGTTGGGTGTGTGATTCACGCGGATGTTTAAGAAGTTAAGTGTATGACGAGAAGTTAGAGTTTTCGGATGATATGAGCTAGTGGTTCGGTTAAAGCGAATTTGTTGTTTGTTTAAAGATAAACTAAAATATTGTGTTGATAAGAGATGATTAAGCGAGGCGTCAGGTGATCCAAAGTGAAAGTTGATTAGTGGTGTGTGCAAAGTGATGCGGGTTATGGAATCTAATGGATGTTTGAGATTAGTTAGCATAGAATGTCTCGGTTGATGAACTTGTTATAGCAAGAAGATGGTGTGAAATTACGCCTATTGTATTTGGTGGGTCATTAATATTGTGGGTCGACAATATGACTTAAAATACGTGTAATCAATTAATGAGGATATATGGAATGATTGTAGGAAATGTTTAATTATTCTTGATAGATGTGCATGCAGGATCCGTATTTATGAGGGATGTCTAGTGGAGATCGTGTCGCACGGTTAGTATTAATTATTGGTGGAATGAACTGGTGATATGGAATATGTGACTTAGGGATTATACCCAGGGTAATTGTTGATTACGCCGGAATAATTGTAAAGAGATGTGTGCTACGCTTGGGATAATAAGTTGCATGAATAATGGTTCGTCATGGTTAGTAGACCAAAAGAAGTTGTTGATATGCGTCTTATGTTGGGTTAAGCGATAAGTTAATTGTCTTTGGAGTTGTGGGAGCGTGGTTCTCCTTGTCGATTGTCATACGGTAGATATGGTCTATGGTTCGTTGGTAATATAATCAGTTGTGGTTATATGAACAGTGAAAAGTGATTTTATTAAGAGCAGATGTTGTAGCTTGTGTGCAACAGTGTTGGACTTGTCGGGATTTGGGTGATTATGACATCCATATTGGCTAAGAGTATTGGAATGTGAGTAATGGTGGGATTTGAGTCGAACTTTCTTTTGAAGGTTTACGGATTCAAATGAAGGTATAAATTTTCTGGGAGTGCTTGCCTCTTTGTTTAGGCGTCTTGATTAGTGTGCAAGAAAATCTCCCATGATTAAGTGGCATTTTGTCAAGTTACAAACTTGACTCCGATGATTGGAATTATGGATGAAAGAGTAGTATTTGAAGTAACCGGCTTATGGGTTCCAAATGTGGTGTGGTATTGAACCATGCCAATCTTTGGATTTGGGCTAATCTGTTTAGTCTATGCTATGAGTATGGATTAACACCCAAAGCGTTGGAGTGGGACGCTCTCTTTAGCGTTCAAGCGATTTATCTTTAGTAACCACAGGAGTTAAGCGCTTAAATTGTAATTCTATCGTGACTAGAGTTGGATTTATTTGGGAAGCGTGTGTGGTGTTTGCGGCGTTTCAAAAGGTGAATCTTCACGATTGTTTCATAAGTGATTTTGTTGGTAAGGTGTTCCTGCTTTGAGGATGTGTTTCCTTCTCTTTAAGAGAATTGGTAGCGGTTATTAGGCGTAGATGTTTGATTTGAGAGTTGATGCTATCTTACATTATTGGCTTTGGTTAAAATGCGATGTTTTGTGCATTGCGTCTGATGGTTGTTGGGTTGTGATGCGATATGGTATTTTTTCGGTTAACGCCGTGCGTAGTTTATGCGAATTTGAGCAACCATCGATGTTGTTGGGTGTCAATCATGTGACAAAGAGAATGAAGTCTTTTGTGAATGGTTAATGGGTATCGTGGTTACATGACGAATAAATGGTGAAAAAGACTCATGACATCGTTTTTATAAGCATAAAAGAGTTGTTGAGCCAGGGCCGGTGAGAAAGTCATATAGAGATATATGACTAATCCGGAGTGCTCTTGAAGAATTCACATTCGTGTTATGAATCGAGATTTCCATTGCTCTCTAGCATGAAAAGGAATAAATGGGTAAATGCTAGTATTCAATCTATTTTAAATAGTTGGAGTATGTTGTGTGGTGGTAATTTTGTTATCACCTATGTATAGGAGTAGCCAAAAGTAATGTTATTGGTTGTTGTTTATGCCCATTTGTTGATATTGATGACTTGGTAGGGTTGTTAATTGTTGGAAACCATTGATCCAATAGAAAAAAATGTAAAGCGTGGAATTATGTCGAGTACATGTTGTGATTGGGATGAACATTGGATAACAATCATGATGAGGTAGTATAGAATGGAAGACGTTTTGTTAATCATCATAAACTGTATTTATAAATGTTGGGTATTGGTTTTTTGTTGAAGATCAATTTTTTTTTTGCAAGGTTCTAACCTCGTTTGTTCAAATAGGTGGTGGTCTTGGAGTGTATGTCTCACCTGGTTTGTCGTCGTCTTGAATACGGCGAACCACAGTAGAGGGGTTGTGGTGTGAAAACACGTTTGTGCGTGGGAGATGAAGAGGGTTCTAGAGACTGGTACCATTTTCTTCTGGAGAGTGGTTGGAATAAGGAGTGCGAGACCGTTTTCTTTCATGGTTTATTTGGGAATTGAAGTGAAGGTGGAACCGTGAGAGGTTGTACTCTGTTGAGCTAAATCAACATTTTCTCGCTAGTGTTGGTTTTGAGAACTCGCTTGTCGTTTATTCCGGTTTGAGTCTTTGTGTGAATGTTTTGTGTTGCAAAGAAGTCTTTTGTCCTTTGGGGACTTTGTTGTTGATTTTTGGTGTGTCTTAGATTCGGGGACGAATCCTTTTAAGGTGGGGAGATTGTGATGCCCTAGAATTTGAGAGCAATCCTAGGGTTTTCTTTCTTGATTGTTCCGGAAAGAAAGAGGGTTTTGTCGGGGAATGAAACAATTGAAGAATATGCGGCAATTTAATATTAAAAATTGGAGTTTTGGGCTAGTTTCCGCTGGGCTGAGGCAACCTGGGCCTGGGCCGGGAATTCCTTTTTCCCCCTCTCCTCCCCATGCCTTGGTGGGCCGGCCCACCTTCCCCTTTAAGTGGCGCCCCCTTCCCCCAAACCCTAAGGCGCCTCCCTTCCTCCCCCCTAGCAGCCACACCCCCTCCTCTTCCTCCCCTGCGTGGTGGCTCAAGATCCACCGCGAAACGCGAAGGAGAAAACGAGAAGAGGATCCGTGGAGGCGAGGAGGACGAACAGATTTCCGTTACGGGGATCGTCGCGCGTTCTTCGTGGGTTCGCAAGGGGGAACTCAAGGTAAAATTCCCAATCTTTTACCTCTGTTCTACCTAGGGATTAGGAGTGCATTAGATCTGGTGGTGAGTGGTTTGGATGGATCTTGATGGGGGAGAAGGGTAGATGTTCACGTGGTGCTGTTTTTGGAAGGGAAGATTGTGCAGCGCGGATTGTTTCGCGTTTTACGTGGCATAGATGATTTTTCCTGCAAAAACCTATAACTAGAAAGTTGTAGATAACATCGATACCTAGCTTCTGTAATTTTTTCAGAATTTTTGGAGCGTCGGTCTGAGAGTTATCGCTGTTGGAAGATGACGAACAGAATCTGGAAACAGATTTCGTCCACTGTGTTGGACGGTTGTTTAGGCATATTTAACAGTGGAATTGAAATTTGTGACCTTCATGAAAGTTGTAGATCTCGTCAATATATAGCTACTGTAAATTTTTGTATTTTTATGAACAGTAGAAAAGATACGAAATTGGGAAGAGAGGGTGCTGCTGTTCGATTCGGACAGAGCGGGGTTTGTGGCGTTTAAATGGGATCGGGGAGTAGGAAGCGTGTGTTTGAATTGTGTGATGAATTGTGCTGTCGCTATGTACTGAAATAATATTTGTTCAGGTGGTGCCACTGCTGGGCGTAACTAGGTTCATCGTCCACGTCGGTAAAGGCAAGTGGAAGTAGTTGTATTGTTAAGCTATACATTGTTGTTTGCTTCGCCTTCATTATAAACTCCAATTACAGCAATCATACACGGTTTAATCACTTGCTTTGAGGTAAGGTGAAGAATGATGTTGTTTACCAGATGAATTGTCTAAACATTTCATCTCTATGATATTTGTTTTCTATCCATGCTATATGATGATATGCAAACATGTGGACTCAGTGGGAGGAGTTATATGATGATATGCAAACATGTGGACTCAGTGGGAGGAGTTATGAATGAATTCATGCATGAAGCATTAACTGCATAATCATGCATTGGAAGTTTGTCGACGCCTTGGCGTCTTGGCAAATGCCGTACAACACCGTGTGTTCACGAGAAAGGGCACGGTGAGGAGGAACATGGCATAAGCATGTGCATCAATCATATGCATTTCTTGAAGTGGTGTGGACTCTTTGATGTGGTATTGTATATGAGGAATGTGGAATTTTAGATATATGGTGGATGTGGTATTGTATATGAGGAATGTGGAATGTTAGATATATGGTGGATGTGGTATTGTATATGAGGAATGTGGAATGCTAGATATATGGTGGACGTTTTATTGGTATTAGTTGTTCTGCTTCTTTGAGATTACCCAATCTCACTACTTGCTTTGTTTTGATGTTTTCAGCAGCGACGTGAGTCGTAAGCATGAAGGGTGGGCTAGCAACACAATAATTTTACGATGTCATCACGACTCTCATGATCTAGTGCTTTAAATAATTCATTAGTTGGATGCAATTTTATTTCATATAGACCCCTTGTTGTTCCCTTTAAACTTGTTCTCGTTTATGGTTGTCCCATTAGAGATGTGTTATATTTGTGGTTGATACCTGGTTGAATTAGACTCGTTGTCTCTAGTATTGATGTCGTGATATTATTCCTATTTGAATTGCTTCCGTATTGTCCTGTTTTAGGGGAAATCTTTGTCGAATTTTTCTTGTACATGATTGAGATTTATGGGGTGTTCTGATTGGTATCAGAGCGGGCTGTAGGTCCCTAGAATGTGTATTTAGTGTCATACTATAGGTTCAACCTAAAATATGAAGTGGGATAATCTAGAAACATGGCTTAGGTTTTACTTAAAACTTTGCCATAGGATAGCAACATTAAAACTTGTGTAAGTGGAATAATTAATTTAAAACTTGACACACTCTGTTGCACAGTAGGAATGGGTATGGGTACCGTTGCTTTACGCTTAAATGTTGTATTTAATCTTTGATGTTGAATGTTATATTTGGTAATATATGTTGCTATGTTTATGAAAGAATTGATTGTGTTGATACATTTGAGATTATGTGGGTTGTGGTGCCGAAAGGGATTCGGTCACCTTCTGTTGTTTGTAGTAATGATGGGTTTGACGGTGTGGCCGGTTAGTGCCATCACCGATGGACTTTTAACCTCCTGTTGGGAGAGTGCTTATCCTTTACGTAAGTAGATTGGGTAGTTGGTTGGAGTCGAGTAGTAGAGTTGTGGATTGACCCTCCGAATTTCCTTTGCCGTTTTGTGACGGTTTTGGTTGGTTTTTGATTGGTTGAAATAAAAGAAAAAGTGTTCGGTTTTGGATACTCACCGATAGTTCTTTTGGTGGTTTTGGTTTTGTCTTCTTTGGTTGAAGACAAAAGAAGAATTTAGGGTTGCGCCTCTTTTGGTCGCCTTGCCAGCTTTGGCCTTGATTTGTTGTTTGCCTTATAGAGAAACTTATAGATTGATTCTTGGGTTACCATTCTCCAATTTGAAAAGAAGTTATTGAAGTTTCGATGAAAAATCTAAGTCGCATGGATTTAGGTGTCAAGGTTTTGGCGGAAAGGATGTGGTTGATCGGTTGCTTTACGGAGAACGTTTTCAATTTATTCTTGTGTTTGTCTTTCTCCGAGGTTTAAAAGAGTTATTGCGGTGTTGTGCGGACCTTGTTGTCGGGGCCTAAGTGGTGTTTGATCGCAATGATGACGTGCTTGGGAATTCATCTTTGAACAACCGTTTGTTCCGTGAAAGTTTGAAGTTTGGGGTTATGGCCTTATCTGAAAAAAAAAGATTTGGTTAATCGCTTGGTTTTCCCTCTTGCAACCATCTTCCTTCGCGGAAGTTGTTGATCTCGAGAGTTGTGGAGTAGTTGCGTGTCGGCAATTGGGAATTTAAGAGTTGACTTCTCTTGTGATTTGTGGTTGAGCTTTCCGAAGGAAAGGTGTTTTAGGTGTTGTTCTTTCTGGAGCAATTTTGGTTTCCTTAAGAGTTGGGTGTGTGATTCACGCGGATGTTTAAGAAGTTAAGTGTATGACGAGAAGTTAGAGTTTTCGGATGATATGAGCTAGTGGTTCGGTTAAAGCGAATTTGTTGTTTGTTTAAAGATAAACTAAAATATTGTGTTGATAAGAGATGATTAAACGAGACGTCAGGTGATCCAAAGTGAAAGTTGATTAGTGGTGTGTGCAAAGTGATGCGGGTTATGGAATCTAATGGATGTTTGAGATTAGTTAGCATAGAATGTCTCGGTTGATGAACTTGTTATAGCAAGAAGATGGTGTGAAATTCTGCCTATTGTAGCTGGTGGGTCAATTAATATTGTGGGTCGACAATATGACTTAAAATACGTGTAATCAATTAATGAGGATATATGGAATGATTGTAGGAAATGTTTAATTATTCTTGATAGATGTGCATGCAGGATCCGTATTTATGAGGGATGTCTAGTGGAGATCGTGTCGCGTGGTTAGTATTAATTATTGGTGGAATGAACTGGTGATATGGAATATGTGACTTAGGGATTATACCCAGGGTAATTGTTGATTACGCCGGAATAATTGTAAAGAGATGTGTGCTACGCTTGGGATAATAAGTTGCATGAATAATGGTTCGTCATGGTTAGTAGACCAAAAGAAGTTGTTGATATGCGTCTTATGTTGGGTTAACTGATAAGTTAATTGTGCTGGAGTTGTGGGAACGTGGTTCTCCTTGTCGATTGTCATACGGTAGATATGGTCTATGGTTCGTTGGTAATATAATCAGTTGTGGTTATATGAACAGTGAAAAGTGATTTTATTAAGAGCAGATGTTGTAGCTTGTGTACCTTGATGTTGGACTTGTCGGGATTTGGGTGATTATGACATCCATATTGGCTAAGAGTATTGGAATGTGAGTAATGGTGGGATTTGAGTCGAACTTTCTTTTGAAGGTTTACGGATTCAAATGAAGGTATAAATTTTCTGGGAGTGCTTGCCTCTTTGTTTAGGCGTCTTGATTAGTGTGCAAGAAAATCTCCCATGATTAAGTGGCATTTTGTCAAGTTACAAACTTGACTCCGATGATTGGAATTATGGATGAAAGAGTAGTATTTGAAGTAACCGGCTTATGGGTTCCAAATGTGGTGTGGTATTGAACCATGCCAATCTTTGGATTTGGGCTAATCTGTTTAGTCTATGCTATGAGTATGGATTAACACCCAAAGCGTTGGAGTGGGACGCTCTCTTTAGCGTTCAACTGATTTATCTTTGGTAACCCTGGAGTTAAGCGCTTAAATTGTAATTCTATCGTGACTAGAGTTGGATTTATTTGGGAAACGTGTGTGGTGTTTAAGCTGCTTTCAAAAGGTTAATCTTACGATTGTTTCTTTAGTGATTTTGTTTGTAAGGTTTTCGATTCTGTTGTTGTGTTTCGTTCTATTTTAGTGTATTGGTAGCGGTTATTAGGCTTAGTTGTTTGTTTTGAGAGTTGATGCTATCTTACATTATTGGCTTTGGTTAAAATGCGATGTTTTGCACGCATTGCGTCTGATGGTTGTTGGGTTGTGATGCGATATGGTATTTTTTTCGGTTAACGCCGTCGTAGTTTATGCGAATTTGAGCAACCATCGATGTTGTTGGGTGTCAATCATGTGACAAAGAGAATGAAGTCTTTTCGTGAATGGTTAATGGGTATCGTGGGTTACATGACGAATAAATGGTGAAAAAGACTCATGACATCGTTTTTATAAGCATAAAAGAGTTGTTGAGCCAGGACGGTGAGAAAGTCATATAGAGATATATGACTAATCCGGAGTGCTCTTGAAGAATTCACATTCGTGTTATGAATCGAGATTTCCATTGCTCTCTAGCATGAAAAGGAATAAATGGGTAAATGCTAGTATTCAATCTATTTTAAATAGTTGGAGTATGTTGTGTGGTGGTAATTTTGTTATCACCTATGTATAGGGTAGCCAAAAGTAATGTTATTGGTTGTTGTTTATGCCCATTTGTTGATATTGATGACTTGGTAGGGTTGTTAATTGTTGGAAACCATTGATCCAATAGAAAAAAAATGTAAAACTGTGGAATTATGTCGAGTACATGTTGTGATTGGGATGAACATTGGATAACAATCATGATGAGGTAGTATAGAATGGAAGACGTTTTGTTAATCATCATAAACTGTATTTATAAATGTTGGGTATTGGTTTTTTGTTGAAGATCAATTTTTTTTTTGCAAGGTTCTAACCTCGTTTGTTCAAATAGGTGGTGGTCTTGGAGTGTATGTCTCACCTGGTTTGTCGTCGTTTTGAATACGGCGAACCACAGTAGAGGGGTTGTGGTGTGAAAACACGTTTGTGCGTGGGAGATGAAGAGGGTTCTAGAGACTGGTACCATTTTCTTCTGGAGAGTGGTTGGAATAAGGAGTGCGAGACCGTTTTCTTTCATGGTTTATTTGGGAATTGAAGTGAAGGTGGAACCGTGAGAGGTTGTACTCTGAGCTAAATCAACATTTTCTCGCTAGTGTTGGTTTTGAGAACTCGCTTGTCGTTTATTCGGTTTGAGTCTTTGTGTGAATGTTTTGTGTTGCAAAGAAGTCTTTTGTCCTTTGGGGACTTTGTTGTTGATTTTTGGTGTGTCTTAGATTCGGGGACGAATCCTTTTAAGGTGGGGAGATTGTGATGCCCTAGAATTTGAGAGCAATCCTAGGGTTTTCTTTCTTGATTGTTCCGGAAAGAAAGAGGGTTTTGTCGGGGAATGAAACAATTGAAGAATATGCGGCAATTTAATATTAAAAATTGGAGTTTTGGGCTAGTTTCCGCTGGGCTGAGGCAACCTGGGCCTGGGCCGGGAATTCCTTTTTCCCCCTCTCCTCCCCATGCCTTGGTGGGCCGGCCCACCTTCCCCTTTAAGTGGCGCCCCCTTCCCCCAAACCCTAAGGCGCCTCCCTTCCTCCCCCCTAGCAGCCACACCCCCTCCTCTTCCTCCCCTGCGTGGTGGCTCAAGATCCACCGCGAAACGCGAAGGAGAAAACGAGAAGAGGATCCGTGGAGGCGAGGAGGACGAACAGATTTCCGTTACGGGGATCGTCGCGTTCTTCGTGGGTTCGCAAGGGGGAACTCAAGGTAAAATTCCCAATCTTTTACCTCTGTTCTACCTAGGGATTAGGAGTGCATTAGATCTGGTGGTGAGTGGTTTGGATGGATCTTGATGGGGGAGAAGGGTAGATGTTCACGTGGTGCTGTTTTTGGAAGGGAAGATTGTGCAGCGCGGATTGTTTCGCGTTTTACGTGGCATAGATGATTTTTCCTGCAAAAACCTATAACTAGAAAGTTGTAGATAACATCGATACCTAGCTTCTGTAATTTTTTCAGAATTTTTGGGGCGTCGGTCTGAGAGTTATCGCTGTTGGAAGATGACGAACAGAATCTGGAAACAGATTTCGTCCACTGTGTTGGACGGTTGTTTAGGCATATTTAACAGTGGAATTGAAATTTGTGACCTTCATGAAAGTTGTAGATCTCGTCAATATATAGCTACTGTAAATTTTTTGTATTTTTATGAACAGTAGAAAAAAGATACGAAATTGGGAAGAGAGGGTGCTGCTGTTCGATTCGGACAGATCGGGGTTTTTGGCGTTTAAATGGGATCGGGGAGTAGGAAGCGTGTGTTTGAATTGTGTGATGAATTGTGCTGTCGCTATGTACTGAAATAATATTTGTTCAGGTGGTGCCACTGCTGGGCGTAACTAGGTTCATCGTCCACGTCGGTAAAGGCAAGTGGAAGTAGTTGTATTGTTAAGCTATACATTGTTGTTTGCTTCGCCTTCATTATAAACTCCAATTACAGCAATCATACACGGTTTAATCACTTGCTTTGAGGTAAGGTGAAGAATGATGTTGTTTACCAGATGAATTGTCTAAACATTTCATCTCTATGATATTTGTTTTCTATCCATGCTATATGATGATATGCAAACATGTGGACTCAGTGGGAGGAGTTATATGATGATATGCAAACATGTGGACTCAGTGGGAGGAGTTATGAATGAATTCATGCATGAAGCATTAACTGCATAATCATGCATTGAAGTTTGTCGACGCCTTGCGGCGCGATCTGCAGTACAACACCGTGTGTTCTGAGAAAGGGCACGGTGAGGAGGAACATGGCATAAGCATGTGCATCAATCATATGCATTTCTTGAAGTGGTGTGGACTCTTTGATGTGGTATTGTATATGAGGAATGTGGAATGTTAGATATATGGTGGATGTGGTATTGTATATGAGGAATGTGGAATGTTAGATATATGGTGGATGTGGTATTGTATATGAGGAATGTGGAATGCTAGATATATGGTGGACGTTTTATTTGTATTAGTTGTTACGCTTCTTGAGATTACCCAATCTCACTACTTGCAGTTTGATGTTTTCAGCAGCGACGTGAGTCGTAAGCATGAAGGGTGGGCTAGCAACACAATAATTTTTCTGATGTCATCACGACTCTCATGATCTAGTGCTTTAAATAATTCATTAGTTGGATGCAATTTTATTTCATATAGACCCCTTGTTGTTCCCTTTAAACTTGTTCTCGTTTATGGTTGTCCCATTAGAGATGTGTTATATTTGTGGTTGATACCTGGTTGAATTAGACTCGTTGTCTCTAGTATTGATGTCGTGATATTATTCCTATTTGAATTGCTTCCGTATTGTCCTGTTTTAGGGGAAATGCTGTCGAATTTTTCTTGTACAACAGTTGAGATTTATGGGGTGTTACAGTACTACCGGGGATCGGCAGTACTGCCGCAAGGTTGTTGCTGCTGATTGAACGGTACTACCGGGAATTGTGTGTCGATATTGCCGGCGTGTGCTGAGAAGTTTAAATCCTTTCTTGAGTCCTTTTGCCCTTAGTTTCTCGAATTTGATTCGCTTTGTATTTGGTTCTTATTCGCCTGGTTTGATTTGTTGTTAATTGTTCTTATTGCTTTTGTTTAGGCGTTGACGATTCGTTAGACGACGATCCCGACTTTGTTCCAGAGTCGGACCCTGTTAAAAAGAGCAAACAGGCAAGCACCTCCTTTGACCATTTTGATCCTATATTTGTGAAGTTCTATTTTCTTTTGTCAAAACTATTATGCATGCGTGTATGTTTAGTAAAAATGCTAGTTGTGGGAAAACTGGTAGATAAACCTAGAGTTGGTGGATTTCCTTTAATCTTAATTGAATTGTGAACTTGGTAAGCTCTAGATCCACATTAGACATAGTAATGAATGTCAAATGGGTAATATTGAATAATACTTGCACATGCTTTGCCACGCAGTAGCAAATGCTATGAAAGTCGTGAGTCAGTCAATTACAATCTATTGGAAAATCATTGGTTTGGATTGGGTGTTGGATCGGAAAGGTTGGTAAATGGTTTGGGAGTTAGATTTGGTTATTTGGATGGAAAGGTTGCTTGGGTGAAACTGGAAAATAGAAGAGTTAGACCGGGCGAGATGTACGGTGTTTGGAGATTTGGAAATGGTTTGATTTTGGTTGTTTTCCTTGCTATGGGGAGGTTGCAGGCTAGTGTGTGCTCTGCGGGGCCGCTAGTGCTAATCCTCTGTAACCATAGCAAGCGGGTTGGAAGATCTCGCCTGTGTCACCGTAAGGACTGAACTTGATGCTATTACTGAGTCATACCGTACAACCACATGTGCCAGTATGGGATGGTCTTGACTTAGTAGATTGGAAAGGGTTGGGTCTTGCATTTTGGTGAGCAGACACACTTGCGGTGTCGGTGTGTTCTAGGGTCTCCCTTGTCGAGGCATCTAGGGGGAGCATGCCCAGTGCAACGGTAATGCCTTCTATGGGGAGGTTTCTAAAAATATGGGCTAGTGGTGTCCCATAGGGCTACTAGTGGCCATCCTCTATGACCATAGCAAGGGATGCACATTACCGGGCGGGTGCAAGACTAAAATCCCGACCTTTCGGAAAGTCTCATCACTGTCTAGCAAAACAGATACTCTTTGTATCGCGTGGCAGGGTTGACATGATTGCTAGAACGTATCATGTGGGTAAAGTGTACAATCTCCTGCAGGGATTAAAACTAATCGATTAGCCGTGCTCACGGTCATGAGCTGCTTGGGAAGTATTGTCAAGTATAGAATTTCTGGTGTTGGTTCAGGTCTGGTCTTGGTTCGGTCTCGGAAATGGATTCGGTTGGACTTGGTTGGGAGCTGGATTGGTTATTGGGTTTGGTCGGAAATTGGTTTCGGGAAATGGTTTTGGCAAGGTAGGTTAGTTTGGTTTTCGGTTGGTGGGAATGGAATGGTTGAGAATTTGGTTTATGGATCAATTGATATATTTATTGCTTGCAACAAAAATGATTTCTTTACCACTGGTTTACAAATTGCGAATGATTTGGATCTATTAAGTATTGCAAATAAATCTTGCTTTTTGCTCAAATAGACTTAGTGTAGAAACATGATTCCATTGTTATAACCTGCATTTACATTATTATTTCCATACACTAAAGTCTTGCGAGTACATACGTGTACTCACCGTTTGCTCTATTTATTTTATTAATAAGCAATCAGAAGACGATGTTGAAGACAATGAAGGTGATCCCGACGTTCTTCGAGATGGGTGTTCCGCGAGTTGTAGCGGTTATCTGGGTTTCAGCCCCCCAGTCGGTTGCCTTTGGGTATGGGAAGGCATACCGCTACCGCTGTTGCAGTTTTTTTTTTCTTATTTTGCTTTATAGCCAATCGGCTGTATTCCATTCTTGTAAACTAATTCGTTGTAATCAAACCAGTAATAACACAATTGTTACCTTGAGTTTGGTTCTTGATGCGACTTATATTAAATATGTGGGTGCTAGGCTACTGATCCAGGGAACTAGCACTAGACACATATCTCGGGGAAGCTCGGGTTGGAATCAATCCTTTAGCATATGACCTCCAGCGGTGTGTGTCGTGCTGATCGATTGGCCTCAATCCGGGTACGGTTTGTAACTAGTAATTAGATTACTGACGGGTTGCGTTAATTCCAGTCCGACGCAACAGTGAGTATCTGAGTTACTGTTACAAAGACCGGAGCCCCCACGACAGGTGGTATCAGAGCAAGGCTTTCGATTGTAGGGTGAAGCCTAGATAGATTGGTCGATAGAAGTAAGGATGAATCTTCTCTGAAAATTATTTTTTGTATTAAATTCTTAATTGTAAAAACATAGTTTGCTAACCTTATCCATCTATAGCATCTTATCTGGTTTTGTTCTTCAAAGTGATTTGAACTTACCTTAAATTCCAAATGGTGACTTACTAGAAAAAAAGAATGGAGGCCTGAAAATGAGTTATTCTATCCCTTTCGCCATTCAAATCAAGGAAATAGGTTCGAAACATAGAATATTTCGATAAAAGAAATTAAAACCTGAAGAGATAAGGATTGGTTTAGAGGTCTCAGTTCTTATCTTATTCTGAACCATCTCGTTGAGAGATAACTTTTGGAAGACTCGTCTACTTTCAAGAATTAGATACGTATTGGTGAGAGGTCAAGTTAAGGAAGATAGGAGTTGATATGCTTGGTTGATGTTTGTTGGGTCTCTTCTGGAGGTTGGTTGAATCTTGTCCATTTAAGGACTTGCTAACTGTGTCTTTTCCTTAATCTTAGATGTCTGGTCGCTGGGAGCCGTGCTTTTTCACCAGCGCGATTTTGGAGGGTTCTGTTCAAGCAACCCTTTGGGATATGATACGTCTTTTAAAGCGGTCGGAGTATCTAATCTCACGCACCGGAACCGGCCCAGCCTCTTCAATGTTTGTGGTGGAAGTGTCCATCCATGGTCGACATGGTGGAGAGCCGACTCGTCGCTATGTTGGACTGGCTCCGAGTCCGCTCGCAGCAGTGCTCGATGGGGCGTATGTTGCAATCTTCCGTCTTCGTTTCGATCTTCCAGAGATGGCACAGTTGTTCCCCAACTGTCCCTCTCTTGAGCCGGACAGCACGGAGAGCAACTATGCGACATTGGATGCATTAATGGACCCTGCTTCTGCCTGATAGATCTTTCTAGTGGGATCTCTTGACTGATATCTTCGATGTCTTCGTGATGAGTTGTCTCGTACTCATCGCCGCATCTCTATGCTCGAGAGCCATATGGTACCTTTCCTAAATTATGGCCTTTTCACAACAGAGGTCGTGTATGGGGAGCATGACGCCCTAGAGCCAGCAGAGGAACTTCCGCAACCATATGGAACTTATCGTCGAGTTGTTCGCCGCACTCAAGTGACGATGGACAGTAGTGGGTCACATTCTGCGATGACCTACCCCAGTGCTTCTTCGAGTGCAGACCGTGGGAGGACCATCATCTTCGGTACTCATGAGTATAGGTTGATGTTACCGGTTGAACCCTCTCCGCCACCTGTTTCTTCTCATTCTTCCCCGCATGTGGCTCGGCCGCTTCGCCGTACAAAGAAGACTTCCAGAGTCCGGAATCGTGTAGCAGACACTTGTTATGCCTGCCGTCAGAAGGGTCATTATGCTAAAGACTACCCGTCTGATCCTCGTCCTTAGATCTGCGGAGCTCAATCTACCCTTAATGTTCAATACAAGGAAAAGTAGTTCTAGTGCTCATTTTGCTGTAAAATTGAGCCAGTGCTAATGTACTTTTGCTTTGTAAAGAATGTATTAGGGTTGTGCGATGGTTGTAACTTGACCTGCGGATGTACGTCTTGACGTACTAAGCTGTCGTCTCTAAAACTATCGCAATGACAAATCTATCTTTGTATTTGCATTTTTAGATTTGCCTTTGTTTTGAACGTGAACGCCTTCATGCGGATCTTCTTCTGCTTTGTCCTGATTCTCGGTGGTCTTGTTGTGCCCGATTGTTTAACTTTAGTGTACAAAAAGATGCCAATGAGTTGTTCCTTGTGTGCACTCTTAGCGCGTGGCTTAATTCAAGGAAGCCGCGATCGAGCCGAAAAAGTGCTGAACCCGGTGCATTCTGTTTTGTTGAACCCGGGACTTCCAAACCTTGAAATCAAATCTTCCAGTGCATCGGTGAGTGATTCCAGTGAATAACAAGTCCGGCAAGAAGCACAGGAAGAAGAATTGCCATCTTCTCAGTTCTCGCACAAGTCATAGCCATGCAGACTCATCTGCTAGTAAGACTGGTGTGAACTATGGGAAGCTTCCGAATCGCTGTTTCAACGGTATGGCAGTTGTGCAGCCAAATTCTCGTCTGGTTGAGTTTTAGTGAACTCATCCATTTAGCTTCTTGTCGACGACAGACTCCTTGGATGTTGATGATTGGCTAAGCTTGCTTGTTATGCCTGTCGCGAGAAAGGACATTCCGTCAAGGACTGTCCGAACTTACGACTTGCAATAACTTGTCTTCAAGATCAGAGTGCCCCAGCTTGTCCGCAACATTCCGTTGTTAGACGCTAAGGACGTTGGAGTAGTCACTCAAATCTTATTCTAACCCAGAGCTTTAACCGTTGCTAGCTTTACACTCAGTCTAGGCAATCAGATTAACGTGCTTAGTGCCAATTCAGAACTGAGCACTTTCCTGGGAGAGCTCTTATTATTCATCCGGGAAATTAGTTCCCGTAGCAAATAATTCGAATAGATACCTAGGATTCGATGTAATCTTTGAATTGAACCAGTGTTCAAGGACTAGGAGAGCATCGATCGTGCTAATCGTCCTATTATCTGAATCAGTCCGGTTGGCATTTAAATCGATTCTTTCTCTGGTAATTTCACTAGCGCAAGCCATATCTTCACTCTCTCTGTATCAGATATGTGCAGAATGTCGGTGGTTTGAGATAATCCCGACATCTTTTCTGAAGAGTTGTTGGGATTGCTTTCAGACAAAGTTCCAGAGATATTGATGAATTGCTACCCAGGATCGTAAACTTTCTGAGTAATCATCGCCGCGAGTTGGACCTTAGTGTTGACGTTTTCGTCCGCCAGAAGTCTCAACTTGTGATGCAATTAACGATTGCGTGTTCATGGGATGCTAGCACTGTAATGCATCGGTCCACACCAAATCTTCTTAAGTGAAGATAGATGGGGTAACTTCTCAGCCTAAGTCTCTACCTCAGTTCTTATGATAACCGATGAATTCAGTGTGCTGTAACTGAAGTAGTACCTTCAGAGTCCCACCGAAGTTACTCCTTTGGACGTGACGGATTTCTAGCTGAACCTATCTCTTGCGAACGTTAAGTTTGCGTCCTTGATGACGTGGTGCGCTATATCCGCAATCACATCATTGAGTTGACCAAAGTCCAATGGAACAACCACGCCCAGGACGGAACCACCTGGGAGCGTGAAGATTTCTCAGGGTCGAATTCCCTTCCTCTTTGCCGAATGTCGGGACCCGAATCTGCAAATCTCCGAGAGTCTGTAGCATACGCCAAAGTTCCGCGGCGTGACCAACCTCCAGATCGACGTAGTTGAACTCTCCCTCCATCTGTCACAAGAGTGCTCACGTAAGAACTCGAAATTTTTAAATCGTGACAAGGTAAGGGAAAATTCAGCAAGAGACAAGAAAAGAGAGAAGGGGATAAGTCGAGATGTCATTTCTTATCTTGACGAACTTTTAACTTTTAGAAAATAGGTTTTAACCTCTCTACGGCCACTCTAACTAAGGGTGAGCCTACGGTCAGTATGGCTCTGATACCACCTCTGTCGGGACCCCAATCTGCAAATCCGGACCCTCTGTGTATTCAGCACTAGTCCAGGAACGCGCTAGTGCACACAGTCTTAACATCGGTAAATATCACAAACATACCACTCGATACTAATAAAGTACTTTAATTAAATAGTCAAACTGGTTGCTCGACCTTATGGTCAAGTCACAAATATACGCCACGCAGGGCGAAACTTATTAAGAGAGAAATAATAGCAGCGGAAAATAAGATAACACGTGGCGCCATCCAGTATACCACAGGCAAATGACTGGGCTCGCTCCCTAAGTAGACGGTTCCTCTTGGAGCTCCTCCTCCAAAGCTGGTGTAGATTCTTCTTCAACTGGTGTTGTATTGCAGCAAGGGTGAGTACTTGGTACTCAGCAAGTCATGCACAGAATACAAGCTAATAGACTATATGCATGGCTTGACACAAAGGAATAGCTCAAGGTATATTTGCAGTAAGAGCGTTTAACAAGTATCATAAGTAGATTCGAAAGCAGTGGAAACAAGTAAAGCATAAATAACTTTTCAAGGAGTTTAGTAAACATCTTTCCCATCCTAATCCACATTTCCATCAACAACATTATTAATCCAACCCAACCTTTCAAGTCCAAGTTATTTTTGAGAAAGTCTAACCCTTGACTGTAATTCCCGAGCGATGTCCAATACCGCGGACACGGCTATTCGAATAGATTTTACACTCTGCAGAGGTTATGCACTTTACCCACAAGATACAGTCAAACACCACAAAGGCGAGTTCCCGTAACAAAGTCTTTCGGAAACTTCTAACAGTACAAGTGGTCCTCCCCGGTTGTTGCACACTAACCCTTCCCTTAGCTAAGGCGAAGTTTAGGCCAACCAACCGTTAGATGGGTACCTGGCCGCAGCCCCGGTACGCTCCCCCATACAACATACACAAAGGGTGTAGTTGACACCCAGAGGTCCCACAGGTACGTTATTAGCAACTTAATCAACTAGGTCCGTCCCATTACAGACATGTTGTTGCAAGATTGACTCAGTTCAAAGGCTTGCAAGGTGAAGTCCTTAGGTGACCAGGGCAAGACTACCCGAAGAACCAAAACAACATCCCTAGTGCCACAACTGGCCCACCTGATCATTCTTGCCACATGCCCTGGTCAAAAGCTATTTATCAAACCCCAGTTGGTTACCATGCACCACGTGCCATCAACATCACATGATACCTTTCCAAAACAGGTTCAATATGTCATTAAGTCAATATTAACGTTTGATTGTCTAAAATCATGTCATGAGCACGTAGCAGGTCTAAGCCATATACTACAACGATCTACCAACCCCTGTTGGCAATTTAATAATGTCCAACTAATAATCCACAACTAGGGTGACAAGGGGTCATGGCACATATTTAAGTAATCAAGGTGTCATACAGCAATTAGGCATTTATCTAATTACCCATAATTAAGTAAAGTATTTTCTAATTTAAACTAGCATGCAATAATTTGAACCAAAATAGGTTTCAAAATGGGATCAACATGGTCAAACCATAACTTGCCTTCAAAAAGTACTTGTTCTTGGTCCTGAGCTGGCTCCTGGGTCAACACTTCTCCTTCGAATCCTTCCGGCACTTCAACGTCTACTCGTAAAGCGTGCAAATAGCAATACACGAATAAACAATAGGCAAAAAGTGTCCAAACATCCAAATAAAATCCATAAACAGAGAGAACATAATTTTATGAATTTTTAGGAACTGGAATCGCTCAAATCGGAGTTGAAACGCAAAAGTTATGATTATTTAAAGTTTAAATAATCAATTAAATAATTTTACAGAGAAAAACTTTAGTCCAAAAATTAAATAAAATTCATATTTGAGTAGATCTGAATTTTATGAATTTTTAGAAATTTGAATCGTTCAAATCGGAGTTGAAACGCAAAAGTTATCAGCGTTTGAAGTTTTGAAATTCAAATCAATTATTAAACCGAATTATTAAATCATTTTCTTTTTCGGAGATTATTTATTGCGCCAAAGATGACGCGTGGCAGCCTCGATTGGGCGGTGGCGTCCACCGGCTCATGGGCTCGGTGTCGGGACTCGAATTTGCAAATCCGGACCCTTCGTGTATTCAAAGACTAGTCCAGAACGCGCTTAGTGCACATACGCCTTAACATCGGTAAATATCACAATCATACCAATCGATACCATAAAAGTACTTTATTTAAATAATCAAACTGGTTACTCGACCTTATGGTCAAGTTACAAATATATGCCTCGCAAGGCGAACTTATTCAGAGAAAAAAAATAATAGCAGCGGAAAATCAAATAACTTCGTGGCGCCATCCAGTATACCACAGGCAACTGACTGGGCTCGCTTCCCTAAGTAGATAGATCCTCTTGGAGTTCCTCCTCCAAAGCTGGCGTAGTCTCCTCTTCAACTGATGTTGTGTGGAGGCAAGGGTGAGTACTTGGTACTCAGCAAGTCATGCACAGAATGCAAGCTAATATACTATATGCATGGCTTAGTACAAAGGAATAGCTCAAGGTATATTTGCAGTAAACAGCATTTGACAAGTAATATAAGTAGATTCGAAAGCAGTAGAAATAAGTAAAGCATAAATAACTTTTCAAGAAGTTTAATAAACATTTTCCCCATCCTAAACCACATTTCCATCATCTTCATTATTAAACCAACCCAACCTTTCAAACCAAAGTTATTTTTGAGAAAATCTAACCCTTGACTGTAATTCCCGAGCGATGTCCAATACCGCGGACACGGCTATTCGAATAGATTCTAAACTCTGCAGAGGTTATGCACTTTACCCACAAGATACAAATCAAACACCACAAAGGCGAGTTCGTAATAAAGCCTTTCTAAGCCTCAAACAACACAGGTGGTCCTCTCCGGTTCGTGCTCTACACCATCCCTTCCTTAGCCAAGGCGAAGTATGGGACCAACACACCGTTAGATGGGTATCCGGCCACGACCACGATACGCTCCCCGTACAATCACACAAACGGTGTAATTGACACCCTGAGGCTCCACAAGTGAGTCCTTAGCGACTTAGTCAACTAGGGCCGTCCCATTCCAGCCATGTGGTTGCAAGTATGACCCAGTTCAAAGGCTTGCAAGGTTAAGTCCTTAGAGTGACCAGGGCAAGACTACCCGAAGAACCAAATCAACACTCCCAATGCCACAACTGGCCCACCTGATTACTCTTGCCACATGCCCCGGTCAAAACTGTTTATCAAACCCCAGTTGATTACCATGCACCACGTGCCATCAACATCACATGATACTTTTCCAAAACAGGTTCAATATATCATTAAGTCAATATTAACATTTGATTATCCAAAATCATGTCATGAGCACGTAGCAGGTCTAAGCAGTGTACTACAACGGTCTAAAACCCATGTTGGCAAATTAATAATGTCCAACTAGTAAACCACAACTAGGGTGACAAAGGGTCATGGCACATACTTAAATAATCAAGGTGTCATACAGCAAATTGGTACTTATCTAACCCCCCATGTTTAAACAAAGTATTTTCTTAATTGAACTAGCATGCAATAGTTTAAATCAAAATAGATTTCGAAATAGGATCAACATGGTCAAAGCACAACTTGCCTTCAAAAAGTACTTGCTCTTGGTCTTGAGTTGGATCCTGAGTCAATACTTCTCCTTCGAATCCTTCCGGCACTTCAACGTCTACTCGTAAAGCGTGCAAATAGCAAATACACCAATAAACAATAGGCAAAAAGTGCCCAAACATCCAAATAAAATCCATAAACAGAAAGAACATAATTTTATGGATTTTTAGAAACTGGAATAAATCAAATTTGGAGTTAAGACGCAAAAGTTATGATTATTTAAAGTTTAAATAATCATTTAAATAATTTTGCAGAGAAAAACTTTAGTCCAAAAATTAAATAAAATTTATATTTAAGTAGATCTTAATTTTATACAAATTTAGAAATTTGAATCACTCAAATCGGAGTTGAAACGCAAAAGTTATAAGCGTTTGAAGTTTGAAACAAAATCTGAAATCTTTAATTCGAATTAATAAATCATTTTCTTTTTCGGAAATTAATTATTGCGTCAGCATGGACACGTGGCAGCCTCTGATTGGTTGGCTGACGTCAGCCGGTCCATGGACTTGGTCCATGCTTGGCTCGGGTCTACCGTGGACCCGGTCCACGGCTCCATGTGAGACTGACATGTGGGACCACTCGGATGACGTCATTGCTGACGTCAGCACACTGCTGGGCAGCTCGACAAGCGGTTTCACCGTGACGTCGGCGATGACGTCATGGTGCGGTTGTCACGACGCCGCTGGCCCACCGTGTCAGCGTCTCACGCGCGGGTGCGCTGACCGCGGCGGTCAAGCTTCCCGACGCGGGGCACAATCTCGGCCGTTGATTCAAAAATCAACGGCCCAGTTGATCGGGTGACGACGCTTACGGGGTGAACGTGTCCGGGACCGTTGGATCTAGATCCAACGGCCGAGATTAGATCCGAGGATCTAAACGTGATCTCACCGTGACGCCGATCTTGATCGGACGGCCGTCCGAAGTTCGCGAGGGTCGGCGATGCGCGCGGGCGTTGGCTTGACCGGAGATTTAAGACGACGACCTCCCGTGCGGCGTTTCCGTGCAACTCCGGCGTGAAGGCTGGCACTCCCAGGCGCGGCGCGACACGGCGATCTCAGTTCTGGGCTTGGTGGCGTCGGAGAACGGCGGAGGCGGCGGAGATCAACGAAAAACCGCGGCGGAAGACTTCCTCTACTCCGGCGAGCAATTGCGGGACGACGGCGGCGGCTCAGGCGAGGTGAGAAGGGGGCTCGGGTGCGGACGGTTGTGCGCTTCCCGATGGCGGCGGCGGCGTATTTAAAGGGGGCCTCGGCTTCCGTGTAGAGCGCGGAAACCGAGGTTGACACGGTGACGGCGGCGGAGGACTCCGGCTCGGATCCGGCGAGGACGACGAAATCGCGGCCGTCCACGTGGCGCGACGGACGGCCACGATCGCACGGGCACGAACGGGTTCGACTCGGTCTCGACTAGGGGCGACGTGGCGCAATCACAACCGTTGGATCTTGATCCAACGGTCGTAACTAGGGTTCGCGGCGGGTTCGGCCGACCACGTGGCTTCGGTCGGACTCGAACTCGAGTCGACTCGGCCTCGATCGGATGAATAGTACTTGACCCGACTTGGATTTTCCAAATGATTTAATATTTAAAATAATTTCCAATAATTCATTTAATTCATTAAAAATAGCAAATGACTCGAGAAAAATTCTAAAAAATTCGAAAATACTTTGGATCATTTTGGACTCAAATAAAATATTTCCAACAAAATTTTATTTACAAAATTAAATTCTTTAATTATTTCAAAATGGAATAAATTCAAATAAATTCCAAATAAATCCAAATAAATTCCAGAAAATTCCAAAAATTCACCAAAGTGCCAAATCACACATGAATTTAAGAAAAGCAAAATTTTGGGGTGTTACATCAGCCCACGGCTTGGCTTGGTCCACCGTGGACTCGGTCCACGGCTCCACGTGTCGCTGACAGGTGGCCCCCTCGGGTGACGTCATTGCTGACGTCAACGGGCTCACCACGGCCTTGGGACCCATCGGTGACGTCATCAGACGCTATCGCCGACGCTACTACACTACCGGGTGGCCGACGCGTGGCCCGCCATGACGTCGTCGTGACGTCATGGTGCGGTTTATCGCGTCGGCCGACACGCTGCCGCAGATGTCGGCGTCACACGCGACGGTGTGCCGATCACGCGGCCAAGCTCCCCGTCACGCGTGGCGCAATCTCGGCCGCTGATTTGAAAATCAACGGCCCGCATTAGATTCGACTCACGCGCTTGGGTTAACGCGTTTGATCTCGACCGTTGGATCTAGATCCAACGGCCGAGATTGATCTGGATTTTGAACGGATCTCACCGACGGTGACGTGGTGCAATCTCGACCGCTTGATGAAGATCTCGACTACCGCGAGCTCAAGTCCGGCGATGGCGAAGCGGCGGCGCTGGGTCACCGGCGCAGGGACGACGACGACCTAGCCGACGGCAAGCCGGCGCACTCGAGGTGAGTTGGACTCTGACGCTGCGTCTTGACCTCCGGCCCCGGATCTGGGGTCAACGGCGACGGCGACGACTGACGGCGGCGGATTCGATTTAAAACCGCGGCGGCTCCTTCTCCTTACTCGGCGAGCTCTAGCGGCGCAACCACGGGCGCCAAAGTAGGTGAGTTAGGCTACGTAGCGCAATGAAGTGGCGGTCCCGACACGGGTGGCGGCGCAATAAATAGGGCCCTCGGCGTCCGTGAAACGCACGGAAACCAAGGCCCACTCCGTTGCGGCGGCGGAGTCCGGCGGCGACTCGGATTGGGTGACGTGGCTCAGCCACAGTCGTTGGATCAAGATCCAACGGTGCGGGGGTTTGGGCTCAGTGCAGCTCGGCGGTGGTGGCTCGGTCGAGCTCGGGCTCGGTGGCGTGGCTCAATCGTGGCCGTTGGATCTGAATCCAACGGTCACGCGGTTAGGGCTCAGCCGAGTGTGTTCGGTCGAGTCACGTGGCTCGGGTCGGACTCGAGTCCGACTCGGTTCGACTCGGTCGGATGAACAGTACTTGACCCGACTCGATTTTCCAGTGATTTAATATTTAAAATAATTTCCAGTAATTCATTTAATTCAAGAAAAATAGCAAAATACTCGAAAAAATTCCAGAAAAATTCTGGAAAATATTTTAGGGCATTTGGGACTCAAATAAAATATTTCCAATAAAACTTTATTTGAAAATTTAATTTCTTTAATTATTTCAATATGGAATAAATTCAAATTAAATCCAAATAAATTCCAAAAATTCACAAATGTGCAAAATAATATTTAATTTCATGAAAAGCAAAAATTGGGGTGTTACAAACCTCCCCCCTTAATAGAATCTTGTCCCCGAGATTTAAGGCTAACTAAGGAATAGGTTCGGAAACTCTTTCCTCAAATCCTCTTCGCGTTCCCAAGTCGCTTCGCTTTCTTCATGGTTGCTCCACTGAACTCTACAGAAACGGGTTGACGTGTTGCATCTGTTGCATCATAGCATGCATCAACTGAGTCTGAGCAGCAAGAAATGCTCTAAAATTCTGCATGTCCAGTGGCGGTGCTGGTGCTCCATCATTGGGGTTTTCTGTTGGGCGAGAACCACTTCCATTGCCTCCAAGGTTTCCACGGGTGTTCACCATCTGTCGATTTGCTCTAGGTTTTAGAGATGAGAGGGAAACAAGAATAGACAAGTAATATGGAACTTATGCAGGGCGAAAGGTGTAAATTTAAGTCCAACTTTATTAACTAATGATATCAATAACTTGGTATGGTTGCTTACAATGCCTAAGGGCCTTGCAACACATACTGCACACTCAGCAAACAATGAAAATCCAAATCGAACTAACACTGGAGTCTAACGCCTAAAGGGTGACTCTTTATTCTAAGACGCGACTCGGCGAAGGAGTCTCTCTATAAAACCTACGCTCACTCATCGAGAAAACCTCCACGGCCTGGTACGGATCTTTGCGGCATAGGCGCGAAACGATTGCCATGTCCAAAGAATCGTGTCATCTGTGGTAGTCGAAGAAGCGATGTCCTCATCGAGATCGACTCCTCCGGAATCGCTCGTAGCTCGAAATCGGGCTGCAGTCGGTCCGTACAAATCCATCTCCAACTCGTCAATCCTTCGCAGAAGGTGTGACACATACTCTTGAGCTTCCCGCCATCTGTTCTTCTCTGTCGTGATCTCCTTGCGGGCCTTCTGTAGCTCTTTGCTTGTATCATCGAGTACATCCTCCTGGGCGACAACAAGTCGTGCCAACTGTGTAACCATGGCATCCTCATCCTGAATCGCCTTCGGGTCAAGAAGGTTATTGCTGCGCGGATGATAATGGAACACCGTGCTCTCCAACTCTCTGGCGTAGATACGGGTAATGTGCCGCATTGCTCGTCATGACACCTCCTGGATACCCATCTGCATTGTAGACCTCCTGGCAGTGCAATGTATCGGGCGATTGCCTGGGCCCTTCTTCCTAGCAGGTACCGCAATCTTCACGTCACAAGCCTTGATCAATCCTGCTTGTCTGATTACTTCCACTTGGTATTGCGGCTTCTCAAAATCTCCGAGAGTCTGTAGCATACGCCAAAGTTCTGCGGCGTGACCAACCTCCAGGTCGACGTAGTTGAACTCTCCCTCCATCTGTCACAAGAGTGCTCACGTAAGAACTCGAAATTTTTAAATCGTGACAAGGTAAGGAAAAATTCAGCAAGAGACAAGAAAAGAAAGAATGGGATAAGTTGAGATGTCATTTCTTGTCTTGACAAATTTTTAGCTTTAGAAAATAGGTTTTAACCTCTCTACGACCATTCTAGCTAGGGTTGAGCCTACGGTCAGTATGGCTCTGATACCACCTCTGTCGGGACCCCGAATTTGCAAATCCGGACCCTCTATGTATTCAGCACTAGTCCAGGAACGCGCTAGTGCACACAGTCTTAACATCGGTAAATATCACAATCATACCACTCGATACTAGTAAAGTACTTTAATTAAATAGTCAAACTGGTTACTCGACCTTATGGTCAAGTTACAAATGTACGCCTCGCAGGGTGAAACTTATTTAAGAGAGAAATAATAGCAGCGGAAAATAAGATAACTTCGTGGCGCCATCCAGTATACCACAGGCAACTGACTGGGCTCGCTCCCTAAGTAGACGGTTCCTCGTGGAGCTCCTCCTCCAAAGCTGGTGTAGTCTCCTCTTCAACTGGTGTGGTATTGTGGCAAGGGTGAGTACTTGGTACTCAGCAAGTCATGCACAGAATGCAGGCTAATAGACTATATGCATGGCTTGATACAAAGGAATAGCTCAAGGTATATTTGCTGAAAAAAGATTTGACAAGTAGCATAAGTAGATTCGAAAGCAGTAGAAACAAGTATAGCATAATTAACTTTTCAAGGAGTTTAATAAACATCTTTCCCATCCTAATCCACATTTCCATCAATATCATTATTAATCCAACCCAACCTTTCAAGTCCAAGTTATTTTTGAGAAAATCTAACCCTTGACTGTAATTCCCGAGCGATGTCCAATACCGCGGACACGGCTATTCGAATAGATTGTACACTCTGCTGAGGTTATGCACTTTACCCACAAGATACAGTCAAACACCACAAAGGCGAGTTCCCGTAACAAAGTCTTTCGGAAACTTCTAACAATACAAGTGAGCCTCCCCGGTTATTGCACACTAACCCTTCCCTTAGCTAAGGCGAAGTTTAGGCCAATCAACCGTTAGATGGGTACTGCCTCACCCAGACGCCCCCGCACAACTTACACAAAGGGTGTAGTTGACCTCCTGAGGTCCCACAGGTACGTTATTAGCAACTTAATCAACTAGGTCCGTCCCATTACAGACATGTGGTTGCACGTTAGACCCAGTTCAAAGGCTTGCAAGGTGAAGTCCTTAGGGTGACCAGGGCAAGACTACCCGAAGAACCAAATCAACATCCCCAGTGCCACAACTGGCCCACCTGATCATTCTTGCCACATGCCCCGGTCAAAAACTATTTATCAAACCCCAGTTGATTACCATGCACCATGTGCCATCAACATCACATGATACCTTTCCAAATAGGTTCAATATATCATTAAGTCAATATTAACATTCGATTGTCCAAAATCATGTCATGAGCACGTAGCAGGTCTAAGCAGTATACTACAACGATCTAATTTCCCATGTTGGCAATTTAATAATGTCCAACTAGTAAACCACAACTAGGGTGACAAGGGTCATGGCACATACTTAATTAATCAAGGTATCATACAGCAATTTGGCATTTATCTAATTCCCCATATTTAAATAAAGTATTTTCTAATTGAACTAGCATGCAATAGGTTAAACCAAAATAGATTTCAAAATAAGATCAACATGGTCAAAGCACAACTTGCCTTCAAAAAGTACTTGTTCTTGGTCTTGAGTTGGATCCTGAGTCAATACTTCTCCTTCGAATCCTTCCGGCACTTCAACGTCTACTCGTAAAGCGTGCAAATAGCAATACACGAATAAACAATAGGCAAAAAGTGTCCAAACATCCAAATAAAATCCATAAACAGAGAGAACATAATTTTATGAATTTTTAGAAACTGGAATCGTCAAATTTGGAGTTAAAATGCAAAAGTTATAGCATTTTGAAGTTTAAATAATCAATTAAATAATATTACAGAGGAAAACTTTAGTCCAAAAATTAAATAAAATCCATAATTAGGTAGATCTCAATTTTATACAAATTTAGAAATTTGAATCACTCAAATCGGAGTTGAAACGCAAAAGTTATAAGCGTTTGAAGTTTGGATCAAAATCTGAAATCATTATTTCGAATTAATAAATCATTTTCTTTTTCGGAAATTAATTATTGCGTCAGCGAGGACACGTGTCAGCATCCGATTGGTCCACGTGGACTTGCTGACGTCACCACCGAACGGGTCCCGTGATGACGTCATGCTGACGTCAGCATGACACGTGGCACCTCCCAGGCGCTGCCACGTGTCCGGTCCATGGACTGGGTCCACGGGCGGCACGGGTCCACGGTGGACTGGCGCACGGCTTGGTGCGGCTGACATGCAGGCCCGCATGTCAGCGGCCCACGTGCGCTCGCACGGTGCGGCGCGCCTAGGCTACGTGGCACGATCCGAGCCGTTCGATTCAGATCGAACGGTCCAGATTGGATCGGATTTTTGCCTCACCGTGGGTGGCGTGGCACGATCCGGCGGGTGACGCGTGGCGCTACCTACGCCGTTCGATCTCGATCGAACGGTTGAACCTTATCCAGCGCTTGGTGCGGCGGCTTACGTGGCTACATTCGGACCGTTGGATCTTGATCTAACGGCCCGCATCCAACTGGTTTTCTAAAGTTTCGAGGAAACGTGGACTGACCTCGTGCGTGCGATTGGGATCGGACGGTTGGCAGAGCTCGCGAAGGTCGATGGCGGCGCGGCGGGGTTGGTTCACCGAGGCTGGAGAAGACGACCCACGCAACGGCGTTCTGGGGCTTCTCCGGCGAAGGGAGTGGTCGGGGTCGACGCGTCTCGTTCTGGGGATCACGGATCTGGACTTCAACGCGGCAGAGACGTCCTCCCGTCGGCGCAAAAGACCACAAACCGCGGCGGCTGTTCTTAACTTCGGCGAGCAATCGCGGCTAGACGGTGGGGATCCTGGCGGCGCGAGCTAGGGTTTCGGGTTCGGCGTGGAAAGGCGATCCTTGGGCACCGATTCACTCTTTAAATAGGCTAGGTTTCCGAATCCAACACGGCGGCGGAGAGGAACAGCCTCGCCGGGGAAATTGGAACGAACACGACGCACAGGAGCCGTACACGTGTCACGATCTACGGCTCCGATTCGATCTGGCGCAGCGCGTCTACTCGGTCATCCCCGGGCGACGCGGACGCACGCGAGCCGTTGGATCTTGATCCAACGGCCATGAGCTAGGGTTCGGCGACAGTTCGACCCGACCGTGGCTCGGGTCGGACTCGAACTCGAGTCTGACTCGGGCTCGGTCGGATGAACAGTAACCGACTCAGTTTGATTTTCCAGCGATTTAATATTTAAAATAATTCCCAGTAATTCATTTAATTCATTAAAAATAGCAAAAGACTCAGAAAAATTCCAGAAAAATTCTGGAAAATATTTTAGAGTATTTGGGACTCAAATAAAATATTTCCAACAAAATTTTTTTTGCAAAGTTAAATTCTTTAATTATTTTAAAATGGAATAAATTCAAATAAATTCCGAATAAATCCAAATAAATTCCAGAAAATTCCAAAAATTCACCAAAGTGCCAAATCACACATAAATTTAAGAAAAGCAAAATTTTGGGGTGTTACAAACCTCCCCCCTTAATGGAATCTCGTCCCCGAGATTCAGGGCTAACTAAGGAATAGGTTCGGAAACTCTTTCTTCAAATCCTCTTCGCGCTCCCAAGTCGCTTCGCTTTCTTCGTGATTGCTCCACTTAACTCTACAGAAACGGGTCGACTTGTTCCTCGTCTCTCGATCCATTGTGTCTAGAATCTTCACGGGATGCTCCTTGTACGTCAAATCTTCTTGCAACTCAATTGACTCTAGCGGTGTCTGTTCCTCAGGTACTCGGAGACACTTCTTCAACTGGGACACGTGGAACACGTCATGTACTCCTGCTAACGACTGTGGTAGCTCTAGCTGGTAAGCAAATTCGCCTCTGCGGCTCAAAATCTTAAATGGTCCAACATAACGGGGTGCGAGTTTCCCTTTAGCATGAAACCTCTTAACTCCCCTGAGAGGCGTAACTCTGAGGTATACAAAGTCTTCTGGTTCAAAACTCAAGTCCCGGCGACGATTGTCAGCATAACTCTTCTGTCGTGATTGGGCTATCTTCAACCTTTCCCTAATCATGGCAATCTGCTCTTCAGCCTCTTGAAGAATATCAGGCCCGAAGACACGGCGCTCACGGTCTCATTCCAATTCAATGGCGTCCGACAGTGGTCGACCATACAAAGGCCTCAAAAGGTGACATCTCAGAACTAGCCTGGTAACTATTATTGTAACTAAACTCGGCATACGGCAAACTCTTATCCCAAGAGGTAGCATAAGCCAATGCACATGCTCTTAACATATCCTCCAGATCTGGTTGACTCTTTCTGGCCTGTCCATCCGTCTGTGGATGATAAGTCATCTTGAAGTTCAAACGGGTTCCCATGGCTTCATGCAACTTATTCCAGAACCTTGAGGTAAATTGGGTACCTCTGTCCGATACAATCCTCTTTGGCACTCCGTGCAAACAAACGATCCTGATCATGTACAACTCTGCTAACTTATCTCCCGAGTAAGTGGTCTTCACGGGGATAAAATGGGCTACTTTGGTCAAGCGATCCACTATAACCCATATGGAGTCATAACCTCCTTGAGTTTTAGGCAAACCGGTAATGAAATCCATTCCAATTTCCTCCCACTTCCACTTAGGTATTTTCAGCGGCTGTAGCAACCCTGCTGGTCTCTGATGCATTGCCTTGACTCTCTGGCATACGTCGCACAATGCAACATGCTCGGCGGCGACTCGGATTGGGTGACGTGGTTCAACCACAGCCGTTGGATCAAGATCCAACGGTGCAGGGGTTTGGGCTTGGGTCTGGCTCAGGCGAGCTGGCTAGCTCGGTCGGGCTCGGGCTCGGGTGACGTGGCTCAATCGTGGCCGTTGGATCTGAATCCAACGGTCACGCGGTTAGGGCTCGGCCGAGTGGGTTCGGTCGAGTCACGTGGCTCGGGTCGGACTCGAGTCCGACTCGGGTTCGACTCGGTCGGATGAACAGTACTTGACCCGACTCAATTTTCCAACGATTTAATATTTAAAATAATTTCCAGTAATTCATTTAATTCAAGAAAAATAGCAAAATACTCAGAAAAATTCCAGAAAAATTCTGGAAAATATTTTAGGGCATTTGGGACTCAAATAAAATATTTCCAACAAAACTTTATTTGAAAATTTAATTTCTCTAATTATTTCAATATGGAATAAATTCAAATTAAATCCAAATAAATCCAAATAAATTCCAGAAAATTCCAAAAATTCACAAATGTATAAAATAATATTTAATTTCATGAAAAGCAAAAATTGGGGTGTTACACCGAACTTGGCAAATCTTGAGGACGAGATTTTTATAAGGGGGGTGGAACTGTAACACCCTGAATTTGTAATTAAGAATAATTAGTTTTAATTAAGTTAATTGAGTGTTTAATTGTGCTTAGACTTGATTTCTAGATCTTAAATTTGGAGTTATTTGTTTCGGAGTGCCTTGTCGTTTCGTTAATTATTTTTCCCGTTTGAAGTTTCAGATTTTGTTTTGGTCAAAACTTTAAATCGGTTAAGTTAGACCTGCAACCGTAGCTTCAAAACCTTCTTTAGTGATCTTCGAACCTATCCCAACTTGTCAAAACCCTCAATCTCCAAGCGATGTCGCTTAAGCCCAGCGTTTTCGGCCTCTGGATTCAAATTGGGTGAATTCTCGAATCGTGTAGGTTAAAGCCCAAACTTAAGTTTCTAAACCTTCCTTGGAGATCCTTAAACCCTTCCCTTAGATCCCCAAGGATCAATTCCGAAGATTGGAGAAGAATCGCGAAAAAGATCTGGAGTTTGCTGCGGGGGCAGTAGTACCGCCGGCCAGGGCCGGTACTGCCGGTCCGGCGGCATTACCGCTCTCAGGGAGCGGTACTGCCGACCGTAGCGAGCGGGCAGGGGTCAGGGGTGTCCGCTGTTGCCCGTGCCTGGCTCACTCACTCCCTCTCTCATCCTTATCTAGCCAGGGGAGAGCCCCTCCTCTCTCTCACTCCCTCATTCCCTCACTCACTCCCTCTTTCTCCCGTGATCTCTCTCTCCCTGCCGTTCTCTCCCTCTCCCTCCACTGATCTCTCTCTTCCTCCCTCAATTTGGTGAGGAGGAGCTCGACTGGAGCGAGGTGAAGGGTTGAGCAAGGTGTGGGAAGCGTCATCAATCCCTGGAGTAGCCCCAAGACCGGTGGAATCAACTGTTGAATTGATTCTGCAGGTTTTGAGCTAAACCCTAGCTCTTCCCCTCCTTTTCTCTTTTCTTTTCTCGCTTGTTTAGCCCTAGAAAGTTTAGATCGCGTATTCGTTTTGAAAACCCTGATCTACTCCTCGTTGGATTTATTTGTACTAAAAAGTCTTTTCCCGAGTTTTTTGGAGATTTCCTTTGAAACCCTAGCTCCGAAAAAGTTGAGAAAATGACTCACAAATATGTCCAACACTGGTGAAGTTCGATTCTCGTGGAAGAATCGAGTTTGAACTCGATTTAGGTCCAGAATCGAAATTCGGGGCTAATTAGGGTTTCGAGTTCTGGAGGTTCAATCATCGTGCAACGAGTACATAGACTAGTTTTCAAACGTGTAGGACCTTAGCGCACTTTTGGATTCATTGCGCGTGTTGCGAATCCGCTGTTCCAGCCAATTTGCCCAAAATGTGCATTTTGGGCATTCGGAGCAAATTCTTGTTCCGAAGTTCCAAATCCACGAGTTCGATGCGCATGGGTCCCTAGTGTCCCAAGGAACCTATTCATGCCTTCGCGTCGAAGTCCCAAACTCGTTTGCGCAAAAACCCTCCTTTTTGCAAAAGTTCTCCTGGAAAGCTGGCACTACCGACGTTTGAGGCCGGTACAGCCACGCTCGCTGGCAGTACCGCTCACATAACGCCGGTAGTTAATTTCCAGTGAGCACCCCAACTCTATCCCTAACCTGCGGCACTACCGGGCTCTTGGGCCGGTACTGCCGGCTGTGAGGGGCGGCACTACCGCCGGGTCACCGCCGGTACTACCGGACTTAGGGAGAAGTTCGGATTTCCCTTTTTCTCCTTTAGTTCTCGTTTTCTCGATTCCGTCTTAGGTCTCTCCTGACCCCATTTGGATCGTTTTCGTTGGTTCTTCCCTTTCGAAAACCGTTTTTGGGTTTAAGTTTCAAAGCTCGGAATTAAAAAAGGTAAATCGATCAAGCAAGCTCAGAACTGGTTAGTACCAGATTAGTTGTGTTCCTGGCGCTTCTAGGACCGTGATCTGGCACTCGTACTTAAGTTCCGATCCCGTTTGAGCGAAAACCCCTTTCTCACATTCCGGCCCTTTCTAGAAAACTGGCGCTACCACCGTGTTAGTCTCGGTATCGCCGCCTGAGCAGTAGTACCGTGACTATAACGCCGGTAGTTGATTTCAGAGTATGCTGTCCTCAGCCTATGGAGCCGCGGCACTGCCGGTGTTTGGGTCCGGTATTACCACCCTATTGGTAATACTTTGTGAAACAAGCCGGTAGCTGTTTTCCGAAGTGCGCTGATCTTGGCCTTTGAAATTCGATCGCTGACGATTGGGCCGCAGACGATCGCTTGAGCAAAAATCAGGCGCAACATTCCGACAGTACTTTCAAGAAAGTGTTACGTTTTAGCTCCCGGCCGTCGACATTATCGTCCCGATTGTACGGTACTACCGGGGATCGGCAGTACTGCCACAAGGTTGTTGCTGCTGATTGAACGGTACTACCGGGAATTGTGTGTCGATATTGCCGGCATGTGCTGAGAAGTTTAAATCCTTTCTTGAGTCCTTTTGCCCTTAGTTTTTCGAATTTGATTCGCTTTGTATTTGGTTCTTATTCGCCTGGTTTGATTTGTTGTTAATCGTTCTTATTGCTTTTGTTTAGGCGTTGACGATTCGGTAGACGATGATCCCGACTTCGTTCCAGAGTTGGACCTTGTTAAAAAGAGCAAACAGGCAAGCACCTCCTTTGACCATTTTGATCCTATATTTGCGAAGTTCTATTTTCTTTTGTCAAAACTATTATGCATGCGTGTATGTTTAGTAAAAATGCTAGTTGTGGGAAAACTGGTAGATAAACCTAGAGTTGGTGGATTTCCTTTAATCTTAATTTAATTGTGAACCTTGGTAAGCTCTAGATCCACATTAGACATAGTAATGAATGTCAAATGGGTAATATTGAATAATACTTGCACATGCTTAGTCACGCAGTAGCAAATGCTATGAAAGTCGTGAGTCAGTCAATTACAATCTCTTGGAAAATCATTGGTTTGGATTGGGTGTTGGATCGGAAAGGTTGGTAAATGGTTTGGGAGTTGGATTTGGTTATTTGGATGGAAAGGTTGCTTGGGTGAAACTGGAAAATAGAAGAGTTAGACCGGGCGAGATGTACGGTGTTTGGAGACTTGGAAATGGTTTGATTTTGGTTGTTTTCCTTGCTATGGGGAGGTTGCAGGCTAGTGTGTGCTCTACGGGGCCGCTAGTGCTAATCCTCTGTAACCATAGCAAGCGGGTTGGAAGATCTCGCCTGTGTCACCCTAAGGACTGAACTTGATGCTATTACTGAGTCATACCGTACAACCACATGTGCCAGTATGGGATGGTCTTGACTTAGTAGATTGGAAAGGGTTGAGTCTTGCATTTTGGTAAGCAGAAGAGTTGGACACACTTGCGGTGTCAGTGTGTTCTAGGGTCTCCCTTGTCGAGGCATCGAGGGGGAGCATGCCCAGTACAACGGTAATGCCTTCTATGGGGAGGTTTCTAAAAATATGGGCTAGTGGTGCCCCATAGGGACTACTAGTGGCCATCCTCTGAGACCATAGCAAGGGATGCACATTACCGGGCGGGTGCAAGACTAAAATCCCGACTGTGGGATGTCTGAGATAGGGGTCCCGCAAGTGGGGCCTATACCCGACTGGGCTAGACGGGCGGAGTAGTAGGCCCAAAGCCCAGAAGCACCACGACGGGCCCGGAGGAGGTGTTCGACTTGTTCCCCAAGGCAACTCCCGATCCTTCGGGAAAGCTTCGCGCCACGCTCAAACAACCCGCCAAAAACAAAGCATGCAGCCTGACACTCGCAGAGCCTGCAGACGCTGGAACCTGGCAAGGCGGCAGGCGTGGGTCGGGGAAAAGCACAACCATCTCTCCAAGACGTAGTGCGCCATAGCCGACGAAGACAAAATATGTGTTGGTGAGGCCACCATGTGGAGGGCCCGGTGGCGCCCATCTGTCATGTACCCTTCCCCCAGTATATATTGGGAGGAGGGAGAAACAATAAAAGAAGACGCTCATATATCCAAGAACACAGGACTAGGGTATTATCTCCTCCGAGAGAGCCCGAACCTGTCTAAACGCTGACTGCCCTCGCATCCTGTGTTACCATCAAGCTCAGATCCCGCACAAATCCCTTAGAATCACAAATCTCATTGCCGGCGAAATCGATCGTCGACAGTTGACGCGCCAGGTAGGGGCTTGTGTCAAGATCTTCGTCAAGCTTGATGGCTGCGACGAGCGGAGCCTCCACAGTCTTCTTCCCGGGTCAGGTCTTCCGTTTTGGAAGCCTGACCTTCATCTCCAACGACCTCGGGAACCTTTCCCTCTCTAAGGGGACCGTGCTGCAGCACGGTGAGGTTTCCGGTGGGCCATCGCCGCGACTTCCACGCCGATCAGGGGGTCCCCCTGTCTTGCGCTCTAAAGTGCCGAGTAGGGGACCGAAGGCCCGATCCGGCCAGGGAATCGGACCCAAGGACGCCGAGGTACGAATGGTGGGGGTTCTCGCCGCCAAACCACTCGGCACCTCCGAGCGCCTGGAGTTATCCTCTTCAGGCTCACCCAGCTCAGCGGTCGAGTCAGAAGAAAGCCTAGAGAGCTGCTGGAATTTCCGTAGAGTCTGCGTAATCGAGGGCTCGCGGGCGGATTCGCAGCAGCGTCTCGACACTTCGGCCGGCGCCGATTTGGAAGGTGGCCGAGCAACTGAACCTGACGCGCGGGCGCGTACTCTGCGGGACCGCGCCCGGGCTGTCAATGAAGATATTCTGCAAGCTAAGATGGGGGACCAAGCTGTTTTCCGTACCCCACAGCAGAATATCGTCGCCTCCAAGACACTCCTGGATACCCTGAGCCCTATGCTGGGGGCGGGTGATCCAGTCGCCCCGATCGTGGCCCAAGTAAAGGCCATGGTGACGGCGGTAGCTATCCAGCAAGCCTGCATCGACCACCGGCAAAGGAGGCATCACGTGGTCCGGTGAGGACCCAGACGGCCAGCAGCCGGTCAGGTCGGGAAGCCCGCCAGACGCATCATGTTCCACCCCGCGGAGACGACTTGCGACATAGCATCAACCGCGACCTCCGTTCAGACCTCGACGCCAGGCGCCGCGACCGAGAAAGGGAGGAACAACGCCGCCATGCCGATGATTATGAACGCTACGGCATCCTTCCACGAGATCGCGAAGCGCGCCAGGCGCGATCCCCTCCGCGTCGATCACCTCCCGAAGGTTGTCGCGGGGTCATCGAAGGGGTTCGCGCGTTTACCCCTCACCTACGCCGAGTGGTTTGGCCTGATGGGTTTAATCCTAAAGGCATCACTAGGTTTGACGGTGAGAGGGACCCGGAGGCTTGGCTACAGGTATACGCTCTGGCCGTCAGGGCCACCAGGGGGGATCAGAAAGTAATGGCAAACTACTTACCGGTTACCCTCTCGCCCCTGGCCCAAGCATGGCTCACTGGACTCCCAGCGAACTCTATAGATTCCTGGGGAGATCTGTGTGAGCAGTTCATTTCAAATTTCCAATGCACTTACGAGCGCCCAGGCACCCCTTGGGACCTATATCAGCTACACCAAAGGAGGAACGAATCCCTCCGGGAGTTCGTCAAGCGCTTCATGCATAGAAAAAGCACCGTTCGGGATGTCACGGATGCGATTGTGATAGTTGCCTTCCAGAAGGGAGTCAGCGATCCCGATCTCATCAAGAAGATGTCTCGGAAGCCACCAACGTCGGTCCGTGAGCTGTTCGCCCTAGCGGACCGTTACGCTTCAGCCTCCGAGGCTTTGGCGGAATGGCGTGACGAGGGGAAGGATCAGGCTGAACCCCCCCGGAGGAAGGAAAAGAAGCGCAAGGGCGAAGAGCTGGTGGCAATCGCTGCACCAACTCACCCACGCGCCCTCAAAGAAGATGGGTATGACAAGGTGATGAACTCTCTTTGCCCCTTCCATCCGAAGGGGAGACATGCCGCCAAGGACTGCTTCACTCTGAAGAGATTCGCCCGCGAGAGCAAGAAGAAGGCTGGACAAGGTCCGAGTGGACACGCCGCCGACAAGCCACCTCCCCCCGAAGCTGAGGAGGACTATCAGGAAGTCGATCTCGAGGTCAACTACATATTCGGGGGCTCGGCTGCATGTGAGTCCAAGCGGAAGCAAAAGCTCACCGCCCGGGACATCTACGCAGTGGAGCCGGAGACCCCCCAATATGTACGGTGGTCCGAGGTCGCGATAACTTACGACCGCTCGGACCACCCAGATTGTGTCCCATTCCCCGGTAGGTATCCTCTTGTCTTGGCGCCCGTCGTCTGCGGCATCAAGCTCAAGAGGGTATTGATCGACGGTGGAAGCGGGCTCAATGTCCTCTTTGTCAAAACTCTTGACGATATGGGGATTCCGCGATCGGAGCTAAAGCGCGGATCGTCGCCTTTCCACGGTGTCATACCTGGAACTTCTGCGACACCGCTCGGACAAATCACTCTGCCGGTTACTTTCGGCGCAAGGGAAAATTACCGGACAGAGAACCTTGGCTTCGAGGTGGCTGATTTCGCGACAGCATATCATGCCATCTTGGGGAGACCAGCGCTGGCCAAATTCATGGCAGTGCCCCACTACGCATACCTGACATTGAAGATGCCAGGGCCGAGTGGTATCATCGCTCTACGCGGTGACATAAGGCAGTCCTTTTCCTGTGACAAGGAGAGCTACGAGATGGCCGAGTCCCTGGAGGTGCGAGCGGGTCAGGAGGGGATTCGACGAGAAGCGGATTCCGACAAGCCGGAAGGCAGCGTCCCTACCCGCAAAGCGCGAAACCCTGGGATCGGCCCCGAGGAAGGTACCAAAAGAATCCTCCTCGACTCGTCCGATTCGTCGCGAACCGCCTCGATCGGGACAGGGCTCGGAGACAAATAGGAGGACGCGCTCGTCACTTTTCTGCGGGCAAACAGAGACGTCTTTGCCTGGAAGCCGTCGGACATGCCTGTGGTTCCTGTGGAGGTGATCGAGCACGCACTAAATGTAAACCAATCAGCCAGGCCGATCAAGCAAAGGTCGCGTCGATTCACCCAGATCGCCGACAAGCCATCGTGAGGAGATCACAAAGTCGCTAGCCGCAGCTTCATCAAAGAAGTGTATCATCCCGTGGTTGGCAAACCTCGTACTCGCCCGAGAAGAAGAATAAAAGTCGGGCGCATGTGTGTTGATTACACAGACCTCAACAAGGCTTGCCCGAAAGATCCCTTCGGTCTCCCCGTATTGATCAGGTGGTAGACTCGCATTTGGATCCCAACTACTTAGTTTTACGACGCCTACTCAGGCTATCATCAACCGGCCGAGAGGAGGATTGTGAGAAGACTTCGTTTATCACCCCATTCGAGCATATTGCTACATCACCATGCCGTTTGAAATTTGAAGAATCTTTGGCGCAACTTATCGGTAGCGATACAGCGGTGTTTTCACCATCAGCTCGGACGCAATGTGGAAGCATATGTGGATGATATAGTGGTTAAAACCAAGATAGAAGACAGCCTCACCTCCGATCTGGCCGAGACGTTCGCAAGTCTGAGGGCGTTCCAGATGAGACTAAACCCTGAGAAGTGCGTTTTCGGAGTTTCTTCCGGGAAACTACTCGGGTTCATTGTCTCTCATCGTGGGATCGAGCCAAACCCGAAAAAATCGGGGCCATCATAGGGATGGCCCCGCCTGCCAGCCAAAAAGATGTCCAAAGGCTTACTGGCTGCATGGTAGCGCTTGGCAGGTTTATCTCCCGGTTGGGAGTTCGGGGGATGCCTTTCTTCAAGCTCCTCAAGAAACAGGACCGCTTTGAATGGACGGCAGAGGCACAGCAAGCCTTTGAAGAACTCAAGGTGTTCCTCTCCACCCCTCCGATTCTAGTCTCGCTGGTGCCAGGTGAACCTCTCCTGCTCTACATAGCGGCGACAACTCATGTAGTCAGCGCCGTGATAGTTGTGGAGCGGGAAGAATCTGGACACCGCTTTGGCAACGCCTGGTTTATTTTGTCGTGAAGTCTTTGGCGAATCCAAGGCTCGATATCCTCAAATTCGAAGTCGCTATACGCAATTTTGATCTCGTTGCGGAAGCTGAAGCATTATTTCAAGGACACTCGATTTGAAGAGTGACTTCTTTCCCCGTGGGAGAGGTCCTCCATAATCGAGAAGCTACTGGAAGAATTTCAAAGTGGGCAGCCGAGCTTGGAGCTTTCGACGTCTCGTTCAAGCCACGCACCGCTGTTAAGTCCCAGGCCTTGGCCGACTTTACGGCCGAGTGGACCGAATCCCAGGCCCCCCACACGGAAGAAGAGCCGGAGTATTGGACCATGCACTTCGATGGATCTCTCATGCTTGGTGGAGCAGGGGCGGGAATTCTCCTTGTCTCGCCGAAGGGCGACAGGTTGAAGTACGTCCTTCGGATTCACTTCCCGGCCTCGAACAATGCCGCAGAGTACGAGGCTCTCATCCATGGGCTCCGCATCGCCACATCGCTCGGAATCCGATGACTGGCGGTTCGTGGTGACTCCCAGTTGGTGGTGAGCCAAGTATAAAAGGATTGGTCGTGCGTCGATCAGACTATGACGGCGTATTGCCAGCAAGTCCGAGAATTGGAAGGCAAATTTGACGGTCTGGAGCTGGTCCATGTCCTCCGCAGCAATAATGAGGCAGCCGACGAATTGGCCAAGATGGGGGCCACTCGGGTCGAGGTTCCGAGTGGTATCTTCGCCCAGGATTTTTACGAACCGACCGTCGCGAAACGGCGGGAGCCAAGCAAAGATCCTGAGGCCGGAGTCCTGCTCATTAATCCCGACTGGACGGCCCCATACCTTGATTATCTCCTGAAGGACAAACTTCCAGAAGCAACCGCTCTGGCAGAGCGCATCTCCCGACAAGCCAAATCCTACATGGTGGTTGGCGAGGAGCTCTTTCGCAAGAGCACGTCAGGTGTCCTCAGGCGGTGCATTTCAGGACAAGTGGGAAGAGATCTGCTCCAAGAAATCCACTCGGGGATGTGTGGCCATCACGCGGCGTCAAGCGCCTTGGTTGGGAAAGCCTACCGCCAGGGCTTCTTCTGGCCTACGGCAGTGATGGATGCTAAGGAGATTGTTCGAACTTGCGAGGGCTGCTAGTTCTATGCAAGGCAGACACACTTACCGGCGCAGGAGCTGCAAACTATCCCCATCTCCTGGCCCTTCGCGGTCTGGGGGCTCGACTTAGTGGGTCCACTCAAGAAGGCTCAAGGTGGCTTCGCCTACCTTTTCATAGCCATTGACAAGTTCACCAAGTGAATCGAAGCTAAACCAGTCGCCACTATCACCGCGGTTAAGGCCAAGGAGTTCTTCCAGGATATCGTGGTTAGATTCGGAGTGCCCAACCGGATCATCACGGACAATGGCACCCAATTCAGGAGTGAAGAATTTCAAGAATGGTGCGAAGGCGTCGGGATCAAGATCTGCTTCGCCTCGGTGGCTCATCCATGAAGCAATGGGCAGGTAGAGCGGGCTAATGGCCTGGTCCTCCAGGGCCTCAAGGCCAGGATCTTTGATCGCCTCAAACCATACGCTGCCCGATGGGTGAAGGAGTTACCGTCGGTGCTCTGGGGACTCAGAACCACCCCCAGCCGAGCAACTGGCCAAACACCCTTTTTCCTAGTCTACGGCGCAGAGGCGGTTCTGCCGACCGAACTAGGATTCGAATCCACGAGGGTTCGGAATTACAGGGAGGCCGAGTCTGAGGAGAGCCGAATGGTGGAGCTTGATCAACTCGAGGAGGCTCGGAACGTTGCAGCCATCCAGTCGGCTAAGTACCTCCAGGGACTTCAGCGTTACCATTCTCGCAATGTCAGAAGCAGAGTCTTTTCAAAAGGAGATCTGGTCCTCAGGAGGAACCAGAAAAGCGAGCACAAGCTCTCTCCAATTTGGGAAGGACCGTACATTGTGGAGGAGACGGTTCGGCCGGGTGCTTATCGACTCATACGTGAAGATGGCGAGGCTTTGGCCAATACTTGGAATGCCGAACAGCTCCGTCGCTTCTACGCATAAGTTATGTACCCGACTCTCACATGCTAAATAAAATGGAGATCCGTTTCATGTTCTGAACTTCTACTGTGTAATGCTAGCCCCGAGTGGTTATTACCCAACTGGTGTAGCACCTAATCCTGGTCACGCCGGTACAAAACGCACGGAAATAAAAACCGCGACAAGCGGACTACTCCTGCGGTTTATACCAGCACGCGAAGCGGGAAGGGTAGAGCCTGAAAGCACTAACCACTCGGGGACTACAATTCGCAGCGCCAGAATTTAACCGAGATTCGCCTAGTCGTGGGTCTCTAGCTGTCAAAAGCTCGAGCCTCAACGCCTCGTTGCTGGCGCTGGAGCAACTGTCTAGAACGCTCGATTAGGCGGAACCTTAAACTCGGGATAATCATGATGGCACGGACTGGGCAAGATTTTACATTTTGTTCCATAATATTAATAATTTACATTACTGACTTTCTTTTTCATTTTCTCGCGCTAAAAAAAAAGGGGGGGGAGGGGTGGCTCCTGCCGCCAATCCTGCTGCTGCTACTGGTGCTGCTTCTGCTGCTGGGAGGTCAGGGGGCGGGGTCGTCGAGGTCAGACGCGGCGCGCGCGACGCAGCGCCGCCAGGACCTCGTCCTCAACCACCCAAAGGGGTGGTATAAGGCGGATGAGAGCCCTAATGGCTAGGTCGTCGCGGCGCTCGCGCCCGATCATCTCCATGATGATCTCGGCCACCTCGTGGAGCCCCGGAGCCACCTCCAGCAAGGCGGCCACTGCGGCGGCGTCGCTGGCGGCTCCTTCCTCCTCCGCCTCTAGAGTGGCGAAGTCGAGCTCCTCCCAAAACTCCGCCTCCTCCCAGCTGTGGAGCAGCCCGAAGAATCACTGGCGGAAGAACGCCACGTAGGGGCCAACGAATCTTCTCATGTTAGCCATGGAGGAAGGCTGGGAGGGAAAAAAGAGGAAGAAGAGATAGAAGAAGGGGACGATCGCTCAAGGGCGGTGACGTTCCATTTATAAGCTGTGTATGGCTCCGGAGCCGAGGCGACGCCATTTAAAAACGTAGAAGACGAAGCGACGTCGCAAGACTGCCAATTTATTCGGAATACGAAGAAGATCAGCACATTGAACAAAATTAAGAGACATTTCGCCAGACACGTGTCACGAGCAGTTCAAGTTAATTTGGCCTTCCCACTCACTTCGCCCAGTTAAGCGAGAAGTCCGGGGCCGCGAGCCAAGGCGATAATGCAAACCTGCAAACCTGGGGCTGAAGCACTCGACCACTTTCGAAAAGCGTGTCCGGCGAAAGGCCACGGCCAAGGCCCTGGCGCTTGGGAGCCATACCATTCTACCAAGGCCATCCAGAGGCGCAACGGGGCCAAAAGGCCGTGGCCACAACGTAAGTCCCGACGCCGAGGGCTGCACTCACCCACTTAAAAGCGTGTCCGGCGAAAGGCCACTGCCAAGGCCTGGCGCTGAAGCCATACTAGTCGGCCAAGGCCACCCGTAAAGGCGCAATGCGAGCCAAAAGGCCGTGGGCCTATATTCTAGCAACTCGCATAAGGGGAAAGAGTAAAAGAGGTCCGGAGCCCACTTAGCAGAGGACAATCTGAGACAAATTGTATTCAAGTGAGAAAATACAACGTTTCAAATCAGGAAGGGAGGACCAGCACTCGGCATTAAGGTTCACATCGAAATCAGAATTCAAGATTCTCTAACAAGGCTTGCGATGTACCGGAGACCTCTTCGAGGAGCGTGTTGGCTTTGTCTTCATCACAGGCAAAACCCTCTTTCACAGCTTCAAGGTCAACTCTCGGATAATGAGACTTGACCACCGCCAACGCCTGGTTCGCACTCATGGCTGCGGACTCCTTGGCATAAGCTCTGATCCTATCGGCTCCTCCAGAGAAGCGAACAGCGTCGCCCCTGGCCCGGCTCGAGATCCTTCAATACGCAGAAGGTGCAGAATCGCTCGCAGCGACGCCTCTCGATCCGCCCCATTCGGCAGTTGGTCATCTTCTCTTTGCATTACGCACCAAAGCCGAATCGCCATCGAAAACACACCCGACGCCAAGTACGCTCAATCCAAGTCAAAGAAATTTACCCTTCAGCTCCGTTGTATCCTCTCCAAGCCGACTCGAGCCGAGGTCGAACTTTCAAGCTTCGGTCGGGCTCTCCAAAGCAATGGTCGAATCGCGCTCTGAAACACAAGAGCGTCATCATCCTTCCCAACTGTCCAAAAAGATGTCCAAACCAAGTCCAGGGGAGGATCTCACCTTCGAGCGCATGCTCAAGCTTCTCCTTCTCCTCCCGGATCGTCATATACTGGGCCTCAAGCCCGTGGACCTCCTTCCATCTGTCGCTGCTGATATCGTCGAGCTTGTCCTGATACTTTTGGTGCTCCTTGAGCTTCGGGAGCACCTTCCGAAAAAACTGCGACCTCTGATCCGAGCGCTCCCCCATGTCCTAGGTAACAGGGCAGAATCTCAGGGGGAGGCCAGTAGGAAACAGACTGAAGAAAGACAAGAAACTCACCCTGACGAGCGTGCTACACCTAACGGTGAGCTCGTAAAGCTCCGTCCGAGCCGCTCTCTCCGTCTCTTCGTCCTCTTCCATCCCGCTCCAGTCGGAATCCCCCTCCCACCATACGGTCCGATTCGGGGGCTTCGGCAGAGGACCGAGCTGCGGGGGCTCTCGATGTACCTCCTCCACTTCGGGAGACGGTGCCGGGTCAAGCTCGTCGACGGCCGGACCACCCAATGGCTCAACGGTCGGGCCGCCGGCACCAGGTGGCGACGCCCCAAAGAAATCGACGGGAGGGTGACTGGCCGACGCGGGGTCCTCTTGAGAAGCCGGTGCTTGGGGCTCCTTTTCAGAGACCCTCCACCGGGACGTCCATAGTAGGAGTCCTAAATCGGCAAAGGGAAAATATCTCAACACGTAATAACAAAAGACGAGGATTGCCCAAAAGAATACCTCCTGGATTTCTTAAATTTCATCCTGTGTCTCATCCGAGTCCCAAAGACCACTCGGAGGGGAACCAGACTCAAAGACCAGAAATGAGCTGCCTCGAGATAGAAGGTCGTGGCACTGCCGTGATCCAGGGCGGAGGTCGAAGGCCCGCCGACGAAAGGCCAAGAGCCTTCCTCCGCCGATTCCCGCAGCTCATCGGCCGAGGTGTCACCGCCGCTTGGCCTCGAGCATTCCTCACCGAGAGAGGCCGACGACCGAGCGTCAGAGAAGAAGGACGCGTGTGTTCCTGAAAAAGGAACGATCGCACTCGCCGAATCACACATCGTGCAAAAAATCATGGGACAGCTTTTGAGAGAGTGGTGCACTTACGGAGGGGGAGGCCTCGCCGCCTAAAAATTTGTGGGGCAACCTCACAGGTGATCACAGTGCCAGTGCACGAAGAGGTCAACTACCCGCGCCGCCAATGCATCCTTCAACAAGGACGTGTCCGTCTCCCGGTGGGATCCCGAGACTCGCCCGTCTTTGGAACCCCAAATGGATTCTCTCCTTTAAAGGCTGCACCGGCGCTTCACAAAGCCGATCGCGATCCCGGCCCGTCAGCCCTCGGTTCTTCATATCGTTAATCCATGCCAAGCTCGGAGACTTGGTCCAAACCGCCGCCATCCGGGCATCGCTCCAAAGATCGGGAAGCTTTAGGCGCGCCAGCAAAGGGGTGAGAAAAGGGTCAACATTGGCACAATAGAACCACTCCCGCCTCCAACCTTTGAGGGAGGTCTTGAGGGGATGACGAACATCTGCTTTCTTCAAGCCCTCTCGCGGTGGAGCCCTGCCCCCAATGACGCTGGGAGCGGCCCGGTTCGGATGAGGCTTGAGCAAGAAGAGGGAGCGGAACAAGTCAAAATGAGGACGTATCCCAAGATACGCCTCGCAAAGCTGAACGAAGATAGTAATGTGAAGAATGGAGTTGGGGTTCAAGTTGATCAGCTCGATTTCGTAAAAGTGAAGGAGCCCCGGAAGAAGGCGCTCAGAACGCTAAATCCTCGCCAGAAGAAGGACTCGAACACCACAATCTCGTTTTCTAGAGGTGTGGGGTAAGGGTCACCTGCGGCGGGACGGGCGGAGATCAACTCCAGCGGAGGAAGGACGCCGGTGGCGACCAACTCCTCCAAGCGGGACGTTGTGGTGTTGGAGGTCTCCCACCCCGCGGTCGCAGGGTCGGTGTTACCCTCCGACGCTGATGAGGATTCTGAAGAAGAAGACATCTCGGTGAAGGAGACCCGGTGGGAGGAACCGCCGAGGGTCTTGGGCGCGAAACTAGAAACCCTAGGTCGCCCAAATCGCCAAAGGAGACTTAAAGATTTCTCAACCGTGGTGGGGGAAGGGCAAAGGTATCTTCGCCTAGCAAGTTTTCCCTCATTTATAAGGAATAAGCCTTAATTTTCGCCTTATGGCGGGAAAAGCAAGGGCCTCCGCGCTCGATTCTGGGCCAGATCTAGGGCACGCCCCATGTCGGGCCGAAAGCTGAGTTGCGCAAAACGCGACCAGGTGTCAAGTCTGGTTCGAAGTTTGGGATAAAGTGCGCCCCATGATGGGCCTGAACGCCGGCCGCCACGGAAGCTTGGGGCCGGGCACTTTCCGAACATCCTCAAGCGGTATACCGCATAATTTGGGGTCAATTGCTGGTCACTGCTTCTTAGCGTGATTGGGTACCGTGGGAGGATTTTCACTAAACCGGTCTTGAGAATGCGCCCCATGAGGGTCTGAAGCAGTGCGCCGTAAGCGGGCACAGGCATTACTCTGAGTGACCAAGGTATGCCCCATGAGGGTCGGTTGGGCCTCACAAGCCAATCGCCGCACACCGTAAACGGGTGCGGGTACCGCTCGGCCCCGAGCCAAAAAGACTACGGTACGCCCCACAAGGGCCAGCTGAGCGACACGCTGGTTGCCGCGCACCGTGAAACGGGCACGGGTAGCACTCGGCCACGAGCCAAAAGACTACGGTACGCCCAACGAGGGCCAGCTGAGCGACACGCCGGTTGCCGCGCATCGTGAACGGGCGCGGGTACCACTCGGCCACGAGCCAAAAGACTACGGTACGCCCCACGAGGGCCAGCTGAGCGACACGCGGTTGCGCCAAGACCGTGAACGGGCGCGGTACCACTCGCCACGAGCCAAAGACTACCAGACGCCCCACGATGGCTACCGAGCGACAAGCGGTTGTCACAAGACCGTGAACGGGCGCGGGTACCACTCGGCCACGAGCCAACCAACCACGGCGGCTTCACATTACAAGTTCTTTACGATCTTTTTTCCCGTATAATCTTTATGACAGGATAAGAGACAGAAATCCGATCTTAAAGCACTTGGGGGCTGCTGTGGGATGTCTGAGATAGGGGTCCCGCAAGTGGGGCCTATACCCGACTGGGCTAGACGGGCGGAGTAGTAGGCCCAAAGCCCAGAAGCACCACGACGGGCCCGGAGGAGGTGTTCGACTTGTTCCCCAAGGCAACTCCCGATCCTTCGGGGAAGCTTCGCGCCACGCCCAAACAACCCGCCAAAAACAAAGCATGCAGCCTGACACTCGCAGAGCCTGCAGACGCTGGAACCTAGCAGGGCGGCAGGCGTGGGTCGGGGAAAAGCACAACCATCTCTCCAAGACGTAGTGCGCCATAGCCGACGAAGACAAAATATGTGTTGGTGAGGCCACCATGTGGAGGGCCTGGTGGCGCCCATCTGTCATGTACCCTTCCCCTTGTATATAAGGGGAGGAGGGAGAAACAAGAAAAGAAGACGCTCATATATCCAAGAACACAGGACTAGGGTATTATCTCCTCCGAGAGAGCCCAAACCTGTCTAAACGCTGACTGCCCTCGCATCCTGTGTTACCATCAAGCTCAGATCCCGCACAAATCCCTTAGAATCACAAATCTCATTGCCGGCGAAATCGATCGTCGACACCGACCTTTCGGAAAGTCTCGTCCCTGTCTAGCAAAACGGATACACTTTGTATCGCGTGGCACGGTTGACATGATTGCTAGAACGTGTCATGTGGGTATAGTGTACAATCTCCTGCAGGTATTAAAACTAATCGATTTGCCGTGCTCACGGTCATGAGCAGCTTGGGAAGTATTGTCAAGTATAGAATTTCTGGTGTTGGTTCAGGTCTGGTCTTTGTTCGGTCTTGGAAATGGATTCGGTTGGACTTGGTTGGGAGCTGGATTGGTTATTGGGTTTGGTCGGAAATTGGTTTTGGGAAATGGTTTTGGCAAGGTAGGTTAGTTTGGTTTTCGGTTGGTGGGAATGGAATGGTTTAGAATTTGGTTTCTGGATCAATTGATATATTTATTGCTTGCAACAAAAAAGATTTCTTTACCACTGCTTTACAAATTGCGAATGATTTGGATCTATTAAGTATTGCAAATAAATCTTGCTTTGTGCTCAAATAGACTTTGTGTAGAAACATGATTCCATTGTTATAACCTGCATTTACATTTTTATTTCCATACACTAAAGTCTTGCGAGTACATACGTGTACTCACCGTTTGCTCTATTTATTTTATTAATAAGCAATCAAAAGACGACGTTGAAGACAATGAAGGTGATCCCGACATTCTTCGAGACGGGTGTTCCGCGAGTTGTAGCGGTTATCTGGGTTTCAGCCCCCCAGTCGGTTGCCTTTGGGTATGGGAAGGCATACCGCTACCGCTGTTGCAGTTTTGTTTTTCTTATTTTGCTTTATAGCCAATCGGCTGTATTCCATTCTTGTAAACTAATTCGTTGTAATCAAACCAGTAATAACACAATTGTTACCTTGAGTTTGGTTCTTGATGCGACTTATATTAAATATGTGGGTGCTAGGCTACTGATCCAGGGAACTAGCACTAGACACATATCTCGGGGAAGCTCGGGTTGGAATCAATCCTTTAGCATATGACCACCAGCGGTGTGTGTCATGCTGATCGATTGGCCTCAATCCGGGTACGGTTTGTAACTAGTAATTAGATTACTGACGGGTTGCGTTAATCCCAGTCCGACGCAACAGTGAGTATCTGAGTTACTGTTACAAAGACCGGAGCCCCCACGACACTTATGGTGTGCCCCTGTCGTTTCTGAAGGCAAGTCTCGCCTTCGGAAAGGAAGAGACGATAAGTGAAACATGCGAGTGCATTGTTGCAACACCGGGAGGAAAGTGGGTTGAAAAAGATCCCGGCTCAAGTGTGACCGAGCCACCTCAACGGAGACGTAGGATTCCCTTCAAGAATCCGAACTTCGGTAAAAAATCGTGGTCTTTGCTCTTTCTCTCTACTCTAGCTAAGTTTGTTTTGTTTTGATCTTGCGGAGCCCCGATTTACTTTTCTCTTTTGTTTGGCTCCAGATCTGTGTTTGCTTAAGGTACTTGATTGCATTTAGAACCTTTTCATTCAAGTAGCTTGTTGCTAAACTGAGTAGATTTATTTTTTATGCTCGAGCTGGTATATTCGGAGTATCCGGATAAATATGCCGAATAATCTGGACCATCCGGAATATCCGGACAAGTTATCCGGAGTATCCGGGTTGACCTGCTCGGGTGTAATTAATTCCGCTGCGATTTTTTTGAAAACGCCTATTAACCCCCCTCTAGGCGACATCTCCGGTCCGCTCAATTGGTATTAGAGCCAAATCTCCATTGTTTTGGCTTAACCGCTTGGAGAACTTGAGATGTCGGATTTAGAAAAGATCACCGGAAGCCGCGACCAAGATAAGGCTGCGGGTTCCGGCAAAGGCGTAGAAATTCCTTATAATTATTCTTCCTTTGGAGTCTCAAGCTCCTCATCTTACGTTTCTGTGTCTTCCGGCCGAGCGCCTTACTTCGATGGCACTCGCTATGCCGCATGGAAACATAAGATGAAGATGCACTTGAGATCACCTCACCCGTGTATTTGGAGGATTGTAGAAACAGGTTTCAAGCCCTCTGACCCAAACAATCTCACACCCGAAGAGTACAAAGCTCAACATTTCAATGACTTGGCCGTCAATGCCTTGTTCAACGCTTTGAGTGATACAGAGTTCAACCGGGTTGACGGTCTAGATAATGCCAAGGCAATATGGGAAAGACTCATGGTCACTTATGAAGGAATATCAAGCGTCCGTGAGTCAAAGATTGAGCTAATCATTGGTGAGCTAAGCCGGTTCACCTTGGAAGATGGTGAGAGCTACACCAAGATGTTTGACTGGCTAATGGTATTGGTGAACCAAGCAAAAGGACTTGGATGCATCGAGTTATCCGACAAGGCCGTTGTGAAGATTATACTTCGGGTGATCACTCCAACCAACCGCAACTTAGTTCAAATAATCCGAGATCGGACAAACTTTGACACTCTCACGCCTCATGATGTAATTGGCCGATTAATGATGGATGAAATGATGATTAAGGAGGCTGAAGTGGTTGAAGAACTCAAATCCGGGAAGAAGAGAGGAGTGGCATTGAAAGCCGTCAAAATTGTGCAAGAAGCCGAAGAGAGTTCAAGTGATGAAGAGTCAAGTGGTCCGTTGACAAATGAGGACATGACCTTGCTTGTAAGAAGGTTCAACAAGTTTGTCAAGAAAAAGGGTTACAAGCCGGAAGTCACTCCAAGAGCTATGGAAACAAGTCAAGAGGAAGGCACTCAACCTGCAAATGCTATGAATGCGGGGAACCCGGTCATTTCATTGCCGAGTGCCCACATAGAGAGAAAAAAGAAGACAAGCTCTACAAGAAGGACAAATACCGGGGAAATGATAAGGAAAATAGCAAGAAGTTCAAGCATTACAAACACAAAGGTCATGCTCACATTGGAAAGGAGTGGGAGTCCAACTTCGACTCCGAGTCTGAGTCCGACTCTGACTCCGACTCTGACAATGATGGAGGACTTGCTTCCGTCGCCATCGCTACTCCACCAACAAAGTCGAAGAGCCTCTTCAACACCTTAAGCGATGAAGATGAAGATGCTCAAATGTGCCTTATGGCAAAGGGGCACAAGGTATCATCCAAAAATTCCATCCCTTCCATTGTTGATTATTGCTTAGATGATTGTAATGATGCTAGCAATGATGATGAGGTTGTATTCAAGTCCATGAATGACTTTGATATTCAAAAATTAGACTTGCTTCTTAAAGATATTGAAAATTGGAGGAAGTTGTTGAACAAAAGGAGGCTACTCTCGAAGCTCAAGAGGATTTAATCATCCTTGAAAAGGAGAGAAATCTTGAGCTAGAGAAGAGCCTCGCTCTTGAAAGAAAGAAAAACGAGGAATTGGTCAAAGCCTCAAAATTGACCAAGTCAGAAGTAGTTAGTCTTGAGATCATTAATGCTTCACTCGTAGAGCAACTTGCTCAAGCTACGGATGCTTGTAAGGCTCTTGAAGTGAAGCTTGTTGATCTCTCGGATAACTCTTCTACCTCGAGTGACAACTCCAATGTTTCAATACCCTCAACTAGCAATGGATGCTCTAGATGCTACAATATTGATATTGATACTTGTGCTACTAACCGTGAGACTTTGAAAGTCTTGGCTCATGAAAATGAAAAGCTCAAGGGGATGCTTGAAGATGGACTTCAAAAGTCCTACAAGGCTAGCAAAGGGTTAGAAGAGTTTCTCGGTAAGCTCCAAGGTAACCCCAAGAAGCAAGGGCTTGGGTATGTTCCGCCAAAGGGCAAAGAGAGCAACATTGTGGTTGCTCCTTTAAGCAAGTCCATTCACTTTGTAAAAGGTGAAGGATCATCCAAGTATAAGGCCCATTCCGAGTTCTTTGCTTCTTATGTACTTAAGAGAACTAATCTTGGTCGTGTAGTTGCATATTATATTGGGCGCAAGTCTAGATATGCTTCTTTTGTTCGTTCCATTTGGGTCCCTAAGTCTCTTGTCACTAATGTGCGTGGACCTAAACAAGTTTGGGTACCAAAGAGCAAATTCTAAATTTTCTTTTGTAGTCTTATACCTCCGGTGTAACAAGTTGGATTTTGGATAGCGGATGCACGCATCATATGACCGGAGAGAAAGCTATGTTCGCACATTTGGACTCAAATGGATCAAATAGTGAAAGCATCGTGTTTGGAGACAATGGAAAAGGGGAAGTAATTGGATTGGGTAAAATCTCTATCTCAAATGACTTCCATTTAAATAATGTTTTGCCTGTTGAATCATTAAGCTACAATTTTTTGTCCGTTGCACAATTGTGTGAAGCGGGCTACAATTGTTTGTTTAATGAAAAGGGTGTGGATGTCATTAAGAGGATTGATGGTTCAATAGCTTTTAAAGGGTGCTTGAAGGGTAAGCTCTATCTCGTAGACTTTAATACGGATAGGCTTAACCTTGAAACGTGTTTAATGGCTAAATCTAGCATGGGTTGGCTATGGCATCGTCGACTAGCCCATGTTGGAATGAGGAATCTTCACAAACTCGTTAAAGGCAATCACATTCTTGGACTAACTAACGTTGTCTTTGAGAAAGATAGAGTTTGTAGTGCTTGTCAAGCGGGAAAGCAAGTCGGTGCTCCTCATCCCGCTAAAAACGTGATGACGACCTCAAGACCGTTGGAGATGCTTCATATGGATCTTTTCGGTCCGATCGCGTACATAAGCATCATGGGAAGTAAGTATGGTTTAGTTATTGTTGACAATTTTTCCCGCTTCACTTGGGTGTTTTTCTTGCATGATAAAGGTGAAGTCCAAGTGACACTAAAGAAGTTCATGAGAAGAGCCCAAAATGAGTTTGAGGTGAAGATCAAGAGAATTCGAAGAGACAACGGTACAGAGTTCAAAAACATTGGTGTTGAGGAGTATCTCTATGAAGAAGGAATCAAGCACGAATTTTCGGCCCCCTACTCTCCTCAACAAAATGGGGTGGCCGAGAGGAAGAATCGAACTCTCATCGGAATGGCGCGGACTATGCTTGACGAGTACAAGGTTTCCGACAGTTTTTGGGTGGAAGCCATCAACACTACATGCCACAGCACCAACCGTCTCTATATGCACAAGATCTTGAAGAAGATGGCATATGAGTTACTCACCGGCAAGAAACCCAATGTATCCTATTTTCGAGTCTTTGGAAGCAAATGTTATATCCTCAACAAAAGAGCTAAGTCTTCTAAATTTGCTCCTAAAGTAGATGAATGTTTCTTACTTGGTTATGGATCTAATGCTTATGTGTACTGGGTTTTCAACAACACCACCGGTGTGGTTGAAATCTCGCGTGATGTAACTTTTGATGAGACTAACGGTTCTCAAGTAGAACTAGTTGATCGTTCCATAATTGACAGGGAAGAACCACCTTGCGAAGCTATCAAGAAGTTGGCAATTGGGGAGGTGAAACCTCAAAATCTGGAACCCAACCCGAGCACTCCAACCCAGAACATCCGGACTGGTCCATAGTCTCCGGGTCCAATACCGGATACTTCAGATGTTGGTGCTTCAGGTGATGTTCCGTCTTTGTCCAAGCAAGCTCAAGATGGTTCAAATGTTTCTCAAGATGACGAGGAACCCATTCAAGCTTCAAACTCAACCGTACCTCACCCAAGAGTTCATTAAAGTGTTCAGAGAGATCATCCGGTCGACAACATACTCGGAGACATCTACAAGGGAGTATCTACTAGATCTCGAGTTGCAAATTTTTGTGAATTTTACTCGTTTGTATCTTCTCTTGAGCCTCTTAAGGTAGATGAAGCACTCGAAGATCCGGATTGGGTGATGGCTATGCAAGAGGAGCTAAATAACTTCAAGCGAAATCAAGTTTGGGAACTTGTCGAGAGACCTAAGCAAAATGTCATTGGTACAAAGTGGGTCTTCCGTAACAAACAAGACGAGCATGGAATTGTGACGAGGAACAAAGCTCGATTGGTTGCTCAAGGCTACACACAAATCGAAGGTTTGGACTTCGATGAAACATATGCTCCTGTAGCTAGACTTGAGTCTATTAGAATATAACTTGCTTTTGCTACTCACCATGATTTTAAGTTATATCAAATGGACGTGAAAAGCGCTTTCCTAAATGGACCACTCTCTAAGTTGGTCTACGTCGAGCAACCACCCGGTTTTAAAGACCCCAAATATCCGGACTATGTCTACCTACTACATAAGGCACTATACAGACTCAAGCAAGCACCAAGGGCATGGTTCGAGTGTCTACGAGATTTTCTCCTCGGACAAGGTTTTGTTGTCGAAAAGGCCGACCCTACTCTCTTTACTAAGCACATTGATAATGATTTATTTGTGTGCCAAATATATGTCGATGACATTAAGTTTGGATCTACTAATGAACATTTGTGTAAAGAGTTTAGTAAGATAATGACTAAAAGATTTGAGATGTCCATGATGGGAGAGTTGAAGTTCTTCCTCGGTTTTCAAGTCAAACAACTCAAGGAAGGAACATTCATTTGCCAAACCAAGTAAATCAAGGACATGCTCAAGAAGTTCAGAATGGAGGACGCCAATCCTATAAATACACCCATGCAAGCCAACGGGCATCTCGACCTCGACAAAGAAGGTAAACCGGTCATCCAAAAGGTATATCGTTCGATGATCGGTTCTCTCCTTTACCTTTGTGCATCTAGGCCCGATATTATGCTTAGCGTTTGTATGTGTGCACGTTTTCAAGCTGCTCCTAAAGAGTGCCACATGGTGGCCGTTAAGAGAATCTTGAGATATTTAGTGCACACTCCTCACTTTGGACTTTGGTATACGAAAGGATCATCCTTTGAATTAGTTGGCTATTCCGATGCGGATTATGCCGGTTGCAAAGTGGATAGGAAGAGTACCTCGGGGACTTGCCAATTTTTGGATAGGTCTCTAGTCACGTGGTCCTCCAAGAAACAAAATTCCGTGGCCCTATCCACCGCCGAAGCCGAATATACTGTTGCCAAGAGTTGTTGTGCTCAATTGCTTTGGATGAGACAAACATTAAATGATTATGGCCTATCCTACAAAAGTATTCCACTATTGTGTGATAATGAGAGTGCCATAAAGATTGCCAACAATCTCGTCCAACACTCCCGTACAAAACACATTGATATTCGTCATCACTTTCTATGAGATCACTCAACCAAAGGCGAAATTGATATCCAACACGTGAGCACAAATAATCAATTAGCCGACATTTTTACCAAGCCACTTGATGAGAAAATGTTCTGTGAGTTGAGAAGTGGTCTAAATATTTTGGATTCTCATAACATGGCTTGAGAAGTGCTCACAACTTGTTTGATGAATGGAAAATGAATTTCAAAATCTTGTTGATCTTTTGCTTTGAATTTATTTTGTGTGTTTGTTTCTTGATCCTCAGATCGTGTCATTGCTATGTGACTATAGCTTGATTGCTTGTTTGTTCGCTAGTCACATAGTAAGTGCACTCTCTAGGGTCTCTTTCATCCTTTCTTTTCGCCGAAATCTGGATCCTCCTTGCAATCCCTCTTTTCTTCTCGAGCAGAGGAACCCTAAGTTTCCGGGGTTTTGATCCGGAGTGTCCGGATCAACCGGAGTTTTCGGACTAAAAGTTCGGACTGTCCGGGTTGGGGGTTTTGGGTTTAACCCCAAACCCCCGCGCGGTTATCTCTTCATTTTCCTTTTCCATCGCGCCTCTCTCTCTCTCCCGTTCTCCTCTTTGGCAGGGGCGATTCCTCTTCCTCCTCCACCATCCCCGGGTGCTAGGATCTCCTCCCTCTCAGATTTGCGGATCTAAGGTGAGGATGCTTTTCCTTGCTTATCTCCTTCCCGAGTTTGTATCATTTCTTCTCATCCTTGGGCACCTCTCTCTTCTCTGGCCTGTCTAGGGTGCGCCTCAACATCTTCAATCGGCCCTCAAGACCGGGAAATCTTCATCCTCTCATCCGCTTTCTTCTTTTTCAAATTCTTGAGGTGAGTTAAATTTCTTTGCCCGATCTCGCGTAAAATTCGCTAGATTATGTCTTTCTCTACTCCTTGGTCATCCTCTTAGTGGTAGATATCCAATGCATGTCGTTTTTGCGTTGGATTTCTCGGATTCAATCTCGCCTTGGGCGGTTTCTGACACATCTGAAGTATCCGGATGTTTTTATCCGGATTATCCGGTATATCCGGACAATCCGGGCAAAAAATCCGGAGTCTCCGAGTTTTGTGTCTCAGCCAAACTCTGTTTCAACTCGTTTAATGAGTCGCTTAGCGGCTAATTCCTTTCATTTATCTTGTCTGGTCAGATGGATCCATCCCAGGGCAGTTCTGGGGGCGGCGAGCCTCCCCAGGACTCACCTCCTCACTCTCCACCGCCGAAGAAGCAGAGGCATGCTGTGGCCAAACAGCCTACAGGGAAAGGTGCTCGACTTATTCTTGGTGGAACTCCTGCTCCTTCTCAGCAGCCTCAGCCTGATCCAGATGAGCACCCGGCAGATGTCCATGCTAGATTGTGTGATCAAAAAAGAAGAGACTTTCGGCAATCAGGACATTTCATCGGACCTTTGTCCAAGGCCAAGCCAGTGTGGAGATACCCCGGGTCAGTACACCCAATGCGCGTCATTGATTATCGGACTGGCTCAGGTAAAGGCAAGGCAATAGTTGAGAACAGAAACAAGGATCCTTTGGAGTTTCATCAGGATGACTATGTGGATCGACGCTTTTGGAACAGTTTCCAGTTGGATTATTATGAGATAGTCCTCTATCCTCTTAAGCACCCTGTGGTCAGGATGAAGACTATTGACTGGGACTATATGGCGGGAGCTCACAACGCTGTGTTTGATCAGATTATCCAGATATGTGAGCAGCAGCAGATCAAGAATCTCATGGCTTTCAAGTATGATTGGAACAATGAGCTAGTTATGCAGTTCTATGCTACGCTCTACTATGACAAGAATGAGGAAGCCATCTGGTGGATGACAGATAACATTTGGTATGTGGCTAACAAGAAGAGGTTTGCTAGAGTGCTCAACCTTAGACTGGATGATAGGAGTCCTAAGTTGAAAGCTAAGAAGGTGATGACTCCAGATCAGATTGAGGCTCTATATGAAACCTCTCAGAGCTTCACCGTTGGCACCATTAAGGGTCTGAAGGATGTGTCGGCTGTGCTTTATAGGCTGCTTCTGGTCACTCTATGGCCCAAGGAGGGAGATGCGTCTGCCATTAGTTCCTACGGTAGGAACCTGCTTTTTCATCTTGTTGAGCGCTCCCACCCGTTTGACATTATTGATTTCTTGTGGGAGACCATGAGGCAGAACACACAGAGCAACATGAGCAGCTGCAGTTATGCACCTTTTGTGATGGCGTTGATTGCTAATGTCAGTGGGCTCAAGTTCATCAGAGATGTGGAGCACCTGTCCTACAAGGTCCGACCCCCTCTGCTCCTCCAGCTCCAGCTACCCCAGGTCCTACTGCTAGGCCTCCCAGAGGTCGTAGGCCCATCCATCTGAGATCCAGCTCGCCCTCTGCTCCTGATACTTCCTCAGCAGTCCCCTCTGATCCATCATCTACTTCTCGCAGCACGCTACAGAAGATGTTGCAGCACATCTTCCGTCTTTGTCGCGACTTCTCCTCTCAGCAAAAGGAGCTTCGCAGGGAGGTTAAGAAGAATAGCAACGGGATTCGAGACATTCGTCGCCAGCTTGGTGCGGCGCTCTCTGCTAGTGACTCTTCAGGATCTTCAAAGGAGAGCGGTGAGGAGTCGTCCGTCAACAGGTTATTTGGTATTGTCTCCTCTCCACCTTCAGCGACCGGCAGTGGCAATGGCAGCGGTGGGTCTAAGTATGCAGCCTCCGGCGATGACGAAGACATCGAGTGATCTCCTGTGTCCTCCTTTTGGTCTCTTGATGCCAAAGGGGGAGTGTTGTCTTTAGTCGTTGTCTTGGCTATGGTGCGCGTTGTGCGTTTGTTATGCTTTTGTTTAATTGTGGATCATGTTATTGTTATGCTTTTGGTTTTAGTTGTGGATCTTGTTAATCTGTTTGGTTTATTGCATTATGATATTATGCTTGGTTATTGTCTTGACCATTCCATCATCTGTGATTCCCCGAATGCAAAGATATAGGGGGAGCTCTTGCAATTTCTCGCGAAATATGTGCATTTGTTTTTCCTCAAAATTCTCTAATGCACACATTTAGGGGGAGCTCCACTATATATTTGGTATTCAAGATGTTAAGTTAATCTCTTATTATATCTAAATTGCCTTTAATTGTGTTGTCATCAATTCACCAAAAAGGGGGAGATTGAAAGTGCATCTAGGCCCTTTAAAAAGTTTTGGTGATTAATGATGACACAATTAAAGAGATCTAATGTTTTAACTAGAATTGATGCAGATATCGAGAACATATTGCTTTCGGAATGTGATTGGATGCCCCTACAAATATTCAAATTTGAAAAGACGGCATCAAGACAAGATATGTAACTTTCATTTTTATTTGAGTCTTAAGGATAGTCGTACTATTAAGGGGATACGACAAGAAATCACTCTTAGGATGATCATGTGCTCAAAGGTCATTCTTGCATTAAAATATCACCTAAATACTTGCATTCTCCCAAAAACAGTTTTTCAAACCGAGCTGACTAACCCGGAATGTCCGGACATTTTATCCGGAGTATCCGGCTTTAGTCCGGAGTATCCGAATAAAAGACCCGGAGTGACCGGGTTACTCCCTTCGGTCAAAAATGCATTTTAGCCTATCTGGAGTATCCGGATTGAAATGTCCAGATAGTTCGGACTTTGCGAAATAGAGGGCAACGGTTAGATTTCTAGAAGACATATTTAAGCCTCCTCCCTCTCCCAATTGCCATATAGTTTTTGGAGCTCATTCGTTGCAAGTTCAAGCACTCTCTCAGTCCAAAGTACTCTTTAGAGTTCAAGCTTCCTCCTCCATTAATTTGTGTGTGGATTCAAATATTTGTGAGAAGAGAAAGTAGATTCAAGTGCTAGATGCATTCATTCCCCACATTTGAGCACTAGTTCATCCTTCAAGCGATTTCTTGGGGTATTGTTACTCTTGGAGGTTGAAGGTCTCCTAGACGATTAGGAGTCACCAGGAGCAACCAAGACTTGTGGTGTGCCCCGGTCGTTTGTGAAGGCAAGTCTCACCTCCGGAAAGGAAGAGACGATAAGTGAAGCTGGCGAGTGCATTTGTGCAACACCGGGAGGAAAGTGGGTTGAAAAAGACCCCGGCTCAAGTGTGACCGAGCCACCTCAACAGAGACGTAGGATTCCCTTCAAGAATCCGAACTTCGGTAAAAATATCGTGGTCTTCGCTCTTTCTCTCTACTCTAGCTAAGTTTGTTTTGTTTTGATCTTGCGGAGCCCCGATCTACTTGTCTCTTTTGTTTGGCTCTAGATCTGTGTTTGCTTAAGGTGCTTGATTGCATTTAGAACCTTTTCATTCAAGTAGATTGTTGCTAAACTGAGTAGATTTATTTTTTTCTGCTCGAGCTGGTATATTCGGAGTATCCGGATAAATACCCTGGATAATCCGGACCATCCGGAATATCCGGACAAGTTATCCGGAGTATCCGGGTTGACCTGCTCGGGTGTAATTAATTTCGCTGCGATTTTTTTGAAAACCCCTATTCACCCCCCCCCCCCCTCTAGGCGACATCTCCGGTCCGCTCAATTGGTATCAGAGCCAAATCTCCATTGTTTTGGCTTAACCGCTTGGAAAAGTTGAGATGTCGGATTTAGAAAAGATCACCGGAAGCCACGACCAAGATAAGGCTGCGGGTTCCGGCAAAGGCTTAGAAATTCCTTATGATTATTCTTCCTTTGGAGTCTCAAGCTCCTCATCTTACGTTTCCGTGTCTTTTGGCCGAGCGCCTCACTTCGATGGCACTCACTATGCCGCATGGAAACATAAGATGATAATGCACTTGAGATCACTTCACCTGCGTATTTGGAAGATTGTAGAAATAGGTTTCAAGCCCTCCGACCCAAACAATCTCACACTCGAAGAGGACAAAGCTCAACATTTCAATGACTTGGCCGTCAATGCCTTGTTCAACGCTTTGAGTGATACAGAATTCAACTGGGTTGACGGTCTAGATAATGCCAAGGCAATATGGGAAAGACTCATGGTCACTCATGAAGGAATATCAAGCGTCCGTGAGTCAAAGATTGAGCTAATCATTTGTGAGCAAAGCCGGTTCACCTTGGAAGATGGTGAGAGCTACACCAAAATGTTTGACCGGCTAATGGTATTGGTGAATCAAGCAAAAGGACTTGGATGCATCGCGTTATCCGACAAGGCCATTGTGAAGATTATACTTCGGGTGATCACTCCAACCAACCGCAACTTAGTTCAACTAATCCGAGATCGACCAAACTTTGACACTCTCATGCCTCATGATGTAATTGGCCGATTAATGATGGATGAAATGATGATTAAGGAGGCCGAAGTGGTTGAAGAACTCAAATCCGGGAAGAAGAGAGGAGTGGCATTGAAAGCCGTCAAAATTGTGCAAGAAGCCGAAGAGAGTTCAAGTGATGAAGAGTCAAGTGGTCCGTTGACAAACGAGGACATGGCCTTGCTTGTAAGAAGGTTCAACAAGTTTCTCAAGAAAAAGGGTTACAAGCCGGGAAGTCACTCCAGGAGCTATGGAAACAAGTCAAGAGGAAGGCACTCAACCCACAAATGCTATGAATGCGGGGAACCCGATCATTTCATTGCCGAGTGCCCACATAGAGAGAAAAAAGAAGACAAGCCTTACAAGAAGGACAAATACCGGAGAAATGACAAGGAAAAGAGCAACGCGTGCACTGTAGCTACGCGATTTCTGAGCAACGCATGCACTGTAGCTTCACGATTACTGTAGCACTCACAGGATCTGGAAGAATTGATCTTTATTTCTTTTTGTCTAAAATACTCCAAACAAAAGAGTACAAACCCTAGAGTTCTAACTGATACCCTTCAACAGGAGACAACCCCTCCTATTTAAAGGAGCAAAACACAAGGAGTCATGAATACAATTCCTACACCTAATCCTAGAAGGAGTCCCACTCCTAATCCTAGAAGGAGTCCCACTCTTAATCCTAGAAGGAGTATGTATTCAACACAACTCCACTTGGCCCAACCTAGCCAAAAACAGCTCTTGCACGCGTATGGCAACCCAACCATACTCACGTGACTAACAACTCTTGCACGCGTATGGCCACCATGCCATACTCACGTGACTAACCATTCTTCATGTGCACCATTCTCTTAGCCCGAACGTCCCGCATGACATCCTTGACCACCAAGACCTCAGTTCCTCCCTAAACCTAGTCCCGAACCTCAGTTCCTCCATGAACCTAGTTCCGGTCCTGTCATCGACCACGTTCGCCTTCGAGCAACACCTGCACATGAACAAACCACAAAACGATTCCGAGCATAAGTCCGCGACTTGACTCAAATCTGTCCATGCAACTACTCACACGAGCATTGCATAAGTTCAAAACATGCATTATGAAATTCAAACAAATTTCATAACCACAGATCAATCACCAAACAATTTTCAAAATCACAAAAATCAACCTCGAGCAAAAACCATTCACGCCGGACCAACCATCGATCCGGCGCAGCTCACGACGGACCAAATATTTGGTCTGGCGTACATGCGTAAGTTTCGGTTCAATTCAAAACAAAACATGTTCAACAACACATTTAAAACGGACCAAATTTTTGGTCCGGCATACATGCAAAAGCAACGCTAAAAAATGCGTTCACGACAGACCACGGATTTGGTCTGGCGTGCATGGTCTGTCGTAACATAGAAGCTTACTTTTTTTGTAAAACTTGGTCCGGCACAAAACATGTTCACGACGGACTAAACAAAAATCAGTCCGGCGTACACATGAATAAAGACCTTCAAATCGTCGTTCACGACAGACCAAAGCTTTAGTCTGGCGTAGATGCGAAAACATGGTCCGGCGCAATGCCGTTCACCACGGACAAAGAGTTTGGTCCGGCGCAAGCGGTCCGGCGTAAAATGGGAACTTACTATTTTTCGAGAAATTCAGTCCGGCGCTAAAGAGACTGTTTCTTGTCAAATTGTCGAACACATGCACAAAACACATTTTTCAAATTCACTTCTTTAAGCCAATTTTTCAGCACATGATTTCACAGATAAAATCGGCTATAACTTATCCTTTAACAGCTTTAGCCGATTCGTAGGTCAGGTCGAACTCTGTTAAAGCGTATGCCCATTTGCCTAGTCGCCCTCGTAGAATCGGCGCAGATAAAATGTATTTGACGACGTCAGTTCTACAAACTATTACGCATGTTGATGCCAAGATATAATGCCCTAGCTTTGTACAAGCGAAATAGAGCGAGAGACATAATTTCTCCACGAAAGGGTACCTCCTTTCAGTGTCCATCACTCGTTCTTTACCATCGACTTCTTGCACCAGTACGGCTCCGATTGTTTCTTCTTCGACCGATATGTACAACCTAAATGGTATCCCTTCCTTTGGTGCGGCCAGGATCGGAGGCTTCGTCAAACACTCCTTTATGTCATGAAAGGCTTTTTTCTGTTCTTTTCCCCATACGAAATTTTGATTCTCTTTCAATTTCAGTAACGGGGTGAAGGCTTTAATCCGTCCGGACAAGTTTGAAATAAAGCGTCGTAGATAATTGATCTTGCTGATCAATTTCTGTAGCTCATTTTTGCTTGTCGGTGGTTTAGGCTATGGCTTTTACCCTTTGTTGGTTGACTTCGATTCCTCTTTTGTGCACCATAAACCCCAAGGAATTGTCCAGCTGATACTCCAAACGCACACTTGAGGGGGTTCATTTTTAACCCATGGGCCCTCGTACTCTGAAAAACCTTTTCTAAATCGGCCAAATGTTGCCAATTGTCTTTTGACTTCACGACAACATTATCGATGTAGATTTCAACTATGTGGACGATTAAATCATGAAAGATTAAATTCATGGCACGTTGGTATGTGGAGCCAGCATTTTTCAAGACGAACGTCATGACAGTCCATTCATATAGCCCTAAGGCTCCAGGGCATCTAAAAGCTGTTTTGGACACGCTTCCGCCATGAATATTTGGTTATACCCGGCATTCCTATCAAGGAAACTGATGATCTTATTGCCCGATGTAGCATCGATGAGCATATCGGCTATTGGCATCAGATATTCGTCTTTTGGTGTGGCCTTGTTCAAATCTCTAAAGTCTACGCACACTCTTAGCTTACCATTTTTCTTTACTACAAGAATGATGTTCGAAACCCATTCAGCGTATCGGCAAGGCCTGATAAACCTGGCTTCTAATAATCGTTCTATTTCTTCCTTGATAGCGTTGTATAGGACCGGATTAAAGCGTCACGGAAACTGCTTAAACGGGCGATATCCCTGCTTTACAGGTAGCCGATGCTCAACTAGTTGTCGGCTAAGACCAGGCATCTCGTAGTATTCCCAAGCAAAACAATCTCTATATTTTTTAAGTATTTCAACCAACTTGGCTCTACAATCTGCACCCAATTTGGCGCTTATAAAAGTTGGTCTTTTCTTTTCACCTTCCCCTATGTCTAATTCTTCAAGCAAATCGGCTGAAGTGAAACCTTGTCCCAATCTTTCTTCTTGAAAATCTTCAATGGCTTCTCCGTAGTCCATTGTTTGCCGATAGCTTTGAAGTTTGTCTTGAAAGGCATCTTTTATTCCCGATTCCATCTCCTTAGGACTTCGTTTGCTCGATCAAATGTACCTGGCCCGACATTGATCGGCATTAGACCTGTCTTTCCGACGCAAATGAAATCACAGTCATCCAAAACTTTGCCGGATATGCATTCGGCTTCTTGGTGCGGCCAATTTGTGTCGGTACTGGCCAATGCTATGTGGGCCGATGTATCGGCTGGTATTACTTCAACCTCATCTCCATTCCATTGCACTAAAAGTTGATGCATTGTTGATGGAATGCAACAGTTGGCATGGATCCAATCACGCCCCAGGAGTACACTGTAATTTCCCTTAGCCTCAATCACAAAAAATGCGGTCGGCAAAGTTTTACCGCCGACCGTCAGCTCTGTGACCATTACTCCCTTTTGCTTTGGTGGGATTGCCCGTGAAGTCATTCAACACCATGTTCGTTTTAATCAAGTCTTCATCGGCTTTGCCTAATTTTTTGAAAGTGCTTAATGGCATCAAATTCACCGTGGCTCCTCCGTCAACCAGCATCCTTGATATTGGACGGCCATTGATATGTCCTTTTAGGTACAACTGCTTTAGATGCCAATGCATGTCTTGGGGTTTTTCAAACATGGCGTCCTGTGCGCCAAGACACAACTAGGCCAAGGCTTCTTCGGCCAATTTAGTCTTAGTTCTAAACTCCGCCAGCAGAGTGAAGACCATATTGATGTCCATTGGGGGAGTATCGTCCTGAATCATTGGTGATCTGGAATCGACTGACTGATCTGAATCCTCTTCGATCGGGTTTTTCCTCCTCCATTCTTGCTTCACGACTTGTACTGGTCGCGATTCGTTGAATATCCGATCTCGTTCTTCTTCCTGTTTGGCTTCCCTCATTTCCTGCGTTCTCAAGTGTTGCAATCGTCTGCGCTGAGATCGACTAAGCTCAGAGGGGCACCACCTCAGCTTTGGCTCAATCGGCTTGCAGATTTTTCCGGCCAGATTGTTGATTTCATTATCAGATCTAGCAGACTCGGCCTTTCCTTCTGAGGATTCATTTTGGTCTGTTGCAGGCATTTTTTATTGAACTAGTCTCCCAGCCCATGGTCCTAGTCGGCTATGGACTGGCCTAACCAGTCTCTCTCGACCGGTCGCCATGGCCGTGAAGGGAATATGCCCGAGAGGCAATAATAAATTGTTTATTATCATATTCCATGTTTATAATAGATGTTTATTTCTCATGCTAAAATTGTATTAATCGGAAACGTTAATACATGTGTGTTTAATAAACAAAAGGGTTCCTAGTAAAGCCTCTTTTTAAACTAGCTCGTTGATTAACTGATGATCAAGGTTTCCTGATCATGAACATTGGATGTTGTTAATAACGGGGTCATGTCATTAGAAGAATGATATGATGAACAAACACCCAAGTTGGTATAGCAAATACGATCAAGTCATTTAGTTTGTTCTTTGTATCAAACACATACTGAAATAGCCCTTTTTCCTTAGACCATGAGATGATGTCAATCACTAATTAGGAAGAGTACTTTGATGACCTCAACCGTCACTCCGTAACACGGTGACTATAAAGATGGATTTGGGTACTATGAAAGTATTAGTTGAGGCTCATGCATCAAGAGTGGGATTTGTCCATCCAGATGACGGAGAGATATACTCTGGGCCCTCTCGGTGATATCACATTGACATCGCTTGCAAGCATGTGACTAGGTCACAAGAATGTTATATCGCGAACGAGTAAAGAGTACTTGTCGGTAGCAGGATCGAACTAGGTATAGTTGATACTGATGATCGGATCCGGACAAGTAAAATATCGTGAGACAAAAGGAATTGGTTATGTCGTTTACGTTTACGCGATCACTAGTTCATCGTTGAGTGAATGGGAGTCATTATGGATCTCCGGATCCCGCCGATGATTATTGATCCGAGAGGTGTCTCAATCATGTCCATTTTATTCACGAACCGTAGGGTGACACACTTAAGGTTCATCGATGCATTTGAGTGGATACGAAACAGGAGAAAAGTATGGATAAGATAGGGACTATTTCGAGTATCGCCGGAATAGTTTCGGGATATCGGAATAGTTAAAGGGGGTATATGTTAATGTTTGTTAATTAAAAGAATTAACAAATATTAAAATATCTGAAATAAAAATGTTTTATTTATTTATGGGAGAAAACCTTTCATTTCTTGAGTGGGGTTTTAATGGAAACCAAAGTGGGATGTTTTAAAGTGAGTGGAGAGATCACTCACATGAAGAGAGGGAGGGCAAGGGGCAGCCCCATGCGCGGCCACCCCTTGGCCTAGCCTCCTCCTCCTCCTATAAAAGGGAGGAGGAGCTCCTCTCTTTGGTGTTCATCCATTTGACCCTTTGGTTGGTCCTTTCTCCCTCCTCCTGTTGATCCATTTTTCAAGCGGTAGCTTAAGCGCGGCATTTCTGAGATAGTTTCTCCACCACCACCACTAAGTCGTAGTGTTCTTTGGAGTTTCCGTGGATCCTCTACTTCGCTGCCCGCTGGAACGAGGATTGGAGGTCATCGTTGATCCGCACGTGTGACCAAATGCGGGCGCTGCCGTTTGTGGCGCTCATCTTCGCGACTTTGAAGTCGGGAGTGTACCTCTACATCAACCACGTTTGTTTGCGGGAACGTTATTCCCGCTTTCGGTCTACGAGGGTGAGTCCTTCTGAAACCGTTTACTTGCATCTCCTAGATATGATCTTGGTGTTTGGTTGCAATCGTAGGAAAAAATTTTGTTTTCCATGCTACGAAACCCTTCAGGCCGATCCTGGGGGAGATGTCCCATCGGACATGTCTATACCGATGGTAGTGGCATTCTCCGCTCCCAGCAAAACTGCCAGAAGGGACACCGTCGATGGGCTCTTTCTTCATCGTCCGCCAAGTACAGGTTATCAGGCCGATGGGCACGTTGTTCATGTCGACGGCTGGTCTTCTCGTATTTCTCCAAGAGTTGGGAGAACGTTGGCTTGGACATGGTAAGCCTTCGTTTCGGTGGGGTTTTTTTCAGCTTTGTACCATTATCTGACCCGTGGTTCACCCTTTAGCTTGACGGTTCTCGAGTTCCTGCCGTCCCGATCGGCTTCTATTTGCAATGAGCCGATTGTTATCTTCAACGTTTCACCGCCACCGGAGCTTGTCTAGACATCAACCCGCCGGATCGGCTCGTCACTTATATCCATTGGCTTCTTTCCTTTCCGTGAGCACTGGACCATGTTGATGGGAAAAGGATTTACGTCCACTTGCATGGTCGGCTCTTAGGCAAACTTCAGTCATCCATCCTCGATAGCCGACTATATCTGATGACAAAAAATATTGCAGTCATTAGTGTTATGCAAAAAAGAGTTGTGCCACTTACAATATCTTCATTTTTTGATTTCGTTGGCAGACGGGATAACATGTCCTTCTGGCAACCGTATTAATTTTTTCTGCAGTAATAAATCAAATATCCGATCGCACTTGGACACGTCGAAGTCATATTTGACTTCTGACTTATTTTTTGTCGGCTTAAGCCATGAGCAAACAAGTGATTTTTTAGGACCCTTTATCCACTCGGCTATGTTTATATCGGCTTCATCATCTTTGGAGGTATCGCTAGAACTACAATCGACCATATTCACCTTGGCCTTTTCATTTCCGTTTGTTTTAAATCTATCTTTAAACCCTTTACTGTCAGAATATCGGCTTTCATGCGCCGATACATGGTGGAGGAGGTGGCCTAAATCGAAGAATTCTTGTCCTGCAAATTTTTCTTTAAGTGGGGGGATTAACCCTTGGAATGCCAAATCGGCTAATTGATTGTCTGGTAATGCGACGCTAAAACACCATTTTCGTATGTCCTTGAAACTCCGGATGTAGTCCGAGACCGGTTCGCCAAATTTCTGTCAAACTAAACTAAGATCAGAAATCCTAAGCTCAGGACTACCAGAAAAGAAATATTCGTGGAATCAGCTTTCCAAATCGTTCCAAAAATGGACCGAATTTGTTGGCAAGTTCGTGAAACATGTAAAAGTGGTTCCAGACAAAGACAATGGAAACAGTCTGATTTTTAACTCGTCGGACTGAGCGGCTTCGCCACACTAGGCAATGAACCGTCCGACGTGTTCAAGGGTGGTAACAGAGTCATCTCCCAAAAACTTTGCGAAATCAGGGATCCTGTAGTTGTGAGGGTATGCCATCCGATCTATGTAATCCGGGTATGGCTTTTTATAGCCGATGGTATTGCCTTTAGGCTGTAAGCCGAATTGCTCCCTTAGCACGACAGAGATTTGATCGGTCCTGGGATTCTGCCAATTAACACCACCAGCTAACACGGTGCTGGGATTCTGCCAATTAGGGTAACTGGCATCCTGCCCCCCGAGTGCTAGCTCGAACCGTTGGTTAAGCCTAGCCGACGATGGAGTAAAGTTTTGCCAATTATGTAAATTGGCATTCTACCCCCCGAGTGCAAACTCGGGTTGTTGGCTAGGCCGAACAGGCTGCTGTTGAGGCGAGTGATCGTACTCATCGGGCATAGGAACAAAAGGTTCTCCATAAGTGACTATTTTATGTGGGATCGGATTCCTTGATAGAATCGATCCTTGGAATTGGGGATTATGATCCGATCCAATCGGTCGAGGGGCCGATTGTTCAAAAGTGTTTGCTGGGGTCACGTTTGCTGCGGTGCACAACTTTACGGCATCGGTGTACACGTGGTAGTGGGTGATCCCGCCTATACGGGTACTTGGTGTTAACACGGTAGGTTGGGTCGGCATTAGTGAAGGGATTGGAGCCGACCCTTTTACGGTGCTGGTGTTCTGTGCTACCGAGTATACGGGATATGTTGGGAGCGGCTGTAATGGGTCGAGCAAACCCCCAGTTGAAGCCAGCTCCTGAGCAATCGTCTTGACGCTATTCTCAATCATCAGCTTTAAAGTTGTAACCAAAGCCGATGATTGGTTAATTAACGCGTGGTGCACAGATTGCTCGATCATAACAGACAATTCGACTTGAGCCAGTACGTATCGGCTTACCGTGTTTAATGGGGCGCCATCATCGTCGATGGGGTTGAGCGTTGGAAGTGTGGTCTTCTGCGTGACCCACCGTCGGGTTTTTTGATAGCAACCCAACATCATCTCTTCCAGGGCAGCCTTTCGATCTTCAATCCCCTTGCATTGCTCTGGGGTCAAATCGTCCAGCATCAGGACGATGATAGCTTCGGTGTTGACGTCGGCTGGAGGAATAGATTTTACTGCGGCCATTTTTTCTGATTGTGTCCCACCGGGCGTGCTAAAATATGTTTGCGCTAAAAACTTGAGGTAGGGTTCTTAGCTTCAAACACACTAGACAAACACAAGGTTTGAGCGTGCCAGTCAATTTGATCTGAAATTGACAAGGTAAACAATTGTAAAATCAATCGAAGCCGATAAACGAGTAATTATCGGTGTAACTCTAGTCGGCTAAAAGCCGATTAGGGGATAACTAGATTAGCCAATTAAGGCTAACCCAAGGATAAAGGTAGATTGGCTTTGAGAGGCGATGCGCAACAACACAAAGCAAACCAAACCTGAGGCGAAATCGGCAAAATCAACAAATTGGCGATGCACAACTCTTTATTGATCTCGTCGACTTACAAAGGAAAGCTTACAAACTAGAAAAACAATGGAAATTGTAAAAAGGTTGATTTGCAATTGCGTTGGGTTGGTTCCCCTTTTATACGTCCTGGCCGATTCGAGTCCTCCATAGATACGGCAACATAGTCTGAGCCGGCTACGGTTTCCTTAAACGATCTCTGGATTCCAAATTCCATCCGTCGTATTTGCATCCAACTCTTTATACTTTATTTGACCGATACTTTTCATACATGTCAAATTTTGGTGCAAACATTATGTGATGCCGTTTATCGTACTGATCTGCGCATATGCCTTGCTGCTTGCCCGTAGTCGTTGGCTAAGACAGACGAGGAGTCGGAGGCCCTGCAGCTGAGGCTCCTGGAGAAGGAAATTGACCTGCCTACCTTTGTGCAGAAGTACAAGAAGCTGTGCGCCACGCACAACAGGCTGGAAAGGGGCAATGCTCTCAAGAGTGGGCAGGCTAATCCTTGTTGGGGCACTGCTTTCGGCACTCACCATATACTTCCTGACATTGTTCCCGATCCCCGCCTGGAAGGGCCATCAATAATGTAGCTCCGGGCACTACCTTGTTAGCTGGGCTAAGGTCTGTCGACCAAAGCATCTTGGAGGCCTGGGAATCCCCCACCTCGTTACCTTTGGGAGAGCCCTCAGGCAAAGGTGGGGCCAAATTCTGGACCTCCAATTGGTTACAGGGCAAGGCACCGATGGTGATTGCCCCCTTATGCTTCTGGCTAGTCTCAAGAAGAAACAACACGGTTCTTCATGAATGTCGGCGTATTTTACGCCAGGGTACCCACTCCCTCGTAGTAAATACGATCGCCGGGCGAGCAGGGCGTATCCGGGCCCACCGCCACGACGAGCAGCAGATCTCCAGCATGGCCGCCCAGTGGGCGAGTGGCGATCGAGCCACACCGCTGGCGCCCGGCAAGGTGGTCGCCAGTGGGCGAGTGGCGTCGAGCCACGCCAGCGGGCGACGGCAGGTGGTTGCCCGATGGGCGAGTGGCGGCGAGCCACCCAGCTGGCGCCCAGCAATGTGGTCGCCCAGTGGACAGGTGGCAGTCAGGCCACACCCCTGGGCGCCCAGCCAGGTGGTCGCCCAGTGGACAGGTGGCGGCCAGGCCACTCCACTGGGCGCCCAGCCAGGTGGTCGTCCAGAGACGCGTGGCGATCAAGCCACGCCCCTGGGCGCCCAGCCAGGTAGTTGCCCAGAGGACACGTGGCATGCTGGCCACTCCCCTGGCGCCCACCCCCGAGGCGGCAGTGCCGGGTCAAGGACATTTAATGCGAATCGTGCGCATTAAATGCAAAGCGTGGAGGATGCAGTATGGCGTGCATTAATTACGTGTGACATCACGGCAGCACCTCATCCCCTGACGGAACGGGTGGCGTTGGCGGACGTGGGGCCCGAGGCGGGGGTGCGACGGCTGCGGCAGACGTTAGTGGGATGTAAGAGCAGTGACGGGTGCATTAAATGCGCCCGTGGCAGTGTAATGAGTGTGGCTTGCAGTGTAAGCCTCCCATACGCCCCCGTCAGCCCATGTATAAAAGGAAGCCGGGGTGCATGGGAGAGGGGGTTGGTTCTTTGTTGGTTCGATCCATGGTCAGTAGGTTTCATCCTCTCAAGCGAGAACACAAGCAATAGCAAAGAAAGCAGGACTAGGGCTATTACTGTCCGGAGGGCCTGAACCTGGGTAAATCTTAGCGTCCCCTATCCCTCTGAGCTTCACCGGCACCCCGTTCATCTTCCTTCCACCGGCGATTGCCCCGAAAGCCCCCCGTCTGAACCTCATAAGCACCCGATTCGGAGGTGCCTGTTGGCTAGTACGCCGACAATGAACTAACATATAACAATTGGATTATCCCGTTGAGGAGAATCACTACCCAGCAGCAACTTTTCCAATTCGTCACCCTCTGGCAAATGATACAGCAGGTCCATCTGCAGCAGGGCACACCGGATGAAATCACCTGGCACTGGACAACGGATGGCTGTTACTTAGCAAAATCGGCGTACAGGGCGCAGTTCCTGGGATCTCACCTCGACCAAAGCTATAAGGCAATTTGGGGAGCGAAGACTGAAAACAAGTGTAAAATTTTTGCTTGGCTACTGGTACGGAACAGCATCCTAACGGCCAACATCTTGGCTCGAAGAGGATGGCCGCATAACTCTCTTTGTTGCCTCTGCAATTCCGACGTTGAGACGGCAACACACCTCATGTTTCGATGTGTCTTTGCTAGACTCTACTGGTTGCTATTCTTCTCAAAGCAGGGTCTCTTGCTGCCGACCATCTATCTTGATGCCACACAGTCTTCGATCTACGATTGATGGCACCTACTACGGATGGCAAGGCCGCACGAATCAAGGCGCAGCTTCGATGGGGCTATCATTTTTGGTTTCTGGAACCTGTGGAAGGAGCGCAATGCGCGCATATTCTAGGGCACGCGTAGCTCCATCCAAAACGTAGTTCTTAGAGCTCTGCAGGACCAAACTGCTTATGCCATCGCCTCAAGAAAAACCGTCTGACCGAGAACTCCTCTTTTATGGATTTGTCTTCTGTTTTTCCTTTTTGCCTTTTGCTCCCTCTTTCGAGTCCAGATCCTTGTTTTGTGTAATCGGGAGTTTCTAGCCTTTTTCGGTTGGGACTCCTTTGGCACCTTTTGTTGTCCCTATTTGGACGATCGTGTTTTTATCTCTTCTGAAATGAAATTGGCAGAGCTCCTGCCGCTATTTTCGAATAAAAAATATAATCCTCTTGCCTGTTACGTTGGGCAGATGATCTCAATGCGATTCCTTGTATCTTTTCTCGCGTACTACATGTTCATCAGCTTGGACTCGTGCTGTTTCTGAGATGGCCATGGCAGGTCAAACTGGGGGAGTATTATTATACATTATACTAGCAGATTGTGAGTATGTAGGTATATGCGATATGTCACCCCGCTAATCGGCTTTGGTCCTAGTTTTTTTGTTCCGTTCACGAGATTTTCACGAGAAACAGTTCAATTCCTATAAGAATTGATTAAAAAATCCCTGGATTCCAAACGGGGCGTAATCTTTCTCAAGCGATTCTCTGCTCGAATTTTCGTTGTCCCCACGGGACTGAGATCAGTTTGGGCCAGCACAAGTTCCTTCACTACCAAACTGCTATTACTTTGTATTTTCAGGTGGGAGCTAAAATTCAGAGTTCAAAGTTTCAAAATTCTAGCTGAAAATTCAAAATTTTAGGTGGCAAACTCGTCGCAGATGGCACTGGAGCCACGAGAGAGGTGAGCAGGAAAGGGAGGCCATGGGTAGGTAATGAGCCTGTTTGCTGGTGATATAGGCATCAGCAGAGGGGTGACATGCAACACTGCTACTCAGTTGACAACCAAAAATTAGAGCATTGCCAACAATTGATGATGTGAAGTTGGGCCGCAAGCAGGTTGTAAAATAACGTGGCACAACTTCTTTTCATTTTTGTAGCCAAGTGTGAGCCAGGAGGGTTGATGGTTGTAAGCAGGCTGTAGAATATAATGTGGCACTATCTCTTTCCTTTTCACAGCCAAGTGTGAGCTTGGAGATTGATAGTAGTCGCACAACCTCTTTCCTTTCTACAACCTAATATGAGTTGGGAGGGTCAACAATTATAAGAAGGTTCTAAAATAATATGGCACAACCTCCTTCCATTTTATAGCCAAGGTGTGAATGGGGCCGTGGTTGTAAGTAGAATAGCGTGCCATAATCTATTTCCTTTTTCACAATCAGGTATGAGATGGGAGGGTTGACAACAAGAAGTAGGATGTAAATATCGTGGCACAACATTTTTTCTGTCTTACAACCAAGTATGCTTGTCAATGTGGAATGCTAGTTCACTTTTTATTGATCTAAGACTATATACCATAATACCATTTGATTAAGCCCACAAGCAGGTGGCGCAACTACATCATTTTGCTTGCCAATGTGGAATGTTACTTCAAATAAAACATGCTCATTCGTGTGATTTGGAGGTCAGTTTTCTGCTAAAACAATACATTAAAGATCTTTCACAGACAAAATTCCACCAATTCACTATTTTAGTACGCATTTTTTTTCCTTCTCCAATTCCAAACCAAGTTAGCAAGGCTAGATAAAAGTTGCCAAAACCAGAGGGGGGCAAAAAGGAAAAGTACAAGGTTGCCATTTCCCCTACCCCTTGGCGTTATCGTCTATATTGGTTGCCTCGAGTCCCACTACCAAACTTGCGTTTCGTTTCCCCCCAATCCGAGATGGCCCACTTCGCCGCCGCTGCCGCGGCCTCCCCCGCCGTCGCCGGTTCCGGCTCCGGCTCCGGCTCCGGCTCCGACTCCTCCGCCGACGCATTCTGGACCGCGTGCCCGCACTGCTGCTACGTGCACTCCTACCCGCGCCTCTACCTCGGCCGCCGCCTCCGCTGCCCGACGCCCGCCTGCCGCCGCCCCTTCTCCGCTGGCGAGCTCCCCTCCGCGCCGCCCGTCGTCCCCGGCTCCGACATGTACTTCTGCACCTGGGCCTTCTTCCCGCTCGGCCCGCCCGCCGTCGCCGACGGCTGGGCCCCCTTCACCCCCTTCAATCCCGCGCCTCCTCCATCTCCCTCTCCCACCCCCGCCGACACCCCCGTAGCCGCCACGCCCGCCCGCGCGCGCCCCACCTCTAGGAAGAAGGTCGGGGTGTGCCTCAAGGGCAGGGCCCGCGCCGAGGCGGAGGAGGAGGAGGAGGCCGCCGCCAATCTCGAGGCGGAGGTGGTGACGGAGGCGGACGGGCTGGGGGAGAAGGGCTGCAGTGACATCAACATCAACGAGACGGTGGAGCTGAGCGAGCTGGGGTTCCGCGAGGACGAGCTGGGGTTCCTCCACGAGATGCCCTGATCGATCGAGGGGAAGAAGAAAGGTTGTGCATTTTGATCATACCATGCTTGCTAACTGCTCAAACAGGTTTATGGTTCGAAAATTGGGACGGTAAATCAGTAATATCGTATCCGCGTAGTTCAGTTTAGTTTATGATGGAAATGTAGGTTTCTTACCGATGCAAAGTTGTTAGGATCTCTGCTTACTTAGCGATGGTGAATATGGTGGTGGAAATGCCAAATGTGGCTACTTTTTATGGGACTTGGAGGTCTAAAGTGGGATCAGTGTGTTATGTGACTGCAAAGGTTTAGTTTATGTTGCGTCAATCTATGCGAAATCTTAGTTTCACCTGGTTCTATTTGCGCTCTGTTTCATATTATGGTGATGTGATCTTGAGGTTGTCTACTTGTCTTCTGGTTTAATGTTGATTTCTCCTAACTGAATTGTGAATTATGGTGCATGTTTTGCTACTCATTTTGCTTCTGTCATCTGTGAATGGGTTCCCTTGTGCAGAGGTCGTGGGAATTTCTGAAATATTTCCATTTTTTATTTGTTCAATGTTACTAAAAGCCAGCTACTGGATTGCTATCAAATTGCATTGAGTTTAGTTGGACTTGAGTACTTCTAATATTTTGCATGAATGTTGTTCCATATTCGTTCTAGCAATACCTTAAATTGGATGTTAAAAGGTGCCATATTGCCATCTTGTGGGATCGACAACTTTGATTTGTAATATAGTGACACATTTTGTGAGGACGGAATTGCATGGCATTGCTTCTTCCCTGCGTGTTTCAGTTTCTTTTGTGTTCAGCTTGTGTGTTATCTTGGCATTTCCATCTTGTAGATGTTGCATGGTTTTGTTGGCTGATTATAGTTTTGTTGGCTGTTATCTCGGCATTTCCATCTTGTAGATGTTGCATTTCCATCATGGTTTACCAGGTTTGACAATGTCGACATGTTACTTATTTACAAATACAAATGGAAATTATTAGCTTATGTTGTGTGATGCAGATCTTCCTTTTGGCTTCGGATTGCTACGTTTGGTGTTTATTGTTCTTAGGCCATGAAAGTCTGGAGCGAAGAGGCTTTGTGTTTGCTTTGTTCTTGCGCAATGTGTGTGTGTGTATATATATATATAGGATAACGGAATGGGACACCATGGTGCCCATGCACCATGATTTTAAATGCGTTAATTCAAGTCAAATTCGGATATATTTTTCAAAATTTCAGTTTTAGGGTATATACCCATCTATAAGAATTCAAATAAAACACATAACTTAAAAAAAAAAATACTCGAATTTGAAGATTTGAATGAATTTTGATTACATATTTTGCTGATTTATATGTATGATTAACACATACCTACAATTAAACTATCATAAAAAAGGGAACTTTAATTTGAATTTCAGTTCAAACTTGTTTGAACTAGTTAGTAAACTAGTTGAACTCAGCGTCCTAAAAATTTCAAAAATTTTCTCATACAAATACATATGAAAAATACCCGTTTTGGATCATGGTGCCCAGGCACCTTGGTGTCCAAGGTAATTGTACTATATATATATATATATATATATATATATATATATATATATATATATATATATAGGAAAATAGTTTCAGATTTCACAGGTGTATGTACTCCCACTCTCAATATACTACTTAAATGATGTGGTTATACTTCTTTATCCTTTTGAATATACTCTAATACTGATTATAAGATACCCTAAAGTGAGTTCCACGAAAAATTTCATTAAAGTCCACCCTTTATAGCATAATTTGTTTATATACTGTTTTTACCTATAGAAAAGAGTATATAACAAAAAATAAAGGCCTCCGATGAATTTTTTGTTAACAATGTCGCATTGTAGTATATTAGAATTATTATTGAAGTATATTGAAAGTGATAAATGAGTATAACACATTCATTTAAATAGTATACTGGAGGTGGGAGTACATACTCCCAGAAGTACAGAAAAAGCTTCATATATATATATATATATATATATATATATATATAGATATATATATATATATATATATATATTGCGCCTGATGGTTGCTCCGTAGGAATTTAGGGTGCTAAGCTCCCCAAAAAAGCCAACTGTGTATACGCGAAACGTTGAAGTCAGTAAAAATGCTCGAAAGCTCGTTAGTGATTTTCGTTTTGTTTAATGTTAGTAAAATGCTGCTGCTGGAATGCTATGTAACTGCAATGAGCTCAGTTGGAGCTTAGTACTTGTGATGCTATGCATCAGTGCAGTTTGCATGTTGACTCTACGCGCACCGTCTCTAAGGGCGTGTTTGGATCCATTAGCTGCTAATAGTTAGCTAGCTAATAGTTCCTAGCTAATATTAGCCAGCTAACTATTTGTTAGAGGGTGTTTGGATCCACCAGCTAATATGTGGCTAATAGATGCTATTGTCCAGAATACCCATGCTATTAAATGCTATTGGTGGTAAATGTGAAGGGTATTTTGGTTAAATGCCATCTATTAGCTGCTATTAGCTGGGTTTGGCTAGCTAATGAGATAACTATTAGCTGGGTGTCCAACTAATAGTTAGCTGATCTATTAGCTAGGGGTGTTTGGATCCACTCCAGCTAATTTTTAGCAGCTAACTATTAGCGGACGTTTGAAGGTGTAATACTTCGTTTATACTGTCAGGAGTCCGGCACAGTAGGTGAGCAGGGTTTGTAAGGAGTCCAGAGATGGACGAATAGAACAGAATAGCTAGCTCTCCTCAAGTGTGCCATTTCCCGTGCTTTGTACTTGCTGGCAATCTTGACCTGATGCTTAACGAATCATGCTTCGTGTCACTCGAACCAGTGGAAGTGCCAGTGCGAAGTTATGATTAAAGTGAGCGTTGTAAAAGCATGTAATATTTGTTGTAAAAGCATATTTGAATATTACGTGCAATTCAAATTTATATATAAATCGATAAGCAATAAAATTAAAATAGTAAATAATTAAAGATAATATCTTAATACTGCAGGGTGTATTTTATAAGCTTAAAAAATATATACAAGTAGCAATCTTAAGACTAAAATTAACTAGAATAATTACACATCTCTGCATATAATGTTAGAGATAGTAAAAACGTATTAAGGTTGCGACGAGCGGAGCTGATGCTTCAGCCCCCTCGCTCGCCCACGGTAGATCGGCCACTTAGTAGAACCTTAGCTTCCGTGCGATGGTTAGTGTCGTACGTTCTCAAAGTAGCAATCTTAGAACAAGTTATCCCATCGATGCGTGTGATGGGTTCCTTGCCTTCAACATATCGCTGCCTCTGTTTGGCCGCCTCCATCACCGAAGCTGCCGCAGATAATAGGACCGGAGCCCTGCAAATCGGCCTGCTCTCCATAATCGGGCCATCCTTGCAATCCATATCTTCTGTCGCCAATGCTTTCTGAGAGAGCCCATTGTTCATCATGGATACACCTGTGTGGTGGCCGCCGAGCCCCCTCCCGGCCGGAACACCTCCTCTCCGCGGTGCTCAGGCGGCCCCGCTGCGTGGACCCTCCACGATCGACGGCGCCGGCTTCGACGGCACCACCTCCCCGCACACCCTCGTGCTCTGCCTGAGGCACGGGCAGTCCAACATCGTCTTCGCCAAGCTCGGCGACGCGCGCTGGACGCTGGTGACCCAGGGCCAGGTGTTCTACTCCATGTACGACTGCTCCTCGGCTGGTGACGATATTCGAGAAGCGCCACGTGAGCCCACCCGGGACCAGACGCTACGTGCGCATACTCTCCTACCTGGCTACCTCGTCGGATCCGAGGACGACGGCGCCGTCGGGAGGTTGCTGATGGCGCGGTACCGGACGAACGTCGAGGACTTCCGCGGCAGGGGAATCTACAAGCGGGCGGAGCTGTTCACGGTGCGCGGCGTAGCCGGCCGCAGCGCGGTGTTCGTCGGCGGGACGCACTGCGTGCTGCTCTCCACCGGGACGTTCCCATCCGTCGCTAATGCCGCCATGTACCTGAGCTACCATCTCCAGCGCGCTGGGAGGTTCGACATTTATGATCTCAACAGTAGGACAGGATCGCCGTATCGTGTCAGGAATGTGGAACTGCCACCAAAATTTGCCGACGTTGCCTAGCTCTCATCATTTTTCTATTTATTTCTTGATTTATATAATCAAGCTAGATTACAAATTAATCATCTAAAACTTATCCTCATGAACTAACTTATCAAAAAAACAAAATAAATCTTATCTTTCAACTTTGTCAAGATTATATCTAACATTTTAATCTTGACACACCAACTCTTACTTATTACATCTCCTTAATATCCCAGACTCATCTTCGATGGACTCGACTCTGGCGGACTTGACTATGGACGACGAACGCATCTCCTCAACATCTCGGATATATCTCCCACGAGCTTACTTAGAATGGAGAACGTATGTCTTAAACGTCTCGAACTTGACTTATGAACTAGACTCAACTTGTTCGGTGGACTCGTCGAGCCGTAGAACCTCTCAGTGCCGAAGGTCAACAGATGCTCTTGTCGATGGATTTCTCGTACGCCGTCATCTCCTTGATCCTTTTGATCCACACAAAGATGGTAGGGTGTCGCTCATTGGACGGGGACAAACTCTTCCTTCCCTTTGCATCCTTTCCGATGTACGAAAACACAAGGCTTTTCTGATCTCTCCATTGCTTCTTGCGTGCGCACTGCTGTCCCGCGTACTACAGCCACACATCTTTTCTTCATTTTCCCACGTGCTAACAAACACTGCAGCTACAGTATGCCACGCTGCCTTGCGCAACGCTGTCGTACGTGACTTGCCCTCTACTGTAGCACAAGACTGCTCTTCATGCACTACCACCAGGAAGGCTTCCCCTGTTGTTGCACGTCACGGACCCCCCTGCAGCACTTGCGGCGCGATGACTACCATCAGGCCATGCATGTGCACAGCGTGCACCCACGGCCACCTCAAGCATCTGAAGTTGGGCGGTTTGCCTTGCTCAACACTGCGTCGATCAGCTATGATAGCTTGCCCCGAGACGTAGCAGTGGTGGTCTTCCCCGGGATAAGCACGACACAAAGACTAGAATCTCACTCTGATAACAATTATTGGAACTACCAGTAAATTTTACCGACATTGCCAACATAGCTCTCGTTATTTTTCTGTTTATTCTTTGGTTTATATAGTCAAGCTAGATTACAAACTAAGATCCTGTTCGGCAGAGTTTCTGATCTCAACTCCACTTCAGATCTGAAACTTGTAGGCTAAAATAAAGTGAATTAAGTTTATATTTTTATTCTAAAATATAAACAAGATGATCCATCTAAAAACGCTTAGTATACTCACAGCTTCAGCTTCACGGATCTGATAGAGCTAAGAATACCCAACTTCATCAGATCTATGAATCTGATGAAGCTAGAGCTCTGCCAAATAAGACCTAACTCAACAAACTAACCATCTATAACTTATCCTCCTGAACTAACTTATCAAATAAACTAAATGTTATATTTTATCTTTGTCAAGATTATATCTAACAAGCAATAGGAGGATCGAACCACCGCGTTATGAGACCCCGGATCGGTTACCCAGAATCTCCTGTGTATTTCTGTGCTAGTCCTAGACCAACGCTAGCACACAGTCATAGTGTTGTATCATAACCGAAAAGAACGAAATAATAGCATAAATATAAAGTACTAGCCACATGGCTATTTTATTAACTAACGTGATCACATGACCAAAGTTCAGCAACAGCAGAAACAAATAGCAAAAAGGTAAAACCCAAGCGACTCTACAAGCGACGACTAGGAGCGCGCACTTAGCTGTCTTGACGATCCTCATCATACTCCTCGGCATGAAACTCACCTTCTTCAACTGCATCTTGAAAATTATCTGATGACAAAATTTGTGTAGCAAGTGAGTACAAAAGTACTCAGCAAGTCTGGGAAATTATGCAACATGTAGGGCTTCCCAAGGAAGACTTGTTAGGGTTCTTTGCACAAAGCCATGTTTCATCAAACTATACGTAGTGTTAGTTTTCGCAAAGAAAATTTTTGCATTTATTCTAACTATTGAAGTTATTTATTATTTATTATTGCAATTATTTATTATTTTGCAACTCATGACTCTATCCGTCATGATCAAAACAGGTTCCAACTACCTGATTGGCTCAATTCGCCAATAAACATCCGAGAGTTCTTACCACTCCCAGATCCCAAAACATCAATTATTTTTAAAACCAAAACCAAGTCTACCAGTATGAAAGCATTCTTCACTTTGCCCTTGACCGTAGGCACGGCTATTCGAATAGTTTTTCACTCTACAGAGTTGTACATCTTTACCCACAAGACATGATCTTCTCTTAATGCCAAGCTATTACACACTTCCTTAGGTGTGTCGGCAGAGAGATCATGACAAGACCTTTACAATATATCCATCTAACCCGACCCACCCACTGAGGTTTCACCGCTGTTAGGGTTCCATCTACCCAGTACAGAAGCCCCCTCTTGCGCCATGTGGGAAGTACGACTTGCCTCTATCCGGCACCCACATTCCACCAACTAGTGAGTCTAAGTTAGGTTTCTACAAATTATTCAGCCAGGTTTCCATCTACCCAGTACAGAAGCCCCCTCTTGCGCTGTGTGGGAAGTACGACTTGCCTCCATCCGGCACCCACATTCCACCAACTGGTGAGTTTAAGTTAGGTATCTACAAATTATTTAGCCAGGTCGTACCCATAATAGACATGTGGTTGTACGGTTATGCTTAGAATGGACAGTCGTAAGCGTCGGTCCTATAGGATCGGAACATACGAATATAGCAATCAGAGTGGGGGTGAATGATTGTGCGGAAGCTAAAACCAAATTTTGATCTATGAAAAATTCACCCCAAACGGAACCAAATAATTGCCTCGTGTTCGACAAAAACAGATTGACAGATGTTCGGTAAAAGGCTAATTCCTGTAGATCCAACCGTCGAATCGATCTCAAATTTGGACACAAGAAACTAGATTCCAATACTAATCGAATCGAAAAGAATACGCTCGATCGGACTTACGGATCAAAAGGTATGACCTCGCAAGCTTGCTGTGATAGAACTTGACGAAAACGGATCTAATCAAAACTTGTAGAATAATCAAAACGACAAAAGATTAATCAACTAAACTTTGAGGAACTCTAAATCAATACCCTAGAAATGTTTTTGATGGATCAAATCAAGATGAAACTCAAAGAACAAAAACCAATCTAGAACCAGAACAAGCATGCAAACAAGAACCAAAACAGGAAACACTGTAACAACGTGGTTACTGTAGCATGCAAGGATCTAGAAGAATTGATCTTTATTTCTTTTGTCTAAAGTACTCCCATCAAAAGAGTACAAACCCTAAAACAAATCTCTAAGCTTTCTGCTTGATTGATGCCCAAAACAGGAGACAACCCCTCCTATTTAAAGGAACAAAACACAAGGAGTCCTGAATACAATTCCTACTCCTAATCCTAGAAGGAGTCCCACTCCTAGTCCTAGAAAGAGTATGTATTCAACACAACTCCTCTTGGCCCAACCTGGCCGAGTACAACTCTTGCACGCGTATGGCAACCGTGCCATACTCACGTGACTAACAACTCTGCACGCGTATGGCCCACCTGCCATACTCACGTGACTAACCATTCTTCATGTGCACCATTCTCTTAGCCCGAACGTCCCACATGACATCCTTGACCACCAAGACCTCAGTTCCTCCTAAACCTAGTCCCAAACCTCAGTTCCTCCATGAACCTAGTTTCGGTGCCGTCATCGACCAAGTTCGTCCTTGAGCAGTACCTGCACATGAGCAAACAAGAAACGAATCCGAGCACAAGTCTGTGACTTGACTCAAAGTCAATCCATGCAACTACTCACACGAGCATTGCATAAAGTCCACTTCAAAACAAGCATCATGAAATTCTCACGAATTTCATAATTTCAAATTCAAACAAAAATTCAATTTCAAAATTGCTCAAAACCCTAATAGAGCAAGAGAACATTCACGCCGGACCAAACACTGGTCCGGCGCAACTCACGACGGACCAAAAACTTAGTCTGGCGTACACGTGAAAATCTCGGTTCAATTCAAGGCAAAACAAGTTCAACAACACGTTTACGACGGACCAAATTTTTGGTCCGGCGTACATGCAAAAACAACGCTAAAAAATGCATTCACGACGGACCAAGAGTTTGGTCCAGCGTAACATAGAAGCTTACTGTTTTTGTAAAACTTGGTCCGGCACAAAACATGTTCACGACGGACTAAACAAAAATCAGTTCGGCGTACACATGAAGAAAGACCTTCAAAACGCCGTTCACAACGGACCAAAGATTTGGTCCAGCGTGCATGTAGAAACAGCCGTCAAAAACGCAGTTCACCACGGACCAACAACTTGGTCTGGCATAGATGTGAGAAACGGTCCGGCGCAGATGGGAATCTTACTGTTTTTGCGAAATTCAATCCGGCGCTAAAAGAACCACATGCACACACATTTGCAAATTTAATTCTAAACCAAATTTTCAGCACATGATTTCACAATCTCCCCCTTGATGAAAACATTGGCAACACCACTTAGAATTGAACATTTGGCATTCACTTCACAAGAAGGTTTTTGAACAGTCCAAAGTGAAAAACACAAAAACTCCCCCTTTGACAAAAATTCAAAGTACCAAACTCTCCCTGGTTGAAAGTACGAAAAATCTCCCCCTAAGAAGGAAAATGTGTGTGAATGTGCAATGTGCCCAAAAATTCCAAAATTCTCCAAACTTCTCCCAAAATTCTCAAAATTCCAAAAACTTCTCCCCCTTTGACAATGGATTCATCAAGAGTACAAAAGAGACAAAAACAAGTTCAGAATTTTCCCTGTAGCAATAATTTCACAAAAGAGAAACAAAGGAGTGCCAAGATAGGAAAAGATGAACTCATTCGATCATATAACCTTATATATCACATAATATGCAAAATACATGAACTTAATGTGATTTTAACAAGTTAGGGAATAACATGCATCTCAACCTCAAGTCAGTCAACTATAGCCAAGTACTAAGCAAGACATTAGTAGAAAAGTAAAGGCTCAAAACTGAAGCAACTAATAACTCAGGGCGAGCAAGTAGTTTCAACTCCAATCTAGTAGACCATTTTAATCTTTGAACAATAAGCTGCATGTGGCATGCTTAAAGCATACTTCTTTTATTTTCTAGGAGTGGCATGCTTGAAGCATACATCTTATCTTGAGGGAATGGCATGCTTGAAGCATACATCTTACCTTTTTAGGGAAACCATGCCTGAAGCACATAACTTGAGGCTTTTGCTTTTAACAACCCTTTTTTTTGCTGATTCCTTTTTCTTTTCTTTTTCTTTGATTGTAAACATGCAAAGAGATTAAAAGGTCTTTCGAAAGAGTAAAGCTGAAAACACACTTGCTTCATAGCCCAAATTTGTTAGGAAGATTCAATATCAAGCCTAGAAGAGTAAGATCTCACAGAGTATTTAGCAATAGACAATCAGACCAAGAAATTCCGCAATGTCATTTTTAGTACGAGTGGAACAATTTAGATTGTCATATATCAGCTCAATTACATAATATATAAAGAAATATGATAAGGTAAGCTCATCAAGTGAAACAACTTGGCAAGGAAACTCTCCCTCAAAATAAACCCATTGTCTGCCAATTGATGTTAAGTATCCACATGATGAAACACAATGTTCCCTTTTTCAACATGATCTCTTAGAAAGTGAAATCTAATATCAATGTGTTTTGTTCTAGAATATCGAATAGGGTTCTTAGCAATGCAAATTGCACTAGTGTTATCACACAAAAGAGGAACACTATCCAAATTAACCCCATAATCTTTAAGTGTAGCTACTATCCAAAGAATTTGAGAACAACAACTAGCAGCGGCCACATATTCAGATTCAGCAGTTGATTGTGCAACATGTCGGCGTATGAGCCAACAGACCCCTTCCGGCGAAGGGTATACTAAGTTCTAACCGGGGCTTTCGTGGAGATTGCTCAGGAAAGAGAGAATCAGGAGCGAAACATGCAAGGAGACTCAGACGTTTTCTCAGGTTCAGGCCCTCCTGAGAGTAATAGCCCTACTCCTGCCTTCTTGTGTTTTCAGTGCCCTTGGAAAGAGCTGGAAGATGGACAGCAACCCAAAGGAGCTCAGACCAACCTACCCAGAGCGGAGAGTCTAATCTGAGCGAAATGATCCAGAAAGAACCAACCTCCTACTCCCATGCACCCCAACTCCCTTTTATACTCGGGCTGGCCGAGGCGCATGGGAGGCTTACACAGCCAGCTATCTCATTACCCTGCTTTTGCTTGCATCTTTTTCAACTTGCTTTTAACATTAAAACACTGATTTTGCTTGAGACTCATAATGATCATTTGAAGTCCAACAAAAAGCTCACACATAGTTTCTAATCAGCTCTAGCCTTTCAACAGATGACAAGAAACTTTTAAGCCTATTTCACAAATGCAATACCATAATGAGCAAGAGCTAAAATATTCTCGAAAAGCATCTCAAATTGAATTATTTTAGCCTTTTAGTGATAAGTAAAGCATTGAGCATTAACTTGGCTATATACACAAGAATAATCACCAAAGCTTTGTACTACATGATGCAATGTAAACAGGGGATTTTACTTGAAGTGTAAAGTCAAAATACCACTTATAAAAAAAATCACTTGTAGGAACCAAAGTCAAGTAACCCAAAAAGATATAAACTCAAGACTCCCCCTCAAATCAACCCATGGGGATGAATGATCCCAAGTTCACCGCGTAAGAAAGCAAAGCGAGAAGAATCAAGCGGTTTAGTGAAAATATCAGCAAGTTGAGCACCCGAATCAACAAATTTCAGTTCAATAGCTCCTTTTTCAACATGATCTCTAAGAAAATGATATCGAACATCAATATGTTTAGTCCTTGAATGTTGAACAGGATTTTTAGCAATGTGAATTGCACTAGTATTATCACAAAGAAGTGGAACACTATTAAAGTTAATGCCATAATGTTTAAGAGTTGAAGTGATCCAAAGAATTTGTGAACAACAACTAGCGGCTGCAACATATTCAGCTTCGGCAGTAGATTGTGCAACAGAGGACTGTTTCTTAGAAGACCATGAAACAAGTGAAGTGCCAAGAAAATGACAAGTGCCAGAAGTACTCTTTCTATCTAATCTACACCCCGCAAAATCAGCATCAGAATATCCTAGGAGTGTAAGAGAAGAAGAACAAGAATACCAAATGCCAAATTCAGAAGTGGAGCGAAGATACCTGAAAATTCTTTTAATTGCTTGTCGATGTGATTCTCGAGGAGAGGCTTGAAATCGAGCGCACAAACATACTGCAAAATGTATGTCAGCGTCGAAGCGATCAAAGTCTGAAGTGATCCAATCATGCTTCGTATTCTTTTGGTCCATCTCGACACCATTCTCGTCAGGATCCAAAATTGTTGTTGTGCTCATTGGAGTAGATACTGACTTTCCTTCTCCCATGTCGAATTTCTTTAGTAGCTCCTTTGTATACTTGGATTGGTGCAAGAAGATCCCTTCTTTCGCTTGCTTGATTTGAAATCCAAGGAAGTATGTCAACTCTCCCATCATACTCATCTCGAATTCACTTTGGACATCATTTCGAGAAAAATGCAACACAAGAGAGTGGGAGGATCCTCCAAAGATAATATCATCCACATAAATTTGCACCACAGGGAATTGATCATTTGAATTTTGAGTATACAGAGTTTTATCAACTTTTCCCATCTCAAAATTATGTTGAAGCAAGAAGCCTTTTAATCTATCATACCAAGCACGAGGGGCTTGTTTTAATCCATAAAGAGCTTTTGATAAACGATACACATGATTAGGAAATTTTTCATTTTCAAAGCCAGGGGGTTGTTTCACAAAAACTTCTTCTTCTATAAAACCGTTTAGAAAAGCACTTTTCACATCCATTTGAAATAACTTAAAACCTTTTGAAGCTGCAAACGCCAAAAGGATGCGAATAGCTTCTAAACGAGCAACAGGAGCAAATGTTTCATCAAAATCAATTCCTTCAAGTTGGGAGAAACCTTGAGCTACAAGCCTAGCTTTGTTTCTAACAATTATTCCATCTTCATTTAGCTTGTTCTTAAAAACCCATTTTGTTCCAATAATGTTTTGACCTTTAGGAGGTTCCACTAAAGACCAAACTTTATTTCGTTCAAAATTCTCTAACTCCTCATGCATCGCATCAACCCAAGAACTATCAGTTAAAGCATGGATATCAATAACATGGAGATGACATCAAATTTGGAATAACTAACAATCTACATTTGACATAGTATGTATAAAATAGCAATGCATGTTGTAAATCGTTGTAAAACATTTGTAAACTTGGGATCAACATGCATCAAGGAGACTTGCCTTTGATCGCATCGAGAGTCTCCACATCCTGGAGTTCGGCGAAGGCGTCGACGGCTCCGACGAGTTCTTAGGCTACGCGCAAAACGGAGCGACAAATAAATAAAATAAAATAAATAAAATCTAAAAATTATAAAAATAATGCTGGCAGATAGAGGGTGATTTTATATGAATTTAGGAATTTAAATCACTCGATTCGGAGTTACGACGAAAGAGAACAAGCCTTTCGAACCTCTCGTCGGACTTGGAGAAGAAATGGCTTCCGTCGGAGCTCCGGCAATCAATTTAAAAATCTAATTTTACTGGAGGTAGAGGACACTAAGAGGGATCTCTAGTAAATATTTGAGGCTGAACGGAGGTAGCGAGTTACCGGGAGAGCTCGCCGAAAGTTCACCGGATTTCGGAAAGAACGGCTTCTACAAGGAGATCTATATGTTGGATCGGAGAAATTCCAATTGGGTTGTGTGGGCAATGAGGGAAGGATTCTGGAGTTTAATTTATAGGACAATCAGACTAGCGGATCACCGGGAAATGCTCACCGGATTTATGGCCAGAAGCGCGCAGCGGCGCTCGGGTTGCAAGTGGCGCCGGCGATGGGGGGGGCACACGACCGGGGAAGGGGTGGAGAAGGTGAGGCTAGACATGAGGGTGGTGGTGCTCGTGTCAACCGATGGCGAAGTTGACCGGAGACGACGATGCACGGAGGATGCCGGCGGCGGTGGCGGCCGAAATAATGAAAAAAAATTCAGAGCATGCAATAGCAAAGAGGAAGTGAGCACCACGTAGAACGCGATGATATGAACCTAACGGTGTTGCTGGATTTCGGAGGGGATCAACGGTTTGTGAGAAATCGACGATGAATGGTGCTCCAATCGAAAACTTCAACTGCGAAATTCGTTGCCGTCCTGCAACAAAATCCGAAATTGGTTGAGGGCTTTTGATCATGGCGACGACGCACACATGGTGACGCGAACGGATTTGCAATCGCCTTGCCGGATCAAAAGTTGCCGCGACGACGTCGATGGAGGACAACCGGCGTCGGTTTCTTCGAGTTCCCGGCTGAATGGAGAGGGGTGGCTATGAGAGGGTGAGAGCACGGGAAAGAGGACGTCGGAACGAAGATTTGAGAAGTGGAAGCATGTCGTTTCATGGAGAAACGGCTGAGATAATGAGGTTTGAATGCATTCCGGTTTTTGCTTAATGGAGCCGTTTTCGGCGGGATTTGGAACAATTAATGGTGGGGAAATGAATCTCCTCATCAATACCTTTCCAACGGATCCAGCCGTTCGCGTTTTGGTGGAGAAATGAGTGAGTTATTGAGGTTTGAAGGCAAGGCGCCATGAACGGAGTGAGAAGCTTTCTCCACTGGAACCGAATCGCTCGGGAAGAGGATGCATGAATAGTGTTGCCACGTGGCGCTCCCCCATTGGTCCGATTTTGAATAGTGTAAAATCAATGATGTGCGAGATAAAATAGCAAAAAGGGTCTATAAATCTTGAAAAAATTCCTAAAAATACTAGGAAATATTTGGAACCAAATAAAATTGGTTTCACTGGTTTTGGATAAATTTTAAAATTTAGACAATTCCGGGACGAATATAATGAATTTGAAGAAAGAGCGCGAGAGATAAAATACCAAAGGGATTCTATAAATCTTGGAAAAATTCCCAAAATCATTTTAGAATATTTGGAACCTAATGCAATATGTTTCGGGATTTTTGGAGCATTTTGGAACTCAGGTGGAATTTCGAGTAAGGACCGGAATTTGGAAATTTAACTTTTCGGACGATGAAGGATTGAACTCCAATGTCGGAATGATAAGGATGCCAAGTTAAATAGAACACCGATGAAAATCCAAGTTTTGAATTTATTTAATTTAAATTAGGTTTTGGCAAAGGACCAAAACTAGGGATGTCACATCCACAAATGTAATTCATCTCCAGGTCATGCTATCAAAAATACTTGCACTCTCAAATCTACACATAGACCATGTAGAGTAAGCATAACTAGAAATCAAGTACAATTAACGATTTTTTGAATGGCATGATCTCCCTTGCTCAACTATCTCAAAACCTGAAAACTTTGAATTTTTATGCACTTCTTTGGTGCTTGAAAAGTTGTTTTATTGATTATTTGCAATAAAATATAGAAATGCAAGGTATTATATGCACCATCAGCCTTACTTTTCAACCATGCCAAGCAATGAGCTTAAGGTTTCATGGTTTCGGTCATACACAACCTCTCCCAAGTTCATATCAAAGTGCAATGATAAGCAGTCTCGTAAAGAAGAAGTGCAATAGTACATAACCTTGATCTTGCATTAATCAACAATCACTCTTTGAGCTTTAGCACTTTAACTTTGATAAATATAATATTTAGCACTTTTTGAGCAGGATCAAGATAGCCAAGAAAGTTCAACTTTGACAAGATTTAATTTAAGTTATCATTCCAATTAAATAGTCATGTCATAAACTACATCATATATGCATAAAGATAAAGTTGCAAAGACCTTGTAGCATAAACATGGTTTCAAATAACATATGTGTATCAAATACAATGCTTATTATTTTTTTATTGTTTTTCTATTTTTTGTTTTTCATTTAAGAAACACACAAAAATGTTATAAAATATTTCAAAGTTTTCACAAACTCCCCCTCAAAGCAAACCTCTTAAAAATCATCTTCAAAATTGTCACCTAATAGGATTAATTTTATAAACAAATTAAAGTCTGAAAGAACAATCCTCCTAATAGGTAAACGAAAGAAATTTTCACCAAAAATCCATTAACTCCCCCTCAAATGAATAACCAATGAAATCAAAAGAGAGGTGATGATATACATGTATTTGAGTTATCATGGTATGTTCAGTTAAGCATAAGCATGAATCATAATAAATAAATACTAAGCATGAAAAGGCATGATATAAGATATAACATTATTGAACATGCCAGGGGATAGATATGAGCATATGAACAAATATATCATCTCATACCACAATTAGATATCTGTGAATGTAAAAGACATGAGTGTATAAAATAGCTCACAAAGTAGGTGTAGAATTATCGCACATGCCTCTTGAAAGCCATATCAAAGATGACAACCATCCAAGTCTAGATCACATCTTACAAAAGACCAAGATCCACTAAGATTCTGTTCTCCAACCTGCATCTGAAAAACTTACATAGCACTAGAAGATGTCGAGGCTTTGGTACTGGGATTAGAAATAAAGCATTTAGGAATCCAGTACTGAGACACACGACGAGTAGGCACAACACGAGTATGCTTATACACAAAACAGATTTGCCCTTTCCCGTGTTTCTACCAACAAAGGGTGTTTGCTTCACCCTAGGAACATAATGAGAAGTAAAGCGTACCTGTCTGAAATTAGACCTAGCCTTATCCTTTTCTTTCTTTTGTTGTTTGGCTAGCGTAAAGCAAAAAATTACTAAATATTCATCTCTACCACAATGAGTACAATTGTACTTAACATGATGTTTAGCTTTAGAAGTATAATCATCATTTGCATTTATTATAGTAGAAGATAAAATTTCAGCAGACTTAAAAACAATCTTCTTAGGCTCATTGACAATTTCAAAATTTTCACTTTCAAGTGCTTTAACAACAGTGGGAACATGTGATTTATGATGAGCATAAGAATCAAAACCTAAACCTTTGTTATGAGTGCTGACTTTTGATTGATTCAAGATCATGTTTAGGTTTTTCTTTCCTTTAGTGAAATGTTATAATGACTTTTCCAAGTAATCAACTTTTTGAGAAAGAGTTAAATAATTATTGCAGGGGACGTCCACTTTTCCTTTTTGCTTGCGACAAGTTGAGAATGAAAGAACCTCATGTGTAAGCAAAGCATCTGTCATTTCAGAAACCCTAGCATTTGCATCATGCAACTTCAATTCTAGTATGGAGCATTTTGAACATGGACTTGTATCATGCAAATCAATGGTAGAACAACTAACATGTTTAACAAGTTTCTTATTTTTCTCATTTTCAGCATTAATTTGCTCTAACAAGGTAACATGTTTTTTCCTAAGCAATGTAAGCTTAATGTAAATTAAGTCACATGATTTGCAAGCATCATCATCAGGAATCAAAGTTTTAAGTTTGGCAATTTCAACATTCAATGACTCCACAAGAACATAATGTTTCTTAATTTTTTTATCGCGTTTATCAAGTAGTTTACCAAGACGAGCAACAGTAATAGCTAATTCATCGTAAGAAAAAGGTTTTACCTCATTAAAGTCGCTGTCGTGATTGTCCTCGGTGAAACTGTCGCTGCTTTTAGCCATGGGACACAACCCCATCAACTCATGCTTTCTTGGAGTTGAATCATCCTTGATGCTCTCCGAATCCACATCGCTCAAATTGACTTGTTCAAGAGCGGAAATAACTCGATGGACAACTTTGCGGTTGATGAAGTTGTTCTTCTTTTTATCACTTGGAGAGAACTTCTTCTCTTTTCTTTTGTCATTGTCCTTCTCCTCCCTTAATGCTTTACCTGCAAGTTTAGGACAATTTGGACGAATATGGTCGAGATCACCACACTCATAGCATCTTGGAGGACCGCCACTAACTCTCTTCCTCATTCTCACATTCTGCAAAGCTTTATTAAAACGAGAAAAGAGTCATGCCAAGTCTTCTTCTGGAAATTCCTCAATCTGTTCATTGGTTAGTAAAGATAAGAACGACAAAACAAAATTTGATGAAAAAGAGTTATTGTGAGATATGTTTGATTGAGAGATAAAAGCAATTGACTTATGATCATTCTTCCTAGCAAGAACATCTAATTCATGAGTTTTCAACTTAGAATAAAGAACATCTAATGTAAGTGTACTCATGATAGTTGATTCTCTAGTAGATGTTACTTTCATGTCCCAAATTGACATGTCTAAAGCACCAAGTAATTGTCGAGCATTTGCAGCATCAGTGTAGCTAACTCCAACAGCACGTAGATTGCTAAGAATTTTATTAAAGCGTGCAAAAAAGTCATCTAATGACTCACCAGGTTTCATCTCAAATCGCATATATTTCTTTTTGTAAATATCTTCGCTAACCTCTTTGACAGTGTTAGAGCCCTCATGGTAATCACAAAGAGATTTTCATACCTCATATGTGGATCGAAGATGAACCCTCGATCAAAGTCGTTGCGTCCCAAGCCTTGGATGATCAAGTTGCGCGCCTTGCTATTTGCTTCAACATATGTGTGATTTGCATCGTTGACATTATCGTTCTAAGTGACTTGGTACGGCTTGTAAACTTTCTCTCAAATTGCGAAGCCCTGCGTCTGGATGAACGCCTCCATCTTTGCTTTCTAGAACTGAAAATCAACACCATCGAAAACATAAGGTTTTGTCGTATACCTATCCATTGCTATGATTTCTAACCACCGGTTAAGATTAATTAGAAAACCTTGCTCTGACACCACTTGTAGGATCGATATAGACTAATATAGCAATCAGAGGGGGGTGAATGATTGAGCGGAAGCTAAAATCAAAATTTTGATCTACTAAAAATTCACCCCAATTCGGAATCAAATAATTGCTTCGTATTCAACAAAAACAGATTGACATACGTTCGGTAAATTGCTAATTCCCGGAGATCCAGCCGTCGGATGAACATGAAATTTGAACACAAGAAACTAGATTCCAATGCAAATGTAACACAAAATAATTAGCTTGATCGGACTTATGGATCGAAAGTTATAAGCTTCGCAAGTTGACTGTATCAATAATGACGAGAATTGAATAAACCCTAATTTCGTGATTAAACAAAATCTACAAAAGATTAACCAACAAAACTTTGAGGAACACTAAATCAATGCCCTAGGAAGGTTTTGGATGGCTCAAATCAAGAAGAAAATCAAAGAATGAAGATAGACAATGAATCAACCTACTAAACCGAAAACCGGGCAACCAAAATCAGAAAATCAATACCGTAGCAAATCATGCATGAGCAGTAATTCGGCTTGCTAAGGAAAATCTGATTTTCTATTTCTTCTTTGTCTTGTTACAGTACTCCCACAAAAGAGTACAAACCCTAATACCTGACTCAGACAAACAGGAGACAACCCTTCCTATTTATAAGAAGTAAACCCTGGAGGAATTCGCATGCATGTCCACTTGGCCCAACATAACCCAATATATGCAAGCTACCCCAAATGATTTCAACTGCACGCGTACGACCCACCTGCCTCACTCACGTGACTCACTAGACTTCACGTGCACCGTTCTCTAGTCCAAACATCTCGCATGACTTCCTTGACCATTAGGACCTCGATTCCTCCCTGAACCTAGTCCCGAACCTCAGTTCCTCCATGAACCTAGTTTTGGTCCCGTCACCGACCACATTCGACATCAAGCAACACCTGCACATGAACAAACACAAAACCGTGTATGAGCACAAGTCTACGACTTGATTCAAGATCAATCCATGCAACCACTTACACGAGCGCATTGCATCAAGCAAAACAATTACCATGCTATCACAAGCATATTAAATAATTATCTGAAACAACACATGCACATGCACCACACATGCCATGAGCACAACCACTTTGCAATACCAAAATCATCATTAAGCCAATTTTTCAGCACATAATTTCACATTAACTCCCATTCCTTCCTCTCCACCGCTGCATCGCCTCCCTTCTCGATGCCGTCGCATCCTCCCATGCGCCGCTGCCTCCCCGCTCCCCTCGCCTGGCAATAGTGCCTCCCCCGAGCCCCACGATGCGACGCTAGGGATTGGGCGGCTAGATCCTTGTTGCCGTTGCCCACATCAATGTAGGGATGTGATCGGATCGGATACGGTCGAATATCGTCCTATTCATATCCGTATCCGTATTTTTTATCGAATATAGAATCGAATACGAATAGTGTCGAATACAGAATCGAATACGAATTATACAGGATAGTATCGGTTACGAATACGGATCGGAATCAACACGGATACGAATAATATTAGTCGGATATTTTAAAATCCAATTTTAGTTTTTTTTTCCAAAATCGGTCCAAATTTAAATTCAAAATTCCAAAAGAAATATGTTTGTATGTCTTTTTTTTGCCTTTTTATCCCTAGATTGTCATACATGTGACTCTGTGAGTAACAATGTACCCCATTGCAATAATTGAACCAAATGATTTGCAGCTGGCATATGCTGCTGAATCTTAAGTAGTATCTAGCACACATGAACACATTATATCTTGTCATCCAATACAGACCCCAGTATCTGAAACAGTGAAACATGTTAAATTGTTAATGTGTTATTCTGAAACGTGTTATTCGGATAATATCCGTATGTCATATTCGGATATTATCCGAACAAAAACTCGGATATTCCGTATCCATCGGATAATCAGTGTTCCATATCCGTATCCGTATCCATGTAAATTATCTGTATCCATATCCTTATCCGAGAAATCAACTGGATATCTGTGAAACTATCCAAATCACCATCCAAATCAATTCGGTCGGTCGGTCGGTCGGAAAATATCCGTACCAGTTCCATCCCTACATCAATGAATCAAACTCCTCACCTCTGGATCCTCCATCCCCATCTCCAAACCTGTCAGTAGGCTTCCCCTACAGCCGGAGTTTGCATCCCTCGCCATCTAGGAAAAATAAACAACAGCCAGGGAACGGCAACACACGACACCAGGGTGGCAAGACCGTGCATGGCGATGGTGAAGATGGCGACGCACGGAGCAGCGCCCACGGTGGCTCGACGACGATTGATGGCGATGGCATCGCAGCACACGAGCAGCGCGTGGTGACGGTGCACGACAGTGTGGCAACTATCCAGGAGGCATGGTGACTGGCTAGGAAGCGTGGAGAAAAAAAATTGGCTCGTCCCATCCATCTCTCATCTTATCAATCATTCAACTTTCATCCACGAACTAAATTTAAATTATCACTCCATCCACCATCCAACTCTCATTCCATCCAACTTTATCCGTTCAATCAAATAAAAAAAATTAACTAACTTTATCTATATGAATCGGATAACCCTATCCCATCCATCTTTACGCTTCAACCAAACGGACCCAAAGTAGACCAGCGCCAGGACCGACCGTGAGCAGGCATGCGGCTGAGGGCAGTTCACAATAACATCTTGCCCTCTCCTTTTCCCCTCTGCTTTTGCTGTGTTGATCTAATTTTTTTATTCCATTCAATTAGGTTTGTTTCCTGATCCATGTAAACAGTAGGACACCGCTGAAACAAATGATTCTGAGAATAAAGCTGCAACGGAATTTGCGGGGGCTGCAACCGCGCCAAATGCGAAGGGGCATTACCAAGTTTGCAGCTGCTACAGGTCGGAAAGCCTCAATCAGGGTATGGATTTGTACTTAAAGGACAGGCAATTGATGCTTGGGTTAGAATGGGATTGGTTTCTTGGATTTGGGGATGAGGGCTTCAGCTTGGCTATGGCATAGCTCGGCGTGCCTGAATTTGAAATTTGCAAGACTAGATGTCAAGCCAACAACATGCTCTGCTGCTTCAGCTTCAGCTGTGCATTGCCTTGAGCGACAACATATTGTTTTACTAATTTGCACAAAACCTAAAAAAAAATATGTTACACATTCCATGGAAAGAAAGGTTTAGGAAAATTGTGATTCAGTTGAAAACAAACCTCTTCCACTGGTGATTAAATTAAACATCAATATATTGTAACAAATAATATAGGAGGGATGCTATGGCATGCCAATAATCTCTCTTGTTTATTTTGGTTAAGGTGACTCTGTTCAATTCTTCCTGGATAGATTATTTTTTAGCTGAGCTAAGAGGAGAAGCTGTCACCTGACCAGAATACCAGATGGCATATGTCGTATGCTTAAGATAACTGTGAACCTTTCGCTTAATCATATAAGCTTTTAATCCATGCAGTACAAATCACCGAAAGGATGGCACTGTATTGACTTGTGTTCCTATAATATTAGGTGTACACCATTCGACGCCATCCATAGCTGACACCTGACAGCTGTGCGCTTGTGGCCATTCGTGATGGTGAGTGTTTCAGTTTTGGCATCATGCTGTCGAAGAGAAGCAGGTGAATGCTGTAGCGGCGCGCCATGGGTGGAGTCTACATGCAAAGCCGTGGAAAACCCAAACAGTGATGGTCAGTGCATAAGAGAGGTCGCGTGCAAACCAGTCGAGGTATTCATGCTATAATCTACCTTGATCTTCATCTGTTCTTGCCTCGATTCTCTGCTTTTTGTCGTTTCTTTCTTGATCCATGTGTTGGAAATTTGATTTTCTGACGGGCCTAAGAAGATTGCAAGAAAGGTCATAATGCTATTACTAAAAAGTTGTTCCGGCTTACATTGGTGCGATTTGTGTGTGCAGTTTTGTTTTTTTGCAGGATGGTAATTACACTGATCAACGACCTGAGTCGACTAGGTCTTTCGTACACGGCGCTTCCATTGTGACTGTGTTAGGTAGTATCCTCATTCGAATATAGACAAGTACGTAAACCAGGCCAAATCGCCAAATCTCTTGTTATTTAGGAAACGAAAGCAAAATGGTGTTACATGCTGTTATGGACATAAATGTCTAAGGTTGAGAATGCCGATTAGAGGGTGATGAATAGACGGCTTTAAAAAATCTCTTCGAAATAGTTACTCGCTTAAGTACCTCTATATCAAAACCTTAACAATAAATAATACAGAAGCGATAAACAAAGATTTTAACAATCAAGACCTAAATTAACTAAAGCGCACTAACTAATTAAATCTCTACACAAGAATAGCAATCCTAATAACAAATAAGCAATTTAATTCTAGGAATAAAAATTGCAACAATAAGACCAAGGAATGCTTGAAAGTAAATTTACACAAGAGACATACTGATGTTTTACCGTGATCTCGAAGGCTTGCCGGTCTCCTCTAATCCACATTGAGGTAAGTCCAAACCACGTTGGACGGGCTCCACGAATTGAGCACTCGCCTCGAATTCACTAGTGGTAGCTCTTTTCCCTTTTGGGTAAGCGAGCTCTAACCTTCACAAACTTTGCCGGGCATCTTACAACCTCTGTTAAGAAGCTCCCACGCACGTCTCTACGCCGTCTAGGTGTCGGCAAATAACAAGAGTAACAAGTTAAGCCTTCTAGCTTGAACTCCACCAAGTGCAACACATGCACAATAGTGATCTCCTAAGTGTAACACATGCACTAAGATTCTCCTCAAGTGCAACACATGCACAAGAGGGTCTGAATTCTCTCCTAATTGCAATACATGCAATTAGGGCTCACTCTTAGCTCAAGAATCAATATGAAGAAGGTAACACATGCACCTCACTCCCACAAACCCTCTAAAAACACAAATGCCAACCCTCAATGCTCCTTTTATAGCCTCCCACACAAACACTAACCGTTGGGGGTCAAATTGGGCAAAATCAACATTTTCCAGTACTACCACCCTTCTAGGGCCGGTAGTCCTAGCCTCTAGGCCAATGACTAGAAAACTAGCCGTTGCACAGGAAAACCGGTACTACCACCCTTCTATGCGCGGTAGTACTGCTCGAGTGGCAATACCGACCCTCACTGGCGGTACTGCCTCAACACAACTCAAAAACACGCTTCTCTAGAAAAATAGCTGCCGGCGGTCAGGCGCCAGTACTACCGCACCTCCAGTAGTACCGCCCATCGACCCCGGTAGCTCCGAGCTTCAAAAACTGAGAAAACAGGCTCTTTTGGGAAAAAAAGCTATCGGCCTCACGCGTGGTACTACTGACCTTCGGTAGTACCAGCTCCCACACAGCAATACTACCGGCCCAGCGGTAATACGAGCTTTACGCTTGCAGTATTGCCGGATTTCTAGTCAAAACAAGATTTTACACAAAAATCTTTTCAATTCAAATAAAGATCAAATATTGATTGGTTATTGATTCTTTGAGCCATGTGATGATCAACACATGATCAAGTCAATTTACAAAACACATTTGCAAACCCTATTCACATGCTCCAAAGAATCACATTTATACTCTAATTTATTTGCAAGAACACATATGCAAATAAACCAAGAACATATGAAATCCATCCTCTTAGCCATATGATGGTCAACACATGATTATGTTAATTTGCAACCACTTGCAAACCCTATTCACATGTTCTAGGATTGAATCCCATAACCTTCCGCTTATTTGCAAATAATAAATCAATCCAACATTTTATAAAACCAAGGCACAAATCTTTCTTAGCCTTGTGATGATCAACACATAACCAAGTCACAAGCTATGACTTTAATGCATGAACTTCCTATTTGCAATACATGCAAATCTTAGCTCCAAGCAAACAACAACCATTTAAACAAGTTGCATGAGCTTTCTCTTTATTTGCAACACATGCAAATACTTAGCTCCATGCAAAATCCACATAAACTAAATTTCATGAGCTATCTCTTTGTTGCAACACATGCAAATCCAAAGCTCCATGCAAATACAAACATAAAATACATGAGCTCTATTTTTATTCGCAACACATGCAAATACTTAGCTCCACGCATAAGCCAACTAAACCAAATGCATGAGATTTTTCCTTTTTGCAAACATGCAAATCCAAAGCTCTATGCAAACACCAAATCAATTGAGAATTAAATAAGAAGCAAACATGAGCTTCCACTATTTGCAACACATGCAATATGAGCATCATGCAAAAACCAACTTAAGAGAGTGAGCTAGAGTGAACTAGATTGAGTTCATCAACACATGATGAAGCTCAAGCTATAAGACTCAACCCCTCTTAATAGTGCGGCACCCAACTAGCAACCCGGTGTCTCATCCAACTATCGAAGCCGATAAAAGACTAGGAAATATCCTTAGCCTATCTAATTATACCATGCCATTTTTGCAACAACTTGAAGCTTTCATGATTTTCAATCACCTTTCTTCAAGTCTTCGCCTTTCTTCTTGTTGTTCATCAACACATGATGAACCTTCTCTAGCTCTTCTCTTTTCTTCGGGATCTCCTCTTGATATCCAGCAACACATGATGACATTTTTGTCATGTTTCTTCATCATCTCAACCTTTTAGACTTAACATATTTTCTAACTCATTGAAAATATTAGTCCAAAACACATAGTTGTCTCAATCATCAATTGCACTCATTAACACATAATGGATGCCCTAAGATCGATTCAGCACAATCCAAATCAATTTGAAATGATTAAATGCATCTTGAGTACTTTGATGCAACTAATACTTAATTATACTCAAGAACTTTTCGTTTGTCCTTAATCAACAAAGAAACATGATCAACACATGATGAAGTGTTCTTTGATTGATTAAAAGATAAGCGAACTCAATTTAAATTTTATTTAAATTGATATGAGTATATATTAACTACACAAGTTTCATATACTCTTTTTGTTGGTTACCAAGTAATGATCCAAATTATATGAAGTGGTGGAAAGGGATCAGTGCTCTTAGACCATCAAACATAGAATAAACTCCACTTAGAGATATGCATATACATAATTGGATTGGAAATAATATGCACATATTCAATTTGATTGCATTGGAGTTTATTCTATATTACCATGAGTATAACTATGAAAGTTAATCTATACTCAAGGTTTTGTTTCAAAATAATGATCAATAATATATTTGGCAAGAAGATATGAATCAATATAATTGAAACATCAAGTTAAAGTATGAACACCCCCTAGATGTGTGCATCCATGTATATACGGATTTGGAAACATAATGCACATCTTTGAGGTGTAAGCAATGTAAGAGTTCATCCTTTAACTTGAAACCTAAGTATGCAAAATGATAATAAAATAAATACAAGTGCATACCTTGTGTTTTACATTTTCCACCCAAATTTGAGACTAATAAGAATAAAGCTCAATAAACATGTTAGTCTCATAATGATGAGATTTATCATTAAATAAAGATTAAATATTAAACTAAAACCAATCTTGGATCGGAAGAGTCTCTCATTTAAACCTCCAATTATCTCATCCTCAACAACAACATCATCATCTTCATGAACAAAGATACTCTCCCCCTGAACATATGCACCTGTACCTGCATCATTTGAACTAGCGCCTTTTGCGAAAACAAAAGTGGAAGAACCATCTCCAAAAGTAACACTTTCAGCGCGAGATGCACGAGTGAAGGAGAACCAAAACTTATCACCGAACATGTGGTGTGAGCATCCGGAATCCACTAGCCATATGTTCTCCTTCCCTGCACGAGAAGCCTACATAGAAGCAGAAAATATCAAGGCCTCGGTACTAGGGTTAGAAATAAGATGTTTAGGAATCCAGTACTGAGACACACGATGCACAATAGTAGGCACAATACGAGCATTCTTATGCACAAAAACAGATTTGTCTTTTCCTGTGTTTTTAGCAACAAAAGGTGCTTGTTTCATCCTAGGCATATAATGAGAAGCAAAGCGTGCCTGTCTGAAATTAGACCTAGCCTTAGCTCTTTTTTTCTTTTGTTGTTTAGCTAGTCTAAAGCAAAAATCTACTAAATGTCCATCTTTACCACAATGAGTGCAATTGTACTTAACATGATGTTTAGCTTTAACAGTAGAAGCACATTTTGCATTCATCACAGAGGAAGATAAAAGACCAGTAGATTTAAAGGCAATCTTCTTAGGCTCATTAAGAATATCAATTTCGTCATTGCAAAGAGCCTGAACAACAGTGCGAGGTTTAGTTTCATATGGAGCACAAGGATCAAAACCTAAACCTTTCTTGTTTGAGCTAACCTTAGATTGGTCCAAAATCATGTTCAAAATTTTCTTGCCATTAGTGAACCGTTCTAAGGAATTTTGCAAGTAATCAACTTTACGAGAAAGCATGATACAATTATTGCAAGGAACATCCACTTTTCTTTTTTGCTTGTGACAAGTTGAGCATGAAAGAACTTCATGAGTTAGCATATCATCAGTCATCTGAGAAACTCTAGCATTTGCATCTTTCAATTTCAGTTCAAGCATGAAGCATTTAGAACATGGAGTTGAATCATGCAAATCACTAGTAGAACAACTAACATGTTTAACAAGTTTCTCATTTTTCTCGTTTTAGCATCAAGAATATCATGTTTCTTAATTTTTCTATCATGTTTGTCAAGCAATTTTCCAAGACGAGCAACATCAATAGCTAATTCATCATATGAAGGATCTACTTCATTAAAGTCGCTGTCGTGATCATCCTCGATGAAGCTGTCGCTGCTTTTGGCCATGAGACACAACCCCGTCAAGTCATGGTTGCTTGGAGTTGCATTCTCCTCGCTGCTCTCCGAATCCACATCGCTCAAATTGACTTGTTTAAGAGCGGAAAGAAATCGGTAGACCACTTTGCGGTTGATGAAGCTCTTCTTCTTTCTATCACTTGAAGGGAACTTCTTCTTCTCTTTTCTGTTGTCCTTCTCCTCCCATGATGCTTTACCTGCAAGTTTAGGACAATTTGTGCGAATATGGTTGAGGTCACCACACTCATAGCATCTTGGAGGGCCACCACCACCTCTCTTTCTCATTCTCATATTTTGCAAAGCTTTGTTAAATCGAGAAGAGAGTAGTGACAAGTCTTCTTCTGGGAATTGTCGGGACCCGAATCTGCAAATCCGGACCCTCTGTGTATTCAGCACTAGTCCAGGAATGCGCTAGTGCACACAGTCTTAACATCGGTAAATATCACAATCATACCACTCGATACTAGTAAAGTACTTTAATTAAATAGTCAAACTGGTTGCTCGACCTTATGGTCAAGTTACAAATATACGCCACGCAGGGCGAAACTAATTAAGAGAGAAATAATAGCAGCGGAAAATAAAATAACTTCGTGGCGCCATCCAGTATACCACAGGCAACTGACTGGGCTCGCTCCCTAAGTAGACGGTTCCTCTTGGAGCTCCTCCTCCAAAGCTGGTGTAGACTCCTCTTCAACTGGTGTTGTATTGTGGCAAGGGTGAGTACTTGGTACTCAGCAAGTCATGCACAGAATGCAACTAATATACTACATGCATGGCTTGGTACAAGGAATAGCTCACGATTCATTTGCAGTAAACAGCATTTAACATGTATCGTAAATAGATTCGAAAGCAGTAAAGACATGTATATAATATCAATAACTTTTCCAGGAGCTAAATAAACGTCCTTCCCAATCCTAGTCCACATTTCCAACAATGTCAACCATTAAACCAAAACCCTTTTTCCAAGTCCAAGTTATTTTATGAAAGTCTAACCCTTGACTGTAATTCCCGAGCGATGCCCAATACCGCGGACACGGCTATTCGAATAGATTTTACACTCTGCAGAGGTTATGCACTTTACCTACAAGATACAGTCAAACACCACAAAGGCGAGTTCCCGTAACAAAGTCTTTCGGAAACTTCTAACAATACAAGTAGTCCTCCCTGGTTGTTGCACACTAACCCTTCCCTTAGTTAACGCGAAGTTTAGGCCAACCAACCGTTAGATGGGTACCTGGCCGCAGCCCCGGTACGCTCCCCCGTACAACTTACACAAAGGGTGTAGTTGACCTCCTGAGGTCCCACAGGTACGTTATTAGCAACTTAATCAACTAGGTCCGTCCCATTCTGAGACATGTGGTTGCAAGATTGACTCGATTCAAAGGCTTGCAAGGTGAAGTCCTTAGGGTGACCAGGGCAAGACTACCCGAAGAACCAAACCAACATTCCCGGTGCCACAACTGGCCCACCCGATCATTCTTGCCACATGCCCCGGTCGAAAACTATTTATCAAACCCCAGTTGATTACCATGCACCACGTGCCATCAACATCACATGATACCTTTCCAAAACAGGTTCAATATATCATTAAGTCAATATTAACATTTGATTGTCCAAAATCATGTTATGAGCACGTAGCAGGTCTAAGCAATATACTACAACGGTCTAAAACCCATGTTGGCAATTTAATTATGTCCAACTAGTAAACCACGACTAGGGTGACAAGGGGTCATGGCACATATTTAATTAACCAAGGTGTCATACAGCAATTAGGCATTTATCTAATTCCCCAGAATTAAATAAAGTATTTTCTAATTGAACTAGCGTGCAATAAGTTAAATCAAAATAGGTTTCAAAATAGGATCAATATGGTCAAAGCATAACTTGCCTTCAAAGAGTACTTGTTCTTGGTCTTGAGCGGGATCCTGAGTCAACACTTCTCCTTCGAAGCCTTCGGGCACTTCAATGTCTACTCGTAATACGTGCAAATAGCAATACACAAATAAACAATAGGCAAAAGCATCCCAAAACTCCAAATAAAATCCATAAACAGAGAGAACATAATTTTATGAATTTTTAGGAAATGGAATCGTTCAAATCGGAGTTAAAATGCAAAAGTTATAATTATTTAAAGTTTAAATAATCAATTAAATAATATTACAGAGAAAAACTTTAGTCCAACAATTAAATAAAATTCTTCATTAGGTAGATCTCAATTTTATACAAATTTAGAAATTTGAATCACTCAAATCGGAGTTGAAACACAAAAGTTATAAGCGTTTGAAGTTTGAATCAAATTTGAAATCAATTATTCGAATTAATAAATCATTTTCTTTTTCGGTAAATCATTTATTGCGTTAGCATGACACGTGTCAGCACCGGATTGGTCCACGTGGACTTGCTGACATGAGCGCCGGCCAAGCCCACCGATGACGTCAGCATGACGTCATCGGCCACGTGGCACCACCCGGGTGCTGCCACGTGTCCTGGTCCATGGACACGGCCCACGCGCGGCTCGGGTCCACGGTGGATTCGGCGCACGGCTTGGTGCGGCTGACATGCGGGCCCGCATGTCAGCGGCCCACGTGCGCTCGCACGGTGCGGCGCGCCTAGGCTACGTGGCACGATCTGAGCCGTTCGATTCAGATCGGACGGTCCAGATTAGATCGGATTTTTGCCTCACCGTGGGTGGCGTGGCATGATCCGGCGGGTGACGCGTGGCGCTACCTACGCCGTTCGATCTCGATCGAACGGTTGAACCTTATCCAGCGCTTGGTGCGACGTGGCTTACGTGGCTACATCTGGACCGTTGGATCTTTATCTAACGGTCCAGATCCAATCTGGTTTTCTAAAGTTTCGGGGAAACGTGGACTCACCGTGATCGTCCGATGAGGATCCAACGGTGCATGGAGCTCGTGGACGGAGATGGCGTCACGGCAGGGCTGGGTTGCCGGCGCTAGGGAAGATGACCACGGGCGCGGCGCTACGGGCATTCTCCGGCGTGATCGAGATGTCCCGCAGGTGCGCCTTGTCTTGGGGGTTCCGAACCTAGGCTCCAACACGGCGGAGAAAGGCTATCGGTGCTGGAGAAGACGAGGAAACCGTAGCGGCTCCGCCCAACTTCGGCGATCGATCGGCACGGCTTGGCGGCGGCTTGAGCTCTAATAGCTAGGGCAAACGGGGCGCACAGAAGAGGGCAACCTCGGGGACCGGTCCGGGCTTTAAATAGCCTAGGCATGCGCGCAAAACCCGGAACCCTAACGAACCCGGCGGAGGGCGCGGCGGCGCAGTCCGTATCGGACTCGGCGGAGACGACGACCCGCGGCCGTCGACGTGTCCGATCAACGGCCACGATAGCCAGGCGCGCACGGGTCCGAGCCGGACCCAGTCGAAACGGTGCGGCCCAATCCTGACCGTTGGATCTCGATCCAATGGTCGGGATCGATTAGGTTTAAGGCTGGTTCGGTCGAGTCACGTGGCTCGGGTCGGACTCGAGTCCGACTCGGGTTCCGACTCGGTCGGATGAACAGTACTCGACCCGAGTTGATTTTCCAGCGATTAAATATTCAAATTAATTCCCAGAAATTCATTTAATTCATTAAAAATAGCAAAAAACTCAGAAAAATTCCAGAAAATTCTGGAAAATATTTTGGAACATTTTGGACTCAAATAAAATATTTCCAACAAAATTTTATTTGCAAAGTTAAATTCTTTAATTATTTCAAAATGGAATAAATTCAAATAAATTCCAAATAAATCCAAATAAATTCCAGAAAATTCCAAAAATTCACCAAAGTGCCAAATCACACATGAATTTAAGAAAAGCAAAATTTTGGGATGTTACAGGAATTGCTCAATCTGTTTATCGGTTAGTGAAGACAAGAAAGATAGAGCAAAACTTGAAGAAGCATGTCGTAGGTTCGGAAACAGGACACAGAAATGAGAGCGGACGCCGGCCGTTTCACGGGCCGTCGTCCACGAGAGTAAATGTGACACGAGGATTTATACAGGTTCGGGCGCTTAAGAAAGACACCCTACTCCTGTCCGTGTGTTCCCCGGGGGGTAGAGGGATGTGCCCTTGTCCAGACTCCCCAAGGGACACTCCAGTTGTTTGGTTTTGCATTCAATGAGAGCTCTCCCCACATGAGGGGGTTACATTGGGTATTTATAGGCACCCAGCCTGCTACATAAAAGTACCATTATACCCCTACTAGACTAGCCTAAGTAGGGGCATCTTAGTCATTCTGGCGGGGAGGTAGTGGGTCCCACGGGATCGTCTCGAGGGAGTGGACCCCTGACATCCGGGCCCCACAGGGGATTTGGTGACATCACCCAAGTCTTCCGTAAGGAGACTTTCCGCGGGGTATGCCCCCGGGGAGATGCAGACCCGCGGGGTATGCCCCCGGGGAGACGTCGACCTCCCGCGAGACATGATGAGAACCCCCCGCGGGGTATGCCTCCGGGGAGACGTAGACCTCCCGCGGGACATGAGGAGAACACCCCGCGGGATATGCCCCCGGGGAGACGTAGGCCTCCCGCGGGACATGGGATCTCTCGCAGCAGTCTCACGGAGTACGAGACGATCTCCTGTAGCATTCCGGTGATGAATCCCGGTGGGCGGGGACCACCCACCCTAGAGCATGAAGCCTCCCCCTGGGGGGCGGTCAGTTTTCCTCCTGGCGTGGACTTCACATGGTGTACGAAACCTTGCCTCCGGGAGCCGGTCAGTTTATCTTGAACACCAGCCCCCCTGCCCCTTGGGCACTTTAGGAAGTGCCCCAGGGTCAAGAAGATTGTTGATTTCCTTGTGGCCAAACTGAGTATCCACGCAAATTCAGAAATAAGGCCGAACTTCTGCCGGAGCGAAGCGGAGGCCCGTCGCCGGCAGGCTTGGGCCAAACCGAGCGTGTTAAAAACTGTGACGTGATTAGAACAGATCACGATATTTTGTAGATTAAACAACTTTAGAGTCCGAATCAGTCTTTCCCTATACCTAGAAAAAGTTGGGACATTTCCGAAGCTACGCGAGGATGTACTCGTTTAATTGATTCGGAGTCCTAGAACCCGAGTTATGCCTTTTGGAAGGCTGCTGTCCCGACGGGACAGAACCGCTGTTTTCGGGTTTTGCGAGTAGTTGGCAATGTCGGGGTAGATGAGGGTTTGCGTACTGTTTTGTGGGCTTGATTGTGAGTGTGTGGTCCCTATGTGCAGGTGGTGTAACCCCTGGAGGGCCTACTACTTCTCGCCAATCCGTCGCCCGTGGTTGAGGCAAGTGTATTGTAATGGATAGCGATTTGTAGGCTGCTTGTTGAGAATAGATGAATTTGTCTATATGATATGATCACTTTCCATGCTCTAATGATTGCCAATGATATGATGAGCATGTTTATTATGTTATGATGCCATGTGTTAATGTACAAGTTGATTATGATGTGGCATATTTGCAAACATGGCATGATTACATGGCCCGGGCGGTGAGAAAGTCATAACTAGTCCGAGAAGGTCGGTGAGAAAGTTATGACTAATCCGGAGAGCCGATGAGTAAGTCCTACATCGTGATTCCATTCACCGCGGTGAACGGAAGCGAGGAGTAGGCACCCTCCATCTTCGGGATGGAAGGGGGGAGAGGGTGCACACCGACGGGTGTGTACTCAACCATACCGGTATGAGTTTCCAAGGAGATATGTGCATCGCATTGCATTGCATTGCATTGCATTATATGAAGATGTTATATGAGTATGATTTATGATGATGTCAATGATATGCTTACACTATGAATATGAGACGTGTATGATGTTGTATGTGAAAAGTGGTGATGAAGGTATTGGAATGTATTTTCTTGTTCCATTGCAATATACTTGCTGAGTGATGAACTCACGCTTGTGTTTATGTTGTTTTTCTTAGGTACCATGAAACCGGCATGCGGGAAAAAGGGTTTAGCTACACATCTACACGTAGCTCCACACAAATTAGACAGAGTTATCATTTGGAGTCATTATAATGAAAGTATTGCCATGAAACTTGGAGAATTGCTTAACTGTGTGCTCGGTCTTACTATTTGATTCGTTTAGCTCATGAAGTGGTTGAATGCTTTATCCTGGATTTATATTGTTGCTATGTCACATGTTATTGCTACTTTTGATGCTTTCCATTATGATATAACTTGTGATACTTTGTTGTTGCTCCGAATCATGGAAAAACAAAGGAGATGCTGCCGAAATTTTTGGTATTAGCATTTGTTCATTTGCTGTAATTTACTTGTAATTGTGGTATTTAGAGGTTGCTTAGTCTATGTATGGTAGCATTCGGGCATATTAAATGCCGGGGTGTTACAGTTGGTATCAAAGCGGGCTGTAGGTCCCTGGAATGTGTATTTTTAGTGTCATGCTATAGGGTACAACTAAAATGTGATGTGGAATAACTTAGAAACATGGCTTAGGTCTTAACTAAAATTTTGTCATAGGATAGCAACATTAAAACTTGGAAAAGTGGTATAACTAATCTAAAATTTGACACACAATGGATGCACAGTAGGAAAGGGTATGGGTATCGTTTCCTTACGCTTAAATGGTGTATTTAAGCTTTGATGTTGAATGCTTCATTTGACAATACATGTTGCTATGTCAATGAGATAAATGATTGAATTGTTCTTGTTGTTGTGATAGAGTGGGGTTGTGGTGCCGAAGGGTTTCGGTCACCTCTTTTTGTTCATAGTGAGGGTGAGGTTTGACGGTGTGGCCGGTTAGCGCCATCACCAAAGAACTATTAACCCCTGTAGGAGAAGAGTGCTTACCCTTTCTGTCGTAGATCGAGTAGTTGACTGGAGACAAAAATAAGAGTTAGTGGTGGGTTCCTTCGTATGTTCTTTGCCCTTCTGACGGTCGATTTTCGTTGCTTTTCTTGGCTTTAGTTGATTTGAATCAAATGAAAAGTGTTGGGTTTGCGCGGATTGTGTCGTTTGCAGTGTGTGGTTCTGTCTTCCTTGGTTGAAGATGAAGAAGAGGAGTCTAGTGTTGCGCTTCTTTGGGCGCCTTTCCAGTTTAGATGTTTAGTTCCTTGATTGCTTTATGGGGAAGAAGCATTCAATTTATTTCTGTGTTTGTCTTTCTCCGAGGTTAAAGGAGTTATTGAGGTGCTATGCCAGACCTGGTTGTCAGGGCTGAAGTTCTGTGGCTTTGTAGGAGTAAGTGGTGTTTGATGTTGTCATTTTGCTGGTTTAAGAAATCATCTTTGAAGAACCCTTCTTGTTTCGTGAAAGTTAGGGGTTTGGTGTTAAGGTTTTATTTGCAAAGGTTTATTTGATCGTTTGGTTCCCTCCTGTGGGAGTCTTTGAGATTGAAAAGTGTTTTGGAAAATTCCTTTTGCATGACCAAGTTTGGGTTTGTCTCATTGCAATTTTGAGAGTCAAGTTTCCTTATGAATTTGGGATGAGTTTTAAAACTAAAATGCTGCAAACAAAGTAACTAGTCTTTTGACTGAAATCGTTTGTCCCTAGTAAGAATTGCTGTTTAGCATGTTATGTAGCATGTACCAATGTGGTTTATGGGATGATGTATTGTTAAGTTAAATTGTGAGTGGAGTCAATTCAATGTGATTAATATCTCTAGCTTGAGAATAAATAGACTACTAGTGTTGTAGTTTACTCTTAGCGAGAATGAGTAAATGTGTTAATGTCCATGCTTAGAATCTGTTGTTTTGCTTTAAAAGTGCTTAGGACCCTCGATTATGTTTAAAGTTTTAAACCCTGATGCATAGTTAAAACATTAAGATGATGTAGACTGCTGTTATTGTTAAAGAAACTTTGCTGGTTGTTTAAAGATGCTCCAATCTAATGGATTAATAGATAAATTTAATCGTGTTGCTTAGTGACTTTAATTTGGAAGTTGATTAGAGTTGCTATTTATGTGTTGCAAACTACTAGTATATTTGGAAGTATGCAGTTGTGTCTCTACAATGCTAGTATTGATATCAATTGAGAAGACATAAGACTTTTTGCTCATGATGTTGTTAAGAGCAGTGTTAATGCTGGTATTCAATCTATTTTAAATAGTTGGAGTATGTGGTGTGGTGGTAATTTTGTTATCACCTATGTATAGGGTAGCTAAAAGTAATGTTGTTGGTTGATGATTATGCCCATTTGTTTTTATTGATGACTAAGTAGTGGTGGTAACTGTTTAGATTACTTGTTGGAAAACCATGGTTAAAATAGAGGAAATTTGTTTTACTTGTAGCGATGGAGTGAGTTTTGGATAATTAACTTGATGTATAATTTTATTCTTAATGAATGTATGTCTTAGAATCATAGTTATGAATTTTATCGTGTAGAGATAATACTTATTTGTTGAAGTCATTTTATTGATTGAACGAGTTTTAATCGTCAAGATGTTGATGTATGGATGGTATAAAACTGATACGTTGATCCTGCTGAAGAATCTGTTGAAGTGCTATGTTTCAAACTTAGAATAAGATGTATTATGTTTTGGCGATCTGTGGGGATCATGTCAATGTAGTCTTGGTTGGGTGTCTTTTTGATAAGCATCATAAACCCTAATTAAAAGTGTTGGGAATGGTAACTAGGGAAAGAAATTATTGTGTAAATTTTGTTAAATCCGGTTGGACTCTCTTGATGAGTAAATAGTGATTTTTGAATGCTTAAATGGTAAGTGTAGTGGAATACAAGTTATGGTGGGATTCATGCTGAGCTGGTGTTTAAAACCCTTTCAACTAGTGTGGTTGTTTGCCATTTTGGTTGAATGCCTTCGGTCAAGGTATTCCTTGTGTTGTGTTTCCGAGTTTCCCTAAAACCCGTAGCTATTGGTGCCAATATTTGATTTTGGCTATTTTGTTTAATTTGTGTGATGAGTATGGATTTACACCCAAAAGTTTTTGAGTGGATCGCGCTCATTCGCATTCACCCTGAATTATCTTTGGAATAAGTTTTAACGGAAGCAGATGGACATAGTGGGTTGTGTTGGAAACTCTTGAGATTTAATTTGTTACTCTTTTTGACTGGAGTTGGATTTATTTGCATAACGTGTGTGGTGTTTGCAAGTGCTTCAAAAGGTGGTTTTTGCGGATGTTTCATCGGCGATGCTGTTAGTGAAGTGTTCTCTTTTGAAAATGAGTTTCCCTTTCTTTTGAGAAAAATATGTGGCGGTTGTGTGTACAGATGTTTGACTTTGGAGTCGATGTTCTTTTCCAAAATGTTGATTTTGGTTAAAACGCGATGTTTAGCTAAGTTTAGCTATCCATCGTTGGTGGGTTCTGATATGATGTGGTGCCTTACTGTTAATTATGCTGCCGTCATAGTTTATATGAATTAGCGCAACTCTCGATGTTATTCGAGATTTATTCATGTGATACCGAGGAAGAAGTCGTCATGTGAATGACTTTTCGGTAGTGTGGTTACATAATGAAGGAATGGTGAAAAGTAAACATGACATCGTTTTTAGATGTTAAATGATAAAAGAGTCGTTGAGCCAGGTCGGTGAGAAAGTCATATATGGAGATATGACTAATCCGGAGTGCTCTTGAAGAGTGTGCATTTATGTCTTGAAACGAGATTTCCCTTGCTTTCTAGTATGAAAAGAAAGGAATGATGAAATTCTGGTATTTTGGTTGTGGTGTAGGGGATTTATGCTTCCTTTGTGACTTGGCTTGGATGTTGCCGAATTATTTCCAAAAAAAATGGTTGTTAACGCTTTGGGTTTGAGTTGTTGTGTGTGGTCCACTTGGGCTTGATAGCCAAGTGTTTTTGTGTGAGGGCGAGACCCTCTTAAGAAAGGAACCAATTGTCGTTTGGTAAGGTTTTACGATCCTAGCTTGGGGCTAGGTGTCGAACCTTAGTGGTATAAGGGTGGTTTGTGATGGAGGTTGATGATGTAAGGGTTTAACCTTTATTAAAAGTAGCGATGGGTGGAAGTGAAGTTGACGGTAGATCGGTGATAATTGTCCTGCCGTGAGCAATTGTCTTCACTAGTTGTTCTTGGATTTGAGTCTTGCCTGTGAGAGGATGGAATAAAATGTTAGTATGATCGTGTATCGGAAGGGCAAGTGTGCCTTAATGAGTTATTCCCCTCGATGGAAATTTTCGGGAATGTAGAGAGGTCGTTAAAGGAATTGTGACTTCCTTTGATTATGTCATATTGAGTTTAATGGAGTGTGGTAGTCAGGTTGGTTGTGATAGAAGTGTGAAGTGTTTGTCGTGAGGATTCGAGCGTTTTGGCTTGATGGAGCCCTTTATGGTTGAAACGCAGATTCTGTTTGGGAATTGAAGTGAAGGTCGATCTGTGAGAGGTTGCCCTTAGTTGAGCCAGATCATTACTTTTCTCGCCAAGTGTTGGTTTTGAGAACTCGCTTGTCGTTTGTTCCGGTTTGAGTTTTCGTGGGGATGTTTTGTGCTGCAGAGAAGTCTTTTGTCCCTTGGGGATTTTGTTGTTGATTTTGGCGTCCTTCGGATTCGAGGTCGAATCCTGTTGAAGGGGGGAAGAATGTGATACTACGGTATGGTGTGACATTATAAAATGTGAAATTAGAGAATAAAACCTTACGGCTTGAGGTTTACTCGCGTTTTTGGGCCTTATGAAGTGATGTGACACCGCGGAGTGTCGTAACCTTATATAAAGTGAATGTTGAGCATGATGAGGTCAAAAACATTATGAGATGTGGAATTAAGGTTAAAACCATAGGGTATGGAGGTTAATAGCGTTTCCGGGCCGTTTCCGGGAGTTTGGGCCTTTCCGGGGAGTTTTGGGCCTAGGGGAAAGGGTTGTGGGCTTTGGTGGGATGGAGTATGAGTCCATTTGGGATTAGGAATCCTGTTTGGGCTGGTTTAAAGGGTTCCCCCTGCCTCCTTGTTGCGCCCCACCCTGCCCCTTGGGCGCCCCCACCTCTCCCTCCATGCCCTAGCCGCCACCCCCACCTCCCCCTCTCCCTTGCATGCGCCTCCACCTCCCCCATTGCTCCCCTTTGCTCCCCACCTCTCCACCACCTCTCCTCCACCCCCTTGCTGCCCTAGGGTGGTCTCCCCACCCCTGCACCTCGAGGAACCATCCTTTGGAGCGAGGAGCGAGGAGCGAACCGGGAGGAGATCCTTTCAGTTTTCGTGCGTCGGGCAAAGGTATGGCCATGGGAATCCATGGGATTGATCTAGGTACTATTCTAAGGGTGTTTAGAAAGTTTTTAGATCAATTGGTGGTGCTGGATTTGATTAGATTAGATGGATTCTTGAGTTGGTCACGTTCTCTGTTTCGGACAGCCTAAGCAGTCGACCTAGGGTTTGATTTTTAGCCAATTTAGATTCCGAATTTGGTCATACGGATGTTGAAAAAGTTGTAGATAATTTCATTATGTTTCTGTGGATATAAAGAACTTTAAATTCCGCCCAGTCATTTGAAAGTTATGGCTGTTTTACCTAGCGTGTTAAAAACTGTGACGTGATTAGAACAGATCACAGTATTTTGTAGATTAAGCAACTTTAGAGTCCGAATCAGTCTTTCCCTATACCTAGAAAAAGTTTGGAAATTTCCTAAGATACGTGAGGATGTACTCGTTTAATTGATTCGGAGTCCTAGATCCTGAGTTATGCCTTTTGGAAGGCTGCTGTCCCGACGGGACAAAACCGCTGTTTTCGGGTTTTGCGAGTAGTTGGCAATGTCGGGGTAGATGAGGGTTTGCGTACTGTTTTGTGGGCTTGATTGTGAGTGTGTGGTCCCTATGTGCAGGTGGTGTAACCCCGGGAGGGCCTACTACTTCTCGCCAATCCGTCGCCCGTGGTTGAGGCAAGTGTATTGTAATAGATAGCGATTTGTAGGTTGCTTGTTGAGAATAGATGAATTTGACTATATGATATGATCACTTGCCATGCTCTAATGATTACCAATGATATGATGAGCATGTTTATTATGTTATGATGCCATGTGTTAATGTACAAGTTGATTATGATGTGGCATATTTGCAAACATGGCATGATTACATGGCCCGGGCGGTGAGAAAGTCATAACTAGTCAGGGAAGGTCGGTGAGAAAGTTATGACTAATCCGGAGAGCCAATGAGTAAGTCCTACATCGTGATTCCATTCACCGCGGTGAACGGAAGCGAGGAGTAGGCACCCTCCATCTTCGGGATGGAAGGGGGGAGAGGGTGCACACCGACGGGTGTGTACTCAACCATACCGGTATGAGTTTCCAAGGAGATATGTGCATCGCATTGCATTACATTGCATTGCATTATATGAAGATGTTATATGAGGATGATTTATGATGATGTCAATGATGTGCTTACACTATGAATATGAGATGTGTATGATGTTGTATGTGAAAAGTGGTGATGAACGTATTGGAATGTATTTTCTTGTTCCATTGCAATATACTTGCTGAGTGATGAACTCACGCTTGTGTTTATGTTGTTTTTCTTAGGTACCATGAAACCGGCATGCGGGAAAAAGGGTTTAGCTACACATCTACACGTAGCTCCACACAAATTAGACAGAGTTATCATTTGGAGTCATGATAATGAAAGTATTGCCATGAAACTTGGAGAATTGCTTAACTGTGTGCTCGGTCTTACTATTTGATTCGTTTAGCTCATGAAGTGGTTGAATGCTTTATCCTGGATTTATATTGTTGCTATGTCACATGTTATTGCTGCTTTTGATGCTTTCCATTATGATATAACTTGTGATACTTTGTTGTTGCTCCGAATCATGGAAAAACAAAGGAGATGCTGCCAAAATTTTCGGTATTAGCATTTGTTCCTTTGCTGTAATTTACTTGTAATTGTGGTATTTAGAGGTTGCTTAGTCTATATATGGTAGCATTCGGGCATATTAAATGCCGGGGTGTTACATGTAATCACAAAGAGATTTTCATACCTCATATGTGGATTTAAGATGGACCACACGATCAAAGTCGCTGTGTCCCAAGCCTTGGATGATCAAGTTGCACGCCTTGCTATTTGCTTCAACAAGTGCATGATTTGCGTTGTTGACGTTGTCGTTCTCAGGGACTTCGTATGGCTTGTAGACCTTCTTTAAAATTGTGAAGCCCTGCGCCTGGATGAATGCCTCCATCTTTGCTTTCCAAAACTGAAAATAAACACCATCGAAAACACAAGGTTTTGTCGTATACCTATCCATTGCTATGATTTCTAATCACCGGTTAAGATTAATTAGAAAACGTTGCTCTGATACCACTTGTAGGATCAATATATACTAATATAGCAATCAGAGGGGGGTGAATGATTGTGCGGAAGCTAAAACCAAATTTTTGATCTACTAAAAATTCACCCCAAATTGATGTCAAATAATTGCCTCGGTTCTCAGCAAAATTAGATTAATAGATGTTGGGTAAAATACGAATTCCTGGAGATCCAATTGTTAGATTGATCTAAAATTTGAACACAAGAAACTAGATTCCAATATGAATCTTACAGAAAAAGAATCAACTCGATCGGACTTACGGATCAAAATGTATGAACCTCGCAAGCTTGTTGTGACAGAATATGACGAGAATTGATCTAACATCAATTTTGTGATTAACCAAAATCTTGAAAAGACTAACCAACAAAACTTTGAGGAACTCTAAAGCAAAGTCCTAGGAAGGTTTTGGATGGATCAAATCAAGACAAAACTCAAAGAATCAAAGTAGACAAAGAACCAATCTAGAATCAGAGAAGATGTGCAAACAAAAACTCAAAATAGAGAATACTGTAGCAATGCATGCACTGTAGCTTCGAGATTCTTGTAGCACGCAGAGGATCTGGAAGGAATTGATCTTTATTTCTTTTTGTCTAAAATACTCCCGTCAAAAGAGTACAAACCCTAAACCACAGCTCAAGCAAACAACGCCTTGGTTGTGCGCTCTACTCAATGAATAAAAGGGGACACCTCCCCCTATTTATAATGAGCAATCCTAACAGAGTACGTATGCATGTCCACTTGGTCCAATATGGCCCAATACATGCAAGCTACCCCAAACGATTACAACTCTGCACGCGTATGGCTCACGTGCCATACTCACGTGACTAACAACTCTGCACGCGTACGACCCACCTGCCGCACTCACGTGACTAACCAACCTCCATGTGCACCGTTCTCTAGCCCGAACGTCCCGCATGACATCCTTGACCACCAAGACCTCAATTCCTCCAGAACCTAGTCTCGAACCTCAGTTCCTCCATGAACCTAGTTTCGGTCTCGTCATCGACCACGTTCGCCCTTGAGATACACCTGCACATGAACAATCCACAAAATGATTCCGAGCACAAGTTCGCGACTTGACTCAACATTAGTCCATGCAACTACTCACACGAGCATTGCATACAAAACAATCCAATTTCAAAATCACGTTCACGACGGACCAAATCCTTGGTCCAGCGCACACAGGGACTAAACACTAGAATTTGCCGTTCACGCCGGACCGAAACCTTGGTCTGGCGCAATCCATAGCGGACCAAAACCTTGGTCCGGCGTACACGTCAATCTCTCGGTTAAATGAAGAATTTGGTCCAGCGAAAAAGCCTCAAACTCATGTTCATGGCGGACCAAAAAGTTTGGTCCGGCGTACATGCGAAATCACACCTCAAAAACGCCGTTCACGACGGACCAAAAAATTTGGTCCGGTGTACATGTAAAACTTACTGTATTTCAAGAAACTTGGTCCGGTGCAAATCCCTCAAAAACACATTCATGGCGGACCAAAGAAAAGCAGTCCGGCGCAAACGTGCCAAGCTCAGTTTCTTTCGAAAAACAAGGTCCGGCGCAAAGGCCTCAAATGCACGTTCATGACGGACTGAAAATATGGTCCGGCGCAAATGCGAAAAACCTCTGTTACTTCAACATCTGGTCCGGCGTAAGACAGTCAAAACCACGTTCACGTCGGAATAAGAAATTGGTCCAGCGTATATGAGAAAAAATCATATTCACGGTGAACCAAATTGTTTGGTCCGGCACAAACAGAAAAATCTCTGTTTTTCGAAACACTTAACAAAAGCATATCACAAGCATGTCAATTGATCATCTGAAACAACACATGAGCACAACCACTTTCAATACAAAATTCACCACTAAGCTAATTTTTCATCACATGATTTCACAGGTTTCATAGTATAGAATGTGTTATCATTTATTTGTGATTCGTTGCAATGCAATAGTGCTTGGGGGTAACGATAGATATGTATTATCCTCTTTTGGGATCCTATTGCAACGCACAGGTACTTTACTAATTATAAGAAAAAAAATTCAATATTTGCAACTCCATTCGTTAATTAGAATTTAGGATTTTCCATCTATTGTCTTACTCAAATATGTCCATCGGACCACACGATGATGAAGGCATCAAGAAGAAGAATGAGTTGAACCCTTCCCCACCTATCTCCTTCATTAGTCCTCCCCATTTCTTCTTTATTTCTTCATCCCCAACCCTTCTCCCTCTCCCACCCAAAACACTCCAATCCTCTACTGATTCATTCTTGTGGAATCAATAGTCACTACTATAGGAATATACATCCCAATCGGTTCTTTTTCGTCATCACTTTCAGTTTTGGTGGCGACACAAAGTCCAACAACAATGATGAGCAGGTTCTATCACAGTCGGTTCTCACTCGACAGTAATAATCAGTCATCACTATCGGTTCTTAACTAGAACCAACACTGATGATACATTATCACAGTCAGTTCTAGTTGAGAACCGACACTAATAATATGCATATTAGTGTTGATTCTTAACTAGAACCGACACTGATAATGTGACTATTAGTGTCGGTTCTAGTTAAGAATCAACACTAATAGGCATATTATCAGTGTTGATTCTCAACTAGAACCGATTGTGATAATGTCTCATCAGTGTCAGTTCTAGTTAAGAACCGACATTGATGAATATATCATCACAGTCGGTTGTAGGTTAGAACCGATTGTGATGAGGTTTTCGTCACTGTACACATTCCGAAAATAGCCCCAATTTCACGGAATCACAATACAAAAATCACAGTACATGACAATATCACAGAACATTCGCATTCACATTGCACATCACATTCATAGCATCATTCACAGAACACATGTCACATTGACATATAATATTGTTTACAATATTTGTATTGACTAGTAGCTAGGAGGTTTTTCGTCTCTATACCTACCGTTCGGAGCTATAACCTCTGTCTAGTACCACATGCATATGTGGTCTCGTATTCTGTGAGGTCTTTGTTCTCTAGGCTCTGGCGGGGGAATTTGATCTTAGGGAACATGTCTGCGCAGTCGGCCAGGATCATCATGTGATGCATGACATATAAGCCGCAAAAGTCATCGCAACCCTATTGATGACACTGTGAAGAAAGAAAATCATATTAGGAGATGAACTATAGATGTCAGCAAAAAATCCTATGCTACAGTTGTACCGTGTAGCGCTTCCACTCCAACTTGTCGTGTAGTTTGTCATTGTGTTGCACTGCTTCAGCAATGTACAACGAGAAAGTCCTACATACATTGGAGAGATATCATTGAGGAAAAAAATGAACGTAGTTAATTACAGAAAGTGTTACTTTAAAGGATTGTTGTGACACTACGGAATGCTGAGACCTTATAAAATGTGAATGTTGAGGTCAAAAACATTATGGAATGTGAAAATGGAGGTTAAAACTTTACGTTATGCCATTTAATCGCGTTTCCGGGTCGATTTCGGGAGTTTGGGCCTTCCCCGGGCGTGTTGGGACTTAGGGGGGATCCCTCGTGGGCCAAAAGTGGGGCTCTCTGGCCCATGAGGGGAGAGGGGGGCAGCATGATGCCCTTGGGGTGCCCCCCTGCTGCCCTAGCAGCCTCCACCTCCTACTCTCCCTCCCATAGCCGCCGCACCCCTTTTGCCCCTTGCCGTGCGCCTCCCCTCCCCTCCCCTTGCGCCTCCCCTCCCCTCCCCTTGCGCCTCCACCACCTCCCCACCCTCCTTGATGCCCTTGGGGAGCCCCTCACCTCACCATCCCGCTGATCTTCCCCTCGGAAAGCTCCGTGACGAGGAGATCCGGCGGTTCCGACGCGAGGAAAGCGATCGGGGAGCCCGGGAGGAAGGAATTCGGCGTTCGTCGTTCTTCGGGCTGAGGTATGGCATGGGTGATCCTTGGGGATGGTCTAGGTACTGTTCTAGAGGTCTATTTGATGCTTTTAGATCAAGTGGTGGTGCTGTGATTGGGTAGATTAGATGAAATCTAGAGTTTGCCACGTTCTCTGTTTCGGGCAGATTGAGCAGTCGACCTAGGGTTTGCGATTTCGCCAATTTATATTCCGAATTTGGTCGGCCACCTGTTGAGGAAGTTGTAGGTAATTTCAATACCTTTCATTGGATATAAAGAACGTCCAATTCCTCCTATTCGTTTGAAAGTTATGCCTGTTTTACCGAACGTATTAAACACTGTGACGTGATTGGAACAGATCACGGTATTCTGTAGATTAAACCACTTTAGAGTCCGAATCAGTCTTTCCATATACTTAGAAAAAGTTAGGAAATTTCCTAAGCTACGCGAGGATGTACTCGTTTAATCGATTCGGAGTTTTAGATCCTGAGTTATGCTCGTTGCAAGTCTGCTGTCCCGGCGGGACAGAACCTCTGTTTTTGGGTTTTGCGAGTAGTTTGCGATGTCGGGGTAGAAGAGTGTTTGCGTACTATTTTGTGGGCATGATTGTGAGCGTGTGGTATCTATGTGCAGGTGGTGTGACCCCGGGAGTGCCTTCTACTTCTCGCGAATCCGTCGCCCGTGGTTGAGGCAAGTGTATTGGAATGGGTAGCGGGTTGTAGTTTGCTAGATTGGTTGAGATTGAAATTGAATATATGATATGTTCACATGCCATGCTTTAATGATTGCCATTGATATGATGAATATGCTTATTATGTTATTGTGACACTACGTTATGGTGTGACATTACAAAATGTGAAATTAGAGAAGAAAATCTTACGGCTTGAGATTTACTCGCGTTTTTGGGCCGTTTGAAGTGTTGTGACACCACGGAGTGTCGTAACCTTATTTAACGTGCATGATAAGGTTAATAACAGTATGAAATGTGGAATTAAGGTTAAAACTATAGGTTATGGAGGTTAATAGCTTTTCCGGGCCGTTTCCGGGCCGTTTTCGGGGTTTTGGGCCTTCCCGGGGGAGTTTTGGGCCTTGGTGGGCTTTGGTGGGATGGATTAGGTCTCCGTAACGGACTAGGATTGTGTTGAGGGCTGGTAAAAGGGGCTTTCCCCAGCCCCCTTGCGCCCCATGCAGCATTGGTGCGCCCCTCTCCCTCCCCCTCCTAAGCCCTAGCCGCCACCCCCTCTCCCTCTCCCTCTTATGCGCCTCCACCTCCCCCTTTGCCCCATTGCTCCCCACCTCTCCACCACCTCTCCTCCACCCCCTTGCTGCCCTAGGGTGGTCTCCACACCTCTGCACCTTGTGGATCCATCCGTTGGAGCGAGGAGCGTGGAGTGAGGAGCGATCCGCGAGGAGATCTATTGGAGATTCGTTCGTTGGGCAAAGGTATGATCATGGGGATCCTTGGGTTTGATCTAGGTACTGTTATTAGGGTGTTTATGAAGTTTTTAGATCAATTGGTGGTGCTGGGTTGGAGTTCTTTGGGTTAGATCTAGACGTTGCCACGTTTCTGTTTTCGGGCAGATTGAGCAGTCGGGATAGGGTTCGAGTTTTCGTCGATTTAGAAACCGAATATGTCCGTACGGACTTAAAAGAAGTTGTAGATAATTTAATTATCTTTCCGTGGACATAAAGCACATTAAAATCCAATCAGCCGTTTGAAAGTTATGGCCGTTTTACCGAGCGTGTTAAAATCTGTGACGCGATTGGAACAGATCGTAGTAATCTGTAGATTAATCAATTTTAGTGTCCGAATCAGTCTTTCCGTATAACTAGAAAAAGGTAGGAAATTTCCTAATCTTCGCGATGGTGTACTCGTTTAATCGATTTGGAGTCCCAGAACTCAAGTTATGGCCTTTGCAAGGCTGCTGTCCCGCCGGGACAAAACCTCTGTTTTTAGGTTTGCAAGTAGTGGGCAATGTCGGGTTAGATGGGGATTTGTGTACTGTTTTGCGGGCATTATTGTGAGTGTGTGATGCCTATGTGCAGGTGGTGTGACACCGGGAGTGCCCTCTACATCCCACAAATCCGTCGCCCGCGGTTGAGGCAAGTGTGTTGTAATGTATAGCGGATTGTAGGTTGTTTGTTGATATTGGGTGAAAGATTGAAAACTTGCTATGCTCACTTGCCATGCTTGCTGTTTTCCAATGAAATATTGAGTATGATTATCATGGTTCGATGCCATGTGTTTATATTTGTCATGATGAGTTGCCATATGTTTATGTACATGTGAAATATGATAATTGGCATAGTTGCATGCATGACCTGTTACATGGCCCGGGCGGTGAGAAAGTCATTAACTAATCCGGGAAGGTCGGTGAGAAAGTTATGACTAATCCGGAGAGCCATTAGAGTAAGTCGTACATCGTGATTCCATCTACCGTGGGTTGTGGAAGCGAGGAGTAGGCACCCTCCATCTTCGGGATGGAAGGGGGGAGAGGGTGCACACCGACGGGTGTGTACTCAACCATACCGGTATGAGTTTCCATGGAGATATGAGCATAACATTGCATTGCATTGCAATACATTTTTTTTAATGATGATGATGTTGTTATGTGCTCAAGTATGAGATGTTATATGTGATGTGAGGTATTATTGTCTTGTAAATGATCTTGTTGTCCATTACAATATGCTTGCTGAGTTTTCGAACTCACGCTTGTGTTTTATGTTGTTTTTAGGTACTTTGAGATCGGCATGCGGGAAAAAGGATCTAGCTACACTTCTACACGTAGCTCCACCATCATAGTCCATAATTAATCACTTGGAGACATGATATTAAGAGTTGTGCCCTAAACTTAATGTATGGTTTAATCTAGCATGCTTGTGAATCCTTATTTGCTTCGTTATAGTTTATGAAGTGGTTAAGCGTGGTATTATTGGCGTAACTTGATGTTATGTCCATTTATGTTGTTGTTTTAGATGTCGTGTGCTATGATATATATCTTGCCATGATATTGAGATTGTGTTAATTCATGGAAAAACAAAGGAGATGCTGCCGAAATATCGGTTTTTAGCATATGAACCTTTGCTGGAATTTATGTTTAATTGTGGTACTTAGATGTTGTTTAGTTTATGTTTGGTAGCATTTGGGCATATTAAATGCCGGGCTGTTACAGTTATGATGCCATGTGTTAATGTACAAGTTATTTATGATGTTGGCATGTTTGCATACATGGCATGATACATGGCTCGGGCGGTGAGAAAGTCATAACTAGTCCGGGGAAGGTCGGTGAGAAAGTTATGACTATTCCGGAGAGCCAATGAGTAAGTCCTACATCATGATTCCATCCACCGCGCCTCCATCTTCGGGATGGAAGGGGGGAGAGGGTGCACACCGACGGGTGTGTACTCAACCATACCGGTATGAGTTTCCAAGGAGACATGTGCATCGCATCGCATTGCATACATGCTGATGATGATAATGATATGTGATCATGAATGAGATGATAGACATGATGTGAGTTGTTGTAGCCATGTAATTGTTCTTTTGTACCATTGCAATATACTTGCTGAGTGTAGAACTCACGGTTGTGCTTTCTTGTTGTTTTAGGTACCATGAAACCGGCTTACGGGGAAGGGCATTAGCTACACATCTACACGTAGTTCCACACTTATAGAAAATTTATTCATCTTGGTGTAGGAACGGATATGGCGACTAGAGGGGGGGGGGTGAATAGACGCCGAATAAAAATTCAACCGTCTTTTGCAAATTAACCAATTCAAACCCTCTTCGCAGCGGAAAGTCCTTCTACTAGCTAGTTCAATATGACTTTAATCACCTAGTAGAAGCACCAAAAAGAACCTACACAAAGCTTTAAACACAGAACCAAAGTTTTTCCCAAAAATTTCAGTCTCGGGCGGCACTACCGCGCTCTGGGGGCGGTACTACCGCAGGTCACGTGAACAGTAAAAATCAGCACGGTTTCAAAAACGAAAAACATGCATAACTTTTTATCCGTTGATCCAATTGATCCCAAATTTTGAACGTAGCTTCCTTAGACTATCTAGGTTCTATCCCAATCAAAAATTAAAGAAATTGGATGCAAAAAGATCACGAATTTCAGTTTGATCTATTAAGAGGTAAGAACCGAGCAAAACCCTAAAAACTGAAAATTCGATCAAACGAACCAATAGAAAGGATCCAAATCAATCACGTGATGATCCTTGATGTTCTAGCAAACTAATTCAGGAGTCACTTGGGCTAGAACAACTCAAATCACAAGATTGAAAGAAACATCCAAAAGCAAGAAAGAAAATCAAGAGCAAACATGAATTGACATCGGAGATTGCCCAAAGTTTGATCCTTTACTCCTTTGGATGGATTACACAGCCCCTCCTAGAAGGAGGACAGCACCAAACCCTAACTCCTCAAAAGTTAGAACCCTAAAAAACTTTCTCTCAACACAAAACATAGGTTCTAAACCCCTAGTACCTCTTTATATAAGAGTGGCATACCCCACCAGCCTTGACCACATTACAAGGCCAACACACATCCGACTCGAGTCCGACTCGAGTCCAACACACACCCGACTCAACCGTCCAAGTCTTTATGCATCCGAACTCCTGTCAGACCACCTAGCTTGCGACCCGCATTGAATCGTCTCAACTTCATTCATTGATCATGCACCTTGATCCTCTTCAATGCATCTCACGACATCATCACCGTCACGGACCTCACCTCCTCCCTGAGCCTAGTCCTGGTCGTCACTGACCTACATCGAACCTGATCCTGCACATCAATAAACGAAAAAACTTTTTCGAGCACAAGTCTTTCTCACTTGACTCACATCATCTCAAAAACATCATGATGCATCACATATGTTCATACCCTAACATTATGCATGCATCAAATAATCAAAACCAACAAATTCATCAAAACCCGACAAATCCGGCACTACCGCCTTTACACTTGCGGTACTGCCGCCCACCGGTACTGCCGCTCAAGGGCACTACCGCATTTTAGCCAAAATTCGGCACTGCCGCTCAACGGCACTGCCGGCCAGCTGACACTTAGCCAAAATTCCATACATCAAATTTTTGCACCTCTCTGGAAAAAAGCATCCGCTCTCACTAGCGGTACTACCGCTCATTCGGCACTACCGGACTCTAACCTCCAGATCGCCGCTCCTCCCAGATTACTACCGGGATTTCAACTCCGGTACTGCCGCTCAACTGGGACTTAGCCAAAATTCCAAAGATCACGTTTTTGCTGCTCTCTGGAAAAAGACAGCCGCTCTCACACACGGTACTACCGCTCCTCCGGCACTACCGGAGTTCAACACCGGTACTACCGCCTTCACATTTTCATCAACCAAAACTTATAAACTCAGTTTCAAATCAACATTTACTCAGCACAAAAACTTTCCTTTGTCAATAACTTATCATAAACCATTGGGAGCACCACACATGGTCACTCAATCTCCCCCTTGATGAGTATATTGACAATCTTCGCACACATTATAAGTTTTGTCGAAAAGTGAAAGCAAAAACAGTAATAGCCACAAAAGAAAGAGCAATTGTTCATCAAAGGCTATTACACAATACAAAGATCAACAGAAACTCCTCTTTTCAGATTTTGAGCTAAAGGCTTGCCAAAACAAAAACAGACAAAAGTATCAAAGTCAACACTCTTTTCCCTTTTCAACCTCAGACAAAAGTATCAAAATCAACACTCTTTTTCCTTTTCAACCTTTCTCCCCCTGTCAGTATTTCTCCCCCTTTGGCAAAATAATCATCAAGGCTCCCTTTGAATGTATGCAAAAAAATGAATGCAAAGCTAGCAAGCTTTAAAGATTATCTAAGATGTATAATCAAATTAACACATTATCGCGCATTGAATCACCTCACATATCATGCTTCATAGCTAATTAAAGGAACTGTTTTTGAATACAAAGACTCTAATCAAGTAATAGTTTAGACACAAGCAAATTAGAACAGAAAGTAGAGTGTCATAAACTTATCTTGGCCATTTTTTTTTATAAAGAGCACTTAGAGAACCCAAACTCACTAATGTTTATCCAAAGCATTTGAACTTGTATTTTTTTTACTCCCCTTGTTGGATCATAACCAACTAGCTTCACAATTCCATAAAAATTTCAAAGAATAGCATTGTGACCACTTGTAGTTTCTTCTTTTGCATAAAAACAAGGGATGACAAGTAACTGCACACTAGCCCATACTTGTGCATGGGTAGGTAGTTCTTTCTTGTATCTTATCAAATTAAATCCCTGACAAGTGACTTCACATTGTACTAAACTTGTGTTTAGACAAGTAGCCTTCTCTTGCATCTTGTCATATGATTCTACATGTAACTTAACAAGTTATGCAAAGGACTCATAATGATCATTTGAGTTACTGCAAAGGCTCACAGAAGCTTCAAAATAAAACACTAGCCGTTAAGTAGATGACACAAGACTTGTAAGTCTAATTTCACAAATGTAAAAACCATAATAGATTAGTGACAAAGTATTCTTTACTAGCATCCCAAATTGAACTATTTCAGCTTTTCAGTGAGGGGTTTGAGTCTGAGAATATCATTAGCATTAACTTGACTATATAAACAAAGATAATCAGCAAAGCTTGAGCTACATGATGCAATTATGATACAAAGACAAGTTATGACAAAACTCCCCCTCAAACCAACCCATAGGGAAAAATGACCCCTAGTTCACCGCGCAAAAATGCAAATCGTGAAGAATCAAGCGGTTTAGTGAAAATATCAGCAAGTTGATGATTGGTATCCACAAATTGAAGTTCAATAGCACCTTTTTCAACATGATCTCGAAGAAAATGATAACGAATGTCAATGTGTTTAGTCCTTGAATGTTGAACCGGATTTTTAGCAATATTGATTGCACTAGTATTGTCACAAAAAAGTGGAACACTATCAAAATTAATGCCATAATCTTTAAGTGTAGAAGTGATCCAAAGAATCATGAGCAACAACTAGCAAAGAAAGAACATATTCTGCTTCAAAGAAGGGATCGAGCAACAGAGGACTGTTTCCTTGAAGACCATGAGACAAGCGAAGTGCCAAGAAAATGATATGTGCCAGAAGTACTTTTTCTATCAACTCTACACCCCGCAAAATCAGCATCAGAATACCCTTGGAGTGTAAGCAAAGATGAACATGAATACCAAATACCAAATTCAAGAGTGGAACGCAAGTACCTAAAAATTCTTTTAATCGCTTGCCGATGTGATTCTCGAGGAGAAGCCTGAAAGCGAGCACACAAGCACACATCAAAATGAATGTCTGGTCTTGAAGCAGTCAAGTATAAAAGTGATCCAATCATGCTTCTGTACTCTTTTTGATCTACTTCAGCACTGTTTTCATCGGGATCCAAAATTGTTGTGGTGCTCATGGGCGTAGACACTGATTTTCCTTCTCCCATGTCAAATTTTTTCAGTAGCTCCTTTGTGTATTTTGATTGGTGCAAAAATGTTTCTTCTTTCATTTGCTTGATTTGAAATCCAAGAAAATATGTCAATTCTCCCATCATGCTCATCTCGAATTCCCTGGACATCAACTCAGAAAAATGCGAAACAATGGAGTGGGACGAACCTCCAAAGATTATATCGTCCACATAAATTTGCACCAATAAGAATTGATCATTGGAATGCTGAACAAACAATGTTTTATCCACTTTTCCCGTTTCAAAATTATGTTGAAGCAAAAACCCTTTTAATCTATCATACCATGCACGTGGAGCTTGTTTTAGACCATAAAGAGCTTTTGACAGATAATAAACATGATTAAGGAATTTATCATTTTCAAATCCAGGGGGTTGTTTTACATAAACATCTTCTTCAATGAAACCATTCAGAAAGGCACTTTTCACATCCATTTGATAAAGTTTAAAACCTTTGGATGCAGCAAATGCCAAAAGAATGCGAATAGCTTCTAAACGAGCAACAGGAGCAAAAGTTTCATCGAAATCAATACCTTCATGTTGTAAGAACCCCTGAGCTACAAGTCTAGTCTTGTTTCTAACAATTATTCCATCCTCATTTAATTTGTTCTTGAAAACCCATCTAGTTCCAATTACATTTTGATCTTTAGGAAGTTCAACTAAAGACCAAACTTTATTACGTTCAAAATTTTCTAACTCTTCATGCATTGCATTAACCCAAGAACTATCAGATAAAGCATGGGATATATTCTTAGGTTCAAAATTTGCAACAAAGGCAGAATGTAAGCATAAGAGAGTTTGAGAAGAACTAGAGCGAGTAACCCGTTCATGAAGATCTCCAATCATTAGCTCTGGGGGATGATTTTTCACAATCTGTTGGGGAGGTCCTGAGGATGCTCCAATAGTGACCTCTATCTAAGGAGAAACTGAGACAGGACCAGAGTCACCTGAAGCAGGAGAATCATCTGTAGGAGTGGATGTAGGAACCATGTCATCATTATCTTCATCAACTTCCTCAAATCTTTTGTCCAAGAAGATTGATTCTGAGTCTTCCTGTGAACCTGAAATGTCAGGTCTAGCACCAGGGCTAGCCTCATCAAAAGTAACATCGCATGTCTCTACCATTTTGTTAGTCGATAAATCAAGCACACGATATCCACGGGAGTGTAAAGGGTATCCAAGAAATATGCCATCTGTACTACGAGCTTCAAATTTATCAAGATTTCCATGTTTAAGAATAAAACATTTGCAACCAAATACTCGTAGATGTGAAACAGTTGGCTTACGTCCAAATCTCAATTCATATGAAGTTTTACCAATTAACGATCTGAGATACACCCTATTTGAAATATAGCAAGCAGAAGAGATTGCCTCAGCCCAAAATTTCTTTGGTGTGCTATATTCATCTAGCATTGTTCTAGCCATTTGAATCAATGTTCTATTCTTTCTCTCTACAATACCATTCTGTGATGGAACAAAAGTTGAAGAAAACTGATGTTCAATTCCATTAGTTTCACAAAAGGATTCAAAGCGAGAATTCTTAAATTCAGTTCCATTATCAGTCCTTATGGCTTTCAATTGATTGGGTAAGTCATTTTGCAATCGTTTGATGAAAACATGAAAGAGTCCAAATATCTCATCTTTGGTTGAAAGAAAATAAACCCATGAGTATCTAGAATAATCATCAACAATTACCAGAATATACCATTTACCTCCAGCTGATTGAACTCTTGAAGGCCCCACTGTATCCATATGAATCAATTGACCAGGGCCGGTTGTCATAACAATGGTAACAGGAGCATGAGAAGCTCCAACCATCTTGCCATGACGACAGGGAGCACACACTATATCATTGCATGATTTAAGTTTAGGCAACCCACGAATCAAATCTAGACCACTCAATCTAGACAAAAGATCAAAACCCATGTGGCCTAGTCGACGATGCCAGAAATAAAGATCTCTAGACTCAGAAGCAACAAAACAATGCATACCAGTTGAGTTACTAAAGTTTGCCTTGAAAATTTTACCAAGTCTAGTCATCTCAAAGATTAAATTTCCATTGATATCAAGAACTCTACAAGCATTTGGTTTAAAGCTTACTTCCAAATTCTCATCAAGCATTTGTGATACAGAAAGCAAATTGAATTTTAATCTTGTGACCAATGAAACATCTTTAAGAGTAAAGTGATCATTTACCTTTACTGTACCTTTTGCAATCACATGTCCATTGATGGCATCTCCAAAAGTAATCTCTTCATTTCCAGATGCCCTTGTAAGCGAGGAGAACCAATTTGAATTTCCAGTCATGTGTTGACAACGTCCAGAGTCTACAATCCACATGTTCTCCTTTCTTGCATGCACCACCTACATACCATAAGTAGAAAACATCGAGGACTCAGTACTGGGGTTAGTCAAATGAGATTTAGGTATCCAGCACTGAATCACTCGATGAGTAGGTGATCGAACAGCAACCTGTGAATGCGAGGAAGTAGTATTCTGAAAAATCCTATTTGCTCTCCCAAATCTTGTCTTAAAATTGTTTCTAAAGCCAGTTGAATCAAAACAATCATCATATCTATGATAGGGGGTGAAAAGCACTCTCTCATTATATCCCAAGCCTGCTCTCTTTTTGTCATATGATCTCAAATCCCCATTGCCAAATCTATGGTTCTCCAACATGGATTTTTCAACAAACTTAATTTCACTAATCATTTTTGGTTCTCTCATTCTTTTATTTCTCTCATCCTTAGCCTTTCTATAGCAAAATCTCACTAGATGACCATCCTTATGACAAAAGGAACAATTATATTTAATTCGAGAGGTACTGGCACCTAATGTTTGAGTGGTTGAGGTTTTTCCAGAAAAATCAATATAACCAGCAGATTTAAACTTTGATTCAATTGGTTTAGGAGGAAGAACTTCAATTTTACCAACGCCAAGTGTTTTCACAACCACAGGTGGATTATTCTTCAAATCATTGACATGATCAAATCCAATTCCACTGTTTTTCACACTCACTTTAGATTGATCAAGAATCATATTCAATTTCTTTTTACCACCTGCAAATCTCTCCAGCATTGACTTCAAATAACCATTCTCTTCAGATAAAACTTGGCAATTCTGACATGAATCAATAATAGCTTTTCCTTTGGCTTGAAGGGCTCTATCTCTAGCTAAAATAGCTCTCTTAGAATTATTCTTCTCAAAAGCAACATCCTTTTTCGGAATTACACTCTTCATGCATTCACTAGAAACAAAAGTAGAATGAGTCTTTCTAGCAGGAAGTGTAACATGCATCTTTTCCAAATTTTCCCTAGTGACAAACAGTTCTTGTAAAACAAATGAATGCATTATAGAACCAAAGGCTAGAGTTTGCTTGAAATCATCAATCTTATCTTTTAGCACATTTAGCTCTTTTATTTTACAAGAATGAGTGACTCTAAGTGATTCTAATTCGCATTGAAATCCTAAACAATCATCACATGCATCATTGTTGGAACTTAAATTTCTAAGCTTAGAATTTTCAGTTTTCAACATAGACAAATCATTCTCTAAATCTTTATTCTTATGCTTAGATTTCTTCAATGACTTTCTCATGATGACTAAAACTTCACAAAGTTCATTATAGGAAGGCATTACCTCATCAGAATCACTCACCGAGTCGTTATCGCCTGAATCATCACTAGAGTTGCCTTTGGCCATGAAACACAATCCACTGAAGTCCTTTCCATCTGACTTTCCTTGTTATTTGTGCTCATTGTCATCATCAGTTGAGTCATCAATGTCACTTAGGGCTAAGTGATCAATTGCAGCAAAGACTTTATTTAGCATCTTCTTTGTTCTTTGTCTAGTCTTGTCTTTGCCTTCCTTTGAGCGGAAAATCTTCGAAGTGGCATTCAGCTCCTTTTGCTCCTTATCCTTGTTCTTGAAACAATTTGCACGAATGTGACCAGTCTTACCACAATTGTAACAAGTGACAGGAGCTCCTCTCCTTTCCCTTGATCTCATATAAGCTGCATTTATATGCTTTGAAAGGAGGGCAAGAGTATCTTCTGGAATTTGATCTAGCTGTTCATCACTCAAGGCACTCAAAGAAGCAAAAGAATATGATGATGATGAACCAGTTGCATTATCAATAGCAGAAGAGTTAGCATTTAAAGCCATAGAGCCACCATTGGACATTTTTGAGACAACATCAATTTCAAAAGTTTTAAGACTAGAATAAAGCTTATCCAATGTCATCTCGCTCATCTTATGTGCCTCATGAACAGCAGTAACTTTCATTTGCCAAACACTGAGATCAAGTGAAGATAAAAAGTGTCTAGCATTTTCAGAATCAGAATACTTAATATCCACTGCTCTAAGGTTGTTCAAGATTCTATTAAAGCGAGCAAAACTATCATCTAGAGATTCGCCAGAACGCATCTCAAATTTGGTGTATTCTTTCTTAAATTGATCCTGGCGAGCCTCTTTAACAGAATCAGTACCCTCATGATAATCTTGCAAAGACTTCCAAATGCTATGAGCAGTAAGTAGATGACAAACACGATCAAACTCTTTCCAAGCAAGTCCTTGAAGCAAAATATTCCTAGCTCTGTTGTTATTCTCAACATCTTTTTCAAACTCAGGATTATCAATAACATCATTACCAGGAAGATCGTAAGGATTTTTTACCTTTTGCCAAATTGCATTACCTTGTGCCTGTAGATAAGCAGTCATCCGGATCTTCCAATGAGGGAAGTCCGTACCGTCGAAGATGAGAGGCTTTGTTGAGAACTTTTCCGTCACCATGGTTTACCAACCTCGCTCTGATACCACTTGTAGGAACGGATATGGCGACTAGAGGGGGGGTGAATAGACGCCGAATAAAAATTCAACCGTCTTTTGCAAATTAACCAATTCAAACCCTCTTCGCAGCGGAAAGTCCTTCTACTAGTTCAATATGACTTTAATCACCTAGTAGAAGCACCAAAAAGAACCTACACAAAGCTTTAAACACAGAACCAAAGTTTTTCCCAAAAATTTCAGTCTCGGGCGGCACTACCGCGCTCTGGGGGCGGTACTACCGCAGGTCACGTGAACAGTAAAAATCAGCACGATTTCAAAAACGAAAAACATGCATAACTTTTGATCTGTTGATCCAATTGATCCCAAATTTTGAATGTAGCTTCCTTAGACTATATAGGTTCTATCCCAATCAAAAATTAAAGAAATTGGATGCAAAAAGATCACGAATTTCAGTTTGATCTATTAAGAGGTAAGAACCGAGCAAAACCCTAAAAACTGAAAATTCGATCAAACGAACCAATAGAAAGGATCCAAATCAATCACGTGATGATCCTTGATGTTCTAGCAATCTAATTCAGGAGTCACTTGGGCTAGAACAACTCAAATCACAAGATTGAAAGAAACATCCAAAAGCAAGAAAGAAAATCAAGAGCAAACATGAATTGACATCGGAGATTGCCCAAAGTTTGATCCTTTACTCCTTTGGATGGATTACATAGCCCCTCCTAGAAGGAGGACAGCACCAAACCCTAACTCCTCAAAAGTTAGAACCCTAAAAAACTTTCTCTCAACACAAAACATAGGTTCTAAACCCCTAGAACCTCTTTATATAAGAGTGGCATACCCCACCAGCCTTGACCACATTACAAGGCCAACACACATCCGACTCGAGTCCGACTCGAGTCCAACACACACCCGACTCAACCGTCCAAGTCTTTAAGCATCCGTACTCCTGTCAGACCACCTAGCTTGCGACCCGCATTGAATCGTCTCAACTTCATTCACTGATCATGCACCTTGATCCTCTTCAATGCATCCTCACGACATCATCACCGTCACGGACCTCACCTCCTCCCTGAGCCTAGTCCTGGTCGTCGCTGACCTACATCGAACCTGATCCTGCACATCAATAAACGAAAAAACTTTTTCGAGCACAAGTCTTTCTCACTTGACTCACATCATCTCAAAAACATCATGATGCATCACATATGTTCATACCCTAACATTATGCATGCATCAAATAATCAAAACCAACAAATTCATCAAAACCCGACAAATCCGGCACTACCGCCTTTACACTTGAGATCGCCGCCACCGTCTTGCCGCTCACCGGCACTACCGCATTTTAGCCGTCGGTACTGCCGGCCACCTGACACTTAGCCAAAATTCCAGACATCAAATTTTTGCACCTCTCTGGAAAAAAGCATCCGCTCTCACTAGCGGTACTACCGCTCATCCGGCACTACCGGACTCTAACCTCCGGTACTGCCGCTCCTCCGGCACTACCGGGATTTCAACTCCGGTACTGCCGCTCAACTGGGACTTAGCCAAAATTCCAAAGATCACGTTTTTGCTGCTCTCTGGAAAAAGACAGCCGCTCTCACACACGGTACTACCGCTCCTCCGGCACTACCGGAGTTCAACACCGGTACTACCGCCTTCACATTTTCATCAACCAAAACTTATAAACTCAGTTTCAAATCAACATTTACTCAGCACAAAAACTTTCCTTTGTCAATAACTTATCATAAACCATTGGGAGCACCACACATGGTCACTCACTTGGTCATGATAATAAGAGTAGTGCCATGCAACTTGGTGCAATGGTTAATTTGTGTGCTTGGTTTCCTCATTTATTTCGTTTGGCACATGAGATGGATGGAATCTTTATTCTAGGCTTATAATGCTGCTAGAACCCTTGTTATTGATGATTTAGATGTCATTCTTTATACTACATCCTGTGATCATATTGTTGTTGCTTCAATTCATGGAAAAACAAAGGAGATGCTGCCAAAATTTTTGGTATTAGCATTTACTCCTTTGCTGTAATTTACCTTAGTTTATTGTATTTAGATGTTGTTTAGCCTATGTTTGGTAGCATTCGGGCATATTAAATGCCGGGGTGTTACAGTTGGTATCAGAGCCAGGTTGTAGGTCCTTGGAATGTGTATTTTTAGTGTCATGCTATAGGGTACAACTAAAATGTGATGTGAAATAACTTAGAAACATGGCTTAGGTCTTAAATAAAATTTTGTCATAGGATAGCAACATTAAAACTTGGAAAAGTGGTATAACATTAAAATTTTGACACACAATGGATGCACAGTAGGAAATGGTATGGGTATCGTTTCTTTACGCTTAAATGTTGTATTTAAGCTTTGATGTCGAATGCTTCATTTGATAATGCATGTTGCTATGTCTATGAGATAAATGATTGAATTGTTCTTGTGGTTGTGTTAAAGTGGGGTTGTGGTGCCGAAGGGTTTCAGTCACCTCTTTTTGTTCATAGTAAGGGTGTGGTTTGACGGTGTGGCCGGTTAGCGCCATCACCGAAGAACTATTAGCCCCCTGTGGGAGAAGAGTGCTTATCCTTTCTGTCGTAGACCGGGTAGTTTGCTGGAGTCGAATAGAAGAGTTTGTGGTGGATTCTTTCAGTTGCTCTTTACCGTTCTAACGGTCGGTTTCGGTTGGTCTTCTTGGCTCTGGTTGATTGAAATCAAAAGAAAAGTGTTTAGTATTGGATTTTCGCAGATTGTTCCGTATGTGGTTCGTGGTTTTGTCTTCCTTGGTTGAAGACGTAGAAGAAAGGTTTTGTGTTGCGCATCTGTTGGTCGCTATTTTTTTTGCTTTGACACCGATTTTGTTGGTCATTACGGACTGTCTTGAGGAGGAAACTTTTGTGGTTGTTGTTCTCCCTATCTAAGAAAAGTGTTGGAGTTTCCGCTTGTGCAGGCCTTGAGTTGGTGGAGCTAAGTTTGAATCTTTTATCGGAAAAGATTTAATGAACATTTGATTTTCCCTGGTGCATCCTTCTTCCTTTTGGAAGTATAGATCTTGAGATTTCTCGAAGAGTTTTGTGGGCAAATTTGGGAATTTGAGAGTTGAGCTCTCCTGCATTTCTGTTGGAGTTTTGTTTTTCTTCCTTGCCTGGAAAGGAGAATTTTTCTATTGGTGTTCGTTCTGGTTTTTGAGTTGTGGTTATCTTTAAAAGTTGAGTTGCATCCTGTTTGTCAAGAGTTCGTGCCCCATGAAGGTGTTTAGAAAAGTTTATGTCCGTGCTATGTAGTAGGTAACAATGTGGTTTATGGAATGATGTGTTGCTAAGTTAAATTTTGAGTTGAATCAATTCAATGTGATTATCATCTCTAGCTGGAGAATAAATAGACTACTAGTGTTGTAGTTTACTCTGTAGCGAGAATGATTAAATGGGTTAATGTACATGCTTAGAATCTGTTGCCTTTCTTTAAAAGTGCTTATGCTCCTCGTTAATGTTAAAAGTTTAAACCTTGATGCATAGTTAGAACATTAAGATGATGTAAATTAATGATACTGTTAAGGAAACTTTGTCGGTTGTTTAAAGATGTTCTAATCTAATGGGTTAATAGAGAAATTTAATCATGTTGACTAGTGACTTTAATTTGGAAGTTGATTAGAGTTGCTATTTATGTTGTTGCAAACTACTAGTATATTTGGAAGTATGCAGTTGTGTCTCTACAATGCTAGTATTAATATCAATTGAGAAGACATAAGACTTATTGTTAATGATGTTGTTAAGAACATTGTGCTGATCTAACTTATTAAATCTAATTTAATAGTTGGAGTATGTTGTGTAGTGACAATTTTGTTGCAACCTATGTGTAAGGTAGCTAAAAGCAATGTTGTTGATTGATGATTATGCAAAGAATTGATATTGATGCCTTGGTAGTGTTGTTAATTGTTGGAAACCATTGATCCAATAGAAGAAAAGTGTAAAACTGTGGTATTATGTCGATTACATGTTGTGATGGGATGAACAATGGATAATAATCATGATGCAAGATTTTAACCTTAATGAATGCATATCTTAGAATCCTAATTACGAATTTTTATTTGTTGAAGTCATTTTATTGATTGAACAAGTTTCAATTGTCAAGATTTTGACATATGGATAGTATAAAATTGATAGGTTGACCATGCTCAAGTAGCTATTGAAGTACTACGTTTGAAATATAGAATACGTTGTTATATGATTTGGTGATCCGTGGGGATCATGTCAATGTAGTCTTGGTTGGGTGCCTTTGTGATAAGCATCTTAAACCTTAATTAAAAGTGTTGGGAATGGTAACTAGAGAAAGAAATTGTTATGTAAATTTTGTTAAATCCGGTTGGACTCTCTTGATGAGTAAATAGTGATTATTGAATGCTTAAATGGTAAGTGTAGTGGAATACAAGTTATGGTGGGATTCATGCTGAGCTGGTGTTTAAAACCTTTTGAACTGGTGTGGTTGTTTGCCATTTTGGTTGAATGCCTTCGGTCAAGGTATTCCTTGTGTTGTGTTTCCGAGTTTCCCTAAAACCCGTAGCTATTGGTGCCAATCTTTGGTTTTGGCTATTTTGTTTAATTTGTGTTATGAGTATGGATTTACACCCAAAAGATTTTGAGTGGATCGCGCTCCTTCGCGTTCACCCTGAATTATCTTTGGAATAAATTTTAACGGAAGCAGATGGACCTAGTGGGTTGTGTTGGAAACTCTTGAGATTTAATTTGTGACTCTTTTTGACTGGAGTTGGATTTATTTGCATAATGTGTGTGATGGTTGCGAGTGCTTCAAAAAGGTGGATTTTATGAATGTTTTATAAAGTGATTTTGTTAGTGAGGTGTTCCCTTTTGGAAATGAGTTTCCCTCTCCTTGAGAAAATTTGTGACGGTTGTGGGAGCAGATGCTCGACTTGAAATTTTGATGTTCTCTTCCAAAATGTTGAATTTGGATGAAATGCAATGTTTTGCAAGTTCAGTTTTCAATTGATGTGGGATGTGATGCGACGTGGTGTTTTACTGTCAACTATGCTGCCGTCATAGTCTATATGAATTTCCGCAACCTTCGATGTTAATTGTGTTTCCATTATTTGATACCGAGGAAGAAGTCATTTGGTAAATGACTATTCGGTACCGTTGTTACATGATGAATGAATGGTGAAAAAGGAAAACGAGACATTGTTTATGCATAATTAATCATAAAGGAGTCGATGACCCAGGTCGGTGAGAAAGTCATATAGGGATATGTGCCTGATGTAGTTAGCAATGAACTTCGATTCGAGCTTAGCCACGATCAAAGACACCATCTTGTGGTCCACAAACCCAACAAGATGTCAATCCGTCGCGACTCACTGCCTCATTATCCTGCAACTCGTGTCAATTGTTAACAAACATAATATGTATCGTGCGATACTTACGGCATCCAGGTTAATACAGTAGAAATATCAATGGCTTTTTGGTTGTACAACTATAACATATCCTCAAAACTCACAGGGAATGTCCCATGCTCCATGCCGTGGAAATATCCCCCTCGATACCTGTCGGGACCCGAATCTGCAAATCCGGACCCTCCGTGTATTCTGCACTAGTCCAAGATCCCGCTAGTGCACACAGTTAAACAGGGTTTAATATCACATCCATACACAGCGGAAATATAAATAAGTATTTCAATTATTAAAATAAACTATTGCAAGACCTTAAGGTCACCTTACAATATTCAGCCACGCAGGGCTTACTTAAATAAAGACAAGTAAACATAAGCAGCGGAAAATAAAAATCTTGATAAGCTCCACAACGCCACAGGCATCTGACGAAAGTTGCCTCCTAGTTCTCCTCCCAAGCGGGCGTAGACTCTTCTTCAGATGTTTGGTTGATTGGCAAGGGTGAGTATACAACAAACTCAGCAAGTCATGCACAGAGGTGCAATCCTATTATTATATGCATGGCTTCTTCCAAAGGAATGGCTTAATTGGTTCATTTGCGTTAAACAACATTTCGCTTTAATTAAATAGATTCAAAAACAGTGAAACCATATTATATTATATTAAGTTCACAATCTCAGTTCATAAGCAAGGCACAAAGCCTAAGTCCATTTATCATCATCTTTGGCCCTCAGCCAACCTTCCCACATTTTATTTTAGAAAATCTACCCCTTGACTGTAATCCCCGAGCTTTGTCCAGTACCGTGGACTCGGCTATTCGAATAGTTTTGACACACTCTGCAGAGGTTGTACACTTTACCCACATGATACAGTCTCACACCACAAAGGCGATTAACCATAACGAAGTTTTTCAGAATCTTCCATCTACACCTATGACCCTCTCCGGTATTTGCCTTCACTACCACTTCCCCCACAAAGGATCGAAGTGTAGGACCGACAAACACCGTTGGATAGGGTACCAAGCCGTAGCACAGGTATGCTCGCCCACACAGTTACCTCGATGTAACTGTCACCCTGAGGTATCAAAGGTAAGACTTTAGAATCTTACTAAACTAAGACCGTCCCACTCCAGCCATGTGGTTGTACGAAAGGCCCAGTTCAAAGGCTTGCAAGGTGAAGTCCTTAACTGTCCAGGGCAAGACATCCTTCTCTCAAGTTTTGGCACCAAGCCCTCACATAGCTCATCCCATTGCCACGAAGGCCTACCTAGCACGAAGCCATCTTGCCACTTGCCCCAGTTAAAATCTTTTCCCACCCCTGTTTCATTATTGTGCAACACGTGCCATCAATAATATCCGTTACCATGTAGAACCAAAAAGGTACCTACACTTCACATCGTCACGTGACAAGATCACACTTAACTTTCAAAATCATTCTCTTTGTCTTTAGTCAATATTATTGTAACACCCCGGCATCTAGTATGCCCGAATGCTACCAAACATAGACTAAACAACACCTAGATACCATAAATAAAGATAAATTACAGCAAAGTCACAAATGCTAAACACCGAAATTTCGGCAGCATCTCCTTTGTTTTAACATGAATTGAAGCAAAAGCAATAACATGGCAAGATATATCATAACATAAGACATCTAAAGCAGCAATATAAATGGATAAAGCATCCACATAAACCAATAATACCAAATCCAACCACTCCATAAACTATAGCTAAGTAAATAAGGATCACATGCACACCAAAATTATTCCACACACTAAGTTCATGGCACTTATTATGATCATGACTCAAATTGGTAGATGTGACTGGAACTACGTGAAGATGTGTAGCTATTGCCCCTTCCCACATGCCGGTGTCATGGTACCTAAAACAACATAAAACACAAGCGTGAGTTCATCACTCAGCAAGTATATTGCAATGGGTCATACAGAACAATTCAATTATTATCATCTCTACATAACAACTTAACATCATCATCAAGTAATACTTCATATGCAACATCATATTCATGTCTCAACCTCATTGAGATCATTTCATCATCATCATCATCATCATGAATGTAATGCAATGCAATGCACATGTCTCCTCGACGCAAATACCGGTATTGCCGAGTGCACACCCGTCGGCGTGCACCCATGTCCCCCTTCCATCTCGTAGATGGAGGGTGCCTACTCCTCGCTTCCACTCACCGCGTGGGTGGAATCATGAGGTAGGTCTTACATCCATGGCGTTCCGGATTAGTCATAACTTTGTCACCGACCTTACCAGAATAGTTATGACGTTCTCACCGACCGGGCCAAGTTTCATGCCATGTATGCAACATATGCCATAATCATTAACCATAAACCATTGCATAGCATCTTAACATACCCTTTTTATAATATCATGGCAAACCCTAAGCATGGCAAGATAGCATAACATGGAAACAATTGCATCTAGTCAAGACAAGCAAATAAACCACATGCTACCCATCCCAATACACTTGCCTTAACCTCGGGCGACGGATTGGCGGGATGAGGAGGGCACTCCCGGGGTCACACCACCTGCACATAGATGCCACACAATCACAACGTGCCCACAAAATAGTACGCCCTCGCCTATCTACCCCGATTTCGCAAACTACTCCCGAAAACGAAAAACAGCGAATCTGTCCCCCCCGGGATAGCAGACTTCAATCTAGCATAACTTTAGTTCTACGACTCTAAATCGATTAAACGAGTACATCCTCGTGTAGCTTAGGAAATTTCTTAACTTTTTCTAAGTATATGGAAAAACTGATTCGGATTCTAAAGTTGTCTAATCTACAAAACACTACGTTTTATCCCAGCTACGTCACAGATTTGAACACGTTCGGTAAATCGAGCATAACTTTCAAACGGCTGGGCGGAATTGGACGTTCTTTATGTCCACTGAAAGGTATTGAAGTTACCTACAACTGTCTCAACAGGCAGCCGACCAAATGCCGAATCTAAGGTCGCGAAAACTCAAACCCTAGGTAGACTGCATAATCTGCCCGAAGCAGAGAACGTGGCAAACTCTAGTTTTCATCTAATCTACCCAATCAAAGCACCACCACTTGATCTAAAAGCATCCAAATACCCTCTAGCACAGCACCTAGACCATCCCCAAGGATTACCCCTAGCCATACCTTCGCCCGACGAACGATGAACCGACGAATCTCCTCCCGGTTCACCCGATCTACTTCCTCGCGCCGGAACCGCCAGATCTCCTATCGCGGGGCTTCCCGATGGATGGAACAACAGGATGGATTGGTTAGGAGCTCTCCTAGGCCATCAAGGAGGGTGTAGAGGGGAGGAGAGGAGAGATGGCGCATGGGGGAGGCGGCTAGAGGGGGAGGCGTGTGGGGGAGGTGGGGGAGAGAGATGGCGGCTAGGGTTTGCAAGTAGGGCACAGTAAGGGCAGGGGGAGGGTGCCCCAAGCCAGGAAAACCTGGTCTCCCCCTCCCTCATGGGCCCAAATACCTCCCCACTAAAGCCCACAACTCATCCCCTTGGGCCCAAACTCCCCCGGAGAGGCCCAAACTCCTGAAATCGGCCCGGAAACGCGATTAAACTTCATAGCGTAAAGTTTTAACCTCCGATTTCACATTTTATAATGTTTCGACCTTCCGTAGTATCACAATTATTTTGCTATTTGAAATATATTTCGCGCAAGCATAGCTAAGCAACTAGTCACGGTCTAGCCTCCCGTGTTGGCACATTCATATCATCCAACAACTTAATCCCAACTTTAAGTGACAATGGAATATATGGCATACAAATATTATTAACAAGGATGGAATTAACAATTAGGTTGATTAACTAGTTATCCCAAATTAAAGTTTTCATTTTAGTCAACATAACATGCATAACTTAAAACAAAATATATTTTCAAAAGCTAGGAACAATATGGTCAAAGCACGACTTGCCTTCATAAAATAGCGAGTCTGGGTCTTTGTCTGGAGCTTGATCCTAGCAACCCGCGTCCTCACACAGCTCGGTGTCTATGCATAACAGATAAAGAACTAGATAAGCACGCGAAACAACGTACAAATACACATTCGGGAAAATGCTACAAATTAAGCAAGCTTGTAATTTCATGAAAATTTCCAGATAATTAGTCTAGCATTTTCTAAGATTTATAAAATTTATTTTGGAATTTTTGAACGTATAGTTTAAGATCTACAAAATTCAAAAGTTTGTACTTTCCGCAAATACTTTAACGATATAGATTTGATTATAAAATTTTAGTAAAATTAGCATAGCTAGGTATTAATATTTACTAATTAATAAAATTGGTCGCATACTATTTAGACTTAAAACGAATTTGTAACGAAAAAGACAAAATCCGCATTTTGGAAAGAAATGAACTACGTAACACTTCTTGCATGGCATTATTCCCTCTTGTATATGTGTATACTCCTTGGTTGTGTATGGTTCGGTTTGAGCATTTGCTATGTGAGAAAAAAAAACAGAAAGCGGCCAGACGACCAGGGCGGGACATCGAGCATAGTCGGCCGAAATCAGTCGGCGGCAACGGCGACTACGGTGCGCAGACGGCTACGGCGACGGCGCGCTTGTGCATGCAGACTACCAACTAACATATATGTCTAACACGCCTACGTATATTTCGGAATTCATCTGAACTAATATATATACATATACACGCGTAAATAAATACGACGAGATCATCTTATCAGAAAAGATAGAGTACGCGCGAAAGAAAAGAAATACTATCGATCGGCAGTAGTAACGACGGCGGTGACGCAGGGGAAGGCGAGGTCGAAGAGCGCGCCGATGGCTATGTGAATGGTGGCGGTGACGACATCAACGGTAGCGGTGACGGTGGCGACGAGAGAAGCACGGGGTCAGCCAGACGAGCAACGGCGGCTAGACGACAGTCGGTCGGCCGAGTCAGCAACGGCAGCGGAGACGCGACGGCAGCGGAGACGCGACGGCAGCGGCGACGCGACGACGGCGATGTCGACGGCAGTAGGGACCAAGCGTCAGTCAGTCGAATCGGCAAGTTGTGCTGAAGAAGATGAGATGGGAGATCAGAAGGATCCAACCAAAATGAGGAGGAGTAGGTGTGTTATACCAGGACGTGAGCTCGCTGGAATTAACGAAGGAATGAACGGCTGAAAGTAGGCGTTGCTAGTAGATGGAAACAAAATGGAAGCACTACCAGCTATACATGCAAGAATGAAGGAGGCTACACTTGAACGTACACACATGTACTCACACTTAGAAACGGCTTTGCTCAAAGGATTGCACGCATGCAAGGAGTGGATGGACAAGTAACGGCTGCCAGCAACTATGTGCGCTCGCTGGACAAGAATGGAAATGGCTGCACCACTAACTATAGCCCATGCATGGCAACGGCTGAGCAGAAACGGCAAGACATATCGCTCCATGCATAGAAACGGCTACCAGATAATGGTTGGCACCACTACTACAGAACTGGCTACTACAAGCGGGTCGTAACCCCTTTCAGAAGCGGTTTTATAACCGCTTCTAAGCAACCGTGTGTGATACCCGCCCGGTATCACAAGCGGTTGCACAAACCGCTTGTGTTGTGGCAGCAGAAGCGGTTGGGAAGGTGTCCAGGAAGGCCAGTGGAGCCGCCACATGGGGGCCTCCACAAGCGGTTCGTGTTACGAACCGCTTGTGAACAGCACACTCCCGAAGCGGTTGGAGTTACCAACCGCTTGTGGAGAGCAAGCACTCCAGAAGCGGTTGGAGTCACCAACCGCTTGTGGAGAGATTTTTCAATTATATGTATTATAGAATATGTTCTTTCAGTGTTTTTGTATATCGTTTTTGACCATAAAATGAAATATGAGTGTAGGAGTTTTCTGCGCAATTAAATATATATTACATATGCTCACTCATACACATGTTCACAAGCTAGCTCAGTAAAAAAAACCCGCCTTAACAGTGTAACAAATGGACAAGTACATACACGCTATCGACGTTTACAAGTTTGAATGATTAAAAAAATGATTGTCGAACTCAGTTCTTCTTGCATGCGTCAGTCAAGTTCTTGGTCGACGTTGATGTCATCATCAGTTCAGCTGTGTTCAACGATGGACCAAGCCTTACGTGGAACTCGCCATTTGGAGATACAACCTCGTCGACAATGAAGCCGATGAGTTGTTCTTGCAGTGCGCGCACTCGGTGAGGCGGGAGCACGCTAACATGCTCATCGATGTTGGGCTGACAATTGATTAAGCGGGAAGTATATAAATATCCGATCACATACGGTTACTTAAAATGTAAGTGGTAGCTAACAAATTGACATGCATATACGAACCTCGGCATAATGTTCCAACGCATCGGCATGAATAAAACTTTGAATATAGTGGAACACGTAGTAGCCACATAAGTTGTTTCCAGCCGTTTGGCGTTTAACCTTGACAGGGAGAAATTTCATAATATCAGATGAAGAATTGATATGGTGCATTTATATTAATAATTGTTTTTGTAGTACGTACCTGAGTGCTCACTATGACTTCGAATTATTTCTTGAAATCTCCTTTATGCTTCTTCTGGAACTTTCCAAATGTTTTGTTGAGGATGTCAATGAACCATTGGTATTTGCTGATTGGATTCCTTCTTGAGTCATGAACTATAATCCTGCTGTTGTCAAGCTCGATGACTAGAAGGATCCAGTGAAACCTATTCGTATATTCAAAGAAGCGCGTAGCGACTAGTCGTATTATCAATGGCTTAAGAAATACAAGAACAAGAGGTTTGTGAGAACACGTACATGAAGTTGAAGGGCGTATATGTACGGTTTGTAGTGCTGTTTCAATAATGCACGCAAAATGTATGCCTCAACTTCCGGTCTTTGCTGCGCGAATGACCAGATTTTCTCGTTGACAACCTCTAGGTCGATGAAACCAACGTTCTGTATGCCCACTGTTCTACATCGTTGTATCTCCATTCTACATAAGAAGGGATAACTAAGTTAATTAGATTTTCGATTTTGTGGTATGAGAGGAAGCAAACGGTAAACTTAGAAGATCAATACTTACAGACACCAAAGAAGACATGAAGGACACGTCGATGGCGTCTGTTTGGTACACATGGTACAAGTCCTCGAATTGCAGCCATATTTCTGTCTGTCTCCCGCGGAAGAAATGCGTATCTTGAGCAATGAGGTGGAACATTTTCTCTCCTTTAGATGCCCTTTCCATATAACATTCATGCATTTGACGCATCTTGGTTGGGAGATCTTTTATATCTTTTGGATCAATTAGCGGTTTGCCCAACTCATACTTCCATCTGATTGGTGCCAGTGGAAGATCCTGGTCTATTGATTCCAGTCCTGCCTCCTTCAAGAAATCCTGGATCCTCAATTGCTCAGCACTCTGCTCATCTTCCACTTTCTTCTTCTTCTTTGCCGCCGACGAAGCCCGTGTATTTTTCCTTGTAGCCTTTCTTATTGTCCTTTCGTAGTCGGTCGTCACAGGCGGTGGCGCCGTTCCGCATGACTGAAAGTGCTTCACAATTTTTTTATCTATTTTAACGTTGGGCGCTGGCTTCGTTGGCGCAAGCTGCTTGGCCACATCCGTCTTCACGGTAATTGATAGCTCCTCCGCAGTCAGATCATATGGCCTCTTTGGCAGTTCCTTCAATATTCTCTGTCCGTCGGATGCCGACTTCGTGGGAGGAGGTGCCGTTGCGGGATCCCTCCTTCTGAAAGGGAGCTTCTTCCTCGGCGGAGATGCTGGAGCGGGAGGTGCTGGAGCGGGAGGTGCTGGAGCATCTGATGCTGGAGCGGGAGGTGCTGGAGCGGGAGGTGCTGGAGCATCTGATGCTGGAGCGGGAGGTGGAGGACGCGTGTCCTGGACCACCGGAGAAGCTTTGCGTGCAGGCGACATTGGAGGAGTCGTGGGTTGTCGATGTGGAGGAGGCGTGCTTGATGCTGCAACTGGCTCAAACTGCGGGGCCTCTACTGTTGATGTGACCTCCACACCATCTGGAAATATGATGTACTTTTGCGCGGAGGATGAATGTGCCGTGGAGGGTCTGTCCAAGCTTGGTCATGTCGTCGCCCCCAGCAATCTCGAGCAAGAGATCTTCGAAGCCCCCCACCACCTCTTCCACCGTGACCTTAGAGTATCCGGAGGGTATCTGATTGAAGTGGAACGTCTGGCCCGCCTCCACCGGATAAGCCATGCCATAAGCCACCTTGTAGGACAGGTTACGCATATCAATGTGTAGCTCGACCGCGGCGATTTAACCTTGATACTGTCCACGGGATAACGGACCTGCGGGTCATCTGCTTCAGGGGCCACGGCGGACGCGCAACTGCTCTTTTGCGCGCTCGGACTGATCACGGGTGTCGGCGCCCCTTGAACACTACCTCCCTGAAGCTGATATTGGGTTAATGCTTCGGACACTTGTTGCGCGATCAAATCAGGGATGGAAGCCTTTGTAGCTCTAAGCTCGTCCTCCAAACGGCTCACTCTACCCTGATCTCTCCTCTTGCTTCTGTCCCGGCTCCTGTAACTGGTTGCGTCTTTGGCAAATCCGTGCCTCCACGGTATCTTTTCGAATCCTCGTGTCCGTCCCGGGTGCTCAGGGTTTTGAAGGGCATATGTTAGCTCGTCATTCTCCCTGTCCGTCATGAAGGACCCTGACCGAGATTGATCGATGGCTTGTACAATCCTTTGACCAAATTCTTGGGTATCGGTGCCATCACCAAGCTACCGTCATCTGCAAGTTGGCCCCGTGACCCAAGAACCGATTCTTGTGGCGGGGCTCCCAATCCTCGATTTAGGTACAATCTCCTGCCGAAGTTCCTCTTCCCGCTTGTCCCATTTCTTCGCCTTAATGTAACCACCGGTGCCGAGATGGTTGTGGTATTTTTTCTTCTGGGCATTCACCTAGTTTTTCTCTCTCGCGGACTGTCCTGCAACGGATAGCTTGAATTCCTCGAAAGCCTCCCAATGATCTGCCAGCTTAGGAAATTGATTGAAGTCTGGCCTTTCTCCTCTGTCGATGTACTTGCGGGTGAGGGACGACTTCCACTGCTGAAAGGAAGTTGCCATCTTCTTCAAAGCCCATCCCTTGGCCTTCTGTTCGTACCCATCTGGAAAAGTGAAAGTTTCCTTCATATCATTCCAGAGCAATTCCTTGGTAGCTGCAGGGACTTCGGTCCATTTCTGGATGCTGATTGGGACGTGATCCCTCACGTGGTAGCCGCAAGCATTGTTGAAAGGGCCAATTGCTTACATAGGGGCTACCATACTCCCGTCATAGCCGACCTCGGTTATCACATACTTGGTCGAAGGCTTCTTGTTAGGTCCTCGGTTAATTCCGGACTGGGTGGCCGATGATGTACCGGGCTGGATACACAAACACATGTTACAATAATTAACATGTTTACGGTGATTTCATAATGGTTAAGAGTATACCTCGCTGTTGCCGGCAGTATCCTCGCCAGTACCAGTGTTAACAGCCTCATTGACAGCGGCACCGGTGTTAACAGCCTCATCGACAACGGCACCGGTGTTAACAGCCTCATCCAGGCCTAAGATGGTACCCAGCGCAATTGTCTCAAACATCAAATTTTCCTCATTGTCGAAATCCGGGTCACCACGCCTTGGTGTCGCCATCTAAAGTGGGCATGTAATCATATATAAAATACTTATATATTCTCAAACATATATACAACATAAATGTGGGATGAAATCATATATAGAATACTTATATATTGTCAAACACACATACAACATAAATGTGGGATGAAATCATATATAGAATACTTATATATTGTCAAACACACATACAACATAAATGTGGGATGAAATCATATATAGAATACTTATATATTGTCAAACAAACATACAACATAAATAAGTTTCATGATATTCCATGTATAAGTTTCATTAGGTTTCATAGATAAGTTTCATTAGATTTCACGGATAAGTTTCATGATGTTTCGCAGATAAATTTCATTAGGTTTAATGGATAAGTTTCATGATATTTCACATATAAGTTTCATTATGCCTCACGGATAAGTTCCGTGATATTATCCGTGAATATCATCAAAGGTGAATGGATGGTGACGCAACCTATATGACATGATATAGGATTGTGGTTGATGTCAACTAATGGAAGAAGGGCAGGCAAAGGACACCAAATTAATCAATTGACGTGTTTTATTTTGTCTTTGTACTATCGCACTGTGCATGCTATTTGTAGGGCCATGCACACTCAAGATATGTTTGATAGACGATCAAATGGACGTTAGCTATGCCGTTATTTTAGACAAGAACGGCATATCGTTCTTTAGTTTTTTCCTACAATATATATACAATAGTTACAACAGAGAGCATGAAAACTCCAACATACAACATAAATGTGGCCATGAAAACTTATATACAATATATATACAACAAAAATGTACTCCAACATCAACAGATCAACAAAATTCCTTGTGAGCATTTCAAGAACACCTTGCGGGCATGAATACAGACAGAGCGAGGGGGCATTTCGCCACCTACCTAGGTCCTCCGGTGGATGGCCTGGGGCGCCGACGGTGGTCGGGAGGCGTCAGCGTGGTCGCTGGGGCGCTGGGCGGTCGATGGGGGGTCGCTGCGGTGGCGGTCGACGGAGCTGGCTCTAGCGCGCGGGGGACTTAGAAAATTTGAAGGTGCGGGAGAGTGTGGGGACTTCAAAATTTAAGTGTTTGTCCCACTTCTACAAGCGGTTGGTATTACCAACCGCTTGTAGAAGCACCTCTAGAAGCGGTTCGTAATACCAACCGCTTGTAGAGGTACTTCTACAAGCGGTTCGTAATACCAACCGCTTGTAGAGGACCCCGACTGCAAGTACCGTACCAGCTCACCCATTTCTACAAGCGGTTGGTCTTGCGAACCGCTTGTAAAGGTACTTCTACAAGCGGTTCGTAATACCAACCGCTTGTAGAGGTCCCCACTACAGGCGGTTGGTACCAAGAACCGCTTGTAGTGGGGTTTAAAAGAAAGGCCAGCTGGGCGCTAGTGAGGCTCGAACACCCAACCTCCGGGGCACAAGCTCGCACTCAAGCGCCCGCGCTAGCCAAGGGAGAGGAGATTTGTTGTTAACCTTAGAAGGCCTTGCATTGTTTTAAGTATACAATAATTTTTAAAAGTGCTTGTATTTCTTTTTTCCTTTCTTTTTGAAGTGTTTGTATTTCTTTTTTAAAAGTGTTTGTATTCGATGGTTTTATTTTTTTAAGTGTTTGTATGCGATTTTTACGTTTTTTTGAAGTGTTTCTATTTTATTGTTTCATTTTTAAAACATCATATGTACAAGCAATGTTAAACATCAACATATCAACATGATCATATGGAATAATGTACAAGGAATGTTTCTCCACCATAATGTATACAAGTAGTACATCTTAAGTCTTCGTCTTTACAATTGTTCCTTCTTTATGATCGTGGCGTATGTAAGGAGCATCGACATCACTATCACGCAGACGTTTATTTCAACATCAATCGTAAAAGGAGGGAGCTCGTCGAATCGACCATACTCTTCCTCATCGGTGACGCCCTCAACTCCTACAATCCGTCGTTTGCCTTGGAGAACTACATGTCGCTTTGGCATTACCTTTTGCTTGTCCTTTCGATTTTTAGGTTTGCTTGACATGTCCATTACATAGAAGACCTGAGCCACATCGTTCGCGAGAACAAACGGTTCGCGCCTATAGCCGACTTCTGTGAGATCCACAGTTGTCATGCCGTATTTGTCGACCTTCACACCGTTTGTCCTCAGCTTGACCCATTGGCACTTAAATAGAGGGACCTTGAGAGGTCCATAGTCGAGCTCCTATATTTCTTCTATGAAACCGTAATATGTGTCGAACCTGCCACTGTTGTCTTCGGCGTCTATACGGACGCCGCTGTTCTGGTTGGTGCTCCTGTTATCCTGGGATCTGGTGTAGAATGTGTAACCATTGATCTCATACCCCTTGAATGTCCCGATTTCTTGTGATGGTCCCCGGGCCAAGCGTTGCAATAGTTCATCGTTTGACCCTTCCTCAAGGATGTACTTCTGTAGCCAGCTGCCGAAAGAATCCATGTGCTTCAGGGTTATCCAACTCTCTGTCTTACCTGTGAACTCGCGGCGTAGGACACTCTTGTGCTGAATGACATAGGGGGCGACTATGGTGGATTGCTTCAGAACAGTGAAATGTGCTTGCTTGAATGCAACAAGATCGTTGCATGCAACTGCTTGCCTTCCTATTGTCCCTTTGCCCCGTAGCCTCCCCTCGTGTCGTGATATGGGGACGCCGATAGGATTTACATCATTCATGTAATCAACACAAAACTCTATCACCTCCTCCGTCACGTAGCCCTCGGCAATGCACCCTTCGGGACGCGAACGGTTACGAACTTATTTCTTGAGGACACTCATGTACCTCTCGAAAGGGAACATGTTGTGCAGATACACTGGTCCGAGGATACCTATCTCCTTGACAAGGTGAACGGTGAGATGAACCATGATATCAAAGAATGCAGGAGGAAAAATCATCTCGAGGCTAACCAAACTTTGTACCACATCAGCCTCCAACTTAGGCATTTTAGCTGGTTCGACGACTTTCTGCGAAATGGCGTTGAAGAATGAACATAGCTTCGTGATTGTCCCCCGCACCCACTCGGGCAGTATACCTCTGATAGCTACTGGGAGCAACTGTGTCATCAACACAAGGCAGTCATGGGATTTTAGGCCTTGGAGTTTGTTCTCTTTCGTGTTTATGAGTCTCTTTACATTTGAGGAATATCCAGAAGGGACCTTCACACTGTTCAAACACTCAATCATGCTTTTTTTTCTCTTCTTTGCTTGGAGTGTAGCTTGCAGGATGTAGATAAAGTTGTTTTGTCCCTTCTTTGTTTTTCGGATGTAGGTCACTCCTCACCTCCATGTCTTCAAGGTCCTTCCGAGCTTGCGGTGTATCTTTCGATTTGCCGTACATATCTATGTAGCCTAGCAGGTTCAAACAAACATTCTTCGTGATGTGCATGAAGTCCAAATGAGTGATTTAACCTCCAAAACCTCCCAATACGGCAGGTCCCAAAATATTGATTTCTTCTTCCATGCGGGTGCATGACCATCCTCGTTAAACGCAGGTATGCTTCCACGACCCTTCCCAAATACTACTTTCAGATCTTTTACCATAGCAAACACAAGTCGCCCATTACGATGCTTTGAGGCTTACCACAATTTCTGTTACCCGTTAAATTTACTTCCTTTCCACCTCAAAGCATGACTGCTAGGAAGAAACCTGCGGTGGCCCATGTACACACACTTCCGAGAGTTTTTGAGGTACATGCGATCCGTTTCATTTATGCACTGGTGCGAGGCTTTAAACCCTTTCACGCAGTTTGGCGGAGAGGTTACCGAGCGCAGGCCAATCGTTGATTGTTACAAACAACAATGCACGCAGGTTGAAATACTCTCTTTTGTACTCATCCCAAACCCGTACACCATCCTCCCACAACTTCACAAGGTCTTCAACCAATGGTTTCAGGTAGACATCTATGTCGTTTCGTGTTGCTTCGGCCTTCGATCAATAATGGCATCATGATGTACTTCCGCTTCATGCACAGCCATGGAGGAATGTTATAGATGCAAAGTGTCACGAGGCCAGGTGCTATGGATGCTGCTCAATCGACCGAAAGGATTCATCCCATCGGTGCTCAACCCAAACCTTATGTTTCGACCTCATTTGCAAAGTTCGGGTAAGCCCGATCGACTTTCCGCCACTGTGAGCCATCTGCGGGGTGTCTAAGCATCCCGTCTTCCTTACGCTCTTCCTCATGCCAACGCATCATCTTGGCATGACCTTCGTTAGCAAACAGACGCTTCAACCGGGGTATCACAGGGAAATACCACAATACTTTTGTTGGAGTTCTCTTCTTCGTCGATTCCCATCTAATTCACAGATAAATCGCCACGCGCACCTTATACCGGGATTCTTCGCACCTGAATCGACAGACCACCAAATCGGCATACTCATTGCGTCTGAGGGTACAATCGTTTTGACATGCATGTATCGTCCGCTCTTGCATTCCTAAAGGGCTGAGGACTCGCTTCGCTTCATACGTAGATTCTGGTAGAGTGTTTCCTTCCGGAAGCAACCTCTTTACGAGTGATAACAAACCATTGAATCCCTTGTCTGACACACCGTGTGTGGCCTTCCATTGCATGAGTTCCAGTGTAGTACGCAGCTTTTTGTGGCCTTGTGCACAGTTTGGGTACAAAGCAGTTCGGTGGTCCTCTACCATGCTCTGAAACTTCTTGTATTGTCTTTCCTCTGTGAACTCTCCCTCTCCGTCACGGAGCATCTGTTCTAGCTCATCATCGCCAAACTCATCGAGTGTATCTTCCACGGACCCGTATTGAGTGGTGTCCGGCATACTGTTGGCTCTATCTTCCTCTTCTTCGTCTTCTTCATCGTCTTCCTGTCGAATCGCCTTTGTTTCGCCATGGTGGGTCCAGCAGGTATAGTTTGCCATGAAACCTCTCGTGATCACATGCCTCATAACCATCCATCGTTCGGAATGCTCCTTCTCATTCTTGCAGTCTACGCACGGACAACGTATGAAGCTTCCTGGAGGCAAGAATGCAACGGCCGCGTCGAGAAACTCCTTCATGCCATCTCGGAACTCTCTTGACCGACGGTCTGCATTGTACATCCATTGCCGATTCATCTACACAAATAAAAATAATAACAACATCTATCACAATATTCTATTAAAGCTAACTATGACTAATAGTTTTGTATTTTATAATCATTCTGTGTTCTTTTCACTAAAGCCAACTAATTATTTCTAATCCTCCTACTTTTTAAAAAATAAAACTAACTAATTGTTACATTTTCATACAAATCTTTTCTCTTCCACACGTTTGTAATTTTTCATCGTTTCACATTTATTGAATTTCATTTCATACACCAAATCGTATATATCACCTTAAGAACAAAAATATAAGCGAACAAAACATAATTTCTCAACATCCAATGCACAAAAAACATCAATATCTAGGTGAGAAGGATGTCAGCAACATATTACTCACCTTAGAACAATTAATTCGGATCTAATAGCCTCAATTCAAAATTTTGGCAGCACCTCGCCATGAACAGCTCTCGGCCCACCACTGTGATGTCCTGTGCGAGCTCGGGGAGGAAGACAGAGTTTAAATGCGCTGGGCGGGAGGGGGGGCTCTACAAGCGGTTCTACACACAAACCGCTTCTGGAGCCCCCATTAGACCTCTAGAAGCGGTTCCAAACACGAACCGCTTCTAGAGAGGAGGCTCCAGAAGGGGTTTGTGTTAAGAACCGTTTCTAGAGACCCCCTCCCGTCCGTTGCCCACGAACCGCTTGTGGCACGGGACTCCACAAGCGGGGCGCACGTAACCGCTTGTGATAGGCCGGTTCTGCACTAATATCCACACTTAAATAACCAAGGCTACTACTGTTCCTGCGAGGACTAGAAATGACTGCACACAAAATGGAGAAACGGCTGGCACTTACTAGTCTAGCATGCGGCAGCCATATAATTTAATTGGCGCATGCATGAGACGTGAAAAAGTGGCTTAAGGAAACGTCGTGGCTTTGCATGAATTATGCACAAAGGCAAACAAGGTATACGCATACTTACATACATGTTCTCACATCATGATTAGGACAAAAAAAAAACAAAAAAGGTTCTACTCATTTTAAAAAAATCCTCTAAAATACTAGGGAACGATTTGGAACTTAACGCAGTTGGTTTCACGATTTTTCGATGTATGGATTTTTCTGCAGAAATTTATTTAGAGAATCAGACACCCGTACAGATTTTTGTAAAATCAACGACTTAAGTTATATAACGCGTTTTTCGAAATTATTTGCAGAGAACACTCTCGTCTACCCATTATCTTAATTATAAACAAAAATTTTAGATTTTATGCTTATTCGAGAACGCCGGATCTTTATTTAATACGATTAGTGCAACTATCTGGAATTCAAATTACTCCCGAGGATTCCAAATAAATTTTGAAAAAAAATTTACAAATAATCCTAGAAACACACAATTATATTAAAAGTAATTTTTGGGATGCTACAAACCTCCCCCCCTTAACAGAATCTCATCCCCGAGATTCGAGGCTAACTAGAGAATAGGTTCAGAAACTCCTTCAAATCTTCTTCGCGTTCCCAAGTCGCTTCACTGTCAGAATGATTACTCCATTGGACTCGGCAAAAGCGGTTTGATTTGTTCCTTGTTTCACGGTCCATTGTATCTAGAATCTTCATAGGATATTCTTTATATGTCAAATCTTTTTGCAAATCGATGGCTTCCAGAGGTGCTAGTTCCTCAGGTACTCGCAGACATTTCTTTAACTGTGAGACATGGAATACATCATGTACTCCTGCTAGCAATTGCGGCAACTCCAGCTGATAAGCAACTTCACCTCTGCGACTTAGGATCTTGAACGGTCCAACATATCTTGGTGCGAGCTTCCCCTTGGCGTGAAACCTTCTGACTCCTTTGAGGGGTGTAACTCTGAGATACACGTAGTCCTCCGGCTCAAAGCTCAAATCTCTGCGTCTATTATCAGCATAGCTCTTCTGCCTGGACTGAGAGATCTTCAATCTTTCCCTGATCACAGCTATCTTCTCTTCAGCTTCTTGTAATATGTCTGGTCCGAATACTCGTCGTTCACCAGTCTCATTCCAATTTAACGGTGTTCGACAAGGTCTTCCATATAGCGCTGCAAAAGGGGACATTTGTAGACTTGCTTGGTAGCTGTTGTTATAGCTGAACTCTACATAAGGTAAGCACTTGTCCCACGAAGTAGTATATGCTAATGCACAAGCTCTAAGCATATCCTCCAGAATCTGGTTTACTCTTTCAGTCTGACCGTCTGTTTGTGAGTGGTAAGCCGTACTGAAGTTCAAACGAGTTCCCAAAGCCTCATGTAGCTTACTCCAGAATCTCGAGGTAAATTGGGTACCTTGGTCCGGAACTATCTTCTTCGGGACTCCATGTAAACAGATAATTCTTGACATGTATAACTCTGCCAATCGGTCTCCTGAGTGGGTTGTCTTCACCGGTATAAAATGTGCAACTTTGGTTAAACGATCCACTATGACCCATATTGAATCGTAACCCGCTTGTGTCCTGGGCAAACCGGTTATGAAGTCCATACCAATTTCCTCCCACTTCCACTCTGGAATCTGTAGAGGTTGTAGCAATCCTGCCGGCCTCTGATGCATAGCCTTGACTCGCTAACATATATCGCATAATGCAACATGTTCAGCAACTTCTCTTTTCATGCTTGGCCACCAAAACCTTTCCTTCAAGTCCTGGTACATTTTCGCACTTCCTGGATGAATTGAATACTTGGAATCATGAGCTTCCTCTAGTATCAACTGCTTCAGCTCCTTCTTGTCAGGTACACATATGCTCTCCTTCATCCACAAAATACCTCGGTCATCCAACCTGAAATCTTTGGCTAGGCCTTCCTCCATCTTGGATTTGATCTGCCCGATCTTCTCATCATCCTTCTGACCTTCCTTGGTTTGATCTTCTAAGGTGGGCTTTACCTCTAGAGCAGCTAAAAATCCTTCTGGCACAACTTCCAGTTTCAATCTCTAAAACTCCTTGCATAACTCTGCTTGACTGATATCTATTAACATATTTGCACTATGGCTCTTTCAGCTCAAGGCATCAGCCACCACATTAGCCTTACCTGGGTGATAATGAATTTCCACATTATAATCCTTGATTAACTCCAACCACCTTCTTTGTCTCATATTCAAGTCTGGCTGAGTGAAAATATACTTGAGACTCTTGTGATCAGTATATATTTCACATCTATTACCAATAAGGTAGTGACGCCAAAGCTTCAGAGCATGCACAACTGATGCTAATTCCAAATCATGCGTTGGATAGTTTTCCTCATGTGGCCTTAACTGCCTTGACGCATAAGCAACTACCTTTCCATTCTGCATCAACACACACCCAAGTCCTTGACGTGACGCATCACAGTAAATATCAAAGCTCTGATGAACATTAGGTAGAACCAATACTGGTGCCGATGTCAACCTTTCCTTCAACTCCTGAAAACTCTTTCACATTTAGGTGTCCAGGTAAACTTCTTTCCCTTTTTTAACAACTGCGTGAGAGGTTTAGCTATTGTGGAGAAACCTTCTACAAATCGACGGTAATAACCTGCCATTCCATGGAAGCTTCGGACCTGGGTCACCGTCTTCGGTGGCTCCCAATGTAATACTGCTTCAATTTTACTTGGATCTACTGCAACTCCTTCGGCAGTCATGATATGTCCGAGGAATTCCACCTTACTTTTCCAAAAATCACATTTGCTAAACTTAACAAATAACTGTTGTTCTCTTAACTTTTCCAACACTAGCCTGAGATGTTCAGCATGTTCCTCTCTGGTCTTGGAATATACCAGAATATCATCTATGAACACCACTGCGAACTTATCAAGGTACTCCATAAAAACCTTGTTCATCAAATTCATGAAGTATGCGGGTGCATTCGTTAATCCGAAAGACATAACTGTGAACTCATAGTGTCCATATCTTGATGAAAATGCAGTCTTCGGTATGTCTTCAGATCTGATCTTTAGTTGATGATATCCCGATCGAAGGTTGATCTTAGAGAATACTCCTTCTCCCCTTAGCTGATCAAACAAGTCATCTATTCTGTGTAGCGGATACTTGTTCTTTATCATCACATCATTCAGTGCGCGATAGTCTATACACATCCGAAAACTTCCATCTTTCTTCTTGACAAACAACACTGGTGCTCCCCACGGCGATGAACTTGGTCTTATAAAACCTTTTTCCAATAGCTCTTCGATTTGCTTCTTCATCTCTATCAGCTCGTCAGTAGACATCCGATAGGGTCTCTTCACTATCGGTGTAGTTCCAGGTACCAGTTCAATTACAAACTCGATGTCCCTATCTGGTGGCATTCCTAGTAGATCATCTGGAAATACGTCCGGATACTCTCTCACAACTGGCACATCTTCTAGGTTAGTGGTCTTCAAGCTGTTAACCAACAACTGACCGTCTCGTGCCGCGGTTGCTTGAAACTCCACCCTTCTACCATCTAGGCTTTCAACTGATACTACCCTTCGTCCACAGTCGAGTACCACCTTATGTTTGGCCAACCAATCCATCGCTAATATCACATCAAGGGTCTAGGCATCCAAAATAACCAAGTTTGCTAGGAACTCTACTCCTTTTATTATAAATTGCACTCCAGAACATCCTACCTTGGATCGGAGTTCTGATCCAGGGGATTGAACCAAGAGCGTACACTTAAGATTCACAATAGGCAAATCATTCTGAACAGCAAATTCTTGGGAAACAAATGAATGCGATGCTCCTGAATTAAATAAAACTGTAGCAGGTACAAAGTTGACCAGAAACATACCTAGCACAACATCTGCAGCTTCCGGCACTCCTTCAGTAGTAACATGGTTAACCCGGCCTCTTGCAACTGACTGAGTCTGAGTTCCAGCTTGTACATCTCCACGGTTCACATTCTGAACTGGTGTCATGGTGGGGGTGTTTCCAAGGTTAAGACGTATCGGTGTTACTCCTCCTTTCTTAGGACAGTTATTGGCGAAATGTCCTACCTCATGGCAGTGGTAGCAACGTCTTCCTGCCATCTGTGAATTGCCTCCGGCTTGGTTTCCTACTGGTGCAGGGGTCTGGAAATTCTTCCCTGCTGGACGCGGTGCTTGCACTGGTGCACGAGTGTTGCCTCTAGGCTGAACCTTGCTAGCTGCTGGTGTACCACCCTGGCTCTCTGCTGTCCTGAGTGACCACTCTACTGCGCCATCTTGCGCTTGCGGTTGTCATCTAGCTCGCGGCGCTTGTCCTCAAGGACCAAGGCCTTGTTGACCAATTCTTGAAAATCAGGGAATGTGTGGGTTATCAGTCCCACCTGCAGTCCCATGTTCAATCCCTTCAGAAAACGGGATTGCCTCGCCTTGTTAGTGGCCACGTCCTCTGGAGCGTAACGTGCCAACTAAGTGAACTTATTCAGATAATCGGCCACAGATTGGCCTCCTTGCTTCAGGGATCTGAATTCCTCTTTCTTCAAATCCATGATACCTTCCGGCACATGGTACTGGCGAAAGGAAGCAGTAAACTCTTCCCAAGTTATGTCCTGGGGATTCTCCTGTGTAGCACAGTAATTTTCCCACCATTCTGCTGCTGTGCCTTCAAGCTGATGAGAGGCGTACAATACCCTCTCATTCCCATGGCACTGGGTAATGTGCAGTTTCCTTTCGACTGACCTAAGCCAATCATCAGCCTCCAAAGGGTTGGCATTGCCTGAAAAGGTCGGTGGGCGGGTTCTCATAAACTCTGACAGCTTGGTCTGGTGCTGAGGCCCCTGATTGATTGCTGGATTGACATTGTTGGCGGCCTGGTTGGCAATCTGCTGAACCGTCTGCATCATCGTTTGCATTCTGCATGTCCACAGGCGGTGCATTTGGTGCATCGTTCTGGTTGCCTCCCTGACGCGATCCACTTCCTCCAGCTCCAACGTTGCCACGAGTGTTCACCATCTGCTGATTACTCCAACAACTTAGAGAAGAGAGGGAAGAAGAATAGACAAGCAGATAGAATCTTATGCGGGGGAAAACAGTGGTAACACAACTCGAAATCAGCAACTTATTATTAATATCAGTATGGTTGCTTACAAGTGCCTAAGAGCAATGCAACACATACCAACACAAGCAAACATAACACCAGACAACCCGACACAAGACAACACCACACGACGACTCCTGGGAACAATAAAGATGCGACTCCAACAACTGAGTCTCAACCCGAACCAACGACACTCTCACTCGTCGAGAAAACCCGGCTGCAGCCCTCTTGGTAGATACACTGGTGGATGAGCTGGCATCGGAGCAACCTGATCCCCATGCCTAACTATCATCGGGACGAAGGACCCAACTGACTCGTCAAGTCCCGAGACAGCCTGCTCCTGGACCGGCGGCTCCGGCTCCTGCGTGGGTACCTCCTGCACTGGCGCCTCCTCCTGAGCTGGTGCCTCCTGCACCTCTTCCGGCTCCTCTTCTGGCTCCTCTTGATCCAGCTTGTGTAGCTCCAAGACTGGCTCTGGTCCTTGTCCATATAGAGCCTCCTCCAGCTCATACACCCTTGTAAGGGAGTGGGCTGCGAGCTCCCGGGCCTCCCGCAGTTGTGTCTTCAATCCCTGGACCTCGTCTCGAGCCCTCTGAATCTCCTCAACTGTCTCATCCATGGCCTCCTCATGGGCAACCACAAGCCTGGCCAGGTGAGTAACAGTGACATCTTCATCTTCAATCGGCTCTCGGTGTGCACGGTTATCTCGGCGTGGGTGATGGCGAAAGATCGTGCCCTCCAACTCCCTAGAGTACAAGCGAGCAATCCTCCTCATCGCCAAGCACGATGTCTCCTGGATCCCAGCCTCAAATGTAGATCTCCTGACATTGAAATACATGGGACGACTCCCACTGGTCCCTTCTCGAGCGTACACCATCATCCTGGTCTTCCACATTCAGACCTGTCCTACTTCGTCAATGGTGGTCCCGGTGTAAATCGGACTGTCATATCCTCCCAGTACTTGCATCATGCGCCACATCTCCGCAGCGTACCCTCCAAGATGCTCTCTGTTGGTATTGTACATCCTCATCTGCCAACAATGAAGCTCGTAAGAACACAACATTTTATAAACAAAGTGAGAACAAAGAAAATTCAGCATAAGGCACGAATCAGAGGAGAGGGGATAAATCAAGAGTCCGTTTATTTTCTTGGCAAATTTTAACGTTAGAAAATAGTTTTGTCCTGCTACCGACCATTCCAACTAAGGGCAATCCTACAGTTAGTATGGCTCTGATACCACCTCTGTCGGGACTCGAATCTACAAATCCGGACCCTCCGTGTATTCTGCACTAATCCAGGATCCCGCTAGTGCACACAGTTAAACAGGGTTGAATATCACATCCATACACAGCGGAAATATAAATAAGTACTTCAATGATTAAAATAAACTGTTGGAAGACCTTACGGTCACCTTACAATATTCATCCACGCAGGGCTTACTTAAATAAAGACAAGTAAACATAAGCAGCGGAAAATAAAAATCTTGATAAGCTCCACAACGCCACAGGCATCTGACGAAAGTTGCCTCCTAGTTCTCCTGGTCCTCAACATACTTCTCCTCCCAAGCGGGCGTAGACTCTTCTTCTGATGTTTGGTTGATTGGCAAGGGTGAGTATACAACATACTCAGCAAGTCATGCACAGAAGTGCAATCCTATTATTATATGCATGGCTTCTTCCAAAGGAAATTAATGTATAATCATGTCTACTAAAGCTAACTACAATATTTAGTGGACATGATTCAAATATTGCGAAATTGACATAATCAAATAGATGACAACAATTGTAAAGGCAACAAAATTTTAGTTCAACAATTATATTCAATGGAACATGCAAACTTTTGGGAAGGTCGACAATGTTCTGAAAGGGATATAGCATACAGAACAAAGCTATCTAAGAAATAAATATCCTAGCTAAAAAGGTGCATATCATCATCAATTGTCATATGTAAATTTACATAACCAATTTGGTTTGCAATTAAATGGAGCAATTGTCATGAAAAATGAAAACACTAGCTAAACCCTAAACCATCACCTTACTTCAGCAGTGGAGCTGGCGGGGGGAGCTCAAGGGAAGGGAGGCCGGCGGGGGGAGCTTAGGCCGGTGGGGGAGCTTGGGGGAGGGGAGGCTACCAGGGGAAGGTCGAGCCGGCGGGGGAGCTCAGGGGCCCGGGCACTTGGGAGGAGAGGAAAGGGTGAAGGGGAGGAGAAATGAGATAGCTGAGGTATGTATTATTTGTGTCAGTTTTATGGAAGAACCGATTGCGATATGTATATTGCCTGTGTTGGTGAAGGATCATTGTTTTTTGATCCATGTGTTTTTGATGATGAGTATTTGAATATTCGAAGAGATTTGAAAAGATTTGAGTTGATTTGATTTTTGAAAAAGATTTGAAACCAATTTGAACCGATTTATTTTTTTGGTTTCTTTATTTGAAAAAGATCTGAAACCAGTTGGTTGTATGGATTAATTTGAGTCAAGTCGTGGACTTGGGCTCGGAAATTGTTTTTGTATTTTTGTTCACGTGCAGGTGTTGCTCGAGGTCGAACGTGGTCGATGACGGGACCGAGACTAGGTTCAGGGAGGAACTGAGGTCGTGAGGGTCGAGGGTGTCATGCGAGATGTTTCGGACTAGAGAAACGGTGCACGTGAGGTCGAGATCGTTGCAGCGTAACGGCAGGTGGTCGTACGCGTGTATACAATTTTTAGAGTGTGTGTGTGCATATGTGTGTGCATACATGCAAGTGTGTGTGTGTACGTGCATGTGTGTGTGCATGCATGTGAGTGTGTGAGTATGCATGCATGTGTGTGTGCATACTAGTGTGTGTGTGTGCATGGTGTGAGTGGTGCATGCATGTGTGTGTGCGTGAGTTGCATGTGTGCGTGTGTCTGCATACATGTGTGTGTGCGTCGGCGAGGAGAGAGTGCGTGGCGTGAGTTGCATCTTTGTGTGCGTGTGTGTGAACGCAGGTGGGATCGATACGAGTCCGAGAAGGAGACGTGAGACAGCCGTCGTTTGCGCCGTGCGGTTTGTACGTTTTCGTGTCCGAGTAGGAGACTTGCAGCCAAGGACGTGGAGAGCCAGCCGGTTTGCCGTATACAAGAAGGAATCAACTGCTATGGAGCCCTTTAAATAGGGGGTTCTAGGGGCTTAGAACTCATCCAATGCAATAGGGCAAGAAGCAAAAGGTGCCTACAACAAAGAAAAGCTTTTGTGCTCTCTTTAGTTTGTTTAGGTTTTTCTAATCTTGTGAGATTAGAGATTTTGTTTAGGGTTTTCTAATCATCGAAGATTAGAAGATTTTTTTTGGTGTCATCTTGTTGAAGATGGCTTTGGAATAAAAAAAAAATAAGTTTATGCAATATTCTCTTTTTTTTTTCTTTGATTCTTGATTAGAAGGTTTGTTCGATTTTTTGATAGAATTAGCTTTGATTTTTTCGTCTTGTCTCGCTAATTAATCTAGGGTTTTGATCTCTCAATATTAGATTTTCTTCCGTTTTTAGGGGTCTTTAATTTTCTGAAAGAAATAGTTGAATTTTATTCGGCATCTATTCACCCCCCCCTCTAGTTGCCTACTCGGTCCTACAAGTGGTATCAGAGCCAGGCTCTACTAATCCATCTTAACAGGTGATTAGTAAACGGTAAATTATGGCAACGGAGAAATACTCGAACAAGCCGCCAATCTTCGATGGCACAGACTTCCCCCACTGGCGGATCCGAATGACTGCATATCTTCAAGCTCAAGGTAACGCAATTTGGCGCAAGGTAAAAATTTCGTACGAGCTTCCTTCTAATGATGATATTGATAAAATCGAGTTTGAGAAAGATGTTGAAAACAATAATAGAGCTAGAAACATATTGCTTCAAGGACTTGCTAGAAAAGAATTCGATAGAGTGTCATTTACTCACTGCTCATGAAATTTGGAAATCTCTTCAAGATTATCATGAGGGCACTGACTCTGTAAAAGAAGCTAGGCAAGATCAATTTAAAAAAGAATACACTAGATTTGAAATGAACTCTGGAGAATCTCTAGATGATTGTTTTGCTCGCTTTAACAGAATCTTAAACAATCTTAGAGCTGTAGATGTAAAGTACACTGACTCTGAAAATGCTAGACATTTCCTATCATCTCTTGATCTTAAAATCTGGCAAATGAAAGTGACTGCTTTTAGGGAAGCTCACAAGATGAGTGAAATGACTTTGGATAAACTATATTCTAGTCTCAAGACTTTTGAGATAGACATTGTTTCAAGAACTTCCAATGATAACTCTATGGCTCTTAATGCTAATTCTTCATATGATAATGCCACTAGTTCTTCATCATCATATTCCATTACTGTTTTGAGTGCTCTTAGTGATGAACAGCTAGATCAAATACCAGAAGATACACTTGCTCTTCTTTCCAAGCGTGTCAATGCAGCTTACATGAGATCAAGGGAGAGAAGAGGAGCCTCCATTCCTTTGCTACAAGCTGCGGCAAGGCCGGGCACATCCGTGCTAAGCTGTTTCAAGAACAAAGATAAAGAGGAGAAGGAGCAAAGCAACTCCTCCAAGTCCTTCCCGCCAAAAGAAAGCAAGGACAAAAATAAGCAACGGACAAAGAAGATGCTCAACAAAGTCTTGGCGGCAATTGGTCGCTTAGACTTAGCGACATTGATGATCCAACTGACGATGAGAAGGAAGCGAAGCAAACTAAGTTGAACGAGAAAGATTTCACCGGATGTGCTTCATGGCGAAAGGGAACACTAGTGATTCTAGTGACAACGACAAGACTTCCAAATGACGGTGATGAGGTAATACCTTCGTATGATGAGCTTTGTGAAGTTTTAGTCATATTGAGAAAATCTTTAAGAAAATCTTCACTCAAAAATAAAAACTTAGAGAAAGATCTATCCATCTTTGAAAACTGAAAACTTTGATCTTAGAAATTCAAATTCTGAAAAGACATGTGATTCTTGCTTAGATCTCAAATTTGAAATTAAATCTCTAAAAGAGGAACATGTGATTAAACTAGAACAAGTTTATGCCAAACAATTGAAAAATGAAAAACTTGTGAAAAATGTTGGTTGCTCTCTTGATGGTTTACATGGTCAAACTTCTTGTTCTAAATGTCCCATACTAGAATTGAAGTTGCATGATGCAGATGCTAAGATTACTCAATTGGTTAATGATTTGCTTACACATGAAGTTCTTTCATGCTCAACTTGTCGCAAGCAAAAGAAAAAGTAGATGTTTCTGTAATAATTGTTTAACACTCTCTCGAAAAATTGATTACTTGGAAAAGTCTTTAGAACGTTTTACTAAAGGAAAGAAAAATCTAAATATGATTTTGGATCAATCAAAAGTCAGCACTCATCACAAAGGTTTAGGTTTTGATCCTTATGCTCATCACAAATCATATGCTCCTACTATTGTTAAAACTCTTGAAAGTGGAAAGTTTGAAATTGTCAAAGAACAAGAGAAAACAGTCTTCAAATCTGCTTTGGAATTTTATCTTCTACTATGATGAAAGCAAATGTTGCTTCGCTTCTAAAGACAAACCATTTGTTAAGTACAATTGCACTCATTGTGGAAAAGATGGTCATTTGATGAATTTTTGTTTTAGACTAGCCAAACAACAGAGAAAGGAAAATTCAAAGGCTAAGTCTAACTTTAGACAAACACGTATCATTTCTCCACATGTTCCGCTAGTGAAAGCAAACAAAATACCTGGAAATTCATTTACTTTGCATTCACAAGCTTTTGTACGATCACCTCCTCGTCGAGTGATTGATCTTTGGATACCTAAATCATATTTCTCTAACTTGGCGCTGAATCCTCAACATCTTCTGTTCATAACATGTAGGTGGTACGAGAAGGGAAGGAGAACATCCGGGTTGTTGATTCAGGATCTTTGTCAACACATGACAGCAACCCAAGTTGGTTCTCCTCCTAACAAAAGCATCTGGGAACGAAACGATCACTTTTGGAGATGCTACTCTTTGGACGCGTCATTGCAAAAGGTACTGTGAAGGTGAATGATCACTTTACTTTAAAGAATGTCTCTTTGGTGTCTAAACTGAAATTCAACCTTCTATCTGTATCTCAATTGTTGGATGAAAACTTTGAAGTGAGTTTTAAACCAAATGCATGTAGAGTACTCGATGCTTCTGGAAACTTGACTCTTGAGATATCTAGACTTGGAAAAATTTTCATAGCAAATTTTAGCAATGCTTCAAGTTCACATTGTTTTGTTGCTTCAGAATCAAGAAATCTCAATTTTGGCATCGTCGGTTAGGTCACATGGGCTTTGATCTGTTATCTAGATTGAGTGGTCTAGACTTAATTCGTGGCTTGCCAAAATTAAAATCTTGCAAAGACATTGTTTGTGCTTCCTGTCGACATGGTAAGATGGTTGGAGCCCCACATGCTCCTGTCTCTACTGTAATGACCACTGGCCCCGGTCAACTTCTTCACATGGATACAGTAGGACCATCTCGAGTACAATCGGCCGGAGGTAAGTGGTACTTTCTAGTAATAGTTGATGATTATTCGAGATACTCTTGGGTGCATTTTCTGTCTTCAAAAGATGAGATTTTTGGACTCTTTCATGTCTTCATTAAGAGATTGATAAATGAATTGCCTAACTCATTGAAAGCCATAAGAACTGATTATGGTACAGAATTCAAAAATGCCTTGTTTAAATCTTTTTGTGAAACTAATGGGATTGAACATCAATTTTCTTCGCCATATTCTCCCTCACGTAATGGTGTTGTAGAAAGAAAAATAGAACTTTGATTCAAATGGCTAGAACTATGCTAGATGAATACAACACTTCAAGAAAATTTTGGGCCGAGGCAATTTCTTACGCTTGCTATATATCAAATAGGGTCTATCTCAGAGCTTTACTTGGTAAAACATCTTATGAACTGAGATTTGATCGTAAACCATCTGCTTTCTCACTTACGAGTGTTTGGTTGCAAATGCTTTATTCTTAAACATGGAAATCTTGATAAATTCAAGCTCAGAGTACAGATGGTATTTTTCTTGGCTATTCGTTGCACTCTCGTGGATATCGTGTACTTGATTTATCGACTAACAAATTGTTGGAGACATGCGATGTTACTTTTGATGAGGCTAGCCCTGGAGCTAGACCCGACATTTCAGGTTCACGAGAAGATTTAGAGCCAATCTTTTGGATAAAAGATTCAAGAAAATGATGAAGATGATGATAATGATGAGCTCATACCTACTGAGCGGGAAGTTGTTCTGAACAAATTGATGTGACTACTACTTCAGATTCTCCTACACCTCTCACGACGATCGAAACAAGCTGGACCTCCCTTACTGTTTTGAAGAACCATCCTCTGAACAAATTATTGGAAGTCTTCATGAAAGGGTGACACGTTCTAATTCATCTCAAACTCTTTTATGCATGCATTCGCTTTTGTTGCAAATTTTGAACCTAAGAACATTACTCATGCTTTAACTGATAGTTCTTGGGTAGATGCGATGCATGAAGAGTTAGAAAACTTTGAAAGGAATAAAGTTTGGTCTTTAGTGGAACCTCCTAAAAATCAAAACATTATTGGAACAAAATGGGTTTTTAAGAACAAGTTAAATGAAGATGGAATAATTGTTAGAAACAAAGCTAGACTTGTAGCTCAAGGTTATTCTCAACTTGAAGGAATTGATTTTGATGAAACATTTGCTCCTGTTGCTCGGTTAGAAGCTATTCGCATCCTCTTGGCTTTTGCAGCTTCAAAAGGTTTTAAGTTATTTCAAATGGATGTGAAAAGTGCTTTTCTAAACGGTTTTATAGAAGAAGAAGTTTTTGTAAAACAACCCCCTGGTTTTGAAAATGAAAAATTTCCTAATCATGTGTATCGCTTATCAAAAGCTCTTTATGGATTAAAACAAGCTCCTCGTGCATGGTATGATAGATTAAAAGGCTTCTTGCTTCAACATAATTTTGAGATGGGAAAAGTTGATAAAACTCTGTTTACTCAAAATTCAAATGATCAATTCCTTGTGGTGCAAATTTATGTGGATGATATTATCTTTGGAGGATCCTCCCACTCTCTTGTGTTGCAGTTTTCCGAGCTGATGTCCAGGGAATTCGAGATGAGTATGATGGGAGAGTTGACATACTTCCTTGGATTTCAAATCAAGCAAGCGAAAGAAGGGATCTTCTTGCACCAAACCAAGTATACAAAGGAGCTACTAAAGAAATTCGACATGGGAGAAGGAAAGTCAGTATCTACTCCAATGAGCACAACAACAATTTTGGATCTTGACGAGCATGGTGTCGAGATGGACCAAAAAGAATCTGAAGCATGATTGGATCATACTGTACTTGATCGCTTCGAGGCACGACATACATTTTGCAAGATGTTTGTGCGCTCGATTTCAAGCCTCTCCTCGAGAATCACATCGACAAGCAATTAAAAGAATTTTCAGGTATCTTCGCTCCACTTCGAATTTGGCATTTGGTATTCTTGTTCTTCTTCGCTACACTCCTAGGATATTACGATGCTGATTTTATGGGGTGTAGATTAGATAGAAAGAGTACTTACGGCACATGTCATTTTCTTGGCACTTCACTTGTTTCTTGGTCTTCTAAGAAACAGTCCTCGATTGCTCAATCTGCTTTGAATTTGAATACGTTGCGGCCGCTAGTTGTTGTTCACAAATTCGTTGTATCACTTCACCTCTCAAAGATTACTGCACTACTTTTAATATTGTTCCACTTCTTTGTGATAATACTAGTCCAATTCACAGCGCTAAAAATCTGTTCAACATTCAAGGACTAAACACATTGATGTTCGATATCATTTTCTTAGAGATCATGTTGAAAAAGGAGCTATTGAACTGAAATTTGTTGATTCGGATGCTCAAATTGCTGATATTTTCACTAAGCCGCTTGATTCTTCTCGCTTTGCTTTCTTACGCCGAACTTGGGATCATTCATCCCCATGGGTTGATTTGAGGGGAGTCTTGATTTTAACTCTTTCATTTGTGTTACTTGACTTTGGTTACTACAAGGAGCTATTTTGTCGTTACACTTAAAGAAAACTCCCTGCTTTTCATTGCATCATGTAGTACAAAGCTTTGTTGACTATTCTTGTGTATATAGTCAAATTAATGCTACATTGCTTCACTTCTCACTAAAAGACTAAAAGACTAAAATAATTCAATTTGAGATGCTTTTGAGAATATTTTGGCTCTTGTTCATTATGGTATTGCATTTGTGAAATAGGCTTAAAAGTTTCTTGTCATCTGTTAAAAGGCTAGAGCTGATTAGAAACTATGTGTGAGCTTTTGTTGGACTTCAAATGATCATTATGAGTCTCAAGCAAAATCAGTGTTTTAAATGATAAAAGCAAGTTGGAAAAGATGCAAGCAAAAGCTACTTGGCTAAACACAAGTTTAGTACAATGTGCAGCTTCCTTGCCAGGGATTTAAATTCAAAAGATGCAAGAAAAGGCTACTTGTCTAAACAAAAGTTCAGAACAATGTGAAGCCACTTGCCAATTTAAACTGAGAAAGATACAAGAAAGAACTACCTACTCATACACAAGTATGGGCTAGTGTGCAGTTACTTGTCATCCCTGTTGATCACAAAGCAAAATTGTCAAACTTGCTAAAAGAGAAAAAGGAAATTCAAATTTTTGAAAAGGCTTGAGACAAACATTAGTGAATTTGAAAGTCTCTCTTTGCTCATGATAGATTTCTTTTTAGCTTTGGCAAAATCAGTTTATGACATTTTACTTGTTTGCTCTAATTTGCTTATGCAACAACTATTCTATGTGTTAGAGCCTCCATATTCTCACAATTTGCTTTCTCATTGGATAAATTGATACAAAATGTGAAAACTCTCATAAAAACTCTCCAAATGCTTTACTTTGATTATATACCTTGAATATACTTCAAAGCTTGAGATCTTGCATTCATTAAGGGGAGTTTTGAGATCTTGATGACTATTTTGTCAAACAGGGGGAGAGCAAAAGTCAAGAAGAAGAAAAATAAAAAGAGAGGTGAATTTCAAACTGTTTGAGAATTTGGATTTTCTTGGTCTTTACTTGGTCTTGGAATCTTTTGGGTCTCAAATTTTTTTTCTTTACTCTTGTCAAATCTTATTGTGTTTTGTCAAATTACTCATCAAGGGGAGATTGAAGGATCATTGTTTTTTGATCCATGTGTTTTTGATGATGAGTATTTGAATATTCGAAGAGATTTGAAAAGATTTGAGTTGATTTTTGAAAAAGATTTGAAACCAATTTGAACCGATTTATTTTTTTTTTGGATCTGAAACCAGTTGGTTGTATGGATTAATTTGAGTCAAGTCGTGGACTTGGGCTCGGAAATTGTTTTTGTATTTTTGTTCACGTGCAGGTGTTGCTCGAGGTCGAACGTGGTCGATGACGGGACCGAGACTAGGTTCAGGGAGGAACTGAGGTCGTGAGGGTCGAGGGTGTCATGCGAGATGTTTCGGACTAGAGAAACGGTGCACGTGAGGTCGAGATCGTTGCCAGAACGGCGGTGGTCGTGCAGCGTGTATACAATTTTTAGAGTGTGTGTGTGCATATGTGTGTGCATACATGCAAGTGTGTGTGTACGTGCATGTGTGTGTGCATGCATGTGAGTGTGTGAGTATGCATGCATGTGTGTGTGCATACTAGTGTGTGTGTGTGCATGGTGTGAGTGGTGCATGCATGTGTGTGTGCGTGAGTTGCATGTGTGCGTGTGTACGCATACATGTGTGTGTTCGGCCGAGCAGGAGAGAGTGCGTGGCGTGAGTTGCATGCTGTGTGCGTGTGTGTGAACGCAGGTGGGATCGATACGAGTCCGAGAAGGAGACGTGAGACAGCCGTCGTTTGCGCCGTGCGGTTTGTACGTTTTCGTGTCCGAGTAGGAGACTTGCAGCCAAGGACGTGGAGAGCCAGCCGGTTTGCCGTATACAAGAAGGAATCAACTGCTATGGAGCCCTTTAAATAGGGGGTTCTAGGGGCTTAGAACTCATCCAATGCAATAGGGCAAGAAGCAAAAGGTGCCTACAACAAAGAAAAGCTTTTGTGCTCTCTTTAGTTTGTTTAGGTTTTTCTAATCTTGTGAGATTAGAGATTTTGTTTAGGGTTTTCTAATCATCGAAGATTAGAAGATTTTTTTTGGTGTCATCTTGTTGAAGATGGCTTTGGAATAAAAAAAAAATAAGTTTATGCAATATTCTCTCTTTTTTTTCTTTGATTCTTGATTAGAAGGTTTGTTCGATTTTTTGATAGAATTAGCTTTGATTTTTTCGTCTTGTCTCGCTAATTAATCTAGGGTTTTGATCTCTCAATATTAGATTTTCTTCCGTTTTTAGGGGTCTTTAATTTTCTGAAAGAAATAGTTGAATTTTATTCGGCATCTATTCACCCCCCCCCTCTAGTTGCCTACTCGGTCCTACAGTTGGTTTTCTAAAACAACCAATTATGATATGTATATTATCTGTATCGGTTTTGCTACTAGAACCGATTGTGATATTTGGATTGCACAAGGATTGAGTGAAATTAGCTCAAATATCATGAAATAAATTAGCTCAAAAGGGCATAACTTTTTCAAATATAGTTGAAATATTCTACAACTTTTTCAAATATAGTTGAAAAATTCTACAACTTTTACAAATATTTTCATACATAAGGGCCTTTTAAACAATATTTTTATCCTTTGACTAAATGCTATATTATCTACAAGGCAATCTTACAACTTTATTTACAATACAACCCTTCTTGATGATCTACATGCATGTAATTTGTTCCATGTGTGTCATCGTCATCGCTAAGACATGCTCTATTTGCAAACGGAGGTATTTCATTGAATTGGTTATACTCTGCTTCATCTATGATATTTTCAACTCCAACAATCCGCCTATTGCCATGAAGGACGACGTGCAACCTCGGATTAGCCAGATCACACACGTAGAAGACTTGAGTTGCTTGCTTCCCAAGGATGAATGGTTCATCTTTGTAGGTGAGTCTATTGAGATCCACAAGAGTAAAACCTCTCTTGTCGATCTTCACTCCTTGTGGAAGTCTCACCCACTTACATCAGAACAATGGAACTTAGTATATTCCGTAATCGAGTTTTCATATTTCTTCGATCATCCCATAGTAGGAGTTCATTATGGTTGAGGTTCCTCTTTTCAAGTGATGATCGAACAATGCATCTATGATCACTCCACTATTTTGAACTGTACTATTTGCATCTTAACTTTTAGTGTAAAATTTGTAGCCATTAATATCGTGCCCCTGCCATATCTTTACATTAAATCTTGGTCCATCAGCCAACGATTTGACAACCTCACAAACGGAGACCTTCACCTTTTCTTTGAACCATGTGAGGAATCGCTCGTTTTGTTCTCGTGTAATGGAAAGCTCATCCATATGTGGATTCTCTTCCTATAATTTCAACTTGTGCTGATGGATGTATGGATGAACTTCTGCACTGTGCTGCAAGACTGTAAAATACGCTTTACATGACATATCAAATTATAGACTCGTTAGATTGGACCCAATGGCTCTGTTGCCACCAAGTTTGCCCTCATGACGAGATACAGGAACACTAATTGGTTGTCTTTTACCTAGATAGTCCATGCAGAACTCAATAACCTCTTTAGTCCCATAACCTTCAACAATACTACCCTCTGGCTTCGACCAATTCCTCAGTGTGACTTTAATATACCCATGTACCTCTTGAACGGATACATGTAACGTAGGAATATGGATCCACATATCTTAATCTCTCTAACAAGGTGAACAACGAGGTGGACCATGATGTCAAAGAATGATGGGGGGAAATGCATCTCAAGCTAACAAAGAGTCTGCACCATCTCACTCTACAAGTTGTCTAGTACATCGAGATCAATAACCTTGCTAGAAATTGCATTGAAGAAATAGCATAGCTTCATGATTACCAACCTGACATCCTCTAGCAGAATATTTCAGATTGCAACAGGGAGCATTTGGGTCATCAAGACATGACAGTCGTGGGACTTCATACCAAGCAACTTCAAATCATACATGGACACAAGCTTCTTAGGGCCTGTTTGGCAACAAGGTTTTTTCATAGTTTCGAGGCAAAACCATGGTTTTGGAGAAAAACTCTGTTTTAGAAACCAAGAGGTGTTTGGTAGCCCTTCACAAAACTCTGTTTTGAAAACCATGGTTTTTTCTCTGTTTTGAAAACTTTGGTCTTGAGCAAATTTTTCTTAGCATTGGTGCCAAAACAACTCTTGTTCCAAAACTTTGCCAACCAAAAACTTTGCTGCCAAACAGTTGGGAGTTCCAAGAAAAACCATGGTTTCAATGGGGTTTGGTAAAACTATGTTTTTATGTCAAGACAATTCCCAAACCATGGTTTTGCAAAACTATGGTTTTGCAAAGCCTTGTTGCCAAACAGGCCCTTAATGTTTGTGGAGCAGCCTGATGGAACTTTAATACCATGCAGAAACTTGCAGATGTCTTCTTTCTCCTTTTTGGACAAGGTGTAGCATGCAACGGGGATGTACGGACTTTTTCCATCTGTAACACCCCGACATCTAGTATGCCCTGGATGTCACCAAACATGGTAGAAGTAGCATCTAAATACTACAAATAAAAATAAATTACAGCAAGGGCGCAAATGCTAAACCAAAAATTTCGGCAGCATCTCCTTTGTTTTTCCATGGTTCGGAGCAACAACAAGAGTACCACAAGATATATCATAATGAAAGACATCTAAAACAGCAATAACAGGTGACATAGCAACAATTTAAGTCCAGAATAATGCATTCAACCACTTCATGAGCTAAACGAATCAAATAATAAGGTCAAGCACACAAATAATGCAAACTCCAAGTCTTTCAGCGCATTAACTTATTATCACAACTACGAATGGCAAAATTGTAGATGTCTAAATGAGTGACACTTCGTGAAGATGTGCCACTAAGCCCCTTTCCCGCATGCATGTTTCATGGTACCTAAAAACATCATAAAACACAAGCGTGAGTTCATCACTCAGCAAGTATATTGCAATGGAACAAGGAAACAGTTTTCATTACCATCATCACTACAACTCATACTCAACATCATGCTCAATTCATATTCACATTGTATATATCTCATTAACAACAACATATATGCAATGCAATGCACATGTCTCCTCGAAGCACATACCGGTATTGCAGAGTGCACACCCGCCGGCGTGCACCCTCTTTCCCCTTCCATCCTGTAGATGGAGGGTGCCTACTCTTACTGACTTGCTCCCATACATAACCGTGGATGGGACTACGAGGTAGGTCTTTCATGTTCACTACGTGTGAACACAGAGGCCCGCATCAGAATGGGACGCCTCTTCCATTATGAATGCACATATGACATGAACATGTATAAACTTGCTTTAACATTTAATATAACAATCTCATAGCCAATATGTAACCATTTTCATCATATCATAAGCAAATATCAAGCATGGCAAGTTAACACCTCATGTAACCATATTGCACCTATGCAAGTCTAATAATCATCCAACACCCAAACCCATCCCAATACACTTGCCTTCAACCGTGAGCGACGGAGTGGCGGGAGGTTGAGGGCACTCCCGGAGTCACACCACCTGCACATAGGTACAACACGCTCAAAACTTGCCCGCAAAACAGTACACGAATGCTCATCTATCCCGACTTCGCAAACTTCTCCCAAAACCCGAAAACAGAGAATCTGTCCCGTCGGGACAGCGGGCTTCCCACTAGCATAACTTGAGTTCTAAGACTCCAAATCAAGTAAAATAGTACATTTTCTCTAAGGTTAGGAAAGTTCCTAGCTTTTTCTAAGTATTCGCGAAGACTGAATTGGCCTCTAAAATTGTCTAATCTACAGATCAACACGATCTATTCCAATCACATCACAGTTTTGACATTGTTCGGTAAAACAACCATAACTTTTAAATGGCTTGACAGAATTTAACCTTCTTGGTGTACAATTAAAGGTAATTCAATTACCTACAACTTTTGTAATAGCCGGCTGACCAGAAAATGCCTCTAAAATTGCCAAAACTCAAGCCCTAGGTCGGACGTCCAATCTGCTCGAGGACAGAACATGGGACAACATTGCAAAATTCCTATTCTCATCTAGGGACAGCACCTAAACATGGATCTAAGGCATAAAATCCCCCTTCTAACCATCATCAAAACCCTACCAAAGGATCTACCAATTCTTACCTCCCTCGAAGATCCGTTCGAACGACGAAAACTCCTCCTTTCGGTTCCCGATCTCCTTCCTCGCGCCAAAACCGCCTGATCCTCTCATCGCGAAGCTTACCAATGGTGAGGGCAATGGATTGGAGAGGTGTGGCAGCAAGAGGTCGGGATGGATCTCTCCTAGGGCCGGCTAGGGGAGGTGGAGGAGGAAGGTGGCGGCTAGGGGAGGCAATGGGGAGGCGCAAGTGGGAATTGAGGGGCGGCTAGGGTTAGGAGGAGGGGGTGGGGCGCATGGGCTAGGGGAAGCAGCCTTGCTGCCCCAAAACTCCCTCCACATGGGCTTATTCTCCCACCACCTTCGGCCCACATCATCCCCCTAAGGCCCAACTAGCTCCCGCTAGGCCCAAACTCCCCCGAAAGGCCCAAATTCACGGAAAAGGCCCAAAAACAAGATACAAAAATCGTACCTAAATGCCAAAATTGAAAATGACTCATACCATCATTCCGTAGTGTCACACCATCCTCCTCTATTAATGCAAGCTTAGGCCTTATTCCCATGTAGGCCATATCGCGATGAGCATTCACACCATCTTTGGTCTTCCTAGAGGATGCCAACCAAATTATCGTAAACATTCTTCTCAATGTGCATGGCATCAATACAACAATGGATATCTAACTCCTTTCAGTATGGTAAGTTCCAAAATATTGATCTTGTAACATCCTGAGTTTGAACTTGCCTTTTTAATGTTAATTATCCTTTGGGAGTTGTTTGGATTTCAATTTGGAGTTAATTGTTTTTGGATTTGTTCGCTCTATCTGTTTCATTTTAGTTTTTGCTCCAAAATCTCGTTTCGTGTTACGATTAGAATTTCTGAGCAACCGTAGTTTCCAAACCTTCTTTAACTATCCTAGAGTCTATCCTAAAGGTTTCCGGGAAGGGTTTTTGGAGTTTCAGAGTTTTTCGGGGTCTTTTGGGGTTTTCTGCCCTGGGCGGCAGTACCGCCGGCCCTGGCCGGTACTACCGGCCGAGGCGACCGGGCAGGGGGCAGAGCCCTCTCTGCTGCCCGTTGCCCAGCCACCTCAGCTCTTGGAGCCTTACTATCTAAGCCTCCTCTCCCAGCCGTATTACTCCCTCTCCCTCACTTCACTCCCTCTCACCCTCACCCTCACCCTCTAGCTCTCTCTCTAGCTCTCTCTCTCCCATAGCTCTCTCTCCCATGGAGCTCTCTCCCTCTCTCTCGAGTTTTCCCTCCAGCTAAACCTCTCCGTCCGGTGTTCTTGAGCTCGAGGTGAAGCAAGCCACGGAGGAGATCGTCGCTTTCCAAAACCCTAGACGAGCACTGTGGTGAGTGGAGCAAGTTTCAGTCAGATCTGTGATGACTTGAGCTTGATCTTGTATTTTTCTCCATTTCTATTAACTTTTCTTTTAGCTAAAACCCTAGAAAACCTAGTTGTAGTGCTCAACTTTTAGTTAGCTGAGTTTCTAAACCTAGGTTAGGTGCAAGAGTTCTTGTTAGTGCGAAAACTGAGATCAGAAACCCTAAATACATTTTTATCGGATATATTTGGTTAAATGTCGTTTTCGTAGCTTTTGGAATTAAACCTTGGAATCCTAGTTCCAAAAGCTAGGGAAAGGACACTAGAATGTATTCGACGTTGTTAAAATCCGAGTTTCGCGAAAAGAATCGAGTTAGAATTCGATTCGGGGAGAAAGTCGGAATTTAGCATGGATTAGGACTTTAGAGTTTCTCGGATTAGGAATTAGGCCAAACGAGGTCGGAACCACGTGTGGTTTGCATAAATGGGTCCTTGTCATCTCCGAGAACCCATCCATGCAATCGCTGCGAAATTCCGAAGTCGTTTGTGCGAAAATCCTTTTTCTGGAAAATTCAGTCGACCTGTGGCCGGCATTACCGACGTGGTAAGTCCGGTACTGCCGCTCAGGCCGGCACTACCGACCCTTGTGGCTGGTACTGCCGGGCTTAGGCCGGCACTACCGCTCCCGCAACGCCGGTAGTTATTTTCCAGAGAGGTCCCCGTTTAGGTTCCGTAGTCGCCGGTACTACCGACCCTCAAGGCCGGTACTGCCGACTGTAGAGCGACACTACCGGGGTTTGTACACCGGTACTGTCGGTCTCCAATTCAAGTTTTGGTTTTCGTTTTCGTTTTCTCTCTCGTGTTCGTTTATTGGTTGTTGTCCGCTTCTTTGAGTTTTTTTGCTTTGTTCTCGTTGGATCTTAATCGTTTCCTCGTTATTTCTTTTGTTGCGCTTTCATTTAGACGTCGACGCCTCAGGAGCAGTAGGCGAGGATCCGGACTTCGACCCAGAGGACACGCAAAACCCAGAGCAAGCAGGCAAACACCCCCTTTGAACATATTGCTCCTATAATTGCAAAAGTATTTGATGTTTTGCAAAATGATTACGCATGCATATGATTATTACAAGTATTTAAATGGTGGGAATAGATAGATACCCTAATGGTTGGATGGATTATCTTAATCTTGTTGCTACCCTAAAATCCTTGAGTAACCCTAGTTTAAGGATAGATGCTATAATAAGTGTCGTCAGGGGTTATAAGTCTAATAGTTGCATACGCTTAGCCCAGCTTTAGACTGATTGAATAATGATCGGTGGACTCAGTCAATCAAAGATTTTCGATACGTTATTAGGATTTCGAAAATGGTGATTTCGGAAAAACAAAGGCTATGTTGGTAAAAGATGAAAAAGGAAAAGGTGTACGGTGATTTATGCCGGACGGATGATGGGAGGTCTCAAATGCATTGCAATCCTAAGGACTGAACTTGACGTTTTTAACCAAGTCCTTTCGTACAACCACATGTGCTAGTATGGGATAGCCTAAACCCAGTACAGGAGTTGGAATTTGATCTTGCGACGTGGTAGGTCGAAGTAGTTGGGCAATACTGATGTGCTGGTGTTGCTTAGAATACTCCCTCACCACGCACAGGTGTTGGAGACTTTCGTGAAACAACGGTGGATGCTTTGCTGAGGGTAAAAGGCACGATGGGCTGTTAGCCATCGTTGGATCCGTGTGGGGGCCTCAGGTGTGGAGTGTAAGGTACCCCAACACCTTAAATGGGGGTACTCGCTCGCCCGGGTACTCTGTGTGGGTGTGTGGAGCCCCCACCCAAAGCAAAGAGCGCACATCGCCGGGGCTGACGCAAGACTAGATGCCGACAATTGGAAGAGTTTCGTCATAATCTAGCAAAACGGATATGGTATGTATCGCGTGGCATGGTTGACATGATTGCTAGAATGTGTCGTGTGGGTAAAGTGTGCATTCTCTGCAGAGATTAATCAAACTAATCGATTAGCCGTGCTCACGGTCACGAGCATCTTGGGTATTTGCTGTCAAGTATAGTATTTTGGTTTTGATTTCTGAAAAGGATTTGAAATCGGTAGATTTTGTAAATGTTGGGCTGTATCATGCAAATGTTGAGTCGTTGGATTCAGAGATTGGTTGGTTTGGTGATTTGATCATGCTGGTGGTGATTCCTGTTGCCATGTGATGATGGTGTTGGTTATGTTGAAGGAAATGATTCCTGTTGCCATGTGATGGTGGTGTTGGATATGTTGGAGGAATTTGGATGTTGAATGAAATGTACAATTACATTATGTATTGCTGTACTCTCATTTACTAAATGTTTCATAAATTGTGCAGTATTCCAATCTACTAGTCTATCACAAATAACTTCAGCTTCATGCAAATCTAAACTAGAATAGTAACCATCTTCATTGTTTTGCCTGCATTATTATTATACTTGCAAACAATAAAGTCTTGCGAGTACATACGTGTACTCACCGTTTGCTCTGAAATTTGCGTGAGGAGCAGAAGATGCAGGTGAGGAAGAAGGCGACCAGGAGTTCAGTGACCCAGACGCGGGTGGTGCGTTTGTCGGCTAGCGGAGCTAGTTGCTCGCCGGTTGCCTGAGGGAATGGAGGCACACCGCGGCCGCTTTACTTTTGTTTCTCTGATGTTTTTCTCTTCAGTTTACTTTAAGCCAATCGCATTTTGTAAATAGGAACAAGTTGTAATATTTTTATCTACCGTTGTAATATATTACCTCTGCCCTTGTACTGCGTTCGTTTGGGTGAGACTCTACCTTCTCAACATGTGACACTAGCCTACTGATCCAGGGACTAGTGGTTATCACATGGTTGCGGGAAGCTCAAATTGGATCCAATTGGCTGGCATGTGACCTCATTACTCGAGTAACGTGCTGACCAAGTGGTTTCAATCTGAGTCTGTCGTGATGCCGTGATCGTTACGTTACGGGTTGCGTGATTAACCAGGCCCACACAACAGTAATGGAGTATCACTGTACCAGGACAGGAGCCCCCACAGATCTCTTCTTCCAAATGGTCCTGGGACAAACACATTTTAGACTATTTCCATACTAAACATCGATATCCTCCATGCGTGAATATACTTGCCTTCTACTCATAGGCTGCAGAGCCACACGAACTTCCCTCTTCCCATCAAATTTGTCATCCATCTTACGGTATCGATGACTTCGAGGTAGAAACCTATGGTGACCTATGTGCTATAGCTCGCTAAATTACCAAGGGCCGGGAAATCATTTACGATGCAAAATATCATAGCCCGCAGGGTGAAGTTCTCTCTTTTGTATGCATCCCACACCATGACCCCCTCGTCCCAGAATTTTACCAAATCCTCAATCAGTGGTGCTAGGTACACATCAATATCATTTCTTGGCTATTTGGGTCCCGAGATTAGCAACGACATCGTGATATACTTTTGCTTCATGCACAACCATGGAGGGAGATTGTAAATACACAACAGGATTGGCTAAGTGCTATGACGACTGCTCATATTACCAAATGGATTCATTCCATCGGTACTCAATCCAAATCTTATGTTCCTCAACTCGGCACCAAACTCATATTTCCAATCAATGTTTCTCCATTGAGTTTAATCAGCAGGGTGTCTCAGCTTGCCATCTTCCTTTCGAGATTCATAATGCCAAAAGCATCAATTTTGACTCTTTCAGATTTGCAAACAACCGCTCCAAATGGGGAATGATGGGCAAATACCACAATATCTTGGCCGGTGCCCCTTTGTTCACATCTTCACCGTCGTTGGTTCGGCTCTCACGCTTCTTGTCATTACGCTTATCCTTTTGTTTGTACTGGGGTACACCACAAACTAGACAAACACGTAGTTCCTTATGCACGTTGCGGTATAATATGCAATCATTCATACATGCATGTATCCTTTCTATTTCCATTCCCATGGGACATAGTAGCTTCTTTGCTTCATAAATGCTTATTGGCAACTCGTTCCCCTCTAGAAGCATATACGATAAAAGAACTAAAAGTGCATTGAAACTTGTATCTATCCAACGGTGTTTTGCCTCTAGTTCAAACAATGCAAGGACCGAACCCAACTTGGTGGGTTTCGCTTTGCAACCCAAAAACAATGGTTTGACATCATCTTCCATCAAGGTTTTAAATTGTTTAAACTCTCTTTCCATATAATTTCCATCCACATCCCGCAACATTTGATCTAAATTGTCCTCTTCAAACATATCACGCTCCAACTCGTGATCGGTTTCATGAAACATTTGATCTAAATTGTCCTCCTCAAGCATGTCTTCGTTGCATACCTGAGGGGTACTACTTGTCTCCCCATGATAGATCCAACACGTGTAATTCCTCACAAAGTCGTGCCGAATCAAGTGGTCTTCAATTTGAGCTAAGTTGTTAAATCTCCTGAGATTGGTGCAATCAATGCAAGGACAATATATGAACTTTACACCCCTCTTAACCATATCTTCTTCTGCAATTCTTATGAACTCCTTAACCCCTCTCTGAAATTCAACACTCACACAACTTTTTTGATACATTCATTCTTCACGGTCCATCTACAATTAAACCACAAACAAAAAATTAAAAAAATTTGAGCGACATCTAGCTATTTCAAAGACTGAGGATATGTCTAATTAGGTTCGGTCCTAATCCTATTCGAGGATATGTGATTCGGGCAAGTTACTAAGCCGTTGTACAACTCTAGAGAAAATTTCGGTAGCATCTCCCCACTGTTCTCCAAATACACGTCTCAACAATAGGCCAAGAGGGTGTGTATCCAAAGAACACCAGGGTGGATGCTACCGAAACTTTCTCTAGTGTTGTACAACAGCTTAGGAACTTGCCCGAACCACATATTCTCGAACTGTCCAAAAAATGTGGAAAATTAAAGACTGCTTATTTATAAATATGACATTTCAGCATATTTATAAACAAACAACCTCGAACAGGAGACGCATAGGTTACGCAACCTGAACTCTAGTATTGATCACACTAATTACAAAAACAATAATGATATGTAACACATTCACTAAATAAAAATTTAATTTAATTCCTAGTGCAATATTGAAAGGATTTGTAGGAATGCTCACCTTTCGAAAAAAAACCACAAATAAGAGGAAACCTAGCTCCTTGGTTAGGGTTTCAACTAACTTTACCCTCAAACCAATATCTCCATGATTTCATAATTTCTCACCCATATTGGTTTCAACCATATCACTAATGACAGATAACACATTTACCAAATCAAAATTGAATCTATTAATGCAAAATTGAAGGGATTTAAAGGAATGTTGTCGGGACCCGAATGTGCAAATCCGGACCCTCTGTGTTTTCTGCACTAGTCTAGGATCACGCTAGTGCACACAGTCTCAACGTCGATGAATATCACAATCATACACACGGAATAATAAATAAGGTCTTTATTAAAATAAAACTGTTGAGTTAACCTTAAGGTCAACTTACAAAAGTACGCCTTGCACGGCTAAGTCTCAATCAAATAAACTTGCAGTGAAAAATAAAGAAGACTCGTGGTGTCCAATCAATGTGCCACAGGCAATTGACTGGGCTCGCTCCCTAGTTCGTAGGCTCCCCCTGGTACTCCTCGTCCAAAGCTGGCGTTGATTCTTCTTCAACTAATGTGGGTGTTGTTGCAAGGGGTGGGTACTTAAAGCACTCAGCAAGTCAAACACAAAATGCACAATAATACTACATGCATGGCTTATTCCAAATGATAGGTTATTTGGTTGTTTTGCATTAAGCAGCATTCACAAATAATCATAATAGATTGAAAAGCAGTAAAGTAATAATAATATTAATAACTTTCACAATTACTTCTCAAGTAAAGCATTTATCTTCCATAATCAAGTTCATCATTCCCATACCATAATATCCACCATTCCAAATTTATTTTTATGAAAGTCTAACCCTTGACTGTAATCCCCGAGCAATGTTCAATGCCGTGAACACGGCTATTCGAATAGATTGTATACTCTGCAGAGGTTATACACTTTACTCACAAGATACAGTCAAACACTACCAAGGCGAGTGACCGTAACAAAGCCTTTACATTGCTCCTTCTAGACCCAGTACTGTCCGCTAAGGTTCCAACACTAAAGGGTTACACCACTACAACAGGGCCCCGCTCTTGCGCCATGTGAGCCTAACCGTACACCCGGGTCCCACACCACTACAACAGTACCGAAATCTAGACATCACAAATTAGTCAGCTAGGTCTGTCCCATTCCAGACATTTGGTTATCTGATAGACTCAGTTCAAATTCTTGCAAGGTTAAGTCCTTAAATGACCAAGGCAAGACTTCCCAAAAGACTTCACAATGTCCAAATCATCAAAAACCAAATATGACCTCCCATGTGCTACTCTTGGCCCACCATAGAACAATCTTACCACTTGCCTTAGTCTAAATCATTTTATCACCCAGTTATTTACCATGCACCACATGCCTTTATCATCCTCAACAACACATGCCACATTCTTGTAAACACGTTCCATATCTCATTAAGTCAAGATTAAATTTATTATTCCAAAACAATGCCATCAACATGTTGCATAGCTAAGCATTCTATATTTGGTCTAACATCCCATGTTGGCAATTAACATATTGCCCAACTATTAATCCACAACCTAGGGTGACAAATGATTCAAGGCATACAATTATTAAATATAAGGTGGCATACAACAAATTGGTTGTATAGCTATTCCCAAAATTAATTAAAAGCATTTTAGTTAAACTAGCATGCAATAATTTAAATCAACATAGCTTTTGTTGACGCCGAAAAACGTGGCGTCGGGTCGATCACCGCCAACACACGAGAACGCCGGGTTTAAGGGTTGCGAGCGTGCCAGCTGATTTGATCCGCAATCGGCAAGAGACGTGTCTTCAGATGTGACTGCTCAGAGGAATGATCTGAGTCTTGATGATAAGGTAATCCTAGTCGGCTCGATGACGAAACAACTTGGATCGGGTAAATGGGTCCAATTGACTCTTTTGAATCAATCGAAAAAAGGGGTAAAAGCCTGGCTTCTCCGAAAAAGGCGATGCGCAACAAGATCGAAAGAAATAAGAGCTTGGCAGAGCGTAATGCAGAAAAGATCAACAACCGGTGATGCGCAACTCGTATTGATCAAAGTGTATTACACAGGAAAGATTACAATGCTACGAAACTACTCCTAGTGCAGGAAAGATAAAGTATTGGTACATTGGTTGGTTGTTTGTGTTGATGTCCTCCTCTCTGTAGCATGTCGCCTTTTATAGCCAGTGTAGCCTTGATCGTGACCATAACGGACTCTTCAATCGTATCGGCCTTGATCTTGTCTTTCCATCTTGACCACAACCGTATCAAATCCAGGTTCTACCAGCTTCGGTTTCTTCCCGTCTGTGCCTTATACGACCATGCTCTTTCCGATATGACTTATGTCCCATTACTCGTTACTAATTTGACTCGCGCCACCTTCTTGGCTCGTGCCACGGCCGGACCTGTCTCGGTCAGCCAAATTTAGGTGTCAACATATGCCCCCCATTTTTGGGATATGTGTGAACATGTCCCAAAAATCAACCGTTAGAGCCTGAGCGGGTGATCACTTCCATTATCCCTCCTAACTGTCAATTATCTCTTCAAGACATCGTGTCATAAATCTTCCTGTGTCAAATCACCTCGTATTCCACCAGCATTTGTTTTGAAAGATGCTTCATTTCCCATGCCATAGCGATTCGTCTGCTCATTTTGCTCTATAAGTAGCAGATGAACTGTAATTCACCACATTATCTCGAAGTAATTTTCATAATCTGCACCATGTCTTCTTCCTCTTCCAACTCTTCTTCTGGTTACTATTCATCAGCGGACGATGACTTGGCCATCGCCTCGGCCCTTCAGGAAGAATTATCGGCCGAGGTCCGCGCCGAAGAAGAGGTTGGCGACGACGAAGCCATCGCCCGTGCCCTTCAGGAAGAGCTCGACGCCGAAGCCATTGAAGATCCTACAGCGGCCGCCCCTCTTCCCGCAGAAGCTGGGGTACCTGATGCCGGCGCAGACGCTGCTCCTGCGGAGGCTCCCCCGGAGGCCGTTGCTTCCCCACCAGCTGATAACAGCCCGGCGCTTACACCAGCACCCCCTTCCGATGCTGCCCTCCATGAGTCATCAGACTACAACAGCAGTTCCAGCGCAGGTGATGTTCTTGGCCTACCGATACTGCTAGCTGGAGAAATTGGTACAACCGGGTAGCTGCTCGCAAGAAGGCGGACTGGGAGACTTGGGAGATAGCCGATTGCATCGCTCTTTCTTTATCGGGTATGTGCCGAGACGAATCCTTAATTGCCACTGCCTCTTATTTTTGGTCGGACGCTTTCAGCGCTTTCTCTTTTCGGCCCGGCTTTCTTGGTCCAACTCTCTTAGATGTGTTGGTATTGACTGGTCTCAAGCCGACGGGCCAACAGTTTCATACCTTCGATGCAACCCATTCCCATTGGCTTTCCACCAAGACCAAGTGATGGTATGTTCATCCTCAGAGGTGACGTAGAAACCTCTCCATCAGACTAATGCATCTCCTTCTAACTGGCAAGTAGCATAGGGAACCTTCTCTTCATCTTCACTTTGCACAAAGCAAGTGTAACACCCCGGCATTTAATATGCCCGAATGCTACCAAACATAGACTAAGCCACCTCTAAATACCACAATTACAAGTAAATTACAGCAAAGGAACAAATGCTAATACCGAAAATTTTGGCAGCAACTCCTTTGTTTTTCCATGATTCGGAACAACAACAAAGTATCACAAGTTATATCATAATGGAAAGCATCTAAAACAGCAATAACATGTGACATAGCAACAAAATAAGTCCAGGCTAAAGCATTCAACCACTTCATGAGCTAAACGAATCAAATAGTAAGACCGAGCACACAGTTAAGCAATTCTCCAAGTTTCATGGCAATACTTTCATTATCATGACTCCAAATGATAACACTGTCTAATTTGTGTGGAGCTACGTGTAGATGTGTAGCTAAACCCTTTTTCCCGCATGCCGGTTTCATGGTACCTAAGAAAAACAACATAAACACAAGCGTGAGTTCAGCACTCAGCAAGTATATTGCAATGGAACAAGAAAATACATTCCAATACCTTCATCACCACTTTTCACATACAACATCATACACATCTCATATTCATAGTGTAAGCATATCATTGACATCATCATAAATCATCCTCATATAACATCTTCATATAATGCAATGCAATGTAATACAATGCGATGCACATATCTCCTGGAAACTCATACCGGTATGGTTGAGGACACACCTGTCGGTGTGCACCCTCTCCCCCCTTCCATCCCGAAGATGGAGGGTGTCTACTCCTCGCTTCCGTTCATCGCGGTGAATGGAATCACGATGTAGGACTTACTCATTGGCTCTCCGGATTAGTCATAACTTTCTCATCGACCTTTCCCGGACTAGTTATGACTTTCTCACCGCCCAGGCCATGTATCTTGCCATGTATGCAAATATGCCAACATCATGAATAACTTGTACATTAACACATGGCATCATCATGGATAACTTGTACATTAACACAGGGCATCATCACATAATAAACATATTCATCATATCAATGGCAACCATTAAAGCATGTCATGTGAACATATCATATATTCAAACTTAAATCTCAATCAATCAAACAACCTACAATCGCTATCCATTACAATACACTTGCCTCAACCACGGGCAACGGATTGGCGGGAAGTAGAAGGCACTCCCGGGGTCACACCGCCTGCACATAGGTACTACACACTCACAATCATGTCCACAAAACAGTACGCAAACCCTCATCTACGCCGACATTGCCAACTACTCGCAATACCCAAAAACAGAGGTTCTGTCCCGCCGGGACAGCAGCCTTCCAAAAGGCATAACTCGGGTTCTAAAACTCCGAATCAAATAAACGAGTACATCCTCGTGTAGCTTAGGAAATTTCCCAACTTTTTCTAGGTATAGGAAAGACTGATTCGGATTCTAAAGTTGTTTAATCTACAAAATACCGTGATCTGTTCCAATCACATCACAGATTTTAACACGCTCGGTAAAACAGCCATAACTTTCAAACGGCTGATCGGAATTTAACGTTCTTTATATCCACGGAAAGATAATAAATTATATACAACTTCTTCAACATCCGTACGACCAAATTAGGACTCTAAATTAGCGAAAAACCGAACCCTAGATCTACTGCTCATGCTGTCCGAAACAGAGAACGTGGCAACTTCTAGATTTCAACTAATCTACTCAAATCCAGCACCACCAATTGATCTAAAAACTTGATAAACACCCTTAGAACAGTACCTAGACCAACCCCAAGGATTCCCATGGCCATACCTTTGCCCGACGCACGAAAACTGAAAGGATCTCCTCCCGGTTCGCTCCTCGCTCCAATGGATGGATCCTCGAGGTGCAGGGGGTGGGGAGGCAACCCTAGGGCAGCAAGGGGGTGGAGGAGAGGTGGTGGAGAGGTGGGGAGCAAAGGGGGACAAGGGGAGGGGCGCACGGCCACAAGGGTGGAGGAGCGGAGGTGGGCGGCTAGGGCAAGGGAGGAGGAGGTGGGGCACACACAAGGGGCAAGGTGGGCGCACACAAGGGCAGGGGGAGCCCCTTAAACCAGCCCAAGAGGAATCCTAGTCTTAAATGGACTCTTACTCCATATTGAAATGGCCATAACTTTTGATCCCGTGGGCCAAATTGGCTGAATTTTGGATAGCAAGCATATGGTACCTTGTGGCACACCATGACGAAGACGGATCTCAAAAAGAGTTGACGAGCTGCCCGGGACGCGGCTCCAAACTTCGGCCGTCGTTGGGCGCCGTCCTGGCTTCTCGCGGCGGTTTTGGAATTTTAGAAAATTGATCTGAGGTCTAGGGGACGTGTGGGAGGTCTACAAAGGTTAGGGGTGGCGGCTAGGTCAAGCAAAAAAAATTTGGACGCGTTTGGAGCAAAAACGGGCCTTGTAGGCATTTTACCGAGCAGTTGGCGTGCACCAGCCGGACTCTTGACACGTGGTGCGCTGTGGTGGCGACACGTGGCATTTTCGAATTAAAACAATTCCGAAAATTCAAATAAATCATTTGAGGCAATAAAAATACCCAAAAAATTCTAAAAAAAATCTAGAAAATATTTTGAGATATTTTGAACTCAAATAAAGTATTTGCAACAAAACTTTATATAAAATTTTCCAAATAATTAATTAATTTCAATAAAAGGGCTTAATACAAATCGATCCCGAATAAATCCAATAAATAGCAAATGAGCTCCGAAAAATTCTAGAAAAATTCTAGAAAATATTTTGAGATATTTTGAACCCAAATAAAATATTTGCAACAAAAATTTATATGAACTTTTCCAAATAATTAATTCATTTCTATAAAAGGGCTTAATACAAATCGATCCCGAATAAATCTAATAAATAGCAAACAAGCTCCGAAAAATCTCAAAAATTACAGAAGAATTTCTTGAAGCACAAGGAATCCAAATACAAATTAAATTATTTTATTTGAGGTTTAGAATAATCAAAATAATTTTTTTTAGCTTTTAGAAATTCAAATCAAGCTTTATAAACGCGAGAAAATCAACAAAAATTTTTGGGAAGCTAAACTAAACCAAAATTTTTTGAAAACCCAATTTTTGGGATGTTACAAACCTCCCCCCTTCACAGAATCTCGTCCCCGAGATTCAGGGCTGACTATAGAAATAGGTTCAGGGGACTCAACACTTGAGCTTCTTCAAACTTCCAAGCGACTGCATACTGGACAGGGTCACTTCTGAACAAGCGCTTGATAACATCCAAAATTTTGTAGGCTGCTCCTTGCGGATGAGATCCTCTTGAAACTCCACTGACTTTAACTGTGTCTGCTTCTCTGGCACAAGAAGGCACTTCTTCTGCGGAAAATCTTGATACCTTCTTTGTCGGAGAATCTTGAACATCTCATGCACTCATGCTGACGTTTCTGGTAACTCCATTGATAGGAACGCTTGCTTCTGTTCCTGAATACTTGATTTTCGGTTTCTCGTAGAGTTGGACAAGCTGTATCTGACAACAAAGCTTACTTGCAATTATGCGGTCTTCATCAAGACTTGAACGTCATTCCTGTTGGTCTGGCACTATCCTTGTCGGCTTGATTCTCCAGTACTGACTTAAACTCCATTTCAACTAAGTACTCATGCATATTGAACTCAAGCTTCAACTATTATTGGGATAATGGTATTGGCTGGCTGGCGTACACTGCGGTGGCTAGAGTAATTCTTCAGGTAGACAATTATCCTTTGTTAGTTATTAAGCACACGCAGCAACTCTTTCCTCCAATGTGATGGCACATCCATCTTCTTGACTCAACCATAAAGGAATGGATGGTTCTCAGCTGTCTCAGGTATACTAAAGGTAACCCGATAGCAACTTTATCTCGGAACACTTTAACTTCCCTTAACTGACTACATCTCTAACCATAGACCAAAACTGCCTTGCACTTGGGTAACTAATTTAACTCCAGGGATAAACATCTCAAGCATGGTTTCCAACATGATAAGCTTCATTAGGAACTCATTCTCAGCAATAGTCAAGTTAACTCTCAACATCCTGCATTACATATGACTTTTGATCAGTCAACATCTGATGTTGTCTAAGCTTCATCGGCCATAATGTGGTTGACATTATCTTTCACTGGCGCTTGCGACATAGCTTCACCTTGAACTGCTTCACAATTCACTTGCTGGCGCAAAAGATAGCCTGTGATGTTGCACATAGGACATTCTCCGGGTAAATGGCTTCCTTCACAGCTGGAACAATTGATTACCTGTTCATCAGCAGCGTGTCCTATTTCTCCACATCGGATGCATGCACGGTCTTCTGTTTTGTTTGATTGACAACACTTCAAAGAACAATGTCTAGGTATGGTATCGAGTGCGGAGGCACCATTCTTCCTTGACCTTGCTGTGGTTCCACTGTCTTCTGACAAGGTGAAGATCTGACAAAAAGGCGGTGGTAAATTCAAACCAAGTGATGTTATGTTCATCCTCAGAGGTGGCGTAGAAACCTCTCCATCAGACTAATGCATCTCCTTCTAACTAGCAAGTAGCATAGGGAACCTTCTCTTCATCTTCACTTTGCACAAAGCAAGCTTCTCTTCTATGACATGAAGACATATTTCTGCGTCTTTGAGAGTGGCTGATTCATCAAACACGGGTGGGTTGGTCTTCATGAACAAGTCAAACTTTGACTGGGAACAAGAGGTTGTGACTTTAGTTGTGGAGGGGTTGATTTTAGCACTGATAACATTCATGTGTTGCATCATTGTCTGCATGAGCTGAGTTTGGGCAGTGACAAACTCATCCAAGTGTTGAATTGTCACGATTAGTGCGGTGGACAGCTGCTGGTCACTATCTGCGTTGTCACTAACACTAGTAGTAGCAACTGTACTGACTTGAATTGCCTCGGAATCACAACTGCGAACGGTCCTTTCCATCTGCTGACCACTCCAGGGTTTAGATACGAGGGAAAAGCATAGATGCGGTTCAAGAATCCTAGTGCAGGGGAACAGGTTTAACCCAAAAACTTATACAAACATTATTAATAACTTGTTATGGTTGCTTATCAAAGCCGAAAAGCTATGCAACGCATACTGCACACTCAGCAAATAAGAAAGATCCAAATTCCTAAGCACACATTAATCTAGCGTCTAAAAGGCTAACACTCTTATCTTAAGAGATGCGACTCTCACACATGAGTCTCAACTTACTACTAAGCACTGGTTCTTCAAGCTTCTGGAACACTTCATCGATCCACTTCTCTTCGAGCTCGATGATTCCTCACTTCATGATCTGCAGAGTTGACAGCGACATCCAGTACTTTCTCCTTAAGTGTGAAACATCGTTAACTATTCGGAACAACTCAAGTAAGATTTCCATTTAAATCAAAGGGAAAGATAGAACTTTCAGCAAAGAGGAAAGAATGGAAGAATAAGATAAGTCAAGAATGTATTATTCTTTCAAGTTAAATTTTCTCTTTAGAAAATAATTTTGAAGCTCCTAAAGATGGCCAATCTATCTAGGGTCAAGACCTACAGTCAGTATGGCTCTGATACCACATCTGTCGGGACCCGAATATGCAAATCCGGACCCTCTGTGTATTCAGCACTAGTCCAGGATCACGCTAGTGCACACAGTCTTAACATAGATGAATATCACAATCATACACAGCGGAATAATAAAAATAACCCAATAATAAAATATAAACTATTGAACGACCATAAGGTCAACCTTACATTTGCGAAGCCTTCACGGCTTCAACTCCAAATAAGCAGCAGCGGAACAAAGAACATCGGTGAATCCCATCAATACGCCACAGGCAACTGACAGGGTTCGACTCCTAGATAATCGCCTTCTCACGAAACTTCTTCTTCTTCGACGATGTAGACTTTTGCTCACTGGTGATTGTTTGTTTGCAAGGGGTGAGTACATAAAGCACTCAGCAAGTCATGCACAGAATGCAAGTCTAATAACTATATGCATGGCTTATTCCAAGTAACAGGCTGAATGGTTATTTTGCAGAAAAGTAACAATCATAAATAAACATAGTAGGTTGTAAAGCAGTAAAACAAATAATGGCAATAATAGATTTCACAGTTATTCCACAAGTAAACCATTCCACATCCTTAAACAGTTATCACTTTTCCACAGGCAAACTGCCTCCAAACCTAAGTTCATTTTCATGAAAAGCTAACCCTTGACTATAATCCCCGAGCATTGTCCAGTACCGTGGACTCGGCTATTCGAATAGGTTTTACACTCTGCAAAGGTTATACACTTTACCCACAAGATACAATCAACTCACCACGTCAGCCGTGAATCGCCATACAAGAGTATGCGAATGAGTGATCATAACAAAGTCTTTCGGAAACTTCCAACTACACAAGTGAACCTCTCCGGTTTTTGCCATACACCATCCCTTCCCTTAACAAAGGCGAAGTATGGGACCGACATACCATTGGATGGGTACCATACCGCAGCCCTAGTACGCTCCCCCTTCAAGCTACACAAAAGATGTAGTTGACACCCCGAGGTACCACATGCAAGTTATTAGTAACTTACTCAACTAGGTCCGTCCCATTACAGACATGTGGTTGTATGTTTGACTCAGTTCAAAGGCTTGCAAGGTTAAGTCCTTAGGTGACCAGGGCAAGACTACCCGAACAACCAAATCAACCTTTAGGTGCCACACTGCCCACTGATCATAATCTTGCCACTTGCCCCGGTCTAAATCATTTTATCACCCCAGTTGATTATTGCGCAACACAATGCCAACAACAACTCAACATCATTGAAGGAGTACGAATACCTCCACATATCAACTTCATCGTGTCGGCAACACGTCACACCGTTCCAAAATACATTGCATATTCCATTAGTCAATATTGAGTTTTTGTATTTCCAAAATGATGTCAAAGGTACGTTGCAAGACTAAGCAGCTACTGACGGTCTAACTAACCCATGTCGGCAAAGTATTTAGCTACAAACTATTAATCAACAAACCTAGGGTGACAAATGAATCATGGCGTACAACTATTATAGACAAGGTGGCAATAACGAGTAGGTCGATTATCTAATCCCAAATTAATTGAAATCAGTTTAACTTAAACTAGCATGTAATAATTTGAAACAACATAAGTTTCGAAAATGGGATCAACATGGTCAAAGCATAACTTGCCTGGCCCTTGCAACATTTACTGTTCTTTACTCTTTATCCTTGATTCTTGATCCTCAACCTTCGATCTTCACTTCCTTGATCTTCAGCCCGTAGAACGATTTCCGGACGACGCGTCTAACGATAAAGAAACACAAATACAACAAAACTCAAAAGACAATTCAAATAAACTCCAAATTAAGAATGAACCGCATTGGCACAACGGCTTGGATGAATTTAGGAACTTGATTGGATTAGATCAAAGGTTAGACAAAAGAGAACGAGCTTTCGGAAAAATACCGAAAAGGGAAAGATTAATAACTGGGAAAGAAAGAATATTATTCCGAAGAATATTTCTTCTGAAGTTATTGTCTTGATTGGACAAATGATGACATATGGGCTCTCGATCTACAGATCGGGTCCATAAGGATATGTTAGTTCACAATGAACTAAACTGATTCTCGAAGTTGACTTTTGTTGACCGAACGGACATAGTCAAACAAAACAGAAGAAGACTGAGAGACTAGATCGGGCACAAGGTTATGGCACATGGCCAATGGTCTATCGACCAAGTCCACGAACGAAGTCTAGGTCAATGGTAGATTAGGTTTTCAGGAATAAGACAAGACAAGTGTCTTACCACGATTGAAACAACGGGAAAGATTGCAAAGATAACAACGCGGCTCACGATGAACTTATTCCATCGAACCGGTCTTAGGTTAGGGTTTTGATTCGGCTTTGAAGATGATATGACGATGAGACTAGGCTCACGTCATGATGATAGAGAAGATGAGGATATCGCACTAGGGCCCTTGCATGAATGCACGCATGCGATGACAACAAAGCGATGAGAGTCAAGCGTTAACGATGAAGCGTTAACGGCGGAACATTAACGGCGGAGCGTTAATGGGGAAACATTAACGGTGGAATGTTAACGACGGAACGTTAACGGTGGAGCGTTAACGGCGAAACGTTAACGATGGAGCGTTAACGGTGGAACGTTAACGATGGAACGTTAACGACGGAGCGTTAATAGTGAAACGTTAACGGAGGAACGTTAACGGCAAAACGTTAACGGTGGATCGTTAACGGCGAACATTAACGGTGAACGTTAACGGTGGAACGTTAATGGCGGAGGTCAAACAATGATAGGATACTCATGAAACAAGGTAGCGACCATTGATGCAACGACATGGCCGCGATAAAACACTACCAAGGATGGCTAACCGATACGCGAACCGGCGGCAACGGCTAGGTCAAAGACGACGGTTTTAGGCCGGAATCGGGCTCCGACGACAAACGGAGACAAACAGAATTCTAAGGATGATCCAAAACAGTACATGATGATCCACCGGACGTGACAACACGACCAGAGCGAACTAAAATAGCCGGCGTCAAAAGGCGGCGCGCGACGACGGCTAAACGGTGGCCTAAATATATAAAAACAATTCAGAGCATGGGATGGCAAAGAGGGAATGTCTATCACATAGAACGTGGCGAGACGAACTCAACGGTATAGGCGGATTTTGTGGCGGCCCTCCGGATTGATAACAAACTGCCGATTAACGGGTTTCGGATCTAAACTTTGGACGGCCATAACTTCTAGAATAATGATCGGAACTTAACCAAATTTGATCGAGAGCTAGATGGGACCAAGAATCACACCGTGACGCAGGTGGCTCAAAGAAATACCTTCTGGAACAGCGGGGAACGCGTGAGGAAGTTTGCCGCTGTTTGAAACGCAGTCTGATCGCAGTCTAATCGGAGAAAATATTTTTCTGCGCCAAATCAAGAGGGAAAAACCATGAGGAAAGATATGCATCATGTATAGGACATCCCCAGGAGTCTACACAAAAAATTTCACGGTCAAACTCGAAAAATTGAGGTAGTTATGGCCTCGGCAAGATTCGAGATTGAAACGGCCATAACTTTTGATCCCATAGGCCAAATTGGCTGAATTTTGGACAGCAGGCAGATGGTACCTTGTGGCACACCATGGCAAAGACGGATCTCGAAAAGAGTCGACGAGCTGTCTGGGACGCGGCTCCAAACTTCGGCCGTCGTTGGGCGACGTCCGGGCTTCTCGCGGCGGTTTTAGAATTTTAGAAAATTGATCTGAGGTCTAGGGGACATGTGTGAGGTCTACAAAGGTTAGGGGTGGCGGCTAGGTCAAGCAAAAAAAATTTGGACGCGTTTGGAGCAAAAACGGGCCTTGTAAGCATTTTACCGAGCAGTTGGCGTGCACCAGCCGGACTCTTGACACGTGGCGTGCTGTGGTGGTGACACGTAGCATTTTTGAATTAAAACATTTCCGAAAATTCAAATAAATCATTTAAGGCAATAAAAATACCCAAAAAATTCTGAAAAAATTCTAGAAAAATTTTTGAGATATTTTGAACTCAAATAAAGTATTTGGAACAAAAATTTATATAAAATTTTGCAAATAATTAATTAATTTCAATAAAAGGGCTTAATACAAATCGATCCCGAATAAATCCAATAAATAGCAAACGAGCTCCGAAAAATTCTAGAAAATATTTTGAGATATTTTGAATCCAAATAAAATATTTACAAAAAAAATTTATATAAACTTTTCCAAATAATTAATTAATTTATATAAAAAGGCTTAATACAAATCAATCCCGAATAAATCTAATAAATAGCAAACGAGCTTCGAAAAATCTCAAAAATTACAAAAGAATTTCTTGCATTACAAGGAATCCAAATAAAATAAATTTTTTTTTTGAGATTTAGAATAATCAAATTAAATTGTTTTAGCTTTTAGAAAATTCAAATCAAGCTTTATAAACGCGAGAAAATCAAGGAAAATTTTTGGGAAGCTAAACTAAACCAAAAAATTTTGAAAACCCAAATTTTGGGATGTTACAGCTGTGGTGGTGCAGGTGTTGTAATTGCGGCCGATGATGTGTTTTCAATCATCGGCTTCAGAACCTGAGTACAGGGATTGATCGTGTAGACCGGGTATGTAGGCAGGGCTTCTGGTGGATCAAATAGGGTTTTGGTCGTTACAAGCTCCTGCGCTACTTCTTTCATGCTGTTAGATATCAACGGCCTGAGTGTGGTAACTAAAGCCAATGACTGGTTCAATAACGCGTGGTTGATAGACTAGTTAATCATCTCAGATAATTCTGCTTGTACAAGTATATATCGGCTTACCCCTGGTTCATTGTTGGCACTTGGGGCCGATGACTCCAAGGGAATCGACCGTCGGTAGCGCTGTCTTCTGGGTGACACCACGCCGGGTCATTTGGAAGCAGCTTAGCATCATTTTCTCGAATGCCGCCTTCTGACCCTCAATCTCTTGGCGTTATTCTGGTGTTAAATCGGCCAAAGTTGGCGTGATTATTGCATCGGTGCTGACGTTAGTATGAGCAACAGACTTCCCTGATGACGTCATTGATGCTTCTTTGTGTCCCACTAGGCGTGCCAAAGGTGTGTTGGCGCCGAAAAACGTGGCGTCAGGTCGATCGCCGCTAACACACGAGAACGCCGGGTTCAAGGGTTGCGAGCGTGACAGCCGATTTGATCCTGCAATCGGCAAGAGACGTGTCATCAGATGTGACCGCTCAAAGGAATGATATGAGTCTTGATGATAAGGTAATCCTTGTTGGCTCGGTGACAAAACAACTTGGATCAGGTAACTGGGTCCAATTGACTCTTTTGAATCAATCGGAAAAAGGGGTAAAAGCCTGGCTTCTCCGAAAAAGGCGATGCGCAACAAGATCGGAAGAAACAAGAGCTTGGCAGAACGTAATGCAGCAAAGATCAACAACCGGCGATGCGTAACTCGTATTGATCAAAGTGTATTACAGAGGAAAGATTAAAATGCTACGAAACTACTCTTAGTGCAGGAAAGATAAAGTATTGGTAGATTGGTTGGTTGTTTGTGTTGATGTCCTCCTCTTTGTAGCATGTCGCCTTTTATAGCCGGTGTAGCCTTGATCCTGACCATCACGGACTCTTCAATCGTATCGGCCTTGATCTTGTCTTTCCATCTTGACCACAACCGTATCAAATCCAGGTTCTGCCGGCTTCAGTTTCTTCCCATCTGTGCCTTATACGACCATGCTCTTTCCGATATGACTTTTGTCCCATTACTCGTTGCTAATCCGACTCGCGCCACCTTCCTGGCTCGTGCCAAGACCGGACCTGTCTCGGTCGGCCAAATTTAGGTGTCAACAGCTTTTCAAAGTGGGAACAATATGGTAAAGCACAACTTGCCTTGGAAAGGGTCCTATGCCTATTCTTGGACTTGTTCTTGAATCAAGACCTCTCCTTCAAAGCCTTCGGGCAATTCAATGCCTACGCAAAAAGGATAAATAGATAATAAATATCTAAAACAGAGAGCAACTCAACTCCGAAAATTAAATAAAAGTCACCATTAAATATATCTTAATTTTAAAAAAATTTAGAAACTGGAATCACCTTAATCGAAGTTCAAACGCAAAAGATATAGCGATTCAAAGTTTAAAAATTCATTAAAAAGAAAAATCCAAATTAATTGAACTATTTTTCTACTGGAAATTTGCGATTATGATGTCACGCTGACGTCACCGCTATTTTCCTTTTTCAACCAAATTATTTTTCTAAAGGAAAATCGAATTATTGTGTCACGCTTGCGTCAGCCGGTGCATGGACTCGGTCCACGCCCGACTTGGGTCTACCGTGGACCCGGTCCACATGACCACGTGTCACTGACAGGTGGGCCCAGCTTGATGATGCCATTGCTGACGTCAGTGCTCGATGCAGCCAGTCTCTAGCGCTTTGGATTCCATGCACTACATGGCAGCTCCTTATTGGCTCACGTGCGGTGCAATCCGGACCGTTAATTCAAAACCCGACGGTCGAGATCGACCCCCATCTCACGCGTATGGAACTATGTGGCGTGATCCGATCCATCTGATTTAGATTGGACGGTTGAGATTAAACCTAAATGGCTTGGGTTTAAAGGAATGGCGTGGATAGTCCCGATGGATGCCATGTGGAAGCATCTCGGCCCTTGATTCAAAATCAATGGCTGGGAGTTACTATAAATATGATTACTTGGTTTAATCCAAACCGTTAAATCTAGATCTAATAGTCACGATATAACCGAGACGGACCGATCAAAACTTACCACAACCACACGAACAGACTAAACTTACCTCTTAAATCCTAACCGCTAAAACTAAATCCAACGATTGGATCCAATCTATTTCATCGCTATTACGCGCTACGTGACCTAATTTGGTTCATTCATTCTAGATCCAACGGACTAGATCTAATCCAACATAACTAAAGAGACGCCTACGTGGCTCAATCCTAGCCATCTATCCTAGATCCAACGGTTCAGATTGCATCTAGTTCACCAAGAGGAAAACTATGTGGGCGTACCTGGACGGTTGGATCGGGATCGAATGGTGAGAATAGCTCATGGGTTTCGGCGATGGCACGATGGTGCAGGTTGGCTGGCAGTGGGGAAGACAACGTGCAGTGCGGCACTCCGGGGTCCCTCCGGTGAGATGAGGTATCCGCGCAGATGCGGCTCGACGTGAGGATGCCGAATTGAGAACCCACCCGGTGGAACTCAGCTAAACGGCGGCGCAAAATGGCCAAAACACCCGGCGGCTTCTTCTGGAACTCTGGCGAGCAATCAGTACTAGACAGGAGCGGCTCGATCAGCGATTCACAGGGCAAACAATGCACAAAGAAACCGAGGTCAAAGTGGCGACAACGGTGCAATAAATAGAGCCTCGGCGTTCGAGTTAGGCGTGAAAAACGCGGGGCGGTTACTGGCGGTGGTGGAGTCCGGCGGTGCTACACATTGGTGACATGGCAGCATCCAGGGCGTACACGCGTCACGCGATCGATGGCCACGCTCACAAGCAAACGCGGCCCGTTCCGAGCCGTTAGATCTAAATCCAACGGTCGGCGCGTTCGGGTTAGGGTTTCGGGACATAACGGGTTTAACGAGTTTGGTTAAGGGGTTGAACCCGTTAGGGTTTTTCGACTTTCTTTTGTTTTTATTATTTAAAGAAATACTTCTAGTAATGAAATTAATTAAAAAAAATAGCAAAATGGTCAGAAAACTTCCAAAAAATTTCTGGAAAATACTTTGAGACATTTTGGACTCAAACAAAATATTTCTAACAAAATTTTATATGAAATTTTCAAATATTTAAATAATTCAATAAAGGACTTAATTCAAATTAAATCCAAATAAATTCCAAAAAATTCCAAAAATTCAATTAACTCCTTAAATTCATTAAAAGCAAAATTTGGGATTTTACAAATGCCCACCTTTTGAAGAAAGCCACAAATAAGAGAAAATACAAGAGAAATCTCCTCAATATAGGGCTTCAAATTACCCTATTCACACACATCCTCAAGAATTTTATATTTTCTCACCCAAGTATAAGTTTCAATCAGAGTATGTGTTCTTTGGGGCGACGACGGTATTTTTTGGCTCTAGAACACCAATGGAGGAGAGTTCATCCCGAGAGTACGTATAAAAACCTAGCGAGGCTCATCACAATCGGTTCTATACAAGAACCGATTGTGATGAAACAGTCATCACATTTGGTTCTCATCATTGTCAGTTCCTTTCTAGAACCGACACAGATGGACCTTATCACAATCGGTTTTTATCTAGAAACGACACAAATAATGTGGACTCTTTGTCTTCACCGCCAATTAAATCGATCAAACAGCTAATCGATCAGAACGTCAACTCTTTGTCTTTCCTGCCAATTAAACCGATCGATCAGCGTACGTCTCTTCATCTTCGTGAAGACAATCAAGTGCATATATATATATATATTAAAACCGATCGATCAGAACTTCTAATGTACTAGCAGCTAGTTCTCTCTCTGATCGTCTTCTCATCTCGTGTCTTGTGTGTCTTCGGTGCGATCGCTCTTGTGGCATCGCCTTCTCCTTCTCCCGCACGCTCCAACTCCATCGTGTAGTCAATGTATGCACCCTTACCACCATCACCGCCAGCGGTGCCGCTACATTGCCACGTCAACATCCCTCCCACCGCCTCAGCTCTGGGCACCTCCACCGCCACTGTAGCCCCTCGCACCGCCAACAGGAAGCGCGCGCGAGAGGATGAGGATGAGGAGGAGGACGACGAGGTCACTATCATCCATTGGGGGACCAGCGCCTCTTCTGTGTCGACATCGGAGGAGGAGGACGAGCCACGTGCCGCCTCAAGCTACAATGACATGTACATCGTCGATGACTCTAGCGACTCCTTACCCTCGGGCAGCAGTGGCTAGTGGTGATAGCGCACGCCATGCGTTATATTGTAATTAATTATAATGTGTTTATGTTATAATTATGTTATGTTAAACTTTTGTATATATAGCCATATTTATGTTAATTATATCATCTTATGCTAGATTATTTGATCATTTTATCTGCTTATTTTTGAATTTGCATCACTAGCGACTACTATCTTAAATTTAAATTAAATTAACAGCAGTGGAAAGTAAGTCGGATCTTTTGATGAGCAGATCGGAACTTCCAATATATAATCAGAACTTTTGATGTACTATCGGATTGTCCGAACTCTGTAGAAGTTAAGGTAGCGAATGGATGTAACTAATGACTTCTAATTTGTTTCTACTCCAACCTAGTGCAGGGAAATGAACTAGACAAGACTAGCAATTCGAGTAGAACTTTGAATAAGAAAATTGAATTCAATTGCACAAAAATAATCAAAACAAGGAGATAAAGAGTTTGTTCCCGGAGTTCGGATCCTTGAGGGGATCTTACGTCTCTGTTGAGGAAGCTCACAAAGAGCTGGGTCTTTTCGAACCCTTTCCTCCCAAACCTCGATCACACTTGAGATTTGGTTCCACTTTTGATTTCTTCCCTTTTGGAGGTGAAATTGACCTTCACAAACTTCTCACGGCTACCCACAATCTTCGGGAGCTCGTGAGCGACACCTAGCCGTCTAGGAATCCTTCAACCTCCAAGAATAATGAATGCAACCTGAAGCCAATCTTGGAGAAGATCTCTAGTGCTCAATGAGTGTCTCTCTTTTGCTCTTAGCTCTAGATATCCTTTTAACCCTCACTCTCTAATTGATCACTAAGAACAAGGAGGAGAGGAAGAAAAACGAAAACTCAAGACTTGTGTTGAATGCTCAATGAAAACCCAGCCAACTAGCTAGCTTCATTTAAGAGGCGTGGAGGGGTATTTATAGTTTTGAACAAAAACTAGCTGTTATTCCTCCACTCAACCACATATCGGAACTTTCGATATAGTCATCGGAATATCCGATGTGACCAATTTTCTAGAAATTCAACTGATTCTAACGGTCAAAATACACATATCGAAACTTTCAATTTTTACGATCAAAAAATCCAATGTGTCCATAGAGCAACTTTTGAAAAACAGTTTCAAAATGTTTCTAAGTCCACATCGGAATGTCCGATGCACAGATCGAAACATCTGATCTGTCCAGTGAGTACCTTCTTCAGTCTTTATAAGCTTCGGCACTTCCGACCGAAACATCGGAACTTCCGAAGTGTCTAGAGAGTGCACAAAGCGCTCATATCGGAAACTCCGATACATCGAAACTTCCGATAATGGATTGGAACATCTGATATGGACAAAAAAGAAGACTACTCGGTGTGCGTTTTACGACTCATGTCTCTCAATAAAGTTAAGTAGGCATTCATTTGAGCATAGAGACTTGTCCTAGATCGACTATTGTCGATGTTTGGTGTCGGCAATAATCTTAGGGGGTGTGAATTTGTGGGGCAAGGCGCTGGATCAGGATCTCGATGGTAACACAAGACAAGGAATTATACAGGTCCAGGCCCTCAACGGTGGAGGTAATACCCTAGTCCTGTGTGCTGGGATTATGTGTCGTATGGCTTATTTTTCTGTCGTCCCCTCTTGGGGTCCTCCCGCCCCTCTTATATACAGGGAGAGGGGGGGAGTCCAACTTGGTTACTAGAGTATGAGTCCGAGTGGATTACAAGTAAAGGAATCCTATCCTTCTTTATCTAGGATAGCTTCGCTTACGGTTACAATCTCTTCTTTCAGTTATAACGAGGTTGAATCTACGAGATGTACTTTCCTTTCTCGCACAGTCTTCTTAGACCTTCTCGTGTGTACCCGGTCCTTATATCCTCCACAGTAGTCCCCGAGTGCTTTGCAATCGAGTTGCCCTTGATTTTTGTTCTTGCGCGGAGGATGCGGCCCGTCGATCTTTAGCTTACTTCATTCGAGTACTTGGCGGAAAGCAAGGAGTTTGCAAAGGACTCAACTTACCACTCGGATTTCTTAGGGTACCTTCCTTGCGATGGGGAACTAGCGTTTAACCTTTGTTGGGATGCGCTAGCTGGAATGCCAGGGACAGACCTAACTCGTCATACCCCGAACGCACACCTAACCCGCATCCCATAGGGCACTGGTGATCAACCCTGCTTGGGGCGCTCTTGAGAATGCATCCAATAGGACGCTAGTGATCAGCTCGACTCAGGGCGCACCTTTGTTGCATCCAATAGGACGCTAGTGATCAGCCCGACTTGGGGCGCACCGGTGTTGCATCCAATAGGACGCTGGTGATCAGACCATCTTGGGGCGCACCGGTGTTGCATCCAATAGGACGCTGGTGATCAGCCCAGCTTGGGACGCACCTGTGTTGCATCCAATAGGATGCTGGTAATCAGCCCGGCTTGGGGCGCACCTGTGTTGCATCCAATAGGACGCTGGTGATCAGCCCAGCTTGGGACGCACCTGTGTTGCATCCAATAGGATGCTGGTAATCAGCCCGGCTTGGGGCGCACCTGTGTTGCATCCAATAGGACATTGGTGATCAGTCTGGCTTGGGGCGCACCTATGTTGCATCCAATAGGACGCTGGTGATCAGCCCGGCTTGGGGCGCACCTGTGTTGCATCCAATAGGATGCTGGTGATCAACCCGGCTTGGGGTGCACCTGTGTTACATCCAATAGGATGCTGGTGATCAGTCCAACTTGGGGGCGCACCTGTATTGCATCCAATAGGACGCTGGCCAAGTGGTAATCACACCTGGTCCCACCTTCGCTGCCTTTCCGATGCCTTTGTGCCCCTATCGGAGGCGTACGAGAGAAGTTTTGACTTGGTCCGGACCCAAAATTTTCAATTGGATCCGAATCGGGAACGCGCCTTTAGATCCGCACAGTTCCTTTTGCGGAAGAAGAGGTTTCGCTTTCCCCGCCCGGAGGCGGTTCCTCAGCGCCCCACGACACATTTAGTGCGGTTTTAGGGGAAGGGGTAGTCTTTCCTTTTCCTCATTCTCCGTCTCTCTACTGTTGCTTTTTGTGTTGCGTTTCTTAGGGTTCTCCGCTCGGCCCAACGTCCGCCATCTCTTTTCTCCGTTCTTCGGAATGGAGTCCTTCGCCGCCACTGTGCCCGACATATCGCCCGCGCCACAAGATTGGGCTATCTCGGTTGTCACAGAGGAACGTCTGGATGCCATGGTTTTTGCCGGGGTCCTTCCTCCCTTGGTACTGATCGGGGCTCGCCCGGCGGCGAGTGAGTCTTCCCCTACCCCTTGTCCCGAGGAGGTTGTCGTTTTTGAATCTTTTTTCTTGCGCAGGTTTGGTTTACACTCTAGTACCTTCTTCTATGGCATTCTCCATTATTATGGGATTGAGCTGACCCACCTCAACCCTAACTCGATTCTTCAAATTGTTGTTTTTATGCATCTTTGTGAAGCCTACATTGGCATCCATCCCCACTTTAGCCTTTTCCGTCACCTTTTTCTCCTCAAGCCATTTCCGAACAAGAATGCTCCCAAACTGATTAGGGGTGTTGGCCTTCAATTGTGGGATGGGTTGACGAAATCCTATTTTTCCATTCCCTTCCGATCCTTTAACAAGGGCTAGCACCAGGAGTGGTTTACTGCTCTAACCTCTAGCCGTGCCTTCCTGCCTTTTCCAGACGGAGACCATGGTATCAGTTTCTTGGACTAAGCCTCCTCCCGACTCTGACGGAGACCAAGTCGGGGAGCTTATGGACATCATCCACCAATTGAAGAGTGCTGGTTTGCACGGAGTGGGTGTTGCTACTAGCTTTGTCATTCGCGCCTTCAACTAATCAAGGAACGGGTCCACCCAGGGTGCGAATATCTGGGGAGGTCGGACCCCACTCGGGAGCTGTCGGCGAGGGTTCTGGCGGAGGTATTGGACAGGCGGCTGAATGACTTCCTTGCCCCTGGCACCATGTTGGATTGTGGGGGATGCCCGAAGTCTTTTCGTGTGGCTCATCCTCCTCCCCCGATAATCTTCTGAGTTCCCGAATGCCTTCGAGCTCCTGTCGTCAGCTGTTCTCATTTGAATTGTTATTATTTTCCTGTTGTAGGGATGGAAAGTTTTCTTTTCTGATGCTCCGATCCCCGGGTACCCCGACTATCCGGGATGCAGACTAAGGAGGCCCGGTCAGTCTGTGTTCGAGGAGACCCCCAAAGATGTGGGAGCAGTGACACCAGAGGCTCCAGATTCTCCGATTTCAGCTGCTTCCCCGAAGGATGCCACTCGCCCGGTGGCGGGCTCAAAACGGTCGGCCTCGACTTCTCCTGCTGCTCCGAGTGCCAAGAGGGGAAGGCGGGCTTCTGGGCAAGGTTTCCCGAGTCCACCCCTGTCAGCGTATGAGCTAACAGACCCCTTCCGAAATGGGGTGTAAGAAGTACGAATGGGGGGCTTTCGTGGAGATCATTCGAGACACGGTGGAAAGAAAACGGATGAAGCTCACAAGAAGAAGACACTCGGTTTATCCAGGTTCGGGCCCTCCTCACGAGTAATAGCCCTAGTCCTGCTTGTGTTATTTTTGCTGGTGTTCTTGGAGAAACCGAAAGAACAAGGAACAAGGAGCTCCCGGCCCCTCCCCACCTAGGGGATGAATCAATCTAAACGACTCGAACCAGACTAAAGAGATGGACTAGCAGAGAAGAGGAAGAAGAACCAGCCGAACCCCCTCTCCCATGGACCCCAGCTACCTTTTATACTGGGGTTGGCTGGGGCGTGCGTGACTTATAAGAGTGCAGTACATTGAATATACTTGACATGCTGCATTTAATGCACCTGTCACTGTTCTTGCAGCACACTTAATGTCCTGGCACATCCGTCCTCTCCCCCGCCTCGGACCCCGCGCCGGCCTGCTCTGCCCGCTCTGCCGGAGTGGGAAATTGCACCATGACGTCATTTGTAATAATGGCGCGCGTTGGAGACACGCGCCGCCATACTGTGGCCTTCATTACACCCATTTATTGCACACGATACACAATAAATGCCTTTGACCTCCTGTGCGGCCGCGCAGGTTACGAGGTGGCCTCGGGGACAAAGCGCCAGTGGTGTGGACTGGGCGTCGTACGTCCGCCAGACGACCACCTTGCTGACCGCCAGCTTCGTGGTCTGGTCGCCACCTGTCCGCTGGGCGATCACACAGGTGACCGCCAGCGGTGTGGCCTGGTCGCCACCTGTCCGTTGGGCGATCACACTGCTGACCGCCAGCGTCGTGGCCTCGTCGCGCCACCTGTCCGCTAGGCGATCACACAGCTGACCGCCAGCGGCGTGGCCTGGTCGCCACCTGACCGCTGGGTGATCACACACCGATCGCCAGCTGCCGTGGGTTTGTCGCCACCGCTCATTGGCGATCACACTGGCCGTCGGCCGAGTGGCTCGACGCCACGTGTCATTGGCCGGCTCTTACTGAAGTGTAGTGGGCACCCTGGTGTAGAATACGCCGACAGTAGCCCCCGGACCCACCCTGGAGCGCCCTTTTTAACTTTCTGGAAACGAAAGCGGCCTAGTCTCCCGGGTGGGTCCATTATACCCCGTTCGGACTTCTTACACCCCCTACCTGGCGCGCCACTGTCAGCGTATGAGCTAACAGAACCCTTCCGAAACGGGGTGTAAGAAGTCCGAACGGGGGGCTTTCATGGAGATCGCTCGAGACATGGTGGAAAGAAAACGAACGAAGCTCACAAGAAGAAGACACTCGGTTTATCCAGGTTCGGGCCCTCCTGACGAGTAATAGCCCTAGTCCTGCTTGTGTTATTTCTGCTTGTGTTCTTGGAGAAACCGAAAGAACCAGGAACAAGGAGCTCCCGGCCCCTCCCCACCCACGGGATGAATCAATCTAAACGACTCGAACTAGACTAAAGAGATGGACTAGTAGAGAAGAGGAAGAAGAACCAGCCGAACCCCCCTCTCCCATGCACCCCAGCTACCTTTTATACTCGGGCTGGCTGGGGCGTGCGTGACTTACAAGAGTGCAGTACATTGAATATACTTGACATGCTGCATTTAATGCGCCTATCACTGTTCTTGCAGCACACTTAATGTCCTGGCACACCTGCCCTCTCTCGCCGCCCTGCCCCGGCCGGCTCCACCTGGCTTCACGGAGTGGGAAATTGCACCATGACGTCATTTGTAATAATGGCACGCGTTGGAGACACGCGCCGCCATACTGTGGCCTTCATTACTCCCATTTATTGCGCACGATACGCAATAAATGCCTTTGACCTCCTGTGCGGCCGCGCAGGTCACTAGGTGGCCTTGGGAACTGAGCGCTAGTGGTGTGGACTGGGCGCCGTACGTCCGCCAGACGACCACCTTGCTGACCGCCAGCGGCGTGGTCTGGTTGCCACCTGTCCGTTGGGCGATCACATACCGACGCTGGCCGGTGTGGCTGGTCGCCACTCGCTGGCGATCACATACCGTATCGCAAGATCGTGGCCTAGTCGCCACCTGTCCGCTGGGTGATCACATAGGTGATCGCCAGCGGCGTGGCCTGGTCGCCACCTGACCACTGGGCGATCACACAGCTGACCGCCAGCGTCGTGGCCTAGTCGCCACCTGACCGCTGGGCGATCACACAGCTGACCGCCAGCGTCGCGGCCTAGTCGCCACGTGTCCGCTGGGTGATCACACGGCTGACCGCCAGCGGAGTGGCCTGGATGCCACGTGTCCGCTGGCGGCTCTTATTGAAGTGTAGTGGGCACCCTGGTGTAGAATACGCCGACAACCCCCTTCCCCCTACAGTTCAGGATGACGACTCGGACGCCGTGCCTAGTGCGGAGAAGGGAAAGGGTGTGGCAGTACAGGAGACTTTAATCCCTCAGTTACCCTCTGCAGCTTCGAGCGGCAGCCCGACCATCCAAAGGTCTTCTGACCAGTCTCCAGCGCCACCCGCCCCGCGGATCCAAGAGCTGGGCCCGCAGCCCGTTTCTTTTGGTAGTGGCTCATTCATCCGAGGCGGGCGAGGGCAGAAGATAAAACGGTCCACCAAGTAATTCCTCGTCTTACTCCTTCCATTGTTTTCAGTCGGCTTGTTGACATGAGCCTTTGTCCCTCCTCTTTCTTTTTCATGCCAGGAAGCCATCGGTTGACATTCCTATCGGGATGCCGACTGAAACTCCCCAGGGTCCTAGCCCTGGGATGTCCTCTGTCAGGATGGGCTATCTTCTTCAAGTGCGGCTGTTGTGGGGTGCATCGAGGTCATTCCTAAGGTAGCTCCAACTAGACCATCCCCCTCAGAGCGTCCACCGTCGTCAGTAAGTGGAGAGGCACGGGGACCGGCCGAGAGCGCCTCCCTTCCAGTGGAAGAGATCCAGCGCCCGACCACACGTGCTGAGCCTGCCGTTATGCTGGTTCTTGGGACAATGAGGAGGAAGAGTGGGATACTTTTGACGATGCTGCCGAAGAGCAGGAGATAGAGGATCTCCACGAGTACTCAGTCTGGTGTTCCCGACTGATCCAAGTAGACCCGTAGCTTTCTTCTGTGCTTTTGTTTCTCCGGGATGCTTTTTAACTTTCCTTTCATCGCCCTTAGACCCTAGGGGGCCGCTTGAGGAAGAAAATAGACCTTGCGTCGTGTCCTTCCTTCAATCAAGACAAGCAAAGAGCATAGGGATGAGCTGGCGGAGGTTCGGAACGAGCGTTCCCAAGAGCTGCAACGACTTTGGGATGGAGTACAGTCTCTACGCCTAGAGAAGCTGGACGCGTCGTGTTCCCTTCGAGGCAAGTTCCCTTTCCGGGCGACTGACTTTGTCTAGCCTTCTTAGTTAGGGACACAGCGTACGCGAGACTCCAGGGCCAGCTTGTTGCCTCGGAGGAATGACGCAAGGCCCTAGAGATGCAGTTCCGTGCTTCGGAGGAGAGGCTCCAAGGAGCGGAGGCCTGTGAGCGCCAGGCAAAAGCTGAGCAGGAGAGGTTATCGGGGAAGCTCGAAGGTTCGTGTCTGGTCCTTTTCTTCTTGCTTTGTCGACTCGCAGGGTTTCCTAGGCCATTGACCCGCTCTATTTGTAGAGCATCATAGAAGGGCACGAGCACAATTTGATGACCTTGAAGGAAGGATACAGCGTGCTGATGCGCTGTGCTTAGCTTTCCAGCAGGCTTCTGAGTAAGTGCTGGCCTTCCTGCACCCTTGCCATCCGAGTAGTGGGAACCAGGGTCTTCAGCGTCTGCTAGTAGCCCTTGAGAGGCTTAGGGCCCACTTACGGGAAAGAGCGATCACGAGCTCCAATCAAGCACTGACGACCGTGAAGTCGTTGTATCCCCGAGTGGAGCTTGAGGCCATCAAGGAGGGTTTTGCATGTACCGTTGATGACGAGCAGGCCACTGTTTTTCTGAAGGAAGTTGAGAATGTCTCAGAAGATTTAGCTAAAAACCTAGACTTGAGTCATGCATAGACGTGTGTACAAGCTTCGTGAGTCTGGGAATGAACGTGAATTTTTGTTTGGGGTTTTGCCCTCATGTCTCTTGGCGCATTAGCAGCTTGCTGTTTCGTCTGACTTGAAGGTCGTCTGAGTGCCTTTGTTCGAGTGGTGAGGTTCCCGAGTGCTTGATGGGTTGATAGCCTGGCGTTTCTACCAACTGGAGCGCTGTCCGAGTTCTTTTGCCCGACTGCTCTGCCACCCGAGTGCTTTTCCAGTCGCGACTGAAATCAAGGAGAGACATCTTGCGGGAATGTTTAGCATTCACTTATTAAGTGTTGCGACCGTTAGGTAGAGCGATTTAAGTTGGGGTCTCATGCACGTGCGAACATGCACTTATTAAGTGTAGCCCCAGCATACTGCCTAGTTGGGAAGCAACTAGGTCGTAAGGCAAAAGAAAGTAATTAAAAGTAGAAGGGAATTATGATGTCACTGGGTTGTTTTTGTCGTACTACTTGCATGGCCGATTCAAACTTATCTCGGGACTGCTGCTGAGTCGCTTCGGCTTCCCTCCCCTGCCTTTAATCTCATGCTCTTCGTCTTCCGCGCTTCATGGTATAAAAGGGGGTGGGGAGAGCCTTTGGTGGCTACTCTTTCTCGCGCCCTTCTCCTTCCTCGCCTGCTTCTTCTCTTCTTGCGCCCTGCAATGGCGAACTTCCCAGGCCCCTGGTACTTAGGGCTGCCACACGAGGCGACGTGGTGGGCTATCGAGGAGGCCATGGAGAGGGCAGCCGTCGAGCATGATGCCGCCACCGTCGACGTGCTTCTTGAGGTCATTCCTCGCCTTTTTAGGGCGAGGGACGCCCTCATTGAGGCGGTTGGCCGCGTGCGTCGCAGCGAGGCCTAGGAAAGAAAAAGCTGCGTGTATATTTTTTTGTGTAATATATAATGAAAATGAATGAAATGCTATCTTTCTTCTGCATTGCTCTGTGCACTTCTCTTTTTTCAACTTAGCGTGGTTTCTGAATTCGTCCAAGCGCCAATCCTTTGTCACTTACGTGTTCCGCCCGACTAAACCCAGCCCCCGAGCGCCGATAGTTCGCTAGTTGCTACTCTTCCTGGACACTTTTTGCGGGGGATTCGGGCTTTATCGTGTACGGTTTTGTGTTTTCATGAATTAGGATTTACACGTGCTTGGAAGTCTTTGCCGACACCTTAAAGAAAGAGGGAGTGCTTAGGAAACTCACGAAATGCTTTGTTTAAAATGATGCAACAAGAATACAAGATTTAAGCATAGAAGCGACATAGCTGTTCTATGTTCCAGGTGTTGCTGATGATTGCATCGTCTTCTCGTTTAAGTTGATAAGTCCCAGGCCGTACCACTTCATTGACAATATAGGGACCCTCCCAACTTGGGGAAAGCTTGGCTCGCTCTTCTGATTTCTTCTTAGAACCAGATCTCCTTTGGAGAAAATGCGCCCCTTAACATTGCGGTCATGATAGCGGCGTAAGCCTTGGAGGTATCTGGCTGACCGGATCACAACTACATCCCTTGCTTCTTCCAACTGATTGAGGTCGTCCAGTCTGCTTTCTTCTGATTTATCCTCACTGTGGTTCCGAACCCTTGGGGATTCGAATTTCAGCTCAGTAGGTAAGACCGCCTCAAACCCACACACCAGGAAGAAGGGAGATTGCCTGGTTGCTCAACTGGGGGTGGTTCTGAGCCCCCAGAGTACCGAAGGCAATTCCTTCACCCATCGGGTGGCATAAGGATTGAGGCGATCGAAGATTCTTGCTTTCAGTCCTTGAAGCACCATGCGGTTCGCTCGTTCAACCTATCCATTGCTCCGTGGGTGTGCCATGGAAGCAAAGCAGATTTTAATTCCCAGCTCCTCGCACCAATCCTGGAATTCCTCCCCTCTGAACTGGGTGCCATTGTCAGTGATGATTCTATTCGGCGTGCGGAAGCAAACCACAATGTCTTGGAAGAACTCCTTGGCTTTTGCTGCTGTTATGGTGGCAACTGGCTTGGCTTCGATCCACTTTATGAACTTGTCCACAATGACGAAAAGATGTGTAAATTTGCCTTGCACTTTTTTCAGTGGTCCTACCATGTCAAGCCCCCCAAGCTGCGAACGGCCAAGTGATTGGGATTGTCTACAACTCTTGAGCCAGCATGTGGATTTGGCAAGCAAAGAATTGGCAGCCTTCACAGGTGCGAACGATGCCCTCTGCGTCTGTTACTGCAGTCGTCTAGAAGAAACCTTGGTGGTAAGCTTTTTCGACTAGTGTTCTTGAGGCCGCGTGGTGTCTGCAGATTCCTGCGTGGGTTTCCTTAAGGAGATCCTTTCCTTCTTGATCCGATATGCAACGTTTGAGCATTCCAGAGGCACTCTTCCGGAAGAGCTCCCCGTCGATGACTGCATAGCTTTTACTTCTGCGCGTGATGCGTTCTGCTTCAGTGCGATCTTTTAGGAGTTCATCTTTTATCAGGTAATCTAGGTAAGGTTTTGTCCAGTCGGAGCTTGTAACACCCCAATTTTTGCTTTTCATGAATTTAAATAAGATTTGGCACTTTTGTGAATTTTTGGAATTTTCTGGGATTTATTTGGATTTTATTTGAATTTATTCCCTTTTCAAATAATTAAAGAATTTAATTTTGCAAATAAAATTTTGTTAGAGATATTTTATTTGAGTCCAAAATGTTCCCAAATATTTTCTAGAATTTTTGTGAGTGTTTTGCTATTTTTAATTAATTAAATGAATTTCTGGGAATTAATTTTAATTATTTAATCGCTGGAAAATCGAGTTGGTTTGCACTGTTCATACGACCGAGCCTGAGTCGGACTCGAGTCCGAGTCCGACTCGAACCCAAACCGCGCCGCGTCCAAGCCGGACCCGGTCCGTCGAGCCCTAAACCGTGGACCGTTGGATCAAGATCCAACGACCCACATTGAGCCATGTAACCCACGTGCGCCGCACCACACTAACCCAGAGACAAGCCGATCTGGACCGTTGAATTTAGATCCAACGGTCAAGATCAACCCGTACCGGTTCGAGCCGTATCCGATCCGGATCCGGTTCTGCCCGTGCGATTGTGGCCGTTGGTTGCGCCATGTGTACGGCCCAGATCGCATCTTCCCTGTCCGAATCACCACCGGACTCTGCCGCCGTGTGGGCCTAGGGTTTCGCCTTGTGTGCGAACGCCGAGGGTATTTAATGCCCAGGACATGCCTCGAGGACCGCCTTGACCCCGCGCAGCCGTTGCCCTAGCCGCCACCGCCCGTAGTGCCCCGACGCGCCCGCAATTGCTCACTGTAGTTGCTCCCTCCTCCGCCACGGGATTTGCTTCGCCCTGCCGTCGTCCGCCGTTCGCCGCCGCGTTTGAGCCCAGGTCCGGGACCGTCAGGCCGAGGCGCACCCGTGGAGACCTTTCACCTCGTCGGAGAAGACCGCAACCGCCGTTCCCCGTGTCATCTTCTTCCTCTCAGGTGAGCCAGCGCTGCCGCGCACCACTGAGCCCCCACAAGCACCGTCGGCCGTCCGATCCGCGTCATGTGGTCTAGATTTGTCCACATCGCCCGGAGGTATTTTCTGACGTTTGATTTCTTAGATCTAATCTCCGCCGTTAGATCTAGATCTAACGGTTTAGATCTCGCCACGTAGCCGTAGCAGTAACGAACTAGATTAGATCTGGACCATTGGATCAAGATCCAACGGCCCACGTTAGCCCACGTCACCGCAACGAAATCCACGTTGCGGCGTCTAGATCCAATCTCAACCGTTGGATTTAGATCCAACGCACGAGATCGTGCCACGTAGCCCAGCCGCCGCACCATGCGCATGTGAGCACGCCACTAACATGCGAGGCCCGGATGTCGGGCCGATCGTGGGCGCGGCGCCGAGCGCATGAGACCCGCCGCTCAGACCAGGTCCATGGACCGGGACACGTGGCAGCACCCGGGTGGTGCCACGTGGCATGATGACATCATGGTGATGTCATCGTGGGGTTCGGCCGGCGCTGACATCAGCGGGTCCACGTGGACCAATGAGGTGCTGACACGTGTCACCCATGACGCAATAATTATTTTCCGAAAAAGAAAAATGATTTATTAATTCGGTTTATTGATTTCAAATATAGATTCAAACTTCAAAACGCTTAAAACTTTTGCGTTTTAACTCCGAATTAAGTGATTCAAATTTCTAAATTTTCATAAAAATGAGACTTACTCAAATATGAATTTTAATTAAATTTTTATTATGAATATTTCTCTGTTTATATTTAATTAATGTTTTCCTTAAACTTTAAACGCTTGTAACTTTTGCGTTTTAACTCCGATTTTGCCGATTCAAATTTCTAAAAATTTATAAATTTATGCTTTCTCTGTTTATGGACTTTATTTGGATGTTTGGACACTTTTTGTCTACTTTTTTTTTCATTTATTGCTATTTGCACGCGTTACGAGTAGACGTTGAAGTACCCGAAGGCTTCGAAGGTGAAGTGTTGACCCAGGAGCCACCTCAGGACCAAGACCAAGTATTCTATGAAGGCAAGTTGTGCTTTGACCATGTTGATCCCATTTTGAAATTAATTTGATTTAAATTATTGCATGCTAGTTCAATTATAAAATGATTTAATTGATTTTGGGGATATTAGTTAATTGCCTAGTTGTTGTATGCCACCTTGACATAGATAATTGAATGCCATGAACCCCTTGTCACCCTAGTTGAGGATTAAATAGTTGGACATTATTAAATTGCCAACATGGGAATTTAGATCGTTGTAGTATATTGCTTAGACCTGCTACGTGCTCATGACATGATTTTGGACAATCAAATGTTAATATTGACTTAATGATATATTGAACCTGTTTTGGAAAGGTATCATGTGTTGTGATGTTGATGGCACGTGTTGCATGGTAATCAACTGGGGTTTGATAAATAGTTTTCGACCGGGGCATGTGGCAAGAATGATCGGGTGGGCCCGTTGTGGCATCAGGAGCGTTGGTTTGGTTCTTCGGGTAGTCTTGCCCTGGTCAACATAAGGACTTAACCTTGCAAGCCTTTGAACTGAGTTAATCGTGCAACCACATGTCCGTAATGGGACGGACCTAGTTGAGTAAGTTACTAATAACTTGCATGTGATACCTCGGGTGTCAACTACACCTTTTGTGTAGCTTGAAAGGGGAGCGTACCAAGGCGATGGCATGGTACCCGTCCAACGGTATGTCCGTCCCATACTTCGCCTTTGTTAAGGGAAGGGATGGTGTATGGCAAAAACCGAAAAGGTTCACTTGTGTAGTTAGCCGTTTCCGAAAGGCTTTGTTACAATCACTCGCCTTTGTGGTGTTTGGTTGTATCTTGTGGGTAAAGTGCATAACATCTGCAGAGTGTAAAATTTATTCGAATAGCCGTGTCCGTCGTATTGGACATTGCTCGGGGATTACAGTCAAGGGTTAAACTTTCTTGGAAATAACTTGAACTTGAGAGGTTTGGTTTGGTTAAATGATGATGTTGATGGAAATGTGGATTAAGAATGGGAAAGATGTTTATTTAACTCCTGGAAAAGTTATTGATATTACACTGTTTCTATCGCTTTCGAATCTACTTATGTTATTTGTTAAATGTCATATCGCAAATGAACCATGAGCTATTCCTTTGTATTAAGCCATGCATGTAGAATATTAGCTTGCATTCTGTGCATGACTTGCTGAGTACCAAGTACTCACCCTTGCCACAATACAACATCAGTTGAAGAGGAGTCTACACCAGCTTTGGAGGAGGAGCTCCAAAAGGAACCGTCTATCTAGGGAGCGAGCCCAGTCAGTTGCCTGTGGTATACTGGATGGCGCCACGAAGTTATCTTATTTTCCGCTGCTATTATTTCTCTTTTATTAAACTTTCACCCTGCGAGGCGTACTTTTGTAACTTGACCTTAAAGGTTAAGCAACCAGTTTGGTTACTATAATTAAGGTACTTTCTATTTCGATGAGTATTATTGTGATATTTACCAATGTTGAGACTGTGTGCACTAGCGTGATCCTGGACTAGTGTTGAATACACAGAGGGTCCGGATTTAAAAATTCGGGTCCCAACAGAGCTGATGACCAATACCTCTGCGCAAACTGAGGGGGATGCCTCCTCGTCTTTTCGGCACAGGGTAGCTGAAGGCTTGTGAAGCTCTTCCATGAAGACGCTTGCTGGCACATCTGCCCGACTGGAACCCAGTTCGGCAAGCTCGTTGGTGGCTTCAGTATCTCTTCTGAGCACGTGGGACAGCTCCAGTCCGTCGAACTTGTCTTCCAGTCTGCGCACCTCTTGATAGTACGTAGTCATCACGTCGTCAACGCACGACCAATCCTTTTGTACTTGGTTGATTATGAGCTGGGAATCCCCATGAACCGCCAATCGTCGGATTCCGAGTGATATGGCGATACGGAGCCCGTGGATGAGTGCTTCGTACTCGGCGGCGTTGTTTGATGCTGGGAAATGGATCTGCAAGACGTATTTCAGCTTTTCTCCCTTTGGGGATGTGAGCACAACGCCAGCTCCCGCGCCACTGAGCACGAAAGAACCATCAAAGTGCATTGTCCAGTACTCGAGTTCTTTGCTGGTCGATGGACTCTGTAGTTCCGTCCATTCGGCGGTGAAGTCAGTGAGTGCTTGTGATTTTATGGCGGTGTGCAACTTGAACGCAACTTTGAAGGCTCCAAGCTCAGCTTCCTACTTGGCGATTCTCCCAGTGGCTTCCCAGTTGTGGAGTATATCTCCGATCGGGAAAGAAGTAACCACCGAAATCGCGTGTTCCTGGAAGTAATGCTTGAGCTTTCGGGAGGTGATCAAGACAGCATAAATAAGTTTTTGAATTCGCGAGTATCGTGCTTTAGATTCACCCAATACTTCACTGATGAAGTAAACCAGACGTTGTATCTTCTGCTGGTGCCCATCTTCTTTGCGCTCAACAACAATCGCTGCGCTAAGCACATGGGTTGTTGTGGCTATGTAGAGCATGAGTGGTTCCTCTGGCAACAGGGATGCCAGTACCAAGGGTTTTGTTAAAAAGGTTTTGAGATCCTCGAAGGCTTGCTATGCTTCGGTCGTCCATTCGAGCTGGTCTTGCTTTTTCAAGAGTTTGAAGAATGGTGTTCCTCGCATCCCTAAGCGAGAGATGAATCTGCTGAGTGCCACCATGCACCCTGTAAGCTTCTAGATGTCCTTTTGATTTGCCGGTGGCTTCATCTTCAGGATGGCGTTGACTTTTTTCGGGTTTGCTTCAATGCCATGGTGTGACACGATGAACCCGAGAAGCTTTCCTGAAGGGACTCCAAAAGTGCACTTCTCGGGGTTGAGTTTCATCCGGTAGGCCCTTAGGCTTTCGAATGTTTCGGTTAAATCAGAGATGAGGTCTCCTTTCAACCAAGATTTAACCACAACATCATCCACGTAAGCCTCCACGTTGCGTCCGAGTTGATCGTGAAAGCACCGTTGTATTGTGCGTTGGTAAGTTGCGCCGACGTTCTTCAACCCGAATGGCATTGTGACGTAGCAAAAAGCTCCGAACGGCGTGATGAACGAAGTTTTGATGCAATCTTCCTCCTTGAGGCTGATCTGGTGGTACCCTGAATAGGCATCCAAAAAGCTCAGGACTTCGCAACCAGCAGTGGAATCCACAACCTGATCGATGCGAGGTAACCCGAACGGATCCTTAGGACATGCTTTGTTGAGATCGGTATAATCAACACACATGCGCCAACTTTTATTCTTTTTACGAACTAGAACCAGATTCGCTAACCAGTTGGGATGATACACTTCTCTTATAAAGCTCGCGGCTAGGAGTTGAGTGAAACACCAAAGGCGCTGCTTGATTGGTTTCGCGTTCTGGTTTACATTTAGTGCGTGCTCGATCACCTCCCTCAGAACACCAGGCATATTTGACGGCTTCCAAGCGAAGATGTCCTGGTTTGCCCAGAGAAAGGTGATGAGTGCGCTTTCCTATTCCTGACCGAGCCCTGTCCCGATAAAAGCTATTTTAGCTGGATTGAACGGGTCGAGCGCTATTTTCTTAACCTCTTTGCCAGGCTGGATCCCTGCCTTTGCTTGTTTCTTGGTTGGTACATCCTCATCTTGTGAAGCGGATGCCGCCAGCCAGATCTTTTGCAAATCAGCTGATGCCCGTAGGATCTCGACCAGCTCGCAACTCTCCTTATCACATTGGAAAGACTACCGTACGTCTCCACGGATTGTGATGACTCCCTTGGGTCTTGGCACCTTGAGCATCGAATAAGTGTAATGTGGAACTGCCATGAATTTTGCCAGGCCGGGCCTTCCCAAGATGGCGTGGTACGTCATCTCGAAATCGGCTACTTCAAAGTTCATGTACTCCATCCTATAATTGTCTTTCATGCCGAATGTGATGGGCAAAACAATCTGCCCGAGCGGCACAGAAGAAGTCCCAGGAATCACTCCATGGAAAGGTGATGGACTCTGCTTGAGCTCGGTCCGTGGCATCTTCATGTCATCTAGGGTTTTGGCGAATAGAATATTGAGCCCACTTCCTCCATCGATCAACACCCTCTTGAGTTTCACGCTGCGGATGACTAGATCCAGCACCAGGGGATATCTGCCGGGAAAAGGTATGTGATCGGGGTGATCTGAACGATCAAAGGTGATGGAAACTTATGACCACTTCATAAATTAGGGGGCCACCAGCGTAATCGCATTGATGTCCCGAGCGGTAAGCTTTTATTTCCGCTTGGACTCGTATGCGCCCAAGCCCCCAAATATGAAGTTGGGCTCTTGTTTGATCTCTGGAAATTCGCCCTCCGCTGAGGGGTCGTCTTTCTTCCCAGCTTCCTTCTTATCTTTGGATTCTGACTGGTTCCGATTTTCTCATGCGAACCTTTTCAAAGTGAAGCAATCTTTTGCCGCATGCTTTCCCTTCGGATGGAAAGGGCATTGGGCATTCATTACTTCCTCGTATTCTTTGTTCTGGGGAGCTCTCGTCCTTCCACGCTCGGCTGTTGCGACTAAATCCTCACCCTTCCGTTTTTTCTCCTTTTGCTTCGGGTGTTCGGTGTGATCTTTTTTTGTATTTTTGTGGGGGTCGATCCTCTCAGTGCTCCGCTAATGCGTCCGACGAGGCTGCATAGCGATCGGCCAAGGCAAACATCTCCTGAGCTGTAGTTGGGGGTTTCCGGGACATCTTTTTATTGAGATCGGGGGTCGCTGATGCCTTTCTGGAAGGCCGCGACGATGACTGCATCTGAGACGTCTCGAACAGTATTCTTTTTCTGCATGAATCACCGGAATTCTCTCAGGGATTCATTCTTCTTTTGATGGAGCTGGTAGAGATCCCAGGGGGTTCTAGGCTTCTCAAAAGTGCCCTAAAAATTCGTGATGAATTGGTCACAGAGGTCTCCCCAAGAGTCGATAGAATCCCTTGGAAGCCTTGTAAGCCATACTTGGGCCGAAGGAGCCAACATGACCGGTAGATAGTTCGCCATCATGTTGTGGTCGCATTCGGCCGCTTTAACTGCAAGGGAATAGACCTGCAGCCAAGCTTCTGGGTCTCTTTCTCCGTCGAACTTGTTAATGCCTTTCGGATTAAAACCATCCGGCCACTGTACTCGGCGGAGGCGAGTAGTGAATGCTCTGATCCCGTCAATAGGCCCCTCGTCGCGTCGAGCGCGATGGTGGCATGGTGAAGAATCCACTTGGCGGTCGTCATCCCGGTGCGGGCTGTGTCGGCTTTTGTGATTGCCATAGTCGAAGGCCTGATTGCGGAGATGTCGGCTGTCTATATCAATGCCAAAACGTTCGCGATCGTCGTCCCGGTGGCGTCGCTCGTCATCATTCCATTCCTGCCTTCTAGCGTCAAGGTTTTGGCAAAGGTCGCGGTGGATGATGGAGCGAACGTCCCTGTCGCAGGGGGACTTGCGCCGACTGCTTTTCGTCTGACTGCGACTGGTCCGACTGCTAGCTATGTGGGTTTCTTCTCCTGTACGTGGGGCCTTCATCGTCTTGCCATGCTGGTTGTGCTGAATTACTATAGCCATCACCATGGCTTTGACTTGCGCCATCATCGGTGCATCTGGGCTATTAGATTCGATCATGGGACCCAAGGTGTCAAGGAGTGTTTTGGTGGCCATGATATTTTGCTGTGGAGTTTGGAAAACCGACTGGCTCCCCATTCTAGCGTGCAAGATATCTTCGCTGACATTCCGCGCCCAATTTTTATGTGACCAGGCGCGATCGTTTTGGTCTTCATGCCGAGCAGGTTCCGTCTCAGTTTCTTCGGGTCCCTGTCGATTCTGTGATTCGAGAAGACTGCTTCTAATCACAAATACCGAGTGGAAACTGGGAAAGCTCTCAGACCAAATCTGATCTGAATCCGAAGAGGTGAGGGTACCATGCTCGTCGGCGATGAAGTGTAGACTTCCGAAGCAAAAAAACCTTGCCTGGAGCGAAGGTGTCGGGACCCGAATTTGCAAATCCGGACCCTCTGTGTATTCAGCACTAGTCCAGGATCACTCTAGTGCACACAGTCTCAACATCGGTAAATATCATAATCATACACATCGATAGTAATAAAGTACTTTAAATAATTAACCAAACTGGTTGCTCGACCTTATGGTCAAGTTACAAGATACGCCTCGTAGGGCGAAGACTTATTTAAAAGAGAAATAACTACATCGGATTAAAATAGATTTCGTGGCGCCATACAGTATACCACAGGCAACTGACTGGGCTCGCTCCCTAGTTAGACGGCTCCTCCTGGTACTCTTCCTCCAAAGCTGGCGTCGACTCTTCTTCAACTGATGTTGTATTGTGGCAAGGGTGAGTACTTGGTACTCAGCAAGTTATGCACAGAATGCAAGCTAATATTCTACATGCAAGGCTTGATACAAAGGATAGGCTAACAGATTCATTTGCAGTAAATAGCATTTAACAAGTAGCATAAATAGATTCGAAAGCAGTAAAAGTAAAGATAATATCAATAACTTTTCCAGGAGTTAAGTAAACACTTTCCCTTTCCAAATCCACATTTCCATCAATGTCATCAGCAAACCCAACCAAACTTTTCAAGTCCAAGTTGTTTTCATGAAAGTCTAACCCTTAACTATAATCCCCGACTAGTGTCTAGTACTGTGGACTCGGCTATTCGAATAGGTTGTACACTCTGCAGAGGTTATGCACTTTACCCACAAGATACAGTCAAACACCAGGAAGGCGAGTGATCGTAACAAAGCCTTTCAGAGACCGCAAACAAAACAAGTGAACCCCTCTGGCTTTTGTCATACACCATCCCTTCCCTTAACAGAGGTGAAGTATGGGACCGACATACCATTGGACGGGTACCATGACATAGCATAGGTACGCTCCCCTTTCAAGCTACACAAAAGGTGTAGTTGACACCCCGAGGTACCACATGCAAGTTATTAGTAACTTACTCAACTAGGTCTGTCACATTACAGACATGTGGTTGCACGTTTGACTCAGATCAAAGGCTCGCAAGGTTAAGTCCTTAGGATGACCAGGGCAAGACTACCCGAAGAACCAAAATGACATCCCCGGTGCCACTCATGGCCCACCATAACATTCTTACTACTTGCCCCGGTCTAAATCTATTTATCAAACCCAATTGATTACCATGCACCACGTGCCATCAACAATCACAACACATGATACTTCTTCAAAACAGGTTCAATATCTCATTAAGTCAATATTAACATTTGATAGTCCAAAATCATGTCATGTGCACGTAGCAGGTCTAAGCAATATACTACGACGGTCTAAGTACCCAATGTTGGCAACTTAATAATGTCCAACTAATATGGTCCCCAACTAGGGTGACAAGGTTTCATGGCACATAATTAGATAATCAAGGTGTCACTACACCATGCCACACCTTTGCCAACAATTATTAGCCGAGAAAGGTGGTCTATTTCCGTCAATTTATATGTCGGCAAAGCTCCACCAATTGCCATCATATAAGCTGTGGGGATTAGTTTCTTATGTCGACAAGTAATCTGTCGGCGTTCATCGTTCTGACAGATAAACTGTCGGCATAGATCTACCCACATATTATGTGTCGGCCTTTCCATAATACTCGGTCGGCATTGATATAGACCCAAAAAAAGCTGGCGCGCGCGGGCAGGAAATTTTGCACGGGCGACTCCCTCTGCGGTCATTACATGTCCAAGGAACTCCACCTTGTCCTTCCAAAAGTCACACTTGCTGAACTTGGCGAAGAGTTGCTGTTCCCTCAGTTTCTCCAAAACTTGCCTCAAGTGCTCTGCATGTTCATCCTTTGTCTTGGAGTAGATTAAGATATCATCTATGAACACAACGACAAACTTGTCCAAATATTCCATGAACACCTTGTTCATCATATTCATGAAATAGGCTGGCGCATTCGTCAAACCAAAGGACATAACTGTAAACTCGTAATGTCCATATCTTGACAAGAATGCGGTCTTTGGAATATCTTCCGATCGGATCTTCAACTGGTGGTATCCCGATCTCAGATCAATCTTGGAGAAAACTCCTGCTCCTCTCAGCTGGTCAAACAGATCATCGATCCTGGGTAGCGGGTACTTATTCTTCACGGTGACTTCATTGAGTGCACGGTAGTCAATGCACATCCTGAAACTCCCATCCTTCTTCTTGACGAACAAAACTGGAGCTCCCCACGGCGATGAACTCGGTCTGATGAATCCTTTCTCCATCAACTCTTCAAGTTGCTTCTTCATCTCTACCAATTCTTCGGTGGACATCCGATAAGGTCTCTTCGCTATCGACGCTGTACCAGGTACAAGCTCTATCACAAATTCTATGTCTCTGTCTGGCGGCATACCAGGTAGATCTTCGGGAAAAACATCTGGGTACTCATTCACCACTGAGACATCTTCTATGCTGATTGCCTTGGCGCTGTTAACCATCAACTGTCCATCTCTAACGGCGGTAGCTTGAAATTCCACTTTCCTTCCACACGGGCTTTCAACTGAGATAATCCTTCGTCCACAATCCAATACGGCCTTGTGCTTGGATAACCAATCCATTCCCAAGATAACATCTAAGGTTTGGGTTTCCAATATGATAAGGTTCGCTAGGAACTCTACCCCATCTATTAATATTCTCACCCCAGAACATCCTACTTTAGTTCGGAGTTCGGAACCAGGGGTTTGAACTAAAAGCATGCATTTAAGTCTTGCAATCTCCAAATCATTTTTAGCAGAAAAACCTTGAGAAACAAACGAATGCGAAGCTCTAGAGTCAAACAAAGCAGGTGCAGTCGAGTTAACAAGTAACTTACCCAAAGACGATGTCCGTGGCATTCGAAGTGCATCTGCGGTGACATGGTTGACTCGGCCTCTCACCACGATGCAGGGTGCTGCTCTCATTGTCTTGTCCCTCGGTTGGCTCCTGGTGCATGCATCCTGGCTGGTGTGGATCCCAGATTGAAGCGGACTGGGGTCACTACTGCTGTCTTCTTAGGGCAACTGTTGGAAAAGTGCCCTGGCTCGTTGCAGTTGTAGCAGCGTCTCACTATCCTCGTTATTTGCACGAAGCGGCGTTTCTGGCTGGAGCTGGGGTCTGATAGTTCTGATTGACGGGTCTTGGTGCTGGTGACGGTGTCCTTGTAGCATTCTGTGGCTGGAATCTGAAAAACTGATTTGGCGCAACCCTCAAGCGTTGCTGCGCTCCTTGACGCGATCCCTGCTGTTGCATCCTTCGCTTCTGGTTCTCATCCACTTCCTTGCGCTTGTCCTCAAGAATAAGCGCCTTGTTCACAAGCTCCTGGAAATCTGGAAAGGTGTGGGTGATCAGTCCCACCTGCAGTCCTGAGTTAAGTCCCTTCATAAATAGAGACTGTCTGGCTTTATCTGTCGCTACATCCTCAGGCGCGTAACGTGCAAGCTGTGTGAACTTGTTCAGGTATTCGGCCACCAGCTGATTACCTTACTTCACTGCCCTGAATTCTTCCTTTTTGAGGTCCATAATTCCTTCAGGCATGTGATACTAACGAAATGCAGCTGTGAACTCCTCCCAAGTGATGTCCTGAGGGTTCTCCCGCGTGGTACAGAAGTTCTCCCACCATTCTGCGGCGGTCCCTTCCAATTGATGAGAAGCGTAGAGTACCTTCTCATTTCCCATGCATTGAGCAATGTGTAGCTTCCTCTCAATTGAACTTAACCAATCATCGGCCTCCAACGGATTGGCATTCCCGGAGAAAGTGGGTGGATGAGTCCTCATGAACTCTGACAGTCTTAAGTTCTGGCGTTGCCCCTGATTGACTTGATTAGCGGTGGCCTGCGTGTTGCATCTGTTGCATCATAGCATGCATCAACTGAGTCTGAGCAGCAAGAAAAGCTCCAAAATTCTGCATGTCAACTGGCGGTGCTAGGTGGGGTGCAGGTGCTCCATCATTGAGGTTCCCAGCTGGGCGAGAACCACTTCCATTGCCTCTGAGGTTTCCGCGGGTGTTCACCATCTGTCGATTGCTCCAAGGTTTCAGAGATGAGAGGGAACAAGAATAGACAAGTAGTAGGGAAACTTATGTGGGGGAAAAGTGTAACTCAAAATCCAACTTTTTATTAATAATAATAACTTGGTATGGTCGCTTATAATGCCTAAGGGCCTTGCAACACATACTGCACACTCAGCAAACAATGAAAATCCAAATCGACTCTAAAGGGTGATTCTTATTCTATAACGCGACTCGACGAAGGAGTCTCAACCTTAACGCCTACGCTCACTCGTCGAGAAAACCTCCACTGCCTCCTAGCGGCGGGTGCGACGGCATAGGCGCGAAACAATCGCCATGCCCTGCAACTGTGGCTGTGGTTGACGACGAGGCGTCCTCCTCTAGCTCTGGATCTGGCTATTGTTGTGGCTGTGGCGCGGGTGCAGGTGGCGCCTCTTCTGGGTCCTCCTCTGGCTCTGGGGCTTCCAACTCCAACACTGGATCGGGGCCATGTCCATACAGTGCGGTCTCCAGCTCTGCGATCTGTAGCATCGAAGTATACGAATATAGCAATCAGAGGGGGGGTGAATGATTGTGCGGAAGCTAAAACCAAATTCTTGATCTATTAAAAGTTCACCCCAAAATAGAACCAAATAATTGCCTCGTTTTCGACAAAAACAGAATGATAGAGGTTCGGTAAAACGCGAATTCCTGGAGATCCAACCGTTGGAACGATCTGAAATTTGGACACAAGAAACTATATTCCAATACGAATGGAACCCAAAAAGAATCAGCTCGATCGGACTTACGGATCAAAAGTTATGAGCTTCGCAAGCTTGCTGATCCAGAACTTGACGAGAATCAATCTAATCAAAACTTCAAGATTAAACAAGATCTTCAAAAGATTAATCAACTAGACTTTGAGAAACTTTAAATCAATACCCTAGAACGGTTTTTGATGGATCAAATCAAGATGAAACTCAACGATCAAAAACCAATCTAGAATTAGAACAAGCATGCAAACAAGAACCAAAACAGAAAATACTGTAGCGACGTGGTTATCAGAGCACGCAAAAATCTTGGAAGAATTGATCTTTATTTCTTGTCTAAAATACTCTCATCAAAAGAGTACAAACCCTAAAACCAAGCTCAAGGCTTGATGCGCTCAGCTCTACTTGGTGCCTTTCAACAGGAGACCCCCCACCTATTTAAAGCACCAACCCACAAGGAGTTCTGAATATGATTCCTATTCCCTAGAAGGAATCAGATTCAACACAACTCTACTTGGCCCAACCTGGCCGAGTACAACTCTTGCACGCGTATGGCAACCCTACCATACTCACGTGACTAACACTTTGCACGCGTATGGCCACCTGCCATACTCACGTGACTAACACTTTGCACGCGAATGACCTCCTGCCATTCTCACGTGACTAACCATTCTTCATGTGCACCATTCTCTTAGCCCGAACGTCCCGCATGACATCCTTGACCACCAAGACCTCAGTTCCTCCTGAACCTAGTCCCGAACCTCAGTTCCTCCATGAACCTAGTTCCGGTCCCGTCATCGACCACATTCGTCTTCGAGCAATACCTGCACATGAACAAACCACAAAACAATTCCGAGCACAAGTCCACGACTTGACTCAATGTCAATCCATGCAACTACTCACATGAGCATTGCATAAAGTCCATTTCAAAACAAGTATCATGAAATTATCACAAATTTCATAATCTCAAAATCAAATTCAAATTTCAATCTCAAAGTCGCTCAAAACCCTAATTGAGCAAATCCCATTTACGACGGACAAACAAAACCAGTCCGGCGCAAATGCCAAGTGAAACCCTAGAAAACAGTTCACAACGGACCAACAAAGTCTGTCCGTTGTACAGGGGAAACTCTCAGTTCCAAAAGAAAACATTCCGGCCAAAACATGTTTACGACGGACAACCAAAATCGATCCGTCGTACATGCAAAAGTCTCAGTTCAAAAACGCCTTCAAATTCATGTTCACGACGGACAAAAAATCTTGTCCGGCGCAAACGTGCCACGCTCGGTTTCAAAAACAACATGGTCCGAACGAAACCCTAAAGCAAAAATGCATTCACGACTGACCAAAGAAGTTTGTCCGCCGTACATGCAAAACTTACTGGTTTCTTGGAAGATTGAGTTCAACTCATGAGCTCAAAAACACGTTCACGATGCACTCCAAAACTTTGTCCGTCGTACATGGGAAACTTACTGTTTCTTGAGATCTTGGTCCGGCGCAAAAGCGAAACTTACTGCTTTTTGTCAAATTGTCAAGCACATGCACCAGCACATTTTGCAAATCCAATTCTAAGTTAATTTTTCAGTTCAAAGCCAATTTTTCAGCACATGATTTCACAATGTCCCCCTTGATGAAAACATTGGCAACACCACTTAGAATTGAACATTTGGCATTCACTTTACAAAAGATTTTAAAATCCAAAGGAGAAAGGACCAAAAAGAGAAAACACAGAATTCCCCCTTTGACCAAAATGCAAAACAAAATCTCCCCCTGAGAAGGAAAATGTGTGTGAATGTGCAATGTGTCCAAGAATTCAAAATTCTCCAAACTTCTCCCAAAATTCTCAAATTTCCAAAAACAACTCCCCCTTTTTTCTTCTCCCCCTTTTTCCTTAAACTTTTCAATGATTCCCAAATTTCTCCCCCTTTGACAATGGATTCATCAAGAGTACAAAAGAGAGAACAGGTTCAAAATTTTTCCTGTAGCAAAGATTTCACAAGGAAAAACAAGGGAGTGCCAAGATAAGAAAAGATGAGCTCATTCGATCATATAACCTTATATATCACATAATATGCAAAATACATGATCTTGAAGTGATTTTAACAAGTTAGGGAATGACATGCATCTCAACCTCAATTTAGTCAACTATAGCCAAGTACTAAGCAAGATCTTAGCAGAAAAAGCAAGGCTTTTTAAAAAATGAAGCAACTAACAACTTAGGGCGAGCAAGTAGTTTCAACTCCAATCTAGTAGACCAATTTAATCTTTAAACAATAAATCGCATGTGGCATGCTTGAAGCATACTTCTTTTATTTTCTAGGAGTGGCATGCTTGAAGCATACATCTTATCTTTGAGGGAATGTCATGCTTGAAGCATACATCTTATTTTTTAAGGAAAGCATGCCTGAAGCATACAACTTGAAGCTTTTGCTTTTAACACCTTTTTTTTTTATTCCCTTTTCTTTTTCCTTTTTCTTTGATTGTAAACATGCAAAAGTGATTAAAGGTCTTATGAAAGAGTAAAGTTGAAAACACACTTGCTCCATAGCCCAAATTTGTCAAGAAAATTCAATAACAAGCCTAGAAGAGTAAGATATCACAGAGTATTTAGCTATAGGTAATCAGTCCAGGGAATTCCGCAATGTCATTTTTAGTTCAAGTGAGATAATTAGATTATCATATATTAGCTCAATTACATAACATATAAAGAAATATGATAAAGTGAGCTCATCAGGTGAAAGAACTTGGCAAGGAAACTCCCCCTCAAAACAAACCCATTGGATGAACAATCCCAAGTTCTCCCCGAATAAAAGCAAAACGAGAAGAAGACAAAGGTTTTGTGAAAATGTCTGCCAATTGATGTTCAGTATCCACATGATGAAGCACAATGTTGCCTTTTTCAACATGATCTCTAAGAAAGTGAAATCTGATGTCAATGTGTTTTGTTCTAGAGTGTTGCACGGGGTTCTTAGCAATGCAAATTGCACTAGTGTTATCACACAAAAGAGGAACACTATCCAAATTAACCCCATAATCTTTAAGTGTAGCTACTATCCAAAGAATTTGAGAACAACAACTAGCAGCAGCCACATATTCAGATTCAGCAGTTGATTGTGCAACAGAAGATTGTTTTCTAGATGACCATGCAATAAGAGAATTGCCCAAGAAGTGACATGAACCAGAAGTGCTCTTCCTATCAATTCTACATCCTCCAAAATCAGCATCAGAAAAAGATCTCAAACTAATGCATGAGGAAGCAGAAAGCCAAATGCCAAAATCTTGAGTTCCATGAAGATACCTGAAAATCCTTTTGTGACTTGTCGATGTGAAGCACGTGGGGAAGCTTGAAAACGAGCACACAAGCACACAAAGAAATTGTATATCCGGCCTTGATGCAGTTGAGGTACAAAAGTGAACCTATCATGCTTCTATATTCCTTTTGATCAACCGGCTCACCATCTTCATCGTGGTCAAGTGCGCAAGTGCTCTCCATAGGTGTCATGATCGGCTTGTCGCTTTCCATCCCAAAACGATGTAGCAAGTCTCTTGTATATTTGCTTTGATGCACAAAAGTACCATCCTTCGTTTGCTTGATTTGAAATCCCAAAAAGTATGTCAACTCACCCATCATACTCATCTCAAACTCCTTCCTCATTGTTTCTAAAAACTCAGACACTAAAACATGAGATGAACCACCAAAGATAATATCATCAACATAAATCTGAACGAATAGTTGATCATTGCCTTGCTTGAGTAAAAAGAGAGTTTTGTCAACCTTTCCCATTAAAAAGCACTTTTCAAGTAAAAAGGTTTTTAGCCTATCATACCATGCTCTAGGGGCTTGTTTCAAACCATACAAAGCTTTTGTTAGTTTGAACACATGATTTGGAAACTTTGGATTTTCAAAACCAGGTGGTTGCTTGACATAAACCTCCTCATTTATGTAGCCATTCGGAAAAGCACTTTTCACATCCATTTGATACAATTTGAAACCTTTGGATGCAGCAAAAGCTAAAAGGATTCTAATGGCTTCAATTCTAGCAACAGGAGCAAAGGTTTCATCAAAATCTAAGCCTTCAATTTGAGTGTAACCTTGAGCAACCAATCTAGCCTTGTTTCTAACAACAACACCATCCTCACTTTGTTTATTTTTGAAAACCCATCTAGTTCCAATAACATTAAAATCTGGAGGTGGTGAGACAAGTTTCCAAACTTTATTTCGTTCAAAATTCTCTAATTCTTCATGCATGGCATTGATCCAAGATTCACGATAATGCATGAGATATATCTTTGGGTTCAAAAGAAGCAACTAAAGCAGAATGAGTATGAGTGTCAGAATGAATAAACCTGGATCGAGTGACTCTCTCATTTAGGTCTCCAATCATTTGTTCAGATGGATGCATTTTCTGAATGTGCAAGGGAGCATTGGCTTTTGAGACTTCTCCTTCTCCTTCTTCATTTTCAGCATGTACAGATGATGTTGTAGCTTGAGGATGGTTAGCTGTAGGTGATGTAGTAGTAGGTGCCAAAGGTGCTACAGCTTGTTGTGCATTAGAAAGAGTCAAGACCTCATCTTCAACATCATCATTATCTTCAAAGATTTTCTCCCCCTGAATGTATGTGCCTGTACCTGCATCACTTGGACTAGTGCCTGGACTAGCCTCATCAAAAGTAACGTTTGCCTCCAAAGGATTGAACTCGAGATGGTCCAACTGTATCAAGATGTAGAAGCTGTCTTGGAGCGTTTGTCATCATCATGGTAAGAGGTGGATGTGAACCTGCAATCATCTTACCATGTCTACAAGAAGAACATACTAGATTGCTATCACCCTTAAGCTTAGGCAGGCCACGTATAAGATCTAAACCACTTACACGAGTAAGATGATCAAAACCAACATGACCAAGTCTACGATGCCAAAATAATAAATCTTTAGAAACATTGGCAATTAGACACCTATGCTTAGAAGAAGGTGATGCATCAAAATCAGCTTTAAAGATTCTTCCAAAACGAGAAATTTTGAACACAAGATCACCTGAAGCATCTAGCACTTTGCATTCATTTTTCTTAAAGCTTATCTCAAGATCTTCATCAAGCATTTGTGAGACAGAAAGCAAGTTATATTTCAAATTTTCAACAAGAGCTACATCTTTGAACATAAACTTGTCACTTACCTTTATTGTACCTTTTGCCACAACAGAAGAGGAAGAAGCATCTCCAAAAGTAACACTTTCAGCACGAGATGCACGAGTGAGGGAGGAGAACCAATTCTTATCACCGGACATGTGGCGTGAGCATTCGGAATCCACTAGCCATATGTTCTCCTTCCTTGCGCGAGAAGCCTACATAGCAAAACATGTCGAGGCCTCAGTACTGGGGTTAGGAATGAGATTTTTGGGAATCCAAAGATCGAGACACACGACGCACAACAGTAGGTACAACATGATAATTTTTATGCACAAAATCAGATTTGCCTTTTCCCATGTTTGTAGGAACAGAAGGTGTTTTCATCACTCTATGCGCATAAAAATGTGCTTTGCTGAAATTTGACCTAGCCTCGCTTCTTTCCTTCTTTTCTTTGTTTGGCTAGTCTAAAGCAAAAATCTACTAAGTGTCCATCTCTACCACAATGAGTGCAAGTGTACTTGACATGATGTTTAGCTTTAACAAAGAAAAGCACATTTTGCATTCATCATAGTAGAAGATAAAAACCAGCAGATTGAAAAGCAATTTTCTTAGGCTCATTAGATAACTCAATTTTGCAAGGAGCCCGAACAACAAAGGCGAGGTTTAGTTTCATATGTGGCATAAGGATCAAAACCTAAACCTCTCTTGTTTGTGCTAACCTTAGATTGATCCAAAATCATGTTCAACTTCTTCTTGCCATTAGTGAAACGTTCCAAAGAATTTTGCAAGTAATCAACTTTCTTAGCAAGAGTTAAACAATTATTGCAGGAACATCTACTTTTCCTTTTGCTTGCGATAAGTTGAGCATGAGAGAATTTCATGTGAAAGCAAATTATCAGTTAATTGAGAAACCCTAGCATTTGCATCTTTCAATTTTAATTCAAGAGTTGAGCATTTAGAACAAGAAGTTGAACTATGCAAATCATCAGTGGAACAGCTAGCATGTACAACATGTTTCTCATTTTTCTTATTTAGATGCAACAAAAGAGCATGTTCTTTCCTAAGCAAGGTGAGCTCATTGTAAATTAAGTCACATGATTTGCAAGTATCATCACTAGGAATCAAAATCTTAAGTCTAGCAATTTCAGCATTCAATGTTTCAACAATGAAATCATGTTTCTTAATTTTCTTATCACGTTTGTCAAGCAATTTTCCAAGACGAGCAACAGCAATAGCTAATTCATCATAAGAGGGATCTACCTCATTGAAGTCGCTGTCGTGGTTGTCCTCGGTGAGGCTATCCTTGCTGCTTGCCATGAGACATAGTCCCATCAAATCATGTTTGCTTGGAGTTGCATCATCTTCGCTGCTCTCCGAGTCCACATCGCTCAAATTGACTTGTTCAAGAGCGGAAAGAACTCGGTGAACCACCTTGCGGTTGATAAAGCTCTTCTTCTTCCTATCATTTGACGAGAACCTTTTCTTCTCATTCCTTCTGTCGTTGTCCTTCTCCTCCTTTGATGTTTTTCCTGCAAGCTTAGGACAATTTGTGCGAATATGGTTGAGGTCACCACACTCATAGCATCTTGGAGGACCACCTCTCTTTCTCATTCTCACATTCTGCAAAGCTTTGTTAAAGCGAGAAGAGAGTAGTGCCAGATCTTCTTCAGGAAACTCTTCAAGTTGCTCATCTGTTAAAGAAGATATGGAAGACAAGGCAAAGCTAGAAGAAGAATTTGCATTTGACATGTTAGGGTTATAGATCAAAGCAATTGATTTAATGTTACCCTTCCTGGCAAGAACATCCAACTCATGAGTTTTCAACTTAGAGTAAAGAACATCTAATGTGAGTGTGCTCATGGTAGTAGATTCTTGTATAGATGTTACTTTCATCTCCCACACTGACATGTCCAAAGCACTAAGCAATTGTCGAGCATTTTCAGCATCAGTGTAGCTAACTCCAACAAAGACGTAGATTGCTAAGAATTTTATTGAAACGTGCAAAGAAGTCATCTACAGATTCACTAGGTTTCATCTCAAAACGCATGTATTCTTTTTGTAAATATCTTGGCGAACCTCTTTGACAGTGTTAGAACCCTCATGGTAGTCACAAAGAGATTTCCATACCTCATATGCGGATCGAAGATGAACCACACGATCAAAGTCGCCAAGGCCCCAAGCCTTGGATGATTAAGTTGCGCGCCTTGCTATTTGCTTCAACATGTGTGCGATTGGTGTCGTTGACGTTGTCGTTTGCAGGGACTTCATATGGCTTGTAGACCTTCTCCCAAATTGTGAAGCCCTGTGCTTGGATGAACGCCTCCATCTTGGCCTTCCAAAACTGAAAATCAACACCATCGAACACACATGGTTTTGTCGAATAACGATCCATTGATCTAATCACCGGTTAAGATAGATTAGAGAAACCTTGCTCTGATACCACTTGTAGGATCGAAGTATACGAATATAGCAATCAAAGGGGGGGTGAATGATTGTGCGGAAGCTAAAACCAAATTCTTGATCTATTAAAAGTTCACCCCAAAACAGAACCAAATAATTGCCTCGTTTTCGACAAAAACAGAATGATAGAGGTTCGGTAAAACGCGAATTCCTGGAGATCCAACCGTTGGAACGATCTGAAATTTGGACACAAGAAACTATATTCCAATACGAATGGAACCCAAAAAGAATCAGCTCGATCGGACTTACGGATCAAAAGTTATGAGCTTCGCAAGCTTGCTGATCCAGAACTTGACGAGAATCAATCTAATCAAAACTTCAAGATTAAACAAGATCTTCAAAAGATTAATCAACTAGACTTTGAGAAACTTTAAATCAATACCCTAGAACGGTTTTTGATGGATCAAATCAAGATGAAACTCAACGATCAAAACCAATCTAGAATTAGAACAAGCATGCAAACAAGAACCAAAACAGAAAAATATCAGAGCGACGTGGTTACTGTAGCACGCAAAAATCTTGGAAGAATTGATCTTTATTTCTTGTCTAAAATACTCTCATCAAAAGAGTACAAACCCTAAAACCAAGCTCAAGGCTTGATGCGCTCAGCTCTACTTGGTGCCTTTCAACAGGAGACCCCCCACCTATTTAAAGCACCAACCCACAAGGAGTTCTGAATATGATTCCTATTCCCTAGAAGGAACTGTATCCAACACAACTCTACTTGGCCCAACCTGGCCGAGTACAACTCTCTGCACGCGTGATGGCAACCCTACCATACTCACGTGACTAACACTTTGCACGCCGTATGGCCACCGCCATACTCACGTGACTAACACTTTGCACGCCGAATGACCTCCTGCCATTCTCACGTGACTAACCATTCTTCATGTGCACCATTCTCTTAGCCCGAACGCCCCGCATGACATCCTTGACCACCAAGACCTCGCCTTCCTGAACCTAGTCCGAACCTCGCCTCCTCCATGAACCTAGTTCCGGTCCCGTCATCGACCACATTCGTCTTCGAGCAATACCTGCACATGAACAAACCACAAAACAATTCCGAGCACAAGTCCACGACTTGACTCAATGTCAATCCATGCAACTACTCACATGAGCATTGCATAAAGTCCATTTCAAAACAAGTATCATGAAATTATCACAAATTTCATAATCTCAAAATCAAATTCAAATTTCAATCTCAAAGTCGCTCAAAACCCTAATTGAGCAAATCCCATTTACGACGGACAAACAAAACCAGTCCGGCGCAAATGCCAAGTGAAACCCTAGAAAACAGTTCACAACGGACCAACAAAGTCTGTCCGTTGTACAGGGGAAACTCTCGCCCAAAAGAAAACATTCCGCCAAAACATGTTTACGACGGACAACCAAAATCGATCCGTCAGACATGCAAAAGTCTCAGTTCAAAAACGCCTTCAAATTCATGTTCACGACGGACAAAAATCTTGTCCGCGCAAACGCGCTACGCCGGTTTCAAAAACAACATGGTCCGAATGAAACCCTAAAGCAAAAATGCATTCACGATCGACCAAAGAAGTTTGTCCGTGACATGCAAAACTTACTGGATTCTTGGAAGATTGAGTTCAACTCATGAGCTCAAAAACACGCTCACGATGCACTCCAAAACTTTGTCCGTCGTACATGGGAAACTTACTGTTTCTTGAGATCTTGGTCCAGCGCAAAAGCGAAACTTACTGCTTTTTGTCAAATTGTCAAGCACATGCACCAGCACATTTTGCAAATCCAATTCTAAGTTAATTTTTCAGTTCAAAGCCAATTTTTCAGTACATGATTTCACACGATCCTTTCCGCAGCATAAGCGACGTACTCACGGGCATTCTCCAAGTGCTTCTTCTCCTCCTCAACCTGCTCGCGAGCCTTCTTCAACTCCTGAACTGTGTCATCGATCAGCTCTTCCTGGGCGGCGACGAATCTGGCTAAGTGAGTGACGGTAGCATCCACATCCTCTATCGGCTTCCGCTGAGCTCTGCTGTCTTGGCGTGGGTGGTGACGGAACACTGTGCCTTCCAGCTCCCTGGAGTAGGTGCGAGCGATCTGTTGCATTGCTCGACGCGACACCTCTTGGATTCCCATCTCAAAGGTAGACCTCCTGGCGCTGAAGTGGAATGGGCGGCTGAACTTCGTCTTCTCTCGGGCATACACCGTGATCCGGACGTCCCATCCTATGACCATTCCTGCCTGCACGAGTGTAGTCCATCGGTAGAGCGGCCTCTCGAAACCTCCAAGAAACTGAAGCATACGCCACAACTCGGCAGCATAGCCTCCCTCACGCTCGGCGTAGTTGTTCTTCATCATCATCTGTCAAAGGATGCTCGCGTAAGAACGCAACATTTTGAAATCAATGTGGAAGACAAAAAGAACTCAGCAGGGGTATGAACAAGGAAGAAAAGGGGTAAGTCGAGAATTCGTTCATTATCTTGACAAATTTTATCTTTAGAAAATAAGTTTTAACCTCACTACGACCATTCTAGCTATGGGTGAGCCTACAGTCAACCTGGCTCTGATACCACCTCTGTCGGGACCCGAATTTGCAAATCTGGACCCTCTGTGTATTCAGCACTAGTCCAGGAACGCGCTAGTGCACACAGTCTCAACATTGGTAAATATCACAATCATACCACTCGATACTAATAAAGTACTTTAATTAGATAATCAAACTGGTTGCTTGACCTTAAGGTCAAGTTACAAATATACGCCTCGCAGGGCGAAACTTACTAAAAGAGAAATAATAGCAGCGGAAAAGTAAGATAACTTCGTGGCACCATCCAGTATACCACAGGCAACTGACTGGGCTCGCTCCCTAGTTAGACAGTTCCTCTTGGAGCTCCTCCACCAAAGCTGGTGTAGACTCTTCCTCAACTGGTGTTGTATGGTGGCAAGGGTGAGTACTTGGTACTCAGCAAGTCATGCACAGAATGCAACTAATATACTACATGCATGGCTTAATACAAAGGAGTAGCTCATGGTATATTTGTAGTAAACAGCATTTGACAAGTATCATAAGTAGATTCGAAAGCAGTAGAAACAAGTATAACATCAATAACTTTTCCAGGAGTTAAATAAACATCTTCTCCACTCCTAATCCACATTTCCATCAACATCATTATTAACCAAACCCAACCTTTCAAGTCCAAGTTATTTTCAAGAAAGTCTAACCCTTGACTGTAATCCCCGAGCGATGTCCAATACCGCGGACACGGCTATTCGAATAGATTTTACACTCTGCAGAGGTTATGCACTTTACCCACAAGATACAGTCAAACACCACAAAGGCGAGTGTCCGTAACAGAGTCTTTCAGAAACTTCTAACAGCACAAGTGGTCCTCTCCGGTGTTGCACACTAACCCTTCCCTTAGCGAAGGCAAAGTTTAGGCCAATCCACTGTTAGATGGGTACCTTGCCGCAGCCCCGGTACGCTCCCTCGTACAACTACACAAAGGGTGTAGTTGACATCCTGAGGTCCCATAGGTACGTTATTAGCAACTTATTCAACTAGGTCCGTCCCATTACAGACATGTGGTTGCACGTTTGACTCAGTTCAAAGGCTCACAAGGTTAAGTCCTTAGGGTGACCAGGGCAAGACTACCCGATGAACCAAAACAACGTTCCCGGTGCCACAACTGGCCCACCCGATCATTCTTGCCACATGCCCCGGTCGAAAGCTATTTATCAAACCCCAGTTGATTACCATGCACCACGTGCCATCAACATCGCAACACATGATACCTTTCCAAAACAGGTTCAATATGTCATTAAGTCAATATTAACATTTGATTGTCCAAAATCATGTCATGAGCACGTAGCAGGTCTAAGCAATATACTACAACGATCTAAATTCCCATGTTAGCAGTTTAGTAATGTCCAACTATTTAACCCTCAACTAGGGTGACAAGGGGTCATGGCACATATTTAATTAACCAAGGTGTCATACAACAATTTGGCATTTATCTAATTTTCCAATATTAAATAAAGTATTTTCTAATTAAACTAGCATGCAATAATTTAAATCAAAGTAATTTGAAAACGGGATCAACATGGTCAAAGCACAACTTGCCTTCAAAGAGTACATGTTCTTGGTCCTGAGCTGGCTCCTGGGTCAACACTTCACCTTCGAAACCTTCGGGCACTTCAACGTCTACTCGTAAAGCGTGCAAATAGCAATAAATAAATAAACAGTAGACAAAAAGTGTCCAAACATCCTAATAAAGTTCATAAACAGAGAGAGCATAATTTTATGAATTTTTAGAAACTGGAATCGTCAAGTTCGGAGTTAAAATGCAAAAGTTATAACCGTTTAAAGTTTAAAGAAAGCATTAATTAAATAAAAACAGAGAAATATTCATTATCAAAAATTAATTAAAATTCATATTTGAGTAGTTCTCATTTTTATGAAAATTTAGAAATTTGAATCACTCAAATCGGAGTTGAAACGCAACAGTTATAAGCATTTGAAGTTTGGATCCAATTTTGAAATCAATAATTCGAATTAATAAATCATTTTCTTTTTCGGAAATTCATTTATTGCGTCAGCATGACACGTGGACCAATCGGAAGCCGCCACATCGCCTCAGGTCCATGGACCCAGCGCACGGTTGGGCCCGGTCCACCGTGGACCCGGTCCACGGCTCGTGTCTCTGACAAGTGGGCCCTGCCGGTGACGTCAGCGTGACGTCATGGTGCGGTTTGGCTCGGTCGCTGACACGCGGGCCCTGCGTGACGTCACGGCTGACGTCAGCGGCGACCGGCGTGGCCGCGCTGACCGCGACGGTCAGTCTCCTCGCCACGTGGCGTGATCTTGTCCGTTGATTTGAAAATCAACGGCCCAGATTAGATCTGGCTTAACGCAGTAGAAAACTACTCGGCTAATCTGGATCGTTCGATCTTGATCGAACGGTCAAGATCCAATCTAACGATTACAACGCGGCTAACCCTAGCCGTTTGATCTAGATCTAATGGCTGAGATTGGATCTAGTGCGGTGCGGTTCTAGCTACGTGGCACAACCTAAGCCGTTGGATCTAGATCCAACGGTTGGAAATAGATCTGGGAATTAGAACGTGGGATCTCACCGGGGGTGACGTGGACGATTCTGGGCCCTTGGATCTGGATCGAACGGCTGAGGGAGCTCGATCGTCGGCGATGGCGCGCAGCGGAGCTGGCTCACCGGAAACGAGGACGGCGACACGCCCGACGGCGTTTGGGCGCGATTCCGGCGAAGTGAAAGGTCCCCTCTGGCGTGGCTTGACCTTGCGGTTCCGGATCTGAGCTCAACGGCGGCGGAATCGGCGATTAACCGTGGCGGAGTGCAAGACTAACTACGGCGAGCTCGCGCGGGCAAACGGCGGCAGCTCAGGCGACGTGGGCTAGGGCTACGGGTGCGCACGGAAGTCGGCTACCCGATGGCGGCGGCGCATTAAATAGGGCCCTCGGCGTCCGTGAAACTCGCAAAAACCGAGGCCCACACAGTTGCGGCGGCGGAATCCGAATTGGATTTGGATTGGGTGACATGGCTCAACGTGAGCCATTGGATCAAGATCCAACGGTGCGAGGGTTTGGGCTCGGGTCTGGCTCGGGTGACTTGGCTGGCTCGGTCGGGCTTGGGTTCGGGCGACGTGGCTCAATCTCGACCGTTCGATCTTGATCGGACGGTCGAGAGGGTTAGGGTTAGGCGATTGGGTTCAACCGGATCAGCTGGCTCGGGTCAGGCTCGAGTCTGACTTGGACTCGGGTCCGGTCGGATGAACAGTACAAACCCACTCGATTTTTCCAGCGATTAAATAATCCAAATAAATTCCTAGAAATTCATTTAATTCATTAAAAATAGCAAAACACTCAGAAAAATTCCAGAAAAATTCTAGAAAATATTTTGGAACATTTTGGACTCAAATAAAATATTTCCAACAAAAATTTATTTGTAAAATCAAATTCTTTAATTATTTCAAAAGGGGATAAATTCAAATAAATTCCAAATAAATCCAAATAAATTCCAGAAATTTCCAAAAATTCACTTAAGTGCCAAATCTTGATTAAATTCATGAAAAGAAAAAATTTGGGGTGTTACACATGACAACCACATTTTGTTGCAACACTTACTTCCGCTTGCTGTACGTAGGATATTGCCAACACATGTAACTGTAGCACTAATTCGTGTGAGCAATTTCTTCAAGCAAACATACTCCCCTACTATTCGTGTAAGTGATACATAATACTCTAGGGTGGAAGGGCTGTGATACTTTATAATGTTGTAAGACCCTATAATCTCCCTGTGGCTAAGGGAACAATTCAAACAACAAATCCATTATCTATTGTGGGGGGAACTCCTCTTGGCATTCAATATTGTGAGGTGGTTGTCAATCATGTTTTTGTGAGGGATGCCATTCTACCTCGTCAATATGGAGCCTTAAAGTCCGTTGGAGATGCTCGTGGGAGATGCATCGTGTGGCCATATGATAGAGTAAGACCTTAGCATACATCCATATTTCTAATGAATTTTTGGCCTATCACCTCAACATCATACCAAATTGTTGCAGATCAAAGATGATAAGAAGTCTTCGAGGCAGTCAAAAGTACCTGGGGCTGGTACTATTATTTTGTTGGTAGTCCAAATTGTATTTTCATGCTTGTTTCAAATTATTTCACATTTTCTAAAAGGCAAAATTCTTCTCCTTGTTAGGTACTTAGTTACAAAAAGAAGTTCCAAGGGTTTTGAAGTGAACTCTTTTGCACTGCAGTGCCTATGTGACAACATGTATGGCAGTAGTGTAAATGTAGTAATGTATATGGCATATGTGTTGTGTTGCATCTTTAGTAAGCATGAAATAATTTGTTTTTACTAAGGTAGCACTACTGCTGTGTGATGGTGATGAAATAATTCAGTCACATGTCCAGTGTGAAGTAGCTTTTATTATTTTATAATGCTTCTGGTCCGCAATGGGTTAAGTTTTTCACTGCTAGTCTACTAATTCTATCATGTTATGTCGAGTTTGCATGCACACACACATATAATTAAGACAATGTGATTCTTAGCATCAATGTGATTCTTAGCATCTATTTAGCAGACAAGCCTACTTAGCCTAGTGTTTAGTAGATAGTCATAACTTAATATGGTTTTGCATGCACACACACATATAATTAAGACATATAAGCATAGTCTGATAACATAAGTAAGATAATATGTAAAGAAAGCATCAGTAATTTAGCATATTGATATTGCCAAACAAGTGATAAATTCATAGAGTGACACATTGAAGAAGGATGTTAAAAAAAAAGAAAAAGAGTTCTGGATCTAGTTCTCTTAATTAAGAAGTTTGTTTGAAAATCTGCTTTGGAATGGAATCATGTATAGCTAGCAAAGGAGCTGGACTTATTAACAACCTACACAGTTTAGTACTTGAGTTGTTTCTAAAATTTTAATGTGCCACTCAAACTTTCCATCATGTCCAGTCTTATTGTGGCATAACTTTTTGTCCATTTGTCTGATTTTGTCACATATTTGAGATTACCTACAGCTTAGCTACCTAACACTAATTTTCTGTTGTTTTTATTGATTATTCCTTTTCTTCATCATGGTAGGTACACAGGTACAAGGTGATAAGTTTCTGGAGTAGTAACTTTTGTGCAGCAAGAAAGTAGTGTTGTTTATGGTTAGAAATGTTAACTGGTAGCTAGAGAAGCATATACATCCCCTCTTTTAGTAAAAATGTAAGCCATTATTTACTAGGCTGAGACTTAGCTCATGATCTCTCACTAACTGTTACTTATTTTGGACGGGCATGTATGCAACTTAACTTATTTGGAGGATATATGTTTATCAAACCCTATGGTGGAGATATATGCGTTGCATTATTTACATGTTGAAGTGACTATTTGAACTGTGATTGTGTATGTATATGGTTATATATGTGAGTGGCACCATTTGCATGTACAAGTGTGTATGTCAATCCAATTGTGGATAATGTGGAATTGGTTCGATATATATTGCATATTTAATTAATTTGTATGTCATGTGTGCTGGCACCTTTGCCGACACAAAACTTGTGTAGAAAACTAGCTTTGGTCTATGAGGGGAAAAGTGATTAGCCAACAAGTAAAGTGTCGGCAATTCATATTAACTGTTGGTAAAACTTGTACTGATGGCAAAAAAACCTACTGTCGGCAAAGATGGAACTGTCGGCAAAACTTAGATCTTTGCCGTCAATTTATCTGTCGGTAAAGATTTTATCTGTCGGCAAAGCCTAAGCCGACTGCTTCTACCGCTACTGTTTATATACAATCGGCTAAACTTTTGCCCACAGTTTTTGAGTCGGGGAATGTGCCTTTTGCCGACTGTACTTTGTGTTGGCAAAAGTGTGGCATGGTGTAGTGTCATACTGCAATTTGGCATTTATCTAATTCCCAGAATAATTAAAACATTTTCTAATTAAATTAGCATGCAATAATTTAAATTAAATTAATTTCAAAAATAGGATTGATATGGTCAAAGTATAACTTGCCATCAAAAAGTAGTTGTTCTTGGTCTTGAGCTGGCTCTTGGGTCAAAACTTCACCTTCGAAGCCATCGGGCACTTGAATGTCTACTCGTAACGCGTGCAAATAGCAATATCATATATAAACAGTAGGCAAGAAGTGTCCAAAAATTCAAATAAACTTCATAAACAGAGAGAGCACATTTTTATAAATTTTTAGAAATTCGAATCGTCCAAATCGGAGTTAAAACGCAAAAGTTATACCCGTTTAAAGTTTGGAAAATCAATTAAATAAATATAAACAGATAAAACTTATGTCCAAAAATCAAAAAACATTCACCATTATGTAGAGCTCAATTTTATAAAAAATAAAAAATTGGAATCACCCAAATCGGAGTTAAAATGCAAAAGTTATAAGCGTTTGAAGTTTGAAAATTCAAATAAAAGAATAAACCAAATTAATTCATTTATTTTTCTATTGAAAAACCCGATTTATGACGTCAGCATGACGAGCGTGGAAATTGAATTTCCACCGAATTATTTTTTTATTGAAAAATCGAATTATGACGTCAGCACGAAGTCAGCGGGTCCACGGACTCGGTCCACGGCTTGGGTTCAGTCCAACGTGGACCCGGTCCACGGGTACATGTCTCACTGACATGTGGGACCCCTCGGATGACGCCAAAGATCGACATCATCGCGCCGCCACACGGCATCGACATACGCGGGCCCCACTGCGACGCCGTGCGACGTCACGGGTGACGTCACCGCATAGTGGATAGAGCCACTGACATGCAGGCCCCTTGCTGACATTAGCGGCGACCGGGTGACGCCCGCGCTAACCGCGCTGGTTCGGCTACCGGACACGTGGCGCAATCTGGGCTGTTGGTTTGAAATCCAACGGTCCAGATCAGATCTAATCCCGCACGTTGCGGTGCAAAGCGGTTGATCTGGACCGTACGATTTAGATCGGACGGTCGAGATCCGATCGGGTTTAACCGCGCCGCTGGGGGGTGACGTGGCATGACCCGGCGCTCGACGCGTGGCGCAATCTACACCGTCAGATTTAGATCGAACGGTTGAGATCCAATCTATTGCTACAACGTGCATGAACCCTAACCGTATGATCTAGATCTAACGGCTGAGATCTACCCCTAGCACGGTGCAGTTTCACGGCTACGTGGCTTAATCTAAGCCGTTGGATCTAGATCCAACAGTTGAGATTAGATCTAAGATTGCAACGTGGCGAATACTCACAGTGACGTGGATGAATCTGGGCTGTTCAATCTCGATCGAACGGTGGGTAGAGCTCGGGGTCGGCGATGGCGCTGCGGTGGTTCGCGGCTGCCGGTGCTAAGGAAGCTGTGACACTACGGAATGTCGGGACACCGTAAAAGGTGAAATTGGAGAATGTGACATTATAAAATGTGAAAATGGAGGTTAAAACTTTACGTTATGCCGTTTAATCGCGTTTTCGGGCCGATTCCGGGAGTTTGGGCCTTTCCGGGGAAGTTTGGGCCTAAGGGAAAGGGTCGTGGGCTTTGATGGGAAGGTGTTTGGGCCCAAGTGGGAGTGGGAGACCTGGTTGGGTGCCTCCTCCTGCCCTTTGTGCACCCCCAATCCTGCACTAGCCCCCCCCCCCCACTTCCTCCTCATCCCCCAAACTAGCCGCCACCTCCCCATTGTGCGCCACCCTCCTCCTACCTCCTCCCCATTGCAACACCACCCCTCTCCTCTCCTCTCCACCACCCTTGCTGCCCTAGGGGGTTCTCCACCTCACCACCCTGCAGATCCGTCCATTGGAGCGCTCCGCGATGAGGAGATCCGGTGGATTTGGAGCGAGGAAGGAGATCGCGCGAACCGGGAGGAGATCCATTGGTTCTTCGTTCGTCGGGCGAAGGTATGGCCACGAGAATCCTTGGGGTTGGTCTAGGTACTGTTCTAAGGGTTGATATCATGTTTTTAGATCAATTGGTGGTGCTGTAATTGGGTAGATTAGATGAAATCTAGAGTTTGCCACGTTCTCTGTTTCGGGCAGATTGAGCAGTCGACCTAGGGTTTGAGATTACGCCAATTTAGAGTCGCATTTTGGTCGGCCTCCGGTTGAAGAAGTTGTAGGTAATTTCAATACCTTTCCGTGTACATAAAGAACGTCCAATGCCGCCCAGCTGTTTGAAAGTTATGCTCGTTTTACTGAACGTGTTAAAAACTGTGACGAGATTGGAACAGATCACGATATTCTGTAGGTTAAACCACTTTAGAGGCCGAATCAGTTTTTCCGTATACTTATAAAAAGTTAGGAAATTTCCTAAGCTACGCGAGGATGTACTCGTTTAATCAATTTGGAGTCTTAGAACCCGAGTTATGCTCGTTGGAAGTCTGCTGTCCTGATGGGACAGAACCTCTGTTTTTGGGTTTTGCGAGTAGTTTGCGAAGTCGGGGTAGAAGAGTGTTTGCGTATTGTTTTGTGGGCATGATTTTGAGTGTGTGGTGCCTATGTGAAGGTGGTGTGACCCTGGGAGTGCCCTCTACTTCTCGCCAATCCGTCGCCCGTGGTTGAGGCAAGTGTATTGGAATGGGTAGCGGGTTGTAGATTGCTAGTTTTGTTGAGTTGAAATTGAATATATGATATGTTCACATGCCATGCTATAATGTTTGCCATTGATATGATGAATATGGTTTATTATGTTGTGATGCCTTGTGTTAATGTACAAGTTATCTATGATTATGGCATATGTTGCATACATGGCATGAAACTTGGCCCGGGCGGTGAGAACGTCATAACTATTCCGGTAAGGTCGGTGAGAAAGTTATGACTAATCCGGAGCGCCATGGATGGAAGACCTACCTCGTGATTCCACCCACGCGGTGAGTGGAAGCGAGGAGTAGGCACCCTCCATCTACGGGATGGAAGGGGGACGTGGGTGCACGCTGATGGGTGTGCACTCGGCAATACCGGTATTTGCGTCGAGGAGACATGTGCATTGCTTTGCATTGCATTCATGATGATGATGATGAAATGATCTCGATGAGGTTGAGACATGAATATGATGTTGCATATGAAGTATGACTTGATCATGATGTTGAGTTTGTTATGTAGTTATGATAATATTTGAATTGCTCTGTATGACCCATTGCAATATACTTGCTGAGTGATGAACTCACGTTTGTGTTTTATGTTTTTTTAGGTACCATGAAACCGACATGCGGGAAAGGGCTTAGTGGCACATCTTCACAAAGTTTCACTCATTAAGATATATGCAATTTTGCCATTCATAGTTGTAATTATAAGTTAATGCGTTGAGAGCTTGGAGTATGACTTATTTGTGTGCTTGGTCATATTATTTACTTCGTTTTAGATCATGGAGTGGTTAAATTCATTATGCTAGACTTTAATAGTTGCTATATCGCCTGTTATTGCTGCTTTAGATGCTTCCCATTATGATATAACTTGTGATATTATTATTGATGCTCCGTACCATGGAAAAACAAAGGAGATGCTGCCGAAATTTTTGGTTTTTGCATGTACTCCTTTGCTGTAATTTACCTTTAGATGTGTTTATTAGATGTTGTTTAGTCTATGTTTGGTGACATCTAGGGCATATTAGATGCCGGGGTGTTACAGAAGCCAAACCACGTGACGGTGTTTTCGGGCTACTCCGGCAAGGTGAATGGTCCTTCCCGGTGCGGCTCGACATGAGGGTTTCGGATCTGGGCTCGGTGACGTCGGAGACGGCTCGATGGCGGCGAAAAACGACAAAAACCACGGCGGAGCATACTTCTAACTTCGATGAGCGATTGCGGCGTGGCTACAACGGCTTGATCTTGACAACCTAGGGCTACGGGTGCGCACGGAAGAGGAGAGCACGATGGTGGCGGCGGCGCATTAAATAGTGCCCTCGGCGTCCGTGAAACTCGCGGAGAATGAGGCCCACCCGGCTGCGGCGGCGGAGTCCGACAAAGACTCGGAGAGATGACGTGGTTGTATCCTAGCCGTCCACATGGCACAATCGACGGTTGGGATCGCACGGGGGCGAACGGATCCGATCCGCACATGGGTGACGTGGATCCAATGGTCGCGCAGGTTAGGGTTTGGTTGGGTTCGGGTCTCGCTCGAACGTGGTTCAGGTCGGGCTCGAGTTCTACTCGGGTCCGGCTCGGTCGGATGAACAGTGAAACCCATTCGGATTTTCCAGCGATTTAATAATTAAAAATAATTCTAGTTATTCAAATAATTCGAGAAAAATAGCAAAATAATAAAAAAAATTCCAGAAAAAATCTGGAAAATACTTTGTGACATTTTGGACTCAAATAAAATATTTCCAACAAAATTTTATTTATAACTTTTAATTATTTTTTTATTTCAAAAGGGAATAAATTCAAATTAAATCCAAATAAATCCCAGAAAATTCCAAAAATTCTCAAAAGTGTGAAATAGCATTTAAATACATGAAAAGCAAAAAATTAGGGTGTTACAAACCTCCCCCCATAACAGAATCTCGTCCCCGAGATTCAGGGCTGACTTTGGAATAGGTTTGGGAACTCCTTCTTCAAGTCCTCTTCGCGCTCCCAAGTTGTTTCACTCTCTGCATGGTTGCTCCACTGGACTCTGCAGAAATGGGTTGACTTATTTCTCGTCTCTCGATCCATGGTGTCCAGAATCTTCACGGGGTGCTCCTTGTAAGTCAGATCCTCCTGCAGCTCTATTGACTCTAACGGTGTCTGCTCATCTGGTACTCGAAGGCACTTCTTCAGTTGTGACACATGGAACACATCATGCACACCTGCCAACGACTACGGTATCTCCAACTGGTAAGCAACTTCGCCTCTGCGGCTCAATATCTTAAATGGTCCAACATAACGTGGTGCGAGTTTCCCTTTGGCATGGAATCTCTTAACTCCCTTGAGGGGCGTAACTCTAAGGTACACAAAATCCTCCAACTCAAAAATTAAGTCTCGGCGATGGTTATCGGCATAACTCTTTTGTCTTAACTGGGCTATCTTCAGTCTTTCCCGAATCATGGCGATCTGCTCTTCGGCCTCTTGAAGAATATCTGGTCCAAAATCACGGCGTTCACCTGTCTCATTCTAATTCAATGGTGTTCGACGTGGCCGGCCATACAGCGCCTCAAAAGGTGACATTTGTAGACTGGCTTGATAGCTGTTATTGTAGCTGAACTCAGCATATGGCAAACTCTTATCCCAAGAGGTAGCATAAACCAATGCACAAGCTCTTAGTATATCCTCCAGAATCTGATTAACTCTTTCAGTCTGTCCATCTGTCTGCGGATGATATGCTGTACTGAAGTTCAAGCGAGTCCCCATGGATTCGTGCAACTTATTCCAAAACATGGAGGTAAATTGGGTACCTCTGTCCGATACAATCTTTTTTGGCACTCCGTGCAAACAGATAATCCTGGTCATGTACAATTCCGCTAATTTATCTCCTGAGTAAGTGGTCTTTACAGGGATAAAATGAGCGACCTTAGTCAAGCGGTCCACTATAACCCATATGGAGTCATATCCTCCCTGAGTCTTCGGCAAACCGATAATGAAGTCCATTCTAATTTCCTCCCATTTCCACTCAGGAATCTTCAACGACTGCAGCAACCCTGCTGGCCTTTGGTGCATTGCTTTAACTCTTTGGCACACATCACACAACGCAACATGCTCGGCAACCTCACGTTTCATGCTTGGCCACCAGAATCTCTCCTTCAGGTCTTGGTACATCTTGGCACTTCCTGGATGAATGGAATACTTGGAATCATGGGCTTCTTCCAAAATCAACTGCTTCAGCTCCTTCTTGTTCGGCACACAGATGCGATCCTTAATCCACAAAGTGCCTTGCTCGTCCAGTCTGAAGTCCTTAGCCTTGCCTTCATCCATCTTGGACTTGATCCTTTGGATCTTGTCGTCATCCTTCTGTCCTTCTCGGATCTGATCTTCCAGAATAGGCTTTACTTCCAATGCAACTAAAAATCCTTTCGGTACAACCTCCAGTTTCATCTTCTGAAATTCCTTACACAGCTCATCTTGACTCCCTGCGGCCATCATATTCACGGTATGGCTCTTCCGACTCAAGGTATCGGCCACCACATTGGCCTTCTCGGGATGGTAATGGATTCCGACATTGTAGTCCTTGATCAACTCTAGCCATCTCCTCTGCCTCATATTCAGATCCGATTGGGTGAAGATGTATTTAAGACTCTTATGGTCCGTATATACTTCGCATCTATTCCCAATCAAGTAGTGTCGCCACCACTTCAAGGCATGCACTATGGCTGCTAACTCTAGGTCATGCGTCGGATAATTCTCTTCATGCGGCCCCAGCTGCCTTGATGCATAAGCGACGACCTTCCGGTTCTGCATCAGCACGCATCCAAGTCCTTGGCGCGATGCATCACAGTATATATCAAAGCTTTGATTAACATCCGGTAGGACTAACACCGGCGCTGATGTCAATCGCTTTTTCAGCTCCTAGAAACCTTTCTCACATTCCGGCGTTCAGTTAAACTTCTTCTCCTTTTTCAACAATTGCGTAAGAGGTCTCGCAATTGTCGAAAAGCCTTCAATAAAATGGCGGTAGTAACCGGCCATCCCAAGGAAACTCCGAATCTGGGTCACTGTCTTCGGCGGTTCCCAATGTGACACGGCTTCAACTTTGCTTGGATTAACAGCGACTCCTTCTACGGTCATCATATGTCCAAGAAACTCCACCTTGTCTTTCCAGAAATCACACTTGCTGAATTTGGTGAAGAGTTGCTGTTCTCTCAGCTTCTCCAAAACTAGCCTCAAGTGTTCTGCATGTTCATTCCTCATCTTGGAGTAGACTAAGATATCGTCTATGAACATAACAACGAACTTGTCCAAATACTCCATGAATACCTTATTCATCATATTTATGAAATAAGCTGGTGCATTCGTCAGACCAAATGACATAACTGTAAACTCGTAATGTCCGTATCTCGACGAGAATGCAGTCTTCGGGATATCTTCTAATCGAATCTTCAACTGGTGATATCCTGATCTCAGATCAATCTTAGAGAAAACTCCGACTCCTCTCAACTGTTCAAACAGATCATCGATCCTAGGTAGCGGGTACTTATTCTTCACGGCGGCTTCATTGAGAGCACGGTAGTCAATGTACATCCTAAAACTCCCATCCTTCTTCTTGACAAACAGAACTGGCGCTCCCCATGGCGACGAACTTGGTCTGATTAATCCTTTCTCCATCAACTCTTCAAGCTGTTTCTTCATCTCCACCAATTCTTCGGTTGACATCTGATAAGGTCTCTTTGCTATCGGTGTTGTTCCGGGTATTAACTCAATCACAAATTCTATGTCCCTGTCTGGTGGCATCCCAGGCAAATCTTCAGGAAAAACATCAGGATACTCATTTACCACCGGAACATCTTCTATGCTAACTGTCTTTACACTGTTGACCATCAACTATCCATCTCGAACGGCGGTCGCTTGAAATTCCACTTTTCTTCCACACGAGCTCTCAACAGAGATGATCCTTCTTCCACAGTCAAGCACGACCTTGTGCATGGATAACCAGTCCATCCCCAAGATAACATCTAGGGTTTGGGTTCCCAATATAATAAGGTTCGCTAGGAACTCTACCCCATCTATTAGTATTCTCACCCCAGAACATCCTACTTGAGATCGGAGTTCTGACCCAGGGGTTTGAACTACAAGCATGTATTTAAGACCCACAATCTCCAAATCATTCTTAGAAATAAAATCTCGGGAAACAAACGAATGCGAAGCTCTAGAGTCAAACAAAACTGTTGCAGGCACTCAGTTGACAAGTATCTTACCCAGTATGACGTCCGTGGCATTCTGAAGTGCATCTGCGGTCACGTGATTGACTCTACCTCTCACCATAGTCTGGGGCGAGGCTCCTGGCTATGCTGCCCCGTGGTTTGCTCCTGGGGCGGGTGTCCTGGCTGGTGTGGATCCCAAATTGAAGCGAACTGGGGTCACTCCCGTTGTCTTCTTGGGGCAGTTGTTGGAGAAGTGCCCTGGCTCATTGCATGTATAGCAGTGCCTCACTGCTCCCTGTTGACTGCCTGTAGTGGCATTTCTGGATGGAGCTGGTGTCTGGAAATTCTGATTAACGGGTCTCGGTACTGGCGATGGGGTCCTTGCTGCATTCTGTGGCTGGAATCTGAAAAACTGATTTGGTGCAACCCTCAGACGCTGTTGCGCTCCCTGGCGTGATCCCTGATGTTGCATTCTACGTTTCCGGTTCTCATCCAGTTCCTTGCGCTTGTCCTCAAGAATGAGCGCCTTGTTTACAAGTTCCTGAAAGTCTGGGAAGGTGTGGGTGATCAGTCCCACCTGCAGTCCAGAGTTTAGTCCCTTTAGGAAACGAGACTGCCTGGCCTTGTCCTTCGCTACGTCTTCAGGTCGTAGCATGCAAACTGTGTGAACTTGTTCAGATATTCCGACACAGGTTGATTTCCTTGCTTCAGAGCCCTGAACTCCTCCTTCTTAAGGTCCATGATCCCTTCTGGCACGTGATACTGGTGAAATGCAGCGGTAAATTCTTCCCATGTGATGTTCTGTGGGTTCTCCCTCGTGGCGCAGAAGTTCTCCCACCACTCTACTGCGGTCCCTTCCAACTGATGAGAGGCGTAGATCACTCTCTCATTTCCCACACATTGGATAATGTGCAACTTCCTTTCTATTGACCTCAGCCAATCATCTGCCTCCAGTGGATTGGTGTTTCCGGAAAAGGTGGGCAGATGAGTCCTCATGAATTCTGAAAGCCTTGAGTTCTGACGCTGTCCTTGATTGACCTGGTTGGCAGCGGCTTGAGCAGTGACTTCCTGCATTTGCTGCATCATGGCATGCATCAGCTGGGTCTGTGCAGCAAGGAAAGCTCCAAAGTTCTGCTTGTCAACTGGCGATGCTGGTTGGGGTGCAGGTGCTCCATCATTGGGGTTCCCAGATGGACGAGAACCACTTCCGTTGCCTCCAAGGTTTCCGCGGGTATTCACCATCTGTTGGTTGCCCCAAGCTTAGCGACGAGAGGGAAACAAGAATAGGCAGGTAGTAGAGAAACTTATGCGGGGGAAAGTGTAACTCAAATTCCAACTGTATTATTTAATCAATAATAACTTGGTATGGTTGTTCACAATGCCTAAGGGCCTTGCAACACATACTACACACTCATCAAGCAATGAAAATCCAAATCGACTAACACCAGAGTCTAACACCTCTAAGGGTGACTCTTTATTCTTAGACGCGACTCGATGAAGGAGTCTCAACTGCAAAACCTACGCTCACTCGTCGAGAAAACCTCCACTACCTCCTCATGGCGGGTGCGGCGGCATAGGCGCGAAGCGATCACCATGCCCCACAACGGCAGTTGTGGAAGAAACGGCATCATCCTCAGGCTCAAGCTCCGGCTGTGGTGCAGTGAGAGGAGCCGCCCAGGTCATCCTCGAGTTGTTGGATGGACAGTTCCTCTCATCGGGTTTGGATCCTAGCAACAAATCACCGGAGGTTATATCGGTGCTAATACCCAAGCCCAATCGAGACAACTCCAAGAACATCCCAACAATTCGACAACCATCCCGGTATTCCCCCGGTATGCGATCTGAAACTCGCCCAGGATCCCCACATACCGGTTCCCATTGCCATATCAATCATCAATTCGCACAAAGGGGCATCGAGCCCCAAACCTCACTACCAGAGGCGCAAAAACGCGGAAGCAAACAAACACACAACACGGCACACGGAAGCCCAAAGAACGACCAAGCAAACGCACCCACAAGACAAAACGAAAGAGAACGAGATGGCATTTAAAACACAAGCGTAGCTATACAACAAAAGATCCAACCCTATCCTATACAACAAAAGTAAAACTCCTCCAGAAGTGCCATGCCCTGAACACTTCCGGGCGTACACGCGTCGGCAGCCTCTACTCGGTGCCCCGCCTGGTCACCGACAGGCAGTAGGGGCAAAACTCACACCCCGCTGGATCCTCACCTGCAAAACCACAAAAGCAGAAGCCTGAGTACAGAAGGTACTCGCAAGTCTTACCCGGGGTCCATATATGACCGACTCCAATGGATATGCATTCGGACGTAGCAAGGACAACAAGCTCAAGGTAACTGTTGCTGAAATGCTTATCATTTGTTGTTCAGTTACTTAACTACTCAGTTTACCATTTTTAATGCGGTTGTAACAGCACCTACCACTAAGTGAAGTTACATTCAACATTTCACAACAATTAACCACATTCACTTCGAGCTCAAGCCCAACGGCGAACTTCAGTTCAAGTTATTACTACGTTGAGTAACATCTGACCAAGCTTGCTCATATCCGAGAGCGCAGCAATTCGAATCGCTTAATTAACCCTGCAGGGAAGCATTGATCACACAACATGTGCCATGAAGGAACCTCATGTCAACCCCCTCCCATCCATACCCATTCGTTGGGGCATCTTCATGCGGTCCGGAAACCTAGCACCCCCTCGAGCAGCCCCAAGCCCGGCTTGGCGCTCGAGAGCCGGCCTAGGCCCCGCCCTCAACCACGTCCAACCACATGAGGGCATGGCCCATCGAACGGCATGCGATGAAAGAGCGGCTTACCGTACCATAATCCGGCATGCGATCAACCAAAAGGTGCTTTAGCCACGTTACACCCAATCGGTCCTTAATCGACACAGACGAGACTACTACACTTGAGTCTCCTTACCCAAGTGATCCAACTCTCTCGCCCGGTCTCATTTCACATTCAACCATACTCAAACCTTTCCACAATATCAAGTAAAAAGTCCTCAAGCAGTGGAACCATCCACCACTTGGCCCGAAATCCAATCTCTAAGCATACTAAGCATGATGTGATTAATACCCATAATCTAGCTCCAACGGAGGTGTCTAACAAGTAACAAGGATGATACATGTAGCAAATAGGATCTAGCCTATCCCACATTTCAATTCCTAATGCAATACTCAACCACAATTAAGCAATTTATTCGCCAAAATAAATCATGTAAGGTTCAAGATGCTTAGGTGCTTGCCTTGCTCTTCTGCCCTCGGATTGACAGCGACTTGCCCCTCGGCAACTCCCTCGACCACGGCAGTATCACCCTCCGCGGTTTCGTTCTCTACATGAATAATATGCAACAATAAGATGCATGCCATGCAATGAAACAACTAGAATGAAAACCCCCAACGAAACGACGCAACCGGACCGACCAACATAACCCGGACAGACCAGGTGAACCCAGACAGTCCGGGTTTATTATCCGGACTCTCCGGATAAGCCGGATACTCCGGGTTTAACATCCGGACACTCCGGATTGGGGCCTTCGGTTCGACCAATCCGGACACTCCGGACCAAACGTCCGGACACTCCGGACTCGGAGCATTTGATCCAACACGACTTGGGAACGGGGTCCTACCACTTTCTATGGCTTCATAACGACCCGATCTATGACCTTTCTACACTCGGCAAAGCCGGAGAAGCTTATAGCTAACCCAATCCCACGAGAAACGATGCTAATCCCAAGAACCCTTAGCCAACTCTAACCCACCCTTGGATGGGCATTACCACTACCCGATCTACCACACTAGTACCCACATTTGCCAAATCAATCCCCAATCCAACCCTAGAATCACCACACCCCCAAAAACCCTAGAGCTCAAGTTCATTCCTAACCTCCCAAATCCAAACCTAAGTTTTAACTCCCACTATTGATGACCCCAGAACCCAAGAATCCCATGAATCAACCCCCAAAGAAGCCTCACCTTCAAGGAGGGTGGAGAGGAGGGAGGGGGAAACCACGTGGGGACGAGGACCACCGGCTTGGGGAGGAGTTCGAGGATGCCAACGCGAGGGGAAACCACCGGGGAGGAGCTTGGGGGTCGCCGGCCGGTGGGGACTCGCCGAAGAGGAGCTAGGGTGGAGTGCACGGGCGTGGGAGGCAAGGAGGGAGAAGGAAAAAGGATGGAAGGCCACGAAATGCGACTTTTATACCCAACCCCCGCACAGTCCGGATACTCCGGATAATAAGTCCGGACACTCCGGGTTGGGGTGTTCGGCCACTTCATCTCGGACACTCCGGACATTTTGTCCGGACATTCCGGGTTATATCCGGACATTCCGGATATTAAATCCGGATACTCCGGACCTCCCAGGAAATTTGAAACTTGGGGCCTTGACATGCAGGCTGGTGCTCCTGCTCAGGTGCTGGTTCCTCTGGGTCTGGGGCATCCAACTCTAACATTGGCTCCGGGCCCTGCCCATATAGTGTGGTCTCCAGCTCTGCGATCCTCTCCGCAGCATAAGCGACGTACTCACGAGCATCCTCTAGGTGCTTTTTCCCTTCCTCAACCTGTTCGCGAGCCTTCATCAACTCCTAGACTGTGTCATCGATAAGCTCATCCTAGGCGACGACAAATCTGGCCAAGTGAGTGACAGTAGTATCCTCATCTTCTATCGGCTTTCGCTGAGCTCTATTGTCTCAACGTGGGTGATGACGGAATACAGTGCTCTCCAGCTCTCTAGAGTAAGTGCGAGCAATCTGCTGCATCGCTCGACGAGACACCTCCTGGATTCCCATCTCAAATGTGGACCTCCTAGCGGTGAAGTAAAAAGGATGACTGAACTTCGTCTTCTCTCGAGCATACACCGTGATCTTAACGTCCCATCCTATGACCAGTCATGCCTGCATGATGGTGGTCCCTCGGTAGAGCGGTCTCTCAAAGCCTCCAAGCAACTGCAGCATATGCCACAACTCCGCAGCGTAGCCTCCCTCACGCTCGGCGTAGTTTTTCTTCATCAACATCTGCCAAAAGACACTCACGTAAGAACTTGAAAAGTTTTTTTTTAAACCAAGGGGTAGCAAGAGAAATTCAGCAAAAAGGGGTACGAGAGGAGAGAAGGGGTTTAGTCGAGATTTCATTCATTGTCTTGTCAAATTTTAACTTTAGAAAATATGTTTTATCCTCACTACGACCATTCTAACTACGGGTGAGCCTACAGTCAGTATGGCTCTGATACCACCTCTGTCGGGACGCAAATTTGCAAATCCGGACCCTCTGTGTATTCAGCACTAGTCCAGGATCATGCTAGTGCACATAGTCTCAACATCGGTAAATATCACAATCATACACATCGATAGTAATAAAGTACTTTAAATAATTAACCAAACTGGTTGCTCGACCTTATGGTCAAGTTAGAAGATAAGCCTCACAGGGCGAAGACTTATTTAAAAGAGAAATAACTGCAGCGGATTAAAATTCGTGGCGCCATACAGTATACCACAGGCAACTGACTGGGCTCGCTCCCTAGTTAGACGGCTCTTCCTGGTACTCTTCCTCCAAAGCTGGCGTCGACTCTTCTTCAATTGATGTTGTATTGTGGCAAGGGTGAGTACTTGGTACTCAGCAAGTCATGCACAGAATGCAAGCTAATATTCTACATGACAGGCTTTATACAAAGGATAGGCTAACAGATTCATTTGCAGTAAACAACTTTTAACAAGTAGCATAAATAGATTCGAAAGCAGTAAAAGTAAAGATAATATCAATAACTTTTTCAGGAGTTAAGTAAACACTTTCCCTTTCCTAATCCACATTTCCATCAACGTCATCAGCAAACCCAACCAAACTTTTCAAGTCCAAGTTGTTTTCATGAAAGTCTAACCCTTGACTGTAATCCCCGAGCAGTGTCCAGTACCGTGGACTCGGCTATTCGAATAGGTTGTACACTCTGCAGAGGTTATACACTTTACCCACAAGATACAGTCAAACACAACAAAGGCGAGTGATCGTAATAAAGCCTTTCAGAGACCGCAAACTAAACAAGTGAACCCCTCCGGCTTTTGTCATACACCATCCCTTCCCTTAACAGAGGCGAAGTATTTGACCGACATATCGTTGGACAGGTACCATGCCATAGCACAGGTACGCTCCACTTTCAAGCTACACAAAAGGTGTAGTTGACACCCCGAGGTACCACATGCAAGTTATTAGTAACTTACTCAACTAGGTCCGTCCCATTACAGACATGTGGTTGCACGTTTGACTCAGATCAAAGGCTCGCAAGGTTAAGTCCTTAGGATGACCAGGGCAAGACTACCCGAAGAACCAAAACGACATCCCTGGTGCCACTCATGGCCCACCATAACATTCTTGCCACTTGCCCCGGTCTAAATCTATTTATCAAACCCAATTGATTACCATGCACCACGTGCCATCAACAATCACAACACATGATACTTCTTCAAAACGGGTTCAATATCTCATTAAGTCAATATTAACATTTGATAGTCCAAAATCATGTCATGTGCACGTAGCAGGTCTAAGCAATATACTACGATGGTCTAAGTACCCAATGTTGGCAACTTAATATTATCCAACTAATATGGTCCCCAACTAGGGTGACAAGGTTTCATGGCACATAATTAGATAATCAAGGTGTCATACTGCAATTTGGCATTTATCTAATTCCCATAATAATTAAAACATTTTCTAATTAAATTAGCATGCAATAATTTAAATTAAATTAATTTCAAAAATGGGATCGATATGGTCAAAGCATAACTTGCCTTCAAAAAATACTTGTTCTTGGTCTTGAGCTGGCTCCTAGGTCAAAACTTCACCTTCGAAGCCTTCGGGCACTTCAACGTCTACTCGTAACACGTGTAAATAGCAATATCATAAATAAACAGTAGGCAAGAAGTGTCCAAAAATTCAAATAAACATCATAAACAGAGAGAGCACATTTTTAAAATTTTTTAGAAATTAGAATCGTCCAAATCGGAGTTAAAACGCAAAATTATACCCATTTAAAGTTTGGAAAATCAATTAAATAAGTATAAACAGAGAAAAATTATGTCCAAAAATTAAATAAAATTCACCATTATTGAGATATCAATTTTATAAAAATTCAGAAATTGGAATCACACAAATCGGAGTTAAAATGCAAAAGTTATAAGCGTTTGAAGTTTGAAAATTCAAATAAAAGAATAAACCGAATTAATTCATTTATTTTTCTATTGAAAAACCCGATTTATGATGTCAGCAAGACGAGCATGGAAATTGAATTTCCACCGAATTATTTTCTATTGAAAAATCGAATTATGACGTCAGCACGACGTCAGGGGGTCCATGGACTTGGTCCACGGCTCTGGTTCGGTCCACCGTGCACCCGGTCCACAAGTACATGTCTCACTGACATGTGGGATGTCGGGACCCGAATGTGCAAATCCGGACCCTCTGTGTATTCAGCACTAGTTCAGGATCACGCTAGTGCACACAGTCTCAACATAGATGAATATCACAATCATATACAGCGGAAAAGAGAAATAACACAAATATAGAATATAAACTATTGAACGACCTTAAGGTCAACCTTACATTTGTGAGGCCTTGACAGCTTCAACTCCAAATAAGCAGTAGCGGAACGAAGAACATCGGTGAATCCCACCAATACGCCACAGGCAACTGACAGGGTTCGACTCCTAGATAATCGCCTTCTTACGGAACTTCTTCTTCGACGAAGTAGACTTCTGCTCACTGGTGATTGTTTGTTTGCAAGGGGTGAGTACATAAAGCACTTAGCAAGTCATGCACATAATGCAAGTCTAATAACTATATGCATGGCTTATTCCAAGTAACAGGCTGAATGGTTATTTTGCAGAAAAACAACAATCACAAATAAACATAATAGATTGTAAAGCAGTAAAACAAGTAATAACAGTAATAGAATTCACAGTTATTTCACAAGTAAAACATTCCATATCCTTAACCAGTTATCACTTTTCCACAGGCAACTGCCTCCAAACCCAAGTTCAATTTTATGAAAAGCTAACCCTTGACTGTAATCCCCGAGCATTGTCCAGTACCGCGGACACGGCTATTCGAATAGATTTTACACTCTGCAGAGGTTATACACTTTACCCACAAGATACAATCAACTCACCACGTCAGCTGTGAATCGCCATACAAGGGTATGCGAATGAGTGATCATAACAAAGCCTTTCGGAAACTTCTAACTACACAAGTGGACCTCTCCGGTTTTTGCCATACACCATCCCTTCCCTTAACAAAGGCGAAGTATGGGACCGACGTACCGTTGGATGGGTACCATGCCGCAGCCCTGGTACGCTCCCCCTTCAAGCTACACAAAAGATGTAGTTGACACCCCGAGGTACCACATGAAAGTTATTAGTAACTTACTCAACTAGGCCCGTCCCATTACAGACATGTGGTTGTATGTTTGACTCAGTTCAAAGGCTTGCAAGGTTAAGTCCTTAGGGCGACCAGGGCAAGACTACCTGAAGAACCAAAGCAACGTTCCCGGTGCCACAACTGGCCCACCCGATCATTTCTTGCCACATGCCCCGATCGAAAACTATTTATCAAACCCCCAGTTGATTACCATGCACCACGTGCCATCAACGTCATCATCAACAACACATGACACTTCTCAAAAACACGTTTCATATCTCATTAAGCCAATGTTACCATATAATTTGTCCAAAATCATGTCATGTATACGTGGCAGATCTAAGCATTATACTACAACGGTCTAAATACCCATGTTGGCAATTTAATAATGTCCAACTACTTAATCCTCAACTAGGGTGACAAGGGTTCATGGCATACAATTCTTTATGTCAAGGTGGCATACAGCAACTAGGCAATTAACTAATCTCCCAAAATTAATTAAAGCATTTTCTAATTGAACTAGCATGCAATAATTTAAATCAAATTAATTTCAAAATAAGATCAACATGGTCAAAGCACAACTTGCCTGGCCCTTGCAATTTTTACTGTTCTTTACTCTTTATCCTTGATTCTTGATCCTCGACCTTCGATCTTCACTTCCTTGATCTTCAGCCCGTGGAGCGATTTCCGGACGACGCATCTAACGATTAAAGAAGAAGCAAATACAAACCAATTCAAAAGACAAATCGAATAAACTCCAAATTAAGAACAAATAGCATTGGGCATAACGGCTTAGAAGGATTTGGGAACTTGAACGGATTAGATCGAGGAGTTGACAAAAGAGAACGGGCTTTCGGGAAAACACCAAAGAGGGAAAGACTAATAACTGGGAAAGAAAGAATAATATTCCGAAGAATATTTCTTCCGAAGTTATTATCTTGATTGGACAGATAGCGACATATAGGCACTCGATCTATAGACCGGGTCCATAAAGATATGTTAGTTCGTAATGAACTAAACTGGAGCGCAAGGTTGACTTTTGTTGACTGAACGAAACACGGTCAAACAAAAGAGAGACGGATAGATTAGATCGGGCACAAGGGTATGACACATGGCCAATGGTCTATCGACCAAGTCCATGAACGAAGTCTAGGTTAATGGTAGATTAGGTTTTTAGGGATAAGACACGACAAGTGTCTTACCACGATTGAAACAACGGGAAAGATTGCAAAGATAACAACGCGGCTCACGATGAACTTAGTTCATCGAACCGGTCTTAGGTTAGGGTTTTGGTTCGGCTTTGAAGATGACATGACGATGAGGCTAGGCTCACGTCATGATGATAGAGAAGATGAGGACATCGCACTAGGGCTCTTGCATGAATGCACGCATACGATGACAACGAAGCGATGAGAGCCAAGCGTTAACGATGAACCGTTAACGGCGGAACGTTAACGGCGAAGCGTTAACGGGGAAACATTAACGGTGGAATGTTAACGACGGAACGTTAACGGTGGAGCGTTAAGGGTGAAACGTTAACGGTGGGACATTAACGGTGAAACGTTAACGGTGGAATGTTAACAGTGTAACGTTAACGGCGAAGCGTTAACGACAGAGCGTTAATGTTGGAACGTTAACGACGGAGCGTTAACAGTGAAACATTAACGGCAAAACGTTAACGGAGGAACGTTAATGGCGAAACATTAACGACAAAACGTTAACGGCGAAACATTGATGAAACGTTAACGGGGAAACGTTAACGGCAAAACGTTAACGGTGGATCGTTAACGGCGAACATTAGCGGTGAACGTTAACGGGAACATTAACGGCGACACGTTAACGGCAAAACGTTAACGGCGGAGGTCAAACAATGATAGGATACTCATGAAACAAGGTAGCGACCGTCGGTGCAACGACATGTCCGCGATAAAATGCTACCAATGATGGCTAAATGATACGCGAACCGATAACAACGGGTTAGGCCGAAAGACGACGGTTTTAGGCCGGAATCGGGCTCCGACGGCAAACGGAGACCTAAAGAATTCTAAGGTTGATCCAAAACAGTACATGATGATCCACTGGACGCGACAACATGACCGGAGCGAACTAAAATAGCCGGCGTCAAAAGGCGACGCGCGGCGACGGCTAAATAGTGGCCTAAATATATAAACAAAACGGAGGATGGGATGGCAAAGGGGGAATGTCTACCACGTAGAACGCGGCGAGACAAACTCAACGGTATAGGCGGATTTTGCGGCGCCCCTCTGGATTAATCACAAACTGCCGATTAACGGGTTTCGGATCAAAACTTTGGACGGCCATAACTTCTAGAATAATGATCGGAACTTAACGAAATTTAACCGAGAGCTAGATGGGACCAAGAGGCACACCGTGACATAGGTGACTCGAAGAAATACCTTCTAGAACAGCGGGGAACGCGCGAGGAAGTTTGCCGCTGTTTGCAACGCAGTCTGATCGTAGTCTGATCGGAGAAAATATTTTTCTGCGCCAAATCCGGAGGGCAAAACCATGAGGTAAGATGTGCATCATGTAGAGGACATCCCCAGGAGTCTACACAAAAAATTTCACAGTCAAACTAGAAAAATTGAGGGAGTTATGGCCTCGGCAAGATTCGATATTTAAACAACCATAACTTTTGATCCCGTGGGACAAATTGGCTGAATTTTGGACAGAAAGCAGATGGTACCTTGTGGCACACCATGGCAAATACGGATCTCGAAAAGAGTCGACGAGCTTCCCGAGACACGGCTCCAAAGTTCGGCCGTCGTCGGGCAACATCCGGGCTTCTCGCGGCGGTTTTGGAATTTTAGAAAATTGATCTAAGGTCTAGGGGACGTGTGGGAGGTCTACAAATGTTAGGGGTGGTGGCTAGGTCAAGCAAAAAAAATTGGGACGCTTTTGGAGCAAAAACGGGCCTTGTAGGCATTTAAACGAGCACCTTCCGTGCATGGTTCGGACTGGGGGTGACGTGGCGGCACGAGGGCCTTCGGATCGAAATCGGGCGGCTCCGGGCGCGTGGAGGCATGGCCAACTGGCGCACGGGCACGGGGCGCGCGGCTTGGTGGCATCTTGCGGCTGCCTGGCGGCGGACCAACGGGCGAGCCCGGGCGCGAAGGCGGAGGAGGCCGGGTGGGCTGGCGCGTGGAGGTGGCCTGGCGCGCGGGGGCGTGGCCCCGGGTGGCGGCGTGGGCCGGTGGGAGGAGAGAGAGGGATGAGGCCCAATGCCAAAACCAGAATTTCCAATCTTTTTCGAATAAAAACAATTCCACAAATTCGAATAAATCATTAGAGGCAATAAAAATACCAGAAAAATTCTAGAAAAATTCTAGAAAATATTTTGAGACATTTTAAGATCAAATAAAATATTTGCAACAAAACTTTATATAAACTTTTCCAAATAATTAATTAATTTCAATAAAAGGGCTTAATACAAATCAGTTCCAAATAAATCCGAAAAATAGCAAACGAGCTTCGAAAAATCTCAAAAATTACAGGAAGATTTCTTGGAACACAAGGAACCCAAATAAAATTAAATTTATTTTATTTGAGGTTTAGAATAATCAAATTAAATTGTTTTAGCTTTTAGAAAATTCGAATCAAGCTTTATAAACGCGAGAAAATCACCGAAAATTTTTGGGAAGCTAAACTAAACCAAAAATTTTTGAAAACCCAAATTTTGGGATGTTACATGGGACCCCTCAGATGACGCCAGCGCTGACATCATCGCGCTCGGCCACACGGTACTGACACGCAGGCCCCACCGTGACGTCAGCTTGACGTCACAAGTGACGTCACCGCACGGTGGGCAGAGCCATTGACATGCGGGCCCCTTGCTGACGTCACGCGTGACATCAGCGGCGACCGGGCGACGCCCGCGTTGACCGTGTGAAACATCCCAAAAATTGCTTTTAATATATTTAGTGTGTTTCTGGGATTATTTGTATTTTTCCAAAATTTACTTAGAATTTTTGGAGTTAAATTGATTTCAAGTTTATTGAACTAATCGTATTAAATAAAGATCAGGCATTTTCGAATAAGCATAAAATTTAAAATTTTGTTGATAATTAAGATAATTGGTAGACGAGAGTGTTCGCTACAAATATTTCCGAAAAACATGCTATATAACGTAAATCGTTGATTTTAAAAAAAATCGGTACAGGTGTCTAATTCACTAAAAGAATTTTCGCGGAAAATCTACACATCGAAAAATCGCGGAACCAACTTGATTAATCTCCAAATGATTCCTAGTATTTTAGAGGAATTTTTCGGATTTTTAGAACCTCTCCGTTTTTTTTTCTCTCAACATGTTTTGAGAACGTATATGTGTGCTGGTGTAATTTGACGTTGGTGTTGTTTTAGCCGTTCTCATTCCTTGTCTTTCCAGCCATCCTTCTGCTCTCTTTATTTCATCGGTTTCCAGTCATTTCCTCTCCATGCGCTTGAGCCATTCATTCCAAGCCGTTTCCCAGTATTTAATTAGCAACACATGCTAATGCTCCTGCCTAATTCCCTTGCACGAACTAGTATTGCATGCATAGCAATTTCCAAGTGCCTCATGAATACTTGGACCCTTGCTTTTCCCATGTACGAATGTTTTCTTCCAATCACGTTTCCTCCATGCGTTTCATTTTCCTCCAAGCATTTCCATTCTTCTCTTTCCAGCTGTCACTAGTGCCTTTCATTGCCAGCCGTTTCCTCCGCATGCATGTCATTCATTTATTAGCAAGCACGCACGTCCTCCATTTCCTTGCAACGCCTGAATGCCAAAGGAGTTCCCATTTCCCGGAAACCTAAAGTAGCAACGTTCCTCCACTACCAGCAATGCATCTTCTAGTCTTTTCCATTTCCTACGCGTGATGTTTCCTTCTTCCATTTTTCCATTCTCTAGCAACGGTTGAACTAGCAACGCCGGCTGTTGCGTCGTTGACGCCACCGCCATCTTCGCCACCACTGTATTCGCCGTCGTCTTCGTCATCGCTGCCGTTGACTTCGTCGCCGTCGCTTCCGCCGTTGTCTACATCGTCGCCGCCGTCATCTACGCCGCTGCCGTCTTGCCGCCGTTGAAGCCGTCGTCGCCGTCGCTTCCATCGTCGTCTACGTCATCGCCGTCACCGTCGTCAACGTTGGTCGTCGCCGCCACCGTCTTCTACATTGGTCGTCGCCACCATCGTCGCCGCTGTCGTCGCCGTCGCCTTCCCCTGCGTCGCCGCCGTCGTTGCTACTGCCGATCGGTAGTATTTCTTTTCTTTCGCGTGTGCTCTATCTTTACTGATCGGTGGATCTCGTCGGGTATTTACGTGTGTGTATAAATATTAGTATGTAAGCATACCCACGTATGTGTTAGTTTGTAGTTTGCATGCACAAGCGCGCCGTCGCCGTAGCCGCCTGTGCGTCGTAGTCGCCGTCGCCACCGACTGATTCCGGCAGACTGCGTTCGCCGCCGTTGTCGCTGCCTCTGGCCGACTGTGCTCGCTGTTCCGCTCTGGTTGTCTGGCCGGTCTCTGTTTTTTTTTCTAATGTCGCAAATGCCCAAACCGAACCCATGTTCATCCAAGGTGTATACACATATACAAGGGGGAATAGTGCCATGCAAAAAGAGTTACGTAATTCATTTTTGTCCAAATTGCGAATTTTGTCTTTTTCGTTAAAAATTCGTTCTAAGTCCGAATCACTTACAACAAATTGTGTTAATTAGTAGAAATTAATAACTTTCTACAGTATTTTTTGTGAAATTTTATGAATAAATTTGTACTTTTAAATTATTCACGGAAAGTCCAAATTTATGAATTTTGTAGCTCTTAAACTATACGTTCAAAAATTTTAAAATAAATTTTATAAATCTTAGAAAATGCTAGACTAATTATATGGAAATTTTCATGAGATTACGCGCTAATTTGATTTGTAGTATTTTCCGGATGTGTGTTTAATTGGTTGTTTGCTACGCGTAGACGTTGAACTGTGTGAGAGTGCGGAAGTTGAAGACCAAGCTCAAGCCGTAGATCAAGATCATCAGCTTTTTGAAGGCAAGTCGTGCTTTGACCATATTGTTCCTAGTTATCTTTAAATATATTTTGATTCAAATTATGCATATTATGTTGATTAAAATGAATAGTTTAATTTGGGATAGTTAATCAACCTACTTGTTAACTTCACCCTTGTTAATATTATTTGTATGCCATATATTCCATTGTCACCTTAGGTTGGGATTAATTGTTGGATGATATGATTGTTCCAACACGGGAGGCTAGACCGTGACTAGTTGCTTAGCCGTGCTTGCGTGAAATATATTTCAAATGGCAAAACAATATTGACTAATGACAAAGGGAATGGATTTTGGAAAATTAAGTGTAATCTTGCCACGTGACGAAGTGAAATGTGGGTACCTTTGTGGTTCCACATGGTAACTGGTATTATTGTTGGCATGTGTTGCACAATAATTTAACAGGGGTGGGAAAAGATTTAGTCTGGGGCAAGTGGTAAGAGGCTTTATGCCAGGTGGGCCTTTATGGCACAGCTTTTGAGATAACAGCCTTGCGGCAATGGGATGAGTGATGAGAGAAGATTTGGATCAGGGTTTGTGAGAAGGATGTCTTGCCCTCGACAGTTAAGGACTTCACCTTGCAAACCTTTGAACTGGGCCTTTCGTACAACCACATGGCTGGAGTGGGACGGTCTTAGTTTAGTAGGATTCTGAAGTCTTACCTTTGATACCTTAGGGTGACAGTTACATCGGGGTAACTGTGTGGCGGAGCGTACCTGTGCTACGGCTTGGTACCCTGTCCAACGGTGTTTGTCGGTCCTACACTTCGATCCTTCGTGGGGGAAGTGGTAGTGAAGGCAATACCGGAGAGGGTCATAGGTGTAGATGGAAGTTTCTGAAAAACTTCATTACAGTTAATCGCCTTTGTGGTGTGAGACTGTATCATGTGGGTAAAGTGTACAACCTCTGCAGAGTGTGTCAAAACTATTCGAATAGCCGAGTCCACGGTAATGGACAAAGCTCAGGAATTACAGTTAAGGGTTAGATTTTCAAAAATAAAATGTGGGATGGGTGGCTGTATGCCAGAGACAATTGCTAATGTGATTTAGGGCTTTGTGCCAAACTGTTTGGAAAGAGATTGATAACTTATTATTTAATATGGTGTCGATGATCGGTTCCGCCGGCAATGAGATTTGTGATTCTAGGGGATTCGTGCGAGATCAGAGCGAGATGGTAACACAGGATGCGAGGGCGATCTTTTTAGACAGGTTCGGGCTCTCGCGGAGGAGATAATACCCTAGTCCTGTGTTCTTGGATATCTGGATGTGGTCTCCTTTTCTTCTTGTTTTTTCTCCCCTCCCCTTTTAGGGTTGTTCCCTCCCCCTTATATACTGGGGGAAGGATACATTACAAATGGGCACCACCTGGCCCTGGACAAGGTGGCTTCATGAGTATATGGTCTGTCTCTGTCTACCGAGCCCCACTACGTCCAGGGGATTTGGTCGTTTCTTTCCCGACCTAACCTGCCGATCCGCCAGGTTCACGGTGCCCTCTGAGCTCTGCCGGCGCCAGGTCGCAGGCTTTACTTTCGACGGGGTTGTCCTGACGCGGCGCGAAGCTTCGTCGAGGTGACAACCAGCTGCCTTGGGGAAGAAGTCGGGCAATGGCCATGGGCTCTTCGTAATGCTTCTAGGCTCTGGGCCTACTGCTCCGTCCTCGGCCTAGTTGGGCATTCGCTTCTCCTGCGAGACCCCCGTCTCGGACATCCCATAGCAGCCCCCAAGTGCTTTAAGATCAGATTTCCCCCTCTGGTCCTGTTAGAGAGATTTCATGGGAAAAAAGATCGTAAAGGACTTATTAATTGCCGGGATCACTACCAATGTTTTCCCCAACTCGATGTCCGAGTAGCGCTTACGCTCGTCGTCGATCTTTGCAGGGTATAGAGGGATGGATCATTGTGGTTGGTCGGCTCGTGGCCGAGTGGTACTCGCACCCGTTTACGGTGTGCGACAACCGGCTCGCGGAGCTCAATTGACCCTCGTGGGGCGTACCGCGATTGGTTGGCTTGTGGCCGAGTGGTACCCGCACCCGTTTACGGTGTGCGGCAATTGGCTTGTCGAGCTCAATTGACCCTCATGGGGCGTACCATAGGTGGTTGGCTCGTGGCCGAGTGGTACCCGCGCCCGTTTACAGTGTGCGGCAACTGGCTTACCGAACTCAATTGGCCCTAATGGGGCGTACCATAGTTGGTTGGCTCGTGGCCGAGTGGTCACTACTACAGAAATGCTTATATTAGACGCACCATCACAGACGGTTTTCAAAAACCGTCTGTAATATATAATATCACAGACGATTCTATAAACCAACCTTCAGTGAAACTATCACAGACCGTTATTAATTAAACCCGTTTGTGATTAGATAAATATCGCAGACGGTTTTGTATTCCAACCGTCTGTGATATTATCACAAACGGTTCTATAAAAAAACCGTCTGTGATATAAAGTAATATCACAGACAGTTTTACTATACAACCGTCTGTGATATAAGCACAGACGGGTTGTGTTTATAAACGTCTCTGATATTGCTTATATCACAGACGTTTTGTGTTTATAACCGTCTATGTACTGCATTATAACATTTTGATGTTTTTATCGAACTACGTATTTTCATCGAAGGCCATAATTCGTTGATAGATAGGACGAAAAATGGTAACAGCCATTTTATAACATAATGAAATTCGAAATTGCTAGTGATCGGACGTCAGTTTTTTTCGCAACATTTTCTTTCTACGTGTGAAACATTTTTCTTCGACAAACAGTAAAAAAAATGTATGTTTCATACGTTACAAAAAAATGTTTCATAACGTTAAAAAAAATGTTTCATACATTCAAAAAAAATCTTGCAATCGTCAGAAAAAAAAGCGAGAATCGGACGTCCGGTGTAAGTTTCTCCCAATGAAATTTGATAACCATCAGAATAGCCATTTTATAACATAAAACATTTCATTACATTACTACATTATATATATATTATTACTTATAAATTAAAATAATCATCGTCGTCCGGAGGCGGTGGCGAGCTGCCATCGTCGTCGTCGTCGCTCCACGGTGGGCTGCCATCGTCGTCGTCATCGCGCCACGGTGGGCTACCGTCGTCGTCGTCGTCATCTGAGCTCCCCCAGTGCATGACGTCGTCGTCTTCCTCTGACTCTTCCTTGTCCTCCTCCCGCTCCTCCTCCTCCTCGTCCTCCTCCCGCTCCTCCTCCTCCTCTTCCCGCTTGCGTTTCCCGCATAGCGGCGACGCCGGGGGAGGTGATGGTGGAGCGGCGCCGGACGAAGGAGAGATTGCGGGAGATGCCATTAGCTGACGAGCGAGAGAAGGAGATGCCATTAGCAGTAATGTGTTGATCGAATTCGATCAATAGCGGTGATTTAATAGTTCTCATTCAAAGGCGCGCAGGAAACGAAGAGACGAAGACGGACCGTCGCTATCACAGACGATTCTATAAACCAACCGTCAGTAAAACTATCACACACCATTCCTCGTCTGCCATCACGGACGGTTTTTGAAATAACCGTCTGTGATATACCTATATATCACAGACGGTTTAGTTTACATAACCGTCTGTATAATATCACCGACGGTTGGTACACATCGCCGTCTGTAATCTTACTATATGACAGACGGTTATTACATAGAACCGTCTGTGATAAAGCTTGCCTATATATAGGCCCGAGCGCAAGTTCGATGTTGTGGTCACCTGCTGGGATAGAATGCTAAGACCGTTATATCACCGACGGTTTGGCAATACAACCGTTTGTAAGCCTATATAATAGGTGATTCTTGTGATGTAATTAAGGTTAGTAATGGATAATTGCATTATATATATTAATTCAGATCTAAGGTTAGTATTGGATATAAAATTGCCTTATATATATTAATTCAATATCTAGCTTGGTTATGTAAGAAATTTAAGATTGTTTAGATCTAGCTTGTAGATCCATGTTTTGGTGGTGATCTAAGCTAGCTAGTAATTGGACGTTATAATTGCAATATTATTTTGAAGCTCTAACTTGTTAAGGAAAGTGTACTTAATCAGTTGAAAAGAGGGTTCTAATTGGATCGAATATTACATGTGTAGCATAGATGGATCAAAACTGGATGTACGCTGGGACCGCATTTGCAGTGTGGAGTACATTAATGGCGTCTCCACTTTTAGAAGAGCTGCAGAGGAGGACATGTTTAATAAGGGAGTGCAATATATGTCTTGTCCATGCATCGATTGCGTAGAATATGATGACGTTTGAAACACAAGCAGATCGAAGCACACTTGATTATGCGAGGTTTCAAAAGGGATATACATGTTGGACGATCACGCGAAGAGCAGAATATACAAGAAGCAGGTGGTACTGTTAACATCTTCGATGAAGTCAACGATAAGCCGGATGATCACATTGATTCTGCTTCCGACGAGGATATGTTGCATGATGACAATCTGGAGCAGATGCTGCGCGACGCAGAAGGGAACCGTGATGAAAGGGAATATGAAAAATTCGTGGGTTTGATGGAGAACTCGAAGAAACCTTTGTTTGCTGGTTACAAGGTGAAATACACAAGGTTGTCGTCCATGCTTGAACTGCTGAAATTGAAGGCAAGCAATGGTTGGTCAGACAAGAGTTTCACAGCGCTGTTACGTCTATTGGTAGACATGCTTCCAGAGGGAAACGAGTTGTCGACAACAACCTACAAAGCCAAGAAGGTTCTTTGTCCCTTGGGAATGGAGGTAGAAAGAATACATGCATGTCCGAACGATTGTATCCTATACCGCAAAGAGTATGCAAACTTGCATGTATGTCCGGTGTGCAACGCATCCCGGTACAAGCGTAAGAGTCATTCCGATGAGGAGGTGAAGAATGGAACTCCTGCTAAGATGGCATGGTATCTGCCTCTAATTCCCCGATTGAAGCGTTTGTTCGCTAACCCAAAGGAGGCCAAACTGTTGTGTTGGCATTCCGAGAAGCGTAAGAACGATGGAATGCTAAGACACCCTGCTGACTCCACCCAGTGGAGAAACATCGATAGGAGGTATGAAGAATTCGCTGCGGAGATGAGGAATATAAGGTTTGGACTGAGTACAGATGGAATGAATCCTTTCGGTAACATGAGCAGCCGGCATAGCACTTGGCCCGTGAATCTCTGTATCTACAACCTTCCTCCTTGGTTGTGTATGAAGCGAAAGTACATTTTATTGTCTCAGGCTTATCCAAGGACCGAAACAACCTGGGAACGATATTGATGTGTACCTAGCTCCATTGGTGGAAGATCTAAAAACATTGTGGGTTCCTGGGGTACAAGTTTGGGATGCATACAAACGAGAGAACTTCACTTTACACTGCTTGTTGTTCTGCACCATAAATGATTACCCTGCACTTGCTAACCTGTCGGGCCAGAGTACAAAAGGTGCCAAGGCTTGCACTCACTGCCTAGACGATCATCGAGAGTGTGTGGCTGAATCACTCGCGTAAAACCGTGTACATGCGTCACCGTAGGTTCCTTGGGAGGAAACACCCATACCACAAGATGAAGAGACTATTCGATGGGACGAACGAAAACGGTTCAGCTCCAAGGCCTTTTAGCGGGAGAGATGTTCATGACTTTGTTAAGGATTTGGATGTTACACATGGAAAGGGACGTAACACAAGGTCGACCCGTGAGAAGAGCTTGTGGAAGAAGAGATCAATCTTTTGGGACCTACCTTACTGGGAGCACCTAGAAGTTCGCCACTGCATCGATGTCATGCACGTGGAGAAGAATGTCTGTGATAGCCTGATTGGTCTCCTACTAAACATTAAGGGAAAAACAAAGGATGGTATCAACGTACGACTTGACTTAGTCGATATGGGCATAAGACCTGAGTTAGCACCAAAAGAGACCATGAAAGGTGGTACGTATTGCGAACCAGCTTGTTACACTCTGTCAAAGGCCGAAAGAACTGAACTGTGCCAGTGCTTGCATGGTGTGAAAGTTCCGTCCGGCTACTCGTCCAACATGAAGAGACTTGTTTCAATGCAAGATTTAAAATTAATTGGCATGAAGTCTCATGATTGTCATGTGTTGATGACTCAAATGCTCCCTATTGCAATTAGAAGTATTTTGCCAGTCAAGGTCCGAGAGACAATCACGAGGCTATGTTATTTATTTAACACAATCGCTCAGAAGGTCATCGATCCCGAAGGACTGGATGCTCTGCAGGTCGAGGTGGTGATGACTCTATGTAATCTTGAGATGTATTTCCCTCCGTCATTTTTCGATATCATGGTCCATCTCATTGTTCACCTTGTAATAGAGATAAAGATGTGCGGGCCTGTGTTCCTACGTAGCATGTACCCTTTCGAGATGTATATGGGAATTCTTATGTCTTACGTACTATATCAATCCCGTCCGGACGGTAGCATTGTCGAAGGTTATGCAACCGAAGAGGTCGTCGAGTTCTGCGTCGATTACATGGCTCAGGCCCAACCAATAGGTGTGCCTCGATCTCGCCATGAGGGAGGCTCCAGGTATCGGGACCATCGGAAGGAAAGCAATCACGCTGATCGATTGCGTGTGCTCAAGCCCATTTCACGCTTCTACAACACATGACCGTAGTGTCCCCGCACATCGTCGAGCACAAGCAATGGCTAAGGCAAGAGAATCCAAAGACGACAGAGTCTTGGATCATAAGACAACATAACCTTCAGTTTAACAATTGGTTCAAAGAGCAACCCATCACTGGGAGCTCGTCATATGACACCCTGAAATGGTTGGCAAAAGGTCCAGCTTTTACAGTTGTCACGTGGAAAGGATACGACTTAAATGGATACACATTTTACACGATAGATCAGGATTTGAAGAGCACAAACCAGAACAGTGAGGTCCGCATAGATGCGTACAGTACCGCTGGGTCAACGAGGAGCTCCTACTATGGGTTCATAGAGGAGATTTGGGAGCTTGACTACGTACTTTTCAAGATCCCACTATTTCGGTGTCGTTGGGTCCACCTCCAGCACGTGAAGGTTGACAAGTACGGCATCACTACTGTGGACCTCGAACGTGTCGGATACCAAGATGAAACATTCGTGCTCGCAAACCAAGTTGTTCAAGTCTTCTATGTTACCGACCCGTCCAACAAGAAGCGCCACGTAGTTGTTTAGGGAAAAAGGAGGATTGTCGGAGTTGAGAATGTAGTAGATGAGGAAGAGTACAATCAATTTGATGATTTGCCTCCTATCGGAAATGCCAGCATGGTCCAAGAAGAACAAACTGAGGAAGTCAGCTACACACGCGTCGATCATCGTGAAGGGATAATTTTCACTGTATAATTACAATGTTAACTTGTAAGCAAGTGCATGCATGTATGCATAATAAAGTAATATTTCTGTACTTCTGTGATATTTATCTGTAATATTTTGTGTGCTTTGGAAAAACAATATTCTGCAATGTATATAATAAGAACTAAAACTAATTTTTTGTGTCCTTTACAGATGGTTCTTTATGAGCACCGTCTGTGATATCTATTTCACAGACGGTTCGTACACACAACCGTCTTGAATATTTATCTATTACAGACGGTTATATTGAAGGACCGTCTGTGATAGTTACTATCACAGACGGTTGTTTTTTTAAAACCGTCTGTGATAGGTGCCTCTATATAACTTCTACACTGAAAACGTTTCGATCAGACTGAAAACCCTACGCACACTTCAAACCCTAACCGCACTATTGGAGACTGCCGCCGCCTCCCCGAGCCCCGCCGCCGCCTCCCCGAGCCCCGCCGCCGCCTCCCCGAGCCCCGCCGCGGCGTTGGCGCCTCCTCCCCCGGCGAACGCGCCGCCTCCGCCCCCGACTGCGGCGTCTCCGCCGCCCCCCGCGCCGGCGCCGCCTCCAGCACAAGGTTGGTCTCCTCCTCCCCCGTGGTAGAACAATAGATTTGTGGATGTGTGTGCTAAGGTTGAAACTGTGAAATCAAAGGAAACATTGCATAAGAAGGGCACCTCAAAGAGAAGATTGTGGCCTTTTGGATGGTTTGTAAAGCAAACTGAGAATGAACTCCGTTCCTATATTATTCATTGCCTCTGTTTTGTAGATTGTAGGTGCTACTAACAATTGAATAATATTCATTGCCTCCATTCCTATATTATTCTCTGCATATATTTTATGGCCTCTCTCTATATTTTTTTTTATTTGTATGTTTTGCAAGTCTTTCTGTACCATTTCTCCTTCCATGTCTTCTCTATAAATTGTATAAATTAGTTAGAATGAAAATAGTGCAAGCTCTGCAGAGGTCTAGATTCCGAAATTTAACAGGAGTTAATACATACAAATATAACATATTGTGAATTAGTATATTGTGGTTGTCATTCTAGTGTTGTTCTTTAAAATATCATCAACAAAGATCATAAATAACAACCAAAGCCAATCCATACACTCTAATAATAATCTGGTTCTCAGATTGCTCCCAAATGCGATTGCTTAACAGCAGAATAAAGTATTCATATGAAAATAGTAGCTGTCAACAGTTCATAGCAATGCTAGTACACATCCCATTTAACTACAACCACAAAATAACATTCATTCTAACCTACCACACAAATACAATATCAAGGCTTTACGCAACACAAACAACTTTAGAGAATTGAGCGCATATCAACAAGTCTGTATGTCAAGGCTTTACACGACTAAATTGCAGAAAATGGAAAACTTGTTGCTCACGTCATGGAGGACTGTGAGTTTTTATATTTATGCTTGCATACTTGTTATTTTATATCTGTTAAATTGCTTTTACTAAATTCGACTTTCTATTAATACAACCTACATATATTTATGCAAAATAACCGCAGTAGCCTTTCTATTAATACAACCTACATATATTATATGTTTTGCAAAAGTCTTGTGAGTACATTTTTGTACTCAACTTGCTTGCTACGATTCTGTGTTAATTTTGACTGCCTAGCGTCATTTTTTTTGGAACTTACGGCAAGATCAATGTCGATGCATCGGTGGCGCTACAGGCTGACGTGACAGTTTGGAGGACTTTTCAAGCTGCCATCTGCTCGAGGAGGTCCTCCCCTGGATTGCCCGTGTCATTTTCACGCACTTACCAGGAACAAGAGTCAAGAGCTATCTCTCCTGTCTAATTTCTGATCTGTCCATCTATTCCATCGCGTCAACATTAAAGCCTGCGCTGCACTAGTGCTATGTGTTGGCAAGATTGTTTTCACTAGTGCAGCGCAGGCTTTAATGTTGACGCGATGGAATAGATGTACAGACCAGAAATTAGACAGGAGAGATAGCTCTTGACTCTTGTTCTTGGTAAGTGCGTGAAAATGACACGGGCAATCCAGGGGAGGACCTCCTCGAGCAGATGGCAGCTTGAAAAGTCCTCCAAATCGCCACGTCACCAGAGCGCCACCGATGCATCGACATTGATCTTGCCGTAAGTTCCAAAAAATGACGCTAGGCGATCAAAATTAACACAGAATCAGAGTGTTGAGTACAAAAATGTACTCACAAGACTTTTGCAAAACATATAATATATGTAGGTTGTATTAATAGAAAGGCTACTGTGGTTATTTTGCATAAATATATGTAGGTTGTATTAATAGAAAGTCGAATTTAGTAAAAGCAATTTAATGTATATAAAATAACAAGTATGCAAGCATAAATATAACAACTCACGATCCTCCATGACGTGAGCAACAAGTTTTCCATTTTCTACCAACACATGGCATAAAACCAATCTTTGCTTACACATGACACATGATTTGAAAACAATCTTGCCAACACATAGCAAAGTATTGAATAATCTGTAGGGTAAACTTTTCAATACCAAAATTTCCAATTGCAAACCATTTTATGAAAAATATGAAAACATCTAGCTAGTGCTAGTGCACCAAGACTTTCATGACTGTGGAAACGGCTTTTGAAAAAGATTTTCACTCTGCGGCTTTACCCACAAGACGTTTGGTGAATAACATTATTTCAATATTTTCTGTCCACTTTAGGCCCAACTGATGAGCCGAGTCAAGTCAAACCAACTCGCGCTCCAAGAAAAGCAAACAAAAGGCCAACAGGCCGATATAGCATCACGGCGATTGATCCGAAAGATGGGTCCCCTACCGGAAGTAAAAAGGTAGTGAATGCATTACGAACAATGTGCGGGATAGTTGCACGCGAACGGGTCCCCATCACATGTACATCCTGGAAGTCGCTGACTGACGAGGGCCGCAATGACCTGCTTACAGAAATCCTTTCCTCCTTCGATCTTCCAGAAGAACTCGAGGACCCTATGCGACGGTATGCACTGCTAGTGGCAAGAAAGGCGTGGAAGACCTTTAAGAGCACACTTGTCAAGGAATACGTCAATAAGGATAGGACTCCCTACTCTAAGTACGGGTTCATTAGTGAGGATTCATGGTGACGTTTTGTTCATTTGAAGGCAGCAGATCAATTCTTGATTGAAAGCGAAGCACACAAGGCCCTGCAGGCAAGGAACACCCACCCCCACAGACTCGGCACCGCTGGCTACGCGGGGAAGAGGATGCAATGGGACAGGGAGGACGAGGGGACTCCACGCTATTTGCATCGATTGCTGACCAGCACGCCAGAGACTGGCTAAGAGCGAGGTCATGTGCCACACCATCTGGCACCATCTCCTTTACAAACCCTGCGGACGAGGAAGTCTGCCAACGTTTGGTAAGATATCGAACCACCATTTTGGTACGTATTTAGTTCCTAACTTCATAAGTCAAATAACTTGCTGCGATCTTGCAGGCAGAGTTGAGTGCACAATCTTCCGGTGGATCTTTTGTCCCAAACAGGGAGAGAGATGCACTCTCCACGGCATTGGGAAACAAGGAACACCCTGGTCGCACGCAAGGCAAAGGGGTTTTCGTTCCCTGGAAAACGGGCTTCGAAGACACTCACATGTACCGGAGTAAGAAGAGAGGTAGAGACGAGCGTGAGAAAAAGATCGTGAAGGATCTTGAGGACAGGCTGAGAGGAGAATTCGATGATAGGATAAGAAGCCTTGAGGAAAGGCTCAATGCTCAAAACACACAGCCTGTGGAAGGCCAAGGGTTCAGCCCCACTACACGTAAGAGCAGTTGTGCGTCCGCCCCTGACCAGGGTAAACACGTCGGCAAATTCCCTGTCTGTGACATCAAGGTATACTAATTTAGATCTCTTGAATGCTCCATAGATATATCTTTTGGGCACATTAGCTAATTGGGTACCGTTGTGTAGGAGCCCACGCGGTGCAATCTCCAGGTGAGAGTTGCCAATTGCTCCCTTCCTATACAGGCTGCTTGGGGCCTCGCGTATCCATCCATTGAAGGGGCAATGGTGCACGGTACCCTGCTAGCGCCGGGTTTCACGAAGGTCAATGTGGACGCCTCCAAATGACGAGCTTCAGACACTGGGGGATGTCATCGGCACATTCATCCAGTGGCCCAGCAGCGACATATCTCTAGACATCCATCCTCCACCAGAAGTACCTCTACTTCCTCCGCCAGAAGTTGATCCAATTCCCCCCAAATCGGTTATCGTGCCCTCCCCACCCAAAAACATTGACAGTGAGTTTGATATTGACTTTGACTATGATTGCTCTCTACTCCCCTCGTCTCCCCCGAAGATTTCCGTTCCAACAAAGAAAGGGAAGGGCAAATCGAAAAAGATAGCGAAGGCCTTGGAGTACTATCCGATGGCTCCGTTGGCCCGGGTATTCAAGCTAGGAGAGCCTTTATTAACGGAAGATCACATGAAGACATTGACTTACTGCTGCAAAAGCCTGCATACATACTACATGAGACAAGCTAACAAGCCAGAGAACGAATGTACAACAAGTATCATGGTCCGCTACAAGCCTAAGCATCTGTTCAACGAGTCAGCGGGGGGCTACTTCGCGGTCGGCTTCCAGGACCTGTTCGATCTCTTCAACCTCGACGCCCTCGACGCCTCGCTCTTAAGATGCTGGACATTGTGAGTGTGTCTTCCCTGTAATACGGATAAATGTCATATATATATATATATATATATTTGAAGTGACCCCTTTGCCTAACTTTTGTATATATAGATTCATGATACGCGAAGCGAGAACGAAAAATACATCGGTAGGTTTCCTCGACCCACTCTTAGTCTCGCAGCCAACAATGAACTAAGATGCAAAAGCAGTAGAGGAATACGCATTTACATGCCTTGGATGCCCAGAAAGATAAAAGTTTCATACTTTTACCCTTTAACCCAGGGTAAGTGCTGCCCGACTTGGTATACTCTCATTTGTAATGTGCACACAATACTTTGGTGCTAATTGACCATGGCAACATACCTATGCAGGTTTCACTGGGTTCTAATTGTAATTCATCTGGCCAAGAACCGGGTTATTTACGTTGATTCCTCACATACCGGCAACCACGACTTGAACCCTATCGCACGGTTAATCACCAGGTAACCACGTTGTTTAAGGTGCTTGTTGCTCTGGAATAGCCGAGGCTAACCTTTGAAATCACGTAGGATGGTCAAAGCTTTGCGAGATCCTTCATTCAAGGCGGGGATAAGGCGTTGCAAAGACGATTTCAAGTTTCCGGTATCCTCTATACAAGATAATCCTATTTCAAACTCCGTAGCCATGATTCTGGAACTAAGCAATTCTATTTTTGCAGTGCCACCAACAGGGACAGGGCAATAACCGATGTGGATTTTACGTTTGCCATAACATGCATCTCCTCGTCAATGCAACACAAAGGGGTAAGGATAAAACTTCATTGCAAGACAAGGATCTGGCGTCAATTCGAGGAAAACTTTGTTTTTTCCTAGCCACTGAAGTCATTAATAAAAAAGGCGAGTTCTACGCAGGTGCCTAACTGCAAGAGTTAGGTTTTTCTCTGTATTGCCACTTGTACTATTTTAATTTGTGAAGATTGTGGACTTGTAGTAGTTGAATTGCTTAGGAAAAAAAATATCATTCTTAGTCAATTCTTTTTCTTGAGAGGAGAGCATTTCGAAATAGTAACACCGTGATGTAGTAGCCATGTACATATTAGGCAGCTGGAATGATGCCTTAGTAAATTTTGTAGATATCTTCCTGATACAATTGATGTGGGGGGTGCTGGAAGGCAACAACGTTCGTTAGGCTGTGATGGATCAAGTTATATCCTTCGTTGGTTTTATTGGATCGATGCTGCTTGCCATTCTCTTTCCATGTTTGATATATTTAGTTTGAAAGCTGCTATTTGTGTCAATTGCTACGTATGGTTGTTTAGTGTTTACTTCTCCAATAACGTGATCGGAGAAAATTCATTTGTAACTTCTGTTTCCTTGCATGAGCGCTAGATGATAATAGAGTTGGGATTCTTTTAGTCTTTATACACATTTGATATATTGTTTGCGATCTGATATGTCTGTGTTATGTGATCTGTGTGTGTTATGTCTGTGATATGTGTTATGATCACTTGTTTGTGATCTTATGTGCATTTCGAGAGGGCATGGCTAGCATTTCTGAGGCTAGCCAATAAGCGTAAAAATGTCGATGTATGAAAACCACATCACAGACGGTTCTTATTTGTGAACCGTCTGTGATACAATACATCACAGACGGTGTTATTTGTGAACCGTCTGTGATAGGTTATATAACACAGACGGTTTGTACAATAAACCGTCTGTGATATCTATACTATCACAAACGGTTCGTACAATAAACCGTCTGTGATATCCATACTATCACAGACGGTTCGTACTATAAACCGTCTGTGATATCCATACTATCACAGACGGGTCTTTTGTCAAACCGTCTGTGGAAGAAATATATCACTAATGGTTCTGAATAAGAACCGTCTGTAATATTATTATCACAGACGGTTGTTGAAACCGTCTGTGATGTGGCTCTATTATCACTAACCCATTGTTAGAGACGGTTCACAAAGCCGTCTCTGATGATATTTGTGAACCGTCTCTGATAGGGTTTTCTGTAGTAGTGGGTACCCGCGCCTGTTCACGGTGGGCGGCAACTGGCTTGTCGAGCTCAATTGACCCTCATGGGGCGTACCATAGGTGGTTGGCTCGTGGCCGAGTGGTACTCGCACCCGTTTACGGTGTGCAACAACCGGCTCGCGGAGCTCAATTGACCCTCGTGGGGCGTACCGCGATTAGTTGGCTCGTGGCCGAGTGGTACCCGCGCCCGTTCACGGTATGCGGCAACTGGCTTGTCGAGCTCAATTGACTCTCATGGGGCATACCTGAAATAGGTCAGCTCGTGGCCGAGTGGCTCGTGGCCGGGCGGTACCCGCGCCCGTTTACGGTGTGCGGCGATCGGCTTGCAAAGCTCAATCGACCCTCATGGGGCATACCTTGGTCATTCAGAGTAATGCATGTGCCCGTTTACGGCGTACAGCTTCAGACTCTCATGGAGCGCATTCTCAAGACCGTGTTGGTAAAATCCTCCCACGATACCCGATCACGCTAAGCAGCAGTGACCACCAATTGACCCCAAATTATGGAGCGTACCGCTAGAGAATGTTCGGAAAGTGTCTGGCCCCAATCTTCCGTGGCGGCCAGCGTTCAGGCCCATCATGGGGCGCACTTTATCCCAAACCTCGAACCAGACTTGACACCTGGTCGCGTTTTGCGCTACACAGCTCTCGGCCCAACGTAGGGCGTGCCCTAGATCTGGCTCAGAATTAAGCACGGAAGCCCTTGCTTTTTCCCGCCGTAAGGCGAAAATTGAGGCTCACTTCTTATAAATGAGGAAACCCTTGTTGGGGTAAAGACATCTTTGCCCCTCCACCACCACGGCTGAGAAATCTTCGAATCTCCTTTGGCGATCTGGGTGGCTTAGGGTTTCCGGTTTCGCGCCCAAGACTTGTGGCGGTTCCTCCCACAGGGTCTACTCCTTCGAGATGTCTTCTTCTTCGGCCTCTTCGTCGTCGGAGGAGGATAACGCTGGCCCGGTGACCGCGGGGTGGGAGACCTCCATTACTACGAAGTCCCGCCTGGAGGAGCTGGTCGCTGCCGGCGTTCTTTCTCCGCTGGAATTGATCTCCGCCCGACCCGCCGCAGGTGAACCTTACCCCATACCTCTGGAGAATGAGATTGTGGTCTTCGAGTCCTTCTGGCGGGGGTTTAGTGTTCCCTGGAGCGCTTTTTTCCGAGGGCTCCTTCACTTCTACGAGATCGAGCTGATCAACTTGAATCCCAATTCCATTCTTCACATCGCTCTCTTCGTTCAACTTTGCGAGGAGTATCTTGGGATCCGTCCTCACTTTGACTTGTTCCGTTCCCTCTTCCTGCTCAAGCCTCATCCAAACCGGGCTGCTCCCAGCGTCATTGGGGGCGCCGGACTTCAGCTGCGAGAGGGCTTGAAGAAACATTACTTCGCCATCCCCCTCAAGACTTCCCTCAAAGGTTGGAAGCGGGAGTGGTTCTATTGTGCGAATGCTGATCCTTTTCTCGCCCCTTTCACTGGCCGCGCCCCTAAAGCCTCTCGATGTTGGGGCGATGCCCCAGATGGCGGCGGGTTGAACCAAGTCACCGAGCTTCTGGCGTTGATCAATGATCTGAAAATCCAAGGGCTGACTGGCCCCAGGATCGCGATCAGCTTTGTCAAGCGCCGGGTGCAACCCTTAAAGGAGCGGGTCCATTTGGGGTTCCAGTATAGCGGGACTCAGGATCCCACCCGGGAGACGAGTGCGCCCCTTCCGAGAGATGCATTGGCGGCGCGGGTGGTTGATTTCTTTGTGCCTGGCACCGAGATCACCAACAGAGGCTGCCCTCACAAGTTTTCGATGGCGAGGCGTCCTCCCCCTGTGAGTGTCCATCTTTCTCGAGAAGTCGTTCCGTAGTTTTTGTCTGATTTGTGATTTTGACAATGTGCAATCGTTCACCTTTCAGGAACGTGAATCCTTCTTTTCTGACGCTCCGGTCGTCGGCCTCTCTCGGCTGAGGAGTGTTCAGGCCAAGCGCGCAGCTGACATTTCGGCCGATGAGCTGCGCCGGCAATCGGCGGAGTAGGCTGCTGATCCCTCACCGGCCGGGCCTTCAACCTCCAGTATCTCTGGGGCACCAAACGCAGAACCCCAGCCCTCTGGCTCAGGAGCAGCCCCGACTGCTGGTGTTGGGTCGGGCTCCCCTCCGAGTGGTGCCGGGACTCAGATGAGGCCTGGGATGAAGTTTAAGAAATCCAGGAGGTATTCTTTCGGGTAATCCTTGTCTTTTTGTTCTTACCTGTGCTGAGATGCTTCCTTTTTAACAACCCAGGACTCCTACTATGGATGTCCCAGTGGGGGGTCTCCTGAAAAGGAGCCCCCAGAGCCGGCTTCTCCAAGGGGGACCCCTTCCTCACCGGCTAGGTCACCGTCTCCTTCGGCAGCCGGGGCGCCGCCTCCTGTTGCTGGCTCGACCGCCGAGCCGTCGAGTGGTCCGGCGGTCGACGGGCTTGACCTGGCTTCATCTCCCGAAGTGGAGGAGGTCCATCGAGAGCCACCGCCGCTTGGCCCTCTCCCGAAGCCCCCGAATCGGACCGTGTGGTGTGAAGGGGGTTCCGACTGGAAAGGGATGGAGGAGGACGAGGAAGCGGAGGTTGCGGCTCGGATGGAGCTCTACGAGCTCACCGTCAGGTGCAGCAAGCTTGTCAGGGTAAGCCTTCTATCTTTCTTTAGTCTGCTAACATCACGAAATTCTGGCCCCCACCTGAGACTTCACCGTGTCACCTAGGACATGGGGGTGCGCTCGGAGAAGAGATCATAGTTTTTTCGGAAGGTGCTCCCCGAGCTCAAAGAGCACCAAAAGTATCGAGACAAGATCAACGAGATCGGCGACGAAAGGTGGAAAGAGGTCCATGGGCTGGAGGCCCAGTGCATGACACTCCGGGAGGAAAAGGCGGAGCTTGAGCATACGCTCGAAGGTAAGATTCTCCCCTGGGTTTGGCGTGGACACTTTCTTGGATAATTTAAAAGAATGACAGCACCCTCGTGTTTCAAGACGCGACTCAACAATTGCTGAGCTGAGGGCACGACTAGAGGCTTCAGAAAGTTCTAACCTCGAAACTCGGGTCGGCTTGGAGAAGACACAGCGAGAGCTGGAGGGTAGGCTTCTTTGATTTGAATTAGACGTGCTTGGCACTGGGTGTGTTTTCTAATGGCGGCTTGGCTTTGGTGCAGAATGCAAGGAGAAGATAACCGCTGCCGAACGAAGCCGCATCGAGCTCCGCGTCTCCTGCGAGCCAGTCCTGCACCTTCTGCGTATCGAGGGAGCCGAACCAAGCCAGGGAGACGATGCCGTTCCGCTTCTCTCGGGAGGAGCTAACAGGATCAAGGCTTACGCAATGGAGTCGGCGACCATGAGCGCTAACCAGGCGTTGGCAGTGGTCAAATCTCATTATCCAAGAGTTGATCTTGAAGCTGTTAAAGAGGGTTTTGCCTGTCACGAAGACAAGGCCCACACACTTCTTGAAGAGGTTTCCAGTACATCACAGGCCTTGTTGGAGAATCTTGAATTCTGAATTTGACATGAATCTTCATGCTGAGTGCTGGCCCTCCTTGTTTGAAGCATTGTATTTCTTACTTGAATATAATTTGTCTGCTTTGTTCTCCGGTAAACGAGCTGACAACTTCTTTCGCTCTTTTCCACTCGTCTGAGTTGCTAACACATAGGCCCGCGGCCTTTTGGCCCTCATTACGCCTTTCTGGGTGGCCTTCAGCTGACTGGTGTAGCACCCAGGCTCCGGGACCTTGGCTCGTGGCCTTCTCGCCCCAGGCACGATTTTTCGAGTGTCTGGCGTGCAGCTCTCGAGCGTCGGGACATACGTTGTGGCCTCCTGGCTGAGTGGTTCAGCCCTCAAGTTTACGTCGTTGCCTCCCGGACCCCGGACTTCTCGCTTAGTTGGGCCAACTGAGCGGGAAGGTCAAATTAATTTGAGCTGCGCCTGACACGTGTCTGGCAGAATATCCCTTCATTCTGTTCAACGTGTTGATCTTTGTTGTGCTTTGAGAACATCAGCGGCGTCGTAATCGTCGCTTCGTCTTCCGTGTCTTTAAATGGTGTCGTCTCGGCTTCGGGGCCATGCATGGCCTATAAATGGGGCGTTACCGCTCTTGAGCGATCGCCCTTTTCTTCGAATCTTCTTCTTCTCCTTTCTCCAAACTTCCCTCCATGTTTAACATAAGAAGATTTGTCGGCCCTTACACGGCTTTCTTTCGCCAGCGCTTCTTCGGCTTACTCTTCAGCTGGGAGGAGGCAGAGTTCTGGGAGGAGCATGACTTCGCCGTGCTGGAGGCGGCGGAGGAGGACGGAGCCGCCAGAGACGCCGCCGCCGTGGCTGCCTTGTTGGAGGTGGCGCCGGGGTTCTTTGAGGTAGCCGAGATCCTTAGGGAGATGGTGGGGCGCGAACGTCGCGACAACCTAGCCGTCACGGCCCTCATCCGCCTTATACCACCCCTTTAGGTGGTTGAGGACGAGATCCTCGTGGCTCTGGGTCGTGCGCGCCGCGCCTGACCTCGGCGATCCCGACCACTACTGGCCCCAAAGAAGAAAGACCAAAGAAGCAGACACCAAAGACCAAAGAAGAAGAACACCAAAGAAATGACACCAAAGAAGAAGACCAAAGAAGAAGAACACCAGCGTCGCCGCCCCCCTTTTTTTAGTGCAAGAAAATGAAAAATAGATTAGCAATGTAAATTACTAATACCGTGAAATGAAGTATGAGAACGGTGCCGTTTATATCTTTCTAGATTTGATCGTCTCTCTGTAGATCGTTTGTCCTAGTCGATAGCTCCAACCCCTACAGCGAGGTGCTGGAGGGCCGAAAATCTACCGATTAGGGACTAGTGGCCCCGACTTCTGTACCCGGAAGTATTCACGAACCACAGATCGCCGTTCTCGAGCGGTTAGTGCCCTCTCCTAGCTTCGTCTTTCCTTCTTTGTGTGCTAATACAAACGTCCGGATCTTGCCGCTTGTCGCGGCCTTACCCCGAACACGGGTTTCCGCCTAATTTGCATCGGCACCATTTGGATTAGACGCTACGCTAGTAGGGTGATAACCACTCGGGGCCGACTTGATCACAGCATAGTAAGACAGATCAAAGAACTAGATAATCGGCAGCTTTGTTTAATGCACGGGGGCGAGATACATAACTTAAGCGTAGAAGCGACGCAGCTGTTCGACGTTCCAAGTATTCGCCAAGACCGCGCCGTCTCCACGTCTGAGTCGATAGGCACCCGGTCGAACCGTCTCCTCCACAATGTACGGGCCTTCCCAAATCGGAGAGAGCTTGTGCTCACTTTTCTAGTTCCTTCTGAGGACCAAATCTCCCTTTGAGAAGGCTCGACTTCGGACATTGCGAGAATGGTAGCGCCGAAGTCCCTAGAGGTACTTAGCCGACTGGATGGCTGCAACGTTTCGAGCCTCCTCGAGTTGATCAAGTTCTACCACTCGGCCTTCCTCGGACTCGGCTTCCTTGTAATTGCGGACCCTCAATGATCCAAATTCTAGCTCGGTTGGCAAGACCGCCTCTGCACCGTAAACTAGGAAAAAGGGGGTTTGCCCAGTGGCTCGGCTAGGAGTGGTTCTGAGTCCCCACAGCACTAACGGTAACTCTTTCACCCATCGGGCTGCATATGGTTTGAGGCGATCGAAGATCCTGGCTTTGAGGCCCTGGAGGACCAAGCCATTAGCCCGCTCAACCTGCCCATTGCTCCTTGGATGACCTACCGAGGCGAAGCAAATCTTGATTCCAACGCCTTCGCACCACTCTTGAAATTCTTCACTCCTAAATTGGGTACCATTGTCTGTAATGATCCGGTTGGGAACTCCGAATCTGACCACGATATCCTGGAAGAACTCCTTGGCCTTGACCGCAGTGATTGTGGCGACTGGTTTAGCTTCGATCCACTTGGTGAACTTGTCAATGGCTACGAAGAGGTAGGTGAAACCGCCTTGTGCCTTTTTGAGCGGTCCAACCAGGTCGAGCCCCCAGACCGCAAAGGTCCAAGAGATGGGGATGGTTTGCAGCTCCTGCGCTGGCAAATGTGTCTGCCTCGCGTAGAACTGGCAGCCCTCACATGTTCGAACGATCTCCTTTGCATCTGTCACCGCTGTAGGCCAAAAGAAGCCCTGCCGGTAGGCTTTCCCAACCAAGGTGCTCGATGCAGCGTGATGGCCGCACATTCCCGAGTGGATCTCCCTGAGCAGGTCCTTTCCCACTTGTTACAGAACGCACCGCCTAAGAATGCCGGAGGCGCTCTTTCGAAAGAGCTCTCCCCCAATCACCACATAGGACTTGGCTTGTCGCGAAATGCGCTCGGCCAGAGCAGGAGTTTCAGGAAGTTCGTCTCTCATGAGATAATCTAGATATGGAGCCGTCCAGTCGGGGTTAACGGACAGGACTTCAGTCTCAGGATTCTTATTTGGCTCTTGTCGTTTTGCGACTGTTGGCTCGTAAAGATCCTGGACGAAGATTCCACTCGGGACCTCTACCCGAGTGGCTCCCATCTTGGCCAGCTCGTCCGCTGTTTCATTATTGCGGCGCAGGACATGGACCAGCTCCAGTCCATCGAACTTGCCCTCCAATTCTCGGACCTGTTGACAATACGCCGTCATAGTCTGATCGACACACGACCAGTCCTTCTGTACCTGGCTCACCACCAACTGCGAATCTCCGCGGACCGCCAATCGCCGGATCCTGAGCGATATGGCGATGCGAAGCCCGTGGATGAGTGCCTCATACTCTGCGGCGTTATTCGAGGCCGGAAACTGAATCCGAAGGACGTACTTTAGTCTATCGCCTGAAGGATCGTTATTTTTGATCCAGTTGATTTTGATGATGAGTATTTGAAAAAGATTTGAAACTAGTTTGATATTTCGACAAGATTTATTTTTTGGTTTCTTTATTTGAAAAGATCTGAAATCAGTTTGATTATTTGAAAAGCTTTTTGATTTTTGCAAAGGTTTTTGTTCGTGTTTTGAAATCGTGTTCTTAGAATATTTAATGCAATGCACTCCTGTGAGTGGTTGCATGGTTTAATGTGAGTCAAGTCGCGGACTTGTGCTCGGAATCGTTTTGTGGTTTGTTCATGCGCAGGTATTGCTCGAGGGCGAATGTGGTCGATGACGGGACTGGAACTAGGTTCATGGAGGAACTGAGGTTCGGGACTAGGTTCAGGGGGAACCGAGGTCTTGGTGGTCAAGGATGTCATGCGGGACGTTCGGGCTAAGAGAATGGTGCACATGAAGAATGGTTAGTCACGTGAGAATGGCATGAGGTCATTCGCGTGCAAAGTGTTAGTCACGTGAGTATGGTAGGGTTGCCATACGCGTGCAAGAGTTGTACTCGGCCAGGTTGGGCCAAGTGGAGTTGTGTTGAATACATGCTCTTTCTAGGATTAGGAGTGGGAATCCTTTTAGGATTAGGAATCCTTCTAGGATTAGGACTCCTTCTAGGATTAGGTGTGTTTGCCTTCTTTAAATAGAGGGGTTGCCTCCTGTTGAAGGCAATCAAGCTTTGAGCAAGCTTTAGGGTTGTACTCTTTTGTTTGGAGTATTTTAGACAAAAGAAAGGAGAAATAAAGATCAAGTTCATCAAATCTTTCGGCGAGCTACAATTCTAGTTAGATTTATTCTCGCCATCTTCTGGAACAGTAAGCTTGCGAAGGTCATAAATTTTGATCCGTAAGTCCGATTGAGCTGATTCTTTTTGGGTTTGATTCATATTGGAATCTATTTTCTTGTATCCAAATTTCAGATCGATCGGACGGTTGGATCTCCGGGAATTCGCGTTTTACCAAACCTCTATCATTCTGTTTTTTTTCGAAAACGAGGCAATTATTTGGTTCTATTTTGGGGTAAACTTTTAATAGATCAAGAATTTGGTTTTAGCTTCCGCACAATCATTCACCCCCCCTCTGATTGCTATATTCGTTCCTACATCGCCTCTCAGCGAGATGAGGAGAATTCCCGCCCCGGCCCCGCCGAGCATGAGAGATCCATCGAAGTGCATGGTCCAATACTCCGGCTCTTCTTCAATGCGGGGAGCTTGGAATTCAGTCCACTCGGCCGTGAAGTCGGCCAAGGTCTAGGACTTGATGGCGGTGCGCAGCTTGAACGAGATGTCGAAGGCTCCAAGCTCGGCCGCCCATTTTGAGATTCTCCCAGTAGCTTCTCGATTATGGAGGACCTCTCCCACAGGGAAAGAAGTCATACTGAAATCGAGTGTCCATGGAAATAATGCTTCAGCTTCTGCGACGAGATCAAAATTGCGTACAGCAGCTTCTGAACTTGAGGATATCGCGCCTTGGATTCGCCCAGTACTTCACTGACAAAGTAGACCGGGCGTTGTACACCGTAGCGGTGTCCTGACTCCTCCCGCTCCACAACAATTGCGACACTGACTACGTGAGTTGTTGCCGCTATGTAAAGCAGGAGAAGTTCACCTGGCACCGGCGAGACTAAGATTGGGGGGGTGGAGAGGAACACCTTGAGTTCTTCGAAGGCTTGCTGTGCCTCAGCTGTCCACTCAAAGCGGTCCTGCTTCTTGAGGAGCTTGAAGAAAGGCATCCCCCGAATCCCCAACCGGGAGATAAACCTGTCAAGCACTACCATGCAGCCCGTGAGCTTTTGAACATCTTTCTGGCTGGTAGGTGGCACCATCCTCATGATGGCCCCGATCTTCTCTGGATTTGGCTCGATCCCGCGATGAGAGAAAATGAATCCGAGTAGTTTCCCGGAAGAAACTCCAAAGACACACTTCTCAGGGTTCGACCTCATCTGGAACGCCCTTAGACTTTCGAACGTCTCGGCCAGATCAGAGGTGAGACTATCCTTGGCTTGCGTCTTAACCACCACATCATCCACATATGCCTCCACGTTGCGTCCGAGCTGATGGTGAAAGCACCGCTGTATCGCGCGCTGATAAGTTGTGCCAGCGTTTTTCAGCCCAAACAGCATCGTGACATAGCAGTATGCTCCAAATGGGGTGATAAACGAAGTCTTCTCGCAATCCTCCTCTCGAAGCTGGATTTGGTGATAGCCTGAGTAGGCGTCCAGAAAACTGAGGAGTTGACATCCAGCAATGGAGTCCACCACTTGATCGATGCGGGGTAGACCAAAGGGATCTTTCGGGCAAGCCTTGTTGAGGTCGGTATAGTCAACACACATGCGCCAAGTTTTATTCTTCTTTTGAACGAGTACAGGGTTTGCCAACCAGTCGGGATGATACACTTCTTTGATGAAACCTGCGGCTAACAGCTTTGTGATCTCCTCCCTGATGGCTTCTCGGCGGTCTTGAGTGAACCATCGCAACCTTTGTTTGACCGGCCTGGCCGATTCAGTTACGTTCAGCGCATGCTCGATCACCTCCCTAGGGACTCTGGGCATGTCCGATGGCTTCCAGGCAAAGACGTCTTTGTTTGCCCGCAGAAAGGTGACGAGCGCGTCCTCCTATTTCTCTCCGAGCCTTGTCTTGATCAAGGCCGTTTGAGCCGAATCGGACGGGTCGAGGATAATCCTCTTGGTACCTTCTTCGGGACCAATTCTGGGGTTCGGCGCTTTTCGGGTAGGGACGCTCCCTTCCGGCTTGTCGGAATCCGCCTCTTGCCGAATCTTCTCCCGACCCGCTCGCGCCTCCAGCGACTCGACCATCTCGCAGCTCTCCCTGTCGCAAGAGAAAGACTGCCTGATATCACCGCGCAAAGCGATAATACCACTCGGCCCTGGCATTTTCAGTGTCAAGTACGCATAGTGGGGCACTGCCATGAACTTGGCTAGCGCTGGTCTCCCCAAGATGGCATGATACGCTGTCGTGAAATCAGCCACCTCGAAGCTAAGGTTCTCTGTCCAGTAGTTATCTCTTGCGCCGAAAGTGACCGGCAAAGTGATTTGTCCGAGTAGTGTCGCGGACGTTCCGGGTATCACGCCGTGAAAAGGCGATGACCCGCGTTTAAGCTCCGACCGTGGAATTCCCATGTCGTCGAGAGTTTTCACAAAGAGGACATTGAGCCCGCTTCCACCATCAATCAATACCCTCTTGAGCTTGATGCCGCGGACAACCGGCGCCAAGACAAGGGGATATCTACCGGGGAATGGGACTCGATCCGGGTGATCCGAGCGGTCGTAAGTTATCACGACCTCGGACCACCGTACATACTGGGGGGTCTCCGGCTCTATTGCGTTGATGTCTCGGGCGGTAAGCTTTTGCTTCTGCTTGGACTCATACGCGGCCGAACCCCCGAATATGTTGAGCTCGAGATCGACTTCCTGATAGTCTTCCTCAGCTTCGGGAGGAGGCGGCTTGGCAGCATGTCCACTCGGACCTTGTCCGGCCTGCTTCTTGCTCTCCTGAGCGAATCTCTTCAGAGTGAAGCAGTCCTTGGCGGCATGTCTTCCCTTTGGATGGAAGGGGCAAAGCGAGTTCATCACCTTGTCATACCCATCCTCTTTGAGCGCACGAGGGCGGGCATGTTCAGCGACTGCCACTAGCTCTTCACCTTTGCGCTTCTTCTCCTTCCGCCTGGAGGGCTCGGCCTGATCCTTCCTCTCGTCGTGCCGTTCCGCCAAGGCCTCGGAGGCGGAAGCGTAGCGGTCCGCTAGAGCGAACAGCTCACGAACCGACGTTGGCGGCTTCCTGGACATCTTCTTGATAAGATCAAGGCCGCTGACCCCCTTCTGGAAGGCAGCTATCACGACCGCATCCGTGACATCCCGAATAGTGCTTTTTCTGTGCATGAAGCGCCGCTTGACGAACTCCCGCAGGGACTCATTCCTCTTTTGGTGCAGCTGATACAGGTCCCAGGGGGTGCCAGGGTGCTCGTAAGTGCCTTGGACGTTTGAAATAAACTGCTCACATAGGTCTCCCCAGGAATCTATAGAGTTTGCTGGGAGTCCGGTGAGCCAAGCTTGGCCCAGGGGCGAGAGGGTAACCGGTAAGTAATTTGCCATTACTTTCTGATCCCCCCCCGGCATCCCTGACCGCTAGAGCGTACACCTGTAACCAAGCCTCTGGGTCCCTCTCACCGTCAAACCTAGTGATGCCCTTGGGATTAAACCCATCAGGCCAAACCACTCGGCGTAGGTGAGGGGTAAACGCGCGAACCCCTTTGATGACCCCGCGGCAACCCCCGGGCGGTGATCGACGTGGAGGGGATCGGGCTTGGTGTGCTTCGCGATCTCGTGGAAGGATGCCGTAACGTTCATACTCGTCGGCATGGCGGCGTTGCTCCTCCCTTTCTCGGTCGCGGCGCCTGGCGTCGAGGTCAGAACGGAGGTCGCGGTTGAGGCTGTGTCGCAAGTCATCCCCGCGGGGAGGAACATAACGTCCCTGGTGGGGTGCTTCCCGACCTGGCCAACTGCTGGCCGTCTGGGTCCTCGCCGGAGTGCGTGACTGCACCTTTGCCGGCTGGTCGGTCTGGGCATGCTGGATCGCTGCCGCCGTCACCATGGCCTTTACTTGGGCCATGATCGGGGCGGCTGGATTGCTAGCCCCCAGCATGGGGCTCAAGGTATCCAGGAGTGTCTTGGAGGCGACGATATTCTGCTGTGGAGTATGGAAGACCGCTTGGTCCCCCATCTTGGCTTGCAGAATGTCTTCATTGACACCGCGGGCGCGGTCTCGTAGGGCACGCGCCCGCGCGTCCAGCTCTGTTCTTCGGCCACCTTCCAAGTCGGCGGCGGCCGATGTGTCGAGGCGTTGCTGCGAATCCGCCCGCGAGCCTTCGATCACGCAGACTCTACGGAAATTCCAGCAACTCTCCAGGCTCTCTTCTGACTCGATCGGTGAGCTGGGCGAGCCTGAAGGGGATAGCTCCAGGCGCTCGGAGGTGCCGAGTGGTTTGGCGGTGAGAACCCCCACCATTCGTGTCTCGGCGCCCGTGGGTCCGACTCCCTGGCGGGACCGGGCCTTCAGTCCCCTACTCAGTGCTTTAGAGCACGAGACAGGGGGACCTCCCGATCTGCGCGGAAGTCGTGACGATGGCTCGCCGGAGACCTCGTCGTGCTGGAACGCGGCCTCCTCAGAGAGGGAAAGGTTCCCGAGGCTGTTGGAGATGAAGGTCAGGCTTCCGAAGCGGAAAACCTGATCCGGGGAGAAAACTGTGGAGACTCCACTCGTCGCAGCCATCAAGCTCGATGAAGATCTTGACACAAGACCCCTACCTGGCGTGCCAACTGTCGACGATCGGTTCCGCCGGCAATGAGATTTGTGATTCTAGGGGATTCGTGCGAGATCAGAGCGAGATGGTAACACAGGATGCGAGGGCGATCTTTTTAGACAGGTTCGGGCTCTCGTAGAGGAGATAATACCCTAGTCCTGTGTTCTTGGATATCTGGATGTGGTCTCCTTTTCTTCTTATTTTTTCTCCCCATCCCGTTTTAGGGTTGTTCCCTCCCCCTTATATACTGGGGGAAGGATACGTTACAAATGGGCACCACCTGGCCCTGGACAAGGTGGCTTCATGAGTATATGGTCTGTCTTGGTCTACCGAGCCCCACTACATCCAGGGGATTTGGTCGTTCCTTTTCCGACCTAACCTGCCGATCCGCCAGGTTCTGGTGCCTACAGGCTCTGCCGGCGCCAGGTCGCAGGCTTTACTTTCAACGGGGTTGTTCTGACGCGGCGCGGCGCGAAGCTTCGTCGAGGTGACAACCAGCTGCCTTGGGGAAGAAGTCGGGCCATGGCCATGGGCTCTTCGTAATGCTTCTAGGCTCTGGGCCTACTGCTCCGTCCTCGGCCCAGTTGGGCATTCGCTTCTCCTGCAGGACCCCCGTCTCGGACATCCCACATATGGTTTCACAGCTTTTGAATCTATTAAGATTATTTGGTAAAAGCAAAATGCTGCTTGATGCAAAATAACCACTTATGCCATTCCTTTGGAAGAAGCCAGGCATATAGTATTAGAACTGCATTTCTGTGCATGACTTGCTGAGTATGTTGTATACTCACCCTTGCTTTCAACACAATCATCAGTTGAGGAGAAGACTAAAACTTCGAAGGAGTCGAAGTTCAACGAGGTGGCGATTATCTAGGAGTTTAACTGTAACACCCTAATTTTTTTTAATGAATTTAAATGAAATTTGGCACTTTTGTGAATTTTTGGAATTTTCTGGAATTTATTTGGATTTATTTGAAATTTATTTGAATTTATTCCCTTTTGAAGTAATTAAAGAATTTGATTTTAAAAATAAAATTTTGTTGGAAATATTTTATTTAAGTCCAAAATGTTCTAAAATATTTTCCAGAATTTTTCTGGAATTTTTCTGAGTGTTTTCCTATTTTTAATGAATTAAATGAATTTCTCGGAATTAATTTGATTATTTAATCACTGGAAAAACCCGAACCGGTTTCACTGTTCATCCGACCGGACCCGACTGCGCCAGCCGTTCCGGTCGAACCAAGTCACCAAGCCCTAAAGCGCGTGATCGTTGGATCGAGATCCAACCGCCACGATCGCGCCATGTCGCCCGAACCCGAGCCCGACCGAGCCAGCCAGGTCGCCCGAGCCGGACCCGAGCCCAAACCCCCGTGCCATTGGATCCTGATCCAACGGTCCAAATTGAGCCACGTCACCGAATCCGAAAAGGTTTCGGATTCCGCCGCTGCAGCCGTGTGGGCCTCGGTTTCCGCGATTTTCACGGACGCCGAGGGGCCTATTTAATGCGCCGCCGCCACCATCGTGTTTGCCGTTTCCTTGCGCACCCGTAGCACTAGCCCGCCGAGCTCAAGCAACCGTGGTTGCGCCGCAATCGCTCGCCGTAGTTGCGCTAGGGTTCCGCCGCGGTTAAGAGTTGTTTCCGCCGCCGTCCGCCATCCGCCGTCCTCCGCCGCCGTTGAGCCCAGATCCGAAACCGTAAGGACGAGACGCGTCGGAGGGTACCATTCACTTCGCCGGAGGGGCCCGCAATGCTGTTGCCGTGGTCGTCGTCCTCGTCTCTGGTGAGATAGCTCCGCCGCACGCCATCGCCGTCGCTCGAGCTCCACCAACCGTCCGATCAAGATCCAACGGCCCAGATTCGTCCACATCACCCCCGGTGAGATTCCACGTGTTAATTCCTAGATCTATTTCCAACCGTTGGATCTAGATCCAACGGTTCAGATTGTGCCACGTAGCCAAAACCGCACCGTGCTTGGAGAGATGTCAGCCGTTAGATCTAGATCGAACGGCTAGGGTAAGCCACGTTGTAAACTCTAGATTGGATCTTGACCGTCCGATCAAGATCGAATGGTCCAGATCAGCCGAGTAGTTTTCCTAATGCGTGAGGCTAGATCCGATCTGGGCCGTTGATTTTCAAATCAACGGACCAGATCATGCCACGTGCGTGGTAGTTGGACCGTCGCGGTCAACCCGATCGGCCACCGCGATCGCGGCGTCGGCCACCGTGACGTCACGTGGGGCCCGCGTGTCAGCGACCGAGCCAAACCGCACCATGACGTCATGCTGACTTCACGGTGGGGCCCAGCTGTCAGCCGTCCCTCAGCCGAGCGGATGACGTCACCGCTGACGTCATCCGATGGGACCCACATGTCAGTGAGACACGTATTCGTGGACCGAGTCCACCGTGGACCCAAACCGAACCGTGGACCACGTCCATGGACCGGCTGACGCAATAAATCGATTTTTCAATAGAAAAATAATTCGGTGGAAAATCAAAATCCACGCTGATGTCATGCTGACATCATTATTCGGTTTTTCAGTATAAAAATAAATAGAATAATTCGGATTATTGATTTATTTGAATATTGAAACTTCAAACGCTTAAAACTTTTGCAATTTAACTCCGATTTGAGTGATTCAAATTTCTAAATTTTGATAAAATTGAGATCTACCTAATGGTGAATTTTATTTAATTTTTGGACCGAAGTTTTTCTCGGTAATATTATTTAATTGATTATTCAAACTTTAAACGCTTGTAACTTTTGCGTTTTAACTCTGATTTTGCCGATTCAAATTCCTAAAAATTCATAAAATTATGATCTCTATGTTTATGGACTTTATTTTGATATTTGGACACTTCTTGTCTACTATTTATTCATTTATTGCTATTTGCACGCTTTACGAGTAGACGTTGAAGTGCCCGAAGGCTTCGAAGGTAAAGTGTTGACCCAGGAGCCAGCTCAAGACCAAGAACAAGTACTCTTTGAAGGCAAGTTGTGCTTTGACCATGTCGATCCCATTTTGAAATTAAATTGGTTTAAATTATTGCATGCTAGTTTAATTAGAAAATACTTTATTTAATTCCGGGGAAATAGATAAATGCCAAATTGCTGTATGACACCTTGGTTAATTAAATATGTGCCATGACCCCTTGTCACCCTAGTTGTGGATTATTAGTTGGACATTATTAAATTTCCAACATGGGTAGTTAGACCGATGTAGGATGCTTAGCCTTGCCACATGAAATGCTTTGGGCAATCAAATGCTAATTTTGACTTAATGAGATACTGCACCTGTTTTGGAAGAAGTATCATGTGTTATGTTTGCTGATGGCACATAGTGCATGGTAATCAACTGGAGGTTTGATAAATAGATTTTGACCGGGCCATGTGGCAAGCATGATCGGGTGGGCCAGTTGTGGCACCGGGAGCGTTGATTTGGTTCTTCGGGTAGTCTTGCCCTGGTCACCCTAAGGACTTAACCTTGCAAGCCTTTGAACTGAGTCAAACGTGCAACCACATGTCTGTAATGGGACGGACCTAGTTGATTAAGTTGCTAATAACGTACCTGTGGGACCTCGGGGTGTCAACTATACCTTTTGTGTAGTTGTACGGGGGAGCGTACCGGGGCTGCGGCCATGTACCCATCTAACGGTTGATTGGCCTAAACTTCGCCTTCGCAAAGGGAAGGGTTAGTGTGCAATAACCGGGGAGGCCCACTTGTGCTGTTAGAAGTTTCCGAAAGACTTTGTTACGGACACTCGCCTTTGTGGTGTTTGGCTGTATCTTGTGGGTAAAGTGCATAACCTCTCCAGAGTGTAAAATCTATTCGAATAGCCGTGTCCGTGGCATTGGACATCGCTCGGGAATTACAGTCAAGGGTTATACTTTCTTGAAAATGACTTGGACTTGATAGATTGGGTTTGGGTTTAGTAATGATGTTGATGGAAATGTGGGTTAGGATTGGAAAAGATGTTTATTTAATTCCTGAAAAAGTTAATGCTCTTAAACTTGTTTCGACTGCTTTCGAATCTAATTACGCTACTTGTCAAATGCTGTTTTACTGCAATTACACCCTGAGCTACTCCTTTGTACCAAGCCATGCATGTAGTATATTAGTTTGCATTCTGTGCATGACTTGCTGAGTACCAAGTACTCACCCTTGCCACAATACAACACCAGTTGAAGAGGAATCTACACCCGCTTTGGAGGAGGAGCTCCAAGAGGAACCGTCTAACTAGGGAGCGAGCCCAGTCAGTTGCCTGTGGTATACTGGATGGCGCCACGAAGTTATCTTATTTTCCGCTGCTGTTATTTCTCTTTTATTAAGTTCTCGCCCTGCATGGCGTATATTTGTAACTTGACTTTAAGGTCGAGCAACCAGCTTGGTTAACTATTTAAGGTACCTTATTTTTCGTTGAGTATGATTGTGATATTTACCAATGTTGAGACTGTGTGCACTAGCGTGTTCCTGGACTAGTGCTGAATACACAGAGGGTCCGGATTTGCAAATTCGGGTCCCGATAGAGGTGGTATCAGAGCCATACTGACTGTAGGCTCACCCATAGTTAGATTGGTCGTAGTGAGGATAAAACCTATTTTATAAAGATAAAATTTGTCAAGATAATGAATGAATTCTCGACTTACCCCTTTCTTCCTTGTTCATACCCCTGCTGAGTTTTTTTTGTCTTCCACATTGATTTTAAAATTTTGCGTTCTTACGCGAGCGTCTTTTGACAGATGATGATGAAGAACAACTACGCCGAACTTTAAGGTGGCTACGCTGCCGAGTTGTGGCGTATGCTTCAGTTTCTTGGAGGTTTTGAGAGGCCGCTCTACTGAGGGACTACACTCGTGCAGGCAGGAATGGTCATAGGATGGGACGTCAGGATCACAGTGTATGCCCGAGAGAAGACGAAGTTCAGCCGCCCATTCCACTTCACCGCCAGGAGGTCTACCTTTGAGATGGGGATCCAGGAGGTGTCACATCGAGCAATGCAGCAGATCGCTCGCACCTACTCCGAAGAGCTGGAAAGCACAGTATTCCGTCACCACCCACGCCGAGACAGCAGAGCTCAGCGGAAGCCGATAGAAGATGAGGATTCTACCGTCACTCACTTAGCCAGATTCGTCGCCGCTCAGGAGGAGCTTATCGATGACATGGTTCAGGAGTTGAAGAAGGCTCGCGAGCAGGTTGAAGAAGAGAAGAAGCACTTAGAGAATGCTCGTGAGTACGTCGCCTATGCTGCGGAAAGGATCGCAGAGATGGAGACAGCACTGTATGGACAGGGCCTCGATCTAGTGTTGGAGTTGGACGCCCCAGAGCCACAGGAGGACCCAGAAGTGGCGCCACCTCCACCCGCGCCACAGCCACAGCAACAGCCAGATCCAGAGCCAGAGGAGGACGCCGCGTCGTCAACCACAGCTGCAGTTGCAGGGCATGGCGATTGTTTCGCGCCTATGCCGCCGCACCCGCCCCGAGGAGGCAGTGGAGGTTTTCTCGACGAGTGAGCGTAGGCGTTTAGGTTGAGACTCCTTCGTCGAGTCACGTTATAGAATAAGTGTCACCCCTTTAGGCGTTAGACTCCAGTAAGAGTCAATTTGGATTTTCATTGCTTGTTGAGTGTGCAGTATGTGTTGCAAGGCCCTTAGGCATTGTGAGCAACCATACCAAGTTATTTTTAATAAATAATAAAGTTGGATTTTGAGTTACACTTTTTCCCCCGCATAAGTTTCTCTACTACTTGTCTATTCTTGTTCCCTCTCATCTCTGAAACCTTGGAGCAATCGATAGATGGTGAACACCCGCGGAAACCTTAGAGGCATTGGAAGTGGTTCTCGCCCAGCTGGGAACCCCAATGATGGAGTACATGCACCCCAACCAGCACCGCCAGTTGACATGCAGAATTTTGGAGCTTTTCTTGCTGCACAGACCCAGTTGATGCATGCGATGATGCAACAGATTACTGCTCACGCCACTGCTAATCAGAATAATCAAGTCAATCAGGGACAACGCCAGAACTCAAGACTGTCAGAGTTCATGAGGACTCATCCACCCACTTTTTCCGGGAATGCCAATCCGTTGGAGGCCGATGATTGGTTAAGGTCAATTGAGAGGAAGCTACACATTGCTCAATGCGTGGGAAATGAGATGGTACTCTATGCTTCTCATCAGTTGGAAGGTACCACCGCATAATGGTGGGAGAACTTCTGTGCCACGCGGGAGAACCCTCAGGACATCACTTGGGAGGAGTTTACCGCCGCGTTTCGTCAGTATCACGTGCCAGAAGGAATTATGGACCTCAAGAAGGAAGAGTTCAGAGCACTTAAGCAAGGTAATCAGCCGGTGGCCGAATACCTGAATAAGTTCACACAGCTTGCACGTTACGCACCTGAAGACGTAGCGACAAATAAAGCCAGATAGTCTCGCTTTATGAAGGGACTTAACTCAGGACTGCAGGTGGGACAGATCACCCACACCTTTCCAGATTTTCAGGAGCTTGTGAACAAGGTGCTTATTCTTGAGGATAAGCGCAAGGAACTGGATGAGAACCGGAAGCGAAGGATGCAACAGCAGGGATCACGTCAGGGAGCGCAGCAATGTTTGAGGGTTGCGCCAAATCAGTTTTTCAGATTCCAGTCGCAGAATGCAACAAGGACACCGTCACCAGCATCGAGACCTGTCAATCAGAATTATCAGACCCCAGCTCCAGCCAGAAACGCCGCTTGAGCGATCAACGAGGAAACGATGGCGCGCTACACATGCAACGAGCCGGGGCACTTTTCCAACAGTTGCCCCAAGAAGACAGCAGGAGTGACCCCAGTCCGCTTCAATCTAGGATCCACACCAGCCAGGACGCCTGCACTCGGAGCCAACTGCGGAACAGCACAGCCAGGAGCCATGCCCCGGACCGTAGTGAGAGGCCGAGTCAACCATGTCACCGCAGAGGCACTCCGGAATGCCACGGACATCGTGCTGGGTAAGTTACTTGTCAACTCAGTACCTGCAACAGTTTTGTTTGACTCTGGATCTTCGTATTCGTTTGTTTCTCTAGGCTTTGCTGCTAAAAATGATTTGGAGATTGCAAGACTTAAATGCATGCTTTTAGTTCAAACCCCTAGTTCCGAACTCCGAACTAAAGTAGGATGTTCTGGGGTGAGAATATTAATAGATGGGGTAGAATTCCTAGCGAACCTTATTATATTGGAAACCCAGACCCTAGATGTTATTTTGGGAATGGATTGGTTATCCAAGCACAAGGCTGTGCTGGATTGTGGACGAAGGATCATCTCAGTTGAAAGCCCGTGTGGAAGGAAAGTGGAATTTCAAGCTACCGCCGTTAGAGATGGACAGTTGATGGTTAACAGTGCGAAGACGATCAGCATAGAAGATGTCTCAGTGGTGAATGAGTATGCAGATGTTTTTCCTGAAGATCTACCTGGTATGCCGCCAGACAGAGACATAGAGTTCGTGATAGAGCTTTTACCTGGTACAGCGCCGATAGCAAAGAGACCCTATCGGATGTCCACCGAAGAATTGGTAGAGATGAAGAAGCAGCTTGAAGAGTTAATGGAGAAAGGATTCATCAGACCGAGTTCGTCGCCGTGGGGAGCGCCAGTTTTGTTCGTCAAGAAGAAGGACGGGAGTTTCAGGATGTGCATTGACTACCGTGCACTCAATGAAGTCACCGTGAAGAATAAGTACCCGCTACCCAGGATCGATGACTTATTTGACCAGCTGAGAGGAGCCGGAGTTTTCTCCAAGATTGATCTGCGATCGGGATACCACCAGTTGAAGATCCGATCGGAGGATATTCCGATGACCGCATTTTCGTCCAGATATGGACATTACGAGTTTACAGTTATGTCAGTCGGTCTGACGAATGCGCCAGCATATTTCATGAATATGATGAATAAGGTGTTCATGGAATATTTGGACAAGTTTGTTGTTGTGTTCATAGATGATATCTTAATCTACTCCAAGACAAAGGATGAACATGCGGAGCACTTGAGGCGAGTGTTGGAAAAGTTGAGGGAACAGCAGCTCTTCGCTAAGTTCAGCAAGTGCGATTTTTGGAAGGACAAGGTGGAGTTCCTCGGACATGTAATGACCGCAGAAGGAGTCACCGTCGATCCGAGCAAGGTGGAAGCTGTGTTACACTGGGAGCAGCCGAAGACCGTGACCCAGATTTGTAGTTTCCTTGGTATGGCAGGTTACTACCGCCGCTTCATTGAAGGCTTTTCGACAATTGCTAGACCTCTCACGCAATTGCTGAAAAAGGAGAAGAAGTTTGCATGGACGCCGGAATGCGAGAAGGGTTTCCAAGAGCTGAAGAAGCGGTTGACATCAGCCCCGGTGTTGGTTTTATCGGATGTTAATCAGAGCTTCGATATCTATTGCGATGCATCGCGCCAAGGACTTGGATGTGTCTTGTCACGAGAGCGGAAAGGTAAATCGCTTATGCATCAAGGCAGTTGAGGCCACACGAGGAGAATTATCCGACACATGACCTAGAGCTAGCTGCCGTAGTGCATGCTTTAAAGTTGTGGCGTCACTATTTGATTGGAAACAGATGTGAAGTATACACGGACCACAAGAGTCTTAAGTACATCTTCACCCAATCAGACCTGAACATGAGGCAGAGGAGATGGTTAGAGTTGATCAAGGATTATAATGTTGGAATCCATTACCATCCCGGAAAGGCCAACGTGGTGGCCGATGCCCTGAGTCGGAAAAGCCATACTGTGAACACGTTAATAGCCACGAGTCAGGATGAGCTATGTGAGGATTTCCAGAGAATGCAGATTGAAGTAGTACCAGAAGGATTCTTGGCCGCTTTAGAAGTAAAGCCTACCCTTGAGGATCAGGTCCGAGAAGGACAGAAGGATGATGACAAGATCCGCAGGATTAAGTCCAAAATGGATGAAGGTAAGGCAAAGGACTTCAGACTGGACGAGCAAGGCACGTTATGGATGAAGGATTGCATTTGTGTGCCGAACGAGAAGGAATTGAAGCAGCTGATCCTAGGAGAAGCCCATGACTCCAAGTATTCAATCCATCCGGGAAGTGCCAAGATGTATCAGGATCTGAAGGAAAGATTCTGGTGGCCAAGCATGAAGCGTGAAGTTGCCGAGCATGTTGCGCTGTGCAACATATGTCAGAGAGTCAAGGCAATGCACCAAAGACCCGCAGGATTGCTGCAGCCGTTACGGATACCTGAGTGGAAATGGGAGGAAATCAGAATGGACTTCATTACCGGTTTACCCAAGACTCAAGGAGGATATGACTCCATATGGGTTATAGTGGACCGCTTGACTAAGGTCGCCCATTTTATTCCAGTAAAGACCACTTACTCGGGAGATAAGTTAGCAGAATTGTATATGACCAGGATCGTCTGTTTTCACGGAGTGCTGAAGAAGATTGTATCGGACAGAGGTGCCCAGTTTACCTCAAGATTCTGGAATAAACTGCATGAAGCCATGGGAACCCGGTTGAACTTTAGTACATCATATCATCCGCAGACAGATGGGTAGACCGAAAGAGTTAATCAGATATTGGAGGATATGTTGAGAGCGTGTGCATTGGCTTATGCTACCTCTTGTGATAAAAGTCTGCCGTTTGCTGAGTTCAGCTACAACAATAGTTATCAAGCAAGTTTGCAAATGTCGTCATTTGAGGCATTGTATGGTCGACCCTGTCGAACATCGTTGAACTGGAATGAGACAGGTGAACGCCATGTCTTTGGACCAGATATTCTTCAAGAAGCTGAAAAGCAGATTGCCATGATCCGGGAAAGACTGAAGATAGCATAGTCAAGACAGAAGAGCTACGCCGATAACCGTCGCCGAGACCTGAGTTTTGAACCAGAAGATTTCGTATATCTCAGAGTCACGCCACTCAAGGGAGTTAAGAGATTCCATGCCAAAGGAAAACTCACGCCGCGATATGTCGGACCATTTAAGGTTCTCAGCCGTAGAGGTGAAGTTGCGTACCAGCTGGAGTTACCGCAATCACTAGCAGGAGTACATGACGTGTTCCACGTGTCCCAGCTGAAGAAGTGTCTCCGAGTACCTGATGAGCAGACACCGCTAGAGTCAATTGAGCTACAAGAAGATCTGACTTACAAGGAACACCCCGTCAAGATTTTGGATACAATGGATCGAGAAATGAGGAATAAGTCAACCCGTTTCTGCAGAGTTCAATGGAGCAACCATGCGGAGAGTGAAGCAACTTGGGAGCGCGAGGAGGATTTGAAGAAAGAGTTTCCGAACCTATTCTTTAGTAAGCCCTGAATCTCGGGGACGAGATTCTATTAAGGGGGGAGGTTTGTAACACCCCAATTTTTGTTTTTCATGAATTTAAATGAAATTTGGCACTTTTGTGAATTTTTGGAATTTATTTGGATTTATTTGAAATTTATTTGAATTTATTCCCTTTTGAAGTAATTAAAGAATTTGATTTTACAAATAAAATTTTGTTGGAAATATTTTATTTAAGTCTAAAATGTTCTAAAATATTTTCCAGAATTTTTCTGGAATTGTTCTGAGTGTTTTGCTATTTTTAATGAATTAAATGAATTTTTGGGAATTAATTTGATTATTTAATCGCTGGAAAAACCCGAACCGGTTTCACTGTTCATCCGACCGGACCCGAGTCCGAGTCAGACTCGAGTCCGACCTGCACTGATCAAGCGCCAAATGACCATTCCAGTCGAACAAGGTCACCAAGCCCTAACGCGCGTGACCATTGGATCGAGATCCAACGGCCACGATCGCGCCACGTCGCCCGAACCCGAGCCCGACCGAGCCAGCCAGGTCGCCCGAGCCGGACCCGAGCCCAAACCCCCGTGCCGTTGGATCCTGATCCAACGGTCCACGTTGAGCCACGTCACCGAATCCGAAATGGATTCGGATTCCGCCGCCGCAGCCGTGTGGGCCTCGGTTTCCGCGATTTTCACGGACGCCGAGGGGCCTATTTAATGCGCCGTCGCCGCCATCGTGTTCGCCGTTTCCTTGCGCACCCGTAGCCCTAGCCCGCCGAGCTCAAGCCGCCGTGGTTGCGCCGCAATCGCTCGCCGTAGTTGCGCTAGGGTTCCGCCGCGGTTAAGCGTTGTTTCAGCCGCCGTCCGCCATCCGCCATCCTCCGCCGCCGTTGAGCCCAGATCCGGAACCGCAAGAACGAGACGCGTAGGAGGGTACCATTCACTTCGCTGGAGGGGCCCCACAACGCCGTTGCCGTGGTCATCGTCTTCGTCTCCGGTGAGCTAGCTCCGCCGCACGCCATCGCCGTCGCTCGAGCTCCACCAACCGTCCGATCAAGATCCAAGGGCCCAGATTCGTCCACATCACCCCCGGTGAGATTCCACGTGTTAATTCCTAGATCTATTTCCAACCGTTGGATCTAGATCCAACGGTTCAGATTGTGCCACGTAGCCAAAACCGCACCGTGCTTGGAGAGATGTCAGCCGTTAGATCTAGATCGAACGGCTAGGGTTAGCCACGTTGTAAACTCTAGATTTGATCTTGACCGTCCGATCAAGATCGAACAGTCCAGATCAGCCGAGTAGTTTTCCTAATACGTGAGGCTAGATCCGATCTGGGCCGTTGATTTTCAAATCAACGGACCAGATCATGCCACGTGCGCGGTAGTTGGACCGTCGCGGTCAACCCAGTCAGCCGCGGTCGCCGCTGACGTCAACCGTGATGTCACGTGGGGCCCGCGTGTCAGCAACCGAGCCAAACCGCACCATGACGTCATGCTGACATCACGGTGGGGCCCAGCTGTCAGCCGTCCCTCAGCCGAGCGGATGACGTCACCGCTGAGGTCATCCAATGGGACCCACATGTCAGTGAGACATGTATTCGTGGACCGGGTCCACCGTGGACCCAAACCGAATCGTGGACCACGTCCATGGACCGGCTGATGCAATAAATCGATTTTTTAATAGAAAAATAATTCAGTGGAAAATCAAAATCCACGCTGACGTCATTATTCGGTTTTTCAGTATAAAAATAAATAGAATAATTCGGATTATTGATTTATTTGAATTTTGAAACTTCAAACGCTTAAAACTTTTGCAATTTAAGTCCGATTTGAGTGATTCAAATTTCTAAATTTTTATAAAATTGAGCTCTACCTAATGGTGAATTTTATTTAATTTTTGGACCAAAGTTTTTCTCGGTAATATTATTTAATTGATTATTCAAACTTTAAACGCTTGTAACTTTTGCGTTTTAACTCCGATTTTGCCGATCCAAATTCCTAAAAATTCATAAAATTATGCTCTCTATGTTTATGGACTTTATTTTGATATTTGGACACTTCTTGTCTACTGTTTATTCATTTATTGCTATTTGCACGCTTTACGAGTAGACGTTGAAGTGCCCGAAGGCTTCGAAGGTGAAGTGTTGACCCAGGAGCCAGTTCAAGATCAAGAACAAGTACTCTTTGAAGGCAAGTTGTGCTTTGACCATGTTGATCCCATTTTCAAATTGAATTGGTTTAAATTATTGCATGCTAGTTTAATTAGAAAATACTTTATTTAATTCCGGGGAAATAGATAAATGCCAAATTGCTGTATGACACCTTGGTTAATTAAATATGTGCCATGACCCCTTGTCACCCTAGTTGTGGATTATTAGTTGGACATTATTAAATTTCCAACATGGGTAGTTAGACCGATGTAGGATGCTTAGCCTTGCCACATGAAATGCTTTGGGCAATCAAATGCTAATTTTGACTTAATGAGATACTGCACCTGTTTTGGAAGAAGTATCATGTGTTATGTTTGCTGATGGCACATAGTGCATGGTAATCAACTGGAGGTTTGATAAATAGATTTTGACCGGGGCATGTGGCAAGAATGATCGGGTGGACCAGTTGTGGCACCGGGAGCATTGATTTGGTTCTTCGGGTAGTCTTGCCCTGGTCACCCTAAGGACTTAACCTTGCAAGCCTTTGAACTGAGTCAAACGTGCAACCACATGTCTGTAATGGGACGGACCTAGTTGATTAAGTTGCTAATAACGTACCTATGGGACCTCGGGGTGTCAACTATACCTTTTGTGTAGTTGTACGGGGGAGCATACTGGGGCTGCGGCCAAGTACCCATCTAACGGTTGATTGGCCTAAACTTCGCCTTTGCAAAGGGAAGGGTTAGTGTGCAATAACCGGGGAGGCCCACTTGTGCTGTTAGAAGTTTCCGAAAGACTTTGTTACGGACACTCGCCTTTGTGGTGTTTGGCTGTATCTTGTGTGTAAAGTGCATAACCTCTGCAGAGTGTAAAATCTATTCGAATAGCCGTGTCCGCGGCATTGGACATCGCTCGGGAATTACAGTCAAGGGTTAGACTTTCTTGAAAATGACTTGGACTTGATAGATTAGGTTTGGGTTTAGTAATGATGTTGATGGAAATGTGGGTTAGGATTGGAAAAGATGTTTATTTAATTCCTGGGAAAGTTAATGCTCTTTAACTTGTTTCTACTGCTTTCGAATCTAATTACGCTACTTGTCAAATGCTATTTTACTGCAATTACACCCTGAGCTACTCCTTTGTACCAAGCCATGCATGTAGTATATTAGTTTGCATTCTGTGCATGACTTGCTGAGTACCAAGTACTCACCCTTGCCACAATACAACACCAGTTGAAGAGGAATCTACACCCGCTTTGGAGGAGGAGCTCCAAGAGGAACCGTCTAACTAGGGAGCGAGCCCAGTTAGTTGCCTGTGGTATACTGGATGGTGCCACGAAGTTATCTTATTTTCCGCTGCTGTTATTTCTCTTTTATTAAGTTCTCGCCCTGCGTGGCGTATATTTGTAACTTGACCTTAAGGTCGAGCAACCAGCTTGGTTAACTATTTAAGGTACCTTATTTTTCGTTGAGTATGATTGTGATATTTACCAATGTTGAGACTGTGTGCACTAGCGTGTTCCTGGACTAGTGTTGAATACACAGAGGGTCCGGATTTGCAAATTCGGGTCCCGACATTAACCTTGTTAGTTGCCTGTGGCATATTGATGGGGGTCACCGACGTTATTCGTTCCGCTGCTGATTATTTACTTTTGTTATTGTAAGCCCTGCGTGGCAGACTATTTGTAAGTTGACCGTAAGGTCGTGCAACCAATTTATATATTGTGTTTGAAGTACTTTATTGTATTTCCGTTGTGTATGATTGTGGTACTTCATCCCTGTTATTACTGTGTGCACTAGTGTGATCCTGGACTAGTGCAGAATACACAGAGGGTCCGGATTTTCAGATTCGGGTCCCGACACCGTGCCAGTTTGGTTACCGGACACGTGGCGCAATGTAGGGCGTTGTTTTGAAATCCAACGGTCCAGATCAGATCAAATCCCACACGTTGCGGTGCAACGCGGTTGAGCTGGACCGTACGATTTAGATCGGACGGTCGAAATCCGATTGGGTTTAACCGCGCCGCTGGCAGGTGATGTGGCTTGACCCGATGCTCGACGCTTGGCGCAATCTACACCGTCTGATTTAGATCGCACGGTCGAGATCCAATCTAGTGCTACAACGTGCGTGAACCCTAACCGTACGATCTAGATCTAACGACTAAGATCTACCCTTAGCACGGTGCAGTTTCATAACTACGTGGCTTATTCTAAGCCGTTGGATCTAGATCCAACAGTTGTGATTAGATCTAAGATTGCAACGTGGAGAATACTCACGGTGACGTGGACGAATCTGGGCCGTTCGATCTCGATCGAACGGTGGGTAGAGCTCGGGGTCGGTGATGGCGCTGCGGTGGCTTGCGGCTGCTGGCGCTGAGGAAGACGACCCACGCGATGGCGTTTCTGGGCTACTTCGGCGAGGTGAATGGTCCTTCCCAACGCGGCTCGACGTGAGGGTTCCGGATCTGGGCTCGGTGATGGCGGAGACGGCTCGATGGCAGCGGAAAACGGCAAAAACCGCGGCGGAGCGTACTTCTAACTTCGACGAGCGATTGCGGCATGGCTACGGTGGCTTGATCTCGACGACCTTGGGCTACGGGTGCGCACGGAAGAGGAGAGCACGATGGTGGCGGCGGCGCATTAAATAGTGCCTTCGGCGTCCGTGAAACTCGCGGAGAACGAGGCCCACCCGGTTGCGGCGGTGGAGTCCGACGAGGACTCGGAGAGGTGACGTGGCTGCATCCTAGCCATCCACGTGGCACGATCGATGGTTGGGATCGCACGGGGGCGAACGGATCCGATCCGATCCCCACGTGGGTGACGTGGCGCAATCATGGCCGTTGGATCTCGATCCAACGGTCGCGTGGGATAGGGTTTTGTTGGGTTCAGGTCTAGCTCGAACGTGGTTCAGGTCGGGCTCGAGTCCGACTCGGGTCCGGCTCGGTCGGATGAACAATGAAACCGATTCGGATTTTCCAGCGATTTAATAATTAAAAATAATTCTAGTAATTCAAATAATTCGAGAAAAATAGCAAAATAATCAGAAAATTCCAAAAAAATTCTGGAAAATACTTTGAGATATTTTGGACTCAAATAAATTATTTCCAACAAAATTTTATTTATAACTTTTATTTATTTATTTATTTCAAAAGGGAATAAATTCAAATTAAATCCAAATAAATCCCAGAAAATTCCAAAAATTCTCAAAAGTGTGAAATAGCATTTAAATACATGAAAAGCAGAAATTTGGGTGTTACAGAAGGTGATGCCGTTTTCGAAAGCCATCGAGATTGCTCGGATTGATCTTCGCGCTACCCCTACCTAGTACGCCAAGTGTCGACGTTTGGTGTCGGCAATAATCTTAGGGAGGTGTGAATTTGTGGGGCAAGGCACTAGATCAGGATCTCGATGGTAACACAAGACAAGGAATTATACAGGTTCAGGCCCTCAACGGTGGAGGTAATACCCTAGTCCTGTGTTCTAGGATTATGTGTCGTATGGCTTATTTCTCTATCGTCCCCTCTTGGGGTCCTCCCGCCCCTCTTTTATACAGGGAGAGGGGGGAGTCCAACTCGGTTACTAGAGTATGAGTCTGAGTGGATTACAAGTAAAGGAATTGTATCCTTCTTTATCTAGGATAGCTTCCCTTACGGTTACAATCTCTTCTTCAGTTATAACGAGGTTGAATCTATGAGATGTACTTTCCTTTCTCGCACGGTCTTCTTAGACCTTCTCGTGTGTACCTGGTCCTTATATCCTCCACAACTACGTTGCATCCCTCTTAATAGTACGGCATGTCTATGACTCGACAGAGAATGTAAATTACATAGAGATGATGCCGTGTTTCTTTCTTGCAATTTTTGAGGGTTGTCAACGTCTGTAAATCATTTTTGCTTTGGGACTTTCACCTGTTCATTAACTCATTGAACACATTAGTCCCTTAATCATTTATCATTAATTATCCAAAACATGCTTAGGGGCCTAGATGCGCTTTCAAAGGAGAGCAAGACTTCCTTTTCTAAAAGAACAAAGAACTAGACTTCTATAAGAAGATTTTTATAACGTAGATCACATCATCACTGTTGGTTCCTTTCTAGAATCGACACAGATAATGTGAAAGGAACCAATAGTGAGGAGGGTGCTCCCTCATCATAGTCGATTCTTGTATAGAATCGATTGTGATGACCCTGTCTCGAAAATTTGTGACATATCACAATCGGTTTTTTCGTAAAAGTTATGAACCAATATAGATGAAGTGATAGTGAATGTCCTATTCTGTAGTAGTGAGTTTTGATTTGTGATAGAGTGCCATGCATTTTGTGTGGACGGAACCACATGGCATTGCTTATGTGCTACATGTTTCAGTTTCTTTTGTGTTCAACTCGTGTGTTATCTTGGCATTTGCATCTTGTGGATGTTGCATGGTTTTGTTGGCTAAGGTTGTAAGATCATTCTCCTTGGTTACTGTGCATGCAGAGGCTGATGACCTATTTGATAGTAATTTTTATGTGGTTACTGAGACCTTGATATTTTTAAAGGTATGCGCACTTTTACGATTATTTTAATTTCTAAGAAAATAACTAAAAATAATGCGATATATGTATTAGGCATAATAGAAACTGCCAACAATAGCATAACCGCACAAAATATTATGTCTATATACAAAATATTATGTCTATCTCAAATATATGCATCAACCTGATAGAATAGATAGCCGAAAACACTGCTAACCAATAGATGGATCGCATGCAGTATTTCGGATGTTATAATTCTATCTAAACAAGCCACAACTTACAAATGATTGGCTCCAACGAAGGTTGCGGTAGAGTCCGATATGATGAAGAAGATGCGCAGCAGATCAAGAGAGGAAGCCGTGAGCCGTCACATGAACGCTTCTCAAAAACTTTATTCGCCATTTGCATGCAGGATCAACAAAGGAAATGGTTTCAGAGACATTGCTCTCCTCGCACCGGTGCACACCGACAAAGGGATGGAGAAGGCGAGCAACACAACGCAAGGGAACTAGAAAGTAAGAACTTTTCTCTATCGTGTGTTTGCATCGAGACGACGTCTCCTCATATAGACATAGACGACCAAGAGGGAAGGCAATTATTCTGCACATCAAAATTGGAAATGTCGCTAATGCGTGCCATTAAAGCCCGTAGAATTAGCGCGATTCAAACATTCTATTTGAAACGTTCTTCTCTTTTCCAATTTATTGCGTGTAGGTATGTCACAACATCATGTAGGATTAAGAGGTGCAAAAAGAAGTCACAGTTCCGCACACAATCGGACCCAAAATCATCAAACCATTTACGCGCATGCCGCGTGTGGGTGATGGCGTGGCATGGCGAGCGAGCGAGCGAACAAGCATGCGTGTGTATTCTTCTTTTGCTTGCTTTAACTAGGCAAAACCAACTTCACATTATAAGTTGGTCTTTTCTCACCTAGATTACCAATATGGTACTAAACTTCCTATCATTCACCATGCATGAGTAGACCTTTAGGATTTTTTAGGATTTATGAAGAATATTAATTTGGAATTTTCAAAAACAAATCTAGTAAAAATCGTACTAGATGAATAGAAACTTTAGGGATCAAGGAGGAGAGAAGCAACCAAGCAAGAAGAGGAGGAGGTGGTGGAAGGAAGCATGAGCATACATATCTGCGCCTGCGTGTCGCGTTCTGAAGCGGAGCAGTTGATGAAGCAAACCCCCATCCCAAGGTGAAAATGGGAAAAGCAACGGTGGCGCTCTGGAATCGGAGTAAATTACACTTATCCTCATATATTTTTTGCACAAACCTCGAAAATGAGCCCAAAATTTCACTTTACCGCATACTAGCTACTCCCTCTGTATATTTTTATAAGACGCACATGTATTTCAAGATTATAAGTTTGTAAATTTTAACTAACAATTAGTTTAACAATATATAGATTATATAACACAAAAGTGATATAAAATTGTGTTCAATGGAAAAATATGTGCTGCACTGCCTCCAATAATTTCCAAGAGTGTGTAACAGATACGCATGCGTTTATACGATGGGTGCTTGATGGTGTGTGTAGTGTGCATGGGTGCTTCACTCTCTCAGCAAAAAAAAAAAAAAAAAAAAGAGTTAGCCACACAAACCATTGTGGTTCCAATTTTGGCGCAAAACCTCATCACGCATGAAACAACCCTCAAAAATTCAAAATGAATTTGTTCGGTTTTGTTTGAATTTGCGTTTGAATTTGGATTTGGAATTTGGAATCGAGTTTGAAATTCAAACCTTGTTGGGCCGTTTTCTTCTTCCTCTTGGGCCGTGCGGCCTGCTTCCCTCGGCCCGTTCGGCCGTTCGCCTCACCGGCCCGGCCCAACGCCGCCACCTCCTCCGGCGTCGGCGCCGCTCGATGCTGCGCCGCGCCGCGCCGACGCCCGTGCCAGCGGCGCCGCCTCCGCTGGCGGCCGCCCCTCGCCTCCCAGCGCCTTGGCCGGCCGCCCGGCAACTCGTCGCCGCGGCCGCCAGCGCCGCGCCGTCGCGTCCGCCGCCTCGCCGGCGCTTGCCTCCCGACTCGGCTATAAAAGCCACCTCCCCCGCCTCCTCAACTCGCCCCGCCTCCCCCTCCTCGTGGTGAGCTTCCCCTCCCCTCCCCTCGCCTTCGCCCTCCCCGGTTCGGCCCGCCATGTGCTGGCCGAGACCCCGTCGCCCTCGCCTGTTTCCCTAACCCTAGCCCACCACTGCCCTCACCGACCGTGGTGGGCCCCGCCCGTCGACCCCCTCTCTCCCTCCCCACTTTGCCTGTGGCCTCTTCCCGCCGTCTTTGGGCCGGCCGGCCAAACCAGCTGCCTTGCGCCCGCAGTGGGCCGCGGCCCACTCCCGCGCCGAAAGCCAAGCCCACACTGTTTTAAAACAGTGTTTTGATTTTCGATTTATTAATTCAATTAATAAATCCAAAATCCGTTTTAAATCCAAAAATAGCCCGAAAAATCCAGAAAAAAATCCCGGAAAGACCTAGAGCTCCACCAAATACTTTTTCCGAACCGTTTCGATCCCCTGAGTCCAGAAATGCTGTCCGTTCCCAAATCCGAAACCCAGAAAATCCCCAAATCCCAGTTTTGCCCTCCGTTCTCTTCCGACTCGGTTCCGGTTTCCGTTTCAGTTTCCGTTTCTTTTTCCGGTTATTGTTTTGTCGTTTATTTATGTTGGTTGTCTTTCCGCGCTAGATTCGACCGTTGAGACGCCAGCAGAGCCGGAGCAGTCCCTGGAGTCGGAGCAGTTCCCGGAGCAGACATCGGACCAGACGGGAGCACAGTACGACTACGTCTTCGACGACTCATCCGATCCAGCTGCCGCGCAAGGCAAGCCGTACACCCTTTGATCATGTTGATCCTATCATGCCATGCTATAGTAGTAATTATTTTATATCGCATTATTTTACTGTATATTGAATTAATGAAATCCAGTATTTTAGAATGACATGATGCTTAGATAATGCCGAATTTCTCATGGAACTACCTTGAAATTGTTGAATCCAGTTAAATCCTTTGGAACCCTAGTTAATTGCTTATTGCCATGAATAGGTTAGATAATACTGCTAGGATAGTTCAAAACCTGGATTTAAAGAAAATGTTGCCGAATCTCTGATTCGGATGTTTATAAAAGTCTTTGCGATCGAGGGGACGATGTCGGATAAATCCCGGAGTGGATGTGGTTCCGATCCCCGGCTGGTGATTAATGCCTTGGTTGGTCTGGTGGCCGGTACTGTGAGTACCGGGTCGAGTTTGTGGATGGAAAGGCTGGTCTTTGGCAAAAGTGTAAGGATAATGAATCCCCTTGAGCAAAGTAAATAACTTAGTTTCCGCTCAACCACAGGTCGGACTGGTCAGTGGACCCGTATCCGACATAGCTCAGTAAGTTAATCATTCCCGAGATAATAATTGGACTGTTTGGTGGAACTATTCTCCGGAGAGAATAGGGACCGGGCCTTCCCGGCAGGGAAGTGGACCGGAGGGGTGGAACGGGAATTGTTCGTCGTGACATTCCTGGTTCTCACAACGGTAGATGCTAATGGGGACCGTGAGTCCAAGGTAGCTGATATCTATCGGTTAACAACTAAGTAATGGGATTGATTAAACGAAATGCTGTGATAATCTAAACTGGGCCACATGCAGCATAAAGGTTATAGATATCTTGTGGGTAAAGCTGAGCCGCTCTGCAGAGTTAATCTTAATTGTAATCGATTACGCCGTACTTCCGGTTAATGAAGTTAAGTTGGAATCGGGGTTGATACCCGTAACTAAGCTCAAGTTACTGTTTGGAATTTGGATAAATATGATTAGTGTGTTAAACTTGTGAAATTCAAATTACTTATTTATGGTTTGTGCTTCAAATGTAAAATGAATTGTGAAATAAAACTGCATCCAAATACTTAACCCTATTGCCATCCCTTGATTACCCCTACATATAGTATTCAGTGGTTCCGTACGACTTGTTGAGTACTCAGTACTCACCCTTGCAACTCCCGCCCTTTCAGAGTTCGAAGATGCCGGAGCCTACCAGGAGGTCGTAGATGGCGATTTAGTCTGGTTCTAGGTCTTTGTCTTCGCTTAGGCCCTGCCTGTGGTTTCCTTCTTTTGGTAGTGTAAGTCTAGAAGCTTGGACGCTTCCTTTGTAAAATCCGGTCGTTAGGCCGGCTATATTGAATAAAAAGTGTTGATTTGGCTTTTGCGAGGTAAATTTACTCTTGTTTTCCAACAGTTAGTCTTCCTAGGTAACTGTTGTGAGTTTTCGCACTGCCCCTAAAAGGCGGTCCGTCACAACGCAAAATTATAGGACAGGTTTTAACTTGATCTACTTGAAAGTAGGGAATCAAATATGGACTTTTTCTTATTGTGAAAATATTTTTTTTATAAAAAATCTATTGATACTATTTTCACATAATCAATCTAAATATTTTTAACATACCAGCAGTCAAAGTAAGAAAATTTTGAATTCACACTTTCCAAAACATATATTCCCTCCGGTCACAAATAGTAGTCGTCTTGGATATCGATATGGTCTCTAAAATTCAAATTGGACTACTAATTTCTATTGTGATATATTTAAAAAATCTAATAAAATTATAATATTATGAAAGTATGTTTCGAGACAAATCTACATATATAGTTTTCATACATCTAATCTTAATATTTAAAATATATCGATAACTAAAATTTCAAAAATTTAACTACACGTAACCCAAATGATTAGTATCTCCGAATGGAGCGAGCATCAGAAAAAACAGGTTTATTAATCTACAGCTTCCTCGTTGTTGACGTATGAGGTCCACAACATGTTAAAAACTCTCTTATTAAAATTCATGTGAAATTTCTACGTTCCTATGCAATTTTTTTTTTTTTTTGCGCTTTAGACACAAAATATCGTGGTTAAGAGAAACTTTGACGGCAATATATCTAATGCAATTAAAGTTTTCTTACAACTACCGTACAACCCTACTAAAAAAGTTTTAAAAAATTCTGAAAAAAAAATCATAGATGTACATCTCAACTTACCCTATTTACGTATAAAATTTCATGATCAAATTCGTCCTAGAAGTTACAAAAAAGACAAATTTTACATCAAATTCGTCCTATGCTAGAAGTTACAAAAAAGATTGTAACAATTTGTCTTTTTTGTAACTTCTAGCATAGAACGAATTTGATCATGAAATTTTATACATAGATGGGGTAAGTTGAGATGTACATCCATAATTTTTTTCAGAATTTTTTTAAACTTTTTTAGTAGGGTTGCACGGTGGTTACACGAAAACTTTAATCGCACTGGATATATTGCCAACTTTGACAGTAGGGTTTTCTATTACTCGTGCACAAATAAGTACATCAATAAAGGAATATGATTGTAAGGGTATTAATGGAACCAGCATGCATTTGAGAAGCATAACCGGAAAAAAATTGACATATCATCACCTCTAGCCCGAAACTATGCATACCACTCAACAAACAAGTCTGACAGACACGAAATGTCATCACATATATAGTTATATAGTTATTATAGTTATAGTTATAGTTATAACTACTATCTTACAGGGGAAGGAAATCGCGAGCCTCCCGCTATGCCACGACATCACTTTGTGCGTGAGAAACCTGGAGTTTTTCGTATTTGCATTCGGCTCACATCCTGCGTGTCCCGATCGGCCGATAAAGCGCGATGAAATCGGAGCTCCGCGAGGCCTCGCTTCCTCCGTTCGGTCGCCTAGCACCCTCGGCGCCGTCGCCCTCGCCTACGCCACCCGCGCTGCTCTTCCGCCGTTGCCCGCGGAACCCCGCCTCCACCTACTCGCGTCCTCGATTCGCCATCGAGTCAGCCCTCGAGGGTTCCTCGGCGCCATCGCCCTCGCCTAGGCCCTCACGTCGCCCTCGCCTCGCTCGCGCTGCTCCGGCTCCGCCTCCTGCCCCTCTCGCGTCGCTCTTCCGCCGTCGCCGTCGCCTCGCCCCTGCGTCCGCGCTCGCGTTGCTCCGGCTCCGCCTCCTGCCCTAATCCGCCTCCACACCAGAACCCTAACCTGCCTCCGCCGCCGCACCGCCCTCGCCCCCGTGCCTGCCCCTCTCCCTTGCACTCGCGTGGCCCTGCCGCCTCCTCGCCCCCTTCGCGCACAAGCGTTGTTCTTCCTCCTCCCGCCGCAGCCGCAGCCTCTCTCCCCGCTGAGCCCTCGCCCCCGCCTCCTCCATTCCTCCCCTTCCTTTCCCTCTCCCTCCCTTGCCGCCCAATACGAGGACGTCGGCGTTACTTGACTAATTGAAATTTCACCGGCTAGATCTCACAGGGATCTTCTTCCGCTACAATATCTCAATTATGGGCTTTATCAGACAAAATTCCTTATAATGTTTTTTGCTAAAATTTTCATACGTTGCTAGCTCTTGTTGCCTGCTAAGTAGTTCCAATGCTATTGATATGTATTTGCTTGTGACATACTTTTTGCTACTTTGAAGTACAGTTGAATACCTGTGTTCTTGTGGGTGGTGATGTGCATTCGTTTTTTATCATTGACTTGATCAAGCCTTTAAGATGAATCATTCTATGCTTTCCTTGGTTTTGATCAACTAACTGAACCTAACAAGTTTGCTCTACAAATCTGAACCTAGCAACTGAGAGTTTGAGCTCTTCCATTAATTGACAGTGTCAATTCCTGCTTTTATTTTTAAATTGTTTGTAGTGTTCTTTTTAAATTTCAAATCCTAAACCCTAACCATTTTTTAGGTGTAAAAACAGTAGCAATCATATGTAAAAACCTACTATCATTTGTCATTATCCTTATTGGAGTCTTGATTTATTAGGTATCTCCAATCCTTGATGGGAATCAGACTGATGCAGATTCGAACACTGCAGGGGAGGAGGTTGCTTCAAGGCTGTTGAACCGGCAACAAAGGTACCTGTGTCTTTCCAGTTTCCGTCTGTTGTTGGGTATTTCTGCTTATTGGGAATGACTAATATCTTGCTTCCATGTATTGCAATTGGAAACTGGATGGTCTACGTTACTGACATTTCCCATGAGGTTTTTCTTTTTTAAGAGAGCCATAAACTGTAGTATTTTTTAATTCACTGCAGCTCACTGCGAGCATCATGATTGTTGGTTTCAATGTTACAGACCAGATTCACAGTTTGAGCCTTAACTTTTCATGATGTAATCCTTCCCAGTGCGTTTTACACTTGTTCCACTAGATGTGTTCCTCCTAAAATTATTTTGGTTGTTTATTTGTACATTTCAACCTTAAATTATTTTATTTATGAAATTTTTTGATGTTCAATGCAATTGCATCTTGATTCAAGATTTAGGCACTGAGAATGAGAAAATATGGGCTTCATACAAATCTTTTTGACTTGTACTAAATCCCTACAATATTTCCCTTTGATAGCTGATGGAGCAATGCATAGCTAGATTGGATGTAGCAATGTTCAATGCTATTTTACGGGAGTCAGATGATGAGATTCTAGTTGATGTTCGTAGAGGGGAGATATATGATGTATCTCTGTAAAACATTAAAAATCCTTCTGTATTTCGTTGCCTTACTATATCTTGCTATTTATTTTTGTTTAACAGATGTGTCAAACATGACCAGTCCAGTGTGACAGTAAAGCTGTATTACCTGCAAAATGGAAGTGCAAGGCTCGGGTTTTGGTAAGTTCTGTGCTGGTACATAGTGAGTGTAAGATGAGTGAACTGTTTTTCTCGATTTGACTTCTCGAATTTGTTTTGAATATAGGTTGGGAGGCAGAGAATTTCTCCTTCCTGTTGGGATTGTTCTCAAGGTAGAGTACCATTATCCTTTCCTCATCTTACCATGTCCTAACTGTTATGAATATGACTTGTATTGAATATGAGGGCCAATGACCACAATATATAGAGTACATAAGGGAAAGGAATAACAGGACTATCTCTAATATAGATACTAGAATAACAGGACTCTATCTCTAACACCCCCCCACAAATGCAAGGCGTATGCAATAGCATTGCATTTGGAAGGGATGAACTAAAATAGAAAAATCCAAAGTCATAATCCTAAAGTAGCCGTCGTAGCATGTAACTCTTGAAACATCGAGCTGACGAAGAACAGCCAACGAAGAACCGAGTCGATGGAGAAAAGTCGACGAAGAAGCCAAATCGACGAACCGAAGTCGAAGGTAGGGCCGAGTCGACGAAAAAGTCGACGAAGAAGCCAAATCGACAAACGGAAGTCGAAGGTAGAGCCGAGTCGACGACGAAGAACCGACGAGGCCGACGAAACGAGTCGAGCCGAGGTAATAAGAGTTGACAGAATGAGCCAAGCCGATAAAAGAGCCGAGCGACGATAGAATCAAGATGCTAAAGACTTGGATGGACGCAACGGAAGATTTAAGAAAATAAGTAAAATTACTAGTAGATACCAGCAGCAGCAACAGCTAGATCAAAAACTCAGCGGCGACACCTGACACAAAGAAAATCATGTCGACGTCGAACCAAAGCTCATCGTCGATGGCTAAGACAAGGAGAAGCCCCGACGATAGCGGCCGAAAGAGCCAGATAAACTTCAAATTGATAACAACAGCCATTGGCAAAAGCTCGAAAAAAATATCAACACAAAAAAAAGCTGAAAAAACCTACACCGTAGAAAACGGAGAAGCAAAGAGCCGAAGCCGAGATCACGGACGTGACCAAGTCTCTATGAATGGATGGACTGGAAGCCGAATAGAAAAAGAGAAAGGAACGTCAATTTGGACTTGATCTTTGACCGGACTTAGACCAAGCCAAAAAGATCTGGAGGCTTCACGAGATTGAGTGCGAATCATCCACGGGAGATCCTTCACAGACTTCACGTGAGCCCTTGGACCTGCTCCTTCACGTGAGATCCTTCACGGATGATGGCCGGCAGAACAAGCAACGCGTGCGGCGGCGTCGAGCAGACGGCCACGCGCGGTAGGCGGCGCGGCCATGCACAGCAGGCGACGCCGCAGACGGCCACGTCACGGCGGCAGCGGCCACGTCGGCGCGAAGAGTCGGGCGGCATGGCTCCGACTCCGGCGGCAACAGCGACCTCCGGGCAGAGGAGGATCTCCACAGTCCAGACAGAGCGGCTGGCGGCCGGAGCGTGCGAGCCGGCGGAGCGAACGACGGCGGCTGGTAGGCGCGCGGTCCGAGCAGAAGATACGGCGGCGGCGGATTAGTTCCGGCGGCAGGGCGGCTCCGGATCCGGATCAGACGGAGGAGGTCGGGACGACCGGCGCGAACCGAAGAGCCGGCGTGGATGCAGATGCAGCCAAGACAGGCCGGCATCGAGGCGAGCCGAAGAGCACCGTGCACGTAGTCGATGCGCAGAAGACGCCGGAGGCAGGACGCCCGCAGAGGACGCCGGAGGCGGGCCGGCCGGATCGTGGCGTGAAGAACCGGAAGGTAGATATGCGGTGGCGCGTGCGGAAGCACGGCTGTGATGCCGTGCGGTGCAGAGGCTAAGCAGTCACTCGCGCGAGCCGAGGCGGTGACGGCTAGGGTGCAAACGGATCGTATACGGACGGATTTTGTTCATCCCGTATCCTATTCCAAAAATTTTCTCGGATACATAATCGGATACGGGCAGTGCCGGATTCGAATACGAATACGGATTACTTCGGTCAAGAATACGGAGCGAATACAGGTCGTTCCGGATACGATTAGTCTCGGCCACGAATAGTTAGTCGGATAATGCGTGAAAGCAGAAACCATATATGTCACATATATTAGGATCAATCAACCATACACAAAACTTTACTATAACTTTCAAGACATGTAAGTGTTTCAAATTCAATAATAGTTGCATTCCCTACATAAGAATAATATACAACCAAGTACAATTCCAATCAACATATGCACTTATATGATGTAGCACATCCAACTGCAATCAAGTATTTTGTAGTGCAATTATAAGACATTGCTCCAGAAAGTAGTGTAATTATATGACAACTTGCTCACATTATATCACAGGCTCACAACAGCACTATGTTTCACATTATATTACAACTTGCCTAATCAGATAGCACATAACCAACACGCAACATCTAAAATACAGCTAGGAAGCACTGTAATTCAAATACACATATTATGAACAATATTGCAAGGGTATTGGGTCGGATATTTACCGGGTATTGGGTCGGATATTTACCAGATATCGGATCGGATATTGCTCTTCCCATATCCTAACCCATATTACATGAGATTTTTCGGTTACGGATCGGATATTGCTCTTCCCATATCCTAACCCATATTACATCGGATTTTCCGGATACAAATACGAATAACATCGGTACGGATTTTTTTCGAAAACGATATCGGATCGGTCGGGAAATATCCGCTCCGTTTGCACCCCTAGTGACGGCGGGTTGGCACAGAGGAAGCCGGGAAGATGCTCGGACCGGCGCTGGCGACGAAGAACACGGGCTTCCTCTGTTACCGTGCGATGCCGCCCCGGGAGTCTCCTCCTCCCGGGGCAGCAGATTAGATCTAAAACAGCGGAAGGATGAAGCTAGGAGAAATACCTAGTGCTCTGATACCATGTTATGAATATGACTTGTATTGAATATGAGGGCCAATGACCACAATATATATAGTACATGAGGGAAAGGAATAACAGGACTATCTCTAATATAGATACTAGAATAACAGGACTCTATCTCTAACACTAACCAGCCATAGAATCCATTGACATTCATTGTGTGTACAATTGCATGTTTTGTGTGAATAAAAGAGCTAAGAGGCGTTTGGCTACTTTCACCATGAGATGCCTCAGGGCCTTCGTTGAGGCATTCCTTGTGCTCCTTTGTTAAGCTTTGTTTTAATTTAGCTTATTTTAATAATGTTTTCTTTTCTTAGCTTAGTAGATAGTTTGATCTATATTTATTGAAATAGGTATCAGTGCACTTTCTATAGTTGTGTTTGACTGTTCACAGGGTTCGCAAATGATGATGCTTCTATCTTATCATATTTAGTCTAGCTTCCCAGTATCTTAGCGTTGCTTCAACATTGCCTTGACTTGATTATGAATTTACCAATAACAGGCCCTTATTGATACGAATGACCGGGAAATTTTTACAAGCTTGACATGTTGCTACACTGATAAATATAAAAAGAGGAAATGGATTTTTCAGCACTCAACTAATTCGTGAAAGGGCACAGATAATTCCTGATGAAGTTAGAGATATGTCCCTTCTAACGCACACACAATGCTTGGTGCATATTGGTACTTTGAGAGTTTAACTTCTTCTGCATTAAGAATCTCTTTATGCCCTCTTATTTGCTGACATCGATAACGATCTTTCAAATGTAGGCCAGTACTTCCGATCTGTGATGGAAGGATTTCAAAAAGATGATTATGAAACTGTAATATTGAATGTTTTCTTTGTGTTTGCCTTTCCATGATGTTGAAAATTGGATCTTTTTTCACTTTGATCGTTCCACATTGTTTAGGTTGCTGAAGCGGTTCTGCAGGACTATATTTTTGTGCACCTGGAAAGAAAACATGAAAAATTTAGTCTATTAATGTAAGTTGAAGTTTTGTTGTCCTGTTTCATGAAGTTTCTATCCCCGCACGATTTTTACGACGGTGAGCACCTTGGACCGCCCAGACCCGTAGGAATTTCGGTGAACTTTGATGCATTTTTTTTGCCCGATTCGTGGACGTCAGTCGAATGGGGTTCACGGAGGAATTCCTATAGCGGATGGAGCCGCGGATGCAGCGCGCCTTTGCGGCGGTGCGGGAGCTCGAGAAGAACGCTGGTGAGAAGGTCATTTGTATGAGCTGGTTCAGGTCCAGTTTTGTGTTACTCCGTACTCATAATATTTAGGTGTATTATATAATCAAGTTACAGAAATTACACTTGTACATTTTTGTGGATCCTATGCATCATTGTAGATTTTTTTTTGTGCTCGTTGCTAAATAAAAAAACATTTGCCTTATTTATTATATGACTGTTTGTTTTGTTGGTTGTTTTACATGAAATCCATGGGCAATCCATTTCTGGTGCTTGTTTTATGCACTGTTTCCACATGTGTGATATATAACTGGTGTGGAACAAATTCATTATATGATGGCACAAACTATTTTTAAGGGTGTTGCAGTTACTCAAGAAAATTCTTATTAGATAACAATGCCAGAATAGAGGGATGGTTAGCTCGATTTCCTATGTTTGACTGGGTTGGTGGTAAAACATGAGAAATGTCAGGTGTGGGTTTACTTCCAGCCGCATTACAGGTCAATGCATTCCCATTTTCCTGTGTTGTTGATAAATTGACTTCAATAATCAACATGATAGTGTCGTCTCAAAAAAAAGGGATTAACATGAGAGGTAACTGTTGCTACTTGCCAGGGTATCGATACTAGGGAAATGCTTGTTGATGCAGCACTAATGGATGAGGAAACCAGGAACACTGTGGTATGATATTATAAATATACAGACTATGTATTTGTAATACAATTGATTGTGGATAATGTATCAAATGTGGTTTTCTTCTTATCCAGGTTAAGGAAAATCCGGCAGCCTTGCTTGCATTATGTTGGTATTGGGCATCAGAAGGAATAGGCAATAAGGTTTGCAACTTCATTGACTAATGGCTACAGCTGAATTTTGAAGTTTCTTGTTCCAGTATTTTCTTACTGCTGACTTTACCCACTGTTCCAGAAATTAATTTACAACGGCAGGTTAATCAAGGGCTAGCTGTATATGGTAACAAAGGAAGCACAGACCAGCATGCGTAAGTTTTCCTTCAGTATTTATTGTTGTTAAAATGCCAAGTTCTAATGAGATTTCTCTGGTTACAGCTACATTCAACTGCTGAGAGAAGCTGTGCATAGCTTCTTCGTTACTTTTATCGAGGTTTTGCACAATAGGCCTCCTGGTCATGATTGGGAGCTTGAGCCTGGAGTTACATGTGGTGAGTATTTGTTTGGGATGTTGCAGGTTGACCTTCGGCTTTTAAGAGTAAGGTTAATAAGAGAGCCAACTGTAGACTTTATCTCATTGTACAGCCAATCTAATAGCCCACCTATATAATAGTTAGCCATACATACACACAAAGCAATTAATACTTAGCCCACATTCATCCTCTCATTCTCTCACCAATTTTCTTGGAGCCCGTGCTGCAGCCGGCTGTAGATCTGCAGCCCGCTTCTCTTCTCTCTCCTCTACTCTTTCCTCCAACTCATCATAAATCTGATGTGGCAATCCTTACAGCCTGCTTACATCACCTTATTATACTTGCTCTAAGAGAGAATTTGTCGACCAATATGATGACACGGGAGCTATACTTTTGCAGGGTACCCGTTCTGCTCTTTACGCTAATGACCGGGAGTCCATCTCTGTTACTGTGCAAGAAGTAACTCCTAGAGCTGTTGGAACACTGGTTGCACTTTATGAACGTGCGGTTGGGATTTATGCTTTTTAGTAAATATCGATGCCTATCATCAGCCTGGTGCCCCTGTCAAAATACGCTAATGTTGCTCAGGATTTTGAAGTTATGGTTGTTCTTATGATTTGTATGTGCTATGCACTCATAGGTGTTGAGGCAGTTTATTAGTTGTAAAAAAATTAATGGCCTTTTGCCAACATTTTAGGCTGGTGTGTGCATATTCTCGATGATATGTCCAGTATACTGTTATGACAGCATGCTTTCACTAAATATATTTTATGATGTGAGCACTCTATTAAAATTTAATCGGCGCAGCGTAGCGCGCAATATCTATCTAGTATCTAGTCTAGTCTAGTCTAGTGTATATATATATATATATATATATATATATATATATATATATATATATATATATCTTAAGCCTATTATTCCTGGAAGGATTCCGGGTACCACAGCCCCCCACGTCACCCAACCTCTCTCTCCTCTATTTCGCGAATAGACCCTCTGTTTCTTCAAAATTACGTGATTGAAGGTTTCCGGCTTGCTCACGGTGGCCACGTCGCCTGCGCGCGTTTGGCCCGTCCGATCGACCTTCTGCGGCCGAGATCGTCTCTTGCGCGCGTACGCTTCGACTGCAGCCTCCGCTCCCGGTTCCCTCCCCATCGCGTGCCACCTCGCTTCCTTCTCGATCATTCCGCTCCCTTCCCGTTCTTTCTCCTCTCTGCTTTCCTTCTCCCTCCCGTCTGCTTGCCTTCGCCGCCGCGCCCTTCCGCTCGCTCTGGTGGCCCGCCACGCATGTGCCCTCGAGTTCATCCCACTCTCCGCGCTTTTCTCAATTCTCATCTCAATCCGCGAATTCCCGTGGGGCCGACGGTGACGGCGATCTGCTCCTCCCAGTCGTCTCCACCGGTCCACCCTCCCTCAATCCACACCCGGCGCCGGCCGATACCAGTGGATCAAGATCAACCGAAACTAAGGTATCCGAGCGGTAAAGATCGTTTCCTCGTGTGAATTCAGCTGGATTTTGTGGGGGAAAGCTAGGTTCTTGGTTGGTGGGTTGCGAGGAATGGCCACGGCATATGAGTATATGACTACCTCCGCTCTCCATTGCCCTCCCCTTCCTGCTACCAGCGCGTCTCAGCCGCTTAACGAGGACCTTGAACCGTCGTCCCACCTGCTGCTCTTCCTCGGCCGCCTGCGATGCCTCCCTGAGCCCAAGGTAAGCGGCGAAATGCCTCGGCTGCCGCTCGACCTGCCTTTCCTCGCTGTTGACGTCTTCATGCGTGAGCCCAGCGTGGACGGGCGGCCAGCTCGCGCCGACGAAGCCCAACCGGGAGCGCTGCAATGGCAAAAAACTGCGTTGTTTTCTTGCTCCTCCTCCCTCCATTTTTTCTTTTGAGTTAATCCCTATGACTGCATCTGCCTTGTGGTTTTCACTGCATATATTCCTCGAACCCGTCGTCCCCAGATTTTGTCGTTTCCTTTTATCTTATTGTGAGTAACACGGAGAAGCCTTCTAATTTGTTTTGCTTGTGAACATGCAGAACTGAAAGGAACCATGAGGAGTCCTAAAGTGGCTTGATTTTATTTCAGGGAACAAGCTTCCCTTAGACTTAAAGAAAAAAAGATTGGCAAGCTAGAGGAGGTTAGTATGGCTAACTAACTGTTATCTGTTCAAATTGTGTGCTATGCTTGTCACAATACCTTCAGCATGGACATCAAAGTCATGCATACATTGCTCTTGCGATTATTATGGTGGAACTTATCATATGCCTTGGGTACAGCCTAATTGAATATGACTCCTCCCTCATGTACAGGTGGTTATGAAGCTTTAGAATTGAGGGACAGTCAATCTGACTGCTTTGCAAAGAATGTTTCCAAGGTTTGCTTTAAAGCTTGCATGTGCTTACCATCATTTGAGCAAATTTTATCTTAAAGTCCTCATGAACTGCTGGCCGCGTCATGTTTTTTCTTTAGTATCTCTATAAAGATATTTCAGGTAGTATTATTTTTGGATTTTTCAGCCAGTATTATTTTCTTTCTTGCTTTTATGAGCTCCATAATATGCATTCATTATCCGATTGGAGCCTCTAGATTTAATCAAATTAGCTTTTGTTTGCCGTTTAGAGAATACTTGTTTGTATCCCTAACAATGACCAGCAATTTTAATTAAATACTAAGAGCCCAACGCGGCTCATGGTGCAGCAACGATATGTGCTTTAATTAATAGTTCTTTCATATTCTCCTGTAACGGCCTCTAAACAGCAATGTTAGTGTCAGCAAAAAAAAATTAGTCTTATATGCTTTGGATATTTCCATATTCTTTAATGAGGATGTCATACAAGTTTTACCTTAATATAGTGTGCATGACATTGTCAGAAATTATATTTTTATCCTTTGTATTAATAGCTTCGTTAGCTGGTTCAGGTACTATTATTTTCTATTTGGTTTTATGAACTTCATAATATGCGTTCATTAGCGGATTGAGACCTCTAGATTTAACCAAAATAGCTTTTATTTACCGTTTAGAGAATACTTCCTTGTATCCCAAACGATGATCGGCAATTTGGATTAAACACTAATACTCAGCTTCTCCTATAACGACCTCTAAAGAGCAATGTTAGCGCCAGCAAAAAAAAAAACATGGTCTTATATGCTTTGGATATTTTCATATTCTTTAATGTCGATGTCATACAGGTTCTAGCTTCACTAACTGGTTTTACTGCAAATCGATTGGGAAGCAACCTCCTGATATCATCAAAACAAGGGAAATATACGGGCTCCATAAATTTCACAGCTGACATTTGTTGCTTCCCAGATAAGTGCAGCTGTTTTCTTAAGGCTCCAACGACACTACAGCCTACTAATCCCGGTAAAGTGATCCTCCACTGTTCCCCTTCCATTTCCGTATATCTTGGACCTCCTGGTTGAAATATCCAATCTAACATGATAGGTAAACATTTATGAGTCGTACTGTGGTGGTGACATGTATTGCATTTCTTGTTGAGGACAAAAATGCCTGGAAATGATGCTTTTTTGCATGTCTTGCATGGCAGTGTCTCCTAATTGACAAAGATAAGAAGAGATAATAATTAGTGGTGCTACATATAAAGTAGAAAAAAACTGCTTGGAGGTGGGTACTAGATATTATAACCCGTTGATTAATGCAAGACATTTGTTCAGAAGCATGTTTTATGAGATGTTTCAAATCTATTGGGGTCATCATTTGCATTGTATCTGTTAAGTGAGTACTTGCCACACTACGTAGCATGGTTTGAAACATTGCCTTTATTAATACTACAAGTTCATGAATTAGCTTGGCTTGTAACACTGAAATGTTAAGACTGCAAGAAGGATTGTTACTGCTTTGTAACGGTAGCGCATTTTCCTAGCGCTCTTGTTACTGTTCTTGAAGATTAGGCTAGGTACTGTGCGCTTCTCATGGCTGAATTATATTTATCGATTTTTGTATAAAATTCACACATTGTTATTGCGATTTATTTAAATATGACATGTAAAGAAATATATGCTATGAGAAAAACATGTCTTGCTGACATTTGAGTGTTTGGTACAATATATGGGGGAGCTTAGATTAAATTTTGAGGTGTATCGCAATAATGAACTGACCATAGAGGATGTAAAGAGGTATAGTCCTCTGAGCATATGTTCAATTGTGGTGTGGCTGCTGTCCATTCCAACAAAAAGGGTTATATATTTTTTTACAGAAGGCATCGGCATGCCTATTTTCAATTGATAAGTCAGGGTTGTATTATGTTATAACTTATTAGTTTGCTGGTGTGCGCCTTTTTTGCCTCCTGTAGGAAGAACCCAACAGCAATACTTATCTCTCCAGGGCCTGGTAGGTTTTCCTTATTTAATTTCATAACAGTATATGTTTCTAAGTATAACAATTATGTTCATATTTCTTCTTTAGGTGAACCACAAGATTCAGGTATATCACTGCAGACTGTTCTGGAACCACAATTATGTTCGTGTTTCTATAGAGCCAACCCCAAAGATTGAGTGAAAATGATTGGCTTCCAAGCCAAGTTTATGATCTTGGAAATGAGGCTTATGATCAAGCGGTTGTATTTTTGTTTCATTTCTATTAGATTGTTGGCGCCGTCGCGAATCGCCTGCTATTAACTCAAGTTTAGTTACCTTTCAAAAGAAATGGTGGAAGGCAATAGTTAACTAACTGTTTACCAACTCTATTGCATGACCCCCACCATGAGGCATGATCACTTAGCCTAAACTAACAAATCTAAACAATTGTTGTATATTCGTTTTGTAATTAATAATGATTCTTTAACTAAAACTTATGTTGCCATACACTACATTTACTTACATTTCTTTCATGATCGATTTATGCTAACTTTTTTATTATTTCTTTTCCGAATGGAGCGAGGAACTACGACTGTTGATGAGATTTTAAGTTATTGGTGAAGAACATTAGCTTCTAGCTGCAGTTCCCGGTTTGACTGTTTTAGACATGTTGAAAAATCTCTCCTGATTGTTTTCTCCTTAATTTAAAGTCTCAGATATAAATTATCCCATATATACACAACACTTTCAATTGGTAGTTACTCAGATCTCATATATACAACATTTTTCTCATATAGTTTGTTTTCTAGCTCATTACCTCATCACATATGTTACTATATTGTTCGTATGTTACTATATTGTTCGCAATCGCTAGCCTACGCGGCGTGCCGCAGCGTATATGTTTCTAGTTTCACAAGTGCGACAAGAGGATTTCATATACAATGGTATGACCCAGTACTCACTGCTGCAATTTATTCAACGTTAGCAGGCGGTCAAGACAGACAGATTCAATACAGCGATGCCATTGAGCCAATTGAGACTCCCTTTCTACGCAACCACCGAAATGGTTACTCAATCCATATCACCGGGACTTCGAAATGCAGTGAACAGCAAGGCATACCCCAGCTCAGTTTTCCCTAGTGCTGTTCTTGAGCCATTCCAGGTACTTGAGGTTCCCTCCATTTATGGGCAAAGCAATGACTTCAGGAACGCTGCGTGAAAAACTGAGCAGTTAGTCTTGGTACAAGACAGTGGAATATGTTTGATTTTACAATCTGTTGCTCATATTGACAAACAGAACGAGCTTGAAGAATAGAATGAAACTTACTCGTATTCATGGTTGGCTTTGACATGTTCGGTCAAAGCATCCAGAAGTGATTCCCTTGTCTTGATGATGAGCAACTCTTCAGCATCAGTTTGCACCTGAGGAAGATTGCAGGTCACAGCATATTTGTAGTTTAAGGAGAAGGTAAAACATCTGATCTAATGGAGTTCAGTGAAACTGTTTGAGCTCAAAAAAAGCTAAACCTTAAAATTAGCCTGGCCAAGAAACTAGAAAGACATAATAGGAATATATACCTTTCCCTCCCACCAGTAAACAGATTCAATGCCTGTAAAAAGGGGCATTAGAAAATTACAAATCAGAAAATAAGCAAAATAGTCAATGAAATGAGATGATAATATGCCACCTACAAATGTAAGATTGCAAAGTGAGCAAAGTATTCACAATAGAAGATAAGTTAACTGGAAATCCATCTGTTGGCATTTAAAATACAAATTCCTCAGTTTAGTACTCTCAGTCTCTTGTTGGTACAGAGTAAACCTTGCTACAAAAATTTGGAATTGTTGTACCCCAAGTGTATACACATTACACAAACAGGAAACAACGCATGTGCTGACTCGCTCACACATCAGTGTGTCCACACCCATTCCAGTGCATATGCACAAATGCTAGATAATGCATACAGCTAAGCGGCATTGACAAAGGTCAGATGCTTCAGTGAATCCAACTAAGTCTTTTGAACACTAATTATGTTGAGCTTTAGTTAACTCAAGATGGGGCTGTATTTTTATTTCTTGTCAACAGCAGAGTCAAAGTGGTACCATCAAGCATAAATTGTTTACATTTCCATCGCTAACAGACCTTACCCACTTTAATAATTATTGATTAAATTATCTTCAGTCCCTCACTTTTACTCTGATTTTCACTTGAGACCCATATATTCCAAACTCTCATCAATTGAGTCCCTTTAGTCAAGTGTAGTTCCAACAGTGATGATGTTATGGCAATTTAACATGGCCAAATTATGCTTATGTTAACAGGCACAATACCGACCATCTCAACATTTTGTCTCGAAAAGTAAAATGCCACATGGCCATCCAGGTGACCATCTTTTACCACAGTACTTGTCATACTCATGCCAATGCAGCTGTTATGATTCCATTGATGACATTTCACACAAGAAATAGATAATTCGATTGTGAAAGTTCAAGATGTGAGGTCTGAATGGAAATTGGAGTGAAGATGATAGGATTGCAGTGAAAAGTACTCTAAAAGATGGCCAATTGACAAAACTAGTCTACTTAGTTTCAATGCATCTATAGCTGCGGAGAAAGAATGTAGTTCCCACCAGGCACTATGTTGACACAAGCGGCAAGCTTCTCCCTGATAATGCTTTCAGATAGCTTCTTGCCTGCAGCAAGAAAAAAAAGGTGAAAGACAGTCATTCTAATGCTGCTAAAGAAAGAGCTCAAACTTATCAAAACAATACTGTAGGCTCGGCTAAAAATGGACCACTGGAACGACACAATTATGAGTTAACGACAATTTTTTAAAGAGAAAAGCACGCAAGTATACAATGGGATGTGGAAATATGCTCCACTTAATCTACTACAGGTACGAGTTGAAAAATGTGGCTGTTGGTTTGCAATGACTTAAAGGGTAGAAGTTACATGTAACACCAATATAGAGCAGCAAGAACATAGATAGACTACCTGCTTCCCTGTTTGGTACCGTCACATACACAACAATGGAAGGCACAGTAGTGGAAGCAGACTCCATTGGAACAGAGTTGAGACTTCTCACCCTGTAAAGTTCCAAAATTGATAAGTGATCATTGACTACACTAAAGAAACAAAGTTACACTAACCACAGACTTCCACAGGAATAACAAAGTCGAAAATACCACTATATTAGCATCAGAACTTGGAAAATTCAGGGCATTAATTCAGCAAAGCAACACGTTAGTTTTACTGTTGATCCCTAAAAGCTATACAGGGCGATGACAACAATCATGCAGGTATTTAGACAGTCGTTTCATTGCAAAAACAGCACAACACATTGTTTGTTCTTGTTATATCTGCAAAATTTAAATATCTCACACACATGTGGCCAACACATTGTTCTTGTTATATTTGCAAAATTTAAGCATGTCTCACTGACATTTAGGCCTTGAGGCCACATATTAGTGAGACATGGCGTGGCAAATCATCAATTGCACCAACTTTGTATGGCAAATAATCAAACCCCCCTTTTGTTTAATTCAAACTAGAACATTCGAACACATGCTCTAACCAATGTTCTAAATAACGGTAAACGGTTAATGAACGGTCACCAAATCATCAATTGCACCAACTTTGTATGGCAAATAATCAAACCCCCCTTTTTGTTCAATCCAAACTAGAACATTCGAATACATGCTCTAACCAATGTTATATATAATGGTAAACGGTTAGCGAACGGTCACCGAACGGTCACCCTACTTTTTAGTGTTTATATGGTAAACGGCCTTTTACACAGCCTTGTACACGGTTTAAGTACTTAAAGTCATATGGCTATATACCAATTTATACAGTAACAAAATAAGCAGCTAATGCATCTTTCCTATACATAGAACAAAATTCCCAGCAATTATTCATGACAGCGGCAGAAAGGGGAAGATTTGACTAAGTTATGCCTACTAAATGCTTCATCCTAGATGTTTCGTGCTATAATTCCTGACGAGAAATAGATATTTATGCTATAAAAAGGCCCTAGTAAACATTTAACGCCCATTAAACTGTATAAACGGTCTTTAGTTTAACGTAATGGATGTGCTACTTTGTCATTATAAACGGTCTTTTATTGTGTGTTTGGTTGGAGAGTGAGGTGGAATGGAATGGTTCCATCCTAGATTTCAGGGATGGAATGGCTTCATCTTAGATTTCACGGATGAAATGGTTCCATCCCATATTCTCAGACAGGGCCTACTGTCACTTACATTCCAACCAAACACTAGACTTGGTGGGATGGGATGGTTCCATTCCACTCCATCCCACTAACCAAATACACAATTACAAGGCCTTAACGGCCTTTATTTAGAACAAGCCTCTAACCTTCTAGGTAAAAACAATCAAGATGTTTGTAGTGCAAGTGGATGATCCACACAACTAGTCTATGAGCAATCAAGAAAGCTAAATACACTTCACCGGCTCGAATCCTACAACCAAATCGACCCCGCTGATCCCTCCCAAAATCGGCAGAGCCTCCTCGGCGGACCATCCAAGATTTGAAGCGTACTCTCCAGATCAAAGTACCGAGACGCTGAGAGGGCAGAGAGGGAAGGAAAAGAGGGGAGGCGGCGGTCGGAGAGGGCGCACCCCGCAAAGGCACCTAGGCTGAGGAAGAGGAGAGCTCCCGCGAGAGGCGCGCGGCGGCGGACGAGGAGGGGCAGCGACCCAGTGGAGACGGCGGCGGAGTGGCGTGAGGTGGAGGGCGGCGCGGCGGGGGTGAAGAGAGGTCGGAGTGGGCTGGGGAGGGGTGGCATCTTCTAGAGCTTCTTCCTTTTCCTTTCTTCGTGGACCCCTTCTGGCCCTAATCTGCCTTTTGTTCTTTGGGCTTCGCTATTGGCCATTATGGCCTCTAACTAAGTGCGTTTGAAGATATTTTGCTTAAAACTTTTTTAAATCTCTATTTCATTCCTTATTCTGAAAACCAAAACTATTTCACCAAAATCGTGTAGAAATTTAATTAGTCACACTATGAAATCGAGGAGAACCATAAAATTTAATTTGTGCCTCATGCTCCTTTAGAACATGGGAATTTTTTTAAGTCATAGATTGTAAAATAAGTTATGCATTGGGTACTGTCGAAGGTAAGTGAATCGACAATAAACTTGTATATTCGGGACCTTCGAATATGCAGAGTCAAACACGAAATCGGCGGCACACGATATAGACAAGTTCAGGTCTATGAAAAGAGTAATAATACCCTACTCCTGCGTGGATATACTATGGAGTCGGTGGAACAGAGTACAAAGTAACTGTCTAGCTCTAATTATAATGAAGATTCCCTCTAAGATGTGTCCAAGACCTAGCTTAAGAACTAGCAGGGTGCAACTCGTCGGGCTAAGGAATTGCCTCTGTCCCCCTCTCTCTTGTCACCCCTGTTCTTATATAGTCGAGGTAGCCTCCTCTCGGGCTATAGTCGGTTGGACATATTCAAACTTCCCTTGATGTTTGGCGTACTCGGGTTGGTTTCTTCGTAACGGGAACATGACCGAGTCCTTTCCAAATATGGAGATATCCCTTCCGCGTATATCTTATCCCGCAGAATTTAGACTTGTGATGTCCGGAATTTCCAAATATGTGTGTGACCACATATGGTATGGCCTTCAAGTTTTCTATACATACTCATATCCCATAATTAGATATTCGATAGTAACCCCCCGAACTCTACTCAATGGAGGGTCCTTCTAAGCACACGATCAATTACTGGCCATGCTCGGGCTTGGTCGAGTAATGTCTCACTTGCTTGTGGTCGAACGATTCGAGTGGGATGAAATTACTAAGCATCGAGTAAGGGATGTGCTGGGTCGGGCGTCCTGCTATCGGCCCATATCGAGTTCTTAGGATAGTCATGCGCAACTCAATGCTAACTCCGAGACTCGATCCTGAGTGGAGTTAGAAAGAATTCGAAAAGATCTAGATATTAGGGGATGGAGCATCTATTGCCGTGGCCTACCATGCCTGAGCACAGAGCTATCTTTTCACTTTTTTCTCCGATTGTCCCGCCGTACTGCGGGAAACGAACAGTTCACTGGCAAAAAAGGCTTTAGCTTTATAAGTTCCCATACCTAGAACCGTAACCGCTATCTTCACTTTTGAAAACTCTGTTGCATTCCTTGAGCCCCAGCGCCACCATCTTCAAACAAAACATTCTTCACCTTTTTCAATGGCATCCAAACCCCAGACTGGTGCTGGAGATGCTCCGTCGCTCGACAAGAAGGCTAAGGTGATCGAGGCAACCTTCGAAGATGAAGCCCTCGAAAATTTCTGGCAAAAATTGATCATGTCAGAGAAGCCCCTCATCAAGCTAGAGGCGGACGGCTTCGTGCCCCCACAGGCGTTCTTGTTAGTGTTATGCCCTTGAGGCAGTCATATAGATGATTGTAACATGACTATGTTTATGAATAATAATATGATTATTGGTCCAATGAATGTATATCATTATATTGATCAATAAGAATGTGACTTGCTTATGAAACTCTCTACTCATTGATATAATTCTGTAAGTATCTCTGATCGGATATCATCGTAGTGGACAACGATGAATTGATCAGTACATGTACTGATCGATGATCATGTTTCATAGATCATGGGATATGGAGATATCATCAATACATTGTGAACGCATGTTGGAGAGCATGTGTTAGATGGACCCGCAATGGGAAACTGCGAGAATGTTGCATTCTTATATGTCATCATTGTATCTCATACATAGTAGATGTATGATCCTTAGACCTGAGATTGTGTAACACTCCAAAATTTTGCTTTTCTTAAATTCATGTGTGATTTGGCACTTTGGTGAATTTTTGGAATTTTCTGGAATTTATTTGGATTTATTTGGAATTTATTTGAATTTATTCCCTTTTGAAATAACTAAAGAATTTGATTTTGCAAATAAAATTTTGTTGGAAATATTTTATTTGAGTCCAAAATGATCCAAAATATTTTCCTGAATTTTTTTGGAATTTTTCTGAGTCTTTTGCTATTTTTAATGAATTAAATGAATTTCTGAGAAATTAATTGGATTATTTAATCGCTGGAAAATCGAGTGGGTTTTACTGTTCATCCGACCGGACCCGAGTCCGAGTCAGACTCGAGTCTGACCCGAGCCAGCCGTTCCGGTCGAACCTGCTCGGCCGAACCCTAACCCGCGTGACCGTTGGATCTTGATCCAACGGCCACGATTGAGCCACGTCACCCGAGCCCGAGCCCGAGTCCGACCGAGCCAGCCAGCTCGCCCGAGCCAGACCCGAGCCCAAACCCTCGCACCGTTGGATCTTGATCCAACAGCTGACGTTGATCCACGTCACCCAATCCGAATACCTTTCGGATTCCGCCGCCGCAACGGAATGCGCCTCGGTCTCCGCGCGTTTCACGGACGTCAAGAGCCCTATTTAATGCGCCGCCACCGCTGCCGTGACACCGACTTCCGTGCGCACCCGTAGCCCTAGCTCACGCCGCCAGAGCCGTCGTGGTTGCGCCGCAATCACTCGCCGGAGTTGGAGGAGCGTTCCGCCACGTTCAATTGCAGTTTCCGCCGCCGTCCGCCGTTCTCTGCCGCCGTTAAGCCCAGATCCGGAATCGTGAGGTCAAGCCGTGCCAGAGGAGACCACTCACCTCGCCGGAGGAGCCCAGCAACGCCGTCGCCGTGGTCGCCGTCTTCGTCTCCGGTGAACCAGCCCCGCCGCAAGCCATCGCCGGACCTCGAGCTCCACCAGCCGTCCGATCCAGATCCAAGGGTCCAGATCGCGCCATGTCACACCCCGGTGACATCTCACGTGCTAATCCCAGATCTATTTCCAACCGTTGGATCTAGATCCAACGGCGTAGATTGTGCCACGTAGCTTAAACCGCTCAGTGCTAGGATAGATCTCAGCCGTTAGATTTAGATCGAATGGTTAGGGTTCGCCACGTTGTATACGTTAGATTGGATCTTGACCGTCCGATCAAGATCCAACGGCCCAGATCAGCCGAGTAGTTTTTCTTCTGCGTTAAGCCAGATCCAATCTGGGCCGTTGATTTTCAAATCAACGGCCGAGATCACGCCACGTGGCCGGGAGACCGACCGTCGCGGTCAGCGCCCGCGCGTGAAGCGTGTCTCTGACACGCGGGGCCCGCGTGTCAGTGGGGCCCAACTGTCAGCGTCCCAGCAAACCGCACCATGACGTCACGCTGATGTCACGGTGGGGCCCGCCTGTTAGCGACACGAGCCGTGGGCCGAGTCCACGGTAGACCAGGCCGTGCCTGTGCGCCGGGTCCATGGACCCGAGGCGACGTGGCAGCTTCTGGTTGGTCCACGTGTCATGCTGACGCAATAAAAGAATTTTCGAAAAAGAAAATGATTTATTAATTCGAATTATTGATTTCAGAATTTGATTCAAACTTCAAATGCTTATAACTTTTGCATTTTAACTCCGATTTGAGTGATTCAAATTTCTAAATTTGTATAAAATTGTGATGTACCTAATGTTGAATTTTATTTAATTTTTAGACAAAAGTTTTTCTCTATAATATTATTTAATTGATTATTTAAACTTCAAAATGCTATAACTTTTGCGTTTCGACTCCGAATTTGACGATTTCAGTTTCTAAAAATTTATAAAATTATGCTCTCTCTGTTTATGAACTTTATTTGGTTGTTTGGACACTTTTTGTCTTCTGTTCATTTACTTATTGCTATTTGCACGCTTTACGAGTAGACGTTGAAGTGCCCGAAGGCTTCGAAGGAGAAGTGTTGACTCAGGAGCCAGCTCAGGACCAAGAACAAGTACTCTTTGAAGGCAAGTTATGCTTTGACCATGTTGATCCTATTTTGAAACCTATTTTGATTCAATTTATTGCATGCTAGTTTAAATAGAAGATACTTTATTTAATTCCGAGGAAATCGATAAATGCCATTTGCTATAAGACACCTTGGTTAATTAAATATGTGCCATGACCCTTGTCACCCTAGTTGAGGATTACTAGTTGGACACTATTAGATCGCCAACATGGGAATTTAGATCACTGTAGTACATTGCTTAGACCTGCTACGTGCTTTCGACATGATTTTGGTCAATCAAAACGTTAATATTGACGTAATGATATATTGAACCTGTTTTGGAAAAGTATCATGTGTTGTGATGTTGATGGCACGTGGTGCATGGTAATCAACTGGGGTTTGATAAATAGTTTTCGACCGGGGCATGTGGCAAGAATGATCGGGTGGGCCAGTTGTGGCACCGGGAACGATTGTTTGGTTCTTCGGGTAGTCTTGCCCTGGTCACCCTAAGGACTTAACCTTGCAAGCCTTTGAACTGAGTCAATCTTGCAACCACATGTCTGTAATGGGACGGACCTAGTTGATTAAGTTGCTAATAACGTACCTGTGGGACCTCTGGGTGTCAACTATATCTTTTGTGTAGTTGTACGGGGGAGCGTACTGTAACACCCCAAAATTTTGCTTTTCTTAAATTCATGTGTGATTTGGCACTTTGGTGAATTTTTGGAATTTTCTGGAATTTATTTGGATTTATTTGGAATTTATTTGAATTTATTCCATATTGAAATAATTAAAGAATTTAACTTTGCAAATAAAATTTTGTTGGAAATATTTTATTTGAGTCCAAAATGCCCCAAAGTATTTTCCAGAATTTTTCTGAGTCTTTTGCTATTTTTAATGAATTAAATGAATTACTGGGAATTATTTTAAATATTAAATCGCTGGAAAATCCAAACCGGGTTTGCACTGTTCATCCGACCGAGCCTGAGTCAGACTCGAGTTCGAGTCCGACCCGAGCCAGCCGACTCGACCGAACCACGTTCGAACCCAAACCCACGGGGACCGTCGGATCGAGATCCAACGGTCATGATCGACCCGACCCAGGCGAGCCGTGTGCAGGACCGGACCGTCGCGCCGCGCGATCGTGGGCCGTGGATCGTACCACGTGGACGGCTCCCGTGTATCTTCCCCGTCCGTCTCCGACTCGGAGAGCTCCGCCGCGTAGCCGTAGGTGTCCCGCTAGGGTTCCGGTTTGTCCAGCGCGCATCCCGAGGGTATTTAAGGCGTGAGACGGCCCCGAGGTGGCTCTTTGCCGTCTTGCGCGTGCCCCCTTCTCACCTCGCCGAGCCGCCGCCGCCCGCTTAGAGCTTCGCCGTAGTTGCTTCTCTCTGCCGCCGCGTTCTTTTGCGAATCCGCCGCCGTCGCCGTTCTCCGTGGCCCGGTGGCGGATCCGTGACGGTGTGACGAGGCGCACCTAGAAGTAGCACCCACCTCGTCGGAGAAGCCCGGAAGCGCCATCAGGCACGTCATCGTCTTCGTCTCCGGCAACCTCCACGCCGCCGCGTGCCATCAGCCCTCGCGAGCTCCGTGCGCCGTCCGATCTTGATCGTGCGATCGAGGTGAGTTCGCGTGTTTTTCCCATACCGTAACCTCGATCGGATCTGGACCATTGGATCTTGATCCAACGGCCCACGATCACCGTGTACTTTATAACGGTGTTAGCCTAGGGTAGATTTGGACCGTCCGATCTAGATCGAACGGCCCGCGATCACCGTGTAGTTTTGAACGTGAACCCTAGATCCGATCCGTGCCGTCGGATTTCAAATCAACGGCACAGATTGTGCCACGTGTGCCTAGCCGCGCCACGCGCGTGTGAGCGCGTGTCTCTAACACGCGGGGCCCGCGTGTCAGCGGGACAACCGAACCGCACCATGACGTCACCGCTGACGTCACGGTGGGGCCCGCATGTCAGTAGCGTCACCGAGCACGATGACGTCAGTGCTGACGTCACCCGAGTGGTCCCACCTGTCAGCGACACATAGAGTCGTGGACCGAGTCCACGGTAGACCCGAGCCGAGCATGGACCGAGTCCATGGATCGTACCGACGCCACCGCCCAATCGAGGTCGACACGTGTCCAGCCGACGCAATAATTAATTTCGAAAAAGAAAATGATTTATTAATTCGAAATAATGATTTCAGATTTTGTTTCAAACTTCAAACGCTTATAACTTTTGCGTTTCAACTCCGATTTGAGTGATTCAAATTTCTAAATTTGTATAAAATTGAGACCTACCTAAATATGAATTTTAATTAATTTTTGGACTAAAGTTTTTCTCTGTAAAATTATTTAATTGATTATTTAAACTTTAAATAATCATAACTTTTGCATTTTAACTCCAAATTTGACGATTCCAGTTTCTAAAAATTCATAAAATTGTGTTCTCTCTGTTCATGGATTTTATTTGGATGTTTGGACACTTTTTGCCTATTGTTTATTCGTGTATTTGCTATTTGCACGCTTTACGAGTAGACGTTGAAGTGCTGGAAGGATTCGAAGGAGAAGTATTAACTCAGGATCCAACTCAAGACCAAGAGCAAGTACTTTTTGAAGGCAAGTTGTGCTTTGACCATGTTGATCCTATTTCGAAATCTATTTTGATTTAAACTATTGCATGCTAGTTCAATTAGAAAAATACTTTATTTAAATATGGGGGTTAGATAAATACCAATTTCTTTGTATGACACCTTGATTACTTAAGTATGTGCCATGACCCTTGTCACCCTAGTTGTGGTTTACTAGTTGGACATTATTAACTTGCCAACATGGGTTTTAGACCGTTGTAGTATCTTTGCTTAGACACACTTTCGTGCTCATGACATGATTTTGGACAATCAAATGTTAATGTTGACTTAATGATATATTGAACCTGTTTTGGAAATGTATCATGTGATGTTGATGGCACGTGGTGCATGGTAATCAACTGGGGTTTGATAAATAGTTTTCGACCGGGGCATGTGGCAAGAATGATCAGGTGGGCCAGTTGTGGCATTGGGGATGTTGATTTGGTTCTTCGGGTAGTCTTGCCCTGGTCACCTTAAGGACTTAACCTTGCAAGCCTTTGAACTGGGTCTAACGTGCAACCACATGTCCAGTAATGGGACGGACCTAGTTGACTAAGTTGCTAATAACGCACTGTGGGACCTCGGGAGGTCAACTACGCCCTTTGTGTAAGTTGTGCGGGGAGCGCATCGGGCCGAGGCCAGTACCCATCTAACGGTTGATTGGCCTAGACTTCGCCTTAGCTAAGGGAAGGGTTAGTGCGCAATAACCGGGGAGGACCACTTGTATTGTTAGAAGTTTCCGAAAGACTTTGTTACGGGAACTCGCCATTGTGGTGTTTGACTGTATCTTGTGGGTAAAGTGCATAACCTCTGCAGAGTGTAGAATCTATTCGAATAGCCGTGTCCGCGGTATTGGACATCGCTCGGGAATTACAGTCAAGGGTTAGATTTTCTCAAAAATAACTTGGATTTGAAAGGTTGGGTTGGATTAATAATGATGTTGATGGAAATGTGGATTAGGATGGGAAAGATGTTTATTAAACTCCTTGAAAAGTTATCTATGCTTTACTTGTTACTACTGCTTTCGAATCTACTTATGATACTTGTTAAATGTCGCATTTCTTGCAAAAATACCTTGAGCCACTCCTTTGTATTAAGCCATGCATGTAGTATATTAGCTGCATTCTGTGCATGACTTGCTGAGTACCAAGTACTCACCCTTGCCACAATACAACACCAGTTGAAGAGGAGACTACACCAGCTTTGGAGGAGGAACTCCAAGAGGAACCGTCTACTTAGGGAAGCGAGCCCAGTCAGTTGCCTGTGGTATACTGGATGGCGCCACGAAGTTAATTGATTTTCCGCTGCTACTATTTCTCTCTTAATAAGTTTCGCCCTGCGAGGCGTACATTTGTGACTTGACCATAAGGTCAAGTAACCAGTTTGGTTATTTAAATAAAGTACTTTATTAGTATCGAGTGGTATGATTGTGATATTTACCGATGTTAAGACTGTGTGCACTAGCGCGTTCCTGGACTAGTGCTGAATACACAGAGGGTCCGGATTTGCAAATTCGGGGTCCCGACACGTACCGGGGCTGCGGCCAGGTACCCATCTAACGGTGGATTGGCCTAAACTTCGCCTTCGCTAAGGGAAGGGTTAGTGTGCAATCACCGGAGAGGACCACTTGTGCTGTTAGAGGTTTCCGAAAGACTCTGTTACGGACACTCGCCTTTGTGGTGTTTGACTGTATCTTGTGGGTAAAGTGCATAACCTCTGCAGAGTGTATAATCTATTCGAATAGCCGTGTCCGTGGTATTGGACATCGCTCGGGAATTACAGTTAAGGGTTAGACTTTCTTAAAAACAACTTGGACTTGAAAGGTTGGGTTTGGTTTAATAATGATGTTGATGGAAATATGGATTAGGATTGGGAAAGATGTTTATTTAACTCCTGGAAAAGTTATTATTGATATACTTGTTTCTACTGCTTTCGAATCTACTTATATTATTTGTTAAATGCTGTTTACTGCAAATATACCTTGAGCTATTCCTTTGTATCAAGCCATGCATATAGTATATTAGCTTGCATTCTGTGTATGACTTGCTGAGTCACCCTTTGTCGAGTCGCGTTATAGAATAAGAGTCACCCTTTAGAGGCGTTGGTTTTTCATTGTTTGCTGAGTGTGCAGTATGTGTTGCAGGCCATTAGGCATTGTAAGCAACCATACCAAGTTATAATTATTAATAATAAAGTTGGATTTTGAGTTATACTTTTCCCTCGCATAAGTTTCCCTACTACTTGTCTATTCTTGTTCCCTCTTATCTCTGAAACCTTGGATCAATCGACAGATGGTGAACACCCGCGGAAACCTTGGACGCAATGGAAGTGGTTCTCGCCCAGCTGGAAACCCCAATGATGGAGCACCTGCACCCCACCTAGCACTGCCAGTTGACATGCAGAACTTTGGAGCTTTTCTTGCTGCTCAGACTCAGTTGATGCATGCTATGATGCAACAGATGCAACACGTCACTGCTCAGGCCACTGCTAATCAAGTCAATCAGGGACAACGCCAGAATACAAGACTATCAGAGTTCATGAGGACTCATCCACCCACTTTTTCTGGGAATGCCAATCCGTTGGAGGCTGATGATTGGTTAAGGTCAATTGAGAGGAAGCTACACATTGCTCAATGCATGGGAAATGAGAAGGTACTCTACGCTTCTCATCAGTTGGAAGGGACAGCCGCCGAATGGTGGGAGAACTTCTGTGCCACGCAAGAGAACCCTCAAGATATCACTTGGGAGGAGTTTACAATTTGTGTTTAAATCAGTATCATGTCTTGGAAGGAATTATGGACCTCAAGAAGGAGGAATTCAGAGCACTGAAGCAAGGTAATCAGCCTGTGGCCGAATACCTGAACAAGTTCACACAGCTTGCACGCTACTCACCTGAAGATGTAGCGACAGATAAAGCCAGACAGTCTCGCTTTATGAAGGGACTTAACTCAGGACTATAGGTGGGACTGATCACCCACACCTTTCCAGATTTCCAAGAGCTTGTGAATAAAGCGCTTATTCTTGAGGACAAGCGCAAGGAGCTGGACGACAACAGGAAGCGAAGGATGCAACATCTGGGATCGCGTCAGGGAGCACAGCAATGTTTGAGAGTTGCGCCAAATCAGTTTTTCAGATTCCAGCCACAGAATGCTACAAGGACACCGTCACCAGCACCAAGACCCGTCAATCAGAACTATCAGACCCCAGCACCAGCCAGAAACGCCACTTCAGGCAGTCAACAGGGGACAGTGAGACGCTGCTACAACTGCAACGAGCCAGGACACTTTGCCAACAGTTGCCCTAAGAAGACAGCAGGAGTGACCCCAGTTCGCTTCAATCTGGGATCCACACGGCCAGGGCGACGACGGCCAGGAAGCGGCACGAGGCCGTGGTGAGAGGCCGAGTCAACCATGCCACCGCAGATGCACCGCAGAATGCCACGCAGGCGTCGTCTTGAGTAAGTTACTTGTCAACTTTCGACACACGCAGCGATTTTGTTTGATTCTGGAGCTTCGCATTCGTTTGTTTCTCAAGGCTTTGCTGCTAAAAATGATTTGGAGATTGCAAGATTTAAATGCATGCTTGTAGTTCAAACCCCTGGTTCCGAACTCCGAACTAAAGTAGGATGTTCTGGGGTGAGAATACTAATAGATGGGATAGAGTTCCTAGCGAACCTTATTATTTTGGAAACCCAGACCTTAGATGTTATTTTGGGAATGGATTGGTTATCCAAGCACAAGGTCGTATTGGATTGTGGTCGAAGGATTATATCAGTTGAGAGCCCGTGTGGAAGAAAGGTAGAATTCCAAGCTACCGCCGTTAGGGATGGACAGTTGATGGTTAACAGCACCAAGGCAATCAGCATAGAAGATGTTTCAGTAGTGAATGAGTATCCGGATGTTTTTCCTGAAGATCGATCAGGTATGCCGCCAGACAGGGACATAGAGTTTGTGATAGAGCTTGTACCTGGTACAGCCCCGATAGCGAAGAGACCTTACCGGATGTCCATCGAGGAATTAGTAGAGATGAAGAAGCAGCTTGAAGAGTTAATGGAGAAATGATTTATCAGACCAAGTTCATCGCCGTGGGGAGCGCCAGTTTTGTTTGTCAAGAAGAAGAACGGGAGTTTTAGGATGTGCATAGACTACCGTGCACTCAATGAAGTAACCGTGAAGAATAAGTATCCGCTACCCAGGATCGATGATCTGTTTGATCAGCTAAGAGGAGCCGGAGTTTTCTCCAAGATTGATCTGAGATCGGGATACCATCAGTTGAAGATCCGATCAGAGGATATTCCGAAGACCGCATTCTCGTCAAGATATGGACATTACGAGTTTACAGTTATGTCCTTTGGTCTGACGAATGCGCCAGCATATTTCATGAATATGATGAATAAGGTGTTCATGGAGTATTTGGACAAGTTTGTTGTTGTGTTCATAGATGATATCTTAATCTACTCCAAGACAGAGGATGAACATGCCGAGCACTTGAGGCGAGTATTGGAAAAGCTAAGGGAACAACAACTTTTCGCCAAGTTCAGCAAGTGTGACTTTTGGAAGGACAAGGTGGAGTTCCTCGGACATGTAATGACCGCGGAAGGAGTCGCTGTAGATCCAAGCAAGGCAGAAGCTGTGTTACATTGGGAGCAGCCGAAGACCGTGACCCAGATCCGGAGTTTCCTTGGAATGGCAAGTTACTACCGCCACTTCATTGAAGGCTTTTCGACAATTGCGAAACCTCTTACGCAATTGTTGAAAAGGAGAAGAAGTTTGCATGGACGCCGGAGTGCGAGAAGGGTTTTCAAGAGCTGAAGGAACGATTGACATCAGCGCCGGTGTTAGTTCTACCGGATGTTAATCAAAACTTTGATATTTATTGTGATGCATCGCGTCAAGGACTTGGATGTGTGCTGATGCAGAACGGAAAGGTCGTCGCTTACGCATCAAGGCAGTTGAGGCCACACGAGGAGAATTATCCAACACATGACCTAGAGCTAGCTGCCGTAGTGCATGCCTTGAAATTATGGCGTCACTATTTAATTGGAAACAGATGTGAAGTATACACGGACCATAAGAGTCTTAAGTACATTTTCACCCAATCAGACCTGAACATGAGGCAGAGAAGATGGTTAGAGTTGATCAAGGACTACAATGTTGGAATCCATTACCATCCCGGGAAGGCCAACGTAGTTGACGATGCTCTGAGTCGGAAAAGCCATACCGTGAACATGTTGATAGCCACAAGTTAGGAGGAACTATGTGAGGATTTCCAGAGAATGCAGATTGAAGTCGTACCAGAAGGATTCTTGGCAGCATTGGAAGTGAAGCCTACCCTGGAGGATCAGATCCGAGAAGGACAAGAGGATGATGACAAGATCCGCAAGATTAAGTCCAACATGGATGAAGGCAAGGCAGAGGACTTCAAGTTGGATGAGCAAGGCACGTTATGGGTGAAGGGTCGCATTTGTGTGCCGAACAAGAAGGAGCTGAAGCAGTTGATTTTAGAAGAAGCCCATGACTCAAAGTATTCCATTCATCCTGGAAGTGCCAAGATGTATCAGGATTTGAAAGAAAGATTCTGGTGGCCGAGCATGAAGTGTGAAGTTGCTGAGCATGTTGCATTGTGCGACATATGCCAGAGAGTCAAGGAAATGCATCAGAGACCATCAGGATTGCTACAGCCGTTGAAGATACCTCAGTGGAAGTGGGAAGAAATCGGAATGGACTTCATTACCGGTTTACCCAAGACTCAAGGAGGATATGATTCCATATGGGTCATAATAGACCGCTTGACTAAAGTCGCCCATTTTTATTCCAGTGAAGACCACTTATTCGGGAGATAAGTTAGCTGAGTTGTACATGACCAGCATCGTCTGTTTGCATGGAGTGCCGAAGAAGATTGTATCGGACAGAGGTACCCAGTTTACCTCGAGGTTCTGGAATAAACTGCATGAATCCATGGGAACCCGTTTGAACTTGTAGCGACATATCATCCATGACGGATGGGCAAACCGAAAGAGTTAATCAAATTTTGGAAGATATGTTAAGAGCGTGTGCATTGGCTTATGCTACCTCTTGGGATAAAAGTCTGCCGTACGCTGAGTTCAGCTACAATAATAGTTATCAAGCAAGTTTGCAGATGTCGCCATTTGAAGCACTATATGGTCGACCCTGTCGGACACCGTTGAACTGGAATGAGACAGGTGAACGCCGTGTCTTTAGACCAGATATTCTTCAAGAGGCCGAAGAACAGATTGCCATGATCCGAGAAAGACTGAAGATAGCACAGTCGAGACAGAAGAGCTCTGGCCCGATAAATCGCCGAGACCTGAGTTTTGAACCAGAAGATTTCGTGTATCTCAGAGTCACGCCACTCAGAGGAGTTAAGAGATTCCATGCCAAAGGAAAACTCGCGCCGAGATATGTTGGACCATTCAAGGTTCTCAGCCGCAGAGGTGAAGTTGCTTACCAGCTAGAGTTACCGCAATCACTAGCAAGAGTACATGACGTGTTCCACGTGTCCCAGCTGAAGAAGTGTCTCCGAGTACCTGAGGAACAGACACCGTTAGAGTCTATTGAGCTACAAGAAGATCTGACTTACAAGGAGCACCCCGTGAAGATTCTGGACACCATGGATCGAGAGACGAGAAGCAAGTCAACCCGTTCCTGCAGAGTTCAATGGAGCAACCATGCGGAGAGCGCAGCAACTTGGGAGCGCGAAGAGGGATTGAAGAAAGAGTTTTCGAACCTATTTCTTTAGAAAGCCCTGAATCTCGGGGACGAGATTCTGTTAAGGGGGGAGGTTTGTAACACCTCAAAATTTTTCTTTTCTTAAATTCATGTATGATTTGGCACTTTGGTGAATTTTTTGGAATTTATTTGGATTTATTTGGAATTTATTTGAATTTATTCCCTTTTGAAATAATTAAAGAATTTGATTTTGCAAATAAAATTTTGTTGGAAATATTTTATTTGAGTCCAAAATGATCCAAAATATTTTCCAGAATTTTTCTGGAATTTTTGTGAGTCTTTTGCTATTTTTAATGAATTAAATGAATTTCTGAGAAATTAATTGGATTATTTAATCGCTGGAAAATCGAGTGGGTTTTACTGTTCATCCGACCGGACCCGAGTTCGAGTCAGACTCGAGTCCGACCGAGCGGCCGTTTGGTCCGAACCCGCTCGTAGAACCTAACCCGCGTGACCGTTGGATCTTGATCCAACGGCCACGATTGAGCCACGTCACCCGAGCCCGAGTCCGACCGAGCCAGACCCAAGCCCAAACCCTCGCACCGTTGGATCTTGATCCAACGGCTGACGTTGATCCACGTCACCCAATCCGAATCCCTTTCGAATTCCGCCGCCGCAACGGAGTGGGCCTCGGTCTCCGCGCGTTTCACGGACGTCGAGAGCCCTATTTAATGCGCCACCACCGCTGCCATGACGCTGACTTCCGTGCACACCCGTAGCCCTAGCTCACGCCGCCAGAGCCACCTTGGTTGCGCCGCAATCGCTCGCCGGAGTTGGAGGAGCGTTCCGCCGTGTTCAATTGCAGTTTCCACCGCCGTCCGCCGTCCTCCGCCGCCGTTGAGCCCAGATCCAGAACCGCGAGGTCAAGCTGCGCCAGAGGAGACCACTCACCTCGCCGGAGGAGCCCCCAACGCCGTCGCCGTGGTCGCCGTCTTCGTCTCCGGTGAACCAGCCCCGCCACAAGCCATCGCCGGACCTCGAGCTCCACCAGCCGTCTGATCCAGATCCAAGGGTCCAGATCGCGCCACGTCACACCCCGGTGAGATCTCACGTGCTAATCCCAGATCTATTTCCAACCGTTGGATCTAGATCCAACGGCGTAGATTGTGCCACGTAGCCTAAACCGCTCAGTGCTAGGATAGATCTCAGCCGTTAGATTTAGATCTAACGGTTAGGGTTAGCCACGTTGTATACGTTAGATTGGATCTTGACCGTCCGATCAAGATCGAATGGCCCAGATCAGCCGAGTAGTTTTTCTTATGCGTTAAGCCAGATCCAATCTGGCCGTTGATTTTCAAATCAACGGCCGAGATCATGCCACTTGGCCGGGAGGCCGACCGTCGCGGTTAGCGCGGTCAGCGCCCGTGCGTGGAGCGTGTCTCTGACACGCGGGGCCCGCGTGTCAGTGGGGCCCAGCTGTCAGTGTCCCAGCAAACCGCACCATGACGTCACGCTGACGTCACGGTGGGGCCCGCTTGTTAGCGACACGAGCCGTGGGCCGAGTACACGGTAGACCAGGCCGTGCCCGTGCGCCGGGTCCATGGACCCGAGGCGACGTGGCAGCTTCTGGTTGGTCCACGTGTCATGCTGACGCAATAAAAGAATTTCCGAAAAAGAAAATGATTTATTAATTCGAATTATTGATTTCAGAATTTGATTCAAACTTCAAACACTTATAACTTTTGCATTTTAACTCCGATTTGTGATCTACTTAATGCTGAATTTTGTTTAATTTTTAGACAAAAGTTTTTCTCTATAATATTATTTAATTGATTATTTAAACTTCAAAATGCTATAACTTTTGCGTTTCAACTCCGAATTTGACAATTTCAGTTTCTAAAAATTTATTAAATTATGCTCTCTCTGTTTATGAACTTTATTTGGTTGTTTGGACACTTTTTGTCCTCTGATCATTTACTTATTGCTATTTGCACGCTTTACGAGTAGACGTTGAAGTGCCCGAAGGCTTCGAAGGAGAAGTGTTGACTCAGGAGCCAGCTCAGGACCAAGAACAAGTACTCTTTGAAGGCAAGTTATGCTTTGACCATGTTGATCCTATTTTGAAACCTATTTTGATTCACTTTATTGCATGCTAGTTTAAATAGAAGATACTTTATTTAATTCCGGGGAAATAGATAAATGCCATTTGCTATAAGACACCTTGGTTAATTAAATATGTGCCATGACCCTTGTCACCCTAGTTGAGGATTACTAGTTGGACACTATTAGATCGCCAACATGGGAATTTCGATCGTTGTAGTACATTGCTTAGACCTGCTACGTGCTTTCGACATGATTTTGGTCAATCAAAACGTTAATATTGACGTAATGATATATTGAACCTGTTTTGGAAAAGTATCATGTGTTGTGATGTTGATGGCACGTGGTGCATGGTAATCAACTGGGGTTTGATAAATAGTTTTCGACCGGGGCATGTGGCATGAATGATCGGGTGGGCCAGTTGTGGCACCGGGAACGATGGTTTGGTTCTTCGGGTAGTCTTGCCCTGGTCACCCTAAGGACTTAACCTTGCAAGCCTTTGAACTGAGTCAATCGTGCAACCACATGTCTGTAATGGGACGGACCTAGTTGATTAAGTTGCTAATAACGTACCTGTGGGACCTCTGGGTGTCAACTATATCTTTTGTGTAGTTGTACGGGGGAGCGTACCGGGGCTGCGGCCAGGTACCCACCTAACGGTGGATTGGCCTAAACTTCGCCTTCGCTAAGGGAAGGGTTAGTGTGCAATCACCGGAGAGGACCACTTGTGCTGTTAGAGGTTTCCGAAAGACTCTGTTACGGACACTCGCCTTTGTGGTGTTTGACTGTATCTTGTGGGTAAAGTGCATAACCTCTGCAGAGTGTAAAATCTATTCGAATAGCCGTGTCCGCGGTATTGGACATCGCTCGAGAATTACAGTTAAGGGTTAGACTTTCTTGAAAACTATTTGGACTTGAAAGGTTGGGTTTGGTTTAATAATGATGTTGATGGAAATATGGATTAGGATTGGGAAAGATGTTTATTTAACTCCTGGAAAAGTTATTATTGATATACTTGTTTCTACTGCTTTCGAATTTACTTATATTATTTGTTAAATGCTGTTTACTGCAAATATACCTTGAGCTATTCCTTTGTATCAAGCCATGCATATAGTATATTAGCTTGCATTCTGTGTATGACTTGCTGAGTACCAAGTACTCACCCTTGCCGCAATACAACACCAGTTGAAGAGGAGTCTACACCAGCTTTGGAGGAGGAGCTTCCCGAGGAACCGTCTAACTAGGGAGCGAGCCCAGTCAGTTGCCTGTGGTATACTGGATGGCGCCACGATGTTATCTTATTTTTCCACTGCTATTATTTCTCTTTTAATAAGTTTCGCCCTGCGAGGCGTATATTTGTAACTTGATCTTAAGGTCAAGCAACCAGATTGATTATCTAATTAAAGTACTTTATTAGTATCGAGTGGTATGATTGTGATATTTACCAATGTTGAGACCGTGTGCACTAGCGCATTCCTGGACTAGTGCTGAATACACAGAGGGTCCGGATTTGCAGATTTGGGTCCCGACAAATTGTCACATTCCCTACATATGTAATAGTTTACCTTTGGGGTTACCAAACACTATTTCCTAACCGGATAGTTATGAAGGTAGCTTTCATGTTTACTATGAAACATGTAGAGGGAAGTGAGCAGTCAAGATGGAATTTGCCACTCCAATGTAACGGAAATATATGTCTAGGCCACTCGTGTGATATGATTAAGGAAGTGCATGGCCATGCCGTGATTGAGAAGTCAATCACAACTTATTAATATATCACGGATACGAGAGATGGATTGAACTGTCAAAGGATGACATGCATCTCGCCTTGAGTTCGATCTTCATATAGTTTGGCAAAGGGATTATTACATCAGTACTTTAATCATATGCATTTGGGAGTTGGCATGCTCTGCAAGGAGCCGCTACCGACTATTGGATTAGAAAAGGGTTTTCCGAATCCATGTCCAAATGCGCATGAACCTACAGGGTCACACACTTAACGGGTGTAATATCCCGAGTATTTCTATACTCGAGTCACTGTACATTTGTACTCAAACACTGTTCAATAATACACTGTTCTTGTGTGTTTCTGTATCTTGAGCGATTGTACTCGTTCGGGATCTAAAAGAACCCTTCAACTTATTTAGCGTCACTCAAAATCAATTTCCCATTTGATCGCCGACAAGTGTTTTCGGTGATTGAATTTAGTTTTCGAGCTCTTGCGAAAGTATCTTGTACGTCGACTTAAATGTTCTCTTCTCTGTCCTTCTGAAGTACAAGTTGCCTAGTTTAGTGGGGAACTTAAAAATCTTCAAAAGGAGTTAAGGATCCGTTTAATCGAAGCTTGTAAACTTTGATCGCGGTCACATTTAAACTACCCGACTCAATTAATTTCACTCTCATGAGTAATTGCAAATTGAGTTGAATAAGTGTCAAAGTTACCATAATAGCTTCCAAAATACTTTGGAATAATTAGTAATCAACTTTGGAAGCTTTAACCTTCAAGGTTTGTCACTTGACCAAAATACCCCTTGTAAGTGCATAGTGTTTTAAGCATGTGCTCAAGCAAACCAACAGCCAACACTCATTTCCTCCATCCTCATGTCCCAAGCAAGGGAGAAGGAGAAAGAGAAGAAGAAGGCCACCCAAATCCGCGGATTAAGGCGATTCAACCGACGGAAATCGAATCGGAGGTTTGGATTTGGCGTCCTCATCGCGTTCCCCATCTTCTCAACCCCTTCAAGTGAGTATTCCATCGAGATTCATCGATGTCTCTTGGAGTTCTGTGGTGCTTTTACAATCGACTGATTTCTTGACTCCGGGTCGATCCTCTTGCCGTAGCTACGACTCTTTTCTCCTGTAGCTTCGCATTTCATCAAGTTTTCCCAAACCCTAGCCTAGGCCATGTCTAGGTACCATGTGTTCAGCATCGCATAGCAATTACGCTTTAAAATCTAGACTCAGTCGTCGTTAGGTCCGTTTAACTCTATAGTCGACCTGGCTTTTAGCCATCTTCAAAATCGAGCATGCTATCGCTAGGTCTTCGGTTTGTCGGAGTTCTAGTGAGGTAGAGCATGTATAGATTTTTCCCATAGCACTTCTGGTAGCTAGAGCCGCTATCAGAAGAATCGAATTCAATGCGATGGCCGGATTTTATTTTATTTAATTAGGTGTTAAGTGTTTTCACAAAATACTAGGAGTCCGTAGCTTGAATCGGCGATTCTATTAGCTCTTACGATAGCCGTAGTCGCGATCGGAAGAGTCGAATTCAATTTGTCGCATCCTACACAAAGTTGTCGGCTCTAGGTCACTCTATTTGCGAAAAATTGTAGAGGTCCGATGACCAAATGGATAGCCCCTATAGCTTTCTAGCTAGTAGAAACCCGATAAAAAATACGGAGTTTAGTTTTGACCATTTTGCGGCATACTTTGCTGCTCTAGGTCTCAATTGGTTGAATAAAATCCTAGAGCTCAGAGCACGAATCGACTTCACCATTAGTCTTCTTAGAGGCTAAAGCAGTGGCTAAAAATGCTAGATTTGCATTTTAGCACTTCGCATTTTATTTTAATAATTAGAGGGCCCAAAGCCGTTCTTGGCTTTTCGCTTGATTCGCCTCATTTAAGGTCCCTAAGGTTGAAAGCATGCTTCACGTGTGCTTTAGATCCCATTTGGCCCTTTTAGGACTTTTGTCGTACTTGGGTAAATACTGGGAGTTACGCGGACGTTTGATCAAAAGTCCGAGTAGGTTAAGTCAATTTTGGCGGTGATTGGCTCCGATAAGTCATTATTACCTCCAAGTGTCTAGCTGCGGGTCGAGCGAAGTTTCCACGACATTCTTGGTCAAAACGACCTTTTGGCGGTTTTGATCGTTTTTGGTCGATTAGCAGTCGTTTTGATCGCTTTTGGCCGCTTTTGCGAATTCGATGCAAATTGCTAATCTACCGAGCGTTTTAGTTAGGTGTTGAGTGTTCGAACCCGTATCGGGAACCCACACGCAGCGGATTCGATCGCGTTTGGACTCAATACGGACTCAAAAGCGGTTTTGTCGGAAATTACTCGCGGTTTTCATTTTGATTCAATTTTGGTCAATTTCATTAGGAATTGCTTTGCAACCGATCCAACTAAGTCCTAAATATCTTGCTTTAGCTTGTTGCGTTGTCGGAAACCTGTTTTGCGCAAAAATCCATAAAATTGGCCGTTTAACGGATTTCCGACAAAGCGATCGTTTTCGACCGTTTCGGCAAATTTGTCGCTTTTAGGGCGAAAGGTTTTTCTTCGATCTTTCGGCGTTTTAGCACCTAGTTATGTACCTGAGGCCATATTGAGGCTCCACATGCAAATTTAATTGCATTTGTCTTCAATTTACGTATTTTTATTCACGTAGGTAAAGAATACGCCTTTTAGTCGTTTTAGCTCGGTTGATCATTTCAACTTCAAACAAGTTCCAATAAGTCCCATTAGGTATGTTATACCTATTTTTAGGTATTTCACTAAGTTTAGTTGGGTTTTACTTCATTTTGCACGTTTTAATCCATTTTGGCACTTGTTCGGCCGAAATGGACATAATAGGTCATAGTTTCACATTTTCTTTGTTTTCTTCATTTCTTTCTCCTTTAAATATTTAAGTGGGTCTTATTTGATGTTTAGTTGGCATTTGTGCATTTAAATCTTGCTTTTGCTAAGTTGTATTTCTTTTGTCGTTTTTGTTGCTTTGACCAGATTAGAGGCTAGCGAGTCGGGACCGCCTCGAACGACCGAACATCATCCGGACATCACCGAAGTGCAACAACAAGGCAAGCACCTCCTTTGACCATCTTGAAACCTATATTTCACAATGTTTACTTTGATTTCTCAAACTATATGCATTGTTTATATTCGATAAAGTGCTAGTTTGTGGGAATGGTAGATATACCCCGATTTGGTGGTTTTTCCTCAATTAAATTCCCAGAGTTCATTGATAGCCTTAGTAGGGTTGGACAATTAATAAAATGTCACTTGGGTATAAACGACTTAGTAAATGCATATGCTTAGACACTGCAATAGAGATGAGCAAAGTCAGTCATTTACCAAATGCTCAAAACTTATGATAATTGTAACTGGTTTTGGAAATGTGACTTGTAAAGGTAATTTGATAAAAATGTGCAGTGTCTAGTTGGTAATTAGACTTGGCGGGAGGTATAATATGTGCTAGTTAAACATGGTGGCGATTGGTTGGCGAGTTAAGTGGAGTTCCCCGCTTGAGTCACTAGGCAAAAATATAAGGACCGAACTTGTGACGGTTTTTGAATGAACACCGTGCAACCGCGCAATGCTGGGATGGGGCAGCCTGTTTTAGTACCTGAAGTGTGAGGGGATAGCCATGCCTGTTGGTAGGCCGAAGTGTGGACCTTTTCCCGTGTTGAAGCGATCGGCGCGGTGTGTGTGTCCTCACGACCGCCCGTATGCACCTTCGTGAGTGCGCTTGTACTTATGCAGCGGGAATCGCTCGATTCATGTTTGATTGATACAGCGGTGTACGCCTTGCTATGGGATAATGCAGCGGCAAAACTTCGCCGTCGTCACGATGGATATTCCGTGGCACTGAGTGGTGGTTGGCCTCTTATCGCCATAGTAGTGGGTTTATCGTCGCCGGTCTTTGAGGTGTGGCTATAGCCTTAACGATGGGAAAGAATAGATCATTCTTGTATATCGGATACCTCGTGTATCGCGTGTACCCTGGATAGCGAGGATGCAAGTCCGAGTTGTGTTTGGGTAAAGTGCGCAAACTCTGCAGAGTATCAAATAATTCTAATCGATTAGCCGTGCTCACGGTTATGAGCAAATCTTCTTTAATCATATCAAGTATAGAAATTTGGTTTGGTTTTGAAAATGAAAAATTATCTCGGAGTCGATATAAAGTATGTGGTTGAATACGGTACTTGATGGATTTGTGGATATGTGGATATGATACTTGGAGGATTTATGAATATGTATGGATGTCGATTCGTATCCCAGCTGCGACCATGGATGGTGGCAATTTGTGGAGCTCGATTGTTATTTATCTTGTAAATATGTTTTATTCAAGCTCATTGTCTTTCAAATTATGTATTACATTTCGATGAACTGCTTCAAATCTGCTTTTACAATAGACTTAGTGTAGTAGCCATTTCAATCGTATCGGCTGCATATTAATTATAATTGCATACACTAAAGTCTTGCGAGTACATACGTGTACTCACCGTTCTGTCGCTAACCCTTTTTCCACAGAGGAAGGTAATGATGATGTCAGGATGATGGCGAGCCCCTTTTGCGAGTGTTGCGGCCGTAGGTCTTCCCTCCGCCGAGCTTTGTGGGGTGGTCGGGCAGTGCGCTGGTTGTCTTTCTTTTGTTTCATTGTCATTTGTACTTCTTTTGGATTACGTAATACACTTGTACAAGATTTATACCTAGTTATGTAAATTAAATTAGTTTATCTTTTCGTGCATTGATACTCGGGTTGTGGAGTGCGCGATATCGGGCTCTTGATCCAGGGATCGATGATCGATGCGTCTGAGCACCGGGTCCGAAGCTAAGTGTTCGATCCGTCGATCGAATTTTTAGATTCGGATTTTCGATGTCGAGGCTTCCTGTTGCTATACGGTGCTATACGCTCTGATGAGACGGCGTCTGATGCGGTATAGGAAGAGGGTGCTCACAGCGTTGGTATCGAGCCAATGACTCAGGAAGACTTAGTTAGCACAGTCGTTAGACTTAGGAGCAGATTTTCCTCTCAAAATTTATTTTGAAGTTACAAATCTTAATTGGAAAATGTAGAATGCTATTCTTGTCCATTCTATAGCTTTTCTCTTATCTACTTTTCAAAATGAATCGATCTTAATCCAAATTTCAAAATTTGTTTCTTTCTTCTATCTTGTTCAAAAGAATTAGAAGGAACACGGGTTTAGCTTCGAGAATGGGTTAAGGTTAGATGTCCGTGATTGTAATTAGGGATTATTTTGTCGTTTCCCTGAGTTGGTTTTTGAATTGGTTCTTATGCTTCTTTGAATGAATGCTTTTAGTATGTTTTTGTTTATGAGTGCATCCTTTGGAATCAATCATTACGCACCTGATGAATGCCTTGGGTGTCATTGGCGATCTCGGTGGTTGAAGAGTTTGAAGCTCAATCTAGAAGTGGTTGAGTATGGTTACATTTCTGCTTTAGCCGTACAACCCACTCTAGAGTCTCGCATTCGTGCAGCTCAACTCCAGGATGATCTTGTGATTGAGATTAGACGCCAGCTTGGATCAAGATGGCGCATCTCTAGGTTTCTCTCGAGAGGTCCGATGGGCTGATCATGCATGGGCAGCAGATGTATGTCCCGGATGATATAGAGATCAAGGAGTTGATCCTGTCAGAAACCCATGATACCCCTCTCTCTGTTCATCCTGGCAGCACCAAGATGTACCAGGACCTTCGTAGGCAATTCTGGTGGCCAGGTATGAAGAAGGAGATCGCGGCTCATGTGGCACATTGTGATGTGTGCCAGCGTGTCAAGGCTGAACATCAAAGGCCGGTAGGATTACTTCGACCATTGCGAGATCCTCGAGTGGAAGTGGGAAGAGATTGGGATGGATTTCATTACCGGCCTACCGAGGTCCTCCGCCGGTCACGACTCTATTTGGGTGATCATTGACCGTCGACCAAGGTAGCTCATTTCATCGATTCGTACAACCTATTCTGGAGCCAAGCTAGCGTAACTCTATTTGAAAAATATTGTTCGGCTCCATGGATAACCAAAAGTCATAGTCTATGACCCTTGTACTAAGTTCAACTCCAGATTTTCGGAGAGTATGCAGTCCATTCTTGGCACTAAGCTATCCTTGATCGCTTACCATCCCCAAACTGACGAATGACGGAAAGGGCAAACCAAATCCTTGAAGACATGCTAAGGGCTTGTGTGCTGTGCTACAGCAAGTCGTGGGAGAAATGCTTGCCATTTGCTGAGTTCTCCTACAACAACAGTCATCAAGTCAGTCTTCAGATGTCGCCTTTCGAGGCTCTTTATGGCAAGAAGTGCAGAACGCCACTGTTTTGGTCCGAGGTTGGTGAGAGGCAATTCTTCGGGCCAGCCATGATTGAAGAGGCTGAAAGGCAAGTCAGCTTGATTCGGGACCGGCTGAGAGAAGCTCAGTCTCGTCAGAAGAGCTATGCTGATCGTCGATGCCGCGAGTTGAGCTTTGAGGTGGGTGACTTTGTCTACCTCAAGGTCTCACCACTCCGCGGTACTCGCAGATTCCAAGTCCGCGGGAAGCTAGCCCCGCGATACATCGGTCCGTTCAATAATATCCCGAGTATTTCTATACTCGAGTCACTGTACATTTGTACTCAAACACTGTTCAATAATACACTGTTCTTGTGTGTTTCTGTATCTTGAGCGATTGTACTCGTTCGGGATCTAAAAGAACCCTTCAACTTATTTAGCGTCACTCAAAATCAATTTCCCATTTGATCGCCGACAAGTGTTTTCGGTGATTGAATTTAGTTTTCGAGCTCTTGCGAAAGTATCTTGTACGTCGACTTAAATGTTCTCTTCTCTGTCCTTCTGAAGTACAAGTTGCCTAGTTTAGTGGGGAACTTAAAAATCTTCAAAAGGAGTTAAGGATCCGTTTAATCGGAGCTTGTAAACTTTCATCGCGGTCACATTTAAACTACCCGACTCAATTAATTTCACTCTCATGAGTAATTGCAAATTGAGTTGAATAAGTGTCAAAGTTACCCTAATAACTTCCAAAATACTTTGGAATAATTAGTAATCAACTTTGGAAGCTTTAACCTTCAAGGTTTGTCACTTGACCAAAATACCCCTTGTAAGTGTATAGTGTTTTAAGCATGTGCTCAAGCAAACCAACAGCCAACACTCATTTCCTCCATCCCTCATGTCCCAAGCAAGGGAGAAGGAGAAAGAGAAGAAGAAGGCCACCCAAATCCGCGGATTAAGGCGATTCAACCGACGGAAATCGAATCGGAGGCTGGATTTGGCGTCCTCATCGCGTTCCCCATCTTCTCAACCCCTTCAAGTGAGTATTCCATCGAGATTCATCGATGTCTCTTGGAGTTCCCGTGGTGCTTTTACAATCTGACCTGATTTCTTGACTCCCGGGTCGATCCTCTTGCCGTAGCTACGACTCTTTTCTCCTCGTAACCGCATTTCATCAAGTTTTCCCAAACCCTAGCCTAGGCCATGTCTAGGTACCATGTGTTCAACGCATCGCATAGCAATTCTCGCTTTAAAATCTAGACTCAGTCGTCGTTAGGTCCGTTTAACTCTATAGTCGACCTGGCTATTAGCCAACTACAAAATCGAGCATGCTCTCGCTAGGACTTCGGTATGTCGGAGTTCTAGTGATGAATAGCATGTATAGATTTTTCCCATAGCACTTATGTTAGATAGAGCCGCTATAAGAAGAATCGAATTCAATTCGATAAGCGGATTTTATTTTATTTAATTAGGTGTTAAGTGTTTTCACAAAATACTAGGAGTCCGTAGCTTGAATCGACGATTCTATTAGCTCGTCTGATAGACGTTGTTGCTATCAGAAGAGTCAGAATTCAATTTGTCTCATCCTACACATCGTTGTCAGCTCTTGTTCACTCTATTTGCGATAAATCGTAGAGGTCCGATGACCAAATGGTTAGCCCCTATAGCTTTCTAGCTAGTAGAAACCCGATAAAAATACGGAGTTTAGTTTTGACCATTTTGCGGCATACTTTGCTGCTCTAGGTCTCAATTGGTTGAATAAAATCCTAGAGCTCCGAGCACGAATCGACTTCACCATTAGTATTCTTAGAGGCTAAAGCGATTGGCTAAAAATGCTAGATTTGCATTTTAGCACTTCGCATTTTATTTTAATAATTAGAGGGCCCAAAGCCGTTCTTGGCTTTTCGCTTGATTCGCCTCGTTTAAGGTCCCTAAGGTTGAAAGCATGCTTCACGTGTGCTTTAGATCCCATTTTGGCCCTTTTCCGACTTTTGTCGTACTTGGGTAAATCTGAGTTACGCGGACGTTTGATCAAAAGTCCGAGTAGGTTAAGTCAATTTTGGCGGTGATTGGCTCCGATAAGTCATTATTACCTCCAAGTGTCTAGCTGCGGTCCGTAACGAAGTTTCACGACATTCTTGGTCAAAACGACCTTTTGGCGGTTTTGATCGCTTTTGGTCGATTAGCAGTGCGTTTTGATCGTTTTGGCCGCTTTTGCGGTCGATGCAAATTGCTAATCTACCGAGCGTTTTAGTTAGGTGTTGAGTGTTCGAACTCAGATCGGGAACCCACACGCGGATTCGATCGCGTTTGGACTCAATACGGACTCAAAAGCGGTTTTGTCGGAAATTACTCCGCGGTTTTCATTTTGATTCAATTTTGGTCAATTTCATTAGGAATTGCTTTGCAACCGATCCAACTAAGTCCTAAATATCTTGCTTTAGCTTGTTGCGTTGTCGGAAACCTGTTTTGCGCAAAAATCCGCAAAATTGGCCGTTTAACGGATTTCCGACAAAACGATCGTTTTACCGCTTCGGCAAATTTGTCGCTTTTAGGGCCGAAAGGTTTTTCTTCGATCTTTCGGCGTTTTAGCACCTAGTTATGTACCTGAGGCCATATTGAGGCTCCACATGCAAATTTAATTGCATTTGTCTTCAATTTACGTATTTTTATTCACGTAGGTAAAGAATACGCCTTTTTTCGCTTTTAGCTCGGTTGATCATTTCAACTTCAAACAAGTTTCAATAAGTCCCATTAGGTATGTTATACCTATTTTTAGGTATTTCACTAAGTTTAGTTGGGTTTTACTTCATTTTGCACGTTTTAATCCATTTTGGCACTTGTTCGGCCGAAATGGACATAATAGGTCATAGTTTCACATTTTCTTCGTTTTCTTCATTTCTTTCTCCTTTAAATATTTAAGTGGGTCTTATTTGATGTTTAGTTGGCATTTGTGCATTTAAATCTTGCTTTTGCTAAGTTGTATTTCTTTTGTCGCTTTTGTTGCTTTGACCGATTAGAGGCTAGCGAGTCGGGCTTCGCCTCGAGCGACCGAACATCATCCGGACATCACGAAGTGCAACAACAAGGCAAGCACCTCCTTTGACCATCTTGAAACCTATATTTCACGATGTTTACTTTGATTTCTCAAACTATATGCATTGTTTATATTCAAGAAAGTGCTAGTTTGTGGGAATGGTAGATATACCACGATTTGGTGGTTTTTCCTCAATTAAATTCCCGAGTTCATTGATAGCCTTAGTAGGGTTGGACAATTAATAAAATGTCACTTGGGTATAAACGACTTAGTAAATGCATATGCTTAGACACTGCAATAGAGATGAGCAAAGTCAGTCATTTACCAAATGCTCAAAACTTATGATAATTGTAACTGGTTTTGGAAATGTGACTTGTAAAGGTAATTTGATAAAAATGTGTAGTGTCTAGTTGGTAATTAGACTTGGCGGGAGGTATAATATGTGCTAGTTAAACATGGTGGCGATTGGTTGGCGAGTTAAGTGGAGTTCCCCGCTTGAGTCACTAGGCAAAAATATAAGGACCGAACTTGTGACGGTTTTTGAATGAACACCGTGCAACCGCGCAATGCTGGGATGGGGCAGCCTGTTTTAGTACCTGAAGTGTGAGGGGATAGCCATGCCTGTTGGTAGGCGAAGTGTGGACCTTTTCCCGTGTTGAGCGATCGGCGCGCGGTGTGTGTGTCCTCACGACCCGCCGTATGCACCTTCGTGAGTGCGCTTGTACTTATGCAGCGGAATCGCTCCAGTTCATGTTTGATTGATACAACGGTGTACGCCTTGCTATGGGATAATGCCGCGGCAAAAACTCGCCGTCGTCACGATGGATATTCCGTGGCCGCCTGAGTGGTGGTTGGCCTCTTATCGCCATAGTAGTGGGTTTATCGTCGCCGGTGCTGGGGTGTGGCTATAGCCTTAACGATGGGAAAGAATAGATCATTCTTGTATATCGGATACCTCGTGTATCGCGTGTACCCTGGATGACAGGGATGCAAGTCTGAGTTGTGTTTGGGTAAAGTGCGCAAACTCTGCAGAGTATCAAATAATTCTAATCGATTAGCCGTGCTCACGGTTATGAGCAAATCTTCTTTAATCATATCAAGTATAGAAATTTGGTTTGGTTTTGAAAATGAAAAATTATCTCGGAGTCGATATAAAGTATGTGGTTGAATACGGTACTTGATGGATTTGTGGATATGTGGATATGATACTTGGAGGATTTATGAATATGTATGGATGTCGATTCGTATCCCAGCTGCGACCATGGATGGTGGCAGCTGTGGAGCTCAGTTGTTATTTATACTGTAAATATGTTTTATTCAAACTGCTGTCTTTCAAATTATGTATTACATTTCGATGAACTGCTTCAAATCCTGCTTTTCGCAATAGACTTAGTGTAGTAGCCATTTCAATCGTATCAGCCTGCATATTAATTATAATTGCATACACTAAAGTCTTGCGAGTACATACGTGTACTCACCGTTGCTGCTAACCCTTTTTCCACAGAGGAAGGTAATGATGATGTCCCGGATGATGGCGAGCCCCTTTTCTGCGAGTGTTGCGGCCGTGAGGTCTTCCCTCGGTCAAGCTTTGTGGGGTGGTCGGGCCAGTGCTTGGTTGTCTTTCTTTTGTTTCATTGTCATTTGTACTTCTTTTGGATTACGTAATACACTTGTACAAGATTTATACCTAGTTATGTAAATTAAATTAGTTTATCTTTTAGTGCATTGATACTCGGGTTGTGGAGTGCAGCGATCTTGGAGCTCTTGATCCAGGGATCGATGATCGAGATGCGTCTGAGCACCGGGTCCGAAGCTAAGTGTTCGATCCCGTCGATCGAATTTTTAGATTCGGATTTTCGGTGTCGAGGCTTCCTGTTGCTATACGGTGCTATACGCTACAGTAGACGGCGTACAGTACGGTATAGGAAGAGGGGGTGCTCACAACGGGCTAGGACGCATTAATTCAGATTGGATCCGAAATTAATGGACCTCGTGGGCTTAGCGCGTAGATGGGCCTTGACTGCTTAGGGTTTCACCTCGTGGCTATATAAGGAGGGGAGGAGGAGGCTAGACGCAGAACACACTTTTGTGCGGTTTAGAGGTGTTTCGCCAGAAACCCTAGCCACCTCCTCTCGTTGCCCCTGCCGAGCGACCCGTTGCTTGCACATCGATGCACGGCGTTCCATCCCCGGACGTGTGGACTGCTGTGGTGACGCTGCTGCTACTGCGGCGTGGAGAGGACGATCCGCAACGAGGATGATCCACTATGACGACGTGCGAAGGATTCCGCAACTGTGCGTCTAGTGGTAATAGATCTATGATCCCCTTCTTGCGAGTAGCTTTTCTAGTTCGCGGTAGAAATTTTAATTTGTGCTAGAATAGCATACCGCGTTCCTCAACAATGGTATCAGAACCATCTCGCGTAGATTTGTGATCTGGATGTTGCACATATGGTATGTGAGGATAGTAGATTGGATCTATTACATGTTCAATCGGTTCATGTGATGAATTGGTAATGGCAGTCGTCGATGAGATCGATCGGTTTAGGGTTTGAGGAAAGTGCGAACTGAATCAATCTTAATTTGGGTGAGTCCATTCATGGTACGACGTTTCCCTTACCGGTCGGGTTACCGCCATCAGGGTTCACGAATCGCGACCATATGGGACCAAGCCAATGAGATCGATCGGTTTAGGGTTTGAGGAAAGTGCGAACTGAATCAATCTTAATTTGGGTGAGTCCGTTCATGGTACAACGTTGCCCTTATCGGTCAGGTTACCGCCATTAGGGTTCACAAATTGCGACCATATGGGACCAAGCCAATGTAACACCCCAAAATTTTGCTTTTCTTAAATTCATGTGTGATTTGGCACTTTGGTGAATTTTTGGAATTTTCTGGAATTTATTTGGATTTATTTGGAATTTATTTGAATTTATTCCATTTTGAAATAATTAAAGAATTTGACTTTGCAAATAAAATTTTGTTGGAAATATTTTATTTGAGTCCAAAATGTTCCAAAATATTTTCGAATTTTTAAGTATTTTACTATATTTAATGAATTAAATGAATTTCTGAGAATTTATTGAATTATTAAATCGCTGGAAAAATCAATCGGGTCGAGTACTGTTCATCCGACCGAGTCGGAACCCGAGTCGGACTCGAGTCCGACCCGGGCCAACTGACTCGACCGAACCCAATCCTAACCCTACTCGATCCCGACCGTTGGATCGGGATCCAACGGTCAGGATCAACCCGTACCGGTTCGAGTCGTGACCGGGCCGGATCCGGTTCCGTCCGCGCGATCGTGGCCGTTGATCGCGCCATGTGGGCCGCCGTCGTCGTCTCCACCGAAGTCCGAACGGACTCCGCCGCCGCGCCCGCCGCTGTGTGGGTCTAGGTTTCCGTTTTCCGCGCGGACGCTGAGGGTATTTAATGCCCGGGTCGCACCTCGAGGACCGCCTTGACCCCGCGCAGCCATTGCCCTAGCCGCCGCCGCCCGTAGTGCACCGTCGCGCCCGCGATTGCTCGCCGTAGTTGCGTGAAGCACCGCCGTGGTTCTTCGTTGTTCCGCCGCCGCCCGCCGTCCTCCGCTGCCGACGAGGCGCACCCGAAGGGAGAACTCACCTCGCCGGAGCGCGCCCGAAATGCCATTGCCCGTGTCGCTGTCCCCAGCTCCGGCCAGTCAGCACCGTCGCACGCCATCGCCGGGACTCGAGCTCCCTCAGCCGTCGGATCACAATCTCACGGTCCAGATCACGCCACGTCGTCCCGCCGGTGAGATCCCGTTCCAAACCCTAGATCCAATCTCAGCCGTTAGATCTAGATCGTACGGTTAGCGTTAGCAGCGTTATACGCGTTAGATTGGATCTCAACCGTTGGATCTAGATCCAACGGTCCAGATTGGCCACGTTCACCCCAAACGTGCGTCACCAGATCCAATCTAGGCCGTTGATTTTCGAATCAACGGCCGAGATCGCGCCACGTGGCTGGAAATCGGCCGTCGCGGTCGGCGCCGCGGCGATGAGGCGTGTCTCGACACGCAGGGCCGCGTGTCGAGGGCCCACCTGCTAGCCACGCCGTGCGTGCGTGAACCCGACGGCCCGACAAGGCAGGCCCACACGCGTCGATGGCGTCACCCATGGCGTCATCGATGAGTCCCACTGTCGATGGCGGGTTGAGTCCCCACGGCGTCGGCAATAGCGTCACCCGGTGGGTCCCACCTGTCAGTCTCACGGGGAGCCATGACCCCTTGTCACTCTAGTTGTGGATTACTAGTTGGACACTACAAAATTGCCAACATGGGTTTGTAGATCGTTGTAGTATATGGCTTAGACCTGCTACGTGCTCATGACATGATTTTGGACAATCAAATGTTAATATTGACTTAATGATATATTGAACTTGATTTGGAAAGGTATCATGTGTTGTGCTGTTGATGGCACGTGGTGCATGGTAATCAACTGGGGTTTGATAAATAGTTTTCGACCGGGGCATGTGGCAAGAATGATCAGGTGGGCCAGTTGTGGCACCAGGAACGTTGGTTTGGTTCTTCGGGTAGTCTTGCCCTGGTCACCCTAAGGACTTAACCTTGCAAGCCTTTGAACTGAGTCAAGCGTGCAACCACTTGTCCGTAATGGGACGGACCTAGTTGATTAAGTTACCAATAACTTACTTGTGGGACCTCTGGGTGTCAACTACACCGTTTGTGTAGTTGTACGGGGGAGCATACCGGGGCTGCGGCCAGGTGTCGGGACCCGAATTTGCAAATCCGGACCCTCTGTGTATTCTGCACTAGTCCAGGAACGCGCTAGTGCACACAGTCTTAACATCGGTAAATATCACATTCATACAACTCGATACTAATAAAGTACTTTAATTAAATAGTCAAACTGGTTGCTCGACCTTATGGTCAAGTTACAAATATACGCCTCGCAGGGCGAAACTTATTAAGAGCGAAATAATAGCAGCGGAAAATAAGATAACATTGTGGCGCCATCCAGTATACCACAGGCAACTGACTGGGCTCGCTCCCTAAGTAGACGGTTCCTCTTGGAGCTCCTCCTGCAAAGCTGGTGTAGTCACCTCTTCAATTGGTGTTGTATTGTGGCAAGGGTGAGTACTTGGTACTCAGCAAGTCTTGCACAGAATGCAGCTAATATACTACATGCATGGCTTAATACAAAGGAGTGGCTCAAGGTATTTTTGCGATGCTTGACATTTAACAAGTATCATAAGTAGATTCGAAAGCAGTAGTAACAAGTAAAGCATAGATAACTTTTCAAGGAGTTTAGTAAGCATCTTTCCCATCCTAATCCACATTTCCATTAACGTCATTCGTAAACCAAACCCAACCCTTCAAGTCCAAGTTATTTTCAAGAAAGTCTAACCCTTGACTATAATTCCCGAGCGATGTCCAATACCGCGAACACGGCTATTCGAATAGATTGTACACTCTGCAGAGGTTATGCACTTTACCCACAAGATACAGTCAAACACCACAAAGGCGAGTTCCCGTAACAAAGTCTTTCGGAAACTTCTAACAATACAAGTGAGCCTCCCCGGTTATTGCACACTAACCCTTCCCTTAGCTAAGGCGAAGTTTAGGCCAATCAACCGTTAGATGGGTACCTGGCCTCGGCCCGATCGCTCCCAGTACAACTTACACAAAGGGTGTAGTTGACCTCCTGAGGTCCCACAGTGCGTTATTAGCAACTTAATCAACTAGGTCCGTCCCATTCTGAAATGTGGTTTGCAAGGTTGACTCAGTTCAAAGGCTTGCAAGGTTAAGTCCTTAGGGTGACCAGGGCAAGACTAGAAGAACCAAATCAACATCCCCAGTGCCACAAGTGGCCCACCTGATCATTCTTGCCACATGCCCCGGCCGAAAACTATTTATCAAACCCCAGTTGATTACCATGCACCACGTGCCATCAACATCACATGATACCTTTCCCAAAACAGGTTCAATATATCATTAAGTCAATATTAACATTTAATTGTCCAAAATCATGTCATGAGCAAGCAGCAGGTCTAAGCAGTATACTACAACGATCTAATTTCCCATGTTGGCAATTTAATAATGTCCAACTAGTAAACCACAACTAGGGTGACAAGGGTCATGGCACATACTTAAGTAATCAAGGTGTCATACAACAATTTGGCATTTATCTAATTCCCCATATTTAAATAAAGTATTTTCTAATTGAACTCGGGCTCACGCAGGCGCGGCGCGGCTGACACGGGGGCCCCACATGTCAGTGGCGTGCTCCCACGCGCACGGTGCGGCGGCTAGAGCTACGTGGCATGATCCGGGCCGTTGATTTGGAAATCAACGGTCCTGATCGTACCTAATGACGCACGTTTGGGGTGAACGTGGTTAATCCGGGCCGTTGGATCTAGATCTAACGGTTGAGATTGGATCTGGGAATCACACGTGGTTCTCACCGTGGGATGACGTGGTGCAATCCGGGACGTCGGATCTTGATCGGACGGTTCACGGAGCTCGCGGGGCGGCGATGGCGCGCGGTGGAGCGGAGTGCACCGGAGACGGGGACGACGACCAAGGGCGCGGCGTTACGGGGCTCCTCCGGTGACGTGCATGGTCACGTTCGAATCGTCCTGGCTCGGGGATTCCGGATCTGGCCTCCTTCTTCTCGAGCGACGGCGGACGGCGGCGGAAGGTGAGAAAAACCGAAGCAAGGCCCTAAGCAACTACGGCGAGCAATCCCGGGCAAGCGGCGGCGGATAGGGTATAGCGAGCTAGGGCAAAAGTAGCGCGGGGTCAAGGCGGTCCTCGGGGCAGGACCCGGGCTTTAAATAACCTCGGCTTCCGCACTCAATCCGTAACCCTAACGGATGCGGCGGAGGACGCGGCGGCGCAGTCCGATCTGGACTCGGGCGGAGACGAAGGCTAGCAGCCGTCCACGTGTCGCGATGAGCTGCTACGATTGCTTGCGCGCGAACGGGTCCGACCGGACTCGGGCTCGAATCGGTGCGGTCCAATCCTGACCGTTGGATCTCGATCCAACGGTCGGGATCGATTAGGTTAGGAGCGGGTTTGGTCGAGTCACGTGGCTCGGGTCGGACTCGAGTCCGACTCGGGTTCCGACTCGGTCGGATGAACAGTAACCGACTCGGTTTGATTTTCCAGCGATTTAATATTTAAAATAATTTCCAGTAATTCATTTAATTCATTAAAAATAGCAAAAGACTCAGAAAAATTCCAGAAAAATTCTGGAAAATATTTTAGGGCATTTGGGACTCAAATAAAATATTTCCATCAAAACTTTATTTGAAAATTTAATTTCTTTAATTATTTCAATATGGAATAAATTCAAATTAAATCCAAATAAATCCAAATAAATTCCAGAAAATTCCAAAAATTCATCAAAGTGCCATATCACACATAAAATTTAAGAAAGCAAAATTTTGGGGTGTTACAAACCTCCCCCCCTTAATAGAATCTCGTCCCCGAGATTCAGGGCTCTCTACAGAATAGGTTTGGAAACTCTTTCTTCAAATCCTCTTCGCGCTCCCAAGTTGCCTCGCTCTCTGCATGATTGCTCCACTGAACTCTACAGAAACGGGTTGACTTGTTCCTCGTCTCTCGATCCATCGTGTCTAGAATCTTCACGGGGTGCTCCTTGTAGGTCAAATCTTCTTGCAACTCAATTGACTCTAGCGGTGCCTGCTCCTCAGGCACTCGGAGACACTTCTTCAGCTGGGACACATGGAATACGTCATGCACTCCTGCTAATGACTGCGGTAACTCTAGCTGATAAGCAACTTCGCCTCTGCGGCTCAAAATCTTAAATGGTCCAACATAACGGGGTGCGAGTTTCCCTTTGGCATGGAACCTCTTAACTCCTCCGAGAGGCGTGACTCTGAGATACACGAAATCTTCTGGTTCGAAACTCAGGTCTCGGCGACGGTTGTCAGCATAACTCTTCTGTCGTGATTGGGCTATCTTCAATCTCTCCCTGATCATGGCAATCTGTTCTTGACTTCTCGAAGAATATCGGCCCAAAGACACGGCGTTCACTGTCTCATTCGGTTCAATGGAGTCCGATAGGGTCGACCATCTGATGCCTCAAATGGTGACATTTGCAAACTTGCTTGGTAACTTTTGTTGTAACTGAACTCCGCATACGGCAGACTCTTATCCCAAGAGGTAGCATAAGCCAATGCACACGCTCTTAGCATATCCTCCAGAATCTGGTTGACTCTTTCGGTCTGTCCATCCGTCTGTGGATGATAGGTACATCTTGAAGTTCAAGCGGGTTCCCATGGCTTCATGCAACTTATTCCAAAACCTTGAGGTAAATTGGGTACCTCTCGTCCGATACAATCCTCTTTGGCACTCCGTGCAAGCAGGCGATCTGATCATATACAACTCGCTAACTTATCCCCCGAGTACGTGGTCTTCACGGGGATAAAATGGGCTACTTTGGTCAAGCGATCCACTATAACCCATATGGAGTCATAACCTCCTTGAGTCTTAGGCAAACCGGTAATGAAATCCATTCCGATTTCCTCCCACTTCCACTCAGGTATTTTCAGCGGCTGTAGTAATCCTGCTGGTCTCTGATGCATTGCCTTGACTCTCTGGCATACGTCGCACAATGCAACATGCTCGGCAACTTCACGCTTCATGCTCGGCCACCAGAATCTTTCCTTCAAATCCTGATACATCTTGGCACTTCCTGGGTGGATTGAATACTAGGAGTCATGGGCTTCCTCCAAAATCAGCTGTTTTAATTCCTTCTTGTTGGGCACACAAATCCGATCCTTCATCCATAATGTGCCTTGCTCATCCAACTTGAAGTCCTCTGCCTTGCCTTCCTCCTTGATGGTCTTGATCCTGCGGATCTTGTCATCATCATACATCCTTCCGGATCTGGTCCTCTAGGGTAGGCTTCACTTCCAATGCGGCCAAGAATCCGCTAGGTACCACCTCAATCTTCATTCTTTGGAAATCCTCACATAGCTCATCCTGACTTGTGGCTAGCAACATACTCGCCGTATGGCTTTTCCGACTCAGAGCATCGGCTACTACGTTGGCCTTCCCGGGATGGTAATGGATTCCAACATTGTAGTCCTTGATCAACTCTAACCATCTCCTCTGCCTCATATTCAGATCCGACTGGGTGAATACGTATTTAAGGCTCTTATGATCCGTATACACTTCACATCTGTTCCCGATCAGATAGTGACGCCATATCTTCAAGGCATGCACTACGGCAGCTAACTCTAGGTCATGCGTCGGATAATTTTCCTCATGCGGCCTCAACTGCCTTGATGCATAAGCGACGACCTTTCCATTCTGCATCAGCACACATCCAAGTCCTTGGCGCGATGCGTCACAATAAATATCAAAGCTTTGATTAACATCCGATAGAACTAACACCGGTGCTGATGTCAATCGCTTCTTCAGCTCCTGAAATCCTTTCTCACATTCTGGCGTCCATGCAAACTTCTTCTCCTTTTTCAGCAATTGCGTAAGAGGTCTCGCAATTGTCGAAAAGCCTTCAATGAAACGGCGATAGTATCCTGCCATTCCAAGGAAACTTCTGATCTGGGTCACGGTCTTTGGCTGCTCCCAATGTAACACAACTTCTACCTTACTTGGATCAACGGCGACTCCTTCTGCGGTCATTACATGTCCGAGGAATTCCACCTTGTCCTTCCAAAAATCACACTTCTTTGAACTTGGCGAAGAGTTGCTGTTCCCTCAGCTTTTCCAAAACTCGTCTCAAGTGCTCTGCATGTTCATCCTCTGTCTTGGAGTAGATTAGGATATCATCTATGAACACGACAACAAACTTGTCCAAATATTCCATGAACACCTTATTCATCATATTCATGAAATATCTTTGGTGCATTAAATCAGACCAAAGGACATAGCGTAAACTCGTAATGTCCATATGTTGGCGAGAATGCGGTCTTTGGGATATCTTACGATCGGATCTTCAAGCGATGGTATCCCGATCTTAGGTCAATCTTGGAGAAAACTCCGGCTCCTCTCGGTGATCAAACAAATCATCAATCCTGGGTAGCGGATACTTATTCTTCACGGTGACTTCATTGAGTGCAGTAGTCAATGCACATCCTGAAACTCCCGTCCTTCTTCTTGACGAACAAAGCTGGTGCTCCCCACGGCGACGAACTCGGTCGATAAATCCTTTCTCCATTAACTCCTCAAGTTGTTTCTTCATCTCTACCAATTCCTCGGTGGACATCCGATAGGGTCTCTTTGCTATCGGTCTTTGTGCAGTACAAGTTCTATCACAAACTCTATGTCCTGTCTGGTGGCATACAGGTAGATCTTCGAGAAAAACATCTGGGTACCCATTCACTCCGAGACATCCTCTATGCTGATTGCCTTGATGCTGTTAACCATCAAGCTGTCCATCTCTGGCGGTGAGCTTGAAATTCCACTTTCTTTCCACAAGGGCTCTCGATGAGATAGTTTTAGTCCACAATCCAATACGGCCTTGTGCTTGGATAACCAATCCATTCCCAAAATGACGTCTAAGGTGCAGGTCTCCAAAATAATAAGGTTCGCTAAGAACTCTATCCCATCTATTAGTATTCTCACTCCGGAACATCCTACTTTCGTTCGGAGTTCGGAACCAGGGGTTTGAACTAAAAGCATGCATTTAAGTCTTGCAATCCCCAAATCATTTCTAGCAGCAAAGCCTTGTGAAACAAGCGAATGCGAAGCTCGAGAATCAAACAAAGCTGTGCAGTCTTGAGTTAACAAGTAACTTACCCGATCTGACGTCAGTAGCATTCTGCGGTGCATCTGCGGTGACATGGTTGACTCGGCCTCTCACCAGTCTAGGGTGTGGCTCCTGGTCTTTGGCGTCCTAGGCTGGGTGGATCCTAGATTGAAGCGAATGGGGTCACTCCTGCTTTGTCTTCTTTGGGCGTTTGTTGATAAAGTGTCTGGCTCGTTGCGGTTGTAGCGTCTCACTTGTCCCTTGTTATTTGCACTGAGCGGCGTTTACGGTTGGTCTTTGGTCGATAGTTACGATTGGCGGGTCTTGGTGCCGGTAGCGGTGTCCTTGTCGTGATTCTGTTTGGAATACGAAAAAGCGATTTGGTGCAACTCTCAATCGTTCTCGCGCTCCTCGACGCGATCCACGATCGCATCCTGCGCTTCTGTTCTCATCCAGTTCCTTGCGCTTGTCCTCAAGAATGGCGCCTTATTCACAAGCTCTGAAAATGCGGAAAGGTGTGGGTGATCATGTAACATCCCAAAATTTGGGTTTTCAAAAATTTTGGTTTAGTTTAGCTTCCCAAAAATTTCCGTCAATTTTCTCGCGTTTATAAAAGCTTGATTTGAATTTTCTAAAAGCTAAAACAATTTAAATTGATTATTCTAAACCTCAAATAAAATTTATTTTATTTTATTTGGATTCCTTGTGCTTCAAGAAGTTCTTCTGTAATTTTTGAGATTTTTCGGAGCTCGTTTGCCTATTTATTGGATTTAATTGAATTTGATTTGTATAAAGCCTTTTATGGAAATTAATTATTTATTTGGAAAAGTTTGTATAAATTTTTGTTGAAAATATTTTATTTGAGTTGGAAATGTCTCAAAATATTTTCTGGAATTTTTCTAGAATTTTTCTGGTATTTTTATTGCCTCTAATGATTTAATTGAATTTATGGAATTGTTTTAATTGGAAAAAGGATTGAAAAATCGGAAATGGCTTTGGGCCTAATCCTCCTCTCTCCCCACGCCCAGCCCACCTCCTGCGCCTCGCACTTGGGCCCCGCCCCGCACCAGGCCGCTTCGGCCCGAGAAGCATAACGGCCGGCCCGGCTCAGCGGAGCGCGCTGTATGTTGGGCTCCTCGCGCTGAGCCAGCCAAGGCTGGCCGGGCAGCCGCCTCCTCAGCGTCGCGTCTGGGCGTAGCGTTTGGGCGCTCGTCGCGCCTCGCGCTGAGCCAACGGTAGTGCACCACGCGCTCGGGCCAGGCCACGCCCGTAGCGCGTGATGACGACCACCGATCGCCCGATCGGACGGCGAGAAGCGGCCACGTCGGCTCGGATCCGAGGCGCACACCAAGTGCTCGGAAAATGCCTATAAGACCCGTTTTGCTCCAAACGCGTCCAAACTTGATTTTTCTTGACCTAGCCGCCACCCTAACCTCATGTAGACCTCCCATGACCTCTCCCACGGATCTTCAACCTCCGGATCATCTCTAAAACTCCGAGATCCATCCAATGTCGCCCGAACGTCGCCCAACGCCGGCCGAACTTTGGAGCCGCGTCCCGGGCAGCTCGTCGACTCTTTTTGAGATCCGTCTTCTCCGTCGTGTGCCACAAGGTACCATCTGCTTGCTGTCCAAAATTCCGCCAATTTGGTCCACGGGATCAAAAGTTATGGCCGTTTTAATCTCGAATCTTGCCGAGGCCATAACTCCCTCAATTTTTTGAGTTTGATGGTGAAATTTTTTGTGTAGACTCCTGGAGATGTCCTCTACAGGATGCACATCTTGCCCCAAGGTTTGATCCTCTGGATTTGGCACAGAAAAATAAATTCTCCGTTCAGACTGCGTTCCAAACAGCGGCAAACTTCCTCGCGCGTTCCCCGCTGTTCCAGAAGGTATTTCTTCGAGCCACCTGCGTCACGGGGTGCCTCTTTGTCCCATGTAGCTCTCGGTCAAATTTCGTTAAGTTCCGATCATTATTCTAGAAGTTATGGCCGTCCAAAGTTTTGATCCGAAACCCGTTAATCGGCAGTTTGTGATTAATCCGGAGGGGCGCCGCAAAATCCGCCTATACCGTTGAGTTCGGCTCGCCGCGTTCTACGTAGTAGACATTCTCTCTTTGCCATCCCATCCTCCGGAATTTTTTTTATATATTTAGGCCACCGTTTGCCGTCGCTGCGCGTCGCCTTTTGACGCCGCATATTTTGGTTCGCTCCGGCCATGTTGTTGCGTCCGGTGGATCATCTTGTACTGTTTTGGTCCATCTTTAGGGTCCAAGCGGTCTCCGTTTGCCGAGAAGCCCGGCGCCCGCCTTAAACCGTCGTCTTTCGGCCTAAAACCGTTGCCGCCGGTTCGCGCACCGGTTAACCATCCTTGGTAGCGTTCTACCGCGGCCATGTCGTTGCATCGATGGTCGCTACCTTGTTTCATGAGTATCCTATCATTGTTTGACCTCCGCCGTTAACGCTCCGCCGTTAACGCTCCGTCGTTAACGCTCCACCGTTAACGTTCCTCCGTTACCTGTTGCCGTTAACGTTTCATCGTTAACGCTCCGTCGTTAACGTTTCGTCGTTAACGTTCCTCCGTTAACGTTTTGCCGTTAATGTTTCACCGTTAACGCTCTGTCGTTAACGTTCCTCCGTTAACGTTTTGCCGTTAACGCTCCGTCGTTAACGTTCCACGGGTGCGTTTCGTCGATGCGTTCCATCGTTAACGTTTCATCGTTAACGCTTGGCTCTCTTCGCTTCGTTGTCATCGCATGCGTGCATTTTTGCACAAACCCTAGTGCGATGCCTTTATCTGTTCTATCATCATGACGTGAGCCTAGTCTCATCGTCATATCATCTTTAAAGCCGAATCAAAACCTAACCTAAGACCGGTTCGATGAACTAAGTTCATCGTGAGCCGCGTTGTTATCTTTGCAATCTTTTCCGTTGTTTCAATCGTGGTAAGACACTTGTCTTGTCTTATCCCTGAAAACCTAATCTGCCATTAATCGAGAATTCCTTCGTGGACTTGGTCGATATACCATTGGCCATCTGTCATACCCCTGTGCCCGATCTATCCGTCTCTCTTTTGTTTGATTGTGTCCGTTCGGTCAACAAAAGTCAACTTCAAGAATCAGTTTAGTTCACTGCGAACTAACATATCCTTATGGACCCGATCTATAGATCGAGAGCCCATATGTCGCTATCTGTCCAATCAAGATAATAACTTCGGAAGAAATATTCTTCGGAATATTATTCTTTCTTTCGATTATTAGTCTTTCCCTTTTGGCGTTTTTAAAGCCCGTTCTCTTTTATCTAACCTTCGATCCAATCCTTTCAAGTTCCTAATTTTATCCCAGTAGATTTGTGCCCAATGCTGTTCGTTCTTAATTTGGAGTTTATTTGAATCGTCTTTTGAGTTTTGTTGTATTTGTGTTTCTTTATCGTTAGACGTGTTGTCCGGAAGTCGTTCGAGCGAGCTGAGGATCGAGAAAGTGGAAGTTGAAGATCGAGGACCAAGGATCAAGGATAAAGAGTAAAAGACAGTAAAGTTTGCAAGGGCCAGGCAAGTTGTGCTTTGACCATGTTGATCCCATTTTCGAAACTTATGTTGTTTCAAATTATTGCATGCTAGTTGGATATAAACTGATTTCAATTAATTTGGGATTAGGTATTTAACCTACTTGTTATTGCCACCTTGTCTATAATAGTTGTACGCCATGATTCATTTGTCACCCTAGGTTTGTTGACTAATAGTTGGTAGCTAATAAATTGCCAACATGGGTTAGATAGAACGTATTAGTCTGCTTAGACCTGCAACGAGTCAGTGCCATCATTTTGGAATTACAAATGTCAATATTGATTAATGGAATATGCAATGTGTTTTGGAACGGTGTGACGTGTTGCCGACACGATGAAGTTGATATGTGGAGGTATTCGTACTTCTTCAAGGATGTTGAGTTGTTGGCATTGTGTTGCGCAATAATCAACTGGGGTGATAAAATGATTTAGACCGGGGCAAATGGCAAAATTATGATCGGGTGGGCCAGGTGTGGCACCGGGAAGGTTGATTTGGTTCTTCGGGTAGTCTTGCCCTGGTCAACATAAGGACTTAACCTTGCAAGCCTTTGAACTGAGTCAATCGTACAACCACATGTCCGGAATGGGACGGACCTAGTTGATTAAGTTGCTAATAACTTACTTGTGGTACCTCGGGGTGTCAACTACACCGTTTGTGTAGCTTGAAGGGGGAGCGTACCAGGGCTGCGGCATGGTACCCATCCAACGGTATGTCGGTCCCATACTTCGCCTTAGCTAAGGGAAGGGATGGTGTAGGGCAAAAACTGGAGAGGTCCACTTGTGTAGTTAGAAGCTTCCGAAAGACTTTGTTATGATCACTCATTCGCATACTCTTGTATGGCGATTCACGGCTGACGTGGTGAGCGGATTGTATCTTGTGGGTAAAGTGTATAACCTCTGCAGAGTGTAAAATCTATTCGAATAGCCGAGTCCACGGTACTGGACAATGCTCGGGGATTACAGTCAAGGGTTAGCTTTTCTCAAAATTGAACTTGGGTTTGGAGGCAGTTTGCCTGTGGAAAAGTGATAACTGTTTAAGGATGTGGAATGGTTTACTTGTGAAATAACTGTGGAATCTATTACTGTTATTACTTGTTTTACCACTTTACAATCTATTATGATTATTTGTGATTGTTGCTTTTCTGCAAAATAACCATTCAGCCTGTTACTTGGAATAAGCCATGCATATAGTTATTAGACTTGCATTATTGCATGACTTGTTGAGTGCTTTATGTACTCACCCCTTGAAAACAAACAATCACCAAGTGAGCAAAAGTCTACATCGTCGAAGAAGAAGAAGTTCCGTGAGAAGGCGATTATCTAGGAGTCGAACCACTGTCGGTTGCTGTGGCGTATTGATGGGATTCACCGATGTTTTTCGTTCATTCTTTGCTTATTTGGAGTTGAAGCCGTCAAGGTTTCACAAATGTAAGGTTGACCTTAAGGTCGTTCAATAGTTTATACTCTATATTTGTGTTATTTCTCTATTCCGTTGTGTATGATTGTGATATTCATCTATGTTGAGGCTGTGTGCACTAGCGTGATCCTGGACTAGTCTTGAATACACAGAGGGTCGGATTTGCACATTCGGGTCCCGACAGATCAGCCCCACCTGTAGTCCTGAGTTAAGTCCCTTCATGAAACGAGACTGTCTGGCTTTATCTATCGCTACGTCTTCAGGTGCGTAACGTGCAAGCTGTGTGAACTTGTTTAGGTATTCGGCCACTGGCTGATTACCTTGCTTCAGTGCTCTGAACTCCTCCTTCTTGAGATCCATGATTCCTTCAGGCACGTGATCTTGTGGAATGCGTTTGTGAACTCTTCCCAAGTGATGTCCTCAGGGTTCTCTTGTGTGGCACAACAGTTCTCCCACCATTCAGCGGCTGTTCCTTCCAACTAATGAGAAGCGTAGAGTACCTTCTCATTTCCCATGCATTGAGCGATGTGTAACTTCCTCTCAATTGACCTTAACCAATCATCGGCCTCCAATGGATTGGCATTCCCAGAGAAAGTGGGTGGGTGAGTTCTCATGAACTCGGCAGGTCTTGTATTAAGCGTTGTCCCTGATTAACTTGATTAGCAGTGGCCTGAGCAGTGACGTGTTGCATCTGTTGCATCAAGGCATGCATCAACTGAGTCTGAGCAGCAAGAAAAGCTCCGAAATTCTGCATATCAACTGGCGGTGCTGGTGCTCCATCATTGGGGTTTTCTGCTGGGCGAGAACCAATTCCACTGCCTCCAAGGTTTCCACAAGGGTTCACCATCTGTGGTTTGCTCTAGGTTTTAGAGATGAGAGGGGAAACAAGAATAGACAAGTAGTATGGAACTTATGCGGGGCGAAAGGTGTAACTTTAAGGTCTAACTTTATTATTTTAATCAATAGTAACTTGGTATGGTTGCTTACAATGCCTAAGGGCCTTGCAACACATACTGCACACTCAGCAAACAATGAAAATCCAAATCGAACTAACACTGGAGTCTAACGCCTAAAGGGTGACTCTTTATTTTATGACGCGACTCGGCGAAGGAGTCTCACTATAGAACCTACGCTCACTCATCGAGAAAACCTCCACGGCCTGGAGTGCGGATCTTTGCGGCATAGGCGCGAAACGATTGCCATGTCCAGCAAGCTGTGTCATCTGTGGTAGTCGAAGAAGCGATGTCCTCCTCAAGCTCCGGCTCCTCGGTGCAGCTCGTGCGGCTCGAGCATTGGCTCGCTGCAGTGCGTACAATGCCGTCTCTAACTCTCCAATCCTTTGCGAGAAGGTGTGACACATACTCTTGAGCTTCCCGCCATCTGTTCTTCTCTGTCGTGATCTCCTTGCGGGCCTTCAGAGCTCCTTGCTTGTATCATCAGTACATCCTCTGGCGACAACAAGTCGTGCCAAGCGTGTAACCATGGCATTCTCATCTGAATCGCCTTTGGGTCAAGAAGGTTATTCTTCTTGCGCGGATGATATCGAACACCGTGCTCTCCAACTCTCTGGCGTAGATCACGGGTAATGTGCCGCATTGCTCGTCGTGACACCTCTTGGATACCCATCTGCATTGTAGACCTCCTGGCGGTCACGGTGTATCGGGCGATTGCACTGGCCCTTCTTCCTAGCGGTACCACAATCTTCACGTCACAAGCCTTGATCAATCCTCGCTTGTCCGATCACTTCCACTTGGTATTGTGGCTTCTCAAAATCTCTCGAGAGTCTCAGAGCATACGCCAAAGTTCCATAGCGTGACCAACCTCGGATCGGCGTAGTTGAACTCTCCCTCCATCTGTCACAAGAGTGCTCACGTAAGAACTCGAAATTTTTAAATCGTGACAAGGTAAGGAAAAATTCAACAAGAGACAAGAAAGGAAAGAATGGGATAAGTCGAGATGTCATTTCTTGTCTTGACAAACTTTTAGCTTTAGAAAATAGGTTTTATCCTCTCTACGACCTTTCTAGCTAGGGTTGAGCCTACGGTCAGTATGGCTCTGATACCACCTCCTTCGGGACCCGAATTTGCAAATCCGGACCCTCTGTGTATTCGACACTAGTCCAGGAACGTGCTAGTGCACACAGTCTTAACATCGGTAAATATCACAATCATACCACTCGATATTAATAAAGTACTTTAATTAAATAGTCAAACTGGTTGCTCGACCTTATGGTCAAGTTACAAATATACGCCTCGCAGGGCAAAACTTATTAAGAGCGAAATAATAGCAGCGGAAAATAAGATAACATTGTGGCGCCATCCAGTATACCACAGGCAACTGACTGGGCTCGCTCCCTAAGTAGACGGTTCCTCTTGGAGCTCCTCCTGCAAAGCTAGTGTAGTCACCTCTTCAACTGGTGTTGTATTGTGGCAAGGGTGAGTACTTCGTACTCAGCAAGTCATGCACAGAATGCAGCTAATATATTACATGCATGGCTTAATACAAAGGAGTGGCTCAAGGTATTTTTGCGATGCTTGACATTTAACAAGTATCATAAGTAGATTCGAAAGCAGTAGTAACAAGTAAAGCATAGATAACTTTTCAAGGAGTTTAGTAAGCATCTTTCCCATCCTAATCCACATTTCCATTAACGTCATTCGTAAACCAAACCCAACCCTTCAAGTCCAAGTTATTTTCAAGAAAGTCTAACCCTTGACTGTAATTCCCGAGCGATGTCCAATACCGCGGACACGGCTATTCGAATAGATTGTACACTCTGCAGAGGTTATGCACTTTACCCACAAGATACAGTCAAACACCAAAAGCGAGTTCAGTAACAAAGTCTTTCGGAAACTTCTAACAATACAAGTGAGCCTCCCCGGTTATTGTACACTAACCCTTCCCTTAGCTAAGGCGAAGTTTAGGCCAATCAACCGTTAGATGGGTACCTGGCCTCAGCCCCGGTACGCTCCCCCGTACAACTTACACAAAGGGTGTAGTTGACCTCCTGAGGTCCCACAGTGCGTTATTAGCAACTTAATCAACTAGGTCCGTCCCATTACAGGACATGTGGTTGCAAGGTTGACTCGGTTCAAAGGCTTGCAAGGTTAAGTCCTTAGGGTGACCAGGGCAAGACTAGAAGAACCAAATCAACATCCCGATGCCACAAGTGGCCCACTTTGATCATTCTTGCCACATGCCCGTGAAAACTATTTATCAAACCCCAGTTGATTACCATGCACCACGTGCCATCAACATCACATGATACCTTTCCCAAAACAGGTTCAATATATCATTAAGTCAATATTAACATTTAATTGTCCAAAATCATGTCATGAGCAAGCAGCAGGTCTAAGCAGTATACTACAACGATCTAATTTCCCATGTTGGCAATTTAATAATGTCCAACTAGTAAACCACAACTAGGGTGACAAGGGTCATGGCACATACTTAAGTAATCAAGGTGTCATACAGCAATTTGGCATTTATCTAATTCCCCATATTTAAATAAAGTATTTTCTAATTGAACTAGCATGCAATAAGTTAAATCAAAATAGGTTTTAAAATAGGATCAACATGGTCAAAGCATAACTTGCCTTCAAAAATTACTTGTTCTTGGTCTTGAGTTGGATCCTGAGTCAATACTTCTCCTTCGAATCCCTCCGGCACTTCAACGTCTACTCGTAAAGCGTGCAAATAGCAATACATGAATAAACAATAGGCAAAAAGTGTCCAAACATCCAAATAAAATCCATAAACAGAGAGAACATAATTTTATGAATTTTTAGAAACTGGAATCGTCAAATTTGGAGTTTAAATGCAAAAGTTATAACATTTCGAAGTTTAAATAATCAATTAAATAATATTACAGAGGAAAACTATAGCCCAAAAATTAAATAAAATTCATAATTAGGTAGATCTCAATTTTATACAAATTTAGAAATTTGAATCACTCAAATCGGAGTTGAAACGCAAAAGTTATAAGCGTTTGAAGTTTGAATCAAAATCTGAAATCATTATTTCGAATTAATAAATCATTTTATTTTTCGGAAATTAATTATTGCGTCAGCTTGGACACGTGTCAGCCTCTTATTGGTTGGCTGACGTCAGCCGGTTCATGGACTCGGCCCACGCTCGGCTCGGGTTCACCGTGGACCCGGTCCACGACTCACGGTCGCTGACAGGCGGGCCCGCCCTGTCAGTTGCTCGGGCTCACGCAGGCGCGGCGGTGACACGAGGCCCCACATGTCGATGGCGTGCTCCCACGCAGCGCGCGGTCGCGGCGGCTAGAGCTACGTGGCATGATCCGGGCGTTGATTTGGAAATCAGCGGTCACGATCGTACCTAATAGCGACGCGTTTGGGGTGAGCGTGGTTGTCCGGCCGTTGGATCTAGATCTAGCGGTTGAGATTGAATCTGGAATCACACGTGGTTCTCACCGTGGGATGACGTGGTGCAATCCGGGGCGTCGGATCTTGATCGGACGGTTCCGCGAGCTTCGCGAAGCGGCGATGGCGCGGTGGAAGCGGAGTGCAGGAAACGAGGGCGGCGACCAAGAACGCAGCGCTCTGAGGCTCCTCCGGCGACGTGCATGGTCACGTTCGAATCGTCCTGGCTCGGGGATTCCGGATCTGGCCTCCTTCTTCTCGAGCGACGGCGGACGGCGGCGGAAGGTGAGAAAAACCGAAGCAAGGCCCTAAGCAACTACGGCGAGCAATCCCGGGCAAGCGGCGGCGGATAGGGTATAGCGAGCTAGGGCAAAAGTAGCGCGGGGTCAAGGCGGTCCTCGGGGCAGGACCCGGGCTTTAAATAACCTCGGCTTCCGCGCTCAATCCGTAACCCTAACGGATGCGGCGGAGGACGCGGCGGCGCAGTCTGATCTAGACTCGGGCGGAGACGAAGGCTAGCAGCCGTCCACGTGTCGCGATGAGCTGCTACGATTGCTTGCGCGCGAACGGGTCCGACCGGACTCGGGCTCGAATCGGTGCGGTCCAATCCTGACCGTTGGATCTCGATCCAACGGTCGGGATCGATTAGGTTAGGAGCGGGTTTGGTCGAGTCACGTGGCTCGGGTCGGACTCGAGTCCGACTCGGGTTCCGACTCGGTCGGATGAGCGATGTAGGCTTCGGTTTGATTTTCCAGCGATTTAATATTTAAAATAATTTCGATAATTCATTTAATTCATTAAAAATAGCAAAAGACTCAGAAAAATTCCAGAAAAATTCTGGAAAATATTTTAGGGCATTTGGGACTCAAATAAAATATTTCCATCAAAACTTTATTTGAAAATTTAATTTCTTTAATTATTTCAATATGGAATAAATTCAAATTAAATCCAAATAAATCCAAATAAATTCCAGAAAATTCCAAAAATTCATCAAAGTGCCATATCACACATAAAATTTAAGAAAGCAAAATTTTGGGGTGTTACAAACCTCCCCCCCTTAATAGAATCTCGTCCCCGAGATTCAGGGCTCTCTACAGAATAGGTTTGGAAACTCTTTCTTCAAATCCTCTTCGCGCTCCCAAGTTGCCTCGCTCTCTGCATGATTGCTCCACTGAACTCTACAGAAACGGGTTGACTTGTTCCTCGTCTCTCGATCCATCGTGTCTAGAATCTTCACGGGGTGCTCCTTGTAGGTCAAATCTTCTTGCAACTCAATTGACTCTAGCGGTGCCTGCTCCTCAGGCACTCGGAGACACTTCTTCAGCTGGGACACATGGAATACGTCATGCACTCCTGCTAATGATTGCGGTAACTCTAGCTGATAAGCAACTTCGCCTCTGCGGCTCAAAATCTTAAATGGTCCAACATAACGGGGTGCGAGTTTCCCTTTGGCATGGAACCTCTTAACTCCTCCGAGAGGCGTGACTCTGAGATACACGAAATCTTCTGGTTCGAAACTCAGGTCTCGGCGACGGTTGTCAGCATAACTCTTCTGTCGTGATTGGGCTATCTTCAATCTCTCCCTGATCATGGCAATCTGTTCTTCAGCTTCTCGAAGAATATCTGGCCCAAAGACACGGCGTTCACCTGTCTCATTCCAGTTCAATGGAGTCCGATAGGGTCGACCATACAGTGCCTCAAATGGTGACATTTGCAAACTTGCTTGGTAACTTTTGTTGTAACTGAACTCCGCATACGGCAGACTCTTATCCCAAGAGGTAGCATAAGCCAATGCACACGCTCTTAGCATATCCTCCAGAATCTGGTTGACTCTTTCGGTCTGTCCATCCGTCTGTGGATGATAGGTCACATCTTGAAGTTCAAGCGGGTTCCCATGGCTTCATGCAACTTATTCCAAAACCTTGAGGTAAATTGGGTACCTCGTCGATACAATCCTCTTTGGCACTCCGTGCAAGCAGGCGATCACGATCATATACAACTCTGCTAACTTATCCCCCGAGTACGTGGTCTTCACGGGGATAAAATGGGCTACTTTGGTCAAGCGATCCACTATAACCCATATGGAGTCATAACCTCCTTGAGTCTTAGGCAAACCGGTAATGAAATCCATTCCGATTTCCTCCCACTTCCACTCGAGGTATTTTCAGTAATTGTAGTAATCCTGCTGGTCTCGATGCATTGCCTTGACTCTACGGCATACGTCGCACAATGCAACATGCTCGGCAACTTCACGCTTCATGCTCGGCCACGAGAATCTTTCCTTCAAATCTGATACATCTTGGCACTTCTGGGTGGATTGAATACTAGGAGTCATGGGCTTCCTCCAAAATCAGCTGTTTTAATTCCTTCTTGTTGGGCACACAAATCCGATCCTTCATCCATAATGTGCCTTGCTCATCCAACTTGAAGTCCTCTGCCTTGCCTTCCTCCTTGATGGTCTTGATCCTGCGGATCTTGTCATCATCATACATCCTTCCCGGATCTGGTCCTCTAGGGTAGGCTTCACTTCCAATGCGGCCAAGAATCCGCTAGGTACCACCTCAATCTTCATTCTCTGGAAATCCTCACATAGCTCATCCTGACTTGTGGCTAGCAACATACTCGCCGTATGGCTTTTCCGACTCAGAGCATCGGCTACTACGTTGGCCTTCCCGGGATGGTAATGGATTCCAACATTGTAGTCCTTGATCAACTCTAACCATCTCCTCTGCCTCATATTCAGATCCGACTGGGTGAATACGTATTTAAGGCTCTTATGATCCGTATACACTTCACATCTGTTCCCGATCAGATAGTGACGCCATATCTTCAAGGCATGCACTACGGCAGCTAACTCTATGTAGGATCGAAGTATACGAATATAGCAATCAGAGGGGGGGTGAATGATTGTGCGGAAGCTAAAACCAAATTCTTGACCTATTAAAAGTTCACCCCAAAACAGAACCAAATAATTGCCTCGTTTTCGACAAAAACAGAATGACAGAGGTTTGGTAAAACGAGAATTACCGGAGATCCAACCGTCGAAACGATCTGAAATTTGGACACAAGAAACTAGATTCCAAAACGAATCGAACCCAAAAAGAATCAGCTCGATCGGACTTACGGATCAAAAGTTATGAGCTTCACAAGCTTGCTGATCCAGAACTTGACGAGAATCAATCTAATCAAAACTTCAAGATTAAACAAGAACGACAAAAGATTGATCAACTAGACTTTGAGAAACACTAGATCAATACCCTAGAGAGATTTTTGATGGATCAAATCAAGATAAAACTTGAAGAACAAAAACCAATCTAGAACTAGAACAAGCATGCAAACAAGAACCAAAACAGAAAATACTGTAGCGACGTGGTTACTGTAGCACGCAAAAATCTTGGAAGAATTGATCTTTATTTCTTGTCTAAAATACTCTCATCAAAAGAGTACAAACCCTAAAACCAAGCTCAAAGCTTGATGCGCTCAGCTCTACTTGGTGCCTTTCAACAGGAGACCCCCCACCTATTTAAAGCACCAACCCACAAGGAGTTCTGAATAGTACGATTCCTATTCCCTAGAAGGAATCCGTATCCAACTCAACTCTACTTGGCCTAACCAGGCCGAGTACAACTCTTGCACGCGTATGGCAACCCTACCATACTCACGTGACTAACACTTTGCACGCGTATGGCCACCTGCCATACTCACGTGACTAACACTTTGCACGCGAATGACCTCCTGCCATTCTCACGTGACTAACCATTCTTCATGTGCACCATTCTCTTAGCCCGAACGTCCCGCATGACATCCTTGACCACCAAGACCTCGGTTCCTCCTGAACCTAGTCCCGAACCTCAGTTCCTCCATGAACCTAGTTCGGTCCGTCATCGACCACATTCGTCTTCGAGCAATACCGCACATGAACAAACCACAAACAAATCCGAGCACAAGTCCACGACTTGACTCAATGTCAATCCATGCAACTACTCACATGAGTATTGCATAAAGTCCACTTCAAAAGAAGCATCATGAAATCATTACAAATTTCAAATTCACATTCAAAATTCAAATCCAAATCGCTCAAAACCCTAATTGGCGAAACGCATTCACGACGGACAAACAAAGTTGGTCCGTTGTATAAGAAAAGTTTCTGTTCCAAGAAGCCAACCAAGCGGAAAAACACGTTCACAGCGGACAAACAAAGTTGGTCCGTTGTACATCTAAAAAATGGCTTCGGTCATGAGCTCAAAACAAGTTCTAGCGGACCCGAGAAGCTTGTCAGCGCAAGCGTGCCACGCTCGGTTTCACAAAAGTAAAACCCTAGAAAAAGTCCATTCACGACGGACAAAAGAATTAGTCCGTTGAACATGTGAAAATCTTGGTTCCAAGAAATTATCCAAACCTAAAAGCTTGTTCACAACGGACCAAGAAAAGCGTCCGTTGTACATGTGAAAATGACTTCGGTCATGGGCTCAAAAACATGTTCTATGAGACCCAAAAACACCGTCTGTCGCAGATGGGAAACTTCTTGTTTCTTGAGAACTTTGTCAGCGCTAATCGTAACTTCTTGTTTCTAGTCAAATTGTCAAAACACATGAACAAACACATTTTGCAAATTCAAATCTAAGTTAATTTTTCAGTTCAAAGCCAATTTTTCAAAGACATGATTTCACAATCTCCCCTTGATGAAAACATTGGCAACACCACTTAGAATTGAACATTTGGCATTCACTTTTCAAAAGATTTTGAAATCCAAAGGATCAAAGACCAAAGTAAGAAAACACAAATCTCTCTTTGACCAAAATGCAAAACAAAATCTCCCCGAGAATGAAAATGTGTGTGAATGTGCAATGCCCAAAAATTTCAAAAATCTCCAAACTTCTCCCAAAATTCTCAAATTTCCAAATACAACTCTCCCTTTTTCTTTAAACTTTTCAAAGAAAGATTTCCAAATTTCTCCCCCTTTGACAATGGATTCATCAAGAGTAAAAGAGAGAACAGGTTCAAAATTTTTCTGAAACAATGATTTCACAAAGAGAAACAAGGGAGTGCCAAGATAGGAAAAGATGAGCTCATTCGATCATATAACCTTATATATCACATAATATGCAAAATACATGATCTTGATGTGATTTTAGCAGGTTAGGGAATGACATGCATCTCAACCTCAATTCAGTCAACTATAGCCAAGACTAAGCAAAACCTTTAGTAGAAAAACAAAGGCTCAAAGTTGAAGCAAATAACAAATCAGGGCGAGCAAGTAGTTTCAACTCCAATCTAGTGGACCAATTTAATCTTTAAACAATAAATCGCATGTGGCATGCTTGAAGCATACTTCTTTTATTTTCTAGGAGTGGCATGCTTGAAGCATACATCTTATCTTTGAGGAATGGCATGCTTGAAGCATACATCTTAACCATTTTAAGGAAAGCATGCTTGAAGCAAATAACTTGAAGCTTTAGCCCTTTTTATTCCCTTTTCTTTTCTTTTTCTTTGATCGTAAAACATGCAAGAGTGATTAAGAGGTCTTATGAAAGAATAAAGTTGAAACCACACTTGCTTCATAGCCCAAATTTGTCAAGAGGATTCAATATCAAGCCTAGAAGAGTAAGATATCACAGAGTATTTAGCTATAGGTAATCAGTCCAGGGAATTCCACAATGTCATTTTTAGTTCAAGTGAGATAATTAGATTATCATATATTAGCTCAATTACATAACATATAAAGAAATATGATAAAGTGAGCTCATTAAGTGAAAGAACTTGGCAAAGAAACTCCCCCTCAAAACAATCCCATTGGATGAACAATTCCAAGTTCTCCCCGAATAAAAGCAAAACGAGAAGAAGACAAAGGTTTTGTGAAAATGTCTGCCAATTGATGTTCAGTATCCACATGATGAAGCACAATATTTTCTTTTTCAACATGATCTCTAAGAAAGTGAAATCCAATATCAAATGCTCAAGAAAGAGGATTACTCAAGAGGTGTACGAACCAAATCAATTCAACATCTTCCAAAGTCAACATCAGAATAAGCTCTTAAACTAATGCATAAGGAAGCAAAAAGCCAAATGCCAAAATCTTGAGTACCATGGAGATACCTGAAAATTCACTTGACCGTTTGTTGATGTGAAGCACGTGGGAAGAGTCTCTCATGTAAACCTCCAATTATCTCATAAATCCATGACATCATCATCTTTATGAACAAAGACACTCTCCCCTGAACATATGCACTTGTACCTGCATCATTTGAACTAGTGCCTTTTGCGAAAATAGAAGTGGAAGAAGCATCTTCAGAAGATAACACTTTTAGCACGAGATGCATGAGTAAAGGAGAACCAAATCTTATCACTAAACATATGAAGTGAGCATCCGAAATTCACTAGCCACATGTTCTCCCTCCTCGCGTGAGAAGCCTACATAGAAGCGAAAGTGTCGAGGTCTCGGTACTGGGGTTAGAAATAAGATGTTTAGGAATCCAGTACTGAGACACCCGACGCACAACAGTAGGCACAACACGAGTATTCTTATGCACAAAATCAGATTTGCCTTTTCCTGTGTTTTTAGCATCAAAAGGTGTTTGTTTCACCCTAGGCACATAATGAGAAGTGGAGTGTGCCTTTCTGAAATTAGACCTAGCATTAAACCTTTCTCTCTTTTGTTGTTTGGCTAGTCTAAAGCAAAAATCTACTAAATGTCCATCTCTACCACAATGAGTGCAAGTGTATTTAACAGGATGTTTGGCTTTAGAAGTAGAAGCAACATTTGCATTCATCATAGTAGAAGATAACACTCCAGCAGACTTAAAGACAGTTTTCTTAGGCTCATTGACAATTTCAAATTTTCCTCCGTCAAGTGTTTTAACAACAGTGGGAGCATGTGATTTATGATGAGCATAAGAATCAAAACCTAAACCTTTGTTATGAGTGCTGACTTTTGATTGATCCAAAATCATGTTTAGGTTCTTCTTTCCTTTAGTGAAACGTTCTAATGATTTGTCCAAGTAATCAACTTTTCGAGAAAGAGTTAAACAATTATTGCAAGGAACATTCACTTTTCCTTTTGCTTACGACAAGTTGAGCATGAAAGAACCTCATGTGTAAGCAGATCATCGATCAATTGAGAAACCCTAGCATTTGCATCTTTTAATTTTAATTCAAGAGTTGAGCATTTAGAACAAGAAGTTAAACCATGCAAATCATCGGTGAAACTTGACTAGCATGTTTAATATGTTTCTCATTTTTCTCACTTTCGGCATTAATTTTCTCAATCAAGGAAGCATGTTCTTTCCTAAGCGAAGTAAGCTCATTCCAAATTAAGTCACATGATTTGCAAGCATCATCATCGGGAATCAAAGTTTTAAGTCTAGCAATTTCAGCATTCAATGATTCAACAACAAAATCATGTTTCTTAATTTTCTTGTCACGTTTATCAAGCAATTTACCAAGACGAGCAACAGCAATAGCTAATTCATCGTAAGAAGGATCTACCTCATTGAAGTCATTTGTCATGATCGCCCTCGGTGAAGCTGTCATTGCTTTTGGCCATGAGACACAACCCCGTCAACTCATGCTTGCTTGGAGTTGCATCATCCTCATTGCTCTCCGAATTCACATCGCTCAAATTGACTTGTTCAAGAGCGGAAAGAACTCGATGGACAACTTTGCGGTTGATGAAGTTCTTCTTCTTTCTATCACTTGGAGAGAACTTCTTCTTCTCTTTTCTTACATCGTTGTCCTTCTCCTCCCTTAATGCTTTACTTGCAAGTTTTGGACAGTTTGGACGAATATGGTCGAGATCACCACACTCATAGCATCTTGGAGGATCACCACCACCTCTCTTTCTCTTTATCACATTTTGCAAAGCTTTGTTAAAGCGAGAAGAGAGTAGTGACAAGTCTTCTCTCGGGAATTGCTCAACTGTTCATCGGTTAGTGAAGACAAGAAAGATAGAGCAAAACTTGAAGCAGCACCATTATGAGATATGCTAGATTGAGATGTCAAAGCAATTGATTTATGATCATTCTTTCTAGCAAAAACATCTAATTCATGAGTTTTCAACTTAGAATAAAGAACATCTAAAGTAAGTGTACTCATGGTAGTAGATTCTTGTATAGATGTTACTTTCATCTCCCACACCGACATGTCCAAAGCACTAAGCAATTGTCTAGCATTAGCGGCATCATCAAAGCTAACTCCAACGACACGCAAATTGCTAAGAATCTTATTAAAACGTGCAAAGAAGTCATCTACCGACTCACCGGTTTCATCTCAAATCGCATGTATTCTTTTTTGTAAAGATCTTGACGAACCTCTTTAATAGTGTTAGAACCCTCATGGTAATCACAAAGAGATTTCCATACCTCATATGCAGATCGAAGATGAATCACACGATCGAAGTCGCTACGTCCCAAGCCTTGGATGATCAAGTTGCGCCTTACTATTTGCTTCAACATGTGCGCGATTGGTGTCGTTGACGTTGTCGTTTGCAGGGACATCATATGGTTTGTAGACCTTCTCCCAAATTGCGAATCCTTGAGCTTGGATGAACGCCTCCATCTTGGCCTTCCAAAACTGAAAATCAACACCATTGAACACACAAGGTTTTGTCGAATAATGATCCATTGATCTAATCACCGATTAAGATAGATAAGAAAAACCTTGCTCTGATACCACTTGTAGGATCGAAGTATACGAATATAGCAATCAGAGGGGGGGTGAATGATTGTGCGGAAGCTAAAACCAAATTCTTGACCTATTAAAAGTTCACCCCAAAACAGAACCAAATAATTGCCTCGTTTTCGACAAAAACAGAATGACAGAGGTTTGGTAAAACGAGAATTACCGGAGATCCAACCGTCGAAACGATATGAAATTTGGACACAAGAAACTAGATTCCAAAACGAATCGAACCCAAAAAGAATCAGCTCGATCGGACTTACGGATCAAAAGTTATGAGCTTCACAAGCTTGCTGATCCAGAACTTGACGAGAATCAATCTAATCAAAACTTCAAGATTAAACAAGAACGACAAAAGATTGATCAACTAGACTTTGAGAAACACTAGATCAATACCCTAGAGAGATTTTTGATGGATCAAATCAAGATAAAACTTGAAGAACAAAAACCAATCTAGAACTAGAACAAGCATGCAAACAAGAACCAAAGCAGAGAAAATCTTGAGCGACGTGGTTCTTGTGTACGCAAAAATCTTGGAAGAATTGATCTTTATTTCTTGTCTAAAATACTCTCATCAAAAGAGTACAAACCCTAAAACCAAGCTCAAAGCTTGATGCGCTCAGCTCTACTTGGTGCCTTTCAACAGGAGACCCCCCACCTATTTAAAGCACCAACCCACAAGGAGTTCTGAATAGTACGATTCCTATTCCCTAGAAGGAATCCGTATCCAACTCAACTCTACTTGGCCCAACCAGGCCGAGTACAACTCTTACTGCACGCGTATGGCAACCCTACCATACTCACGTGACTAACACTTTGCACGCAGCGTATGGCCACCTGCCATACTCACGTGACTAACACTTTGCACGCGAATGACCTCCTGCCATTCTCACGTGACTAACCATTCTTCATGTGCACCAGTCTCTTAGCCCGAACGTCCCGCATGACATCCTTGACCACCAAGACCTCGGTTCCTCCTGAACCTAGTCCCGAACCTCAGTTCCTCCATGAACCTAGTTCCGGTCCGTCATCGACCACATTCGTCTTCGAGCAATACCGCACATGAACAAACCACAAAACAAATCCGAGCACAAGTCCACGACTTGACTCAATGTCAATCCATGCAACTACTCACATGAGTATTGCATAAAGTCCACTTCAAAAGAAGCATCATGAAATCATTACAAATTTCAAATTCACATTCAAAATTCAAATCCAAATCGCTCAAAACCTAATTGAGCGAAAACGCATTCACGACGGACAAACAAAGTTGGTCCGTTGTATAATGAAAAGTTTCTGTTCCAAGAACCCAAACAAACTCTGAAAAACACGTTCACAGCGGACAAACAAAGTTGGTCCGTTGTACATCTAAAAAATGGCTTGGTCATGAGCTCAAAACAAGTTCACAACGGACCCCGAAGCTTGTCAGGCGCAAACGTGCCACGCTCGGTTTCACAAAAGTAAAACCCTAGAAAAAGTCCATTCACGACGGACAAAAAGAATTAGTCCGTTGAACATGTGAAAATCTTGGTTCCAAGAAATTATCCAAACCTAAAAAGCTTGTTCACAACGGACCAAGAAAAACTGTCCGTTGTACATGTGAAAATGACTTCGGTCATGGGCTCAAAAACATGTTCACAACAGACCCAAAAACACTGTCCGTCGCAGATGGGAAACTTACTGTTTCTTGAGAACTTTGTCCGGCGCTAATGCGTAACTTACTGTTTCTAGTCAAATTGTCAAAACACATGAACAAACACATTTTGCAAATTCAAATCTAAGTTAATTTTTCAGTTCAAAGCCAATTTTTCAGCACATGATTTCACACTCTAGGTCATGCGTCGGATAATTTTCCTCATGCGGCCTCAACTGCCTTGATGCATAAGCGACGACCTTTCCATTCTGCATCAGCACACATCCAAGTCCTTGGCGCGATGCGTCACAATAAATATCAAAGCTTTGATTAACATCCGGTAGAACTAACACCGGTGCTGATGTCAATCGCTTCTTCAGCTCCTGAAATCCTTTCTCACATTCTGGCGTCCATGCAAACTTCTTCTCCTTTTTCAGCAATTGCGTAAGAGGTCTCGCAATTGTCGAAAAGCCTTCAATGAAACGGCGATAGTATCCTGCCATTCCAAGGAAACTTCTGATCTGGGTCACGGTCTTTGGCTGCTCCCAATGTAACACAGCTTCTACCTTGCTTGGATCAACGGCGACTCCTTCTGCGGTCATTACATGTCCGAGGAACTCCACCTTGTCCTTCCAAAAATCACACTTGCTGAACTTGGCGAAGAGTTGCTGTTCCCTCAGCTTTTCCAAAACTCGCCTCAAGTGCTCTGCATGTTCATCCTCTGTCTTGGAGTAGATTAGGATATCATCTATGAACACGACAACAAACTTGTCCAAATATTCCATGAACACCTTATTCATCATATTCATGAAATATCTTTGGTGCATTAAATCGAGACCAAAGGACATAGCGTAAACTCGTAATGTCCATATGTTGACGAGAATGCGGTCTTTGGGATATCTTACGATCGGATCTTCAATCGATGGTATCCCGATCTTAGGTCAATCTTGGAGAAAACTCCGGCTCCTCTCGGTGATCAAACAAATCATCAATCCTGGGTAGCGGATACTTATTCTTCACGGTGACTTCATTGAGTGCACGGTAGTCAATGCACATCCTGAAACTCCCGTCCTTCTTCTTGACGAACAAAACTGGTGCTCCCCACGGCGACGAACTCGGTCTGATAAATCCTTTCTCCATTAACTCCTCAAGTTGTTTCTTCATCTCTACCAATTCCTCGGTGGACATCCGATAGGGTCTCTTTGCTATCGGTCTTTGTGCAGTACAAGTTCTATCACAAACTCTATGTCCCTGCCTGGTGGCATACTGTAGATCTTCGGGAAAAACATCTGGGTACCCATTCACTCTTGAGACATCCTCTATGCTGATTGCATTGGTGCATTAACCATCAACTGTCCATCTCTCGACGGCGGAGCTTGAAATTCCACTTTCTTTCCACAAGGGCTCTCGATCGAGATAGTTTTAGTCCACAATCCAATACGGCCTTGTGCTTGGATAGCCAATCCATTCCCAAAATGACGTCTAAGGTCTGGGTCTCCAAAATAATAAGGTTCGCTAGGAACTCTATTCCATCTATTAGTATTCTCACCCCAGAACATCCTACTTTCGTTCGGAGTTCGGAACCAGGGGGTTTGAACTAAAAGCATGCATTTAAGTCTTGCAATTCCGAAATCATTTCTAGCAGCAAAGCCTTGTGAAACAAATGAATGGGAAGCTCCAGAATCAAACAAAACTGTTGCAGGTACTGAGTTAACAAGTAACTTACCCAGTACGACATCCGTGGCATTCTGAAGTGCATCTACGGTGACATGGTTGACTCGGCCTCTCACCACGATGCAGGGTGTGGCTCTCGTCTTTGGCGTCCTAGCTGGGGTGGATCCTAGATTGAAGCGAGCGGGGTCACTCCTACTGTCTTCTTTGGGCGGTTGTTGGCAAAGTGTCCTGGCTCGTTGCGATTGTAGCGTCTCACTATCCCTTGTTATTTGCTCAAGCGGCGTTTACGGTTGGTCTGGGTCCGATAGTTACGATTGACGGGTCTTGGTGCTGGTGACGGTGTCCTTGTCGTATTCTGCGGCTGGAATATGAAAAACTGATTTGGTGCAACTCTCAATCGTTGCTGCGCTTCCTCGACGCGATCACGATCTTTGCATCCTGCGCTTCCTGTTCTCATCCAGTTCCTTGCGCTTGTCCTCAAGAATGAGCGCCTTATTCACAAGCTCCTGAAAATCTGGAAAGGTGTGGGTGATCATGTAACATCCCAAAATTTGGGTTTTCAAAAATTTTGGTTTAGTTTAGCTTCCCAAAAATTTCCGTCAATTTTCTCGCGTTTATAAAAGCTTGATTTGAATTTTCTAAAAGCTAAAACAATTTAAATTGATTATTCTAAACCTCAAATAAAATTTATTTTATTTTATTTGGATTCCTTGTGCTTCAAGAAGTTCTTCTGTAATTTTTGAGATTTTTCGGAGCTCGTTTGCCTATTTATTGGATTTAATTGAATTTGATTTGTATAAAGCCTTTTATGGAAATTAATTATTTATTTGGAAAAGTTTGTATAAATTTTTGTTGAAAATATTTTATTTGAGTTGGAAATGTCTCAAAATATTTTCTGGAATTTTTCTAGAATTTTTCTGGTATTTTTATTGCCTCTAATGATTTAATTGAATTTATGGAATTGTTTTAATTGGAAAAAGGATTGAAAAATCGGAAATGGCTTTGGGCCTAATCCTCCTCTCTCCCCACGCCCAGCCCACCTCCTGCGCCTCGCACTTGGGCCCCGCCCCGCACCAGGCCGCCCCGGCAAGCGTAACGTGGCGGCCGCTCAGGAGCGCGCTGTTGGGCTCTCGCGCTGAGCGGCCGGCTGGCCAAGCGCCTCCATGGCGTCGCGTTGGGCCGCGCTCGTGCGCCTCGCGCCTGGGCCAACAGGCCGTGCGCCACGCGCCCGCACTCGGGCCAGGCCACGCCCGCGCGCGATGACAGCCACCGATCGCCGATCGGACGGCCAGGAAACGGCCACGTCAGCTCTGGATCCGAGACGCACACCAAGTGCTCGGGAAAATGCCTATAAGACCCGTTTTTGCTCCAAACGCGTCCAAACTTGATTTTTCTTGACCTAGCTGCCACCCTAACCTCATGTAGACCTCCCATGACCTCTCCCACGGATCTTCAACCTCCGGATCATCTCTAAAACTCCGAGATCCATCCAATGTCGCCCGAACGTCGCCCAACGCCGGCCGAACTTTGGAGCCGCGTCCCGGGCAGCTCGTCGACTCTTTTTGAGATCCGTCTTCTCCGTCGTGTGCCACAAGGTACCATCTGCTTGCTGTCCAAAATTCAGCCAATTTGGTCCACGGGATCAAAAGTTATGGCCGTTTTAATCTCGAATCTTGCCGAGGCCATAACTCCCTCAATTTTTTGAGTTTGATGGTGAAATTTTTTGTGTAGACTCCTGGAGATGTCCTCTACAGGATGCACATCTTGCCCCAAGGTTTGATCCTCTGGATTTGGCACAGAAAAATAAATTCTCCGTTCAGACTGCGTTCCAAACAGCGACAAACTTCCTCGCGCGTTCCCCGCTGTTCCAGAAGGTATTTCTTCGAGCCACCTGCGTCACGGGGTGCCTCTTTGTCCCATGTAGCTCTCGGTCAAATTTCGTTAAGTTCCGATCATTATTCTAGAAGTTATGGCCGTCCAAAGTTTTGATCCGAAACCCGTTAATCGGCAGTTTGTGATTAATCCGGAGGGGCGCCGCAAAATCCGCCTGTACCGTTGAGTTCGTCTCGCCGCGTTCTACGCAGTAGACATTCTCCCTTTGCCATCCCATCCTCCGGAACTTTTTTTATATATTTAGGCCACCGTTTGCCGTCGCCGCGCGTCGCCTTTTTACGCCGCATATTTTGGTTCGCTCCGGCCGTGTTGTCGCGTCCGGTGGATCATCTTGTACTGTTTTGGTCCATCTTTAGGGTCCAAGCGGTCTCTGTTTGCCGAGAAGCCCGGCGCCCGCCTTAAACCGTCGTCTTTCGGCCTAAACCGTTGCCGCCGGTTCGCGCACCGGTTAACCATCCTTGGTAGCGTTCTACCGCGGCCATGTCGTTGCATCGATGGTCGCTACCTTGTTTCATGAGTATCCTATCATTGTTTGACCTCCGCCGTTAACGCTCGCGGGTGCGCTCCGTCGTTAACGCTCCACCGTTAACGTTCCTCCGTTACCTGTTGCCGTTAACGTTTCATCGTTAACGCTCCGTCGTTAACGTTTCGTCGTTAACGTTACTCCGTTAACGTTTTGCCGTTAACGTTTCACCGTTAACGCTCTGTCGTTAACGTTCCTCCGTTAACGTTTTGCCGTTAACGCTCCGTCGTTAACGTTCCACCGTTAACGTTTCGTCGTTAACGTTCCATCGTTAACGTTTCATCGTTAACGCTTGGCTCTCTTCGCTTCGTTGTCATCGCATGCGTGCATTTTTGCACAAACCCTAGTGCGATGCCTTTATCTGTTCTATCATCATGATGTGAGCCTAGTCTCATCGTCATATCATCTTTAAAGCCGAATCAAAACCTAACCTAAGACCGGTTCGATGAACTAAGTTCATCGTGAGCCGCGTTGTTATCTTTGCAATCTTTTCCGTTGTTTCAATCGTGGTAAGACACTTGTCTTGTCTTATCCCTGAAAACCTAATCTGCCATTAATCGAGAATTCCTTCGTGGACTTGGTCGATATACCATTGGCCATCTGTCATACCCCTGTGCCCGATCTATCCGTCTCTCTTTTGTTTGATTGTGTCCGTTCGGTCAACAAAAGTCAACTTCAAGAATCAGTTTAGTTCACTGCGAACTAACATATCCTTATGGACCCGATCTATAGATCAAGAGCCCATATGTCGCTATCTGTCCAATCAAGATAATAACTTCGGAAGAAATATTCTTCGGAATATTATTCTTTCTTTCCCAGTTATTAGTCTTTCCCTTTTCGGCGTTTTTCCGAAAGCCCGTTCTCTTTTATCTAACCTTCGATCCAATCCTTTCAAGTTCCTAATTTTATCCCAGCCGTTGTGCCCAATGCTGTTCGTTCTTAATTTGGAGTTTATTTGAATCGTCTTTTGAGTTTTGTTGTATTTGTGTTTCTTTATCGTTAGACGTGTTGTCCGGAAGTCGTTCGAGCGAGTTGAGGATCGAGAAAGTGGAAGTTGAAGATCGAGGACCAAGGATCAAGGATAAAGAGTAAAAGACAGTAAAGTTTGCAAGGGCCAGGCAAGTTGTGCTTTGACCATGTTGATCCCATTTTCGAAACTTATGTTGTTTCAAATTATTGCATGCTAGTTGGATATAAACTGATTTCAATTAATTTGGGATTAGGTATTTAACCTACTTGTTATTGCCACCTTGTCTATAATAGTTGTACGCCATGATTCATTTGTCACCCTAGGTTTGTTGACTAATAGTTGGTAGCTAATAAATTGCCAACATGGGTTAGATAGAACGTATTAGTCTGCTTAGACCTGCAACGCAGTCGATGCCATCATTTTGGAATTACAAATGTCAATATTGATTAATGGAATATGCAATGTGTTTTGGAACGGTGTGACGTGTTGCCGACACGATGAAGTTGATATGTGGAGGTATTCGTACTTCTTCAAGGATGTTGAGTTGTTGGCATTGTGTTGCGCAATAATCAACTGGGGTGATAAAATGATTTAGACCGGGGCAAATGGCAAAATTATGATCGGGTGGGCCAGGTGTGGCACCGGGAAGGTTGATTTGGTTCTTCGGGTAGTCTTGCCCTGGTCAACATAAGGACTTAACCTTGCAAGCCTTTGAACTGAGTCAATCGTACAACCACATGTCCGGAATGGGACGGACCTAGTTGATTAAGTTGCTAATAACTTACTTGTGGTACCTCGGGGTGTCAACTACACCGTTTGTGTAGCTTGAAGGGGAGCGTGCAGGGCTGTGACATGGTACCCATCCAACGGTATGTCGGTCCCATACTTCGCCTTAGCTAAGGGAAGGGATGGTGTAGGGCAAAAACCGGAGAGGTCCACTTGTGTAGTTAGAGGCTTCCGAAAGACTTTGTTATGATCACTCATTCGCATACTCTTGTATGGCGATTCACGGCTGACGTGGTGAGCGGATTGTATCTTGTGGGTAAAGTGTATAACCTCTGCAGAGTGTAAAACCTATTCGAATAGCCGAGTCCACGGTACTGGACAATGCTCGGGGATTACAGTCAAGGGTTAGCTTTTCTCAAAATTGAACTTGGGTTTGGAGGCAGTTTGCCTGTGGAAAAGTGATAACTGTTTAAGGATGTGGAATGGTTTACTTGTGAAATAACTGTGGAATCTATTACTGTTATTACTTGTTTTACCGCTTTACAATCTATTATGATTATTTGTGATTGTTGCTTTTCTGCAAAATAACCATTCAGCCTGTTACTTGGAATAAGCCATGCATATAGTTATTAGACTTGCATTCTGTGCATGACTTGCTGAGTGCTTTATGTACTCACCCCTTGAAAACAAACAATCACCAGTGAGCAAAAGTCTACATCGTCGAAGAAGAAGAAGTTCCGTGAGAAGGCGATTATCTAGGAGTCGAACCCTGTCAGTTGCCTGTGGCGTATTGATGGGATTCACCGATGTTCTTCGTTCCGCTGCTGCTTATTTGGAGTTGAAGCCGTCAAGGTTTCACAAATGTAAGGTTGACCTTAAGGTCGTTCAATAGTTTATACTCTATATTTGTGTTATTTCTCTATTCCGTTGTGTATGATTGTGATATTCATCTATGTTGAGACTGTGTGCACTAGCGTGATCCTGGACTAGTGCTGAATACACAGAGGGTCCGGATTTGCACATTCGGGTCCCGACAGATCAGCCCCACCTGTAGTCCTGAGTTAAGTCCCTTCATGAAACGAGACTGTCTGGCTTTATCTATCGCTACGTCTTCAGGTGCGTAACGTGCAAGCTGTGTGAACTTGTTTAGGTATTCGGCCACTGGCTGATTACCTTGCTTCAGTGCTCTGAACTCCTCCTTCTTGAGATCCATGATTCCTTCAGGCACGTGATACTGACGGAATGCAGCTGTGAACTCTTCCCAAGTGATGTCCTCAGGGTTCTCTTGTGTGGCACAACAGTTCTCCCACCATTCAGCGGCTGTTCCTTCCAACTAATGAGAAGCGTAGAGTACCTTCTCATTTCCCATGCATTGAGCGATGTGTAACTTCCTCTCAATTGACCTTAACCAATCATCGGCCTCCAATGGATTGGCATTCCCAGAGAAAGTGGGTGGGTGAGTTCTCATGAACTCTGACAGTCTTGTATTCTGGCGTTGTCCCTGATTAACTTGATTAGCAGTGGCCTGAGCAGTGACGTGTTGCATCTGTTGCATCAAGGCATGCATCAACTGAGTCTGAGCAGCAAGAAAAGCTCCGAAATTCTGCATATCAACTGGCGGTGCTGGTGCTCCATCATTGGGGTTTTCTGCTGGGCGAGAACCAATTCCACTGCCTCCAAGGTTTCCACAAGGGTTCACCATCTGTGGTTTGCTCTAGGTTTTAGAGATGAGAGGGGAAACAAGAATAGACAAGTAGTATGGAACTTATGCGGGGCGAAAGGTGTAACTTTAAGGTCTAACTTTATTATTTTAATCAATAGTAACTTGGTATGGTTGCTTACAATGCCTAAGGGCCTTGCAACACATACTGCACACTCAGCAAACAATGAAAATCCAAATCGAACTAACACTGGAGTCTAACGCCTAAAGGGTGACTCTTTATTTTATGACGCGACTCGGCGAAGGAGTCTCACTATAGAACCTACGCCACTCATCGAAAACCTCCACGGCCTGGTACGGATGTCGCGGCATAGGCGCGAAACGATTGCCATGTCCAAAGAATCGTGTCATCTGTGGTAGTCGAAGAAGCGATGTCCTCCTCAAGCTCCGGCTCCTCCGGGTGCAGCTCGTGCGGCTCGAGCATTGGCTCGGCTGCAGTGCGTACAATGCCGTCTCTAACTCTCCAATCCTTTGCGAAGGTGTGACACATACTCTTGAGCTTCCCGCCATCTGTTCTTCTCTGTCGTGATCTCCTTGCGGGCCTTACGTAGCTCCTTGCTTGTATCATCGAGTACATCCTCTGGCGACAACAAGTCGTGCCAACTGTGTAACCATGGCATTCTCATCCTGAATCGCCTTTGGGTCAAGAAGGTTATTGCTGCGCGGATGATATCGGAACACCGTGCTCTCCAACTCTCTGGCGTAGATACGGGTAATGTGCCGCATTGCTCGTCGTGACACCTCTTGGATACCCATCTGCATTGTAGACCTCCTGGCAGTGCAGTGTATCGGGCGATTGCCTGGGCCCTTCTTCCTAGCAGGTACCACAATCTTCACGTCACAAGCCTTGATCAATCCTGCTTGTCTGATCACTTCCACTTGGTATTGTGGCTTCTCAAAATCTCTGAGAGTCTGTAGCATACGCCAAAGTTCCGCAGCGTGACCAACCTCCAGATCGACGTAGTTGAACTCTCCCTCCATCTGTCACAAGAGTGCTCACGTAAGAACTCGAAAATTTTAAATCGTGACAAGGTAAGGAAAAATTCAACAAGAGACAAGAAAGGAAAGAATGGGATAAGTCGAGATGTCATTTCTTGTCTTGACAAACTTTTAGCTTTAGAAAATAGGTTTTATCCTCTCTACGACCTTTCTAGCTAGGGTTGAGCCTACGGTCAGTATGGCTCTGATACCACCTCCTTCGGGACCCGAATTTGCAAATCCGGACCCTCTGTGTATTCAGCACTAGTCCAGGAACGTGCTAGTGCACACAGTCTTAACATCGGTAAATATCACAATCATACCACTCGATATTAATAAAGTACTTTAATTAAATAGTCAAACTGGTTGCTCGACCTTATGGTCAAGTTACAAATATACGCCTCGCAGGGCAAAACTTATTAAGAGCGAAATAATAGCAGCGGAAAATAAGATAACATTGTGGCGCCATCCAGTATACCACAGGCAACTGACTGGGCTCGCTCCCTAAGTAGACGGTTCCTCTTGGAGCTCCTCCTGCAAAGCTAGTGTAGTCACCTCTTCAACTGGTGTTGTATTGTGGCAAGGGTGAGTACTTGGTACTCAGCAAGTCATGCACAGAATGCAGCTAATATACTACATGCATGGCTTAATACAAAGGAGTGGCTCAAGGTATTTTTGCAGTAAACAGCATTTAACAAGTATCATAAGTAGATTCGAAAGCAGTAGTAACAAGTAAAGCATAGATAACTTTTCAAGGAGTTTAGTAAGCATCTTTCCCATCCTAATCCACATTTCCATTAACGTCATTCGTAAACCAAACCCAACCCTTCAAGTCCAAGTTATTTTCAAGAAAGTCTAACCCTTGACTGTAATTCCCGAGCGATGTCCAATACCGCGGACACGGCTATTCGAATAGATTGTACACTCTGCAGAGGTTATGCACTTTACCCACAAGATACAGTCAAACACCACAAAGGCGAGTTCCCGTAACAAAGTCTTTCGGAAACTTCTAACAATACAAGTGAGCCTCCCCGGTTATTGTACACTAACCCTTCCCTTAGCTAAGGCGAAGTTTAGGCCAATCAACCGTTAGATGGGTACCTGGCCTCAGCCAGACGCTCCCCGCACAACTTACACAAAGGGTGTAGTTGACCTCCCGAGGTCCCACAGTACGTTATTAGCAACTTAATCAACTAGGTCCGTCCCATTACAGACATGTTGTTGCAATGTTGACTCAGTTCAAATGCTTGCAAGGTTAAGTCCTTAGGGTGACCAGGGCAAGACTACCCGAAGAACCAAATCAACATCCCCAGTGCCACAACTGGCCCACCTGATCATTCTTGCCACATGCCCCGGCCGAAAACTATTTATCAAACCCCAGTTGATTACCATGCACCACGTGCCATCAACATCACATGATACCTTTCCCAAAACAGGTTCAATATATCATTAAGTCAATATTAACATTTAATTGTCCAAAATCATGTCATGAGCACGCAGCAGGTCTAAGCAGTATACTACAACGATCTAATTTCCCATGTTGGCAATTTAATAATGTCCAACTAGTAAACCACAACTAGGGTGACAAGGGTCATGGCACATACTTAAGTAATCAAGGTGTCATACAGCAATTTGGCATTTATCTAATTCCCCATATTTAAATAAAGTATTTTCTAATTGAACTAGCATGCAATAAGTTAAATCAAAATAGGTTTTAAAATAGGATCAACATGGTCAAAGCATAACTTGCCTTCAAAAAGTACTTGTTCCTGGTCTTAAGTTGGATCCTGAGTCAATACTTCTCCTTCGAATCCCTCCGGCACTTCAACGTCTACTCGTAAAGCGTGCAAATAGCAATACACGAATAAACAATAGGTAAAAAGTGTCCAAACATCCAAATAAAATCCATAAACAGAGAGAACATAATTTTATGACTTTTTAGAAACTGGAATCGTCAAATTTGGAGTTTAAATGCAAAAGTTATAACATTTCGAAGTTTAAATAATCAATTAAATAATATTACAGAGGAAAACTTTAGCCCAAAAATTAAATAAAATTCATAATTAGGTATATCTCAATTTTATACAAATTTAGAAATTTGAATCACTCAAATCGGAGTTGAAACGCAAAAGTTATAAGCGTTTGAAGTTTGAATCAAAATCTGAAATCATTATTTCGAATTAATAAATCATTTTCTTTTTCGGAAATTAATTATTGCGTCGGCTGGACACGTGTCGACCTCGATTGGTTGGTCGACGCCACCGGTTCATGGACTCGGCACACGCTCGGCTCGGGTTCACCGTGGACCCGGTCCACGGCTCACGGTCGCTGACAGGCGGGCCCTCCCTGTCAGTGGCTCGGGCTCACGCAGGCGCGGCGCGGCTGACACGAGGGCCCCACATGTCAGTGGCGTGCTCCCACGCGCACGGTGCGGCGGCTAGAGCTACGTGGCATGATCCGGGCCGTTGATTTGAAAATCAACGGTCCTGATCGTACCTAATGACGCACGTTTGGGGTGAACGTGGTCAATCCGGGCCGTTGGATCTAGATCCAACAGTTGAGATTGGATCTGGGAATCACACGTGGTTCTAACCGTGGGATGACGTGGCGCAATCCGGGACGTCGGATCTTGATCGGACGGTTCACGGAGCTCGCGGGGCGGCGATGGCGCGCGGTGGAGCGGAGTGCACCGGAGACGGGGACGACGACCAAGGGCGCGGCGCTACGGGGCTCCTCCGGCGACGTGCGTGGTCACGTTCGAATCGTCCTGGCTCGGGGATCCCGGATCTGGCCTCCTTCTTCTCGGGCGACGGCGGACGGCGGAAGGTGAGAAAAACCAAAGCAAGGCCCTAAGCAACTACGGCGAGCAATCCCGGGCAAGCGGCGGCGGCTAGGGTTTAGCGAGCTAGGGCAAAAGCAGCGCGGGGTCAAGGCGGTCCTCGGGGCAGGACCCGGGCTTTAAATAACCTCGGCTTCCGCGCTCAATCCGTAACCCTAACGGATGCGGCGGAGGACGCGGCTGATCCGATCCGGACTTCGGGCGGAGACGAAGGCTAGCAGCCGTCCACGTGTCGCGATGAGCGGCTACGATTGCTTGCGCGCGAACGGGTCCGACCGGACTCGGGCTCGAACCGGTGCGGCCCAATCCTGACCGTTGGATCTCGATCCAACGGTCGGGATCGATTAGGTTAGGAGCGGGTTTGGTCGAGTCACGTGGCTCGGGTCGGACTCGAGTCCGACTCGTGTTCCGACTCGGTCGGATGAACAGTAACCGACTCGGTTTGATTTTCCAGCGATTTAATATTTAAAATAATTTCCAGTAATTCATTTAATTAATTAAAAATAGCAAAAGACTCAGAAAAATTACAGAAAAATTCTGGAAAATATTTTAGGGCATTTGGGACTCAAATAAAATATTTCCATCAAAACTTTATTTGAAAATTTAATTTCTTTAATTATTTCAATATGGAATAAATTCAAATTAAATCCAAATAAATTCCAGAAAATTCCAAAAATTCATCAAAGTGCCATATAACACATAAAATTTAAGAAAGCAAAATTTTGGGGTGTTACACCAGGTACCCATCTAACGGTTGGTTGGCCTAAACTTCGCCTTAGCTAAGGGAAGGGTTAGTGTGCAACACCGGAGAGGACCACTTGTATTGTTAGAAGTTTCCGAAAGACTTTGTTACGGGAACTCGCCTTTGTGGTGTTTGACTGTATCTTGTGGGTAAAGTGCATAACCTCTGCAGAGTGTAAAATCTATTCGAATAGCCGTGTCCGCGGTATTGGACATCGCTCAGGAATTACAGTCAAGGGTTAGACTTTCTTGAAAATAACTTGGACTTGAAAGGTTGGGTTTGGTTTAATAATGATGTTGATGGAAATGTGGATTAGGATTGGAAAAGATGTTTATTTAACTCCTGGAAAAGTTGTTAATGATATACTTGTTTCTACTGCTTTCGAATCTACTTATATTATTTGTTAAATGTTGTTTACTGCAAATATACCTTGAGCTATTCCTTTGTATCAAGCCATGCATATAGTATATTAGCTTGCATTCTGTGCATGACTTGCTGAGTACCAAGTACTTACCCTTGCCGTAATACAACACCAGTTGAAGAGGAGACTACACCAGCTTTGGAGGAGGAGCTCCAAGAGGAACCGTCTACTTAGGAGCGAGCCCGATCGGTTGCCTGTGGTATACTGGATGGCGCCACGATGTTATCTTATTTTCCGCTGCTATTAATTCTCTTTTAATAAGTTTCGTCCTGCGAGGCGTATATTTGTAACTTGACCATAAGGTCAAGCAACCAGTTTGATTATTCAATTAAAGTACTTATTTAGTATCGAGTGGTATGATTGTGATATTTACCGATGTTAAGACTGTGTGCACTAGCGCGTTCCTGGACTAGTGCTGAATACATAGAGGGTCCGGATTTGCAAATTCGGGTCCCGACAGAGGTGGTATCAGAGCCATACTGATCGTAGGCTCACCCTTAGCTAGAAAGGTCGTAGAGAGGATAAAACCTATTTTCTAAAGCTAAAAGTTTGTCAAGACAAGAAATGACATCTCGACTTATCCCTTTCTTTCTTTTCTTGTCTCTTGCTGAAGTTTTCCTTACCCCGTCACGATTTAGAAATCTCGAGTTCTTACGTGAGCACTCTTGTGACAGATGGAGGGAGAGATCAACTACGTCGATCTAGAGGTTGGTCACGCCGCAGAACTTTGGTGTATGCTGCAGACTCTCGGAGGTTTTGAGAAGCCAAAATACCAAGTGGACGTAATCAGACAAGCAGGATTGATCAAGGCTTGTGACGTGAAGATTGTGGTACCTGCCAGGAAGAAGGGCCCGGGCAATCGCCCGATACATTGCACTGCCAGGAGGTCTACAATGCAGATGGGTATCCAGGAGGTGTCGCGACGAGCAATGCGGCACATTGCCCGCATCTACGCCAGAGAGTTAGAGGGCACGGTGTTCCGTTATCATCCGCGCAGCAATAACCTTCTCGACCCGAAGATGATTCAGGATGAGAACGCCGTGATCACACAAATGGCATGACTTGTTGTCGCCCAGGAGGATGTACTCGATGATACGAGCAAGGAGCTACAGAAGGCCCGCAAGGAGATCACTGCAGAGAAGAACAGATGGCGGGAGACTCAGGAGTATGTGTCACATCTTCTGCACAGGATTGGAGAGTTAGAGACGGCGTTGTACGCACCAGAGCCGGAGCCAGTACTCGAGCTACACGAGCCAGATCCGGAAGAGCCAGAGCTTGAGGAGGACACCGCTTCTTCGACTACCACAGTTGACACAGTTGCAGGGCATGGCGATCGTTTCGCGCCTATGCCGCAGCACCCGTACCCAGGCCGTGGAGGTTTTCTCGATGAGTGAGCGTAGGTGTTGTAGTGAGACTCCTTCGTCGAGTCGCGTCATAGAATAAAGAGTCACCCTTTAGGCGTTAAACTCCAGTGTTAGTTTGATTTGGATTTTCATTGCTTGCTGAGTGTGCAGTATGTGTTGCAAGGCCCCTAGGCATTGTAAGCGACCATACCAAGTTATTATTAATTAAATAATAAAGTTGGACTTGAGTTACACCCTTCGCCCCGCATAGTTCCATATTACTTGTCTATTCTTGTTTCCCTCTCGTCTCTAAAACCTGGAGCAAACCACAGATGGTGAACACTTGTGGAAACCTTGGAGGAAATGGAAGTGGTTCTCGCCCAGCAGAAAACCCCAATGATGGAGCACCAGCACCGCCAGTTGATATGCAGAATTTCGGAGCTTTTCTTGCTGCTCAGACTCAGTTGATGCATGCCATGATGCAACAGATGCATCACATCACCGCTCAAGCCACTGCTAATCAAGTCAATTAGGGACAGCGCCAGAATACAAGACTGTCAGAGTTCATGAGGACTCATCCACCAACTTTCTCCGGGAATGCTAACCCGTTGGAAGCCGATGACTGGTTAAGGTCAATTGAGAGGAAGCTACACATTGCTCAATGCATGGGAAATGAGAAGGTACTCTACGCTTCTCATCAGTTGGAAGGGATTTAACTCAGGACTACAGGTGGGACTGATCACCCACACCTTTCCAGATTTCCAAGAGTTGGTGAATAAATCGCTTATTCTTGAGGACAAGCGCAAGGAACTGGATGACAACAGGAAGCGAAGGATGCAACAGCAGGGATCGCGCCAGGGAGCACATCAACGTTTGAGGGTTGCGCCAAATTAGTTTTTCAGATTCCAGCCGCAGAATGCTACAAGGACACCATCACCAGCACCAAGACCCGTCAATCAGAACTATCAGACTCCAGCCCCAGCCAGAAACGCCGCTTCAGGCAGTCAACAGGGGATAGTGAGACGCTGCTACAACTGCAACGAGCCAGGGCACTTTGCCAACAGTTGCCCTAAGAAGACAGCAGGAGTGACCCCAGTCCGCTTCAATCTAGGATCCACACTAGCCAGGATGCCAAAGACTGGAGCGCACCCTGCATCGTGGTGAGAGGCCGCGTCAACCATGTCACTTTAGATGCACTTCAGAATGCCACGGACGTCGTACTGGGTAAGTTACTTGTTAACTCAGTACCTGCAACAGTTTTGTTTGACTCTGGAGCTTCGCATTCGTTTGTTTCTCAAGGCTTTGCTGCTAAAAATGATTTGGAGATTGCAAGACTTAAATGCATGCTTTTAGTCCAAACCCCTGGGTCCGAACTCCGAACTGATGTTCTGGGGTAAGAATATTAATAGATGGGATAGAGTTCCTAGCGAACCTTATTATGTTGGAAACCCAAACCTTAGATGTTATCTTGGGAATGGATTGGTTATCCCAACACAAGGTCGTTTTGGATTGTGGGCGAAGGATTATCTCAGTTGAGAGCCCATGTGGAAGGAAAGTGGAATTTCAAGCCACCGCCGTTAGAGATGGACAGTTGATGGTTAATAGTACCAAGGCAATCAACATAGAAGATGTTTCAGTAGTGAATGAGTATCCAGATGTTTTTCCCAAAGATCTACCTGGTATGCCGCCAGACAGAGACATAGAGTTTGTGATAGAGCTTGTACCTGGTACAGCACCGATAGCAAAAAGACCTTACCGGATGTCCACTAAAGAACTGGTAGAGATGAAGAAGCAGCTTGAAGAGCTGATGGAGAAAGGATTTATCAGACTGAGTTCGTCGCCGTGGGGAGCGCCAGTTTTGTTTGTCAAGAAGAAGGACGGGAGTTTCAGGATGTGCATTGACTACCGTGCACTCAATGAAGTAACCGTGAAGAACAAGTACCTGTTACCCAGGATCGATGATTTGTTTGATCAGCTGAGAGGAGCCAGAGTTTTCTCCAAGATTGATCTGAGATCGGGATACCACCAGTTGAAGATCCGATCAGAAGATATCCCGAAAACCGCATTCTCATCAAGATATGGACATTACGAGTTTACGGTTATGTCCTTTGGTCTGACGAATGTGCCAGCATATTTCATGAATATGATGAATAAGGTGTTCATGGAATATTTGGACAAGTTTGTTGTTGTGTTCATAGATGATATCTTAATCTACTCCAAGACAGAGGATGAACATGCAGAGCACTTGAGGCGAGTTTTGGAAAAGCTAAGGGAACAACAACTTTTCGCCAAGTTCAGCAAGTGTGACTTTTGGAAGGACAAGGTGGAGTTCCTCGGACATGTAATGACCGCAGAAGGAGTTGCCGTTGATCCAAGCAAGGTAGAAGCTGTGTTACATTGGGAGCAGCCGAAGACCGTGACCCAGATCCGGAGTTTCCTTGGTATGGCAGGTTACTACCGCCGTTTCATTGAAGGCTTTTCGACAATTGCGAAACCTCTTACGCAATTGTTGAAAAAGGAGAAGAAGTTTGCATGGACGCTAGAGTGCGAAAAAGGTTTTCAAGAGTTGAAGAAGCGATTGACATCAGCCCCGGTGTTGGTTCTACCGGACGTCAATCAAAGCTTCGATATTTATTGTGATGCGTCGCGCCAAGGCTTGGATGTGTGCTGATGCAGAACGGAAAGGTCGTCGCTTATGCATCAAGACAGTTGAGGCCGCACGAGGAGAATTATCCAACGCATGACCTAGAGCTAGCTGCCGTAGTGCATACTTTGAAGTTATGGCGTCACTATTTGATCGGGAACAGATGTGAGGTATACACGGACCATAAGAGTCTTAAGTACATCTTCACCCAATCAGACCTGAACATGAGGCAGAGGAGATGGTTAGAGTTGATCAAGGATTATAATGTTGGAATCCATTACCATCCCGGAAAGGCTAACGTGGTGGCCGATGCTTTGAGTCGGAAAAGCCATACTGTGAACATGTTGTTAGCCACAAGCCAGGATGAGCTATGTGAGGATTTCCAGAGAATGCAGATTGAAGTAGTACCAGAAGGATTCTTGGCCACATTAGAAGTGAAGCCTACCCTAGAGGATCAGATCCGAGGAGGACAAAAGGATGATGACAAGATCCGCATGATCAAGTCCAAGATGGATGAAGGCAAGACAAAGGACTTCAAGTTGGACGAACAAGGCACGTTATGGATACATGATCGAATCTGTGTGCCGGACAAGAAGGAGCTGAAGCAATTGATTTTAGAAGAAGCCCATGATTCAAAGTATTCCATTCATCCTGGAAGCGCCAAGATGTATCAAGATTTGAAGGAAAGATTCTGGTGGCCGAACATGAAGCGTGAAGTTGCTGAGCATGTTGCGCTGTGTGACATATGCCAGAGAGTCAAGGCAATGCATCAGAGACCAGCAGGATTGTTACAGCCGTTGAAGATACCAGAGTGGAAATGGGAGGAAATCGGAATGGACTTCATTACCGGTTTGCCGAAAACTCAAGGAGGATATGACTCCATATGGGTTATAGTGGATCGCTTGACTAAAGTCGCCCATTTTATTCCAGTGAAGACAACTTATTCGGGAGATAAGTTAGCTGAATTGTATATGACCAAGATCGTTTGTTTGCACGGAGTGCCAAAGAAGATCGTATCGGATAGAGGTACCCAGTTTACCTCGAGGTTCTGGAATAAGCTGCATGAAGCCATGGGAACCCGTTTGAACTTCAGTACAGCTTATCATCCACAGACGGATGGGCAAACAGAAAGAGTTAATCAGATTCTAGAGGACATGCTACGAGCTTGTGCTTTAGCTTATGCTACCTCTTGGGATAGAAGTCTGCCGTACGCCGAGTTTAGCTACAACAACAGTTACCAAGCAAGTTTGCAAATGTCACCATTTGAAGCACTATATGGTCGACCCTGTCGGACACCGTTGGACTGGAATGAGACAGGTGAAAGCCGTGTCTTTGGGCCGGATATTCTTCAAGAAGCCGAAGGACAGATTGCCATGATCAGGGAGAGATTAAAGATAGCCCAATCGTGACAGAAGAGTTATGCTGACAACCGTCGCGGAGACCTGAGTTTTGAACCAAAGGATTTCGTGTATCTCAGAGTCACACCGCTCAGAGGAGTTAAGAGATTCCATGCCAAAGGAAAACTCGGGCCGAGATATGTTGGACCATTCAAGGTTCTCAGCCGCAGAGGTGAAGTTGCTTATCAGCTAGAGTTACCGCAATCACTAGCAGGAGTGCATGACGTGTTCCACGTGTCCCAGCTGAAGAAGTGTCTCCGAGTACCTGAGGAGCAGACACCGCTAGAGTCAATTGAGTTGCAAGAAGATCTGACTAACAAGGAGCACCCCGTGAAGATTCTGGACACCATGGATCGAGAGACGAGGAACAAGTCACCCCGTTTCTGCAGAGTTCAATGGAGCAACCACGCGGAGAGTGAAGCAACTTGGGAGCGCGAAGAGGATTTGAAGAAAGAGTTTTCGAACCTATTTCTTTAGAAAGCCCTGAATCTCGGGGATGAGATTCTGTTAAGGGGGGGAGGTTTGTAACACCCCAAAATTTTGCTTTTCTTAAATTCATGTATGATTTGGCACTTTGGTGAATTTTTGGAATTTTCTGGAATTTATTTGGATTTATTTGGAATTTATTTGAATTTATTCCATTTTGAAATAATTAAAGAATTTGACTTTGCAAATAAAATTTTGTTGGAAATATTTTATTTGAGTCCAAAATGTTCCAAAATATTTTCCAGAATTTTTCTGGAATTTTTCTGAGTATTTTACTATATTTAATGAATTAAATGAATTTCTGGGAATTAATTGAATTATTAAATCGCTGGAAAAATCAATCGGGTCGAGTAGTGTTCATCCGACCGAGTCGGAACCCGAGTCGGACTCGCGTCCGACCCGAGCCAGCTGACTCGACCGAACCCAATCCTAACCCTACACGATCCCGACCGTTGGATCGGGATCCAACGGTCCGGATTGGACCGCACCGGTTCGAGCCACGACCGGGCCGGATCCGGTTCCGCCCGTGCGATCGTGACCGTTGATCGCGCCACGTGGATGGTCGCCCGTCGTCGTCTCCACCGAGTCCGAAACGGACTCCGCCGCCGCGCCCGCCGTTGTGTGGGCCTAGGTTTCCGTTTTTCGCGCGGACGCCGAGGGTATTTAATGCCCGGGTCGCACATCGAGGACCGCCTTGACCCCGCGCAGCCATTGCCCTAGCCGCCGCCCGTAGTGCACCGTCGCGCCCGCGATTGCTCGCCGTAGTTGCGTGAAGCACCGCCGCGGTTCTTCGTTGTTCCCGCCGCCGCCCGCCGTCCTCCGCCGCCGACGACCCCAGATTCGAACTCCCCGCGACGAGGCGCACCCGAAGGGAGAACTCACCTCGCCGGAGCGCGCCCGAAACGCCGTTGCCCGTGTCGCCGTCCCCAGCTCTGGCCCGGCCACAAGACTGTCAGCCACGCCATCGCCGGGACTCGAGCTCCCTCAGCCGTCGGATCACAATCGCACGGTCCAGATCACGCCACGTCGTCCCGCCGGTGAGATCCCGTTCCAAACCCCAGATCCAATCTCAGCCGTTAGATCTAGATCGTACGGTTAGCGTTAGCAGCGTTATACGCGTTAGATTGGATCTCAACCGTTGGATCTAGATCCAACGGTCCAGATTGGCCACGTTCACCCCAAACGTGCGTCACCAGATCCAATCTGGGCCGTTGATTTTCGAATCAACGGCCGAGATCACGCCACGTGGCTGGAAGTCTGACCGTCGCGGTCAGCGCCGCGCGTGGGAGCGTGTCTCTGACACGCGGGGCCCGCGTGTCAGAGGGCCCACCTGTCAGCCACGCCGTGCGCGCGTGAACCCAGCCGCTGACAAGGCAGGCCCACATGTCAGTGACGTCACCCATGACGTCACCAGTAGGTCCCACCTGTCAGTAGCGGGCTGAGTCCCCGCTGATGTCAGCAATGACGTCACCCCAGTGGGTCCCACCTGTCAGTCTCACGGGGAGCCGTGGACCGGATCCACGGTAGACCCGAGCCAAACCATAGACCACGTCCATGGACCGGCTGACGTCAGCTGCCCAATCAGGGGCTGACACGTGTCCCTGCTGACGCAATAAAAGAATTTCCAAAAAAGAAAATGATTTATTAATTCGAATTATTGATTTCAGATTTTGCTTCAAACTTCAAAGGCTTATAACTTTTGCATTTTAACTCCGATTTGAGTGATTCAAATTTCTAAATTTGTATAAAATTGAGATCTACCTAATGATGAATTTTATTTAATTTTTGGACTAAAGTTTTTCTCTGTAATATTATTTAATTGATTATTTAAACTTCAAAATGCTATAACTTTCGCGTTTAAACTCCGAATTTGACGATTCCAGTTTCTAAAAATTCATAAAATTATGTTCTCTCTGTTTATGAACTTTATTTGGATGTTTGGACACTTTTTGTCTACTGTTTTATTCATTTGTTGCTATTTGCACGCGTTACGAGTAGACGTTGAAGTGCCGGAAGGATTCGAAAGAGAAGTATTGACCCAGGAGCCAGCTCAGGACCAAGAGCAAGTACTTTTTGAAGGCAAGTTGTGCTTTGACCATGTTGATCCCATTTTGAAACCTATTTTGATTAATTTATTGCATGCTAGCTTAATTAGAAAATACTTTATTTAATCCCGGGAAATTAGATAAATGCCAATTTGTTGTATGACACCTTGATTAATTAAATATGTGCCATGACCCCTTGTCACCCTAGTTGTGGATTACTAGTTGGACACTACTAAATTGCCAACATGGGTTTGTAGATCGTTGTAGTATATGGCTTAGACCTGCTACGTGCTCATGACATGATTTTGGACAATCAAATGTTAATATTAACTTAATGATATATTGAACCTGATTTGGAAAGGTATCATGTGTTGTGCTGTTGATGGCACGTGGTGCATGGTAATCAACTGGGGTTTGATAAATAGTTTTCGACCGGGGCATGTGGCAAGAATGATCAGGTGGGCCAGTTGTGGCACCGGGAACGTTGGTTTGGTTCTTTGGGTAGTCTTGCCCTGGTCACCCTAAGGACTTAACCTTGCAAGCCTTTGAACTGAGTCAAGCGTGCAACCACTTGTCCGTAATGGGACAGACCTAGTTGATTAAGTTACCAATAACTTACTTGTGGGACCTCTGGGTGTCAACTACACCGTTTGTGTAGTTTTACGGGGGAGCGTACCGGGGCTGCGGCCAGGTACCCATCTAACGGTTGGTTGGCCTAAACTTCGCCTTAGCTAAGGGAAGGGTTAGTGTGCAACACCGGAGAGGACCACTTGTATTGTTAGAAGTTTCCGAAAGACTTTGTTATGGGAACTCGCCTTTGTGGTGTTTGACTGTATCTTGTGGGTAAAGTGCATAACCTCTGCAGAGTGTAAAATCTATTCGAATAGCCGTGTCCGCGGTATTGGACATCTCTCGGGAATTACAGTCAAGGGTTAGACTTTCTTGAAAATAACTTGGACTTGAAAGGTTGGGTTTGGTTTAATAATGATGTTGATGGAAATGTGGATTAGGATTGGGAAAGATGTTTATTTAACTCCTGGAAAAGTTGTTAATGATATACTTGTTTCTACTGCTTTCGAATCTACTTATATTATTTGTTAAATGTTGTTTACTACAAATATACCTTGAGCTATTCCTTTGTATCAAGCCATGCATATAGTATATTAGCTTGCATTCTGTGCATGACTTGCTGAGTACCAAGTACTCACCCTTGCCGTAATACAACACCAGTTGAAGAGGAGACTACACCAGCTTTGGAGGAGGAGCTCCAAGAGGAACCGTCTACTTAGGGAGCGAGCCTAGTCAGTTGCCTGTGGTATACTGGATGGCGCCACGATGTTATCTTATTTTCCGCTGCTATTAATTCTCTTTTAATAAGTTTCGTCCTGCGAGGCGTATATTTGTAACTTGACCATAAGTTCAAGCAACCAGTTTGATTATTCAATTAAAGTACTTATTTAGTATCGAGTGGTATGATTGTGATATTTACCGATGTTAAGACTGTGTGCACTAGCGCGTTCCTGGACTAGTGCTGAATACACAGAGGGTCCGGATTTGCAAATTCGGGTCCCGACAGCCAATCAGATTGAATCGGATTGGGTCAATCTGATTGATCCGTGGAAATTTTGAGGGTGTTTTCTTTTAACAGAACACACGCCTCTAAAAAAATTTCCAAGGGTGCTGCCCTCGACCCGCCCGCTGACCGGCCAGCGGGATCGCCACCAGGGGCGCTGCCCCTTGGACCCCGCCAGGGGCATTGCCCTTTGGAACCCTGCTGTCGTAGAATCTATTTTGTTTAATTCTTTTTGCAGGATGTTATGTGGAATAGTATGGCCTATGTGTATGTGATGCATGTAATTTTTACATGGCCTGCGTGCCGTGTCAAGCCATAAGGCTATTTAAATTCTAATTGTATAACGACCTGCATGTCGACTTGTGATGTTTGAAACCCTCATGTAAAATTCATTATCAAAGTTGTAAGAAGTTGCATCTACAATGATGAAGATGGTGGCATCAAGCATGACGACAAGGTGAACAATCAAGCATGATGATGGAAATCCTAATGCTAAGGGCCATACTATTTCACATCTTAATTTGATTATATGTGGATGTGTATTTAATCCTTGCTATTTTCTTTATGCTCATTGCATGTGATGCCATGTTCATAGTAGATATTGTTCATCCCTATAGTTAAAATTTTAAATCACACTTGTCCATCCAATTGTTGCACCTATCAAGATTTTATATCGCTATTAATATGACTGCCAAAGTAGTGTATCAATGTCTATCTTAATATATGATAGGGATGTGTTGGACACATTGCGCATAACAATGGTTGATTTAATCAAGCTATCAAAATGGTTTTGGGCTTGAGGACATAGGTGGTTGGGTTTTTGATTTCAGTTTTGAAGGAACGGATACAAGACAATTGGTGTCTAAGGAAAACACACATGAGGCTAGGTTTCTTAATTGGCACCCGGAAACGGGAAGTGCTCCCTTCCTCATGTGAGCCCTAGGGGCGAGTTGACCTGGCCAAGAGTCAAGTTGATGGAGGCATTCATTACATGTTTTCATACCTAACCAACAAGAGTTACATGGGATGTAATTAGCAAAGGTGTTGCTTACCTACGTCATTAAATTTCTAGCAGTGATGCCAAAGCTCACTAGAATTTAATGAATATGGATCTTGAATACTCATTATGTGTCCATAAAGGGGACATTAAATAGGAGTGGTCTACGATTGGAGAACAGGCTCTCCGCCGAGCTTATTTGTTGAATGACGGATCAACAGGGGCCCCCTCGTACGAGCAGGGGGAACATTCGAACAATGCCCAGACGGGAGACACATGGTGTTTATCCTGGTTCGGGCCTCTCACCGTCGAGATAACAGCCATACTCCAGTGTATTGTGTTTATGATCGGTCAAAAAAAGAGTCATCCCCTTTACAAGTGTTATCGGGGGGATTAAATACAGAAGCTCACGCTGTACATAAGATAACTACCCCCTAGATTGGCGCCACACTTCCATAACCGTAGCGCCCGCGATCTGGGGCCCTTGATCTGCGCAATTAACTTGAATTTTCGGTGCACCTGCCCTTGATTTCCAGCGGATTAATTGCCAACTTCCTTTCTGGTATCACGACCGGGTCCCCCGACCATCTTCCCGGGTACTGGTGCGGCCTTCGCGAGCATGGTTGGTCGTGATCGTCCGGTATGGTCATAAGAGAATGGGTAGACACGCATGCTCGGGAGTTATGCTGCTCGGATGGTCTCCCGAGGATCTTCCGCTGGTGCTGTATGGTCGGTAGTTTCAGGATCTTCTGGGGGTTCAACGGTCTTCTGTCAGATAGTCAATCCCCGACAGCTAGCCCCCGAGGTTCAATTGGGGAACGTCTTGTCTCGGGCTTCCCCTTGAGCCTAAAAAGACTCGAAGGAGGGATTAGGTCCCTGTTGCGACGCTTGCTCGTGACTTACGACCATCTTGCGCCAGGGAACGGGCTGAAGGGAATATGCCCTAGATCAATCATGGTGATGATTGTAATACGTCTTTGTTCATGTAATAATGATAACTTTGTTTATCGGTTCCCTGAATATATGTTACGACTTTGTTCATTGGATACGATCTGATTGTGAAACACATTGTCAAGTGACATTATTCTAAACGGGTCCCTGATCCATATCATTACGAGGAGCGGTGATAATTTGATCAGCACATGTATTGGTTGATGGTAATGTTTCGCATACCATAGATATGGAGATATCAAACCAATAATGTGGACACATGTTAGAGAACATGGGTAGTCGGACAAGACCCACTCCGAGACGCTGTGAGTTGTTATCTCTTATAGTGCCATCAGCGTATAGTCTCGAGTGGTACGCCTATATGGTCCTTAGACCTGAGATTGTCATGGATGCCTAGCATGTAGACTTGTATGCTTTGGTATCATCAAACGCTACACCGTAACAGGGTAGTCATAAAGATGAAATATTGGGTATGCCACGATCTGATTGCCAAGGGTGTGATGATCAAGATGGGATTTGCCCTCCTAGATAACGGGAGAGATACCTCTGGGCCCTCGAGTGGATGGATAAGGAAAAGCGACGGCCGTGCTAATATGACTAAAGAGTTGGTCATGGTTTGTATCCATCACCTTTGTCGAGTGAAGTGGTCGAGCTATCAACAAGGGTGGCACGCATCTCGCCTTGAGCTTGGCGGTATCGTGTGGCGAAGGGATCGGTATGTGAGTGTATCAAGGTTCACCGAATATTGATTCTGTGCATCACGGGGTCAATACGCATCGCTAGGTGCCGCTGTTGATCAATGAATTGGAAACGGGTTCGAATTCATAACCGACTTGCACCGAACCTAACGGGTCACACACTTAACGAGTTGGAATAGTTTACGGTTTGTGCATGGATAGGATCCGCATTGGAGATGGAAACCTAGCGGGCTTCGGCCCACTAGCGTGTCTATAAAAGGAGGCCAGGAGCGATTGCATGGCACGGATTAGAACCCTCACCACGTTCACCGCCGTGCATCCCTCCCGCTCCCGAAACCCTAGCTGTGCGGCGAGGTGCTAGCACACCCGCACGGCGTTCCTCGCCGACGCGTGTGGATATCGCAGAGGCGCCGCCATCCGTGGACGCCGCTTTTGGTTGGATCTCCGACGACTTTCATCGGCGACCACGCGGACGAGGTCGGCGACCACGCGGACGAGGTCGGCGACCACGCGGACGAGATCGGCGACCACTCGGACGAGGTCGGCGACCACTCGGACGAGATCGGCGACCACTCGGACGAGGACGGCAACAACTCGGTGGAGATCGGGAGGTGATCAACTACTTCCTCAACGCGCGTGAATCTGCTTCCGCTGCATCTGCGCGACAAGGGTAACGATCTGTGATCCTTTACTTCCATGTGATCTTGGGTGTTCGTGGTAGAAATTTTGATTTTATGCTCGCGTAGCCTACCCATAACCCAACACGGGCTTGTCGCTGGGGGGTGAGCGTCGACTTGCTCGCCGCCCGAACGACCATGCCACGGTTAGGTCATTTTTGGTTCCTTCTCCAAGAAGCCTCGTTGCAACGGTAAGGCAGTTTCTTGGGAATTGTGCAATTACTGGGCGGTTTTTACCGTAATGGACAGATGCCGTCTCACGAACGGTCGCGGCAGCATTAAATGCGCCTTTTCACGGGACCTTTTTAACCCCGACCGTCGCAAGGGATAGAGCTACCTTGCGCTTTGCTCGATTACGCCCAAAATTTCTCTAAGAGCCCTAGAACTTTCTTTGGCCTCCTTCACTCAGCAATGGCGCATTTCGGAGTTAGCCAGATGAACCGGAGGAGGCTTTAGGCGCTCGTGGACGACGGCTACGTCGACTCGAACACTGGTTGACCGCCTGGGAGCGACGAGATACCGACGCCGCGGGAGGGAGATATCTTCACCTGCGAGCTATACGCCATCAACGGGCTTCGCTTGCCCGAGAGTGAGTTTCTTGTCTCCGTGCTCGCCTTTTGCGGGTGCGAGATTTCTCATCTCAACCCCAACTCCATTCATGCCCTCACGATCTTCTCCCACCTTTGCGAGGCGTATGTGGGCGTAACGCCCACTGCTAGCCTCTTCTTCCACTTCTACTCCTCTTTCCGCACCGGTAGGGGTGGCCCTGCCGGCTGCGTCTACCTTCGTCTCCGGCCCAACCGACCATACGAGTATCCTCTTCTTTCCTTGAAGGACTCGGTGTCGGGCTGGGCCGACCTTTGGTTCTATCAGAAGAAGGCGAAGGGGAGCCAACTGATCTATATCAGGGAGGTTGCCCCGGCCGCCGAGACGGCGCGCCCGCCTGTGCAACCCGAGGAAGAGCGGATCCTCAGGACAATTAGCGAGCTCACCCAGATGGGGCTCACTGGTCGGGACATTGCCCGGGACTTCACCTTCAACCGGGTGTCCCCCTTGCAGCGTCGCGAGCATCCATTCTTCGAGGTGACCGGGTGGCAAGACATCACCCGTGAGGACAACACAGGTATGCCCTTTGGTCCTCCCTTCGACCATCGTTGCTGCCCGGATGTTGGCCTTATTATTCTTTTCAATCCATGTTCGTATTGCAGCCCCGAGGATGGACTGGGTCGATGAAAGGGTCGCCGAGATGTTCAGCGCCCCGAAGGAGAAGGAGCTGAAGCACGACCGCCAGTTCCCCAAAAATGTCTTCGACCGCAGTGATGCGGTAAGTATTTCTGCTTGTTCTATGCTCGAGAAGCACTTTCCGAGCTTATCTTACTCGGTTTCTGTTCGCAGGAGAAGGTCGCCCTCGAGCTCGCCGTGTCGAGTGCCGCTCCAACGCTCCTAGAAGATACCCCGACCAGGGGTCCTCACAAGAAGGCGGTCGGTCGAAGTCGCCGACCTTCTGCCTCGCCTCCTCCCGCCCGGCGCTTAAAACGCCAAGTCACGTCCAAGCCTCCGAGCAAGCACCACTTGGAGTACGCCGACCGGAAGAAGGTAAGGGAACTCCGATAGTGGTTTGCTGATTTTAAGCAGAAGAAGCCGGAGTTGATGGATCGATTGCAACAGCTGGCCGAGGAGGTGAAGAAGGCCGAGGAGGCAGCCAAGTCCACCTCAAGCAAGGAGCAGCTGGAGAGGCAGATCAAGGCCCTCCAGGCTTAACTTGCTCAGGTGGTCGAGGGCCCCGACGAGGAGGAGGAAGAGGAGGAAGAGGCCTTTGCCCTGGTTAGGAGGAGCCGAGGGTCGACGCATCGACCAACCTTGGCGCTAGAGGGGGCCGACATGGACGAGGTCGACCCTATGATGGCCAGGGCTAGTGACGCCGCCGCGCAACGCACCGAGGCAGTTGCCGAGGCCTACGAGGCCGCCGCGGGCAGGGCACCCGCGACCCAGGACGAGGAGATCGAGGAAGAGGGTGCTCGCCTGGCGGAAGGTAACCCTCGCGTGATCCCTTTACCTTTGCTCCTCTTGTGATTTTCTGAGCTAACCCCACTCCGCTGGGCGTGGGCGTGATAGCTCGGCTGCTGTCCATGGACTTCCAGCAGATGGCTGAGTGGATTCTCGACTCCGCAGTTAACGCCGAGCTGGAGCGCATCGTCGACCTGGCGATGGGCGAGGACTTGGGGGGATCGCCACGGGCTGAACTCCCAGTGGCCTCCGAGCACTCTCCTGCGGCCACCGAGCTCCCTTTGGTTGCAGAGGTTAAAGACTCGCAAGGGGCCGAGGAAGCCAAGGCCTTGGTACCTTATGAGGGGATGAGCGCGGTGCTGGGTGTGGAGGAGGCTCAGGAGGCAGAGCCCGAGGCCCAAGGATTGGTCGCCCCCGACCAGTCGCCGTTGGTCGACGGCCAGGAGGCGGACCCCAGCTCGGTCGGCCAGCGGGGAGCGAGCCCCAAGGCGGAGGAGGTCGTCGTTGTTGCCCAGCCCCCCAGTGTGGAAGCTGAGCTAGGGGATGATAGCGATGAGCTGCAGATCCTGGGGGAAACCCATCCTCAGGGTGAGCAGGCCCCGGAAGTCGAGCATCCTCCAGGGTTGATCGAAGAGGGAGCCACCCTTGCCCCCCCGGGCACATTGGGTGCTCAAGAGGAGTAAGGCCCCCGCCTGAGTGACGCGCTTGCTCGGGACGAGGATGACCCAACTTGGGTCAATCCGTTCTGTCGAGCTGGCGTGACCGACCGCTAGAAGCTCCAGGACAATTTGGTCAGCCGCGCCCTTCTGGTAAGCTTTCCTGCTTTTACGCCGTGTTGTCCTTCTTCCCGTGTCGAAAACCTTTTAAGGTGGCTTTAATCCTTTTTTGTCCGCAGTTCGTTGCCAAGACCATGGAGGACATTGATGCCTCCACTCTTTCTGCGGAGGAGTTCTTGGGGTACCATCGTGAGCAAGACGCTAAGATCGCCGATCTTGAGCGTCGGATCTTCGATGTGTGTGCCGCCGACCAGAAGGAGCTGGAGCTGGCGAAGAGCTCCGTTGCCATGCTTCAGGACCAACTCTCCCAAAGCGAAGCGGCGAAAGCCACCTCGGAGCTAAGGTGTGCTGACCTCGAGGAGGAGTTGGGGAAGCTCCGGCAAGAAGTCCCCGACCTTCGCCGCGCCGTGCAAGAAGCTCGGGAGCGCGAGGAAGCTCAACTCAAGGAGGTGCAGCGCCTTCGAGAGAGCGCCGCCGAGGGTTGCACAGCTCGACGGAAGGTCTTGGACATGGAGGCCGAGGTCGACTCCCTTAAGGAAGAGCTCGCCGTCCTCCAGGCCGACCGTCGGGGTCAGACCTGAAGCCTTTGTATATGATTTCTTTCTTCTCTTTTTCTTCGATCTGTAAACTTTTGTGCATAATTTTGAAATAGAAAAGGCCGATCTTGTCTTCTTTCCTCCTTGTTTTGGATGCTCTTATGTTTGCTCGACGGTTGTTCTGCAAAAAAGGAAAGCAACCACGGGAGAGAACAAGAGCAAAAACTTGGAAAAAGGCGCGGTTAGCCCTTAGTGTATGAGCCCCCGCTATGGACAAAGGTCGTGCCCCTAAAGTTGTGAGCACAGATTTGTTCATAGGAGAAACAAAAAAGTTGCGCTTGCGCTTGTTCGTTAGATGACCGGAACTATCAATGGACGCATTTTGAAAAACTTAGGTCGTACGCGCATAGCGTGTTGTGCTTGTGGCGCGACCGAGCCGTGCCTCTAGCTTGCGAGCATAGTCGCGCGTGTGACTTGAAGCTAACGGGCACAGCGCCGCCAATGCTTGTGATGAACCACCTAGCCCAGGTTGGAGCCGAGCTTGAACCGAGGATGAGAATGCGTTGTGCGTGATCGTTCATGCAGCGTAGAGCTACTGCGAAAGGAGATCAGCATGAGCAAATGGCCTGCGAGTTTCCGAGCTTGGCTTCAAAGGGAGTGGTACACGTGCATTGTCGTGCTCATTCGCTTCACTTAAAATTTCAGAGCGAAGTGCTTGGGGCAAAAAAATTTTCAGAAAGGGTGAGGTATGAGCAAGAAAATCAGTTGTTTCACATCGAAGAGCAGATACTTGAATCGAGAAGGTACTTAAACATAGAACTTATGCAGTTGATCAATGTTCCAGGTGCTGGCGAGCACTCGACCATCCTCCATCGCTAGGCGAGCAACCCCCGGGCATGTTACAGATACGACCGTGTAAGGCCCCTCCCATCTAGGGGTTAGCTTGTTGGCTTTTGACAGGTCCTGAATCCGTCGTAAGACCAAATCGCCAGCTTGCAGGGTCCTTGGTCGAACTGACTTGTCCGCGTGCCTAAGAAGCGCCTGTAGGTAAACCGCGGACCGGAGTAACGCCCGTTCTCGTGTTGCCTCTGCGATGTCTAGGTCGACCAGTCGCTCAATTTCCTGGTCGATGGAATCAACCAGCTGCACCCTTGGGGAACCCAGCACAATTTCTACAGGCAAAATGGCCTCTGCACCGTAGACCAGTTGAAACGGGGTTTCACCCGTGGCCCGACTCGTGGCGGTGCGAACCGACCAAAGAACTGCCGGTAGCTCGTCCACCCACTCCTGCTTGTGCTGGCTGAGGTTCTTGAATACCCTCTTTTTATGCCTTGAATTAACTGACCATTTTCTCGTTCGGCTGCCCCATTGCTCTGTGGATGTGCCACAGAGGCGAAGCAGACCTTGGTCCCGACCTCCTCGCAGTAACTTTGGAACAACTCACTGGTGAATTGGCTTCCGTTGTTTGTGATAAGATGGTTGGGTATCCCAAACCGGGTTACCACATTGCTTTGGAGGAACCTCTTGGCCGCTTGGGCTGAGATGGTCGACACGGGCTCGGCCTCTATCCACTTGGTGAAAGTGTCGATGGCCACGAGCAAGTATTTGCAGCCTTTCTGACCTCGGGGAAAAGGCCCTAGGATATCGAGCCCCCAGGTCAAAAATGGCCATGAAAGTGGGTGGTTTGTAGCGTATACGCTGGCTGATGGACCTTGTGGGCATGAAACTGGCATGCTCGACAAGTTGTCACGATCGACCGTGCGTCCGCCAAGGCCGTTGGCCAATAATAACCCAAACAAAATGCCTTGCTCACAAGCGTTCTGAACGACGAATGAGCTCCACACATCCCTTCATGGATATCCCGAAGAAGGTACTGGCCCTCTTCTTGGGAGATACACTTGGAGAGGACTCCTAGTGCGCCCTTGCGGTATAGGTCGCCTTCAATCAGTCTGTACTGAGAAGATCACCTTGTAAGCCGGGAACGCTCGGCTTCTTCCTCGGGCAATGTCCCATGCGCGAGGTATTGGACAAATGGCGTCATCCAGCTCGCGCTTTGCTCGAGGAGAGAGACTGTACCGCCTGTCTCTGGTGCCTCCTCTATAGAGGGAATGGAGGGCTTGTACAGGTGCTCAATGAGCACCCCGCCGGAGCGGTAATTTGGGAGGAACTGACCTTTGATAATTGGTCGGCCAGGGCATTATCCTTCCTGGGGATGTAGAGTATCTCGAAATTCTTGAAGTACTTCTCCATCTTCCTTACTTCAACCAGGTAAAGCACCATTGAGGTATCGGAACACTGATACTCCTTGTTGACCTGGTTCACGACCAACTGCGAATCGCCCATCACAGTAAGCCGTTGGACTCCAAGCGACTTGCACGCTCGCAGTCCGGCGAAGAGGCCTTCATACTCTGCCGCGTTGTTGGTCGCGGCAAAGTGTAATCAAACGGTGTACTGGAGTCGTTCTCCATCTGGGGAGACCAACACGACACCAGCCCCCGAGCGTTCGTATGCTCGGGACCCGTAAGAACTATTGTCTTGCAATGGGTGTACGCTCACGTAAATTTGGTGTAGATATGCCAATTAGATGGAACTCTACTTTCTTTATGCTTAAGGAACTCATACCCTATAAGGACACATTTTCTGTTTTTATTAATACGAACTATCGTAGTTAGGATGGTCAACCGCTACTCACAGAGCAACATTGGTATGTTGCTAATTACTTGTTGTCATTTTTGGAAATTTTTTATGATGCGACTTGTTCTTTATCTAGAGTTTATTACTCAACATCTCCTTTAATTGTGCATAATATTCTAGAAATTGCTACTCACTTAAAGAACTATGAAAATGATAGTATTTTACGTGAAATTGTTTTTTCTATGAAAACTAAATTTTTGAAATATTGGAAAGAAATTCCTATGTTATATGCATTCACATTTATTTTAGATCCTAGAGCTAAAATTCGAGGATTTGGTAATGTTCTTTCACTTCTAAGTGATGCGATAGGCACTGATTATTCTAGTTATTTTTCACATGTTCGTGCTAACTTATCTGATGTTTATGCTAAGTACGATCAGAAGTTTAGTGGAGTTCACCTACAGCGACCTCCACCACCACCCACAACAGGTAAGAAGAAAACTGCGTGGGGAAAGATATGGGGTGCAGGTGGCTCTACCTCAAGAAGTTCGAGTACAACAACGTCAAGTTCAGACATAATAACAGGTGGTGGGGCCTATCTCAATAGCGACACTGTTAACTACCAAGAGCAGCAAGAGGAGGATTTCAACATTTTACAGTGGTGGCATGAGCACAAGATAACATATCCGGTGCTTTCCATATTAGCACGGGATGTGTTAACAGTTCCTGTCTCCACAATTTCTTCGGAGTCTGCTTTTAGTCTATCTGGAAGAATAATCGAGGAAAGAAGAACAAATCTGACAAGTGAGATGGTGGAAATACTTCTCACTGTGAAAGATTGGGAACAAGCTGAACAACGAGCTCAACACACTACGGAAAATGTTGAGCTGGCGGCAACGTTTGAAAACCTTTATCTTTATTAGGAGGAATAATTGTAATCTTTACTTTTTCCCTGTACCACTGAGCTAGGTTTACTATTTTTTCTTTGCCAAGGTTTTCTCGTGTTGAGTTTTTACTTGGCAAAGTTTTTAACGAGGCAGCCAAACATTAATAAAGCTCATTATTTAATTATAATTGTTTAGCTTATTTTAGAATTTATTTTTATATTTTTAGCTTTTTCTCAATTTATATATATTTTTTATAGTTTTCCTACATTCTTGAGTTTTTCTAATTATTCTAACTTTTTTCATTTATTCTGATTTTGTTTTCAATTAATTTCATTCTTTTTTGATTTTCTGATTTTTTTTCAATTTTTTTGGATTTTTTTTCAATTTATTTTTTTCCAACATTTCAATTTTTAGGCACTAAGGGGCCGACCCGGCCCTTTTTGGCCCGTTGGCCGGCGTAACAATGGGCTGGCACGGCACGACCCATTTGGCCACCGGGTCATGCTTGGGCCGGCACCCCGGCACGTGGGCCGGCACGGCACGACCCATTTATTAGCCGGGCCTAAACAGGACATGCCTAAACGGACCGTGCCGTCCATTAAATGGGCCGGTCCGTCCGTTTGGGCATCTCTAATACAACCTGAAGGTTTTATCGATCCTAAATATGCTAATAAGGTATGTAAGCTTCAGAGATCCATTTATGGGTTGAAGCAGGCATCCCAGAATTGGAACATTCGTTTTGATGAAGTAGTCAAAGGATTTGACTTCATCAAAACAGAAGAAGAGCCTTGTGTTTATAAGAAGGCTAGTGGGAGCGCACTTGTGTTTTTGATCTTGTATGTGGATGACATATTATTGATGGGGAATGATATTCCTATGCTTGAAGATGTTAAGACTTTGTTGAAAAGGAGTTTTTCAATGAAGGACTTAGGAGACATCAAAAAGGTTGATTGGATTAAGCCAGGAAATGTACATTGACAATGTATTGAAGAGGTTCTATATGCATGAATCCAAAAGAGGTTTCATGCCGATGTCACATGGCATCAGTCTTAGCAAGAATCAGTGTCCTTCGACAACTGCTGAGCGAGACAGGATGATCAAGATTCCATACGCTTTGGCTATTGGGTCTATTATGTATGCCATGATCTGTACATGCCCAGATGTCTCATAAGCTCTAAGTGTCACGAGTAGATACTAAGCGGATCCCGGTGATGGTCATTGGATAGCCGTGAAAAACATCCTGAAGTACTTGAGAAGAACTAAGCATATGTTCCTAGTTTTTGGAGGTGAGGAAGATGTAACACCCCGGCATCTAATATGCCCTGGATGTCACCAAACATAGACTAAACAACATCTAATAACCACATCTAAAGGTAAATTACAGTAAAGGAGTACATGCAAAAACCAAAAATTTCGGCAGCATCTCCTTTGTTTTTCCATGGTACGGAGCATCAACAATAATATCACAAGTTATATCATAATGGGAAGCATCTAAAGCAGCAATAACAGGCGATATAGCAACTATTTAAGTCTAGCATAATGAATTTAACCACTCCATGATCTAAAATGAAGTAAATAATATGACCAAGCACACCAATAAGTCATACTCCAAGTTCTCAACGCATTAACTTATAATTACAACTACGAATGGCAAAATTGCATATATCTTAATGAGTGAAACTTTGTGAAGATGTGCCACTAAGCCCTTTTCCCGCATGTCGGTTTCATGGTACCTAAAAACAACATAATACACAAGCGTGAGTTCATGACTCAACAAGTATATTGCAATGGGTCATACAGAGCAATTCAAATATTATCATCATTACATAATAAACTCAACATCATGATCAAGTCATACTTCATATGCAACATCATATTCATGTCTCAACCTCATTGAGATAATTTCATCATCATCATCATGAATGCAATGCAATGCACATGTCTCCTCGACGCAAATACCGGTATTGCCGAGTGCACACCCGTCGGCGTGCACCCACGTCCCCCTTCCATCTCGTAGATGGAGGGTGCCTACTCCTTGCTTCCACTCACCGCGTGGGTGGAATCATGAGGTAGGTCTTACATCCATGGCACTCCAGATTAGTCATAACTGTCTCACCGACCTTACCGGAATAATTATGATGTTCTCACCGCCCGGGCCAAGTTTCATGCCATGTATGCAACATATGCCATAATCATTAACCATAAACCATTGCATAGCATCTTAACATACCCTTTTTATCATATCATGGCAAATACTAAGCATGGCAAGATAGCATAACATGGAAACAATTGCATCTAGTCAAGACAAGCAAATAAACCACATGCTACCCATCCCAATACACTTGCCTTAACCTCGGGCGACGGATTGGCGGGATGAGGAGGGCACTCCCGGGGTCACACCACCTGCACATAGATGCCACACAATCACAACGTGCCCACAAAACAGTACGCCATTGCCCATCTAACCCGATATCGCAAACTACTCCCGAAAACGAAAAATAGAGAATTTGTCCCCCTGGGACAACAGACCTCAAACTATCATAACTTTCGATCTAGAACTCCGAATCGATTAAACGAGTACATCCTCGCGTAGCTTAGGAAATTTCCTAACTTTTTATAATTATATGGAAAAACTGATTCGGCCTCTAAAGTGGTTTAATCTACAGAATACCGTGATCTGTTCCAATCTCATCACAGATTTGAACACGTTTGGTAAAATGAGCATAACTTTCAAACGGCTGGGCGTAATTGGACGTTCTTTATGTACACCGAAAGGTATTGAAGTTATCTACAACTTCTTCAACAGGCGGACGACCAAATTCTGACTCTAAAATCACGAAAACTGCTACCCTAGGTCGACTGCACAATCTGCCCGAAGCAGAGAACGTGGCAAACTCTAGATTTCATCTAATCTACCCAATTACAGCACCGCCAATTGATCTAAAAACATGATATCAACCCCTATAACAGTACCTAGACCAACCCCAGGGATTCCCGTGGCCATACATTCGCCCGACGAACGAAGAACCAACGAATCTTCTCTCGGTTCGCACGATCTCCTTCCTCGCTCCAAATCCACCGGATCTCCTCGTCTCGGAGTGCTCCAATGGATGGATCTACGGGGTGGTGAGGTGGAGAACTCTCCTAGGGGCAGCAAGGGAGGTGGAGAGGTGGTGGAGGGGGTGGTGGCTCAAAGGGGGGAGTAGATGGGGCGGCTAGGAGGGAGATGAGAGGGGTGGCGGCTAGGGTTTGCAAAAGGGGAGAGGTGTGGGGCGCACAAGGGCTGTGGGGGGCGCATGGCAGGTCAAGCTGCCCTCCTCCCCCTCATGGGACGGGAAACCCCACCTTTGGCCCAAGTGGGGTCCCCCCTAAGGCCCAATTCGCCCCGGAAAGGCCCGAACTCCCGAAATCGGCCCGAAAACAAGATTAAACACATACTGTAAAGTTTAAATCTCCAAATTCACATTTTGTAATGTCACAATCTCTAATTTCACATTTTATAAAGTCTCGACATTCCGTAGTGTCACAGAAGAACTGGTTGTAAAGGGTTACACCGACACAAGCTTCCAAACTGACAAAGATGATTTCTGATCGCAATCCGGGTTTGTATTTACACTAAATGGAGGAGCGGTAAGCTGGAAGAGTTCCAAGCAAAGCACGGTGGCCGACTCTACAACAGAAGTGGAGTACATTGCGGCTTCAGAGGCTGCAAAGGAAGCTATGTGGATAAAGAAGTACATCTTAGAACTTGGTGTTGTCGCTAGTGCCTCTAATCCAATGGACCTCTATTGTGATAATAGTGGCGCCATTGCACAAGCAAAAGAGCCTAGATCACATCAGAAATCCAAACACATACTCCGACGCTTTCACCTTATTCGCGAGATTGTGAATAGAGGTGACGTGAAGATATACAAAATAGATACGGAAGCTAATGTGGCTGATCCGTTGACGAAGCCACTTCCACAGCCTAAGCATGAGGCGCACACGAGGTCTATTGGTATTAGATGCTTAATTGACTGACTCAAGTGCAAGTGGGAGATTGTTAGTGTTATGCCCTTAAGGCAGTCATATAGATGATTGTAACATGACTATGTTTGTGAATAATAATATGATTATTGGTCCAATGAATGTATATCATTATATTGATCAGTAAGTATGTGACTTGCTTATGAAACTCTCTACTCATTGATATAATTCTGTAAGTATCTCTAATCGGATATCATCGTAGTGGACAACGATGAATTGATCAGCACATGTACTGATCGATGATCATGTTTCATAGATCATGGGATATGGAGATATCATCAATACATTGTGAACGCATGTTGGAGAACATGTGTTAGATGGACCTGCAATGGGAAACTGCGAGAATGTTGCATTCTTATATGTCATCATTGTATCTCATACATAGTAGATGTATGATCCTTAGACCTGAGATTGTCACATTCCCTACATATGTAATAGTTTACCTTGGGGTTACCAAACACTATTTCCTAACCGGATAGTTATAAATGTAGCTTTCATGTTTACTATGAAACATGCAGAGGGAAGTGAACAGTCAAGATGGAAGTTGCCACTCCAATGTAACGTACGGAGATATATGTCTAGGCCACTCATGTGATATGATTAAGGAAGTGCATGGCCATGCCGTGATTGAGAAGTCAATCACAACTTATTAATATATCACGGATACGAGAGATGGATTGAACTGTCAAAGGATGACATGCATCTCGCCTTGAGTTCGATCTTCATATAGTTTGGCAAAGGGATTATTACATCAGTACTTTAATCATATGCGTTTCGGAGTTGGCATGCTCTGCAAGGAGTCGCTACCAACTATTGGATTAGAAAAGGGTTTTCCGAATCCATGTCCAAATGCGCATGAACCTACAGGGTCACACACTTAACGGGCTGGGACACATTAATTCGGATTGGATCCGTAATTAATGGACCTCGTGGGCTTAGCGCGTAGATGGGCCCTGACTACCTAGGGTTTCACCTCATGGCTATATAAGGAGGGGAGGAGGCTAGACGCAAAACACACTTTTGTGCGGTTTAGAGGTGTTTCGCCAGAAACCCTAGCCACCTCCTCTCGTTGCCCCTACCGAGCGACCCGTTTCTTACACACCGACGCACGACGTTCCATCCCCGGACGTGTGGACTGCTGTGGTGATGCTGCTGCTACTGCGGCGTGGAGAGGACGATCCGCGGCGAGGATGATCCACGCCGAGAACGATCCACTATAATGATGTGCGAAGGATTCCGCAACTTCGCGTCTAGTGGTAATAGATCTTTGATCCCCTTCTTACGAGTAGTTTTTTTGGTTTGCGATAGAAATTTTAATTTGTACTAGAGTAGCATACCGCGTTCCTCAATAGTTCTTTCGCTGGAGGCCATCAGTCGGTGAGTCTTATCCCACTCCTAAGGATGAAGATGAGACCGTTGTTTTCGAATCCTTCTTCCACTTCGGATTGAGTTTTCCCCCTTCTCCCTTTTTTCACAAAGTCATGGATTTCTTCCAAATCCAACTTTTCAATTTGAACCCTAACTCAATCACAATGCTAAGTGTGTTCGTCCACCTTTGTGAGGCATTTCTAGGCATTAAACCTAGCCTCGGCCTCTTCCACCACTTTTATAGTTTGAAGAGGATAAAAAAGGACGTTGTAGGGGGTGCGGGATTCCACCTCTGCAACAAAATGTCGGGATCGTACATCCCAATGCCTGTTACTTCTTCCTGCCAATCCGACTGGAAGAAAAAGTGGTTTTACATTACCTCACCAGACACTGTGAATCACCCCTTGAGCTACCGCACCCTCTTGATCAATCCAAATAACCTCTGGACGAATCCCCCTCTTTCAACTACCTGTAGTACACGCTACGTGAAGAAGATTGAAGAGATGAGAGAGGCTGGATTGATTGGGTGGCATGTGGCCAGAGATTTTCTCAAACGCTGGACAAGCTCGCTGAAATGCAGAGACCATTTGGCATGGGAATATTCTGGCTTCGATGACGCTACCAGGGATAGCCCTGACAGTAATTACTAGAAACGCCATTGTAATTCTTTGCTTTAGTCAATAATCAGCGGACTAAATTTTCTTTTCTTGGCAGATATGTCAAACTCGAACATCTCCTCCAGGCTAAGCAAGATGTTCCATAGATCAGAGCCTGGCGAATGCGGGATCAGAGAGTACTCGCTCTCTTATCTGTGGCCAGAGGTGAGCATTGTTTTGTGGTCGATGATGCATCGTTCGTGCATCTGCCATCCACCTTACACTACCACAGAGAACCTCATCTGTGTCGGTTCGGAACCGACATTAGTGTCGGTTTTCAAACCGACACAGATGTACCGACAATAATAATCGGAGATTATCAGTGTCGGTTTTCAAACCGACACTAATAAGATTATTTGTGTCGGTTTTTTGCTAGAACCGATACAGATAATATTATTGTGTCGGTTTTTGGCTAGAACCGACACAGATAGTATGATTATTTGTGTCGGTTTTTAGCTAGAACCGACACAAATAATATGATAAAAAATATATCTGTTATTATTTGTAGTTGTGTTAAATCTGGCTCCATGCCACGCATCAACCTCATATAGCCCATACTAGTATGTGCTCTTGCCCAAGCACATTTAATTTCAAAGTTCTAACAGGATCGAGCTTAACTTCCCGAGAGGTCACCCATCCTAGAACTACTCTCACCCAAGCACGCTTAACTTCGGAATTCTTACAAGATACAATGCTTTAGTGCTGCTGTGATCGCATGTGACATATAACGCGTTCTTCTCCTCTTAACCCTGCAGAGCACCCGAAAACTAATTTTAATGTTCTCATATTATAAACATGATTTGAGATATATTTTAATGTTATCGTACTCCAAAATAGATACTAAACTTCGGAGGCCGTTTTGAGGTTTTAAACGATGTTTTTGTTTGAATTCTTTCGTCTTGATTGCACTCACACAAGTAAATAATTGAAAAACCTACTCATTTATGGATAGAGCTTCTTGTCATCTTTCTAACAAGCCAAAGAACGCCTCGATCGGAGTTACGAGTCAAAAGTTATGGCCATTTTACGATCACACAGAAACGCGGACTATTTATGTCGGTTTTTGGGTAGAACCGACACAAATAATATTATTTTTGTCGGTTTTTGGCTAGAACCGACACAGATAGTATTATTTATGTCGGTTTTTAGCTAGAACAGACACATAAATTTGGACTATTTGTGTCGGTTTTTTGCTAGAACCGACACAAATAATATGACTACTATTGTCGGTGTAAGAGCCAACAGACACCTCTGGATCGGGTGTATATGAAGTTCGAACAGGGGGCTTTCGTGGAGATCGCTCAAGGGATGGAGAGAAGGAATCAACCGAAGCTTGCAAGGAGACGCTGAGGTTTATCTAGGTTCGGGCCCTCCTGAGAGTAATAGCCCTAGTCCTGTCTGGGTGTTCTTGGGGGAGACTAAAGTCATCCACCCGAAAATGTTTTCCAACCCTTTTCTCCCATGCACCCCGGCTCCCTTTTATACTTGGGCTGGCAAGGGCGCATGGGGGACTTACATCAGTGTACCACCCTTATTACACTGCTCACCGCATTTAATGCACCTATCACTATTCTTGAGTTGCACTTAATGCTTCCGACACAGCCGACTTTGCCCCGGCCTCGGGACCCGTGTGCCTGCCGACTCCGCACGCCTCGCTAGGGGGGAGATTTCGCCATGACGTCATCCGCAATAAATGCGCGTGTTGGGAACACGAGCCATCACACTGTGGCCTTCATTACCTCCATTTAATGCGCACGATACGCATTAAATGCCCTTGACCCTCTGTGCGGCGGCACAAACCGCTAGGTGGCCTTGGGAACTGAACGCCAGCAACGTGGCCTGGACGCCACCCGTCCGCTGGGCGATCACCTTTACTGACCGCCAGCGTCGTGGCCTGAACGTCACCTGTCCGCTGGGCGATCACTTTTACTGACCGCCAGCGGCGTGGCCTGAACGCCACCGGTCCGCTGGGCAATTACCTTGCTGACCGCTAGCGGCGTGGCCTGGACGCCACCTGTCCGCTGGGCGATCACCTTGCTGACCGCTAGCGGCGTGGCCTGAACGCCACCTATCCGCTGGGCGATCACCTTGCTAACCGCCAGCGGCGTGGTCTGAACGCCACCTGTTCGCTGGGCGATCACCTTGCTGACCGCCAATGGCGTGGTCTGGATGCCACCTGTCCGCTGGGCGATCACCTTTACTGTGGTGGAGTGGGCACCCTTGTGTAGAATACATCGACAGTAGCCCCCAGGCCCACCCGGGAGCGCTTTTCACCCTCTTTGGAAGACGGTTCGGTCTCCCGGGTGGGTCCATCATAAATGCCCATGTAACGCCGCAGCTTTAAATGCCCGCAGCTGTTTCTGGGTATTAAGGCAGAACATGCAATCGGCCCCGCCTCGTACACGACGCCGGACCTTTGGGAAGCATGCCCACGCTTTGGCAGCCTTTCGGGCTTCCCGCCCTCGAGCCGCCGCGACGCTTCGGGCTTCCCGCCAGATCACCTCTCCGCGTGCCTATATATATATAAGTGTGCACGGGTGAAGCGGTTCTTTCTTTCAGTCTTATTCATCCGCTGTGCCTTTAACCGTCCTTCTTGCGAACTGCCTCCTTCTTGCACATCGCCTCCTTTGCCCAGATGGCACCTCCGGCACCTTTGCTCCCGCCATCGACCGTTGAGGAAAGAGACGCCGCGAGGTTTTCCCAGTATATCTCCGGTGGCTCCCTCAACATCCGCACCGGGACCACAGTGCCTGGCTGCCGCCCAGGAGAAGTGATCTTCTTCGGCTGCGCGATGCTGGCGGGCCTACTCCCGCCGGTTTCTGACTTCTACATCTCCGTCCTCAACTTCTACTCTATCCACAACATTCATCTTCCTCCCAACTCCGTCATCCTCCTCGCTGTCTTCGCCTACTTCTGCGAAATGTTCGTGGGAGTGGCCCCCAACCTTCCTCTTTTTCGCTTTTTCTACAACCTGCGCGTGGCCAGGGATCCCTCCACCCCGTTGGGATGCTGCCACTTTCGTCTTCGAGACGGCGCAGCTTCGCGCTACATCCAGCTGGATCTCAGGTCCAACTGGAAGACCTGGCGCAACGAGTGGCTCTATGTCGCGGACGACAGCGGCATAGAGGTCCTAGAGTTGCCGACCGGGCCGGCGGTCAGCAACCTGTCGGGACCCGAATCTGCAAATCCGGACCCTCTGTGTATTCAGCACTAGTCCAGGAACGCGCTAGTGCACACAGTCTCAACATTGGTAAATATCACAATCATACCACTCGATACTAATAAAGTACTTTAAATAGTTAACCAAACTGGTTGCTTGACCTTATGGTCAAGTTACAAATATATGCCTCGCAGGGCGAAACTTATTAAAAGAGAAATAATAGAGCGGAAAAATAAGATAACATCATGGCGCCATCCAGTATACCACAGGCAACTGACTGGGCTCGCTCCCTAGTTAGACGGTTCCTCTGGAAGCTCCTCCTACAAAGCTGGTGTAGACTCCTCTTCAACTGCTGTTGTATTGCGGCAAGGGTGAGTACTTGGTACTCAGCAAGTCATGCACAGAATGCAAGCTAATATACTATATGCATGGCTTGATACAAAGGAATAGCTCAAGTTATATTTGCAGTAAACAGCATTAAACAAATAATATAAGTAGATTCGAAAGCAGTAGAAACAAGTATATCAATAATAACTATTCCAGGAGTTAAATAAACATCTTTCCCAATCCTAGTCCATATTTCGATCAACATCATTATTAAACCAAACCCAACCTTTCAAGTCCAAGTTGTTTTCAAGAAAGTCTAACCCTTAACTGTAATTCCCGAGCGATGTCCAATACCGCGGACACGGCTATTCGAATAGATTTTTACACTCTGCAGAGGTTATGCACTTTACCCACAAGATACAGTCAAACACCACAAAGTCGAGTGTCCGTAATAGTCTTTCGGAAACCTCTAACAGCACAAGTGGTCCTTTCCGGTGATTGCACACTAACCCTTCCCTTAGCGAAGGCGAAGTTTAGGCCAATCCACCGTTAGATGGGTACCTGGCCGCAGCCCCGGTAAGCTCCCCCGTACAACTACACAAAAGATATAGTTGACACCCAAAGGTCCCACAGGTACGTTATTAGCAACTTAATCAACTAGGTCCGTCCCATTACAAACATGTGGTTGCAAGATTGACTCAGTTCAAAGGCTTTCAAGGTTAAGTCCTTAGGGTGACCAGGGCAAGACTACCCGAAGAACCAAACCATCGTTCCCGATGCCACAACTGGCCCACCCGATCATTCTTGCCACATGCCCCGGTTAAAAGCTATTTATCAAACCCCAGTTGATTACCATGCACCACGTGCCATCAACATCACATGATACCTTTCCAAAATAGGTTCAATATATCATTATGTCAATATTAACATTTGATTGTCCAAAAATCATGTCATGAGCACGTAGCAGGTCTAAGCAATATACTACAACGATCTAAAATCCCATGTTGGCAATTTAGTAATGTCCAACTATTCAAACCTCAACTAGGGTGACAAGGGGTCATGGCACATATTTAGTTAACCAAGGTGTCATACAGCAATTAGGCATTTATCTAATTCCCATAATTTAAATGAAGTATTTTTCTAATTAAACTAGCATGCAATTCATTGAATCAAAATAGATTTCAAAATGGGATCAACATGGTCAAAGCACAACTTGCCTTCAAAGAGTACTTGTTCTTGGTCCTGAGCTGGCTCCTGAGTTAACACTTCTCCTTCGAAGCCTTCGGGCACTTCAACGTCTACTCGTAAAACGTGCAAATAGCAATAAATAAATGAACAGAAGACAAAAAGTGTCCAAAAAACCAAATAAAGTTCATAAACAGAGAGAGCATAATTTTATAAATTTTTAGAAACTGAAATCGTCAAATTCGGAGTTGAAACGCAAAAGTTATAGCATTTTGAAGTTTAAATAATCAATTAAATAATATTATAGAGAAAAACTTTAGTATAAAAATTAAATAAAATTCTACATTAGGTAGATCACAATTTTATACAAATTTAGAAATTTGTATCACTCAAATCGGAGTTAAAATACAAAAGTTATAAGCGTTTGAAGTTTGAATCAAATTCTGAAATCAATAATTCCAATTAATAAATCATTTTCTTTTTCGGAAATTCTTTTATTGCGTCAACAAGACACGTGGACCAACTAGAAGCTGCCACGTCGCCTCGGGTCCATGGACCCGGCGCGAGCACGCGGCACAGTCTCGTGGACTCGGCCCATGGCTCGTGTCGCGACAGTGAGCCTGCCGTGGCGTCGGTGTGACGTCGGCCAAGACGGCTCACCGAGCGGTCGACAGCGGGCCCACCGTGACGTCGGCGTGACGTCATGGTGCGGTTCTGTCGACAATACCGGGCCCCACTAACACGCGGGCCCCGCATGTCAGAGACATGCTCCACGCGCGGGCGCTGACCGCGCTGACCGCGACGGTCGGCCTCCCAGCCACGTGGCGTGATCTCGGCCGTTGATTTGAAAATCAACGGCCCATATTGGATCTGGCTTAACGCAGAAGAAAAACTACTCGGCTGATCTGGGCCGTTCGATCTTGATCGGACGGTCAAGATCCAATCTAACGTATACAACGTGGCTAACCCTAACCATTCGATCTAGATCTAACGGCTGAGAATGGATATAGTACTGAGCAGTTTAGGCTACGTGGCACAATCTACGCCGTTGGATCTAGATCCAACGGTTGGAAATAGATCTGGGATTAGCACTTGAGATCTCACCGGGGTGTGACGTGGCGCGATCTGGACCCTTTGATCTGGATCGGACGGCTGGTGGAGCTCGAGGTCCGGCGATGGCTTGCGGTGGGGCTGGCTCACCGGAGACGAAGACGGCGACCACGGCGACGGCGTTGCGGGGCTCCTCCGGCAAAGTGAGTGGTCTCCTCTGGCGCAGCTTGACCTCGCGGTTCCAGATCTGGGCTCAACGGCGGCGGAGGACGGCGGACGGCGGCGGAAACTGCAATTGAACGCGGCGGAACGCTCCTCCAACTCCGGCGAGCGATTGCGGCGCAACCACGGCAGCTCTGGTTGCGTGAGCTAGGGCTACGTGTGCGCACGGAAGTCGGCGTCACGACAGCGGTGGCGGTGCATTAAATAGGCCTCTCGACGTCCGTGAAACGCGCGGAGAAAGAGGCCCACTCCGTTGCGGCGGCGGAATCCGAAAGGGATTCGGATTGGGTGACGTGGATCAACGTCAGCCGTTGGATCAAGATCCAACGGTGCGAGGGTTTGGGCTAGGGTCTGGCTCGGTCGGACTCGGGCTCGGGTGACGTGGCTCAATCGTGGCCGTTGGATCAAGATCCAACGGTCACGCGGGTTAGAGTTCGGCCGAGCGGGTTCGACCGAGCAATGGCCGGGTCGGACTCGAGTCTGACTCGGACTCGGGTCCGGTCGGATGAACAGTAAAACCCACTCGATTTTCCAGCGATTAAATAATCCAATTAATTTATCAGAAATTCATTTAATTCATTAAAAATAGCAAAAGACTCAAAAAAATTCCAGAAAAATTCTGGAAAATATTTTGGAACATTTTGGACTCAAATAAAATATTTCCAACAAATTTTTATTTGCAAAGTTAAATTCTTTAATTATTTCAAAAGTGGATAAATTCAAATAAATTCCAAATAAAACCAAATAAATTCCAGAAAATTCCAAAAATTCACCAAGGTGCCAAATCACACATGAATTTAAGAAAAGCAAATTTTTGGGGTGTTACACAACCCCACTTGGGGAGCGCAGGTCAACGAGACGCCCGAACTCCGGACGATGCTGGCCCGCGTGGACCAGCTGCGGACAGCGGGCCTGACGGGAGGTATGGTTCTCCGAGACTTCATTTCTCGGAGGATCAGCCCCCTGCGCCGCCGTGCCCGCCCGACCTGGCAGTACACGGGCCTTGATGACGTAACCCGGACGGTTTCCAGAGGTAGGCTTCTTGTCTCTCCTTCTTGGTGATTTTGGCAACAGTTGCCGAGTTGAAGACACTTCTTTCTTTTTTACTTGCTAATAGCTGCAGGGGACTTATCCTCTTCGAAAGTTGATGCCTGGATGGGGCAACTGGGCGCCCCCAGCGTCGTCCTGCCTTTCCCGGCGGGTGCACTCCCGCTTTGCCGCGTGGAGCCCCGAGAGCGAGTGGCGATGACCCGTGCCATGCCCGTTATGGACGCCACGGGACCGGTGAAGACGCCACGCCCAAGGGCCCTGATGATTCGGGGTCCTCCCGGCGCTGGCGACCAGGGAAGGGGCAAACGCCCTGCCGACGACGACGCCCCTAGCGCCAGCCCCAAGAGGGTTTGCGCCTCGTTAGGGGACGCGGCGACCTCGATCGCCCCGCAGGGCTCCACCGGGGTGGGGAGCTCTACGGCGGCTGCAGCTGCAACTTCAACTGCTCCCGTCGATGTGGTTGATGTTGATGCTGCTCCGACCGTAGCTCCGCCGGCACTGATTGTTCCTCCGTCGCCGCCGGCACCGGTTGATCCGCCGCCGCCAGCACCGATCCTTCCTCCACCGGCGCCGGCGCCGATCCTTCCTCCGCTGCCGGCGCAGGTTGATCCGCCGCCGCCGCCAGCACCGATCCTTCCTCCGCCGCCGCCGGCGCAGGTTGACCCGCCAGCTCCAGTTCTCCCGCCAGCGCCGGCTGTGCAGGACCTACCGCCGCCGCGGAGGGTGCTGAACCTCCCTCCGGCCGCGCCGTGATTCCGGAGACTTCCTGCCGGGTACTTAAACCAAAGCACAAGAAACGTTAAGTTCTTTTAATCTGGAAGGCTTACCTCCTTCTTATCTTCTTTAGGGCGCCTACTTCAAGCGCCCCAACCGGAGGCGATCAGGGGACCACAGCGGCTGCGACAGCGCCCGTTGTAGTGGGGGAGCCTCAGGGTGACGTGGGTGGCCGCCCAGCGGCCGCCACGGGGGCTATCACCACGCTGACCGAGGGTGAGTTGGGCTTGCAGCCCACTCCGGAGGCCCCCACCACTTCAGTTCCCTCGGCGGACGCGGACGCTCTGCTGGCCGCCCTCAACAAGCTTCACTCCAGCGTGAGCAACCGCCTCGCGATGAGCAAGGAGAACCTGAGGGAGGCCGCCGCGGGGATCAATCGCCTCCGCAAGGAAACGCAGGACTAGCGCGACCAAGCAGCGCGGTTGGAGCAGGAGCTACAGTAGGAGAGGGCGCAAGGAGCACTCCGCGTCGAGGCGCTCACCAGGGAGCGCGACGCGGAGAGGAGTGACCGGCTCCGCGCAGAGGCCGTCACCACCTCGATGCTGCGCCCTGCCTTCGACCGGATGGTGGCCAGCTTGGCGCCGCTGGGGTTGGAGCAGCCATCCCCTATTGAGCAGCAGGCACGGCACTATGCTTTCTGCATGGGCCGCATTGCCGACCTCCTCACCATGATGCCCGCCGCCTTAGCCACCGGTGCGAAGAAGAGCGGCGCGATTCGCGGTGGCCACGGCAAAAATGCGTCTTTGGCGTGCAACGCCACCGGAGATGCGACCGATCCTGGTCGCCATCCAGGTGGAAGTGGATCGCCCGCAGAGGCGCAGGTCCACGACGCCGCCGAACAGGTCGCCGGGCAGCTCGAGATGGTCAACCCGGCGCTGGAAGCGGTGGCCGAGGACGTGGCTCTTGGGCTGGACGGCGGTCCGGCAGAGGACCAGGAGGCCACGAAAGCCGCGGCGGGCGAGGAGTGAAGACCCTAGACTTAGCTTTTTGTCTTTTGTTTCGTCTTTGTCTGTAAACAACTCCTGCAAATTAGCCCTTACTGTTGAATGCACATGTTTACCTTTACATATATTATGCTTTGATTGCTTGTCCGCACGCCCCACTTTGCTGGTTCTACATGAGCGAACAGGCAGCCGTACACTTTAATGGTTAGCAGGGATGCAGGGTTCCAGACCCTCGTGCCGAGACATCGCCATCTCAGGATCCTAGGACTTGGTGAAATTAACTACCCTCGTGGTCTCTTGGGACCGAACACTTGGTGAGGCGTGGCAGGGTAGTAGGCTCTCGGTAGCGGCGTTTAAGTCATCGTTTCTCACGGGGGCGCCCGGAGCGTCACGACCGTGTTGAGAACCATGCCAAACTAGTTGCCCGATCGCCCATCCCTGCTCGCCGCGCTCACCCAGTGGTTCCACTTTTACCGTCGAGGTTTCAGAGAGTCGCCAGGTACCGAGGGCGACTACGCGGACACGGCCCACCAGGGCACAAACCAGAAAAAAGAGAACGAAGATGACAACTGCTTTGAACAAGGACTGAGCATTTAATTAAATAGAGGCTTCCCCCGACCAGCCAAGGAGAGAGAAACTCAGTCCGGCTGGTCGGGGCATACAGCCCCGCACTTACAGCCATTTTAGGGATAGAACTTGCGCAGAAGCTCTATATTTTGGGAGTTCGCCAGCTCCTCCCCATCCTTAGTGGCCAACCTGACCGATCTGGGGCGATAGACTAAGACCACCTTGAAGGGGCCCTCCCACTGGGGAGACAGTTTGTGCAACCCGGCATGCGTCTGAATTCTGCGCAAGACCAGGTCGCCCACTGCTAGTGTTCTCTCGCTGACCCGGGTGGCGTGGTACCGCCTGAGGCTTTGCTAGTACCGAGGAGTGCGCAGGGCTGCACGGTCTCGCATCACTTCCAGGAGATTGGCTTCCTCTCGGCGCAGATCCTCCTGGCCTTCCTCCGTGAACGCCGTGACGTGCGGTGACCCCAAGGCCAGCTCCGAGGGCAAGACAGCTTCATCGCCGTAGACCAAGAAAAAGGGAGTTTCTCCGGTGGCCCGGCTGGGAGTGGTACGGAGCGACCACAAAACTGTCGGGAGCTCTTCAGTCCACCGGGCTCTGCGCTTATGCAGTTGATCAAACGCCCTGGTTTTTAGGCCCTTCAGCACTAGCGCATTGGCCCGCTAGACTTGGCCATTACTTCTTGGGTGGGCCACCGAGGCAAAACAAACCTTGGTGCCCATTTCTTCGCAGAAAACCAAGAAGGCAGCGCTGGTGAACTGTGTGCCGTTGTCGGTGATGATGCGGTTGGCGACCCCGAAGCGGCTGAAGATTCCTTGCATGAACTTGATAGCAGCGGCGGCGATAATCGCCCTTACTGCTTCGGCTTCCACCCATTTGGTAAACTTGTCAATGGCGACGAACAGATGGGTGTAGCCCCCTATGGCCCGCGGGAACAGGCCTAGGATATCCAGCCCCCAGACCGCGAAGGGCCATGAGAGAGGGATGGTTTGCAGAGCCTTGGCTGGTCGGTGGATTTGCCTGGCGTGGAACTGGCACGCCTCGCACTTCGTCACCAGCTCGCAAGCATCCTGGAGGGCGGTTGGCCAATAGAACCCTTGACGGAAAGCTTTCCCAACCATCGTTCGACTTGACATGTGGCTCCCGCACACGCCTCCATGGATATCAGAGAGCAAACTGCTCCCCTCTTCCCGAGTGATGCACTTCAGAAGAATTCCGTTTCTACCCCGGTGGTACAGGTCCCCGCCCACCAGGGTATAGCACTTGGCCTTTCGCGCTATCTTCTCTGCTGACGCATCATCTTCGGGGCACACTTGATCCCGCAGGTAGGCCAGGATCAGATCCATCCATGTGCCTTCCCGGTCAAGTGTGGCGATAACTCGGTGATCGTCCGGGTAATTCGTCCGGCCAGACGTTTCCGCCGGTACTACTTTCCTTTTTGGAACGAGGGGTGAAGTAGCGTCACCATCATCCCCACCAAAAACGTGGGATGCGATGGAAGGTCGCGGAAGCCTTTCTTCAAAGATTCCGACCAGAACAGGGGATCTTGTCGAGGCGAGCTGTGCGAGCCCGTCCGCCAAGTAGTTGTCGCGCCGGGGGATATGAGTATACCCCAGCTCGTCGAAGTGTCGCTCCATCTTTCTGACCTCTGCCAAGTACTCCGCCATGACAGGATCAGAGCAGGAGAACTCCTTTATCGCTTGGTTGACGACTAGCAGCGAGTCGCCCTTGACTTGCAGGCACCGAACACCGATGGTTGCGGTGGCGCGAAGTCCCGCCAGTAAGCCTTCGTACTCAGCAACGTTGTTGGTGGCCTTGAAGTCCAGGGCGACCACGTACTTGAGGAGGTCCCCGGTTGGGGAAACCAGGAGGACCCCCGCCCCCGTGCCTTCGAGCCTGAAGGAGCCGTCGAAGTAGAGTATCTAGGGGGAGGGCGCGGGGATTTCTTCGGCTTCAGGTTTGGCAGGAGTCCACTTGACGATGAACTCCGCCAGCCTTTGACTCTTGATTGCAGTGCGGGGGGGGGGCAAATTTGAGGCCAAACTCCCCCAGCTCCACAGACCACTTGGCAATGCGAATGGCATCTTGCCGCTCTGGTGCCTGCCTCCGGACTTTCTGCCGGATTGGGTGCACTCCAGGGAGCGTTGCCAATCGCTGCTCAATCACCTCCCTAGGGACCCCGGTCATTTCAGATGGTTCCCAGGCGAACACATCTAGGTTAGACCGGAGGAAGGTGACGAGCGCGTCTTCCTATTTGGTGCTGAGGTTGGCACCGATCTTCACTGTTAGAGATAGAGTCCTATTATTCTAGTATCTATATTAGAGATAGAGTCATGTTATTCCTTTCTCTAATGTACTCTATATATTGTGGCCATTGGCCCTCATATTTAATACAAATCATATTCATAACATGGTATGAGAGCTTAGGTTCAAACCCTAGCCTCCATACTTTTCCGCTGTTGCCATGCCCGGGAGAAGCAATATGCTCTCCCGGGCAGGCACCAATCTGCACGACGACCACCTCGCCATCTCAGGTTGTCGAGTCTGCCTGATCGTCACGGATCACAAGAATCTCGGGCCGCCCGTCATCATCATGTGTGCGAAATCCTGGAACCCGACGAAGCCGTCTCCATCGGCGTCGACGCCCCCGATCATGCGGCGGCAATCATCAAGGCTGCAGCTCTCGCCTCCGCCGAGTATGGCGACCATGACGCCGCGGAGCTCCTCGGCCGAGATGCGACCGTCGCCGTCCGCATCGAACACCTTGAAGACCTCCATCAGCTCGTCCTCCTCGCCGGCCTCCGCCTCAGCGGCGATGGCCGCCACGGCGTCCATCTCGTCGTCGGAGGGCTCCCCGTGGCCGAGCCGCCAGAGCACGGCCTCTAGCTCCAGCCGCGAGATCTCCGCGGCGGCGTTCCTCTGTGTCGTGCGACTGCCCCTGGCCCTCGTCCGGCTCGTCTTGGCTCCGCACGGGCCATCATCTCCGGGTCTCCGGGTGATTATTTGGTCTGCGTCGGCCCGCCTCACGCGTCGTCTTCCTCCGGCCGGTCATTGCGCTCGCTCGGCTGAAGCACTCGCTCTTCTGAAGAACAACGAACAGAAGCCATTATATCTTTGGATTCCAATCAGATTCCAAAAGGCAATTTCATGTTTCTTTTGGGGTCCGTTTCGGCTCCAGAGCAAAGCTTGACTTCTTCGGCTTCACTAGGAAGTTTTGAGCTCCATGTCTTCGTCTTCTGGTTTTTCAGTCACTGTTTCTGTTCCTCGCTGCCCGATCATCTTTGATGATCTTCTACATGGCTGGCTTGGCTCTATTTTCCCTATTTTAGTTCATCCCTTCCAAATGCAATGCTATTGCATACGCCTTGCAATTGTGGGGGGTGTTAGAGATAGAGTCCTGTTATTCTAGTATCTATATTAGAGATAGAGTCATGTTATTCCTTTCCCTAATGTACTCTATATATTGTGGCCATTGGCCCTCATATTCAATACAAGTCATATTCATAACATTCACGACCTTCCCAGAACCGTCCTCGCGCACGGGGACTGCCTTCACCTCACCCGAGGGACCAGGTGAGGCGCGGGCCTTGACCGGGGGAGCTCTGGGCAGTCGTCCTCGCCTCGGGCCGAGCAGGTGGTGCCGGCCAGGTCCTGCACCTGCTTGTTGAGGCGCAGGGCCTCCAGTCGATCCACCTTCACAATAATTGGGCCCCCAGGCCCAGGGATCTTCACCATCATGTAGGCATAATGCGTGGCCACCATGAACTTGACCAAAGCTGGTCGACCAAGCAAAGCGTTGTAGGGGAAGTCGAAGTCGGCGATCTCGAAGTTGATTTTCTCTGTCCGGAAGTTCTCCACACTTCCAAAGGTGACAGGTAGCCGGACTTGTCCCAGGGGCGTCAAGCCTACCCCAGGGGCAACTCCGAAGAAGAGAGGAGCCGGGCGCAACTCCTCATAGGGAATTTGGAGTGACTTGAATGCCCCGACTGACATAAGGTTGATGGAACTTCCTCCATCAACAAGCACACGCCCGAGTCTCGCATTTCGGACCGTGGGAGAAACCACGATCGGAAGATGGCCCGGGCCTGAGGTGCTCTCCCGGTGGTCGGCTTGACTGAAAGTGATCGGCTCTTCCGACCATTTCAGTGGCCTGCTCGCCCCGGGGGTTGGTATGGTGGCGCACACCTCCCTCAACTCTCGCTTGTACTACGAGTTTGAAGAGTAGGTGGCGGAGCCACCATGAATGAACACCACCGTGTGCTCCGCTTGCTGAAAGGCCAAGGGAGTAGGGTCTTCACCCGCGTCGTCGCGGTCATCTTCACGGTGTTCCTTAAGCCGCTGCTCCACTAGCTTGGATACGACCTAGCAATCCACCAGATCATGTCCGTTGGTCCTGTGGATGGGGCAGTAAGGTCTGCCCCCGTCGTCTTCTCGGCGGGGCGAACGGCGGTCCCCGCTGTCGTCACGCGGGTCTCGGCGATCACCCCTTCTGTCCCAGCGGTCGCGCCTCTGGGGCTTGGCCTCTGGCTCAGCGACTAGGATCTCTCCGGCGCTGGCCTCTTTGTGCTTCTTCTTCTTCTTGTGATGGGAAGCCTTTGAGGTTCCCGCCTCGCTGTGGCTGGATGGCCCCGCCGCACGCTCCCGGGCCTCCGCCGCCCTGGCGCACTTATGCACCAGGGAGAACAGGTCGGAGGTGGTCGATATGGTGCGGGTAGCCATCTTCTCCCGCATATTCTGATCCCGAACCCTCCTCCGGAATGCGATGATCACCGATTGCTCAGAAATCTGGGGGATTGTGTTACGACAGTGGCTGAACCGCCGGATAAACTCCCTCAGGGACTCCCCCTTTGTCTGTTCCACGGCGTGGAGGTCGTCCTCCACGCCCGGCTGAGTGTAGGAGCCCTGAAAGTTGGCGACGAAAAGGTCGCACAGCTCCTCCCATGAGTGCACGGAGCATCGCGGGAGGTTCAGCAGCCAAGAACGGGCAGAGCCCGTCAGCGACGTCGGGAGGTAATTGGCCATGATCTTCTCAGACCCTCTCGTGGCACGCATTACCATAGTGTAGATGTGCAGGAACTCCTCCGGGTTGGTGGTGCCGTCGTATTTTTCGATGGACGTAGGGCGGAACCTCTCTGGCCACGCAGCTTGGCGTAGATGGAGGGAAAACGCCTAGCATCCAACGTTGTAGGGGGAGCAACGTCGCTCGCCCGCCCCTCGGCCCCGAGATGGGGTCGAGGAGTGCGAGTCTACGCTCTCCCTGGAGTTAGGGAGCGAGGTCTCCCCCCGACCGCTAGACATCGGGTGGCTAATGCGTCGTTGCACGTGCGCACAACACCCCCTAAGGGCATTGTGCAAGTCACCATCGCGTTGGAACCTCCTTTCGTCTAGGCGGGCCCTCAGATCCTCGTGGCCCCCCGCCGGCTTGGGGGAACCACGAGAAGGAGTGGGAGCATGTGCACGTCCCCCTGTACCTGAGGGGGCTGCAACCTGTGCACCCTTCCCTTTGTCCCGGCCCTCGTGACCAGGAAAAACTCTCATAGGGCGGCTGGAAGCTTGCGCATCAGCCGCGCGCATGTTCTGCCGCCCGACGCCGGAAGACCCTGGCTGGTTTGCCGCCTCCACCTGTTGTTGGGTGGCATCCACTAGGCGGGTGATGTCCCGCAGCCACGGAGCGGCCGGGGTTTCGCCCCCTAGCGTAACTGGAGGGTGATCGAGGAGCAGCCGGGTCGCATGAAGATTCCACGCGGGGGTGTCGTCTCCCATCAACAGGCGCCGTCGGACGGGCTGTCCTCCTTGCGCGGAAGCACCACGTGCCCCTCCCTGGACGGAGGGACCCGGGAGCTCCGACGCCCTGGCCGAGCGCCGGGATCGGTTACGAGCGCTGCTCTCCTCGGGTAGGTCGTCGTGCTTGGAGCGTGAAGCCGCCATGTAGACGACCGTCAAAGCTTCTTGCAAGCTTCGCAAGAGGGTGGAAGAAGAAAGGGCAATCTATCCACTGAGCCCCCTACCTGACGAGCCACTATCGGCGTAAGAGCCAACAGACACCTCCGGATCGGGTGTATATGAAGTTCGAACAGGGGGCTTTCGTGGAGATCGCTCGAGGGATGGAAAGAAGGAATCAACCGAAGCTTGCAAGGAGACACTGAGGTTTATCCAGGTTTGGGCCCTCTTGAGAGTAATAGCCCTAGTCCTGTCTGGGTGTTCTTGCTTGTGTTCTTGGGGGAGACTAAAGTCATCCACCCGAAAATGTTTTCCAACCCTTTTCTCCCATGCACCCCAGCTCCCTTTTATACTTGGGCTGGCTAGGGCGCATGGGGGACTTACATTAGTGTACCACCCTTATTACACTGCCTCACCGCATTTAATGCACCTGTCACTATTCTTGAGTTGCACTTAATGCTTTCGACACAACCGACTTTGCCCCGGCCTCGGGACCCGTGTACGTGCCGACTCCGCACGCCTCACCAGGGTGGAGATTTCGCCATGACGTCATCCGCAATAAATGCGCGCGTTGGGAACACGCGCCATCACACTGTGGCCTTCATTACCTCCATTTAATGCGCACGATACACATTAAATGCCCTTGACCCTCTGTGTGGCGGCACAAACCGCTAGGTGGCCTTGGGAATCGAAGCGCCCGGCGTGGCTGAACGCCACTCCCATTGGGCGATCACCTTCTTGGCGCCCGGCCGCGTGGCTGGATGCCACCCGTCCTGGCGATCACCTTTCTTGACCGCCCGGCGTGGCACGAACGCCACTGTCATTTGGCGATCACCTTGCTAACCGCCAGCGGCGTGGTCTGAACGCTACCTGTCCGCTGGGCAATCACCTTGCTGACCGCCAGCGGCGTGGTCTGGACGCCATCTGTCCGTTGGGCGATCACCTTTACTGTGGTGGAGTGGGCACCCTGGTGTAGAATACACCGACAACTATTAGTGTCAGTTTTTGGCTAGAACCGACACAAATAATGCATTATTTGTGTCGGTTTTTAGCTAGAACCGACACAAATAGTCTTCCCGCCATTTTGGGCTTTACAACCGACACAAAAACTTTATTTGTGTCGGTTCCAAAAAACCCGACACAAATGGACCGACACCTATTGAGTGTCTTGTAGTAGTGTTATCTCCATGTCTCCTCAGGAAACGCAGGTTGAGGATGGAAGTGGACCGGTTGAGGGAGTAGTCGACTTGGAGGACGAAGAGCTGACTCGAAGCAATAATCGAGTACCAGACCCCGTCCCTATCGACGCTAGCTCTTCCTCAGAGGCTCTAGTTCCTCCCACCGTCCTTGGTGAAAACAAGGCGGCTTGCAGTCAAGTGGCGATCGAGCCTCTCCAGGATGAGATATCATCGTCCCCCGAACTTCTTCGTCCTGCCAAACGTCCTCGAACACACTTGCCTAAAGCATGTAGCCAGGTGATCTTTAACCGCTCACTTGGATGTTACGAAGTTTTTACTAATGTGATTCAGAATTTATTAGATGAATAGTGCGATTTTTGGGGGGCTGATCTACAGAGGTCGATAGCACCTCTGGAGACACCTCGTTGAGTAGGATCTCCATCGAACAAGGCAGCCGACGAGGTAACCCTATTATCAAGTATAGTCAAATGAATTTTACCTTTGGCAGGCTCTTGTATTTCTCAGTTATTCCTTCGTAGGTTACACTACCAACTGTCAACCCACCGGCTCCAGCTGTGCTGGTCAAGGAAGCAACCATCAGGACTAAACCCATCTTGGCGAAGCCTGTTGCAAAAAAGGACATTCAACTGAAAGTTCACATGGCGAAGTAAGTTGCTTTCCGTATGCTTTAATTATTTTTTATTTTTCCAGAAGACATCGGATGAGGAGCTTTTTGCAAGAAAAACATGACAAGTAGTACTATCGAGACCACTACTGCCAATGCCTTTCTGACCGCTGATGCGGCTACTACTACCGTTGCTACTTCTTCGGCGAGTCCAGGCACGGTAATGGCTCGACAACCTCCATGTCTGTCGGGACCCCGAATTTGCAAATCCGGACCCTCTGTGTATTCAACACTAGTCCAGGAACGCGCTAGTGCACACAGTCTTAACATCGGTAAATATCACAATCATACCATTCGATACTAATAATGTACTTTTATTTAAATAACCAAACTGGTTACTCGACCTTATGGTCAAGTTACAAATGTATGCCTCGCAGGGCGAAACTTATTAAGAGAGAAATAGTAGCAGCGGAAAAATAAGATAACTTCGTGGCGCCATCCAGTATACCACAGGCAATGGCCCAGGCTCGCTCCCTAAGTAGAGCGGTTCCTCTTGGAGCTCCTCCTCCAAAGTGGTGTAGTCTCCTCTTCAACTGGTGTTGTATTGTGGCAAGGGTGAGTACTTGGTACTCGGCAAGTCATGCACAGAATGCAGCCTAATATACTACATGCATGGCTTGATACAAAGGAGTGGCTCAAGGTATTTTTGCGATAAACAACATTTAACAAGTATCATAAGTAGATTAAAGCGGTAGAAACAAGTAAAGCATAGATAACTTTTCAAGGAGTTTAGTAAGCATCTTTCCCATCCTAATCCACATTTCCATCAACATCATTATTAATCCAACCCAACCTTTCAAGTCCAAGTTATTTTTGAGAAAATCTAACCCTTGATTGTAATTCGAGCGATGTCCAATACAGCGGACACGGCTATTCGAATAGATTCTACACTCTGCAGAGGTTATGCACTTTACCCACAAGATACTGAGTCAAACACCACCAAGGCGAGGTCCCGTAACAAAGTCTTTCGGAAACTTCTAACAATACAAGTGGTCCTCCCCGGTTATTGCACAATAACCCTTCCCTTAGCTAAGGCGAAGTTTAGGCCAATCAACCGTTAGATGGGTACGGCCTCGGCCCAGACGCTCCCGTACAACTTACACAAAGGGTGTAGTTGACCTCCTGAGGTCCCACAGTGCGTTATTAGCAACTTAATCAACTAGGTCCGTCCCATTCTGGACATGTGGTTGCACGTTAGACCCAGTTCAAAGGCTTGCAAGGTGAAGTCCTTAGGGTGACCAGGGCAAGACTACCCGAAGAACCAAATCAACATCCCTGCCACAACGGCCCACGATCATTCTTGCCACATGCCCCTACGAAAACTATTTATCAAACCCCAGTTGATTACCATGCACCACGTGCCATCAACATCACATGATACCTTTCCAAAACAGGTTCAATATATCATTAAGTCAATATTAACATTTGATTGTCCAAAATCATGTCATGAGCACGTAGCAGGTCTAAGCAACATACTACAACGGTCTAATTTCCCATGTTGGCAATTTAATAATGTCCAACTAGTAAACCACAACTAGGGTGACAAGGGGTCATGGCACATATTTAAATAATCAAGGTGTCATACTGAAAATTGGTATTTATCTAATCCCCCATATTTAAATAAAGTATTTTCTAATTGAACTAGCATGCAATAAGTTAAATCCAAAATAAGTTTCAAAATAGGATCAACATGGTCAAAGCACAACTTGCCTTCAAAAAGTACTTGCTCTTGGTCTTGAGTTGGATTCTGAGTCAATACTTCTCCTTCGAATCCTTAGGCACTTCAACGTCTACTCGTAAAGCGTGCAAATAGCAATACACAAATAAACAATAGGCAAAAGTGCCCAAACATCCAAATAAAATCCATAAACAGAGAGAACATAATTTTATGAATTTTTAGAAACTGGAATCGCTCAATTCGGAGTTAAAATGCAAAAGTTATAGCATTTTGAAGTCTAAATAATAAATTAAATAATTTTACAGAGAAAAACTTTAGTCCAAAAATTAAATAAAATTCATAATTAGGTAGATCTCAATTTTATACAAATTTAGAAATTTGAATCACTCAAATCGGAGTTGAAACGCAAAAGTTATAAGCGTTTGAAGTTTGAAACAAAATCTGAAATCATTATTTCGAATTAATAAATCATTTTCTTTGTCGGAAAATCAGTTATTGCGTCAGCCTAGACACGTGTCAGCCTCTGATTGGTTTCTTTGGCGTCGGCGGTCCATGGACTTGGTCCACGCTCGGCTCGGGTCTACCGTGGACTCGGTCCTTGCTTCCACGTGTCGCCGACATGTGGGTCCCCCTCGGGTGGCGTCCTTCTTGGCGTCGGCGGGGCTCGACCGCAGTGGCGGCGGTGGGACGTACCAATGACGTCATGGGTGACGTCACGGTGCTGTTGTTGACACGTGGGCCTGGCGTGTCAGTGACCCACGCGCACGCCCGCGTGGCGCGCCGGTTCGGCTTCCTGGACACGTGGCGCGATCGTGTCCGTTGATTTGAAAATCAACGGCCGCGATTAGATCCAAGGTTAACACGTTGAAAACTACTCAGTGATCGTGGGCCGTTCGATCTAGATCAGACGGTCCAGATCTAATCCTACATTAACACTACTACGGCACGTGGTGATCGTGGGCCGTTGGATCTTGATCCAACGGTCCAGATCTAATCGGGTTTGGAAACACGTGAACTCACCTCAACCGCATGATCAAAATCGGACGGCGCACAGAGCTCGCGGACGGCGATGGCGACACGGCGGAACAGGGCCACCGGAGACGAAAACGACGACGAGCCCGACGGCGTTTCGAGGTCTCTCCGGCTGAGTGGGAGGTACTCACGGGTGCGCCTTGGCTTGAGGACTCCGGAACTGGGCTCCAACTCGGCGGAAGACGGCGGACGGCGGCGGGATGAAGCAAAAACCGTGGCGGAGCGGCGCTCAACTACGGCGAGCTATCGCGGCTAAACGGTGGCGGCTCTGCCTTGGTGAGTAGGGGCTACAGGTGCGCAAGGTCAGGGCCGACCTCGGGGTGTGACCCGGGCCTTAAATAGCCTCGGCGTTCGTGCTCGAGGCGGAACCCTAGATCTACGCGGCGGCGGAGTCCGGCTCGGTTTCGGTGGAGACGACGACGCACAGTCGTCCACGTGGCACGATCAACGGTCACGATCGCATGGGTGCGATCGGATCCAACCCAGACTCAGCTCGAACCGGTGCGGTCCAATTTAGACCGTTGGATCTCGATCCAACGGTTAGGATCGAATGGGGTTCGGTCAAGTCACGTGGCTCGGGTCGGACTCGAGTCGGACTCGGACTCGGGTCCGGTCGGATGAACAGTACTTGACTCGACTCAATTTCCAGCGATTTAATATTTAAACTAATTCCCATAAATTCATTTAATTCATTAAAAATAGCAAAAGACTCAGAAAAATTCCAGAAAAATTTTGGAAAATATTTTAGGGTATTTGGGACTCAAATAAAATATTTCCAACAAAATTTTATTTGCAAAGTCTAATTCTTTAATTATTTCAAAATGGAATAAATTCAAATAAATTCCAAATAAATCCAAATAAATTCCAGAAAATTCCAAAAATTCACCAAAGTGCCAAATCACACATAGATTTAGGAAAAGCAAAATTTTGGGGTGTTACAAACCTCCCCCCTTAACAGAATCTCGTCCCCGAGATTCAGGGCTTACTAAAAGAATAGGTTCGGAAACTCTTTTCTCAAATCCTCTTCGCGCTCCCAGGTTGCTTCACTCTCCGCGTGGTTGCTCCATTGAACTCTGCAGAAACGGGTTGACTCGTTCCTCGTCTCTCGATCCATGGTGTCCAAAATCTTCACGGGATGCTCCTTGTAAGTCAGATCTTCTTGCAACTCAATTGACTCTAGCGGTGTCTGTTCCTCAGGTACTCGGAGACACTTCTTCAACTGGGTCACATGGAATACGTCATGTACTCCTGCGCTACTTGGCTGTGGCAACTCCGATAAGCAACCGCCTCTGCGGCTCAAAATCTTAAATGGTCCAACATAGCAGGTGCGAGTTTCCCTTTGGCATGGAACCTCTTAACTCCCGAGGCGTAACTCGAGGTATACAAAGTCTTACGGTTCAAAACTCAAGTCCGGCGACGATTGTCAAGATAACTCTTACGTCGTGATTGGGCTATCTTCAACCTTTCCTAATCATGGCAATCGCTTCTTGACTTCTTGAAGAATATCAGGCCGAAGACACGGCGCTCATTGGTCTCATTCCAATTCAATGGCGTCAAGCGAAGTCGACCATCTGATGCCTCAAAAGGTGACATCTGTAAACTAGCCTGGTAACTATTATTGTAACTGAACTCGGCATACGGCAAACTCTTATCCCAAGAGGTAGCACAAGCCAATGCACACGCTCTTAACATATCTTCCAGAATCTGGTTGACTCTTTCGGTCTGTCCATCCGTCTGTGGATGATAGGCTGTACTGAAGTTCAAACGGGTTCCCATGGCTTCATGCAACTTATTCCAGAACCTTGAGGTAAATTGGGTACCTCGGTCCGATACAATCCTCTTTGGCACTCCGTGCAAACAGACGATCCTGATCATGTACAACTCTGCTAACTTATCTCCCGAGTAAGTGGTCTTCACGGGGATAAAATGGGCTACTTTGGTCAAGCGATCCACTATAACCCATATGGAGTCATAACCTCCTTGAGTCTTAGGCAAACCGGTAATGAAATCTATTCCGATTTCCTCCCACTTCCACTCAGGTATTTTCAACGGCTGTAGCAATCCTGCTGGTCTCTGATGCATTGCCTTGACTCTCTGGCATACATCGCACAATGCAACATGCTCGGCAACTTCACGCTTCATGCTCGGCCACCAGAATCTTTCCTTCAAATCCTGATACATTTTGGCGCTTCCAGGATGGATTGAATACTTGGAGTCATGGGCTTCTTCTAGAATCAATTGCTTCAGCTCCTTTTTGTTCGGCACACAAATGCGATCCTTCATCCATAACGTGCCTTGCTCATCCAACTTGAAGTCCTCTGCCTTGCCTTCCTCCTTGATGGACTTAATCCTGCGGATCTTGTCATCATCCTTACGTCCTTCCGGATCTGGTCCTCTAGGGTAGGCTTTACTTCCAATGTGGCCAAGAATCCGCTAGGTACCACCTCAATCTTCATTCTCTGAAATTCCTGGCATAGCTCATCCCGATTCGTGGCTATCAACATATTCACGGTATGGCTTTTCCGACTCAAGGCATCGGCAACTACGTTGGCCTTCCCGGGATGGTAATGGATTCCAACATTATAGTCCTTGATCAACTCTAACCATCTCCTCTGCCTCATATTCAGATCCGACTGGGTGAATATGTATTTAAGGCTCTTATGATCCGTGTACACTTCACATCTGTTCCCGATCAGATAGTGACGCCATATCTTCAAGGCATGCACTACGGCAGCTAATTCTAGGTCATGCGTCGGATAATTTTCCTCATGCGGCCTCAACTGCCTTGATGCATAAGCAACAACCTTTCTGTTCTGCATCAGCACACATCCAAGTCCTTGACGCGATGCATCACAATAGATATCAAAGCTTTGATTAACATCCGGTAGAACTAACACTGGTGCTGATGTCAATCGCTTCTTCAGCTCCTGAAATCCTTTCTCACATTCTGGCGTCCATGCAAACTTCTTCTCCTTTTTCAGCAATTGCGTAAGAGGTCTCGCAATTGTCGAAAAGCCTTCAATGAAACGGCGGTAGTATCCTGCCATTCCAAGGAAACTCCGGATCTGGTCACGATCTTGGTGCTCCCAATGTAACACAGCTTCTACCTTGCTTGGATCAACGGCGACTCCTTCTGCGGTCATTACATGTCCGAGGAACTCCACCTTGTCCTTCCAAAAATCACACTTGCTGAACTTGGCGAAGAGTTGCTGTTCCCTCAGCTTTTCCAAAACTCGCCTCAAGTGTTCGGCATGTTCTTCCTCTGTCTTGGAGTAGATTAGGATATCATCTATGAACACGACAACAAACTTGTCCAAATATTCCATGAACACCTTATTCATCATATTCATGAAATATGCTGGTGCATTCGTCAGACCAAAGGACATAACTGTAAACTCGTAATGTCCATATCTTGACGAGAATGCAGTCTTCAGAATATCCTCTGATCGGATCTTCAACTGATGGTATCCTGATCTTAGGTCATTCTTGGAGAAAACTCTGGCTCCTCTCAGCTGATCAAACAAATCATCAATCCTGGGTAGCGGATACTTATTCTTCACGGTGACTTCATTGAGTGCACGGTAGTCAATGCACATCCTGAAACTCCCATCCTTCTTCTTGACGAACAAAACTGGCGCTCCCCACGGCGACGAACTCGGTCTGATAAATCCTTTCTCCATTAACTCCTCTAGCTGTTTCTTCATCTCTATCAACTCCTCGGTGGACATCCGATAAGGTCTCTTTGCTATCGGTCTTTGTACAGTACAAGCTCTATCACAAACTCTATGTCCCTCGTCCGGTGGCATACCAGGTAGATCTTCGGGAAAAACATCTGGGTACTCATTCACTCTTTGAGACATCTTCTATCCGATTGTCTTGGTACTGTTTACCATCAACTGCCCATCTCTAACGTCTGTAGCTTGAAATTCCACTTTCTTTCCACACGGGCTCTCAACTGAGATAGTCCTTCGTCCACAATCCAATACGGCCTTGTGCTTGGATAACCAATCCATTCCCAAAATAACATCTAAGGTCTGGGTCTCCAAAATAATAAGGTTCGCTAGGAACTCTATTCCATCTATTAGTATTCTCACCCCGGAACATCCTACTTTCGTTCGGAGTTCGGAACCAGGGGTTTGAACTACAAGCATGCATTTAAGCCTTGCAATCTCCAAATCATTTTTAGTAGCAAAGCCTTGCGAAACAAACGAATGCGAAGCTCCAGAGTCAAACAAAACTGCTGCAGGTACTGAGTTAACAAGTAACTTACCCAGTACGACGTCCGTAGCATTCTGCAGTGCATCTGCGGTGACATGGTTGACTCAGCCTCTCACCACAATCTGGGGTGTGGCTCCTGGTGCTGGCGTCCTAGCTGGGGTGGTTCCTAGATTGAAGCGAACTGGGGTCACTCCTGCTGTCTTCTTTGGGCAGCTGTTGGCAAAGTATCCTGGCTCGTTGCAGTTGTAGCAGCGTCTCACTATTCATTGTTGGCTGCCTAAAGCGGCGTTTCTAGCGGGGGCTGGGGTCTGGTAGTTCTGATTGACGGGTCTTGGTGCTGGTGACGGTGTCCTTGTTGCATTTTGTGGCTGGAATCTGAAAAACTGATTTGGTGCAACTCTCGGTATTTGTTGCGTTCCTGGCGTGATCCTGTTTGTTGCATCCTGCGCTTCCTGTTCTCATCCAGTTCCTTGCGCTTGTCCTCAAGAATAAGCGCCTTATTCACCAACTCTTGGAAATCTGGAAAGGTGTGGGTGATCAGTCCTACTTGTAGTCCTGAGTTAAGTCCCTTCATGAAGCGAGGCTGCGGCTTTATCTGTCGCTACATCCTCAGTGCGTAGCGTGCTAAGCTGTGTGAACTTGTTCAGGTAGTCGACCAGCGGCTGATTACCTTGCTTGATGCTCTGAACTCCTCCTTCTTAAGATCCATGATTCCTTCAGGCACGTGATCTTGTGGCGAAACGCATAGCTGTGAACTCCTCCCAAGTGATATCTTGAGGGTTCACTTGCGTGGCGCAGAAGTTCTCCCACCATTCGGCGGCTGTTCCTTCCAACTGATGAGAAGCGTAGAGTACCTTCTCATTTCCCATGCATTGAGCGATGTGTAGCTTCCTCTCTATTGACCTTAACCAGTCGTCGGCCTCCAACGGATTGGCATTCCCAGAAAAAGTGGGTGGATGAGTCCTCATGAACTCTGACAGTCTTGTATTCTGGCGTTGTCCCTGATTAACTTGATTAGCTGTGGCCTGAGCAGTGACGTGTTGCATTTGTTGCATCATAGCATGCATCAACTGAGTCTGAGCAGCGAGAAAAGCGCCGAAATTCTGCATATCCAGTGGCGGTGCTGGTGCTCCATCATTGGGGTTTTCTGTTGGGCGAGAACCACTTCCACTGCCTCCAAGGTTTCCGCGGGTGTTCACCATCTGTCGATTTGCTCTAGGTTTTAGAGATGAGAGGGAAACAAGAATAGACAAGTAATATGGAACTTATGCGGGGCGAAAGGTGTAACTTTAAGGTCCAACTTTATTAATGATATCAATAACTTGGTATGGCTGCTTACAATGCCTAAGGGCCTTGCAACACATACTGCACACTCAGCAAACAATGAAAATCCAAATCGAACTAACACTGGAGTCTAACGCCTAAAGGGTGACTCTTTATTCTAAGACGCGACTCGGCGAAGGAGTCTCTCTATAAAACCTACGCTCATTCATCGAGAAAACCTCCACGGCCTGGGTACGGATGCTGCGGCATAGGCGCGAAACGATTGCCATGTCCAAAGAATCGTGTGTCATCTGTGGTAGTCGAAGAAGCGGTGTCCTCATCGAGATCGACTCCTCCGGATCTGGCTCGTGTAGCTCAATCTTGGCTGCAGTTACGGTCCGTACAAGGCCATCTCCAACTCGTCAATCCTTCGCGAAGGTGTGACACATACTCTTGAGCTTCCCGCCATCTGTTCTTCTCTGTCGTGATCTCCTTGCGGGCCTTCAGCAGCTCCTTGCTTGTATCATCAGTACATCCTCTGGCGACAACAAGTCGTGCCAAGCTGTGTGACCATGGCATCCTCATCCCGAGTCGCCGGGTCAAGAAGGTTATTGCTCTTGTGGTGATAACGGAACACCGTGCTCTCCAACTCTTTGGCGTAGATACGGGTAATGTGCCGCATTGCTCGTCGTGATACTTGGATACCCATCTGCATTGTAGACCTCCTGGCGGTCACGGTGTATCGAGCGATTGCACTGGCCCTTCTTCCTAGCGGTACCACAATCTTCACGTCACAAGCCTTGATCAATCCCGCTTGTCCGATTACTTCCACTTGGTATTGCGGCTTCTCAAAATCTCAGAGTGCAGAGCATACGCCAAAGTTCTGCGGCGTGACCAACCTCCAGGTCGACGTAGTTGAACTCTCCCTCCATCTGTCACAAGAGTGCTCACGTAAGAACTCGAAATTTTTAAATCGTGACAAGGTAAGGAAAAATTCAGCAAGAGACAAGGAAAGAGAGAAGGGGGTAAGTCGAGATATCATTTCTTATCTTGACAACCTTTTAGCTTTTAGAAAATAGGTTTTAACCTCTCTACGACCATTCTAGCTAGGGTTGAGCCTACAGTCAGTACGACTCTGATACCACCTCTGTCGGGACCCCGAATTTGCAAATCCGGACCCTCTGTGTATTCAACACTAGTCCAGGAACGCGCTAGTGCACACAGTCTTAACATCGGTAAATATCACAATCATACCATTCGATACTAATAAAGTACTTTTATTTAAATAAACAAACTGGTTACTCGACCTTATGGTCAAGTTACAAATGTATGCCTCGCAGGGCGAAACTTATTAAGAGAGAAATAGTAGCAGCGGAAAAATAAGATAACTTCGTGGCGCCATCCAAGATACCACGTGCAACTGGCCCGGTGGGCTCGCTCCTAAGTAGAGCGGTTCCTCTTGGAGCTCCTCCTCCAAAGCCGGTGTAGTCTCCTCTTCAAGCGGTGTTGTATTGTGGCAAGGGTGAGTACTTGGTACTCGGCAAGTCATGCCTGAGAATGCAGCTAATATACTACATGCATGGCTTGATACAAAGGAGTGGCTCAAGGTATTTTTGCGATAAACAACATTTAACAAGTATCATAAGTAGATTCGAAGCGGTAGAAACAAGTACAGCATAGATAACTTTTCAAGGAGTTTAGTAAGCATCTTTCCCATCCTAATCCACATTTCCATCAACATCATTATTAATCCAACCCAACCTTTCAAGTCCAAGTTATTTTTGAGAAAATCTAACACTTGACTGTAATTCGGCGATGTCCAATACCGCGGACACGGCTATTCGAATAGATTCTACACTCTGCAGAGGTTATGCACTTTACCCACAAGATACAGTCAAACACCACAAAGGCGAGTTCCCGTAACAAAGTCTTTCGGAAACTTCTAACAATACAAGTGGTCCTCCCCGGTTATTGCACACTAACCCTTCCCTTAGCTAAGGCGAAGTTTAGGCCAATCAACCGTTAGATGGGTACCTGGCCTCAGCCCCGGTATGCTCCCCCGTACAACTTACACAAAGGGTGTAGTTGACCTCCTGAGGTCCCACAGGTACGTTATTAGCAACTTAATCAACTAGGTCCGTCCCATTACAGACATGTGGTTGCACGTTAGACCCAGCTCAAAGGCTTGCAAGGTGAAGTCCTTAGGGTGACCAGAGCAAGACTACCCGAAGAACCAAATCAACATCCCCAGTGCCACAACTGGCCCACCTGATCATTCTTGCCACATGCCCCGGCCGAAAACTATTTATCAAAACCCCAGTTGATTACTGTCGGGACCCCGAATTTGCAAATCCGGACCCTCTGTGTATTCAGCACTAGTCCAGGAATGCGCTAGTGCACACAGTCTTAACATTGGTAAATATCACAATCATACCAATCGATATTATCAAAGTGCTTTATTTAAATAACCAAACTGGTTACTCGACCTTATGGCCAAGTTACAAATGTATGCCTCGCAAGGCGAAACTCATTAAAAGAGAAATAATAGCAGCGGAAAATCAAATAACTTCGTGGCGCCATCCAGTATACCACAGGCAACTGACTGGGCTCGCTTCCCTAAGTAGATGGATCTTCTTGGAGTTCCTCCTCCAAAGCTGGCGTAATCTCCTCTTCAACTGATATTGTGTTGAGGCAAGGGTGAGTACTTGGTACTCAAAGCAAGTCATGCCTGAGAATGCAAGCTAATATACTATATGCATGGCTTGGTACAAAGGAATAACTTGAGGTATATTTGCGAAACTTGACATTTGACAAGTATCATAAATAGATTCGAAAGCAGTAGAAACAAGTAAAGCATAAATAACTTTTCAAGAAGTTTAAATAACATTTTCCCCATCCTAAACCACATTTCCATCATCTTCATTACTAAACCAACCCAACCTTTCAAATCCAAGTTATTTTCAGAAAGTCTAACCCTTGACTGTCATTCAGAGCATTGTCGATCAGTGGACTCGGCTATTTAAATAGATTCTACACTCTGCAGAGGTTATGCACTTTACCCACAAGATACAGTCAAACACCACAAAGGCGAGTTCAGTAACAAAGCCTTTGGAAGCCTCAAACAACACAGTGGTCCTCTCAGGTTCGTGCTCTACACCATCCCTTCCCTTAGCCAAGGCGAAGTATGGGACCAACACACCGTTAGATGGGTATCCGGCCACGCCCACGATACGCTCCCCCGTACAATCACACAAACGGTGTAATTGACACCCTGAGGCTCCACAAGTGAGTCCTTAGCGACTTAGTCAACTAGGGCCGTCCCATTCCAGCCATGTGGTTGCAAGTATGACCCAGTTCAAAGGCTTGCAAGGTTAAGTCCTTAGAGTGACCAGGGCAAGACTACAGAAGAACCAAATCAACATCCCGATTGCCACAGCCCACTGATTACTCTTGCCACATGCCCGGCCGAAAGCGTTTATCAAACCCAGTTGATTACCATGCACCACGTGCCATCAACATCACATGATACTTTTCCAAAACAGGTTCAATATATCATTAAGTCAATGTTAACATTTGATTGTCCAAAATCATGTCATGAGCACGAAAGTGTCTAAGCAGTATACTACAACGGTCTAAAACCCATGTTGGCAATCTAATTATGTCCAACTAGTAAACCACAACTAGGGTGACAAAGGGTCATGGCACATACTTAAGTAATCAAGGTGTCATATAGCAAATTGGTATTTATCTAATCCCCATGTTTAAGCAAAGTATGTTTCTAATTGAACTAGCATGCAATAGTTTAAATCAAAATAGATTTCGAAATAGGATCAACATGGTCAAAGCACAACTTGCCTTCAAAAAGTACTTGTTCTTGGTCTTGAGTTGGATCCAGAGTCAATACTTCTCCTTCGAATCCTTCCGGCACTTCAACGTCTACTCGTAAAGCGTGCAAATAGCAAATACACGAATAAAAAATAGGCAAAAACATCCCAAAACTCCAAATAAAATCCATAAACAGAGAGAACATAATTTTCTGGATTTTTAGAAACTGGAATCGTCAAATTTGGAGTTAAAACGCAAAAGTTATGATTATTTAAAGTTTAAATAATCAATTAAATAATTTTACAGGGGAAAACTTTAGTCCAAAAATTAAATAAAATTCATATTTAGGTAGATCTTATTTTTATACAAATTTAGAAATTTGAATCACTCAAATCGGAGTTGAAACGCAAAAGTTATAAGCGTTTGAAGTTTGAATCTAAATTTGAATCAATATTTCGAATTAATAAATCATTTTCTTTTTCGGAAATTAATTATTGCGTCAGCATGGACACGTGGCAAGATCGATTGGTCTGGCCGTCGCCAGTCCATGGACTTGGTCCACGCTCGGCTCGGGTCCACCGTGGACTCGGTCCACGACTCCACGTGAGACTGACATGTGGGCCCACTCGGGTGACGTCATCGGCCCGACGTCGGGGACTCGGCCACGGTGGCGACATGTGGGTCCCACCGATGGCGTCATGGGTAGCGTCCGCGGTCTTATCGGCCCGACCGCGGGCCGCGTGTCGGTGACCACCTGCTGTAGCGTGGCGCGGCGGCTCGGCTTCTGGGCGCGTGGCTGTCGTGGCCGTTGGTTTTAAATCCGACGGCTGGGATTGAGTTTGGCCTCATGTGCTTGGGCGAACGTGACTGATCGTGTGCCGTTGTATCTTGATCCAACGGTCCAGATCCAATCTAACCTGGTGCGGTTCGTGATCCGCGGCGCAACCTAAGCCGTTGGATCTAGATCCAGCGGGTGGGATTAGCTCTAGTATTGTCAGCGGGGAAACTCACCGAGGTGACGTGGGCACGATCCGGGCCTTTGGATCTTGATCGGACGGTTGGTGGAGCTCGGGTCGGCGATGGCTTCACGGCGGAGTTGCGGCCGCCGGCGCCGAGGCAGCGACCACCCAAACGGCGGTTGGGGCGTGCTCGGCGAGATGGATGGTGTCTTCGGTGCGCTGGCCTCGGGGTTTGAATCTGGGGTCAATGGCGGCGGAGGGCGGCGACGGCGAGAGGCAAGGACCGTGGCGGCGCTTCACGCAACTACGGCGAGCGATTCCGGCGAACCTACGGTGGCTAGAGCTCGGCGGGTTAGGGCAAGAAGTGCGCGGGGTCACGGCGGTCCTCGGGGTGCGATCCGGGCATTAAATAGCCCCGGGAGGCGTGCTCGGCGAGCCCTAGTCGATCCGCGGCAAGACTTTCGGCGGCGGAGTCCGGCTCGGACTCGGCGGGGAAGACGGCACGGAACCGTCCATGTGTCCAGATCAGCGGTCCCGATCGGACCGGCGCGAACGGGTTCGGGTCGGACACGGCTCAACCGGTACGGGCGGATCTCAGCCGTTGGATCTTGATCCAACGGTTGGGATTGATTAGGTTTAGGAGTGGGTTCGGTCGAGTCACGTGGCTCGGGTCGGACTCGAACTTCGAGTCGACTCGGGCTCGGTCGGATGAAACGATACTTGACCCGAGTTGATTTTCCAGCGATTTAATATTTAAAATAATTCCCGATAATTCATTTAATTCATTAAAAATAGCAAATGACTCGTAAAAATTCGGAAAAATTCGAAAATACTTTGGATCATTTTGGACTCAAATAAAATATTTCCAACAAAATTTTATTTGCAAAATCAAATTCTTTAATTATTTCAAAATGGAATAAATTCAAATAAATTCCAAATAAATCCAAATAAATTCCAGAAAATTCCAGAAATTCACCAAAGTGCCAAATCACACATGAATTTAAGGAAAGCAAAATTTTGGGATGTTACAATTACCATGCACCACGTGCCATCAACATCACATGATACCTTTCCAAAACAGGTTCAATATATCATTAAGTCAATATTAACATTTGATTGTCCAAAATCATGTCATGAGCACGTAGCAGGTCTAAGCAACATACTACAACGGTCTAATTTCCCATGTTGGCAATTTAATAATGTCCAACTAGTAAACCACAACTAGGGTGACAAGGGGTCATGGCACATATTTAAATAATCAAGGTGTCATACAGCAAATTGGTATTTATCTAATCCCCCATATTTAAATAAAGTATTTTCTAATTGAACTAGCATGCAATAAGTTAAATCCAAAATAAGTTTCAAAATAGGATCAACATGGTCAAAGCACAACTTGCCTTCAAAAAGTACTTGCTCTTGGTCTTGAGTTGGATTCTGAGTCAATACTTCTCCTTCGAATCCTTCCGGCACTTCAACGTCTACTCGTAAAGCGTGCAAATAGCAATACACAAATAAACAATAGGCAAAAAGTGTCCAAACATCCAAATAAAATCCATAAACAGAGAGAACATAATTTTATGAATTTTTAGAAACTGGAATCGCTCAATTCGTAGTTAAAATGCAAAAGTTATAGCATTTTGAAGTCTAAATAATCAATTAAATAATTTTATAGAGAAAAACTTTAGTCCAAAAATTAAATAAAATTCATAATTAGGTAGATCTCAATTTTATAAAAATTTAGAAATTTGAATCACTCAAATCGGAGTTGAAACGCAAAAGTTATAAGCGTTTGAAGTTTGAAACAAAATCTGAAATCATTATTTCGAATTAATAAATCATTTTCTTTTTCGGAAAATCATTTCTTGCGTCAGCCTGGACACGTGTCAGCCTCTGATTGGTCTGCGGCGTCGGTGATCCATGGACTTGGTCCACGCTCGGCTCGGGTCTCACCGTGGACTCGGTCCCATCGCTTCCACGTGTCGGCCCGACATGTGGGTCCCCTCGGGTGACGCCATCGCGGCGTCGGCGGCTCGACCACGGTGGCGGCGGTGGGACCTACCGATGGCGTCATGGGTGGCGTCCGCGGTCTTTATTCTTGACACGCGGGCCCGGCGTGTCAGTGACCCACGCGCACGCCCGCGTGGCGCGGCGGTTCGGCTTCCTGGACACGTGGCGCGATCGTGTCCGTTGATTTGAAAATCAACGGCCGCGATTAGATCCAAGGTTAACACGTTGAAAACTACTCGATGATCGTGGGCCATTCGATCTAGATCGGACGGTCCAGATCTAATCCTACATTAACATTACTACGGCACGTGGTGATCGTGGGCCGTTGGATCTTGATCCAACGGTCCAGATCTAATCGGGTTTGGAAACACGTGAACTCACCTCAACCGCACGATCAAAATCGGACGGCGCACAGAGCTCGCGGACGGCGATGGCGACACGGCGTAGCTGGGCCACCGGAGACGAAAACGACGACGAGCCCGATGGCGTTTCGGGGTCTCTCCGGCGGAGTGGGAGGTACCCGCGGGTGCGCCTTGGCTTGAGGACTCCGGAACTGGGCTCCAACTCGGCGGAAGACGGCGGACGGCGGCGGGATGAAGCAAAAACCGTGGCGGAGCGGCGCTCAACTACGGCGATCTATCGCGGCTAAACGGCGGCGGCTCTGCCTTGGTGAGTAGGGGCTACGGGTGCGCAAGGTCAGGGCCGACCTCGGGGTGTGACCCGGGCCTTAAATAGCCTCGGCGTTCGTGCCCGAGGCGGAACCCTAGATCTACGCGGCGGCGGAGTCCGGCTCGGTTTCGGTGGAGACGACGACGCACAGCCGTCCACGTGGCACGATCGACGGTCACGATCGCGTGGGTGCGATCGGATCCGACCCAGACTCAGCTCGAACCGGTGCGGTCCAATTTAGACCGTTGGATCTCGATCCAACGGTTAGGATCGAATGGGGTTCGGTCAAGTCACGTGGCTCGGGTCGGACTCGGACTCGGGTCCGGTCGGATGAACAGTACTTGACCCGACTCAATTTCCAGCGATTTAATATTTAAACTAATTCCCAGAAATTCATTTAATTCATTAAAAATAGCAAAAGACTCAGAAAAACTCCAGAAAAATTCTGGAAAATATTTTAGGGTATTTGGGACTCAAATAAAATATTTCCAACAAAATTTTATTTGCAAAGTCTAATTCTTTAATTATTTCAAAATGGAATAAATTCAAATAAATTCCAAATAAATCCAAATAAATTCCAGAAAATTCCAAAAATTCACCAAAGTGCCAAATCACACATAGATTTAGGAAAAGCAAAATTTTGTGGTGTTACAATGTCATTGGTCTATCTTGGAGCCTCAGTTTAAGGTATGTGTCCGCAAATAGCTTCACCCCATGTTTTGCTTCACTCCTTGTTCTTTTATCGACGCTTTTGGGCTTTTTCTCGCTGCGCTCTGTCGAATGTTGGCTCAACGCCAAGGCTTTTTACAAGCAACTTCAGCAATAGAATGAGCAGCTTCTGTCCTTGAGCCAGCAAATCCTTGAGAGGAAATACGCTGAGCTGGCAAGACTCAGAGCCGAGTTGAAAGTTGTTGAAGCCGAGCACGCATAGCAAAGGGAGAAGCTCGAGGCTGAGAAAACCGCTGCCAAGGCGGGGAAAGCCATTGCCAAAGCTGGTCGAGAGCAAGCAGAGGCAAGCAAAAAAGTCCTCGAGGACAAAAAGGCTACTACGAACACGGCTTATGCCACATTGAAGTCGGACGTCCTCGAGCAGGTAACCTTGTCTACTCGTCCTGTGGTCTCCCACCTGCTTGGTGTGATGAAGAGCCACCATCTGAGTCTAGACTTCTCTGTCTTGGATGAGTGGTTCGCATGTGAAGCAAGCGAAGTTGCCGACCACATCGCCTCATTCAAGGATTTTTCTAAGAAGTTCGTGGCTTAGTTGGAGATTGAAAGATCGAGATGGCGATTAAAGGGGGGGTGAATGTAATATCTCGAGTATTTCTATACTCGAGTCGCTGTACATTTGTACTCATGTACTGTTCAATAATACACTGTGCTTGTGTATTTCTATATTTTGAGTGAATATACTTGCTTGGGATCAGAAAGAACCCTTCAACTTAAGTAATTTCACTCATAAGTAATTGAAAATTAAGTTGGGTAAATGTCAAAGTGACCCTAATAGCTTTCAAAATACTTTGGAATAATTAGTAATCAACTTTGGAAGCTTTAACCTTCAAGGTTTGTCACTTGACCAAAATACCCCTTGTAAGTACAGTGTTTTAAGCATGTGCTCAAGCAAACCAACAGCCAACACTCCATTTCCTCTCTCCCATACGACCAAGCAACAGAGAAGGAGGTTCCCAAACCCTAGAGCACCCATTTGCACCTTCTGGAGGCCATTCAACCGGCAAAACTAGATCTGGAGGCAAGATTGGACTTCCTCATCGCGATCTCCACCCTTTGGACCTTCTCAAGTGAGTATCCCATCATCTCTCATGGGCGTATCTTTGAGCTCCCGTGGGGTTTTTGAGTTCTAACGTGATTTCTCGGCTCCCGGGACTTCCCTCTTGCCGTAGCTACGACTCCCCCCTTCGTAGCTTCGCGTTTCGTCAAGTTTCCTCAAACCCTAGCCTAGGTCAAGTCTAGGTTCCATGTGTTAGACACATTGCACGGCAATTGTGCCTTAGAATCTAGACTCAGGTCATCGTTAGGTCCATTTAACTCTACTGTTGACCTAGCTTTTGGCCATCTTCGAAATCTAGCAAAACTATCGCTAGGTTTTCGATTTGTCAGAGTTTTAGTGGAACAAAGCATGGGTAGTATTTTTTGTTAGCACTTCTGGTAGCTGGAGCCACTATCAGAAGAATCGGAATTCAATTCTGTTAAGCCGGATTTTATTTTATTTCTTTAGGTATTGCTTGTTTTTACAAGATACCAAGGGTCCGTAGCTTGTATTGACAGTTCTGTTAGCTCTTCTGATAGCCGTAGTCAAGATCAGAAGAGTCAGAATTCCATTTTGATGAATTCTGCGATGAGTTGTTAGCTCTAGGTCACTTTATTTGTGAAAAATTCTAGAGATCCGATGAGCGAATGGATAGTCCCGATAGCTTCCTTGCTAGTTGAAACCCCGATTAGAAAAGTCGGATTTTAGTTTTGACCATTTTTCAATATACTTTGCAGCTCTAGGTCTCATTTATTTTCATAAAGTCCTAGAGCTCCGAGGCATGTATTGACTTTACCATTAGTCCCCTTAGAGGCTAGAAAAGCAGTTAGAGTCGCTAGATTTGCATTTTAGCACTTTGCATTTTGTTTTAATAATTATAGGCCTCACAAGCCGTTTAAGGCATTTAGCTTTGTTTAGCTTCGTTTAAGGTCACTAAGGTTGAAAGCATGCTTCACGTGTGCTTTAGATCACCTTTAAGACATTTTAGGACTTTTGTTGTAATTCGGGTAAATACCGGAGTTACGCGATCGTTCGATCAAAAGTCCGAGTAGATTAAGTCGACTGTGTTGGGGAATAGCTCCGATAAGTCATAAATAACCCCAAGCAACTAGCCGAGGAGTTAAAACAAGTCTCGCGGTATTCCAGGTCAAAACGGCCCTTTTGATCGATTTGGCTCGTTTTCGAGCATTTTGGCCATTTTGGCCATATTCCACAATTTAGGGTTTATTCACCAGTTAGCTATCGGAATGAGTCATTTAGGGTCATATAAGCCTAGTGAAGTTGAAAACGTGCTCCTCGTGCAAGCGGAATCGAGTTTGAGCCGTTTTCGGACCCTGTGCGATCGGGAGCGTATTTAGCGACCCAAAATGCTCTTTCGATTGGAATTCGATGTAGATTTAGTGAATTTCGGTGGGGTAAGGCCCAGATAGGTCCTAAATACCCTAGACTACCTAGTGGGATAGCCTGGAGAAATCGCAAATCGATTCTGTGCGTTCTGGACAAAGATGGCTTTTGCCCTACGGTGAATAGTGCCATTTTTCTTTTTTCTGAGTTTTTCAGCTTTTCTGATTTGGTTTTTGCTGTTTTGGCTCCCGGTCGATCATTTTAATTCCAAACGAGTTGCGACAAGTCCCGTTAGGTGTGTTATACCTAATTCTAGGTGTTTAACTAAATTTATTTGAATTTTACTTTAATTTACGCATTTTATTCGCTTTGGCGAGTTTCACGAAATCGCCTCTTCAGTCGCGATTACGCCGTTTTCGCGTTTTGATCGTTTCTTTTCTTTCTTAGTATCTAGATGAGTTCTGTTTGGTGTTAAGTTGATGTTTATGCAATTAATTTCCCTTTCGCTAATTTATTTCGCTAGTTGCTTTTCTTTGTTTTGGGTCGAATAGAGCCTAGCGAGTCGAACCGCCTCGAGCGATCCAGAAATCATCCCGGACATCACCGAAGAGCAGCGACAAGGCAAGCACCTCCTTTGATCATTTTGATCCCATACTTTACGATGTTCACTTTGATTTATCAAACTATATGCATTCGTTTATATTCAGTAAATGTGCTAGTTTGTGGGAATGGTAGATATAATCCAAATTGATGGTTTTCCTTAATCTATTTCCCTTGAACACATTGATAACCCTAGTAGAGGTTAGACAACCTAATAAATGTCAATTGGGTATAAAATGTTAATAACTGCATATGCTTAGTCAATGCAATTGAAAAGAGTCCAGTCCTTGGCAGATACTTACTCCAATCAAAATTATGATTTCAAATGAATTGAGAAAATGGTTAAGGGTTATTTGCTAAAAATGGGTGGTGTAATGAGCTCGGGGAGGAGGTATAGAAAGTGAAGGAGATGGTGTGGTTAGGATTGGAGTCCTTGCCCGAGTCAACAAAAATATAAGGACCGAACTCTTAGTTAATGCTGGGTGAGTCTCGCACAACCACATGAACTGAACTGGGGCGGAATGCCTATGTACCTGAAATTCGTGGATAGCCAGTTTAATTGGTAGGCCGAGGGCAAGAAGAGAACTTGCGCAGTTGACAGGTCTTCAACTGGCGGGGTTCTCCGAGGGACTTCTGTCGTCCGTTGGACAGAAGGAGCCGTTGTTGGGTCCCGCTGCAACAGTGGTGCCACTCGAGGGGTACTGGGGCCCGGGGCAAGGGATACCCCGTGTTGCGCTGCAGCGTACGGCCGCCTAAATCCGCCAGGGTGGATCACGCTACTGTGCTGAATTCTGGCTGACATAGAATGATGGGAACGGCATGGTCAATCTGCAAGAGTCGGATACCGAAAGGTATTGCGCATCGTGGCAACACGCTTGCTAGAGAGACCCATGTGGGGAAAGTGTGCAACTTCTGCAGAAGTAAAGTAAAACTAATCGATTAGCCGTGCTCACGGTTAAGAGCATCTAGCCCGGATAAGCACGACGAGTATAGAAGTTTGGGGATTTGTCTTTTGAAAAAGTGTAAGTCAAATGTGAGGTCAATTGGAAAGCGAGTGTTTGTTGGACAGTGTTGATCACTTAGCCCATCGGTTGCATTCAAGCGGGAATGGCGAACCGGTTGGGATACTATACACATATTCTGTAAATATGTTTTAAGTCAAATGCTCTTTCAATTATTAATGCTATCGGTTTGATAAATGTTGTTTACAAATAAATGCTGCTTTCTGCAATCAACCCAGTGTAGAAGCCTATTCCTATTGAATCAGCCTGCATTTACTGTATTTGCATACACTAAAGTCTTGCGAGTACATACGTGTACTCACCGTTGCCGCTAACCCTTTTTCCACAGAGCAAGGTACCGATGGTGATGTGCCGGATGATGACGAGCTTCATTATTGCGAGTTGTGTGGCTTCGTAGGTCCTTCCTCCAGTCAGCAGCCTTAGGGTGTGCGTGGGCCAGCTGCGCTGGTTTTGCTTCCGCTGTCGTGTTTCTCTTTTGGTTATTGTAAGGTGTATAATGTACCAAGATTTGTACCCAGTTATGTGAATTAAGTTAACTTAGTTCTTTTGTGCTTTGATACTTGTGTTGTTGGTACGCGATGCTGGGCTACTGATCCAGGGAACCAGTATCGGATGCATACAGGTACCGGGTCTGAAGCTAAGGGTTCGATCCCGGTGATCGAATTTTTAGATTCAGATTTTCGGTATCGAGGCTTCCTGTGCTATACGGTGTGGTACGCTACAGTAGACGGCGTACAGTACGGTATAGGACCGGGGGTTCTCACAGCGAATGATCCCAATTCCAAAATTCCCACCTCTTGGACAAGATTGATGCATTCTCCAACAACGGGCCACAAGAACCAAGTCAAATAATCAAACCAAGCAATGAACTCTCAAGAATCAAGCGCAACCATCTTAAAGGCAATAGCACATCCCCCTAATAAAATTGCCATGAATAAAAATCCGTGGCTCATATGGCCATAGGGATTTTTTGTGGTACTAATGGTTGTTGAGAGTCCACCAAAAAAGGAATAAATTCAAAATCACCATTACAAAAATAGAGATAAATTAGACAAGATCTGTTGTTTCTAAAAGCAAAAGTGAATTTTCAGCAAAAAAGAAACTCAGTCAAAAGATGATCTCTCCAAATATGTGACTCATTTGAATTTAAAATTTTTAGTCTGATGAGACAATGGAGTCACGGAGCTACCCACCAAAAATCAGATCCAGATCAATCATAGAAAAAATGTGATAAAAATCACAATCTCTACCACACAAAAATTTAGACAAAAAATTTGGGGCTCGGTAAAAACCTCATAGATCCAAAACTATAATTCATATGAACTTCCCGCTTGGAGGGATAATGGGTATGAAAGTTGTGCAACTTTTGCAACAAGAATAACCCCAACATCAGATCATATGAATTTTCTATTAAATAATCAAGGACTGCTACATAGAGAAAATAGACAGCAGGAATAGACTGTGTTGAAACTTTAAACACAATCTACAAAAGAAATCTTCATGGAAGGGCCAAATGATCGGTTCCTTGCAAAGATGAAATCAAGTTTGCCCAGAGGATTGGAATTTGATCTAAAGAGAAGATTCATCTAATCAATCACTCATCTTCGGCAAGAAGAAGCACAAGCAAGTAGGAGTGGAGGCAAATCCAACTTGCATAAATTAAATTGCGAGAATGTAAATGCGAAATTTAAGTACTGAAATTAAATTGCGTAAAATTAAATACGTATTGCTTGGAGAGGAGAAATTCCAAAGCCTCACAACTAGGTGGGCAAAGCTTTCATGAAAGTAACACAAGAATTTCTCTTACAAGCTTGGGGGAGAGCACACCCCCTCCCCTCTATTTATAGTGCAAGAGAGTCATCCTCCACCCTTGAATGGGTTGCTTCAATCCTAAGCTAATCTCCAAGAGCCAGGATTTGATCACACACACTACTCTATTGGGCTAACCCAAAACCAGGTTTTATCCACTAGCTAACTTGACTGCTACTCTATCTCCTAAAACCCATGACCCAACGGGTTTCTTGACCCGGTAGCTTCAAGCCAGCATCCACAAGATTCCCTTGACTTTTTGACTTGCACCCGCTTCATCTCTGGCCATCTTCTGGCGATCACCGGCCTTCCGAACCTCCAGCGCACCTCGCCTAGTCCCGGCCATCCTCCACCTCACTATGACCACGGAACGAAGCCCTGCAACCAACAAAGACAAGGAACCACCTCACATAGCATTGTTCAGCAACAATATGCAATAATCATTCAATTACTTGCAATTAATCATGTCTCATTCATCATGTCGGTACTACCGCCAGCCATAGGCCAGTAGTATCGTAAGAAGCTAACATAACTCAAATTGCTTCCTTTTGAATTCCAATTCAAATCAAACTCAAACCTAAGCACATCTTGCTCAAATAAAATCAAATACTCATCACAAACATGGATGGACCTCCACATGGTCCATTAGAGCTATCCCTTGGTGGCGAGGACGAAGATGCGACTCAGACCCCTTAGGCTTCCTTTCACTGTTGTATGACATTGAAACTTTTGGTTGTACGATGGCCACATGTGACAATGCTAGCTGACTTGCTTATCAATTGTGCTTTGCCTGCTATCCCCTTATCGATGAGATAGAGTAGCACAAGTAGATGCAAACCTGACTTGGCATTCATAGACCTTTAGTGGACGACTTCATTGTCGCCTTAACTTGTTTCCTGCACAAGAGGCTAGAAAATTTACTTTAAATAGATGAACCCCTGAGCTCGTGCTCAAGTAGGCTACGTCAAGCGTAAACGTTGTCTGAGTTGAAGTAGAAACTACGTAGTTTTTGCAAGTCTTTATCGACCCGATCACTTGGGCTTTATAGCAAATGTGAGCGCATGTAGAACCAACTAGAGGCCTCGTCTCCCACCGACCACTGGGCGTTAGATGTCTGACAATCTGGTGCACATATGCGTGTAGGATAGAATTTGCTCATCGTCGAGTTCGGGCATGGACATGCATTAGTTAGTTTGCTGACATGCTAAGCACGCAATCGAGTAAATATGTGCAAAGAACTTGTGGGAAAGCTAAAGGAATAGTTTCTTAATATCCTGTTATCAACAGTATCGAAACAAAGTTGTTGAGTTACATGTAGCCCCCCGACTTCTTACTTGATGTGATCATCAAGTGGGGAGTGACATGGCCCTTGGCTTCTTCTTTTTAGATAGCTGGATCGATCTTTCGAGGTAGCTCCCGACTCTCTGCTCGATGGCACGTCGAGTGAGGAGTTGAGCATTTGCCTTGAAAGTGCTCGATGAAGCCCCCGACTCTCTGCTCGATGATCGCATCAAGTGGAGAGTTGAGCATATGCATCGAAAATCTCCAGTGTAGCCCCTGACTCTCTGCTCGATGACACATCGAGTGGAGAGTGGAGTGTTACACCCAGTCGTTATAAATTGGCGTCGCTTTGGTTTTTGCGCACTGCGTGGTACGATAACGGATGCCTCGGGACTCTAAAGCGATGTGACATGGCCTATTCTTAGAGCGATAAATAGATGGGACTCGTAACCACCTCGCCACAGCTTGTTTTCATCTTCTTATTTTCCACTCTTCGTTCAAAGAGCCTTAATCCTTCCGACGCGCTCATGGCTTCCACTCCACCATCTTCTTCGTCTGTAAAGATCCTTGGGGATTCTCCTCCTCCAACTCCTTTGGCAGCCGAATCATTATATCCTCCAACGAGGAGGATGAAATCGATTGGGAGGCCATCGAGAGGGAGTTATGGCCGGAGGACGAAGAAGTTACCAGTAAGTTGAAGTTCGATGCCGGCAGAGAGACTATTGAGAAGAAGTCAACCGCATCGCCACCGGGGAAGGAGGTGCACCTCAAAACAGGCTTCGCCCCCAGGCACCTTCATCCCCCGCCAGAGCGAACGTCACTGCCGGCGAACGAGGAGAAAAAGGTGAAGCTCAAGACAGCTTCACCAACCCAGCGCCTTCTGGCAATCTGAACTCCACCAGCACTTCTTAGCCTCTAACAACAGAGATGCCTATTCCAGGGACCCTACTCTTCTATTGCCCGGAAGCGTTGAAGAGATGGCGGAACGACACTGACAGCGAATAGTAGTAGTGTACCTATCCTTAACATGTAATAGAATAGACTTTTGTTACGTAATCTTTAATGAAATTGTACTTACCTTACTTTTGGCTGCGGCGCAATCTTTTTCTATTTATGTGTGAAAACTTCTTAGTTGATCAATGTTCCATGAGTTGTCCAATATCGCTCCTTCTGTTGTAGATAATCGTATGAATCCTAGTCGAGTTACTTCGACCACCACATAGGGACATTCCCACTTAGGTGAAAGCTTGTTACGATTGTCTTGCTTTTGTACCATTCATAGTACTAGGTCTCTAGCGGTGAGAGTTCTTTCGCGGATCCTTTAACTGTGATATCTACACAAGGTTTGTTGATACTTGGCTACTCGAATAGAAACCTGATCCTAATGTTCTTCGTGTAGGTTTATGTCGTCTGCTCGTCCTTGTTCTTGTTCCTCTTCCAAGTAGTTGTTCACTCAAGGCGATCTGAATGTTAACTCGGTCGGGTGCACTTCTTCTGCTTCATAGACCAAGAAAAACGACATCTCGCTAGTAGCTCGACTAGCCTATGTTCGAACGGCCCATAGTACTAAGGGTAGATTTTTCGTCCATCAAGCCGAATAAGCCTTCAGCCTATCGAACACGCAGGTTTTAATTCCCTGTATGAGTATACCATTGGCGCGTTCAACCTGGCCATTACTCTGGGGATGAGCTACAGGGCGAAACAAAGTTTGATGCCAAATTCTTCGCAAAAGGCGATGAACGCATTACTCTTGAATTGGTTGCCGTTGTCTATGATTATTCTATTAGGAATGCCAAACCTAGCAATGATGCTCCTCATGAATCTCTTGGTTGCTTCTGAAGTGATATTCCTGACGGGTTCGGCTTCGATCCACTTGCTGAATGTGTCGATTGCCACGAACAAGAACTTGTAACCCTCTTGGGCTCTCGGGAAAGGTCCCAAGATATCCAAGCCCCAGGCGGAGAAGGGCCAAGGCAGAGGAATAGTTTGAAGTGCTTGAGCTGATCAGGTGGTTTTCTTGTCGAAAAATTAGCAGCTTTCACACTTTTTCACCAGCTCGCAAGCATCCTGAAGAGCAGTCGGCCAATAGAACTGCAATGCTGCGGGTTTCTCACTGAGTTTGGAATTCCCAGTGTGGGTGTTTGGAGGATCTATTTGTGATCTGTGGGATTTAAGGATTTGGGTGGGAGAGAAATTCTTGCTTTTTTTCCTTATCTCTTCTCCCACCTAACCTTATCCTCACCTACTTTCCTTTTCCCACACCCCTACCCGGCTGGCTCTGCCCGAGCCTGACCCCTCCTCCTGGCTCCTCCCCACCCGAGCACGATGTCGCCCCTGACCGCCCAGCGCCATCGCCCCCGCAACCCGGCGCCGCCCCTGCTCCTCCCTCCCGGCTCGGCGCCGTTCTCTGGCCATCCTCCCCAAGCCCGGTGCCGCCCTTGGTCGTCCCCCTTGCCCTCCTCCGACCGGCACGCCTCCCCTACTCCTCCTCCGGTTGGCGCCACCCCCAGTCGGCTTCCCCAACGGCGATGCCTCCCTCAGCGCCAGCAGCGTCCTCCAACCGGCGCCCTCCCCTCGTCCAACCGGTTCCCCCTCCTAGTGAAGGTTGACTTTCTTCTCTAAACAAAAGTTCTACAAGTTTCTCATCAACACTGGAATCAAATACATCTTTGAACTCCTTGACTGTTCTTAACATAAGGGGGAACAATTTGCAAGGGAGTCACATTGAGGACCTGTGCAATATTCTAGCAAATATGCCTACGAGCGCAGGACTAATGCTCCAGTTGGAATGGCGTTTGGTGTGTTAATATAATCAGAGTTGAAGCTGTTCGTGGGGTATGTGTAATGTTAATGGTTTGCTTTAGGGTTTGTTATTTGGATTAGAAATGGTAATGTTGTATTTATTATGCTTAACATGTATTGGACTTGTTTTAGTAGGTTTTGGTGAAAACGCTGCTTGTTTGAAATTTTTGAAATGAGAACTGATAATATGGGTTAATCATTTGCTCTTAGATTTTTAGATGGGCTATCTATGCTTTGCACTCTTTTAAATGGTCCACTTCAGCTAGTACTTTTGTTCTTGTTTTACTAGTTTTCTGTTTTTCATTTTGCCTGTTCCAGCTTGGAGGTAGTTTTATCATGCTCCTTTTGATGGCTGGATATATGTTGGAGTCAATGGCGACCACAGTAGGGACTAGTCCTTTTCTGCATTGTTGTTGTCGCATTCAACATAAAAATGTGCACTTCGCGAATATATTTGTCAAGTATTATTACTGTAACAGATCAACTAGTGGATCATTAGATGATCTCAAAAATCACATGTATATGATCAATAGTATCTTCAGTCACATGTATTTTAATTTCTCTTTGGTCTTTCTTATTATCTAGCATAGTGATTATGAAAGCATCTGGGACCAGAAGATGCTCCTCCATGCTGGGTAGACTCACTGAAAGAAAAAAAATACTCTTGAGGGGGGGAGTGATCTCTCCTTCGTGCACCACTCCAATTTGCGCGGTTGAAGGCAAGTACCTTTCGATGGGTGTTGCAGGATAGAGTATTGGTTGTTTATCATTGCGACTTAACCGCATCACAGAACGCATACGTTTTGTTATCATGTTTTACTCATGGGTACGATTAGATTAATGAGAATCATATGTTTATGAATGTGAGGTTATGTTAATAATCATGTACTGGTGTATGATTATGAGAATGCAATTTGTATCGTTATTTATGTTAATTGCATATATGCATTCATGGTGGAAGAGGCGACCCATTTTGATGGGGCCTCTGTGCTCACACGTAGTGAGCACGAAAGTCCTACCTCGTAGTCCCAAACACAAGGGTATATGGGAGCGAGTCAGTAAGAGCAGGCACCCTCCACGAGATGGAGGGGAATGAGAGGGTGCACACCGACAGGTGTGCACTTAGCCATAACGGTATAGGCCTTGAAAGGTGCATATGAGCATTCAAGCATAATTGCATGGCATATCATTGGAAAGGGAGTGATGGTCAATGCGTTGTTGTGACAAATTGTGTGCATTATGGTTATGTTTGATGTATTGCATGGTAGTACTAATGATGAATGGTAATGGATGATCCTTGAGTTGAAGGAAATTTTCAGGTTAAGAATGGATTGAGTCGTGGACTCGTGTAACATCCCAAATTTGCGCTTTTATTCAATTTATTGAGTTATTTGAATTTTTGGAATTTTCTGGAATTTATTTGGATTTAATTTGAATTAATTCCTCTCTTGAGTCATCTAAATATTTAAAAATTTTAAATAAAATTTTGCTGGAAATATTTTATTTGAGTCCAAAATGTCTCAAAGTATTTTCTAGAATTTGTTTTGAGCATTTTGCTATTTTTATTGATTTATTTGAATTCCTATAATTATTTTAAAGAATAAAAATGAAAAAGAAAATCGAAAAAACCCTAACGGGTTTGCACTATTGGACCGACCGAGCCCAAACCGTGACGAACCCGAACCGAACCATATCCGCGCGACCGTCGGATCGCAATCCAATGGCTAAGAGCGTGCCACGTTGCTTTCGCGCGCAATGCCGTCGGATCCGGTTCGGATGGACGCGCCAGATTGTGCCACGTTGCCTGGTCGAGTTCGGTCCATATCCGGGCGAGCCGTTGGATCTGGGATGTTGATCGCGCCGTGTGGATGGCTAGGATGTTGCCACGTCATCTCTTTGTGTCTGCATCGAACTCCACCGCCCATACCGGTCTAGCCGCGATTTCCGCACCAACCTCAGCGTCTAGGCCGGTATTTAATGACCGGGTGGACGCCCGAGGTTCGTCTTCGCCTCGCGCACCTTTTGCCCTAGCCGTCGCCCGTGGAGCTCTGCCGCGCCCGCAATTACTCATCGTAGTGGAAGAAGAAGCCGCCTCGGTTTCCGCCATTCTCTGCCGTTCTCCGCCGCGGCTGAGGCCAGATCCGGAACCGTCGCGTCGAGACACACCTGGGAGTACGTAACACCCCAAAATTTTGCTTTTCTTAAATTCATGTGTGATTTGGCACTTTGGTGAATTTTTGGAATTTTCTGGAATTTATTTGGATTTATTTGGAATTTATTTGAATTTATTCCATTTTGAAATAATTAAAGAATTAAACTTTGCAAATAAAATTTTGTTGGAAATATTTTATTTGAGTCCAAAATGTTCCAAAATATTTTCCAGAATTTTTAAGAATTTTTCGAGTCTTTTGCTATTTTTAATGATTTAAATGAATTCTTGGGAATTATTTTAAATATTAAATCATTGGAAAATCAAGTCGGGTCAAATCTTGTTCATCCGATCGAGCCGAGTCGACTCGAGTTCGAGTCCGACCGAAGTCACGTGACTCGACCAGAACCCCACTCGGCCGAGAGCCCCTAGCAGCGTGGCCGTTGGATCTTGATCCAACGGCCACGATTGAGCCACGCCACCGAGCCCGAGCCCGACCGAGCCGGCTCGCCGAGTCCGACCGGACCCAAACTCGCGCACCGTTGGATCTCGATCCAACGGTGTGCGCGTGCCACGCCACCCTAATCGTGTGTCGGCCGGACTCGCCGCGCAGCGGAGAGGACCTCGATTCGCGCGTTTCACGGACGCCGAGGCCCTATTTATTACGTCGCCACCGTGTCGGGATCGCCGCTTCATTGCGCACCCGTAGCCCTAGACAACGCCGCTGAGCCGGCCGTTGAGCCGCAATCGCTCGCCGGAGTTGCCTCTTCCCTCGCCGTGGTTCTTTGCCGATTGCGGTCATCTCCGTCGTTCTCGCCGCCCGTTGTGCCCAGATCCAGGACTCCTCGCGTCGGCGCACCGAGCTACCTCTCCCTTCGCCGGAGGGGCCCCGCAACGCCGTTGCCGTGGTCGCCATCCTCGACTCCGGTAAGCCAGCGCCGCCGCAAGCCATTGCCGTCGTTCGAGCTCCACCAGCCGTCCGATCGCCATCCAACGGTACAGATCACGCCACGTCACCCCGGTGAGTTTCCACGTTGAAAAACCTAGATCCAATCTCGGTAGTTAGATCTAGATCCAACGGTCGAGATCAAACGCGTTAACCCAAACGCGTGAGATCCAGATTCAATACGGACCGTTGATTTTCAAACCAACGATCGAGATTGCGCCACGCGCCTGGAGGCCGATCGCCGCGTCGGGCCGCCGCCCACGCTGGCGCGTGTGACGCCGACACGCCGGCCCGCATGTCGGCCGCCCGGCTAAAGCGCACCATGACGTCACGGCCGACGCCATGGCGGGCTCAAGATGTCACGGCCGTCTCCCGAAGGCCGACGCCAAGAATGACGTCACAGCTGGTCCCACTGTCGACCGTGGTCGAGCCTCGGCCGACGCCAAGAATGACGTCACCCGAGGGGACCCACTGTCGATCTCGTGGCGTGGGCCGGGTCCACGGTGGATAAACCGGCGTGGGCCGAGTCCATGGACCGGTGGCGTCGACCAACCAATCGAGGTGACACGTGTCCAGCCGACGCAATAATTAATTTTCGAAAAAGAAAATGATTTATTAATTCGAGATAATGATTTCAGATTTTGTTTCAAACTTCAAACGCTTATAACTTTTGCGTTTCAACTCCGATTTGAGTGATTCAAATTTCTAAATTTGTATAAAATTGAGACCTACCAAAATATGAATTTTATTTAATTTTTGGACTAAACTTTTTCTCTGTAAAATTATTTAATTGATTATTTAAACTTTAAATAATCATAACTTTTGCATTTTAACTCCAAATTTGACGATTCTAGTTTCTAAAAATTCATAAAATTATGTTCTCTCTGTTTATGGATTTTATTTGGATGTTTGGACACTTTTTGCCTATTGTTTATTCGTGTATTTGCTATTTGCACGCTTTACGAGTAGACGTTGAAGTGCCGGAAGGATTCGAAGGAGAAGTATTGACTCAGGATCCAACTCAAGACCAAGAGCAAGTACTTTTTGAAGGCAAGTTGTGCTTTGACCATGTTGATCCTATTTCGAAATCTATTTTGATTTAACCTATTGCATGCTAGTTCAATTAGAAAAATACTTTATTTAAATATGGGGGTTAGATAAATACCAATTTGCTGTATGACACCTTGATTACTTAAGTATGTGCCATGACCCCTTGTCACCCTAGTTGTGGTTTACTAGTTGGACATTATTAACTTGCCAACATGGGTTTTAGACCGTTGTAGTAAAGCTGCTTAGACACACTTTCGTGCTCATGACATGATTTTGGACAATCAAATGTTAATATTGACTTAATGATATATTGAACCTATTTTGGAAAGGTATCATGTGATGTTGATGGCACGTGGTGCATGGTAATCAAGCGGGGTTTGATAAATAGTTTTTCGGCCAGGGCATGTGGCAAGAGTAATCAGTGGGCAGTTGTGGCATTGGGGATGTTGATTTGGTTCTTGGGTAGTCTTGCCCTGGTCACCCTAAGGACTTAACCTTGCAAGCCTTTGAACAGGGTCTAACGTGCAACCACATGTACGTAATGGGACGGACCTAGTTGACTAAGTTGCTAATAACGCACTGTGGGACCTCAGGAGGTCAACTACACCCTTTGTGTAAGTTGTACGGGGGAGCGTACCGGGGCTGAGGCCAGGTACCCATCTAACGGTTGATTGGCCTAGACTTCGCCTTAGCTAAGGGAAGGGTTAGTGCGCAATAACCGGGGAGGACCACTTGTATTGTTAGAGGTTTCCGAAAGACTTTGTTACGGGAACTCGCCTTTGTGGTGTTTATTTGTATCTTGTGGGTAAAGTGCATAACCTCTGCGAGTGTACAATCTATTCGAATAGCCGTGTCATGGTATTGGACATCGCTCGGGAATTACAGTCAAGGGTTAGATTTTCTCAAAAATAACTTGGATTTGAAAGGTTGGGTTGGATTAATAATGATGTTGATGGAAATGTGGATTAGGATGGGAAAGATGTTTATTAAACTCCTTGAAAAGTTATTTATGCTTTACTTGTTTCTACTTTGAATCTACTTATGATACTTGTTAAATCTGTTTCTTGCCAAAAATACCTTGAGCCACTCCTTTGTATTAAGCCATGCATGTAGTATATTAGCTGCATTCTGTGCATGACTTGCTGAGTACCAAGTACTCACCCTTGCCACAATACAACACCAGTTGAAGAGGAGACTACACCAGCTTTGGAGGAGGAACTCCAAGAGGATCCGTCTACTTAGGGAAGCGAGCCGGTCGGTTGCTGTGGTATCTTTGGATGGCGCCACGAAGTTATTTGATTTTCCGCTGCTACTATTTCTCTCTTAATAAGTTTCGCCCTGCGAGGCGTGCATTTGTAACTTGACCATAAGGTCAAGTAACCAGTTTGACTATTTAATTAAAGTACTTTACTAGTATCGAGTGGTATGATTGTGGTATTTACCGATGTTAAGACTGTGTGCACTAGCGCGTTCCTGGACTAGTGCTGAATACACAGAGGGTCCGGATTTGCAAATTCGGGGTCCCGACAGAGTACCATTCACTTCACCAGGAACGCATCTAAGCGTCGCGCAGGTGGTCGTCGTCCTCAGCCTCGGCCAACCAGCCTCGTCGTGCCATTGCCGATGCCCTCGAGCTTTCTCAACCGTCCGATCTAGATCCAACCGCCCAGGTTCATCGATATCGCCACCCCGTGTAAAAACCCCAGATTAGATCTAAGCCCTTAGATTTAGATCGTGCAGTTCGGATTAGATCTAGTGTTACCGTGTAGATCTATTAGCAGCCGTTGGATCTAGATTCCACGGTAGAGATTTAGCCACGTAGATTCACACTACACCGTGCTAGATTAGATCTCAGCCGTTAGATCTAGATCTTACGGTGGGATTCGGTTCACGCGTTAGCACTAAATGGAATCGTAGTTGTCCGATCTGTGGTGTACGGCCTAGATCATGCCATGCGTCAGGCGCTGGGTCATGCCACGTCACCCCCAAGTGACGCGGCGAACCAGATCCAATATCAGCCGTTCGATCCAAATCAAACGGACTCGACTGATTCGCGTAGATCTGTAACACCCCAAAATTTGCTTTTCATGTATTTAAATGGTATTTTGCACTTTTGAGAGTTTTTGGAATTTTCTAGAATTTATTTGGATTTAGTTGGATTTATTTTGAATTTATTCCCTATTGAGATAATTAAATAATTAAAAGTTCTAAATAAAATTTCGTTGCAAATATTTTATTTAAGTTCAAAATGTCTCAAAGTATTTTCCGGAATTTTCCTGGAATTTTTCTGAGCATTTTGCTATTTTTCTCGATTTATTTGAATTTTTGGAAATTATTTTAATTATTAAAATCGCTGGAAAACCCTGACGGGCACCGAGTTCGACCGAACGACGTTTGAGCCGAACCCAAGCCGAACCCGAGTCAGACCCGCGCCCGACCTAACCCTAATTGTCGCACCGTTGGATCTCGATCCAACGTCCGGTTGTGGGCCGCGTCACAGGACACCGTGGATCGTCCGACCGGGCACGCGTGGAGCGCTAGGATGCGGCCACGTCACCCCGACCATGCTCGCGTTGGACTCCGCCGCCGCGCCGAGTGGGCCTCGATTTCTGCGCTTTTCACGGATGCCGAGACAACTATTTAATGCGCCGCCACCCGCCCGGTGTAGCCCTTTGTAGTGCGCGTCATTTGCCCTAGGTCTCCATTCTCCAGCCGCTGCTGTTGCCGAGGAATTGCTCGCCGAAGTAACCCTAGGGTTCCGTCGCGGTTTTTGGCACGCCGTCGAGGACGTTCCGCTGCCGTGCTACCCAGATCCGGACTCCCCGCGTTGAGGTGCGTTGAGGGGTACCAATCACCTCATCAGAGATGCACGGAAACACCCAAGCAAGCCAGCTCCGCTGCGACATCGCTGGAAGTCCTGAGCTCCGTCAACCGTCGGATTTCCATCGGACGGCCCAGGTTTGTCCACGTCACCCGAGCAAATCTCGCGTGTTACCGTTTAGATCCGTTAGCAGCCGTTGGATCTAGATCCACACGTGATTGAGCCACGTAGCCCCTTTGACCGCATCGTGCTAGGTCCAATCATAGCCGTTAGATTTAGATCGTACGATTAGTTTTGACTCGTGTTGTAGCGCTAGATGCAATCCCAGCCGTTCGATCAAGATCGAACAGCGTAGATCAAGCCACGCGTCGATCACCGGGACATGCCACGTCACCCCCCATTACGCGGTGAAATTTCGATCGGATCTCAGCCGTCCGATCTAAATCGTACGGCTTAGATTCAACCACGTAGGATCCATTGTAGCAGATTGGATCTAATCTGGACCGTTGGATTACAAACCAACGACCCAGATTGTGCCACGTGTGCGGAAGCCAGACCGATGCGATCCACGCAGGCGTCTCCCGGTCGTCGCTGATATCACCCGTGACGTCAGTATGGGCCCGTGTGTCAGCCACCGTTCGCACCGTGCAATGATGTCACCCGTGACATCATGCTGACATCATCCAGTGGTGTCAGCGACACGTACACGCGTGGACCGGGTCCACGGTGGACCGAGACCGAACCGTGTACACGCAATGCTGACATCATAATTCAATTTTTCTTTAGAAAAATAATTCGGTGGAAATTCAAATTCGTCGCTGACGCATTGCTGACGTCATAATCGGATTTTTTTCAATAGAAAAATAAATGAATTAATTCGGTTTATTCTTTTGTTGATTTATTCAAACTTCAAACGCTTATAACTTTTGTGTTTTAACTCCGATTGACACGATTCTAGTTCCTAAAATTTTTTAAAAAATTGAGCTCTATTTAATGTTGAAATTTTATTCAATTTTTGGACATGAGTTTTTCTCTATTTTTATTTATTTGGTTTTCTTATTTATCCATTACGAGTAGACGTTGACGGCCCGAAGGCTTCGATGGTGAAGTTTTGACCCAGGAGCCAGCTCAAGACCAAGAATAAGTACTTTTTGAAGGCAAGTTATACTTTGATCATATTGTTCCCATTTTTGAAAACTATTTGGATTCAAATTAATGCATGCTAATTTAATTAGAAAAAGCTTTAATTAATTTTGGGAATTAGTTAAATGCCAAATCGATGTATGCCACCTTGATATAAATATTTGTATGCCATGACCCCTTGTCACCCTAGTTGTGGAATATTTAGTTGGACATTACAAAATTGCCAACATGGGTATTTAGACTGTTGTAGTATACTGCTTAGACCTGCCACGTAGTCATGACATGATTTTTGATAAACAAATATTAATGTTGACTTAATAAGATATGGCACATATTTTAGGAAAGTGTCATGTGTTATTGATGATGATGTTGATGGCACGTGGTGCATGGTAATCAACTGGGTGTTTTACTGATTTAGACCGGGGCATGTGGCAAGATTGTTCTGGTGGGCCAAGAGTGGCACCGGGAATGTCGATTTGGTTTTGTTACTTGGGCAGTCTTGCCCTGGTCAACCTAAGGCCTTAACCTTGCAAGCCTTTGACCTGAGCTCATCATGCAACCGCATGTCTGTAATGGGACGGACCTAGTTGAGTAGGTTGCTGATAACTTGCATGTGATACCTCGGGGTGTCAACTATACTAGGTATAGTTGTGCGGGGAGCGTACCAGGTGTTGCGGCATGGTACCCGTCCAACGGTATATCGGTCCTATACTTCGCCTCTGCTGAGGGAAGGGATAGTGTATGGCAACCGGGGAGGTTCACTTGTGGAGCTAGAAGCTTCCAAAAGACTTTGTTATGGACACTCGTCTTTGTGGTGTTTGACTGTATCTTGTGGGTAAAGTGCATAACCTCTACAGAGTGTAAAATCTATTCGAATAGCCGAGTCCGCGGTATTGGACACTACTCGGGAATTACAGTCAAGGGTTAGACTTTCATGAAAATAACTTGGTTTGGAAAATGGTTGGGGTGGAAGTGAAAATTGGACTTAGGTTGTGAAATGCTTTACTTGTGCAATGTTTGCGAAAGTTATTATCTTTAATTATTGTTTTACTGCTTTGCAATCTATTACTGTATTTACACTTACTGCTTTACTACAAATGAACCATGAAACTATCTTTTGTAATAAGCCATGCATGTAGAATATTAGCTCTGCATTATGTGCATGACTTGCCGAGTACCAAGTACTCACCCCTTGCAAAATACAACCTCAGTTGAAGAAAAAGCGACGCCAGCGCCAGATGCTGTGCTAGAGTTACACGAGGAGGACCCAGTGGAGGTACAGCCAGCACTAGAGTTGGAGAAGGAGCCGTCTACTTAGGGAGCGAGCCCAGTCAGTTGCCTGTGATAAACTGAGTGGCGCCACGATGATTCTTGTCCGCTGCAGTTATTCTTTCAATAAGACTTCGCCCTGCGAGGCGTACTTTTGTAACTTGACCATAAGGTCAAAGTACTCTACTATTTCGTTGAGTATGATTGCGATATTTACCAATGTTGATACTGTGTGCACTAGCGTTATCCTAGACTAGTGCTGAATACACAGAGCGGCCGGATTTGCAAACTCGGGTCTAGACAAGATCTAACACGGGTGAGATTAGATCCAATCGTGACCATCGGATTTCAAACCAACGGTCCAGATAGTGCCACGTCGTGCAGGAGCCGAAGCAGCGCAGTCAGAGCCGGTCGTCGCTGATGACACGCGTGACATCAGCACGAGCCCGCATGTCAGCCCATGCGCCCGCGCGCGTGTGACGTCAGTCATGATGTCATGCTGATGTCACGGTGGGGTCCAGCTGTCAGTTCCATTTGGTCGAGCTGCGACGACGTCAGCAATAACGTCATCTGTTGGGTCCCACATGTCAGTGTCACGTCCACCCGTGGACCGGGTCCAGGGTTGACCGAGTCCAAGCCATGGACCAGGTTTATGGACCGGCTGACGCAAGCATGACGAAATAAATCGATTTTCCTTTAGAAAAATAATTCGGCCAAAAATGAATTTGCATGCTGACGTCATATTTCCTAACTTTCAATAGAAAATTAAATCGGATAATTCGGTTCATTCTTTTTAACGTATTTTTAAACTTCAAACGGCTATTACTTTTGCGTTTTTAACTCCGATTTAGGTGATTCTAGTTTCTAAATTTTTGCAAAATTGAGCTCTATTTAATGGTTAATTTTATTTTATTTTTCGGCATGAGTTTTTCTCTCTTTTTATTTATTTGTTGTTTATTTATCCGATTCGCGTAGACGTTGAATTGCCCAAAGGCTTTGAAGGAGAGCTCTTTACCCAAGAACAAGTCCAAGACCAGGAACATGACCTTTTCCAAGGCAAGTTATGCTTTGACCATTTTGATCCCACTTTTGAACTATGTTGAATCAAAATTATTGCATGCTAATTGAAGTGGAAGTGGTACTCGCCCCACAGGAAACCCCAATGACGAAGTACCTGCACCCCAGCCAGCACCGCCAGTTGATATGCAAAACTTTGGAGCGTTCCTTGCCACTCAGACACAGTTGATGCATGCTATGATGCAACAAATGCAACAAGTCACTACCCAAGCCGCTGTCAATCAGGCCAACCAAGATAATCAAGGACAACGTCAGAACTCCAGACTTTCAGAGTTCATAAGGACCCATCCTCTGGGAACGCTAACCACTGGAGGCAGATGACTGGTTGAGGTCAATAGAGAGGAAGCTGCACATTACTCAGTGCATTGGGAATGAGAGAGTACTCTATGCCTCTCATCAGCTAGAAGGAACTGCAGCTGAATGGTGGGAGAATTCCTGCGCCTCGCATGAAAACCCAGAGGAGATCACTTGGGAGGAGTTCACAACTGCTTTTCGCCGGTACCATGTGCCCGAAGGAATTATGGACCTAAAGAAGGAAGAGTTTCGAGCTCTGAAACAAGGCAGCCAGTCAGTGGCTGACTATCTAAACAAGTTCACCCAATTGGCTCACTACGCACCTGAAGATGTAGCGACGGACAAGGCCAGATAGTCTCGCTTCATGAAAGGACTGAACTCAGGACTACAGGTGGGACTGATCACCCACACATTCCCTGATTTCCAGGAGTTGGTGAATAAGGCTCTTATCCTGGAGGACAAGCGCAAGGAGTTGGATGACAAAAGGAAGCGCCGGATGGCACAGCAGGGAACCCGCCCCAAAGCACAAGGGCTGAGAGTTGCGCCCAATCAGTTCTTCAGATTTCAGCCTTAGAACGTTGCCAAGACACCGTCACCAACACCGAGACCTACCAGATAGAATTTCCAGATGCCAGCACAAGCCTGAACCGCACCAGCAGGAAGCCAGCCAACGATAGTGAGATGTTGCTACAGCTGCAATGAACCGGGACACTTCGCTAACCAATGTTCGAAGCGAGGAGGTGTTACGCCAGTCCACTTCAACCTAGATACCACGCCTGCACGGACACCCGCACAAGGAGGAACCATGGAGATACTCAAGCTGGAGCTACACCCCAAGCTACGGTGAGAGGTCGAATCAACCACGTCACCGCTGACACAGCTCAGAACACATTAGACGTCGTACTGGGTAAGTTACTGGTTAACTCAGTACCTACAACAGTTTTGTTTGATTCTGGAGCTTCGTATTCTTTTATATCTCGGAATTTTGCTGTTGAAAATGGGTTAAGAATGGTGAACCTTAGACATATGTTGCTAGTTCAATCCCCTGGGTCAGAACTCCGATCTAATGTAGGATGTTCTAGGGTAAAGTTAATAATAAACGGGGCAGAGTTCCTCGCGAACCTTATTATATTGGATACCCAGACCCTAGATGTTATATTGGGAATGGATTGGTTGACCAAGCACAAGGCTGTGTTAGATTGTGGACGAAGAGTCGTATCAGTCGAAAGCCCAGATGGTAGAAAAGTAGAGTTTCAAGCAACCGCCATTCGAGATGGACAGCTGATGGTCAATAGCTTGAAGGCAGTTAGCCTTGAAGATGTACCAGTGGTCAGTGAGTACCCCGAATGTTTTTCCTGAAGATTTACCCGGTATGCCACCAGACCGAGACATTGAGTTCGTGATCGAGCTAGTACCCGGTACAGCTCCAATAGCTAAGAGACCTTATCGGATGTCTACCGATGAGTTAGTGGAGATGAAGAAGCAGATCGAGGAGCTGTTGGAGAAAGGATTCATAAGACCCAGTTCGTCACCATCGGGAGCGCCCGTCCTGTTCATCAAGAAGAAGGATGGAAGTTTTCGGATGTGTATTGATTATCGTGCCCTCAATGATGTGACGATAAAGAATAAGTATCCGTTACCCAGGATCAATGACTTGTTTGATCAGTTAAGAGGAGCTAGAGTTTTCTCCAAGATCGACCTGCGATTAGGGTATCATGAACTGAAGATTCGATCAGAAGATGTACCGAAGACTGTATTTTCATCGAGATACGGGCATTATGAGTTTACAGTTATGTCCTTTGGCCTGACAAATGCACCTGCATATTTCATGAACTTGATGAATAAAGTTTTCAAGGAATACCTAAATAAGTTTGTCGTCGTGTTCATTGATGACATCCTTGTCTACTCCAAGACGAGAAAAGAACACGCCGAACATCTGAGGCTAGTTCTTGAGAAGTTGCGACAACAGCAGTTATTTGTTAAGTTTAGCAAATGTGACTTTTGGAAGAGTAAAGTGGAGTTTGTTGGAAATGTGATGACCGCTGAGGGAGTTGCAGTTGATCCGAGCAAAGTAGAAGCAGTATTGCATTTGGAACAACCGAAGTTAGTGACCCAGATCCGCAGTTTTCTTGGAATGGCGGGATATTACCGTCGATTCATTGAAGGATTTTCAACGATTGACAGACCCCCGACGCAATTGTTGAAGAAGGAGAAGAAGTTTGCATGGACGCCAGAGTGCGAGAAGAGTTTTCAAGAGTTCACCAGAGCTTTGATATTTATTGTGATGCATCGCGCCAAGGACTTGGATGTGTGCTAATACAGAACAGAAAGATAGTCGCTTATGCATCAAGGAAGTTAAGGCCGCATGAGGAGAACTACTCGACGCATGAGTTGGAGTTAGCTATCATAGTGCATGCTCTGAAGTTGTGGCGTCATTACCTTATTGGAAATAGATGTGAAGTTTATACGGACCACAAGAGTCTTAAATATATCTTCACTCTGTCAGATTTGAATATGAGGCAAAGGAGATGGTTGGAATTGATCAAGGACTACAATGTCAGAATCTACTACCATCATGGCAAGGCTAATGTAGTAGCCGACGCCTTGAGTCGGAAAAGCCACACCGTGAATATGCTAGTATTCATAAAATGAAGCTGGAAGTTGTACCAGAAGGATTTCTGGTTGCCTTAGAACTGAAGCCTACCTTAGAAGACCATATCAGGGAGTGTCAGAAGAAGGACGATAAGATAAAGAGAATTAAGTCCAAGATGGATGAAGGCAAGGCTAAGGACTTCAGGTTGGATGAGAAAGGTACATTGTGGATTAAAGACCGTATCTGTGTGCCGAACAACAAAGAGCTGAAGCAGTTGATTCTGGAAGAAGCCCATGACTCCAAGTACTCAATTCACCCGGGAAGTGCCAAGATGTATCAAGACCTGAAAGAGAGATTTTGGTGGCCAAGCATGAAGCGTGAGGTTGCCAAGCAAGTTGCTTTATGCAACATATGTCAAAGGGTAAAGGCAATGCACCAGAGACCTGCTGGATTGCTGCAGACACTAAAGATACTTGAATGGAAGTGGGAGGAAATTGGTATGGACTTCATTACTGGTTTGCCTAAAACTCGGAGTGGATATGATTCTATATGGGTCATAGTGGATCGTTTGACCAAGGTCGCTCACTTGATACCCATGGAGACTACTTATTCAGGAGACTGATTAACAGAACTATATATGTCAAGGATTGTTTGTTTGCATGGAGTGCCGAAGAAGATAGTGTCGGACAGAGGTACCCAATTTACCTCAAGATTCTGTAATAAGCTGCATGAAGCCATGGGGACCCGTCTGGATTTCACTACCGCATATCATCCTCAGACAGGTGGTCAGACAGAAAGAGTCAACCTGATTTTGGAAGATATGTTAAGAGCGTATGCTCTCACATATGCTACTTCGTGGGACAAGTGTTTACCATATGCTGAGTTCAGCTACAACAATATTTACAAAGCCAGTTTACAGATGTCACCATTTGAAGCTTTGTATGGTCGACCCTGTCGAACACCATTGAATTGGAATGAGACAGGTGAACGTCATGTCTTTGGACCAGATATTCTCCAAGAAGCTGAGGAACATATAGCCATGGTCCGGGAAAGATTGAAGATAGCTCAATCAAGACAGAAGAGTTACGCCGGTAACCATCGCCGAGAGCTGAGTTTTGAACTGGAAGATTTCGTATACCTCAGAGTTACACCTCTCAAGGGAGTTAGGAGATTCCATGCTAAAGGGAAACACACACCGCGATATGTTGGACCCTTTAAGATCTTAAGTCGCAGAGGTGAAGTCGCTCATCAGTTGGAATTGCCACAGTCATTGGCGGGAGTGCATGATGTATTCCATGTGTCACAAATAAAGAAGTGTCTTCGAGTGCCAGATGAGCAAACGCCTTTGGAATCGATCGGCTACCAGAAGATCTGATGTACAAGGAGCACCCTGTGAAGATTTTGGACACAAAGGATTGAGAGACGAGGAACAAGTCGACCTGCTTCTGCAGAGTTCAGTGGAGCAACCATAGTGAAGCAAAATGGGAGCGCGAAGAAGATTTGAAGCAGGAGTTTCCAAACCTATTCCTTAGTTAGCCCCGAATCTCAGGGTTGAGATTCCGTTAAGGGGGGATGATTGTAACATCCCAAATTTGTGCTTTTATCCAATTTATTTAGTTATTTGAATATTTGGAATTTTCTGGAATTTATTTGGATTTAATTTGAATTAATTCCTCTCTTGAGTTATCTAAATATTTAAATTTAAATAAAATTTTGCTAGAAATATTTTTTTTGAGTCCAAAATGTCTCAAAGTATTTTCCAGATTTTTTTTCGATTTTTTCTGAATATTTTGCTATTTTTCTCGATTTATTTGAATTCCTATAATTATTTTAAGGAATAAAAAAAAATCAGAAAACCTTAACGGGTTTGCACTGTTGGACCGACCGAGCCCAAACCGCGCTGGACCCGAACCGAACCATATTTGCGCGACCGTCGGATCGCAATCCAACGGCCGAGAGCGTGCCACGTTGCTTTCGCGCGCGATGCCGTCGGATCGGGTCCAGATGGACACGCCAGATTATGCCACGTCACCCGGTCGAGTTCGTTCCAGATCCGGGCAAGCCATTAGATCTGGGCCATTGATCGTGCCGCGTGGACGGCTAGGATGATGCCACATCATCACTCCGTGTCTGCGCCGGATTCCGCCGCCCGTACCAACCTGGCCATGATTTCCACGCCAACCTCGGCGTTTGGGCCAGTATTTAATGACCGGGTGGATGCCCGAGGTTCATCTTCACCTCGCGCACCTTTTGCCCTAGCCACCATAGCTCGTGGAGCTCTACCGCGCCCGCGATTGCTCGTCGGAGTGGAAGAAGAAGCCGCCGCGGTTTCCACCATTCTCCACTGCGATTGAGGCCAGATCCGGAATCATCTCATCGAGAAGCACCTGGGAGTACCATTCACTTAGCTGGGAATGCATCCAAGTGCCGCACGGGTGGTCATCGTCCTCAGCCCTGGCCAACCAGCCTCGCCGCACCATCGCCGACGCCCTCGAGCTTTCTCAGCCGTTCGATCCAGATCCAACCCCCCAGGTTCATCCACGTCGCCACCCCGTACAAAATCCCTAGATTAGATCTGAGCCCTTAGATTTAGATCGTGCGGTTCAGATTAGATCTAGTGTTATTGTGTTGATCTATTAGCAGCCATTGGATCTAGATCCCACGGTACAGATTTAGCCACGTAGATTCACACTGCACCATGCTAGATTAGATCTCAGCCGTTAGATCTAGATCGTAAAGTTGGATTCGGTTCACGCGTTAGCACTAGATGGAATCGTAGCCATCCGATCTGCGGTGTATGACCTAGATCATGCCACGCGTTGGGCACCAGGTCATGCCACGTCACCCCCCAGTGATGCGGCTAACTAGATCCAATCTCACCCGTCCGATCCAAATCGAACAGACCGGATTGATTCACGTAGATCCAACATGGGTGAGATTAGATCCAATCGTGACCGTCGGATTTCAAACCAACGGTCCAGATCGTGCCACATCATGCAGGAGCCAAAGCGGTGCAGTCAGAGCCGGTCATCGCTGATGTCATGTGTGACGCCAGCAATGGGTCCGCATGTCAGCCACTCGCCCGCGCGCATGTGACGTTAGCCGTGAGTCATGCTGACATCACAGTGGGGTCCAACTGTCAGTTCCGTTCGGCCGAGCTGCAATGACATCAGCAATGACGTCATCCAGTGGGTCCCACGTGTCAGTGACATGTGCACCTGTGTACCGGGTCCACGGTGGACCGAGCCAGAGCCATGGACCGGGTCTATGGACCGGCTAATGCAAGCATTACACAATAAATCGATTTTTCTTTAGAAAAATAATTCGGTCGAAAATGAATTTGCGTGCTGACGTCATGTTGACGTCATATTTCTGAATTTTCAATAGAAAAATAAATCGGATAATTCGATTTATTCTTTTAAACATATTTTTAAACTTCAAACGGTTATAACTTTTGCGTTTTAACACCGATTGAGGTGATTCCAGTTTATAAATTTTTGTAAAATTGAGCTCTATTTAATGGTGAATTTTATTTTATTTTTGGGCATGAGTTTTTCTCTCTTTTTATTTATTTGTTGTTTATTTATCCGATTCGCGTAGACGTTGAATTGCCTGAAGGCTTCGAAGGAGAGGTCTTGACCCAGGAACAAGTCCAAGACCAGGAATAGAACCTTTTCCAAGGTAAGTTATGCTTTGACCATATTGATCCCACTTTTGAACTATGTTGATCCAAAATGATTGCATGCTAATTTAATTAAAATGCTTTTGAATAATTCGGGGTTAGTTATGTGACCTACTTGATGTATGCCACCTTGCCTACAATAATTGTATGCCATGAATCATTCGTCACCCTAGATTGTGGAATATTAGTTGGACATTAATACTTTGCCAACATGGGTTAATTAGATCGTAATTAGCCAGCTTGGCCATGCAATCGTGTTATTGATATAATTTTGAAGGTCAGAAATTAAACTTGACATAATGAGAGATGGAACATGTTTTTGGAAAATGCGACATGTGTTATTGATGTTGATCATGGTACGTGGTGCATGGTAATCAACCGGGGTGATAAAATGATTTAGACTGGGGAAGTGGCGAGATTATTTCTGGTGTGCCAGGTATGGCACATGGGAGGTCGTATTTGGTTTTGCTGTTTTGGTCATTGTGAACTCATTGGGTAGTCTTGCCTTGGTCACCCTAAGGACTTAACCTTGCAAGAATTTGAACTGAGTCCAACATACAACCACAAGTCTGGAATGGGACAGACCTGGCCGAGTAAACTGTGATGTCTAGATTTCAGTGCTGTCATGGTGGTGTGAGTCCCGGGTTAACGAGTGGACTCACAGGCGCAAGAGGGGGGCCCTGAGTGTGGTAGCCAGTCCCTTCAATGTTGAAACCTTAGCGGGATGTACCGTGTCTAGAAGTAGCTTTGGAAAGGCTTTCTTACGACCATTCTCCTTGGTGGCGTGTATAACCTCTGCAGAGTGTACAACCTATTCGAATAGCCGAGTCCATGGTATTGGACATTACTCGGTGATTACAGTCAAGGGTTAGACTTTATGAAAATGAACTTGGGTTTATGGATACTTGGTGTTGGAAATGATGAACTTGTTTGGGTTGATAAATACTTTACTTGAGAAATTGTTTTCGAAGTTATTATTGTTTTTACTGTTTTACCTCTTTCTAATCTATTACTGTTATTTATGAATGTTGCTTATTACATAAGAACCTCTTAGCCTGTTGTTGGAATAAGCCATGCATGTAGCTATTAGCATTGCATTTCTGTGCATGACTTGCTGAGTGCTTTTAAGTACTCACCCTTGCCACAATACAAACATCAGTTGAAGAAGAATCGACGCCAGCATTGGAGGAGGAGTTCCAGGAGGAGCCGACGAACTAGGGGCGAGCCCAGTTAGTTGCCTGTGGCATATTGGTTGGCGCCACGCGTTTCTTTATTTTTCACTGCTAGTTTATTTGAGTAAGACTTAAGCCCTGCGAGGCGTGCTTTTGTAACTTGACCATAAGGTCGAGCAACCAGTTATATTTCCTTTCAATAAAGTACTTTACTATTCCGTTGAGTATGATTGTTGTATTTACCGATGTTGAGACTGTGTGCACTAGCGTGATCCTGGACTAATGCTGAATACATTGAGGGTCCGGATTTGCATATTCGGGTCCTGACAGAGGTGGTATCAAAGCCATACTGATTGTAGGACTACCCTAGTTAGAATGGTCATAGTGAGGATAAAACTATTTTCAAAAGTTAAAAATTTGTCAAGATAATTAATAAACTCTCGACTTATCCCCTCTCTCTTGTTCATACCCCTTTCTGAATTCTTTTTGTTCTCATTTGCTTTAAAATGTTGCGTCCTTACGCGAGTGTCTTTTGACAAATGAGGATGATCCAGACCTATGGTGAGCATGAGGGTGGCTACGCCGCAGAGCTGTGGAGGATGCTTCAAGTGTTGGGTGGTTTCGAGAGGCCGATCTACAGAGCCAGCACTTGGATCGTTAACGGGCATGCCCGAGGCATGGTCACCAAGATCACGGTTTACGTTCAAGAGAAGACCAAGGTGAGTCGCCCCATCAACATCACTGTTAGGAGGGCTACATTTGAAGCCGGCATCCAGGAGACAACACGTCTTGCTCTGAGGAAGATCTCTGCCACCTACGCTGCTGAGTTGCAGGAGTCTGTTTTTCGCCTTCACCTATAGAAAGGAGGAGACACTAGCGCACCGATCAACCTGGGGAGCGATGCCGCTGTTGTGCACTTGGCCAGGTTCACTGCCGCGCAGGATGCGGTGATGGACCAGGCTATGCAGGAGTTGGATGCCGCCTACACTGCTTTGGAGGCCACCGAGAAGAATCTGCAGGACTTCAGGATGTCAGCCATCCAGAGGATCGGAGAACTGGAGGAAGCTCTGTATGGAGGACAGCTCGAGCCAGATGCAGTGCTAGAGTTACACGAGGAGGACCCAGTGGAGGTACAGCCAGCGCCAGAGTTGGAGAAGGAGCCGTCTACTTAGGGAGAGAGCCCATTCAGTTGCTTGTGGTAAACTGAGTGGTGCCACGATGATTCTTTTCCGCTGCAGTTATTCTTTCAATAAGACTTCGCCCTGCGAGGCGTACTTTTGTAACTTGACCATAAGGTCAAGCAACCAGTTTGGGCTATTTAAATAAAGTACTATACTATTTCGTTGAGTATGATTGTGATATTTACCAATGTTGATATTGTGTGCACTAGCGTTATCCTAGACTAGTGTTGAATACACAGAGGGTTCGGATTTGCAAACTCGGGTCCAGACAAGATCTAACACGGGTGAGATTAGATACTGTGACACCACGGAGTGTCGTAACCTTATATAATGTGAGTGTTGAGGTAAAAAAATATTATGAAATATGGAATTTGAGGTTGAAACCTTACGCTATGAGGTTTATTTGCGTTTCCGGGCCGATTCCGGGAGTTTGGGCCTTCCCGGGGTAGTTTGGGCCTAAGGGAAAGGGTCGTGGGCTTTGATGGGATGGAGTTTGAGTCCAAGTAGGAGTAGGAGACCTGGTTGGTGTGCCTCCCCCAGCCTTCTTGCTCCCCACCCCCTGCCCATATGCGCCCCCCATGCCCTAGCCGCCCCTCACCTCCCCCACCTCCCCTTTGTGGCGCCTCCACCTCCCCAAGCCGCCCCCTTGCGCCCCTCTCCTCCCCATCCCTCTCCACCACCCCTTGCTACCCTAGGTAAGCCTCTCCACCTCACCACCCCGAAGATCCATCCATTGGAGCGCTCCTCAACGAGGAGATCCGGTGGATTCGGAGCGAGGAAGGAGATCGCGCGAACCGGGAGGAGATCCGGTGGGTTTTCGATCGTCGGGCGAAGGTATGGCCACGGGGATCCTTGGGTTTGGTCTAGGTTCTGTTCTAAGGGTTAATATCATGTTTTTAGATCAATTGGTGGTGCTATAATTTGGTAGATTACATGGAATCTAGAGTTTGCCACGTTCTCTGTTTCGGGCAGCATGAGCAGTCAACCTAGGGTTTTGGTTTTCGCCATTTTAGAGTCGGAATTTGGTCGGACTCCTGTTGAAGAAGTTGTAGGTAATTTCAATACCTTTCAGTGGGTATAAATAATGTCCAATTCCGCCCAGCCATTTGAAAGTTATGCTCGTTTTACCGAACGTATTAAAAACTATGACGTGATTGGAACAGATCACGGTATTCTGTAGATTAAACCACTTTAGAGTCCGAATAAGTCTTTCCATATACTGAGAAAAAGTTAGGAAATTTCCTAAGCTACGCGAGTATGTACTCATTTAATTGATTCGGAGTCTTAGAACCCGAGTTATGCCTTTTGGAAGGCTGCTGTCCCGACGGGACAGAACCTCTGTTTTTGGGTTTTGCGAGTAGTTTACGATGTCGGGGTAGAATAGTGTTTGCGTACTGTTTTGTGGACATGATTGTGAGTATGTCGTACCTATGTGCAGGTGGTGTGACCCCGGGAGTGCCTTCTACTTCTCGCCAATCCGTCGCCCGTGGTTGAGGCAAGTGTATTGGGATGGGAAGCGGGTTGTAGTTTGCTAGATTGGTTGAGATTGAAATTGAATATATGATATGTTCACATGCCATGCTTTAATGATTGCCATTGATATGATGAATATGCTTATTATGTTATGATGCCATGTGTTAATGTACAAGTTATTTATGATGATGGCATGATACATGGCTCGGGCGGTGAGAAAGTCATAACTAGTCCGGGGAAGGTCGGTGAGAAAATTATGACTATTCCGGAGAGCCAATGAGTAAGTCCTACATCGTGATTCCATCCACCGCGGTGTATGGAAGCGAGGAGTAGGCACCCTCCATCTTCGGGATGGAATGGGGGAGAGGGTTCACACCGACGGGTGTGTACTCAACCATACCGGTATGAGTTTCCAGGAGATATGTGTATCGCATTGCATTGCATTATATGAGGATGTTATATGATGATGATATATGATGATGTCAATGATATGCTTACGCTATCAATATGAGATGTGTATGATGTCGTATGTGAAAAGTGGTGATGAAGGTATTAGAATGTATTTTCTTGTTCCATTGCAATATAATTGCTGAGTGATGAACTCACGCTTGTGTTTATGTTGTTTTTCTTAGGTACCATGAAACCGACATGCGGGAAAGGGAGCTAGTCACACGTCATCACTTAGCATCACACATATAAACAATGACATGTTCCTTCCTTTAAATTGTGATGGTTAATTTGTGTGCTTGGTTCCCTCATTTACTTCATTTGGCTCATGAGATGGTTGGAATCTTTATTCTAGTCTTATACTGCTGCTAGAACCTTTATTATTAATGATTTAGATGTCATTCTTTATACTATATCCTGTGATCATATTGTTGTTGCTTCAATTCATGGAAAAACAAAGGAGATGCTGTCGAAATTTTCGGTTATAGCATTTACTCCTTTGTTGTAATTTATATTAATTTATGGTATTTAGATGTTGTTTAGTCTATGTTTGGCAGCATTCGGGCATATTAAATGCTGGGGTGTTACAGATACAATCGTGACCGTCAGATTTCAAACCAACGGTCCAGATAGTGCCACATCGTGCAGGAGCCGAAGCGGCGTAGTCAGAGCCGGTCGTCGCTGATGTCACGCGTGACATCAGCAACGAGCCCTCATATCAGCCGATGCGCCCGCGCGCGTGTGACGTCAGCCGTGACGTCATGCTGATGTCACGGTGGGGTCCAGCTATCAGTTCCATTTGGTCGAGATGCGATGACGTCAGCAATAACGTCATCTGGTGGGTCCCACATGTCAGTGTCACGTGCACCCGTGGACCGGGTCCAGGGTTGACCGAGCCCGAGCCATGGCCAGGTTTATGGATCGCCTGACGCAAGCATGACGCAATAAATCGATTTTCCTTTAGAAAAATAATTCAGCCAAAATTGAATTTGCGTGCTGACGTCATATTTCTTAATTTTCAATAGAAAAATAAATCGGATAATTCGGTTCATTCTTTTTAACGTATTTTTAAACTTCAAACGGCTATAACTTTTGCATTTTAACTCCGATTTAAGTGATTCTAGTTTCTAATTTTTTGTAAAATTTACCTCTATTTAATGGTGAATTTTATTTTATTTTATTTTTGGGCATGAGTTTTTCTCTCTTTTTATTTATTTGTTGTTTATTTATCCAATTCGCGTAGACGTTGAATTGCCCAAAGGCTTCGAAGGAGAGCTCTTGACCTAGGAACAAGTCCAAGAACAGGAACATGACCTTTTCCAAGGCAAGTTATGCTTTGACCATATTGATCCCACTTTTGAACTATGTTGAATCAAAATTATTGCATGCAAATTTAATTGAAATGCTTTTGAATAATTCTAGGGTTAGTTGTATGACCTACTCGATCTATTCCACCTTGCCTACAATAATTGTATGCCATGAATCATTCGTCACCCTAGATTGTGGAATATTAGTTAGACATTAATACTTTGCCAACATGGGTTAATTAGATTGTAATTAGCTAGCTTAGCCTTGCAATCGTGTTATTGATATAATTTTGAAGGTCAAAAATTAAACTTGACATAATGAGAGATGGAACATGTTTTTGGAAAATGCAATATGTGTTATTCATGTTGATGATGGAACGTGGTGCATGGTAATCAACCGGGGTGATAAAATGATTTAGACTGGGGAAGTGGCAAGATTATTTCTGGTGGGCCAGGTATGGCACATGGGAGGTTGTATTTGGTTTTGCTGTTTTGGTCATTGTGAACTCTTTGGGTAGTCTTGCCTTGGTCACCCTAAGGACTTAACCTTGCAAGAATTTGAACTGAGTCCAACATATAGCTGAATGGGATAGACCTGGCCGAGTAAACTGTGATGTCTAGATTTCGGTTCTGTCATGGTAGTGTGAGCCTTTGGTTAACGGGTGGACTCACAAGCGCAAGAGGGGGGCCCTGAGTGTGGTAACCAGTCCCTTCAGTGTTAAAATCTTAGCGGGCAGTACCGGTTCTAGAAGTAGCTTTGGAAAGGCTTTGTTACGATTGTAATACCCGAATCTCGATTTTTGTGTTCGTGCAGGAATTTCTAGGGTTTGTGGGCTGTAGCGGGACCTACGGAGGGTTTTGGGCTATTAAAGGGTAGAGTTTAGCCTTGACGGAGTGATTTCTCATTAAAAGAAAAAGAAAAAAAAAAGGGTTAAAAACTGCAGTCACCCTCTTGGGCCCCCAAAAACCAGCCCCACCACATCCCTAACCCTAATCTCCCACCTCTCCTTTTCCCCCCTAGCCGCCCCAAACCTCCTCCTCCATGGACGAAATTTGCAGCCACTTCCTCCCCTCTTCCACGCCATTTCCAGCCAGTAGAAATGTAGATCCATCCACCCAAAGTGTTCCTCCGATGCCCGGGATCGAATCTGCCGCGAAGAACAGCGCGGATCGGCGAAGAACGGTGAGTTTTCATTCCCTTTAGGTGAGGTTTGATTTGGGGGTTTTAGATTCTGTTCTAGGGTGGTATTAGGAGGGTGTTTGAGCCCTTGTGCATGGTTAATTCGTTGAGGAGGGTTGCTGGGAGGAGATTTGATTTTCGGATCAGAGTGGTCTGAGTTCGAACAGTATGAGCAGTCGGTTTACAGACGTGATTTCGTGGCCTAGATGATTTTTACTGGAAAAGTGCATAACTAGAAAGTTGTAGATAAGATCGAGACCTAGCTCCTGTATTTTTTTCAGATTTTTCTGAGCTCTAGTTTGGGAGTAATCGCGGTGGGGATACTGCTGTAAGAAGAGAGGGACAGATTCCGTATTAGGATTAGGGCTGCAGATTAAACAGATTTGGGTCGGGAATTAGAATTTATGGTTTACATGAAAGTTGTAGATCACGTCAGTATCTAGCTCCTGTAAATTTTTTATAATTTTTGGAGTTGGGACTTGGAAGCTAGGGCTGTTGCAAGCCTGCTGTTCGGATTTGGAACTAGAGAACTGCCCACTGTGTTGAACCATTATTTAGGCAAATTTAAAAGTGGAATTGAAATCTTTGGTCTTCATGAAAGTTGTAGAGGATGCCAATATCTAGCTTATGTAATATTTTTAGATTTTTGTGCATTACAGAGAAATAGTTACAAAATAATTAAGCCGGTGTGCGCAACCTGTTTTCTGGGCAGAATCAGAGATAGTGTATTATGGGGTTGTGGGGCGTAGGAGTCGGTTGAATGTGTTCAACTTGAGTTTAGAAAATGTTTGGGTACTGAGGTAAGATGTTTGTGTAGGTGGTGCGACTTCGGGACGCAATTAACATCTTCGCCCTCATCGGTAAAGGCAAGTGGAGTTGGCAATGTTTGTTCATATTTTGATTGTTTACTTTATCCATGACGACAAGTAAGAAGTACTCACAATCAAGTTGTACGTGGAGTTGTTTACACATGTATCATGTCATATGCATTCATGCATTGGAAGAATGTCGCCGTGAGAACGCCGCGACCGTACCGGTACAATACCGTGTGTTCCTGAGAAAGGGCACGGTAGCCGTGTGTTCCTGAGAAAGGGCACGGTGAGAAGGAACATGTCATGAGCATATGCATTACTTCTCTTTTGCTGATGTCTGTTTGGGGTGGAAAGAAAGAGGAGGAAAGAACCGTTGTATGTCTTGTTTAATTTTGAGAAAAAGAAAAGAGGAAGTTCATGCTTACGATATTTGATTGTTGTCTTTGTATTATTTGTTCCACTTGCTGAGATTATTCGATCTCACCACTCCTCTTCCTTTCAGGCAATCTTCTGGAGCGTAGCATGAAGGGTGGGGCGTAGATGCACTTACTACACATGTTCACTTGGAATAAAATATTTATGTGGAACATGTACTTAAGTCAAACCATGCACCTTGTGGGTCCGAAAAATTTTAATTGGGGGTGATATTACCTTGGGTTGTCATTTATGCTTCCGCTATTCTTTCCTTGTCTATGTTATGTTTGTTCCGTCTTGTTTTGGGCATTGGTCATGTCGAATTTTCTTCTTCTTTCTGTTCGTTGCTATTAGTTTAAGAAGTATTTCCAGTAAGTAATTACGTAAATTACTAGTTTTGTGTTAGGGTGTTACTGATTGGTATCGAGGCGGGCTTCAGGTCCGTGGTGTTTGGAATTAGAAAATAACTGTAGAGTAAACTAAAATTTTGCTTTGTGAAAGTAGGAACATGGCTTAGGATCAACCTTTAAAATTTGGCCTTAGGCAATAACTAAAAAAAAAAAATTGATATAGATTGGTTAATTACTTTAAAACGTGACACACTCTGATGCACAGTAGGAAGGGTATGGGGAATCATTGCATTACGCTTTAGTGATTTATTGAGTTTTGATGAAGAATGTTATATTTTGATGATTAATGATATTATGATAATGATGTGTATTGCTATGCTTATGAAAGAGTTGATTGAACGATTTTGTTGTGTGAAACAGTTGTTCTGAAATGTTTCGGTCATGTTCTGTTGGCCGTGGTAAGGGCTGTGGTTGTGGGTGTGGCTAGGTAGAGCCATCCCCAGAGGTTTAAGGGCATCTCGTTGTGAAGAGTTGTTGCTTAATATGTCTAGATCGGAGTGTTATTTGAGGGAGTTGTTTGATGATATGTCTTCGATGGTTGGGGGCAAAGAAAAGAGTTTAGTGAATAGTCATTGTTGATTGCTAATATTACAATTCTGGATATGAGTTTTGTTGGCTAACCTTAGTTGCTAT